>HG992024.1:0-10000000 GCA_905220475.3 Ennomos fuscantarius
GTAGAAGATGGTATTGCGGCACTTCAAAACACGGCTCTCTTAACTGTGGCAACACATACCCAAACTGCTGATAACGTCATGTCCCTCCGCAGTGAGGTCAAGGAGGCGTTCGAATCGGTCGTGGAAACGGTGGGACCGATAAGAACAGCGGTGGAGACCCTGCGACAGGACATTCGAGACCGTCCACCTGAGCTCCAGCAGCAGAGAGAGGACAAGGCCAGGATGGACCCACCTCGAACGAACGTAAAGAGACCGATGTATGTGGACTCGTTAACAGTTCCTCGACGTGCGGTTGTCGTTGAGTCTGTCGATCCTCGTAGAACCAGTGATGACATAATTTCCGCAATTAAGAAGGGAGTAGACGTGGTCGAGTTGGGAATAGCGGTTAGTGGGGTTCGGAAGGGTAAAAATAGTAAAGTGGTCGTCACGGTGGACTCTGATACAGACAAAAACAAGATGAGTAACGCTATCAGAAACCTTAGCAACGAATTCACCGTGACGGAGCCACCACCCAGACTGCCCCAGCTCAAACTAGGCGGGGTTTCCAACGACATGAGCAATGAGCAACTCACCGAAGCAATTAAGAGACAGAACTCGGCTGTGCTCGCTTCTGCCACTCAGGGTAGCATGAGGGTCCTAAGGAGGACGAAACATAGGACAGAGTGCCTCTCTAACGTGATCCTGGAAGTTAGCCCGGAAATCTGGCGTGTATTCCGAGACCAAAGGATCAAGGTGGGATACCAGGTTATTAGAGCCACGGACCAGTCACCCATAAAACAGTGCTATAGGTGCCTGGGCTTTGGGCACGAAGCCAGGATTTGCCAGGGCCTACAGCGCTGTGGGTATTGCGCCGGTGAACACGATACCAGAGAGTGCACTCGCCGTACGGAGCCCAAGTGTATAAATTGCAAAAATGGAGCAAATGGGACACATCCAGCGTACAGTAGTCAATGCCCTGAGTGGCAGAAATTCGACCGTCTTGCTCGGACCGTCATAAGTTACTGCTGAGGATGATACGGGCAACAGCGACAGATCTCAGGGACCGAATGATGAGCAGCTAGCCACACAGGGCATTAAGGTTCTGCAGATGAACCTGGGTAGAGGACTAATAGCTAGCCAGGAGTGTCTCAAAGAGGCACTTGAGCAGAAGCACTCTGTTCTTCTCCTGCAAGAACCGTATGTCGGTAACCGCGGTTTCACTAAAATGGGTTCATGTAAAGTCATTCAGGTACACAATGGCGATAAGCCTGTAAAGGCTGCGATCGTCATTGTCAACGATCAACTTGTTCTGGCAGAATATCCTCAGTTTTGTAATGAAAATATTGTATGTGTAGTTATAATGTTAGGCAGATACAGGTTGGGTGTGGTCTCGGTGTACCTGGAAGGGACGGAGGACATCGAACCATATTTACATCAAATACAGCGAGCGGTGCAGGGTATGAACACTCGACACGTCATCCTGGCGGGCGATATCAACGCAAAGAGTGGTTGGTGGGGTGAATGCGAGGAGGATAGTCGGGGGACTGCATATGTGGAGCTATTGGCGGAACTGGACATGGCGGTGCTAAATACTGGTAGGGTGCCTACCTTCAGTGCATTCAGAATCGGAAGAGCCTTTGAAAGCATAGTCGACGTCACAGCGTGCACAAATGCACTTCTACCACAAGTTACCAACTGGAAGGTTAGACCTAACCTGGTGACGACGTCGGATCACCGTCCAATCACATTCGAAGTAACATATAATTCACAATCGGAAGGGATACCAAGAAGAACCACGAGACTCTATAACAGCGCGCGCGCAGACTGGGGGGTCTTCGATGAAACATTAGCCAAGGAACTGGACGGGAGAAACGTTCGGACTTCAAAATTGGACACTATCAGAAGCCCTAGTGAACTGAACCAGCTAATCGAAGACTTTACAGCCTGTGTTGCGCGAGCATGTACGGAGAGTATGCCTTTAACAACTAATAATAAGAACAGGAAACTGAAGTGGTGGACGAATGCACTAACCGAACAAAAGAACGAAGTGATCCGACGTCGTAACAGGATTCGAAAAGCGAGTAGAATAAGGCGTCCATACGTCGTTGAAAGTTACCTCAAGGCGCTGGAAGAATATAAGGATGCAATAGTTAGAACCAGAGTGGATAGCTGGATGAAATATTGCACAGGGCAAGAGAAGGGTACCATGTGGCAGCAAGTATACCGAGCGCTAACTGTTGCCACCCGTCAAAGTGACACTTTACTTAAGGACCGGAATGGGGAGACATTGGATCCCCTTCAGTCGGCAACCCTTCTGGCGGAGACTTTCTACCCGGAAGATGACCCAAGGACGGATACCCAGGAGCAGGCAGCACTGCGAACAGAGATAGAAGATTACTTCAATACCCAGATGAGCACTGTTAACACAGCACTAGAACCTAGTCAAAAGTTCAGACCCTATGAACTAAACAATGTAATCCGGAAAATGGGACCAGCCAAGGCGCCGGGGGACGATGGGTTTACTGCAGATATCTGCTCCAGAGCAATTGGTGGTACCGGTGATCTTTTCCTGGGTATAGTAAACAAGTGCCTGGAGATGGGGTGTTTCCCGGTTAGATGGAAGGTTGCGGTTATTAGAGTTATACCGAAACCAATGAAGGAAGAATATACTGCGCCAAAGTCATATCGACCCATCGGACTACTCCCGATATTCGGAAAAATTCTAGAGAAAATGTTCACGGCTAGACTAATGTGGCACCTTGGCAGTAATAAACTCTTAAGCAATCGCCAATATGGGTTCATGCCGCAAAAAAGTACCGAGGACGCCTTGTACGATGCCGTGGGCATTATAAAACGTGGGGTGGCAGAAAAGAAGCTGGTCGCAGTCCTTTCTTTGGATATAGAGGGTGCGTTCGACGGGGCCTGGTGGCCACTAATCCTGCAGCAACTAATTAAGAAAAAGTGCCCCAAGGACCTGTTGCACTTGGTACGAAGCTACCTATCACAGAGAGCAGTCCGACTTCAGTATGCTGGTGAACAAATCGATCGACCCACGAATCAAGGCTGCATACAAGGTTCCACATGTGGACCACTTATGTGGAACGTACAAATGGACACATTGTTTGAGAGAGCAGATGATCTGGAGGCCCATATCCAAGCTTTCGCTGATGACATCTTGGTTATCACAGTGGCTGCGTCTACCTCTGAGCTGACGAGAATGACCAATGCAGCGCTGCAACACATAGCTGAATGGGGTAAATCCAGTAAAATGCGGTTCGCGGCACACAAAACACAGGCCATTGTGGTAACCAAGAGAATCAAATACGATTCACCAAGCTTCAAACTCAATGGTGTAGATATCGTAGTGGGAAAAGAACTCAAGGTCTTGGGACTTACTATTGATTCTAAGTTAACATTCAATACACACATACAGAATTCGACTAACAAAGCAGTAGGAATTTATCGATCCGTGGCAACTGCAACAAGGGCAAATTGGGGACTGAGACCAGAAATCACAAAATTACTTTATACAGCAGTAGTTGAACCAATTGTGCTATATGCAGCCAACACTTGGGCGCCAGTGGTGGAGAAGAAATATATCGCAACCAAGCTGAATCAACTGACCAGGAAGTTCGCTATCCTGATTTCCAAAGCCCATAGAACCGTCTCCCATGCATCTGCGCTCTGCCTGGCAGGGATACTCCCGCTGGACTTAAGAGCTAAGGAAGCCTTGGAACTCTATATGCTAAAAAAAGGGAAGCATCACCCCGACCTACCGGGGAGAGAGGTGGAGAGGCGAATCTCACCCTTTGAATTACCACATCCAGCTGTCAGGCTTCCAATAGCACACAGCTACTTAAATACTCAGGAGGACGTCGATGAACTGGAGGACACAATACCACAAATCTTTACCGACGGAAGTAAAATAGAAGGAAAGGTGGGAGCAGCTATAACCTGGTGGGAAAATGGTTTGGAGATCAGGAAGGCGAATTTTTTGTTGGCACCATACTGTTCTGTGTATCAAGCGGAGCTAATCGCAATTCGCCAGGCAATAGAAATGATCAGAAAAGATAGGACTGTAGCAAAGGCAAGGATAATAAGTGACTCAAGGTCAGCTTTAGAGTCGATATCGGATCCGGAGAACCCAAACCCAGTAGTGGCCAAAATCCGGAATCACATACATGAGCTGGAAGACGCCCACAGGAAGGTCGAATTATTCTGGGTAAAGGCACACGAGGGTATACTAGGTAATGAGCGAGCAGACGAATTGGCGAAGACCGCTGCACTCACAAAAAAGACCAAGCCCATATATGACAAGATCCCAATATCCTACCTCAAATACACCTTACGCCAATCAACAATTGAAGCCTGGAATAGAAGATACCAAGAAGCATCAACGGGCAAAATCACCAAAATCTTCTTCCCAGATGTCCGCCAGGCATACTCGGTTCTGAGGAAAATCAGCCCTTCAAACCTGCATGCACAACTATTCACGGGACATGGAGGATTTCGGGAGTATCTGAATAGGTTCAAGATTACATCGGATCCTAACTGTCCCTGTGACCAGGACACGCCAGAGACCGTAACCCATGTACTGGATGAATGTTCGAGATTTGGTGCTTTGCGACTGGATCTAAATTATAAGACTAAAATTGTTGTAAATCAGGCTAATTATTCTAAGTTGATCGTTGACAATGAGGATAGGCGGCATTTTCTTGACTTTGCTGAGAGAGTGGTCCGTGCCACGGCTAGAGCAAATGGTAGTACGGCAGTATAGGACCTATAGATTTTTGGAGCAAATTTGTAATGGTCATTATTAAGTCAAACATTTTGTAATTTTAAAGTCTTTAAAGTCTAGTCCTAATCTTGATGTTAATTTTAACTTTGACCTTAAGTAAAGGTATACGTAACTTAGGTAATTTTAACTGTAATTATATCCTAGCAATAATTTAATTGTAAATATATTATGATTTATTATAACTTTAAATTTAATCTAACTTATATGTCAACATGAATTTAATTTTAATTGTGCTATTTTAATAAAACATTAAATTTTATTTAGGATTGGTCAATTAAGGCAATGTAATCTAGGTATACAAAATTAATAATAGAAAAGTGGACAGTGACGAAACTAGGTCGTCCAGGTAAATGAATTGAATAATTGAAATGTAGAATAAAAACCAAACCTACGTATAAAATGTAAGTAACTGTAATTAATTTGACAAATGTAATGTAAATGTGGGGTTAAACTCAGCTTTAATGCCATTATTCTAATTGTATTATAAATAAGCTTTGTGAGAGTCCATAATCCGTTTCATTAATTAATATGAATATAAAATAGAAAAATTTTTTAAATCTATTTTACTCTGTAATCAATTCCCTATTGATATTTTAACATAACCATAACCATGTCATTGTAAGCAGTATACCAATCAATTTTCTTTTTCTCTGATTAAGCCAAGAATTAATATTGCTAATGTATCATTGAGGTAAGCAAATAGTATCAGTATTGTTAACTAGAACTGCAGATAAATTATTCAAGATATTGTGCTTTTACCTCGGATAATGCTAAATAGTTGATTTATTGTTAAATATGATTTATAAAATATAACAGGAATTTAATTAAACTATTTTGTGAATGTAATTCACTTGCCAGTACACTTTGAGTGGGCCCAAAGCTTGGACTTGCAAAAGTTACTTTATGTTATTTAAATAAGCTAATCTTCTTAAGATTGAAGTTGTGATACTAGTATAAGAGCGATGTCAAGTATTTATTCCAGAACAGGTTAATTCATAGAATATAGTGTTAAGGAAACTTTGTATAAATAATGTAGAACGTAAATTTGAATTATTGATATGAATGTATATTATTAGTAGAACGTAAACGTTCAATATATGGGCGTGCTAATTTATGTAACCTGGGAGTCAAGGCATAGGATAATAATAATAAAGTGTAGGACACTGAAAAAATTATGTACCCACCAATATGAAACGCAATAATGAATAATAGAGGTCAGGAAACTTAGAGTGGCCAAGGGGGGGGGCAGACTTCCCAGCTAGTGGTATTAATAGTTCTGAAATAAAAGTTTTAAACCGTCAGAAAATAAAAACTGACGAGATTAGCTCGCAGGCCGGGCCTTAGCGCCCGGACAGGGAAAAAAAAAAAAAAAAAAAAAAAAAAAAAAAAAAACCTAACCTAACCTAACCTAACCTAACCTAACCTAACCTAACCTAACCTAACCTAACCTAACCTAACCTAACCTAACCTAACCTAACCTAACCTAACCTAACCTAACCTAACCTAACCTAACCTAACCTAACCTAACCTAACCTAACCTAACCTAACCTAACCTAACCTAACCTAACCTAACCTAACCTAACCTAACCTAACCTAACCTAACCTAACCTAACCTAACCTAACCTAACCTAACCTAACCTAACCTAACCTAACCTAACCTAACCTAACCTAACCTAACCTAACCTAACCTAACCTAACCTAACCTAACCTAACCTAACCTAACCTAACCTAACCTAACCTAACCTAACCTAACCTAACCTAACCTAACCTAACCTAACCTAACCTAACCTAACCTAACCTAACCTAACCTAACCTAACCTAACCTAACCTAACCTAACCTAACCTAACCTAACCTAACCTAACCTAACCTAACCTAACCTAACCTAACCTAACCTAACCTAACCTAACCTAACCTAACCTAACCTAACCTAACCTAACCTAACCTAACCTAACCTAACCTAACCTAACCTAACCTAACCTAACCTAACCTAACCTAACCTAACCTAACCTAACCTAACCTAACCTAACCTAACCTAACCTAACCTAACCTAACCTAACCTAACCTAACCTAACCTAACCTAACCTAACCTAACCTAACCTAACCTAACCTAACCTAACCTAACCTAACCTAACCTAACCTAACCTAACCTAACCTAACCTAACCTAACCTAACCTAACCTAACCTAACCTAACCTAACCTAACCTAACCTAACCTAACCTAACCTAACCTAACCTAACCTAACCTAACCTAACCTAACCTAACCTAACCTAACCTAACCTAACCTAACCTAACCTAACCTAACCTAACCTAACCTAACCTAACCTAACCTAACCTAACCTAACCTAACCTAACCTAACCTAACCTAACCTAACCTAACCTAACCTAACCTAACCTAACCTAACCTAACCTAACCTAACCTAACCTAACCTAACCTAACCTTTTTTTTTTTTTTTTTTTTTTTTTTTTTTTTTTTTTTTTTTTTTTTTTTTTTTTTTTTTTTAACCCAGGAAAATCCAAATTACGGATTCCTCCAGCCCCGGGGGGAGGCGGAGGATATGTGAGACTCCCACCTCCTAAAGTGAGGCGGTATACTCACTAAAAACCTGGGGTGCCCCTTCTCTTCCGCGATCGCGACAGGGACGCGGGTACGTGGTACGACTCCTCCGTATCCCTGTCCGCGGCAGCCACAGCCCGCAGGCGCGGCACTCTTCCTTACGTCCTCGTCAGGACGTGCCCTCTCGGTATCAGCGCACCAGGCACCCAGTGCGCCGACCCGCTTGGGGGATCGATTGGCGTGCGGACGACGAACCCCCGTTCGTCACCCGCCGATCCCGACATCACCGACGTCCCGGACCCGGGGCACTAGGCCCAGGGTCAACAGACATCGGCATGTCCTTAGCCTTTGCCTTCGCAGGGCGGGCCGGAGTCGAAGTGGTCTTACGATCCACCCTCGCTCCGTCTCCCAACCTCTGCTTGGGCTTGGGCTTGAGGGCGTTACAACCCTTGCCTCCCATCCTGTGATCCGCCTTTTGGTTTGCTGCTGCGCAAAGCATACAGCAAGCCGGGGCAGAGCATAAGCTGGCCACGTGCCCAGGCTGTCCGCAACGATAACACTTATCGCTGCGGTCCACCTGGGACGGGCATTTCGCCTTCACGTGTCCCACTTCCATACACCTGTAGCACACGAAGGGCTTGCGCTCTAGCAGGTGGACCCTTGCCGAGGTCCAACCTACGAGCAGCGTGCCCCCCAGTGCTACCTCCTTGGCGGCGGCGATCGGGCACTTCAGCCACATCGAGCCGACTCCGATCAGGTTTGTGCGAACTTCGCTATACCTGATGGAGTCGATCGAGCATCCGCCGATGCGCGCGACCGCCTCCGCTACCTCGTCCGAAGTGACGGAGTCGTCGAGGCCGGAAATACGCATTTCTGCGCACTTCGACGGCCTGGTGACGCGGACGAACTCCGCCGGGAGAACCTCCCGTATCTTCCTTGCCAATAGGTCCGCCTTATCGACACTGTCTGGACCATTGATCTCCAGCATACGCGCCCCAGCTTGCGAAATACGGAAGCTTAGAGGCGGTATGCCGTGGTCGGTCAAGACAATGGACGACTTGGCCTTATTGAGCGCGTCCATGTACGTGAACCCTTTCTCCCGAGCAATAGGCTCGAGAGTCAGGACCACGGCCGACGTACGTGGCGGGCGCAGCTTTGCCGCCGGGTTCCTGGTCTGCGTTGCCCTCTGCACCGCACCAGACCCATTGGTTTTGCCACGCTTCGCCACGTCGCTCCATTTCTCCTTCATAGCCTTCGGCGCTGGTGGCAGTGCCTTGGGCTGTTTCGCCGACGCTGGTTGTAAAGGACCAGCGCCGGCCTTCTTCTTCTTCTTCTTCCTTTTCCTCTTCCTTTTCGGCTCCCCGACTGCCGGCACAGGGGCAGGGGCCGCAGCTTTGGCTGCCTTACCCTTCCCCTTGTCCGCTGCTAGTGGGGGCCGAATACGCGGCTCCGGAGGAAGCCTGCGTGCCAGCGCCTCGAGCCGAGCGTTGACCATGGTCCCCACCTTCACCATGATCTCCCGCTCGAACTCGTCTCCGTCCTTATCCGGTGTTGGGGCGCTCCGGCGGATTGCTCCGCTTTCGCGCCGCGTCTTCGAGGCAGGACGGATCGGCTCGACCTCGGCGCTCTCGCGAACGACCGAGGGAGCCACCGTCTGCCTCTGTGCCCTCTTCAGCTCCTCCATATCCAGCTTCATCTGAGCGACCTCCTTACGGAGATCGCCCACTTCCGCCTTCAGCCGAGCGTTGTCGGCCTGGAGGAGCTGGTTCTCATCGGACACGGAGAGTGAAGACAACTCCGTGACCGCCTCCTGGATCGAAGCCGCCGCGTCCTTAAGGCTCCGGACTAGTGTCCCCTTAAGGTTCGACGACTTCGTCGCGACCTCCTTGATAATGGTGAGGCTGTTAGTGACAGCGCTCACCAGCTCGCTACTCGATTTCGGGCCAGAATCACTTCCAGACCTAGTCGGAGCGCGAGCTCTCGTCCTCTCTGACTGCTGCCGGACATAGTTCGTCAGCTCAGCCTCAGCCTGCAAGCGGAGTTCTTCACGCTTGAGTGCGTTCAACTCCGCTTGCGCCTTGGCGAGCCCGACGTAATGGCCGGTCGTTGGTGGGCGTCCTCTTCCTCTTCTTGCAGCCGGCGGTCTAGCGCCCCGATCCCCGTCAGAATCGGTTCCACTTCCACCGCTGCTGTTCCTCCTTTTGCGTCCCGATGACGACGCGATACTCATCGCGGAGCCGGGTCTGGAATCCGACGAATAGTCGTCAGAGTCCAGAGCGGGCTCCCTCCTCATCGACCTCCTCTTCTCGTCCCCCTTGGGACACTCCACAATCTTGACTGTACTCAAATGGCGATCTTTGCCCCCCCCAGAATACGAGGGGCAGCCTCCCGGAGGAGGGAAGGATTGTCCGTTGCCGGCTTTACCTCCCTGGGGTAGTTTTACTAGTCTCTTTTGATCTGCCATGGTTTTGGGTGCCGGCGTAAAGTGCCGGCTGCCTGTATAACACACAAAAAACACAAACACTCACACAGACACACGCACAAAACTGGCTTGCCGCCAGCTTGCCCGACGGGGTGGCCGGATTGACCCTCCCCGCCGCGCCGCAGACCTTGAAGGTCCGCCATCCCCCGGCCCGAAGGCCCTCTCTGCAGACAGAACTGCACCGTCCCGAAGTGCCCGACAGGGTGGCCGAGTTGACCCTCCCTGCCGCGCCGCCAGCCTTGAAGGCCGGCCATCCCACGACCCGAAGGTCCGCTGGGGCGATCCTTCATCGCCCCCTCCCCGTCTCTCTGCTGCGCCCTATGCCGAGACATAGGGATCGCAGAGAGACCCCGCCAGGAATTCAGCCAACGGCTAACAAGATCCCCGAAGGAAAGTTATTAACCGTTGCCCAGGGTGCACCGAGCCAAGTGTTGCCCTTCCCCCCGAATGCAAGCATTCAAGAGGAACTACAACACCCGGGGTTTCGTGGAGGTATCCTGGCCTTGCACCCCAACCTAACCTAACCTAACCTAACCTAACCTAACCTAACCTAACCTAACCTAACCTAACCTAACCTAACCTAACCTAACCTAACCTAACCTAACCTAACCTTTTTTTTTTTTTTTTTTTTTTTTTTTTTTTTTTTTTTTTTTTTTTTTTTTTTTTTTACCCAGGAAAATCCAAATTACGGATTCCTCCAGCCCCGGGGGGAGCCGGAGGATATGTGAGACTCCCACCTCCTAAAGTGAGGCGGTATACTCACTAAAAACCTGGGGTGCCCCTTCCCTTCCGCGATCGCGACAGGGACGCGAGTACGTGGGACGACTCTTCCGTATCCCTGTCCGCGGCAGCCACAGCCCGCAGGCGTGACACTCTTCCTAACGTCCTCGTCAGGACGTGCCCTCTCGGCATCAGCGCACCAGGCACCCAGTGCGCCGACCCGCTTGGGGGATCGATTGGCGTGCGGACGACGAACCCCCGTTCGTCACCCGCCGATCCCGACATCACCGACGTCCCGGACCCGGGGCACTAGGCCCAGGGTCAACAGACATCGGCATGTCCTTAGCCTTCGCCTTCGCAGGGCGGGCCGGAGTCGAAGTGGTCTTACGATCCACCCTCGCTCCGTCTCCCATCCTCTGCTTGGGCTTGGGCTTGAGGGCGTTGCAACCCTTGCCTCCCATCCTATGGTCAGCGCTTTGGTTCGCTGCCGCACACAGCATGCAGCGAGCCGCAGCGGTGCATACGCTCGCTACGTGTCCAGGCTGTCCGCAGCGATAACACTTATCGCTGCGGTCCACCTTGGATGGGCACTTAGCACGTACGTGACCTACCTCCAGACATTTGAAGCACACAAAGGGCTTGCGCTCCAGCAGGTGGACCCTTGCCGAGGTCCAACCTACGAGCAGTGTGCCCCCCAGTGCCACCTCCTTGGCGGCGGCGATCGGGCATCTCAGCCACATCGAGCCGACTCCGATCAGGTTTGTGCGAACCTCGCTATACCTGATGGAGTCGATCGAGCATCCGCCGATGCGCGCGACCGCCTCCGCTACCTCGTCCGAAGTGACGGAGTCGTCGAGGCCGGAAATACGCATTTCTGCGCACTTCGACGGCCTGGTGACGCGGACGAACTCCGCCGGTACTACCTCCTTAATCTTCTCCGCCAGTAAATCGGCTTTGTCGGCACTGTCCGGACCCTTGACCTCCAGCATACGCGCCCCGGCTTGCGAAATTCGGAAGCTCAGAGGCGGTATGCCGTGGTCGGCCAGGACAATGGACGACTTGGCCTTATTGAGCGCGTCCATGTACGTGAACCCTTTCTCCCGAGCAATAGGCTCGAGAGTCAGGACCACGGCTGACGTACGTGGCGGGCGCAGCTTTGCCGCCGGGTTCCTGGTCTGCGGTGCCCTCTGCACCGCACCAGACCCATTGGTTTTGCCACGCCTCGCCACGTCGCTCCATTTCTCCTTCATAGCCTTCGGCGCTGGGGGCAGTGCCTTGGGCTGTTTCGCCGACGCTGGTTGTAAAGGACCAGCGCCGGCCTTCTTCTTCTTCTTCTTCTTCTTACGTCTCTTCCTTTTCGGCTCCCCGACTGCCGGCACAGGGGCAGGGGCCGCAGCTGTGGCTGCCTTACCCTGCCTCTTGTCCGCTGCTAGTGGGGGCCGGGTACGCGGCTCCGGAGGAAGCCTGCGTGCCAGCGCCTCGAGCCGAGCGTTCATCATGGTCCCCACCTTCACCATGATGTCCCGCTCGAACTCGTCTCCGTCCTTGTCCGGTGGGGCGTTTCGGCGGATCGCTCCGCCTCCACGCCGTGTCTGCGAGGCAGGACGGATCGGCTCGACCTCGACGCTCTCGCGAACGACCGAGGGAGCCACCGTCTGCCTCTGTGCCCTCTTCAGCTCCTCCATATCCAGCTTCATCTGAGCGACCTCCTTACGGAGATCGCCCACTTCCGCCTTCAGCCGAGCGTTGTCGGCCTGGAGGAGCTGGTTCTCATCGGACACGGAGAGTGAAGACAACTCCGTGACCGCCTCCCGGATCGAAGCCGCCGCGTCCTTAAGGCTCCGGACTAGTGTCCCCTTAAGGTTCGACGACTTCGTCGCGACCTCCGTGATGACAGTGAGACTGTCTGCAACAGCGCTCACTAGCTCGTGACTTGACTTGGGGCCAGAATCGCTCCCGGTCCTCGTCAACGTGCGAGCTTTCCTCCGTTCTCTGTCCTCCCGGACGTAGTTCGCCAGGTCCGCCTCGGCCTGCAGGCGGAGTTCTTCACGCTTGAGTGCGTTCAACTCCGTCTTCGCCTTGGCGAGCCCGACGTATTGGCCCGTGGTTGGAGGGCGACCTCTTCCTCTCCTAGCGGCTGGTGGTCTAGAGCCCCGATCCCCGTCGGAATCTGAGCCACTTCCACCGCCGCTGTTCCTCCTCTTGCGTCCTGATGACGCAATGCTCATCGCGGAGCCGGGTCTGGAATCCGACGAATAGTCGTCGGAGTCCAGAGCGGGCTCTCTCCTCAATGACGTCCTCTTCTCGTCCCTCTTGGGACACTCCACAATTTCAATTGACGATAAATGGCGACTCTTGCCCCCCCCAGAATACGAGGGGCAGCCTCCCGGAGGAGGGAAGGATTGTCCGTTGCCGGCTTTACCTCCCTGGGGTAGTTTTACTTGTCTCTTTGAATCTGCCATGTTTTGGGGTGCCGGCGTAAAGTGCCGGCTGCCTATAAAAACACACAAACAAACACTCACGCAAACACACACAAAACTGGCTTGACCGCCAGCTTGCCCGACGAGGTGGCCGACTTGACCCTCCCCGCCGCGCCGCAGACCTTGAAGGTCCGCCATCCCCCGGCCCGAAGGCCCACTGCAGACAGAACTGCTCCATCCCGAGGTGCCCGACAGGGTGGCCGAGTTGACCCTCCCTGCCGCGCCGCCAGCCTTGAAGGCCGGCCATCCCACGACCCGAAGGTCCGCTGGGGCGATCCTTCATCGCCCCCTCCCCGTCTCTCTGCTGCGCCCTATGCCGAGACATAGGGATCGCAGAGAGACCCCGCCAGGAATTCAGCCAACGGCTAACAAGATCCCCGAAGGAAAGTTATTAACCGTTGCCCAGGGTGCACCGAGCCAAGTGTTGCCCTTCCCCCCGAATGCAAGCATTCAAGAGGAACTACAACACCCGGGGTTTCGTGGAGGTATCCTGGCATTGCACCCCAACCTAACCTAACCTAACCTAACCTTTTTTTTTTTTTTTTTTTTTTTTAACGTGGGGGAAATGCATTTACGCACACCCGCGGCTGGGTCGGCCACGGGTAGTGTCGGGCTCGGTGCCGGAAGGGCTACCCATACCGACTAAAACCTCCACGATGTTCCGCCTACTCAGCTGGAAGCGGGGCCGCGGGCCCGCTTGCGCATTCTCCGCAGCCCCGCCTGCGCTGTTGCTCGCTCCGTGCAGGAGCAAGCCCTCCTCGGGGGGGGGGTGTATAAAGCCCCCTCCCGGAGGGGTGTATAAAGCCCCTCCTCCTCCTCGAGTGATGCCCCGGAACATCTGGGGCACCAACTCCTCTGGGGGACCCTGTTTGGGACGTTGGATGGCCCACATCCAGCGCCCCGAGTCCCCGCCGCAGGGACGGAGTCAGGAATTTAATCCCGGCTCCGTCACCGCGCCCTCAGGAGCGGGGGAGAGAGAGTACTCCGTTCTCTTTCCCTCGCCCCTAACTCGCGCCGTTGTCTGCCGCAATAGGCAGGGAGACGACGGCGCGAGTTCCTCCACGGGGGGGGGTGTATAGAGCCCCCTCCCCGGAGGGGTGTACAAAGCCCCTCCTCAATTCGCGAGAGCGATAGCGATGTCCCGGGGCTACAACGGGGCATCGCCCCCGCCCTCTGGAGCGGAGGAGCGAGAGGATGGCAATCTCTCTCCCCCGCCCCTTACCTCCCCGGGCCTCTCCTCGTCGAGACGGACGCAACGAATCGACGGTGAGAGGCCGAACCTGCAGCCGCCTGCTGCCCACTAGCGCGCCACCGTCGCCCCTCCGACCAAAGGTGACGGCGCGCGCTCCTCCTCGGGGGGGGGTGTATAAAGCCCCCTCCCGGAGGGGCTTTTAAGCCCCTCCCTCACCAGGGGCGATGCCGCTTACTCCTGGACATCGCCCCACCCTCTGGAGCGAGAGAGCGATAGGACACTCCCTCCCCCGCTCCTTGGTCCCCCCCCTGCGAACAGAAGAGGGACCACCTCCCCGGTCCTCCCATTGTCGAGCATGGCTAATTGCTCGACAACGAGAGGCCGCCTTGACTCGCACCACCGCCTCCCATGCCAAGGATGCGACGGTGCGAGTCCCCGCCTCTCTGCTGCGCCCTATGCCAAGGCATAGGGATCGCAGAAAGGCCCCCCCCCGCCAGGAATTTCGCCAACGGCTAACAAGATCCCCGAAGGAAAGTTGTTAACCGTTGCCCAGGGTGCACCGGTCCAGGTGCTGCCCTTCCCCCCGAATGCAAGCATTAAGAGGGAATTGCAGCACCCGAGGCAACGTGGAGGTATCCTGGCATTGCACCCCAACCTAACCTAACCTTTTTTTTTTTTTTTTTTTTTTTTTGACCCGGGAAAATCCGTTACGGATTCCACCTACTCTGGGTGGAGCAGGTGGATATGTGGGACTCTCCGTCCAGAGTGAACGGCATACCCACTAAAAACCCGGGGTTCTCCATCCCGCCGCATGTAGTAGGGCTACGTGGTCGCCTTAGCATTCTATCCGCAGCCCTACCTACGGTCAGCCGCATCCGGCTCCATCCTCACCGTCGGGACGTGACGTCGACGGGGACATCTCGGAGGCGCACAGAGCACTCGTGCGCCGTCCGGCTTGGGAGACCCTATGCAAGCGGGCAACGAGCACCCACTCGTCACCCGCTCAGATCCCATCACCGACGTCCCGGACCCGGGGCACTAGGCCCCGGATCAACGGACATCGGCGCTTCCTTCGCCCGCGCCTCAGCAGAGCGGCTTGGAGTCGAAGCGGCCTTACGGTCCGCCCTCGCTCCGCGCCTTCTCCGCCTCGGTTTGGGTTTCAGGGAATCGCACCCCTTTCCACCCATGCGGTGGTCGGCCTTGCGGCTCGCTGCGGCACAGAGCACACAGTAAGCCGCGGCCGAACACTCGCAGGCCACGTGGCCAGGCTTCCCGCAACGATAACAGAGATCGCTGCGGTCCACCTTCGATGGGCATTTCTGCCTCACGTGGCCCTCCTCCAGACAGCGGAAGCAAACGAAGGGCTTCGGCTCAAGCAGGTGGACTCTAGCCGAGACCCAGCCCACGAGCAACTTTCCCGTCGCTGCTACCGCTTTGGCGGCCGACACCGGACACCGCAGCCACATCGACCCGATCCCGATAAAGTTACAGCGAACCTCGCTATACCTTATCGAGTCGGGCGAACAACCGCCGACACGTGCGACTTCAGCCGCGACTTCATCCGATGAGACGGAGTCGTCTAGGCCGGAAATGCGCATTTCTGCGCACTTCATCGGCCTGGAGATTCGGACGAGCTCCGCCGGGAGGCATTCCCTCAATCTCTCCGCCAATGCGTCAGCCTTGGGCCCACTACCGTCACCCATTACCTCGAGCATACGCGCACCGGTAACCGCAACTCGGAAACCCAGTGGTTTATCGATGCCGAGGTCGGGCAAACGGACGTGAGCCCTGGCCTTCGTGAGCACCTCGTTGAAGGTCACGCCCTTCTCCACAGCACTAGGCTGCAGATTCAGGGTGACCACCGACGATCGTGGTTGGCGCAGTTTCACCGCCGGAGTCCTGGTATGCGGTGCAGTTTGCACCGCGCCAGCCCCGTTGGTTTGACCGCGCTTCACCACGCTGCTCCACGCCGCAGTCATCGCCTTGGGTGCCGGGGGCAGCACCCGCGGCTTGGTCACGTCCTTAGGCGTTGTACCGCTCTTCTGCTTCCCTCGGGTCATCTTCCCTTTACCCTCACCGACTGGCGGTTTGGAGACAGGGGCCGCAGCTTTCGCTGCCTGAGCCTGTCTCTTATCCGCAGCCAGTGGGGGCCGGGAACGTTTCTCCGGTGGAAGCCGCTGAGCCAACGCCTCGAGTCGAGCGTCCACCATGGTACCTACTCGAACCATGATCTCCCGCTCGAACTCACTGTCCCTCGCCGGTGGGGCGCCACTGCGGATTTCTCCGCTTTCGCGCCTGGGGAGCGGTGCAGGGCAGGGTGGCTCAACCTCCGTGCTCTTGCGAGCAGTAGAGGGAGCCGGGGTCGTCTGCCCTTGCGCCTTCCTAAGCTCCTCCACATCCAGCTTCATCTGAGCCATCTCCTTACGGAGACAGCCCACTTCAGCCTTCAGCCGAGCATTGTCGGCCTGGAGAAGCTTAGTCTCATCGGAGACGGAGTGGGTGGCCAGCTCCGTCACCGCCGTCCTAATGGAAGCCGCCGCATCCTTAAGGGATCGGACAAAAGTCCCCTTAAGGTTCGACGACTTCGTCGCAACCTCCGTGACTATAGTGAGGCTGTCCACCACAGCACCCACCAGCTCAGCACTCGACCTGGGAATGGGATCGCTCCCATCCCCTGCCGATAGGCGAGCTATCCGCCTCTCGCGGTTCTCCCTGATGCGCGTCGCCAGGTCCTCCTCGGCCTGTAACCGGTGTTCTTCACGCCTTAAGGCGATCAACTCCGATTTGCCCTTGGAGAGCCCGAACGACGTCCCGGTCATCCGGTCAGGGTAACCTTTCCCCCGTCTGGCTAGCGGCTCGTACCGGCCGCGCTCCCGAGTGGAAGCGTCGGAGCCCGAGTCGCAGCCCGACATCCTCCTCTTGCGCCCCACCGCACTCGCCCCGACTGAATCGAGGCTCATGGTGGAGCCCGCCGAGCCTGACTCGATGTCGTCCGAGTCAAGAGCTGGCCGCGCTTTTATAAAGCGCCCCTTCTCGTCCCTAACGGGACCCGTACCTCTCGTAACAGTTCGCGATGGATGGTGATTCTTGCCCCCCCCAGAATACGTGGGGCAACCTCCCGGAGGAGGGAAGGATTGTCCGTCGGAGACGGCTTTACCTCCCTGGGGTAGTTTATACGTTCTATTGGAATCAGCCATTTTGGGGGACCGGTTAAAGGACCGGCAACCTGTAGGGACGACACAATACACGAAACAGAGAACACAAACAAGTACAACAGAGTGGACAGAACACAAGACGAGACAAAAAAAAAAAAAAAAAAAAAAAAAAAAAAAAAACTGGTTTTCACCAGGTGCCCGACGGGGTGGCCGAGTTGACCCTCCCCGCCGCGCCGCAAGCCTTGCAGGCTCACCATACACCAGCCCGAAGGCCCTCTGCAGCCGAAGCTGCTCCGCCAGCTGCCCGACAGGGTGGCCGAGTTGACCCTCCCTGCCGCGCGCTAAGTGCCACGACGGCACACCACCCTCCGACTCGCTCCGCCGCTTCCCGGACTATCCAGGGCGCCGGGGCGAGCCCCACGCGTAGTCACAGACTGTGACCACGCCTCCTGCCTCTCTGCTGCGCCCTATGCCGAGACATAGGGATCGCAGAGAGACCCCGCCAGGAATTCAGCCAACGGCTAACAAGATCCCCGAAGGAAAGTTATTAACCGTTGCCCAGGGTGCACCGAGCCAAGTGTTGCCCTTCCCCCCGAATGCAAGCATTCAAGAGGAACTACAACACCCGGGGTTTCGTGGAGGTATCCTGGCATTGCACCCCAACCTAACCTAACCTTTTTTTTTTTTTTTTTTTTTAACGTGGGGGAAATGCATTTACGCACACCCGCGGCTGGGTCGGCCACGAGTAGTGTCGGGCTCGATGCCCGGAAGGGGCACCCATACCGACTAAAACCTCCACGATGTTCCGCCTACTCAGCTGGAAGCGGGGCCGCGGGCCCGCTTGCGCATTCTCCGCAGCCCCGCTTGCGCTGTTGCTCGCTCCGTGCAGGAGCGAGCCCTCCTCGGGGGGGGTGTATAAAGCCCCCTCCCGGAGGGGTGTATAAAGCCCCTCCTCCTCCTCGAGTGATGCCCCGGAACATCTGGGGCACCAACTCCTCTGGGGGACCCTGTTTTCAGGGACGTTGGATGGCCCACATCCAGCGCCCCGAGTCCCCGCCGCAGGGACGGAGTCAGGAATTTAATCCCAGCTCCGTCACCGCGCCCTCAGGAGTGGGGGAGAGAGAGTACTCCGTTCTCTTTCCCCCGCCCCTAGCTTGCGCCGTTGTCTGCCGCAATAGGCAGGGAGACGACGGCGCGAGCTCCTCCTCGGGGGGGGGGTGTATAAAGCCCCCTCCCCAGACCTCTCCTCGTCGAGCGCTCCTAGCAAGACGGTCGACGGTGAGAGGCCAATTCTGCAGCCACCTGCTGCCACTCGCGCCGCCGCCTCCGGCCCTCAGAGACGTCGGCGCGATCCTCCACGGGGGGGGGTGTATAGAGCCCCCTCCCCGGAGGGGTGTACAAAGCCCCTCCTTCATTCGCGAGAGCGATAGCGATGCCCCGGGGCTATAACGGGGCATCGCCCCCGCCCTCTGGAGCGGAGGAGCGAGAGGATGGCAATCTCTCTCCCCCGCCCCCCACCTCCCCGGGCCTCTCCTCGTCGAGACGACCGCAACGAATCGACGGTGAGAGGCCGATCCTGCAGCCGCCTGCTGCCCACTAGCGCGCCACCGTCGCCCCTCCGACCAAAGGCGACGGCGCGCGCTCCTCCTCGGGGGGGGGTGTATAAAGCCCCCTCCCGGAGGGGTTTTTAAGCCCCTCCCTCACCAGGGGCGATGCCGCTTACTCCTGGACATCGCCCCACCCTCTGGAGCGAGGGAGCGATAAGACACTCCCTCCCCCGCTCCTTGGTCCCCCCCCTGCGCACAGAAGAGGGGCCACCTCCCCGGTCCTCCCATTGTCGAGCATGGCTAATTGCTCGACAACGAGAGGCCGCCTTGACTCGCACCACCGCCTCCCATGCCAAGGATGCGACGGTGCGAGTCCCCGCCTCTCTGCTGCGCCCTATGCCGAGGCATAGGGATCGCAGAGAGGCCCCCCCCCCGCCAGGAATTTCGCCAACGGCTAACAAGATCCCCGAAGGAAAGTTGTTAGCCGTTGCCCAGGGTGCACCGGTCCAGGTGCTGCCCTTCCCCCCGAATGCAAGCATTAAGAGGGAATTGCAGCACCCGAGGCAACGTGGAGGTATCCTGGCATTGCACCCCAACCTAACCTAACCTTTTTTTTTTTTTTTTTTTTTTTTTTTTTTTTTTTTTTTTTACGTGGGGGAAATGCATTTACGCACACCCGCGGCTGGGTCGGCCACGGGTAGTGTCGGGCTCGATGCCCGGAAGGGGCACCCATACCGACTAAAACCTCCACGATGTTCCGCCTACTCAGCTGGAAGCGGGGCCGCGGGCCCGCTTGCGCATTCTCCGCAGCCCCGCCTGCGCTGTTGCTCGCTCCGTGCAGGAGCAAGCCCTCCTCGGGGGGGGTGTATAAAGCCCCCTCCCGGAGGGGTGTATAAAGCCCCTCCTCCTCCTCGAGTGATGCCCCGGAACATCTGGGGCACCAACTCCTCTGGGGGACCCTGTTTGGGACGTTGGATGGCCCACATCCAGCGCCCCGAGTCCCCGCCGCAGGGACGGAGTCAGGAATTTAATCCCGGCTCCGTCACCGCGCCCTCAGGAGCGGGGGAGAGAGAGTACTCCGTTCTCTTTCCCTCGCCCCTAACTCGCGCCGTTGTCTGCCGCAATAGGCAGGGAGACGACGGCGCGAGTTCCTCCACGGGGGGGGGTGTATAGAGCCCCCTCCCCGGAGGGGTGTACAAAGCCCCTCCTCAATTCGCGAGAGCGATTGCGATGTCCCGGGGCTACAACGGGGCATCGCCCCCGCCCTCTGGAGCGGAGGAGCGAGAGGATGGCAATCTCTCTCCCCCGCCCCTTACCTCCCCGGGCCTCTCCTCGTCGAGACGGACGCAACGAATCGACGGTGAGAGACCGAACCTGCAGCCGCCTGCTGCCCACTAGCGCGCCACCGTCGCCCCTCCGACCAAAGGTGACGGCGCGCGCTCCTCCTCGGGGGGGGTGTATAAAGCCCCCTCCCTCACCAGGGGCGATGCCGCTTACTCCTGGACATCGCCCCACCCTCTGGAGCGAGAGAGCGATAGGACACTCCCTCCCCCGCTCCTTGGTCCCCCCCCTGCGAACAGAAGAGGGACCACCTCCCCGGTCCTCCCATTGTCGAGCATGGCTGATTGCTCAACAACGAGAGGCCGCCTTGACTCGCACCACCGCCTCCCATGCCAAGGATGCGACGGTGCGAGTCCCCGCCTCTCTGCTGCGCCCTATGCCGAGGCATAGGGATCGCAGAGAGGCCCCCCCCCTGCCAGGAATTTCGCCAACGGCTAACAAGATCCCCGAAGGAAAGTTGTTAACCGTTGCCCAGGGTGCACCGGTCCAGGTGCTGCCCTTCCCCCCGAATGCAAGCATTAAGAGGGAATTGCAGCACCCGAGGCAACGTGGAGGTATCCTGGCATTGCACCCCAACCTAACCTAACCTTTTTTTTTTTTTTTTTTTTTTTTTTTTTTTTTTTTTTTTTTTTTTATTTTTAACCCAGGAAAATCCAAATTACGGATTCCTCCAGCCCCGGGGGGAGCCAGAGGATATGTGAGACTCCCACCTCCTAAAGTGAGGCGGTATACTCACTAAAAACCTGGGGTGCCCCTTCCCTTCCGCGATCGCGACAGGGACGCGAGTACGTGGAACGACTCTTCCGTATCCCTGTCCGCGGCAGCCACAGCCCGCAGGCGTGACACTCTTCCTAACGTCCTCGTCAGGACGTGCCCTCTCGGCATCAGCGCACCAGGCACCCAGTGCGCCGACCCGCTTGGGGGATCGATTGGCGTGCGGACGACGAACCCCCGTTCGTCACCCGCCGATCCCGACATCACCGACGTCCCGGACCCGGGGCACTAGGCCCAGGGTCAACAGACATCGGCATGTCCTTAGCCTTCGCCTTCGCAGGGCGGGCCGAACCTTTTTTTTTTTTTTTTTTTTTTTTTTTTTTTTTTTTAACGTGGGGGAAATGCATTTACGCACACCCGCGGCTGGGTCGGCCACGGGTAGTGTCGGGCTCGATGCCCGGAAGGGGCACCCATACCGACTAAAACCTCCACGATGTTCCGCCTACTCAGCTGGAAGCGGGGCCGCGGGCCCGCTTGCGCATTCTCCGCAGCCCCGCTTGCGCTGTTGCTCGCTCCGTGCAGGAGCGAGCCCTCCTCGGGGGGGGGGTGTATAAAACCCCCTCCCGGAGGGGTGTATAAAGCCCCTCCTCCTCCTCGAGTGATGCCCCGGAACATCTGGGGCACCAACTCCTCTGGGGGACCCTGTTTTCAGGGACGTTGGATGGCCCACATCCAGCGCCCCGAGTCCCCGCCGCAGGGACGGAGTCAGGAATTTAATCCCGGCTCCGTCACCGCGCCCTCAGGAGTGGGGGAGAGAGAGTACTCCGTTCTCTTTCCCCCGCCCCTAGCTTGCGCCGTTGTCTGCCGCAATAGGCAGGGAGACGACGGCGCGAGCTCCTCCACGGGGGGGGGTGTATAAAGCCCCCTCCCCAGACCTCTCCTCGTCGAGCGCTCCTAGCAAGGCGGTCGACGGTGAGAGGCCAATTCTGCAGCCACCTGCTGCCACTCGCGCCGCCGCCTCCGGCCCTCAGAGACGTCGGCGCGATCCTCCACGGGGGGGGGTGTATAGAGCCCCCTCCCCGGAGGGGTGTACAAAGCCCCTCCTTCATTCGCGAGAGCGATAGCGATGCCCCGGGGCTATAACGGGGCATCGCCCCCGCCCTCTGGAGCGGAGGAGCGAGAGGATGGCAATCTCTCTCCCCCGCCCCCCACCTCCCCGGGCCTCTCCTCGTCGAGACGACCGCAACGAATCGACGGTGAGAGGCCGATCCTGCAGCCGCCTGCTGCCCACTAGCGCGCCACCGTCGCCCCTCCGACCAAAGGCGACGGCGCGCGCTCCTCCTCGGGGGGGGGTGTATAAAGCCCCCTCCCGGAGGGGTTTTTAAGCCCCTCCCTCACCAGGGGCGATGCCGCTTACTCCTGGACATCGCCCCACCCTCTGGAGCGAGGGAGCGATAAGACACTCCCTCCCCCGCTCCTTGGTCCCCCCCCTGCGAACAGAAGAGGGACCACCTCCCCGGTCCTCCCATTGTCGAGCATGGCTAATTGCTCGACAACGAGAGGCCGCCTTGACTCGCACCACCGCCTCCCATGCCAAGGATGCGACGGTGCGAGTCCCCGCCTCTCTGCTGCGCCCTATGCCGAGGCATAGGGATCGCAGAGAGGCCCCCCCCCCGCCAGGAATTTCGCCAACGGCTAACAAGATCCCCGAAGGAAAGTTGTTAGCCGTTGCCCAGGGTGCACCGGTCCAGGTGCTGCCCTTCCCCCCGAATGCAAGCATTAAGAGGGAATTGCAGCACCCGAGGCAACGTGGAGGTATCCTGGCATTGCACCCCAGGGCGGGCCGAACCTTTTTTTTTTTTTTTTTTTTTTTTTTTTTTTTTTTTTTTTTTTTTTTTTTTTTTTTTTTTTTTTTTTTTTAACCCAGGAAAATCCAAATTACGGATTCCTCCAGCCCCGGGGGGAGCCAGAGGATATGTGAGACTCCCACCTCCTAAAGTGAGGCGGTATACTCACTAAAAACCTGGGGTGCCCCTTCCCTTCCGCGATCGCGACAGGGACGCGAGTACGTGGAACGACTCTTCCGTATCCCTGTCCGCGGCAGCCACAGCCCGCAGGCGTGACACTCTTCCTAACGTCCTCGTCAGGACGTGCCCTCTCGGCATCAGCGCACCAGGCACCCAGTGCGCCGACCCGCTTGGGGGATCGATTGGCGTGCGGACGACGAACCCCCGTTCGTCACCCGCCGATCCCGACATCACCGACGTCCCGGACCCGGGGCACTAGGCCCAGGGTCAACAGACATCGGCATGTCCTTAGCCTTCGCCTTCGCAGGGCGGGCCGGAGTCGAAGTGGTCTTACGATCCACCCTCGCTCCGTCTCCCATCCTCTGCTTGGGCTTGGGCTTGAGGGCGTTGCAACCCTTGCCTCCCATCCTATGGTCAGCGCTTTGGTTTGCTGCCGCACACAGCATGCAGCGAGCCGCAGCGGTGCATACGCTCGCTACGTGTCCAGGCTGTCCGCAGCGATAACATTTATCGCTGCGGTCCACCTTGGATGGGCACTTAGCACGTACGTGACCTACCTCCAGACATTTGAAGCACACAAAGGGCTTGCGCTCCAGCAGGTGGACCCTTGCCGAGGTCCAACCTACGAGCAGTGTGCCCCCCAGTGCCACCTCCTTGGCGGCGGCGATCGGGCATCTCAGCCACATCGAGCCGACTCCGATCAGGTTTGTGCGAACCTCGCTATACCTGATGGAGTCGATCGAGCATCCGCCGATGCGCGCGACCGCCTCCGCTACCTCGTCCGACGTGACGGAGTCGTCGAGGCCGGAAATGCGCATTTCTGCGCACTTCGACGGCCTGGTGACGCGGACGAACTCCGCCGGTACAACTTCCTTAATCTTCTCCGCCAGTAAATCGGCTTTGTCGGCACTGTCCGGACCATTGACCTCCAGCATACGCGCCCCGGCTTGCGAAATTCGGAAGCTCAGAGGCGGTATGCCGTGGTCGGTCAGGACAATGGACGACTTGGCCTTATTGAGCGCGTCCATGTACGTGAACCCTTTCTCCCGAGCAATAGGCTCGAGAGTCAGGACCACGGCTGACGTACGTGGCGGGCGCAGCTTTGCCGCCGGGTTCCTGGTCTGCGGTGCCCTCTGCACCGCACCAGACCCATTGGTTTTGCCACGCCTCGCCACGTCGCTCCATTTCTCCTTCATAGCCTTCGGCGCTGGGGGCAGTGCCTTGGGCTGTTTCGCCGACGCTGGTTGTAAAGGACCAGCGCCGGCCTTCTTCTTCTTCTTCTTCCTTTTTCTCGTCCGTTTCGGCTCCCCGACTGCCGGCACAGGGGCAGGGGCCGCAGCTGTGGCTGCCTTACCCTGCCTCTTGTCCGCTGCTAGTGGGGGCCGAGCACGCGGCTCTGGAGGAAGCCTGCGCGCTAGCGCCTCGAGCCGAGCGTTCACCATGGTCCCCACCTTCACCATGATGTCACGCTCGAACTCGCCCCCGTCCTCGTCCGGTGGGGCGTTTCGGCGGATCGCTCCGCTTCCACGCCGTGTCTGCGAGGCAGGACGGATCGGCTCGACCTCGACGCTCTCGCGAACGACCGAGGGAGCCACCGTCTGCCTCTGTGCCCTCTTCAGCTCCTCCATATCCAGCTTCATCTGAGCGACCTCCTTACGGAGATCGCCCACTTCCGCCTTCAGCCGAGCGTTGTCGGCCTGGAGGAGCTGGTTCTCATCGGACACGGAGAGTGAAGACAACTCCGTGACCGCCTCCCGGATCGAAGCCGCCGCGTCCTTAAGGCTCCGGACTAGTGTCCCCTTAAGGTTCGACGACTTCGTCGCGACCTCCGTGATGACAGTGAGACTGTCTGCAACAGCGCTCACTAGCTCGTGACTTGACTTGGGGCCAGAATCGCTCCCGGTCCTCGTCAACGTGCGAGCTTTCCTCCGTTCTCTGTCCTCCCGGACGTAGTTCGCCAGGTCCGCCTCGGCCTGCAGGCGGAGTTCTTCACGCTTGAGTGCGTTCAACTCCGCCTTCGCCTTGGCGAGCCCGACGTATTGGCCCGTGGATGGAGGGCGACCTCTTCCTCTCCTAGCGGCTGGTGGTCTAGAGCCCCGATCCCCGTCGGAATCTGAGCCACTTCCACCGCCGCTGTTCCTCCTCTTGCGTCCTGATGACGCAATGCTCATCGCGGAGCCGGGTCTGGAATCCGACGAGTAGTCGTCGGAGTCCAGAGCGGGCTCTCTCCTCAATGACCTCCTCTTCTCGTCCCCCTTGGGACACTCCATGATCTCGATTGACGTTAAATGGCGACTCTTGCCCCCCCCAGAATACGAGGGGCAGCCTCCCGGAGGAGGGAAGGATTGTCCGTTTCCGGCTTTACCTCCCTGGGGTACATTACATCTCTTTGAATCAGCCATAGTTTTTGGTGCCGGCGTAAAGTGCCGGCTGCCTATAAAACACACAAAACACAACCACTCACACAGACACACACAAAAACTGGCTTGCCGCCAGCTTGCCCGACGGGGTGGCCGACTTGACCCTCCCCGCCGCGCCGCAGACCTTGAAGGTCCGCCATCCCCCGGCCCGAAGGCCCTCTGCAGACAGAACTGCACCGTCCCGAAGTGCCCGACAGGGTGGCCGAGTTGACCCTCCCTGCCGCGCCGCCAGCCTTGAAGGCCGGCCATCCCACGACCCGAAGGTCCGCTGGGGCGATCCTTCATCGCCCCCTCCCCGTCTCTCTGCTGCGCCCTATGCCGAGACATAGGGATCGCAGAGAGACCCCGCCAGGAATTCAGCCAACGGCTAACAAGATCCCCGAAGGAAAGTTATTAACCGTTGCCCAGGGTGCACCGAGCCAAGTGTTGCCCTTCCCCCCGAATGCAAGCATTCAAGAGGAACTACAACACCCGGGGTTTCGTGGAGGTATCCTGGCATTGCACCCCAGGGCGGGCCGAACCTAACCTAACCTTTTTTTTTTTTTTTTTTTTTTTTTTTTTTTTTTTTTTTTTTTTTTTTTTTTTTTTTTAACGTGGGGGAAATGCATTTACGCACACCCGCGGCTGGGTCGGCCACGAGTAGTGTCGGGCTCGATGCCCGGAAGGGGCACCCATACCGACTAAAACCTCCACGATGTTCCGCCTACTCAGCTGGAAGCGGGGCCGCGGGCCCGCTTGCGCATTCTCCGCAGCCCCGCTTGCGCTGTTGCTCGCTCCGTGCAGGAGCGAGCCCTCCTCGGGGGGGGTGTATAAAGCCCCCTCCCGGAGGGGTGTATAAAGCCCCTCCTCCTCCTCGAGTGATGCCCCGGAACATCTGGGGCACCAACTCCTCTGGGGGACCCTGTTTTCAGGGACGTTGGATGGCCCACATCCAGCGCCCCGAGTCCCCGCCGCAGGGACGGAGTCAGGAATTTAATCCCAGCTCCGTCACCGCGCCCTCAGGAGTGGGGGAGAGAGAGTACTCCGTTCTCTTTCCCCCGCCCCTAGCTTGCGCCGTTGTCTGCCGCAATAGGCAGGGAGACGACGGCGCGAGCTCCTCCTCGGGGGGGGGGTGTATAAAGCCCCCTCCCCAGACCTCTCCTCGTCGAGCGCTCCTAGCAAGACGGTCGACGGTGAGAGGCCAATTCTGCAGCCACCTGCTGCCACTCGCGCCGCCGCCTCCGGCCCTCAGAGACGTCGGCGCGATCCTCCACGGGGGGGGGTGTATAGAGCCCCCTCCCCGGAGGGGTGTACAAAGCCCCTCCTTCATTCGCGAGAGCGATAGCGATGCCCCGGGGCTATAACGGGGCATCGCCCCCGCCCTCTGGAGCGGAGGAGCGAGAGGATGGCAATCTCTCTCCCCCGCCCCCCACCTCCCCGGGCCTTTCCTCGTCGAGACGACCGCAACGAATCGACGGTGAGAGGCCGATCCTGCAGCCGCCTGCTGCCCACTAGCGCGCCACCGTCGCCCCTCCGACCAAAGGCGACGGCGCGCGCTCCTCCTCGGGGGGGGGTGTATAAAGCCCCCTCCCGGAGGGGTTTTTAAGCCCCTCCCTCACCAGGGGCGATGCCGCTTACTCCTGGACATCGCCCCACCCTCTGGAGCGAGGGAGCGATAAGACACTCCCTCCCCCGCTCCTTGGTCCCCCCCCTGCGAACAGAAGAGGGACCACCTCCCCGGTCCTCCCATTGTCGAGCATGGCTAATTGCTCGACAACGAGAGGCCGCCTTGACTCGCACCACCGCCTCCCATGCCAAGGATGCGACGGTGCGAGTCCCCGCCTCTCTGCTGCGCCCTATGCCGAGGCATAGGGATCGCAGAGAGGCCCCCCCCCCGCCAGGAATTTCGCCAACGGCTAACAAGATCCCCGAAGGAAAGTTGTTAGCCGTTGCCCAGGGTGCACCGGTCCAGGTGCTGCCCTTCCCCCCGAATGCAAGCATTAAGAGGGAATTGCAGCACCCGAGGCAACGTGGAGGTATCCTGGCATTGCACCCCGAACCTAACCTAACCTAACCTAACCTAACCTAACCTAACCCAGTCGCGTCCCAACCTCCGCCCGGCACGCCACGGTCCAGGCAATTTGTGAAAAATAATTTCCGATTTTATTCCAAAGTGGTGGTATTTTTTGCGGCTACAAAGTCGTGCAATATATAAAAATTTTCGGAAAAACAAGGCCGACACGCTGGTGATAACCGTTTCCACAATAGTGAAGTGCCAAAAAAGTTATCCGTGAAAAAGTGGTAAAGTAAAAAATTTTAAAACTTCAAAAATCAACGCTGGTCAAATAAGATCTTTGACCCCCACTTTTTTAAGTGCGGCTCGATAGGCCCGGGGGAGGCCTATCTTCCGACACCTCAACCGGATTTTTGCCGTTTCCCGTTAAGGAGAAAACGGCAAAAAAACAAGTAGCACGTGGACACGTGGTCTCCCATCCGCGGCGGTGGTGGAAGTTTTGAACACGCAGCCAGAAAGAAGACCAGAACCTGAAGCTAAAACCGTTTTCAGAATTTAGATAAGTACATATTTGAACAAGTTATAGATTTTTAAAGTTTGGTGCAGTTGACAAAATTTTTCAAAAAATTGTTTTTCAAAATTTTCAGCGACAACCTACCCCAAAAATTTTGCCAGGGGTAGGCCATTACCTAAGCTAAGTTGTTATAAAAGAATTGGATTTTTATATTGTAAGCGCTTGGTTATACTAAAATTAGTTTAAGTTTACAAACCGCATAACATTTATTTTAACTTTGTAATCTGAATATCTCGGAAACGGTGATAGATAGGTCGTTTTTGACACCGACTCGTCTGGTCAGATTGTAATTTTCTATTTTTCTAAATTTTTCCCATCCCTTTACTCCAAAAAATAGTTTCCCCATATCAAAAGCAATAGTTTGGAAAATTGAATTGTAAAAATTTTTTGTAAAAAATTATTTTTGCTAAAATTAAAATTGCTAACTACTGTGTACTTCTTAGCCATTCATAAGCCCCCCCCCCCCCCCCCCCCTTCCCGACTTAAAAATTTCTTTTTCATTTTGTATTGTGTAATATATTTTGGTGATATTAAAATTGTAAATAGCTGTATACTCGCCTACGCCCCGTTCCCCTCCCCCCGCCTCCTAAAAAATTATTTGTAGTTATCATATTTTAAAAATATTGCCAATATGCGGTTTTATCTTTCTGGGCCAAGATATAGTGGAACGCGACTTTTTATTTTATTGACTAACTAAATTATTTTATTGTGTGTTTTAGCTGACTAGAATATAATTTACCTAGAGAAAATCTTATTGACTAGGATATAATTACTCTGTTTGGAGTAAATAATTTTAATCTTTTTATTTATGACCTTGTGTTGACAAATTTATATATTATTGATATAAAAAATTTCTGTACTTACCCGAACTGGAACTATTTGACCTCTGCACACCCGACGACCTGAAACAGAAAAACAAAATTAGTAATACCAGTAAATTTAGAAAATTCTAAAACATTATATACAAATATATAGATTAAACTATCATATACATATATATATATATATATAAATATAAATAGATTAGAATATACAGATTTTAACATTGACTAACCTGTTTTTCCGTGTCAAGACAAAATAACTAACATGTTTCATACACCGAAGAGCAACACGGAAAAGTCTGCGAGCGTTGGAAGGGCTGGACCCTCAAAAAGAAAAACTTCAACACCCCATAGCTCTCCGAATCAAAATAGAAGCTGCCCAGAAAAAACACCTGAGGCAGGAACAAGCATATTATCACAGCCAGAAAAAACGGTTTACCTTACCCGTCACATGCAAGCAAAAGAATGTTATTACAAAATAGAAACAGAAATAAATAATTCTAGAAATATTAAAACAACTATTAAGGACGCCGTCTTGTCAGAAACCAACCGCCTATTCTATCTGCTAAAAGAATCGGACGATGCGAATGCACTAATTGTAGCAGATTTTGATAATTTAATACAGCAGATAGAAGAAGCGGAACAGGAGAGAGACAAATATAAGAGACAAGTAGAAGAGCTTAATAAAATCATAGAGGAAAGAAGTAAACAAGACAAAGAGGGTATGGATAGAGGTGGCATAATTGAACTTAGCAACAAAATCGAAGATATGAAGAATGTAATAGTAAAAAAGATGGAAGAACACGTACAGCAATCTAGGCAAAACACTGATACGGTGGAGGCACTTAGAGAAACGATGGAAAAACAAACGTATGCGAGTATTTTGGCCGCACCTCCCAGAAAACATTTCGTCGAGCACACAGTATTGCATTCTGTGGCAGTAACTGCGAAAGACGGAATGGAGACGGGGGATGAGGTATTAAATAAAATAAGGAATGTGGTGAACGCGAAGGAAGGAGGATTAAATGTAGAGAGAGTAAGGAAGACAAGAGATAGAAAAGTGATTGTCGGATGTAAAACGGTGGAAGAAAGAGAAAGATTGAAAGAAAGGTTAAGGAGAGCAAAAGATCTTAATGTGGAAGAAATCAGTAACAAAGACCCACTAGTTATACTAAAGAATGTCCTCCAGGAAAACTCTGATGAGGACATCGTAACGGCTCTTTTAAAACAAAACGCATTCCTATTCCATGGACTGGACAGGGTGGAGGAAAGAATTGATGTCGCGTACCGCAAAAAGACTCGCAGTCCATCCACTAGTCACGTAGTTCTGAGGGTGTCTCCTAATCTGTATAAACGCATGGTAGAGGCCGGGGCAGTGCACATTGACCTGCAGCGTATTAGAGTGATGGATCAATCACCGCTGGTACAATGTTCGCTCTGCCTCGGCTACGGGCATGGGCGTAGGTTCTGCAAGGACCAAAAAGAGAAGTGCAGCCACTGTGGGGGTCCCCACATGAGACAGCAGTGCGCAGACTGGCTGGCGGGTGGGACCCCAACATGCTGCAACTGTGTCCACGCAAAGCTAGAAAACGTGGAACACAACGCCTTCAGCGATGAGTGTACAATACGAAGAAAATGGGAGGCTCTAGCCAGAGCCACCATCGCGTACAGCTGAAGGCGTTGTAATGGTAAAATCCATGATGAAATTGGCGAACAAGTATAAAACACCAGAAACAACGGAGGACAGTTTCGTAGAAAAATGCTGAAGTTGGTGAACAAAAAGGTGTCACAATTTTCGCCAAGCTGAAACGGATGTAAACCAAGGTAAAATCCTATGCGCAATGCCAAGGCCATCAACAAACGGAAACAAAATTAAAAGTAAGCAAACACAAAATAGAATAGATAAAATAAAACTGCACTTGTCGCGGCCCCTAAAGATAAAAACCACAAAACAACGATAAATAAGAATGTTATATAGAATAGGTAATAAAAAATAGCAATAAATAATAAGATGTACAAATATGCTGGAAATGTATGGTAAATATATATTTAGGCAGCATTGTAAAATAAAATAGATTGTAAAACAAATAGATGTATACCTAAAACTGTAATCTTCAAAATGTAAAACCAAATTAGTAAACAACATGTCAAAAATAATGTAAACAGAATAGGACCATGTGACTAGAATAAGTGGACTAAAAGAAGTTTAAACCAAAATTAGAATAAGAATAATAATGTATATAAACAAGAAGAAAATGTATCTTGCAACCCAGGCTAGCAATTTTTAGGAATGAAAGAAAGCTAAGATTAAAATAATGACGATATGTAAATGTAAGCATAACATTGCAAAACGATTTGTAAAATAAGAAAAAGAAACAAACACCCAAACCCCAATCCTGACCTTGTAAAAAATTATTTAACGAAAATAAAGTCTCTGACCCCCATGTTAGAGGTAGGCAGCTCGCAGGCCGGGCCATAGCGCCCGGACAGGTTTAAAAAAAAAAAAAACCTAACCTAACCTAACCTAACCTAACCTAACCTAACCTAACCTAACCTAACCTAACCTAACCTAACCTAACCTAACCTAACCTAACCTAACCTAACCTAACCTAACCTAACCTAACCTAACCTAACCTAACCTAACCTAACCTAACCTAACCTAACCTAACCTAACCTAACCTAACCTAACCTAACCTAACCTAACCTAACCTAACCTAACCTAACCTAACCTAACCTAACCTAACCTAACCTAACCTAACCTAACCTAACCTAACCTAACCTAACCTAACCTAACCTAACCTAACCTAACCTAACCTAACCTAACCTAACCTAACCTAACCTAACCTAACCTAACCTAACCTAACCTAACCTAACCTAACCTAACCTAACCTAACCTAACCTAACCTAACCTAACCTAACCTAACCTAACCTAACCTAACCTAACCTAACCTAACCTAACCTAACCTAACCTAACCTAACCTAACCTAACCTAACCTAACCTAACCTAACCTAACCTAACCTAACCTAACCTAACCTAACCTAACCTAACCTAACCTAACCTAACCTAACCTAACCTAACCTAACCTAACCTAACCTAACCTAACCTAACCTAACCTAACCTAACCTAACCTAACCTAACCGTCGCGTCCCAACCACGGCCAGAGACGCCAAGAAAACAAAGTGCTCCGCGGTTAAAAATCCCGAAAAATAGGTAAATTTTGCCTGGGAAACGGTTGCGATACATCAAAAGTTGCGGAAGAGTGCGGCCTACACGGCAGTGTTTTTGGTTTTAACCTGCGACGATTTTCCGCAGAGTTATTAGTGAAAAAGTGATTTTTGTGCATTTTTACAAACTTCAAAAATTAACGCTGGGCAAACCAGATCTGTAACCCCCACTTTTTTAAGTGCTACCTGGAAGCCCTGCGGGAGACCTTTGATCACGTGGTCGAATCAAATTTTTTGCCGGTCCCCATCGCGGAGTAATCGGCAAAAAAACAAGTCCCACGTGGTCACGAGGTCACCCATCCAGGCCAGCTGGCAAGAAGTGGAGTACGCAGCCTCGTAGAAGACCGGAAGAGGAAGCGGAAGGCGTTTGCAGATCTGGAAAAAGTGGATTTTTGACTCGGAGGCAACCTTCTAAAGTTTAGTGCGGTTGGTAATTTTGTAAATAAATTAGTAGTTTAAGTTTATCAGCGACAACCTACCCTTATTTTTTGTCCAAGGGTAGGCCCTATAGGTAGGTACATTTTGGTGAAAGAATTAGATTTTTAAGACTTAAGCGCTCGAATTAATTAAGCTGACCTACTTTTTTCCAACCGCACATGTATTTAAATAACTTTGTTTTGTTAATATCTCAAAAACGGTGAGAGATAGGCAGATTTTGGCACCGACCTGCGATATCTAACCAAAGGTTAGATATCTCGTGCGGTCCGAATTAAATTCTAAATTTTTCAAAATTTTTCCCTTTCCTCTACCATCAAAAATAAATTCTCCATACAAATTGTAAAAGTTTTGGAATTTATTTGGCTATTTAAAAAATAATTTTATTGTAAAAATATTATAAGGTAATATTGAAGTGTCATATTAGTGTAGTCCCTTCCCCCCTAATAAACCCCCCCCCTACCCCCCCTACCCCTCAAAATAAATATTTTTGTAAATTCGTTTTAGGCTAAATTGAAGTGTAATATTGTATATCCCCCTAAATTACCTCACCCCCTCTCCCCTTCCGTAATTTTTCTGTAAAATTTTGGAATTCTATTTTCGGGCCACGACAAAAGTTGAACGCGACAAGATTTTACTTATTTTATTATTTTATTCTATTCATCTACTTTAATAGACATACTCTACCTAGAGTTAATATTATCAGGAATTAATATCGTTCTTGTATTGGACTACCATAATAATAGTTAAAATTATTACTGATTAACATTTTTCGCGTGTAGTGTGTGTACGTGTGTACTTACCTGCACTGGAACAAACTGAGACCGCTGCACTCCGGTGGTACCTGTAACAAAATATATATATTATTATTAAATTAAATAAAAAAAAATTTATAGATATAAATAAATAAATAATATATATATACATATATATATAGTTTAGAATACTGACATTTTACAACTTTTACAACTTTTACAAACTTCTTTTTAAACTTAATTTCATTGACTAACCTATATTACACTAAGGTCTTTTTCCCAAAATGTTTGGTTTTCATACCCCGAAAAAGACCGTGGGTAAACCTGCGAGCAGGGAAGAAGAGACTCGCCCAACTATGGCCGAGGGTACGACTGAAAGGGCGGGACCCTCCAGTAAGAGCGATAGCATATGCCAACCGCAGAGGGTTCCGCCAAACCCCTCGACGCTTAAACCGGCCATAGCTCGAAGAACATCAATCGAAGTGCTAGCGAGCCCACCAAATCAGGAGCTAAGATACCCAGACAAAGTGTCAGAGGCAAAAACCGGGATTTCTCCAGAACCAAAAAATAAAAGTTATGCTAGTCGGAACGCAGAAGGCAAGGAGTGTTTAGAAAGGCTAGAGTTTAATATAAATAGCTCCAGGAACACTAAGACTAGCATTAAAAATGCGGTAATCTCGGAGGCTACGCGCATTCTTCAGCTGCTGAAAGAGTCGGAAGCGGAGAAGGCGCATATAACACCCGATGCCGAAGAACTCAGACAGCAGCTGAAGGAAATGACGGATCAAAAAGAAATGTTTAGGAAGGAAGTAGACGATTTGACCGACCTCTTAGAAGCAACCCTTAAGAAAGATGCAGGAGAAGAAGAGCCGGACGAACTGACAATGAAAGTAGACAGCATGAAGGAAGAAATAATGAAAAAGCTAGAAGAGCACACAGAACAGATAAAAAATAACACAGAAATAGTAGAAACAATTAAAGAAGTAGTCATAAAACAATCATACGCAAGCGTCGTGGCCACTACTCCAAAAAAGCCACTTATACAGCAGTCAACACTTCACTCGATAATAGTAACATCAAAAGATGAATTAGAAACAGGTGAGGAAGTGTTGAACAAGGTCAGAAGTGCTGTGAATGCTAAGGAAGGGGGGGTAAAAGTGGAAAAAATAAGGAAGGCTAAGGACGGTAAAGTTATCATGGGATGTGGATCGGTAGAAGACCGAACAAAATTGAAGGAGAGGCTCAGTGGAGCAAAGGATCTAAAGATCGAGGACATTAAGAACAAAGACCCATTAGTGATCCTCAGGGAAGTCCTCAGTTATAACACAGACGAGGACGTCCTGAGGGCACTAAAAAACCAAAACGGGTCATTATTCCTCGGCCTCGAAAAGACAGACAACAGAGTTGAGGTAGCATACAGAAAGAGAACAAGAAACCCGCTCTGTGGTCATGTTGTTCTAAGGGTCTCTCCAAAACTCTATCGACGCATGGTGGAAGCCGAGGCAGTGCACATTGACCTGCAGCGAGTAAGGGCGATGGATCAATCGCCGCTTGTTCAGTGTTCGCTCTGCCTCGGCTATGGACATGGCCGTCGTTTCTGTAGAGAAACGAAGGAAAAATGTAGTCATTGTGGGGGGCCCCACATGAAGCAGCAGTGTGAAGTATGGCTGGCAGGCGGGACCCCCACATGCTGCAATTGTATTCACGGTAAACAAGACCACGTGGAACATAACGCCTTCAGCGATGAATGCATAATAAGAAGGAAATGGGAGGCTCTAGCTAGAGCCTCCATAGCATACTGCTGAAGGCGTTCATAAGGTTAACCCGGGTAATAAAACGGAAATTGGTACAACATGGGAAACTAGGTGCACCAGTTCCCCAATAATCACTGTCCGCATATTGGTAGAGCAAGGTCCGATCAACAGATTGGAACATAGAACTGGCGCGATGAACCTAAGACACCAGGAAGGCAACCGAAGTCTGTTTCATAGGGAAACGCATAAGTTGGAAAACTTACCAGTGTGTCTTAAAAAACTAGCCAGGCCAAAATTGATACAGACCGAGAAACGCGTGACAATCTATAGAACAAAAATAGGTAGGATTAAAACCTTTGTTTGTCGTGGCCCAGAAAAATATGAATCTCAAAATACCATACAGAAAATTAATATTCTAGATTATAAAATTGTAAGGTATATATGTAAAGTGATACACAAATATGCTCACAATATATAATAAGTATATATCAATGTAGCATAGTAGTTGAATAGCATACAAAAATAGTTGTAACCTAGAAATAAATAAATGTATAAAATATATAGTATGTAAACAATGTAGACTATAAGAATAAATAGTATAAGAGATGTAAACAAAATAAACTTAGATAAAACTAGTAAGTAAGAATTGCTGTAACATAGTATGACAAGAAAATAGAAGTATAAGAAAACAAAGCAGAATAATGCACAAAACACGAAAATGTATAAGCCATGTCATCAAATATGTATTAAATTTAAAATAGTAGCACGTAAGAATGAAATGGAACTACAATACCATGCAAGTCGAGGAAATGTACGTTCGTCATAAATAACTAAGAATTAAAATAAACCATAGCACTAAGAACCCACCCCTTCCTAATCCTAATATGAATAAAAATAGAATAGTAGATAAGGGCTCTGATAAACGTCAGAGGTGTTTAGCTCGCAGGCCGGACCACGCGCCCGGATAGGTTTAAAAAAAAAAAAAAAAAAAAAAACCTAACCTAACCTAACCTAACCTAACCTAACCTAACCTAACCTAACCTAACCTAACCTAACCTAACCTAACCTAACCTAACCTAACCTAACCTAACCTAACCTAACCTAACCTAACCTAACCTAACCTAACCTAACCTAACCTAACCTAACCTAACCTAACCTAACCTAACCTAACCTAACCTAACCTAACCTAACCTAACCTAACCTAACCTAACCTAACCTAACCAAAATGCCGACGCATGGAACACGTGGTGGTGGAGCCCATCGGAAAATTAGAGAGGTAGGCTCTGTGTGGGGTATGGAGTTCCGAGTACGGCTTTCTCCCACAGCGAAGTACTGCGGTAGCACTATACGACCGAGGGACTTCATAGTAATAATATTTGCCTTCTCACTGTTTGAGCAAGATATACACTTTTTCTGTAAACTAAGTAAAATCCGAATTTGACTGAATAAATTACGAGCAAAAGTGTATATCGTGCATTTTTTATTTTATCAAACTTTACTTTTAGTCCATTAAGGCTTAAAAAGCTATTTTAGACCTTATTTACGAAGAATAATAATTATTAATTATTAGGTTATTACCTATGAAATTGTCTTCTTTTTATGAAATGAAATAGTATTATATATAATATGAGTAAGTAAGCGCCTACTCACCCAACATAAAACAGAATAAATCAATACGCTTACTCCCCGATAGAGACTATATTCGAGTCGAACTTCGTGTCAATCATATTTTACTCATCTTCACAATATATCTCGAATATTTTACTCATTTTAATAACTTCACAACTGCTATTGCTGCAATGTCATAGCAATAGGTCTTTACCTATGAAATTGCCGTTTTGTTTGAAAAAAGTTAAAGTTTTTTTTTTCGAACTTATTTATTTCTTTTATTCAAAGTAATCACCCCTGCAATCAATGCATCTTTGCCAACGCTGTGGCAGTTTATGGATGCCCTTCTTGAAAAAATCAGCAGGACGGGAGACAACAAACTCTTCAAAGGCGTTTTGTACTGCCTTTCGGGAATTGAATTTTTTTCCCGCTCTTTAGTCTTTGTCCAAATTTTGGAAAAAGTAATAGTCGGTAGGCGCAAGATCTGGTGAGTATGGCGGATGAGGGAGAGCTTCCAAACCCAACTCATGCAGCTTAGAGACGGTCTGTTGTGCAGTATGGGGTCGCGCGTTGTCGTGAAGTAGCAGTGGAGACGACCGATTGACCAAAGCTGGTTGCAGACGTGCGAGTTTCGCCATCATTGTGGTCAGTTCTTTAATGTACACATCTGCAGTAATGCTCTCGCCGTTTTGTAAAAAGCTATGATGAATCACACCAGCACTAGACCAGCAAACTGTGACCATCACCTTTCTAGGGGTCATTTTTCGTTTTGCACATTGCTTTGGTACCGAACCAGGATCTAACCAACTTGCTGAGCGCTTTCGATTGTCAAAAAGAATCCATTTTTCGTCACACGTAACAATTCGGTTCAAAAATCCTTCATTTCTGTGCCTGTTAAGCAGCGCAAGGCAAGTCTCGACGCGTACGTTGCGCTGGCGATCGTTAAGTTCGTGGGGCACCCATCTATCAAGCTTTTTTATCTTGCCAATCTGTCGCAAATGGACCAATATTGTTTTGATGCAAACATCAAAAGCTGCTGCCAGCTCAGCTGTAGATTGAGATTCATCAGCTTCCACAATCGCCTTTAATTCATCATTGTTGACCAAAGTTTCCGGACGACCACGAGGTTCATTTTTCAAGTCAAAATTCCCAGAACAGAACCGAGCAAACCAATAACGGGTTGTACGTTCGTTTGTACAGTTCTCTCCGTAAACGTCGTTGATGTTACGTGTCGTTTGTGCCGCGTTGGTGCCACGACGGAACTCATATTCCATAATTACACGAAATTTCTAAGTATCCATTATGAGGAAAAATGTTAAAATGTAATGAAAATACAACGCTAATCAATAAACAAAAGACTTATATTGTAAATAGAATGTCATATTTTTAAAACAAAATTAATTTGAATTTAGAATTCATAGCCCATCAAAACTTTTTTTTGTTTGAAAAAGTCTGTACTGCAATACGGCAATTTCATAGGTAAAGACCTATTACAATAACAGTACTATTGGCGCAGCCAAGCACTCGGCTACAAAGCGTAGAGCATTTGCGTACACGCGCTCCTGGCTTGACTGTGCTCTGCTCTTCTCTGCTCTGCTCTTCTCTGCTCTGCTCTGCTCTGCTCTGCTTTGCTCTGCTCTTCTCTGCTCTTCTCTGCTCTTCTCTGCTCTTCTCTGCTCTGCTCTGCTCTGCTCAGCTCTGCTCTGCTCTGCTCAGATCTGCTTTGTTGGGCTTTGCTTAAAAAAAATGCATGGCTCGTCCTATGTCCGATTATTTTCATAAAAGAAAGAGTTCATCAGAAGATTTCATTATTTTTGTAGTATCGCTCAAGAACATTCCACTACAGTTACGTATGATAGTAGTTATAGTAGTAATTTAAGAAAAAAAAAATTAAAAAAAAAAAAAAAAAAAAACTTTAACTTTCTGATTTAACTACAATTAAGACGGCAATTTCTGCTTACCATGCGTATATACATTCCAATCTCCGGCATGGACTAATGTACTGGGGCAATTCAAGAGACTAAACTAAATGTTTAACGTATCAAAAAAAAGTGCATATGGGTTATAAGGGGTATAAAAACGACAGTTGTCGTCCATATTTCAAAAACATAAATTAATGACTTTATACTTGCTATATATTTATGAATTCTCTATATTTATTAAATAGAATCGAAATTTATTATAAGCCCGTCATCACTTTTTAGCAATAATAGACCAGCACTAGAAGGAAAGACCATTGTCTCGCCGCTATTTGTGATGTAAGGAAGGGACTGTTGGATATACAAACTTATTTGTATATCGTCTGTAGAAGTAAATTTTGAGTTTAAAAGAACTTAGTGTTCGATCGTCTGACGGACGTTGTTTACTTGGTTACAAGAGCAATCTTGAATATGTACATTTGATAATAAAATATTTATTTCTTATACTCAAAACACGCTGTTTCCACTGCTGCTAAACCCTGCTCCTTATCTACAATGGTTATGGGCCCAGGAATAGCAGAAGTTATATGCTGAGAGTATATTGGATGAAAAATATTTGAAAAGAAGAGGTACATTGAACAGCCGTGTGGTTGATTGCGTAAAGAAGTGAACTCAAAAGTAAAAATGAATCAAAGTTTTTCGTCGAGGATTGAACTTCTAAGCAAGGATAACTACGATAGCTGGAGATTGCAAGTGGAGGCACTTTTGATTAAAAATGATACCTGGAAATATGTCAGTGGTAGAAAAAGTAAGCCTGATAATGCAGCAGAAATTAGCAAGTGGGAAGCAGAAGATGAGAAAGCTAAGGCTGACCTGATACTTTCAATAAGTGGTTGTGAATTAAGGCATATAAGAGGCTGTATCACTTCCAGAGAAGTATGGTTGAAATTGGAATCTGTATTTGCTTCGAAAGGACCTGCTAAGAAAGCCATGTTATTAAAACGTTTAATGTTGCATATAATGAACGAGACTGGTAACGTACATGAACATATAAATTCATTTTTCGAGGCAGTAGATAAATTAGCGTATATGGATGTTAATATACATGATGATTTGTTATCCATTATGCTGCTGTATAGTTTACCTGCGAATTTTGAGAATTTTAGATGTGCTATTGAATCTCGTGATGAATTACCGAAGCCTGAAATGCTCAAAGTAAAAATTATAGAAGAACATGAATCTAGGCAGTGTAATCAGGACAGAATCCGACAAGAGGATGTAATGTACACATATCGGAAGAAGAATTTTAAAGGAGGGAACGCAAAGTCGAGTACTAGTGAAGCCAAAACGGAAACTGCTGATAACAAGAAGAATGAGAAATTTAAATTTCGTTGCTTTAAATGTCACGAACTAGGTCACAAAGCGTCTGAATGCACGAAGAAAGCTGTAGCAAAATCTCACTATGTTGATGAAACTTTAACAACTTTTAATATTTCAGATGAAATCTGTCATGCAGTAGTTGTTCAAAAACATAACTGGATATTGGACAGTGGGTGCACTTCTCACTTATGTAATGACGCAAGTAAGTTCGGGGGCAGTTTGTCAATTACGAGCGGAGAATTAAATTTAGCCACAAATGTAAGTACGCAAGTTAAAGGTAAGGGTACTGTTCGATTATCGGCATGCAATGAATACTCGCAGAATACAGTTGACTTACGTGATACGTTATACGTTCCAAATTTAAGGACAAACTTAATATCCGTTGCTAAGATAACCAACTCTGGTTATGAAGTAATTTTTCGTCCTGATGTTGCTATCGTGGTCGATAAAAAGGGACAGGTTAGATTGTCTGCTTACCGTAAAGGTAATTTGTATTGTATCAAAGAGTCTGAAGCTGTATGTAACTTGAGTGATTCAAATGTTGATATACGTACTTGGCACGAGCGGTTAGGTCATTTGAATGGGAATGATGTCGCTAAACTTTTAAATAAGTTGGGTGCTGATGTTAACGTGAACGATGTACAACAATTACGTGATTGTGATATCTGTGCTAAAGGGAAAATGACCGCGTTATCTTTTTCCGAATCTAGTGGGCCATGCGTTGAAAAATTAAAGATAGTTTATTTTTTTTTTTTTATTTTTTTTAGTTGGTTTTGGCTCCACACTTTTGTGTATTTAGCCAGTGTCAAGTAATTGATAATATCTCAAGTTAATTAATATCTCAGATTAATATCATATAAAGTGTCAAGTCAAGTCAAGTCACAGTCCAAGTCCAAGTTAAGTCATAGTCTAGTCTAGTCAAGTCATACTCCTAGTAAAGTGGTGGCAACTTTACCAGAAGCTTCAATGGAGTTTTGGAAACAACACGAAAAGAAACGTTTCACCATCATTATACCACTTTCCCACACTCATGCCTGTAATTCAGCACTTAACAAATAAAATGCCACCAATTTTACACACTAACACTGAAAATAACATAAGTTTTGGAAAATAATACAATACGGCGACGCGATCTTTTTCGTTTTTCCGCCAAAACTCAAGATAGTTTATTCCGATATTGTGGGACCTATGCGTTGTGAATCGAAAGGAGGTGCTAAGTATTTTATAACCTTTATTGACGATTGTACCCGTTTTTGTCAAGTTTATTTTTTGAGTGCGAAAAATAAAGCTTTGGATGCATTTAAAGTTTATAAAGCTGAGGTTGAAAATATGACCGGATCGAAAATTAAATATTTTCAAAGTGATAACGGTGGTGAATATAGGAGTGCTGAATTCGATAGATTTTTACAACAAGAGGGAATAGTACGAAGATTGACAGTTGCAGGAACACCACAACAAAATGGAATTGCGGAAAGAATGAATCGAACTTTAGTAGAGATGGCCCGGTGCATGTTACTAAGCTCGGATCTTTCATCTTCTTTTTGGGCAGATGCAGTAGACACAGCATGCTATATCAGAAATCGTTGCCCTACATCTAGTCTGGGAGGCAATATTCCTTATGAACGATGGTTTGAAGCTCCTGTCAAGATTGATTATTTCCGGAAATTTGGATCGAAAGTCTATATTCTGAACAAAAATCCGAATAAAGGTAAATTTTGAGCACGAGGTATTTCAGCGATTTTCGTTGGATATCCGAAAAATGCAAAAGCATATAGAGTATGGATTCCAGAAGAAAACAAGTTCACGATTGCGAGAGATGTGAAATTTCACGAATATAAAGTTCCGTTAAATGAAATTGCGAAGCAAGAAAAAGATTTATTGAATGAGGGAAAAGAAATAGAAGAAGTTGAAAAACAGTTTATAGATGTTGAATTGTTGAAATGTATACGAGAAAATGAAGAATCTGGCGAAGTAGAGAATACTGAAGAGCTGAATGAAATAGATAACAATGAAAATGAAGATATTTGGAGTGAATGTCAAGAATCTGTAGAAGAAGAAAATGACAATCACGATCATAATCTACAGAATAGCTCGGAAACTAGAATATCATTGTGTGAACATGATCGAGAAAATCAACAAAGCATAACATTAAAGAGAGCTCCTGGTCGGCCGAAATTACTGCGAACTGGTAGTGTAGGACGTCCGAAGAAAGTCTATAAGATGACAGAAGTTCAGCAACAAAGTAGCCCCGATGATGTTGTAAATGAAGATTATAATATCGTGGCTTATGTAGATTTCGTCGAAAGAACTTTGAAGGATGCGTTTACAAGCAGCGAAAAAGTAGGATGGAAGGAAGCACTAAAGCCTGAAGCAAAGTCTGAACAAACTATGTCTTTATTTCGAAGAGAGCGGTGGAAATCCTTTTTCTGTGTTGATTTGTTTAAGAACTTTAATGTTGAATGGACTTTATGGTTGAATTGTCTAAAGAGTTTTATTCGAAAGTTTATGGCGCGGTAAAGTGTTAGGCATAGATATTCGACGAAATGACAATGTCATTATATTGTCATGAATTTACATTTGAATATTTTAAAGCCGTATTCAATGCAAGATTTAATAAAATGTGTTTAAATTATTTGAGCGTGCGAATATTAAGTCAGAAGGTAAATAATCCTGAACCATGCGATTGGAAGGCGGCTAAACGCATATTGCGATATCTTAAGGGAATAACGCATTCCCTTGTGTACAAAAGTACTGGTAAGTTTGTAAGAGGATATTCTGACAGTTTGGAAATTGTATTTATGATAGGCGTTCATTTGTAGACAATGCATTCATTTTAGGCGGCGCGTGTATGTCGTAGAAGTCGAGAAAGCAGCGTAGCGTTGCGACTTCGACATGTGAGGCGGAGTATGTCAGTTTGTCAGAAGCGATGAAGGAAGGTGTTTACTTAAACAGTTTACTCCGAGAAGTGGGACTTGAAAGGTATGCTCGAGTAGTTATTCATGTCGATAATCAAGGTGCAATTTGTTTGGCACAAGACCCAGTTTTTCATGCGCGAAGTAAACATATTGATATAAGATATCACTTCATAAGGGGGGTTTTGAATGACAATAAGCAAATTGAAGTGAGACATGTGCCCACTGACTCCATGTTAGCTGACGTACTAACTAAGCCATTACCGAGTGTCAAACATAATAAATGTGTATATGGTTTAGGTGTTAAGCCCTATTAGTTTAGATGTTATTTAAGTGATTTAAACTAAAATTTAAAGGGGCGTGTTGGATATACAAACTTATTTGTATATCGTCTGTAGAAGTAAATTTTGAGTTTAAAAGAACTTAGTGTTCGATCGTCTGACGGACGTTGTTTACTTGGTTACAAGAGCAATCTTGAATATGTACATTTGATAATAAAATATTTATTTCTTATACTCAAAACACGCTGTTTCCACTGCTGCTAAACCCTGCTCCTTATCTACAGGGACGACCAAAAAGTTTCTTAACAGCGCTTTGCATGTCCCAGCAACATTGTATAATTTGCCTAAGTGTATGAAAACTATACAAAATTAACATTTTGAGAAACTTTTATTTAATTTATTGACTAACAATTTGTTTTTACACTGGAGGAATTTTTCGAGTCTAAATGTATATAGGTAAAAAAAAAATTAATATTATTTATTTGAGAATAGTAATTAATATAACAATTTTAAAATAATAGCAATTTTCAATTTTAATAAAAGAATAATGTAAATAAATAAAGAAATGTATTGCTTTAGCCTTTGCCTAATTTTCTTTTTTTTTATTGAGTTACTCAATAACTTGTACTTGCGTTTCATTCTACCTCTCCGCAAAGAGGAGGGACGTAACGTGACAGACAGTCACGTGACAAGACTTGACATGATAGTCACGTGACATGACAGTCACGTGACATGACATGATATGACATGACATGATATGACATGTCACGTGATATGACATGACAGTTTTCCAGAAAATTCTAAAAATTTCTGGAATGATCTAGAAAGTTTAAAAATTAACAATAACGGTTATTATCATTCTGGAACGTTCCAGAAAGTTCTAAAAATTTCTGGAAGGATCTAGAAAGTTCCGAAATGTGTAAAAACGATTTTATCATTCTGGAACGATCCAGAAAATTCTTAAAAAATTCTGGAATGATTAATAAAGCTTAAAAATTAACAATAACGGTTATTATCATTCTGGAACGTTCTAGAAAATTCTAAAAATTTCTGGAATGATCTGAAAAGTTTAAAAATTAATAATGACGGTTATTTTCATTCTGGAACGTTCCAGAAAATTCTAAAAATTTCTGGAATGATCTAGAAAGTTTAAATAAAAATTAACAATAACGGTTATTATCATTCTGGAACGTTCCAAAAAATTCTAAAAATTTCTGGTAGGATCTAGAAAGTTCCGAAATGTGTAAAATCGGTTATTATCATTCTGGAACGTTCCAGAAAATTCTAAAAAATTCTGGAATGATCTAGTTTAAAAATTTTATCATTCCGGAACGTTCCAGAAAATTCTAAAAAATTCTGGAATGATCTAGAAAGTTTAAAAATTAACAATAACGGTTAACATCATTCTGGAACGTTCCAGAAAATTCTAAAAATTTCTGGATCTAGAAAGTTTAAAAATTAATAATGACGGCTATTATCATTCTGGAACGTTCCAGAAAATTCTAGAAATTTCTGGTAGGATCTAGAAAGTTCCGAAATGTGTAAAATCGGTTATTATCATTCTGGAACCTTCCAGAAAATTCTAAAAATTTCTGGAATGATCCAGTTTAAAAATTTTATCATTCCGGAACGTTCCAGAAAATTCTGAAAATTTCTGGATCTAGAAAGTTTAAAAATTAATAATGACGGCTATTATTGTAGCTGACCTACATTACTTTTACATTTACATTTATGAATTTATTTAATATATTTATTATACTACACATAAATACATAACATATATATTATTACATATTTAAGTATATTACTAAACATAATAACACATAACATTCACACTTCATACATTCATCACACTAAACATTAATAAATATTAAATCGGCGAGCATAGTCGGACGATACGCGTAGTATCGCTGGGCCAATATATCTACGTATAGATATACACAGCGCGCGCGCACGGCCCGGCCGGCAGCGGAATGTTACCGCCCGCCAGTCGAGATCCTACCTTTGCTGCGAAGCGCACGCATCTCGGCGCCCCGCTACCGCTCGCGAACTATTTGTTTTTGCTAACCGTTTTATGTTCTGTGTTTTTGTTAGTCCTAGCTTATCTCTTGTGCCTGTGAACTATTCGTCTGTGTTTCTATTGTGACTCTTTAACTTTCTATTCTTGAATACTCCTTCTATTCTTCTTGTGTGGGTTTGTGCAATAAACTGTTCCTTTTCTTTCTACCGTGTAATCGGAGTTATTATTTGAACACTCTAACCGTAAGTAGGCCTACTTACGGTGCACCAACGCACCCACCATACTGGTGACCACCGTTCTTAAGAACACAGAAGTGCAGAGTCATGTCGAAGTCGAGCGAAAACGACTCAGATTTTACAGACACAGCTGAGTCACAGCCGTCGCACGTAACCATGCGACGCCGAAAGCCTGTCAAAATGGCGGTGCGCGCCGTGGATAGTGAAATCCAGCCAGCACCAGCCATGACTTTGCGGATTCCACCGTTTTGGCCAGAAAAACCGGCAATTTGGTTCGCGCAAGTAGAAGGTCAGTTTGCAATAATGAGAATCACTGACGGCGCGACCAAATTTTACCACATTTTGGCCACACTGGACAGGCAGTCTGCAGCAGAAGTTGAGGACATCCTCATCGGCCCACCTGACTACGATCGCCTTAAGACGGAGCTGATCAAGCGATTATCTGTATCTCGCGAGAATAAGGTGAAGCAGCTGCTGATGCACGAGCAGCTCGGTGATCGCAAGCCCTCTCAATTTCTGCGGCACCTGCAACACCTAGCTGGACCTGAGATACCTCAGGATTTTTTGAAGACGATCTGGACGAGTCGCCTGCCTGTAGGAATGCAGCCTATCGTTGCGTCACAGCCGACGTTATCACTGGACGCACTAGCTGAACTCGCAGACCGGGTTCACGACATCGCAGCACCAGCACAGCACGTCGCAGCAACCTCGTCATCTTCACCGATTGACGAGCTGGCGCGCCAGGTAGCCGAGTTGACCCGGCAAGTGAGTGCGCTCACAACCCAAGTCAACCGACCGCGCCCCAGTGAACGTGACCGAAGACGAGGACAGCGTAGCCGATCATCATCAGTCCGGTCGCAGTCCAGCCACAGGAGGTACCCCATCTGCTGGTACCACAGCCGGCACGGGGCGAAGGCGAACAAATGTATCAAGCCCTGCGACTTCAAGGCGGAAAACTTTCCCGGCAGTCAGTAATGGCGACTAACGACTGCCACAATACAACGGGTCGCCTCTTCATCACGGACCACGGAACAAAAACGGAATTTTTAATAGACACCGGCAGTGATATTTGTGTATATCCCGTTTCCGCTCTCCGTGAGCGCCGTTGTAAAACAACATATCAATTGTGTGCTGCCAATGGTACGGCTATCGACACATACGGCTACCTAGAATTAAATTTAAACCTAGGGTTACGCCGTAATTTCCCTTGGCGTTTTGTTGTTGCTGACGTCACGAAAGCTATCATCGGTGTAGATTTTCTTTCATTTTACCGGCTCATCGTTGACGTTAGCAAACAACAACTAGTCGATAGCTTAACCAATGTCAGCACAATAACATCTATATGTAAGAAAAATTGTCTTGTCTCGAGTGTAAAAATTTCGACTGGTGGAAGTGGTAAGTATCACGATATTTTGTCCGAATATCCGGAGATAACACGCCCAGCTGGTACTCCGGGTATCGTAAAACACAACACTACTCACCACATTCGCACAACACCAGGTCCACCTGTCTCATGTTCACCGCGACGGCTGGCCCCCGAAAAACTTAAAATTGCAAAACAAGAATTTGATGCTATGTTAGCAAATGGGACAGCCCGTCCGTCTGACAGTCAGTGGGCCTCACCACTACACCTTGCATCGAAAAAGGACAACGGCTGGCGTCCGTGTGGTGATTACAGACAACTTAACGCCCGAACCATACCGGACATGTATCCAATTCGTCACATACATGATTTTTCGCACTGTCTGTCTGGCTGTAAATTCTTCTCAGTAATAGACCTGGTTAAAGCCTATAACCAATTGCCCGTTTCTGAGGAGGATATACCTAAGACAGCCATCACCACACCATTCGGATTATACGAATTTCCTTTTATGACGTTTGGTCTACGTAACGCAGGTCAAACTTTTCAGAGATTTGTCGACGAAATGACGCGTGGCCTTGATCTGCTACCCGTATTTGGACGATTTTTTGGTTAGCAGTAAGTCCGCTGCGGAGCACGAAGACCACTTGCGCCAACTTTTCACCCGTATGAGAGACTACGGCGTTCTCATCAACACCGCAAAATGCGTCTTCGGCGCTTCTGAGGTAACGTTTCTGGGCTACCAAATCTCTGAAAAGGGCACTAAACCACTGGACAGCAAGGTAGAAGCCATCTCTAAATTTGCTTTGCCAAAAACGGTAAGGGAGCTTAGGCGATTTTTGGGAATGATAAATTTTTATAGGCGATTTTTACCCAACGCCGCCCAAATCCAAGCCCCACTTAACGCCTTGCTGACCGGATCGGTCAAAGCGAGCCACCCTGTCGACATAAAAGGAAATTCGTTACAGGCATTCGAAGATTGCAAGAAGAGCCTTTGCAATGCAGCTCTCTTGGCTCATCCTGACACGCAAGCCAAGTTAGGACTGGTCACTGACGCCTCCGATACGGCGATAGGTGGAGTCCTACAGCAGCGTAAAGATGGAGGCTGGCAGCCTCTAGCATTCTTCTCCCGCAAGTTGAGCCCATCGCAAACGAAATATTCACCGTACGATCGTGAGCTCCTTGCAATTTACGAAAGTATTCGTTACTTTCGCCACATGCTAGAGGCCACTCACTTCACAGTCTATACTGACCACAAGCCAATATGTTACGCTTTCCACGAACGGAAAAGTAACTGTTCGCCGCGTCAGTATAGACACCTTGACTTCATATCGCAGTTCACCACGGACATCCAGCACATTTCTGGAAAAGACAACATTGTCGCAGATGCGCTATCGCGCAGCGTGGATGAACTGCATATGCCGGTCGACCTTGAAGTGATGGCCAGACTCCAAGCCACAGACCCAGAGCTCGCTGACCACCTGCAAGGCGAAACTTCACTGCGCCTTACCTAAATGAACGTACCTGGTAGTCGTACTGAAATGTACTGCGACGTCAGTACACCGACTGCCAGGCCGTTCGTTCCTAAAGAGTTGCGTCGGCAGGTATTCAACTGCCTCCACTCACTCAGCCACCCTGGTGCCAACGCCACAGCCATGCTCGTTGCAAAACGCTTCGTTTGGCCACTGATGCGCAAAAACTGCCGTGAATGGGCTAAGGCATGTTTGACTTGCCAGCGCACGAAGGTAAACAGGCACGTCGCGTCACCCTTAGGTACGCATGATTTACCTTCAGCGCGATTCAAACATGTCCATTTAGACCTGATCGGCCCATTGCCCCCTGCTGGTGATTATCGGTATTGCCTTACAGCCGTCGATCGCTTCACGCGATGGCCGGAAGTTGTACCTATTACCGATATCACCGCAGAAACAGTGGCCAAAGCGTTCATATCCTGCTGGGTATCCCGCTATGGCTGCCCTGCCGAGATCGTAACCGACCGCGGAGGACAATTTCAGTCAGCGCTATTTCAGCAGCTGTCCAAGTCCATCGGTTTCGATCACCGCAGGACGACCGCATACCACCCGCAGTGCAACGGCTTGGTTGAGCGCTTCCACCGGCAGCTGAAAGCAGCAATAACCTGCCATGCTGACGCCAACTGGACTGAGTCACTACCACTCGTTCTTCTCGGCATAAGGAGTGCCTTCAAAGAAGACCTCCAAACTTCATCGGCTGAGCTGGTGTATGGTGAGCCACTTCGTCTCCCTGGCGAATTTTTTGGCCACAACACTGCGACCTACACCACCGACATCACCGATTTCTCAGCCCGTATGAAGTCCTTTGCCGAGAAGGTACGACCAGTCCCGCCTCAGCACCACTCCAAGCACAGAGTCTTCGTGTACAAAGATCTTGCCACATGCAGCCACGTATTCCTTAGGGAAGACGCGTTGCGTGGCTCACTTCAGCCTGCTTACACGGGGCCACACGAAGTACTCAGGAGAGGTGCTAAGCAGTTCAGGATTTACGTCAAAGGTAGGGACGTGACAGTTAGCATAGACCGCCTCAAGCCAGCCTACTTACTGTCCGATGATGCCACGCCACCACAACGTAACACGGATCCTTCTGATCCCCCTGAACCACCACCACACAATCCCCCAGTACGCACAACACGGTCAGGTAGGAAAGTCCACTTTCCGGACTACTATCGCCCGTAGATACGGTCTCTGGAAGGGAGTGATGTAGCTGACCTACATTACTTTTACATTTACATTTATGAATTTATTTAATATATTTATTATACTACACATAAATACATAACATATATATTATTACATATTTAAGTATATTACTAAACATAATAACACATAACATTCACACTTCATACATTCATCACACTAAACATTAATAAATATTAAATCGGCGAGCATAGTCGGACGATACGCGTAGTATCGCTGGGCCAATATATCTACGTATAGATATACACAGCGCGCGCGCACGGCCCGGCCGGCAGCGGAATGTTACCGCCCGCCAGTCGAGATCCTACCTTTGCTGCGAAGCGCACGCATCTCGGCGCCCCGCTACCGCTCGCGAACTATTTGTTTTTGCTAACCGTTTTATGTTCTGTGTTTTTGTTAGTCCTAGCTTATCTCTTGTGCCTGTGAACTATTCGTCTGTGTTTCTATTGTGACTCTTTAACTTTCTATTCTTGAATACTCCTTCTATTCTTCTTGTGTGGGTTTGTGCAATAAACTGTTCCTTTTCTTTCTACCGTGTAATCGGAGTTATTATTTGAACACTCTAACCGTAAGTAGGCCTACTTACGGTGCACCAACGCACCCACCATATTATCATTCTGGAACGTTCCAGAAAATTCTTAAAATTTCTGGAATGATTTAGAAAGTTTAAAAATTAATAATAACGGTTATTATCATTCTGGGACGTTTAAAAAAAATTCTGGAATGATCTAGAAAGTTTAAAAATTAATAATAACGGTATTTTCATTCTGGGACGTTTCAAAAAATTCTAAAAGTTAATGGAATGATCTAGAAAGTTTAAAAATATGTAAAATCGGTTATTATCATTCTGAAATGTTTCAAAAAATTTATGGAATGATCTAGAAAGTTTATAAACATGTAAAATCGTTTATTATCATTCTGGAGAGTTTAAAAAAATTCTAAAAATTTCTGGAATGATCTAGAAAAATCAAAAATATATAAAATCGGTTATTATCATTCTGGGACGTTCTGGGAAGTTCATAAAAATTCTATAATGATCGAGGAAGGTCCGAAATGTGAACGAGTATTATGATAATCGTTCTAAAAGAGCTAAATATAAATGATGTGCATCTAAATATTTTAGTGTTATAATATTCTGCAGACCGTGTTTGTCAGGTTATTTTATTTTCATTTTTATACGATGTGTATTTTCATTTGTATATTTAGATTTTAATTTTTTTTTTCTTCCTTCTGTGTTTTTTTATGTTTAAAAACACAACCGGCAGGTGGAGTTACCTTGTTTTAACTTTTAACTAAATTTATTTATATTTAATATAGTTATTATCTATTTATTTTACTTATTTATTTTATTTATAGTTTATAATATTACTTAATATGTTAAATATATTTAATAACGACAGTAGCAGCAGTGACGGGGAGTATTTATCAGCATCTTCTTCTGATAGCTGTAGCAGTGAAGAGGATAGCTTCTCTAGCATCCCATCGCTATCTGAAGTTTTAGAATCGAACTTTTCCGACGTACCTAAAAATTTCAATGTCATTCATATTAATGCGCAAAGCATTCCGGCTCATTATTCTGATATGTTGGCGTATCTCGATCAAAAGAACGTTCAGGCTATACTAGTCTCTGAATCTTGGCTTAAGCCAAGTCTCCTAACTACTTCCTATTCTCTTCCTGGCTTTCTTTTAATACGTAACGATAGGACCGGTGGCGGCGGAGGTGGAGTGGCCATTTATCTCCGAGCTAATATTCCATTCACCGTAATTAGTAAATCGCCGCAACCTCCATCTGCCAACGCCGGTGAGCATCTTTTCATTGAAGTCCTTCTTTCACATACCAAAATTCTTCTTGGTGTTTTTTACTGTCCATCCCTACGCATAAATTATTTCTCTTCTTTTGAGAATATCCTAGAAAAACTTATTCCGTCTTTTACTCACTCTATCATCATGGGCGATTTCAATACGTGTCTCTTAAAAAAAGACCATCGTTCGTATTCCTTAGAATCTGTCATAAAATCGAACAACATGCATATATTACCTCTTAGTGCCACTCACCACTTTCCTAACTCCACACCCTCACTTCTTGACTTAATCATTGTCTCGTCTCGACAGCACGTTGCTAAGCATGGTCAATACACGGCAGACTCTTTCTCATACCATGACCTAATTTTTCTCTCATATAAAATTCGTCCTCCTAAACCCAAACCTCAAATCATTCTGCAGCGCAATTTTGGTGGTATGGATCATGAGGCATTTTTTGATGATGCTAGGAAGGTTGATTGGTCGCCAGTTACAAACGCGCACTCGGTGGATGATCAGATTGCTACCTTTAATTCAATTGTAACTGATTTGTACAATGTTCATGCTCCTCTTCGTGCTATCAAATTGAAACATCTTCCAGCACCCTGGCTCACTGAGCACATTAAATCTTTGATGCACAAGAAAGCTGTAGCTAAAACTAGATATAAACTGCGACCAAATGATATCAATAAATCGAAGTATGTCCACGCCCGCAATCGCTGCAATATGGTGTGTAGGGATACATTACGTCGCCATATCCATAATTCAGTTGAGGACGAGGATCCAGCTAAAGTGTGGAAGTTCCTCAGGTCTCTGGGAATCGGCAAACAGCAGCGTGATTCCATTCACAAAAGTGTCAATATTGATTCTCTTAATTTACATTTTTCTACTTCATCTGATATACACGATTCAGTTAAAAATGATACAATAAATCAACTTTCTGCCATAACAACTCCCGACCATCCTCCTTTCGTCTTTAATCGTTTTACTGAATGTGATGTTAAGAAGGCTGTACTATCAATCACTTCCATACTGTTGGCGGTGATAGTATTAGTCGCAACATGTTGATGCCCATCCTAGATATTATACTTCCTGTTCTATGTTTCATTTTAAATAACTCTGTATTTACCTGTGTTTTTCCCTCTATCTGGAAAGATGCGCAAATATTACCTTTGCCCAAAAAATCCAACCCCAAATCCTTTTCCGAGTATCGTCCTATATCAATCCTTCCCTTTCTATCCAAAGTCCTTGAACGACTTGTCCACAGACAACTCAGCTTTTATCTCTCCAATCATAATCTCCACAATCCACTTCAATCCGGTTTCCGGCCTGGGCATAGCACGGTTACTGCGCTTGTTAAGATTACTGATGATATACGTCTTGGTATGGAGAACGGCCAGTTAACCGTGCTAACATTGTTGGATTTTAGTAATGCTTTTAATACTGTTAACTTTGATATTCTCCTTGCATTACTTAGATCTATTAACATATCTCCATCAGTAATCGATTGGTTTCATAGTTATCTATACGGTCGTCGGCAGCGGATTCGCCTGGAAGACTCTTTTTCTACCTGGTGCAACACGACAGCCGGCGTACCGCAGGGCGGCGTCCTCTCACCTCTTCTCTTTGCCATGTTCATTAATTCGATATCTTGTAATCTCACTTCATCCTACCACCTATACGCAGACGATCTTCAAATTTATCATCAATTCCCTCTAAATGAAATTGATAAAGCTATTGAAATAACTAATCGTGACCTGTGTAGAATAGTCGAGTGGAGTCAATCTTTCGGACTAAAAGTGAATCCAGTCAAAACACAGGTCATTATCCTAGGTAGCTCAAGAATGATCAATAAAGTGGATTGGCTGACACTTCCACGGATTGTTTTTGATGGAGTGATCATACCATATAGCGTCACTGGGGACCTCAGTTGGAATCCATAAGCTGCAAAATGTTTGCTTCCGCAGCGTCTCTGAGGAGGCTCCGTAATTTTTTACCCACTGCCACCAAGGTTGCGCTTGCACAATCTCTCTTGCTCCCCATTTTAGATTATGCTGACGTATGCTACCTCGACCTTACAGAAGACCAGCTGAGTAAGCTTGAGCGTTTACAAAATTTCTCAATTAGGTTCATATTTGGCTTGCGCAAATATGACCACGTTTCTCATTTTCGTGCAAAGCTCAAGTGGCTGCCCATACGTCTGCGCCGGAATGCCCATATCCTTTCTCTTTTATACAATGTTTTGTTTACTCCATCCACTCCGCGCTATCTTAAGAAACGTTTTAACTTCATGCACAGTTCGCACACCTTGTCTCTCAGGTCGTCGGAAAATCTGACTCTCAAGATGCCTTTACATCGTAGCAGTTTCTATGATCGGTCTTTTAGCATTCAGGCTGTCCGCCTCTGGAATGCACTACCTGTGACTGTACGGAAGGCCCCTTCATTGTACATCTTTAAGGATCAAGTGAAGGAGTTTTACTTGTCTGGATAACTGCACTGTTTTTTTTTTTTTTATTGTTATTGCTTACTGCTAATACATTTTAATAACTCTGTTTATTATTGCTGCGTTATATATATATATATATATATATAATTATTTGTATTTAGGTACATTGTGTATGTATATATATGTTACATATATAAATATGTATCTATATTTATCTATATCTCTTCTATATTTTAAGAAGTTAAGTATTATAATTATAATTATGTCCTTTATATGAACGAAATAGTTATGTGCACCCCGTCCTTTACCACTTCGTCAAATTCTCTCCATCCAAAGGTTGCCTGGAAGAGATCGCTTTTAGCGATAAAGTCGCCCATTGTTACACTTTATATAATTGATTGTTTTCTTTTCTTTGTATTTTTTATTATTTGGTGTGTACAATAAAGAGTTCATCTATCTATCTATCTAACGCCGGGTTTCGCAGCTTGTTTTTTCATAAATAGACGACAGCTTCTCCGGCTTTATTATGAAACGCGTTTTGAAGTAACGAAAAGCATAGAGGAATGAGGAGGTCCATCGGTAAGTAGCCAAACTGCGGACGCTCGTCGCAGGTAGTTTGCGTAAAAAACTTGTGGGACAGTAGGATACGCCTCGTTATTAGTAGGTTGATAACGAATAGTTGCTGTGACGTATGATGATTAAATATAGTAACCGGGCATTAGTGGGCTACTTCCTTCCTAGCAATCTTAATAATAATTTCTACAATTCTATAAAATAAATAAAATGCATGTCATAGGTATTGTAAAGGTGTAATGATTACAAATCAAAAGCAAATACTATATATCACTATATTTTCACCTTTACATGCTCGCGTGATTCAATGTTGTCACCGGCTATTCTGTTACAACATTACACGCGGTACGAGGTTGCCGTTCCTACAATCGCTTTCTCGCATACTCTATGCGACGATTCGTGTATTAGACAGAGATACGAGACAATATGTATACACGACGGATGCGGAGTGGCAACGCCGCATGGCTCCGTCCAATATGATCCTAGGACCATGGGTGAGAGCGTGGTCAAATGCTAGACCAGTTTGAATTAAAAAAAAAAAAACAAAAAATGACATAAACAAAATAATGGCTAGGGAGTTTTGGCGGGAATGCGAAAAAGATTGCGTCACCGCACTGTATTATTTTCCAAAACTTATATTATTTTCAGTGTTAGTGCATAAAATTGGTGGCATTCTACTCGTTAAGTGCTGGATTACAGGCGTGAGTGTGGGAAAATGGTATAACGATGGTGAAACGTTTCTTTTCATGTTGTTTCCAAAACTCCATAGAAGCTTCAAGTAATGTTGCCACCACTTTTCTAGGAGTATGACTTGGAGTAGACTATGACTTGACTTGATGACTTCGACTGTGACTTGACACATTTACACTTTACACTTATTTGCGTGAAATATCATTAACTTGATAAATTATTAATTACTTGACACTGGCTAAATACACAGTGTGGAGCCAAAACCATAGTACCTACTATTTGGTCTGTGGCCAAAACATAAAAAAAAAGTGTTACTTCTACCAATCCTCTACTTAGTCTGTGACTTCTACTACAAATTATAATAGTGAAACTTTATTTTAGTAATAGTGGCTGCATTTCCTTTTATTCTTTCTCTCCATTATAGTTTACTTTGGTTCACTTTAAACCTGTTGCTGTGGTGTTCTGTTAGGAAGCTTTATTTTTATGAATTAATAGCGTGTTCACAATAGAATTACGAGGTGTGTACCAAGCACAGCTTTACTTACCATATTGCAAAGTTATGATATGTGTATATATTAATAATTGTTACCCGAATATTCAGATAGGTAATACAGGTCCACAATCTATAGGTACCTATCCTATTTTATATAAACCATGACAATATAAAATAATAGGTAGTATAATACCTAATTAATATTACCTACAGATAGCATTATGGCTCGTGGGCAACAAAAGCTTCAATCGCAGGCGAAAGCAGCAGAAAAGCAATCCAAAATGAAAAAGCAGCAAGGCCACAGTGCCACTGATCAAAAAAAGGCTGCTCAGAAGGCACTAGTGCATGTCTGCGTTGTGTGCAAGGTAATGTTTTATCAACCCCCTATTTCTCATGTACTTAACACCCATAACATATTTCTTATGTGATTGAAAGCATTTGTTTACCATGGACCATTACTACCAGGCTACCAGGTTGATAGGTAGCAGATCCCGTAAGTATTGCAATAATTTTCCATACTTAGGAACTAGAAGACCTGATACTCTCTGTTGGAAGTTATTCTCGATGGCCACCAGTGGGACCATGGAAATAGTTTTTGTATTGGAGTGTACAGGATGGCTGCTAAATCTAAGCTACACCTGTTGCTGTCATGAAGGCCATAGATTTGTTGAATCCACAACCTATAGACCCCTATTCTGATAATTTCAAATGTATTTGACCCAATGTTTCCTAAGTAAAAGTCCTTCTTAGTGCAAACGAAAAGATACTTAATCTGTGAGGTTCCATTATATTAGCAAATTAAATAAACCTACTCCAAAGCTACATGTACCTCGCGACATGAATTTCAATATACAATCTATCTTATAATAATCATAAATTTAATTTTCAGTGAATTTTTTGACCAGACTTATTCTGTTACAACATAAAAAAACTGATACAATTTACTGATGAGTCTTATAATAATAGTCATAATCATATAATCTAAACTAATCAATAACTTAATAATTGCATTTAAAATGTTTACTCTTACCTTTTATTTATATGGCTTTGATGATAATAGTTTTCCTTTTGTTAAATGTCACAAACAATATGTTGAGCTAAGTACCTACCTTTTCTTTGTAATCACCTACTTATTAGTTCTAAGAGTGATAACCTGTATTTGGCTTTGGAGTATTTATTATCCTGTTTTCATATTATTTTGTAAGAAAGCTGTTAGTTGTACAAATAAAATAAAATAAAAATAAATAAATAAATAAAATAATAAAACTGTAACTGGGCTAAATCTGTACATTAATTATCAATATTAAGGATAAAAATTTTTTTTTAGTTTTTAGTGTCAAAAACACTATCAAAAGCCTACTGTTAAAGTACTTTTTACTGGTATTGATACCTAATTGACTTGATTAATGCCCTCTGATACTAAAGTTTGACAGCTCCTAAATTTGCACTTATCCCTGTGACATATTTGGTCATGCCATAGTGTGCTTGCGTTTGACCACTATCGCACCTGATGGTAAGTAACGATGCGGTCTATGATGTAGCATGCTTGCCTAGAAGATACCTGTTTATTATGTATGTTTATTTTAATATTGGACTGTGTTTGACCACACCCTGCCCGTCGCCACCGGCCAGGCCCCACTCTACACTCGACTCTATGCCCACAGCCAGTTGACCAGTTCTCTGCTTCCAGGCGCAGATGCCAGACCCAAAAACCTACAAGCAACATTTTGAAAACAAGCATCCGAAGAATGAATTACCTGAAGATTTAAAAACCATTTAATTTAAATGTTGTGTGGAGGTTTACCCAAACTACCTATTATAATATTAAGAACTTTACAAAATGAGCTTTTTGTCTTATGACCTTGAATCGTTACTTATAAGATGAGTGAAGGTGCAGCTAGACGATCGTGCAAGGGATACAAATATACCATCCGAGCTGGCGCGCCGCTCGGCGGCCGTCAGGCGGTGCCCTTGTCCGTCGCACAGTGGTTCGATCCCATACAAGTGGTTGGACATAGGATATTGCAAAAAAAGTTGCAATTTTGATAAAATAAATATGCCATTCGATGTATATATCAAAAGGAAACAAATATGACCTGAACGTATTTTGAGATTGGAGTTATAGTTTAGGAGTTATTCGACTAAAACGGTTTTCAATGTATGGAAAGCAATATATAAGTATGGATATCTCGTGATTTTGACCCGTTTTGGTTCTGGGATTTATATGATGGTATCATATCGTTATAAGCCATATTTTTTTCAAATACACTTGGTGCTATTTTCGTGCACTTTTTGAGATATGACGAAAAGTATGTAATATATGAAAAACCAGGCCTAACGGAGTATTTATAGATTGAATATTAATAAATGTATTGATTTAAAATTATAAAATATATTTCCCAGTTTTAGAAGAAAATTATATTCACAGCACGCTGCCGCGGCCAGGGCGACCGCGACTCCGCGTCGCCCAGAGGTTTGAATATGAATGTTGATGGTAAAAAATGTGACTTTTCAAATTTTCCGTCACCGGTGCCTCCCACGCACTCATGTCCACCATGTCCACCCTCGTTACACCACACATCCAACGCAGCATTGCATTTCGGCCTCCACGTGACATGAAATATTGCCATCACAGAGTACTTTTCTACATATATTGCCATTGCCGGCAACGAAGACGAGGCCACTACCTACTTGTCCTGTCGAAGGGAAGAGCTTAGGGAGAGGGGGAGGGAGGCAGGTAGTATGAAGCTAGGGCATGCTTCTGTCCTATGATTACCGACATGTAGGTAATCATAGCTTCTGTCTTTCTTCGCCGTCCGATCCATTTTCCTTTCCCCTCTCCCTACTCTCTTCTCCAATAGATAAGGGAAAAGGATGAGTGGGTGGGAAGGCGGCCAAGGGTGCCACACGGGCCTCTTACCTTCGATAGAGTTAAAAGTTCGTGAGAAGGCAGTGCGGGGTAACTACTTAACTAATTCCTAGATGCACCAATAAATTAGTATCACCCATCACACAATAACATTTGACATATCGCGTGGTTTTGTTTATTGATTCCCGTTTGGCTCACAATCAAGTGTCGAGGATGAGCCACGGTTCTATGTATTCCATTAGATTTCACCTAAAATGGTATTTTTATGCATATCTAAATATATAATACTTAATTACTACACTTATACGTGAAGATTAGCCGAAAAAATTACCAACGATTTTATAGAATCAAATTACTCATTCTTTAAATATCAATATTACAAATATATATAACTGTTGATTCCTAACCTAACAGATGGCGTTAGTAGCAAAATATATATATTTTTTTAATTGATATGTTTTTTGGTGAAGTTGCCACCACTTTACTATTATGAGTATGACTAAACTAGACTAGATTATGACTTAACTTGATGACTTGACACATATATATTAATTAACTTGAAAAATTATTAATTACTTGCCACTGGCTAAATACACAAAATTGTGAAGCCAATCCAAAAAATAGTAATTATTATTATTATTATTGCACAGGTTTGAGAGTTTTGGCGGGAAAACGAAAAAGATCACGTCACCGCATTGTATTATTTTTCAAAATTAGTGTTATTTTCAGTTTTAGTGCATAAAATTGGTGTCGTTTTATTCGTTAAGTGCTGGATTATTGGCATGAGTCTAGGAAAGTGGTATATAATGATGGAGAAACGTTGCTTTTCGTGTTGTTTCCAAAACTCCATAGAAACTTCTAGTAAAATTGCCATTTTACTAGGAGTGTTCAGTCAAAAGTTGATGTAAGGCATGCTAGTCCAACCATTCTGTGTTAGATGGCGCCAGCATGCAAGTTAGCTCACGCAAGCGTTTGGTTGCAGACGCTTAACCACCCTTTTACTGTTTTAATGATTATTTAGAGTGTGTGGCATTGGCATTGAACCGAACTATACAGAACTGCAAATTATCAAATTCTTTCATTTGAACGGGAGCCCTACCAGAAGCACCTTAGGCCAGAGCGAAGCGCCTTCATGGTCCTACAGAGGCCGGATATCAAGAATCCGTGCAGGGTGAGTCCCGAGGATCCCAAGACGTGGAAACCAGCGACAGACGTGTCGTCATCGTTGAAGCGTCATCACTCCGGTACGTGAGTAGCAACCGACGAGTTGTCAAGTGTGACAGCTTTGGGTGACAACCGTGACAGGTGTCACCACAAAGGCCGCTGTTGGAAGTGTGACCACAGAATACTATTACTTAGTGTGACAGGCGGCTGCCACAGTTGGAAGCGTAGTACCGGTGAACGGCGCCAGAGGGCGCTGCGAGTTGGGAATTAATTAATTTGAAAACCAGTGAGTGAAGTGTTCGGATAATAATCCGTAAGTACTTTAACTTGTAACAAAGAATACAGTCCGCTCAAGAAGTAAAATCAAGAGACAATTTAAGTAATACTAAACTTAGAATCTATAGATTATAAAACTTTTAACTTGTTTGTCATCAAATATTAAGATGGAAGCTTTGTTCAAACTACAAAATAATAAGAAATCTGTGATACAAAGGGCCCAAGTTAACTTTAAGAAATCACCCAGTCTTAGAATTACTCATGCATATGTGGCCACAAGATTAGAATCACTTGAACAAACTTGGAATGGTTTCTTGGTAACACATAATGAAATAATAGAAAAATCAAAAGATGAAACATCTGATTATTTTATCAACGAAATGTACGAATCCACCGAGGAGTTGTACATTACGTATAAGAGCGAGTTGAAAGAACTGTTAGGGAAAAAAGATGTTAGTAGCGTGAAATCTGTTGCAAGTGCCAAGTCTGTTCAAAGTGACAATCTCAAACTGCCGAAAATTACCATCCCAAAATTTTCTGGTCATTATGCAGAATGGCCGACTTTCAAAGATTTGTTTGTATCTCTCATTCATAAAAATGATAGTCTTGATGATGTACAACGCATGCATTATTTAAAAGGTTTATTAACAGGTGAGGCCGATCAACTTCTTAGACACATTCCAGTCACCGCGTCTAATTATCAGGAATGCTGGTCCCTTTTGAAGGGAAGGTATGATAATAAGAGATTTTTATCCAATTGCTTATTGCAACGTTTCATGGCTCAAACGACGGTGTCAGAAAGCTCCAGTGCCATAAAGAGCTTATTAGATACTACAATTGAATGTTTAAATGGCTTGAAAAATCTTGGAATTGACGTGAGTTCTTGGGATATTCTGGTAATTTATATAGTCAGCGCTAAATTAGATCCCGAATCACGCAAACTATGGGAAACACAGATTAGCTCTTTAAATGAATTACCCAAGTTCACGCAGTTCAGGGATTTTCTGGAAGCCAGGTTTAGGGCACTGGAATTTCTAGATGTATCAACGGCCAAACCTAAAGCAAATGTTAGTGTTACTAATAAACCAAGGGTTCATCATGTTGTCAGTTCGGAACCCAATGCTAGTAAAGTTAGCAACCCTTGTGCTTTCTGCAAAGAACAACATAAAATAGCTAACTGTAAGTCATTTGCAAGGGAGAGTTACGAAGTGCGTCAAGGTTTCGTTCAACGCAACGGTTTATGTTTTAATTGTCTCGGGGTTAATCACTCAGTTAAGTTTTGCCGACTTAATACGACATGTCGTATATGCAAACGAAAGCATCATTCGTTGCTGCACCCTAAGGTTATGCCGAGCTCAACCACCAGTGGTAACGCCACTGTCAATGTCCATTCAACAACACCTGAGAATCAGGCAGCGTCATCAGAGGTTGAACCTATATCGAACGTAGTTTCACATTTTTCTAGAGAGTCAGTGTCGTCGACACATGTTTTGCTGGCCACAGCTCTTGTCAAAGCACAGACAAGAATGGGGTCATCACAACTGCTGAGGGTGCTTATGGATCAAGGATCACAGGCATCGTTTATAACGGAATCAGCAGTACAACTCCTAGGACTTAAAAGGACGCCAATCAAATCAACCATTTCAGGAATAGGTGGTGAGAAAGGCTCATTAGCCTCCCAGCATACAGTCAACGTGACTATTCACTCGCACCTAGACCCGCAGTTCAGTCTCCAAATCAATGCGTATGTTCTTAGTAATATTACGTCTTTATTGCCGTCGGTACAAGTTGTACCGAGCAATTGGGCCGAGCTAGAAGCTATTAATTTAGCCGATCCAGCTTTCCACATTCCAAATAAGATTGACATGTTACTCGGTGCGGAAGCATACAGCCAAGTACTCAGAGAAGGCTTGATTCAAGGTCCACCGGGCTTACCGGTAGCCCAAAATACGGCACTAGGTTGGATTCTATCTGGAAAGGTTTCGTCAATCAGTGATACTATTAGTTGTCACCATATTGTTAGCCATGCGGACCAGGTTGACGAAAATGCACTGCTAAAACAGTGCTAAAATCGAAACAGTTGTTCCTGGAACTCAAAATAAGATTTTGTCTGAAGAGGAGTTGCAGTGTGAAAGGATTTTCACTGAAACGACACGTAGGGATGAGGATGGTCGTTACATCGTAAATCTTCCATTCCAAAATGATAATCCTCAGTGCCAATATGGAAGCACCAGAGATCTGGCCACAAAAAGATTTCTGCATCTGGAAAATAAATTTAAAAATAATTCCGAAATGGCAAAACGATACACAGATGTATTCCACGAATACATCGATCTCGGTCATGTTGAACGCGTACTACCTGATGAGATCAAAAAGAAAACAGCTGTGTACTTACCTCATCACGCAGTCGTTCGAGAAGATAAATCCACCACCAAAGTCAGGATAGTCTTCGACGCTTCGATGAAGGGGTTGAATGGAAGGTCTCTTAACGACGATCTCTTGGTGGGTCCTACATTGCAGTTGCCGTTACGTCACATCATTATGAGGTGGAGAACTCACCCTATAAGTCTCTGTGCTGACATCGTAAAGATGTACAGGCAGGTGAAGGTCTCTTCTGAACACGTAGATTTTCAGAGAGTAGTGTGGCGTGACAATCCCGAATCTGAAATGGAAGAATATAAGTTACTAAGAGTGACTTTTGGTACAGCGTCAGCGCCTTACCTTGCAGTGAAGACCTTACAGCAGACAGCAGTAGATGAAGGAGCCTGGAGTCCCGACGTATCTGAAAAAATAAAAAAGGATTTTTATGTAGATGATCTGATGACTGGTTGTCAGACAGTACAAGAAGGAATAAGGATACATAAAGAAATGTCTAATATACTTTCCAAAGGAGGATTCCAGCTGCAAAAATGGGTAAGTAGCTGCAAAAGGTTAAATAAGGAAATTTCAGAGGAAGGAAAGGGACATAGGAAGTTGGAGGGAGAAAAGGATATAAAATCGGATGATATAATGAAAATTCTGGGAATTTCGTGGGATCGCACACGAGATGAATTTAAATATTCAGTCAATCTGCCAACTCAACAATCACCTATCACTAAGAGAAAGGTTATTTCGGATATATCCCGCCTGTTTGACCCCCTAGGATGGGCAGCACCATGTGTTGTCACGTCAAAAATCTTCATTCAAAAGCTTTGGCTTTCCGGATTGGGTTGGGATGAAGAGCTAACACCAGAGTTGAAGTCTGAATGGCAAACTTACCGCGAGAATTTAGTTGAGACTTGTAAATTCTGTATTCCTAGATGGGTGAATACAAAGGCAGATGATATTGCTGTAGAACTGCATGGATATTGTGATGCGTCAATTTGTGCTTACTCAGCTGTAGTTTATCTCCGCGTCGTGAATGTGCAGAGGCACATAAAGATAAGCCTTGTCACGGCTCGTACGAAAGTCGCTCCTGTGAAACAACAATCCGTGCCAAGATTAGAATTGATGGGGGCAGTTTTGTTGTCTGAGCTTATTTCTGAAGTGGCAGATCTGATGAAGATTCCTCGCGAAAACATCCATCTTTGGACAGACTCATCTGTGGTATTGGCGTGGCTAAGTGGTCACCCAAGCCGCTGGACTACTTTTGTCGGGAATAGGGTTTCTTCAATCCTGTGTCAATTCGAAAACACTCACTGGTCTCATGTGCAGTCGTCACAGAATCCAGCCGACATAGCATCGAGAGGAATAACTCCTCAAGAATTAGCAACCAATGCATTGTGGGCTCAAGGACCGTCGTGGTTGAAGGATGAGACAATAGACTATAAAAGACCGAAGTCGATTGCAACCAGCATGGAGTTGCGGTCAGTCAAATCTCATATTGTTACTGAGACTACCGAAGACGATCCCATTTGGACAAGATTTTCGACGCTGAAGAAATTAGTGAGAGTTATAGCATATTGCAGAAGAGTTTTGAAGTGGAAGAAACAGAATGATAATAGGAAAAGATATGAAGTTTGCTTGCAGAATGAAGAGATAGAAGAAGCAATGAAAATTTGCGTAAAACATATCCAACAACAAGAATTTAAAGAAGAAATTGAAGATATAGCGAGAAATGGACATGTTAAGGCAAGAAGCAACTTGAAGTCACTATGTCCAATAATAGATGAGGATGGGATTCTACGTGTCAGTGGTCGTCTTGATAAGGCTGCTATCAAAATGAGCACTAAACGCCCAATCATCTTGCCGCACAACAATCACTTCACCAATTTGGTAATTGGTGAAGCTCACGTAAAAACACTACACGGTGGTCCAATGTTATTGTTGAGTCATTTGCGAACTGGATATTGGATAATAAGAGCTAAGTCGGTGGTTAAGGCATACGTACGCAATTGTGTCAAATGCAGAAGATATTCGGTGTCTTCCCAAACCCAAATAATGGGTCAGTTGCCACCTTGTAGAGTAACACCAACGAGACCATTCCGACACAGTGGCGTGGATTTTGCTGGTCCAATAAGTATTAGGACATCTAAGGGTCGGGGACAACATTCTTACAAAGGTTACATTTGTGTCTTTGTTTGTATGGTGTCCAAGGCTATTCATCTGGAAGCAATCAGTGACTTGTCTGCTCAGGGTTTCATAGCCGGTTTTAAAAGATTTGTTGCGCGTAGAGGCCGCGTGACGGACATGTGGAGTGACAACGGCACAAATTTTGTTGGAGCAGCCAAAGAACTTCGTCATTTGGTCTCACTGGAGCAGTCTTCTGTGGCGGTGGATATTAGGGAATGGGTAGGCAACAATGGAACTACATGGCATTTTATTCCACCTCATGCGCCGAATTTCGGTGGTCTTTGGGAGGCAGGAGTAAAATCAACCAAAGGTCATTTACGCCGAGTAATTGGAGAATCAACACTCACTTACGAGGAAATAGCAACGGTGCTTATTCAAATCGAAGCGTGCCTTAATTCGAGACCGTTGTCGTTGATATCTGATAATCCTGCTGATCCAGAACCCTTGACTCCAGGTCATTTCTTAATTGGTGAACCTCTCATTACGGTGCCTGAGCGAAATTATGAAGACTCAAATCTATCAAGTCTTAAGCGATGGCAGGTAACGCAACGTATGGTGCAAGGCTTTTGGCGACGCTGGTCCAATGAGTATCTAATTCACTTGTTACAACGCCACAAGTGGACAAAGCACATGCCTGAGCCGAAATGTGGAGATGTGGTCTTAGTTAAAGAAGACGGATTACCACCTGCTAGGTGGCTCTTAGGAAGAGTAGTCACAAAACATCCTGGGAACGACCAAATCACACGTGTCGTAACTCTCAAATGCAACGGCTCTTTGATTAAGCGCCCCACATCAAAGCTATGTATATTGCCCATAGCCAGTTAAATACTTACCTACTAGTTAGATAAGTAGCTGTAAGTCAAAGTTTTGTTAGTTTGTTATTTTTTTTTTAGACGCCCTTGCTTCACGGTGGGCGGTATTTGTTAAGGACATGTGCCGATGTCCTTGGTGGGCGGTATGTTCAGTCAAAAGTTGATGTAAGGCATGCTAGTCCAACCATTCTGTGTTAGATGGCGCCAGCATGCAAGTTAGCTCACGCAAGCGTTTGGTTGCAGACGCTTAACCACCCTTTTACTGTTTTAATGATTATTTAGAGTGTGTGGCATTGGCATTGAACCGAACAATACAGAACTGCAAATTATCAAATTCTTTCATTTGAACGGGAGCCCTACCAGAAGCACCTTAGGCCAGAGCGAAGCGCCTTCAAGGAGTATGACTTGACTAGACTATGACTTGACTTGGGCTGTGGCTTGACTTGACTTTTGACTTAACTTGAGAAATTATCAAATACTTGACACTGGCTAAATACACAAAAGTGTGGAGAACGATGCTCAGTCATCGATCGGTACTCAAGCAGAGATTTCATTCACTAATTGATCACTTTATTAATGAAATCTCTGCTTGAGCACCGATTGAGCATCGTTCTGTAATACGGACCTTAGAGTTGTGATAGATGTTTCATAAAGTGCGGCACAAAATCCATATACGTTACTTGTGGGATAGAAATAAGGGCGAGAAAGCGAGCTCTCGCTCGTGTAATGTAATAAATAGAATTACTTGTACACGTGTCAAAAATAGTGGTGTGAATTTATATTATTTTTTAAGTTGAGTGCATTGTTTTTGAAGTAAAACTTCTTTACGCACTCTTGACTTGGGGTTTAAGCTGGTGTATGTATACGTAACGAGGCGAATGGAAGTTGAAAGTTGCTGGTTCACGTAGATTTCCATCAACATAACAAAGTTAAAAATTTGTAAAGCTACATTAACATTGAACAGAGAAAAAACAGAGTACTACCGGTCGATAGATGGAGCTAAATTAGAATATTAACGTCAGCCGTGTGGTCTAAAGCACACTCATTTATTTATGGCAGCTTTGGCTGGTGTCGGACTGGATGGTCGCATGAGACAGACGGCGGCTAAGCAAGGGAAACGATCTTTGACTCACCGCGGCTAAAGTGTATGTATTATTGAAGATTGAAAAATAAACAGAAGTTTACATGCACTCTAGGGTTTATTTGCATTAATGACTTTATTAAATTAAAAGCTACTTTATTAATTCACTGCAATAGTCTTTACACCTGCTCGATCGATCGGGAAGGTGTTCTTCAGTGTATTTAACGGAATCAATTTATTTATATAATCGTAACGCCTAACGATCACATACATAGATCTTGAACCTTAATAAGTCGTCTGGGTCTGGGCCGTGTCTGGGACCCAGGAACTACGAGGACCGTGGACCCTCGACACCCAGACTTCAGACAAGTCCTAGCGCTTTGTTTTTATCCAAATACTCCAAATAATTATCCTGCCCCACAACAACGTCCACACTACATCAACCTCAAGTAAAGTGCGGGACCAGCCCGCCTCGCGCGGAGGGCGCTACATCTTCTCGTAGGTCTGCCGGTGGCCGCAGGCGCAGGCGCGCCAGTAGAGCTGCGCGGCCGCGTCCAGCGTCTCCGCGCCGTACTCGTGGCAGTGCGCGGCGGCGCGCGGCGCGGGGCGCACCTCCCGCCGCAGCTCGCGCAGGCGCCGCGCGCCCGCCCGCGCGCGCCCGCGCTCGCGCCGCGCCGCGCGCGCCTCGCGCTCCTCGCGCAGGCGCGCCGCCGAGCCCCACGCCAGCAGCGCGCGCTCCTCCACCTGCGCGCGCAGGTACAGGCGCATGTCGCCGCGCGCCGAGTGCGGGTTGCGGCGCACCACGCACCGCAGCGCGCCCCACCGCGCGTCCAGGTCCGCGTCCCGCAACAGGTACTCCGCCTTGGCCTCCGTGCGCGTCAGCAGCGCGTGCGCGCCGCCGTCGTCCCGGCACCCGTCGCACGCCGGGTAGTCGAACGCGTCCAGCAGGTAGGAGGAGGCCACGGGGAGGCCGCACTCGGCGCAGGCGCGGCGCGCCGCCGGGTCGGGCTCGGGCGCGGGCGGCGCGGCGCGGCGCGCGGGCGGCGGCGGCGCCTCCTCCGGCAGGAACCCGCCGCCCGACGCCGGCCCCGCCGCGCTCCTGCAACACGCGCCCTGCCGTCACCCGCGCGCCTCACGGGGTGTTCGCTCCCGGGGGTGCACTCACGCGACGAGGCGAGCGTCCCGCAGCGCTCGCGCGCGCAGCCGGTTGCGCTCGGCTCGGGCGCGCTGCGCGGGGGAGGGGGACGACGGAAGGGAATCGTGCGCCTCGTCTGTCCCCTGGAGATCCTCCATTTGTTCCGTTAAATTCTGCAACTTTACAAAAAAAAATTTTTTTTATATATACCTACAGTATATGCAAAAATTAGATGCTTTATGGAGTGAATGTGTGATCTAGAAATCAACCAGATTCAGAACAAACTCCATAAAAGAATCTGATTCTAATTCGGATTCCATAGAAACTTTACAATATCTGTTAAAACTTCAGTCAACACCATCTACGACATTTATGGAACATTATATATAATAAATAAATAATAAATAAATTATAGTTTTGCGGTTATTTCACCAACTAGTCTCCACAAAGATTGAACCGATTGAGAGGTGGTTTTTAATAAAAACCTCTAAATCTAAAATAATCTTGGGTTATGTTAATGTACAAGTTTGTTTTATTAATGGTCAACAAGTAAAAAGAAGATATTTATTAACTTTTATATGGAATTTTTATGGTGAAATAGATTCAATTAAGTTCACATAATGATCCTAATATGGCTTATTTCTAAATAATGCAAGCATTTGTTTCTATATAAATAGTTTCAGCCAAAAATCTACACCTGACTCATAATAAATTTGTTCCACCATTTATGTGATCTGTATGTATAATTTTAATGCAAATATGCTACTTCCAGCACTTATGTAAGTCCAAATCAGAATACCTTATATATTTTATAAGGCACTGTGCTAAGCATCTGCATATACAATTATAAAGTGCCACTACTCTTCTATCAACATGCACTGGCATGTAGGAACTAATTGTTTTTGTTATATGTAATAATTTATGTTGTGTGTGTTATATTGATTTCCCATACAATTGTATTGTTTTGAAATGAATAAATAAATGAAATCCTAAATATAAATATTTCCTATTATTTATATTTAGGGATAGAATTTCGGAAAATTATTTCTTATCGGATCTCTATATTCTGTAGTTACAAGGTTAAATAGTTATTATTTGCTTCCATGGTCATTAATATTATACTCACAAACAAGTTACTATATTCACTGCTTACAAATAAAATACGTCGCTCCACAAAATTCTACCTTTTTTTATGTTTTGTACAGACTAAGTAGAGGATACTATGTAGAAGTCCGCGCCACCACTGAAGTCCGATAGGCGAGGCGCTTCAGTCGAGTATACTAATGTTGCCGTATTCAGAAAAATAATTTACACATTACCATTGTATAGATTACGGATAAGTAATTAAACTAATAAAATGAATATTGTTAAACGTGAAAGTCAGTGCCTGCTTTTGTTTCTTACTAAAATAAAACAAAATAATTTAATTTTATTTTATATTTATTTATTTAAAATAACTTTTTACTGTAATTATGGTCTTTGTTGATAGATTTTATGCCTGACATGTCGCTGTCACTGTCGCTTGTATAAATTATTTCACTGTCGTGGTAAAACGTCTGGTAAATTTGGAACAACCTTCTCGGTCATCCACTTCAAAAAGTTTGTAGCGTTCATGTCATCGTGGTAATCGGCAGATTGCGATTGTGATCTGGAAATCAATAATGCGTTGGATACAAATCCATTTTCTGATCCCGCATGAGCAATGATGAATCGTTTGCCAACCGAATCTGAGACCAATAATCCCTCTTCATCTGCACTTTGCCAGCAACTCTTGGCATGGTATGTAGGATGAATGTAGGTTTCATCTAAATACACTACCGGCCTCTTTTCACCAAATCTATTTTTTCTCAATCTTTCAATATATCTAGCTCGTAATGCCGTGATATCATAGCGCTCCATCAATACTTTACGTTTAGACAGACAGCGTTTGAACTGGAAGCCTAGCTTTTTTAATATCCTGCGTAGGGTCGTATTACTCCCTTGATAAATCCAATCGCAGCTTGTGTACAGTTGGCAACTCCTTTTTAATTGTATAGAAAAAGTGTATTTTCTGACGTATAGCACATAAGTCAAAATCATCCAAATCAATTTTTTTTGGTTGTGGTCGGCTCTTTCCAGGCGTAACAATTCTCTTTGAAGTGCTTGCTGCTACGTCTCCTTCTTTTTTTATTCGAGAAACTGTTTTCACGGATACCCCTGAAACAAATAAAACTTTTATCTTTACGTTTATCCCTATCTGGTATTTTCAGATCACGACGGAAGTATATGTATTACAGATATCATACAATTTCTATCTACAATGGTTTTCCGTAGTTATAAAAAAAAACATCTAAATTTTCATAAGACATAGGAATTCATATGATAGTATAGAATTATTATTACTATAAGTTCAGCTCACGTAATAGTTGTCAATAATTACCATACTTTATTACTCATAAATTAGGCAAAATGACCAGCACTGGTATCCCTAAAACCTTACCTGTCATGGCAGCGACTCTCATCTGCACATTATTAAGTGGTATTAATAGTTCCTTATTCTTCTTTTCCAACTCTCAAAATTATTTTACTTTGAGAATCATTTCGCGAGCTGCACTTTTTAACACTTTTCGCTCCATTATCACCAGTATTTCACATAAAACAACTAAAAAATCCTAAACTAGCACACTCTATGTAAACAACAAAATGGCGGATCTGTCATACTTAGTTCCAAATTTTACCGTCGGACTTCAGTGGTGGTGCGGACTCTATGATATGATGTTTTGTTCCACACTTTTGTGTATTTAGCCAGTGTCAAGTAATAAATTATAACTTACAAAACTTGCGCATAATGCTTATCACAGATCACTTAGTAGATATTTATAACAAAGATTAGGAATGTTATGTAGAGATATTAATGGATAGGTAGTATCACAAACTAGATAGAGATACTAGGACCACGAATCAGAATGATTGATTATGATCCTAGGACCATGCATAGAATTCGCTCTATTACATAGGTAGATACAGTCTATGGGACCATGTAGAGATATTACGTATCAGACGGACACGTTAGGAACAAAGTTTGCTAGACTTGAGTTCTCATTCCTGATTGGTTGATGCAAAACGATACATGACGTTCCTTTTTTAATTACTATTATCCCTACAAGCACTGACAAGGTTAAACATAATGCCAAATCTACTATGAATGAATAATAATCATTTCATTACATGTTTTAAATTATAATTATATTTGACGGAAGACAGAAATAAAACAACTGAAATAACCAAAATGACACTAATTTAATTTTATATTTTTAAATTTCTTTTTATATTTCGTTAGCGCTAATTTCTTGCATTTCAGGAAGTATTTCACCTTGCAGTCTAATTATATCAGTCCCTTTTAAAATGTTGGTCAAAGTGTTACACCAATTACGAATGCACAGCTTTATAATAATGTCGAGAAATGCATCGGTCACAATATTTTTGTGCGCTAGGCATGATATACGCTCAAAATGATATTTTTGTAAAATCTATTTTATTATTTCCTTAGATTTTATTTGTACGCATTTACTTCTATATACTTATTGTTTATTTCTTACTGGTTTCGCCAAATATCGAACCGAAGTAACGCAATATGTGCTCAGCGGGGTAGGCGAGTTTCTTTCCCGTAGCTTGATTGTACTCTCTATGAGAAATTCATTTGTGGATATCAGTGGTAACATTAGACAACAAGTCCAGTTTACAAGTGCTACACTTATTTTTAGAAATAATTTCACTAACTACCCACCCAGCAGTATAAGCACGCGACTGTACATTGAGACGCTCACGTCTTGCTTCTACAGAATTCAATAGTTTCACATTCACTCACTCTATAAATTTTTTCTGTGTTTTTATTATCAAATAATGATTTTATTGCTTTGATCATTTTCACTATTAAATGATGCATGGTGAAACTTTATAAATCCTGTAATTAACAGGGCCTTAAAAGTGTTTTCTAAGTTGTGGAAAATTGGATTATTGTATCTAAAATTGTAAGAACGCACTTGACAAAAGTAATTTTTCAAGTGTATCAGAGTTTAGAAATCTAGATCTTATCATTTTAATATTTTCTTCTTCAGGACCAACAGTATCCCTTCATTTATAAAAAATGGACCGGATAGTGCTAGACCGGATAGATATGTCTTTAGCATTCAGACGCATCTTTTTTGTCACCATAAAAATGATGAATTTAAAAACATTTTCTTTTCTTTTTCTCTCTTTTTTCCTTTTTTTTCACTTTGTTTTCTCTATTTTTTCTTTTTTCAATTTTTTTTTTAAACGAATCATTACTTTTTTTCCATAACTTTTATTATCATTATTTTTTCACTGGTCCGGGTTAACCCTGCAACTAAATATGATATTAGTGTCATCCGCCGCCACGTCATCATATTTTCGGCGTTACTGAAGAGTGATGTGGAGATGGGCATCCCACTTCTGATATAGTTTCCAGGGTTATGCATAGGCTGCAAACTATGGGCTTTCAGCATGCGCACCGGGCCGTGACCGGGGCAAGAATGATCCGTAGTACACCGAACGTTCCCTTTTTATAGCCAGATGGGTGAGGGAGCGATGACAGCTACTGGTGTTGCCACTGTAATAAATTTAAATGCTATCACGGGATAAATTACGGTACTAAAAACGGTAAAACTTGCGGTCGGTATAAAGCAACTGCCTTTGACCGTCGACGTTGATGTCTCTGAACACATCCAGATCCAGAAAATCAGGCACTTCGTCGTCAAGCTCATCTTCTACTCCGATTATATTGTTCCTATCGTACGCCTCCAATCTAAATGAAAAAAAAAGAGGAAAATGTATTGGGAATAAAAATAACCTCCTAATAATAAACTACATGCTAAAGATAGCTTTAGTTAGTTACCTTTCGATTAAAGCAGCTTTTTTTAGTAGTAGCCGCTTTTTAATTCAGCAACCGTTCTTTGAACTGATAACACTACATGGCGAATACGTTTTTGTAGTAAACAAATTCGCTGATAAACAGAGAAACAAAATGCAATATGGCGGCGATTGGGATCACTCAACAGTGGCGCCACCTACGATAGCTTTCAGTTTTTAACCCCATTCTACAACTTGTGTTAAGACTGTTAAGCTCAGAGTTGTCAATGTCAAGTGGTATCAAGGAGTTTTGGCGGGAAAACGAAAAAGATCACGTCGCCACATTGTATTATTTTCAATGAAGCTGAAATCTCATACAACTTCTCTATGACCATGGCTAATTATCTTGAATACCAAAGATCTGCTGCTAAAGCCAGAAAGGTGCTGTCAGCAAAAAAGAAACTTGGTTGGTTTAAATACTGCGAAAACTTGTCTCCTACTACTCCTCCCTCTTTAATATGGAAACAAATTCGTAAATTCAGAGGATACTACAACTATATCAACATGACCTCAAATGACTCCTCTTCCTGGTTAGAAGCTTTTGCAAATAAACTTGCTCCTCCTTTTGTACATATAGCCCTTTCATTTAACATTCCAAATTTCTCTATCTCTTCTATTAACACCATTGATGCGCCGTTTTCATTTGATGAACTCCAACTTGTCTTGGATGGCTTGATGGACTCCTCTCCTGGCTTGGATGGAATTCCATATTCCTTTATTACCAAATCTCTAGAAAAATCTAAACGTTATCTATTAGACTTGATTAACACTTTTTATGACCAAGGGTTTGTTCCAGACCAGTGGAAAACCCAAGTTATCATCCCTATTTTAAAACCAGGAAAGGACCCCTCTGACCCAAACTCTCATAGACCGATAGCCCTATCCTGTGTCCTGGCCAAGATCACAGAGCATCTTATTAAGAACAGACTAGAATGGTTAGCTGAAAATAAAGGCCTCCTAGCCAAGTCACAATTCGGATTTAGAAAAGGCATGAGCACTTTCGACAGTCTCAGTATCTTAACTACCGAAATTAACAACTCTTTTAGGAATAAGGAGTTCCTTGTGGGAGTCTTTCTCGACATTGCAGCTGCCTATGATAATGTTCTTCTTCCGGTACTCAGAAACAAATTGTTGCAGCTGAGCATCCCCGTCAAGATAATACGATTCATCTGTTGCTTTCTGGCTCAAAGAACGATTCTGGTTAAAACCCATGATAACGCTTATTTGTCTCCCAGAACAGTTTGGAAAGGTCTCCCACAAGGCTCTGTACTCAGCCCAATTCTATATAGCCTATACACTAGCGACTTGGAAACTACAGTGAATTCATTCTGTCAGGTTTTACAGTATGCAGATGACCTTGCTTTGTATGTATCTACGAAATCCATCTCCGAAGCTCAAAATAAAATGAATACTGCCCTTAGTTATCTTGGCGATTGGTTGCTGGATCATGGTTTATCCATATCAGCTTCCAAAAGTAGCGCAGTAATATTCACCAGAAAAAGAAATATACCTTGCTTAAATCTGCAGTATGACGGAGACACTATTCCCGTACAGAATTCTGTTAAGTTTTTAGGTGTTTGGTTAGATACAAGGTTGACTGGAGTCCCTCACTTTAACTATGTTGTAGCTAAATGTGAAAAAAACATAAACATCCTACGTGCCCTCTCTGGGGTATGGTGGGGATCACACCCTTTCTGTCAAAAAATTTTATATAACGCCATAATTCGTAGCCACTTAGATTACGGCTCATTTTTGCTAGACCCCGGTAATAAAGCGGCTCTGGAAAAGCTATCCAAAATTCAGTCCAAGTGTCTCCGTATTATCCTTGGAGCTATGAAGTCCTCTCCCATAAATGCCATGCAGGTTGAATGTGTAGAGCCTCCGCTTCACCTCCGCAGACAATTTCTATCAGACAAATTCCTGTTTAAGCTCGTCCAAAATTCCGACCATCCCCTGCTGAAAAAATTAGAAAGCCTTTTCAATGCTATTAGATCTCAAGGCTATAGATCAGAAGACAATCTGCCCTGCATTATCCGCAGCTTCATTAAATATACAAATCTATCTTGCCCCATAATCCAATTCCCTATGAATCCCCTATTTTCTATAAATTATGACGCATTAATATACCAACCCTTAATTATATTAAATTTTGGCATAGACAAAGATACCATTGATCCAAATAAAAAATTTCTTGAAAGGTATAGCAGTAGATGGAAAGATTGGCTTCCAATATTCACAGACGCATCCAAATTAACAAAAGACAGTAATGTAGGTTCTGCAGTCTGGATCCCTAAATATAAAATCATACTGAGCTTCAAATGTCCATCAGAGTCATCAGTATTCACTGGTGAGTCTGTTGCCATTTTAGAGGCAATACTTTATGTATTTTCACACTCAATTAACAAAGCTATTATTTTTACCGATTCAAAAAGCTGTCTGCAAGCAATCATGTCAAACCAATTTAAATCAAAATCTAGGTTCCCCGTAATCTTAAAAATTAAAGAAGCCCTCTACACTAGTCACCAAGCTGGCTTAAACATTGTGCTAGCATGGATCCCCGGCCACGCAGGTATTGCTGGAAATGAAACTGCAGACTCGTGCGCCAAACACGCCGCAACATTTGGCAACACAGATAGGTATAAGCTATACTCACATGATCTTGCTTCTTCTTGTCACCTCCAGCTACGTAACATATGGGATAAGCTCTGGCAAAATTCAAAAACCACCAAAGGTAAATTTTATGGCCACCTCCAACTTTCGATCCCCACAAAACCATGGTTTTCAAAATTCAAAAAAATTGATAAAGCTACTTCTTCAACGATTTGTCGCCTACGGTTGGGTCATTGTTGCACTCCAGTTTTCTTGGCCAAAATTAGAATCCGTGACCATTCTCTCTGTGAGTGTGGTCTGGATGAGGGTACTACAGAACACATATTTTTTGAATGTTCAAGGTTACGCTATTCTTTGTATGACATACTTCCATCAGAAATACCCCGTCCTACCAACTTTAGCCCTCTCCTGTCTCTTGCTTTTACTCCATTTCTTAATATATTAAGTAAATTTATTCAGACTAATAAAATTAAATTATAATTTACAGCTAACATTTATACTTGTATGTATTTGTTTGTTACTGCCTCGTTCCGTGTTTATTTAAGTATATCATATGCTTCTGTATGTGTTGTGTTGTTATACTTGTTTCAGATTCCAATAAAACTCAGATTCAAAATTATTCACCGACCAAAATATTCTTTCCACCGATCAATCTCCGTCGTTTTTTTTCTTTCTACCCACGCGACATTGGCGAAATTGCGGCTACCCCGCAGAAGCCATAATAAAAAGTTGAAGTTGAAGTTGAAGTATTATTTTCCAAAACTTGTGTTATTTTCAGTGTTAGTGCATAAAATTGGTGGCATTTTATTCGTTAAGTGCTGAATTACAGTCATGAGTGTGGATAGTGGTATAATGATGGTGAAACGTTTCTTTTCGTGTTGATTCCAAAAAGCTTTCCATAGAAGCTTCTGGTAAAGTTGCCATCACTTTACTAGGAATATGACTTGACTAGACTATGACTTGACTTGGACTGTGACTTGACACATTTATCTAATACCTTTTAACTTGAAAAATTATCAATTATTTGACACTGGCTAAATACACAAAAATGTGAAGCCAACCAAAAAAAATGGTATCAAGCAAGTCAAGATCCATGTCAATTGTCATGGTCAAGATCAAGCAAGACTCGAATAAAAAATCGTGGTTAAATAGTTAATGATTGTTATTGATAGCTACATTATCATAATATAATGATATGTAGTATATGAGTTGCTGCATATTTACGCTTTACAAGATGAGATAAAATTATCATTAATTCCGTGTTTTTGTTATTTCATAAGTGTTAAGTAAACGCGCACGCCGACTAAGATCGGAGGATAGGCCCCGAGCCACCAGAATGCAGACATTGCAGCGGCTGCGGCGGGCGGGGGGGTCGTGGGCGCGGTGGCGGTGGTGCAGCGGCCGCGCCGACTCGCCGCTGCGGCGGCTGCTGGACGACGCCGGCGCCTTCCGCGAGGGCGCCCCGGGCGGCGCCGACGGCGCGCTGCAGTGGGCCACGCAGCCGTACGCCGCGCCGCCGCCCGCCGCCGAGCGCCCGGCGCAGGACCCGCGCGACGCCACGGTGCTGCTGTTCCCGGGGCAGGGCTCGCAGCGCGTCGGCATGGGCCTGCGCCTGCAGCACCTGCCCGCCGCGCGCGAGCTGTACGAGCTGGCCTCCAGCGTCGTCGGGTGAGTCGGCCTCTGCTCCAGTTAGCCGCAGTTACTAAATACCAGCAATCATATATTCTAAATCATAATCAATCATTTATTTGCTAGGATACACATTTCAGGTAATGTCACAGTCACTGTACCCAGCCCGCAAGCAGGCGTGCAAATATTTATATAAATTAATGGAATTCAAATTGCTATTATTATTATTATTCATTTATTTATTTTCAATCTTAAATCTAAGTTGTTAACAATATTTTTATAAAATTAGCATTACAAAAATTTAATAAAAAACCTAAACCAAGTGTGTCGCCAGCAGCGGGGCAAGGCCCAAGATACCAGTGGTTAGGGTTGCAGACTGAGGAACCTGACAATACATGCCGTGTCAAGGAGTACTGCCTTTTGAGTCTGACCCTTGATCCATCCGTCTAACGAGAGCCTCTCGAGGTGTTGGTCGAGGCTCTTCGTTATAAGGCCGTTAGCCGAAACGACTATCGGAACAATGCTCGTTGAGTCAACATTCCACATGGCGGTAACGGTACTTACTGAGTTTGCCCTTCTCAGCCTTCACGAGGTTCTCGTCATGCGGAATGGCGATGTCAACGAGCACTGCCCGTCGTTGGGACTGGTCTATCAGCACGATATCGGCTTATTAACTACAAAAGTCCTGTCGGTTATGATAGAGCGATCCAGATACAGCAATGCACGGCCATTTTCAAGAACCGGCCCCGGTGTGTACTTGTAGTACGGCACCTCGGACTCGACAAGGCCGTATTGAAGGGCAAGCTGCTGATGGATGATCCTGGCCACTAGGTTGTGTCTGTGTAAGTACTCTCCGTTAGCAAGATGAGAACAACCAGAAATAATATGACAGAGAGATTCTCCGGGACGGAGGCATGCCCCGACAGATGTCGACCGTACCGTCCTTCATGATGTATTTCCGGTATTTATTCGTCTTGATAACTTCATCTGCAATTGCACAGACAAAACCCTCGGTTTCCCCAAAGAGGTCACCGAATCGCAGCCAGTTCACCGATGCATGCAGGTCCACATCGGGCCCTGTCAAGGCCCGATAGAACCGCCCATGCAGCTCCTTGCCTTTCCATACGTCCCTGCGGTCATCGGTGCTAAGTACCACCGGTTTACGCCAGTTCTTATTTGCCAAGGAGAGCGGCGTGAGGCCCTTGTCAACTGCCACCACATCGCGATGCATCCCACACTCGTTGTTGAGTAAATACTCCCGGAGACTATACATTTCCCGGTTATGGAGGTTTTTGGCATTTAAAAAGCCTCGACCCCCCCATTTCCGCGGAATGTATCAGCTCATAACAGACGAGCGCGGGTGAAGCATGCGATGTGATGTAAATATTTGGCGGACCTTCTTATCCAGGGCGTCCAGCTCGGTCTGAGTCCACCTTAGTATGCCAAAGGAGTACATCAGTAAGGGCATCACCCAGCCATTGAAGGCGCGTGCCTTGTTGCCACCCGCCAAAAGACTGTTGAGTACTTTTGTCAGACGGCAAAAGAAGCGCTCCTTCACCGATTGTCTAACGTCCCCTACCGAAACACCCAACGAATCTGACATACCAAGATACTTGTAGGTTTCAGACTCAGATAGAGACCTGAGAGTCATTGTCTCGGAGAGCTGCAAATTCATGGAATTTACAACTTTCTCTCCATGTACATGCATAACCGCACACTTACTGACACCAAACTCCATCTTGATAGAGTTGCTAAAATTATTATTATTATTATTACATGTCAATTATCTTAATTAAAATTAGCACTGTTATAATGTATAACCTACTTAAAATTTTAAAACTTGCATGCTGTAAATACACTTATCGATCAGCCAATACAATACAAATATCTTTTAAATGTGTTTCCCTGCAGTATTTTAATATCACCCGGCAACTTATTATATGCTAATATACTCATATTAACTACATTCTTCTTATAAATGTCTTTATGATAGGGAAGTTGATACAGTTGATGCGTGAACTTAGAGCGCTTCAGTCTAGGCATAATTTCATTTCGCTTAATAAAATATTGTGGATGGCTTTTAGCAAACATACACAAATCCTTTATATACATACATGGAAGAGGTAGAACACTTTATTTTTAATGTTGTTAAGATATATGGGGACAAGTGTAATGAAACATTCTAATTAGAAAAGACTTGTTTTATTCATATACGAACAACCACGACTACGCACTTAATTGGAGCTATATGTGACATTAGTAAACATTACTCTGTACACTCGGCGGCTGGCGGCAGGTGGGACGTGTGGCGCGTGTGCACGGAGGGCCCGGCGGCCGAGCTGGACGCGCGCTGCCAGACGTGCGTGCTGGTGACGTCCCTGGCGGCGCTCGAGCGCGTGCGCGCCGAGCGGCCCGCGGCGCTCGAGCGCGCGCGCGCCGCGGCCGGCTTCTCGCTCGGGGAGGTGACGGCGCTCGTGTTCGCGGGCTCGCTCGAGCTCGAGCCCGCGTTGCGGCTGGTGGAGGTGCGCACGGCCGCCATGCGCGCCGCGGCGGCCGCGCGGCCCGGCGCCATGCTCACGGTGTGGCTGGCGCCCGACGCGCGCCTGGCGGCGGCGCTGGCGGCGGCGCGGGACCACGCGGCGGCGCGGGGCGTGCCCGACCCCGTGTGCCAGGTGGCCAACTACCTGTACCCCGGGTGCAAGGTGCTCGCCGGCGACGAGGAGGTACGCCCACCGCCGCTCTCGCCTCGAAATATCACGGAATTTGGATTTTTTTTATGCTATCTACTCTCTCACTCTATACAATTTATGTAAAATTTTGGTGTACATTTTGAGGTGTTATTACTCCACGCTCCTCAGTAAACGTTCTCAATGTGAAGTGCAACGGTCGGTGCAGGCGCTGCGCTGGCTGGAGGCGGAGGGCGGCGCGCTGGGCGTGCGGCGCTGCGCGCGCGTGCGCGCCGCCGGCGCCTTCCACTCGGCGCTCATGGCGCCGGCGGCGGAGGCGGTGCGGCGCGCGGTGGCGGCGGCGCGGCCCGGCGCGCCGCGCCTGCGCGTGGTGTCGGCGGTGGCGGCGCGCGGCGTGGCGTCGGGCGCGGCGGCGGCGCGGGCGCTGGCGCGCGCGGTGGCGGCGCCGGTGCGCTGGGAGCAGGCGCTGCAGGCGCTGTACGCGCGGCCGCGAGGGGCGCACTTCCCGCTCACGCTGGCGCTGGGCCCGGGCGGCACGCTGCGCGCCACGCTGCGCCAGGTCAACGCGCGCGCCTGGGACCGCTCGCTGCAGGTCGACGTGTAGTCACTGGCGCAGAAGATCTTACGTTCTAATATTTAGTCTTACGTAAATGTATCGCTCAAAATAATGTAGAAAAAAAGGACAATCGTCTGATGATTTTAATTTTAAAGTATGTATGCTACGTCGTCACGCTTTTTATGGTTTAACGTAATGCTTGTTGCCGGCACTGCGGGCACTGTGCGGGAATATCGTACAAATATTTTACGATACCTATTTTCTGCATAACGTGTCAACCTCGGCCACAGCATGACTGTTAGTACTAGCGTACCGCGGCACTGACACTGACACCGACCCCGCCGGCGAGGTCGACGTACCCCCGTAGGGTAGCTAGAACGGTCGCGACTTTCAATAGGGTCCACTCTTCCAGTGGACGTAGTCTTCTCGATCCTCATATCCCGCGGCGCAAGCCGAGACTCGCCCGCCGCTAGTTGCCTCCCACTTTTGACGGCTACCCTCCCGCCCCAAGGGTAGGCTAGGCTGTAGAAGTCGGTAAAGACAAACAGCATTAGCCCGTTCAAAAAACAATTTACATGTATGCGTTCGTGAGGCGTATTTATTTATGTATTTAAGTGCCTTAACTATGTGCCGTCGCGAGGGACATAAATAAAATATAGTTTAAATAGCGGCTAATTAGGTTTATTGCTTTAAATATAAGATTACAGAAATCACGCTGGGTGATATAAGACGATCTGTAGTTTTGTAAGAGATGTAGCGTCTACATGTATTCATTTCCTATATTACTTAAAGTCTGTACGATTTTTCTAAGGAGTTTTAATATAAACAATATTTCTTGTCCATTCATCTTTTCATTTTCTATTCCGATCGTATCCGTTATGTATGAACCTTTTCGTTAGTTTCCCGTTTCCAGGCTCTAATCGATACTTATTGATACTTTCTGGGACAAGGGGTTAAAATATTACTACTAAGTACTCGTACCGCAGCAATGTTCCAAGAAAAAGTTCAAAAATGTAAGGCCTCGTGCAGTGCGGGGGCTGTAGGGGCTGCGGGGGCTGTAGGGGCTGCGGGGGCTGTAGGGGCTGCGGGGGCTGTAGGGGCTGAGGGTGGCTCGTGTGTAGCTTCCAATCCAATCTAAAGGTAAGGTGATTTCTCGAGCACTGGGGAAATTGCTTGAAATGTCATACCGACGTGTTTTCAGAAATATAAGAAAATGTATATATATGTTAATTATTAATGGCCGCAGCAGCAGCACTACTCAGCCTAGGGGCTATTTAAATTCCATTCAAGTTTACTTGGTATTTTTTTATATTTATTATTATTTTTATGCTTTGTTTTGGTTTGGTTTTGGCTCCACACTTTCGTGTATTTAGCCAGTGTTAAGTAATTAATTTTTCAAGTTAATTTATGTATGTTGTATGTGTCAGGTCAAATCGCAGTCCAAGTCAATAGTCTAGTCTAGTCCAGTCATACTCCTAGTAAAGTGGTGGCAACTTTACCAAAAGCTTCTATGGAGTTTTGGAAACAACATGAAAAGAAACGTTTCACCATCATTATACCACTTCCCCACACTCATGCCTGAAATCCAGGACATAACGAATAAAATGTCACCAATTTTATGCACAACACTGAAAATAACACAAGTTTTGGAAAATAATACAATGCGGTGACACGATCTTTTTCGTAAGATAAATAACGGCTAAAACTCACGTCAAATTAAAAGTCGAAATTACTCCGACCAGGTTTCGGACATATTCGATGTCCTTCTTCTTCAGTTACGTGCTGACGCTCGCGAAAGCCGCCGCGGCTTGCGTTAGTAACTGGCTCCCAGAAGAAGGACATCGAATATGTCCGAAACCTGGTCGGAGTAATTTCGACTTTTAATTTGACGTGAGTTTTAGCCGTTATTTATCTTACAAAAATGTGTCATACTCACGATAGTTTTCAAACTAAAACGATCTTTTTCGTTTTACCGCCAAAACTCTTTTTTTATGTTGTATTTTTTTTTATGTTTTGGCTCCACACTTTTGTGTATTTAGCCAGTGTCAAATAATTGATAATTTTTCAAGTTTATGATATTTACGCAAATATGTGTCAAGTCACAGTCGAAGTCATCAAGTCAAGTCATAGTGTAGTCAAAGTCATACTCCTAGTGAAGTGGTGGCAACTTTACTTGAAGCTTCTATGGAGTTTTGGAAACAACACGAAAAGAAACGTTTCACCATCATTATACCATTTTCCCACACTCACGCCTGTAATCCAGCACTTAACGAATAGAATGACACTAATTTTATTCACTAACACTGAAAATAACACAAGTTTTGGAAAATAATACAATGCGGCGATGCGATCTTTTTCGTTTTCCCGCCAAAACTCCCATGTTGTATTCTATGTACGTATTTACAAACAAAAAGTATCTAAGTAATTGTATCAGTTATCTGGTTCCCATAGTAGGTACAAGCTTTGCTTAGTTTGGGCTAGATGGCGCTGTGTGAAATGTCCACACATATTATTTCACTTATACATTGTTTGCACCAGTCGTGGGAAATCGAACTAATTATTATTTTTATTTATATATTCTACCTAATGGGCTTACTTTATTTATATTTGATATTAAGCACTTTGTAATTTTATATGCTTAGTAAAACGACTTAGTCCGTCTTATTATAAAACGCAGACCAAGCGTGGACCAAAGTTAGTACTAGGTCTAAACCTAGACTATTTAAAAACCTTATTACAAAAACGAGTTTATCGCTGATAACCTCGTTTTTGTTTTTGTTTGATTCGCCTTTGATGTTTTTTCAATAGTAATGAAATCGTTACATGGTTTTTTTTTTTTAGCGGGAATGTGAAAAAAATTGCGTCACCGCATTATATTATTTTCCAAAACTTGTGTTATTTTCAGTGTTAGTGCATAAAATTGGTGGCATTATATTCGTTAAGTGCTGGATTACAGGCGTGAGTGTGAGAAAATGGTATAATGATGGTGAAATGTTTCATTTCGTGTTGTTTCCAAAACTCCATAGAAACTTCAAGTAAAGTTGCCACCACTTTACTAGGAGTATGACTTTGACTGGACTATGACTTGACTTGATGACTTCGACTATGACTGGACACATATTTGCGTGAAATATCATTAACTTGATAAATTATCAATTACTTGACACTGGCTAAATACACAAAAGTGTGGAGCCAAAACATTATTAAAAAAAATCGTTACTTTGGATGTCCAAACGTTAAAAGTTGAGTAGCGGGCCCTGGCGGGCGAGGTGCGGCATTAGTAAGCTGGGCACTAGAGCCGCCAACCATCGTCCCAGGTCACCATCGAAGCCCGGTTTGAGCAGGTTGGGGGATGATGGAGAAAAAACTGTGATACAACTTTCACATAACTTTAATAATTGAACAGTATGTATACCAATTTTTGAGAAAGGGAAGATCCACAACTACTAACCTAGTTTCATTCACTGATGCGGCGACTTCTAGGATGGAGACTAGTAGACTACGTCAGCCTGCCCCCCACCTATGTAGACATAGTATGAAAATCTACAAAGATATTAGAAGTAAGCAGGATATTGAACTGTTTCAGACTGATCTAAATAATCTTTACAGCTACTGAACAAGGAATAAACTAACACATCTAAATGCTGTTTTATCGCCTCCAGTAGATCCCCTAAAATATAATTAGGTATATTGTCAATAAACAGTCCCTCGTGAGAAGCGATTCTGTTGTTAACCTCAGCGTGACTCTCGACTCAACTCCTATCCGACAAGCACATTGAAAACATTAGTAATTAGAAAGTAAAGCCATGAAAACTTTAGGCTTTGTCTTGCGGGTAACCAAAGACTTTAAAACCCGATCCTATACTGCTCCCTGGTTCGTAGTCAGCTCGAATGTCTCCCAGGTTTGGAATCCCAGGTATACGATAAATACATAACTCCGCTTGAAAAGCCTTAAAAAATGGTTCCTGCGCTTCATCAACTTAAAGTAATCTCTAATCGTAATTTTGACTATGAAAAAGGTTGTAAGCACCACCTGCTACCTCTTTAAAGGAGGAGGGAGGTTGCTGACCTCTTCTTCCACAATATAGTGTCGTGTTTCATGCGAGATCGACTGTCCTTCCCCGCTGGCCGGGACCGCCATGTTTCTCTCCTCGCGCCGCCACCTCCGACTATGTATCCCCATGACGTTAGATCATCGTAGAAATTATTTATTTCAAAAACCGCAAATTTTCGGAGCCGGTAGATATTTACGAAGACGCAGAATATTTGCATAAATTTTATTTTTAGTGAATTCTTTGACCACACTCATTCTGTTACATTTTAAAAACTGATATTATCTATTAAATAATCTAGTAATAATAATAATAAAATCTAATTTGATCGATAACTTAATACTTACGTACGTTGAAAATGTTACTCTTACCCTATATTTCTATGGCTTTGAGTTTAATAGTTTTCCTTTTGTTAAATGTCACAACATGTTGAGCTACCTACCATTATTGTAAACACTTGCTCATTAGTTCTAAGAGCGGTAACCTGTATTTGGCCGAGTATTAGCCTGTTCTCATATTATTCAGTAAGAAAGCTGTTGGTTGTCCAAATAAAATATAATAAAATAAGTAAACGTAATGTAGCTTTTTAAGGCATCTTCTGGGCGAGACACGCTCCATCGTGACCGCGGCGTCGCATCCCGCCGGCGGGGCCGCGGCCCAGCGCGAGCTCCCTCGGGCCCGGCCCATCCCCCGGGAGCGTCCCAGCCCGTCCCCCGGAAACGGCCCCGGCCCGTCCCCCGGGAACGGCCCCGGCCCGTCCCCCGGGAACGGCCCCGGCCCGTCCCCCGGGAACGGCCCCGGCCCGTCCCCCTGGAACGGCCCCAGCCCGTCCCCCGGCCGCGGCTCAGCCCGCGCGATCGAAGCCTAATCAAAAAGCGCAGCGTTCGTTCTCGAATAAAACAAGCGATTGGATTCGATACGATATACACAGATCTCAGTTTATTTATAATCTCGGAGCTACGTCAGACGCGCGGTCACAGGCCGAGCGGGTTGGGTGCCAGCTGGCCGCCGGCGGCCGCCACCTGCGCCCCGAGCGCGGCGAGGCGCGCCTGCGCCTCCCGCTCGCGGCCGCCGCGCGCCTCCGCCAGGAGGCGCGGCGCGCGCGCCAGGGCGCCGTCGGCCCACGCCGCCGCCAGCCGCGCCTCCTGCTCCGCGCTCGGCAGCGCCAGGCGCGCGGCGCGGGAGGCGCGCGACAGCACGGCGGCCGTGGTGTACAGGTCGATGGCGGCGTCGGCCAGCCGCGTCAGCAGCTGCTGCTCCTCCACCACGGCGCGGCCGTGCGCCACCAGCGCCGCCTCCACGACGCGGCCCGCCTCGCCCACCAGCCGCGCCAGCTCGACGGCCGCGGGGCGCAGCTCGGGCGCCACGAGCGGCGCCAGCTCGCCGCGCCCGGCGCCCAGCCCCACGGCGGCGCCGGCGCGCCGCCCCGCCTCGCTGAAGATGAGCCCGAGGTTCGCCGCCGGGTTCTTGAAGGCGCGCTGCAGCTCCTTCAGGTGCGACCCCGCGTACTGGATCCCGGTGAGGGCGACGAAAAGGCGCAAGATGTCGTTGGTGCCCTCGAAGATGCGGAAGATGCGCAAGTCGCGCATCACGCGCTCGAGGCCGGTGGCGCGCATGAAGCCCATCCCGCCCAGGATCTGGATGGCCTCGTCCACCACGCTCCAGGCCGCCTCCGACGCGAACACCTTGCTGATGGCCGCCTCCAGGTGGTAGTCCACGGCGCCCGAGTCCATGTTGCCGCTGACCATGTAGGCCACGGACTCGGTGGCGTACTGCAGCGAGGCCATGCGCGCCAGCTTCTCGCGCACCTGGCCGAAGTCGGCCAGGTGGCGGCCGAACTGCTGGCGCGTGGCGGCGTGCTCGGCCGCCTGGCGCAGCGCGGCGCGCTGCGTGCCGGCCATGGCGGCGCCCATGCCGAAGCGGCCGTTGTTGAGGATGTTCATGGCCACCTTGAAGCCGTTGCCCACGCCGCCCAGCACGTTGGCCACCGGCACGCGCGTGTCCTCGAAGTACACCTCCGTGGTGTTGGAGCACTTGATGCCCATCTTGTTCTCGGGCGGGCCGGAGGACACGCCGCCGAAGGCGCGCTCCACGATGAACGCCGTCACCTGCGCAGAGCCGCGGTCAGAGGGCCGCCCCGCCCCGCCCCGCCCCGCCCCCGTCCCCCACGCTCACCTTGTCCACGGTCTTGCCGTCCTTCTCCACGGCCGTCTGCGCAAACACCGTCATGATCTCGGCGATGCCGCCGTTGCTGATCCAGATCTTGGAGCCGTTGAGCACGTAGTGGCTCCCGTCCGGCGACAGCACGGCGCGCGTCCTGCGGCGATTTGAAAGTAGAGGACGCGTTAAACTCTTACACTGATGGCAACTCAGTTATGTCCTTTTCTTTTATCTCATCTTTTGTATGCAGTTGCCCCGATAGTAGACCTATGAAATCGTAACCTTACGATCGTGATGCAACTCTAAATTATAAACCGGCCCACCACGCGTTGTGTACCACCTATCCAGTTATACATTGTGCTCGTTTGCCTTATCTACGTTGAATCAGTGCCATTAATTTTTGTAGAGAGTGTTGTAGCAGTAAAAGACTGAAATAAATTGATCGATTAGATGAATAGCATTATTGAGTTGCCTGCTTCAATAGGTAATTAATTGAATAATCAAATAATTAAATGCTTGAAAATACTATATTATAACATTTTGACGATATATTATGTAATTAAAATCAATAAATTTATTTCTAAACGCACTCAGTTGCAAGCGCCCTTACGGGGTTCACGTACCTACTAAACTAGTCATTAAGACCTGACATAATATATAAATTGTACACGAATGCAAATAAATGAATATGAATAAATGGCTTCCGAAAAAAGCGATCTGGTCGATATTCAGATATTATTAAATACGCTCGCAGCGTGTCAACGTTGAATACAAGACACAGATGCCTCGCCTCGGGAGCACTCACTTGATGGAGCCGGCGTCGGAGCCGGAGGAGGGCTCGGTGAGCGCGAAGGCGGCGTACTCGCCGTGCGCCACGCGCGGCAGGTAGGCGGCGCGCTGGCGCTCGTCGCCGAACAGCAGGATGCCCTTGAAGCCGATGGACTGGTGCGCGCCCAGCGTGATGCCCACGCCCAGGTCGTGCGCGCCCACCACCTCCACCAGCCGCGCGTACTGCGTGTTGCTGAGCGCCAGGCCGCCGTGCTCGGCCGGCACCTGCAGCGCGAAGGCGCCCAGCTCCCACAGCCCCGCCAGCGTGCGCGGCTCGATGGCCGAGTCGCGGTCGTTGCGGTCGGGGTCGTTGACCTCGCTGAAGAACCGCTCCACGGGCGGCACCAGCTCGCGCAGCGTCTGGCGCTGCTCCTCCGACAGCGGCTCCGGGAACGGGAACACCTGCGCCGCCTGCACGCGCCCGCGGAACATGTTCATCACGAAGGAGCCGCTCTCGCGCGCCTTGCTGCCGCCGCCCGCCTCGCTCGCCGCGCCGCGCCGCGCCGCCCTGCGACCGCAGGCGACGTTCCCGGTTTGGAAGGTACTCGAATTCGAGAACCATTTCAAGATGAACAATCAATAATAACAATAGTCAATTGTGATGTGTGAAGCCTAATTTGAAGAAAATAAAATACTTCGGAACGGAGATGCATGCAGAATTTATTTTACTTCTGGCTTTTAAAATATTTACTAGCTTTTTCTAAAACCCATTAATGAAATTAAAAAATCTGTGCCTGTTATTTTTCAACTATCTCTTATATATGTAACTAGCTTCTGCCCGCGGCTTCGCCCGCGTGGGCTGTCCCGCAGAAACCATTAATTTTTCAGTATAAAATTAACTTAACCCTCTTATAAGAGACATTTCAACCATTTATTAATATACTAATAAATGGCTGGAATGTCGTGCGTGCATTGACCTCTCATAGCAGCATTGTTAGACTTAGCATTATATGAAAATATCGCAAATTCTTGCCAATTAGCTACTACATGACTGACAATTTCTTTACGGACATCCAATGCCCATTCCTGAGTCCAACACATTAAATAGGACAGGGATCGAAAGAGGCCAGCCCCATCACCTACGATTGATATGATTGTATGACTCACCATTTCACAAATAACGTTTAGTGACTCTTGAACTATGTTTGTACTAAAATAATTAAATATATTACCAACTATCTTTGACCTGGGAACCCTACCGAAAAATTAACAGCAGTTAAAAATTTAAGCAATTACTTAAATCTAACTAACATACAATCTAGAAATTTGAGAAAACCCAACTATCATAACGACAGAATAGAAATAATTACATTTTTGTGTAAAATTCTGCACAAATTATGAAGAAAAATTTAGAAACACAACCACGCCAATCTAGGAAAATCACAAAACCTAAAAATAGAAATAATATGTTAATAATCAAAGTAATGATCATTCGGATAACCGGATATTTCAAAGAATTTTAATTCACCAAAAGAATGCAATGTTACAAAATATCGATGTAAATCACTTTTTATTTAAATTTTCAATTATATAAAGGCCACCATAGTCTTGAATGATGTAACTTAATAATCGATATGTATTTGTAATTAAGAAATAATAGGTCTTTACCTATGAAATTGCCGTATTGCACAGACTTTTTCAAACAAAAAAGTTTTGATTGGCTATGAATTCTAAATTAAAATTAATTTTGTTTTAAAAATATGACATTCTATTTACAATATAAGTCTTTTGTTTATTGATTAGCGTTGTATTTTCATTACATTTCAACATTTTTCCTCATAATGGATACTTTGAAATTTCATGTAATTATGGAATATGAGTTCCGTCGTGGCACCAACGCGGCACAAACGACACGTAACATCAACGACGTTTACGGAGAGAACTGTACAAACGAACGTACAACCCGTTATTGGTTTGCTCGGTTCCGTTCTGGGAATTTTGACTTGAAAAATGAACCTCGTGGTCGTCCGGAAACTTTGGTCAACAATAATGAATTAAAGGCGATTGTGGAAGCTGATGAATCTCAATCTACAGCTGAGCTGGCAGCAGCTTTTGATGTTAGCATCAAAACAATATTGGTCCATTTGCGACAGATTGGCAAGATAAAAAAGCTTGATAGATGGGTGCCCCACGAACTTAACGATCGCCAGCGCAATGTACGCGTCGAGACTTGCCTTGCGCTGCTTAACAGGCACAGAAATGAAGGAATTTTGAACCGAATTGTTACGTGCGACGAAAAATGGATTCTTTTTGACAATCGAAAGCGCTCAGCAAGTTGGTTAGATCCTGGTTCGGTACCAAAGCAATGTGCAAAACGAAAAATGACCCCTAGAAAGGTGATGGTCACAGTTTGGTGGTCTAGTGCTGGTGTGATTCATCATAGCTTTTTACAAAACGGCGAGAGCATGATGAGATGTAATTTAAAAAAAACACTTTGACCCATATCTATTTCTTTTGTATGTTCTATACAGATTTCAAATTTCAGTATGATACGGTAATTTTATTTAAAATTTCCATACAAACTTGACAATTTTTTAAGCCCCCTTATTTATTGAAGTTCAAAAAACTAAAAAGTACCTTTTATTTTTATACTTGTTTGTATGTGTTAAGTTTCAAAACGATATGTCACAAAATGTAGGTTTTTCATACAAACGTTTTTTACCCTTTTCACCCACTTAGGGGTTGAATCAAAAATCCTTTCTTAGCATGCGGTAAAGTCATAAAAGGTAACCACTCTCCAAATTTCAAGTGTATACATCCAGCGGATTGGGCTGTGCATTGTCTGTCAGTCAGTCAGGACAAAGCCTTTTATATAATAGAAGATAATGATCACAAAGATTGTAAAATCTGAATAAAACAACAAAATTATTTTTCCTTCTTCAAGGTTATACAACATAGGCACCAAAATAGATGTCCAATTGAATATTATATTGAATGCACTGTAAGCGCAGTTTTGTTTCAGAGTGGTTATGGATGATGTCACTGTGCGCAGTAAACCTGAAGTTGGACCACACCATTACTTTAAGTTACTTGCAGTTACAGTTACTTTAATTATTAAAAAAGTTGTATGGCAAGTTTATTTTGCTTGCATAGAAAAATTCATAATATTAAATACTTATGCCAATATTTGCTTTACCCTGTCGTAGTATTATAGAGCAAGAAAAATATACATTGTGGGTGCTTCTCCATATCTAAACGATATATGAAATTGGTGTACTTATCCCAATAATTTAACACTATCTTGGAAGGTGCAAAAGAATAACATCAGATGGATAATGATTGAATCATTAAAACTAGCCACCGATTATTATTGGCCTGCCCTATTTATTTTCAGATTGGGTACAAAGTCCAAGGCGGTCGTGAAGTCCGCAGTCACCTCCGGCCAATTCACCTTAAGAGCGGCACCGCGGCCCGGCCTCCGCTGCCACCGCTCGTCAAGCACAGGTTGGCACACTTTGCCAGGCTTCCACTCTTCATGATGATACCGTTATTTAACTTCATAAACAGATTTTTTGTATATTTAGTTATCTACTTCCACACTTAAATACAAGATTAACACTTCATTTTCTTATTATAATACTGTATACTGATAACTATTGTTGTATAAAATAATGTAGAATCAAAGGCCTGAATAAATAAATTATAAAATAAATAACAATTTTTGATTCTCCCTCTACGTAAAATAGAGTTTGAATGTGAAATAAATTATGAAACTGCTCCTGCTCAGTGCTTGCTGCACTGTCAAGTGTCACTGTGTCAATGTCAAGCAAGTATTGCCAAGTCAAAACAATTAAATATCAAGTAGCGCAGAATCGTTAACTCTAATCCCTGAAAGTTTTTTGGCGGGAAAGCGAAATAGATTGCGTCACCGCAATATATTATTTTCCAAAACTTGTGTTATTTTCAGTGTTAGTGCATGACTTTTTTTTTTTTAACTTCAATCTTGTCTAGCATTTGACCACGCTCTCACCTGATGGGAGGTGACGATGCGATCGAAGGTGTAGCATGCTAGCCAAGTAAATACCTATTCACTCTTCTCTTGAACACACCCGGGTCATATTTCGCCAGAAACACAGACGCTGGCAGGGCATTCCATTCCTTAGCCATTCTAATTAAGAACGTTGAGAAATTGGTGGCATTCTATTGGTTAAGTGCTGGATTACAGGCGTGAGTGTGGGAAAATGGTATAATGATGGTGAAACGTTTCTTTTCGTATTGTTTCCAAAACTCCATAGAAGCTTCAAAAAAATAAAATAACAAATTGGAGGTAATAAAGGATAATAGTTCGGCATCATGTGATTATGGAGACGCCATTGGTGACTTGAATCATATTTTCTTCAATTGTCCGTGTTATGATGCTTCTTATTTCCACGAAACCTTGATATCCCTCCATGTCCCTTTTCCTACAGATATATCTTGTTTGCTTATATCTCTTGATCCTAGTGTTGTTTCCAAAACTCCATAGAAGCTTCAAGTAAAGTTGCCACCACTTTACTAGGAGTATGACTTTGACTAGACTGACTTGACTATGACTTAACTTGATGACTTGGACTGTGACTTGACTTGACATACGTATATACTACTTAACTTGAAAAATTATCAATTACTTGACACTGGCTAAATACACAAAAGTGTAGAGCCAAAACATTAAAAAAAAACACTACGTTTTAATAATACTAATAGTATTATGGTGTCTGTGGCCACCAATATGGTTTTGTAGTGTTGTCTTGTTTTTGTTTAATTCAGTTTAATTTCCTTATCTATTGGTATCACTAACTATCCCAAACAGAAACCATGTTTCATCTATTCCTGTCCATATTTGAAATAAGTAAAGAAGTTTTAATAGGCTTAACCATATTAATTTTGTACCTAACCTATTATCTTTTGGAGGCCGTAAAGGTAAGGATATAGTGGTCGTGGCGAGGCGTGGGGCGCGGGCGGCGGTGACGGAGTGCGTGTTGCAGCGGCCCGAGGTGGTATGCGGCGGCGCGGAGCTGCGCGAGGCGCTGGCGGCCGTGCCGGCGCTGCAGGCGCGCTACTGGCCCACGCCGTGGTGCCTGGAGGCGCGCCTGCAGACCGTGCTGGGCTCCGTGCTGCGCTCGCTGCTGCTGCCGCCCGTCCTCTACGACAGGTACGTGCCGTTGGCTGGGAGGAACGATGCAGGCCTATTTGTAAGCACATTCATTTTATCTCAGCTGTTTTGAAATTATGGCACCTTCGCTGATAGTGATGTTTCTGGTGGAGTGTAGGTTTAATGTTGTATGGAGCTTTTGAATCCAAAAAGATTTCTTTTTGTGGAATATATTTGTATTATTAATTTAATATATAATTTAATATTCCATGGTATGGTGGGATATTTGTAGCTAACATCAACATTATTAAGTTCAATGGTTCATTGCAAGCAAATTGTTGTATGGCAAAAGAGGTAGATGAAGACCAAAAAAGTGTGGTTGGACTGTGTGAAGAATGATAATTATTATGTGTGCTAAGGGAGTGAATGTTGAGATGACATCTGACAGAAATTAGTGGAAGAGAAAAACACATTGAATGGGATAAGGGTGAGCGGATGGTGGTTTGTTGCAAGCATTTAGCTATGTCTTCTCTCAGATTAGCCTTAAAAGAGTACTTTATATACTCATGTCACATCTGGTAACTCAATATCTACTTGAACTAATCTGTTATTTCTGAGTTAGTAGAATTAAGAGATCAAGTTCCAGGGTAGCGATCTATTTATTTAATCTTTAAGCAGTTCACACCACAAATAAAAGGTTGTCGCCGTTCAGGATGGTGGTAGCTCGACCGAAAAGTAAGGAATAAAAATATAGATTAATAAACCGCAGCCATCGCGGCGCGGGAAGGCAAGTGAAATAAGGAGACGCGGTGCGACAGACAGGTGGTGGTGCTGTCGGACGGCGGGCAGGTGGCGCTGGACTGGGTGCGCGGCGGCGGCGGCGACACCGTGGTGCTGGTGCTGCCCGGGCTCACGGGCGGCACGCAGGCCGAGTACGTGCGCTGCGTGGCGGGCGCCGCCGCCGCGCTGGGCGCCCGCTGCGCCGTGTGCAACCACCGCGGCGCCGGCCTGCCGCTCACGTCGCCGCGCCTGTACAGCGCCGTGAGCCACGCCGACCTGCGCGAGGTGCTGGCGGCCGTGCGGCGCCGCGGGCCGGCCGGCGCGCGCGTGCTGGCCGTGGGCGTGTCGCTGGGCGGCCTCATCCTGGGCCAGTACCTGGCGGCGGCGGGCGAGCGCGCGCAGCTGGCCGCCGCGCTGGCCGTCAGCTCCCCGCTGGACGTGGAGCGCGCCGCCGCCGCCATGGACCGCGCCAGCAACGCGCCGCTGGCGTGGCACATGGCGCGCAACCTGCGCGGCGCCGTGCGCTGCCACGCCGCGCTGGCGCCGCACCACGCGGCGGTGGCGCGGGCACGCACGGTGCGCCAGTTCGACGCCGCCTTCACCGCGCGCCACTTCGGGTTCGCGTCCGCCGAGGAGTACTACGCGGCGGCCACGCTGCGCGGCAAGCTGGGCGCCGTGCGCGTGCCGCTGCTGTGCCTGTGCGCGGCCGACGACCCGTTCCAGCCGCGCGCGGCGCTGCCGGCGCAGGAGGCGGCGGGCGCGGCGCGCGTGGCGCTGGCGGTGACGGCGCGCGGCGGCCACATCGGCTTCCTGGAGGGGCTGTGGCCCGCGCGCCGCGCCCGCCACCAGTTCGTGGCGCGGCTGGCGCACGACTACTTCGCGGCGCTGCTGGCGCGCCCGCACCTGCTGCACCAGCCGCGCCCCTGACCGCGGCCCCGCCCCCGCCCCCGCCCCCGCCCCCCGCCGCTAGGTGCTGCTCGTCTCGAAATATTTGGCCTTCGAAAAGATACGATTTGGAAGAAAGCAGCCGATCTTACGTGCAAGTATTAATTTTTTTCGTTGATTTAATCTGGAGCACGTATCAACCATCATCTTATTTTACGAATATTCTTTTGAATACCTGACATTGGCTTAACGTATATATTATGTACCCAGTACAAAATAGGCTAATTTATCGGATAATGTATTTGACTAACGTCCGCCACAAGGAGCACTACTACTACCGGAGTGCTGCACCGCGCCGGCAGCGTCCCGCGCAGGAAGCGCGGGCGGAGGCCGGGAGGCCGACGTAGCACTGCGATCGAAATGCAGGTATTAAAGCGTGTGATAATATTGTATTATTTTATTGATTGTGATCAAACCGTTGTTGATGGGTAACGTTAAGCATATCATGCGTCGGCGACCGCGAATAGCTTTAGTGATCGTTCGCTGCTCGGCGCGACTTGCTGTGATTGTGAAGTAACCTAATATTGTGAAGGTTCGTAGAGAGGCCGGGCTCGGGCCTGCCGTCTCCGACGTTCGCCATCCATTATATGTAGATAATTATGCTTAGATCATTCACGGGATGATTAAGCACATGTGATTAAAATTATGTTCTGCTTTTGCTACTAGTATAGTATTATGTTATCTGTGGCTAAGCACAGAATAAATAATATACACATAGATAATAGAACCACTACCCCGCCGCGCCGCGAAATCTGAATCCGAAACGGATTGCCTCCCATTGTAGTAGGAGGCCATCCGTTTCTACTATTTTTTCTACCAATAGAACAAGAAAGAAAAAAATGTTTTTTCTATTTGTGGTGCGAAATTGAATGGTGGCACAAGAAGGAGCAAGTAGTCCCTTGTCCCGCGGGCTCGAGCCCAGACGCTCCGGATTGAGCTTTAACCAAACATACCACAAGGGTGTTAGAAGGAATCTATTCATGTATAATCTAAGAATTTCCTTGTAACTTGTGGAACGTGTTGAATGACGTTGTTATTTTTGAGAATAGAACAACCGGGATTTAATCCTACTTGTTCGGTATCGGTAGAACAAATAGTAGTACAGACGGTAACTACCCGCCGTCAACCGAGCGCCTCAGCCTGCAAGGAACAACCTCTACCTGACGAATCGTTTTATGGGTGAATCTCACAAAAGTGGACAAAAGTACCATGCAAAAAGTTATTGAAAAATGTCTTGCATAACTGACAAAATAATAGCGGAACCGTATATTTATTATGTGTGGCTACTTTTAAAACCCTTGGCCAGAGAATTAAACTTTTCAACAATTTTATACCTCATTTTGTATAATGATCAAACAGGAAAATGACTGGGCTGGAGTATCTGGATTGTCTATAGGCCATTGCGGCCAGTATACAGTCCAAATGTTCTTTGTAATAGATAGTGTAGCTAGTTTATATTATTTTAGTAATTAGCTTAAAGAATAAATGCACATTTCTGCCTCCAAGTAGTAGTTTTTCAATAGATAAATCACTAATCTGATATTCAGTAATTTTCCTCTCACTCGTTTTAACATACTACTGACGACAGGATAATGACGATTTTGTAATAAAACACTAAAAAAAAAAACAAAATAAACTCAGGTATAAGAGACATGTATTATTTGTATTTACATATTGTATATTTACTGGAAATAATATGATTAGTTAATAATTATCACACGTTCGAAAAATAAATCTAGCCAGACTATATGATAATTTGTCTGGACCAGACACACACTCCCGCTCTTCACAAGATTGCGCGGCCAATTGAAAAAATGGCGGGTGGAATTACGTGAACCATACAAAAGGGCGTGAAACGGTCGCTTCATAGACAAATAGAGAAGACTCAATAAAAAATGCGTTCCCTCCTTTTTTGCGTTTTAAAGTTTTTGCGGGGTTATATCTGCAAAGTCCATTAGGTACATATGAAGTTATGACGTTTTCACAAAATCCGTAAGTTATAGTAGAGCTCTAATAATAATAATAGTCTACTAATATAGGCATACTATCAATTAATAGAATAAAATTGATACAATTACCTGTTCTATGTAAACTTCTTAGATGAAACGGTTGCAAACATGAGAGGATTACATGCCAGCAGGAGGATTTTGGAGGTGAAATATTGCTAAAATAATATATTTGCTTACTCTTTAGCTGTGTTATAAAAAAAAAGAGTGTTATAAAAGAGTGTAATTAGATGTATGAAATCGTTTTAAATTCAGATATATAATTTTCATTCGTTCAAAATTTAGTTGTTACTTGGTTATGTCCATTTTTCTGAGATTCACTCTTATGCTAAAAGGGACCGGTACTCGAGACAAGTTAATTGCAGGTCGCACATCCCACTCCCCGCCGGAGGGAAGTGGGATGTGGTCTTGAGCGTTCTCTCGACTCTAATTATGCCTAAAAGGAAATAGGTTCATGCTGATGCCGTGTGTTCCATTCCTTGCCGTTCGATGATAAATGACTCGGCAAAACTGTTAAATTAGAAGATTGAAGAATTTGGAGATGCTCATTGATTGAGTCTTCTCTCAGTACAATGTATTGGCTACAGAACCCTACCATATGCGAATGTCGACACGTTCGTAGCCTGTTATTATTTTCTTTTAATTCATTTTATCAATATCTGTAACAAAGTATAAAAATAGTAGTGTCGAGTTAGTTCAGGGCATGTGGCGTCACCGACCAACATGTGGCGCCAACGGTCAACATGTGGCGCCACCGGCCAACATGTAGTGCCGGGTAATGATTCCGTGTCACAACCAAGTTCTGCGTTATTTATAGTCGTCTAACATTCCCTAGGATATGAGAGTGGGGTGGCGCTTCGTCACATATCCCGGTTGTATATCGTATTGTTTAGTTTTGTAACGCGAGGCTTTAAATCAAACTAAAGTATTCATTCTTGTTAAATTTAATTATACAATTTAAATTTGTTACTTTTTAATTCATAAGTAATCTAGAGGTGCCTATATAAAATGCCTTTTTATAATGAAATATAAGTATGTTATACATAGCGTGTTTTATTTACATTCTACAGTAACCAACCCGAGATGCAGCAAGAGGCCCGTCCGGGGCCTCCTGGTGCTCAATACTCCATTATTTATTGCCAACATATGTACTTATTTTCTATTACATAGGTGTTATCGATGTGTTTGCGAAACATATGACCCCATTAGGGTATAGGTTGCTGCCCCATAACTCTTTTTATCGCTCGGTTGTGATTTCCTGGAGCGAAAATATAGTCGTGCGCAATAGCACTCGTGCAGTCTCGTTCTAAGAAATGATGTTCCAGTGCGATAGAAAATAATAGCAAAGTGTATCAATCGCAAACGAAAAAAGTGGACTCTGCAAACATTTATAGCATAAAACTTGCCCAGCGAGGAGCAGTGATGGCGATATAAATGGGCCGCAGGAGGGGCTGGCAGTTGCCATGGGAAAATAATCCATAGCTGAAATATTAAAATTCCTGAACATAGTAAATACTGTACGAAGTACCATTTGCAACTCTGCACGTTTAACTTGCTATTATTGTTATTAAAACTTAACGTGTTGTGTACAACTGGGATAAAATATAGAATCAAAATCTACATGATCTTGCCGACCCCCCCTCCGCCCCGCCAACGAGCGCGGCCTGAGTCTACTAATTGCGATCGAATTGTTTTTTCATTTGGTATGGCTCCACACTTTTGTGCATTTAGCCAGTGTCAAGTGATTGATAATTTATCGAGTTAATTAATATATAATGTCAAGTCAAGTCACAGTCCAAGTCATCAAGTCAAGTCATACTCCTAGTAAAGTGGTGTCAACTTTACCAGAAGCTTCTATGGAGTTTTGAAAATGGCATTTTATTCATTAAGTGCTGAACTACAAGGCATGAGTGTGGGGAAAATGGTATAATGATGGTGAAACGTTTCTTTTCGTGTTGTTTGCAAAACTCCATAGAAGCTTTAAGTAAAGTTGCCACCGCTTTACTAGGAGTATGACTTTTGACTAGACTATAATTGACTATGACTTGACTTGAAGACTTCGACTGTGACTTGACACATATTTGCGTGAAATATCATTAACTTGATAAATTATCAATTACTTAACACTGGCTAAATATACAAAAGTGTGGAGCCAAAATGTAAAAAAAAAAGCAATGAAATCTAAATTTTGTTAATAGACTTGGAGCCCAGGCGGGCGGGAAGCGTTAAATATGTAAAAATTAAACATCTAAAAAAAACGAGTGTGCCACCACACGACTGAAGTAAAACTTCTTTAGTTTAGCTCCATCTAGCGGCCGGTATAACTTTGGTTTTGCTTTGTTTAGCAGACATGCCAACATGCCATCAAAAAACAAAACTTGTAAATAAAACCAAGGGTGTGATCACGAAACTGATTGCAATGCAACAGGAGTATATTCCATACTAACTATGCACATGAACTGCGTATTGGAACTGTTAAATCCATACAAATTTGTTTCTATCTGTTGCAATCGAGTTACGTGATCGCCCAGCAAGTCTCGCAACTCAGTTTTTCTACCCTAAAATGTTGTGAGATCCATGTAATACAAAGTCGGTTAATTTATTAAGTCCCTACTTAAGGGACCTTCTGTCTAAGTTATAACGTAATTAGCTAACATAACATCTTAGTGACCATATCAATATTAAAAAACTTTCATGTTTTAAATAAAATAGATTGAAATTGCAAAGTAGGAACATCTCGTCCACTTCAACGTCGTGGTGACCTCGGCGTTAGGTAAAGGTTGTTCTAAATTGCAATTGTATAAAGAATGGAATATTTTGATTAATAATAATGTTGAAAAAATCTACAATAATTTTAAGTGTATCATTAAACACGTGTATTAATAGTAATGTAGAGCGCGAGCAGGTGGTCCTGTCCGAGCGAGCGAGGGGGGGGGGAGCTAGAGCGTGTTTAAGTCCTGTCCGAGCGCGGCGCAGAAGGTGCGCAGCAGCGCCTCCGCGGCGTCGCGGCGCTCGGCCGAGCCCGGCGGCAGCGCGCGCACGGCCGGCACGGCGCTCAGCGCCGCCGCCCAGCGCTCGGCGCCGTCGGCGGCGGGCGGCGGGGGCGGGGCGGGCGGGGCGGGGCGCGCGGCGCGGCGCAGGCCGGCCCACGCGTGCGCGTGCAGCGCGGCGCGCGCCGCCGCCACGCCCTCCGGCTCGCCGGCCCGCAGCGCCACGGGCTCCAGGCGCGCGCGGGCCGCGTGCGCGAGCAGGACGGGCGACAGGCGCGCCGCGTCGCACGCCAGCACGCGCACGGCGGCCGCCGCGCCCGCCGCCGAGCGCCGCGCGCACGCGCCCGCGCTCACCTGGAAGGGCGCGCGGCTGTAGTGGGGCAGCGAGCGTGCGTGCGCGCTCTCTAGCGGCGAGTAAAGTTTCCCTCGCACCTGGTCATCCACCTCGTCCTCGGCGAGGTAGATGACGTGTCCGTCGGCGGCGGCGGGCGGCGGCGCGCCGTCGGCGTGGGCGAGGAGCCTGACGTCCGCCGTGTAGTACTTGTTCTCGATGCGCCACACGCGCCCGGCCCCCTCCGCTCTGTCCGCTTCGGAAGGCTCCTTGTCTATTAACTCTGCGATGTTCGTAAATATATAATTAATAAACATCGTTCCTGTCGATGTCATTACTGTACTTAAATTCAGATGTTAACCCTTTACCTGTTTTTAAAAACAAATAAGGTTTACTTCTGTAGTTTTTCTTGTTTAAAAAGTGGAGGCGCTCAAATTACCTTGTTTTTTTATTATATTGTTTACCTCATAATATCTGTGTTATTTATAAACCTATTTGATAAATTGCATTTTTAATTATTAGATAATTCCGACTGGTCCAATAGAAACTTTATCAAAATCGGTGGTTTGGTTTTTTAATCAAAATAACTGATATACACCTGAGTCCATAGATTTGTTCCTGTATATATAGTTGAAGGATAAGAATTATAATGTTTATTCACTTGAATGTATGAACCGAAAGCTTTGGGGTTATCATGAATGGAGCTTTCAATTTCAAGTCCGATAATATATGATAAAAAATAACAAGCAGCTTGTGTTTATTTTTGTGTTATTATTGCTGGCATTTTATTTGTTAAGTACTGCATTAAAGGTATAATGAAAAGTTTCTTTTCGTGTTATTTCATGACTTGACACATATATATAATATAATTTAACTTGAGAAATTATCAATTACTTGACTGACACTGACTAAATAGACAAAAGCGTGGAACAAAAAAAAGTGTGATGATTGCCTTATATTAGAGTCCATGATGGTTATCTACATCCGCTATTTCTCTCGCATATTTTGACATTTTTATAACTAAATAAATTGGACATTTCACACGGCGCGTAACAAGCAGCACCGACCATGACAGAATGCATAATGTTGAACATATTTGTTTCCAATGCAAAGAACTTGTAAGCAAATGTAACATCATGGTTGCATGCAAGACTTGCCTAATGGAATGAAGGTATGTATTTTTTATTTAATTTATTTACATTTCTATAATATGTATATTATAAAAATCTAAAGCTATAGTGGCAGAGCCCAAGTCTAGTGATTATGGCTGCAGAATAAAGAGCCTGACAATAATAACTAATATGTTATAATGACGCCCAACGATCACATACATAGATCTTGGACTTAGGATAAACAATAATTATGTGCCATGTCAAAGAATAATTACTGCCTGATCCAACCAGACACATGCAACCATCTAAAGAAAGCCTATCACGCTCGGCTTTAAATATTGTTATTATTTATATATCATGCATAAAGCATAAGCAAACCCAGAAAGTGTTGCTTACCAGATATAAAGCGGGTAGCGGCAGCTTCAGACTTTGCACTAACTAAGATTACGGGAAGCGATGTAGTAGTAGACATGGCCAGCGATTAACTATAAAAATAAATATATCAATTATCAACTCATTTTACGGACTTTATGTAAAAAAAAAACACGAAAGCGTATGTTTACAATTTGTGACTTGTGATTGTGAGCACAGACCAAGTAGAGGATACTTGTGAGTGGATGATCCTCTACTTGGTCTGTGGAGTGGATCACACCAAACAAAGAGTATGTAACACTACGCTAAGATCACACATGACGACATGACACACCACTGCAATCATGGTCGTAAGATCATAATGGACGGCGCCATGCCGCGTTGCCGCTCCGCATTGTCTCGTATCTCTGTCTAATACACGAATAGTCGTATAGAGTATGCGAGAAAGCGATAGTATGAACGGCAACCTCGCACCGCATGTAATTTTGTGACAGAATAGCAGGTGAGAACATTGAATCGCGACAGCAAATAAAAGTGAAAATATACTGATATATTGTTATTAGGATTAAATATTGTGTCCTATAGTGAACGTATGTCGTGTTGCGCTGTGTTTTGTTCATCAAAAACAACAAAAGGAGAAATAAGGATTTCAGAATCATAATTTCACACGTAAGTGTTTACTAGCTATTATTATGTTAAATATCGAAGTTTCAAAGTAAATATGCATTTCACATTAGGGATATACATTTTTGGCATCATATAATTACCATGTTGTGATGATTACTTGAAGATTTAAAGCTTTAAGTGATATTATTGGCATGGGCTATTTTACACCTCTCTTTTAGTGATGTACCCACACTGCCCATTAGACTTTGTCGATATTCGTAAATATCATACAATTGCACAAAATTAATTTGATTTTAGTGAGAGTAACAGTAGAATATCTCTTTCACCAAAAGTGGTTGAATGGATTTAGATCAAAGTGCAACCTTAATCTTAAAATAAACTACAAATCTGCTAATATAAAAATAGCCACCTAATACTATTTTCTAAAATTCCTGACATAATTATGGTTGGAGCGTAGCGTATAATAGTCTCCATAGGATTCATTAGCTCATAAAATCGGTTAGCATAAAACATTCTAAACAATAAAATTATACAGGTTGATAATATACACAGATTATATAGATTTAGTATTACCACAGATCTGTACCTCTAGATTAGAAGTATGACTGTAAAAAAGATGGTACGATATGTAAGCTGTCGTATGCTCGCTATGTAAGTTGATTTATCGTCCTAGATTTAAGTATACGTTACGTAGGTCCGTATCACACAACGATGCTCAGTCATCGATCGGTACTCAAGCAGAGATTTCATAAATAAAGTCATCAGTTTGTGAATGAAATCTCTGCTTGAGCACAGATCGATGACTGAGCATCGTTCTGTGATACGGACCGTAGATGCCTACACATAAATGAGCACAGTGTGGCACAGCCTAAACACTTATTTATGTATAAGTAATTATGAAGATGAGTTGTTAATTAGTGTATTAATTTATTATACACTAATGCAGTTTTAGATATTCACACCAACAGAAAATGGACACGCATTTTTTGAATACACTCTGTCCATTGATTCATCGTCCTAGGTTTAGTGAGTTAGTACCATAGTTAAACTAGGGTCATCGGAAGACTAACTTTAAACCATGGACGATCCTCGGATCGGCGATAAACTTGTTTTTGTAATAAGGTTTATAACTAGTCTAAGTTTTAACCTAGTACTAATTTTGGTCCATGCTTAGTCTACGTTTTGTAATAAGACGGTTATGTTGTGTGTTTGAGGCTCGGGAGAAGTAATAGTATTATGTGGTTTGAGGTATTTTGGAAGCTATGTTCGTAAATGCACGATGAGTTAAATTCAAACATTTCCAATTCTGACCTTTACGCGCAAAGACGAAAAAATGGCTAAAGCAGTTATTCGGGGTTTGCCAGTATTGGAGGTAGAAGACATTATTGACGACCTTGCATCTCTAGGGTTTAAAGACTGCAAGGTAATTATTCTCCAACCAAGAGCGGCATCCACAACGCCTAGTAGTCCCTTGTACTTGATTCAGATACCGACAGGAATTGACATGTCTAAATTTTGAAGAATAAAGTTTCTCTGCAAATGCGTTGTTGAGATTCGAAAATACAAACCTAGAAACTGGGGAGGCACTCAGTGCTTCAGGTGCCAAGGATTTGGTCACGCGTCAAGCAATTGTAATCACCCCTCTCGCTGCGTGAAGTGCCCTGAGTCTCATTCATCTCAAGACTGCCCTAAAAAGGACCGAACCTCCCCAGCGCAATGCTGCAACTGCAAAGAGGCTCACTCAGCAAACTTTCGGCAGTGTCCGGTTCGACAGACTTTTTGGAGCGAATTAGGCCTCAGTGAGCATCTATTCCAGGTCTGACACCAGCAAATTTCAATAGCCAGACTTTCAAAAACTCTTCTGCAGAAACCCGGGCTTCAGCTGTGTCAAATCCAAGGAATACTTCGTTTGTTGTTCATCTTCCGACTAAACATATAGCTACAGCCTTACAAACTCCTGCAGCAGCTTACGATGGCAAGAAACCCCAGCAAACGCAACTGGGTAAACTAGATTCATGTACTATATTCTCAGTATAATAAAATCTCTCAAACAAGAATTTTTGGCATGCGAAACGATGGTTGATAAGGTTATATTAATCTAAAACCATCTTGGTCAGTATGTATAAGGCGGCCTTCGGATTCTTTCTTGGAATGCTGACGGCATCCGAACAAAAATCACTGAATTGCTTGACTTAGCAGTAAGTACACAGGCTTTTGATATTTTAGCACTTTGTGAAACCAGAATCTCCAATAATATTAAATTAAACACACCTGGCTACACGTGCTATCGCCAAGATAAACATAGTTTGGGGCGTGGCCAGGGAGTAGCCCTTCTCATCAAAACTACCATTCAACACACCCAAATAAGAATACCACTCACTACACATATGGAAGCAGTAGGTATCATACTAACTTCAAATTCCAATAGAACTCTTACTTATGGCGAGCAAGCAACAACTTTAACAAACTGAGCAAGCGTAATGACCTTGACCTCTTTTGCACCAGCGCTTCCTCGGCGAGGCGACGGCTGAGCAGGGAGTTCTTCTTAGTTGACGTTTGATGATAGCAGAATGTTAATTTAATATATATTTTTTGTACCTATATTTAGGCATTTATTCTGTAATTTTTTACCTTTGTTTTTTTCCACAATTATGTGGGTAATTTGTGTAACAAAATTTTACTTCGTTAGACATCGTTCCTTCGTTGACACATTTCCAACTATATTTTTTATCTATTCGTGAGAACCTGTAATTGGCTTTCTACGGTTAAATTGATGTATATTTTGTTAAGATAAGCTGTTGGTTTTCCTGCAAATAAATAAATAAATAAATAGCAACCTCATAATCATATCTGTTTATCAATCACCTAACTTAAAATTTATACCCAATGATCTAGATAAACTCTTAAATCTGGGCCCTAAAGTGTTAATCATGGGAGATTTGAACGCTAAACACAATAGCTGGGGTTGTTCTCAGGGAAATAGGTCTGGTAATATATTATTTAACCACATGTTGAACCGCAACTTCAAAATTCATACGCCAACTAAACCCACGCTTGTTCACTAGAACGCAAACCCTCAACTCCTGATCTTGTAATATCCAAGAATGTTCACTCAATTGAAAATTTGCAGACTGTCCTCGCTCTATCGTCAAACCACTTACCGATATGTTTTAATATTGATGAGCGGTTTTCACGTATTAACAACACATTTTACAAGTACAGCAATGCCGACTGGTCTAATTATCGTTCATTTCTTGATGCCAACATATTTCTGACTTCATCAACTTGCAAGTCTTCTACAGAAATTGACTCTGCTCTTGTGCAGCTCACCAGCGCAATCTATAAGGCTCGAGATTTGTCTATACCGGTTTCTGACCATGAACCAATAGCTAAACCACTCCCACGCCACTTAAGAAAACTTATTAGGTCAAAAAACCGTCTGCGTCGCAAAGATGCTTCTTCTATTCACCCTGATGAACGAAAACAACTCCGGTATACTATTAATAATATGCAATCTGAAATAAACATAGGAATAAGCAAGTTTAATGACCAAATTTGGAAGAACAAGTTAGATAGGGTTGACAACCCTTCAGCAGATATATGGCGTGTCGCTAAAAGTCTGCGTTCCAAATGCCAATCCATCCCACCATTACTTAAAACCGACAACTCTGAAACCAAAAATGACAAGGAACAATGCGAGCTACTGGCAGACTCATTTCTCAATAATATGACACTAACTATGGACTGGGTCAGTACCTCAGGCATTGAAGCAATAGCTATAGACCCATTAGTTGGCTTCCCTCTCTAGGAAAGCTATTTGAATCGGTTATATACTCATATTTACTAGCAGAGTCAAAGCACACACTTATTAATGAGCAATTTGGCTTTCGTGAACAGCACTCCACTGTACAACAACTAGTAAGGGTGACTGAACACATTGCACATCACATCAATTTGAATGAATCCACAGGTATGTTCCTGCCTGATATAGAAAAAGCTTTCGACACTGTCTGGCACTCAGGCCTCTTGCACAAGCTTTACGTCAATGGAGTGAGCCTCGCGTTAATTAAGCTCATACTTGTGTGATCGCCAGTTTATCCAGAAAAGTGCCACGAAGACGTTTAAAAATACATAATCATGAAATTGATTGGAGCTCTAATGCAAGGTATCTAATGGCGTAATAATAAGGCGTAATATTGGATAGTAAAATAAATTGGACACTGCATATTAATCATACTAAATTGAAGGCTAATAGAGCCATGGGTGCACTGAGTGCTATTTTTAATAGAAGGAGTAATCTCAGCTCAAAATCCAAGCTACATAATTTATACTACACTAATTAGACCATGTCTCACATATGCTGCTCCTGTTTGGAGCAGTACTTGTCAAACCAATTACAACAAAATCCAAGTTATTCAGAATAAAGCACTTAAAATATGTTATAACACTCCATTTCGTACTAACTTACAAAAATTACACCAATTTATTAAATTACCTACTCTAAAAGAATTTATACTAAAGCTAACCAAACAATTTTACTCAAGCATAAGTTTCTTCAGGTGAACACCAGAACAACAATGGCCAAATCTCAGTCTAGATATTATGGAACAGATTTTCCTATTGCATTTAAACTTAAAGAACCAGGGTTTAGGTTGAATGTCAGGTTGATATTTAGCAAAATTTGATCCTGTCCGTCTACTAGTTACCGACCACCTTTTCAGCCATCTAGATTTTAAGTCATGGATAGGAAGAAGCAAAAGATCTTGGGGGTAATTTTTAAAAGGAACTTAATCACCACAGACAATTGCTTGTTTGGCAATCTTGTCTGCCTTTTCATTGCCAGAAATATTGCTATGACTAGGAATCCAAGCTAAGTGTACAGAATAACCTAAATCGAAGCATCTCAACAGAAGTTCTTTACATTTAAATATAATCCAGTTCTTGGAGCCTGCTTTAAAAGGGTTACTGTTGAAAGCTTGAAGTGCACTCAGTGAATCCGAGAATATTACCGTTTTATTTAATTTAAACAACAAAATATAGTTGATGGCTTCCATAATGCCCCTGCACTCACCAACAAAAACTGATGTTTCAGGGGGGCACTTGATCTTTTGAACTATATTATAATTTTGGTGAAACAAGCCAACGCCAACACATCCATTTTGGGATACCTTAGAAGCATCCGTGAAAATGTTATGCCAGCCAAGCCAAGAATTATCTCTAATCCTAAGAAAATGTTTGTTTGCAAAGGTGTCCCCTTTCAACAAATCTAAATTAAGGTGTAAAGAGGGTTGACATAATATTGTTTGGAAGTTAAATTCAAATACAGGTAGCTTAGGAGTTCTATGGGTAGTGTATCTAAAGCTTATAATTTTTGAGTAACTAATAACTAAACAAGGAGTCTTTTTATGAATCCAATAAGGTAACGACATATAATTAAACAAAAGCTGTAATTTTGTGAAAAGAGGATGTGAAGAAAACTGAAACAAACGGAATAAAAACATATCTGATAAATATTGACGTCTTAAATCCAAAGGAGGATCATCACACTCTACTTGCATAGCATTTTTAGGGGTAGACTTCATTGCTCCTATGATAATTCGTAACGCTCTTGCTTGAATCAAGTCCAATGCATTAAGACTTCTTTTAGAAGCAGGTTCATAAAGGAAAGAGGCATAATCTATAACACCACGAATAATGGCATTGTAGAGAAGTTTTAGATAATATGGGTGAGCACCCCACCAAACACCAGCCAAACATCTTAAAATATTGAGATTTTTTTCGCATTTAACTGAAATATAGTTAATATGCGAAGTAAAGTTCAATTTACTGTCTAAAATAAGGCCTAAAAATTTTTTTTCATTTTCAATAGGTATCCTGGTATTATTAAGAAATATGTTAAGTCTCGGTTTCAACCGTTTTCTTGTAAAGATAACAATGGAACTCTTTGATGGAGCTATATCCAGGCCATTATGACCTAGCCAAACATTTAATGAGTCAAGAGCTTGAGATAAATTGTGTGCAGCACTTACTATATTACAATCTGCCATATATAAAACGAGATCATCTGCATATTGAAGTAATCTACAATAGGGTGAGACAGACTTGTTTAAGTCATAAGTATAAAGATTAAAGAGAAGAGGGCTTAATACAGACCCTTGAGGCAGACCCTTATTTACCGATCTGGAACATTTTATCTCACCATTAATTCTAAGTTGAGCAGTACGATCCAAAAAAAGATTAATTATGAAGTTAATCATTTTCCCTGGAAGACACAGTTGTTCCATTTTATTTTTGAGGATTGAAAGAATGACGTTATCATAGGCAGAGCATATATCAAGGAATGCAGCTACAATGGACTCATTTCTAGAAAAAGAGAGTCTAATATCAGTGACAAAAATGGATAAACTATCCAAAGCACCTCTACCTTTTCGAAAACCATATTGTGATTCAGGCAAAATATTATTAAATTCAATTAACCATTCAAGTCGATTTTTTATGAGATGTTCTACAATCTTTATTAGAACAGAAGACATGGCTATTGGGCGATAGCTATCAGATTTTTCAGGGTCTTTTCCAGGCTTTAAAACTGGAACAATTATTTGGGTTTTCATTTCAGCTGGAACAAATCCTAAATCTAACATCATATTTACCATTTGCAGGTAATAACTCAAAATTTTTTCTCCAGCGTTAACCAAAAAAGAATATGGGATTCCATCTGGACCAGGAGAAGAGTCTTTAAGAGAAGATAGAACAAGGCGTAATTCTCGCATCGAGAAAGGACTAAAACTTGGATCATTTACAGAAGAACTAGAAGTCGTAGTATTTATAAAATTAGGGACAAAGGGGGGAGCCAATCTATCCATAAATTGTTCAAACCAACTCTCACAACTAGGGAATGGAGGGGATGGTTCTCTATATGAACCACGGAACTTTCGGATTGAATTCCACACAAAAGAGGAGCAGACATTAGGAGAAATGGTAGAGCAGAAACTTTGCCACCCCTCTGACTTTTTGGAGTGAAGAATTTGTTTAGTGTTAGACATAGTTATGATTAAATTGTCATAATTATCATTTGTCATGTTCTGACAATATATGTTTTCAGCACTTAATCTATCTGCGACAGCAGCCCTACACTCTTGATCCCACCATGGAGGAGATCTGTGCTTTAAATTTTGTACCTTTGCAGGAAATGAGTGTTTAGCAGCAGAATGAATACAATTTATTAATGCTCTAAGACAATTGCCTAAAAAATCAGGAAAAATTACAGGAAGTTCAGAAGCAGATTGTTCAAGGAATGATGAAAATTTTGACCATTCATCAGAATGAGTATTACTTTTAAGATTATATTCTAATAACGGTTTGAATGGAGGTGGCTGTATTTTAGAAAAAGGAAGGTCAAATAGAATTGGGAAATGATCACTACCAAAGGAAGAAGATAAAGTTTTCCAGGACATTGATGGAGCTAGACTCGCTGACACCATGGTCAGGTCAATGGCACTAACCCGTTCATTCGGCTTTGTACGACGCGTGGGAGAACCAGTATTCAGTAAACACAACCCTAAACTATCCATAATATTAAATACGTAACTAGCAAGAGGATCTGAAGCCTGACACTCCCAGGCAGGATGATGAATATTAAAATCACCCATTATGATAAATGGACCTTGCATTTGCGATAAGATATGAAGAATTTTATTTAATATATCAAATGAAGGTCTGGGGATATATAGTGAAATAAATGTTATGTTTTTTAGTCTAACTGCAACTATCGAAAGATTGTCAACAGCGGAGGCAGAAGGGATATTTACAAGATGATTATTTACAGAGTTTCTGACAAGTATGGCAGAGCCACCATACCCATCAGCTTTGTCATCTCTGAAACAAAGATACCGAGGGACCTTAAAAAAGGAACCAGGTTTAAGCCAAGTCTCAGAGATGGCAATAATAGATGGATCATATTTATTAATGATATACAATAGGTCAGATTTTTTACTGTTAAGACTTTGACAATTCCATTGCAGCCCTAGAGAGGGCGCCATCATGGAGGGATTGTAATATAGAAGTGGAAGGATTATGGGCAGCGTTGGACGGTACAAAAGCAGGAGAGTTAAGTAGCCTAGTGAGAGCTTGAATAAGCTCCAAAATGCTACTAGAGGATGGAGAAGGGTCAGTATTGGGATGATTAAAAGCAACACCATTATTACTAGGCATAGCTGGATTATTAATTATAGCCTGATGAGCAGAACGATCATAGCCTTGTCTTTGTAATTGGGGAGCTCTAGGTTTGAGGAAGATTGTTTTTCTATAAGACTGAGAGGCTGAACTAGGAGATTTATTGGAAGAGGATAAAGGAACAGCAGTAGCATTGGCATAGGATGTTTTAGCTGCGTCACTATAACTTTTGCCTCTTATGGGTGAATGCAATTTAGAGGCTTCAGGATAGGACATATTTTTTTCTGCCATTGTGATCTTTATTTGCTTTTGCCTACTGAATTCAGGACAATTCTTACTTGTGGAGTAGTGAAGACCTGAACAAGATAAACAGGGGGAAGTGCCTTCTTCAACATCACAGGAGTCACCAGTGTGGCCTTCTCCACACTTATAGCAACGTGGCTTTGACCTACAGCTGTTTTTTGTGTGACCAAATCGGCAGCACTGGAAACACAACAGTAGGGTAATAGTATCGCTCAACAACAAGAGAATTGAAACACATAAATACCCGTGGAGGAAGAATTTGACCATCAAAAGAAAGAACACACGACTGAGATGGTTTGAAAACAGGAACCCCATCAATGACTACTTTATAGTTTAATCGGCGTACTTTTATTATTGGGCAACCATCAATAGGAACATTAATGCTTTCTATAATTTCATCTTCTGACCATTCAATTGGGATACCTTTAACAAGGCCCAAACGAATGGTGCTAAATGAAGGGATGAATGCTTTGTAATCATTGTCCTTAATGATATCATTTGCCACAAAATTGTTGGCAGAGTTTGCATCAGTGAATGTCAAAGAAATTCTATTGCGCCCAATTCTCTGAACGCTACCATCTATTATATTACGGATCTGATTTTTTGCTAGGAACCGACCAAAATTTACTGGATGTAAGACAGTGCCAGAAGTTGGAGAGGGCTCAATTTTTTGGACATGCACGACAAAAGGACCTTTATCTGTAGACTTATAAATCTGCCTACCTGAAGGGACGTAAGGAGGTGGCGTCTGCGATACCGTAGCAGACGGAGAGGCAAGAGAATCAGTAAGTTGTGAATCATGATTAGAGTTCAATGATGACACAACCTGACCCAAGGGTATGGTAGAATCCTGCGATGGTTTTTCATCTTTGCTCTCTTTTAAATGTTTTTTCGAATGTTTTTTTCGTTTAATAGTAGTGAAGGAACCCTGCTGGAGGGAACGTTCCACAACATCTGAAGAGTCCGACGCGATAGAAACAAATTCTACCGGCGAGGGAATAGAACATCTATCTGCGAAGATGATATCATGTTGAGTTGGTTGACTATTATCAGGGGGCCAACCGCCCCTAGAATCCGTTTCCATCAACCCCAAAAGGAAACAGGATAAAACAAATGAAGACTATGTAAAAGAAATGAAAATATGCGAATTTACAAGAACTTACCAATAAATAATGTAACAAACTTTATCTACATACGTTTTACACTAATATTTTACACAAAATACACTATAAATAAGATATTTTTCAATTAAAAGATTGCCAAAGCGACCGCCCTCTTTGACAAGATTTTGACAACCTCCAAGCATACGTTCAAAACACCCTAACAGACTAGTTTGCTCACTTGGACAAAGTCGTAGTCATAATCTTCCTTATATCGATAAATATAAAACATATCGATTGCCCCATCACTCGCTTCTGTACGAGTAAAACAGTCGGCCGCCAATATTCGTCCCGTACGGTAGGGTCCGTAGTCTTCAACGTATGATCAAGTTTATTTCGTTTTTATAAATAATATTCCTTATGAAATTATGATGTTGTGCAAAATATACAAATATAATTATATAGATAATGGAGCATTTCGAAAACATTTCATTTCTGCATACGTAAGTAATATCTTCTTGTTTTATTTTTATGACTACGAGTGTAGGATGAGAACGAATTATTGTCACCAAATGACGTACGTAATGTAAGTAATCAATTCAGTAACTAACTGCAATTAATTTTTTTTTTTAGTAAAATTCTTGATATTATTACGATAATTGAACAATTAACTAAAAACGTAGGTAAGTATGGCATGTTCAGCTAAATATATAATATAAATAACAATGATAATAAGGAAATAATACGCGACTTGTAATGAACTCATGTACATATACAGCCAGGAATTCATGTACACGGCTTTGTAATGCTGGTTTGTGCAATTTGTGGACTATGAGTGACTTGCAAGAGCTAGAAGATTTGCATGTTTTATCTCAACAAAAGTAAACTACTACTATGTTCTTAGGTAGACAAGAGCAAGACGCTACAACACACGGTAGTCAGCATTTTTACTTAGATCCTTACGGCACAACAATCACACTAAAGTATAGAGTCCTATCTCTAAAAGTCACTGAATCTCCACAAAGATCCAACGAGGAACAGAAGCTTAACTCAACGCTACTTGCGAATTTGCAAAACATGAGGTACCTAATTAAAAACAGTGAAATATTATGCAACAAAACAAAAAAATGTGTACGAGTCTTGCGACCGATATTTTGTTTATGAACAAAAAAATAACGGCATCAGCTGTCATACCATCTCTTGTCAATGGGGGTGATCACGAAACATTGATTGCAATGCAACAAGAGAAATGTTTATACTAACTATGCACATAAACTGCGTATTCAAACTGTCAAATCCATACAAATGTGGGTTTCTATTGGTTGCAATCGAGTTACGTGATCGCCCAGATGGTTTTGGCATCGCCTGAAAAAAAAAATTCATATCATTCATGATTCTTACTATAACTACTACTTTTGTAGTATTAACACCATCTCTAAAAGTTCATGATACTAGCATGAAATGGACATTGGCAGAATTGTGAAAACAAGTCACAGAAGCCATAAACCAAGAAGACAAGTAAAAAAAAAATGTTATAATTAACTGTCACCGACTCACCGCCGTGATTAATCTGTGCTGTATACCAAAGAGCATATAACCACTACTTCACAGACCAAGTATATAGTAAGTAGGATACTATCACTACTTCTGTAATCTGTATACTTAAGCTTAGTATACTGATTGAAATTGCATTCTGAACAAATACATAATATTTAAAACAAGGCTCAAGTGATCGTGGTGCAATGTTCAATAGTGCCCAGTAGTGGTAATTCGTCAAATTCGTGGCCGCGTAATGGATATCAATCATGCTTGGTCGGCAGAAGACGAGGCCATCATCGCAACTAATACGGATGCGACTGAGTGCAAGCGCTGCGCTGTGGAGTTGGGCTACTGGAAGGATGACTACATCTCGCTGTTCGCCAAGCGCGCCGACCGCAAGGCGCCCGAGATCAATCGCGGATACTACGCGCGCGTCCGCGCTATAGAGCTTTTCATACATCAGTTTCTCGAGGTAAACATTCTCGTGTTCTATTAATTTGAGTTAATTAATAGCTCCATACAAAGCTTGTATAATTCTGTAGAATTATTCCCAATTTTACAAATTTCCATTAGACTCCAATTTCAATAGATCCCAGTCTTATCCCAGTTTTACAGATTCCCTTATCTATATATCCTTATTTCTAAAGATCCTTACATGCATGGATTCCCAACTCTACAGATTATTAACTGGATTTCCATTTTTAACCGACTTCTCCATACTATCTATTACAGTTACAGTACAGATTCCCATTTCAAAATCAAGAAACCAAGAGATTTTAATTTGAATCTTGAAAATACATCAATTCTGTGAAGTGACTGCATCATACTGATCAATAAAAGTTGAGGATGTAACTTTTTTGAAATAGTTTTTATTTGTAAACATGGGGGGCTTTACGACATTCATGGATTAGAGAAAAAAATCAACCATGTTTAGATATGACCATTGTTCCGTAAAACAGAGGAACTTGTTGAATAAGAAATCAATAACCATGAGTGTGTTAAAATGAAAATCGGTAGAAATAGGAGCCTGTAAACATGGGAAGCTGTACAAATGAGAGTCTAGAAATCTTTACAAATACGGATTTGTAGAATTGGAATCAATTCACTTAGCATATTTACAAATCCAATCACAGATGCCTACAATGATTTTATTTCTACCCTGAATACCAGTTGTAAATTTGAGTTAGTGAATCATTCCTTCAGTTGAAGAGCATTATTATATACTCACTTGGCCATTCCAAACTGAACTCGTAGGTAGGTGCATATTCTCACATAAGATTACCCACACTGTCACTTGTCTCAAATCTACCTACATACACCACATACCTTCCCCCATAGTTTATATATTATTATAAGAAGTCCAAAATAACACTATATTTATTATTTACAAATCAACCTATAACTATTAGATATATTTTCTGATCACTAATTATCGTTATGCAACCTATCTCCTTCCACTGTTACTACAGCCTCTTGTGGTATTCCGAGCAGGTCGCGTATCTCATTACTTGGGCCTGGGGAGTCTTCAGTATCTCGTCTTCTCAGCTGGTTCACGTGTCTGGATACTATAGGACCATTCTCCATTTTAATGAAGAACCGCACAGGACCCCTTACTCTGAACACCTCACCTTTCACCCACTTCTCCCCTCTTGAATAGTTCCGTAGCCAAACTTTGTCTTTGACCCGAAATGCTCTCACCGGTACTTGTCTATTGCTCTCTATTTGTCTGTCAGATACCGGTTTCATTGAAAAGGGATGCAGCATGTCAAATCGTGTTCGAAATCTCCTTCTGTTGAGCATCTCAGCGGGAGATTTCCCAGTCACGGTACTGGGTGCAGTTCGCAAACCAAATAAGATTCTAGGCAGCCTGAGTTCTACGTCTGTTCCCGCTAGACTCCGTAATTTATTTTTTACTGACTGTACTGTCCTCTCAGCTTGTCCATTTGATGCTGGGCTATACGGCGGTGTTAGTATGTGACGAATTCCATTACATTTCATAAAAGTCTTGAACTCTTCGGATGTGAAAGCAGTCCCATTATCTGATACTAACACCTCCGGTAACCCTTGCTCAGCAAATATATCTCTCAGTTCTTTAATCGCACACTCACTTGACGTCGACCTGACCACCTTTACTTCTGGCCACTTAGAGTGTGGATCTATGACAATAAAAAATATTCTCTGTTGAAAAGGCCCGGCGAAATCTACATGTAGTCGTTGCCATGGATTAGAAGGGGTGACCCAGGAGTGTGCAGTACTTGATGGCATATTTCTGTTTACTTGACAATCTTCACAGCTAGCAACCAGAGCTTCTATTTCATGATCTAATCCTGGCCACCAAAAATAGCTACGTGCTATCGCTTTTGATATCACAATACCATCATGTGTCTCATGGAGCGCTGTTAACATAAATTCCCGCATCGGAGGAGGTATGACCACTCTACTTCCCCAAATAATACAATCATTACTAATTGAAAGTTCTTTTCTTTTCAGCCAGTAGACTTTAAGATTGGCTTGTTCAACTCGTTCTGGCCATCCATGCAATATCCAATATTTGATCTTTGCTAGTACTGCATCTTCAGCAGTTTTGTCTGCTATATCTTTTGGTGAATACTGCAGAGCACTTGGTGTTTCTGAGAGTAACAGAATATCCTCAATGTCATTTTTTTCTAACTCCCCATTTTCTGTTTCCATCGGCCATCTACTGAGTGCATCAGCATTGCCTATGCTGGTACCCCTTTTGTAACATAATTCATAATCATATGAATTGATCTTAAGAGCCCACCTCATCATTCTCGGTGACAGCACTTTAGGTATGGCTTTATTGGGACTTAATATCCCCAGCAACGGCTTATGATCCGTATATATTAGTACATGCCTGCCATATATGTACTGGTGGAATTTATCCAAGCCAAACATCAGCGCTGCAGCCTCTTTATCAATTTGGGCATAGTTACGTTCTGCTTTTGATAATGTTCTAGACGCCATAGCAATAGGTTTTTCCTCTCCGTCGTCCATAATGTGCGCCAGTACCGCACCTACCCCATATTCAGATGCATCACAGGTGAGAGTTAACTTTCTACGGTTATCAAAATGTATCAGAGTTTGCTCACTAGATAACATCTTTTTTGCTTTCACAAAGGCTTCTTCTGTATCTTTATTCCACTTCCATTCAGCATTCTTGTCTAGCAGTCTGTGTAATGGCTCCAAAAGTGTAGCTTTATCTTTAATAAACCGCTCATAAAAATTGAACAGGCCTAAAAATGCCTGTAGTTCCTTGACATTCTTTGGTTGTTTGGCTGCTGCAATTAGTAGCACCTTTTTCTCACTTGGGTGTATACCGGTATTATCTACAACATACCCTAGAAACTCTACTTTGCCTGTGGCTATCTCACATTTCTTTTTGTTTAATCGAAGCCCCACCTCTTGAAGACGTCTGAGTACCTTCTCTAGTCTATTATTATGCTCTGCCTGGTCACAACCACTTATTAAAATGTCATCTAACAGAACTGTTACACCTTTTATTCCTGCCAGGGTTACAGACATCAGTCTTTGAAATATTCCTGGGCATGCTTTTAAACCATATGGTAGTCTCTTCATTTTGTATAGACCCTTAGGTGTATTTATGGTCAGGAGGTTAGCTGTCTCTTCAGATACTTTCACTTGAGTATATGCTTCTTTGAGATCTAATTTTGTAAATATCTGGCCACCTGCCACTTCTGACAATGATTCATTGATTGTCGGTTGGGGATATGTATCTGTTTCCGTGGCTAAATTTACAGTCAACCTATAATCTCCACATAATCTTATGCTTCCATTTGGCTTTGGTATTGGCACCACAGGAGTAGCCCAGTTAGAATATGGTATTGGTTCTAGCACCCCTGTGCTTACTAACCTGTCTATTTCTTCACACACCTTGTCCCTTATGGCAAAGGGGACAGGACGACTTCTCATAAACTTTGGCTGAACTTCTGGTTTACATTTAATTACTACTTCTGGTCCTTTATATTCACCTAGTCCTTCTTTAAATACTTCTTCATATCTATTGATTAAGTCTGAGAGTGATTGCATTGATCTGTCTATGTCAACTGAGTTTATTCCTTCCACTGAGATACCCAAAGGTTTAAACCAGTTTCTTCCTAGAAGATTACCTTTTCCTACCCCAATTAATAGCGGCAGATATCCTTTAAAGTTTTTATATTCTATAAAGACTTGGATTGTGCCATGTAACCGTACCTTATCATGAGTCCAGGTCTGTAGATTTAATCTGCTTTTATCCATTTCTGGTAAGCCATTAGTCCATATTTTCTGAGCTTGTTCTATTGTCATTATTGAATATGAACAACCCGAGTCAACCTCAAATATCACCGGTTTTTTATTAAGACTAATTGTTGTACACAGAGCTGGCTCACGGTATCCACTTTCAATACTGTATAATCCATTCATGTAATCTTCCTTTTCTTCCTTCATCTCTTGGACTTTTCCATGTACTTCTTTAGTTTGGTGACACATTCTTGCTAAATGGCCAAGTTTATTGCATGTATTGCACTTTGCTTTAATAAATCTACATTTGTGATATAAGTGGGCACCCCCGCATCTGTAGCAGTAAAATTTCTTTTGGTTTTGATTGTTGACAGTTATAGCATTCACTTCCATTGGCTCCACTTCACCTTCTTTGCTTGAACTCGCTTGTCCAGTGTGTGATCCAATGGCAGGTGTATTGATAATTCTCATATCTTCTACCCTTTTTTCTGCTTGTAATGCTAGTTCTACTGCAGTCTCATATGTAAGGTTTGATACGTTAAGCAATTTTTCTTGTAATTTTATATCTTTTACTCCACATACTAGTCTGTCTCGTAGTGTTCTTTCTAAATCCACGAAATTACAATACCTTGTCAGTTTCCTCAGTGCTGCAATGTAATCCTGCATAGGTTCGTTTTTACCTTGATTCCGCATATGGAATTTATATGACTCCACAATTTCATTAGGTCGCGGCCGAAAGTGGTTTGTTAACTTTTCATCTACTTGAGCTAGTGTAACCTGGCTTAATGACTGTGGAAATACTAAAGTTTTAACTAACTGATACAGGTCATTTCCACAAGATGCGAAAAATATGGCTTTTTGTTTGGTTATGTCCACCACACCATGTGCTTCTAAGAAAAACAAAAATCTTTCTGAATATGATTCCCAATCACTATGATTCACATCAAATGTTTCAAATTTTATGTCACTCATTTTGTCCCACACTTTATTTCACTGAATTTCACTATATTTCGCGTTAAATCTCGATTTTATTCCCGTCGCCACTATTATATACTCACTTGGCCATTCCAAACTGAACTCGTAGGTAGGTGCATATTCTCACATAAGATTACCCACACTGTCACTTGTCTCAAATCTACCTACATACACCACAAGCATATAGCTAGAGAAATTACTGGGTATAATATGTAATAGAACTAATGTGATGTACTTTTGATGTTAAAATTTGTATGTTACACGGCAGAGATGTGATACAAAGTGTCAGATCATTAACTTGGGCTGCGGTTTTGACACCCTGTACTGGCGCCTCAAGGACACCACGCAGGCCATAGAGAACTTCATAGAGTTAGACTTCCCAGCAGTCACCGCTAAGAAGTGTCATATAATCAAGCGGAATAAGCAGCTGCTAGAGAAAATCAGCAATGAAGGTAATTCGCATCATCATCTAGTTTGGTATCATAACACAATGTCACGTTCATATTCTATATTTAATATTTTTATGCACATCAATCTATTCAACCATCAACTGGTTGAATAGCTCGGTTGGTAGTAACCCTGCCTTCTTAAACGTAGGTTGTGGGTTCGATATCCACCCAGGATAAACGTTAGCCTGATGAACATCGATGTTTGTTTGGGTTTTATACATACATACTTACAAACAAAGGTATTTCAGTTTCGTATCGGTTATCATACCTGATAACGGATACGATACTGAGATACTTTTGTTATATATACCCATAGCGATTGGTGCTAGATGGAGCTGGGTGAAATTTCCAAACACATTTATATTATTTTACGTCATTTAATATTATATTGATAAATCGAGCCATCACCCGGGCATAGCGTCGCGAGCGCACATTCGGAAGCGTCACCGGTTGCAGACGGCGAGGTGATGATCGGCGCGGGCGGCGAGCTGCACGCCGACGGCTACCACCTGCTGGGCTGCGACCTGCGCTGCGCGGGCGAGGTGCGGCGGCGGCTGGCGGCGGCCGGCGCGCGCCCCGAGCGGCCCACGCTGGTGCTGGCCGAGTGCGTGCTGGTGTACCTGCGCCCGCCCGCCGCCGCCGCGCTGCTGCGCCTGCTGGCGGCCGAGCTGCCGCGCGCCGTGCTGCTGGTGTACGAGCAGTGCAACCTGGGCGACACCTTCGGAGCCGTCATGCGCCGCAACCTGGGCGCGCGCGGCTGCGGCGAGGCGTGCGGCGCGCACGGCGGCCCGCCGCGGGAGGCGGCGGCGCGCCTGCAGGCGGCGGGCTGGGCCCGCGCGCGCGCCTGGGACATGGCGGCCGTGTGGCGCGCGCTGCCGGCGCCCGACCGCGCGCGCGCCGAGGGCCTGGAGATGCTGGACGAGCGCGAGCTGCTGGACCAGCTGCACGCGCACTACGCGCTGGCCGTGGCCACGCAGGGCGACCTGTTCGCGGACATCGACCTGCCCGCCTAGGACGCGCTAGTCTTATCTACTTTCCTAAATTATATGAGTGTAATCTAAACTATACGTTTTTATCACACCATAAATGTATATTATTTGGAATAATTATGTATAAAATAAGTAGATGTGGCTCGCCAAAATAGTTGCTTGAACATCTAGAGGTCTCCACCGCTTGTACTCTATTTAGTTCAGTGAACAGGCCAGAATTAGACCATCCGTGACTCCGTCGCCGCCCCGCTCCGGAACTGCGGGTACACCGCAATGATGCGCAGTGAAATGTAATAGAATACAACAGCGGATCACTAAAGCATTGCAACTGAACTGTTAAACGTCTTATTTTCATTTAAAGTTAAACTACGTTTCGCGACGTTGGCTCAGAATCACGCGCCTGTTCCCAAACGGGGGATAATCATACTATGTTGTAGCTCGGCAGACACGCGAAAAACGTGCAACGCCATCTAGTTTATTTTAATGTAAGCTATTCCATTGCGAGATGTATGTTGGACGGAACATTGAAACTCATAATTTTTATTTTGTTTGGTTTTGGCTCTACACTTTTGTGTATTTAGCCAGTGTCAAGTAATTGATAATATCTCAAGTTAATTAATATCATATCATGTGTCAAGTCTAGTCAAGTCATACTCCTAGTAAAGTGGTATCAAATTTACCAGAAGCTTCTATGGAGTTTTGGAAACAACACAAAAGTAACGTTTCACCATCATTATACCACTTTCCCACACATGCCTGTAATTCAGCACTTAACAAATAAAATGCCACCAATTTTATGCACTAACACTGAAAATAACACAATTTTTGGAAAATAATACAATGTTCCGACGCGATGTTTTTCGTTTTCCCGCCAAAACTCATAATTATTAAGAACTAATATTTAATTGTAAATAAAACGACATTAAACAAAATCTCTTGCCAGACTCGTGCATTTATTCTCTTATCAAATTCTTTATTCCCTGGAGTACGGGTAATTTCACAACAGTTACTATGCTGCGATTAGATCCTCTATGCCATACATTACAATGCAATACATTCCGCGGCGGGAACATAGAGCTGAGGGTCATACGCCTGTAGTTATGGTGTGCGAGTGGGAAGCACAGAACGAAGTGAGACAGAACTCTGCGCGAATTTTAATTTTTATATAAGTGCAGGCCTGTATTGTAAATAAATTATATTGTAAACTTGACAGTCGGCTTTGACTCTTCCGGAACCCGCGACACGGCGCACTCATCGGTTGGAATTTGTAAACTTCTTGAAAGGTACATACATATACTTTCAAATGATCCCATAGAAATTTCAGCAAAATCAGTCATTTGGTTTTTAAATCAAAATAACTAAACGAAATGCTTCATACAAGTACCGGTATGAAACAGAAATTTAAAAAAAAAATGATGATTCGCCACAGACAGACTCAATTATAAAAAAAAAAACGTTCCTGCATTTCATCAACTTTAAGACTAACATCTCTAATCGTAAGTTTGACTACGAAAAAGGCTGCTGACTCCTGCACACCACGGCGTCGAGTAGGGACCTAACTTGTAGCGCGAGGACCTCGCCCCGCCCAGCCACCTCCGACTAAGTATTTTTTATTTTATGTTTGAATGATGTGACGAGCTAGTCGTTCACCTGATGTTAAGCTACACGGCCGCCCATAACAGAACAGTCATACGGAACTTTAAAATATAAAGTTTCGCGTGACACTGCACTGCGCACATCATCTCAGACATCAGCACAGTCTGGTACTAAGTTTACTCGACTGTGAGATCACATCATAGTCTCATTTGCCCAGTATATTCACTAGCTACAGTGCCCTTCAAACCGGAACACAGCAGTGCTTACGCACTACTGCTTGACGGCAGAATAACTTGCAAAGCGGTGGTACATATACCTAGACGAACTTTGCAGAAAAGTCCTACCACCTAGTATTATTAGGAAAACTTACAGGCAAATTCACATAAAAAGGTAAGCTTAAACTAAAAGAAACAAGGCCAGTTACAAGTTTCCACCTGTAGAAACATTAGTTAATACAGAAATAAGCTCGTAGTGAGTAGCTAATGGAGTTAGCATGACCTTTTATGTTTGAGAAACAAAAATTGGTGTAGATGCCCCCATAATGAATCCAAAGACTTTCAAAGTTTTTGTAACGATGCTATCTATGTGTTGGTTGTACATTAACATAGAATCCTGCAGCGCACCTAAATCTCTCGTGATTTCTACTCGGCTTCATATTTTACCTTTTATATAATAGTTTGTTTGAATAACGTTCCTTTTCCTAGAGAAGGTAATTGTTGACATTGAGGTCTAATTTATTTGTTAGGCTGTAATCACTAAACCTAACGAGATCTTCTTGAAGTTCGATTGAATCAACAAAACAACTGTTTGACCCCTGGAGAACTCCAGATGTTATATCAGTCCATGATCATCTAAACCTATTGAGAACGGACGAATTGACAAAACTAAAAATTAACGAACCTATCTATTTCTCAGGTAGTATCTTCTTGAGACTTGCGGTGACCCGGGGAGGATGCTTGCTACCTACAGATACTGTTTTATGGCGAACATATTTGTCACGCAACGTGTATAAAGTTTTATAATATAATTCAAGAGCTTCATCAATATAAGTAGGTATGCCGTGCAAATTATCGTAGAAATTATTTATTTCCGCGTACATTTAAAAGCTTTAACCGCAAATTTTCGGAGCCAGTCGACTTATTTACGACGAGGCAGAATATTTGCATAAATTTAATTTTTCATGAATTCTTTGACCACACTTATTCTGTTACAACATTTAAAAAAACGATATTATCTATTAAATAATCTAGTAATAATAATAATAGAATCTAATTTGATCGATAACTTAATACTTACGTACGTTGAAAATGTTACTCTTACCCTATATTTCTATGGCTTTGATTTTAAGTTTTCCTTTTGTTAAATGTCACAACATGTTGAGCTACCTACCATTATTGTAAACACTTGCTCATTAGTTCTGAGAGCGGTAACCTGTATTTGGCCGAGTATTAGCCTGTTCTCATAATATTCAGTAAGAAAGCTGTTGGTTGTCCAAATAAAATTTAAGCCGCTCTTCAGGCACTCGGCAGGACTCGAGCCGCGGTTCCTGGTGTAAGCGAACGGAGGTCGCAGCATAGGGCTTCTTTTGACTGCTTTTGAGATTTAATTTTAAGAATGTTATTTTAAACAAGAAGAAAATGTCTGTTATGTAAAATTTTTAATTATTAATATATTTTTCTTTTTAATATATTTTTCGCCACGTCTGCCGCTTCTTTATATTTCGCACATTATTATTACACTAACGACGATAACCAGCTTATGCTAGTTAGATTTTTGTTTTTTTTTTTTAATTGAAAGTTTACAAACCTGGGATAATGTTACTTATGATACTTTAAAAAATGGGAAGAGCAAATACACGTTTATTGGATAAGAGGCGGCTCCCGGACGAGGTACTCGAAATGATAGTTTATGCAACATATCGGGACAATCAATTGTTTATTAAGGAATTTCAATTTTTTTATTTAATCATACAACAATCAAGACGACAAGCCATCGTTAGCAATTCGTTAGCTCAAGTCGACAGATCGTTTCATTTTACGGAGCGTCAATGAGTAATTCATATTTAAAGATTCATGAAAGCAAAGAGAATTTCACTCCGGCAAGTCGATTCTTTATTCGCATCCCTGCACAAAGAAGTTAGATCTCGACGGAAGTTCTACAATGGTCCATCCGCGAGGTGGGCGGGCGTCAGGGCGAGGTCGGCGGGCGTCAGGGCGAGGTCGGCGGGCGTCAGGGCGCGGCCGGCTCCAGCGCCTCGAGCAGCGCGGCGCGCAGCGCGCGGCGCACGGCGGCGTCCCCCTGGCAGAACACGTGCGTGGCGTGCCGCTCCACGTGCAGCAGCGCGTCGTGCCGCGGCAGGTGCACCACGGCGCCCTCCGCCGTGCGCTCCACGCGCGCCGGGCCGGCGCCCGCGCGGGCCAGCGCGCGCACCAGCGCGTCCAGCGGCGGGGCGCCGGCGGCGGGCAGGCGCGGCGCGGGGGCGGGGCGCGGCGGCGGCAGCAGGCGCACGCGGCCGTCGCGCACGTGCAGCGCGGCGGCCAGCGGCGCGGCGCGCAGGCCGGGGCGCAGGTCGCGCGGCGCCAGGCCGGCGGCCAGCGCGGCGTGCAGCGTGGCGCGCGCGCAGGCGCGGCGGGCGGCAGGCCGGCGCGCGGCGCCGCGGCGCAGGGCCAGCAGGGGCGCGTCGGCCGCGATGTGGGGGCGCGGCGGGGCGCCGGCGGGGCCCGCGGCGTACTGCTCGGGCAGCGCCAGCTCGCGCGGCCGCAGCTCGCGCACCAGCTTGTTGGCCTGCGAGTAGTTGAGCGACGTGTCGATGGGGCAGTGGTACGCCTTCATCTGCAGCGGCTGGAACGGCGCCAGCGCCTCCAGGTACGGGAAGTCCGGCTCTGCAACGAGAAACGGACATTTGATTTAACGTCGACGTCGGATATTCGCGGGATCTTAGATGGTTTAGTTTTATATGTGAAACTAGTATTATGCCCCGTGCGCGGGCCGCGAGCGGCCCGCGGTATGTTGACTAAAAAGTTTCTACAAAAAATGCGAACCACCCTGCCCTCACGCACCGCTACCAAGAGCCGCCACCACTGGGCCACGCAGTATTCGCGCGGCTGCGCCTCATTCGCCTTGCGTGTTAAAAAAAAAAAAAAAAACGATATTATTTTGAGCTTTTTTTTTGTATGGCAACCATTTTTTTTAATTTCTCTAAAATCATCCCTAGGTTTTGTCCATTTTTAGTTAGAACACGACACACATCCGACTTTTAGTTTTCGAGATCCATTGAGCAGTTCCATCTTGGCGATGACTTCCTGGTAATGTCAGATTTTTCTCGGGGGTTACTCGCCCTCCCCTACACGAAACTAAAGTCGGTTTCTCCCCATCACCTCCCATCTCCTCAATCAATTATCTAAGTCAGTGAGTCAACATTCAGCTTTATATAGTATGCCCGGTGCGGTAGTTTGACAAAATACAATTTAGTGCGTTTAATTTTCCCCACTTTTAATTGAAAAGTGAAATCTAACATGACACTGGCAGATTGCATCAATAGCGCGATGCCAAAACAGAAGAAAAAAAAAGGATTTGGAACGTGCCGTGTACCGTGTCTGACTGACTCTGAAAAAGCTTACGAGATGTTGACCATAATGCCATAGTTATCCTTACCTATCATTTTTCCTTTGGACATGACGCTGGCAAAAATGTGGTAAACAATTGCCATTAAAAAAAAAAGTTATTGCATAATATAATATAAATCAACGACCCGCGGGGTCCGTGTTATTCGACTTAAATAAAATTATTAAAATGCTCCTACAAAAATCATCAGCACTGTGCGAATGCGAACCAGGGCCCTCACGCACTGCAATTAAGTGCAGCCACCACAGGGCCACGCAGTCTACAACCTTACGCAACGAATTTGGTGTTGTTTTTGGTACCGTGTCTGACTTTTCATTTATATGTCAGAAGCGTTCGAGATTACACCGGTCACTCTTCTCTCACCTACAGACATTTCTTATAAGAGAGACTGAGACCGATGTATTACGTACGTGTCGCTAAGTTTAATCATTTCAACGTACCTACTGCGGCTACTATTATTACAAGTATGTTCGATCAGTGTATGAAAAAATACCTTTAAAAATCGATTAAAAATAATATCACTATTAACTGGTGTGTTAAAAAATATCGCATCGTAATATATATTGTACAGTTTAGCCAGGCCGATTGATCGATTGCTTTTTGAATTATTTAAATCGGACATGCCATTCAAAAGATATTATGAAATTAAAAATGTAGAAGATAACGAAAAATTTAAATAATGCAACAATCGGCTCTGAGCTGAGCCGCCGCGCCTTTCATATAGATAGATAGATAGTTCGCGACATTGACTGGTCATACATTATAATAATACTTATGTAATCATAAGTCATTTCAATTAAAATTTTACTTTTTGATAATTGGGTAGGTATGTACCTACAGACAGAATAATTTTTATTTTGCAGTTGATATGTATGCTTTTCCATAGGTAGGTCTACATCAAATCTGCTCACTCACGAGTTACATCAGCATATATATATATATATATACAGGGAGTAACAAAAACCCTGTTATATCCGCGAGCTGCGTATCCAGTGTCAACTCAAGGTTGTAGTAATACTAGTTCTATTTCAATACGAGACATACAAAACTTACGTGTGCTTTTTATTAAAACCTTTTATGCCGTTACTAAAAATGTTTACGACCTCAGATATTGACAACATAGGTACTTGCACCACCGACGCAGCCTGCTGCCTGCCCGCACCCCGCACCGCCCGCCATGGTACGCTAAGTCTATTCAACTTGCATACCTACTGCGACGGAACTAGAAGCTATTTATTCCACAGATTACTTTTTAAGCGTTTTTCATACGATTATGTGCCCTATACCACATACCACAACGTTGTAGGATTGCGAGACTGAACTTAATGACGTAAAAGATCTCTTTGACCAATAGTGGTAGGCACACAAGTGCTGCGCGCCTTTCTGCCACACTCTAAACAATCGAATTCACGTGTGATTTTGTATTGTCAAGAAACAAGATAAGTACGTAATTTTTAGCTCTTAAAAGAGCTTTCAAAAACACATCTGTCGGCAGGCGATTTTCATGTTCAGTCAATCAATCAAAATGCTGATTTGGCGGATTGGATTTTCCACAGCCCATACGTGCTCATTATGGCAGTTAAAAACGCCAGATCGGACGAACGAGCATTCGTCGGTTAATAAAATACGACTCAAAAACTCTGCGTCATCTGCCACTCGGTCGAGAAGCCACTGACAAAATGCCACTCTGGGCTCATAATCACTGGGCAACAATGATTGCACTCGTTGATAATGAAACGGGTGCTGACCGTCTTCCTTCAATGCCCTCCATACACGCATGTGATTAATTCCAATTTCTCTTGCCATGCTGCGTGTGCTACGTGTTGGGTCTTGCACAAACATATCGAGCACCTGTTCTTCAGCATCATGTAATACTCGTGGTCTTCCAGCATCAAATCTTTGCTGATCACGGCCCGTTACACTACCGGTGTTGTAAACACGTAAGTGCAATCGCTGGAATGCCATTAATGACGGTAACTCAATTCCACGCGAAATAGAAAAATTATGCTCGTATTCTCTACGTGCTGCCGCATAATTATTGTGACTTCTACCAAGGCACATTAACATATTGTAGTATTCGTCGTTAGAATACGACATCACACTCGACACTAAATTCGCGACGGTCAAACTGGAAACGACTAAATTGCATGAGAGAGCACGTGCGACTGAGCGTAAGCCGCGGGCCGCGCCGCGCCTATGCCGCACCGCCCGCGCACCCCATTTCCCCGTAGGCACACAGGTGCAGGAGCGGCATCCTACAAAAGAGCCGACAAAGGCGGCCCCCGTTTGTCGGTTCCGCGTCTACTTTTACCTTAGTTACTTAGCTATTTAAAAATAGGCACGGCTTGTGGCACAAACATTTTTGGGAAATGGTATTATTTTTTTGTATTTAGATACTGCCTGTAACTTCAGATACGTATAACTTAGGTATTGTTAGACATTTTTATATGACTACTTGTAATGATCTGTACACATACTTCATTTATTTAACAGGGTTTTTGTTACTCCCTGTATATTAATAAGTCATCACACCAAGTAAAAATGAATAAGATTTTTCTAATACAAATGTCGGCCTAAGTTTTGTACCGCATGAGTTTGAAAAACTAACATTTCCTTAAAATTTTGTAAAATAAAACAAATGAATTCGCCAAAACTCTGAGTTCATGGTTTTTATCACCAACCAATGGAGTAAGCTATTGTGTTGTGGTACCATCAGTTTCCGAATGCAAACGGAGCGATGGTCAAGTAACGGTATAGAAAAGTCAACCTTGGCTCCGTTACAATAGAGAGTCGAATCGTTTCAACGTACCTACTACGGCTACTATTATTACGTGTGCTTCGATCCGCGCATGAAAAAATACCTTTAAAAATCGATTAAAAATAAAATTACTATTGACCGGTGTGTAAAAAAATATTGCATCGTAATATATGATTTTTTTGCAACAAATCTGCATAATTAGTTTTTCTTAACCGACATCCGTTGAGAAGTAAGATTTAAAAAAAAAAAAGGTTCGTAATTCATAATCTAAAGCGATAACCCCCCTTTATTTTACATTAAAAAATAGCTTACAGTTTCAGCTTCGAAACGGTGCTGAAAACTGGTATGAACTTCCTTGAAAGTCTCTCGCGATTCGCGCGGGACTCGAACGCGGCCCGAATTTCTTAAGATTAAAAAAAATATAATGTCCTAAATAATTGTAGATCTTATATTATAAGTATCTACAAAAAAAATCCGCGACACACTATACCTATCTATGTCGAGTGAGACACAACAAACATTTTTTTTATTTAAAAATCTTGAATTTTGTTTGGACTACATTTAAACGCATTTATTTTACTCACCGATCGATGACTGAGCATCGTTCTGTAATACGGACCTTAATAACCAACCAATGGAGTAAGCTTTTGTGGTACCATCAGTTTCCGAATGCAATAGGAGCGATGGTCAAGTAACGGTATAGTAAAGTCAACCTTGGCTCCGTTACAATAGAGTCGAATCGTTTCAACGTACCTACTACGGATACTATTATTAAGAGCGTGCTTCGTTCCGCGCATGAAATAATACCTTTAAAAATCGATTAAAAATAAAATTACTATTGACCGGTGTGTAAAAAAATATTGCATCGTAATATATGATTTTTTTGCAACAAATCTGCATATTTAGTTTTTCTTAACCGACATCCGTTGAGAAGTTAGTTTTTTTTTTTTAAAAAAGGTCCGTAATTCAATATCTAAAGCGATAACCCTACTTTTTTTTTACATTAAAAAATAGCTTATAGTTTCAGCTTCGAAAGGGTGCTGAAAACTGGCATGAACTTCCTTGAAAGTCTCTCGCGATTCGCGCGGAAACCGAACGCGGCCCGAATTTCTTAAGATTTAAAAAAAAATATTGTATGAAACTTGTATTTTTTTTACAGATTTGAAAGGGTACCAAAAGGCACGCAAACTTTAGTTCAAGGTCGACCCCTCTATCTCTCGCGATTTCCGAGGGAAGTAGGGGGTATAGTGTACCTTTGTATGGCGGCCATATTGAAAAATGGCGGAATCAAAATTTTTTTTCCATATTCCTACTAATCATCGAGGGGGATAGTCAGATATCGATTTTCATCTGGATCGGATAACGTTTTCTTAAAGTCGATATTACTGTAGCCGCCATTTTGAAAAAATCGGTTTCGTTATATTTGCATTTTAACCCTTAGTGTATCTTCACTTGATCCTCAGGAATGACTTTTCTAAAATTTTGGTATTCGCGGCTCCAAAAAGGAAAGTGTACATTTCGATAAAAGTACCTTTGTATGGCGGCCATATTAAAAAATGGCGAAAGTTAAAATTTGATTTCAGAATGTTGATCGGCATTCTATGGAACTTTCAGATATCGATTTTCATCCGGATCGGTGAAACTTTTTTTTCCGCCGTGACCTAAAATTCCGCCATTTTGAAAAAAAAAATATTCCGAATTCTTCCCCTTGGGCTTCCGAACAATATTAGTTTGAGCTCTTTTTACTAAAGTATCACGGTTTCGGCGTCATTTCCGGTCAAAATTTGTATGGCGGATTTTTTTTTCCGCCATTTTGATTTTTTTTTATGTGCCCTAAAATCGTCCCAAGGTTTGCTATAACATTCCTTAAAACGCACGTGACCTGTCTCGTACGGTTTAGCCACGCCGTTGACGGTCGCGATGATGGAAGGTCGGAAGACCAGGATTTGAATTGTTTTGAATTTCAACCTACCACGTCTATACGAGTCGTATAAAACGATTGCAAACTTTCTCACAGGTATCGAGAAACGATGCGTTGAATTTGTAAAAAAAAATTTGTATGGCGGCCACCTTTAAAAATGGCGGAATCGAAATTTTTTTTTCAAATATGGAATCTGCGGCCTCGAAAACTCTCCGATGCAAAAAATCAGTCGGATCGGACCAACTTTCAAAATGGCCGCCATCTTGAATCCGCCATCTTGGATTTTAATGACCACCGTCGGAAAGCCCCCAACGTCCCCTACGACATTCGGTCGAGCACTCCCCGCGTGACTCTTACCGTTTTCGATCTACGAGCGTTTCCATTTTGTATGGAATTTTAGTTTTTTTGTATGGGAACCCCCTTTTTTTTTATTTCTCTAAAATCCTCCCAAGGTTTCCTCCAACTTTAGTTAAAACGCGACAGCAAAACGACTTACCGTTTCCGAGATCCGTCGAGCGGTTCCATCTCGGAGACGATTTTCCGATGATATCAGATTTTTCTCGTCGGTTACTCGCCCTCCTCTACGCGAATCTAAAGTCGATTTTTACCCATCACCTCTCATCTCTTCAATCAATGATCTAAGTGAGTGAGTGAGTGAGTCAACATTTAACTTTATATAATGTAGAAGTCGTTACCAAACGGTAATTTTAAATGGGTATTCTTCACACTCACCACCATATCATTAGGTATTATTTACCACAAGGTTCCACTACTATTTACAATATTTATCAATGTTTTGTCAATTCTAATTTTCTACTATTTGCTGATGATATGAAAGTCTATAAAAACATCAATTCTGGATGAGTTTTTCGGTAAAGTAACTTATAACCGAGGAAGTCCGCCGTCCACGGCTCTAGCGGTAGCGTGTTCGGGTGGTTCCAGGTGGGAGCCTCACCGGTGAAGATGACGGCGTGCGCCGGGTTGGAGCCCCACAGCTCCAGCAGGTGCACGGCGGGCCCGAAGCGCAGGCTCGGGTGGCCGCAGAACACCACGCAGGGCTGGCGGAAGTCGCCGCTGCAGGCCAGCTCGTGCAGGCCCGCCACCACGCGCAGGCGCTGCGAGCGGCGCAGCGCGGCGTGCGGGAACGGCTCCTCGGGCACGCGCGCCGCCTTGCCCGCCGACACCCACTCGGCCAGGATGTTGCTGTAGGCCAGCGCCGCGTCCGCCGCCGGCCCCACGCAGTACAGCGGCACGTGCGCCAGCCCCGCACCGTCCAGGTGCGCCGACAGGCACTCCAGCAGGTCGTACAGCACGCCGCTCGGGTACACGGGCAGCAGCACGGCGCCGCCCGCGCGCAGCGTGCCGGCGCAGTGCACGCACAGGTCGCCCAGCATGTGGTCCGGGTTGTGCGCCGGCGTCTGCGTCAGCGCCGCCAGCACCAGCAGGTCGGCGCCGCGCAGCGCCGCCTGGTTCACGGGCCGCGGGTGCGTGGTCAGCGTGCTGGAGCCCGACACGTAGGCCACCTTCTCGTGCTCCGAGCGCACCAGCCAGTTGGCCGAGCCCAGACAGAAGCCCGAGCTGACGGGCGTGGCGTGCAGCGCGCCGTGCAGCGGCACGCGCTCGTCGTAGCCGACCACGCGCACGCGCGCCAGCGCGCGGCCCACGGCGGCGGCGGGCGGCAGGCGGCGCCAGGCGCGCGGCCGCTGCGCGTGCGCCAGCGGCGGCGGCAGCAGGTGCAGCAGCTCCTTCCAGCGCCGCGCCGCGCCCGCGCTGCCGCCCGCGCCCTCCAGCCACTCCACCAGCTCCTGCAGGTAGAAGCGCCCGATCTGCAGCGTGGGCTCGGTGGCGTACACGCGCCCCTTGAAGCCGGTGCCCTCGGTGACGAACGGCAGCGCCAGCATGCACGTGTAGTTGGAGATGAGGATCGCGTCGAGGCGCGCGAAGTCCACCACCTTGTCGAGCGGCGGACAGAACTCGGGCTCGCTGTCCACGAAGGCGCGGCCGCAGCACTCCTTGAGCTCGGCCTGCAGCAGCGGGTCGGCCAGGTGCGGCGGCGCGTGCGGCGGCAGCGCCTCCAGCCGCGCGCTGGCCACGGGCGGCAGCGGCAGGAAGCTCAGCACCGAGTGCGCCGACAGCCCGCAGTCCAGCATGATCAGCGTGTCCTTGAACGACAGCACGAAGCACGGCTTGGCCGCGTCGCTGCTCAGGCAGTACTGCAACAACCCATGTAATGATATGTGGAGATGACTCACCCAAAACTACATAATAAAATAAGAAGCCTTTTTATTCTTTGATACTCTTTGAAATTTAGTTATCCGAGTTTAACACATTACAACAATTATAAAAATGTAACTAACTACTCATGTTCGAAAATATTTGGATGTATGATTGTTGCACTATTTTTATTTCATACAATAAGTTATTGAATGTAAATGAATATGGCACTAATTTAAATGTTGTAACAAAACAATATTAATCTTTAACACAAAATAAATATTTATTTTATTTTATTTTTATTTATTTATTCTTGGGAAGATCAGATTTTTCTTACATCGTAGAATCATACTAATGGTACCCATAAGTATCATCAAGTAGATGTTCTTTAAGTTTGTAATATTTGTATAAAACTAAATACATTCACATTCACAATGTATTAGGCTAACTTATTCACAAATAAATTAGTGATTCATCCAATTACAGATTTTTAGTACATTTTTTTATTTTTTGTCTATTTTAGTTTCTTCCTTGCTCTTCAGCTGGTTCCCCCACTTTGAAATTAAGGATCCCTTTACAGGTAAAGGCTTCCTCCATAGAAACCCAGTTTTCTCTAATTTCTGCTTCCTGTATCCAATCTTTTCCCACTATTACTCTTATTTCATCTAACCATTTCTCTAAACATCTGCCTCTTTTTAATTTTCCCAAATGGCCTAAACTACATGGTTGCACTCAAATAGTATAATACACACATAAATGTCTTCACCAGACAATGAGATGATGGCGCTGCAGTAGTGGAACCGAGTGATACATACATATTATTTACCATGGAGACTCATACACTGCACACCCATCACCCCGCACTAGTGGTGGGTCGTTGACGCCTTTACAGTCGACGCAACGAGACCGTTTATCGTCAACCATAGACTAGTTGATAAAACAGTTCAATATTCGACTAGTTTATGTCGTAGACGCTTAGACAGGATGTCTAAGTGTCTATGACGGTTTATGCGACGGACGAGCGAACCAATAGATATGCCGTTCATGCGTAAACATGTTTATCAGTGAACTATAAACTAGTCTATTCGTTCACGGCAGAGAAACAGTTGAAATAAACTGTTCGTTTATTCAACGACCACTACTACCCAGCACCCTTGGCACCCATATATTTATGCACCACTTCTCGGGTGACATCCCAGTGATGGCGCGGTAAACAAACACCCTAACTCTGATAAATATTTCGAGTTTTACAACAGAATAAATAATAGTATTTATTACTTACAGGAACCCACAGAGAGTGAGTTTTACTTGCTCCTTGTAATCTTACTATTTTTACGATATTTTTGTTTTGAAAAAGGTGGTACTAAACCAGTAGTCGTACTGCTTTTCTATTAACCAGTAATAATAATAAATGCAAAAGTTGAGTGAACGAGCAAACAGATTATAGTGTAGGTAGACTATAGATAGATCTGATTCGGCACTGACACATAGGCTAGGTAGTGCTTCCTCGAAGTAAGTTAGCTGTGCTATGCTGTGCATTTTGTAGCCACGGGGGTGCATTTATACTAAAATTTAAAACCACAACTTACCAGTTTCATTATTTTTATGAACTAAACGTCTTAACCTAGTTTAGTATCTACATTTACGAAACAGCTTAGCAGTACAATATGCAAGAATATTGCAAGTCAGTATCACGGAATCCCTTTTTCATTCTTGCGCTATTTAAAAATATGAAAACGGGAACTGAAAGTACGACGTAATAGCAAAATACAATTCCCGAAAACCAACAAAATCCGACCATTCAATAAAAGTCAAAACAAATAAATTATTGTGTGTGTGACCATCTGTGAATTGTAGATTCTGCCCTAAATAGGCAAGAAATCTGCCCTATTTTCGTGTTTGTTTATTCATTTGAAAAGTCAAAGATTTTTTTTTAGGTAACTCCTTTTATAATCAGATTGGTGACTCTGTCGGAGCCGTGTGTCTTGCTATAATATAAGTCATTTGTTTATGTGACGTAGATAGTGGGTGTGGCAGGCATACAGCACAACACAACAAGGGTTGCGGACAGGAATTTTAAAAACCCCATTCTTATTGTATACCTAAATTTGATATGTACAGATAGGTATGTGTAATATGTGGGTTAGCTACCTGCATAATTTAAGCAACACAAAAGAAACTTTTGCAATCATATTATTATACTAGCTTTTGCCTGCCCAGTTAGTTTTATAATAGGTACCTATTATAGATTTCGTTTCATGTCTAAACCTTTCAATATTTTCTTTAAAATAATTTTGATCTAATTTAGAATAATGATTGTCTTCCAGATTGGAACATCAATGAAAGGCCGAGGTTAGTGGCTGACTGATTTATTAAAAATAAGCACCTACCCACATACATAGAAATATAAATAAATACTAAACCTGACATCTTTCTCCTTTTAATTTGAACAGTAGCACTTATCAGAAGGATAAACAATAAGATTAAAGAAAATATAATAAAAAGTATACATAATAAAAGGTAAATATAGTAGATAGGAAGTAAACATAGCAGTAAATAACATGTGTGTACCTAGTCTTTAAGAACGTAATTTTAACTACATTATAACTCATTTTATAAAGTAATAAAGTTCTTATTACCTACTCTACTCATCCAACTAAAATCAACCACCCACTAAATATATCTACTACAGCTTAACAACATAAACTTCGCTGTATCCTCCAGCGCCCCACACTCATGGCAGGCTGGGGACCCTTCCCGCCTCGTGATTTGGTGCAGGTATTTTCCAAAGCATCCGTGCCCGGAAAGCACCTGCACCAATCGGAAGGTCAGCGACCCGTGGGGCCGCCTCACCCACCTCTGGAGGACCGGACGGATGGCCTCCACCGTCCTTTGCCCTGGGACCGGTGGAGCCAGGTCTTCCACCCACCGCCTCAATAGGGTGGCCCGCGCCTGCTGCCGCATGCGCCTAATCTCATTCCCCATGGGGGCTCTCCCCGAGATCTCCTCACCGCCACGAAGTGGTAAACTTCAGCGAGGATCTCGGCTTGAAGCTCCCAGGGTGGGTCACCGGCTAGAACGCATGCCGCTGTCCAGGACACCGTTCTGTACCCGCGTATCGCCCTCGTCGCAATAACCCGCTGCGGACGTCGCAGCAGGGTTTTGTTACTGCGACTGAGGGCGTCCACCCAGACCGGTGCCCCGTACAGCGCCATACTCTGACGCCATACATAGAAGGCGATATACAGCGCTTGGGCCACCCACATTGGGCAGCAGCCTCCCCAAGGCGGCCGCAGCTCCCACCACTTTTGGGGCCAACTGGGCAAAATGGGCCCCAAAAGCCCATCTCCCGTCCAGGGTAACCGGGACGTGCACCCCATCTAGTACTACCCGCGTACCTGGAGGGGGTCCCCCCCGAGGCCCATGGAACAATAGGGCCTCGGTTACTGCAGTTGTGCCAAAATCAACATTTAAAATAAAATACCTTTTAAATACCCTGACTACAATACCTACTAAAACGATGGATGAATGGATATTGCCTTTGCCAAAACTTTCAAAAAACTATAAATGTTAAATTCTATTAACCCCCATAAAGCCGGTGAAAAAATCTGAAGGCAGTCGGTTGTCTGAGACTAGTCTCTCCTAAGTGGTCTGTGGTTTAATCATAGTTATTTTTTTTTTTTTTTTTTTTAATGTTTTGGCTCCACACTTTTGTGTATTTAGCCAGTGTCAAGTAATTGATAATTTATTAAGTTATCGATATTTCACGCAAATATGTGTCAAGTCACAGTCGAAGTGATCAAGTCAAGTCAGTCAAGTCATAGTCTAGTCAAAGTAATACCCCTAGTAAAGTGGTGGCCACTTTACTTGAAGCTTCTATGGAGTTTTGGAAACAACACGAAAATAAACGTTTCACCATCATTATACCATTTTCCCACACTCACGCCTGTAATCCAGCACTTAACGAATAGAATGCCACCAATTTTATGCACTAACACTGAAAAAAACACAAGTTTTGGAAAATAATACAATGCGGTGACGCAATCTTTTTCGCTTTCCCGCCAAAACTCAATCATAGAGTTCATTGAATGTCAAAATTGATTTGGCCGTCCTGTGCAGATTACTATAAGATGTGACATTAGATGCACAGAGCATACTCATAGACAGGAGTTGTCATTATAGTAACAATCGGTTCCTAGTTCCTACCAAATATCTAGTCGACACATCTAGATTTCACAGCAATATTACCGATTTTTATTTATTTAAAATATTAAATACTTCCAAATCTGCGAATCTTTCGAATCTGCCTCACTTTTCAAATCATTTACACTGCCAGTGTAAATTTAAATCTCAAATCTGCCAAAATTGCAGAAATCTGCTACTAATGGTCATACTGTGTCAAAGATTCTGAGTAAAAATCAAATAAATCCAAATTGGTGAATGTCAATGTCACAAGCTTTTTTTTTTACTTAGCTACACAAAAGCTAGAGTATTTAGCCAGCTTCAAGCTTATTAACTTTCACATACATCACCATGAGCTGGAAGATGTGTGCTGTTATAATATATCGGGCTGTATTCAATATTATGAAGCTACTTAAATTACCACGCTATGCATTGAACGAAGTGCAATACTTTTTGCAACTTTTCATATTTTACTTTCTACTCAATAAAACAGTGAGTTTTAATACGCCTTAGGCACCATGCTGACCACCGGTAGATTATAATGCAGACCGAGGAGAATGCGGCCGTTTATTCCCTTAGCCGGCTCTTAATGGTTTCTGTAGGAAGAAATAGGGTAGTCCTATTCTTAATAATGCAGATAGGTAGCTACTAGATCTATGTTCGGAAAGTCTTGTGTTATTTCTTTTTTCTTTCTTTTATTGTGGTCGTTCTAGTGTGGGATTCAGGGTTCAGTATTATTTTTGTTATTAGCTTCTTTAGTCCATAATATTCTTGCTATATAATAGATGCATAATTCTGTGTGCTTAATCTTATGTGAATAAATAAATTTGTTATTATTATTATTTACTTTTAATTAGAACGTCGTAACGACCGCGTAATTCGCTCACGCAAGTTCCAGATCCAGTACACCAGTGTTGTAGCCACGCAATGACACACCCGTCCGATGAAAGGTCGGTAGAAGCCAACAGCATTAGCCCGTACAAAAAAAAAGCGCAATGTTACCTCACATGGTCGTTGATGATACTACGACTTTGGTACTTCACGTACTCAATTTATTTTCATAATTTTTTTGTTTTGGTATGGCTTCACACTTTCGTGTATTTAGCCAGTGTCAAGTAATTGATAATTTCTCGAGTTAATGATATTTCACGCAAATATGTGTCAAGTCATAGTCGAAGTTATCAAGTCAAGTCATAGTCCAGTCATAGTCTAGTCAAAGTCTAGTCAAAGTCTAGTCAAAGTCTAGTCAAAGTCTAGTCAAACTCATACTCCTAGTAAAGTGGTGGCAACTTTACTTGAAGCTTCTATGGAGTTTTGGAAACAACACGAAAAGAAACGTTTTACCATCATTATACCATTTTCCCACAGTCACGCCTGTAATCCAGCACTTAACGAATAGAATGCCACCAGTTTTATGCACTAACACTGAAAATAACACAAGTTTTGGAAAATAATACAATGCGGCCGGCGACGCGATCTTTTGTGTTTTCCCGCCAAAACTCATCTTCATAATTACTTATACATATAAATGTTTAGGCTGTGCCACACTGTGCTCATTTATGTGTAGGCATCTTCGTAACGTATACTTAAGTAGTAGGTACTAATGATTGTGTATCGGATTCCCGACAATAGCTACGAGTAAGTAGGTAGGTGGGATGGCATTTGGCAAATTTTTACGCTGACATTTTAAGGTGGCGCGCGCGGCGTTAAAAGCGAGTGCCTACGACATATTGATTTTTTTTTAAAGGTACTTATCGGTGTTGAATTTATTGTTTTATTTGAATAAATAGTCGTGTATTCTGAACACCTTAAATTCCCATGGGAAATTTTACTTTAAGTTTGTTTTTCAACAAGTTAAACGACTGTCAAGTAACAAAATTTTCTAGAACTTCAGTCTTCTTTGTTCGTAAATTAAAAAAAAATGTAGTTGTTGCAAAAATTTTTCGTTACGTGGAGCGTTCCTTATATACACACTTAACAAGATCACGCAATAAAAGAAAAAAAAATATCATACTTTGTGTATAATAGTTTTTGTACTAGAATGAAAAACTAAAAATCCAAGTAATATTGTTAAAAAAAGTTTTCTTTTCTTCATCATCATATTATAGTTTATTTTTTATTAATACAAGATATTAACTGATTTTTTACAAATATGTCATTTCATAAATAATATTATAACTTAATTGTATTATAAATAATTATGATTTATTAAATAGATTTTTTTCGTAATAACTTTTTTTCATGATTATAATAGTTTTTTTTTATATTTCTATTTATTAAGTGAAAATTAAGAAATTCATTTTTATCTATTATAAAAATCATAAATAACAGTTCACTATAATGTCACTATAATCAACTTTTCTATTGTATATCAACTTACCAATTTGTTATAAACAAATATTTAACTTTTGTAATTTTTACAAAAAAAAAAAACAAGTTTTTATTGTGCACGTGCCCCCGCCCCCCCCCCTTAAATCCGCCCTTGGACACAATATACATCTTAGGAAACTAAAGTCTTACAAAATTTTTTACTTATTTTCGATTGCCCCAGCAGGACAAGTATTCATGCACAGTAAAAAAGTGCAAATACTTGTTTAGTATCTGGGTGTTGTGGGACCATGTTCGTCGTAGTTCCTGGGTCCCTAGACACAGGGAATGCTAGTTAGGGTCCTGGATCTATGTATGAGATCGTTGGGGGTTATTATTATTAATGATTGTTTAACGAATATCTGTAGGGACACACATTATCAATGAATATAGCACGTAAATATCCATTGACTTTTTTTTCTTATGGGCTTATAATTATGGCAGTTAGGGGGCGCCGCAGAAATCTCGCCCGAGGCGCTGGTAGTGCTAAAACCGGCACTGCTGATGGTCAACTATTTATGGACCGACAATAATTGATATACTATACGAGCCTACATTTACATGGTCCTTCGAGCCGGATATTATTTTATTATAGCTACATGCTCTGTGTGGTGGCCTATTGATGCCGAATCGCCACAGGCTTGGTCGACAAGTTGGTGATCGCAGATGAGTTGGTGGTGCTCCCTCCGATTGCTTTTAACAGCTTTCACGGTCTGTGCTGGATGCATAAGGAATACGTAGAAACTTTCTTCTATTATCAGTTCGCCGCTGCCGTCGGGACCACGCCACGACCACATACATACTCAGACAAGGATCGGTTAGTAAGTGAAATATTGGAAAAATTGACAAAAAAAAAGGTAATCGTAAAGGCTCTCGGACTGCAGTCGCGGGCCCGACCCGAGCGGTGCCGCCGTGCGCGCGCTGCTCTAAGCTCAAGACCGGACTTTAAGACACGTCAAAGTACAATATACAATGAATGAAAGTTATGACATAACATAAATGACAGTAGGACAATACCTAATATTGACGGCACGTCCGAGCAGTCGTCGGTAATCGGTCAAGAGCGTGACCGGTCGCGCGCGCCTGGGCACGCGGCCGGGCCGAGAGCGGCGCCGGCAGTGGCCCGCCGTCCGCCGAGCGAGCTGCCCGCGCCGCCCCATGGAGCCCGACAGGAAGTTCACGCGCGCGGAGCTCGCGGGCCGCAACACCCGGCGCGATAACGTGATCATCATCGACAACGTGGTGTACGACGTGACGGAGTTCCTGGAGGACCACCCGGGAGGGCCCGAGGTGCTGCTCGACAACGGCGGCGGGGACGCGTCGCGCTGCTTCCGGGACGTGGGGCACAGCGACGTCGCGCTGGAGTGGCGGGCCAAGTTCCGCGTGGGGCAGGTCCGCGACGAGGACCGCTGGGCGCCGCTGGCGCGCCAGGAGGCGGCGGCGCCGCCCGCGGAGCCCCTGACGCTGGCCTCGCTGCTCGACGTGTGGGGCCCGCCGCTGACGCTGGCGGCGCTGGCCGCGCTGCTCTATATCTACCTGTTTTAACGCGCGCTATCTTATATACTGAACTTCATGTTGTGATCATTATTTAGATTCATCAGTGCAATATAATGAAAATCTATGGTTAAGGTTCATGAGTGTTCAAAGAGTGGGTCTAATAGGACTCGCTCAAGGGTGTAGTCGACGGTGGTTGTACTACGATAAATAATTGACGAGACAATCGATCGTTGCATAATATTTATAGTTGGCTATTAAATGATCAGTGCGCAGTACACCTGCCTACAGGTACACTACTGTGGTATACTTACTCATATGTGCACGTAAACCTATCTATACTATATATACCTATTTGTAATAAGTACAACTATAAGGAACACATTCATTAAAATATTCTGTGATATTAGTGCAATGTGATTCCGTATGCAGTCATCGTCGAACATGTACTTAAATGACAATGTATTTATTAAGTTTAGATAGGTCTGTACTGTATGTATATATGTATTTTAAGGTTTTAATGGAATAAAGGTTGTGTGTTTACTACATATACCTACTTTATGTGATGTTGTCCGGCGGGTGGTGCACGGGTGCAGGTGCGGGTGACGCGAGAGGTGTCATGTATGCAACTACAACCTAAACCGGTTGTAGACGTAGCGTGCGGGGCTGTGAGCGGAGGGGGGAGGCAGTCAAGGTGAGCTGTCCCCCCCACTCTCCACCTTCCATCAGGTGCTAAGTTAGAACCTAGGATCTGTCAAACAGATCCTGTAGTACAGACGGACATCATTGTTTTACAAATCGATGGTTATTTTAATAATAGTTTCACAAATATTCAAATAACTAACCGTATCACAGCTCTTGGCATAATACTTCCACGTACCCAAATGTAATGAGTTTACACATATGGATGTAAATTATAATGATGTTAACACAGTTAAAAACAAATTAGTATTCACAAGAACATTTTGTTTGTCAAGTAATCGAGTTGCGTTCACTTCCTCAACGTGAAGCCACACTAGCGCCGCGCCCCGGCCCCAGAAGGTTCTACCGCCGCGCCGCGGGCAGCACTGAATACCTTCGTCATTTCTCCAAACATTAAAATCATTATTTTACTATTGTTAATTGATTTGTATAAATTATCCTAAATGTTATTCTAAAAAATTGTCTAACTATAGGTACCAATTTTAATCATCGAAATCCGTCTGGTGGATTCAGCGTGATGCGTGTTCAAAGAGACAGACAGACATATAGACTGACAATTTTTTTTTACTTCTGTATGTAGATTTGGAAGTTTAATGCAATAAAAAAATTTTAGTCCTACATTACTTAATTGATAAAACTTGTTCTTTATGCAAGAATAGAGGGGCGAAACGTTAAGAAAAAATTTAACACCAAATGAAACACGAAAGCTTTAATCGAATTGATCGTAAGGATATAATTTGTTTTAACACTTTTTAAACTTTCACGACTTGAACTCAAAAAAAAATTTTAAAAAACAAATAACAACAAATTATATTGTAAAGATAAAACGGGTCTATTCGCGCACAAAAATGATCCAAACATTATTTTGACTAACATTATTTGTGCGCGAATAGACCCGTTTTATCTTTAGAATATAATTTGTTTTAAATCATAGAATTGGTGAAAAAGTAGGCAATTTTTTGGACTTGTTGTCATCGGCCCCGGTTCCAGGTCGGAGACAACTGGCACCGGGTTGGTTGGAGCTAACTGCCATCGCCCGCGGCAGCCTGGACTTATCGAAGCCGGCGGCAGGAGACATTGCATCGACTCCGCCGTAAGCCGCTCCATGCGGGTACCTCGGTGGCACCGCGGCCGATGGGTATTAAAGTCTCCAGCCAGCCAGAGGGCAGTGAAGGTTGTTCCAAATCCTTTTTTAGTTGTATATTTTTATGAGAATTTGATGCTCAAAGTCCGAAAGCTCTCCTTAAAGTGTAGTTACCGATCATTATCTCTCGTTCACGTTCAACACTAGTATCGACTGGCACCCGTTGGGTGGGGCCGAGCTTACGATCATTATCTCTCGTTCACGTTCAACACTAGTATCGACTAGCACCCGTTGGGTGGGGCCGAGCTTACGATCATTATCTCTCGTTCACGTTCAACACTAGTATCGACTAGCACCCGTTGGGTGGGGCCGAGCTTACAACCGAATGTCAACGTCTTCCTTTCTTATCTTTGAAGATAGTCGTCAGATGATTTAGAGGCAATGTCTTGCAGAACAATCACGAAACTAAGTGGCTGCTTGTTGCAAGAGTCGCCCGACTCGTGACGTCTGCGTCTTGAGAGGAATGCAGCGCGGCGGGCGGCGCGGCGGCTTCGTTTTCATTCACTTTCACAACGTGCGTGCGCTTGCGGCGGCCCTCGGCCGTCTGCCGGCTGGCGTATAGGCCCGTATTACAGAACCATGTTGCTAACGTACAGATTTCATACACTGTTTCATCATTTTGTGAATGAAACCTTGTCTTGAGCAGATTCACGACTGACCGTAGTTTTGTAAATATGGGCCATAGTTACCTAATTGTGGCATCCGACTGCCGCGGATGTTACTCGGTGCCGAATCACGATAGTCGTGCCGAGCGAGATAAACGCATATAAAAGATGATAATGGGCAACCGTTATCACACGGACCGCGGGGGGCGCGGGGGCGCGGGGGGCGGTGCAGGCGGCGGCGCTAAGAGCCGCGCGCGCGGCGCCGCGTCCCCAGTCGCCCGCCGCACGCGCACGCGCACGCACGCACACATGGCGCCGCACAAGTTTACACGTAAGGAGGTCACGGAGCGGAACACGCGGAAGGACGCCGTGTTCATCATCGACAACGTGGTGTACGACGTGACCTCCTTCATGGACGAGCACCCCGGCGGGCACGAGGTGCTGACCGCCGCGGCGGGCAGGGACGCCACCGAGGACTTCAACGACATCGGCCACAGCCTCGATGCCAAAGAGCTCATGAAGAAGTTTGTAATCGGCGAGGTGGTGGACGAGGACCGCGTCGAGGTGCAGAAGCGCCCCCCGATCCCGTGGGAGGACTCCGCCAAGGGCGCGGCCGACGGGGACTTCTTTACTTCGTGGAAGTGGCCGCTGCTGCTGGGGCTGCTGGCGACGGTGCTCTACACCTACCTGTACGGATAGGGCGCCCCTGTGATTCTGGACGGACGCTATAAGATAGTTTACAAATGCGGCGGCCGACGATACGAATGTGAGACTTTGTACCTTGTGATAGTTAAGTTATTATTAAATTAAATTTGTTTATCAGTAATGAGCGCGATGTTTGTGATGAGCCGCGTGTGCGCCCGGGACGCCGCCGGGCGCGGTCCGGGGCCGGCAACCTACTGTGTGCTACGGTGCCTACACTGGCCTAACATTCTACGAGTGTTGGCTCGTTGTTGTAGGTACAGTATATTCTATGACGATGCACAATAATTATTTATATTTACCAAACTATAACCAGGTACGTGGGTACCTATAACGAGTTAATGAAGTACCTTCATACGATACGACCATACGCTACGCGCGCATCAACTTATGCCGCGGCATGTATAGTATCGGCCATTGACTAAAGTTTTCCTTGTGCCTATTTATTTACCTAAAAGTACGTTTTAATATCACAATCTTCAATAGCTATATAGTAGCCGCATACAAAGTATGAACGCAACCATGTACAGTCGCGAGTCGCGGTGCATCATTTAATGTGTCATGTGATACACGACACACGACACAGGCACAGAATAAATCATAGTACAGGTACACACCTGTCGCGGCGCAGCTCTGTCGGGACAACCAATGTTAAATACTATGATTAGACATGTACGTAATCATAGGTTAAATAATTACAAAATGAAACAAGAATACCTCGGTTAATGATTCCGTTATAAAAACAAACGCGGACTTATAGCGGAGTTACACACTAGCCAATATTTTATTAAATTTTGTATTTAAGATGAACTTCCCCGAGATCTTGCTTAGTCGATATTCAATATGTAAATGTTAAGCAGATTATACAATAATAAAAAGTTGTACGATGTAGTCATACACTGCGTCATCCCCCACAGCCGGAGTAGCTCGCACAGGAATAATGTATATTCTATAACACCGCTCCTTTAACCTCGCTACTAGAGTCCCTCCAGAGATCCAGACCTTTATCTAACTTACATAATTAGAAAAATTCTTATAATTTGGTACTTAAACGACCCTAATTTTAAGAAAATATCTTGTTTATGTCTACTGATACATGGTCGTATAAACAATTTTTATGCGAATTATGAAATAAAAATATTGTTTGCAGATCGATAGATCGTAAAAACTGAGTAGGTACTTAGGTATATATAATAACATCAAAAGGTCATTTTCGTCCGAATGGTGCTCACGCCAATTGAAAGGTGCTATCAAATATTATTTTAGAGATATAGAGTAACCGACTCCTCGGAGGAAGTCGTCATCGATGTAGAATCGAATGAAGGTAATACACCCAATAATATTGTTTTACAATGTCTGTTTGTATGAAAATTCGTCACGATAAACTACTGGATGGGATTTTATGCTTGTTTCATTAGTTTTGTGTTTACCGATTTTAGAATCGGTTCATTTAATAATTTAATAAACATGTCAGTAATTTTAAATTAATTAGTTTTTTAAGTACTTGTACGGTAATGGCAACGGAATCTTTCGAGAACTTTGATTTTATTTTGTATTGGAATATGGAACCGTGAGATTAAATATTGATTAAGTACCTAATTATTAACTAAAAATATTGGCAATCAATAACGACGGGCTGTTCGCACCGCTGCCGTTCGTACAGAAAATATTGTAGGTACATACTAAGGTAGTGATAGTGCGACTATTGTTTGTTCGAGTCGAGATAACGAGTTGCAACAATGGCGCTTAAATAAACAGTGAAATGATGTTCGTTCTTCCAATAATTTATTAGATACTTACCTACTCTACACTGTACACGCGAAGCATGTGACTAATGTGTTCAATTCTATGTCGCCATATTAGGACCGCTGAAATCATTGAATTACGTTAAATCTATGGCTGAAATGGAGAAGGTTAGTGTAATAATATAGTTGTGTACTTATATAAGATATAAGCAAGTATTACACGTTTGAACCATGCGGCACGCGGTCTAGGCAGTAGGCAGTAGCTCAGCGGGCCGCGGGCCGACGGTTGCCGCCGGCCGCAGGGGCAGCCGGGCCCAAGGCCAGCTCAGCGGGCCGCGGGCCGAGGGTTGCCGCCGGCCGCAGGGGCAGCCGGGCCCAAGGCCAGTGTCGGCAAGTCCAATGGTCGGCCGGCCTTGCAAATTACTATCTAACCGACTAGGATAACGTAAAACTACCTGGACACGACATGAAGCATTTCTTACATCACACTAATATTATAAAGGCGAAAGTTTGTATGTGTGTATGTTTGTTACTCCTTCACGCTCAAACGGCTAAATGGATTTGGATGAAATTCGGTACAAAGATAGCTTATATACTTATATACTGGATTAACATATAGACACAATTTATCCCGGAAAAGTGAAATTTTCCCATGAGATGAGAAAATAACTAATTTTTTTTATCCGCGGGTGAAACCGCTGGGCGCAACTAGTCGACCATATTTCACTTGTTACGTAACAATATTATTTTGAACTTTGAAGACTATCATGGATGGTTCATATTGGAAATGAATTTGGACATTTAATTGACGTGAGTTTAGACTTTTATTAATTTCTAGGCGACGATATTATGTCCGGCGTCACCACTCTACGTCTACTGGATTGGGAACAGGATCTCAAAGTCTCAAGTGAAGAATACGGTCCCTGGCATGCAAACATAACGCTTAGCGTTATTGTTCTAAGGTCGCTGGAATATACACTGGCAGTGCTTGGCGATGGGACAGATTCAGCTTCAGCCAGACGAGACTAAAACTTACTTATTACTTGAGAACACCGCGAGGAGTCACCTTCAGAAAAAGCTCAAGTTTATTGCAGAATTTGAACCGATGACATACGGATCTCGAGTCGGCCTCGGTGTTATTGTTAAACCGCATTCTAGAAATCTCTACAATGGTTAAATTCATAGTTTAATTCGGACAGCAGATAGGTGTTCAAATTACAAACTCCATTTATTAAATTTGGCGTTTTTAAGTGATATGATTGTGAAACATTATTTGAACTTGAAACATTGAGACTACACGGCGCACAGTGGTCCCATTTTGAAAAAAGGTGGACTTAGGACCGAAAGTCGGAATTTCGGGCTGTTTTTTTTTTATAGAATAGGTCTTAACTATCCTAACAACATCTATTCTATAAAGAAAATCCGTAGGATGCATAGTTTTCGAGAAAAAAAAAAATCTTTTTTTTCTTGTATGGAGAAAAACATACTTTATTATTTTTCTCAAGTTGGGTGAAATAGTGACGGCTTTTGTTGATATTTTATGAAAGCCCTAGTGGTATTGTATCCAGAAAAAAATAAAACCAATGCGGTCACCTGCGGCCGCGGGAATAATCAGATGTCAAAAATTGATTAATTTTTTTTGCGTATTTTGCAAACATTGTTCGTTTCTGGCCAATTATTTATGTATTTTAGGTTAGCGCTCCATACTTTAATTCGAACTATTATATAACATTTCAAAAAAATTAATCAAAATCGAGTTTTTTTTTTATAATTGCTGTTTCATTCATGAAAATGCACGCATACATGGTTAATTCAAAATGCAAATCCTATATTACTCAGTATAATGTACAAAATAAACATGCACGTACCTAAAACGTAAAAAAAAAAAAAAAAAATATTTTAGTTTTTCGTTTATGCTTACTAAAAGTCACCGGTAATGGTTACCGACATTACTTACCTACCACTGGCGGGCATTATCTGCATAATCGATTTGTTGCTTTGTATTTTCAAAACTGGTTTTGCGACAGCATTTTCACAACCGCGGTTGTTGAATGCGAGGCAGGATATAAACAAACGAGTCACATCTGATACTAGCTATGACTGGTCGCTAGCTGGTCGCTTTGTTCCTGACAAATCCTGACAACAGGATAACTCGTATATGCATGCAAGTAACTACCCCCTAAACATAAAAGTGATATAGCTCATCAATAATAATTGGCGTATGTTATACACCAATAATGTTTGTTATTGGTGTGTGTTTTAATCTTATGTAGTTGTGTACGTATGATTTTCTACCAGAAACATAAGATAAATGTGTAGCCTTGAAAAGGGCTGTTTTATATGTAGTTTTTTAAAGGATAAAATAAATAAAAAATTATAGCATTGGATCTGGTATATTTTCATTTTCTACTCTTCTTCCACGTATACGCACTCCGAGTCTATTTCGAGCAACTGAATTGCCTCAGGAAGCATCTCTAGATGATTAGGCTTTGAAAATTTTGGTCTAAGCCATGATATGTGGGGGTCTGAACTTATTAAAAGCCCGTGTAGTATGTCCTCGTTTGTTTGGATCCTTCCTGTCTTTCTCGTGTTCTTCTCTCTTACGTTCCGGAAGTCTTTATTACGAGCCTCGGAAGCTTCCTCCGACAAGGACCCTAAAAATAATAAAAAATATGCTATAATTATACGTTGAAGTTGACATTGAAACTATTATTTTAGTGTTTATAGATTTACAGTTAGTTAACTGCTTTATATTTCATTTGTCTTGATCTATTATTACTTACCAATAGGCAGAACTGAAAAATGACTGCAAATATCTGCTCCGTGCATCAGAAGTTTGTGGACACTAACAGGCATGTAGTACCACGGATAGAGATGCACATACAGTTCTGCTGTTTCTTTGCAATAACGTCTGAAGTTCGCAATATTGACGTTCTTTCCTGAAGATATAACTTGCAGAATGACAGAAAATCGGAGTAACAAATCTTCATCAACTCCAGTGATTCTCGATGATCTTTTATAATCTCGGAAAAAACGTCTTGCAGTGTTTCCATCGTTAGTTGTTCCAAAGCCCTGCAAAGAAGAAATTAAGTTAGTAGGGCATACAAAAACAGACGAGTATATAATATAAAGGAAGCAAATTAAAGGAAAAATTACCTGTTTTACAATATCGATGAGTATTCCAGTCTGTTCCCGAAACTCTTGTTGTGTGGCATTTTTCTTTGCTTGCTTCAATTCCTTGTGATCGCCACGAGCACTCCAGCGCTGGAAGTCCATATTATAAGATATATGAAGTAGACACTCCATACATCTTATCTTCATATGTAACGATGAAATTCCATATTGGTACAAATCCTGTCGAAGCGGTCTCGTGGCCAAAAGCTCCAAGTTATTCATTTCACTTGGTTTCGCCAAGCAAATGGGGCACGTTGCTGATGAAGGTACATCTGCAATAATATTCGCCACTTTCCCATCGATCATAGTCATGTGCAGTTCGTGGGCTATCTCCACATCACCACAATTTGTTGGTACCAATTTTGTAATTTCGCGCTGCATTTCTAAGTGTTCCCCTTTTATGAACTCCGCAGTCTCTGAAGTAAACGTGAATTTCACTGGCCGACAGTAATGTGGTGAGCAAGGATTTGGGTTTTCCCAAATAATCATTTCTCCCCCATCAACTAGTCGGAGTGGGACGATGCTGATCAATACAACAGAGGAATCGTCAAACTCAGGAGCTGAGACTTGTTTGTAATTACTCTGTGACGATGCTCCGTCAAGGCCCCATTTCCATATCAACTTCAGTCCTTCTTTGGTTGAACTTGTGATTGGTCTTAAGTCTAGCAAAATTCTTTCCACTGTGTGGTTAAGAAGTCCTTGCAACCTGAAAAATAAAATAAATTAATAAAAGTAAGCTAATGAAGCTTAAAAATTTTAAAACAACATATAGTATAATTTTATAAATACCTTATGCGAGCTCCCATTTCCGTTACTTCCACGTGTTCTTCAGATGGGTAACATCTCTTTTTAGCGTCAAGTAACTTGTGATAAGACGGAAAGGCAGCTGAACAATTTTCATCCTTCAGAAACATTCTCAAGGATAAGTATTGCCATTTGGATAGGCTAAGGGCTGTGTACAAAGCCAAAGATGTATCCTCTGCTATACTGACTACTTTTTCTTCCTTGAAAAGGAGTTTTGTTACATCTGATACAACTTCGGGAGTCTCGCACAGATATTCCACAATCTTCGCTAAAGCATATTTTCCATTTTCTTTTAACTTGGAAATAAAATAATACTGTAGTTCTTCTTCAGAGTTATCGTTAACAAAGACACTGGAACGTCTTTTCTTTTGTTTGTTGCCCAAATCGGCAAAGGGCACTCGAACTTCTTTTACAGTAGAGGTACCTGCTTCCGCAGTGCAGACAGATGGAATAGCAACCGGCAGTAATTCCGGCTCTTCAACTAAGTCCTCTGGCATTCTCATTGTAGTAACAAGATCAACCGTATTGCAAGTAGGCCAATTAATATTGGTCTCTAACCACTTGCGGTTGTTTTCCCGATTCATAAATGTCTTCAAGTTTCTGCTTGCATCTTTCCACTTCTTAGTTACAAGATTGGTGAATAGCCGACAAAACTCCTTAATTGTTTGATGGTCATCTTCAGATATTTCACATGGTATTTTGGAAACTATAAATTCACACAATTTATTGTAATCCTTAAGATTTCCACTATCTTTAAGAATCAAGAACATATCAAAATATGTGCCTAAGCCAGCCATTGCAAATTCAAAATAGTAATTTTTAGTACTTCACAGTTAGCGATGAATCAATTTAAATTAACATTGCTCTGTATTTAATACGCCATAACAGATAGGTCATTAGTCACTATGTGCAAGAGCAAGGTAATAGTAAACGACCAATCACAGCCATTTATCAAAAATGACTCATTTGTTTGTATAGATAAAGTCCGCCAATGGGAGCTAAGTAACGTGTAATAAGTAATCAGGAATCTGCACAAACAAATGAGTCATTTTTTCTGGTAGAAAATCATACGTATACAGATGACAGAAAGATTAAAACACACCAATAACAAACATTATTGGTGTATAACATACGCCAATTATTATTGATGTAGCTATATCACTTTTATTTTTAGGGGGTAGTTACTTGCATGCATATACGAGTTATCCTGTTGTCAGGATTTGTCAGGAACAAAGCGACCAGCTAGCGACCAGTCACAGCTAGTATCAGATGTGACTCGTTTGTTTATATCCTGCCTCGCATTCAACAACCGCGGTTGTGAAAATGCTGTCGCAAAACCAGTTTTGAAAATACAAAGCAAGAAATCGATTATGCAGATAATGCCCGCCAGTGGTAGGTAAGTAATGTCGGTAACCATTACCGGTGACTTTTAGTAAGCATAAACGAAAAACTAAAATATTTTTTTTTTTTTTTTTTACGTTTTAGGTACGTGCATGTTTATTTTGTACATTATACTGAGTAATATAGGATTTGCATTTTGAACTAACCATGTATGCGTGCAATTTCATGAGTAAAACAGCAATTATAAAAAAAAATTACTCGATTTTGATTAACTTTTTTGAAATGTTATATAATAGTTCGAATTAAAGTATGGAGCGCTAACCTAAAATACATAAATAATTGGCCAGAAACGAACAATGTTTGCAAAATACGCAAAAAAAATTAATCAATTTTTGACATCTGATTATTCCCGCGGCCGCAGGTGACCGCATTGGTTTTATTTTTTTCTGGATACAATACCACTAGGGCTTTCATAAAATATCAACAAAAGCCGTCACTATTTCACCCAACTTGAGAAAAATAATAAAGTATGTTTTTCTCCATACAAGAAAAAAAAGATTATTTTTTTTCTCGAAAACTATGCATTCTACGGATTTTCTTTATAGAATAGATGTTGTTAGGATAGTTAAGACCTATTCTATAAAAAAAAAACAGCCCGAAATTCCGACTTTCGGTCCTAAGTCCACCTTTTTTCAAAATGGGACCACTGTGCGGCGCAGGTGTTCAAATGTGTGGTTGTGTAAACAAACATGCATTAATTATTTCTTCACTCTACGCTGTGGCAGCCATATCTATAACCTACGTTGGTACAGGTAGGTATAATCTGCCATTTAACAACTATGGAAAACCTACTGAAAAAACTGTAGAGTTTATACTATTAGGTACTCATTCGTTGACAGGGTCATGACAGCAGCTACCTAACACAAGTACCTAATATAAGTACCTACACACCGAGGCACGGTACGGCAGGTCGGAGGCGGAGGTTCAAAACGATCAAAGGTAATTAATGACTCGCCTGACGCCTCACGTCCGCCAATGGCTTCTAACTTTTATATTATATACGGTCACATAACCATAAAACATGTAAATACTTATGCTAATAGAAAAATGTATAGCTTAAATTGATAAAAGGCTTTAAAGTGATGGCCGATTGCATTAGCCTCTGGAAACCTGCAGCACAACGGCAATACTTAGAGTAAGCAGGGGGAATGGCGTTCACTTAAGGAAAACACGCTATATTTTTTAAATTATTTGTTGTATTTTAAAATTTAGAATTTTAACATAAACTTTAACTATTCAATAATCAACTCTTCAATAGCAATCGTATTTACCTTACAATTATTAGCAGTAGTAAACATTTTAAAAAAAAGAAGGTTTGAGCGTCATTGCCCCTGTCATTGGGTAATGCCGCTCAGGCGAAGAGGTAGTGTACACCCAAACTAGTTTCTTTGCAATATAATAGGTAAGATCTATTATCTTTAAGCAAATAAGCATGGTATCAACGTATACAATTAAAGTGTACTTTAATCATAAAATGGCATCAAATATTTGTATTTGTACCTGAGACCAGCCTTATACAATAAACAAATATAGCAACGTATGCAATGCTCTTAGACATTCCATTTTCAATCGCAGTTTTAGCGGATTGTCAGTTGTTCTTTGACGATTTCTAAATGAATATCTATAATAATAAAAAAAGAAGTCACTAATGGGTAATTGCGCTCATGTGAGCGGGATAACCCCAAACGGTCGTTTTGAATTTCACTTTAAATTAAACAAACATTGAAAAGCAATAGTGGAAAATTGAATAATTCATTATAAAATAGAATGATTAAGTACCTAGGAAAGCTATATTAACAATTTAATACATATCAAAATACTGAAGTTACCGAAAAAAATATCGCGACAAAAATTAGTTCAGCGCAGCCGAATACAAACAAACGCATTTTATTGTCGCTTACCACGAGCTGACTGCCCCTGCGCATCGCTACGTGTTAGAGACCCTTCTCCTCTCCAGTTTTACGTATGGTGGCATGTTATTATATACCATTTTCATAGATTTATAGAGGTGCGCGCCATTACCCGGTGAGCGCAGTTCCCCCTGCTTACCCTACACAGTGCTTCATGATCACCGCCGACCGCCGCATGTTACACTGACATTCATGAAGGACATTTGCTCTGTGTTGTCATATTTCCACGGACCCACATAATAAATAATAGTAAGCGCCTTTGAGATAGATGCTCTGGAGTCTAAACACTAGAGTTAGTACGTACAAAACAGAAAATATAGTATTTTATATTCGGAATATATAACGGGATAACAGATTGGAAAAACTTGTTAGATAAACAAAATATTTTCTATAATGGGACAATCAATTTTTAGACTATTTTTGATTGCAAAAAAAGTATTTGAAGTAAACTACATTGGATACAAAACCTTAAAACATTTTATGCTTGTGATTTAGAAAAACCTCAAAAAGAGCCAGTAGTCGCGGACTGTAAGCTCCCACCTATTTTTGTATGTATGGAGTAACATTCTGTAGGTAGTGTTTGTGCGATGGACGTAGGTACCAAATGTTTAGTGATTAATGCGGTAGGTAATAATAACAGCATATCTGCTCATTATCAGAGATACTGTATCTCCGGCTCGCAGGCACAAACAGCCGGCGCGCGGCGGACTCGGCGCCCGTAGATAACTCCTCTATGACCAACCCTCTGATAGGCTAACAATCGCGGGGATATCAAACATTGCTTCTAGAACTTTCTTTATGCTACATCACACTTATGTTGTGTTGTGACGCAAATGTAATGTTGCATAATTCAATAATAAGTGAGTAGGTAGGATAATGTACCTACATGAATTGAATCGACAGAACTTTTGGGTATTCTGCTTTAGCCGAGGTCTAAGCACAAAATCAACAAAAGCGCTATTTTTGAAAGCCCAATGTGTCGTGATGGTTCAAAATAAACAAATGAAAAAAAAATTTAAGTAGCAAGCAATATAGCAAGTACCTAGTTTGGTTTTTCTAAAATAATATCTTACTAATAAAAAATACTTTATTAACGGAGTGTCGCAAATTTTCAGCGATAACAACACATTTTTTACAAATTTAATAGCCAGACTGGTGTTCTAAAGCAATAAGCAGTTAATATAATTATTTGTTATGCATATTTTACTCAATCCACAAAAAAACAAATATTAACACAATGTCAGGTGCAGAACCATTTTGATATAAAAATGATCTGCGATTTTCAACTTTAAACAAAGCCCATTGAAGACCCGCTCCTATTCACAAAAGTTGTGTTCGACTTTACATGGACTTTTAAATGAATGTAGTGGTTGTATGTTACATAGACGGGTGCTATCGCCGAGCCAATGAAGGCTACTCATTATATAGTGTACACATCCACAGGTGTACGTCCGCTGTGAAAGCGCCTCGCTTGGAATTGGAACAGAACGTACCTACTCGTACCGAGGCAGCACTCATTAAATATATGAATGACCTTGGAATGACATCATTAATTTATTTTAATGTTTTTAAGCCTGTATTGATTTTTTTTGGCTGAATAATGCTATCACGATTCAAGCAAAGTATATTCGAAGTTAATTTAATTTTAATAGGATTGTAATTGCGTCGGCAGGCACCAGCCGGCGAAGGAATAAATATTGCCTGAGCCACTGCTGTGTGTATTAACGAGTGTCTACGTAACGAGTGATGATCGCAGACCTCGCGCCGACGCTGGTTTAAACAGGTTCCAAAACTTGTAGAGCTCTCGAGCCAAGGTTACGTTTTATTTGTTGACGTGGCCACAGATTAAAAAACAATATCATCAGACCTACCACTTCCACGTGAAAACTCGAACGACTATAATGAAAAAAATTACTGCGCAATTTACTGATGTTATTGCATTTGGAATATGGACTCTAAAATTAATTTGTTATTGTATTACAAAAAGAGCCCGGAGTGTTTGGTGATATAAGTAGGTAAGGTAGTTTTAATTATCAGTATCAGAATGTTTTACTAAAAAATCATTCTTCAATAGTGTATAGACACCGAAATTAATACTTTTATTAGTATGTTACTACATATGGGCAGATGATAATAAAACAATAGCGCCCAACGATCATACACAAAGACCCTGGCCCTAACTAGGATACTCTGTAACCCGAGGACCCAGGAACTACGAGGACCATTGGTCCCACAACACCCAGATACAGAAAAGCGCTGTTTTTTCTGAGTACAAATACTTGTCAGTTAGCGGGAATCGAACGCACCATCTCCGGGTAATGAGCCAACCTGCTTAACCGCCACACCGCAGAGGCTATAGTAGTAGTTAATAGGGATGGAGATAGACATTTTGTTAAATATATTCTTGTATGTAAGATATATATAAATATAATTAAAAATAGATAATTATATTATTGTCATAATGACGTGGAAGTTCATAGTTGGAAAATAATTAAAGTTATCAATCAGATAAACGTATTAACACTCAAAAACAATTCAGCTTAGTGTATCACCAGTGTGGACGACCACTTATCGAGATAAAATGTAGTCTTACTGTAGTCCTAGTCTCTCCTGGGTCCAGATCCCAACTGTTGCCGTGAGGTTGGTCCGGCAATTAAAAGTCGAAATTACTCCGACTAGGTTTCGGACATATTTGATGTCCTTCTTCTGGAGCCAGTTACTAACGCAAGCCGCGGCAGCTTTCGCGAGTCACGTGCTGACGCTTAAAAAATGTGTCATACTCACGATAACTTTCAAACTAAAAATAAAAAATACACCAGCAAAGATTAATTCAAAGGCACCAATGACGCGTGGTTGTGTGACGTGAGGCGTCCACCTACATGTGCTCGTACATACAAACAAACTGTTAGTAATCATGAATCTGCAGTTTTTTCTTTAATTTGATTTTTACTATCTAATCTTAGCTTTGCCATTCCGTACAAGCAAAAACCACGAATAACTTCCTGACTCTATCGATAGCTCCAGGCGCAGCTTGTTACAAGCGGACGGACGATGTTACCACACTAAATATATACAAGTTGACACTAAAACAGGTGTTGCTATTTAATAAATAATAAGGCAATTTTCCATATCCCGGAAATTTTGGTCACATTTCCGCTCACAATTAGAAAACGTTACTTGAGATTTGAAGTATTCACATGATTTGCTGGGAAGAAAGTTAAGGGGTTGTTTATCGATGTTTGATTACATACTCTATGTTTGAGAGATTAAAGTTCAATGGCGGTTGGCTGGACGCTCCCCGCGACCGGCCAGCCGCCTGCAGCGGACAGCACCATCATTCTCCGGCCGCTGCCGCCGACGCTGGCTCCGGTAATTTTTTCTTACAATATATCTGAAATTGACATTTATTATTTCCAAAAATGGAAAGAACAAGGAAGTCAAAGTTAATGTTCGTTTATTTTTTTGGTTGGTCACATTGTGATATTTATTAATATTAGAGGGTAATACCTAATAGTCCTTAACGAACATTCAACAAATTTAAAAGTTTAGCAGGTAAGGCAGGTTATATTTATTTCATTGCAAAGTTTTCCGCTCGTCAAGATGGTGGATAAAATATAAGGTAGTAGAATCAAAAGTGCGCCGTATTAGCGTTCTTTCTCATGCATACATTTGAGCAACTGGTGTCCACAGGGAGCCCCCAGCCGCTGTAGTGGCACTATCCTGCATGGTAGAGTCCGCTCTACGTGTGGTGTAGAGTCGGGCATGAGGCTCGCCCCGCGCGGAGTGGAGGGCGACGGTCGACTAGGCTCTACGAATCATCGCTGTGCTCACTGCACCACTTGGTTTCTGAGTACTTATATCGATAACACGATCAAATTAAATAAATAAAATAAAGAGAGTTAACATTTTGAAAATCATAAAATCGTTCGGTCATCGTGTCTCGTGTCGTGCGCCAAGTGCGAAACATGAATGATGCAGCGGGCGTTTGACGTTGGAAGCTAGTTGTTCTTGTGACATTAAGCGTCATGTTACATTTTATGCTACCGAAACAATAAATAAATACATTTGTCGTCTATACGTCTCGTGCCCCATGACTCATCATATCAGCTAGATTGCAAGTTCGATATAAATCGAAGGCTACTATATCTAGTAACCTGTAGGTATTCATTTCTGATTCATCATCAATACTTTACATATAATGTACTTAGAAATAATGAAATCTGTTTCATAACAAATCTATGAACTTGATTTGAGGAATTTTTAGTCATAATGACGTATGCACATAATTGCAAGCTATTTCCTAATCCGATCGATAGCGCCGTGCGGTGCCTACAATGTTTTGTGTTCCAAATAGGTCAAAACGAAGGTCATTAATTAATTCATAATGTGTTAACTGTTTAACATATTTACGTCGAAATTGGAGATTGTCTAATGAAGTATAATTATTCAAAACAGCTTGAAGAAAACAATTAACTGAATATGTAACGCAAACTACATTCAGTAACAGTTTCAACTTTCAACTTGAATGTGACTTTAAACTTTGAGTTGAATGAGCGGCGTCTTCTGCACAATTTGCGAATATGTACATTTATTTTTCTGTAAATGGGTTTCACCTGAGTGAGTCGTCGGCAGATCGGAGCGCGACACGAGTTGTCGGCTACTCAGAATACAAGTGTTGGGTGTGTACACGACAGTACAGCACAGAGTGCGCTCACTCGCACTCTAACCGAACCCGGAGAATTACGACCATTTCGTGGTATGAAGATGTAGATAACCCCATCAACATTTATACCTTTATTATAGTGCGAAATAAGACCTTTATATGTAGTTGTGTGAACGGTTCACTTCGCGCGTACAAACGTTTTTGCAGCAATTGTATTCATATCAACACACATCCAAAGAAGTCCACAGCTCAACATACACCTCCTGTAAAACCGGGTTAATTTTCGAACCTGTTAACGCCAAGTACATAGGGAATTTTTTCTTTCTGGATCAATCTACTGGAACCGCTATTAAACGATTTTTGGTTAAAAAATCTATACATAGTATAAAATTCAAAGTCCTCACTGACTGACTGACTTAGGTATATATCAGCGCACAGCCTAGACCGCTGCTCCTAGAGACTCGAAATTTGGAGGGTGTGTTCTTTGTAAAGTGTGAGGATCCACTAAGAAAGGGGTTTTAAAAATTCCATCCCTAATAGGGTGAAATGGGTGGTTGAATTATCTATGAAAAATTATCTTCTTCGTTTCCTATACGCCTCGCGGGCGAAGCCGTGGACAGAAGTTAGTACTTAACAAAGGTTTCGTTCAATAAACCGGTTTAGAGCCATTTTTGTCACCCCTCCATTCACGCACACACCTGTCAGCCGTGATTTGCAGCAAAAATGAGTCGTACGTAACAAACACACACATTTCACCTACCTCAAGTAAATGGCTCTGCAGCAAATTTCCCCCTACTTTTGAGGGAAATGCACCTCCAATCAAACCTCTTTGATGGCAATAAAATGTATTATATGAACTTGTAGAACCTGTATACCAATTTTTGTCAAAATTTGTTGAAAAATGCGACGTATGTACATACGGACAGATAAGAGCAAATTTGACGAGTTGAGTTGAAATTTGCAAAGTCTTGCGCTCACTTTAGTTCCATATACAGTAACATTAATGTAATACAAGAATACAAACAAGTAAAGCTGATTGCATTGCTGAAACATGATTGACCGTGGCTCTGACGACTTGCGACTCTGCCCATTTCTTTTTATACCTTTAGCTATTGAACAATGTGTAAGTATATCCATTTTGGGGGTTTCACCCACATATATGATCTGTGTAGGGGATGTGGTGAAAATAAGTGAGAAGAAGATGGACTTGGAACAAATTAAAAGGTTTGCGAGCGAGCGACGTGTGGATGGCGTATGTAGTAGCGGATAACTGCCCGGTGAAGTTCGCGAGAGCCTATCTACCCCTCCCGCGCCCCTTGTATCTACCCCTGGCCCTGGTTCGTACCTACTTCACACACGTAGCCCGCGATTGCATTCCTTTGTTTTATTAAATAAATTAAAACAAACAAAATAAATACAAAATATTAAATGCGTCGCCAACACACCCCACCCCAGTGCATCAGCACTCATCACCCGTAGGAATTCGTGCGACGCGTGCCACGGATCGCCGAAGCAGCCCTCTTGGCGTCTTGACACGGTAGTGGCGGACGATCAACATCGTGACGTGATGGCGGCCATCCAGTATCACCGGCTGTTTCACTTCTTGTGATATTTCAGGTGCGGCGTTGATGCGGCCACCGACTCGAAGCACTCCACACTCGTCCAGGAACGGGGATAAGGTAAGTAATTTACTTCTTTTATCTAATCTTTTTTTATGTTTCAGGTTGGCGAGGTCTTCAGGGAACGACTGGGCTTGTGAGTATCTCATCAGCAGGCGCTCGGCTTTCACCATTATATCGCCGTCTATCACGCCGGTAAGTTTTTTACATTTATCTATGAACGATAATACTCGGCAGGTGGTTTTTAGTAAGCGCAGCCAGGAAGAAAATCGGTTAAGTTTTCAGTGATGACGTGAAGGGTTGCTACACATTCCAGGTCCACGTCTGATATGTTCGGCGGCTGTATTTCGCGGGACCAGGTGCTCTCTTCTCTTTTTAAAAATTCAGGGCCACTTAACCATTCGTTCTCCAGTACTGAAAGCTCACAATATTCTCTGGTAGCAATGTCGGCTACGTTTAGCTTTGTAGGTATGTAACGCCAGTCATTTATCTGTGTGAGTTCATCTATTTCGCCGAGTCGGTGAGCTATGTACACTTTATAGGTACGCGTGTTATTACGTATCCAGTGCAGCACTGTAGAGGAGTCACACCAAAAGTAAGTTTTCTGTATTGCAATTCTATGCTCTTTTATAATCGTCTCTAATAATCTTGCAGCTAGGACAGCGGCCTGCAGCCCCAAACAAGGCACGGAAACATGTTTTATTGGGGCGACTCGGCATTTACTCGCTACAAACGCAACTTTTATCTGGTCGTAATAATTATCTTTCCAGCGCAGGTAAGCTACGGAGCACATCGCCTGTGTTGATGAATCGCAAAATATATGTAGCTGTAGGTCGCTATAACTAGCGCTTGCCCGCGCGCCGAGACCAGACGAAGTGGGCGTGGCTTGCGGCCACTGTATGTTGTTGAGTGCAGCCACACTTACCACCGCCGGTGCATCTCCCGTCTCGCCCGCCGCTGCTGTGTTATAGTATCTAGGCATACGTATGTGACTCACGCGCTTTAACATTTGCAGCCATTCAATCCATTTCGTAAACACGTTATCACACGCGGGAGCCGTGCAGTTCTCTTTATTATGCGTAGACACTAAACACTTGTAGTATAGTCTATTTCGTTTCACAAAGAACCACCTGTCTTTACGCAGTGATTTTTTGAACTTTTTACAGTCTGGCAGCTTATGATTTGTAATACGACAAAACCGGCACTTATCGTCGTTGTTATTGTCACTTTGTACGAGTACAGTTTGCGCGCGATTTTGAACGATATAGTTTTTACGTTTCACAGAAACTCCACTATGATCGTAAGTTAAGTTCACTGCAGTCCGTGATATCTTCACAGCTTCTCCGTCTAGGAGCTCGGATAAAATCACAAGTGTCGACTTACAGCCTTGGTTGAAGTAAGGGTAGCTGAAGTCGACCCACTTTGAGATGAGAATAGTAGGTAATTTAGATAAGATTACCGACACTAGGTTCATCGCACTTAGGTACTCATTTTGACCGATCGCGAGTACGGCAGCCACATAGTTCTTCACTTTCACAGAGAACGGTATAATGTCCCGATGATATTGCTCTGACAACAGTTGTAGTGAAGTGATGTCCTGCATAATTTTGGCTATGATTATGTCAGGATTTCCAAACTGAAGATCCAGTGATGACATAATTATGTCAGGCGTTGTAGCACTGATTAACAGAGACGTTACTGCTTTTTTAGCTGGTCCATGAAGACATTTTCTGAGTCTCCACAGGTTTTCTTTCTCGTTGAAGTTGCACACTAACGTGGATTCTTGGTACGCCTGCTTGAAATGAAGCCAGTCCAAAGGGTTACCAGAGAACGAAGGTAGATCTCTCGGCGTACATAAGCGGCTTAGCATTTTGGCGTCAGACCCTTTAGTAGCGGCGGAAGTAGTCGCAGCGGTCAGGTCCTTTATCGCGCTCACCAGCAATTTCACATCGGCCTCACGGCCGTCGGCACTTGGTACTGGTGGCAGTGGAGGACACGCCTCGCCCTTCTTATTTCCAGCTCGTGGGCAGGGTTGTCCTTTCAGCTCCTGTTGACTGCGATCTATCCACTTCTCTACTTCACTCTGCATGCTAACTTCACTTCTTCCAGATCGTGAACTGTATTTTTCATCTATCTCCGCCATATCCGCTTCTAGCTTTTTATCGATGAGCTCCATTTGTATACGCGCCTTCGCTTGTGCCGCTTCCAGCTCTAACTTCTTTTTCCGGGCCAATACTGAAGACGACGCCGAAGCCTTGGATTTCGATTTTGGAGCAGCTTTCATTGCTTCGATGTCTTTTCGAAACGCTGATGTTGAGGGAAACTCCAGAACATTTTCTGACTTCGCCGTTCTCATACTACCCACATTTACATTTAAAAATGTTTTATCCAAAACGGTTTTTGGAATTGTTTGCAGGTCTGCATCACTTTTACACTTGTCTTTTGGCTTAGAAACTTCCACTTTACGTTCTTGTTCCAGATCTAAATGTTCCAAATTCGAAAGCTTTTCTTCTTCCTGTTTTTTGACTGCACTTCTTGTGTTCACCATTTTTCGCGGCGGAGTCGAAAACATAGGTTGTCGATTCAATATTCGGTTCGAAGACCACTTTTGTAGGGGATGGGGTGAAAATAAGTGAGAAGAAGATGGGTACTTGGAACAAATTTAAAGGTTTGCGAGCGAGCGACGTGTGGTTGGCGTATGTAGTTGCGGATAACTGCCCGGTGAAGTTCGCGAGAGCCTATCTACCCCTCCCGCGCCCCTTGTATCTACCCCTGGCCCTGGTTCGTACCTACTTCACACACGTAGCCCGCGATTGCATTCCTTTGTTTTATTAAATAAATTAAAACAAACAAAAAATTATCTTCTTCGTTTCCTATACGCCTCGCGGGCGAAGCCGTGGACAGAAGTTAGTACTTAACAAAGGTTTCGTTCAATAAACCGGTTTAGAGCCATTTTTGTCACCCCTCCATTCACGCACACACCTGTCAGCCGTGATTTGCAGCAAAAATGAGTCGTACGTAACAAACACACACATTTCACCTACCTCAAGTAAATGGCTCTGCAGCAAATTTCCCCCTACTTTTGAGGGAAATGCACCTCCAATCAAACCTCTTTGATGGCAATAAAATGTATTATATGAACTTGTAGAACCTGTATACCAATTTTTGTCAAAATTTGTTGAAAAATGCGACGTATGTACATACGGACAGATAAGAGCAAATTTGACGAGTTGAGTTGAAATTTGCAAAGTCTTGCGCTCACTTTAGTTCCATATACAGTAACATTAATGTAATACAAGAATACAAACAAGTAAAGCTGATTGCATTGCTGAAACATGATTGACCGTGGCTCTGACGACTTGCGACTCTGCCCATTTCTTTTTATACCTTTAGCTATTGAACAATGTGTAAGTATATCCATTTTGGGGGTTTCACCCACATATATGATCTGTGTAGGGGATGTGGTGAAAATAAGTGAGAAGAAGATGGACTTGGAACAAATTAAAAGGTTTGCGAGCGAGCGACGTGTGGATGGCGTATGTAGTAGCGGATAACTGCCCGGTGAAGTTCGCGAGAGCCTATCTACCCCTCCCGCGCCCCTTGTATCTACCCCTGGCCCTGGTTCGTACCTACTTCACACACGTAGCCCGCGATTGCATTCCTTTGTTTTATTAAATAAATTAAAACAAACAAAATAAATACAAAATATTAAATGCGTCGCCAACAATCTGTATTACTAATTTGTATTGCAAGAAGACTCGATTTTTGGGACAATATATAAGAGTTTGTATCAGGAACAAGTTGTGACACGCTTGAAGTTCTGCAGTTCATAGTTCAAGGCGCAACATACGCAGCAGGCACGTCGAGCTCGTCCATTGTGAAGTGGCGAGAGTTACTCTAGCACTGAAAGTACCGACTCAAACCATTGAAGTTTCCACAATTAGTTGTTTACATATTGACGTTGTTAAGCCTCACGTGGCGGTGCCGGGGCCCGCCGCCCTGGAACAAGTGGCTTCCGTCGCCGAAACATCCGCGCCGGCGGCGCCATTCAAGGGTTAATGTCAAGTGAACTGATTGATATATTCAGTGAACGCGAGAAAGGTACTTTGGAGGCGACATTCCGCGCCGCGCTGACTGGAATCGATTGCTTCCTTACGCAAAGGGAAATTGAAACTAGAATCGTAAAGTTCTTGTTTGTTGATTGAATCATTTGAATACGGCTCTGTGTCGAATCAACGTACGCGTGCTGGAGGTACATCCCGTGCGTGGATTCCTGTCACGGTTATATGTAACCTCCTCTCATTCTTTCTACTATTTTCTTTTTATAGGGCTTAAGTTCTAGAGTTGTATATTGTGCAGACATTTGTTTCCGACCACGCTCGGCGTCACGCAGTCATCGCTGTCGTTGCAAGAGGTTGCCATCGGTGTGACTAGCCGTAATACTTGTTCTGTGAACATGCTCCCACAACACCCAGATGTTGTGGGAGCATGTTCCTAGTAGTTCCTGGGTCCCTAAGATATAGAGGATCCTAGTTAGGGTCCAGAACCTATGTATGGTCGTTGGGCGATGATCGTTATAATCATAGAATCCCTAGATCTATCCCTATAGGTACTATGTTCATATACCAACACAAATCTGTACATCACATAAACACGGCCTTTCTCAAGCAATCAAACTCGAGGTGAACTAGAACCCGCAAGAACCATCTAGCCCTAACTAAAGTAGTCCCGACCGAGTCGAGAGCGATGTTACTCGCTGATGGACTCGCCAACAACTGCGATTGTTGTGATGGCCGCCATTAACGAGTGCGTTTGTTTTATTACGTGCTAACTTTTATACGCATGTTCGGCCAGGTTGAAGGCTCTGTGTGTCATTATCTCGGATACGCAACTTTGCAATACAATAATAAGCTTCTTTTCTCCCTCTCAATGTATGCCATTTATAAATATAAGGCTGTATGTATGCTAAGAACAATTTAAAGATTCTAAATATATTTTTTACATAAAGGACTTCGTTTGCTTAGTTACGAAACTACGCATGAAACACTAGTATGAAACCACTATTTCGTAATGGTTTCAATGGAGGCTGCAGTAGAACTGAGAAGAAGAACGAGGATTGATGTACTTTATTTTTGTCGATAAATCCTCATTATAAGCTCAATCGGCTGCTAGGCTGCAGGATTTGTAGACGATAGATTCCTCTTTCTCGGACTAAGTGGATATCATGCTTTAGCATTCAATCTTCCTTTGCACTAGATTAGGACAATCAACAATTAAATGAATTCCACTACTCCCCATTGGCAAGTAAGTCAAAAGGGATTTATGAACTGTACCTATAAAAGAAATATATATATCTATCTATAAAAAGATAACTTTCACTGGCGTGCCACCAGTTTTAAGAACCCGTTGCGCGGCGCGGGGGTCGCGGCGGCGCCCTCTCAGCGCATCCCTTAATTCTAGTCGTCAACTTAATTTGATTACATTTTAATTATGTTTTACCTTTACAGTAGAACAACGGCCACGTTGTTCGACACACAACACCCCACTGCGAATTAAATATTTAGTAGGTATTGGAATAAAATATGAAAAACTGTAACAAGCGTAGTTAACCAATATTGAATAATTTGACACGAATTGACACGACCGCTTTGACATCCCTCGTACAGTCCAAATAGCATTTGGAAGGTATTGTTCTCGATATCACAGATGAATTAGGAAAAAGCATTAGTAATTTCTTAGATAAAACATAAACACGATTTTCAAGCACCGTCTATTTTATTGGTTATTCTGAGGCTAAATCCGTAAACTGTAATTAAAAATACAAACAACAAAAAACCGATCACAAAAATAAAAATACTGAATTTTTCCGGAATAAAAGCTATTCTGTATTAATGCAGGTTGGTTTCAGTATAGTGAAGGCCGTCTGTGTGCAAGCATCACAATTTCACCCAAGTCGGTCCAGCCGTTTCAGCGTGAAACTACAAACTAAAATACTGTAATTTATTATCTTTGGTAGAGATAAGGGAGAGAAACAGGGAGTCTGTGGTAGTTCATATGTTTTATCTAGTCTGCGTTACTGCATAGTAATACAAGTCTAGTTTAGTGCAGATATTGACGAGATTCTGGGAAACGGAGAGGAACATGAACTGTAACGAGGTTATAGTAATACTGAGCGGCGGGCTCGGGGGCGGGCGCGGAGTGCCGCGTGTGCCACAAGTTGTAGTTGCTCCCTGCAGCGCCCCGCGGCGCCCCGCGGCGCCCCGCGGCGCCCCGCGGCGCCGCCGCCCGCCGGCGACACGAGACCGCTCTCTGACACACACACACACAATATATTCGTAATATACGGTGCTTACGTAACCATAATGACGCAATATACAAAATGCACGTTTGTTATGTACCATTTATTGCTACATCATTCATTAAACTAAAAAAATAAACATATAATAAAAAGAAACATTCGAGTTATAAATACATTGTTTAATTATATATTATCGATTATGATTGTGTTACCACATGAACAGCTCTGCTGCGGGTTTTGAAGAATTTTATTTTACTTCATATTCTGGATAATAGAGATATCTACTTATTGCTTTACACTTAGGTATATCGTAAAATTGTGACAAACATATTTCGTAGTTACATTATCCACGCGGGTAAAACTGCGAGACTCAGCTAGTATATGATAAATATTAGTTTATTGTCGTAGGTACCAATCATTTACTGTAATGTGAGATAATTTCATATACTTAATAACGTAAGTCATTAATGTCTAGAGTCACCGTGACTCGACGAAACAAACATGTATGTATACTGCGAAAATAAAATTATAACCACAACAATTAGGTACAATAATAACATCCGACAGAGATAATCTGTATTATGGAAATTAAGTAAATAAAAATGACGCAATTTAAAGCATCTATTACGTAACTTTGAGATATAATTGTACTCCGTACATACTCGCATGTAGCAGTGCCTACAGTGCTGGCGGCCGGTGACGACTGCGGTGCTGGCCGCGATGATGGTGGCCGAAAGCGCAGCGCAGCGCGGCTCCAGGGTGGAAGAAAGGCCGACACCAATGGTCGAGGAACAAAGAAATAAATCATTGTAGTACCTTAAAAATTAACTACATGGCGTTACGGACCCTTGAAACACGCAAATGTTTGTCGCACAAATAAACTTTTTTTTTTGTTTTGGTATGGCTCCACACTTTTGTGTATTTACCCAGTGTCAGGTAATTGATAATTTCTCTAGTTAAGTAATACATATATGTCAAGTCAAGTCACAGTCTAGTCAAGTCATACTCCTAGTAAAGTGGTGGCAACTTTACCAGAAGCTTCTATGGAGTTTTGGAAACAACGCGAAAATAAACATTTCACCATCATTATACCACTTTCCCACACTCATGCCTGTAGCCCAGCACCTAAGGAATAAAATGCCATCAATTTTATGCACTAACACTGAAAATAGACAAACACAAGTTTTGGAAAATAATACAATGCGGTGACGCGATCTTTTTCGTTTTCCCGCCAAAACTGCCCAAATAAACGTTTAAACAAAACTCGTCATCGACATACTCTTAGCTGAAAATGGCTGGCTGGTGGCTGGCTAGAACCCACCTGCAGGGATTTTTCATATATACGGCGCCTGGTCGAGTAGCGCGGTAAGGTCGACTTTCAAATAATGATGACCGGTAATGTACTCTTTGATAGTGACCATATTACATAAGGGCACATAATACATTACATATTACATTCTTTAAGAATAAACTCTGTTTAAAATAAATAGAAAAAAATATTTGAGTAAAGAGTATTTTGTAATAATTAGTTACGTTCCAAAATTAATGTAAACCCCTTACATTATAATGCAGAAAAAATAGAATTAGATTTACACAACATATTATATTACAAACGTCTTCGTATGTAGTTATTATTATTGACCAGTGTATTGGTTTGTACTATTCATTATTGGCCGCCCGTCGGCTGGTCGTACGTCGTTAGTAGGATCATTCAAGTTGTTGTGGTGCTCACGCGCTCACGCACTGTTTGCTAGACTTTCTTCACCGTATCGACAGCGGGTGTTGACCTCGCTCGGTGACGCTGTAAAGGTCGGTAGAGACCAACAGCATTAGCCCGTTAACAAAGGTGGTGATTGAGCAGGGTGGCTCGTAGCCCGGAGGCCGCGGGTTTGATCCCGGGATAGGACAAGTATTTGTGCACAAAAAAAAGAGCAAGTACTTGTTTATTCTTCTTATTATTCTTATTTATTGGCACTATAATAATATTAATAATAACGCCCAACCACCACATACATAGGATTCCCTGTGTCTAGGGACTCAGAACAAGTATTTGCGCTTTTATTTTTTCTGAGCGCAAATACTTGTCCTGCCGCGGGAATCGAACCCGCCGCCTCCGGGCTATGAGCCGACCTGCTCAACCACTATACCACAGAGGCTGTCAAAGTGTACGGTCAATTCTTCGCCCATAGAAGGCAGCACGTTCGCAAGAGATATATACTGTTGATATCCATGCGTTGTCCGAGGAGGTCGAGGTTTTAATGTACCGAGGACATCGCTCCTGTCCGGCACCCACAGGAAGAGATGGGGTGGTACCATTCTCACACCGCCAAAACTATCCGGCCCTAGAAAAACCTAAATTGCATAGCGTAACGTAGACTCACTTTCTACTTTAAACAAAGCTCTCTAGAGACCTCAAAAACATAAAAGTAGTGCTTGGTCGCCGTCTCAAGGCACGGCAACCCTGGTCTCTCTGGAGGAAGTCACTTTCATAGACAATCGGCGCAAGTGCCACCGCATTTTATACCCTATTGGTCGAATATTACGCGTCACTTCCAATAAACATAAATTATTTTTATAAAGCCCGGGCTCCTTTACCAAACACAATATAATAAGAAACCATTTGTGTTTCAGCAAAAGTTCTTTCGGAAAAGGATATTTTTCTTAAAATTTCCGACCTGCGTCAAACGTATAATACATAAAACGCCATAAAATAGGTAAAATATTGGAGTGTGTGGAACACACTTCATAAACTCTTCAATATCGCATGACAAAGTACGGCGGCTGCGCCAGTTATGAGCGAATGTTATGTTTTCCTCGTACAACTATATCACCTCTACAAGCGCGTCTCATAAAGCTTTTTGGCGTGAAAAAACATTTTCTTTCTTCTGTAACACACCTTATCAACGTGCCATTTTCACCTTCCAATAACAGTTCCCAAGGCCGGTATTAGCCTAGCAAGCTTGAACGGCAGTTGAGATGTTTTCGAATAGGGCGGGGGTATGGAAGTATGCCTTTTGTTGGTGTAATCTCGTGATATAACGCCGCATCATCAATCTCCGGCTGCACCCTGCAGCCTTTAGATGTTATACGTTGAGTTAAGTCGCTACAGAATGGTGAATATAAATGCCTCGACGGAACTCTGCCCGCGCTTGCAACTGTTGTAGGACCCAGACCGAATGAATCGCGGTTTTGATCGAAACGTAAAGAAAACTTTACGAGAGCCTTTGTCAGGTGAATGTTTGTGAGGCACAGTTGTATGGCAGTCAATAACCATGGATTGTTGTAGCGCAGGGAGAATAGTCCGCCGCGCTCAGACCGCAGGCGGCGGCCGCGGACTCGGCTGTCATACCAACGTACTCTTCGAGAAGTAATATGGATTAACGATGACATCATTTCATTTAATTTGACATCAAACATGACGTAATTGTCTTTTTAATGTTAGTGAACGATGTGACGAGCTAGTCGTTCACCTGATGTTAAGAGACACGGCTGCCCATAACAGAACAGTGTCACTTGGAACTCTAAAATATAAAGTTTCGCATGACACTGCACTGCGGACATCATCCTGATACATCAGCAGTGTGCTAGTGTGTATACCTTTACCAAAACGGCTAAAACAATGCATAAAATGTTGACCACGGAGTGCTTGTGTTACCGGTACACGGTATTACAACATGCAGCATTTTAAAAACAGGGTCAGTAGTGTTTTTAGCAGGTAAATTAATTAATATTCATTAAATTATTATTGTAATTTACCATTAGTGCTGTGGTCCGGTGTATGTCCATGGGCTGCGGTGACCTCTTCCCTTTCCTATCTCATCATTTTATTTGCATTTTATAAATTGAATACTCTTTCTTCCGGAAAATTGGCACAGTTTCCCAAGAATAAGTGTAAATTGTAGGTGAAACACGAGGTAGCTAAGCACATCTGGCAAAGAAATAAGTAAATGATTTTAACTTTATACTTCTAATGACCCACTGTAGTTCTTTTGTCATCTATCATTAGAATGAGGAGCATCAGAGCTGGCTGCTGGCTCCTCACTCCACGCCGGGGGGAGGGTGGGTGAGGGGTGCGGAGGGTGGGCTGTAGCGGCGGCTTGTCATGACGCACAATTAACTATGCGCTCATTATATACAATGACAGTTCCGCAGATCAATATTGTGGGTCACAGAGACAACTTAAAAAAAAAGTAGAAAGAAGGGATCTTATAGATCTTGGGCGGAATGAAACACATTACAACCTTTCCTTGGTGATTTGGATCGGCTGTCATTCTATCAAAGTCAAAATCAAATGATTTATTGCAAATAGGCTATTTTTAGCACTTTTATAAGTCTACACACAGTTACAGTATAGTTTAACTAATAGGCAGTAATTTACCTATAACTATAAACATATCTGTTACCAATTGATCTTGTAACTTCGATAATGGTATTGCTTTAGGGTTCAGGTTCACCAGACTTCGTCCACAATATTTGTGTAAACAATCGGCCCTGAAACGAGGCTGCTATTGCTTAACTCGTGAGCAAACTAAAGTTTGTGAAGTTAAAGCTATTACCCTGTAAATAAACGGATAATGGTATCGGTGCGTAAGCGTTTGAGATCACGAAGCAGGAAATGCCTAGTTACTTGATAGAGAAGAGATCGCCGATCGCCCACGAAGCTGGTGGTGTCTGTGGTAAAGGTCACGTCCTGAGTACACATTCTTGCCAAATTTATCTTAAATTGCTATTTCATTTGGTGTTACTCTGTAACACATAACTTATAGCTTACATTTTTCTTTTAGCTTAATAATCATTGATAAACTAAAATAACTTAATACACATTCCCTTTTTAAATAATAGGCCTTGAACAGCATAGGTTTTGTCAAGTTTACCGTCTACGCCTGGTCCAGTTTTTTACAGCACCGTGAATTAATGTTTGAACTAAGTCATGTGCTCGCTTCTGAAATTTATACTTGAACTTTAAAAACCCACCTACGTATGCCCGCTGTTTCGATTCCTTCACGTGTTTTGTGTAATATGCAGTGAAATGAAATTGATACGTTGAACTAGCCCGTGTTCTGGGTTCCCTTAGCGGCCCTCGCTTCCTTCTAACCTAAGTTCAATACATGCTGGAATAAGACAACTAAGGTAACACAATCATTTCTCTATTATTTTGTGTAAAAATGGTAATTAAAACCTCCAAGTCATATCAATAATATTTTTCATAATGTAAAATTAAATTAAGGTTAGTATTAGTTAGGATGATCTCCGAATTTTGAATTTTGAATATTGAAAGAGTCGTTCTTTTGTATTTTTCTTATAAATTTTTATTCTGTTGCAAATACATAAATTTTCTTTCTATTTTCTTTAAATTCAACGGGAGAAATTTCATTCCTAATTTGAAAATTTGTACTACGCTCCGAGGGACTATACGAACAGCTTACCACCTCCTGACCCCACGACCCTCTTCAAGGTTTCCTTTTTAAACGTATAAGTTAAATTATTTTTGGCAATATATATGTCAAAATTTTTGTTTTTTCTTCTTTCTTTCTTACCCACTGCTAGTATTAGTCATCTCATCCCTTTCTTAAAGGTGATCTACAGTATTTATAACTTTTAAATGACGTAGACCGCATAGGAATAAGAAAAAGAACAACCAAGAAAATAAACAAAAATATGTTTGAAGGGCCTACGGGTTTGTACCTACATCTTCATGGTCTTAGCCTTAGCCGATCGCGGGTCTCGGCGCGTGCTCGCGATGTGGCGCGTGTGGCCGGAGGGCTAGAGGAGTTTTGGCGGAGTGTTCCGAAACGACACTCACTCGCGCAGATCTTACGTACATCTTCTGTACGTTTATGTAGGTGACCTTTGTTATCGGAGGTAACCATTCCACTCGCCGTGATCATCATCGTCGTCGTGATATTTTTATTCGAGAGTTGGGTTTTAAGTTTAACGTTCAACTCTTTTGAAAAGGATTTTTACTACCTCTTCTACTATTTGATCCGCCAACAGAACACGACTGTAGTATTAAATATTAATATGAAAATTTTGTTCTCCGGGTAACAGTTGCCAACGTTTATTTTGCCACAAGATCCGATGTTAAAAAGTTAATGTCATAGTAATAAAGTGCTAAATAGAAAATTTACATAATCTTGATATACATGATTTACTCAAACAGTATTTTACCTATGTTTAAATACAAATTTCACACTTTAAGGTATTTGCTTTAAAAATAATTGAGCTCGCGTGCTTTGTTAATGTTGAGTTAGTAAAGCATGCATTGGTGTTGGTGCCGTGTCTGTGCGCAGTATAGTGAGGCTCCCGCGGCGTCGCGTGCTCTCAGAATCGGTTAAAAAGCAATCTTTCTATCGCGGGAAATTGATACTTGCCGAGTTCGAGACAGCTCTATTGTTTCATTTTATAGCCTTACAGCGCGGGGTCGTTGAACTAGATCATAACTTGCCGACCTCCGTCCTCCGTACGAGTGCGGAGGGCGGAGGTCACATTGGCAGGGCCACATTGCACCATGTTTATTGGATTTCGATCGTTAGATTCCTGAAGTGTATTTCGCCTATGCATTTTTAACGGGTCGGTAAAGTTAAGCAACGTTTGCTGTGCTCATCACATTTGGCGTGACATGGCATGGGTGATGCCAGTTTAATGTGTAAATAACGCAAATTAGGCCAGAATTAGAAATACAATGAGAATTCCTTAAAGAATTTAATTGAATCGGTTTAGCATTGCCTTATTTCTTTCAATTAAACCGACAACAGTTTGTTTTCCGCTCCCGCGCTAATATTTACCTAATTTGAGGGAAACCATCTCGCGGCTCGAGGGACACTGAAGGAGTCCAATTAAGCTAAAAATCAGGCTCAGCCGATGATGGAAGAATAACAACGGTTATTATTTCAACGCGCTCCGGGAAGGGTTGCGGCTCGAGTTGGTTCCACAATCGGCTGGATTGGGTCCGCGTTACGCGCCAATTAAAGCTCTCAACATTCAATTAAGTATTTTATTTGCTTTATGTCGTCAGCGGCAGAGCTGCTTCATCACACTCAGTTTTTTTGCGTTTGACCGCTGTCACCTGATGGTACGCGACGATGCAGTCTAGGATGTAAACCGCTTGCCTAGAAGATACCTGTTCACTCTCGGTTATAGTTACGGACGCCGGTAAAGCGTTCCACTATTTGGCTGTTCGCATGACAATGTGGAGCCTCATCGCTTTTTTGAAGTTTTCGCTTGAGAGCAGCGAAAATGATCACTGTAAAGTTTGTGTTGCGACACAAGTTGCGGAAGTAGTGGGAAACGTTATCCAGGACCTCGTCTCAGGAGGCGCCGGTAGAGCTTCTTGCAGCCAGCCAAGACGGCTTCTAACTTAATACTTATTTAATTAAGTTATATCTACAAAATACCACGATGTACAGCATCTAGTTTTATATTTAAGTACTTTCAGTTCCATGGAAAAGGTCGGATTTTTTTCCCACTAATAGTTCCACGATGAAACTAGGCCATGGAACTTTTGGGACCAAGCGGTTCTTTTTTTGTGCGTCGGGACAAAAAGGAAATGACTAATTAATGAGTCAGTAAAATCATTTAAATTTAGAAATGAGACCGCACTTTCATCAGATGCAGGTCACTCACTGCAGCAACTATACAATAATAACGCCATCTTTTTGTTTCGTTGGTAGCCGTTCACCTTTAACGGCCTTTCTTCACTTGACAACAGAGAAAACTCTGTTCCGGTTTCCTAGTGTGGCATGTCTTTCTTTTGAGTAGTAGGTTTATTACACTATCATTTTTCTTTGAAATGTTTGTCTGGTGGTACTTGATCTTCTGGCCCTTCTGAAGGCAATCTTCTACATAAATCAAACACAATATAAATATTAAATATTTTATTTGAAAACAAACTTATACTGTTTATGTATACATATAGTTTTATGTTTTACATACATATAGTCTCCGTGTCATACATCTCGTAGTGTCCGCGATCTACTTAAATCAATTTTATTGTAAAATTTCTCTATATTAGTATTTACAATTTTATTTCTATACAAAAACGTGTTGTTTCGAGTTGTTTTATATTACAATTAGTCAATTACCTAGTACCTACCTAAGTTATATTACTTACAACTACGTAACGTTTCAGTAAACGTCCGAACAATTTTAGTTAAGTATCGTTTATAAACGAGTGGAGAACGAGCGAGGGGCGCGGGGAGAGGGCGCGGGGCGGCGGGTCTTCAATAAAATTGAACGTGAAATATTTTCCAATATTTCATTTAGACACGGGAATGCAATTTATTTGGTATATAGCCCGTACATGTTCATAAAGTATCGATAAAACACAAATTTGACGAATATGCAGGGTTGGCCGCGCAAACGGTGTTAGGGGCCGTTTACACAGGGAATACAAGACGAACGATTGCCGCCATTAGCGTCGGCTTTACGATCGGACGCAGATACATTGCACTAGCGTCTTCCCTCAACAGTACCCACGTGCGGGGAGCGGGGGGCCAGCCCGCAGCCGCCCCCGGCCTACACATGTGCGGGGAGCGGGGGGCCAGCCCGCAGCCGCCCCCGGCCTACACATGTGCGGGGAGCGGGGGGCCAGCCCGCAGCCGCCCCCGGCCTACACATGTGCGGGGAGCGGGGGGCCAGCCCGCAGCCGCCCCCGGCCTACACATGTGCGGGGAGCGGGGGGCCAGCCCGCAGCCGCCCCCGGCCTACACATGAGCCCTACAGCAGCGCTTGGAAAAGGTGAAATTTCAGTATTTTACAATCAATTAAAAAACTATTCCGATGAAAACCGCCTACCAAAACATCTCAAATGGGCATCTCATGGGCAAGCGTGTTCCACCTTAGACAACTTCGGCACTTACCATCAGGTGAGTTGTTGTCAAACGCATGCCCGTTTTACCATTTAAAAAAATCCTTTACGGTTCCGAGCCGGCACGAGAACTTTCAATTTGCTTCAATAGAGAGATTATGCCTTAAATGGATTCGAAGTAAAACCTATTCCTGTTTTAATTATCGCACCCGGTGACAAGTGACTTATTTATTAGTTGTTAAAATAATTTTATTTCAAGAGTATTTTTGTAGGACTATAGGGCTATTATAGGTACCATATTATATATATTATGATACACGGATCCTCCGTGTCATTTTTAAGGTTGTCAAATTTTGAATTGAATAAATCTTAGTAAGTAGCTTCTGCGGAAATTTCACCACAATTTTTAAGTGATTTGTTTTTTTCTTCGGCGCTGCCACCTCGTTCTCGGGTGAGGTCTCGGGGACCGTGCGGAGGACAAGCGGCCTTATTGCTGAGTTTGATACGTTTTCTTCCATTTATTTAACCCCGTCCCGAGTCGCCATTAAAGGATGCTCTTTAGCGACAAGATAATGAAGCGCTACCAAAATGCTTAGTTTATTCACAAAGGAAAGAAAATTAATCCACTGAAGGCTCTCGAGTTTCATTTCACCTATTTTCCTAGCCCTTCTAATGTTTATGAATTTTACTACGTTACGAGAGTTATGGAGCTTCCTCCACGAGCTGTCGATATAAAATGAGGTAATAAATCGATCACTTTACACATGAGGGATGATTCTAAAATAATTGTGTCTATATTGATAAGTATAAAATAGAAAATACACTACCCGCACTTATTGTCAACAGAAAATATATACATTAAAAAGGCCCACTATTAAAAAAAGGACTTTGGCACCGTAAGTGCGTCTTTAAATCTATGTCCAAGGGCGTGCTCTTTAATTTTGAGAGTTTGACATTAAATGATAGTTGGTGCACGAGCTGTCCCTAGGCAGAGCCTGCAGCAGGAACACGCGGTACGTTTTCAATGAGCTCGCTACGAGCGGCCGCAGCTACGTAACGTTACGTGTGCGGCGTGCACTCGCCTGTTCCTTTTTATTAACATCTTCCAATTTACTTACATTTATAACGTAACTAGCGTTAGAGGTACTTTACATAAACACAAGTTTTGTTCAATTCACAATGTTCATATTTAATTTAAATAGAAACTTTTTACATAATGAACATTTGTGCATTAATACTTGTGAATTAACTTTGAGACGCATGTGGAAATAAATATAAAATGATATAAAAATTACATTAAACAATGTGTATCACTAACAACGTTAAAGTTTATTTACTTAATTAACTTACAACAATCTTATAATTAAAACAGTTTTATCATTATTATTTACAAGTTACGACAGAACAACAGACGCTAATATATCTTTAAAATGTTCAATTCATTGTTTCTCATTTACTTATTTACATCCCACGAGGTATTTATTCTGTGTGAAATTAAATAACAACACAATTGATGAAATGATTCCGATGGTACTTTATTACACGGGCACGGAACATGTATACGCACATGTTGGCCATCGGAACATGTGTACGCACATGTTGGCCATCGGAACATGTGTACGCACATGTTGGCCGTCGGAACATGTGTACGCACATGTTGGCCGTCGGAACATGTGTACGCACATGTTGGCCATCGGAACATGTGTACGCACATGTTGGCCATCGGAACATGTGTACGCACATGTTGGCCGTCGGAACATGTATACGCACATGTTGGCCATCGGAACATGTGTACGCACATGTTGGCCGTCGGAACATGTGTACGCACATGTTGGCCGTCGGAACATGTGTGCGCACATGTTGGCCGTCGGAACATGTGTGCGCACATGTTGGCCGTCGGAACATGTGTACGCACATGTTGGCCGTCGGAACAGTTTGCTTTACCTTCGTTACATAATTTATTTCCCTTCAGACAATTTACGTTCGCACATAGTTTCGTTACGTTGCGTGTATTATAATATTAGATATCTCATAAAATATACGAATACGATTGAAAAACTTTTTCAACGAATCCAAATGACCATCAGGTTAGTGGATACGTTGATGTAGCGGCCGGTTGCCGCGGGCGCGGTAGAGGAAACAATTAAAGGAGAAGACAACACGCTACACCACCCGCGGTCGCAGTCGGCGCCCTCGGAGGCTCGGATGCTGTACGTCCCCGCGAGGGCTACACTCCACGACACACAGAAACATGTCCAACATTAATCACAGTGATTTGACGCTACACAGTTTTCATCCGTAAAAACCTTATCTAACTTTATATATAGTTTATTCGGGGAAAACTAAGTTTTCGCTTCGTACTTGCTTAGATAGAGACGTGAGTTCTTGCATGGCACTGCGCCGCGAGGCGCCGGGCGGCGGCGATCAGCTGGCGAGGGCGGCGCGCAGCAGCCGCGCGTGCAGCGCGCCCGCCGCCAGCAGCGCCAGCATGCAGCGCGCGCTGTCCGACACGCCCGCCGACCCCGTCTGCATGGCCGCCGGCCGCTCGCCTGCGACGGAGATGTCTTGGATACAGAAGGATTCATTGTGCATAGTCACAGGAAGAGGTCCACTGCTGAACATGGGCGTACGCCACTGGATGCTTATCGCGGGCACCTACTTACATCCGGACAGATGAAAGCAAACCGCGAGCCCAAGCAGAGACTCGAGCTCACTGCGCTCGCTCGGTCAAAAAACAGAAAAAAGGAACATATCTAGCATAATTTTAATTCATTACTACTTTACGTAGTTCTACAAAACCACAAATTTGCTACGAGAAGCTACGCTTATTTACTGAAGAGGAAAATTTGAATAAGCAATTATGTTCAAAATCATAAAAAGTAGCTGAATGTGGTGTGATTTTGAAATAGCTAATTGGTGCCGTGGCTGCTACTGCAGCTGAACAATTTTTATTGCAAATATTTGTATACGAACTCATTGCAGCTCATTTAACGCCAGGCCTCACTTATAGCTAATTTCCAGTCGTGCGTGTAGCATGTCGCCACGTAGCACCGGATGCTTGCAGCGTACAGTATAAATACACACTTCGATAAAGACACTAAGGAATGCACTAACGTAGGATCAAGTACCACTGTAATAAATAACTAGATTCCCCAGGGGCTACCCTGGGGAATCGAGTTGTATTAGGATACACCCTGTTTTTGCTGTACATTAATGACTTGGCAAAATCTTGAAACTCATCTTGTGTTCTGTTTGCAGATGACGTTTCTTTGCTAGATACAAAATGAAATAATCTAAGATGAACTTCCGCGAAGTCACGCCTGATTCTATCAAGTTTCTTTGCTATTTAAAACTTCTAAAAACATTAATTACCATACTATTGTAAATACATTATCAGAAACAAAACAATGGTTAAATGATCACAATTTAGAAATTAATTTAACAAAAACAAAAATATGTCAATTTAGTGAATTTTAAATTAATTTAAAATTTTAATTTAATTTAATAATTTAATTTTAATTTTACCCTATCAAAAATCACCTCTAAACCTCAATTTACTTTCACAACAAACAGACTTACAGGAAATAAAAGAATTTAAGCTTCTAGGTATAACTTTGGACTCTAATCTTAATTGGAAAAAACATATCGAAAATATAAAAACAAAACTATCGCAATTCATCTACGCACTAGGCGTTTTAAAACGCAACACAGACTATAAAACAGCTCTGGCTGCTTATTACGCATATGCATATAGCTGGCTTAATTATGGAATTATTTTATGGGGACAAAGTACTGATTATATGGACCTATTCATCCAGCAAAAGAAATGCATTAGAATATTAATGAATATAAAAAAGAGAGATAGTTGCAGACCTCATTTCATCAAACAAAACATTCTCACATTACCGGCTATGTATTTATTACAAACCGGTATGTTCGTAAGAAAACACAGAAACCTCTTTAAATCTAATATTGAATTAAATGAAAAGTATAACGGAAGAAATAAAAATAAATTAGTGCCCCCCATCACAACTCTAAAAATAGTAAGCATGAGTCCTTATCACAGACTCATTTCTATATATAATCGGCTTCCTGAAGATATCAAATCGGAGGCAGAAGATATTACATTTACAAGACGACTAAAATTATTATTACTACAAAAAGGCTATTATTCAGTCGAAGAATTCAAATCGGATAAACTTTAACTCGCTCGGCCCTGTTACACCCGACCGTAGGATATAATATGATATCTACCTACTTCTTTGAATGACATTTCGCATCAATTCGTGCCTACTTACCTACTTATTGTTGAAGTGGAAATGTATAATTATGTTGGATAACTCCCAACTACGTATACTTACATGTATTTGTCGTGGCTCATAAACCATGTATATACTATAAATATTTAAAACTAATAATGATCCAATATTGACAATTAACCTAAAAATTTAAGTGACAGTAATCATAATTTCCTTCGACCTGAATATCATTGTAATGTGACGAGAGTTAGGCAATGTATGCTCTAAAGTGCAACGCCCTCACAGGGCTCATACAATGTAACATTGGGAACTAAGTACTGTATAGATTAGTTAGACTAAGTAATGACATTGTATGAAGGCATGTAATAATAAATAAAGCGTACGCACCGTTGAGCACGTGCACGCGCACGGTGGCCACCTCGGCGTTGGAGGGCGAGCAGGAGTAGCGGCCGGAGTCGGCCGGCGCGGCGTCCTGCACCAGCAGGTACGAGGTGGTGGCGGCGCCCTTCTCCGTGACCACCGACACGCCGCCGCGCGACGAGTCGTACGATATCACCTGCTGGCAGCCGCGCGCCCGTTGTCGCACGCTCGACCCGCGCGGGCCGAGCCGCGACCGCGGCGCATTACGTCACGACTTACACTATGCTTCATGCACCACACCAAGACAAATTCAATTATTTCATTAAATGGACCTTATTTGATTGACCAGTACACACTATAGGATAGGAACAAAGAAGTACTTCACTGGTACTTTATATATTACTCCTTCACTAATTTAGTTTAGCAGCAATACCGACTGTACCATGTTAGTTTTCAATCAAAGAGATTTTCATTAGTTTGATACTAAATTTTGATGAAGTCGGATTTGGGTTTTATAAAAAAACATCCATTTTAAGTTAATTATTAAGCTTTCTGTTCATTTCTCTGTTTATCAAACTTCTAACGTAACAGTCTGTAATGTTTCTAAACAAAACGATTATTCTACGTAATTCCTAACTTGTTTATGAAAAAGTTACTTGTTCATAGCCTTTAGTTTGGAACACAAAATATCTCCTGCGATGGCATATCTCCATGTTTTGCCTCTAGATGATATACAAATGTTATCCAGAACGCGGGAGCGGGTCAAGGCTAGTCCGCTTGTAGATGTTAGGGTTTGATTCAATTACGAATTGACGGCGCGACACGAGTCCACGCGACACGAGTCCACGCGACACGTGCGGCTAGTGGGGCCCTTAATAAGTTATTAGCGCGGCGTGTGATCAGTTGTACAAGTAATAAGGCCGCGCTGGGACGTGACGCTACGCAAATTAATTTGAGAAAGTTCGACGCGACACGGCGCAGCAGCCGCGGCAGTTACTGCTGCTCACACACACGCCGATCGAGTGGCGCACATTACTGGAGCGCCACTTTCCAGCCTCCCTTTGAACGCGGGGCGTTTTTCATCTCTCATAATTTCTCACGGAATAAAAGGGTGAACTAAGCAGCAATATTAATTTACACGGCAATATTGCTTTATTGCTACCTGTTATACGAAGCTAATTAACTTAAGTGCTTTATTTTACATTTAATACGGTTACTAATGAAATGAATTCGCGTTAACTGCCTAATTTCAGTTTAATCTAAGGTATTATCGACGGTGTTCGTGTAAGAAAATGGAAGGGGATGATAACGGTAACGGTGAAGGTATCGGGCGCCGTTTGCTTCTCCTGAGGGCGGACGTGATAATACCCCACGATGTTGTTGACTCATGATTCTTTCTGAAAACTTTATACAACTTGTCATGAAGGCTCACGCATTACGGCGAAGTACGGAGTCAAAGCTAAGTAGGACTCGGTCATTTTGTTTGAAGCTTGAGTGCTGCGTGTGGGCAACGCAACGTGGAGCGTTCCGCAGTGAGTAGTGGACGGCGACAGGTGAACGGAACGGCGGGAGTAATTACTTTGCTCAATAGTTTTATACCAATTATTTACAAACACACGCGTGGCACGGCGGCCATTTGCCTAGTAACATACATGTAGTATAGTTATTGTTAAGTTAAACTTACTGACATTAAACATTTTGTCGTTTTTCAGAGTAATAGATAACGGCTGCGTCCTATCAAAGAAACATCTGCTAAATGCCTGAATGACAAATCGCATAAAAAGAGACATAAAAATGTTTTATAGAGGAAGTGACCGGACTGGCCTCAAGTGAAACTGGCTTCAAGAAATAAAAGTGCTCTTTATCAAAGTTGTTATTTTTGTTGTTACTAAAATTATGACTAAGCTAAATTAAATGTTAACTCTCAAGTGTTAAGAGTTAGAAGTTCTTTAAGTGGTGTTTGAAATCCTCAGTTCATGTCAGCTTTATTTATTGTTATTGTTATTGTTTAGTTATGTAACAGGTGGATGTCGTAGTGGCGGAGTTTATGTAGCGCTCCCAAGGCGTATCGTTCGAGTATCGATTCGCCGCTGGATGACGGCGTTAACTCCACTAGTATATATTATAGAGTAGGGCGCGGAAGGGGTTAGGTGAATATTAGCGTAGCATGTCGCGGTCGCATCGTCGCAGGTGGAACAGGAGACTCTACCCGCCGCTGTGTGGGGACGGAGCCATCCGCGTGATCGGCGCTACGAGTCTGTCTCTACCATTTTATTTATAGACACCAAAACAACCCGATGTGTTATTGAAACTATGTTTATTTTTATTTTTTTTAGAACCGTTTTTTTTTCGACACAGTTATTGTGATTATCAACAATTATTGTTTCTCTGTTAACACATGGCTTTAATCCGCTGCAGTTTTGTTTTAGGGTATGTTTAGGTTGTATTCATGAATTGCTCACACAGACTGTTATGTACGGAGTATAAAGATAATTATTTTGTGTAACCGATGAGCGCTCTATTTATACTATAGTGGATGTCAGAAGATTAAAACGTGGAGGAAATGTAGCTGTTGTGTTCTTATTGTATAAATGAAAGTTTTCTAAAGACCAGAGTTCTAATGACTTTTGTTGGGAACATCTATCATAGTAGAAGTGGGATGTTACATCGGATCGTATATCATGATTTTTACTTCCGTTTATTATAATAATTATATTTGTCAGGTTCAATCACAATCAAAACAAGTACTTAGTGGAAGTTTCTTAGTTGGATACACTTGTTGGCAGTCCCATTCCCACAGATTCGAGAAAAACTTATTGACTAGCTAGTCCGTTTGTCATTGGGCGCGTAGCTATTATAGATTTTATCAGAATTGAAACTGTCTTTAATTCATATTGCATATTGAACCTGCCAATCGTTACTTAAACTAACATAGAAAGTATATCAAATGAATAATTACTTTTTTCCCGCTCACCTGCTCTTCATGGTACCAGAAGATGTAGGCGGGCGGCTCGGGGCTGAACTGGATGAGGCAGGTGAGGTTGATGGTGGAGCCGATGTCCACGTGCAGGTCGGGCCCGCCCAGGATGCGCGCCGACGGCACTGCGGGCGGCAACCGGTTACACTCGGCGCATGCAGCATGCAGCGCATGCAGCATGCAGCGCATGCGGCCTCCCGCCTGACCGACGCACGCGTCGCGGCGGGCTGGGGTTTGTATACGATCATGGCGGTCGTATACAAACCCCAAGTAATGAACTTAAAGGAACATGTACCTAATGCACTAAATATACATATGAACTCTAAAAGATATGAACTGAATATCTCATAATCAAAAGCCCTATCTATAAGGGAAAGCCCCGGTCGTAGTACCATAGCTACCATAATCAAAATTGTCGTATCAAGATTAACGAGCGCGTTTTGTGTACTAGAATGGCACCGCGGTATTATCAACAAACTACGCATATTCCCGCGAGACATCATATAAAAATAAAAAGTCAGGAATCAAAGTATCATAATGTTCTTCTTGGTAGAATAAGCTACTTGTATGAAATATTACATTAGAATTGGTTCAGTCGTTGAAGAATGAAAGCCAACAAACGATAAAACAATGGGGAGGGGAGGTTAAAGTGACACGTTTGCAGTACGTTATCCTCATTATGGCGCCAATATGCACTTAGTTTCAAGTGCCTTCCGGTGCTCAACCTTGAATGAAGGCGTCCATGAGGTCGCAGGATGCGCGCGCGAGCGGCGCCGTGCGTGACGTCACGAGGCCGCAGCAGGCGCAGGCGGAGCTTGTCTGCCGGCGCCTCCGGGATGTTCCACCACTCCCTTGTTCCACCACCCCCTTGTTCCACCACTCCCTTGTTCCACCACCCCCTTGTTCCACCACCCCCTTGTTCCACCACTCCCTTGTTCCACCACTCCCTTGTTCCTACTGACGCGACTCGTTGCTAACATAAACTAGATTCTATTTCAGATCTCAATTTTTTTGTACTATTAAATAAGCTTCCGTTTTTTCAACGAGCAGTTTTTTCCGTTTTTGCACATTTTGCCACATACGTCGACCGCACCAATTCCAAACGCCCACTCTTGATTTATGAATGTTGCCATTAAAATGCAATTAAACGTACAGGGCGGTGCGGGGGCGGGGGCGGGGGCGGGGGCGGGCAGTACCCGCGCGATCGTTCGCTCGCTGTCGATAGAGATTTAATTTCCGCCTGTGCCAGGGGCGCGGGAGGACTGAAGACGCGTCCCGCTCGCGCGCTGAATACGCGATGAGCCGCGCTATGCTGCCGCCGCCGGATGCGCGCGCGGCGGCTTATTAAAATAAACCGTATTGTATGGTCGCTGGGCAGGAACGCATTGACATTGCTTGTCAACTAGCTTGAGACTTCGTACACTGGTGATTTCCTTTTGCGGCAACAACGAAACTATTGATTGAGACTTTAATGGCGATAGCAATTCCATTCAGGCGTAGCTGCACATGTTCTTAATCTTTGAAAGTGTCCAACTGAAATTACTCGTAACAAAATAACAGCATTTGCGTCTGGAATACTTATAGAAAATATAGGTCTGCTGCAGTACTGAATTATTTTAGAGCCGAATGTTTATAACGAAGCGACTGAAGCTGGTTTAGTTATGTAGCATTCAAAACACAAAGCAGCCCAATTGCAAATCTCAACGGCGTGTAGTTACGTAGCAAGACAACGGTATCTATATTCAAACTGCAGCTTGGTGTTTGTTGTTGTAGCTTGTTACGGCGCGCCCGATTGCGGCCGACTAATGGCGGAGTTCTGTTGCACTCGCATCTACATCTCTCGGCTTGTTAGCCCGCTGCCAGCGCGCGTACTTGCGGCAAGCTATGTAAACCGATTGATAATCACGATCGGTTCATTGCGCGCACGTGACGTTACTGTCTACTACTACACAGCCGTGCAGCCAATGTATTCGAACACCTGGGCTCGGCTTCAGTTTGCAGCAATACAATACAACTGATATCGAACATTGCGTAAACCAATTGCACGTGAAAATGGGAGTTCGATGGAACTGAAAATAAAAAGAATAATACAATAATTGAATCGGTGCCCCACAGGAGGTCGCCCGAGGCGGCGTGGGCCGTTTCAGTTAATTCCCTACTTTATGACGTCATATTTCGCGGCGCGAGAGGCGCGCTACACAAAGAGTAGTACGCCATTTGGAGCCACTTTGTGTAAGCGAATTGCTTTAATGAGGCCTCGACGGTGTATCGTTACGTATTTTTTCGCGTTTTCGCTGTCTTACGTGCCACTAAATCGTTTGGATTGCTTTATTACCCTCGCCGCGCGCCATTCGACGAGATACTTTTATTTTTAGTGGATACGTGACTAATTTGTTTTCTTTGTGTTCTGTCCGCACGGTCGCAAAAACTTTCGGAAGTGGGCAGCGGAGCGCAATCCATTGGGTATATTTTTACGGTCCGTTTTCCGAACGATGATGGATCGGTTTGCGATGAAGTTTCTGTGTGCGGCGGACGTTCAGGTTTTATGGTTTACTTGTGAGTTTTGTTTGTATTTTATTTTAGGTTTAGCTCCTGCCAAACCAAAGTGTCGTGGCCTTGCATAATGTAACAGCTTTCGGGAACACAATCAGTAGTTGTCAAAGAGTAAGTTAGCACTACGTGGGGTTGGGCCGCACGCCGGGCGGGCGGCGGGGTGTGACCGCGGAGAACTTTGTTTGTCCGGACTGCGCGACCTCTGATCGCACCGCGCGGGCACCAGCGGCAGCCACCACTTAGTTGACTCACGGACCTTCATGCCATTAACATTTACCTATACAAAACTTATTACCCAAGACCCACCGGATTTTGCTCAACTGAACGAAATCAAGAAACGCCTAGTAAAAAAATCACAAGTGAGTTTGACAAGGGGGAACTGTGGACTACAGTTTTAATTCCCAGCTGACAAGCGTCGTGCCGTCGTAGATACACTTGTGAGCTCCACCTGCGTAGTGTATCCGAGACACTATTATTGGCTGCGAAATTGCTTGTTTCTTCGTTACATTATCTCCCGGCGTTCGATGATGCGGATTAGTGCAGCGGCGACGCGCGGGACAGTCACTGCTACTCACACACACAAGCTACTCGAGGTGTAGGCTTGCATCATCTTTATATTTTTAACTAGTTGCGCCCTGCGGTTTCACCCACGGATAAAAAGTATTTTTAATTATTTACTCATCCCACGGGAAAATGTCACTTTTCCGGGATAAAATGTAGCCTATATGTTAATATAGTGTATAAGCTGTCTTGGTACTGAATTTCATCTAAATCCTTTTAGCGTGCCCATTGAGCGTGAAGGAATAACAAACATACACACATACAAACTGTCGCCTTTATAATATTAGTGTGATAGTACTTAGAAAAGCAGTTTCTTATAAAAAATATGATATTAAAATAAAAATGATTTATTATAAAAGGGTGCGGACTTCATGTCTGCAGTGACTAAAAATATGGAGGGGAGCTTAGTCATCATCATGGTGGCAGACTAGAGCATACCTGCGGCCACGCCCGGGGGGAACCCTCGACGGAACAAAAATAGTTAAGCACTTAGAAGGATCTTTACCGTGATTCTCTCGTAAATACTATTAAAGTGTAGTGAACGACCATGAAAGTTTAAAACAGTCTTTGGGTCAACTTTAAGTGATGAACAACGATGATAGAGACACGTCATTAAATACAAAATAAAAATCCCTGGAAACGGATCTAATAAGTGAGAAAACGATGTATGTTTGCAGGTGAGTGGTCGCTCGGCGCACCCGCCTGCACACACCTCCCCTCGCACTTGACACATATCGCCCCGCACCCCGCCCCGCACCCCGCCCCGCACCCCGCCCCGCACCCCGCCCCGCACCCCGCCCCGCACCCCGCCCCGCACCCCGCCCCGCACCCCGCCCCGCACCCCGCCCAGACTCGCGACCAACCTGAACACTGTGCAGTCTGACTTAGATACTTCATAAGGCTACTTCAAACACAAACCATAATTTGTTGCTATCCCTAAACTTAAATTGTTCTCGTCGTGTTTATCTAGTGACCGAAAATTGTTTTCTAATATAGACTTCGGAGCTCTCCCCGCCCTCCAACACGCAGACCTTTAAAGATAAGTTTATTTAATCGAGAGATTAAAATCAACGTTATACTAAGGAGCGAAGTTAAATTAAAGGTATAATTTACGACAGGTTAAATTGGACATAACCGGGGTTTGCGCTGAAGGGTCATAAGTAGTAAAAAGGCCAGGGCGGCTATAAAATTATTGCTGAGTATTAAGGGATCGCAGCCGTGAGTGCTGTAGATATCGTGTAATAAGATAATTTTATGACATCATGAAATAAAATTAGGGAATTGACAGTAACTCATCCTCGATAAAATTACGCATACTCTGTGGAACAATATTCATGCCGATACCTATCTGGGATGGCGTAAACATTGCGTTAAATGGACAATGACTGTGAATGTGTTGCATCCGCTCCAGTCTATCACAGTTTTGAGTAACAAAGTGCTGTTAAAACCATTGAAAAATATATTATTAAATTAAATTACAACTAACTGTATTGCAACACTAAAATGTTGTTTTAAAATTTGTTGAAAATATCCAGATTATCTAAAAGTTTCCATATTATAGTGGTGCTAACAGGCTTTGTCACCATACTGTTGATGGTTAGGCGACGTCTAGACAAATAATTCCATGGAGCTGTTTTGTTTATGTTAGATAAAAAGTTTTGTTATGATGAAACGTGACTATTTGAGTGTAATAATGTTTGTTATTTCTACCGACTGATCTATATGAATAACAAAATTATTATCGTATCAATATTATAGTCTCCGAGACTTTCAAGCATTCGCCATCAAAGCTCTGGCAGAATTCTCCACAAATGCCACTGAATTTAAATTAGTCTACTAATCCGATTTCATAGCAAAACTTGAGCTTTGAAGCTTTCAAAATAACTTTCACTCGGTTTTCTAAAACGACTTTACAATTTTGATGAACTTGAAATGGAGCAATTTTATAGAATGTTTCTGACTATGAAAAATTACGATAAGCAATCTTTTATAGTTACTTCAAATAGCTTGAAACCAACTTTTTGCAACTGCTTCAGTTCAGTTCAGTATGAAAATTTCATGCTTAAAATATTAATAAAACGCATTATGAAAGGCCCGTTCTTCTACACTTTCAACCCTTCCCTGTTTTGCCAAATCACTTATTCGCACTATTTGAGTGAGAACACAGCAGACAGCCTCTTGGCACTCACTATGCGTTAAAAGTTTAACCGAATGGAAAATATTTGCTATCAGCGTTTCCTAGCTATTACGCGAATTTAGCTCTTATAGCTTTATCATAAGATTGATAATAGTATGACGGTGAGTCAAATTATCTCTAGATTCGTAGGGTTACCGTGTAGGATAAAAACGGTGATTTGCGTGATGCGTAGCTTGCTACGAGAAATAAAATTCTTTGTAAAAGCCTACGCTTTGTCGATTGTGCTACACTGCGTAGCTGCCGTAGCATTAGCTACGCTTCAGGGAGCACGCATATCGTTGACTTGCATTTTTCTACCCCTTTTCCAAACAGTTATAAGAAGATCTATACGAGTCCCAATCACGCGCACTTTAAAACCGAAGCAGCTTCCATTATTCACAGAGCAGCAAGTGGAAGCATCAGTCGATAAATCAGGCGCGTCGCTCGCCGCGAGGTACGATGTATCATCTATCATGTTTTTAAAGTTGCCGTCGGAAGGAAATCGCTTCACCGCGGGGTGTTATTGAATTTTAAATTTTTCTAGTTTGCCTTTGCTATTTGTAGTTTGGGACGGGGCAACGCCGACCGGCCAGCACAGTTAGGGCTCGAGGGCCAAAGTTGGCGCTTCATTGAATTACTCTGTTATCGGGGATAAGTCGCCTATTAACATTTTTATAATGAATACTGAAATCAACAGTTTTGTTTTGTAATTCCAGTATTGTAATTGGTTAAAGTAATACTAATTTTTCACTGACTCATATGATTAATCATTCATCATTCATTGAATATGGTTCTGTAAGCAATGCAGTAATGGAATCAAGGCCCACTGTGGCAACTAGCAACATATTTGTCAGTTGAGAACTGAGATCGAGGCCACTTAGTGGCTCCTTACTATATTATGGTTCCCATCATACTTAATCACCAACATTTTAGACCATTATTGACAAAATGTTTTAAGAGTCAGAGTCGCATATCCGTAATAACAAGCACTTCATCATCGACACACGAACAACACACAATTTGTAGTTATAAACTTCAATATAAAAAAGAATTACTGCCATATTTGATTACTTTTGTCGGAACACTAAGATGCTACATCTCTGTACATGCCTCTACACACAAGGACAGTGGTACGCAGCTGTTTAATGTTCCGGACGCGGCGCGGCGCGTGTGTAACGCGTCTGTAATGTATTCCCCCGATCACGACGGAAAGTCACGTCTTGTCACTGCGGAGGACTGATCTACATGTCGCTGCCTTTTGGATTGTACTTTTTGTACTTTGTATTATCAGAGCCTGATATATATGCACAACTGCGCAGTTTAGAGATCAAAGCGTGCACAAAAATCTATCTCCTCCTTGCCTGCTATTATATAATATTATATAATGTTTGTGTGTTTGTTTCTATATTGTGTACTTATATAATATGTTTATTATTTAGGTTTATTCAGAGCGTTGCTTGTATGCCTTATTGTGCCAGGGTTGTCTGGACAAGATCGCTATCATAAGACCGCCCATTGTTACTATTGATAAATGTTTCTCTTAATAATCTTCATCATCAGCATGGATACGTCTCCCGATGAACACGCCCTACCGCATCGAGCACCACTTTGAGCAGCTGCTGGATCATAAACCGTAAAATCTTAGAATAAACTTATTTAATCGCATCATCTTTAGGCAGTTTCCAAAATATGATTCTGAGTGTACACGGTAATATTGTAGTATGTCTCCGCAATGTGCGCGCATTTGTCTCGCGCGTCACGTGCGCAATACATCCTCGGCCAGATCGCGGCCGGCTCGAAACCTATCGGAGGAGACGCCTCACCAGATCGCAGCAGATCTGTTGGTTATCAGTTAAAAGTCTGAAATACTTACTAGATAGTTAGTATCGGGAAGGCTGACGACAGCCGCGTCTTGGCGTGTGTACGGCGGTTGATGCTGATATACTTACATCATTATTATTGAATACTGGTCTGGGCTAGAATCCATGCGGTTGGGGTGTGTGTAGGCTTGTCGGAGGATTTTTATCCGGCATGGTATTATTACATCTTGTCGGTGTTGGCAGCGGTGGGACATCTGGTATTCACTGTCATTGAGAATTGACAGATTTGATTTTTATAAGTCTACTAGCTTCTGCCCGTGGCTTCGCCCGCGTGGCCTATAGGAAACGAAGAAATTTTTTCATAGATAATTCAACCACCCATTTTACCCTCCTAGGAGTTAAATTTTGAAAAACCCTTTCTTAGTTAACACTACACACTACGCTACACTTTACAAAAAACACATTCTCGAAATTTCAAGTCTCTAGGACCAGCGAATTACGCTGTGCGTTGATATATAAGTCAGTCAGTCAGTCAGTCTGGACTTTGAATTTTATTGGTATCTTGAGAACTGGGTTTTATGGACATCACATATTTCTAAATATGATAAGTGGAAATGAAAATTACACTAGTTAACCGCTAAAAGCATTTAGCTGCTACTAAAAAAAACATTTGCACAGTATCTTGTTAAATTATTTACCGTAATGTTTATACAAAGCAAAGATGCTGCAATACTAATATCCAAAAGTAGTTTTAAGCGAAGCGCTTGAAGCGTTGAAGTTGTTTATTAAAAACACCTGCACTTTGTAAGTTTATAATTAATAGCTGTCTGCTGTCGCCGACACGTGATATATAACGAGACGCTATAAGCCGCCCCGCATCGGTCCCGCGGCCGCCCCGCATCGGTCCCGCGGCCGCCCCGCATCGGTCCCGCGGCCGCCCCGCATCGGTCCCGCGGCCGCCCCGCATCGGTCCCGCGGCCGCCCCGCATCGGTCCCGCGGCCGCCCCGCATCGGTCCCGCGGCCGCCCCGCATCGGTCCCGCGGCCGCCCCGCAGCCACCCGGTGGCCGTCCACAGCCGCCCCCAGCCACATTCCGATGAGCTCATACGTGTTGTCTCTGGCTCGTAAAGTGTTAAAGTTGTTGCTGAATTAACTTAAGATCAGCTTTATATGTTGTGCGCCTCACGTGAGTAGTAGCGCGGGTGTTGCGGACAACGTTGCTGTTTTTACATACTTTAGCAAGATCATTTATATAAGAAATTTATTTAACAAAAATAATTATTCATTTTTTACCAATATGAAAATTAAAGTTTATGATAGCAATAATGTGTTCTATAAATAAATGAGCCACGGTTAAACCCCTTCGCTTCACTGATCGTTCCTGAAAGGTACGACAAAAAGCGTTGATACGAAAAAAACCTCAATCACAGAGCGCTACGCCTCCCTCCGTACACGCTGTTCGAGGCGACCTCCCGCCGCTCGCGTAAACAATAAAACTTGCAGCCTGCTGCCTCGCCTCGCGTATCGCTGCGTCACGACGTCTCCGTGTTTTTTACTAAATCCGCCTAATACCAGCATCACTCGTTTACCGCCGCGACGTGCCAAATAAAACCTTACAGCTATAAAAATAAGCAGGCTCCAGCCCGCACGCGAGGTGGCGGCGCGTCCCGCAGCGAGACGACATAAATTGCACCCATTTTCCTCCCCTTGTGCGTGCACTCCGGCGGCGACGGGCGACTCAAGTAAAATGTAACGCTATAGTTTTATATCGCGAAGCCGCCGCTTTCAATTCGATATCGAATGATTTCCGATTTCCGGCGCGGGAGTGGGGGGTGACAGGTGCGGCTCTAGTTCAGGATATTGAGGCAATTCCTCCTTTCTGATCTACTTGAAAGGAAAATAACTTATATTGGAATGTCTTTGAAGATCGGGTTATCGGGTTTTCAGCTATATCACGGTTTTTTAGGAACCTATAGTTTCTGGCGCTGGTTCCCTTTCCTAGCGGCGGGTCCATCTAAGATGTCTGAATATGACAGTTACATGTCGATGACGATCAGCCCTCTTGTATATTACTTTTTGCCGCGTCGTGTTAACAACGAAGTTAGATATAAAATTAATTTTGTAAACGGCGTGATAACTTGTTTTTTTATGTTTTAAATGTAACATCATCGCGCATCTGTCTGCGTAGGCGCTAGCTACACGTTAATTTGTTTAACGGCCGCATAAATTAGACGCCGACAAAAATAACTTCAGACTTGTCTAATTAATATCTCCCGGCTCCGGGCCGGGCCCGGCGCCGGTAGTTCCCGCCGAGCCGGTAATTCCCGGCGTTACATAACAAAACAACGGCTCTAATTAATGGCGAGAAGGTTGCCACTTAGTTACGGGCGCAAACGATTTTACTGGCGCTTATTGGAATAGAGAAACTATCCGACTCCCACACAAGCAGCCACATTCCAGCACCACACCGAAGTAGTTGAAGTTTGAAGTAGTACAAATGATTTATCTCATGCTCACGAGGAGTAACTGATGTAGAGAGGTACAACGGATATGTTCATCCGTGTATAGCATCGCTAAGACGTAGCTTGACCCGTATAACCTAATTCACTAGAATTATTATAATCTCTAAATGTGGTGCCAAATTTAGTAGAATCATTTTATACAAATTAATAAATCTCAGTGTCATCAAGATACAAAGTATCTCACTCAGCTTAGCAATTAAACAAAACAAAAGTTGTAGGGCGGGAGGAGCGGGAGTCGCTGCACTCCCAGTCGGGCCCGCGCACGTCAGTCCAGCCGGCGGGTGACGTCACAGGGCTGTTAGTTGGGCGAGCGGCGGACAACAACACTTACGGCTAAATGCGCTGCAGCTACCGCCATTATGGGGAAAATGTACACGTCTACTGCGGAGCGAGTCGCGGAGCGCCGAAATGTGGATTTCTTTTGCCAAAACCACGAAATAATAGCTTTTCCTTTTTTTTTTGTACATATCACCCACTTTACTCTTGTGCTGTTTACTCGAGTGAAATCCTTCAGAATATTCGATTGAATTCCAGATGCTCCGAAGGCATTTTAATCCAAGAAATTACTGCTATACCAGAAAAAAAATTAAAAGAGAACGCAAAACTTTACAAGGTTCATTATAAGATTTGAATATTTTACTTTTTTAACCTAATAGAAAATCTCAGGCTTTAAATCTCTTAGTAAATGGTTTATAAATAAGCAATGTTCATATAACATTGTCTGTCGCAAGGTCAAGGCGATTTTTTCGAGCTACATTATAGCTACTGGATGAACTAACATTTATAATAATGATGATAATAAATTCAGTTGTGTAATTTTTTAAACTAGTTTGATTTTAAAGTTCATGAAAAAACATTTTATTCAAATTGAAACTTCACGTGTGCATTAACTGATACTGCCGGAGCTAAGCATTTTTATTCAAATAAATCTAAGCGAGTGACATAGTTCCACCTGTAATTGAAGTCAGGCTAGAAAACTAAACGGATTGCATCCTTAGAGCCGCGTGCGGGGCGACACGGGGCCGCGACGAGGACGGCGCCGGAAACGCGCAAATCCAATAACGGCGAGCACTCAACACGTTTGCTTCTTCGCGCTTCACGTACACACACGCGCACAGACACGTACACACACGTACACCCTACACCACTACGGAAGGAACACAATGTAGGCCAATCCGAATAACAAGGTCAACGTTATTTTGTGAGGGAATGTTGTGGAACCATTTCCCTGAATTCCTTTGAATAGTTGAGCTTTGACGTCTGAAACATGCTTATGGTCTGAATTCGATGCTTGTATTACCTTGATATTGAGATCTTGTTGAAAAGGAATAAATGAATTTGAGCTGGTTATTAGGTTTAAACCATAACGTTTCATTACCAGGATAAGTTGACCGCCACTGTCCTTTTCATTTTTCAATAATAAGCCATTATATTATGTTTAAAACTGAAGATAATTCATTACTATATCATATATTGTTATCAGGAATATTACTGGTACATACACTAAACTTTTTACCCTCACCTAGGAGCACCGAACACTATAAAAATAGCGTGTTTCAATGTGCCAAGATATAATCTTACACTTTATCTCCGAAGCGGGTTATCTTAGAGCAGGATTTGTGAGTAAATAGGATGTTATATGTGTTCCGCGCCCGCTCCCGATCGTTGGCCGGGAGGACACCGGAGGTACTCCCTGTATACTGCACGCGAATACTAATCATGTGCTTAGATATATTATCAGCTTGACAAAGGGAACCGTTCAATGATGCGGCAGCTGGTTAGCATAATTGAAGGCTCTGCAGCTACACGGGTGAAATTATATATAGAGGTTCCATCATTATCGTGGGGAAATTAATTTTGGAATGTTGCGGTTCAATATTTACGTGATTTTTTAAATTGCATAAGCTATTGTTAAACCACTCAAAATTAAACATCTGTCCCAATAAGAAATCTGTTAAATATTTGAAATCTGTTCTAATGTAATACTAACTTGGCCTTTATTGGCCGCGGCACGACTGGTAGGAGAGCTCGAATATTCAGCACATTAATGCCGTAAGTGTCTGTATAATGTCGACTGAAATAATTTAAATTAAGCTTAAATTCGGGTTCGTAAACATATTAAACCTGTGCGTTATTTTCCAAGTTGCGAATAAGTAATTTTATATTTTTGTAAAACATTGAGATTTATGTGATAACTTGCAGATCAAACGCGATCACTTCCAAGTTGGTTGTTTACATTCACAGTTAAGTTTTGTTTGCAAATTACATTTTCTCGAACCAATTTCCATTAGGAGTGACGCGGCCGCGGATATAATATGTTTGCCCAAACTTTAGATGGAAAATAAAACTTTAAACAAAACGTCGGAAATGTTGAGCTCTCGAGGTTTTGCAAACCAATTCAAATTATTACTGTTGACGTCATTGTTGACAACGCTTCATACTTTGTGACGTAACTAAAACGTGACCGTAGATCTCGAAATTCATATTTATTTTGCAGGGTCTTGGTAGTGCGTACGAGTAGCAAGATACATTCTTTACTACCGCAGACTAGTATTGCTTACATAATCTGACGCACTAGAGGAGAGAAGAGATAAAGAATTGCAACTGATGCTTTACAATTATACATTGAAATACTTTTTCCGACCCTGATAGCATTGTTCTCCGATCTATCGAAACTGTTATAGATCTGTCAGATTACAACCCTGCAGCCGGCGACGGTTCGTGGAAACCTATTTATTCTATTTGGAACATTTTCCGAAATCGCGCTCACTTTGATGTTGAAGTGTTGATAAATGGATAACTTCGCTCTTTGAACAGTTTGGAATCGACTTATGTATCATTTTATTAGTAATAAGATGAAACAAATTTAAGTATTAGGGTAAGTTGAAGAGAGGTGTTTAAATAAATACTTTGCTGTGGCATTCAATAGAGTTCGGCTTGTGTTCAATGTGGAATTTTTCGGCTGATTGTGGTACCTGATAATAATAAATTGTAAAGCGCTCTAAGCTTAGTCTAGGTGGTAGCAAATATTAATCCATCACAGTCGTACTCAATATGTTCAGAAATGTTATGATATGATAGATAGATAGATAGATAGATGAACTCTTTATTGTACACACCAAATAATAAAAAAATACAAAGAAAAGAAAACAATCAATTATATAAAGTGTAACAATGGGCGACCTTATCGCTAAAAGCGATCTCTTCCAGGCAACCTTTGGATGGAGAGAATATGGTACGGTGTAATGAGCTGAGACTCATTTCGCCCGCTGTCACTCCACTCCGCTCCACACGTCTCCGCTCCGCATCCGTTACGGAGTCACCACGGAGTTGGCAACTATCCGCCTGATCCGCAATCATTACGCAAGTTCGGCTTTGATCACCCTTCTTCCGAAACTATCGACATGATAACGCGGATGGGTTTATTTGTTTTTGAATTTGGTTGTATTAATTTATGTAATGGTGAGTCGGTGGAGGAGAAGTTTGGGTGTGGTTGATGTTTGTTTCAGGGTATTCACCTAAAACTGACAGTAAATGTTAAGACCGAGTAATGTTTGGATTGTGGTGATTGGTAACTTGCCGCACATTAACCGGTGGAGTGTCGGCGCACGGCCTTGCAATGGATTTACATTTTCTACGTGCGGTACTGTAGGTTTACTCTAGGTAGTGAAATAACAAGCTCAAATTAGTTTATTCTCTATGTGACTTATCATTACTCGTTAGTTTTTACGTTAACAGAAGTTAGATCCAATTAGCGCTACTGTTCAAGTTTATATATGAGAGAAGGCGTAAATTCTAAAAACGGAAGTATTTTTTGTTTAAACTATATGATGTATATTATTATTATAAATTGTTTTAAACCGGCGTTTATTCTTCTCTATTGTTACTGTCCATCCAAAGGTTGTCTGGAAGAGATCACTGTTAGCGATAAGACCGCCCATCGTTAAACTAGTTTGTAAGTATTCAATTTATTCCTGCTATGTACTTCATTGGTCAGACAATAAAGAGTTCTCTATCTATCTATCTATGTAAATTTGCAGCGCAATAAGTCTCTACCAGCTGTACGCGGAGATCAAAGCAAAGGTCGTAGACACGGTACCAGAGAAGCTGCAAGTATGTCACGCAGGCATACAATATGTTACACTTTTCCTCGGTAAGGAATATTGAAGTAGGTAATAGTTGATATAAAGTTACTTAAGATTTAAATTCGTGAATAATTTTTTAACATGAAATGTGCGTCGTTGCGGTTTAAATGATGACATAAAGTCACATACATTATGAAGATGTATGACGTAAATATACAAGTGCACTGATAATTACCGTAAATCGAGAATATTCCACATACCGAAAGCCACAGCCTACTAGTACATGGCTACTGTATCTGTAGATACCTCAGAATGCCTGCGATGTCTGGTGAGGGGGGTAGGCAGTAGGGGAGGCGGAAGCGCTGCGTTGGCGTTAATTTTTCGCTGAAGAGGAGAATGGCGTAAAATAAACTTACACGGAAAGTAGGCGATGCTCTGCGCTGCAATATTACTTACACAAGTAACGTATCTATTTGACAAGCAGTAGTGTGCAACGTTACTGCATAGATTAAGGCTAGGGTTGTAGTCAGTGGATACGATGGGCATATTATCATATACATATCTTTGGCAGCGTTCATCGCAGTCCAGTGTTTCAGAGCTTGCAGTGCGAAGTTCTGTGTATCACTGGACACACAGGAGTGGCATCACTTCAACTGGATAAACTTCTTGATTGTGTATTAAATCAATGAAAATCAATGAAAAACACTGTTCATTGGTAAGCGCGTATTGTAAGGAAAAAATAATTGGAAATATATTCCGGAAAATTTCCAGCTTTGGGAAAAACTATGTTCTTTTTGTGTGAACTTAGGATTATAAATCGTTTGGACAGGAACACGTTTCTTTGGTCCATATATACACCAATGTCCATAGAAGAGCAGGCGTCACCGACACTTTAGGGCTTCTTCCACGTGTGCTAGTATTCGATACAATGATTATATGGTTTTAGCAGACTTCGTTATTAGTCGATTACAATACATGCTATATGGTGGCAGCCATTCCCAGCGGTGTCCTATGGAGTGACCCCAGCCGATGATGGCGTGACCATTTATGATCTACTTTTTATATATTATGTGTGTACCTCATAATATATAAAAATTAGCACATACTTACCACATAATTACATATACCACATACTATATATTATGTGTGTTTCAAAGTAACGGGTATATATGGCAATAATGGAACGCCCATTTACTCCCCGGTTGCATGTGAAGGGCATATTTTATAAAGTCAAAGTCAAAAGATTTACTGCAAATAGGCTATTTTTAGAACTTTTACAAGTGTAAATTATATGCAAAAAGCAAACCCATTACATTATATGAGTTTAAAAAAACTACTTTCTCACTACTGGTGCAAGCAATCCGGCACAATGCAGAACAGAAAACTCCGATCCGAAGCTTCGATTACAACTGTAAAGATGAAGCTACAAGAAACTTTACAGTGATGTATTTTATTTTGTACTGTGTCTTACAATATCGATATTGATATTATACATTATCGATACATCACTTCTACAGGGGTTTCAAATCGCTGTCTCCATCCCTTGCGCGGCGTGCCGGCGTATCCCTGACTGTCAGTAAGGGGACGCAAATTACGTATTTATCCCGTCTGGAATCCGGCACCGGGCGCATTCCGGCGGTCCCTGTGTGCATTCCGGCACGGACCGGGCCGAGCTCCGGACGCAGCCCTAAACTAAAATACATTCACTACTCGCCACGTAATTTTAATTGTGCCATTAATTTGGGTGTAAATTAACTTCAAAAAAACGATCCAATTGAGATTTAAAAAAGGTCTATAAATTCAATATTCTTTACGTTTTAATCTCTTTACCCAAAAAAGATAAAAATAATGCGAAATTAATTTTATTTAGCAACTTTTTTGAGCTAATTACAGAGCAGGATTAAAAATGGTTCCCTCAAAATTAAAAAATAATGTTTTTAAAAACATCTAAAGCGTTACGGAAATTGTCCAGTAACCCCGCTCCATAATTCAGAACGCGTTTCCAGGGTCAAGATCTAAATTAAAAACAACCGTCGGAAGTAGATGCCTACTTCGAGGTAAATTAAAAAAGTCATACTTTAACTTGTTACACATTCCGTCCTACATCGTCAGCCTCCTTCTTCGTTAGAACAGTAACGAAAGTAAGCACTAAAATGCCAACTTTCAATATTACGCATGAAACTTTATAAGTAATTTTCGTTGTAGGAAATGCTTCTTGTTTGGTCGCAAATAGCACGTAAAAATACGAAATCGCACCCTTAGTTTATATTAGAAGTATAACCTATCTATACAGAAGGCTCCTGATCATATCCTAAAGTAACAGAATTATGTATATTAAGCATTTTGTACTATTATACTGAAACTAGCTGCGTCACGGGGTTTTACCCGCGTAGTGAACATTTTCTAATTTTGGGCTCAACTTTCTTAATTTTATTTCCATAAGACCTTCTCCTGGCAATAATAAACAGAACAAAAAATCTAGTGTGCTTTAGACCACACGACTGAAGTAAAACTTCTTTAGTTTAGCTCCAACTATCGGCCAGTATAACTTTGTTTTTGCTTTGTTTAATGCTAATGTCGTTTTCTAGACAATTGTAAATTGTCATTTTACCGGACGTACCAACATAATAATACAAATTTTTAAAACTTTGTTATGTTGACAACGGAGATCTACGTTAATCAACTACTTTCAACTTCCGTTCGCTTCGGCCGCTTACTCCCCAAGTCAAGCGTTCGTAAAGAAGTTTTACTTCAAAAAGAATTAGTGAACATATTCTATCCGTTCACGCGTGGTGCGATGACCGAGGGAAATATTACAATAGTTAGGAATTATTAGTTTCCTATTGTGTATGGGGTGAGACGCAGAATCTGTGTGATTTTTATTTAGTTGCATTAATAGAAGTCAGAAGTTTGTGGCGGCCTACAGATTCTGCTATTATGATTTGACTTGTATATATAAAAAAAAGAATAACGGTACCGTATCACGTATGGCATTTTAATAATATCGTTATTGGCCCGCGACAACAACGGGAGCAGTCAGTTCTCGCATCAAACACACAAACACAGCGCTGAGATGAGATATATTATAGTTTCCTGTTCTCATGTACTTAGGTATGAGTTATATAGAAGATTTCGTATGGAATGAGCGTGATTTTGATTTGCAAGCGCATCAGGTCTTATTTAGGTCTAAAAACACTAAATAGAATGTCACTTGAAAAACAACGTTGAAAATGCGTCAGTAATAAAGAAAACTACGAGAATCTCCCTGCACAAACCCCGGCCTCCGCTTGATTGCACTTCATAATTCACACTTTAACATTACTTCAAGTGAAAACGAGGGACACTTGGACGATAACTCACGAACATGAAAAATTGTCCTTCAAAGGCGAAGGCTTAATTTTTTGCCTCAATTACTTTACGCGGCGACCTAAATTTGTGATCCTGATATTGATTTTAAAAGATTTATTTCTCTTCATTTCCTTTTGTGCCCGAGCTATATAAATTTGGTTATTGGCAGGAGGACTGTGTTAATATTCGAAAAATGTAAAGCACCGTTTTAATTTTAGCAGATTCTTCATCATCTTCTTGCTTTGTTCTCATTTTATTTGGAGCGCGCGCAATGTCTTCCTCTTGCACTTTACTCTATCAGCCGCAATCATTTCATTCATTTCTTTTTTCCAATCAGCTCTTATCACAGCGCTCAAATTTATTGAAATTAAAAGAATAGTTTGAAAATAAGAATCGTCAGTTGTTCTTTGAACGATAAGTTTAGTAAACAAACGCTGACGTGTATAATCAATTCATAATTATCTACTTCAATTTATCTGAAAATGTCAAATAAAAACCATTTCTCATTCTGTTACTGAATTTGTTCCTGCTTCGGCGACACGAATTAGCCAAATCCAATGCATAAAAAGCCGCGGGCGGCTGCAGGCGACACTTCAAGTCGTTCTTTCGAAACTAACTTCATATAAAGTTGCAGATGCACAAGTTCGGGGAATACAAACGACACGAAGTAAATCTGAGAGGCAGTGGCAGCCATGGAGGCAGTGCAGTAATGGACACAGACTGTGTAGTCAGGTCTGCTAGAGTTAAATTTATACTATGATACATTAAGAAAGTCGCAATCACATACTATTCTTTACGGTGGTAAATGAAAGCCTTTGTAAATAGCTTAAATATTTGCCTGAACACCTCTGCATCTTCTCCAATTTCAACTTTTTAGTTTTTTATACATATAGTAAATAAATAAATAAATAAATATCTGTGGACATTTCACACAGCGCCATCTAGCCCCAAACTAAGCAAAGCTTGTAATATGGGAATCAAATAACTGATACAATACTTAGATACTTTTGTTTGTAAATACATACATAGAATACAAGATATTACCCACACACAGAAGAAATCGATGTTCATCACACAAATGTTTGTCCTGGGTGGGAATCGAACCCAAAATCTGCAGTTCAGAAGGCCCCTGCCTGGACCCCATACTACATACTGGGATACTACCAACTGAGCTAACGGGCCACAGTAATAATTGTTCGGGCCTTTCGTCGTAGACTGCGGCCCGGTGGTAGTTGTAAATCCAAACCACTGCACTGTTCTAATAGTTGTTGTATTTGTTAAAAGAAAGTCTACGCGCAATTCGGTGTCTGAGCCGCACTAGTTAGAATGGACACATTAGCGCGCGACGGTGGTTAAGTGACGACTCGCTTTAGTAAAGAATGTACGGACATTTATAGTTTACTTAAGCGTATACAAAATTGCTGTACGTGCTGTATTGGCTCGTACATACTCCCGAGGGAAAAGTGCGTGCAAAGATCACCAAATTTGCGTTACAAGTTAAAATATAAAAGTAAATAAAAAGCAACCACAATAAGCAAAATACAAAGTTATAAAAACTCGTTTCTAAAATATATAAAAATAAATCAAAGGTTAAATCTTGTTCCGTGTTCTGATGCTGGTTTCGGCTGAGGAATGTTCTCCGACTGTCGGTCTTCGATTTCAGCATACGTATGGGCAGCGATTTCTTCTATTTCTATGTTTTCAGTTCTTTCTCGATTCTTTGGTGACGTTTTATTAGTTGTATTGCTCCGTTTGCATTCAGGAAGATATCTTTTTAGTCTCCACACGATGATTGTGACAACAATTCCTCCCACCAGCAAACTGCTTAGTGCGTAGTTGCCGATGTTGTGTGTCGTTATAGTATCAGGCAGGTTCTCAAGTCCTTTTTGTTGAGCTATCTGGTGATCTAACAATCCGTGTTCTTTAGATAGGTCCAATTCAGATAGCTCTATTTTCGTTGGTTTGTAGGCATTCACCATGTCATTTGGTGATTCGATGGAAGGTACTTCCAGTATTATTCCAATGTTGGTTTTACTACTGAAGATGTTATGTGCATACAACGTAGCGTCCTTGTGTTTCATTACACAGCCCTGACCTAGGGCAAGAAGACCCGCCATAGTTATTTTTGTAGTTGTAATTTGATTCTCGCATATAATACGAGTCGAGCATTCGTCGATGCAGTTATACAGCCATATGTTTGGTCTCTGTAGTTTTAGCCATTGGTTGTTACATTGGTGTTGTCTCCAATCACAAGTTATGTTTGTATTTTGACTCAGCATTTTTGCCTCGCAAGATGCTGTAGCTCCATGTAAGTTGTTGATCGGAGTATAGGCGTGGCAAATGTAGCCGTTTTCTATCAGAGTGCATTGTTGCAGATCAGCTTCTTCCATCTGTATGTAGGTATTCTTTACGAAGTTCACTCCTATATACTTAGTAGTAGTTACGATCATCTGACACTGGTTGGGCACGTGCTGTTGAAGTATAGGTATAGTTTGATACAACGCATATTCGTCATCGCTCAGTAGCGGTATATGTAATTCGAAGAGTAGGTATTGTTCGGTGAGCCGGGCTTTAACATAAATAAGTTTGTATATGTTTTGAATGTTTGCTCCTTCAATGTTTTTAATAGGGAGCGTTAATCGTTTTGATATGATGCCGGCTATGTGATCGAGTTGTTCCGACAGCTGTTCCGGTGTGAATAGATTCATATTGAGATGTCCTTTGTATATGTCTGTCAATGCGTCTAGGAGCATCTGTTGATTTCTTCTCAGAACTAAAGTTAGCAAACTGGCCGTAAGTGCTCCAGCGTTGACGTCATTCATTGTCTTCATAATTTGAAACCGATTTTGTAGTACTTCTACATCATCTTTCGTTTCATTCATGTAGGTTTGAATCGACTTCAGCTGCGTTTTTACGAACTCTTCATTTTCCTTTATTATATTGTTTTGTGCCTCGATGATAAGCGTTTGATTCCTTATCAGCTGTAGTAGATATTGTCCGTTAGTTTTGATTTTTTGTATGTCCTGAGTGTATTTTTCGGCGAAATTGCTATCCAGGACACCAAACAAGGCTCGTGCGAGGTTTCCTACGCCATTGACGTAGCCGCGGCGCCTTCGTTGTTTATGCTGGGATAGTAGTAGTTCATTATACGCCTCCAGCTGGTTCATTTCAAATTTTAATTGTTGTATCGTAGCATGACACGTCTCGTTAGGCATCGTATTGCATATTTGAGACAAGTGGTTGACGAACTCTCCGACCTTTGTAGTGCTTTGCCAGTAACTCGTGAGGTTGTAGTATACCAGAAGTTTCCATTCATCGTGAATCAGCTGTGTATTTCCCATGGGGTCAAAATAAAGGGGAAGATCGTCAATTAATTGCGTGGTTTCAAAATTTTGCCGAGGTTCTGCTTGTCCACTTGACAGCGTCGTATATGCCACAAGCAGCACCATTAGCAAAGCGTTAAACTTCTTTGTTTTAATTAGTTTTGTGTTGTTCTGGGGAGTCTGAGTTTCAGGACTTCGTTTTGATGAATCAGTACTTTCGCATGTGTCGATGATAGGTAGCGGCGTTATCTTAATTATGGGTCTTTTTAGTACTCCGTTCTGTGTCTTTAGTGACACTACTCGAACTAAGTTGTCGCTGCCGGGGTGTAACTCTACTACCCGGCCCATAGCCCACTTGCCAGGGGGTAAACTATTTTCTTTTATGAGTACCAATTGCCCTTTTCGTATGTTTTCTTTAGTTTGTTGCCACTTGTTTCGGTTTTGTAGTAAATGAAGATACTCTTTTGACCAGCGGTCCCAGTAGTGTCGGCGCATGAGTTCAATGAGTTTCCAGTTGTTCCTGAGATCTGTAGATTTTAGGTTATCAGGGTCATTGAGTGGTAGTGAGAGCGTCGGACTTCCCGTGAGGAAGTGACCAGGCGTAAGGTAATCCAGGTCTTCCACATCTTCTGATAGCGGACTCAGTGGCCTACTGTTCATGCACGCTTCGATCTGAGTAAGAAGCGTTGAAAATTGCTCGTAAGTTAGTTTCTGTTGTCCGATTACTCGTTTCAGATGGTTTTTCATCGATCGCACGGCTGCTTCCCATAAGCCTCCTGCTGAGGGCCAGGAAGGGGCGTTAAAATGCCACTCAATTTGCAGGTTGTTGATCTCCTTGAAGAATTCTGAAGATAGCATTGTTTTGTATTGTTCGAACTCTTCTTTTAATAATCTCTCAGCCCCCACAAAGTTAGTTCCGTTGTCAGAATAGATATGTTTAGGTGTTCCTCTTCTAGCGCTCATTCGCTTTAATGCTGCGATAAAAGTTTGCGTTGACAAGTCCGAAACAAGTTCAATATGTACTGCCTTAGTGCTCATACATATGAATATAGCTATATAGTCTTTGCATGTTTTTATCCCACGGCCTTTGTTTATTTTAACTTCAACGTGACCCGTAAAATCAACTCCTGTGTGCAGGAATGGTCTGCATGGAGTGATTCTTTCTTTGGGAAGGTTTCCCATCAGTTGTTCAGTGCGTGTTGATGCGTAACGGCGGCATTGCATGCATTGCCGAAGTATCTTTTTGACGGTTCGATTGCCGCTGACGATCCAGTAGTTGTTTCTAGTGTGAGCTAGCGTTAGTCTTGCTCCACCATGTAGTGTGCTTTTGTGCGAGTTTTCAATGATTAATTGGGTCAGCCTTCCCTCTTTTGGGACTAGAATGGGGTGTTTAGTTTCTTCTGGCAGGTACGCATTTTTTAATCGCCCTCCGACGCGTAGAATCCCATCCGAGTCCAAAAAGGGGTTGAGTTTCAAAATAGTGCTCCCGTTGGGTAGCCCTCTTCTTAAGTTGAGGGATTTTACCTCGTTTTCAAAATAATTCCCTTGTATAGATTTTATAATCTGTCGCGATGCATTTTTAATTTCAATCAAAGTGAGTTCATTGCCTTCACTTGACCTACTTTTGTTTCGTGATAAATCGGTGAAACGTAAAACCCAGGCGAGTATTCTTGTAATATGAGCTATGTCGCTATGTCGTTCAAGTAATGATTCAATTAATTCATTTTTGTTCGACCGAGGTTCCGTCGTGTTAATCGTGTAGCAGTTTGTTTGAATGCCCTCGTTCGTAGTATAAGTTTCGGTTGTTGTTAGATCTTGTTTTCCCAGTTCCTTGAGCCACTGAGGTCCTTCCCACCTTGTGTTTTGTAGCGCCGCACAGTATCCAGCCATGTTTTGTCTGTTGTGCTACTGGGAAGTTGTTGTTGGGTTTAAGTATTCCTTCTAGAATCACTTCGGAATAAATGTCCGCTCCTAGCAGGAGATCAATGGGCCCGGAGATGTTAAAGTCTGGATCAGCTAGCTTGATGTTTTCGAGATGCGTCCAGCTTTCGGTGTTAATCGTGGAGTTAGGCAAGTTGTTAACTAATTTACGCATAACTAATGCTTCCGTTTTGAATGTATAATCAGAGTGAATCGATTTACATTTCAGTTTAATCATCCCTTTACTTGTGCCCATTATGGTGCCAACTCCAGTAACCGCTGCGTTCGTCTTGTTTCGTGGTAAGTTTAATCTTTGAGCTGCGTTTTCTGATATCAAAGTTATTTGAGATCCCTGATCCAGAAGCGCCCGAAGGATGACGTAGTCCCCTTCTTTGTTTTCGACTCTAAGTTGAAGAGTTGTGAGGAGTATCTCTCGTTCACCGTTGATGTGATTAGCGGTTCGCTCAGCCGCTGTTGAGAAAGATGGTCTTGATTGTTGTCCTTTCTTCAAGTTGTCATCATGAAGAAGAGAATGATGTTGTAGGTTACACGTGTGACACCGTTTCTTAGAGTAGCATTTGCTTTCGCCATGGCTGTATAAGCAGTTTTTGCAAATATTCATTTTATTTACTGTTAAGTTTCGCGTTGCGACATCCATGTTTAAAAATGATGTACATTGCATTAGCGCATGATTATTTTTGCAATGCGGGCAGATTCGGATTGCAGCATGGTAGGTTTTTATCCACTTTTCTGCGTTGTTATAGTTCGTTGACCTCTGATTGTTATAATTCTTGTATTGAACATTGTTATTTGTTGGAACATTTTGTTTCTGACCGCCCTTTTTGCTTCTCGCTGTTTCTGATGCTATAAACTTTAGTTCCAGGAATTTTAAAAACTCGTTTAAGTCTGGTAGTTCTCGTGGATGTTTCAAGTGTTGTATGTATTCTCCGTAGGTGATGTCATCCAGTTTTGATGATAGTAAATGCACAATGATAGGACCCCATACAGGGACGTCGATCTTAATGTTTTCCAATGCGTTTAAATACTCTTTTGTAGTGTCGTGCATTCTTTTTAAATTTGCTGAGTTCAGTTTATCAATCGACGGTTGATTGAGAAGATTTTCTATGTACGAGGTGAAAAGCAATCGCTTGTTATCGTAGCGATGCTGAATTATGTCCAGACATGAGTCATAGTTTTCAGCGCTCACTGGAAGATGTTTAATCAGCTTTTCCGCTTCACCCCTCAATTTCGATTTCAGGAATTTCATTTTCTGTGTTTTGTTTAACGTTGGATTATTATGAATCATCTCGAAGAATAAATCTCTAAAAGAGATCCAGTTGTTGTAAGCTCCATTGAACTCTGGTAACTCTATTCTTGGTGTTGTTTTTTCGTAATGAGATGTTTCGAAGATTCTTCTGTTCAAATCTTTTTTGAGGCCGTCGTAGACTTGCTCCCAATGCTCAAACTTTTCTTCATAATTCCTGTCACTACCTTTTAGTAAGTAGCTTAGTTCCCAGTGGATCTTGTCGATTGATTCCCACTTTGATTGTAGGATGTTAAGTTGATCTTGAAGGTGCCACTTCTCCTTCAGGTCATCTTGATTTATTTTGGAGACTGCTCGCATCAAGGCGTTGAAGTTACACATCTGATTTCGGAAAAGGACTGATAAGTGATCCGTCCCATCTGCCGTAGGCTGGAGTACTTCAGTTGTACCAAGTGATTGTAGTCGCGGTGGTCCGCGGGTTTCCGGTATTTTCGGATTAGTTATTCCCGAAAATCCCGGTTTGTTTGACAACTCATCTTTTAGTTGAGTCATCGAAGTCATCATTTCGTCGAAAATTGTTTTCGTTGTGTTATATGTGTTCTCCTTAAAGTAGTCATGGTCTTTTTTCGTTGACTCATACTTCTTCAGGATTTCGTGATTCGCTCGAAACTCCTCCCAGTGCGATTGCAAAGCTTCGATACGAGTGTTGAGGTATTCTATGGATTTTCTAGTCACAGAATCCTTTTTGTAGTTTGTTTGAAGTGTTTTGATTTTATCGTAGGCCGTTTGTTGTTCCTTTATTAGTTCGTGGAACATGTAGTCTTCTGTAGACATTGTTAATAGAACAGTGTGAGATTTGGATCGTTAAGTATTTGTTGCAGCAGTAGACGTTATCCCCGCTGGTAAGTTAATGTTGTGGCGGAATATGTAATCCTCGCCGGTAATTAAATTGTTAAAACAGTGGACGTTGTCCCTGCTCGTTCGTTAATAGTTTTGCAGTTGTAGGTAGATGCAGTAGACGTTGTCTCCGCTCTGGTTCGTTGTTGGATGGCACTCAGTGCGGCACTCTCTCCTTACGTTATGTGCACCTTCTCAATGCTGCTGGTGAGACCCGCTTGTGGGAGGCCAACAGCACCGATTTGCTAACGTAATTGAGATATATACCACACTAAGCACTGTCATTAAAAACCTCGAAGGACCAAAAGGATGCTTTTGGTCGTAGTTGTAAATAATGGCTCGAAGGACCAAAAGGATGTTCGGGCCTTTCGTCGTAGACTGCGGCCCGGTGGTAGTTGTAAATCCAAACCACTGCACTGTTCTAATAGTTGTTGTATTTGTTAAAAGAAAGTCTACGCGCAATTCGGTGTCTGAGCCGCACTAGTTAGAATGGACACATTAGCGCGCGACGGTGGTTAAGTGACGACTCGCTTTAGTAAAGAATGTACGGACATTTATAGTTTACTTAAGCGTATACAAAATTGCTGTACGTGCTGTATTGGCTCGTACAATAATAATAGTTTATGGTACCAAAGCTAGTGTAGCCGTATCAATCCTGCGGCCGCAGCAACAGAAACCATTGTTTTACTGGATTTGCAGAAAGTTTCGTTTCCCGCAGCACATTAAGGTGTTAAGTTTATTGCGCTGCGGTAACACGATACGTCTGGCTTGTGGCGAGCTTCTCGTCTTTGCAAATATTTTTATTGCAAACTAAAACTTGTGGGAGTGGAGAATTCACAAGATAGCAATTATCTAGTCTGGATGAAGTTTATATAATCGAAGAAATACTTACTGCATGAATTTGACTAAAATAAATACGCGACTACGAAGATTTTGAGCAATCCTTAGTAATATTATAAACGCGAAAGTTTGTATGAAATAGGTTGTTATTTTTATATATAGGTAATTATTTAATTCATATCTAATAATTAAATTTGTACGTAATATACCTTTACCTTTATAAAGAAACCATACGATGTGTGTATTGACAATACATACGATTTGTGTTTAAACGATTGGGATTCGTCAAAGGTTACGGGGCATTTATGATTAACACTAGATACCATATTGGTGTATGCATGCGGTCTTAATGGTTCATACTTATGAACAGCGTACAACGGAGTTTTGAAATGAAAGATAAACCAAAATCACTTTCAACATTTCAGTGTGCAAGCACGCGAACATCATTATACCATTATAAGGCACTTATCATTATACATTTAAATAAACCTTTTCACTATACTGGAAAGAAACCGGATAATCCAGTCAGTTACGTATATAGCGCTGTTGCGGCACTCCTCACTGGAGACAGGTATGATTTAAGCAAGTCTCGGATATTACAAATCTCCGTCAACTTAATTTATGTTCCAAAGTGGATTTAGCGCGGCACCGGGGGCGCGGGGGCGCGATGGCGCGGGGGCGCGGGGGCGCGGGGGCGCGGGGGCGCGGGGGCGCGGGCTAATGCTCTGTTCGAGCACCTACTGGTACAACACTAATGTTGCCTATTACTTAGGCGGGCGGCTTCATTTGTTTTACATTTACACGCGGCTTCAATAGTTGGCCTTTATCAAGTGCAGGCTACGGACCCTGATACGCTTCAAAATAGTTGACGAAAGCCTCAACACGTCACTCAACTAATAAAACACCCTGGAATTAGTTTGCTGGTTATAGAATTCAATGCAATAAACCGCGCAATACGGTCATCATGTAGTACAATTTAGTATGTAATTAAATCCTCCGCAATTAGTATTCAAAATTAAAACTAATATCTCGCTGTGATAATCGGAGTAATTAGCAATAACTGCGGGGAGTTAGCCTCTAATTAGCTCTCCATGAATACCGGGGCTAATTATAACGAACCGTGACTGGTGTCTAGGTAACATTAGAACATGACTGTACTACCGCGCGCGGGAGCTGTTACAGCGGACGACGGTATCATATAATCTAATGTTATATTTTATCTGACCCTTTGGCACGAGCCACGATAAATGCGTTAAGCTTAATTTATCGAAAGCGCTCATTAAGTGCTTAAGATAACACGCTGAATTAAGCTAGAGCTAGCTGCTACAGCTATATAACTAGCTGCATGTGCTGCACTGAACCCGAGAATTAAAGCGCTGCGCGTTGTTGGGTTATTGGTTATTGGCCCGATAGCTCAGTTGGTAGTAACTCTGCCTTCTGAACTGTGGGTTGTGGGTTCGATTCCCACCCAGGACAAACATTTGTGTGATGAACATAGGTGTTTGTTCTGTGTCTGGGTGTTATATTGTATTCTATGCATGTATTTACAAATAAAAATTATCTAAGTATTGCATCAGTTATCTGGTTCCCATAGTACAACCTTTGCTTAGTTTGGGGCTAGATGGCGTTGTGTGTGTGTTAGATGTCCACACATATTATTATTATTATTATTGCGAAAGCGCTTTTCGTATAAATATTTGCAGCAGAAAAACAGCTTAACCGTCGAAACGTTAAAAATGCAGTTTAACGCGCCGTCTTGGCGCTCCGGCGCGGCGGGGGCGTAGCCTCAGGAGTGCAGCCGCGGCGGAGACTGACTTATCGCAGTTATTCCTTATTTGAGGTCAAACGAACGAACGCAAGATTTACAACCTCGAGGCGCCAAAAGTGCTGTTTCTAGAGCGGGAGCTCGCTGAATGCTGCAGTTTGTTTCGTTAAAGATGCAGCTCAATGTGCTACACCGAGACTCGGTTCTGTTTCAATTACACAGCATCTCAGCTCTAGCTCTACTCCTTCAGTCGAATGTTGAGCTCTCCGAGCCCTGCACCGGCTGCCGCGAGACTCAACAATGAAATTATTCTTCTAGAGCTTTAAGCTTTATTTGAAAAAAGCTTATTATTCAAATAAAACTTCGTTACGCACGCTTGACTTGTGGAGTAAGCTGGTGATTGCGAGGCGAACGGAAGTTGAAGTTGGTTCACGTAACAACGTGTCAACATAACAAAGTTTAAAATTTGTATTATCATGTTGGCATGTCCGGTATAATGACAATGCACAATTGTCAAGATGGCGTCATTAACATTAAACAATACATAAACCACGTTATACCGACCGATAGATGGAGCTAAAGAAGTTTTATTTCAGTCGTGTGGACTAAAGCACACTCGTTTTTTTTTTATAGAGACTATATTGTCGTATCATTAAGCCTTGTCGGAACCTACCAGTTTCGGAGTCCATTCTGTGTCAATGGGCAGTGGCCGAGTGCAAGTGCGGGGTCGGGTGTCACCGCGCCGTCCGTCAGCCGGAGCGCCCAATATGTGGGACCCAATATGTGGCGGAAAAGCTCATAACTTTACAGATTTTGTCATTTTATAAGCTCATTCCACGACCGATCGATTCAATTCGTTGAGTTAGATAGTGGCACGCACGTACAGTGACATCGCACTGAAATTATATTGAAGTAAAGCGTCTTTACGCACACTTGACTTGAGGAGGAAACTGGTGAGTCCGTGACGAGGCGAACGGAAGTTGGAAGTTGTTGGTTAATGTAGATCTCCATTGTCAACATAACAAAATTAAAAATTCCTTAATATTTGTATTATTATATTTGTATGTCCGGAAAAATGAGAATTTACAATTGTCAAGATGGCGACCATAACATAAAGACGTTTTACTTCAGTCGTGTTGTGTAAACTCGTTTTTTATTTTATAATGTAGGGACTAGAGCTATAAGTAGTTGTACAACCTATTGTTGATTGCAGAGATTTCTGTTTAATGTTACATAATAGTAATGTACAGATAATATGTTATGTTGCTCAAAAATTGAACGATAGGTTCATTTGCTAATAATGAAGTACAATGATGTCCGGTGATGTCGGTAACATTTGGTTGCGGAACGGTCACGGTGCGCCACAGAATAACTAGCACTGGCGTAGTGGCTGAGATACACTTACAACTACAAACTCCATAGTTGAGTGTGACATTTTAAAAACATCCGTTCGCCGGACGTCGTCGTTGTTGGTAATTGAATCCGCGGAACATAATTCCAACGATTGCCAATTACATTGCGATGTACAGAGAACAAAACGAATTTGTCCGCGGAATGGAACGGAAATTGACGATATAAGGTTACAGAAGGAAGCCGACCGCCTCCCGCCTTCGGTTCGGCGCAGCTGGATACATTTATTACACGGTCGGTTTATTTGGGATAAGCTTTATTAGCTTTATTGTAGATGAGTCACGTGGTGATCTGGCCGTTCGCCTGATGTTAAGCACTGTGACTACCCATAAGAGCTGCAGTGCTACTCGGAGTTCTAAAATATTAAAGTTTCGCGCGGCACTGCACACTCGCACAGCGAGCAAGTTACTTGATACGTCGCTTGGAAGCAAAATATCTGACGAAGCGATCATACCTTCCTAGAGGAACTCTTGCAGAAATAGCCAATGAATACAATTCCATAACATAAATTAATCCTAAAGCTCTTTATGTTAGACCTGTTTTTGATAGAGTATAAATAAATAAAAATCGTGAAAGCACACTTAACACTTGATGATTTGAAAAGCAAAAAGATGACATAAATGGTTTTCAATAAAGGTTAATAAAAAAAATATCGTGTTGTAGAACACTCGACTGAAGTAAAACTTCTTTAATTTAGCTCCATCGATCGTCTACTATAAATTTGTTTTCGCTTTGTTTAATGTTAATGTCGCCATTTGGACTATTGTAAATTGTCATTTTACCGGACATACCAACATAATAATAATAATTTTAATTAATTTTTAACTTTGTTATGTTGACAATGCAAATCTACGTTAACCAACAACTGTATACTTCCGTTCGCCTCGTTAAGTATTCACCAGCTTATTCCTTAGTAGTAGCTTAGCTTCGTACTTCTTTACGTACGCTTGACTCGAGTCAAGCGTACGTAAAGAAGTACTTACTTCAAAAAATGTTGTAATATAATAAAATGTATATAGAGCCGGAGCGTGTTGCCTCCCCTTGCCCCGCACAGCGCCGGCGCCCCGGGTACCCGGCGAGGGAAACATCTCTCAACATCACTAATGAGCCGGAGCTGCAGCTTAACTAAGCACTAATTAAGTGTAACTTGAAAAACAGTAGCTTGAATAGCTAAACGGCATTTAAGTGGATATATTATGTTCTCGATACACGGTTCGCTATTTACGGAACTCTAGGGATTAAGGGGAGGCGAGTTCGGGAAGTTTCAGGACAAAATGTGACGCTCCAACGTGTCACGAGCGGGATTATGGTGCCAGGTGCTGTGCTTGCAGCTCCTTACCGAGGAAGATGTGACGACACTTCTTAAGAGATGACATGAGTTTTAAGATACTGTTAATGTTTTATTTTTGTTTTACAAAGGTAGTTTTAACCCCCATTTTGAATTAACACGTGATTAATGGTTAACAAATTAATATTTCAAGTTATTTTGATTAAACTAGGTTCTGCTCTAAATTTCTTTTCATAAAACGGGACTAGCAGCTAGCGCTGTGCAATTCCATCTAGTAATTATGTTTGTTTTGCTTTAAAATCCCGCTGTACTCGCACATGTCGGGAGAGGGGTGAGGAGGGGAGACAGGGGGGAAGAGAGGGGTGGCAGCTGAATCTACTTCCATTAACGTCGCTGAATTGTGGGTTTTAGACACATTTGGAATGGAACCGTAGAGAAAAGGTGAAAATGGTGTTTGGGTTTAATAAATAATCCTTCCTAACGAAAAACCAGCATCAAGTGACTCCCGCGGAGACACCGCCGCCCCTCACGCGCCGCTCGCCGGTTTAGTTTCGCCTTCATGGGCGCTGGACTAACGTGTGATTTAATTTAAATTAGTTTTAACCTCCCCGATATAACGCTCAACTTCAAATGAAAATATTTATGAGGTCGTTTTAGTACGTGCTTAGTTTACACGTATAAAATAAACTTTATGACACTTGCATAAAGCTGAAGTTTGAGTGTCGAGATTTGTTACAAGGTGTTTGGCGGCGGTCCTTTATGTCTATTCCTAAGTGGATGCGTACATTAAATTATATCATAATTACGTCGCCGTAACGTGCCGTCGGGAAATATTAATTTATACCGCGCGCTGTATGACGCGCGTTCAAATTATTGCTTGTGATAAACTTGAGTGTGTTATAATTGTTTTTATTCGAGTGGCAGGCGATGTTACCGGTGTTCCCTTTGTTAGAGCCTACAGAAGATGTTACGCCGTTTAAACCGACGAACGATGATACAACCGCAGCTCACAGGTATTCTGCGAATGTACATGTTATGTACTCGCTATCGACTAATATACTAGAACGAGCTTCTGCCCGCAGCTTCGCCCGCTGCGTGGCCTATGGAAAAATAATTCAACCACCCATTTCACCTTCTTAAGGGTGGAATTTCAAAAAATCCTTTCTTAGCGGATGCCTACGTCATAACATCTACCTGCATGACAAATTTCAGCTCGATCCATCCAGTGGTTTGGGCTGTGCGTTGATAGATCACTATGTCAGTCAGTCAATCAGTCAGTCACCTTTGAGTTATACTCGTATATATTTAGAAGATATGTATTCTCTATTATATATCTCTATTATATATAACTCCAGCGCGGCACCACTGGCGGCAACTATATTTGACTCGGGATTTCATACATATATCGTACGATACTCGATAGCGGGTATAGCGGTAATATATTCAAACGGAAACCTATAAAACAAAATAAAATAAAAAATCGAATAAAGCGCACTAGGGGTACCTATTGTTCTATAGTGTATATATATGTAGAGGTAATATAGTGCTAAACTTCTTTGGGCTACTCGAGCCACAGCAAATCGCATATATAAGCAAAGCCCGCGGCTCTCCCCGGGTCGCGGGCGCCACAGGAGCACATTTCATGACCACGAGCACGCGGCTGATAGCGGCTAAGTGGCTACATTTAATGAGCTATAATGCGCGCGAGCGAAACGAGCGGAATGAACAAACCGAGCGCATCACAATGAGCACTCCACAAACGACTAATCGGTGCGAGCGACGTTTATAACGCGTGGAACTGATTTATATGAAGCTCAAGAGACTATGACAATTTGTTGGTTTCAAATAATACACGATTCATTCGATATCGTGTGTCCTGAAATGACAACGGGAATGTGCAATACGAACAACAAAATCGTCGTTCCTCACTCGATGCCTCGAGCCATTTAGTTTGGAGACCGTCGCTGATGACACGACGCTTGAGCTTAGATCGGGAACACTCAAATGAAAACCTATAAATATAGTTCAAAAACCTAAATTTAAAACATAGTCATCACACTAATATTATAAAGGCGAAAGTTTGTATGTCTATATGTTTGTTACTCCTACGCTCAAACGGCTGAATGAGTTTGGATGAAACTCAGCACCAAGATAACTTATACACAGGATTAACATATAGGCAACATTATATCCCGGAAAAGTGAAATGTTCCCGTGGGATGAGCAAATAATTAAAATACTTTTTATCCACGAGTGAAACCGCGGGGCACAACTAGTTATTAATACAAGTTAGTTTTTATGATAAAGTGTAAACGGATATAAGTAAGTATAGTTCGTTCCTCTGCGCAATCTTATTGATGTCAATAATGTTACTTTAAAAAAGGATTGTGAGTATTGGTTTTTGACGACACATCTCGGGCCAAAAACGGGCCGTTCTCAAACCGGCGATATGTCGGCCGCGGCGAGGGCCTGCGAGCTGGGCCGGCCGGCCGGCGGAGTGCTCGCCCCACGCGGGGTGTTCTAACTTACATTTACATAATGTTAAAACACTTTTCTTGTAACGAGAACAACAACGCCCTTTCGAAAAGGTCATGAATCCTATCCAATAACAATCATATAGAAAAATAAGGTTACGTAAACGTACATACATTACCTTATTTGCCAGCTCACCGGTAAACGAATCTAATCTTTCTATTAGAAAACGAGCATTACGATGACGCACTGTCCAGGTCCAGGTGTTACTGAACTCTGTACCCCGTAAATGAGAGGAGTTCACAAAACTAATATATCCAACGTGTATTGATGAAATAGACAATGGTGTACAAATCTACGACCCTTCAGCTTTACTCGCAAACATTCCAAAGAGGAGGGTGGGAGGGCCCTTAGGCCGCTGGGTCCCATATTACCGCGTCTGCTCCGGCCCTATTGATACCTTCGGGTTCGTGATTTATCAAGATCATAATTCCTCTTACGGCTGAAACATCACGGGCCGTGTTGTTGCCGGATATTTATGAGGATAGTTGTTTTTTATACAAACGAGTAACAAGGTGACTCTTTTATTTTGATGGTAAGTTACTGAAACTTACCATGTCAAACAAACTTACAGTGTCAGTTAGTCCTTTGGCTGTCAAAGGTCTGCATGGTCCTCCCAAAGAACACTTGGATTAACCACTTTTTTAAAGTGTATATTAAAATATTTTTAGCGACGCATTAGTGACACATCACCAGGCGGTCCGCATATTTGTTTACGACATTAAAAAATCTAATTAATGAAAAACTATCCTGAGTGACAGAGATGTACGTACAGCCCAAACCGCTATGCCTATTATAGAAACCTGATATTTGGAGGGTGTTTCTCTTTCATGCCGTATAGATCCACTAAAAATATTAAAAAATGTGTTAAAAGGATTGCATAAAGAACAGCAGGTAGCATCGCGTGCTATCTGTAGTAATATAGATCAAATAAATATCAAAGCAGAATACAAAATATATTTCCACTGTTAATTCAAGCAATACATTGTGTCGTGATCGCTATATATCACGTACCGCCTTGAATGAAACCAGCCGGAACAGTACAGGCTGTTAACTGTTATATAAAAAACAGCTTGCAGGACAACCTACAAGCTGTTTGTTATAATAACAGATCAATTTGCAAGGTGAGTATTGTTGCGTCCATGTAGTTAAAAGATTATTGATATTTATTTAAGCCGGTTGCAACTAGATGGCGTCACTAGAAAAGTTAGCTCGCGGTGGTGTTTTATTCTTAGAAATTAAGTATATTTGTCAAATGCATTTTGATATTGGAGTTTTTTCTTGGAGTAAATGAACCTTATGGTATCTCGAAATAAGGCTATCATTTCGCGGGGATTTTTGGCTTGTTGGACCTTTCGCGCCGCGTTCAAACATTGGTCCATCGAGTCGGAGTAGTAGCGAAATCGCGAATAGTGCGTGCGTGTGCGTTCGGCAAGTGACAGTGCAGTGAAGTGAGTGACACGTTGGATTACAGTGAAGTGAGGACTTGGTAACCGTGAGTAATAGAATAGACAATATTGAACCTTATTTACAAGTGAAGTGGAACTTAGAAAAAATAGTGATAAAACTGGACTTGTAAAATATCTGTGAATAAAATATTAACTTAGAATAATTTGAACTAAAAAAGACTTGTAAAATTTCTGTGACAATCTTCAACTTAGAATAATTTCCAAAAATAGACTGAAGTGTATATACCTTTAACTTATCTTGGACTTTAATACATCTAAAAGAACTTAAATTAGTAAATTCAGTGTTAACATTCTGGACTAAATTCGTACAATAAATAGTGTCCTACCCACATTTTCATAAAATGGCAGAATTGATTAAGCAACAAGAAGAAATAATAAGACAACTTAAGTCGGCATTTGCTAATTTCAAAAAGACACCTAATACACGATTGAACCGCATTTATGTTGATGTAAAATTAAAACTTCTTGAAGAGTTGTGGGACAAATTCATGCATAATCATATGAGTTTGATGAACAAAGATGTTAGTTCGGAAGAATATGTTACAAAAGATTTTTATGCACAAGCTGAAGATTTTTACACTATGGGGAAGTGTGAGATGCTCGAAATGTTAGGCAAATTTACGCCAGCCGCATCACAATTACAAGAAACTATTCAAGTATCACAATCACACCAACCAGAAATAAAATTGCCAAGAATTAATATACCCACATTTTCGGGACGTTATTCAGAATGGATTTCTTTTCACGACTTATTTATGTCACTGATACATCATAACAGATCACTTACCAATGTTCAAAAATTACATTATTTAAAGTCCAGCTTAAGCGGAGAAGCAGAGTCTTTGTTGCGCCATATACCCGTAACGGATGCTAACTATGACGAAGCGTGGTCTACGTTAAAGAAGCGTTTTAGTAACAAACGTTTTGTTGTGAATGCATTATTGAAGAGAATGATGTCACAAAAATCTATTAATACAGAGTCATCACATGCAGTAAAAACAATTTTAGACACAACAAATGAATGCTTAAGCGCGCTTAAAAATATGGGTATCGCAGTATTTGATTGGGATCCTATGCTGGTTTATATTACTGTAATGAAGCTGGATGCGGAATCAGTTAGACTTTGGGAACAGCACATAAGTACTAGTGATGAGAGTGCAGATCAACTACCGACATATAAGCAACTGTGCGTTTTTCTAGAATCGCGCTTTAGAACGCTCGAAGTGCTCGAGTCTTCCAAGCCAACACATAGGTCTAGCACAAAACAAGCTTCTTTTCACGCCGCATTGGACACCAGCTGCAACTACTGTAATGGAAGCCACTTAATTTACCATTGCAAAGAATTTATAAATCTAAACTGCACTGACCGAAAGAAATTTATAGAAAGGAATGGCTTATGCTATAATTGTTTAATTCCTAATCACACTGTGTTTAATTGTAAACATAAAACATCTTGCCGCAGATGTGGTAAAAGACACCATTCCTTAATTCACCCCGAGAATAAAGTCACAGATAAAATTCCAGATCGAGCTGGAATTTCTAACATTCGAGATACACATTCACAAGTAACCAATACACCAGTCAACAATGTAGTGACCCATTACGCGGAAAAGGAGCTTCCCACAAACGTGCTGTTGGCCACAGCCGTCGTGAAGGTTATTACACAAAATGGGACTGCATACAACTTGAGAGCATTGATAGATCAGGGGTCCCAAGGATCATTTATTACAGAATCCGCATCACAGCTCCTTGGGTTGAAGAAAATACCAATCAATTGCAAAATTAATGGACTGGGCGAGCAAGGGAGGAGCCTCCACTCCAAAAACATGGTTTTATTCCAAGCGCATTCGAAATACGAAACCAACTTTTCTACACCTGTGGAAGCACTTGTACTCAAATCACTCACTCGAATGCTACCAACTACAGAAGTACACAACCGAGACTGGTCTCATCTGCACCAACTTCAGCTAGCGGATCCCGACTATGATAAACCAGGAAAGGTCGATCTATTGTTGGGTGCAGATGTCTATGGGGAGATAATTTCTCATGGACTGAAGAAGGGCCCCCGAGGAACACCTATAGCACAAAACACTCACCTCGGGTGGATATTGACAGGCCAGATAGCAAGTACTGAGGCTCTACAAGGTTACACCACTACACTTAGCATGCACATAAACATTGAAGATAATATACTTCAAAAATTTTGGGAGCTGGAAGATGTAGCATGCAAGAAAGTTTTATCGGAAGAAGAAGAACGATGTGAAAAACAGTTTAATGAGTCACATATAAGACAAAAGGACGGACGTTACACAGTGGCATTGCCATTTAAAGAAGAAGACCCGCCTTGCCAATATGGTTCATCAAGAGAAGTTGCAAAAGCAAGACTATTACACATAGAGCGAAGACTAGAGAAAGATCCATGGTTGAAGAATGAATACAGTAAAGTCATGAAAGAATATTTGGAGCTAAACCACATGGAAGAAATCAAGAAGGAAGAAGACAGACACAAACCAACTGCTGTGTACCTACCGCATCACGCAGTGATTAGAACAGACAAATCCACAACCAAAGTACGAGTTGTCTTTGATGCCAGTTGTAAATACAAAAATCAAGTATCTTTGAATGATAACCTAATGGTTGGGCCTCGGTTACAACAAGATTTAAGACACATCATTTTGCGATGGCGACAGCATAAAGTAGGGTTGGTAGCCGATATAGTAAAAATGTATCGCCAGATTTTTGTTAGCCAACCCGACTTTCAACGAATACTATGGCGTGAAGATCCAAAGGGAAAGATAAAAGATTTTCGAATAAACAGAGTAACCTTCGGCACTGCTAGCGCACCTTATCTAGCTACTAAAGTGCTACAACAGTTGGCAGAAGACGAAAAGGAGGCCCACGCGTTGGCAGCAAGCATAGCAATGACTGATTTTTATATGGACGATCTTTTAACTGGAGGTGACAGCTACGAAGAAGGAATAGCTATTTACAATGACATGACAAAACTATTAGAATCTGGAGGGTTTAAGCTGCAAAAATGGAATAGTAACGACACTTACCTTTTAGAAGCCATGCACATGAACGAAAACAACGTCGATAAAGAGTTGAATCTCGATGCAACCACCAAAACGTTGGGAATAGCCTGGAACAATAAAAAAGATCAATTTCAATATTCTATTAACTTACCTGAACAGAGCGTCGTAACGAAGAGAACTATAGCAAGCGATGTATCTAAGCTTTTCGATCCAATGGGGTGGCTCGCTCCAACCATTATAATTGGAAAAGTCTTTTTGCAGAGACTATGGCTTTCTGGTGTGGCTTGGGATCAGGAAATACCTGCAACGATAAAAGAAGATTGGCTAAAATACCGTTCAGAACTACCTTGTCTATCTGAAATAAAAGTAGAACGATGGTTACACACAAATAAGACTAACACAAAACTGGAACTACATGGCTACGCTGATGCCAGTACCATGGCTTACACTGCGGTGGTATACTCACGAGTGATTGGTCCTGATGGAGACATACACGTACATCTATTAACGGCAAAGACGAAGGTGGCTCCTGTAAAAACAATATCCATACCTCGTTTGGAGTTGTGCGGCGCTGCTCTGCTTGCTAAACTGCTAAACGAAGTCGCCGAATACCTGAAAGTACCTAGAGAAAATATATATGCTTACACAGATTCCCAAGTTGTTCTGGCGTGGCTGCAAGGGCACCCTAGTAAATGGAAGACGTTCATCGCGAACCGCACATCTGAAATCATAACTACCTTACCTGCTCGTCACTGGAGTCACGTCGCGTCGAAAGAGAATCCTGCCGATGTTGCGTCTAGGGGAGTGCTGGGCTCGATGCTGAGTCGTGAAGCGCTGTGGTGGAGTGGTCCTAAATGGTTACTGGAAGCTGAAACAAAACATAAAATACCTACAGACTTACCAAAAGATCTAGAACTGGAAGAAAGGGTAGTACACTTTATAGATACTTCAGAGACAATAGACGAGACAGATTTTGGAGAGTACATTTTTGAGAGATTTTCAACATTGGAGAAGCTACTGAGGGTCATCGCATGGTGCAAGAGATTTAAAAGAAAAGAGAAGTATCCTACTTACCTTACTGCTGCAGAAACATCAGATGCATTGACGGTTTGCATTCTTCTTTGCCAGAAGAAAGAATTCGCAGACGACGTATGTTCCTTAAGGGAGAGCAAACCCCTTAAGAAAAGGAGTAAACTCCGATCGCTTAACCCATTTTTAGATGAAATGGACTGTTTAAGAGTTGGAGGCCGCTTACGTTATGCTAATATACCGGAATATGCCAAACATCAGATTATTTTGCCACACAATAATTTATTTTCCAAATTAATAATCGCTCATGCACATCGAAAGACTCTCCACGGGGGACCAACACTGATGCTAAATTTCATACGACAGAGATATTGGATTCTGGGTGGAAAAAGCATGATCAATCAAGAAGTACATCGCTGTATGATTTGCGTACGTCACAGAGCCGCAACCAGAACTCAATTGATGGCAGATCTCCCTCAACAACGAGTAACACCAACTAGGCCTTTCTTACATTCTGGTGTAGATTTTGCCGGACCCATTGATTTGAGAATGTCGAAAGGACGAGGATGCAAAACCTACAAAGGTTATTTGTGTATATTCATATGCATGGCCACACGAGCCATCCACATTGAGATTGTCAGCAGTCTAGAGAGCGAGAGTTTTGTGGCGGCATTCAAGAGATTCACGGCCAGGCGTGGGCATTGTAGCCATGTCTGGAGCGATAATGCTACAAATTTCACTGCTGGCAACAAACAGTTGAGAGACCTTTTTGAAGGACAATTAGAAACGGTGAAGAACCAGATTTACGATCAATTAGCCAGAGATGGCACAACATGGCACCACATTCCCGCGAGCTCGCCTCACTTCGGTGGACTCTGGGAGGCCGGAGTCCGCTCCATAAAACACCATCTGAGAAGAATTCTAGGAAATTCTACCCTAACATATGAAGAGATGACGACCGTTACTAACCAAATTGAAGCCTGCCTAAACTCACGACCGATTTCACCGATTAGCAATAATGTCGATGATTTGTTACCCTTGACTCCCGGTCATTTTTTGATCGGAGAGCCACCAATACTAGTGCCGGAACAGTCACATTTAAATACTAACATTAACAGGCTGAATCGATGGCAGCTTGTTCAGAGATTAGTTCAACATTTTTGGAACAGATGGTCGAGTGAGTATTTGGGCAGACTTCAACAGCGACCTAAGTGGGTTAAGCAAATGGACAATGACATCAAAATCGGTAGTTTGGTCTTAGTCAAAGATGATAACTTGCCCCCAGGCAAATGGTCGCTAGCCAGAATCACTGATGTTCACCCAGGTGATGACGGACTTATCAGGGTAGTCTCACTTAAATGTAAAAATACCATAATCAAACGCCCTATCACAAAAATTTGCTTGTTACCAGTAGATGCCTAAGAATCAATTAATTCGGTCATGATGGGTGGCAGATGCCCTTAAATTCAGTTTGATTTCTTCATGATGGGTGGTCAATGTTCAGAGTCAACTTAGTTTTGTATCGAATCGTGTTGTCAGTTTCATAATTTACCATTGTATTTTACCTTTTTTATATTATATATTTATTCAATTTTAAATGTTTTTCGAAGGACCATTATTTCAATAATGCTCCTTGATGGGTGGAATGTTGCGTCCATGTAGTTAAAAGATTATTGATATTTATTTAAGCCGGTTGCAACTAGATGGCGTCACTAGAAAAGTTAGCTCGCGGTGGTGTTTTATTCTTAGAAATTAAGTATATTTGTCAAATGCATTTTGATATTGGAGTTTTTCTTGGAGTAAATGAACCTTATGGTATCTCGAAATAAGGCTATCATTTCGCGGGGATTTTTGGCTTGTTGGACCTTTCGCGCCGCGCTCAAACAAGTATAATACAGTACGGTATGACACCATGTTTCTATGCGGGATACACTGGCAGTGCTTGTATATCTGATATTCTGCGCGAGCTCGGCGGTTCCAATAATCCGGTTGACGTCCGCTTTTTCGAATGTCTGTAGTTTCCACAAAATAAGGTATTATCTTCGAGTTCCTGCTCCAAGGACTATATATTACTGGAGTACGAGAACAGCGATTAGTCGTGGGCGGTTGAGTCGAACTGAATGATGTCAAATTACATCTTAGAATTACCAAAATAGCCAAATTAATCTAAAGGTAAATTCTGGAGATAGTAGGGTAAATCAATTAAATCATCATTTGATGATTCATGAATTATTTGGAATAAATGAACATTAATAACGTAGCAGACATGGCAGCACCCAGCACTCGCTGCTCCGTGCGAAAAGTCCATGCAGTTAGATTTCTTAGAGTAAATCCTCTCTGCTATATGCATGCACCAGGCACGCTGTATTCCAAATTTTAAGCCCACCAAATACCCGGATTTACGAACACAAGTTTCGAATAGGTACCACGCTGCCAGTTACTGCCGCCAGCTACTGCGCCACGAGTTACTGTCCCGCCAGCCGGCGAGTGAGCAGATTCAAAGATCGAATTGTAAACTCTCAGCGAGATGTAGTATAACGAAACTAAAAATAGACAAAGAAGTGTAGTTTCGGTTTATCTTTTCCGATCCGATTTCGCTGCTGTATTATATGTACGTAACTTTCAGGATAACATTATCGAATCAGGTTTCCTTTCCCATTTATACGTAACTCCGTAGTTTATTATAGGCATACTTCAGTAACAGAAGTAATACCAATAAGTATAAAGTTTGTGTTATTTCATGGCGCGAAACCTATAAAAAAAGTTCAGCAAAGTTCCCGCGACCTCACGTTGTTACGAGCTTGTTCACCGACAATATTATGGCCGTACTTTTCAAATGAAATATGGTAAATTAAAACGATGTGATCGACTCGGGAAGTTGAGCTCGGCGCGAGTGGTGGAACGTGCTGCTAGGTTAGTTTTAACGCAGGTTTTAATATCAATTAAGTGAGTGGCCACAGTCAGTCTCCGGACCACGGGGGTTAGGGCAGGGGGGGGGGGGGAGTCTGTGGTCGAGCTCGCGCGGACAAACACGGGGAAAATAAGGCTTACTGGCTTTATTCCTCCATTTACGGCTCTGAAAAGTTGACAGTTATGAGCTCAGGATCACTTCTGACTGTCAAACAAGTCGCTTACCTGGACTTGCCGTGATGAAAGTTTAATAATTTATCATTTAATAAAACAGAAATTCTGACTAAATCGTATTCGAAGTTTAAACGTTTCTAAAGCGTTGCTGTGTTAAGTGCATATTTTAATCGCAATTCATTCAGCAAATATCAACATATATCTACTCATTGACTTTTGTGACGTGACATATTTTATTTTATCTTTTATATTATTATATACATTACATACATTATATTTTATCATATTCTATGAATAAATAACTATTGAGTATAGACGTTAAAGCCCTAATAAAATAAAAAAAATTTACCTGTACACCAAAACCTAAAACTCTAAGCTACAGATTCCTCAATTCAAAGGTTGTCTGGAAGAGATCGCTCTAAGCGATAAAACCGCCTATTGTACTAGTACTAGTTTATTATGTAAGTTTTACTTTTTGTAATTTTTTTTTTACGGTGTACTAATAAGTGTCGATCGTTCTATGTAAAAAATAGCATTTCGCATATTTTTTTTATTTGGCACTTCCGATTGTTACAAAAATCTCAAAGGTGAATTAGCTAATATTGGCCTTAGCACGCCGCCCACACACTTCCAGCACTACATAAGCCCCGATGTTCCTCCGATCGTCCCGTACAACGGTTGTAGTCCGTATCCTGCACAGCGTCAGAACAGCGATTACCCTCAATTACCTTCAATTACTCACAAGAAGGTCGCGCGGTGTCATCAAAAATACTTTCGTTTGTTCGGAACTCTGAAGCGCCGCCGCCGCTCCCGCTCCCGACCTTTTCGCCGACACAAGGCGTTATTGTTCATGATTCGGTTTCAAAGACTGCGAATGAGATTACCGCGGCGACGCGCGGAGAGGAGCCGCGGCCGGTTTAGCCGACCTACCAACATTTTACTATTCTTATATAAATTGCTTGCGAGTTATTGTCAATTTTTTAAGTTATTTATGTTGACACGTAGTTAAGGTCACGCGGACTTGTATCCTTCCCGGTTAAGTCTTGAAGGTTTTAACTTTTTACTCCCGCTGTGAGGTACAAAGATGGCGAAGATGAAATAGGATTTGTTTTATGCACACATTCGTTGGAACTGAACCGAAATGAGTAAATTTTCATTTTTTTTACGGTTTCAGCCATTATAAAGTAAAGAAGAGCCAATTAAATAATGTTTATTGACGTCAGTCATGGAATATATACCTTAACCTCGCCGAGCCGGCGCAGTATTAAACTTTTTAAAAACGTAACATTTTGAAAGTTTTTTATATTACACTGGCTTCCGAAATCAATTTTATTTATTGAGTTTAAAAATGTACATATAACACACTAATATTATAAATACAGCTGTTGTGTGCATGTGTGTGTGTGTATGTGTGTGTTTGGCCGCTCTTCACCCTGCAATGAACGGATTCGGATGAAATTTGGAATAGAGATGGTTTATGCACTAGATTAACACATAGAATACTTTTTATCCACAGATGAAACCACGGGGCGCAGTTAGTGTTAATTAAATATGAAATATTGCGCGTTACAGCAGAGACGTACGCTATGAATAAACTTTATAACAAAAGCAGGCACCATAAAGCACCGGAGAGTTAATTAATGAACTCTCTGATCCTCTCTAATAATTGGAATCTGAGTAGAAAACACAACGAACACTATTGTTCACTTCCGGAAACGTCCACAATAACTCGGTATACAAGCATCTACAGCTGTTCAGATTTGATTAAAATTTCATTTCATTCTAAATGCTTTTTGTTTAATACAACAATTTAATATCATAGGATAGATTTCAAAGCGAACGCAAAACCCTGAACGACAATTTTATTAGTCGCGTAATTACCCAACAGGTACTGATATGATATTTCCTGCGAGGGAGAGGCCATGCTCGGCGACATGTCCAGCTATTTTGCTTTAATGTCTAATGACACTATCTATTATAGTTATATAGATTAAAGTTCCAATACTATGGCGCGGTGTGAGCCCAAGTACAACAAAAAAGCACTTTTTATACGTCACTAATGTGACGTGACGTGTTGAAATAATCATATGAAAAAAATGGTCTAAACAGAAAAATAATAATGATAACGCCCAACGATCTCACACATAGATCTGGACCTGGACTAACTAGGATTCTATGTGTCGAGGAACCCAGGAACTACGAAGACTATGGTTCCACAACACAACTCAGAACAAGTATTTGCGCTATTTTTTTTCTTTGCACAAATACTTGTCCTGCCACAGGAATCCAACCCGCCGCCTCCAGGTTATACTCCGACCTGCTCAACCACCACACCACAGAGGCTGTCAATAAAACGAAGAACAGGAATAATCGATCAAAATTCAAACTAAGTGCTTGGGTTTTCTAAAATAAAATCATTCTAATGACCCCACAAATACTTTATGAACGTAGTTCTCCCAATTTACAGCGACAATTGCACAATTTTTTACAAAAATAAATAGCTAGGTTAGTACTCTAAAGGAATGACCAGATAGAATATTTATTTGATATCCATCTTTCAAGGAGCCAAAAAAATAGTTAATATCAAATAATAATGATAATAATAATCATAATTAACAGTGACGTGAAAAAAAAACGTGATCTTTTAGTCCAATCGTTAAAAGTAGATTCATGTAGATGGTCTTGCAAAACTCAAAAGCTTTACATAAAGGGACACATATCTGTATAATACATTAACAAGTAATGACTACCTACAGTATAGAATCCCAATGTTTATTGTAGTAGGTAATATAGCTATAGCAGCATTTGTATAGGGATTAGGGTCCATGAGTTGATAGGATAGTAGCCGTCAGCGACTATAAAAGATGTTTAACTAAACTTTAATATAAATATGACCATCTTTCCCCACCCCAGTGCCTCGGTAAAGCATATTAAAATCCGTTTCCTCCAATAAGCTGTGAGTACATCAGTCCCGAGCCGAGCGAACTGCATGTGATCCCACCAGCTGTCGCCTCCAGGAGCCGCGGAGGAAATATCTGGAGATCCGGACGGGTACCTACATGTAGTACATGCAGATATTCTATACCTACAAGTACCTGCCAAATGTGGAAATGTTCTAGAGAGATGCGAAAACGTTTTACCATTGTATTCAGGTATACAACGTATATTAAGGTGGAAATTGTTATTTACACGTAGCATTACGACAGACCATAGCAAATACTACTGATGCATACATTACCAAACTGTATTACCTACATGTCGAATAACCCACACTATCAAAAAACAAAAAGAGAAGCATAGCTTGGAGCGTGTAGCCCTGTAACGTGCGCGGTAATCGGCGCCGCTCGCAACCCTCGCCGAAGGATCCCACATCCCGATATTCATAAATATTGATGTATTTCGAATGGCGAAAGGAAAATTGTAACGACTAATAAAAACTGTTATTTTTATGACGCCCGCACCGAGTGTTGATTATTTCATGAAACGTAGCCTGCAAATACAGCCTGGAGGGCCGGTGTTTCGGTTTACAGCCCGCGGCTTGATCGCTGGATTACAATTGATGAGTGAATATCATACATACGGCGCGTAATCTTGGTTTATGGCCCCTGTTTATGCTAACTGCTGGAGGCGGGAGGTGCGGCTCGCTCTTGTTTCAGGAGCTTTCTGTATTCTCATCAAGATTTGATCGCTATCGGAGGCGATGGACGGATGAAATGATTTTGTTTAGATAGAATACACTTACCGAGGAAATGTTTTGTAAAGATACCAGTTGAGCGATCATGTAACTCGATTGCAACAAATTGAAACACAAATGGATTTGACAATTTGAATAAGCAGTTTATGTGCATGGTTAGTATGAAAATTTCTCCTGTTGTATTGCAATCAATGTTTCGTGATCACCCCCTGATCTGATAGATGACCGTGCCCTATCTCTGACCGTATAACACCTACACGTCAACAGTGAACATTTTAGAGCCCTTGTGCGCTTGTAAAGACTTGTTACCGAATATAGGAGGATGGATACTCGTCCCAGCTTCCAAATACTGTTAATACGGTTCCAAATGAGCTGCGAGCGGCGGCGCAGTGGGCAGGTCGTACCATTAATATTAATGCGTGTAATATCGACGCGTGAGCTAGGACGCACCGCGATTACCTAATGGCGCTCATTTGGACTGGAATCCCGAGTAATTACTTGTAACCTTGTTGATGTGAGAATTATTATCTAATGACGAGTGAATTTTCCAGTAATCCAATATAATTCCACCATTCCACTACCGGACTACTAGACGCTCGGCTAAGCGTCATCCTTTCGTGGTCGAAATACCACCCATTCGTACCAAGCGATTTGATTTCACATTCTTAATTAGAACGGCTAAGAAATGGAATGCCCTGCCAGCGTCTGTGTTTCCGGCGAAATATGACCCGGGCGTGTTCAAGAGAAGAGTGAATAGGTATTTACTTGGCTAGCATGCTACACCTTCGATCGCATCGTCACTTCCCATCAGGTGAGAGCGTGGTCAAATGCTAAACAAGTTTGAAGTAAAAATAAATGTGAAGGAGGTGAGTTGGGATATTAACCAACGGAACGCTATTTCTATGTACTCGTGGACCAGGTTAATACTGAAATTGGATAGACAAAGGCACCTTTTGCAAATAGTTGGCGGTAACCATTGAATATAATAAATCAGCTTTAAAATGGTAATGGAAGCCCCCGCAGTTTTCCTTGCAATGCGAATTCCTGTGTTCAGTAGAAGACGTCGTTCGACTTTTGATATGATATGAAGAAGTAGTAGTCAACAAATACCAAAGTAGTAGCAGAGCTGAAAGCAATATAAACTTTGCATTTAACTAAATTAGACTTTCGAACTGAAAATCTAATGTATTTACCACTAGTTGCGCCTCGTGGTTTCATCCGCGGATAAAAAGTATCCTATGTGTCAATCCAGCGTATAAGCTATCTGCGTTCCAAGTTTAATTAAAATCCATTCTGTAGTTTTTGCGTCAAAGAGTAACAGAGACCCATGCATACAAATTTTTGCGTTTATAATATTAATAATAATTATTTGCTCAATGCTCATAAAATGTAACCTATATTATTGTGTTAATTCAGTGTTTAAGGTATCTTGGTCTCGAATTTCATCCAAATCCATTCAGCTATTTCAGCGTGAGGGAGTAACAAACATACACACATACGAACTTTCGCCTTTATAATATTAGTGTGATTTAAAAAAGTATTAAAACGATCAATTTTGATTAAGTTGTATATTTTTCAATAAGTGTAGACGAGGGTCCCCCCACCCCCGCCCCCGCCCCCGCCGGGCGGGTGTCCGGCTCGCCGGGCGGGTGTCCGGCTCGCCGGGCGGGTGTCCGGCTCGCCGGGCGGGTGTCCGGCTCGCCGGGCGGGTGTCCGGCTCGCCGGGCGGGTGTCCGGCTCGCCGGCAGCCATCGCATCGTTAAAAACGTCCGTCAATATTAATCGACCCCGGGAACATCACGCCTCACTTTCCCTCTGACACAATACACTACAACACAGTAGATAAACATCCTACAAAAGGAGGGGACGCTTGTGATGTGAAAGTGCGTGATCTAATTCACTATGAAAGTGAGGTAGAATTTGTTCGGATAAAAAGTATTCAACACCCAATATATATTTTTTTACAAAACGAACATCTTATGGAATAATTAAATAAAAAAAATTAAAAAACCCCGACAAAATAAAAATGTAATTTGCCAATATGTGATGGCGACCATTTTGGATTTGAAATTTATCAGTGTATAGTATTCTACTACCTTGGATTTGTATATTATTTTTATCTTTTGATACTTTCCATTCAAAGGTTGTCTGGAAGAGATCGCTATTAGCGATAAGACCGCCCACTGTTGCACTAGTACGTAAGATTTATTCATTCCTGTATTGTGTGAATTTAATTGGTGAGACAATAATGAGTTAATCTATCTATCTATTTGATACCCCTCCCCTATTGAGGGAGTTGTGTCAAAATATGGAATCCACCAAAAATATGTAACTTATAACACCCGTCGGGGGTTAACAAATTGGACATGGTGCTTAAATTTAATAAATACCATTTTTACCATATGCTACTCAGTATAGAGTAAGGTGTACCGTGTCTGTGTGTATAAAATATATAAAAAGATAGGTAACCTACTGGTCTGCAAAGTAAACCTTTTAGTGCCCTCCCACAGCTCTTAATATCAGAATGGAAGGTGAATCAACACCATCCGCTATAATAACGTACCTACACTGAACCGTTGATTTCAGATTCGAAACGACAGGACGTGGGAGAGATTACCACGCATCATTATTCCTGCGATAATCTCGCGAATGTTACAATATGTAGGTATAATCAGTATTCGATATTCATATTTCGGCATCGTACACACATTCTACTATAGCGTCTTCGGTCGAACGGTCTTCAAGTCCAGAGTGAATAGGTAGATATCCTAGATATCTTCTAAAATCACGTACCACCGTGGACCACGTCGCCACACTCCATCAGGCAACACTGCCGTAAAGTGGCAACCAATTCAGTACAACATTTTTCATATAATAATATAGCAATATAATAATAATATATGTGAACGTTTCACACAGCGCCGTCTAGCTCCAAATTAAGCAAAGCTTGTACTATGGGAACCAGATAACTAATACAATACTTAGATACTTTTTGTTGAACAAACATCGATGTTCATCACACCAATGTTTGTCCTGGGCGGGAATCGAACCCACAACCCACAGTTCAGAAGGCAGGGTTCCTACAAACTGAGCTACCGGGCCAGTCGATTAAAAAAACATGAAAGAACTTTCGGCGGATGGTATTCAGTGACTTTTGGTGACTTTGCTTTTTACTTTACATTCGTAGGTGTCTATTATTATCAACGCTTAAATCTAGTATTCACATCTGATCCTCACCATCACATCTGATCCCATCATTACTATTAACTGACTTAATTACAGCCTCACATTGAAGGAAGTTACAAACTAGTAAAGTGTATGCAAACATAGTGTTAATAGTAAACATTATCCCACTTGAAAGTGATTCGGTAACAGGTTAGTAGCTGCACAAACAACAACGGAACTCGGTTAGCAGTCAAATAAATCAACACTCGCGCGGCAACTTCCAGGGCTCGGGCAGGCAATTTAAACCTTAATGCCCGTACACAGATTGAAGGAGATAACGTACTTATAATCCCGCACTTCCTTCTACTCACGGTTTTGAGGCTTACACTTTGTGATTTATACTCCGAAATAAACATTAGAAACAAGACCGTACCTTATTTGAAAATGAGTCTTAAATCATTTCAATTTCCAATTCTTATATAAAAAACTAGCTTCTGCCCGCGGCTTCGTCCGCGTGGCCTATATAGGAAACGAAGAAGATTTTTTTATAGATAATTCAACCACCCATTTCACCCTCTTAGGGGTATAATTTCGAAAAACCCTTTCTTAGTAGATACCTACACTTTACAAAGAACACACCCTCCAAATTTCAAGTCTCTAGAACCAAAGGTCTAGACTGTGCGTTGATATATAAGTGAGTCAGTCATTATATAATAATGTAATTATATGTACAGCTTGATAAGCTGTTCGCAATTCAGTATATAAAGTATAACAACTTTATGCCGCGGAAAAACGCACGCGTAGTTCAGCGTTAAAACCCTTACGTCTTTCAAACCGACGTACTTGGGTTGCCGTCCCGCTCGATCCTGCACCAATAGCACTCACTTCGGTGAAAGAAACCACCGAGAACACACCAGTCGGCATGTTCAAGAATCACGAAATTCGAGAATACGTTGATACGTATCCACCAACCCGCACTTGGCCCACACACACATGATGGCCTACACCCTCCCCGGGCCCCAGTGGCTCGTTGTGACAGCCTAACTTATTTTACGATAAAACTCTCTGGCGTGTGAGGCACAATACATCGTAAGCCAATAATATATATATATATATTTTTTTTTTTTTTTTCTTTCTAGAATACCTTTTTTGAGCACTCTAATAATATTACAATCTAGCCATCCATGTGGCTAATAAGTAATTTACATTTAACCTAATCTCCGAAACATTTAATTATCTAAGAATGTGTCCAATAACACTTTTCTTATTGTCTCTATTAAGCCAATAATATGAATTTATGTAGATTTGTCTTATCCTTTTCTACACGCACTGTCGCCCGGGAAAATATGGCTTCTACGGTGACACTATTGTTACTTTGGCATTATATTATGTGAATAAATAAACTCTTATTTTTTGTATATCCTCATATAAATAAAAAATACAACAATGATTATTTTAATCAAGTTAGTACATTTTGTTGTTATTTTAACACAGCCATAGCAGAAGAGAATTGAAGAAGGAAATGTATTTCTTGTTTTTAAAAATCACAGTAGCGGTGACCGCGAGTGGATGATGTCGTTAAATAAATCGCGGGCGTGCGTTGTTCGTTTGTTTTTGTCGTTAATGAAGACAAACAACGCCGTTACACCACGGTTACAATAAAATGGGAGCGAAACGAAAAATAACTTTTGTTTGTTATTTTATGTGATGATTTCGATATTGCCTCGCGAGCCGCCACTCCACACTAGTTCCGGCAGCACTCACAGCGAAGCTCGTCTAGCCGTGTAACTTATCTGTATTAGTAGCGGTTAGTGAGCACACACAACAAACAAACAAACAAACACACAAAAACAGACCTTCCCCGTCGGAAAACATCCGCTGGTAAATCTCGTCACAATCTGTAGAAAGACAAGATTCATTACTGAACTATTCAATCGAATTACAAATATAATTCCGGTAATAGAGTTTGGATTGATTTATAAAACTTTACCGGAAACACCCGACTTCACCCGAGCGGCTGCGAGTGGTTCCGGCAATTTTACACGTGCGCTGAGCGGAAACATCGGTTAATGAAGTCAAATTACTTTCATTGCCATTCCGGTACTTGCAAATTATTACTAACTTTTTGCCACAGATTTGAACATACTGATGTTCACGAAATTCACAACTTTCCTTTTAAGTTTAAACCTTAACATGCATCTAAAGATTACACTGCCAAGAGACGTTTTAAAACTTCAGAAAACTACTTTTTCTACTCGAACGGTTTTAAATGCTCTGGAGGAATCTAAAGTAGTGGGTAGGTTTACACCTAGCTAGTGGTACGGTATAATTCGTAGAGGTGCGCGCGACTTGGCGCCGCGCCAGCCCCCCACTGAGTTGTGCCGAGCGATCGAACCGACTGGACCCGCTGATGCAGAATCGCATCTCGGGAATAAGTATTCTTTGGTCGTGCGAGTAATGAGATTATTGCAGCACCTCGCCGGGCCGTGAAATGTGGTCGAATTGCCACCGTGGGCTTGTGCCTTGAGCCTTGTGCCCACACTCCGGGGTCATTAATAGCATCGTGTGCAAAATAAATTTCTGAAGAAACGAGAAAATATTTCACGACTTTTCATGGTTTAGCGCAGCCTTCCGTGCTGCATGTGATACCATTTCTGACGCTCATGATCGTTTGATAGTATCAGTCTTCAACGACCTTTACATGGTCGCGTCGCGTTTGCATTTATAAGTCACGAGCTTCTGCCCGCAGCTTCGCCCGCGGTGTGGCCTACGGGAAAATAATTGAACCACGCATTCCGCCCTCTTAAGGGTGGAATTTCGAAAAATCCTTTCTTAGCGGTTGCCTACGTCATAACATCTAACTGCATTCCAAATTTCAGCCCGATCCGTCCAGTGGTTGATAGATCACTATATTAGTCAGTCAATCAGTCAGTCACTTTGAGTTATGTATATTTAGATATATTGTACAAGTACTGATTCTAAAACATTATTTGCAGTTACTATATATAGATACTATAAAAAAAATAGTTTCAATGTGAATGTTGCACCGAAAGTATTTTTCTGAGCAAAGCTTCCACGTATTCTTTCAGCCTGTAGCCGAGTGAAACTTGGTTACATAAACAAAACTAAGATAAGACACGGACGGCGCCTTAATGAATGCGAGTCAATATTTAATATTTTTATTTTACGAGGGTAATATTATCAGCTCTATATCTTAAGATCCTTAAAATTCAAGCTTCATTTTGAATATTATAATGAACTCGTACCAACAAGCGAACGTTTTATTGCTAAATACTAAGTTTACGTCCACTTTCGTTCTTCAAACACAATTAAAATAATTGAAGGTTATTGCGTCGAATAACTTTAATCAAAATTTGCCGCGATTGTGAATAAATTCACTGTTTTATTTCGCCGTAACCAAAATGTTAATATCGTAATCACGTTACGATAAACGGTCGGGTGCGGGTCGGTCCGATCGCCGATATGCCGATAGGCGGCGCTCGTGGGTACCGACAGGAGGACGGGCGGCGGCTGGTCGAGGTCGGGCGGACGACCGCCGGCCGGCTGGAAGCTGGAACTGCGAGCTGGAGAGCTTACTGTAATAACTGACGATAATAATACGTAAGTTCAGCCGTCGGGTCCACTGGGAGCAGCTCAACAAACCGGGGGTTTTCAGAAAAAAAATCGACAAATGGTTAGCGTGTGACCTTAAGAACGGATTCACCGTTCAGTCACCTTCATTTCATGCTGAGTTGAGACTTAAGTCATAACGTCACAACATTACATTGTTAATTTTTCTGTTATAATTATATCGTACGTATCATCCATGGTACGTACTACTTATATGTGTATTGTAACGTAATACTGTGTGAATTAAATGTCGTTTTATTTTTCTTCTTTAATAATACACTTGAGAAGCTTTAGCAATCGGCCATAAAAAGGCAATGTCATCTAGTCACGTATCTTTCCAAATCTGTGAATTATCTGTATCGTTAGTGTGGCGAAGGGCGGCGCGCGGCGTGCCGCAGCCTCCGGTCCCCAGCCGGTATCTGCCGTCTGCAGCGATCGGCGGCGCATTAATGCGGGTCACGCGCGACTGCCCAATAAATATGCTAAGTCGTTCCGTGACAACGGGCCGCGACCGGCGGACGCGCCGCCACCACATTCGCTGGGATTGTTTGTAAAGTCTCAAGCACAGTGGCACTAGTGTTTTGATCACAGACTCAGTTTCGTTCGAAGAGCAATAATTTCATTCTGACGTGCAGTGTTCGTGTGCATGTAGCGGGTGCAGTTCGTATGATCTTTGATATTTTTAACAGTAAATATTTTTCTTAATGTTACAGACAGCCTCTGTGGTGTGGTGGTGGAGCATATCGGCTCATAATCCAGAGGCAACGGGTTCGATTCCCGCGGCAGCAAAAGTATTTGTGCACAGAAAAAAAGTGCAAATACTTGTTCTGAGTCTGGTGTTGTGGGGCCATGGTCCTCGTAGTTCCTGAGTTTTTAGCGGCCAGGATCTCTCTATGTGATCGTTGGACGTTATTATTATTATTACAGTGTAAAATAACTAACTACGTCAGTAGGTACTGTGTTATCTGTAGCTACTGGCAACATCAGCGTTTATAGTCCGAGCGTTTAGCGAACATAAAAACTAAAAAAAAAAATGTTTTCTTTAATTGTGTTTACGCAGCCTCAGATTAAAAGCTGCATTATATTGTACTTTAAGTCAGAGAAGCTAATTTTCTAAATAAATTGAACTATTCTAGGGTTAATCTAGACGTTAAATTAGTTTAATTAATTAAACAATAAAGAATAATATTGCGCCCTTTAGGTTTAAGTAACATTGCGCAATTTATCTACGAAATTACTTGTTGGGAGTTAAACGTACCTCACTTTATTGATGGGGTTTCTTACTTATCTTAATAGCTTTGTAGAAATAGTGAGAGCGCGACTAGCAACACTATCCATAATGCAGCAGACAATTGTGGCCGATATTTAAAGTTGGCTCAACAGTTCGCATAATTTTGCTTTCTGTTCTGTAGGTTGCGGGTTTGATTTTCACCGAGAGCTAAAAGACTATGTGTGTGATGAAAACTTACACAATATTTTTTAGTGGACATTTCACACAGCGCCATCTAGCCCCAAACTAAGCTAAGCTTGTACCATGGGAACCAGGTAACTGATACAATCCTTAGATACTTTTATCACAATAAATTAACCTTCCCAATCTTTTTAAAATTGAATAATTAGTAGGTAATTTAATAATTATCATTATCAGGTATTATATAAGGTAAGCGACCGGCGGCTGCGGGACGGGTTGTGTACGTGTTGTTGGTATGCATCTGCTTTTATGATTCGAGTTAGTGATGGTTGGAAAAGGAAAAAAAATGAAAATGAAAACGACTGACGGGCCGACTCACCAGAATTCTTTGATAAGGGATGCGCTGGTTTTGTTAGGCAGGCCGGCCTCCTCTTTCCCAACACTTGTTAATTTGTTGATGTTCCGAGGATTGCTCTCTGGCGGCGAAGATATGCCACACGATGGCACAGCAGCTAGACCGGCCGAGAGCTTGTGATGATTTTCCTTGCAGATGCGTAATGGCCGACGGCGCACACACAGGAGAGTTGTTCCCAGTCTTTTTTACTCGGCGTTGTCAGCCGTCAGTGGAATTGACGTTTTATGAGGAGAATGTGGGTACGATATGGGCGGGAGGTACCCTCAGTAAAAATGTTACAAGAAAACGGATGCGTTCAGATGTTGATACATACTTTAGATCTATCTATGTTGTCAGGTGTTCTGTATTGTACGGTTTGTGTGCTTTATTATTATAAACTTCAATGATTATTACTTTGACGACATATTAAAGAAAATTTGCTACTGTAAAAGTATGTTTAAATAAATAAATACACATGTGTGGACATTTCACACAGCGCCATCTAGCCCCAAACTAAGCAAAGCTTGTACTATGACAACTAGATAACTGATGCAATACTTAGATACTTTTTGTGTGCAAATACATACATAGAATACAATATAACACCTAAATACATAACAAACATCAATGCTCATCACACAAATATTTGTCCTGGGTGGAAATCAAACCCACAACCGACAGTTCAGAAGGCAAGGCTACTACTGACTTAACGCTTCAACGCGCTTAGTAACGTTATAAGAAATTATGTCTACATGTAAAATAATTTATGTCGCCAGTGAACCCAATTTAGTTTCTTTTTAAACCCTTAATAACAAACAATGTCAGTCATCTTTTTTTAATGTAATTAAGATACTGTTTGTTCACAATACAATATACTTATCAGTAAGTATGTTCTCTTGTATAACCACCTCAATAACCCCCCTGTCCCCCTGTCCCCCTGCCCCCGTTGGAGGCATTTCACAACAAAACTCGAAATGGAATGGAAAGCAAATATTGTTCGCGTCGTTAATCCGAACGAGAGGAACACGCGATACATTACGATACACCCGCGCACGTACGCACCAGTAATACAAGATACATTGTGCTACATCAAAACTCATTACTCGTAATTGAACAGTATTTAAACTCGCAACACTTTCCAAAATAAAGCGGAATTCGATTAAATTGAAACGATTGATTTGTTTTAATCAATACACATACAAACGTGCCCGCAGTGTTTGGTATTAACTAATTTTTTGATGAATACGCTGGTTTAATGACTGACAGGGACTTTTTATTTAGATCTTTACGATGTGGCAGATACAATTACTAGAAATGTAAAAAAACATGAATCACATTAGGCTAGCAATTAAAATAACTTTACCTTCTTGTATATTAGCATAGAGTCAAATAACTGTAAGTATCTGGAGTATAAAATATGTAAGAACGTTACATGTGATACTGGTACCCGCCTGTACGGCGCGCGGTCGCCGAGACACGGTACAAACGAAACACGCGTAATGATGGTTCACGTTAATGATGACGTATCGAATCACAAGCTATTAAACAAAAAGCGCTATAAATAATAAGAGTTGTTGTACTGCTTTTATACAAGAGTTACTTCCTCGGGAAAGATTGCCTTTTCCTAAAGAAGTGAAATAAAAAGTTTGCAGCGTTCTCCATTAAGAATTTCAGCTTTCAGGAATAAAGAAAAGGTATTTATGCAAGCAGAAGTAGTTTCGCGAAGCGTCGTAAACTCTTCGGACGTTAGAAATGAGGCTGGGCTGGAATGGAGCAATGACGCAGTATGCACAGAAACGTAAGCTGCCGCTGTCGCTCGAGATTATTCTACATTTTTTACTTTTCTGTAACTACTTTAAAAGATACTCTTTTCAAGAGTCGAGAAAATAAGAAATTGTATAATTTGAAAATGGAATTGCTGTACAAATGTAAAGGTATAAAATCGAATGTTTATCTATACATTGCAGCATGAATTGTGGAATGAAATTGTGAAAATCGAGTCGTTGTACTGTGCGGAGTTGAATAAATTTACAGACCTTTGTTATTCTGTCACTACATATAAAAGAAAGAATATTGACCACGACACCACGTGATGCTGTATGGGCGATCACAGATGTTATGCGCTTGCTTAATGTATACGTATAAGTATTATACTTTCATCAGGTTATATTGTAAATGCAAAATGATATATGGAGATTTTGTTGAAAATACATAAAATAGCAGATACATTTTTTTGGTGTTTTATCTCATTATTAACATTTGTTGTGCTTAGGTTAAGATTTTTCGATCATCAGTTATAATGTGATAATACACAAGTAAGGAGTATCGGCAGGCGTGACTTCACGCCCTTACAGTGGACATATTTGGTGTTAGAGACAGTACTGTATTGGATAATTCTCACCTTACCCTTTTCACCAATTTGTCTGATATTAAATGACAACATACCTAAAGGTGTCGCCACGCTGCGCCTGGAATGTGAGGCTGACGGAATGCACTGTTAAGCTAGCGACAGATTCCTAGCTAATAACCAGGCTAACAGTAAACAATGCTACCACACCACCATACAATCATAGCGTTGTACTTAGCGCTAAGTTCGCCTTTGTGTTGTTTTTTTTTGTGCTATAAAGAATATTCTATCTTTGTATGTAAACATAGGTCACAGTATTGCGCAACTTACCAACGACGTGCAGCGTGACGAAGAAGGAGCGCACAGGCTGCGTGGAGACCTGGCACTCGTAGACGCCGGCGTCCCGCTGCTGCGCCCACTTGATGTGCAGCGTCCAGTCGTCCGTCTGCGGCGAGTGCGTCGCCTGGAACCGCTGGTCGCTGGTGTACGTGTACCCGCCGACCGTCAGGATGTGCAGGTCGCGGTGCCGGATCCACGACACCTGGGGACAATGAAGGTACCGTTAGGGTACAAAAAAATCTAAATTAATCATTAAATTTTGATGGATAATATGCCAATTTTCTTCATTTTTCTTATGTCTTCTCGTGGGTGACGTGAGAGGCGGATAAAGAGATACCCAGGGAATGGGCAGCAGCCGTCTCCTAGGTCTTTTTATGATCTACTGCTATCACCAAGCCGCCTGCCGAGCGTGGTGATTATGGTAACCCACCATGATAAACTAAAGTGCCATTTTATGTAGGAGGCATATTCCACGTAGCGCCTTATCTCATAGATAGAGATAGCCCCAGTGAAGGTCTTGGATCTGCGTGTAATCGTCGTGTTATTATAATTCACGTCGTGGTCACCACCGTCTCCTGGATCTTGGTTGGAGCATACGTCAAAGGAGGCCGCGTTCGTATTTGACTCCATGATGATGTTATTTTAGGAAGCCCACGGCATGCAAATGAGAGCCCATGAACTTTTGGACGGATCTTTATTAGGCATTCCTTTTATTTAGCGAAGGCGTGTGCGGCCCTTTAATTATACTCGTGTGTTTTCTTTTTTTATTTGGAAAGGTTATTTTAAATTTATGTGATGGCAGCATAAATGTAAATGAAAGAGTGTAAAAAGTATCATCATCTCGAAAAGTTTTAAGTTTTGCTTAAATTAGGTGCGACGCACATAATTTTCATGAGAAAAAGAGATATAGCTATACTACAGAATACGAGCGACAAGAGCGCGACGCCGGGTCAGGATTTCGGAAAATCCTTTCTTAGCGGATGCCTACTTCATAGCATCTACCTGCATGACAAATTTCAGCCCGATCCGTCCAGTGGTTTGGGCTGTGCGTTGATAGATCACTATGTCAGTCAGTCAGTCAGTCAGTCACCTTTGAGTTATATATATTTAGATTAACTTAAGATATTATTAATTACTTGACACTGGCTAAATACACAAAAGTGTGGAGTTAAAACAAAACAAAAAAAAAAATCTAATAGACAGCCAACTCGGAAGGAACCCCAAACATATATCCAAAAAGTAACAAACTAAATAACAGCTCCGCGCCGCACCGCATACCTTACATTACCCTTTCTTATTATTGTACCTACGTACTGCGCCCGGAGCACTAGCGGGAAGTGGGTAGGTACATACAATACAAGTGTATAGATATCCTGGAAGGTATCCTTATCAGGAGTATCGGGACTATCGTAAACAGCAGGATTAGTATGCTGGAGGCGTGTCGCGCCGCGCCTGGCGCATGGCGGCGCTCGCGGCCTGCTCTCCGGCCGGGCGAGTGGCAAGTAACGAATATTGTTTCAATGAATAGTTTTTGTGTTTAGTAAAAGCATATATCTGGTTATGGATCTTCAATTTTCACACTTTATTGATTAAAAGAGCTAATATTTTTGTTTATGCCGTTGACGTTTGCTTGGGTTTAGTAGCCGTTATTAATTTAGCATTAACTTTACAAAAGCTGCTATGTTACTCTTAAGAAAATCAGAAGTTAACCTTTTTTAGAAGCACCAAAATACTTTCTCGAACAAACTTTTTAATGCTCTAAGGCAACAAATATTCTGTCCTCATAATCTAGGTTTTTATCATAACTTTTTGGTGATTGTAAAGATGACCTTTGCTATATACACCAGACTAGTAAATCTAGTGTCTGTGCTACATTTACTACTGTTGATGTTGTTAAATATGGATTACTACAGACATACGCTATAATAACTCGTAGAAACGATTGTAAAATGTTTACTACCTATAAAATACCGATCAAAAGCTTATTATTCGTTGTCTACTATTAATATAACAGCCACTGCCTTCAGCCATTCCGCGTGTCGTAGAATTCACAACCTCGGTCTGATATAAACACGTACACAGATCCATAAACAGGACAAGAAATACGAGATTTATGGAACGGGCACCCCTACAGCCGCTCGTGGTGCCCGAATGAAGCTTCCGCAGCCGCGGAGCCGCCGGCTACGGAAAGGACAGATCACTTCAACAATGGCCGCTCGGTACAGGCGGGTAATGAACCAGCGAGTCTAGTCACGCGGAAAACGTTCGCGTAATCGAATGATTTTTCGATATTCGTATTCGCAGAATGGGCACTTAGCGAAAAGGTTTCGATTGTGCCTAAATACGCCTTAATGTAGGCGGAGGGCGTTGTTCCGAGCCCCGAGGGTTGTAGCCGGGCCTCTATGAGCCAATTTAAGAGGTCTGGAACAACGAGATAAGGGTTACGGAAGCTATATTCTTGGAATAGCTATCAGATTATTACTTATCCACCATGATTGGTACTGTTCCTACTTTTACATTTATAATAGATTCTTTATCTGTAGACTCAAAGTTTAGCCTCAAGACTAAACAAATAGGTACTATGCACAAACCTATATTAAACCTAAGAGTAACTGAGGACATTAAATTAATGCTTTCTAGAGAATGTTGGTAAAAGGAGAATTAAGTGACTACTACATAATGGTTTATATATTATTATATCTGTTACAATATCAAAAGAAATCATACATTCTGTAGTAACAGCACCATTATTTTCTTATGTTCAAATTCCATATAAAATACCGTCATTTTACCGATAAACAACCACCGCAGCGAGGAATCCTGCCGGAGCTCGCCGCGCTGCCTTCCGAGCATTTCTATATAAATAGCCCCGAGTCATCGAGCAAAATTCTTCTGAATTGAGCTTATTGAAACTTATCAATGTGTTGTACAAATTATAAATACGCCATACATGAACCCACGCCCTTTGCGTGCCACACTACACCACGGTTGTGCAATACATGCAAATAACTTTAAACCCGCACCGTGACTTTGCAAACAAGTAGAGGTGTTGATGAGAAATAAATCAGTTATAAGAATTGTTTATTGAATTTATTGAACGGATGATTTTCAGAATTCTTTGAGCCCGCTCCAGTGCAGCTCTCCACAAAGGCATTCCAGTTATCGCACGCTTGTATTTTACAATACACCTTACAATCAGTTTATTTGCCAAAAATAAAATTTATTTTACACTATTCATTCTAACGTTTATTGGAAGCGCAGTGCCATGTATAGAGATTCTATTTCAATGAGTTTTTGTTTATAATCGTAAAAGTTTGTATAAACAGTATATACGGAATTTTATTTTGAAACATACAACATGATATTATTTAATAAACATAAAACAATAAAAAAGGGAACTTAATCAAACAAACCACTACCAGTAGGCAACGTATCCATTATGCTGGCAGCATTGCCACGTTGAATGGCAATGCTCAATCTTTGGCCGAAGTAGAGGCCAGCATTTTGGTCGCGTGTGGCTTCAACCAGACGTTTCAAAAGGTCTTTAAAAATTTGGTGAGCACTCGGTCCCCGGTATATACGTGAATAAAACCGCGAGTTACAGCTGGTAGTCTACTAATTCTACTAATATATAATGCAAAAGGGTGTATGTTTATGTAGTTTATTAAAACGAATATCAGTCGAATGGGTGCAGTGAAGGTTTTAATTGTTATGTAAATGTCAACGTTTGACCGGTTAAGTTCTGGAGTAATGTGAAATACAAAAACAAAAAAAATTACAGTTTAAAATTATGTCACCGTGTATCGAGTGTAAACCACACCCAAGGCAATATCTACATAGATATTATAATTCGTACAAATGCGCATAAGTTTTATAGGTGTCGGCTGCTTAGTTGGTACAAAAACATACATAGTCATAAGAATTTTTGCTGCCACTTGACATGTAACCATAGCTCAGTCGACGGAGCGTCCCCGCGCTTTCTAACGCACTGGGCGTTAGAAAGCGCGGGGTTCAAATCTCACCGGTAGCTAAAACGTTTTGGGACTATTTGTTTGTGCGTCACCATTTATCGATTTAAAACTATCCCCTGCAATATTATGCACAATCAGCTCTAGCATTGTACTAGAATAAGTTTTAATTCAATGAAATTTTAAGGTAATTAAATTGTTCTTCTATCAAGCAAGAATGTAACATTGTGAGTGCCGTGACATTTCTCCGCAGCTGCTTCGAATATCTCGCATAATGTTAAATAATTTGTCAACTTTAATGAATAAACAATAGCTTCAGTCACAACCTCGGGGAATTCATTAATCCATGTGCCATAATAAGAGAAGGGCTCTCAACTTTACGCCATAGCCAAAAAACTTTCATTAATTACTTTTAATGTATAGTTAATGCCAAAAATTTAATCAGATGTTTAGATTTTGATATATTAATATATCATATTGTAATGGCTCTCAGACATAACGTTAAAATAAAGTAAGAACATACACCTGAACTAATCTCAAAACTGTAATCAAAAACTAGATTAATTAATTAATAATTGAACTGCGTAATATATTAAATAGAAAAGGTTGCGCTGGGGTAAAGTAAATAGAGTTAAAAATAGTTGTTTAATTAGAATAGAATAACGTTTATTCAACTTCACAATCTTTTACAAGATAGATACACAATAACAAAAAATAGCTCGTACATAAACTAAGAACTTAGTTAATCTTATGTTTCTGAGAACATAATTATTTAGAATGAATTAATTAATTAAATAATAATTATTATCAAAACAATTTTTGTCGTGAAGCTGGTAGCTCGCCCAGCTCAGAATGACATACATATCAAGTACGTACCCTCGGTACCAGACGCTGCTTTTCAGCTGAAACCCCGCGGGTGCATAAATGTTATAGACAAAGAGTGATATAATAAATTTAAAAAAAAAATCGTTTTCACATGCTCTTAGGTAAACGTCTCCCGATTGTATAAATCTGACTCAATAAAGAATGTTGAAATAAAGGTAACTGTGTATGTAGAGTGTTATGAGTATGAGCATTCAATTTAAAGATAAGTATCGCGCCGCCCTCGTGCGGCGGCGGCGAGTTTTGTTTGAAGGCGGGATGTCGCTAAGTCTGCGGTCGGGGCTCGCACCGAGGATCTAGAGGGATCAGGGAGGAGGCCGCCTCAGAAGCAGTCAGTTAGGCTTTTAAGTATGCGAGCTACTAATATAAGAATATATTTCAGTTTCTCTATTGAGTCCAGAGTAAGATCAAATCAAATCAAATAATATTTTATCGACATAAAAGGTTTGCATGTGTTTTAAGACTCCATAGACTCCTGAACAAATTTCACACTGTATTTCAGAAGCCATGGCTTCTCCCTTTAAAAAGAGGACTTCTTACAAATTACGTCATATGTTATATTTCTTATTTATTTAGATCGATACCGAGAAACCTTTTCGTACTATCTAAAGTCAGGCGCTATTTTACTTCCACACAATTGCTGAACTTATATCAAGCGCAAGTCATCACGAATGGAATATTGGAGCCGTTTATGGCATGGTACAGCCAAGTACCAACTGGCAACCTTAGATTCCATAGAGAAAGACCCAAAAGAATGGTTAACGATGAGGCACTCCTTGGAGAGGAGGAGAGAAGCCTTCCATCATTATGTGTCAACGTACCTATTCCAAGTTCGCACAAATCGTTTCGTAATTCTTTCATAATCCGCACATCTAACTTCAATGGAACTTGCTTCCTGCAACAGTGTTTCTTTCCACATATAATCTAGGCGTATTCAAAACAGAGTGAATAGTGATCTTCTGGGTAAATGTGTCCCATCTCCAGCTTCATCTGCACTTAGAAGGCATCTGGTAAGATGAAGCCAAACGTTATCTCATCTACAATAATATAAATGAGCATTTTGGAACAGTAATTATATAAAACATATTGATTACACGTTTACACGTGGAGGAACCCAATACTCTATGAACCAAGGTTGTTCAACACATAACAGGAGCGTAAATGTTTGGCCGCGTTGTTGGGTTTACCAAGTTTCATGACATTCAGGACGTTCGCTTGGTTAGTGGCCCCACATGAAAAGTGACTGGATCTGAGCCGAGGATCAGGGAAGGCCCTTCATTTTAATTCACATTGGAAGGGTATATTTCTGTCCAAATTCGATTTCGCGCCTTTTATTATACTAGTGTGATAGGGAAGTGATGGGAAAGAGGACCAGTGAATAAGTTGATGTTTTTTATGTAGGAAATAGGAGCTAAAAGTAATGAATATCCTTCTGAAACAAAGTGTTAAAAGAATCTATGATGTCTATATGAGAAGGCCTAGGAGAAGACATACTTGTAACCGCGGCTAATGCAAATAAAATAAAACGAGTGTACTTTAAACCACACGATTGAAGTAAAACTTCTTTAGTTTATTTCCATCTATCGGCCGATATAACTTTGGTCTTGCTTTGTTTAATGTTAATGCCGCCATCTTGACTATTGTAAATTGTCATTTTACCGGACATACCAACATAATAATACAAATTTGTAACTTTGTTATGTTGACAATAGAGATCTACGTTAACCAACAACTTTCAATTACCGTTCGCCAGCTTACTCCTCAAGTCAAGCGTGCGTAAAAAAGTTTTATTTCCAAAATTGTTTTTAGCGTGAAAAAAATAACATACGAGATAGAAGGCTTATTATTTTATAACTTCAAAAGTGCCTGGTTAATGTTCAGTTCCAAAGGAGATCGAAAGGATTTTTACATCCCAATAAACTTAAAACGAAAAGTTGTTCCATAACTTTTTCTTAGCGGTTGATTATTTAATCACAAGCAGACGGCCCGCCTGATGGTAAGCAGTTACCGTCGCCTATAGACACCTGCAACACCGGGGGCGCTGCCAGTGCGTTGCCTACCTTTCAAGACTCTATTTACCCGACGTTTGAAGTGCCCCATGTTGTAGCTCAAATACCTCAGATGGTAGCTCATTCCACAACTTGCAGGATAGGGCTACAATGGAATCATGATCATAAAAATAACGAATGGGTTTTAGTACTCGCTCTAGTCCAATCTTGAATTGATCCGCTATAAACACCACGGTTGGCAGGACGCTCGGCCATCGTTATATATTTAAAAAATGTTGCTGCTCATTCTCTGGATATTCTCTTAGGTGGCTTTTACGGCACCCGCGGGAAGAGATGGGATCCTATACCTACACCACCGGGACCCTACGGCCAATTTAGATCACGAAATATAAACTCAAGTATGTTTAAAATTAAAAACTAGGGTTAAATGGCACTTTTTAAGTATCGAGATAGCCAATGAATTGTATAGATTGACAAATATCTGTACTAATCAATTTTATCCAAAAAGTTGCTTATTTTATTGATTTAATCATTACGAGACGTTTTTTATTTATTTATAAAATTATGGTATGTATGAGACAAAAAAAAAAACAGCTAAGATCAATACATGAAGCGGTCTCCCGACCCCAGGCCGGCGCGCTCTACTCGTCATTCACCTTCACTGGCTGGCTAGTGTCGCGGCGAGCGCGCGAGTCACTGCCACCGGTACACAGTGACTAAGGTTTTAGTGGCGAGCTCATTCTGCTGTCTAACTCTTCTGTTTGGTGATATAATGGAGTCTTCACTCTGACGGATATACTCAAATGTTATTGCGGGTTCAGAAACTGAGACAAAGAAATCTAAAAAAGTTATTAATATAAAATTCAAAATCTTTAAATAGTAAGTTCTACACAAATCTACCGTATTTGTGTCTTAAAAAACAGCCTCAGAATTCAAAGTCAAAGTCAAAGTCAAAAGATTTATTGCAAATAGGCTAATTTTAGCACTTTTACAAGTCAAAATTATACTAGGTACTTAAAATTAAGTTATTTCACTAAGCATATAAAATTACAAAGTGCTTATTGTCAAATAATATAGCAAGCCCATTACAATATATGAGTTTGAAAAAAAAAGCAGTTCTCTTTCTCACTACTGGTGCAAGCAATCCGGCACAATGCAGAATTGAAAACTTTGATCCGAAGCTTCGATTACAACTGTAAAGAAGAAGCTACAAGAAACTTTACAGTGATGTATTTTTTTTTTGTCTTCTTTCTACTGTCTTTTACAATGTATATAATTCATTACAGTTGAGATAATGAATATGTTACAAAAATAACCACCACGTCACACCGGTGCAAGAAAAATACTGTGATTATCTTATTATAAACATTACAAATAGAAACTGAATTTATAGATAGGAATAGGCAATAGGCAAAGTACCTAAGCTTTCATACCGTTAAGCTTGGGATATTCAGGCCAAGCTTTTTTGTCCGACACATAATCATTTATTGTGTAATAGGCTTTTTTCATTAAGTTTGACTTTATGAATAATTTAAATTTACGCATTGACAATTGTTCGATACCGTCGGGCAACTTGTTATAAAAGCGTATACAGTTTCCCATAAATGAACCATTAACTTTCTGCAGTCTGAATCTTGGAACTTTCAATTTATTTTTGTTCCTAGTATTAAAGTTATGAATGTCGCAATATCTGGGAAAAGAGCTAATGTTTTTGCGAGTGTACATCAAATTGTCGTAAATGTATTGACAAGCCACTGTAAGAATATTTATCTCCTTAAATCGTTCCCTGAGAGAGTCGCGGGATTTCATGTTATAAATGGAACGAATTGCTCTTTTCTGTAAGACAAAAATTGATTGTATGTCCGCGGCTTTACCCCACAGTAAGATGCCGTATGACATAATACTGTGGAAGTAACTAAAGTATACTAATCTTGCAGTGGCTTCATCAGTAAACTGTCTGATTTTACGCACAGCATATGCAGCAGAGCTCAATCTACCAGCAATGTTTGATATGTGAGGACCCCACTGTAATTTAGAGTCTATAGTTATGCCAAGGAACGTGACAGATTGTACCAAATCTAATGCCTCACCATTCAGTAATAAATTTGTAGGAGACCCCCTAACATTAGGTAACGAAAACTTAATACATTTAGTTTTCTTACTATTTAACAGTAGATTGTTTTTAGTAAACCAGTTCAAAACCAGTGAAATTGCCTTGTTAACGTCGTCAAAATCATTAATAGATCGGTCAACCTTAAAAATAAGAGACGTATCATCTGCGAACAAAACAATATCACATAGGTTCTTTACAAAAAATGGAAGATCGTTAATATAGGCCAAAAATAAGAATGGTCCTAGTATTGAACCCTGCGGGACCCCCATTTTAGTGATAGAACCAGATGATCTTGCTCCATTAACTTCAACTGTCTGAATTCTATTACCAAGATAAGAAGAGACAAGATCAAGAGCTTTCCCACAAACCCCGTAATGCTTTAATTTAAAAATTACGGTTTCGTGACATACGCAATCAAATGCTTTGGATAAGTCACAAAAAATACCTATGGCATCCTGTGACTTCTCCCAAGCACCAAGTATATGTATAAAGAGTTCTACGCCTGCATCTGTAGTTGATCGTCCTTTTGTAAATCCAAACTGTTGACTGTGAAACAGTCCGTTAAGGTTAAAAAATGTTAACAACTGATTAAGAATTTCTTTTTCAAAAATTTTACTTATTGCAGGTAACACAGAAATTGGCCTATAGTTCGATGGATCATTCTTATTTCCAGACTTAAATAATGGAATCAATTTACTATTTTTCATTACGTTGGGAAAAACTCCTTCGTCTACACATTTATTAAATACTTCTGCTAAATATGGTGCGATTAATGTGACAATGCCACTTAAAACCCTGGTAGACATTCCCCAAAGATCCTCAGTATTCTTTATTTTAAGTGACCTACAGGTCTTAACAATTATAGCCGAATTAATATGTCTAAATCTAAAAACTACTTCACATTTATCAACACACTCTGCAAGAATTGCACAAGACTCACTAGTCGATGAATTTAATGACTGAGAGGTAACTACAGGTATATTTACGAAAAAATCCTCAAATGCACCAGCAACTTCACTGTCTTTAGATATTAATCTGTTATTAATACTAAGAGTGAGTTTTCGGTGCCGAGGTTTAGTTTTGCCGGTCTCGGTATTAATTATTTTCCAGGTTGCTTTAATTTTGTCGTCCGCTCTATTGATTTTCTTACTCAAGTACAGAGACTTAGCTGTCTGGCAAACGCGTTTAAAAATTTTTGAATAAGATTTTAAATACTCAGTAAATTTACTGTCATAAATATTATCTGGTTTCTGAGAATATAAATCATACAGCCTGTTTCTACTTTTATAAATGCCAGGTGAAGCCCAGTCACTCAATCAACTCAAACAACAACAATCAACACTCAATTATTAGAACGCTTATTAAAAAATTGGATTAGGTAGGTATAAATTAATGCTTAACATAAGCAAGAGCGCGATTATTTTAGGCCTAATTTCTACGGTACATTAAAAGTCTCTGGAGAGGAATTTAGCTACGCAACTAAATGTTCGACAGGACAGCCACTCTCGTAATTATTAGATGCCTGTTTTCAAGCAGGCGCAAAATTGTACTCCGTGACGTCACCAACCTATATCGCTTCATCCCTTCCACGCAAACTTACGAGGAAAGTGTTTGTCCCGGCTCCCCGGGCGTACAAACACGCAGTGTAGACTCCCCCCTCTCCGTTCAAGAAAACAAAGTTTATTTACGAGCCGTCACTTTGCCGTTGATTTGTCCCTATTGTTCCTTAGTCGTGCTGTTCTCACCGCTTGCGTCTCTTTCGGGATTCAAACTGTCAAACGCACTCGCGTAGCCCCACCCCGTCACTTCACGCCGCCCGCGCTAGCGCTCGCACTCGCGCCGCGCCCACCTTTTTGTGGAAAATTCAAATTAGGTAAGTTGAGTATCCCGCGGGGCGGCGAGCCTGCGACAGACGGAAAGAAAGTGAGAACTTTGTTGTTCGCCGTCTAATACCCTTGTTTATAAGGAAATTGAAATTTTGGAGCTTGAACATGGACACATTTAAAACATTTCCCCGAGGACTCATCGGACCGTTTCCTTTGTACTCTCGATCAAATGTTCATTTAGATTCATTACCGCAGTATACGTTATGTTATATTTTTTCTTTTCTTTGCTTTCACACTCAAGGTTCATAGGTATTGATATGATTTGATCCATTATGTTTGTCGGAGGTTTTGTGCTCTTGTGTATTTTTCTAGGATGTTGCGAGTACAAGAGATACCTTAATAAATAATCAGTACCTACTCACTAATATTGTAATTGTGAGAATTTAATCAAACCACGTGGCAGCCCACAATCAAAGTAAACTTAATAAGCTTAGCTGTGACATCTATTAGGGCCAGTTTACTGAGAATTACGTGAGCCGGCGCCGGTGGTTCACTGTAACTAGCGGCAACTAACGGCAACTACCGCTCCCCAGGCCAGCGTTCCCGAGCCCTTGCCAACTATTTGCATGATATTCCTGACAGCGATTACACTCTATGCTCTAAAACTCTCCCTTGAAGGGGGTTTGGGCTATTTATAACCAAGCGGGTGACGTTGGTAATGGATATTAAATCAGGAATGTCATTAATTACACGTCATTTAGTTAGTGTCAGGCATGTTCTGGAGGATGACGGATGCTGTCACTACAGGTTACGGGACGGCTTCAGTAAGTTTCATTTGTGTTGATGTCACCACGTCCGGCGGAGGGCGTCGGTATGACAAAACACAGGTTGTCCTAGTTTTTTTTTATTTTTCAACAAGAATTAAATTAATTTGGATTTCTCATATAGACTCTTTCATGTTTAATCCGATGTTCGAAATCATTTAATAAACTTTTAGAAGACTGTGCAGCTTTTTCAGAATGTTGTGTGTAGTGCCGTGTCTCGAGAAACTTTATATTTACAGTTGCGAGTAGCACTGCAAATGATGTGAGCAGCCATGACTTTTAAAATCGTTTCATAAAAATACACAAAATCTTAAGTTCTTCAATGATTGAATTATTAAAATTGATTGAACTCAAATTAGTTTGGATTTAACGTTTTGTGATACTTGTACGTAGTGATTAAGGTAAATTTAAACGTAGAAAAGGATTTTGCCTATTGTTTTGCCTACAAAATATTCTCCCGCAGATTTAAGCACAAAATGCCAAAGGCGTTTTCTCAATGATTATTACAGCACTGCGTATGCAATGCGTATCTCCATCGAGATCTTCCATTTCAATTTATGCGCACAATTCCATGGAAGTGCTACGGAGGCGTATAATAAACACAATATCTGTGATTACAGCCTCCGTGTCGCGATGTGATCTCACACTGTAATGATGTGAGCAGCTCTGGAGATTCGTGGAAGTCACTCAAAGGGGAAATTTGATACGATATGGTTACAGCTGTATAGTCAAGTCATTAGTTGAAGATTATGTAGTTGTTAAAGAATTCTTAGAAATGTCAGCGGGCAACTGACGTTGCTCACTTGAACCGCGTCAAACTGTACGTCTTGTGACAACAGAATATATGCAAACGATAACATATTAAGTTCACATTGGTGGTCCGTGAAACGGTTCTAGTAAGTTTTTTGTTGTACGTAACTTTGGTGTAGTGCGGGCTAAGCGCAAGTGTACCTGCCAAGAATTAATAGAGATAGCAAAATTAGTGTTATTGGCACTTTTTAGAAAATCACTTTGTTAATAAGCTTAAATAAAGGCGTCTAATTGCGTGAGGCGTAATTTCGCGGAAGTTCATCGTAAATATAGAACGGTACAGTAATATCTTGAGATTCCGCTAAAACCAATATTCTCGTATTATTTCGTAGGTACGTGAGTACGTCTAGTTTTAAATTTATTTTTACATCCTTATCAATATAATCTCTAATAACTCTCTCTATCTAGAAGATAACTGCAAGAGATCGCTGTAAGCGATAAGTCCACCTATAAACTCACTCAACACGTTATCTCGTCACATTTGACAAGTATGAAAATTGCGTGACTTAACGTACTGCTAAGATATAAAAGTCGTTGGGCATCGATCTACATTTTATAGCGTAATATCCTTATAATGGAGGCGTTGCAATGCTCTGCGGGGCATCGCCGCCGCTAGTCAGCTATATTACCACTTAAGGGTAATATTGAGTTGAGGGGTAACCGGTGAAGGAGGGTGATGCCTGCATGTTTACTTTCGATAGAAAAGGCGATTTGGCGCTCGGTTGCTGGCTAATTACTGGAAGAAACGATCAACTGCCAAACGATAAGACCTGTTTGACGTGTTTATCATTGTTCTCGTTAGGCATTCAGCTCCGCGGGCCCTGGAACCAGCAGCCTAATATTATAATCTATTTTATCTTTAGGAATTATCTTTCATAAATTTTAAATGAAATTAAGAAATGTATACAACCCTAACTAGGTAATTTGAAATTTCAAATGTTTGACATAAAGCTCTAAAATGTAAGTAGGTACTAATGCTAATTGAAAGCAAAGCCAACATTCTATATACTTAGGCAAAGCTTCTAAATTAGTACTAAACTATAGAGAATACCTTTTTGATTAGATCCAAGTAGAACTTCAAGGATTTATATTATAATGAATAGGAATAAAATTTTCATAAAACATTTCAATTTTCAACTTAAACTCCTTTGATATTTTTGCCTTAACACTTTCTAATTGCTCTTTTATAATAAATTGTACGCAATTATTTAAACATATTATCTTAGGCTCCATAAAAATAAGAGATTATTAAAATAAAATAGTTTAATGATAAGAATTTAATAAAAGAAATAGTAAGAATAGTGGTCATTTTCACATGTTGATTACGAGATAATATAGTTTGCTCGCTGCATACCTAAACGCAGTGCGCCTTGATCGGATTTTACCTAAACCAAACGCGCGGTAGGCTATTTGAGATTAAGTTTCATTGAAATTTAGTTCAAGAGTAAGATAGCCCTGCAGCTGTACTACGCTATATGTACGTCGTAGCGCTTTTGTATATGCTTATTGCTACGACGCTAAGGCGTAGCAAACGTAGCATGGTAATATTGTCATCTCGTACCTGTAGTGTTCTCTGCCTTCCCGAGCAATAGAGATGCTACTATTAAATGAATTCTCGGATATGCTATAATGACGAAGCTAGACGTGGACCAGCTTATTTCGAATAAGTTTCAGAGATGAATTGGATTTGAGGTAAATAATATTGCTTAATGTCCATATTATATTATATTTATATATGAGATGATATGTTATTTATGAAGTTAAAAACTAGACTATGGAAACCTATGTAGTAAAAATTCTAATAATTCTCTAGGGAATCTATTAAGAAGAAAAAAATCCGGATGGAGCTCCCAAGGGATAAATCCAAATGAACGGAGAAATGTATTTCGTAAAGGTTCATGAATCAAAATGTAATAAAAATATAAGACAAGCTTGCCACCGCTGCCGCGGTTTAATCAAAAGCGATTGTGTCCATTTATAATAAGTCAGGAACAAAATAATTTAGGGACGCTAAAATGAACCAAACAACAGCCTCGAGAGGCTTCGCGAAAAGACAGTGGCATCGCGAGCGGTCATCATTGCGCTCATTCACATAATCTCCAGAATTTTGCATTGCCACAGCGCGGCTTACTGCCTTAGAATAAGGTCAAAATTTGCATGACAATGCTCTAATTTAATTTATGACGTCAAACGGCACGGAGTAAGGCTTTGTGGATAAAAAATGGGAATTGTCTTTGCCCCACTTCATCCCTTCGCCGGGGGTAGTATAAAGGCAGTAGCTAAGGTGGAACGGTTTGACTCGTGATGTTTCAAGGCCGCAATCAGTACTAAACTTAAGCGTTGTTTGTTTGCTTGTATGTTTTTAACAGTGGATTAACCGATTTAGATTAATTTGAGCACACAAATTGCTTTTACGACAGAGATCCAGCTTGGATTTATATCTGAAATATAAAGTTCTTACTCATATTATGACTACCTATTTATTGTATTATTATGACCACGTTAAAAATGTTTTAATGAATTAACCAAAGCAATTTTTAAAACACCAATGTTTGCAATAGTTTATACTAATTACCTGATATCGAACTACTGTCTCTTCGTATCGGTGGTTCAAGGCAGGCGGTGCCACAGAAACCGGAACACAACGCTAACCGGATAAATACGTTTTCTAAACGTTCTCAAGATCCGTTTGATCTTTACCGAACACATTTTCTCATTTCCATTTATCCTTTTTTTGAAGTTACACCGAATGTGAGCTCAGCTTAACACAATTTTTTCATCTTATTTTATGATGTGGATTTCATGCATTTTTATTCTAATATGTAGCGAGTAATAGCGAAGCTTTCTAATACCGATCAGTAAAGTTAACCGTCTACTGCAGCTACTACTTGTTGGATGGGTGATGACCACTGCCAACAATTGACTGAGCTCACACACGCATGTAGTCTGGCTTCTCACCTGTAAGTTGTGGGTTTGATTACTACCAGAACAAATATTTGTGTGATAAACATAAGTGTTTGTCATGGTATTGTATTCTATATATGTATTTATAAACATAAAATGTATCTTATGTATCTTGTATGTGTCATAAAATGTACCTTGGCTGGCCCGATAGCTCAGTTGGTAGTAGCCCTGCCTTCTGAACTGTGGGTTGTGGGTTCGATTCCCACTCAGGACAAACATTTGTGTGATGAACATATGTGTTTGTTCTGTGTCTGGGTGTCATATTGTATTCAATGTATGTATTTACAAACAAAAAGTATCTAAGTATTGTATCAGTTATCTGGTTCCCATAGCACAAGCATTGCTTAGTTTGGGGCTAGATGGCGTTGTGTGAGATGTCCACACATATTATTATCTTGGTATTCTTTGAGCTATTTGGTTCCCATTGCTTTGCTCAGTTTGGGGTTAGATGACACTGTGTGAACTGCCAAAAATATATAAATAAAATTGCTGAGCAAGCACTGCCGCGTTTTATATAGCACAATGAATCACTGGTCTCAGTTGTAGTCGTAAAACAACAGTCGGTAACATCTTTATTCCCAACACAAATTAATCATTAACAAATTAGTCATTCTTCGGGCAGCACGCTTCGGGCTGACGTCTCTGTCTACACGTGAGGAATGAAAGGAAAAACGGTAATAACGTTAGCGTGAACTCGCCAACAAACGTCGTGAGTTCAAATCCTTTCTTCAGATAAACTAAATTAAATAACTAAATTCTTCAAGCCCTGTCGAAATTCTCCTTTAATGAATTACCTTGCTAATCTTGCATCTTGATGCAACTCCATCATGGTTTCGTAATTAGGTACTTATCCGCCTGTCACACTAATAGCGCCTGAGGTTCTTTCAGATTCCACATGTTTTGTATTACGTTCATCCACTTTGAGATTGCTTCACATCAAGAAAGTTTTCAAACGCTAGTATATGAAAACGACTTATGAAAAATAATTTACTTGCTTGTTTGTCACCGTATATACACCGTATATACCTTTTAGCATTAAACGAAGTAAATATTAGGAAACAATAAATACGCTTTTATATGTGCTTACTATAAGTATAGGCCTATCTACAGAGTTTTGTTGACTCTGAGTGCTCCATTGTGGCTAGCAACACTAAAAACTTCGCCTCCGTCGGTTCCATTCACAAATTATTAACATAAGAGCTCATCTCCGGGGATTGGCTCGATATTGGAGGTCAATGACCCTTCAGCCGGCACCTCGTAAGTAAACATTAGTTAGGTAAATGTAAATAGGTCTATAAACTTGCGTCATCGCTCGGGTAATATCCCGAAAGCTTTTTATCTGATGATGTAGGGCCGAGAGTAACGGAATAAGCTGAATGTAAGAAAATATTTATTTGTGTGATAGTGAAATATTCTCCGAATGTGACTTCTGATTTCTTTCTCACAAATAAAATGATTTATTCCCTAGTTCAAGCTTGTTCAGGTGCCAATACCCAGAGATATTGAGGATCATAAAATGGTCGACCCTGACTGAACGCTCGAAACTTGGATATTACAAGATTGCTTTTATTTTCCGAATATGTGTACTTTTCTTATTACCGATACCAAAGTTCTCACCCTCTATCATTCGCTCTCAGTTTGTGGATAAACAGAAATAAACACATTAAATAAAAATTGTAGTAGAGATCGAAAAAACCCACGTTTTCAAATTAACCTCTGTTAATATTTTTGATTCCAACTTCCAAAGCTCCCGCGCTTCAAGGAATTTCAATTAAATGTACAATCCGTACGAGCAAGTAGCAAATACATTCTCAAGTTGGAGACACTCGGAAGTCTCGATATTACCGGATCTCACGTTATCTAGTCGAGTGACCTTCAAGTACTGTCGTAAAGCGAAGACGTAGTAAGAACAAGCAGACCTCACACTGACTTCGGTCTTCATTACTTTTTATAAGTTTCTGTATTTAACCATGATTAGTATTTTTCTTCTTATTTTTTATTTAAATGTGCAAACTGGGAATTGCACAAACACTTTATACATATAAATATGTATGTAAAAGGTAAGTTTTAAGTCGCATCCCGCGGTGTGACGCACCCTAAACTAGACGGTCTCGCACCACAGCGCACCAGCGCAATGCTGACTAAATCCTTCTACTAATTTAGCTTTATTGCTGTTCTGGTGTTGTTTCCTTCCGCCGAATGCCGTCCGGACTCGTTCTACTAGTGCTCCCTGGGATAGTATGCGCAGAAATCACATGTGTTCTACATTTATAGGATTTAACATTCAGTCGCTTTACTATTACTGAAATACTTTGGAATTATTTAAAATCAGACCATTCACATGTTTATTCCAAAATAGCTTTTATAATTATTTTTGCAATTCAATGGGGCAATGCTGCCAGCATGTTGGGTACGCTACCTACTGGTAGTGGGGCTGGAGCATTTGGACTGTCTATAGGTCATCGCGGCCAGTATATAGTACAAATGTTTCTTTTTTGTAGTAGTAGGTAGTTTTTAGTATTAGTTTTTATAATTAAGATGATTATAGTGTCTGTAATAAGCGTTAGAGCTCAAAATATCTGTGAGCATTCAAATTAATCTCCAGGAATATGATAATGTTGCTGTTAAAAGTTGCTAATAAAAAATGTTGACTATTTTAATTCTGTATAGTTACCATTTCTGATTTTACAACCATAAAGAGATCCTTAAAAATATTTCCAGTAAAGTTTATTTTGTAAAAAAAACTATAAGTAAAAACGAATGCATACCAAAGTACCGCTATGAAAAGGATGACCGTGAGAAGCAAAGGTGAGTAAGAAAAATTGTTATTTCAAACCAGTGTTTTGTTGTTTTCACACTTTGTTTAGAAATAATAATATCTGGGTTAGTTTTGAAAACAAAAGATTAATCGCGTGTTTTGTCGAGTTGCCCTCATTATCGGGATCGGGTGGCAAAAGGTGGCCATGTCGGAAAAGTTGTCGGGCCACCGGAGCGGTCGGGAGCGGTCCGATCTCCGTGTTGTTCTTTGATTATTGTTTACGGGGCTCGTTTCTCGGTCTCACTGAAATATGAGCTGATTACGTTTCGCGATTCCATTATTTGCTTAGCGTTTGAATTAATTGGTTTAACATTTCGTTCTGTCATAGTCCGTCGGTGCTGCTTACGAATGAAATAGCGTTGTTGTACTTTCTGAATTTAATAAAATTTGTATGGTTTGCGATAAAAGTTCATGGCTTTGTTTAATTAAACTTGAGTGTCTTAATTTAGAACAATTTATGCTCTGTCTTTGTTTATTATATATAGCAAAAATGAACGAGTAGTGTTTTTTCAAGTAATCGTATACCACGTCAAGTAGGTAATAACCATTTTCAAATGTTTCGGACGATATTGGAAAAATAAATAATTGAAACTAAATGACTTTTTGCATAAGTAAAGATGTTTTGGAACCGCAACAGACTTTATTTAGCATAGCCGAGAAAAACAATACCAAATATTTTTTTTATATTTTTCTACAGTAGAATGAATTGAAAAACTTAGTTCCATATCAAAAGTTATTGCATATCCGATTTACATAACAAAGTACAACGTACGAAACCCCATCATCCCTTAATGTGAGCCGTGAACTGCCAGTCAGACAAGTTCGCGGGGAAATGGAGCGTGATTGTTTAACGAGTAGCTGAACAAATGAACTGAACAATATGACCCTATTGAACTGAACAATATGACCTGAGGTATTGGAATAGTTGCGCACTTGTTCAGGGCTGTTCCCTATTTAATTGGTAAATCTAGAGAAATTACTTCAGATATAGTATAGTATAGTTTATTGGGGATTGTTTATCGAATAGTTTGAAGTGTTGAAGATCTGCCTGGAATGGGTCAATGTGGATTATAAATAATATAGCATCTGAAAATAAATGTTTTTTCATAGTTCTCATGTCAAAGCTCGATTATCCGATCTTCTTCGCAATTGAATGCAACCAATAAAACTATAGTTCAGAGGGCTCGTACAACCTGCGGGTCCCAGTTAGAAGGCTTCAGGCGGTGGGTTCCCAGCGAGTCACACCAAATGAAGTTACAACGTAGCTGGATGGATGTTTCGCACACTGGTGCCACTGCTTGCTAAGTGAAACTCGATGGGACTCCTTCACAAACAAAACAGTTGCGACTAGACTTTATTTATATTTATTTATTCATTCATAAACAGAATTGTTGCATCATTACAGACAAATTTGACTTCAAGACCGTTCAGAGCTAACCACTTGCATACACGAGAAAGAATAAAGTAGCATAAATTCTTTGGACTTATTTAAAACTTTTTATTTGTAGCGTATAATTAACTAAGCAATTATAAAAAATCTCTTGTCCGAAAAATTCAAAATTTAATAATATAAAATGAGGAAAGCAAGACGACTAATCCGCTTACGTCATTTTCCCGAGATTTCCAGCCCTGATCTGCTTCATTTAAATATTTCGTTGATTAAAAATTCAGTTATCTATGAAGACGCAAAAATTAAACTCTTTCAAGGGATGAAATTAATCTTCTCTGACCATGTTTCTCCCTTCATTCCCCTTCCCCCTCTACCCTTGGTTCCCTCCTGTCGTTGCTCTCTCTTCTCTTTGTGTCCGTGGCTACAACATTTGTATTTTATATACTTTGCTGGTTACTAAAGATAATTAACACAATTTAATGCTTGTAATTAGGCAATTTTTACAATTAACGAGTAAACTGATGGTAAAACATTTATAAAATTGCAGAGGCTGTGTCAGTAGAATATTTTAGGATAAGGCTAATTAAAAATAATCATTTTACTGCTAAAAACATTAAGTAATCAAAAGTATAAAATATTACAAAAATCATTTTAATACTTTATTTTATAACTGTTATAATTATTTTCGTAATTCCACAACGCTAATGGTCTATTTATTAATTAAATACTTATCAAAATATGTCCATCAATATTAATTGAATAAATAGGTCTAGTTTAGTTTAGTTATTTATATGTTGTATGTTTCAAAATAAATAAATCTTCACTGAATAAATCATACTTCACACTAATATTATAAAGGCGAAAGTTTGTATGTATGTTTGTGTGTATGTGTGTGAATGTTTGTTACTCTTTCACGCTCAAACGGTTTAATGGATTTGGATGAAATTCGGTATCAAGATAGCTTATACACTGGATTAACCTATATGGCTACATTTAATCCTGGAAAAGTGAAATTTTCTCGTGGGATGAGCAAATAATTAAAATACTTTTTATCCGCGGGTGAAACCGCGGGGCGCAACTAGTAATACTATACGATAAAAAATTCTCTTGAAATAGACAATCTAAAGGGAGCTTTTGAAGCTCATCTCCATCGGCTCATTATCTGCCGTCTACTTAATTAAAGTGGTTCCCGAGCCGACCTCGTTCTAGTCCTTCAACACCTTATTCTCGACTACAATAAACAATGCTCGATAACTCGATATCCGAAGTAATTCCTCTCTCTCAAATGCCAATTAATACGGAAACATCCCTGAACAAGTGAATGCTACCTTACGTGTTATAATTTGTTTATTTCCTTCTTTTATTTACGCTCGTCTTTCAGCGTGTACGAGTATCGGCGATACGTTTGATCGTAAAGCGGTGGGAGCGGGAGGCGTAACGTAAATATACTGACGGGGCTTACACTCTGAATATAGCCATTTAACAGTCTGCTACATCTTAATTTTACTGCTTCGCTCACAAGTTAGCCGACAACTTACGAAAATTAAACCTCGAGACCTTCAAAGCTTTATGTTCCCTCATTCTGTGTTTGTCGCTCTGGCACAATAAAACAAAATTAGCACTACCGTCCATAAAAGTAATGTTTTCGTACAATTACACACAAGAAACGTGCCTCAGAGATCAGGTCACGTTGTTAGGTACACAGTCGTACATCGGGATACGATCGTCATTACGGGAACTGATACCCGTCTGCACTAAAGTTTGATAGTTTTTAAATTCATACTTATCTCTCCCATTTGGGAGAGACTTTGGGGGAACCTTTGGCATGACGGACCTACTGCAATGCATTTGCGAGGGATTTGTGCGAACCTAGGAGCTGTCAATTTACAATGCAAATTCTGGACGAAATCAACTAAAGCATTATATGACGGTAAAAATTACATTTTTCCATATCCATAATAGTTAGGGGCAAACAAATTGAGCCATTATGATACACAAACATTTGCAACTTGCGCAGTTACAAAAACCTCGCAAAAATCAACCATTTCCTTACTATAAACTCTTTTAAGAACTCTAAATTTTTATGTACATTGTTTATGAGACCTATTTGTTACCCGAGTAGTATGTATAATGTTTGTAAACATACAACATTATACATAAAATATAAAAAACCGCCCTACATCACTTTCACCCGAACAGATCCTTTAACTTACACCGTCATAGCATAGGAGTGAAAGTAAAACATGGCATCACAAAATAAAACGAAAAATATAGATGGAGATGAGTCCCGTGGGAGCCTTCGGTACGCGGCGACATTTGCCGAGTTGTACGGGGGACGGTCCGCCGGCGCGGCGTCGCGCGGCAAATATCGCACCGCCCTTCGGACTAATAGTGCGCACGAAACGGCTGCTTTTGTTCAGGAGTAGCGGCGAGTTAGATCATAAACAATTTAATTTCTTGAAGTCGAAAGCCTTTATTAGTTTAGTACTTACGTTTCACTTTCTTTGGAGCAATAAATTATAAACGAAAAGGCTGTACAGTCATTACAGAATTTCCAAGCGATGGATAATTTGAAAAAGGTTTAGATCTATGTTTGTGTAGTCACGGGTCAAACAAATATGTCATCGTTAAGTGATATTTTTTTTACAAACGGTTCCTTTTTGCGTTGTTTTCATAAATCCTTAATGAAATGTAAATCGTAAACATCGAGTATGTACATATGATAATCACAACATACATCCCTACTTTACAATTCCCATTGACCTTTACAAAAGAGATACAATTATTCAAACACCTTTACAGAGCAAGTGGCGCGATGAATAGCGTGAAATATTCACGAGTTATATCCGTGGAAGGGCCGCCGTCCGCCGTCCGCCATCCGCCATCCGCCATCCGCCCTGCCGATACAGACCGTCTGTTTGTTTGTGTATCATTGGCTCCAGTCGCTGCCCGGGCGGTGCATCCATTCGAATTATCATAACAATGAGAATCAATATTACATTATTTCACAGTCGGATACTGAAACTTCCCGGCGCAGCACTAATTTGAACGAAATAGTCTGTAACACTGTGTTCCGGAACGCGAGAGCTGAAAACTTCTAAGCCGCATAATTTATGATAATGTGTTAAGACAATGACGAGTGGAGTTGTTGACAACTTCCAAGTTAACAAACGGCACGCGGTTCGTTTTCCAGCCTACTTTACTCCGCCCACGAGGCTTATGAAAGGTCATAGGGTAAGCGTTCCCGTTTCACTGCCATTAGTCAACGTTAAAGATAGCAGCTCATGCAGGGCCTACATGTAAACAAGGCGTGCGGTTACACGTTTCCGCGCTCGATTACCGCCGCAATCATTTACCGTGCGCTCGCGCCATTTGTCAGGCAAAAACAGCGCTCGTGTCCGCCGTGCGCCGCCGCCACCACCACGCTCCGGATTAATGATACGCCGCGACGCTCTGATGAGCAAAAATGAGATCCATCTTCATTTGCCGGGCCCGGTGCCGGTGATGGGGGCAATTACCCCGCTTAATTTTCGACTGCAACGTCAGATTTGAGCGAGGCAGCGAGCGACCTCTAGAACTGAAATCCGCATGATTTTGTGTTTCAACTTGCATAAAGTTTAACGAGTCAAATGTCATTATCGGAATTTACACAAAACTTAATGGAGTAACTCCAGCTACCAAGTCAGTTCAGCAACTAGATTCAAGCACAAAATTCTCTACTATTAACTCGGGATGAGCTCATGATTTGCTTCGAGCTCGGAGCAACGTGCCTTCATATTTGTTTAGCTTATCCTGTTTCTTAATGCGACGTAAAATCGATCTATAAGTTTTATGACAATTCATCGTTTCCTATAGAATTTCTTTTAGTTTAGTGACAGAGATGCGGCGTGGATAGCGTTATTAGAGGGCGGTCAGTAGGACGCGGGGCGGGCGGCCGGGAAGCTAGGCGGGCGGGAGGCGGGGGGGGAGATTAATTCGAAGGGATATCATACGGACATATGAGAGCAGCGATGACACTTTTTATGGAAAAAATATTGGAAGATGTCAGAGAACAAATTGCAACACTTACAAAGAGACATTGGTTTGGAAAGTTAGAAAGATAGTAACATGTAGCCATTAACTAAACAAATAAGACCATTTATGAAGAAATTAAGCTAACATTTTTGTATCTTCGCCGGGTGTGCATGCGTGCGGTCATGTTGCATAGCTTTATATTAATAGTCGATAGAACTCGGTGCCTTTAGAATGTTGGCTTATTACAGGTAAGTTTATTGAAACAATACACGTACAAATATTATCATCAACCTTATTATGTAGCCAATAATAATAATAATAAAAATAAAAATAATAACGCCTACGATCACATACAAACATCCTGGACCCTAACTAGGATATAGCTGTTATCCCACTCTGCGTCGTAATTATTTGTAATTAATTTAAATCAGATATGAACGTAAATTATTTATAAAACAACGACATCGGCAAGTTAATTAAAATATTTTAACTTTAATGTTTACCTGCATTAACAATACAATACTGAACTAGTACATTAACCTATTAAAATATCTGTGCGCAGAATACGCTATTGCTATATAAATACTTCATGAGTCCTGCATTCAAAATGTCATCGCAGATTAATTATGATCGGATTAAATTGTAAATAAAATTGTAATTCTCGACAATGTCCAATATTCCTGAAAAGTTTAAATTAATTCAGGCTCGCTGGCGTGTGAACTCATAGTACAGAATAATATCTAGTGTATTAATGGAAACCAACATATTGATACCATTGATTATAGCTTAGGCACGTTAGCACAGGTGCGAGGTGGGAAATATACACGCAGCGTACTTAGTACGTTTCAGCTATTAAGCCGCATCACTGACATTCATACTCTCATACAATTTGCGTAAAAGCGTTGGGTAAGAATTATGATATCTCACTTCCGCTTTTATCAGCGGGAAGTGCCGCTTTCAGCCGCCACGACGCTCGCACGCGTGCCTCCGCGCCTAATATTCGCGGAGAAAAAGGGCCTCACGACCGCCAATTCATCAGGGCGGCCATAATTAAGCGATAAGTAAGTAGACGCGTCAGCCATCGCCACCGTCCGGCTATTTGTCAGTGGCCCGGCTAAAGTGCGGTCAAACTAGGGCCCGCGGGCGACGGGCTTCCGTAATCGCCTCCTTTCTCTGTGTTTACACTTTTCCTCGCGCCTCTCTGGAATCTCTCATTTACAGCAATATCTGGCAATGAGTTATTGTTGTTTTTGGGTGCGGACGATGATAAGTGGCAACCTTGAACTCTGCGCTGAAGGGTAGCTCTCTATTTACAGCTACTCAGTAGCTCTCGTGAAAGGCGTAGCCACAAGCTACGATCGCGTAGATGTTTTCTACGACGCTTGTGCTACGAAGTTACGATAACATGATTATGTAATAGTTGTAGCAGTTTTTTGGCGGGAATGCGAGAAAGATTGCGTCACCGCATTGTATTATTTTCCAAAACTTGTGTTATTTTCAGTGTTAGTGCATAAAATTGGTGGCATTCTATTCGTTAAGTGCTGGATTACAGGCGTAAGTGTGGGAAAATGGTATAATGATGGATAAACGTTTATTTTCGTGTTGTTTCCAAAACTCCATAGAAGCTTCAAGTAAAGTTGCCACCACTTTACTAGGAGTTTGATGACTTCGACTGTGACTTGACACATATTTGCGTGAAATATCATTACTTGATAAATTATTAATTACTTGACACTGGCTAAATACACAATAGTGTGGAGCCAAAAAAAAAAGTTGTAGCAGGACAAAGGCGAGAAGTGATTTTTATGTTACGCTGTTATCTATTTTTTATGTTAATAAATGATGTACCGGTCTAGTCGTTCACTTAATGTTATTTATTATTATTTACCTAAATAACAATTATTGGTAATGGAATCGGAACGAGCCATATTACAATAGCGCCATTTTGTTAATATTACAGGTATTTAAACAGTTTATTTTGTCGAATGACAACAGTAATAAATAAGGTCAAAAATGAATCGGGGCATTGAAATAATTAAAACCCGATTGTATGAATTTCCTAGTGAAAATATTTTTTAATCACAGATGTTCAACCACTTTATGAATGTGCAAATAAAGGCCATTTGACATTATTTATTCGCGCGTAAAACACGGATACTGGCCGAAACAAAACGGATCGTAAAACAAGATTTTTATCATGTTTTGAAATACAATGTCGGTATGAAACAAGTTGAAAAGTTTCGTGACAAAAACATCATAAGCGAGGGTACGACTTTTCTGTTGTGGGAAAAAAGGGAAACGGGAGGGATGAGAGTCCTCCTTTTTCCTCTTTCCGGCGTGTTCCTGCGAGTCTTTGTCACTTTTTCATTAGGTTGCGGCGAGTGCTCGCCGGGATTAAATACTTAGCGGCGGGTCTCTCGGCTGTCGCCCGCGCCCGTGCCGCCCTTCACCGCGGTCCTGTTTAACGCCGCGCTCTTGTTTTTCACGGTTTAATTATGATAAATGTAATCTACCTCCAACAGAGCTCCCTGAATCCACTTTCCCGTTTCCCAAGATATAATATTATAAAAATAAATTGGTTGAAATGCGTGAATTGTAAATACATAGATATATGTGTATGTAGTGGTAATGTTTTGATTAGATAAATTTAATTTTAAATACACATAAAGTCCACGCACATATTGAGTACTAGTTGCGCCCCACGGTTTCACCCGCGGATAAAAAGTATTTTAATTATTTGCTCATCCCACAGGAAAATTTCACTTTTCCGGGATTAAATGTAGCCCATATGTTAATCCAGTGTATAAGTTATCTTGGTACCGAGTTTCATCCAAATCCATTCAGCCGTTTGAGCGTGAAGGAGTAACAAATATACACACATACACACACATACAAACTTTCGCCTTCATAATATTAGTGTGATATTGTTCCTACAATTTACATAACTTGCCAAAAAGTTTTGGAGGAAATCCCACTGTTTTTTCCATGATTAAAGTTCTCACTGAAACTAGTGACAGCAGACAGACAGACATACAGCTTCAACTTAATAAAGCTGATGATAGACGCAGTCTACGATAGAACGGGAACGTCGGGGTGCCTGCCGGCATGCAAGAAAATAAACTCTTGGATATTTCAAATATCTTATTGCTATTTCTTAATTAAACGCTCCTCGTGTATTTCACCTCGTCGAATAAACACTCCGACTATAATACTGCATCCTAGGTGCTATAGACGCCCGCTGCTTTACCCCACCTGTTTCTTTTTCAGGATAAATTCTTTTACAGGGGTTTTTAATAGATAGAGTAATTGAAAAGGAAGGTTTATATGTATAATTAAATGAATATTTTAGAAGATATTATAGACTTAAAAATTGCGGGACGTAGCGCTTGCGGCGGTGCCGGCCGGCCGGGGCGACGGGAGCGTGCCTATAAATAGCGCGTCAGTTCAGTGAATGACATATGCTATATATTTTATACCCGTGCGAAGCCGGAGCGGGCCGCTAGTTTTGGAATAAAGGCTATACAAACAAATTAATATATAGGTAACATTTCGCCAACCAAAGGTTTCTTTCTGACTTGGTTTAACTACTCAATAGTCTTAGCCGGCCGGTGTCTTACGAGAATGACCGGGACCGACGGCTTAACGTGCCCTGCGAAGCACGGTAGCGCTCAGTTGTAAATACCATTATTGTAGCGGCCCATCAAAGTAGAGACCGCGGCGAACATATCGCTTTTTATTATTCTTACAATAAGCACCTCAATTAACACCAATACTTTGAAAGTGTGTGTAGACAAGTCTCCCTCGGCGGTGCGTTCCTCGGCGGCACCTTCATGTGAGTTTAAACCGCAGTCGGCGATGCGATGTAATCAGGGCTCAATGTGATGAAAAGGCGCAATTTTCGGGATACGAAGCCGAGATAGGTTATCTTTTTGTGAGTTCTGTCGCTGGGCGGGTGGCGAGGGCGGGGGCGAACCGAGATTAGGATGGCCTCAGTAAAAAGAGCTAGCATTTACCGCGCTCAGTGAAATTTTAGATCTCCTGACTCGCCATCTGAGACCGAAACGTCGAGTCTTTCATCTGAAGCTAATGTTTTGAGATGAGCCTCAGTTTTTGCGCGTGACATCCGAGAGATAGGTCGCGCTGACACCGATTTCTTTTAACGTATCTCCCTCCACGCTTATATACCAGTTTCTGAATAAAACTACCAACACCAGCGCTGTTATTGTAATAATCCTTGTATTATATGAAGAATTCGATAGGTGCCGACGCAAATCTGAATATCTGGTACACAAAAACGTACCATAAGCACAAGTCCTTGCGTCTGATATTTTCCAGAGATCATACAAGTAGCGTCATAAAATTGTTGCCTTTTCCCTTTATGTTATTTTGTTTCATATATCAGTTATGTACCAAGTATAGCTTTTTGTGTATTGTCCCATTTGTTTAGTCAAAGAAGTCTTCTCAAGATCGTGATCCTTAGTATCAAAGAAGAGAGAAGCTTTAACAAAACTTTCATAATAAAAGAAGAATTTTGTGCTCGTTGTGTGTGGCTGCTGTGCCTCACGTAGACACACACGTTGTTATAAGTTCAAGACAAGAGTGAACCGGTATCGTCGAGGCAAGCACGTTCTACCATCGACCGCGTCGTCATTTACCATCAGGTGAGAGTGGTCAAATGCAAGCCTATCAACCGTGCGCACAAAGCGAGCACATTGATAACATTGGCGATATGGCATGTAGGTACTGCCTGTGCGTACTTTTATAATAGGTCTTTACCTATGAAATTGCCGTAATGCAGTACAGACTTTTTCAAACAAAAAAAAGTATTGATTGGCTATGAATTCTAAATTCAAATTAATTTTGTTTTAAAAATATGACATTCTATTTACAATATAAGTCTTTTGTTTATTGATTACCGTTGTATTTTCATTACATTTCAACATTTTTCCTCATAATGGATACTTTGAAATTTCGTGTAATTATGGAATATGAGTTCCGTCGTGGCACCAACGCGGCACAAACGACACGTAACATCAACGACGTTTACGGAGAGAACTGTACAAACGAACGTACAACCCGTTATTGGTTTGCTCGGTTCCGTTCTGGGAATTTTGACTTGAAAAATGAACCTCGTGGTCATCCGGAAACTTTGGTCAACAATGATGAATTAAAGGCGATTGTGAAAGCTGATGAATCTAGATCTACAGCTGAGCTGGCAGCAGCTTTTGATGTTAGCATCAAAACAATATTGGTCCATTTGCGACAGATTGGCAAGATAAAAAAGCTTGATAGATGGGTGCCCCACGAACTTAACGATCGCCAGCGCAACGTACGCGTCGAGACTTGCCTTGCGCTGCTTAACAGGCACAGAAATGAAGGAATTTTGAACCGAATTGTTACGTGCGACGAAAAATGGATTCTTTTTGACAATCGAAAGCGCTCAGCAAGTTGGTTAGATCCTGGTTCGGTACCAAAGCAATATGCAAAACGAAAAATGACCCCTAGAAAGGTGATGGTCACAGTTTGGTGGTCTAGTGCTGGTGTGATTCATCATAGCTTTTTACAAAACGGCGAGAGCATTACTGCAGATGTGTACATTGAACAACTGACCACAATGATGGCGAAACTCGCACGTCTGCAACCAGCTTTGGTCAATCGGTCGCCTCCACTGCTACTTCACGACAACGTGCGACCCCATACTGCACAACAAACCGTCTCTAAGCTGCATGAGTTGGGTTTGGAAGCTCTCCCTCATCCGCCATACTCACCAGATCTTGCGCCTACCGACTATTACTTTTTCCAAAATTTGGACAACTTTTTAGCGGGAAAAAAATTCAATTCCTGAGAGGCAGTACAAAACGCCTTTGAAGAGTTTGTTGTCTCCCGTCCTGCTGATTTTTTCAAGAAGGGCATCCATAAACTGCCACAGCGTTGGCAAAGATGCATTGATTGCAGGGGTGATTACTTTGAATAAAAGAAATAAATAAGTTCGAAAAAAAAATACTTAAACTTTTTTCAAACAAAACGGCAATTTCATAGGTAAAGACCTAAGAGTTTCTGTCCGCAGCTTCGCCCGCGGCGTGGCCTATGGGAAAATAATTCAACCACCCGTTTCACTCTCTTAAGGGTGGAATTTCGAAAAATCCTTTCTTAGCGGATGCCTAAATCATAACATCTACCTGCATGCCAAATTTCAGCCCGATCCGTCCAGTGGTTTGGGCTGTGCGTTGATAGATCACTATGTCAGTCAGTCAGTCACCTTTGAGTTATATAAGATATAGCACGTAGGGTATCCTCACCCTAGTTATAATTTTTCAAAGCCAACATGTATTGTGATAATGTAAAAGCTACTGCCATACGAAACGTGAATTTGGGTCAAAAGCAATTAAAACATGTATTGTGTTCAGCTAACAACGTTGAACTGGTTGTAACTGTAAAGGTTGGGGTAAAATCATAAAGTTCTAATAAATATGTTCTCTAATTTGATTATATTTGATGAGATTAGATTAAATGAAACGTCTCGTGTAAAATAATAAATGCTTATGACAAAGAGAAAATAATTCTGGATCATAGATAGATAGAAAGATAGATAATAATAATAATAATATGTCTGGATATCTCACACAACGCCAAACTAAGCAAAGCTTGTAGTATGGGAACCAGATAACTGATACAATACTTAGATACTTTTCATTTGTAAATACATGCATAGAATAATACCAATATTACACCCAGACACAGAACAAACACCTATGTTCATCACACAAATGTTTGTCCTGGGTAGGAATCGAACCCACAACCCGCAGTTCAGAAGGCAGGGTCACTACTAACTGGGCTATTGGGCCAGATAGATAGATAGATAACTCTTTATTGTCTCACCAATGAAGTACATAAACATAACAATTGGCGGTCTTATCACTGACAGCGATCTCTTCCAGACAACCTTTGGATGGACAGTAACAGTATCATACAACCATCACTAGCAGATCAATGGCATACATCACAGCCACGTGATAGTAATTTGCACGTATTAAGTGATTAGACAAGTATTATAAGCGGTAAGGCACGGCGCGGCACGGGACGGCACGGGACCGTTGTCACTCATTCCGAACGTGAGCTCCCGCGCATTATATCTTCGTTAGGTTTGACTCATCTTTGCATGAGAGGCTTCATTCACCGGCTTTACGAGCACCATCGAGGAAAGTTATCCGCGGGATATTGGAAAAATTGCGACAACTTTTTTACCTACCAATGGATGTTTCAAAGTAAAAAGTAATTGGCAAATTATATGTTCGCTATTGGAGTTTCTGTATTGGTACAGGAAAGTTAAATAATAAAGCACTAATGATGTAGTTTATTTTAGCTCTAAAAAGCTTAAAATATCATTTTGCCAGCCTCCGTGGTGAAGTGGTTGAGCAAGTTAGCTCATAGCAGTGGCAGCGGGTTTGTTACTTTCAGTTTTTTTCGTAGGAACTTAGTTTTCCGCGTTAAAAGTATTCTCTAATGCCTCATTAGTATTCTATAACTTTGGTCTTAGTAGTATAGTAGGTTCCAAAACATCCAAATTCATTTTGCAATGAGAACTAAACACAAAAACAAACATTTGTTTGAGAGCTAGTGACGATGAAGCAGAAATAAGTAATATGTGCACTTGCGCGGATAGATAGATAGATAAACTCTTTATTGTACTAAAAAACCATCTCTTCCAAACAACCTTTGGATGGTCAGTGATAGATCAATGAGTAAAGACGGTGGTGCTATTATACAAGTTACTATATACAAACTAAGATAAATATACGATAGTAGACAACTTAAACATAATATAAATACACATACTTAAACATACATAATTATATTGTAATACATACTAGTATATAACTAGGGCCGTGGCATATACAATGCACATACAGCTAAGAGAACCAGTTTATCAGATTTTCTCATGTGTGCCGACCAATCTTTCCCTGATACAATCCATATTCATACACACCATTATCCCTTATTACTAGCACATGTAGGTACACAATACCTTATCAACAATTCATTAGGCACAGCTGCCGCCGCCGTCGGCCGCGACCCGCACAAATCATCGTCGTGTAACCGAGTGCGTACCTCAACCTACTGCGTACGGCTGCACCCGGTCACATCGGTTTGTAAGTTTATTGCACTCCTTATATTGACCTCTATAGCTTCCCCTCGCTTGTTATGACAATTAGGTACTGTTAATGTATACACGGTGAAATTTAATTCGTTATTTTCCTTAAATGTACTTACTCAGGCCATGCTATAGTATGACCGTATTAGAAAATCGTAATCGTTATTGAAAAAATAAAAATGCTTTCTAAAATAATTGGAACAGCCGAAATGTCTATTTAAGGCATCTAGCGAGCACCGGACGAGCGCTTGGTAAATGTTTCGTACGTAATAAAACACCTGCTTTGTTCAACGTCGCAAGGCTTTCCTTTAGAATTTGAATTCGCAGTAGTTTGATAATACCTAGATTTAAGTTTTACTGCTTTTTGTATTTAGTTATATGGGAGCGTTCTATAGCATGGACTGAGTATATAAATTTGAGGAATATAACGAATTAAGTTTCACCGTGTATATTGTAAAAAATATGTAATCTTTGCTACGGGTTTCTTATGTAGTTTTATCACAAGCTGTCAGTGTGTGTGTGGCACCAGCCTCGGGGTGTAATAGGATGCTGCAGGTTGGTCGTTGAGACTCCTGCACTCGCATGATACTGTTCCGAAAATTCACTGTCATTTGATTCACATTTTTGCAATAAGTTGTAAACCTAATGGCGTAGCGCATAAAATGCTTAAATATCTCAGGTACCTTACTTGTCACGTTAACACGAAGATATTTCATACACAAGCTATTGTATTTATCCAGTCACAATAGAATGTAATTGTGTACCAAAATACTGATCTCCTTGAGAGTCTGCGTCAAATATATTCCTCGCGTCGCTATCTCCAACAAAGGACTCAGCGCGCTCCGAAATAATACAACCGTAAATGAAAAATACGCACATTTGACATATCGAGGCGGCAATAAAGCTCCGCGCACAATGGCTCGCTCGATACGTGCTTTTTTCAACGTTATCCGGGTCCGTTCCTTTTCCTGCTCCTATCGGCTGCGGGATCGCCGCTCCATCATTGTTTCCCCGCTCCTTCTATTTCTTATTCGATACTTTATTCCATTGGACCAATTGTTCCCGCGGCACGTAGCGTTAAGTTTTAAAGCCAACAACTTGATTATCGAGCCAAAACCAACAGTTGAATAATTCATTTCGTTCCTCTCATGTTGTAGTTTCATGAAGTCGTAAAAAGCGCCTGCGGATTCCGCACAACATAACGCAAGGGTAATAAAAGTGAACTAAGACTGAGGGAAAATTTAAAGCTGCCAAAACATGAGCCCCCTGTCCCCCTCCTATCCACCTGGCGCCGGCGCCCGGCGTGAGGTTAGTTCGCACTTACGGCGGGAATTGTGCAATTCTTCACAACGAGCCCGCGACTGCGCGCCCGGCGAGCGGGCGGTGCTCCGAGCACCGACGGGGAAATTCAAATACTAACAAAATACAATCTTGCAGTATTCGTTTCGTAAATTCTCTGTATTCGGTAAACCGTTAGCGTCTGACACCCGCACAACTTTAAATGGAATTCCATCGAGTGTAAAGTGTCAAAACTTGGTAACGCAATATTTTCTCAGCTGCACGCTGAACTTAGTTATGTAAAACGTAAATCACACTGCGCATAACAAATGCATTAACAGCACTTGCGACTTACGAACTTGTACTAATTTCAAACTATAGCAATGATTCTTACACAAAGTTGCATGAACGGAATCTGAAAAACAAGGTAGTCAGTCCGTCTTCCACTCGACACAGCACGATTTCAAGAATTTCATTTCCCAGCTGCACCGCCAGGTATCCGGCCGCGTGAGCAGGCGCGCTGGCAATTTGGTTGTTCTCAGCCATTAACACTGAATACAATTGGAGCACAGGCCTCGGAATGCGGGAGGTCGAGATTTGAGTATCTTCCGTAATGAAAAGCTTCTTCCAGTTATGTATACCTATCTCTGCAGACTGGGATGAGAATTATTACACTGATGCGGCTACAGCCACAGACACACACTATTGCTGTGGTCAACAGACTGCAGAATACATGTATCACAGTTAAATAATGTCACAATGATTTTGAGCATTTCCATGATATGTTTATATTTGATATCAATCTTAGTTCATATCTTCCTTGTTCAAACAATTACTAGATTTACTTACATGCGAGCCTTAGCTCGAAATGTTTCCCGATCCCATTTTCATTTCACCTAAAATAGACGCAAATTAACCCACTCCAAATACTCTCGAAACGATCAAATAAACGGAGAATCAACTTAATACCACGTGAGTGGCACTAACGATAAAATTAATCCAATAACAGCGCTGATAGAATACCTCTTTGTCGATACCATTTCAGGAGGAAAACTGTAAATCGAAACAGACTTTTCCTTTCCCTTCCTTCCCCTTGTATCCGTTATCCGCTTTCTGTCATTAACTGCTTCTAGATACAGAGACGAAGGGCTTGAGGAAGAACGATTCAATAAGTATTTAACGAGGGTCAAGAGCCAGGTTACTTTAGTTAAGAAAAGGTAGGCCTTCTATCACATTTTAATAACCCTGATGGTTTGAAAGACGTTCGACGCGTTGTATACCAATGTTAATAGTATAGTATACCTACACTCAAACATAATTATCTGTTGTTCATGAACATATTCATCCTAGAATAGACCGAAGTAGCTTGTCGGACTCGCCGTCCCTTTGGAAATCCTTCGATTGGTGGTTATGTCCCCAAAGCGACGCGAGCCGCGACCGCGACCGCGCGGCCTCATTGCACGACATTTGCTCGTCACACGATCTGAATGCTCCTTGTCTCGGTCCCTCATGAATACTATCGTCTTTGTTCTAACGCCCTTCAAAGACATGGATATATTATTTTTTCGTATTGTTTGACTTACTTAGACACACGCTGCTTTTGTCGCTCTCTCGGGACAATGGTTGTCGTATAGCAAAGTAAGCTAAGCTTCCTTTTTGTTCGCGAAGTTTCGCCGCGGCTCATAGACGTTAAGATTGCAGGAACCAAAGGTTATTACGAATCTCGGTTATTGTTTGTTCCGTTCGAGAAACAAAGGACGGCGGCGCGGCCGTGCGAGCTAATACTTCGAGAACTTTTTAATAGCATCGTTTAATATTTTGAGAATTTGTTCGTTATTTCTTTGGAAGTATTACGAAAGGATTTTCAGGATGCTGCAACGGGACACAAAAGAAACGTTTATGAAACGGGAGTAATCTAGAGAGAGCAAAGATTTACATTTTAAATTTAAACTTCATTGTGTTGATCTATTCTTGTATTTTTAGAATAGTGCAAAGCTGAAAAACGCCAAAAAGATTATAATGCAAACATAACAAATATAACAAAATAAGTCAAAAGTACTTCAAACTCACATTTATTTTGCTGTTACGAAGTTGGTTAATTATTATAATATGTTTGGAAATTTCACACAGCGCCATCTAGCCCCAAACTTATCAAAGCTTGTACTATGGGAACTAGATAACTGAAACAATACTTAGAAACTTAAAAAAAAATACATAGAATACAATATAAACAGACACAGAACAAACATCGATGCTCATCATACAAATGTTTGTCATATCTTGCCTCAATGTTTGTTCTGGGTAATTATTGTCTTCACAAAATCATGGTCACAGTAACGCAAGCTGTTTGAGCACTAATGTTCACACGCGCGAGAATTTCTTGTGCTTCTGCAAGCATCGCGTGCCCGGACACCTGGATGTGAACCGTTCGTCATCGCGCCATCCGGTCCTGGAAACTTTATCACAACACACAGCGAGAGTTCTCACCATTTCGGTGTAGTACTGATTAGAAAAATTATGAGTCATTTTAAAAAGCACTGTATCTCAAACATTGATATCGTTGAATTGGAAATTGCGTGCGTGCATATGCGGATCGAAAGAATAAAATCTTAATAAAATAAACGTGAAAGCAATCCAGATGAATTATATTTGTAGATATTAGACTAACAAAAGCAAAGAAGTGATAGTAAATACATAATAAAAATTAATTATATATTATATTATCTATAAATACAATTTAAAAAAAAACACCAATTGATTCTTCTAGTGATTCTAAACAAACTTCTTTCCGGTTTGAACCATTTTCAAAATAGCGTTGTATAATCTGTCGTGTCAAGTTCCGATTATCGCCAAACCAATCGCGTCGATCGCGTCTGTCGCATGCAATGGAGATGTCTCCGAAGTGACGAGGAGAATTATCATCGCCAGGTGTGAGGCATTGTCTCGAGCTTGGCAGGAACTTGCAGGTAAACTTTGGTCACAAGAGCATCTTGAGACTTCAGTTAAGTATACCGCTAAGAAGTACAAGCATCTTTGACGTAGATTGAACTTTTCAACTAGCGCTCTCCTCCGGCCTTAAAGTAGTTTTTAAGAATAAAACATTTTATTTTTTTCTTAATTAACAAACGACAAAGATATTATTGCATCTAGCATTTAGTATTAGAAACTATACACGTATTTGTAAACCTTTTATTTGAATATAACAGAACCATCTATGTATACATAGATCCTGGACCCTTACTAGGATTGCCTGTGTCTAGGGACCTAAGCGCTACGAAGACCATGGTCCCACAACACCCAGACGCAGAACAAGTATTTACGCTTTTTTTTGTGCACAAATACTTCTCCTGCTGCGGGAATCGAGCCCGCCGCCTCCGGGTTATGAGCCGACCTGCTCAACCACCACACCACAGAGGCTGTCACTTTAGTTGCATTATATTCCTTACATTAATTACTTTACTTACTTACTTACTTTAATTATTGTAGTTGTCTACTAAAGGGCCAGCTTATCTATTTATACGCCACATATCATTTGCAAAGTTTTAATAACCAGAGCGAGCTCTAGAAGAATAGCCCCATTAGTATATGGAAACAATTACATTTCCTGCGGCGCGCTGTATTCTGCGTGACGCTCTACGAGCGCACCCGCGCGCACGAGGCCGCCGGTTCATCCACTCACGGAAACCCCGACCCTACGACCAGCGCGCACCTTCATGCAATTATTATTCCTACAGAAGTGAACCGTAACGTGCGCAATTGCCTTCTTTCCCGCGCAGTCTTAACTAAATAATAAATAACCCCGTGGGTCCGACCCCGCGTTATTCAAGCTTAAAAAAACCATAAAACGAAGTTAATGCCTACACACGGCTACCGGCACTGCTGCCTGTTACCTCGCTGCTCGCATTTGCATTCGCATCACATAAACTTGGCTTCATTATACCTACGTATTAAATATGCGCGTGACAAACAAGATGGAATACAAGGGCACCTCTGATATTATTACTTACTTACAATACTGATATACCCCGTATAAAACATGTAGGCATACCTACACGATATTATATGCATAAAAACGTAATGGATTTAATGAAATTCGTCTGAAGTATTTTATAGAATTATTCGCTTGAGTTGTCAAAGTGATTTAAACTGTACTACCATTTTTTTTACATAACGGATGGTTAAGGTTAAGACACTACCATAAACTCAAGTACATACTAGCGCTGAAGTTTCGGTATCTGCGCCTTGTTCTGGAGAGATCTAGGATCCCTAACAAAAGAACCCAGCGCTAGCACAGAAACACAATGGGTTGTCTCGATTTCATTAACGAAATGGAATTCGGATATCGAAGTCGATACGCCTCAGTACCAGTGACCGAACAATTTTTATCTGTAAACTTATTTTTCCCCAAGTAACTTTGGCAGGAAAATTCTTTAAATTAACTTACGAGTAAGTATGATCAAAAGTGACTTGTTACGTTTGCTTAACATTGAACGTACAAAAAAATCAAACCATGTTAATGTTGTGAATAAGAAAAATCAATTTTCATTGAGTTGCTAATGCCTTTATATTTTTAGACAATTAAAAGTACGCCAGCGGTGCTGACACAGCGTTCGGCAGCTCTTTGATTTCATTCGGTTGTATCACCGCGGCGTCGCGTCGGCATCGTTACGTCACGATTTGTTCCATGTAAATCGACAAAATCCTGGGATCCGAAACGGAATGCAATTCGACGATGGCTCGTGTCGTTTGTACTTGGCTTTAACACCTTTCACTATTTTACTTTGCGTCGCCAATTTTCAATTTTGTTTGCATACCGGTGCCGGAGCGGCGCGCGGCGGTCGCCGGCGGCGCACATTCAAATTGATTTTATTTTTAAAACTCGAGTTTCAATATCGAGGACTTTCTGTGAGGTGTTTGGGAAATTTAGCGCTTCGGGTGTCAATGGAAGCACCTGTGATGGCTTTGTAACAAAATATTGTTGTTTTTGCATTAACGTTTTATTGTTAAAAATCCCGTTTTCACCGAGGCTCAAAGAAGCGTGGAACCGCATGTATTAAGCTATAGCATGCGAACATACGCAAACAAACAGACATTACTCTGGCGCCGTAAATTGCGTACACTCAGTAACTGTACACCGAGTTGACAATAAAGAAGTCATAACAAAGTGACGTCAAACAAATTGTCATTGCGTGTGCAAATAAAGCGCGCACAGCGGCGACAGAAGGAATAAACATCCATCTGGGAGCGGCACGCTCTTCAAACGCGCTGGTTGAGAAAACTTTTGTTACCAGGCGGTTGGGACTTCAGGTTCGATGGACTCGGGCGTCACATCGCGGAAGTTCATCTTGAATACATAATGATACAAGAACTATCCAGTGGTAATAAGCCTTGACCAGGAAAGGCGTCCTGAAGATACCTCATATAGAGGCGCAACCCGTGTCGTTCTTGTGTGAGTTAAATTATTTTGGTAAATTACATTATTTTTGTGTTATTTTGTGTTGTTTAGGTGAAGAAAAACGTTTATCAAAGAAGCTGCCGAGATCCACGAACTTGTATATACCTAGTAGTGCCTGCAATAATGCAATGAGGCAACCTGAGAGAAATTGGTCAAAAGTTTAATTTCCTTCCTAATACTTATTATATTTGAGAGAGAACGTGAAAAAACCCTTTGGCCAGAGCTTTAAAAGAAATGCATTCTTAGATTTTACTCCAGTTGTCACTTCCAGAGAGACACTCAGTTCGACTACCGTGTAGAAGCTCATTATATTGTAGTTCTACAATATAATGAGCTATTTAAGAGCGAGCATTATGTGATCTAACGATATAATATGGAGTGTGGCTCATAATACTACAAAGTTTTGTTTTTTAACCTATTATAGATATTCTATATATTCTATCACAACAAAAAAGATAACAGATATCTGCATATTTGATATATTATCAAATGGAACTTAATTCAAAACAGCTACTTAAGGCTTGTCCAGTGAGGTGGGGTGCGGGTGACAGCGGTTGCGATGGAATTTAATTTCCTTTGCTCGCTCTCACCTGGAGCGGAAGCGGGCGTGGTGACAGGCGACGCGACAGCGGACGGCGGAGGGAATTTAATACTTACGCACACCAAGTTAACTATTGTACTCAAATATGGCGTAGAATTAATTCAAATAGAACATATAGGTAAAGGCTGTTGAGTATTATTGAATAAGTAATGAGGGACATTTTCTTTCGGAGATAAAAGAAGGATGCTTATAAGCTATACCTTAAGGTTTTGAAGTAGGTAATTAAATACCAATATAAAACCAATGACATTTTTAAATCTGTGAGCTCACCGTGGAGATGAGATAAATATGATTTCAGCTGCTGGACTTAATCATCTCGTTACTGCTATGGTTCAGATTTGGTGAAAGGAATGTATTATTTTCAAATTATAAATTAACATTTTATTTTGCATATAATTTTGCATAAATTAACTTTGGTTTTTATGTCAAAAACAGAATCTTCCTAGATTCTCTTAATTTCCCTTAATCCATCCATCTCACCTTAGCGTAGAGACCTCGGCGGGTGGCGGTCCGGGAGGGGAGGGTCCACCGCAGCATCTAGCAGCTAAGAGACACCGCCATTTGCGACCCTACACCTGACGGGCTCGATATTACTATTAAACTATATTACACACACTTTGATAACCAAGAACTAGTCCCAGTGTACTATGCTAATGTGTGGATAGTGCACTGAATAAAGGGGATTCGATGTTAAGCGAATCTGAACACTCGTGGAATGAATCAGTCGAGCGCTGGACCGATTCGTTTCATGAGTGATCAAGCGAGAGATTTGGCTCGCGTTCAATTCACTCGCTCGGGTCGGCACACCCCTACCCGGGCTGTACTTGCGCGTGTACACAACAAGCTAGAAACATGAAAATCTAGTCTTTACTGGTTTGGAATTTATTGTTGAAGGTCGCTTAGTACAGTACTTGTTTGGTGTGAACTGTCTTTATAGGCTTGAAGGGTCTCCGCTCTAAGTGTACTAAGTGGGTAGGGTTTATGCTTTAGACGTTTAGAAGACGCAAAAGTACAGCAGTTTTATGATTACGCTACGTTTTAAAATAACGTAATACGTATTAATACATAAAAATAGTATTTTGTAATAAAAAAAAATCAGTTATCAAAATCTAACATTATATAACATTATATACATAATAAGTTTACTCGGGTAGTTTGACTAATACTGCAAATATATCGTCAGGAGCCCACGAGGAGTTGATAATGTATCTCATTATAATATATGTTTTTATAGTTACAACACAATATTGTAAAAAGAGTAATTTACATGTCACTGAGCCAATTAAACAATGTTCAAAGTTTTCCAAAGACAATACATCAGGGGGTGCAAATTATTTTAATACATTATCTTTGAAGGCAAACAAACTAGCGCAAATTGCTCGAAACAAAATTATGTTTACGAGACAGCTGATTTGCATAACATCGTCCAAGTTAGCGCCTTCTATAGACGGAGCTGCGTCGCTCTCGGTTAATGCCGTCCTTAATAACTTCCATGCATACAGAGCATTGTGCATATTTAAGGCTTTAACTTTACTAGATGTTGCAAGTGACTTGGGAAACTTAAAGGTCCTAAGTACCCGAGTAATCACTTACTTATGACGCGAAATTAAGCTTTATGGGATTGAATAGAAAATTTCACTTTGAAGGTTGTGTTCTGATAGCGGCGTAGTTATTTTAGACAACTCACCCTATTAAGATTAGGTTAATGACAACATGCAACTGCTTTTAAAAATTATTTCCTTTTATATCATTGGGAGATCCAAATGAAAATTGGAGGTATTACTCCATTACAATCCTTCAGGTATTGTAAAGGAGTAATGAGTGCTAGCGAGATCCTTAAAGACTAAGCTAGGGGACTGAGTGGAAAATGTGATATTCATATTAACTGCGGAGGGCTTCAAGTAGAAGTAGCGCAAATTTTACGCATTTTTTTTAAATCAAAGGTCTTTATTTTCGTAGAATCTGTGTCAAGACAAATAACCTATCGCAAATATGCTGTTTTAGCACTTTACAATTCAAAACCAGAAACCTAAAATAAATTTAAATTAACGTTCTAAAAAAAATTGTACCATTCATATGTGATTCCACTTTTCCAACATCACCATAACTGATGTAACTCCAAATGTTTATATAAATGAAATAAACCTTGTGTGGGAACCAAAAACAATGCCCGGAATGGGCGCGGCGTCGCGCGGCGGCCGCCGTGTCCGCACGTATCGCTCGCACGGCATCTCCGCATTTCAGAATGGCCATTAAATTCCGGTGAGGGTCGCCTTTAAAAATGTACGCAAATTGTAGTCTCGAGGGCCCAGCGGTGGGCACAAGTAGGCTGGGGGTGGGGGTCAGTGACCTAGTTTTCCTCCGTCCAAGAAAGTCCGGAAGGTGACACTTTGCTTTGGTCCAATTTCAACAACGATTAAATTCCTTAGCGAGGAATTTTGTTCTTTTCTACTTGAGTATGTATTATGCAGAAAGGTCACTACCGGTTCCGGTTAACCACTATATTCCAATTATAGGCGCCTCGCGGTTTAATTCTGTCTTTTTTCCGTGGAAATATTAATATTTCTGTGACAGAAAGTATCTTATGTTAGAGCCCAGTAATATAAGCAATATGTATGCAACGTTTCATCCATAGTGGTGTAAAACTACATAAACAAACAAACAAATAAAAAGAAAAAGTAGGCATTACAGAGGTACGGATATATAACTTGATTAAAAGTAAAGGTAAGCGAACTTAGAAAACGTTTTATTCGTGCTAAACAAAAGTAGAGTAACTGTAGAGTAACATGAGGGCAGTTGTCCCACAGATCTAGAGGTCCAGCCTCTACTACCCACCGACTACATGACGGCCCCAACTGGAGCGCTTTGTGCGGAGTCTATTGGAACTTACACCGAAGGCGCACACCCGATCCCTTCACGATCTACGAGTATGTACCTGACTGTCGACAAAGAGCACACGCACCGTGTAGGACTATAATATTAAGATAGAACTGGCTCGTTACTTAAAATGAAAGATGCCACTGGCATACTTATAACGCAGATTGGCTAAGAAACCAGTTGTCTAAACAACTGACAATGTCTAAACTTTGTAATGACCTAGACAAGAGATATGTTTTCATCTACAAATCGAAATAATTAGTGGTGCGCATAGCGAAGCTCCACAATTCCTTCTTAACTGATCGGTAAATCTAAGGAACGTTCGCTGTGATGACCTAGATGGGTGACCGCTACAAAAAAATACTAAACGTAACGTTAGCTGAGTGTAACGCAGTCGTGGTTGTCATAAGAAACAGTTGTTTAGCCAAGAAACCTTCGGGTCGCTTATAAATTATGCCACTTGCTCACACGAGAATAGGGATGATACTGAAAAAGCTTTTTGTGAAAAAACAATGTTTTTGGTCGATAACTAAAACATCCTCTCCTTATATGTACGTCCTTTAACGCGGGTAATACTGATTTTGAATCTGTGGTGATACCGTACAGCACCGCGTCGGGGACCGCAGGGGAAACGGACAGTTATATCTATTAATTTGCGTTAATATGTGTATGTTTACTAGGTGGTAAGACTTTTCTGCCAAGTTCATCTCGGTAGGTACCACTGCTTTGCCAGTTATTCTGCCGCCAAGCAGTAGTGCGCAAGCACTACTGTGTTCCGGTTTGAAGGTTAGCTACAGCTAATGAAATGACTGGGCAAGTGAGACTTTATGATCTGATCTCACAGTCTGGTGATCTGATTACCAGACTGTGCTGATGTCTCAGGATGACGTGGGCAGTGCAGTGACACGCGAAACTTTATATTTTAGAGTTCCGAGTGACATTGCAACTATTATGGGCGACCGTGTCACTTAACATCAGGTGAACGACAAGCTCGTCACGCCATTATAACATAAAAAAAAAATGGGAATCAAAATAAACTTATAAATAATGTTATAGAGTGCCCAATTTGTAAAATACTTAGATGAACTCTAAAATCTATCAAAACACAAAAGTGTTAGTTTCAGTAAGTCATCGAATTCGTGGCGCCGCTCACCGTCTCCACTCCTCCGGAAACCCAACCGTACTTGTTCTCGGCACTCGAGCGGCGCGCGCCGCGGGCGACACCGCACCATCTCTTCCTTTTTTATTCATCCACCGTACACAACTATACCGGCTCGGCTATAGCGGGGCAATCGTTAGATTCAGTTAGTGTGCTCCTAATTGTGTTTGCGCTGGAAAGCTTCCACGTTACATTTGGAAACAAATAGTGCCTCGGTCAGGTGGGGGGCGGTTGGCAGGGAGGAGGACAGAACTGTTCATTTTGTCTGCGATTTGTCAAATACGCGTGTAACGCGATTTAAGGCTAAGCTAATGCTAAACTGTTTTGTAAGATAACAACGGCCAAACTAACGTCAGTAAAAATTCGAATTTACTCCGACCAGGTTTAAGACATATATTCGATGTCCTTCTAGGAGCCAGTTACTAATGCAAGCCACAGTGGCTTTCGCAAGCGTCACCACGTAACTGACGTCAGTTTAGCCGTTATTTATATTACAAAATGTATCATACTTACGATAGTTTTCAAACTAAAAAGTACTTATTTAACTGTTAAAGCTGTAGCTGAAAAGTCAAAGTACGTAACTACAGCCTTTCTACTTTCTCCACTACGTTCATAGCAATTACGAGCCTGGTACAGCAAGTCTAAAGGGTATAATTTTTATACTTTGTAACATCTATAGTAATATTAAACACCATTAAGTGAATGCTCATATTTTTTTGGATCCTGATAAACAAATTCTGTATGTTTTAGTATAATAAATTCATCTTGTCTGTTTGCATTGCCTTACAACTAAAGTGGCGAAAATCCAACAATCGTTATATGGTATATCTGTAAATTACATTACATATATGTAAATTACATATATGTAGGGATATCACAAAAAAAATACTAGGTGGATACTATCCACCTAAAGTGACGACTTCGTTATTTTTTTTAACTAAGCTGTACTACGAAAAAAAAGCTAAATATCTAAAAAGTAGCATATATCTAGATCGTATAAAATTTGGGAGTAGAAAAACGTTGGCGCTTTTTGTATCGACAGGAAAATGATTTACTTCTGTCTCAATGGATTCTAAGAAATAAAAGCTCTGTGCTTATAGACAAACGATATTATGGTGATTTGTGAACAAAACAAAAATGATGTACTTTCCCCTTGGCAATGCCTGTAATCCCGTGTCCGCTCCAGCAGCCCCTTGTCCCGGACCGTCCCCGGATGCAGCCCGAGCCGCCGACACGGAGCAATGAAGCGGGCTGCCCCGGGGACAGATAAACTGTCTCCAAGTCCCGACGAATTTATTCGCATGAGACGGAGCCAGTCTACTGGCAACCCACCAAAGTTAGCGTCTGGATAACTTAAAGCCGGAGCAAGTATGAAGGTAGTGCAATCGCTAGGGGACACAACTTTACAGTTTACGGAGAAAGAACAGAGTTCATTAATTAAAACTGCTTTCTGTAAACTTAGTCATAAAGGTGCTTGGAAATTAAAGAGAAATTACAGAGTAAAAATAGGAATGCAATTTTTGTTCAGCATTTCGCAATAATCTTTATAACAATAGCGCAAAACTATAGTAGTGCTCCTATAACTATAACTATACTACATATTATGCGTCTGGGCGTTGTCGGATCAGGGCCCTCGTTGTTCCTGGGTTCCCAGATACAAGGTACTAACAGTACTACTGAGGATCTAAGATCTTTATGTGATCATAATAAATGGTACGTTAGTGTTATTTTATCTCCCTGTGTGTAAGCACAAGTAGAAGTAAGTATACAAAACTTCCATTCAAAGTTACACATCTCGTAATTCTGCCATGTCATTGATACACGAGTCAATTTGTAATGTTATCCGCAAGAGAAGCTGTCCGTGTTTACAGTACGGATGAGCTGCTCGCCGGCAAATAATCGCGATATAGACCCCCCCGCCCCCTCCATCCACCCACTCAGTCCATTCAAACGATCCGTATTGTCCATTGTGTTTACTTGAGTTTTTAAAACGCCAGCTAGATTTTATAATGGAACAGGAGGCTGCGAGGGGGGGAAAAGGGTGAGGGAATGGTAATCTTATTTGTTGTTCGCTTCATATTGCCTCTATAAACAGTGGCTGTTTGTTTTGTTGAATAATACTCTCGCGTTTAATCGCAGTGCGGTTGCTCCTGGCGCGCGGCGCGCCGGCGTCTGTCGTACAATACACTACACGACAGATGAGTAGGTACAGTAAGCTAACTTGCAACAGGAAATAAGTGTAAAATGGGATTTTGTTTCATACTTAATTAATGATTTATTTTTACCCTAAAATCTAGGTTAGACAACTGTTAGGTCTGTGGAATTTTTCAAAGGTTTCTCATCATCTCTAACATCCTTGATGTTTGTGCTGCAGGCAGAGTAAGATTCACAAGACATTAATATGTCAACAATTTTTTTAGTACTGTCCGTACTGCTGATGAAAATGTACTGCAACTGTAAATTTCCCGCCGTTGATTATAGCCACAGAACGAGAAACGATAGGATTTTTTAAATCATAAAAGGGCTTTGGTGTTGCCATTACGCTGCCGTAATTAAGTAAATCAATGAATAATTACAAAACAAATTAATATTATGGAATGTAACTAGTTCACTATGTAGTTCAGATATACCAAATAATAGAAATGTTTTGGTAAACAAATAAGTTGTTTTTTAACACACTGAATACTTATTTTTATTTAAATCGATCTCTCTCATTGTTTCTTTCCATAAATCGAAAGAGCGTTGTTGTTAGATTTAAATGTATTGTCCAATGGGCAGTTATCATCAGCAAAGCAAACAGTGGTTTGCGTAATTGAACTCCCGCAATTGTACACATTTTATATCCCAGCGTTTGAATTTTAAATCGCGCGGGTGGCGGTCGGCGCTGAGCTAACTCGCTCAGATATGTTGACTCAAACGGCTCGCGTTTAAAACAAAGTTGTTTGATACAATAAAAATAGAAAGAATAAACAGCAGATATTGATGTGATCAATATGATCTAACAAACGAGATACCAGACAGGCACACCGGGTACATTTTGTTTTTCTGAAGGGCAATGCAATGGTGTAGGGTCAACTCCTCGCCTGGACTAGGTCACCACTAGGTTCTTAATATAATGGTTAAGCTCTTTCTATTTTATTTATGTCAAAGGTTGCAAAAAAACATACAGCCCACCTGATGGAAAGTGATCATCGTAGTACAGACACTTGTAGTACTGGAGGTATCACTAAACGTTGCTTAGCACTGTGAAAGTACCTCAAGCTAAAGAATCAATGGTATTGGTAATACTGGTGTCATTAATTAGAGAAATATGAAGTCTAACTCAAGTCAAAAACTAGTCATTTAGAAGATTTCTAGACTGTAATAATGTCTTATTGTAGCTTCAATAATTCAATTCAAAGTTGCCACTCGAGTGCCCTTCAAATAGTGTTTCCATACACTATATTGTATACCATGTATTTTTTAATAATTAACGAGCAAAGTGGTTATTGTGAGAAGTTGTATTTTTGCTTTGTGTGCATGTCTTTCTATGTGTAATTATTTGTTTTATTTTTACGTATCTATGAAAACTTTTAATTGACCTTCTTTATATGTTTAGTTTTCTATACGTGTACCTAGGTGTAAGTTTTCTTCGAATCTTAAAATAAAATAAAATAATAGTGCTCGGCAACAAGAGTGTGTCTAGATAATTATGAATATCTAGACACATTCTTGCAGAACGGTCTTACGTAAAGTTACGATACTCGTTATTTTATTTAATTCATGTTTTATTAAGTGATTCATATTTCAGATGCAAGACGTGAAAGTAAAATATGTACAATACAGTAAAACAAGCTTTTCTATTACTGCCGAGCTAACAATAGTGCTTAACAAAGGTAAGCCGCCTGCCTTTCAGTTTCAAGGAAGCTGTCGATGGCCTACATTAAAGGCTTCAAAGAAACAAGTCACATAAATCATTGTAAGCCGGCTCTAGAACAATGGCTAGTTCCAGACGGAGCCAGCAGGAGGCGTCTAGCATTCATTAGCGTGAAAAACGTCGATATCCCTTGATAACATCAATTACTTGAGAACTGCGGGGTGTGGGGTGCAGGGGGGGGGGGGGTGATAACAAGGCTTTTGTTCTCAGGTTTGGACTCTATCTCGTTTCTACTTCATCTTTTTAGCGGAATGTTCAGATAGGGATCTAAAGTGATTATTTTAACGGGCGCCTTTGGAGAAGTGTTAGAGAAATATTGGTGGAGAAGTTCTAGGAAGGGTTCCGCGGCATCAATTATACGAGCACGATTAAATGACGGCCGCTCTAGGCGGGCGCGTAAATTAAAACTTAAGTCTGCTTTATTTGTGTTGGGTGCTTTCTTTTGGTCTTATTTTTTCAGTTTTATTTTTGTTTTTGATTATGAATAAACGATTTTCCTCTTCTAGAGTAAACTAATACTATTAAATTATTAATTTTTACTACGCACGCTACGCACGGTGTTTCGTATTCATACAACTAAACGCAATTTCTTTTTTTTTTGTACCCGATGTTCAGTTACTCACGAGCGCAGTAGCGAAACGCAGTCTAGTTCCGACTGTCATGCACCGCGGACTCGTCAATTTTGGAGCTTGAGCAATTTTCTCGTGTGTGTGTGTAACCCTGCCATCGCACGCGCCCCCTATCGGTCGATATATCTACAAATCGAATCATCTGAACTACTACGCGTGTGTTAGTGCCCCCTCAAAGCGTGAATCTCTGGATCTAGCTGGTGAACATCGAAGGTGGAACCTCAACGAGTGCTGGAGCAGTCCAAGGTACGTGTGTGCATTGTATTCGCTACAGCCTATGTCGAGTTTTTGAACATCGTCCTTTTCGAAATCGTATTGTCCCAGTGTAAGCAGAAAGCCACCCGCTATTTCGGTTAGTTTGGTGCGTATGCTACATTTTAATGGTGCCGAAACCAGGGAATTCCTCCTATCACACTATGCATATGGTATTTCTGGTCATAATCGTAGTATTATAGCTTAGGATTCGTAAACCCATCGATCATAAGTACAAACTTACTGCATCCTAAGTTATTGCATCATCATGAAATCGTAAAAGAAATCGAGCCTAGTACCTACGTATAGTATTTTAAAACGTTCACTTGCTATCACCATCGAACAGGATTCTTTTCTATTCACACACATAATTAAACGGGAATTATTGTAGGAACAAATTGAGCAATCACTAACATTTGTCGGTGCTCAATTCCATCGGCTTACAATAATTACAACATCAAAATCGTAACACATTAAACCTTATCATTTTTACATACTGAGTATAAATATTTCAATACTTAAATCATAAGTTAAAATCATAAAATAATCAACTGGAATTTTCTCAAAATTGTGGGGTAGAAAAATAAACTCTGCACTCATCGTACTGAGTCGCGACCACGCCCCGGCTCAACATTCCGTGTGTAGCCGATTGTAAAAGGTCGTAACTCTGTGAACAAATTCTAAGTGTTTATTTCTATTTAGATAAGGTTTAAATTCAACTTGTTATTTTTCGATTATTATCATTGTCGTTTTAACTTAGAACTTTTAGTAAAAATTAAGTTTTAATTTAAGACGAACTTTAACAAATACAGAACAATGCCTATTTTAAGTAAACATTCAACTCGTAAACGACAGAGTCTTGGAAAATCATCCATCAAGCCTAAATCATTAGAAGTCGAATATTCAATTAAGGATTTACCATCATTACGTAGAAAGCGAACTATCGCCTATAAGCGATTAGCTAAGGCTCTGGAGATAGGTGACTCATGTTTGAATGATAATTTACAGCGCGATTTATTTTTATCTTATCACCAGGAAGTCAAACAAATCGCTGCAAGTTTCGAGGATGCGCACCTTGCTATCTTGGAACTTGTTGGTGATGACTCGGTAGATGATAATGATGATGATGATGGTAACGTGCAAGAACGTTTCGACGAAATGTATTACCGAGTTTTGTCCATTCATCGTAGGTTAACGAAACATGAATCACCACAACTGCAATCATCATCTTCATCACCTTCATCATCAAATATTCGTTTACCGAAAATTTCGCTTCCTCAATTTTCTGGTGACATTAAACAATGGCCGGAGTACTTCGATACGTTTAACGCGTTGATACATCAATCCACATCTCTTAACGATACTGAGAAGTTTCATTATTTGATTTCTTCTCTCAGCGGCGATGCGTTATCAGTAGTCAGGGCGTTTCCTATGACTCATGAACATTATCACAACGCGTATCACTCGCTTGTCGCTCGCTATAAGTGTAAACGCACCTTAGCTTTTACATGTTGGCGGGATATACTAAACATTGATTTTAAAAGCAATAATGCGCGCGAGTTTCAAAAATCACTGGACTTTTTCGAAGAGAATTTGAGTATTTTAAAAACAATCGACTTGCCTATTGCGCACTGGGACTTTATTTTAGTTTATCACATTTTATCGAAACTGGATAAAGACTTGCGCCGTAGTTTTGAAGAAAAATACTCTCATGTCGAACTTCCGTCTTATGATCAATTAAAGTGTTTCTTGCGATCTAAGTGTGAGGCCTTGTTACGCGACACGCACTTTTCCGAATCATACAAGTTAAACAAGCCTGCGTCCAAGTTTGCGCCCGCGCAGCCGCAGCCTAAGCGCGCCAACATGTTGTCGCACACGCTCGTTGCCGCGACTGATGAACAATTTAATGAGAGTGATAATAAAACCAGTTCGTATTCAGGTAAATGTTCTTATTGTAATGAGTCTCATTCAATTTTATCATGTCAAAGTTTTCTTAAAAAATCTCTTGACGAACGCATGACAATAGCTAACGAGAAAAACTGGTGCTATAATTGTTTGAAGCCATCTCATCAATTAAAAAACTGTCAATCAATATTTTCGTGCCGCACGTGCAAACGTAAACATCACACCTTACTCCATCGCGATAAATCTAACATCGAATCTAATCATATCGGATCGTCGTTGGTTTCAAGGTCACAGACGAACGTCACTGTGCTGCTGGCAACCGCCATTGTGCAAGTTAAGGATGCTTCAGGCAACATGCAATCCTTCCGTGCTTTATTCGATACGGGAAGTCAAAGCAATTTTATTACCGAATCTGCAGTGAAGCGATTAAACTTAAAAGTGGTTAAGGCGAACGCGAACGTTTGCGGACTTGGAGAAGCCGCCGCGCCACTTATAGGTGACGTTACTTGTGTTGTTGGTGCAAACGGTCGAGTTTTATACGAGTTAGACATGCACGTTCTTCCCAAAATATGTGGCGATCAACCTATCGCACAATTAAACACATCGGGGTGGTCACATATTAAATCGCTGCCGTTAGCCGACCCTGGTTTTGACATTCCAGGTTCTATCGACTTGTTGTTCGCGGCAGATATATTCGCTGACTCTGTGCTCAATCAACACATCAAGGGAGGTGTCAACCAACCGACTGCGTTCAATTCAATCTTTGGTTGGCTACTCTTAGGCAAAACATGCCTATCTGCTAGTACTCTTCTGCACACATTGCCAGATATCGATAATGATTTAAATTCTTTAGTACAACGCTTCTGGGAACTAGATTCCCTACCGAAAGCATCGCGGTTGACTCCAGATGAATCACTTTGCGAACAAAAATTTATTACCGATCATACTCGCGATGATTCTGGACGATACATGGTATGCATTCCTTTCAAGGACAATTCCGAGCCCACTTTCGAAGGTTCTCGCGATGTAGCCTTGCGAAGGTTTCACGCTACCGAACGAAGACTGTCACGTGACCCTGACTTGCATTTACAATACGCGAATTTTATGTCTGACTACATCGAAAGCGGTCACATGTCGTTGGTTCCAGTTGACGAGTTGGGCACAGGGAAATACTATATTCCCCATCATTGCGTTTTACGCCCGGACTCGGCCTCGACGCGCCTACGCGTAGTCTTTGATGGCTCGGCTAGGGATTATAACGCTCATTCCTTAAATGAAACGCAGCTCATTGGCCCTAAACTACAACCAAATATTATGGACATCCTTCTGCGTTTTCGAGAACATAAAGTCGTTTTTATGGCTGACGTGCGTCAAATGTACCGTCAAATTTTGATATCGCCTGACCATCGTGACTACCAACGCATCTTTTGGAGGACCTCGCCCAGCGAGCCCCTTCAAGAATATCGTTTAAACACAGTCACTTATGGATTAGCTTCGTCTCCGTATCTTGCTTGCCGTACTTTGCGACAGCTCGCTGTAGATGAAGGAGATTTGTATCCTCTCGCGAAACAAATCGTTTTGACGGACGTGTATATTGATGACGTTATTACCGGATTCTCTTCTTTCGAAATGGCTCATGAAGCAAAATCGCAAACCATCGCTCTTTTCAAACTTGGATTCTTTCAGCTCAGAAAATGGGCCAGTAATAATCCTCAGCTCTTATCCGATCTTCCCAGTGAGGACTGTTTAACTGGTTCTGTATCACTTGATAACACCGAAACACCGACTTTGAAGGTTTTGGGTCTCAAATGGGATCCCACCTCAGATGCGTTCCTTTTTGAAATCAAACCTTCGGATCGGCCATGTACAAAGCGCTCTATCCTCAGCGAAGTTGCTAGGATTTTTGACCCCCTTGGATTCCTCTCATTCGTTACAATTCAAGCTAAATGTTTGATCCAGAAGCTCTGGATCCTCGGTGTTGGCTGGGATGAAACTCCCTCTGATGAGGTAATCCGTACATGGAACACTTATCAAAATCAATTGTCACTGTTGACTCAGCTCAGAGTACCTCGTCAACTCACCTGCGCAGACGCACAATCATATGAGCTCATCGGCTTCTGTGACAGCTCTGAAATTGCGTTTGGAGCAATCATCTATTTGCGTGTGACTGTTGCATCAGGCAAGTCACGTGTGTTTTTCGTGTGCTCCAAAGCTCGTGTAGCGCCTCTGAAACGTACCTCTCTGCCCCGACTCGAACTCTGCGCTGCCGTTCTGCTCGCAGACTTATATAAGTTCGTGCGTGACACTTACCTCTCTCATATCAAAATTGACGCGGTTTACCTTTTGTCAGACTCCACAGTCGTCCTCTCGTGGTTACGTTCACACTCCTCGCGGTGGGCAACGTTTGTCGCAAACCGTGTCAGTCATATACAAGACATTATTCCTACCGAATGCTGGCATCATGTATCCTCTTGCGACAACCCGGCTGACCTCTGCTCGCGTGGTTTGTTTCCCAATGAAATCCTTCACAATTCGTTGTGGTGGGCGGGGCCACGTTGGCTATCTGAACCCCAGGAGGCCTGGCCATTAGAGACGTCAAACATATCTCATGAAGATGAAGCTACTGTGAACGCTGAAGTACGAAAGTCAATCGTTTTAACTTCCAACGAGATCACTGAAACAGAACCTTCAGTTTACGAAAATTTGTTGAGTCGTTACTCCTCTTTGCAAAAGCTTGTTAATGTAATTACTTATGTTCGTCGATTTATAAACAACTGTCGTAATCCGAGTCAGGCTAATCGCAACAATTTTCTCAACAACGTTGAAAAACACAGTGCATTGATGCAAATCGTTAAACACGTACAAAGTAGTACTTTTTCGGAAGTAATCGATGACTTAAACTCGAATAAACCGCTATCAAAACCGTTTCGAAAACTTAATCCTTTTATCGATAGTCAGGGTATCCTCAGGGTGGGCGGCAGAATCATTCGATCAGGTCTAGAATACGAACAAAAACACCCAGCTTTTCTGCCGTCTGAGCACGCACTAACGTTCTTAATCATCGACTCCATTCATCGTAACTACTTGCACCCAGGCGTGAACACTACACACTATTTGCTCCTACAGCAGTTTTGGATAGTTTCCGCTAAACGCGCAATCCGTCGTTGCCTTTCAAAATGCATCAACTGTTATCGGATAAACCCTCAACCGTTACAACCATTCATGAGCGACCTTCCGTCGTACCGCGTGAATCAAGTCAAAGCCTTTTCAGTGATTGGTGTCGATTTCGGCGGCCCTTTCCGTATCAAGCTTGGATCGCACCGTGGAGCCAAGATCGACAAAGCATACCTATGTCTGTTTGTCTGTCTCGTTACTAAAGCCGTCCACCTCGAAGTTGTTTCAACGCTTTCTACAGATGGTTTTATCGCTGCGCTGCGGCGCTTCGTAGCACGTCGCGGTCGTTGCAACGTAATACACGCTGACTGCGGAACGAACTTTGTCGGCGCTAAAAACCAGCTATCGTCCCTAATGCAACAGGCTTCTAGTGCGGAGAAGATTGAATTCAAATTCAACTCTCCATCAGCTCCACATTTCGGTGGCGTATGGGAAATCCAGATTAAGGCAGCGAAGTGCCTATTACTGCGCGTCGTAGGTGAACAAGTTTTGACCTTCGAAGAGCTAACAACTCTCTTTGTTCAAATAGAAGCCGTTCTAAATTCTAGACCCCTTTGCCCCATCAGTTCCGACCCGAACGACCTATCCGCTTTAACGCCAGGACACTTCCTCACTTTAGAACCTCTAACTACTGTCCCCGATCAAGATCTCACAAACATTAGTCCAAAACGGCTTAATCGGTGGCAGTTGTTACAAGCTTTTCATCAGAACTTTTGGTCCAGATGGAAACACGAATATCTGAATTCTTTAACACAACGCGCCAAATGGACCAAAGATTCTAAACCGTTGCACATAGGTTCGATGGTGATTATCAAAGACGATAACCGCGCGCCTCTGCAATGGCCATTGGCCAGAGTTGTACAACTTTTGCCTGGTGCTGATGGGATTGCTCGGGTTGCAGTAGTTAAAACCGCAAACAATCATACAATTCAGAGACCGTTGGTTAAGCTATGCCCTCTACCAATAGAGGACTAGCTTAAATCGTATATAATTTCAAATCGTAGCTTATTATGTTATAATTCGTATTAATATCTTATACTTACATCTAATTCGTATATATATCATACTCTTAACACATCGTATTATAATCTCATCGTATCATAATCGTATTTAACGCGCCATAAACGTATCTTAAGCTAAGTAAACTGTAGTGTTTTGTAACCGTTAACTGGACATCTGTTCTCGTCCCTGAATTCGTCCTATTTATCGTTTGACCAGAAAATACCATAGGCATTTTGGTGGGCGGGATGTTTCGTATTCATACAACTAAACGCAATTTCTTTTTTTTTTGTACCCGATGTTCAGTTACTCACGAGCGCAGTAGCGAAACGCAGTCTAGTTCCGACTGTCATGCACCGCGGACTCGTCAATTTTGGAGCTTGAGCAATTTTCTCGTGTGTGTGTGTAACCCTGCCATCGCACGCGCCCCCTATCGGTCGATATATCTACAAATCGAATCATCTGAACTACTACGCGTGTGTTAGTGCCCCCTCAAAGCGTGAATCTCTGGATCTAGCTGGTGAACATCGAAGGTGGAACCTCAACGAGTGCTGGAGCAGTCCAAGGTACGTGTGTGCATTGTATTCGCTACAGCCTATGTCGAGTTTTTGAACATCGTCCTTTTCGAAATCGTATTGTCCCAGTGTAAGCAGAAAGCCACCCGCTATTTCGGTTAGTTTGGTGCGTATGCTACACACGGGTTAATAGTTTTACACCCTAACCCTATCCAAGAGAATGCTCCTTCTTCTTCTCTCATCTTACCTTTTAAACCTTCCATAGACTACGACAAACATTTTAAAACCAAAATCAGCTAAATTGGCCCAGCCGTTCTCGAGTTTTAGCGAGACTTACGAACAGCAATTGATTTTTATATATTTATTTATTTATTTTATTTATTTATTTATTTTTGGGAAGACCAACAGCTTTTCTTACATTGTAGAAACATGTTACACATTAGGAAGCCAATTAAAGGTCCTCACGTCTAGCAATTTTTTATTATCTGATTTTAAAACGATAGAATAACAAGAACGAAACTTGACAGGTTTTCTCCTTAAAACACTTTTTCTACAGAGTTTAAACTAGTTAAAACGGAACAAAGAATTTCAATTTAACTTGCACTGTACAGTACAGTGCAATTGCACTTGCATTCACGGCCAGCAACGTTCAATTATGTAGTTACATTTTATTTATTCTTTTGGAATGAATAACAATAGTAGCTAGCATTTCTTCATTTTAAATACGAATTTAAACTAGTTTTAATAATATATTGAAGTCTTCATTTTCCCTTAAAAAATTAACCTACTTTACACACACAGTATATTTTTTTTGGTTACAATTTCATAAATACTTTAATGTGTACAAACTTCTTATTTACAAAGTTTCACTTAACTGTGACACTTTGTAAATAAGAAGTTTGACTTGAACTTTAACTAGTCACAATCTTACTAGTCAGGAAAGCTTAGAGAAAACGAAAGGTATAACGGTCCACTAATAGAAGGCGTATAAATAGCATCCGTTTCATCCGTGGCGCCGTCGAGGGTGGTAACAGTTACCGCTGGCCACTGCCGGAACGTTTGAGGACTCTAATCACCATAATCACGAGTCTGGGGCAGCCCGCTTAGCTCACCGGCCGTTTTAACTCGGCTACTTTAGGATTTTAGTTTTTCATTGAAAGCTTACTGAAGCTGTTGCTTTTACATTTACTGCGGTCTACTTGTGTAGTTCTTTGTTAAAAACTATATTTGAATGAATTTACTAAATAACTGTTATAACTTAAAGGTTCACTAATTCGAGGTAATTAATAAATACACTGAACGGTTTATCTTGCCAGTGTCACAACTTACGTTACAGTACACAAACACGCTGGCATGTTTTGTTAAAAAACACGTCAAATATGGTTACCGTTACCGCACAAAATATATTATTTTTATAATGTTGCCGCCACCTGCCGGGGAAGTGCGTAAACAATGTACAGAGTGTGAAGGCGTGTTAAAAGTGTATGGAGCTATGTTAGAATGTGGCTTCAGAAAATGTACAAGGTTTGTAACAGGATTTGACAGCCTCTGTGATGTAATGGCTGAGCAGATCGGCTCATAAGGATTGCTCTGGAGGCAACGAGTTCGATTCCCGCGGCAGGTATTTGTGCACAGAAAAAAGCGCAAAATAGTTGTTCTGAGTCTGAGTATTGTGGGACCATGGTCCTCGTAGTCCGGGGTCCCTAGACGCAGGGAATCCTAGTTAGGGTCCAGTATCTAAGTATGTGATGATTGGGTGTTATTATTATTATTATTGTGTAGGCGTTATATTTTATTTAAAATGAATAGAAGATTTTGACTTGTAAAAGTGCTAAAATTAGCCTATTTGTAATAAATCTTTTGACTTTGACTTTGAATAAAATGATAAAAATATTACATAATTATTAGTAAAAAAGACGTGTTTCGCTGCATTGGCAATACCTTTAGTGTGGTCTATAGGCGGAGATCACCGCTCATCACGAGGCGGGCGGTCTGCTTATATAATGCTTACAAAGCTGCTTTAAAAGCTCGCGATTATATTTAAAGTTATCAAAGGTGTGTTTTTCATTTTTATGATGATTTTAATTTAAAACAAAAGAAAAGGTAAGCTCAACGGAAAACGCCATTTTATAGGTACCTATTCAAAACTGAATATTTATTTCATTGTTATAGCATGAAGAAAAAAAAACAAATGGAATTTGTTCAGGGGTACCTCGTTCTGGTGGCGTTAGTAAATATTTCTTATATTCTTATATTGGACTACAAAAAGCGATAGAAGAATGCATTTGTGGCTCTAAACGCATTCGTTTTTAATTTTATATTGAAACCCTAAACAATATATTGTCTTTACCTATGAAATTGCCGTTTTGTTTGTTCTGTAAGTTTAGGAAACCATCTTGAGCTTTTGGGTGTTGATCTCACGTCAAACCTAAACTTTGGATCCTACATCGAGTCCAAAGCCAAAGTAGCTTCAAAAAAACTCGGCATATTGTCCAAGGTAAGGCGGTACTTCACACCTGGACAGCTTCTAAATCTGTATCAAGCACAAGTCCGATCGTGTATGGAGTACTGCTGCCACCTGTGGGATGGGTCTGCCAAGTACTAGCTTGAGGCTCTGGACTCGATTGAACGGCGTGCCAAAAGGCTCATTGACGACGACACTTTGGTTGGTGAAAGGCTCCAGAGCCTTGCACATCGACGTAAGGTGGCAAGTCTGTCGGTTTTTTACAGATTACACCACGGTGAATGCGCTCAAGAACTGCATGATCTAATTCTCCCATCACCATTCCACTACCGGACTACTAGACGCTCGGCTAAGCGCCATCCTTTTGTGGTTGAAATACCACCCATTCGTACCAAGCGATTTGACTCAACGTTCTTAATTAGAACGGCTAAGGAATGGAATGCCCTGCCAGCGTCTGTGTTTCCGGCGAAATATGACCCGGGCGTGTTCAAGAGAAGAGTGAATAGGTATTTACTTGGCTAGCATGCTACACCTTCGATCGCATCGTCACTTCCCATCAGGTGAGAGCGTGGTCAAATGCTAGACAAATTAGAAGTAAAAAAAAAAAAAAAAAGTTAAAGTATTTTTTTTTCGAACTTATTTATTTCTTTTATTCAAAGTAATCACCCCTGCAATCAATGCATCTTTGCCAACGCTGTGGCAGTTTATGGATGCCCTTCTTGAAAAAATCAGCAGGACGGGAGACAACAAACTCTTCAAAGGCGTTTTGTACTGCCTCTCGGGAATTGAATTTTTTTCCCGCTAAATAGTTGTCCAAATTTTGAAAAAAGTAATACTCGGTAGGCGCAAGATCTGGTGAGTATGGCGGATGAGGGAGAGCTTCCAAACCCAACTCATGCAGCTTAGAGACGGTCTGTTGTGCAGTATGGGGTCGCGCGTTGTCGTGAAGTAGCAGTGGAGACGACCGATTGACCAAAGCTGGTTGCAGACGTGCGAATTTCGCCATCATTGTGGTCAGTTCTTCAATGTACCCATCTGCAGTAATGCTCTCGCCGTTTTGTAAAAAGCTATGATGAATCACACCAGCACTTGACCACCAAACTGTGACCATCACCTTTCTAGGGGTCATTTTTCGTTTTGCACATTGCTTTGGTACCGAACCAGGATCTAACCAACTTGCTGAGCGCTTTCGATTGTCAAAAAGAATCCATTTTTCGTCGCACGTAACAATTCGGTTCAAAATTCCTTCATTTATGTGCCTGTTAAGCAGCGCAAGGCAAGTCTCGACGCGTACGTTGCGCTGGCGATCGTTAAGTTCCTGGGGCACCCATCTATCAAGCTTTTTTATCTTGCCAATCTGTCGCAAATGGACCAATATTGTTTTGATGCTAACATCAAAAGCTGCTGCCAGCTCAGCTGTAGATTGAGATTCATCAGCTTCCACAATCGCCTTTAATTCATCATTGTTGACCAAAGTTTCCGGACGACCACGAGGTTCATTTTTCAAGTCAAAATTCCCAGAACGGAACCGAGCAAACCAATAACGGGTTGTACGTTCGTTTGTACAGTTCTCTCCGTAAACGTCGTTGATGTTACGTGTCGTTTGTGCCGCGTTGGTGCCACGATGGAACTCATATTCCATAATTACACGAAATTCCAAAGTATCCATTATGAGAAAAAATGTTGAAATGTAATGAAAATACAACGCTAATCAATAAACAAAAGACTTATATTGTAAATAGAATGTCATATTTTTAAAACAAAATTAATTTGAATTTAGAATTCATAGCCAATCAAAACTATTTTTTGTTTGAAAAAGTCTGTACTGCAATACGGCAATTTCATAGGTAAAGACCTATTATTAATTTACACATTTTCATTAATCTACGCACTCGCAGAGTGGTGATATCTACATCTCAAAGAGTATATTATAACTGTTTGCTTTGATCTACATTCGTAACAAAACCAACATAAAGTTTAATGTTTGTAAAATTAAAAGTTTATGTAGTGTCAAAAATTAGATTGAAAATGTGAGAGCTTTAGTCACACAAGTAACTAGAAAATGAGTATACATAAAATAACGTCAACAAAACTCATGTCACAACTGCTAGGCCTTAACTACACAGACCATATGTGAAGTAGAGTACCATTGGCCACTTTTTAACAATACTGTATCTCTTTTAATTAAGAATTTATTCAAACTCCAATTGAAAATTCAATCTTTATTAACAAATAAAAACAATTGTAGAGCAGAGCTCTACCAGTCGATATGTCGTCGTTCTTTTACTTGCTTTTCTGACCCCGATGGAGTCCTCAGATTAAATAATAAAACCAAAGTGCTCTCCACGTCGCAAATTTCTTTTAAATTCTGCATTTACATTACCTCTCCGTAGTTTTAATGCAAAAATATTCGTTTTCCAGCGCACAAAGGATAAATTGATTCGCTTCCGATTCATAGTCTGCCGGCTCTACTGGAGTCGTTGAGACAGTTGGTTATTTCATAGGATGGTGGCTCTACGTAACATTTAGCTCGACTTCTGCGCTGAGATGTTATTACACTACGTTTTTATGTTTTAAATTTTTTCTATGTTTTATTCTTCTAAATAATTCATAGTTTTTTATGCTTGAATGGGCTGTGGAAACATCTTACCTGATGGACTGAAAGTGATGACGCGATGATGAACTTTAGACAGATAGATGGAAAGTTGTAACTACAATTTTATCACGAACTTGTATTTATGATGTAAAACAATTCCTTCAGGTGTATTGTAGAGTTTGAACTTATGGGCCCTTATGTATGCTGTGTCAGTGATATGTTATATATATATAAAACAGAGTCGGGCTTGTTCGAATACTCATAACACGAGAACGGCTGGACCGACTTTCATGGTTTTTAATTTATTGTATTTATCTCCGTCCCCAATAGCAGAATAATTATTAAAAAACATTGGAAAATTGACTAAAAAATAAAATATCGAAAACATATTTCCCATAAATAATGTGCATCAGTTTCATAAAAGTCAAACATTAACCATCCCATCGATACTGTAAGTTAATCTGTAACATTGTCACAATCATTGAATGTTAGACGATACCAAGGTCACCGGCCAGCTAATGAAGTACGAGTGTGCTTAATTATATTACTTAATTTTTTATTACTTAGTTTTTCGTTTACAATAAGAAATACTAAATTCCTATCCCAAATGACCCTTCAAAGACGAGAGTCTGTATGGGAATAAACTAAATTTTATTTTGAACGAACTGAGCCTACAAACTTTGTACTGTTCACACAAAGACTGGGGGACCTCTTTTCTTGGGGTGAATTTGAAATTTGTGATGTTGATATTGGTAGTGTAGGCAGTTTGGGTCCAATGTTTTATCAAAATCAGTTCAGCCACTTTGATGTGAAAGGCAAACAGACGTATAACTTTTATGTATTAGTAGGAAGTAAGAAAAGGCAGAATATGAATGATATTTTTGTTATCGGAGGGCAGTGCAGTGCAGTTTTATGAAAGCTATCAAATTAAGCGTTCACAATAATACCTGGAGGGAAATATATTTCATCGTTCAACCGTCATTATAAAGCACGTTCAATAATCGACAACAATATTCCGAAATCGAGATATAAATTATACCATTCATATAACCCTGACTTTGCAATATCCGTTTAGAGTGGAACGGCCAACGTTGGTGTAAGTTGGCCGCGGTAGGCCAACGTCAATAATGGCCGGACATTTGTCGTTTTAATTATGTACCGGTGAAATTCAGCCGGTTTTGTTATTTCCCAGTAGAGCCCAGCGGCGGGGAGAAGGATTAATGCGCCCGCTCGTAAATTCTACATCTTTACAATGAAGGAAAAATTACATCTTTCGTTATCAGCGCCGAAAACGGAATTCGTTATGTGGCCCCTGTAGTATGTAATATTCGCTATGTAGCTCCTGTAGAAACAAACGCTCGCGCCCGTAAATATCACTTAGCGGTAATAACGCAGGGCGAGAAAATTTTATTTCACTTTTAGTTGACGTTAACGTTGCAACTTTAGGGCGGAGGAAGGTTTCCAATCGGACTTACGGAACATATTGCAGAAGGCGGCGCCATATCGACTTTTGTTAAGAGAAGGGTTTGTTCACGTACCTGAAACAAAATGAACGTAATCAATAACATTTAAATAGCATTCGAAAGGAACCATAAAATATGCAAAGAAGTATCAAATGATTGAGTGTCTGAAACTCAATTCTACATATTCGATGCCGTCTCCGAGTTTATTTCATTGATCCGCATGGAAGTAGCAATAAAGCGGCGTGTGTGAGGAGCGCGCATAAAAATATTGTGTTAGGACGGATAACTTTATTACGTAGCGATACCCCGCCGTAGCGACCCGAGGCCCGATACTTGTAGCTACGCGGCGCTACGCTCTATAGTTCTACGATATGCTACACATTGCTACGCAGAGCTACGCTTCTTACGAAGAGCGGCGAAGTTTATCTCACGCTATTTACTGGAAACTTTAATGTTTGTGCGAGGCAGTTATAAAGTTCGAGGGTTGTTGTGTCAATATTTATTGACTACCCGAGGGCGAGACGACGTGAGCAGTTAACGTGATCCCAGATATTGAATATTGAGACATCTTCTTAGTTGTATGTATTCTTTGCGACTAAAAATGTGTACATTTATTGATGACATTTTCTTACCGTATCTTATTGCACAAAAAGCACGGTCAAAACAAAATAATAAAAAAACTTTCTCCGTTAGGCTTGATATATATTGCAAGCGAGATAGAAGTATCTAAAAACTGCTCGAGGAACGATGCTAAATGCTGTGATACATTTTCGAGCTGCAATCTACGTCGCCAGCCGGTGTCGGTTTAAAGTGAGAATTTTTGACATCAGCGGTGTCAAAGCAGTGATATAGGTTACAAGGCGGTGCATGTGTGCAGGAACCGGGTCGCCGAGGTCTGCGGTCTTATTGATTGGAGCCGGCGTTCCGCGCAGACGCCCTAGGTCTCGCACGGTGGCCTTGCTGTGCTTCCATTACGCGTTTTCTATAGCGCCATCGTTGCTTGGTCATGCTCGCTGAGCGATGTAACATCAAAGCGTCAAAATTGTCGACTTCAGAGCTCGTGACCATAGAGTGTCGGATCGCTCTGATGCAAGGTAGAACGAAATTAAGCTCCTGTACTATATCCGATTTGCATCGGAATCGAGGTTTGCGCGGAGCGGCCGACGGAAGCGTAGACATTGACGTCACGCGGGGAATGCACTTCGTGTGAGAAATGTTACCATCGGCGGTTTACAATATATGAGCGACGATTTCCAATGCTATTTTAGATACATCTGCGGGCGACACTTTCAAACTGTTACTGGATTTGATTGATTTTATTGGATTTGTAGAAGCGAGGCACCGCGCTGCTTGAAATATAGCTCGTCTTCAAATATATTCAAATATAGTATTGCATTGAACAATGTAAATGATGTTTTCCAACAAAAAGTACGCAAGCCTATTTAATCTATAAAACCGTTAAATTTTTTTAACATCGAGATAGAAAGCAAGTAACGACAACAATCATACTCCCAATTACTCTCTTTCATATATACTATAAGGGAAAATAGTACGTTTCAACCCCCAGCTAAGGGCGAGACCGGTGCGACCGTATCACGGTACCCGGTACAGTGGTACTACTCAAATGAGGATTGTTCCCGAGAGGAAATTAATGTATTATTAGCTATTGCGCGTGTCCCGGGAGTGGCGTGGGTCACATGAATATGGAAGTGACATCCCGCACGGTTCGACGGGTGCCACGGGTACCACGGGTCTGGTAGAAGTGTAACATATTAAATGTGTTGCTTAACTGATGCAAGAGATACGATACGTGATATTGTATGTTATGCTCGGCGCAATGCTCAACCAGTAGAGTGTTTCGATGGATTGCTTTTAAGATGAAAAAGACAAAAATCAAGTCAAATGTCCGTGTTCCACCTGTACCGGAATTTATTGGGAGCGATATGTACTCTCGAAGTTGTTGACGAATATGTCTTCAGTTAGGACACACTAATTGGGCCAACTTCGACAAAGAGGTCGCATGAAGAATACAAACTCGGTTGGGTGGCGTACGGGAACAGGTACGGTACTTTATTCTGTATTTTCGTCCAAAGTACTACAGAACCTGAAAACAAAGGTTTTCAACCAGCGCATGTTGCCAGTGATGAATTATAACACTGAAACGGGCTCTCTTACTGTTGGTTACAGCGACAAGCTCAAAATCGCGCATCGCTATACAGAGGGTAATTGTTCAGCGTTTTCTTGCAAAATAAAATCCGAAATGTGGAGATCCGATCCGCATGTTTTACGAATTAGTCACCAATATGGCTCTTAGAATTAACAACTGATCAAAACCACGGCGAAACATTGGATGCAAAAGCCAAGTAGTCGCTCAAAGTGGAGTTCTATGAGTTCAGCAATGGATGTTTTTTTTTCTGATGATGCAAGACATCTATTATTTTATATCTATTATAATTATTTAAACGATTGAAACTGCTCAATGTCATGCCATTTATATTAAATGGGTACGTACATGATTAAAAAAAATATTGGAATAGGTGATGATTTAATTACTTAAATATTAAAGATGTATTTATATATGATATTTTTAACTCAACTAATTTATGAAAAATAATAATATATAATATTTATTGCCAAATTAAGAAAAAATATTGGGTACGAACAAATAATATTACACTCAACATAATTATAATTAATTGGCAACAGGAGTGGGCTCAGCACGGTGCTGCGTAGAAATGGCTCGCAGGGCTGGTTTTAATTGCTAAAATTAACAAACAGGTTGGAGTATTTTTTAATATAAGTGTAATTTTAAAACAGCCTGGCGTACCTTATTATTATAGACTAGTTGCGCCCCACGGTTTCACCAGCGGATAAAAAATATTTTAATTATTTGCTCATCCCACGGGAAAATTTTACTTTTCCGGGATAAAATGTAGCCTATATGTTAATCCAGTACAAAAGCTATCTTGATACTGAATTTCATCCAAATCCATTCAGCCGTTTGAGCCTGAAGGAGTAACAAACATACGCACATACACACAAACACACATACAAACTTTCGCTTTTATAATATTAGTGTGATTAATGTTAATACTTTCCATGTGTTCAACATACAACTACATTAATTGCAAAGTTTAGATTTGTACCTTGATTATAAAATAATGAGAGACCATCGCATCTATATGTATTAGTTGTAGTTCTTACAATTTCAATCGTTTAAACTCCAAATAGAAAGAAATAAACATTTATTCAAGACATCACACAACAGTATATTTTTACTAATAGGCACTCATACAACACAAATTACACAAAGAAAGAGAAACTAAAAATATAATGTTGCGTGACGTCATGGTATGGGTCCCGACTCAGCATGAAGTTAAGGTCGTGAGGCCTTAATAACTGATTTTGAGTCTGAACCCTTGTTCATGATATCACAAAATTTAGGACACAACAAATAAATACAATAGAATATAACTAAAAATCACAATGAAAATAAAATGACACGAAATAGATATAAAACTTTTTTTAAAAGTACAAATTAATACAAAAAGATAATACAAATATAAATGTAAAAATACACGTTTTTACGACTTCACCTTTACTATAAGTAATGCGTTAAGTGGTTTGTACATTAGTCGCCATATTGCACCGTGTACACTTCTGTAGAACAACATTCATAATAAACTTCGATAAACTTCAACTGCTTACTCGAAACTTCTAGATTGTTCTAAATTAGCTTAACGTACTTCTGAACTTGAATTTGTGGGATTAAACTATTATACCTATGATTGAACAATTGATTTATTGTGTTAGTGAAACCTTAAGGTCATTTTGAATTACATTAAGAGTTAAAGTTTTCATAGTTTTGTTGGAATATTTTAATAATAATAATAATAACGCCCAACGATCACATACATAGATCCTGGACCCTAAGTAGGATTCCCTATGTCTAGGGACCCAGGATCTACGAGGACCATGGTCCCATAACACCCAGACTCAGAATAAACTTTTGGGCTTTTTTTCTGTGCACAAATACTTGTCCTGCGCGGGAATCAAACCACCTCCGCTATGGCCTATGAGCTGACCTGCTAAACCACTACACCACAGCGGCATTATAAATCATTTTTTTTAAAATCAGTTGTTTTTCATAGATCTATCGTCTTGTAAAAAAGCAACTTATGTGCGGCCTGTGAGGGGTCTGGTCTGAGCCCCGTGCCGGGCTGCACCAGTGTAATGTAAATGTACAGTGTGTATGCAGAATGTGTGTGTGTGTGTAAGTATAGGAGGTGTGCTGGCTTGGTCATACATTTCATTAATCATGACGATCCAGATGTTACATTATTAGATAACCAAGATGAAAAAGTATTTATTTTTAGGCTCTGGGCAAAAAAATTCTACCCTTTACTTGGGTGTGACTCTCAACTGACACCGTACTTTCATTTTTTAAATATCTTTGTTAAGTTGTTAAGTAAATGCACTTTCATTCAGTCGTGTCATCACGGCTGAACCTCCATAGCTATAAGATAGATAGATAGATAAACTCTTTATTGACTTTTTTGACTGGCTCGATAGCTCAGTTGGTAGTAACCCTGCCTTCTTGAACTGTGGGTTGTGGGTTCGATTCCCACCCAGGACAAACATTTGTGTGATGAACATAGGTGTTTGTTCTGTGTCTGGGTGTTATATTGTATTCTATGTATGTATTTACGAACAAAAAGTATCTAAGTATTGTATCAGTTATCTGGTTCCCATAGTACAAGCTTTGCTTAGTTTGGGACTAGATGGCGCTGTGTGAAATATAGGCAGATATTTATTATTTATTTATTTATTGACACCAAAATGACGAAATACACAACAAGAAAGTTTACGAGTAGGTTACAATGAGCGGTCTTATCGCTGAAAAGCGATCTCTTCCAGACAACCTTTGTATGGACAGAGATAGATCAATAAGCATGAACGGTGGTGTATAAAATATAAGTTACTATATACATACTAAGATAAATATACATTAGTAGACTACTTAATATAAAATACATACTTATATTACTATACTGTAAGTATAGTATTAAAACTCACTTCAGATAAATTTATTTATTTCATGAAAAATTCCTACCTTTTATAATTATGCAATTAATTATAAATTAAATTGAATTGAATTCTACAAGCAGAACTCTAACATGTTAGTTATTTCGGTAATATTATTTTTAGTTGATTAATCAGTAACTACTTTATAATGCATCCAATTTTATTAAAATAAACCAATTTCCCCGTAACACACAACACAATAAATAATGTAGTCCCCGTAGTTGGTGCATATTTTACGAATGTATGTATAATAAATGATTTAGCTACAAGCATTGAATCCTAAAGCACACGCCCTCCATTTTGCGGTGGATGTGATCGGGCTTGTCTATTATAATATGTATCCTGTGGTAGAAACGCATTATTAGCGGAGTGATTAACTGAATTATTTGTAGGCTATTTGTAGGATTTAAATAATTATAGTGTACAAGTATCTATTTTATATAGCACACTTAGGTACAGGTGAGTGGGCTGGAGCGTTTGGACTATCTTTCAGTCAGCGCTAGTGTACAATGCACATGTTTTTTGTGAGTAGGTTGTGCATTTAGTAATGGTTGGTATTATTGTAGTAGTCCGTTGAAAGAATAACGCTCCTGTACCTGTAATTTTTATTTTTGGTATTTTTTTAAGTTGGTATGTATTTGACTTGATGATTTGATGCTAGTTAGCGACTATATCAATTATTTACGTCACGCGACGTAGTCCCACTTTGGAGACGCTATCGGATTACTGGAACAACCAATCCCTGTATATGGTGGTTCCATTCATCTGTTTTCATTATTGAGCGCATTAATTTAAAGTTGTGCCGTTGCCTACCGTTCGGCTGCTGGTTACAAAATATTATCAAATATTTACATCGAACATCGCAATCGGTATTCATTTATATATACGGTGTGCGCTCCATGCAAGTTATAAAAGTGCTAAAAATAGCTATTTCCAATAAATCCTTTGACTTTGACTTTGCTCTCAGAATGCAGCGTGCCGTCAGCCGATGCACACGTCCGTCGAATAGAATGCTTCACCACCACAAATGCATTATTCAAGATAAGGAGGAACAAAGTAAAGTATCAACGAATCAGAACTAAGACATATTTACAATTCTTAATAACCAAATAGGATACAGCATTTCTACTTATCTATTATCCTTCCAGTTATTTGTGGCAGATACAAACGCCTTTATGGACCTCGGACAGACCAGTTCACGAGAGATCAGGCAGCCATCATAAAACGAAGAGTCCATAAATTGTCGCCCAAGTACCCATCTATTGAGTGACCTAATCCCATGGACTGTGATTGGCAAATGATATCCTAAAAGGACTATTTGAGTTATTCTATAAATAGTTATGACTGACAATTGATCGGTATTGGAATGTATAAAAATCTGCTTACACATTAATAAACATAACGTCTATCTTCTATTTTCTGTCTATATATATAAAACTCAAAGGTATATATAGTATATATAGACTGATATAGTGATGTATCAACGCATAGCTTAAACCACTGGACGGCTCGGGCTGAAATTTGGCATGCAGGTAGATGTTATGACCTAGGCTTCCGCTAAGAAAGAATTTTTCGAAATTCCACCCTCAAAAGGGTGAAATGGGTGGTTGAATTATTTTCCCATAGGCCACGCCGCGGGCGAAGCTGCGGGCAGAAGCTCGTTCATTTATAAATTATTTAACATTCACTAATATCTGCATTTTATTAAATTTGTCAAATATGTATATTTATATCTTAATAGTTAGGTATATTGCTGTTATCGTTTTATTTTAATTTATATAATGATCAAAAACGAATATTCCAAAATTATGCTCATTTTTTTAAGTGCATGCCTAATCTAACCGTTTCTCTGTACGCCGTTGACTGGTAGAAAATGCTGTTAGCATTAAGTCCTCCTTTGTACTTTTTATGTGCATAAAATATTAAATAAATAAACAGCAATTAATTAGACTGCTAAAAACAAAACAAATGAACACCTTCAAATTCAAAAAGCTTGAACACAAATATCGTTAGTTGCTAAAAAATGACAAACTGGCAAAAGGTAAAAGGTCCTTGGAACTTAGTTGTATAGGGAAATGTTGCTTCGAATATGTAAAATTTATTAGCCCCCCATTTGTATAATCTAATAAAACTCTACTTCCCGTTGTCGGATGTATTTATAATTCCCGTTTGGACCAAATACCAATTTCAGCAGCATTGTACGAGCAACTCTGGAACTCGGAAACAACTTATTGGTTTTGGCCAAAGTTATGTTTTGTGCCGCGTTTGGATTCTAATAGTTACTTGAATTTTAATACAACTGTTTATTAAACCGAAATTTAATTCATACTTTTTACACTTCTACTTTTACATTGTTTCCAACTTTCATAAATTCGATTTCGTAATATATATACCTAAAAAAAATCGCCATTTAAGCTTGATTTGTATTTACATATAACTTGCGTTTAAATTATTTGTAACAATCAATTATGCCACCTAGTTATTAGTATGATGGAAAATATTAAACACTAATCTATAAAAGAACAATCGCTAAAGTGAAAGACAAGCAATAATTAGTTGATCAAAGCTAGTGCAAGTAACTGGAATATTGCGGAGAGAGCACAGATATTGAGAAACGGAGAAAAGTTGTTGTTAAAATATTACAGGCCGCGCAGGAATGCCTCCGAGGGAGCAACGAAATTAAACCCGGGATGGAGTGCCGCCCGCGGAGACCTCCCGCCGTTTTGCCGTTTTAAACGTCTAACTGTACCATACTTTCACTGACTTCGGCCGATTTACTTCCGCTTGTGACTTATTCAATATTGAAATTAGAGTTTTCAGTATCAGTTTAGTTCAAATTACTTAAGTGCTTGCCAGATTTTGTCAATGTACACTGTTTTTGTTTTACTTTTGAGTTGAATATAATAATTAACGCTTAGCTACAGATAGATAGATAAACTCTTTATTGACACCAAGATGACGAAACACAATACTTACAAGTAGGTTACAGATGTGAAACAGAAGCGAGGGTAATAATGGTGGAGATGTAATAAAACGTAATACATTTTTAATTGCATATAATACCACAGTAAACTCACTGATTAATTAATGCAGTTTACGCAGCTTTTAAATTCTCATGCACAATTACACTGACGCGTCAAAATCAAACATTAACCCAGGCTAGTGCGTTGCTACATTTTAATCAAGCAGGCCGCCGTGTGACCGCGCTGGCCAACGTTGGCCGTGGCCTCCAAACGTTGGTCGGAACGTTTCATTGCTCATTTGGCGAATTGAGGGCTGTTTTACGGCGCCAGGCGGAATAGCCGCGCACCTCTTACGCCTAATCTTTATGTTCATATAAAACGAAACACTAAATGTGCGTCTTGAATAAATGTGAACCATTTTGGAGGGGTCGGGCGTTTCCGGGCCGAGGACGTAAAGGACGAATACTACGCATTACGACCGTTCGCCGAATGGAGGCCTATTCTCGGACGGCGATCGGAACGGCTCCTGTGTTTGGCACAGATTTATTATATTTTGTACGACGTTCTGAACGCCATCGGCATCCTTACACGGCACTACTCCGCGGTTTCCGTGGATAGAATTGGTTTTTCATGAAAGCAATATATTACAAAAAATATTACGAAAATGCTCTATACTGAAACTGAATGAATGGTAGAAATTGCTGATTGCTCGAAGCTATCGAGAAGCCACTCATTCAGTACAACAACTCATCAAAAACCTTTTATACAAACATTATTGAGCATCCAAATAAAAAGGGAATAATATAAATTGTCCGTAAATTTACAAAATCCGACGATCGGAGGTCAATGGAATATGTTAAGTTTGACAAGGGACCGCAGATATTCAAGTAATGCTAATAACATACCCTTCCTCCGGCTGACAGATTGATTGATATAGAGGGACGTCTGATATCCAGCTTCAACGATATTAAAATCACGACCCGAGATTTGTCTGGGACGTGCGATATCGCCTCCGCGTCGCTGAGCTCCACCGGCTGCTGGGGAGACCCTGACACTGTACTGATATATCAAATGCTTTAATTATAAATAACTAATAAAACTTATTTGAGGCTGTAAAACTGAATAAAAAATAACAAGTTTATTATAGTAGACTAGCTTCTGCCCGCGGCTTCACCCACGTGGCCTATAGGAAACGAAGAAGATTTTTTTTATAGATAGTTCAACCACCCATTTAAGGGAAAAAGGGTTTTTTGAAATTCGAAAAACGTTTTCTTATTGGATACCTACACTTGACAAAAAATACACCCTCCAAATTTCAATTCTCTAGGACCAGCGGTTTAGGTTATGCGTTGATATATAAGTCAGTCAGTCAGTCAGGACTTTGAATTTTATATGTATAGATTAGTTACAGTGTCGTATCTTTTAAAGAGCAATTCGTTCCATTTATGACATGAAATCCCGCGACTCTCTCAGGGAACGATTTAAGGAGATAAATATTCTTACAGTGGCTTGTCAATACATTTACGACAATTTGATGTACACTCGCAAAAACATTAGCTCTTTTCCCAGATATTGCGACATTCATAACTTTAATACTAGGAACAAAAATAAATTGAAAGTTCCAAGATTCAGACTGCAGAAAGTTAATGGTTCATTTATGGGAAACTGTATACGCTTTTATAACAAGTTGCCCGACGGTATCGAACAATTGTCAATGCGTAAATTTAAATTATTCATAAAGTCAAACTTAATGAAAAAAGCCTATTACACAATAAATGATTATGTGTCGGACAAAAAAGCTTGGCCTGAATATCCCAAGCTTAACGGTATGAAATCTTAGGTACTTTGCCTATTGCCTATTCCTATCTATAAATTCAGTTTCTATTTGTAATGTTTATAATAAGATAATCACGGTATTTTTCTTGCACTGGTGTGACGTGGTGGTTATTTTTGTAACATATTCATTATCTCAACTGTAATGAATTATATACATTGTAAAAGACAGTAGAAAGAAGACATAAAAAAATACATCACTGTAAAGTTTCTTGTAGCTTCTTCTTTACAGTTGTAATCGAAGCTTCGGATCAAAGTTTTCAATTCTGCATTGTGCCGGATTGCTTGCACCAGTAGTGAGAAAGAGAACTGCTTTTTTTTTCAAACTCATATATTGTAATGGGCTTGCTATATTATTTGACAATAAGCACTTTGTAATTTTATATGCTTAGTGAAATAACTTAATTTTAAGTACCTAGTATAATTTTGACTTGTAAAAGTGCTAAAATTAGCCTATTTGCAATAAATCTTTTGACTTTGACTTTGACTTTGACTTTACTACAGAAAATGTATAATACAAGTACTTGGAACCTGCATGTATTACGCCAGATTGTCAACATTTATGATGATCATGTGTGTGAAATTGGTATCAGTACTAGAACGAGTAAAAGCTATTATAGACTTTAATAATAATTATAAACAAAACACACACCTTAAAAAACGTTGCTTATCAAAAAAACATACACGTAAATTTTTATCACGTCATAACCGTTTATGCGCCGCTTATCTGTCAATGTGGATCTAACCACGTGTCATCCTTTTCCCCGCTCATCGCCACTCTACCAGCGGCTGTCACTCCAGCTGGCGAGCTGTTGACGCTCTCGCGTGACGTGACGAGCTCTCGCGCGACGTGACGACTGAACTCCTATCAAATCAATGTCGATCTAATAGGCAATTATATAACGTAAATTAAACCGATTGAAGCTTAAATTTGTATACACTTAACACAGCTTAATTCTCAGATACTTAGACACTCATTTATAAATATGAAATATATTTTGGACATCAAATATTATTAGTAGTAGGCACGATTACCAATACCAAAATACCAACTTTTAATACCGAGTACTTACGTATGCATTAGATATAACCGCATTCCTCAGTGATGCGCTTCTAATGCCTCTCGGAGTTCTCCGAATCCACAAGGCTTTCCTTTCCACCAACCAATAAATTTACATAATACTAAGCAACTCAATGCCTGAGCCCTGCTTTACTGTTGTATTAAACTTTTAATTAAATATTTATGTGCTAGCTCAGGTAAATGTTTGTTTTGTATGAAATGTATACCAATTAATAATAATTTGGAATTAGATCAATGATAAAGTTTCTCAACTGTCGGTAGCTAACAATTCTGAAATATTATTTGCCAACGGAATATTCACCATGTCATATATTGATTTAGAGTTACTAATACATCGGCACTGTTGCGACGATCCAGATTAACTGAAAAACTTGTAATAAAATTTATTACTTAAATGACAATATTGTATGATGTTTTTATATTCTGTTATAAGCCTATTGCTTTTTGTTCATGTTTTTATACAATCTTTTATTAATTTTTTCTACGATAACTTTTTAACTAACGTAGAACAATACAGATAAAGCTAAAAAATTACAAATCGAATCATTATTCTGGTGTATTCAAACCAATACGCGTTTCTCTTAACGTTTTTCTCTACATCGAACGAGTTGGTTTTATGCCGTTATGCGTGTGTGGTGTAAGAATAAGACCATGGATGACCCCGTCTCTTCCCGCGGCTGACGTGAGAGCTGGTTAGGAGAATAGGAGAAATGGGCAGCATTCTCCTCGGTCTGACCTCTCCCGGCATCCCCGCGGATGAAGCGAGTTGGTTTTGAAAATAGATAGTATTGAGTTAGTTTTCTGTATGAAATATTCCCGTGTTTTCCCTTTCTATCTCACTATTTAACTCCATTAAGAAGTAGACAATTTTTTTAAATGATAACCATACCGAATATTACAATGGTGAGCATTATTCTGCATGATACTACGATCTTGCCATAAAGTCACGTAACTCTCAGGGCTATGGAAGCTTTGGCAATAATTAAGTGGTTACCGCTCGTTATGTTTCCTTTGTTTCATAACAGCGTAATAAGTATTTAATATTTTAAACTGTCATTAAACTCAAGAACCCCGTAAAGTTTATTACTTCAAGTGAACGACAGTAAATAACAAAACTTAAATAAGCAAAATGAAATATTGAGACTTGTTATTTTAACTTTAGCAGCGAAATTAAGAGCTACTGGGTTTTTTATTTAGTGGATTTCATTTGGAAACGTTATTTTTGTGCAACAAATATCTAAGTACAATATAAATATAAATTTTCATACGCAAATTGTTTTCAAACTTTATGAAAATCAAGCTTTTATAAAATAATATTGAAATTCTTTTACTGTAAATTATTTTTTGTTATGGGTACTAAATTTTAGGCTCTTTTAAAACACACACACAAACAACCTTTGAAACAAATATATTAACACTTAGATTAATAATTTAGTAGAAGAAAAAGAAAGGCAAAGATTGAACGAAGTTCTACTATTCATAATTAGAACGTAGACCACTTAAGCCTACAAAACAATTGACTTCAGGGAAATCTACAGAATTTTACAATGGTCTCTCAGTGTTAAAATTGCATGGATTTGCACATCCAATTCCACACCTGAATCTTTTATCACTCAGTAGCATTGCATGGAATCCAATTACAGTAAGTTGCACACCTGACGCGCGGTGTCGACAACGGCCCCCGAGGAGCGTGTTGCGCCACTTCCACCTGCCGAGAAACCTGTTTGTAACCCATACAAACAATAAAAATTGCAACAGAACGCCCCACTATTATTTCCAGTAAATCTCTACGCTAATATGAAACAAAATAACACCTCCGGCCTCGGCACGACCCTTAATGAAGTAATTCATATACCAATACCCAAAACGAACACAAACAAATGCGATATGATTATGCAATCAGCAATCAAAGTCAATGCGAGCGCTAATGTAACTTCCTGGCGGAGAGCGAGAGACTCCGAGCGTTGCGCGCTGAATACGGACGATCCGGAAACGAGAGCGACCCGGCTTCTCCTTCTACAAAACGATCGGCAAAAAATAAACTCGATGTGGACACAAAAAATGTTCTTAGCGCATATAAAACTTAGTCACATCCCCGAATCTGACTAGCGGAAAACTGGGATCCGAATCACAATAATAAAAACGTTTGTGAAATGGAGTGAAAATAGAAGCGCCAAGTCCACCAGCATCCTTTGCAGCGCGCCGCCCTAATGTAGGCTTTACGTTGCGAGGATAGGGCGCGCGCGGCGGAAGTAGTGCCGGCCGAGGGCGGGCGGCCCCCCGGGCGGGGCAATTCGTTCCACATTAGAAGGGCGAAGGGCTTTTTATATTAATTGCAAACGCCATTACAAGGTCATTGAGTGGGGCCGCGCTGATATATGGCCATTATTCTACTTTGCCTCTCATTCGAGATTTAAACAAATAGATATATTGCTATTCGAAAAATTAATAGAAGATCTGCGGATAATGACGCAGTACTCTAGACGCGGTGTAAACCGATACACCTCTCTGAAACCATTAATCACTTCTCATACATTTTATGAGACAACTTCATTTAAATTCATTTATGAGAGAACTTCGTACATTTTCAAAATTACTTTTAATAACTGTTTTAACGAACGGAATATATTGAAGCAATAAAAGAGAAAATGGGCTAATTATTGGGAGTGCCACGATGGTAGATAAAGGCGCCCGCAGGCACCGCCGACACGCACTGTGCCGGTAAATCATGTAACGATTGAGTAAATGCCGCCCAGTTACCGGACATGCCAGACTAATTACTACAATCGAGCAGCTTGCGAAAGCAAATAGAAATTCAATTTGTAAAAGCTTCAGTCGTAGTTCTCCTACTTGCTTTAATTACTGTTGTAGAAATTTACCTCGATGCACTCGGCTCAAAAGGAAAGTTCGCGAGTGCTCGTGTGTTCCGATCGACCGGAAGTGACGCCGTCGTTAGTTCTTTTGAAACTGTTTGGGAACGCAGGCGAGTGGGGACCGATCACTGCAAATTGCAATACTAATGGAAACATGTTTGAATGGAAAACATCGTTTTAACTTGATTAAAAAATTTATTACACGCTTTTATTATGCTTCCCAACAACTTTACTTATTTGTACGGTAAAAATCTTAGAAATGATTTAGGATGACTTTCATCAGCGGTCCAATTGAGTTGGAACTGTCTGTATATCCGCGGGATGAGTTCTTATGGTATTTTGAGACTAGTCGGATGACCATCGAAGTTTGAACCAGGATTTCAGGATTAGTATATGCTCTTTAAATACACGCAGATATAGCTTCTATTGCTACACAATTCAGGAGTGTTAATGTGTCGACTTCACTAAGCGATGAATTAAAATAACTAAAAATTTTATTTTCATTTTAATCTAAACTTCAAAACAAAACTACTTCACTAATAGTGATGTTTAGATCATATTACATTAGAACAGGGCAAGTTCACGAATGGTAAATTTTCCTCCAAATTCATGACATTTACTCGTTATCTAATCAGCTGTTATAAAAATTAATGGGATGACAGGTGGATACTGATATTAATATGATGAGATACCAATTCGACAACGTTAATATTTTGTGTTTTTTTTTTAAATATTATCTAATAGCCAGCCAATTAATCTTGACCTTAATAAAACTTGGCATAATACCATAAAGTACTGAATGGACGTCGACACATAAGCTATAAAAATAAGATGAAACAATATTTTTTTAAACAAAACTATATCTTACCAAATAAAAAAGTTTTTACCTAAAACTTTTTAAGCTGCAATTGTCTTATTCCAATCCGAAATAAACGTTTAGACTGAGGTAAACTAATTAAGATATCCTTTTTAACTCTTTGATTCACGTGTTTTCATTGAAGCGTACAGTGCTTACTATGAAAACAAACAGCTGTACCTATTTCCCACGAGGACACAAGACTTTTTCAAACGAATTATATTTTTATGTTTTAAACCAGCTAAGGAAAAAATTTAGCCTTAAGAATTTTGTATACTTCCATTATAGAATAGATTAATTTGTAGGTATGGAAGTAATTTTTTCGCTAAAGTTCAGGATCAGAATAAAAGAAATGTCTACTAGTCTAATGGTACCATTGGCTTTGCGTGAAAGCTTTGACTGAGACAACGTAACTGTAACACATTTGGTACACGATCTAGATAGCCCGACATTTTCATTCAAATTCGTTGTGCAGCTTCTGAGGCTCATTTCACGTCAAACACACACATTCGCCTTAGACATTTTGTAATATTAGAGATAATAGTGATAAATTATACTCCTTTAACTTTCATAAAGTAATTTACGAATTTCATTTCAAACTTTCTGTTTGCATGCCAACTTGTAAACGAAAATATTAATATCAAAAAACAACAGAATTATTTTGTTTACAAAAAGGTGTTACCATAAAAATAGATACGTAATGTTTTATTATTTCCAATGTTATTCTTTTACGTCTTTTATCATACAACAAGCATACATCAGTGAAATTGTAACGAATCACCGCTCGTAAAAGGGTCCTGATACATTTCCGATCGCTCATTGTACAGATTCCTGGAATAACGTCAAAACTCGTCGTCAGTTACCAATCAGATTCTTACGCTTCGCTGACATTCCGGGACTGAACAATACAAAAGAAAAAAGATACATTTAAATAGCGGTACGTATAGTAAAAAGATTTATTTGCGGTGAAATCGCGTAGATCGAATGTATTCGTATTTACGGCACGGTAGATGGTATTACAATACCAATACCAGACAGACTCGTTCTGATATTCGAATGGGATTGTGGTAGATACACCAAAGTTTTCATCTATCTAGATTAACACTAGTAGTTTTAGAAACGGTAAACCTCTCGCGAGTACAAACGTTTAGCAACAATTGTGTTTAGTCTGTGCATAATCACATTAATAACGGGAAGCCGTCCACTCTGCTGAATACAGGCGTAACCTATAAACGCCTTTTTGGTTGCTTATCAGGGGTTACCAATATTACCACGCTTGTCAGGTTTTAAAAATAATAAATGACGTTAATTGACAACTTGAAATTTAAAAAGAAAAATGATCTGCTGTTTTATTTGATTTTTAATCCTTTATAATATATATTTTTAGCTAGTGATTTACAGTATTTCACAGGAATATCGCACGTCGATGGTCGGCGCGCGGTTACACAACACCTGGATTTTAATGTACCGAAGAGAATGCCACTGCCCGTTCTTTGGATATACCCCGTAGCTGAATTTTGGATAGTATCCACGGGAAGAGATAGGTCATCCTATTTCCACACCGCCTGGACCATGCATGATGTTATATTTATGCCTTGAACTCAAGCCTTAAAATAATATATCTTGACAACTTCCTGACTGATTTTACTTATACTTGAAATACTTGTTTAGAATACAGTACCCAATCTTCCCCCCCTTTTATTGGAGGGAAATACCATTTCAATTAAATCGCCGACGCCAAAAAAATCAATGAACTCGTAGAACATTTATAAAAAATTTCATCGGACATTTATTCAAAATTTCGTTAATATTCATTTTAAAAATGCGACCTGTACGCAAGTACGTAGATCCGGACAAATGAAACAATATTAACGAAGATTTTTTGTAAAGAACCTATTTGATAGTATCTTTTGTTCGCATATTATACGTTTTTTATTTTTTTTTTAAAGTTGACCGACTTATTGAACATTTTGACGACGTTAACAAGGCAATTTTTCTGGTTGTGAACTGGTTCACCAAAAATGAATCTACTTCTAAATGGTAAAAAAACTAAATATATAAAATTCTCGCTACCCAATGTTAGAGGGTCTCATATAGGAATATGTTACTGAATGGTGAGCCATAAGATTTGTTACAATCTGTCACGTTACTTGGCATAACTATAGACTATACATTACAGTGGGGTCCTCACATATCAAACATTCTGGTAGATTGAGCTCTGCAGCATGTGCTGTGCGTAAAATTAGACAGTTTACTGATTGATTGATTTTAAAATTCCTTTATTGACATAAAATTACATTTTATTTTGTAAGACTTAGCGTTAGTGTCTAAGTTACAAATTTATTCTGAGAATATAAATTGTTTTGTAGGCTGAAGGCGCCTCTTAAAACTAATAACACTTTACAAAGTTTATAAATATTCAGTTCTATTTAAATCATAAATTTTAGGGTAGATGGAAAAAAAAAGGAAATATTAACATTGCGCATTACTTTGCTACTTCGTGCGTTTTTGGCATGATTATAACATAACATATTAACATTCAGCTAATAACATAACTAAATCCTCTAACAGGAATATTGTAGGTGTTCTAATTATGTATTTGCGGACAAAAAGTATCTAATCATTGTATCAATTATCCGGTTTCCAGTGTCCAGGGCCAGATGACGATGCGTGAAATATCCATAAACATTTATTTAATTTGGAGTAAAGAACATAAATAAAGGAAGCAAACATATGAGCAAGTCGATCTTCCATATTCAATCGATTTTATATCTTTGAGGTCCTAAAGTGAAACAAGAATACTGCTAATTGAGACCAATATTATATGTACATGTACAGTAGCTAATTAATATTAAGATAAAGTAGATAATACAAATTTAGCAGGTAGAAGGTACGATTCAATGGAAATATTTTTAAAGTAGGTAATCAAACGTAATGAATGGGGCTCGGACGTTGACCTTGAATCAGTCATTCGAACAAAAGATAGTGATGGGGTAATCTGTACGTTTTGTACTTATCGATATATGGTAGATTGTGGCTTCTAGTTTGCCCAAGAGTGTAGATTAGTTTGTTAGTACGTTTAAGCTGAATTTTTAGATAAAAGTTCCTTGTTAATTTTATTACAAATTCTTTTAAGGTAGGTAAATTAATAGATTCGTGAAGTTTGTGCAAGTTAGTACGAAAAGGTGTATTGTAGCAAATTTTAAGAGCTTTGTTTTGTATGACTTGGATTTTATTGTAGTTAGACTCGCTAGTAGTATTCCATACAGGGGCCGCGTATGTTAGGCAGGGTCTAATTAAAGTTGTGTATATACGCAACTTGGAGCTAGGGCTAAGCTTAGTTTTTCTATTAAAGATAAGACTCAGTGCTCCTATGGCTTTTAATGCTTTAGCTCGAATGTGATCAATATGATTTGACCAGTTAATTTTATTGTCCAGCGCCACACCTAGGTATTTGGTGCTAGTTTTCCAATTGATGTTATAGTTGTTAATTTTTAAACATCTTTTGGGTATTTTTCGCGATCTTGTAAATAGAATAGCTTCTGTTTTATTTTCATTTAATTTTAGTTTCCACGTAGAAAAATAGTCTTGTAATTTATTGATAGATAGTTGGAGTCTACTGATAATAAGGTCAATGTCCTTTGATGATGTGAGTGAGGCGGTATCATCGGCAAAACACGCAAGTTTAGTACGGGTCTGAATTGGGATGTCATTGAGGTACAATAAAAAGAGGTACGGTCCCAATACCGAACCCTGTGGTACTCCTGCTGGGATAGAACGAGGCTCGGAAGTAGTGCTATTTATACTAACTGTGAATAGACGATTACGCAAGTATGATGAAATTAACTTGACTAAATTAATATTAATATTATTAATATATAACTTATGTAAAAGGCCTGCGTGCCAAACGGAATCAAATGCTTTTTCGATATCAAGGAGAAACATGCCAGTAGACTGGTAAAGATTTAGATGATGAGCAATGTGTTCAGTAACCCTTACGAGCTGCTGTACGGTGGAATGTTGTTCTCGAAAACCAAATTGTTCATTTATTAGTATATGTTTAGATTCTTTTAATAACAGGTTGTAAATAATAGTTTCAAACAACTTACCTAAAGTAGGAAGCAAGCTTATTGGTCTATAACTATTAGGTAATGTATCATCCTTACCTGGCTTTAGTATGGCTATAATTTTAGCATTTTTCATATATTTGGGGAAATATGCCATTCTGAGACATGCATTAAATATTCGTGTAAGAAATACTACAGCTTTACGAGAGAAGTTTTTTAACAATTCATTTTGGATCCCATCATTACCAGCAAACTTGCGCTTTTTGAGTTTTAAGAGTTGAGAAGCAACGTTACACGGTTTTGTAAAGAACTCCTGTTTATCAGGGATATGATTGAGGATAATTTAAAATTAGACAGTTTACTGATGAAGCCACTGCAAGACTTGTATACTTTAGTTACTTCCACAGTATTATGTCATGATCACTTGCTATATAGCATTTGATATTAAGCACTTTGTTATTTTATATAATAAATGCTTAGTACAATAACTTAAGTATTTTTTATAAACTCATTTTACCTTGTTAAAATATTAAAATCACTTTGAATTTGCAATAAATCCCATGACTTTGACTATATGCCTGCTTCAGAGCCAAACCTCTGTTAAAATTTGCACTTAGTAGAGTTCCTTTTAATATATCGTTTGCAGTTGACAAGTGCACCAGCAGTTTAAGAGAAATAAGTAAAAGTGGCAGACGGCAGCCTAGAAATAGGTCCGCGTGAGCGAGCCCTCGCTGTGCACTGCCGCGACCGAGAGAGTGGCACCATTTCATTATAGCTCGCTACGAATAAACTTACAAGAAAATAGCGAACTTAAAGTAAAATAGTGAATTTGATACGAGCCGTCTACTATTCAGTATTCAGCACTATTAAAGTATTTACACAATTTTGTCTTTAGACTCCATTATCATTAAAGAAAAGTTGACAGAACAAAAAAGTCTTATACAAAGCTCTAAACGTCACTCGACTCAAGAAAAATTTTTATCATCCCATTCGTCTTAAGGTAAGTATTCGAGTGGCCATTTATTACCACCGCAGGCATCACCATCGATCCGGATATTATTGGGTAAGGAAAACAAACAACACCGAGTTTGCCGGCACGTACATACTCGTTTTGTCTCCTGAGGCAAGCACGAGCGCCGCGAGCGGCCGACCGAGAATCAATCTTGCGCCGCGCGGCGTAGGACGCGAGTCGAGCGCCGCCCTCCGACACCCGACACGATTTTATAAGGGTAGCCACTTCAGCGGCGAGTATTTGCATAAGTTTGTTTATGAATTTCGCCTGGTCTTTGTCAGTCAACGCGTCGGCTGCCACTTAGCTGGTTATCATCTGTTTATTCAATGAAATTGTGCGCAAACGGAGCGAGTGCAGGTGACGTTTAGGTAAGAACCGTTTTATTTGGAACCGGTCGTTGAACCGCGCCCGTTTCAACTCGGATTCACCTGAAGTGTAATCGCAGAGTTAGAGCGCATTAGACCCATCTCGGGAGGTCGACGTTCGCTTCGTCTTGCTAAATGAAACACATAACAATTTGACGTCTCGTTAGGGCCCCTTAGGGTCGACCTCGGCGGCTCTCGGGACACCCGCTGCGCACACGGTTAAGCCATTAAGAAGTTAATCTGAATTACCTACCGTAAGATGACTCGCATTGGCTCCTTACGACGGCTTCTTAGAATTTAGGGCTTTAGTTCAAGTGAAGGTTCATGCATGCTTTAGTGAGTACTTCAACTCGTTGAAAATCGTATATTCTGAAAGCGATTGCTTTAGTTACATAACTAATAGAATTCACTTTTAGGTTCTTTGATTAAACTCAACCCCGCGCGTTATTATTCATTTATATTCATCGTGCACTCCGAGACAACGGGTTGAAATCCGGCCTTATTACGAGCCGCTCGAAGCTCCTAGTTCCCGTGTAACCCTCTTTCATAAAGTAGGTAGTTTATTTGTAAACTCGGGCGGCGCGGAACACAAAGCTATGATTAATTGCGGAGCGACGGATGGCGGACGCTTGTTAAAAGTTTGCGACGGACCGACCGCTGCCGTTTACAACTAACGCCAGGTGGGGTCCAGCAGCATGGACGCGCCGTTTCCAGCTTCATGGCTTCATCCGGACCGGAGTATAACAGTGTAGTTCTGCTTTTGCGGGCATTGTATCCTAATAAGGTTTGCTGTGTCATAATTTCTATATAAGTTTAGTCGATTTAATCTGAAAAGCTACTTTGTTATTATTATGTTTTGATATTAGAGAAGTATATGAATCTCAGAAACTAAAATAAACAACTCCTACTAATCATGTGCAAAAATAATATATATAGCTATAATATACTTTCCTGGGATCTATAGGACTGTTTAAATTTCCGTTCTGAATCTTAATATATGTAGAGAATAAAGTACCCACGTTGAGTAATGGAGTATCTCAACTACTGGGTCCGCGTCACCTGCGAATAGTTTCATGAGGACATATTTTGTATCCTGTAGAGAGTGCCGTTCTCTTGTGTTCTCTTAGAAGAGAATTGTAAATTTGAGTTATAGATATTTTATCAAATAGTATTTCATGGTCGCTTGCTTACGATTTACTTTAGTAACGAAAATGTTACCAACGTCCTGTCTACAAATAAGGTAGCTAAGTTATTTATAAAACCTTGCCCACTTTCACCCTCTTTAAGATTACGCTAAGAGCGTCCGGGTCGTAGCTATGAATAATCTAAAAGCATTTCAGATTGCTAAAATATCAAAAAAAAAAATTAAATAGAATTAAATAGCTCAACATTAAACCTATTGCAGTAGACCTCAAATTAACTCCAATTTTGACGCGCGTGTAAAAGTGGCGTCATAAATTTTGTAAATATTTATTTTCTTTAGCTCTACACATGGCGACTATGCGACGTCGTAACAAACTGACATCATTACAACGCTCACGTCCCATCCCCATTAAAAGCTTGTCTCCGTTAAGGCTATTATATTAGGAAGACGAGGCCCAAATGGATCACAAACTGGTGTGCCCAATATCTGTGTGGAATCCTCCGGAGCGGTGACCAGCGAGCGCTCCCGCAGCCCGCCATTAATAAGCATTACGACAGACAGCCACATGCCGTTAGTTTTTACAGGCACTCGCGCCGCCCGCGTCGTATGCGCCTGGACTCTCACTATTACTTCTTCCAATGTGTGGAGAATATTGAATTTAATAGCTTTTATTCTTGTGTTAATGTTCTTAGCTTGTTTTCGACCCTTTCTTTTCCGAATGGACTTCCATTTGACCGAGGAGTGCAGGCCGAGATTTTATATTGTTGTTATTGAAATCAAACTTCTTTACGCATGCTTGACTTGGGGAGTGCGCTGGTGAATACGAGGTGAACGGAAGTTGAAGAAGTTAGTAGTTGGTTTACTAGGTGGTAGGACTTTACCTAACTAACAAAGTTCGTCTAGGTAGGTACCACCGCTTTGCCAGTTACTCTGCCGCCAAGCAGTAGTGTGCAAACACTACTGTGTTCCGGTTTGAAGGGCACTGTAGCTAGTGAAATTACTGGGCAAATGAGACTTTATGATCTGATCTCACAGTTTAGTAATCTTATTACTAGATTGTGCTGATGTCTCTGGATGACGTGCGCAGTGCAGTGTCACGCGAAGCTCTATACTTTAGAGTTCCGAGAGACACTGCAGCTGATATGGGCTGCCGTGTCGTTTAACATCAGGCGAATGGTTAGCTCGTCACGTCATTCCTTAACATAAAAAAAAGAAAAAAAAAACGTAGATTTCCATTGTCAACATAACAAAGTTAAAAATTGGTAATATTATGTTAGTATGTCCGGTAAAATGACAATTTACAATTGTCAAGATAGCAACATTCATATTAAGCAAAGCAGAATCAAAGTTATACCGTTCGATAGATAACGCTAAACTAAAGAAGTTTTACTTCAGTAGTGTAGTCTAAAGCACAGTTGCTTTTTTTTCAATATATTTTACATGAATGTGACTTATCTCAAATTTATTTAATGTCATGTTAATGTCAACAGCAATAGATATTTAAATTAAGAAGTAGAATTGTAAAAATAGTAAATCAATAAACAAATTTTATGATTGATAGCTGAAGCTTACGTGAAATTCTGTAGGTTATGTCACCGCAATGTCATGTCCAACAAACAAAGGTCCAATCACCGCGGCCTACAGATCGATTCACATTGTGAATGCACCCACAGCGTCCGTCGCCGGCTTCACCGAACTATTCAGGCAAGACGGGTCCGTTCTGTGACCCATTCTATCGTCATCCTATTCCGTCACTGACCTATACTATGCCACCTCTCTTCACTCATTCTCGGCCTATTCGGTCGGATGTGTGTATTAGTGCAAGTAACCGCGGTGACGTCATTACACTCGGTTCTTAGAAGACGGACATATTATTGGGCCAGGTGTGACGCTGGCTTCATTTCCATAACTAACGTCGACGTGTGGAATGGAGGTTGCTAGTCGCAGGTGTTACAGAGAAGCTTGTAGGGATGCTTCAATCTTGGAACTCAGTTAAATAATATAGGTATTAGAATTTATTGTCATGTTGCCTCTACTAGTAGCCAACGTGATCAAAATGCGGATCTCTATTTAGCATTGTCATTTAACGGGGCAATGCTGCCAGTATTCTAGGCACGTTGTTTACTAGTAGAGGTTTCTTAGATTACAGGTTTTGCTACTGCATTGTTTTTAGTTTTAATTTTAAACTGTTTACTTAACATAATACATCCATTATTGTGTTGTAGGTGTAATTTAATCCTTTCATCCACTGCTCGACTCCACAATTGTGGATCAAGGATAATTTTATCTCCTCTTCAATCTACATTGAGGGGATTCAATAATAACCATTATAATTATATGCCACTTCAATCCACTACGAGGGGACAAAAGTTTCTGCTTCTATTTAATTTGATCGAGAGCAGAGAATCGACTGTCGTAATTAAGTTAATATTTATGTTAATAGGCATATTGTGTGCAACATAAATTTAATTTTATTAACTTCAACTATGACTTCGGTGATTCGATGCTCGGGTTAGGTAATGTTAACGAACGTAACGTTAGCGTTTTCTGCGTAGAGACTGACATGTCTAATTTTATTATTATTACAAGCTTTTATTATACTTCACGGCGGTTTTATTTATTTATTTCTTTATTTTTTTGTACAATAATTGGCATTACTTTGTGTAAAGGAAAGTACGTTAAATAAATTAGTTTCATTTATGTACTGATAATGATGTAAAATGCTATTGTTTTATTTTTTGTTTTGTTTTATCTTTATATAACTAATAATCATTAAATCAATTATTTTTTCCACAAAATGGTAAAATCGCTGCGTAACGCAATGTTATCGCCATGGTATTGCTACGCAGAATGCGACCCCACACAAAACATTATAAGTTCTATGTTTGACTGCTGTAATAAGCGTGCACATTGGGCATTATCTTCATCTTACCTGGGTAATCAGAACATGGTACATATACCGGAAAGTGATCAAATGCGGAAAACACTGAAAGTTCTTTTTTCTATGAGAAACTTGGACTTGGGCAGTATCCGTCATATCAAGCTGCGTCTGTACAAAGAAGTCAACAAAAAGTAACTTAAGCGCCACAAAGACATAAACAGAGTCGGCTCCAGTTTGAAACAGTTTTAAACAAATACGTGGAAGTTTCTAGAGCGAGCCAGATCTGAAACGTTTTTCGTGGACTTATTCACGTTCGGTTGGCTCCAGCCGGCTGCTCGTACTTTCCTTGGAGTTGGCGTCGGTCGTGAAGTAAGTTATTTAGTTCGCTCAAAGTTTTCGGGTTCAATCAATGTATTGCCGGTTGATATCTCGAAGAAGACGTAGCCTAATACTTTGTAAACGAGGATGTAAATAGAAGTGCAAGTTTAAAGTATCTATATAAAACAAAGTCGGGTTTGATAACTCGAGACAGGCTGAACCGATTTTCATGGTTTTTTATTTGTTGTGTTTGTCTCCACCTGAACAGCAGAAGAACTATTAAAAACATTGGAAAATCAACAAAAAAAACATTGTTCATACAAAATGTTCATGAGTTTCGTAATTGTCACATATTTAATATTCATCCTTTAACTGATTTTTTGTACTTTTTTTTTGTTATTATCTTAATAAAATACTGGACTTAATATTTATTTTGTATTCATTGTATTACTTTCATAAAATCATAAATTAAGCTAAACTAATCTGTAACACGACATTCATTGAATGTTAGGCGGTACCAAGTTCACCGGGTCAACTAGTTCAAAATAAATTAATAAACAAATCACATATGGAGTGAAATAAAACAATACTGACTATGTCTATGAATATGATCTGCGTCGCCATCCAAAGGCTTACTGAAATATCAATTTTAGTGATAACTCAGGGATTGTACGCAGAGTGTCTAATCGTGAACGCCAGATATGAGAATAAAAAGTAAATTGTTTTCATGCTAAGCACGCGGTTGTATTTTCAATTCAAAACAAAGTATACTAATGCAATTACTTTTAAAACTAAATACATATCTGCAAAATGTCCTCCACGATACACTTATCTCAACCATCTACGATGTACACACTTGTGTTTTTTAACAAAGTTTTTTCATTTTAAATGTTTTTTTTACAGCGATGTGACGCAATCTTATCGATAATTGGTTGGAATTCAAGTAAGCTTGGGAATTGCTTGTTGCCTACATTGCACGGAATCAATTATTTTAGACTCTGTTCTATACAATTAGCATCGGCGTGCTGCTAATGCAACAATACAAATATGTGTAATCGATTAGTTGCTGGTGCAACTAATCGATTACACATAATTTTTTCCATATCATTATATATTGCAGAGAATTTTAACATTATTAATGCGTTGTTCCGTTGTTAACAATTCCAATAACAATAGAATAATAACAAACGTCAAAGTTCTATTCCCGCCAATAAGAAGAAAAATAGAACTTGTTTGAATAGAGCGTTCTCGACTGGACACCCTAAAGCTATTAATTTTTAACGTTGAATTATTTTTCTGGCGTAAAAATAGTATTTTATTGAAATATTGTGTTAGTGTTAAAAATTCACGTTGTACAGAAATGTACGCTGTGTGCAATTTTCATTTCATTTCATTGTCTGCGTGTTCAACCAAAAATATTGAAATGGATCTCGAATAACGATCCTTGTGCGCAAACATTTAATAATCAAATTGCGTTAGCTTCGAAGCACTTCCCAAGCACTGAGATTCCCGGCCAAATTTTCAATCTCATTATTGACCAGCCTTCAAGCCTATTACGTGTGCTTATTATGGTATTTATGTTAAATGGATTCACCCCAAGATTTCTTACATAATGAGGAAAAGAAATATTTTCTTATCGGAAAAGCAATATTCATTTTAGACTGAATATTTAGAATAAATTATCTGCCCACTTCATTCGATAAAATTGCAATTAAGAAAATATAAACGAAGCCAACTTAATTGCAGAGATCACGTTAGCATACGATATTATGTACGATATTATGTATACGTATTTAGTAGGTACTAAATACGTATAAGTATACTATACTATACCTACATAAATTGTAACATAACCAAGGAAGCATCCCGAATGGTGTCTTGATTTATAAATATGTATCGGGTAAGGATAAATACATCAAGAATATCTAATGTATTGGTTACAGTAATACATTACTTTTCTTAAAAGCGCGGGCCTCACATCGTCAACAGGTATATACATATTATACACAACGAATGATGTAATTCCTTTTTTTATTTTAGGCCTTTATTCTAATTTACTACTAACTACTACAACGGCTCATAACCCGGAGGCGGCGCATTCGATTCCCACGGCAGGACAAGTATTTATCTTGATTAAATGTATTTTCTTTCTTTATTTCTATTTGTGTACAGAAAAAAAACGAAAACGCTTGTTCTGTGTCGGGCGTTATGGGAGCATGGTCTTCGTAGTCCCTGGGTCCCTAGACACAAATTATTAATATTATTTAGTTTGTACCATATCACAGCCTGCCATGCCATAGTTTAATATTAACTTGCCAGACGTGAAAAATCCTAACTACAACTAGTACGCGGTTAACACTCACGAAATACAGTCGAATAACTCGACCGGTGTTCGGGCAATATAGATGCCCATCCTCAAGAGCGCCGAGTCGCCACCGCCACCGCCGCCGCCGCACCGGTCGAGTTATTCGGCTGTATTTCGTGAGTGGTAACCGTGTACTAGTTGTAGTTATGAATACTACTCACGTCAGTTTCTATAATATTATGAAACATCCTTCTCCTGTTCGTATAGGAGGTTACAAAAAGAAGTAACACATTTATCTTAGCAGCACCTGCATAACACACAGCATCCCTGATTACATTCCGCCGCTCCTGTATTCACAGCGCCCGCGGGAGCAGTGTGCCGCAGCCAGCCGCCGTCACTGCGCCCGCCCTCGGTGAATATTTGATCCTCCACTTGGTGCAGGGCCTCGATATTTAATGACACGGTGGATATCATTGCAACGCTTGGTTTAATTAGTAATGGGAAGTTGCTGGCAGCCTCCGTGGCGGCCTGTAATAGCTCGCAGGCCATGCTGGTTTGTTCTAACTCTTACATTCCTAAAATTAATTGTATCAACTTTTTTTTTTAAGTTACAGAATGACGTGACGAACAAGTTTTTCATCTACAGTGCCCTTCAAACCAGAATACCTACAGTAGTGCTTGCGTACGGCTGCTTGGCGGCACAATAACTGGCAAAGTGGTGGTACCCACCCAGACCAACTTTGCGGAAAAGTCCTACCACCATTATGGTCGTGTCTTGAAGCCTTATGGGATAAAATCCAAAAGTTCTTCCTTACTCTGTATCTGTAATGTTTGCATCGCGTTGCCTCGACAAGATCAGTCGTTCTTATTCTTTGTGAAATGGATGTCTTCTCTATGTATCCTCATTGCACCTGGTTTAAAATAAAGAAATGGCAAGAAGAGTTAGTTGATGAGCTATGACTTCTATAAATGTGACATGGACCACACAGTCTAACCAAAATAAATTAAACTCGCGTAATTCATCTAAATTATTTAATAAAACAGTACAGATTATTATCTCTGGTAAATTTATACATTTACTTGTCTACATTGTTATCGCTTTTATTCTAAAAGGCTGTTTGACCCTTTCCCATTTTATAAAATTCCATAAATAGACAGAAAATGCGCAGCCTTTTACAAGCAAAAAGTACTTTTAAAAGCCTCCAATCTCCTTAGCCTTTGTTAACTTTCACCAAACAGTAACTCAGCAAATTCAAATTATTAACTCGAAAATATAACCTCCGAAGGCGGGAGGTGCGGTCCATTCGGGGTATAGTTCTTTGTTACACAGACTAAACAGCCTATAGCACTGTAGGTAGAGTAGGTGAGCCAGCTAAGTCTGGACCTAACTTAAGTCATTAAGGCCGCGGCCGCTGTTCATAGATCGGGGTAAGTAATGACTGGTCCGGAATTAGTTATGCGTAAAATAGAGTTTGGGTAAATAACTCACAAAACACGTTGTTTGTTTGTTGGGGTCTTAACAGCTATTATAATGGTGTTGCCCTATCAAACTGGTAAATATCGCTATTTTGTGTTCTTTTTTGGAAGAAATTTGGGTGGTCTATGCGTATTTTTTATTAGTTGGTACTGTATTAGAAAAAAAAGGAAAAAGAAAAGAAATGAAACCATTTTAGGAAAATCATTATGCATCAGAATGCACTGATTAATAATAATAATAATGAGTAATTGTCTATGAGTATGTCCTGCAACATTAGAGGCGCCGTGAATGTAGAGCCGACAGATGGATAAAACTAAAAAAAATATTATAATAAAAAAATGTTCATAAAACTTGAAAACCGTTATGAGGTTTTGCTATGAAACGTCAGTAATATCAAAGTTTTTTTTAATCAATGGTGAAATGCCTTTATACATTTACTATCTACTACAATAATACAATAACTAGTACTAAATATTACCAAAGTTAGTTTACTAGAATTTTTTTTTTGCGCTGAGAAAAATACAATTTGTAGAGGTGTGTCTTAAAAAGTGTTCCTATGATTCATGAATATCTACTCTCCACTCAGTAGTGAGCGTAAAGTTACTTGCGAAGTTTTGTTAGCGCGATGCGATGAAATATTTCATCTTAAATAAACTGAATTCCTCACGAGGAATTTCATGAATTAAGATTATATGAAATTCCTTTTGAACTGTAAAATTCATGGATTAACTCTTTGAAAGTTGTTGTAGATTTTGATAAATTATTGTGAACGTATTCATCTCCATTACCTTAGGAGTGATAAATACACAGAATTCGAGCAAATCAAGATATTAGTTGTATCTAAGCTGCGATGTCTGGAGTCCCACCTGTGTCCCACGGTTCACCTTTAGAATCTTAGCATTTTCATCCATAGAATACGTACAGTTCACTGACCCTCACTAAGCCTTTTGAGCTCGGTAACAATCCTTCGTATTGTAGAGGGCATAAAGCGGTATTTTTCAATCTGGCTTGATGGAGGGTGTAGTCTAACTAGTGTCGTCCACGGTGACCTTTGCGCCCTATCGGCGCCTCTGGAGCCCCGGGCCTCGGGAGTATATATCAACATGGGTATAATTGGACCAAGTTGCAAGTTGCAGCGAAATAAACACTTTATTACGGATAGATAATATGGTACAAAACCATAATAATTACAGGTAAACGAACAGTAAGATCCATTAGCTTACAATGGAACCTAACTATGGAAAAAGACAATTTTATATGAAGGAGCAGAACTGTACAATAAATTACCTAAACCTATTAAAGAAGCCCAATCATTCCAATCGCTTAAAAAACTATTGGAAATCCACATTAAGAGTGATCCTACTTTACTTCTATAACCTACATAATCTTTGACCAGACTTGTGTTGAATAGTTTTTTGCTTACCTACCTTGTATAAAAATTTGGTGTTGCATTTACGTTTGTATGCTCAAAGGCAAACTATGTACCATATCATTTATATTTAACTAGCTTTCATTTCTCAGCGAGTGAACTATGTTCTGAAATAAAGAATCTTAAACCAGAGCTTCGCAAAAGTGGTCCACTTCAATTGAGTGTAGTGCACACAATCTGCTGAGTGTTAGAAATTAGAAAAACATAGTAATACGCGTTTTTAGTGACAGAGTGAGATGCAGAGGCAATTTTTGACTAGATACTACACAGCTACTGGCGGTAAATAATAGCAGATTGAGATAATGGACTTGGTCGAGCGTCGTCTCCGCTACTCACAAAGAGATGGTCTCTTCAGCTCGATGTAGACACCTACTATGTACCTGTAGAGGTACATATATGCGTCTTTTAGTCACAATTTTGTGCTCAACCCTTGGGCGACTTAAGCTCAATCCTTGCTTAGCTCTTCTTTTGTCATTTACATTCTTTTTTGGCTATATTTAGCCACTGTCAAGTAATTGATAATTTTAAGTTAATGATATTTCATACATATATGTGTCAAGTTAAGTCAAATCACCGTCCAAGTCATCAAGTCAAGTCATAGTCTAGTCTAGTCTAAGTCATACTCTTAGTAAAGTAGTGGCAACTTTACCAGAAGTTTTTATGGAGTTTAGAAACAACACGAAAAGAAACGTTTCACCATCATCATACCACTTTCCCACACTCATGCCTGTAATCCAGCACTTAACGAATAAAACGCCCCCGATATTATGCACTAACACTGAAAATAACACAAGTTTTGGAAAATAATACAATGCAGTGACGTGATCTATTTCGTTTTCCCGCCAAAACTCCGTCATTTACATTGCTTACTCAGCTATAATCGCGGATATGAAGTTTCAAAGACAAAAGACAGTCGTAATTTGTGCTGCGGCAGACTGCGATGCCACGCGTACGTAACTGCTTGTTTATGCGTATGAAGCTTACACTTCAATGTGCCTATTGTTTTATGCTTTTTACTCTCAAATCTTTAGAGCGTAGTAACAAAAGCCCTCTCCACTCGTAGCTTACACCCTAACCCGACATGTATCCATCTCGGGCTTAACGCGCACATTTACATAAAGGGCTGGCCGCGCGTCAGATAGCGCCCTTGTTGTGGAAGCAAACTTACCCGCGCGGCTGTGGGGGCGCCACTTGTCTCACTAGCACACTGCGGTGCAGGAGTTACTTAACCGCTTTGGAGGCTTTCATTCTGTGATTTATGGAGTCTCAATTATTGTATTCCGAGTTAATTTATTTTGTGTTTAATCAATGATCATTGTTGCCAGGTTTATGTTTTTGTAATATTAATAATAGAAATAATAATAACGCCCAATGATCACATACATAGAACCTGGACCCTAACTAGGATTCCCTGTATTTAGGGACCCAGGAACTACGAGGACCATGGTCCCCCAACACCCAGACACAGATCAAGCATTTGCGTTTTTTTTCCTGTGCACAAATACTTTTCCTGCCGCGGGAATCGAACCCGCCGCCTTCAAGTTATGAGCCGACCTGCTCAACCACCACACCACAGAGGCTGTCAAAATAATGGTAGATTCTTTAAAAGTGTTCTAACAGTTACACTGAAAATTTAATATTATTATTACATAAAAATTCCAAAATTCGGTAATTTTTGACAACAATGATGATTCATTCAATTTAATTGAGTCATTAGTTTTTTACTCATCGATTTTCACGGTAAATTGTAATAACAATTTTGTAAAATTTGTAAATAGGCTCGTATTTTCTCCAAACGTACAACCTATTTCTAAGTACACCGTCACAACCCTATCTCTACCTTAGTTCTATTCTCCACCACCCGCAAACATAAGTTGGTCGCGGCCGAGTATAAATACGCATATCCGCAGAAAGGTCCGCGTATCTTTGCGTACCGTGCGTATCGCTGCGGGCTTATGTCACCTTGTAGGGTGTTTACCTTGCGACTTTGTTCAGATGTACGTACAGGGGAATGGGGGAACTTATGAAACTGTTCGTGGTAGGTGAATGTTTGTAAGTATTTAGCGTTATTTGGAAATGAAAATTTATTTCAGAAATTGCCATTAATTATTATTCATAAAGTTATATTTCTTAAAGTGATAGATGTAAACGAAATAGGAAGTTAGGGTACTCGCTGATTAATCACGATATAGTCACGTTCACTGCTAAATATAGTTAATTATCTCCGTCCAAAGATTACCTGGCGTTTAACGATAGGGTCGCTCATTGTTCCCCATTACTTGTGATTCATTGTATTATTTGAATTTTTTGTTATTTTGTGGTGTGTACAATAAACAGTCTATCTATCTATCTATCATATAATTATATCACTAAAAGCCTAGAATGGATGTTTTTAGTCCTACAAGCCCTCGGCCCAAAACTTACGCGATATAGAGGTGTCTATATATATAAAGTTCAAAATCTTGACTGACTTATATATCAACGCACAGACTAAACAGCCGGTCCTAGAGACTTAAAAATTAGAGGGTGTATTCTTTGTAAAGTGTAGGCATCCAATAAAAAAAAGGTTTTTCGTAATTCCACCCCTAAGAGGGTGAAATGGGTGGTTGAATTATCTATGAAAATTTTATTTCTTCGTTTCTTATAGGCCACGCGGGTGAAGCCGCGAGCAGATGCTAGTCTACTATAAAAATAAAAACTGTATACTTATTAGGTGGAGTTAAATGTACATGCATTAACAAATCATCCCTTAGAGACACAACCCCCACGCCACGTGAGTGCGCCGTGACCGAGTTGTTTTCAATCCTCCGCATGCGCTCGGCCAAGGTGAAGATTTATGGCACCTACGAGTGGGTGACATAAAGTTGAAGAAGATGCATAGCTGGCATAAATCTATCGATGTATTCTGCCCCCGCTACGTCTCACGTCAGGTTGCGTAACAGCTGCCATGTTTACACTAAACTTGGGAGAGAACTTTTCGACTTGGCGTTAAGTACGTACTTGTACATGTAGAAAATGTTGACCGAGTCATGAAAAGGTGTAAGTTCAACGCTTTGACTAACGTAAAAGATAGATAAAACATTATATAGGCACTCTGGCAAGACATACGGATTAATTAGTAATTATACTTTAAAAAAAACGAGTGTACTTTAGTCCAGACGACTGAAGTAAAACTTCTATACGAAACGCACTATCCCTCTCACTCTCTTACTATCTTCACTCCCTTATATCTCCCTCTCAAATTCCGTTCGCCTCGCCCGATCAATTTCTATAATGCTCTCGTCACGGATTCACTGGCTTGCTCTCTAAGCCAAGCGTGCGTAAAGAAGATTTACTTCAAAAATTGCAAAAAACAATATTTTTCTTGTGATAAAGATATTTATAGTAAGCGTTATGCTAGATACAGGTGATGGTCAACTAAAAACAAATAAAGATGGAAACAAAACACGATCACAAATATCTGTGATAAAGCTTCCTGCGGCGATCTCGTAAAGCTCAATATTTGTGGCGACGTAGAGAAGAGGAGATACACTTTGATAAGAGTAATATAAATCCATCAAGTGGCCGTGTCCGCGATGTTTACTGCCGGCGATGACGTCACCTCGTGTAACAACCTGCTTGTTTACTTGGCGTTTGGCTAGAGAGGGTAGGAAATGAAACGGTGAGATAGAACTATGCACATACCTAAAACGTGCTCCTATACTTTCTATTTTTTTTTTTTTTTTGAAGTGAAACTGCGTTTGACTTGGGGAGAAAGCTGATTTTTTTTTATTGTTTGATAGGCCCGCGCTTGACCACTATCGCACCTGATGGTAAGTGATGAATGCGTAACGAGGCGAAAGAAGTTGAAAGTTGTTGGTTCACGTAGATCATCGATGTCAACATAACAAAATTACTTAAAATTTATATCATGACTAGTCGCGCCCTGCGGTTTCACCCGCGGATAAGAAGTATTTTAATTATTTGTTCATCCCACGGGAAAATTTCACTTTGCCGGGATAAAATGTAGCCTATATGTTAATCTAGCGTATAAGCTATCTCGTTACTGAATTTCATCCAAATCCTTTCAGCCGTTTGCGCGTGAAGGAGTAACAAACATACACACATACACACAGACACACACAAACTTTCGCCTTTATAATATTAGTGTGATGTTGGTATGTCGGGTAAAATGACAATTTACAAATGTCAAGATTAAACAAAGCAAAAACAAAGTTATACCGGCCGACAGATGGAGCTAAAGAAGTTTTACTCTCACACTCATTTTTTACTTCATAATTTTCCAATATTACAATACTTAATATTTACATGCTATGCTTCGGAAGGCATAAATCCGTCTCATTACAACTTTCAAGACCACCCGTTGTTGTCGTAAGGCAACAGTCGTCAAACCAAGACAAAAGTGAGCAGGCGGCTTCAAAATTTTGACCCCAGGGCTTACCACTTGCCGAACCGAGATAGAAAGGAAAATATTATTAATTTTGGGTAGGTAAGCGACATCAGCTATTTCTTTTTTTTTAAAGAGAGGAAAAATGTGCAGTTTCATACAAAGTTCCAAATAATTATTAGGCTTATATGGCATTTTCAGACCATAACGGATATCGGTATCTTGGCAGTATCAAGCTAAGTTGTTTACATGTAGGCATGTACGAGTGAATACAGCTCCTATTTGTGGCAGAATACCTCCCAATCATCCTGTCATTGCTCGCGGCGACAGGATACCCGCTGCTGATACGACGAGATATAAATCCTTCAACGTATCTTGTGACTTGAGAAGCGTATCTTTTGACTCGGCTGCGTACCTATCTTGTGGCTAAAGTTGCGTATTTTTGTCAAACAGCTTGCATAACTAAGTATCAGCTTTATGGCTTCATCTTACTTATTTTATACAAATGAGGTGCATTTGTGTGGTCACTTTGAATATACAACATTTTGGGACCCACGATGACGTCTGAGTTTATAAATAGTGACAAAAAAAAGAGAAAATAAAAACAATTAATTTTCAAAGGGTAAGGGCAATGTAGCTCTTAAATTACTGGGCGAATGAGATAGTTATGATATGATAAAGCCCAATAAAATTCTAATCTTATTACTAGACTGTGAGAGAGAATTTTATCATTTATTCATATAAATAATAAACTTTTGTCTTTGGAAAATTTAATTTCAAATTTAAACCAAATTAAAAAGGCAATAATAGCTCATAATTATAACGTATGTGGACACCATTATAGTAGGCACTTTTGTATCCCTTCACGTGTAGTTTATACGATCGACACATAATGAAGCGTCTAATACACACCCCGTACACCACACACAACACACAGAGTTCAACTAATTACACGCCCACTGATTGTATCATTACCTATTTACTTACACGTAGTTAATATACGTTCAATTGTTACGGGCCATTACGTGATTACGTGACAGACGATCTACGTGTACGTCTAAAATGCTGACTACGTGGTGCTCACGTTTGATTAATGGCCTGATCTAGACTCAGGTGTCCTGAAATTGATCGAACAACTACCTGGTTTGGTGAAATTAATCTAAGACAGCTATGACGGCTTAATTTATAGCTTTTGGTGAATTTTCATAAGCGAAACATATTTATATTAGTAATTTTAAATAGGAAGGTGTAGATTTTATAAAATAAACGTTATCGTTATACAAGAAAGGTCACGTATAAATAAATCAAGTAAAACCTTCAGAGCGGTCTCGATTATAAAAGTCCATAGCCGATATTTTGCAAAACAAATTAAGTGTCACGTTCTGTAACCAACAGTGGTTCGCACGTCCGACATACTTTGAGTTAAAAATCATTTGAAGTTCTTGACCGCGAATTTTCAAGGTATTTTGCCTGACATAAAATAAAATATCTTTCACTGGGTATTGCATAATATAGACAACCTCTGGGGCAGATCGGCTCATAGCCTGGAGGTAGCTGGATCGATTTCCGCGACAGCACAAGTGATTGTGAACAAAAAAAAATGCAAATACTTGTCTAAGTCTAGGTATTGTGGGAGCATGTTCCTCGTAGTTTTTGGACCCTAGATACAGAGAATCCTAGTTAAGGTCCAGGATCTATGTATGCGATCGTTGGATGCTATTGTTACTACAATATTATCAACATTACGCAAGGTATGTCAATATATTCGTACCTAAGCTACACTCCTGGTACAAAGGCTTAGCAACTTCACTCCGTGATCAATGTTGTATAAGATAAGTTTTGCGTGATAAATGACGATGATGCTGTTTGGTAATGTGCCGATGCCAACCTCCCTATCATAAAGACATTTATAAGAAGAACGTAGTTAACATGAGTATATTAGCGTATAATAAGTTGCCGGATAATATTAAGACACTGCAGGGAAACATATTTAAAAGATGTTTGTATAATTGGCTGATCGACAAGTGTTTTTACAGCATGCAAGAGTTTTTAAATTTTAAGTAGGTAATAAGTTATAACAGTGATAATTTTAATTAAAATAATTGACATGTAATAATAACAATAATATCAATTTGAATTTCAATTAATTTATATAAATATTTGCACGCCTGGTTGCGGGCCGGGTACAGTGACTGTGACATTACCTTTAATCTGAAATGTATTTGATGTGTGTATCCTAGCAAATAAATGATTGATTATGATTATGATTATGATGAATCAGCTGTTTCCATCAACTTGCTTTGCTCAGCTCAGCTTCAGTTTAAAAATAAAGAGGCTATAAGGAAAATAGTATAAAACAAAATACTGTATGTAAAACATTCCAATGAGTCCAAACATCACTATCAAGATTAAAGCAGTCCTCCTCGATCTTAAACTTTAAAATTCTTGTTATCTCCGGTCCTTCGCTGAAGCATCAAACTTTTCAACTCAAACTGCCATTGTACTGCATTCATCGCGATAAGCCCGCACCGTCATAAAAGTTATGCCTGTTGTTTGTTCCAGCGATCCAGCGCTTTGTCCGGAGATCCCAGCTTCAGCGCACAAGACTGAACAGTGCGATTGCTTCACCGGGGCAGTGATTGCTTTACAGCATGGTTTGTGTTCGGCAGCGCTGCAGCGGCTATCGCCCGTATGCGGGTTACATTGTAAAGTTTCAGTACCTACAGAGTTTGAAGTAGTGCAGTTTGCAGGCTGTTCGTTTTCGTTGTTGGCTGTCCCAATTTTGACAGCGAGTGGTTTTAAATCAATATACTTGTATGTTTTTGGTATCTGTGCTCGTGTTTAATTACTTCTTATCTATACATTTACAGAATTTTAACAATATAATAAAAAAATAAATAAAAATTATTTAATATTTGGTATGGCCCTCAAATGTACCCCGTAGTTTTATAATTAACGGTTTTAGTGGACAGTCGACTAAGTAAAACATCACAGCAGCAAATTTTTAAGTTCGGAGATTGGTAGAATTGATAAGATTTTCATGAATATTTACTAAATTCCATTTACAACTGAGCAAACACGGTCTCAGCAAATATTACGTCCGATATTTTATACCAAAAAATGCACAACTTAAAACACAACGGTTGCAACGTAGAACGAGTGCTAACTCCCAACGGCTATTATCTACGGCTACCTTACATTGCTCTTCAACACCTACTTAACTTTTTACTGTTTTACAATTTAAATTTTGTATTGAAATTATTTGTACCATAAGGGAAGACATTGCTCCCTGCACACAGTGTATAGCAGAGGGAAGGGTTGTAACTTATTTTATGTGTAATGTATGTTGAAACAATAAATAAATTTGAATTTGAATATTACATATCTCCCGGTTACTCTTGTTTACAAAAGAAATGTTAAAAATCAAGTAAGCTGGTTCGCAGAATCATCAGTCACAGAGTATATTTTTAGCAGAGTTTAGGCGAGTGGAACCGTTTTAAAACTGGAGCTGCCAGCGTGAAATATATTAAAGAGCGTCGTTTTTACAAAGTCCCCGATTCATCAGGCCGTTCCTAGTGCTCCTGCTGGTCTGCGCCGATAGTGCCTCAGGCCTAAGCCTCCATTTGTCTTGTGCAGTTGTCTATTTATCAGGTATCGTTTGTTTTATAATATTGGCTATTTCTCATAACTTTTTGCTTCAATTTTTATTTGTATTTAATTTATTTAAAAATACCATAAACATCTATATGTGTAGGTATATTCTGCAAAGTTTGTCTAGTACCACCGTTCAGCCAGATATTCTGCCGCCAAGCTTGCACACTACCGTGTTCCGGTTTGATGGGCATTGTAGCTAGCGAAATCATAAAGTCTCAATTGCCACAGTCGATCCATTTTATTACTAGACTGTACTAATGTCACAGGATGATGTGCGCAGTGCAGAAACGCGAAACTTTATATTTTAAAGTTCCAAGTGACACTGTTCTGTTATGCGCGGCCATGTCGCTTAATATTAGATGAATGAATAATTCTTCACATTTTTCACTAAATATATATCTGCTGTATATATTTTTTCATGTACGAATAGGGCAACGTTGATCTAGTAAGGTAATAAACAAGTTCAGGTATATACGAACATCCATGTCAAATGTTTTCTGATTATGAATGTTTGTGTATACCGCGATCCATTGGCTGTGGTCGGTGTTTTACTCCGGCTTGTGATGCAATCTAGATAGCCGAGTAAAACAAGCAAGCATTAAAATAATCAATTTGTATGCTCAGTTGGTAGTATCCCTGCCTTCTGAACTGTAGGTTGTGGGTTCGTTTCCCACCTAGGACAAACATTTGTGTGATGAGCACCGATGTTTGTTCTGGGTGTTTATATTGTATTCTATGTATGTATTTACAAACAAATAAGTATTGTATCCGTTATCTGGTTCTCATTGTACAAGCTTTGCTTAGTTTGGGGGCAGATGGCGCTGTGTGAAATGTCCACACACACATATATATATATATATATATATTTTATATACTCAACGTAAATTAATCCAGGTACATATAGCTGTTTATCAAAGATGGCAGTAACACCTCCTTAATAGAATCCGTTATGTTCCAGGCCGTCTCCGGGCGTCCTCCGGGCCTCCTCCGGGCCTCCTCCGGGCCGGGCTTGCGGTCCGGGACTTACAGTTATGTGCTTACGAGCGGAGTAAGATTAAACTTGGCCATAGTTGTGCGTGCGGTCGCGGAACGGCCCGAGTTGCATTGTTTCCACTCATAACCTTTGTGTAAGTTATGTTTATCAGTGTTACTAAATACTCGTAGACGTAGCTTTGTATATAAGTTTTGAGAATGTTGCCCCGCATGTTGGTGTATTTCCATTTTCACCGTTCTCATGATCCCATTGATGCGGAGGCGGCCTTGGTTTTCCAGTTTCTCCATTGCATTTCTCACTAATAAGGACAAGGACACTAAGGTCCTTATTTTCCTTATTGTCCTAATCACTCGTCACTATCAACGACGACAACGAGAAAATGTTATGTCTCTCATTCTCTTTCATTTCATTCCTAATTAATGTTATGTGGAGAGACCTGGATAAAACTCGACCTGTCATAGATACTAAGAAGAAATCCACATTAAAATAGCCATGTAATAAATAAATAATAATAATAGGATAACTAACTAGGATTCCCTGTGGCTAGGGACCCAGGAACTACGAAGACCATGGTCCCACAACACTCAAGACCGAAATCAAGTATTCGCGGATTTTTTTCTATGCAAAAAATCCTGTACCGTCGCGGGAGTTGAACCCACGGCCTCCGAGTTATGAGCGGACCTGCTCAACCACCATACCACAGAAGCTGTCTAGATTCCTAACTATAATTATACTACCAGTCCGACATATTACACAGTACACTAATTTCAAATTCAACAAAACTAAATTATAAGACCAAAAGAGGAACTAACGAGCAAAGTAAACCAATTCCGCGTTAGAGCAGACTTCAAACGCAAAGTGCACACGCCGTCTTGAAGAGTAGTGTTGATTACATTATTCGGGACGTTTCCTTTTCGGTCTCGAAAACATTTCTCTGTGGATTGCGATTTTTACAAATAATTTAATCATTGTGATCAAATGTAGAACCGAATGTTCTGAGTCTGGGTGCTGCGGGACCAGGGTTCTCGTAGTTCCTGGGTCCCTAGACACAGGGAATCCTAGGCAGGGTCCAAGAACTATGTTTGTGATCGTTGGGCGTTATTATTATTATTGTTTTATATTTAGTTAAACCTTAAAAAGGAACATAGGATTCATTATTTATTTACTTTATTATACCTTTAATCGCTATGAAGCGTCAATGCGTCTATGCGCGATAAGCCGCAGGAAGTTACAGCTGTTATATGAAAAAGCTTCAGCTAAAATTAAATTATTAAGAAGTTGCATCATGCAGCTGCCGCCTCGCGCAGCAACCTGAATAATAAATTGTACTTGAAAGCAAAATGAAATTAGTCTAAAGAATGTCAGAGTGTCTTGAAAGCCTCGTACGAGAGAAGAAGAGAAGGGTGGTGGGGAAAAGTAGATGTTACAATTTAATATTTGTGTTCGTTCGAAAGTAACTTATATTTGAAACAATTTAAAAACTACTACTGAAAATATTGAAAGAAGAACCTGCAGTTTTACTATTATTATTACTTTGGCAAAATGTAGTTCACACATTTTAATAGTACTTACTTTTCTTAGGCTAGCATCACAGCGCAGTTGGTAGTAGTTCTACCTTCTGAGCTGTAGGTTGTGGGTTCAATTCCCACCTAGCATCCACAACAAAACTGATTTAGTCGTATGAAAAAGCGCATCACACTAACAGAGAATATTTAGAGAAATATCAAATTAATATAGTAAAATATAGTATTTTTTAAAATTCATTTTTTAAATTTTTGTTCGCAAACCTTGTCTATATAAAACCATTATTCGAAAGGCTTCCATTTAAAATCCTAATCCATAATGCCTTGAATATCATTTTTACAAATTTTGCCTAACCATTCATATAGGTTTTTTTATTGTTTGATAGTTTGACGTTTGACTACTATCTCACCTGATGGTAAGTGACGATGGGGTCTAGGAAAAACACGCTTGCTTAGAAGACTCCTGTTCACTCTCGATTTGAAGACTCCAAGGTACTTATTCCTTTGATTACTCGTAATGTAAGTCGTTCCATTTGGTTCTGTAAGGAGAGACTTCACATAACGAGTCTCTCTGTACCTCATTACCTAGTTCATTACCATAACAGAAGGTCGTTATCACATAACCTCGGCGGCTCCCGCGGGACCAACAGGCGATTTCACCTAAATGAGTTACAAGCTAATTTGTCACCCCCACACATGTGCTATAAGTATGCATGTGTATTGAAGGCTATGTTAATGAAGGCTTGTTTATTGTTATTGGAGGTCAGGTTCCTCAAAATGGTAGCGAGAGATGTTTAGAAATACCTAAAAATAAGAAGCTTTCGTCAGAAAACTCGTATGTATTTTTTGTGTATGTTATGCGATATTTCTGCCAATTGTGGACCGATTCGGATACATTTTATACATAATTATTTTTTTATTCTTTTGACTCTTTTGTAATGTAGAGTTTACTGTTGGTTCCATATAACTTAGGTAAGGAGCTGATGATGGAATAAAAGATACAGGAACTCTTTTTGAAGTAAACCTTCTCTACGCACGCTTGACTTGGGGGCTTGGGGAGTAAGCTGGCGTAAGATGCGAGGCAAACGGAACTTGAAGTTGGTTCACGTAGATCTTGACTAGATGGTCAACATAACAAAGTAAAAAATTTGTATTATTATGTTGGTATGTCCGGTAGGATGACAGCTTACAATTGTCAAGATGGCGACATTAACATTAAACAAAGCAAAACCTAAGTTATACCGGCCGATAGATGGAACTAAAGAAGTTCTACTTCAGTCGTGTGGTCTAAAGCACACTCGTTTATTTTTTAGATCTGCAAACATTATTTTGACCGTCGCACTTGACTGTCGCCGAGGCACATGCTTTGCTACAAGATGCCAATTCAATCTTGCCGTAAAAAGTTCCAGAAAAAAAAAACTTACAAAGTATTCCATTCCTAATAATAAATACAGAATTAAAATTACTCCAAGCGGATTCAAGGAATTTTCTTGATTTCTCAATGAACGATATCGAATGTTTCGGGAATTGGTTTTGTTATATTGAGAATCACTAAAGAATAAATAATAGTGATGTATCAAGTCAATTACTGTCAGGATAAATGCATTTATGTAACCACTGTTTTTACGAATAAACGACGAAAATGTATGAAATTTTTTGAATAGTATTATATTTAAAATTTTGGCTTAGGCTATTTGACTACTATCAAAAATGAACAAATAAATATTGTTTTCATAAAGTAGCTTAAAAATGATGTTTATGAATATAGAATGAATCAGTCTTGACCTATCAAATGACACTGCAGCTTGGTAGAAGTTGAAGATTTATTAATGGGTGATTGTAGATCAGCGATACATTTGTAAGGATTGCTTTGACGTGTAGGATTACTATAACCTAAAATAAACCTAGTAATGAAATTGGAATTTGTAATAAACCTCAAACCCAAGTAATTCAAGAAAATCCCGAATCCTAAATCTATACATGTTTCGTGTACCACAGCTCGCGGCTGTATAATATACTAGATTTTGTTTGTTTTCTATGAATCGCTAACGTATACGAGTCGAAATTAGGAAAATGGAAAAGACCTTTCCTTGCTTGGAAAAAGCAAGGAAAAAGGGGATAGTGGTCTGGATTTGATAGAAATTAAATATACAGTATCTATCTATATATAAATGTAATGTATCTGAGTACTTTCTATAATTATTTTATTTTAAATATTAGGTTTGCCTAATAATCCAGACCAAGGTTACAGTGTATTTATCTTTTTCTTCAATATTTCTACGTAAGGTATAAATAAAATGAAGCAACCGTAATCTAATCTATTTAAGATCTCAACATATTTATTTCCAAGTGCCCCAAAAGAGCCCTCACCAGAGTTAAACGACTCTCACCTCTCTGTAATACGTGCGTATACCTACGTATGCTGAACAAACTAGACTACCAGTATCAGATCCAGTTTAGGCACCTTCATTTAGAACGTTTGAAATAAAACTCAAATACGCGACGTTAAGGCGCCCGTATCCGTTTCCTCTCAAAGCGAGCTCGTCGCAAAATTAAACAATCAGTAATTAAAACAGCGGGGATTCATCCATTCTATTAACATAATAATGAGCGGGCGAAAACCTATTAAAAACATAAAGTTTTCGCTAATTAAGTTGGAACACACGCAGGAGGACGAGCGAGCCACAGCAACAACCACAGTTGTGTAACGTCGGATATTTGATAACACACCGTGCGCTGCTTGGTTTCACAATCATGGAGAGTTGCAATTAGGTACGCTTAAACACATCAAAACTTAACTAGGTGCTAAATGTGCTGTTGGTTTTGATTTAAGGCTAGTATTTTTATTTTGTCCAACAAGAAAGTGACATCACCTTTATTAATGAAGTCTTAAACTTAAATTTTATTTTTGAAGTAAAACTTCTTTACGCATCGTTTAACTTGGGGAGTAAGATGGTGGATGCGAGGCGAACGGAATCTCTATTGTCAACATAACAAAATTGTATTATTATGTTGGTATGTCCGGTTGAATGACAATTTAAAGACGGTGACATTAACATTTAACAAAACCAAAACAAAGTTATACCGGCCTATGGATGGATGCTTTAGACCTTTAGTGCTTTAGTGCTTTTTAGTGCTTTAGTGCCAACGGAAGATCAGCGCTGGTCGTACGACCAGCATTATGCTGAGTTGGGACCGGTTCGTGGCGACTGCCAATTGTATTTGTTACGAATACTTAGTATATTTTTTTTTAAAACTATTTGTTGCCATGAATAAAAACCTTTTTCTTTCTTTCTTTCTTTCTTTCTTTCTTTAGTTTGCTAAAACACTAAAGGTCTAAGGGTTTTTTTTTTTCATTTTTTGTGTAGGCAGGTGATTAGTATGTCAGATATTTTGAAAGGCCTCCTGTGTTGCGCTGTCTCAAAGGAGTCATTGAATTTAAACGACGATACATTCTGATAGAGACCTTGATGTGTACAGGTGACAGGTCAATTAAAGTGCTGTATTCAGTTGTCTTCTATTTGAAACATCAGAAGTAACATCTTGTGTTGTCTTACATAGTATGGCTCTGTCTTTGGTTACATTCCTAGGAGCAGGCCACACGAGAGCCTCGTAGAAAATTGATAGTGGTAATAATATAGGTTTCAATGCATCACTCTCGTTAGTGACCACTATAAAATAATAAGTATCATTATAATTATGTATAATAATGTATTTTACTCTGAAAACTATCGTGAGTATGTCATATTTTGAGTGAGTAAGCCGCCGCGGCTTGCGTTAGTAACTGGCTCCCAGAAGAAGGACATCGCATCTGTCCGAGAGTAATTTCAACTTTTTAATTGACGTGAGTTTAGCGGTATTTATCTTACAAAATATAATAATGTATTGTATATAACCATGAGGCGTTACAGCTTATACTACAGAACTGATGAATGACCTGTACTTTTGAGGGAAAAATGAGCAGTGAGGACAATCGAGAGAAACACCTGTCTCTTTTTATCACTGTCCGTTTTCCATTCGAGATGACGTTCTACTTATTCGACACTAGCCGATTATTTGCCTCTTTAGTTCGATGTATATTTTTTGTTGACAGTACCGTATCTGAGCTATTATAGTAACCCATCTTCTTTGATTGCGCTGTGCTCAGCAGAGTTCAGCGAAGTTCAGGCGCAGCGGAGTCATGACTCCAAATTATATTTCGTTTATTCCGCCGGCAGTCATTTCACTTTCACAACCGTTATGTACTCCCGTAACTCGTTTTATTGTAGTTATTAATTTGCTTTTGCAGTTTCGTTAGTAACGATTTTATTAGTTTTTTGAACTTTCTGGAGTTGGCGATGGCGAACCGAACCTCGACACTGCTCGAGTTGATAAATGAAGATAAATCTCTTAAGTTTTCTGCTATTTTATGATTACTTACTTGTACCATACCAATTCTAAAACAGAACATAGTACAAATATTAGTCTTTACCTATAAAATTACCAGTTTTATGAAATAAGTTACTGTAATTGTTTTTACTATATTTATTTACTAGTTTTAATCAAAGTAATCACCTATGCAGTTGATGCATATTTGTCAACGCAGTTTCAGTTTATTGATGCCCTGCTTGAAAAATCAGCTGGAACGGAGGCAGCAAATCTTTCAAAGCCATTTTGTACTGCCTTCGGGTATTGATTTTTTTTCCCGCCAAGAAGTTATCCAAATTCTGGAAAAAGTAGAAGTCTGTAGGTGAAGGGTCTGGTGAGTACGGTGGATGACGGAGAGTTTCCAACCCCAGATCTTATAGCTTGGAGACCGTCCACTGCGCAGTATGAGGTCACGTTGTCAAGCAGCAGTTAGAATTTCAAGGCAAAAAAAGCCTTTTTTCGAAATGGTAGTACTGCAGAACGACAATGTCATAAGTAAATACCTATCACAATTTGGATTACACTAAGCGTTTATCCCGCGAATAAAGAATGAAGTAGTTTTAATCTACGGACTAAAATTAATCCACAGACTGCGTATCTATACATTACTCAAACGTAATTCAGAGTATTATAATGTATTCTGTGGTTTTAAATAAAAGGGTAAAACTTTTCAAATTTCCAAAAAAATATTTGAGCGAAAGTCTCAAAAAGTTATCAAATTAACTTAATAAACGCATAAAACTCAACCGAAAATTAAGCAAAAAGCATTTGAAGTATAAAGCCCCACATATCGGCTGCTAGCACGACAGCTTGCATGCGGAGTGCGATGCGGTCGGCTCACACGATGAAGACATCACGGAGATATCAATTTAGTTTTGGTAAGTCGGGAGTGCGCCGTTAGGGAGACGTTGCCAGACCATCGCCTTAATAGCAGGCTGATGGCTTTTGTTTTATGGGAAGTGCTTTAGAACCAGGAACTGTATTATGAACTATCATTTAGTGGTAAAAGTTTGAAGACGGAAAACTTAAAAAGTCGGTAAAATGCGGCGATGGCTCTGGGGCTGTACTATTTATGCGACTTATTGGCATGTCGTAGGTATATTATACATCCTACATCACATCACACTAATATTATAAAGCCGAAAGTTTGTATGTGTATATGTGTGTAGGTTTGTTACTCCTTCACGCTCAAACGACTGAATGGATTTGGATAAAATTCGGTACCAAGATAGCTTATACACTGAATTAACACATAGGCTACATTTTATCCCGGAAAAGTGAAATGTTCCCGTGAGATGAGCAAATAATTAAAATACTTTTTATCCGCGGGTGAAACCGCAGGGCGCAACTAGTACATAATAAGGAAAGCATCGTGATGCTGAGCTACAACAAATGTGTGACAACTAGAAATTTGAAGTCCGCGTTTTTATTTATAATTTTGACTTTGTTTTGATACAATTGTGTTTGTAGCACTAACTCTTCTGTTCTATCCATTCGGTACTCAATTAAAAAAAAAAAAACGTTTTCTTATATAAAAAAAAATGTACAAATCCCTTTTATGAGGATACCAGTAGCCAGTATGAAGATGCATGCTTGCAAGTTGAACCGTAATCCGAATTGGCGACGACTGACATGATCGTTTCAGTCGAATGTATCAAAAAATCTACATATCCGATTTTCCTCTACTTGCTCCTCCATTCCATTTATATTCAAAGCACTTGCTGCAACCGTCTACACGTCATATCAAAATAACATACGCCATGCACAGAAGCTCGTATTCTCTTCTCTATGCAATCTTGATTCACGACACTGAACGATATCTTTTAAACTTTGCTTTTGAGCTGGCTTCTTAGATGGAAAGTAAAAATAAGTCGTTGAGACACAAAGAGATACTTCACCTGCAGGAATTCAAAGTTTGAGTAGATACTTAACGAGTCCTCCAAAGCACGGTAGCTTTCAGTAGCAAATACTGCGTTTGTGGGTGCCCCAACCATCACGTCGGCCGTTCAAGCACTGATTGCTAGTGAGCGTTACGAAACTTTACCAATCGGATAAAACCGGATAGTCAAGCTTTGCTAAGAACACTACGATTAAAACCTAATGCCCGTCTGTACTAAAGATTGATAGCTGCTAAGTTTGCACATTTCGCTCTATGACATACCGACTGCAATACATTTGGTTAAATTTTGACTTTTTTTGACTGACCCGATAGCTTAGTTGGTAGTAACCCTGCCTTCTGAACTGTGGGTTGTGGGTTCGATTCCCACCCAGGACAAACATTTGTGTGATGATCATAAGTGTTTGTTCTGTGTCTGGGTGTTATATTGTATTCTATGTATGTATTTATAAACACAAAGTATTTAAGTATTGTATCAGTTATCTGGTTCCCATAGTACAAGCTTTGCTTAGTTTGGGGCTAGATGGCGCTGTGTGAGGTGTCCACACACATTATATATTATGTATTATATTATATTATATATATTCTTTAGAAGTGACGAACTGTGAGGCTGTTTACCAAAACAACTGTAAACCTAACAGCTTCTGTAGGTACCGTGACATACAAAATCACGAGCAGAAGAGAAATGACCACAACAGCTAAACTGCGAATGAAAAATTCTAGTCGCCGTTAAATAAATAACAAAAGATTCGCCAACGCACGTTTTGTTTGAATTCAAAGCGTTTACGAGGCTCAGCTTAGCGTCAACGAGCTCTCAGGGTGTTTTGTGGCGCTACATAAAATATAAGGAGATTTGTCTCCATAAAAAATCAAGGGTAACTGGGTACTGCTGCGATGGGATGGCTCCGCGAATGGGACAAAAAGATTTTTGATACGAGAAAATTAAACCATCTATTGTTAGAATACATGGCACATTTCAAAAATATAATCCAGTGGTGTAATGTTATGTCAGCCCGAGCGCTTGTATGACCACGCCTGTATGTCGTGTTATTGTGCTTTGAAAAATAACTTTTTTTATGTTAAAGGGAGCAAACAAGCATACGGCCCACCTGATGGGAAGTGGTCACCGTAGCCTATGGACGTAACACCGGAGGAGGCGTCACCAATGCATTGCTTATCTTGTACTTACTTACTTGTAACTTTTTATGAAAAAGGCGTATACATTTCTATATCATTAAAGCTCAAGTTATTCGGTGCCACTGCTGGCTGCAAGACATGACACAATAGCTCCTCGGCTCACCACACCGCCTCGACTGGCCTCGATACACTGCGACCTTAGGTAAAAAAAAAGAAAAAAAAAACCTTAGGTCGTAGTTTACTGATATATTTATTATTCAATTTATATTAGTAAGTAATATATGGATATTAAGAGTCTTTAAAATGTATATTATATCACATCTCACTAATATTATAAAGGCGAAAGTTTGTATGTATGTATGTGTGTTTGTGTGTATGTTTGTTACTCCTTCACGCTCAAACGGCAAATGGATTTGGATGAAATTCAGTACCAAGATAGCTTATGCATTGGATTAACATATAGGCTACATTTTATCCCGGAAAAATTAAATTTTCCCGTGAGATGAGCAAATAATTAAAATACCTTTTATCCGCGGGTGAAACCGCGGGGCACAATTAGTTATTGAATATAAAAGATTAGTGAAAAATCGGTCCGTATGATCGGTCAGGTTCCAAATTTTTAAATCAAATAATTTATTACAAATATGCCTTTTTTAGCACTTTTACAAGTCAATATCAGAATACTTAAAATGCCTAATTTAAGTTATTGTTCTGGTTCAAGTTAAGCATATAAAAGCACAATTTTCTAATGTCAAATATAGCAAACCTATGGAGTTAAAAAATAAAGCTATATTTTCCACTACTTTTGTAAGCAATCTCCAAGAATAATACAGAAAAGAAAATTCCAATCTGGAGCTTCGATTACGCCTGTAAAAACTCACTCCTTATTTTATAAATAAGCACCATTAAAATAATGTACTATAACACAAAAGGGTAATTTATTCATCAAAATCTCTGAACCACCTAAAATTAAAGCTAAAACATAAAAAATACAATATCTTATTTACCTTTACCCGTTCTGATAAAATACCTCAGCACAGGTCCGTAAGTCCGTGCCTAAATAAATAATGGAAAATTTCATAAGACTAGAAATCAGAACACCTCTCTAGAGAGACCGTGCTTCAGTTTGCAACCCAGTTATTTTATGAAAGGGTAGGGGGATGATACAGGGTAGTTTGCTCGCGCCTTTGCAGCTGTGGTTAGATCCTTACCTGTAAAGACTTACTTTGACCAAAGGGATGCTGGGACGCTGGGAGATGGTAAAATATAAAATTTATGTGTTTGATGTAGCTATAAAACTACCTTTACCTAAAGGTATGGCTCTACACACAAGGAATCACTAGTTTCAGTGTCACGCGAAACCCTCTACTTTAGAGTTCCGAGTGACACTGCAACAGATTTGGGCAGCCGTTTCGCTTAACATCAGGAGAACGACTTGCTCGTCTTGTCATTCCTTAACATAAAAAAACTATTTTCTTTGATTGTTATAGTGCGGAAAGTTATAAAACTAATATTTTCCGGACTGATTCATTTCAATTATTGGTTACTTGTAAGGTAAATTGATCAGACTGTGAAGTTTTATTATTTTTAATAAAACTATTGCAAAAGTTCTAACCGTGAAATCTATTATTTCATCAATAAAATGTACTGTACGCGAGTACCAGAGTACAGAGAGTTTTCTTTTTATGCGAGTACAGAGACCTCATACGTTTCGCCCCCTCCACCAACTACTAGAGAACCCCGCGATTTCACCGGCAACTTACCCATTTTCTCGCTGTAACCTTTTTCCGGTAAAATAATAAATCTCCTATGTTGATCCTGATAACATAAGATATCCGTGTGCATAATTTAGTTCTATTTAGTTTAGTATCAAAACCACAACAAGAAGAAAAAGGTACAAACAGGCAGAAGTTTCACTTTTATAATATATTGGTAGAGGTTTATTTGATTATATCATGGATCAAAACCGCGCTATATTGATAACACGCATGAAATACTTATATACAAATTATTCACACACTAAGAAAGGTATATAAGTAAGATTTATTGAACGGCGCGGTTATACGCCACAAACTATTCATAGTTTAAACATTCTCTTGGAACTTTCAGCGATAAAAATGAAGCTGTACCTGATCGTCTTTATTACAATGGCTATAAGCCTGTATTTGGGACAACATGTCGCCGAAGGAACACGAAGAGAAGTTTTCGAAGGTGACCAATGCCCAACAGGATACATTCGGCACAACGGCAAGTGTACTAAGAAATGCCCAGAAGGAAAGATTCTGTTCGACAATAAATGTTGCGAGAAGGACAAAAAATAAAGTTTCTTACGTAGTGCACTGTACGTATTGCCCATGAAATCATTGTTTTATTTCACTAACACGCTTTTCATAATTATCTAACCTAACACGTTCCCACTGCTGGGACACGGAACTTCTTTCACAGGGAATATCCACCTCGCTGGCCAAGTGCGGGTTGGTGGTTGACACATGTTTTCAAATTTTGTAATTCTTGAATATAAACGGTTTCCTTGCGATGTTATCTCTCACCGTTGTAAGAGCGACTGGAATCTCCGCACATTACTTGAAAAGTCATCGGTGCAAGGGCGAGCGGGAGTTGAACCTGGCGGGTCGGTTCCCTGGAACCCTGCGATTGCGTTGAGGATAGTTAATAGTCAATAAGCGAGAAAGTAGAAATTACGAAGAGATCCAGGTATCGTGGTATTGTTTTTGTTTTACTGAAGAATTTTGTTTTTGTACTTGTCGTTCTAGTATTGGTTTTTCAGTGATTGAATGAGATAATGAGGCGGGGCCACTAAATTACTAAAAAAAAATACAAAAGCGTCAGTAGAAAATATTGTGAGTAGAGCAAACATTGACTATATACTCTGCGTAAAGGAACAGTCTCAAAAAGCACTCCATCGAACTAAATAGGCAGTTCTAGAACTTATATTAAGTTTATCCATCCGTCAAAACATTTATACGCTAGATAATCTAGGCGCCAGTAAAGGATCATGTAGAGTACCTTGTAAAGTCTAGACTAGACCTAACATCCCACGCGTGTTGTTATGTATGATAGGTTATTTGCTTACACCCGCCTCTTTGTTTAGAACTATAACTCTATCTGGTTTGACATACACGTGTATAATAATAATCATTTGAGTACTCAAGTTAGGGGACGCGAATGGTTTTGTAAAACGTGAGTTTTCCCACTTCCTATTGAGAATATAGTGTGTTTGTATAATGGACGATGATCAGACGCTTTTATACACTTCCACATCTTGAATAATTAAAGTTAAGCTACGTTTGCTTAGTAAGACTTGAAATATGCCATTTAGTGGTATTTCCAGCAGGTGAGTGCTACCGATTGTTCCACGTTGGAACGTCTTGAATTTTTTTTAAGAAAGCATCGACCATCATAACATGCTTCGTTGAGAGAAACTAGAAACTATAACGCGACTGTATGAGGTAAACGAAACAGAATGCACCAATGAAGTCGGTGAACAATGTGCAACGAACACAAAACCCCGCGCCAATTGTCCGCGTGAGATATCACACTTGCCACATAAACACATAAACCGTACATTTTAAACTCCGCAACGAGTTTTATTTGACGAAACGAGCCACATTTTATTTCATGTTTGGCCACGTTCCAGCCACTCGCACCAGCACTGTATCATGTTACATGTACATAGCGCACTTTGACAGGAATCGATCCGCTGCATAATGCAATGTAGTTGGAATGGATCATCGAAACAGATTTAAAAAAAAATTACTGCATTAACAAAAAAAATTAGAATCAAGAATCTTCTTGTCTATTAAAGACTACTAAGGTAATGTAACTTGAAATTATCATCAACCGTTCAGACATAATAAGATACAAAATTGTCTTGTTAAATACTCATTTAGGATATAAGTTATACCAACGTCTATATTACAAATAATACACATCGTCAGCACCTTTAACCATATTTCATATATTTTCTTGATATTATCATTTTATGTAACAAACAGAAACCTTATCCCTATTTACGATATGGCCATTTTATGTGACACGAACAATTGCACAAGGATATTGGTTTGGAAGTGAACTGCGAATACGAACAGCGAATGAAACTTTGCAGGCGTTTAAACTAAAGGCTGTAACCCACATTACGTGCCGTGTAACTAGCCCATAAACAGTGTTTACAGCGACTGTAAACGAAGTGTAAATCGCCTCAATCGCCACAAATTCACAACTACCACGGTGCATTTTGAATGTTGTAAATAGACCGCTGGTTTTCTTGAGCGCGCGCTCATTGTGTCAGTAACGAGCCGGCAGTGTGCCGCGACGCCGTCGTCAGGGGAGCCAGATCCGCACTTTATTGCTCCAGCTCGAGGAAATGTTTCGTATAATTTCTTTTCCTTTACAATGCATAGTTGGTTCTGCCATGTTTGCCGTCGGCGGCGGTTTCGCTCGATGCATTAAATATTCAAGGTATTCGTACGACTCCATTGTCGTAGGTCCGTATAAAAGACTAAGTTTACATTATTTTATTATATGAGAGTGAACATAAAACTATTCATTACTCTACTTTGCCTGATTTTAAAATGTATTAATTTTCTATGAAATCTCTCGTGTTTTGGTGACATTTATATGCAGTGGCTTCAAAATTCAAAGTCCCGACTAACTGATTGAATGACTGACATATATCAACGCACAGCCTAAACCTAGAGACTTGAAATTTGGAGAGTATGTTCTTTGTAAAGTGTAGGTATCCGCTAAGAAAGGGTTTTTCCGAAATTTTACCCCTAAAAAGGTAAATGGGTGGTTAAATTATCTATGAAAAATTTTCTTCTCTGGATCAATTGACTCAAAAATGTATACACAACATTTACTTCGAATAAAATTTCGACATACGTGTATCAGTTTTCCCAAAATCATCCCCAATTCTCCCTTATAACTATCCCAGCTTTATTAAATATTCGATTGAACTCAAAGAGGTAGTTCGATGATGTTATAGGTATCCTCTGAACAAGCACAGACTCTCCACGGGAACCTCCGGTCAGTATAGAGGCCACGATAACGGTGACTTTACTCGCAAATTTTAATATAAATAATTTTAGAGGGTATCAATTACGAAGCATGACAACTGTAGCTCTCTCTCAATTTTAATATGCGAGTTGAAGGACTGGGAGTCTTCAATGGATTCAGAAATACAATCATGTGCTCGTCTGCACTTATGTATGACAGTTCCTAAATTCGCTCTTATTCCTCTATATCTTACTTACTTCATTAATCTATTATCAATACTTTCTAGTTTTACGAAGTAAAACCGTTCGAACATATTGCTTTGTTTGGGAATACTGCATCCACTTTCTGGTTGTTTCCTATTTAGGTAGATTTTTTCACTCGCACTTTGTATATTGTTAAAACCATACTACTCTCATCCCAGAGATTCATGTTATTGCTCTGTTTGGGATATTGTCATTTTCTATAATATATCGAGAAAGAGTGAGAGCTTTCATAATGTTTGTTTCGGCAAACAAATATGCCATTCGTTCCCTATAGGCCACGCGGGCGAAGCCGTGGCAGAAGCTAGTCTCTCTAATATAATAATATAACCTTATCACAGTTAACAGTTTTCATCTAGGACTCGTGGTAGATAAGACGCGTCGGTACAAGTTCCCACAAAAACAACACGTAGTTGGAGAGCCAGCAACATTTTGTTTTGATCAAATCCCGGCGCTCCTTTATTTTTCGTCCTTATCTTTACGATGCCGTAACCCAGTAATATATCCAGCGTATTATGTAAATGCTCCACGATAATATTTCATTAAACGAAATCACGAGCGGTTCTAAATTCACATAACATTATCCACAGGTAGGGAGGGTTCGTTTTTCCCAACATAAATTGTGTGTAGTACCCGCTGTAAACAGAGGTAAATAGTAAATTGTCGGCGCCAGAAGCTTTTCCTTCCTCGTGTGGATGGATTTATAATAGTTTCCTTATTACACTTTTTCATTTCATTTTGACAGGTCGGCACCAGACGCGCCTCCTGCCCGCCGCCCGCGCCCGAACTGTATTACGGAATATGCTTCTTCTAACATAAAGGAATCATGTTCGCTTTTTATGTTCGGAAAATGTAACGTCAGCCGTCTACTGACTTATTATGATTACACGTGATAGGAGATTGGCGGGTTGTGAAGGGAGGAAAGTGATCGGCTGAATTTGTGTAGGGTTTAGTTATTTTTACTAAAAGTTCAAGCGTAATTTACTTATTAACGTTTCAAATGTTTTCTGAGCGAAGAGCGGTAACATCTGGCTGCGAAGCATTGTCTGGCCATTAGGGCCCTTCTACACGGCACTATCGGCGCGTCATACTTGGCGTGTGATGAATGCGAGGCGGGATTGCGCCGGATCAGCCGCGAACGGGCCGCGCGGCGCCGTCGCCCGATTTATGGCCGCCACCCTGCTTGCGATTCAAGGGGCACAGCGCGCGCCTAGAGCCTGAGTGCCTTTATAAAGATATAGGGCCACACTCGGTGCGGTTAATGTTCTACCCATATTTATGTTGTTCAATGGCGTGGACCCTTTTTGGAAGTGGCTGCGTAATGTAAGCGGTCTCGATGTTTGCAGCGAGATATGTGCGATTGAACGGGTATCGGAAAAGGCTTTTGGAGATTACACGCCCTTTTGCAGGGCTAAGGTTTTATGTGTCAGGGAAAAGTTAAATTTTGTGCTGCTTGAATTTTCGGGGATTTATGATTTATTATATCTGTTTAAAGAATTATTGTATTGGATCGTATTGTGTTCATCTATAATAATATTTTGTGAGTTTATACGAATATGCTTTTGTGTTATCTCGTATTTTACGCGTGTTTTCAGACAATAACGTATAGCCGTGTGATTTTGAAGTAGTTATGAAGGCACCTTAATGTTTACTCGAAGAAAGATCTGAAAGCAAGTTACGTTCTTTAAGCATTTCATACCAGAACAACGTATTGACATGCCGAACTGTGGAGGCCCGTAATAAAGTACCCACTAAATAATACAAAGCGTGTAATTGCTCTGAAAATGGACACAAAGGCGCGCTACATTCGTCGTGTCTTATTAATAGCCGTCATAATAGCCAAGGAGCTGTCGCCCTAATATGTGGGGTCATCTCTCGCATTGTTGTTTTGGACCCATAAGCATTATGGGAGACGTATGGGAGACTATTTAATGGGGAAGGCGTTGATTTGTTGATTCGGCGCGTAACTCTGTTTGTTCCCTCTTCACGTCGCAACGACCAGGCGGATTATTTGAAATTTGGAGATAGCTTATACGCTGGATTAAAACAAAATATACTTTTATCTGTGGGTGCAAGCGCATATATAAAGATATAATTGGCTCCATATACCCAGTTTGACCATTCAGTTAACTACCTGCAGTATTTATACCTGCCGGTATAAAAGTAGTTTCAGTATAAATAGCCGCGGCATTTCATTTACTTGGCAGACATTGTTACCGGTCGTGCTCCGGTGCGCTGACGTCACTTGTAGACGAGGAGCCAGACACTTTTAATATACATGCTATAAATAATTACACGAGTCCGTATGCTCGTGGTCTGAAAATATTTACCACCTTAAGGTCGGTAATTGCATACACAGTCTAGTCACAAGGTCGATAATATTATGAGATTTGATTAGGCATAGATCATAGATTTTTTTATTGCAACGAAAATCGGTCGCTCACGATAGTCGTCTAGGATCGGTAGAAAACCTTTTTGTAAAAATGTGATATAATGAAATATTATCTGGAATAGAGACTAGTATTGATAAATGTCATTGTAACAAATGCAATTATGTCGATGGGTTAAAATTAAATTAAGAAAAGATTTTTATCATTAAAAAAATTAAAAATACTCTTTATGTTAGAATCGATGCATCGATTTTCCAATCGTCGATTTCGTGTTAAAGTTTGCGTCGAGAAACCTTTTATTCAATTTTAATATTGGCTATGCGATTTTTTAGTCTGTTTCTAGAAATAAATAAATAATAAATAAATTAAGAACCTACTTTTATCCCCGTCTAAGCCGTAGCAAGTAAAATATATTTATATTTTATTTTATTTATATTTTTTATTGAAATAATATATTATAAAATTATTATATAAAATAATTAGAAATATTTAACACTAAGGTGCCTTCTTATAGTCTTCAATATATTTTTACAAGCAACATAAATAAAGATATGTACTCAAGCAAATATGAAATTGTTTAAATGACACATACAGGCGACTTCGCCGGTCTGTTTCAATCTTAACACTTGAATACAGGTTAACTCAGTAAGTTTTTTAAATTATTGTGTAGTACATAAAGAGCTTCAAATGAACAGGTGGTAGCGTGAAATGGAACGTGTGGTGTCAGGGTGTGGACGGCGGGGTGTGGACGGCGGGGTGTGGACGGCGGGGTGTGGACGGCGGGGTGCGGACGGCGGGGAGGGTGTTGTAGGTAGATGAGCCGCTTGCGTGCTGGCACAACATTTACGAGTTGAAATTTTATTTGAACCGTCATAATGGGTTACAAATTGTTATAATTCTACAAATCTTGTCATTTAAAGCTGAATTAATTAAACATGTTAGTTTAAATAAGTAAATATTTTTAGTTTGTTTTTATAATATCGTTATATGATCAAGGTATTATTGGCAAGACGACTCGGCTGTCAAATAATGTGGTCAAACGGTGGCTTGTCACGATCCTCACTAATACATTATAAAAGAGTGTAGGCTAGTTAGAGCTGACGCTGACTGAGTTAGAATTTTCGAATTTTCCGATGTTGTCTTAATATTAACACACCACAATAAAAGAATTTACAAATCAAGTTGTGAAACATGGAACAAAGTCTAATAAATGTAAAAATCTACAGTCAGTATCCTAAAAATTGCAATCCCTATCTCCTACACTAAACACATGCCAACATTTGCCTCCAACCCGCGCGTCGCGCGGCTGTCGCGCCGCTGTCGCCGACAAGATTGATGTCGCCGTGCGGCGCCGCGCGACACCGCGACACCAAACTCTTGTGTCGACCAATATAACCACCAGTTAATTGTTTCAGTTTTCTTTGTACTGGAAACGATTAGAGCTCAAAAGGGGATCCATATAATTATGTATCCTATTTGAATGTCTTTTGTTTAATAGTGTACCTTTGTATCTTTCAACTTTTCTTGGAACTCTTTTATATACGAGTACCAAAAAAACATGTAACTAATATGAAATTCTATGAAGCCGGTTGAAATAAATTGTTTCTAATAAATTACTTATAATGAAGTACTTATAAAAAATATGCGTGCCTTCGTTTTGATTCACCAGTTTAATAACTTTGATTATTTATATCACGTTTACATTTTTTTTTTTCATATCTAACATCTCTATCTTTTATATATAACATTTCACACAGCGCCATCTAGCCCCAAACTAAGCAAAGCTTGTACCATGAGAACCAGATAACTGATACAATACTTAGATACTTTTATTTGCAAATACATGCATAGAATACAATATAACACCCAGACACAGAACAAACATCTACATTCATCACACATATATCATTGTGTATATAGGTACAGAGATTGACTTCAGACTTTTTAAAGGACAAATTACTGTTCTAAGAGACCCCTTAGCTTAAGGGAACCTTAGTTAAGGATTCATTGGTGAAAATGGGAAAAAGGCTATTTAAATTCAAGATCGCGGAATAAAGCGTTCTCTTTACAATACAAATGCTTTATTTTGTTACGCATCACAGTTACCCTAAGCCGTCTTAAAAGACCCGATTCTCGGCTAGTGCCAACGAAACCAAAGGTTAAACGGGTTTAATATGATAAAGAAACAGTGACCCCGGGTGAATCCGGGATAATCTCGTGACAAACGGCTAATTGGCGGATCGGGCGTGCCGTGTCCGGGACGATTACGTCACCGAGCCGGCACGTGCGGACCGCTCGGCCGATTACTTCAACATCGTATTACTCGAAGTTTCGTCAGAGAAGATTGGATGTATGTCGTTACATGCAGTGTAAAGCAATCAAAGCCTCTCTCTGTCCCTCTGTCTCTATCTCGGTCTCTCGACTAATAAATTAATATAAACAAGCAGTCATAAACATAGGGATTAAAATTCCTTGTATGCATAAATAAAAAATCACTTAGAATAAATAAACGGAATACGTATCTATAAAAACGAGTGTGCCACCACACCACATGTTAGACCACACGATTGAAGTAAAAAATGGTGCACAAAACAAACATGGTATAACTTTGTTTCTGCTACGTTTAATGTTAATATCATTTTGACAAGTAAATGGTCATTTTGCCGGGCATACCAACATAATAAAACAATTTTTAACTTTGTTATGTTGAGAATGGAGATCTATGTGAACCGACTTCAACTTCCGTTCGCCTCGCATCCACCAGCTTACTCCCCAAGTCAAGCGTGCGTAAAGACATTTTACTTTAATAAGCTGCAGCCTCCTAACTCTGGCCCACTACATGAAACTTAACTTGTTGTTAACTTCGGGTTTGTTCGAGAAACCTGAAACGTAAGCCCTGTAGCATGTATCTACAGGCTCTGACGTCTAGGACACAACACTTCGACACTTGAGCTAACTTCTCTGAAGGGCACATCATAACCTCATAGGGCACTCTGCATAGTTACTTAAAACGCCTGAAACCATTTCAAATTTCACCCTTTACACTAACTACTTTGAAATCGGTTATGTTATTGTTTAAGCGGCGGGTCGAGGGACGGCCCGCCCTTCATTTTGATATTAAACTTCGGTAAATTGACTTGGCAAATATTTTTAATTGGCATGTTATGCTTATGTTACGTTAGCCGCACCTACTACAGGAGCCGCAAGCGTTGGTTAGCTACTTGTATTTGCTCCTTGACTTCCTGTCTAGTGGCCTGATAATATGGAATGGAGAAAAATTCTCGAATCAATCAATCAATGAAGCAAGTTTGAATCTTATTATCTGAATATTTTTTTCATTTTTTCTATTAAACTTATTACATTTTTGTATAATTATGTCAGCACTTTCAATGTCAAGTGATATTAGACTAATTAGACACGATAATAAGCATTGCAATTCAAGCGGCAATGCTGCCAGCATGTTGGGTACGCTACCTACTGGTAGTGGGCTGGAGCATTTGGACTGTCTATAGGTCATCGCGGCCAGTATACACGGTGGCATTTAATTCACTCTTTTCCTTAAATGTATGTACTCAGACCATGCTATAGAATATTCGTACAAGGTCTAATTTAAAAAAAAATAGACTTTGTTTTGCTAAATGAACTGCATGACAGCCAAAATGTCTGTTTAACGCTACACACAGCGCGAGCACCAGCTTAGTGCTTTGTAAATGTTTCGTAGACAATAAAACACCTGCTTTGTCCAATGTCGCAAGACTTTTCTTTAGAATTTGAATTTGATAGTACCTAATTTAAATTTTATTTCATAAGTACTTTTTTTATTTAGTTATATGGGACCGTTCTAGCATGGACTGAATACATACATTAAAGGAAAAGAACGAATTAAATTCCACCTTGTATAGTCCAAATGATTTTTTTTGTAGTGGTAGTTTAGTATTAGTTATTATTAGACATTAAAAGGACATTAAATAAAGTAAGCTTCAAAAGTCTTCAATGATAAAAAATAAAATAATTTATCAAAAAGTCTAGTTAAATTGAATACGCGCATAATAAATATTTTTAACAATAACTGCCTTATAAATTAGCTATCCAGAATAGCCATTATTTGTACGAGTGACATCAGGTGAAATCGCACATTTGGAGTATTTTTTATTGAACCGAGCTGTGTTTTTAACCGTAGCCATAACATAAAGCGGAGTACATATGAGCAATTTAGCGGATATATCCGCCGTAGCCAAATAAATGGGTAACTCGTCCTGAACGTTAAAATAATGCCGGCAGTGAGCAACTGCGTCGGCGGTGCCGGCCATAAGAGAAAGCGGACTGAAGCGAAGTGGTTAGATGTAAATCATTAAGAGAATTGACGTCGGCTTCCTCAACATCCGACGACGGTGTATCATTTCTTTTAGAGACTCAAATGTTAACAATATGACCAATAATAATAATAATGAATCGAGACATTTTCATGAACTTACAAGTAAAGCATCAATCATTTGTGTCAGATCATTGCTCGAGTGAGAAAGGTTAAAAATAGTTTGTGTTAAATGAAATATTACGTAACCTATAATAATTTATTTTAAGAACTTTGACTTGTTGAATTTCAAGATGGCTGAAATAGCTGCTCAATCAAGCCTTCCTTACGCGTAGGCCAATAAAGGTTATTTTAGAAATTTGTACATTAAAAGACATTCTAATAATAGTAATAATAGATAATAAAAAATATTTAATCAAAGTGATTCATACATTAAAAGTATTTTTATAGTCAATGAGCTTTAAAAGTAGTTGGATATCTAAATAAATATAAAACAAAGGTGACTGAGTGACTGACTGACTGACATAGTGATCTATCAACGCACAGCCCAAACCACTGGACGGATCGGGCTGAAATTTGGCATGCAGGTAGATGTTATTACGCAGGAATTCGCTAAAAAAGGATTTTTCGAAATTCCACTCTTAAAAGGGTGAAATTGGTGGTTGAATTATTTTCCCATAGGCCACGCCGCGGGCGAAGCTGCGGGCAGAAGCTCGTTACGGTATAAAATTAACCACCAACGATCACATACATAGATCCTGGACCCTAACGAGAAATTCCCGGGACCCAAGAACTACGAGGACCGTGGTCCCAGAAGACCTAGCCTCAAAAAAGTAATTGCGCTTTTTTTTCTGTGGACAAATACTTGTCCTGCCACAGGAATCGAACTCGCCGCCTCCGGGTTATGAGCCGACCTGCTTAACCATCACACCACAGAGGCTGTCAAATCACAATGGTAGGCTTACAAAATCCATAGATTTTATATTCATTTCAACCATTTTGACATGAGCTAGAGTGGCTAGCATATAAAGGTTTGGTATTAGAATCTTAAAAAATATACTACATCGCGCTTTCAACTTGCGCCACCGAGTTATTTTTATTATTTCCAAGAGCGATGTTTATGGATGCATAAACCGGCCGGCGCGGCGCGGCGACCGATAAGCGCGCCCGGGGCGAAACATTATACCTACCCCCGCTTTTTATTCCCTTATTTCGCAAACTCGTTTAACTACTCGTTCTTCAACGAGAAACTTTACAGCTGATGGACGTGCAATATATTTTTTTTAATTTTATTTTTGTACCTGGCTGAATGTCCGCTGGAGTTACGGCGGAGTTAAAAATATGAGCGGTGTAAAACCGTCGGCGATAAGTTTAATTGTGATATTAAATACAGCTGAGTCGGAGTACAGCTGTCTGCTTTATTGTATTGGACGGAAAATGTCGTATCATCCGATTCCCTTTATAGCGCGTTCATGCACTATGTCTGCTGCGTCATGTACACGGAAACATCATTGAAAGTCCAGTTATATTTAATTTAAATGTGTAGCATTCATCTTAGTTTAATGTTTTACTTACTGGTATTAACCGACTTCGAAAAAAGGAGGAGATTGTATGTATTTTTACCGATGGTTCACGAATTTCTACGAAATTTCATTTTACGTTGAGGTGTATTGTACCATATACATTTGGTAAAGATCTGATAAAGTTATTCGGAGATAGACAACGGAAATGTTCAATTATTAAATCAAAATAACTGAGAAAAATTTGTCATACTCAAAATGAAATAGTCAATTGAAACCGGTTTAATTCCTGTTTTTAAAAGGATGTTATATGTTATTTAACCATATCATTGAAGATAATATTTTGCATGCTATAATTATTACCCCTTAAAATCCTCATCCCTTAAAAATCTCCTCTAGTCGAAGTGCAATTAGTGGTTTTGGCTCAATTTCCGGAGGCAAGGCGCTGCGCACCACAAATTGAGTTTTGCCTTTCGTTGCACACTGCTGTATCGCTGTATCGCACAAGCTGTGGCTATGCGAGTGTGCACGCTGCTTTATCAGCTAGAGTTGCTCAATTCTTCAGTAGTAAGAACCGGATGCTTAATACATGCGAAAGTGTGGCTAGTATCAAACATCGTCATTATATTTTAACGACATCAAACACTTCATAAATCCCCATTTTCTTTCCTAATAAGGGGTTTAGTAAACAGGGGTTTTGCAGACAAATGTTGGAAACTAATTTTATTTCATAATATACACGGTGTCGTGTAATGCAGTCTGTCACGACACGACACAAAATTAATCAACGCATCTACTACGGCGTAGCACGTAGGAAGCTCACGTATAAGCACGCCACTTTTTAGACTATAAGCAGTCCCCTGTTACTAAGCCTCCATAAGTTTCTGTCTTTCAGTCTGTCTGACTTATAAACGGCTGTCCTTCTTGAACCGTGAAACTGAAACTTTTACAGTGCATTATTACAGCGAATTACTTGAAAATTTATGATACAAATGTAAAAGAGAAATAAATTAAGGGTATTTTCCATATAAAGAAACGTGTTTTAACGATTTTTTTGTTTGTTTTTGATACATTAAAACTTTAACACATCATGCCTCAATCTATGTATGATTATAATGCATACTCTGGCGTATGACAACCAATAAAAAAAACTGGCCGAGTACGAGCTGGACTTGTGATTAAGGGTTTTAAACAATATTTATTCAATTATTTACTTACTATTATATTTGATACGTGAAAAATACGAGTAGCGTAATGAAGTCTCACGCCACCACACAATAAAATTGAATCAAGACTTCTACGGCGTAGCACGAAGCAAGCTCCACGTGCCATGCCCCCTTTTTCTAAGACGCGAGTAACGAAAAGTGTCTAACGCCACGACACATTGTTTTAACGCCGTAACACATTGTTCTCCCGCGGCGGAACTAGCCCGAAGGATAATCAATCACATAATATTTGCATGAGCGGAGGAAGCAAGATGAATATTCCTCGTTACCTGCTACACTTTTTGTATGAAAGATTGATGTCTTTCATAAAACGACAGGTACGATACAGTATTAAATTGAACCGTTGTTTTTATAAAGTACCTGCTAAGGTTGTTCTGCGGTTTCACCCGAAAATTATCTGTTTTCCCGCAGGAACTGTTAAACGTCCGGGATAATTTTGATTATATTATGGACCACATTATTTGACACAACTTTTAATTCAATATATGAAACGCCAATACGCACTTGACTAGCATGGTGTTTACTAGGCACTGAAAAACTATAAGAGTCATTTTTTTAATGGTTATATAGAGTTGGTGTCCACAAACTTTTATAGAATCCCAGGACGACCTTTACAGCGTCACCAGGCGAAACTTGTATCCTAGCAGTAAGAACGTAAGATTGATGATACTAATACCGATACTGGTACCAATTCCAGTACCAATTAACAAATTTAACTAAAATCTGAAATAAATTACTTATAGTTTACAACACGCGGTCACACGCATCACTGTATTTATTTATGTCAAACAAAAAATCTTTGATTTCAACCAGCTTAAATACTTAAATACATAATTATATTTTATTTTTTACGGTAATGAATGATGTGACGAGCTAGTCGTTCACCTGATGTTAAATGACACGGCCATCCATAGCAGAACAGTGTCATTCGGAACTCTAAAATATAAATTTACGCGTGACACTGCACTGTGCACATCATTGTGAGACATAGCACAGTCTGGTAATAAAATTACTCAACTGTGAGATCAGATCGTAAAATCTCAATTACCCAGTAATTTTACTAGCTACAGTGCCCTTCAAACCGGAACACAGTAGTGCTTGCGCACTACAGCTTGGCAGCAGAATAACTGGCAAAGCGGTGGTACCTACCTATACGAACTTTGCAGAAAAGTCCTACCACCTAGTAAAAACACAGTTATCTACTCCGTAGGTATACTATTAAGTATATAAGTTCCCGCTCAAGCTCCAAAGGCTCCGAAAAACTTGACTTGCGGAGAACTTTGCGACATTATGAGCTTTTACTAGTTAGAGCATGCATTGAATGAGGAAGTAGGGAAGTCAAGAGCCGAGAGTGTGTTGCCTTACTATTGAATGCAGGAAGGGGGCGACGGAGGCCATTATAGGGAGACATAATGTGAGTTCATTTTCTTAAGGTTTATTTTAGATTTTTACGAAAACGCCTGCCAATCTTATCAAATCAAATCAATATCAAATTAGTGTCAAAGTATCCTTTAGATTTCCCCTTTAAAAGGATGACAACTGTGTGACGACGATTTATGTCACCCATCCTCCGTTCCATCATCCATCCGTTCTTACTGTGCCACGTAATTAAATCTATCATTCATTGCAAAATCTTCTAACAACCAAATCTAGAGTAAAAAACGAGTGTGCTTTAGACCTCACGACTGAAGTAAAACTTTTTTAGTTTAGCTCCATCTATGGGCTGATATAATTTTGTTTTTGATTTGTATAATGTTAATGTCGCCATCTTGACAATTGTGAATTGTCGTTTTACCGGACATACCAACATTATAATACAAATTCTTAACTTTTTAATATTGGCAATAGAGATCTACGTGAAACAACTTCAACTTCCGTTCGTCTTGCATTCACCAGCTTATTCCCTAAGTCAAGCGTGCGTAAAGGAGTTAAACTTCAGAAGTTTAAGAAACCTTTGAGGATATTCAAGTAGGTACTTAAATAGGTTTTTGATATAAGTCTTGCGTAACACTATATATACCGCAATTTCACAGCTGCATTAAAAAACGTGAGACCACCATGTTTATTCCTTTAATGGCGCAGAAGTGGTAAACCTTTAAACCTCTGGCTATAAAGTCCATTAAGTCCAGTTTGCAGGTAACCATCGGCAACCGCGCCAGATTTACGCCGGCGATGCGTAGCCACGTCCGCTCGTTAAAACTTCACCGAGTACGCAGGACTAACACACGGACGAGCTCGTTTGCGGGGTGAGTGACCCTTTAACTAGCTCTATTAAAACTGGAAGGTTAGACGATGGCAGTATTACATTTTTCAGGACCTATATACTATTATAAGTTGGTTAACATCACACACACCGTCGCTTAACATCAGGCAATATAGAGGTCTAACGTAAATCTATAAGGGAAAAAAGTCATTAGACTGTAGTATCAAACGTCCTAACTTCTATATATAGCTTGTTTATATCTATAGCCATAAAAAGGCATATTTATTCCGGTCTATAACATAAAAATGACATGGTAAAAATACGTTCCTTATTTGTTTATTGTTTTTTTAAACAAAATCGAATTTTCTCAATTTTGAACTCTTTATATAACAATAAATTGAGATATCGGCAATAACAATGACTTTATTTCTATTTGCGTGTACACCACGAGCAGACCAGCTCCCGCAAGCAGCGCCTGTTCACGAGCTTGACGCATTTTTATAAATATAAAAATAAATGTGTCAGCCATCACCCGGTTAAATATTTTATTATTTTCTTTTTTGATGAAGAAAGTAAGTTCAGATTATTATAAATTAACCCAAAAGTTGAAAGTAAAACTTTTGAGCTCTAGGGAGAATCGTTTTCAACTGACAGCTGTTAAATTATTTAAAAAAAAACTCGTTCTCGTTTCACATTCCTATTGAACTATCTTCCAACTTCCTCAAAAGCCACTCAACTACATCGCGATTTAAAATTTAAAACCTCGTCCTTGGACTATATAATTTACTTTCATCCCTAGGGTAACAATGTACTATTAAATATTTCCCCTCTTAATAACATTAGACATTATTTATATTTTATTCAAGAAGTTTTTCAAAACGGAAAAAAAGGAATACACACCGTGTAGATGTAAAATAGATGTATGGCAAGATGAATTATACTGATGATCAAAATACGTATCGCATAGTTCATCAATTTTATTAAATTGATTAGATACTAAAAGAAGACGCTTGTCAATTTACTGCAAGGTTTGTATACCTACTCATTCCAATTTGATCCAGGGCCTTTTGTGAAATCGTCCGTTAATAACGAAGGACAGCACAAATTTCAGCCAGACATAAATTAGCTCACTATCTGACAAGAACGAAATTGTGACAGAAAAAGTTTTGTACATACAAGAAGAGCTTTTGAAAAAGTTTCCCATTCATCCTAAAAGTCCCCGAAGCTATATATTAAATTGTAAATATTGAATCGACATGAGTATAATAAGTAGAGCGTAAATTGAACCCTACTTGAAGGTAATACAAAAGTGGTAGAAAATAATTCAGTTTTAGAGGGCAATGATTTGATCATCCATTATAATTATACAAATAATAAAAAAGCATGCAAGTTCACGTGTGAAATGAAGTAGTGCAGTAACGGTGCGACGTGTAAATGTGAGATGTTATTCACACCTAGTGTACACATAACGTGAACATTTGGTATATGCTAAGGTTAATGTAGGTGGAGCCGCAGGACGTAAGCAACTCATAAAGTTTAAATTTCTGACAAGATCGCCTGTCGTCTGGCCGTTTCAATTTGTAGACAGGATAATTTGCTTTTTTCAAAGTCAACATTCAAAGAATATTTTTCTAAACAATTTAAAAGAGTTAACAAACTAGTATTTTTAAAAACCAGCTTAAATTAAACCACTTCTAGTCGAGAACGTTGACCGCGTAGAAAATGTAATGTATGCAGCCGTTTGAATTACTCACAACTTCCAGGCCGCCTGATGAATAATAGAACGCATAACGCCCGCTAGGCGACACACTTGCGACGCATCTTCGGTTTTAAAAGTGCAATTTAACTGTTCAGATAAACTGTTCTTTATGTTTTTATTTTACTTGCGATGGGCTTGCGTTTGACTACATCTCACCTGATGGTAAGTGACGATGAGGTCGAAGGTGGAGCACGCTCACCCAGAAATAACCTATTTACTCTTGACTTAAAGACACCCAAGTTGTATGTGGATGGAAACACCGACGACGGGAGTGAGTTACTTCCCTATACAATAAAATTAATATTGATTTAAATTAATTCCCTATATAAAAGTAACGAATAGAATCAAAATGCTTTATATAATGCTATTTTGCTTAGATTTCAGTTAGTCCGATGATGATAAACACAACTAACGATTCACCTAGACAGTTCGACGGTACAGTTAAATCGCACTGTTAAAACTAAAGGTGTATATCGAGCTTTACTAAGTATAATGACCGAAATTGGGAATTTAATTTTACCCACCAATGTCATACTTATTTGCTTTCACTGTAGTTGTGTCTATCAAAGTTCATGATGATTAAAGATACCACCTATTGGTCAAAAACTAATTTTTATACAGACCACTGGCAAAAACTATAGCAATTTGTCATACGTAAACATTGTGTTATTTGTTACCCAACTATGTACAGTATATTGCGGTATACTTAGAGATAATAATGGTTTCGATTTGGTGTCACATACCGAACTAAACAAAATTTAAATATTTCCATATTTTTCATTTTCCTGTTATTAGAAGAGTACACACGTTTATATATAAAAAATGCTACGACTATAACTAGAACAGATGAAACATGTGCATATTTGGTGGCTGAGAAGAAGCGGCATACACAGTAAACTCAGCTGATAAACTTTGGAAAGCATTATTAGCCACTTATTTCTTATCAACCTATCGATTTCTCCGGTTCCTACTGTTATGCCTCCACTTAACACGGTCAATTTGCATCCTCAGTGTTGAGGCTTTAGCCACTTATTTCCCCCACTGATATGTTCTATCAACCTGTCTCATCATAAAACCTGAATCACGATACTTAACACAAGCACATTCTCACAAACAACAAAATTGATCTACAATCAGCTTATTTTATCTACTGCGAGGTTTTATGCCACCACAGTGTAGGCAAGGGCAGTAAAACAAAACTATCACGACGTAAATCTGTGGGATTGCCAACTAGGAAAGAAGGGGGAAGTAGGGGGCATCGTAAAAACGAATTAGCTAATACCGAGTCGTTTCGAGTTCGCATAAATATTATGTTTTATTCCGTCCGAGTTTCCTTCGGCCGTTACGCACGTAGTCGCTAATGTTGGTTTTATCGTCTTGAAGCAATAACGTATCGGGTTGCAATAGGAAAATGTTTGTTATTAACAATCTGGCCAGTTATAGACATTGGTAATTTTATGGAGATTACGGATTCTAGTATTTAACAACTGTGAAGAGCCTTTTCTGTGTCATATTAATGTTACCGAAGTTCATTAATGACATCTAAAGTAAAACTAAACTAGAATTCCGCAATTCGTATTATTTTAGAAACAAAAATGCTTTGATTTAGTGTGTAAATTAAATAAGCATTTCTATTCTTAAGATAAACTTCAGGAACTTGGTGGTGCGGGGTTCAAATTGGTGATATTCTAAGTTATTTAGTGTAAATTAATTTAATGATTACACCAAGCTGGCGATATAATATCAATTATGAATGTTAAAGTATTTATTTAGGTGCGTGAATCTCTATAGATAAAAATGTGGATTAACCAGGCTCAAAATACGATGGCTACAAACAAAAACAAATCCAATTTGTTTAGAATAATAACAATAAATATACCGCACTTTTGAAAGGTATAAAAGGTCATCGTGTATAATATGAAATATATTACAGACTTAGCTTAACTCGATAGAAAGGCAATGTTAAAACAAACTCAGTTAACTGCTACAACAACCGCAGCTCAATCCCGAGCTGTATCTGCCATCTACAAGTGCATCTCTGGCCCATTTCCTGTGAACAAGCGTCCCCGCCGCCCCTGCGTCGCCCCCGAGCAAACATGGCTCGGGTACAAGGCACGCCGGTCGCAAGCACTGCACTTCACCTACCGCTGTTGTTTGCTCTGTGATGATGACGCATCGCAAAGTGCTCTGATTGGATGTGACTGGAATTTCATGATTCAAGAGAAAAAAGTTTCAGTAGCAACTGGTTTAAAGAAATTACTATGTAATACTGACTGGCCCGATAGCTTAGTTAGTAGTAACCCTGCCTTCTGAACTGTGGGTTGTGGGTTCGATTCTCACCCAGGACAAACATTAGTGTGATGAACATCGGTGTTTGTTCTGTTTCTGGGTGTTATATTGTATTCTATGTATGTATTTATAAACAAAAAGTATCTAAGTATTGTATCAGTTATCTGGTTCCCATAGCACAAGCTTTGCTTAGTTTGGGGCTAGATGGCGTTGTGTGAGATGTCCACACATATTAAAAAAAACTATGTAATGAAGGTATGTATTTAGTATTGTGTTCCAAGTTGTTCAGTCAATATCAACTATTTATAAAGCTTTAATAAAGGTAAAATGTTTTTTTCACGTTGAAATGAGTAGGCAGATCTTGATTTGTACTAAAGATTGCTTACACTAACGACACAGGCTACACATAAAGTATTTCTATATATTGTTATATATGTCTATTGAAGTTGTATTAATTAGTGTTTTATATTTTTATAAGTTATATAATCCCCGTAATTGCAGTGTCGCACAAAAATTTCCACTGTACACCCAGGTCCACTGCTCTGTAGCATTAAGTTCGCTTTGTACCTTATAACGTATTGTATTTGTATTTTCTATCTATCTAAATACAAAAGCCCAAAAACTTAAGTTTAATTACATTTTGGTTAGACTCCCAAAATGTAGTTCAAATAAATAATTATATTATCTAATTATCAAAAGATGGTGTTCAAAACGGAGGGATGCCTGGAGTCAGTGGAATATCTAAACGTTATTACTAAGCCACGAGCCTGAATATTGAGTTTCTAACTACCTCGTTTACCACCTCAACTAGATTATAAACGAAAACTGGTTTTAACTGGCATCTCATGAATTCTGTAATCGGTTTCTATTTACAAATTATATAATAATAATAATAATATTCATATTGCAGTCTAGTCAAGTATAAGTAATTTTCATTAAAACTAAACTTATCCTAGCAGCAGATCCTAATAAAAAATCTAAAGGAAAATTAGTACTACCATCATTATAAAGAAAACATCTTCTATTAAACATCGGCACAGAACGCGTGGTCGCCATCTAGAACCTTCCTTTTCCATCGATTATGCGAGCGATGTGGCCTGCACATGGACTTGGCAACTTTCTAATTTTGAGAGATTATATCTATGCCTACTTTTCTTGATAAAATTACTTGTGTCTTGTCAATATTATGGTGTGGATTATACTGCAAATATCCTTTTTAAAATATTTCAATTAAATTATGGATTTTTATTTCCATTTAAAATGATTATAATATACCTATACAGCTTAGGATGGAACAGTCAACTCAAAAAATGATACTCTACAGGACCGCACCCATTCCGCCATTAAGCAATAAATAAGCATTGCAAGCATTTCAGCATTGCGCCTGCGCCACGTCATCATTCTGCCATTTCAGCAACTATCTGCGCCTAGTCGCCATTTCACCATTTCAGCACCACGCCTGCGCTACGTCGCCATTCCTCCGATGACTTATGTTTTCATCGCGACCGCAGGGTTATGCCGGCGAGTTATAGAAGACAGTCACGCTACTGACTAATGACTGGGTTGATAAGGACACATGTGGAACGGCAGGTGTATGGTAATGTAGACAGCTCTTCACAAACAAACGGACGGAACGCACGAACTCGCATTTCAGACGGATTTTTTGTTTTATTACGAAAAAATTAACAACTGAGGCAAGCTTGCTCCATGGTTGACCACGCCGTTACTTACCATCAGGCGAGGTGGCAGTGAAAGACAAGCCTACCATACATTAAACAAATTAAAGAATTTACTCACTCCACTTCAACAAATCCACATCGATGGGGAAAGCCAATGGGGACTAAATAACTTCGTTTTGAATTAGTTTTTCTACTACAAAATCAAAATAGAAGAGTTAAATTTATTATGACGTCAAACCAACTGAGTATCATAGCATTAAAACAATCCGATACCTCTATTTTATCAATCACATATTTCCGAAGTTAATTAATTTGCGGAAAACCTGATAAATAATGAGTAAACTGCTACATCATGATTAATTCATTCTCGATTAAAACTAGTTACACTAATGATAATATTTGTGCATGACACGAAATGTGTAATTAATTTAAAATTGTCATAAATGTTGATTAAAATCTGTGGAAAATAGGACTCCGAATAGAGCTTTGAAATCACGCAATAGCGTGAACTAAATGCGCGACAATAATTCACTGAATGTATCCGAATCTGATTTGTTTGAATCCCTTGTTTCCACGCCGCTAACTTCGAGAAGGTAATTCGCACTTTTTTATTTGTTTTAGTCCAATGGCTCTTTAGGGACGCACAAATGAATATAAATCGGTCACCCGCGCAAATAAAACTATGATTCATTAGATTTTTAAAACAAATTGTCTTATTAATTTCTCTGAGTTTTCAATAGACCATTAAATAAAATCTTTTAGTTTTTTATTTGTAGGGTAACTTTCAATTTAGCAAAAAAATCTTAAAACCACTTAATAATATTTTCTAAGATGTGATTTGCAAAATAATTAATTAAATTCTTTCAATCAGATTAATCTTAATAATTTTTAGGTGAAGGTATAATTTGAATCGTGATCGTGATTTTAACCCAAACCTTCTCCTTCGCAGTATCTTTAGCTGCGACATCACTTTTTAAGTAATGCGACGTCTTGTCGTCGCTCTTGTGTCAGTGTAGCCAAACGTTACCGCACGTGTAAAAATAAAATTACAAATAAAACGACCACACGACTGAAGTTAACCTTCTTTAGTTTAGCTCCATCTATCGGCCGGTATAACTTTGTTTTTACTTTGTTTAAAATGTTAATGTCGCCATCTTGACAATTGTAAATTATCATTTTACACATACATTTTTGACATACAAACATAATAACACAAATTTTTAACTTTCTTATATTGACAATGGAGATCTACATGAACCAACTTCAACTTCCGTTCGCCTCACATTCACCAGCTTACTCCCCAAGTCAAGCGTGCGTATAGAAGTTTTACTTCAATAAGCAATGTATACACATTCAATATTCAAATTTGACTATTCTAATAGAGAAACGGGAAGCATCTTGAGAATTACTTATAACAGCAGTGCTCACTGCTCACCCTAGTATATAAATCTATCTATAAGGAACTGTCACGTAACTATAGTAACGTACCTACCTATACAATGTAGGTATTTCGGGAATTGCTGTGCAATTTCCTCCTCTCTATTGAACTGAGAAGTGCCGACGGAGAATTTTCTTTTTGCTTTGGCATCGGTTCCATTTTTCCATTTTTGTTGAGTTCAGCTCATGCGATGGCCAGTTTGTTGCCTTCATTTTTTAATTCATTAGAAGAGTATGAGTAATTATATGAATACGATGATAATAATAATAATTTCAACGATCACATACATAGATCCTGGACCCTAACTAGGATTCTCTGTGTCTAGGGACCCAGGAACTACGGGGACCATGGTCCCACAATACTCAGACTCAGAACAAGAATTTGCGCTTTTATTTTCTGTGCAATCAAATACTTATACTGTCGCGAGAATCGAACTCACCGCCTCCGGGCTTTGAACCGACCTGCTCAACCACTACATCACAGAGACTGTCGAAAAAATCTAATGAAGTCTTCAAACAAAAATCATTAAATTTATAATTCGGCAAGTTCATTACAAACTACAATTTTAGATCAACGAAATAGCCCTTCGTCGCGATCTCCACTACAATTGAAGGGGGTGAGAACAAAAAGGGTTTAACTGATTTTTTTCACAAAATGACTTATGGGTATCGTTGGATTCAGCGTGAAATTATCTACAATAATACATTCTCAAAATACCGAAATGAGGCTTAAATCTCGAGATATTGAGTCTAAAAACGGGTTATCTGTCACAGGAATACAGTTCGCTTAGCATAAAAACATTATTATATTTATTTTATCATATTATATTTTTACAATAATTGTATGAATTAGTACTATATTTAGTATTTTAAAATAAAATTAAAACATTTTCAAGCAACTGAAACTTACATAAACCTTTTCTGTTACCAAGCACTCTACATTAAAATGACGCCGTTGAACTTTAAAGTCAATTTTCTCGAAACTATCAATTTGACAGTTAAACCCTTTTTATTCTCAACCCTTCAATTACAAAACAACATTGGTGTCATAACCAGTGATATATTGTATGAGAGTAGCTGCCCGCCAGCTCGCGGCGCCGTCACGAATGGCCTACACCCCGCCATGTCTCGTGACAGTTTGTTCGACACTCCGGGAGGTGCGACTACTAAATAGCCTGTCACACTATCACGGATTAAAAAGTGAAAATGAAAGGATTAAGAAGTGAAATGACAGTGTGAAAACGATGGCTTAGCATCCTAGTGCCTAGGCACTAGGACGCTAAGCCATCGTTTTTTTTTTTTACTTCAAACTTGTCTAGCATTTGACCACGCTTTCACCTGATGGGAAGTGACGATGCGATCGAAGGTGTACATGCTAGCCAAGTAAAAGTTCATAGTTTTGAAAAGTTTATATCAGGTTGTATATTGATATTTGTTGGCAACTTCTCGCACCAGTCGGATAAGCTTACATGTGGTTACTCTACACTCTATTCTGGAAGAACGATGAACAACTTTAACTCAATAAACATAAACAAAATTTTGTTTCATAAAAATGTACACATACATTTTAATACTTAAATGTATGTACAATCCGAGATAAAGCTATGGCTTGTATTATCTCTCTAGTTTTTCGTGCTTCAACTACACTAAGAGTTATCTTGTGTCGTAGGTTACAGCATACCCTTCAATAACATTCTGCTATATTCTAGAAAACTTTCACTAATAACTTTGATCTCAGGTTGAATAAATGAATGAATTTATTTCATTTACTGTCCCGATAGCTCAGTTGGTAGTAACCCCGCCTTTTGAACTGTGGGTTGTGGGTTCGATTTCCACCCAGAACGAACATTTGTGTGATGAGCATCGGTGCATGTTCTGTGTCTGGGTGTTATATTGTATTCTTTGTATGTATTTACAAAAAAAGTATATAAGTATTGTATCAATTATCTGGTTCCCATAATACAAGCTTTGCTTAGTTTGGGGCTAGATGGCGTTGTGTACACATATTATTATTATTATTTATGTACGCAATGCAATGCTCATTTCTACGAATATGTTCACCTACGAGGGGCTTCATATACGTACCTGCCATGAACATTATTTTGATTTATAGCTAACAAAATTGTCCACTCCCGCAGTTCAGCTCATAATATCGGACTCCACTTGTTACAAAACAGACTTTCTTCACGAAACTTGTCAAACTGACAGCCGCTGTCAACTTGCTCCCCGTAGACAGACGAATTTAAACTCTAATACTCGGTTGTTACAACTTATATTACAATGAAATGAACTAGTCAAACTATAAAGGCATTTCCGCCATACAATTTCAGGCTTTATTGCGCCGATTTAAGGGCTAGAGAAACGGGAAGTTGGTAGAACAATAATCCGGTGTCCGAAGTTATTACGGACAACTCGGTGACCTGTCGCCGCCGGAAGCAATTTTGGTTCGGACAGTCTGTTTTAGTATGATTGCGAGTACAATATACTTTTAACTGATACGTAAAATAGCGCCGGAGAAAATTACATCGGGGTTAGAATCGTTCCGTTTCATTCTAGACGAAAGCGTTGATTCAGGACAACGTTCGCAATCGAAATAAGTCCGACGATTCCGAGAAAAGGACAACGAGGTCGGAATTTAAATATGGCCTTAAAAGATTAGAATAGACAATGAACAGAAATGTGTATTTTCACAATTAAAATCCAAAGTTGTTGATCTACGTGTTCGAGGCGTCTTCTGCCGTAGTTGCTCCGAGCGGATCTGGTAGTTCCCAACTTTAATGACATTGCACCCGCGCTCCGCGCACCGCGCACCTCTCGCCACGCCGCGCTTTTATTGCTTTTCTAGTTGTCAAAGCGGAAAATATTTGCTAATAATTATTTACCGTCTCGAAGCCGTAAAACTATATCTCAGAACTCATGTTTTATAGCGGCAAGCTCTTTGATAAAAGTTTGCATCGGTGAAGTTTCTCAAGTTTATCAAAAGTTCATTGCCGCAAAGTTATATAGTTTGCTTCGAGTTAAATTAAACTAGTTACTGTCGGTGGAGAGTATTTATCAAAGATGTCAGAAAACTCGTATAAATACACTTAGTTACATTAAATGCGAACTCTCGTTTCAATGCCCGAGTGTGTAATTGTATTAATCCGACGTAAGTGCGGCCTTAAATTAATAAATTTCCCGGTGCAGCGCGCAGTAATGGCGTGGGTACGCGTGACCGCAGCGCACCGCGCCGGTCGCGGTATCGCGATAAAAATGCGGCGATAAATGACGTCGGAGGGCCAGAGGTCGCGTGACGCGCGCGTTAAATAATGTGAAGGCATGAGCGTACGATTTATAACACGGCCATCACGCCACGTCATGTGCCGTCATACAACACTACCGAGCTATTTATACTGCCTTTATTGCAGCATAAAATGCTGCGAAATGATGTGACGTAAGCGATGAGCTCTCGGCGTCGAAGCTACTACCATTCTAATACTTCATGTGTAAGGTCAGTATATAGATCTAATAACACCTTGAATTGCATCTAGATTTTTAGTAGTTCTCATAGTAAACATCTGCCACAAAAAATATCACAAGATTAAATAAAGAGGTACCCAGGTAATATGACAACGATATAGTATAGTTTGGTTTAAATCATAATAACCGGAAATATATGGGTAAGTATGATAATATTGTAACATAAAATATTATTCAAATATTTTCCAGTATAATATTCAAATCAAATCAAATAATCATTTATTGACATAAAAGAGTTTTAACATTAAGGCGATTGAGGACGCTATAAACCTATTTTTTTAAAGAAGACTAAAATCAAAATGCCACTTACCTTTAGAAAAAACCGCTATTAAATGACGAACGTTCCAAACGATTTAGAGCACTCACCTGAAACAAAAAAAAACATATTTTTATAAATAAAATATCTAAATGAGTAATCGATCGACATGCGACAGACGGGGTACAGCGGGGTACTTTCGCATGTCCAAACTCTAGAACAAATAGGGTGCTTAAAGAAAAAGTTAGTCTGTGACAAATGGAAGTCCGCGATAAATTCACGTCTGCACGACATCTGGACTTACCTGATGGAATAACGAGCACGCAATGTCACGAGGTTCTAGACGCTACTGTGGTACCTTTTCATTTTCAGGATTCCGTTCCCAAAAGGTAAAAACGGGACCTCATCACCAAGCTTACGGTTTCTGTTTGTTTGTTGAACCTATAAATGGCTGTATCTCTCAGACCATAGACGATAGCCAGCTGAAACTCTCACAGAATATGCGTCATTACCATGAAATTACCTTAAAATCACAAAAGAAAAAAAATTGTGGTTTCACACAAGAATATTATATTCTTATTCTAAATTTAGTATGGATTATATTTAACTGCATTAACGTTTAACAACAAATAGTAAAAAGCTGGACTTGCGATAAAGTTTTTCAACTACTATTCAATGACAAAATTATTTTATTCGTTTTTACCTATGAAATTGCCGTTTTTTATGAAATAAGGAACCGTAATATTTTACTTTATTTTTTATTTCTATTAATCAAAGTAGTCACCCATACAATCAATGCATCTTTACCAATGCAGTAGCAGTTTATTGATGCCTTTCTCGAAGAACATGATCTTTAACTCTTGCAACATGTTTTTTCTGATAACTAAATTAAACTATAAAAAAAATCTATGAGTAACGGCACGCGCTCAATGCGAACAAAGCTCTTGAACCATTTGCGAGGAGACAAGGCGGCGCGGCGCTTCTTTTCTCTTGTCCTTTTATCTGCGCTTCAGCGTGAAAACTGAATTATTGTCCAATTACCTTATAAGATTTACTGTCCTATTTCAAACGCATGTATTTGTATCGTTTTTCAGTTTTCATTTATTTATATTTGTAAAAACAAGAATGTTTGTAATTCAAATCATACACATAGTTTACAAGCCATTAATTTCTCGAGTCATGTTTGTAAAGCTTCACTTGCAAATCAATTTATACTTTTAAATAAATTTCGCCAATATTCCACGATTCGGTATTTTTTAGTGATTCTAAGCTTATTAAAATAAACAGCCACTGTAAGCCGTCTGCCAATATCTTTAAACTTGTTTACTGGGGTGCTGATATTAAACCACAAATAAAATAAAATGTACCTCGAGAAAGCTGCGTCAAAGCTTATCAATCTACTTGCAGAAACATTTAATTTGTTTAACTAAATCTAATATTGCCTTTAGTCTAAATTAATTTCAAGTTTGGTTGTGCTCGCTGAACGAAGATTTGCATTTAAATAAAGCAAAGAATAGACGGCGTATCTCGTTGTACTTTGACTTCGTTACTAAAGAACTTAAGTAAATCATGAACAACTAAGCACTTTCTTAAGGAAACTGGGGAAATACTAAGTGAGAGTGGCTTTTCATCAAGTTTTGTTTGTGATGCAATATTCATATAACAAAACATTTATTTGAGTACAAAGTTTTCCTATAGAAGTTGTAGTTAGTACCATTTTGAAATATTTAATAGACACTTAGAATATTTATAGTTAAATAGATTGAAAACTCTAATGTAAAACTAAACTGACTATAAGTATTTTGTCAGTTATATAGTTCTCATAGTAAAATGCTGCTTAGTTTAGGGCTAGGTGGCTCTGTGTTAAATATCCACATTATATTTATTGTTTATTTTATTTGTTAAACTTATGCATAATTAATTGCATTGATACTTCCGTTACTTTATTGTGACATTCTTTTGTTTTTTTTTAGTGGCATTTGAGTTTTCTGTGTATCATACCAGTGGTGTTTAACTGGGAAAACAAAAGTACATTGTGCATCGTTGCATTTTTCAGATATTTTATAAATCGCATTCGTTATTTCATAAATTTTCAAAAGCTCTCATTTAGAACCAGTATTTTAGTATTCCTGCTGGGACTCAACTATTATCGTATTAGTTTTAATGTCACGCATTTAAACGGTGAGATTAAACGCACGCCTTAGCTCAAACAATCTGTGTAGCTCCTAACTACCACCATTTTATTGTTCACCAACAACAGCTTAATTTAAATTCGGCAGAAAACGCCTACTATAACCGTTCTGAGAGCTACGTACGGTCCATTTAATGTTGGACAGTATACAAGCTGCAGTAACTCTTGCCGTCCACGTACTCACTCATTGTCAATGTCTTTATGCTGTGACAATAATGGCCTCGAGTGTACTTTAGACCACATGACTGAAGTACGATTTCTTTAGTATAGCTCCATCTATCGGCCGGTATAGCTTTGTTTTTGCTTTGTTTAATGTTAATGTCGCCATATTGACAATTGTAAATTGTCATTTTATCGGACATACCAACATAATACTACAATTTTTAAACTTTGTTATGTTGACAATGGAGATCTATGTAAACCAACTTCAACTTCCGTTCACCTCGCATTCACTAGATTACTCTCCAAGTCAAGCGTGCGTAAAGAAGTTTTACTTAAAAAATTCAAACAAATTGCTATCAGATAATTTTAAGGTGTCAATGTATGATCGTTTTTGGAGGTAATTTAATTCTTGACCACTCACTCAATAAGTTTATGGATAGCAGTTAATTGGCACATAGCGCCACGGAAATATACTTCACATTGTTTCAGCAATCTGTGCAGATTCGAGGCTGGTAGATCTTCGGGCGCGTGTACATAGATAGGCCTGGGCAGCAGCAGCTACCGCAGCAAACCACAACACATCTTGCTTTATTAATTACAGCTGACTTTAATAGCACATAATTTTAAAATGTGTGAATTTTCATTCGTCATAGCCTACATAGCTGTTCATTCACTTACTCTGTGAATGAATAACTTATGTATTCAAAAAATCTGTAGGTTGAGATTATTTTTGGGTCGTCTCGCCAAATCCTTGTGACACGCACATCATGTTAATATCTTTGTGTAAGCCGAATCACTGTTTTCCATAACTCCCACGTGGTACTAACCCAGGCGTTATATACCGTTTAATAGCATCTGTGGCGCCAACGAACAATGTTCCGCTGAGTTCCGTGAATGCTACGTAACGTTATAGGTTTTGGTGGAAGGGAGCTCGTAGTTTAGGTACGCATGTGTTTTATCTTCGCTTCTAGAGCCAAGTAACGGCTCTGACGCCTGTACGTAGGAATAGTCTAGTCGTAGGTAAAAGGTCGAACAGCTTGTAGAATATCAAGAAAAATGAGAAATGCTACAGCAAGCAAGAAGAATATAAATCTCAAAAGAAATTTTGAAGAAGGTGGAGGGTTAAATCCCTCTAAATCCAGCAATCCATAGTGCTTGCATGATAGCCTGAACATAAATCTTTGTGCTAGGTATGCCTAAATATTTACATTTCAACGATAAAAAATTGACGTTCCTTATTTTGTCGAGTTATAGGCTCCTTTTTTTACACCATAAAAGGAAGATATCCTCTAAATATCACGTATGTACGTCGAGCGATTTGGCTTATGTTGTCTGTCAGTCAATCAACCGGGACAAAGCCTTTAATTGAGGCAGGTAAAGATGTAGATCTGTAATGATGTAAGTGGTGGGGCGAGGTGTGTAGACCACACACCCGTCTAAAAACGTGTTTTGTGATGCGGGTGAATGTTTTAAGGTATTTATTTATTATATGCTCATTATATTGTACTTAATACACTTACATGAGTCTACATTCTACCACCTTCTACGAAATCGAGAGTGGTGTCTTCTAGGCAAGCGTGTTACATCCTAGACCACATCGTCACTTACCATCAGGTGAGATAGTGGTCAAACGCAAACCTATCGAATAATTAAAAAAAAGCCGACTAGTAATAGTAAATACACACTTAATAGATAGTTTACTACAGTTATGCTCAAATAATAGTGAGCAAAATGTTCTCTCGCCTCTGGTCAGTATACTTGGATGGATGCAGCCACAAATTATTAGCATATATTATGTCGTACTTTACAACAAAGCGGTATAGTGTTACTGAGAGCACGTTAGCTCTGGGACTTACAACGGATGTTTTTTTCTTTAATGTGGGCAAAGTCAGGATCTTTTGGACATTCTGACATTATCACTATACTTTGAACATGCACCAGAAGCAAAATATACCAGCTTCATGCAATCTTTTCTAATTCAATCTTAGGCCCAGAGTCAACTCCTAGCGGAAAAGCGGTAAAATCAAGTCCACGTCCCTGTTTTGTTTCTCTAATTTAGCTACTTCTATTCTAGTGGTACTTAAGGTTTATGGGGGCGCCACCGTCGCTGAGGGACGGGCATCTTGCAGGATTGGAACCCCGAGTTTATGAGCCGGATGTAGGTAGTATTCTGAGCCGGAAGTGAGTTTGAATATTATTAAACGATGCGGACGTAGTAACGTAGGAAGTGGTTCTTAAGTATTTAGTGTTGATTGAGTTGAAAATCCATTCCAAGCCAGTTTTTTTGGGATTTTGTTGCTGATGAAGTGAATTGAAGTGGAAGCAGTCATATTTTATTTTAGGAATCGAGTAAATTAATAAGCAAAATCGATAAGCAATATAAAAGTTCAAACTTAGTATAGTTACGTACATCTACTACACGATGGTATATCGTACCGTGGGCAGAGGACCAATATTGAGCCTACCGATATAAAAAAAAACAATAATTATTCCCAAATGTATATATGAATAGCGGAGAGAAATTAATAAAAAAACATTCATAAAGTATTAGAATGTGAACTCAGTCAAACTCTAATGCTTGTTTGATAGCCGCTGAACTCCAGAAATTGCGAATCTTGCAAGTTCCACTCTGCTTATGATTGCAAGAACTGGTAGCTGCTAACACCTTCGTGTCTGGCCTGATAGCTCAATTGGTAGTAGCTCTCTGCCTCCTGAACTGTAGGATGTGGGTTCAACTCCCACCCAAAGCAAACATGTGTATAATGAATATCGATGTTTGTTCTGTGTCTGGGTGTTATATTGTATTCTATGTATGTATTTACAAACAAAAACAAGTATCTAAGTATTATATCAGTTATGTGGTTATCATAGTACGAGCTATCCTTAGTTTGGAGCTAGACGGTACTGTGTCAAATGTCCACAAATATTGAAATAAATAAAAAAAGTTCCCTTCTGTTTGAATACTTGTAAAATACTACTTGGCAGCTCTTATACGGTCTTTTAAATAATAAATTATTATAATTATAGACCAGAACTAACTAACCACTTACGATCAATTGATTACTTTTTATTTCTAATAAGCTATTTTTAGCAGGTTTTCATTCTTAAAGCTATAAAATTAAATGAATTTAAATTAGTATTCTTACCAAATAAACTTATTAACGTGCTTATACCATAAGTTTGAAAAGAAATGGAAATTTATTTTTCTACTACAGACAAATAGAAAGGTAAACTCCGATCAGGAGCTTCGATTACACTCCAAAAAGAACAAGTAACCAGAAACTTTACCAGGCTTTACCCAGGCAACTTTATCATTTATTTTTTGTGGTCATATCGGGTTTTATTTATAATTAAAATTCTACTTCAAACTTACAAGTTTTCTAAATTCAACACCATTTCTGAAAAGTAAATACCTACGCTCTCCAAAACCGTTTTAGAAATTATTCTAGAAAACACTTTGTGAACAACGAAAAGAACTTTAGAACTAACGTAATAAGCTTTGGTACTTTTCGCCAGCTTTTGAAGGTCAGCGAGAAATTCGAGAAGTGATTACCATTAATACTTATACAAATCCAGATCAATTGAGAAAGTTTCAAGTTTCTGCTTACGCGAATAATTTTAGGTAAAAAAAAACGATTGGTACGGTTTTGGGAGAATTTAGCCAATCGCAAGTTTTTTATGTGACTAGATAGTCGTTCGTCTGATATTGAGCGATACGCCCATATAAGATGCAATGTCACTTGGAAGCTTATAATATAAAGTTTCATCATGGCACAGGCTATATGATTTTCGGACTGTAAGATCAGTTCATAAGTTATCACATTGTGCTATCGTACCTATAGTGCCTTTTAAACTGGTACACAATGAGTCAGCAGCCAATAGATTCAAAACGTAACGTTTTCCTTTGACATCCGTAGATCGTGTAAGAGCAAACGAGATTAGGTAGTAAAAGGCCCTGAGTGCAGTGGCACCCCGGTCGACTTATCTGCTAGGGGACCAGTCGACCGGTCGACCAATCGACTCACGTCTTCGCCACTCGTTAGTGTGTGCGAAGTGTCCGACCTGTCCGGACCTTTCAACAATGCAATTTGCTACGTTTTCCTTCAGCTAAGGATTGAGGAAGTAGAAGGCGGAATGATGAAATGTGTAGTATTTTATAATTGTATTTAGGTTAAATGATCATCAAAATATTGTTTTTATTTGCTACGAGCTTCTGCCCACAGCTTCGCCCGCGGCATGGCCTATGGGAAAATAATTCAACCATCCATTTCACCCTCTTGAGGGTGGAATTTCGAAAAATCCTTTCTTAGCGGATGCCTACGTCATAACATCTACCTGCGTGCCAAATTTCAGCCCGATCCGTCCAGTGGTTTGGGCTGTGCGTGGATAGATCACCATGTCAGCCAGTCCGTCAGTCACCTTTGAGTTATATATATTTAGATGTGCAAAGCATTTGACCACTGTCCCACCTGATGTTAAGCAATGCATGCTAGGCATGCTTGCCTAGAAGATTCTCGTCCACTCTTGACTTGAAAACTCTCAAGTTATAGTAAACTGGAAACAAGGACGCCGGCAAGTTGTTCCATTCATTAGTTGTTCGTACTTTAAAGTTAGTGGCGAGCCGCAAAAGTTTTATAAATTCATTTATTATTTACCTAACAGTGGTTTTCGAGATAAATTATTTTAACAAAACAAACAAGAGTCGGTACATAATTTCACTATAATTGAAACAACACACAAACAGCAAAATAAGTGTTCGTACATTGCCACATAATCTCCATATAATAACTATCGAATATAATTCAATCTCTAGCTTTTCGTAAAAAAATAAAAATATTTTTTTATTTAGACTTGTTTGTCATTTCTGTCTTATAGTAAAACAGTTAAATGAGCTTACACTCTTATTATGTCACGTACAACGTACACGTCTGTAATATAAACCGCATTTTTAAATTACACCTGCGCTGCGCTAATACTCGCCTTCAAAGCTAAGGACTTAAAGTGCAAGTCAAAGGCAAAGAACTTATTGCGAATAGGCTGCTTTTTGCACTTTTAGAAGTCAAAATAATATTAGTTACTTAAAATTAAGTTATTTTACTAAGCACATAAAATTACAAAGTCCTTATTTTCAAATAATATATAGCAAGCCCTTACAATATGAGTGTTTGAAAAAAAGAAGTTTTCTGTTTCACTACTGGAGCAAGCAATCCGGCACAGTGTCTCAGTGCCTCAGTGAGTCAATCAAGTAATGCAAATTAAACTCCATTAAAGTTTAATTGCACTAAACGAAAGAAATTACACGAAAGCTGAAGAAAGACAGCACGATCTAAATTGGTTAGTGTCCAATCAGGTTACCCTGGCTCAGTCTAGACTTTAGACAAAAGAATACGTGATAGATTATATCGGTACTGTAATCTACTGAGATTTATTGCCTCGAACATTACTAAAGGCTGTGTTTTAGGGACGCTATGCGACCAGCTGTGCCTTCATGACAGTGAGTTTGGGATCAAAAAGATTCGATTCTTGTCCCTTTCGATCAAACAAAGGGGCGTTGTAAGTTTAACGTGTTTAGCTGTGTGTCTGACAACAAAAATTAACATGTATTTTCGTCGTCTCATTGGAACCGCTTGGTGAAGTGTTGGTGATTCTAATTTCATCTTGGATGAATTAGTTTCACGAGTAGAATAAATAGCATTTGTTGCAGTAGTGACTCTTTGGTTATTTTCTTTGCAAGCTGATACCCACTTTGACAGCTCGCCTCTGAATGGCCCTTGAAATTGACCTCGGACACTCGTCTCACAGTATCCGTATCTTTTATTATCCGCCTCGTCCAGGACGGATCCCGGATTGTGTTTAATTTGAGTCAGTGTGGGACAATCAGTTCTCGGATTAGAGGGCGGGATAAAAATACAAACAAACAAACCGAGACAAAGGCGTGACGAGGGTGGAGGAAAGACCCTTATCTGGGCCTCATAGCCTCTAGCGTCCGACTTTGTTCAATTGTCAAAGAAAAACCGCTTCACACCGCGCTGTTAGATGCACAACCGGCGGTTCCTACATTATTTACGTATAGAAAACACTGGAAGGTAGTTTTTTTGTGGGAACAATAGGCGAGATAAATTATTTACAGGGCCGCGAGGGTGAGCACGCTTGCGGGCAGAACTAAGGACCAAATTGGACTTCAAAAATGTAAGCGATTGCATCCTAGTCGCAGGAAAAAGTGGATTTGAAAAAGCGAGCAGACCATTTTTTTTATTTAATGATTTAATAGTCAGAATTAACAGTAATTCACAGAATCGTTACTGTGATTAGAATAAAATGTGAGTTACATATATGCAGACGCAGTGACAAGTGCCATGTCCGGGGGTAGATTGAAGAACTCAGATGAACACTAAAAAACTTTGAAATATTAGAAGCAGACGAATCATTACACCCCCTTTCTCAGTCATTTAATACAGGCATCATTAACGACACTCGATCGAGAATCCCAAAAAAAAAATCACTCACTGCTCCTCATGTACATTTTGAATTGCTTAGAATATGTAGTTCCGATTTAAGTTGCAAATAATGAATGCGTTATCTACATAAACTACTTATTGTATGCCATATTAGTATGGCATTAGGCAGAGAAATTAATAAATAAATATATGTAGACATTTCACACAGCGCCATCTAGTCCCAAACTAAGGAAAGATTGTGCTGTGGGAACCAGAATACTAAAATACTTAGACACTTTGTGTTTAAGTTTTAATTAAGTATATATATAATAATAATAATAATAATAATATTAATAATAATAATAACACCCAAATCAATTACTGCTTGATCAATCAAGACGCGTAGAGTACACTCAGTGGAAAACCATTTTTCCAATGAATTCGTACATGCTCGAAAGCCAATAATGCTCAAAATCCAATTATTCACAATAATAAACCATACATTTATTTTTGCTATTTTGCTACTTACGTAGGGGATGAGCTTTTTCCTTAAAAAAACCGTTAGTCACCGTTGTTGCTTTGATCAGAATACATTTAGAATTCACTCGATGTACCCGTGATACTGTATCTTTAGTCGTAAAGAAAAATTCAATGTATCTTCCAATATTTTCGAGGTAATTGTCCTCGATACGAATAAGGCCGTTATTTCATACACCACATGTGATTTTATTACGTGTATCGATGTAATCCATTCAGTGGTTCGGAAGAGCGGGGGTTGATCGTCTAGACAACCCCAATCCCTGTGCGAACGTAAATATAAAAAAATCCAACACTTACTGTAATTTTAGAAAAATGTTTATATGAAACATAGTGTTTTGCTTGATTTAAAATTGATGCAAATTCAATGAACTTTTTGGTGAATGTTTTTATACTATTACGTTTTTTAAAGCGAGTTAAATTGAAATATTTTATGATGATACTTGAGTTACTAGATGGAGCGACGACCTGCGAGATGATCACGAAACTTTGATTGCAATGCAACAGGAGAAATTTCCACACTAAATATGCACATAAATTGCGTATTTAAACTGTCGAACCCTTACAAATTTGTGTTTCTATGGGTTGCATTCGAGTTACGTGATGTGTACCAACTTATCACGTTAAGTTATATGTACCAGCTTCAAAGTTATTTACATCCATGAAAAGGAAAAAAGGAACTTTCTCCCCTCTTTCTGCGTATTTATGTACTCTACATTTACATAACGAAAAATAGAGTAAAAAGGAACAAATTTCAACCGTACCACGGACCACTAAAAATATAGGTAACATACAAACATAATCTTGTGTAATAAAGAAATCGCAATTTAGACACCATCATTATATTTTTAATAAATAACGTACTAGGGTGTAAAATAGCACGATATAAGCTTTTAAAATAAGGAGGGTGACCTATTTAACAACAGCATCCAGCTACAAATGAACAAGTTAAAATTAACCGGAAAGCAGTAAGTAGCGTAAGTTACCCCAAGTTGCCCCAAGTTGGGGGTAGCTGCAAAGTTTCCATGCCAACGGATAGCAGGGCCTACTGACCAGCGTCTGGGGAACACGGGAGCTAATTGAAATAACTCAAGTTTAATGGGAAATTATGTTATAGTGTACATGGTATCTGTTATGTGTTATATAGTGTATGTTTTGTATGTTTTTATTGTCATTTCATTTCATTTCTTTTTTAGTTTTAAGAACTAAAGCATTCTTCAGTCACGTGGGTTCATTTCATTTTACAAGTGCTTTTTAGATGAATATCTTAGTTTGATATCAAGTAATTTTGAGTTATGGTTATTGGCAGACACTGTACTGCGCACATCATCCTGAGACATCAGCACAGTCTGGTAATAAGATTACTCGACTATGAGATTAGATCATAATATCTCAATCACCCAGTAATTTCACTGGCTACAGCTGCCGGAACACGGTAGTGCTTGCACACTACTGCTTGGCGGAAAAATAACTGGTGGTACCTACCTAGACGAACTTTGCAGAAAAGCAGTTAGTATTTGTTACATTTACCGTGTTTTAGAGGCGTTCAAACAACGTTTCACGATTAAGTTAGACTGTTGTGTCGAACAGAGAAGAAATAATAGTAATAAATAATAATAGTCTCGGGAGAAGTAATAATATTCTGTGGTCGAACTAGCGCGGTTCGCAACTCAGTGTTTCGCGCTTTGATGATTCGAACCTTAGTATGTCGCACCAGCGTAGTGCACTCCAATATTTACAAATCCCCGATCTTAAAGCAAAGTCAATATTAAATTCATATCCGATTTTTACAGAAGTCCACACAGAAAATGCATTTCAATCTATCTGATAAAAACTGCAAGTCAACTCGTAAAGAGCATCCTGGCGACTGAATCAGATTTCCGGCCAAATCGAGATGGAGATATTGAATTTTTAGCGAAATGCTCTTCAATTTAAACGTTTATTAGAACAGTTGAAGTGTTCGCACTGAATCCTGAATGAAGTAAATATAAATATATAAAAAAAATATCTTAAGCTATAGATAATAAGCGCACAAACCAAAATAGAGTCAAAATCGAAGAGAAGGTTCCAGAAATTAAAGTTTTTGAAAGTACAACCGATTCTTGTCCTTGTATTATAGATCTGATATATCACAGATTGATATACCTTTAGGCACCAGTCTGTCTATTATTCAACCATGTGTGTAATTATGCAATGAAAGGAATTTGTTTCACAGCCCGCCACCAATGTATTAAACGCCATGTGAAAGTTGTGGGAAGTCATTGAATGTGGTCGTCTCCAAAGTTCATTGTATTCTGAACTAAAACTAATAAAACTAAGTTATTCTCAACTCATTTAACTAATTACCACAACTTGAATTTACAAATTGAGCTATTCAATCTTACTTCAGTTCAGCCATTTTGTACCAAAGTTTAGACGTGAAACCTAGAACCACGTGAACTTAGCACTCAGTCTGTTCGCGACTTGGCTAAGTTTCAACGCTTTTCTATGAAGTTTTTCGAGCCGTGTCGTGCTGTCCATAATAAACTTTAATAGTGGCCAGATAGCCTATGTCGCCGTCCTTATTGTAAAAAATATAACTGGTTGTATAATTTATAAAACTAATTTAACTTTGTAATTAAAACATATAAATTGCAATGAAATGCTTGTTGTGTTTCAGTGATGTAAATAACAAAACGGTATCACGACAGAGCACAATGAAATGTATTCTCATGTCGAATATATAAATATTTCAATTTTAATGATGTTACCATTCTATTTTATTTATTTATTTAATAGCAGTATTTGTAGAAATAAACTAATACGAGTTTACAGACCTTAAAATATTTCTATGAACCACTCACAAAAAAAATATGGCAAAAGTTTCAGACTCGCTAATTTCGCTGCAAAAAATTCTGACAGCAAATGAAATTTTCATCCCCTAAAAACTGGCTCGAAAAGGCTTTAAACAAAACACCTCTGAAGTATGCCCTGCCGTATCTTATACTCTTCGGGTTATAATGAGGAGAGTAGGAACGCGCCCCACTTTCCGAGGGTTGAAACCTCATTTGTATTTAGAAGATAATGTCAAAACAAAGACGTCTTCAGAGCAGCCCAAATGAGCTCTGAAATTCATGGAAAAACCTAGCTTTAAGAGTTTAGTACCCCTACCACGGTGGGGTAAAACATTGCCTAATACCCTTAAATTCTTGCTACTAAGGGTTAGTTTCCAAGTATCTCTTTCACTAGAAAATTGTATAGCATTATGAGTGTAGGTTCAACCGTAATCTGTTCGATATTGAATGCTATTTATTATGTAATCTTATAAATAGTTTCACATAATTATTCTTCTAAAAACTATTCTCAATTAGATATTAAGAAAAAGTGTATTGAAAAATAATAAAATGCCTGAAAAAAATTTAATAAAATAATATGTTTAATATAAACTTCACTGATGAAAAAAAAAACAATACTGCCATATATATATGTACGAGTATTCAAGATGATTGCGTAATCAAAACAAAACACTCGAAAAATTATAAAATCGGCAATTAGTTAACAACGTATTTTAAACAATAGTTTTGTGAAGTAAAACTTCTTTACGCGCGTTTGGCTTTCGGAATAAGCTGGTGAATACGTGACAAGGCGGATGGAAGTTGAGATGGAGATATATGTTAGCGAAGATAGAAAGAGAGAGAGAGAAACGTTTCGTATATTACTGTAGGGGCAAGAGAGAGTCTCCATTGTCAACATAACAAAGTTAAAAATTACCTAAAATTTGTATTATTATATTGGTATGTCCGGTAAAATTACCATTTACAATTGTCAAGATAGCGACATTAACGTTAAACAAAACAAAAACAAAGCTATACCGGCCGATAGATGGAGCTAAAGAAATTTTATCTCAGTCGTGTGGTCTAAGGACACTTGTTTTTGTTCCTATAACTATTAGAGCGTCTAGGTACATTTACTTTTCGGCCACGAACATGTCGTGTAGCCTTCTTTTACAAATAAAATATTCAATGGTAAGGGGACGAGCAGACCTCGTTCTATAACTCTCCGCCGTCAGAAAAACGAACTCTACGAGAGCCTCTACATTTACTATCTCTACCGATTTAGTACCAGGACACACAGTAACCTGGGAGCTATAACTTTTCAGAATTAAGGTTCGAACTGTAGGTTACTCTTGATAATGTTAGACCAATAGAGTTATCCGTTTTATGAGCTGTTTAGGTAACACGAATGTAAAGGGGTTCGGGATATTTTATATGGAGCTGTGCTAAAAATATTAATGTAGTAATAATTACTGCTGCTTTGAATCTTTCTTCTTTGATCTGTTGAATCCGTATCATCATACCTTCTTTTGATCAATGATGTTAGGTTGAAATATCACAGGTGGACATGTATAAGAGATCTTATTTAAAGCCATAGAGGCTCGCGGTTCACCAACAACTTCCCCCCTTTCCCGTATGAATTCTCAATTACTCAGAACAAATTGATTCCAATATTATAAGCAATCTATGTGAAAATTTTCATTCGCTTATCTGTCACCTTTTCTATTATAGCGTTGATAACGTAATACTACGCACTATACTAGTAATAATAATAATAACGCCCATCGATCACATACGTAGATTCCGGACCCTAACTAGGATTCCTTGCATCTAGGGACCCAGAAACTAAGAAGACTGTGCTCCAATACAAAGACACAGAACAAAGGTTTAAGTTTATTTTTCTGTGCACAAATACTTGTCCTGCCGCGGGAATCAAACCCGCCACCTCCGGTGAGGCTTATATAGCCATGCCTCTAATCATAACGTACATAGCTCACTGTACCAGGATAACATAAAATCGAGTAAGCCGAGTACATACGTATTATGCCGGCACGATATGAGTAATGTTGCCAGCGTGGCCTAGTCGTGAGGGTCGTAGAAAACCTCTACCGCGTTTCTCATAACGGTTACTGCTTTCAATAAAAGTTTTTTCCCACCTACGCTAAAATAATAATCCGGTAGACCCCAAGAGCGTGCGTGTGTGAATTTAGAGCTAAAGAAGCTTCAACAACTGTAATTTATTCAGAGTAACACGTGCGTAAATTAGTATAATGGGTATTCTAAATAAGTTTAACTAAGTTTGCGATATCAATTTTAATTGTTTAGGTACAGTCTCTTTGGCTAACCAACTATTAACCTACATACGAGAGAACACAGAGTAATAAAGTCATTAGTCCACCTCATAATGTACTTTGAGGTTTTTATACATATATACGTGTAAATAGGATATATTTATATATATTCTATTTACACGTATATAATACATATTATGTATATGTATGTTTCTACATGTGTATATTTACATGTACATTTTACATTTTTTTTTTATATTTATTTTTTTATACGTGTGGACATCTCACACAGCGCCATCTAGCCCCAAACTAAGCAAAGCTTGTGCTATGGGAACCGGATAACTGATACAATACTTAGATACTTTTTTGTTTGTAAATACATACATAGAATACAATATAACACCCAGACACAGAACAAACACCTATGTTTATCACACAAATGTTTGTCCTGGGTGGGAATCGAACCCACAACCCACAGTTCAGAAGGCAGGGTTACTACCATCTGAGCTATCGGGACAGTCAACATCGGATCAGTCAACAGACATGTATTAATATACTAAATAATGTTTTTTTTTTAAAGGGTATAAACCGATTCCAATCGCCATACTGAGAAATACTTGAATGATGTTACTATATCTATACATTTTTTCAGTTATTTTGATATACAATAAAAACTACGGAACTGATTTTAATGAAATTTCTATGGAAATAGTCTGAAAATATATCCGATTGAATAAAGAATAAATTTCCCGAATTGGTTAATAAATAAAGGAGTATAGAGGTAACAAAAAATACAATTGAACTGAACTGAACCTTCTCCTTTTTTAAAGTCGGTTTGAGTAAAAGGAATCAGTGTAATTTGCAGTAAACACACTTTTAGCCGGATCACGACGTGAATGATATATTATTGTACAAGACAACTCTACAATTATTTATGTGCAGGAAAGATAACCTAGATTTATTAGCTACCTGTGTATTGAGAAGTCACTCCGTGCGTGAAGCTAGGCGAGGCGATAGCTGAACATTCTAACGAGCCTTCATTGAACATTCTGCGTATATAAAATGTAAATAAAGGTGCTATGGCTAACTAACGTGCGTAAGCAATAATTAACACGCATACATTTCTACTAATATTGGGCGCGGTTAGGGTTAGCTTAATTTTAAAATTCGAAGTGTATCGTTCACAGCGAATCGTTTGTGCGACTAGCAGGTGACACAGTTATTCTCGTGTTCTTTATAATCTCAATTACTCTGAAACCATTTTAATACACGATTGGACATTAGCTCTTTGGCTTCTACAATTAAGGGTTACAATTATAAAAACACTCAAATGGTAATTGAGTGCCTAAACGCATGGAAAAGAAATCATTGATTCAACTTAAGCTAAGGTAACCATTTCCTGACGTCATTAAGCCAGCCTGCTTCGGTATGTATTCCATCCCTTCATAAATATTAATACATCATTTGATCCACGTATCCAAACAAATGGAGGCAGGAAGTGAGCCCGAGGTAAATCTATCTAGCCATTAGGTGGTTACTGTTAATGGCTACCATAATGCATAGTCGATTTTCCTTTTTGACCAATATTTCATGTATGCACTTTTTTATCACGCATAATCTTGGATCCTAACTAAGATTCCCTGTGTCTAGGGACCCAGAAGCTACGAGGTCCCACAAAACCCAGACTCAGAACAAGTAGTTACACTTTTTTTTTTAGCACAAATACCTGTCCTGTCGCGGGAATTGAACCCGCCACCTATGGATTTGCGCCGACCTACTCATCCGCCACATTAAAGAGACTATCATTTTGAACTGTGGGTATGTAAATATTTATTATTTATCTATACTAATATTATAAAGAGGAAAGATTTGTATGTAAGTATGTTTGTAACAAATTGGCACAAAAATTACTGGACCGATTTAAAAAATTTTTTCACCATTTGAATTCTACATTATCACTGATAAATATGGGCAATTTTAATTGCAAGAAAAAAATGTTTATGCCAAAATGTTGAAAAAATAAATGTCCACCCGTGCAAAGCCGGGACGGGCCGCTGGTAATGTATATAGCACATTGCCTACTTAACATACGTTAAATATTAACATGCGGCTAGAGTTTTGGCGGGAACGCGAAAAAGATTGCGTCACCGCATTGTATTATTTTCCAAAACTTGTGTTATTTTCAGTGTTAGTGCATAAAATTGGTGGCATCCTATTCGTTAAGGCTGGATTACAGGCATGAGTGTGGGAAAGTGGTATAATGATGGTGAAACGTTTCTTTTCGTATTGTTTCCAAAACTCCATAGAAGCTTCAAGTAAAGTTGCCACCACTTTACTAGGAGTATGACTTTGACTAGACTATGACTTGACTTGATGACTTCGACTGTGACTTGACACTTATTTGCGTGAAATATCATTAACTTGATAAATTATCAATTACTTGACACTGGCTAAATACACGGAGGTGTGGAGCCAAAACATAACAAAAAAAAACATGCGGTTATATAGGTATAGATAGTCTATGGTCAAAAAAAAATCCTTTGTTACCAAAAAAAAAAATCAGCAATACAAAAATAATGATTAGTTACTAATCGATCATATTTATTATTATACCGAGAATATTATTAATGTGGTTGTATAGCATTGTGTATACACCATGTACATCTATTTTCGATATATTTTATCTATTCATATTTAAACCTGAATCACTGTAAACTTAGTTTACCAATAAATGAGTTTGAGTACTTGAGCTGAATACGCTTTATTCTTGAAGCATTTCAAGAAAAAAAGATATATGGATATTTAAACGTATTCTCAAGATATGTGAAAATATTTTTTTTCTCCTGTCCTTAAACTGGATTCCTACATGACTACTGGGTGGCAGCCCATTTCTTATTTAAAAATTTAGCATTGTAAATTTTCCGCAAAACCCTATCTATTCAACAAGGAAGCGAGCGCCAAGGTGTGAAAACGAGGCCTAAGTGGGCCTCATATCCGCTGCCGGCACGACAACGACCTAAATACCGAGCTATTCTAGAGAAACACTTAGCGTGACGGTGCCTAGGCATGTGGGGTAAATATCTAGTAATGCCGGGTAAATACCTAGTGTGCGGGGTAAAATACTAAAACTCTTCGATGTATGCCCACGTAGTACTTTTATTTTTCTTGGTTTTGTCTCTATCAGTCTAATTCTTTTTATAGTATTTAAAGCGCTATCGTAGTTCTTATCATTACCGACTTTAGTGGAGTAGACTTAATTTTTATATCGAGTGGGTTTGCTGCATGCAAAATAAACAAAGTTTTGTAAAAATAGGCTTTTTGCTAGATTTTTTGTTAAGAGCCAATAAGCAAATTATTTATAATCAATAAGTCCGTCTTGTTGTCCTCGTGTAGGCAAGTGGTCAGTCGGACTCCAAATCTGTCTATCACAAAAGATACCAAATGGTGTGTAAAATTATTTATCGAAGTAGAAAATGTTTTGTAACAAAAATGAATTTATAGATTAACATCTTATAAAATGAATTACTATAAAAGTAACTTATGTGTTAATCCACTATATAAGCTATCTATATTGCAAATTTCATCCAAATCCGTCCAGCGGCTTGATCTTGAAAGAGTAACAAACTTCTATACATAAAAACTTTTGGAAGACTATGTCCTCCTTTAATTAGATGGTGCATTGATGTAGTTGATTAACTTGACTTGGAGTTTTGGCGGCGTAGTGTATAAACACGGCCGACCATTTTATTTTTATTTTTATTTATTTAATTTAGCCGACGTAGCATATAAGTTAGTTCTAAGTTAATACAGTCAACATGTAAAAGCCATGCAATACACTTGTGCACCGCAACACCATCTTTTATTACCAATATGGTGCATCAACCAACCCCACATATACTCCACCTTTATATGGCGACCCTGCCAGCGGCTGCAAGTTGGAAGAAACTGTGAAGAATTAAATTAAAATAAGGCAGCCGCTTATTATAAAAAAAAATTAAACTACTTAAAGAAGAGGTTGATTTAAAAATGAAACGAAAAAGATCGCATCATTGCATTGAATTATTTTCCAAAACTGGTGTTATTTTCAGTGTTAGTGCATAAAATTGGTGACATTTTATTTGTTAAGTGCTGGATTACAGGCATGAGTGTGGGAAAATGGTATAATGATGGTGAAACGTTTCTTTTCGTGTTGTTTCGAAAACTCCATAGAAGCTTCAAGTAAAATTGCCACCACTTTACTAGACTTTGACTAGACTATGACTTGACTTCATGACTTCGAATGTGACTGGACACATAATTATTTGCGTGAAATATCATTAACCTGATAAATTATCAATTACTTGACACTGGCTAAATACACAAAAGTGTGGAGCCAAAACATAAAAAAAATTGACTTGACAGTTGTATTTTTTTTGTTTAGCTATACACTTTTGTGTATTTAGCCAGTGTCAAGTAATTGATAATTTCTCAATTAATTTTATACAAATGTCTCAAGTCAAGTCACATTACAAGTCATCAAGTTAAGTCATAGTCTAGTCAATTGATACTACTAGTAAAGTGATGGCAACTTTACCAGAATTTTCTATAGACTTTTGGAAACAACACGATAAGAAACGTTTCACCATCATTATACCACTTTCCCACACTCATGTCTGTAATTCACTTAAACAATAAAATGCCACCAATTTTGTGCACTAACACTGAAAATAAAAGGAGTTTTGGAAAAAAATATAATTGTAAAAAAATATAGTACAACAGGTGACGCGATCTTTTTCGTTTTCCCGCCAAAACTCAGTTGTATTTGTTAGTGCTGTGGTTGACGGTAGTTTAAACAAAAGCATGCTTTGATGCCACAGTATAAAATATAGTATTCTAGACTAAGTAGATTTGTAGTCTGTAGTGAGACCTTAGTGAGCTAGGCGAGACGCCGACCGCGCAAGCTCGCCACAGTCGGCACAGCCGGCGCGGCGCGGGTGTTTGCTGCAATCAGCCCCGTGTCAGGGCACAATTTATATGGTAAACCGCTTGAATATGCAAGGAGACGTTTGCTTAGTTTGCTAGTTGCGAGATGTAAATGTAAGGAGTGGGTGTTATCGCGTAAATAAACTTCAGTTTACCTCCGTGTGTTCAAATATCCATATGCAATGTAAAACATGAATACTGTTAATTTATGCAACACAATTTAACCAATACAAACTCTATTGCTCCGAAAATAAGGGGAAGACATGCAGTTTGCAGCGTGTGTGGAATTGAAAAGCGTTGCAACAGTTTTATTATTACAGCAGATGTAATAGCGTCACTGTCATGCCATTTTCAAATGTTGTGGTATGGTATATTATTCTACATGTAAACATCATGGTTAGAGAAAAAAATGACCTGCCATTGTGGCTTAAATTTCTATAATATTGTTTTTTTTACTGTTGTGTTTTTTTTTTATATGAGCTGCCGATATTTTTGCGCTGATGAAATTTGTTGAGAAAAAATATATAATTATGACAATAGTGATTGTAAAATATGTTGGGGTGGTCTCACAAATGTTGTAAAACCAAAAGTTCAAAACTAAACTAAAAAAATATATTGAAGCCAATTTTTTTTAAACGTATATACTACCAGACCATCTGGATAATATTTAGATTAATTGTAACTAAATAATTTAGTTATAATTAATACATACTTAAGCTCATTATAAGTGAATTATGTTCTTTATGAGTAAAAAAATCTATGTTTGCTGATATTTTATTTTATCTAACAATTTATTATGGCCAAGGCTCCACCAGTAACCTACCGTCTTAATAAATTCATTGTTCAATCTTTACCGCAACCATTTCCGAAGTCTACTAATTTAGACAACGATTGTAAACCCATGTCAAACATGCAGGTTGCAGGCGCATATTCTATGTAAGTGCGCGATATCGCACGGTCATGCCTTATTGTACGGCGAAGTTATATCGCATTGTTATTCGGTGAAGTTGTGCGGTGCAATTTTGTTTTCATCCATGTTGCATTATGATTACGACTACATGCCGTTTCCACACGCAAGGGCGAGTTAAAACTGTTGTATTTTGACTTTATATATAATATAATGGCATATAAAATTAAATCTAAGCGTATCGTTGTTGATAGATCTTGACCAGTCTTGATGTACTGGATAGTTTTTTGAAGGCTATATATAAATGGATAGATAGAAAACACTTTATTACACAACTAGCTTATGCCCGCAGCTTCGCCAGCCTGGCCTATAGGAAAATAATTCAACCACCCATTTGACCCTCTTAGGGGTGAAATTTCGAAAAACCCTTTCTTAGTTGATATTACACTTTACACAAAACACAACCTCCAAATTTCAAATTTCTAGGACCAGCGGTTTAGGCTATGCTTTGATATATAAGTCAGTCATGTACCAGGTTAATGACCGTGGCAGCTAAAATACTTGTTTTTAACTTTTAGTTTAGGTACCTACTGTTTTCAGTGTCCACTATAGTTTAAGTGATATTAATTTCCCATACAAATGTTTGTTTTAGAAATGTGAAATGATTTCAGTTCAAATTTGTGCAAATGGCTGGTAGATTAGACCAAAGCTTGTATTATAAGCCTACAAAAACTAGCCCGTCTACGTTATTTCCACAGATTATGTAAGGCGTGACTACGAAGCCGTATAAAAGTAAAGGAGATTGTCGTCAGAGCCAGCGTCGCGTGCTCTAATTGCTTTCTTACCGGCGTTTCGCAACTTAGCCACGAAACCACATAAATAAAGTTTTTCCACTGTAACTGTATTGTTTTGAGCGCCTCTCTAAAGTCAAGATGGAAATGGTTTTACCAATCTTTTCATAACACCTCTGATGGCTTGCGAGCTGTCACTGTTTAAGCTTTTTCATGCGTCATGTTTGATTTGATTACGTTTATTTTAGTAATGTATTGGAGTGGCAAAATATGAACTACGTTTTAAGCCTCATAGATTAATGCATAGTTACATCATCTGTTCAATACGTTCCTACTGCTGGATCATGGACTTTCTCTCACATGACAGAGAGGTCATAATCTAGCATGCTGGCCAAGCGCGGGTTTGGTGGATAACGCATGTACTCGAGTTATTGTGATTTCGGTTTCCTTGAGTTTTTCTTTAGCATTTTAAGAGCAAATTTAGATAGAAAGATAGATAGAAAATACTTTATTACACAATCAACAATTGTAGGTATATAGGCGATCTTAATGATAGACAGCATTATCTTCCAGTTAACCTGGGGTTAAAAATGAAATGAAATGAAAATGAAATGAAAATTTATTGGCAAAAATAGATTGTTACAAAATGAAATAATAATATCTAGTGTAATTCCGCTGAATTCAAGTACTTAGATTATCTATATTGGGTTAAAAGATTATTGTAGGTAAATTAATGAAAAAACCTGAAAAAACCCTAAAAATCATGAAATTACTATAACAAATTTAAAAAATATAATTATTATGAAATTTATATTAATTATTATTATTATTTTTATTGATATAAAATTAATTATTACTATTATTATAATAAATAAAACTGAAATTTAAAAATATAAAATTATATGAATATTGTACAATTAATTATTATTATTACAAATAAATAACCCATCTTATACACTGTTGAATGACCAAACTAATATTGTTTCGTCACCATTACTTCGCATTTTTAGTGGGGGTAGGGTATATAAAGCGCCTGACTTGCAACGCCCAGTCACTCACCTTCCGACCCCCCGCTCGAGCTTATTAGGGCCGCCGAAGTTGAGTCTGTCATCAAGGGTCTCGCTATCCGTAAAGCCTCCGGCGCTGATGGTATCAGCAACAAAGTGGTCAAACACTTTTCTGTCCCCTTAATCTATCTCCTAGTCAGCATCTTCAATGCGGCCATGAGCAACTGCTCTTTCCCCGTTGCGTGGAAGTCCGCCGACGTCATCGGCATCCACAAGCCAGGCAAGAAGGCTACCGAGCCCTCTAGCTACCGGCCCATCAGTCTCCTCAGTACTCTGGGGAAGATCTACGAGCGTCTCATTCGGAGGCGTCTCTGGTCCCATATCCACGAACATAAACTCCTTCCCGACGAGCAGTTTGGCTTTAGAGCTAGACACTCTTGCGTTCAACAAGTGCACCGCATCACGGAGCACATTCTAGATGGCTTCAACGCGAATCCAAAACCGAAAGGGACTCTCGCAGTCTTCTTAGACGTGGCGAAAGCCTTCGACAAAGTCTGGCACGACGGCTTGATTTTCAAGCTGTACCACATCGGCGTGCCAGATCGTCTTGTGCACATCATACAAGACTTCCTTAGGGATCGAAGCTTTCGCTACCGCGTCGAGGGGGAGCGATCGTCTCCCCATCCTATCAGAGCCGGAGTGCCCCAGGGCTCCGCGCTTTCCCCCTTGCTTTTCTCGCTGTACACCAGCGATATCCCGCGGTCATTTCATCCCAGTGTGCAGCTCGCACTCTTTGCGGATGACACCGCTATCTACTGCTCCGGATGGCAGAGAGTTCACATGCGTGGTCGCCTCCAACGAGCCCTCACCGAGATCGGTGCTTGGTTCAGGAAATGGCGGATCACGGTTAACCCAGATAAAAGTGCAGCGATGTACTTTTCTGACTACAAGCGTGGTCCGCCAGCGAAACCACTGTCCTTGTTCGACAAGCCCATTCCCTGGGCTTCGTCTACCAAATACCTGGGGGTTACCCTTGACACCAAACTCAACTTCAAGGACCATATTAAGCGAGTGCGCGATAGGGCTGCCTTTGTCTTAGGCCGCCTCCACCCTCTCATCTGCAAGCGTAGTAAGCTGTCCCTTAGAAATAAGGTGACGCTTTACAAAACTTGCGTTCGCCCCATTATGACCTACGCATCTGTCGCGTTTGCTCATACTCCCTCAGTACATCTGGATCGACTTCAGGTGATCCAGAACCGCTTTGTCCGCAAGGTGGTCGGGGCTCGCTGGTACCAGCGAAACTCCGACCTCCACTGCGATCTCGAACTCCCATCCATCCGTCAATTTATGAAGGATGCATCCCGCCGCTATTTTGATGCGGCACCTCATCACCCCAACCCTCTCGTAGTCAGAGCTTCAAACTACTGTACAGACACGACAGACTCGCCACCCCGTCGTCGCCGCCCGAGACACGTCTTGAGCGACCCGGATGATCCTATAGCAGCCGTAGTATCGGCTGCGCTAGGATCACCGGACCAGTCTAGCCCTTCTGGCTCAGGTACCGCTTTCGGCACCGGTATAGGATACCAGCGTAACACAATCAGACACCGACCCCGCCGGCGAGGTCGACGTACCCCCCGTAGGTTAGCTAGAACGGTCGCGACTTTCAATAGGGTCCACTCTTCCAGTGGACGTAGCCTTCTCGATCCTCTTATCCCGGCAACGGCCCAAGCCGAGGCTCGCACCCCAGGGGTGCCCTTGAGCTAGTTGCCTCCCACTTTTGACGGCTGGGCGCCCTAAGCGCCCGCCCTCCCGCCCGGTGACGCTGTAAAGGTCGATAGAGACCAACAGCATTAGCTCGTTCAAAAAAAAAAAAAAAAAAAAAAAAAAAAAAAAAAAAAAAAAAAAAAAAAAAAAAAACGCCCAGTCACTTTCGAGCGAGCCTTCGGCGAGTCAACACGGTCCTGAAGATGCCTCGTGAAGAAGCGAAACACGTGTCGAGGGTTATCTGTATTGGTGTTTATTTGTAATAATAATAATTAATTGTATAATATTTATATAATTTTATATTTGAAATTTCAGTTTTATTTATTGTAATATTAATAGTAATAATTAATTTTATATCGATAAAAATAATAATTATTAATATTAATTTCATAATAATAATAATATTTTTTAAATTTGTTATTGTAATTTCAGGATTGTTAGGGGAGGGTTATCTGTATTGGTTTTTATTTGTAATAATAATAATTAATTGTACAATATTCATATAATTTTATATTTTTAAATTTCAGTTTTATTTATTATAATAATAGTAATAATTAATTTTATATCAATAAAAATAATAATAATAATTAATATAAATTTCATAATAATTATATTTTTTAAATTTGTTATAGTAATTTCATGATTTTTAGGGCTTTTTCAGGTTTTTTCATTAATTTACCTACAATAATCTTTTAACCCAATATAGATAATCTAAGTACTTGAATTCAGCGGAATTACACTAGATATTATTATTTCATTTTGTATCTAAGATGAACTTCCGCGAAGTCACGCCTGATTCTATCAATTAAAAATAGATTGTCTAAATAAAATTATATACGATGAATACAACTTTAACTTACTAGTATCACTATTTACATACATAGCTACTTACTGATTTTACACGTATAAAGTAGGAGCATTGGTGCTGAACGAGTAGGATTTGAATATGGCTACGTCGGTTTGAAAGTCTCACCGGCTACCGCTGAGCCATACTCGCTCTCATACCAATGCATAACTTATTAGTTATATCTCCAGGTTAAGTTTTGTTTGGGGACGGTACGGCTATCCGAGCAAGTCTTTCCTGATTTGCGAATTTATATACAATCCTGAATGTTTGAGACTACCAACATTTCAAAAAAGCAAAATCCAAACTCGTCTCCGCGGAGGTAATAAAACCGTAACAGAACTGTATCCGACCAAAGAGAAAACTCAATTGATATTGGTGCATTACTTGTCGCCCCCTTCCCCCTCACCCCTAGGCTTCACATGATATATGGGATGAAGAGGGGGAGGAACGCCCTTTTTCTTTGTTTGGGAGGGATTTATCGCTAGTGGGAATATTTCCTGCGGGACCTGAGGTCGTGGTTTATTAGGTTAGTGGCTTATTGAGAAATGGCTTATTGTTATAGTATGATCGGATATCTTCTTCATATTGTTATTATATTCGGAGATGGAGGTTCGATTTTGGTTTATTTTTCAATACTCTAATTGGTTTACTCTTCGTAAAAAGACGGCCATAAAACTTTGTTACCAGACTACGTGTTATTTATGTTTACGTTGTAATTTCCTGGTTTGGATGAAATTTTGTAATATTATAAAGACCATTGTAATATAGACTAATTATTTACAAGTAATTTTATACCTGAAATAAGTTGCTTTGAAGAAACGCGAGTAAATTCTTTAAAAAGTATTTTTTACTTCTCTACAAAAAGTACATTTTTATTTAACGCTCTACTCTTTATTATGATCTCTAAAACTCGGAACAAACAGATTCAATTAAAAAAGTACTTTCAACCCGAATTAAAGCGAACGTAAACACAGCCACCGTAGAGCAAAGCAAATACATCAAGGGTAGAGTTTGAAATAAACCTTTGTTCTACATTTATTTAAATAGAGCTATTAGTTCGTGGATATTCCGTCAACTTTAACAGTATGACTCCTGTAACTGCATAATAAAATTAACAAAATAAACTTTAAAAGATAAGTATAGAATAGAAAATATAGAGACTAGAAATATAAAATATAGAGACTTTAAAATCAAGCTTGTAAAGCTAGTTCACTTTTCAATAAAAACATTTAGTGAAATAGAGAAAGGTTTGAAAACCAAGTTAAATAAAGAGTTGGGAACGATTGGAGCGAAATTAAAAAGTATCGGTTAGCGAAAATATACTTTAATTAAACGTTCAGAGATGGAACAATGAGCTTTCGAATTTGGAAGCATTGACCAGCTGAATTACTAGTCAGGTTTAAAAACAAAAAGTATTTGTTTGCTCTTGATTTTTTAAATTATTTTTTCATTTTTAATGTACAGTTCTTATTTTTTAAAGTAAAACCAAGATCGGAACTGTATATTTTAGAGTTTTGAGTAGCACCTGCCGCTGATATAGGCAGTTGTGGCGCTTGATAATACCTCGTCACATCATTTATTACATTTTTTAAAATTAGTAAGCAACACTCGTTTTTTTTTCAGTGGAGCCAAAATATTAAAAAAAAGCTCTATACTCGTTGCTATGAGTTTTAGATATTCAAAATTAGTACTTTTTGCGACGCCATAACAGTGCTGTGTAACTTGTGTGATGTATCACTTCACTACACAGTACAGTAAATTAACAATGTGTACTACCTACATCTCATCATCTCTGTCCATCCAAAGGTTGTCTGGAAGAGATCGCTTTTTAGCAATAAAACCGCCCATTGTAACCTACTTATAAGCTTTCCTGTAAGACAATATGACAATAAAGAGTTTATCTATCTATCTATGTACACTAAGCAAAAAAAAAAAAAAAAGTAGTAAGTAATAAACGTTTAATGAAAACAGGATTTAAATCACCTTCTGAGGGATAGTGCCCAAAAACTGGCAACATTCCCTCGCTGAATGACCTGGCTGATTTGTTGGCCGAGGTACGTTCCAGCACTTTGGTCGAGCGTCAGCTCTACCAATTGTTGGGACAGCTCCTGACTAGAAGCCCCTTGCTGTGAACCTTAAGATTGTCTAAACCCCAAACGGTAATAAATAATTGTATTTTTATAAAGTCAAAGTCAAAAGATTTATTGAATATAGGCTATTTTTGGCACTTTTACGAGTAAAAATTATATTTTTATTTAAAATTAAATTATTTTACTAAGCATATAAAATTACAAAGTGCTTATTGTCAAATAATATATAGCAAGCTTTTACAATACATGAGTTAAAAAAAAGAAGTCCTCTTTCTCACTAGTGGTGCAAGCAATTCGGCACAATGCAGAGACAGAAAGTATATTATGAAAAGGAGCTATTTTCTAAGTACAATATTTAACCGTACCATAACAGATACATTTTTAGAAATCCGTTAGAATCAGTATCGTCGACAGCACAGACATCTAACGTATCATGTAAATGCACCAGTAGGTAAGCCTTTGAGGAATATTTGAGATCGTGGAGTAGACGGCAAATAACGCTGCTGACTGCATACCCCTTACTGTCTCGCAGAGCACAGAATCGGATCGTGGATACGCCCAATAAGTTTAATTGTAATTGTGCATATTCTTTTTAAATTCGAAGAAGATAAGATAGAAGATATAGATTGAGAAGAGGAAAAAATCTACGGAGATTTACGACCTCTTTAAATTTCTTTTTTGCTGCTCTGTGGAAGACCACAGAGCAGAGAAAAGGCAATTTGCAAAATAACGGCGGGAAAACGAAACAGATCGCGTCACTGCATTGTATTATTTTCCAAAACTTGTGTTATTTTCTGTGTTAGTGCATAAAATTGGTGGCATTTTATTCGTAAAGTACTGGATTACAATCACGAGTGTGGGAAAGTGGTATAATGATGGTGAAACGTTTCTTTCCGTGTTGCTTCTAAAACTACATAGAAGCTTCTGGTAAAGTTGCCACCACTTTACTGTATGTATGTATAAGTCATATGTATGTACTGTATGACTTGACTGACTTGACACAAATATATGTAATATTAATTAACTTGAGAAATGATCAATTAATTGACACTGGCTAAATACATAAAAGTGCGGAACTAAAAAAAAAACATTACTGTGCTATTAGATTTAGCGGAGCTACATGAAATATTTTTGTAGCATTTTGTAATTTAATATTAACTGCGCGAGTTTGAGTTAATTGAATGACGAAATCTAATAATCACAGGTTCTTCACTTAACGCAGACACTACACTACCCTAACTCTAGATCGTCAAATAAAATCAGCATCCAAGTATTCCCTCTCCACCATCTCACCGTTCCGATTCAAGTAGGAATTTTGATATTCGGAGTCAGTTTTATAAAACGCAGCGCAGCTCGGCTGAGCGGTATGGCGATGGTGTACGGATTTTAGGTATGCCGTGTTTATACTGCAACTCGGCGTGTACCAGGAATATAATGCAGAAAGGTTTATTCTTAAAGGCTTATATTGTAAATAAAGCCATGAACGCCTCTTAAACTTCTGTATATCCTTAGTTCTTCAATTTACATCGTAGTTTTTCACTAGTCCACCAAAGACTGATTCTTGCTCAACCGTCTGACTCATACACCCGTCCAATCGCCAACCAGTCAGTGTTGTTAACCAGGAGAGAAAAAAATCCCAGCTTATTCCAAACCATAGATTAACAATTTAATAAATTCTCAACTTAAAATCAAGTTGCTGTACAGAAGCTACGTATAAATTAATAGTGTTATAGGAACAATATACAGCCGCCATGGTGTGGTGGTAAAGCAGGTCGGCTCATATCCTGGAGGCTTCAGGTTCAATTCCCGCGACAGGATAACTATATGTGTATGAAAAAAAGCGCAAATACTTGTTCTGTGTCTGAGTATAGTGGGACCATGGTCTTTGTAGTTCTTGGGTCCCTAAATATAAGGGATCCTGGCTAAGGTCTAGGATCTATGTATGTGATCGTTGGGTGGGATTATTTATTTATTTTTTATATGATACTAGTTGCACCCCGTGGTTTCACCCGCGGATAAAAGGTATTTTAATTATTTGCTCATCCCACGGGAAAATTGCAATTTTCCGGGATACAATGTAGTCTATATGTTAATCCAGTCTATAGGCTGTCTTGGTACCGATTCATCCAAATCCATTCAGCCGTTTGATCGTGAAAGAGTAACAAACATATACACATACACACAAACACACATACACAAATTCAAACTTTCGCCTTTATAATATTAGTAGTAGTAGTATGTGATTAGTGTGATGTGATAGTGTGATGTGATGTGATTTATTGAGTGGAAAATAAATGGCAAACAATATTACCACGCTGCCAGAGTAAACATAAACCGCTATATATAGTAAACATATGTTAGTACTCACGGATTATGTTTTTATTAAATAGCGAGTGTGATATACCGATGTAGACTTACCTGAAAAAGAGAAAAAAACATTAGTTAGTTTTTTTTATGTTAAAGGTAGCAAACAAGCATACGGCCCACCTGATAGGAAGTGGTCACCGTAGCCTATTACATCTGTAACACCGGAGGAGGCGTCACCAATGCATTGCTTACTCTGTAGTTTGTCATTTGTATGTCGAATGGGTAGAATTTGACCACATTACGTCATTTAGCGGCATGATACTATACTAGGTGGTAGGACTTTACTGCAAAGTCCGTCTCGGTAGGTACCACCGCTTTGCCAGTTATTCTGCCGCCAAGCAGTAGTGCGCAAGCCCTGCTGTGTTCCGGTTTGAAGGGCACTGTAGCTAGTGAAATTACTGGGCAAATGAGACTTTATGATCTGATCTCACAGTTTAGTAATCTTATTACTAGATTGTGCTGATCTCTCTGGATGACGTGCGCAGTGCAGTGTCACGCGAACCTCTATACTTTAGAGTTCCAAGTGACACTGCAGCTGATATGGGCAGCCGTGTCGTTTAACACCAGGCGAATGGCTAGCTCGTCACGTCATACCTTAACACGCGTGAACGGATGGAATGTTAAGGCTAATCCTTTTTCTTCTTATGAAAGAATAAATTAAGAAAGTTGAGCAGAATATTAGACAATTTTCACCACGTGGGTGAAACCGCGGGGCGCAGCTAGTAATGAATATTTTTGGCACACAACGCCATCTAGCCTCAAACTAAGCAAAGCTTGTACTATGCGTACCAGATAACTGATACAATACTTAGATACTTTTTGTTTATAAGTACATACACTACGAATAATACAATACAAATGATGTTCATTTGTTCTTGTTTGTATTTGTTGTTTCTTGTTGTTCACGAATAAAGTATTCATTTGTCTAATTTTTATTTTATTTTATTTTTGTCCTACAAACTGGGTTGATAGTGTAGCAGGTAAACTGTTTTATCATCGCTGCAAAATTATAGTTCTGTTAACGCATTATTTAGGGCTGATTATTATTCAAACATTTTTAAAACATTCTAACTTAATTGATAACTTTGCAAGCAATCTGTTGTGTATAAAACATATTTTTAAGTACTTAAGTTTTTAAGTGATTCCATCACAGGTACAAAATTTTAGTTATTTATCAAATATATAAATGAAACGAAGTTGAGCTGTTAAAGACTCCACTTAATTTTATGTTATTTTAATTTACAGAGATCGCTGTTCCCCTGGAGACCTCTTCATCAAGCGAAATAAAATCTGAGCTTGACGTTTTAATTTTCGTCCTGTCATTAATTTGCGCGTAAATCATTTATCTGGAAATTATTTAGTGAAAAAATATAATTATTGTGAACATGGTATATGATGGTTTGTATTCACAACTATGAAACTTATTTAACCCGATAAGATTAGTAAGAGATTTCTGCAAGAGTTCGTCTAGGTCATTGACTATGTCTTGGTAGTCAGGCACCACCCCTTTGCCAGATATTCCGCTGCCAAGCAGACTACTGCTTACTAATACATGCTACTACATACTAATGCATGCACTATTCTGTTTCAATTTGAAAGGCACTGTGGCTGTGTGAGTCACGCTATTGGGCAAATGAGACTTTATTTTCTGATCTCAGTACATTAACCTCATTAATAGGCTGTGCTGATGTCTCAGAATGACGTGCGCAGTGCAGTGTCACATAAAACTTTATAATTTAAAGTTCCGAGTAGCACTGCAACTGTTACATCAGGCAATCGACTAGCTCATTCCATCATTAATTTATATCATAAAATAATACTTATCCAGTTACTTGTAGCTCATAGCTCAGTTATTATCGTAGTATAATTGATTTGTGTTGTTGTTATCTTATCGTTTTTATTCCACAGAACAAAAAAGAATTATTTAACAAACTTAGTCTTATCAAAAGTAAGTTTATGTCACCAAGTTAGCTATAACATTGAAATTAGCTCCGCGGCTACTACAATTTATTAAATAAATCGTATCTAGGTCAATATTTAGAAGAAATTCAAATAGAAATTTTAATAAAAAAGTATAGTATTTGAATATATTTAAAAAAGTTAATCATTAAAGTAATAATATTTTCTTATAGCAGTATCTATTCAAGTATAAATTATAATTGTTAATGGAATATGATACTATTTCCAAACTGTAGTACACACAGGTAAAACTTCCTCAGCTCCACAAAACTTCAGCTATAAACAACTATAATAGATAGATCTTTGCTGCATTGTGTTCTACTACTTTAATATCTCTACCATACTCTATTGGCTCGCAGGCAAACCGATTTGAACTGTATATCAATACCTATAAATCGCAGTTTGCCAAAAACTGCTCAGTTAAATGAAATATTGTACGCAACAATGTAGAGAATGTATAGTTGTAGAGTCGCAGTTACAATGTCTTTGGAATGAGCTATTATTATCATCGTGTGTACAGTTTAGGGCATTGAGTTTAATTTGCTGCTCAGTTCTAAACAGAAATTTGCCGAATAAATACTGAGAACTGTAAGATTTAATTACTCAAACGATATTGGCGTAGTGCGATACTTTTAGAGCGGTACTAAATAATGTAATATAAACTTCAGAAAGAAATGTTACCTACTAAGTCAATAATTTTAAATGATGCCCAACAATTACATTACATAGATCTCGGATCCCAACTAAGATTACTTGTATCTAGCCACAGGAACTACAAGGACCATAGTCCCACAACACCCACACAAAACCAGTATGTAAAGCTGGTAGTTGGACGATACTTCGAATTTTAGAGATCCTTGAACATTTTGGTATCCAATCCATTTTGGTAGTAAGTGTGACTTTCAACCCGACGCACCAGGTTCAACTCCCGCTCGCCCTTGCACCGATGACTTTTCAAGTAATGTGCGGAGATTCCAGTCGCTCCTACAACGGTGAGAGATAACATCGCGAGGAAACCGTTTATATTCAAGAATTACAAAATTCGAGAACACGTGTCAGCCACCAGCCCGTACTTGGCCAGCGTGGTTGATTAGTCAATCTGAGATAAGGTCTGTATCCCAGCAGTGGGACCGTGTTTTGCTAGAGGGAGACGGCAACAATAATTATTATAAAAAAGCGTGTTAGTGAAATAAAACAATGATTTCATGGGCAATACGTACAGTGCACTACGTAAGAAACTTTATTTTTTGTCCTTCTCGCAACATTTATTGTCGAACAGAATCTTTCCTTCTGGGCATTTCTTAGTACACTTGCCGTTGTGCCGAATGTATCCTGTTGGGCATTGGTCACCTTCGAAAACTTCTCTTCGTGTTCCTTCGGCGACATGTTGTCCCAAATACAGGCTTATAGCCATTGTAATAAAGACGATCAGGTACAGCTTCATTTTTATCGCTGATAGTTCCAAGAGAATGTTTGAACTATGAATAGTTTGTAGTGTATAACTGCTCGGTCCAACAAATCTTGCTTAAATACAATGTAAGTCTGTGTGTGAATAATTTGTTTAAATAAGTATTTCATGCGTGTTATCAATTTGATTTTGATAATAAAATGGAATTTATTTGATACCTACATGATTTACTAATATATAAAAGTAAAAATTTGTCTGTTTGCTTGCTTTTTGTTAAAATTTTGTAAGTTTACATCGCCATCTATTCCGGCGGCTTAGTACTACTAACTAGTTGTAAGTACGAATCGTGAGTGTAGTGAAGCTGTTGGTGTCAACGTCAACGTCGAATCTGTCAGGAGTGCGTTCGATTGAGGCGGACTCTTTTTTTTGTTTTGTTTTGGCTCCACATTAATGTGTGTTTAGCCAGCGTCAAGTAATTGATAATTTCTCAAGTTATTAATATTATAAAATGTGTCAAGTCAAGTAACAGTCCAAGTCATCAAGTTAAGTCATAGTGTAAACTAGTCAAGTCATACTCCTAGTAAAGTGGTGGCAACTTTACCAGAAGCTTCTACGGAGTTTTGAAAACAACACGAAAGAAAACGTTTCACCATCATTATACCACTTTTCCACACTCATACCTGTAATTCAGCACTTAACGAATAAAATGCCACCAATTTTATGCACTAGCACTGAAAATAACACCAGTTTTGGAAAATAATACAATGCGGCGATTCGATCTTTTTAATTTTCCCGCCAAAACTCCCGGCTGACTCTTCTCTTGATCTTGAGACAACGCACCGCCTGCGCCGGGAGTGCGCACTCACTGATAACAGACCTACTTGGCGGACGCGAATAACGCTGCGTATTAACAAAAGTATGCCATTTTGGAGGAAGCCTAGTTTTGTTAACATTCTTTTACAATCGTTTTATTGTAATCTTAATGTGATTTCTCAGGTGGATAAATATAATTTCATTGTAACGAACCAATTAACTCCCCCGCTACAGTCGGGAGAGCATCGAAAATAAGTCGCTCCTTTGTGAATAATCATAAAATAATGGTAAAAATGTGTTTAGTTCACTACTACGCTTATGATATCTTAATATGCGTAAAACCGCATATGCTACGTTAAAAGTGAAATTCTGTATTGCAGTGCAAAAAACCAACTGACTGGGCGGTTAAAACTGATTTCTGACCTTAAAACGTCAATAACGGCTAAACGGCAGGAGATAGAGCTTTTCTGACCAGGTTATCGTCCTCCCGTAGAGAGAACTATAACGGACACGTATTTTGGAGTGATCTATCATCCTCCCTCCGAAGAAATTTATGTTTAAAGGCAAAATTCAATTGCTACGGATCTAGTTCGGCACCTATCTATATATCCACTACCTTCAGAGATTAATACTAGCCATGTCACCACAAAGTGACCCCCTTGTCTGCCCGCCACCGTAGACGGCATTACCGACGACGACTCCCTGCTGGATGTGGTCGCCAAACTGGCGGTCTCTATTCATTCCATGATCAATGAAGGCAAAAGCGTATCAGCATCCAACAAGAGGCTCATCAGCCTTGCAGCGGAAGAGATAAGGAAGGCCACCCGAGTCTTCCCCAATCTTCAACACAGTGATACAAGCTGGAATGCAGAACAGGACGGTAACACTCAAGAACGACATCGTCACTTGCGTGCGCGATGAGGTGAGCCGACAGCTAGAAAGTTTTTCTAAGCGCCAGGAGAGAAAACTGGGACGCGACTATGCCCAGGTGGCCGCAGCTACATTCGGCGGCAGCAATAGAGAGCCCTCATCAGTACTACAGCGAAAACCACTAGGTGCGTCGGCAGTACCTATGACGCGACCTGTCGCGCCTGTTGCGCGTAGGACACTATAAGCAACACGTCATCTGCGTAAGCCTGTAAGTGGCATCCAGCGGATAGCGGTCTAGTAGTTCATCTAATATAAGGTTCCAAGGAACCGATCCACATGCTGAGCCCTGAATACAACCCTTACTCATAACTTTTGTGACCGTGAATTGATCCATAGTCGATCCTGCTGGTAATTTGCTCTTTCATGGCCCTAAGGTGGGGGCAATACTCTGACGTTGTCATATGCCGTACGTCAGATTTGGTATTAAACTTGCTATTATGCACGTGGCAGTTGAAGCACCTTGGAGCGGCGTGTCTTGCCCTTTTCGGGCACGCTTCGAGTACATGGTCCGTGGCGGCGCAATAGGCACACGGAGAATCTTTTGCAGTGCACTTATTCTTTATGTGCCCAAACTGAAGACAACGGTGGCACTGGATGAATGGCCAGAAGTCCCCCACTTGAACTTGTTGGAAGTCCACAATGAGTCTGCCTTTTTCGACTACTTTTCGCCATACTATAGAAGAGGCTTGGAACAGAGCATTGTAAAGCTTAGGATTACGATTATTTCGCTTAAAGCGAAGTTGAAGGTCTTCCTCTTCCATCACGTTTAGTTCGCTGTTTTGTACCTTTATTATCTCTACCAGCTGTTCCGAAGAGGTGTCCATGGAAATGCCCAATGTGCAGGCTCCGCGCTCACCAAAGTAGAGGCGTTCAACTTTAAGAGCGCATCATCCATATGACTAACTATAACTAACCTACTTCCAACTTTGGAACACATTAAAAAGCTAAGGGAACACACTAACACGTCTTTTTATACAACACAAGCCCTCACCGGATATGGTTTTCACAAATCATACCTTCATCCCTTTAAAATCGTTGTTTCGGATAGGTGTTCATGCAATTACAATAACATCCAAACACTTAAACATTTGCTTGAGCAGTGCGCGGAATTCAGCTGTTAAAGACACCAACACGAGGCGCTGTGTGGCTTTCTGGGTGTATCACCATATAATCTAAGCGATCTTATTCGAAAAAAGTCAGCCATAGATTCATGGCAAACGCTTGTTATAAGAATATTTAGCAAATTAAAGCAGTTTAATGGGACTTGAATAACTAACCGGTCCCAGTCAATTTTATTTATCGGTTTTATGTATCTGTTTATTTTATTTTATGTTTTTGTGATTAGTCGTTTCTTTATATGTAATATTGTCATTAATGATTAAATTAGTAGTAAACGATTTAAAAAAAAAATTCACTATATTGTATAAATAAGTAGGTAAGTACCATTATACCTCTACTCTGTCTCTAGATTGCAGTATTAAAATCTGTATCAAATCGTAGATTTTTCTACTCCACAATCTAGCGTACAACTGCAACCTACAGAACCTAACATTTAAGCTATGTTCATGTGAAATTGTAAATGTGAATAAATAACGAAAGGGAAAAAAAATAACAAAAAAAAAGAATTTACTAATGAATTTCAAAAGTTGTATCAATTTGAAACTAATAGTTTCCACCGTTCCTGAGACAATGGTTCTTCACCGACAGACAGGCGGACAAAAAGTCGTACAACCAGTTAAATAATGCAAGTAAAATATTACTTATTATAATAAGAAAAGACAAAATTTGGCCCTGGGAGCAGAAGTCTTTGCAGTCGAGATATCGCGCATATCAAACGTATTTCTAAAACATGGCGAGCTTCACCCAGAAACCGAAGCCTTCATGCTAGGAATCCAGGACCAACACGAATGGTCGTCGCTACATCATCCGCCGACCAATCTACTTTGATAAATTCCGACAATGCCATGACGCTTTTGATGATCCAACATGTAACAGGTGCATGTAAATCAATAGACCAGACCCGACTAACACCGACATAACCAGGTAGCTGCTATAATTCACTATTCCCTAGCACTCAAATATAATTTTATAACCAAAATACTTCCCTATATACAGCACAGACAATCCTGGAAAATACCGATTAAGTATAAAGTGTACTGGGACCGCACAATCATTACTGAGAAGCAGAACAAGTACCTTGCGCTTTTTTTGCTAAATACTTGTCCTATTGCGGGAACCGTACCCACCGCCTTCGGACTATGAGCTGACCGTAAGTTTGTGAGTGTGTGTTTTTCCCTCTTCACATCGCAACGGCTCTATGGATTTTAATTAAATTTTGGAATAATCTTATCTTATCTTTTATTAAATATAATATTACTCAAATGTGACCGACTGACTGACTGACTGACATGGTGATCTATCAACGCACAGCCCAAACCACCGGACGGATTGGGCTGAAATTTTGCATGCAGGTAGATGTTATGACGATTTTTTTAAATTCCACCCTTAAGAGAGTGAAATAGGTGGTTGAATTATTTTACCATAGGCCACGCCGCGGGCGAAGCTGCGGGCAGAAGCTCATTAATAATAAAATAAATAATTATTAATTATAAGCGAGAAACCATACGGCGAAGCCAGTGCCAAATATTCTTACAAAGAAATGGCAAGTTGAAATGATAATATTTGAACACAACCAATATAAGGCCAGCAACTCATGTAACCAAATATTTGAACGGTGAAACTTTACTGACCATAACGGACAGCTATTGACTGACTTGTACAGTCAGGGATAAAACTTGTTGTATTATAAAAGCCAAAGTTTTCAGCCTTATTAATGGGGGATCCACGTTATGAGCAGGTATTACTTGTTAATTGATATAACTAATCCATATGATGATAAAAACAGTAAAGTTCTTTTAGATATACGTGGATTAGATATAAATATGGCTGCATGGCTGAACTAAATCAGATGGGATCACGACCTCTGAATCAATAGGCTAGAATCAGAGTATTGTAGCACTTCGACATGTTTTCTAAAATGATATTGGATTTCAGTAAAGGTTTACGCTTGACTGAAAAACTTCCGGTTTACTTTTAGATATTTCCAACAAATAGCTGTAAAAAAGGAACAAAACATTAGTAGGTTTCAGGAATGTTTGTGCTGACTGTACTCCGTGTAGCAAGGGCTTCAAGCTAACAAAACCTTTGATCTTATTAGTATGCAGTTGTTTGAAGGATTCCTTTCAATACTCCCCCCTCTCCCCCCAGACGGAGTTTGCTTTTGATGAAGTTTCGATCCTTCTTTCGTGATTTGTTTACATTACAAGAGCAACTCCCTCAGTAAAGTCAGAACCAGGAAATTTTACGGCTACTGTTACTATGGGTCAAATATATATAGCTCGACAGGAAATCCACACAAACTCGCTGTTGCTACATATTCGGCCAATATTTATCCGCAAGCAAACGAGCGTATTTTCATATTTATATTTTCCCCACCTTTGTAATAATTAACCTCGTAACTTTAGCACAAAAAATTTAGTCGTTAACCCAAATAGAGCTTAGGGCCGTGCATTCATGTCGGTTCCACGTGAAAGTGGCATTTTTTCCCGTGAATGGCCTACGCTAGGATTGATAGGGCCCCTATTTTGTCCTGCCGCCCGGACTGGTAATTACGGCGACCTGGAGGCACGTGACTCGGTGCCAAGGACCCCCCTCTTGCTCCCCGTTTGATCCATTGAGTTAAATATTGCTGATGCTGGAATTTACTGCGCGTTTTGTTAATGTTCCAAGTGAAAAGTAGCGCTTCTACGTGAGTGCCTGATGTCGGGGCGTTGGTCTTCATTGACGCTGTCTCGCCACTCCGATGAAGTTATTAAGTTTTCCGACTCGCAAACTGAACGCTAATAGAGTTAAAGTAAATTAAATTGTTTTACGAATCTGTTTTTCTGTAAATTGTTTTGTTGAAATTGTAACTTTAAGTTTAAATCTGATTTCTGATCTCTACACAACACTTTAAATATTTCATCAAAGTGTTTTACCGAAAACAAAAGAGAGACTTGAGACTTCATTATCTGAATGTTTGGGTGAATTTAATATTTCTCATTGAACCCTAGGAAGCTCATTTAGACATGGTTCCAAAGTGGAACGAATCTAGAGACAGCTTGACCTTTGTCTAATGTTAGACAGCTATTTGCACTCGCTAGGCCTCGTCAATGCCAGAATAAATAAAAACAGTATCTCTAAACTATAGAGATCCAACTCTTGAGTAACAGTTTTTCTATTTCTTAGTTCTTACACTGCTGTTGAGTGGCACCAGACAAAATGAGCTTAGTATATGTACCGGTATCTCCTAATAGGCAAGCATATCACCTACTATCTGGTGAGAGGTCTAATGCAAGCCCATTAAAACTAAATAAAAAAGCTTTGAGAATGTTTTCTTAATGTTTTTGCAATTATTATTTATATTATTTAATGTCCAAATATTTATAGTTTAGTATGTCCTCAGACCTTACGGCTTTATATCTCGACTATCTCTTGACTGATTTAGCTCATGTTTGAAATTCTTGTTTAGGATCGACTACCCAATTTTTGCCAAATTTAAATATATATAACTCAAAGGCTGACATAGTGATTTATCAACGCACAGCCCAAACCACTGGACGGATCGGGCTGAAATTTGGCATGCAGGTAGATGTTATGACGTAGGCATCTACAAAAAAGGATTTTTCGAAATTTTACCCTTAAGAGGGTGAAAGGAGTGGTTGAATTATTTTCCCATAGGCCACGCCACGGGCGAAGCTGCGGGCAGAAGCTCGTATAATATAAATTGGCTTATAAGTAACGCTACAGAAAACTTCCCCCCTTTTTGGGGGAAATACTCCGCCAATCAAAAATCACGGACGACAAAAAAATTATGAACTCGTTGAAATCGTATACCAAGTTTTATCGATGCGTTGATAATTCGAATTGTCCGCGAGCACTTACATCCAGGCAGATGAAAGCAAATTTCGCGAGATGAAGCAGATAATTGTTTTCGCTCATTTTGTTCGCTCGGTTAATTATTTTTTATATAAGGCAAATTAGCTTTGGCTACTAAAAACTACTTAACAATTAAAAACGTGGAGAAAAATAAATGCTTATGGAACAATAGATTTACTTTTAATCTTGTCTTATTCTATAGTAATAAGTATATAGGCTTACTGATTTGCAAAGCTCGACTAGCTATTCTTAACCGATCGGTTGAGTCAAGCAACATTCGCGGCGGTCACTACTTGGATGGGTGACCGCTATAAAAATTGGTATTTAAAATTTAGCGCTACCGTGTTTCTGACGGCACGTTAAGCTATCGATCGCGGCTGTTGTCATAAGACACTAATCGGTAACTCAAGTCAGAAGCGGCATAACATGACAAGAAAAAGAAAGACCTAGTGTATGGCAACAGTACGTATACTAAAATGTAATATTGGTATCCAACCCTGCCCTTACGCAAATCTTACATAAGTCTCACTTCCATCTCAAAAAAGTTACGAGAGGAGAGTCCGAGGTCAAATTCTCGCCGGTTCATCAGATCGTTACAAGTGCTACGTGCGAAGGTCGAAGAGTTGTTATACCATCATCCCCGATTGATACCTGACCCACTTATGGAGAAGGCTCGTTTTAATTACGACTCCCGCCTAGCTGGGTGGCTGGGCGGCCGGCCGACACTTGACCCGCCCGCCTTAGAGCCAGGGCCAGGTGCTTGCTTACATTATTCCCAGCGGATGTTTTCTCACACACTCCCATACCTCACCTCCGAGAAAACAAGCATCAGTTCCCAATAAAGAACACCGAACAAAATCATAAAGCAGGCTCTGCGTCCGCTCCTACCGCTCGCTTATTACGCTCGGGGAGCATAAAAAGCGGAGTGATTTAGACGAATCACAGTACACAATAGACAAAGGAAATACATTATCTGGGCGAAGGGAGAAAGGGGGACATGAAAAAAAAGGGGGGGAGGTTACTTGAAATGTCCATTGAAAAGGAAAAATCTTGGAACAATGTGCCGGAGTGTGAGCAATTAAGGTAATGTTCGGTAAGTTGTTGGAATTTGTCACCGAGCTTTTAAGTGATAAAGGACTATGGACAGGGGATGGCAGGAGGGGGATTAAATTGCTTCGCGAAAGGTATTGTTTCATTTGTTTTCTACATAGGCTTTTAAAAATAAACATCAAAACGTCCGCTTACAATTTTTCGGACGCTGCTTTTAAACATGGATTAACTAGCTACCTAATTTTAATGAATGAAGGATTAATGAAGTCATACGTAGTTAAACGTATAATATATAAATCAATACCTGTCAAATATGGATAAACGTATTTAAAAAAAATTAAGTTCATATAAATGAATGTGTTAAAACTCTAAAAGTGTGGACGAAACGCGGCCTCACAAAAAGTGAGTGAGAAACTACTAACGTAAGCTGGAGCGCGGGTGAGTTACTTGATAATTAGGTCAAATAATAAACACCTAACATTTTTACTTATTTTGGACGGGAATGGAGTACTGAGCAGTAGGCACCGTCTATAGAATATATATATAAAACCTAGTACGGTATAATATTAGTTATACATATTTGCATAGATATTAATTTAACATTCTCGATGTCACGATACAACATAGTTTGGACATAGACAAAGCAAAGGATAGAGGCGGTGGTTGATGTATGCGGACTGCACGGCGATTATTGCCTACATGTACACACCATCCGAATAGATACGGCCGTACACAGTATTTGTACTGTAGAAGGGCAGCAAATATGTAAATGTCTTCAAGTTCACGCTACTATTTCCTATTTACCGTGTTGGCTGGCGCGTGTGGTCCAAGTGGGCCAAAATGAAATAATTAACAAAAATATGCAGTTCTAAAAAACAATCAAACTATTATTTTTAACAACCAAAGATTTTTTCCAAGTTTGTTTTTTCCATTTGCATATAATCATACAAAACAGCTGCTATTACTAACATTTAAAAATGTTAAATTTAAATGTCACCTTAATTTATTTTTTATGTGTGTATGAAGATAGCTTACTGTTTCTACTGTGGTAGCTTACAGTGCGTCATGAATGTTCCAAGTGCAGTGTCGCTTTGGATGAGATGCGATTAGATGAACTTTAAATTGTTTGGCAATATAAATGGACCAACCCCACCGGATTCTATAGAACTGATTACAAAAATATCTTACACGAATAACACCACCAATCGTAAACGGATACAGAAATATGAAGCACCCTCCACCCTTTTCGATATTGAATCTTTCTCTATGAATAGTCAATAAATTACCGGAATATATAGACTTTCCACTCTTTTTATTCACCCTATTTCTCAGGAGTTTTCCTTCCATAGCCCGAGTAAACTCACACCTTATCGATAGCCTATACAGCGTGCGAACTATCGGCGTTATTCAATTTGGCGCCCTTGGTAAACAGCGCGCAGCCATCGTTTCTCCCGGCCGGGCAATATTTCCGTGAAGGGAATCGGTAAATCACCGGTTATCGTCGCCTACCGGCGTCCACTCCGCCGCCGCTCCATTACGGAATATGAAACAGAACGCGCAAACAAAACGGCATTCAATTAAAAAAGGGCTCTCTTACGGTGACGAATGCGATAGCGTCGCAGGCGCCCGCTATTGTTCCCCTTTATCTGCAGCCTTTGTTTCATTTGCGAATGCTTTTATTGGTTGTCGGGTGTTAGCGGATAGCGCGCGGATGCCGGCCACGTCCGCCCGGTAATGAGAGCCTACAAAAAGTGGAGTGGCCGCCTACACCACGGCACATTCAATCTTCGCCAATTTACCCGCGGCCGCGTTACTGTCCTACATTTCTATACTACTCCACGGCGTTGATTTGAAAACGTGAGCTGCTGCTCAAACTTGCCTTCTTTGTATCGATTATTGGGTTTTTTTGGGTTCCACATTCTTGTTCAGGTCCCGTCCTTTACGTAATCTCATTATCTCACTGCATAATCTACAATTACGTTCCCAATTTTAATTCGCGCACATTCCTAACGCCGATAGTAAGTGCGCGGGTGACATCAAAGCGGCATAGTTCCCACATAGTTGGCGAAATCAAGGACATTTTGCCGGTAAAGCGAAATAGTTCGCGCAGCTTCTTAAGCTAAGTGCCTATAATTTTTGGAGCATGAAACTACGGCATTGAGTTGACGTTTAACGTAATTACACTCCCGTTTCAATGCTGAGGAAGAATGTTTCTGGAAATCGATGATGACAAGAATTGCTGTTTACTTCCGCCTTCACTGACTGTGCAGTTATAACGTTATTAAATAACTATAAATAATACGGCTAGCATGCTACACCTTCGATCACATCGTCACTTCCCATCAGGTGAGAGCGTGGTCAAATGCTAGACAAGTTTGAAGAAAAAAAAAAAAAAAAAAACTAGAAAATTGCTCGAAAATATAAGTCACCAAAACTCAATAATTCGTAGCAAAAAAATATCGGTTGGTCCTGGAACAGTCACATTTCAATAAAAAATTCAATATTTCCCGGCAGCTACCACACACATCAGATACCTTCCTAATGTAATTGAGAAAAATCAGTATTTCCCTCTGGAACTTTCCCGGATGTCTCGCCACGTTACATAAGTGATCAGTAACGCTATAATATAATAATCCCGCTCATTCCGAGAACAGAGCTTCAGCTTTTCACTGGTGTTGGAGCGGGTGCGAGGGCGGGTGCAGAGGCGGGCTCTGGAGCGGGAGCGGGTTGAGGGTAAAGACAACAGTGAGTCAGTACTTTCTGAGGTCCGAGATTCATCAATCATCTCCTTTCAGCGCAATCATTACCATCTACCAGCATTATACACGACTAAATTAACCCCTAATACCCGAAACTTTTGATGAATACGCCGCAGATAAAGATGTACCCCGCGATGACTTTATGAAACGGAAATGAGATCTTTTCATAGAAGTTTCAAATTACTAAGTGAGCGCCCTCCGCTCATTCTCGGACATTTCGATTGCAAATTACTTTTTAGGCTTGGATTGAAATAAAATATAATATTTGGTCGATTTAACAGTTTTATTCTAAATTATAAATATTTTTAACAATGTTATCGATAAATTTAATATTTAAGAGATGCTTTTTTTCCCAATAATGTGAATGTATAATATAATAATAATATAATATAATCTGTAAATGATTGTGAGTGTATGGCTCATAAAAAATAACCTGGAGACGGCGGGTTCGATTCCCGCGGCAGAACCAGTATTTGTGCACAGAAAAAAAAAAACACTTATACTTGTTCTTAGTCTGGGCGTTATGGGACCATGGTTCTCGTCCCTGGGTCCCTAGTTCCTGGGTTCCCTAGATACAGGGAATCCTAGTTGGGTCCAGGATCTATGTATGTTCTTTCAAGACTAAACGGCTACACTGATCTCGATTCGTTTTCATATGGAGACAGTTCGAACCTTAAAGAAGGTCACAGAATAGATATTTTTTATTGCGATAAACTGGTCCATGCGCGCGACGCCGCCGGCAGAAGCTAGTTATTAAAATATATTGCTCTTAATGGCGTTATATGAAAGCGCTTAGTAATGGCACTTAACTTTACTGTAGCCAACTTATTATTGTGTTACGCTTCGCCACACGGACGCGGGTCGAGGGACATTCCGACTTATCGCTACTCGTTACCAGCCCAGTACTGACGTCACTTCTCACACGCGCTGGCTCTCACGGGAAGAGAAAGTAGACCATAATACGCTACACTGGCCAAGTGCAGGCGGGTGGATAACACATGTTTGATTTTTGTGATTCTTCAACATTTTTTGAAGTAAAACTTTTTTTGATTTGCTTGCTTGAAGCTGGTGAATATTAGGCGAACGGAAGTTGAAGTTGGTTCACGTAGATCTACGTTCCCAACATGATAAAGATAAAAATTTATATTTATATATGATGGTATGCCCGGTAAAATTACAGTTTAAAATTGTCAGTAACATTAACATTAAGCAAAACAAATCAAAGTTATACCGGCCGATAGATGAAGCCAAACTAAAGAAGTTTTACTTCAGTCGTGTGGTCTAAAGCACACTCGTTTTTTATTCCTCACGATTTTTTTGACCTCGGTAAGAACTAGTGCAAATTCCGTGCTTAGAAGGTTATTGTTGCAGGGCCGTGTGGAACTTGAATCGGGGTGCGATGGTTTGAGAGTCGCGTGGACTACCGCTGAGTCACATTTGCTCCTTTATATATCTACACTACTTTTAAGGAACTCTTTTGTAAGATAAAACGGTTGTAGATATAAGTTTCTTGATTACAGTTTCAATAAGTAAAACAATTTAAATTAATTAATTTAAACTGTAAGTAATAGTTACGCAGTAGTTGTGTAGTTTCATAGTTCGCTTACTCGGTCCCTAAAGTCACGTTATCCTTAAAAACGCTTACCAAATGTGAGAATATATGAGTGTTAGGCAGCACTTATTAATTTACTATATTCACTCAGCGGTATTGACCGTAATTTACCCGTTTTCCCATGTAAACATGTAATTGTTTCAATATTCCCAGTATGTTCTCGATAGCAAGTCATCAAGATTGATTACGCCATTTTGGCATGAAAACCACACAATTTTAGCACAGACAGAAATTTAGCACGTTTAATTATATTGTAGCAGGGATATGCAAGAAAAGAATTATCTCGTAAAAGTAAAAAAAAATATTGTGCCGAATATCCGGCATAATCAATACATCTCCACCCTGCCTCCGTGTAAACACCGCGAGTCCAAAGGGTGCCGGAATTGAATTATAACAGAGGCAAAATAATACGATAATGTGGCGAGATAAAAGCACACATACAGCCATACTGCCTCGAACTTTTACATATAAATCGCAACTTTTGGCGCGAAAATAACAGGCGTGTTTTCGTAACAAATTATAACATGGAAGTTTCCTTTTTATAATGTTGTTGGGCCTTGTAAGCCTTTTTCTGTTGTTAAAAAAGCCTCCAATTTTGTGGAAAATGCCAAAACTTGTGTTGGACTGGAACTGGGCTAAGCTTCCTTTAGAACTTTCTAAACCTTTCTAGAAGTTACAGAACTAAAAAAATCTAACCAAGTTAGGAATAAAAAGTAATTTCTATGATAAAGAATTTAGTGATTAGGGATCATTTAACTACCAAGTTTTTAAACGGTGCTCTGTTCAATCAATGTAAGAACATCAAAGTAAGAATAATACACGCTGTCAAAGTCTTGAATAGCGGTACACAACTAACTCTTTAAGGTGGGACAGAGAAAGATGTTCTATCAATTGAATTTTTTAATACTCTTATTCCAAATAAGACGCAGACGTCCAGCACGTGATCCAAATTTTTTTTTTATGGTGATGCTTAATCTATAAACGGCTTTCAATTTTCAGGCTTTATTCAACCAATAGGAGTCTACTTATGTATATGACTAAACTTATCTACAGGAGCAAACTTATCTCCAAACACTGCTTCGAAAACAAATTTAAAACAAGTCCCTCAGAAACAACATGAAATAAAAAGCAAACATTCTTAATGCTCAAGCGGGGATGAGACCCTAAAGTTTTACCTGCTTATAGTGTCAAGTCCTTTCCGCCCTCTCTTTATTTTGAGTAGCATGTGAAAGGAGAAATTGAACACGGGACGCTATTTCCGGTTGTTGGAGAATAAATGACCTCTCTATATTATTATATTTTCTTTGTTTTCCTTGTCCGAGAACATTAACTCAATGGGATAGCCTCTTATATTTACTCCTTTCATATTATTATATTAGATAAGTTATTTCAATAAATATTTTATCCGTGTCAATTTGCGCACAAGCAATTTGTGTATTTTTATTAATTTTCTATTCATACCATGCTGTTTTATGCTGTGCGCTTTCCCAGTAGACACTTTGTATTATGTAAGCTACTTAATAATAATAATAATAACGCCCAACGATCACATATATAGATCCTGGTCCCTAACTAGGATTCCCTGTATCTAGGGACCCAGAAACTGCGAGGACTAGGGTCCCACAACATAGAACAAGTAGTTGCACTGATTTTTCTGTGCACCCAATACTTGTCCTGTCGTGGGAATTGAACTCGCCACCTCTGGGCTATGAGCCAACCTGCTCAAACACCACACACAGAGCCTGTTAATAAGTTATTAATATAAATAATAAATAATAAAATAAATATTTGTGGACATTTCACACAGCGCCATCTAGCCCCAAACTAAGCAAAGCTTGTACTATGGGAACCAGATAACTGATACAATACTTAGATACTTTTTGTTTGTAAATACATACATAGAATACAATATGACACCCAGACACAGAACAAACACCTATGTTCATCACACAAATGTTTGCCCTGGGTGGGAATCGAACCCACAACCCACAGTTCAGAAGGCAGGGTTACTACCAGCTGAGCTATCGGGCCAGTCGATATTAATGGTACCTACTTATATTTTACATGTCAAGTGTATTACATCGTATGTGTCATTATATGTTTTATGGCAATATTATTACAACGATTTTCCAGCGTTTGCAGTTATAGTATTCAAGTGTAAAGTAAACAAGACAAGCATGTGATCGTAGACTAGGTCATCCCTTTCCATCATCAAACGCTTTAAACAATAATAAAAAACCTCCATCTCAGTTACATCGATACATTATATAGTTGGTATCTCTAATTAAATAATAGCTAATTAAATACCTTAATTATTCCAATTGAAATACAATCAGAAAGAACATAATACTAAATCGCATTACTTGATCCCCGCCGCTATGAATATCATCGAATCGAAACAAAAAAGTTTTTCAATATCGGAATCATGTTCAACATCGGCGGGTCCATCGGGAATCGGCTTAATGAATACAACGATAAATACTTTTCCTTTCGGACCTCCAATTTAACATATGTTTAGCTACATTTGATTTCGTTTATTTCCACAGTTTTGCACGTTAAGCTGTCGGTTCTGGTTATTGTAAGACAACAGTCGCTAATTCAAGCCTTTCGAGTGACTTGAAAATTCAAGAATGGAAAGTTTTTATACAATAAAACTCAAATAAAATTAAATGCATTAGCATAACTTAATCTAAGAAGCCGCTACCAGTCGGCAACGTGCCCAACATACTGGCGGCATTGCCCCGTTGAACGGCATGTATAGTATAGTCTTTTTTTTTTTAATAGTCTTTGGGCTAAATAGAGACTAGCATTTTGGTCACGTGTTGCCTCGATCAGTCGTTCCGAAAGATCTTTGTAAATTTTGTTGGCACTCCGTCCCCACGACCCAAACGTCTCGACACAAATAAGTAACCACTGCCTAGGGTATTATATTTGCACCTTTTCAGATTTTCTGCGGATTCGGCCGCCGCACCAGCCCTACCCTGTGTACCAGGAAGATGTGACGATGCAAGGGTATCCACACAGGTTGCGTCCCAAGCTAGAGGCCGTCCCATAGAATGAAATAGAATCAAAAATTTTCTACTGGTGAATTTATATCGTGTGTTTTTTACCACGAAATTGTTTCCCACTGTCACATTGACTAGGTTGTGTTATTTATTTGGCGAGAGATCCATTGAGATTGGGACTTGTAACTAAAGTTATCAAACTAATTCTTAATCCCATTATTTTATATTGATACGTAATACGATTCGTAATAGATGTACTTATAGGAGAAGATGAGGTACTTCTTAACTTAGTCAAAAAAAAAAAACCTGTCTCTCTCTTTCTTACGGTCAACTACACACACGTTGCACAATTTAAGAGGCACTTACTAGAAGATACTACTACTACTAGATACTACTAGAAGGTACTTAATTCTTTTCGCTTTTATTTACATCTACGATTCTTATTGCGATTACCCAAATCAATATTAACTTCCACACTGTAATGACGCGAATTTGGCGGCCTCTGTGGTGTGCTGGCTGCGCAGGTCTTTTCATAGCCCGCAGGCGGCGAGTTTGATTCCCGTGGCGGCAAGTATTTGTACACAGAAAAAAGCGTAATTATTTGTTTGGTGTCTGGGTTTGGTGGTACCATGGTCTTCGTAGTTCCTGGGTCCCTAGATTTAGGTGCTGGTTAGAGTTCAAGATCTATGTATGTGAGAAATGTTAATCTTGCTTTGTTCTGATCTCTATTCCATTATTAATAATCACAATTCTGCAATATGTATATAAGCACCATAGGGTCTGTTGAAAATGGCCCTACACGGTAAATTATACAATAGAGCTAGTTATGGCCCCCGGAGACCGTAAACCGTGAGAAGAGACCCGCCAGCGCAGTGTAGCGAGCACCGATAATTCACCCATGGAGTGCCATCGATCGAAGGCTTGCCGCGACTGGGAGCGACGAGCGGGCCGACGGGACAAGTACACTTGTTTGAACGTCCAGTCCAACTTTACTTGTGTGAGAGCAGAATCACAGCTATCGCGTGTCCGCATATTGAACAAAAATTATATATACAAATGTTAGTAGTTTCACAGATTAATCACAGGTGGGCCGCGATTGGAAGAAACTAGCGAGTTAATTGAAATCTACTGAGTGGTATCCAAAGAGTTAGTGTGGTGCCATTTTGAAGCGAATAGCGATTTATTATGTCCAGTACTATGCTAATATCTGTAGTTGTAAATATATATATAAGTATTTTTCTTTTTGAATGTAAGTAATATTGATTTGATTTTTGTTCTATATTTTTATATAATAATTAAAAAAATATTATTATATGAAATGTGACTTGATAAATTTATATTGATTATAGTAATTAGCTTTAGCCGTCTACTTGATGAAATAGATAAATATAATAATAATAATAATAACGCCCAACTAGGATAAAACGCTAACTAGGATTCCCTGCACCTAGGGACCCAGGAACTACGAGGACCATGGTCCTATAACACCCAGATTAAGAACAAGTATTTGCACTTTTTTTGGTAACCAAATACTGGCTTTGCAGCGAGAATCTAACCCGCCACCGGGCTATGAGCCGATCGACGAGTATAGGAATTTCTTGAACAAATTACTTATAAAAATATCTATATTTTCCTATTTTATTTGAAGTAATTTACCAGTAAGGTAGTAAAAGTACATAAAATAATATATTCCTATCTGAGATGATTAAATTAAATATAATATATCAACAAAGAAAGAGAAGGAAAAACAGCCATAACTGCGAACAGCTTTGACGATATCAATTATACAGTTTACTCAAAGTTGCTACACGCTCATGCCCTAAGCACGCCCTTTCTGGACGGCAGCCAACACAGGAGTCCCATTGACCATCTCATGATGTAACTCTTAACATGCTTTTGCGGCGATTCCGTCTGATATACTCGGAGTGCCGATGGTATTGGACACACCGTTTGGGCCAGATACGCGATATTCCGTTGATTGATTTAACCTATAACTGTATATAACCGATTATTCGTGTCGGTATCGTACATTTATGGAGTTTATGACGATGAGATGGAATCACGATATGATTTTTTGTGTTTTGTACTTATATACATATTGTGAAACGAGCTTATGCCCGCAGCTTCGCCTGCGGCGTGACCTATGAGAAAATAATTCAACCACCCATTTCACCCTCTTAAGGGTGGAGTTTCAAAAAATCCATTCTTAGCGGATACCTACGTCATAGCATGCATGCCAAATTTCAGCCCGATCCGTCCAGTGGTTTGGGCTGTGCGTTGATAGATCACTATGTCAATCAGTCAGTCACCTTTGAGTTATATAATAGGTCTTTACCTATGAAATTGCCGTATTGCAGTACAGACTTTTTCAAACAAAAAAAAGTTTTGATTGGCTATGAATTCCAAATCCAAATTAATTTTGTTTTAAAAATATGACATTCTATTTACAACATAGGTCTTTTGTTTATTGATTAGCGTTGTATTTTCATTACATTTCAACATTTTTCCTCATAATGGATACTTTGAAATTTCGTGTAATTATGGAATATGAGTTCCGTCGTGGCACCAACGCGGCACAAACGACACGTAACATCAACGACGTTTACGGAGAGAACTGTACAAACGAACGTACAACCCGTTATTGGTTTGCTAGGTTCCGATCTGGGAATTTTGACTTGAAAAATGAACCTCGTGGTCGTCCGGAAACTTTGGTCAACAATGATGAATTAAAGGCGATTGTGGAAGCTGATGAATCTAAATCTACAGCTGAGCTGGCAGCAGCTTTTAATGTTAGCATCAAAACAATATTGGTCCATTTGCGACAGATTGGCAAGATAAAAAAGCTTGATAGATGGGTGCCCCACGAACTTAACGATCGCCAGCGCAACGTACGCGTCGAGACTTGCCTTGCGCTGCTTAACAGGCACAGAAATGAAGGAATTTTGAACCGAATTGTTACGTGCGACGAAAAATGGATTCTTTTTGACAATCGAAAGCGCTCAGCAAGTTGGTTAGATCCTGGTTCGGTACCAAAGCAATGTGCAAAACGAAAAATGACCCCTAGAAAGGTGATGGTCACAGTTTGGTGGTCTAGTGCTGGTGTGATTCATCATAGCTTTTTACAAAACGGCGAGAGCATTACTGCAGATGTGTACATTGAAGAACTGACCACAATGATGGCGAAACTCGCACGTCTGCAACCAGCTTTGGTCAATCGGTCGTCTCCACTGCTACTTCACGACAACGCGCGACCCCATACTGCACAACAGACCGTCTCTAAGCTGCATGAGTTGGGTTTGGAAGCCCTCCCTCATCCGCCATATTCACCAGATCTTGCGCCTACCGACTATTACTTTTTCCAAAATTTGGACAACTTTTTAGCGGGAAAAAAATTCAATTCCCGAGTGGCAGTACAAAACGCCTTTGAAGAGTTTGTTGTCTCCCGTCCTGCTGATTTTTTCAAGAAGGGCAAAGATGCATTGATTGCAGGGGTGATTACTTTGAATAAAAGAAATAAATAAGTTCGAAAAAAAAATACTTTAACTTTTTTCAATCAAAACGGCAATTTCATAGGTAAAGACCTTATATATTTAGATTGTGGCTATTAGTAATGGAATAGAGATTAGAACAAAGCAAGATGAACATTTCTCACATACAGATCCTGGACTGTAACCAGGACTACCTGAATCTATGGATCCAGGAACTACGAGGACCATAACACCCAGATTCAGAACAAGTATTTACGCTTTTATTTTCTGTGCACAAATACTTATCCTGTCACGGGAATATAACCAGGCGCTTCCAGGCTATGAGCCAACCTGCTCACTCATCACGCCACAGAGGCTGTCAAACCTACCTAAAACAACAGGGCCGTCCGATTAAACAATAAATCTTATATCATTCGGCTCACTGTAATAAGCCAAACGGACTAAGATAGAGCTAAGTTATAGGTAGCCTAAGTTACAAGTACCCCAAGTCAGGGCGTGGGAAACCGCAGGCGCGACCCTAACTCGCTCAAGTTATATCAAGTTACGATTGAACTTAACTCTCTGAGGTGGCTTTGTTTGCTTAAGCTTTAGTAATGGGAGATAATGGTACATTCCAGAAAGTTTAGGATGAGAATTTTGTGGCAACACACATCATAGTGTGAGAGAGATTGGCTCTCATGTACGTTTCATATGGGATAGTTCACGCCCCGGTAGTCACGCCATGCTCAAACTCATACAGCCTTATTAATAAACACGAACTAGCTTTAGACTAGTTACACCATCTTTTGTTTCTTTCGATCCAGCTAAATATTCCAGTAGCAAAAAAAGGACAAACTAAAGCAACTAATCCGAGACTAATGCCCGTTTATTAATAAAGCTCATAGAGATCACGATTTAGAACAAAATATATACACGCAGGTTATACATATAATTTACACAACTGATTTGTTTAATGTTAATGTCGCCATCTTGACAATTGTAAATTGATATTTTACCGGACATACCAACATAATAATACAAATTTTAAGTTATTTTTAACTTTTGTTATGTAGACAATGAAGATCTACGTGAACCAACAACTTTCTACTTCCGTTACACATTCACCAGCCTACTCCCCAAGACAAGCGTACGAAAGAAGTTTTACTTCAAAAAGTAAGTGTGACTATAAAATATATTATTGGCGAGAATCAGAATTGTTCTCAAACAGACAAACCAGTGTTTGAATGAAGGGAATCCATTAATTCTCTTGTTTTCGAATAAACTAAATATAAAGCCTAATATCTAAGCGCTAATGATAGATGAGTAATGAGTCCGGGCGACTTAGCTGAACAAATGTTTGCAGCGAGTATTACGTTTCACTTTAATTCCGAGCTTATAATACAATTTCGGATTTTATGATATTTATTCAGTCTATTGCTACCAAAATCGTATGGCAATGTATTGGGACTTCCAGAATCAAAACTGCTACTTGCATCATAGGACTACTGGGATCAAGTATTGTATCAGTTGTCCCATGAGATAACACAACGGGATAAATAGGATAGACAGAATTTAGAAAATTCAATATTATTTCATTGCTTCGCTTTCCACTATTATCCACACAGTTTGTATTACTCAGCTAAACTGAAAAAAGAAGATTGTTATTTATGTATGTACAAAATGTAGCCACTGTTTTTAGTTGTTAGGTCTTAGGCATAAATAATAATAATATGTGTGGACATCTCACACAACGCCATCTAGCCCCAAACTAAGCAAAGCTTGTGCTATGGGAACCAGATAACTGATACAATACTTAGATACTTTTTTGTTTGTAAATACATACATAGAATACAATATGACACCCAGACACAGAACAAACACCTATGTTCATCACACAAATGTTTGTCCTGAGTGGGAATCGAACCCACAACCCATAGTTCAGAAGGCAGGGCTACTACCAACTGAGCTATCGGGCCAGTCAAATATAATTGTTCCCTCAATGCACCTTAAACCACATATCACATTTTTATTGGCTTTTATTTTCTAACGAATATCTTTAAGTCTAGCGCATCAGACATGCAGATAAAAATTGTTTTATACGTAAACAAAGCTTACAACATTCAGAGCTTGCGTAAGTGTCCGCACCAGGCAGCTTAACACAAACCGGCGCGTCCGCGGTGACCGCGGAGCCCGCGCCTACGTTCGCTGGACAAAGGGCTCTTTGATCTTCACCGGCTTACGTAAACGGTCATGCGTTACTAAACTCCAGCTAGGCTAGTTTGTTTAATGTTGAATTAATAACGTTTAAAGGATCAGGAAAAACCTTTTTTGAGGGTTTGCGAACAACTATGTTAAATAGTGTGAATTAGGGTGAGTAGTCAATTGGCTTATTGAACCCAATTAAAACTTTTCTTAAAGACAGCAACTGTTATTGACCAAACTTAATCGGCAGGGATAAGTGGAAGGGTATTTCATTGAATTCCAAAAGATATAGGAGGAATAAAAATCCACGCTCCCCCATCAGGGGAATACGTTGGTAGGGATGGAATAGCCCGAATTTCTCACCTTTCCGAAACACGTTTCAAATTATTATATTCTGTGACAACTCGTCAACCGTTTAGTAGCTTCAAGCAACTTGAGCTCTATAACAGAACTGCTTTAGCAAACAACACGTACATCATGTACGACGCAGGTCTTACTGTTCACAATTATTGTTCGCCACTAAAACTCGCAGCGAAACTTCCAAGTGTTCCAACTTACTCGAGTAAAAGAAACTTTTCCTTCAGTGATGCAAGCAGTACATTCATTACAACACTCGTGACGTCACCGCTTCCCTCGCAACCGCACAATCCGCAGAAGAAATACGTTTACAAGTCGAAAGCGGTTTAATTAACACTCTATTAATTAATTCCAAAGCGGTTCTATGAATTATTCAGTTTCAATCAGTGAGTTTGGAGCGTGGGGCTTGCCGATCAAGAGATCAATACATTTTCATCGGTCTTAGCTTGTTTGATTTGAATATTCAAAAGTGTTTTTTATTGGAAATAAATTTCATTTTAAAAATCATAAATTACGTTTATTATTCGGCTGGCCTTACAACGCAGTTGAGAGTAGCTCTACCTTCTAGTAAGCGATTATGGAACTTGATTGCATTTAATAGAAACATATTTCTAGTTTCTATTACTTGCAATCAAGCTCCATGATCGCTTAGTATGGATTTGACAGTTTTAATACATAGTTTATGTGCACTATGAGTTTTCAAGTTAGGAACGAAATATCTCTTGTTGCATTGCTATCAATGTTCCGTGATCAACTGTAGGTTCTGGGTTTGATTACCACAAACATTTGTATTATGAACATTGGTTCTATTTGACAGTCTCTGTGGTGTGGTGGTTGAGCAGGTCGGCTCATAACCCGGAGGTAGCGGGTTCGATTCCCACGGCAGGACAAGTATTTTCGCACAGAAAAAAAAAGTGCAATACTTGTTCTGAGTTTGACCATGGTCCTCGTAGTTCTTGGGTATTACACACGGAATCCTAGTTAGGGTCCAGGATCTACGTGTGTGATCGTTGGGCGTTATTATTATTTACAAACAAAAAAATGTGTATAATACCGTACAAGCTTTGGGGGCTAGATGGTGTTGTGTGAAGTAACCATATATATTTTATTTGATTTACATAGATTTGACATATATATTTAAATAACACATAATTTTGTGCATAAAATATTATGACAATCTTTTACATCACTTGATATTAAGAGTGACAATAATAAGGACGAAGACACGTTACATGAACAGGCTTTCACAGAGACTATTCTTTATTCTTTATTTATTTTTGCCTAGAACGATTCACCTCTTACAAAAGTATCAACAGTCTAGTATATATAATAATAAAGAAGATTTAGATATTTATTTTTATACCCTTTACATAGTTCCCACGCGTATAGCGCCTTGCCTGGAGCTATTGTATCAATATGAAGAACCTAAAACAACACTACCTCTGCTAACATTCATTCAAAACAAAGACACGAACAATAAACTCAATGGTCCAACTAATCAAAATTAATTGGAGATCCGAAATAAGTTCAAAATTGTACTCCGAAATGTTCCAAACACAAACTGTATATTTTCAAGTTGGCATTATAACATTATACGACATAGGCGACTACTACGCAGTGCTACGCCGTGCTACGCGCAGCTATGCTGCTACAAGAAGCTACGTCAATACGTAGAAGAATAAGGATATTAATATTCCGTAAGGGTTACCACCCTTGAGATAAATTAAGACAAATTGAATTGTCAAGGGTGTACACAAATAGACACAATTCAAAACAGGGTCGTAATTGAAATTCCTGGCGACGTTTTAATTTAGTGCGATAAGGAAAATAATTATTATGAATTTTACGCTGAGCGGCTCTTAGGTCAATGAACTCTCAGAGCGATCGTGATTAATTTTCCATTCATTACGTAACTCTAACAGCACGGGTGAGCTAAACACACGAAATTGTTATAATTTTTTTTTAAATCTTTTAACAATTTTAACACAATTATTATGTAGTGGAACTTAATTTATATATTAGAAAATAATAGGTCTTTACCTATGAAATTGCCGTATTGCAGTACAGACTTTTTCATACAAAAAATTTTTTTGATTGGCTATGAATTCAAAATTCAAATTAATTTTGTTTTAAAAATATGACATTCTATTTACAATATAAGTTTTTTGTTTATTGATTAGCGTTGTATTTTCATTACATTTCAACATTTTTCCTCATAATGGATACTTTGAAATTTCGTGTAATTATGGAATATGAGTTCCGTCGTGGCACCAACGCGGCACAAACGACACGTAACATCAACGACGTTTACGGAGAGAACTGTACAAACGAACGTACAATCCGTTATTGGTTTGCTCGGTTCCGTTCTGGGAATTTTGACTTGAAAAATGAACCTCGTGGTCGTCCGGAAACTTTGGTCAACAATGATGAATTAAAGGCGATTGTGGAAGCTGATGAATCTCAATCTACAGCTGAGCTGGCAGCAGCTTTTGATGTTAGCATCAAAACAATATTGGTCCATTTGCGACAGATTGGCAAGATAAAAAAGCTTGATAGATGGGTGCCCCACGAACTTAACGATTGCCAGCGCAACGTACGCGTCGAGACTTGCCTTGCGCTGCTTAACAGGCACAGAAATGAAGGAATTTTGAACCGAATTGTTACGTGCGACGAAAAATGGATTCTTTTTGACAATCGAAAGCGCTCAGCAAGTTGGTTAGATCCTGGTTCGGTACCAAAGCAATGTGCAAAACGAAAAATGACCCCTAGAAAGGTGATGGTCACAGTTTGGTGGTCTAGTGCTGGTGTGATTCATCATAGCTTTTTACAAAACGGCGAGAGCATTACTGCAGATGTGTACATTGAACAACTGACCACAATGATGGCGAAACTCGCACGTCTGCAACCAGCTTTGGTCAATCGGTCGTCTCCACTGCTACTTCACGACAACGCGCGACCCCATACTGCACAACAGACCGTCTCTAAGCTGCATGAGTTGGGTTTGGAAGCTCTCCCTCATCCGCCATACTCACCAGATCTTGCGCCTACCGACTATTACTTTTTCCAAAATTTGGACATCTTTTTAGCGGGAAAAAAATTCAATTCCCGAGAGGCAGTACAAAACGCCTTTGAAGAGTTTGTTGTCTCCCATCCTGCTGATTTTTTCAAGAAGGGCATCCATAAACTGCCGCAGCGTTGGCAAAGATGCATTGATTGCAGGGGTGATTACTTTGAATAAAAGAAATAAATAAGTTCGAAAAAAAAATACTTTAACTTTTTTCAAACAAAACGGCAATTTCATAGGTAAAGACCATATAATTAAACAGCTTCAGTATCAGCCTCAGACAAACTTGTGGTGACAACTTCTGTAGCGTGGTGGTTGAGCAAGTCGTTTCATAGCCTAAAAACTGAGGGTTTGATTCCCGCAACAGAACTAGCATACTAGGTGGTAGCACTTTTCTGCAAAATTCATCTAGGCAAGTACCCACCGCTTTGCCAGTTATTCTGCCGCCAAGCAGTACTGTGCAAACACTACTGTGTTCTGGTTTGAAAGGCACTGTAGCTAGTGAAATTACTGGGCAAATGAGACTTTATGACCTAATCTCACAGTCTAGTAATCTTATTGCTAAACTGTGCTGATGTCTCAGGATGACGTGCGCAGTGTAGTGTCACGCGAAACTACACTTTAAAGTTACAAGTATCACTGCAACTGATATGGGCAGTCGTGTCGCTTAACATCGACGAGCGATTAGCTCGTCATGTCATTCCGTAACATAAAAAAAAGCATTTGTAGACAGAAAAAAGCGCAAATTCTTATTTTCTGGGAGATACCCAACTGCATTTCAGTAAGTTCTCGTATATATAATATAATAGAGGGAGAAGTGTGAACTGAGGAGTTGTTTTGTTGTGAGCTGAAGATTTTAGTACAGATAGAGGAATCAACAAAAAAAACCATCCCTATAAGATATAGTAGCAGAATCATCAGAATGACGATCACGTAACTTGATTGCGACCAACAGAAACACAAATTTGTGTTGTGCTTGTCGCAATGGAACAACTTTGTAACCATGTACGTAAAGCGTGTATGATACTTCATACACACTTTATGTACATATGTTATGTACATACATACAAAGGAAATTTTTAAATTAAGAATTAAAATTTCTGTTAATTTACAATCAAAATTCCGTGATCGCCTCCCAGTTCCAGTTCCACAGAACTGTTTCATTTCTGTGAAAACCATCAAAAATATAAAGAGGTATATTTCGTCGTAAAGTCAGAGGTCTCTAATCTCTACATAATCAAGTTTGAAGGAGTCTCCACGCAAATCACCTCCTTGAATAATGTCGCGCCCAGCTTACAGCGGAGCCATGGAGGACCCTGGAGGGGACAAATTACTTGGACAAAATGAGAAGATTACTCCCATACATGTATAACGCCATATTTTTTAATTAAATGGGGTGCAGGTGTAGACCATTCTTACATTATATTTTTAAAAGTTGAAAAATACATCCTTTTTTAAATAAATACTTGTATCAAATTTAATTATTTATCTGTAAAACCGTGGCTTTATATTTAAGTTCTATTTATAACATATAATATAAAATATATAAACCTTTTTTTACAGCATCAGTAATATGTATAATAATATATAAATAATAATTAGTAAACAACATTGATATACAAGAATAATTTTTTTATCTTTATAAAATATATTGTAAGGGTCCTGTCAAAAAGGTTAATAATGGTAAATAAAAAGCGATGATATAAATGTTTACCGTCAGAAGTTTGTGATGCTTCTAGATTTGATGATTTTATAGAGAAAATGTTAATTGTAAGCATAACAAATTTGACAAAATCTGCTACGTTCCCTACAACTTGAGTTGAAAGTTGGTCAAATCACTATGTATATGTAATTTTTTTATCAACAGTTGTCACTTGCGGAACTTATGTATGTGACGGCGGCAACGTCCAGTTGTAAACTCTATGCGCAGCGTAATTAATTAACGTAGTATCATAATTAACCCTGTGGTAGCGTTTAAATTTATTACAGTGGCAACACCGATAACTGTCATCGCTCCCCCGCCCATCTGACTATAAAAAGGGAGCGCTCGGTATACTACGGATCATTCTTGCTCCGGACACGGCCCGGTGCGCATGCTGAAGGCCTATAGTTATATAGGTTGCAACCTACGCACAACCCGTCAGCCTACATATGAAATAATGCTTAAGTTTATTTGTTTAATAATAATAAAGAAATGGATACAGTGTATCCCGGGTGTGTGTCTAAAGTGTAAGTGTAACGGAAGTGCGGGCTTGTGGAAGTGTCGATGGAAAGCGTCAATTTATCTCCTCGACGTTGAGCGAATGTATCATTTGTCGTGGCTGACGTTGTAACTAAACACGTCGCCTTCTTTCCAAGCATTTGACATGTATGAATAAAAATGGTGGTGCTGTTTGAGCTTTCGAAATTCCCATCGAGGGTTAGGTCTTATCCATACCTATAAAATTAATTATTATTATTATTTATTTATTTTGTATTATACATATAAAATTCAAAGTCCTAACTGACTGACTTATATATCAACGCCGGCTGTGCGTTGGTCCTAGAGACTTAAAATTTTGAGAGTGTATTCTTTGTAAAGTGTAGGTATTCACTAAGAAAAGTTTTTTTAAATGGGTGGGATGGGGAAATGGGTGGTTGAATTATCTACGAAAATTTTTATTTTCTGGATTAATTGACTCGAAAATTTATACACCATATGTCTTTTAGTTAAAATTATGAGATTCGTGTACCAGAGTTTTCCCGAAATCCCCAACAGACGCAAAAAGGGCTTCAAATATCCTACAATGATATGAGTACTGTTGGAACCGTACTAATCTCATCCCAGTTTCATATTATTGCACTGTTTGTATGATATATTGAGAATTAGAGCGTTTATAATGTTTGTTTCGCAAAACAAATATGCCATTCGTTCTCTATAAATCACGCGGGCGAAGCCGCGGGCACAAGCTAGTGTAGCCATAATGGCGATTTAATATTAACATTTGCACAAAGTAAAAAAGTATATGAAGAAAACGTAGCTTTAAATCATAAACAATTATTATGATTTAAAGCTACGATCCGAACCCTTCCTTCCTATAATCACTACTGCATAAACTAATTTAAATACTTTCTATATTGTTACAGAATTCTCTCTTCATGAACTTTACTAACAGGAACAGCCTGACTATCCGCTATAAACTACAATACAAAACAAACTCTTTATTGTATATCACATGCTAAATTCATTTAACATAATAACTTATATTAGGTAATACAATAGGTGGCCTTATCACTAAAAGCGATCTCTTCCAGGCAACCTTTGGATGAATAGTATTAGACGATAGCGGGATTAGACGGTGGTGTATAATGTGAACATATTTTATTTTATTTTACCACCAATTACGCATTCATAATAGGTAATTAAACAAAAATAAAAAATAATAAAAACAAAAATTATGAAAATGTTAATCCAAAAACAGTCTTAAAACATTTGAAGGCCTACTTTTACTAATATCTAATATAATACCTCTACTACCTTTATTTTAATACCTATTTTACTCCGGGCATAGTTCTAAAAACAATTTCAAAGAGATTCGCGGCTTTTAAATGTCGGGACAGAAATTTGTTCCGTTCATCTTTTCTATGCACTAAATGGAAGGAGGTCAGAGGACGGCCAGCGAGTGGGAAGCGGGGAGCTGGAAGCATCATTGAATTACCGCTGCGTAAAGGACAGAGTACCACTAAATTCGAAGGACATTTATGTATTTAGCAGGCAGGTAAGTTTGTTAGCCAGCCCTCCTATTGCCCAAAGGCACTTTGGGTCGAAGGAATATAAAAATCTTTTCCTTTTATATTGCCCACCGTTTATTACAAACAAAAATAATAGGTCTTTACCTATGAAATTGCCGTTTTGCAATACAGACTTTTTCAAACAAAAAAAAGTTTTGATTGGCTATGAATTCTAAATTCAATTTAATTTTGTTTTAAAAATATGACATTCTATTTACAATATAAGTCTTTTGTTTATTGATTAGCGTTGTATTTTCATTACATTTCAACATTTTTCCTCATAATGAATACTTTGAAATTTCGTGTAATTTTGGAATATGAGTTCCGTCGTGGCACCAACGCGGCACAAACGACACGTAACATCAACGACGTTTACGGAGAGAACTGTACAAACGAACGTACAACCCGTTATTGGTTTGCTCGGTTCCGTTCTGGGAATTTTGACTTGAAAAATGAACCTCGTGGTCGTCCGGAAACTTTGGTCAACAATGATGAATTAAAGGCGATTGTGGAAGTTGATGAATCTCAATCTACAGCTGAGCTGGCAGCAGCTTTTGATGTTAGCATCAAAACAATATTGGTCCATTTGCGACAGATTGGCAAGATAAAAAAGCTTGATAGATGGGTGCCCCACGAACTTAACGATCGCCAGCGCAACGTACGCGTCGAAACTTGCCTTGCGCTGCTTAACAGGCACAGAAATGAAGGAATTTTGAACCGAATTGTTACGTGCGACGAAAAATGGATTCTTTTTGACAATCGAAAGCGCTCAGCAAGTTGGTTAGATCCTGGTTCGGTACCAAAGCAATGTGCAAAACGAAAAATGACCCCTAGAAAGGTGATGGTCACAGTTTGGTGGTCTAGTGCTGGTGTGATTCATCATAGCTTTTTACAAAACGGCGAGAGCATTACTGCAGATGTGTACATTGAAGAATCGACCACAATGATGGCGAAACTCGCACGTCTGCAACCAGCTTTGGTCAATCGGTCGTCTCCACTGCTACTTCACGACAACGCGCGACCCCATACTGCACAACAGACCGTCTCTAAGCTGCATGAGTTGGGTTTGGAAGCTCTCTCTCATCCGCCATACTCACCAGATCTTGCGCCTACCGACTATTACTTTTTCCAAAATTTTGACAACTTTTTAGCGGGAAAAAAATTCAATTCCCGAGAGGCAGTACAAAACGCCTTTGAAGAGTTTGTTGTCTCCCGTCCTGCTGATTTTTTCAAGAAGGGCATCCATAAACTGCCACAGCGTTGGCAAAGATGCATTGATTGCAGGGGTGATTACTTTGAATAAAAGAAATAAATAAGTTCGAAAAAAAAATACTTTAACTTTTTTCAAACAAAACGGCAATTTCATAGGTAAAGACCTATATTTACCCTTAACCCTTTTTCTTTTATTTAAATATTTGTTCGAATGTATTTAATATTGTTTATTTTTGTTGATTTTGATTAGACTTTGAAATTCTGCTTTATTATCATTCCTACTTATATATTCGTATATGAATATAAAGAGGTATATTTCAAATGAGAGTAAATGGGTGTTTTTAACGGTAAAAGAATTCAGTAAGTTTTATTATTCCTAACATTTTACTTCTTTTTGACAGCCTCTGTGGTGTGGTGGATGAGTAGGTCAGCTCATAGCCCAAAGGTGGCGAGTTCGATTCCCGCGGCAGGACAAGTATTTGTGCATACAAAAAAAGCGCAAATACTTGTTCTTTGTCTGGGTGCTGTGGGACCATGGTCCTCGTAGTACCTGCGACCCTAGACACAGAGAATCCTAGTTAGGGTCCAGGATCTATGTATGCGATCGTTGGGCGTTATTACTATTATTTTAATAGTACGTTTAAAACAAGTATTGGTCTATCAGTGACAAAATTACCAAGAAATAATTCATCCGATCGATCCTCTCTAGGGTCGTGAAAGATAAACAAAACAAAATGGACGTTCTACGAAATCCTTAATTAGAAAACTTGAAAATTATCTGCATTGTGGCAGGGTGCGAAGAAAGCGGCGCCATGAATATTCATTTGGCGAATTACCATAAACAAATACAGGCCTACATAAACGATTATAAGAAGAAGAGTGAGATTATTATACGGCCTTTGTAGGGATCCATTCCGCGGGCATGCCTCACTCGGATCGTGCCAGATTTTCGCATAAATTAACAAGTGCAAACATGGCGCACGCTCCGAGCTCCTTACACAAACAGTGTGAATACCAACAGCTTTACTAGTATTCAATGCTTTTATCTGTTATTCCAATTCCAAATAACTTCAGCGGTACTTCGCTTTATTCAATTTTCGCACGAATCTCCCTGTACCAACTTTTGGTAAAAAGCAATAATTCTACAAATGTAATCATGTTGGCAAAGGTAAGATGATTACATATCGATTTGGTATTTACGCCACTCGTTCGGAATGTTGTTTTTGTTTTATCTTGAAACAGTATGAGACGTTACTTGTTTGAAAAAGTTAGTTTATCGCTACCATATTACATCAAATAGATAAGTATTTGTGTACCCATGTAAGTGATGATTGGTAGAGGCGTCACGTTTAATTTGTGATGAAAATTCCATAAGACTCTTGAACTAACCCGAATTAAGAATGATACGAGACCCCACTGTTGCGTATACTGGGTGAGAAACTCTGAAGGTGGTAGCTACCCAGGCCTGCTTACTAAAACATAGCCACCACCAAGCATATTCAAGATTTATTCATAAAAACTGAAATAACATTAATAATGTCTATTTTCACTAAAGTTTGCAAGTTCCTAAGTTCATTCTTAACTTTTTATTGTACACACCAAATAATAAAAATTACAAAGAAAAACAATTTCAAAGAAAAGCAACTATTTATATGACTGGCCCGATAGCTCAGTTGGTAGTATCCCTGCCTTCTGAAATGCAGGTCGTGGGTTCGATTCCCACCCAGGACAAACATTTGTGTGATGAACATCGATGTTTGTTCTGTGTCTGGGTGTTTATATTGTATTCTATGTATGTATTTACAAACAAAAAGTATCTAAGTATTGTATCAGTTATCTCGTTCCCATAGTACAAGCTTTGCTTAGTTTGGGGCTAGATGGCGCTGTGTGAAATATCCACACATATTTATTATTATTATATAAAGGGTAACAATGGGCGACCATATCGCTAAAAGCGATCTCTTCTAGTCAATCTTTGGACGGAGAGAGTTTGACGAAGTACTGTACCTACTATAATATGTAGTGTTCAATGAAAAAAGAACCAGTTGACACGTAATTTTCTCAGATAATATACTGAATCATGTATTTTATCGTGCGTGTTACAGCTGACTAGGCTAGGCTTAGGTCGTAAACTTTTTATCATATCCCTCAAAAAAGGGCTAGAGCTAGCTAGCGTGCCTTTTTACTATTTAATGGAGCACTATAAATATAGGGTTAATAAATAAAGTAAATAGTTTCTAAGCTGTTGCTCATAAAACAAAATAACTTGACAAATCTCATTGCGTTCGTAATTTCTGTTTACTGCCGAGGGCGGCTTTCTTTCATTCTATGTTTAAGGAGATCAGTTTGTTCTTTTGCTGTTAATTCCAACCCTTTATTACAAGAATATACTAGAACAAAAATAACTTAAAACGTGATGTGGTAGGTACCGGTACAGGTACTTAAATCGGTTAACTATTTATTTATTTAATTTAAAAAATACACACATTTAACCTACCCACAAGTCGACGGCGGTGGCGACGCGATTCGAGGATGCAAGTCTCTCGCGGAATAAACTGGTTAATAATAGGTTTTCATAACTTTTTTTAACGGTTTCACTCCAAACAATATAATCACTTAAACCGGTTTTTACCGAAAAAAACTGGTATATTATAAACCGGTTCCAAGCCTTGCTTGGCACTATCACTCACCGTTCTGTTGCCGAGGTTGCGCACGCGACAGCTCAGGTACGCAGACTTGCCAACCAGCGCGGTGACGTTTCGAGGCGTGGCAGCGTCGAAAGAGGGCGCCAGTCGCGACCCGGGTCCCGCTGGCAGCGCGTTTATTGACCCCGCACCCCCTGCCACGTCGCATAAAACTGCGGAAGAGAAGTGAACATAGAAATAGATGCCAAAGTTATTTGCCAAGCAAAATGGACTCGTGTATATAGTTACTTTAAGACACATTAATAACAATAGTATCCGTTTAAAAAATAAATTACACCAACTTCAATCGCCTTAGTTTCAAACTACTGAACTGATTTTAATGAAATTTATATGAAATCAATCTTAAAGTATGTCTTTGAAATAAGAAATCTATTTTCCTAATAAGTTTATAAAATGGTGGGGTTCTGAGTTAACTGACATAAAAAACGAGTGTGCTTTAGACCACACGACTGAAGTAAAACTTCTTTAGTTTAGCTCCATCTATCGGGCGGTATAACGTTTTATTTGCTTTGTTTAATGTTAATGTCGCCATCTTGCATCTCCTCCTCTTGCCGTCTCCTTTTTCGTCGGTTCAAGATAAGCGGAAAAACAAGGCTTCTTGTAATATAATTATTATTAACAATTAACTAAACTTAACTAAAAGTAAATTTTTTTCACCCGAATGGCCAGCATTGTACCACGGTATCATCTGATAGAAAGTGATGACGCAGCCCCCCGTTTTTCATATACTTAAACTCAGAATGGTAATCCCTACAACTCAAAAAGGGCGGCCATAATAGTCAAATAACTCAGTTGTACCAACACGGGCAAACGATAAGATTTCAAATTATTTTTAGTAACAAGCTTGTACGTTCGTACCATAATTTTATTAGCCGTGTCATATCGTATCTCAGCCCAGACTCCAGAGTACCTACTTTATTCAATATTTTATCAAACTTGACAGTGAGATCGTAAAGTAAATTGAACAGAAAATCCAAGTATGATATAGCGTAAAGTCTGCAGTCTACCACTCGGCATCATTTATACATAAATAATTTCATAAATCTCTCAAGAAAAGTGCATTGTCTCCTAATCTTGTTGTAAAAAGTATGCGGTGATTTTATGCTATAAACATGGTGTCCCTGTGGACACTTTATAAAATGTTGGACCTTAAGGACGTCGGGCAAAGTTATCGTTGAATCGGTATCGCAGGCGGCGGTCGGGTGAGTGGTCAGTAGAGTATATTTATACTGGCTGGTGATCATACAGACCTTTATCGGTATTTTTATTTTATTTAATTTGTTTTCTACTATGTTTTACAATATTTATAATTTACAATTGAGACATCATAATGAAATATATTGCAAAAGTAACCAAACACTTCACACCGGTGCAAGAAGAACGTTATTATCTTCAGAAAAATTACAAATAGAAAACTGAAATTATGTAGTAGATTCAATTTGGCTTAAGTGCAACACACATATCTATATAATATATATTTATTTATTTATAATCTAAGATTCACACTTGTGTGATGAAAATTATAAATAAATAAACATATAGCAACAGGCAATAGACAAGGTACCTAAGATTTCATAACATTGAGCTTGGGATATTTAAGCCAAGCTTTTTTGTCTAACACATAATCGTTTATTGTGTAATAGGCTTTTTTCATTAAAGTTGACTTGACGAATAATTTAATTATACTTTGACAATTGTGCGATATCGTCAGGCAACTTGTTAATATTATTTCGTTTTCTAAGAAAATAATAAGTATCGCTCAATGATCACATACATAGTTTGTGGACCCTAAATAGGATTTCCGTAGACCCAGGTACTACGAGGACCATGACCCCACAACACCCAGCCACAGGACAAACTTGCAATTGAAGGGTTAAGAATAAAAAGGATTTAACTGACAAATTGACAGTTTCGAGAAAATTGACTTTAAACGTCAACGGCGTCATTTTTATGTAGAGTGCTTATAAGGTAATAGAAAAGGTTTATGTAAGTTTCAGTTGCTTGAAAATGTTTTATTTCTATTTAAAATTACCAAATATAGTACTAATTCATACAATTACTGTAAAAATATAATATAATAAAAGAAATAAAGTAATGTTTTTATGCTAAGCGTACTGTATTCCTGTGACAGATAAACCATTTTTAGACTCAAAATCTCGAGATTTAGCCTCATTTCGGTATTTTGAGAATGTATTATTGAAGATAATTTCACGCTGAATCCAAAGATACCCATAAGGCATTTGGTCAAAAAAATCAGTTAAATCCTTTTTATTCTCACCCCTTCAATTGTTTCATGCTGGTTCTGTCACTGGAATCGCACCCGCTACCTTCAGATTATGAGCCGACCTGCTCAACCATCACACTGCAAAGGATGTTTAATAATAATGTTGAAACGTTTTTTGAAAACAAAATTGTGTATAAATAAGGACTCAAATACTCGTATAAACATTATAAATAAATTAAAAACAAAAGACAACGAAATAAATGACAAACATTATTGTTTGCTTCTCTTTTGTGTTTGTGATGTAATAAAGTTCCGTACCTGAGTTTTCTGTGTTGTCCAAATTTGCTGCAACAGTAGAAGGTGGGCTTGCTAGATGGCATTAAGCAGTTTCTTAGTTTATATGACTAGGTTATTAATATTCTTAGATAGTGTTTGGTTCTTGACTTTAAAAAAAATCTATTTGCTATAAATTTTGGACAGGGTTAGAAATGAAATGTCTTTGGTGTAGTGGTTGAACAGGTTGGCTAATAACCTGGAGGTGGCGGGTTTAATTCCTGCTACAAGACAAGTCTTTTTGTACATAATAAAAAAAGCGTAAGTACTTGTTGTGTGTCTGAGTGTTTTGAGACCATAGTCCTGGTAGTTCCTCGGTCTCTAGACAAAGGGAAGCCTAGTTTGGATCTAGGATCTATGTATGTGATCGTTGAGCGTTTCTTATTATTATATTATTATTGTTATTATTATTGAGATGTCTATAATCAACTCTTCCCATCAGTCCCTACTGAAAATGTATACTTATTTGCTACATAATAAAAAACTTAACTTTGAAGGAAAGCGGTGTCTAGGGAGAGTAGGCACTGTTTTCCACTACCATGAGCGAACAAAAGGGCAAATGAAGTGTACTTACCCCCCGCGGTGCCTATTGTCAGTTGAAGTGTTTTAATTAACTGAGAAGAAAAGACAACCAACCTGTTTAAGGAAACTACTCTCTGGATTGGAGATCAAACTCAACTCATTTTCCGCCGGGTTTAATAGAATAACCTAAAACATTTCAGGGTTAAACCATCCGCAAACTATCTTCAAAAAATAATGTTAATCCTACAATAATATTTTATTAATAGATTAAAGAATATACTGACTCTTATCAAACAAAAAACGATTATCTATCAAAAACATATACACATAACGAGCTTCTGCACGCAGCTTCGCCCGTCGCGTGGCCTATGGGAAACTACAACAGGGCCCTAATTCAATATCACTTTCACCCTCTTAAGGGTGGAATTTCGAAAAATCCTTTCTTAGCGGATGCCTAAGTCATAACATCTACCTGCATGCCAAATTTCAGCCCGATGCGTCTAGTGGTTTGGGCTGTGCGTTGATAGATCACTATGTCAGTCAGTCCTTTGAGTTATATTTATTTAGATTTACCGTCTTTTTGTTATGTTATGTTTTTCGGAACGAATGTTCTAGGTGCTTACTTGTAGGCTCTGGTGTTAGACTTTGCTGGTAGTACTGTGACATCATGTATTTCGACAGCAAAACCTAAAACTATACTGTTCCCACCCCACTAGCCCAATCCATCTCAGTGCTTCCTAAAAAATGAAATACCAACTTAATCAATGAACCATCAATGGCCAGCCGTGATGGATGTCCCCTTAATTAAGGACTACAAAAAACTCCACACAGAATCCGACCAAACTGCTTCCGAAATACGACTCAATTTCGACCAAGGTTTTTATTTATCACGACAGTAAATTGGGGACTGATTTTTGCTTCTATGATATTGAAATATCAACCGTATCGGTTGTATATAAGGTTGATGGCCAATGTAAGGTTATTTTCGCAGAAATGTGGACAGATTGCGGGCGCAGACGAGCCATTGAGGATGATAAAGTGACCACAACACCAGATGTCGGGCATTGGGTCGCCATAGAAAAAGGTTTACCTATTATCGAAGCTGTTAGTTAGTTTAGCATTACACTTACTTTCACTGGGTAAGTCACTCCAGGATAGTAAGTATGAAATGTAAAAGATATTTACTCAATAAATAATTATACAAAAATGTTTTGACCAAATTTATTGTAATCAAATTTCAAACCAGATGCAACGAAGCCATACTTAAAAAGCTTTTGATGTTTGCTCAGCGTTTATATTTCTGCTTCATATTCCTTATTGAAATTTATTCGAAACAGCAAATTGCTCGTGTAATGTATGCACGCTGCATGAAATGCAAGCTAATTGATTGCATGTTCGTGACGGCTAAAAATACACGCCCAAAACCTTACGCTACAACTAAAAGTAGCATAAAAAATCAGATTGTCATAAACGGCTATATCACATAGCTAGTGATGGTGGCTTCTTTTGTTTTGTACATATGAGCATAAACATTTTTAGTAATAATTTAGCTAGGCTCTTACCCCCACAGAATATGGAAAACAATTATTTTCACCACACGCGTAGGGCGTGAATTGGTTTAACAATTCTGAAGTTAAGGTTATGTTCTGAATAGATGACAATAATGGTTTATTGAAATATTCATTAAAATTATATAACAACGAAATGGAAACCAAAATAGTGTTTACATATTTTTCTTAACAGCGACGTGAAGGCCTTCGAGCGGCTAGAAGCTGGCAATACCAGGCAGGAAATGACTAATAAATAAAACAAAAGCAGCAAATACCATGTACTTTCTATTCTATAAAAATGTGTCAACTGTCCACACGTATTATTATTATTATACTCTACTCTCTATTAATTTGGTACTCATAAATAACATTTGCAAACTTTACATAAAAAAACTTAAAACCTTTTTCTTTGAGTTTGGTCTAACTATTATGGAATTTCAATTAAGTATCTCAACTTTGTGTCTAACATTCATTACAAACTACTTTAAAACAAAGAAATATAAAATTCTTTGTAACATCAATCATCATGTCAATCCATCTACGAACGAACCATTTCGTCTATTTTAATATTAATTACATTCTGTAAACGAGTTTTTAGTTTTTGACCTTTGGTGCTTCTTTTATAAATAGTGTTTACACGCCCGTTGAGTATTTAAACTGAAGTTTAACAGCTGTCATTAACACATTCACTTGATTGGTAACATATACCACGCACCGCTCGTTATGAAGTCTAAAAATACAAACCCCTGTTTTTGTCGTCTCCACTCATCACCCTGTTATCGCTGTAAGCTGTTTAACAGATCTTTTGAAAGGGAACTCTTAAGTTAAGTACACTAGATGTAATGATTTATGGGTGGTTCGACTGCGATAAAAATAAATCCAGTTACAATTCTTTGAAAAATATTGCTGTTTATTTGTTTTTATCAATAGCTAGTTGCCCCGCCCCGGCTTCGCACGGGTGAATTATTAAAACGTGATCGAACGGGATAAAAAGCATCCTATGTCCGTCTCCTAGTTCTAAGCTACCTCCCCACTAATTTTCAGCTAAATCGGTTCAGCCGTTCTTTTGTTATAAATAGTGTAACTAACACGACTTTCTTTTATGCACGGTGGCAATAAATGCACTCTTTTCCTTAAATATATGTACGCAGACCATGCTATAGAATATTCGTACAAGGTCCAATTTAGAAAAATAATGTTTTATATAGGCAAACACAGCATGCACGATTTTGAGATTTAAAAAGTATAATCCTAATAATACAAACTTCTACAATACCTAGCAAGAAAATATTATTGAATACTAGTTGCGCCCCGCGGATTCACCCGCGGATAAAAAGTATTTTAATTATTTGCTCATTCTACGGGAAAATTTCACTTTTCCAGGATAAAATGTAGCCTATATGTTAATCCAGTGTATAAGCTGTCTTGATACCGAATTTCATCCAAATCCATTCAGCCGTTTGAGCGTGAAGGCGTAACAAACATACACACATACAAACAAACACACATACAAACTTTCGCCTTTATAATATTAGTGTGATTTATTAAACATGTTTAAATTATAAAGGTCTTACAGTGTTAAAATACAGGTTGTGCCTTTACAATAAGCCCCTAGTCCCTAGACTAGCCACTACCTATAGTTGCTTCCTAAAAAAGTCAAACTCAACATGCCCCGAGCTAACCAGCCGTCGCGCGGTTTAGTTCGGCGGCACACGCGACAGTTAGGTAATTACCGCGTGAGATTGGACGACGCGGTTACTGCGCGGTACCATAGAATAAATTATAGTACTGGAAGTAAATCATGTTCAGTCGCTTTTTCTGTAACAGGTATTTTATGCACTGATTTACAGCCTCTGTGGTGTGGTGGTTGAACAGGTCGGCTCATAATCCGAAGGCGGCGTGTTCGATTCCCGTGGCAGGACAAGTATTTGTGCATAGAAAAAAAAAGCGCAAATACTTGTTCTGAGTCTGGGTGTTGTGGGACCATGGTCATCGTAGATCCTGTGTCCCTAGACACAAGGAATCCTAAATACGATCCAGGATCTTTGTATGTTATCGTTGGGCGTTATTATTATTATTATTATCCGATTACACAATAAATGTCAGACAAAAAAGCTCATATGCCACCACTAAAAATTCGTTGCCAAAATTTAAACAACACCCATATCCTCTCACACCTTCACACACCTTCTCACATCAACTCACACTCTCTTACTCACAAATACCTAATAATAGTGACTACAGTATGCTCGTGTGCGTAAACCAATTCAGAATGTTTCAAGTTAAGCAAGTACAAAGCGCCGGCTCGACAAACTGACGAACATACTGACCGAACATAGTGTACACAAGTCGCATACAACCTGCAATCTAGTCCAAGCTGCAGTACGTCTCAATACTAGACTATCGCCCGATGTGTACATGCTGATTTATTGGATAGTAGTTACAAACTTGTGTCTAACGAGTCTGTTATATTGTTGTGTAGGAATTGCTGAAATTGCTGAAGATATTGGTTAAGACCACCCGTGTTTGTTACGTAAAGACTTTTACGGTAACAGTAATGAAATCCAAAAATTTGTGTGCCGTTATAACTTTGTTTTTGTTTTATTTAATGGTAATGTCGCCATCCGGACAATTTTACCGGACCATACCAACATAATAATACAAATTTTCAACTTTGTTACGTTGACAATGGAGATCTACGTGAACCAACTTCAACTTCCGCTCACCTTGGATTCACCAACTTACTCATCAAATAAAACGTGCGTAAAGAAGTTTTACTATTAAAAAATATAAAAATAACATGTGATTCATAAAAACGAGGACACAGAAGTGACAGTAAACGTTTAGTTATAAATTTAATTTAGTATTAAATTTTTAGCCAGTTCAAAATTTCAATGATTATGTATAGGTATTTATTTTACAGTTTTATAAAACGTTACTTTAGTATTCATTATCTCTAGTAAAACCAAAGTATCTCTAGCATATTACAAATTAATCTATACATATAAAATTCAAAGTCCTGACTGACTGACTAACTTATATATCAACGCACAGCCTAAACCGCTGGTCCTAGAGATTTGAAATTTGAAAAGTGTTTTCTTTGTAAAATGTAGGTATCCACTAAGAAAGGGTTTATCCAAATTCCATGCCTAAGAGGGTGAAAAAGCTGGTTAAATTATTTATAAAAAAATCTGTTTCCTATAGGCCATGCGGGCGTAGCCGTGGGCAGAAGCTAGTTAATTATATTACTAAACCATAAATATGCACGTCAAAAATAAAGAAGTAGCTTTTACAAAGCTTCAATACTTTTCAAAGAGAAAAGAGTCAGACATCTAGACACTATCTATAGTTAGGGAATATACCGGCGTGCACTAATAACGTCCTCCGGGCCGGCCCGGCAAGTGCGCAATTATCGTGCGGCGATTAGCTGCCGACTACACACGGCTCGTCTTCATTACTGTGGGCATATAGTGAATTTATGCACTGATACGAGGTTCTGCATAATATGGATTTAGATTGAATGAATTAATTAACGATTTTTGACGTTGTCCATAGCTGATTTCCAAGAACATTTTTCATCCTATACGAAATAGAGCGTGTGACTAAGCGCAGTAGCGCGACTACAAACCAATGCACCCAGGTTCAAATCCCACTCGGGCCTGCACCAATGGCCGACAATTGGCCGGCCTCTGTGGTGTGGTGGTTGAGCAGGTTGGCTCATAACCCGGAAGCGGCAGGTTCCATTCCAGCGACAGGACAAGTATTTGTGCATAAAAAAAAAGTACTAATACTTGTTCTGAGTCTGGGTGTTGTGGGACCATGGTCCTCGTTGTTTCTGGACCCTAGACACAGGGAATCCTAGTTAGGGTCCAGGATCTATGTATGTGATCGTTGGGCGTTAAAAGAAAATGACTTCGTAAATTATTACTAATAATTGGTTTTACACAACGGTTGCTTGTGAACATAGGTGAAACAATGAAACCAGTGTGTTCTAGAATCACAAAATTCGAGAACATCCAGCAGTGTCATCTACCAACCCCCACTTGGCCAGCGCAGTGGCTTATGGCCACACTCACTCCCTGTGAAAGAAGGCCCGTGGCCCAGCAGTGGGAACCTATTAATGCCTAAATACAACATTTCCCGGAAACAGCTTTATCTGAAACCTAATCTGTAGCATTGGTTAATTGATCGGAATACATACCCCTCGCAGGTGAAACCTAATAACAGCCGTTGGATCGACTCTAACGCTAATGTCGGGTTTCGGAAAACAACGCGAATTGAACAACAAACAAGATTGTACGGCAACAACGACTGCTTCGAGTCTCATTGTCGCCTTTGTCCCATCGGCATAAATTAATTACGCGGCTATCGCGCTACAGTCGCGCAACTATTCGGTAATACAGTCATCCTCCTATTGTGGCGAACAAAAGCGTGGTATGTGGCGTCCTGTTGTTAGTAGCGAGTTTGGAAATGTTTAGGTATGCCGTTTATGCTGTTATCTGCGGTGGAAGTTGGTCCTATTTGGTGAAGTTTCGGGTCTATTGTGCTATGTACGATTGGGGTATAGGCTAGTAATTTGTAAAAATATATAATAAAAAAACGAGTGTGCTTTAGACCACACGACTGAAGTAAAACTTCTTTAGTTTAGCTCCATCTATGGGCCGGTATTACTTTGTAATGTAATCTTGAGCATAATAATACAAATTTTTACCTTTGTTATGTTGACAATTATTATTGTCTACGTGAACCAACCTCCATTCACCAGCTTACTCCCCAAGTCACGAGTGCGAAAAGAAGTGTTTCTTCAAAAGTAAAATTTTTACATTCATCATCATGCAATAGTCTGAAGAATCCTTGCAGAGCGAATTCCATAGTAAATAGTTACTATGGAAATTTTCTAGTTAGAAATGGAATTTTGCCTTGTTGTATTGCAATCAAGGTTACGTGATCACCCCTTGATTTTCACTTTGACTTTAAACATCATGCACGGCCACTCATAAAAGTTGCACTGCCACGCGGAGCACTAAAATATAAGGTTTCGCTCTGCAAGGATGCTTCAGATTATTGCATGATGATGGACATATAGATAGATAGATAGATAGATAGATAGAAAATGCTTTATTGCACAAATAACAAATGTAGGTACAAAGGCGAACTTAATGCTAGAGAGCATTATCTTCCAGTTAACCTGGGTGTAACATGGAAATTTTTGCAGGGCAGTGCAACGCAACTTAAATATAGATTGCCTAAATAACATAATAACATATAAATTTTACTTTTGAAGAAAAACTTCTTTACGCACGCTCGACTTGGGGAGTACATAAACTGTGAAATTCTTACAAATAACGTTTTCTATTTGTTACAATCAATAGAACATTTTTCACTCTTAAATTGAAATGTCCAGTCCACTTTGCTCAAAACTGACAAATTCATACAAATAACTGTTTCTATTGGTTGCAATCAAGTTACGCGATCACCTAGCTGGTCACCACACCATTCAAGAAGATAAAAAAAAAATTAAAGCCGAATTTTTCTGGAAACCTCAATTTTTTTACTTAATTGCATCAATTCTCGCAGTGTGTAGCAAAAAGCAAATTATATGATACTCCGTGGATTTTAGTGTATACAGCACAAATATTTATATTCCATCCGTTCCATTCCATCTTACGTCTTATAATTGCGTCGCTTTCGTCTCGTTCCGCGAAGCAATAAAATTTTAATCGGAATGACAATCGGTTGGAATGGGAAGTTTTATTGACTCTTTCGTTTCCGGCGATTTGTTGGCGTTTAGAATGAATCGGCGTTTTTCTTTGAGTTTTATTTGATGTCTTTCAGGAAATTTTTGATCATATTTTGGTAGATCTTTTTATTTGAAAAATATTACAAAAATAGGAATACATTTTCTAGCGTAATGAAATAGTTTGGTAGTGATACAAGCAAATGTCTCTGAGAAAGGACTATACCCATTTTCAACCGAAGCCACTAAACTATTATAGTTTTCCCGAAGTATCATCAAACGTTGATATGACAACTGCACAAAAATATAAAAGTGCTAAAACATCACGCACAATACGTGTCAGTATACGAGCTACATACGTAAAAATGTACAATTTGTAGATACAAACATATTGTCGTCTAACCACAGACTCCATTATTTCATCGAATAGTCCAGTGGCTGCGTTGGACACGTCTGACTTTCCTGAGACCTTTAGAGGGTAAGTTATTAGGTTTAATATTGCTTTTTTGTTATTTATTTTCACTGTTGTGTACTTTGTACGTTGGTTTACTAAGTTGGTCGAAAATATCGCCCATAGAAAGCTACAAAATGCGAGAAACACGAAATATTTTCGTGACAAGTCTAGACAGTTCACGTAAGTAAATAAGCGTTCAATGTTCAGGCGTCAAATTCTGTTTCTTCGTCTAAATTAACGACTACGAATGATCCATATAATAAAAATGTAACTCGGGCTAAATCTGTACATTGAATCTATTTTGAAATTTTTAATTTGGTACTCTTCCTTATTGATGTAGAAGTAAAATCACTGTTTTTTTACATTTTAAGTACTAATTGACCCGTGCGAAGTTAAATTTATAGTTAAAATTATAATTGGTGGTTTAAAGCCTACGTCCTTATTACTTATGGCTGTAAACATGTAACAGTGGTTCCATTACGTCATCCTCATCCAATCAGCATTGAATGGTATCATTTGTACTGAATATCATTGATGCACTCCACGAGGTGGATGTAGCGGCCGGCGGCGTTTTGTTAGCACGTGACATTCATTAATGTAATAACCCTGTACTTAAATCCATTGAATAGTTTTCATAGGATGACAAGAAGATCAATAATAAACAGTGATAAACAGCATTAGGTCCATCTTTAATTATTCATTGTAGTAAAAGCTTTTACTAGGTGGTAGGACTTTTCTGCAAAGTTCCACCGCTTTGCCAGTTATTCTACCGCCTACAGTAGTGTGCGTTCCTGTTTGAAGGGCACCTTAGCCAGTAAAATAATAATAATATCCAACGATCACATACATAGACCCTGGACCCTAACTAGGATTCCCTGTGTCTAGGGGCGCAGGAACTACGAGAACCATGGTTCCACAACACCTAGACTCAGAACAAGTATTAGCGCCTTTTTTTCCGTGCACAAATACTTATCCTGCCGCGGGAAACGAACCCGCTGGCTCTGGGTTTTGAGCCGACCTGCTCAACCACCACACCACAGAGGCTGTCAATTACTGGTCAATGAGACTTTATGATCTGAACTCAGCCTAGTAATCTAATTACTAGACCTGCTGATGTCTCAGGATGACGTGCGCAGTGCAGTGTCACCCGAAATTTTACATTAGAGTACAGTTCCAAGTGACACTGCAACAGTTATGGGCAGCCATTTTGCCTAATATCAGATGAAAGACTAGCTCGTCACATCATCATTATAATTAAAAAAAAAGCTCTAGCTAACATAGAACATACGAATCATCATACAAATCATGTGAATTGGACTATTGAAAATTTGTTTCTAAATGTATGTTCACAACACAAATTTTCGCATCTCCAACTGTTGACTCACTGGCAAGTGCAATGTACCCAAACAATTTCAAAATGTTCCCAATATATATGAAAAAATGAGTTGAACTTGCATACTTTGATGTCACAACTCATAGACATAACTCACAAGTCGAAATAAATCACCGGCGATCGTCGTGAGACATGTGGACCGAGCGCCAGATGTCGGGGGACACAGTTTGATGAGACACCGCGCGTGACATCTTGTATCTGTCACTTTGACAGCTAAAAATAGATTTGAAAGTTAACAGAGATTGTAAAAGACGTCAGTAATTCTTTTTATTTTAAAGATTAAACCATCTTTCGAGATTTATCCATTTTATTATTCAAAGGCTTTGCCCTGAGTGACAGACAACGTACAGCCCAAACCTCTGGCCTTTATCTGAAGAGTATCTTCCTTTTACGGTATAAGAGTGTTGAACCTATACCGTGTTAAGTATATGGAAATCCTTCTTCTTTGTCTTCGATCTATCCTTTCTTAAGGTGTCAACTTTCACAATCATGTTGCTTCCATAATCATCTATGAAGAAAGCAATCCTGCCCCACTTTCATCTATCATCTATCATCAAAAATTTCATTGCTCTTACACTGGTAAATCAAGGTTTTCTTTATTTTTAGTCCAGACTGGCATTTATCAGCTGACCGAACATGAAAAACCGAGCCTAAAAAGTCAAGTCAAGGTCTAAAATTGGTATTTATCTAGCAGCTAAGGTTCAATATAGTGTATTATTAAAATGTCAGTGTAATATTCACCTGTCTTTATTTATTTTCCGTATCACCGATACATTAATTAATCACAGCTGCGTACAGTACTAATCCAATCCACACCAAAATGCGTTTGTGTGGTTGTAGACTAATTATGCTGATATCCTTCAGTGCGGTGTCACACGAAACATAATCTGAAGTTCCGAGTGGCACTTCAATTGTTATGGACGGCCGTGACTGTTAACGTAGCTAGACGATCACGTGACTTGATTGCAACTATAAGTAACACAATTTTTATGGATTTGACAGATTCAATTCATAGTTTATGTGCGTAGTTACTGCGGTAACGTTCAAATTAGGAATGAAATTGTTACATTACAATCAGAGTCTAGCTCGTCATTGGTCCATATAAAAATCCTTACTAAACATTTGTGGCAACTGAACCAAAAATAGTAAATTTGGAATGAGATGGAATCAGTTTGTAGTGTCTCTCGTTTCCTCTTGAATAATTTAAGCATACTATCATTTTCACAAATTATTGTGTATTATTTTTATAGTTTCTGGGAGCGCAGAATGCTGTGTCTATCCATAGAAAACAAATAGTGGGAACTGTACAGTTGGCCTGGCTAGTGGCTGGCGTTACAGTTGTTGGTCCGTAATTTACATTAGTAAGTGTGTAGTTGATCACATGGTGTCATAATGGCGGACCGACCGGCACGCAGGCAGTTGGTCAAACAGGCCGCGGGATATAATACGAATAATTCGAAATATTTGTATTTTGTACGATTTACCTGTTGTTGTTTACAGTAGTCTCGTTGTATTAGAATTTACTATTGAACTGTAAATTGCTATATTTAAATAGTAGTGGAGTTTAAATATGCTATCGTGGCTAGGATACAGTTCTAATGTTTATGTAGCAGGTAGTGTAGTAGTTGTTATTGTATTTAAAGAATACTGACCTGACTGGCCTGGTAGCTAAGTTGGTAGTAGCCCTGCCTTCTGAACTGTAGGTTGTGAATGAACATCGATGTTTGTTTCGTGTCTGGGTGTTATATTGTATTCTATGTATGTATTTACAAACAAAAATTATCTAAGTATTGTATCAGTTATCTGGTTTCCATAGTACAAGCTTTGCTTAGTTTGGGGCTAGATGGCGTTGTGTGAGATGTCCCCATATATAAAAAATAAAAATAAATAAAAGAATCAAGACACCACGCCCGTTAAAACCATGTTAATATTAAAATTGTAGACATCTGAAAAAGTGAGCTTACTATTAATAAATTATCATTAAATGAAGCACTGAGCTTAATTATAGTTTTTCTTTAATGTTATTTTACGGCAAGTTGAGTTATCTATAGAAATTCCGAACCAATCATTTGTACGGAAAGCCAAAATCATCTGAATAGTTTATGTTTATGTAGCGGTTCAAATCCAGTAGAATGGCGATCAATTAATTTATGTAATCACGGAGTTGGATTAGTATACTGATGTTTGGGGAAGTGATTTATCCTTTGCCTTTAAGGCGACAAGTTATAGTAATGCACATAATTCAAAATCTGGAATTCTTGTATAAGGAACCCTGCTTTGTAGTTTTCAATTTTGTCAAGTTAAAATGTGCTTCTTCATTCAAGGTTTAAACTACAGCATACCATAAGTTCAACTATTAAGTTGTGAATATAGCAGATGGATAGATTATCAATTTTAACCAGTGGAATGTCGACGCGCTGCATAACAATGAATTTATCAATGCAAACTGTAAACTCGACGCGTATCTCGTTAGTTGTTACTCGCTTAGACTTTCCTCCGAAATATTTTTTTTTTTTTAATTTATCGTTACATAAATAAAATATAAAAGGACTCCCAAAACTCTATCTTAGTTCTTAACCAGTTGCTCTTCGCGGTTTCACCTGCGAATATAAAGTATTTTAATTAATGGCTCATCCCACAGAAAAATTTCACTTTTCCTCGATAAAATACGTTAATCCAGTGTATAAGCTAAGCTATCTTGGTATCTAATTTCATCCAAATCCATTCAGCCGTTTGAGCGTGAAGGATTAATCCTTCACGATCTAAAACATACCCACAAACACACATACAAACTTTCGCCTTTTTAATATTAGTGTGATTGCCTCGAATTTCTTACCCACTTCTAACACTTTGTCTTTTGCCACTACATGTTTTTGTAAGAATAATGAAGGCTGCGTCCTCGTGATGAACTTGTAAATTCTCTTTTTTTTCGGTGTTTTCTCGATACTTTACACGACGCCTTTACTAATAATAAATCAATTTACATTGTATCTCTGTAAAGCTTAGAGTGATACGATCTAAATTAGTTAGAGTTTAGAGCCTAAACTATTCATAAATCTTGCTCTACTTGTCTTATCAAAGCAACAACTTCGTAGAACGTAGAGCCATCTCCGCAGCGGGATATTAAACTCTACGTCTGAATTATTATGTTAGGCACAAGCGATGTTTACCTGCGACTCTATGCATTCACCCGGAAATGTAGAGATGATGTAGAGACGTTGTCATGATTTCCTAGTAATTAAAGCGCCCGATAGTGTTTTGATAGAGTTTGCTTAGATTAACGTGAAGGTTAAGCCCCGCTTGTAGTTGTATACGCTGGTAACGGAATTGAACAGATAGAATATTCGTTTCACTAAGTAAAAGATAAATTGAGGATTAAATAAATATACAACAGAGAAATAAATATTTGTGGACATTTCACACTGCGCTATCTAGCCCCAAAATCAGTAAAACTCGTACTATAGGAACCAGGTAACTGATACATGACTTATTGATAGAAAAAAACATCGATATTCATGACACAAATATTTGTCCTACGTGAGAATCGAACCCACAACCCATAGTTCACACACTTATAATTGTACGCATGGGCAGCAGCAGCCACCGCACATCTTGGTTTATTAATCGTAAGAGTACAATAAAAAAAATGTTATTGTTAGCATCAGTCTAAGTCCTTACTCAAAAGCCAAACTTGCTCCGCGTAAACCCGATTTAGTCTATATTTAGTTGTGACCGGGTGTAATGGGGCGCGTACATGGCGTGTACATGATACGCTTCGCACGCGCCGCTGCCTCGCCTGATCGATCGGGGTAACGAGGCTCGAGATATTATCGAAAACATATCACAAACCAACTTCAACCTTAAAGCTATTTAGATAATCTATACACATAAAATTCAAAGTCCTGACTGACTGACTGACTTATATATCAATGCACATCCTAAAGCGCTGGTCCTAAAGACTTGAAATTTGTCGGGTGTGTTCTTTGTATAGTGTAGGTATCCACTATAACTAACGGTTTTTCAAAATTCCCTAAGAGAGTGAAATGGGTGGTTGAATTATTTTCCTATACGCGGGTGAAGCCGCTGGCAGTAGCTAGTAGTAGTAGTAGACTAATTCAGAGAGGGGGCAAACGGGGAGTAGAGATTTTTTCGGATCAGCACTTGTTGCTTTGCCCAATGTGTAATTTGTAAACGTGTTGGGTAAGTAAGTGGTCAGCTTTCAGCATCAAAATTTGTGTAGCCAAAGATTTCTGCTACGGCTAGTTGTCTAGTTGTCCAAAACGATAAATTGATATTTAATTGAAATTATCTTATCTTTCGTTCCCATCGGTTGTCAGCTTTGCAGGCGATGTAACCCGTTTCCATATTGTTTGAGATTTTTTGTTATAGAGTTTTGTTAGTTGTTTGTTTGAGTATATAAATTATCTGTGTTCCAAATTTTATCTAAATCCGTTGAGTAGGTTTTAAAGTAACAAACATGCATCTATACATACACTCCAAACACACATGCATCCATACATATACTCACAAACTTTCGCATTTATAATATTAGTTGGACTATAGCCGGCTATATATGATGGTGATGGTGATCAGATCAGATACAGCAATGATTGAAATAATAAAACTTCATTTCCCGATGCAATACGTATATTGAACTTTCAACTATTCACCATTCGAATCGCGCCTGCAATAATTCTGATTGCTCTTTTAAAGGTTAAATTCAAGTGCTTGTAATTATGAACCAGTAATTTTGGAATGTCATTGGCTGATTGCAATTATGGATAAACTTTTACTCACATGATCCACATGTTGTAACAATAACTTTTTTTTTGAGGGGGAGAAATGCCCTCGCACTTCCCTGCCACCACGGGGGTGGTGGCAGCGGGTATGTGGGACTCGAATCTACTAAAAACCCCCCGTGAGCCCTCGTCTGCCGTACCGGGGCGAGAAGGGGTCGCGACTGCAGCCCAGCCAACTCGCCCCCGTTGTAACAATAACTGTGTTAACCGCGGAGAGCCGTTCGATGCAAGAGGCAAGCAGCCGTTCGATGCAAGAGGCAAGCAGCCGTTCGATGCAAGAGGCAAGCAGCCGTTCAAAGTGGTGCTTTGGGGAACTTGTGTTCAGCACCGGAATTCTTCCATCTGATGATGACTTACTTAATATCTATTTTAGAGGCGGCGGGTTTGAGTCCCGCGGCAGGACAAGTATTTGTGCACAAAAAAAGTGCATATACTTGTTCTGAGTTTGGGTTTTGTGAGACCCTGGTCCTCGTAGTTTTTGGGTCCCTAGACACAGGATCTATGTATGTGATCATTGATCAACATCATGTGATCAGTTTTGTTTGGTTACGACAAGACCAATATTGAAGATGTACGTTACATAATAAACATTATTTGTTATACTCCATACACGCGCTGTTTCCACTGCTGCTAAACCCTGTTCCTTATTTACAACCGTGTCTGGTATTGAATAGAAATCGATATCAAACTGCAATGGTCTAAAATTAATATAGTAAAAATTATGTGCTGTACACGTAGTCTTTGTAGCAATTGTTCGTATTTTGCTCATATAAGGTACTTAAGTCACATAAGCTAGCCTGATAGCTCAGTTAGTTGCTCTACCTTCTGAATAGAAGATCATGGTTTCGATTCCCGCCCAGGACATACATTTGTTTGATGAACATCGGTGATTGTTCTGTGTTTGTACAAAAGTATCTCAGTCATTTATCAGTTTTATTGATGTAAGTTTCTATAATCGGGCGGCAAATCGTATCGCATCGAGTGACTACATTATCGATAAAGTATATTATTATTCATTTATTGATCAGATATTCTTTGGGTAATTAGGAGTGGTCATCCCATACCGCGGGATAATCATTCGCAGCATCCCCGGGATAATTATAACACTCTGACACTACACATTCATTATCAGCCCAATACATTCCCACTGCTGGGTCTTTCTTTCACAGAGACTTGAAATAAGTGGCTCTACATCTAAATTCTTAACTCTAAAACATCTAAAGTCGTATTTACTTTTCAATATTGCGTAGAGCTAGCTCACAATAGGTCTCGGTAGAGTTGACGAGGGAAAAGGTCCCGCAAGGCTCTTTTATCAAAATAGCAACTTGGAACTGCCACTACAATAATGCTCTACGTATTTTATGATATACGGTAGAGAATGTAAAAAAGTATTTTGAAAGAAATTTCTCCACAAGTACGTAACAACAAACAATTCAATATTCATAAATTCATTGGTTTATATGTTTGTCTTTAAGAATGAATAATATATATTATTAACTTGACTGAACTGATGACTTAAAACTCAAGTTTAATGCAAGATTTGAACCCGTAACTGACAGATTGCCGGTGCCTTCACTACCAACTGAATTATCACAGCTTTAATAAATTAAATTACTATTACTACTAAAAAAAGTACTACTACTACTACTTTAAAAAAAGTTGCCAACTTATTGCTCTTGCTAACCTATTTTTAGATGAGCTGTTTTGGGTAATAAATTCTGTATAAGCTGTTGATTTTCCTTTCAATAAAATAAAATGAAACCTACATTTCTGCACCAATAGTATATCTATCACAAAGCCCCGCAGTAGTACTTCAAAAGTTCCCAGAATAGTTATTTCAGAACAAAATATAAATCTAGGAGTCGCTTACTTAAGCATGTCTAAGTCGGCGGCCACAGCTGTAAGCGAAAAGAGCGGATATCAGCGGAACTTGAACACGGCTAAGTCAGCGGTATGAGCGAAGCAAGCGAAACTGTGCCGAGGGAAGTTTGCGATCTTCAGAATATGACGGCGTTCTCGGCTTTGTGGATAAGCTATCCGGTAACTTATTGTTGTACTTACTTTTGAGGATACAAGACATAATACTTTTATGTTGAGAACACAACGGGCACAAGGTTTTTCAATACTTTTATGTGATTGTAAGCGACATCACTCTTGGCCCTGCACAGTGCACCAACAACTTTCAAGATGTGTGCGAAATATGCGCTCGATTCTACAACAGTGATATAAAAATCGCGAGCAAATAAGTTTTAGTAATTTTTTGCATCAGCTTACGAAAATAGTTTTAACATTATCAATTTGATCACATGTAGATAAATGGTATGACACAACCAAAATTTAACATTCTCGTTTGAGCATAAAAACATTGTGACGTGAAATTAATTGAGTTTGCCGCCAAGTTATTTGGTTTAAGTAAAAAAAAAAGACAAAAGACACATTTTTAAATAAAATATTTCGAATCAAGTAACAATGCCAATTATTTTTCTTTTGAATGCTTCTTTTCTTGTAAAACTAAATAGATGGCGTTTAAGTAAACTGAAACATCGTAGAGGCTACATTTGATTGCACTTCAATCATTTTGGCATAATTTTTAATTATCTTTATGTCTCATCAAATTACAATACTTATTGAACATTTTTTGTTGAACAATTCAATAAGTATTTTGGCATAATAGTGTCCTATTAGGTTCTAGTACATTCAGAAAAAAGCTATTTTGCGTGTTTTTCCTTTTTTGTGGTACTTTTTTGTTTCAGATCTCATGACTTCTAACAAAAGAGCACGAAACATAACAAATGATTACCCTAACCAAAAATAGATCTACTTGAAAATATAGCAGACAATAATTTTACTGAAGTCTTGCTGCTATTATTCAAAAATAAAAGAAGTCCTGAATTAATTGGAGACCGTTTAATTTGTTTGAATGGAAAAGGAATTTCAATTTTTATCCAAATATAATAGAATTGAAGTTAATTGAAATACTCTATAATAATAATGCTTTTTTGATTTCATGTTCCATTTTTGTCTTCGATTTCTCGTTGTGTTTAATAAGTCACAGCACGATTCCCAGGAGCCTTGAATTTCCATAAATAAGAGATATCTGCAGAAGAACTTACTTATAAGTAGTTACCAATAAGCGCTAATAACTGACCTCCAAGCAAACCTCAAGACACGCCTAATTCCAGATAGGTATCAGGACAGCGGGCACAGGCCATCAAGCCTCGAACTTTCCCAATATCACGCCGTAATGACGACAACTTGCCAACTACTAACTTAGCCATTTATTGGCGAACGGAAATAGTGGGCGGCCCACTTTATTATTATGAGCCGGGATTAGGTGCGGATCTTGATACAGGAGTACGTGGGTGGTAACTGCGTTTAAGTTTGATTTGGGAAGGTCTCAGCGGGTTTAAGTTTCCGGTGGAGGAACCATCGTGTGGCGCAGCAATAGCGCCGCTTACCAACAGCAATGGTAAGCTTTAGTGCGTCCTTTAGGGTTTCCATCTTTCTAAAACTTGGAAGGAAACCTAACGATATGACGATTGATGATGATTGATTATAGATTGACATGATCAACCTTTTCTAGTTCCTCTTTTTCAGCTCCAAGAATTTCTGCTTCTTTTTCGTGTAGGCAAGTTTGGTGATTATACCTGAAGTCAGAATTTTTAAACTATAAGATGATGGCAATATTGAACAAATTTATGATAATGCTTGAAGTGCTATCCACAACAAGTAGATGAATAATCGCAATTATTTTTCTCTTTCAATCGAAAGTGAAAAGTCACAGAGTGGTAAAGTGGTCTCTCATATTATCACGTAGACTAGTCGTTACGATTCACACCTAAATAGCTTCAATATTGAGATCTTTACGATTTTCCCCTTCAATATTTGCACAGTAATTATCGTTGATTGTTCCACAAAGACTGTCCACCATCCCCTCTCTCTTTTCCCGCTGATACTGTACACCAAGGTTGAGTGAGATAGCGGCCGCGGAGTGTCCATATATTTGCCTGCTCACTTCTGTGGTATCGTGACAACAATTTCAATGTTATGTAGTAAGGTGGGCAGGATCCAAGCTTATTTAGGGAGAATTTAACGATAGAGCTATTATGTAAATCAACGTTTTAGAAAATAAAGCAATATTTATTAACATTTTGCACACCGTGTATTTTCTACTCCAACTATTTTATCAGTAGTTTCCTGTGTGAATCCTAGCAAATAAATTATTTATAAAGAAAGCTTGTACTTATAATAAGTATACTATATATATATACATATATATATATATATATATATATATATCTATCTATGGGAACTAGATAGCCAATTAAAAAAAAATAGCAACTATGAACCAAGTATTGATATACTAAAGCTGAGCTAACTTTAACGCAGTACCTTAACTCCAAATTATTATGTTTACAAAAATACAAATGTGAGATTATCTCTTCCGAAAATGAGTGAAAATTCAAAAGTAATACAAAGGTTGTAAAAGACGTGACGTTTGTACAAAGTTTAGCCGCCGCTGGACAGTGAGCGGTCGTTACTGACTAATTGAGTGGTGTAATCACGATATCGTTGTCAGGGTAATGCGGAGGGTGAGTAATGTCAACCGGGCGTGTGATATATTACACTCAGCTGGATTGTCGTTTTATAAAATAATGAAGCGTGATTTTTGAAGTAAAATTTCTTTACGCAATCATGACTTAGGGAGAAAGCTGGTGAATGCATCACGGAAATTGAAAGTTGTTGGTTCACTTAAATCTGCATTGTCAACATAACAAAGTTAAAATTACTTAAAATTTGAATTATTATGTTGGTATATCCGGTAAAATGACAATTTACAATTGTCAAGATGGTGACGTTAACATTAAGGCCGGCTGATAGATGGAGCTAAAGAAGTTTTACTTCAGTCGCGTGGTCACACTGGGCACGTGGGCACACTCGTTTCTTAAAGTTTTTTAAAATGTTAATTGACCAAAAAGTCTTTGAAACAACTGGCAAATTTGCAAGATCTGCCTAATCTACAATCGGCCGCCGACATATCACACACTGCAAATCGCCTCACGGCCTAAAAATACCAGCTAACAATTCAATTCTATTTTACCACTGTCCTGACAATTTAATCGAAAGCGACGGTCATCCGCCGCAAGTGTTGACGGGTGTGACATAGCTTTTCAACAGTCGGAGTTGCCAGTTACCGGTAAAAAATAAATTTCATTTTGTTTATTGACTTATCATGCTTCGGTTTGAGTCACACAAATAAATGAGGGGTGAATTACAGTTCGCTTCCGGTTTACGTGTCATGTTGAGTAGGTATGTCGTGTGTAAATGTGAAAGTTTTAAAACTTTGAACGGTCAAGGCTAGATAATTAATTATGGTTGCCTAATTTGAAGTTAGCTCATTATAAGGGACGCAGAGTTTGTAAAACTGCTACTTATTAATTAAACGTGCAAAAATCACTTCTAATTGAAAGAAACTCTTTTCAAAAATAATTTTTGAAAATTATGTTGAAATTCTAAGTAAAAAATTGTGTTAAAAGTAAGTAAGAAATTAGATAAAAGTTAGACACTTCGTAAAATTCCATTAAAGAAATTCACATTCAAAATTACAGCTCAGCCAGACATCAACCACCCTGGGAAACCGACAGCAAACAGCCATTCCTCACGTCCTTTAACCCCGCGCCCCCACCCCGCGGCTCCGTGAATAAATCCTCCTAATTATATTTACAATAACGCCACGCCGCAGTTTGTGTTACTACAAACTTGGCACACAAATAAGCAGCCCGACAGACGGCACTCGAAAAATTCCCTTAATGAACACCCTCCTTGTTGTATACGTGGAGACAGTGGTGTAGATTCGGGCGATGAACCTCACGCATAGAGACGCACGTTGTTGAACGCGTAAAATTATACTATTTTATGGATTTTAATAACAAAAGCTGATGTTGAATTTTTTAAATGATTATTGATACATCTCATGACTACTAACGTCTGTCTGTCTGTCAAACAGACTATCGTCAGTGACGTGTTAAGTGATGACGCCGTCTGCAATGGTGGATGCATTAAAATATCTGTTCACTCACCTGACTTGAAAACTCCAATATCACGTAAGCTACAATTCTCCAATATCACGTAAGCTACAATTCTCCAATATCATGTAAGCTACAATTCTCCAATATCACGTAAGCTACAATTCTCCAATATCATGTAAGCTACCATTCTCCAATATCTCGTAAGCTACCATTCTCCAATATCACGTAAGCTACCATTCTCCAATATCACGTAAGCTACCATTCTCCAATATCTCGTAAGCTACCATTCTCCAATATCTCGTAAGCTACCATTCTCCAATATCACGTAAGCTTCCATACTGTCAACGTTAACTTTATACCACCACCACCACCTCCCACCAGCTTAAAGAAACCTGTGGAGAAGGAGGAGGGCTACAACTTAGCACGCCCAAACTTCCCAAACGAGTTTTTTCGCCAAAGTTATTTTAATTCCACCCAGCAACTGTTGCGAATGGCGTAATTATCTACGCAATTAAATCTCGATTATTAATTCAGTATTTGTTTGTTTAAACTTTGATTATACAACTGTTGGCATTTAGCTTTTGGAGCGTAATTTCGTTTGTCATGAGTTGCTGGTAACATAAAAGATTTGATTAACACAAGGTCCACCAGTCATAAGTTTTGTGGGCAAAAATGTTCACAAATTAGTAGTAACAAGGAAATAAACTAACGATGTGACGAGCTAGTCATTCGCGTGATGTAAAATGTCAGTGTACACGGCTTTCCATAACAGTTTGTGCCTTTCAGTGTCGCACTGCACACATCATCCTGAGACGGCAGCATAGGCTAGGCACCACTACTGTAATAATAATAATAAATATGTAATAATAAATATGTGTGGACATTTCACACAACGCCATCTAGCCCCAAACTAAGCAAATCTTGTACTATGGGAACCAGATAACTGCTACAATACTTTATGTTTGTATTAGTTGGTAGTTTTATTACCATTATACATTATAATCATGCTCTATTTAGATATAAGCAAATTAAGTAATTTCAGAAAGAATCGGGTGATAACAGATTTAATTATTACTACTTTTTATATGTGAGTGGATAAATGAATGCCTCAAACTGACGCATAACAAATGCAGCTACGGCATCATCGCAACATTCACACTACAGATTAATATCGATAATGCGATTAAGCGTCCGGCGAAATTCATTAAATAAGCGGCTTTACTTTATGTATTCAATGATTGTATAGACTGCACCGATTGCTTCCGTCTGATTCCGCGCTCGTGATTCACTAAATGGCTAGACTGAGATAATCTCTTTACTCTACATACCTAATAATACAATTTTAGAAAGGAATACAATATATATAAATACACACACGCATACACACAAGCGAAAACACATACACAAACATACACACACACGCTTATAATTAGATATTGTATGATTTATTATTATGTTCTTTAAAACTAATTAGTATGACATAATTCGGCTAAAATTAATTACAGGAGAAGCCACGTTTCCACTAGTTCGGAAGTCTTTGTATGTAATTTAATATTCTAAGCAAAATAACTTAATTTTAAGTACCTAATATAATTTTGACTTGTAAATGCAAAAATAGCCTATTTGCAATAAATCTTTTGACTTTCACTTTGTTCATTGTAACTTTGTGACCAATTGCGTCGATAAATGAACTTGTAAAATTTTTATTGTAATGATCGGTTCGTTCCAGCTACTTCACAAGCACTTAACCACGAAAAAGTTAGTAGAGACGGGCTAAAATGCGCACTGACACTGCACGGATTATTGTCATTCAGTTCTGAGGTTTACTAGGTGGTAGGACTTTTTTTGCAAAGTTCGTCTACCACCGCTTTCCCAGTTATTTTGCTGCCAAGCAGTTGTGTGCAAGCACTATTGTGTTTCGGATTAAAGGGCACTGTAGCTAGTGAAATTACTGGGCAATTGAGACTTTATGATCTGATCTCACAGTTGAGTAATTTTATTACCAGACTGTGCTGATGACTCAGGATGATGTACGCAGTGCAGTGTTACGCGAAACTTTATATCGTGGATTTCCGAGAGACACTGCTCTGTTATGGGCGGTCGTACCGCTTAACATCAGGTGAACGACTAGCTCGTCACATCATTCATTAACATAAAAAAGCTACGTGTAATCTTATCAAAAATATAAACAAAAAGAAATAGATGTTTTATAATGTATGAATGGCTCATTTGGTCGCTGCTTTCTGAACTGTAGGTTATAGGTTCGATTCTCACCCAGGACAAACATTTGTGTGATGAACATTGATGTTTGTTCTGTCTCTAGGTGTTATATTGTATTGTATTTAATGTATGTATTTACAAAAAAAGTATTCAAGTATTTAGATACTTAGATACTTATATATCAGTTATGTAGTTACCATAGTACAAGCCTCTCTTAGTTTTGGCCTAGATGGCGCTGTGTGAAATGTCTACAAATATTTATGTATCCATTTATGTAATAGTTTCAAAACCTAATTTTATTTTGATATCTAAATAATTTTTTGTTACGTATTTTATCTTAGCAGGGCTATGTGTCTGTAATGAACAGAAACCATCTTCGGGGGTTTTGCTTAATTATAGAGACTAACTTAATTTGAATATTACATCAAGAGAATACAATCATAATATCTTGGTGTATTCGTTAGCATTTTTCGTAAAACTATTTCCAAACTACTGTCATTGTGCTCAAAGATCCGAAAATTTTCATACAAAATATGATCTGACATCAGCAAAATAACCACGATTAAGAATCCTTTTGTTCAGCGTATTTTTCCAAGGGTCCTTCTCTTTATCGTCGCTATAACTTCAGGCACTTGATAAAATCTAGATTTTCATGTAACGTAATATAAATTCTATTCTACTGAGTAACTTTGAGAATTTCACTGCCATTTTCGTAAGAATCAAAGAATTCCAACAAGACCATTAGCAAAGTGTTTGGAACTTAAACGTTTGAAACAATTTAAGAAAATATTAAAGAAAATTAGCTTTTAATGAAAATATTTTGTATTATTAGACACAATAAAAATAGATAGCGCAACTTCATAAAATGACCTCTTTAGGTAGGACTTTTTCAAAAATATACATGTCGAAGTTTTATTAATATGCAATTATAAAGATTATGGTGTAGGAAGTTGAAAACTATGTCGCTGACTAAAACTTAAAAGCATAATTATTAGCGAGTGTGGCAGTGACAGCTCTTGCGACAAACTAATGCGCCCTGGTTCAAATGATTTTTAACTGACTGACTGACTAACTAACTGACTGATATTTTCGCCAATTCTGAACCGATATGAAAAATTTTTTTTTAGTCGAAAGGTTCGCATTTTCCCGAGGTGGTCCCATTATCATCAAGTCACGATCTGATGATGGATGCATCTCAAGGAAATTGAGGAAAATCTAACTAACTAGCAATGTAATACAATCGTAGAAGTCAATTTTGCCACAATTTCCGGTTTCCGATTGAGCTTAAATTTTGCATAGGTACTTATTTGTTTAGTAACAATAACTAAAAAAGATTTATTTTTTATCAAACGGTCTTCGTAACTCCAAATAGGCACTCAAACAACACACAAAAGTAAAAAATAAATAAATATAATTATTATAAGATACTACCCACTCATCTATTGGATATAAAATTACTATTTAGAAATGCTAGTGAGAAATGATACATAGTTCGTTTGTACAAGCACTGAATGTATAAACGACTTTCACATATTTCGAATGCCCAATTGGGTCATATTTTCATACAAAATAATTCATTCAAAACCTGCAACGATACATCAACATACACACCAAAACGTACGCTTTGACACACCAAAATATAGCCATTTAGTTCTAACTCTACCATTATCTAGGACACATAAACACTCCTGCAGATCCGTTGACAGATCTATTGACTCTACCGATAGAGCCGCACTCATCTGCGGAAATAATCACTCTACAGTTTGTAACTCAAGATAGAGGCGTAGATGAATGGGAGTCATACGTCTAAATATATAAATGTAGGGGAGGGATGTAGCTCGGCTATTCATCAAGTCACGCTGCAAGAGATGATCGTGGTGAGGGAATTAAGCTCTGCTTCATATAAAAATAACTGTTTTAAGATCGAGCAATTCAAGCTAAGAAATGTATAATAAAAAACTAAATAATTTCCCTGGGATGGGGGATCATTGGGGGATAAGCTAGTTAGAATCCATCCCCCTCTACCACCACAAAAATCTTGAGTATAAGACCAGGAAAATGTAAGTTCTAGAGGTCTGGTTTACTGCCGCTGGATTATCAGTGATGATTGTGTAAGTTATTGACAAGATTTTCTATAGCGTCCGCTGCGGGATTGTGCGTTTTTTGATAGCCTGCTTATTACTAGGTGGTAGGACTTTTTTGCAAAGTTCGTCTAGGTAGGTACCACCGCTTTGCCAGCTATTCTGCCGCCAAGCAGTAGTGCGCAAGCACTGCTGTGTTCCGGTTTGAAGGGCACTGTAGCTAGTGAAATTACTGGGCAAATGAGACTTTATGACCTGATCTCACATACTAGTAATCTTATTGTGCTGATGTCTAAGGATGACGTGCGCAGTGTAGTGTCACGCGAACCTCTATACTTTAGAGTTCCGAGGTCACTCACACGGCTGCCCATATCATTAGCTCGGCACGTCATTCCATAACATAAAAAATAATATTTTCATTTAAAACTAAGAAACTGGGCATTTTGGTTTTCTAGCCCCGTACAAGTGGCTTCCATGTATGCCTATTTGTAGCAAAGTAAGTATTTAAATGTATCCCTCCCCAAACCAAAAGTCTAGATATGTGCCTGAAATTACGCTATAACACTTCGACCCAGCATTTTTTATTCCGTTTCGTTACAGAAAGTCTTCAAACCATAAATTAAAAACAATCAATGAAATAATCACAAAGACACATTTACGAGTACGCACACCTCAATAATAGCTCTTAATGAATGGGAGGCTCGACCCATTCTTAAATAATAAATGATTTGCCATGGCCTAAGCCACGTCACGGTCAAACCTTGCCTGGCTTCGGTCACACGCCCGGTCGGACCGACAGACGGTTGACGCCGACCTCGACAGCCAAACCCAAGGACAAAAGGTATTGTTCAAGTGTTGTCACAAATCATGGTAGTATTTGAGATTGTATTCCGCCATCATTGGAATCATGTTTCGTTTTGAATGTGCTTTAGTGGTAATGAATTCAGTGGGTGTTTAGCGTAGTACCGTGTATGATAAGAAGTTAAAAACTTAGTTCAGTTATTGTGTACACATTTAAAAAAAGGTTTATTAACTGTGAATGTTAATTTTAAACAATTCTTTACACAATTACATAATCACAGTCATCAGTCCTTAGTCCACTGTCGGACACAGACTGTGGTAGAATAATCAGAATTAATCAAATAACTCATGCACTTTAGACTAGATATTGTCGGGGTTTTTCTGCGTCTTATATCGCGTTTCCATGATCCTAGGTACGGACATTGGCTGTGAGCTTTTAATGGTGCCAAGTGGAACCAGTGCTCTACACTAACAACATTTCTCCACTCACGAATGTGTCAAATAACAATTCTTCTTCTAACGCAAACTTTGGTTATTACTTTCCCTATCAACCGAAGAAGATGATATCTCCCTTCTATTTTTTTCTTTTTTGCCGGCAAATTGCCTTTATTTTCAACTAAATACTACACAACTAATACTAATCACTACCTATAAAAAAAACATCTGGACAATATACTGCCCGCGATGACCTATAGACAAATGCTCCCGCCCACTACCAGTAGGTAGCGTACTCAACATGCTGGCAGCATTGCCCCTTCTAATCAATGTCGAAGTACGTTCTTCTAATCAGTGTTGCTGTGGTTTCTTTACTCTTAATACCCCATTCCACCTCGAGAGCTATCTATAACAAAAGCATATTTATATGCCACCAGCAGATTAAGCCATCTGTTCCATCTAATAAAAAACATCTACACAAGCAAATTACTCCTACAATGATCTCAAACGAAGCTGACAAGATACCATCTTCAAATCAAATCCCTCTTGATCACAATACCCGTAACTAGAGGTCCGCTCACGGCGAGAGCAGCCAAATAAGGAGAATAAGGTCTCTATTGTCCCTTTGTCCTGTTACCCTGCCCCGCCCGCTCGGGAGGAAAATAGCCGAAGACTATTGTCCAATATAACTGTAAATACCGCTTCGCCTCAGTTGCCGAAACGTTGCTATTTTTGTCATACTTTTCTTTAGTCTTCATGCATAGACTTATTCCGCCAATTATCGGCCGATATTTAAGTTAGACGAATGCGAACGGAAAATGTTTGTAGCTTTTGAAAAACTTTTTAGTGTAACTTAGAAGTTCAAGTTGATATCGAAGTTACATTGTAGCAACGCCCCAACTCATAACCACGCATTTATCGTCATCCTGGCCCATATATATGCACCCAAACATGTTTCTGCGAGTAAAACACTTACTGGTACTCCATTGATTTTGTATGCAACGTAATAAAATATCCCACATGCGATTTGTCCCGAGTCCCTAGGGACAAACTATACATTTTTTTCATTCAGGACAAATCCAGTGACCCATCCATTTGCGCTTCAGTTTTGGTGACTCGTCACGCTCGAGATTCTCTTGATACAAAAGTACAAGCTGTTGCCTGGCTTTGTGTGGGCAGGATCTTATTGCGGGGAACGTTTTTTTTTTTGTAGTGCAAAACATTTGTAACTAGCAAGAGAGCTGGAAACCAGCTCTGGTGTTCGTTTTTAAGCTTCTCAACAACCTCACTAAGCAGTAGCAGTTTCATTTCTGTCCTATATAATTGCCATGATGTAATTAAATTCAGCAGAGAGTTACGACAGTGAGTCGTAATGTTTTTTTAAATGTTAGTCAATGTTGTGACGAGCTAGTCGTTCACCTGATGTTAAGCGACACGGCTGCCTATTACAGAACTGTGTCACTCGGAACTCGAAAATATAGTTTCGTGTGACACTGCACTGCGCACATCATCCTGAGACATCAGCACAGTCTGGTAATAATATTACTCGACTGTGAGATTAGATCATAAAGTCTCATTTGCCCAGTAATTTCACTAGCTACAGTGCCCTTCAAACCGGAACACAGTAGTGCTTGCACACTACTGCTTGGCGGCAGAATAACTGGCAAAGCGGTGGTACCTACCTAGACGAACTTTGCAGAAAAGTCCTACCACCTAGTGAAACAATCCTAATTTTCTGCCCTATTCAATAGTATAATCACATTAAAACGTAAACAAAAGCAATTTTCTATTCCTAAACTACTTCCGACCCTTAAAACGCTATTAACTGCTAATTTTCGTAACATATTTTAACGACACAGGAATTACATTAAATAAACAACGTCAGTTAATCTTACTGTGCCATGTAACTAATTGTAAAATACTGTTTACATGTTTCGTGCGTGGTTGTGCCGGCCGCGAGGGCGCCGCGGGAAATCATAATTCATAGATAAAATGTAAGTGGCTTACGACAAAATACCTTTTAAGTTACGCCTTTGAAGTTGACCGCCCCGAACTCGATCATTTGAAAATTCATATTTTTACCTTCCTTACAATAATCAAGCAGAGTTTATAACATTGTTTGCATTGACTCTGCTCGGGATTGAAACTCGAGGTTTAATTACTGTTTTTATTCTGTTCAGATGTTGTTCGAACTCGTTTGAGTGGCTTCAGGTTTGTTTATTAGGTACGCGTTAATTTCAAGAGGTTTGTTTATTGCCGGAGAAAGAGACCTTTTTGTTTGCGCGTAAATACAATATTGACCAATAATGAAGGTAAGTAGTACCTTTACAACGCAGGCTTTCGTAGCTCTCTACAGCAGTCTACGAATCGTAGATACTTTACAAAAGGCTACGCTTCGTAGCGCTTGTTGAAAAAGATTCAGTCAAAATTATTGCATTGTTAGTGTCTACGCCATCGACATTCCTTGCTTGCTCCAATGGCCGATATTTTAATTAGAGCTGATTCGAGAGTCGAGCGATACTGCTCGAAATATGAACAGCCTCTCGGGAGAGATGCGGCATACCGTTAGCGGCGCAACAATGTCTCGTCGCGTCGACACAACAGTTACTGAACATATATGGAGTAGAGTTGTGTCATTTGGACACATTTATTTATCATCTGTTATAGTTTGATAAGAAAGAAGCAAAGAAAAGAAGAAAATACATTCATTTATAAATTTAGGTCTTTACCTATGAAATTGCCGTTTTGTTTGAAAAAAGTTAAAGTATTTTTTTTTCGAACTTATTTATTTCTTTTATTCAAAGTAATCACCCCTGCAATCAATGCATCTTTGCCAACGCTGTGGCAGTTTATGGATGCCCTTCTTGAAAAAATCAGCAGGACGGGAGACAACAAACTCTTCAAAGGCGTTTTGTACTGCCTCTCGGGAATTGAATTTTTTTCCCGCTAAAAAGTGGTCCAAATTTTGGAAAAAGTAATAGTCGGTAGGCGCAAGATCTGGTGAGTATGGCGGATGAGGGAGAGCTTCCAAACCCAACTCATGCAGCTTAGAGACGGTCTGTTGTGCAGTATGGGGTCGCGCGTTGTCGTGAAGTAGCAGTGGAGACGACCGATTGACCAAAGCTGGTTGCAGACGTGCGAGTTTCGCGATCATTGTGGTCAGTTCTTCAATGTACACATCTGCAGTAATGCTCTCGCCGTTTTGTAAAAAGCTATGATGAATCACACCAGCACTAGACCACCAAATGTGACCATTACCTTTCTAGGGGTCATTTTTCGTTTTGCACATTGCTTTGGTACCGAACCAGGATCTAACCAACTTGCTGAGCGCTTTCGATTGTCAAAAAGAATCCATTTTTCGTCGCACGTAACAATTCGGTTCAAAATTCCTTCATTTCTGTGCCTGTTAAGCAGCGCAAGGCAAGTCTCGACGCGTACGTTGCGCTGGCGATCGTAAAGTTCGTGGGGCACCCATCTATCAAGATTTTTTAAATCTTGCCAATCTGTCGCAAATGGACCAATATTGTTTTGATGCTAACATCAAAAGCTGCTGCCAGCTCAGCTGTAGATTGAGATTCATCAGCTTCCACAATCGCCTTTAATTCATCATTGTTGACCAAAGTTTTCGGACGACCACGAGGTTCATTTTTCAAGTCAAAATTCCCAGAACGGAACCGAGCAAACCAATAACGGGTTGTACGTTCGTTTGTACAGTTCTCTCCGTAAACGTCGTTGATGTTACGTGTCGTTTGTCTCGCGTTGGTGCCACGACGGAACTCATATTCCATAATTACACGAAATTTCAAAGTATCCATTATGAGGAAAAATGTTGAAATGTAATGAAAATACAACGCTAATCAATAAACAAAAGATTTATATTGTAAATAGAATGTCATATTTTTAAAACAAAATTAATTTGAATTTAGAATTCATAGCCAATCAAAACTTTTTTTTGTTTGAAAAAGTCTGTCCTGTAATACGGCAATTTCATAGGTAAAGACCTATTATAAAATTCAAAGTTCTGACTGACTGACTTATATATTAACGCACAGCCTAAACCGCTGGTCCTAGAGACTTGAAACTTGGAGAGTGTGTTTTTTGTACAGTGTAGGTATCCACTAAGAAAGGATTTTTCGAAATTCCACCCTTAAAGGGGTAATGGGTGATTGAATTATCTATGAAGATTTTTCTTTTTCGTTTCCTATATGCCACGCGGGTGAAGCCGTGGGCAGAAGCTAGTTCAGGATAAAGGGGATATGGATGATTTACTTTCCTACTAATCAACTAATGAATAAGGAATGATAAAATTAGAAAAATGATACTTACATTGTGATGCTGAAATTTGCTGCGCCCCGCCCCGCCCCCGCCCGGCCTCATCCATCCTCATTATAAACCCATATTCCGCGACAAAGCCTCCGGCAGGCTGTATCGCCACCAACGTGCTAACGCTCGAAAAACTATGTAATATATAGCGTAAATCATAATCACGCCCATTCTCCTTAGCCCTTACAATTTACCGCTTCGAGGCCCTTTCCTGAGAAATGTAGTGTGCTGAAATGGTTTTGGAATGAAGGTACGGAATTGTACGTTATTTACTTTCACTGACGCCTTCAGTTTTATTTCTTATTTATATTATAAGGTGCTTTCATATTCACGAAAGCTTACAAAATTAAAGCATTTCCCTTGATCTTGTGTTTCTAAAGTATAATTGCTCGATTCGTAACTTGCGGATCGGCAATAAAACCCCTTCGATTCGGGATGCCTTTGAAAATTATCCAATTCCGCATCCTTATCATAACTCGGGTGGTTCATATTGTGTGAGTTAAACTCCACCCTAATAAAATGTAGACTGGTAAAGTTTCGCCCCGTGATATTAATCTGATCTGGCCGGAGGAGGGCAGAGGGCCATGTTCCCAAGTTTTTACGATTAAGTAAATTTTATTCATACAATCTAGGGTGAAACCGCACTCTTTTCAATTTGATCAGGGATCGCCCTTTATATCGAAAGCCGCGGAACTTCGGAGATAAAACAATTTTTGTTCGGGTGAACGTTCGTTTTATTCGGCACTTTTGCGCTACGCTTCATGTAATTCCCAAACATATTTTACTAAATCATTATCTGTGTCAAAAAGTTAGTGTTTCTCAAACTACTGCCGTAAAAATGACTAATGAAAATAAATAACGATAAGCGGCATTTTGTCCACGTAATACTTCGCCGCAGTAAAAGAAGACCAAATGATCTAACAGAAAGGAAATGTCATGTATGTAGGCCACTACATTAGTGCAACTCACCAGGTGGCGGTAGATGCGCCAGCGCCAGCACAGCGAGCAGCGCCGCGGCGCCGCGCGCGCGGCTCATGGCGCAGCTAGCGGCCGCGCGCCTCCTCCCCCGCCCCGCACATTCCCCGCCACCCGGGCGCACGCGACGCTAGACCGACGCACGGCACGCGCACTGTACGTATCACACACTTCACAATCACACACTTGGGGCTAGATCCTTTGACGCGACTGTCAACAGTAACTCGTATCTGCAAAAGAGAGCACGTTTCATTATCACCCTCCTACGTTAAATTGTTAAAAGATAAATAGATCCTGAACAAACTTCCACTATTCAAAACATTTTTCTACAACAGTTTGTAATTACGTAACTCACGATAAGCGTATTTGTTCAGGCTCAAAAGTAAGGTTCGGTCGGCCGCGGCCGTTCCTCTGAAAATAGTGAATAGTTGAAAGTGTTTGCTGCACGGGAAACAACGTTTTCCCTCATTTAATAATTTAACATAACTTAATATTAATATATTATGTATGAAAATTGCCATCGTTAATCACAGCGAGAAACAATAGTTGTTAGCGTCCTACAAACTTATTGATCTGCGATTTAAAAGAACTCGTTTGCCTTAAACATAATTACAGGCAAATAAATAACGCGGAGCGAAGCAGAACCAATTAGTTACGGTTCAGTCGAGAATTGGAGTTCGCGTCCTAATGAAATTCCCAATGCGGCGAGGCCAATAAAACTCGGTACTTACTCTTCACCCCCGCGACCCCTCCTCATGCTACTCGTAAAATTCATACGGTGGAGTTTGCAAGTGCAATAGGAGAGGTGAGACGCCGCCGCATCGCATCGTAAAGCGCATGTAGAACATAACACTGTCATTGTAACGTCAAAGTCGTATACGAACTGATTTCTAGTCTCGATAGCTTTTAGAAAGGCGTAAAATTGACTTTTTATGGCTCCGTGTATTGGATAGTTGTCACCGTTGAAATATTGAACGTAAGCCGTCGTCGTCACCTCCTCGGGTAGGCACGCTACTCGCCTTCTCGGATTTATTACATATATCAGGACTTGGCAATTTCTTAAACGTTAGTAGGGCTCAAAACTTTCTTCAGTGGTCTTATTACTAAAGTTAAATTATTAATTCGTTCCTTTTTCACAAATAAAGTGGGCTAAACTGATTTTTTTCTGGTTGACAACACTGACTGGTATAACGTGCTTAGAAGGGCGTAAGTCAGGAGGTTGGGGAAAAACAATCATTCTCTTGGGTTTGCTAGTGAAAATTTAGGATGTATATTGAAGAATGAAGAAAAATCAGAAGCTTAAAATGTGCTCCTGCTAAGCGATCACGTACACAGAATACTATTACTTAATCGTGTAACTAAATTGCAACCAATAGAAACACAAATTTGTATGGATTTGTCAGTTTTAATACGTAAAGAGAACAAGTTTGACTCAAGTCCTTTGATTATTCAACCCATAACAACCATTGGGAATGAATACCAAAGTTGGTTAAAAACTCTACTTTCAAATGAACATTATTTAAAAAAAAATTGAATTCTATTTTAAGATTCAGTCATTTGTTTAATGAGTGTTGTGTTTTCATTGGATTTAAATCTTTTTCATCAGCGTGGAGAGTGGAATAAGAGTTCGTTCTTATTAACAACACGACACAAGTGGCACGCAATAAAATCGACGTATACGCAGAAAACACTACAAATGAACACACCTCCCTTTATTGACTTGAACGCATTTGTTCTAGAAATTCTCATTGAATTTTAAAATGAACCCAAAATCAATGGTCGACAAAGAAGACAGAATCAAAGCCGACTAAAGCATCAAAACAATTTTATAGTCTATTTGTGTCAAATTGGCAAAGTAAAAAAGCTGACTTCATTATTTTTGTCTAAGATTTTTAACCCAAAACTCATATTTTCCATTGAATCTATAATCTCGATCAAAATGTATAATTTGTGCCTGCTGTAGCATCATACGCGCTGTATCCGTCGCTCCAATTGATACATTGCAGCGCTGCAGCGGCTGCCTGGCGCCAATTCTCATCTTTTTGCTTTAGTGCCGGATCTAGCCAAAACTTTTCTCGTTTGGTTTACAAAGAAAACTATTGAAATGTTTTAGAGTTAAATGAGTCGCGTTTTATTTTCATAGTTTTTTAAACGTTCTCCACTGATTTTACTTCAGTTATAAAACTTTCTGTAGTCAAATACTTACTTTTGCTTATTTAACTATGTTTATTAGAGGTATTGGTAGATGGGAGACATTTAAAAAAATTACTTATGTTCGGATTCTATACTTTACAACGCATAGATAAATACCTATACAAGATGGAAGAGTTCACAATATATATCCCGGTAGTATATACTCACATTATCTAACTGCGAAAAACACAAAAAAAAACATATTACTGAGCAGTAAAAATGTGTAAATCTCGTTTTACCGCATAATAAAACAGTGAATTATTTCATTTACGTGAAAAGGCCCACACCCATTTGAAAAATGCAACATTGCTGAAAACGTTGGTGCTGGTACCTACAGAATACATTCGGTCAAGTATGTCACAACTTTGTCACTCGAACAACAAACAGATGAGGCGCCAACAATTACAAACACAGCCGACACCATGGGTAAAAAAAGTTTAATTTTGTGAGCAACAGCCGCGTCTACCTGTCTACCTTTGACCCGGAAACGTAACGTTACATATATCCCATGCATATTGAAGCTCCAGTGGTACAAAAATTCTGTATTCTGACGTATAAAGAATGCCGGTACCTCTGTGCGCGTAGTCGGCGCTCGGGAGCACTCGGTGCCGGCCCAGTTCCTTTTGTTTGCGAAACTGCGCTTTGATTAAACAATTTCGCGGCACAACCACCGAAAATAAAGTTTTTAATCTTTCAATATACGCGTCGGCGTCGGTTGGATGCGACGAATCGAGGTCAAACAAAGAGTTGTTTGAGCGACGGCGGAGTTGATTGTGCCTACTTTTAATGTTTCTACATCACTAGCAAATTAAAAAGAGACCGACGTCTTTTTTGCTTTGTCTGTCAATGCAAGTTCAAATGCGTAGCATTTCAATCTACGACAACTTCATGGTAGCTTCAGTGTATATTTGATGTAAATCATGCCAACAGACTGCGCACATTGCTCAGATAAACGTTTTGATATTCAGAAACTTTACCATATTCTTATGCTTATACGCATAAATAATTAATCCCCGCAAATACCGCAAGATATATCCGTGAGTTTCTACCTCTGGCCTACTTTTACAAATCCCTTTCACAGTTAGTGACGACGTGACATACAAAAATATATTTGTAGAGAAGGAAAGTTTGTCCTTCCATCTAATGGACATGGGAAGTCAATCCGAGTTGTCACCGAATGTCTCGGATCCGATATTATTCCCCGAACGGCAATTTTAAAAGTTTCGGATTCTTTCGGCGCTCGGCTCCGCACCGCACCATCAGAAAAGCGTTTCACGAATACAACGACAGGCAATGAATCTTTGTCGAAGTTCGCGAGAGCGATAGAAAAAGTTGCTCGTCGCGAACACTCATAAAAGATAATGATTAATACCGGAGACGACCTTGTGGTGTTCACTTACTCGAGCGCTCAGCCTTTGTCGTTCGAGTGCGGTTTTGATTAGCGCATCAATTACAGCGTCATTATTTAAATAATGATGCAAAATTGGCGCAGTTGGAATGATAAAGAAAATAAATATTTACTTCATTAAAGCAATAAATATTATTTAAATCAATTAAGTATTTTCGAGAAACGAGAATTTCCATTAACCGCCGTGCCGGAAACTCGCAATTCGATTGGGTACACTAATCTCCTCCCATTTTACATCAAAGCTAATTCGGACCTCCAGAATAGCCGTAAAAAGGCCCTCGATAATCGAAAACGGTTCGCAATAAACGCTATATTTACAATCTAGAAACGTTCGTAATTTTATAATACAGGATGGCCGCCGGTCGCGGATCCATCAGGCCGGTCCAGCCACTCGCGAGGCTTGCTGGTGCCTACTGCCTACTCATACTTTAATAACTGGAGCTAGGGGCGATGGCATAAAACCGGAACAGACCGGGTGTAAAGTGCAGTAATAAACCCAACCGCGGCGGTCGAGTGGCCGCCCGCGATCCAGTTGGAAGTGTGAAGCGAACTGAAAATTGAGGACTTTCAAAAAAATATTCCAATTAAAATTAGAAAATTAACATACGCATTGCGGATGAAATTTCAAAACGAGAGTCATACTTTATTTTTAGCTAACTATCACAGACAAGTAACGAGTAAAACTCGTGCTCAAGGGTTCTTGTACTTTTCTAACACCTGTGTAGCTCCAATTAAAAGAAATGATAATGCCGTAAATTACAAGTAGAAGATCCCTATAAGTATTTTGTAAGTAAATTAAATTCAACCATGCGCTGACCATTCAACCCAAAGGACAGGATAGGATAGTTTAAAAAAATATTCATATTAAACGGAAACATTTCATATTCAGTTATTCAATCAAGCTAACTTTTAATAAAAATGTGACCAACCACATAAACTCGTTATTTTAAAATTCGTTCATCAAACTTTTTCGTTAGGAATTCATCGAGCGCGCCCTGCCGGGTCGCGGAGCCCGTTGACTCCACAGTATACAAACACTCGTAAACCAGCGGGAGAACTTCGTAAAAATATAACTTTATGGCGCCTTTGATTGCACGGAAATTTAAAGCCATAGCGCATTAAACCACCAACTGTACCCCCTTCCCTTTACCCTTCCCCTCCCTAACCATCTCGGCTACACTTTCCATATATAGTTTTGCTTTTTCGAACTGTGGAAATTTCGCCACAATTTCCTGGTGATTATACCTGTCCTGTCCAAATTTATTGGTGGAATGCAGCCTGTAAATGCTTAAACATAATGTGAAATAATTGAACTCGGTTCGGTTTCATTTAGTCATACTATTTAGACTTGTCATCTAATTATGATAGTTACTAAAAATGCGTTTGCAGGAAATGTCATAACACCTCTCTGTGTCTCTGTTGCCTCATAAACCATATAATAATGTACATACGTTATATAATCAAATATTAAATAGCTAATAGCGTTTGAAAACGGATATACGGAATGTTAATTCGCAGCAATGCATCACAAGTATTAATATATGTCATCGCCACACTGAGGTACTCCATTACACACACGCAACTAACAAAACATACTTTCTTAAATTTTGTAAAGCCAATCGCTAAAGCAATTTCAATCCGAAAGTCTAAAGCTCTCTAAAACCAACACTGAGAACTAAAGGTACATTTTAGCCCCAGCTAAACCGAATACAAAAGACCTCTTTATTAGTAAGGAGGCTGAGTAAAGCATGCATAACCCGAGTGTGATAACTGCTGATTCTATACATTTTACGAGGAGTAGTTCCACAGGGTAGACCCTCCGTGAATACAATTATAATTAATTAAACAGCTCACAAGAGCATACATGTCTGAGTTGTAACTTTTTAGCATTTATGGTCGGAGTCGACCATCGTAAAGTGTTGAAACGTAAAAAGATTAGGTTGGGTTAAATTGAGGAATGGGCAATAAAATTATTAATTTTGAACGTTAAATGTTGGAAGGTAATTATTATGCGACGTACATGTTCAAATGTAAACAAGATTTTTAAACCATATACAGTTTACAAAATGATGTTCTAAATGAAATGTATGTTTCCAGGAACAATAATTATATGGTAAATAACAAATAAACCAGTTCTAGCTTTTGAGTAGGTGATAATGATAGTATAATATAGTAGTTTGATGAAATAAGAAATAGGTATGTAATAGTTCTTTCTTTTTTTCCATATTAAGTTATCGTCATAAAGACCAAGAACAAGATGAGACTGCACGAGAACATTCCGCACGCGGTGGTTGCAGTCCACGGCACACCAGGACTTCCTTTACTACGCCAATGACAAGGAAGACGCCACCAGTCGTTTCGTGCGGCATGCGATAGCCGCGACATCAAAGGCCATCCGTAAGTACAACTTGCAGATGGCCATCAAAGACCGGAACGCGGCGGTAACGGAGGCCCTGGGCTGGGAGAAGAAGGTAGGTTGAAACAGCTATAGGACCGACAAGTACGGGTGGGGTCACTGACGGACTCGAAGGAGCCTGTTAGTGATCCCGCTCGTATGAAAGAATACTGTAACATAGACTAAATATAGTGTATACACCTAAAGCATTCACGCTCACTAAAAATTTTCTTCTTGCAGCGGCGTCGTGTATATGGTCGAGGAGGGCGAAGGTGAGCTGGTCCACTCGTGGTATAAACGCAAATAAAACTTGAGTCATTGTTAAATAGAAATAGCAAGAAAATGGTAAATATTTGTAGAACAAGCGATTGAATTTGTAACTATTATGGAACTATATCTAAACTTTAACAATAAAGCTAGCTAAAAAGAGTTTAAAATTAAATTTAAACTAAAATAGAGTATTTTGTTAAATGAATTTATTTAGAAGAACATTTAACCGTCGCTTGAAACACTTAGCCAGAGATTAGACTCAAACGACTGAATTTATGTTAACTCGCGCTTAGCCGTACACTCAATAAAGGTATTAAATTGGTGTTGGATCCATTTTATCCTACGTTAAAAAGCTAAATGAATATTTTTTGCTCAGCAATATTTTAACGTCACCTCTTTATAACGTACGTAAACGCTTAAGAGTTTAAAATATGGTTTGCTTTTTTCTATGATTGTAATTTATCACCTTTACGTTAAATGTCATATTAATGAAAGAATGGTGAAGGTGAAATTATTAAAATCCATAAAGATTTAAAGGATATTAAGTTGGCACTAAAAAGAATTGCAAGGTTTTTTTGGTAATATTTAAGAATAAAAAAGCAACAAAAAACGATTTTGTGTCTTTGGCCCTAATGAGGGCTATAAATCACGTCCGCGTCTCCGTGACGGACGCTGTGAAATACCAACAGCTATATCTGTTACCGTTATTAATAACGAGAGCTAGTACTCGTTACAACGTTATTTCAACCTGCTATTTTTAGCAGACCGCAAAACTGATAATGGCATTTGTTACAATAGGATTAAATGTTAACCGATCTAAGTCGGATAATCTTTTTGCAGTATTCAATTAATTGCATCGTAGGTATTAGCCGGTTGCGGTTGAGTTTAGTGTGCATCAGTTATTAACAATTAGTGGTTAGTTTGATCCGCGATTAGTAGCGTTTGTTGATTAATATATTAACCTAGTTTAGAACAATGCAACTTTAAAATTAATACAAACAGAGATATAAAGCATTGTAATAAATGAGAACCTTTAACATAAAATCTTAAACGCTGTTATCGACCCAACAAGTGTGACAAAGTGTTTTGTAATATTGTCTAGTCCAGTTTGAATCCTTAAACGCTATTCTATATCCACTGCCATTTTAATTTTAATTTTCTATTTTAATTTTCTACTAGGTGGTAGAACTTTTCTGCAAAGTTCGTCTAGGTAGGTACCACCGCTTTGCCAGTTATTCTGCTGCCAAGCAGTAGTGCGCAAGCACTACTGTGTTCCGGTTTGAAAGGCACTGTAGCTAGTGAAATTACTGGGCATATGAGACTTTATGACCTGATTTCAGTCTAGTAATCTTGTTACTAGATTGTGTTGATGTCTCAGGATGACGTGCGCAGTGCAGTGTCACGCGAAACTCTATACTTTAGAGTTCCGAGTGACACTGCAACTGATATGGGCAGCCGTGTCGCTTAACATCAGACGAACGGTTAGCTCGTCGCGTCAGCCCTTAACAAAAAAAAAAAAAAAAAAAAAAAAAAAAAAAAAAATTCAATTGAAGCTCTTATTTGAGCCCCAAACGTTTTTTATTCCGGTTAATCCACTGCGGTTAGTTTTTGAAAACTTCTAAAATCTAAATGCTCTTATGGGAATGAATTTGAATGTTTAATTTTGTCCCGAACACTGAGCAATTTTAGTTTTGGCGCTTTTTGGAGGAATAGGTACTTTATAAGCGCTTTTGTCATCGGTGCTCTAGAAATATCTGCTTTTTGGGAATACTCCTTAAAATATAATAAACAATTTATTTAATACGAAGCCATGGTCTACAATTTTCTGTGAATGTAGTACACAGAGCAGTTAAAGCTCGCGCACTATTAGGGTCGTACCGCAACGCATCGCATAACAAAGTTTCTAATATATCTTTCATACATTTTACATGAACTATCGCACACTACAGGTTCACATAAATAATATATAGTCCAAAAAAATAAAGTAATGTAAGAGGATTTCGTTTTCGATGCGCTGCCATGCGCGGCGACACAGCCCGCCATAATGCGCACGAGCTTTTAATCCTCACAAGCGGCAGTTAACCCGGAGCGATACAATTGCTTTAAAAATAAATGCAAGAAGGTGACACACCGAGCAGGCATGAAAGAAGCCGGGTGAATTTGTTCTCTGAATGTATTTAGCGTATAACAAACATTATTAAGTTGTGATGTTGCTAATAGACACTAATGATAATTTACTGTTACAATTTTAACAATTAAGTTTGATATTTCAACAAATGTTTTACTAAATCCAGACTCGTTTCTGTGGGTTTGATTCTGAATGTGGAATAGTCTTTTAGTAAGCAGTACAAGGTCGATACCATACAACAAAACCGTGGCAACCATAAAAATTATACAAGTTTAGAAACCGGCCATTCACTGAATTTACTTACTTTTAAAATGGAGATGTTCAATGAATAGAGATATTTAAAGAGTAGAAAAATTGCATACAGTGATCGACTTTCTTTAGAGCCAAATCTGGTGAGACTTTTCGATTTCCTTTGTGGATCTTTTCATTTTGCAGCCTCTGTGGTGTGGTGATTGAACAGGTTAGCTCATAACCCAGAGGTTGTGGATTCGATTCCCGCGACAGGATAAGTATTTGTGCATAGAAAAAAAAGCGCAAATACTTGTTGTCTGGGTATTGTGGGACCATGGTCCTCGTAGTTCCTGAGTCCCTAGATACAGCGAATCCTAGTTAGGGTCCAGGATCTATGTGTGTGATCGTTGAGAGTTAATATTATTATTATTATTTTAAAGTCCAATAATACTGTATTTCAATAATTTAAAAAAACTGGCTTTTGCAACAGCAACAAAATATTTTGACACGCCAACATCCTAAACAAACTTCCACAGTTATATATATATATAGTACGAGTATAAACGAATATTAAATGCATTCCAACTGCAACCGCGTCTCGTCCGCGCGTGCAACCAGCCCCTTAATTACTTTATAAATAAACTAACTACGGACATTAATTACACGTTTATTATAGAGCCGTTTCAAATGTGGAAGCTGTTACTTTAGATTAACAATGCTTAGGTTTGCTTGCTTATAATGCAGTTGCAAAAACGGACCTTACATATTATTATACTACCTGCACCCTGCGGTTTCACCCTTGGACAAAAAGAAGCCTATAATATTAATCCACTATATAAGCTATCTATATACCAAAGATTCCTTTTTACCACTTTGGTATTAAATCAATTTAAATTTAGATGTTAATATAAACTATCCTTGTTCCAAATTTCATCCAATCCGTTCAGTAGTTTTTGCGTAAAAAGCCCGCGGTGCTGCTCTTATGAGACGTTTTAACTAATGAACACTATAAACCTTCGATAAGCATTTTTTTATGCATAAGACCGTTACTACATAAATATTTCACGATTATTACTCGTTGATCTATTACAATACGACTAAGTAATATTTGTTGATATAGTAGCTTTGAAATTTCTGCACATTTATTTGCATTTATTGTTGTTATTTATCTTTACCAGATAGATGTTCAAGTCTCTACGTAGCTACAATAAAATAAAATACAATTTTATACAATGACTTTTTTAGTATACCACAAAATAACAATATCATGGTACGTATTAAATAAGTACCTACTGAAGGAGGCACCTAGTACAAAGGGTGGTCTTATAACCAAAAGTGATTTCACAGTGACCTTTGATTTGACAGAAAGTGACCTTTGGACTGTATAGAGGTAGTTGCAATAGACGAAACACACGTCACAAAATTATGGTATTTGACGAGATACGCAACTTCCACGTAATTTTCAGCTTATGAGAGAGATTTTATTTCACCACATGCGAGAACCGCTGGTCAGTTTCATTGTTTGTTTACTTTACCCGCTATTCAAGTGGTACCTCGCAATAGGTAAGTAAATAAAATTCATTTATTTCAAGTAGCTCTAGACTAATATTTGGTATTGTAAGCAAAAAGTTTTTTTGTGGTAGTGTTTAGTATTAGTTATTATATCATTGTTGTATTTAGTTGTAAATAAAAAAGCAGAAGTTAATTTACATATAAATAAAATAAATAAAAATACATTGAAATAAATAATTACCTAAATCAAATCATTTGTATATATGCAAGAATACACAATTAATTTGGGTAAAATCTCATTAGATACGTGAATTCAGCCTGCAAGCAAGCGTGCAAATATTAAAAATTACCTTTAGTTAGTTATATTAGTTATATATTAGTTTAGTTTAGTTACCTACCTAGTTGTTTTGTACAGTTACAAAAACCAATTTATTTTTAAACCGTTTAACCGAAACGTTCAAACATTTTAGCACCTCACTCCATTCCGTTATTTATTAACCTCAAAATGGGTTAATATCCTCACCTCTTTTGCTACTGTAATAAAATACTAAATCCACTGGCAGAAGTGGTACATCTGCCAGTGCACCACGTAATGAGCGCAATCAAAACTTTAACATCCGGTGTTTTTTTACTGCCGCTACATTGTTAGGGCTGCTTCAAACTACGGAGCGGAGACGAGACTAATGTAATAAATAACAGTAAGTTTTAGTACTACGAATATTTATATTTTTGTTTTATATTTAGTTTTTTTTTTTCATATAAGTAAGCGTCTATTTTTAGCTAGGTATATATATAGTAGACGTACAAGTGACATTAAATTTAATTTCCTTTAGTGGTAAAAATTATAAGTATTATATTGTATGTTTTTAAAAGCTCTGAAGGCCTGAAGGTTTACTAGGTGGTAGGACTTTGTTTGTTGCCTTGCCAGTTACTCTGCCGCCAAACAGTAGTATGCAAGCACTACTGTGTTCCGGTTTACAGCTAGTAAAATTACTGGGCAATTGAGACTATGATCCGATCTCACAGTCTAGTAATCTTATTACCAGACTGTACTGATGTCGTAGGATGATGTGCGCAGTGCAGTGTCGCTCGAAACTCTATTTTGGGGTTCCGAGTGACACTGTTCTCGCTCCGTGTCGCTTAACATCAGGTGAATGACTAGCTCGTCACATCATTCAGTAACATAAAAAAGGCAGAAGTACGCAGGAAAATGTACATTTCAACAGCCAGAAATCCACTAGTGAACACAGGCCTACTATATAACGCGCCACTTGGAGAGCTAATCATAAGGGGTGGGGTTTACCATAATCAGCACGCGTGCAGGCTACTTGGTGATCGCAGATTTTAATGTACCGAAGAGAACCTGCTGTCTATTCTCTGGATATTTCCTTGGCCGGCTTTACGGCACCCGCGGGAAGAGATGAGGTGGTCCTATTCTCGCACCGCCGGCACCATATAGCGTCAGGAAAATGAACACAAATATGCAATAAAGCTTACCGCATACCACCATTTACCGTACCGAATAGCACATTTCTATTTGTCACTATAATTCACTAGAGGAATGTGGTCATTACTCCGCACATCTCCGCTCCGCTCCACTCCGGGGCGACACCGCACATTCCTCTCGATATAACTCGCTTAAACACACGTAAACCGTTTTACTTCGTTTTGCACATAACGCGGAGTGGCCTCATAAACCGGTATGCATGGAAATGCTACTAAAAATTATCTCGTTTACGCAAAACTGTTCGGTTTACTACGCAGACGTAAATATAGCACTCAACTTTGTTTCACATTCAACATTTCGTTCAGTTCGAAGTTAAACTGAATTATTCTCTGCAATGGAAAGTTTATTTGCAAACGTGATTCAGCCGTTGAATCGAACTAAATTCTCTTGGAAATATCTAAAAGTTCATTAACATTAGAGCCGTCAGACTTTGTTGGCAACTTTACACATTTATAACGAAGTCTTTCAAAAAGGTTACGTACCCTTGAAAAATAACTAACGATAAAACGAGAGGCAGTAAGGTTGCATTCCAACACATTTCTATGAGCATTAGAGCTCAAATTAAAATTCCCGAGGGTTAAAAGACCGCGGTTCGTTACGTGTGCCAAGTCTGCCGAGCCATGCATCCTTCAATATTTTTGTGCTCGCAGTAAATGGATGGAAAGGGGCAGCGCTCTGCAATAAATTGTAGTGAAGAACTCGCCTTCTTTGTTCCGCCGGCGGATCGCCTCAATGAATACTATATGAGCAGTGCGGTGTGCGCGCACCTTTAGGCGCGCTGTAATGAAGCCAGGGTATGCGATGTATGTACTCACACGAGCCTTACAGCCAGTGTGTGTGTGCTCAGCTGCCTCTACGTGATGAGGACCTAGCTCTACAGAAATAAACTTTTAAAACCTGACGTGGTTATGATACTGCAGAGTATTTTACTGCTTTTAGTTTAATCATTTGGAATTAATATTTATCTAATAAATTTCTTTATTAACTTTTAAGTTTCTTTATATAGCGTTTTACTATAAACTCATAAAGTTTTCTACTGATTTGTACCGATTTATCAATGAAGCAATCTTGTTTGTTTTTTAAATCAGCCATTATAAATTTTATTACAACGAATTTTAGTTGGCTGATTGAAGCATTGAAATTGTTATTTAATTTTTCTACCACGCAAATTTTAATTAAAAGTATATTTATAATATTATATAGACACCTATCCTAACTACTAATAGGCAGTGTTTCTTTAAAATAGCTATCTCAGAACAACCCCTTCAGAGAACTTCCCCTTAATAGGCATGTAATATTTATCCGGATGTAATGACATCATGGATGCAAACACTGCGCCAAGTATCGAATATTAAAATGTGAAATGTTCTTGCAAGCGATATGTGCACGACTAAAAGAAATTTCATGATTTCAATGCGACTGCAGATGGTTTGATGTGATTGGCTGGCTTCGTAATACACAGCTTTGTCTTTAAGATTCTGGAGTTTTAGCCAAGAATGTTAATCGTTTAGTCTTTCCGTATGTTTGTTTATCTCAATGTGGCACAGACTAATTGAGGTCCGAAAGACGAAGTGGGTTCAAATTACCAACAAAGTTTTAATTAAGTAAACTTTTAAAACCGCACATTATATTCATCATATTTATACATTCTTACTTTGAAAAATAAACTGTCAGGAAAGAGTATTCAGGGTTCCACTTCATATGAAGGGGTTCAATTTTGTTTTTTCTTTCTTTGGGGTATTCTCCCTTTTTTGATTTCCCGCGGTGAAGCCAAAGCAACATCTAATAGGTTAACTCATGGAATATTCTCGTCGCGGACTTCCTCAAACATCATTCCACCGCACGAGGCGAATGTAAATATATTATATTAAAACTTCCATACGATGTGGTAAATTGCGGAACGTACCGAGCTGGCTCCTACCTGCAGTAACTCTGCAGCAACATTAACTTAAATTATTGTATATTATAATAGCTGTAGAATAATTAAACTTTATTGAAGTAAAACTTCTTTACTCACGCTTGACTTGGGGAGTAAGCTGGTGAATGCGTAACGAGTCAACCAGTCAAACGGAAGTTGAAAGTTTTTGGTTAACGTAGATCTCCATTGTCAACAAACAATGTTAAAAAATATTTAAAAAATTGTATTTTTGTTGTGTCCAGTAAAATGACAATTTACAATTGTCAAGATGGCGACATTAACATTAACCAAAGTAAAAAAAAATATACCAGCCGATAGATGGAGCTAAAAAGTCAGTCCAGTGTCAAAATACACTCAAAACATTTATTTACAAGAACATCCTACGCTTTTTATCGAGTACACTCCAGTTATTGGTTAATTTAACACAGTTTGAATAGAGTTCAATGTACTAATTTTTTGTTCTCTATTTCGAAACGTAGCGTAGAGCAAAAACTTCAAACACTATCGTAACATAAACACGTTGGACTGTTTGTTTGTGTTGAGAGGAAGCGGCAATCAGGGTGCCACGCTATGTTCCTAGCGGTACGACCACTGGGTGACTGCAAAACGTCCGTCCTCGTTTTTTCAGTGCTTTCGTTGCCGTTGCCGGAATGTACGGACGATGTAGACACTTTTATAACGCTATATTACATTATAGATAAATAAACCACTAATTTAAAAAACTAATGTGCTTTAGACTCGACTCAAGTATTTTGTATATATTTTTCAGTTTAGCTCTATTGTATCGGCCGAGTTATACAACTTTGTTTTCGTTTTCTTTGATGTTAATGTCACCATCTTGACAATTGTAAATTGTCATTTTACCGGACATACCAACATAAAATACAAATTTTAAGTAATTTTTAACTTTGTGATACGTTATACGAATCAGTACAACCCGCCACTCTCTGTCTCCTACAGTAATATACAAAACGGAACTTTCTCTCTTTCTATCTTCACTAACTTATATCTCGTTCTCAACTTCTGTTCACCTCGTCACGCATTCACCATCTTACTCCCCAAGTCAAGCATGCGTAAAGAAGTTTTGCTTGAAAAAGTGATGCTTAAAATGATGAAATCCAATGGGTTTTGGGATTGAGTGGTGATTTCCAGGACCCCAAAAGCAAAGTCATCGCTTAGATTCCTATTATGTACATTCACCATGACAGCAAGCCTTCGAGCAGCTTGAGATTTCCTACAGCAGTACTGACCACTTGTATAGGCAGAAGAAGTAAGATCCGTTAAGCCCACGCCCGAACGTGTGCGGCTTCATATTTTATCCGATTATTTCTCGACGGTTTTACCACACTCGTTCTGAACAAAACTTGTTCGGAAGTTGCGAGCCAACTGTCATCGTGTCCGGCCTTGAATGGCTCCTCAGATTCGTCGGACAGAACACAGAGTGCCTAATTATGGACAAGGGGCCGGCCGTGGGGTAGGGTGGGGTGTCGTGTGTATCGGGCGCCTCTCGTGACCTGTTTGCGAATATTAGTGACGTGCGGGTGGCTGCGTGGCTATGGAAGCTGCGGTTACATTTTTGTGATGCCGTTTCGTCCTTAGGCTACGATGACCTCTTTCTATCAGGAGGGCTGTATGCTTGTTTGCTACCTATAGCATAAAAAATCTAAAGTCAATAAAAAATACTTGGTATTTACATAAATTTCTTACAGACAATGGCTAAATGCAGGCCAATCGTGGATAAAAATCTTACCGCTGTCAACTTTTTCTATTTTTGGGCGCGGTGGGACCATGGTCCATGGTCTTAATATTTCCTGGGTCCCAAGATTAGAAATCCTAGCTAGGATCCAGGATCTATATATGATGTGATCGTTTGGCATTCCATTTCATTTCCGCGGTTTCACCCGCGGATAAAAAGTATTTTAGTTATTCGCTCATCTCACGAGAAAATTTCACTTTTCCGGGATAAAATTAGCTTATATGTTAATCCAGTGTATAAGCTATCTTGGTACCAAATTTCATCCAAATCCATTCAGCCGTTTGAGCGTGAAGGAGTAACAAACATACACACATACACACAAACACACATACAAACTTTCGCCTTTATAATATTAGTGTGATTTACTTCGAGCTCCCAGCACATATTCAAATGCCTCGAAAATCAAAAAGTCTCGAATGCGAACAATACTCGCATCAATCAACGAAAAAAACCTACTTCTGTCCCGGGAAATTGGCGATCCACTACAAAGCACCCCAGAGAGATGCCTCTTCGTAATCACCACTCACCCAACGCTGAAATTGTCCGGCTTTTGACAATTGAGTCCCAGTGAAGTAGCTCAGTTACTCCACTCAGACTTGACTATGGCTCATCAAGTTAGCCGCTGAGTTCATGGCCTAATGGACCGTGCCCGGATTCGAACTGAGTATTGACCTGCACTTACACTGTCGAACAAGTACGGTCCAAGCTTCAATGATCTATTCTTCTGTAGCCGAACCCGGTCGAAATGGAGGCCGCTGGACAGGAATAGGCCTCAATAGCACTTTATATGATTGATTTTGGCCATGAAGATTTGTCGTTTAATTTGATTCTAATTGATGATAAATGAATTACAGTATAGGTGAGCTAGTGAACGTCTGGAATATCCATCTTATAAGAATAAGTTTGCATTCACATATAAAATTATACATAATATAGATTCCAACCAAAAATATTTTTTTAAAATGCTGCTTAACCTTTTTCTTATGTGTTGGGTACGTAACCATTGAGGGAAAGATTAAACTGTAACCTTAAACTTCCTTAAAATGTATTGCATATTTTTTCTCCAACGCTCGTCAATAGCTTTAAACAGCACCTGTTAAGCGTCATGGGCTTTTAAATCAATTTGTAAAAACGTGATGCACGGTGACCTGTTTGATGTTGAATATTGATGAAAAGTCGGTTTTTGTAGCGACGATGAATAAATCCATAATAACTAATTTTACACATTTTGAAGCTAATATTCAAATTAATTGATAATCACCTTTAATTTGATGGATTTTGATAGATTTAGATGGTTAGGTTTTTGAACGAGAAAAAAACAAAACAGATTCGCCACTGGTTTTATTTAGTTCTGTTTACTACCAACATTTTATTTTTATTTTATAGACATACTTAACGAAAAAAGAAAACAAAAGCAGGCGCCTTGAGAAACGTTTTAAACCATTTACAGAAAAGGTGAGTAGCGAAAGAAAAACGTCTTCATTTCGAAATCGTCCTGTTTAACATAAATAAACAAATCCCCATTAGTCCCGAGCGCTGGCGGGAGCGCCCGGCAACAATCGATTACGCTTTATCTCCTCCTTCATTGTCCTACATTTAGGTGACAAAAACAATAGAAAGATTTTAATTTCCTGCCGGCCCTCGTAAAATATTATTTTAATCCGGCGTAGCTTCAATGCTGAATATTCAATGAATGCGGGCGGGCCATATTTTATTTGCAAGTTTTTATGCAAAGTACGGGTCGGACGCGGCCCGGGCCGGACAGCGCCCGGATATTTTTTTAATCAACCTGACTATCCGACTAGCCGTGCACTCGCCGGGCCGGCTCATTTCCTTCGTATTGCATTTCATTCTGAGCGCCATTCGATACGGGATTAACCTGCTGCAATAATGGTAATAGAGGTATTCGGATTCCGAATAACAGGGCACTTCGCCCGGGATTTGTTGTCCAACGCTTCTAACCAATTCTAGAACAATTCCATTGCAATTTGAATAACGTCGTTGTTTTAGACCACATTCGGCTTCAGTGGGACAACAACTGAATATTTACCGCCATATCTCACAATAATATCACTCAAATAAAGATAACTTTCTAAAGTCAAATCCCACGGGCGTTTAGAAACGCTCAAAGTAGCGATTGCGGCTCAAGATTTACTCTGGGCTTATCGACGCAATAACTGGGCGAGTCGCGGATCCTTTGCAAAAAGTTAAATCAAAAACGTGAGAAGGCGACAAACAAGTGGGGGAGGGTTGGAGAGGGTAGAAAAGGTGTCGGCAAGGATTTATGGCCCCTGCAGTGAATCGCGAGCGTGCCAACATCTGGAGGTCACGGGAGCGATCGGCGAGCGCTGCAAGGGAGTTGACGTAGCGTGACGAACGGAACCTATGCATAGTTCCACTCCGCGGGCTGGAGCTGAGTCAACGGACACACTCGCAAATGCTTTTGTTAGTGTAACTGTTACTTTGTTTGAGTAGTGAGAATGTTAATGTAAAGTGATTAAATTAAACGTTCATCTGAATAACATATTTACTATGTACCGTTTAAAAAAAATTTTAACCGATTTCAATATTTAAAGTCTCATTTAAAAATTAAGAAATTCTTGTGTTATGTAATAACTGAGGAAATCTTAACCAAAAATGGAAACCATAGTATAATATTAATTTGTAGACATTTCATACAGTGCCATCTAGCCCAAAACTAAGCTAAGCTTGTACTATAATAATAATAATAACGCCCAACTATCACATACATAGATCCTGGACCCTAACTGGGATTCCTTGTGTTTAGGGACCCAGAAACAACGGGCATCATGGTCCCACAACACCGAGACTCAGAACAAGTAATTGCGTTTTTTTTTTATCCTGCCTCGGGAACTGAACCCGCCGCTACTAGGCTATGAGTTGACCTGCTCAACCACCACACCACAGAGGCTGTCAACTATGGGAACCAGACAACTGATACAATACTTAGACTTTACTTAAATACATACATTGAATACAATATACCTATGTCAATCACACAAATGTTTGTCCTAGTTGAGAATTGAACCCACAACCCACAGTCCAAAAGGCAGGGTTACTGCCATTCGAGCTAACGGGACAGCCACAGCACAAGGCTCTTCTACCAAATAAATAAATCGGTTCAAAATCTCGGATAAATCGTTTTTCGTTTTAGAAATCATCATTTAAACAGGAATTATACGAACTACGAATATTCCCGCACTTTGTAAAATTACATAGTTGTGCAGCTAGGTTTTACCATCTGCCGATTTCTAGTTTGTAATATCACAAACCTAAGTAAGCAATCACTTATTTAATATCCATGATTCCTTCATGAGGCCTTCATGTAAAGACTTAAAATATTAAAAGTTTTATTTAAATAGAATTCCTGAAAATACTAAAGCCGCTAATATGGGTTACTTAGGAGCTACCTACTACGCAAGCATCCAGTAACTATACCATTGTGTTTAAAATTAATAATGTTACAATTTGTTTTGCAAAACGAACAAAACAGCAATCAATTTGCAGTGGAGCAATCGTCTCATTACACAGATAGAGCAAATAATTGCTGGTTCAATTACGGTCACTATTTTGATTAATTTGGCAAAGGTCGATAACAAAATTTGCATTTTATCAAACCGTATATTATTTTCAAAGTACAAAAAGAAACACATAATAGGTCTTTACCTATGAAATTGCCGTATTGCAGTACAGACTTTTTCAAACAAAAAAAAGTTTTGATTGGCTATGGATTCTAAATTCAAATTAATTTTGTTTTAAAAATATGACATTCTATTTACAATATAAGTCTTTTGTTTATTGATTAGCGTTGTATTTTCATTACATTTCAACATTTTTCCTCATAATGGATACTTTGAAATTTCGTGTAATTATGGAATATGAGTTCCGTCGTGGCACCAACGCGGCACAAACGACACGTAACATCAACGACGTTTACGGAGAGAACTGTACAAACGAACGTACAACCCGTTATTGGTTTGCTCGGTTCCGTTCTGGGAATTTTGACTTGGAAAATGAACCTCGTGGTCGTCCGGAAACTTTGGTCAACAATGATGAATTAAAGGCGATTGTGGAAGCTGATGAATCTCAATCTACAGCTGAGCTGGCAGCAGCTATTGATGTTAGCATCAAAACAATATTGGTCCATTTGCGACAGATTGGCAAGATAAAAAAGCTTGATAGATGGGTGCCCCGCAAACTTAACGATCGCCAGCGCAACGTACGCGTCGAGACTTGCCTTGCGCTGCTTAACAGGCACAGAAATGAAGGAATTTTGAACCGAATTGTTACGTGCGACGAAAAATGGATTCTTTTTGACAATCGAAAGCGCTCAGCAAGTTGGTTAGATCCTGGTTCGGTACCAAAGCAATGTGCAAAACGAAAAATGACCCCTAGAAAGGTGATGGTCACAGTTTGGTGGTCTAGTGCTGGTGTGATTCATCATAGCTTTTTACAAAACGGCGAGAGCATTACTGTAGATGTGTACATTGAAGAACTGACCACAATGATGGCGAAACTCGCACGTCTGCAACCAGCTTTGGTCAATCGGTCGTCTCCACTGCTACTTCAACGCGCGACCCCATACTGCACAACAGACCGTCTCTAAGCTGCATGAGTTGGGTTTGGAAGCTCTCCCTCATCCGCTATACTCACCAGATCTTGCGCCTACCAACTATTACTTTTTCCAAAATTTGGACAACTTTTTAGCGGGAAAAAAATTCAATTCCCGAGAGGCAGTACAAAACGCCTTTGAAGAGTTTGTTGTCTCCCGTCCTGCTGATTTTTTCAAGAAGGGCATCCATAAACTGCCACAGCGTTGGCAAAGATGCATTGATTGCAGGGGTGATTACTTTGAATAAAAGAAATAAATAAGTTCGAAAAAAAAATACTTTAACTTTTTTCAAACAAAACGGCAATTTCATAGGTAAAGACCTAATATTAAACGTTGGAAGCATTTATCATGCATCCAATCGTAGAAGTTCCAAAAGCCGTAGCTGTGTCTACAAGATCTACAACACGCTACGACAGCGACCACGCTACGTAGATTCGTAGACCTTTAAAATATTGTTATCAAAGCCAAGTTTTCAGTTATAGAGCTGCAACAATGTGTGATGTTCCAAAATAAGAAATATAATAGAAGGATATTTATTTATATTATATTTTTATTTATACATAAACGGAATTGTAGCATCATTACAGACAAATTTCCAATGCGATGTTACAACTTATAATAAAGATTATTATTACGATATGTATTTATGGTTAAGATGTACTATTATTTCCTTTATACTTATAGTACAGTATTTAAAATTTAGGTGACTTGGAGATATTATTGATGCATCAACTCGCGAGTTCTTTTTTGTGTTATATAAATGATATTGCACTGATTATTCTAGTGTCGGGCTAAAAATATTTTAACCATGCTGGTATTCTCAGGCTAAACGCGTATTTCATAAAACTTGTTACATATTTATATCTAACGTGCCAATAACCTTGACTGCATTATTATTTAATGCCGAAGAATGAACATTCCAGCTGGTTCATACTGAAAAGATTTCCATTCCCAAAGTTAATCTTAATAAATTTCAAATTTCGACAGGTAAATATTTTAGCCCTCTCCAAAAAGGTTGTCTACAAGATGGAGGAATACCTGCCGTAAATCATAGAAGAAGCGAAATATTAGTTTTATATTCTACCCTTCAAAAATCGACACGCCTAGAAATATAGATCTGGTTTGGGCAGTCTAGGTTAGCAAAGAGTGGAGCACCTGAATTGCCCCGAAGGGCTGGCGAGGGCGGCCCTCACTCCATTATGCATGGCGCACACTAGCGAACATAACCTCGTTATATAGACCTCTGGTCTTGAGGGAAACTTCCGCCAGATCATATCTAGGGCACGTTTCTTAATCTTGATTTAAGATGTGGGAAGATGCGTTTTCTGATTCGGTTTTTTAGTTTTGGTGTTTTCGATTTATATCGTCACATTAACATTTTAATGTTATAATAAAGAGTTTTGTTAAAATTCATCATTAAAAAAAAAGACAAATCTTTTTTTTATCTAATCTGTTTCCATACACTAGAATGTTTCAAATGTAATCACATTGATTAAGTTTATTTTGAAGCTTCGAATCGGAGTTTTTTGTTCTTCTATGTGCTGAATTACTTGCACCAGTAGTAGGAAAGAGAACTTCTTTTTTTTTAATTCACACATTGTAACCTTCATTAGGCTTGCTGTAATGTTAAATAATATAATATAAATGATAATAATATATAATATAATAGTTGACATTAAGCACTTTGTAGTATTTTATGCTTAGATTAGGACTTAATTTAATTGTTAATTTAATTAGTATCAAATCTCAATTTAGCTTGTAAAAATGCTAAAAATTGTCTGTTTGTGGTAAAACTCTTTGATTTTGACTACAAGAGTGATTTTATTATCTATACCGATATACACAAAAATTGATATATTTTTTTTACTGTGAAAAGCTCTTCGAAGTTAAACAATATTCATAGTTTAAGAATACCAATATGATCAAACGAGAATTTCTTTGAATTTCGAGATAAGTTATTCAAGTACACTATACGGAACGACTGATCGAGGCAACACATGACCAAAATGCTGATCTTTATTTAGCCCAAAGACTAAGCATTGCCATTCAACGGGGCAATGTCGCCAGCATTTTGAGCACGTTGCCTACTGGTAGTGGCTTTTCAGATTTAGTTTTGCTACTGGTGGTAATCTAGATATATATATGTATAAAAATATACATAACAGTTTTTAATTTTAATTTTAAACTGTTATATTTATATACATATATATATATATATCTAGATTACCACCCTATTAGTGATTAGACAAGTGCTTTTGAATACATCAATGGTAAATCGCCCATAAATCCAGAGAAATAAGGTTATAAATGGGTCTACTCCCCAAACTCAGAATTTCCCCGTCTCTACCTGAGTAGAGGTAGAGTAAGGTAACCGCACGTGGCTGATTCAATACTGGAGACAAATTGTAATCTCTACCCTCTACACATAAATAATAAATAAGGTAGAGCTTCAACTATTTTTGGATGAATAGCGAAGTAAACTTGTCATGCAAATTGAAACAAGTAGAAAATAAATATTCAACTTGCCTCTTAAACTGTGAAAGTAGGTAGTAATATGTAAGGTAATAAGGTAGTAATTTCTTTGATCTGAAGAAATGAACCGGATTTTAACTTGCTTCCATCTGTTTCTAAAGCTGGGACAAACTTCTTTCTGCAGCGTTTTGCTATTTAAATTACCAATCTGTTTGTCAATAATGCTGCAAAACCAAATTTTCTATCGTCAAAAAAGATAATACTGTCCTATAGTGTGGTTTTCCTTAGTTGCGGTACGTCATCAAGTCAAATATTTATTTGGCAGACACAATTTTCGAGAGATGTTAACATAAGTAAGTAAACTTACTTAAAATAATTAGACATTTTGTGTTCAACCTGCATGCAAGTGTGCAAATATGAAATAATATTTTTGTTACAGTACATTTAGAATTACTTAATACTCTAAAATGTGTGTTGTAACAACCAGTAACAGAAAGTTTTTTTTTATCTATTTTTTAAGGGGCTTTTAAACAAAGTTTATGCCAGCCCCATTGTACCCTAACTATACATACATATTTATAAAAGATGAACCAACAAAGAACAAAACATATAAGAGTTAAAAGAAAAATAAAAAAAATGGTTAAGCATTACGTATGGGCTGGAGACAGGGTGTCGCCAGCTCATAAATCATTTGGGCAAGTTTTATGAAATAATTTACCCTTTATAATTTTTATGCCAATACCATTAGGTATACATTTCGGCAACGCATCATCAGCTGGTGTTAGTGATGTCAAAAATAAAAAAGTAGCCAATAAAAATCTTAAAAAGCTAAAGTCCGAAAATGACAATAACTGACAACCACTTGATACTTCAAACAATAATTGATGGGTATCGCGTAACAAAAGCGTATTTTGTAGACCTTTCCATTAAGGGTCACATTAGTAATGTATGCTTTCAAAATAAATACACCCTTGGACGTAACCTACCCCCTGCCCCCCTTCAATAACTAAATGGATACGAGACGGCATTTTCTTTGGTAATGAATATTATATCAAGTTGGATTGCCTGGAGGCTATTTATTATAAATCCATTGTGTACTTACTTTGACTCGTTGTTCTTTTTTAGTGATAGCTATTTTTATCACGTATGATGTTGCCAGACCGAAAAATGAAGTGGTCTGACTCATGTGTTGTCAAAGGTCAAGGGTATCTAAATCTGACCCAAACTGCATGCATGCATGCATTCTAGTTAACTGCATGCATGCATGCAGTTAACTAGAATGTTTTGAAAAATCTTAAATTTACTGTCGTAAATATTTGTACCATTACGAGGATTGAACACTTTTATCCGTGTCGTGTCTATCAATATAACCACTATGCCATTAGAGAAACAAAACATCATCAAAGAGAGTTTTAAGGTTTCCACGTGTCTAAACAGAATGCTTACAAAGTCAAAGCTTCATATACTTTTAATTTACCAAACAACCCTTCTGCCAGCGTATTGTTCGACATTTTATACAATACAAAATCAAAATTACAGAAGCTAACTAAAATAAGAGAATTTCTGAAATATCTCGAACGTTTCAAATTCTCAGAAATAGGTAAATTAATGTGGAACGAGTAACACGCCGAATTGCCGAAATACCAAAGGGATATTATTCAATAATAAACAAAGACGTTCTAATAACGAGATATACACTGCGTGCGTGTGGAGCGTGTGTGATTTTATTAATTAAATAAATATATTCTTGTAGTCATTATTCTATCTACACGGCTTCACTATGTTTAAGGCTGGTCCACAGATAACTTTCAACTACCTTTCAAAGCTGTTGTTAAAACAGTAGTTAAGCGGAGATATACTACACCATTTAACTGTTATTAAAATAACGTTGTGATTTAACGGTAATTTGAACTACGTTTCCTTTTTTCTTCTTCGTTTAATGGCTTTATATCGCTTTTTAGCTATAATTCTGCCAATGTCAAGAAAGAAATTTTCGTACGGTTATGTCATGTCAAAATTCTATTTTGTCAATCAAAATGCCATTGTGAAAAGGTAGGTATTTTACTGAAAGCTCTAGGAAGCCTTGAAGAGAAAACAAAAAGGTATGGTTTTAAAACTTGGAACCATTTGCAAACACTCGTGCACGTTCACGAACACTTAACGGATAATAATCCACCCTTATCACACGTTAAAATTTAAAACTTACTTGTATACAAGTAATGGAAAAAGAATCAAAATTCATTTCGCCACTTTCGGATTTTTTTCAAAGACCCTGGAACTACGTTTATTGGCTGGTTTTCTGTCAAATGTTAACAGCTTCTACGGTGTGGTGGTTGATGAAGTCGGCTCATAACCTGGGAGCGGTGGGTTCAATTCCCGCAGCAAGACAAATATTTGTGCACAGAAAAAAAATACTAATACTTGTTCTGCGTCTGGGTGTTATGGCTCTATGGCCCTCGTAGTTCCTGGGTCCCTAGACACAGAGAATCCTAGTTAGGGTCCAAGATATATGTATGTGATCGTTGGGCGTGATTATTATTATTTATATATTATTTTAATTTGGGGGTACATGGCGCTGTGTGAAATTTCCACACATATTTATTTATTTAACCAGAAAATTATTTTAATTGTAGTTATTAGGTAATAGATTATGTTTTAAAAGTAAAAAAATTATTATATAATTAACACTTAAAATTTATTTAATAATTTCTTAAAAATATATTTTATTATCATTAAATTTTTGAGTCAAACGTGATACAAGAATGTTTAGTGCTACGAGTATGGGCTCAGTTATAAAATAAACTACTGGGAGGCCTGATTCTCTTAAATTTCTAAAAAATTTAATGGTCTTGTGTGTCATAAAACTCTAATAAAAAATGCGGCACTTATACACATAGCTACCAAATTATCCAAAATTCATCATTCACTGTAGGTGTGTGTAGGTAAGGTAAGTAATACATTTTTAAACAAACCGTCACAAAATAAACGCAAACAGAGCGAAACTACGTCGAATAACACAAGAACCCAAAGTTATGTCCCAAAGTTAGATAACAAAATACCAAAACTTTTTAAAGATCGTAAACCAGACTCCCTTAGAAAACAAAAATTCGTAAGCAAACACACGCGTTCCCACGGACTCAGCTCATCTACTGTATCTACATTGTTTATTGTTCTATGACAAAAACTAATAAAAAAGTAAAAGAATTGAATTCCGCGGAATGGGTATTAAAACGTCAATCAGGGAGTATTTGTAGAATTTGTAGAATGGGGGGCACGCATAGGGAGGGGGGGCGAAGGGGTCGAGACAGGCACGGCCTGCTACCATCCAACATTCGGCTAATTCTTCCTTCGGGGATTATAAAATCTCATTTCAGCGTGGGGTTGCCGAAAAACTTGAAATTGCCGCGCTATTGGCATTGGAACTGATCACGAAACTAATCACCATTGCCTTTATTATCAGCGATTCCATCTTCACGTTGGGCTGTACTCCGGACGAGGGGACCCGATACCGCGTTTTAGGGTATGAATAAATTTAGCCTTTGACAAGGTCGATAGGGAAAGTTCCAATTCCTTTAACGCTACGGTATCTATCGGACTATTCAAAGCTATTTTCTTGTTACAGACAAACAAGATACACATAAAATACATATACGAAACCTCTTTTTTATGTTTGGTTAATGCATATTTTTTTAAAGTAAAGAGAAAACAAACACCTAGTTTTCTTAAATATTATGGTTGAATCTTTGTTTTTCTTTGAATATCCAGAAACATTTCGTGACCAGTGGTCCGTAGTTAAGCACAGGAAAGAGCGTCATAATGCCAAATGAGTCAGTCGTACAAAGACTTGCCAAGAACTTTATTATACTTAATTCTGAGCTTTATTATCGAAATGGGAATAAAGAACAGCTTACGAGCATTTCCCGACGTGTGGGGAAATTTCAAGCAGCTACGGTTTTATTGTTCATCCTACTAACGTCTTAGGTATTCGGCATTATTAATATTGTAGCTTTATATATATTTCTGTGGGTTTATCATGTTTTGTAGATTCTAATTTTAACTAAGTATTATTTAAGACTTGGACTCGACCTACTCACAATTCCTACTGCTTCAAAAGTAAAAGCTGTAGAGACTACAAATCCGTTATTTTCATCAAATAAACCGTAAGGTATCATTATAAACCGGTAAATCATTCAAAATTAACACGAAACCTGAAGAAGACATTTTCAGGTTGATTGACGTTCTGAAAACAAATTAGAAAAAGTTGTCATCCCTGTCCCCGACTCCGCTAAATATTAATTGACGTGGAACTAATTGGTTCCCGAAACGGTGCCGCTCCATCGTTAATCTGCCCTTATTTATTATGGCTTTATTAATGGCTAATAGTCACGCGTAGGCTGAAACAGCCTCTTGTATACTTATCGGTAAGGTAACAACATCCAGTGCACATGGCAATTCTCACACACACAGCACACAGAAGCATCGGGAAGAACACAATCACAGCGCGTACTTAGTGTTGGCGAGCGTGGGGCGTGCGTTAGGACAACTGCAGGCGGTGGGGTCGCGTCGAGCGCCAGGCGCGCACTGCCGGCCGCGCCGCCCGCCGCCGGCCGCGCCCCGCCCGCCCCGCGCTCACAATCGGAGAAATTCGTTACTCTCTAGCATTAAATTAAAAATTATCACTGGTTAAGCATCACAGTGAAATTTATTAACTGCGCTTAATAAACACACCGGAGAGGGATTCGGTTTGTCATTTTCCGGTTTGCGTCGAAAAATGAATTCGTGCGGAGGTTCCGCGAAACAATTTGTTCGCGCTGAATGCGCACCGTAGCGGTAATAAAGCTACTTAGCCGTTATTCATGTTTAATAGCGGTGCCGTTTTATTTTTCATGATTTCCCTGGCTGGAATCTATTTTCTCGGAACGTTACAAACGTTACAAATGATAAACAAACCCGGGGGGTGATACAGAATTGATGTTATCACGGAATTTCATGTCAGAGGCCAAACCATGGCCATAATCTCGGCAGCTGGCGAGCGCCACTCATAAATAACAGCTTAGTTAATAGTTTTCCATCCGCTGTCTTCTCGGAGGTGCTACTATATCCGTAGAAGGTGGAGGGAGGGGGTTGTGACGTCACAGGCGGTCTAGGGCTCCCAGCCGCCGCCGCAACGTTGTCGCCACGGTTCATTACTCATACTAACTATGCCTCACTTTGAGATACCATTTTCCATTTTGGAGAACGTTTATCAACGCTTGGACGAGCGCCTGCTTCTGAAGTTACCGTTGCGTTTTCTAACAACGCGGAAGCGTTTGTCTCTGGAAGTTTAAAGTTAAATGACTGACTTTTTTTGTAACGGCTTCTTGTGAGAAATGTTTCAAATGAAAGATTTATTGACTGAGTATAGACCCAAACATTACCCTTTACGTGCTTTTGGAAGATATATACCGAACTTACAAACTTTATGTTCATATTTATGACGGTAGTTAAAGATGTACCTAAATGACAAATTGATATCTGGGCAAACATAATTAAGGGAACCGCCTCCACATTTTGCAATCCCCGAGCCGATCTGGATCACAAAGACATTTCCAAAAAACTTACCTGTAATTGAATATTTAAAAGACATCATTAAATCTCCGACTAGAAGTACAACATAATTGTGGTTTTTCTAGTCTGGCTATTACAGCCAGTGATTTTTTCTGACATTCTACGTAGCATATAGTCAGTAAAGTCGGTACAAGTATTATATATGCAGATTCCTTTCATACATTTCTACACAAAGAAAGCGCTAATGATCGCGTTAACGCCATCTCCACGTTACAAAACGCTCGTCAAACCTTACCCTAATATCATAAAGAGGAAAACCGTGTACTTGTCTTAGTCGAGAGCGAGCAAATTGCCTAATACTTTACGGTCTATTTGCTAAGGAGCTTTTAATAACGCGGAAAACGCCATCGAGTTTGAAAGCTGGCGTTAAAATTACTTGCGGTATTGAATGTCTTCGATACTGCGGCCCAGGGGCTTAGTGGTTGAATGGGATTACTCGTAACTTACAAGTTATGCAGGCTCTCGGCTTGCCATAACACTACCGAACACATTATGTGTGGAAGAATGTTATTGTATAAGTACACAGTATTGCGACAACTTATGACAACATCACAGCTTTTTCTGTATGTTTTATATGAACAAAACAATGGTTTCTTACCAGTCCAAAAATTGAGTAGGCAACTTTCTCAAGTACACCTTACTATGTGCTGGTATACGAGATAACATTCGTTGATCTTATTTAAAGTTTCTCCGATGTACGAGAGAGTGGTCTTCTTTCTTTTTTTCTTATTTGGAAATAGCGTTGGTGATCAGTTCACATACCTTTCAATGTAGAAAATGCCACAGTCTGAACATTTCGTAAATCCAAACCTTTATTTTTCTCCCCATATCTGCTCTGTAACTGCAGGCGCAAGATTGAAAACAAATTGAAATTGGTTGATACAAATGTATCTCGCTCCATCTAGGTTCTAGGACCTCTAGGTTCCAGACAGACTCTGGGTCGATTCTCGGACAAATATCGTGCGAGGGATGACGTTACCTTTCGAAAAACAGCTATTTCATATGAGCGGCATTCGACATTGTGACATCATTTCGCACGTAATATTATGCCAAGACTCGATTTAGGACCCCTTGACGTGGTGAACAATGATCCAAACAACGACTACAGATTACATTTAGGGGCCTTCTTTCAGTCTTATCACAAAAAGATTTTATACAATGATTAGTGTATAGTGTTTTTAGAAGAACCGAACTATATTGTGTCAATCTTCAAAAAGTATTCAATGAGAACCATGCGCAACATTCATTTACACGTGTGATGCAATTGCGGTTGTAACTGTTTCAATTTGTTTTTTTTTTTTGTTACAATTGGAACTCCAAAAATAGATATATTTTTGGGAGGAACTCGATGAAAATAAAGTCGGATTAAAGGTATATTCATTCCTAAGCTATATCTTATGTACCTCAGTTATAATGAAAATTCTATTTTGTCAGGATAAGATTGGCAAATTATTCGTATTTGTAATACTTGGAAACGTTTTAATTAGTCCTCCGCCCACGTGGCATTTGATTTTTTTAACAAAATAATATTTCATTGGAAATAAATAGAACTGGAGAGCGCCTAGGTAAGAATTGTTATTTTTACTAGCTCTTGAAGTTTTATTTAAATTGAGTATAGAGAAAGCTTTAGCTACTGTCTCGCCGGATGTTGTTAATAAGACGAGAGTTCACCTTGTTCTTGTTCATTGCATAAAAAGCGCCAACATATTATAGCTCCCTAGACTAAAAAATTTTTTTTTTGTGTATACCAAAAGCTCCAAAGTCTAAAAATATAAATTCAAAAATATCATTAATATCAAAATCGAGTCAATAATATTTATAATTTGAAAAATTTTTCCAAACAAATAAGCCACAGTTACAATTTATTTTTAAAGCCTATCCTATCTTGCTAATTCGATTGGTCTACACAGTGAGAACTATGCTCGTAAGTATATATTTTTATTAAATCCGCAATATTTTCGAAGTTAGCCACCTAAATGACGAATTTTGTGCGTCAAAATTATGACGAAAAATATGTAGTTAAAATATCATATTGGCATAGACTATGATTTATACGATTAACCTAAAACCGAACGGTTTTGTTAAAATTAAAAGGGTGGTTCCCACGAAAAGCAAACGCATAGGTACATTCACGGCTCTACTGTCTCTATCACACGTGCAGATAGTAGAGCGACAGTAATAACATTATCAAATACCAAGACGGTCCTCGTGAGTGGCCACGATGGGGCTTGTTTGCCTAGAAGATACCTGTTCACTCTTAAAATCTCGTAAGCGTGATAAGTTGTATGCGAGTATAGCATAGCGGTAGCGACGTATCGTGGTTTAATTCTCGCTCAGCCCAAACCCAATGTCTTCTTGTTCTTCTTAATTGTTCGCACTTACTCTGATAACGGTAAATATTCAAGAAGGCTTGTGTCCCAACAGTGATAATGTATGGACGGACTGATGACGAATAACACACGCGAATATTATTTATTATTATTACATATTGCTGGTATTCACGAGCGATTTTTTTAAGGGAAATAGTATAAGCAGTTATCTCATCTCACATCTCACAAGCATAAACAGCAAGGCAGTTTTGTAAAATTAATAATGGCTAATCTCACATCAATTAAAAAGTCGAAATTACTCCGAGCAGGTTTCGGACTTATTTGACGTCCTTTTTCTAGGATCACAAAAGTCGGAGCTTGCGTTAGTAACTACTAACGCAAGCTCCGACTTTTGTGAGCATCAGCAGTAACTGAGTCGTCGGAGTAATTTAGATTTTTTAATTGACGTGAATTTAGCATTTATTAATTTTATAAAATATGTCGTACTCACGATAGTTTTCAAACAGCAAGGCAGTATTGATATTTAAAGTCTCTGAAAAATATCGTACTACAGTATGACTTAAGAAAGAATTCCAAAAAACTTAAAACGTAACTTGATTCAAACAATTCTTTTCACATCTACTAGACCGAACAAAATCTCCTCGAATACAAGCTACTTGATTCCAAATCATATACATCCCAATATTGTACCCGCAGTACCCGTTCGCGTCGGCTGACTTATGAATTAATCAATTAATTGAAATAAACGAGATGCGAAATGAATTTCCAATGGAAAATTCAAAAGGATTATTTTGAAAATTTGATTAGAAAATAAATGGGCTGACTTATAAAGTGGTTCGGCTGTTCGCCTATAGCATGCATAGTACACGAGCGTAACGCCTATACGTGGGTTGAATCTAAACTAGGCGGAGTTAGGTCTTCGAAGCCGGCTTAAGCGTCAGACGCTATCTTTAAAAGCAAACATGTCACTATGTTAATTGATAGAATCAGGCGTGATTTCGCGGAAGTTCATCTTAAATATAAAATGAAATAAAATAAATAAATGTGATTCTGCTAAAACGGAGCTTTTAGCGAAAACACACTATATATTTTTATTTCATTTTGTATGTCACCAAGTCTTACTAAGCAACGATACTATTTGGAATTCCATGGGGCAGAACTAGGTTCACAAAGGAACCAGAGTCCCAGTAAGGATGAAAACGGCCGCTCTCAGAAAGCAATATACGTTCCGGTATCGACTGAGCTACAGCAATTCTACGTAACTATTGATCAACTATCTACAGGATACGATGATTAGTCAGTTGCGTGTATGACAGACGTTGCAATTGAGATATTCGCGATTGTAGATCACACCATACACCACAAACAGAGAGGTCGTCCTTGGAACATTACAAGTTGTTAAACTTCGTAAAAAGGATCTAGTGGTCGGCAATTTCTTAGCTCATGAAAATGTAGCTTTATAGGAATCACACCAAGGATCACGGATTGAATCGACAATTTGTCGGTACCGGCGGAATATGACGCCAAATTTACCAAATACTTACCTTGACGTGGGTCCATGACTTGGAATACGTTGTAGTGCCTATATTGTCGGATAATACCTGAGGAGAAATGTAGTCTCATTTTGCTTTTTGGCCCTTTGAGACTAGATTGTATATTTAAACACCTCAAGGCTTTGGCAAAAGTAAGGATTGACTAAAACCTACATTTTGTACATGTTTATTCCTTATTTTTAAATCTATCTGTTAGTCTATCTAGTTATTGTTTTAGGTAAAAAGTATATTTGATTAGTTTCACAAGCCAAGCTAAGCATGGACCGTATTAAATACATTATTTAAATATTGTGCTATAACGTTTATGGCTCCGAGATGTTTACGATCACAAAATTGAATTTTAAATTTATAAGAAGAGGAATACGGAGAATGAAACATCACGTTTGCGCGATGCAATTTGAGCGGCGTTTTAAGTCGGATTTTGTTCCACAAATGGCTTATAAGATAAAGTTAAGTTAGGCGTTAAAAGACGTTATCCCCTTTGGTACGCATGTGAAATAATAAAAGTGAAAGCTTTTCATAAAGTCGTTTAGATAAAGCGCAGAATAATTTGAATTTTCACTCCGGGCTGTAGGCGGCCTCGCAGATGACGCGCAAATGTAGGCACTCCAGTTATATCCTTGCGATAACCGAAGTAATTATACTTGCTTAACCTTGAAGACTATAATCATATATGTATATGTTTAGTGCTCTAGATTTGGGTTGAGATGTGGCTTATAATCATGAAATTATTAATAAGCCCTGTAATTAGATTATACCACTCACCCCTACATCACACGTTGTCGCATTTCAAATGCCAGGGAGAATGGTCAATGTTTTCATAAAACACTATATAACAAAATAAACTGGTACCTATTATAAGAAAATTGTAAGTATTTGGACGCTTACAATGAGATTTTGCATTACTTATTACCAAGAATATATCATTTATACAGCACGGACGTGTAATAACTACTTATTACCAAGAATATATCATTTATACAGCACGGACGTGTAATAACTACTTATTACCAAGAATATATCATTTATACAGCACGGACGTGTAATAACTACTTATTACCAAGAATATATCATTTATACAGCACGGACGTGTAATAACTACTTATTACCAAGAATATATCATTTATACAGCACGGACGTGTAATAACTACTTATTACCAAGAATATATCATTTATACAGCACGGACGTGTAATAACTACTTATTACCAAGAATATATCATTTATACAGCACGGACGTGTAATAACTACTTATTACCAAGAATATATCATTTATACAGCACGGACGTGTAATAACTACTTATTACCAAGAATATATCATTTATACAGCACGGACGTGTAATAACTACTTATTACCAAGAATATATCATTTATACAGCACGGACGTGTAATAACTACTTATTACCAAGAATATATCATTTATACAGCACGGACGTGTAATAACTACTTATTACCAAGAATATATCATTTATACAGCACGGACGTGTAATAACTACTACCTATAAAACTACTAGGTGTTCATCACACTAATATTATAAAGGCGAAAGGTTGTATGTGTGTTTGTGTGTATGTTTGTTACTCTTTCACGCCCAAACGGCTGAATGGATTTAGATGAAATTCTGTACCGAGATAGCTTATACACTGGATTAACATATAGGCTATATTTTATCCCGGAAAAGTGAAATGCCCCTGTGGGATGAGCAAATAATTAAAATACTTTTTATCCGCGGGTGAAACCGCGGGGCGCAACTAGTAATTCGTAGTAGTAATTTTACTAGGCGGTAAGACTTCGCTGAAAAAGTAGTGCGCAATGTGTTCCGGTTTTAAGGGCATTGTATCTCGTGAAATTACTGGGCAATTGAGACTGGATCTGTGGAATAATCATGAAACATTGATTTCAATGCAACAGGAGAAATTACATTTTGAATTTGAAATTTTCCATAGTAACTATGCAAATAAACTATGTGTTGAAACTGTCAAATCCATACAAATTTGCGTTTCTGTTTGTTGCAATCAAGTTCTATGATCGCCTATTTGATCTCACAGTCGAGTAATCTGATCACCAGACTGTGCTGATGTCTCAGGATGACGCGCGCAGTGCAGTGCCGCGAAACTTTATATTTTAGAGTTCCGAGTGAAATAGTTCTGTTTGAGCGGCAGTGTCGCCATTAGATGAATGACTAACTCGTCATCATTCAATAAAAAAAAAAAAAAACTTACGTCCTTTTATATCCGTATTCTTTATAATATAGTTAATTATTTTGTTTGAGATGGATGTGAATAAAAAACACGTAGGTGTTTTTAGGTGTTTTTTTGGGCTCTTAGCCCAACTAAGAGCTCTTTGTAAGCAGACACTTAAAATGTTTTGTGTTTGTAACATTTTGTCAACCATCCATTCTTATTCATACACTCCATTCATATTCATAGACAACGACCCAGATAGAATTCTCAGCATTAAAACGTTTAAAATAAAGGGACTCGTACCGCCTCATTATCTCCCGATGTTAAAATTCGTTTTTCTTTAAACATCAAAGGCGATTATAATTTGGCGTACAGCTGTCCTGTGAGATGATGATTCAATATAAATACTTGCTGCCGCCATCTAATTCACTCGTTATTTCAGTTTAGAATACAAATTGTATATCATTTTATTATAAATATTGGACCCTTTTGCAAAATGTACTTCATATATATAATAATTTATTCGCATAATAACTATTTGGTGTTTCGAGACAATTTTATACATGGTTACCTATATTGTATATTACCTTAAAATCAAAGAGCCCCGGCTATGTGGCTTGGGAGCAAAGTCAAAGCCAAAAGATTTTATTGCAAGTATGCTATTTTTATCGACTGGCCCGATAGCTCAATTGGTAGTAAGCCTGCCTTCTGAACTGTGGGTTGTGGGTTCGATTCCCACCCAGGACAAACATTTGTGTGATGAACATAGGTGTTTGTTCTGTGTCTGGGTGTTATATTGTATTCTATGTATGTATTTACAAACAAAAAGTATCTAAGTATTGTATCAGTTATCTGGTTCCCATAATACAAGCTTTGCTTAGTTTGGGGCTAGATGGCACTGTGTAAAATGTCCACAAATATTTATTTATTTATTTTATTTATTTATTTTAGCACTTTTTCAAAATGACCGACGGCTTAACGTCCCATCCGAGACACGGTAGCGCTCGGTTGGTAATATCACTTTTTGTAGTGATCACCCATCCAAGTATTGAACGCAGGGAATGTTACTTAACGTTGCCAATCCGCTAAAAACGGCTTTGCTATGATTACTCTGCTAACACAGTTTTTTTTTTATATTTTAAAATGAAAAGTTTAAAACTGTTTTAAAAGAACAATAAACCATTGAAATATCCAAAATTATATTTCAGTCCACAAATATTTATTTATTTATTTTATTTATTTATTTTAGCACTTTTTCAAAATGACCGACGGCTTAACGTCCCATCCGAGACACGGTAGCGCTCGGTTGGTAATATCACTTTTTGTAGTGATCACCCATCCAAGTATTGAACGCAGGGAATGTTACTTAACGTTGCCAATCCGCTAAAAACGGCTTTGCTATGATTACTCTGCTAACACAGTTTTTTTTTATATTTTAAAATGAAAAGTTTAAAACTGTTTTAAAAGAACAATAAACCATTGAAATATCCAAAATTATATTTCAGTGTGCAATAATCATAATTATAAAAATTCTCCCAAACTGTAGATTCTAGCATCCATCCCTACTTAAGTACTCAGAAGATTCATTTTGTACATAAATATAATATTAAGAAGTGTATGTATTAATTTAATATTTCTTATATCTAATTGAATTCATCTAACAACCGTCACAGCATTGTGAAGCGCCTTTAATTTTTGGTTGATTGTCGATTTCTTCAGAGAATTTTGGTTAGGGCTGCTCCAAGTCTTGTAAATCTAATTAATGTAAAACGTGTACCTCTTATTTTAGAAATTACAATTTTGTAATATTTTTTTACAGATCTCTCGTAAAATAATAACGATTTATCTAACAGATAATTAATTATATTTCTGTTTAATAGATTGCGATTGAGACGGTATTGTTTTTCAAAAATACGATATTATATAAACCACACTGGGACTACAAGGTCCAAAGATTATCTAGAAGAAAATACCTGAAGTAGATCTTTCGACATCTTTTGTCTTAATAACCAAAGGCTTCATGCTAATTATGGAACTAGTCTAATAACCAAAATCAAAACCTCGATTTAGAATACCCCCGCGTCTACAGGAATAGTAACCAGGTAGGTATTACATAACTCGATTTAAACCGATCGTTATTCAAACTCTTACTAGGTAAGAGATTTCAAATTAAGAACAGATCTTGCTACCTTTCTATTAAAGTTACGTGATCACTCTCCAGGCCACAGTGGGGTAATTTCCACTACGGGGTAATTTCCGAAACATTTGTAAGGGCCATCCCTGCGGGCCCAAGGTATCAAATAGTGGGACTGTGGGACAGGGCTCCAATCGGGATCGCAATCAATCATTCGGCAAAATCGAATAGTAATTAAACGAGCTTTGGTTGGATGTTTACGACATTGATAACTTGCTGTTATTTATGCAAAAGTATTATTAAAACTACGCGCAGGAACATGTTAAATCTAATAACGTTCCTTTCATAACACAGTTGTTACTATGGTTATAACCATAGTCTGCTAGTTTAAACTTTTGCATACATTTATTAATGTATGCAAAAGTTTAAACTAGCAGACGTGTCCAAATTCCACAAAAATAAAGCCTAAAATACTGAGCTGACAGCTTACACGAGAAGAATATTGTTCATCTAGTCCGGGGCTAACAAATGCTGAGCTTTAAAGACTATAAAGCCTCTAAATCACGAGACATTCGTTCAAAAAATAAGCTTTATGGACTAGACCTCTAGAAAAATGGGATGAAGCAGCCATATTAGGCCCTTATTTTAATATAATACTCGACATAATGCCAAATTCACACACAAGTGTTAATAATAGATACGATAATTTAAACACTAAATTCGTATTTTATAAAATATAAATCAAGATGTAGAGATGGAAAAGCTATTAAGGTTCCTGAGGGCTCCTCCGGGGCCCATTCAAATAAACTATATTGAGTTTCAAATTATTAAGTGGCCAATCAAAGTAGGGTTCTCGCAAACGGTTTGTAAAGAGCATACACAATGAGATGGGTATATTATTTTATACAAAGAAATAAGTCTTTTGGAATATCTATTTATATCATAATATTTATGATCTTTTTATACAAACGTTCAAAAGACAACTTGGCCGCAATTTATCAGTAATAGTTCAATGTCCCACAGAATACAACATACATACATCTCATTACGGATCTGCAAACGAAATGAAATCATCTCCTACCGATTTCTAGTTTAATCAAAGCAAGAAACTTTATAACACATTCTCCGCCTCTAAACCAAACCGCCACAAGTTGCTTTGATGTCGGAAGCAAAGTCGTATCGAGAATTATGCCGTTATGCCCCACTATGATATTCACACACGTGTTTAATTTGTAGGTAGATCCTGCGGTAGTAGGGGTAGGGGTAGGGGTACGGGCGCGAGTAGGGGTGCATGTTGTTGGGTTTGCACGTAGGGGGGTTAGAAGTTGCGTGTTAATGGAAGAAGAGTTGTTTGATGTAGCCAATTGCGAATTAAGGCTGCGTCCAAGCACAACTTTTATGTTGTTGAAGGGGTCTCTAGAGCTAGATATTAAAGTTGAAAATTGCAGATCACATTTGATGTCAAATTCGGTCTGCGCTTGAAACTGTATTAACTTTGCGGGTTTTTATGGATTAAGAGTTTTCTATTCTGCATTGTACCAGATTGCTTGCACCAGTAGTGGGAAAGGGATATTATTTTCATTTCAAACTCATATAATTATACCTTATAATGGGCTTGCTATATAATATTTACATAAACACTTCGTAATTGTATGTGCTTAGTACAAGAGCGTAATTTTAAGTACCTAATATCGTTTTGATTTGTAAACTTTGACTTTTATATTAAAACAAAAAAGATTTTAGTCAAAGTCGGTAAAAATAAAACACTAGAAAAAAACATGACGGTTGACTTTTTATTTTTCCTAATTAAAGGAGTTGAAAGTTTCATTGAAAGCTATGAGTTGTCTAGACTCTACATATGGGTAGCCTATTAATTAATTAATTAATTCCAAACAGAGATAACCTTAATTATTTTCGTGCCCCATTTTGGCCCAACAGGGGGAATAGCGCCATCGACATGAAACTCGGCAATAATATCCTCGCATTCATTACTGAGCGGCACAGTAATAAAACATAATTGTTTTCGAGCCAAAATGAACCTAGCCACCCCACGTAGTACTTGACTTGTTTGAACCGTTCAGACAGAGTTAAAAATGTAAACTGATGGTGTCATCTGTCACCTTTATGGTGCGATTTATATGGTTGATATTTAAAGGTTTAGGCTTCATTTAAAAGAAGGATATTCAATTTTGACTCCTTATTCATATCTTTTTTCTAGCTTTCAGTTAATTTCAAGCGACACACCTAAACATAAAAAAAATAATAATAATATAATAATATGTGTGGATATCTCACACAACGCCATCTAGCCCCAAACTAAGCAAAGCTTGTACTATGGGAACCAGATAACTGATACAATACTTAGATACTTTTTGTTTGTAAATATATATATATAGAATACAATATAACACCCAGACACAGAACAAACATCGATTTTCATCACACAAATGTTTGTCCTGGGTGGGGATCGAACCCACAACCCGCAGTTCAGTAGGCAGGATCACTACCAACTGAGCTATCGGGTCAGTCAAAACAGGTTTTATGCTTGTTTTCTACCTGTGGTATAAAAAACATAAAAATACAGCATATTTTGATTTATTCTGATTTATTTTACTTTAGATTTTTTCACTAAATTCCACCAGGAATATTATTTTCTTTAACAATTTATAAGTGTTGAAACGGAATGTTTCATAGACAATTTAACCTTTCAGCAAACGACTTGAATAGTCATTGGTGCACAGCCAAGCGGAATTAAAACCAAGATGCATAAGGATGAAAACCGCACGAGCTACCGTTCAGCCATATTCACTTAATGTTTGCTATTTTGTAATTATTATCTTCCAGCTACTATCCCCACTAGCTAGCTCAACCCAACCCTCTCCGTCCGTTTGACGAGTCACATTACCTTCGCACCTTGAAGCTGAACATTACCGCAGCAGTACGCGAGCGCCTCGTGCCCCACATTACCTTTGATACCCTACACCGATTACATTAGCTGATATATATTTAGCCGATCAGGTTTACATGATACGCGATGCATATGGAAATCAAAAAAGTCAAAGTCACTCAACATTGTTGGGATTGATTTTGAAAAACGTAGAAAGTTTGACGTAAAATTAAAATAAAATATTAAGAATTCACACACTTTGCTACAGATATAATAATTTTATAATAAAATATAACAAGTTCTTTTTGGAAATTTCGAAATATTTAGATTCTTCCTGCCTATGTGGAATTAACCAATGTGTGTTCCACAACTTTTACATTAATAATGTACATAATTTAGTAATTTTGTTTTGTCATATGTGCAGACAGTTGATTGGCTTTAAATTTTGCAAATGTCTGATCTTGTATGTAATTTTAGGGCCATCTCTAGGACAGCTGAGCTAAATACCAGTTTCAGTCCTTGGACTCAATCGAAAGGTGAGAAAAAAACTTATAGGTGACGATTAGAGCTTAGAGCACCATCGCACAACTACGAGTGTTCTACAGGTTACATTTTGGTGAGTGCGCTGTGAATCTACACAATTTGATATCATCATCGGACGACAAGACGCACAGCTACATGCCATCCATTTATGTATACATATAAAATTCAAAGTCGTGACTGACTGACTGACTTATATATCAACGCAGAGCCTACACCCCTGGTCCTAGAGATTTGAAATTTCGAGGGTGTGTATTTTGCAAATTGTCGACATCCATTAAAATAGGGTTTTTTCGAAATTATATCCTTAAGAGGTTGAAATAGGTGGTGAAATTATCTATGAAAAATTTTCTTTTCAGTTTCCTATACGCCACGCGGGCGAAGCCAGTGGTTGATATTCCTTTGATTCGTACAAAGTGGTTAGACTCGACATTTATAATCCGAGCAGCGAAGGAATGGAATACTTTTCCAGCGTCTTTGTTTCCCGATAAGTACAATCGGGAGCTCTTCAAGTCGCGTGTGAATAGGGAGGTGTCTTCTAGACAAGCATGTACCATCGTAGACCACATCGTCACTTTTCATCAGGTGATACTGCGGTCAAATGCGTAAATCATATTACGTTTTATAATTAGTATTAGTAATTAGTAGTACAAAAAAGAGTATAGTAGAGTATAGTATAAAAAAGAGTACAACATTTTTAATATTTTTTTCGATTCAAGTTATTATTACTTATTATGACTATGCAACTCATTGTAACTAAATTTTAAGATACTAAAAATGCTTTTATTTTATGGTGTGCATTTCTAATTTGTTGTTTGTTTACATACTATCATTGTAGAGTATGAAACGACTCTACCACAGTAGTTCTGTATTCATGGAGCCGCTAATTATTGTCGCCGCACGGCTCTACTCATTTATCATTCACTCTACAATAGGAGAGTTCAGAGTTTGTCTAGTCTCCGTGATTCATAACAAGTCGACCAAGTACGTAACTTGTCATTATTTATTGGATGAGCAACATTTTGCGTGAAAGAAAATAAACTTTATATTTACCCATTTTATTGGAATAATAGTAAAACGACGCGTAACTTCACAAGTTAACTTTGTTAAAGTAGGTAATAATACTGCTTTAATAGTTGTCAATGAAATCTTTGTACAATTTAACTAAAAACTACTCAGCCAGATAGTAATTGATTTTTTATGGAGTAATTCTGAGAATCTACCGAATACCTGAATAGCTATTAAATTAAGAAGTTTCCAAAATAGCAAGGAAATAAAATGGTATTAGTGCAATTTGCAAAAAAAAAATTTCCGAAAACAAACATTTATAAAACATAAAATAACAAATGCATCGAGAAAATGGGTCTTCACAATAATTTACTAAAGACATCTAATTGAATATTTCTGTTTAAAATTCATAATATCCACGGGAAAAATAAAACAGGTTGTAATAAATGACCTATCTTCAAAAATGAATTTACCCCTGACCAGCCACAGTCTTCCAAATAAGGCCTCCACACTATGCCTCATTAAGTAAGGTAAGAGTGTTTCCACTGCGACTGAAACCGACTCTCGCTAAGTATGGCGCCCCATCGAGCACAAGGCCTTTCTTGTGGCTCTTACCGCGGTGAAGTAAACCTGGATAACCAGGTAACGCTTTAATATAAAGCAGGAATGTGTGTAGACAAACTTAAAAAAACAAACGAGGAGGTCGGGGATTTGATTTCCACCCAGGACAAATATTTTTCTGATGAATATCGATGTTTATTCTGTATCTAGGTGTTATATTGTATTCTATGCATGTATTCACAAACAAAAAGTATCTATGTATTGTATCAGTTATCTGGTTCCCATAGTACAAGGCTTTGATTAGTTAGGGGCTAGATGGCGCTCTGTGTCTCGTGTGGACCCAAGAACTACAAGAACCATGGTCCCACAAAACCAAAGCTAAACAAAAAAATTGTTTTTTTTCCTGTATACAAATACTTGTCCTACCACGGGAATCAAACCCACTGCCTCCAAGAGCCGACCTGCTCAACCGCCACACCAGAAAGGCGATCAAAACATTTTCATTAACTAATTTAGAATAATATTGAGTTAGTGTCACTCAACAAATTATGAAATGCAAGCTTCAAACAGCTTCATGGATTAGATCAGCACCCTAAACGCGTATCAAGGCCTCATCCCTCAGAATTAATTCATAATGAGTTATTTTTATGCCACTTCGCGTACGCAGTGGGTCGGGGGCGCGTATTTGTTCAACGCAGATTTGAGGGTGTGGAAAATTCCTCCACCTTGTCAATTAAGGCTGAGAAATTCAGTATTTAAGTAATCTGTTTATCTGGTTTTTTTTTTTTTTTTTTTTTTTTTTTTTATATTAAGGTATGACGTGACGAGCTAACCGTTCGCCTGATGTTAAGCGACACGGCTGCCCATATCAGTTGCAGTGTCACTCGGAACTCTAAAGTATAGAGTTTCACGTGGCACTGCACTGCGCACGTCATCCTGAGACATCAACACAATCTAGTAACAAGATTACTAGACTGTGAGATCAGGTCATAAAGTCTCATTTGCCCAGTAATTTCACTAGCTACAGTGCCCTTCAAACCGGAACACAGTAGTGCTTGCGCACTACTGCTTGACGGCAGAATAACTGGCAAAGCGGTGGTACCTACCTAGACGAACTTTGCAGAAAAGTCCTACCACCTAGTAACCTAGTAGTAGTAGTCCTGGTTCTATTTTTATGATTGTAAGAAAGAAAGGTGCTATGAATTAACACGTAAATAATTTACTTTAGACTAATCTAATATTAAGTACTTTATTTTATACTTTATTTAGGAATTTTGAAATCTAGTGCTCGTAATTGCTAATTAGGTAATTATTAGGGAATCCCACTGTGCTGAACAGCGAAATTTTGCAAATGTGCTAATATCATTTTTATTAAATTATTTAATAGTAAACTGAGTTTATTGTTTTTGCCCTATAAATATATATTCTATTCTATTAAATTTAAATTAAAAGCTTGTCTTAAGGCTTACAAAATAATATGAGCTATGTACGCGTCAATGCCAAAGCCCAGTTTTGGTGTAAAACCACCTCAAAGCTGATTTAACTGCGTTGAGAATTGATAAAGATCAAAACTTTGCAGAATCGGTCTCCATATAATCTCATGATCTAACCGAATGAGCTTAATCAGTGACCTTAATTATTTATTAATGAATTGACCTTTCGTGTAATTCGGTTTATCCTGAATCTAACCTATATCAAACCATATCACAGATTAATATTAAATCTTAAGCTAATCATTGTCAATCAGCCTGACGAAGATGTATTATACTAGATAGATAGATAAACTCTTTATTGACACCAAGATGACGAAATACAAAACGGGAAAGCTTATAAGTAAGTTACAATGGGCGGTCTTCTCGCTAAAAAGCGATCTCTTCCAGACAACCTTCAATGGGCAGAGATAGATCAATGAGAATGGACGGTGGTGCTATAAAATAAAAGTTACTATATACAAACTACGATAAATATATAATAGTAGACTACATACGACTACTATACATAATACAAATACACATACATAAATCAATACTAAGGACACAGTGAAGGTTTATTTCGGAGTCAAGCTAGATAGATAAAGTGTTTAACCTGAGTCTTATAAAAAGTGAGTGATTGAGCCTGTCGAACGTGATAACTAACTAGATGGTGGTACTATAACTAAGATGACAAAGGAAACGGTGCTGCTGATGAAAGCAAATTGCGGTTGATTACTATCCTAGTAACCTTTCAACTATCATATCACACTATCACACTAATCACACTAATATTATAAAGGCGAATATTTGTATGTGTGTATGTGTGTGTGTTTGTTACTTCTTCACGCTCAAACGGCTGAATAGATTTGGATGAAATTCGGTACCAAGATAGCTTATACACTGGATTAACATATAGGCTACATTTTATCCCGGAGAAGTGAAATACTCCCGTGGGATGAGCAAATAATTAAAATACTTTTGATCCTCGGGTGAAACCGCGGGGCGCAACTAGTTATAAATAAAAAAGATTTTGGGTATGTCTGTGCGACTCTACTAAAAATCAAAATCAGTCAAAATCAGTTTGATTTTGATTTTTAGTTGTATACTAAAATCCAAAGTCAGTTCGATTTTGATTTTTAGTTGTATACTAAAAATCAAAGTCAGTTCAGCAACTAGTATAGCATTACTAATGGATTGATAAAAAATAAACATTAGAAAACACTTTTTTAGTATTAAATATTTCTCATTCTACAATTTTCCAATCAAAGATTCTTCTTGCTCGATGACATGTCTAGAATATATATTACGAAATCATTGAATATTTTAAACGCATCTACATCTAAGTTTATAAAATAAACACATTTTATTTATAACCAAATAATATTGTTCAAATCAAACACTTCAAATATGTGAGTAAAAACATAAAAGTAATCTTAAAATTTGCATTTTTAGTGGAAATTTGACACCAAACCAATTTTTTATGCCTCATAACATTATTTCAAAAGTTATGATCGCAACTATATCATAGGGATAGTTATTTTTTTTTAAGTAGGCTTTGCTTTGTGAATTTTTTACCGGGGAATAAAATGTCGTGGTGTATAGGTAGATCAGCACTGCTCGTACGACCTGGTAATCGTTGTGTATTTGTTACTTAAAAATAGTTCACAAATGTATTTGTATGTGTCATGAATAAAACATATACACTGACCCTTTCATTTAAAGACAGAAAAAGACATCACGCGAGCCGCAGCAGGTTTATTGCAATGCTATAGATCAAAATTCATTTAATGCAAACAGCGATTTTCAATTCTCTGAGCTTGACAACAATATTAGGATTGCTCAATATAACAAACTCTTTCGAAACTTGATCGGATTTTTTTTATGTTTTGTATTGCTTTTGTGTATTTAGCCATTGTCATAAATTTATAATTTATCAAGTTAATGATATTTCACGAATTTATGTGTCAAGTCATAGTCCAAGTCATCAAATCAAATCATAGTCTAGTCAAAGTCATACGCCTAGTAAAGTGGTGGCAACTTTACTAGAAGCTTCTGTGGAGTTTTGGAAACTATAGAAAAGAAACGTTTCACCATCATTATACCACTTTCTCACACTCATGCCTGTAACTAATAAAACACCACCAATTTTATGCACCAACACATGAAAATAACAGAAGTTTTGGAAAATAATACAATGCGGTGACGAGATCTTTGTCGTTTTCCCGCCAAAACTCCAACTTGATCGATTTACAAATAAACTCGAGCATGTACTATAGACAAAACACTTAATTTACATACATATAATCTTGATATCATTTTACTACAGGACTTATAAGAACTCTTCAAAACTAAGTTAATCTTTAGACAATTGTGGCACAGATGGCTTCAGATGGCAGTATCAAAGAAATAGATTGTTGCCCGAGCTTAAATATTTTACGTCTGTGGTCGAGGGTGAAATTATTTCACTTTATAATTTCCACTGTTTGGTTAGCAAGTTTAATGTGCTTCTTTTTTTCATTTTTGCACGGTATGTATCGCAATTCTTATTACTCGCGGTGCGTGACATCTAAATTATTCATTCTGAGATTTATTAAGTCCATTAATAAATAATAAGCCCCTTAAATCTTTTTACGCAAAATACGGAGGGGGACTTTTTTCGCCATAATACCCAAATATTTCATTATTATCATGAAATCCGTTTTATAATCTGGAAGACTTTGCTTCGAGGCTGAATTTCTCTGATTCTGGATCCAGAGGCGCGTACAATTACTGTAATATTTCGCAGAAGCCGATGATAAAACGGTTTAATAAATTACCTACATTAATTAAAACATAAGAAGAAACTTATGCGACACATTAATTAGATATCATTCTCATATATGTTTTATAGACATTTTAGTAGATATTTTGTAATTACCTTTCGTTTTCGCAAGCGTTACTAGATTTAAGTAATTAATTTCAACAGTTGGGATTAGCGTACGGCTTAATTGATAGCGATTTTTTCTGTTTATTTATCTCCGCCCAGTAATATATTCACTTGAATCGAACTATTTCGGTACGTACTACAGCTTAGCAGCAATCTCTGTGTGGGTGGCAGCTCGAGGTATGTGGCAAGCGGTAAAAAATATGACTGCATCAATCTATGTCTTCGTCACATAAGATAGCTCACAAGCTAAATTTTGCTGACGAAGTGCGGAAGACGTAGTGTGTGTAAGGACCTATATAGTTCAAGTGAAAATAAAAAAAGAATTGCAAATAGGCTATTATTAGCATTGTTACAAGTCAAAATAAATAGTAAATAAACAATAAAAACTTGACTGGCCCGATAGCTTAGTTGGTAGTAACCCTGCCATATGAACTGTGGGTTATGGGTTCGATTCCCACCCAGGACAAATATTTGTGTGATGAACATCGATATTTGTGTCTGGGTGTTATATTGTATTCTATGTATGTATTTACAAACAAAAAGTATCTAAATACCTATCAGTTATCTGGTTCCCATTGTACAAGCTTTGCTTAGTTTGGGGCTAGATGGCGTTGTGTGAAAAAAAAATTCATTCAGTTTATTGTTCTAAGTGCAATACCAAAATAAAGCATTTGTAATAAATGAGTTTAAAAACAAAAGAAGTTCTGTGATTTGGAGTTTCGATTACATGACATGTTTCACAGATCGAAGTGGCTGTGATAATGGCTCTAACATTTGTTAACCAAAATCTATAGTTATTGAAATAAAACTTCTTAACGCACGCTTGACTTGGGAAGTAAGCTGGCGAGACGAACGGAAGTTCAAAGTTTTTGGTTAACGTACTCCATCGTCATCATAACATCACTTAAAATTTGTATTATTATGTCTGGTAAAATTACAATTTACAACTGTTAAGATGACGACAATTACATTAAACAAAGGGAAAACCAAGTTATACCGGCCGATAGATGGAGCTAAACTAAAAAAGTTTTACTTCAGTCGTGTGGTCTAAAGCACACTTGTTTTTTTAACTTATTTTTTGGAAATATTCTTTGCAGTTAGAACTTTATGTGTCCGAGGGTCTATAATTTTTTATTTTTTATTTTTTGTATTTTTTACACATCTTACGCTGTGACTATGCCTCCACCTCAGTCTTCATATGTTCTGTAATTCATAAGTTATCACATTCCTAAATGTAATCCACGTTTATTGCTCGTTAGATAGGCACTCAAATAATTGTTTAAGTGCGGCTCACAACACAGACGTTGACATTGTATCTTCTATACGACCTAAAATAAAATATGTAGACTAGACTAGAAAATTATACTTGACAGGCTCTGTGGTGTGGTGGTGGAGCATGTCGGCTCATAGCCTGGAGGCGACGGGTTCAATTCCCGTTGCAGGACAAGTGTTTGTGCAATGAAAAAAAGTACAAATACTTGTTCTGTGTCTGGGTGTTGTGGGACCATGGTCCTTGTAGTTCCTGGGTCCCTAGACACAGGGAATCCTAGTTAGGGTTCAGGATCTATGTATGTGACGGTTGGTCGTTACTGTTATTTTAAAAATAATAAGGCAGGTGCAATTCCAAATAAGATTTGCTAACAGAATAAAATGTTGAAGACACTGATGCTATTAATTGCTGTAAAGACGAAAACCGCTTAAAAAGTGCTTCGAAGTGCCTTGCGGTTTCACCCGCTACGTACAACTAACCTAACCTGTTATCCCGCGGGCATGCTAAAGTATTGTGTTGATATCGATTAATACTAGTCATCTATGTGAAAAATAGAAAAATAAAACAATAATTGCTAAAACCGTTTTGGCATGAAAGCCACATAAAAAAACCCACGAATTTACATTGAAAGTAAATAATTTTACTTTAGCGGGTTGAGATAAGGGTGCTATTTAAATATTTAACAATTGGTGTCGTTACAAACACGACGACGTTGGTGTTGTTATCATTGAAAAGATTAACATAGCTTAATGTCTCACTCTTTAATATTCATAAAGTTTTCACGTAAACATAATTATCCATTCGCAGCAAGCAACGTTGATACATGGTTGGTACACGGGCATGATAGAGACGCGCCGCGCTCAGACAATAATCAATTAGAAGTTGCGGGCACGCACCCGGCATCGGAATGAGGCAACCCTAAACTGGGGCTCGGATCACAATGCTTTTAATTAAAGCATGTTTACTTTGGTTTAATTCTGCAACTCTGAGTTGGAAACAAGTCAACGACAATCGTCCCGGGCGAACTTTTGCGAGTTCTTTCAGCTAACTTAAATTGGAGCGGAGTTTTAAGAATAAACGCCTACTTAAGAGTTCGTTTGCAAAAAAGGTTAAATCAAGAGTGAAAAGGTAACGAGTTTTGTTTGGGTGAAGTGCTGAAGAAGTATAATTTGAAGTATTTATGTGTCTGGTGGAATAAGTTGAACTTGGAGCAAACAGCAGTATTAGAGTCAGCTGTATGACTTGATTTACGGCAAAAGTTGCATCACCAGTGTCTTGTTATTGAACAGTACCAAGTAGAATTATCTTAAAATGCATAAAAATAACGAGTGTGCTTAAACAACACGACTGAAGTAAAACTTCTTTAGTTTAGCTCCATCTATCGGCCGGTACAACTTTGTTTTTGCTTAATTTAATGTTAATGTCCTCATCTTGGCAATAGTAAATTGTAGTTTTACCACACATACCCACATAATAATACAAATTTTAAACTTTGTTGTTTTGACAATGGAGATCCACGTGAACCAACAACTTTCAACTTCCGTTTGCCTCGCATTCACCAGTTTACTCTCCAAGTCAAGCGTGCGTAAAGAAGTTTTACAGTATTTTTATGTGACAGTTAACAATCGATGAAGTAGCCCTAATAGGGTAATGGCGGCTGTGAAGTTGGCGCGAAACGCTGCACATTAGCAAAAGTTAGAAGTGCGGGGGGCTTGCAGCGCACTTCACAGCTGCCGTTACGTTTGAATCACACTGTACCCACGAGTTCATTAGAATGTACATTACTGTACTTGCTATCAAGGACCGCAGAAAATATATGTAGGGTACAGTTCTAAAGTTTATTCAATGCACATGAGTTTTACTATTTCGCATTGCAGAAACGTTCAATTGCATTGCTCAAGTACTAGTAGTATTCAAGTAAATAGTTTCTTGTAGCTTCATCTTTACAGTTGTAATCGAAGCTTCGGATCGGAGTTTTCTGTTCTGCATTGTGCCGGATTGCTTGCACCAGTAGTGAGAAAGAGAACTGCTTTTTTTTTCAAACTATATATTGTAATGGGCTTGCTATATATTATTTGACAAAAAGTGCTTTGTAATTTTATATGCTGAGTGAAATAACTTAATTTTAAGTACATAATATAATTTTGACTTGTAAAAGTGCTAATAATAGCCTATTTGCAATAAATCTTTTGACTTTTGACTCTCTACTCTACATTTCATTGCTCTTTTATTCCTAATTACCAAGTTAAAAAGTGAGTATAAGAGATGAAATAAATAGTCTTGGTTATAAATGCATAGTAGTTTACAAATAAACTAGCTAAAAATAGCGACTATAGCGTGCCCAATCGTAGCGTGGTAAACGTTGTTCACGCCCCTTCCGGCAAGCGTTCACCGTCTTATCGGCCATCGACGGCGCTGATAGTCGCACCACGCCCTTACCCGATGCAGCGATAAACATCTTGCGGATCGCTGCAGATTTATTTATTAGTGCGGAGTTTAAAATAAACACTTTAAATGTAATAAAGAATTATTTATTTTTGGGACAATAACTTTTACATTTTTTTTTAGTTTCAATATCTGAAGCTAACATCCAGATTAAACAGAAAAATAGCCCGGGAAGTGGTTTGAATCATTCTGCTGGTCACTTGAAACACATAACTGTGCCATAAATGATTATGTACTAGGTGCATTTCTCCAAAGTTCGTTTCCCAGCTATTCTGCCGCCTAGTCTGACTTCCAAGTGACATTATTCTGTTATGGGCGGCCGTGTCGCTTAGCATCATGAATGACTAATAACATAATATAATAATAACGTCACATCATTCATTAACATTTAAAAATTGATTAACCGAGCGAGCTAAAATTGTAACCTACTACGTGGTTATAATAGGTAGCATTATCCTAAACTCTCAATTTTCGTTGAAATAATATTTTTTTTTACAATGTTTCACCTAACAGAATGGTGTACTCGCATGGTGCAGCTTGCCGTCAGTTGTCCGTTCTGCAGCTCTTTCTCTTTACTTTTTAGTTTAAAATGGCGACAGATTTGTTTAAAAACACAGTGCGCATACAAAACGTGGCCACTATGTAACGGGACGCCAACTGTGCAATCGAAAAGTCACTGTGACTGAAAAAGTAAACTAAACGACAGGTTTCGAGCTACACTGAATTTACAGTTTAAAAAAATTATGTTCACCGTTTTCAACTGACTTTTAAAAAGGAGGAGGATCTCAATTCAAATGTATTTTATTTTGATGATTCTTTTTTATTGGTGCTTCCCGCGTAGTCCCGTTTCAATTTGATCAAAATCTGTTTATGTAATTTATGAGTTATCATTAATGTATACTTTGACTTTAGCTACATTGATGATGTTCTCATTTTTGTAATAAACAAATGCGGTGAGATTGAAGTCGGCAACCAATGCCTTGAAGAAGTCTTACTCTCCAAATACATTTCCTCACTATCCTCCCTTACTATCCAGGGCGTAAATAAACTTCACTTATTCTGCAAATCCACTATCTACCCTTTTTGTTTATTTTGAAAACCAAAAGTGAGAAACAATAAAGCTTCCTCGAAACATTGTAGGCACAAATACAATTACTTGCATCAAATTAAGTTTGTTCAAACCGAAAGCTGATAGGTTCCGACACTTAAAATGAGCACACCCTAAATCCACACCGCGATTACTCTCAGATCGCGTCTTTAGATAACTTTGTAAATTGCATTTTGTAACTAAAATTTATTGAAAGCCCGCCCGCCCTGCAGCCCCGCCCGCCCGTTACTCTTCCGGCTTTGACCGGTGACGCGGTAACCTCGCGAGTCGAGATATCAACTTGGAAAAGGATATATGTCTTTTGTTTTAGTTTCGTGAAATGTTGCTGCGGTTTTATATGGAGATTGAAATTACCAATACATTTTATGTTATTTTTTTATAATAATAACTATCGCATACATAGATCCTGGACCCTAACTAGGATCCCTATGTCTAGGGACCCAGGAACTACGAGGACCATGGTCCCACAACACCCAGACTCAGAACAAGTATTTGCGCTTTTTTCTATGCACAAATACTTGTCCTGCCGCGAGAATCGAGCCCGCAGCCTCCGGGTTATGAGCTGACCTGCTCAACCACCACACCACAGAGGCTGTCAATTCAAAATCTTTTCAAAAAATTTAAGTCAACTTTTTTAAAAGATCTCTAGAAAGACCACATAACGTACTTAATACCTCAGATTCAATAGTACCTGCAGATAACGACCATACTAAAGTTGATACTTAATATAACCCTCCCTAATATCTCACCCCTGCCTACGATGAACTTTGCAGAAAAGTCCTCCTCCACCTAGTAGTATGAATATAAACAATTAAAATTGAACAAAATAATTTTCTCGACAGTCTGACATCTTCGTTAACGTTATAAAATGTCTGTACCTATAGTTCCTAACTAACCTCAACTCAAAGTAAACCGATAAAATAGTACACGCAGACCAAACCGCGTCATGGTAATACCATTTCCCTTTGATATAAAGCTTCTATTGATCATAGTTACAGGTTTAATGAACTTACTTAACGAAGTGGTGGTGCCTATTTAGTGTTTTAATCAAAATAAACTTTCAGCAGAAAACGGTAAGGTTTAATTTTAATTTTAACGTAAAAGAAGTATGTTCGCTTATTTATTTAAATTTAACTACTTGCGGGATCGCGTAAAGAAGGTGATAATATCATGAATCGTAAATATTTATGTTTATAATATTTATGCACTAGCTGGGCACCGCGGTTTAACCTACGTCGTAAATATTTTCTAATTTTCCATTCAACATTCTTAATTTTTTCTTTCATAAGAATCTTCTCTTGACTATAATAAACACAACAAAAAATAATTAGCGAAAATGTTCCATCCGTTCATGCGTGATGCGATGACCAACGGATATAGAGATTCATTTATATATATATAGATTGTTGGTTTTCCTGTAGTAGTGGGTAGGTAAAATAATTACGATTTATCTGCTCCGAGTTTGTTTCGTTTATATATTTCCATTTAGGTGCAATGCAATGAACAACATGGTTTTTGAATTGCTGTTTTATGATAGAACTTGTAGCGCTTAAGTTTCATGATTTAGCAGTACCGCCTGCTTACCGTAATTAACAGATAATATTAATATAAAAGAAAAAAAAATCCTTACATTAAAATTTATCGCGCAAAACTTTCTCGGTAAAATATAAACTGATGCGTATAAAATAATAATAATAATAAAGCCCAACGATCAGATACATAGATCCTGGACCCTAACTAAGATCCCTGGTATCTAGGGACTTAGGAACTACAAGGACCATCGTCCCACAGTACCCAGCCACAGAACAAGTATTTGCGCTTTTTTCTGTTCACACAAACTTGTCCTGCCGCGGGATCCGAACCCGCCCCCTTCGGATTATGAGTCGACCTACTCAACCACCCCAACATAGAGGCTGTTGTGCTACCAATCGTAGTACAAACGCAAAATCTGCGGTTACAATGTACACAATACTAGGACGTTACTTAAACTTAAAGATATTCCAACAAAGCGTTTCTCACGTCGGCGCCGCACTCCGCTGCAAACTGTAAACTCCCGGATGAGTGAAAATTAACATAAATTACATTTAAGGGTAATTCAGAGGAAGTAAAACCGGTGATAAGCGTTTCAATTAAGAGGCGCTTACACAAATTAAAAAACAATTTAGATCTCCTTCCCTCTCGACGGGCGAATAATTAAAAACACTAGGAAGTCTTCGCGTTCAATCCGAAGCGAGCCGAGCGCGGGAGCGAGCGGCGGGCCCTTGATTGCGGGCGCGTGCGCTGTTCATTACAAAAACGCACGAAGTAGCAAAGTAATGCGTATTTTTCCATCTGCCCTAAAATTTATGATTCAAATAGAACTTGGTGTTTATAGACTTTGTTAGGTATTATTAGTTTTAAGAGACGCCTTCAGCCTACAAACCATTTATATTCTTAGAATAAAATTGTTACTTATACTCTAACGCTAAGTCCTACAATATAAAATGTATTACGTTAATAAAAAAATCACAATCGAATCAAATCAATCACTTGCAGTATTACATATATAGAAATATAATTTTTAGAACTAGACCACATTAAAATGGGACCACACGGAAAGCACCAGCTTCCAAATAAAAAAATCGTCAAAATCGGTTTATCCAGTCGAAAGTTTTGAGTACTTTCAAACATAAAAACAGTCGAATTGAGAACCTCCTCCTTTTTTGAAGTCAGTTAAAAAGGCCATTAAAGGTTGTCTGGAAGAGATCGCTTAAAGCGATAAGACCGCTTATTGTGCTGTTATTAGTAAATATCAGGTGAGTTGTCAAACGCATGCTCATTTTACCATTAAAAAAATTAAGTAACTTTTTCTATTTTTCAATAAATGATACATCTATCTATCTAGCTATCTGTCTACTCCTAATTGAAGGGTTGAGAATAAAAAGGATTTAACTCACAAATTGACAGTTTCGAGAAAATTGACTTTAAACGTCAACGGCGTCATTTTAATGTAGAGTACTTATAAGGTAATAGAAAAGGTTTATGTAAGTTTCAGTAGCTTGAAAATGTTTTAATTCTATTTTAAATACTAAATATAGTACTAATTCATACAATTACTGTAAAAATATAATATAATAAAATAAATATAATAATGTTTATATGCTAAGCGAGCTGTATTCCTGTGACAGATAAACCGTTTTTAGACTCAAAATCTCAAGATTTAAGCCTCATTTCGGTATTTTGAGAATGTATTATTGAAGATAATTCCACGCTGAATCCAACGATACCCATAAGTCATTTTGTGAAAAAAATCAGTTAAATCCTTTTTGTTCTCACCCCTTCAATTATGGTCTTGTATAATCATAATTGACACCATTTTAAAGGATTCGACAACAGTTCCTTTTGGTATATTGATATGTTTGACGAACTAACGATTGATCTGAAATATTTTTGAAAATATCAGATCGTTTACTGCACTAGCATACTGACACTACTCTCAGGTGACGCACAATTCGTAAATAACCGGGTGCAAAATGAGCCGCTAACTAGGCTTTAGCTGCGGTGCCTTCCCCCGTCCCGCTGAACCGGGCAGCGCCGGCCCGCTCGCTCGACCGCGAACCGCGATAGCGAAAAATCATAGCGCTGCGAAAACGGGCCCGGCGCTAAATCAGTCGGGCAGAGTGCCCCGCCGCCGTGGAAAGGTCCAGATAAACGAAAACAATTCCTCGGTTAAATTTATTTGACCCCCTAATTACATTAACGCGCCCCCGCCGCTGGCTGCACTCGCCTGGTCCAGTGTCGTACGTTAGGGAACTGGAAATACCGTTCTGTCGCACAATGAAAGCAACTAAAAATACTATTTACTAATGAATTTGAAATTAATGTGGGGTATCCCTAATGTGGGTCTCTAGTGTTTTTCTAGGGTCTAGGGTCTAGGTTGCGTTTGACCACTATCTCACCTGATGGTAAGTGACTATGTAAAAGTAATATCATCCTAATACACCAAACTATTACGAATGCCAATTATTATACCACTTTCCTACACTCACGCCTGTAATCCAACACTTTTACACCTTTTACTAGGTGGTAGGACTTTACTGCAAAGTTCGTCTAGGTAGGTACCACCGCTTTGCCAGTTACTCTGCCGCCAAGCAGTAGTGCGCAAGCACTGCTGTGTTCCGGTTTGAAGGGCACTGTAGCTAGTGACATTACTGGGCAAAAATGAGACTTTATGATCTGATCTCATAGTTTAGTAATCTTATTACTAGATTGTGCTGATGTCTCAGGATGACGTGCGCAGTGCAGTGTCACGCGAAACTCTATACTTTAGAGTTCCGAGTAACACTGCAGCTGATATGGGCAGCCGTGTCGTTTAACATCAGGCGAACGGCTAGCACGTCACGTCATTCCTTAACATAAAAAAAGAAATTAACGAATAAAATTCCACCAACTTTATACATTAACACTAAAAATAACACATGTTTTGGAAAATAATACAATGCGGCAAAGCGATCTTATTCGTTTTCACGCCAAAAAACAACAACTGGGGGTTTGTTCAATAATTGTATCCGCTACACGCACTCATAGTGTTTCTTACTAGACTAGACTAGACTTCAATAAGTAGGTAATTATCAGCCCAGCAAGCTACTTACTAGACTAGACTAGACTTCAATAAGTAGGTAATTATCAGCCCAGCAAGCTACTTACTAGACTAGACTAGACTTCAATAAGTAGGTAATTATCAGCCCAGCAAGCTACTTACTAGACTAGACTAGACTTCAATAAGTAGGTAATTATCAGCCCAGCAAGCTACTTACTAGACTAGACTAGACTTCAATAAGTAGGTAATTATCAGCCCAGCAAGCTACTTACTAGACTAGACTAGACTTCAATAAGTAGGTAATTATCAGCCCAGCAAGCTACTTACTAGACTAGACTAGACTTCAATAAGTAGGTAATTATCAGCCCAGCAAGCTACTTACTAGACTAGACTAGACTTCAATAAGTAGGTAATTATCAGCCCAGCAAGCTACTTACTAGACTAGACTAGACTTCAATAAGTAGGTAATTATCAGCCCAGCAAGCTACTTACTAGACTAGACTAGACTTCAATAAGTAGGTAATTATCAGCCCAGCAAGCTACTTACTAGACTAGACTAGACTTCAATAAGTAGGTAATTATCAGCCCAGCAAGCTACTTACTAGACTAGACTAGACTTCAATAAGTAGGTAATTATCAGCCCAGCAAGCTACTTACTAGACTAGACTAGACTTCAATAAGTAGGTAATTATCAGCCCAGCAAGCTACTTACTAGACTAGACTAGACTTCAATAAGTAGGTAATTATCAGCCCAGCAAGCTACTTACTAGACTAGACTAGACTTCAATAAGTAGGTAATTATCAGCCCAGCAAGCTACTTACTAGACTAGACTAGACTTCAATAAGTAGGTAATTATCAGCCCAGCAAGCTACTTACTAGACTAGACTAGACTTCAATAAGTAGGTAATTATCAGCCCAGCAAGCTACTTACTAGACTAGACTAGACTTCAATAAGTAGGTAATTATCAGCCCAGCAAGCTACTTACTAGACTAGACTAGACTTCAATAAGTAGGTAATTATCAGCCCAGCAAGCTACTTACTAGACTAGACTAGACTTCAATAAGTAGGTAATTATCAGCCCAGCAAGCTACTTACTAGACTAGACTAGACTTCAATAAGTAGGTAATTATCAGCCCAGCAAGCTACTTACGGCACAGTTAAATACTACGTGTCTTTTACTACGATAGTTCTGCTGTGGTTTTTTGTACTGACCTTGCATCACACAAGTCATAAGTTGAAAATTGTGATTACATAGCTGTATACCCCCAAGATGTAAGCCAAGGTGATTGTTTCCTGGAAATAGGTCTCAAAGAGTATTTCCACTGAATCTAATTAAGGGTTTTTCACTCGAAATATTTTTCTACAAGAACAACAACTTTTATTGGAAAAATCTTGATCATCCAATCACTAATATTAATTTAATAGTAATATTTAGTTGAAAATAAAGGCGATTTGCCGGTTTCTAGTATTAATTTATCCATCATTATTAGACAGCCTCTGTGGTGTGGTGGTTGAGCAGGTCGACTCATGGCCCGGAAGCGGTGGGTTCGATTCCCGGGGCAGGACAAGTATTTGTGCACAGAAATACTTGTTCTGACTCTGGGTATTGTAGAACCATGGTCCTCGTAGTTCCTGGGTCCCTAGACACCAGGAATCCTAGTTAGGGTCTATGATCAAGGTCCAGGATCTATGTATATGATCGTTGATTATTATTTAATATTGGATAAATTAATATTAGGGTATAATATGTTATAGTTCATAATAATAATTTTAGTTAATTTATTCATCAATGTTGGATAAATTAATATTAGTAATTAGTGTTTTATTGCCATTCTGGACAACCTTTTTACTACAGATTGGCATTAAATGAATATGTAGTTACCTACTTTATTGTAGTGACATTGATCATCCCCCCTCTTTCCCCTCCCCGATGATCCCTCGGTCCGTGCCTGCGGCCAACCTTGGCGCCACTCAGCCAGCACGAGGCGGTTGCAGGCCGACTCGATAGTGATGCCTCCTGATTTATTTATTGCCTACACGGGATGCCGAATTCGAGATTTATTTGTTTCCCGAATAGCGAATAGTAACTTACATAGTGTTGTGGTAAACAGGCGGTTAGGTGACACGTACGATATTTCACGTGATAGCAGCCCTGACACGTTGGTACTGTTTTCTTGTTTCATTGTACTGGTTCACCAGTATTTTACAGAGACCTGAAAATAATATATGAGAGAACGTTCCGTTTCTTAAACTATTGTTAGTTTAAACAAAAAAACGAGTGTGTTTTAGACCACACAACTGAAGTAAAACTTCTTTAGGTTAGCGCCATCTATCGGCTGATATAAATTTGTTATTGCTTTGTTTAATGTTTATGTAGCCATCTTGACAAAGCACACTCTTTTTTAAGTATTAACACTTCCTTTCTTGTGCTAACGTCAACAAGCTGATATTGTTCGATCCAAATCTTTCACTGCAAGCCACCTGCTAGTCAGGCACGAACCTACTTAGATAGAACGTTTGCCTAAATAATGAGACGGCTTTTCCCAGGCGACCGTCACCGCCGTCGTAGTGGACGAACGCATCTATTATTTACCCCCCTCTCCCCCCGCAGCACTGGAGTACCTCTCTGGCAACTCTGGGGGAAAGCTCAAGTTTAGTTGGTTATGAATTTTGGAGGAGGATTAACGACATTAGGCCGCAGTAGTGACGGAATGTGGACTTAAAGTCCTTGAATGTAGATTGAAGACTAACAACTAGGTCGCAATTGATTTGACAGTTATGACTGGTCTGTCAAATCTCAGCGATTCTAACTTATTTAGAGGCCTCTACGACGATTTCACCACAATTTCTCAAAATTCATGTACTATTTATTAAACGATGGAAATTGTTATAATAATAATAATTTTTATTTGAATACTTTTTATCACAAGGTAAAATGGTTATTTCAAATGTAAATATACCAAAAACAAGCGCGTACTTATATTAGCACCCATCATGGCCACCACGAAACCTTTGAATAACACAGTAAAATGTTACGCTTGCATTATATGACTAGACCAAACACAGCGGCATTGTTATTGGCTCATATGCCGGTATTACGCTTACAAAGCTTTACTTACGACTCTGCTAAAGATTTCATCCTAAAGCTTACACACTAACATTTTTCTAACTTATACGTAGTAAAATTATTATTGGTACAACACTGGCTCGGCTCGGCTGACACATACAGCGGTAAAGCCAGCAAAATAAAAACATAAAGTTCTACCGACGAAAATATTATATTCTACAGGTACCTACATATTACATGTACAAGTGTGTGTAAGTATACATTCAGAAAAAAAGAGTTCTTAAAAAATATGTTAAAAAGAATTAAAAAGAGGTTAACTTGAGTTGTCTTAATTTCATATTAAGTATCTTATAGCGCTTCGGTAAAGTATATTCAAAGCCCTTTGACTTTGAATGGGTTTCTAAATAGTAATTTCTCAAATGGGTTAAGAAATTCAATCATAACTGACAACCTTCTATGAGACAAATTTAAATTGCTTCCGGTCAAACGCACGCAAGTAGGGTGATAAATCCATATCCGCGGTATTTAGGTTATGAATCACCATTAAAATAAATATAACTTTTGTTATTCACAAATAGAATGAAACTTCAAAAAACTTTCTATCTAGCTTGCTTACAAAGCTGTTCCTATAAATTTTTCTTATTAACTTGCGATTGTGCTATGCTTAGTAATTACACTCAAAGCAAAAAAAAATCTAATACGGAATCAATTCGCGGAGATATCATCTCATAAACAAAAACAATAGTGTGCTTTAGACCACATGACTGAGGTAAAACTTCTTTAGTTTAGCTCCATCCGCCGGCCGGGATAACTTTGTTTTTTCTTTGTTTATTGTTAATGTCGCCATCTTGACAATTGTAAATTGACATTTTACCAGACATACTAATATAATAATCTAAATATATATAACTCAAAGGTAACTGACTGACTGACATAGTGATCTATCAACGCACAGCCCAAACCACTGGACGGATCGGGCTGAAATTTGGTACGCAGGTAGATGTTATGACGAAGGCATCCGCTAAGAAAGGATTTTTCGAAATTCCACCTTTAAGAGGGTGAAATGGGTGGTTGAATTATTTTCCCATAGGATACGCCGCGGGCGAAACTGTGGGCAGAAGCTCGTGATACATAATTTTTATTTTGTTATGTTTACAATGTAGATATCTACGAGAACCAACTTCAACTTCCCCTCACATTAACCAGCTTACTCCCCAAGTCGAGCGTGCGTAAAGAAATGAAACGACCGAAACGAAGACGAAACGAAGAAATCAATGCGACGAGCTGCGAACACGCTCTTGTCTTTGATACCGTTTGATTCGGGCAATCAAGTGTATAAACGCGAAATACAGGCTATTTCAATCTAGACGGTGCCCAATGTGAACATTAACAGGGCTTGTGTGGAGTTTGATTGTGGACGTGCTGATAGTTTTGGTTTCTAGTTGTTTTTGGGACCAATAACAATAAGAGACTGTTATTTTGGTCAGATTTGTTCGTACTTACGGCTCTAGGCTTTTTGGTAAACGATAAAACGCTTGTGTATAATGTGTGTGTTTCCAGTTACGTTTACGTAGGTACCGATGAAATTGGTACCTATATTAAGCACACCGCAACATTTATACAAGGTGGAATTTAATTCATTCTTTTTCTTTAATGTATGTATTCAGTCCATGCTATAGAATTCTCCCATATAACTAAATAAAAAAGTACTTATGAAATAAAACTTAAATATAGGTATTATCAAATTTAAATTCTGAAGAAAAGCCTTGCGGCATTGAACAAATCAGGTGTTTTATTGCCTACGAAACATTTACAAAGCACTCAGCTGGTGCCCGCGCTGTGTGTACCGTTAAATAGACATTTCGGCTGTCATGCAGATATTTAAGGAGGCACTAAATACTAAAACAAAATTGATTTTTTTATTTGGCCCTTGTACGAACATTCTATAGCATGGTCTGAGTACATACATTTAAGGAAAAGAGTGAATTGAATTCCACCGTGTATATAAGAGGAGCAATGTCTGTGCTTTTTAATATTTTTTTTTATGTCAGCGTTTTTATGTTATTATTGTTTTTTTTTTTTTGCGGGAGAACGGTTTCGTTGCAGGTGTAAACGCGGGGTGCTCCTAGTTTTAATTAAATTTAGTTATTTTGCTGAGATAGTTCGAAATTTGTAAAGCAAACTTTTTAATAACGTTATAATTAAAAATTCTAGTCACAAAGCATTTATTTGAAAATTTGATTAACTAAATATAATTGCATTTTGCAAGGTATTAGCTTGTATAAGTAAGAAAGTAAAGTATTGTCATTGTCTAAAGTCTCTGGTACACCGATCTAGTGGGTGTACATAAATTACAGTATCACAGAGCCAGATACAACCTTAACTGATCTGTGTACAGAATAATAAGTAATACTTACTAACATGATAAAAAATGTCAACCTAACTAACGAATAGAACGTAAGAATGTAACGTAAAGAATCTTAAATGCACTTTATTTATTTTTATATTTTTAGTTTATTTTTATTAAAGGTAAATTTAATTTAATTGGCTTAATACAGAATAATGTATAATATAAATATGGTTCCCAAGGAAACCATTCATAAAATTATATTTATTAAAATTTCGCAACCTGATCTCATATTATTTTTATTTTATTTACAAACAGCTGCTAAACACTAATAGATAAATGCAGATTTTGAATACTAGAATAACCATAAACAGTTTTCATTAATACCACGTGTACCAGGAAGAATAAATATTTAGTCTTCAGAGCCAACAATCAACATTAAGTAGCTACCATTACAAGTGTAAAATTAGATTGGGAAGTTTCCAGTCCCCTCGTGACCGCGGCCAATGTAACTTGGTCGAAACGAGGTTAGCCAAAATTATGTTTTGATTATTTTTGTGCCTGATAGATCCATTTTAATTTTATATCATTCATACAACAGTCGTTAAGCCAAGTCAGAAACCTTTAGGCGGCCTAAAAATGCTGACATCAGGCTTACCTACACGAGAAGAAGAAGATACCTACACGTCGTCGTCGTAACAATAAAAACCATAAAAACGCAATCGGATTGTTTACTTAGAAATGTAATTTCCGGCTCACCACAACAGCAGGTAGGCAACTTGTGGTCGGCGTAAGTTCGTTCCTATTCCAAGCCCTGAGTGCCTGTAAGATCGCATTTCCTCGAAGCGAGATTAGCCTGCGTCTACAAAACCAATCTCCTCGAGTTTGAGAGGTTTCTGAAGTTGCTGATTAAACCAGACCGGATAGAGGACGGCTAACTAACTATCCGGTAATCTGTGACGGTGCCTCACTCCGCTGTAATTATTACTGAAAGGTACTAATCTGTATTAAAATGAGCCTTCAGTGTACAAAGTTATAAAGGTTCCTTTGGCAAATCCCTGATTAATCTATTGAAAGTCGGAATTAACGTTGAAGCGATGTTTTTATTTAAAATCTTTTAAGAGTAGATTACGCTGGACCTTTCAAATATGGATTTTATAGAAATCGTGTTTTGTTAATGAGAATTAAATTTCGATATGCGGCAGTGGTTTCGTTAGGCATACCTAAATCCTATACTAACAAATACCCACCACACAACTAAAGATATTATAACTGAGCACACAATCTGTTAGGATTCGGAACACCTATAGGAAATATTATCGGGGTCTTAAAAATGTTTATCACTTTTCAAATGAGATTCTTTAGCATACTGTGAGCAGTAAAGTATAAAATGCTATATCTCAGTAAATATTACTTTCTTTTGTTTTGTTTTGGCTCCACACTTTTGTGTATTTAGCCAGTGTCAAGTAATTGATAATATCTCAAGTTAATTAATATCATATAATGTGTCAAGTCACAGTCCAAGACATCAAGTCAAGTCATAGTCTAGTCTAGTCAAGTCAAACTCCTAGTAAAACGGTGGCAACTTTACCAGAAGCTTCTATGGAGTTTTGGAAACAACACAAAAATAAACATTTCACCATCATTATACCACTTTCCCACACTCATGCCTGTAGTCCAAGCACTTAACGAATAAAATGCCACCAATTTTATGCACTAACACTGAAAATAATACAAGTTTTGGAAAATAATACAATACGGCGACGCGATCTTTTTCGTTTTCCCGCCAAAACTCCCATATTAAAAAATATTAATGACATTGGATGATGACACTCTTATCTTAATTTACAAGTTGACACATTAACATAATTGCATTTGTTACAATGACATTTATCAATACTAGTTTCTATTCCAGATAATATTTTATCATATTTTTACGAAAAGAATTTCTACCTATCCTAGACGACGATGGTGAGCGACCGATTTACGTTGTAATAAAAAAAAATGCTCTATGCCTAAACAAATCACATAATATCATCGACCTTATGACATAGATTTGTGTATGTAATTACCGACCTTAAGGTGGTAAACATTTTCAGACCGCGAGCATACCTATACAACCATTATACTATAAATTCACCCAAACTAATAAGACAGCTACGCAAGAAGTTTCCCGTTCGGGACGTCCGAACAAACATACATTCAAGAAAATTAGCGAATAAAAACTTGGAGTCGACATTGTTCGTACTCGCGAGCGGCGCGCTTTACGAGGTTCCTCAGCCTCAGCAAGTTCGGCAATAAAGCCCAGTCTTCACATGGATTTATGCCGCGCTTGGAACGAGCTTGTTACTTGCTCGAATTACTGTCTTTATTGCTGTTTCTGCCACTATCCGCTTGAACTGATCTGTTCTGATGCTTTTGTTTTGTGCATAATACAGTACAGTACAGTAAATATGAAAGTTGCGTTATTTATAACTAAGATTAGATTTTCTTGAACTGATGAGTATATTTTACTTAATGGTGCTGTCATTTGACACACCAGTTATTACATTTTTAGAATATAAAGTGCAAAAAATTCTATTTAGGTTTTAAGGTGTAAGTAAATATACATGACGGCGGCTACGTCCAGTTATAAACTCTATGCACAGCGATTGAGCACCGTAATTTCCCCTGTGGTGGCATTAAATTTATTACAGTGGCAGCACCGGCAACTGTCATGGCGCCCCTACCTGTCTGACTATATAAAGGGATCGATTGGTGTGCTACGAATCATTCTTGTTCCAGACACGGCGCGGTGCGGACATGCTGAAGGCCTATAGTTATATAGGTTGCAACCAACCTACCCACAACCCGTTTCTGCCCACATACATATAAATATTGGTAGACATTTCACACAGCGCCATCTAGCCCCAAACTAAGCAAAACATGTACTGTGGGAATCAGATAACTGATAATACATTTTGTTTGTAAATACATTCATTGAATACAAAATAACATCCAGCAGAACAAAAACCTATGTTCATCACACGAATTTTTATCCTGGGTGGGAATCGAACCCACAACTTACATTTCAGAAGGCAGGGCAACTTAGCTATTATTAGTTATTACAGGTATTAAGTATAAAATATGTATCTAAATCTGAATGAAACCTTCAAATATTCATATTCATTTTCATTTATTCTGTTTCCACGTGCGCATATTGATCTTACTTTACATAGCAAGACACCATAGATTACTCCATCGTCAAGTAAATTTTCATTCAAGCCACTAGAACGATTTAAAGCCACAGTTTCCATCTTAACGCTTCTCGTGAGATTCACACTGGAACCCAATTATACTAATAGTTTCTACCTAACGACAGTTTTAGGCAAATTAATAACGCGCGATGATTTACGTTCTCACGCCGAAGAAAACTGCTGAATTCTTGATCGCAGCTCGTAATTGAATGGGAGTTTAATAAGAGATTAACTTCAGTAACAGCATGTAGCATTTAAAGGCAGTTCTTGAATACAGCTTGTGGTAAAATTAAGCCATTCGTGTGCGCTTCATCCCATTCATTCGCGCACAGGGTTTGGTAAAATTTTAGAAACAGCTTATAATTTAATAATTAAATATTTATTGATTTAATTAATCAATTTTATGAGATAATTCTAAGCTGCACCCCGCGGCTAAAAAAGATAATTATTTGATCATCCCACGGGAACATTTCACTTTACCGGTATAAAATGTAGCCTATATGCTAATCCAGTATATAAGCTATCTTGGTACTGAATTTCATCTAAATCCATTACGCCGTTTGAGCGTGAAAGAGTAACAAGCATACACACATCCACTCATACGAACTTTCACTTTTATAATATTAGTGTGTATATATATATAATCCTATTTCACTGTATTATAATAACTTACTACTTATATAATAAATCAAATAATTAATATAACCAATTATTGCATTTTTATTCAAGTTGAGTATTTACATCACAGATTTAACTGCAATCCTCGTTGATTCACAACTATAATCTACAGAAAGATCAAACTATGCCTACGTAGCATCGTAGCAAACTGCCGGGAAAACTACGTTGTTTTCGTAGATTTATAATAGTGCCATCTATGAACAACGACCAGCGACACTAAGCCGATCTCTCAACAATTTTAGTGTGTAACCTTCTTGGTATCACTGATCAGATTTTGGAAGGCTACGAGTACATACAAGTTCTGCTACTGGTGTGCAATTGGTGTAAAAACCAGTAGATGGCATTGTAATGAAAGCGCAAATAACTCAGAATAAAATAGATAAGTCATTGTAACATGGTCATTTTTCATGATCATATTGTATTTTTGTAACAACTTACTAAACTGTACTATAATCCACAGACGTAGACAATAGGTACATACCTAGAGGGTACTATAAGCAGTCCGGTACACAATAAGCAAGCCCAGTAATAGAATTAGAAAAATAAAAATTCATAACTTGACTTTCACTTTGAGTTTTTGTATCACAGTTTTTTTTAGATGAAGGCACAAGCCTTCCAGAACCTTCTGTAGAAACAAACACCCAATATAATGTGAACGCATCTCTTGTGTGTAGAGGTAATCAAAAACTCGCTAGCGTCTCTGAAGGTTCGCAGATTGTATCTGAAACAAGAAATTGACGTCAGGAAATGTTCAAACAGTACAAAATAAGTACTTATACTAAAATCCAAATCAACTAACGTGAATTCCAGTGCCTTAAAAGTTTTATAGTTTTATTTTTAAAAGTATACTAGCTTTAGCTTCACCACTTCACCTGCGGGTATTATGGTCACACCATCCCACAAGAACCACACAATTTTCCGGGATAAAAAGTACTCTACATACGTTACGAGTACTCCAAGACCTAAAATGACTGACCAAACCGAAAACATAATGAAAATCGGTCTCTCTTAAAAAATAACACTGTCTATTGCCGTTGACCTAGAATATTTCGTGACAGATTCGACCTCTCTCCTGATTGCCCCTCCCAGGGGAGACATCAGGATTGTTCAGTCCAGGTTAACTTATTTAGAAGTAATATTTGAAGTATTCGTGTCAAGTTTAGACACACAACAGGCCACTCGAATATAAATAACTATTTCTGTAATAACTACTATGACTAATTTTTGATGCAGTAGTTCAATAGCCTATTTTTTTATTTGATTTACCGGGATTATCGCGTTAAACGCATAGGAGCTAATTCAATTTATTTTAAATATGAAAACCTCAAAAATGTCTGCGGCATGGTACTTTATCATGCTTAAAATAAAATTCTGTTTAAGCTGATATCAGTGGGGCCGGCTTTTATAAAATATCTATAGGCGTGACCACTGGTGGCGTTTGCTACTAATTCTTAATTAAGGCAACGGTCCAAAGCTGGTGCTGTTTAGGTGCGGCCGGTTGGGAATAATCACAGAAATGCAACGCATGTCATTGAAAATATTAATCTGACAAAAGCAAGGAAATGTGATTTTCCCACTTCTAGTTGCCACCATTATGGCGAAGTGCAGTGGCACTGAAACAGCAATAAAAATTATTGCCCTTCGCTTCGCTTCGTTGTTCTATACTTACAAACATTACGCAAAGCCCAACAACAGCAGCCTTATAGCGCAGCTCCAGGTCTCGGGGAAAACTAGCCTCGAGTTCGTGCGAGTCCGAGAAAAATTCGTCCGCTAGCCCGCTCCACTTCTTCGTCACCACGCCGACTGACTGGCCTTGCATGTCTTCGATCTGGAATGTGTCACACGAATAGAGATTTTTTAACCTACCTCAAAAATGGAAAATTTTCTCAATTTACTTGTATTTTTTATTTGAACCGTTACGCTTACTGTCAGGTTGGTCCCACATAAGTTTCATCAAAATCTCTAAAGAAAAATACCTAGAAAAAAGACAGTTAACGCCGTAGCTACTGACTCAATATTACGACGCGGTGGACGTTGGTACATGCTTAGAAGATACCGGTACACTCTTGCCTTGAAAACACCCAGATTATATTTTTCAGAAAGCAAAAAGCAAAACGCTGGTAATAACTTGTTTAATTCTTTCCGAAGGCTTGTGGCTGCTAACCACTTATTTACGTGACATAAGCAGAAAGTAAGAGAGGAATACAATCAGTCTAGACATCGAGAAAAAGATACACGGATATATGTGGTTGAAAGATGGTATTACTTACTCGCAAAATAAATTCCCTGAAATTACCCTTGATTTTGAGCACCTTCTTGCCTTCCTCATCGCCGATGCTGTAGGTAGGTGACCAAGCCAACCCAGTGCTACGTATCTTGGCCACGAACTGGCCTTCTATATCCACTTCCACACGAGGGTCGAACATCGAGTTTATAGGTCGGTAGGTAACCGCCTAAAACGGGATATTAAGTTGCAACAGGCTGGCGCCAAAGAAGTTTTACTTCACTCGTTTGGCTAAAGCATACTCGTTTTTTTTATCATAATAACAATTTGTAATGCAGTTATAAGTAATATCGACTAGAATTCGATTAAGCGAAGTATACATACAATCAGGCTCCTACGAAAAATATAATGAGTAAATCTTATTTGTGAGCTTTCATACGCCTGAAGATATTTACCAGCCGGCCACCTGCATCGACGAGGTGTAGCTGGATGCTATTGCCACAGCAGGACGGTATCAGCTGCCTCTTGAGGGCGAACACTATCTCTCCATGCTGCGTGGTGACGTTTTTCTGGACGTTCACGCGCTCCAGGCTGTTCAGGAAATCTAGACCTAAAACATAAGAAGGATAAGTATGATGTAACTAGGGTATCTTGAGCCCTGGTAAGGAACTTCTGCAGGTGCATGCAGGTCACGTAGTGGTCCCCCCTCCTTCCGCCTTGATGTACAAGGTGACGGGAGGCCTATATTCAGCAATGGACATTTCAACTGATAGTGAGATGTGAACAATACTTTCTTCACCCGCCATTACAACACACAATTTTTCTAATTCGAATAATATCTAAGACATACCAAGACTACCGGAAAGTTTATGGATCGTTGAGGAAACACGTGATTTGAGTGGACATTATGAAATTATTTCAAGATATCCATGCACTTGCACGCAAGTACGTGGAGCCTCAGCTAGGACTTAAATATATTAGGTCTTTACCTATGAAATTGCCGTTTTGTTTGAAAAAAGTTAAAGTATTTTTTTTTCGAACTTCTTTATTTCTTTTATTCAAAGTAATCACCCCTGCAATCAATGCATCTTTGCCAACGCTGTGGCAGTTTATGGATGCCCTTCTTGAAAAAATCAGCAGGACGGGAGACAACAAACTCTTTAAAGGCGTTTTGTACTGCCTCTCGGGAATTGAATTTTTTTCCCGCTAAAAAGTTGTCCAAATTTTGGAAAATGTAATAGTCGGTAGGCGCAAGATCTGGTGAGTATGGCGGATGAGGGAGAGCTTCCAAACCCAACTCATGCAGCTTAGAGACGGTCTGTTGTGCAGTATGGGGTCGCGCGTTGTCGTGAAGTAGCAGTGGAGACGACCGATTGACCAAAGCTGGTTGCAGACGTGCGAGTTTCGCCATCATTGTGGTCAGTTCTTCAATGTACACATCTGCAGTAATGCTCTCGCCGTTTTGTAAAAAGCTATGATGAATCACACCAGCACTAGACCACCAAACTGTGACCATCACCTTTCTAGTGGTCATTTTTCGTTTTGCACATTGCTTTGGTACCGAACCAGGATCTAACCAACTTGCTGAGCGCTTTCGATTGTCAAAAAGAATCCATTTTTCGTCGCACGTAACAATTCGGTTCAAAATTCCTTCATTTCTGTGCCTGTTAAGCAGCGCAAGGCAAGTCTCGACGCGTACGTTGCGCTGGCGATCGTTCAGTTCGTGGGGCACCCATCTATCAAGCTTTTTTTTATCTTGCCAATCTGTCGCAAATGGACCAATATTGTTTTGATGCTAACATCAAAAGCTGCTGCCAGCTCAGCTGTAGATTGAGATTCATCAGCTTCCACAATCGCCTTTAATTACCGACCTTACCGACTTTAAGACCAAAGTTTCCGGACGACCACGAGGTTCATTTTTCAAGTCAAAATTCCCAGAACGGAACCGAGCAAACCAATAACGGGTTGTACGTTCGTTTGTACAGTTCTCTCCGTAAACGTCGTTGATGTTACGTGTCGTTTGTGCCGCGTTGGTGCCACGACGGAACTCATATTCCATAATTACACGAAATTTCAAAGTATCCATTATGAGGAAAAATGTTGAAATGTAATGAAAATACAACGCTAATCAATAAACAAAAGACTTATATTGTAAATAGAATATCATATTTTTAAAACAAAATTAATTTGAATTTAGAATTCATAGCCAATAAAACTTTTTTTTGTTTGAAAAAGTCTGTACTGCAATACGGCAATTTCATAGGTAAAGACCTATTATTTTTCACCTCACCAAACTCAGAAAAATCCTATTTGTTATTCGAAATCTGTGTGCAAAGATACATTTTATCCACTAGCGTACAATAAAGAGCTTTTTTTAATTGAAATTGTTATCAATAATTTTCTATACCGCCGGTCCACCGAAAATGCTTTCAACCTTGCATAACAAATGACTATTTTTAATTAGGTATACTATTAAATATACCTAAACTTACCAATTGGATTTATGACGACGACCACCGGAGGAGGAGAATACGGAGGCGGTGGTTCTGGGGGACTATCTTCAAATGCTTTGTTTTCTCTCTCCATGTCTGAGGATTTCCTACACAGACCTTACTGAGGCTACTTGTTGTATTAACTATTAAATGACACTGCACTACTGCATACTAATGTAAGACAAAAATAAACGTTTCTAAAAGAGCTGACACTTTATTGTTTTCTCATTTAGGTATCACTTACAAAAGTGGGAGAGAGAACGATTATATCTAGATTTAAAGTTGTTTCTTTACTTTGTTTTGTGGCAGTTGTTTATCTTGAATGACGTCACAAAAACAATGAATTTTATCGTCAGCACAGATAAGGTATTATAAATAAATATCAATTATAGCCACATTCACTGTGTTGTGTGTTTGACTATCGACCGTCAACAACTAATAAATGACATGATTAATAAATCCTGAAATAGATAAAGTTCATATCTACTGCAGTATTATTGATTATATACTTATTGATGCGTTTTAGTGGGTACCTATGCTGTACTTTATATAATCTATGGTTTTATGATTTCATGTTTAAAGTGTATTCTAAGATAAACAGCAAGAAATAATGAGGGCTTTTGATAATATGGGTACTAAATACTGTATACACCTTGCATCTCTGTTGGCTATTTAAGTCTATAGAAATAAATTTATCTACTCCTTTCACAATTCACACTATTATCCAGAGTTTATGTGCCCTATATTGGTCTCGGTAGTGGCAGCATACTGTATTTAAAATTTCACCCAAATTCGTTCAGTTGTTTTGGCGGCAAAGCTAACAAACAGACCAACTATGTTAGTAATGCAGAGATAGTGAAACACAGAATGGTACATAGTTTCTTTATATTTATAATTAAGATATAAATTACTGATAAAACGTTTTTCTTTATGTACAAGATTTATTACATCTATCTTGTAAATTATGGATTTTTTAGTTAGTTAAATAGAATAGAATAAGCGTTTGCCCGCAGCTCGGGTGGTGTCGACATATAAAATGCTAATGACTCTGCGCAAGCGATGCCTGCCTGGCACCATTTCCTGCGCTGTTTTGTACTTCCCTCTTCTTTATTCACGGCCTATGAAAATGCCAGCCCGACCTTCCCTCCGTATTACGTGCTACTTACGTATCCCCATACAAACCATACAGAGATATATGTAAAGGGTAAACAAGTTAAGCTCTCACTCCGTAGATCATAGAAACTTTAGCCACTTTCTTTAGTTTTGACATTTTCGTAGTATGGCGTGATATTAAAATCTGACATAATGTTTTTATCTTGGATAATTGGAGACCTATCTCAGCAACTTATTTCTCGTAGTATAAAAAGTCCTGGAACAAAAAAACTTCAATTAAAAATTGGAAATACCAATAACTCAAAGTCCTCTATGGCTATGGCTCTGTCGATTGAGTCACCTTAAAACGAGATTCGAAATCGGTTTATCCGTTAGCTAAAATGCCACAAATACACGTCTAACTCACAACAACCCAATCTGTTTTCATTGATGATTAAAAATATAATAGCGTAATGAATAATAGTATTTTTGTTATTAAATGCTATTAGGTTATCAATATCATTATCAAAGCAGTCACTCTCTGTTTCAACTCGCGAAATTTACACGTCGCATTTTTTAACGAATTTTGACGATACATTTGAGTATACAGGTTTTAAAAGCTTAAGAAATTTGGATTGAAGGGATATTTCCCGAATGAAAGGGTATGAGACCCTCAATTCTAACCCAGTATTTCAAATATGAGCAAAACCCGTAATGAGGTTATGAAGTTTTGTTTCGGGAACACAAATATGTAAAACAATTGTGCTCGCGAGGAGCACTGCTCGCAGAACTACTACTTTTATTAGTATTAGTCCAATAGTCTGTCGTATTTCCAAGAGGCAAGCATAGAGTATAAGGTATAGAGTTAGTACTAACTATCAGTAAGCAGGTGCCAATGACAGCAGCCTTGTAATTCACATCGAGATCGATGGGGAACTCGATCTCAAAGTCATCGGACTCCGTGAATACTTCGCGCATCAAGCCTGACCACTTCTTCCGGATGAAACCAATGTCCATTTTATCTGATGTCTGTAGCTGAAACAGAAGAGAACATTACTTACAGACTTGCCTTTGACTTGTTGTTAATTTATTAATTAATTATTTATTCGTGCTCGAGATTACAATTCATTTTTCATTCTCCAATATATCTACATCGTAGCTTTTCACTCGTTTTTTTTTGGCTCCACACTTTTGTGTATTTAGTCAGTATCAAGTAATTGATAATTTTCAAATTAATTAATATTATATATATATATGTGTGTCAAGTCAAGTCACGGTCCAAGTCATCAAGTTAAGTCACAGTCTAGTCTAGTCCAGTCGTACTCCTAGTAAAATGGTGGCAACTTTCCTAGAAGCTACTATGTAGTTTTGGAAACAACACGAAAAGAAACGTTTCACGATCATTATAACACTTTCCCACACTCATGCCTGTAATCCAGCACTTAACGTATAAAATGCCACCAATTTTATGCACCAACACTGAAAATAACACAAGTTTTGGAAAATAATACAATGCGGCGACGCAATCTTTTTCGCTTTTCTCGCAAAAAAAAAACTAGTATTTAAACCAAACACCAATTTGCTCAAACGTCTGACACAAGCGTCTTTCACACGTTCGCCAGTGTTGCCAAACAGAAAAAACCATTCACCCAACTTAATTTAAAAAAATAGGAATAAATTAATAAATTGACGACATTTGTTACTTTAAAGTCGCATTGGGCTCCGACCGCTATGGGCCCCTTGACCCGGAGTACCGGCTGGTCGCGCGCGTTGTTGATGTGCAGCACCGGCTTCATCATGGTGCACTGCTGGCGCACCACGCTCACCAGCTGCCCGCGCACCGACACCTCCAGCTTGCTCCCGCCGAAGGTGTACGGACGCCGGAGGCCGATCACCTGTCGCAAACAACCTTTTACAAATTACAAAATTAATAACGACTCACGTCACTCACATCAATCGTTCGCAGCAGATTAGCTCATAACCCGGAGGTGGCGGGTTCGATTCCCGCAATAGAACAAATAAGAAAAAAAAGCACAAATACTTGTTCTGTGTTTGGGTGTTGTGGGACCATGGTCCTCGTAGTTCTTGGGTCCCTAAATACAGGAAATCCTAGTTAGGGTCCAAGATCCATGTATGTGATCTTCGATTTTCCTAAATTAACTAACACCGATAAGTATCCAAAACAAATAAAGTTACATCATTTTAAATGGGTAGTTCGTTTGTTAGGTATAGTATCACTATATGTACTACCAGGTTAATGTTTACTCTGGGTAAAGTCCAATTAAGTTGAGGAACCTACACCGATATCCTAATAGCCGCACTGGTACTATGTGCGCTGACCTCGTGACCTTCGCACGTTGTTGCCCTATGGAGTGAGTTTATGGGCGGGCTATTTTAGAATCCTCATTAACGAGTTTAATTACATGGTGCTCTCCGCGGCACAGTGGCATGTTGCGACACCTAATTTGAGTCGGATTTGGTTGATATTGTCATGCTTACCGATATTTTTTCAGTTATTTTGATTTAAAAACCAAAACCGATTTCATGAAATTTCTATGCGATCAATCTGAAAGAATATATACCGTTTAAAATAAAAGTAAAAAATCCTTATTGGTGTATAAATAATAATAATAACGCCCAACGATCACATTATATACACAATTATACTGGACCCTAACTAGGATTCCCTGTGTCTCCCTAGACTGGGTCCCTACCCAGGAACTACGTGAACCATGGTCCCACAACACCTAGACTCAAACAAGTATTTGCGCTTTATTTTTTCTGTGCACAAATGTTTGTCCTGTCGCGGGAATCGAATCCCGCGCTTCCTAAACCACCTGCTCAACCACTACACCACAGAGGCTGTCAAATAAATGACGGAGTTCTGAGATAATTAAATAAAAATGCCTTATATATCTTACTACAAACTACAAAAATTAACTTATTTCTAATTATCTTATACTTTATATATATAGATATATATCATTTTACTATTTATGTAAAAACCACTCGTTCTCGAAGGTGAAGGCCTCCTTTAGAGGTTTCCAAGTATCCCAGTTTTCTAAGATAACAACATTTAAAAAAAACCTGAATTTAGTACATCCTCCTTTTGTTGAAGCCGATTGAAACAGGGGAATCTTCTTCTGGCTGGACTGCAGTCGCGACCCCTTCTCGCCCCCGGTACGGCGGATGAGGCCTCACGGGGGGTTTTAGTGTGTTCGAGTCCCACAAATACTCCCTGCCACCACGGAGGTGGAAGTGCGAGGTCATTTCCCCTCTCAAAAAAAGGGGGGGAACTACTTCAAACGTCTTAATAGCATACTGGGAAATGCTTGGATAATATCATCGTACATATATTTTCAACCAACTTCAAAAAGGAGGAGATTCAAATTCAAATCCAAATGAATTTATTCTAAATATGGTTGTAATATTTTTTGTTTGTTTAAACAACCAGTATTTTAAAAAACCTATAACCAAATTGAGAAGTCTTCGTTTGAAGTCGGTTGAAAATAAGGCATTTCGAAAATACATAAAAATTGTATAGTACCTGTTGTTGGTTGGCGTCGTACAAGTCGATATTGAACTTCCTATGATCGCCGGCCAGCCAGACGTGCACCGCCGAGGCGTCCTCCTTCGCATTGAACAGCAGCTCGCCCGCACTGGTGCTCACCACGTACTTGTTCGCGAACATTGTGTTCTTCTGGCTGACATACACACTGCCGATACTCGCCAACTTATGAAGCCCTGAAAACCAATGCTCTTTTTGAAGTAAAACTTCTTTACGCACGCTTCACTTGGGAAGTAAGCTCGTGAATACGTGACAAGGCGAACGGAAGTTGACAGTTGTTGGTTAACGTAGATCTCCATTGTCAACATAACAAAGTCAAAAATTACTTTAAATTTATATTATTATGACGACCGATAGATGGAGCTGAAGAAGTTTTACTTCAGTCGTGTGGTCTATACTTCTAAAGCATACTCGTTTTTTTGTATTGATATGCTTTGCCGGGGAATAGTTACCTGTATTGTTGGTGAAGATGGGAATAACTTTGAAACGTACTTATGCAAATAATAGGTCTTTACCTATGAAATTGCCGTTTTGCAGTACAGACTTTTTCAAACAAAAAAAAGTTTTGATTGGCTATGAATTCTAAATTCAAATTAATTTTGTTTTAAAAATATGACATTCTATTTACAATATAAGTCTTTTGTTTATTGATTAGCGTTGTATTTTCATTACATTTCAACATTTTTCCTCATAATGGATACTTTGAAATTTCGTGTAATTATGGAATATGAGTTCCGTCGTGGCACCAACGCGGCACAAACGACACGTAACATCAACGACGTTTACGGAGAGAACTGTACAAACGAACGTACAACCCGTTATTGGTTTGCTCGGTTCCGTTCTGGGAATTTTGACTTGATAAATGAACCTCGTGGTCGTCCGGAAACTTTGGTCAACAATGATGAATTAAAGGCGATTGTGGAAGCTGATGAATCTCAATCTACAGCTGAGCTGGCAGCAGCTTTTGATGTTAGCATCAAAACAATATTGGTCCATTTGCGACAGATTGGCAAGATAAAAAAGCTTGATAGATGGGTGCCCCACGAACTTAACGATCGCCAGCGCAACGTACGCGTCGAGACTTGCCTTGCGCTGCTTAACAGGCACAGAAATGAAGGAATTTTGAACCGAATTGTTACCTGCGACGAAAAATGGATTCTTTTTGACAATCGAAAGCGCTCAGCAAGTTGGTTAGATCCTGTTTCGGTACCAAAGCAATGTGCAAAACGAAAAATGACCCCTAGAAAGGTGATGGTCACAGTTTGGTGGTCTAGTGCTGGTGTGATTCATCATAGCTTTTTACAAAACGGCGAGAGCATTACTGCAGATGTGTACATTGAAGAACTGACCACAATGATGGTGAACTCGCACGTCTGCAACCAGCTTTGGCCAATCGGTCGTCTCCACTGCTACTACACGACAACGCGCGACCCCTTACTGCACAACAGACCGTCTCTAAGCTGCATGAGTTGAGTTTGGAAGCTCTCCCTCGTCCGCCATACTCACCAGATCTTGCGCCTACCGACTATTACTTTTTCCAAAATTTGGACAACTTTTTAGCGGGAAAAAAATTCAATTCCCGAGAGGCAGTACAAAACGCCTTTGAAGAGTTTGTTGTCTCCCGTCCTGCTGATTTTTTCAAGAAGGGCATCCATAAACTGCCACAGCGTTGGCAAAGATGCATTGATTGCAGGGGTGATTACTTTGAATAAAAGAAATAAATAACTTCGAAAAAAAAATACTTTAACTTTTTTCAAACAAAACGGCAATTTCATAGGTAAAGACCTAATATTTCTGCAACACACTGTGTTTTTTTTTTTGTAATGACCGAATTGATGTGCTATTTAGTTGTACCAGCCTTACTATGTCAGTGTCTATATAACTATAATATTATTGATAAATTGATTGATTAATTGATTTTTAATTGATGTTGATTTAAAATATTTTGTTGGAAATTGACGTGCCAATGTAACGCGATGTTATAAGGTGAATAAATCTATGAATCTATAATAGTAACAATAATAATAATACCCAATGATAATATTACCCGAAATATTCTATTATTATAATAGAATATTTTACTTTTTAAATTTTTGAACCGTAAATAATAAATCTTTTTCTGAGACTTACCCAATGGATATTCCTGTGAAGCTGCAGCCATCATATGCAAACAACGGCCTTTTTGACTTTTTAGAATTAGGTAAGGTTGAATTATATTTCACCATGAACGTTAAACGAATTTAATATCAGGTAACTTTTTACTTCCAAAGTATTGTTTCAGGTTTTCGTACTGAAATAAAAAATAATTTTATTATGTAGGTATAATTTATACAAATGAGTAATGGCCATTACAATAACGACACATAGTTCCGAATTAAAACGGTTTCTGGACATTGGGCGAGCACTTTAAAAATTTAATAATACTAACCACTAAAAACACCATTAACATAAGGAAAAATTTATTTCACACAAGTCTTTTACATGTTAAATTTTTCGACTGAAGATTGCAATTAATAATTAAGGATGATTTGTTTTCTAGTCGTAGTTACCTTCGTAAATAGCTATGTTTCGAGTTGAGTACAGCGGCTGCGCGACACAGCCGCCGCCGCCAGCCGGTTCACGTACTACTGAGCCTCCATGGTGCGGATCGGAGAGACAAAAGTGTTTGTCTAAATACCTACACCAAATAAATTTCAGCAGACGCTGCGCCGAAGCCTTATCATATGTGGAATCTATTAATTTTGAGAAATTTGGTATTTTTTGTCGATTCAAAAAGTGCATTACAACATGTGGCTCGCTGTACTTCGACTTTTCGAGGCGTACCGATCGCGTACGCAATTTTCAAATCAATCTTGGACTTTTTATCAAGTTCTAAAGTTGTTATCTTACAATGGATTCCATCTCATGTAGGTATACCTACACGGCAACGAGACAGCTGATTTGCTGGCTAAGCAAGCGTGTAGTGATGGTTTTCTACTTTCCTTTACTACCCACCCACAATGACTGCTTGAATGTTATTAAAAACAAATGTGTCGATCTCTGGAAGGAGTACTTTGACCTGCGATCTCGCGAGAAAGGAATTTGGTACAAGACTATCCAGCCGCAGCCATTGATGTCACCATGGATTTATCACAGTAGATTAGGTAGACAGGATCTGCTGGGCGATCACGTAACTCAATTGTAACGATAGAAACACAAATTTGTATAATTGTGGTAACGCAGTTTATGTGCATAGTTGGTATGGAAATTTCTCCTGTTGCATTGCAATCGAAGTTTTGTGATCATCCCCCTAGTTTTACTGTTTCGCCTCCGCTCCGGACACATTCCTTTGAATAAGTTTGCTTTTTTTTTATTTTCTCGGAAACTATCAATTTAACATTAAACCCTTTTTATTCTCAACCCTTCAATTGTAAATTGTCATTTTACCGGACATACCAACATAATAATATCTACAAATTTTTAACTTTGTTTTGTTGACAAACGATAAGCATGACTAGAGTTCGTGAAATTAATTTATATCATAAAAAAGTAGTAAATTGTATCAGAGAATTAAGTTACGCCTGCTCGAGACACTGTGTACTATGTACTAGTTAGATTACTGGTGAAAAAAAATTCTGACAAAATATAGAGACATGATTTATTATGGTTTTTTTCATTTCGTTCAAAGTAAATATAAATGACAGCCTTCTGTGGTGTGCTGGTTTAGCAGATCGGGTCGATTCCCGCGGCCGGACAAGTAGATCTTTGTATGTGATCGTTGGGCATTATTTATCACACTAATCACACTAATATTATAAAGGCGACAGTTTGTATGTCTGTATGTTTGTTACTCCTTCACGCTCAAACGGCAGAATGGATTTCGATGAAATTTGGCACCAAGATAGCTTATACACTGGAGTAACATACAGGCTACATTTTAAATTTAAAAGTGGAACTTAAAATTTCAGTTTTTTTTTTCAAGTGAATTTTTCCCGTGGTATGAGCAAATAATTAAAATTAATTTTATCCGACTACTAGTTTATTTATATAAACCATGTAACATTGGTGCTGTAATTATCTAACAAAATGGCGGCTACGGAAATATAAGTGAATTTATAAAATCATAGTTCTTTTACATTCCTACCACAGATGTTTAGATATTTTTTTTAGATTTACTAAGCTAAAACTCTATAGATAACTGAGGTGGAGACTGCGTCGAGTTTAGATCCGAGGACAGGAAGTTCTGAAAAAAAAGTTAAGCATTTATCACTGGTAGCAGTGCCGCCTGAGTGTAATCAACACATAAATTTTAATGTTAAGGAAATTTTAAAGTCAGAGTTGAAAGTTATAAAAAAAAAGTATTATATAAAGTATTAAAAAACCTAAATAGGGCCCAAGCTACAGGTGGTCAGAGCAGACTGAGGAACCTCCTGACAATACGTGCCGTGTCAAGAAGTACTGCTTTTTGAATCTGACCCTTGATCCAACCGTCTGGCGAGAGCCTCTCGAGCTCGAGGCTCTTTATTATAAAACCACTTACTATCAGTAGACAGGTTCCAATAACAGCCACCTTATAGTTCACATCAAGATCCGTGATGAACTCGATCTCATAGTTGGTTGAATTTGAGCACAGTCCACGCCAGCAGCCTGACCGCTTCTTCTCGATGAACCCGACTTTTGTTTGGTCCAATTTCAGCAGCTACAATAAAAAAATACTCCCATAGATCACTTACATAGATCCTGGACCCTAACTACGATTCCCCGTATCTAAGGACCCAGGATAGATCCTGCAAGCAAGTAGGTGATGTGAGTGTGTAATGGTGTAATGGTTTTTTTTAAAATAAATAAGTGATTGATTGCTTGGCCCGGTGCTCATATAAAAAGTGTATGACTTTGTCAATTACTGCAGGAAAAATGTATATAGATAAATAATAATAATAAAGGCCAACGATCACATACATAGATCCTGAACCCTAATTAGGATTCCCTGTGTCTAGGGACCCAGGAACTACGTGGACCATGGTCACATAACACCCAGAATAACAATAGACATGGATCTATACTTTGAAGTCGCCTTGGCTGTACATCTTGGCCCGGAGCACCAGCTGGCCTTGTGCGTCGTGGATGTGGGGGGCCGGTGTCGCGCAGGCCCGCTGCTGGCGCACCACGCTCACCAGCTCGCCCAGCACGGACACCTTCAGCTTGCTGAGGCCGCAGCTGTACGCCCGCCGCCGGAGGTTGGCCACCTGAACCACAATATTATTTAGTAAACCTGCCAAAATACTGTATATGTCTTTGTTGCAAAAGATATAAATTGTATCCTAGTTATAGGGTTTTTTCTCATGGTTTAATTGGATAGTCTGATTTGTCCGAAAGAAAAAATACTCGTGCTCAAATAAATATCCTATTTCAAATGTTGGGTAATTTTATATAATCACAGCCTAAAAAATTAAGGTACAAGTTTTTATTTGAGGAAAGATACAATAGTTTCATTTATTTAATTATGGGTTCATCCTATATTTATAGCCTTGTGTTGGAAATCCTAAGTGGTTTTAGTTTTTTAAAAAAAAGTAAGTTTACAATCAAGTTAAGAATATTTATTAAGATTTACTAAGAACCGACAATAATTAATAGCGTGATTTTATAAAACGTCCGTCGCCTCTGAGCGTTGCCCGAAAAGTGAGCCCGAGCCTTCTCCGTCGCTCGTATATATACTACGCCGCTTGCATCAGCTCCCGAAGTGAAGTATTTTGTAACACGGCCGTTCCTGCTTGCGTGTTGTCCTCAACAGCTGCTTCATCTTCAAGCGGGACATTGTCGTCGACCTCGGCCGTTGTGTCTTCTTCTATAACACAACAAAACATGATTTTAGGACCCGATGTACAGGCATAACGTTGGTAACTGAAACCATTTCAAAATTAAAATGAAGCTGTTGCTCAATTCAAAGAAATTTCAATTTAGAGAAATTCAACAGGTACTTGTAATAAACATTGAAAACGGAGACTGCAAAACAACTGTGTTAGAAGCACAAGCGTGCACTCAAGTACAACCAACGCAGTTTTCATAACAATTTTATGAAAATATGTAAGAAGAAGTAATGGTTATAGGCGCATGTTAGCATTGTAAATAAAGAAAAATAAATGTATTGCGAATTTCAGAATTCCGGACTTCTAAACTTCGCCACACATTGTAATAGAAAACGGCAACTGTATGATATGACACTCATTAACACGTCATACATTTCAACAACGGTAACTGTATGACATGGCACTCACAAACCACGTCACACATTGCAAAAATGGCAACTGTATGACGTGACACTCACAAATCACGTCATACATTGCAAAAACGGAAACTGTATGACATAACACTCACAAATAACGTAATACATTGAAAAAAGGGCAACTGTATGACATGGCACTCACAAACCACGTCACACATTGCAAAAACGGCAACTGTATAATGTAATACTCACAAATCACGTCATAAATAGCATAAACGGCAACTGTATGACATGGCACTCACAAACCACGTCACACATTGCAAAAACGGTAACTGTATAATGTAATACTCACAAATCACGTCATAAATAGCATAAACGGCAACTGTATGACATGGCACTCACAAACCACGTCACACATTGCAAAAACGGCAACTGTATAATGTAATACTCACAAATCACGTCATAAATAGCATAAACGGCAACTGTATGACATGGCACTCACAAACCACGTCACACATTGCAAAAACGGTAACTGTATAATGTAATACTCACAAATCACGTCATAAATAGCATAAACGGCAACTGTATGACATGGCACTCACAAACCACGTCACACATTGCAAAAACGGTAACTGTATAAGATAACATTCATAGATAACGTCATACTTTGCAAAAACGGCAACTGTATTACATAGCAATCACAAACCACGTCATATATTGCAAAAACGGCAACTATATGACATGGCAATCACAAGCCACGTAATACATTGCAAAAACGGCAACTATATGACATGGCAATCACAAGCCACGTAATACATTGCAAAAACGGCAACTATGTGGAGAGAATAATCTCGTCACATATTGCAAAAGGCAACTGCATGAAGAGGCATAGGCCACCTCACACATTGCAAATAGAGAGAAGGCAACTGTGCGAAATGATCACACATTGCAAACGACGCCACACAAAGTGCAGTCATCGCTGAGTCACATTGGTGAGACAGATATCCGCAGTGGAGAACGCAGAACAAGCCTCCAGCGTCCATTCGCCCCGCCAAAACACCATGTGATCGGCGGCCGCTTGCGTTGTCTTGCCATAAGACCCGCCGAGAAGTTTCAAGCTACAGCGGTGGGTGGCAGCACATGCAGGACCTTGTAGGGCCCCAGCATGCCAGAGTCCAGCTTTCCCGTAGATTGTGACGACCTGTTCACGAATACAAAATCGCCAACGGTGAAGGTTCGTGACTGCTAACTACCCTTGTTGACATAAGCGTCTTGGAGTTGCTGGTCAGCGTCTGGTAGTGTGGACGCAGTATTATTCATCACCGCATCTTAACGGTACCATTGAGAGTTCCGTTTTGAATGAATAACCGGGGATGTACCGTCTAAAGTAACAAAAACTAACTTAGTAGCATTAAAAATGTCTAACCTCTTTAGACATTGCTTGGCACTTACGTGTTAACAGAAGCTTCTACCTTATGCTCGCTCGGTCTCACCTGACCATTAGTAATCATTTGACCTATTTCAGTTTTAAGAAATTCACATTTCTTAACGTTGATGGAAAATCCTGCCTCAGTCAAAGTCTTTAGAATCACTATACTCGCGTTTTCGCTTGTTTTGTTGAACATAACCTTTGCGAAAAACACCACGACCTCGAACGGGTGTAATCTGATGAGGTTTCACATAAATGGACAGAAATCTCGCTAAATTCATAGCAGTTGCGCGTAACTATCGCCACAATGAACTCATCACTCAAATCGTTAACAATGCGTAACGCAACAACAAACGTCTAGCGTATTCTGCATACGTGGGGTAGTTATCAGAATCAGTTTTCATAACATCAAATAAAATGTTCGCGATATTTACTCGTATAGGGCACAATGCCTTAAATTCACACTTGAAATTTGGCCAACTACGATCATTACTAACCCAATCGTATAGCCACGACCTCGCGTCACCTTTCAGACAATTACCTATACGTGCTAAACACTCACTGTCGTCCCATCTATTTATTTGCGCACATGATCAATATGACCACACAAGGAATCAAAATCATGCAAAGACAGATCGAAATTCGACATAAACACATGGTTCGATCTTACCGGCATGGCATCATAGCATTAATGAGCTTTTCGGTTACTTCACATATAACCATATCCGCGGTGGGCGGAGGCGTGCTTGAACATGGCACGGACAGGTCCAGACTTGCAGGGTACGACTCGGCGCTCGACGGCGCGGCGCAGTCAGCGGGCAGACGGCTCGCACGACGCGGCTGGCGTGCCGAAGCATCCGGTGCAGGCGCCGACATGGCGCGCAATGTACTCGCAACAACACATGCACTGCGTGTCCTGGAATCTTCCAAAACACCTAAGCAGCTTATGAAAGTTTGAAGCTGGGCTTCTAAACCAGGAATAGACGATCGATTTCGCTTACGACTTTTACGTTTACTAGTCTCAGACATAGCTACAAATATGTTAAGCGGAAAATCTTTAAAATCACAACTGCAAAATCAAAACAATATTTGAAATCAGAATAACCAAGTCAGAATAGGGTTATATCCCACTTCTGATGTTGGAAATCCTAAGTGGTTTTAGTTTTTTAAAAAAAAGTAAGTTTACAATCAAGTTAAGAATATTTATTAAGATTTACTAAGAACCGACAATAATTAATAGCGTGATTTTATAAAACGTCCGTCGCCTCTAAGCGTTGCCCGAAAAGTGAGCCCGAGCCTTCTCCGTCGCTCGTATATATACTACGCCGCTTGCATCAGCTCCCGAAGTGAAGTATTTTGTAACACTTGTTTATTTACGCCCACTTGGTATTTTAAAATATTATCCCGAGTATTATATTGTCGTCATTCATTATCATAAAAAATAAAATAAATCTATATAAATACATATCTACCCACTCTCAATAACTTTTTTAAACACCTATTCTCTATGTTCTTATATCATTTGTTATTCTAGGTTAAATTAAAACAATTACATATTAAATCGAAATTTAAAAATCGTTTAAGCTTTCAAATAAAGAAAATTTTTTTTCATATAATTTCAATGAACGGCATTGCATGGCTTAGATTTATTTAACGCATGCTACCACCGCGCTCAATTATGTCATATTGAAATAAAAATACTTATCAGCTGTATAGTTGATGGCCGATGTGAGGTTAACAAGATCTACATAGTTCCATACCTTCTGCTGGTTGGTGTCATACAAGTCTATATTAAATTTCCTATATTCGCCAAGAATGCATACAGCCAGCGCCGCGGTGTTCTCTTTAACATTGAACAGCAACTCCCCCGACTCAGTGGTCACCACAAACGTGCCCGCGTACAGCAGGTAATCCTTTCGCGTGACGGACACTTTGCTAAGAGTTGCCAATTTTAGAAGGCCTGTAAACAATATTAGTTTTTAAGGTTTTGGACCCAAAGGTAAAAGCGGAACCCTATTTCTAAGCCTCCGGTGTCTGTCTGTCTCTTGGACTGTAATAGGTATCTGGCTGCAATTTTCACAGAACACGCGTTTACGGTAGATGGCCTATTGTGTATGGAACCCGCGATTACTGCATGTTTATTGTAATAAAAATGGTTACAGGCCTTATCACAAAAATTATACTCGTAATATATCTAAAATGTACACACATTAATTATAAGTTAAATTTGATCAAGATCTGTCCAGTAGTTTCTGAGGTATCCTTAATAATGCGGATTTCGATTTCGACTACATTGATGATTCTCATTGGTATGTACACAAATTGAAGGGGTGAGAACAAAAAGGGTTTAACTGATTTTTTTTCACAAAATTACTTATGGGTATCGTTGGATTCAGCGTGAAATTATCTACAATAATACATCCTCAAAATACCGAAATGAGAAGATGATGCTTAAATCTCGAGATTTTGAGTCTAAAAACGGTTTATCTGTCACAGGAATACAGTTCGCTTAGCATAAAAACATTATTATATTTATTTTATTATATTATATTTTTACACTAATTGTATGAATTAGTACTATAGTAGTATTTAGTATTTTAAAATAGAATTAATACATTTTCAAGCAATTGAAACTTACATAAACCTTTTCTATCACCTTATAAGCACTCTACATTAAAATGAAGCCGTTGAAGTTTAAAGTCAATTTTCTCGGAACTATCAATTTGACAGTTAAACCCTTGTTATTTTCAACCCTTCAATTGTAACCATTACTGAATAAATATATATTGATTGATTGATTGATTGGGATTGAAGTCGGCTAAAGTCCTTTTATAAAAAGGAATCATTTATTTTAATATAATTTATTTTAAAAGAGGATAATTATCTACAGTGCAGTGCAATGCTTGGAAAAATATCTCGTCAACACAGTTTATCTTTTCAACTTACCTATTGGGTATTCCTGTGCAGCATCTGGAGCCGGGTCGTTTCCGTCTGTCCCCTCTGTCAAAGGCATTATAGATGATGTTATTCGCCTTTTATTTACCTGTTCTATGTAGGTACTTATCTATACAATGGTTAGTCACTTTGCATTTGTACTTCCCAAAATGTATATCAGACAACCGTAACTACCTGGAATACAACAATATTCGTGTCAGTTTAAACTAAATTACCGGAAACCACAGATAAATGAACCTGAGCGGTGAATCGTTGCTCATAAACACTGTTTATAAGAGGTTTCTTTTAAATTATTTGCTGGTAAAATATGAAAGGAATTTTTGTTTGTGTGTATTTTGTTTTGTTACTCCACGGTTGCGGGGAACGGTAATTTTAAACATTTATGCAAATTAATAAAAATTAAAAACTTATCCTATATATTTAAAAATAGTTTAAAACTGTTGCAAGCAAAGCCTTTATTATAATACCACTTGACCATGTTGACTTTGCTATTATATTTCCAAACAAAATCTAATAAGAAACAATATAGCATTATATCTGCTGCACAGTTTCCCACCGTAGTGTGTCGCACTAGCCTGCGGCACTCATTAAATAAAGAGACATATTTCCAAACGGGTCTGTATGTACCTCCTTAAAGTTATTTTTTCATACATTACATTATGGCTTAAATAAAAAAAGAAGATACCTAATTGTATGTAATTGTTGGGCGTTATTATTGTTATTATCATTAATTATATTTATAGTACGGATGATAAAGGAATGGAAGAACTTACCAGCGCCTTAGTTACCTGAAAAATATAATCTGAGAGTTTCAAGGCAAAAGTGAACCGATATCTTCTAGGCAATCATGTGCCGTCGTCGACCGCGTCGTCACTTACCATCAGGTGAGACTGAGGTCAATGCAAGTCAATGGAAAAAATAGTCAATAGGAATATAACTGACTTTTTTGTAAATCTTCCGGTGCCTGATATTTCACGATTATTCAACCGTTTGGTCAGCGCACGCCGATAAAGTGTTAGTTAAAATAGTCATAATAGCTTTAGGTACTGTCTGACTTAAATAAAACAAACACTTTAAGTATTGTAATGGCGCTTATCTCCATACATCGTAATGATTGGATTATGAATTGGAAAACATTAACCTATATCAGTACCGTAGGTATATTACCTCCTACTTATGCCAAAAATACATACAAATAGCATAACAGGGTAAATACGTGTATAATTATTGGTCTTTACCTATGAAATTGCCGTTTTGTTTGAAAAAAGTTAAAGTATTTTTTTTCGAACTTATTTATTTCTTTTATTCAAAGTAATCACCCCTGCAATCAATGCATCTTTGCCAACGCTGTGGCAGTTTATGGATACCCTTCTTGAAAAAATCAGCAGGACGGGAGACAACAAACTCTTCAAAGGCGTTTTGTACTGCCTCTCGGGAATTGAATTTTTTTCCCGCTAAAAAGTTGTCCAAATTTTAGAAAAAGTAATAGTCGGTAGGCGCAAGATCTGGTGAGTATGGCGGATGAGGGAGAGCTTCCAAACCCAACTCATGCAGCTTAGAGACGGTCTGTTGTGCAGTATGGGGTCGCGCGTTGTCGTGAAGTAGCAGTGGAGACGACCGATTGACCAAAGCTGGTTGCAGACGTGTGAGTTTCGCCATCATTGTGGTCAGTTCTTCAATGTACACATCTGCAGTAATGCTTTCGCCGTTTTGTAAAAAGCTATGATGAATCACACCAGCACTAGACCACCAAACTGTGACCATCACCTTTCTAGGGGTCATTTTTCGTTTTGCACATTGCTTTGGTACCGAACCAGGATCTAACCAACTTGCTGAGCGCATTCGATTGTCAAAAAGAATCCATTTTTCGTCGCACGTAACAATTCGGTTCAAAATTCCTTCATTTCTGTGCCTGTTAAGCAGCGCAAGGCAAGTCTCGACGCGTACGTTGCGCTGGCGATCGTTAAGTTCGTGGGGCACCCATCTATCAAGCTTTTTTATCTTGCCAATCTGTCGCAAATGGACCAATATTGTTTTGATGCTAACATCAAAAGCTGCTGCCAGCTCAGCTGTAGATTGAGATTCATCAGCTTCCACAATCGCCTTTAATTCATCATTGTTGACCAGTTTCCGGACGACCACGAGGTTCATTTTTCAAGTCAAAATTCCCAGAACGGAACCGAGCAAACCAATAACGGGTTGTACGTTCGTTTGTACAGTTCTCTCCGTAAACGCCGTTGATGTTACGAGTCGTTTGTGCCGCGTTGGTGCCACGACGGAACTCATATTCCATAATTACACGAAATTTCAAAGTATCCATTATGAGGAAAAATGTTGAAATGTAATGAAAATACAACGCTAATCAATAAACAAAAGACTTATATTGAAAATAGAATGTCATATTATTAAAACAAAATTAATTTGAATTTAGAATTCATAGCCAATCAAAACTTTTTTTTGTTTGAAATAGTCTGTACTGCAATACGGCAATTTCATAGGTAAAGACCTATTATTTAGCTCAGTATCCCGCAGCCAGCGCAGCTACTGGTACAGCATGACAATAACACCCCTATAATATTATAGAAACTGACGTGAGTAGTACTCATAACTACAACTATTACACGGCTAAAACTCACGAGATACAGTCGAATAACTCGACCGGTGTTCGGGCAATGAATTCGAGTTATTCGACTGTATCTCGTGAGTTTTAGCCGTGTAATAGTTGTAGTAACACCCCTGTTTATATTACCCCTGGTATCCTGCAGATTCCAGGTGATATTGCAGCATTAAGTTAAGCTTACCATGCTCTCGCAATATCATTCAAGAAACTAGGATACCATACGAATAGGTTAGAGCTGTTGTGTTTACCTTCACCAAATAGAAGAGCCGATGATCGTGATATTTAAATGGCTGAACAGATTTTCATGAATCATGGCTAAAAACACTAGATCAAGTCACCTTTTAAAGAAAAAATAAATAAAAATTAGTTTATCCGTTTAGGATTTACGATGCACGCACATGTTAAATTTTATAATAGCCCTTTATTTGGTCAGGTGCGAGTTAAAAATGCGCTTTCACATGTGAATTAATAATGGTTCCTGTTTTATTCACACTAGTTAGGTTTTAGGGTTTGTAACTTTATCAATTTATTAAAAATTGTCGTTTTTCATTTAAATTAATAGGTACCCACTACCTCATTATTACTTTATTAATTAGGAAATTGCGCTTCTGCGATTATGTATGCTTACTCAATAAAACACTCAGTAATAAAAAGGATCAATTTGCTGCTACAGTGAATACAAATAAAAACAAGATAGGAATAAAATACCCATTTTTATTTATTTTAACGCTACAAATTATCGAATAAACAAGTAATCAAACATAACCTAATCAGTCTGAACAGTAACGTACTGCAAAGTGGTACCTATCTACATCATATATTTAAAACATTTCACGATGACTTTTCATCAGGTTTATCACCAGATTTGCCGTCACCAGATTTCTTCTGAATAGGGATGCTTCTTTCCTCCAGCGGTTCGGATCTAAAAGCCACTAAAACCAGCTTCCTTTTATCGAGGTGACATTCCACCCTCTCGGGAGGGAATCCTTCAGGCAGCAGAAACCTCCGCTCAAAGTGACTCCTCGTCCAACCATCTTCTCTTTTCACCTCTTTCTTCCCCTCGACGGTGATCTCGTTTCCCACAGTCTTCACGGCGATTTGTTCTGGAGTGAAGTTCTGTACATCTAAATGCACTTCCACTTTTTTCCCGTCAACTTTAACTTCAGAATCTGAGTAAATGCCTTCGATTCCATGGTCAAAAGGGGCTGCCATCTGCTTGATATACTTCAACGGATCTTTAAAGAAAGGGTCTCGGGAGAACACCATGAAAGGATCCTCCAACACCCTCACGACGGGCCCCTGTTGCGCCAAGTTGCGCAAGTGACGGATCCAGTACGGCATTAGAGACATTATTTTCTGTTTACGATGTCTTATCTCACTGGAAATTACGTTTATACTTTATTCGTTTTTAGTTGTAAACCACTTGAACTCGTTGCCTGTTTATAATAACTGTTTACAGTTTGGCGCGCCGCTGTGGCTTTTATACTGGCGGCGGTGGCGCGATCTTCCGTTGAGAAGCTTGTGGAAGACTCGGGAAACGTCTAGTGAAGTATCAATGTTTCTATTAAATGTATATTTTAGAATTTACTTTTAGCGCCATCTAGCGTCGAGTAGAAAAATGAATACAATTTTAATTATCCGATTAACGTAAGTAAAAACAGTTGAATACAGTTGAGAACAATAAATGATTGTTCTCAATTCCTTTTTGCACGATTAGTTTAAGATATTGTTTATTTTTAAATTGGCATTTGCTACAAACGGTAACAAAAAACCGAACTTCCCTTTTAATTAGTTCTTCCCCTCGACACTAGATGTCACTATAATTAACTACAGCTGCGTGCACGAAAGTAATGACATCTAGTGTTGACTAGAAGAAAAGGGTATATTAGGACTAGAAAAGTCGTACGACTGTAGAACAAGTGTAGAGATTTCCAGAAATGCATATCTGTGACACCTTTTGTCGAGAGTTCAGCTGCCGCACCTGAATTAAACAAGTATTTCATCATCTTCTCGAACTCTAAATATAATTGTGCAACAATCTGCAACAGATGCTGATGTAATATCTAGACTTTACAGCCCTCTAATATAGAAATAGTATAGAAAAGAAAACGTAATGTTTAGCGCCAAAACGGCAGTTGAACCGATTTGGATGAAATGTTGCACCCTTGCTAGCTATTAAACATAATCCTATATTTATATCGCTAATACCTACATTAAATCCGGGAAATTGAGTTTTCTTCTGGGAAAACGGGTAAGTTGCGGGATCATGCCCAATACCCTTTGCGTAGTGCATTCTCTGGCTCGTCGTATTTTTTTTATCACAGCGCCTATGTTCGTTGCAGTTGCAGCGCATTCCAATTGTGTCATGCTGACACTTTTTTGGCACAGCGAATCAGTATTGCAATTTAACGGGACTGGGCTGGTACCTACTCTATAAATGTAGGTAAACAAAAAGTTATCTAAAGCAAACCTTTACTCAAAAATAGCACTGTTGACTCATGATCACGGATATAATAAAAGCTAATATAATGTTACAGTTAGAGCCTTATTCACGTCAACTCGTGCGTCAAAAGTACAATCCAGTTTGTAGTTTGTAGATGAAATTATTAGGAACTTGAGGAAAATTAGGGCAGGTTATGTAGAAGGGGTTCAGTTCCCCAGTTAAGGTACTTTATTAACTCTATAGGGGACGCGCCTTTTTTGGACTTTAATACCGATGGACGGAGATGGTGTTTTATTTTCACTTTTAATGATATTAAATTATTAAATTTTAATGATATGTAGCACTTATACTGTATTGTTATATATCTCTGCCTATACCCCAGCAGTGCTGCGGTTTTATGAATTTAGTTGATACCATGATTCTATGCTTTTGACAATTTAGATTGATTCTAGGCTGCAGACTACCTACACGAGAGGTGGGAACTTCTACGTGCTGATCAGTCTGAAAATACCTGCAGATAATTTTAGGCTGTAGAATTACCACCTTATAACCTAAAAAATATGTAATTGGTACAGTCATGTGATGATCCCCTAATCGCTGTAGTGGCATTCCAGCGCACGCAGCAAGTCCCTGGGCCCAATAATTACGAGTGTTTGCCGAAGCAATTCTCTCAGCCGCCCTAATCAGCATATTTGTACTGCATTAGTGGGTGTGAAGCGCGTCAAACATCCGCCGCTGTGGGGGGGCTTTATATAAAGTGGGAGGGACACGCCTATATCCACCACTCCTGAACAGTACTGAAAGAATAGACTTGTTAAGGAAAAAATTATGGAGAAAATTGCAGTGTTACTGTTTGTTGTATTTGTGTGTGCCGTGTCCAGCTCGCCGATACAAGTTAAAGATTTAGTTAATGGTAAGAACAAATGCAGGGTGCATTCAACTCCTCCACACGGTTACGTGGAAACATAATACACTGGACACTTAATCATTTACAGAAATGCTTGTAGGCGAAAAACTCAGAGATTAAAAGGTACCTTTTGTAACAGAATCTGCACCACGCGGTCGGGAGCAAGCCCACAGCATCAGGAAACGGTTTATCAACCCACTGTTTGGTTTGGGCGCGGCTGATGCTGGCGCCATCGGGAACATGAGGACCAAGAGAAGGTAGCCATTCACTCAGTTTACAATTTTTAAAATAAGATCGATTGTAATATCAAAAATTAGGTTTCACTTTATAACGTCGACATATTTCATATTACCTACAGTTATTCAACTGTTCTTGCTATCAATCATTTTTTACGAAAAATTATATAATTATTGGTTTCAGTTACGACGAATGTGAAAAGCTACGACTCTGTAAACTACACGCAAGATCGGGCCAGAACTTTTTTGCAGCTTTTGAGCTTTATTTCGTCAAGTAAGTACTTATAATAGCTGCCTAAAGACATTAAAGTATCTATCAAATTAATAATCTTTATGATTAAAATGCAGATTACATCCATATTTTGCTAAATATAGATACAATTAAAGTTACTTATCCTCCATTCATTTGCTTACTGGAAGTCATAATGTATTCAGAAAACAATTTTAGTAACTCAGTTCTTATGACAAAGTCACGACATCTGAAGTGCATAAGATACGCGTCTGCAGATGCTGTGTGTACACCATCACATATGCATTTTAACACGAACATCCATTTATTTATAAATGTCATGGTAACTATGTATATTTGTTTTCAAATCGCGAACCAATCGCTAAACAGAGCGAATTTTTCAACCAAGCATGGATTGCCAAACTAAGGTGAATAGCGCAAACCGATAAAAGGAGTAATATGGAACTGTCAAATTTGTCCATCAACGCCCGGTGGAAAAAAATCACTCCGTTTGGAATGCAATTTAGAAGTATTTAGCATAACTTCTAACGTACCGATCAACACAGACTGATTTTACTCTTGCATTACTTTCGCAGTTATAGAAGCGATTTTGACGAAAGCTATAAAATTAAATCTTTTAACAATCTCACACTTTGTCAAAAGTGTAGTTGAGTGTGTGAGTCAGAAAATAAAATAGAAATATCCGGGTTTATTTCAGAACTATTCTTTAATTGAGCAAGTTATAATCATGGAGTTTACGCCATTAATCATTTTCTATTTTCCCATTAGCAAAGAAAACGCGCGACTTTGGGACCACCAAGCGAGGTCCGCGGCCGAATGTGACCAGAGGTATGGTGACTGCTACGAGAAATGAAACATTTTCTTGGCCATAACAATAACGTTAATTTATTTTACTGTTGCTACAATTACTTATTTAGTTAAATCGTAGATATTCTCTCTACGGTTAGATTCTACAACATAATATTTGATAACACGAATTATCAAATACAAATATTACAAGAATGTAAACTGGTCAATTGTTCGAGCATTGTTCGTTATATTTGTGAATGAAATCTTGACTTTAGCATATAATTACCTACAACCGAAATGATAACATATTATGCACTACACTATACTACTATGTACTTATAGTATGTGATATAACTATAATGTACATGAAATGCTTGTACATCTACTATTGAAAGCAATGTCTAAAAATCCTGTGTAAGTTCATCAAAGCAAAAATGATAAACCTTAGTATATTGTATACATACAGGTTATTTTTATTTAGCAGCAGTATGAGTATAAGCACAGTAAGACATAAAAATGAAGTATGGTTTCGTGCAGGGTGTCTAGAAACTTATAATGATAAGTCTTTAAATTATAAGGTGCTAATGCCAGTCTGAACTAAAGTCTATTAAAATACAACTTAGCTAAGTAACAACTCAAACTTTAGTACAGATGGGCATAAGACTATAGAGTTGTTTGTCATCAAAATCATTTTGAATAGTTATCAAATCATACTTATGCTATATAGTCGCTTTTTTAAATCCACTAATTATATCCTGTGCTTTTTAAATAAAAATACTCAAATATATAATAACAGTCCATTTTATTACTTACCCTTAGAATTACGGAAATACTATTCATCACCATAAATGCATAAAATTAAATCGAAAACAATCAACAACAATATTTTTGAAATAAATTAATTCACTCATAGGATTTGGCCTTGCGTTAAGTTTAGATGCTATGAGTTTACAGCATTCAACTAGTTATAATAATTAAACAATGATATTGAACTGTACTCATAAATTCACAAAATTATATAAATTACCAAATGCTTTTAAACACATCATTATTTGGTAACACTTTGCACACTATGATTTAATATGAAATAAATTAATGTATAAATTATAGGAAAGAAAATACAACATCATATTTGCATTGTAGTTGGACTTATTGAAGTAGATATAGAACCTCTTTAAACTTTATCATAATTATATTTTTTGGAATGCAATCATTCATCAGATTTACACATTTCCACCAAAATTTTTTTAAATACAAAGTATTCTATTCTCAATTCGTAGAGGATATAAATATTATCATAAATAATTAATTTCATTGTGATCTTCGATGTTTTCACACAATAGAACATATTGACATTATTGGATTATTTAATTATTGATGCTCTACATAATAACATAATTGAATTATTTCATTATTGGCACACTACATAAATGACATAATAGAATTATTTCATTATTGGCATGCTAATAATATCCATGCAACATTTTGTATAAATGCATGATTATTCAAGTACAAGTGAATGCTTGTATGCTTGACAATGCACAAGGACTATTGAGTCAAGTTATTGTTAGAATTTTATAAATTTGTACACCACCGTTAATCCTTTAATAAAAAAAAAGCATAATTATATACAACTGGGTTATTTGCTCACAAACAAATTTTAAATTAATTTACAATTATCTAATTCCCTGCAAATAGTATCGTACTTTCAAACACACTTATAATTTATACCATAATGACTTTCAATAAAGATTGTAATCTAAGTTATTTAATTGTATTTTGCAAGATTTTAATTTGAAGCAGAACATGACAATAAAAAAGTTCGATGCAATTAAGTGTTCCATTTCATTCTCGCTCAAATGTCAGAAAGGGACTTTATAATCATAAAAATAATAGTGAATGTGTAGAGTATTCAATATTGTAAGTTGGTTGATGACACATGTCCTCGAACTCAATGATTCTTGAACATGCCTCTTGCAATATTTCCCTTTAAAGTTGTAAGAGTAGGCACTAACATAACATAGAACCTTATGGTGCGTGGTTGGTGCGTGAAGGAGCTGGATTCACACTATTGGCTCAGTGATAGCTTTTATCCTTGATCTCGAGGTAGCTTTGAATGTATGATAGCTGAGCCCTTTTTGTTTGCCCTTTCCTATAAAACTACAGCTCACTTTAAAACTGCATCACCCAAGAGTGTGATATAGAAAACTTTTTGAACTTCAATATAAATGCACTCACCGCTGTGACACTGCAAATGTCATCACTTTTTTTCACAAACTAAGAAAACTATCAAACTGACTTCCTGCATAGACGGACAAGTTACAGTCACAATCATCACCCACCACCGCTATAACTTTACAATGTAGCACATGACTAAATTCACTGCGCTCCTGCTCCATCCCTGTTCCCTCTCCTACAAGAGTTTCTTCTTGTTCTTGTTCTTGCCCGCGGCGTTGACGGCGGTGAGTATGTGGTCGATGCTGGCCTGGTCCAGCAGGTCGGCGCGCGCGGCGGGGGCCCGCGGGCGGGGGCCCCGGCGCAGCAGGCCGGCCAGCGGCCGGGGGCCCCGCAGCAGGCCGGCCAGCGGCCGGGGGCCCCGCAGCAGGCCGCCCAGCCGCGCGCGCGCCCGGTACAGCAGCGCCAGCGCGCCCAGCAGGGGGAGGAGCAGGAACGATGACTGCCGGAGCTCCTGCTCCGACGATTTTACCTGGAAATTATACGAATTATACGTCAGGGCTAGCAAGACAGAACCTTTGAAGAACGCTGTGTAATTCGTAATCATCCCAGTGGTCTACCGTTGGCAACAATAAAAACTAAAAGGACAAGAAACGAGTGAAACTAGCATCCTAAATGTTTTTTTATTATTTTGTTTTGGCTCTACACTCTTGTGTATTTAGCCAGTGCCAAGTAATTGATAATTTCTCATGTTAATTACTATATTATATGTGTGTGTTCAAGTCAAGTCACAGTCCAAGTCATCAAGTCAAGTCATAGTCTAGTCTAGTCAAGTCATACTCCTAGTAAAGTGGTGGCAACTTTACCAGATGCTTCTATGGAGTTTTGGAAACAACATGAAAAGAAACGTTTTACCATTATTATACCACTTTCCCACACTCATGCCTGTAATTCACCTGTAGGGACACACGTTTGTTTACGTTGACGTCGCCAGCGCCGACCTATTTAAGGGGCGCGTGATTAAATTAAAGAGGAGTCGCGTAACAGTAAGAAATAGAGTTGCACTAGAGTTGCACGCGAGTCGCGTAAGAGTAGCATTCGGAGACGCGTGTCCTCACATACTCCGGGCTAGCTCATTTTATATTGTTAATTGTGTGTTCGGTTCGCGAGGACAATATATGTGGTGAAAAGTAACAATTAATCTTTAATTTATCCCATTCCGGTAGTGAGATTATTAGTGCACATAGGACTTTGTAAACTGGTGACACCCGCGTTTTTTGTTACTTACCGGAATGGACGAATTGTGAAGTGCTTAAACTTTTTTTTATGTTCGTTTTTTTGAACAGTTTTTTTTTTCTTATACTTTTTATGTTCGTTTTTTTTGAACTGAACCTTTTTTTGTGTCGTTAAAACTGCAGCCGCGCACCCGTGCACTTAGTACTGTATTTTTTTCGTAATCATGATGAATCCAGCACCCACGAAAACGTTCATGTCGGCAGCAGATAGTGTTTTGATTTTAGCAGAGATAGCCAAACTCAACGTGCGAATGGCAGAAATGGAAAGATCGAGACCAATCAGCAGGCAAGATCCTAATAGTCGACATTTTCCTTCACGTTCCCGACAAAGAAGTAAAAGTAGAGGCAGACGGAACCCTCACTGGCTATGTTTTTACCACTACCGATACAAAGACAACGCCACGAAGTGCATATCACCGTGTAACTGGAAGAAAGCGGAAAACTAGAGGAGGTGCAGGTATCTTCGGTGGTCCCCTGCATCAAGACCAACAACCACCGACTATGCGTAACAGATCGTGAAAATGGTATGCGTTTTTTGGTTGATTCTGGTGCGAATATCTCAGTGCTTCCCCGTGGACACAGGTCAGTGCGTGATTGCGAACAAAACTGTGAGTATAAACTTTATGCAGCTAACGGAAGTGAAATTAGGACATATGGCACAAAGACTATTACACTTAATCTTAATTTAAGGAGAGCTTTTAAGTGGACATTCGTTATTGCCGATGTCAACCAGCCCATTTTGGGAGCTGATTTTTTATATTATTATGATTTACTTGTCGATATATAGGGCAAACGATTAATTGACCAAGTGACGAAATTGCATGTCATTTCATCAATTGTTAATTCAGATCAGTTATCGATTTTTACGATCGTTGAGACTCATCCGTTTTACCATCTGTTAAAAAAGTATCCGGAATTAACGAAGCCCTTATCTTTTAAAGAACCTCCGCGTCATAATGTATTTCACCATATTGAGACGACAGGTCCACCAGTACATGCACGAACAAGACCGTTACCACCGGACCGCTACAAAAAAGTACGTGAAGAGTTTAGGTTAATGCAGGAGATGGGTATATGTCGCCCTTCGAAAAGCGCATGGGCCACTCCTTTGCACGTAGTGCCTAAGAAGGATGGTCAGATACGTCCATGTGGTGACTATCGTGCTTTAAATGCCATCACAAAGCCCGATAGGTATCCTATTCCACATATAAAGGACTTCACGTTCATTTTAGCTAACAAGAAAGTTTTCTCCCGGATACATATTAATAGAGCTTATCATTTTATCATGGTAGCTCCGGAGGATGTAGAAAAAACAGCAATAACAACACCTTTTGGTTTATATGAGTTTCCACGCATGTCTTTCGGTTTGAGAAACGCCGCGCAAACATTTCAGCGTTTCATGAATAATTGCGTATTACAAAACTTAGAATCAGATTTTCAGAAAGAACATCCTGAATTTTCTAAATTTAAGCTGGAATTTGTTTTTTCTTATTTGGACGATTTGATTATAGCAAGCGAAAATGAGTTATTGCATGAACAGCACTTAGACGCAGTTTTTAAACGATTAGAAAGCTTTGGTATTACGATTAACATCTCGAAATGTTCATTGGGTCAAGAGAAAATCGAATTTTTAGGCCACGAAGTTTCAGTTGAAGGACTTAAGCCTTTAGACAGCAAAGTCAAAGTCATCATTGACTATCCAAGGCCAAACACCATTGAAGAACTTCGCAGATTTTTAGGCATGGTAAACTTTTATAGAAATCATCTACCTCACGCAGCGAAATATCAGGCCGAGCTAAATAATTATTTACATCGAGGTAAAAAAAAGGACAAGTCAATCATTGTGTGGACAGAAAGTGCTATTCAAGCTTTCGAACAATGTAAGCTTAGTTTGAAGAGCGCTACGTCATTAGCGTATCCCTTGTCCGATAAACCACTTGCGATTATGACGGACGCTTCAAACAATGCCATTGGTGCGGTTTTACAACAGTAGGTTAATAATAGCTGGTTTCCTTTAGGTTATTATTCCAAGAGATTGACTGACGCGCAACAAAAGTACAGTACCTACGATAGGGAATTACTTGCGATATATTTGTCAATGCAGTATTTCAGGAACATGTTTGAAGGCCGCAATCTAACCGTTTATACTGACCACAAGCCATTGACTTTTGCATTTCAGAAGATGGGTAGCATTAAAGAATCTCCGCGACGTACTCGACAATTACTTTATATTAGCGAGTTTACTACCGATATTCGTCACGTGACAGGACAACAAAATCACGTGGCGGATGCTTTAAGTAGGATTGAGATAGATACCATTTCATGCCCAAACGCACTTGATTATACTGAAATTGCCCACATGCAGCGTAACGACAAAGAGCTTAATGAGCTATGGTCAGCAAAAAGTAGCAACTTTAAACTGATGAAAGTGACGATGCCATGGTGTAGCGAGCCGATTGTTTGCGAAAGCTCAAGTGGCTATACAAGACCGTACTTACCCGAAAAGTTTAGACGATTGGCATTCGAGTCGATACATAATTTAAGCCATCCAGGTATTAGGACATCTAGAAAGATGATATCTAGTAAATTTTTTTGGCCTGGGATGCAAAGAGATTTAGGTATCTGGACTCGTTCTTGTCTAGAATGTCAGAAATCAAAAGTGCACAGACACACCATGTCGGCACTAGGGCAGTTTTCACAGGTAAGTCGTTTTGAACATTTGCATATAGATATTGTAGGTCCGTTACCTACAACGGAAGAAGGCTACAGATACTGTCTTACCATGATAGATAGGCAGACAGGTTGGCCGGAAGCTTTTCCGATGAAAGATATTTGTGCTAGAACAGTGGCTAAGATAGTTTATGAAGGTTGGATTACGCGTTATGGTGTACCTGTATTTTTAACTAGCGATATGGGTAGGCAATTCGAAAGTAGTCTGTTTACTCAACTAATGAAGTTTTTGGGCGTAAACAAGTTAAGGACTACTCCATATCATCCACAGAGCAACGGTGCTATTGAAAGATGGCATCGAAGTTTTAAGGCTGCATTAATGGCCAGATTAAATAATAGAAGCTCGTGGATAGACGAAATGTACACAGTAATTTTAGGTTTGCGTTCGGCGCCTAGATCAGACACTGGTGTATCTGCGGCAGAATTAACCTTCGGAAAAACGTTAAGGCTTCCTGGTGAATTTTTTGAAGTAAGTGACAGTAAAATTGCAGACGGTGAGGAATACGTTAAGCATTTAAAAGAAACGATCAGCAACTTAAGATCTAAACCTATGGTTCACAGAGATTCGAGAACAATTTTTGTACACCCAGATTTGAAAGCATGTAAAAAGGTTTTCGTTAGGAATGACTTTGTGCGAAAATCACTGCAACCACCGTATGACGGACCATATGCCGTAGTCAAAAGACTAGATAAAGGTTTTATTGTGCAATTACCGGGTAGACAGTCGCTTATTTCCATTGATCGTTTGAAGCCCGCATATGTGCTAGACTTTGAATCAACTGATACAGACTCAGGTCAAAGTTGTAGTACAAAGATAAGTGTTAGTGATAAGATTGTTAATGATAAAGCAAGGCCGAACAAGAGCTATTTATCACTAGATGTTGCGAAAAAAGATTCACCCATGTGTACAACGCGTTCAGGTCGCATCATTAAAAAACCAGTTCGGTTTAATCTGAATTAATGAACTGTGTAATAAATATTTTTGGTAATGTTTTGTTTTGTAATTTACTTCTTAATGTAAAATGGTAATTTTTGAATTTTTTTTTCTCAATGTGTATCCCTTAGTGTTTATTTTAAATTTTGTTTAGTCCGGAACGGTCAATCGTAGCGCGGGCTATATTTTGAATTCGCGGAGCAGCGGTGCGTGACCACGCCCGTTGCAACAAGCAAAACAGTTCGGAATCAGACGTCACGAAGGACGCCCGCGCACGGTGCATTGGCCCATTTTTACGGTTTTTTTTCCCCACAAACGCGAGTGGGTGGTCTTGTTCGATAGATACCATAGAAAGTAGCTCGCGAGTGTTGATGCCGGCCTGCGGCCGCGAGTGTTTGGTGTATAATTAGTGCATACGGTACCCGGGTTCTGTTCCTACGTGCCCTTGACTGGAGTCAAGGGCGATCTCCTGCCAGTTGCCAGGCGCGCGCCGGCATACCGGGATCATCGGACAGGTGACGAACGGAGCCCAGGTACCCTAATACAAACTATAATTTCTATTAACTGTAGAAATTCAGCGCCGCGTATCGCGGCCGTTCTTCCCGGTTCCTACGGAGGCATCGGGAAGGAACAAATTTGTTATAATTACGTAGGTATACTTGAATATTTTTTGGTACTTGATATTTTTACCACTGTGTGTTTCATTGTTTATATTAGTTTATTATGGTTTACTTCAATGTTTTTATTATGACTACGTTACTCATTGGATTTGTATTTATTTGTACGTCTTATTATGTGATCGACGTACCTAAGTACTAGAGCTATATTTACACCGAGTTATATTACACTGGCTGTTTCTAAATAATATAAACAGTCCGTGTCGGTGAGAACTGAAAAATAAACAAATGAGTGGGGTCGAATCAAGTGAAGTCTATGAATTCTTTGAGTTTAGAGTGGATAACAATGAGTTACTTTGTAAAGGGATCGTTTTGTTTTGGTTACTTTTATTTATATAAGTTGACGTTAGTAGAGTATTTGTTTATCGAATAACGTTGAACTTGAGTTAAACTTTCAGAACGCATTTGAAAGATGTTTTGTTTATTGAGTCGATATAATACGATTTCCTTTGTTCATTGTAGAGATATTTTTTTTGTGACTTTATTAACGTGTATGACTTTTATTGTGGAATTTTCTGCCAAAATTATTTTTTTAAGAAGGGGGTTGATGTAGGGACACACGTTTGTTTACGTTGACGTCGCCAGCGCCGACCTATTTAAGGGGCGCGTGATTAAATTAAAGAGGAGTCGCGTAGGAGTCGCGTAACAGTAAGAAATAGAGTTGCACTAGAGTTGCACGCGAGTCGCGTAAGAGTAGCATTCGGAGACGCGTGTCCTCACATACTCCGGGCTAGCTCATTTTATATTGTTAATTGTGTGTTCGGTTCGCGAGGACAATATATGTGGTGAAAAGTAACAATTAATCTTTAATTTATCCCATTCCGGTAGTGAGATTATTAGTGCACATTAAGGACCCTGTAAACACCACTTAACGAATAAAATGCCACCAATTTTATGCACTAACACTGAAAATAACACAAGTTTTGGAAAATAATACAATGCGGCATCACGATCTTTTTCGTTTTCCCGCCAAAACCCTTATGAATGATTAGATACTTCCGATATCTTGGAAACACCTCCATAACCGTATATTCGACAAAAATCATATACTAAAATAATTTAATTCTTGTTTTATTATTTTTGTCTAGTTGTCACAATTCTGCCCATGCCCGTGTCATGGCCATAATCATATTGCAAATTTTTAATAAGTACATTTAAAACAGATGGCAAACTGGCTTGCTTTGCTGTCCCATCTAAACTGAAACTCAAATAATCTATTGCAAATAGACTAATTTTAATTTTAGCATCTTTTTAAGTCAAAATCAGAGAACTTGAAATACTAAATTCATGATAATGTTTTAAGCATATAAAATTACAAAGTGCTTAATGTCAAATATAGCCAGCCTAAATAAGCCAAAAAAACGTTCTCTTTTTTCCCACCACTGGTGCAAGCAATCCGGCACAACACAGAAAAAAAAAAATTTCAGTTTACAACAATTAGAATCCGATACACAGGGTACAGACCTTGGTCTGGAAGTGGAAGGTGAAGTGGTGGTACGAGCCGTCGGAGGTGAAGTACTCGGCGTGGTCCCCGTAGGAGTGCGCGGCGCGCGGCAGGCTGCACTCCAGCTGCACCACGTACGTCCTGTTGTCGGCCGCCAGCCGCGGCAGCGCCACCATCACTCCTGCGGGCGCATTCATGCCGTCTGATGCCGAATACCCACCTACTAAATCTAGTCTGCCAGTTATGGTATCACAGACCGGATTTAAGACTATCACATTTGACTAGATCAAACTGTACGAAGTACAATATCATTTGCAGTTGCAGAGTTCTGCAGATTCAACTCACTATTCCACAAAACAGTGCGCTTTTACACGCCGCGACAGATACACGCGCGAGTGGGGGAATCGGCTAAACTCACAGCTGTGTTTCTTATCTATAAAACTTAAAAATTTCATTTCTTTTCTGTATCTATTAAACTTAAAAATTATTTATATCAACTTTTATTACTTTACCATTCAAGTGTTGTGTACCTCAACTGGGGCACAATACAAACGTTAGGTTAAATCTTATATTCAGGTATAAATAAGTCAGCTAAAGTTATTCTAAGTGTAAGGATAGGTTACACAGCGCGGAGCGGTCGGGCGGCGCTACGTACCCGGGTTGTCGCGCGGCGCGAGGGGGGGCGCGTCCAGCTTGGAGGAGTAGAGCGGCGCGTCGGGCGCGTGCGCGGGCGCCAGCGTGAGGCGCAGCGAGCGGTAGAGGTCGGGCGGCGCTACGTACCCGGGTTGTCGCGCGGCGCGAGGGGGGGCGCGTCCAGCTTGGAGGAGTAGAGCGGCGCGTCGGGCGCGTGCGCGGGCGCCAGCGTGAGGCGCAGCGAGCGGTAGAGGTCGGGCGGCGCTACGTACCCGGGTTGTCGCGCGGCGCGAGGGGGGGCGCGTCCAGCTTGGAGGAGTAGAGCGGCGCGTCGGGCGCGTGCGCGGGCGCCAGCGTGAGGCGCAGCGAGCGGTAGCGGTCGGGCGGCGCTACGTACCCGGGTTGTCGCGCGGCGCGAGGGGGGGCGCGTCCAGCTTGGAGGAGTAGAGCGGCGCGTCGGGCGCGTGCGCGGGCGCCAGCGTGAGGCGCAGCGAGCGGTAGAGGTCGGGCGGCGCTACGTACCCGGGTTGTCGCGCGGCGCGAGGGGGGGCGCGTCCAGCTTGGAGGAGTAGAGCGGCGCGTCGGGCGCGTGCGCGGGCGCCAGCGTGAGGCGCAGCGAGCGGTAGCGGTCGGGCGGCGCTACGTACCCGGGTTGTCGCGCGGCGCGAGGGGGGGCGCGTCCAGCTTGGAGGAGTAGAGCGGCGCGTCGGGCGCGTGCGCGGGCGCCAGCGTGAGGCGCAGCGAGCGGTAGAGGTCGGGCGGCGCGAGGGGGGGCGCGTCCAGCTTGGAGGAGTAGAGCGGCGCGTCGGGCGCGTGCGCGGGCGCCAGCGTGAGGCGCAGCGAGCGGTAGAGGTCGGGCGGCGCGAGGGGGGGCGCGTCCAGCTTGGAGGAGTAGAGCGGCGCGTCGGGCGCGTGCGCGGGCGCCAGCGTGAGGCGCAGCGAGCGGTAGAGGTCGGGCGGCGCTACGTACCCGGGTTGTCGCGCGGCGCGAGGGGGGGCGCGTCCAGCTTGGAGGAGTAGAGCGGCGCGTCGGGCGCGTGCGCGGGCGCCAGCGTGAGGCGCAGCGAGCGGTAGAGGTCGGGCGGCGCTACGTACCCGGGTTGTCGCGCGGCGCGAGGGGGGGCGCGTCCAGCTTGGAGGAGTAGAGCGGCGCGTCGGGCGCGTGCGCGGGCGCCAGCGTGAGGCGCAGCGAGCGGTAGAGGTCGGGCGGCGCTACGTACCCAGGTTGTCGCGCGGCGCGAGGGGGGGCGCGTCCAGCTTGGAGGAGTAGAGCGGCGCTTCGGGCGCGTGCGCGGGCGCCAGCGTGAGGCGCAGCGAGCGGTAGAGGTCGGGCGGCGCTACGTACCCGGGTTGTCGCGCGGCGCGAGGGGGGGCGCGTCCAGCTTGGAGGAGTAGAGCGGCGCGTCGGGCGCGTGCGCGGGCGCCAGCGTGAGGCGCAGCGAGCGGTAGAGGTCGGGCGGCGCTACGTACCCGGGTTGTCGCGCGGCGCGAGGGGGGGCGCGTCCAGCTTGGAGGAGTAGAGCGGCGCGTCGGGCGCGTGCGCGGGCGCCAGCGTGAGGCGCAGCGAGCGGTAGAGGTCGGGCGGCGCTACGTACCCGGGTTGTCGCGCGGCGCGAGGGGGGGCGCGTCCAGCTTGGAGGAGTAGAGCGGCGCGTCGGGCGCGTGCGCGGGCGCCAGCGTGAGGCGCAGCGAGCGGTAGAGGTCGGGCGGCGCTACGTACCCGGGTTGTCGCGCGGCGCGAGGGGGGGCGCGTCCAGCTTGGAGGAGTAGAGCGGCGCGTCGGGCGCGTGCGCGGGCGCCAGCGTGAGGCGCAGCGAGCGGTAGAGGTCGGGCGGCGCTACGTACCCGGGTTGTCGCGCGGCGCGAGGGGGGGCGCGTCCAGCTTGGAGGAGTAGAGCGGCGCGGCGGGCGCGTGCGCGGGCGCCAGCGTGAGGCGCAGCGAGCGGTAGCGGTCGGGCGGCGCTACGTACCCGGGTTGTCGCGCGGCGCGAGGGGGGGCGCGTCCAGCTTGGAGGAGTAGAGCGGCGCGTCGGGCGCGTGCGCGGGCGCCAGCGTGAGGCGCAGCGAGCGGTAGCGGTCGGGCGGCGCTACGTACCCGGGTTGTCGCGCGGCGCGAGGGGGGGCGCGTCCAGCTTGGAGGAGTAGAGCGGCGCGTCGGGCGCGTGCGCGGGCGCCAGCGTGAGGCGCAGCGAGCGGTAGCGGTCGGGCGGCGCTACGTACCCGGGTTGTCGCGCGGCGCGAGGGGGGGCGCGTCCAGCTTGGAGGAGTAGAGCAGCGCGTCGGGCGCGTGCGCGGGCGCCAGCGTGAGGCGCAGCGAGCGGTAGAGGTCGGGCGGCGCTACGTACCCGGGTTGTCGCGCGGCGCGAGGGGGGGCGCGTCCAGCTTGGAGGAGTAGAGCGGCGCGTCGGGCGCGTGCGCGGGCGCCAGCGTGAGGCGCAGCGAGCGGTAGAGGTCGGGCGGCGCTACGTACCCGGGTTGTCGCGCGGCGCGAGGGGGGGCGCGTCCAGCTTGGAGGAGTAGAGCGGCGCGTCGGGCGCGTGCGCGGGCGCCAGCGTGAGGCGCAGCGAGCGGTAGAGGTCGGGCGGCGCTACGTACCCGGGTTGTCGCGCGGCGCGAGGGGGGGCGCGTCCAGCTTGGAGGAGTAGAGCGGCGCGTCGGGCGCGTGCGCGGGCGCCAGCGTGAGGCGCAGCGAGCGGTAGAGGTCGGGCGGCGCTACGTACCCGGGTTGTCGCGCGGCGCGAGGGGGGGCGCGTCCAGCTTGGAGGAGTAGAGCGGCGCGTCGGGCGCGTGCGCGGGCGCCAGCGTGAGGCGCAGCGAGCGGTAGCGGTCGGGCGGCGCTACGTACCCGGGTTGTCGCGCGGCGCGAGGGGGGGCGCGTCCAGCTTGGAGGAGTAGAGCGGCGCGTCGGGCGCGTGCGCGGGCGCCAGCGTGAGGCGCAGCGAGCGGTAGCGGTCGGGCGGCGCTACGTACCCGGGTTGTCGCGCGGCGCGAGGGGGGGCGCGTCCAGCTTGGAGGAGTAGAGCGGCGCGTCGGGCGCGTGCGCGGGCGCCAGCGTGAGGCGCAGCGAGCGGTAGCGGTCGGGCGGCGCTACGTACCCGGGTTGTCGCGCGGCGCGAGGGGGGGCGCGTCCAGCTTGGAGGAGTAGAGCGGCGCGTCGGGCGCGTGCGCGGGCGCCAGCGTGAGGCGCAGCGAGCGGTAGAGGTCGGGCGGCGCGCGCACCAGCACGCTGCCGTCCGTGAGCGCGCTCGGCGCCGCGCCCACCAGCCGCACGCCCGTCACGTCGCGCTTGTGCTCCACCTGCAGGGAAGGGCACGCAATACATACATATATAATAACTAGCTTCTGCCCGCGGCTTCACCTGCGTGGCCTATAGGAAAATAATTCAATTACCCATTTCACTCTCTTAGGGGTGGAATTTACACCTACACTTTACAAAGAAAAAATGTTATTGAACAATTTGGTGATATGCAAATAACTTATAAAAATCACCGACATGCAAAGGAAGCATAACTAACTATATCACCAAAATGTGTTATTTTGTATGTAACATAAAGTATAGAGGAACCTTGAGCAGGGCGGGCGCCTGCAGCAGCCGCAGCGCCGGCAGCGCGGGCGCCTCCTTCAGCCGCAGCGCGTACTCGCACGCCGGCAGCAGGCCGCGGATCCTGCCGCGCGACACACTACTTCATCGGACATCCTACTCGCTATACACGGTAGGATCAGACGGCTCATTTCTACCATTCAATAAGCATCCTTAATTGAAAATGAAACAGCAAACATAAAATTAATCAAAAGTGCCGAATGCATTCATTAGTGTCCCAACCAATCCAACGACATCGACCTTCGGTATTAGCATTTTTCATTCTCACTCGAATGAACAAAATTCTGTGACGAAAAACGTCTGAATACTTGCAAAATTTTCACTCAGCTTTGGCTTCGTTTTGTCCCACGTTCTCGAACCTCAAGACGTACTTACTATACGACTTCTTTGTTGAAACAACTGAGAAAATGAGCAGAATGCGTTCATTTACATTATAATGTAAACGCGAAATCTAATCTCTCCCTGCTCTACCACTCTCGACCGTAACACACTGACAATGAGGTATGTACGGTTTACAGTTTATGATTATAGATTTATGTAAATTAAAACACCCAAGCACTTTTAACAATTAGTTAATTATATTATATTAAATTGATTTCTAAGTTAAAATTTGTATTAAGTATGATTTATGACATATGATGAGAACGATCTATCGACTGCGCGGTCGCGAACAAACTCACTTTCTGCAGGTCGCGGGCGCGAACTGTGATAAAAATGTTGATGAGAAAAAGATGAAAATTGCTAAAATTACAAAAATGTACCGTACCATGGCTCGTACAAGGTATATTATCGCGAGGTTACCTGAATGCCCCGCTGGGCTCGGTGGTGGCCTCCTCGACGACACACTTGGGCAGCCCCGGGGCAGGCACGGCCGCCACGCTGGCCCCGGGCCAGCCCTGCCCGCTCAGCGACACTAGGGCTCCGATGCAGGACCATGCCACGCGGACGCCTCTGGACAATGATTTTATTTTATATTATTTTATTTGCTTTATATATATAATTTATATAATAGTCATAAGCCTGAAGCACACATTGCTGTTACCGTGTGGTAACGGTTTGCAGATAGGACCACCCCATCTCTTCCGTAAGAGCTGGCTAAGGGAATATTCAGGGAATGGGCGTAGTATATAGTATGATGGCGTAGTGATCATGGCGAATCCTCCATGATAAGCGCCCAACGTAGCGTTTTATAAGGGAACCCTATGTTCAGCGGCAACGTGTTCCGGGTGATAATCTGATGCGATACAATGCTGTTGTTTTTCTTTGGTGAATGGTGAATACAATCAAAATATATTGTTTTTCGCACCTGTTTCAAATACATTGCAATAAAAAAACACTACGACAGTATAAGACTTTCAAATTAGTTTGGCATGCTGTATAACAGAAGATGCAGGATTATTTGTTACATCAACAATACTGACATTTTGTAATAAACACACAAAAAGTTAAGGATTAATGTCTCGTTTTAGTTCTACTATATGTAAGAAACACAAGACTACGAAGTTTTCGGACTATTTTTTATTTATTTTTTCGTCTAACATTGGGGGCGGTCGGATCTTTACAAATTAGTTTATATCGGTCTTAGGTGCGATTATTCATTGGCTGAATAAATGCTATTCAACTGAAAAATTATAATCTGACTAAAATAAAAGTACCATTATTACTGCTGTGTTAACTATACATTTATTTTTTTAATGTCTAGTTTTTTCCATGAATCTTTTTTTGGTGAATGGTGTCACGAGCTAGTGATTCGCTTGATGTTAAGCGATACGGCCGCCCATTACAGAACAGTGTCACTCTGAACTCCAAAATATAAAGTTTCGCGTGACACTGCACTGCGCACATCATCCTAAGACAACAGCACAGTCTGATAATAAGATTACTAGACTGTGAGCTTGGGGACAAAATAAGTGGCGGTGGTACATACCTAGACGAACTTTGCAGAAAAATTCTAGCACCTAGTGAAAGTAGGTTTTAATACTTTTTAACTTTCGCGACTTGAACTCATATTGTAAAGTACCTCGTCACCACGGCCAATGTAACTTGATCGAAACGTCGAGGTTAGTCAAAATAATGTTTTGATAATTTTTGTGCGCGAATAGACCCGTTTTATCTTTACAATAGAAGTAGCTTTTATCTGATCATTGAAAAGCCGCGCCTCAAGAAGGTATCGCCGTCGTTCGGTAGCCCATCGTAGTACTCCGCGGGGGACAGCGAGCCGAACGTTACCCTAGCAGGTGACGGGGCCCACCTGAGCGTAGTACTCCGCGGGGGACAGCGAGCCGAACGTTACCCTAGCAGGTGACGGGGCCCACCTGAGCGTAGTACTCCGCGGGGGACAGCGAGCCGTACGTTACCCTAGCAGGTGACGGGGCCCACCTGAGCGTAGTACTCCGCGGGGGACAGCGAGCCGAACGTTACCCTAGCAGGTGACGGGGCCCACCTGAGCGTAGTACTCCGCGGGGGACAGCGAGCCGAACGTTACCCTAGCAGGTGACGGGGCCCACCTGAGCGTAGTACTCCGCGGGGGACAGCGAGCCGAACGTTACCCTAGCAGGTGACGGGGCCCACCTGAGCGTAGTACTCCGCGGGGGACAGCGAGCCGAACGTTACCCTAGCAGGTGACGGGGCCCACCTGAGCGTAGTACTCCGCGGGGGACAGCGAGCCGAACGTTACCCTAGCAGGTGACGGGGCCCACCTGAGCGTAGTACTCCGCGGGGGACAGCGAGCCGAACGTTACCCTAGCAGGTGACGGGGCCCACCTGAGCGCGGCGCCGTGCGCGCGGCCCTCGCGCACGGCGAGCAGCGCGTGCGGCGGCCGGAAGGCGTACTCCTTCATGTGCGGCTTCACGTAGTACTCCGCGGGGGACAGCGAGCCGAACCGCAGCGCGCCGCCGCCGCTCACGGCCGTGCGCCGGTACGCGCCGCCGCTCACCGACACCAGCGCGCCCTGGTAGTATCATATTGACCAGCTAATGCATGGGACCGCTTGTCAGCGTCCTTTTTTTTGGCTAAATACACGAAAAGTATGGAGTCAAAAGTAATTAAAAGTAAGTGTCAAGAAATGAGTTTCTCAAGTTAGTTAATATTATCGGTATGTGTCAAGTCAAATCACAGTCCAAGTTATCAAGCCATATAGTCTAGTCTAGAGTCATAGAGTCATAGTCATAGTCCTTGTAAAGTGATGGCAACTTTACCAGAAGCTTCTATGGAGTTTTGGAAACAACACGAAATGAAACGTTGCCTGTAATCCAGCACTTAATGAATAAAATTCCACCAATTTTTATGCACTAACACTGAAAATAACACAAATTTTGGAAAATAATACAATGCGGTGATGCGATCTTTTTCGTTTTCCCGCCAATACTCCAATCGGCATCCTTGTAATTATTACTGGAGAGTGTTCAATTCAAGTGATCATGGACCAAAGTGGCGTTTTATTATCCTACCCTCCTAATAGGTGACCAAAGTAGTGTTTTATTATCCTACCTTCGTGATAGGTGACTAAAGTGAAGTTTTATTATCCTATGTATTATATTTTAGAAGCCTATTGTTCAGTAGATGTCATCCGGCTGTTATAGAAGAGTTGCTACTTAAAATAAGATAATCTGATGCCATAAAGTGCAATTTGATTATTTACTGGACATATGAACATATTCAACTATCTATATCTCTTCTGTCGACGTTTAAAGAGGTTCAATTGAACGCATGCTCGTTAAGCAAGGTCCACTATCCACATAGGTCCACCAATCGCAGTACCAGCTAAAAAAAGATACAAGTGTGCTTTAGACCACACGACTGAAGTAAAACTTCTTTAGCTCCATCTCCATCTCTATCTCGTGTTTTTACTATACTCGAATGGAAAGGAATCTCGCTCCCATCGTTTTTACAATTAAAAGTATGAACCGACCTGTAACGGCGTCCCATCGGCGTCATCAACCAGCTCGACAATGATCTCGGCCAGCTTGTGCGCCTTGATGTCTCCGTTGGCGTCGGGCTCCGAGAACACGTAGGACTCCTTCTCGGCCACGATGGTGTACGTCTGCGACGCGTCCAGCGGACCGAACCGGTACGTGCCGTCCGTGGACGTTATCTGCGATATCTGGCCTTCCGCTGTAACGACATACGTAAACTGTTAGGGTGTCCCCTAATGGACTTCTTGGATTCAACGGAATATTACTGTACACGGAGTATCCTTGCGAGATAAGATCCGAAATGGGGAGATCCGCAGAAGAACTAAAGTCATTGATATAGCTTTAAGAATTATCAAATGTAGGGCAGGCCACATCACTCGCAGAAATGACAACCGATGTGGAAGAAAGGTTCTCGAGCGGTGACTATGAACCGGTAGACGCAGCATAGACTTCCCACTAGGTGGCCCGAAGACCTGGTCAAAATCTCCGAGAGCCGATGGATGCAGTGGACGTCTTAAGGCTGCCGATGATGAGTGCACAGTCCGGCGCCGCACGTACCGGAGCCCAGAGTGAGCGTGACGTCAGGCACGGGCGGCACGAGGCGGCCGGCGAGCGTGAGGCCGGGCCGCGCGCGCAGCTCGAGGGCGGCGGGCTGGCACTCCGCCGCGCCGCGCACCTGCTGGGGCCCGCTCGGCTGGAACAGCAGCGAGTCCGACCGCGCCGACACCACCGCCACCTCGCCCTGACACAGAGGGAGCGTTCGGGGACCACTTACGTCACGTATAGTACCATCAAATTAAACTAGATGGCGTTGTGTATCGTTAAAACACGCAAGCGTTTCATTAGCGATAAAACGTCTTCCGTCACAAACCGAATGATTCCTATATTCCGAATGATTATTAGGATCGCACTGTGAGCCACGCATTGCATAGATATGACACTAGACAGTATCCTGCAGACTGCGCCATTCACAATTTAACAAAGAAAAACCAATATATTAAATACAAGGATAGTCCACAATTAATATTGCAAAATTTAAAACTACAATTTTGAGTTCTAACAGATAAATGTTGTTAGTTTCCAACTACGTCGTTTCTATTAAACACAGATCAAAGAAAAGGACAACTCTACGACTTCGATACATCGCATCTTCTATAAAAATGGGTGCGAAACATAAGTGAATTTAAGTTTATTAAAAATCACAATAGATAGGCAGAATCGTCACTAATATTGAACCACAACTTCAATCTCACGATACTGCAGGGCTAGCACGAGCTATGAAAATCAACAGATTTCTTCAATCGACAAAGCGTCTGACCAATGAAAGATCACGCGGATCACGTCATAAAGTGTATGTATATATGTGGACCCACATCAGCCAGGTAGAGCGTGTGCGTGTAGACGTAGCCCCCGGCGTGGGGCGCGGGCGCCAGCGGGCCGGCGCGCCCGCCGGCGGCGCCCTCGCGGTCCACCACCAGCACCAGGTCGCCCGCCGCCGCCGGGGACGCCACCGTCACCGTCGCCGCGTGCGCCACCGCCACCAGGTACACCGTCTGCAGGACGGACATATACATTGCTCCTTCGAGCCGGTTCCAGCTGGATTTCATGAATCGGTTCTAAATGTTGAAGAAACTAAATTCTAAGAACAAAAAAAAAAATTTCAAGCAACTTTTTTGTATTGTTTATATCATGTTTTAGTTGTAAACAGTTGTTTATCACAAATCATGGTTCTACCAGCGCAACAACATAATATGACTAGAGGTAGCCCGCGATTTTCCTCTTCATTTATTTTGTATAAATTATCAATAATATGTCTATACTAATACTGTCTACGCGCAGACAAGTTTGATGAAGATGAAGGGGATGCGCGGTGCCTACTGTCCCACTCCGCAAAGCCGACGCTGGGTGATTGCACGTCCATTTAAATTGTAAACCTTCCTTAAATTCATGGTTCTAAAAACATGGTTTCTTGCCAAAAAGATCTACCACCACTAATCTTTTAGGTTATGTAACTGATATTCTGGAGGTCCTTGATAAAGGCGGTGAAGCACACGCCATTTACACCGAAAATTCATGGTTCTAAAAACATGGTTTCTTGCCAAAAAGATCTACCACCACTAATCTTTTAGGTTATGTAACTGATATTCTGGAGGTCCTTGATAAAGGCGGTGAAGCACACGCCATTTACACCGACTTCAGTAAAGCTTTTGACTTGGTCAATCATGACATGCTACTAGCTAAACTTCAAGGTCTTGGTATTCATGGATCTCTTAAGGTGGCTGAGATCATGTTTACTGAATCGGTCCCAACTAATAGTTGCTAAAGGTTTTAGTTCTATGGCGGCATCGGTTCCTTCTGGTGTTCCCCAAGGATCTCACCTCGGCCCTCTACTATTTCTCACCTATATTAACGACTTACCTAGTTTAGTAAAATCGAAAGTAAAGCTATTCGCCGATGACTTGAAACTGTATAGGACCATTTGTAGTGATAAGGATGTGGAGGAACTTCAAGCCGATATTAACGCTGTGAGTCAATGGTGTAGACATAATCAAATGAGACTAAATGCATCTAAATGTTTCTGTGGTGTGCTAGCCCACGAAAAAGTTTACATACCAGTTTAATAGAGAACTTTTCCAGCTAGTTGCTAGGGGCAACGAATGTTGTTGATATAGACTTCACATTAGAGAAAATTTTATTTTCCGCATTTTGGTTTTTGTAAATATCTTTTTAATTAATATATCTTATACAAAGTCAATCGGCATATCATTAATTCAGCAAACCTATGGACCTCCTTCTATTACAACAAAAGTGTATCGAACTTCGCTTTACTGGTGACCTGTTTTGAACCGAAAGTCCACGTTTGCAGTAAATGTGTGTGATTTTGATTTTGTTGCTGATTGCGATAATTCTGATACTGATTCACATAAAGATGTCGCTCTCAACCGATAAGAACGAAGATATTTGTCGTGTGGGCGTGCGCATTCCGCCGTTTTGGCCTGAAAAGCCGGCCATTTGGTTCGCGCAGATCGAGGGCCAATTCGCGATATCGAACATTACTACGGACAATACGAAGTTTTTCTACGTTATCGGCCAACTAGACCCGCAGTATGCTTCTGAGGTGGAAGATATAATCATCAACCCGCCCGACACCAACAGGTATGAAAAATTGAAGTCGGAACTTATCAAACGACTGTCCGCGTCACGAGAAAAGAAGGTCAAGCAATTACTTATGCACGCAGAACTTGGAGACCGTAAGCCATCTCAGTTTCTAAGACATTTGCAACATTTGGCTGGACCTGGAGTTCCCGAAGATTTTCTACGTACTATATGGACCAGTCGCCTACCAAGTAGCACGCAAACGATAATCGCTTCGCAGATGATGTCTTCACTGGAAGCGCTCGCAGATCTCGCTGACCGCATCCATGACGTTGTTTCGCCTACAGCGCACGTAGCATCAACATCAAGTGCCATACCAGGAAGCTCTTTAGAAGCCATGAACCAACAGATTGCTGAACTTACCAAACAAGTGCAAGCTCTAACTGCGCAGGTGAACCGGCATTCACGTGCACCGAATCGTTCAAACAAGAAAACGCGCGGTCGTTCTAGCTCCACACGATCACAGTCGAACTATAGAAAATTTCCTGTGTGCTGGTATCATAATAAGTTCGGCAATGAAGCAAGTAAGTGCGTAAAACCGTGCGACTACCATGCGGGAAACGCGAACAGCAGTCGGTAATGGCGACGACCGATTGCCAAACTTCCGGTCGCCTATTTGTCACGGACGGCGCTACGAAGATGCAGTTTCTCATCGATACTGGCAGTGACGTATGTGTCTTCCCCCGATCGGCACTCAAGGAACGTCGTGAGAAAACAAATTATGAGCTGTGTGCGGCAAACGGTACACCCATTTCTACTTACGGCTACGCTCATTTAGTGCTGAACCTAGGCTTGCGCCGTGACTTCACTTGGCGATTCATCGTAGCGGACGTTACAAAGGCCATAATAGGTGTAGATTTTTTATCATTTTACAACCTCATCGTGGATTGTCGAAATCAACGTTTAATCGACAACACTACAAGCCTTACGTCCCCAGCTTCACCTGCACAGTCAACTGGGAACATTTCATCGGTAAAAGTTATTTCTGGAAATTCCGTATATCATAACATACTAAGCGAATACCCTGAGATTACTAGACCTTCCGGTGTCCACCGTGTTCCGAAGCATAATACCATGCATCATATACAAACTACTGCAGGGCCGCCAATAAGCAGCACACCACGAAGACTAGCACCGGATAAATTAAAAATCGCAAAAGACGAATTTGCAGATATGTTGAGGAACGGAACAGCCAGACCTTCAAAGTCACCATGGTCATCACCACTTCATCTTGCGCCTAAAAAAGATAACGGCTGGCGTCCATGCGGTGACTACAGAATGCTCAACGCTAGAACCGTACCAGACAGCTATCCCATTCGACACATACATGACTTTGCACATTGTCTCTCCGGCTGTCAAGTATACTCGGTTATCGATCTCGTAAAAGCTTATAATCAAATTCCTGTCTGCCCTGAGGATATTCCGAAGACCGCAATCACGACGCCGTTTGGTTTATACGAATTTCCGTTCATGACGTTCGGACTACGTAATGCCAGTCAAACGTTTCAACGATTTGTGGACGAGATGCTTAGGGGCCTTGAGGAGTTCTGCTTCCCGTTTCTGGACGATTTTTTGATCTTCTCACCTGATCAGGAATCACACAAGAAGCACCTTCATCTGCTCTTCAACAGACTCAAGGAATACGGCATGGTAATCAACACGAACAAGTGCATATTCGGTGTATCAGAGGTAACGTTTTTAGGACACAGCATCTCAGCAGCTGGCACTAAGCCGTTACCATCAAAGGTAGAAGCGGTTGCGAATTACCCACCACCAAAAACCGTCAGAGAACTGCGAAGATTCCTAGGAATGGTGAACTTTTACAGAAGGTTTATTCCTGACGCAGCGCGGCATCAAGCGCCTCTGAATGCACTGCTCACAGGATCAGTTAAAGGTTCACATCCCGTGCATTTATCAGAAGAAGCTACTAAAGCATTCATCGCCTGCAAGGAAAGTCTCTGCCAAGCAGCACTACTTGCTCATCCAGACTGCCAAGCGAAGCTCGCTATAGTCACTGATGCTTCAGACACAGCAATGGGCGCAGCTTTACAACAGCATAGAGACGGCCTGTGGGAACCTTTAGCATTTTTCTCTCGAAAACTTTCGCCATGTCAACAGAAATACTCGCCTTATGACAGGGAACTTCTCGCCATCTACGAAGCAATAAAATACTTTCGTCACATGGTGGAGGCGAGAGCCTTTATTATTTACACTGACCATAAGCCCATAACTTTCGCATTTCATTCACGAAAAGAAAAGTGCTCACCAAGACAGTTCAGACATCTGGATTTTATTTCACAGTTTTCTACAGATATCAGGCATATTTCAGGAAAGGATAACGTTGTGGCTGACAGTTTATCACGCATCGAAGAGATTACTCAGCCCATCGATCTATCCAAGCTTGCTCAAGCACAAAGCACAGATCCTGAACTAGAACAACTTTTGGATAGCGATACTTCTCTACGCTTGACAAAAATCAAACTGCCTGGATCTCACACAGAAATCTATTGTGACAAGAGCAGCAATGTGGCCAGACCTTATGTGACCAAAGACATGCGACGGCAAGTGTTCGAAAACTTGCATTCTTTTAGCCACCCTGGCATAAATGCGACGACGAAACTGATATCGGAACGCTATGTATGGCCTAGTATGCGAAAAGATTGTAGAGAGTGGACTCGTTCCTGCCTAGCATGCCAACGATCAAAAATAACACGTCATGTCTCATCTCCATTAGCATCATTCAACTTACCTCGAGCCAGATTCATGAAAATCCACATAGATTTGATCGGACCTTTACCTCTTTCATATCGTTACTGTCTCACATGTGTAGATCGCTTCACACGATGGCCCGAGGCTATACCATTACAGGAGATAACAGCTGAAACAGTGGCAAAAGCTTTAGTTCACGGATGGATATCCAGATTCGGCTGCCCTGAAGATATCGTCACTGATCGTGGTCGACAGTTTGAATCAGAACTTTTTAAGCATCTGTCCCACATCATCGGATTTCAACGCAGACGAACTACAGCCTACCATCCAGCATGCAATGGACTTGTCGAAAGATTCCACAGACAGCTTAAAGCCGCTATTACATGTCATGCGACCAGCAGCTGGCTTGAAACACTTCCACTTGTACTACTGGGAATCCGGGCGGCATTTAAGGAAGACTTACAAGCGACTCCAGCTGAACTCGTATATGGAGAGACACTACGACTCCCAGGTGACATTTTTTGTCAATCGGCTGATGGTACAGAGGACTTGACAGTATACACTGAAAGACTGCGCACATTCGCCAAAAATTTGTTGCCATTACCAACTTCTCACCATGGGAATAACCGCTCCATATTCATTTTCAAAGATTTAGCAACAGCATCCCACGTCTTTCTAAGAGATGACACCTCGCACCCATCTTTTCAAGCAGCTTATACAGGCCCACATGAGGTGATAAAACGAGGGGATAAAGTTTTCAAGCTCCGCATAAAAGGCAAAGAAGTCACTGTATCAGTCGACCGCATTAAACCTGCCTACATACTTCGTGAGTTGGACCATTCTCCCGCCGTGGCAGCACCTGAGACCCGAGACGCTCCAGTGACCACCACTCGATCAGGACGAACAGTGCGTTTTCCAGAATATTATCGCCCGTAGGACGGTCTCTGGAGGGGGGTGATGTGGTGTGCTAGCCCACGAAAAAGTTTACATACCAGTTTAATAGAGAACTTTTCCAGCTAGTTGCTAGGGGCAACGAATGTTGTTGATATAGACTTCACATTAGAGAAAATTTTATTTTCCGCATTTTGGTTTTTGTAAATATCTTTTTAATTAATATATCTTATACAAAGTCAATCGGCATATCATTAATTCAGCAAACCTATGGACCTCCTTCTATTACAACAAAAGTGTATCGAACTTCGCTTTATTTCTTTATTAAATTTTCCCGTAAGCGCGCTCCATGTGCAGGTAGTTATGTTATTGATAGCGTACCTTTGATGGAAGTGTCATCGATCCGTGATTTAGGAGTGGTTATTGACCCGCGGACTGAGCGAGCTATACTTACCGCGGGCCCTTCAGCGCTGGTGTCGACGAGCGCGTGCGGCGGCTCGAACCGGTGGCAGCCGCGCGGCGTCAGCGTGTAGCGCTCCGCCGTGGGCACGCAGTGCCGCGACTGCAGGCGCGGGGCGGCCCACACCCCCGCCGCCGCCGGGCCCGCGTACTCCACCTGGGGACGCACGTGAGGGTATTTGGGAAAACAAACAGTACCACATTAAAATTATAGCTTATGAGTAATATACAATGAAAGTAATCAACGTGATACCAGCACCGGTTACCACAGAGTGAAATAAATTATGAAGACATTTAGCAGTCTTATGCTTCGGATTCAGACCATTCATTACCTTCAAAATTATCACATGGTATCAAAAACCCATTTCATTTTTTTTGATAATGTTACCTAATTTTAAAAGTACCAAATCGTATGTAGTGGTATAAGAATTTTAAACATCTATATAAATAGAAAGATGGAGCATAGCATTAAAAATATAAAATTAGCTAAGACAATAAAGGGAAGGCTAAAGATGGTAAGTAGATATGGTAGGTGGTAAATTCAAATAATAGGTCTTTACCTATGAAATTGCCGTATTGCAGTACAGACTTTTTCAAACAAAAAAAAAGTTTTGATTGGCTATGAATTCTAAATTCAAATTAATTTTGTTTTAAAAATATGACATTCTATTTACAATATAAGTCTTTTGTTTATTGATTAGCGTTGTATTTTCATTACATTTCAACATTTTTCCTCATAATGGATACTTTGAAATTTCGTGTAATTATGGAATATGAGTTCCGTCGTGGCACCAACGCGGCACAAACGACACGTAACATCAACGACGTTTACGGAGAGAACTGTACAAACGAACGTACAACCCGTTATTGGTTTGCTCGGTTCCGTTCTGGGAATTTTGACTTGAAAAATGAACCTCGTGGTCGTCCGGAAACTTTGGTCAACAATGATGAATTAAAGGCGATTGTGGAAGCTGATGAATCTCAATGATGGCGAAACTCGCACGTCTGCAACCAGCTTTGGTCAATCGGTCGTCTCCACTGCTACTTCACGACAACGCGCGACCCCATACTGCACAACAGACCGTCTCTAAGCTGCATGAGTTGGGTTTGGAAGCTCTCCCTCATCCGCCATACTCACCAGATCTTGCGCCTACCGACTATTACTTTTTCCAAAATTTGGGCAACTTTTTCGCGGGAAAAAAATTCAATTCCCGAGAGGCAGTACAAAACGCCTTTGAAGAGTTTGTTGTCTCCCGTCCTGCTGATTTTTTCAAGAAGGGCATCCATAAACTGCCACAGCGTTGGCAAAGATGCATTGATTGCAGGGGTGATTACTTTGAATAAAAGAAATAAATAAGTTCGAAAAAAAAAATACTTTAACTTTTTTCAAACAAAACGGCATAGGTAAAGACCTAATATTTGACTAGCGTTTTCCTTTATTAGCGTTAGCACTTTAATTTTTTTATCAATCTAAATATCGTATCAAATGTTGTCTGGAAGAGATCGCTTTTTAGCGATAAAACCCATTGTATTGCATTGATAATTGAAATTGGGCATTATTATGGTATTGTTACAGTGGTACTTATAAGCTTTCCTATTTTGTTATTATTATTAGGGGTATTTCGTCACCTTGGTGTCAATAAAGAGTTTATTTATCTTTACAGCAAAATTAAATATATTACGTTGTATTGGCGACTCCACCTGCAAACTGTAGCCATTATAACTGGGCCCGGCTCGTCCCCGGTCCACCCAGGGCCCGGGGTCAGGGTGGAGCAGTTCTCACCTGGACGGCGTGCGTGGAGTGCAGGTTGACCACGTAGCCCACGTGGTGGAAGGTGGGCACCGTGGCCTCGGCCTGCGTGACGGCCACGTTGTGGCGCGCCTCCGCCCAGCACAGCCGCTCCGTCGGCACCGACACCTCCACGCTGCCCGGCAGCACCTCCTCGAACACGTATTCACCATCTGCAATACGATATTCATTTGATCTTGCCATTCAGTGCGAACACTATAGTTGGCCTTGAATGTATGGAAAAGATATATGAGGAGTTTTAGAAAATAGATCGGCCGCTACGTGTGGCGTAGTTTAGGGAGGCTGGGCGCCTGAAGCGTGACGAGTGGCGAGAGCATGGAGCGTACCGTGCGTGTGCGCGTAGCGCGGCGGGCCGGCGTAGGCGCCGTCGGCGGCGAGCGGGCGCAGCGCCACGCGCGCGGCGGGGCCCCGCACGCGGCCGCGCACGCGCGCCTTCAGCTGGGAGAACGTACCGTGCGTGTGCGCGTAGCGCGGCGGGCCGGCGTAGGCGCCGTCGGCGGCGAGCGGGCGCAGCGCCACGCGCGCGGCGGGGCCCCGCACGCGGCCGCGCACGCGCGCCTTCAGCTGGGAGAACGTACCGTGCGTGTGCGCGTAGCGCGGCGGGCCGGCGTAGGCGCCGTCGGCGGCGAGCGGGCGCAGCGCCACGCGCGCGGCGGGGCCCCGCACGCGGCCGCGCACGCGCGCCTTCAGCTGGGAGAACGACACGCCCTCCACGGCCGCGTGCCCTACCGACACCTTCTGCTGCAGCGGGAAGTACCTGCAAATGCCGCGCTACTTCATAAATTATCAATTACTTGACACTGGCTAAATACACTAAAGTGTGGAGCCAAAACAAAACAAAAAACAAAGTGCCGTGCTGTCACCGTGTACGCTCGAGGCACGAGGTCTTTTGGCCGTCTTTTTCCTTGGCGAGTGGATTTTTTTGTTTTTTCTTTGGCTCCACACTTTTGTGTATTTAGCCAGTGTCAAGTAAATGATAATTTCTCAAGTGAATATTTCGTATACATATATTACAAGTCAAGTCGCAGTTCAAGTCATCAAGTCAAGTCATAATCTAGTCTAGTCTAATCAAGTCATACTCCTAGTAAAGTGGTGGCAACTTTACCAGAAGCTTCTATGGAGTTTTGGAAACAACACGAAAATAAACATTTCACCATCATTATACCATTTTCCCACACTCATGCCTGTAATCCAGCACTTAAAATGCCACCAATTTTATGCACTAACACTGAAAATAACACAAGTTTTGGAAAATAATACAATGCGGTGATGCCATCTTTTTCGTTTTCCCGCCAAAACTCCGGATGGAATTTTCAATATAATATGTCATTTAAATTCATATTTCCAAGTTATTGTTACGTTCGCCGATGGATACAGATGGATAGATAAAGAAATTTAGATTGATACACGAACATCTCAAATTCTGTTTAATAAAATAATATTTTTTTTTTTTTTTTTTTTTTTTATTATTAGATAGGCTTGCGTTTGACCACTATCGCACCTGATGGTAAGTAACGATGCGGTCTAGGATGTAGCACGCTTGCCTAGAAGATACCTGTTCACTCTCGATTTGAAGATTCCAAGGTTGTAGTTATCGGGAAATACGGACGCCGGTAAAGCGTTCCAGTCTTTGGCTGTTCGCATGAACCATTTTTGTCCGGTTTCTATCGAAGATATTATTACAAATAGAAATTATATGAAATCCCGACATACATTGAAATATTGTTAAGTTTTAAAATATCATCCAGGGAATCCTGGTTAGGATCTAGAATTTAGCAATGTGTTCGTTGGTTATAATTATTATTATTATTATTAATCTTAGGCCATCACTTGAAGCCTTACAGATAAAACTAACAAGTGTGCTTGAGACCACACAAGTAAAACTTTATTAGCTCCATCTATCGGCCGGTATAACTTTGTTTTTGCTTTGTTTAATAATATTGTCACCATCTTGACAATTGTAAATTGTCATTGTACAGAACATACCAACATAACAATACATATTTTTAACTATATTATGTTGACAATGGAGATCTACGTGAAAAAATTTCAACTATATTATGTTGACAATGGAGATCTACGTGAAAAAATTTCAACCTCCGTTCGTCTCGCACACACCAGCTTACTCCCCAAGTCAAGCGTGCGCAAAATAGTGTTACTTCAAAAGAAACTCACTGTAATCCTTCCCTCTGCTCCTGCTCCGACACTTCCACTGTAGCGTAGTACACTCCGGGAGGCAGGTATGTGCACCATTTACCTAAGACATTGTACTATTATGAACTCTTCATTAATTTTGTCATTAATCAGCAGTTATAGGTTATGGGAGTGACAACAGCACACCTGCAGCAGCTAATGTTAGTTAGCACGGAAAGGAAATAGGCGATGTGATGCGCGATTTAATTTCATAAATGTATTTAACTGAAAATTTAAATCTAATAATCATATTTATTTATACTTTAGCACAAAACTAAGAGAACTTAATGCTAATACCAGTCAACCTGGATGTGCAAGAACCTATAGGAAACGAAGATTTTTTCCATACATAATTTAACCACCCATTTCACCCTCTTAGGGGTAGAATTTCAAAAAATCCTATCTTAGTGGATACCTATACTTTCCAAAGAACACACCCTCCAAATTTCAAGTCTCTAGGATCAGCGGTTAAGGCTGTGCGTTGATATACAAGTCAGTCAGGATTTTGAATTTTATATGTATAGATAACGTAATTACTGCAACGCATACACAATACAAGCTGTTAAGAGGTGTCACGCTTTAGCACAGACGGGGTGCGGGTGCCAGGTACGCACCGTCCCGGTCGGGCTGCGCGGCGGCGGGCGGGCCGGCGGCGGGCGGGCCGGCGGCGGGCGGGCCGGCGGCGGGCGGGCCGGCGGCGGGCGGGCCGGCGGCGGGCGGGCCGGCGGCGGGCGGGCCGGCGGCGGGCCGCAGCAGCACGCGGCGGGCGGCCGGCAGCACGGCGCCGCACACGCGCCAGCGGGCCGCGCGGGCCCGCACGGCGCCGCGCGGCCCGCCGCCCGACACCTGCACCTGCACGTCGTCTATCTCGCACTTCTCTGGGGGACAACGTACAACTTTGCTTATTAAACATCGCTAGATCGATTCGTTGGAAAACGCCATTCATGTGTGTTCGGGCTTCAGCCCAAGTCCCAAATCCCTTTTTAAATTAATAAAATTAAATCATCAAAAAAACGATAAATAATAGTGTATATATTTTCTCAGGACAATTTTGCAATGAAATAACATATAACTTTTTTTTCTTCTAAGACGAGGTCCGAACAATGTGTCCGGATATGTACGTATTTGGGCACCAAATAAAATACTAGAAGATCTGTGTCTGGGTGTTGTGTGAGCATGGTCCTCGTAGTTTTTGGGTCCCTAGATCCAGGGAATTTTAGTTAGGGTCCAGGATCTACGTGCACGATCGTTGGGCGCATTCTTATCAATATTCAGTCAAAGTCAAAAGATTTATTGCAATTAGGCTATTTTTAGCACTTTTGCAATATTTTTATTTAACACTTCTATAGCATTCCCATTGTTATACTAAATTCTTATATGGACTAAACAATGTATGTCTATGAAGCAGGCTAATAGGGTCAGTATGTATGTTAGCATCTTGGACTTCGCTTAGGAAGCGGTAGATAACAGCTACAGCCCTTGCCATTGGAGCATTGGTATAATGTAACGGTGACCGACCGTGTTGGAAGCTGACGGTGTAGAGCCCGGGCTGCAGGTCGGCGAGCGTGAACCTGCCGGCGCCGTCGGAGGAGCCGACCGCGGCGCCGTCCAGCGCCACGCGGGCGCCCGCCAGGCCCTGCCCCGGCGCCGCCTGCACCGCCCCCACCACCGTGAACCCTGTCACCTGGGGCACAAACGTATTTTCTTTTAAACGGGCTGTTGGTCTCTGCCGACCTTTATAGCGACTTTTTCATCTCACAAAAATGGGAGGCAACCAGCTCAAGGGCAACCCTGCGCTGCAAACCTCGGCTTGGAACGTTGCCGGAATGAGAGGATCGAAAAAATTACGTCCACTGGGAGAGTTAACCCTATGGAAAATCGCGACCGTTCTAGCTAATCTATAGGGCTACATCGGCCTCGTCGACGGGGTCGGTGTCTATTTGTGTTACGCTGGTATCCTAATACCAGAGCTGAAAGCGGTACCTGAGCCTTCTGGCTCTTCTGGGCTAGACTGGTCCAGTGATCCTTGCGCAGGCAATAACTACGACTGCTATAGGATCGTCCGAGTCGCCCAAGACGTATCTCAGACGGCGACGACAGGATGGGAAACACAATATTATAGAATAGGAAAAGTTATGCCTCTATGAGAAAGATGAAGAAAACATTAATTTATCTAGGCTTATGGTATATGATATTTTAAGTATCGGTAATTTAGCAATTTAGCATCTGCAAATGCAGCATTGCGTTTTGGGAACCAGCTGTCTACGCGCAGACACGTTTGATGGAGATGAAGGGGGTGCGCGGTGCGCGGGGGCTACACCAGCTGACTGCTTGGACTACCGCCCCACTCCGCAAAGCCGACGCTGGGTGATCGCACGTCCATTTAAATTATGAACCTACCTAAAAATTGTACTTTGTATTGTTCGAAAATTAAACTAACTGTGATTTACGTATGTTGTTATTATTAACAAAGTTGACGACCGTGACAGGACAGTGCTTAAAAGCTCGCAATCGAGTTCCTAGTCGCCCGTGTCGTGTTCGAAAATTGCAACATCATTACAGAAGACTACTTACGTGATTGTTGTACGCGCTTCAAATCGCAATTGCCGGAGCCGGAGTCGAACAAAGAAAAAGCTGCTTTTGGAACCTGTGTTGGAGCATCATAATACAAAGGTCTAATCCAAAGAAAGTAAGCCCTAATCCTAATAAACTTCCGAATCTTTCTTCTTCGTCAATACGCAAAAGTTTGTGTGAAATGGCCGACTTGCTACTCAAGCGTTAGATATCTATTCTAATCTAGCTTAAAGTAAGACTATCCAGGCTTATTTCACGTTTTAGCGACTTTAAATTTCAATCGCTAACACGTAATAAAAATATTGATATTCCCTATAAATTCATTATGCTTCAATCTTCCTTGCTAAAATATAATTTAATTCTTTCTAAAAAACTATAACTTCTTTCTTAAATACAACTTATTGTATTCTCTCATTTCTTTGCACCCAAATAAATAACTTCTATTCTATGCAAAGCTAATTTAGCTATCGGCAGGTATATTGTAATCGTTATAAATCACCCACCCATAGAAACGAACTTAGTGCATTGATTTCTATTCAATTATTTAAACCGATTTTGCCGACTAATTCCAGCTCGTGAGAGCGACTACGCCAGCGCCGTGCGCTTACTCCGCTGCGTTCGCGCTCCGTCCTGGCAATCCCCGCTGTTCCGCTCGCTGGCCCTGGCAGTGCCCGGGCTTGCTTGCCCTAGCTGTGTGCTCGGCCAGACAGCTACTTCTGTCAACGTCGGGTAACCCTAGCGTAAACTGGATCTGGAGCTGCTAATGCTTCAAGCAGGTTTGATTAATTTTACTTATTTCGTTGTTTCTTTTCCAAGTTGTTCAGTGATTTATAATTATTAAGAATGAGTCAAGAATCAAAAACTGAGGTTGAGTTAGAACGCGAAAAGAGAAATGAATTATCTAATTTAATAAAACAAAGAGGTATTATTAAGGGGCGCCTAACTAAGTTTGCCGACTATATTGCTAATATTAAAGCTTTAAAAGATATATCTGCTGTTAAGTACAAAGAATTAGAGCTTAAATCTGATAGATGCCAATCGTTGTTAACCGAGTACGAAGATACACAAGATAAAATAGATTTATTGCATTCGGATTCTAATGAACAAATTAAAGAAAGAGATGCGTTGGAGAATCAGTTCCTTAATTTGATATCTAACTGCCAGGTTATCTTAGATAGTCGCCCAGATAAAAAACAAAGGGATATAAATTCCGTAGGTGATTGTGAGCATGCATCTATTAGCAGTTGTCATTCCCATTCGGCTAATGCTATCAAGTTGCCTACTATTAAATTACCTACTTTTGACGGTAATTATTTACAGTGGTTAGAGTTCAAGGACACGTTCGAATCGGTAATAAATAGCAACGAAAGGATTCCTCCAATTAATAAATTCCATTATTTACGCTCCTCGCTCGAAGGTAGTGCAGCCGTGGTTATAAAATCCATTGAGTTTAGCGCTAAAAATTATAAAATTGCGTGGGAGTTATTATGTCAGAGATATGATAATAAAAATATTTTAATAAATAACCATTTAAAGGCGTTATTTAGTATTGAGTCTTTAAATAGAGAATCTTTTAAAGCGTTGCGGTTTATTGTTGACCATGTTTCAAAACATTTACGTGCCCTCGATTCTCTTGGCCAGCCTACTAGCATGTGGGATGCCCTAATTATATTTATGGTTTCGGCCAAGTTAGACATACACACGAGTAGAAAATGGGAAGAATATAAATGCAACCTTGGTGACTTACCGACTTTAAGTGAGTTTTTTGCTTTCTTGCGCAGTCGTGCTGATGTGCTGGAAACTGCTTATAGCAATAATAACCGGTTTGATAGATCAGCTGATAACAAACAAAATAAGCCTAATACTCAGTCTAAAAGTTTTGTAATGTCTTGTGATAAGAAGGAGAATAAAGGTTGTTGTGTTTTGTGTAGTGAAGGTCACGCGTTGCACCAATGCCCTAAATTTAAGAATATGAATGTCGATGACCGCATCAATGAAGTATCTAAATTAAAACTGTGTAAGAATTGTTTTCGCAGTGGTCATAATGCATACCAATGTCAACTTAAGGGGCTATGTCTTACTTGCAGAAAGAAGCATAATACACTTATACATAAAACTTACCAGTCCTCAGCAGAACCTCAGCCCTCCACTTCTTCGTTGCCTATTTCACTCACGGCGTCTTCATCAGCTGGTCAGGTGTTGTTGTGTACGGCTATGGTCAAAATAATGATGAATAATAAAACTAACCATGCACGTGCACTGTTGGATACGGGAAGTCAGTCCTCATTTATCACCGAAAGGCTGAAAGAAAAGCTAGGGTTGTCTATTGATCAGTCTCACTCAGTAAATGTCCGCGGTATTAATAATGTGGCCTGTAATATTCGCAAAAATGTAATATTAAAATTAAGTCAAGAGTGATACCGTTTGAAATTAATGTGAAATGCTTGGTAGTGCCACGCATCACAGGTATCTTACCGAACTCAGTCATTGATACTGAATGCTTGAAATTCCCAGAAAATATTGAACTTGCTGACCCTAAATATTTTTCCCCTGCAGAGGTAGACATTCTCCTAGGTGCAGATGTATATTGGGAAATAGTCGGCACTAACTTAATAAAACTTGGTTCTAATAAACCAGTTCTTCAAGAGTCTAAGCTCGGGTGGCTTGTAGGTGGTCCTATAATGACAAGTCAGTCAATCCCAGAGTTCATTGTAACTTTTCTCAAGAAATACAGGATTCGTTAGAAAAATTCTGGAAAATTGATGACTTACCACAGGCAAAAACATATTCACCAGAAGAGCAGCTCTGTGAAAATCATTTTGTAAAAAATACTACTCGTTTACCAAATGGCAGGTTTTCTGTTAACATTCCAATGAAGGACTCACCTGAGGAAGCTCTCGGTAGTTCTTATTATATTGCCAAAAAATGTTTAGAAAATCTCGAAAAAAGGTTTATTAAACTTCCAACCCTAAAAGAAAACTACAAAATGTTTATAAATGAATATTCTAATTTGGGACACCTTAGTAAAATAAATCAACCTGAATTTGGATATTATATGCCACATCACGCGGTTATACGCGAGAAGAGCGAAACAACTAAGATTCGCGTGGTATTTAATGCGTCGTCAAAAACAAATTCAGGAAAGTCTCTAAATGATATTCAGATGGTTGGGCCAGTAGTGCAAAGCGATTTAATATCAATATTACTTCGTTTTCGCGCGCATAAATTTGTTCTTACAGGGGACATAGAGAAAATGTACCGCCAAATTGAAGTTGCGCCGTCCCAGCGTCACCTGCAGCTCATCCTGTGGCGCGAAGAGACTCACCATAAAATTGATGTGTTGCAACTCAACACAGTGACGTACGGCACTGCGTCGGCGTCGTTTCTGAGTACTCGATGTCTCCTACAGCTAGCTAATGAATGTGAGGATAAGTCTATAGCTTGCGTAATAAAGCATGACTTCTATGCAGATGATTTAAATACAGGTTCCGACACGGTAGAAGGCTTAAAATATATTCATAAGAATGTCGTAGATGTACTGAATTCCGCATGCCTTCCACTGCGAAAGTTTCGAACAAATTGTGCTGAATTATTCGATGACGAGATAGACTCGTCCAACCCGATGGATTTCAATAAAGAATCCAGTGTACTGGGTCTAAATTGGTCTCCTAAATCAGACCTCTTGCAGTTCTCCACCGACATAGAACCTTCAAATCAAATTACCAAAAGGTCAGTAATTTCCGCTACTTCCAAGGTCTTTGACCCCTTAGGGTTATTATGCCCATGTATAATTGTAGCTAAAATTCTATTACAAGAGTTATGGTCTTCTGAACTTGGCTGGGATGATCCCGTACCCACGGATTTCTCTAAAAATTGGTCAAGTTTATTGAAAGAGTTTTCTAATTTATCCCTAATACAGATCCCTCGAAGGGCACTGTGCGAAACTCCTTGCAATATAACTCTGCATTGTTTTGTAGATGCCAGCCAGAAGGCCTATTCAGCGTGCGTATATCTTCGTTCTGAGAATCAGGATCTAAGTATCACAGTACGGTTGTTGTGCGCTAAGACACGAGTATCACCTCTAAGTCCAACTACTATACCGAGGTTAGAGTTATGCGGTGCTTTATTAGGTGCTCGTCTATGCTCAAAGGTGCTTCAGTCGCTACGATGTGATGTGACTCAAAAATACCTATGGACTGACTCTACAGTCGTATTAGGATGGGTAAAAACGCCGCCAAAGAACCTTAAAGTTTTTGTGTGCAACCGTGTAAATGAGATTAATGAGCTCACTGATGGGTTTACGTTTTGTCATGTTCCCACTGATCAAAACCCAGCGGACATGGCATCTAGAGGTATAAGTCCTAAACAGCTTCATTCTTCATCCCTTTGGTGGGAAGGGCCTTCGTTCCTCGCATCTGGTCCATCTGCATGGCCTAAGCAAACGCACACATACACACCTACAAACTTACCTGAAATAAAAAATGTTATTAAATGTAATGTTTCATCAACAAATACCAGTATTTTGTTTGAAAAATATTCTAACCTTAATAAATTGAAAAGAGTATACGCGTATGTATTACGATTCATTACAAATTGTAAAAACAAAAACTCGCGTGTCACTGGGCCTTTAGATGTTAATGAGTTAAATAATTCACTGCAAATACTGGTCAAATCTAGTCAAATGCATAGTTTCAATGAAGAAATTAAATTAATAGCTAACAACAAACCTCTAAATCATAAGAGCATATTGTCGTTGAACTGTTTTCTAGATTCTAACGGTTTGTTAAGAGTTGGTGGACGAATACAAAACTCAGATTTTAGTTATGATAAAAAACATCCCTTGATCTTAAGACTCAAAACATCACTTCACGAAAATTTTGTTTAAAAGTGAACACGAACGCCTGTTTCATGCTGGTCCTCAGCATCTACTTGCCTCTATAAGAGATAATTTTTGGCCTATCGGTGGCAGGCATTTAGCACGCACTACGACTAAGCAGTGCATGATTTGTATTCGTTTACGGGGACAAACGTTGCAGCCCTTGATGGGCAGCCTACCTGCTGAAAGAAGTGACTCATCATTTCCTTTCTACTCGTGTGGCGTCGATTTTGCCGGACCGTTCATGATCTCTTGTCGCAAGGGAAAAGGCAACCGCATTTCAAAATGTTATTTATGTTTATTTATCTGTCTCTCGTCTAAAGCGTTACATTTAGAATTAGTAAGTGACTTAAGTACTGAGGCATTTATTCTATCTTTACGGCGATTTGTATCTAGAAGAGGTAAGCCTAATTCAATTTTTTGTGATAACGGCTCTAATTTTAAAGGAGCAAACAACGAAATGAGTAATATACTCCGATCCAGTTGCGAGTCTGTTCGTAATTATACTGCTAATGAAGGCTTCAAATTTGTCTTTAGTCCCGCATATTCACCTCACTTTGGGGGCATATGGGAGGCTGGCGTTAAGTCAGCCAAACATCACCTACGTCGCATAGCAGGCAATGCTTCCCTAACATTTGAGGAGCTCGCAACCCTTTTTGCGCAGATTGAAGCGATATTGAACTCCCGTCCGCTAACCCCACTGTCCTCCGATCCAAATGATCCTTCACCGTTAACTCCAGGGCACTTTCTGATTGGCCGGCCACTTACCTCGGTGCCGTCACAGCCAATTACATCAAAGCACCCCAACAGATACCAACTTATAGAGAAGCTAAGACAGCACTTCTGGGAGAGGTGGCGCCGAGAATTCATAGCAGAGCTCCAGCAGCGAACTAAATGGAAGACGAAGCAGCGAGAACTTCATCTCGGCGACCTAGTAATACTTAAAGAAGACAATCTCCCTCCACTGCAAGGGCGACTTGCCCGCATAAGCCAATTATACCCTGGGTCAGACGGGATAAGCAGAGTCGCCGATGTTCTTACTACAAAGGGCACAATGAGGAGGGCCATAAATAAAATGTGTATAATACCTGTCGACGACAACACTATTAAGACTCCAAATCAAGAAGACGAGAAAATGAATGTAGAAAACTCGGACAAAGGAGCTTCAGACTATTCCAATGAAGCAGATACGAATGCTAAGTCTTTGAAAGCAGCGCTTTCAAGGCCCCGGAAGATGTCTACGCGCAGACACGTTTGATGGAGATGAAGGGGGTGCGCGGTGCGCGGGGGCTACACCAGCTGACTGCTTGGACTACCGCCCCACTCCGCAAAGCCGACGCTGGGTGATCGCACGTCCATTTAAATTATGAACCTACCTAAAAATTGTACTTTGTATTGTTCCAAAATTAAACTAACTGTGATTTACGTATGTTGTTATTATTAACACCAGCTACATTCGAAATTGCCCATTTACAATAATTATAAAAAAAATTGAACATCTCACCTCAAAAGCATTCTTGATGTACAAGCTGTCATGACGAACTGTGAAAGGCACAGCATCTGGTCTCACGTTGTATGTGACATCCACTTGCCCGGGGGTAGTACGCAAGGTGGCCAGTCTATATTCTCCAGCGGGGACGAGCCCAAAGGTGAACTCTCCTGCAGCATCCGTGATCACGTGGCAGATAGGGGCGTCCGGCACGCCTTGGAGGAGGGCAGTGTTGCAGCCTTCTACTCGGTACTTTGGATTTTCCTGGAGAAAAACATTATTTGTAATGATATTAAAAAAGCTTTTTTTTTGCATATCTCTTTTTTTTCATCCTTTTACTAGACTATATATACATAACCATTCTAGCGTGACATGTCAAACTTATTTTTTATTTTGCTGTAATATTTTCCCAGTGACCTTATTATATCGTTTTGGTAGTTTGCAATTTAAAAAAAAATTAACAGATATTTCTATTGCTGTCTAACCTAAAGTGTAATTAATAAGTTTTACATATTTGTGGGAATTATAATAACCTAAAACTTTTAAGACATGCTTTTCCAATGCTGTGTGTTATAATGGTAATAATAATTATTATAGGATTTCTTTTACCCAGTTTTGTTCTTTTTATGTTATTTCTATTAGTAGTTCTGTATGGTTAAGAGTTTATGACAATAGATTTACGTAATTCAAACACCAAAGCACTTGTAATAACTAGCTAATTATATTATATTAAACTGATTTCTATGCTAAGTATATAATTTATGATTATTGATGAGCATGATGTATCGACGGTGCGATTGGGAACAAACTCACTATCCGCGGGTCACGGGTGCAAACTGTGATAAAAATGCTGATGAGGTGAAAGCTAGAAATTGCTAAAATTATAAAATTGTATGATGGCTCGTACAGGTTCAAAGAGTAGAAATGTGTTAGTAATATTTGGCTTTTCATTTTAATGAATTATCTTTAGCATGCTTGTTCACTCTACACTTAGGTCAGTAAATTGCATAAACACTTTTTCAGTACAAAAGCAATTAGTATGAAAATGGTTTTAAAATGTGTGAAATCAAATTTTTTTTTTAGCACAGTTCTATCAATGCCTATACTTACTTCTTTGGAATACAGGAGCACATAAACCCCTTCAATAGGACTTCCAAATGAGGTGACCAATCCTTTCACATCATATCCCTTTACAGCCAGAACTACTCCAAGAGGCAAGGCCATCTTACCTTCCTTCATTTGGACTTCTACTTGTGATGGTTCCAGTTTCCATCTGTAATTTTGATCATTAATAAGCGAGATGTATGTCCACTAATGTAGGCGAATCTGGCCTTCCCCAAAACATGAAATGACACACTAACACTAATATTATTGTGGTTTAAAAATATTAAGAACTAGTTGCGCCCCACGGTTTCACCCGTGGCAAAAATGTATTTTAATTATTTGCTCATCCCACGAGAAAATTTCCCTTTTCCGGGATAAAATGTAGCCTTTATGTTAATCCAGTGTATAAGCTACCTTGGTACCGAATATCATCCAAATCCTTTCAGCCATTTGAGCGTGAAGGAGTAACACACATACAAACTTTTGCCTTTATAATATTAGTGTGATAATTTATAAAGCATGAAATAAAAATAAGTTTTGTTAAGTCAGCATTAATCCAAAGAATCTCAGATCAACAGATAACATTGCAGCTTTTTTGATAGTTAATTGTTATGCAAAACATCAGCATTGGGTTACAACTGGTTAATAGGCAGAAAGCCGTGATGACATTTTGTTGATTTTTCTCCTTCGGTGTTCAGTTATCAATTCTAAACAGCCTGCAAATTTGTATAGTTAGTTATAACACCAATGAATTACTGACCTTGGATGAGAAGCCTTAACAGTGTACTTCCCAGGTATTACAGCAGTAAAATGGAAGTCACCACCAACCACTGTGACAGTCTCCCTAGTTTCACCCTTCTCACTGACAAGCTGCACAGATATGCCACTTGGGCCTTGCTCCTGTCCTAGTGTGATCACTCGGCCGTTGATGCCAAAACCATTGAACGCAAAGTTAATGTCCTGTCCAGTGGAGCATCTGTCTGACACTCCATCTATGGACAGAGCAACTTCAGAGGGCTCAAAACTCAACCCAGCAGGTGGATGGACCTTTAAAACATACTCTCCTTTCTCATAAAGAGGCAGGAAATAGTAACCATTCGTAGGAGCACATTCTGTCTTTTCTTTGAGACTTCCTTCCTTGGTGTACCTAAAATGTATATATTACTTTTTCGTCGATCGCGGTTATGGTAAATAAGTCATATTTATGGAAATTGCTAGCAAAAAATAATCCAATTATAACGTATAGGTTAACTTACAATCCGATCTCAATTTCAGAAAAATCCAATTTGACGTGACTTTTAACGAATCCGCCACATCCCAAAATATCATTGGCGGTACATCCTGCAGTTAATAATGAAATAATTAGAGTTAAGAATAAATTTACAGTGCGAGCAACTAACGCCATTGTAAAGTATGATTTTTTTTTTCATTTTGGCAACTGTCTTTTTGTCATTTCTGCCAGTTTCACGACAATTTTTTTTTTTTTTTTTTTTAAGATTTGGCTCCACACTTTTGTGTATTTAGCCAGTGTCAAGTTATTGATATTTTATCAAGTTATCGATATTTCACGCAAATATGTGTCAAGTCACAGTCGAAGTCACCAAGTCAATCCATAGTCAAGTCAGTCTAGTCAAAGTCATACTCCTAGTAAAGTGGTGGCAACTTTACTTGAAGCTTCTATGGAGTTTTGGAAACAACACGAAAAGAAACGTTTCACCATCATTATACCATTTTCCCACACTCACGCCTGTAATCCAGCACTTAACGAATAAAATGCCACCAATTTTATGCACTAACACTGAAAATAACATAAGTTTTGGAAAATAATACAATGCGGCGACGCGATCTTTTTCGTTTTCCCGCCAAAACTGTTCACGACAATTAAGCGGAAGAAATATAATAGGTCTTTACCTATGAAATTGCCGTATTGCAGTACAGACTTTTTCAAACAAAAAATAGTATTGATTGGCTATGAATTCTAAATTCAAATTAATTTTGTTTTAAAAATATGACATTCTATTTACAATATAAGTCTTTTGTTTATTGATTAGCGTTGTATTTTCATTACATTTCAACATTTTTCCTCATAATGGATACTTTGAAATTTCGTGTAATTATGGAATATGAGTTCCGTCGTGGCACCAACGCGGCACAAACGACACGTAACATCAACGACGTTTACGGAGAGAACTGTATAAACGAACGTACAACCCGTTATTGGTTTGCTCGGTTCCGTTCTGGGAATTTTGACTTGAAAAATGAACCTCGTGGTCGTCCGGAAACTTTGGTCAACAATGATGAATTAAAGGCGATTGTGGAAGCTGATGAATCTCAATCTACAGCTGAGCTGGCAGCAGCTTTTGATGTTAGCATCAAAACAATATTGGTCCATTTGCGACAGATTGGCAAGATAAAAAAGCTTGATAGATGGGTGCCCCACGAACTTAACGATCGCCAGCGCAACGTACGCGTCGAGACTTGCCTTGCGCTGCTTAACAGGCACAGAAATGAAAGAATTTTGCACCGAATTGTTACGTGCGACGAAAAATGGATTCTTTTTGACAATCGAAAGCGCTCAGCAAGTTGGTTAGATCCTGGTTCGGTACCAAAGCAATGTGCAAAACGAAAAATGACCCCTAGAAAGGTGATGGTCACAGTTTGGTGGTCTAGTGCTGGTGTGATTCATCATAGCTTTTTACAAAACGGCGAGAGCATTACTGCAGATGTGTACATTGAAGAACTGACCACAATGATGGCGAAACTCGCACGTCTGCAACCAGCTTTGGTCAATCGGTCGTCTCCACTGCTACTTCACGACAACGCGCGACCCCATACTGCACAACAGACTGTCTCTAAGCTGCATGAGTTGGGTTTGGAAGCTCTCCCTCATCCGCCATACTCACCAGATCTTGCGCCTACCGACTATTACTTTTTCCAAAATTTGGACAATTTTTTAGCGGGAAAAAAATTCAATTCCCGAGAGGCAGTACAAAACGTCTTATAAGAGTTTGTTGTCTCTCGTCCTGCTGATTTTTTCAAGAAAGGCATCCATAAACTGCCACAGCGTTGGCAAAGATGCATTGATTGCAGGGGTGATTACATTGAATAAAAGAAATAAATAAGTTCGAAAAAAAAATACTTTAACTTTTTTCAAACAAAACGGCAATTTCATAGGTAAAGACCTACTATATAAAGTAAAAGACGAAAATGACTATATGATCATAAAAATAAGAGGAAAAAAAATATAAATATAAATGACAAAACCAATAAGTGCAGAGATGAATTGAAAAATAAATAAATAGAATAATAAGGGAATGACTATGGTCCGTATTACAGAACGATGCTCAGTCATCGATCGGTGTTTAAGTAGAGATTTCATTCAATATTATTCAAATGAAAGTGATCATTCACTTGATGAATGAAATTTCTGTTTGAGTACCGATCGATGACTGAGCATCGTTCTGTAATACGGACCTATAATACTTAACTAGCTATTAGCGTGTAGCGTAGCGTTACAAACTCTATTTCTGTATGCACTATCAGAAATACTTGTAAATAATACTTTATAATTTGTGGTAATATAATACGTAGTGTCTCTATCAGCTATTATGTAGTATAATGCAAATCGTATGTAGCATCTATATGGGCCTAGTTTCTGATACTAGGCCCATGTTTTTACTACTACTAGGTGGCGCCTATGAATACCTTTCGCTTAGTGTTGCATTAATTTATGTACAATATAATGTAATATCCGAATCTATTTATAGTGCGGCACCAATGAAACACTTGGAATTCATTCGTTATACCCAGTACGAAGACTCTCTTTTTAGTATGTGATCTTAGGCCCGTAACGGAACTACGCTCAGTCGTGAATTTCTGATACTTTATAATATGTCCTCAAGACGAGATTTCATTTACAAAAATAAGATCATAATATAGGAATGAAATTTCTACTTGAGCATCAATTGACGACTTAGCATAGTTCTGTAAAGCGGGCTTCAGGGTTTCAATTTTAAGTCTTAAATGAACAGAATAAAAGCTGATGAAATTTAAAAGTATCTTTAATATTTATTTTAGAATTCGTCAAAAGATTGATATGAGCCATGGTCACGAAATCAGTTTTTTTTTTAATATTTCCCTTCATGTACCTATTACGATTTTGCATGATTGCGAAAAATGTAGATCATAAAAGTTGACGGGGGCAATTTTTTTTTATATATCGAGTCGTTTATGAGGTAGACTGTGATACTGCGATACAGTCGCGCGTGCTACTGAATCGCTACTAAGGTCCGTATTACAGAACGATGCTCAGTCATCGATCGGTGCTCAAGCAGAGATTTCATTAATTGATCACTTCATGACTGAGCATTGTTCTGTAATACGGACCTAAAAGTCGTCGTTTAAATTACGTAGTACGAGAACTACGAGTTAGGATAGGACTAGTAGGTAATATAGTCAGTTAAATAAATACCCCCATAAACCGCGTGTAGTACTTCCGGCTAGAGTTCAAAATAAATAACACGAAAATTTAAAATGAGAATGAAAATATTGCAAATCCGCAACTTAATATAAGAGCGATGTTTATAATTATAAGCGTTTTGTAAAACAAGCTTATTTATGTAAAGAGGGCGAATTCTGTGTGGTCATGTTTACCCGTCGTCGGCGTCGTTTTATTTGATTTGACATCGCCGGTAGACAGTTCCTTGAAGAGGAGGTGAGTCTATTGATACTTACCTTTTTTTTTATAATAGTCCTTATAATAACACTGTTGTGTGAATTAAATATATTCTATTTATTTGACTATGTAGATTAGGTATATTTTTATAGTTCAATGAGTTAATAATTTAGGGTAGACTTTGTGCAATAGATAGACCACACCACCCTCAGACTCTCCAAAGAGATCAACATTTGAATAAAGGAGTAAGCTGATATATGGACCACAAGAAAACATTCACTGAAACCAGTAGTGGGATATCTATGTAGTTAATTGTAACTTATATTGTAACAGGACAATTTAATGTTCTATTTATTATGCTAGTTAATAAAATTAGTGGGACAAGTGTTAGTTTAGAAACATATATGAAATAGAATGTTTTTATGTCATAATAATTATGTTGATTCAAATAAGTGCTGTACCTATAAGTATTTAATATGATGGATTGATTGATTGGTGCATAATGATACTGGTATGTATAGCAAAATAATGTCCATTTCTGGAAATTCAAATTTATTTATTGTGCGCTTTCATGCTTCCGTAAATCTTTAAAACAATATTATATTATCAAAATGAAGGAGTGTATATGTACATATCAATAATAAAAAATAATATATACTTAAAAATACATTTACTAATTAATAGTGTGGTGATAGATATACAGCTATTTTTGGGTTTACTATAATTTTAAGTAGCTACAGCAGTTTTAGCTTTGTTTTGTATAGGAAGGAATAGTTTGAACTCGGCAGGTAATTCATCTTCTGAGTACAGTCTATCAGAAAAGTAGACCCTCCGAATCCTGCAGTTTGCATGGATTTGTACTCTAAGTGTCTCTACATAATTGGTTCCGTAAGCACGCCTAGTGAAGTCCGCCAAATTAAACTGTATCTGGTTCCAGCCCTCATCTAGACGCATTGGCATAGTGCAGATGAACGGTTTCACGCGAGTCGTGGACTGGTAGTTGCTTGCCCGGAATCTTCTTCGCACATTTTTATCGTCCAAAACCTGTCAATAAACAATTTGAGGTTATTATGCACCCCTCAATTTTATTCTTGAAATGTGTTATTTAGTTTATATTTCACTGACCTGAACTTCAAACGTGAAGTACTTCTTGAGGTTTTTAATAATCATTACCAGGAACGGCAATTTGATGCCGAGAGTCTTCTTCGGATCGGCTGGACAAGTGATGTATGTAGTGCTAACATTAGTCCCTACGATCTCTAGCACGAGGCTCTGGATATCGTTGTCCGTAATCCTTTTTATGTGCCCATTTCGAACCTTCTTATCCCAAATTTGCAAAGGTTTACTGCCTATGCTGTAAAGGATTGATAGAAAGCCGGACTGAAAAGTATTCTTGAACATTCTGTGGTCGAGTTCACTATCACGTAACTACTTAATACCCTTACATCTACAAGGCAATTAAGTTTAGATGTTTAATCAATACAAAATATTTGCGGTTGCATTACAGTCTGACAGGCTGAGACAGTAAACACAAGAATTTTGAGCCTGCCATTGATTGGCCAAGGCTATGTATTGTATTTGCACGTAATGTTACCATAGCAACGGATGATCTCTCTGTGCGCTCCATTTAACGTAGATTTCTTTAATTAATTATATATAATGAAAAGAAAACATTTAAATTTTTTAACCATTTGTTTTATGTGTTTTACTTAGAGTACGTTAAAAAAAATCAGACAAATATTTTATTTGATTTTTTATGCATTTATTAAAATTGTTGATTTTTCAAGATTTAATAACGTGAGGCTAAATAAGGTTTTTAGCTAGAAGCCAGAAAAAAACAAAAAGTAATACACCTTTTGTCAAGGATCAAGATAGCCTTTAAAACTTTGTTTTTAAGGTTCCATAGAACTACAAGGAACCCTTATGAGATCCTCATGTTGGACTCTTCATCAGAATCCTTTTACAGCCTTTCTAATAACTTCTAATGTTACAAACTTACATGCAGGAAACATGCACAAAATTTGTATAAATAAAGCTCTCATGTTCCTAAAACACCATTGTTCATCACTCAAATGTTTGTCTTGTATGGAATCGAACCCACAATCTATAGGTAGTTAAGAAAGGAGAGATATCAACTTTCACGTGTACGATTTTCAAGATGCTTAAATAATATAATTCATTTGTATTTAAGGTTGTGGATTTAATATAAGACCATAAGTACTAGGCATGATCCAACATTCTTTGTATGATTTTGACCGTATTAACCCACTATACCTATTTACAGGCCTCATTGGCCGAATGTCGCAAACTTATAATTTTGTAATACATAATTATATTTAGTATCACCTACTTTTATAGGTAAATAAATTAATTTGAATTTGAACTAAGCTATCAGGATATATGGAACTAAAGAAGTTTTACGTCAGTTTTAAATCAAACTCTTTTTTTTTTTTAATAATTTTGGTGTCCATTGGTCCCATTTTAGTCCTGCCTGAGTCTGTGATAATGACTGCGTAAAACGAAACACCTTGGGTCATTTGAAAGTGACGTTGACATTACTTTACGGCCTTAGCTGTTCTAGCAGTGACGTGAGGTTTTTTTTTAGTTTGTGCAAAGTCTATTTATCTCAAGGAAACTTAAAGTAAATTTTAAAATATCTGGAATAAGCACTTAAGTAAAAGATATTCTAGAAATGTTTAATTATTTGTGTCTTGAGTTATGAAGGAGTTGAATATTATGTGGTTTGTAATATAGTACACTAGCTGTACCCCACGGTTTCATCCATAAAATCTCATAAGAACCATAATTAAGTATTCTGTCATTCTAGGGCTTTCTAATAAAAATCACTTCGTGACTTTGATCCGTTGCAATGTGCAAGAAATGAAAATAAACCAACAAAAAAATGAGTGTGCTTTAGACCACACGACCGAACTACAACTCTCTGAATTTCACTAAATTCCATCTATATTCTCTGAGTATTTCGTCTGTTCCCAGTAGTTCAAAAAACAGTTCAATGATGAATTGACTGAACTAATACGAAGTCAAGTTTACTATGTGTCCACGGGAACAGTGTAACTTTCCAGGATTATGTGTATGTATTAACCTAGGGTACAAGCTCAAGTACAAACAACAAGTCAGTAGCAAATTCATCTAAATCCATTCAACCGTTTAAACAGTAAGGTATTCTTAAAAAAGATGGACGGTTTTTTGGTTACTATCTCCCTCTGACCACATATCTTTTTAAACACAATATAGTCTAATACTTATAAGATATTATTTGACTTAATAGCGCAAAAGTTAAAGTTTTTTTTAGAATAATTTCGCGGGAACGCGAAAAAGATTGTGTCATTGCATTGTATTATTTTCCAAAACCTGTGTTATTTTCAGTGTTAGTGCATAAAATTGGTGGCATTCTATTCGTTAAGTGCTGGATTACAGGCGTGAGTGTGGGAAAATGGTATAATGATGGTGAAACGTTTCTTTTCATGTTGTTTCCAAAACTCCATAAAAGCTTCAAGTAAAGTTGTCACCACTTTACTAGGAGTATGACTTTGACTAGACTATGACTTGACTTGATGACTTCGACTGTTACTGGACACATATTTGCGTGAAATATCATTAACTTGATAAATTATCAATTACTTGCCACTAGCTAAAAATTAAAAAAAAAAAAAAAAAAAAAAAAAATATGATACGAAATAAATTTCTTAATCTATGGATACGAACATATTCAACTTCAACTCTTTGTAAATGGCCTTTGTGATACGAACATATTTCAAAAATATTTTAAATGTCTTTGTATCCATCAAATTTCTTGTTCTTGTCTGTGTCTATTCAATACTAAATCAAAATGTCAAATTAAATAGAAAAAAAGTTGCAAGCGCTGAATGAATGCATATCGCGATTATCGCGTGTGGGATTTTATATTTTAATTATTCGTAATTTTGTGTTTACAAGCCTATTTCTTAGTCACAACATTACAAAATTATTTTAACATGTTATTTCATTACTGTGTAAAAAATATGGACTGTTAATTTTGTTTAATTCGATTTAAAATAGTTATCCTGCAAAAAGGCAAATATGACGACGGAAATGTCATCAAAAAGGTATGTAGACAAATTTAGTTCTAATTAAATAAATGTCTTTCTTGTAAGTTACCTGAAAATTTCCAAACAACTCGTATCCTAAAATTAATACCTGAAAACAGGAATGTGTAGATGAACCCAATAATCTAAATAATGTACAATAAAATAGTCTTCTACTTGTTTCATGTGTTGTAAAATCACCATGGGACTAAAATTATGTAAAATTAAATACAGACAAGGTTCTTCATAGGTACTTCAATCAAACTCACGTCATAAAACCTCAATTTATATAGGAACTGAACAGACAGATGGGCTTATTTTTTAAAATAAGAACCTTTTTTTTTTTAACATAACTTTCAGCTGTGCCTTGTCCTTCAGTGCAAGAACTCAAAAATGCAATGTAGTGATCTGTATTCAACCGAGGTGGGTCAGTCCAGGCATCTAGGTGAGGCCTAAATATAGTAAGGTTAATGTGGCACAGGTTTGGGTCTAAAAACCTCCCCTCACCTCCTCTTTCTTGTTCCCTCATATGCCAGTATGAAGTATTTTAGAAGGTCAGGGGGTGATCATGGAACTTTGATTGCAATGCAACAGAATACATTTCAATCAGAATTTGAAAATATCCATAGTAACTATGCACATAAACTGCACATTGAAACTGTCAAATCCATACATTGATGCGTTTTATTGGTTTCAATCAAGTTACATAATTGGCTAGCCAAGAGTGGCAGCATCTTATGGCATCACAAACCTTTAGTAGTTATTAGAGTTAGCTTACAAATTTTACACTTGCAAGAGAGGCAGAAAATGAAATGGGTAGATAAAATACATTTGAAAAATACCCGTTATGTCTTTCAAGCCCTCTAATGCTATTCAGACAATTTTGAATAGCTCATCTATTGTTATGGAAATTAAATTAGGTGCCAACCTAACAAATTAATGGACTGCTGGTAGGGGCAGGTCCTCACCATCATCCCATCCCACCTCAAAATAAACTTCAATAAATTAAAAGTGTGACATTCCATTTATCCACCATGGAGCTTGGCATTACCAGTACTATAGAAATTTTCTCTCTCCCTCTGCATTATTGATTACCATGGAGTAGGTATATTACCGAGAACTTAAACAAAATTGATTCAATAGTTTTAACCCTGTGACAGCAATAAATGAATTTGAATTTGAACATCATCAAATAAACAAGTCATGTTTTCTGGATAGTTGTAAGCCACTTTTTAGAGCATGCAATATTCTTCCTCTGCCTTGCGTGTATATTAGGGACCTTTGTATTTTCACTAAGACTCACCCTGAATTCTTCAAAAAGCGAAGTGATGTCATTACTAGACAAAAAAGATCTAAGTTCGTGAACCTGCTGTACCAACCTCCTTGCTATACATTTATAAGAAAAACATATATAACATGTGTATAACTATTTTTAACAATTTACCTAATTAAATTAAATCTTTAGAAGGAAATATATTTAAAAAACATTTGATTTACTGGCTTTTAGGCAATTGTTTCTATAGTGTCAAGGAATATGTAGCATGTAATAACAAATTTTAATGTAGTAACAAAAATATTTTTTTAATATTTGCACGCTTGCTTGCAGGCTGAATGGAATACTCATATGAATCCACTACTTACTATGTGACCTTGTACCCAAATTAATAGTGTATTCTTGCAAATAAACAAATGATTTGATTTGAATAAATACTTATGAGGCAAAGACAGGACCTTTTAAAGATTCTATGCCTCAAATGAGTTATGACTTTTAGGTCCATATTACAGAACAATGCTCAGTAATCGATTGGTGCTCAAGCAGAAATTTCATTCACAAATTTATCACTTTATGAATAAAATCACTGCTTGAGCACCAATCGATGACTGAGAATTGTTCTATAATACGGACCTTAAAGTTATAAATGTACAGCATAAAATGTTGAGATGACAAATTTTAAATTTAAGGGGTATCTGCCATACCATACTAAGTGGGGTATTTTTATTTTTAGGCTGGAGCAGCTTATAATTATGTAGTATCATTGTATAGGTCATTTAAAATTGAGATAAGGTTAGTTACAGCAATTTTTCAGCTTGAGAAGTATGAGCTTCCAAAGTAGCTTGCAGTGTCCCCTCAAACTTACCTTGTACTTGAAAGGTTATTGACTGATGCAATTTGGTAAATATGTAATTGATATAATGGGTTTGTTTTTCATTTGTAATCAAAGCTAAATACTATATCCTACAGGACCCTAAATACTAAGCATGAATCTGCATATTCTTAACAACTTAATTTTTAAAATTAGTTAACAGCTGAAACATGTTAATACAATTGGCAATCGCTTAGATTAAGTCAATAGTTAAAAATTTTGAAATTGCGCTTTATGAAATAACAACAAAATGAAACTACATTTTGTTGAAGCTGATAATGCATACTATCGTTTCTGTTTGAATACTCTGTACTGTTGTTTGTGAAATCATAGAAAAAAAACAATGATCTACTACATAAGTTGGTGTAAAATTTTCTCACAATTATCAATATGGTTTGAAATACAATTGGTAACGGCTTACTAGCATTGTTGGCTTGTAGAGGTAATGAACTCTGATGTAGCACAACTACCTGTACTATTAAGAAAACAAACTGTGCAGCTCGACAAAGAATGAAAAGATAACAAACATGGAGATGAACAGATTTACTTTTATAATAGGTAGAGTGTGATTCAAACTTAATGGCGGCTGTGAAGTCGGCCCGAAACGCTGCGCCTTAGCAAAAATAAGATGTGTGCAGGCCGAAACGTCACTTATTTAAATTTATTGTACTCCATCAAAAGATACTTCACCAAGCTTAATATGGGATCATCCACTGTACCTACAGAATAAAAAATATCATCGGAAAAATATTTTCATACTAATTCGATGAAATATTGTATGAAATAATTAAATTAACAAAAACTGCTTACAACTGCACTGAATTACAAGAACTGTTATTTCACAACAATAAACTCTCAGCTCGTGGAAAGGAAGGTTGTGTACTTTTTGTTTTATTTAATGAATGAATTGAAAAGGTTATGCCTCGGTTCGGAGGCAGGTCGCTCAACCCGCGCCCCACCGCGTCGTGCGCCGGTCATGGATTGTCTGAAAACTGTATGCATCATTTACCTGGCAACGTTGGAATGTTCTTGAATTTCGCGGCGGCACACGCCTAGACCAGGATTATAATGATTTTACTTCAAATGAATATTCTGTAGCATGTGAAGATAAAAGATTTATGTAATTGTAAAAAGTCATACCTACTTAAAATAAATAAATAAATATAAACGAATAGCGCCGAAAAGATCACACATAATACGATAGATTGATCGTGCCTCCCTATAAAAATGATATCATTGTTTGCTAACGCATTATTAAAAGTTCCTCTTATCTTTAAAATCGCGTATTACCATACCACATGGAACTTATTAATCAAATATTAGGTCTGATCACCTCGCAAGTTGCAATTTAATATTGACTTGATGATTACGTGAGTCGCGACGAAAGGAAAACCGCGATCCTTTTGCTGAATCCAGCCTCGGAATTCCGCCCGCTCGGAAATGTTCATGTCGAAGCCATTGTTCTCGATTTTTGTAGCCAAAACTAATGCTCCTCATTGCGTTTTACCATCTCAGCAACGAGCAGCAACCAGATAATGAAATAATGGATTTTTTCGCTATGTTTGACCTTTAGGTTAGAAGAATAATAAATAGTCTAGTGTTAACCGTTGAAATCAACAGGTTTCACAATATTTCCAGTTTTATGGCACAGGATATATAATAGTACTTCATAGTTATGGCCAACATAATGTTGTACATGATTATGAAAATAAGAAAATTGAATACGAAGTAGGTAGGTACACAAATCGCAATCCAAGTACCAGTGAAATATGATCGTATAGAGGTTACCCTCCGCTGCGGCTGCAGGTATGCCGCATGCCATTTGAAGTAGGTTTTCCGATTACGCATTATAGTTGCTGCATATTTAATGCTACTGCTTATTGTTAACAGACGCCTAGAAGGGCTTGAATGTGGTGAGTCAAAGCGTCAGACGGAGGCAATCTGATGCTCGTCGCATGTCCATTGTTGTACGGAAATTATAACATCAACGAACACCGCAATATTTGGATGGTCGAGTAATTGGTCGAGTAGGCCATGATTGGATAGATCCGCTGCTGTTATTGTTTTCGCATTCACAGAAATACTAAGCGTTCAAAATGATCATAGAAAATATGAAATAGAATAGTAATCAATAGAAAATTATCATTCAAGATGGCGTAAAAACATTCATGCACTGACGCTTACGTTGATAGTTAAAATAATGAAACGTTTTGTCAAGATTTTTGTCTCTCGCACTTTTTTAGCTGGACACTAATCCATAGGATAGATTGGTAGCGTCGCGTCGTCGTCCATATTGCTAATTTGTGGCGTCGTCTTATAGGTGTTTAGTTCTATCTAGGCCACTTATGTTGTTAGCCGGATGGTCTGTCATCAGACTCTTCAATTAGGCCATGCCATTATTTATTCATAACCAATGGCACGGCCAATCAATCGTTCCAAGTTATTGTTTAGGGGAGTATATAATATGTATTGCCTGACCCTACACGTACGTGAACAATGGCGAGGATAATGATAACTAGGTTTATACTAGGTTTTTAAATAAAGAATGATTCAATATGCAGATGTTTCTGAATGGCTTATCGAGTGACCCGCATCCACATCACCAAATACGTCGGTACCTATTGACTAATGGTGTCGTCAATACCAGCAGGATCAAGTTGTCGACTGTTCATTATGCAATAGGACAGTTTATTTTTCGTTTGCAAAACTGGCTCAAGGCATAAATACCGAGACGCGTGGGGGTATATCGGCAAGCGGGATTATGTAGGTACCTACGGGTACGGCTTTATTTGTTCAGTTTCTGGGTCGTCGATCTTTGCTGACCTGTCTCGTTTCACCGGCATCACTGCTTAGCTCTCTTTCATCACCATTTCGAATTCCTAATTGAAGATTTTAATATATCTAATAGCTATTGAAAAATAAAAAATTCATAATTGGAAAAGTTACATTAGGGTACGTGTTTCAAATCACGCACAATCCACATTTATAAAGGGAAATTGAATAATAGTAAATACCTAAGTTCGTTTGGCTTTGCAGATAATAATTGTGTTGATATCGGCAGACAGAGTGTCTTCCAGTTCATTGTACGATGGATCGAGGCCGCAGAAATAAACGGAAACTCATGTGTGTCAAACACGTACGGTATGCGACATCTCGCAGGAAACATTAAAGCGTAAACGACTGAGACTATAGCCCATTCCTTTTTTGGATAAATTAGATGAAAGATATTATTTATTCAAAATTCACGCGCTTGTTTAATTAATTAAATCGATGTAAATGTCAGTATAAATGAATGATCAATGAATTTAAACTAAATTCTATAAATACTAAGTTCTATTTTTATGAAATTTGACAGTCGTTATTAAGCCACTAATGAGCAGTGACTGTAAACTAATAAAAAGGTCAAAGAGTAGATTTAACCAGTAAGTCCCAAGTCATATTTATAGACAGACCAACACGCAGTTTTATTTATCTATAAAACCGCCCACCCGTACGACTCGGTCCGTCACACACGCATGCTAATAATCTAACTTTAAAAAAACTAAATGAACCATAACGATTTATGTAGTCTTTCACGAACTTTGCGAAGGATATTTATGTTTCTTTTAACGTAGAGCTGACCCTTGCGTGACTCATATACATATAGAAAAGGAAAAAATATGCAGAAACAGGTTTTTCCGACCAGAAGCCGCCAATCATTGTGCAATCTAGCAAGCTTTCATTTAAAATGTCTATAATACGGTACTCTCTAGATTATGTTCCTAAGAGTAACTGTAGTTTAGTTGCATACATTCTTGTAAAGCCCAGATTACAACATGAAATCCTGCCTGACCACTTGATGCAAGATCTAAACTTGAGAGCGATTTAGGTGTGCAGAAACACATCAAAGAACAGTGTCGTGTAAAGCGTCACAAGAGGCGAACGTGTCGTTGCGGTCGTCTTCTTTGTCATAATATTCTTGAAAAGGATACGCGAGTTTATTTCGAGACTCAACTTTTGTCGATCGTTTTTGAATGATCTCATTAGCCTTAGATAGTTACATAAATTGTTGGAAGTGTGCGCGGTATGAATTGGTTCTAAATATTGATGAAAAGCTCCCATATATATACACGTGCTACTATTAGACACATTAAAAACGTGGTGGCTGTTTACATTTTTGCCGGATTTGTGTTTGTTTTACACTGAACTAGTGATCTGCCTATCGAGTTTCCGTGAATATAGTGAGTTGGTGTGTTTTCATGGAAATCATTGATACGAACTGAGATTTGGTGTAAACAGTATCTGATCTACAAATTGAAATAGAATTGACCGACTGCAGTCTATGATGTATGAGAAGCTTTCGATGCTGTAGCGATGCGTCTCCCACATGGATAGTGAGGGCCGTCTGGTGTTTTGGAAATGTGGAGTTTGGGAGGGGGGAGCGCCAACTCTCAGTTGCAATACCTGCAAGAAACGCCGTGCTGAAAGGATGACCGCCAATGAGCGCCCGCAAGGGTACGTCCTAAGGCCGTTGTTGTATAATTGGCACAAATTTATGCACTACTGATAAGACTATATATTAGCAGCCTTACTTAAACGTTTGTTGGCATTTGTTTAATTTAACTAAGCTATTTATAAGAAAGCAAACCATAAATTCTGTTATATCTAGAACATCTACGGTATAATCATATGATTTTTTTGTAAGAATTTTACCTCGTGCATAAGTATTTGCTTTCTTATTTCCCTAGAAATTCCAAGTTCAGACATAAATTGGCATTAATGTGCTGTACAGCTGCGCACTCGAGACGTCTGTTCAGTGTTTGCACGTAAATAGATTGTTATTTTGTACGAATTCATTGCATTGTTGAATTGTAACTGCGATTTTATCCCTTTAAGGTTTAAATAGTATAGTGCTGAATCATCATTATTTATAAAATGTATGGTCGTTCTATGTAATTGTATGTAGCGAATCGCTGTTTCCTTAAACATTATTATTTATTATGTGCATAAATAGCTAGTTTTTATTTTAATAGGTTTATGTTCTAATGGAGACACAGAAGATGTTTTCAATTTTCACAAAACGCTTATTATTTATAATGATTTTTTATCCATGCAGTCGTTCGCGTGAGCTTAGATATCTAGCCTTGTTTACGTCCACCCTTATTCTTCTACATTACACAATAATAAAGATTTAAAACCAAAAATATTTGCTTTCTTGTAGTATGACATTACACTCTATGTTCACTTCATCGGCCGGAAGACGTCTACTGCTGAACATAGGCCTCTCCCATAAAACGTCACTTTGGATGCTCATTATGGGTTTTCAATAATTATCACACTTGGCACTGGTAGTCGCAGAAGATTTTAATGTACCGAATGCTACTGCCCATTCCCTGGATTTTCCCTTAGCCGGCTCTCACGGCACACGCGAGTAAAGATTATTGTGGTTAGAACGCAGTAAATACCTAAGTTATACCGCTAAATTATGATGCCGACTGCGTTTGTTTAAATATTTTAGTGATGTAGGTACTTGTGGCATGCTCTACACTAGAACATGTTCTGCAAAACAAAACAGAACAAATTGTCATCGCCACATTTAACAATGAGGTTCACACATGTTGAAATATTGAAAGAGTTCAGGGTCTGTAACATTCCATAACAATATTTCGATGAATGGACGCGAGCGTTCTTTTTGTAAGATGTCTAAATATTATGATCTCTCTGGCTGCAGCTGCCGGGTACAGTTTGCGTTTATATTTTTAGAAATGTAGGTACATTCTTTAACTTCAGTGTAAGTTGTGCAATGTGCAGCTACTTCTAAACTGGCTTGTTTTAGCTCTGCTTGATTATCATGAGCATATATAGCCACATAAAATATAGCTAAGTAAGCAGATTGCATCGTTGTATAGTGACACGACGATGCAATTCATCCATGGACGTTTTGCATTATTTGCAAACAAACCCTTTCAGAAATACCATTTTTCAATTCATGTTCATCATCATTTATAAATCTTGAGTACCTATTTGTAACTTTTTACCAATATTTTAGTTAAAGTAAATATCAATATTTACTTTAACGAAGTATCATTCCAGCTTGTCCAGCCATCTGCCAACAAATATTTACAGCACCAACCTCATAACATTTGCTGTTTCACGCATGAAATGTGGAAAATCCAGATTCCCTCAGGTTGTGCCAATTGCCAGGGGTGACTTCTCGAATGCTAACCTAGTCGCACTGGACGTAAGGTTAAAAATATAACAACGATCTTTCCATGAAGTATATACCTCAGGAATTGAAGAACAGCTGATTTTTTTTTGTTTTGGTATGGCTCCACACTTTTGTGTATTTAGCCAGTGTCAAGTAATTGATAATTTTTCGAGTTAAGTAATATATGTGTATGTCAAGTCACAGTCCAAGTCATCAAGTCAAGTCATAGTTTAGTCTAGTCAAGTCATACTCCTAGTAAAGTGGTGGCTACTTTACCAGAAGCTTCTATGGAGTTTTGGAAACAACACGAAAAGATACGTTTCACCATCACTATACCACTTTCCCACACTCATGCCTGTAATCCAGCACTTAACGAATAAAATTCCACCAATTTTATGCACTAACACTGAAAATAACACAAGTTTTGAAAAATAATACAATGCGGTGACATGATCTTTTTCGTTTTCCCGCCAAAACTGAGCTGATTTATTTATCGTGCCCAAACTTCTGTGTTAAAAAACATCACAGGGCTTAAGGTTAACTGTTACACAAATAGCGCCGGTAAATCATTACTACCTATGTATCGTGCATGCGCTATAATTAGTCGGAGGAGACATTCCGGACAGTTCTCGTGTTTAATTACACTGCCGGTGTGCCGGCGGCTTTTTGTGGCGCTTCGGTTCGGCCAGTGGTGGGTGCAGAAGGTTAGATACATGACAAAAGTCATTTTGCTTTGTCTGTTGGGTAAACTGAGGAGTATTGTTGTATTGTATTTATTAATATCCGCATAAGCTCCGAGCCCATACTTACCATATTTATGTTAAACATGTATATAAGGTTTTAGAGGATATTTTTTCGTAATTAGGTAATTCGTTAAACCATTACATAAGATCCATTCCAGAGAATGAAGATGGGCTGATTTAACTACTCTGTTTGTTACGGCTATTACAAGCCAAAGAAAATAATAAATAATAATTTATAATATATTAACCTACCAGAAGTTTATCCTCTTCGTCAAATTGACAACTGTGAACTGAACGAGCTTAACCTAATGGTATTATTCTTTTTCACTGGAAGTCATAAAAATTAGGGCGTTTGCTGGCGTACCCCCGCGCACATGATAAGGGGTCATTACCGCCACCGCGTTCACATTTATATCATTCAGCCCGTTTCCCTTTTTATTGGTTATTTCATATCGCTGTTCATTAGTATTAAACATAATAGATATACACTGTTTACTGATAAATGCGGTAGTAAGCGATGAACGAGAGGAAACAACTTTTAATAATGTATGTAGTTATTCGTAGCCACTCTTCGATCTTTAAAGCGGCGAACATTCCCTAGCTACTACTCATTTTGTCGTAGAATCATCAGGAGTAATTTTTTTTCTTTTTTTTATGTTACGGAATGACGTGACGAGCTAGCCGTTCGCCTGATGTTAAACGACACGGCTTCCCATATCAGCTGCAGTGTCACTCGGAACTCTAAAGTATAGAGGTTCGCGTGACACTGCACTGCGCACGTCATCCAGAGACATCAGCACAATCTAGTAATAAGATTACTAAACTGTGAGATCAGATCATAAAGTCTCATTTGCCCAGTAATTTCACTAGCTACAGTGCCCTTCAAACCGGAACACAGCAGTGCTTGCGCACTACTGCTTGGCGGCAGAATAACTGGCAAAGCGGTGGTACCTACTTAGACGAACTTTGCAGTAAAGTCCTACCACCTAGTAATAATTCTAGTAATAATTCTACAGGGTACAGCGTAATTCTGAAAGGACAGTGACTCTGATAACAAATTACAGCTAGCAATTATGATTAGTATGCTCTCGGATTAAAAAGAGTGGTTTGAGTATCTTTTATATAATGAATGCTAGAACTAGCTGGAAGTGGCTATTAGCTTTTACCTATAAACTCACTTATGTTTAAGCTTTTGCAGCGGTCAATGACCTGTTAAAAGATAAAGGAATAACAAGACCACATCGCATGTTTTATTATGCGCAATATAGCTACTCTAAAAAAGAACTTTACGGTTTGTTATGATTCCGAAATCTGAACAGATTAGAATAACTCTACCACGTTAATTTTATAGTCTACTAGTTCCGCCCCGCGGTTTCACCCGCGGATAAAAAGTATTTTAATTATTTGCTAATCCCGCGAGAAAATTTCACTTTTCCGGGATAAAATGTAGCCTATATGTTAATCCAGTATACAAGCTATCTTGGTGCCGAATTTCATCCAAATATATTCAGTCGTTTGGACGTGAAGGAGTAACAAACATACACACATACAAACTTTCGCCTTTATAATATTAGTGTGATACTGTCTGATTACATCGGCAATCCATTAGCGATTGTATGTTGTGAGTGGAGAGATAACTTGTCATAATATCATCTGCTGACTACAACAGTTATGAAATTCTTTCGTCTCTTATCTACACTTGCATTTCTACCCTGCGTGAGACCTTTGTAATTCAGCTTTCGATACGGTTATTCGGTTTACATTCAATAGTCAAATTTAGTAACGGGTGTTATAATGTCATTGCCATTCGAATATGCTTTATTGCGTTCCAAAACAAACATATGTTTTTCTTTTAACAATCTTTTTAAAATCTAATTAGCCCTATTATTTGACTGGCCTAATAACTCAGTTGGTAGTAACCTTGCCTTCTGAACTGTAGGTTGTGGGTTCGATTCCCACCCAGGACAAATATTTGTGTGATGAACATCGATGTTTGTTCTGTGTCTGGGCGTTACAAAAAAAGTATTTAAGTATTGTATCAGTTATCAGTGGTTCCCATAATACAAGCTTTCCTTATTTTTGGGCTAGATGGCACCGTGTGAAATGTCCATATATTACTTAATTTTTTTTAAATTTGTGTCAACTGGCTCACGATGGTTCTGCAGGTAATCTGCATGTTGCTCTAATTGTAAGTTTGTGTTCGCTTGTTTCAGCGAGCTAAAGAAGCTGTCAGAGGAAAGTTTAACGCGGCAGCCCGAAGAGGTGTTCGACATTATATGCAAGCTCGGCGAGGGATCCTATGGCAGCGTTTACAAGGTACAATTTTTTATTATCTGCTATATTAATACTTGCATTTTGGATCGAGTCCTTATATTGGTAACTCTATACATATGTCACTTATATGGAGAAATCTCGACATCTGGAGCGGGAGCGTCCAAATAGTAAGGTCCTAATGTAAACTCTGACAGTCACATGCCTAGTTACAGCAGCATCTGTCAGAACAGTATAAATGTTCCCAATTCACTGGAGAACTCAATCCTCTTATGGAGATGTAAGCAACTTTTTTTTTAAATTTACAATAAACCTACATATAAACGATAGGTTCTTAAACTATTTTAATCTAGTTCAAGGTCTTACCACTACATTTCGGCAATTCTATAATACACAATCTATACAAATCTAACGTTGGAACGTTAGATTATCTGTTTTGAATTGCCTGAACTTACGCATTATGTGTATCTGTGAAATATGGGAAGTCGTAGTGGGAATCAAAGGTTTTTCGAAACAGGTACAGCACGCATTCTCCTAAAAATGAGAAATAACAACATTTAGCTTTACGTGGCTTTGTAGGGAAACATTAAAAGCCAAGAATGACTCAATGGGTGAAATAATGAAAATAGCGATTAAATTAAGAATCGCTTCTGTGGAGAAAAGGCAAATCTGTATAATTTGAGACATTTCTACCACATGACATGACTCGCATTACATAAGGACACTCGACTGCTACAACCAAAATGAATGTATTGACAAGCAGTTTGTAAATCCATGGCTGCATACAGTCAACGTTGGTAATGTAACCTTACCCTTCTCGTGGAGGCCAGTGGTAAGCCCTGGTGTCAGAATTTTATGCCAACTAAAGATTTAACACCTGGTGTAGTATGGTACACGGTAACGGCCGCGGGAGCGACAGCTAAACGCACCCTCCGAAGCAGCAGTCGGCTATTTTAAATTTCACTCGTTGACATTTCTGACTTCAATTAAATAATTATAATAACGCCCAACAATCACAGACATAGATCCTGGACCCTAACTAGAATTCCCTGTATCTAGGGACCCAGGAACTAGGAGGACCATGGTGCCACAACACCCAAACACAGAACAAGTGTGCACAAATACTTGTCCTGTCGTGGGAATCGAACCCACCACCTTCGGGTTATGAGCCGACCTGTCAACCACCACCACAGAAGCTGTCAAAAAGCAAGTTCGCTTGAAATTGACAATAAGGAATTTTAGCATCCTTCTCCACTCTGTTCTATAGTGCCGTCCTCGTCATCCTGATAACATATCGTTACGTTTACAGGCCCATAAACCATAGCTTCCACCAAGTAATCAACCATGTTGTGGTACTTTCTAGGCGTTACACAAAGAGTCGGGGCAAGTGCTGGCCATCAAACAAGTGCCGGTGGATACCGACCTTCAGGAGATCATCAAAGAGATCTCCATCATGCAGCAGTGTGACAGTCCGTACGTCGTCAAATATTACGGAAGCTACTTTAAGAACACAGATCTTTGGGTAAGTTACTTCTTCCCCCTTTTCTTCAGACGTGTAAATAGGCAGCATGTATAGTTTAAAAACAACTGCCATGTAACGTTTTAAAGACTCGGGATCTATTATTGCAAGTGTTGTTAGTGAAATTTAGAACATTCACTAATTCCAATCCAACAAACCAACTAAAATTACGTTACTGCAACATTGCATTTGTTTTATTTTATTATTTCTATTTTGTGACAGTTATTTGGCTCGGCAATCAGGAAATGTATCGTGGGAATGAACAAGACCTTTCACTACACCCACGATCAACCAATTCTATTTCTGTAGGCAGTAAAGTGTTATAATTGAGCTGACCTCAGGCGAGCGCGCTATATTTCGGCGTTTTTATTGTCTTTACTCAGTTGAATGACTCGTTAGGAAAACAAAAACTTTCTATTCCTGCATTCATTGACGAATTCTCTGTATTACACAGCCATGTTAAAAAATTTTGCTAAGCACTTAGCATTGTTTTCTAACAGCCTCATTGGAGAGCCAGCGCCCTAGTAGGCGTGACCTTTACCTTCGGCTTCGGTTAGGCGACGTGTAGTCAAACATTACCCTGTTTAAAGATTTAAGATTATAGAAGCATCGCCTGCTCGCATCAACAGTAAGTTGGAAGGACGGATAAATTTGGACAGTATGCCCTTTGGCTTAAGCGACAGTGGGATTCGGGTTCAAATTCCGTCACCTATGTAAAAAAATCCTGCAGATAAAGGTCTCATGCATTAATTACTCTGTCTTATGAATCACACCTCTCCAGATCGTTATGGAATACTGCGGCGCGGGTTCCGTATCAGACATCATGAGGCTTCGCAAGAAGACCCTCTCGGAAGATGAGATCGCCACGATCCTGTGCGACACGCTGAAGGGGTTAGAGTACCTGCACAGGAGACGGAAGATCCATCGGGACATCAAAGCTGGGAATATACTGCTCAACACAGAGGGTCACGCCAAGCTGGCTGATTTTGGTGTGGCTGGACAGTTGACAGTGAGTTTTGCACTCTATTTTTGTACTTGTATAGTTGACTATTTCAAGGTATCGCTAGGCAAAAATATTTTTGTGGTGTAGGTGAGAAACAAACATACGGCCCTCCTGATGCGAAAAGCCCTATCGATATAAATAATTAGACAGTTACAAACTAAAACTTTTAGTGGTCTTTTAATTTTCATGTAATTTAAAAAAATTGTACATTTTTAATATTGCCATGCTAATTAGCTTAGGGTTTTATTATAGAATCGACATTATAGTCTGCTCATGTCCTACTTTTTTATATACAGAATGACAATGACCTCAGAAGACAATGGACCAAACCTTTCTTTTGTTATATTGTTCTACTATCTGACTTGAAACACGATGTCCTGTCAAAATTTTCCATCCAAACAATAGGAAAAGGGGATAGCTTTTCCTGAATTTGAATATTTTCCTGATTTATTTTTCATTTTTCTTTCCCTAGAAACTTGATATGGTATATTAAACATCTTATTATAGTAATTTAATCTAGTTTTTTTTTTTTTTTTACTTCAGCCTGGTCTAGCTTTTGAACACACTGGCAAGTAACGATGCGATCGAAGGTGTAGCATGCTAGCCAAGTAAATACCTATTCACTCTTCTCTTGAACGCTCCCGGGTCATATTTTGCCGGTCATAGTTAGCCTTTTGTTGCGCATTCGTTTTGGAATGTCATCAAGCAGGACAAATTCGAAAACTGCAATGAGCATGAGATGGTTTGAAAGAAATATCGCGAGAAAACCTTTAGGGCATGGTGGCAGCGCATTTGTTTTATTCCTCGTTTGGTCACCAATCATTGAACGATATTTCGGCAGCCTTACTAGGGCCAGTTGGCCAGCCTAGTTCCTAATTCAGGTAGCGTTTTGCCATTTTCCACATTGTTTTCAGTTGAGATGAAACGTGACAAACTCTACACTGCCTAAAAACAAAAAAAAAGGTGCGGGGCAGTCTTTGGGGACTGCCGATAGAAGTGAAAACTAAGTAACTTGTGACTACGTGTAAACTAAGCTCATGGTAAGCGTGTGGTGATGATGATGCGTGTTTCACGCTTTTTGATGTTCACACAAATCTGCTCAACGCGCCTAAAGAAGTTTTCACTTCTTAAATTCACGAACAGTTTCACAATTCCAGGATACGATGGCGAAACGGAACACTGTGATCGGCACCCCGTTCTGGATGGCGCCCGAGGTGATCCAGGAGATCGGGTACGACTGCGTGGCCGACATCTGGTCGCTCGGCATCACGGCGCTCGAGATGGCGGAGGGCAAGCCGCCCTACGGGGACATCCACCCCATGCGCGCCATCTTCATGATACCCACCAAGCCGCCGCCCTCCTTCAGGTGAGAACTGCCAACCATCAGCATGGAGGTGCTAAAGGAAGTAAATTAACGGAAGATCGGGTGTGGCCGTGCGACTTCCGAACGCACTGTGACGGGTAACAACTTACTGTGACAGGTAACACCAGGCCAACTGACTGTTACAGGAAACTAACGTAAATGTGTATGATTTGTGAGAAACGAAGATATAAAGCAAGAAGGTACTAAGATGAAGTAGAGTAACGGTGTGTAAGTAGAGTAAGAGTGAGTGTGGCCGAGCGACTTCCGAACGCACCCGTCAGTTATTTTATTTTATTATTTGTTTGGTTCCAGGGAGCCGGACCAGTGGTCGCCCGAGTTCATAGACTTCGTGAGCCAGTGTCTGGTGAAGAATCCCGACGAAAGAGCCACGGCGGAGTTCCTATTGACACACGAGTTCATAGCTAATTATTTATCAGGTAACTTTGTTACTATACTTTTGCGTATTACTTTTGATTGTATTTTTACATGCGTTTCTTCATTAAAACTAAGTTTAACTAAAGGAAAAACTGAGAATAATAAAAATACAAACATAATGCCCTGTGATAAATGTCTCGTTTGAAGTGTAATCTCATATAATTGCAAAAATTGATAAAGAACTTCAATTATATAATAACGTGACCGATTTGTAAATTTAATATTGAATCTCTGTCTGGGAGCACAGAACTCAACGGCATAGTTTTTTCAAAGACTTGTATCACTTTTTATGACAGTTGATATTGACTTGTTGTTGCATGATAATTATGTAATTTCTTTACATTATGCTGTCTTAGAGTCTGTCTTTTTATAGAGATTGTTAGAAATAAATAATTGGAATTAAAATGCAAAATACGTAATTATAATCCATTAACATTTAATGTAATATTAATTTGTGCAAAATTACGTTGGTATCTCTGGTAAAATGACAATTTGTAATTGGCGACATTAGCATTAAACAAAGCAGAAACCAAGTTGTACCGGCCGATAGAGAGCTAAGGGAGTTACTTCAGCCGTGTGTATAGCGCACTCGTTTCATGGTTCGCGGCGGCAGGCTCGGCCAAGAGCCCGAGCATCCTGGGCGCGATGATCGCGGAGGCGCGCGAGCTGCGCGACACGCAGGCCGCCCGCACCGCGCACGCCGCCAACAGCGCGCGCGCCGCGCACGCAACGGTACGCCGCCCACACGTTACCTAACCTGTATCATTCCTTTAACAAAAGGGTTTTGACCGACTTTAATCTCAATGAGAACATCATCAATATAATCGAAATACGCATTATTGAGAATAATTTAAAAAACCTGCCACATCTGGATCAAATTTAAATGGGACCACAAGGAAAGCACCTTCTTTAAAATAAAAAAGAATCATTAAAATTGCTTCACCCAGTGGAAAGCTTTGAGATAAAAAACATAACATAAAATTTAAAAAATACACATTAATTGAGAACATCCTTTTTTGAAGTCGGTTGAAAAAAAAAATCGAAAATAAACCATGTTTTCTATGTAATCCAATGATTAAATAGCTCATACTATATCTGTTGCCGTGTGCCTCTTCCGATTCGAATTTTTTCTTTGTATTCTTTATCTACATTTATAATGAAGGTGTGGTAGATTTTGTCCCACAACATGATGATCATTGATGATGATGCTGATAACTCGCTCCTATACAGGATACATTCTTAAGGAGCTGACATTCTATAGCGTTCTCTCTTCCACTGCACTTTGGACAAGGTGTCAGGGCGGCAGAAACTATATTTTTCGGCTTGCTTTAGAATTTCTTCTTCAATAGCGCGCGTTATAGTGACTAAAAACAAAACCCTGATGTCGAATCCGCGAAATATGTTTTGCTCAATCAATTTCCACGTAACAATAAGAGATGGTATATTTCCAGAGTGGTGAGGACTACTCGTCGGCGACGATGAAAGCGGCCGATAGCGGCACCTTGGTGCCTTCCAGGGACGACGTGCCCGACTTGGGGACCATGGTCATTAATGAACCCGAACTCGATCAGGATTTAGCCACTATGAAACGTGAGTGTGTACTGATTTATTAACTTGTAAGATGTATGTAGGGTGCGTAGCGAGGTTGCATTTCATTTAAAAGATAATTGTTTGTTTATAGATATATGCATTTTTTAAGACTAAAATGTTAAGAAAGAAAGAAATGAATTAATTTATTTAAAACATCACACAGCATTACATTTTTACATATAGGAAATAATGCAAAAAATAAAACGGAAAAAGAGAGAAACTAAAAAAACATAATGTTACGCGACGTCAAGATATAGGTCCCTACGCAGCATGCAAGAAGATTCAGTTCAAGAGGTTGAGTCGGGACCTACCCATGAACCCAGTCATGACTCACGAACCTCGGAAATAAATAAGTACAATGCGTCGCGCGAATATTGCCGATGAAGATGTTTTGGTAATGCACCAAACGATGTAAAAAAGGAAATATAGTCTTTGATACTGTGATGTCATACTTATTACTTATTGATTACGTGATATAGTACGATGTTAAAGTAGTATAATATGCTGTGATTGTGCGATGTGGTGTGACGTGACGTGATGTGGTGTTGCGGCAGGCCACGACACGGACCCGCTGGACGGGCGGCGGCCGCGCTACCGGCCGCTGTTCCTGGAGCACTTCGACAAGAAGGACGCGCCGCCCCTCAACGGCACGCGGCCGCCCGGGGAGCCCGCGTGAGTGCTCTATACTGTATCATAAGTTTTTTTTTACCTTTGAGGCTTGACCACTATCTCACCTGATGCTAAGTGACGACGCGGTCGACGATGGAATATGCTTGCCTAGACGATACCAGTTCACCTAGCTTTGAAAACGCCCGGTTTGAAGAGATGCTGGTAATTTGTTCCATTTCTTTGTCGTAATTAAGTTTTTCCATTATGGCTCCCACATTGAGCGCCACTTTAAGCGGCTGTTTGCTTCTGGTCGATGGTTCTCGAGATCTCGAAACAAATATAGAAAAAACGAGTTTTCTTTAGACCATACGATTAAAGTAAAACTTCATTAGCTCCATGTATGGGCCGATATAACTATGTTTAATGTTAATGTCGCCATCTTGACAATTGTCATTTTACCGGACATCAACATAATAAAACACATTTTTAACTTTGTGATGTTGAAAATAGAGATCTACGTTAACCAACAACTTTCAACTTCCGTTCGTCTCGTCAGCTTACTCCCCAAGTCATGCGTGCGAAAAGAAGTTTTGCTTCATAAAGTGACTTTTGTGTCATGAACGTGGGATGAATAATGAAGCAAGCTGGTTCCTCCGTTCCAGGCCCGACGCGCCGCCGCCGGACGAGGCGGGTCCCGAGGGGCGCGCCTTCGTGGAGGAAGGGAACTTTGAATTCGTAAGTCAACTACACGTCGTCACTCTGCTATCGCTCGCCGCGCGTAAGTTCTCCCTCACCGCCGTCCGAGTGGCATGTCGCTAACGCCGGCCGCTCCCTGAGGGGCGGCTAGCGGCGCTTTCACGGGTAACCTCTTGCTGTGACGGGTAACAACTACCGTGACGTGTAACAACGCTTACTGTGACGGGTAACCAACTTACTGTGGCAGGTAACACCAGGCCGACTGACTGTCACAGGAAACTAACGTAAATGTGTATGATTTGTGTCAGGCATTGATTTCTAAAATTTTTTCTAATTTGATTCTAAAGTTTGTCTTAACAAACTTGTTTAATTTGATGGATAATGGAACGGGTAAAACGTAAATTGTTTTTAATGTATGTGTATAATGTGTACTTTAGTTTTGCTTTTTGTGTCAAGTATTAACAAACTTACATGTTGCGATTTGTATAAAAATATATTGTTCCCATATTAAACAGTTTTCGCTTCCTTGTCAGAATTTTTAAACCGCTCGAAAGTCTTTAGTTTGGCTTAACGACCGTTGTCTTATGAAAACAACCAACACCGATGGCTTACGTGCCCTCAGATGCACGCGGTAGCGTTCAATAGGTTTATAAAACGGCAATTAAAAAAATCACATCTGATTTCATGCTGTATGGAAAGTCACACTGAGCATTGGAACAAATATCGCCCGCGCCCGTTACAGGCAAAAGTAATAACTATTCGTCCGAATAGTAGGCGCCAAGCGCAAACACTAATGATGGGAATGGATACATTTTACGTCATTTGGGTAAATCATAAGGTTACATTTTAAAACGTGACATGCTTGAATTGTATGGAAACTGGCAAAAAGGCCTCTCTATCGGGGTGCGAGGGTAATTTATTTCTCTGCTGTTTTCAATCTCATCTTTGTCAAATCTTCCAATTTTCGATTAGACCTGTGTTCCGCTTTGATGGGCATTGTTGCTAGTGAAATTACTGGACAAATGAGACTTTATGATCTGATTTCGCAATCTAAAAATCTTGTTACTAGACCGTGTAATGTCTAAAAGTAACGAGCGCTGTGCAGTGTCACGCGATCTGTTATGGTCAGCGTGACGCTTTGCACTAGGTGAAAGACTAGCTTGTTCGTCACGTCATTCGTTTAAACGTGTACCGTCCGAAGGATCCGTACAATTGTGCCGATCCTTCAGACGGCGTCCGATCAAGTTGTGAAGTCGTGCGGTTGTGGTCGCGCAGCTGGCGTACCTGCCGAGCGCGGAGCTGGAGGCGCGCATGGCGCGGCTGGACGCGGAGATGGAGGCCGAGATCGAGCTGCTGCGCGCGCGCTACGTGCGCAAGCGGCAGCACATCCTCGACGCCATGCAGCTCAAGCGCAAGCGCCAGCAGAACTTCTAGGGGCCGCCGCCCGCCGCTAGCGCCGGCCCACGGCGGCCTATCCGGGTGGCTGCTGACCTGGCCAGGATGCCGGTGACGTATCGGGATTGCCTTTGGCTTATCCGGGTCGTTCCTAGTCCAGCCGTTATCCAACGAGACCGGGGCTGGCTAAATCTCCACCTAGCCGCGATCCAATCGGGTCAATTTTTCACTCGTAACTTAGCCGCCATGTAGCACCTAATTTTACCAACCAACCATGAACCAATGTACTATACTATCCGCAACTATATGCGGAGCTTGTTTGCGGCTCACGCTGTAACGGTACAATGATAATTAACCACAAGTGAAATATAACGATGTAGTTATTTCCTGGACACTTCAGAGCGCGCGTAAATATCCTCTTTTCATCATAATAGTAACTATAACAGTGGGATCCTCATTAAAAATACCGAATGTTTAAAGTGAGTGAAAAAGGAAAGCGTTTCTTCGTAACGGGACTCGATATTGGTGTCTAGTTGTATACATGAGTTTGGAGTTCTTAACAAGCTACTGATAGAGAAATGAAAGCCACATCAATATGGTGCTCTATAGAAAATCTATGTGAAATGTACACTTTTTGCTCAAGGGAAAAGTGATTGAAGCTAGCTTGAGTAAACATCTGCATAAGATTCGGTGCGTAATATTGTGGTAAGATTCTGTTTTAAAGTGTTGAATTAACAAGTGGATAGTGTGTGATGGTCATTGTCGCATATCGATGGTAATGATCGATATGACGTGTTTGTGACAAAACGTAAATAATATGATTATAAAATAGAGTATTTTGGAAGTGCTAAAACCAGTCATGCCTTTAGAAAAATAAACTGTTTTTAATGAGAAGGAAAATGGCGATTTTCTCATGCACCGGTTGGTTACATTTGTAGGTTGCTTTTTGTTTGTAGTGGTGCCAAATAATGACTGACATCACTGATGTTCCTAGTGATTCTCTAAAACCAATTAGCATATAAAATTTGGCCTAAATATTTTATCTACTTTTCACTTGGCCATATTTAGTGCCACAATCAATAACTAAACAAAATTGGCCAATTATAAAACAGTCAATTTATTTTATTATAATATTTAGACATTTCAAATAAGATCTTAGTACATATACAAGACTTTATTTGAGTCTCGATCAATTTAATCTTTTTATACAAAAAAGGGTACTAAGTAAAATGTAATACTAACTATTGGTTAAACAGATGTTTCTACCGCTTTACAAAAAGATTACCATTTTGAATTAATAAAAAAAAAACAGTTAAATAAATACTGTCACAAATAAAAATGAAAGGTGTAACCCCCTTTTTACTTTAGGATAGACTTGTTAATATCTAGGTTGTTATTTAGTAAAGATAGGAGTAACGTGGGTGTAAGGGGACTACATATCTTTGTTGAACGATTATTGACGTTAGATAGAATCGGTGGTTTGAAACTTGAATCCTACTTCAACATTTGTAGTCGAAAATGGTGGTGTCCGATTTCTTCAGATGATAGCTACTGCTAGTTATTGCATAAACATATTCGAAGAAATGGAAACCATTATTCAATAGTCATAGAAACACTGAAGATAAAAAATTTGACCGACTTTCTTAATAATTTAAGACCATAGTTCTTCAAAAGTTTTGTACCTTGAAAGAAGTATATCTGTAGTGTAAACTCTGGACGCTTAGAGAATGCGTTTGACAGCTAATAATTTTAAAGCATTGAAAAATCTAATAAAAACAGTAAATTCGGTTTTTTTTTTCCTGGATATTTAAAATGCATTAATTTAGCTTTTACGATGTTATTGAAGCGTCAAACGCATTTTCTTTTTCCCAGCAGCCAGAAAGCGTGAAAAGCGTGTTCTTACATTGCCTATTCTAATTTATATTGACTTAAATTGAATTCTTCAGTTATCCTAATGGTTCTAATTTTGTAGATTTATAAGTAAAATTCCCTCTGACATAATTTAAAAAGAAATGATTTAGCAATAACATAACTGCCGCCTGTAAGTTTGTCCGTCCGCGGTACCACAACCATAGCATTTATTAATACATACTCATTACATAAAACATATTTATAAATAGATTATCATATCAGAGGGAAAGAAGATAGGATCCATATTCGCAATAGTAGAAGCAATATGTAAATAAATAATTTCATAGTTCGCGATGCATATTGTGTTGTGTTTGTATTAAATTCATGACAATATTATATTTGTAGCAATAAATACTTGTAAGTGGTTTTTAGTTTCGTTTTGATGTATTGCGTTTGAAATGTGTCGGTTACATGTTTAAGTTCCTTTATTTTATTAGATCTCAATGTATTATCTCGCTAACTGTAATATAGAACTTATATTTAAGTAGAATATTCACGTGAATGTACATTGTTTCAACATTCGTAGTGGGTTGTGAGATACATGAATTTAACGAAATGATTTACAAAACGATAATCAACTGATTATTTAAAAACAAGCAATAAGTACAATCTCTTCTATGTCGGAGATTATGCATTTCTATCTTGTACAGTAAGTAGCAGAGATATAGAAAGATATATAAGAATTAGCATACGTTTTCATTAGATTTTTTGCCATATGAATGAATAGTGTATTTTTGATTACGAAAACTGATAACTTTAAACTAAAATGGTACAAACTTTTATAAGTGCCATCCCAAAAAAAATATATATATTCATAGTATTTTCGGAGGATGCATGCAGCTTGATTGAGGTTGGGCCATTTTTATCAAGGCGTTACCTATGTGCTTGTGCACCAGCTTGAATTAACTGTACCAACTTTGTAAAGCCTGTGTAAATATACTACCATGTCTATGAATTTAATTGGTGAATAAATATTTTTGTGCTATTCTAATTATTCTGGTGTATTTTGGATAAATCTTGATAATTTTCATTAAAATATTGCATTGTAATAATTAGCTACAGTCCACATGATCTTTGCATACAATACGGCTAAAGGTACCTTACTATGGTTAAGCTTTACTTTGACTTAGGCGCTCCACATAAAATATATCGCAGTCAAATTACATAAGTAATCCTATAGAATGCAGCCTAGAGCTTAGAACGGTTAGACCATAATTTCTGGTAAAGTGATTGTGATTGTGTTAGGACGAGCTTTGAAACGTTTCTTCGATTCGTGTCGCCCAAGGCCTCTAATGGACAATGTGTTAAAAATGTACAGGGTAACATTATATTCGTATGTAATTAGCTTGAAACGCGATTCGCCAACGCTTTGTTTAATCTAGTGCGCCCTTTCTCAATACATAACATGGTTTACTTATTATTCAAATTGTAAATAACATGTACATTGTTTTCTGTGAATATTAAATTTTTTTAATTTACTATTTTTGTTGTATGTAAAACTGTTCCTATATTAATGCCTATGAATTGTAGCAATTTTTGTTAATTTAATTTTCTGCTTATCGGTAAAGGGCTCTTTGGTTTATAAAAGTCAACCATCTAGAAGCAGTTTTTACAACTTTCTATGTAATCAACTAATTTGTTAACTCTTGCATTTATATGATGTATTCTTTAAACTGAACAAACAGTAAGCAGTAAGGTGTGTTGTTACGGATAAATTTGTGAAATAGTTGTTAACAGCAGTGTGGCTTTGTAATGTATTAATTGTGACAGGTGGCTCACATGCACACAGTTGAATAGGTGTTTAAACCTATTGTGAACCAGTCTGTTTACTTTATTGACCTATTCAGTGTTCAATTACAATGTCCATTTGCAAGTTGAAATTGCAGTAATTGGCCACCCATAAATAGGAACCCATTGCACCATCACTGCTATACTATTTTGATGCAGTCTTGTAAGTTTTTCTATCAACGAATTTAGTTATTGACAATGTACCAAATCTTTAAATGAACTGTCGGTGTGTATTTGTGCCACCTTTCCAGGCATTGTAAGATAATTGTTGTAGTAAGGGAGAAGTGCACTTTGTATTCTGTAGCGTGTTGAAGTGTTGATAGCTGCGCGAACGCATTATATTTTTGGACAGACAACTCACTCAATAAAAAATAGTTAATTATAAAATACAGCGTTTTTATTTGACCTCTATATCTTAATATAAACAACATGGAGTAAAAATAATATAACAAAAGTATATATAATTATAACTTAAACTATTAAAGGCAATATTAGGCCTGTCGATGTGTAAGAATACTTCAGCACTCGTACCAACAATATACAATGAAAAATAATATCACTATTAAGATTTTTTCTTGACTAGTAATTTTGAATATTATTGACACAGCTTCTAACTTTACACAGTGCAAGTAAATTCAATTTCGGTGGGAAAATTCTACTGTTATATCATAAAGTAACTAAGGTAAAATAAAATCACTGATCATCACACATCAGTAAAATGATTTTTTAAACTAGGTTGCTTAGATTCCTTTAAACACCCTGCATTTTAGGGTGGTTTTTGCCCTAATATTGATTTTAAGGTACACAATACAATAAGATACAAATCTATGATGAGTACTTATGTCTTATTTCCTAACAAATACATACAATACTATAGGGTAGGGTATATAAAATATTCTAATGTTTAATAATTTCCTCAAAGTCAAACTATCAGATCATGAAGTATACAAAATTAGTATTTTTGAGTGACAGTAATTTGTAAAGGGTTAGCTCGGACAGACGGCCGATTGAATCTATAGGGTGCCTTGTAGTAGTACGCAGAATGCTAAAAAGGCGCGTGAAATGAGTCTGATAACGGGAGCTAAAACTCCCATTGTTCAGACTAGACTAATGGTCAATCCAACTACTGACAATGACTACTGGGAATAAAACCAAGGATCACGAGAAAATTCTAATTTAACTCTGCTGGTTACCAATAAATACCAGAATAAATATAGAAATTATTCAGATTTTAAGATGTGAGAGACTTTCCCTTTACTGCTCTAAACTTTATTTTTGTTCCTATATGTACATGATGGTATTACAGAGGAATACTACCTCTTTTGAACACTTTACACTACTTAACAATTCTACATCTATAATTATAATATCTCAAATAGAATGGTTCTAAACCAATATAATATCGATAATATATTTTATGTATATGTACTTATGAAAATTATAAGTAACATTTACGTTTTAATTTTACTACTCAAAGGCTTGAATTTGAAAATAAATTTGGGCCGCCAAACTTTTAAGATCACAGTACATAATGGAATGTCGTAAAAATAAACATAATAAACATTTTGTATGGTACAGAGCAGATTTACAATATGTACATATATAATTGACAATGATTTCCATTATTTCCTGTAAATAAGTTATATTTGTTATCAGAGATTAGTTAATAGCACCATCATAGTATTAAAATGTGCTATGGTAATATTTTTATGATAATTATTTTGATATCATTACAACCATATTATATTTTTATATATTTCTGTACCCACAATTCAAACCATCACAAATATCAAAAAATCCCATCCTAGTCTACAAATTAAAATATGTAAGTACAAGCTAGTCTTTGAGAATTATTTGATAAATGCATAGATTCATAGCCTCTGTATCAACATCCTGAGGACATCAGCTGTGTCCTGAGGATGTGACCTACACTATAAAGCAAGGATAAATATTGAAGGGTTCAGCCTCACTCATTGCTTCTTGAGGATCACTTGACAGTACAGTAGGGAGTCAATCACTGGAATAAAATAATTACCAAACAATTAACCACCAAAGAATAAGCACATAGTGGCCATAGTTCAGTTTATACTACATGTAGAGTACTGCAGTAATAAATACCCTCAGGGAACAGAAATTAAATAAATATAAAAGTAATTATATTCATGTCAGCTATGTATTTATACTAATATATCTCAAGAAATCATACCCATACTTACAGTACTGTGCCCCTCCGAGGATCATGTCATACATCTGCAATGGTCCATTACTGTGGACCAGCACTTCACTCATGAATAGTTGCAGCACCCGAGCCGTCTCAAACAGAGAGTCCAGCAGCAGCCAGGTAGTGATGTTACGGCCTACATTAGAAGTGGTGGAACGGAACATCACAACACTTGAGTTTAGAAACCCAATGGTGCTGGTTACAATGATGAGCCCACATAAAAAGTAGTGGAGAACTGGAAGGAATTCAAATTAGTTAATTTTTGAGTTGTAATGGATTTATGTTAGAGCAATTTGTAGTTTTGCTTTAGAGTCACAGAAGCTTTCTATAGAGGAAAGCATTGTCAGATAAATTAGGATAGATTAGGGGTAGGTGTCAAGTTTAATAAAATTTGGCATTCACCTTGGAAATCTGCTGCTGTACTCAGCAGCAAGTTGTAATGGGTCATATTTCAGGCTTAGAATTCTGCTCTTACAGAATAAACAGGGGGTTAGAGGTAGAGTTAGAGGGGTGAGGGGTAGGGTTAGAGCATTAAATGGGGTGTTATCCAAAACTCTAGTTTGATGTAATGTAATAAATGTAGTAGACAATTGATTCAGTTGTATAGCAAAACTAATTATTGTAATCAATAATTATAATAAGATATTAGGTATGTAAGTTAAGTGTTAGAAGCAATTATAAAATTGACTTACTCAGCTGAGTGCCAGCTATTTCTTGGAGGTAAAAGAGATGAGGGCTTAGCAAGCGTAGCATTGCAAATGTAAATGCAGTCACTGCGGAGACCTGGAAAATAAAATTAATTTTGTTTTGATAAATGAATACAACTTCATAATAATAACATACGTAATTATGTACATTTTTCTATTTTATTTACCCATCAAAACAATTATATTTCCTAATATTCTACTTCTATTATTAGTATTAATAAGATTAGTTTCTACTTCCTATGTAAAATTTGTATGTAGGTGTTGTAATTTAATTAGCTAATAATTATTAATCAAGAAAACAAGCAAATGTAGTAAGTAGGTAAGTAACTATAAGTTTCATTTGAGCAAGGCAATGCAACCTTTTACAAATATTGTTTCATACAGAAGCAGTATAATTTGTCTATTTACAAATCATAAAATGATAAGTTCAACCAACAAACCCAACAAATAAGTGATTAGAAGAAAGTGTTGTCATGTGGGAACATAGCAAATGGTTAATAACTTTGAGACTTACGTGATGGTACATGAAACGATGAAACTGGTTTAATTGCATTGCATTACAATTGAATAACATATTTTCAATAAAACAGTAATTTTACTTACGGAAAACACAACGGCGACTATCCTTACAAACATAGCGTAGTCAATCTTGGGCATAGTACCTAAAAGTGTGTCGTGATTGCTCAGATATATTATTTACTTTTCTGTAATAACTGTAGGTAGAACAATGTTTAATTCGAATGCCAGCGATGTTTTTTTCGTAAATAAATCAATAATCGTATTTACGCGCTCACCTCACTTCAAAATCAAACACAACTTTGATTGAAGAGTTTGAAGTTTTTTTTTTTTAGTTTTGGTATGGCTCCACACTTTTGTGTATTTAGCCAGTGTCAAGTAATTGATAATTTCTCGAGTTTATAAGTAACATATATGTATATATGTCAAGTCAAGTCAAGTCACAATCCATCATCATCATCTAGTCAAGTCGTAATGCGGTGGCAAGTTTACCAGAAGCCTTTATGGAGTTTTGGAAACAACACGAAAATAAACTTTTCACCAACATTATACCACTTTCCCACACTCATTCCTGTAGTCCAGCATTTAACGAATAAAATGCCACCAATTTTATACACTAACACTGAAAATAACACAAGTTTTGGAAAATAAAAAATATAATGCGGTGATTTTTCATTTTCCCGCCAAAACTCCTAGTTTGAAGTTTGAAGTTCTTCATCGATGAACTGTCATCGTGTTTTTTTATGTTTTTTTTGGCTCCACGTTTTTGTGTATTTAGCCAGTGTCAAGTAATTGATAATTTTTCATGTTAATTAATATTATATAGTGTGTCAAATCAAGTCAAGTCACAGTCCAAGTCATCAAGTTAAGTCGTAGTCTAGTCTAGTCAAGTCATACTCCTAGTAAAGTGGTGGCAACTTTACCAGAAGCTTCTATGGAGTTTTGGAAACTTTCCCACACTCATGCCTGTAATTCAGCACTTAACGAATAAAATGGCACCAATTTTATGCACTAACACAGAAAATAACACAAGTTTTGGAAAATAATACAATGCACCGATGCGATCTTTTTCGTTTTCCCGCTAAAACTCAAAAAAAGTGTCATCGTGTTACCTATCAAATTTAAATTTACATTAACATTTTCTTTTTTGTTTTGGCTCCACAATTTGTTGTATTAGGTCTTTACCTATGAAATTGCCGTTTTGTTTGAAAAAAGTTTATGTATTTTTTTTTCGAACTTATTTATTTCTTTTATTCAAAGTAATCACCCCTGCCATCAATGCATCTTTGCCAACGCTGTGGCAGTTTATGATGCCCTTCTTGAAAAAATCAGCAGGACGGGAGACAACAAACTCTTCAAAGGCGTTTTGTACTGCCTCTCGGGAATTGAATTTTTTTTTCCCGCTAAAAAGTTGTCAAAATTTTGGAAAAAGTAATAGTCGGTAGGCGCAAGATCTGGTGAGTATGGCGGATGAGGGAGAGCTTCCAAACCCAACTCATGCAGCTTAGAGACGGTCTGTTGTGCAGTATGGGGTCGCGCGTTGTCGTGAAGTAGCAGTGGAGACGACCAATTGACCAAAGCTGGTTGCAGACGTGCGAGTTTCGCCATCATTGTGGTCAGTTCTTCAATGTACACATCTGCAGTAATGCTCTCGCCGTTTTGTAAAAAGCTATGATGAATCACACCACCACTAGACCACCAAACTGTGACCATCACCTTTCTAGGGGTCATTTTTCGTTTTGCACATTGCTTTGGTACCGAACCAGGATCTAACCAACTTGCTGAGCGCTTTCGATTGTCAAAAAGAATCCATTTTTCGTCGCACGTAACAATTCGGTTCAAAATTCCTTCATTTCTGTGCCTGTTAAGCAGCGCAAGGCAAGTCTCGACGCGTACGTTGCGCTGGCGATCGTTAAGTTCGTGGGGCACTCATCTATCAAGCTTTTTTATCTTGCCAATCTGTCGCAAATGGACCAATATTGTTTTGATGCTAACATCAAAAGCTACTGCCAGCTCAGCTGTAGATTGAGATTCATCAGCTTCCACAATCGCCTTTAATTCATCATTGTTGACCAGTTTCTGGACGACCACGAGGTTCATTTTTCAAGTCAAAATTTCCAGAACGGAACCGAGCAAACCAATAACGGGTTGTACGTTCGTTTGTACAGTTCTCTCCGTAAACGTCGTTGATGTTACGTGTCGTTTGTGCCGCGTTGGTGCCACGACGGAACTCATATTCCATAATTACACGAAATTTCAAAGTATCCATTATGAGGAAAAATGTTGAAATGTAATGAAAATACAACGCTAATCAATAAACAAAAGACTTATATTGTAAATAGAATGTCATATTTTTAAAACAAAATTAATTTGAATTTAGAATTCATAGCCAATCAAAACTTTTTTTTGTTTGAAAAAGTCTGTACTGCAATACGGCAATTTCATAGGTAAAGACCTATTATTAAGTCAGTGTCATGTAGTTGATATTTTCTCAAGTTAATTAATATTTTCGTTTTGGCGGGAAAACGAGAGAGATCGCTTTACCGCATTGTATTATTTTTCAATCCTTGTGTTATTTTCAGTGTTAGTGCATAAAATTGGTGGTGTTTTATCGTGGATACAGGACAGGCATGAGTGTAGGTAAAGTGGTATAATGATGGTGAAAAAAGTTTCTTTTCGTGTTGTTTCCAAAACTCCATAGAAGTTTCTAGTAAAGTCACCACCACTTTACTAAGAGTATGACTTAGACTGGGCCTGAAACATATCTGCGTGAAACATCATTCATTAACTTGAGAAATTATCAATTACTTAACACTGGCTAAATACACAAAAGTGTGCTGCCATAACATAAAAAAGTGTCTAATCAGGCAGAAAAGGGGCTACTTGCCCAAGAAGGTTATTAATCTTTAATCTATCTCTATCTAAATACATATAACTCAAACTGTAACTGGCTCCCAGAAGAAGGACGTCGAATATGTCCGAAACCTGGTCGGAGTAATTTCGACTTTTAATTGACGTGAGTTTTAGCCGTTATTTATCTTACAAAATATAACTCAAAGGTGACTGACTGACTGACTGACTGACTGACTGACTGACTGACTGACATAGTGATCTATCAACGCACAGCCCAAACCACTGGACGGATCGGGTTGAAATTTGGCATGCAGTTAGATGTTATGACGTAGGCATCCGTTAAGAAAGGATTTTTCGAAATTCCACCCTTAAGAAGGTGAAATGGGTGGATGAATTATTTTCCCTTAGGCCACGCATAGGCTTAGGAACTACAAGGACCATAGTCCCACAACACCCAGACTCAGAACAAGTATTTGCGCTTTATTTTCTGTGCACAATTAATACTTGTCCTACCGCGGGAATCGAACCCGCTGCCTCCGGGTTATGAGCAGAAGCTGTCAAAAAAATGGCAAACAAAAGGAAGTGTCTCATTTGTAAGAAATACTATTAAATTAAGAAACCCAAATATGAAACGTCAGTATAATCCTGTGCTTTAATCAGAGACGTAAGTATCTACTCTGTACAATGTACATACCTACTACTACCTACTTAAGTACATACCCAACACAATAATATTATAATATTTCACTAGGTGGTAGGGCTTTTCTGCAAAGTTCGTCTAGGTAGGTACCACCGCTTTGCCAGTTATTCTGCCGCCAACCAGTAGTACCTATGCAAAAACTACTGTGTTCCAGTATGAAAGCCACTGTAGCTAGTGAAATTACTACGCGACTTTATGATATGATCTCAGTGAAGTAATAGTGATGTCTCAGGATAACATGCGCAGTGCAGTGTCACGTGAAACTTTACATTAGAGTAGAGTTCCGAGTGACACTGCAACTGTTATGGGCGGCCGTGTCGTTTAATATAAGGTGAACGTTATTCATTAATATAAAAAAATGCCTTATGATATGAAATAAGAAGTATATTAAACACATAAGTGGATATTACGCGAACATTGAAATTAATATCAATTAGTCGCAGTGTTCGCCGCGTGTCAGAGGGTGCAATGAACACAGCAATCGTTTCTACGTAAGCTAGATGCAATTAAAAACTTATTCACTAATCTGCGTATGGCTGTCAACAATCATACTTTACATTTGCATAGGGAGACATGTGTCAGCTGACGAATTCAATAGTGAAATAAAATCTAGTCGACCAAAATAAGAAAAAAATTAAGAGATTAATTTAATTTTATAGCGATCATACTCAGTGGCGTGGCGGCTATTTGTTTAGAGTTAGGAAAAAAGTGTGAGGCTCTTGAAGGAAAAATAATATTACTACGCACACGGAGAAAGCTGTTTTGTTCATTCAATATATGTATGTGAATAGGGATACAGGAAAGTTAAATTTATGTTAGTGTTTTTATATGTTTATTTTGACAATCGATATTTAAGCTGCGTTGCACTGCCCCACAAAAATTTCTAAGTTACACCCAGGTTAACTGGAAGATAATGATTTCTAGCATTAAGTTCGCCTATGTACCTACATTTGTTTTTTATGCAATAAAACATTTTTTATCTATCTATCAATATACAAATAATAGCAACCAAGTGCTAGTCGGACCAGTCCGAATTCTAACAATAATTATAAGATAGACATAGCTCTAACACTCTGATACTTGTCTCTTCGGCATTGAATTTAATCCAATTTCTAGAATTTGAAAATGGAACGTAAACTGGAACTCCCCGTAGGGTTGGCACAATATTCGGGCACCCATAATCATTAGCTACCATTCAGCCGCCCGATTCGATTGTCAGACGCGGACTCGCGGTTCCAATTAATTCGATTATAACTTTACGATTTGTTGCTCGTCGTAAATTTCGTTGAGGATTTCGTTGCATATTCATTCTGATTTACGATTTGATTACAACTGCAATACTTTACGATTACAGTTATGATTATTGAGGATTGAAATCATTGATCCTACACTGTGAATGATCAGCCATTAATCCGAGACGTGTCATGTGCATAGTTTCCATTCAAATGTCTAATTTTGTTATGCAGCGCGTCGACACCTCACTGCAGTAGGCAGTGTTTATCAAAGTTCATTAATCTTTATTTACAACTGTATTAATTATTTTAAAATTAATTTTTATAATAAGTCAGATGATAGGTACGTATGTACCTTAACACGCAATTACAGCATTGAAAAAAAATCATTCGTTTTAGGTCGTAGAGCTTCGTAGACTTGTAGAGGTTCTACGAAGTTAGAATCGACAGCGGAGTATGAACATACAACAGGTTATACCTAAAAAACAATAATAATGAGATAAAGACAAAACGTTATCACAGCAGTAATTAGATTGGGCGACATAGATATGTATGTACTTACTTTTTGAACCCATATGCGCGCGGAAAGTTTTCTTAGTACGAACTACTACGAACTTGGATTTTTAAAGGTACTTACGCCGTGCTCAGTTAAATTAGAAATCAAAGACACCTAGTTATAAAATATGGTTTTCACAGGGAAATCAGATGTCCATACCAGAGTACTAATAGAGAGAATTAAATATTTTTTTAAATTATACCACCATTAATTCCTCAATCTTACACGCTTATCGTGAAACTTTAGCTCGTCTTCTATCTACGGTTAAAAATTTATATACAAAAATAAGATCAACATAAACCTAACTTCCAATAAAAAAAATCTAAAACCTTTATAATTTTTAATTGGTTGCAAAAAAATACAAAAAATAACCACGTGAGCTGCACTTTTAGTTAAAACAATAAAAGCTTTATCCCATTAATCTAGAAAATATCTTAACGACGTAACGATATTATAACTCAATGGTCAAGCTTTTTTGTTTTCTTTGACCACTCGCTCAGTGGTCAGTTGCGTGGTCACTTGCTATGAATGTTTTTGTATCTAATTGTTATTATGTAACACCCTACTATCCTGATCTCAATCGAAAATAATGTAAAGTCAACCTTATTCAGTTACAATAAGGCGATAGGTAACAGAGTCCAAGTGATATTTGAATGATGTAGCTGCCCCATCTGAAGTAATTGTTGGGCAATAAAGCGGTATGGTCAGTGGATAGGTTTCGAGGGATAGGCTATGCAATTCACTTTATTGAATAATAACTGTTACTGGGGGGCATTCATTGTAAATTGCGGTTGTAGATTTTGCTGGTTTAATTCCCGACTCTAACAAATACCAAAAATAACTTTATCTACATTTGAAAACTAAAATATGTATTTAAAGAGACTAATATATTTCTGCGCTGTCATCATCATCGCTGTATCACCTTAGTCCACTGCTAGACAATAATAAGCCTCTACGATGCTTCAAATAGGCTAAGTAATTAAACTACCGTGGCCAATTTTTATATTTTTATCTGTTATATGTAGAAGATACTCTGTGTGTGTGTCTCTATTCCCTGCATAAAATAATTAAAAAAGCTTTTTTGGGAGTAATGGCGGGAACGCGAAAAAGATTGCGTCACCGCATTGTATTATTTTCCAAAACTTGTGTTATTTTCAGTGTTAGTGCATAAAATTGGTAGCATTCTATTCGTTAAGTGCTGGATTACAGGTATGAGTGTGTTTCCAAAACTCCATAGAAGCTTCAAGTAAAGTTGCCACCACTTTACTAGGAGTATGACTTTGACTAGACTATGACTTGACTATGACTTGACTTGATGACTTCGACTGTGACTTGACACATATTTGCATGAAATATCATTAACTTGATAAATTATCAATTACTTGACACTGGCTAAATACACGGAGGTGTGGAGCCAAAACATAATAAAAAAAAAGGTTTTTTGTAAAACCTTAAAATTAAACAGCCAATTCATATAAGTTAAACCATTTATTTCTCAATCAGTAGCCGTAATGTCCAAAAAATACATAAAGTGTAAAATACCAATGTTCCCCCGTTCGCAGCCCGTTCTTTAGCTCCTTTTTTTTATCCTTTATTTCTACTCCGTACCATAAGTAGGTATATTTGTTTTTAATAGACCAATATCATTTAATCACAAAATCAAAGACACAATTTACATATAAATATAATACTAAACTAGACTACACCTAAAATATTAAACTATACTTTAAAACTTAAAATAGATAAAACTAAAAAAACTTTAATAACCTGTGGAGGGAAAAATGCCCAGAATGTTGGCAGCATTACCACATTGAACGGCAAAAGAAAAGCCGGCATTCTGGCTTCCACTAAACGTTTGACCAAGACCAAGAAACCGTAACGTAGTTCATGCAACAACAGAGTAGGTATACCTCTAAAACCCTGCAACAACAATCGCACTCCCCTCAAAAGGCGACGACTGACCACCGCACCGCAGACACGATGTGTCAATAGTGGATGAATAATAGATAATAACATAACGCATTCATATCCCACTCAAAATGTTTGCGGACATAACTCAGCCGCGCTCAATGGGGCGGACGATGTGCCATTGTCGCACGTCGAGACAAATGTTGGCGATTCAACGGACAAGCTGACGAGTGACCGATGCGTAAACTATAGAATTTGCATGTTGTTTGTACCAAAGTTAATACAAAAATCCAATTCTGGTAAAAATTATGATCAGATTAATATTATATAGCAAGATTTTTTTTAAAGCCAAGTTTTGAGTACGAGCTAGGAGAAGTATGACGACGATTGCAGGTATCATACCAAGGAGGATCACGTACGATCAAAAAGTTTCTTTGCACTGCGAACAGAAAAAAATAAAATAAATGTCATTATATAAAATATATGAAATGCGGTTCATTGTTAAGCGCATCACTTGAGGAAGAATAGACTGTCTTTTTTGTTTTTGACTTTACAGAGCCTAGCTTAAAGTTGAAAATGCAGATCATATATAATGTCAAACTGGGTCTGCGCTTGACCGCTGCGCTAACTTTGCAAGTTATGGTGGATTAAAAATTTGCTAGGGATATGTTTAAAACACTAGTTTGGTTATTTCATTAGTTAAAAAATGTGTTATTACTGAAAATTTGGAGCATTAAAAGAACGATTTTAACCTTTAAACTAAACTATCCAACACAAGCAAAACCGAGACCCCAGTTTCAGAGCGATCCGTGTTTATCATCTATATTGAAAAAAGCATGACACGCATATTGATTGAAACGAAATTAGAATGTAATTCTAACGAGTTAAAATTATTAGAATAGCTTACATTACGCTTCACGCCAAAAATATTTGAAAATATAATTTACTTAACATTTGACATTTTAATAATTATTTGTATCACATTTATTATTTTTATTTAGAATTTAATTATTATGTGATTAGTTATTGTTGATGTGAAAATTTTTAATATTATTTTAGTTATTGTATTGAAATTGTTAGAACTCGAATCGTAAATTTTAATGCAGTGTTTTTTGACTAATGTGTAAGTGTTGGCAACCGTTCTAATTATGCTAAAATATAAATAAATAAATAATTAATTCAGATTTATAAATGATGCAATTTTCTAACAACACACATACATACACTCGCACTTCAAGCGCGCTACATCGTCGACTACATTTACGCTTAACATCAGGAGAAATGTGGTCATAAAACGCAAGCATATATCAAATTTAAAAAAAGTAAAAGTTTTGAAACAATTCCTGAAATTATTAGTTTTCACAATCTTTCTAAATATAATCAATCAAATTGGATCAATGTTTTTTTGTTTTGGCTCCACACTTTTGTGTATTTATTTATTATTATAATTTTGGAAACAATACGAAAAGAAACGTTTCACCATCATTATGCCACATTCCCACATTCATGCCAGGAATTCAGCACTTAACGAATTAAACGCCAAAACAAAACACTGAAAATAACACCAGTTTTGGAAAAATAATACAATGTGATTGATGACGCACTCTTTTTCGTTTTACCGCCAAAATTCTATCAATGATTTATTCTACGTTCTAAGTTCAAAATTATTATTGTACGTTCAATCGGCACAAAGTGGCACATGTTCACCTCTTCCTCGATATCTGTCGAATCACATGATCGATTATAACCGATTCTATTACATCGATTGTGTTGATAATTTTATTTCAAATCGATCACACATTGTCGGGCAATCATTTTTAACTTAATTAAATGATAAACCAATATTTTTTAACTGGGTAGGTGGTTCTTTTTTCTAAAATTGGTTATAGGCAAAGCATTTGACCACTGTCTCGCCGGATGTTAAACATGACGTGGCCTAAGACGGACGTGTTTGTCTAGAACATACCTGTTCACTTTTGACTTGATTATTTTGAGCTCTTTGTTTTGACTGATTTAGAGTGTTCATCTCATAAGATGAGTGAGAGAGTTGCAGGTAAGATACAAGCATACAAATAGAAGTAAAATATCTTAGGTTAAGTTTATCGTTATTAAAATAAAAATAGCTACAAGATGTACATAATCTTGACTAAAGTCATTTCATTCAAATTTTTTACATTTATTGACCAATTTGCCTGAAAGTTCTAGCATTTGTTAGCTTGTTTTGAGAGCTTTCGCAGCGGTCCCATGGTGTAATGGTTAGCACTCTGGACTCTGAATCCAGCGATCCGAGTTCAAATCTCGGTGGGACCTGTCTTTTTGTAATCTTATATGATTTACCTTTTTACACCGAATCATGAATTAATTACAGAAAATAAAACCACTGCGACAAAAACCTACCACACTGCCATGTACGTATTGTCCGCGTTGATTGAGCCTGTCTTAATCCTGAATACCTATGACTGTATCTAGCATACCTGCAAAGTTTTATTGAAATCAATTGACATTCCATACCACAAGTAATTGCACTACAAAACATTGATGAATTCATCATCATAATCATCGGCTGGCAGATACCTAATTAAATATAATTAATAAAATAAGAAAGACAATTGTTTGTAAAACTGGCCTCCACAACACAGGGTATCCTAGTGTGGAGCCCAGGGCTCGAATAATAACATCTACTGTGCACTAAAATTATGACTTTATTTTTGATTAATTCACATACATACTTAAGTAAGGATGATATTGTTATCGTTGCTATTGTTTGATGAAATAAATCTTATTCTTCTAATGTAATATTTTAATTGCATATTATAGATTAATATAGGCCTCCCCATAATAGAGCGTCACTTCGAGCGGCTGTTCCCCGCGGCGGGAAGTCCGTACAACTAGTGGGAGCGTTGGTTTCTAAATTCTCTAAGAGAGGGGCCCTATATACGCTGCGTCTTCCGGTTTCAGATCGCTACTGTTTGGCACAAAGCTATTTTATTCTAAATATGTATTACATTAAAATACTCTGACAAACAAGATTTCGAGTAATATCAAGTTTGAACTAAATGCTATGTAGGTATCATTCTTAATTCTGATATAATGATTATAGTAATATTTCACACAGCGCCATCTATCCCCAAACTAAGCAAAGCCTGTACTATGGGAACCAGATAACTGATACAGTACTTAGATTCTTTTTGTTTGTAAATACATATAGCTTGGCAAAAAAGTCTTGAAACGGAACTAATTTTTTTTTCTCTGGCAATAGTTTGTGTATTCTATCTTGTCTATGGTCTATTTGTTGAAGATTGTAAACAAAGTGATTTTAGTTACGTAAATTCTAATTTATGCAGCGATACAAGTGTCTGAAATACGTCAAAGGTAATAAATTATGAACAAAACTATCCGCAGTACCACACGAGCAGTGATTTATAAAGTTTACCAGCGATTTGTCTCTAAATTGGAGGCTCAAACTATACTATCGAAACTCGACGACTTTTACCCAAGAACCACCGATATGACAGGTTTGTTATAATGTATTCTGCTTTTTTTGATCGAATAATTTGTCTGTTGATTATTGTAAAGTGTTATAACGGTCTTACTTACGATGTTTTCGTAATATTTGCCTCGGTAAACAATATAGGTTATGTTGACAAAGTGCGCATAGTGTACATAAACTAAATTGATACTTAACGTCATGTACGACTAAATCGGTAAAAATATTTAAAACCAATCTTGGATCGATTATTCGTTATTTGGTCTTTAAGTATTTACGTATATTATGATCATAATCTACGTAAATACTTGTGTATTGTTTGTTTGTTTTTGTTTTTAAAATATCTTTATTCAACCAATATTTATCGTAATAATGTAATAACTATAAGACACAGTCAAATAGCTTATATTTAGTGTTTAGTAATGTGACTTACAGACTAAAAAGGCCTTTATTAAGTCTATTAACAAATAAACTATTTAATTTAATATAACGCGTGTATTGCATTACAACAATGTTTGTTCGAATACTACCTGCATATAGAATATGATCTTTATTTCATATGGTTTTTTTATTGACGCAATTTTGGATGCCCGTGGGCATCCATACCACTGTGACTCGAATCCAATAGAGCTGATTTCGGGAATTGCCAAGCACAAGATAGCTTCACAAAATGTTGGGTTGATTGACATGAAGGTATATAATTAATGATAGAATTATGTATAAGTATACGTTTATTTATTGTGATGTTTTACGTAGTAATGATGCGTATTGTTCCTCTGTTTTAGGAAGCAGCGGAACGAGCATTTCAAGATGTTTCTGCAAATGATTGGAAAAGTTTATGCAACCATGTTATTTAAATAGAAAACGAGTATTACGAGAGACGCATTACGTTGTATGATAACATTGATCGCCTTGTAATAAATATCCAAAACTATAGTAGCAGTGATGAAGCAGAAACATCTAAATCTGAAAATGACATTGCGGCCGGCTCAAATTAAAAAATCAAAGGAGACTTTTTAGGAATTGATTATTTAGATGAATATTTATTTACCGAATAAAAATATTTAAAACCATCTGTTTTTATTCACTACAATCATGTGCTAGTTATGATACACTGGATATATCAGTTTGTCTTGATTTATGTGATTTCCTATCACACTAATATTATAAAGGCGAAAGTTTGTATGTGTGTTTGTGTGTATGTTTGTTATTCCTTCACGCTCAAACGGCTGAATGGATTTGGATGAAATTCGGTACCAAGATAGCTTATACACTGTATTAACATATAGGCTACATTTCATCCCGGAAAAGTGAAATTTCCCCATGGGATGAGCAAATAATTAAAATACTTTTTATCCACGGGTGAAACCGCGGGGTGCAACTAGTTTATTCATATAAACCAGTGTTGTTTGTTGTTCATACTCACGACAACAACAGCGAACCAGAATTTTTTATTTATTATATATATTTATTACTATTATTTTATAAGTATCAAAATTACGCCGTCGTAGTATCAGGGTTGCTAGCGTTTAGACTCATTAGCGATAGTGGCGCCCCTATTAATTTCTACTCTATTTTGCCAAGCTATACATATAGAATCCAATATGAAACCCAGACTTAGAATAAACATCAAATATTCATGACACAAATGTTTGTCCTGGGTGGAAATCGAACCTACAACCAGCTCAGAAGGCAGGGTTATTACCTAGTGAGCTATCGGGCCAGTCGATATGGTCTAGTTACACTTTTTTAATACATTATTTATTTTGTCTCAATTACAGACATGTTCGGTACATTCTACATATGTAGTATTAGTGTGAAACAATATAGTTCTTTATGTATACATATTACCGTGCCCTTGGGAAGCTCCGCCACCCACACTAAGTCTCTGATGGGCCTCTACAGCGGGCTTACATTGAAACACCTCAGACACGTCAAATATGTAATTTAACTATATATTTTAAATATTTTATCTTTACTTATCTATAAGACTACGCGCATGCATAGCACAATAATTTAGAAAAAAGAACTCAGCTGAAAGGAGATCCATAATCCATAGAGCATGATTCATAGATGGACGAGTGCGACGCGCGGCCGACACGTGCGACTCGGGCGGCACGCGACTGCCGCGCGCCTGTCGCAACTTTATTATTATTTTTATGTTTAATGAAAAAAAATGCTTAATTACGTTTTGAAGCTATTGTATTTCGAATGTGGTAATCTTTTTGAGTGCTTGTTAACGGGATGGAGAGAGTTGTGTGAAGCGCCCGAACAATACACTTTTAAGAGCTTTTTGTAGGTCATAAATATTATGTTTACTAAGTACTTGTCCCTACTAAATTTATAAAATGTTGTCTGTTGATTTGCAAAAAACAGACGTTTCACTTGTTCGTGTGGCTTTTATGCCAAAACGACTTAACGGCTTTGGATGAAATTTTGCACTAATACTACTTGAAAATATAAACTTAAATGGATAGTTCCTGCGAAAAAACTGGCATTTAATAAATAAATTAGTACTTATCTTAGTAATACGGCCTAAGATATGAAAAAGCTGAACGGATTTTGATAAAACTTATTATAGATTATGTCCTGTGGTAACGAATAAAGGATACTTTTATGCCGGAATATGTATGCATGCTGTAGAAACTACGGGGTGTCCCCTATCTTATGAATGGTTTATTCTAGCCAAATTACAGACGGCCAGAGGGATGTACCTGTATTCTACTCGTACAGATATTTTCTTGCTATATTTCGTATTGATGCATGACAAAATATTTGATATCAGTTGACATATGAATAATAATAATAATAATTAATAATATAAATATTGTACAAAAATAAGATAGAATAATAATAAAACGCGCCGATACGAACATAATACGGGCATTAAACTTTTTCAGAATTAAAAACATACAGTTTGACATGATCTCAATAATTGCAGGTTGATCATCAAGTTACTGATATTTATTCGCATTTATTTTTAATCCATTTACGTTGCTATTACATAGCAGTAAAGTTTAGGTTCCTATAGATGGAGCGTAGGGGGCGATCTGTGTAATCGAAGAGCGCACGTGCCGGTGGCGGCCGCGTGCGACCGGCGCGCGCGCGCTTTCCCACGTCTCGCCTACACAACACCAACATTAAATAACACAAATTCACGGACACGATTTTTTATTTGATCGTAATTACACACAAAATTTCACTAATAATTACTAGTGAAATTTTGTGCAAATGTTGTTTTTGAACTAAAACTTCTTTTGCTTTACGTTAAGCTGGTGAATGTGTAAAGGAAATTGATCAGGCGAGGTGAATTCTCAACTTAAAGATAGAAAGAGAAAGGGTTCGTTTCGTATATTACTCTAAGGGCAAGAGAGATGGAACTAAATAAGTTTTACTTCAGTCGTGTAGTCTAAAGCACACTCGTTTTTTATATATATTTGTTTTGTGGTAAATAGTAGGTAAATAATTTCTTGTCTATTATAAATTATAAAATTCAGCATTTTCAAATTTTGAATTTCGTATTGTTAAAATTTTCCGCTAGTTAGTCAAATTATTAAATTAACTATTAATTATTCAAATAGGCACGTCACAGAACACATATTTTTAAAACAACGTTACTTGATTTAAAAATGAAAAGCAGCCCATAATAGGTACCCTAGGCTATAGATTATTATGTAAAGGGATAATTTGAATACATTTTACTTTATATATTGATCTGTGGATTACGCTAAGTACACGATACTGCTATAAAAATTATAGATACTTGGGCTAGTTATTATCAGCCGCCTAATTAAAGAGGTCTTACTAACGCTATACCTGTTCGTCTGTCCATGGCAGCGTAGCTCCCAAGCGGATGAATTGATTTTCATTTTTTAATCTTAAAGTACATCAACTCTTTCCTAGTTGATGAATGGAATGTTGGAGATTTTAATATTTGGAACAAAATTACTCGTTTTGCTCCTGCTTCCTCACCTACTTGAAAAATTTGTTTCTAAGTAATAAAGTTGTTTTCAAAGCCAACCACCCGTCTATTAATTACAGATAAAATCGATAACCGATAGCTTTCTACTTTGAGCGGTTGGTATTAAAGCGAAGTTAGATACACTTTTGTTGTAATAGAAGGAGGTCCATGGGTTTGCTGAATTAATGATATGCCGATTGACTTTGTATACGATATATTAATTAAAAAGATATTTACAAAAACCAAAATGCGGAAAATAAAATTTTCTCTAATGTGTAGTCTATATCAACAACATTCGTTGCCCCTAGCAACTAGCTGGAAAAGTTCTCTATTAAACTGATATGTAAACTTTTTCGTGGGCTAGCACGCCACATCACCCCCCTCCAGAGACCGTCCTACGGGCGATAATATTCTGGAAAACGCACTGTTCGTCCTGATCGAGTGGTGGTCACTGGAGCGTCTCGGGTCTCGGGTGCTGCCACGGCGGGAGAATGGTCCAACTCACGAAGTATGTAGGCAGGTTTAATGCGGTCGACTGATATAGTGACTTCTTTGCCTTTTATGCGGAGCTTGAAAACTTTATCCCCTCGTTTTATCACCTCATGTGGGCCTGTATAAGCTGCTTGAAAAGATGGGTGCGAGGTGTCATCTCTTAGAAAGACGTGGGATGCTGTTGCTAAATCTTTGAAAATGAATATGGAGCGGTTATTCCCATGGTGAGAAGTTGGTAATGGCAACAAATTTTTGGCGAATGTGCGCAGTCTTTCAGTGTATACTGTCAAGTCCTCTGTGCCATCAGCCGATTGACAAAAAATGTCACCTGGAAGTCGTAGTGTCTCTCCATATACGAGCTCAGCTGGAGTCGCTTGTAAGTCTTCCTTAAATGCCGCCCGGATTCCCAGTAGTACAAGTGGAAGTGTTTCAAGCCAGCTGCTGGTCGCATGACATGTAATGGCGGCTTTAAGCTGTCTGTGGAATCTTTCGACGAGTCCATTGCATGCTGGATGGTAGGCTGTAGTTCGTCTGCGTTGAAATCCGATGATGTGGGACAAATGCTTAAAAAGTTCTGATTCAAACTGTCGACCACGATCAGTGACGATATCTTCAGGGCAGCCGAATCTGGATATCCATCCGTGAACTAAAGCTTTTGCCACTGTTTCAGCTGTTATCTCCTGTAATGGTATAGCTTCGGGCCATCGTGTGAAGCGATCTACACATGTGAGACAGTAACGATACCCTTGTGAAAGAGGTAAAGGTCCGATCAAATCTATGTGGATTTTCATGAATCTGGCTCGAGGTAAGCTGAATGATGCTAATGGAGATGAGACATGACGTGTTATTTTTGATCGTTGGCATGCTAGGCAGGAACGAGTCCACTCTCTACAATCTTTTCGCATACTAGGCCATACATAGCGTTCCGATATCAGTTTCGTCGTCGCATTTATGCCAGGGTGGCTAAAAGAATGCAAGTTTTCGAACACTTGCCGTCGCATGTCTTTGGTCACATAAGGTCTGGCCACATTGCTGCTCTTGTCACAATAGATTTCTGTGTGAGATCCAGGCAGTTTGATTTTTGTCAAGCGTAGAGAAGTATCGCTATCCAAAAGTTGTTCTAGTTCAGGATCTGTGCTTTGTGCTTGAGCAAGCTTGGATAGATCGATGGGCTGAGTAATCTCTTCGATGCGTGATAAACTGTCAGCCACAACGTTATCCTTTCCTGAAATATGCCTGATATCTGTAGAAAACTGTGAAATAAAATCCAGATGTCTGAACTGTCTTGGTGAGCACTTTTCTTTTCGTGAATGAAATGCGAAAGTTATGGGCTTATGGTCAGTGTAAATAATAAAGGCTCTCGCCTCCACCATGTGACGAAAGTATTTTATTGCTTCGTAGATGGCGAGAAGTTCCCTGTCATAAGGCGAGTATTTCTGTTGACATGGCGAAAGTTTTCGAGAGAAAAATGCTAAAGGTTCCCACAGGCCGTCTCTATGCTGTTGTAAAGCTGCGCCCATTGCTGTGTCTGAAGCATCAGTGACTATAGCGAGCTTCGCTTGGCAGTCTGGATGAGCAAGTAGTGCTGCTTGGCAGAGACTTTCCTTGCAGGTGATGAATGCTTTAGTAGCTTCTTCTGATAAATGCACGGGATGTGAACCTTTAACTGATCCTGTGAGCAGTGCATTCAGAGGCGCTTGATGCCGCGCTGCGTCAGGAATAAACCTTCTGTAAAAGTTCACCATTCCTAGGAATCTTCGCAGTTCTCTAACGGTTTTCGGTGGAGGGTAATTCGCAACTGCTTCTACCTTCGATGGTAACGGCTTAGTGCCAGCTGCTGAGATGCTGTGTCCTAAAAACGTTACCTCTGATACACCGAATATGCACTTGTTCGTGTTGATAACCATGCCGTATTCCTTTAGTCTGTTGAAGAGCAGATGAAGGTGCTTCTTGTGTGATTCCTGATCAGGTGAGAAGATCAAAAAATCGTCCAGAAACGGGAAGCAGAACTCTTCAAGGCCCCTAAGCATCTCGTCCACAAATCGTTGAAACGTTTGGCTGGCATTACGTAGTCCGAACGTCATGAACGGAAATTCGTATAAACCAAACGGCGTCGTGATTGCGGTCTTTGGAATATCCTCAGGGCAGACAGGAATTTGATTATAAGCTTTTACGAGATCGATAACCGAGTATACTTGACAGCCGGAGAGACAATGTGCAAAGTCATGTATGTGTCGAATGGGATAGCTGTCTGGTACGGTTCTAGCGTTGAGCATTCTGTAGTCACCGCATGGACGCCAGCCGTTATCTTTTTTAGGCGCAAGATGAAGTGGTGATGACCATGGTGACTTTGAAGGTCTGGCTGTTCCGTTCCTCAACATATCTGCAAACTCGTCTTTTGCAATTTTTAATTTATCCGGTGCTAGTCTTCGTGGTGTGCTGCTTATTGGCGGTCCTGCAGTAGTCTGTATATGGTGCATGGTATTATGCTTCGGAACACGGTGGACACCGGAAGGTCTAGTAATCTCAGGGTATTCGCTTAGTATGTTATGATATACGGAATTTCCAGAAATAACTTTTACCGATGAAATGTTCCCAGTTGACTGTGCAGGTGAAGCTGGGGACGTAAGGCTTGTAGTGTTGTCGATTAAACGTTGATTTCGACAATCCACGATGAGGTTGTAAAATGATAAAAAATCTACACCTATTATGGCCTTTGTAACGTCCGCTACGATGAATCGCCAAGTGAAGTCACGGCGCAAGCCTAGGTTCAGCACTAAATGAGCGTAGCCGTAAGTAGAAATGGGTGTACCGTTTGCCGCACACAGCTCATAATTTGTTTTCTCACGACGTTCCTTGAGTGCCGATCGGGGGAAGACACATACGTCACTGCCAGTATCGATGAGAAACTGCATCTTCGTAGCACCGTCCGTGACAAATAGGCGACCGGAAGTTTGGCAATCGGTCGTCGCCATTACCGACTGCTGTTCGCGTTTCCCGCATGGTAGTCGCACGGTTTTACGCACTTACTTGCTTCATTGCCGAACTTATTATGATACCAGCACACAGGAAATTTTCTATAGTTCGACTGTGATCGTGTGGAGCTAGAACGACCGCGCGTTTTCTTGTTTGAACGATTCGGTGCACGTGAATGCCGGTTCACCTGCGCAGTTAGAGCTTGCACTTGTTTGGTAAGTTCAGCAATCTGTTGGTTCATGGCGTCTAAAGAGCTTCCTGGCATGACACTTGATGTTGATGCTACGTGCGCTGTAGGCGAAACAACGTCATGGATGCGGTCAGCGAGATCTGCGAGCGCTTCCAGTGAAGACGTCATCTGCGAAGCGATTATCGTTTGCGTGCTACTTGGTAAGCGACTGGTCCAGATAGTACGTAGAAAATCTTCGGGAACTCCAGGTCCAGCCAAATGTTGCAAATGTCTTAGAAACTGAGATGGCTTACGGTCTCCAAGTTCTGCGTGCATAAGTAATTGCTTGACCTTCTTTTCTCGTGACGCGGACAGTCGTTTGATAAGTTCCGACTTCAATTTTTCATACCTGTTGGTGTCGGGCGGGTTGATGATTATATCTTCCACCTCAGAAGCATACTGCGGGTCTAGTTGGCCGATAACGTAGAAAAACTTCGTATTGTCCGTAGTAATGTTCGATATCGCGAATTGGCCCTCGATCTGCGCGAACCAAATGGCCGGCTTTTCAGGCCAAAACGGCGGAATGCGCACGCCCACACGACAAATATCTTCGTTCTTATCGGTTGAGAGCGACATCTTTATGTGAATCAGTATCAGAATTATCGCAATCAGCAACAAAATCAAAATCACACACATTTACTGCAAACGCGGACTTTCGGTTCAAAACAGGTCACCAGTAAAGCCTAGTTAATCACGTCGGGGTCACCAGTAAAGCGAAGTTAGATACACTTTTGTTGTAATAGAAGGAGGTCCATGGGTTTGCTGAATTAATGATATGCCGATTGACTTTGTATACGATATATTAATTAAAAAGATATTTACAAAAACCAAAATGCGGAAAATAAAATTTTCTCTAATGTGTAGTCTATATCAACAACATTCGTTGCCCCTAGCAACTAGCTGGAAAAGTTCTCTATTAAACTGATATGTAAACTTTTTCGTGGGCTAGCACGCCACAGTATCATAACCTCATCGTGGCCTCATCCCTTTTTATAGCGCCCGTCCACCCTCCACAGGTCGCGCCTTTGATGTTAGAATAAACTAGATGGAATGTTTGATCATAACTGCATATCGCGCACTGAAGCAGGTAAGTTTTGTATTTCACGCGTATAAAGTGACGCTACGCCTATTGGGATATTTATTAGCAAACACTGTACTTATTAGCAAAAAACTAGTGTATTTATTAGCAAATACTATTACCTATTTTTTGCGTACGTCCCTACCCACGTAGTACATATAAGAAGTACGCATCCATATTTCTACCCAAAAGCGATCTCATACTACCTACGTCTTTTTAAGCTTCATTTACAGGATTTCTACAGCAGTGGGAAAATAATACAGGACAGCGTACGGCTGAATAAAATTACAATTGATACTGAGATCTAATTTGAAATCAGCGATACCGAATTATCTAACTACTCTCTTATAGTGTAGTTTTGATTGCTTGATCCGAGTACTGTACTTCTGGTTTATTATATCACCTGCTCAGCGCTTTGAGTGAAGGGACCGAGAAGGTAAACCTCCGAGGATCGGACAAACAAAGCGGATGAGTGGACGTAAACAAAAAAACACCTACCACGAGAAAATATGCTGAGTGATATGGATTGACAATTTGACACTTTTATGTTTTTGGTTTGGCTCCACACTTTTGTGTATTTGGCCAGTGTCAAGTAATTGATAATTTTTCAAGTTAATTTATATATATATGTGTCAAGTCACAGTCCAAGTCATCAAGTAAAGTCATAATCTAGTCTAGTCTAGTCAAGTCTTACTCCTAGTAAAGTGGTGGCAACTTTACCAGAAGCTTCTATGGAGTTTTAGAAACAACACGAAAAGAAACGTTTCACTATCACTATACCATTTTCCCACACTCATTTTTTTTTTTTTTTTTTTTTTTTTACTTCAAACTTGTCTAGCATTTGACCGCGCTCTCACCTGATGGGAAGTGACGATGCGATCGAAGATGTAGCATGCTAGCCAAGTAAATACCTATTCACTCTTCTCTTGAACACGCCCGGGTCATATTTCGCCGGAAACACAGACGCTGGCAGGGCATTCCATTCCTTAGCCGTTCTAATTAAAAACGTTGAGTCAAATCGCTTGGTACGAATGGGTGGTATTTCGACCACGAAAGGATGGCGCTTAGCCGAGCGTCTAGTAGTCCGGTAGTGGAATGGTGATGGGAGAATGAGATCATGCAGTTCTTGAGCGCATTCACCGTGGTGTAATCTGTAGAAGACCGACAGACTTGCCACCTTACGTCGATGTGCAAGGCTCTGGAGCCTTTCACCAACCAAAGTGTCGTCGTCAATGAGCCTTTTGGCACGCCGTTCAATCGAGTCCAGAGCCTCAAGCTGGTACTTGGCCGACCCGTCCCACAGGTGGCAGCAGTACTCCATACACGATCGGACTTGTGCTTGATACAGATTTAGAAGCTGTCCAGGTGTGAAGTACCGCCTTACCTTGGACAATATGCCGAGTTTTTTTGAAGCTACTTTGGCTTTGGACTCGATGTAGGATCCAAAGTTTAGGTTTGACGTGAGATCAACACCCAAAAGCTCAAGATGGTTTCCTAAACTTACAGATACACCACGGAATGAAGGAGCCAGATGGAGTGGGCTCTTTTTAGCAGTGAATAAACACGCCTGTGTTTTTGCAGCATTGAACCTAACCAAGTTAGCATCGCCCCAATCGGACACGGCTTTCAAAGCCAGGTTCATGCGCTCAACCATAGCCTCTCTCTCAATCCGGACATCGTCACCACTGGCTCGGGCACTGGATGTGTATCTTTCAACAACAGTACTATCATCTGCATACCCAAAGGTACCGGGCTTTAGCAAATCATTGATGTGGTGTAAGAATAGTGTTGCTGAAAGAACTGACCCCTGAGGTACACCAGCATTAATAGCTAATTGATCGGAAGAGCAGCCATCAAGAACCACTCTAAGCGATCGTTCCCTCAAAAAGTCTGATATCCAAGTGCACAAACCAGCAGGTAGTCCGTAAGATGGAAGCTTATTCAGAAGACCGTCGTGCCAGACCCGATCAAATGCCTTAGAGACGTCTAGAGATACAGCAAGTGCCTCTCCATGCATCTCCAAGGCTTCGCTCAATATGTGCGTGGCGTATGCGAGAAGATCCCCAGTTGACCGGTTTCGGCGAAATCCGTATTGCCGGTCACTGAGGAGATCATTGACTTCAAGGTGTGCCAAGAGCTTGTTGTTGATTATACGCTCCATACTCTTACAGAGTATGGAGGTAATTGAGATGGGTCGGTAGTTGGCAGGATCAGCACGACTGCCCTTCTTAGGTACAGGTTGTACATTGGCTAGCTTCCAACTCTTAGGGACTATTCCGGTGTCTAGAGAGAGGCGAAATAGGCGTGTTAAAATGGGAGACAACTCAGGTGCACAGCTCTTAAGTACAATTGCTGGTATACCATCGGGACCACTGGCTTTGTTCACGTCTAGACTGCATAATGTTTTTAGTACCTCCTTCTGACGTATGCGTATTTCCGGCATGAAAGCACCGCAATGTGGAAGGCAGGGAGGTACCTCATTAGCAGTATCTAAACGCGAAGCTTCTGCAAAGAGAGTGGCAAACAAGTTTGCTTTTTCTTTTGCAGTGTGAGCCAGCGATCCGTCAGGTTTTAATAATGGAGGCAGTGAAGATCGACAGAAGTTCGCTTCAACCGATTTGGCTAGGGACCAAAAAGCCTTACTACCAGCTGGATAGGAAGCAAGTTTAGTCCCTATTCGACCAATATGATTGAAACGAGCCTTCCTTAATTCCTTCTTACAGGCCTTGGCGGCAACATTAAAGGCTTTCTTCTTAGCTCGAGTGTCCGATGCCTTGCGTTTTCGAGCGTCAGCCCATGCCAGATATGCCGCATGTTTCTGCGCTTCAGCGTGTGCACAGTCGGCTCCAAACCATGGGCTGGCTTTGCTGGTCATGGGTTTATCGGAAAATGGAATAAAATATTCCATAGCCCGACATACTACCTCAGTAACCGCATTCGCGCAAACCGTCGGATCTCCAGAAGAAAAACACGTTTGCCGCCAAGGATATGAGGCGAAGAAATGTCGCATCTCATCCCAGTCTGCTAAATTGTATCTCCAGACACGCCGAATGCTCTTAGGGCTTGGGTCAGGCGGGGAGTATACTGAAACGGACTTAACCAGACAGTGATCGGAGCTACCAATGGGTGAGGATACCGCCACAGAGTATCGGTCTGGTTCAGTCGTGAGCAGAAGGTCGAGGCAGTTAGCAGTGTGGCTATCAATGTCAGGCACTCGCGTTGGCTCTTGAACAATCTGCGTTAAATTGAGCGCCAAAGCGAGCTTACGCGTCTCTCTCCCAGCGTGGTCCGTGATCTGGTGTGGGACTAACCACTCCTGGTGGTGAGCATTGAAGTCCCCTAGAACAACAAGCTGAGCCGAAGGATAGCGTTGCTGAGCCACATCTGCCGTTTCACTGAGATACTCCATTAGAAGAGTTGTCTCCCGGTCACCGCTATGTGATCTGTACACACCAGCATAGAGAATTTTCTCAATGCCAGTGTCCACTAGCACCCAAATCACCGAAAAGTGGGGATGTTCAAGGTTCCGGAGACGCAAACAACAAATGTCATCACGGACGAAAACGCAGATACCAGCGCGTGGAAGGAAGCGGTTTTCCAAGATGAATCCTGGATAGTCCAGATATGCCGTGTCTGATGGACATCCTATTTGCGTCTCAGTCAAGAAGAACAAGTGTGGTTTATTGGTCTCCAGATGATGATGGACCGCTTGCAGATTTGAGTGCAGCCCACGAATATTTGTGAGGTGCACTTTAAGAGTGAGGACGTGCATCTGCCGTTTAAACTTGTTCACTTTATTAGACTTTTTCATGGTTGGGTGAGTTAGGTAGACAAGTTAGAAGTGGACGAGATATTGGGATGCTAACCCTCAGTAATAGAGAAGCTTCCGCGCCAATGGAGAACTTGCGCGGAGACTGCGGGGACGCCCGAACCCCCCTGAAATTACCCACAAGTTCCTCACTTCCAGTCGCCAACTGGCCCTGTGGGCAACCTCAGGATTTTACACAAGCGGCGGGGCAGCCTTTCGTAGTTGGCTAGACTACTACTTGGGCCCCCTACAACTTGCGGTCGGCCAGCAGAGAGCACCGTGCTTCGGATCCCGCTACCCTCCGAAGCAAGGTCTCCGACGCGAAAGCCTCTCCATCACCAATACCGGTCTGCATACCCAACACAACTGTCCACATCTACTCGTCAGAACGGCTTCATTGGACGTCACGATGGAACACGACGAGTCGCTTGGCATCGTCGCTTGGCATCATACATGTAATTCAGCACTTAACGAATAAAATGCCACCAATTTTATGCTAACACTGAAAATAACATAAATTTTGGAAAATAATACAATGCAGCGACGCGATCTTGTTCTTTTTCCCGCCAAAACTCCAATTTGACACTTATTGGAAAACATTTTGTGTTTTTTTTGGCTCCGCTCTTTTGTGTACTTAGCCAGTGTCAAATAATTGATAATTTCTTTAGTTAATACGTAAATAAGTAGATAGAGATAGAGAGCTCTTTATTGTCTCTCCAATGAAGTACATAAACAAGAATAAATATAATATTTACGAACGTACATACATACACAGAATACAATATAGCACAAATCTTTGTCCAGGGTGGTAATCGAACCCACAACCTACAGTTCACAAGGCAGATTTACCACCAACTGAGCTATCGAGCCAGTCTGATGATATGAATATAATATAAAATAATAATATGTGTGTGTGGACATCTCACACAACGCCATCTAGCCCTAAACTAAGCAAAGCTTGTGCTATGGGAACCAGATAACTGATACAATACTTAAATACTTTTTTGTTTGTAAATACATACATAGAATGCAATATGACACCCAGACACAGAACAAACACCTATGTTCATCACACAAATGTAAAATGAATAAATGAAGATTAAATTTTACACACTGATTAATTACATCGAGTTTAATATAGGTTACTTTTATTCTACGGAACTAGCAATTTTCATAGTGAAACGGAATAAATAGAGGTTCAGTCCACGGGACGTACCCCTTATGATAAACCCTAAAACTTCTTATCTAGTAAAATCGATGGAACAAAAATGTGTATTTAGAAAGTGTTTATTGACCCATTTGTAAAGTAAAATAACTAAATACTACAATGATAAACTAATTCTAAATACTACCTACTATTACTACTACAAAAAAAATTTGGACTATATACTGGCCGCGATGACCTATAGACAGTCCAAATGCTCCAGCCCACTACCAGTAACCTACTAGGTACTGGTAACTACTATTTGGGTAGCGTACCCAACATGCTGGTAGCAGTGCCGCGTTAAATTGCAATGCTTATTCGTTGTGCCAAATAAGTGCCTGCATTGTGGTTACGCGTAGCATCGACCAGGCGCTCTGATTGAACTTCACAATCAATACATAGTATAAAACAAAGTCGCTTTCTCTGTCCCTATGTATGCTTAAATCTTCAAAACTACGCAACGGATTTTGATGCGGTTTTTTTAATTGGATTGGATAGAGTGATTAAAGAGGAAGGTTGATATGTATAATAATGAAATAGTGGAGAAATACTGGTGTTTTTGAGGTTTCTAATGTGATAGATAGATAAAACTCTTTATTAAAACACCACATTGTAGTAACAATTTACAGGCACAAACTTAAGAATTAAGTGTCACAATGGGCGGTCTTATCGCTTAAAGCGATCTCTTCCAGACAACCAAAAAATTTAGGATAATGTGATGTCGTAAATGATTACATTTTTTCCGCTTACATTGCAAACCCAGGCTGAACCCTATGAGATTTATCAAAATAATGTACTAAGTATTATATAGATTGAAAAGGTCTTCAGAAAACTCCGCTATGGTATATGTTTATTTCTTATGGATATCCCACAATAACTTTTTTTGTCATTTACTTTTTACTACAAATAATGGCTAATTTTCGAAGAGATTTTAACTAATACCGCATTAACTATTATCTAATTAAATACCTTAAATACATTGTTGATTTAATATAGATCTATATGGCCCTTTACAGCACATGATTTAAATGAATATTTTCAAGATATTACAGATTTAAAAATTGCGTGACATAGCGTTTGCGGCGGTCCCGGCTGGCCGGGGCTGGAGCGTGCCTGTAAATAGCACGTCAGTTCAGTGAATGACAATGAATATTTTATACCCGTGCGAAGCCGGAGCGGGCCGCTAGTCTTTCCATTAAAATGTTTAAGCAATATTTTAATAACGTACTTCATTGTTCATTGAACTTCATTGCACGACGTAGTATATTACCTAATATCTAAATAGCGGTAAGGGTAATGGAAGATGATACGTGATCTCACAAACGTACGCACATTATCTAATGCTATTGTTTACTGATTGTCCGGGAGAAATTGTGTGTGTACTGTGACGTCCAGGAAACTTTATCTGTCTGAAGTTAGGCACTCCAGCAGACACGCATGGAGGTAATATAATATAATATGCGTGGACATTTCACACAGCGCCATCTAGCCCCACACTAAGCAAAGCTTGTATATGGGAACTAGATAACTGATACAATACTTAGATACTTTAGGTATACTTAGATGCAGCTTTTTTATAGTTGTTAAAAACTGCGCAGCTAACTGCAGTTCATAAATATTCATTGCATATGATTGTGTGACTATGATTAGCGTCTTTTATAACTTTCTGTTTCACTGTGCTGCGGTCACTGCCTGCTAGTAATATATCTCCAATATTTTATGTTATACTCTGTGGCTACGAGAGTGCTACGAGCAGCTACAAGCTCTCAATTATTGACTGAAAACGTACTTACAATGATTTGATTTCCCCAGCCCCATTCCACCATCGGGCGACCAAACGTACGGTATCTCGTCACCCATACATGGTTGGCATCCCTGCTATCCATACCAAGTGTTTTGATCCTTTACAACGTGAACGGCCAAGGAGTGGAACTCTTTGCCAGCGTCTCTGTTTTTACGAATAGCTATAATCTGGATGTTTTCAAGAGGAGAGTAAACAGGGTTCAATTATCAAAACAATGTAATTGGAACCCAAATATTATATTATTATTTATTATATTATAATTATTATTCCTTATATTGGTTCAGCTTGATACATTGTAGACCACGTCATTTAGCATCAGAATAAATGTGGTCAAACGCAAGCGTTCATAAAAAGGGTAAGGTAGGGGGGAAGGGGGAGGCGGGGCGATACACGTTATAGTGGTTCAAATTTTAAAAGCATCCTGTTTCGTAACTAAGAATAGAAGTACTTTAAGCAGTTTATTAATTCCACAGCCTGATGAAAACTAGTACGTGCGCCAAACTTGTACAATAGCTAATTTATAAACACGGGATGTTATCCCATTGTTATGAATATAAAACTCTATAATACAATATATAATATACTTAGGTTTGATTACAAAAATGTTTTGGAACTTTGAGAGCTCTTAGCGTGGGAGCATCACAAGACCTGAAAATGTTCCATCTCTATAACAGCATAAAAAGCTAATATCTTCAACAGTTAATATCGCAATATCAGCAAATAAATATTATGTATATAGGTACCTTAGTATATTCTTGTTTGGGTAATCGTCTGGAACCAGATACGTTTCTATTCCTTGACCTTCAGAGTTCATCTGTTTGGATAAACTAGACACATAGATAAATATGACTTTGATTACCTGGTAAGAACTTACCGTATAGGACCTTGTGCAAAACTATTGTTTCATGTTACTATAGATAATATTAAATATATATACTGTTGGTGTTTCATAATAAATAAATAAATAAATATAATTATCTTAGTAGGTTGTAGGACGTTTTCTGCAGAGTTCGTCTACCACCACTTTGTCAGTTATACTTTCCTCAAGCAGTTGTGTACGAGTACTATGTTCCGATTTAGAGGGTAGTGTAACTGAGTAAATGAGACTTTTTGACCTTATCTCACAACCTAGAAATCTTATTGCTAGATTGTGTGATGTCTCAGGATGCACACATAATCATAAATAAAAATATTTTCACTCGGTGTATACACTGATGCCGAGTGACACTGCACTCTGTTATGGCCGGCTATGACGCTTAATATCGGAAAAATGAGTACCTCGTCTCGCCATTCATTAAGCGTTTTTTAGTTCAGTTTTCGCATATGTTTAGTTACTGCAAGCGTCCCCTTGGTTTACTTACAACTTAGCCGTTTTCCCGCCAAAACTTTCGGTTTGCCGAGATACAACAATCTTAAGTGGATTCCAGTAACACACATAAGCAATCCGTGTGTGAAAAAGTTAAAATTCGTAGAAAAGTTTATTTTATTGTATAAAAAGCATTTTTACCCGTCAGTATTAATTATAATAGGAATATATATTGAATATAATTATTAGGTACTTTGCAAAGTAAGTGCTTTAATCTCTTCCCAACATTCAAGCAAATGCGTAAAATCTTACAATTGCGTTACACCCTTCAAACACCTCTTCACCCCATAGCTTCGTCGCAAAAAATCAATCCGTAATGGCATTGGCACTTCACTAACATACATTATGATTGTATCAGTAGTAGTATCGAGCTAGATATGAAGTGGCGGGAGTTCGGCGCCACCACGGCAGGGAAACCATCTGGAATTTTCCAATTGGAATGTTTAGAGGTTTGTACTTATAAAGAGCAATTTTTGATTACCAATTATTATAGTATAATATTATAATTATAATAATATAATATTATAATATGTGTGTGGACATCTCACACAACGCCATCTAGTCTCAAACTAAGCAAAGCTTGTACTATGGGAACCAGATAACTGATACAATACTTAAATACTTTTTGTTTGTAAATACATACATAGAATACAATATCTTTCAAACTTCTTTTGACTTTTGTTTTTGGCTTGGGTCTTCAACTGTTTAGGAGGTAAGATGCCAGTGCCACACCTTTACTTGGTCTGTGCAGTGCCATAGACTGACACACAGATACACAATCATGTCAAATTTATAACGTTTATTTATAACTGTTCGGTCAGAGGAGGTGTCATTTGGAAGAAAAACTTATAAAACAAATATCATAAATAAACAGAGTTGTGGCGGGAAAACGGGGAAAATCGCATCACCACATTGTATTATTTTCCAAAACAGGTGTTATTTCAGTGTTATTGCATAAAATTGGTGGTATTTTATTCATTAAGTGCTGGATTACCGGCATGAGTGTAGGAAAGGGGTGTAATGATGGTATACGTTTCTTTTCTTGTTGTTTCCAAAACTCCATAGAAGCTTCTAGTAAAGTTGCCACCACTTTACTAGGAGTATGACTCATACTGGACTATGGCTTGACTTGATGACTTGACACACATCTGCGTGAAATATCAATAGCTTGATATATTATCCATTACTTGACACGGGCTAAATAGACAAAATTGTGGAGCCAAAACATACGAAAAATAAAACATAAATAAATACAAATCATCTTCCCGGTATTTGCATCACTTTATGTAGAGTTACTTGTATAGGTATCTATCTAACTTCCTTATATATTTCTAAGCATTGAACAACACCTCTTACGCAACATTGTAGGTACTCATTCCGCTCCGCGTGTATTCCAATTGCCCAATTAATTTATCCTTCAAGTTCTTGCGTCCACGTAGTTGCAAACTTGCTCACAGCCTTGATTCTGAAGGCTGCCACTAGTGTGGCTTGCCTAATTATCCAGTTTCTCGCCGAACGAAGGCCATGCACACACAACCATTGTTTTATGACACAACATTATAACCAGGCGAAAACAACACAACAATATTATGTTGTTGTTATGTAAGAAATAAAATTTTAAGTCAAAGTCAAATATTTTTTGCATTTAAGCTTATTACTATCAGGGCTGAGAAAAATACATGCTTTACTTTAATTGAAATACAAATTATAAAATACTGTATCGCAAGTAATTAAAATACAAAATATCTTTAAGTAATGTATTCGAAGTATCAAATAATAATAATAATAATTATATGTGTGGACATCTTGACACAACGCCATCTAGCCCCAAACTAAGCAAAGCATGTATTATGGGAACCACTGATAACTGATACAATACTTAAATACTTTTTGTTTGTAATTGCATACATATAATACAATATACGTCCAGGCAGAATAAACACCTATGTTCATCACACAAATGTTTGTCCTGGGTGGGAATTGAACCCACAACCCACAGTTCAGAAGGCAGAGTTACTACCAACTGAGCTGTCGGGCTAGTCGAAATACAAATACAATATTTTAGCTATTATAATTAAAATACAAAATAAGTAATTAAGATATACTCTGTTGACTACAGAGCTTCAGAAAAAGTGCGAACTACTCTTCGAGCAATAACAAGCATTACCTTTTTATATATTTTTTTTGTATAAAGCTTTGCGTCCGTACTTCACCTTTAAAACAACAACAGTTCGCGATAGCTACGACTGACGTGCGGGCGCCTCGGAATATTAATTTATTATTTTCTTTCATTGCGCTTCGCTTTCCGCCTCTTCGTAACCGCATCATCTGCATACATTTATACATTTATACATTTTGACTGGCCCGATAGCTCAGTTGGTAGTGACCCTGCCTTCTGAACTGCGGGTTGTGGGTTCGATTCCCACCCAGGACAAACATTTGTGTGATGAACATCGATGTTTGTTCTGTGTCTGGGTGTTATATTGTATTCTATGTATGTATTTACAAACAAAAAGTATCTAAGTATTGTATCAGTTATCTGGTTCCCATAGTACAAGCTTTGCTTAGTTTGGGGCTAGATGGCGTTGTGTGAGATGTCCACACATATTATTATATTATTATTATACACGTTAGAATAAAATACCATAAAATATTATAAGTACATAGTAATTTAGTGTTAAATAAATTTATTAAATATTGCATGTAAATTATAGCAGTAGTAGTAGTGTAAGTAAAAAGTAAAAACTACGAGTTTGAAAAATGGAATTTTACTTTTCTATTACTAATGTAAAGCAATTAAGCACAACGTATTAAAGAAAACGCTGCTCTGGAGCATTGATTACAACGAAAAGAAGAAGCACCAAGAAACTTTCAATAGCTGAAAATTTTATTTCTGTGAGGGTAGGTGAAATATAAAGGAACAAATACAGCGGGCACCAAACCTGGACGATGATAAATAAAACAAGAATTAATATAACCTTACATTTTGTCAAGTTGATTTCGTTATAGCTCTTTCCTTCCAGAATCTAGCTTTTAATCGTAAATATTTATGTCAGACAGGGAAGCCTTTTTAAACAGACTACATTTCACCGGGTATTAAGTCACAATATGACCGATGGTGGCGATTCGTTACGTACATAATACACAATATTTTTTTGTTGGGTACGCTACCTTCTGGTAGTGGGCTGGAGCATTTGGACTGTCTATAGGTCATCGCGGCCAGTATATAGTCCAAATGTTTCTTTTTTTGTAGTAGGTAGTTTTTAGTATTAGTTATTAATTCATTGTAGTATTTAGAAAATAAAGGCAATTTGCCGTGTTAAAAAAAAAAACACAAATAATAATAATAACAAGCAACGATCACATACTTGGACCCTAACTAGGATTCCCTGTGTTTAGAGACCCAGAAACTACGAAGACCACAACACCCAGACTCAGAACAAGTATTTGCGCTTTTTTTTCTCCACCCCAATACTTGTCCTACCGCGGGAATCGAACCCGCCGTTCCCGGGTTATGAGCCGACTCAACCACTCAATCAAAATCAGCAACCGAGAGACGTCCACTACTGGACATGGACCTCTCCTTTGAAACGCCACTTTTGACGCTAATCAAAGCGGCATTACGCATAGCCTGGGAAAATCCTTCCCCAAAGTAATACCTTATATATAGCTATGCCACAGCCGTGACGTGAATTAGAGAGCAATTACGAATGTTCTAATAATTATCGTAGCATTCCCGTTTATTACATAAACCGTTCCCACTGCCTCTCTGCTGGGGGTGACCTAGTTCCAAGACCACTGAAGGTTCTCGACCGCATCATCTGCAGATGACGACAGGTGTCACAAAGATGTTCAGGAGAAATGCTAGCGTCGTAAAAATAAATTGAACATAAAGATTATTTACAATTTAATGAAGTTTTACATGTATTTTATATTTTGAATCGACTAATTTTTAAATCTAATATTTAATGGTGGTTCTTTTTACAGTACCAAGTAGTGTATCGGATTCTAGTCATCTTCATATTACGAGTAGCAGGTAATTAAACACTAAGCTTACGACATGATCATTAGTCATGATCTAGCCCGCATTAGTCCACTGCTGGACGTAAGCCTCTCTTTCCATAGGATCTACTCTTCCAGTTGACGTAGTTTTCTCGATCCTCTTATAGTTTACTAGATGCCTCCCACTTTTAATGGTTGGGCGCCTTAAGCACCGACCCTCCCGCCCAGTGACGCTGTAAAGGTCGGTAGAGACCAAAAGCAATTTAGCCCGTTCATAAAAAGATTGTTCTTTAGACCACTGAAGTAAACTTTAGTTTAACTTTGTTTTTGCTTTGTTTGATGTTAATGTTGACATCTTGACAACTGTAAATTGACATTTTACTGGACATACCAACATAACAATACAATTTTTTAACTTTGTTATGTTGAAAATGGGGATCTACGTGGTGAATGCGAGGCAAACGGATGTTGGAGTTGAGCTTCCGTTCGCCTTGCATTCACCAGTTTACTCCCCAAGTTGAGCGTACGTGAAGAAGTTTTACTTCGAAAAAACGTAGGTCTCTCGTCCTCGCCTTATGAATCCTAACGCATGCCACTTAGCCCGACCCTTGTATAATCTCATCAAGCTGCCAGCCACTCTGTATATCATCACTATTCGGAAGGCGTCCTACACTACGTTTTCCAAGTCGCTCCACTCAAGAACACGTCCTCCCTAGTCACGAGGCCGCCGGCGTGCTGGTCTGCGGTCACGTGACTGTAGCCCTGCTATTGATGAAACCGATGGCTGACAGCCACCGGCTGTCTCCATCCATCTGCAGAATCATTGAACATTTTTTCCATAACACTGTCTGGTTGTTATACTTTTATGAATTACTTATACGCAATTTTGTTCTCTCTGTGTGAATTTAAATAAACTACTAGCTTCTGCCTGCGGCTTTGCCCGTGGCCCATAAGAAATGAATAACATACAAACAAACATTATAAACGCTTTCACTCTCTCTCGATATATTATACACACTGACATATCACAAACAGTGCAAATTTAAGAACACAAGTATACATTTTAGAGGCAATTGAACCAGAGAAGAAAATCTTTCATAGATAATTAAACCACCCATTTCGCCCTCTTAGGGGTGGAATTCCACTACCGGACTACTAGACGCTCGGCTAAGCGCCATCCTTTCGTGGTCGAAATACCACCTATTCGTACCAAGCGATTTGACTCAACGTTCTTAATTAGAACGGCTAAGGAATGGAATGCCCTGCCAGCGTCTGTGTTTCCGGCAAAATATGATCCGGGCGTGTTCAAGAGAAGAGTGAATAGGTATTTACTTGGCTAGCATGCTACACCTTCGATCGCATCGTCACTTCCCATCAGGTGAGAGCGTGGTCAAATGCTAGACAAGTTTGAAGTAAAAAAAAAGAAATTACTTTCTTAGTACCTACACTTTACAAAGAACATACCCTCCAAATTTCAAGTTTGTGGGACCAGCGGTTTAGGTTGTGCGTTGATAAATAGGTCAGTCAAGACTTATAACTTAATGTGTATAGGTTGTTGTATGTTATGACATGTGTCGACATCGACAAAATGTTTTTCGTTCTTTCTTTCACAAAAATCCTTATGTAGGTACGTGGAGAGGCTTGCATATTGAATCTCACCTGTCACTACGCGGTGAGTTGATGCGTGATTCGTGCGTGATCCATGCGGTGGTGTCATATAACTATTTCTTTCATGGACATCGGCTTGAAATACAAAAATAAGGTTTAAAGTTAATCTTGTTCATCCAGTCATTAGCATGGCATTGACGTAGTGTAAGCCACAGCAGGGTGTACGTAACAAACGTCCGCAATTACTGCATATACCAGAATGTTTGTACTTATGTACCTAGTTAATTTGTACGTAACCTATCAGCTGGCCTTTCAGTAATAGCTGCGGACGTCATTAAACTACGTTATAATTAATACGCACATTGGCAATGCAGTCCCAAAACGTTCACAATAGCACATAATGTCTATATTGATATGTCACCTTTTGGAATTATTGGAGCATTTCTGAAAATTGAATTCAATCCTTTTATTTGACCTTTCTTTGACGACATCTAGACTTTTGAAGAACGATTGAAATATTTCACACAAATAGAAACCTGTAATAGGTAACTATTTAATCTTAGTTTATCAAAAACTATTACTTTAAAGCTTTTTATGTAAGACGTGACGAGATAGTCGTTCGCTAGATGTTAAGCGCTACGCCACCCACAACAGTTGCAGTACCACTTGAAACTATTGTAAAGTTCCGAGTGTCACTGCACTGAGGCCACTGAGCATGTCATTTTGTGACATCACACAGCCTAACTTAAGATTTCTGGACTGTAAGATGCCCAGTAATGCTGTTTAACATACATTTATTACATTTTTATCGTTGTCATTGGTCAGAAAATATTGCCACTAATATCAAATTTGTATTTAACAAACATGAAGTCGTAATTATAATAAAGTAGTTGACCCATCCTGGCTTTGCACGGGTGAATTGGGAAAACGCGGTTGAACGGGATAAAAAGTATCCTATACCCGTCTCCTGGTTTTAAGCTACCTCCCCACAAGCTATGCACACAACGCTACATCGGTTCAGCCGTTCGTGAGTTATAAATAGTGTAACTAACACGACTTTCTTATGTATATATATATTTATTTATTACGAAACACCAACAGTATATATATTTAATATTATCTATAGTAGATCTTAAACTAATACATTTTTTTCTGATATATATACCCTTAACAGGTGCTTACAACAATAGCATATACATTGTGGTAAGACAAAAAAAAAGTTAAACAAAGATAAATACTACAACAGCATATTCATCTATATAATGATAAATACATGAAAAAAAATACATACAATATAATTATTGGTAAGAAAATAATAATATTAAAATACAGGTTTGACATAAAATTTAAAAAAAGAAACATTAATGTTTATTTACATGACACGTTGATAACATTCAAGAACTTTGCTACATTATTATTGACTGCTATATAAATAAGTAGGTAAGTAAGATGTGTCAACATGTTACACTTAGGTCACGAGCCACGTAGATGTGAGCCGTGACCTGGATTCCAGTATCCCCCCGGGGCGAGCCCTTCACGAACACACCTGCATAGTTTATGTCCAGGCAGGTTGCGTTTGCAGGTCGACCGACCGACACTGGAAATATATAGAGGTAGTTAACGTGGACCGACTCACGGAGCCAAAACTATTCGGAAATAAAGTAGTTGACGTTTCATAGAATTTAAAAGCTACAATATTTTTTTTAGAGTTTAAATTTAAATTCATTTATAGCTTATTGTTACATTAAAATAGTTCCACCTGCCATTATAGCATGCAAATAGGCTGGGATAGCTGGTTTTATCCAAACCTGTATCGGACGTCATACATGTCTTAATAGTTTATTTGACTCACCAAAAATATCTTAATATGCTAAAAATCTAAAGAATCATAAAATTTTTCATTTATGTCATTTTATGTTTATTTTATGATATAGGAATATGTATTCGTATGCTTATTTATTATGTAGCTAGTATTATATTATGGTAAATTATCTCGTTGGTATGTAATATAGTTAATGTGCACCCCGTGCTTTACGACTTTGTATAAATCCTCTGCGTCCAAAGGTTGCCTGGAAGAGATCGCTTTTAGCGATATGGTCACTCGTTGTGTAATTTTGTTAATATGTGGTGTGTACGATAAAGTGTTTATCTATATATCTATGTTTTATCAATATAAAAAATCGGTATCGAAAATGGATGGCATCGTATTTTGTGTGGAATGTTCGCTTTAAGTGTGGCTTCAAGCGCAGCCATTTAAAGTTCCATCTATATAGTTAAACATAATTGTACAAACTTTATGCACTAATGATACTTTCATAACTCTGCTACTATTACTCTTCTGTGGTTCCGCTACGGCTAACCGTAGCCTTTTCGTAGCCTTCTACGGCTGTAGCTCGTCTGTAGGTAAAATTGCTACGTCACTGATTATATAAGTTTGCATTACGGAATAAACCACAGAAGCTTACTTTTGATAAAAGTTGTAGTCCTTTATATAGGACTGAAATGATCTAATTTTTCATAGAACTGAAACGTCGACGGTCCAAATATTAAAGTGAAATAGTTCGTTGTTTATTTCTATTTCGGAAATAACAGCTTCGATAAGTACAGTAGTGAAAGTACAAGGACGGTAGCTCCTGCAACCTCGAACGTGACTAGTGGCCCGTCATTCCTCCCTTGCCAATATCAGGATGCGGAAGGATGACGTCATACGGAAGTAAACAGGAAACGTCAAAAAGCAATGAGAATAAAAACTGACGAGCAGTAAAGATAAGTTTTTATTTTCTATTCAGTTAATATTTTTAGGGTTCCGGTCTCTAAAAGAAATAATAGAATCGTAATATAAGTTGAAATTGTTACCAAGTCTTAATATGAATATGGCGTATAACCTCGTTAATATTGCATATGATTTAAAGATTACGCAAGAACTTGTAAGATTTCTAACTCAACTCCGTAACACCTACCAACTCCGACGAATCTTACGTCTTACCATTAATAAAAGGAAACCAAACACGTCTTATTTTCTAAAAAAGTAAGTAAAACAGCAGTCCTTAAGGTTAAAACAAACCGGCGTGGCCTGTAAATGACAGACCGCCGCGGCTAGCTGCCTAGACCGTGTATAAAGCTACGCGGCCTCGGATGCGATCGTACCGGTTTCTCGGGTTAATCGGATCTTGAGGGTCTAGTACTTTTTAAGCATAGAATTAATAGATTTTACATTTTTTCCTCACATGTGCTATGTCAAACCATCGTGTGCTTATAATTAATTTCAAGGTTTTATTAGTAAGGTGACACCTTTTTGTTTGCTGTGATTGATAGGATCTAGAAACTTCAAGTCGTGGATTTTACGTGCTGCTGTATGTGAGGGCATCGTGCTTCCCCGAGGTGAGACGTCACTGTCGCCGGTAAGAGTTCATATAATATATTCCAACATGACTACGTCACAAATACCTATAGTATTCTGTGACATCACCAGTGTATTACTGTAATAATAAGGAAACTAATGTTGGTATTTTTACTGACGTGTCATTTCTCGGCCTTTGTGTGTAAATGTAAGCCGTGTGGCTTTGTAAGCCGCGGACAAACAGTCTTGAGGAAATCGGAGTAGGAGAGCGGAGTTTGTTCTAGTGATAGCTGATACATGCCAAAAAAAAATTATAACTTGCAAATGGTTGCGATGGCCGCTATTTATTATTATTACTTCAATTTAACTTCCAACAACTTCATTTATTGCGTGGACGGCAAAGGATTGGAACAACTTAACAGCGTCTCTGTTTCCTGAAAAATATAATCTAGGAGTTTTCATGTCCAGAGTGAACCGGTACTTAGGCAAGTATCTTCCATCGTCGACCGCGTCATCACTTTTCATCGGGTGAGACAGTGGTCAAATGCAAGCATATCGAAGGGTAAAAAAACGCGATAAGAGAGATAGGTCTCTATCTAACCCTCTATGTTTAGTTCAGTCTTTACTGAGAGACGGAGAAGAGAGGTTATACTATCACAATACAACAACAAAATACTTTGATATGCAATTTCCATAACAAGTATATAGTAATAACATTTAGTGTAAAAAAATAAATAAATAATATAAATAATTTAATTTAAAAACAATAATCAGAGATTTCAAAAAGAGTATAAACAGAATGTAAATGTGAAAAATAAAATAAAGAAACAACCAATATAGCAGCCATACAACCATCGAATAATGAGAACGAATTTTCAAATAAAATTAAAAATAAACATAAATAAGCCGTCAAGGCACATTTTGGGGGTATATCATTTTTAATATAGCTACAAATATACAAGCACATATACATATATATTTTTAGAGTGTGATGTTGACGTACAGATGGCCACTTACTTATTCTTTTCATAATTAGGTTAATTTTCAACTAAGCGTGCAAAAACAAATCTGAATTTAAGGAATAGTGATAAATTATCAAAAATAGGTAAACAGTTTTAGTTTTTTTCTGTTCACAATTGACTTCAAGATTCCTTTGAGCGTTTTTACTATTATCCATGGATAGTTGAGACTTCGCCATTTACACCCAAATAAAAAATGTATTTATAAACAAAAAACAAATAAATAAATTAACTAAAATATCCCATCAATATTGCACTACTGCATTAAACTATCCACAATATACTGGAGTTAACTGGAAGATACAGCATTCAGTTCGCCTACGTCCTTCATTCACTGTATACCAGGTAGTTGTGCAATAAATAGTTTTATAATCTATCTGTCTGTCTATACATATAATAACTCATAATAAAGTATATTTTCAACTGGCGTAGAAAACTCGAATAGCGTCTCGAGCGCGTTCCGTGTAAAATGTCAATAGGCTCATCTTGACCTAGATAGTCTAATCAGATGCCTTCAGGTAAAGATAGGTGACGGGTAAGTGCCATTAGAGGCGGTATTACACCGGAAGAGGATACGGACGTGAGCTATCGAGATCAGTAAGACACACGGTTCAATGTATTGGACCCAAGGTGGTTATTTTTTAATGTAGGCTATGGAAGGGTCTTCTTCTTCATTAAAGTGTATGACGGCGGCTACATCCAGTTATAAACTCTATGCACAGCGATCGAGCACCGTAATTTACCCTGTGGTGGCATTAACTTTATTACAGTGGCAGCACCGGCAACTGTCATGGCGCCCCTACCTGTCTGGCTATATAAAGGGATCGATTGGTGTGCTACGGATCATTCTTGTTCCAGATACGGCGCGGTGTGGACATGCTGAAGGCCTATAGTTATATAGGTTGCAACCTATCTACCCACAACCCGTTCCTGCCCACATCAGAAGTGGGATTGCCCATTTCTACATCACTCTTCAAGCAACGCGAAACGTGACGTGACGTGAATGATGACGTGACGGCGGGTGATACTAATATCAAATTTAGTTGCAGGGTTAACCCGAACCAGTGAAAAAAAAAAGAGAATAAAAGTTATGGTAAAAAAAGTAATGATTCGTGAGAGAAAAAAAAAAGAGAAAAAAAAGGGTAAGAAAAAAGTTAAAAAAAAGAGAAAAAAAAAGTGAAAAAAAGAGAAAAAAATTAAGAAAAGAGAATGTAAAACTGATGACAAAAAAATGTGTCTGAATGCTAAAGGGATAATCTATCCGGTCTAGCACTAATTGGTATGAGTTGGAATAATGATTATTGTTTGCTAAAGGGATATCTATCTGGTCTAGCACTAATTGGTCCACAAAAAATGTAAGTTGCTAAAGGGATATCTATCCGGTCTAGCACTAATTGGTCCATAAAAAATGTAGGTTGCTAAAGGGATATCTATCCGGTCTAGCACTGAATGTCCATAAAAAAAAAATTAGTAATGATGATTTTTGGTTACTAAAGGGATATCTATCCAGTCAGCACTATTCAGTCCATTTCTATAATTGAAGGGATACTGTTGGTCCTGAAGGGTTAACCCTGACGATGACTGGAAGGTTAAAATACTTTTGACTAATCAAATTGAAAACTAATGTTTTGACTTTGACTTAGACTCCAAGTTTAACTCCATTTAATTATCAGGATGAACGAGCAATTACACTGATACTTATGTCCCTCACCAGGTACAAAGTGAAGCTAAGCGTACGAGGACGTACGCACGTCAGTATGGCCGTGACGGCGGCTACATCCAGTTATAAACTCTATGCACAGCGATCGAGCACCGTAATTTACCCTGTGGTGGCATTAACTTTATTACAGTGGCAGCACCGGCAACTGTCATGGCGCCCCTACTTGTCTGGCTATATAAAGGGATCGATTGGTGTGCTACGGATCATTCTTGTTCCAGATACGGCGCGGTGTGGACATGCTGAAGGCCTATAGTTATATAGGTTGCAACCTATCTACCCACAACCCGTTCCTGCCCACATGTACTTATTTTATTATTTATCTTTTTGAGATTATTTTTTGTCTTTTAAATTAAAATTAATCTGTTGTTGAATGTTGTTGTTGATATATATCCTGGACGCGGCGGGTTTGATACCCATGACAGGACAAGTATTTGCGCACAGAAAAAAATAAGCGCAAATACTTGTTCCGAGTCTGGGCGTTGTGGGGCCATGGTTCGCGTAGTTCCTGAGTCCCTAGACACAGGGAATCCTAGTTAGGGTTTGGGATCTATGTATGGGATCGTTGCCATATAATAGTTGTAGTTATGAGTACTGCTCACGTCAGTTTCTATAAAATATACTTACGTAGAAATTGAAATCAAATCTACATCTATTACGAGTTGGAAGCAGTTACAATAATCGAATCCACCCGACTGGAAGCAATTAGCATTAATTGACGGTATTTTCTTGCAAAGCAAGCTATTTGAAGATGGAACAAACAGTGACGTCAAATTATGAATTATTCAGTTTTCAAATGTGAACAAGTCAGAAGTTACGCCGCGTGACGCGCGCCGTTTTGTTTTGGCCAGAAATATTGTGCTAGTGTAAATAGTCGAAGGCTTTGGAAAAATAACATAATGAGCGAAAACGTCATGGTCAGTTTTGGAGACGCTCATTTAAATATTTGGCTCATGATGACTAAACCTTGAGAATTTCTTCAGCATAAATATGTATATATACTCATTTTCGTGTAATAAAAAGCATTGAAAAATAGCGAGGTATGTACTTTTCTAATATATTTTTTAAATCACCTTTCGTTATCATTTGTGCCATTAACCAACGCGCACTTGGCCAGCGTGGCATATTATAGACTTCTCTCCCTGTGAGAGAAGGCCCGTAAATAAAAAAATGATCAACGGCATCGTGTGTGTGTCTGTATATGCATGTGTGTGTGTGTGTGTATGTGTGTGTGTGTGTGTGCGCGCGCGCGCGCACGTGTGTGTGTGTGTGTGTGTGTGTGTGTGTGTGTGTAGTGTTGTTGTATAGCTCTAAAATCAAACGGATCCGGTTATCTTCGATATTTTTCATTTTAAAGTGTCGCGTGCCTTATTTCTGTTATATAGAAGCAAAGCTTAAGTAAAATATATATAACAACTAAAAGTTAAATAAAGTGCTAGAATCTATGAGCCGCAAGCGTTCCTCCCTTGCCGTAACATTTGCATACATATCATATCAGAGGAATGCCTCTTATCTGAATATCTTACGATTTTGTGACCCCGCCGCGATGTTGTGGATTTGTTCAGACGATAAAATGTTTTCTCTAAATGTATTTCTTTTTCAGATAAATTAGTTTATGTTTTATTATGTTCATGGCTTTAGTATGATAATAAAAGTGGCCCAGTCTCGTGAGGCCTTATGGGGATAAAATATAGGCATAGGCAATTTATATATAGAGAACCTAATTACCATTATACTATTATAACAGGTAATCAAGACGTCAGAAACCTTAATTTTATTTAAAGGAATAAATTAAATCACGCATGGGATTTGAACTCGCATCTATTTATCTCTGAAAAACCTTATTCATAATTCTATAAATTAGGTGATACTGTTATAAATCATAAATCGACAGACATGACTGTTATCATTAAAACGAAGTATAGGTTTTGCAAGATCCATAGACCCTATTCTATACAGAAAACAAAAGAAAAAGTTATAAAAAAAAAACAAATGACATCAGTGGCATTGCACTTGGAAGTGGAACCAGTGGAAGGAATTAATATTACCTAATGATTTATTTAAACTAATATTATCAAGAGAAAATATTTGATTGTTTGTTTCCATTGAACAGGCTCTGAAACTGTTGGACTAATTCGGAAAATTCATTCACCATTAGAATCCTACATTTTCCTTGATGAATATAGGCGATAGAATATACATACAAAACGGGCTGCTAGTCATATATTATATACATGTAGCTTCGTGCTGCTGCGTAATACTAGTAATTATTCGGTGGTACGACGAAACATACCGTACTTATAATAAGAATTTGTGCAAACGCCTTCCTTCGAGCACGGCTGTTTGTATCCACACCTGCCTTTTTGTGTCCCATTAGCCCCAACAAGTGCCCAATGGCACTATTTTTTTACCAAATTGCCAAGTTATCCATTTCATTGTTTTTTTATTATCATTAATAGCACTGAATGACGGCACATCATTTCATCACCATTTTTGAAGTGAACTTTTTAAGTGAAAAGAAAAGTTTGTTAATTTATTGTGCATTATCTCCAAAAATAAACAAAAGCGGTTATAAGATTACTCCATTTGGGCCCAATAAGTCCGTAGACTTACTAATAATTAAAATTTGTCTATCAATAATTATATTCCATCGAAAACAGTTACATTCGATACTTTATGTAGACGATCAAAGCTTTTGAAATGGACCTACTCACGGGCATCTCATCATATAGTAAGTAATAGTAATAGTATAGTAAGTAGTAGTAATGGAGTATAATAAAGTAATCACTACGTTTAATCATTTGGTAGGAATTTATTTTAATGATAAGGCCTTTTATGAGTGACATTAGTTAGTCAATATTACTGATATTTGTGGTGTATATATACAGTTACATTTATCTTTACCCAATCCATTCGATCTCCTAGCCATCGACTGTCGCGGCGCAATATTATATCATAAGTATAAATACTATTGTTTGTGTTTTTGTTTGTTTATTTATTTATTAATTCCAGAGGCAGAATAGCTAAACATCCACTCAATTAACTTTTATTTTTCTTCTCATCGACGTCACGCTGCGGTAGAGATATTGGGGGATGCCATAAGACTAATGAAACGACGTCTGCTTGTGCCTTTTCCTTCTTGCAAGTGTACACGTAATCTCAACCTCGAACGCACAGCAAACTTTACTGTTAGACAGACGAACTTTAACGAAAGGATAACTGTATATATAAGTATTGATGTTTTTTTTTTTAAAACTGCTTTGTTCCACAAAATCTTTGTCTAGTATTTTCACATGTTTTTGTTTCGAACAAAGCAGTTTTCAAAAAAAAAACATCAATACGTTTACTGTAAGGTGTAAACGAAAAGAAAACAACCCGAGCAAATTAAATTTCAACAAAACTCATAAACGTGACCCCAAATGTGAGACACGATTTATTCAATTTGCTGATTGGACTTTTGTAATATTTATTTGATTAAGTACAGCTACGAAATGGTACGAATTCCCACAGTTTCTGAGTCCTTTTACACCCCTGCTGGTGAGCGAGCAACCCTACCTATACTTGTTTATGTGTATTCCCAGAGGGTGTCGGGGAGACGGGACGCGAGGGGGAGTGCGTTTGATAAAACTATATGTGCTCCCTCCGCCGACGCCATTCCCTCTGTATAGCCCGAGAAGTGCGCACGTTTGTGAAACAAAACAAGTTCAGTTTCGTGAAAATGGTTCTTTCAGACTTCTTGACTGAAACTAGAAGGCGATGGCTGAAGGTAAGCGGTTACTGATTTACATTTTTATATAAATGGCTATTATGTTTTTTCAGTTGTTGTTTACTGTTGTTTGCTTACTTTCCGACATGCACAGTTCAAATGATCTATTATGTATTGAAGTTATACTAACTTGAAGTTGTAATCAAACGTTTGAGTAATAATTAGTAAAGTTGATTGATACATGCAATTTAGAAATTGTACAGTTCAACTTAGAGCACTTCATTTAGATTTTTTACAGATATGTATAAGATAATTTTAAAATGTATTATTTACTACACTTGTAACGAGTTTTTGATCAAATATGACCGTAGCTCTACTCTAAAGTCACATCAATATTATACGCGAACAGTTTATCCTTTAATAGTTATTTTATCATTCGATAAGAGACATACCGTACCACCATACGGCTTTTTTCGTTTCCGCAAACGTGTATAATTCTTCATTTATCCCTAGCTTATATGATTAACAACTTACATAACTTGTAGTTGCAAAATAATTTTTGTGCGGAATCGGGGTTCCACGCATAAATGTATTACGCACTGAGGTTTTTATATTTATAAAATAATTTTATTGTACACACGCTGTGGCTTGCGGTTGTTTTCATTAGAATTAAAGCTTTTTCCTTGATTACTTTTGTGACAGTAATATTTATTTTTACTCCAAATTTTGATGAACTTAAGAATTATGTAAACAATTCGTATCTGATAACAGCCGAAACGTCGCTCTCTTTAGTTTATCTGGTGATAGCGTGTAATGATGTTTGTTAAATACTACTCTCCTGCCTGACAGGCGTTTGTTTAATCTGATAAACTGACATCAATATCTGTCAGTTAGTTTATTTTGATTACGATGAGAGTTCATTAGAAGTAAGTATGTATATTATCGCGGCGAACAGAATATTAAAATCATATGACCTTCAAGTAGTAACTCAGAGTCGAAATGAATATTGGATATTCGGGTCAAACGGCATCCTTATTAGTAATGCCTATGGGTTTAATTAAAGCTATTTCTTGTTTCATATATAGTTGTAGTTTCGTAATAGGTAGTTTAGTTTTAGAATAGCATTTATTTTTATATACGTATTCATGTATTATTTTCAAATTAATAATTTAGTTTTAATATATCACTATAATTCCTCTTTTCTTCATTAAAAGTATGCTTTTCTTCATTAAAGACTTAGTTATACATTCCCATCATAAAGGAAAACTAGACATATAATAATAAAAGTGGAGCTATGACAATTTAATATTAGCAATGGTTAATAACGTTAGTTACACGTAAAAACGCGACACATAATATGTACCAACTTTATCTTATAAACAAAGATTGATTTTAAGGGGAAAGAGCCTTTACTCTTTTAACTAACTACGCTGCCAAATAGAAAAAAAAATGTACTTTATACTAGCCGCGTTGACCTATAAATAACAGTCCAAATGCTTCAACCCACTACTGGTAGGTAACGTACCCAACATGCTGGCAGCGTGCCCCGTTGAATTGCAATGCTGATTTGCTGTGACAAGTAAGCATTTTAGTAATGCATCGCATCGACCAAGCGCTCTTTTAAACTTTGGAAAACGCGATGAGCTCTTAAATATAGTGATCCCGGTAGTGGTTACATACGAGTATTTAAGCCCTTTGGTGTAGAGACAATGAGACTTAAACATTTTAATTCGCTTAGTACTTTTTAGGTCATCTTTATAACTCGCACCGTTTGCGAACAGTTTATGCTATAAGTTATTTTTTAACTTTACATCTTCGCTATATGGGTCGAAACCTTCGGTGTTTGAGCAAATCGGCTCATAGCCCGGAGGCGACGGGTTTGATTCTCGCAGCACGACAAGTGTTTGTGCATAGAAATAAAAGCGTTCTGAAAGAAAAACTTGTTCTGAGTTTGGGTGTTGTGGGACTATTATCCTCATAGTTTCTGGGTCCCTAGACACAAGGAAATCTAGTTAGGGTCCAGGATCTATGTATGTGATCGTTGTGCGTTATTATTATTATTATTATTCCTCCTATCTTCTAATGCTGTATGCCTGAAAGGATCCATAACGAACTATTTAAGATTACGAACATCTGTAAACAACACTGTGGAATGAAAATAAACAATTGAAATTAAAATTGAAATATACAAAGGCTAAATGTAAAATCTTGACGCAAATAAATTACTTATTTCTGAAACTAACAATGATTTTAATCAGCATACAATGTGACTTATTGAATACGTTTCCTCGGAGCTGAAGTTACTGAAATGTAACGCCAGATTCGTAAAGATTCTAAACGGTAGACTATTTTACAAGTAATTTTACAAACAAAATGATGTCGGATGACTTTCACACTTTAAAGCACAGATCGGAACAAATGGTAACATAATTAGAATGTATGTACGAATTTAAATCATATTTACATCAAATAAAAATAATATTTAGATCAACAATCGTTATTAACTTTTATTTAGTAAACAGCACATTCATATTGTAGATTGTTTGTGATGTCGGAGGTCGTTCGCATTCATCATATCTAGGCATCCAAGATGGAGCTATCTTTTGATTTATGATACATACTTGTATCGGTCTTGCACCAGATGGAGTGTTCCTAGGTTAGTTAGTAATTCTACATTTAAAAGGAATACTTTGTGCCTGTTCCTCTTCTCTTTTGTCGCCTGAACTGTGACTCTACTTCACTACTAGACTACTTTTCCAGTTCAAACGCATTTCAGATACGGTTGCCAAAACTAATTTGGACTATCTGATAAGTCCACAAATTTACTTAATACCAATAGGTATGTAAATATAACGCTATTTAACTTAATCGCTGTTCTTATATAATAAACTGTTAGTTGTCATCTCTTAGTAAAAAGGAACTTTAAAATTAGAGCATTGTTAGACTACTTAACGTTAACGACCTCAGTTTGGTCCGCTTTCACTACTTCCGTTTGATCTGCAATTCTATGGATATGAGTTGTTAGGAGATAGAGCTGACCATAGCTTACATAAACAGTAATTACTATAAGTTCTAAGTAACTAATAAAGAGTGGTAATCGGGTTGCCTACTTAACTCTGAACTGTCTTGATTTATGACTCACGGCCTTTTATCTGAGGGGAATGCTCCCAGCTGTCTGCAAGTGTTGTTATGTAACATATACTAATGTATTATTGTATGTTAATGTTCTCTTGTGAATTCAATATTTTTTTTATGCAAAAGCCGCTTTTGTGTGGCGGTTGAGTTGGTCGGCTCGTAGCCCGGACGATCCCCGCGGCAGGACAAGTATTTGTGTACATAAAAAAAGTGCAAATACTTGTTCTGTGTCTGGGTGTTGTGGGACCATGGTCCTTATAGTTCCTGGGTCCCTAAACACAAGGAATCCTAGTTAGGATCCAGGATCTATGTATGTGATCGTTGGGCGTTATTATTATTATTATATTCTGTTTTCATAAAAAGCGCCTAATACAATTATTTGCAAAAATGTTTGTTGCTATTTCCAATATTTAAATAAGGCCATATTGCATAGGCTAAGTAGAATTAGCTCTTAAATTATAGTAGATGTTGTGATTCCTTCCAATTGGGCGATATGGGTACTCTCAGCTATAAAGCCAAATTTAAAACTAAGAATGTTGCACTTTTTAGTATCATAAACGAGTTTTCAATTTACCCCAATACCTTTATTTAGATTAGCATTCGATTAAAGCACTTATTAGACATACTTTTGTATTCATTGATATAGAGTTATCATTAAATAAATAGTTAAATTATTAGAAATATAAATTAGGCCTTGCTGAGTATTAAACTATTGTTTAGTTTAATTGGTGCCTAAATAATCGCAGTTATATACAGAAAAGTATTCTTCCTTAAGAAATGTCAACTTACCAAGCACTTCTCATGAAAGAACTTGCCAAGCTATCAGCCGAAATACTACCTCGTCAAGAAAACAATTTTATGATGTCAAAAGGTTACTGTACTGGTGTACGGAGGTAAATTAATGTAGATCGAGTTCGAATATAAATTTTATTCCAAATTCTCCCAGGTCTGAATTATCGAAGTTTCCGAAGTAAACTGTCCTATTTCTCATTTCGATAAATATTGACGAGCGACGGTTGTAAAAACAACCCTGAAGTAATAATACTTCAAAAGGTAGGATGGTGCTTTTATTTTTGCAGGTATATCCTCAAAAGCGAAGTTTTCCGCCCACGCAAACATTTTCGGGTTTAAATTGGATTCGTTTTATGTATTTATTTACAGACTTCTCAAGCTGTTTAATCTTATCCAAAATCGTAACAAGTTACAACACCTGTGAAGTATATTTGGAGTTGAACAAAACGGTACAGTTCCGATTGAAGGGTCCTTTGATATGAATACATACAATACGTGCGACCTTTTCTTTCGATTGGACTCGGAGTTTATTTCAACATATAAACAAAAGAAATCGAACACCTATCAGTATATAAATACTCATGTTAAAACAGTGTCATTAATTTTTTTCCAAGAAATTTTGTAGGCTTAAGTTTTGTAGAAATTGAAATATAAATATTATGATTTATTCAAAACTCGGGTATGAAGACAATGGTATTTGTACCGTTGTTTGTTTATCTTTACTGCTATTTGCTTTTATAAGAGGTAGGTAGATATTTTATTTCATATTACTTATTTTATGCTTGTATATAAAAAACCTTTATGTGAGTAATAAGTACGTACCACGCTCTAAATTGTAAATTTTTATTTTTCGACTTGGAATGATTAGAACGTTTTTAGCGTCAATGAACCGAGTTGTTCAGGGTCTTGACTAAACCAGAGCAGCCAAGCTTCTTTGTGGCTCCATTTTAAATATGAAATCAATAAAAAGAATAACTCTCGTTACTCTCGTACCCTAGTAAAAAAGCTTTTATTTAGTAACATGGCGGAACCCAGTTCCACCTCACCGACTGCAGCCACGCAGTCACGGACCATTTCCGTGCGAACCTTACAGCCTTGACTACTGTTATTTGCATTACCTAGGGGAGACTGCAGTAGGAAGCTAAAGCATTTTTAAATAATCACCAGTCGTTCCCGAGCAGGCAATCGCGTGCAAAAGTTTTGCTGTTCACAATAAAAGCCCTGACTTTACCATAATTTAAAAAAAGTTGATTCATCTTTTGCTGGTTCACTTTGAGTCAAACGCACGTTTGATTTATTTTATTTTAGCATGATTGCGAATATGCTATATAAATTAGCACTGAAAGTAATAGTAATTAGCTGCTTTGAATATGACGCTGGGTCGGATTCTTGTTCAGTCAAAATCAGGTATGGAATTTAGAAAAGTGGGATCGGCAAGAGACACGGATGAGTGTGACGTTATAAACTTTTTCCATTAGACACCTTGAGGTTGAAGCCTTAAAAAGATTTATAACTTAATAGTTAAGGTTTGTATTTGTTCTAGTTAACATTTTAGACAATAGCTTCCCCAAACACGCTTTCAGAACTTTCCTGTAATAATAACTTTTAACCGAAAGCTTCCATGATGAGTGAAAGACTTTTAGCACAAGTTTAATACAATAAAACTAAGTTGGTCAAGAGTCAAGAACCGCTTTACTGTTTTGTAAAGTCTACGGTCACTGGCATACGAAGTTTATAACTTGATTGCTGTCTCTTCTCTTGTTAATGGAAATACTCAGAAGAAGAACCGTAAGCCTTTTATGGTGACCTTTACAAATAAGTCACAATGAGCTCGACGGTCCAAAAAGAAATAAAATGTTGTATTAGAACCCTCGGAGATCGTAATGGAATAGTGCTTGAGCTGTCTATCCCCCCTGGGACATGGGCTACGAAATATAGTTGAAGCAGCGTCCTTAGTCTGTGGTGTGGTGGTTGCGCAGGTCGGCTCATATCCCGGAAGCAGCGGGTTCGATTCCCGCGGCAGGACAAGTATTGGTACACTGAAAAAAAAACGCACAAATACTTTTTTTAGTCTGGGTGTTGTGGGACTATGGTCCTCGTAGCTCCTGGGTCCCTAGGCGCAGGGAATCCTAGTTAGGGTCCAGAATCTATGTATGTGATCGATGGGCGTTATTATTATTAAATAGTTTAATGTAAGTCAGTACCTACGCAACATACGCGCCTCCTGTAGGCATTGGGGTGTCCCTGGATACCTATATATTGATAGAATGCCGAATCCCGCCGATCCGAGTCAGTGACATCGCGGTCACGACCCTGTCTCCGCGCACATGTTTTAACCTTGATTTCAATAATCGCTCTAGTAGCAACTCGTCCACATACGTAGGACTTGGCACAGTAATGGTCTCCAATGTACTCCCCTATACTGTTATAGTATAGAATAGTAGGTTGGTATAGGTACGACTTTTGTACGGCTATAGAGAATGTATTACAGCTTCTGCCCGCGGCTTTGCCCGCGTGGCCTATAGGAAACGAAGATGATTTTTTTATAAGTAATTCAACCACCCATTTCACCCTTTTAAGGGTGGAATTTCAAGAAACCCTTTCTTAGTGGATATCTACATTTTACAAAAAACACACTCTCCAAATTTCAAGTCTCTGTGACCAGCAGTTTAGGCTGTGCGTTGATATATAAGTCAGTCAGTCAGGACTTTGAATTTAGTGAGCTAGCGTGCAGACAGGTGGCATGTCTGCACACCTCGTTCCCACGGGGTGATGACCACAGATGGAACGACAGTTACTACGGGGTCGGCGGCCGAGGGGGAGGGCATTGCGACACAGTACTATCAACAGCTTACATCGACGCACGCAAGAGTAGTACCATTTATCTATTCTGTGGCTAGAGGGGGTAGCTGGCGTGACGCAGCGCAGTGGGTTAGTGCTGTGTCACAGAACTATGATAGCGTGGAAATTAAGTTTATTCTGTAGCGAAGATACAAAAATAGATTGCTCGACACGCACGCAACTTCAATACAACCATTTTCATTAATATTTTTACTTTTTTACGTTATCAAACGTGAAATTTCATAGGATTGTATCAATTTATTACGAGTGCTGAGTAATTGAAACTCAAATAAAAAGTTCACAGTAGACAGTGTCTGCTCTGTGATAATGATTTTGAAGTACAAATACTCTAACTCTAAACAAATTAAATTACGTTTTATAAAATATTAGTTACTTACGACGTTTTTGTTTTGAAGGAATATTTGCATCTATGTTTGCTATCAACAACTTTACCAAACGTATAAACGTTGCATAACCTAGATTAATAATTAAGCGTAATTTGTCTTTTGCAGTGACAAATAATAAAGCAATAAATAACTTGAACTGTTGCACTCAAAACAATTAATTTGGATGCCCCAGTTAGATATAAATTTAATTATACAGTATATTAGTGAGTGGAAATGTTATCTATAAACTAGTACCTACAATATAGAATAGGTCAAACCATATTATGTGTCAATTTCGTATCTAATGAGGCTAAATAGTAACTAAAAACAAGAAAGAATAGCCTTACCAAAAATTAAAAAAAGCTTTAGATGTTTCTTTAGCCCTACGCCACTTATCCCTGACTCTGCAGTCCTTGACGATCTATTTATCCCCTTTTTATAACAATAGATGTATTAGCAGTGTATTAATTATGTTTGACTCGGATCGGCTGTCGATAGATGATGTATCACATAATAGAACCCTGGAGTATTAATTACCCACTTTAGTGGCGATGAAACTCGTACAACCTTAAAATGTCAAGAGTCCAGTTAATTAATTACCTGTCCACGAGATTATTATTAATTCCATTGAATGTATCAGTATTGAAAGTACTATATACGGTCTTGTGTTTTTTTGCTCTAATCTATGTAGAAATCATAATAAAAGTAAGACAAAGCTTTTCAGCTCTCTTCACTACATAAGATAGGTAATTCGTAAAAAAAAATCTCTTCATAAAAATCTCTTCATTTTATTGGACTTTTTAGTCGGAGTGTAAATAAATACCAACTTATCATATAAATATGAATAAAATTATTTCATAAGTAAATTCTAAACTATACTAATATGAAGTTTGTTTGTTCACAGGCCTTCAAACTGTTCAAAAAGAGTAAGAGCCGCAAGGCCCCGCGCAACCGCGTGTCTCCAGCCCTCGTGCGCTCACCATCCTACAGCGGGACTGTAGACGCACGCGCAGAAATCGACTTGACGCAGTTTTGCGCCTGTCGCACTTCCATGCCTCCATTGAAAATCAACGAGTCATACGAAAACGGCTCTTATTACAGCAGCTACAACAGTTATAACAGCTCGCGAGTGGACAGCTTGGAAAGCTACGGCACCAACGACTCCAACCGGTCGGATTCCGCGTATGATTCAGCTCGAAGCAGCCCCGCCCAAGCCAGAGTGTGCTACGCTACAGTCACTTACTTCAATGTGAATGATAGCGAAGACTCCAGCAGCATCCTCACCGAGTACACTCTTCTGGACGAGAATGAGGTCGACAGAGATATGGAGATCGACGAGGACGAGAGGACCCAGAACATGATCAATGAGAGCTTGGAGCTGGTGAGCACGTTATGAGCTCGGGGCGCGCTGCTCGCAGGTTGTAAGCGTGTGGTTGGTCGCGTGTGATGGCTGACCTTTGAACTGTGATGCTTCTGTGCTAAATTCTGTGAATTTCCTGAACGTTGTATTTTTTTCGTCTATTCATCACAATTTCAATTAGTTTTCCATGAAACTTTTATGTACTGTATCGTTCTTTTGAGCCTTGAGTTTCACTGGCTTCACAAATTAATTTGATTGAATCTTTTATTTTGCATTTGTAGCAGTGATTATATCATGACTGGTACCAATATAATGTTTTTTAATAAAATATCTGAGGCGCAATTCTGGTAACAACTTGATTTATGAGTTCTTGATTGAATACCATTTCAATCACATGCCCGTCAGCATAACTCGCAAAATTTGACGATTTTTAAACTGAATACACAAATGGTTACATGAGACTGGATTGAAACCGGATTGAACGTTTTGAATTACTAGAATTGGCCTAAACCAAAGAAATGATACAAGCAGTTATCGTCACTACAGATGCAAAATGCGTGTATACCAAAGTATTGTATTATAATGATATCATTAATTCATTATGTATAACAAATATAATTAAGCGTAAGAATAAATTAGATAGATAAGTCATACCCAAGTATGTTGATCTCAAATATTGTAAATGTAAATTAAAATAAATTGTATTTAATCATTCCCTTCTCATTCTGATCATTCTATGAGAGGAATGAATGCGTTTTCATTAATAATAAGAATAAATTAAAATCATACTCGTAGATTAAATTTAGAGGTACCTAATAAAAATATTCAACAAATATTGAACTCTATTTCGTTTTATTGACTGTACTGTAATCCTAAAGCAGCATGAACAATAGGAAAAGCATAATTATATCTATATAACCTACAACATTATTTGAAAAAATAATAGGTGACTATTGTACAGCAGGAACTTTTTACATATTAGCCCTCTTCGTTGCAAGGGCTTATCAGGTTTGACCAGTTGCCAAAAATAGCAATAATAATTGTGAACGAGTATTAGCACCGACATAAAGGAGTGTTGTTGCTGTTGACAAAAGCTCCCGTTTCATTATATGTTATAACCGATATCACGAACGGGACAGTGAACACGTTAATATTTCCAAGGAGAGCTACGATTCTAAACTTTGAAAAGAAATAGAGACACTGAAGTAGGTAAGTACTTATCTAACAAAGAACGAAAGATTTTTGAAAATTCAACCCTTAAGGGGTTTAAATGGGGTGAAGATTGTATGAAGAAAGATAGGTAAAACCGTGCTGGGCTGATTTCTACATCAGTAGTTTTAAGCTTATATGTCTGAGGGCCATGGTGCAGCGGTGCAACGGCTAGGGAATGACACTCACTCCCGTCGTCGGTGTTTCCATCCACCTACAACTTGGGTGTCTTTAAGTCAAGAGTAAATAGGTTATTTCTGGGTGAGCGTGCTCCACCTTCGACCTCATCGTCACTTACCATCATGAGATGTAGTCAAACGCAAACCAAATGAAAGTGAAAAAAGGCTTCTTGACCGCTGTGGTGTGGTGGTTGAGCAGGCCGGCTCATAGCCCGAAGGTAGCGAGTTCGGATCCCGCGACAGCATAAGTATTTGTTCAAAAAAATTTCGCAAATACTTATTCTTAGTCTGGGTGTTGTATCCATGGTCCTCGTAGATCAGCGATTACCAGACACAGGAAATCCTAATTAGGGTCCAGGATACAAGAAGTATATAATAATATATAATAGTATATATAATTCACCTACCCTTATGTAGGTGCTCGTTGGGCGTTATAATTTTAAAAAATATATGTTGAACCCAGGATCACAAGTTGACTATAATTATTAGGTAATAATTACTTTGAAAAGGTTTGTACGTATCTCCTGCAAAATAGGTGATATTAGCGGACAAAATATGGAACAACAATAGGTTATATCCAGTTTTCAATAAGCTCAATATTTCACAACAAGTTTTTAATAATATATTTTTAAGCTCTGTACCCTTTGAGAATGGGAAGTCCTCATATATTGAGAGGAATCCCTAAACAGGTATTTCTGGTTATTTTAACGAGAGTATTTATGTTGTGTGCGGATTATATTAGCAGATACAAGGATAATCTCAGTAAAAAATTATTTACTGAAAATTGCTATAAAAAACCGTAGGTGATAGGTGATTATTAGCAAATATATTTTGAATGACTGTTCAAAAATGTTAGATTTAGTGCTGGATTTACACATTACGAAAAAAAATTTTGTTGAGCTTGTGAAAGCAACATAGAAAATAGCATATATCATGCACATAGCTATGCTGTATGATGACTGAGGGATACAAATCCACCGGACAATGTAGACATCTCAGCAATATAATTTCAGTGGAAATATATCCTAATACCCGTTGAGGACCTAGATGTGTTCTGAAACAGACACTGCAAATTGGCAGACGTATGTCCGTTTGCGCTAAAGTTTGACACTTCTAAGTTTGAATGCTTCTAAGTTTGCACTTATCTCCGTAACTCCTGGTTTCTTCTACGTTTCAAGTCAACTAAATACTCTACCCTCATTGGTTGAAGATAACCGATGCTCAGCAGGCAACCAATGAGCGTTCAGTATTGGGTGTGCCAAGTTGGCACGAATTTAACAAACGTACGAGACTCCGGGAAAAAGTGTGGCTTAGCTAAGTTGTATTTTAATACACTTACTTACGGCAGTAAAGCGAGAGATATAGTGAATGCGCATGTAAAGTAGAAACTGGAAGTGATATGGACTGTAGGCTGAAATACGAAGATGAGATATTAATTAGTAATTATGTACCTATAAATATGTATTATACTGTTATTGCCGTCTCATGGAAGAATAAACCAGCGCTGGGGCCTGACTTCCGACGAATCAGCGATTCGTCAGTTGATGGATGTTAATTCATTCGCTTTGATGTTTACTCCGGCTGCGTAATTAGCAGCGTACTTGAGAAGTGGATTTAATACGTAAACAGCTGTGCGGACCACTAGACGCACGCTCAACACTAAATAATATTATTATGGCCCGATAGCTCAGTTGGGAGTAGCCCTGCCTTCTGAACTAGAGCTTTTGGGTTCGAGTCTTACACAGGACAAACATTTGAGGGATGAACACGATGTTTGTTCTGTGTCTGTCTGTGTGGGTGTTATATTGTATTCTATGTATATATTTGACAGCGTCTGTGGTGTGGTGGTTCAGCAGGTCGGCTCATAGCTCGGAGGCGGCAGAACAAGTATTTGTGTACAGAAAAATAAGCACAAATACTTGTTCGGAGTCTGGGTGTTGTGGGACCATGGTCCTCGTAGTTCCTGGGTCCCTAGACACGGAATCCTCGTAAGGGTCCAGGATGTATGTAGGTATGTGTTAAAAAAAATAGGTAGAATAACTTGCTACTGAAACCTACTAAAGTTGTTAGGTATAATTTATATTTGTGTCTGACGTCAAAGATAATACCAATTTTGTTTGTTATGGGCAGCTATCTATTACGAATTAGACGTAAGTACTGAATAAATAATAGCTAAGTACATTAAGACGTGACGGGCGTCGTGTATGGCCAGGGGGATCGGTCTAGACTATGTTATATGTACGTATAATTAGGATTGAAACGTTTAATTAAATAGGTTGAAAGACCGTACTGAATATTATAGAAAGAAATAAGGTAATCATCATGGTCCCACAACACCCAGACTCAGAACAAGTAATTGCGCTTTTTTTTTTCTGTGCACAAATACTTGCCCTGCCGCGGGAATCGACATACACCATATAAAAGGCGTAGTCAGTAAAACGTTTTTAAATAAAAAATTAATGACACAAGTTTTTTGGCTGCCAGTTTTATAATAGCGTTGTGTTTAATTTTTGTAAAGTTTCTGGTGAAATATGCTAAAAATTTTCTTCCTGTCATCATTATTTACCAATGTCATGTCATTATTTTAACATATTTCATGAAAATAAACAATTTACATTTCAAAATTAATAGAAATCAGGTGAATAGCCGGCGCAGTATAAGAAGAAGGTACACTTAGCTTAAACCCGAATATCTATGTTCAAGGATTATGCTCTTCTAATTTTGGATGTATTTAATGTGGTCTACAACAACCCCGGGCGACCCCAAGGATCCGGAGCCGGGGTCGTCCAATGCCGGTAAACCATTGTAAATTTCAGCGACCCTGTCTTTAAAGTTCATGAACCCATACAACGAATATTAAAAAGCTTTTAATTTTATATCTCTAGGGTGATCTATCATTTTTTTGAAAATCGCTCGTGTTTCTCATTAATTTAATTTATAAGGGCAAATCTATATATATAAATTTCAAAGTCCTGACTGACTGACTGAATGACTTATATATCAACGCACAACCTAAACCGCTGCTCCTAGAGACTTGAAATTTGGAGGGTGTGTTCTTTGGAAAGTGTAGGTATCCACCAAGACAGGGCTTTTCGAAATTCTACCCTTAAGAGGGTGAAATGGGTGGTTGAATTATTTTCCTATAGGCCACGCGGGTGAAGCCGCTGGCAGAAGCTATTAACGTCCGTATTACAGAACGATGCTCAGTCATTGATCGGTGCTCAAGCAGAGATTTTATTCACTAATTGATCACTTTATTAATGAAATCTCTGCTTGAGCACCGATCGATGACTGAGCAACGTTCTGTAATACGGACCTAAGTCTATAATATTCAAGTTTGAAATATCAAATAGATACCTATCTCATGAAACGGAATAATCACATCATAAATCTTTAATTGACATGTAATTTAAAATATTATGAATAAATGATTATGATTATGAATACACTAAATTAAGTAGTTTTCTTTGGGCATGACCTTACTATATTATTGCTCAGCTATATAGTTCCTATAATAATGACCATATATAAAGTATAGAAACATTATAAAGTAGTGACTTTTTGTAGTCAGCCCACTGTAAAGGTCAACACACACAGCTCCCCGAGTCGAATGCCGACACACGGCGCACACACGCTTGCACAAAAACCGCTGTTTTTGCACCCTGTCGGTGCCATTGCGCCTCTTCCTACGGAAGTAAAACGAGCGACAGGGACAGCTACACCTCGCTATATGGAGTGACAGAGACGGCGAGCGTGGGAAACGCAGGGGTGGCGATATCCCATACACGCATTCAAGTGGGACGGCCGCGTACTATTGTATTTATTCCGTTTGACCCTCGACTAAATTATTACAGTACTTTATGTTATTGTGGACATTAGGGTTGGTAGTAATTGTGTAATCGACTTTTCGCGACACCTGTGCGATGGTGATCGGTTAATTTATACAGTTTTATATCGAGTAAGCTCGTTAAACAGCGGTCAGTTACACAGTTATGCTAGCACAGGTGGCTTAAGGGGTAACATTAAAAAACGTTTGATGGATAATAGTTTATTCTAGAAAAATAATTTATTCTTCTTTACAAACCGTATTTACACGATATGTACACTATGAATAGATGTTGACTCAATAAGCCGACATTAGTCTTTTACTTACTTTGTAAAGTCTGAGTATGCTTTATGAAAGCTTTTTTACATCGTAAGTTTCACAACCTTGGCGAATACAATCGAATAATAAATTCGTACCTTTATCTGGTAAGTAGTATACAATACAAAACATTCTGACGAACATACAATACCCTACTGGTATTGAAAAGAACTTAAGTAGAGAGGTATTAAAGCTTCTTTTTGGTCCCAAATATACATTCTAGTGACTTTCAATAAACTAAACACCATAATGCCCTATAGATATCACACAACTTATTACATAGAATTATATCTATACAACGGCATAGGCTCCAAATATAATAAATTTGATCATTTTGTTAAACTCTGAGATCGACAACAGCATCTTGTGATTTGATTAGGAAAGATACTCATTTCCATGTACATTAAATATTTCCTGATCAAAACTCAAGAGTTAGATAACAGTTCTAATAAGCTAGCTCGGCCCCCCACGGCCGGTAAGGCTTGGAGGTGTTTTGTGAATACTGATGATGGGGAGGATGGTGAGGGTAGGGAGCGGGGTAGTGCGGGGCGGGGGGCGCGGGGTGCGGGCCGGGTGGTGCCGGTGGACCCGGGGGGTAGTGGGGGTAGCTTGGAGCTGCCGACAGCGGCGCCGCGATGGCCGCCGGGGTCGCTATGGTAGCCGCCGCCGTCGACACCGGCGCCTCGTGCCTCTGCCCCAGCTCCGCATACCCGTGCTGGGGCTGCGGGGCCACCGGAGCTGCAGGGTACTGAGGGTACCAGTTCGCAGACTTCGCAGCCAGCTCTCGCTGCGCCGCAAAGCATTGGAGATGGCTCATAAGGCGAAGTCTGAGAGGATCTTGGATGTCAAGGCCCTCGCAGCTGACGAGGTACCTGGCAACTTCAGCGGCACATTCTCTGAAGCCGATGCTGTGGTAGTCCATGGCGTACCGTTGAGGGTCGTACGCGAACGTGTCCAGTCCTGCAAAGATGACAAACCCAATTTTAATATAATTTCTTAAGACGTTTAATTTGATGTTAGCGACGCGCCACTATCAAGCGATGAATACAGAATTTTTAAATAGTTGAGCTGAAGTTATTAAATTCATCTTCTTCATGACAGAAACTCATAAGAAAATAACTTGACGCGACATTACAAGAAATTCTTGAAATGTCGCGTCTTGAGCGTAATATGAACAACTTTAATGAAAATTGTAAGTCATAAAATTCATACGATAAGTGCGTAATTTTTCCGTCTGTTATTGAAAAAGTAGGTGTGTGAATCCAGAAGCGAGCGACTCCAAAATACCTATTAACAACTCTTCAAACAGTTTCAGTTTCTATTTATCACAAATTTTCCTAAAGAACATTATATACAGAACAGTATAAATTACCTATTTTGAAATAAGAATTTGTAGTGTGATTCCGCTAAAACCTGGCGGGGCGGTTTTAGCGGAATCATCAATTTTGTATTTAATATGAAATTCCGCGAAGTCACGCCTAATTCTATCAATCACATAGTTTTACTTGGATATCTTTCGAGAAAATAACGACCATAAAAGTAGGAAAGTAAAAATAACATACTTTTTCAATAAAAACTAGTAAAAGTCGTCGAATGAGTCCAGAGTCCACAGATGCGGCTGGTTATTGCATTGATTTACGTATGAATGGCCGCAGACAATGAGGATCGGAACTAAGAACAGGCTCCCATTGAGCAACCCCTCGATAACTCCCTTACGCAACAAGTTTAGAAAAAGACAGGATAGTTAAAGACATCAGAGCGAGAGAGACGGAAAATAAGAGGATATGTAACGGGAACTCTGGGGTTTCCGGACGTCTTCCGATAGGGAAGAAAAAAGGACCACGATAAGATGAGCTCCTGTCCCCTTCTGCTTGATTGAAGATTGTGTGGGGAAGGGAAGATTCATTGACGGCGTGCGGGTCTCAGTTGCTTGGTCCAGTTAGTAGGGCACCGGGCTAAGGGCGAAGGGTGAAGAAAATTGCATCGTAGGTACCGTATTACCGGACGCATCGTATATTTATTTTGTGATGGTAAATATAAAATGTATTATTGAGAAATTAAAAACTTGTCAAAACTTTAAAATCATTTGTTATTGATATAATTATCATCTACTGATATCTATAACAAAGAACTTTTAGACATAAGTTAAACACTTTTTGTATCTATACCGGTGTTATTACGCTGCCAAGCAAGTGTTTATGTTATTAAATATTAATTACCTAGAGTAGAAGTTACTTAAGAAATTACGTAATGTACTTTCATTGAAATTGCTTAACATTTTTTTACTGTCTAATAAAAAATCGTCTTCTAAACACACATCGTAATTGTGCTCGTTTCCTCCCTTACTACTCGCAGTTGGCGGCATTATTAGACGTTTTTACTTTTTTTTTCTATCGTAGGCGCAGGTGTGACAACCCTTCCTCGGGCAGAGCGGAATCGCTTCCGGCTGTCACCGTGCGCACAACACGTGATATTAATATGCGAATGTAGATTACTGGGTCTTTTACTTTGTTATTTTTTACTAAGATTCTATTTATATTCTAAGGAACAATGAACGACGATTGAACTCTTCAGGAAATATTTTCGAAGTAAAAATAAAGAATACGTAAATAAACTTCTCAGAATATAGTAGGTAATTTTAACGTAAGGGAATTTCTTAGAACATGAAATTTTTCGTGTTTTTCTTGCGGGTAGCTCATTATATTTCCAAAGAAAATGTCTACACTAAAGAGTACGAAAGTCCCGTGGTTTATACCCTTCAGCTAAAATATTATACCGCCTCAGAAATGTGTAATAGCTTAATGAAGGAAGGATCTTCTAAAAATGACTTCGTTTAACTCCACGAGTCCCCAACATAAGCCACATTTGACACGCCATATCAGCATATTCGCGAGGGCACCGTCCGCCCCTCCGCCCGGGGTGAGAGGACGGCCGGGGGAGCGTTCCCACGCTACCCTCCTGCATACACCATGGGGTATATATCACCTACTGCTTAATGTGCACTGTGCTGGTAGATAGAAAGATTAACTTGCCCTCCTGATTGATTTGTTCAACTGTGCCATTGAGATACGTGGGAGTATTTATTAATTGAAATAAATTCTCGGATTTAAGTTGTAGCGTTGAGGTGGCAGATTTAAAAAATCTTTGATCCATTTCATTAAATTTGTTTACAATGACTACGAGAAAACGTGGTTGTCTATGTAAACGAAAATTAAAAAAACTTGGAATAAAAATAAGAGATCAAAATCAGTGGGTTTAATAAAAACTGCCTTTTTTGTCGGATATTGAACGAAAGACATGTGATCCTATCGTATCGTGGTCCACGTGGAACTGTTATCTAATCTGTGTCACGGGTGCCTATATAACTTCCTGTTGGTAGTTTTTGTACCCGCCAGGTGTTGGTCCGACCGCCCCGCTTGGCCGCCATCCTCCACGGTGTCTGGTCAGTGGAGAATAACTATTGTGTGGTTTCTAATCGATATTTAGTTAAGTGTAGGTATCCTTTGTGGTTTGTTATTAAATTTTTTTAGTAAATATTTGCCGTGAGAAAGATGGATTTTGCAAATGAATTATGCGGGCTATAGCGTGTTTTGGAAGGTCCAAGGCGCCAACGGAGATTTACTTATAGTTATATATAACTCAAAATCACAACGAAACATAATGCTAAATTTTTTAAAACTTCCTTCACCAAATTGTCGAATAAAATAAGATATTTAGTGAAGTTTTCTTAATCTACTGTAAAAAATATGTTAACTGTTCTTCGCAGAGATAGCTGGTTTCAAAATGACTGGTCAAAGAATTCATAATTCACCTAGTCATGGCGTGACCTCATTAATAAATGTAACCTTTACCGGTATTAATTATGTGTAACCCTGACCTTTCACCGGTAATCAGCCACTGCCCGGAAACGGTCACCACCCGAGACGGTCGGATGCGGTTTACCACCAGCGAACAGATCAAACGAACGTATGGGTGGAGTACGTACCCGTTGATACGTAATTGCGTTATTCAAATTCTGAGGGTATGTGGTAAACCACAGGAGGCTCCAGTGGTGACCACAATGGACTTCAAGTTAATTGTGACAAGCCGGATGATAAAACTATTATTTAGTTCAACATGTTAGAGAGAATATACTTTGTCATTAGTAACTGCAATATACCCAACTGCCTGTTAGAAGCTAACCTAGTAGGTACAAGCACGGAAAATTAATTAATGTAATCACTTTACAGTACAGACTATTACAAAGTCTCCAGATTATAATGAAATATAGGTAACTGTGAATAAATGCCTTTTCTTTCTATTCTCTCTTTCTTTCTTACTAGCAGCGAAGTTGATCTAATTTTACTATAGGTACCTTTTCAATATTTACGTTTAATGCCGTCCGTCAGATGCCATTTAGTTTACGTAATAATAGATGACCATAGATGACCAACTATGGTACCAATAACAGTCAAGAGCTAATTTAGGATATCCATCGACAAACACTACTGCAAAATTAAAAAAATAGGTCGGACAAAACAGCCCACAAAATCAAAGTGGCGCAAGGCAAAAGTTACAAATTAAAATCATTTCATGGCAATGATCCTACAAAAGAAGAAACATTCTCTTCAGCGCACCAAATTCGCGTCAAATGAGTGTTATCCTGCCGGCAGGTCCACCTGTCACACCCGGAAACGGGACGTGGGAACCGACCACGGCCCGCATGCTGGATGAAGAGGAAACGTTTACAATAATACATGCAGAGTCAAACACCCGTGGCCGTACACTATCACTTCTTGTTCACACAAGGTAGGTAAAAGTAAAAGTGCGTCTTATAAAATGGGTCCCTCCTAATATTTTTTATTATTTATTAGGCTAGTGTTTAAGCTCTCACTTGATGGTAAGTAGCGATGCAGTCTAGGATGTAACGAGATTATCTAGACACCAGTTCAATCTAGACGATCCCAAGATGGTATTTACTTATGTGGTGAATTGTGAATTTTTATTAAACATGGCCAAAAAAAAACGAATGTTGACATTTGGCCTAGATCAGAGTGCTCTAACTCGCTATCGGTATCATTTATGATGGGGGATCCAAGCTATCTACGTAAGGCAACATTGTGAGGTACAATTGGGCACAATTGTACCTCACAATGTTGCCTTACGTAGGTAGGTAGGAGTAGGAATAATTGTATTTTGTCCAAGCGTTGAGCCCAGTTCGGACCTCGGCCTTAAGGTTAAGTAATGTTTTATTATTTCTTGACCTTGTTTAGAAACAATAAAGCTCTACAATTACCGTTATGTAGACACTGTTTCAAATTACTTTGTTACAATGAAATCTCACATAAAAAGGTCGCGTTTGAAGCCACTAACGACCTTGAAAAGGTTCGAAGTTTCAAGAGGTATTACGGTAAACTTCGAGTTTCCTGGATAGGTTTTTATCACGATGACTGTCTTTCATTAAAACCAATGAAAACTCAAAAAGTTTTAGCAAGAAAGTTAATCGGACGGAAACCTTGAAAGCAGCCGGAAACTAAAAGTAACAGTCACTTTCAAACTAGCAATTTCAAAAGACAGGAAAAGCGAAGAGAATGTAGCATGAATTCGCATTTTATATTTTTTATTGCAAACCGTTAGGGTTGATTATTGTGTTTTTTTCATGATTTCGAGGAAACGGAAATCGATCGTTAAAATTACAGGTTGAGGAGATTTTATTTGTCTTGCATAACGGGAATATCGCTAACGCAGGAAAGATGTTGTTCGCCAATAAAATTACATTTTCTGTATTAAACATATTTTAGATTTTTTTTGTTAAACATATTGTCAAAAAAATTTTATGATTATAATGAGAAAAACTTGCGTATATCGCATTTGTGTGGTATCATTTTTAGTATGTCAAATGGCACGATAGTTTGTTTGTGCTATTTATAGTAGAAATAAAATGATTGGACTGGAAGCCACAAAAATTTGGACTACCGTGAGATAATTTTGGTTACGACCTACTTTAACTTGTCCTTGTATGTTTGGCATTCGATTTTTCTTTTGGCTTCTTTTAAACGTTTATAACTCAAGTTTAGTTTAATAACTAAATTGTTGAATCCATACAAAGATTTCTGCTAACTTTTTAGCAGATTTAAGAATTGTTACTTATGAATATAAAGCCATGTCCTAAGTGACTGACTGACATACAAACGTACAACCTAAGGACCTAAGGACTAAATTGTTATTTGGAGGGTGTCTTTCTTTATAGCGCAGGGATAATTTAAGAAAGTTTTTAAAAAAATTAACAAGTTTTCAAATGGGGTGTTAAATATTGTGTGAAGCAGCGCAGGTGAAACCGCAGGCTTCCTCTAGTGGCGGATAAATTAATAAATAAAATATATGTGGATATTTGACACAAATTATTATCAAAGTGAATGCAAGATCGAAAGTCGAATTCGATTACACCTGTATAAAGAAAAAGCAACATGAAATTTTACTTTGATACTAACCTTTAGCGTGTATCATCTTGAGATGGTCGACAGTAAGCTGCAGTATCTCGGCCTTCTCCAGCTTGGCGCTGCCTTGCTTCTCGCAGGCCGCTGGCACCAGCCGCTTCAGTTCTGTTAGAGAGGTGTTGATGCGGTCGCGACGCTTCTTCTCGATGACGCCGCGGCGACGCTTGCGGGTCATCAGCTGGCAGGAGTCGCCGCCGGGAGATCTGGAGGTTTGAAAATGGTATGACAATCTACCGTCTTTTTTCCGTAAACTTATTATTTACGGAAGACGGTAGAATGGTATTTCTACGCGGTACGATAGAGACGCTCTGCGGTTTCATCTGCAATTTACGCGTTTTAAACGAACTGTAAATATTCCGTGATTTTTTTAATGATGTGTGTTAATCTCTATAGTGTCATCAATTTGTGTGCGAAATTATATTTAATTCGATACGCTTATTATCAGGCTAGAGATAATTATTTTTAAATTTAGCCTATGAGATGGAGAAACTTTTGGATCCTGAAATTCATTATTCACTTCGGAAGTCTAGACTCGGTAAGATGTTTGAAACATGTTTAAGTTAGTAAATAAACAATTATTTGACTTGATTTGTGAGAAGTAGAATGAGGATTTTTCGAGATGGGTATTATTTGGAAATTATATTTTTTGGTTTTTAAAATACATTGGCTGTTGCTGCAAATATTATTACACCTTGCGTAGTACATCCAACGTAGTATTAAGTTTAAATGTGAGATAGGAATAAATATTCAAACGACACAGACGTGAAATATAAAGCTAACTAAAAAATAAATCCGGTTAGTTTTTTTCAGAGACAGCTTCTTGCACACAAGGTCAATGTTATAAAGTTCGTAGCAAACACCGCGTGCTACGGACGTAGCTCGTAGCACGTAGCCGTGTTACGGTAAAATATTAGTGTGCTGTTTCCTAAATAGGTACGTCTACAACACCTTAAAGTTATCTTAAAGTTAAATGACTTTTCATTAGTTAAAATTGCTCAGTTATATTGTTGGGTAGCGCAGAATTTAATCGATATTAGGTCATTTCAGTAGAGTTTACGTATAGGTCCGTTATTGTTTGGAAAATGATAATTGAAATCTATATGATATTGTATTGTGGAAATCTAATAAGATTCTGAATAGAATTATATCACGATAAAATAAACATTTCTTTTATAAATTAAATACTTTGTTATTTTTTAATTCTACTACAAATTTTACCAGTGCATTTCAGTTGTACCATCGCAAGTCTATTCATCTAAAAAACAGTAAAACAATATTTTTGTATGTGATAAGTACTCACTGCGCATCTTTGCTGCTTTCTTCAGAGAAAGCATCGTCCTCACTCTCGGAGTGCGCCCGCTTGCTCCTGGGCGCAGGCACGGGCGCGGCGGGCGCCGGCGCCGGGGGCCCCCAGCCGTACCCCCACTGGGGGGCCTGCGGGTCCTGCGGAGGGCCTTGCAGCGTCTGCAGGCCAGGCTGCTCCATATGCCGGTGGTGGTACTCCATACTCAATTTGAACAGTGGTTCCTACTAAAGTGTCACTGTACCTTCTATCTTAGGAAAAAGTCACTAAATACACTATCGTGAAGTTTAAGTTTCAGACACAAAACTTCTTTATTGCTGAAGTTTTCACACTTCCGAGTTGTGTTTTCAATACCACAAGTTCAAGTCGACCTTGATTTGTAAGTCGGGATTTCTTAATCAATGTCACGAACAGGGTCCGCAGACACGGATGCCGTGGGCTGATAGCCGTCGTGTGCGGAGTATGCGCGACGCACGTGCGCGCGCGTGGTGCGTCGGCCGCCGAGTGCGCGCCGCGTGCGCCGTGCGCCGCCCCGCGCGACCCTACCTTACAACCACCACGGTTATGCTACAACCTATACACTCAAACTTCAACTTTATCACGACCAACTACGGATTATTGTGATGGTTATTACATTTGTGTTGGATGCAATTTGAACAATATTTGCAAAGTTATGTTGTTACACGAATGTGATCTCTACCTCTTTGAAAAAGGGCTTCCTTAAAAGCAATTAAAGCAGTTGTCAATATAAACTCTTGTAATTTTTAATTGACTTTCCATTCATTGCATTCACAATCTTATTTTCATAGAGGTACAAGTGAAAATTATTTATTGGAAAGCGATCAAGGCTCGTGCGTTTGCCGCGTGGCGGTCGTGCGTTAGGAAGCGGGACAATTAGGAAATGCGAGGGATTCGCGAGGATATAGAGTAGATACATTATCTGGGGAGTACCGTGGGACGCCCGGGGCGAGAGTTAGCACGCTGCGTTACACAGCAATAGTGCCATGAACCCGTTATGTAGAGGATTTGTGCCGCTAAGTCGTTGGGTAATGAGACAAGCAGTAACTGTACGATTATTTGGTACATAACTCTAATATAGAAATATACATAACTTTTAGCATACTCCATTAGACGTTCATAAAAAATATTACAGATACACAATTGTGAAGAAAATCTTGGGAACTTTCCCAAGTTTGAACCCGTACCTAAACTAAAGGTTTTTCTTATAAAGCCAATGATGTAAAGATTTTTCACAGGATATGCTGAAACGGTTACAACTCAATGATATCTCTAGCTTTATGACATACTTATTAAGGTATTATTCAACAGGACACATAAATACAAATTAAATCGTCTTTAAATGACGATCCGCTTTTTGTAGCTGAAGAAGAAGGACGTAAATCTAGAGGGTACCAATTCACTCTGGCCTTGGAGACACCTCAGGTTCTCACGAGTTAGCAAAAATCCACGACAAGTGCTATAATCTACCAAATAAAAGATTCCCAACAGATTCGTCCTCAGGGCGCGCGTTGGGCGGTCGCCGGCACTGGGCGGGCGGTGTCCAACCGCGCCACGCCGCCGGCTGGACACGTGTTCACACGCACATCTTCAAGAAGCTGCCACCCTGGTGCTTCTGACACGTGGCCCGTTAGATGTACCATCCATGCTTGCGGCGTTGGCATGTGCCAGCGACTAAATAAGCAAAGCGTGAAGCTCATCGTCACTTACCATCAGGTGGATAATGGTCAAACGCAAGACTATGAAACAGTTTAAAAAAAGCTTTCGGGTGATTTCGATAACAATTGGTGACTTGTGTATACGAGAAAGAAGGCAGTTTTCAATAATTTTTGGGTAGGTGGGTGGTGGTTGGGTAATGGCTGGCTTTCTAGGCCAATAGGCGAGTCGAACTGTTGTTTAGAATTTGAACCAATTAAGAATGTAACAGCTTTTTTGTTTATGGTATGAAGACCGTGTCCCGTGCTTGTGTAATATTTCTGTAACGGGATGAATAAAAAAATCCTATTTTAAAATGTCACGGTTGTTCACTACATTTTCAATTAGCACAGTTTAAGATTACAGAAAATTATAAATAATCATTACTTCCAAAAAAATTACAAGAATATAAATACAGCCTCTGTGGTGTGGTGGTTGAGCAGCACCCCTACCACGTAACCGTTCTGGGAATCGGCTTCGCCTGCCATCCCGTACGCGCCAATTATCAAGTCCACGAGTGCGAGCAAGAGAGAACACGATTACGATCTCCACCAGACTTACGCGATAAGGCCCCAGATCCTCACATAACCGGAGGTGGCGAGTTCGGTTCCCGCGACAGGACAAGTATTTGTACACAGAAATAAAGCAATAATATATAATAGCTAAAAACACTTTTTAAATTTTTTTTGTATAACAGATAAACAAGCAAACGGCCCGCCTGATGGTATGCAGTTACCGTCGCCTATAGACACCTGCAACACCGCAGGCGCTGCCGATGCGTTGCCTACCTTTTAACTTATTTTGAGTCTGGGTGTTATGGTCCTTCGTGGTCCTTGGTATGGTAGTTCTTGGGTCCCTAGATACAGGGAATCCTAGTTACGGTCCAGGATCCATGTAAGTGATCGTTAGGCGTTATTATTATTATTTATTACAATTAAATAGAAACTACCTAGTTAGGTATATATGAAAAGAGAAATAAAAAAGAAATTGAAGAGTATATGCAGCTAGGTAGCAGTGATGTCGAAGACTAGCAATGTTTACCTGTGAATATAATGCCTTACCTAACTGCGCAGAAATGTTTCGGTTAAGACCCCGTAAGTTAAAAATATTACACATGTTTAAAAATTACAGAGAACGTTTTGGTGTGTGAAAATCCCCCAATATCCTTTCAACCAAAAAATGTTTGATGCTTCACGCACTTTTCGCGCAACGGTAAATATAATCATCGGTGGAGCTGTGATCACAATCTCAAAGGCTTTTTGGTGTTTGTTTTCAAAGAGTTTATAATCTTGCGATCGTCGCGCCTCGCTTCACATCATTTCTGAGCTTCTCTAGTTCTACAGAGCAGAAGTGTCGCGGCATCTCTGGAATCAGACTGGCTGTAATCCGATCAGATTAAACTAGGATAGAAGGGCAGAGGAGTTGATCTTATAGCGCAGCTTTGTTCACTGTAATCCGTTTTGTAATGCTTTGTCAATCTTTATGAAGGCTTTCATTGTTGGTTCAAGTAGGCTTTTTATGAAGCAAAGGCGGAGGTAGCTTGATATTGTTACCTGATTTTGCGACCAGAAAAAAGAAATATATTTTAACATTAAATACGATTTTATTCACAGTTACTAAATTACTAATGCCTGTGTAAGGACTGTTACAGTACAGGAGAAAACACTACAAAGAGAAATGATATCTATACATATAAAATTCAAAGTCCTGACTGACTTATATATCAACGCACAGCCTAAACCGCTGGTCCTAGAGACTTGAAATTTGGAGGGTCTATTCTTTGTAAAGTGTAGATATCCACTAAGAAAAGGTTTTTAAAAATTCCACCCCGAAGAGGGTGAAATGGGTGGTTGAATTATCTATGAAAAAAACTCTGCTTCGTTTCCTATAGGCCACGCGTGCAAAGCCGTAGTAAGCAGTATCTAGTTAAATATATATATACCTTCTACAATTTGTTAACTTCAGATCAGTTAATTGAATTGAATACATTTGTTAGATACCTGTAATGACCTTTGCCCATTTTATTCAAGTAATATTAGTTAAGGCCACTACAGACAGATTAGTTAACATATTTTCGTCATGTGCCAGTTCTGAAGACCTTGGACCTACATTTCTCTCATTACTCGGACATTGGATAACATCTCCGTTACTCAGTTACGTTATGTGTAGGCAGAAAGTAATCGAATCAATTGGATACCTGCTATGTCCAAGAGTGCCCCAGTTTCTTGTGTATCAATACTAGGTAAATTACCAATTTGTAATACTGAAGAGCATTCAAGACGTTTATATAAGAACTTACTGAAATAATTAAAAAACGAGTGTGATTGTGACGACACGATTGAAGTACATCTTCTTTAGCTCCATCTATCGGCCGGTATAACTTTGTTTTTGCTTCGTTTAATGTTATTGTCGCCATCAAAATCGCCATTGAAATTGCCATTTTACCGGACATAATAACATAATTATATAAAAATAATACATGTTTAAGTTTGTTTTTTTTTTAATTTGTGTATTTTTGTATTTGTTTCAGATCAGTTTCACTGTAAAATTCATCATAAAACTAATTTTCACCGACCAAATTCTTCCAATTACTGAAAAATCTCCTTCGTTTGATGGTCTACTTAGTACATGGCATTGACGAAATTGTGGTGCCATTACAACAGAAGCTAATTAACTAAGATTCAATTCAACTCGACAAAATAATACAAATTTAAATTTTTAACTTTTTTAGGAGATCTACGTGAATCAACAACTTTCAACTTCTAATCGCCTCGCTGCGCATTCATGAGCTTACTCCCCAAGTCAAGCGTGCGTAAAGAAGGTTTACTTCAATAACTAACTAAAATAACCAACCCCAACGATCAGATACATACATATTTTGAAATATAGGGGTAGCAACACGCGTCTTCAATGACAGAAAAAGTGGGACGACGTAAGGCCCGCGTGTGTAGTTTGTGGCGACTTGACTCCGCTATGATGAACCAACCGACTTAGAATATGATTTCTCTGGAACCAATTATGGCTACGGTAAGTATGAGTGTTCCACCACTTAGATAAGTACATCTATGATAATACCTACATATTTTAAAATAAATAATAATTAAATCAATGTGTGGACATTTCACACAGCGTCATCTAGCCCCTAACTAAGCAAAGTTTGTACTATGGGAACAAGATTTCTGATATACTTAGTTAAATGCTTAGATACTCTTTGTTTGTGAAATACATACATATAATACAATATAACACCCAGGCACATAATAAACATCGATGTTCATCATACAAATGTTTGTCCTGGGTGGGAATCGAACTCACAAACTACAGTTCAGAAGGCAGGGTTACTACCAACTGAGATACCAGGCCAGTCATTTGAATTTAAATGAACGCAGTTAAGTAACGTAACCAGTAACTAGTGACGCAGACGCACAATCATAGATGTACCATAATCAATAAATAAAAAACCAAAGCGAAAAAACTATGAGTATGATTTTTTCGATTCCGTAACCCGTTTTTTTGTGGGCGTGAGAAGTCTTCCTGGGACCTCGAGACAGGTGGCCCTTGGGCCCCATCGAGCGCGTCCATTGTAATCCCTCTTGTTGCAAAACACGCATAGAAAAACCATAAGCCGAGAGTCCCATGACTCCTATGGGAGTTTCATTAACTGTGCGTCAGTTTTGCTTGTTTGTACGAGTACTTTTGGTTTTGTGGGAAGCTGTCAGTTCATACGTTGTATGGTTTCGGATTGTAGGAACATCGCTTGGGGCTTCAGGGTTTTTGTTTGTGGGCGGTATACGCTTGACATATTATTGTAGGTAGTTATAAAAATAAAAATTCTATTTTTCATATTTGGTGTTTTTTTTAGTTAGTGCATGATGTGACGAGCAAGTCGTTCACCTGATGTTAAGAGACACGGCTGTATCTTACTAACTGTCTCTAAACAGTGTCATTCGGAACTCCAAAATATAATGTTTCGTGTGACACTTCACTGCGCTTATCATCCTGAGACACAGCACAGTCTGTTAATAAAATTACTCGACTGTGAGATCAGGTCGTAGTCTCATTTGCCCAGTTATTTCACTAGCTACAGTGCCCTTCAAACCGGAACACAGTAGTGCTTGCACACTACTGCTTGGCGGCAGAATAACTGGCAAAGCGGTGGTACCTACCTAGACGAACTTTGCAGAAAAGTCCTACCACCTAGTAAAATCATGTGGAAATCCTGAACGGCTGAAGGTTTTACAATATCACTACTATACCTATATCTGATATGTATCGAGCTTAGAGAAATACATGTACAATAATTGCTTATTACTTTTCCTTTTTTCTCAATAAATTGAAACGCAATCGAAAGGATCAATAGGTTTATTGTTATACAACAGATATAAAATAACCATTTATTGAGAGCTGCCATAATATCCAACAAGCGTATAGATTTGATAGACCAACAGCTTTGATCTTCGCAACGCCAACGTTTAGAGAACTTGAAGTGTCTCAGACAATCCTGTCATACCCAAAATATGAAAGTGTTTCACGCTCTGTATCTTTTCTAAGACTTTCTTTATTTTCATGATATTAGATGGAGTGTAATAGCAAATGGGTACCTATTATTTCCAGTTTTATTACTATTATGGGTATTGGAATGAAATAAAACGTAATTAATTTTGAGGTTTACTTTATTTATTGCGTTACGGTTACATTACACGACCACATCGACAGCACTATTAGGGTGTCAAAGAGGATTTAATTTAAAACAACACTAAGGAAATAGATTTTGCGAAGAAAAAAAACGAGGGTGCTTCAGACCACACCACTGAAGTAAAACTTCTTGAGTTCTATCTATCGGCCGGTATAGCTTTGTTTTTGCTTTGTTTAATATTAATGTTGTTATCTAGACAATTGTAAATTGTAATTTTACTGGACATACCAACATAATAATACAAATTTTTAGTAAAGTTTAACTTTGTTATGTTGACATGGAGATCTACGTGAACCAACAACTTTAAGCTTCCGTTCGTCTCATTACGCATTCACCAGCTTACTCCCCAAGTCTATTTAACTGTCTTTGCACCTGCCGACTTTCCTTATTATAACTGTCTATAGTAAAAAAAATGTCATTAAAAAGTAACATGAATAATTTTTGGACACATCTTCTACATTGGACATCAATTTCGGGTTAAATTCTGACAGGTTTTCATACAATGTAGAATCGAACCCGAAGCGGTACCATCAAAGACCTCTGAACAATATACACCGAGCGCTATCTCTGTTCCACAAATATGGATAACAATAAAAAACATTACTTATACATTACTGTATTTGGTTTCCAATCACACCACCGAACTCTACCACCCGACTACCCCTAAAATCAACGTGACATGGTTCATTTTTATGGTTTTCGAAGTTTTAGGGGTGGTTATCGCGGGCTGTTCCCGTGTGAACGCGAGGACGAGGGTGGCACGCGGCTCAGAGGGTAGTTTTGTTTAATTTCTCTATAATTTAGCGTCGGAATACGGCATTGTTGTGCAATCATTAATTAAGCTGCGTATAATTGTGATGTCATTAGGAATGGGCGAGTTTAAAGTTTGATGTTCATTAGGACCTTTAATACAATGTTTGATTAATTGATGACTCTTTATTACGAAATTAAATTCACTAGATAAGTTTGTAAGCGTAAAAAAAAAACATAACATGTCCTTAATTTGTATATGAATTAATAAAGTCTTTAGAACTTTACGAATGGGTTTTTACCTACAGCCAGCTCAAATAAATAAAAAAGTAAAATCAATATGGAAAATTCAACAATAGAATACGGTTTACAATGTCAATGCTGCATCTTGCACGGACTATTCTCTATCAAAAGCTTGTTATGCCTACCACCATACCATACAGCGATGCACATAATAGGTATGGACAATATGTGCGATGGTGCCTTTAAAAACATTGATGTAGTAAGTAAACAAAAACAGTAAAATATAAATATAATAATAGGTACGTAGGTATATAAAAAATAAAATGCTCTCGAACTTTCTCAAACATTCTCAAGCTATAAAATCCATTATGAATTAAATGGGACACGAGATATCAAAAAGTGAACAACACTGTATCATTTGAATCACAAAGAAAATTACTCCTGTTAGACTAATCGGTTAGAACTTAGATTATACATTTTCACCGCGAAGGAACCAACCTATGAGTATTTAGGTACCTTCGTTCTTTAGGGTAGTCTGTAAAAAAACGTGAGAAACCAAAGACTCAATAAGACCCGATTGTGATATATTTGCGGATGAATGGAGGGTTATGGAGGGAATGTTAGAGTGCTTGCAGTTCTGCGAGAATTGTGTGAAAGGTATGTCCGTAATTTTTTAATTTATTAAGTAACATTAATAAATAAAAAAAGTGTAATTTTGATTTTTGCTTCTGATTTGTATTTTATTTTGATATAATATGAACTGATGAGTAATATGACTCGATTAGTTTTATAACGAAAGAATGGCTTTGGCTGTGTAATTTATAAATAAATAAATTAACCAATACGCGAGAAAGAGAAGCCGAAATCTCCCGCATTGTACCTCGGTGCTGTGGCATATGCAAGAGGAAAAGAGGAAAGAGCTACCTGATGGGAGTCTCCAAACGAAATTGCAGTTCGGGAGACATCTAAATCATCTGACAATTCATACAAATCTTCGACGTACGCCGATGAGATTTTACAAAAATACAAGGAAAAGAGCAAAAAAGGGCCTAGGGCAATAGGTACATGGAAAAACTTGAGAAAGAAAACCACAAGAAACAATTCTTAGAATCAGCGGAGATTAAAAATCGCCAACTGAAATCGAAACAAATTTACCAAAATATTTTTTCGAAAATGTTTTAATATTCCAACGAAAACAACAAGACATCGCGAAAACAAGAAAAACATCCAGAACAGAACAATAAGTAAAATTACCATCAAACACGCAAGATTCGCCAACCTTCAAGTAGCGTACATTTAATTAAGTATTTATATCATACCATCAGAATGGGCGTACAACCGAAAAAAGCAACTTATGAATAATGAAGATAAAAAAGAAATTCCTCGAGTCGGAGAGGTACCGAGAAAATGTACGAGTTGTACGCTACATTCTAGAGTAGAAAAATCTGCGATTTGTACAGATTTTTATACTGCGATCCAGGGACTATATATAATTAATTATAGATAATTTTATTATTGTTTTTGTAATTATAATAATTCCAATTCACCGTAATTTAATTGCGTAATATTTTCTTTTTATTCAGTCTTTATCAGTTGCTTAATGTTTTGTCTTAGACTCTAAGCTGAATTGTAAGCTAAATAAATAAATACAACTAGCTGGCTCAACACTCCCCGTTGATCGGCTCCCCATTATTATACACCGTGAAATAGCGGCGCGTGCGCAGTGTCTACACGCGCGCCTGTAGACTGGGGGATATGCCGAAGTTTTGCTTGATACTAGTATAGTGTTATATAATCTGTGGTTGGGCTTACGACTTTCTCTAATCCCGAAATATAAACTTCTTGACGTGGGCTCCATTGTAATTATGGACTGTAAATCCTCATCCACAGTGCTTAAACTTGATTTATTACAAAACACCAGAAGGTCGAAGTTTGCCAGCGAGTAATGGAGCAGTGTCTTAGGAATATAATAACAGAAACACAAGCTTGTTAGTACAAGCTGCAAACGATTAATTTTTTCTGTCACATTAATGCAATATATTTCGTAGTATGCACCACAATAATAAGCCCCCCCCCCCACTCCGACCAACTGAACTGCTCAACTAGTCTAGTTGTGCAGAATGGAACCCGAATACCACCAACCTCTACCGTATGTTCATAACGACATCTATCGAGTTGTCTCGAACAATTTTTTTTCTAAATGAACAACAAATAGATCTCCAAAATTTCAATCACCGACGTTGAAGACGGGAATTTAAAATGAAATTGAGACAATGCTGGACGAGCTGAGGGCTGGACCATGATGTATATAGTCAAAGAGCTGCGGGCTAAGCTTACGCAACGTCATACGATGTCTTGGACCAATAGGCACATATTTAAACCAAAAGGAAGGTGGGCGTTTACCTTGCAGGTGGATGACTACAGTTGATATATAAAATATGTAGATGATTCTGTTCACTTGATTTGCGTAATTGTTTTTTTTCTACCCACAGTTTATAAAAATATAAATACGCGATCACTTGACTTGTGTGATTACTTTATTTTTATTAAAACTAGCCATTGTCCGCAACTTCAGTCGCGTAGTAGCAGACAAAGCCCCTTTTTCAAGTTTTTTTTTTAAATTATTACCAACTTTTTAAAACAAAATTCCCCTTATCTGTCCAGCCGTACTTGTGTGATGCACTTACAACCGCAAACTGCGTTTTTTGAAAACGCTACTTTGCGACCTCTAGCGGAATGATGCACGATAAATGTACAAAGCAGGGTTATTAAAAATACTTCTCTGTAATAGTGAAGGAATCATAGGGTGCGGCATGCGTTCTCTATTATTTCCAACTTTGGTTTTAACCAATAATAAATTATTTAACAGGATTTTTTTTTCAATATAGAATTAAGAATACTACGCAGATGTATTCTTCACTCTTGACACAAAGGTTATGACTAAAACAACTTATTTATTCATACAGCCAGAATTATTTTTATATTATGTTGGTGTGCGTTTGACCACATTTCTCCTGATGTTAAGTGTCGCCGGTAAAGAGTTCCAATAATAATTAGCGTAGCGATAGAAAAAAGCGTTGGAAGTAAAAACAAGTTCCCATATTTTAAGCAAAAACTTTTTATCCCGATGTGACTCTGTACTTTATTTTATAGATCACCATGGAAGTGTAAACATAGTAAGTCAGGCATTTTTTTTTGTTTTGGTTTTGGCTCCACACTTTTGTGTATTTTAGCCAGTGTCAAGTAATTAATTTCTCAAGTTAATTAATATTGTATGCATATGTGTCAAGTCAAGTCACAGTCCAAGTCATCAAGTCAAGTCAAGTCATACTTCTAGTAAAGTGGTGGCAACTTTACCAGAAGCTTCTATTTGCCTGTAATCCAGCACTAAACGAATAAAATGCCACCAATTTTATGCACTAACACTGTAAATAATACAAGTTTTGGAAAATAATACAATGCGGTGACGCGATCTTTTTCGGTTTCCCGCCAAAGCTCACGCATTTTTGTAATAACTGTGGTATTTGTTACACGCAGCGCTTCCTATTTACCAACCACCGCACTAAAAGATGATCCATGTTCATTCAAAAGTTCAATCGCTTCATTCAAGATGGCGCTGAATTAAATCTCAAAATAAAATGTCTTTTCTGTCAAATTTTCTATGGTTTTAATATAAATTTAGTCTTATACTAGCCTTAGTTATAGAGTAATAATCTATTTTTAAATAGTAGCATCGGTTTGTCACTTGTCGTGGCTGGATCGTGAGTCTGGATCGGAAGGAGTCTCGTGCATTTCCTCGAAGTCATCTACTGCCATCGGCGTGTCTGATAAAATACAAAATTTTAAAGATAAAACGGACACTGGCTAAATACTGATGTGTGATGTTTACTTTAGACTTATCTAGCACGTTCTCATCTGATGGGAAATGACGATGCGATCGAAGGTGTACTTGCGCTAGAATAGGTACTTGCGCTAGCATGCTACCGTGTTATGTTTTGCCGGAAACATAGACGTTCTAATTGACAACATTTTAGTTTTGCAAAGTACCGAAATCTTTTTATAAATAAGTACTGGATATTCATATTCAGTTTTGATCAAGTTATTTATAAGAAAATTCATGAATTGTGAAGATTTACGATTATCGATCAACATATAATTTGTGTAGTGACTGCTACAATAAAAGATTTCTTTTTTTTCATCTGGCTTCTAGCTAAAATCTTCATGTAGCCACGCAATAGCCAAAAGGTGTAAATAATTCTCCAATTTTAATGATTGCATTAAGAAATATATACGTTTCTATTATGTTTCAACTAATTTTTAATAGAACCAATATAAATTTGATTGGCCCGAAAGCTCAGTTTGTAGTAACCTTGCCTTCTGAACTGTGGGTTGTGGGTTCGGTTCCCACCCACGCGGCACGCGCGCCAGCATGCCGCGCGGGCACGCCCCGAGCCCCCACACTCACCGAGGTGGTGCAGCGTGACGCCCATGGCGGCGCGCGCGGCGCGGCGGCTGGCCACGCGGCGCGGCGGCACGCGCGCCAGCATGCCGCGCGGGCACGCCCCGAGCCCCCACACTCACCGAGGTGGTGCAGCGTGACGCCCATGGCGGCGCGCGCGGCGCGGCGGTTGGCCACGCGGCGCGGCGGCACGCGCGCCAGCATGCCGCGCGGGCACGCCCCGAGCCCCCACACTCACCGAGGTGGTGCAGCGTGACGCCCATGGCGGCGCGCGCGGCGCGGCGGTTGGCCACGCGGCGCGGCGGCACGCGCGCCAGCATGCCGCGCGGGCACGCCCCGAGCCCCCACACTCACCGAGGTGGTGCAGCGTGACGCCCATGGCGGCGCGCGCGGCGCGGCGGCTGGCCACGCGGCGCGGCGGCACGCGCGCCAGCATGCCGCGCGGGCACGCCCCGAGCCCCCACACTCACCGAGGTGGTGCAGCGTGACGCCCATGGCGGCGCGCGCGGCGCGGCGGCTGGCCACGCGGCGCGGCGGCACGCGCGCCAGCATGCCGCGCGGGCACGCCCCGAGCCCCCACACTCACCGAGGTGGTGCAGCGTGACGCCCATGGCGGCGCGCGCGGCGCGGCGGCTGGCCACGCGGCGCGGCGGCACGCGCGCCAGCAAGCCGCGCGGGCACGCCCCGAGCCCCCACACTCACCGAGGTGGTGCAGCGTGACGCCCATGGCGGCGCGCGCGGCGCGGCGGTTGGCCACGCGGCGCGGCGGCACGCGCGCCAGCATGCCGCGCGGGCACGCCCCGAGCCCCCACACTCACCGAGGTGGTGCAGCGTGACGCCCATGGCGGCGCGCGCGGCGCGGCGGCTGGCCACGCGGCGCGGCGGCACGCGCGCCAGCATGCCGCGCGGGCACGCCCCGAGCCCCCACACTCACCGAGGTGGTGCAGCGTGACGCCCATGGCGGCGCGCGCGGCGCGGCGGTTGGCCACGCGGCGCGGCGGCACGCGCGCCAGCATGCCGCGCGGGCACGCCCCGAGCCCCCACACTCACCGAGGTGGTGCAGCGTGACGCCCATGGCGGCGCGCGCGGCGCGGCGGCTGGCCACGCGGCGCGGCGGCACGCGCGCCAGCATGCCGCGCGGGCACGCCCCGAGCCCCCACACTCACCGAGGTGGTGCAGCGTGACGCCCATGGCGGCGCGCGCGGCGCGGCGGCTGGCCACGCGGCGCGGCGGCACGCGCGCCAGCATGCCGCGCGGGCACGCCCCGAGCCCCCACACTCACCGAGGTGGTGCAGCGTGACGCCCATGGCGGCGCGCGCGGCGCGGCGGCTGGCCACGCGGCGCGGCGGCACGCGCGCCAGCATGCCGCGCGGGCACGCCCCGAGCCCCCACACTCACCGAGGTGGTGCAGCGTGACGCCCATGGCGGCGCGCGCGGCGCGGCGGCTGGCCACGCGGCGCGGCGGCACGCGCGCCAGCATGCCGCGCGGGCACGCCCCGAGCCCCCACACTCACCGAGGTGGTGCAGCGTGACGCCCATGGCGGCGCGCGCGGCGCGGCGGCTGGCCACGCGGCGCGGCGGCACGCGCGCCAGCATGCCGCGCGGGCACGCCCCGAGCCCCCACACTCACCGAGGTGGTGCAGCGTGACGCCCATGGCGGCGCGCGCGGCGCGGCGGCTGGCCACGCGGCGCGGCGGCACGCGCGCCAGCATGCCGCGCGGGCACGCCCCGAGCCCCCACACTCACCGAGGTGGTGCAGCGTGACGCCCATGGCGGCGCGCGCGGCGCGGCGGCTGGCCACGCGGCGCGGCGGCACGCGCGCCAGCATGCCGCGCGGGCACGCCCCGAGCCCCCACACTCACCGAGGTGGTGCAGCGTGACGCCCATGGCGGCGCGCGCGGCGCGGCGGCTGGCCACGCGGCGCGGCGGCACGCGCGCCAGCATGCCGCGCAGGCAGGCGGCCGCCGCCCGCGCCGCCTCGCGCTCCGCGCCGCCCGCGCGCGGCGCCAGCGACAGGTGCCACGGCGGCGGCGCCGACAGCCTGCACCGACAGTACCCACGCTTTAGTCGGGGATCACAGGTGTGTGAGGCGTTACTATAACAGTAGCCAATAGTGGCCCTGTGCGTGTGCCTTGAGTCTGTCTTTGCATTGCTTCAAATTGAAAAACTATTTACGTTATCGAACCACATAGCTTGGCCATTTTGAAAAATTTCCAAAAACTGACTAAAAAAACTATGAAATTTTTAATTTTTATTAAAAGTATAGAACCCAGTTACATAATTTCACGAGAATCGGATGAGAAATCCACCTTGTAGACAGACGGATAATCATTTTTACCCATGCTGAAACGGAGATGTTGCGCTCGCTCGGTTAAATTAGCTATGCAGATGACATGGTGCTACTGAGCCCGACCGCAGAGGCAATCAAACAAATGTTAAAAATCCCACTAGACCTATGCAGCTGTAAGAAAATGTTACTACACGGTTTTCAATGCAATCGGTTAATGTCCTAAGAATATACTGAACATCGCGTTGAATATTATGACTTAGTTAACACAGTTCCAATCCTAGAGCATTTTCTTACCGAGGCGACAACCCTATAAAGTGTAAGTACAAAAGTAACATTAGATTTCTTTGATTAGTAGGGTTTCCTAATGTAGTTACAAAACCACGATCAGTAATTGTCAGTTTAAAAAAAAAGTAAATTGTTATATATGTTGGTGTATGATAATTATTGTATTGTATCAATATCGCACTTCAAAGAACCATGGTTCCAAATGAATGTCCCACAAGCACTAACCGGTCCCACTGTTCCTTGTAAAGCTTCTGTAGCAAGTCCCCGGTGTGTTTCAATGCTCCCGAGATGCCGTAGTCGTGCTGAGACGCCACTATATCTTCTTCAAGTTCACTCAGGAAGTCCATATCTACCCCGAGCGAGGACAGCGAGCGCAGCTCGTCTATGTCCACCTTCACTTTGCTTAGATCCTGGAGACATTATAATCAAAGTCATAATTCCGATTTCTTATACACGGCACATGAGCCCTTCTGAACGAAGTTCACACAAACGCTGTAGTTGCTTTGGTTAAGGTTATGAAGGTTATAATGTAATGGGTAATAGGTTAAGAAGGCACTTAGCCTTATCTGAACCAATTATAGCCAATAGGTTAAGACACTTAGCCTTACCTAGTACAGATTTAAAAAGTGCCTTACGCTTTTGGTTATATTTGGTTATATCAAAAATACTTAATTAAATTAAAATTAAAATAACTAATTATAGAAATAGAAATAGTATAGAATTTAGGTCCAATGCCAGCAAGTTGAGGAGGTCGGCTCATAGCCTGAAGCGGCAGGTTCGATTCCCGCGACAGGACAAGTATTTGTGTACAGCAAAATGCGCAAATACTTGGTCTGAGTTTGGGTGTTGTGGGACCAGGATCCTCGTAGTTCTTAGATACAGGGAATCCTAGTTAGGGTCCAGGTTGTATGAAACCGTTGGGCGTCATCATTATTATTACTTTTATAATGGTGCCCATGGTTAGAAGGAGCATATTTCTCCATAATACCGCATCCATATATGTGTTTCAAAATCGACATTAAAATTCAAGCGTCATTGAAGGTAACCTTCCAAAAATCACTATTTTCTGACAGATCCGCATTATACGTACATTATCTTCTGCAGTTGGAGCGGCGTTCTCTTCCTTCCTGTCCGGGAACATGGCTTCCATATCATAGAACAGGTTCCAGGGCGAGTCCGGCGCGAACCGGAGCAGTTCCTCGTTCCCCTGCCCCGTCTCCGCCGCTGGAAACGACGGTGACGTTGTTTCACTTGTGCCTTGGGAGAGGTTTTGTCCAGCAGTGGACCAATATAAGCTGATGGTGTTTCACTATATTGACACATTTTGAAACAAAGAAAGAAAATGTATTTAGCAACAGAATAATAATATTACAAAAGAATGAATCTTTTACAGTTCTGTCACAAACTGTCTCCTACTCAGCATGGTGCTAGTTCTTACGAACCAGCGCTGGTCTTCCGTTAGGACCATTTAGTGAAGCCATGGAACAGACATATAACGATATCCCAAATTTAAAAAAATATATATTGTCCAAATGTTTATTGTGAAAAAAAAATGGATGGCGTTTGACCACTGCCTCATCTGGAGTAAAGTGGAATGCAGGGATTGTCTTGACAATTGTCAAGATGGCGACATGAACATTAAACAAAGTTATATCAGCCGATAGATGGAGATAAACTAAAGAAGTTTTACTTCAGACGTGTGGACTAAAGCACACTCGTATTTTTAATTAAAAACTAGCTGACGCGACAGGTATTGTTCTTCTTTCAAAAACTTCCGTTCGCCTCGTAATGCATTCACCAGCTTACTTACTCCCCAAGTCAAGCGTGCGTTAAGGTTTACTTCAAAAATACATATTTTTCATATGTGTAATCTAGCCTACACACACCAAGGGCCAGTTATTAGCGGCCAGTGATCCGTAGTGGCACTCACGTAAGGTGTGATACAGCAGGTGGGACTCCTCCTTGGTGAGTGTAGCGAAGGTGCCGTCGTAGGAGGGAGCGTACGAGCTGAAGGGGCCGTATAGAAGGGGCTTCACTCCCTTCGCTATGTTGCGCCGATCTTCACGGGGCGCTGGAACAATACCGACATAAGGAGATTTAACGGGAAAACGAAAAAGACCGTGTCACCTCAGTGTATTTTTTCCAAAACTTTTGTTATTTTCAGTGTTAGTGCATTTGGTGGCATTTTATTTGTTTATGTGTCATGAGTGCGGGAAAGTAGTATAATGATGGGGAAACGTTACTTTTCGTATTTTTTTTTGCATTATCTATACATATAATAAATTTGAGATCGTACGCGCTTCGAAACGAATTCATTATGGATTACATGTAGATTCTTTCCTTATACCAGTGAGCATACGGAAAATATCGTAACCACGATTCAGAACTTCATACAAACTACCTCAAATTCCATAGAAACTATGCATTATCACTAACAACACCAAACAGCGCCGTCCCTCGAGCCCCTGTGATACCTCAGTTTTGACTTCTGCGCAATGACGCGCAGCGCTAGAGTTTCATGCCGCTACTTATACCCCCTTTATGAAGCGTAGGAATGGTTGGCGGAGCTACCGCGAGCATCCTCAGTAGTAAGAGTAGATCGGTACTCAAGTACAGATATCATTGATTAACTGATTATTTTGTAAATAAATTTCGACTTAAGCAGTCACATATACTCACTATGCAAGGTGCCAGTTCCCTGCTGCAGCTTCCCCACTAGCTGCCCAATCGTGGGCGGTCGCTCTTCCCCCACGCCCACTCCGCTGCCCGTCACCAGGGCAAGTGTGGTCTTGCCTTCGCTGTCCATGCGGGGAAATGCTGGAAGTGAATAAAAAAATGGATACTTAAATAACTGTGTGGACATTTCACACTGCACTGTATCTAGCCAGAAACTAATTAGCGCTAATAGAGCTAATAAATGAATGTTTGAATTCAAAGTCAAAGTCAAAGTCAAAAGATTTATTGCAAATAGGCTAATTTTAGCACTTTTACAAGTCAAAATTATACTAGGTACTTAAAATTAAGTTATTTCACTAAGCATATAAAATTACAAAGTGCTTATTGTCAAATAATATAGGAAGCCCATTACAATATATGAGTTTGAAAAAAAAGCAGTTCTCTTTCTCACTACTGGTGCAAGCAATTCGGCACAATGCAGAATTGAAAACTTTGATCCGAAGCTTCGATTACAACTGTAAAGAAGAAGCTACAAGAAACTTTACAGTGATGTATTTTTTTTTGTCTTCTTTCTACTGTCTTTTACAATGTATATAATTCATTACAGTTGAGATAATGAATATGTTACAAAAATAACCACCACGTCACACCGGTGCAAGAAAAATACTGTGATTATCTTATTATAAACATTACAAATAGAAACTGAATTTATAGATAGGAATAGGCAATAGGCAAAGTACCTAAGCTTTCATACCGTTAAGCTTGGGATATTCAGGCCAAGCTTTTTTGTCCGACACATAATCATTTATTGTGTAATAGGCTTTTTTCATTAAGTTTGACTTTATGAATAATTTAAATTTACGCATTGACAATTGTTCGATTTAATAAATGAATTATTGATTGAATGATATTATATTCAAAATTATACCCTTCTTAGCCAAGCGGCGCCTGTGCTGCTCCCTGGCAGCTTCCATCTGCAACTTGAGACTGTCCCGGTCGTCGCTCCGGTCCGCCCCATCGGATACCGCCTCGGCCTCTGACCCTCCACTCTTGAGGGGACTGCTTCGCTTCAACACTTTCTGCACAACCCACTCACTGATATAATATGGACCAGGACTAGAGGGGTACGATCATCGAAACATTAATAGCCTCGGCTTCAGAAACGCAGCTTCTGAATGGCGCTTGTTGGACAACTATTATTACCTAAATCCCCAAAAACATTTCAATCAATGAATTGTTGAATATGTAAAAAGTGGTTTTATTATATGAAATTTTTTGTTATTTTGAAAAAGACTGGCCCAATTCGAGAATTTGTGACTGTTTTATGAGTATTTGTAAGCCTGAGTTTGCTATCAAATAAACAAATTTTCTTTCACAACTTGCAGCAATTCCATCATAAATCTTGTATTGATGCTGATAGAGTATGTAACAATGTGATTATTTCTAAGTGTGGAGCTTAATTCATAAAAATCTTAACAATGATGTACGTTTTGAGGACAAAAAAGTTTCGATAACCGTACCCAAGTGAACAAATCCATGCAAGGCCCCACCCGTTAACTCCACAGGACAAAACACACACACTCTTCACATCATTAATATTAGAAGCGAAACAAAACTGTGCTAGGTCGCTAAATAAACATGACACTACTGTTCCTAAAACTATTTAATAGGTAAAGTGTCACCTTTCTGCCGTATGTCCTAATCGGCTGCGTTGCAAAAAGTGATTTTATGAACAAGTTATTTGTTATGAACAAATGAATATACAAACAATCAACAGCTGTTTCATAGGAAAAATACATCATGGTCTAGTGAATATAAGGTACTTGGTTGAAAAAGAATTTGGTGTACTTTAGGGTGCTTAGATCTGTTTAGTTCATGGTTTTATTTGCTTTTTAACTATTTGAATTGTGTATCACCAAAATCACCATGCAAGTTATGAAATTGAGTACCCCATAATTTATGTAAGAACAGGTTTTAAATTTTTGATGACCCAATAAGCTAAACCTATATAATGATTTTACATTGGTGGTACAGTAGCTTAGGTTGCCAAGTGTAATAGATATTAGATAGCAGATATGAATGTTCAAATGAGAAGAACATGTCATAGTTACATTGATTGATTCAAATCTGAAATTTTTAAACCCTAAATATTTTCCTATTCACTCAATGAAGTACAAAAATCCAAGATCCCAAAAAACCTTTAGAATGGTTCTATCAGATGATATACAATACAAACACACATGAACAAAGTAGTGAACATCCACTCAACAACACATCAATGGTAACCAAATTGTACTTACCACATCCATCTTCCCAATATCAAAACCCAGCTCTTTAATTGGTATCTCGTACATGTATGTGAGGATGTCTCCAAGGGGTCTTAGCTTCTGTGGGGTAAGTTGCTTAAGCCCTGCATGGAGAAGTCGCTTGGCTGCCTTGTGATACACTGTTCCCAGTTTATTGTACTTCATTGCATTGTTGCACATTAGTTTGAAGTCACTCTGTAAAAATGGTTTTTACAAAACATTAATTATTTGTACTTGTAACAATTTGAAAAAGGAAAACCACTAATAAATATAAAATCGAGTTTTGACAGGAAAAGAAAAAAATTTAGTTACTGCATTGTATTATTTTCCAAAACTTGTGTTATTTTCAGTGATATAACTATTATATATGCATAAAATTGGTAGCATTTTATTCATTAAGTACTGGAGTACACGGAAAGTGGTATAATGATGGTGAATGACACCAGGGCCCCAAGTCTACTAATAAAATTGCGATTGTATTACTTTAATTGACAATTCGATTTTTGACAGAATTTCTATGGAAATCTGTCAAAATGTAAAAATTGTAGAATAATTCAATCGCATTTGAAATAGTAGACTTGGGGCCCAAGAGTATGACTTGACTAGACTTGACTTGATGACTTGGATTGTGATTTGACAGATATACAAAATATTAACATGAGAAATTATCAACTACTTGACACTGGCTAAATACACAAAAGTGTGGACAAAACACAAAAAATGTTTTAACATAAATCTGATAGTCTCCATCCTGATTTGAAATTTTTTTTCAGCCATCTTTTGGATTGACAATTGTGGTGTATGTAGGTAGATTTGAGACAAGTGACAGTGTGGGTAATCTGATGTGAGAATGTGCACCTACCTACGAGTTTAGTTTGGAATGGCCAAGTGAGTATATAATAGTGGCGACGGGAATAAAATCGAGATTTAACGTGAAATATAGTGAAATTCAGTGAAATAAAGTGTGGGACAAAATGGGTGACATAAAATTTGAAACATTTGATGTGAATCATAGTGATTGGGAATCATATTCAGAGAGATTTTTGTTTTTCTTAGAAGCACATGGTGTGGTGGACATAACCAAACAAAAAGCCATATTTTTCGCATCTTGTGGAAATGACCTGTATCAGTTAGTTAAAACTTTAGTATTTCCACAGTCATTAAGCCAGGTTACACTAGCTCAAGTAGATGAAAAGTTAACAAACCACTTTCGGCCGCGACCTAATGAAATTGTGGAGTCATATAAATTCCATATGCGGAATCAAGGTAAAAACGAACCTATGCAGGATTACATTGCAGCACTGAGGAAACTGACAAGGTATTGTAATTTCGTGGATTTAGAAAGAACACTACGAGACAGACTAGTATGTGGAGTAAAAGATATAAAATTACAAGAAAAATTGCTTAACATATCAAACCTTACATATGAGACTGCAGTAGAACTAGCATTACAAGCAGAAAAAAGGGTAGAAGATATGAGAATTATCAATACACCTGCCATTGGATCACACACTGGACAAGCGAGTTCAAGCAAAGAAGGTGAAGTGGAGCCAATGGAAGTGAATGCTATAACTGTCAACAATCAAAACCAAAAGAAATTTTACTGCTACAGATGCGGGGGTGCCCACTTATATCACAAATGTAGATTTATTAAAGCAAAGTGCAATACATGCAATAAACTTGGCCATTTAGCAAGAATGTGTCACCAAACTAAAGAAGTACATGGAAAAGTCCAAGAGATGAAGGAAGAAAAGGAAGATTACATGAATGGATTATACAGTATTGAAAGTGGATACCGTGAGCCAGCTCTGTGTACAACAATTAGTCTTAATAAAAAACCGGTGATATTTGAGGTTGACTCGGGTTGTTCATATTCAATAATGACAATAGAACAAGCTCAGAAAATATGGACTAATGGCTTACCAGAAATGGATAAAAGCAGATTAAATCTACAGACCTGGACTCATGATAAGGTACGGTTACATGGCACAATCCAAGTCTTTATAGAATATAAAAACTTTAAAGGATATCTGCCGCTATTAATTGGGGTAGGAAAAGGTAATCTTCTAGGAAGAAACTGGTTTAAACCTTTGGGTATCTCAGTGGAAGGAATAAACTCAGTTGACATAGACAGATCAATGCAATCACTCTCAGACTTAATCAATAGATATGAAGAAGTATTTAAAGAAGGACTAGGTGAATATAAAGGACCAGAAGTAGTAATCAAATGTAAACCAGAAGTTCAGCCAAAGTTTATGAGAAGTCGTCCTGTCCCCTTTGCCATAAGGGACAAGGTGTGTGAAGAAATAGACAGGTTAGTAAGCACAGGGGTGCTAGAACCAATACCATATTCTAATTGGGCTACTCCTGTGGTGCCAATACCAAAGCCAAATGGAAGCATAAGATTATGTGGAGATTATAGGTTGACTGTAAATTTAGCCACGGAAACAGATACATATCCCCAACCGACAATCAATGAATCATTGTCAGAAGTGGCAGGTGGCCAGATATTTACAAAATTAGATCTCAAAGAAGCATATACTCAAGTGAAAGTATCTGAAGAGACAGCTAACCTCCTGACCATAAATACACCTAAGGGTCTATACAAAATGAAGAGACTACCATATGGTTTAAAAGCATGCCCAGGAATATTTCAAAGACTGATGTCTGTAACCCTGGCAGGAATAAAAGGTGTAACAGTTCTGTTAGATGACATTTTAATAAGTGGTTGTGACCAGGCAGAGCATAATAATAGACTAGAGAAGGTACTCAGACGTCTTCAAGAGGTGGGGCTTCGATTAAACAAAAAGAAATGTGAGATAGCCACAGGCAAAGTAGAGTTTCTAGGGTATGTTGTAGATAATACCGGTATACACCCAAGTGAGAAAAAGGTGCTACTAATTGCAGCAGCCAAACAACCAAAGAATGTCAAGGAACTACAGGCATTTTTAGGCCTGTTCAATTTTTATGAGCGGTTTATTAAAGATAAAGCTACACTTTTGGAGCCATTACACAGACTGCTAGACAAGAATGCTGAATGGAAGTGGAATAAAGATACAGAAGAAGCCTTTGTGAAAGCAAAAAAGATGTTATCTAGTGAGCAAACTCTGATACATTTTGATAACCGTAGAAAGTTAACTCTCACCTGTGATGCATCTGAATATGGGGTAGGTGCGGTACTGGCGCACATTATGGACGACGGAGAGGAAAAACCTATTGCTATGGCGTCTAGAACATTATCAAAAGCAGAACGTAACTATGCCCAAATTGATAAAGAGGCTGCAGCGCTGATGTTTGGCTTGGATAAATTCCACCAGTACATATATGGCAGGCATGTACTAATATATACGGATCATAAGCCGTTGCTAGGGATATTAAGTCCCAATAAAGCCATACCTAAAGTGCTGTCACCGAGAATGATGAGGTGGGCTCTTAAGATCAATTCATATGATTATGAATTATGTTACAAAATGGGTACCAGCATAGGCAATGCTGATGCACTCAGTAGATGGCCGATGGAAACAGAAAATGGGGAGTTAGAAAAAAATGACATTGAGGATATTCTGTTACTCTCAGAAACACCAAGTGCCCTGCAGTATTCACCAAAAGATATAGCAGACAAAACTGCTGAAGATGCAGTACTAGCAAAGATCAAATATTGGATATTGCATGGATGGCCAGAACGAGTTGAACAAGCCAATCTTAAAGTATACTGGCTGAAAAGAAAAGAACTTTCAATTAGTAATGATTGTATTATTTGGGGAAGTAGAGTGGTCATACCTCCTCCGATGCGGGAATTTATGTTAACAGCGCTCCATGAGACACATGATGGTATTGTGATATCAAAAGCGATAGCACGTAGCTATTTTTGGTGGCCAGGATTAGATCATGAAATAGAAGCTCTGGTTGCTAGCTGTGAAGATTGTCAAGTAAACAGAAATATGCCATCAAGTACTGCACACTCCTGGGTCACCCCTTCTAATCCATGGCAACGACTACATGTAGATTTCGCCGGGCCTTTTCAACAGAGAATATTTTTTATTGTCATAGATCCACACTCTAAGTGGCCAGAAGTAAAGGTGGTCAGGTCGACATCAAGTGAGTGTGCGATTAAAGAACTGAGAGATATATTTGCCGAGCAAGGGTTACCGGAGGTGTTAGTATCAGATAATGGGACTGCTTTCACATCTGAAGAGTTCAAGACTTTTATGAAATGTAATGGAATTCGTCACATACTAACACCGCCGTATAGCCCAGCATCAAATGGACAAGCTGAGAGGACAGTACAGTCAGTAAAAAATAAATTACGGAGTCTAGCGGGAACAGACGTAGAACTCAGGCTGCCTAGAATCTTATTTGGTTTGCGAACTGCACCCAGTACCGTCACTGGGAAATCTCCTGCTGAGATGCTCAACAGAAGGAGATTTCGAACACGATTTGACATGCTGCATCCCTTTTCAATGAAACCGGTATCTGACAGACAAATAGAGAGCAATAGACAAGTACCGGTGAGAGTATTTCGGGTCAAAGACAAAGTTTGGCTACGGAACTATTCAAGAGGGGAGAAGTGGGTGAAAGGTGAGGTATTCAGAGTAAGGGGTCCTGTGCGGTTCTTCATTAAAATGGAGAATGGTCCTATAGTATCCAGACACGTGAACCAGCTGAGAAGACGAGATACTGAAGACTCCCCAGGCCCAAGTAATGAGATACGCGACCTGCTCGGAATACCACAAGAGGCTGTAGTAACAGTGGAAGGAGATAGGTTGCATAACGATAATTAGTGATCAGAAAAGTATATCTAATAGTTATAGGTTGATTTGTAAATAATAAATATAGTGTTATTTTAGACTTCTTATAATAATATATAAACTATGGGGGAAGGTATGTGGTGTATGTAGGTAGATTTGAGACAAGTGACAGTGTGGGTAATCTGATGTGAGAATGTGCACCTACCTACGAGTTTAGTTTGGAATGGCCAAGTGAGTATATAATAACAATGTTATAAAAGAACATTTTATCAATTTTAAGAATCAAAATACACAATCACTTACTATAAAACAATTCAATGATTTGTACTCATTGTCATCAATCTTCTGCTTCATCGTAGAAAAGTCCATCGGTTTCCTGATGATGTTTGAGTAGTTTGGTGCAAAATTGTCATTCACAGGCCATGCAAAGAACTGGTTGGGGTCTCTCTTTTCCAGGTTACGGAGGAGCTGTTCTAATAGGCGGGAGAGGGGGCGACGCTTCTGACTGGCCTGAAAAGAGGGAAACAAAGTTAATAGGGTAATTTGAACTCGATTTTACTAGTATAACTGGAGTTAAGAATAGTAATTTTCTACTGTTCTATAAGTTTATTTCAGATAATGATTAAGATTGTGTTGGTATGTTTCACAGAAGTAAAGGATTGCATAAAACGGTGTGCCAGAAATGCCGGGTAAAACGATTTTTGAATAATAAAAATTATAGCAAACAGGTGTTTGTTATTTATTATTTTTACGTAGATATAGGCTATATTTAATTATATGCCTTGATTTTGAATGTTGATGTTTTTCGCATACCTTGAGTACACAAGTGCGTGGCTCCCTGTGCGAAGCAGGTGAGTTGGGCAAAGGACTCAGGTGGCGCTGCAACTTCTTGGCGATGCCTTCGTCATCTGTCTCGTCCTCGTCGGACAGCTTGATCTTTAAATTATACAAGGACACTACAAACCGTCTCTGTCTCACGAAACGAAATAAACCGTTACGACGTTTAATAAGGTCTCGATGAAATAAAGAGTAGGTAGCTTACCTACAACATGCTTACCAATCTTACCATGTCTATTTCGCGGCGTCTTTTTTTCTTCTCTTTTTTGGGTTTCTCCTCTGTCTCTTTGTGTTCTTCAGTTGCAGAATTCTCCACATCACTGATTTCCATCAGCTCTTCTTCTGAAATAAACGGGTGATACCTATATATAATACAATGTACTTACGTGAAAATTACTTCATTATTTTCACTTACTACAACTCAATTTCTCTATGTTGTCCATCGTCAATCAAGGTTGTTATTAATTCAATTAACCAATTCTATTTCATTTATCCAAATTTTAATCATAATATAAATAAAACTCTTAAAATAACAATAATTTATCCAACAGCCGACACTAACACTACACTATACTATAGTATCCTCTACTTGGTCTGTGACTATACTGTCTATTTATTTATGACGACCAATAGTGTTCTGTGATGCCAACATTGCCGACGCCGACTCCACAGATTAATACAATACAGTAGCAGTAATTTTTTTTTTGTTTTTCTAATGAAACTTAGATATATTAAAACACATCTGCCGAACAACTGCCATAATTTTTAGATATCCCTTCGAGAAAAATACAGTTTATAATATTTTTTTTATTTCTTAACTTTCACTTGTCTACTACGGTCTATTCAATTAACTTATGTACTATTTTAATGATTGCCGTCATAAAATATCTTATTACACATGTAAAAATGCAATAATAATAATAATAATCAGACACACAAAATAAACAGAACTACATTTTGTAGCCTAAAAATCGGCAAATTTTCAATTAAAAAGTCGAATATCTCGAAAAGGGTTAAGTTTAGGCTAGGGTGTTTCATAGTGTAATAAGTCTTTAACGGATCTATCACGATTTTTCCTGTAACCCTGTATATTGTGTCAAGTCAGAGTTCAAGTCATCAAGTCAAGTCATAGTCTAGTCTAGTCAAGTCATACTCCTAGTAAAGTGGTGGCCACTTTACCAGAAGCTTCTATGGAGTTTTGGAAACAACACGAAAAAAAAAACGTTTCACCATCATTATACAACTTTCCCATACTCATGCATTTAATCCAGCACTTACGAAAATGTATGCACTAACACTATAAATAACACAAGTTTTAGAAAATAATACAATGCGGCGCGATCTTTTTGTTTTTCCGCCAAAACTCCAAATAATAAATTATGTTGGCCAAAGAGCATATAACCACTACGTTTTAGGGCGAATGGCCGACTCAATCACAGAGTATATATAATAGGCTGTTTTGTTGCCAGTTTTTTTGTTTGTTTGGATTTAGCTCCACACTTTTGTGTATTTAGCCAGTGTCAAGTAATTGATAATATCTCAAGTTAATTAATATCAAATATTATGTCAAGTCACAGTCCAAGTCATCAAGTTAAGTCATAGTCTAGTCAAGTCATACTCCTAGTAAAGTGGTGGCAACTTTACCAGAAGCTTCTATGGAGTTTTGGAAACAACACGAATAGAAACGTTTCACCATCATTATATCACTTTCCCACACTCATGCCTGTAATTCAGCACTTAACGAATAAAATGCCACCAATTTTATGCACTAACACTGAAAATAACACAAGTTTTGGAAAATAATTCAATGCGGCGACGCGATCTTTTTCGTTTTCCCGCCAAAACTCCTTGTTGCCAGTTTTCCATTGCGTTTCCAACTTTCTGGTTTGATTTTGACATCTCTATTTTATTGACATGACTTTACAATTATTTTGACATTGACGCTGCCGGTCACATTAATGAATCGAGGCCACAGGTTAAAGTAAACATAGGAGTTTTGGCGGGAAAACGAAAAAGATTGCGTCACTGTATTATTTTCCAAAACTTGTGTTATTTTCAGTGTTAGTGCATAAATTTGGTGGCATTTTTTTCGTAAGTGCTGGATTAAATGCATGAGTGTGGGAAAGTTGCATAATGATGGTGAAACGTTTTTTTTCGTGTTGTTTGCAAAACTCCGTAGAAGCTTCTGGTAAAGTTGCCACCACTTTACTAGGAGTATGACTTGACCAGACTAGACTATGACTTGACTCTGACTTAACTCCTATTGGTCAAGCTTTTTTACCTTTGACACAAATGAAACAATATTGTTTTAATGCTAACGTCGAAAGCTGCTGCTAGTTCAGTCGTAGATTGAATTTGTCATTGACGACCTAAGTTTTCGGACGACTACGGGGCAATAGACTATGTGGGGTGAATTGTGCTACGGGGCTAATTTTTCAAATCGCAATTTCCAAAACGGAAGCGCGCAAACTACAGAACGGATTTCGTAGCTACAGACCTATTACGAACGGTTTAACATAAAATAAACCACCAAAAATTAAAAATGGTTTTAAAAGAGAAGAAGAATATAGCACGATCGACGTATGTAGGCCATAATATCACCACTGGCCAAGTGCGGGTTGGTGGATGGCACAATCATGTTCACGAATTATTGTGATTTTTGAACAATACCGGTTCCTTCACCGTTGTGACACCGAGAGCATATTCCATACAGAACTAAACATAACATAATATCATTGATGCGGGTTCAAGTGGGACATGAACCTGGAACATCGGCTTGGAAAGTCGCACAGGCTATGTCTACCGCTAAGCCACACTCGCTCGATAAAAAGTACCATAGGCTGATCTCGGTCGGTAGGGTAGTTTTAGCTGTATGTTTGTTAGACGTCAAAGCCACACATTCCACACAACTTTTTAAAATGGTACCTACTTACTTATAGGGAAGGAATATTGATAATAGTAATGCACAAAGATCACATATGTAGATCCTGGACCCTAACTAGGATGCCCTGTGTTTAGGGACCCAGAAACTACGAGGACCTTGGTCCCACAACACCCAGACTCAGAACAAGTATTTGCGCTTTTTTTTCTGTGCACTAATACATGCCCTGCTGCAGGAATCGAACCCACCGCCTCCGGGTGATGAGCTGACCTGCCCAACCACAACACCACAGAGGCTGTCATAATACCCAATTCCATAATAGAAGCTGGCGAAATGATCTATTTTACTGTTTGCAGTTTGTCAGCGTCATCTCAACAAATACTCGGCTATACATAGTGGTCATTCCATGCCCATTCACTATAGGCCAGCTACTCGAGCACCTGCGCCGGCACAGCGATCGATCCAGCTATCTGTATGGTGCCATGCAATTAATTGTAGACATCGCTCTGTGCCGAGCACCGATACCCCGCGTTATGGACGATGCTGCTAGGGAGGCTGAGGACGTACGGAGAGAATATAATAAACAACAATATTTTAGTATCTACTTTAATATCTAGCTGTACTCACTAGGTGGTAGAACTATTATGTAATGTTTGTCTAGGTACCACCGCTTTGCCAGTTATTTGGCCGCCAAGCAGTAGTGTGCAAACAGTACTGTGTTCCGGTTTGAAGGGCATTGTAACTATAGGAAAATTACCGGGCAATGAGAATTTATAATCTGACCTCTGTCTAATCACACTTCACACTAATCACACTAATATTAGGTCTTTACCTATGAAATTGCCGTTTTGTTTGAAAAAAGTTAAAGTACTTTTTTTCCAAATTATTTATTTCTTTTATTCAAAGTAATCACCCCTGCAATCAATGCATCTTTGCCAACGCTGTGGCAGTTTATGGATGCCCTTCTTGAAAAAATCAGCAGGACGGGAGACAACAAACTCTTCAAAGGCGTTTTGTACTGCCTCTCGGGAATTGAATTTTTTTCCCGCTAAAAGTTGTCCAAATTTTGGAAAAAGTAATAGTCGGTAGGCGCAAGATCTGGTGAGTATGGCGGATGAGGGAGAGCTTCCAAACCCAACTCATGCAGCTTAGAGACGGTCTGTTGTGCAGTATGGGGTCGCGCGTTGTCGTGAAGTAGCAGTGGAGACGACCGATTGACCAAAGCTGGTTGCAGACGTGCGAGTTTCGCCATCATTGTGGTCAGTTCTTCAATATACACATCTGCAGTAATGCTCTCGCCGTTTTGTAAAAAGCTATGATGAATCACACCAGCACTAGACCACCAAACTGTGACCATCACCTTTCTAGGGGTCATTTTTCGTTTTGCACATTTCTTTGGTACCGAACCAGGATCTAACCAACTTGCTGAGCGCTTTCGATTGTCAAAAAGAATCCATTTTTCGTCGCACGTAACAATTCGGTTCAAAATTCCTTCATTTCTGTGCCTGTTAAGCAGCGCAAGGTATGTCTCGACGCGTACGTTGCGCTGGCGATCGTTAAGTTCGTGGGGCACCCATCTATCAAGCTTTTTTATCTTGCCAATCTGTCGCAAATGGACCAATATTGTTTTGATGCTAACATCAAAAGCTGCTGCCAGCTCAGCTGTAGATTGAGATTCATCAGCTTCCACAATCGCCTTTAATTCATCATTGTTGACCAAAGTTTCCGGACGACCACGAGGTTCATTTTTCAAGTCAAAATTCCCAGAACGGAACCGAGCAAACCAATAACGGGTTGTACGTTCGTTTGTACAGTTCTCTCCGTAAACGTCGTTGATGTTACGTGTCGTTTGTGCCGCGTTGGTGCCACGACGGAACTCATATTCCATAATTACACGAAATTTCAAAGTATCCATTATGAGGAAAAATGTTGAAATGTAATGAAAATACAACGCTAATCAATAAACAAAAGACTTATATTGTAAATAGAATGTCATATTTTTAAAACAAAATTAATTTGAATTTAGAATTCATAGCCAATCAAAACTTTTTTTTGTTTGAAAAAGTCTGTACTGCAATACGGCAATTTCATAGGTAAAGACCTATTATTATAAAGGCGAAAATTTGTATGTGTGTATGTTTCTTACTGCTTCACGCTCAAACGGCTGAATGGATTTAGATGAAATTCGGTACCAAGATAACTTATACACTGGATTAACATATAGGCTACATTTTATCCCGGATAAAAGTAATACTTCCGTGGGATGATCAAATAATTAAAATTAATTTTATCCGCGGGGTGAAACCGCGGGGCGCCACTAGTAATCTTATATGGCTATACTGTGCTGATGTCTCCAGTGCAGTGTCACGCGAAACTTTACATTGACAAGCTTGTCATGTCACTCATCACCAAAAAACTTACAATGGAGTCTCCTGCGGTATGATGTACCTTCATATATTCAAGACTAGCTGCGCCCCGCGGTTTCACTAGTAGATGAAAAGTAGCCTATGTGTTAATCTACTATATAATCTATCTAATTGGCTATGCCAAATGTCATCCAAATCCGTCCAGCCGTTTGAGTGTGAGAGTAACAAACATCCATACATACAAACTTTCACGTTTATAATATTAGTAGGATTCAGTTTACTTTTTACGATTTAATAATTTACAAAACGAAGCTTTTTCTTTGGAACCTCGTTGAGTGACTTATCATCATCGCTGGAGGTAAGACAAAGAGTTGCCTTATGAGTCTTAGACTGGCTCAATAGCTCAGTTGGTAGTAACCCTGCCTTCTGAACTGTGGGTTGTGGGTTCGATTCTCACCCAGGACAAACAATTGTGTGATGAACACATAGGTGTTTGTTCTGTGCCTGGGTATTATATTGCATTCTATGTATGTATTATAAACAAAGAGTATCTAAGTATTGTATCAGTTATCTGGTTCCCATAGTACAAGCTTTGCTTAGTTTGGGGCTAGATGGCGCTGTGTGAAATGGCCACACATATTATTATTATCTATCCAGTAAATTCCATACAAATCAGTTGTACATAACAACCCTAACCACGATTAAGCTCGTGTTTCGTTATGGCCCGTTCCGTGTGATCGGCTAATTAAATTGGCGAGTGCTAGCGGCTCGCTGCCGCTAATAGAAAATCGCGTTTAATAAATCGCGTTAGTTTTCTTCCTGCTCGGCGCTCCGCGCTGATGTGCAGTGAGATGCGCCCGAGCACGCCTTCCCAACCGCAGTGATTTACACGCAACGGTAGTTGCTGTTTTCATTGTTTGGCTGCTTTGATTACTTTTAGCTGTTGTTTTGTCTTTGTCGAGGCGAACATTACAAGCCAAAAATTAATTAATAATGTTTAAATTTAAGTTCCGATCTATAGTCTCACATATGATGGATTATTAAACATTATTATTATATACATATATTAAACATTTTTATCGAATCTCCTAAATGATAAAAGTCAATTTTTGAGTGGCTTGGGTGTGCTGAATATAATAATAGTAAGTAGATTGTTTACCAAGGGAGCAAAGAACTATTTTAAGGCAAAAGCTTACACACAGTACAAAAGCTGTTTATCTAACATTTTCCTTTTTTACGTTTTTCTAGGTGGCAGGATAGTATTCTGCCAATGCCACCAAGCAGTAGTGTGCAAGTACTACTGTGTTCTGGTTTGAAGGGCACTGTAGCTAGTGAAATTACTGGGCAATTGAGACTTTATGATCTGATCTCACAGTCGACTTTATAATCTTATTATCGGACTGTGCTGATGTCTCAGGATGATGTGCGCAGTGCAGTGTCGCTCAAAACTCTATGTTTTGGGGTTCAGAGTGACATTGTTCTGTTATGGGCGGCCGTGGCGCTTAACATCAGGTGAACTACTAGCACGTCACATCATTCACTAACATAAAAAAAATACATTCTAGCAAAGTTGACAGCCTGTTGATCTTAATATAATAATAAAATATCTTATATATCCACGAAGTATATGTTGCCTACCGGTAGCGGCTTCTTAGATTAAGTTTTGCTAATGCATAGTTTTTAATATAATTTTAGTTTTATTTAAGTATTAAAATTCTCATGAGTGTGATTCATTTTAAATTAATATATTCGTTGTCATACTATTCGTGAGTAACAGTCGGGAATATATTAATTTAGTTTTATTGTTTAAAAACTCATAAATTGTGTTATATTTAAGTTTGCTAACTCGTAACCTTATACTCGTAGGTATGTCTACATTTCGAAAGCCATTCCTCTTGGTCTCACAGAGATTCCTCAAGTATTTTGAGCGACTGAGCTAAACCTGCATTAGTAACATTCCACAACCCTTACAATAATGTTTAGCAGCTCGCTGAGCAAACATACAAGTCAATGGAGGAGACTGGGAATGTGGTATCTAAGAGATTCACGTCATCGGCGGCGCGGCCCCAATTAGCACATGCGGCACGATGCGATGCGATGCGATGACGCCGTGACGAACAATACGCGATGCGATGCGATAGTCGCAGGCTGGTCGCACACTCGTGCGGCGCTGGAGGAATGTGAACACGCATTGCTGTCATTGTATTCAGTATACGAAGATGTAAAGAGTATATTTAGAATTGTGTTATAAATAAATAGTTAAATATTAATGGACAAGACACAGCGCCATCTAGCCCCAAACCAAGCAAAGCTCTTGTATATAAGACCATTTTTTGTATTACATATTTTACAAGATATAAACAGTTTAATTGTTTGTTTAAAGTCCTGAAAATTATTTTGCTGATAATGATGTAAATAAATCGAACATAGTTGTTCTATGCACTCGTATCAAACTAATAAACAGATTGATTCTAATTGCCACATTTGTAATAAACATCACAGATGACGCAACGTAACCTGAAATGTGTGAATTGAACAGTTTTGTTCTACAAAATATCGGATTGTGAAAGTCTAAATTAATTTAATATGTGTGAGAAACTGAGAACGGCACTTGCTCGCGTGTTGCAGCAGCATGGAGAGCTACGATCTGACGCAGCCGTGATATAACCTAGTCTTGATTACAGTTCATGCTCTCTTACGGACATACAGAATTATATGATTTTTGATGAAGACAATGGTGGGTCTAGTAATGTTTTTGAAGTTAAACTTTTTTACGTACGCTTGACTTGGGGTTTAAACTGGAGAATGCAAGGCGAACAGAAGTTGAAGTTGATTCACGTAGATTTCCTTTGTCAACATAACCTAAAAAATTGTATCATTATATGTTGGTGTGTCCAGTAAAATGACAATTTAAAATTATTGTCAAGATGGCGAAATTAACATTAAGCGAAAACAAAGTTATACAGGCCGATAGATGGAGCTAAACTAAAGAAGTTTTTCTTCAGCCGTGTGGCCTAAAGCACAGTCATATTTATTTGGATTTGTTTTGTAGTTTGTGTTTAGAATTACTTAATACCTAGATATATATGACGGCGGCTACGTCCAGTTATAAAAATGATCGAGCACCGTAATTTACCCTGTGGTGGCATTAAATGTATTACAGGGGCAGCACCGGCAACTGTCATGGCGGCCCTACCTGTCTGGCTATATAAAGGGATCGATTGGTGTGCTACGGATCATTCTTGTTCCAGACACGGCGCGGTGCGGACATGCTGAAAGCCTATAGTTATATAGGTTGCAACCAACCTACCCACAACCCGTTTTCTGCCGACATCAGAAGTGGGATTGCCCATTTCTACATCACTCTTCTAGCAACGCGAAACGTGACGAGACGTGATGTGAATGATGACGTGACGGCGGGTGACACTAATATCAAATTTAGTTGCAGGGTTAACCCAACACAGTGAGAAAAAAAAATGGAAAAAATGTAACGATTCGTTGTTTTCGAGAAAAAAAGAGAATGTAAAAATGTGTCTGAATGCTAAAGGGATAATCTATCCGGACTAGCACTAATGGTCCATAAAAAAAATGTTGGTTGCTAAAGGGATATCTATCCGGTCTAGCACTATTTGGTCCATTAAAAAAATGTAGGAATGATGATTTTTGGTTGCTATAGGGATATCTATCCGGTTAGCATTATTCGGTCCATTTTTTATAAATGAAGGTATACTAATGGTCCTGAAGGGTTAACCCTGACGATGACTGGAAGGTTAAAATACTTTTGACTAATCAAATTGAAAACTAATGTTTTGACTTTGACTTAGACTCCAAGTTTAACTCAATTTAATTGTCAGGATGAACGAGCAATAACACTGATGTCCCTCACCAGGTACATAGTGAAGCTAAGCGTACGAGGACGTACGCACGTCAGTATGGCCGTGACGGCGGCTACGTCCAGTTATAAAAATGATCGAGCACCGTAATTTACCCTGTGGTGGCATTAAATGTATTACAGGGGCAGCACCGGCAACTGTCATGGCGGCCCTACCTGTCTGGCTATATAAAGGGATCGATTGGTGTGCTACGGATCATTCTTGTTCCAGACACGGCGCGGTGCGGACATGCTGAAGGCCTATAGTTATATAGGTTGCAACCTACCTACGCAGAACCCGTTCCTGCTTACATATACAATTTTTAGGACCAATTATAGTATTTGATTTCATAGCAATAGAGCCATTCAGAAGGCAATTTACTATTATGATAAACACTTTGATAAATTATCTTCATCAAAATAAAATCAAGCGGTACAGATAAATCAGATCACATGAAAACAGGAGGGCGATCACGAAACTTTGATCGCAATGCAACAGAAGAAATTTCCATACTAACTATGCACATAAACTGCGTATTCAAACTGTCAAATCCATACAAATTTGTGTATCTGACGGTTGCTGTCGAGTTACGTGATCGCCCAGCAGATCAAAATCTCGTCACTTGTAATCACAGATCCTATAAAAAAGTTTTCATAGGATCTGTTTCTGTGCTTGCAAAGTTGATATTCTGAAAATAAAAATTAATAGGTAGGTAGATAATCAGCATTATTAAGGGCGGTAATGGAAAATACTGTTCTATCTTTAAAAACTGTAAAAACTTTGTGATGGTGGTTTGTTTTGACAAAATATCGATAAAACAAATTTTCTTTATACTATCAATTAGACACATACCATTAAAAGCAGTGGGACTTTAAATAATTTACAACATAATATGTAAGTATTAGTAAACTTTACATCATATTTATGTGAATGAGCCACGGGGGCACTGTGATTTTGACGAGGCCATCACATAAATTATGCATAAGTATAGCTGTTTCTGCAAGTAGCTGTCTAATATTCGAATTTAGTGCTCGCCTTGGCCTTCTGTGATCTTGGAAATTATGTAAAGACTAAGTGGACTGAATTATAACGTTTCAAATACCAAACTAGAAACGACACAGTTATTAAGTATATGCGTTACTGTTTTCTAATAAATGGGTTACGGTTATAACAGTCCGTACTTACCCAAAGCATCGAATGCGATGACATCAACGGGACCCGTGAGGTCGCGGTTTAGGCATTTCCCTCAGGACTCCGGCTGGAGCGTTCCCGCGGCATTCTCCTAGAGTCCTTTAACTATTTAATTCGGTCGTTTACGAGTCGCGAGATAATCTAGCCCTTTGTTTAGCGTCCTTCATAAACTTAATTGTCTAGGAAAAGTTATGAATGCAAAGGGGAAAAATCTTATTCTTGCTGATGGAATTTCGCGTATGCCTGTTGTTGCAAAAACGTTTGAGAAATTTCGCATGCCATGCAAATTACAATATTCAGTTTTTAAGTTGATAGAAGCTATTTTATAACAGTGTTACATAGCTCTGAATTAGAATGCTTGATTTAATTGCTTATTACCAAACTGATTATAAATTTATTGTTGCGTTTCAAATCAGTGAGCATCACTCAATTATCCTGAATTTATTCATTGTTGTATTCTAGTTGACGCGTTGTTTAATACTCGATTGTTGCGTCAGCTGTTACGAAGTTTTATTTCTGCCTTCTCTTGGTACTTTGGATGGTTGTTAGGAGACAGTTTTTTTTATTATTAGATAGGCTTGCGTTTAACTACTATCGCACCTGATGGTAAGTAACGATGCGATCTAGGATGTAACACGCTTGCCTAGTTTTATACAACTTGACGAAGAGATAAGCAAATTATACAATTTCATCTATGTTTTATTTCGTGTTAGGCAAATTCATCAGATTTTTCTCAAAGCCTATTCATGCTCCACAAATGACTTGAAATCTGGGATAAAAATTCAGTAAACCATGTACTTACATAGTTACAATAAGTAAAAGGTAACGTTTTCATTGTAATTGTAAAAAAATCATAAAAAATCACAGCGAAATAAAATCTTGTACTGTTAATATTAGTCATCAATCGCTGCTCCTTATTAGGACACAATATCTGGTGTATATATGTATACGTATGGGTCGAAGATAATGTATGTGGGTGGTATAGATGATATCAGCATTGTACCTCAGGGTTGCGTGTTGGTTTGTACCTAGGTGCCGCATCATCATTGGCCTGTAATTTCTCAGTTCTGGGTCTATATCCAGTTTGGTTTTGCCATTGTCTCCCGTCTCTCTAGTCTCCAACACTGATTTTGCCTTTTATTTGACAAGTGTTCTAACATTTCTGCAGCAATATTGACGTTTGTGACCAATGGAGCACTACGGGTAATCATGGCAGTAGTTTGGAATTAGCCTAGCGATTTATTGTTTCTTGAATCTCTGTAGATTTCCAACAATTAAAGTGTGTTGGCCCAAATAGTCACCGCGCCACTCAACCGGTTGTACAAATGATGTAAGAAATTCGGATGCCAGAATCAAAAGATATATTCGATAAAGCCATAGTTTGGCCAGCCCTGCGCATGTGTCGGAAATGTCACCTGTGCGGTGACGCAATGTCCACTGTTGGGAGTGTAAAATTACAGAAATGCTATAATGATTCCGTTCCAAAAATATAGCACTTCGGCTTAACCCATTTTTAGCCTTTTATGCGGAAATGGCTTTGGTTTGAACAAAAACGGACTCCATAATGATAATAATAGCGCCCTACAATCACATAAATACTCCTGGATAGATCCTGGACCTTAACTAGGACTCCCTGTGTCTACCGTCCCTGTGTGATCTAGGAACTACGAGGACCATGATCCCACAACACCCAGACTCAGAACAAGTATTTGCTTTCAATATTTGCATAATAGGAAGGTGTGATGCAATTATATTTCAATATCATTCAATGTAGGTACATGTTCAAAGACAGAAGATATTCGAGCGCGCAAGCTTGACTCTCGAGGTACTTTGGATACTCTGGATACTCTGGGTGCCCCAATAGGACACTTCTAACCTGATCTAGTTCAATGTGTTCAACGCCTAAACCCTGGTGTATATTGTCATGCGAACTGCTAAAGCTTCCTTGTTTTCCGACAGATATAGTTTGGGTCTCGCTAAGACTAGAGAGAATACTATCCTCATAGGCCAACGTGCTACACTTTCGACTGCATCGTCGCATAACATGGTGAGATGCACTCAAGCGTTAGCCTAGTAAGTATATGAAAAATATCATATCGACTGGACCATTACTATTGTTATTATTAATTGATGGGTAAATAAGTGCCTTCATGTTTCTATGTTTTTATTATTATATCCGCGCATTTCAATTATATTTCAAACATGACATTTCAAATAAATTTCAAACGTTTCAACGAAATTCAATTTTATAGACTTAACAAATAAAGTGCTGTAAATTGGAGCAGGTATGGTACTCATGGGAACAGTTCAGCCATTGAATAACTAAGTATATTCTGACAGAAGCGTGCAATCTTGTTCAATAAATGCATTGAAGATAATAAAGATATCGCTATAAACAAGTTTCGAAAGACATTAAGCGAGCGGCATCCTATTACCTGATGTTATTACCTAGGATTTACATATAAGTGGAACTAAGGTGCTGTAAAGTGCATGATATGTGGAGCCGAAGCCAGGAGTTAGCACCCACGCGCTCGACACTTCCTAAATATCTTATTTGTGAGGCAAATTGTTGTTTATGGCTATAGTAATGGTTGCTTCATTGATATTAGAAGATCTACAATGCATATTATCGTAGTGTTGTGTGATCATTGTATGGTGTGCTGTCTCAAAAAATAAATTGCAGTCTGTAGCATACATAATTTTGTTAGTTCACAGTTACGAAACGCTTTATGATATTTTCCTTGATGCACTTAGGACTAGGACAGTGCTTAATGGTTGTACCTAGTGACCAACCCTACGCCTATACTACTATGAGTAGGTACTGATGTATAGTAAGAAAACATATTCAATTTTCGTTTTCATACTAACAGGAGTATTAAAAACATAAAAAAATAGTCATACATAACGTAACAACCGCATCGTAATTTTTGTAGATAGATAGTACCACATTATTATGATGTGAATTCGAGTCACAACGATTAACTTGTAAATAACTTGTAAACCTGCTACTTCCTCGTCGCTCTTTACTATGCAGCTTCATCAGAATTCTCATCACAGCCTCATTGGCCTTGAGCGCCTTCTAGCATTCTAAATAAGGGGAAATGAAGATCCTGGCGTGCCCACACAAGGAAGTATGCGCATACTGATGGATGCACCGCGGGCAGCCAGCGAGAGCGGAGAAATTGAAAGAGAAAGATTACAGAAAGAGAAATTGGTCACATTATTTAGTAGTAGGATGACTCGGATGAGCTTTTCGTCTGCGAATGCGGTAGATTAGATTTACTTTCAAGTGGTCATGATCTTTGATAGCGGTGGTCGCTGTACGATTACCTTGTTGTCGGGTTTCACAATGCCATGTATTATATCTGATTAAAATCTGCATGGAAGCTAGTTTTCGTCAACTGATGAAAGTTGACAGAAACTACTTTTGCATTGTTTTGACATATCGTAGGATTACCTACTGATCGGTTCATTCATAATTAAGTTCATGTAAAAAGTTATTTTAACAAGATATGGATTTCATTAAGCAAACGATTTGATTGTAATCAAGTATTTCAAAGTGAAAAGTTATATTAATTCTCAACTCTGTTAACTTTATAATAAAGCCGTTCTAATAAACCTCAGTGAAAGGTGATGCAAGTAGGTACCTTCTTTGCTTACGGACGAAGGTAATCCTACCATAAACAGCAATCTCAGACTTGAAGGGCTACTTTCCTTTGAATCGTAGTCATTTTCATTGATAACGTGTGAGGTGCCTTGAAGTGAAAAAATTTTGTGTGAAAACGTGCTAGATTCACTTAGAAAATTAGGTTAGAGAGGAAATATTTTTAAACTTCAAAAATGGATTTACGCATTCAATAATGACCGTTGTTGATGAAACTATATACATGGATGAAGGTAATAGCTATGGTCAATTAAGTTTTCTAAGATTAGTTTAAAATTACTTAACTGGATTGGATGGTACTTACTCTTTTTTTTGACCTTCTGCCCTATCGCATAATTTTGTTTTTCATTTTATGGAACACTAACTGCTAAGTAACAATACAAATAAACAACTGTTCCCATTTAACACCACTAAGCCATAACGTAACGTAATTATTTAAATAATTAGTTACTGTAAAAATTAGTTATTGTAAAAATTATGTGCCATTTTTTTAATTTATGACGTAATTTTTATGTTTTAGAATTTATTTATTTGATGGTGTCGATTACTTTTTTTTACAATATTTTATATGATTTATTGATGTGGTGTTATAAATATATTAATGTAAGGGACTCCTAGCCGTTTTAATTGAATAAATAAATTAAATTGTATAACCCTTAAGTATTGAGTTGGTTGTTATCAGCCCTTTCACGTCCCACTGATACGATCTAGTCGATAGTTAATTTTCATTGATGATTCGGGTTTTAATCAGCTTTTTTTAATGTTAGTGAATGATGTGACGAGCTACTCGTTCACCTGATGTTAAGCGACACGGCCCCCCATAACATAACAGCGTCACTCGGAACTTCAAAATATAAAGTTTCGTGTGACACTGCACTGCGCACATCATCCTGAGACATCAGCACAGTCTGTTACTCGACTGAGAGATCAGATCATAAAGTTTCAATTGCCCAGTAATTTTAAACAAAAACACAGTAGTGCTTGCACACTACTGCTTGGATCATTACACCTAGACGAACTTTGCAGAATAGTCTTACCATCTAGTAAAAGCACCTTGCAGCAGAACCTATTATTGTAGGGACAATAAAATTATGGCATTTTGGGAGTTTCTCAAGAATTCTTTTGGAGATGATTTCGTTTAAGGTTTTGTTAATAATTTTTATGTTATGTTCATAAAAACTTATTTAAAATAAATTTATAAAAACATTTTTCGTGAATTTCTCATTTTCTGCAATCATCAGAGCTAAAACGAATTTCTCTCAAGGAAATTTAGACGCAGCAAACAACTAGGTACCGGCGGCGGTCCCAACAGGTACCAAGCGCAGTGGATCCTGGAATTTAGTCCGCAACGTGCCTACGCAGTTATTATTCCAACGATGCCGCGAACAGTTCATCTCGCCGATGTAAACAGGTACTGCGGAGCTATTGCCTACTCTTTGATCAGCAAAACCGCGGCTGCTTTCCCGGCGCACTCTCGCGGCGCGACATAACGGCGCGAGGCACCGGCGCACGCGCACGTACCGACTGAGCGACGCGACGCGACGAAACCACGCGACGACACGCACGCGTGTGACAGTGACGATCAGACACATCTGCACTAATTATTACTCTGTGACGTGTTGTGCTTGTTCCTCTAGTGATTGTTTTCTCCAGCGCTCCCGCTCACGGTGAGTTTGATGATTTAAGTTATATGTTATGGTGCGATGGTTTCTGGATCGTACGCTTCGGTAAAGCTTGGCCGAGTGTTGGCTAAGTTAGAGTTAAGTTAAGTCGCTAGTTTATCTCGAAAATGGATATTTAGTTTTCTAGTTGTAATTTTTGTTGTTGTCATTGTAAGGTCACAATGATCTTAAGTAAATAATAATTAAGCAATAATCATCTAACTGTGTAAGTGTAACTGTGTGTGCTGTTTTTATTATTTATTATTATAATCAAAGGTTAGGAGTTAATAAAAACTTAATTTATTTGTTAATTTGTTACGGCTTATCTATTTATCCAAGTTAAGCACACATTAGACAAGTATTAATTAGAACGCATCAAACACTTTCCCCGTAATAAGCTTGTAAGTACCTCACAAATTTAAGTTTTTATTACGACTACCGCCAGCAATCACGAGAGTAAAACAAAAAAGAACAAAATCCTAATTAGCCAGCGCAAAATCTCCAGTCATTAATTTGGTTAGATGCCGCTCTTACTTTTATTAGAAAACTGAGTTCATTCTACGAAAGTCGGATCCTCGCGAATTAACTAATTAACATAACAAATGAATTTAATTATAATTTTACTGAAATGTCGGTAATGTTTAAGGTGAGTCCATCGGGGACCGATTCTTAGAAAAAGTTAATTACGAGATGGCGTAAAATTTTGGTCTCATCAGGGTGATATCACTTGGGTGATCGTGATCCATAGGCAACCCTTTAGTGCCTTTTATCACCTGTAATATAACCACCATGTTTACAAAGTCCATACAAACTGTTATTTTCGCTATCCCTAAATTACCTGCTTAAACATTACTTTAAAAATCACCATTGCAGTTACCCACTTAATTCGCAATAGGGCTAATAATATAAAATTTTACTCATATACATTTCAATCGAATAATGGCGAAAGTATTTGTGACTCACAGGAACCTCTTTTTCTCGGGATCAGGACTCCTTCGGGTCTAGAAGTCAGGAAAAAATACTTATTTTTAAAGTTCTGCTTAAAAAGACCAAGCAAGAAATCGAGTAAAAACTGCCCCCTATTCTACCTGTACTACTCAATTCAAATGACGATAGGATTGCTTAAATTGCGTTATTGAAACATTCGCTAAAAAAACATGAAATCTGTGAGATTAGTCGATGACTGGAGCGATCCTACCGATACAGGATATAAGAGTATTGCGTACTGCCAAGTACCCGTATAGGAGTCGTTCGATATCTTCTAGAATAGTTTCCAATAATCGGCCCCTGGACCGACACCTGTGCACATATTGACACCTCCATGTAGGTAGACAGTAACAGTGGAGTAGTGCCATGGGAAAATAAGGCTAATGCGATATGAGATGTACTATTAAACGTTATTTAAAACGATTTTTATAGGTTCGAAAAGCCTTTGCGTTAAATTATAATCTGGATATACGATGCATAGTTACTATTTTGTTATTGTTGCATAGTACAACGGCTAAACTCACGTCAATTAAAAAGTGTAGCCGTTATTTATCTTACAAAATGTGTCATACTCACGATAGTTTTCAAACATAGTTACTATGTTCTCCACTCACAATTAATTTTCTCCTTATCACTTAAAACTTACCGTAATACTTTAATTAACTGAAAAATTTGCTATTTAAGTTGATTATTTACCTTAACGCTAGGATGGCCGTAAAATTTAATTATTTTCTCTAAAATACGTTTATATAATTACATTATTTTTGAAGCTTGAACATTTCTTTATGTTGGTCAATTAGAGCTCTATTCAGTAGTATTCTGCTACCCCCCTAATTTTATGTATTACACATCTTACAGATTGAATAATGAAACAAGAAAATTGAGTTTGTATTTATAAAAGAGTTAAATGACCTATCCTAAAGGATAAATCGGTCATGTTGACACATTATACATAATAGTACCAGTCAAAAGATCATGGATCAGATATTATGATATTATGATCTGATCTCACAGTCGAGTAAGCTTATTACCAGACTGTGCTGATGTCTCAGGATGTGCGCAGTGCAGTGTCACACGAAACTATATATTTTAGAGATCCGAGTGACACTGTTTTGTTATGGATGGCCGTGTCGCTTAACATCAGTGAACGATAAGCTTGTCACATCATTCACTAACATAAAAAAAACTTGCATAAACAGATATTTCTGTTTGTATTACGTAATGTAAGCAAACAGAATTTTTGGACCATTCAAGATTACCACACCATGTTAGCCTGTAGATACGGTAAAATTTTCATGTAAACCAAAATAACTTGAGATTGTTTAACCTTTTGTTACCATTATATTTAGAAAAATAATATATTGAAAATTCCCAACGATCACAAAGATTCTGAACCCTAATTAGGACTCCCTGTATCTAGGAACTCAGGTACTATAAGGACTATGCTCCCACAACACCCCGACACAGAACAAGTATTTGCGCTTTTTTTTGTGCACAAATACTTGTCCTGCTCCGGGAATCGAACCCGCCACATCCAGGTTATGAGCCCATCTACTCAACCACCACACCACATAGCCTGTCAAATTAATAACTTAGCTCACCAACAGAAAATAGAATCTGCAATCCCAGGCTATCTCTCGGTCAGTTTGTATCTAGAGTAGCGAGTGGACAGTGCATGATGGATGACACACACTCGCTCATCCGTATCAGAGCGATCGGCGGCGTCTTCCAGGAATCCATTACCTACTGTCTAATGCCTTACAAGCATCAGGGATGTCTAGAAATTGGAACAGGTGCCTGCGCCTGTCGCCTGCGGAGATATGCTTCGAAGATAGTGAGATTTTATGAAAATTGTTTACTCATTTTACTGCAGTTAAATCAACTAACTACATATACATATATGGATTAAATGAAAATAATTGTAAATAACATTGTGGAAAACTATTAGACAATTGAAATAGTTGCATTTCGTTTTACAGTAAAGACAGGCAATGCTCCGCTAAATGAATGAGCTGGGCTGGCTTAGGTAAATGCTGGCAAGGGGGAAATGCACAATACACCCCATGCGGGACGTCAGTGCAGGTCTTACCCCCAGATTAGGCCCCCAAATAGAATTAGAATTCGTTTAACAATAATTATATAAATCTACGCCCTTTCTAACCCAAGTCTCTTTTTGTTTCTTTCCCTTTTGGTATCTTCCTTATACTTATCTAGCTTTATTAACGTAACAGATCTAGAGCTACGAAGATCTTAACAAGGAACAAATTCAGAATGTTGCAGAGTTTTCTGATACCAGCCCTCGTCGATGCATTGCGTTGAGGTCAACCAATATTATATAATTAACCATTACCAAACCTGCAGTAACGTGTAGAGTTAATTTGATCAAAGCAACCAAGTCCATTACTATATTAGACTTTTTTATTACCATCTTGCTTGTTTATTTATTTATTTATTCATATTAGGAAAACTTACAGCCAAAATACATATAAAAACGTAAACTTACAGTAAAAGAAACTAGGCCAGTTACAAGTTTCCACCTATAGAAACATTAGTATATAAAGAAATAAGCTCGTAGTAGGTAGCTAATGAAGTTAGCATGAGACCTATTTAGTAATGTTAATAAGTTTGAGAAACAAAAAATTCAGATGCCAATTTTTGCCTTATGGAACGCTCCCCGCCAAAGAAAATGTCATAAGCATTATTAATCTTTGAAAAGTCATTAAGAAATGAAGAGGTTCTCCAGAAGAAGGTATTTTGCTTATAGTTTGTTCTCGCCAAAGGAACAGAAAGAAGCGGTGTATGCCGGAAATTAAATGTTGGAGTTCGAAGGGAAATTTTGCTGAGTAACTCGGCACTATCGACTTTATTATTTAAGATATTCAAATAGTATGTTACATCTGCCATAATCCGCCTTGTTTTGAGTGGCAGAAAATGATGACGTCTACAGCGCTGCTCATAGCTGACGTCAAATGTTTTAGAGCGAAACTGTAAAAATCTTAAAAACTTCCGCTGTACTCTTTCGATGCGTAAAATATGGCACTCATACTGTGGATTCCACACCTGAGAGCAGTACTCGAGGATACTGCGGACGTAGGCATAGTACAAAATCTTTAGTGTTTTGCATGCCATTCCGGCAGAACATGGAGAAACAAACTATTATTGTTATCATCTATATATGTACCCATAATCATGCAAATAAAGAATTGAATTGAATTGAATTGAATTGAATTGAATATTATTGAATGGTGTAGATACCCTCATGATAAATCCAAGGGCTTGCAAAGATTTTGTAACGATGTTATCTATGTGTTGATTGTACATTAACTTAGAATCTTGCAGCACACCTAAATCTCTCATGATCTCTACTCGGCTTAATTTTTTACCTTTTAAGTAATATTTTGTTTCAATAACGTTCTTTTTCCTCGAGAAAGTAATTGTATAACATTTATCAACATTGAGGTCTAATTTATTTGTTAAGCAGTAATCACTAAACCTATCGAGATCTTCTTGAAGTTCGATTGAATCAACTAAAGTACTGATTGGTTTAAGAATTTTCATATCATCTGCAAATAGATAGAATTTTGAGTGCAAAAAACAGGAGTTAATGTCATTTATGAAAATGATAAAGAGCAGAGGTCCTAGTAAGGAACCCTGGGGAACTCCAGATGTTATATTAGTCCATGATGATCTAAATCCATTGAGAACAACAGCCTGAGATCGACGTTCTATGTAGGAGGAGTACCATCTATAAAGATCACCGTGTATTCCTGCTGATTGTAATTTAGCTAAAAGCAATGAGTGGTGTAATTTGTCGAACGCTTTGCTATAATCTGTAAATATGCCATCAACCTGGTGCCCCAACGCCATATGGTCCACTATAAATTCATTTGTGAGAAGTAGATTGGACGTTGTGGAGCGCCCTTTAAGAAACCCGTGTTGGTCCTGTATAAATATTGGTCCTTTGACATTTACAAGTTAAGTATTTTTTTCTAATGTTCCGTCAAGAATCGCAAATAGTCTAAGCGAATTTATGAAGGAGTAGCGTGTCCAACGCGTTGGCGGCATGCCTAATTCACCAATTTGTATATTTGCAATGCTTGATCGAAGTATCAAGCTAAATATCATGTATTTTTCAGTTTTTTAAGGTCAGTTTAAACTCCAAACTCAAATAATTAATTGAAAATAGGCCAATTTTAGCACTTTTACAAGTCAAAATAGAATACTTAACTTAAACTATTGTTCTAAGCATAAAAAGTTACAAAGTGCTTAGTATGAAAAGAAAAGCTGAAACGTTTCAGTAGTGAATGCTGAGTTAAGCTCTTTTCGACACCACTGTTTCCTAGCTATTTCTAATTCTTTGTTTACTTTACTTACTACTTCTGCTTAACTAGGTACTGTTTCTGTTTAATTGTATTTATATTCTTGTAATATATTTTTGTATGTCAGTGTTGAATAAATGTATTCTTTCATTTTATTTCTTTTCTTTAGATAATATCATAAAATGATATGTGTTACATTCGTATTTTCTCTAAAATACTTTCTATTGAGTCATCCGAATGTGCGGTTCCGCTCCACCGGCCGGCTGAGCCCGACATGACCGCAGATTGCGCGACATGCATGCAACTTTGTTATTAGATATTTCTTGCGACAACCGGAATTTTGTCGCAACGTCACGCTGCAGTACTTCCAGTGTTCACAATTATTATGGTACTTTCTTTATACCTGATCGATGATGAACTACTTGTAAATTATTCACTGAGGTAGTAAAATAATATAACCTAGAGTTTACCACTAGAGATCGAGAATCATGTGGAAGTTTAATACAAGGCCGAGCTAACTAATGTCAAAAAACTTTTGATAACTACTATATTTTCCCAAATGTTCCCAAAACTACGGTGGTCTAAATTAGTAAAAAACCAGCTCCGAACACATTGCCAGCCTGCGTGCTAATGTATGTATATACTGTGAATGTTTTGTGTTTCAGAAAGTCTTCATTGCTAGTCTTTAGTTCTACCTACGAAACATTGACAAAATTGTGGAGACTATACAAAAACACAAAAAAAGAAGTTGAAATTAAATTATAACCAAGTTTATATTAATAGATAATTTAATTCATTTATTTAATAATTTAATTCATTCACTCCTTTACTGCTTGTTTTTGCGAAGAGCGTAAATAAAAGGACTTTCCAAATGTCAATGATTATTTCCATTCAATAATTCAACACAAACGCGTTTAATATAGTATATCATGTTTACACGCTTTTTTGTTTTGTAACTTTAATTGAGCTTAATAATGTAACAAACTAAAGAGAAACCAAGAAATTGACGGTAGCTATAAAAATCCTTCTGTAATAGAATGTCCTATTATTCCCCTATTCTTACTGTTGGTATAAGAGACAATATCAATATACTAAAGCCCGTATTTACTAAAGTTTGACAACTTCTAAGTTCGTACTTATATACCCAAATGCAATGCAGTAGGTGTGTCATACAGGGATAACTGCAAACCTTGGAGCTCTCAAACTTTAGTGCAAAAAGGCATAAAAATCACAACCTTTCAATATGAAACAACTGACAATCACTCAAGGATAATTAGTTACCACATAACACATAAAATAACGTAACAAATCCGAACACAATTGAAACATTTTCGCGTTTTTCTGCATTTCTCGGAGAACAATAACACGCTACTTCGAGTGGCATTTCAGAGAGATATGTAGCTTTGCAATGCAACCTCTCATTCAAGCCGAAACAATATGAGTACCATGCATTGTGTGTTTTATATTTCAGTTGGTTTCTAGGGTACCGCACTGAAAACCCATTAGGCTGTTGCTGAGAATTTAATATCCATATTTGTAAGGACAGCTATTATTTCCAAGGATATATGTGACATGAGTATTACTAATAGTACCCAATAGAAAAAAAAAACGAGCGTGGTTTAGACCACACGACTGAAGTAAAACTTCTTTAGCTCGATCTATCGGCTGGTATACCTTTGTTTAAAGTTAATGTCGCCATCTTGACAATCGTTTTACTAGGTGGTAGGACTTTACTGCAAAGTTCGTCTAGGTAGGTACCACCGCTTTGCCAGTTATTCTGCCGCCAAGCAGTAGTGCGCAAGCACTGCTGTGTTCCGGTTTGAAGGTCCGGTTCCACTTTAGCTAGTGAAATTACTGGGCAAATGAGAATTTATGATCTAATAATACAAATTTTAATTAATTTTTACTTTCTTTTTTTGACAATCTCTACCATAAACTTTTAACTTCCGTTCGCCTCGTCACGCATTCACCTGCTTATTTCCCAAGTCAAGCGTAAAGAAGATTTACTTCAATAAGTTAAGCCCAAAATTTTGCATTTATGTGGAATCTCCTGAATCTTTTTATCAATCTTTATTAATAAATCTTATTGCGTGTATCAATAGAAAGAAAATTTTCAGATATTAAAAACTATGTTTGTTCATTCGATTATATTTAGGATATACTTACTATATAGATATAAATAGATTGATACAAACAACAACCCCATATTAACTTTGCAAAAGTTTCCCATGTAATGGCAGGCACGGAACCCTCGACGCGCAAGTGTACAACTTGCACTTGGCAGGTTTATTGTATTACACAGCGGAGGTCAATCGCTTTGTTCTGCTCGGGCTATTGAGTCTGATTGAGCAGTGAGATTGCATTATAACAAGCTGTAAGAAAACTAAAACTTGACTACAAAATATCGATTTCAAGATGCAATCTAGTTACTTGTGAGGTACCTACTTAGGAGGTTACTTTGACAAATATAATAATAATAATAAAAATAACGTCCAACAATCAAATACATAGATCCTGGACCCTAACTAGGACTTTTTGTATCCCACAACACCCAGACACAGAACAAGTACTTGTTAGCTTTACTAGCTATTCTGCCGCCAAGCAGTAGTGTGAAAGCACTGTCCTGTTCCGTTTTGAAGGGCACTGTAGCAATTACTGGGCAAGTGAGGCTTTTTGACATAATCTTATTATTAGACTGTGATGATGTCTCAGGATGATGTGCGCAGTGCCACGCGAAACTTTATATTTTTGAGTTCCGAGTGACACTGTTCTGTTATAGGCGGCCGTGTCACTTAACATCAGGTGAACGAATAGCTCGTCAAATCATTCACGAACATAAAAAATCCTACGTAAATCACTAGATAGGCCGTTAAAGACTGCATTTCAGTGCATAAATACCGTAGTCACTACGACTTGCATTTGTCAATCAATAATAACCCAGCGCTGCCCAGTGCCCATACAGACAGTAATTACTTAACGTGACCACCTGTGCGGTGAAAATTGCATCACTAGCTCGGAAAATATGGGCTAAAACTGGCCGGGCGAGGTCCGGGTCCCGCCGGGTTGGGTAACGTTACTTGCGGATCGGTCGGTTCTTGCGCTACGTATCGGTTTATTACTGCTTGCACATACCTACATGTATGATCAGATTGATTTAACGTATAAATATATTTTACATCATTATAAAAGTATGTGTGTGTGTTTAATACAATGTGATGAGCAGAATAATAATAACACGCATTAGGATTTAAAAAACGAGTGTGCTTTAGACCACACGACTGAAGTAAAACTTCTTTAGTTAAGCTCCCTCTATCGGCCGGTATAACTTTATTTTTCTTTGATATATGTTAACGTGGCCATCTTGACAATAATTATGAATTGTCATTTTACCGGAAACACTAGCACAATAATACAAATTTTCACCTTTATTATGTTGACAATGGAGATCTACGTGAACCAACTTCAAATTCCATTCACTTTGCATTCACCAGCTTACTCCCCAAGTCAAGGGTGCGTAAAGAAGTTTTGCTTCAAAAAGATACGTATATATTTAATACCTACTTTGTTCGCGAGCAGAGATAGGGATGTAGAGTATACTGTAGGGAACTAAGGTCAATAATAGTACCTACCATCGCAGTGTGGCTTCTCCAACCGTGTAGGTACCGCGGCAATGCGTGGCATCATTGCTCAACGCATTGTGCGGACCGCGCTCTAATTGCTTGGATCGAACCGGAGCGTGCGACGAGCTGCCAGTAGGTAGACAGCAGACGCATGCGGAAAGAGGAACACACTCGTTTTGTGACGTGGGAATTTGTTCAGTAAGTGTAGCATCTGCTCTATTGAGAAACACCTATGTTAGAATATTAATAGTATCTATGTTATTTGTGTCAGCATGTTGGGTACGCTACCTACTTGTGGGCTGGAGCATTTGGACTGTCTATAGGTCATCGCGGCCAGTATATAGTCCAAATAGTTTATTTGTAGTAGGTAGTGTTCAGTAGTAGTTGTTATATCATTGTAGTTTCTGATATGTATACCTCTTTTGGAAGGTTATCATCGCAGTTGAGTGACAGCTGTATAGTTCAATGCGTAATATAAACCGAGACGAGATGGGAAAATTGTAGAGAAAATTGAATACATGAGCGGGAAGGCCAACCTTTCCACTCATGTATTTGGGATGAGGATTAAGTCGTCCAATTATTTAGTAAAAGTGAAAAATTTGTTGGTTTTTGTAGAGACAAAGTTTTAGGACAAAATGTTTTCCACACGGATTATTTATTTAACCGGTGAACATACTTTCATCCTGGAATAAAAAAATCGGTAAATATAAGTAAACACCGGTTGAAACCACGGACTAGTAGAAATATATTTATCAGAAAAATTATTAGCTATTTTTTTAAAGGGCCGACACATATGTTTGTGGACAATTAAAACAAAATTCTTAAAAAGCAACGAATTAGGTTTGGTGTTTAAAAATATATTGCAATCTTCTTTACTGGCAGTTATAATTCCTCGAGTAAGTCCGAGCCATATAACTGATTGATCAATCAGCGCGCTGTTTTCAGAATCTCTCAATTTGTGTGTAACGGCTTGTCAGCTGATTTCTCACGGACGCATGCGCGATGGACACCTCTCCCGTTATTTATAACTGATGCAAGCTAGAGAACATTACGTATAACCTTTTGCTTGTATTAGTTTTGGTTTTGAGGAAATTCTGCATTTAGTTAGTCCGTTCTCGAATTTTTTACTCATCTTAAACTATGTGTACCCATTGTTACCTACTCATTAGTTATTTCCTGTTTTTGTATTTGTTTCCTTGGTGTCAATAAAGAGTTTATGTGAGTTGTGGGCTTAATAACTGACCTATGAAATAAGCCTTGCGTCATATTTCAAAATATGAGTAGATACTGCACATATGACATCTCTAATCTTTACATATCAAGATGTAATAGCAAATAGTATAAAATCGTGATGATTAAGAAAACACGAAGCACCTAGAACGCTGTTTAGTTACAATAGACATGAGAATGAAAGAAAGTGGACGCGATAAATAAAATCAATCATTAATATAAACTGTAGTCGTAATCACACAATTATCAAACACATAGTATACGCCTATACACATAGTAAACACACTGTATGTAGTAGGTACGTTACATAGTACGCTGGTAGAGTTTGACTTGCACCAATAATGTAGGTATAATTGTAGTAACACTGTAACAGTGGTAAATTGCGCAATGCGATGCATTCACACACACATGCAGATTGCTTTGTGAACAACATGTGAACACGCCGCGTTCCTAGCAACTAGTTGCTGGAAAATTTGTTACAACATTTGCTTCGAAATTCATGAGAACAGTGTCTTGAGATTATAGTGGTCAACACGGTAGCAAGTACAATGGTGTTTAAGGCGAAAGAAGAAATCGAGTTATTGGGTAATTCTAGACAGATAGATAGATAGAGAACTCTTTATTGTCTCACCAATGAAGTACATAATCAGGAATAAATATAATATATACGAACTAGTGTAACAATGGGCGGTCTTATCGCTGACAGCGGTCCCTTCCAGACAACCATTGTATCCTCTGGGGAAAGAAGAAACCAGGAACATTAACAGTGGTAGAAAGAAGATTAAAGCAATGTAAATTCCAAAGTATCTCTGCTATCTTTCCAAATTTTTACGACTCCACTCATTCAAAAGAAGATATCAAACAGAGAAAAATAATAAAATTTAAAGAGCATTCAGATTATGAATTACATACATTTAAGTATTCAAATTACAAACAAAAGGCTCTTAAAAGTAACACAAAATTACTGTAGATTTATCTGGCAGTTGGCTTAACTAAGCTATATAAGAATAAGAATTAGGTACTTCTCTGTGTCGTACAATTCAGTTGGACGCCAGTGTTGCGTGTACCTATGTAAACACGTGTAATGACTGCAACACTGGAACTGCACCAATTTGCAACAATTTCACAAGCAGCCACACAAATATCTAACCGCTGCCGCTGCCATGTCGGAGAAATGCACTCTTGGCATTAAAATGCTGTCACGCTATCTGTAACTGTTCTCATTAAGACTTGTGCACCACTGAGCGAGGCGAGGCCAAACAGATTTATCGTCTCAGGTCTCAAAAGTAGCAAGATACATTTTTTATCAGTTGGTTAATTATAAAGTTTGTAGTGCTGAAGGAATGTCTGCTGATTTGATTTAAGATTTAAAAAAAAGGAATAATCTTTGATGCTGGTATTGCAATGTTCAATATTCGTCCCAAGTATCAAAACTTCAGATTTGAAAAGCCAAATACTTGCACTGATATAATATTTCTTGACTGACCGGATAGCTTAGTTGGTAATAGCCCTGCCTTCTGAACTGTAGGTGGTGGCTTCGATTTCCATCCAGGATCAACATTTGTGTGATGAACATCGATGTTTGTTTTGTGTCTGGGTGTTATATTGTATTCTGTGTATGTATTTACTAACAAAAAGTATCTAAGTATTTTATCAGTTATCTGGTTCCCACAGTACAAGCTTTAGTTTGGGGCTAGATGTCGCTGTGTGAAATATTCACACATATTTATTAATAGTTTAGAAATGAACACTTTCCTCGTACCATATCTAGCACCCATTTGTTTCTTTTATATCTAATTTTTTGTACCTCATATAGCAGACTGCTTCACTATCGCAGTGGAGTGGCATCCTCAGGTCGTCGACACGTCAAAATTACACAGTTTAAATGAACGATCGATCCAGATTCCGTTATTGTTTGTATCACAATCGAGTCGCGATTAAGGTCGCAAACTCTGTCGACTATTATTTATTCTGTGCCGAACCCCAGATGAGGCAAAAGTTAGTTTGGTACCCACGCGTTGCTGTCTACGCAATAGATGCGTTTAGCCGCGGCGATTGGTACCGAATGACTTAGTTTTGTGATTGTATCGGGCTACTTATTTGTGTCATTGGGGACATTAAGATGTAGATGTTTGATTATGGCCGCTAATAAATATAAACTACTGCAATTTACGTCTGTTTTTGTGTTGCTAAATATCCAAATCAATTTCATACATACTCCGTGTGTTAAATGTTTGCTTTTAAATTTTATTACAAGCCTAGGCTTTATAATAAAATGTAGTTATTGAATTGGTAGGCAATAACAGCGACAAACTGCAATATTGCAAATTCTTCGTGTCCATTCACAAATCCCAATGGACATTTATTCCGGTAAAACGAAAATTCCATATCAGTTACTGGCTGACAATGTTGCAACGCGTTAAGAAACATTTTATTAGAACTCCTGCATTCGTTATCAAGTGCTCGGTTTATATAGAAAACGTGTGGCAAGTATATCGACCATTATACCTACCTACCAATGGAATGCAGCAGGTATTTTGGATAATACTAATATTAATTTTATTGTCTATTCGTCACGTACGTGTCCACGTGGCCTGACCTACTGGTACGGTTTCATAATTTGATATCAATGCTAATCGATGCTAATTTATTTATGGTTGGTTAATAAATTTGGTGGTTTTCGTATAAACCTATAAAACAGTTTTGTGTAATATATATCGCGTCGCAAGTCTTGTTTGCAACATTTATTGTCACTTCGTTCAAGATTTGACTATAGTTATTGACATTACGAAAATTTACATCGTTGTAGGCGCTAACGGTGCTTAAACAATAACTTAATTATATTTGAATTGTAAACAAATGACCTGACGAGTTTGTCATTAATTAAGTATCACGCTACCAATAATTAGTAAATTGTTCTTTTGAAGTTGAAATTCAAGCAAAATCTTTTTTATTTTCCATTATTTATAAATAAAACAGTATCTTAATGGATGACATTGTATACTACTGCCTTGTCAATTAACTGTGAATAATTCGTACATGGTTCAACAGCCATGTTTAGAAAACATATTATTTTATTATGTATAGCTAAATATGTCGTTTTGCAATCATTGACGTGTATAGTAGAGTAGATTCTCGTGACAATGCAATATCAATGGCATTTAAACGAGCTTGAATTACTCAATATGATATGGACATGGATTAATTTATAAAAAGGACTTTCAAAATTTGATACAGTAAATAACTGCCGAAAGACGTAATGCGATATGGTGTTAAGTAATTTGTGAATTGTTATAAACATTTTTATTATTTAGCCAAGAAACTTAGTTCCATATTAACTAGGTATTAGTTTTAGTTTGAACTATCGTGAGTCTGATACGTATTGCAAAATTAATAACGGCATATTGACATTATTGGCTAATTGAAATTGACGTGAGTTTAGCCGTTATCAATTTTCCAATAGTATCAAGGTTTACGATACTATTGTTTTAGTAGGTGAGAGAGAATTGACCATAATACCGAGAGCAAGAAAAGAAAATCTGTCTTTTTGTTGAGGATTGTGGTGAAGTTAGTTGTTGTTACTTAGATGGGTAACGATTATTATTACAATTAACTTTAGTGAATTATAATTATTACGTATTATATAGTTTGGATAGGAGGTTAATAACCTTCTTTTTTAACCAACTAGGTGGTAAACTTTGTTGCAAAGTTCGTCTAGGTAGGTACCACCGCTTTGCCAGTTATTCTGCCGCCAAGCAGTAGTGTGCAAGCACTACTGTGTTCCGGTTTGAAGGGCACTGTAGTTAGTGAAATTACTGGGCAATTGAGACTTTATGATCTGATCTCACAGTCGAGTAATCCTATTACCAGACTGTGCTGATGTCTCGGGATGATGTGCGCAGTGCAGTGTCGCTTGAAACTCTATGTTTTAGGGTTCCGAGTGACACTGTTCTGTTATGGGCGGCCGTGGCGCTTAACATCAGGTGAACGACTAGCTCGTCACATCATGCAATAACATAGAAGAAAAAAAAACTTTCAACTGGATGAACCGATTTAGATGATTCCTTTTTTATTTAAAAGCTGGTGCTTCTCGTGTGGTTCCAATTTAGTCTAATTCTGTCAACGGCATCCATGAGACAACGATTCAAGTCTGAAGTCTGTTTTTTACGCTTTGCGTTTGTTATTGATTTAGGTAAAATGTTATAGCAAACATAAATACCAATATATAATATTTATATATTATGTTTATTTTCATTTATTTAAAAACAATTATTAGTTGTCTCAAAATATCAAATGCATAACGACACCTATAAATAAATAAAGTATGTTTCACTAGCTTCTGCCCGCAAAGCGAAACGAAGAAGATTTTTTTATAGATAATTCAACCACCCGTTTCACCCTCTCAGGGGTGAGATTTCAAAAAACCTTTTCTTAGTGGATACCTGCAGCTTACAAAGAACATACCCTCCGAATTTCAAGTCTCTAGGACCAGTGGTTTAGGCTGTGCGTTGATATATAAGTTAGTCAGGACTTTGAATTTTATATGTATAGATTTAATGCACCTACCCACGTACCCACCCACAATAAGTAATCTTATCAGTATATACGACCCAATTTCAGTGAACAAACTTGCCTTCTACTATTATAATTACCATTACCGTGACAAAAATATTGATAAACAACCTTCTAAGTATTTTGACAGATTTCACCGACAACAAGCTGTAAGCCGTCATTACGCAACACATATTTACATGTCAGATAAATTTATTTAGAATAGATGTGGTAAAAGAGAAAGATATTTTCCCGAGCTTGTGAATTTCCCGCACTTGGTACTATTGTGTAGGTTGACGTCATGTCACTTCCGGTTGATTGCGCTGTCATAACTTAAACCCTTTGCAGTAGATATTTTGCTTGAAATTACGAACTGGTGGAGCTTTTATTTGTCTCTCCACCTGGACCAGCGCTAATTGAATGACAAATAACGTGGTAGATTTTTCCGCAAATTTCGTCTAGGTACCACCGCTTTGCCAGTTATTCTGTTATAGTGCGCAAGCACTATGTGATCCGGTTTGAAGGGCACTGTGGCTAGTGAAATTACTGCGCAAATGAGACTTAATGATCTGATCCAAGTATAGTAATTTTATTACTAGACTGCTGATGTCTCAGGATGACGTGCGCAGTGCAGTGTCACGCGAATCTTTACATTAGAGGCAACTAGTCACCCGCGGATAAAAAGAATTTTAATTATTTGCTCATCCCACGGGAAAATTTCACTTTTCCAGGATAAAATGTAGCCTATATGTTAATTCAGTGTATAAGCTATTTTTGTAACGAATTTCATCCAAATCCGTTCAGCCGTTTGAGCGTGAAGGAGTAACAAACATACACACATACTCACAAACACACTTACACACATAGTTTCGCCTTTATAATATTAGTGTGATGAATTAGGAGATTTACACCTCAGAAGATATGCTGATTGTGCTTAGTGGCCTCTTGAAATACCTGCAACTTCAAACCTATCAGCTGAGTTATCAGTAAAACATGAAGCATCTCATGTCTCCTGCGCTAACTCCTCTCACTAGCACCACCGACCGCAGTCTCCCACGGTCCTCCAGAGCCCTCACCTTGGACCACACAATGTGGCCAATCTCAGCAATTAGCCGATTGTTTCCGAAACTGTCTGTCTGTTTGTACTCCGATTAGGTTGCGAAGGTTGCCAGCCGCGGGTGGAAGCTAATTGTGGGAAATTGAACATGCTGTGTATTTGGATTGTAGATTATGTATGATAATTATTACAAGATTTTATTTTGTACGTCCTTGATGTTTCAACTGACTTCAAATAAGAGGCGTTTCTACTATGTTTCCATGTCTTTATGTATTTTTGAAGTAAAACTTGTTTACGCACGCTTAACTTGGGGAGTAAGCTGGTGAGGCAAATGAAAGTTGAAAGTGTTGGTTAACGTAGATCTCCATTATACACATAACAAAGTTAAAAATTTGTATTATTATATTGGTTTGTCTGGCAAAATGACGATTTACAATTATTGTCAAGATGGCGACATTAACATTTAACAAAGCAAAAACAAAGTTATACCGGTCGATAGATGGAGCTAAACTAAAGAAGTTTTACTTCAATCATGTGGTCTAAAGCACACCTTTTTTAAATGTAAGTAAGTATATTTTATGGTGATTTGCATATTCTTTAGCATTAGCGACACAAATCAATTTAACGCAATTAAGCTCGGATATAATTAAAATCTCAAAATGTTTCATGGTTAGAATTAAATCTAAATTATTTACTGTTTAATTACTTTTTATCTCGGCTTTGAACACTGTATTATTTTTGTATTTCAACAATAATATAGCTCTCTCCGCATCGACATTGCCAGACAACAACGCATACATTTTGATTTCGGAACGCAGCTCAAACCAAATCAGTGTCGTACATGAGACATAACTTACCTTATCTTATCGTACATCAGCCGTCCACACTAGTTAGACCACCGCGGTCCCGCACGGTCCCACAGCTGGGACAAGGCAATAAACACAATCCCCGTTAGAGTCCCATTTCCGCCCCCTTTAAATAACGCGAGGACATTCACCAATTACAATGGTGTTAAGTGGGCGCCCACGCGTGGGCTGACTCAGCTCGGTGTTTATGAGCCTGATAATGTGTGTGTAGAGTTAATATGTCCGATAAGGTTAGGTTTATTGAATTTGTTGGTAACTTTAGGTGAGATTATTTACCTAGATAAATAGGAGGCGGATTTTCTTTGAATATATGCATCGATGGATATTTAATAAATATGCGGTAGCGGTTCGGTAAAGTTAAGTAACGATCACTACTTTGATGGGTGACCGCTACGATTAACATTGCCATCTCAGTAAGGCCTCATTCTCCATCTCCGTTCCACTACCGGACTACTAGACGCTCGGCTAAGCGCCATCCTTTCGTGGTCGAAATACCACCCATTCGTACCAAGCAATTTGATTCCATCTTCTTAATTAGAACGGCTAAGGAATGGAATGCCCTGCCAGCGTCTGTGTTCCGGCGACCCGGGTGTGCTCAAGAGTGAATAGGTATTTACTTGGCTAGCATGCTACACCTTCGATCGCATCGTCACTTCCCATCAGGTGAGAGCGTGGTCAAATGCTAGACAAGTTTGAAGTAAAAACAAAAAAGATACAATTACCGCAGCTTGCACCACAAACAAACACTATAATGTTACGTGCGGTAAAACTATTATATATGTATACTACCTAGTAATGATACAGTAGGTAAACTTTATGCAATCTACCAAGAAGAATCCAATACGCTTGACAGCCGTATTAAGTTGTGTAACTGGATTATTCTCACTCATACATAGCAAAATAACAAGACGTATAATAATATATGACTAATTATGACTGGCCCGATAGCTCAGTTCGTAGTAGCCCTGCCTTCTGAACTGTGGGTTGTGGGTTCGATTCCCACTCAGGACAAACAGTTGTGTGATGAACATAGGTGTTTGTTCTGTGTCTGGGTGTTATATTGTATTCTATGTATGTATTTACAAACAAAAAAATTACCTAAGTATTGTATCAGTTATCTGGTTCCCATAGCACAAGCTTTGCTTAGTTTGGGGCTAGATGGCGTTGTGTGAGATGTACACACATATTATTATTATTATTATATTATTAATAGATAGACAGATAAAACTCTTTACTGACACCCCACATTACAGTCACAATTTACAAGCACAAACTTAAAAATCAAGTGTCACAATGAGCAGTCTTATCGCTAAAAGCGATCTCTTCCAGACAACCCAAACATTATAATATAAGTCGTAAATGCCAGTGGTTTAATAATGATGAATATTCCGCTGATTAGTATATAAGATAAAAATGTAATAAATACTTATGTAATAAATGCTCAAAGTTCTAATTTTCATTACATGACATTATGTAAATTAAACAAAACTATCCATTTTGATAGCCAGTGTGGTGGGGTGGTTGAGTAAGAGGCGGCGGGTTTGATTCCCGCGGCAGGACAAGTATTTGTAAACAGAAAAAAACCCAAATGCTTGTTCCATGTCTGGGTGTTGTGGAACTATGGTCCTCGTAGTTCCTGGGTCACTAGATACAGGGAATCCTAGTTAGGATCTAGGATCTATGTACGTGATCGTTGGGTGTTATTTATTTATTGTTATTATATTATTTATTTAGATTTTAATATAAAAAAATTTAGGTAGTATTATATTAATATACAATAACAGTAGATTAAAATTTCCTTCTTCACAACATAACCATCATCACATAACCTTGCGTTCATAATAGCTTTGTGCAACGCGTGTAGCTTCTAAGCCTATTATTTACTAAGGGACCCGCATTTGCTACTTAGGTATGGAAAAACCAAAACAAACAAATGAAAGCTATCTATAAGAAGCTGCTTTATACGTATTGAATCGATCTTGTACACTGACCAGTGGTTACAGTGACATTGCCTCAAACGTTTCGCCAAAGCCCGTCATGAATGGCCAACTGCAGTGAAAGTACGTATATTGGATGATCATTGATCTCCGGTCAGCGAGCTGCGCCCGCGCAACAAATTACACCGTCATCTGAACTTCCACCTTCACTTGTTTACCTTTGCCATTTCTACTTTTGGAATCAGCGTCGGTGGATGGCACAGATCAAGTAGTAGTGAGTTTACGTACATTGAGTGTTACGTCGATATTTTTTTATATCGTAAGTACCGTACACGGCACCTACTTATTATGTAAAAGATTAGGGATGGTAGAAAGGTCATTAGGCCATCAAGCTATATTGAAAGTTGCTTACAAAGCTGTAATCTTTTGATAAATAATTTACATGCATCCATCTAGAAACATCTACAGTGCATAGTTTCCGAGGCAGAAGTCAATATTCGCAAAACGGAACTGCGACGGATTTTATTGTGTACCTGGGTACCTTTTAAACGTTTTTTTTTTGCTGTAGGCTCCAGTAGGCATGTTTATCCTCAAAGTTCACATATTAGCACTCGTGAGCGGCAACTATAAAGGCACTTGTTAAGTACCGACTGGTGTTGGGTTGCAAATTAATCTGGAAATAAAAACGATTCGTGTCCAGTAATGTCACACCGAGTTAAAGCCGCGCACACGCTGCGATAATATGAGCTTGTTCTCACGAGACATTTAAAGTGACCGATAGTAACGATCAGAGGAAAACTTTACTCAATATTTACTTGCTAAAAATAGGACCAAATAAAAAGATTAGTCTTTTTAGTTGTTCTTTAGTCTATTTTTATTTAGAAGTGCTAAAATAGACTAAAGAACAACTAAAAAGCCGCAATTACCTTTAAGTCAAGCTTAAGTTCACAACCTTTACTAAATACAATCTCAATTTTACTAGAATAAGTGCTAAATTTGCAATAAAATCCTTTAACTTTGACTTGACTTTGTCTTTGAAAAACATTTCTTAAGTAAAAACGACGGGGTGCTATAAGATTGACGTGTCTGTTTGTTTGTGGCATCGTAGCTCCTGAACGGATGAACCGTTTTTGATTTTGTTTGAATGGTGAATAGTCGGGAGTGTTCTTAGCTATGTTTTATGAAATTCGGTCCAAGATGGCCTCCGCCACAAAATGGCGGATTATATATTTTTTAACAACTACCTCAATATGGGTATCAAATGAAAGAGCTTGGCTAGTAAAATACTATACACTATAATTTTCAAACCCAAGATGGCCCAACATCAACCCATTCCATTCATTCATTCCCATCATCATTCAACCCGAAATGGCGAATCAATTTTTTTAGTAATTTTGTATCGGGGGTTTTTTAATTGTTAATTTAATTATTGTAGTAAATGTAGCTAGTCGTATTTAACAAGTATATTAAGTACTGCCTTTAAATTTAAAAAAACCCCGACACAAAAATCAATATTGGTAAAGCCTATTATCATTTGAATAATTCATTGCCACAGCTTTCTTTCGTTACCTTACATCTGTGATCACCAAAATTCTATGTTTATGATTAGTTATAAGCATCGTTAGCAAATTCCTTTGGGCATCGTTAGCAATTTGAGATTTAACTTATGTGAATTCTAATGAAGCGGTAAGACCTGTTTTTCTAAAATAAATAAATGGCGATAGTTTCGCAATCTGGGCTGTGTTATTTTGCAAAATAATTACTGTACGTTGTAAAAACAAATTGATTTTAATTACTTACTATACGAATATTCAGAAACTTTCTAAACTATAATTAAATTTCCTTTAAATTATACGAGTAACTTGAAAATTGTGTAGCCAAGCTCGAGTAGACGCTCTTAACCGATCGATATAGTTAAGCAACGTTCGCTGTGGTCAATACTAGGATGGGTGACCGCTACAAAAAGTGTATTTACAACTAGGTACCGCCCCTTACCGCTAAGGCTATGCCCTCCTCGATCGCTAAGCCAATTCAGAGAAAATGCTACATCTATAAGAGGGTGAAATGGGTGGTTGAATCATCTATGAAAAAAAAATCTTCGTTGCCTATAGGCCACGCGGGCGAAGCCGTAGGCAGAAGCTAGTAAATAATAAAATAACTGCTACTGTGTCTTCTTGTCTATTGTCCCGACAATATAAGATATAACTAGAAGCACTGCTTTGGCACTGGCTGCTAATAGTGCCAGTACTTAAACCAGTGTGCAGCGACCTTTAATACAACTGGAATGTGGTCCCATTTCCGTTAGGTCGGGGCTGGCGTTATGAAAATGCTTGTTTAACACAGTTTTATCCGAGCCGCGGCATTATCATCACATCAGCGGCTCGGGAGGTTAATGGAGCGCCGGCGGGAATTAAATCAAACGACTCCAGCTTATGAGGGTTAGCTTCTTGGAAGAAATATGTAAACTTGAATAGTTAGTTGGTTTCATAGTTCGGGTCATGCTCTGTATAAGTATCTACTAGCTTCTCCCCGCGGCTTCGCTCGCGTGGCTTATAGGAAAATAAATCAACCACCCATTTCACCATCTTAGGGTTGGAATTTCGGAAAACCCTTTCTTAGTGGATACTTACACTTTACAAAAAACACAACATCCAAATTTCAAGTCTATGTTTATGTTGTGCGTTGATATATATAAGTCAGTCATTCAGTCAGTCAGTCAGGACTTTGAATTTTATATGTAAGTAATGCATTGGAGACACCTCCTCCGGTGTTGCAGATGTCCATAGGCTACGGTGACCACTTCTCATCAGGTGGGCCGTGTGCTTGTTTGCTCCCTTTAACATAAAAATAAATAGATTACACTTGTTTTTTGTTACGTTTTGGCTCCACACTTTTGTGTATTTAGCCAGTGTCAAGTAATTGAGAGTTTTCATGTTAATTAATATTATTATAATGTGTCAAGTCAAGTCACAATCTAAGTCATCAAGTTAAGTCATAGTCTAGTCAAGTCATACTCCTAGTAAAGTGGTGGCAACTTTACCAGAAGCTTCTATGGAGTTTTCGAAACAACACGAAAAGAAACGATTCACTATCATTATACCACTTTCCCACACTCATGCCTGTAATTCAGCACTTAAAGAATAAAATCCACCAATTTTATGCACTAACACTGAAAATAACACAAGTTTTGGAAAAAAAAACAATGCGGTGACGCGATCTTTTTCGTTTTCCCGCCAAAACTCCATTACACTTATGTAGCATTTTGTTGTTTTTGTCGCCGTGTTCTGGTGGTGCTGGCGTATAGAGTTGGCATTATTTAGTAGTCCGGAGATTTAATGATTATCTATCAGCTTAAATAATATACTTTTCACACTTTCTAATAGACACATCATAATAATTGAAGGGTTGAGAATAAAAAGGGCTTAACTTTCAAATTGACAGTTTCGAAAAAATTTACTTTAAACGTCAACGGCGTCATTTTAATGTATAGTGCTTATAAGGTAATAGAAAAGGTTTATGTAAGTTTCAGTTGCTTGAAAATGTTTTAATTCTATTTTAAAATACTAAATATTGTACTAATTCATACAAATACTGTAAAAATATAATATAATAAAATAAATATAACAATGTTTTTATGCTAAAGCGAACTGTATTCCTGTGACAGATAAACCGTTTTTAGACTCAAAATCTCGAGATTTAACCCTCATTTTGGTATTTTGAGAATGTATTATTGAAGATAATTTCACGCTGAATCCAAGGATACCCATAAGTCATTTTGTGAAAAAAAAAAACAGATAAACCCTTTTTGTTCTCACCCCTTCAATTATAATAACGCCCAACGACCACCTACATACATTCTGGACAGTAACTAAGATTCCCTGTATCTAGAGACCCAGGAACTCCCACAACTCCCACACAGAACGAGTATTTGTGCTTTTTTTCTGTGCATAATAATTTTCATGCCGCGGAAATCGAATCCACCGCCTCCGGGCTATAAGGCCACCTGCTCAACCACCACACCACAAAAGCTGGCTCCAAATTGTCATGAGTTTTTATCTATTTCTCTTAATACATAATAATTGAACTATGGTTATAAGGTAAAGCTAATTTAAAAGAGGTCTACAATCTCCAAAGTGAAATCGATACCAACATGTAAATCACTGGTATGAAAACATTCTAGTTTTATGTTTTGGTAGAATTAAATTAATGAAAGCCTTTCTCTTTTCAGGTGCAATCGCGTTTTGCTTCTACAAAGCATTGGAGCCGAATTGTAAGTGAATGCATAGGTTCATTCTATGAAGTAATTTCTTTTGTGCAGGCGCATGCTCATCTGATGATCCCAGTTATTGCTTTAGACCACACGACTGAAGTAAAACTTCTTTAGTTGACCTCCATCTATCGGCCGGTATAACTTTGTTTAATGTTAATGTCGACATCTTGATAATTGTAAATGGTAATTTTACCGGACATACCAACATATTACCAATTTTTAACATTGTGATGTTGACAATGGGGATCTACGTGAACCAACATAAATTTCCGTTCGCCTCGCATTTACCAGCTTACTCCTCAAGTCAAGCGCGCGTAAAGAAGTCTTACTTAATAAATAATTAAGCTTTCAGATTCTCCTGACTTGCACACTAATATACAAACGATTAATAGTGCATCTCTGTGGTGCGAATTGCAATCGAGCGCATAAATATAGTTGTTTGTGGACATTTCACACCGCGCCATCTAGCCCCAAACTAATCCAAGCTTACACTATGAGAATCAGACATCTGATAATTATATCCATAACATAAATATAGTTTCTTATAAATACGTTATCCAATACTAAATAACAACCAGACATAGAACAAACACCTAAGTTCACCACACAAATGTTTTTCCTTAGGATGGAATCGAACACGCAGAAGGCAGAGCGACTACCGATTGAGCATCAGGCCCATTACTACTAAAGTTAACCTTAACCATGAAGTTTAACCAGTTTGTGTTACACCATCATATCCATCGTTACTTGTAACAGTTAAATGCTCTACATTCTCTTCAATGTTTGACAGCTTTTAACCATAACTTTAACTTAAATTGACCAATCTTGCGTAGTTACTGTTATTATGACGTTGTTTTGAGCACGATTTAATGGAACAACACATTTCGACTTACCTAGATTAAACTGGAGATTTGACTGTAGTTTAAAATTACCTATAATATACGAAGGTCTATGCTCCCCCGACACCAAAATGCACACATAAGCACAACTGGTATGAATAACTTTACCAACCTAAAACCTCGAAAATTATTAAAGAACGAGCTTCTACCCGCAGCTTCGCTCGCGGCGTGGCCTATGGAAAAATAATTCAACCACCCATTTCAACCGGTGTGAAGTTGGCAGCCATATTTAGCTGCCATATAATCCGAACAAATTAAGATGGTAATTTTTGTCACGGTAAAAGCTACAAATTTCATGCCTATTTTACAGGGATAACTGCTGAAAAACTAATAACTGAGAACGTGCATTTCCAAAGATAGATAATAATGATTAACAACACTAAAACATCAGCTCATGAGAGAAATAAATAGAAACATTCGCCATACCGGCTGCTATAACATTGCGGATCATAAAAAATTATCTGGTGAACAAGTGTTGGCTGCTGGTGTATTACGATGTCTTATCCCCTGATTTTCAGGAAAAAACTACTGTAACGTAAAGGTATATAACCTACGTACCATCCCTAGCCATATAAAGCCTACTTAACCCGAAAATAGGCACTCAAGATGGTAATTTTTGTCACGGTAAAAGCTACAAATTTCATGCCTATTTTACAGGGATAACTGCTGAAAAACTAATAACTGAGAACGTGCATTTCCAAAGATAGATAATAATGATTAACAACACTAAAACATCAGCTCATGAGAGAAATAAATAGAAACATTCGCCATACCGGCTGCTATAACATTGCGGATCATAAACCCCTGATTTATGAGAAAAAAACGATTGAAACGTAAAGGCGTATAACCTATGTTCCATACCTATGCCTTTTCAGAGCGGAAGAAAGCCTACTTAACCCGAAAATAGGCACTCAAACATGACATGGATTTTTTTACGATGCTCTTATCTGGTGAACAAGTGTTGGCTGCTGGTGTATTACGATATCTTATCCCCTGATTTTTCAGGAAAACACGACTGAAACGTAAAGGTATATAACCTATGTACCATACTTATGCCTTTTCAGAGCGGAAGAAAGCCTACTTAACCCGAAAATAGGCACTCAAACATGACATGGATTTTTTTACCATGCTCTTATCTGGTGAACAAGTGTTGGCTGCTGGTGTATTACGATATCTTATCCCCTGATTTTTCAGGAAAAAACGACTGAAACGTAAAGGTATATCACCTATGTACCATATCTATGCCCTTTCAGAGCGGAAGAAAGCCTACTTAACCCGAAAATAGGCACTCAAACATGACATGGATTTTTTTACGATGCTCTTATCTGGTGAACAAGTGTTGGCTGCTGGTGTATTACGATGTCTTATCCCCTGATTTTTCAGGAAAAAACGACTGAAACGTAAAGGTATATAACCTATGCACCATATCCATGCCTTTTCAGAGCGGAAAAAAGCCTGCTTTACCCGAAAATAGGCACTCAAACATGACATGAATTTTTTTACCATGCTCTTTGAACAAGTGTTGGCTGCTGGTGTATTACGATATCTTATCCCCTGATTTTTCAGGAAAACACGACTGAAACGTAAAGGTATATAACCTATGCGACATATCCATGCCTTTTCAGAGCGGAAAAAAGCCTACTTTACCCGAAAATAGGCACTCAAACATGACATGAATTTTTTTACCATGCTCTTTGAACAAGTGTTGGCTGCTGGTGTATTACGATATCTTATCCCCTGATTTTTCAGGAAAACACGACTGAAACGTAAAGGTATATCACCTACGTACCATATCTATGCCTTTTCAGAGCGGAAAAAAGCCTACTTAACCCGAAAATAGGCACTCAAACATGACATGGATTTTTTTACCATGCTCATATCTGGTGAACAAGTGTTGGCTGCTGGTGTATTACGATATTTTATCCCCTGATTTTTCAGGTAAAAACGACTGAAACGTAAAGGTTTATAACCAATGTACTATATTTATGCCATTTCAGAGCGGAAGAAAGCCTACTTAACCCGAAAATAGGCACTCAAACATGACATGAATTTTTTTACCATGCTCTTTGAACAAGTGTTGGCTGCAGGTGTATTACGATATCTTATCCGCTGATTTTTCAGAAAAAAACGACTGAAACGTAAAGGTATATAACTTATGTACCATATCTATGCCTATTCAGAGCGGAAGAAAGCCTACACTATATACCAGCAGCCAACACTTGTTCACCAGATAAGAGCATCGTAAAAAAATCCATGTCATGTTTGAGTGCCTATTTTCGGGTTAAGTAGGCTTTCTTTCGCTCTGAAAAGGCATAGATATGGTACGTAGGTTATATACCTTTACGTTTCAGTCGTTTTTTTCTCGAAAATCAGGGGATAAGATATCGTAATACACCAGCAGCCAACACTTGTTCAAAGAGCATCGTAAAAAAATCCATGTCATGTTTGAGTGCCTATTTTCGGGTTAAGTAAGCTTTCTTCCGCTCTGAAAAGGCGTAGGTATGGTACGTAGGTTATATACCTTTACGATACAGTAGTTTTTTCCTGAAAAATCAGGGGATAAGATATCGTAACACACCAGCAGCCAACACTTGTTCAAAGAGCATGGTAAAAAAATTCATGTCATGTTTTAGTGCCTATTTTCGGGTTAAGTAGGCTTTCTTCCGCTTTGAAAAGGCATAGATATGGTACGTAGGTGATATACCTTTACGTTTCAGTCGTGTTTTCCTGAAAAATCAGGGGACAAGATATCGTAATACACCAGCAGCCAACACTTGTTCAAAGAGCATGGTAAAAAAATTCATGTCATGTTTGAGTGCCTATTTTCAGGTAAAGCAGGCTTTCTTTCGCTCTGAATAGGCATAGATATGGTACGTAAATTACATAATTTTACGTTTTAGTCGTTTTTTCTTGAAAAATCAGGGGATAAGATATCGTAATACACCAGCAGCCAACACTTGTTCAAAGAGCATGGTAAAAAAATTCATGTCATGTTTGAGTGCCTATTTTCGGGTAAAGCAGGCTTTCTTCCGCTCTGAAAAGGCATAGATATGGTACGTAAGTTACATACTTTTACGTTTAAGTCGTTTTTTCCTGAAAAATCAGGGGATAAGATATCGTAACACACCAGCAGCCAACACTTGTTCAAAGAGCATGGTAAAAAAATTCATGTCATGTTTTAGTGCCTATTTTCGGGTTAAGTAGGCTTTCTTCCGCTTTGAAAAGGCATAGATATGGTACGTAGGTGATATACCTTTACGTTTCAGTCGTGTTTTCCTGAAAAATCAGGGGATAAGATATCGTAATACACCAGCAGCCAACACTTGTTCAAAGAGCATGGTAAAAAAATTCATGTCATGTTTGAGTGCCTATTTTCGGGTAAAGCAGGCTTTCTTTCGCTCTGAATAGGCATAGATATGGTACGTAAATTACATAATTTTACGTTTTAGTCGTTTTTTCTTGAAAAATCAGGGGATAAGATATCGTAATACACCAGCAGCCAACACTTGTTCAAAGAGCATGGTAAAAAAATTCATGTCATGTTTGAGTGCCTATTTTCGGGTAAAGCAGGCTTTCTTCCGCTCTGAAAAGGCATAGATATGGTACGTAAGTTACATACTTTTACGTTTCAGTCGTTTTTTCCTGAAAAATCAGGGGATAAGATATCGTAATACACCAGCAGCCAACACTTGTTCAAAGAGCATGGTAAAAAAATTCATGTCATGTTTGAGTGCCTATTTTCGGGTAAAGCAGGCTTTCTTCCGCTCTGAAAAGGCATAGATATGGTACGTTAGTTACAAACTTTTACGTTTCAGTCGTTTTTTCCTGAAAAATCAGGGGATAAGATATCGTAATACACCAGCAGCCAACACTTGTTCAAAGAGCATGGTAAAAAAAATCATGTCATGTTTGAGTGCCTATTTTCGGGTAAAGCAGGCTTTCTTCCGCTCTGAAAAGGCAAAGATATGGTACGTAAGTTACATACTTTTACGTTTCAGTCGTTTTTTCCTGAAAAATCAGGGGATAAGATATCGTAATACACCAGCAGCCAACACTTGTTCAAAGAGCATGGTAAAAAAATTCATTTCATGTTTGAGTGCCTATTTTCGGGTAAAGCAGGCTTTCTTCCGCTCTGAAAAGGCAAAGATATGGTACGTAAGTTACATACTTTTACGTTTCAGTCGTTTTTTCCTGAAAAACCAGGGGATAAGATATCGTAATACACCAGCAGCCAACACTTGTTCAAAGAGCATGGTAAAAAAAATCATGTCATGTTTGAGTGCCTATTTTCGGGTAAAGCAGGCTTTCTTCCGCTCTGAAAAGGCAAAGATATGGTACGTAAGTTACATACTTTTACGTTTCAGTCGTTTTTTCCTGAAAAATCAGGGGATAAGATATCGTAATACACCAGCAGCCAACACTTGTTCACCAGATAAGAGCATCGTAAAAAAATCCATGTCATGTTTGAGTGCCTATTTTCGGGTTAAGCACGCTTTCTTCCGCTCTGAAAAGGCATAGATATGGTACGTAAGTTACATACTTTTACGTTTCAGTCGTTTTTTCCTGAAAAATCAGGGGATAAGATATCGTAATACACCAGCAGCCAACACTTGTTCAAAGAGCATGGTAAAAAAATTCATGTCATGTTTGAGTGCCTATTTTCGGGTAAAGCAGGCTTTCTTCCGCTCTGAAAAGGCAAAGATATGGTACGTAAGTTACATACTTTTACGTTTCATTCGTTTTTTCCTGAAAAACCAGGGGATAAGATATCGTAATACACCAGCAGCCAACACTTGTTCAAAGAGCATGGTAAAAAAAATCATGTCATGTTTGAGTGCCTATTTTCGGGTAAAGCAGGCTTTCTTCCGCTCTGAAAAGGCATAGATATGGTACGTAAGTTACATACTTTTACGTTTCAGTCGTTTTTTCCTGAAAAATCAGGGGATAAGATATCGTAATACACCAGCAGCCAACACTTTTTCAAAGAGCATGGTAAAAAAATTCATGTCATGTTTGAGTGCCTATTTTCGGGTTAAGTAGGCTTTCTTCCGCTTTGAAAAGGCATCGATATGGTACATAGGTGATATACCTTTACGTTACAGTCATTTTTTTCTCGAAAATCAGGGGATAAGATATCGTAATACACCAGTAGCCAACACTTGTTCACCAGATAAGAGCATCGTAAAAAAATCCATGTCATGTTTGAGTGCCTATTTTCGGGTTAAGCACGCTTTCTTCCACTCTGAAAAGGCATAGATATGGTACATAGGTGATATACCTTTACGTTACAGTCGTTTTTTTCTCGAAAATCAGGGGATAAGATATCGTAATACACCAGCAGCCAACACTTGTTCACCAGATAAGAGCATGGTAAAAAAATCCATGTCATGTTTGAGTGCCTATTTTCGGATTAAGTAGGCTTTCTTCCGCTATGAAAAGGCAAAGATATGGTACGTAAGTTACATACTTTTACGTTTCAGTCGTTTTTTCCTGAAAAATCAGGGGATAAGATATCGTAATACACCAGCAGCCAACACTTGTTCAAAGAGCATGGTAAAAAAATTCATGTCATGTTTGAGTGCCTATTTTCGGGTGAAGCAGGCTTTCTTCCGCTCTGAAAAGGCATAGATATGGTACGTAGGTTATATACCTTTACGTTTCAGTCGCTTTTTTCTCAAAAATCAGGGGATAAGATATCGTAATACACCAGCAGCCAACACTTGTTCACCAGATAAGAGCATCGTAAAAAAATCCATGTCATGTTTGAGTTCCTATTTTCGGGTTAAGCACGCTTTCTTCCACTCTGAAAAGGCATAGATATGGTACATAGGTGATATACCTTTACGTTACAGTCGTTTTTTTTCGCGAAAATCAGGGGATAAGATATCGTAATACACCAGCAGCCAACACTTGTTCACCAGATAAGAGCATGGTAAAAAAATCCATGTCATGTTTGAGTGCCTATTTTCGGGTTAAGTAGGCTTTCTTCCGCTCTGAAAAGGCATAGATTTGGTACGTAGGTTATATACCTTCACGTTACAGTCATTTTTTTCTCAAAAATCAGGGGATATGATATCGTAATACAACCAGCAGCCAACACTTGTTCACCAGATAAGAGCATGGTAAAAAAATCCATGTCATGTTTGAGTGCCTATTTTCGGGTTAAGAAGGCTTTCTTCCGCTCTGAAAAGGCATAGATATGGTACGTAGGTGATATACCTTTACGTTTCAGTCGTTTTTTCCTGAAAAATCAGGGGATAAGATATCGTAATACACCAGCAGCCAACACTTGTTCAAAGAGCATGGTAAAAAAATTCATGTCATGTTTGAGTGCCTATTTTCGGGTTAAGTAGGCTTTCTTCCGCTTTAAAAAGGCATAGATATGGTACATAGGTGATATACCTTTACGTTACAGTCATTTTTTTCTCGAAAATCAGGGGATAAGATATCGTAATACACCAGTAGCCAACACTTGTTCACCAGATAAGAGCATGGTAAAAAAATCCATGTCATGTTTGAGTGCCTATTTTCGGGTTAAGTAGGCTTTCTTCCGCTCTGAAAAGGCATAGATATGGTACGTAGGTGATATACCTTTACGTTTCAGTCGTTTTTTCCTGAAAAATCAGGGGATAAGATATCGTAATACACCAGCAGCCAACACTTGTTCAAAGAGCATGGTAAAAAAAATCATGTCATGTTTGAGTGCCTATTTTCGGGTAAAACAGGCTTTCTTCCGCTCTGAAAAGGCATAGATATGGTACGTAAGTTACATACTTTTACGTTTCAGTCGTTTTTTCCTGAAAAATCAGGGGATAAGATATCGTAATACACCAGCAGCCAACACTTGTACAAAGAGCATGGTAAAAAAATTCATGTCATGTTTGAGTGCCTATTTTCGGGTAAAGCAGGCTTTCTTCCGCTCTGAAAAGGCATAGATATGGTACATAGGTAATATACCTTTACGTTTCAGTCATTTTTTCCTGAAAAATCAGGGGATAAGATATCGTAATACACCAGCAGCCAACACTTGTTCAAAGAGCATGGTAAAAAAATTCATGTCATGTTTGAGTGCCTATTTTCGGGTAAAGCAGGCTTTCTTCCGCTCTGAAAAAAATAGATATGGTACGTAAGTTACATACTTTTACGTTTTAGTCGTTTTTTCCTGAAAAATCAGGGGATAAGATATCGTAATACAACCAGCAGCCAACACTTGTTCACCAGATAAGAGCATGGTAAAAAAATCCATGTCATGTTTGAGTGCTTATTTTCGGGTTAAGAAGGCTTTCTTCCGCTCTGAAAAGGCATAGATATGGTACGTAGGTGATATACCTTTACGTTTCAGTCGTTTTTTCCTGAAAAATCAGGGGATAAGATATCGTAATACACCAGCAGCCAACACTTGTTCAAAGAGCATGGTAAAAAAAATCATGTCATGTTTGAGTGCCTATTTTCGGGTAAAGCAGGCTTTCTTCCGCTCTGAAAAGGCATAGATATGGTACGTAAGTTACATACTTTTACGTTTCAGTCGTTTTTTCCTGAAAAATCAGGGGATAAGATATCGTAATACACCAGCAGCCAACACTTGTTCAAAGAGCATGGTAAAAAAATTCATGTCATGTTTGAGTGCCTATTTTCGGATTAAGTAGGCTTTCTTCCGCTATGAAAAGGCAAAGATATGGTACGTAAGTTACATACTTTTACGTTTCAGTCGTTTTTTCCTGAAAAATCAGGGGATAAGATATCGTAATACACCAGCAGCCAACACTTGTTCAAAGAGCATGGTAAAAAAATTCATGTCATGTTTGAGTGCCTATTTTCGGGTGAAGCAGGCTTTCTTCCGCTCTGAAAAGGCATAGATATGGTACGTAGGTTATATACCTTTACGTTTCAGTCGCTTTTTTCTCAAAAATCAGGGGATAAGATATCGTAATACACCAGCAGCCAACACTTGTTCACCAGATAAGAGCATCGTAAAAAAATCCATGTCATGTTTGAGTTCCTATTTTCGGGTTAAGCACGCTTTCTTCCACTCTGAAAAGGCATAGATATGGTACATAGGTGATATACCTTTACGTTGCAGTCGTTTTTTTTCGCGAAAATCAGGGGATAAGATATCGTAATACACCAGCAGCCAACACTTGTTCACCAGATAAGAGCATGGTAAAAAAATCCATGTCATGTTTGAGTGCCTATTTTCGGGTTAAGTAGGCTTTCTTCCGCTCTGAAAAGGCATAGATTTGGTACGTAGGTTATATACCTTCACGTTACAGTCATTTTTTTCTCAAAAATCAGGGGATATGATATCGTAATACAACCAGCAGCCAACACTTGTTCACCAGATAAGAGCATGGTAAAAAAATCCATGTCATGTTTGAGTGCCTATTTTCGGGTTAAGAAGGCTTTCTTCCGCTCTGAAAAGGCATAGATATGGTACGTAGGTGATATACCTTTACGTTTCAGTCGTTTTTTCCTGAAAAATCAGGGGATAAGATATCGTAATACACCAGCAGCCAACACTTGTTCAAAGAGCATGGTAAAAAAATTCATGTCATGTTTGAGTGCCTATTTTCGGGTTAAGTAGGCTTTCTTCCGCTTTGAAAAGGCATAGATATGGTACATAGGTGATATACCTTTACGTTACAGTCATTTTTTTCTCGAAAATCAGGGGATAAGATATCGTAATACACCAGTAGCCAACACTTGTTCACCAGATAAGAGCATGGTAAAAAAATCCATGTCATGTTTGAGTGCCTATTTTCGGGTTAAGTAGGCTTTCTTCCGCTCTGAAAAGGCATAGATATGGTACGTAGGTTATATAGCTTCACGTTACAGTCATTTTTTTCTCAAAAATCAGGGGATATGATATCGTAATACAACCAGCAGCCAACACTTGTTCACCAGATAAGAGCATGGTAAAAAAATCCATGTCATGTTTGAGTGCTTATTTTCGGGTTAAGAAGGCTTTCTTCCGCTCTGAAAAGGCATAGATATGGTACGTAGGTGATATACCTTTACGTTTCAGTCGTTTTTTCCTGAAAAATCAGGGGATAAGATATCGTAATACACCAGCAGCCAACACTTGTTCAAAGAGCATGGTAAAAAAAATCATGTCATGTTTGAGTGCCTATTTTCGGGTAAAGCAGGCTTTCTTCCGCTCTGAAAAAAATAGATATGGTACGTAAATTACATACTTTTACGTTTTAGTCGTTTTTTCCTGAAAAATCAGGGGATAAGATATCGTAATACACCAGCAGCCAACACTTGTTCAAAGAGCATGGTAAAAAAATTCATGTCATGTTTGAGTGCCTATTTTCGGGTAAAGCAGGCTTTCTTCCGCTCTGAAAAGGCATAGATATGGTACATAGGTAATATACCTTTACGTTTCAGTCATTTTTTCCTGAAAAATCAGGGGATAAGATATCGTAATATACCAGCAGCCAACACTTGTTCAAAGAGCATGGTAAAAAAATTCATGTCATGTTTGAGTGCCTATTTTCGGGTAAAGCAGGCTTTCTTCCGCTCTGAAAAAAATAGATATGGTACGTAAATTACATACTTTTACGTTTTAGTCGTTTTTTCCTGAAAAATCAGGGGATAAGATATCGTAATACACCAGCAGCCAACACTTGTTCAAAGAGCATGGTAAAAAAATTCATGTCATGTTTGAGTGCCTATTTTCGGGTGAAGCAGGCTTTCTTCCGCTCTGAAAAGGCATAGATATGGTACGTAGGTTATATACCTTTACGTTTCAGTCGCTTTTTTCTCAAAAATCAGGGAATAAGATATCGTAATACACCAGCAGCCAACACTTGTTCACCAGATAAGAGCATCGTAAAAAAATCCATGTCATGTTTGAGTTCCTATTTTCGGGTTAAGCACGCTTTCTTCCACTCTGAAAAGGCATAGATATGGTACATAGGTGATATACCTTTACGTTACAGTCGTTTTTTTTCGCGAAAATCAGGGGATAAGATATCGTAATACACCAGCAGCCAACACTTGTTCACCAGATAAGAGCATGGTAAAAAAATCCATGTCATGTTTGAGTGCCTATTTTCGGGTTAAGTAGGCTTTCTTCCGCTCTGAAAAGGCAAAGATATGGTACGTAAGTTACATACTTTTACGTTTCAGTCGTTTTTTCCTGAAAAATCAGGGGATAAGATATCGTAATACACCAGCAGCCAACACTTGTTCAAAGAGCATGGTAAAAAAATTCATGTCATGTTTGAGTGCCTATTTTCGGGTGAAGCAGGCTTTCTTGCGCTCTGAAAAGGCATAGATATGGTACGTAGGTTATATACCTTTACGTTTCAGTCGCTTTTTTCTCAAAAATCAGGGGATAAGATATCGTAATACACCAGCAGCCAACACTTGTTCACCAGATAAGAGCATCGTAAAAAAATCCATGTCATCTTTGAGTGCCTATTTTCGGGTAAAGCAGGCTTTTTTCCGCTCTGAAAAGGCATAGATATGGTACGTTAGTTACAAACTTTTACGTTTCAGTCGTTTTTTTCTGAAAAATCAGGGGATAAGATATCGTAATACACCAGCAGCCAACACTTGTTCAAAGAGCATGGTAAAAAAATTCATGTCATGTTTGAGTGCCTATTTTCGGGTTAAGTAGGCTTTCTTCCGCTCTGAAAAGGCATAGATATGGTACATAGGTGATATACCTTTACGTTTCAGTCGTTTTTTCCTGAAAAATCAGGGGATAAGATATCGTAATACACCAGCAGCCAACACTTGTTCACCAGATAAGAGCATCGTAAAAAAATCCACGTCATGTTTGAGTGCCTATATTCGGGTTAAGCAGGCTTTCTTTCGCTCTGAAAAGGCATAGATATGGTACGTAAGTTACATACTTTTACGTTTCAGTCGTTTTTTCCTGAAAAATCAGGGGATAAGATATCGTAATACACCAGCAGCCAACACTTGTTCAAAGAGCATGGTAAAAAAAATCATGTCATGTTTGAGTGCCTATTTTCGGGTAAAGCAGGCTTTCTTTTGCTCTGAAAAGGCAAAGATATGGTACGTAAGTTACATACTTTTACGTTTCAGTCGTTTTTTCTTGAAAAATCAGGGGATAAGACATCGTAATACACCAGCAGCCAACACTTGTTCAAAGAGCATGGTAAAAAAATCCATGTCATGTTTGAGTGCCTATTTTCGGGTTAAGTAGGCTTTCTTCCGCTGTGAAAAGGCAAAGATATGGTACGTAGGTTATATACCTTCACGTTACAGTCATTTTTTTTTCAAAAATCAGGGGATAGGTATCGTAACACACCAGCAGCCATCACTTGTTCAAAGAGCATGGTAAAAAAATTCATGTCATGTTTTAGTGCCTATTTTCGGGTTAAGCAGGCTTTCTTCCGCTCTGAAAAGGCATAAATATGGTACGTAGGTGATATACCTTTACGTTTCAGTCATTTTTTCCTGAAAAATCAGGGGATAAGATATCGTAATACACCAGCAGCCAACACTTGTTCAAAGAGCATGGTAAAAAAAATCATGTCATGTTTGAGTGCCTATTTTCGGGTAAAGCAGGCTTTTTTCCGCTCTGAAAAGGCATAGATATGGTACGTAAGTTACATACTTTTACGTTTCAGTCGTTTTTTCCTGAAAAATCAGGGGATAAGATATCGTAATACACCAGCATCCAACACTTGTTCAAAGAGCATGGTAAAAAAAATCATGTCATGTTTGAGTGCCTATTTTCGGGTTAAGTAGGCTTTCTTCCGCTCTGAAAAGGCATAGATATGGTACATAGGTGATATACCTTTACGTTTCAGTCGTTTTTTCCTGAAAAATCAGGGGATAAGATATCGTAATACACCAGCAGCCAACACTTGTTCACCAGATAAGAGCATCGTAAAAAAATCCACGTCATGTTTGAGTGCCTATATTCGGGTTAAGCAGGCTTTCTTCCGCTCTGAAAAGGCATAGATATGGTACGTAAGTTACATACTTTTACGTTTCAGTCGTTTTTTCCTGAAAAATCAGGGGATAAGATATCGTAATACACCAGCAGCCAACACTTGTTCAAAGAGCATGGTAAAAAAAATCATGTCATGTTTGAGTGCCTATTTTCGGGTAAAGCAGGCTTTCTTCCGCTCTGAAAAGGCATAGATATGGTACGTAAGTTACATACTTTTACGTTTCAGTCGTTTTTTCTTGAAAAATCAGGGGATAAGACATCGTAATACACCAGCAGCCAACACTTGTTCAAAGAGCATGGTAAAAAAATCCATGTCATGTTTGAGTGCCTATTTTCGGGTTAAGCAGGCTTTCTTCCGCTCTGAAAAGTTATAGATATGGTACGTAAGTTACATACTTTTACGTTTCAGTCGTTTTTTCCTGAAAAATCAGGGGATAAGATATCGTAATACACCAGCAGCCAACACTTGTTCAAAGAGCATGGTAAAAAAATTCATGTCATGTTTGAGTGCCTATTTTCGGGTTAAGTAGGCTTTCTTCCGCTCTGAAAAGGCATAGATATGGTACATAAGTTATATACCTTTACGTTTCAGTCGTGTTTTCCTGAAAAATCAGGGGATAAGATATCGTAATACACCAGCAGCCAACACTTGTTCAAAGAGCATGGTAAAAAAATTCATGTCATGTTTGAGTGCCTATTTTCGCGTTAAGTAGGCTTTCTTCCGCTCTGAAAAGGCATAGGTGTGGTACGTAGTTTATATACCTTTACGTTACAGTAGTTTTTTCCTGAAAAATCAGGGGATAAGACATCGTAATACACCAGCAGCCAACACTTGTTCACCAGATAAGAGCATGGTAAAAAAATCCATGTCATGTTTGAGTGCCTATTTTCGGGTTAAGCACGCTTTCTTCCGCTCTGAAAAGGCATAGATATGGTACGTAAGTTACATACTTTTACGTTTCAGTCGTTTTTTCCTGAAAAATCAGGGGATAAGATATCGTAATACACCAGCAGCCAACACTTGTTCAAAGAGCATGGTAAAAAAATTCATGTCATGTTTGAGTGCCTATTTTCGGGTTAAGTAGGCTTTCTTCCGCTCTGAAAAGGCATAGATATGGTACATACGTAATATACCTTTACGTTTCAGTCGTTTTTTCCTGAAAAATCAGCGGATAAGATATCGTAATACACCAGCAGCCAACACTTGTTCACCAGATAAGAGCATCGTAAAAAAATCCACGTCATGTTTGAGTGCCTATTTTCGGGTTAAGCAGGCTTTCTTCCGCTCTGAAAAGGCATAGATATGGTACGTAGGTTATATACCTTTACGTTTCAGTAGTTTTTTCCCGAAAAATCAGGGGATAAGATATCGTAATACACCAGCAGCCAAGACTTGTTCAAAGAGCATGGTAAAAAAATCCATGTCATGTTTGAGTGCCTATTTTCGGGTTAAGCACGCTTTCTTCCGCTCTGAAAAGGCATAGATATGGTACATAGATGATATACCTTTACGTTACAGTCGTTTTTTTCTCGAAAATCAGGGGTTTATGATCCGCAATGTTATAGCAGCCGGTATGGTGAATGTTTCTATTTATTTCTCTCATGAGCTGGTGTTTTAGTGTTGTTAATCATTATTATCTATCTTTGGAAATGCACGGTCTCAGTTATTAGTTTTTCAGCAGTTATCCCTGTAAAATAGGCATGAAATTTGTAGCTTTTACCGTGACAAAAATTACCATCTTAATTTGTTCGGGTTATATGGCAGCTAAATATGGCTGCCAACTTCACACCGGTCCCATTTCACCCTTTTAAAGAAGGAATTTCGAAAAATCCTTTTTTAGCGGATGCCTACGTCATAACATCTACCTGCATGCCAAATTTCAGCCCGATCCGTCCAGTGGTTTGGGCTGTGCGTTGATAGATCACTATGTCAGTCAGTCAGTCACCTTTGAGTTATATATATTTAGATTGCAAATTTTCTAGTGCTATGCGATATATAGGTAAATATCAGATAAATAAAGATTGTACAGAATTCATGGAACAGGGGGATTGAGCCAGGAGACAATTTTGTTCCCTCTTGTGTATAGAAAATAGGGTTTATTCTTTGGCAAACTAATATTTATTCAATTACCTTTGATTTAAACTCGTATATAAATATTTTTCTGAGATTATAAAATAGCTTGATTCATCTACTTGCGCCTTTTCTAAGCACAATGAACCTTCTTAAGTCTTATTGTATCACGGGAACTCAAACCAGCGAGATAAGATGTGACTTACTCAACACCACACACTTTTATCGAATTTTATAACACATTAGAGAACGGCTTCTGTGGTACACACCCCAGAAGCCGTTCTCTAATCTATGCACAATTTCCTGGTGAATCTATACCGGATGTAGCCCAGTTGCATTAAGTGTGTACTCACACTGCAGTCTGCTCATTCATGTCAATAGTTATACAGATCACTGGTGATGATGATTACGGAGCAGGTTTTTGTGGCTTGGCACAGTGCCTTTGATTTTTCAGGGTTTCAAACCTAGTGATCTGATTGAGAGAGATCTAACTTGTTTAGACTTCAGTAGATTGTTTTGGCATTATGCTATTTATTGTTCATTAAGATATCTTAACCATTTTAGATAGATGAATCATAACTTATATCTCTGGATTTTTGAAAAAGGCATTATTATCAATTACATAATTATATAGGCATTGATCATAAAATTCGAATTCTGATATTATATTTTTTTAAAGCTAACTCTATTCCCAACTTCGGATTCAGAAATTCTTTGTATTTGAGATATCCTCTATAAATATTTTGTGTTAATAACTGTACTCTCAAAAAATATTAAAAATAACAGTATAATATATTTAAAAAAAAAGATCATTGCAGTATGAAAAAAGAGGATCTCTCATTTCATCTTAATACTGGCCGATTGCAAAAATTAGTTCACACAATTTCCACCCCTCGAGCACGCACGTGAGGCGGGTGGCTGTGCATTCGCCGGCGTCCCTTCGGATCCCGTCACGTACGCATTCCGGACGGTCCCGCGCCGTTCCCACGGGCTCGATATCAGACTGTAGGCGGTCTAGGCGCCACTTGTTGAAACTGATACAAAAAGTAGGTAACCTCAGCGCAAACCACAAATACACACTCTTTTTTGACATCAAGATGTTAACATGAAAATTACATACATAGGTAAACTTTTTATTGACATAAATATTTTAAAACTACTAAACTAAAAAATATTGGGACAGTCTATGGTTACTGACCATATAAGTGAAAACTGAGTAACTTGTGACATTATATCTTATGGGAAACGTGCGGTGTGAAATTCGCGTCATCGTCACCGCACGTTTTTGTTCACCCAAAAAGTACACATATATATACAGTATACATATAGCTCATAGAAAGCGTTCGGTGACGATGACGCGAGTTTCATGATTTTTGTTCACCCAAAAAGTGGTCAATGCGCCAAAGAAGTTTTCACTTCAATAATAATATCGTAATAACAATAAACAGTAGTTAACATAATTACTTTGTATGTACTACAGCGAGCGATCTTTTCCAGACGACTTTTGGACGGCCGGAGTTGAAACACCGAGCATGGACGATGCTACACTTAATTATTGGTAGATAATTAAATATACCACTATACATATATAAATGGAATTAGACACATTTCTTTTAACATTTATTTAACCTCTCTCAACTAATAATGCGGCGCTCAAAGCGCGACTAGCCGGTCCTAGTTTACAACAGTGCTTCGGATGGCACGTAAAGCCGTCGCCTGGCTGCTGTAAGACAATATTCGTTAAGCCAAGTCATAAGCGGCCTAAAAATTCTAACACCTGTGCTTACCACTTATCTACACATGATGAAAAAGACCAATAATCTGGCATCATCGCATTTTAGTACCTATGGTATGGTACAGAAAAATTCAAGGTGAATGTCTTAAACGCTATCTAATTTAGGCAAAACCTTGTTACACATATTGAAAGCAAACAAGACAATAGGTATCATTAGCATGCGCACACGCATCCACCCGCGCGGATAGAAGCTGCGAGTCGCGGTCCATTTCCGAGCGCCGGCCGCGCCCGCCTCGCCCGCCGGCCCGCACCGTTGCACAACCGGCACGCTTGCTACAACGCCGCTACTGAAGGAGGAATACATTGTCTCATGTGTGAATTTGAAAAGGTAGATTAGTAGACCAGACTGTCTCCATATTATAACGTAGTATAATGGATAAATGATGACGCTGAAAATTCTAGCGTTCTTCGGCACGGATTTTCAACATCATTAAATTTTTAAACTTCACTTTGAAAGTTTGAGAAATTCTCTTCTTATAATATGTCATTCGTTTCAAAGATATAAGATCATTTGTTTTTGTTTGAAAAATATCGTGAGTATGAAATATTTTGAAAAATTAATAACGGTTAAACTCACGTCAATCAAAAGTAGAAATTACTCCGACCAGGTTTCGTACACATTCGTTGTCCTTCTTGTGGGAGCCAGTTACTAACCCAAGCCACGGCGGCTTTCGCTAGCGTCAGCTCTGCCGTCAGTTGACGTGAGGTCAGACGTTTTTAATATTCCAAAAAAAGATCATTTATGTACAATTATTGTAGCTTTGTTGGCCCAAAGATTATGATGTTTTTGTTTTAATAATATGTCAAAATCCAACACAATATAATATGCAACACATATAGGTTTTATGGTATTGACAGCTTCTGTGGTGTGGTGGTTTAATAGGTCGGCCCATAATCTGGAGGCGCCGAGTACGATTCCCGCGGCAGGACAAGTATTTGTGCACAGAGAAAAAGCACAAATTCTTATTTTGAGTCTGAGTGCTGTGGGAACACGGTCCTCGTGGTCCCTAGACACAGATAATCCTAGTAACGGTCCAGGATCTATGTATGACCGTTGGGCGTTATTATTGTATATTATTATTATTCGCATTAGCGCACTCGTCTGCAAGCGTCTCTCTCATCCTGTTTTCCGATCAGTTCCTACATCGAGTAACTACCACTTTGCTAAAATACATCGTCCAGCGCACAAACAGCTAGTTTCCCGCGCATTCCGCTTCGATGGCGGCTGTCGATGCGCCTGCGCCGGTATTTATCGCCCCGCACCAGATTGGGTAGCAGTTACTGCGGGTAACGGGGACTTGAAATAACTACTGTAGATAGATGTAAGATAGGGAATGTGAGAGGAAAAGACCTTAAACAAAGGATAACGATACGTTTTGTTTGGTTTTGGTTACTGTAGACAAAAGCTTCTAGCACGTTCTAGAACGGAAAATGGCTCCGAAAATATATTGTCAAAATATGCTTGATGGAAACATACGCGACAGTAATAGACTCATCAAGATTCTTTGCCACTAGACAATGTAAAGTATAATTTTAGTTTCTATAATTATACATAATCTAAATATATATCTAAACGAGCTTCTGCCCGCAGCTTCGCCCGCGGCGTGGCCTATGGGAAAATAATTCAACCACCCACTTCACCCTCTTAAGGGTGGAATTTCGAAAAATCCTTTCTTAGCGGATGCCTACATCATAACATCTACCTGCATGACAACGACCACAGAAAACATAGATTATACAAACACTACAACATCTGTAGTGTAGTGACTCATCGTGTCACCAAAGAATCCAGCTATTCGTGGCGGGTGTCGAGCCCGCCCCACCTGCGCCGTACGCTTCGAACATCATCCAAGGTGTGTCCAATATCTGTCAAAGTACTTATGTACCTTTTCATTTACAATAGAATTGTACTTACGTTTAGTAAAGGGGGCTACTCTGGTACTACGCGTTCAAAACATGCACGACTTAAGAACGTTCGTCTTCACTCGTACTTACGAGGAGTTTACTTTTGAGGACAATGAAACAGCTGAAATCATAATCAGCAAATTAGAGTAGGAGATTTTTGAAGTAAAACTTCTTTACGCACACTTGACTTGGGGAGTAAGCTGGTGAATGCGAGGCGAACGGAAGTTGAAGTTGGTTCACGTAAATGTCCATCAAAAAAAAAATTCCATTGTCAACGTAACAAAGTTAAAAGTTTTCATTATCATGTTGGTATGTCCTGCAATTTACAATTGTCAAGGTGGCGACATTAACATTAAACAAAGCAAAAGCTAAGTTATACCGGCCGATAGATGGAGCTAAACTAAAGAAGTTTTACTTCAGTCGTGCAGACTCGTTTTTTTAGAACGGGCTAATCTGTTGGTTTCAAACAACCTTTATAGCATCACCGGGTGGTACAGACGTACAGTAGAAGACCAGCTGGGCGATCACGTAACTCGATTTATAGAAACACAAACTTGTATGGAATTGACAGTTTGAATACGCAGTTTATGTGCATAGTTAGTATAGAAATTTCCCCTGTTGCATTGCAATCAAAGTTTTGTGATCACCCCCAGGTATTGCTGTAGTCCACAAGTAGTAGGAAGTCAATGAGCAAAGGAGTAATTAAAATAATTGTAGAGGAGCCTGTCCGACGACGGTTGGGATACACAAACTGGTGGTTCGTGGAGACTGCGACTTAGTAAATGTACTTATGAAACGTCGTTCTAGGTAGAGCGGTGATTTACGCAGATAAAATGTCAGAAGTGTGTGTGAGTGAGATGAGTCGAAGATTGGACTCAGTTGAGTGCATTAGGAGAGGCCTATATCCAACAGTGGGTTAATAAGATGATGATAAGCGGGAACTGAAAATAGTAGTTTCTTTATGAAGATTCTGTTAAGCGATATTTATTGACAGCCTCTGTGGTGCGGTGGTTGGCACATAACCCGGAGGCAGCGGGTTCGACTCCCGCGGCAGGACAAGTATTTGTGCATAGTAAAAAAAGCGCAAATACTTGTTCTGAGTGGGTGTTGTAAGACCATGGTCCTCGTAGTTCCTGAGTGCCTAGACACAGGGAATCCTAGTTAGGGTCCAGGATCTATGTATGTTAACGTTGTGCGTTATTATTATTATTATTATTGATATTGTCCAAAGCTACAGAACAGATAATAGTACTACCTACCAAAGTTCAGACAAAGCAGTTTCCAACTTTATCAGCAATAATGTACTCATGCTACTAATTTCATCTAAAGTGCCGGTAGAAACACTGCACGTCAAAGTATTACCTCACACTTTCTTAATTGTTTTCTAATTGATTCTGTATAATTAAAACCGTTAAAACCACGTTGTAGAATTAATTAATCAGGTGCAGTTTTAATTAAAACTGTAGAAAGTAAGTGGTATACAATCACTGTTTTAAATTCATATTATAACTCGCTCTTATAGTTTGTTTCACTAGGTGGTAGGACTTTTCTGCAAAGTTCGTCTAGGTAGGTACCGCCGCTTTGCCAGTTATTCTGCCGCCAAGCAGTAAACACAGTTCAAACTGGAAACGATATCTAGTGAAATTACTGGTCAAATGCGACTTTATGACCTGATATTTATGTGCTGATATCTTAGGATGACGTGCGCAGTGCAGTGTCGCGAGAAAGTGTGAGTGACACTGCCACCAATATGGGCAGCCGTGTCGCTTAACATCAGGCGAACGACTAGCTCGTCATGTCATCCGTTAATATAAAAAAATACTCACACAAATATTGATATTGCGGCAGGACAAGTATTAGTGCATAGAAAAAATTAGTGCAAATATTTGTTCCGACGAGTCTAGGTTTTGTTGGACCATGGTCTTCGTAGTGCCTGGGTTCTTAGACACAGGGAATCCTAATTAGGAGCCAGGATCTATGTATGTGATCGTTGGGCGTGATTATTGAGGAATATGTCATTTATTTCTGTTGAATAAAATTATGATGCCATAATATCCTGCTACTATTAGAAACGTGAAAATTTGTATGTATGGATGTTTGTTACTCTTTCACGCTCAAACGGCTGGACGGATTTGAATAAAATGTGGCATAGAGATAGCTTGATAGCGTGAGTTCATGTTTGTGGTGGTGTCATAGCTGAAGAATCGTCCAGTCGGCGCATCTCATATGGAGAGAGTGTAAGCCATAATGTTTCTTGAACATTCTAGTTTCCTCATTATATTTTCGTTCAAAAACGAGTGCATATTCTACACGAAACTTGAAAAGTCAAGGGTCAAGCCGCGCGGAATTTGAACAAGGATGGTTTGAATATGAACCAGGATGGTTTGAAAGTGGCACGAGTTACTGCTGAGCCATAGTCGCAAACTATATACATAACAAGTTACATCAAGATCTGTTCGGCCTTTTAGTCGATATACGTAAACAAACAGACAGTTAACTTTCAAATTTATAATAGTGTCGGTGGTTTATACAAGGGGAGCTGGAAATTCTGGATTCCTATTTTATCATGGAAAATGGAAAGCTGAAATTGAATCGAAAGTAAATTCAAAGTTGATCAATAAAGTTCACACAAGTCAGTCCAGTCAGTAGTACAACCTTATTAAAGACTTTATAAAATGCTGCAATTTATAGTACATTTTTATAACTTAGAAAGCTAATGAAAGTGATTCTAGCTGTCAATATGAGGTGAAAATAGCTTTTATATCTTTAGCAATTGTATACCCTATATGTTTGAGAGAAAGTTTAAATTGATTTACCTTAGTGATGTAGCTGCGTATGTTTATGGGGTGATCGCAAAATTTATGGGAGTGTCCGAGTGTATATTACTAGTTGAGTGGGATTGCAACTATTTTGTAATAGTGTTGTAATTTGCTATTATGAAAGTTTGCGATCACTTTCCAGAGGCTATCGACTGGTCGTTAATGGATTAGTCACAGTTATTTGAGAGCTCTTACTCGTTTTTATCGCAATTGGCAGTATTGTGGAATTTACTATAAATATAATTAATATCAATAAATGACGCCCAACGATCACACAGACCTGGACCCTAACTAGGATTTCCTGTGTCTAGGGACCCAGGAACTACGAGGACCGTGGTCCCACAAAACACAGACTCGGAACAAGTATTTGCGTTTTTTTTGTGCGTACATAATTGTTCTGCTGCGGGAATCAAACCTGCCGCCACCGAGACGATATGCTCCACCACCACACCACAGAGGCTGTCAATGTGCACGCTGGTTTTCTTCAGACCCGCATCCTTTTTACTTAATATTATGTGTGATAGTGTGTGTGAGTGCATGTGTGTGTGTGTGTTGCGTGTGAATGTTTTTTACCATTAATCTCCATGAACTAATTCTGATGAAATCTGGAATTTGATCGCTTATACCTACGCTCGATTAACACATACTTTTGTAAATAGTTTTTTCTTCGAAAGCCTACCGATTAGGTGGTGTAAGGTGAATCTATCAACTGGTTTTGCTTAGTTCTCAGCCGACCGCACTGTGTCCACTTAGTCCTAGTCCCGTGTAATCCAGGCTTCACGAGTTGTAACCGCTGAGTCATCACGCTTAGTACTCGTTATGATAAAGCGATCAGTTTCTCCGTGTTTGCTTTTCCATGAAAACTTTGAACATTAAAGCTTATGGCAATCTTTATCTTTGATTACGTTGAAAAAACGACTGTATATTGTCAAAAAATTACAGATAAATATATATAAATAAATATTTATGGGCATTAAGGATATCACATAATAATAATAATAATGTTATGTATAAGTAGGTAATGTTAAATGTCATGTTTAAGTAGTAGTAAATATTAAGTATACATTTGTATGTATGTTTGTATGTATGTATGAGCTTGTGCTCGTCTAAATTACATAGCTAACCAGCTGGTTAGCTGACTTAAGACTGAATTAAGACTTATTCTTATTTCACACCGCGCCATCTAGCCCAAATCCTAATCCCTAACCCTAGTTAGGGTCCAGGCACTAAGTATGTGATCGTTGGGCGTCATTTATTTATTTATTGTTGTTGCTAAAACATTTTATTTAACTTACTAGGCGCCCTTTCATGTCATCTCTACAGTTGCCCACAGCATTTTTTAGTGTTAAATCATAAGTGTGTCATTTTAAGTTAATAATTCTTGACCATGTTTCGATTCCGCATTTCCGATGCTTTCTTGGTAGGAGTTACTCGCGCAGTGAGCCCGCAACGGTTTTTAGTAATTACTTCATGGCAAATTAGCATAGTTTGGTTCATGTCATCCTAATCCCACGGCTTGTTGACTATAACTAGCTAGAAAGCGAGCGCTCGAGCTAATACTCCAGTAGGTACTTCCACTTCAAATATTTCGCTTTCTCGCATTGTCAACACGGGCAATTTGCTTTTGAAGAACAAGATCATCGTTGTTGAAGCTTGTCGTTGCATCACGACGTAAACAATACCTTTTCACTTGTTGTATAATTTGTTGAAAGAAAGCTTTAATGCCATATACATCCGATTATACGAGTATATAATTCCTTTTGTAAAAATAATCCAACTGACTTCAAACCCATCACATCTGTTTCTCATAAAAATGAGAACATCATCAATATAATTAGAGTCTGTAGTTCGAATTAAATATTATTAAAGATTGGTAATTGGCAAATTTAAATGGTATAATAAGGAACCAGCATTCAAAAAAATATTTAAATATCGTCTCACCCAGTCAAAAGTTCTGAGGTAACAAACATTTAAAAAAATACAGTCGAATTGAAAACCTCCTCCTTTTTGAAGTCGGTACAAAAGGGAATTATAAGATAATTACTCAAAGTAGTCAGCTTAAATTAGAAGCAGCACACTCAATTTCCCGTTTAGACAGCTATATATGACCATCACTATTATCTTAAGAAAACAATACTCACTTTTAAAATCCAATAGCGTAGTAGACAAAATGTATTGGTATAGTGATAAGTCGGTAGACCCAAAACATTGGATATCTAGCTTTAATGATAGGCACAGAAACCGATGCTGATAGTGGTATGTGGTGTGAATGTAAAGGTTGCCACATTTCACGACTTGCCCCACCCTGTCTGTTTTTAAGGAAGGGCCGGTGGTTAGGGCTGTGGCGCTGTAACCAGGAAAATATAGCTACAAAATTCTTGATTAATGGTCACGCGATGAGTTTTAAAGAGAAATATTTTTCAAATCTCTTAATTTGTCACTAGAATGTTGGCAAATTTTGCAAATCTCTTAGTGGTGGTTTTTCAATAATCAGATAAAAGTTATTCATTAGGTAAAACAAAACATAGTGAAAATAAAAGAATAATTTTGTTTAGTGAACACGGGAATAATAATGATACTTTTATTTTAGTCAGATTATAATTTGTTAGTTGAAAAACTGCACCTTAGGATGATGTTAGAAATTTGGCAAATGTCTCAAATCTCTTAATATTAGATTGCGGGCATTTTTTTTTTTCCGAAATTAAGTAAAATGGGAATTCAGGAGAGAGTGTGGCCTACAATCCGCTTCGATGGCCAAGTGCGGGGATGTTCACGACTTTTGTGGTTCTTGAATGTTTTCTTTCACTGTTCTAAGAGCGATTGAAAATTTCGTACATACCTTGAAAATCTATTGGTGCCGGGCTGAGCGAGATTCGAATCTGAGTATGTTGGTTTGAAAAACCACACGACTGAGCCACGATAGCTCTCAAAATTTTTCTATGAAAAATTCAAAATAATAATTTACCTACATTTTGACCTGCCAAGCGCCAAATTTAATCTTCTTTTCAAGTTCACAACGGCTAGATGTTTAAGTAGAGATTTTTATCTGGGACTTGTACTATTGTATATTCTGTGTAAGGACTTGTGAGTTTAGAGAACACAACCTCTTTGGTCGATACAACCCAATAGGTACGGTCAATATTATATCGGTCAACTGTTTACTTTGAACGTGTGGCTAGGACAGTTTCGAGAACTAAAAGCAATAAAACTGACGGTTCTCTGTAAAACTAATATTTGTGTGTGTTTCCGAGGTGTGGAAAAATATATACATTTTATCATATTCCCTATAGCGGCTAAGACTACGGAGACTATGAGATGTCGATATACTAGCGAGCGTCGCATCGTGTAATCTGGGTAGGCTAACGAAAAAAATGGCGCTCATGAACATCATAAACTAAAGAATGCTGTCATATTTCGGTCACATATTGAGAAACGACAAGCTCAAGTTTCTCCAATTTACTGTCCAGGAGAAAATCACTGGGAAGAAACATGTGGGTAGATGATATTATTCCTAGTAGGAGTAGTTTGGCAGGAGTACAAGATCTCTGTTTAGAGAAGCAGCACCGAAATTTTGGATCGACATTATGATATCCAGCCTCCAGTAGAAGCGGAACCAGAAGAAGAAGAGTAAGAAATAAGTCATTATAGTAAGAATACCTAGGCGTGACATCTACATAATGAAAACCACTTAAAAACGCAAATTGGTTCACTTATTCATTAAAATTACAGACCACATTGAAAGTTAAATGTAGTCATTACATACCCGCTGACCACTGCAATGGTTAACAATGAAGCTGTCAATACAAAGTACCATGACTTGATCAATTGCTGTGAAAGCGGCACTCCTTGCAGTAACAACTACCATGGATCGTCACATGTTCCTACCATGCCACCATGACGTGAAAGCGTGGGCTCTTCGCCAAACACCTTCTGGTTATGCTAATCAACATTTAATTTGATTTGTTCAATTTCACGGTATCATCGGTGACGAGGGTCTTGATCTTTTGATCACGGAGAGAGTGAATGATTAGTGTTTCAATTATAATTATATTTAAGAGTACTGTGAGATTGTTTAATGGATTTTGAATTGAGTATTTGTGAAGATTAACATTATTTTATGCTCATTCCTTGTCGTTAAGCAAGTGCCCGACTTCCCGCGAGAGCTTAGAATATTAATTTAAATTATTTTGAATTTTGGATTTTAGATTTTAGAAGTAGTAAAAATAGACTCTAAACTCTCTATTTTCTGGGATAAAAAGCTTCTGTGTTGAAATCGATTTAGTCATTTTGGCTAGAAATTGACAAAAATCAAACAAACAGACAGCGCTTTGGTTTTATATATTAGTAGGGATAGAGATAATCGTGATTGTTGAAAGTATCAACGTATTCTAAAAAACAAATCTTTTTCGTGTATCCAAACAAAAGAGAAAAAATTAATTCGACAGGATCAAATAAAATTTGCGTCATGAATGTTCGAAATATATTCAAAGGGAGAAGTAACTTCCCGACAAACCCACATTTGCGGTTGAGTTAGTAACGCTATAGTCTCTACTCTCTGACCTCAGCTATGACCAAGGATGAGCGCTGAACTCACAAAAACTGTACGAAAACTGCACAAAAACCCGTGTTGTATTGATGTCACGCCCGAACTGCGCGCTTCAGCAGTTTTCACGGTGTTTACTGCCTACAGAGGATATTTGACGCGTTGTCATTCTAATTCAAGTTTGCTGTATGTTTCTTGATGAGGTCATTGGTCATGACCGTGAATTTGTTTTCTTTGACAGTTATTTATTTGTTACAACTTTAGAAGGAACCTTCAATCTTTTGAAGTAGGTACCACTTCTTTACGCTCGCTCTTGGGAGTAAGCTGGTGAATGTGTAACGAGGCGAAAGAAGTTTAAAGTTGTTGGTTCACGTAGATCTCCATTGTGAACATAACAAAGTGAAAAATTACTTGAAATTTGTTTTGTTATGTTGGTATGTCCGGTAAAATGTTGGAGATCTATGTAAATTATATTCCGTTCACCTCGCATTTACCAGCTTACTCCCCAAGTCAAGCGTGCGTAAAAAAGTTTTACTTCATAATTTCATTCAATATTACAAAAAACAAGAATTTGATCCATGCTCAATCTCAATCTCATAAGACTGCAATTTGAAACCGTTCTCATTGTACAATAGAGTTCAGTTTCGCACCCCATGGGCTTATCATCGGTGTGTTGTAATGGTTACACACAGTGCAGTTATTCGAACGTGCGAACCGCGCCGGCCGGAGCTTGGAGCCAGTTCATTCACTGTTTTTTGCATAAATTGACGCGAACTGTTACAAAATACTGGTTATTGTTCGACGGGAGCTGTGTGAGTACGGAGGTCGACCTTTGTTTTGAGTGACTTGGGTTTTTATCGGCTATACAGATTTTAGGTGGGTAGAGAGAAACTCGTAAAATAATAAGTAATATAATATATTTTATCTTTTAAAATAAAAATGTTATTAGCTCCACATAGAAATAATAGCTGCTTTCTTTCTGATTATGTATGCTTATTACTGAGCATAGAGTTACTACGGCGGAGACAGAAAAACGCAAGAAAAATGTTTTAACACTCCCATGTTGAAATGTTATTTTTTTTTTATTGTTTGATAGGCCCGCGTTTGACCACTATCGCACCTGATGGTAAGTGACGATGCGGTCTAGGATGTAACACGCTTGCCTAGAAGATACCTGTTCACTCTCGATTTGAAGACTCCAAGGTTATAGTTTTCGGGAAATACGGATGCCGGTAAAACGTTCCACTCTTTGGCTGTTCGCATGATAAATGTGGAGCCAAATCTCTTTGTTCGCACATGACTGTGGGATATTAACCATGTACCGGTGGCGCTTTTTCGTACATCTGGTTGTCCGATGGTGGAACGGTGACGGCGGAATCAGGTTATGCAACTCCAATGCACACTCTACAAAATGCACTCGAATTCAAAATGTGATTCAAAGTTTTTGTTCGATAGCTCAAATATGAATTCTATAATTGGTAAGCTTGGAAGGCCTCCTCTGTTCAAAACACATGCAATGGATCTATAGTTATATATGTGTATTCATATATTATGACAGCTTCTGTGGTGTGGTGGTTGAGCAGGTCAGCTCATAGCCCGAAGGCGGCGGGTTTGATTCCCGCGGCTAGACAAGTATTAGTGCACAGAAAAAAAGCGCAAATACTTGTTCTGAGTCTGGGTGTTGTGGGACCATGGTCCTCGTAGTTCCTGGGTTCCTAGACACAGGGAATCCTAGTCAGGGTCCAGGATCTAGAGATGTGATCGTTGGGTGTTATTATTATTATTATTGTTTAACTACAAAATCACATAATCCTCATAAATATTCTCAATGGATGAACAATAAAACAAACTCGTGAGGTGTGGCCAGTAAATACGCGGTTATGTAACACTCGTTAATAAGGGCGTGTGGTACAAGTCAATAGCGATACATCATAGAATTAAAAAATCAGACCTTACATGTACGTATTTTAGGCGAGTCATTAAACAAATAATATATTTTTTATATCAGAAACTCTCTTTTGCAATTAAACCAAAATAATAAGACCAAGAATAAGTATAGAATAAGATAAGAAAGAAAACCGTTATGTTTAATATTATGAAGAGTGAGTAATTGAGTAAAGAAACAAAAAAATTGATGATCATAATGGTAAATAGTTATAAAATATTATATTAAATATTTATATTTTATATCTATTATTATCTTCGGTAATAATAACAGATTCCTTTTGGAAGTCAACTTTGGAGCCTATTCGATAGAAAGTGCTTACACAATTTCAAAGCAAAAAGCAATTTGTCATAGTAGTTAGTACAAACCTGCAGGGTGATCACGAAACTTTGATTGCAATGCAACAGGAAAAATGTCCATACTAACAGTGCACATAAACTGCGTATTCAAACTGTCAAATCCATATAAATTTGTGTTTTTATCGTTGCAATCTAGTTACGTGATCGCCCAGCTGTTCTCCCATAACTTACTCCACTGCCCAAGTCCAAGTAGCGGTTTCAGAGCAAAGTGGCCGCCATTATCGGGAGTGAAAGGAATCAAAATATCACATACTTGCGGCTGAGTGTTTGCACTCAAAGTACGCCGACCATGGCGAGTGTTTACTCTGGGCACTTGGCCATTTTGTAGAGGTAATATTATGACTATAGAGATCAGATTATATGCTACATAAAAAGCTCAAAATATACAATGCATGAAAATTCATATAAAGAATGGAAATATGCAACATGAAATAATAAAAATGGTTTTTTAAAGTTATTATTACTCAACGATAACAATCATGTTTGCTAATATATCAATTTATACAAAATATACTTAACTATGAAATTTACAATTTACTGGTTCGAGTCCAACATACCCGCTGCCCACCCTCAAAAAATTGTGTGAAACATGAATACCTAATATTTTGTGAGTATCGTTTATATTAGTAAAAAGCTTTGTCCTGAGTGATTACAGCCCAAACCACTGAACATAGAAACTCCATAATTTGACGATGTCTCCATTTTGTGAAGTAGGGGTGTATTAAGGAAGGTTTATAACTTCAACACCTAAACGGGCAACGCATTAGTGGCATGTCTAGTATTACAGATGTCCGGATACCACTCCACTTCCTATCAGGAAGGCCGTATGTATAGTTGGCTACAAATAAGACAAAAAAGCTTGTGGTATCTTTAACAAGACTTAATTTCTTAAATCACGACATGTACATAAGGCAAGGAAGTAGAGTACATACACAACACACGAATGGACACGCCCAACGATCGCATACATAGATCGTGAACCCTAACTAGCATTCCCTGTGTCTAGGGACCCAAGAACTACGAGGACCATGGTCCCACAATATCCAGACACAAAACAAGTATTTGCGCTTTTTTTTCTGTGCACAATTCTTGTCCTGCCACGGACATGTAATTGCAAGTATTGCAATAAATCGCATTAATTATGTGACCAAAGAATATTATTTAAATAAACTTTTACTCGTGATGACAGAAATAAAAGTATGATACAGCACGCGCAAGGTGCTTTTCGCCATACAATTGCGACAGTCCATGGCATTTCACACGTGTCGGTTACGCAACTGATTGATTGCCCGTTAAACTTAATCGGAGATTAAAGCTTTGTAAAGCTTCCTTCAATTACTTGCCATCATCATGTAATGTTATATCGTGTGTAATTGTGTAACATTTAATTAGTTTGAAAAGGAAGTGTTTAGTATAACACATCAATGGGAAGTTGATGTGAAATAGAAAGTTGTTTTAATGACCTATCGGTATTATAGATACTAATTTTGGTGTCTGCTTGAAAAACTTTTATAGCTCTGTATAATTACAAGAAAAAACAGCATAAATAGCAAAACAGCAGTTGGATAACGAAGCAAACATTATGAATTTATTTATTTAACATAATTCAAAACAGTACAACAGTACAGTATTCAAAATTTGTATTTATCCATTAGTGTATAGCAGCAGTTTGTTTTTATTGTAAATAAAAAATTAAAAAAATAGCTAGTCTTATTGTGGTAAAGCAGAATGCTAGCCTGCTTTGGCTTTTGTTATCCCTCTTATTAATTCACAATTCATTATCTACAGAGGCTCTTATTTATATTTGAAATCTGGTTACTCTGTAGGTAGTTACTGCAATAACCAAATTTAGGGAAGGTTGTTCAACCGTTGATACTTACGTCAATCATTTAACTGTTTTAAAATTGATTATTTTTCGAGTTTCAATCAACGAGGGCTAGTTTTCCTCAAGTATTGTGTGACATTCGTCACAGTTCACAATCAATAAGCTTGTTTTCGTCACTTTGCCTCAATCGATTAGTGATGTACCTGCTTTGACAGTGACGTCAATGAACTTAACAAAATGGTAATGAAACTAGATTAAGGTTCAATTGTTAAATAAATAAAATAAATATATGTGGACATTTCACACAGCGCCCCAAATCTAGCCCCAAACTAAGCAAAGCTTGTACTATGGGAGCCAGATAACTGATACAGTACTTACTTAGATACTTTTTGTTTGTAAATACATACATAGAATACAATATAATACCCAGACACAGAACAAACATCGATGTTCATTACAAAAATGTTTGTCCTAGGTGGGAATCGAACCCACAACCTACAGCTCAGAAGGCAGGGTTACTACCATATCGGGTCAGCTACTACTGAGCTATCGGGTCACTCTGAAAAATGTATGGATTGGTTAGGACCAAGATCTCATCGCGATCGAAAGTCAGAGCCCGACGCGTGCCCCTAACGCTGGTACTCATTTGGCACAACGAAGCAGCATTAGTATGCTACCTACCAGTAGTGGTCTGGTGCATTTGGACTGCCTATTGTTCATCGCGGCATATAGTCCAAATTTTTATTTTAGTAGATGGTAAAGCTAGTAGTAATTGTAATTTTCAACCTCAATTGTATGCTGAGAGATTTCTGACATCACATAATGCCACACTTATGTTTTTCTATGTCTTATTGTATTGTTTCCATCGTATTTATATTATTGTGTTACATTGTGTGTGTCTCGAATAAATATAGGTTTATTTCATAGTATTTTCTCTATATTACCTTAGACTTCCTTTAAAAAAAACGTTGACCACAAATTAATAACAGGTAAGGTAATCAAACTTAGCACACCGCGCCGATAGTCGATCTACAATACTTTTTGCCTATTAATATAAATGTTTGCATTAGATACTTCAGTCACGCTTTCGCTCGGCTTCTCATCAGCTCTTCGATGGTGATACGTGCCGCGATTCTATGCTGAGACGTGAGATCCGCGAAGGTTGTGCCGATAGAGCTTACTGCTTTTATTTTTGCTGCTTGTAACAATTGGTTGTATTCAGAAGTTTTGGAGCTCTTGTGTCGGGGAACTATGATTCAATGAAGGCACAAAAAGGTTCAAGATTGGTGACATTACGCATAAGGTTATTACAGTTTTTTTTACACTGACAGTTGTTTAGGTTTTTTGTTGTTGTTTTGGCTCTACACTTTTGTGTATTAAGCCATTGTCTACGAATTGATAATTTTCAAGTTAATGATATTTCATTTATGTATGTGTCAAGTTAAGTCAAGTCACAGTCTAGTGAAGTGGTGGCAACTTTACCAGAAGCTTCTATGAAGTTTTGAAAAGAACACGTAAAGAAATATTTCACCATCATTATACCACTTTCCCACACTCTTGCCTGTAATCCAGCATTTAACGAATAAAATGCTACCAATTTTATTCACCTACACTGAAATTAACACCAGTTTCGGAAAATAATAAAATGCGGCGACAAGATCTTTCACGTTTTCCCGCCAAAACTATGGTTTTGATAATAGGTCTTAAAACAGGAAATAATTTATTGTTAGCTACAGTGCCCTTCAAACCGGAACACAGCAGTGCTTGCGCACTACTGCTTAGCGGCAGAATAACTGGCAAAGCGGTGGTAGTGGTGGTTACCTAGACGAACTTTGCAGTAAAGTCCTACCACCTGTTCAGCAATTGTTACCACATGTTCAACAATTGTTACCACATGTTCAACAATTGTTACCACATGTTCAACAATTGATCAATACACGATTGCATTTTCACCACATCGGTACCGGGCGTTAACACTAGCTCCACTATAGTCATATTACTCTAATATAGCTGTAATCATCAGCTAATTATGAGCTGAATGGGTAATTACAACATAATTAAAACAATTCATCGTGTAAGCAATTGCTTATTCGTGACACATGAACGACTTAGGCCGTAGATATGTTTTATTAACATTATGGTAATGTGATGAAAAATGGAGTAGCTTCCGAAGATGTAGATAACTTTTACTCTTTCATTACTATACTCATATGAAACTAAATCTTAATTAAAATCAGTGCATAAAAGTTTTATGTGTTAAGAACTTTCATTATTTTATTTAAATCTACATAGCTAGATTGTTTGATAACCGCAAATATTCGTTTATTTATATAAGCCGATATTAGCTCTAAGAGCGATCTTAAGATCTCATAGGTAACTAATAAACGCATTTTAGAAATCGCTTTAATTGAGCTTTTTAGATTTATTTATTTCCATTACTAACATAACGTACACCGTAGTCAGATCCGATAACACAATAAAATTAAAAAGGAAACATTGCTAAGTGTCATCACAGTTACAGGTAAAGACTGCATGCAAAATAAAAAAGAGTATAACAGTGTTCGAAAAATAGAAAATAAAAATAGATGTGTAAATGCCAGCTCAACTAAAACTGGCATTTCAAACCACGACTCAGTATTCCATATACTCAATATTACTGGGTGGTAGGACTTTTCTGCAAAGTACGTGTAGGTAGATACCACCGCTAAGCCAGTTATTCTACCGCCAAGCAGTAGTGTACGAGCATTGCTGTGTTTGGTTTGAAGGGCACTGTAGCTAGTGAAATTACTGGGCAATTGAGGTTTTATTATTTAATCTCACAGTCGAGTAATCTTATTACCAGACTGTGCTGATGTCTCAGGATGATGTGCGCAGTGCAGTGTCACACGAACCTTTATATTTTAGAGTTCCGAGTGACACTGTTCTGTTATGGGCGGCGCATAACATCAGGTGAACGACAAGCTCGTCACATCATTCACTAACATAAATAAAAATATATACATAAATGAGTTAGGGCCTATGCACACGGCGTATTTTTAATGCCCTCTCTCAGGGCCGCTATAAATGCCGAACATTCGCTACCTTTTTGATATTTACAGCAACCCCGAGAGGGGGTGTCTTTGAATCGCGCGTCGTCGGCGCGTTAATAATTCGCCGTATCCATAAGCCCTTAGGTCTGCTATACTTGAGATCGCTTTCAAAATTTAAATCAGTTTATAAACACGGGCCTTTTTCTAACCTGGCAATAAATATTTAGTATAGAATTATATTATCTGTGGTGCCTATAGATAAGCACCAAATATCTTGTCTCTACTAAAATAATTTAACCGGTTAGGTGGCACGCGGCTTAATTGGGCCAATAACACGATAGATGATGACTCTTTATTGAAAACACCTTACTATAGGAGAAATCGGTAATCAGAATTAGTTTCACAATGTGCGGGCAATAATTGAATTCTATGAAAGTTACGTAACCTTCAGAAAAAAAAAACAGTGTGCTTTAGACCACACGACTGAAGTAAAACTTCTTTAGCTCGATCTATCGGCCAGTATAACTTTGTTTAATGTTAATGTCGCCATCTTAACAATTATTGTAAATTAACATATTACCGGGCATATCAACATAATAATACAAATTTTAAGTAATTTTAACTTTGATATGTTTACAGTGGAGATCTACGTGGACCAACAACTTTCAATTTCCGTTTGCCTCGTTACGCTTACACCAGCTTACTCCCTAAGTCAAGCTTGCGCTAAGAATTTTTACTTCAATAGTCCGCTCGTCACTGGGTTAAAACAAACACCTGGAATATAAGCCAAGTACACCGGGGTCACTGCCCGATATAATCCGATTGCATCAGATGTGTGAGTGTATACGAATGTGTGAAATTTCACTTTCGATTGCGGACTCCGAGCCTCAATGGACATAATACTTTATAGGGCTGTCAGTTGCTGAATAGCAGTTAGTTATTAATTTAATCTGAAATGAATATAAAAAATTCACTCAATTTTAAACTTCAAATCAACACATAATTATATACGCGCTATTTGCTTTTGTAAATCTCAGAAATATCTCTCAGGATTTTGTTGTAATGCATGACTTTTGCTTAGCAGTGGGATTCATAATTCAATACAAAACAATGTGCATCCCGCTGTGAAGCGGCATTCCGCAATAATTATGTAATTACTAATTGATTTACAACAACAATAATTAAAAAAAAAACGAGTGTGCTTTAGACCACGCGACTGAAGTAAAACTTCTTTAACTTCATCTATCGGCCCGCATAACTTTGTTTTTGCTTTGTTTAATGTTAATGTCGCAATCTTGACAGTTAAAAAATGTAATTTTAACGGACATGCCAACATAATAATACATATTTTTAACCTTGTTATGTTGGCTATGGAGATCTACGTAAACCAACTTGCCTTGCATTCACCAGCTTACTCCACAAGCGAAGCGTTTTACTTCAACAATAACGGTTGGAGTGAGTGAAAGTGGGACTCGATGGCAGTCCTCCGTCGCAGTCGCCAGACCTACGTCACATCTCAATTATGTTTTACTCCTAAGATTATTTATTTTATTAGCCAACCCTAGCCTTAATAACACGTATACGGAATATGTTAAAAGAATAAAATTAATCAACAAAACAATAAATTTATCTGCCGATTCGGTACTTTCTAATTTCTAGGAAAGTATGAACTTGAACCCGCGCATATTAATAACAATATTAGCTTATTTACATGTATTATGTAAATCATATTATACTTCGCATTTTTGTGTCGAAACTTTACGTTTCGTTATCGCATTTCAAAGTGGCACCTCTGTATCATTTCACTTCTATGGTGTAACATGTTCAAATAAACATTTCACTTCTATGGTGTAACATGTTCAAATAAACATTTCACTTCTATGGTGTAACATGTTCAAATAAACATTTCACTTCTATGGTGTAACATGTTCAAATAAACATTTCACTTCTATGGTGTAACATGTTCAAATAAACATTTCACTTCTATGGTGTAACATGTTCAAATAAACATTTCACTTCTATGGTGTAACATGTTCAAATAAACATTTCACTTCTATGGTGTAACATGTTCAAATAAACATTTCACTTCTATGGTGTAACATGTTCAAATAAACATTTCACTTCTATGGTGTAACATGTTCAAATAAACATTTCACTTCTATGGTGTAACATGTTCAAATAAACATTTCACTTCTATGGTGTAACATGTTCAAATAAACATTTCACTTCTATGGTGTAACATGTTCAAATAAACATTTCACTTCTATGGTGTAACATGTTCAAATAAACATTTCACTTCTATGGTGTAACATGTTCAAATAAACATTTCACTTCTATGGTGTAACATGTTCAAATAAACATTTTAATTGAATATTAATCCACTAATTATAACTTGTAAAAGGTTATTTATTTGTTACTTTATTGGTTTATATTAAAAGTTGCTATTTGATAAAAACCTGTTTTGCGGATCAACTTAAGATTTAGCCACTGTTTTTTTTATGTTTTGGCTCCACACTTTTGTGTATTTAGCCAGTGTCAAGTAATTGATAATTTATCAATTTAATGATATTTCACGCAAATATGTGTCAAGTCATAGTCGAAGTCATCAAGTCAAGTTATAGTTAGTCAAAGTCATACCCCTAGTAAAGAGGTGGCAACTTTACCAGAAGCTTCTATGGAGTTTTGGAAACAACACAAAAAGAAACGTTTCACGATCATTGTATAATTTTTCCCACACTCACGCCTGTAATCCAGCACTTAACGAATAGAATGCCACCAATTTTATGCACTAACACTGAAAATAACACAAGTTTTGGAAAACAATACAATGCGGTGACGCAATCTTTTTCGCTTTCCTGCCAAAAAAAAAACCAGCCACTGTTTTAAATTTTTTAGGGGTTAATCATAAGTTATTGGAATAATTCGTTAGGTGATAAAGAATAACAAAGATGCGTGTATATAATCATACAAAATGATAGCGTAAACTTCTGCCATCGCGCTATTTCTAGTAATCTACATATTTCTATTTCCCTGGATCATCGCATCACGCGGATGAAATATTTTCGCTATTTCTATTTTTGCTGTGTTCATTATTGCCAGGAGAACGTTTTTATGAGAAAAAAAATTAAGAAAGCCAAGCGGAAAATAAGAAAATTTTCACCACGCGCGTGAAACCGCGGGGCGCAGTTAGTGTTAAATAAATCATGAGGTGATATCGATATAATTAAAACTTGATTATGTAAGCAAACTTCAATTTATAAACTTGAAAGACCCCACAGAATGCACACAAACTGCATCATACTTATACTTCTATCAAGTGAAACCGATAAAGTTGTATCAAGTGAAAACACATACATTTTTCTCAGAAGCGCTATTGAGCAATAACTTGTATTGGCCGACAGCGCTGCATAAGGGCCGGCGCATGCACTTGGATACGATGAATTTCATTTTGTATTTACGATGAAAGTGTTTCGGGTGTGACGATACCGTCAGCAAAAAGCACCGTGGTTCATTTTGCTAACTTTCAAGTCGTCAAATTCTGTTTTTCTTCAAATCGTTATTTTTGAAGTAAAACTTCTTTACGTACGCTTAAATTGGGGAGTAAGCTGGTGATTGGGGGCGAACGGAAGTTGAAGTTGGTTCACGTAGATCTCCATTGTCAATAAAAACCAACTTAAAAATGTTATTATTATGTTAGTATATCCGGTATATCGTCAAGATGGCGACATTAACATTAAACAAAGCAAAAACAAAGTTATACCGGCCGATAGATGGAGCTAAACTAAAGAAGTTTTACTTGAGTCCCGCAAACTCATGTTTTTTTAAACATGAGTGTGCTTTTGTATTATTTTTTGAAAGAACTATATTTGATGTATTATCTGACCTTTTTGTATCATTATTATTTTTTAGTAGAAAACTGAACCATTCCTATCTAAAACGTGATTTAAAAAAATTTTGCTTGATTTGGTGAAATATGTGGATTCATACTTTTAGAAGGATGTTAGATATCCCGCTGTAAAGTCATTTCTGAGCTCCAAATATTTTGGCGCAGCTACATGCACCATGTTCAATGGTAGACTGAAACTGCGGATGTAATGATAGCTGTAATTGTTCATAAAGTACTAGTAGTAGTAGTAGTAGTACACTCAATTCGTTTACACCACCGACCTCTATCTCTCCAATAATTTTTTCCATCCAAAGGTTGACTGGAAGAGATCGCTTTTATCGTTCAGTCAGCCCATTGTACTATAGCTTTAAGTTTCATCATCTGTTACTGTTTTTTTTTTCATCTGGTATACAATAAAGAATTTTTGTATTGTATTGTATTGTAAAGTTCAAGATCCCGTAAACAAAGTTTAGAACGAAGCATTAGTCAAAATATAAATGGTCAAAAAACAATAATCGTAACGATTTATTTCTTTTGTTCCAGACGCACAAATATCGAGTTACAAACAAACGGATTGCGTTAACGCCGCTACGTTGTCTACGTGACCAGCGAACACTTGTCTCGGGGTAAGTGATATTATTACCATTGAAGTTTTACAGATAATAAATCTAATTCATTAACACAGATTAACGAAAAAAAATATTTTACTGCACTTGGTTATAAGCTCAAACTTTAAATTCTTAGGTCCGTATTACAGAACAATGCTCAGTCGTCGATCGGTGCTCTAGCAGAGATTTCATTCACTAATTGATCACTTTATGAATTTCACTAATTGATCACTTTATGAATGAAATCTCTGCTTGAGCACCGATCGATGACTGAGCATCATTCTTGTAATACGGACCTTAGCATCTTAAGTCCTTAAAGCCTTTTGAACAACTAAAAACTTGGCCATTGCATATCAGACGATGTTCATAGGTCCTGTATGTGCCGTGTGTGTGCCGTAAGAGCTGGCTAAAAGTAAGGTACGTCTTAGATAAATATCCTACAATCATGAATCTGTCGTGAAAGTACTAGTAAATTGCAGGTAAAATCAGAAAGAACTTAAACTTAACTAAAAATTATCTTTGAGAATCTTATACATAAATAATTATCAGAGTCAATTGATCTCGTTTCTACCTAAAAATATAAAACAACTTTCATCCGGATCCCTTCCTACATAATTATTACCTACCAGTTGATTTCTCAACAAAATAAAAAAGTAGCTAAAACTGAGGGAATGTTGCAACCAAGTAATTGTCGATAGCTATTGCGTGGTTTTTCGACATTGTTTTTACGCGGAAAATGCCAGATGTCGTGCGTCTACGCGGCGTAGCTACGCAACCAGCGCACGAAGAAACGATATCAACGCGCACGCAACGTTTCTTATAATATCGTTCGGGTTTTCGGGTCTAATCAAAATTTTCAATAGAGTTTGTTATTGTTGGACAGCTCTGTATGTATAACTTTCATTTTTTATAAATTTCATAATCTATACATAATAAATTCAAACTGACTAACTGACTTATATATCAACGCACAGCCCAAACCGCTGGTCCTAGAGACTTGAAATTTTGGGGTCGTGTTCTTTGTAAGGTGTAGGTATCCACTAAGAAAGAGGGCGAAATGGGTAGTTGAATTATTTATGAAAAATTTTCTTCTTTTTTTTTCTATAGACCACGCGGGCGAAGACGCAAGCAGAAACTAGTTTTTCATATAAAATTGTAGAAAATTTAGCCACTTATCTAAATATATGATAGGTTTTGTCTTGAGTGACCGATAGACACCTTACAGCCCAAACCACTACACGTAGAGAATTAAGATTTCTATTTTGTATCATACAAACATAGTCGACTCTCGTTAATTCAAACCTGCGATAATTCGAACCTCTCCATAATTCAAAGTTATCACGAGTTCCCTAGAAAATTGCTTTATATTTCAAACTCAATCAATACATTTTTATACACTACAAAATATCAACGTTATGCAAAAAATGACGCGTTAATTCTAACTTATATTCGTCAAATACTCGATAATTTGTAAAGAATAATTGTCATTTGATCCTCTTATTATACAAGTCCGAGTAACCCATCCCGCCGCGGAGACATCTAAGTACATTACAGAACATGTTCAGTTTTTTTGAAATATATTTAATTCACGTTATGAATATGTACATGTATGTACAATGTACCTCTTAACCTTTGTCATAGATAAAAAATAGCAGTTAATAAATATTATACTTCGGGATCTCAACCGAAGACGATGTAATATTACTATTGCAGCATACGTGAGTTGGTGCTATCTTCGTCACACTTTTAGAGTAAAGGCTAGTTTAAAAAAACTATGTAATGCCCCGTCTCGCTTACGCGCCGACAGCGACACCACCGGTGCGCGGTCTGGCGCGCGCGCCTGTAACTTGTCATTACGTGTTTTTGTGTTGTCAGAATCACACTGCACTATTTGATTTTTTCGTGATTTAATAAAATTTTACTTTAATAAACATGGGTAAAAGGAAAATTTCGCGACTTGAGGACAATTATTATCAAAAAATGAAGAAACTTGAACGTGAGCTCGGGAAATACAGATACCAATTGTTCCCGATGAAGTGACGAGTCGTCTAATGATGAGGATTCTAGTGATCGTGGAGGTATGAATTTAAATATTTTAAACCTTATTTTGGTGTAATCACATCAGAACGTCAGGTTCATAAATCGATTTGGTAAAAATGCCTGGTTCATTGCTGCCTATGTGCTCTCGTAAATAGGAATTCAGATACTGATATTTTACAAGCAAATCGTGTTGAGGCATCATAATATTCTCGAATTATATCGTGTCGAGACATCATATTCCTCACGTAAATTGTGTTGAAACATCACATTTTCCCACGCCCCTGAACCGTGTTGAGCATATTTCTCAACGTAAATCGTGTTTAGGCATAATATTCCCCAAGTAAATCGTGTTGAGGCATAACATTATCCACGTAAATTGTGTTGAAGCATAACATTCTTCATGTAAATCGTGTTGAGGCATAACAGTGTACACGTAAATCGTGTTTAGGTATAACATTCTACGCGTAAATCATGTTAAAGCATAACATTCTCCACGTAGATCGTGTTGAGGCATATCATTATCTACGTATATCGTGTTGAAGCATAACATTCTCCACGTAAATCGTATTGAGGCATAAAATTCTCCACGTGTATCGTGTTGAGACATAACATTCTCCACGTAAATCGTGTTGAGGCATAACACTATCCACGTAAATCGTGTTGAAGTATAACATTATCCACGTAAATCGTATTGAGGCATAAAATTCTCCACGTATATCGTGTTGACGCATAACATTCTCCACGTATATTGTGTTGAGGCATAACATTCTCCACGTAAGTCGTGTTGAGGCATAACATTATCCACGTAAATCGTGTTGAAGCATAATATTATCCACGTGAATCGTGTTGAGGCATCATATTCTCCAAGTAAATTGTGTTGATACTGCTGACATTACTTTCACGATAACTGCGTTAAGGCTATAGTTAAACTGTAGAAGCAGTACTACTAATGCTACCTACCTTCAAAAATTTACGGTTTACGATTATGTTCACAATTTATAACTAATGTATTTAACTTGGGCTAAGATTATATTACTACCCACATACACAAATGTGACTAAATAAAATAATTCTATTTTATATTTCTCATATATAACATTTTTAATACTTCATCCTACGTAAATCGTAATAAGTCACTACATTCTTCACGTAAATCGTGTTAAGACTTTAAATAATCTGGAAATTTCGATCGTATTACTTTAGTTATACCTATTTGCAAAAACCAAAACCTGTTAAAACCTAACATCTCTAACAGCACCAGGGTCATCAACAACGAAAAAGATTGACTATTGGTATTGGACCTAGAAATTTTAATGATGCTTAGCGACAACCCTACAACTCAGAATTATTGGTGATAATTTGCACAAAGATATTACTGCTGGACTTATGCTCATACATTTTACTTAATGAGTTAAATAAAGAAAGCGAATTGGACCTACAAAAACAATATTTACCGGCAAAAAACTGCTAATATGAAGGCATTGGTACCTCAATTTAAATATTAAATAATAATAATAATAATATGTGCGGACATCTCACACAACGCCATCTAGCCCCAAACTAAGCAAAGCTCGTATTATGGGAACCAGATAACTGATACAATACTTAAATACTTTTTGTTTGTAAATATATACATATAATACAATATAACACCCAGACACAGAACAAACACCTATGTTCATCACACAAATGTTTGTCCTGGGTGGGAATCGAACCCACAACCCACAGTTCAGAAGGCAGGGTTACTACCAACTGAGCTATCGGGCCAGTCCAGTTAAAGTGGCTTCATTGGTCATCTTTACATAAACGTCGTAAAATATCCATATAGCCAATATCCATATAGCTCGTTAGCTGCATTGGGCCAAGTCTTAATATTCAGAAAAAATTTAGCCGAGCATCTGAAGTCTTCGAATGCAGTTCGAGATCAGGCATAGAGATGAGGTGCACCGCATTCAACCTGCCTACAATCACACAAAACCACGGGGGAGCTTTAAACGTGAGGGGAAGCCGCGAGTACCAGCCGCTGTGCTGCGTCAGAAACCCTTCGGAGGCAAGCACTAGTATCGTGAGATCGCCGTCACGGCTCCAAATTTTGTCAGAACGATTCCGCGTGCCAGACGATCAGGAGGCAGTAACACCTATATTACAGGTACAGGTACACCTATATTGCAGACAGACAATAATACCTTATGAGACCAATAATACCACAGACGATCATATATTGCTATCTTGGGTTACGAGGATACAGCATACCGTTTAAAAACGGAACCTGTACAACCAACACTTCCTCAATATGTTTTTGTATACTGCCATCTTAATATAATAATGATAAATAATAGTGATAGAAAAAGGTTGCAATTCGAATGGAGCTCCCAGCTATAGCAGTTTAAGGTATTGCCTTTTGGCCTTTGCACTGTCCCCTTCATTTTTACTAAGATATGGAAGCCTGTGCTTAAATACTTGCGCTCTAATGGTTTTATATCAATTAATTACTTGGATGAATTTATATGTATAGCAGAAACTGATAACGAACGTGCTGACAAAAATTCCTATCCTCATTAGTTTTTTATCCAATATTTTAAGAAAAGTAATTTCACGCTATTTACTAAATGTAAATTCTTGGAATTTGTTATTAACAATATAGATGATACGACTATTTATTAACTTCTGGAGAAAAAGCAACGCATTGCATTATAAATGTATATAATAAATGACATGATAAGACATTACAATTCAAAAGAAATATGGATGGGCACATACAAAATTAATGAATACATACAAAATAAGTGTTTATTTTTAGCATTGGGTAACCTTTGGTAAAATTATGACCCAACCTGAATCATCATCCCTAAAGCAAATTTTGAATGGGATAATATAATTGATTAATAAATAAATAATAAATAACGTATACGTAACTGGATGAAAGCAGAACTTAAGATGCTTATTAATACTTTAGATCTACAAGCAGCGTTTTACGAGCTAAAGATATTTGCCTCTACGCTTCAAGATCGCAAGAGCGGCTACAGCAATTTGCTACATTTATCGAACAGGGGGCGTGCAACACCATATTTGAATGAAATAACTAGGAATATTTGGTCATGGTGTGAGCTTAAAAATATATATAATTATATTTGCATCATATGTCAAATCATCGAAAAATATAGCTGAACACGAGTCCCGAAAAATTTACTTATATATAGAATGGGACCTGGCAGAATATGCATTTACAGACATTAAAAATATGTTTGGAACTCCAGTTATTTTATCTGTTTGCCAGTTCACAAAATTATAAATGTCTGGAGGTTTCTTTATGAAAACTTGATCCCCACAGTGAAATAGTAGATGTCTTTATTTTTTTTTTTGTAGGAAAAACCTTATTTTTTTCTGTACGTTTCTTCCGTTTAGTAATATTATAACTAAGGATTTACAAAAAAAAAAAAAAAAAAAAAGTACAAGGAATGAAGCGGAAGGCATAATAGTGGTACCTTGTTGGCGTTCACAATCTTGGTAATCACTGTGGACAAAATTAACAATATTAGAAAACTTATTCTTTGGGCCTCACAATGATTTATTGTATTCGCCCTTTAAAATATGTTATCTGCTACGCGCAGATCTTATTCTGGGAACAGCCAAATTATCAGGCCATCGGTAGATGTTACATCGAGAAGTTTCAGAAGCCTCTTTAAATATTGTCATGGTCTTATTTGCTATATATATATATATATATATTCATACGTATATATACGTCTTGATGACTTGTTTCGATAATGTATCACCTTGTTGGCAATTGCTTCCGCACAAAGAATGCAAACATTATTTAATAAAACTAAAAAACATCTGCGTAAAAACCGATAAGATTGTAATTAAAGTACCAGATATAATTAAACATCCAGACCTGGAACTTTCTAACCCATTATCAAGTGCTCTGATATGCTCAGCAACAGCAATAAAAGCATAATATTGAGAAAAGATTTAGGCAGATTTATGTAACTATCAGCTGGGCGATCACTTTTTTTTACTGCCCTACGAAGAAATCACAAAAAGTAGGTTCGTAAACTCATAGGCTTAAAAAAGTATCCAAAGATATAGATATGGTATAGAGAGATATATCGGTGTATGGAGTTCAAAGCAGTCGCTATGCAATATACATCAGTGGCTCGCTGCCTGGGAGTGATTCGGAAGGCTGCAGGGTGGAGAGATAGTAGATATAATTATCTATATATTGATTTAATGGTCCATATTAATGATACTCTGAGCCTTAGATACATAAAAAATAAATGGAAGATTAAATTATAAACTACTTTTTCTAAATAATTAAATTATACACTTCCCCTTTTTCTCTCTACCATGCACTCTAAACATCTGCAATAGTAATATTACATCGTCTTCGGTTGAGATCCCGAAGTATAATTATGAATCAAACGAACTTACCTTGTGATGTTTGATTCCAATTATGCGAGGGATCTCAACCGAAGACGATGTGACTCCCACCCACCCAAAAATACACCCTTCATTGAGGTAGAACAGAAAAAGTGATAAGTGTAGAATACCTATTTGGCTCTAAAATTAATGACAAGTTACAGGCGCGCGCGCCAGACCGCGCACCGGTGGTGTCGCTGTCGGCGCGTAAGCGAGACGGGGCATTACATAGTTTTTTTAAACTAGCCTTTACTCTAAAAGTGTGACGAAGATAGCACCAACTCACGTATGCTGCAATAGTAATATTACATCGTCTTCGGTTGAGATCCCTCGCATAATTGGAATCAAACATCACAAGGTAAGTTCGTTTGATTCATAATTATGTGATTGATTATCAACACTCAATAAATCGTAGTTTTATTTCTTTTCTCTCAAAAATTTCGAACTGTTTGATATTTTAAATACTCGATAATACGTAACATTTTAAGAGTCCCTCGAATTTCGAATTAACGAGAGTCGATTGTATATCAAGTGAGCATTTTTTTAAATTCAATCCTTAATGTATGTAAAAATGGTTGATTGTAAGAAATAACATGCGAGTGAAGTCGCGGCTTTCAATATTTCCAATATTCTTTAGACAATATATTTGCAGATAAATTCTTCATTCTCATCATTATTTTTTTACATGATCTGAAATTATTTATTTTCATTTGTCTGATTTTTAACCGATTGAAAAAAGCAGAAGTTTCTCAATTCGACTGGTTTTTTATGTAAGTAGACATCGTCTCTGTGTAATAGTTTCAAGGCTATATATTAGGAAAATAAAAACTAAATTATTTTTAGCAATATGTCATTAAGTTTATGGCCTCAAATGGCCTTTAGCATTGCATATATCAATTTGAATTTATATAAATATTAGCATGCCTGCTTGCGGGCTGGGTAGACTGTGACATTACCTGAAATCTGAAATGTGTTTGATGTGTGTATCCTAGCAAATAAATGATTGGTTATGATTATGATTATAATCCATTAAAATAATAATATCTTTACGTATTTGTATTAACGCTAGGAGAAAAGGTTGTATTACAATACATCTTGCTAAATATCGCATTCTTAAGCATGGTTTGTTTGTATATAATAATAATATGGCGTCATACTGTCTGTCTCAGCACTGGCGAAAAAGGTTTTGAACCAGTTATTGGTATGAATGTTATAAACTTTTGATGTTGCATAATAATACGGTCTTTTCGAAAATAATTGTTTCCGGTAATAAAGCCAAATACAGCTGTGAACCAAATCTAGACTTACAATATTAAAATTAAATTACCTTAAAGGCTAAACACAACTCATTATATAAATATAATGAACATATTATTGTTGCATAAAAAATAATAGCTGTGTAATCAATCAATTTTGCCGATTACGACCGAAGGCGTCGAGCGGTCTGTCCCTCACGGACTCCAAAATAAGTAATTAATCTCAATTTTGTTACATCATTTTGTATAATGTTGTTATGTATATGTATGTACTTTTTTGGAAATTTATAAGAAATACTTTTAGGTTGGTAATGTTTTCCATAGCATCAATGTATAGTGTATCTAGTTTACTTGATGCATTAGTTCCAATAAATATAGATTTTTGATTTATTGAAAAACCACATTACAGGAATAATTGACAAGCACAAACTCAAAAATTATGTGCCAATGGGCGGTCTTATCGCTTTAAATGATCTCTTCCAGACAACCAAACCTACTGCTATCCAATTGCTGTTTCAAATAATAAGTTCAGCCTCTTTTAAATTGCTTTAAGATTTCGCTTTATCTTAGAGCTAGCTTTTAAAACAAAACAAACATGTAAAAGCATTGGCGGTTTTACTTATACGTATATATAACCGTTAGTTACATTTAATCACTTCTTAATCTCCCTTAACCTGTCATCTTCAAACAAAAACGGGATATGGCATTTTAATCATCAATTAAATTTATGTAATTTTAAAAAGTAAAGCTTTTTAAGGGCACATGCGCGGCCTGTTACGTATTTTACATCTGCGTAAATTACGGTCCGCGCACCTGGCCCCACCTTTGTGTTATAACCTTGAATAAGCACAAGGCACTACCATCGTAATTACTATATATTTCCTTTATAGTATTATAACGTAGTATACATTAATTAAAGAAATTAATATATGGTTCAAACGAGCACATTTCATTGGGTAAATCTGTGGTAGCGTGCAATCTCGACCGGACGGGAGCATCCGTCGGCGCGCGCGCAGGTGCGCTCATCAATTAGCGACGAACGATCGCGGGCGGCGCGGGCGGCACGTGCGCTTCGAGACCAGGAGGATGTTGGCTGTGGACCATGGCATAGGAAGATAGTGAAATGTGCAAAAAACTATGACACTTTTTGTCTCGATAAAATGTGTTGATCTGTGGTGTGGTGGTCGGCTCATAGAATTTGTAGACGATGGGATGAGGATGCGGTCACGAAGAGGCGGAAAGTAGGTGTAATGAAAAATAATAAATTAATATTATGAGGCGCCCGTACGTCAGTCGAAGCTATGTAGAACTGTTGTTGTTTTAAAGGTGACGTACAGACGCCAAGCTTTATTTAAAAGAATATATAAAAAGGTAGGTTGCACTTGTCCTGAAGGTCTGTAGTCAACACTCCGCTCTGTGGGTTCGATTCCCGCAACAGGACAAGTATTTGTGCACAGAAAAAAAAGCGCTGAGTCTGGGTGTTGTGGGACCATGGTTCTCGTAGCTCTTGGGTCTCTAGACACAGCGAATCCTAGTAAGGGTCCAGGATCTATGTATGTGATCGTTGGGCGTTATTATTATTATTACTTGTTCTGAGTCTGGGTGCTGTGGGACCATGGTCCTCGTAGTTCTTGGGTCTCTAGACACAGCGAATCCTAGTAAGGGTCCAGGGTCTATGTATGTGATCGTTGGGCGTTATTATTATTACTTGTTCTGAGTCTGGGTATTAGGGACCATGGTCCTCGTAGATCCTGGGTCCTTAGACACAGGGAATCTTAGTTAGGTTCAACGATCTGTGTATGTAATCGTGGGGCTTATTATTATTAATCATAGTGTAATTTGCGTTGTCAAAGTGAATTTAGGTTACGTGATAAAAACCTTACAGTTTTTACTAATATATGTTATAGGTATTATTTTCATTACCACCGCGACACTTTGTTCACCTCGATATTTCATTTTTATCATTCTTATTGTAGGTCCAAAAAATTAGGCTATAAGCCATTAATACCCTATTTTATATTCCTAGTCTAAAGATTTTCATCTAAATATTAATTTAAAGCCACTTTCTTTACACTTATACCAAGGAAAACAATAAATATATTCCCTGCATTCCAATCACTCGTGTTTGAGTGGCAGGTCTGGTCGATAAGCGCAGGCGCACCGATCGATAACTGTGCAAAAAGTACATTTAGCCGCAGTTGGTCTGCACCGCAAATCTATCGCATCTGGTATGTGGACTTATAGCATCTGTGGTATGCTCTGACGCTTTGGACAGCTGACGGGTCAATCTATCGAGTCTTTGAGAAAAAATGTTATTTTTTTATTTTTGTTTTGTTTGAATCCACACTTTTGTGTATTTAGCCAGTGGCAAGTATTAGATAATTTCTCAAGTTAAGTCAAAAGTCAAGTCACAGTCCAAGTCATAAAACTAAGTCATAGGTCCGTATTACAGAACGATGCTTAGTCATCGATCAGTGCTCAAGCAGAGATTTATATTTATTTATCAATTAGTGAATGGAATCTATGCTTGAGCACCGATCCATGACTGAGCGTCGTTCTGTAATACTAGCCATAGTCTAGTCAAGTCATACTCCTAGTAAAATGGTGGCAATTTTACCAGAAGCACTGTACCATTCTTATTATTCAATTGTCTTTTCTACATGTTTATTTTTGGTGTCAATAAATCGTTTTGTATTGTATTGTACTGTACCTATTGTTATAGTACTCTAATGTCTAGTTATTATTTATTTTATGTTGGTATATGCAATAAATAGTTTTTCTATTCTATTTCTATACCGGATTAGCAAAAGGTCAAAGACAAAGTATATATTTTTATGTATTCTGTGAAGCGGTTCAATGATTTTTCGAGCCCGCTCAGCCAATTACAAATGACCATCCCACCCCTGGGTTGGGCCGGCCAGCGCGTCTGTTACCGGGTGGCGACGAGCCTAGGTGGCGAAGCCCCGAACAATGGCTCCAGCGGAACAATGCTCCAGCCGCGGGCGTCTCTAGCCAGGATACACGCCGGGGACTATGGAGGAGGCATTCTGATTTGATGACTGAGCCAGTCGAATGATGATAAGGATGATGACGACTGTTAATAAAACAAATATATTTTTACCAGAATACTTAAGACTGAAACAAAGAGCAAGTAAAATTAAAAAAACTAGTGACGACGTGTTTATTTTGTTTGTAATAATTAGTAACACTATTCACACTAATATTATAAAAGTTTCTGTGTGTATTTGTTCGCTTTTAACGGCGCAACAGCTGAATGTAAATGAAATTCGGACTAGAGATAGAGACTGACCCGCTCAGTTGGTAGTGACCCTGCCTTCTGAACTGCGGGTTGTGGGTTCGATTCCCACCCAGGACAAACATTTGTGTGATTAACATCGATGTTTGTTCTGTGTCTGGGTGTTATATTGTATTCTATGTATGTATTTACAAAAAAAAGTATTTAAGTATTGTATCAGTTATCTGGTTCCCATAGTACAAGCTTTGCTTTGTTTGGGGCTAGATGGCGTTGTGTGATATGTCCACACGTATTATTATTATTATTATTTATTAGCTTAGACGCTGGTTCAACACATTTTACAGTTTATTTTAAACCGCGGGCAGCTATTGTATATAGTATATAGTAGTTGACATTGACAGTGCCCTTCCCTACTAACAGCGACACGTTTTCTGTTTTTTGTAGCTTTAGCGTTAAAACGACTGAACAGATTTAGATAAAATTTATTTTTCACATGGATTGTTTATATCAGGATACTTGTCATGTCGGGAAATTTCGCGCGAAAACATGAAAATTGTGAAAGAAACCAAAGTGAGTTTACATGCATGAAATATACCATCGATAAATCACTAGTATTCATATCTGAGAAATATCTCCGGCTCGTACAATTTTTTTTTTGCTACATGTTCCACGATTTAGCTTCCATTGGCGCCTAAGCGCATAACATTTTTTAAATATTTAAACGCCGTCGTCGCGGGCTAACTGCTGCAACATAGTATCCGAGTGTAGTTAAGGACTTCGCTTTTCGCTTGTTTTAGCACGTGCTGGTCTTGTATTACAATTGAGCTACGCTTAAGTTCTTTGTCGCAATAACAAAATAAGCTACATTTTATGAAACACACGTCCGATTTGCAACGACAAAGTATTATAATATGTTAACATGTATTTAACCTGCCTTTCGAGAAACTGTGTAATACCAAACTAATGAATTAATTACGGAGTGCTGACTGCTGATTATACATACTATATGTACGTGACTCGAAATGTTGTCTCATTATCATCACGGACCCCTATCAAATGGAACGATCAGAAGTGGGCTCAAAAGTCCTGAGACGTTTACGAATGATTACCTACTTTGTCACGATATTCTCGGATTGCTAGTATACAGTGGTAGTTCTATGGACGACATTGCAAAGCGGTTTTTATAAGAATTTCAATCATAAGTTTTATTAGGTTAGAGATGGTATTTTATGTCAAATGTCAATGTCAAGTTGTGTTTTATTTTTAAAATAAAACAAAAATCCATAACTGCGTATTGACTTTTCAAACAGCTTGGAATCTATTTCTCAATATAATAATTGGTTATGACTCTCTTTGATGCATAGGCGACATAGGTTGAGAAAAAAAAAAAAAATTCTTTCCACGAGCGCCGATAGAGTACACATTATAATTTACTGCGATGATCACCAAGGCTTGCCAAAGTGATTATGGCTACCCTGGGATAGGCTTGAGAAGGTTGCCATAGCTGTAATGTGTGGGGATGTGAAGAAAAGGTTTTTTTACTTTGTATTGTTTATGCGGAATGATCCGAGCGATGGCTGTTTCCGTGTCCAAATTAGTGTTCGTTTCTATGCTCGCAGTGCGCAAGACTAGCTATTAGAGCGTTTGGTAGACAATATGGGAGATGTAAGATTGTGTCCATTGTTCGTGACAAGGCCCAGGGCCGAAGGGCCGTGCGGTCGCCCGCCACGCGATCGCGAAGCTCGCAGCGCCACGCGGCGCGCGTTGATCGCCGCCGCCGATATCGCATTCAATGTACCTTGTTTCTTACACGATGGTTTATGAGTATTGCCGGTAATATTGCGCTGGAATTGAATGACTTGGGATGCGGATGTAATAGCCGAAATGACCTACCGTGACAAATGTTCAGAGTTGACGCAAACACAGGTGGGATTAGTTTGGAGATGGTATCCGTTGGAACCTACCCAGTGTTATAGAGTCTACGATGTTGCTATTTGTTTAATTGGTTTTATTTCCTGTAAAGTAGATAGTTTTAGAGATTTGAATGATGTGACGCTGGTCGTTCACCTGATGTTAAGCGCCACGGCCGCCTATAACAGAACAGTGTCACTCGGAACTCTAAAACACAGAGTTTCGCGTGACGCTACACTGCGCATATCATCCCGAGACAACAGTCCGGCAACAAGATTACTCGACTGTAAGATCAGATCATAAAGTCTCAATTGCCCAGTAATTTCACTAGCTACAATGCCCTTCAAACCGGAACACAGTAGTGCTTGCACATTACTGCTTGGCGGCAGAATAACTGGCAAAACGGTGGTACCTACCTAGACGAACTTTGCAGAAAAGTCCTACCACCTAATGAAACCTAATAACCTAGTAAGTTGTGACAAAGAAACTAAGATTTAGGGAGGAACTTATAATTGAATTATGATGACACCAACGATGAAAGAACTTTTGGGAGAGTTTCGTTATTTCCGTCTTCACATATTAATATTTTTATTCCTGCAGTAAGTTGTTCGGGCATATTAGGTACATTAGAACCAGACACGCCTTATTCAATAGACTGGTAATAATAATATACTATTTCAAACTGATTTACGAGTTCATATAATTTACTTCATCTTCAACATTTTGCAACATTGTCAATGACTTCTCACGGATTTAAAATTCAATGTTTCCCGGAAACCGCAGACTCAGATTGACGAGTCTGATACACTGTGCTCCGCGGTGACATATGCTAATGCATAGCCTGGGGCTGAGCTGAGCTGACGGCTAAGCTGATGGCTGACGGCTCCGGAAGTGATGGCGAATTGAAGCCAAGCACAGGTGAAATTCGAATATGGAGGTTCTTCTGAAATGAGGCACGTCAAAGATTGCAATCAATGAGTCCAGTCTAGGTAGTTTTGAACCATTATTTCCGCATACAGTTGAGCTTGAATCTCATGGTTAAATATTTGTTAAGGATCGAAATAATAGATTTTATTTTAAATGGCAATTATTTATATTGGTACCGTTCATGTCATAATAAACTATATTTGCTGATACTCCAAAGACTGTTAAACTTACATAGCTTATTTGGTTTTGAATACTTAGTAAAATCTCACGAATTGTATAGTGATATCAAAAATACGAATAATGACTTTTGCTCTCCAATAAATAATCTAAAACGAATTTTACCGACCATTATAGACAACTTTATACTCTATAATATACTCTGGTTGATTGCGCTATACCTCTAATAACGCTCCCACACTTTCTTTCGTCCACTCATGCTCCATTGTGTGCCCAGAGAACTAACGTAACATAATCTCTACGCTTTATTACTATTTTTACCCTTTATATGAAGCAATTTACATCCTTACAGGCCTAATGGCTCTGGTCAAGTTCATAATCCAGCCCTTTTATGCGTGATTTTAATCACACCTACTTGCATAGTCACTGGCATGTAAATATTTCTTGTGAAATAATTATCTGAACAAAACTAAGCCTTAACAATAAGGTGTTAGGTTGTTTTTATATTTGGAATGGTGATTTGTTTGTTTTAAAGGTATGGATTATCGAAAGTCGTTACGGGAATGAGTAATCGATTCCAAGTGTTTGTGACGGAAAATTAAAGATTTTAATTAGGTGAGGATCGTATGGAGATCGATAATTTTTATTTCAATACGACGATGAAATAGAGTGGGCATTATGTGTCTGGTAATTTTATATCCCACTGAGTTAATCACGGTTTCCATGAAAAGATCTTAATGAGAGTCAAATAATAGAATGACCTGCAAATATGCGGTCTCCGGCGGCTCGACAGACCAACCGCATTGCAGCACACGGACAGATTAAAACTACATTTATTACAACGCCTATTTATGCATTATCACGAAACAAAGCCGCTACTTGTTACTACACGACCATTCCGACAGTTGTACAAAATAATGTGACATTTCAGAACAATTATACTTTTTTTGTTGAGAAATGCCCATTGTTTTAGTAAACGCTACAATTATGCGGGAGAGCGCTCGTATATACACGTAATTATAATTACAAAAATAATTACATAAAAAAGGAGGTAAATCCGTAAACGCCTGTAATTAGTACAATGCGTGTGCATTGCATGTATACTGTCGGGACAGACCGACGGACCTGCGTGTACACTTGTAATTGGAGACGATATTAGTTGTATGTATACGTAATGAGCCCTGAAGACTAGTCACTTGGACCTCTCGTTGTGGTTATTTAGTTTGGACTAAATTAATTGGGTGCTTCTGATACAAAGAAGTACAGGAGATTTACTATGGTAAGTAATAAAATATTTAAAATTAAATAGCTCCATTAACTTCTACATTATTACTGATGACAAAAAATTGGCTTTTATTGTCACTGTAATGTAGCGTACTCCGAAAGTTTCCTAGAATAAATATGCTAAGAACTTTTCAGGGCATTATTTCGTTTGCTATACTAGACTGTACTACAAAGTTGACAGCCTCTGTGGTGTGGTGGTTAAGCAGGTCGGCTCATAGCGGAGGCGGTGGGTTCAATTCCCGTGAACAGAAAAATAAGCGCAAATACTTGTTCTGAGGCTCATGGGCGTTGTAGGACCATGGTCCTCGTAGATCCTGGGTCCGTAGACACAGGGAATCTTAGTTAGGGTCTAGGATCTTTGTATGTGATGGTCGGGCGCTGTTATTTATTCATATTTTTATATTTAAAGTATCAAATGCTAATAGTTCTTTTTAAATAAATGTGTTAGGATTTGAGACAGATTTGAGAGTACGAAAGATTTATCCACCTTATCCGATTAGAATTATTTTTTATTTAGCTAATCCAACACCGATACACTTTACATCTTAATAATTGTAATTTCTCCTCTATTAACACAGTTTATCAGCTAATAAATTACCAGTAAATTATGCGGCTACTTGCATTTTCAAAGCTTCTGTACATCTACACACTCCAATGGACGTCTAGAGATGTCTATAATAACAGGGGCATACGTCAAAGCGCCCTGTCTCGCCCACGCGTGGTCTGGGCGTGGGAAACCGCGCAGACGTTCATATCTATTGCGGTGCGTATATTGCAGGTTATCTAACGACGCCGCTCGCAGATTGGATTCGATAGTGTTGTAGATAAAGTATGAGGTATCAGGTGTTAACGGCTTTTGCATACGTGTGAACATTTTCTTTTGCTTTCAAGGTATTTATATGCTTTTAGATATTTTAAGATGTGCTTTAAAGAGCTTTCGTATTTGAATAGTTCCGATTTCAATTCAAATATATAAGTCATGCGCTTTCTACTGTAGAACTCATGCATCGTCATCCCGTGCGGGTACTTTATTTATTTAGGGTCAGTACAGAATCCGATCTATAAAATACTGCAAAAGGTATTGAGTATAAATAAATCAAATAATAATAACGCCTAACAATTACATATATAGATTCTGGATCCTAACTAGGATTCCCTGTATCTAGACACCCAGGAACTACGCGGACCATGGTTCCACAACACTGAGACATAAAAGACACTTAATAAAAACACTGAGATATATAATCATAATCATAATTTCCTTCGATCTGAATATTATTGTAATGTGACGAGAGTTAGGCAATGTATGCTCTAAAGTGCAACGCCCTCACAGGGCTCATACAATGTTTTATTGGGAACTAAGTACTGTATAGATTCGTTAGACTAAGGAATGACATTGTATGAAGGCATGTAATAATAATAATAATAAAGTATTTGGATTGGACAAATACCTGCTCTAACGCGGGAATCGAACCCGCCTTCGGATTATGAACCGACCTTCTCAACCACCACACCACAGAGGCTGATAACTCAAGTATACGACTAGTCATGTGACATTGGCGTATATAACGCAATTGCTCTTGATTGGACCAATGGACGAACTGCGTATGGACAAACTGCACAAGGGCCAACTGCGTAAAGGACAAAAAAAATTTGACAAACTGCGTATCAGACAAATGGCTAACAAATCATCTTTTTAAGTCACCTGCTTATGGAAATATCTACCCCCACTGTTTAAGTATACCCCCACTGTTGGGGTAACCCAAGCTGTTTAGTAATGTGTAGACAACATGGGCTAGACACACTCATATGTTTTTAGATCATAAACTCGTTTGACTACCTACTGGTACCTATTTATGCTGTTATTAAAATGTGCGCCAAAGACGTGAGCAAACAAATTGTATTCGTTGATTCTGAAGAAGGAATCTCGTTTTGCCACACATTTAAATACTGCGCAGTTGTTAAAATAATGTAAATCGAAAGGTGCGATTGATTAAAGTCAAAGCGCGATGACGTTGAATTATAATTGTGGTCAGTCTCTGTGGTGTGGTGGTATAGCAGGTCGGCTCATAACCCGGAGGCGGCGGGTTCGATTCCCGCCGCAGACCAAGTATTTGCGCACACACAAAAAACGCGCAAATGCTTGTTCTGAGTCTGGGTGCTGTGGGACCATGGTCCTCGTAGTTCCTAGGTCCCTAGACATAGAGAATCCTAGTTAGAGTCCAGGATCTATGTATGTGATCGTTAGGCATTATTATTGTTACATTAATGTATTTTGGTACTATGTGTTACCGATGATACAATAATTTAAACAGAAAAAATAAATTATCAATTTTTTTAATAACCTGTATTGTCAGCGTGTGATCCAATCGTACTCAGAGATCACAACAGTAATAATTATTAAGCTCACGCCGACGCCTAACTATTTCGTAATTTCATTTCACGTTCCATTTGCCCGAGTGCAGTGATAGTGCGGGCAGTCGACGACCAGCTGGACATAGATTCGGATTCCTTAATAAACATGAGCCTAAACTTTCGTCGTATATAAGAAAATTTTAATCTTTTTTACTTTGCCTTGACTTAGAATTTAATTTTGTGTTCATCGTATTACCAATAGATGTTACTTTCCTTCTATATACAAGAAACTAGTCGCAGATCCGTTATTAAAGAACGATGTTCATTTGTTGATTGGCGACCAAGTAGAGATCAAGTAGAGATTTCATCACAAATGGGTTGTGTACATACAACGTTTTTAATCGTCTGTCTGTATGTATTTTTTTAAATTATTTAAATTATTTCCAGGATAATATACGTTGATCTCAGTAGTATAAGCAACGTTCTTGAAACCGTTTCAATTTTTTTAAATGTGAACTATAATAAACAGACATAAACACAAAATTCACTTTTGTATATTGATAATAATAATATATATATGTGGACATCTCACACAGCGCCATCTAGCCCCAAACTAAGCAAAGCTTGTACTATAGGAACCAGATAACTGATACAACCAAAAACAATACTCTTATTTGTAAATACATACATAAAATACAATATAACACCCAGACACAGAACAAATATCGAAGTTCATCACAAAAATGTGTGTTCTCGGTGGGAATCGAACCCACAGCCTACAGCTTAGAACTCTTAGAAGGCTCTGGGAAGTCAGTATAGCTATAATGGGCTTGTATACAAATCTTTATAATAGTCAGTCATGCTCTATAGTTTCGAGGGACTATCTCACGGACACTAAATCTCACCGAAAATCACCGATACCCACCGACATACAGCCGCAATCGCAACACTCCCGACCCATACCGTTCTCAAGACAACCATTGCGTAACCGTCCCCCGCAGGGCTCGGAATGCGCCAGAACCAAGTCCAAACCTCTCAGGCTATTGCTGGTAAATGATGGTGATGAGGAAGGTAATCACGATTATCAACGCTGCGCTGGTGCCATTGTCCGGGCCGGCTGGCTGTGGTCCGGCTGCGGCCGAAATGTCGGCGCCAATGTTAAGGCGATGCTATTATATTTAATGGTAATGGTGTCAAATTGAGATGGTCATTACTGTGTTCATATAAAGGGTTAAGTGAATTATATGTTGTTTTGTTAGATGTAGTACAAAATATTTTGTTGCGTCCAAAACTAGCATTCTTTAAATGCTTTTTGATAGTTTTTTATGTAGTTGTTCTGAGTCTGGGTGTTGTGGGACCATGGTCCTCGTAGTTCCTGGGTCCTTAGATACAGGGAATCCTAGTTAGGGTCCAGAACCTGTGTATGACCGTTGGGCGTTTAAAATTTGTGCAGAAAGATTTGTTTTTAGATACCTAACGTTGTCTTATGATGTCCACACACCAGGTCCAGCCTCCTGGGGACCTGGGTATAAATTACTGCAGTGCAGCACTCCTTGGTGTCTAAATATCTGGCAAAGCAATGACGGGCAACTTTTGCGCTAAAGAGTCTTACCACTTGAGTGATTGGAGTGAGTAAAATTAATTCACATTAATTGGCCATGATTATTAGGTAAATGAGGAAGATTTCTCTACCTTATAAAGTGCGTGCGTCGTACCTGAATTAAGCGGACTAATGATAATTTTTTTTACCTCTCATTCGTTTATCTATGCATTTGACCGTTATATATCGTTTCATTTATATTATGAAAATTCTGTCTATCATACGATTTTGTAATAAAGAAAGAAATAAATAATTAAAGAAAGAAAGAAAGTGTTTATTGAGCACATCAACACATTTAAAGTGACAACAATAAAATCATTAATATAAAAAATAAATATGAAGCTAAATGTTATTAACATGAACAGAAAGAGCTAGTTCAGCATAATTCAATACAGAACATTACACGAACTCATAAAGCTACCTACGACATTGCAAAATCATCAAATTACCTGTGAATGTTTTGCATAGTGTCGCCTCATCAAATAAAACATTGAGGAAACTCTCATGATGGTCGTAATAAACAAATTCCACACGTCGCGTTTCCGCGTGCGCATCCATCGGCGGCGCGGGCGTGTAATCGAATCACGCGCCATAATCGTCAAACCACTTTTCAGATGATACAGAGTGAGTGCGGATAGTTGAATGGGACAATATTTTGTTGTCTACAGTTGGCTTACGTTATTTTACATGATTTACTGATCTAAAAGCTGTGTTTACATACTGCGATTGGATAAAACGGGGAATATTGTAAATTGGATGTCTACTGAAATAAAGGAGGGTTTTTATTTTAGTCGGCTTATAAATCATTTAGTTCAGGGTTTAGGTTTCCTGGGAATTGAGTTACTTGAGCATCACCCATCCAACCACTGAAATAAAATATTAAATATCAAATTTGGATTATATGAGTATGTATGTTTAAAAAATTACGCAACATACGCTAGTTAATTTTACTGTCAAATACTCGTAAAAATATTAAATACAAATAGACAAGGAATCAAAGCAAGAAGCTATCACCTAGTATTTTAGAAGGGTGAATTTATCAGATTATTTGAAACATTCACCCTGTATAGGCGGTAATTTCAAAGCTTGAGACGGAAGCCTTCACCTTAACCGCAGTGGTTCCCACGACTCCCGCGCATCATATCTGTAGTTATTCGGCGATGACGAGGAGCCGGTCACAGGGATATATTTGAGCTATTACGTGTGGATTATGGGAGCCCTCTCCATAGTAGCATTAGTAATCTATGATAGTATGATGACATGTATACGTATGGTCTTCTATTAAAAAGCTTTCAAATTTAAAGTTGGAGCACAAGATTGTAACGTTTAGGTAAACGTCAGCGTGGCGCATGGCTGAGATACGTTATCATAATAATTGAAGTCTTAAAATTAACAAATCTCCCAGGAAATGGCCAGTCATTTACTTTGAAAGACAGACAGATATCTTTTTATATTGAACCACCACAAACACTACCGTGTTTTGGTTTGAAGGGTACTGGAGAAATTACTGAGTTATGATCTGATCTCACAGATCTTATTGCTAGACTGTGCTGATGTGTGTTTATTAGGTGGTAGGACTTTTCTGCTATGTTCGACTAGGTAGATACCATCGCTTTGCCAGTTAACCGTCGACAAGCAGTAGTGTACAAGCACTACTGTGTTCCTGTGCCTTACTGTGTTTGAAGTGCACTGTAGCTAATGAAATTACTGGGCAATTGAGACTTTATGAACTGATCTCACAGTCGAGTAATCTTATTACTAGATTGTGCTGATGTCTCAGGATGATATGCACAGTGCAGTGTCGCCCGAAACTTTATATTTTAGAGCTCTGAGTGACAGTGTTCTGTTATGGGCGGCCGTGTTGCTTAACATCAGGCGAACGACTAACTCGTCACATCATTCATTAACATTAAAAAAAATAACCTATAACGCTTAACGTTTATATAGAATCGAATCACTGAATATTCATACGCACAGAACCAATAATATGCACGTGCTTAGGTGGGGATGGTGGGGGTGGCAGGGATTTAGCGTTCAAAGAGAGGTAGGTTTTCAACCAAAAAGGACTGTTTTTTTAAATATTTTATACCTCAGAACTTTTAAGTAGGTGAACCGATTTGAAGATTCTTTTTTTTTATTTGAAAGCTAGTGCTTCCCTTGTTGTCCCATTTAAGTTTTATCAAGATCTTACCAACAGTTTTTGAGTTATCCGTAATTTTGATTTTAACTACATAGATGATGTTTCCATTGAAGATTGATTGAATGATTGATGAGGGAGGGACTGAAGTCGGTTAAAACCCTTTTTTCAAAAGTAATTATTTAACTGTCATTTTATAAACAAAACGTGCAATGAATGAAAACGGTATCATCTCGCGAGCATATGGCTGTATGTAGAGGATCACCTTGGCCAAATTATCGTGACTCGTTCGCTCGACAAACAAACTAGCATACCTTGTATCGCCTTAGCCGAATGACCAGCGTAAGTTGAGCTTTCAGCGAGATAAACACAGATTGGACAATTAAATGCGATTGGTAGGTATTTTTGTTTGTTTTTCTATACGCATCTTGTGCAAAACAAATAAATATTCAAGTAGAACTGACATAAGAGATAATACTACAAAATTGAGCTTATATAAAATAGTTTGATTAACTTTATTATCTTCCGAAGTATTGGAGTACTGTATAAAAGTAGATTTATGAATGAAAACTGTGCGCTCGAAACGTTCGTATAAAAACACTATTTTTTTGTATTATCCTACATAACTACTCCAATGTATTTTATAATGAAAACAGGTACTGAAATAATTAAAAATGAATCACTTTGTGTATTGCCATTCAATATGGCCTATGATCACTTTACCCACCATCAAAGGGTAATTTATTTTTTTTAGTTTTATCTAATTTTTAGTTATAGTAAACTTATTTTTTATAAATTATATTAGGTTTAGTTTGAATAATTTTGGTAATATAATGATATATAATTTGGGTTTTAGCACAGTCCACCTATGTATATATATTACCATACCATATACCATATTGTATGGCTCCGTCACTGTGTATAGATTTGATTAATTTCATTACTTCTAATAAACATGAGTTTTGTTTTAAAACAAAAGACAACATAAATCAATATTGTATTTATAAAAAGATCGTGTTTACTATGAAAATATTTCGCAAAGGTCCAGATACACTGGCCACTAACAGGATCTAAGTTCGGATCAGCGGCCGCTCTGTCCGATTGTCATTGCAACATTGTACAGGTGCACAGATTACTGAGCCATTAACGATGTAACATTAATTGAAATGATAGCCATCTGTAGTGATTTTATATTTAATTCATCGTCAGTTCGAGTCACAATGGGGCTTATGTTGAAACAGGAGATGACGTGTGTTCAATGAAACTTTTGTGCATTTGTTTTTAAATTAAAGTATGGCTCTTTCATACTGGTTTATTGTACTATCTAAAATGTGTTTGCAAGTTTGTACGATATTATTTCTGGAACTACTGATCTTATTCTGAAAATTCTTTCACTGATAGAAAGATTTACTATTTCCGAGTGACATAGGCTATGTTTTATTTTCATGCCAGTTTCCGCTTGTGATATTGACCACTCTGTATAAAATGAAAAGATTTTGGAGAAGTTTGGTAAATGGCTAAATATGTAAATATAAATAAATATTTGTACACATTTCACACAACGCAATCAAGCTCTACACTAAGCAAAGCTTATACTATGGAAATCAGATAACTAATAGAATACGTTAGATAGGTACTTTTTGTTTGTAAATACATACATAGAATACATATAACACCCAGACACAGGACAAACATATTCGCAAATGTTTGTCGTGGGTGGAAATCAAACCCACAGCCTACAGCTCAGAAGGCTACCAACTGAACTAGCTGCCAGTCAAATAAATTAAATTAAAAATAACTCCACTTTTATTTTAATACCATGTGATTATTTCCACCGGTAGAAGACAACTAACTGTTTAGAACTGAATTTCTCTTGTTTCTGGAAACACTTTCCTAAATATTCATGATTTAAGAAAGTAGGTAAATCGCAAGATGAATGTGTCCACTCGACCAAGAGGTTCCCCACCGCATGGCCGAAATGACTCATAAAGGCCCGCGCACACCGCACGCGGTGAAAGCTATCTCCGGCAATATCGGGCGCACCTTGCGTACAAAAAATGCGATGAAACGCCACTTATGGTATATGCTTCATCATTGTTAAACCTGCTTGCTGTTATGTAAGCTAATTATTTGTCCATCTGTTCGGTTACGTCATGGCAATGAGTGGAGTTTATCGAGTGTTCACGGGTATTAAGTAGTTTTGTGACCGGCATTGTAATGAGTGTTTTTCAAATTGTGTGATCTTCATCATTTAACAGAGTGGTTTTTGAGGACATAGAAAATGTTGTAGAAACTGTAGTTTATTTATTCTTATAAATTAGTTCACTATTGTTTTTTCATTACAGGTATCTGAATTGTCAAATAAATAGTTTTTGTTTAATTATTTATTAGGTTTTTGAAGACTATTATGAGCTAAAATATGCAACAGGATTGAATAACAATAAAGCCATTAAAAAGTCTTCACAATTAGAAATAAAATGAAAATCACAAAAATACTATTTTACCTACATTGTAGGAAGGGTAGTATTTTTGTAATTTTCATTTTCCCACAACACCCAGACACAGAACAAGTATTTAAGCTTTTTTTTTCTGTGCACAAATACTAGTCCTGTTGCGGCAATCGAACCCGCCGCCTCCGGGCTATGAGCCGACCTGCTCGACCACCACACCACAGAGACTATCACCTAATAAGAAATTTATGTTTGGTTAAACAAATTTAAACCTCGACACGAATTTAAGTCTTATGTAATATCCACTGCTCGTTACTTAAAAATGAAGAAAGTATTTATTTTTTCCTGTTTCCAATGTAAACACATAGTCTGACACTAATTACCGAGCATTTACTTTTTACCGAAAACTGCATAACCGAAAGCTATAAGTTGCATAACATCAATTTGCAATGTTTAATCGCCGCTGATGTAATGAAACGGGCACCTTTAAAGTATTTCCACCAAATTAAGGAAAAGGCGTTTCGGTAAATTATTTGATCTTTCACGTGGACATAATGAGATTATAGATTATATACAAAATACAGTCAGGTACCCATAGTTATAGTCAGTTACTTTATAAAGTTTCACTTTATAATATAATAATAATAATATAATAATATGTGTAGACATCTCACACAACGCCATCTAGCCCCAAACTAAGCAAAGCTCGTATTATGGGAACCAGATAACTGATACAATACTTAAATACTTTTTGTTTGTAAATACATACATATAATACAATATAACACCCAGACACAGAACAAACACCTATGTTCATCACACAAATGTTTGTCCTGGGTGGGAATCGAACCCACAACCCACAGTTCAGAAGGCAGGGTTACTACCAACTGAGCTATCGGGCCAGTCATATAGTCCAGTTTATAGCTTAGTTAGTTTCAGTTAAATTCTAGTATATTATTTTGTATCCAAGATAAGATGCTACGTTAGCAGTTTCGCTAGAAAGGGCAACCGAACAACTAGCCACCCACTTTAAATATTATTGTGCTTAGTCTAAAACAGTTTGTATAAATATTAATATGTCTTGTTTAAAATCATGGCCGTTCCCTTTTCCTTCTATAAATTTGATGTATTTAAATGTTGTATCTGATAGGTAGGTTTTGTATCCAAACACCTCAATATTTCGTGGAAAGGCTTAGACAAGCTAAACCGTGTTAATATATTTATCGTCTAAATATATTTATGAAACTTTGTTGGCTTTAAATATTTTTGGAGCTTAAAGTATTTTATGAATATTATTCTAACCATATGTCAAAGTCAAAAGATTTATTGCAAATTGCCTAGTTTTAGCACTTTTACATGTCAAATAATAAATATTATATACTTAAAATTGAGTTATTTTACTAAGCATATAAAATTACAAAGTGCTTATTGTCAAATAATATATAGCAAGCCCATTACAATATATGAGTTTAAAAAAAAAGAAGTTCTCTTTTTCACTACTGGTGCAAGCATCCGGCACAATGCAGAACAGAAAACTCTGATCCAAAGCTTCGATTACATCTGTAAAGAAGAAGCTACAAGAAACTTTACAGTTATGTATTTTTTTTTTACTGTGTTTTACAAGATTCATAATTTATTACAGTTGAGATAATGAATATGTTACAAAAGTAGCCACCATTTTTTATTTGGTGTGCTTAACGATTGATATAAAAATTTACGCATTGAGTATTATTCGAAAATATAACATCTATCAAATCCTTACTAATATTATAATATACGCGAAAGTTTGTATGTATGAATGTATGGATGTTTGTTACTCTTTCACGCAAAAAAACTACTGAATGGATTTAAATGAAACTTAGAATGCAAGAAAGATTATATGCTCCAGCATAAATCCTAGAAAAGTACCCTATGTGTTACTCCATAACACATAGAGTACTTTTCATCCGCGAATGAAACCGCGGGACGTAACTAGTAAGTTATATTAATTGCAATTATAATAATTGATTCCTTATGGCTGAGATTTTGCATGAGAATAGCTTGAACGATTGCTTAAACATGCTCTCAATCGGTACCATAAAATAATGATGTAAAAGATGATTTTGTGTCAAATGAAGGGGTGAGATCAAAAAGGGCTTAACTGATTTTTTTCACAAAATGACTTTGGGTATCGTTGGATTCAGAGTGAAATTATCTACAATAATACATTCTCAAAATACCGAAATGAGGCTTAAATCTCGAGATTTTGAGTCTAAAAACGGTTTATCTGTCACAGGAATACAGTTCGCTTAGCATAAAAATATTATTATATTTATTTTATTATATTATATTTTTACAGTAATTGTATGAATTAGTACTATATTTAGTATTTTAAATAGAATTAATACATTTTCAAGCAACCGAAACTCACATAAACCTTTTCTATTACCTTATAAGCACTCTACATTAAAATGAAGCCGTTGACGTTTAAAGTCAATTTTCTCGAAGCTGTCAATTTGACAGTTAAACCCTTTTTGTTCTCACTCCTTCAATTGTAAAAACAATCAACATTTTTTTAAACAACTACGTCGTTAAATGGTCAGATAATACCGACGACGTTCCGCGAGATCATCACCACAAATAGCTCGAGTTATAATAACATTTATAAAATGTAGTACACGCACCTGCGGCGCTTCTGTATTGTCCCCGCACATAAAATGTAGTACACGCACCTGCGGCGCTTCTGTATTGTCCCCGCACATAAAATCGGTGGTAATTATAATTTTTTCGAGCGCAATCCCCTTTCACGGGACAATAAGCCGTAAATCTGCGCTCATTTAACTACCATTAGCTCTATTTTGCTGTGCAATGCCTTACCGCGCGTCATCGTAAACACCTCGCTCATGCGCGCTCGTGATTTTTACAACTTTCCTAGTATTTTTAATGCAATTACCTTGAAGGGTCACAAGTATGCTAACGTGATGAGTTTATTTTGCAAATGTTTTTGTAATAAGGCGTTTTAGTGGACTGTGATAAAGCTCTTCTGACCAATTATACATACTTGAGCTGAATTTACTACTAACAGGATAATATTTATTTATTTACGAAAGATATCACACTATCACACTAATATTATAAAGGCAATATATACAAACCTTTTGTATGTGCGTGTGGATGTTTGTTACTCCTTCACACTCAAACGGCTGAACGGATTTGGATGGCATTCGGTGCCAAGATAGCTTATACACTGGTTTAACATATAGGCTACATTTTATTCCGGAAAAGTGAAATTTTCTATGAGCAATTAATTAAAATACTGTTTATCCGCGGGTGAAACCGCGGGGCGCAACTAGTTTAGTATAATATAAACTACGAACTACTTAAGCGTTTCTTTTGGCCGTGACTTAAGCTCTTGAGAGCTTTATCAGTAAAATCTCAGCTATAAACATGATAGTATTTGGCTACTAGATGTCGATAGATATTGCCCACCTGTGTACAATGCAACCGGGTTCGCATTGCTGACCTTTGAAAGGTCAAGCTCAGGTGGGTTGAGGCAGCCACAGGCCTTATCATAGAGTAGGTATTTGATACAACAATGAATTAGCATGGCAGATTAACTAGACAATGTAGCTTTGTATGCTCTCATAACAGGTTGATAATAAGTGAAATAAAGTGTTTCTTTCTTTCTTTCTTTCTTCATCCTTTACTAGGTGGTAGGTTTTTTCTGCAAAGTTCGTCTAGGTAGGTACCACCGATTTGCCAGTTATTCTGCCGCCAAGCAGTAGTATGCAAGCACTACTGTGTTCGGGTTTGAAGGGCACTGTAGCTAGTGAAATTACTGGGCAATTGAGACTTTATGACCTGATCTCACATTCTAGTAATCTTACTAGATTGTGCTGATGTCTCAGGATAACGTGCGCAGTGCAGTGTCGCGCGAAACTTTATATTTTAGAGTGCCGAGTTTCACTGTTTTATAGGCGGCCGTGTCGCTTAACATTAGGTGAACGTCTAGCTCGTCACATCAATCACACAAAATAAAAAAAATAGCATGGTAGATTAACTAGACAATCTATCTTTGTATGCTCTGATAACAGGTGGATAGGAATACAGTAAAAATAGTCCCATATCGAAAATCTCTGTCCCAAGAATACAGTTCCGTTACTTCGCTAACAGCGGCTGATGCGGCTACGCCTCCACTGCGCGTGAGTCGAACGACCTTGCTAACGCCCACGCCCTGAGTATTTGTACCTGTCAGCTAAGCCTCCGCTCGCTTTGCTCCATTCAATACATAGATATGGTTAGAGGGAAGTAATACGTTCTTTGTAAATACATAAGTACCTATATTCTCGTGGGAAACTTAAGTGTTTCTAAGGTGACGGGGTAGACTAATGATGCAAGCTTACAATATTTAAATCACTTGAAAGAAATTGACAGTTTTAATTAATGGGTGATTTCAATGTCTACAGATATTTACGCTAATTATCTAACTCTTCTTGTGAACACGTGGTTACTCTGCTTGGTCGGACCACCTAGATTTTATTTTCCTATTGGTTCTATTAGAAAATTAGACAAACAGGTAATAATAATTACTAGGTGGTAGGACTTTTCTGCAAAGTTCGTCTAGGTAGGTACGACCGCTTTGCCAGTTATTCTGCTGCCAAGCGTGTTCCGGTTTGAAGGGATCTGTACCTAGTTTAATTACTGGGCAAATGAGACCTAATCTCACCGTCTAGTAATCTTATTGCTAGACTGTGCTTATGTCTCAGAATGGCGTGCACAGTGCAGTGTTACGCGAAGCTATTCTTTAGAGTTTCAAATGTCACTGCAACTGATATGGATGTCGCTTAACATTAGGCGACCGACTAGCTCGTCATGTCATTTGGTAACATAAAAAAAACGTGATCCGGGAGCTTAGTCCGATCTAGCCGACAAGATTCTATTTTTCCTATTGGTAAAGCCAGCTCTCTTAATCAACTTAAAAATAATAATAATAATAAGATAAGTTAATAACCATTCTGGCCACCAAGTGGTTACAAGGCTACCCTACAACTTATCCAAATGAGTACCAATACAGTAAACCGGTAAATAATGATAAATGATTCGGAAAGCCCTGCCGGCTAGGCCGCGCCCAGCTCGGAAAGAACATGTTTTGTCTCAAGGAGGGTGGTGTAGCAACACCGTAATGGTGATTTAGTGGTCTCCAGGGTCCATTGATACTGTTTAAAGGGCAGAATTGGAATTTAGAATGTGAACGGTCAGTGGTGAATATGTAATAGTTCCCACGGCGCATGTCGCCTGTGTCACATTGTTAATTAATGGAGAGGATTGTAGGATTCTAGGTCATGTTCTAAACTTTTAAAATAAGCTAAGTTTTATAATAATAATAATAACACGCAACGATTACATACATATAATTTGGACCCTAACTAGGATTCCCTGTGTCTAGGGACCCAGGAACTACGAGGACTATGCTAAAATTTCTTTAGTTTAGCTCCATCTATCGGCCGGTATAACTTTGTTTTTGCTTTGATTAATGTTAATGTCGCCATATTGACAATTGTAAATTGTAATTTTATCGGGCATACCAACTTATTAATACAAATTTTTATCTAGAGATCTACGTGAACCAACAACTTTCAACTTCCGTTCGGCTCACCAGCTTACCCAAGTCAAGCGTGCGTAAAGAAGTTTTATTTCAATAAAGCTACAATAAAGTTTCTAACCTGACGCATGTCTCAAAAGTTTCCAACCATTCTTTTTGTAAACATCCTGCACGGATCAATAGATAAGTCTTCAATAAACCTATCCTAATTACAATCATGGCTCCATTGAATCCCGGCAGCCTTGAGAGCAATCACGTGGTCAATATAGTGAGTACCAGGCAGTGAGCAAGCTCGGCTGATCTCCCACGAGATAAAACAAGCATGCAGGTGCGAGAACCTGCTACGGATAAATTAGACATTCGCTAAATCAATGGTTAAATACTTTATAATTTAATATACATTGGTAATTCATGTTTATTGTGGGAAGCAACTAAGTATTTTTTGCTTGCGATGTGCATCAAGTTAAATAATAGGTCTTTACCTATGAAATTGCCGTATTGCAGTACAGACTTTTTCAAACAAAAAAATGTTTTGATTGGCTATGAATTCTAAATTCAAATTAATTTTGTTTTAAAAATATAACATTCTATTTACAATATAAGTCTTTTTTTTATTGATTAGCGTTGTATTTTCATTACATTTCAACATTTTTCCTCATAATGGATACTTTGAAATTTCGTGTAATTATGGAATATGAGTTCCGTCGTGGCACCAACGCGGCACAAACGACACGTAACATCAACGACGTTTACGGAGAGAACTGTACAAACGAACGTACAACCCGTTATTGGTTTGCTCGGTTCCGTTCTGGGAATTTTGACTTGAAAAATGAACCTCGTGGTCGTCCGGAAACTTTGGTCAACAATGATGAATTAAAGGCGATTGTGGAAGCTGATGAATCTCAATCTACAGCTGAGCTGGCAGCAGCTTTTGATGTTAGCATCAAAGCAATATTGGTCCATTTGCGACAGATTGGCAAGATAAAAAAGCTTGATAGATGGGTGCCCCACGAACTTAACGATCGCCAGCGCAACGTACGCATCGAGACTTGCCTTGCGCTGCTTAACAAGCACAGAAATGAAGGAATTTTGAACCGAATTGTTACGTGCGACGAAAAATGGATTCTTTTTGACAATCGAAAGCGCTCAGCAAGTTGGTTAGATCCTGGTTCGGTACCAAAGCAATGTGCAAAACGAAAAATGACCCCTAGAAAGGTGATGGTCACAGTTTGGTGGTCTAGTGCTGGTGTGATTCATCATAGCTTTTTACAAAACGGCGAGAGCATTACTGCAGATGTGTACATTGAAGAACTGACCACAATGATGGCGAAACTCGCACGTCTGCAACCAGCTTTGGTCAATCGGTCGTCTCCACTGCTACTTCACGACAACGCGCGACCCTATACTGCACAACAGACCGTCTCTAAGCTGCATGAGTTGGGTTTGGAAGCTCTCCCTCATCCGCCATACTCACCAGATCTTGCGCCTACCGACTATTACTTTTTCCAAAATTTGGACAACTTTTTAGCGGGAAAAAAATTCAATTCCCGAGAGGCAGTACAAAACGCCTTTGAAGACTTTGTTGTCTCCCGTCCTGCTGATTTTTTCAAGAAGGGCATCCATAAACTGCCACAGCGTTGGCAAAGATGCATTGATTGCAGGGGTGATTACTTTGAATAAAAGAAATAAATAAGTTCGAAAAAAAAATACTTTAACTTTTTTCAAACAAAACGGCAATTTCATAGGTAAACCTAATATAATAATAAATATAAATATGTGGACATTTCACATATTTATATTTATTATTATCGCCTTCTAGCCCCAAACTAAGCAAAGCTTGTATTATGGGGACCAGATAACTGATACAATACTTTTTGTTTGTAAATAAATACATAGAATACAATGTAAAATGTACAACCACATCCTTTTGTTCCTAAACTCCCTCTAAGCCCCCCTCTGACAAATTTCATCAAGATTCTGGTTCAGCCATATACAGCCGGGAAAACAAAAAAGAGAGAAAGAGAGAAGAGACATGAAACTTAATAAAGAAATAGTAGAAAGAAGTATTATTTCTTAAACACTTACATTAATCGTATTTACTTAATAAATACGATGTCTTCAATATCTTATTGAAAATTATTAGTATTTATTCTAAATATTAAGTAGCCTATGCGTTAATCCACTATATAAGCTATCTATATTCCAAATTTCATCCAAATTCGTCCAGCCGTTTGAGCGTGAAAGAGTAACAAACATCCATACCTACACTCATATACACAAACTTTCGCGTTTAAAATATTAGTAGAAAATGGATTTCAAAAAAATCTACATAAAATAGATATTTATCAACAATATTTTTATAATTGAATATTTCAATGATACATTTGAGTATTTTTATGTAAAATTTGTAACAATTTAGTGATTTAACAAAATAATCGTTTTTATCGTAATTATAATTAAGAAAGGTGATGTGTCACGGACGTTATTTGTGAACATAAAAATTTATAATTTCATGACCATATCCATTACCAGCTCCGACGTTAGTAAGCTACTTAAGTATTATGGAAACTATGACTACAGGCAATGGCTGCCTCTTGATTATAATCTTGATAATAATGTGCTTCTAACTTTTAAGCCCCAGATAATGTCATGGACAATTTGGTAGTACGAACTCACCTACTCATAGAAAAGCTTGTGATCTTTATGGCAATTTAGAGCATATTTATTTACTTACTTATACCTACGTTTTAGCGTTAAATCATAGTAGGTACTGAAATTTATTGTGGGATTGATCTATATATTAGCAATTTGTTTATTTGTTCATATTAACGTCATTGATGAAAGCTAATGAAGTCTCAATCTAAATATATATAACTCAGAGGTGCCTGACTGATTAACTGACTGACATTTTATTCCATTTATTTATTTAATTAATTAGTGCGGTTACACCAATTACACTAATTACTACATAAATACAATAACAATTTGATTGGAATAAATTACAATTAAATGAAAATGAAAGAAATAAAACATAGATATATATACATATATTGTAGATATTAATATATAAATTATATACATTATTAATATTTATGTTATATATAATGTGTAGTGTATACATATATATATATATATATATATATATATATATATATACATATAATATATAAAACTCCTAGTTTATACGTGTTAAATTAGTAGTTATTAAGTAGCTATGTATGTGAATAGGGATACAGGAAAATTAAATTTATGTTAGTTTTTTTTATATGTTATTTAGGCAATCTATATTTAAGTTGCGTTGCACTGCCCTGCAAAAATTTCCATGTTACACCCAGGTTAACTGGAAGATAATGCTCTCTAGCATTAAGTTCGCCTTTGTACCTACATTTGTTATTTGTGCAATAAAGCATTTTCTATCTATCTATAGATAATAAAAAAGTCAACTCATACGAGTCAAAAATAAATTTGATTGTACAAAAAAAAAGAAAATTCATTTGTCATATTATTTTTTAAAATATACATATGCATAGTAAATAATAATCAAAATTAAAATGAATGATCATAGTCGCGGGAATAAAACAAATATTTTAATACGTTTAAACTCCTCTATCATGCATTCGCCTCACAATATTCCAGACACTCCCGCAAAATCACCTTCGATTCGTCATTGACAAACACATCACATTCCGGGTTTGCGTCCAGGAGGGCATTAAGTGCAGCAAGGGATCGCGGTATAGGGGATCTTGCGTGAGCAACAGTTCTGCACCTAGGAACGACAAACAGTCTGTGCTTCCTGCTACGGCGGTAGTTATTGGGTGCAAAAATCCGGCACCACTGGTCACTAAAATCAGGGGCGTCCCTAAAAAAAAAAACGCAAACACTTGTTCTGAGTGTGGGTGAGAGTTGAATATTACCCAAGTATTACGTACTGATCAGTTCCTTATCTCGCTCTTTAGCTCAAACCATTATTAACCGCAACACCGGGACTAAAGTTTTACTAATGCGTTGACATCGTAAGTTATCATAATCGTTGATGCACGTCACTCATCCACCTTCGACATGGCCACGCTATATGAATATGTATAAGTAGGTGAGGTCCTTTACATTTTATTGCTTCCATTAGCTTCAAGGAATTTTTATTAACTTCTCATAAACTGCCAATCACATTTTATTCGTTTGAAGATTGTATTTCGTCACGCTGGTAAATCTATTTCTAATTCTTTTTTCTGCTTTGTTACAGGTCGGTGGAAACGGTTTTTATTGTAGCTGTAAGTACTTTGTACTGTAACATTTTGAACACACTTCCAAAACGGGAGAGGTACTATGTTCGTCTGAATGTTTTTTTTTTTTTTTTCAAATTTCTATTCAAATTATGTGATAATCTAGATTTTTTCTGTAGCCCATGTCCCTGGCCCTTTTGTTTAGTTCCGTAATTGTAAGTATAGGTATGCATAGGATTATGAAACTGTAACCAAATTATATGCCATCAGCATCAGCAGTTCTCAAAATTTGAAGCATCCACTTATCCAAAAACGCAGCACACCATGTTCACATCCGAACGTGTTCAGCTATTGCCTAATTCGGGCCGGCCGGCTTGGGCAGTAATTTGGAATGCACGCCGCCGCTCCTTGGGCGGCCCAAGGCCGTTCCATAATAGCCTCAGAATAAAGTTGGCCTCAGGCGTACTCCCTGTGTGTCACGATACGGCTAACAAGCACTCTGAGTACATTTTATGAAAGGAGATCAATGTGAAAGAGGTTCTTTTACGCTCGAAATTTCGAAGTCCCCTATGGGGTGAAGATGATTGACAGTGACAGCGCTCCTCCGTAATAACGCCAACATTTATGATTATAATTTCTTATGATATAATTTCGAAGTATAAAAAAGCTTTCATATGTGGGCACTAAATTGTGTTTTAAAACAGCGCTACCGTGTTTTTTAAGTCACAGGCTCTTTGATCGTGGTTTTTGTCGAACGACTTGAGAGTGTTTGAAATATTACACTTGGGCTAGCCACTTGTGTATACAAGCAGAGAAAATATAGATAGAAACACTTTGACATACACACCAAATAATAAAAGCTTACAAAAATATAATGATTCATGACCATATTGCCATCTATCTATACAAAGAGTGAAGGAAGAAATCGTTTTTAGCATTATGATCTTTTTGGTATGGTAATGGTATGGAATCATTACATTTTTATTGATATATCTATCTATACAAAGAGCGACAGGAAGAAATCGATTTTAGCGATATGTATTTTTGTAATGACAAACAAGAAAACGACAATTTTATTTTTACAAAAAAAATGAACCAACCAGTCCTTATGCGCAAATATTGTAATCGGTCCAAGTTCATTTCCTAACTCTCTACATTCACAGTCAATCTTCCATTAAGGTCCATTTTACCCTTCTTTTGTTGTTTAGCAAAATTGGACCCACGTTCTGTAATTGTACCTTTATTTATCCCGACTGTAATTAAACAAAAACGGTACATCGTGTACAGTTAACTATTTTGTTTAATCGCCAGAAGAACAAATTATATCGTGCGCAGGCGCGGGCACGGGTACAAGCAATTTGTTTATTGTGCGTATTGTGTAAGAGACGTAATGAATGTAACGACGATCTATCATCGGGTGAGGTGATTTGTCTTAGCGAACTATTTGTTTAGGCTGCGAGCTGGCTGTGGCTATGGTTCTGAACTTATGACACCGCCTGGGAAAATTGTTTGACATCGCTACTTAAGTTAGGAAAACTCAAATTATTTTAGTTTCTAGTCACAAAAACGAGTGTGCTTTAGAGCACACGACTAAAGTAAAACTTCTTTACTTTAGCTCCATCTACCGGCCGGTATAACTTTGTTTATGCTTTAATGTTTAATGTTAATGACATCATCTTGACAATTTTTAATTGTCATTTTACTGGACATACCAACATAGTAACACACATTTTTAACTTTGTTATGTTGGCAATGGAGATCTACGTTACCCAACAGCTTTCAACTTCCGTTCGCCTCCAGCTTACTCCCCATATCAAGCAGGCGTAAAGAAGTTTTACTTAAAAAATTACAGCTTTCTAAACGTTTTGCATCGCATTGCATTTTTGGGGGTTTATGTTTGCTCGCGTCCGTAGGCTTTAACCCTAGTTTCCCTACACGTGACCCCTGGGTGGTGCCAAAAGAGCAACCAAATAACTGGTGGAAGGCCTTAGCCGCCGGCTTAGTTACCACCCATTAGACAAAACCACGATGCCAAGCGACTCGTCGTGTTCCATCGTGATGTCTAATGAAGCCGTTCTGACAAGTAGATGTGGACAGTTGTGTTGGGTATGCAGACCGGTATTGGTGATGGAGATGCTTTCGCGTCGGAGACCTTGCTTCGGAGGGTAGCGGGATCCGAAGCACGGTGCTCTCTGCTGGCCGACCGCAAGTTGTAGGGGGCCCAAGTAGTAGTCTAGCCAACTACGAAAGGCTGCCCCACCGCTTGTGTAAAATCCTGAGGTTGTCCACAGGGCCAGTTGGCGACTGGAAGTGAGGAACTTGTGGGCAATTTCAGGGGGGTTCGGGCGTCCCCGCAGTCTCCGCGCAAGTTCTCCATTGGCGTAGGAGCTTCTCTATTACTGAGGGTTAGCATCCCAATATCTCGTCCACTTCCTACTTGTCTACCTAACTCACCCAACTATGAAAAAGTCAAATAAATTGAGCAAGTTTAAACGGCAGATGCACGTCCTCACTCTTAAAGTGCACCTCACAAATATTCGTGGGCTGCACTCAAATCTGCAAGCGGTCCATCATCATCTGGAGACCAACAAACCGCACTTGCTCTTCTTGACTGAGACGCAAATAGGATGTCCATCAGACACGGCATATCTGGACTATCCAGGATTCATCTTGGAAAATCGCTTCCTTCCACGCGCTGGTATCTGCGTTTACGTCCGTGATGACATTTGCTGTTTGCGTCTCCGAAACCTTGAACATCCCCACTTTTCGGTGATTTGGGTGCTTGTGGACACCGGCATTGAGAAAATTCTCTATGCTGGTGTGTACAGATCACATAGCGGTGACCGGGAGACGACTCTTCTAATGGAGTATCTCAGTGAAACGGCAGATGTGGCTCAGCAACGCTATCCTTCGGCTCAGCTTGTTGTTCTGGGGGACTTTAATGCTCACCACCAGGAGTGGTTAGTCCCACACCGGATCACGGACCACGCTGGGAGAGAGACGCGTAAGCTCGCTTTGGCGCTCAATTTAACGCAGATTGTTAAAGAGCCAACGCGAGTGCCTGATATTGATAGCCACACTGCTAACTGCCTCGACCTTCTGCTCACGACTGAACCAGACCGATACTCTGTGGCGGTATCCTCACCCATTGGTAGTTCCGATCACTGTCTGGTCAAGTCCGTTTCAGTATACTCCCCGCCTGACCCAAGCCCTAAGAGCAATCGGCGTGTCTGGAGATACAACTTAGCAGACTGGGACGAGATGCGACATTTCTTCGCTTCATATCCTTGGCGGCAAACGTGTTTTTCTTCTGGAGATCCGACGGTCTGCGCGAATGCGGTTACTGAGGTAGTATGTCGGGCTATGGAATATTTTATTCCATTTTCCGATAAACCCGTGACCAGCAAAGCCAGCCCATGGTTTGGAGCCGAATGTGCACGTGCTGAAGCGCAGAAGCATGCGGCATATCTGGCATGGGCTGACGCTCGAAAACGCAAGGCCTCGGACACTCGAGCTAAGAAGAAAGCCTTTAACGTTGCCGCCAAGGCCTGTAAGAAGGAATTAAGGAAGGCTCGTTTCAATCATATTGGTCGAATAGGGACTAAACTTGCTTCCTACCCAGCGGGTAGTAAGGCTTTTTGGTCCCTAGCCAAATCGGTTGAAGCGAACTTCTGTCGATCCTCACTGCCTCCATTATTGAAACCAGACGGATCGCTGGCTCACACTGCAAAAGAAAAAGCAAACTTGTTTGCCACTCTCTTTGCAGAAGCTTCGCGTTTAGATACTGCTAATGAGGTACCTCCCTGCCTTCCACAATGCGGTGTTTTCATGCCGGAAATACGCATACGTCAGAAGGAAGTACTAAAAACATTACGCAGTCTAGACGTGAACAAAGCCAGTGGTCCCGATGGTATACCTGCAATTGTACTTAAGAGCTGTGCACCCGAGTTGTCTCCCATTCTAACACGCCTATTTCGCCTCTCTCTGGACACCGGAATAGTCCCTATGAGTTGGAAGCTAGCCAACGTACAACCTGTACCTAAGAAGGGCAGTCGTGCTGATCCTGCCAACTATCGACCCATCTCAATTACCTCCATTCTCTGTAAGAGTATGGAGCGTATAATTAACAACAAGCTCTTGGCATACCTTGAAGACAATGATCTCCTCAGTGACCGGCAATACGGATTTCGCCGAAACCGGTCCACTGGGGATCTTCTCGCGTATGCCACTCACATATTGAGCGAAGCCTTAGAGATGCATGGAGAGGCACTTGCTGTATCTCTAGACGTCTCTAAGGCATTTGATCGGGTCTGGCACGACGGTCTTCTGAATAAGCTTCCATCTTACGGACTACCTGCTGGTTTGTGCACTTGGATATCAGACTTTTTGAGGGAACGATCGCTTAGAGTAGTTCTTGATGGCTGCTCTTCCGATCAATTAGCTATTAATGCTGGTGTACCTCAGGGGTCAGTTCTTTCAGCAACACTATTCTTACTCCACATCAATGATTTGCTAAAGCCCGGTACCTTTGGGTATGCAGATGATAGTACTGTTGTTGAAAGATACACATCCAGTGCCCGAGCCAGTGGTGACGACGTCCGGATTGAGAGAGAGGCTATGGCTGAGCGCATGAACCTGGCTTTGAAAGCCGTGTCCAATTGGGGCGATGCTAACTTGGTTAGGTTCAATGCTGCAAAAACACAGGCGTGTTTATTCACTGCTAAAAAGAGCCCACTCCATCTGGCTCCTTCATTCCGTGGTGTATCTGTAAGTTTAGGAAACCATCTTGAGCTTTTGGGTGTTGATCTCACGTCAAACCTAAACTTTGGATCCTACATCGAGTCCAAAGCCAAAGTAGCTTCAAAAAAACTCGGCATATTGTCCAAGGTAAGGCGGTACTTCACACCTGGACAGCTTCTAAATCTGTATCAAGCACAAGTCCGATCGTGTATGGAGTACTGCTGCCACCTGTGGGACGGGTCTGCCAAGTACCAGCTTGAGGCTCTGGACTCGATTGAACGGCGTGCCAAAAGGCTCATTGACGACGACACTTTGGTTGGTGAAAGGCTCCAGAGCCTTGCACATCGACGTAAGGTGGCAAGTCTGTCGGTTTTTTACAGATTACACCACGGTGAATGCGCTCAAGAACTGCATGATCTAATTCTCCCATCACCATTCCACTACCGGACTACTAGACGCTCGGCTAAGCGCCATCCTTTTGTGGTCGAAATACCACCCATTCGTACCAAGCGATTTGACTCAACGTTCTTAATTAGAACGGCTAAGGAATGGAATGCCCTGCCAGCGTCTGTGTTTCCGGCGAAATATGACCCGGGCGTGTTCAAGAGAAGAGTGAATAGGTATTTACTTGGCTAGCATGCTACACCTTCGATCGCATCGTCACTTCCCATCAGGTGAGAGCGTGGTCAAATGCTAGACAAGTTTGAAGTAAAAAAAAAAAAAAAAAAAAAAAAAAAAATCTAAAGCCGTTATTAGATTACGTAGTTGTATTATTCCAAACACAAATTATTATATCCGGACATAATTTAAGTAGTATTCATAATCTGGATCACCGATGATTGATAGACAAAGATCAAGGTCTTCTAAACACAATAATGCTCTTTACTGACCTTAAAAATATTAGAAGTATAGATACAATAATTTTTCTACTACATTTTTAAAGGCTTTGCCACAAATCTAACGCAGCGGCAGTGATCAGCCTTATTTATACCTCTTAGTTCGATTCAAATGAAGACCTAAAATGCTGCACTACGATTCAATGAACCGTCAGTTCAGCGTCAATTTTTAATGCAATTATCTTTAGGTTACACACCACCAACAACGCAGTTCCAATAGGCGCACGCACCGCGACTCGACTCCGGACATTACACATATTGTGTGATGTGTGCGTATTGAGCAGACATTTCCATAAGCTCTGTTGTATTGTCCACGGGACGTGAGTTTGTTAAAGCTGAGAGAAATCAGACAAATCTAGGAAGATATGTCCAATTGTCCATATCATGTGTTGCCCCTAACTAGGTGAACCGCTCAAAATTGCAGGAAGCCGTTGGATGCTAAAGGCCAGTGACCGCCCAAAGTAGCGTTCTAAGATAGGCCTAATATAAATTAATAAATAATAAATATCTGTGGACATTTCACACAGCGCCATCTAGCCCCAAACTAAGCAAAGCTTGTACTATGAGAACCAGATAACCGATATAATACTTATATACTTTTTGTTTGTAAATACATACATAGAATACGATATAACATCCAGATACAGAACAAACATCGATGTTCATCATATAAATGTTTGTCCTGGGTGGGAATCGGACCCATAACCTGCAGTTCAGAAGGGATACTACCAACTGAGCTAACAGGTCAGTAATATATGTTATCATATGTTCACTGGACGTCTTCAGGCAGTGTGGATAATCTTCCAGATTCTCTCCTCTCAGTAACGACGCAAGTCGAGGCTCACCTCACAAAAGTACCCTAGATACTCATCACTTTTGATGCCTAACTCTTAGGTATTAACATCTATAATAATAATAATATGTGTGGACATCTCACACAACGCCATCTAGCCCCAAACTAAGCAAAGCTTGTACTATGGGAACTAGATTACTGATACAATACTTAAATACTTTTTGTTTATAAATACATACATAGAATACAATGACACCCAGACACAGAACAAATATCTATGTTCATCACACAAATGTTTGTCCTGAGTGGGAATCGAACCCACACCCCACAGTTCAGAAGGCAGGGTTACTACCAACTGAGCTATCGGGCCAGTCAATCTTGCCTCGGTTGGTGTGTGCGAAAGCCCTTACATGGTGTCGAAGTCTTGTCAATCAATGTGACGTACGACTAGGGGCACGCTTCTCGATCTAATTCGATCTGAGGCGCAGAGATCATTTGTAATGCTTGTGTAACATGATTTTGACAGGTGTAATTAACGGATAATCACGCTGCCCGCCGGTCTAGTAGGGGAGTGATGGTTATTAAGTGCGTTGCATAATCGTGTGTGCTTTGAATATTTTTTGTTATACGATTAAAAACCTTATCTTAAACAAGGTATCTAAATAAAAACACGGTACAGAATTATACAAGATTATTTAGTATAACTATCTGTGCTATCTGCGCGTTGTTTGGAGTAACACTTGACCAGTAGAAAATTAGGTTGATCATTGTTATTGCTCAGCAGCGTAATTCACTTGAGTTAAAAAACATTTATTTCTTTGTCTATGATTATTATGGAATTCAAAATAGGAGAGAGAGAGAGAGAGAGGCAATTAAAGGTATTGAATCATTACATTAAACCGATTATAACATAGTAATTCGGTATTAATTTTTTTTTAATTGTCTGCTCATTTGTTAGTATCCCTAGCTTCTGAACTGTAGGTTCTGGGTTCGACTCCCACCCAGAACAAACATTAGTGTGAATTGTGATGAATATCGATGTTTGTTCTGTCCCTGGGTTTTATATTGTATTCTATGTATATGTATGTATTTACAATCAAAAATTATAGAAGTATTCTATCAGTTATCTGATTCCCATAATACAAGCTTTGCCTCGTTTGGGGCTAGATGGCGCCATGTGTAATGTCCACACATTAAAAACACTTTCTACATCTGGAAGTAATGTGGTTTAAAATAAACCAAACAGCTTTTTCTTTATGAATAACATCTCATGAAAACATCTTAAAGTAGTTAATTTTTAATTATCATTGTAAAATAGTAAGTAATATTACTTTCATCGAAAGCTTTCCCATCCGCAACCATGTTTGGCATCGTTCCTTGCACAGCTTGTAACTAACCACATTCTAACTAGTCATTGAGCAATTTTGATATATCCGTTGAAGAAATGTGCTAATAGTTTCATCCGTTGGTTTCAAATGAAAAACTCCGTTTCACGGGTTAGATGAAATCGAAACTCTATAGTGTGATTGAATGACATTATGTAGTCACAATCTCTGGGTAGCAATGTTTGAGTGACCATGGTCCTCGTAGTTCCTGGGTCCCTAGACACAGGGAATCCTAGTTATGGTCCAGTGTCTATTTATTTATATTATTTATATTACAGTGGCTTGTCAATACATTTACGACAATTTGATGTACACTCGCAAAAACATTAGCTCTTTTCCCAGATATTGCGACATTCATAACTTTAATACCAGGAACAAAAATAAATTGAAAGTTCCAAGATTCAGACTGCAGAAAGTTAATAGATCATTTATGGGAAACTGTATACGCTTTTATAACAAGTTGCCTGACGGTATCGAACGGTTGTCAATGCGTAAATTTAAATTATTCATAAAGTCAAACTTAATGAAAAAAGCCTGTATATCCCAAGCTCAACGGTGTAAAATCTTAGGACTTTGCCTATTGCCTATTCCTATCTATAAATTCAGTTTCTATTTGTAATGTTTATTAAGATAATCACGGTATTTTTCTTGCACCATTGTGACGTGGTGGTTACTTTTGTAACATATTCATTATCTCAACTGTAATGAATTATATACATTGTAAAAGACAGTAGAAAGAAAAAAAAAATACATCACTGTAAAGTTTCTTGTAGCTTCTTCTTTACAGTTGTAATTAAAGCTTCGGATCAAAGTTTTCTATTCTGCATTGTGCCGGATTGCTTGCACCAGTAGTGAGTGAAAGAGAACTGCTTTTTTTTCAAACTCATATATTGTAATGGGCTTGCTATATATTATTTGATAATAAGCACTTTGTAATTTTATATGCTTAGTGAAATAACTTTATTTTAACTACCTAATATAATTTTGACTTGTAAAAGTGCTAAAATTTGCCTATTTGCAATAAATCTTTTGACTTTGACTTTGTCTTTGTGATCGTTGGGCGTTTATATATATATATTATACATAATATTTTTAATTGAACAATCCACCGAATTACCACAATGAAAATAATAAACTTAAACATAAAACGTCCAAAGATAAAGAAGACACGAATCGTTTTTGTTCAATCAATTCCTTTAAATCCCTAAAACAACTCAATACAAAACTTGTTCTGTCCTGAACAAACAGTCTAGAATTTACTAACAAAGAGAGCCTACACATCGGCAAACGTTCGGATGTTAATCAATAGCTCGGCAATACTTATGTTTGAGTACAAACAGCCACACAGACAAACAGGCGGAGACGTGAGCAAACAATATATGTAAACGAGTTGTCGTGTCAGTGTGTCACAAGGGCGGGTAAAGGTAGGCGAAGCTGGGGCATACTAATTTGATTTCGTGAAGGTTAAAACACTTGTCAAGTCAATACCTACTGGTTCAACAATCTTCCTTACTGTTGTAATGATTGTTTGTTCCGTATACAATGAGTTTCAGTCTCAGCTCCCGTCAGTCTCCATCCAACTTTCCAATCCGACGGTCGTCTTAAAATTAATTTCGTTAATTTTATTTTTATTTCCTTTTTTTTTTTTTAAGGCCAGATATCTTATAATGGTACGAACAAGTGTGTTGTATATTAAAAGGTACAAAGTGGCTCACGTGAAAATTACAAAGAAGAAATTTCTACATTTGCCTAATCTAAACCATTTCTATTAAAATCAAACGGAAAGAATTTTGAAGAGCAGTGAAAGCAGATCCACCTCATAAACCCAATTCTCTTAATTTCTAGTTCCGAACCTTTTAACCCAGTGAGAAACCTGTTGCTTCTCCTAACCTTCATAACTCTGGCCCTTAGTTTGGACAAGAACCATCTATTAGCATACCTCGTGGCCCTGTGACACACAAATATACACATATAGACAAACATATATAAATATAGATGGAAACGGTTATATATTGAAAGTTTCTGAACGTTTTTATGTAAAATGATATGATACCTGATTTTATTGAGAAGTCGTTTCAATCGTGACACAGAACGGTATAACATGGCATTAATTTTGAGCAATTAAAACACATTTATGCTTTTTTTATGTCTCGCTTGTATGATTATGATTATTTATGTTTTGTATGAATAAGGTAAAATAACGATTACATACATGGATCCTGGATCCAAACTAGGATTTCTTGTATCTAGAGACCCAGAAACTGCGAGGACCATGGTCCTACGACAATTATTTGCGAACAAGTATTTGCGCTTTTTTGTTTTCTGCCGCGGGAATCGAACCGACCTACCCGGCTACGAACCAAGCTGCTGAACCACCACTCCACAGAAGCTGTCGAATATACCGTTATTTTTATAGCAGGTGGAATAGCTCCTCATATAATTCTTAAGTCAGAGGTTGGTTCGTTTTAATTAGTTTATAATAGTAAAACGAGTGAGATTTAGACCACAGGACTGAAGTAAAACTTCTTTAGCTCCATCTCTCTTGCCCCTACAGTAAAATACGAATCGTAACTTTTTCTTTCTGTCTTCACGTAGAGATGGAGTATATTTCCCTCTCTACTTTTCTACTGCTACTGCTACTACTTCTCTTTTCCTCTAAGTCAAGCATGAAAAGCAAAGAAGTTTTACTTCAATATTATCAACACGTATGAATAAAGTTTGTAGAGGTAAAAGAACAAGAATTTTTCCTTACATAATTATGGTTGGTTCATTTCTGTATTAGCGTATCATGGCCAAAAGTGACGTTTGTAATTGCAATGGAATTGATGTCAATTCCTTGCAATATCTAAAATAGCGATGTTTGCACGGTTGCTAATGAGGAAATTTTAAAATATCTTATCCACATAGAAAGACATAATGTTTGCCAGTATCTTGACGACTCGGAACTCGACTGGCCCGATAGCTAAGTTGGTAGTAACCCTGCCTTCTGAACTGTGGGTTGTGGGTTCGATCCCCACCCAGGACAAGCATTCGTGTGATGAACGCAGGTGTTTGTTCTGTGTCTGTAAGTATTGTATCGGTTATCTGGTTCCCATAATACAAGCTTTGCTTAGTTTGGGGCTAGATGGTGCTGTGTGAGATGTCCACACATATTATAACTTTACGAATTTACCATTTTTTTCATGTTACCTAAATAGTACCAATGTTTTATTTACTTTCACTATCCATTCATATATTCAGAGAACCAGTTGTCTCCCAAATTGGGGTCCTCTTATCTCCTAGCGTTAATTTCCCAAAACACAGGCTTTCCAACGAATTAATTGCACATTTGTTTTGTTGTTTTACATTAAATATGCGACCGGCGCGCTTTCTCATTAGATAGACACTAGCATCGTTGGAACAATGAGTGTAATCGCTGGTGTGCTCAATCTCGAACTAAATGACATTTTGCATTATGAGAGCGCACGCTCTGATTATCGCAACCACCAGATGAAATGATATTAGCTACATGTGGCATTCATGCTGTGAGTCTGTCTACGCGTTTGTGTCTGTGTGCGTGGGGCGGACAGGTGCGCATGCGCATGCCTCGCACGCGAACCGATCGCACAAATCGGCGACGATTATTTCACTTTATCGCCGGCGAATGCGGTAAAATCTCTAAGTGAGGTATTTGAGATAGATTTGAAAGCTTAGATTTAACGCGTCTTTAATTGGCGGAAGTGGACGAAATTCTGATGAAACGATAGTTTCATTTGATTTTGTTTTCCATACGCAGGCAGCCATTTTATATGTTTCTTTTAATTTTATTCTTATCATCCACTGCAGATGCTTTCATTTAACTTTATCTTTTATAATTATGGAATATTATCTGGTGCTATTTTCACATTTTCTACTGAACCCATTATTCAATTTATAAATCCATTCGTTGTTTACCACATTTATTTTCTCACATGAGAATATATCATTATGGCTTCATTTATTAATAATCAACTATTTTCATTAAGACACGAATAAATATACGTAGATGCTTAACCTAAATTCATATATAATGAAGACTTTATCTTTCTGTATTGGCACTTGTATTATTTGGGTACTGTTAACCATGAAGTTCAAAGGCCCCGACGATCCGCGACAATCCGTCGCGGTCGGACGCGCGGCGCCGACGCCGCTCTGTCTGCGTCGTTAGCCTAACTAGCCGCCACCTCCCACCGTCCGCGTCTTTTTACGCCGAATTGGGACGCTACCGACCATTAGAAGGCGAGGAAACGCTTTGTGGTCGCAGCGGCTGGGAACCGACAGTGACGATGCATTTCCTAGTTCGAACCTTAGAAAAAGAGCTTTACAGTTTCTAAATTATGGTAACACGGTCAGAACTATAAAGAATATAAACAAAAAGGCCAAACAACTTTGTGTAAAATAAGAAAGACTTCTGATGAGAGCAAAAACGGTTTCTGCAATGCGTTACTAAGTGTCATCAGACGCGGAAATAATGTCATAATTACGAGCATATCTCTGTCGTGTCAACGACCGTCCCGCCTGCTAATGGGACCACCGCGCTAACTTGCCCGTCACCATGGGAGTCTGCTGAGGCCTGGTGACTGCTTGCTAATCTGCGGTAATCGTAGATCTGCGAGATGTTCCCAAGATGGCGGCTACGTGCGCACTGCGAATAATTTTCCGCGTCCGTGAGCTTGCGCAGCGTTCGTGGAGGCGCGAGCGACTGCGCGGCTCATAACTGTTAACGATGTAATGATCTTGCTGACGCCGCGGTTTATTAACACTGCCTAGGACCGGCACTTGGATGAGTCCCGCTCATGCTTATGCTATTGATAAAGAAGTCAAATCACTTATAAATATCGTTTCAGTCTTCGACTCTTCTACACTAGAACTTATAATATTTTCATTAGGCAAACAAGGCTATTGTCGGGCACCTATATAGCTTTGCGATTGCAGTGTTTAAACTATAAAGCTAAGCTAAACTAATAAATATTTAGTGTACCTACTACAAAATGTGAAAATTAATAATAATAATAACGCCCAACGATCACATACATAGATCCTGGACCCTAACTAGGATTCCCTGTCTAGGGACCCAGTAACTATGAGATCCCACAACGCCCAGACTCAGAACAAGTATTTGCGCTTATTTTTTTCTGTGCACAAATACATGTCGTGCTGCGGGAATCGAACCCGCTGCCTCCGGGTTATGAGCGGACCTGCTCAACCACCACACCACAGAGGCTGCATTGTGCAGTAAACTACACACAAAAGAGTAAAAACCGTCTGCTTACTAATCTGTTCATACAATCCACCGTATACTGATTCACATATAATTTTCATGATTTAATTGAACTTTCCTCTGACGAAGCTTTCTGATGACCTCTCCCAGGCCCTCTTTGTTTCCATAATATAGAACCCATCTCTTTGATTTTGCATAATATGCAATATTTTATAGATTGTCCGGAAATTCACCAGACACAACCGATTTGGTGACTGACTATTTAAGTCACAAACAAAAACAAAAAGATTTACTTCTACGATTACGGCTACTAAGTTTTGGGATAGGTATAAAATTTTGATTACTTTGTGACAATAGAAGATTGTGATTATTATGATTTACTCAACTCTTTTTACAGGATATAATTATTAGTAAAAGTATATATTACTTCAGCTCTATCTATCTATACTCACTGTAGTAGCGTCTTTCTCTTCAGCTTACGTCGTTCCACCTTCCGACCGGCGAGTGCAGACGTAATCTGCATTAGCTTCTTGTCGGGTAATATTATGTAAATATAATACCCATAAGCCGGGCCGCTGCAGTGATAGCCCATGGAAACCGTATACAAATGCCCCATGAATAAATTAATACCTAATTTGTAGCAGTTACTGCACAATAAGTGCGACAGGACACTTGTGAAGGAGCCGGTGTGTGGTCTTTGATGCTACCGAGTGGAAATCTTGCCGCGTTTTTGAAGTTTAACTTCTTTACGCACGCTTGATTTGGGGAGTAAGCTGGTGGATGCGTAACGAGGCGATCGGAACTTTAAAGTTGTTGGATTCACGTAGATTTCCATTGTAAACATAACAAAGTTAAAAATTACTTATAATTTGTATTATTGTGTTGGTATATCCGGTAAAATAATAATTTTTAATTATCATGATGGCGACTTTAACATTAAGCAAAGCAAAAACAAAGGTATACCGCCCGATAGATGGAGCTAAAGAAGTTTCCCTTCAGTCGTGTGGTCTAAAGGACACTTGTTTATTTTTCTACTAACACAATCTTATTTTTCTTAATTTTATCTACAGTATTGTTTGCTACAATATTTATTTTTCATTTCTTTGGCTTGCTTATTGCAGACTCGATCAGCGTTTCAGATAATTATTGTTATTTAAATTATATCATATAAAAATATTTTAAAATGAGAATGTCTTCGTCACAAATTTATCTTTTCATGGAACATACAACATTCGATAAGAGAGCCTGGCTAAAGTCACTGCCTATCAAGGCTTTCCGTAATAACATCGCACCTGTTTCAGACTGAAGCATTCCAGTTCCCACATTAATTTGTAACGCTATCAACTTCCCACCCTGCAAAACGAGCCATGAATATAAAGCAGCTGAGTAATTACATCCCTCCGACACTCGCGACACTCGGCGACACCGACACCCGACACCGGACACTCGACACAGACTCCAGCGCATGATTCACACCACCTTCCTCTGTAGAATGGGTCACCATAATATTCGTGATAGGCAGGACTAGAGCTAATTATACAAAATTAGTTGTACTGATACCATTAAAGTTATGAGAAACTTTTACTAAGTGGTAGGACTTTTCAGTAAAGTTTATGTAGGTAGGTACCACCGCTATGCCAGCTATTCTGCCCCCAAGCAGATAATTTCACATTACAAACACGATTATTTCATACATAGTTTTGACTTATCAAAAAAACGAGCGTGCTTTAGACCACACGACTGAGGTAAAACTTCTTTAGTTTAGCTCCATCTATCAGCCGGTATAACGTTGTTTTTGCTTTGTTTAATGTTAATGTCACCATCTGACAATTGTAAATTGTCATTTTATCGGACATACCAACATAAAAATACGAATTTTTACTTTGTTATGTTGACAATGGACATCTACGTGAACCAACAACTTTCAAGTTCCGTTTGCCTCGCCACTTACCCCCTAAGTCAAGCGTGCGTAAAGAAGTTTTACTTCAATACTAAAATTATTTAATCCCAACTATAATAATGTATAAGATTAGAAGCTATAATAACGGTAAGAGCTATCGGCATTAGCTTCACACTAGATTTATAAAATTTTCTAGCTACCAAACCGACCAATGTCCTTCCGATCGCAAAGCAATGGCATCCCTTCCCATCGATAAATAACCAGGATCTCGATACAGGCTGATCGTTATTTATAGCCTTCCCAGCTCTCCTATAAATCATACCGCGTAATTGTTCGGAGATTAGGAGCTTCTACCAACTCATTCAATTAACACTTTTGTGGTATGATCGAGGGAATTTGTTGCAATTTTATGGATTAACGGGGCAGTTAACAATGTAAAACACGGCTTAAAAGGAAATACATTCATTCAGTTCATTATTATAACAGCCCATAGCGTTAACTTTGTGAGACCTTTCGCTCCCAAGAGTAACGTTCTCAAAATATTATCTAGTGAGAAATAAATTTCCCGTTAGATCTATAGAGGATCTGTCTAATGGATTATCAGTGAGTCCTAATTGCCCCAAAACTGATGATCTTAGTAAATTATACGATTTTCAGGCTTGTTTTTATTACATAATAATTGTTTTAAAGATGAAGTTTCTATTTGATCTTGAAATTTTCTCCAGCTCGTTCGCAGTTATTGTAATGATGTTAATAATGTAACCACGTGTGTTAATTGGAGATGGAAATAAATGATCACCGGTTATTGTGCTGAGTCAATCACTTTGAATGTTATTCTCATAATCAGCATCTAAATGGTGTACAGTAGAGCGGAATATTTAAAACGCATCCCATCCGCGTGGTATTCAGAATGGATGTGCTATTACCATAAAGAAAGTGGGTGAGTGCGCATGCTCGATGCGCCTGCGCAGCACTGACATCGTTGAAATTAGTGATTGCTATACACTCTTACCTTCAGTGAGCAGGGGCGTCTGTCACCAATGCAAAATATTTCCTCATTATATTAGTCAAGATCAGTATTGAATATACATTATCATGAAAGCTAAGACAATTAAGTACTCCGTATTTGGTATACTTAACTGGCATCTACACCTAAAATGGGGGTTTTCCAGCACTTCCTAAGTGCCCCACGGGAATTTCCCTATCAACCCTTGGATATATGCGAAGTAATTGCGTTGTTTGAATCATGACTTTATCAAACCTTATAATTATTATCTACACTTTTATTTTATATGGGTATAAAGTGCCATTCGCTAGAAATTTAGAATTCATTAAAAATATAATACCATTTAAAAAAACGAGTGTGATAGATCAACGACTGAAATAAAACTTCTTTAGTTTAGCATCTATCGGCCGGCATAACTTTGTTTTTACTTCGTTTAATGTTTTTGTTGCCATCTTGACAATTGTAAATTGTCATTTTACCGGACATAGCAACATAGTGATTCAAATTTTTAATGGGTTCTTTTTACAATGGACGTTAACCAACAAATTTCCACTTCCATTCGCCTCGTCAGCTTACTCTCCAAGTTAAGTGTGCGTAAAGAAGTTTTAGTTCAAAAATACTTTATTTACCTAATTAAAATTGTATTCCAACACAAGCCACTCGATTTAATAACGCCAATATGCCAACCTTGTCTAGCAATAAATCTGTATGCGACAAAACAGCATGACGAGGGGCATCACCGTTTAAATCGCCTCACATTTCTCACATTTTCATTGCGATTCCTCTAATCACATCCACAATACTCGGGCTTTCGTGTGGTCCCACAGTTTCACAACTTTCTTACTTTCATACGTGGTAATGGACAAACTAATAGCTGAAGAAGGCTAGGTTATGATTTACGCTCCTTTAATGACTGAACACTGCTTTGTCCGAGTTAAATTATCGCTAAGCTCTGCACGAGTTGTGATCAATAGAAATCAAGATGATTCAGTACTAGCCTGCTTATACCCTGAAGTAACCATCTTTTTTTATCTTAGATTGATTAATTTTGAAAAAAGCACCTGTGTCATCTTTCTGACGACAATGACAAACCATTACCGGTTGTTCTGAGCCAGCCAGCCTCGCCAGCGGTGACCTATATAAGGGGCGCGTGATTTAATTAAAAAGAGTTGCATAAGAGTAGCCTTCGGAGACGCGTGTCCTCACATGCCCCGGGCTTACTCATTTTATATTGTGAATTATGTGTTCAGTTCGCGAGAACAATATATGTGGTGAAAAGTAACAATAAAACTTTTATTTATCCCATTCCGGTAGGGAGATCACCAATGAACAATAGGACCTTAAAGAAAGAAAAGGCACAACAAAAATATGAGAAAATTCTGCTTTCTTACATCAGTATACATTATTTATCTTCAGATTAGCTATTACTAAGATAATTATGATGCCAAGAAATTCCACACAAATATAAAATCAAAATAAATAAAATAAAAAAAAATTTCTACTGTATATAAAAAAATTACACGTATTTAATTATAAGCTATACACCTATTTAATTATTTTTGTTGCAAAAGTTGCCTTTGCGGCATAGACCTCCCCTATCTTCTCCATTCCTCTCTTTCCCTCGCTCTTTCTCAACTAAGATTTGAAAAACGAACCTTGTCATTTTTCTATTTGTTCAATGTTTATATAAATAACAACATCCTCGGCTCCCCAAAGGGTACTGTCATTAAAATAAACCAAGTAGCCGAGGCGTCTCATAATTATTATAACCTGTCATTAGTCGCCCAGCGAAGCTTTCTACCATAAATCCAAAATACCATTATGTGAGACATAAATTACCTAAATTATTGGGCCTCACAATGCGTCTACGCTTTGGGGATTTAGCTGGAGCTTTGGAAGAGAAACTCACTTTGGATTATGTAGTTGCTCAAAATCGAACATCTTTCTTACAGTACTCGTTGTAGTTCTTAAATATATTTTGTTTTAATTTTGAAAATTGGATGATATACATATTGCATATGTGTATAGGAATTGAAATAACTAAGTATACAAAGATGAAAAATTTACATTTTTTATAAATTTGCATCTTGTTTATAATAATAACAATATAATATAGATAAACGATTTAAAGTTAATTATAAAGGGAGTTTAAATGCAGACCTTCGACTCAATTATGTACACGCGATTCCTAGGCTGAATCACCATATCATTTGTGCTTTCTATATACCCTAATAATAATAATGCCCAACGATCACATACATAGATCCCGGACCCTAACTAGGACCCAGGAACTACGAGGACCATGGTCCCACAACACCCAGTCTCAGAACAAGTATTTGCGCTTTTTTTTCTGTGCACAAATACTTTACCTGCCGCGGGAATCGAGCTCGCCGCCTCCGGGTTATGAGCCGACTCACCTACCACACCACAGAGGCTGTCAGATCACGTCATTTTATGCCTGTACTATATTGATTTTAATTAAGTTTTATGATGATTAGTAATTAGCTATCTAAAAAAGGTGCAAACTTTACTTCTTTTATATATGGCCTGGTGTCGGTTTGGATAATTTATTACGCCCTTGCAACACTGGTTTGTTATGGTTTTCGTAAGGTTTTCACTCCTTAAACGACTATGATCTATAAAACTGACTACAAAAAGGTTCGTCGGTGATATATTGATAGTTAAACAGTTATTACTCTTAAAAAGTCCTGTAGTTTAATCACAGCCTGATTTATAAAGGGAGATCCAAACTAACGCTGTAGGCAGTTACCATTAATAGGCAATCGGGCGATATATGTGAGAATTTTGTTGCTGTCTATAAATCACTTAAGTTATAATTCTCACATATAACGTCCATGTATACAAACACTTTCTTAATGTCGTGAAGAAAGCGGGTCTATGTTACTTAATGCTAGTTGTGGCTTCGCCCGTATTTGTTGAAATAATGAGCGTTCAGTTACATATCAAACATAATATATAGTATTAAGCATTTTGACATACATAAATATGGCTTGACAGCCTCTGTGGTGTGGGGGTTGAGCAAGTTGGCTCATAACCCGGAGGTGGCGGGTTCGATTCCCGCGGCAGAACATTATTATTTTTTTTTTTTTTTTTTACTTCAAACTTGTCTAGCATTTGACCACGCTCTCACCTGATGGGAAGTGACGATGCGATCGAAGGTGTAGCATGCTACTACTGCTATTTGCGTACAGAAAAAAGCGCAAATACTTGTTCTGTGTCTGGTTGTTGTGGGACCATGGTCCCCGTAGTTCCTGGGTCCCTAGACACAGGGAATCCTAGTTAGGGTCCAGGATCTATGTATGTGATCGTTGCGCGGTGGGCTTTATTTATTTATATATTTTTTCGATAATGTGATCTTCACCAAGCTGAACTTTCAGTTATCTCACTGAATTTTTCCTTTTGTTCGACGATACTGCGTTTTCCTTAATTCAACTTATTATAAATAAATGTTTGAAGACATTTTACACAGCGCTATCTAGTCCCTAACTAAACAAAGCTTGTACCATGGGAACCAGATAATTGATACAAGACACTTTTTGTTAGATGAGTTACATACATAAAATAAAATGAAATGTTATATAATACTTATAGTTTACATCAGTGTTTCTTTTTGTTTTCAGATGAGTGTGCGAGAGTAGTCGCGGCATGGGCCAGGCGGGCAGCCAGCCGGCCGCGGCGGCTCCGCAGCGGGCCCGCCGCGCGCACACGCTGCCGCACGAGCCGCCGCGACTTGCGCCCAAGGTACCTCCTACTGGACCTCTGTGGTGTGGTGAGCAGGTCGGCTCATAACCCGGAGGTGGCGGGTTTGATTCCCGCGGCTATACAAGTATTTGTGGATGATTTTGCAGAATATAATGTATTTCTTAAAATTTTAAACGCAGTAGCGATTTGTGAACTGTCGCTTTAGCACATTGATGATACAGAAACTAGTATCCAGATACTTTGTAACTAGATTTTTTTAATGCTAAAGCCTATGTTGTTTAAGGCATATATTCATTTATACTGAATTAATTGTGAAAGGATTATGAAGAAGTTGACTCGGTCACCACGTATCTTTAGCAACGGTTTTGGAAATAAGCAAACCTACTCACATTTACACCATTACAGGGTTGCCCAAAAATTTTTAATGTCCAACAAATAACGTCAGCACCTATTCTATATAAAAGATAATTATTTTATGAAATCGTAATTTGGCATCACTACCATCCATTCATCATCCTGTTCCAGGTGCTACCATCCCTGACGGAGTCTCCACGTCTCCGCAGCACTGACAATGGCGCGATCCTGCACTCAGGTGGCACCATCAGCGGTCGAAGACCTGGCTCCAACCACGAGGTCACTAGGACACCCAATGGACATGTGGTAAGGAGATGATTAGAAAATTAAAGCCGACTGTCTGTTTTTATTTTGATAAAATCTTCTCTCACGGGAATGAGGATTAAAGTACCTAAAGTAAGCTTATGTATTCAGCAAACTAAAATAACGTCTGAACTCTGTAAGTGGAGACAAAAAATCAGTTGGTTGAGTTTCACCATTGACTGATCAGAAGAAGCTGTTCCGTCAGAAGAAAGAGTAAGCGATTGAAAGTGGAAATGTCCACAATATGTTTTCTTCGTCAATTTTGCATTTACCTGCTACGCACATTTTGAGCGGAGTTACAATAAATATTTCTATACGAGTATCTAATGGCAGATAGTCGTCAACCTTAAGTAAAATTTAATTATTATTTAGGGTTTTGGATTAGTGTGGTTCTCTAAAATAACCAGCCAGCTATGCCAGCCGATGATGAAGAACAAGCCAGTAACGATGGTAAAATGTTGTGTGTTTATCATGTTCCAGCACTCCAACGTGTACCGGTCGAGGTCAGCGGGCACAAGTGGTGAAGTCGGAGAGATACGAGCGAGAGAACGTGATCCTCTGCACCGGTCGCACACCAATCTAGATCTTCGACACAATGAGAGTGAGTAGTCTTTCTCTTCTGCAAGACAATCGAATCACCAGGAACTAAATAAGTCCTCAGCATTAAAATCTATGCCTACCCTATTTTGGAAGTGGAATCAAGTAAATTGAGACACAATCAATTCTGATTCCAGGTAGTACAAGTGTAAATAAGAGATTTGGATCAGAACCAGATTTGAGGATAGAAGAGGAACAAAAATCGAGAAACAATAACAAACATTTTCGAAAAAAGTACCGAGCCCCCCCGCCGCCTAACAAGGACGTAAGCATACTTAACATTTTATTATTGTATTACATTTTAAATTAAATTATTCCTATTGTATCGATTGAAGCAATGCACTTATATAATAAGCAACAAGATATAAGTAGATATATAAAAATAATTGTTAATCTTCTAATTTTACTCAATGGACCTTAAAATGTATATTTATGATTTCAGCAATTTGATGGATCCTCACCAGATTCTAGCGAAGAGAATGCTAGACCAGACGCCAACAGGAAACTGAGGTTGTTCAAAACTAGAAATGAAACCAAAAAACTAAATGGTCAGGACAATTCCAAAATCGCCTACCGAACAAATTACTCTGAATACAAATCACTGGACATGCACGACAACCAATCATTTGAAAGGCGATACAGATCACCATATAAAGACAAAGAACAACATTTCAAGTATCCAGATAACACAGATATGGTTCAAAGTATAGCATCATTGAAAAGAGAAGAGCGATTACTGCAAAATAGACAAGACTACAGAAAGACAAGAACTGATAGAGTCAGCGGGTGTAGAGCGAAAACATCCAAGACGAACGAACAAAGCGAAGCGTGGAAAACGCCATTACTAAATAGAAACTTTAGACATTCGGAAAGATTCAGGAAAGATGAGAGCGAACTACCCATTCTGAGGAGAGAAAAGACTTTTGATGACAGTCTGATCGCGAGTGAAAGAGATAGCGAGTCTCCCAGAGCGACACATGAAAGCAGAATGAAAGCTATCGGCGAGCAACTTAAAACGAGTAAATTCAATCCGCTAGTCGAAAGCAGCAAGCCACTGAGAAAATCTCTTCCTTCACTATTACAGAAAAATAATGAAGAAAAAGATGAATTTCAAACGGAACTAAAGAAAGCTACAAGTAGAATAAGAAATGAATTAGGCAGTAAAACTAATGTAAGTGAAAACAAAACTAGTCAAAACAATAAAACGAGTATTCAGAAACCAAACCCAACGAAAATTCCGAGTAAAGTCAAAGAGTCTAGTCTAATTAGCAAACAGGATACGACAGTAAACAACAGACGGCCCCTTAGTCGAAACAATGATGTCAAGCCCAAAGTAATCGCAACAAGTAATGTCAATGGAAAAATAACAACAAGCAAGCACAAGTTTAACAGCAAAGAGCGTGGAAAATCTATGCCTGATAGAGGACAAGCATCAGGCAAAGAGTCTACTCCGGAGCATTCGCCAACTAGGAAAAAAGAAACTCTTGGCAACACAGTTACAATAGAAAAGTAAGCAAGAAAACTTTAGCCTCAGTATTTTTTGTCATAGTGATTGATTTATATCATCAATAAATGTTTCGTTTCCTATTTACAGCCAACAACAGGTGCCACCATCCAAGCAATTCTACTTTGGCATGATAGAAAGCAAACAAACTTTGCCTCGGGATCACCTCAAAGAGTTCCCGGGTCTAGGTAGCCCCCTCATTGAGGAGATCGGAGATTTCCATATAATCGAGCAAAAGCTGCTTGGATACCATGACGAAGACGCTGAGTTTGAAAAATTCAATGCACAACTAAAAGAAAACTGTAGATTAAAAAATTGTGAGTATTTAGATCTTGTAATTATAGTTAAGAAAGTATACCTGGTACAACTTTTATGGAGGAAATTATATTTTAAAAAATAACATTTAATTTGTAAACGTGTCAAGCTACCGTTATCACAGATCGTCGTCGTAGACTCTCCTTTAATTTTATCTATTAAAAAAGAAAAATATCGAAATACTACGTATTTTTACACACAATGTTTTTCTTTCTATATAAATTATCTATCTTTAAATTTCTCCTCTATTAACAGTGTCATCAGAATCAGCCCTATCATCGGATGGTTCAGAAGGTGAAGGCTCCGAGGGTTCGCTAGGTATTGCGCTGCGGCTACGGCCCACACTGCCGAAGAAGCCACCAGTTATGCCGAAATTTTCACCCGCAGCTGCGTGGAGACAACTAGCAACCTTAGATGCTCATCTTGCTGCTGGTAATAAAAAAATGTTATTTATAATTATAATACTTGGCTTAACTAACTTAACTTGGCTTAACGACTGTTTGTCTTACGACAACAGCAACGAGAGGGACGGCTTAATGTGCCCTTTTAAGCACGGTAGTCCTCAGGTGAAAGTACCACTTTATAAACCACTCCTTCAAATAGTAACCGCAGCAAACGTTGCTTAATATCGATCGGCTAAAAATGGTAGTAGTAAAGCTTTGCTAAGGGTGCTACATTGATGATATGGTTGATGAAAATGTAATTAAAAGACGTCAAGGAAACTATGATCTTCATGGTCTGTTAATTATACCAAAAACCAATCACTCTTTGCAGAAACCCAACCTTTAGCAGTAGAAACCAAGATGTGCTCCGAGCACCAGATATCTCCCGAGTCATCTCCACGGTCCGACCAGTCGGCTGACAAGTCGGGCGACTCGGGGATTAGTGGGGACCATGCGCACAGCGATCATCGACTGGATTCCCCGCCGAGGCATCATGTAAGAAGTTATAAAGCTACTTAGTAGAGTTTTAAGAATTTAAACTGTTTTAAAATTCAGTTGCCTGAAGGAAAATATAGTTAAAAATTAATAAAAAATATCGACTTCTCTGTAAATTTTCTTGTAGCTTTTTTTTACATCTGTAATCGAAGTTTCAGGTCGGCGTTTTCTATCCTGAAAAAGTGCTAAAACTGGCCTATTTGCAATAAAATCCTTTGAGTATGACTTTTAAAATTCTACAAGAAACATTTTTCAATGATATTAAGGCGACTATTAGGTATGAAGTAAATGGAGCGGTGACAACTTTAAGAAGCGAATTTACCACCACTACAGACTTCCTAAATGAACGCCAGGACACACTGGATTCAAAAATAATCACGACCAACAAAATAATATCTGATCTCACTGCCGAGAAAGAAAAACTGCAGTCAGACTTCCGCTCTTTAGAACGCCGTCTGAATACTACTGAGAAGATTTCACGCAGCATGAACTTAGAAATACAGGCGGTCACTGAGCGGCGAAACGAAAATGTTATCAGCATATTTAAGAACTTGTGTGATGTAGTAAAATGCCCAGTTTCAAGCACTGACATCCTGGGGTGCCGGCGTGTGGCGAAAATCAACTCTTCATCAGACCGACCTCGCAATATCTTAGTCACTTTGCCTTCTTCACGTCAACGCGACAACATCATCTCTGCCGTTAGAAGGTTCAACAAAGCCAACACCGCGGAGCCCCTAAACACCGCGCACCTGAGTATACCCGGCGAGAAGAAGACTGTGTATGTCGCCGAGCACTTATCTCCGGAGTGTAAAGAGCTGCATGCCATGGCCAGAAGAATTGCGAAAGATAAATCATACAAATATGTTTGGATTAAATTCGGTCAGGTGTTTGTTCGTAAGAATGATAAATCAGGTGCTATTTTAATTAGAGAAAAAGACTGCTTAAATAAATTAGTGTAATTAGTTTCTCATTTTTCTTTTCTTTATTGTTATTATTAATTTATTATAATATATTTTGTGCAAAAGTTTTATTTTCCCGTATAAGTTTTAATGTTTATTTACTACCAAAATGTAAACCGTTTTAGATCTAAGACAATTGAATTTTATTTGAATTTATTAAATAATGATTACGATTTAGTTTGTTTGGTTGAGACTAATCTGAATTCTAGTGTTCATAATGAAGAGTTGTTTGACGAACGTTACAATGTTTTCCGCAAGGATCGCTGTCAGTCTACTGCATCACTGAAATCTGAAGGAGGTGGAGTACTGATAGCTGCAAAAAAGCACTTAAACATTATGCAACAAAGTTCATGGGACAGTGCTTATGAGGCTATATGGCTGACGATTAATACACCCGATAATAGAATCTTACTAAATATCTGCCTGTGCTATTTGCCTCCAGATATTACTGTACATAGCTTGAACCTATTTTTTGAGCACGCTCAGAATATTATTTTAAACAATTCTTCTATGGGTCCCTTTTTAGTTGTGGGTGACTTTAATATTCCGAACATAAATTGGATCAGGGATGAGAAGTTATTCAGCTTATCCGCTGGTAGCAGCGCTGGAGGTAAATCTTTGTGTTTACTAGAAACCATGTCTCTTTGTAATATGTCTCAATTTAATCATATCTTTAATTCTAATGGCCGTTTACTCGATCTTATTTTATATGACCACACTAACATAAGGGTTGACAGTTGCGAACCACTTAGTAAGGTAGACCAGCATCATCCGGCAATTATCATTGATATCGAGACGCCTAAGCGATCTGTTGTCGCTGACAAAAATCCCTTCGCACGTAGATTTAATTTCCGAAAAGCTGATTATAGTAGCATTAAAGTGGCTCTGAGCAATACTGATTGGGCGCAACTGCTTAATGCTTTAGATGTCAACTCCGCGTTAGAGCAATTCTATAATAAAATTAATGAGACCATAAAGCTATATACACCAACATTAAAATCAAAACCCTCTAATTACCCTGTTTGGTTTGGATTTCACTTAATTAAATGCCTGGAAGAGAAACTCAAATATCACAAACGATACAAAAAATATGGTAATCCTAGAGATTACGACACTTTTGATTTGTTGCGCCAGAGGAGCAAACGTCTTATTGATGAATGCTATCGATTCTACACGAACTCGGTTGAGGAAGGCTTACAAAAGAATCTGAAGATGTTTTGGAATTATGTTAATAGCAAAAGGTCTAGTAATTCAATCCCTCAAACCATGTCATACAATACTAGTATTGCCAATAGTACGCAAATGATATGTGAACTATTTGCTAATTACTTTGGTTCAGTCTATGAAGACACTTCAGGTCCTGACTGCTGTCTGGACACTAGCTCAAATTATTTAACTTTATCTAGTATACACATTCCTAGAGAGAGTATAGTTAACGCCATCAATAAGCTTGACCAAAATAAGGGGGCTGGGCCTGATGGTGTACCTGCTTATTTTATTAAAAAGTGTGCCAGAGAGATTAGTGTACCCCTGCATATAATATTTAATAAGTCACTTGCTTCTGGAGTTTTCCCAGAAATGTGGAAATTGGCTTTTATAATTCCAATTCACAAAGCAGGCGATAAATCGAAGTGTGAAAATTATCGCCCAATCAGTATTTTGTCCTGTATGGCCAAACTTCTTGAAGCTCTCGTATACCCTCACATTTACAATCATGTCAAGCATATTATCTCGCCCAACCAACACGGGTTTGTTACTGGGCGCTCGACTATAAGTAACTTGTTGGTGTATAAACAACACATTTGCACTGCTTTTGATGGAAGACATCAGGTAGATGCAATATATACGGACTTCTCTAAAGCCTTTGACAAGGTGAATCATGTTATTCTGGTCAAAAAACTTTCAGTATATGGCATTCATGGGGACCTTCTACGCTGGGTAAAGTCTTATGTCACAAACCGCAGTCAAATGGTTGCAATAAAAGGATACTTCTCCATGCCTTATCCAACTTCTTCAGGCATCCCTCAAGGATCACATCTCGGCCCATTACTTTTTGCAGTATTTATTAACGACCTTGAACGGACGTTGCATAGTAATTGTCTTTTGTATGCGGATGACTTAAAGATTTTCCGTACTATTAAATCCATAAATGATTGTCTAATACTTCGGAGTGATATCGAAGCAGTCGACGATTGGTGTAGGTCAAACAAAATGTATTTAAACATTAAAAAATGTTTTGTGATGACATTCTCGTTGAAGCAGCCTAAATTTCTATTTAATTACAAAATTGGCAACATTGTGTTGGAGCGCAAGGATGTGGCTAGAGACTTGGGCGTATATTTTGACTCTAAGCTTTCTTTTCGCCCGCATTACGACTACTTAGTTAAAAAAGGCAATCAACTGCTTGGATTTATTCTTAGAATAACAAAATCTTTTACTAAGTCAAAGAGTCTTTTATACCTTTACCAAAGTCTAATTAGACCCGTCATTGAATATGGCTCCATGGTATGGTCACCTTTTTACTCAACTCACTCTGATAATATAGAGCGTATCCAACGTCGTTACACGAGGGCCGTTTGCCGCCGTTTTGGTCTCCTACGTAGGTATCCTAGCTACATATCCAGGAATAAGCATTTTCATTTAAGTTCTCTCTCCAAAAGAAGACATGTAAGCGAGCTGTTATGCTTGCATAGGATCATCAACTCTGTGGTGGACAGTCCTCATCTATTAAGTCTAATAAACTTTAATGTAAATATTCGCAGCAGAATCCCTCGAGTTTTTAGGGTAACAACTTATAAAAATAACGTATCTTACAACGGTCCTATACCTCGCATGTGCCGTTCCTATGATGACCTAATTGGTAGCGTTCGTCACCGTTTTGACATTGATGATGAAGATGATGTACTAGATATATTCAGACTTGGTCTCAACCAATTCAGGAACAATGTTTATAAGTATTTGCTGTAGACGGATGGTACTGGGACACACTACTGAGGTTTTGTATCTCGGGGCCATCTGTGTTCTTATGGTTTTAAGTGCACTTGAGAAGGGTTAGGATGGCGACACTAGAATATATCTTCTTATCTAATTACCGGGTCACAATGAAATGTATTTTATTTTTATTTTCGTCACCTTTCCCTTTTTCAAGTGCATTAAATGTGTATAATGTATCTTTAGAAGTATTCGTTTTATCTATATCATTTATTCTATGTATATTGTGTATATAATTATTTAATTCACACAAAGTTATTTGTATTATTGTATTATTATTTTTTATTAAGTTCTGTTTAAGTTTGATTATTTAAGGTACACTCGTTTGCTTACTTTCTCATTATTTCTTTTCGTTTTTGTGATAAGTATGTAATTATCACTGTTTTAAATCAGGCTGAGTGCATGTGTAATTGGATTATAGAATTGTTCACAATGTAATTTTTAAATCATGTTGCTTTATAATATATTTTCTATGATCTGTTATGTGCACCTATAAAATAAAATAAAATAAAATAAAATAAATTTAAGCTGTTCCTTTTGATATTGCATTCTTTTCGGTGTTTTAAACCTACCAGCTTCAAATATATCATTTGCGTATTTTAATTCAGCCCTTCATAACATCTTATATTTTAACACACAAGATTTTTTTAATCCATAGGTCCAAGATGGTAATCCAATCACATGGACGCCTCAACAAGACCTCGGCGACAGTAGTTCAGACGGCGCGGGAACCAATACACCTCTGCATGCCGCAGCTATTGCCACATACAGCCCGGGGACGCAACCCTTCAGTTTATCCTTACCCAGGGATGGTCAGGACAGGGTGAGTGTCTAGTAGGCTTAAAGGGAGGTTAGGAAACAGGTTTTAAGGATAAAATTAATGGTAGTAGGTAAAAATTTTCAAAATAGTTTGGTAGTGGGCTTTCACAAGGTAGTAATCCTGGTCCAATGCTGTTTCTATTACAAGATTTTTAGAAGGTCCCTTTTCTGCCACATTAATGTACTTCATTGAAAAATATTCTTGTGAGTCTTCTATCAAATCTGCGAAGTTATTTATTAGTTAACTTGGTGACTAACAAACTAATTTGTTTACCTAACCTCCCATAGTTAATTTAGCTGAGGAGGAATAAAGGTTCTAATTTCTTACCAGATCACTGCTCTTGTTCACTACTAAATGATGGCATGCATTATGTTCTAAGCTTACGCTATTACTAATTTGTTTATTTATTATTATTTATTATTATTGTATAATTGTGGTGCATGTATTATAATAATTATAGTGGCTTATGTTTACTGTATTCAGTGGTATAGTTTTTCTGCATTGTATGTTAAGTTTAAGTATATATTTTTAGAGATCATTCTTTTCTTTATGTATATTTTCGAAAAATTCTATATTTTACCCATCAACATTTGGTTCTGCTGCTATTTTACTAAATTGTCCGCGATTTCCCCTTATTAAACGTAATATGTCTTTCATTATTTTATTCCATTAAACCACATCTGCAGCATTTAGATCTCTTTATAAACTTCATTTTCTGCCTTTATTCCTCATCAGCTAGCTGTTAGAACAACCAATTCCTCCTAGTTTAAAGCGATGTCGTGTTTTTCTGACTGCTTCCAGGGAAAACAGCTTCAGCAGGGATTCAACAGCCTTCAGAAGCTGAGAAAATCTGTGTCTGGGGCTTTGGGAGCAGCTTTGGGGTCTAGAAGGTACTTTAAGTTTCTCATTATATAAATATTAAAACGAAGTAATTTTTCTTGAAAAGTATGAACTTACTTTTTATTGCCATCTTTAATAATATTCATTGCTGAAGAATTTTTTTGTCAACGCAAGCTTTTGAGATTTTTCTTTTTCTTTCTTGGAGTTTTTGGATCTTTTTTCAATATAATAGCACCTTTTATAATTAGTCATCAATATTACTTAAATTAAAAACTTTCTGATTCGTGAGGAAATAAACAGCCAAGAAACTTTTCAGGGAAAGAATCTTTTCAATATCCTCGTCATCTTTTGGTCACAGAAATCTTTGATAGCCATACCCACTTTCTTTTTACGTGTATCTACTATTTTACGAGTATAAAATTGTAGTTGGAACAGTAAATACGTCATAATTTATTTGTCTATTCAGGTTTGATTTAGAACATGAGCCGATGCTTCCCGAGCCGGAACAGAACTGGTTCCTGACGAAGTCTGCTCCCAACTCGCTATCCAACCCTCTGCTGTTCCAGTCCGCCCGGACCAAAGCTGCCAGTGATGATGACATTATCAAAGAGGAATCTGCACCGCCTTCAGAAAAGGTAAATTCAGTTGTAGGATAGAACTTAATTAAATAATGCATCAAAGAAATTATAACCTTTAACTTTTCAGAAGATCTATAGACTAATTGCGCTACTTTCACTCGAATTCCCCTGCCTTTTTATCTGACTTCAAAAAAGGATAAGGCGCTCAATTCGCCTACATTTTTATTTTATTTTTATGTTTTATACCTCAGAACTTTTGAATGGGCGAACCATTTTGATGATTCTTTTTAATTTAAAAGCTGGTGCTTCTTCTAGTTCCATTTTTGGTCAATTTTTTTGACGTTTTGGTCATGTTCTGACAATGGCATCCATGGGAAAACCGTATAAGTCTAAAGACGGTTTTTTACGCTTTGCGTTTGTTATATTAAGCAGAATACTAATGTATTATTATACTAATGTATTAATCTCCCTGGATCCAGGAGGATATCTCCCCGTGGCGCGGTGGCAACTCATATCTGTCGTGGGGTGGTCACGTGATGTACCTCCCGCCCGCACCCGACCAGCCGCTGTCCATGATGACCATTGAGAGGCCTGTCAGGTAAGATTACACAGCCTTACTTATACCTTATTTATAGCTTGTATAGCTGCAGTATATCCGCGTATCTCTGTCTGTCTGTAAATGAATAACGTGACCACAAGTCCTCCGCCTGATGATGATGTCTTCACGGCCGCCCATAACACGCCGCTTGGAACTGTAAAATATAAAATTACGCATCACATGCACTGCACTGCGCACGTCATCCTGAGCCATCAACTCAGTCTAGCAATAAAATTCTCAGTCTATCTCAGTAGATCTCACAGTCTAGTATTATAGACTGTGAGATCAGGACATGAAGTCTAATTTGCCCAGTAATGTCACTGGATATAGTGCGCTTCTAACCAGAACTGTAGTGCTTGCATATGCATCACCATCAGTCGTTGGTTTTGTACTTTACTAAATGTGTACTTGGAAAAGAAGGCAAGTTTAGGCAAGCAAGTGAAGGGCAATTGGGGTGTTTCTTAGATCATCATTATCATCAGTCGGAGGGTTGAGATTTTATTAAAGGCGTTAAGTACTTTTGCTAAGGTACGCTAAAGATGATTAAATATTAGTGACCAAGAAAGGAAAAATATTGCTACCAGAATTAATAACAAGCAACTTGAATGTTTTCGTTCACAGGAGCAAGTCGAGCGGCTGCCTGGAGGTGGCAGCGCGGGCAGCGCGCGGCGCCCTCCGCTCGGAGATGCGCGAGCGGGAGCGCTCCGGCTCGCCGGGCGTGACGCGCGCGCTGCCGGCGAGGGTCGAGCCTGCCAACGTGAGTACGCTAGAGTTACTTATAATAATAACAACGCCCAACGATCACATACATAGATCCTGAACCCGAACCAGGATCCCTGTATCTTTGATTTTATAATTTGGATTTCTTTAAGACTAGAGTGAATAGGCTCTTCTTAAGCCAACGTTCTGCACCTTCGACTGCATCGTTGCTTAACAGGCGATTGAGTTGCAATCAAACGTTGGCCTATTCATACATAAAAAAGGTCTGTCAGTAACTGTCAAGGAACTGTAAGTAGACGCTCGAACACTTGTAGAAGTTTCCTTGCAAGTGGAAACCGAGCCTTAGACAGATCTAGGTCCTATTTGTATCGGAACGGCTAAGTAAGATGACCAAGGTCTTTAATCAGCCAACCAGCTTTAAAAGAACTCTAAGAATAGAAGTTTTAAACGCAAAAAGAGCCTCTGCTATTAATGTATTTATTTTTTGTTGAAAATCAACTGAATAGAGAATCTCCTCCGTTTTGATGTCGGTTGAAAAGGAATGCTGGTTGCAATAATTATGATATAACTACGCGTGCGGTCACGTGGTACTCCTCGCTGTTTTTAGTTGCTTTGATATACCTAACCCCTAAGCAACACTACATCATGGTTTATCGCATGTTTGTCAAACTCATCTAATCAACATGCCCAATACCGTACGCTCATTGGTTCAGAGAGCCGATAATCAACAGGCAACCAATGAGCATTCAGTATTAGGTCTGCCAAGTAGACTAAAATTTAACAAACGTATACGAGAATCCAGGTGTTGCTTAGCTAAGTTGTATTTTAATAGACTTTAGTACATACAGGCATATGTATTTTTTTACTGCGAAGGAACCACAGCTATGAACTAAAGGACATTTTAAAAAAAATGGCAATAATAAAATAGGGTGCGGACTCAATGTCTGCAGTGACTGAAAATAGGTAGGGGGTTTAGTATTTAGTAGTTTAAGTTGTCATAGTGGAAGTAGCGGTGTCGGACAAACCCGCGGGATCCATGAACATTCCTCCCACCATCGGGAGAAAAACAAATCACAGAGGCAGTGTCAAATTTTCCGTCATGTCTTCAAAGCCTCCTTAAGATCGTTCTAGGATTTTCTTTGAAATGATCATCGCTATCTACTTCTTTAAAATCATTTTTAAATAATAAATAAATAAAACAAAAAACAATAAAAAGAAAACTTAATATAACAAACCACTACCAGTAGGAATATCTGGGATGTTTAATAAGTTTATTCCACTATACCCACTGTTCACTTGGGTCTTCACATAGGTATTTCACACCCTATTTTACTTAATAAAACTAAATAATCAATTCCGAACCATTTTACAATCTAATACGTATCTCACTACTCGTCATAACACCATTTTGCAGTTAGTTAAAATTGAGTAACATCCATTAACTTCCTTTGTCTATGATCAACATAATTATTTACTACTAAATCTGTGATGTATAGCTAATATCTATTTGAATCCGAGACCTTGTATATTATACAAATAGAGTTGATTGATCTATGGTGTGACTTGAAAGATTAATTAATCAATAACTCCCATTACTTAGTTGGCATACACACTGACTCAGTGTCATTCAATTAACTTTTGATGGGTATACACTAATAACAAATAGGTATTGTTTATAAACTATCCTACTAATAGTGTCTAAAAATAATTATGACATGTTTAGTTTTGATTTTTGTTTAGATTTTCTAATTAGTAGTTTACTGGTAAAATCACGATCGAATCGTCTGTGACTCAGCGGTAGACCGCGACTTTCAAACCGACGCACTTAATTTCGAATCCCGCACCGCCTTTTCAAGTTCTTACAAGTGAAGGAAAACATCGTAAGGAAACCGATATGTGTCATCCACCAACACAATTGGATAGCGTGGTGGGTTATGACTAGGGTTCCCAGCAATTTTCAGCGAAATACAGTATTTTTCAATATAAGCTATAAAAAAAATAGTACACTTCTAAAAAATATAGTAGGTATAATATAGACAAAAGATTGTAGATGCGTTCCGAGTCCGGAATTCAGTTACACGAAATCGCTTCAATCAAAATATAATGAAAATGCGCGTTAATTATTTAAAAAAATAAAATATAAAAATAAATATTTATTTGTTAGATTTCGTTCGGTATTGAAAATACAGTTTTTTTGCGTAAACATTTCTTCAACAGTATATAAGTACGCCGACCCGAAATAAAGTACAATACTACATGTTCTAGTACGATTAGTAAACCTAGTTATGGCCTAAACACCTATGTTACCACAAATTTATTTATTTATTTTATTTAAATATTTATTTGGCACACAAAACAGAATATAACCAACGCAAGAACAAGATTTTTTTATACATTTCGAACTAGATTACACCCCAAAACAAGTGTGCACATCATGATTAACATAATTATAGGTAAAATAATTAGTAAAAATTTAAATACATTTTTCTAGTGTCGATTTGTGTCTTAAATTTAAAAAAACGCAATCTGTCAAAGTCCCAAAATTATAGTTAAAACTTCTCTTTTAAATTTTAGTAGTTTTTGGTCATAAATATCAATCGAGTCGTGGTGTTCCTTCAGGATGTCGTTATACTGACGACACAAAGGGTTGTAGAATGGAATATAGAATATATAAACAAGGCTTCGGCAGACGTCAAAAGTGTGTTTAACAATGCAAAAAAGCAGTATAACACTGGTTTAAGGCTTGTTTAAATATTTTGTGGTAAAACCCTCTCTCTCTCTGTGATAGACGGCCTCTGTCCCAGCAGTGGCAACGCAATAGACTGATAAGCAATAGAAATACACTTTCTTTTTGTTTTGGGCTTTGGCTCCACACTTTTGTGTATTTAGCTAGTGTCAAGTAATTGATAATTTATCAAGTTAATGATATTTCACGTAAATATGGTCGTTGTGACGTCAGGTCACAGTCGAAATCATCAAGTCATGTCAGAGTTAAGTCATAGTCTAGTCAAGTCATACTCCTAGTAAAGTGGTGGCAACTTTACCAGAAGCTTCTATGGAGTTTTGGAAACAACGCGAAAAAAAATGTTTCACCATCATTATACCACTTTTCCACAATCATGCCTGTAATCCAGCACTTAACGAATAAAATGCCACCAATTTTATGCACTAACACTGAAAATAACACAAGTTTTGTAAAATAATATAATGCGGTAACGTGATCATTTTCGTTTTCCCGCCAAAACTCCAGAAATACACTTCAATACAAACCTCCATCGACGCTATTATTGACACAAACTCACAGACTAATTTAATTAGCACAACTTCAAGTACATAAGTCCACAGCTCTATACCATCATCACTAAATTTCCTCACCTTGCGAACAGTTCCCACGCTTCAAGATGCTTAAATAAATACTTACCTAGTTTATACCTCACCTGTTTCTGGTTTCCGTGTAGGTTTGCATACAACTCTGGGAGTCTTATCGTAAAAAAAGATTTGTATCTATTTCAGTAGTTTGGCCTTCTTCGAGGCTTCCTTATTTGTGAAGATTGTAGAATTCAAAATAGGTGTAATAATAAAATAAATATAAATACTTTTTTTTTGGAAATTTCACACAGCGCTACTTATCCTTAAGCTAGGTAAAATGTACTGGAGTTTTGGCGAGAAAATGATAAAGACGTGTCACCGCATTGTATTATTTTCCAAAACTTGTGTTATTTTCAGTGTTAGTGCATAAAATTGGTGGCATTTTAATCGTTAAGTGCTGGATTACAGGCATGAGTGTGGGAAAGTGGTATAATGATGGTGAAACGTTTCTTTTCGTGTTGTTTCCAAAACTCCATAGAAGCTTCTGGTAAAGTTGCCACCACTTTACTAGGAGTATGACTTGACTAGACTAGACTATGACTTGACTTGATGACTTGGACTGTGACTTGACTTAATATACAACATTCATATGTATAATATAAATTAACTTGAAAAATTTATTACTTGACACTGGCTAAATACACAAAAGTGTGGTTCCAAAACCGAAAAATAAAAGCTTGTACTATGAAAACCCGAGAACTGATACAATATTTAGATACTTTTTGTTTGTAAATACATACATATTATACAATATAACACCCAGACGCAAAACAAACATCGATGTTCATCACACAGATGTTTGTCCTGGGTGGGAATCGAGACCACAAGCTTCAGTTCAGAAAGCAGGGCTACTGCCAACTGACCTATTAGGCCAGTGATAAGGATATTATCTTCTTTTGCAATTATTACTTTTTCACTTTGTAAAATACGCTTGCAGTAAGTACTCATCAAGAACCATTCCGCAATAATAATATTATTAGGCAAATACGTTTTCTTACGGCAATGTTATGCTGATTATCTGCGGTCACTACAATGAAGTAGATAAAGACTGACTGTACTTAAATTCTCTCTAGCTCATCAGAATCTGTATCAAATTATTCACTATTACGTAATTGTCTTAATTAAAATACCTTTGCATCATTTAAATTGTTTCACGAGCGTTCCATGCAACCAGGACATACCATTATATTACTCACTTGTTGTATATATTACCGCATGCTTAATAACTCTTTGTTTTGCTCTCGTTCTCATTGAGTTACGATAATGTGACCTAATCTCACGGTGGAAGATGCTCGTAAAGTTTGTAATTGACGTGACTTAATTCTTTCTAAATACGATTTACTGACATAAAATTGCATTACAACGTAGGTATATGCAATACGAGTAGGTGAAAGGCCATTGTTGTTTAAAATGACTGGTCCGATAGCTCAGTTGGTAGTAATCTTGCCTTCTGAACTGTGGGTTTTGGGTTCGATTCCCACCCAGGACAAACATTTGTGTGATGAACATAGGTGTTTGTTTCTGTGTCTGGGTGTTACATTGTATTCTATGTATGTATTTACAAACAAAAAGTATATAAGTATCTATTGTATCAGTTATCTGATTCCCATAGTACAAGCTTTGCTTAGTTTGGGGCTAGATGGCGCTGTGTGAAATGTCCACAGATATTTATTATTATTTATTTTATTTATTTCTTCGCACACATTCGTGTTCATTTTTGTGCATATGGACCTCATAATACGGGCCCTGAGCCTGTCCAGGTTTTTTAACTAAATGATACACACACCATTCAATTTGTCGCCTCAATCTAGCAAAAACGGACTCTCACCCAGCAAATTAAGGTTATAAATTGAATGGTGTGTAGAGTAAGTACTTAGGGTTTGCGTACGAAAATGTATTCGACAAATAGTAACCCTCAACAAGCTCAGATTAGTATGCCTAGCCACAATGCTATTGTCCAGCTAACATGTTCCATGATCTGCTCACATGACGAACTGTGTTACGGATCTTGTATTCGTGATCTGTATATTCGACATGATCAGGTGCCTGCATAACTTTATTTTGATCAGTTGGCTCTGAATCAAATAGCCTGCAGTCACTACTATAGACTTGAATTGCATTATTTAGTTCATCTTACGTCTTCTTGTCATATTTGACACTAAACTTTGTTTTAATACCACCTGCTCTACAATTTCATCAAAGTGTAACCCTCAAGGGGTATAATGTGATTTGAATTTGGAACGAAATGAAAAAAAATCCTCGAAAATGAAAAATCCTAGTATACTCGTAGATATTATGATTACTTTGAGGATTATTAATAATTCATTACCTAAATCAAAAGATACATCCTTTGAGACTACTGAAGGTTACATAAGTAACCTTCAGTAGTCTCACAGAAGGTATGAAGAGTATCCACCTCTGGGATAAAGCATGTCTTTGTCTTGGGCGTCTAAGCCCCTCGCTTCACTCAGGACTCTACATAACTACGGCGCTAATTCTGTCTTTTGTGACAAAAATTTGATAAGTGCAGTTTCTTCTAACGGTAACTTAATTTGATAATCTAGTCACCTTCAGCATAACAAACTTCGCTGTACCTTACACATTTTCAATAACACATTTTATGTCTATAGTGCTTGCTTTCGAATAAATCTGCATCAGATACAACATACAATACAATTATTTCATTAAGGTTACATTACACTTCATAAGAAAATCGGATTGTGTTCCGGCGAAATATGACCTGGGCATGTTCAAGAGAAGAGTGAATTGGTATTTGGCTAGTAAACTACACCTTCGACCGCATCGTCACCCCATCAGGTGAGAGCGTGGTAAAATGCAAGACAAGTTTTAAGTTAATAAAAATCTCGCGACATTTTGTTCCCTGTTCCTCAATTACTTTGTTCTCCGCCACGGGTCGTTAACACCTGCAGTATATTTGCTATACACTTGGTATTCAAACATAGCTCTGGTTATCCAGCGTGGAATCCGTAGCACCTCTGCGCAGGTGCCAAATCAGAGCCTCCTCGAAAATAACTGTCATGCATGGCTTGAATAGATTTTAATACTTAATCGTTGGAAATGTATGAGGTGCTTTTCTAAATTACCTAACGGTTTTTGTACTCACAATCATGTATTTGCGTATAAAGGTACTTATGTAAATGTAGGAAAGGTCAAGTCGCCCTAAGATATTTCACTCGTCAGTGCATTATTCCTTGTTGAAGTAAAACTTTTTTACGCACGCTTGACTTGGGGGCAGCTGGTGAGGCGAACGGAAGTCTAGAGGGAGATATAAGTATATCTTATTCTTATTCTTATTAGAAAGAAAGCGTTATGTTTCGTATATTAGTGTAGAGGCAAGAGAAATGGATCTAAAGAAGTTTGACTTCAATCGTATGGTCTAAAGCACACTCGTTTTTTTTTTGAGGACTCTTTCTCAATAATAATAACTATGCTGTACTATTATTATAGTAAACATGTTTTCAATTGATTTCTCCAAATAAACTACATAGTTTAAAAAGAAGCACGGTGTAATCGACGTTGAGATAGTTTTTTGTTTATAAGTAGAGAAAAACGTAAACAAAGCGCGCTAGTTTTCCGACCGCCTTGCCTTCCACTAGCGTGTAGTGGGAGGGATCGCCGGCAGAGCTGCGCACGCGCCACGTGCGACACCTGTCCGCGGTGTCGCGCAGTTGACGCACGTCCTCTATCCACTTGCCAACTCGTCTCTCTAACATCGTGCACTTTATTGGTGTTGCTTTGGTGCATGCATCGAGTGTTGGTGGAAAACGGTTGGTGGTGTTTTTTAATTTAATTGTTTGCCTTTAAATTATTTTTTTCTTATTTATCAACAATTTTTTTAATATTATATTATTAATAATTGTAATGAATATTTTTGGAGATTTTATATTAAGTAGAGTACTTAATAAAATTTAAAATTAATATTTAAAAGTAGCTACAATTGGTTTTTATATTAATAAATCAATAATAAGTAATCCAATATCAAAATTGATATATATATAATAGATACTTATCTATAATTTTGGCTTTACGAGGAATTATCTAATTAATGTCTAAGACAAACTAACAAGCTAAGTTACTTACTTACTCTTTACTTTATTTAAATAATGTTTAAGCATATGCTATCTAAATAATAATAGGTATTTACACAAATCAAAGTTACATAATCCAGTAGATATTTGCTTATCTTATAAATATGGCTTCACAGTCGGATGCGCCTGAGAGCGCGCGAGGAAGCTTGCGTTTCCGCACAATTATCGCTAAATTATTATTAAAAGTATAATTAATTAGCATACGGTGCTAATCTCTCACCAACAATGAAAGGTAAAAGTGAAACCAGCGATTGCGCTTGTTAACTGACTTCCAAAAAGAAGGAGGTACTATGTTCGTCTGTATGTTTTTTTGTGTATGTTGATCGATAATTTTGCCAATTGTGAACCGACTTAGAAAAATCTTTTTTATAGATACTTTTTTACTGTTTTGATGTATTTAGTCACAGAATAAAAGTGATTCAATGCAAGTCATGCTTAGAAATATTAAATCAATTGGTTACCACCGTTTGAAACTATTTAGTACCACATATATATTATAGATCTTAGAAAATTTATTAGCAACTACCATTCACTATATAAAAAAAAAATTATATGTAAATAAAAATGTTGAATTTATTGATAATCCTATAATCTTGAATTATTTACCTGAGACGAGTAGGGCGGGCGGCCTTGTCGTCAGCTAATGAGACGCGATATCTCGTGTAACACTGAGCACCTATGCAGCCTTTACCTGTTATAGACAGCCTCTGTGGCGTGGTGGTTGATTAAGTCGGCTCATAGCCTGGAGGCGACGGCTTTGATTCCGCAGCTGGACATGCATTTTTTTTTTTTTTTTTTTTTTTTTTTTTATCTGTTACGTATATTTCTAAATATTCAATAAAAAAGAATTACATAATTTCCGGCTAAAACATCACCGTTAATCAATTGACCAAATTAAAATTACACAGAAAGCTTGTAATTGGGCTAAATATAAAGCAATGGGCACACAGACCATTTGTGCTCAGAAAAATAAGCGCAAATACTTTTTCTGAGTCAGGGTGTTGTGGGACCATAATCCTCGTAGTTCCTGGGTACAGGAATCAGTTAGGGTCCAGGATCAATGTATGTAATCGTTAGGCGATTTTTTTTATAATAAAAATGACTACCTACCTGACTATGACGTCATCAGCCGAATGCGTGTCCACCGCTGGGACACGGATTTTCTCTCACTTGGAGATAATGTTGACCATATTCACTACTCTAGCCAAGTGATGGTTGGTGGTAGACACAGGTTATCGAATTTTGTAAATCTTAAACATTTATCTTCGTTTTATTGGTTTATTCCAATTTCGTCCAAATATTTTTTATATATTTTAGAAAATGTCACGTTACACTTACAAAGAAGACCGAGGAGTTCTTGGAATACAAAACGTGTCTTCTTCGTAAAGGAAAACTGTTTAATGCATAAAGTAATAATATTAATTACAGCTAACATTTATTAGTCGAGTGGCCTTACAGCCGTAGCAATAATAATGTCATTGTAAGTACATATTACAGTGCATAATGAAGGCAAATGCACAATATTTATTTAATCAGATAACACTTTGTACAGTATTTGCTTCAATTTGTCGAGATTAAGTACTTACTTGACTAGTGACTAGGTGGTAGAACTTTTCTGCAAAGTTCGTCTAGGTACCTACCCAGGTACCACCGCTTTGCCAGTTATTCTGCCGCCAATCAGTAGTGTGCAAGCACTACTGTGTTCCGGTTTGAAGGGCACTGTAGCTAGTGAAATTACTGGGCAATTGAGACTATCATCTGATCTCACAGTCGAGTAATGTTATTACCAGACTGAGCTGATGATGATGATGGTCTTAGGATGATGTGCCCAGTGCAGTGTCACGCGAAACTTTATATTTTGGAATTCCGAGTGACACTGTTCTGTAACGACTAGCTCGTCACATTATTCACTAACATAAAAATAAAATAAAAAGTCTAAAATCACTTTGTTATCCACTTCTTAATTTGATTGAATTTATTTTAAAACCAACAACAAGCTAAAAAACAAACAAATCATTAATATTTGTCTAAAATGGTTTAAAAAACAATATTTCTACAGCGTTCGGTAATATCTTTGACCGACCTTGGAGCGATAGGTATAGGTATACCTAACTACACTTCCATACCTACCCATTATATTTAGCTTAACTGATGTCATGGTGTTGCATGCTCGTTAACATTAATAAATTATTCATATCTTAAAGTAGACGTTACGCGTTATACGAAAATCCGGTAAATATTTTGAAAGCGAAGAAATTGATGGAAATAGGTAGATGAGCCACGCGTTACACAAAACTACTGGTTCTGTACATGTGCTGGTTTCAAAAGCTCGTAAAATGGGTTTTAAGTAGGTTATTAGTTTTAAATGAAAATAGAAAAGCATAAAGCTAGTTTTCCGCCGTATCTTGTAGAGTTTTTTTTATGTTAGTGAATGGTGTGACGAGCTGGTCATTCACCTGATGTTAAGAGACACGGCCGCCCATAACAGAACAGAGTCACAGGAACTCAAAAAATATTAAGTTCCGCATGTTACTGCACTGCACACATCTCCCTGAGACATCAGCACAGCCTGGTAATAAGATTACTCGACTGTGAGACCAGATCATAAAGTCTCATTTGCCCGGTAATTTCACTAACTTCAGTGCCCTTCAAAACAGAACACAGTAGTGCTTGCACACTACTGCTTGGCGGCAGAATACCTAAACGAACTTAGCAGAAACGTCCTACCACCTAAAGTAGATTTGTTGTTAGTATTATTATTTTAGTTTTTTATTTATTGAAGTTATATGTATTATTATTAATCTGTAATATATGCTTTTAACCACAAGGATTTTCATCGTAGAGGACCTAGATTTCACCCTAAGCTTTGCTGTAGAGCCTAAGATCCGAAACGACTACTGTTTAAAGTATATAGTATAATTAATTATACTTGAATTTTTTTAAGTTTAAAAATAGTTAGTTTGTTGTTGTTCACAGGTACATTATCGAATGCCATGCTTGAGTAATCACTTTGATTTAGTAAACGCTATTATTTTTCTTTATTTCGGTCTTGAAATGAATAACGAGGTCATATAATATTGTGCATGTACCAGTAACTATGTCCATAAAGTAAACTAGAAATACAATTTCCTCAAAAAACTGACCAATTACTAATCCTAAAAACTAGCCTGATTGCTATCTAGATTTCGAAAGATACATAACTCAAATGGCCAAATAAGCAATTAATTCCAACGAGTCATAATTTCAGGTTAAATTACACACTATTTCACGATGTAATTCTAGTAATAATAACTTCATTGATTTCATAACTAGGTACTTCACTGGATCCGAGGCATTGAATTAAATTGCTTGCTTATCTGTGCCTATTACCTTCATATACGTTTGATTCTATGCACGTAGCACAGTTTTTGTTTACATGCCATCATGGACGCTCTTCACGTTACGTATTACATAATTTATCTTCTTTATATTATGTATGTACCTACAGTTTGATGTCATATTTAGTTGGTTTCTGGTAAACTCGCGACTTACATCATATCGTTATAGCGTTAGGCATGGTTATTTTTAACTTATACGACTAAATTGTTGAATATTTTTATTTTAAGTTAGCTTATATTAATTACAGTTTAATAAAAAAAAAATATTACGGCTTACTACAAACTTAAAAATTGGAACAGTTAAATTCATCAAAAAATGTACGAGGAAATATCTATTCATGATTTTATAATCTATTTTCATGAGATATACTTAGGTACATTTACAAGAAACAATACATCTTATTAATTTTTCAATTCGTAGGTAAAGTTATCTTAAACAATAATAACTTTTTTTTGATGTTTTTATAACAGCCGATATTAGTAACGTTTATAAATACCTAAGGCTGTTATTATATTCAAGTATTTCATAAATTAAATCGTTTCATTAAAGCGATCTATTTCATAAATAATAAGACACGAAACACGCAACACTACGTAATAATAAGATTTTTTTTTTGTATAGATGTGCATTACTTATATTATAAGTGATGCACATCTATACAAAAAAAAATCTTTTTAATATAACCGCGCAATTTTGTTTCTCCCTACAGCTCCACATCAGGTTAAGTTAAAGTCTAATAATAATTTATTGCAAATGCACTCTTAGTCAAAATCCGAATACTTAAAATACTTAATTTAAGTTATTGTTCTATGCATATAAAATTACAAAGTGCATAATATCAAATATTTGTAGTTATTTGCATTAGGAATGGACGCTTACAGTTATTTATTTACCTAATCTTACTGCACGTGCTTAACACAGATTATCCAAGTATATTATGTAAAGCTGATGTCTTTTCAAATATTTTTATGCATTTGACATTCCACACCGTTCTTTAAAGTTTACAATTTTAAACCTACCGTTATCGGCCCACGGAGAGCTCACAAATAGCGTAATTTTCAATGAACACACAAACAGTTCTACTATCCATTAATATTCGTAAAATGTGTTTGTGTGTCTGAACAGTCGGTTTTAAAGACGTTAGTTTTGTCATATGTGATAGTTGAAAAAATAATTTTCGTAACAGGATTGGTATTAGAATAGCCAATCATGTGTTTTATTTAGAATCTTAGAATAAGAGGTATACAGAATTTAATAAACATTCTATCACGCGCTCAAATTCGTTGACATAAGGCGTTACTCACAGAAACTACAGATTCCTGTTTGTTTTTGTATGCGCAGCGTGTTTTATGTATTCACACGTGCTCACTAAATGCCTACTTTAAGATTATAAAGATGCACCGGTTATTATGACAGCCTGTGTATGTTTTTGTAAGCAATTTAAGCTCTCTGTAGGTTTTATTGGTATTCTAATAGGACTTTTGGATGTTACCTCAATGGGAGGTGCGTTTAATATTAGTTTTGAGCAAGAATGCTTTTTTGATTGCATCTATAGGATGACTAAGTTGAAATCTCAATAGATTTTTCCCATTATAATTAATTATAATTATAATTGATTAATAATGAGGTGGGATTTTTTATTTACCTTACGGAAGCATTTGGATGCAAAATGTTTACTTGTTTCCATATACTAAGATATTATTTTGCTTGTATGCACATTATTATGATAATTTGGTAAAGTCAAAAAGTCATCCAATGCGAATTCGCTTATGAATTCAAGATCTCGACTTGTATTATAGTAGACTTGAAGTTTAATGGTGATCTCAAAACAAAACTTTTCATTTGTACAGCATTTTTAAACAAACAAGGTGTTCTATGTTCGACTCTGTATGTATTTTTTATCTACGGTCACCGTTTTTCTGAGATTTCTGTACTGATTTATACGTGTTTTTTTAGAAGAACTTTTGCGCGGTTTTGCTCCGTAAATAAAATAAATTTAGATTATATATAAGATCTTTAGAGACAGACAAAAAAACTCTTCAATTATTGATTGATTATTGTTAATATGAAATTATAGAAATAATATTAATAAAACAAAATAATATTAGGTAATATTATTGATCATAATGAATTCAAAGCAATTTACAGATATCTTCTATACTTTCAAAGATTTACTTTGATCATAGCCAACTATAAGAACTATATCAAAATCAAAATATAAGCACTTTTCATTAAAAATTAGGCAAATTACTTATCAGAACAAAGTACTAAATCATTTCTCTACTAGACTCTACCACTCTCATTATTCCCCGTTACTCTACAGTATTACGATTGGTAGAGTACGATAATTAGTAGTTGTAATTCCAAGACAAATGTATAATTGTTGACAGTTAGAGCTACCTTGATGCGTAGAGTATGAGGCAAACGTTTTTATAACGGAGTTTTTGGACCAGGGAGAGCAGATAACGATGAATATATGCGATAAGTGAAGAAGAGGTAAATTAATTTATAAATTCTTTTTTTGTATGTTTTGGCACTCACACATCACTCCACACTTTTGTGTATTTAGCCAGTGAAAAGTAATTGAAGGGTTAAGAATAAAAGGGTTTAACTGTCAAATTGATAGTTTCGAGAAAATTGACTTTAAACTTCTACGGGTTCATTTTACTGTAGATTGCTTATAAGGTAATAGAAAAGGTTTATGTAAGTTTCAGTTGCTTGAAAATGTATTATTTCTATTTTAAAATACTAAATATACTTAGTACTAATTCATACAATTACTGTAAAAATATAATATAATAAAATAATTATAATAATGTTTTTATGCTAAGCGAACTGTATTCCTGTGACAGATAAACTGTTTTTAGACTCAAAATCTCGAGATTTATGCGTCATTTCGGTATTTTGAGAATGTATTATTGTAGATGATTTCACGCTGAATCCAACGATACGCATAAGTCATTTTGTACAAAAAATTACTTAAACCCTTTTTGTTCTCGCCCCTTCAATTGACAATTTATCAAGTTAATGATACTTCACGCCAATTTGTATCAAGTCATAGTCTAGTCTAAGTCACACTTCTAGTAAAGTGGTGGCCACTTTACTTGAAGTTTCTACGGAGTTTTGGGAACAACACGAAAAGAAACGTTTCACCATCTTTATACAACTTTTAAATACTCGTGCCTGTGAAAAAAACACCACCAATTTTATGCACTAACACTGAAAATAACACAAGTTTTGGAAAATAATACAATGCGGTGAAGCAATCCTTCTCGTTTTCCCACCAAAACTCCATATATTCCTCGACTTTAAAAATCTTAAATAAAGTTTACTTTTAAAATGGCCTGCGGATATCTGCAATACCAACCGGCACTGGCGAAATGTCACTGTTACACTAATATTTATTGCCAGTAATAATTGCCGACGGTTTATAATGGCAAAGTATTTTGTATGTCATCACAATTCGTCATGCAATTTTTGCAAACGATAGCTGGCAATATTTTAAACGGCGTTTGCTAAATACTATACACAGCCTTGACCAAAACATTGTGTAATTAAAAATATAATAAATGTAATTAAAGTTTATCAAGTCAATATTCACTTAATAATAAATTAGCTAATCTATCTGCTTTATTAAAAACTTGCACAAGAAAACAATCGTCAAAGGGTGGTTCCTCGGGAACAGCAGGCTGGCAAACCGATTCATAAATGAAACAATTGTAGGAAATAAATACGAAGTGGAGTTTTGGCGGGAAAGCGAAAAAGATCGCATCACCGCATTATATTATTTTCCAAAACTTGTGTTATTTTCTGTGTTAGTGCATAAAATTGGTGGCATTAGTGATATTTTATTCGTTAAGTGCTGGATCACAGGCATGAGTGTGGAAAAGTTGTATAATGATGGGGAAACGTTTATTTTTGTGTTATTTCCAAAACTACATAGAAGCGTCTGGTAAAGTTGCCACCACTTTACTAGAAGTATGACTTGACTAGACTAGACTATAACTTAACTTGATGACTTGATTTGACACATAATATATGTAATATTAATTAACTTGATAAATTATCAATTATTTGACACTGGCTAAATACACAAAAGTTTGCCAAAACAAACGTAGTGATAAGAAAAATCGACCGATTCTTAATGTTAGCAGTACAACACTAGCAGAGAAAAGTTACGTGGATGTGAGAAAAAATGAAAGATACCAACTAGGCGATCACGTAATTCGATTGTAGAAAATTGTAGAAATACAAATTTGTATGTATTTGACAGTTTATGTGCATAGTTAGTTTGGAAATTTTCCTTGTTGCATTCTAATCAAAGTTTCATAATAACCCAGGACAGAAATAAACATCTATCTTGTTTTCTAAGATTTAGATTTTGTTTAATCAATGTTCATTTATTTTGTAATAAATATAATTACCATAACATTAATTTGAGTAAATAATTAATGTTGTATCTATCCAATATGTGTGGAAAAACCACGCTTTGAATATTCATCTGAAGCACGTCTCGCCATCTTCGTTTCCTAGGATATAAAGGTCAAGCTCAAATTCTAGATTAGCACCTTTAAATTCACGCCTGCAGTTCTAGCCTTGACATAAAAATATACAAAATTTGACCATTCTAAATTTCCTGGGTAATAAATTATTGAAACAGTGTCGACGTGGTAGAAACGTGACTTGATTTTGACCAGACAAGAGCTAGGTTTACCATATTACTTAGCTTAAGCGAATGCAGTATTGAATAAAATTTTAATAATTTACTTTCAAGAAACTAATCTTTTTTTTTACTTTTTATTTGAAGCGGTACGTTGAGCCGTCGGTCCTGGATGTTATCGTAAGACAAATTCGCACATAACTTGAAAGTTTTGAAATTGGCAGCGCCGACCGGGAATTGAATCTGGGTTCGTCAGTTTGAACGTCGCAGGGGCTACCGCTGAGCCAGACTTGCTTTCAGAGCCACTTTATTCATTGCTACTCGCGCAAAACTTCTACATTTTGTCCCATAAATATTTTGTGGTTTGCTTTAACTTGCTTAAAAGTAGGTACACCCTTTTTTTTGTTTGGCTCCACTCTTTTGTGTATTTCGCCAGTGTCAAGTAATTGATAATTTCTTAAGTTAATATTTCATGTATATATATGTGTCAAGTCACAGTCCAAGTCGTCAAGTCATAGTCTAGCCTAGTCAAGTTATACTCCTAGCAAAGTGTTGGCAACTTTACCAGAAGCTTCTATGGAGTTTTGGAAACAACACGAAAAGAAACGTTTCACCATCATTATAACACTTTCCCACACTCATGCCTGTAATCCAGCATTTAAAGAATACAATGCCAACAATTTTATGCATTAACACTGAAAATAACACAGGTTTTGGAAAATAGTACAATGAGGTGACGCGACCTTTTTCGTTTTCCCGCCAAAAGAGGTACTCTCTTAATCCATCGGCAATGTACCTAAGCCAAACAAGAGCGTGGTTAATTACTTGACTGGCTAAATACACAAAAGTGTGGAGCCAAACCAAAAACAAAAAAAAGAGTGTGGTCCATGTTGCAACTAACTCGAGCACTGAGCACCTGTGCACACTTCACATTTGCGTACGTTGCCTAATGTGTGCCTCGCGAGGCTTCGACGAATTTACACAGGTTTGTTTGATCTGTTTCAAATGGCTGTTTTTGATGATACTCCATCGCCATACTGGATGCGTTTCGAGTGTTCGTCTGTGGCGTATAGCCGCACAAGTCGGAGAGTTTATTTATAGAAGCGTTTCTTAGTTTCCTGCTTGCGGGAATTCTCTTTAAAGTATCTTATTTTAATCTCAGTAATTAATAATCTGTGTACAAAACTTCATCCAAATCGAGTGACCCGCTTTGGTATGAAAGCTGTACAAACAAATAGTCTCACTGACACCACATTGTGAAATGTGGTTAAATGTTTATTTTATTTTATTTTTATAAAATAGTTGATACAATGACGTTAAATTTTAAATTTTTGTCGTTTTAAAAATTGTCTTTTTTTATTTCAATAGGTATGTACTACATATACATATATACAAAACATAGGTAATGACTTAACTAAATTAACTAATTAAACTAAATTAATTATTATTGATTTTTACATTAACTATAGTTCAGCTTTAGATTTAATTTTGTTATAGTCATTCTATTTTGTTTATCAATCAAAATTTAAATTGCATCTAAAAAAACAAACAAACATACAAACAGAAAATGTTTCACTTTCATAAGTAGATGGATTTTACCATTATATTAATAAGGGTAGGGATTAATGCAATAATAGGGAAAAGTCTGCATGCTACGTGCACGCTGTTCTTTGTTAAAGTATGTCGGTTTATTTAAAGTGTCTTCCAGTTATATATAGCTTCCGTTCAACCACACACTCTAAATAAATCAACAACAATCAATCGGAAACCCATTACCATCACTTCAGGCACCTCACAATCGATTGTCCGCATTCGCCGCACGCACCGCCGGGCATGCCCATACCCACTACAATGGCTGTCCTTGCGCGGCTGTTCCCATTCGCGTAGGGACGTTGTGTGGAGCACGGACCATATAAATGTAGTGCCGCGCTATGTTTACGTCGCTAGCCACATGCTCGTTTGGCCATACGATAAACGAAATTACAACCTAATTCACTTCAGTTAGAAAACATATTTATTTCTTTGTTTATAATTGAAGGGGTGAGAATAAAAAGGATTTAACTGATTTTTTTGACAAAATGACTTATGGGTTTCGTTGGATTCAGCGTGAAATTATCTTCAATAATACATTCTCAAAATACCGAAATGAGGTATAAATCTCGAGATTTTGAGTCTAAAAATGGTTTATCTGTCACAGGAATACAGTTTGCTTAGCATAAAAACATTACTATATTTATTATATTACATTATATTTTTACAGTAATTGTATGAATTAGTACTATATTTAGTAATTTTAAATAGAATCAAAACATTTTCAAGCAACTGAAACTTACATAAACCTTTTCTATTACCTTATAAGCACTCTACATTAAAATGACGCCGTTGACGTTTAAAGTCAATTTTCTTGAAACTGTCAATTTGACAGTTAAATCCTTTTTATTCTCAACCCTTCAATTATTATGGAATTCAAAATAAGAGAGAGATAGGGGTTTCGAATCTTTACATTAAAGTCAGTACCTAACCTATTAATTAATATGCCTACATAGTAATACAGTATTACATGTAAAACAATTATGACTGATCTGATAGCTCATTTGATAGTATCCCTGCCCTGCCTGCCGAACTGTAGGTTGTGGGTTCGATCCCACCCAGGATAAACATTTGTGTGATGTATGTTTGTTCTGTGTCTAGGTGTTATACATATTGTATTCTATATAATATTTATATAAATATTTACAAACAAAAATCTATCCAAAAAGTAGTAAAAAGTATCTAAGTATTATATCAGTTATCTGGTTTCCATGGTACAAGTTTGCTTAGTTTGGGGCTAGATGGTGGTGTGTGTAATGTCCACAAAATATAATTATTAATTATTACTTTGTCTGCGATTGTACGCGACACTAACGCGCATATCACTCTGAGCGATAAGACCTTCCATTATTACACTTAGATTAAGTTCCCTTTTTTAATTATTTATGATGTGGTGTTTCAATAAAGAGTTTATCTATCTATCTATCTGCTAATTTTCTACATGTCGCCACTCACTCGATATTGAGTCATTCAGTCAGCGGACAGTCAGTTGCTTACACTATTCACCTAATCCAAACAGCCTAAGAGACCATATGTGACCATATGTGGCAATATGTAACAATATGTGACAATATGTGACCATATGTAACAATATGTGACAATTTGTGATAATATGTTACATCTAGTTTCACCCCGCGGTTTCACCCGCGGATAAAAAGTATTTTAATTGTTTGCTCATCTCACTGGAAAATTTCACTTTTCCGGGATAAAATGTAGCCTATATGTTAATCCAGTGTATAAGATATCTTGGTACCGAATTTCATCCAAATCCATTCAGCCGTTTGAGCGTGAAAGAGTAACAAACATACACACATACACACAAATACACATACAAACTTTTGCCTTTATAATATTAGTGTGATATGTGGAGCACGTGTGCGGAGTTAAGGATGGCCCGGTTATACTCATTGTGTTTATGGACAGTAAAACGGCGCGTAAACGTTGTACTTTATGGTCTGTCGCACGATTTACGAGTCGTTAAATACTCGAATACTGTAATTAAGGAGTGTAGGTAATATACCTATGCGTAGGTCGTGATTTCACACAGACATGTATAATATCAACTCTACCACTCTAACCAAAAAGGTTATGTACTAGAATTTCCAGTGCATGTCTTCCTAATCATAAAGTATCAGTTCGCATTCTAGGCGTAGTGTGGCGCCACCTTAAGCCATGTTTTCATTTAACATCATAAAATCAACATTACTCAGACCGACATAAAAAATGTCTCATAATTTAATTTTGAATGCGAACAAATGATGAAGGCGATTAAGTAGTATAAAAATCAAGGAAACTGAGATGATAAGCTTCAGATATTTCTCTTGATCTTGTATTTACCCAGCATCATCATGTTCTTGAATAAATTGTTACAAAAAATGTAATCTACTCTTGTTTGATGGACAGTGACAAATTATAATAGACCTCCAAAAATACAATATCATGTAACAGGAAGTCGTACCGTGTCTAATTTTTGAAGATCACAGAGACCGAAATGACTTTGTCGTTAAAATATTAACAATGGTTGTTTGGCTAATATACCCAATGTCTTTACTCATTTGCTGTGCAAATAACTGAATCGTTGCTAAAGTAGGCTTTGGTCAAACACAGTGTTACTTACGTAGTAACATATTAGTAATCTGTGGTGTAGTACATAGTAGTGATCTGTGGTGTTTTCAATGTGTAAAACATGTTGTTGGGTTTTCGTCTTGTATTTGAATATCATTTTGTCATTTTACGAATTCGTTTGTTTAATTAGGTGTCTTGGATTTCATAATCCGTGGTAGTAACAAAGCAAATAGTATCCTTGAAAGTGGATCGTATCGTTGAATATATGTATCAACAATACGCATAATTTTTACCAAACCTTACCATCTGCTTAGCGTAATCTAGAGATTTATTTTAAATAAAAGAAAAAATTGAATCGCGAACTGGATTTCAATCCGCGTTTATCTATCCCTAACGCCGCATGTTTGTTCTCTGCCTGGGTGTTATATTGTATTCTATGTATTTACAAAACAAAAAGTATCTAATTATTGCATAGTTATCTGGTTCCCATAGTACAAGCTTTGCTTAGTTTAGGGCTAGATGGCGCTGTGTGAAACGTCCACAAATATTTATATTTATTTATTATATGTACTTTCCTAATTAGAGTGGTATTTTCAAATTCGCATACATCCCTGTCTTGATTTCCGAGCACAAGTGTAAGCGACACGGAGATTGCAGTGTATGACCTTTTTTGGTTTTCTTCAAGGAGTACAAATCTCTACGTGTTTTCTTAAGAACATTAGTTTGACAAGGAGAATATGTCGGTTTAGTTTTTTGTGTAATTTTATAAATTATATTTTTGCAACATTACCAGCTTCTTTAATATATTGCAGTTTGTTATTTTCACGGAAACACCTAGTCGTAGTCAGCAACCACAGATATCTTATTTCAAAGGTAGGAACAAGCAGTTTATTAATATGACGACAACCTTTGGTAGATGCCAGTAATTGTCTTTGTTCCGCGATCACGCTATCATGGCGGCGTGCCGAATGAGCCATGACAGAGACGTTTCGCGTGCCCAATCTGATGCACGTGACGGTACAGTCCTGGTTAACTACTTAACCGCGGTTTAGTTGGAGATTAACATCTATGCCGGCGGATTGTTAACGCCACCACACGTTTTGGCAATGGACTCCGTTATATTGGAGTTGGTTGCTTGCGTTGTTAAATTTGATACAGTGTGTTTTATTACCAAATAGTTTTGCTTTAAAAGAATTATTTAATATTAAGTTATTTTATTTATTTATTTATTTAGAGAAACTATAATAAGAGAAATTATAATATAAATTTCAACTCGATTTATTCTTGCCTCGGGGGATCCCAGAGCTGGCACATACTTCGCTCAGAAGCTTAGGTCCGTATTACAGAACGATGCTCAGTCATCGATCGGTGCTCAAGCAGAAATTTCATTCACTAATTGATCACTTTATGAATGAAATCTCTGCTTGAGTACCGATTGATGACTGAGCATCGTTCTGTAATACGGACCTAAGTCTTCTAATTCAGCGAGGTAATGCTGCCAATATTCTGGGAACCTTTCCACGCGGTGGTGAGTTGGATAGCATATTTGTTTTGTAAATAATGTTTTATTAGTTGTAATTTTTATTTTTAAAGTGCCTGTACATAATAAGAGTATATTTACCAAATAGTTTTGCGTTAATAAAAATTATTAAGAGAGACTATTAAAAGAGTATTTTTGAGCCTTAGGCTTGGTGGCAAGGTTTGTTCGTACGGCCGAAAAGGTTTAGACTTTGGAGGTGTTTCGGTTGGATGATGCGTTCATGTGGCCACTGCTACATTATTCTAAAGAGATTGAGAAAACCATTGACATACTTTCTATATGCTTAGTACAATAACTTAATTTTAAGCATCTTTTATATTTTGACTTGTAAAAGTAGCCAATTTGCAATAAGTCTTTTGACTTTGACTTTCTAGTATACTTACTTAATTAAAAACTTTTTGGGAAGGAAGTTTTATTTATACTTGGCTTAGTCTAGACGCAAAATGTTTTTCAAATTGTTCACAGCAACATCTAGGATCCATTTCACGCTTGCCGGGGACTACTTGGCATTGAATAAAAAAATAGTTGTTTTCCTGATTTTGCGAGTAAATATAATTTTGAGTCACTGACGAGCTCCTTTCCAAGGTTGGACCCTGTAACGATGACCCAGACAATCAAATATACCTACCACATTTCCTTTGTTTCGTACAAAAACATGAACACAAAGCCCTTTCTTTCATCGAAGACCAGTTCCAATGCCAACCAGCACCAATACTAATAATAATTGTTTGCATAATTAGATTGGCCCAACATTGGCCCAAGTCACTGGCCACGGTGGTCCAAGTACGTAAACAATGGGTTCGGCTTAATACAATGACATTTATCAATACAAGTCTCTATGCTAGATCATATTATATCATATTTTTACTAAAAGGATTTTCTATAGATTTGTGCATGCCCCAACGTTAAGGTGGTAAATATTTTCAGACCACGAGCGTATATGGTACATGCTTACATAAAAAATCATAACCCTTCGCAGTCGAGTAAACATATTTAAGGTTCAATTTTAAACTAATTGACGCTAAATAGCTCTCGAAAAAAGGTTTTAAAGTGGACCTTATAAGTTTTAATTAAAGTGGTATATTGATTAACTTTGTGTGTATAATATATGCTTGGCTAAGTGTAGATAGATCATTCAGATACAACGTTTAACTATTTTATCGATTAAAATAACAACAAAGCGTTTCGCGAGGTAGCCGCTGTTAACTTCTATTGCACAAAAACAAAGGATGCGTTATGCACCAGATACATATCTCTGACTCCCTCACGACCTTGCCGCACACCTCTACATCACACTAGTGTGTAGAGAAGCACATAAAAAATGGTTAACTTTGTGTTAATCATTATAATTGTATTAATCTAATTGACAGCCTCTGTGGTGTGATGGTTGAGCAGGTCGGCTCCTAACCCGGAGGTTTGTGTTCAATTCCCGCGGCAGGACAAGTATTTGTGCACATAAAAAGAAAGTTTTAAATACTTGTTTTGAGTCTGAGTGTTGTGAGACCATGGTCTTTGTTCCTGGATCCCTTGGCACAGGAAATCCTAGTTAGGGTTTAGGATTTGTGTATGTAATCGTTGGGCGTTATTATTATCATTATCATTATAATTAGAAATGTTAATCCGGCAAAGAAAATGATAATTGAATCAGACCCAAACTTTACGCAAGGTTAGAAACAGGTCAAAGACGTCTAAATATTCACAAACTAAAATTGCATGATCACGCCCAATAAGAAAATCTCATAACAAGTTGAATATCTTCCAACTTGTGTGTTAATTTCACTTTTAACATAAACTCGATTTAATTAAATGTTTTCGCAATAAATTACGACCTATTTAACATAAAGCAATATCAGCTCAAAAGTAAATAAGCACGTGAATTTCTGCTTTATTATTTTGTATTAGAGTTTAATTTTAACTAAAGGTTATAGCTATAAAAATCTACGTGTCATGGACTGTACTACTACTAGTGCGGTATCTGAACATCGCGGTTCACACGCTCTGAATCCGCCGCCGGCGGCGGGCCGCATTCAAAACGCTAATTTCAAACGCTGTGGTTTCCAACAAAAGGTAAAGCCTCATGCTTTTACTTTCAACGCATAGTAAGTAGGTTTCTATAATGCTTCGAGGTGTGAAACATTAAACACTTTAAAACATCATTATTGCGACCGGAATGCGCGGCGATGGTTGACAATAGATTTGAAGTTTGAAGTAACTGTATGTCTCGGTAGCTATCTACCTATGGTTATAATTGCTTGCTGGTTCTTTTGCTCAAGAATTTTAACTTATTTGTGTGTGATTTAGTTTTGTTATTTGCGCACACTTCACTTGGGAAGTAAGCTGGTGAATACGAGGCGATCGGAAGTTGAAGTTGGTTCACGTAGCTCTCCATTAACAATATAACAAAGTTAAAAATTATTTAAAATTCGTGTTATAATGTTGGTATGTCCGGTAAAATAACAATTTACAATTGCTGAGATGGCGAAAGAAGGGCATATACAGCCGCTGTGCCAAGGAGGTTGTATGCATGGTGCGTCATTTACAGCGTCATTTATTCATATTCATATTCATTTATTTGCATTCCTGTACAATTTATATATTATGTCAGGTCTTAACAACTAGTTTAGTAGGTACATGAACCCTGTAAGGGCGCTTGCAACTGAGTGCGATTAAAAAATTTTTTATTGATTTCAATTACATAATAGATATATCGTCAATATTTAATAATATAATATAATATTTTCAAGCATTTCATTACTTAATTATTTGATTATTCAATTAATTTATTATTATTTATTATTATTCAATTAAATTTACAGCGTCATTAACATTACTTATTTTTATTATTTACATTATTAACAACGGCCGATAGATGGAACTAAACTAAAGAAGTTTTACTTCAGTTCTGTAGTCTAAAGCACACTCGTTTTTTTATAACTTTACCTTTTTAACTTTATCTATTTTACCGTGGCTTTTTTGTTAACAAATGATTAAAGCATTTCCTTTAATCATAATTTATATGGACATACGAACAAATCATAGAACACCAACTTAATAATTTATTCCGTAGTATGATCTCACTTCACATTGATATATGTATGGATATCCAAAGTGACCCGAGTTGACTGACTCCATAAAGCCACGCTATCAGTATTCCAGGGAGGCTATCTGATCCACTACCATGATACCAGCAGGCCTTTCAAGTAATGAGCCAGGCGATCTTTATGAGGACGTCCCTTAAAGGGCAGGTAGATTATAAAGACGACTTTATCCTAGGCCTTACAGACTAGTGTATGCACACAATGTACACTCGGATGAGAGCATTGCAATAAATAATAATAATAATAACACCCAACGATCACATACATAGATCCCGGATCCTAACTAGGATTCCCTGTGTCTAGGGACCCAGGAACTACGAAGACTACAGCACCCAGACATAGAACAAGTATTTGCGCTTCTTTTCAGTACACTAATACTTGTACACGCGGGAATCGAACCGCCTCCGGGTTATGAGCCGACCTGCCCAACCACCACACCACAGAGGCTGTCAATAATAAAAGATTGCTCGATGTGTACTTTTTGCAAATCGTTGACTTCTATCGCAGATGTTATCATCCTGTTCCCAGATAGAGCTGAAGTGCTGTCAGGGCATATTTCATGTCACTCTCTCGTTTAACCTGTTAGGTCTTTTATTAAACTACTTTAAAAAATAAGGAGGTTCTCAATTCGACTGTTTTTTATGTTTGTTACCTCAGAACTATCGACTGGGTGAACCGATTTTGATGATTTTATTTATTTATTTGAAAGTTGATGTTTCCCGTGTAGTTCCATTTAAGTTTTATCAAGGTCTGATATTAAGTTTTTAAGGTTCCCTTAATAATGCTTATTTCGAAATCGACTTTATTGATGATGTTCTCATTGGGATCGAAGTCGGTTAAAACCCCTTTTTTAAAAGGAATTATGATCTTATCAACTTCGTTAATGGACATGCACCATCGAGCAATAATGGGAGACAAAAATGACGTTTCACACTTCAAAGCCCCGCTCATAGGCCTCTCTTCACTTGTCACTGCTTGTGAAATATGCAAGCATGATATTTTCAAGCCTGAACGTGTTCAATCATCAAAATACTAAATTGTTTGTCTCTTGTTACAGCGCGCATCAACCGCAGCAAGCCGTGGGAAGAGATTCACGTTCCAATCGACAGTGAGGCAGCTAGAGCGGCGGCGCTTGGCTGAGAAGCTGTCCAAAGAGGCAGATCTGAAAGAACAACAAAGAAAAACCGAGCTGGAGGCCATGAGAAGGTATTTATCTACCAACAGGGTTGTTTTAACCGGTTTCAAAAAGGACGATGTTTTCAATTCGACTGGTTTTTTTTTCTGTTATTGAATGATGTGACGAGCTAGTCGTTCACCTGATGTTAAGCGCCACGGCCGCCCATAACAGAACACTCGGAACCCTAAAACATAGAGTTTCAAGCGACACTGCACTGCGCACATCATCCTGAAACATCAGCACAGTCTGGTAATAAGATTACTCGACTGTGAGATCAGATCATAAAGTCTCAATTGCCCAGTAATTTCACTAGCTACAGTGCCCTTCAAACCGGAACACAGTAGTGCTTGCACAATACTGCTTGGCGGCAGAATAACTGGCAAAGCGGTGGTACCTACCTAGACGAACTTTGCAACAAAGTCCTACCACCTAGTAAATGTTTGTTACCTCAGAACTTTCGACTAGGGTGATCCGATTTTGATGATTCTTTTTTATTTGCTTGCTGGTACTTCTCATCCGATTTCAATTTGGTCCAGTCCACATTGGCATCTATGAAAAAACCTGAAAGAAATCTGAAGTCGTTTTTTTACGCTTTGCGTTTGTTACTTGTTAAACACGTAATAAAAATTGTAAATAATAAAAATTGAATTCATGTTACAGGGTAGAAGAAGAGTTTCAGAGGAAGCGTGCGAGGGAGAAGGCTAATATCAGACAGCAGTTACGGCTAGTCAGCAGCGGTGCTGCCAGCTTGCCGGTTACCACACACCACTCAAAGGTAAATCACACTCAAAAAAGCTTAGCTATCTCGGGCTTTCTCAAGTTTAATGGAGATAGTAGCTGCGGCTCACGGTTTCACCAGCGGTCATAAATATCCTATGTGTTAAAGCAGCGTAAAACTATCTCCATTCCAAATTTCACTCAAATTCGTATTTATTTTATTTATTTTCTCATCCCACGGGAACATTTCAATTTTCCGTGATAAAATGTAGCCCATATGTTGATCCAGTGTATAAGATTTGAATGAAATTCGGTACCAAGATAGCTATCTTGATACCGAATTTCATTCAATCTATTCAGCCGTTTGAGCGTGAAGGAGTAACAAACATACATACAAACTTTCGCCTTTATAATAAGTATCTTGTAAGGTAGAAAAATTGTCCGTAAATTAAGAAGCACAACGTCTTTAGTTTCTACAAAAATCTAATTTTTCGCGCTTTTTTTTTCTGTGTACAAATACATGTCCTGCCGCGGGAATCGAACCCGCCGCCTCCGGATTATGAGCTGACTTGCTCAACCACTGCACCACAGAGGCTGTTTGGCACCACATTGAGATTGAAGTCGGTTTATAACCTTTTTTTAATGGAAGTATATACAGTGCTTTTTAAGCACAGTGCTTTTTTAAATAATTTACTTTAAGCTAAAAAGCACTGTATATACTTCCATTAAATAGTAGTATAACTGTATATATACAGTGTTAACATTATCGCATGGTATGGTTTCTAGAATCGCGATGAACCGGACGGTTCGTGTCGAGAGTCGCCCGCGCCGGATAGATCCCGGGACGGGAGACAGAGGCATAGCAATGCATCTTCAGAGATTAGTGGCAGAAGCAAAAGTACCACACCGGTAAGTCTTTCGTGTTTTAAATTCTCTCCATTTAACGTAAGATTAGTACCACTCCATCTCTGCCCGTGAATATCCAAGGAACACAACGCCATCCAGTCTCAAACCAAGCAAGGCTTGTATTATGGAAACTAGGTAAGGTGGTAATAATAATAACAAATTTAATTCCTAATTTATAATATATACAATGTCTAATGTAATTAATTTTATTAAAACAACTTTCATATTTTATTTTATTTCTTCAAGTTATATGACTGAAAGTAACTTAGTTACTTTTATTCGTTTTTATACACTATGTACGATATTTTTTATATTGTGTACCTAATGACTTGTAAACTTAGTTTACCAATAAATGAGTATTTGAGTATTTGGGTGATAGAATACATATGATGGCGGCAACGTCTAGTTGTAAATTCTATGCGCAGCGGGCAGTACCGTAATTTACCCTGTGGTAGCATTTAAATTTATTACAGTGGCAGCGCCGGCAACTGTCATCGCTCCCCCACCCATCTGGCTATAAAAAGGGAGCGCTCAGTGTACTACAGATCACCCCCACCCCGTCGTCGCCGCCCGAGACACGTCTTGAGCGACCCGGATGATCCTATAGCAGCCGTAGTATCGGCTGCGCTAGGATCACCGGACCAGTCTAGCCCTTCTGGCTCAGGTACCGCTTTCGGCACCGGTATAGGATACCAGCGTAACACAATCAGACACCGACCCCGCCGGCGAGGTCGACGTACCCCCCGTAGGTTAGCTAGAACGGTCGCGACTTTCAATAGGGTCCACTCTTCCAGTGGACGTAGTCTTCTCGATCCTCTTATCCCGGCAACGGCCCAAGCCGAGGCTCGCACCCCAGGGGTGCCCTTGAGCTAGTTGCCTCCCACTTTTGACGGCTGGGCGCCCTAAGCGCCCGCCCTCCCGCCCGGTGACGCTGTAAAGGTCGATAGAGACCAACAGCATTAGCTCGTTCAAAAAAAAAAAAAAAAAAAGTACTACAGATCATTCTTGTTGCGGACGCGGCGGGGTGCGAAGATCTATATTTCTATATTTTGCAACCCATACATAACCCCCTTGAGCCTATACATACATACTATTTGTTTGTAAATACAATATAATACAATATAAGACCCAGATACAAGACAAACACCTATGTTCATCACACAAATATTTGTTCTGGGTGGAAATCGAACCCACAATCTACACTTCAGAAAGCAGAGCTACTACCAACTGAGCTAACAGGCCAGAATAGGCAACAACATTCTCGATTATAAGCAAATTGCACCTCACGTCTTTATCAAACTCTTTACATGATAGACCGAAGTGACCTGCCTTGGAGGCTTACTCATTTTGGGTGACTGCGCCCAAAAACTATATGGGTAGGTATATTTAGTCTGTTCTCCGCTTGTCTGTTATAACGTTGTGGAAGTTAATAAAATCGTCCATATATTTCGTGACCCAGATCCGTGTATCTGAGGGCGGGGAGTGGCAGACGCCGCGCGTGTACCGCGACTGGGCGGCCGGAGTGGGCGCCGGCGCCGCGCACGCGCACGCGCACCCGCCCGCCTGCGCGCGCATGCCCATGTCCACGAGGCCCGTTTATACAGGTTAGTATTACTGAAAGCTTCAAGGGAAAGCTCCTTCATTTGTCCCCTGCAACAGTCTTGCAAAAAAAAAGACTCATCTACTAACTAACTTAGAACAATATCATATAAGTATATTATTTTCAAATTTTTTACTAGTAATATTGCTACTATTAGCGTATTTGCAATGTATTTGAGTTTGAATTTTTGTGTTCTTTGTAAAATGTAGGTAAATATTTTTCAAAATTCCTCTCTTAAGAGGGTGAAATGGGTGTTTGTTCTTTGTTTCCTACAGGCCACGCGAGCGAAGCCACGGGCAAAAGCTAGTGTCTATTTAGTGAAATAAAACATATCAAATAAAGCCAGTGTCCAACTAGACATTCAGAAGGAGTACCCATTGTCACCGTTTTAAGCGCATTTGTGACAATAGACGGCATACAATACAATGTTAGCCGTCTGGTCATTTGTACATTTCGTAATGATTCACCGGCAACAATAAACATGTCACTTGTCATGAATAAATTAAATGCAGTGTCGTGCGGGTCTCAGTTGCATCGGATCTAGGCCGAGTCGTTGTATCTAAGCTCCATCGGGACACTTACTGACCTAGATTGTGGCAGAATGGTTATTAAAACACACGTTTATCGTCAGGTCATTCTCCTTTCATTGCACTACAAGATGCACAGAAATACGGTATTCATATAACCATATGAATGAAATTCCTTCAACCATGCACTAAGCGTTTGGCTACTAACTTTATAGTGTGAACAACATTAAATGCTAATGGAACAGCTTGCCAGATTTTTTCTCTTCCATCCATCTCTTCCATCTTCTAGGAAAGCATGCCCCAACTTAAACCACGTGATTGTTTAACATCAGGCCAGGCAGTGGTTAAATGTTTTGCCTATAAAAGCGAGTGTGCTTTAGACCATACGACTGAAATAAAACTTCATTAATTTAGCTCCATCTATCGGCCGGTATAACTTTGTTTTTGCTTTGTTTAATGCTAATGTCGCCATCTTGACAATACTTGTAAATTGTCATTTTCCTGGTCATACCAACATAATAATACAAATTTTAAGTAATTTTTAACTTTGTTATATTGACAATAGAGATCTTTTTTTTACGTGGATTAAATGCACTTACGCACACCCGTGGCTGAGTGGGCCTACGGGTAGTGTCGGACTCAGACCGACTAAAAACTCCACGATGTTCCACCATCTCAGCTGATAGCAGGGCCTCGGGTCCGTATAAGTCAGTTATATGTAAAACTTCAAAAAAATTAAGTATACTTAATTTTTTCTTTTGTTTTGCACAAGCAAATAGACCTCTGAATTTGTACACACAATATCGATAACAATAAGCAAATTGTTATAACAATCGTGATCAAACCGGTCACTAGACAGATTATCTCAAAGGCCATCTATCTATTCACAGCACATAAATAAATAATAATAATAATAAACATCAAAGTCAAAGTCAAAAGATTTATTGCAAATAGGCTAATTTTAGCACTTTTACAAGTCAAAATTATATAAGGAACTTAAAGTTAAGTTATTTCACTAAGCATATACAATTACAAAGTGCTTATTGTCAAATAATATAGCAAGTCCATTACAATATATGAGTTTGAAAAAAAAGCAGTTCTCTTTCTCACTACTGGTGCAAGCAATCCGGCACAATGCAGAATTGAAAACTTTGATCCGAAGCTTCGATTACAACTGTAAAGAAGAAGCTACAAGAAACTTTACAGTGATGTATTTTTTTAGTCTTCTTTCTACTGTCTTTTACAATGTATATAATTCATTACAGTTGAGATAATGAATATGTTACAAAAATAACCACCACGTCACATCGGTGCAAGAAAAATACCGTGATTATCTTATTATAAACATTACAAATAGAAACTGAATTTATAGATAGGAATAGACAATAGGCAAAGTACCTAAGATTTCATACCGTTAAGGTTGGGATATTCAGGCCAAGCTTTTTAGCATCTGTAGACATTTCACATTTCCATCTAGTCCCAAACTAAGCAAAGCTTGCACTATGGGGACCGGATAACTAATACTTTTTGTTTGTAAATAAGCACATAGAATACAATATAACACCTAGACACAGAACAAACACCTATCATCGTATATCCTCACACAAATTTTTGTCCTGGGTGGGTCGAACCCACAACCCACAGTTCAGAAGGCAGGATTACTACCAACTAAACTATCGAGCCAGTGAATCGTATAGCTATAAAATATGTAATGTATGACAATAGGTTAGCGAGCGGAAATGCATTACGGCAGCACTGTTACCTACTGACATGGCAAATGGTACAAATATAGGCGCGGCACGGACTGGGCACAGTCGTGGGCACGTTCCGACACATTGCGACCTTGTCGACCTACATTTTTGATGGCTTTTAGTTGACCTATTTGGAACCGTATCACCACCGTTCTAAGTAAGGTGTGATTATTTTGCAATTATGTATCGCATCTGGATACAAAACAAATGTCGTATTTTATAAGAGAGTAGATATACCTACATATTTTTAAACCGATTGGAGTAAAAAAAAATGTGCTTTAAACCATACGACTGCAGTAAAACTTCTTTAGTTTAGCGCCATCTATCGGATGGTATAACTTTGTTTTTGCTTTGATTAATGTTAATGTCGCTATCTTGACAATGGTAAATTGACATATCACCGGACATACCAACATAATTATACATTTTTTTTTTAACTTTGTTATGTTGATAATGGAGTTCTACGTAAACCAATTTAACTTCCGTAAGCCTCGCATTCACCAGCTTACTTCCCATGTCAAGCGTACGTAAAGAAGTTTTACTCCAAAAATCTTTAATCACTCGAGAGCTATTAATACTTTTGAAGTACCTACAATACACAATACTCATTTCAATACTTTTTTTTTAGTTTTGGCTTCATACTTTTGTGTATTTAGCCAGTATCAAGTAATTGATCATTTATCGAGTTAATGATATTTCACGCAGATATGTGTCAAGTCACAGTCGAAGTCATCAAGTCAAGTCATAGTCAAGTCATAGTCAAGTCATAGTCAAGCCATAGTCAAGTCATAGTCAAGTCATAGTCAAGTCATAGTCAAGTCATAGTCAAGTCATAGTCAAGTCATAGTCAAGTCAAAGTCAAGTCATAGTCAAGTCATAGTCAAGTCAAAGTCAAGTCGTAGTCAAGTCGTAGTCAAGCCGTAGTCAAGCCGTAGTCAAGCCGTAGTCAAGCCGTAGTCAAGCCGTAGTCAAGCCGTAGTCAAGCCGTAGTCAAGCCGTAGTCAAGCCGTAGTCAAGCCGTAGTCAAGCCGTAGTCAAGCCGTAGTCAAGCCGTAGTCAAGCCGTAGTCAAGCCGTAGTCAAGCCGTAGTCAAGCCGTAGTCAAGCCGTAGTCAAGCCGTAGTCAAGCCGTAGTCAAGCCGTAGTCAAGCCGTAGTCAAGCCGTAGTCAAGCCGTAGTCAAGCCGTAGTCAAGCCGTAGTCAAGCCGTAGTCAAGCCGTAGTCAAGCCGTAGTCAAGCCGTAGTCAAGCCGTAGTCAAGCCGTAGTCAAGCCGTAGTCAAGCCGTAGTCAAGCCGTAGTCAAGTCGTAGTCAAGTCCTAGTCAAGTCATAGTCAAGTCATAGTCAAGCCATAGTCAAGCCATAGTCAAGCCATAGTCAAGCCATAGTCAAGCCATAGTCAAGCCATAGTCAAGCCATAGTCAAGCCATAGTCAAGTCATAGTCCTAGTAAAGTGGTGGCACTTTACTTGAAGCTTCTATGGAGTTTTGGAAACAACACGAAAAGAAACGTTTCACCATCATTATACCATTTTCCCACACTCACGCCTGTAATCCAGCACTTAACGAATAAAATGCGCATAGATTACAACTCAAACACTGAATTTTTGCAGAAAAATTCTACCATCTAGTGTTTTTAACCGAATTCTTATGTCACTGAATAAGCAACTCTCTTGTTACAGGACATTCCTACCACCTAGTACCTTTATCACACCTTACTATAATCTGGCTCATTGTAATTTCTCTGCTTAATTTATGACTCTCTTGTCCCAGCTGTAGAGACGGAAGCGTTCAGCGGCAGCCCCCGCTCCGACAACTACCGGCTGGAGTTCGCACGGGGCCGCTCGCCGCGCACGCCGCGCGCGCCGCGCCTGCTCGGCGCCGCTCGCTCGCCCTCGACTTCCGGCTCCGAGCTCTCGCTGCGGCAGCCTATTAAGATCAGGTAACATTCCTGGAAACTGGCGCTTACCCCTGGTTTCTCGTACGTTTGTCAAACTCGTGTCAACTTAACGCACCATACACTGAACGCTCATTGATTGTCTGCTGATGTTGACGGACTGTATGTAATACTGTACTCTCATTGGTCGAAGACAACCAATGAGAGTACAGTATTACGTGGTTATTAGTATTTGGTGCGTTCATTTGAAATGAGTTTGAAAATACGAGAAACTGTGGTTTAGTGTAGAGTAGAATGTGCAAGTATAACATGGGAGTATGTAGAAGGCTAGCATACTTGCAAGAATCTAAAACGTTTGCCTTTTGAATTGTAGTTTTTGGATTCCTGTCGCATTTTCAAAACGGGGTAACTTTCTAATGTCGTATTTAATATAGAATCTGTGAATTAACAAAATAAAACGTCGTTTATTAATATCGCCATGAATGGATTGAAATACAGAATTTATCCACCAATGTTTCTTAAAAACATTTTATTTAATATTTTTTTCTAAACTAAAGCTTGATACAAACATTGTTTTATCATACCAAACAATAAACTGCTGAGATCAATTTATATTTATGTTGTTTGGAAATTAGTTAAATTAAGTAGATGCAATATAAAAAATATTTAATTGAATCAAATTGCTTACACCCTCAATGTTTCAAATATAACTTTCCGCCCCCCAGAAAATCCATATTAATTTGTAATAAAGATGCATGGTTAATGTAATCAAAACCTGATGTAGAAGGTAGTGTAAGTAGTTAACTGTCGTTCGTATGTTCCCTAAGGTGGTGACCCGGTAGAGCTATTAACCTTAACTGCCTTGCGCGCGCGCATACAGGTGAGTGCTTGATACGGCTTCCTGTACCCCTTCATTATTGTACCGAGAGAGCATGTATGAACTGTGAACCCAGTAGTTACTTGTTACCTTTGAATTTTAAGCATGAAAGTTTAACATATAGTCAAATAATGGCAAGAAAAATAATATTAAAAGAATTTATTATGCAAAATGGGCAAGCTTTAAAAATTTAACAAAACAGTAATGATAACATTCCCGCTGCTTAATTTTAATATATTTTTGCATTTTTTTATAACCTACTTACAGCAGATTGTTAAACTTTAACTAATTTAAAACAATTATTATGTTATATTTTATGTGGTTAGTTATGTAATATTCACTTTAATTAACTGACAATTTCAAACATACGTGTGTAGACTTTACTGCACCTATCTTTCTTTATGATAAAACATTAAAAGATTTTATCCACTTTTCATTATACTTTTACTATTATAATAAATGTAATATTAATATAATAACCATACTGAATTTTTGTTTCACTCTTAATTTTTATATTAAATTTATTGACTTATGATTTCAAAGATTCTTGTGTACACTTCGCTGGCCCATTTCTTGTTACCAAATTTTAATCGATTTCTTCTCTGTAACTGTAAATAGCAGCATCACCAAGGAGTCCACGATAGAAGAGCCAGAAGAACCCGCTATTGTACCAACGCTTCGACCTTCAGGGCCTACAAGAGCTGCGCTGGCTGCTATATAACATTCGTAAGAAAAATACGCATTACATATGGTAATAAACTATATTGTGTTTTGGTTCTCATAAATAGAAATTATATTTTTTGGGGTTAGATACTCTATGATCAATTAACGCGCGGCATTTCAATGAATAGTTTATTTAGGTTTAATAAGTCTGGGTTGTTTTCAAGATTTTAAATACTATCTTATTATTTGTAGAGTATTATATACTCATTAGAAAACAACAACATATCAAAACAACCTAAAAAAATAAGTGGGAAATTCTGCGTAATGGAAAATGTTTATTCCCAAAAGTTTACTAACATCTACTGAAAATGATATAGGAATTTCATGATATTCAGTAACAGTCACTTTTACATCGATGATAATGACTGTAAAATGGATCACAGAGTAAAAGAATAGTTTGACACGTTAGAAATTCATTTGATGGTGAAGTGCTGTAACGGTAGAGGCTTAACAAGTGAAGGCACGCAAATTGAACTTTAACACGCTCATAACAAGACTTTCGTGTATAATCCTAGTTTAAACATGCCCTGGATTTAAACATACGTGATCAATAAACAAATCGTTAAATCTAGCTTCATATTCATATTACGCATATTATATAGCAATTTGGCAAACTATAAGTTAAATGTAATTATCGCGCGTGATTTGTACCCGATATCTCTTTCTAAGACAAATCAACATTTGGAATTATTAAAACAACTATAATACGACTGGCCCAATAGCTCAGTTGGTAGTAACCTTGCCTTCTCAACTGTGGGTTGTGGGTTCGATTCCCACCCAGGACAAACATTTGTGTGATTAACATAGGTGTTTGTTCTGTGTCTGGGTGTTATATTGTAGTGTATTCTATGTATGTATTTACAAACAAAAAGTATCTAAGTATTGTATCAGTTATCTGGTTCCCATAGTACAAGCTTTGCTTAGTTTGGGACTAGATGGCGTTGTGAGATGTCCACACATATTTTTTTTTTTTTTTATAAATCAAAGGCCTAAGTTTACTTTTTCATTTGGATTCCTATAAACTTAACCTTTCACTTATTAAGTCTCTGATGATCAGCAGATGGAACAAGCTAATCGTGTACACGTGGAAATATTGTATGTTCTAAATAGAATTTATTTTGTAAATGTACTTATAATATATTATAAAATATTTTTACTATAACAATAAATCTATTGTCTTCCATAAGCAAAATACTGAAGCTTTAATATAGTCTTAACCTTAGATGTTATTAATGTTTAAGACAGGTGCTAAGTTTTTCTAAGTATAATATTTTAACTTGTTTCTTACTTTATAGTTGGTTTAAATATCAATGGTATTATTTTCTTATATTATAATTATTGAAGTAGGTAATCATTTATCCAAAAATTAAATTAATCACGGAAAGTAAGAAACAGGCGAAATTGTGTTTAAATTTGATGTTATGTTATTATTCGTTTATATTTTGAATTATCATTTACGTAAAGTACCTTATATAAATAATACTAAAAAATTTATCGAGCGCATTCTTGGATTTTTTATTTTTTTAATATTTTCATGGCTTTTTGGCACAAATGCAATTTGCAATTTTTTTTTTTTCAAAAGTGGCTCCTTGACATATGAGTATAATAATAAAACTGCAATCATTTTCGTCTATTGTTGCAGTCACATTAGGAAACGCAGTCAAAACTGACCGATCAATAAGCAATTTCTGTGAAAACTGCCAGGAAACACTAACATTTATGTCCCGCCCTTAAATTTACGGTGGCATTAGGTCAATGCTTGCTCGACCTTTCCGGTAATCAATCATAGTTCCCCATTCATCCATAAAGCTACCCCAGCGCACCACGGCCTGTAAATTGGTGTATCCACATAGCGTTTATAGTATACTAGCTACGTGACATTTATAGTATACTGTGGCAGTTTCAACCGCGTGGTGAAATATTAAAAAAATTCTACTCAGTTTTCTTCATGTTTTCTTTCATAGGAACCTTCTTCTGACAATAATAAACACAAAAAAAAAATAGCGAAAATGTTCCATCGTGTTGACCAAGGGAAATGGAGATTAATTTTATATGTATATAAGATTTATGATGTATATAGCAGTATCGCCGGCAAAGCATAATTCACCGATTAAATTGTGAAGAAAATGTTTGTAATTACAAACGGGATTTGAACCCGAAAAAAGTCAATTGATTTTACTGTCTTTTTTTCAGGCATAAAATAATTGGTTTAATAGTTTATGGACCTCACAACTATTACTTTTAAACAAACTGACATTTATTTCTGTATTCTTTTTCATTCCAATGCTAAATATTTCCAAGTAACTCTAAAATAAAATACAACAGCTATTGAAGAATACCTAGTTAGGGAAATCATAATTCATTACAACCACTTAATTATCATAACCAGGAGTAGTTGGCAAAAGGGGTTCAACCACAAGTCTGCCAAGGAATGTGTAGCGGCAAAGAAGGCGTGCTTTGACCGGTCAGCGGACACCACGCAGCGCCGGCCGCTTTCGGGTTGGTGTAATGGGCACTCATGATCGATACCAACCTTTCAATTTTACGTCATCACAGCACAATGGACGCTACGTCATGACATATCTAATTTAACAATAATAATTTAATGTATTTAAAAAATGAACAACTTGTCTTCAGATTATTAACGTAAAACAAATGAATAACGAGCGGAATCTGAACCCGCATCCGTTCGTCCCTAAAGACAAGCTAAGCAGGCGATACTGATATAAATCGTAAAAGTTGTTTCATATAATGAAGTATACATATATGTACTGAAATAAAAATTATACACATATATAATATATATGTTGTAAGTATATATACAAACATATGTATATTGTATAGTATAAAAATGTAATATGTAATTGTATGGTACTTAAAACATAATTACTTTGACATCAAATATTAGGAGGTATACAATATAATAACTAAACAATACACGAAATTACAATAAATATTCTTATAGTCAAGTAATTATGACAAATTAAAAATATTTGTTTGATTAAATTAGAAATTTAAACGCTCAATATTAATAAGTTGTGGAAGTAACATAAAATATTTTTAAATAAATATAATTTGTATTCAAAATTAACCTTAATAATTTTACGAATATACATAGAATATTAAAAGTAGGTCATGTATTATATATACATTGTTTGAATATAATATAATGAAGAATCAATATAAGTTTGTATATAGCGTGTAAGTTACATAAGGTGCGTGTACATAATGTAAATCATAAGTAAATGTTTATTTTTCTATAATAAACGTGTATTTCCAATATACCTGTTTGAATTATTACTTAATATCCCTCTTAACAAAATTTTATAAAAATGTAGGCAGTAAATAAGAATTGTCCTAAAATTTTCGCAGCCACTGCAGATGCGACTATAGCTAAGTTGGAAGTGCGTCTAATCTCATTACTTTTGTAAAATTTAAAATAAGAACGTTTGTGACTTCGTCCTTCTCACATTGGTCTAGCATGGAAATTTATGGCCCATACATTTTGAAATCGAATATTATATCTACTTTTATGTATTCTGTGACAGGAAGGTACAGCAAGTACCAACATTATCGACAACAGTGCGCTGCAGAAAATATACAATTGATACAATATGGCATATTTGCTGGATACATTTACATAATTATTTATTTATTTATTCATATTTGGAAAAGTTACAGCCAAATAAACATAAAAATATAATAATAAAGGTAAGCTTAAAATAAAAGAAACTAGCCCAGTTACAAGTTTCCACCTAAGGATTAATTAATACAAAAACATAGTTTTTATCTAATGAAGTTAAAATAAAATCTATTAAGAAATGCTACTATATTGAAAAACAAAAATCAAACACCAATTTTTGCCTCATAGAATGCACGCCACCAAAGAAAATTTCAAAATCATTGTCATTCTTTAGAAAGTCATTAAGGTCCGTATTACAGAACGATGTTCAATAATCGATCGGTGCTCATGCAGAGATTTCATTCTCTAATTGATCACCTTATGAATTAAATCTCTGCTTGAGCACCGATTGATGACTGAGCATCGTTCTGTAATACGGACCTAAGAAATGAAGATTTTCCCCAGAAAAGGGTATTTTATTATTTTAGTACATAGCTTAGTTATATTTATATGAAAATATCAAAATAGTAACGTGTGTAAAGATTGTATCAAAATGAGGAGTATCGAATTAGTGAAAGTAACCATTCAGAGAAAGTTTCGACCTGTTACTGGGCCCAGTAGATATACTCACATTACGTTGAAAGCCTCTGTGGTGTGGTGGTTGAGCAGGGCGGCTCATATTCCGGAGGCGGCGGATTCAAGTATTTGTGCATAGAAAAAAAGCGCAAATACTTGCTCCAAGTCTGGGTTTTTTTTTTTTTTTTTTTTTTTACTTCAAACTTGTCTAGCATTTGACCGCGCTCTCACCTGATGGGAAGTGACGATGCGATCGAAGATGTAGCATGCTAGCCAAGTAAATACCTATTCACTCTTCTCTTGAACACGCCCGGGTCATATTTCGCCGGAAACACAGACGCTGGCAGGGCATTCCATTCCTTAGCCGTTCTAATTAAAAACGTTGAGTCAAATCGCTTGGTACGAATGGGTGGTATTTCGACCACGAAAGGATGGCGCTTAGCCGAGCGTCTAGTAGTCCGGTAGTGGAATGGTGATGGGAGAATGAGATCATGCAGTTCTTGAGCGCATTCACCGTGGTGTAATCTGTAGAAGACCGACAGACTTGCCACCTTACGTCGATGTGCAAGGCTCTGGAGCCTTTCACCAACCAAAGTGTCGTCGTCAATGAGCCTTTTGGCACGCCGTTCAATCGAGTCCAGAGCCTCAAGCTGGTACTTGGCAGACCCGTCCCACAGGTGGCAGCAGTACTCCATACACGATCGGACCTGTGCTTGATACAGATTTAGAAGCTGTCCAGGTGTGAAGTACCGCCTTACCTTGGACAATATGCCGAGTTTTTTTGAAGCTACTTTGGCTTTGGACTCAATGTAGGATCCAAAGTTTAGGTTTGACGTGAGATCAACACCCAAAAGCTCAAGATGGTTTCCTAAACTTACAGATACACCACGGAATGAAGGAGCCAGATGGAGTGGGCTCTTTTTAGCAGTGAATAAACACGCCTGTGTTTTTGCAGCATTGAACCTAACCAAGTTAGCATCGCCCCAATCGGACACGGCTTTCAAAGCCAGGTTCATGCGCTCAACCATAGCCTCTCTCTCAATCCGGACGTCGTCACCACTGGCTCGGGCACTGGATGTGTATCTTTCAACAACAGTACTATCATCTGCATACCCAAAGGTACCGGGCTTTAGCAAATCATTGATGTGGAGTAAGAATAGTGTTGCTGAAAGAACTGACCCCTGAGGTACACCAGCATTAATAGCTAATTGATCGGAAGAGCAGCCATCAAGAACTACTCTAAGCGATCGTTCCCTCAAAAAGTCTGATATCCAAGTGCACAAACCAGCAGGTAGTCCGTAAGATGGAAGCTTATTCAGAAGACCGTCGTGCCAGACCCGATCAAATGCCTTAGAGACGTCTAGAGATACAGCAAGTGCCTCTCCATGCATCTCCAAGGCTTCGCTCAATATGTGCGTGGCGTATGCGAGAAGATCCCCAGTTGACCGGTTTCGGCGAAATCCGTATTGCCGGTCACTGAGGAGATCATTGACTTCAAGGTGTGCCAAGAGCTTGTTGTTGATTATACGCTCCATACTCTTACAGAGTATGGAGGTAATTGAGATGGGTCGGTAGTTGGCAGGATCAGCACGACTGCCCTTCTTAGGTACAGGTTGTACATTGGCTAGCTTCCAACTCTTAGGGACTATTCCGGTGTCTAGAGAGAGGAGAAATAGGCGTGTTAAAATGGGAGACAACTCAGGTGCACAGCTCTTAAGTACAATTGCTGGTATACCATCGGGACCACTGGCTTTGTTCACGTCTAGACTGTATAATGTTTTTAGTACCTCCTTCTGACGTATGCGTATTTCCGGCATGAAAGCACCGCAATGTGGAAGGCAGGGAGGTACCTCATTAGCAGTATCTAAACGCGAAGCTTCTGCAAAGAGAGTGGCAAACAAGTTTGCTTTTTCTTTTGCAGTGTGAGCCAGCGATCCGTCAGGTTTTAATAATGGAGGCAGTGAAGATCGACAGAAGTTCGCTTCAACCGATTTGGCTAGGGACCAAAAAGCCTTACTACCAGCTGGATAGGAAGCAAGTTTAGTCCCTATTCGACCAATATGATTGAAACGAGCCTTCCTTAATTCCTTCTTACAGGCCTTGGCGGCAACATTAAAGGCTTTCTTCTTAGCTCGAGTGTCCGAGGCCTTGCGTTTTCGAGCGTCAGCCCATGCCAGATATGCCGCATGTTTCTGCGCTTCAGCGTGTGCACAGTCGGCTCCAAACCATGGGCTGGCTTTGCTGGTCTTGGGTTTATCGGAAAATGGAATAAAATATTCCATAGCCCGACATACTACCTCAGTAACCGCATTCGCGCAAACCGTCGGATCTCCAGAAGAAAAACACGTTTGCCGCCAAGGATATGAGGCGAAGAAATGTCGCATCTCATCCCAGTCTGCTAAATTGTATCTCCAGACACGCCGAATGCTCTTAGGGCTTGGGTCAGGCGGGGAGTATACTGAAACGGACTTAACCAGACAGTGATCGGAGCTACCAATGGGTGAGGATACCGCCACAGAGTATCGGTCTGGTTCAGTCGTGAGCAGAAGGTCGAGGCAGTTAGCAGTGTGGCTATCAATGTCAGGCACTCGCGTTGGCTCTTGAACAATCTGCGTTAAATTGAGCGCCAAAGCGAGCTTACGCGTCTCTCTCCCAGCGTGGTCCGTGATCTGGTGTGGGACTAACCACTCCTGGTGGTGAGCATTGAAGTCCCCTAGAACAACAAGCTGAGCCGAAGGATAGCGTTGCTGAGCCACATCTGCCGTTTCACTGAGATACTCCATTAGAAGAGTTGTCTCCCGGTCACCGCTATGTGATCTGTACACACCAGCATAGAGAATTTTCTCAATGCCGGTGTCCACTAGCACCCAAATCACCGAAAAGTGGGGATGTTCAAGGTTCCGGAGACGCAAACAACAAATGTCATCACGGACGAAAACGCAGATACCAGCGCGTGGAAGGAAGCGGTTTTCCAAGATGAATCCTGGATAGTCCAGATATGCCGTGTCTGATGGACATCCTATTTGCGTCTCAGTCAAGAAGAACAAGTGTGGTTTATTGGTCTCCAGATGATGATGGACCGCTTGCAGATTTGAGTGCAGCCCACGAATATTTGTGAGGTGCACTTTAAGAGTGAGGACGTGCATCTGCCGTTTAAACTTGTTCACTTTATTAGACTTTTTCATGGTTGGGTGAGTTAGGTAGACAAGTTAGAAGTGGACGAGATATTGGGATGCTAACCCTCAGTAATAGAGAAGCTTCCGCGCCAATGGAGAACTTGCGCGGAGACTGCGGGGACGCCCGAACCCCCCTGAAGTTACCCACAAGTTCCTCACTTCCAGTCGCCAACTGGCCCTGTGGGCAACCTCAGGATTTTACACAAGCGGCGGGGCAGCCTTTCGTAGTTGGCTAGACTACTACTTGGGCCCCCTACAACTTGCGGTCGGCCAGCAGAGAGCACCGTGCTTCGGATCCCGCTACCCTCCGAAGCAAGGTCTCCGACGCGAAAGCCTCTCCATCACCAATACCGGTCTGCATACCCAACACAACTGTCCACATCTACTCGTCAGAACGGCTTCATTGGACGTCACGATGGAACACGACGAGTCGCTTGGCATCGTGGTTTTGTCCAATGGGTGGTAACTAAGCCGGCGGCTAAGGCCTTCCACCAGTTATTTGGTTGCTCTTTTGGCACCACCCAGGGGTCACGTGTAGGGAAACTAGGGTTAAAGCCTACGGACGCGAGCAAACACAAACCCCCACGCGAGCAAACACAAACCCAATGTTGTGTCCCTTAGGAATCCTAGTTAGGGTGCAGGATCAATGTATGTTATTGGTGGGCATTATTATCATTATTCGTTTTAAAATCAGGGCGCCGTTTGAATTTAAGTCACGGCAGCCGTTATCAGTAAATATATCATCACGCCACGCCACTAGAAAGGGGTCAAAGCTTTGTGCATGAAAAGTAATTGCTTTGCTACTTCTTTAAAGGTTATAATTACACACTACTTTATGTCTACACCTACCAACTACAAGTCTAAATTTACGGATGAATTTTGTAGAACAACAAACCAATTATGTTGATTTTGTACGTTTAATTGTTGCAGTAACATAGTACTTTTAACTAGCAAAATCAGTCAAAAGTAGTTTTGGTTATATCGGTCAAAACTCGTAGCGATGAGGCGCTAAAAGTATGTAATGCAAAACGCTAGGCTAGGTTAAGTAACTGCGACAATACTTGATGCTTAAAACGCTAAAAGAAGTTTTGAAAGAGCATCAGTTAAAATTACTTTTGATGAAACTGTTTGGTTAAAAGTACTTATGATTGGTTTCTTTTTTTTTTTAATTGCTTTTGCCTGGTTAAATGTTTAGACTGCAACTTAAATAATGCATGAACATTACGTAGCGGTTATTGTCGCTCGCTACATTAAGTGCTACGCAAGTAGTACGTAGCGCGTGTTCGTAGCGAAGATTAGGTTAGTAAGGGCGGATTCCACCAGATATAGATGAATAAAAAAATAGGTATACAACATTCATGCGTAACTTTCTTAAGTAATAAATCTATAAAAACATTATATTATACCCTGATATATAAAAAAACGTGTAATGCTCCGAAGAATTGAACACTATCAAATAAATTTGAGAGCTACGAAGTAAAATGCCACAGATACACACAGAAAAATACAAAAAAGACAAGGCAAATTACCTATCTTGCTAACCAAAACATAAATTTACACAAAACAAATTCTTTGTAGGCAAACCCTTGTTTAGGTACAGTTTGTGGAAGATTGTTAAAAAAGCTTTATCAAAGTACTGACTCTAGCGCTTAGAGCTTATCATGGCTTTTAATTTAATTAAACATAGATACACTTTTAAAGCTAAGTAAAATGTTCCTTAAATAATATTGGGTAAAACAAAATAATTTCCTAAAGTGAGGCATGCGCAAACGGGTCACTGATCGCTGAGAGGGAAAGTTTTCAGTTTCATGGCGAGCTTTCAGAACCGCGCTGCCCTAAGGTCGCGCTTTAACACGAAAACTTTGCTAACAAAAAAATATACATTCAATATATTTTCAAAATAAAAAAAAAACAATTTCATGAAGAACGAGGGTAAAAAAAAGAAAATCTCTTCTTAAACAAATACAATTTTTCTATTTTCATAAATATACGTAACTTTTAACAACCAACCCTATTACTAATAATGAACCATTAAACTAGTCACCCATAAAAAGCAACATCAAACTTGTATTGTAAACCCGCGTCTAAACTCTCCGATCGTGGCCTTTGAAGACGTCCCTCTGGGATCCGGCGGTGCCGCCGTCCCGCTCTCCCGGACGTCATCCCGGCAGTGCCTCGCGTGTGCACACAAGGCCAAGCTGATCCCGGAGATCCCGGAACCAGCTACACTACCCACGGTTCCCAGTCCCGTCCCAGAAATCCCGGTCCGAAACCAACCGACAAGGACAAGCCTTCCGCAGATCAAGATGAGCGCGAAACCGGAAAATGTCCGCGAAGCGCTTGAAGATAGAGACCCGAATAGCCTGAACCAGCATATACAGGTGAGAACACTCCTGCATCTACTATAGCACAACTCTATTTTATTCTATAAATGTAAGTATATTTTCAATCGTTGAGATGTTTCGGAAGCGAGTAGCCGTTCCTAATTGATACTAAAAACAAATGACTGTAGTAAGTAAATCCTCGTAGTCTGAGATGCGCGATTATAGCTTATACCTATAATCGAAAATATCTAGACTACTTACTTATATGAAAAATAATTTATTACTCATACCTATTCATTCAATTCGTTAAAGTTTATCGGTTTAATCCAATCATCGGTCGGATTCAAAGAGTGGTTTTCGATTCCGAGTTTTTACAAACGTGTTCGAAAATTTCAAAAACTATGTTCAATGACAAACATTTCTCACATACTCATCTTTGGTATCAACAGAAACACAGCATATCATTCGATAATACAAGCTAGTTACAACTTATTTTCTGCTACCATCGAAATCGATTGTTAGCGTTTGTGTAATAAAGGCTGCAATACAAATATCGATAATTTTTTTTCAAACCATTCAAACCTTTCGAATGACCGCCATAATCTAATGAATCGATTACTCACATTCGTAAGCGCGTATCTTTAGTAGAATGGCTGTAAGTATATTGGTTTTCATACTACACACATAGATCTATAAGCATAACCAACATAAGTAGGTACCAGGTTCAAGTTATAAAACCTACTTATAATATGAAATAGTAATAATTAACATTCACAAACATAACACTGAAGTTTAAAGGTGCAAATATAGTAATCTTGATAGCGGTTTTATATTTGCGCCTTTTGCAGTTGAGACACTGCGGCCTTGGGGACCGAGTGCTCACCAAGTTTTTAAAGACCTTTCAAAGCATCTGGTCGAAGCCACACGTGACTCACACCCTACTTCAGCCAAAGATTGAGCATTGCCATTCAATGTGGCAATGCTGCCAGTATTTTGGGCACGTTGCCTACTGGTAGTGGTTTGTTAGATAAAGTATTATTTTTATTGTTTTTTGTTTTATTTATCTATTACATAAAATTATATTGCATAGGTTGACTTGGTAACCTAATTAAACACTGAAATTCTCAGAATCATGAGTAACGGGAGCAACTGAAGTTTTACAAACAATAACGTGAATATGCAAATCCAGCCCTTTAAATAGAATCATACCTCACCAGCGGAAATATTAACAATCCAACCCCTACACATGGGGTTGTGAAAGACAAAAGACTGAAAAGGTCATTTTTTAAATCAACATACACCACCATAGTATGCATAAATTATTGTTAAGTGAAATTAAATATTTATACCACATGACTGTTCCTACAATAACTTGTAATTACCTATTGTATAATGAAATTGTATACGAAAATGTAATGCAATACCATAAATGTTTACTGCTATTAAAAATAGTACAGTGGAAGTTTAAACTAAACTATACAAACATATTTGTAATAATATCTTTTATTTTCCTAAGATATGTACTTACGGCGGTCCGATACTAGGCTCAAGGCCCGGTGAAATCTAAAGATAGACTTTTTACCTATATAAATAAATACATACTAAATACACTGAAGGCATCAAAACGGTAAAAAAAAACCTAAATGGTTACAATAAATCAAATAAACCAATATATTTTCCAGTCTATGTAAATACTTTAAAAAATTGTAACCCTTATTTGTAAGAGTTTTCCGTCATCTTATAAGTCAATGTCCGTAACAATCAATTTTTTATTAATAATTGTACGCATTTTATATTTTTATCTTATCTTTACCCTTTAGGACCATTAGCGTTGGCAGCGGTGCCACCGTGAAACGATCTCGTGTACACTAGACGTAAAGCTGAGCATTTGGAATAACTACATATTTATGTATAGGTAGTCTAAGCGATATATATGTACACATATTGTAATAGACATTAATAACTGTACTTTGTTGAAAACAACTACTTTAGAGCTTGAGTGGAAAGGCAAAGTCAAAGTCAAAAGATTTATTGCAAATAGGCTAATTTTAGCACTTTTCACGTCAAAATTATATTAGGTACTTAAAATTAAGTTGTTTCACTAAGCATATAAAATTACAAAGTGCTTATTGGCAGGTATATAAACAACAAGATAGTTATACTTAGATGGTTAAACTCTTTATTGAAAACACTATATTACAAGAATATTACCAGTATTCTGGGAACCTTACCGCGCGGTTGGATAGCATATTTATTTTGTAAACATTTTTTTATTAGTTGTAACTTAATATTTATAGAGTGCCTGTACATATTAATTTTTCTGTTTTTTATTACAAGAAAAATCCAAAACTATCATTAGGTATATTTCAAGTAGAAGCAGCGGAAAGATCAATAATCTAAAACCTTATGATTAAGTGTCACAATGGGCGTCCTTATCGCTAAATGCGATCTTTTTCAGACAATTCAAATATGTTATAACAACAAATGAAATAGTCACGCATAAAAGGTTATCTTTAAAATACAGAATCATTAAATTCGCTAAAACCAGAAAAATACTTGCAAACGACGACAGGAATAATTTTTCAATTAAAATTGCCAACCATTTTAATTCTGAGATTTTCTTCTAAAGCTCTTGGCTAGAAGTATGTATACCAATGTACATAAAGAAGTCTTTATGTACTTTTTGTTATCATTTTAACAGTGGTTCTAAACCATTAGAACTGTATTTAATATGAAATTGTGATAGTGTGTATCTCTAGAAATGTTGGCGTCGTATTTCTTTTTAGGAAGCTAAGTATGTAAGTTAAGTAACCAGGTAAAACACTGAAAAGCTTGCTGGTAAAGTAGTTAAGGTTTTTAGATGTAATACCTCTAAGAAAAGTAAAGTCTTTGCGTGTTCCAAATATAAAAGAGTGGGAGTCATAATTTAAATTAAAACAACACAAAAGAATTATTCATTCGCAAAAGAAATGAGTGGCGACATAACGATCGCGTGACCACCTGACCATTTCTTACTGAGGACGGAAAACTGTAAAATTTTCTCGGTATCGGTACTAAATGGTATTTGTTTTCTTATCCTCTGCTGGACTTACTCTATAATTGCAATATTAGTTTATTATTTCAGTACCTTGAATATAGCCTTGGTAAGTAAGTTTCAAACGTTCTTATATGTATATATATATATATATATATACACACATATAAGAACGTTTGAAAATATTAAGTTATTAAAAAGTGACCACTGCCAAGATTCTAATATCTTTTTAATTTATTTCTGTCTTCAAATAATTACTTTCAACCGGACGTGTTGAATGTGACAATAATAATACTAAAGTAGGCAGTTGTTAAGCGGTGGTTGTGACTGGCATTCTACTAAGTAGGTAATTTAAATTAATTCGAATAGGAATGGTATCAAGTACCAAGCTTGTATATCTTGGTACCTATCATTGTGATATCACTAACACTTTTTTACTGAAAATAAAACAATCTAACCTTTATTCTTAATTTTTTAATATTTCTACATGGTAACTTTTCACTAGAAAGTCGACAAGTTCCTGATAGCTTTTCTGATCAACCACCCAACTCACTCGTACACCACTCATACACACGCGGTAGTAAGTATTGCCAATCAGAAAATAACAGTCACTTTCGAAAAATAGGAACAAATTAATAAATTCATGACAATACCGAAATTTTACGGTTATTCCGTCTTTGCTGATGCCTACAGTGGGCAACAAATTGCCTACCTACTGCTGAACAACTCTGGCTATACTTCTAATTAAAGGCAGTGCTTTCACCCCGTCTACGTACTTACAACCGTTATCAGCTGGCCAAAGAAAAGGTCAGCGGGATTTCATGGCACGAATTCGTACTGTAGTGTACCTAAAATTAGCCTTTTTATGCTCAATGTTAATTAATTTTAACGCTCGTGAGTATATTTAGTTGGAACTTATTGTTTTAATTACTTAATATTAGTGTATTACTCTACTAGTGTATACTCTGAAATACAAGTTTTGCTTAGTTCGGAGACGAGGATCGCCGTAAGATACTGCGATGGCCTAAGCTGTGTCTCGTGGTCCGTTGTGTCTGTATAACGGTATGAAAATTAGCGTCCATTTGTGTTAACATAGTTACAATGCTTCTACAACTTACAATTGTAACCATTTCTGAATAAATATATTGATTGATTGATTGTATTTTAAATTATGAGTAAATAAATGTATTTTCTTTCTTCTTTCTTTTCTTTCAAGAACAAGCGGCCGGCACACCTGATTGTATAAATGGCCGCAACTGCAATTTTGGTCATGGCGTAGTTTGACTTATTCATATTCATTTATTTGCATTCTTGTACAATTTATAAGTCAGGTCTTAACAACTAATTTAGTGAGTACTTGAACCTTTTAAGGGCGCTTGCAACTGCGTGCGTTTAAATAATAAATTTATTGATTTTAATTACACAGGTAATAGATATATCGTCAATATTTAATAATATAATATTTTCAAGCATTTCATTATTTAATTATTTGATTATTCAATTAGTTATCTATTGAAGCAGGCAACTCAATAGGTAATATGCAACTAATCTAATCAATCAATTTATTTCAGTCTTTTACTGCTACTACCCACTCTTACTTATGACCAAGACATTTAATTATTGAAAGATGCAAGACCTTCTAAACCATATACCTATGGATAATAACGTCGAAAGTTATTAATCTGAATCATTGAAAGCAACCAACATGTTTTCAATGTAAACCGATGGGTACCTACGAGTTATTGAAAAACTTTTTCCGGGCTGGATATGGCATGGACACAATGAACCATTTCCAAAGAAATTGGAATACTTGTGTATCCACTGTATTGTAGATTTCTATTCGATCTATAATATTTTGGCGCCGAGCGGACAATGATATACCTGTAGGTATTACTTTTTTTTGTATGTTTTGGCTCTACACTTGTGTATTTAGCCAGTGTCAAGTAATTGATAATTTATCAAGTTAATGATATTTCACGCAGATATGTGGTGGCAACTTTACCAGAAGCTTCTATGAAGTTTTGGAAACAACACGAAAAGAAACGTTTCACCATCATTATACCACTTTCCTAAACTCATGCCTGTAGTACAGCACTTAACAAATGAAATGTCACCAATTTTATGCACTAACACTGAAAATAACACAAATATTGGAAAATAATACAATGTGCGACAATGTCTTTCTCATTTTCCCGCCAAAACTCTACCCAAAGAAGTTTTCGTTTCATGTAGGAGTATAGATTGCAAAGTTCTGACAGGTGAACCGTAAAGTTAATAATCAAAGAATGACCTAATCCAATAAGATATAAGTATGTATAGAACCCATTTACACTATTTAAGTGTAGTTTGCTTGGTAGCGTAATAACGTGGCGCAGCGCAACGCCTAGATTGGGTGCCGTTCGGTTATTCAAAGCTTTATAATAGGTCTTTACCTATGAAATTGCCGTATTGCAGTACAGACTTTTTCAAACAAAAAAAGTTTTAATTGGCTATGAATTCTAAATTCAAATTAATTTAGTTTTAAAAATATGACATTCTATTTACAATATAAGTCTTTTGTTTATTGATTAGCGTTGTATTTTCATTACATTTCAACATTTTTCCTCATAATGGATACTTTGAAATTTCGTGTAATTATGGAATATGAGTTCCGTCGTGGCACCAACGCGGCACAAACGACACGTAACATCAACGACGTTTACGGAGAGAACTGTACAAATGAACGTACAACCCGTTATTGGTTTGCTCGGTTCCGTTCTGGGAATTTTGACTTGAAAAATGAACCTCGTGGTCGTCCGGAAACTTTGGTCAACAATGATGAATTAAAGGCGATTGTGGAAGCTGATGAATCTCAATCTACAGCTGAGCTGGCAGCAGCTTTTGATGTTAGCATCAAAACAATATTGGTCCATTTGCGACAGATTGGCAAGATAAAAAAGCTTGATAGATGGGTGCCCCACGAACTTAACGATCGCCAGCGTAACGTACGCGTCGAGACTTGCCTTGCGCTGCTTAACAGGCACAGAAATGAAGGAATTTTGAACCGAATTGTTACGTGCGACAAAAAATGGATTCTTTTTGACAATCGAAAGCGCTCAGCAAGTTGGTTAGATCCTGGTTCGGTACCAAAGCAATGTGCAAAACGAAAAATGACCCCTAGAAAGGTGATGGTCACAGTTTGGTGGTCTAGTGCTAGTGTGATTCATCATAGCTTTTTACAAAACGGCGAGAGCATTACTGCAGATGTGTACATTGAAGAACTGACCACAATGATGGCGAAACTCGCACGTCTGCAACCAGCTTTGGTCAATCGGTCATCTCCACTGCTACTTCACGACAACGCGCGACCCCATACTGCACAACAGACCGTCTCTAAGCTGCATGAGTTGGGTTTGGAAGCTCTCCCTCATCCACCATACTCACCAGATCTTGCGCCTACCGACTATTACTTTTTCCAAAATTTGGACAACTTTTTAGCGGGAAAAAAATTCAATTCCTGAGAGGCAGTACAAAACGCCTTTGAAGAGTTTGTTGTCTCCCGTCCTGCTGATTTTTTCAAGAAAGGCATCCATAAACTGCCACAGCGTTGGCAAAGATGCATTTATTGCAGGGGTGATTACTTTGAATAAAAGAAATAAAAAAAAAATAAAAATAAATAGTTCGAAAAAAAAAAACTTTAACTATTATATTTTCAAACAAAACGGCAATTTCATAGGTAAAGACCTAATATAAAAAAGTATCATACAATTTACAGACCTTGGTCATTCTTTTCATCAACTAGAATCCTTAAACAAATGCACAGATTTTCTTACGTCATACATGTAAACATTCTCGAACCTTTTAAACAAAAATAAATCAAAATCAGATATCTATTTGAGAGCTAGGATGCCAAAAATAATCACAGATACACGCACATTAAACTTATAACGCCCCTCGATGAATAACCCTTGATTTCTGTTTGTATTTAATTTTTCTATTAGGTGGTATGGGACGACATCATCGGTGAGCCAGAAGGCGCGCGAAGTCCAGAGTGCGCGTGGCGACTCAGCCACGGCTGTTTTCGCCACGCCAGGAACTGGTGCTACACCCTACTGGCTGTCATCTTAGCACCGCCGTGTGCATTGCTACTCGGTTGCGGATTCGCTTGTCTGGCTTTTGAGGTGGGTACGGGCAACAGACATTGTTTTCAAGATATTAAAATAAGGTTCTATCCTGAATCTCTTCTAGACTTCTTTTTTTTATGTTTTGGCTCCACACTTTTGTGTATTTAGCCAGTGTCAAGTAATTGATAATTTTCAAGTTAATGATATTTACGCAAATATGTGTCAAGTCACAGTCCACGTCATCAAGTCAAGAGTCTAGTCAAAGTCATACTCCAAGTAAAGTGGTGGCAACTTTACTTGAAGCTTCTATGGAGTTTTGGAAACAACACGAAAAAAATTTTGCACCATCATTATACCACTTTCCTACACCCATGCCTGTAATCCAGCACTTAAAGAATAAAATGCCACCAATTTTATGCACTAACACTGAAACTGACACAAGTTTTGGAAAATAATACAATGCGGCGACGCGATCTTTTTCGTTTTCCCGCCAAAAGTCCTTCTAGACTTCTACGCCTGTAGTACCTACTACGTAATATACGGAGTTTCAGTTTTTTTTTTTACCTGTGTATCCACTGTAATATAGATTTCTATTCGATCTATAATATTTTGGCGCCGAGCGGATGATAACCTACGTAGGTAGGTATTGCTTTTTTTTGTATGTTTTGGCTCTATACTTTTGTGTATTTAGCTAGTGTCAGGTATTTGATAATTTCTCAAGTTACAGAGTTTAGAACCTCTGTCCTTTTTATAGTTCCCTAAAGAGGTTTTACTCTATTTAATTCAAAACGACTGGTTGGTTTGCCAAAAAAACATGTTGTAACAAGAGTTGGGTCTTTCAAAATACTCCTATCTAAAAAGAGGTTAATTGGTTACTGTTTATACTTATTTTGAGAAAGGAGTTTTTACTTATTGACGCATGATGACGATAACACAGGAGTTTTGGCGGGAACGCGAAAAATATTGCGTCACCGCATTGTATTATTTTCCAAAACTTGTGTTATTTTCAGTGTTAGTGCATAAAATTGGTGGCATTTTATTTGTTAAGTGCTGGACTACAGGCATGAGTGTAGGAAAGTGGTATAATGATGGTGAAACGTTTCTTTTCGTGTTGTTTCCAAAACTCCATAGAAGCTTCTGGTAAAGTTGCCACCACTTTACTAGGAGTATGACTTTGACTAGACTATGACTTGACTATTACTTGACTTGATGACTTCGACTGTGACTTGACATATAATAGGTCTTTACCTATGAAATTGCCGTATTGCAGTACAGACTTTTACAAACAAAAAAAAGTTTTGATTGGCTATGAATTCTAAATTCAAATTAATTTAGTTTTAAAAATATGACATTCTATTTACAATATAAGTCTTTTGTTTATTGATTAGCGTTGTATTTTCATTACATTTCAATATTTTTCCTCATGATGGATACTTTGAAATTTCGTGTAATTATGGAATATGAGTTCCGTCGTGGCACCAACGCGGCACAAACGACACGTAACATCAACGACGTTTACGGAGAGAACTGTACAAATGAACGTACAACCCGTTATTGGTTTGCTCGGTTCCGTTCTGGGAATTTTGACTTGAAAAATGAACCTCGTGGTCGTCCGGAAACTTTGGTCAACAATGATGAATTAAAGGCGATTGTGGAAGCTGATGAATCTCAATCTACAGCTGAGCTGGCAGCAGCTTTTGATGTTAGCATCAAAACAATATTGGTCCATTTGCGACAGATTGGCAAGATAAAAAAGCTTGATAGATGGGTGCCCCACGAACTTAACGATCGCCGGCGCAACGTACGCGTCGAGACTTGCCTTGCGCTGCTTAACAGGCACAGAAATGAAGGAATTTTGAACCGAATTGTTACGTGCGACGAAAAATGGATTCTTTTTGAAAATCGAAAGCGCTCAGCAAGTTGGTTAGATCCTGGTTCGGTACCAAAGCAATGTGCAAAACGAAAAATGACCCCTAGAAAGGTGATGGTCACAGTTTGGTGGTCTAGTGCTGGTGTGATTCATCATAGCTTTTTACAAAACGGCGAGAGCATTACTGCAGATGTGTACATTGAAGGACTGACCACAATGATGGCGAAACTCGCACGTCTGCAACCAGCTTTGGTCAATCGGTCGTCTCCACTGCTACTTCACGACAACGCGCGACCCCATACTGCACAACAGACCGTCTCTAAGCTGCATGAGTTGGGTTTGGAAGCTCTCCCTCATCCGCCATACTCACCAGATCTTGCGCCTACCGACTATTACTTTTTCCAAAATTTGGACAACTTTTTAGCGGGAAAAAAGTTCAATTCCCGAGAGGCAGTACAAAACGCCTTTGAAGAGTTTGTTGTCTCCCGTCCTGCTGATTTTTTCAAGAAGGGCATCCATAAACTGCCACAGCGTTGGCAAAGATGCATTGATTGCAGAGGTGATTACTTTGAATATAAGAAATAAATAAGTTCGAAAAAAAATACTTTAACTTTTTTCAAACATAACGGCAATTTCATAGGTAAAGACCTAATATTTGCGTAAATATCATTAACTTGAAAAATTATCAATTACTTGACACTGGCTAAATACAAAAAAGTGTGGAGCCAAAACATTAAAAACAAAATTCGTTGGGTCTTTCAAAATAGTCCTTTTCTAATAAGAGGTTAATCGATAGCTGTTTATGCTTCTTTTGAGAAAGGAGTTTTTACATATTGACGCATGATGACGATAACACAGAATTCACCCTATTTACATAGAATATATTATTTCCAGCAAATCTGGTGCACTGCGCCGTGCCTGCGCTGCGTGAAGATCTACTTCGCGTCCCTGCGAACATTCGTGTCATCTTGCATGGCTGCAACAGTCGTGCCGACGGCCGAGGCGGTCGGACACATGTGCCGGCACATCCGAGTGAACATGCGACACGATGCACCGGAGGAACGGGACATGCTTGTCGTGTAAAAAACAGGATTTATATCGACATTAAATTATTGCCACTAACGCCGATAATGGCTTCCTCTAAACTAAAGAATGATGATGAAGCAAACGGTCTAAGTTCCAGAGGTCCATTAGTTTTATTGGAATTATCGTTATAGAAATAAATATTGCATAAAATCAAATTTCCCTTTTTAAATTCGAATGAAAACTTAGGTAATGCTACTGTATACATTTTCGGTTCGTTTCTTTGGGCATTAATAATAATAATAATAACGCCCAACGATCACATACATAGATCCTGGATCCTTACTAGGATTCCTTGTGGACCCAGGATCTAAGAGGACTATGGTCCCACAACACCAAGAAGTATTTGCACTTTTTTTCTGTGCACAAATACTTGTCCTGTAGCGGGAATCGAACCCACCGCCTCATGGTTATGAACCGACCTATTCAACCACTTTGCCACAGAGGCTGCATTGATTGTAATCTTGAATTTAAACTTGATTGATTCAACCCAGGCTATAACTGAACACCATCCACTACGATTTTACAATTTACCTAACCTAATTAACTATTGTTAATGTGAACTAGCTATTACGTACACGTGAAGCATTAGTGAGACTTGCTATTTTAGGGGCCTATAGGTATACTACTAGCTCCGTGTGTGGACCGAGGACAGGGCCTGTATTTAGACTATAGTGTTAATACAAATGGATATTATTTTTGTGACTGTGCAAAATGTTGAGCAACCCAGCCACTATGTACTAGATAATAGGTCTTTACCTATGAAATTGCCGTATTGCAGTACAGACTTTTTCAAACAAAAAAAAGTTTTGATTGGCTATGAATTCTAAATTCAAATTAATTTTGTTTTAAAAATATGGCATTCTATTTACAATATAAGTCTTTTGTTTATTGATTAGCGTTGTATTTTCATTACATTTCAACATTTTTCCTCATAATGGATACTTTGAAATTTCGTGTAATTATGGAATATGAGTTCCGTCGTGGCACCAACGCGGCACAAACGACACGTAACATCAACGCCGTTTACGGAAAGAACTGTACAAACGAATGTACAACCCGTTATTGGTTTGTTCGGTTCCGTTCTGGGAATTTTGACTTGAAAAATGAACCGCGTGGTCGTCCGGAAACTTTGGTCAACAATGATGAATTAAAGACGATTGTGGAAGCTGATGAATCCCAATCTACAGCTGAGCTGGCAGCAGCTTTTGATGTTAGCATCAAAACAATATTGGTCCATTTGCGACAGATTGGCAAGATTAAAAAGCTTAATAGATGGGTGCCCCACGAACTTAACGATCGCCAGCGCAACGTACGCGTCGAGACTTGCCTTGCGCTGCTTAACAGGCACAGAAATGAAGGAATTTTGAACCGAATTGTTACGTGCGACGAAAAATGGATTCTTTTTGACAATCGAAAGTGCTCAGCAAGTTGGTTAGATCCTGGTTCGGTACCAAAGCAATGTGCAAAACGAAAAATTACCCCTAGAAAGGTGATGGTCACAGTTTGGTGGTCTAGTGCTGGTGTGATTCATCATAGCTTTTTACAAAACGGCGAGAGCATTACTGCAGATGTGTACATTGAAGAACTGACCACGATGATGGCGAAACTCGGACGTCTGCAACCAGCTTTGGTCAATCGGTCGTCTCCACTGCTACTTCACGACAACGCGCGACCCCATACTGCACAACAGACCGTCTCTAAGCTGCATGAGTTGGGTTTGGAAGCTCTCCCTCATCCGCCATACTCACCAGATCTTGCGCCTACTGACTATTACTTTTTCCAAAATTTGGACAACTTTTTAGCGGGAATAAAATTCAATTCCCGAGAGGCAGTACAAAACGCCTTTGAAGAGTTTGTTGTCTCCCATCCTGCTGAGTTTTTCAAGAAGGGTATCCATAAACTGCCACCGCGTTGGCAAAGATGCATTGATTGCAGGGGTGATTACTTTGAATAAAAGAAATAAATAAGTTCGAAAAAAAAAATACTTTAACTTTTTTCAAACAAAACGGCAATTTCATAGGTAAAGACCAATATCGTAACATTATCGTAATGTATTTTATAAGTAAATAATCTAACATAAAGACCCGACGGGATGACCCTCATCCCCTGGAAGATGGGACGGCCTCTAGTGTGGGATGCCACATGTGTTGACACTATGGCTCTGTCCCATCTTCCTTTAACTACAGTTCAAGCCGGCGCGGCCGCCGTCAAGGCCGAAAACCTCAAACGACACAAATATGCACTTCTTGACAGGGCCTACATGTTTGTGCCGTTTGGGGTGGAGACAATGGGTCCGTGGGGGCCGGCTGCCATGGAAACATATAGAGACTTGGCCAAACGTTTGGTGGAAGCATCAGGTGACCAGAATGCTGGCTTTTATTTTGCACAAAAAATAAGCATTGCCATTCAACGTGGTAATGCTGCCAGCATTCTGGGCACTTTCCCTTCCACCATCGGGCTATTTTAAAATTTTTAGTTTTATTTTTTATTTTTCTTTATTTTAATTTCTTAGGTGTAATTATTAGTTTAGTTTTAATAAGGAAATTATTAAATTTACGTAATTATCTAACATTATATATCAAAAAATAAATATAATCACTTGTACTAATCTAATGAATTATGAATAAATTTACGAGTTAATAACTATAATATGATGCAGTTTTTATAATGTGCCAATGGGTGGGTCTTTCATAATATATACCCAAATAAGGTGTAAATTAAAAATAAAGTGTTAAGCGAAAAAACGTGAAAGTTTGCTTCACCGCATTGTAATATTTTCCAAAACTTAAGTTATTTTCAGTGTTACTGCATAACATTTTTCGTTATGTACTAGATTAAAGACACGAGTGTGGGAAAGTGGTATAATGATGGTGAAATGGTTCTCTTTGTGTTGTTTTTAAATCTCCATAGAAGCTACTGGTAAAATTGCCACCACTTTACTAGGAGTATGACTTGAGACTAGACTATGACTTGACTTAATGACTTGGACTGTGAATAGACTTGACACATATAAATTTATGAACTATCATTAACTTGAGGATTTATCAATCACCTGACACTGGCTAAATACATAAAAGCGTGAAGCCAAAACCAAAAACCATTTAAAAAAAAAAAAACAGAAATAACATAGTTTTGGCGGGAACGTAACCTATTTGTTTTATTTGACAAAACTTGTGTAATTTCGTCATGGTGCATTACAAACTATATTAAATTACCCACATGTTTATTCGTCAAAGTGTAAAGTGAAAAATTATTAGTAAACAAAAAATTTTCGAGATTGGCGGGAAATTGAATTATTGAATTGCCAATCCAACCAATGCCAAGTAGCAAAGACAGTAAAAACAGGAAACTGATAAAAAAAGTGTTTTGATAAAATTTGAACGTCACAGATAATTTCAAATTATTTTAAAAATATACATCGAAAACATTGGATACAACTGAATATGAATGAAAGCAGTTATGAAGAAGCTTCTACATCTGCAGCGGTTCGACCTAACACCTCCAGCAGCTGCTCAAACATTGGAACAAACCAAAGGGATAATCATTTCGTTATAGCTAAATGCCGAAGGTTTGTTACCAATGTATAGCTACATACTACATAAATCTCAAAAAAAAAGATTGGATTTGCTGATATTATAGCTCGCGCAAAACTTTATGAGCTCTCGGAAGTTAAGCCCGAGTACCAAACTGCGCATAGTACAGTAGAGTGCTTTGTAAAAGCAACCATACAGTAACTATAATATGCGTACTGCGCAGCCATCCGCGCTAACTTCCGAGAGCTCATAAAGTTTTGCGCGAGCTATACAGTAGTTATTGATTTTTAGGAACACTGGATTGACTGAAAACCCCGTTTTAAATGCACAATATGAATCCACAGAAGATTCGGAGACTGAAGAGGTAAACATACATAAAATACAATAAAAATTGGCTTATTCCAGTGATGTCTTTTCCCGCGTCATAATAATCCACATCAAACACGCCATAGAATTTCTGTTAAACACGCCTTTTGCTTTAAACATATCTATTCTCTCTCTCTTTTGCCCGCGGCTTCGTCCGCGTGACCTACAGGAAACGAAGAAGAAACTTTTTCATAAATAATTCAACCACCCATTTCACCCTCTTAGGGGTAGAATTTCGAAAAACCCTTTTTTAGTGGATACCTACACTTTACAAAGAACACACCTTCTAAATTTCAAGTCTATAGGATCAGCGGTTTAGACTGTGCGTTGATATATAAGTCAGTCAGTCACGACCTTGAATTTTATATGTATAGATAGATATTATAAACTCTTTTTTCCTACACCAAATTGGTATTGAAATTTTACAAAAAATACAATGATTTACAAACTTTGTTCATCACTTTTATAAATTGTAACCTTGTAATAGAAGCTGCTGGTGGTTTACTGTAGAGCGGGTCGACTCGGAGCCGCCTACTACACGCTACAGAATGGAGAGGTACGCCATATCCAACTACAGTATGGACATTTCACAAGTATAAGTATAGCTCGCGCAAAATTTAATAAGCTCTCGGAAGTTAGGCTCGAGTACCAAACTACGCATGGCACAGTTGAGTGCATTGTAAAATCGGCCATACAATAACAATAAAATATGCGTACTGCGCAGCAATCCGCGCTAGAAAATCATCTTTATGGTGAATTTACCTTCGTCTATGTTCTGCTATTTATGTTTTCCAGCTGTAGAATATATTAAATAACTATTCCTGCTCACCGAAGCAGATTTCATAACAGCACATGATCTCTTTCACTCTCCAGCTTTTTATCCTCGAAGAAATAGTAGACCGTCCGCCAGACTTCCAGATGTTCTGTAACCTGTTCCGGCAAGTGGAGCCTATCACTATACTGCTGGATGGGAAAATCCAAGGGACTTTTGTACAGAAGGTCAAGAAGACCGTGTTTGATAACGATGCCAATGGGGAAGGCAGCTGTAAACTGGTGTTTTTATCAGCGCGGGAGTACAGTGAGTCTTCCTTTTGTTTTGTTTTTTCAGTCAAGCTTTGTTTTACCTTTACAATATATTATAATACTTGTATTTGTTACACAGATAACTGCGTAGTTCTTGTTCATTCGAGAATCAGTATTTATATACTAGATACTATTAGTTAATAATAATACTGCATCTTACGTAAAAATCATTATCATAAAAAAGTTTAGGAACACCATTGATCTTTATTATTACTCTAACGCTTGTCTGCACTGAAGTTTGGCAGCTCTTAAGCTCACACTTATTCCTCTGACATAACCAAATGCCCTGCAGTAGGTATGCAAACTAGTACAGACGGCCTTAACTCTTTTTAACGGTATAAATAATAATAATAATAGCGCCCAATGATCACATACATAGAAACGTAACGTACATAGAAACATGCGTAGGGTAGGGTACTGTTGATTTCTACGAATATAACTTCCGTTCTGAGGCTTAGGATATTATCAATGAAACTCCTAAGTATTTCTAGTTCTGTATTAAGTACTAATTATTCCTATACCTACCTACTAATTATTCTCTTCCGAACGCAATAAACAAGCACGACTTTCTATACTACTTAAATCTCTACTCTAGGCTTCGAAGCATGCAAACGACGAGTCCTGACACTCTCCTTACCCAATGAACCCTCACCCTGTTCTGACGAGGAACGCACTTTATTCCTACGCACAGTGGTGGATTTCAGCCAAGTCCAAAGCATCCATGCACTGGGTGCTCTGCTCAGATATTTGGACTTGAACTGGTCGTCTTTGAGCTTGAATATGCATAGCAAGCCGCAGTTTTTGAGTCTGAAGATCATTTCACTGTAAGACCCGTAACTTGATAAATACGAATAAAATTGGCTTTACTTAGAGCTTTTACGAAAATTTGCTTCATCCGTACCATCACTTATAAGGATTAGATTTCATAGCACTCAGAGTCATCAAATTTAAACTACGTAAATGTTTGTACACAGTGCGGATATTGTAACAATAGACGAGGACACATACCGTGGCCTTCAGATCTTCAGCACAGTAGCACACCCTAGCGGGTTTAAGAAAGGTGTCCAAGGCTCCAGCAAAGAAGGCCTTAGTCTCTGCCAGCTTTTCAGCAAATGCAGTTCCAAAGTCGGGCAGAGCCGAATGCGGTGAGACTTTTTTTATAACAGTTGTTTGGTATTCACACAATCTATGGAGGAAGTATTTCTAAATGGACTGTACATATACAATCCATTTAGAAATACCACATAACCATACCTCATAACGTGCGTCTAAAGAGTTAGGTGAGGAACTGATATGCTGTCCCTGCAAGCGTCTAGAGAGAATTAAGAATACTCCACCAACCAATTTTCATCCACGCTCGCCGAGGGTAGCAGCATCGGTCGCAGAGCAAACACGGCCCGCCCTGCGCAGTCGGTATCACTATATTCTAAAACCTTCACACTGGCAGCACCCTTAATTACGAAGAGAGGCTCCAGGCTACTCACGACGAATATTGGCCAAGGAAATGGCAGGAAAATGTGCAAACGTGCACGGCGCGATTTGCATCGACAATGATTACCACCGTTCGGCGGTAGTAGATCAAAACATTGATGGATAGATAGATAGATAAACTCTTTATTGACACCAAGGCAACAAATACAAAAACAGGAAATAACTAATGAGTAGGTAACAATGGGCGGTCTTATCGCTAAAAAGCGATCTCTTCCAGACAACCTTTAGATGGACAGAGATAGATCAACGAGCAAGGACGGTGGCGCTAAAAAGTTTCTCTGTACATACGTACTAAGACAAATATAAAATTATATACTACTTAAAATACAATACTCCTATACATAAACATACACAAATAATACATAATATACAAATACTAAGGAAACAATGAAGGTTTATTTCGAAGTCAAACTAGAGAGATAGAAGTGCTTAATTTGAGTCTTAAAAGCTGATGAAGCTTGAAACTGATTGAGCCTGTTTAATATTGAGAGGTAGTTCATTCCACAAGCGTACAAGTAAGTAAGCGGGCAGTAAATCGGTCGTAGAAGGTGGTACGACGCACCGGTAGCTTGAGGAGGAGGTTCTCTGATGACCTGAGACACATAGTATTAGAGTGAGAATTATAAAGGCAGTCGAATCGTTCCTTTAAATATTGGGGAGTAGAGGGATTGAACAGTATATTATAGAGAAGAGATAAGATATGAGTATTCCGGCGAAAACGTATGGGGAGCCACTTGAGCTTACAACGAAACTGTGAGACATGATCATATTTGCGGAGACTGAAAATAAATCTTATGCAGATTTTTTTTTTCTTAATACTCTCCATTCGTTGGCAAATATCGAAAAAAAATTTTATAACAGTAGTCTCGGGTCCGTATTACAGAACGATGCTCAGTCATCGGTCGGTGCTCAAGCAGAGATTTCATTCGCTAATTGATCACTTTATGAATGAAATCTTTCCTTGAGCACGATTCTGTAATACGGACATCGGTTTTTTCTTTTCTATTTGTTTATTCGTTTTTCCATAAAGAAACTTCAAAGAAAGTTTGTTCTCATTTGAGTTTTATTCACGCATGTTTAGGGTGTACCTTCAACACCCAACCAGACACCTCCCAACACTGAAACGTCGTCAGGATGTAATTGCCTTTTTCATACGTCCACAAAGCGACTCCATCATGAGAAATATTTGTTCGTCTCTTCGGTTCATCAAGAATGTTACCGTAAGTATCTCGCAAGGATTTCTGCATTAAAATACAACATATTTTTTAACAATCACTACAGAAGGTAATATTTTTGTTGTATTACAGGGAGTTTTAGCAAAAATAAAGGCTTTGTCAGCGAAAGCATATCAATGGAAATCCTTATACAATGTAAGTTTGCACTCCATTTTATCGCTTTCATCTGGCGCACCAGTTTTACACTTTACAAATGTTATACCTTCTTACAGACTATTTACAACGCTGTATTGATATGCGAGATGTGTGAAAACGCAAAGCCAAGTGAATTCCTGGAGGAACTTGCTTCATGTGACAACAACGAACTCTATGAGGTGATGTACATACAATAGTTAGAAAAAGATTAATAAAAACGCAGATAACATAATACTACACTAGGCATAAATTTGTTTTCTATTGATATGAATACTGACGTGCCTCAACAGATGGCTCTATATATGAACAGAATCATAGACTTCGATTTATCCAAATCCGAAGGGAAATTCACCGTGAAAGCTGGGGTAGACCCTGAACTAGATTTAAGTAAGTAAGAAACCTAGTCTTTCCATCACATCCCATTGACTTTGGGATATTATAAATTGACCTCCATTTACTGGTTACTTCAGAGAAGCAAACGATGGCGTCTCTTCACACACTAATGTCTGAGACAGCAACGGTGGAAATGTCTCGCCTGCCCGAGTTCGTAGAAGAGTGCAGTATGCTCTACATGCCACATTTGGGATACCTTTTAGGAGTAAAGGCATGGGCCGATAACCTGACGATGGAACAGAAAGAACTGCCCAATATGAAATTCATGGTAAGAACTTCCTATATCGATGTACTACTACAGAACTTTGGGAGACTTCTGAGCGCTTTTACAGCTGTATCGTTGTTTACAGTTCCAAAACAATGACTACATTCACTACAAAAGCAAAGGATGCGACGGTAAGCAAGTTTCTTGTGCACTTTGTGTGATGAACATTTGTGTGATGAACATCGATGTTTGTTCTGTGTCTGGGTGTTATATTGTATTCTATGTATAATGTATATATATACAAACAAAAAGTATCTAAGTATTGGATCAGTTATCTGGTTCCCATAGTACAAGCTTTGCTTAGTTTGGGGCTAGATGGTATTGTGTGAGATGTCCACACATGTTATTATTATTATTATTATTACTTTTGTTAGACTACTTCCTCTAAAACTACTTTCGTTGCGTTGTGATTTTAGAGCTAGATGTGATGATAGGCGACACGTACCCTGAGATAGTGGCGCATGAGACTCGGATCATGATGAGACTGACAGCTGTGATCCTCGAAAACCTACATACCCTAGCTGCTGTCATCGATAAATGTGCTGAGCTGGACTGGTAAATAGGACCATTTTAGAGATTTTTTTGATTATTGAGATTTTTTTTTTATTGTCTAAAAATCAAATAATTCCCTATTGTAAACATAGTATTGCTTAAACTTTGTTATATTGACAATGGAGATCTACGTGAACCAACTTCAACTTTCGTTGAAGCACTTCGTTTCGTTCAACCTCGCATTCACCAGCTTACTCCCCGAGTCAAGCATGCGTAAAGAAGTTTTCTTTCAAAAATAATTTGTTTATTTTGACGCTTATACCCACACGACCAACTTGGTCAAAACGTCGAAATTAATAATGATACATTGTTTAGTGCGATTAAGTTCAGTATAAACACATTACTGTGTACTGTTAGCCTCATAGCAATATCCAAAGTCTGCAAAGAGTACAACTACGTACGGCCTGTCCTGACCGAAGACAAGATCATTAGCATCAAGGAAGGAAGGCACCCACTCCACATAGTGACCAGCGACAACTTCGTGCCAAACGACTTTGAGAGCAGCGAGGACGCTGGCTGTGTGAAGATATTGACTGGTCCCAACTCTAGTGGGAAGTCGGTTTATATGAAGATGACAGGTGAAAAATTTATTAACCACCTATAAGACTTTTTGATTAAGTACACTTGCAACGTCTTCTGGATGTGCCGTAACATACTCTTTGTTTAAGGCTTGACATTGGGTCTTTTTAATTCGACTATTTTGGTTTGGACTGCAATAGATCAAATGGTTTTCTTTCAAATAAACATTAAATAATGAACTATTGATTTAGTCTTGACAACTTTCTATTGAAGTCACATTTCATTTAGAAGGAATTGTCCTATAAGAGCAGATATTATTCTTCAATCTCATATAGCTGAACTCTGTTTAAGATAACAGCTAGATTGTCTCCATCCATAACATTACTAAGCACTTCAAATTAGTTTTTTATGTTGTTGAATGCTGTAACGAGCTTGGCGTTCGCCTGATGTTAAGCGGCATGGCCTCCCATAGCAGACGCAGTGTCACTCGGAACTATGTATAGTTTTGTGTGACACTGCACTGCGCACATCATCCTGAGACATCAGCACAGTCTTGAAATAAGATTACTCGACTGTGAGATCAGATCACAAAGTCTCAATTGTCCAGTAATTTCATTAGCTACAGTGCCCTTAAAACCGGACCACAGTAGTGCTTACACACTGCTTGGCGGCAGAATAATTCGCAAAGCGGTGGTACCTACCGAAACGAACTTTGCAGAAAAGACCTACCACCTAATAAAATCCTGTTTAACTTTACTTACGCTACAATCCAGGGTTGATAGTATACCTGGCACACATCGGCAGCTTCGTCCCAGCCGAGAGTGCTACAATCGGCATCATTAGCCATCTCCATTCACGTATACAGGCGGCCGAGTGCGTGGCTCAACACATGTCGGCGTTCCTCATAGATCTGAGGCAGGTAGGAACACTTTTTGTACTTATTTGCTATATAATGTACGTGTTTAAATTTTTTAAATATATATTTACATGTTTTAAATATATTTAATTTACATGTTTTAATTTCATTCAACTTTGGACGGTCTTTGCAGTTTGTGTGTTGGATTCTTGACTGTTTTGTGCATCTCTTCATTTGCTTTATGAAATTTTATGAAAAACCGGAGTCTTTTTTGATACGGAACCCTCTGACTCGCACTTTGACGGCTTTTTTTATTTATTCATGTGTAGAACCGGACTGCAACAAACTTTTCATAGCCAGTTGCGTAAAATTGAATAAAATGTTTCTCCACAAAAAAAAAAACAATTCACCTCTTTAAGGATTGATTTTTCAAAAACTATGAAACACGTATTATTTTTTTTCTTTTTCTTGGTAAATTCGCAAAATTTTATAACAATAGCTTTACAAAAAAATCTTTCCATACAAACTTTACCAACCCTTTTCACCACTTTTTAAAGTAGCCTGCATATTGACCTGGAAAATAATAATTTACCATACCAAGGTCCGTATTACAGAATAATGCCCAGTCATAGATTGGTGCTCAAGCAAAGATTTCATTCATAAAGTGATCAATAAGTGAATAAAATCTCTGCTCTCTGCCGATCGATGACTGGCATCGTTCTGTAAGACGAGCATAAGTTTCATCAAAATCGGTCCGGTGGTTTTTGCTTGATGGCGTAACAAAGTCCCGCGCTAGATCGGCGGAGAAAAATATAGTGTTCCAAAAATTTTCTAGATCGCGCTGTTTAGTGTTTCAATGATAATGCATAGTTTCTATGGAATTTGAGGTAGTTTGTATGAAGTTCTGAATTACGGTAACGATGTTTTCCGTATGCTGAGCGCTATGTATAGGCAAAAATCTACACGTAATCCATAATGAATTCGTTCCGAATCGCGTACGATCTCGAATTTTATTAGATGTATATATTTTTTTGACATCTCACCCAACGCCATTTAGCCTCAAACTAAGAAAAGCTTGTATTATGGGAACCAGATACAATACTTTTTTGTTTAAATACATACATAGTCTACAATATGACATCCAGACACAGAACAAACACCTATGTTCATCACACAAATGTTTGTTCAGGGTGGGTATCGAACCCACAACCCATAGTTCAGAAGGCAGGGTTACTGCCAACTGAGCTATCGGACCAGTCGCCAGTCGGTTATATTATATGGGTGTTATTATTATTATTACTATCTGCATTTCGTGCGTATCTTCCTAATTTCTCCAGATGGCCGTCTGCATCCGCGAATCGACTTCCAACTCCCTGGTCCTTGTGGACGAGTTTGGAAAGGGCACGGCCCGGGCGGACGGGCTGGCGCTACTGGCCGCCTGCGCCAACACGCTGCTGTTCCAAGGGGCCGAGTGTCCTCACGCGATCATATCCACGCATTACTTGAATATAAAGAACTTCGTTGTTGATTCCCCTACTGTTAAGTTCTTGGTAAGTTTTTCAGGTTTTTGAAGTGTAACTTCTTTACGCACGCTTGACTTGGGGAGTAAGCTGGTGAATGCGAGGCGAACTGAAGTTGAAGTTGGTTCACGTTGGTCCATTGTTAACATAACAAAGTTAAAAAAATATATTATTATGTATAAGTATGTCCGGTAAAATTACAATTTACATTTGTCTAGGTGGCGACACTAAAATTAAACAAAGCAAAAACAGTTTGTTTTGGCAGGAAAACGAAAAAGATCACGTAGCTGCATTGTATTATTTTCCAAAACTGGTGTTATTTTCAGTGTTAGTGCATAAAATTGGTGGCATTTTATTACTTAAGTTCTGAATTACAAGCATGAGTGTGGAAAAGTGGTATAATGATGGTGAAACGTTGTTTTTCGTGTTACTTCCAAAACTCCATAGAAGCTTCTGGTAAAGTTGCCACCACTTTACTAGGAGTATGACTTTGACTAGACTATGACTTGACTTGATGACTTCGACTGTGACTAGACACATATTTGCGTGAAATATCGTTAACTTGATAAATTATCAATTACTTGACACTGGCTAAATACACAAAAGTGTGGAGCCCAAATTTAAAAAAAAAAAATACAAAGTTATACCGGTCGATAGATGGAGCTTTACTAAAGAAATTTTACTTCAGGCGTGTGGTCTAAAGGACACTCGTTTTTTGATAGGATTCCTTCGAAGGGCTACTTTCAAAATCTTCTTAAGGCATGGTGATTAATTTAGGAGGCCGTGCTTCGAGGGCAGTTCAATCATAATATTTTTTTTACCTACCCTACCTGTAAACAATGCTGCTCTACCTCAAATTCGACTTTAGCTACATCCCCGATTCAACTATTGACTAATTGTAATACCTCATCGGATATTTACATCCGTATTACAGAACGATGCTCAGTCATCCATCGGTGATCAAGCAGAATTTCATTCGCTAATTGATCAATTTATGAATGAAATCTCTGCTTGAGCACCGATCGATGACTGAGACCTTAGGTCCGTATTATAGAAATATGCTCAGTCATCGATTGGTGATCAAGCAGAGATTTCATTCGCTAATTGATAACTTTATGAATGAAATCTCTGCTTGAGCACCGATCGATGACTGAGCATCGTTCTGTAATACGGTCGTTAGTCTCCTCTATCTCTGGCTAGAGTTTCGAGTACATGGTACACGACGGCGAGCCCGTCTTCCTGTACCGCGCGTGCGGCGGCGCGGCGACCGTCTCGCTCGCACACGCCGTCGCGCTCGCACACGGGCTCGAGGCGGCGGTCGTGGCGCGCGCCAGGGACGTCATGGATAGCTATTTGGTAAAACTATTTAACCTTCCTCTAGATGGCGCTGTGTGAAATGTCCACACTTATTTATTTATTTAATTTTAAAAATGAATCCCTTGCTTCTTTTTCCTTGACATTAAAAATTAATCAGTACATTAATAATAATAATAATATGTATGGACATCTCACACAACGCCATCTAGCCCCAAACTAAGCAAAGCTTGTACTATGGGAACCAGATAACTGATACAATACCTAAGTATTTAATAAGGCTGTAACAGCCTTATTAATAAACGGGTATTAGTCTCGGATTAGTAACTTCAGCTTATGTCCTTTTTTTGCTACTGAAATATTTAGCTGGATCGAAAGAGACAAAATATGGTGTAACTAGTCTAAAGATAGTTCGTGTTTATTAATAAGGCTGTAACAGCCTTATTAATAAACGGGTATTAGTCTCGGATTAGTAACTTCAGCTTTTGTCCTTTTTTTGCTACTGAAATATTTAGCTGGATCGAAAGAGACAAAATATGGTGTAACTAGTCTAAAGATAGTTCGTGTTTATTAATAAGGCTGTTAAAGTTTAATTTCTTAGTTCCAAGTAATTAAAAATGCCTTACTTCTAGATAAGAACGCATTTTTAATTCGGAGTTTCAAGCTCATTACAGCAGTAATATTGTTGTATAAATCATACAAATAATATAAAACATACTATAATAATAATAATTTGTGTGGACATCTCACACAACGCCATCTAGCCCCAAACTAAGCAAACTTGTGCTATGGGAACCAGATAACTGATACAATACTTAGATACTTTTTTGTTTGTAAATACACACACAGAATACAATATAACACCCAGACACAGAACAAATACCTATGTTCATCACACAAATATTTGTCTTGGGTGGGAATCGAACCCACAACCCACAGTTCAGAAGGCAGGGTTACTACCAACTGAGCTATCGGGCCAGTCAAACACATTACACTACGCAAGCGATACTGCTATAAATCATAAATCTTTATGTTCTTACACGAAGTAAATTTTTGCAATAGTCTATGCCCTTCTCGAAAGCGAAAAGGGATGCCTATGAATCTATATCCTTCTGGCTGTGTTGCATTGTAAAAGAAAAAAGGTATATGAAGCCACCTAGACGGTCACAGCAATTTATAACCTGTGTATGAGCAGCATTAGATATATAATTATAAGTCAGCCTGAAGAAATACTGGCATTAAGTTAAATTAAAAAAAAAATCTCCCTTACTACTAAACATTGCATAACATTCAAAATAGAGAAAATACCGAGTTACTCTTATTCTATATTTGCCTATTCCAATTTTGATAAGACTAGCTTCGCCCGCGTGGCCTATGAGAAACGAAGATTTTTTTCCATAAATAATTCATCCACCCATTTCACCCTCTTAGGGGTGGAATTTCGAAAAACCCTGTCTTAGTGGATACCTACACTTTACAAAGAACACACCCTCCAAATTTCAAGTCTCTAGGACCAGCTGTTTAGGCTGTGCTTTGATATATGTCATTCAGTCAGTCAGGACTTTGAATTTTATATGCATAGAAAACAAAACACGAAATAACTGTTTCCACTACACAATGTTTATCATTGAGAGGGTTCGTATGTTTCCATCGCTATACAAAAGAGTTAGGCTAACTAAAAAATGTTGTTTCAGAAAAACTCCCCGCCGCCACCAAACAGGAAAATAATAATGAAGCTAAACGCGTGCACTGAAAATATAAAAACACAGCTTCTCAGAGACGATATTTAATTACAATAAACTTTACATTGATATAAATATAAAATTCAAAATATATTAAAAAAATTATTAGCTACAACACATCTTCTTACAATTTAAACAATTCATTTATCTATAAATATTACAATAAAAGCTGGAATGTTTTAAAGTATTCCGATGCCAATACAAAAAATAATCAAGTCCATGATACCTGCGTCCTCTATCTCGCTCGCACATTTCGATATTTTTATTGATATTAAAATTATTAAATAACCAAATGTGAAATGAGTGTTAAATAACTAAATCGTCTATAAAGAATAACAATTTGTTCAACTAAAATATCATATTAATTCAAACCAGTTTTCATAGTAGTTTTCAAGTAGTGAGAAAGAGAACTTATTTTTTTTTCAAACTCATATATTATAATGGCCATATATATTTGACAATAAGCACTTTGTAGTAGTGCCTTATATAATTTTGATTTGTAAAAGTGCTAAAAATAGTCTATTTACAATAAACTCTTTTGACTTTGACTTTGACATATATAAAAACAAGATAGAAAAAAAATTTGTTTCTGTTAATATAACATTTTTGTTGAACATTTATTTCACTCTTGAGGGCCGGTTTTTTCACTTTTAATAACTGAAAAATTTCAAAATGCGCGAGCGAGATAGTAGACTCAGGTAATGACCCTTGAAACTCACTTTTTTGCTCTTAGTCGAAAGTGTTGTGGGAAAGAGACAGCAACACAAATGTCGAACTCTCCACAACTAATTTCATGGCGTTAGTTATTCTTTGCCGTTATTCATGAAGCGTTTCATTAAATACATTCGTTTTATAAAAGCGAACACCGATTACGACAGATATGACATTTGTGACCACGCACATAATTGCATTTTCAATTTAGCTGTATTGATATGATTTCGCTATAGTTTGCCTTGTCAACAGCGTAAAGCGTTGTGTAAAGGATATGCCTTTACACAAAGCTAATCAAGCATACTGTAGTACAGTAGTAATACGGTCGACTTTTCAAAAACAAGATAGAAAAATCATCAACACAATTTTTTCAGAACTCACACGCCGAACACCACACCAAAATTTCGTCCAGTAATTTCCGAGCCTATAATAACTACTAAAAAACAGGCAAACATTCTGAAAACATTGGGTTCAGTGTCTTCAAAATTAATCCCTCAATGAATCAGTAAGAATTTATTCAGTGCTAAAACGGACCTTATGGAAGGTATGAAAAGTCACAATTTGTACAACGCGCATGATAGAAAAATAAATCCACCGAAAACTTCACAATATCGTTATCTCACTTCCACTATTGTATTGAAAGCATATGCGAGTGAGACAACAATAAAAAACATCCGATTATTCCAGAATATTTGTTATGACGCGAATATTACTACTGCACTCGTGCCTGTCTGAAATTTGACAGCTTCTAAGTTTGCACCTAACGACCTACTGCAACGTATTTGGTTACGTCCTGGAGAGATGAGTACGAACTTAAAAGGTGTCAAACTGACGCAGTCGGGCGGCAGTATGTTACTAGTTTGGTAGTTTACATAGATTTCATCTGCTGCATCAGTTCCTCTAAAGATAGTTCAGAGGCAGCCACGGCGCCTCCCGTACTGGACTCTGGAGTACTGTTGTCTATGGGAATATTATACGCCACCTGAATAAGAGAATTACCTTATTACAATACATATATATGATTATTGAATCATTTAGGTATTCATTTAAATAACTACTTTTCATCGTGCTGGCATAGTTGATATTGTAGAGACAAAACGGGTTTATTCGCGTACAAAGATTATAAATAAATAAATAATACAACGCCCAACGATCACAAACATAGATCCTGGACCCTAACTAGGATTCCCTGGGTCTAGGGACCCAGGAACTACGAGGACCATGCTCACACAACACCCAGACTTGGAATAAGTATTTGCGCTTTTTTTTCTGTGCACAAATACTTGTGTTGCCGCGGGAATCAAACCCGCCGCCTCCGGATTATGAGCCGACCACACCACACAGGCTAACAAATTATCAAAACATAATTTTGACCAACCTCGACGTTTCGACCAAGTGACATTGGCCGTGGTCACGAGTGGATTGGAGTAGCGAGTGTCAGCATCGTGCAGAACGGGCGTCATCTCCAACTACCCGCATTTGGTCTTGTAAATGATCACTATCAATGTTTTGATCTTTGCACGCGAATAGACCCCATTTTATCTTTACAATATGTATTCAAGTCGCGAAAGTTTAATGGCATAGTTGAGTTAGATTTTATTCCTAAAATTAAAACAAGAGAGTTGCTTATTCAGAGACATAAGAAGTCGGTTAAAAACACTAGGACTTTTCTGCAAAGTTCGTCTAGGTAGGTACCACCGCTTTGCCAGTTATTCTGCCGCCAAGAAGTAGTGCGCAAGCAATACTGTATTCCGGTTTACAGGGTATTGCAGCTAGTGCAATTGAAACTATGATCTGATCTCACAGTCGAGTAATCTTATTATCAGACTGTGCTGATGTCCCAGGATGATGAGCGCAGTGCAGTGTTGCGCAAAACTTTTTTTATTTTAGAGTTCCAATTGACACTGTTCTTCACAGCGGCTGTGTCGCTTAACATCAGGTGAACGACAAGGTCGTCACATAATTAATTAACATCAGTGACATAAAAAGTGCGCTAGTAAGGTGAGCAAGAAAATAGCCTCCCAAAACTTTATAAAGTACCTGTATGCCATCAACTAGCTTCAGATTGGACGTGTCCTCTTCTTCTGGTGCATTTTCGTCTATTAAGCTGATACCTGCAATAAAGCAATAATCCATCAGTCAAATAGTTCTTTTATAATTAGGTAGATCACAGTTACCAAGTTATAGGTGATAGTTTCTATTTATCTGTATTTCTTTTTATTTGAAATTGTTTTACACCGCCGTGTGTTATATCTATCTGCTGATACTTTTCATCCAAAGGTTGTCTGGAAGAGATCGCTACCAGCAATAAGACCGCCCATCGTTGCACTAGTACATAAGATTTATTTTACTCCTGTATTTCTGTAAATTTAATTGTGGAACAATAATGAATTATCTATCTATAGAAGTCAGGTCAGACTCGAAACTAATTATGATAAATTTAGAACTTTATATTTGAATTAAAAGCCAAAATAGAATTAAAAAAACGAGTGTGCTTTAGACCACACGACTGAAGTAAAACTTATTTAGCTCCATCTATCAGCCGGTATAACTTCTTTTTTGCTTTATTTAATGTTTAAGTCAATCAATATACCATAATTATACCATCTTGACAATTGTAAATTATCATTTTACCGGACATACCATCATAATAATACAAATATTAAATATTTTTTTACTTTGTTATATTGACAATGGAGATCTACGTGAACCAAAAACTTTAAACTACCGTTCGCCTCGTTACACATCCACCACCTTACTCCCCAAGTCAAGAAGTTTTACTTCAAAGTACGTAGTGTTTCGTAGTGTATGATACGTTTGTGATATTATTGGTCTAATCTTGTGTATGTAAGCCCCCGCTCCCCTTAGTTACGGACCCCAGTCGTTCTCCGCGTGCACGGGCGTGGTGTCTTCGGTGACCTCGGTGGCGACCTCCTCCACGCCCCGCGGCCGCGCCGCCACCTCCGCCTGCCGCACGCGGCAGTAGCTGTCGTCGCACTGCGGGTTGGGCTGCACACCACATAATATATGTACTTAACATATCAATTAGAAGGGATGAGATCAAGAAGAGTTTAACTGATTTTTTTCACAATATGACTTATAGTTTATAGGTTATATACAATAGCGAAAGATCTAGATTTAGATTTGTTTAATATATCAGCGTCCAAGCTGAAACGATGCCTAAATAATAGTTTTTTTAACTCCTCAAGCAGCCTTGTTTAAAAATATTTAGTTTTTTTTTGTATGTTTTTGGTTCATCATGAATTTAGTTACCTAATTGAAGGGGTGAGAATAAAAAGGATTTAACTGATTTTTTTGACCAAATGACTTATGGGTATCGTTAGATTCAGCGTGAAATTATCTTCAATAATACATTCTCAAAATACCGAAATGAGGCTTAAATCTCGAGATTTTGAGTCTAAAAATGGTTTATCTGTCACAGGAATACAGTACGCTTAGCATAAAAACATTACTTTATTTCTTTTATTATATTATATTTTTACAGTAATTGTGTGAATTGGTACTATATTTAGTAATTTTAAATAGAAATAAAACATTTTCAAGCAACTGAAACTGACATAAACCTTTTCTATTACCTTATAAGCACTGTACATAAAAATGACGCCGTTGACGTTTAAAGTCAATTTTCTCGAAACTGTCAATTTGTCAGTTAAATCCTTTTTATTCTCAACCCTTCAATTGTGAAAACTTTTAATTAGCCATAAGTATATTACGTGTATATATATTTTAATATATTTAGCTGTTAGTTTTCCGAAGAAAATAAAATAAAATAAAATAGGTATCGTTGGATTCATTCGTGAAACTATCTACAATAATACATTCTCGAAATACTGAAATGAGGCTTAAGTCTAGAGATTGCCAGTGCAAAAACGGTTTATCTAACACAGGATACAGTTCACTTAGCATAAAAACATTATTATATTTATTATATTATATTATATTTTTACAATAACTGTATGAATTAGTACTGTATTTTGTATTTTAAAAAAGAATTAATGCATTTCAAGCAACTGAAACTTACATAAACCTTTTCTATTACTTAATAAGCACTCTAGATTGAAATGAAGCCGCTGAAGTTTAAAGTCAATTTTCTCGAAACTATCAATTTGACAGTTAAACCTTTTTTGATCTCACCCCTTGAACTATGAACTTAACAGAGCAATTTTATTATGAACATAACAGATCAATTATGTACTTAACAAATCAATTATGTATTTAACAGATCGATTATGTACTTTAACAGATCAATGATGTACATAATAGATCAAATATGTACATAACAAATGATTGTTGTGCTCGAGATAAATATCTAGGAGATTCATGGCTGACCTTTCTATTTATCCCATAATTTCTAACTAAACAGTCTTTGTTTCATTCTACCAACGACATTGTCGAAACTGTGGTTACCTTTCCACAAATTAACGAATAACCTCTATTAACCCTCCTCTATACCTCTATTTATAAGCATCCATGTTGCGCTTTGGATTCAATATATCACTGCGTTTGCAAAATTTATTTTGCTTTATGTGGGTATTAAGAGTGATTTACCTTTAAGGCCATTGTAGGGAAGAAGTCTGTTAACGCACTGTAGCCTAAGTAATGCGTTACATTCCCAAAACCTAATAAGTATTTAAGTGTGTTTTGTACTGAAACAAGAACAGAAAACGAACATTAGTTAAAAATTGGCTATTTACATTGTTTTACATTACTATTTATTTTGTGGCGACGTCGGTAGGATCACTCAAAGCAACACACACACAATGGATAAATAAGATCAATGATCAGTATTCGTGGTACCAAGTAGACAGGAATTGAACAAACATATAAGAACCTATGGGAAAGTTTTGATAACCTAAGTAGTATTTTAATAGACTCTAGTACAGATGGGCATAAGAGGTGCTTCTATATTCATTCTTTCTACTTATATAAACTTAAAAACACACTAATCTAGTATCTAGATCTGACCTATAGTGGCTAACTGACTGATACATAATTAACAAAACAGTTTAGGGTTGTTCCAGTGATGGGGACTAAAAATTATGTATGGGGGAGGTATAGCAATTGAGCCCGTACGGGAAAAAGCTGACAGTAAAGTCAAATTAAGGTACCATTTTAACTAAAGTTGGAGCAAACCTTGGCAAATTTTTAGAGAAATAAAGGAAAGAGGTGAGGTGGGTTGTTTGATCAAATGTCATAGGGGATGATAGGGCTTTCTGATGGTAGTCACGAAAATTTACACACATGAGGCAAAGTATTTGTAGTAAGCGTGTTTTGTACTGAAACAAGAACAGAAAACGAACATTAGTTAAAAATTGGCTAATTACATTGTTTTACATTACTATTTATTTTGTGGCGACGTCGGTAGGATCACTCAAAGCAACACACGCACAATGGATAAATAAGATCAATGATCAGTATTCGTGGTACCAAGTAGACAGGAATTGAACAAACATATAAGAACCTATGGGAAAGTTTTGATAACCTAAGTAGTATTTTAATAGACTCTAGTACAGATGGGCATAAGAGGTGCTTCTATATTCATTCTTTCTACTTATATAAACTTAAAAACACACTAATCTAGTATCTAGATCTGACCTATAGTGGCTAACTGACTGATACATAATTAACAAAACAGTTTAGGGTTGTTCCAGTGATGGGGACTAAAAATTATGTATGGGGGAGGTATAGCAATTGAGCCCGTACGGGAAAAAGCTGACAGTAAAGTCAAATTAAGGTACCATTTTAACTAAAGTTGGAGCAAACCTTGGCAAATTTTTAGAGAAATAAAGGAAAGAGGTGAGGTGGGTTGTTTGATCAAATGTCATAGGGGATGATAGGGCTTTCTGATGGTAGTCACGAAAATTTACACACATGAGGCAAAGTATTTGTAGTAAGCGTTATTATTAAGTTTACCTAAGAATCCGGCCACAATGCCCATGGTTGTTGGTAGACTGGCGGCGCACACGCCCTCTCTCTTCAAGGTCCGCTCGTCGATTTTAGACGCCACCACTAGCGGTGGGGCACACTATACATGACAAAAGGAAAAATTTAAATTTTGGCAAGAATGTTGAAGTATGCCCTTGTCTTGGTATTATTTTCTAAAATTAAGGCAATTTAAAATGTTGATGCTTAATAATAGTGGATTTTATCAACCATCAAGGGTCAGGTATATGTTGCTAGAACGAGACACATCATTTAGTATGATATTAACACTAAATAAATAACATGAACTATTTTATATTACTTAAATTAAAACAACCCTATGGGAAAACAGGTAAAATATGAGCGAAAAATAAAATATGAGTGTTTCTAGTTATTGAATAAAACTCACGGCAAAGCAAGCAGTCTCCCCAGGTATGATAAACTGTATGTGCCCCGAGACTGCGTTCTCACTGACTCCAGACTCAAACCAACGCTGGCTGAGCTCATTGCATGCCGTGTTGATTGCCATACGGGCCTCAAAGTTGTCCACACAGCTGAGCACCAAGTCTACTGGGCCATTGTTTAGACTACCGGTCCTGAAGCATAATGGAAATTAAAGTGTTTGAGATAAATAAGGTTAGATGTAATGAGTGCTTATTTTAGTACACTAGGAAATAAAGGAAAAACTTCATACTCAATAGCTCAATATAAATTTTCGACTCATCGGAAACTATAGAAAATAATATTAGTGATAACAAACCTGATAGTGTCGCAAAACTTCTGGAAGTTATCAACAGTAGTAATATTATAGTTATGTGACTCGATGACAACATCAGGGTTAATGTTTTGAAGTGTTGCAGCCGCTGCGGCCACCTTGCTGAGTCCAGCTTGATGAGGTTGGAAGAACAAGCGGTTCATGTTTGCTAGCTCTACTTTATCATAGTCAAAAAGTATAAGCTGAAAGTAAATAATGTCTGTAATACAATATAAGTTAGTAGGTCAGTGCTACTGTACTATTAACTTGATTTAAAAATTAACTTCTCAGGTCCTTATTACAAAACAATGCTCAGTCATCGATCGGTGTTCAAGCAGAGATTTCATCAAGTGATCAATTGAATGAAAACTCTGTTCAAGCACCGATCAATGACTGAGAATCGTTTTGTAATACGGACTTCAGTGTGATAGACAGTTAGTCTGTAACATTGATGGAGTTCGTAAAACAGACTTTATTAAATAATAAACATTATAAAATGGGGACATCATTATGATGATTCTGGTACTGTTTCTTACACTTGTGCAAGCAAAAATGGACACTACTGTGTATGTAGCTGATTGAACACAATCAGAGATTATTCTTTACCTTTCCAATTCCACACCTGGTCAACATCTCGGCGGTAACACTGCCAACGCCACCAACTCCAACTACTGCCACTGAGAGCTCTCGGATCTTCTCATAATTATCAACAATTCCCATTCGCTTTAAAGCCATAAGACGACTGAAATTTAGATTAGTTAAGTACACACCTACATTTTTGGTATCACTGTACGTAATTATTGTTATATGTATTTATATTAGTTTACTTTTCACGAAAAGCTATGTTTCGAGACTACTTCGAACATCGCCACATATAAGGTTTATTTTTTGAGACACCATCACATAATTCATCTTCTTGTAAGAAGCTTGTCTGAGATTGCCACACAGGGACATAAAAGTTAAATAATAAATACGTTCCTAACTACTTCTGTAAGTACCGACTGGTACTTACTGTCTGTAACATATTGCAGTTAAGATTTTATATGAAACGCTAGAAAAAGTGATAGCAATCCAGCAGCAGTGGTTACTTATAAAGTTTTCTTAAGTTATATATTAAATTATATATGAAATAACTATGTCTATGAATTCTGAAATATAAAATACCTGTAAGGGTTGGAGTCGACAACTTCAGAGGACATTATTTCGATTTTTTGTCTCACAGGAGCTTTGCTGCCTTGAGCTGCAGCAAGCATAGCTTCCAGCTCTTGGACTTTCTTCTTAAGTTCCTCAACCGAGGCCATTTTTTACAATAAATTCCTTTTTATTTCGCTAAATCTCAATTTTCGCTCGAACACTAGAACTGCCCAGCTGGAACAGAAACAGAAAGTGTGCTGTCATTTTACTTACAATGTCAAACAGACAAATGAAGATGTCACTGTCAAAGTTTTATTTTATGTTTGGCTTTACGCAGTTTATATATTTATCCAGTATAATCCATCGTTCATTCAAAACCAGGCATGCTCACAATGTCTATCTGAATAACACAGATTTTTCCATAGTGACACATTCTCGCGTTCTTGCTCAAGCCAGGAATCTCCTGCTCCTCCCATATTATGTATGATAAAAAAGGTAATTGCTGGTGCCTATAACTTTATTTATTGGCACCCAGTCGCTCGTTGCCGCCACGCCACCTGAGACACATCTGTTATTACAACCATAATAATTGACAGCAGGACAGGACCGTCAGAATAGTCGGCTTCCTGTATCAGATAATTTTTTGGCTCTTGCATAATATTGTTATAACACAACAGTTTTGGGATTCTCTAAAGATCTCGTAAGTAGTGCTAAAACTTAATCAAAGTATGAGGAATAAAAAATGGATAATTTCGTTAAATCTATGGAATGCGATACAGTCGACGCCATCATAACGCTATCAGGCACCGACTTACTGCTTCGCTATTAACTGTTGAAGTAGACTTTCCTAAGATCCACCTTAGTACTTTGTCCACTCACACTTTTGGGATCCACTATTCCCGTGGACGTAGTCTTCTCGATCATATTCTCCTGACCACCACGCTTTACGCTGACGGCCACGCGCCGATTGCTGCTCGGAACTCTAATCTTTCAGACCATAATGAAGTACTAAGTACTTCAAACGGATTGCAATCAAGACGGGCAAAAGGAAACTCGAATCACGGCCCATGGGATCAGTGAGAAAATAATGAAAACAGTGGTGACGAATGGAAATAAAGCCATTCAAAGTGTGTTTATGGTGATGTATGGGCTATAAATAGGTATCACAAAAATGTCGTTATAGCATAGATATAATACAAAAAATGTGTTGCTGGTATTGGGTTGTCAAACCGGCTTAACTACTAGGCCTAACATAATAGTCTATTAAACATTTTTTTTCTCCAGCCTGTTACTTTAATTTTACCGTATATAGTCTATAATCTATATAGTTTGTCGTAACAAGTAGTAACTAGAGGTGCCCCGCGATTTCACTCGCAAAGAATCCGTTTTCCACAGAAAGTCAATTTTTCGGGATATCAACAGATTACTTATACTATACTAGCACAGATCCTATAAAAAACTTATTTAAATATAACTATAACTTATAACCGTGTATATATACTAGCATCACATACTTATATATCCTGGATACCCTCAAGGAGAAAGTTTTACTCGCCATGTGTCGTCTTGCCATACGTACAGCTTTGGCTGCTATACTCGACGAACGAATGAATGGGAACTGGCTGTCATAAAGATTCATAGCTGGCGTGCACTAGGCAGGTAATTACTTAGATATCATTAGTTTTTCTACACCGATAGGAACAAAAAAGTTGTTTCAAATTATAAAAAATAAGGCAATGACACCTAAGTTTTAAGGCCAACACAAAAAGACACAATATATACAGAGTTATATATATTTTTACTCAATTTTTTTTCGTATTCTTATTAACATTTTTATCGATTATTATAAACATGCAGTATTTCTTATGAATACATAAGAGTTCTAAATTAATGACTACATTGGCATTGTCAATCATAAATATTCTGTTTTTTTTTTTACTTTTTTTATTTTGGGCTTAATTTTTTATGATTTTTTGAACTTATGATTATGATTACGATTATACAGAGTGGCGCAATAGAACTTGCATATTGCATCATCTATTTTTCATAATGCAGTAGTAAGTATAACGTACTGAATATAGAGATTACTTACAACAAATTTGTGGAACTCCAACTGCAAATTTAACTAACATATGAATGTCATTCTTCAGTACTTGTTTTAGCTGCAGTTTATATGGATGCAGTTTTAGGTCAATGTTTAAAATTGGTTGTAAACCAGCCGATCTTTTGCGAGCAGACACTCGTGGCGTGGATCAATTCGTAGGTACCACTTACTGTTTCTGCGGCCTTTGATGTTTTTGGATGACCTTTAGCTCGTGGCTCAAACCTTTAACCAGTCTCTTTAAAATTCTTGACTATATTATAATTAAATTGCACTCCGAGATTCACGAATTTGATGTAATGCATATTCAGTAAAATATAGTCACCTAGTAGAGATGTATGAACGTTTTGGTATAACGAACGCGCGTATCAAAAAGCGCAACGCTTCCCTTCGAATTGGCTCATGCTCATGGCTACTAGAACTGCAAGCAAACCTCTATCCAACTTTAGAGGAAAGTGTATGTATGTTTGTATGTGTGTATGTTTGTTACTCCTTCACGCTCAAACGGCTGAATGGATTTGTAAAAATTCGATACCAAGATAGCATACACTGGATTAACATATAGGCTATATTTTATCCCGGAAAAGTAAAATGTTCCCGTGGGATGAGCAAATAATTAAAATACTTTTTATCCGCGGGTGAAACCGCGGGGCGCAACTAGTATTTATTTGTATCCAACGCTGTTTGGCTTTCATCTGCCCACGCGTAATATAAAAAAGGAAAAAAAAGAATAAGATGATGCAATATTGTATTGTATTGTATTTTATTCATAAACAATATACATTGTGTGTGAATTAAATTATATAAAATTTGAATAAATTATATTAAAGTTATTAAATTACCTAAATTAAATTATTGGCATGTAAATTAATATAGTTTTAGAAATAGGTACTAGTAACGTCATATGATAAGGTACAAGTAACAAGGAAACAAATATTATTATCTATCTATATTATAAAACTCAAAGGTGACTGACTGACATAGTGATCTATCAACGCACAGCCCAAACCACCGGACGGATCGGGCTGAAATTTGGCATGCAGGTAGATGTTATGACGTAGGCATTCGCCAAGAAAGGATTTTTCGAAATTTCACCCTTAAGAGGGTGAAATGGGTGGTTGAATTATTTACCCATAGGCCACGCCGCGGGCGAAGCTGCGGGCAGAAGCTCGTGAAATATAAAATGTCAATAATCAATATGCACATTCTATTTGGCCACCCTGTAGTGTGGAACAATATAGAACAAACCTAGAACAATTCAGCACAACAAACAAATCTAGATTTCCAAAAGTGAACAGAACAAAGTGAACAGACACACCACCCTTTTTTTTAGGGGAGGAAATGCCCTTGCAATTCCCTGCCACCACCCCCGTGGTGGCAGGGGGTATGTGGGACTCGAACCCGCTAAAACCCCCCCGTGAGCCCTCGTCTGCCGTACCGGGGCGAGAAGGGGTCGCGACTGCAGTCCAGCCAACTCGCCCCCGAATATTGGTAAAATAGTAACTTTACACCTAGCTGCTGCCCGCGACTTCGCCCATAATCGGTTACGACTATTGCTCCTATCCAATACCTATCCCGATAATGTTCCTCCCCTATGGTGATTTCATCCTACTTATTATCTAAGAGGCTCAGCGGTAGTACTTTCAAACCGACACGTGACGCACCCTGGTTTGGATCCCGCTCGGCACAAATGACTTGTCAAGTTATTTTCTCTCCGTATTACAACGGTGGATAAAGCAATCATGTGATGTTCAAGATTCATAAAATTCAAGGACACATGTTCTCCACATATCCTTGGCCAGCGCGGATTGTGCCCTACACTCTCCCTGTGAGAGAGAGCCCGTGCCCCAGCAGTGGGAAAGTATTGGGCTGATGATATACATTATACTAGCAGACCCGGCAAACTTCTTTACGCACGCTTATCTTGGGACTTGGGGAGTATGCTGTTGAATGCGAAGCGAACGGAAGTTGGAGTTGGTTCACGTATTGTCAACATAACAAAGTTAAAAATTTGTATTATTATGATGATCCGCTAAAATAATAATTTACAGTGGTCAAGAGGGCGACATTAACATTAAACAAAGCAAACACAAAGTTATACCGGCCGATAGATGGAACGAAACTAAAGAAGTTTTGATTCAGTCGTGTGGTTTAAAGAACACTCTTTTTTTATTGATTGACATCAATTTTTTATATTATTATCCTATTCCGGACAAAGATAAATCCAAAAACACAAAAAGCATAAAAATTAGTCCAGCCGTTCATGAGTTATAAGTGGTGTAACCATCATTACACGACTTTGTTTTATATTCTTAATAAAATTATATAAATTACGTGTCACGTTGTTTGTCCACTGTGGACTCTTAAGCTACTGAACCGATTTTAGTAAAATTTTACATACTGATGTGTGCAGTTTAATTCAACTTGAAAGATATAATAGTTTATATCTCAATTTCTAATAGCAGTATCACTATAATTTCACACAGACAGCCTTTGTGGTGTGGATCAGGTTGACTCATAACCCGGAGGTGACGGGTTCTATCCCCGCGACAGTACAAGTTTTGTGCACAAAATAAGCGCAAATACTTGTTCTGCAACACCCAGGTGTTGGTACCTACCAAAACCCAGACACAAAAGAAACAACGGGAACTACGAGGACCTCCTCGCATCCCGAGTCCCTTGATACAGGGAATCCTAGTCTAACTAGGTCTAACTAGGATTCCAGGATTTATACTCGTATACATACCAGGATTTATAGATCCTGGATCCTAACTAGGATTCCCTAAGGACGCCCAACGATCACATATTATGTGACCATTAGGCGTTATTATTATTAATTTTGCCTATGTTATGTACCTACCTGATGGTGCCTGCAAAGGTCCTCGCTGCTCCATATTCTGTAACCACGGTAGGCCTACCGCACCGCGGTTAGTCCCAAGCAAACATTTAATGAAGCAAAGCTTGCACCGGAATTGAGTTGTTATAAATAAAAGGGCAATTTAAAAACAATTAATGTTAGCATAAACATGGTTTTTTCCTTAACGTTCATTCTCAAAAGACTGATTGCATAATGTTTATATACATAGTTGACTCCTACTTAATCTGTAATCAAATTGTAGGGGTGGTTCTCATGAAACGCAGCCAAATATTCAATAGATTTATTTTATAACATTAAAGAATATTTAGGACATTTTTCCTAGTTGACGTAAGTCATACACTCTGTCTAATAAACAAGAGCAAGACCATAGTACAGCAGAGCGGTGCTGCACCTCAAACACCTTACAGATGGATTTTGAGTTCCACCGTTGTTGTGCATTACTCACATAAATTAATCCAAAAGCAAATAACTAGATAACTTGGTTCCGCTTCAGCCGATCGGTCCTATGGCAACTTGAGCATGTATGTGCAGCAAAATATTATTGTGGAAATATAATTTTAGTGCTGTGGGAATAAAGCTGTATCTTGCTTGAATGCAGCGGGCTGTGTCTAGCCGCGCATTGTAGGCCGTACGTGCGTGCATGCGTCTTAGTTCAAAACGTCAACCGAATGTACCGGTCGGCTTTGACGCGCGTTCACAAAAAATCACCGGTTTCATTTTCATACTTTTGTTTCATGTAGATCCTTTTATGTTATTGGTGTATAGAGAGTATTAATAGTGCTACAAAGAAAATTATTTTGGTAAGTTATTTATTTTATTACTGTTTATGGATAAAAGTATCAGTATATAACAAAAATATAAATAGCTTAGGTTTACCTGAGCCATGTATATTTTGACCGCATGTTTTTTTTACATGCTGCTTTACCACAGACTCCTGGGTCCGTGCTCTTTTTAATATACTACTTAGATATTGTTAGTTGTGTTATTATTATTAGGGAAGGAATTATTTATCCTTTTTTCTTAAAGTTTTGGACACTATATAAATATCGGGAATATCAACTGCTTTATTTATATTTGCGTATACACCACGAGCAGAGCAGCTCCCGCAATTAGCGCCACTAGGTTAATACGTACTATGATGATGAAAATTATTATTATATACAAACTTTTAACATAATGTTATTTAATTAAACATGAAGGACTGCAAGCATTAGGAAGTGACCTATGTAATGTGCATGGAGGCATTTAATAATATCGAATATCTACCTTATTAGAATAGTAATAATAGTAAACGATAAAATTATTTAACAGATCAAAGTAATTAAATTCATCAATTTAATTTTTTTTCACAAGTTAAATACACTGTTTTATAATTATTACAATAAAATATTATCCTATGAATGACACAATTAAAACATAAATAAAAATATAAATGACTAAATAAATGAATGACATGTAATGTAGGTACTTAGGTAGGTAGGTACTTACTTTAATGCAAAGAAATAATTTCGACTTAAGGTTAGACTTAAATAAAGGAAAATTAATCAAAAGAGAGAGAGAGAGAAAATTATAATTGGGTATAATTTGTAATATATTTAACTACATGTTGAGTAAGGAAATAATTAATTATCCTCTTCTCTTCTAATTCTGCGTGCCCGACTAAGCCCACGATGAACTGGTATTCAAAAAATGTACATCTGTAAACAATATTGTGGAATGCAAATAAATAACTGAAATCTAAATTTAAACTACAAACCAAATATACAAATTAATGGAAAGTAAACTGCAGTTTAAATTAAGTACATTTTTTGTTACCGCAAGTTGCAAGGAAATATATAACCACAGAATTCGCTTTTATATTGCTATGTCTATCTATACTTACATATAAAATTCAAAGTCGTGACTGACTGACTGATATATCAACGCACAGTGTAAACCGCTGGTCCTAGAGACTTAAAATTTGGAGGGTGTGTTCTTTGTAAAATGTATCCACTAATCCACTAAGAAAGGGTTTTTCGAAATTCCACCCCTAAAAGGGTGAAACAGGTGGTTGAATTATCTATGAAAAAATTTCTTCTCTGGATCAATTGACACGAAAATGTATACACAACATGTTCTACAATTAAAATATGAGATACGTGTATCAGTTTTCCCAAAATCATCCCCCAACAGAGTCAAAAAGTGAGAGCGTTTATAATGTATGTTTCGGCAGAAAAATATGCCATTCGTTTCCTATAAGCCACGCGGGCGAAGCCGCGGTCAGAAGCTAGTTGTAATATATAAGGCGATCCCTGAAGAGTTTAGTCCTCGCATTTTCTACCACGACTACTATGATACTGAGAAGTCTCTACATAAGCTCTGAGTATAATATTCTTATTTCTTTAATAAACTAATTAAAGCTGCAAAGCTAAAATCTAATTGTATAGAAAGTGGCAATTAGCCTGCAGTGCGTTGTATGTAGAACGTTATGTGTGTTGAAATCAAAACTAACCGGTCAAAAGTAGTTTTAGCTAAAGAAAACTGTTAAAACTACTTTTTACTGAACGGTTTGGTCAAAACTACTTTTGACTGACGCTCTTAGTCAAAATTACTTTTAATTATTTAATTTAATAATTTATTTAAAAAAAGGTAATTTTATATATTACAGTAGTTGGTACTACTGGACCCCACACTCTAGATCAAGCCCTTCTCGTCGGTTATAAGGGCCGTGTTAAAAATTCACAATTATGTTGACTCGACGGCAAAAGCAAAAAAAAAATGGGATTAATAAAGTAACAACAAATCCATTTTGAACTGGATGATTTCATCGATGTGGTACGTAAATAGGCTAATTAGTAAAAAATAGCAACAATAATAAATAATACCTAAGTCTATTAAAATACCACATGCTCGTGGTTTCGGTTCCGGGTTCTCGTATACGTTTGTTAAATTCATGTCAACTAGGCAGACCAAATACGGAACACTCATTGGGCGCGTGTTGATCATCGGCTTTCTCAACCAATGAACATACAGCGTAATTGGCATGCTGACTTGATAGAAAATTGGACAAACCTACGAGAAACCGGGGGTTAGGAATATAAGTGAGAACTTAGAAGCCGTCAATTTTTAGTATATACGTGCATTAATCCACGACATAAGCATCAGCGCTTCGCCGGCTGCTGCCACGGCACAGAATATATAAAGCGGCACACTCGCTCCGCCCCGCCCGCTCGGCTCGCACGTTATGTTTTCATAGTTATAACATAACCTAGCCTTAGTTTTCTGCATTACATACTCTTTAGCGCTTCTGCCCTTGGCCGCTGTTATCCTTCTTAGCTTCTTAGTTTTGACTATATAATAAGTCAAAACTAATTTTGACGGAATCAGTCAAAACTACTTTTGACTGATGCGATAGAAAGCCATAAGAAGAAGTGATGTGAAGTACTTTTGACTGGTTTTGGTAGTTAAAAAAGTTATTTTCGACCCGTTAAGAGTTTTTATTGCAACATAATCATCGATTTTCTTGTGGTAAATGTATATGCTGATCGTTGATTTCTCATATCGATGTGTATCTGGCATCTAATTTTGTAAGAGTTTTGGGCTATATAATCAGTCAAAACTACTTTTGACGGAATCAGTTAGTCAAAACTACTTTTGACGGAATCAGTTAGTCAAAACTACTTTTGACGGATTTTGCTAGTTAAACGTACTTTTAACTCGTCAAGAGTTTAGATTGCAACTATATATCGATTTTCTCAAGGTACAGGTACTACACACTCTGATATTTTTTAGATAGTACTTTGTACTTACTTTAACGTATCATAAAATGTATTTAATGAGTCAAGAATGTGAATCATCGAAACGCATTAGGGTGCGGTAGGTATAGATTATGAAATAACAAATCGCTACCACATTAGCCAAAGACAATATTGAAATAGGTCGATTAGTAGAGGAGCTATGTGAAAGTCAAAGACAGACCGAAAGTCTAGGCGACTATTATAGTCCGGCAATTGGGACTGGAGATCACACAAATATTATAAAGGCAAAAGTTTGTATGTGAGTATGTGTGTATGTTTGTTACTCCTTCACGCTCAAACAGCTGAATGGATTTGGATAGCTTATACATTAACATATAGGCTACATTATATCCCGGAAAAGTGAAATTTTCCCGTAAGATGAGCAAATAATTAAAATACTTTTTATCCCCGGGTTAAACCGCGGGGCGCAACTAATAAAAAATAAAACTATTTTACTGAAAATACCATATTACAGGAAATACGTATATTGTTTCAAAATGCCTTTTTTCATAAAGAGTTCTACACACCAAAGCGCTGTCACCGGTGGCGGTGGGTTTGCCGAACAAACAAACTTCACACAATGTAAAACGACCCGACCTATTTAATTTAAGCTAAATCTACATTAAATAGGTCGTAAAAACTAAAAAATTAATTCGTTCTCATTTTACATAACTACTCATTTATTTTAAGAAACTCTATAATCATTGCAACCTGCACGGAGCGCATTTGATGCTAATAATAAAACTTCGAAAACATATCAAGTACACAACGAGGAAATGATCTAATCGAATTCTATTGACTATATATATTTTTTTAAATTTAAATAGTTATAGTAGAGGCCTTGCTCGAGACGTTATTCGGACGCAAAAAATGTGTTTCTGCATAATAAAATACTTGTAGTTGGTTGTGAACTTTATAATCATTAATATACGTTTCTAAATAATATAATGTTACATTTTCCTTGACTGTGGTGCAATATAAAGATATAGAAAAATCTGCAAGTACAATTATAATACACTGGCGAGTATTGGACTTTACCATGATCACGATTCTGTCCCTAAAAAGGGTATTTGTTTTATTTACCTACAACATATTGGTAGCTATTTACATTTATTAAATTTATGGTAAAATATCCATGAATGAAAATTAAAATAATTAAAAATGCTCGTATCTCCCAAACTATAAAAATCAGGCAACAAACAAGGGAAAAAAGTAGACTTATAATAAATAGACTATAAATAGACTTCCGTTGATTCCGAGTTTGAATCAATTTGCGTTTAGCAATTTACAACATCAAAAGATGAAAGTGTCAGACCAATATGGTCGAAGGTCAAAAACTATATTTACGAATATTTTGTCTATTTTCTATCTCATCAACAGCCTGAAGTCGTCCACTGAACGTAGACCTCCCCATAGAGCACTTTGGTGAGAGCCTCTGTGGTGTGGTGGTTGAGTAGGTCGGCTCATGACCTGGAGGTGGCGGGTTCGATCCCCGCGGCAGGACAAGTGACAAGCGACAAGACAAGACAGAAAAAAAACTCTAACACTTGTTTTGAGTTTGGTTGTTGTGGGACCATGATCCTTGTAGTTCCTGGATACCTAGACACAGGGAATCCTAGTTAGGGTCCAGGATCTATGCATATGATCGTTGGGCGTTATTATTTTTTACTAGTTGCGCCCCGCGGTTTCACCCGCGGATAAAAAGTATTTTAATTATTTACTTATCCCACTGGTAAATTTCACATTTCCGGGATAAAATGTAGCATATGTGTTAATCCAGTGTATAAGCTATCTAGGTACCAAATTTCATCCAAATCCATTCAGCCGTTTGAGCGTGAAGGAGTAACAAACATACACACATACACACAAATCTTCTTTCTATCCTAGACATATTCATCGACAACAAGAGTATAGATCCCAACAATCACGAACAATTTACTATCTTTTTTTTATGTTATGGAATGACGTGACGTGCTAACCGTTCACCTGATTTTAAGCGATACGGCTGCCCATATCACTTGCAGTGTCACTTGGAACTCTAAAGTATAGTTTTGCATGACACTGCACTGCGCACGTGATCTTGAGACATCAGCACAATCTAATAATAAGAGACCGCGAGATCAGGCTGATCAGGTCATAAAGCCTCATTTGCCCAGTAATTCCACTAGCTACAGTGTCCTTCAAACCGGAACACAGCAGTGCTTGCGCACTACTGCTTGGCAGCAGAATAACTGGCAAAGCGGTGGTACATACCTAGACGAACTTTGCAGAAAAGTCCTACCACCTAGTAAAAATCTCTAAAAAAATATCTGTCTCAAGTAAATCTAAAAGTAAATATCTGTCTCAGTATCTATATATAAAAGTATATAGCCCGTGAAAATGTTATGACATTATAAAGAATAGGTTAATATTTATGACCAATAGTATAAACTGGTTATATCCGGGTCTATAACAATATAACTCTTATACAGTTCGAAATAAATTATACCTAATTTTCATCAAACATCTTGAAATAATATTTTTTTAATATGCTTTATAAATAAAATTAATAGGTTACGTACATAGCAAGTGATCTGTGATACTTACACTTGATAAAGCTGTATCTATAATTTTTGTGTCATGATTGTATTTTAAGTATTGTAAAATGCAATCATGCGAGAATGCAAAGGTTGTTTGCTTATATATTTAAAAAAGTTTGTACGTATCTCTTTTATGTTAGCTTTATTTGAAACTAATTGCTGGGCTAAACTTATTCACCCACGTAGGTATAAGTGCCTAAACACTGATTTCCGAGATAATAGTCTCGCAGCACCTATGGGGTAACACCTAAATGTGAAATCCTAAAATCACTATAACTAATTAGTTATATAGTGATTATAATAATATAGTGATTTTACATTCATTTTATTTAAATGAACTCTCTACTCGAAATTCGAATTCGCTGTGCATCAAGTAGAGATTTCATTTACAAAATGCTCATTGCATCAATCTCGACCTAAGCAATGATTCACGATTACGTAGTTTTATAAATACGGGCCTTAGTACCTGCCTTAATTACAACATATTACACACAAAGTTGCGCGGCAAAGCTAAGCTGCAAAGCGCTCTTGAATAGATGACCCGGCGAACTTCGTTTCGCCTAACAGTCAATGAATGTGCATGTTTAGGTGTTTTTTTTACTGATATCAATGTTATTAAAGAAATAAATTATAAATAAATAGATATTTGTGGACATTTCACACAGCGCCATCTAGCCCTAAACTAAGCAAAGCTTGTACTATGGGAGCCAGATAATAATTAATTAATTATTATTATCCTATTCCATATGAAGACAAATTCGCAAACACATTAATCATAAAAATCGGTCCAGCCTATCTAGCCTGCAAAGTTCGTCTAGGTAGACCACCGCCTTGCCAGTTATTCTGCCGCCAAGCTGTGTTCCGGTTTGAAGAGCATTGTAGCTAATGAAATTACTGGCAAATTGAGTCTTTATGATCTGTTCTCACAGTCGAGTAACCTTACAAACTTTGTACCCATTTTTACCCTCTTAGGGGTAGAATTTCAGAAAATTTCGTTTATATCGGATGCCTACGTCATACAACGAACACACCCTCCAAGTTTCAGGTCTCTACGATCTAGGTTTAGGCTGTGCGTTGACCCATCAGTCAATCATTCAAGACAAAGCATTTTATATGTATAGATTTCCTTTTGCTAACTCCTTTCTCCGTAGGTGAAGATGCAGCGCCCGGAGAGCAACACGGAGCGAACCCCCCTGGTCCAGCCCACCTACGTCTTCGAGTCTAGCCTCTCCAGGAGCTACCAGAAACGTCTCCACAACTTCCAGTGCGCAATATGCATTGCACTCATGTGAGTAGCCAATAGCATCCTGATTTTCAACGTTGCTGTAAAGAGGATAACGCCATCTAGTTTGGATATGTGAACTAATTATAGAAAGGTCAGATATCAAGTCTAGTGTGCTTTTTCGTAAAGCGTTGCTGCCACGACAGTACTCATATTCCATAATTACTCGAATTTTTGATGATGACGAAAAATATTCAAATGCGATGAATACATGACAAAATCAATACACGAATGACTCAATTTAAACAAAAATCCACGTTTTAAAAATAATACTAATTTGAAATTCTTAGCCAAAGAAAAAGGAATGGCCAGTACTGCAGAACGGCCATTTCATAGGTATACCTACTTGCTCGAACTACTTACTTCAGAGCGGTAATGATTCATTGAAATTGTTTTGCTGAAGGTTCATTTACTTGTAATAGTGATTTAATTTCTTTGCCAAGCCATCCTATTACTTACTTAATTATAATAAAATTCCAAGTAAACTCTACAATCACTTTTAAAAGTAACTGAGCCATTTACTTCCAGCGCCATCCTTGGCATCTCTCTCCTGGTGACGGTCTCCTACAACCTCGCCGACACGCTTTGGAAAGACTCCGCAAACAATGACGTCACCACCACGTCACTTCCTCCAATACCAATCCCCGTGACGGAGCAGCTCGCACCTCGGTTAGCGGCCGTCTCGCCAGAATTCCAGCCGTTTCTACACCAGAAATGGCCGTTGCGAGGTTTGATTTGAATTTATTCTTTATAAACTACCAATGTTAATTTTCAATTGTTCATGTTTCGGGTACGTTTGCGATGCATTGACAGCCTCCGTGGTGTGGTAGTTGAGCAGGTCGGCTCATAACCCGGAGGCGGCGGGTTCGATTCCCGCGGCAGGACAAGTATTTGTGCACTGAAAAAAGTGCAAATACTTGATCTGTGTCTGGGTGTTGTGGGACCATAGACCTCGTAGTTCCTGGGTCCTTAGACACCGGGAATCCTAGTTAGGGTCCAGTATCTATGTATATGATCGTTGGGTGCTATTATTATTGTTGCAATCCGAGCAATTATTTAATACTAAACTAGCTTACGTTTGTCATTTAAAAAATCTGTCAAATTATAGTAACATTTCCTTATCAGGAAATCTTTTAAAAAAAACGCAAATACTTGTACTGCATGAGTTGTGGGACCATGGTCCTCGTAGTTCCTAGGTCCTTAGACACAAGGTATCCTATCCAAGGTATCCAGGATTTATGTATGTGATCGCTGGGCGTTAAAAAAATCCCTTTTAAAAACGGAGTCTTCTTCTTGAGCGAGAATACTTCCGGAGGGAGGAGAATACTGCTGCTCATTTCCTGAATATTCCCTTAGCCGAGGTCTTACGGCTCCCGCGGGATGGTCTACATAGTGCCTAAAAAAACCAATACGAACCATCTCATCCGTAGACATTGACATATCATATCATAGCTATAATGATTATTTAATATGTGCGGTTATAAGTAATTAAATAAGTACCTAATTTTATTAATAAACATTATATTATATAAACAAATAACATTAATATTTATTTTCATTGAATTTGTGTTGGACATTTCACACAGCGCCATTTAGTCCCAAACTAAGCAAAGCTTGTACTATGGAAACCAGATAACTGATACAATACTTAGATACATTTTGTTTGTAAATACATACATAGAATACAATAATACACCCACTATAACATTGATAAAACATTTATGTTCATCACACAAATATTTGTCATGGGTGGGAATCAAACCCACAATATGCAGTCAGAAGGCAGGGTTACTACCAACATTTCAATGACGCCCCATAAATTAATTTCACGATTTCCATCAGAAAAGCCCCAACCAGCATGGGGTGGAAACACCGCATCTGATGTAGATATCGCCAAAGCCGTTATGAGAGGCAAGGCTGCCATCAAAGAGCTTAGAATGATGGAAGCCCTCAGAAAGCCCTTAGAGGGTGGCACGCCTGCTAGCAAGGCGCAGAGAGCTGCGGCCACTTCCGACCGTGTGAAGCCCATGGCTGATATGGCGTATGGAATCGAAGAAGCTACCAGAGAACTGCTGAATGGGTAAGTCAAAGTTAAACAGACAATGTATGCAGCCGTGTATCCATTAGTTGTAAGAAACTTACAAGATGATTTCGTTGCTGTTTTGTGAAGATCTTTAGAATTTCTTACGTAAATTACCAAAATGTCGTATTTTCAACCGACTCCATAAATACCATCTGTATGTTTTAAAATGTTTGTTACCTCAGATCTTTCGACTGGGTAAATATATATTGATATACCGATATTGATGATTCATTTTCACTTGAAAGCTGGAGCTTCGTGTGTGGTCCCATTTCAATTTGGTCCAGTTCTGACAATGGCATCCATGAGAATACCATATAATTCTGAAGTCGGTTATTTACGCCTTGCGTTTGTTAATTATTTTATATTGTCTTTTATTTATCGTTATTGAACACATGTTGCTGCTACTCGTATAACAATAAAAATTGTTTGATATATATTATGTATTACGTATCTAAACATTAATTTGCTTAAATATTAAATCAAATTCGTGGGAAAAAAAACGTTCAGATACGGCACGATTAGGTTTTGATTTTGATCAAAAACTCAGATAGAATTTAGGTACCTATCATAACTTATCTAATAATTTTTAATTCCATTAGTTTTATCAAGAGACGTGGAAAATTTAAGAGCTTTCAAGGCCAGGACTGCTTTTAATTCACTTGATTTATTAGAAACTTTATAATATTCTAGAAGATTTTTTTATTAATAGGAGTTAGTCCATCTTTGGATTTCGCCTATCAATATTTATTTTATCGTCTGTTCTATATAACTATATGATTTGAAGTTTATGATTATATAAGTTCCCACCTTAGGCACTACCGGATTAGGACACGTAGCGAGGGTAATAAATAAGGGTAGGAATGAAATAATTTCAATTAAGTAAAAAATAAATGTTTGATTAAGATAAGTATCGCAATAAGTAATTGTTAAAACGTCATTGTACAAATTGGAGGGGGTCTAGTCGAATCTCACTAAATCTTATGTGATCCCCTGATCCCCCTGGTCTCGGAAAATATCACGCATTTTTTTTTATTTTCGCAAAAAACCTTGTAAAATTTGAAGAAAACTGTCAAATTAAGTAAACATATTTCTACACTTAACTAGGTGGTAGGACTTTACTGCAAAGTTCGTCTAGGTAGGTACCACCGCTTTGCCGCCAAGCAGTAGTGTGCAAGCACTGCTGTGTTCCGGTTTGAAGGGCACTGTAGCTAGTGAAATTACTGGGCAAATGAGACTTTATGATCTGATCTCACAGTTTAGTAACCTTATTACTAGATTGTGCTGATGTCTCAGGATGACGTGCGCAATGCAGTGTCACGCGAACCTCTATACTTTAGAGTTCCGAGTGACACTGCAGCTGGTATGGGCAGCCGTGTCGTTTAACATCAGGCGAATGGCTAGCTCGTCACGTCATTCCTTAACATAAAAAAAAAATTGGTTATACAAACGCCACCACACAACACACAGCCCCACACAGTACACAGGGAACAGGTGCTCCTCGGTCGTATATAGGCCCCACTGACCAGCACTGTGAAAAAGAAACACATTACACATGTGAGATTAGGGTGTAGCCAATTTCACGTGTCACCAAGGTGGATCGAAACATCACCAAAATTGTCTTACGTAAATATGAACAACAGCAAACCAAGGGCTTCTTGATAGAATTAGTTACGAGCCCCGATGGCTTAGTCCAGCACTGGGTAGTATAGAAAGTCGATAAGTATTAGGTCCAGGTCCTTATATAAACTAATTTAGTATTAACATTCATTTATTTGCATTCATGTACAATTTATATATTATTGTTAAGTCTTAACAAATATTTTAGTAGGTACATGAACCCTGCAAGAGCGCTTGCAACTGCGTGCATTTAAAAATAAATTAATTGATTTTAATAATAGACACATCGTCAAAATTGAATATTATAGTATATTCAAGACTTTAATTATTTAATTTTATTATTAAATATAAAAATAATCCTAAATATATAATTAATTATTTAATTATTGAAAAAGAGTAATATTGTTGGTAAAAAGGGGTCATAAATAAAACAAAGAATTTGGATCACCTTCTGCAGGAAGCGTACCCAAAAAGCTGGCAAATTATTTAATTAATTACCTATTGAAGCATGCAGTTGAATAGGTACCATGCCACTCATCTAACCAATCAATTTATTTCAGTCTTTTTCTGCTACTACCCACTCTTTACAAATAGAAGAAGAGTAGTAGAAATAGAATAGAATAGAAAAACCTTTTATTGCGTATACTGACATAAAATAAAACTAGACATTAGAGTTTTAGAGCACAATGGGCGGCCTTATCACTAAAAGTGATACGTGATGCGTTTTTTAAAGGTTTGCGTTTGACCTCTATCTCACCTGGTGGTCGGTGCTCGACCAGTGACGATGCGGTCTAGGATGTAACAGGATGCCTTGGAGATATCTGTCTACTTGTTCGCTCTCGATTTAGTAGTATGAAACAAGCATGTTACCATTCAAGCAAATCGCTGACAGTTGTTACGTTGTTAGTCATAACTAATAAACAATAAAAAATGGTACATAATAAATAGTACATGGTGGTGGTGGTGTATGGTAAGAGAAACTCCTTATGTTATTCAGTACCGGCTGCGCTAGGATCACCGGACCAGTCTAGCCCTTCTGGCTCAGGTACCGGCACCGGTATAGGATACCAGCATAACACAATCAGACACCGACCCCGCCGGCGAGGTCGACGTACACCCGTAGGTTAGCTATAACGGTCGCGACTTTCAATAGGGTCCACTCTTCCAGTGGACGTAGTCTTCTCGATCGTCTTATCCAGGCAACGGCTCAAGTCGACGCTCGCACTCCCCTGAGTGCCTTTGAGCTAGTTGCCTTCTGGTTTTGACGGCTGGGTGCCTTAAACGCCTGCCCTCCCGCCCGGTGACACTGTCAATGTCGGTAGAGATCAACAGCATTAGACCGTTAAAAAAAAGTAAATCATAATATACCTCAAGAAATCTACGGGTAGTGGGTAGGAACATAATTGCACCAGCGATTTATTTTCAAGATTTTATAGTCGTGTCCGTCGTGGAGAGTTGTTCTAACATTGAAAGGGAATAAGGGAATATAAAAATTTAAAAAATCAAGATCATTTTTTTATAGGACACGGGCTTAGAGCTGGCTGTATAATTGGAAAAATTCTCTACAATAAGTTATGTATTCTACCGTATTTTATAAAATAGCCTATTTTGAAAAACGTCATCACTAATACCGCTATCAACCGCAGCTTTTAGCGTTTTCATTGAATCCATTTCCTTACCTACCTTACCTTTTTATTATTTAACTGACCTTAACCAATACCAGAGTTATAACCTTTTATAAAATATCTACGGAACTAGGCCTAATATTGATTAATATTCATTTCCAGACATAATAAACTCGCATGACAGGTACCCAGTAAAAAAAATTAAATCATAGATTTGCATTATTCATTATGTGTTAATAAAAATTCGTGAAGTGCTCGAATAATATTAAATAACTAGATTATTAAAATCATTAATTTTATTTTATTTTTTTGCCATGTAGGCATTAAATTTGAGTTGATAAAAATTCGTAATGTTAGTGACGGGTTTTTTTCGTAAAATCCAATCGAGTCGATTTGATTTTAATTAATTAGATTATTTTTTTTAAAATAACCTGTACCTCTATTGGGTACGACTATTTGTACGCGCTATCGACTAGAATATTTTTGACAGCCTCTTTGGTGTGGTGGTTGAGCAGGTCGGCTCGGAGGCGGCGGGTTCGATTCCTTCGGCAGGACAAGTATTTGAGTCTGGGTTATAAGTTCTGAGTCTGGGTGTTGTGGGACCATAGCCCACGTAGTAATTGTATCCCTAGACACAGGGAATCCTAGTTAGGGTCCAGGATCTATGGACAAAGTGATCGGTGGACGCTGTTATTATTTTATTATTATTATTTATCTGAAATCCAACGCAGTGCCCCTAGCGGTTACTACACGTAACTAATTTCATAGTATTTTACGATGATTGATGATTGATGATTATCCAGTGCATCAATGTACATTAAAATTTAAAATAAACTCTAAAGTAACTAACTAGAGTTTTGGCGGGAAAACGAAAAAGATGTCTTATTATTTATTTTAGTGCATAAAATTGGTGGCTATTTACAGGCATGAGTATGAGAAAGTGGTATAATGATGGTGAGACACTTCTTTTCGTGTTGTTTCCAAAACTTCATAGAAGCTTCTGGTAAAGTTGCCACCACTTTACTAGGAGTATGACTTGACTAGACTAGACTATGACTTGACTTGATGACTTGGACTGTCACATGACTTGACATATATACATATGTATAATATCAATTAACTTGAGAAATTAATTACTTGACACTGGCTAAACACACAAAAGTGTGGAGCCAAATAGAAAAGTAACTTACTAAAGTACTAGGGATACGCTAGTCTAGTCAGTCGTCTTGTGTGATGGTTTTATCTGTATTGATAAAACCCATTTCTTAGTGATTTTAAAAAAAGAAGAACCTTAGGCAGATACCACTAATATATCATCTACGCGTACCTAGAAATACATGAGCCCTACTTTAGTAGTCATTCAACGACCGCTCCGAATTTCCGGCACATGATTCTATCAATTGAACGTCTATTAGGACGTCTGCAATGGAATTACTTACATCTATCTAACGTTCCAATAGCCCTAACGGCCTACTTCATACCATACAATATAGGTATGTGTATATATTTAGACCTTTTTTACGCTATGCTTCCCAGATTAGAATTTTATTTGTTTATAGACTTAAGTAAACACTTTCTTTTTCATTACTCATACTCGGAATGTGGGTCTGAAGTTGCCTGAGGAGCGGATTGAAAGTAACACTTTTCAGCCCTAGAGAGAAACGTTTTCGATTAACAAGGAAAATATTTTAATACTTCTACTTACCTACTACTTATCTACCTATTTTACTAGGTGGTAGGACTTTACTGCAAAGTTCAGACGAACTTACCTAGACAGGTAGGTACCACCGCTTTGCCAGTTATTCTGCCGCCAAGCAGTAGTGTGCAAGCACTGCTGTGTTCCGGTTTGAAGGGCACTCTAGCTAGTGAAATTACTGGGCAAATGAGACTTTATGATCTGATCTCACAGTTTAGTAATCTTATTACTAGATTGTGCTGATGTCTCAAGATGACGTGCGCAATGCAGTGTCACGCGAACCTCTATACTTTAGAGTTCCGAGTGACACTGCAGCTGGTATGGGCAGCCGTGTCGTTTAACATCAGGCGAACGGCTAGCTCGTCATGTATGAAACCCTTTTATGTCAATAAATGATTTATGTCAATAAATGTTTTAGACTTGATACGCTCAGGCGCCAAAACCCCGTCTCGGGGCAAAATAGTTACTTTCATCTCTGAGATAGTTTTAATTGTTTTATAGCTTGTATTTGACCACTATCTCACTTGATGGTAGGTGACGACGCGGTCTACAATGCTTGCCTAGAAGATAAATAATACCTACCTTTTTGGTTTGTAATTAAATATAAATACCTGTGAATTTATACGGGACCTACCTAAGTGCTAAAACGTGGCCCAACACGCTCTTAGCAAGTTTTTTTACGTCTTTTCTACGCATTCGCCAACTTGTTAAGAGTTAATACAGTGGTTATGTAGGTAGGTACCAAACCAGATTTTAATGTAAATTGTTTACAAATGCATATTTATTGAATGTATCAATCAAGAAATATAAATGACTCTTTGTGGTAATTATAATGAGGCTATTTAGTAAACTTGCCGAATGACCATGCAACGAACAAGTTATTTTAAATATGTTGTAGGTCTACCTAATCTGAAAAGATTTCTGGTAGGCAGATGAATTCATGAATAATAATAAATATTAATTTATAAATAACAAAATATATGAATATTAAAATTCTATTACATGCCATCAGTTCCTTATGTTCTAATAATAGCAAAAAGACAGAATGTTAACAAGAAGGGGACGAAGATGTGTCTATATCCACAGTGTTGGATTCACTTTCAATGTTCATCCTTGTAACAGAGATAGTTTATTTGTTCGTAACCAGTTGTCGAGTCTGTTCTTAAAGTTATTCACAGAGGTAGCAGCAATGACCTCTTCTGGTAGCCTGTTCCAGTTGTGAACCACTCTATTACTGAGGAAGTGATGTGCAGTGTTGGTCCTGTTGTGCGAATAATTATGGATATAAATAAACATTTTATCCGGTCATTCCTTTAGAACACTAGTCTGGCAATTTTATATGTAACTAGCTTCTGCCCGCGCCTATAGGAAACGATGAAGAAATTTTTTCATGGATAATTCAACCACCCATTTCACCCTTTTATGGGTAGACTTTCGAAATACCCTTTCTTGGTAGATACTTACACTTTACAAAGAACATATCCTCCAAATTTCAAGTCTCTAGGACCAGCGGTTTAGGCTGTGCGTTGATATATAAGTCAGTCAGGACTTTGAATTTTATATGTACAGAAGTGTTTGTTGTTGTTGTGTAACTGCGCGCCGACCATCACCGTGCGATATTCTCACGAAATACTATAAAACCACAAGCAAAAAATATTTAAATTGGGAACCTTGAAATTAGGCTAAAACCTAAATTCAATAGTCCTGATGATTTCGCTACTCTAGATGAATAAAAGATACGCAGGAATTCATATTAAATTCTAGGTCTAGGTCACTTATAATATATTTTTATTGCTTCAACGAAGGTAATTGAAAAGCTCGGTGAGACGGAATAAAAATTAGGACTTACGTAGGTACCTACATAAAAAATCGAGTGTGCTTTAGACCACACGATTGAAGTAAAATTTCTTTAGCTCCGTCTGTCAGCCGGTACATATAGGCTATAACTTTGTTTTTGCTTTGTTTAAAGTTAATGTCGCCATCTTCACAATTGTAAATTGTCATTTTACCGGACATACCAACATAATAATACAATTTTTAACTTGGTTATGTTGACAATGAAGATCTACGTGAACCAACAACTTTCAACTACCGCTCGCCTCGTTACGCATTCACCAGTTTACTCCCCAAGTCAAGCGTGCGTCAAGTTTTACTTCAAAAACCTCAATAGCAAAGCTTGAGTTATTTATGCCATACACGCACACGCTAAGTTTCTAGACGTCCCAACAATGTTACGTTATAGCTAGGTAATCAGCTACCTATGACCACAAGACAATAAGGATTAAGCTTCTAGCTAGGTATAGGTATATGTTGATAAGTGGGTCGGTGTCCGGCGGTAAACCGACACGCTATGCTGACCGCGACACCCGACCCCTGCGGTAGTTTGGCTTCATCTCGCACCGCCGACCACACCACCGAATATAAGTAGGCACTTATAGAATAGCGTATCAAATAAAACTTTTTAAGTAGCCAAATTATTTAGTTAGTGATGTGAACATCGTTGTCCATCAATATACGAGTTAAATAAAAAGTCATAGTCAAATCAGAGTTCCACATCAAAATTTATCATACCTCTTATACAGTAAAAACCTTCGATGAACCAATTTTAGCACAGATAAAAACAATACCAAAAAAAGCACAAAATGCTTGTTCTGAGTCTGGGTGTTGTGGGACCATGGTCCTCGTAGTTTCTGGGTCCCTAAACATAGGGAAACCTAGTTAGGGTCCAGGATCTATGCACATAGATAGATCGTTGGGTGTTATTGTTATTGTAATTAATCTCAAATCTTAAGTTATAATTTCACCCACTCATCCCCTTTTTAACCGTCTTCCAAAAAAGAAGAGCTGGCACCAACTTCAAATAGATGAGTGGGTAGCGCTTATAATAATAATATTAATTTATTTTTCGCTTTTGAGTGCCTATTTGTGGGTTCGAAGGTGTTAAATTTTTTTTTTTTAAATAATTTGACTTAACTAATTTCAGTCAATAATGAGAGCATCATTGTAAATAATAAAATGAAAGGAAAGGAAAAAATAATAGAGTGAAAGAGAGAACAAAAAAAAAGATTTCGAACTAGAAATAAATAGTGGAATGAGTTCAAACATATCAACTTTTTTTTTTCACGGCAAATAGCCTTTATTTTCTAAATACTACAATGATATAATAACTAATACTACACACTACCTACTACAAAAAAAAGCATTTGGACTATATACTGGACAATATAAAATGCAATTAAATATATGACTAACTATACGACTATATACAACCATTAATTGTATTTGTTTATCTAGCATGTAATATTATGCATTTGTGTCCTCTAAGGTCCGTATTTCAGAACGATGCTCAGTCATCGATCGGTGCTCAAGCAGAGATTTCATTCATAAAGTGATCGATTAGTGAATGAAACTTTTGCTTGAGCACCGATCGATGACTGAGCATCGTTCATCGTTCTGTAATATAGACCTAAGAAACTAAAATGTAAGTAAGCATTTTGTTATTTAATTTGCAGCACCGACATTAAAAACCGTGACGGAGGCGTGGGTATCGGCCCTTCCACGAGCGGTAGTTTCTATGAGCCTCCTTACTGCAGCGCCACTCCGCCCACCTGCATACCCTCCAAATATCGCACACAAGATGGCACCTGCAACAACCTGAACAACCCGCTCCGGTGGGGCGTCTCCAACACCCCGTTCAGGAGAGTGCTCCCTGCGGCCTATGGAGATGGTAAGTACCACTAAAATCAATTTGATAGCCTCTATGGTTAAGCAGGTCGACTCATAACCCGGAGGCAGCGGGTTTGATTTCCAGGACCAGTATTTGTGCACAGAAAAAAACCACAAATACTTGTTCTGAGTCTGGGTGTTGTGGGACCATGGTCCTCGTAGTTCCTGGGTCCTTAGAGGCAAGGAATCCTAGATAGGGTCCAGGATGTATGTATGTGACCATTGGGCGTTATTATTATTATTATTATTAATGAAATTACCAATACAGGTAAATGAGCTGTAGAAATCGACATATCTCTACTCTCGAGGAAGAATTTAACCAAAGAACTGTTGCGCGGATCACTTTTTTGTTTGTAAGTTTTCATTGGTCGAACGCCTTCTAGAGGGAGACATATCTTAGGTATATTTATACAACTCACGCTACCCGTCTAGGCCTTTCTTTTTTCAAGAATCCTCAAATATTTACCTATGCTTTTCTTTAGATATCTGTGGCATCTCAAAGATAGACTGTTACACATTATGCCATGCAGAGTTCATACGTATATATATATATATATATACACATAAAATATAAATATATATATATATATAAAATATAAAACTCGCATAGGCTCGCAGTAGCTAGAAATGGATCGCATGCGCATTCAGTCACAAAAACGTCAGCCAGAATAAATTAGGCGCTATAATTTATGCTGGTGGTATGTGTTAAGTTCTAGAATCTTCAGCACAACATAATATAAGTTTAGATAATTATTATAATATTCTATGGCAATATGCCAAAAGTTACCACATCACGGCTCAAGGATGGGATCACCCCGTCTCTTCTCGTGGGTGCTGTAAGAGCCGGTAATGGATGCCAATCCAGGGAATGGGCAGAATTCTCCTCGGTCTGTCAAAGTCAAAAGATTTATTGCAAATAGGCTATTTTTAGCACTTTTACAATCTAGCATTATAATCTCCTGCGTTCGCCGAGCCGCCTACCAAGCGAGGGAATTATGGCAAACCCCACTGATGCTGGAGGCCTATGCTCAGGTGTGGACGCAAAAAGGCTGGTGATGATATTGATGACAATATAATATGGCAGGTTATGCAATCGAAGGATTTAAGATCCAAATTAATAAATAAATATTCATTATTATAATATTCATTACTAAGAATGTTGTGCTGAATAATTATAAATACATATTCAGCACAACATTCTAATCTCCCGAAAACGGATCAATCATCAGTCACAATTTTGTCCATCAAAAACTTGACCACTGTTATATTGATGGGCAAAATTGTGTATGCTAGATTAAACTTTCAGTAATATGAGGATCAGTACTATCAATTTTTTTATCACACTCTTTCCTTCTTAACCAAAAAGCTTGCCAAATTTCGTGACGAGATAAAACTTGCAGAATGAAGAAAATTGCAAGGCCAACAAGGCTCGCGTGTTTTTACCAGTATTACCACTTAGGAATAATAATTCGATATAAGAGAATATTGATAATTTTAAAAGCAGGTTTTCATTTTGAAATAGGCTAGACCAGATGACCTTTAAATTTGTTTCCTTGTTTGAGCCTATTTATAATTTGGAAAAAAATATTATAATTAGCTATATTCATAGATAACTTGAATATGAGAACACGTTTTGGGCATAAGCATAGATCCCAAAAAACCAATTCATATGTTCAAAAACATCCATCTGATTCCAAAGATCAATTATTCGGATCCCATATCAAATCCATTGATAGGAAATCAGATTAAGGGGAACCAAGTGGACGGAGACGATGGTACCATCGCATCGTCGACATAAGAGAGCTGACTGACTTGCTAGCGAAAAGCAATTTAGGCAGATAAAGTACCTACCTATCAATTCAAATAAGGACGTGGTGTATTATTAGACCACATCCGCCAGATTACTCTTTAGGCATGCCTACAGCCGGTTTTTAGCTTCCATATTTTTTACTCTAGCCTATACCTGCTACTTGAAGATGTTGTTCCACCAGCATGAGCCTGAATTAGTTGCATATAGATTATGATTATAATGCGTGTTAGGTTCGAGTCATATTCAACTTATGCGCGTCTCTGTTTCCTGAAAAATATCTGGGAGTTTTAAAGGTAAGTATGAACCGATATCTTCTAGGCAAGGATATCATGTTGTTACCCGCGTCGTCACTTACCATCAGTTGAAAGTTGAGACAAAGGTCAAATGTAAGCATATCAAAGGTAAAAAAACTGAACTGAAATGAACGTCACATCTATAGCTAAAATCTTGATAGATAAATGCATCGAATGAAATTTTAATACTAAATAGACTCAAGGTACATTTTACAGAAAATCATAGTTCATATTTATAGATGGGTAGAATTAGAAAATAAAAACTAGTGGGCTTTAGAGCACACAAGACTTCTTTAGCTCCATCTATCGGCCGGTATAACTTTGTTTTTGCTTTGTTTAATGTTAATGTCGCTATCTCGACAAATGTATAATCATTTTATATAGCAACATAATAATAATTTTTTAGTTATTTTCAACCTTGTTATGTTGACAATGAAGATCTACGTCAACCAACAACTTTTAATTTCCGTTACGCATTCACCAGCTTAATCCCCAAGTCAAGCGTGCGTGAAGATTTTTTATTTCAAAAACCCTTTTTACTACGCTTTATAGAAATCTGAAGGAAATCTCCCTAAATATGCAATCTCTACATCGCAGTAGTTTGGGCTGTACGTTGCCTATCAGTCACTCAGGATCAAGACTTTCATGTAAATAGGTATATGCTTATTTTGTTTTTTTTTTTAGCTACCATGATGTACCATTTCTCAGGTATCAGCTCACCTCGAACTGGTGTTAACGGAGCGCCGCTTCCGAGTGCTCGTGACGTCAGCGTGACCGTCCACCGTGCGAGCTACGCACACGACTCCGTATTCACGGTGATGTTAGCCGTGTGGGGGCAGTTCGTAGACCACGACATCACTGCCACTGCGCTCAGCAAAGGTAGGCCTAATAGCCAAGGTAAGATCTGATTGTGTTGCGTTGTTATTATCCTACCGGTTCTGAAAACACTACCAAACTGTCTGACCCTAATGGTCCAGAGTCTAGATAATACGAGCGACCCGATTACAGCCGCTACATTAAAATACTGCAACAAAGCATCGGACAAAAGGTGTCTATAAGCTGACTGCCTATTCTATATATATTCTCGGGGGCGAGATGGCTAGACTGCAAACGCGACCCCTTCTCGCCCCGGTACGGCGGAAGACGGCTCACTTGGGTTTAGTGGGTTCGAGTCCCACTTACCATGGGGTTGGTGGCAGGGAAGTGCGAGGGCATTTGACAAAATAAAAGACCGATGACCCTGACCAGTCATTGCAAATAATTACGTTTTCAACAAAGACACAAAAGCAAAGACACAAAAGCTGTGCCCTTTCCTCCCAGGTCAGAACAGCTCGGCCCTCTCATGCTGCGACCCCTCACAGCCCGCACACCCCGAGTGCTTCCCCGTGGTGCTGGACGTGGAGGACCCCTTCTACCAGGCGTACAACATCACATGCATGGAGTTTGTACGGTCTGCGCCTGCACCCACCTGCCATTTCGGTAAGTAAGAATAGCGTAGATGATGAGTATTTTATATCCAGCAAAGTAGCAAGTATTGTAATTTCAGTCACACACATCAATTTCTCTTTATTCACCATCTAGGTCCCCGAGAACAGCTGAACCAGGCGTCCGCTTTCATCGACGGCTCCACAGTATACGGTTTCAACGACGAGCGCGTCACCCGACTCCTCACCACCGGCGGACAACTCAAGATGCTGAAGATTGGAGCTAGGACTCTGCTGCCGCCGTCTACTGACCCGAATGATGGCTGTAACACTGCTGAAATGAACGCAAACGGAAGATATTGCTTTGAATCTGGTAAGCTGGGCTAACCTTGATTACTCTAAATTTAATAACATCTAAAATAATATAATATAAACGCTATTAGAGTGTACAATAACTTACCTGACATTTACAAGAACTTGCCTCTAATTACTTTTAAGACAAAATTGACTCAATGGCTCTTAGATAAATGTTTTTACGATTTAAATGAATATATGACTTATAAAGTATGATAATATACCAACAATTGTATGGCTAGTAATTAATGAGTGTAAGGAACTTATAACATTGCACACCACTGTTGTGGTAGAATGTACGAGCTTTTTAATTGTAATACCAACTATTTATGTACTACATTCTGCAATAAATTATATTCTATTCTATTCTGTAATCATGGTTCATCTAAATAGAAATCATCTCAGGTATAGCGCCATAATCAAAGAAGTTAGTTGTTGAAGATGTCTATTTGTGACGTGAAATTAGAGAACACTTAGAAAGTATAATGGTACAGTATCATATTTTAATGGTGTCAAAAACCATTGTGCTTTTAGACAACAAGGCGGCTATACAGAATGTAGTGCAGTACCGAGTGATGTGAATCGGCAAGACTTTCATCGGTGACATTTCGCATGTGATAATTTACTACTGTGTGACTAGTTATATACTGACAAAACACTTTTTGTTAAGTGATTTATCGATTTCAGACGTTTTAACTTTCTAAACGCCACCATATATTTCATGATCAAATTAACTTCAGAAAAGGCTGGAATATAATAAAATAGAGGAATGGTTTAAGAAACGACGGTTATAAGAGAATTTTAGACTATCCTTCACAAAACCCCCAGGCGACGACCGTGCCAACGAGAACCTGCATCTCACAACTATGCACCTTATCTGGGCGCGGCAGCACAACAGAATCGCCACCACTCTGAAATCTCTCAACCCGTTGTGGGATGACGAAACCATCTATCAAGAATCCAGGAGGATTCTCGGAGCTCAGATGCAGCACATCACTTATGCAGAGTTCTTACCTGCTATCCTTGGTAAGAGTTTTTTTTAAAATAAGTTTTAAGGACTGTGAGAATATCAATGGTAAGCACAAGAAAGTTGATATAATTCTCATAATGATAATATTGCAATCCAACTTCAATTTGATTTATTACTTTTACATGTATATAGCATAATGTTTGTTGTTAAATTTTGTATAACATTTCTTCTCCTTTTGCGAGTAAGTGATGGCGCAGAAGGAGACCGCGGAGCGGGTCAGAAAGGAGGCCGCTGGAGCTGACCCGCTCCGGCGCAGACGAGTGGGAAGGAGGAGGAGGCGTTACGCGCACCTCCTCCCTCCCCCGTAGTGGGGCCACTGGTGGAGAGTCGGGGGACTCTCCGCCGGCTTGCACGGCCCCACACGTCTGGTGGGTGACCTTGGTGAGCAAGGTCACCCATCCATTGGCGCGGAGAGGCCCGAAAGGGCCTGCCGCCGGGGGCGAGTTGGCTGGACTGCAGTGGCGACCCCTTCTCGCCCCGGTACGGCGGACGAGGCCTCACGGGGGGGTTTTAGTGGGTTCGAGTCCCACATACCCCCTGCCACCACCCCCGTGGTGGCAAGGAAGTGCGAGGGAATTTCACCCACTCAAAAAAAAAAAGGTATAACATTTCTTGAGAAATTTGCTTAAAAAAGTAGTACGAAAGGTAAACACAGGTTCCGTAGAATGTCAGCTCTAATCATTGGCTGAAATTTCCCGTTTAACTGTAATGCTGTTTGTGCCAAATAAGTACCAGCATACGGTCAGCACATGTCGCATCAAATCTGGTTGATGCTCTGGAAAATGCTTAATTTGAAAAGTGCGGCTCACGGATCCAGGGTCTCAACACCGGCTAAAATATCTAACCACTTCCGAGATTACTATGTTTACGCCGTTACAGCTACCGTAAAATATCCTTGACACCTTGTTCCAGGCACGGATGTGATGTGGGCGCTGAACCTGACTCTCTTGTCGGACGGGCAGGCGAATGTGTATGACCCCACTGTTGACCCCTCTATCGCCAACCACTTTTCCGCAGCTGCCTTTAGGTTCGCACATACTCTGCTACCGGTAAGTGCTGGTTAAGCTACCAGTAAAGAGAACGTATTGAGCTAATGACAATAATACGGGAAACTTGCACAATTCCTATTCCTCCCAAATTTTCCCCTCAGGGTCTGATGCATAGCGCAGACGTCAACAACGGCACCATCAACTACATCAAGTTGCACCAAATGCTGTTCAACCCTTACGCACTGTACACAGCCAAGGGAACTAAAGACTCCATCAAGTCCGCCATGCAGACTGTAGTGCATAGCGCTGATCTTCATGTTACCGCTGAGGTGAGAACAGACCTTACATCATGTTTATAAAAATATAGCATCTGTTTTTCATTGCATTCCCGGCCACTTTAACGTCATAATCCTATTAATCCAAAACATTTGTAACACCTATAATATTCTCCAAAATCTCAACCTTCTGTCAATGTCCTTTCCAGCTTAGCAACCACATGTTCGAGAACCCAACCATGGCTAACTTGTCGGGCGTGGCAGTCAGGCCCGATGGTCCCTGCGGCCTTGACTTGGTGTCTCTGAACATACAACGTGGGAGAGACCACGGCCTGCCTCCATATCCCCAGTGGAGAGAGCACTGTGGCATGTCACGACCCAAGAACTTCACTGACTTGGCGAAGATATTTGATGCATCTTCTCTGCAGAGGATCCAAACGATATACAAGTAAGTGATGAATGCAACTCCTTGTTTCGAGTAATACCATAAACAGGTGCATCGTTGTGGTCTTCTTGTAATGTTGTTTGATCTTTAACTAAACTCAGGAAGTAAGAATATGGAATACGTAATGTACATATATCCTCCGACTGAGGTTAGAGAGGGTGATTTTATGATTTAGTGGTAGCTCATTGCGGCTTTAAGTCCTACTCCTCCAAACTTAATTACTGTAAAATTATTTAGGCACACTCGCATTTCTATATCTAATAATTAGAAGAGTTGAAGATATTTGCTGTCAACCCACAAGCCCGCACTAGCCAGCGTGAACCATAAATTATGACCTCTATATTTTCTCCCAGTAGAAAATATTGTGTCGTAACGGTTATACCGCATATTCAAGTCACTAAATCCGAAGGGACATGACTGTGTCATCGCCACCAAGCGACACTTGCTTAGCGTAGTGATGGGTTAATTGTGGTCTACACTCTCTCCCTGTGGGAGAAGGTCCATGTTCCAATTAAAGAATTTAGCCATTGGTTTTTAGTTAGTTGAAAGAGTTCGGCTGGTAGTTCTAGGAGTTTAATGAGCTAATGAGCTGACGATGTAAATGTGTGATCCAACTACTATCTGGTGATGTTGCTATTTTTTTTCATTTCGTTATCACCAATATATTTTCCTTGTGCCGTAACAGTAGCGTAGACGACATCGACCTATACACGGGAGCCCTAGCGGAGGAACCGAAGGGGCGGCTCCTCGGGCCCACGCTTACGTGCCTCATCGCTGACCAGTTCCTGCGACTGAAGGTCGGGGATCGGTTCTGGTACGAGACCTCGGATGAGACCATCGCTTTCACATTGGGTAAGTACCACGTTGTAAAGATAAAGTTCATATTATAAACATAACACGGGTCTATTCGCGCATAAAAATTATTAAAACATAAGTTTGACTGACCTCGTCGTTTCGACCAAGTTACATTGGCCGTGGTCACGAGCGAGGGGAGTCCCCTCGTGGCCACGTTTATGATGCAGTTATAATCATATTGTTTAGATATTTGTGCGCGAATAGACCCATTTTATCTTTATACTAATTATAATATGAGTTCAAGTCGCGAAACTTTAAAAAGATTAAATTTCTTCATAATTATTATTGCCGTATTTAGAGATGTGCCTACCTCAAAAAACAAACTACCTACGTATTTCTCCTACCATAGAGGTACTTAAAATTATTTTTACATGAAACTAAAGATTCGCCTTACCATTGCTGCAAATACATTTTTAAAGTACCTATAAATTATTATCAGGCATAAAACGTCATCTGGGTCTGTAGGCATTTTCATTATACGTCTCATACGATGAAGGCTACACGGAGCTACGATTTATTACGGCTAAAAGTTTTGACCTAATAAGTAGCATAGGATAAGAAGCAGTGTAACATATGTGAAGAGTACGACAGATAGTATATTATACTTAAAATCCGGCATTAAATTTTCCAGAACAACTGACCGAGATCCGCAAAACAACACTAGCCGGTGTGATATGTTCCAACGAAGCGCTACTAGACAGCGCACAGCCGCGAGTCATGGAGGCAGTTAGTTCCACCAACCCTCTCGTCGACTGCATGGAGCTCCCGCAACCAGACTTCACCGCCTGGAAAGATCCTAATGCTGCCATCCCTTACCCTGCCAAGCCTTCGAACAAGCCTGGCAAACCTAACCAGCCTGGAAAACCTTACCAGCCTGGAAAACCTTACCAGCCTGGAAAACCTTACCCACCTGGAAAACCTAGCCAGCCTAGCAAGCCAAAAGAAAAGAAAACGTAGTGTTGAACAACGTCAAACGTGTTTTGTATATATAAAACACCTTATAATATTCGTGTAGCAAACGACAGGTACGCAGAAATGTTTGCTATGCGCTTAGTTTGAGTTACGTGAAAGAATGGTCGCAACTGATTCATTGCATCACTTTTATTACGTTCAGCAGTAACTTTTTCCAGGGTGAAATAATTTCGATTTATTTTATTATTTTGACACTTTTACGTGTACCAACATCACATTTCATGTTGTCTGTATGGCGTTATCCCTATACTAGATTTAAATCAATTAAATACTTAAGTACTAAATATAAAATGCCGCCATTACTAGTATAATGTTATTTTGTGTAGTACCGAAATTTTTTAAGGCTCATTTTATTTTTAATATTTTTAATACTCATATTTAAATTTCCTAAGCTTGCTATATGATTAGTATAATTAAGTAATAATAAATGATAACTGTGGAGTTATCTCTGCCTACTACCTTCCCTAAGTTTTCGTTAAGGGTGGTAATAGCCAGTTTTAGCATTTTTTGATAGTTAAGTTACGTATCATTATTATTTTTCACATCAAGATTCTATAGTATTTTAAAATCTGTACAGCTACAGAATCTTTGTAAATATTATTATTTGTTTGGCTTTTCGTTGTTAGTGTGTACGAAGTATTTGTTTTGAAAATATTTATAAGAATTTACATGAACACAATAATTTTTGTAGCAGGCAATTATTATTGAGTTAAATGTAATTTATTTGTTTGCAAATGTCCCATAGTCTAATTACGTAAATATATATATCTCGTTTTATGTTATTTTATTAAGTACTAGTTGTTGAAATATCGATTGAGTGTTAAATAAAATAATGATTACATAAAATTATTTTGATAATTTTTATCGGTCGACAGTGGAAATTTTAACAGTTTTCCTGTAACTAGTTTATTTTGTGCCTTTGGGCAGCCTAAGAACTGACACCAGCTGACTGACCATTAGTCTACACAAGAGACTAAAAGAACGAGTGTGCTTTAGACCACACCACTGAAGTAAAACTTCTTTAGTTTAGCTCCATCTATCGGCCGGTATAACTGACCCCCCCCCCCCCCCCCCCCCCCCCCCTCCCCTTGATCCTCGTGCCCTAGGCTGCAGCCTAACTAGCCTAAGGGTTAAACAGGCCTTGTCTACTGCAAAATAGCCTGTGAACCAACTGCAACTTTCGCTCGCCTCGCATTCACCAGCTTACTCTCCAAGTCAAGCGTGCGTAAAGAAGTTTTGATTCATAAACTTGAGAATGCAAAACGTAAATCGAGAAAAAAGAGGAAAGACAAAATAATGACAACTCCTTACTCATCGTATCTGAATTTACAAGGTAACACACATGAATGACTCTTTTTACCGTTTCGGTCCGAAACCCAAATTTTTTTTTTATATAAGCCTTTTGTAAACAATAGAGAATTCATGCAAAATCCAGACCTATTACGTAAACAACATCCCAAAGAGGGAGACCTCAAGGCCCACAGCTCAGGATGCTAACTCCTGACATCAGCTACCATCAGATATATCTCGCTATTTTAAACCCTACTTCTTTGAGTAAAGGAAGATTGTAGCCTGAACCTGAGATTTGGCAGGACACGACAAAAAGTCTACCTATGTTGTTTCTGTCCATAATCTTATCGCACTAGGAATAAAGTTCAAAATCGCTTAGTGAAGTATTTCACAGATGTGTTAGAAGTTGCCCAAATAGATCTGTATTGGCTGCAAGTTTATCAATCTGCCTTCTTTAAAACTTTGAAAAGTCTTTGCGGTCCCGGTTTTAAGGTTTATGTTTCCGTAACTAGGAATGTATTAAGTAAATATGAATTTGATAGTTTGGTATGCATGCATGGTGGCAAGGCCATCGTCCTCCTACATGGACGATACATGGGCGCGACAATGCTAATGCTCTTGATCCTTGTTGAATCATACGGCTCTTAACTGTCTGTATGGACAGTAATGGGTCTAGTTTATTAATTGAATGTGAACTTTTTGAGGTAGGTGTTAAGGCGTTTGTTTATATCACAATACGGAATAGAAGTTTTTTAGGTAGATTTTTCTTTTTCCGTGGGATATGACAAGAAAAGTTTTAAATTGGTTTTGGTTGACAAAAATAGCTTTTGTTGACGTACTTTTACACTTTACTTACAGTTTTTTTACTTAAAAAAAAACCCTCTTCATCTAAGCAAGCATTATCAGTAGAAAGTTAGAAACCGTTTCAACCACTTCGAAGTTGGAAATGACGGAGCCGAAGAGCGAGTTCTACAGGGGGCCAATTCTACTAACAAAATTGTAAATCGATTGGAATAGAACCGCAGCCGAACGACAGCTTTTAGGTGTTTTCATATTCCACTATCGCCAGCTGCGGTACGGTTATAGTTACGTTGAGTTGCGGCCAACGATCGATCGAAACTTCTAAAGTTGCATTCTGCTAACTCGATCGAACGTGAACGTAACGTTACTCTCTATTAGACCGTATTACAGAACTATGCTCAGTTGAATCGATGCTTAAGACAAAATTTCATTCACCAAATGATCACTTTATGAATGAAATCTCTACTTGAGCGCCGATCGATGACTGAGCATCGTTCTGTAATACGGATCTTACTAATTACAAAAACTAGTTTAATTTGAAAGTCTGCAAAAATAGTTTTTATTACATATAATAGTTTTTATCTACCAAAGTATAACTAAATATGTAGGTAGTTAGATACATAACTATTATAGTTTGACGAATGGTTTGGCACTGGTCTAGATTTTGCATCTAGACATGATGGAATGCTAAATTATCTTCTGGCGATTATGTCATAGACGCCCACGTGGGACACGTCTTTTGTCAACAAGTAATAATAATAATATGTGTGGACATCTCACACAACGCCATCTAGCCCCAAACTAAGCAAAGCTTGTATTATGGTAACTGATACAATACTATTATATTACAGTGCTATTATCAAGAATTATGATAATAAAAATAACGCCTAACGATCATATACGTAGATCCTGGACTAGATAACTAGGATTGTATCTAGGGCCCGGTTACTACGAGGACCATGGAGTCAAAACGCCCAGGCTCAGAACAAAAATTTGCGCATTCTTTTTTAATTCTATGCAGAAATACTTGCGCTGTCGAGGGTATCAAACCCGCCACCTCCGGGCTATGAGCCGACCTGCTCAACCAACACACCACAGATGCTTTTAAGATATAAACTTCTTGGCTGTTTTTGAAGTAAAACTTCTTTACGCACACTTGACTTGGGGAGTAAGCTAGTGAGGAGAACGGAAGCTGAAGTTGGTTCACGTAGATTCTCCATCATAACAAAGTTAAAAAATTGTATTATTATGATGGTATGTCAGGTAAAATGACAATTTTCAAGATGGTGATGTTAACAAAAAACAACGTTAGATAGATCGTCCGGCCGATAGATGGAGCTAAAGAAGTTTTACTTGAGTCGTGTGGTCTAAAGCACACTCGTTTGTTTTTCTTATTAATAATAAGAAAAACAAACGAATTCATATTGCAATGCATTTAGGCCTAGCAAATATTAGTGCTGACCTATAACTTAACTCCCCGTTGCCGCCCGAGACGCGTCTTGAGCGACCCCGCCGATCCTATAGCAGCCGTAGTATCGGCTGCGCTAGGAGCACCGGACCAGCAAGCCCTTCTCACTCAGGTACTGTTTTCGGTCCCCTTAATTTTTACCATTTCGATTTTTTATCATTTCATCGTATAAAAACGCATAGTCTGTAAAAATTTCAAGCAGCTACCTAAACTTCAAGGGTTACATGATATAGTATAGGTAGTGTAGTACAAAACCAGGAGACCGTAGTGACCTACATATTTCCATAAGTAGAATAGAATAGATAAGAAAGAATAGATATATTTGTGCCAGTGTCAAGTAAATGATAATTTATCAAGTTAATGATATTTCACGCAAATATGTGTCAAGTCATAGTCGAAGTCATCAAGTCAAGTCATAGTCTAGTCAAAGTCATACTCCTAGTAAAGTGGTGGCAACTTTACTTGAAGCTTCTATGGAGTTTTGGAAACAACACGAAAAGAAACGTTTCACCATCATTATACCATTTTCCCACACTCACGCCTGTAATCCAGCACTTAACGAATAGATTACCACCAATTTTATGCACTAACACTGAAAATAACACAAGTTTTGGCAAATAATACAATGCGGTGACGCAATCTTTTTCGCTTTCCCGCCAAAACCGTTATGTATCACCGTAGTGACCTACATATTTCCATAAGTAGAATAGACTAGATAAGAAAGTAGGTAGGTTACCTAACCTACCAGAGTAGGTCACCTAACTTACCTATCAACAAAGGTACCCTTCGTAGATACTTTGACACAACGAACAATACCGTGGAAGCCAAGTCTAGAACGTTCTGTCATACGTTATCTGCCACAATGAACATGACTATATACTTTACGAAAACAAGTTATTTGTAAACATCTGGATCTTGTCCAAGGTTCGACCCTAAACTGTAGTAATAAAGTTTATATTTTAAATTTTGATTTATTTGACTTGATAGGAGGTGGTAGAACTTTTCGGCAAAGTTCGTCTAGGTAGGTACCACCGCTTTGCCAGTTATTCTGTCGCCAAGCAGTAGTCTGCAAGCACTACTGTGTTTCGGTTGGAAGGGCACTGTAGCTAGTAAAATTACTGGGCAATTGAGACTTTGACCTAATCTCACAGCCGAGTAATCTTATTACCAGACTGTGCTGATGTCTCAGAATGGCGTGCGCAGTGCAGTGTCACGAACTTTTTTGCAAAGTTTGTCTAGGTAGGTACCACCGCTTTGCCAGTTATTCTGCCGCCAAGCAGTAGTGCGCAAGCACTGTTGTGTTCTGGTTTGAAGGGCATGTAGCTAGTGAAATTACTGGGCAAATGAGACTTTATGATCTAATCTTGTGAGTCTAGTAATCTTTCTAGATTGTGCTGATGTCTCAGAATGGCGTCAGAATGGCAAAAAAATCTAGATTTCGAAAAGTGCGGGGCTAACTTCACACACACGGCTCGAGCTCAGTTGGTAGTAACTTTGCCTTCTGAATTGTTGCTAAACATTTGTGTGAAGATTTGGGTAAAATATTTTTTTTTAAATAGTCGAGAAATCGGCAAACTTCTTTTGTTTTTTTTTTTTCAGGTTGTACAGTTTGGTTTATAATTCCGTATAGCAGCGATTTGTATTCACAAATTTTTTTCTTTATCTAATTCATGTTTTTTTTTTTTGTTTTTACTTTCCTTGTATTCGTAATGAAAAGCACAGTATTTTCCTCGGGTTAAAGACTTATTTGGTCTCACAAACTATTGGCCATACCCTATCTCGAGCCTAAATAAGTTACTTTCATCCCTTTTTTTTAGGGGGGGGAAATGCCCTCGCACTTACCTGCCACCACGAGGGTGGTGGCAGGTAAGGTGCGAGATGGTGTCGCAGCTGCATTGACCATCTCGCCCCAGCGATAAGTTACTTTCATCCCTAGGGCAACAATGTAATATGTCAACAACAGACCGAGACGAGCCATTTAAAACATCGCCAGGATCACCTTGTTTTGTCTTGCATTAGCAAGACAAAGATATATTGTTTTCGTGCCAATTTTCGGTGTAGTATGGTCACAGTTATCTATGAGTACCTATAGTGAAGTAAAATTGGACGCCAGATGTAAGGTTGGATGCTGGAGGTAAGTACGCTAGTAAGTACTTACTAATTAGTTATTCTGTGCAAACATGATGATTCCAACATGTAAACATGGCTGTATCATCCTCGAAGTAAACTTACCTAAGTAGGTGGCTACATACCTAACTCATAAGTTTTTGAAGTAAAACTTCTTTACGCACCTGCCTTGGGGAGTAATCTAGTGAATACTTGTCGAACGGAAGTGGAAGTTGGTTCACGTAGATCTCCATTGTCAACATAACAAAATTAAAAATTAGTATTACTATGTTGGTATGTCCGGTAAAATGTCAATTTACATGTAAATTATAATAATAAAATTATAAGTATATAGTAAAAATGGCGACATCACCATTAAACAAAGCAAAAACTAAGTTATATAGGCCGATAGATGGAGCCAAATTAAAAAGGTTTTACTTCAGTCGTGTGACCTAAAACACACACATTTTTTTTTAAATTTAGTTTTGCAACTCGTAAATTACCACTTGCATTGAAAATCTTGGCATCGGCCACGAAATTGTGATGCGTGGGATTAGATGGAAACGCGAACGGTGTGGCGCAGCGCCGCGGCGGCCGGGCCGTGTGGCGCTAAAGTTCCGATTGATTTATTCACTGCCAAATGTTTTAATTCGATAATTGTTAACAAATTGGTACGTAATGTAGGTAAGTAATTTTCATTCAATTTTAGTTCTTGTGTTTTCTTGGAACTGGGCAATAATTAAGTGTAAGCAATAAACATAACATTATTTATCAAGAAGAAGGCAGTATTTGAGGCAATATAACCTTACTTACAAATATATATGTATACCTACTGCGTTAACACCTGGCAGTTTCGCTATGTGGAATCGAATAATTTAAAAAGGTTGATAAGTATTTTAAGCGAGTAATCTGTGCAGATTACATAAACTGGCTGCGAAGGTTTTTCTAACTTAGTCGGGTTATACGTTACTCGACGCGTGGCGCGGCCGCTGATTATGCATCACGTTTTACTCACACGTGACTTGCGGTAGCACGTGTGCGGTTTACTGTCAAGTGTGGCCAGCGTACGGTTGTTTACCCAATACAAGGGCAGCTCTGGAATGTTCTAGAAATTCAATCAGTGGTCAGCGTTGTTGGTACATTAACTACTTACTGATTATTGTTTGTTGTGCACTATTTGTTGATCCTATAAAAATATAATAATTTATTAATATTATATCAATTATTTTATAATAATATATGAATATTTACATTATATAATACACGGCCCGCACCGGCTTCGCACGGGTATAAAATATATAGCATTCATTCATTCACTGAAAAAATGATTAAAATCGATCCAGTAGTTTCGGAACCGCCGCAAACGCTACGTCCCGCAATTTTTTAATCTGTAATATCTTCGAAAATATTCATTTAAATCATATGCTTTAAAGGGCCATATAGATCTATATTAAATCAACAATGTATTTAAGGTATTTAGATAAGAATTAATGCTGTATTGGTTAAACTCGCTTCGAAAGTTAGCCGTTATTTGTCGTAAAAAGTAGACCTTTTCAATGTGTAGGTACAATACTTAGTACATTATTTTGATAAATCTCGTAGGGTTAAGCCTGCGTTTGCAATGTAAGCGGAAAAAAATTAATTATTTACGACATCACATTAGAAACCTCAATATATATATATGTGGGCAAGAACGGTTTGTGGGTAGATAGGTTGCAACCTATATAACTATAGGCCTTCAGCATGTCCGCACCGCGCCGTGTCTGGAACAAGAATGATCCGTAGCACTCCAATCGATCCCTTTATATAGCCAGACAGGTATGGGCGCCATGACAGTTGCCGGTGCTGCCACTGTAATAAATTTAATGCCACCACAGGGTAAATTACGGGGCTCGATCGCTGTGCATAGAGTTTATAACTGGACGTTGCCGCCGTCACGGCCATACTGACGTGCGTACGTCCTCGTACGCTTAGCTTCACTTTGTACCTGGTGAGAGACATAAGTATCAGTGTTATTGCTCGTTCATCCTGGCAATTAAATTGTGTTAAACTTGAAGTCAAAGTCAAAAGATTACTTTTCAATTTGATTAGTCAAAAGCATTTAACCTTCCAGTCATCGTCAGGGTTAACCCTTCAGCACCATTAGTATACCTTCATTTATAAAAAATGGACCGAATAATGCTAACCGGATAGATATCCCTATAGCAACCAAAAATCATCATTCCTACATTTTTTTAATGGACCAATTAGTGCTAGACCGGATAGATATCCCTTTAGCAACCAACATTTTTTTTTATGGACCATTAGTGCTAGTCCGGATAGATTATCCCTTTAGCATTCAGACACATTTTTCTTGTCATCATTTTTACATTTTCTTTTTTTCTCGAAAAAAACGAATCGTTACTTTTTTCCATTTTTTTTTTTCACTGGTTTGGGTTAACCCTGCAACTAAATTTGATATTAGTGTCACCCGCCGTCACGTCATCATTCACATCACGTCTCGTCACGTTTCGCGTTGCTTGAAGAGTGATGTAGAAATGGGCAATCCCACTTCTGATGTGGGCAGGAACGGGTTGAGGGTAGGTAGGTTGCAACCTATATAACTATAGGCCTTCAGCATGTCCGCACCGCGCCGTGTCTGGAACAAGAATGATCCGTAGCACTCCAATCGATCCCTTTATATAGCCAGACAGGTATGGGCGCCATGACAGTTGCCGGTGCTGCCACTGTAATAAATTTAATGCCACCACAGGGTAAATTACGGTGCTCGATCGCTGTGCATAGAGTTTATAACTGGACGTTGCCGCCGTCATATATATATATATATATATATATATATATCTACTTACTATAAAACTAAAACACTTATTGTAATTTCATTTTAATCATAGCCAGTGGCAACACTATTCTAGAGCTATATAACCATCAAAAATTGTGCCAAGCGACTCTCGCACGACGCGTCGCATGTGTGCCGCGCGCCGCAGCACTCAGTCCCCGCGCAGTGGAACAACCTCGACTATTCAATCTCAGAACTATTATGTATTCTGTGACGTTACTGTACATACATTAATGCCCACAATCCATACTACCGTACATTACAAATAATTAAGCTCGATATTTACAAAATTCCTAAAACTAATGAATTAAAATTGTTTGTTCTACGATAGCAATTTTATCAAATGTAACGCTTAATATTATCAAGTAACGTTGGTATACCGGAAATCAATAAGACTACCTACGTCAGGGATACTGAATGAACCTTTACGTATCAACGTGCCATTTTTCTAAACAAATATTTATGACGGCATAGACGTGCAATCAAATAATTTTGATTTTGTGATTTTTGCGAAAAGAATAAAATATATAATAATAAATACCATCAACTCATAACTCTTTATTTACTACAGAAAATTAGGACCATTTTGCAATGTTACAATTATACGCGTAATTTAAATTAAAGTAAAATTAGTTTTTTTTTGTAGTAATTAGTTCTGTTGTTGCAGATTAGATGACAAATAACATATTATGTTAGGGTTGTAAGATGTCACTTTTGGCAGAATGCACGCTGAGCTAAGGGATCACTCACGTGTTCAAAAAGTGTCAAGTATGTATTGTATGACGACTCGTCACGTCATACAATACCTGCTTCACACTTTTTTTTTCGTAGTGCATTATTAATTTTGTGATCAGTGACGTGCTCAAAATATTATGTCGCGTGCCACCCCTGACCTAAGTATTCAATCACAGAAGACATAGCGTAAGTAGCTTTTTTGGCGGGAAAACGAAATAGATCGCGTCATCGCATTATTTTTCAAAACTTGTGTTATTTTCAGTGTTAGTGCATAAAATTGGTGGCATTTTATTCGTTAAGTGCTGGATTACAGGCTCGAGTGTGGGAAAATGGTATAATGATGGTGAAACGTTTCTTTTCATCTTGTTTTGTTTACAAAACTCCATAGAAGCTTCTGGTAAAGTTGCCACCACTTTACTAGGAGTATGACTTGACACGTACATACATATTATATTAACTCAAATTAATTAATGAATATATTATATAATATTAATTAATTTGAAAAATTATCAATTACTTAACACTGGCTAAGTACACAATAATGTGGAGCCAAAACAAATACAAAAAAAAATTTGTAGTATATAATAGTGTAATAGTGTACAATTGAAGAAAATACAAGTCTGAAAAAATGAAAACGAAGAAACTACTATGAATAAAACAGACTCTGGCAAATGCCCAAGACGTGCGACGCCATTTCTCCCCAAAGGTGGAAAAAAAAATAGTGTACAAATGTACAATACAATATGGAAACTAGGGAACCAAAGGCCCCGGGGAAGTAATAAACTAGGGCCCCAACTAATCTATTTAAAATCGTTTGTTCCGTATTCGTCACTTTCCTAATTCTACGTAATCCAGATTTGTCGTACTCCTGATTCGTAGTACTTCAGAGAATTATTTATATTCCAAATGTGAGATAATTTTTCGCTAGTTCAATTTGTAGTTTGTAAGTCACAGTCTGAAGGGCCCCTGAGCTTGGGGCCCTCGGGGTACGCCCCGTCTAGTCCTCCGATAGCTACGTCACTGATTGTCACACATTATCGCGAGGAACTATGACAGAGCAGTTATCACTTTACTCAATCATCGCGTTATTATTTTAGCCTTGAGCTGCAACTTTTCCGTTAGCCATGACGGTGGGTGAGTAAATGATTGACACTAGATTAGGTACCAACTTACTTTTTTGAAGTAAAACTTCTTTACGCATGCTTGACTTGGGGAGTAAGCTGGTGAATGCGAGGCGAACGGAATTTTAAGTTGGTTTACGGAGATCTCCATTCTCAAACATAAAAAAGTAAAAAAAAATGTATTATTATGTTGGTATAATGACAATAGACTAGTCTCAGTCATACTTCTAGTAAAGTGGTGGCAACTTTACTAGAAACTTCTATGGAGTTTTGGAAACAACACGAAAATAAACGTTTTATCATTACACTACTTTCTCACACTCATATAGCCTGTAATCCAGCACTTAGCGAATAAAAAAACCAATAATTTTATGCACTAACACTGAAAATAACACAAGTTTTGGAAAATAATACAATGCGGCGACGCGATCTTTTTCGTTTTCCCGCCAAAACTCCCTGAAGCGATCTTTCTCGTTTTCCCGCCAAAACTCCCGACATTACATTAAACAATGCAAAAACAATGTTATACCGGCCGATAGATGGAGCTAAACTAACGAAGTTTTTCTTCATTCGTTTGGTCTAAAGCACACTCGTTTTTTTATTTGTTAATGAATGACATGCTAGCTAATCGTTATTGTATCAGTTATCTGGTTCTCATAGTACAAGCTGTGCTTATATTATTGAATGGACATACACAGCCGCAGCGTTTCGAAGACGGACAAAGACATACAGCGCTGTCGTAGTCACTTTTTTGTTTTGGTATAGCTCCACACTTTCGTGTATTTAGCCAGTGTCAAGTAATTGATAATTTCTCGAGTTAAGTAATATATATGTGTCAAGTCAAGTCACAGTCCAAGTCATCAAGTCAAGTCATAGTCTAGTCCAGTCAAGTCATACTCCTAGTAACTAAAGCGGTGGCAACTTTACCAGAAGCTTCTATGGAGTTTTGGAAACAACACGAAAAGAAACGTTTCACCATCATTATACTACTTTCCCACACTCATGCCTGTAGTCCAGCACTTAACGAATAAAATGCCACCAATTTATGCACTAAAACTGAAAATAACACAAGTTTTGGAAAATGATACAATGCTGGGACGCGATCTTTTTCGTTTTCCCCGTCGTCGTAGTCACTTAAACTTTAGAATACAAAGCAGGCACAGATAATATATTCCACCTATGATTACCTACAAGTCATGATGTGTAGGTAATTATAGTATTTAACAAAATATCATCTAAGTTTTTAATGTTTATTACTATAGTCTATGGAGTAATCTAGTCATAATGACGCTACACCGATGTGGCCAAGTCATGCAGCCATAGTTCCATTTAGCCAGCTGCCAACTCCCTATTTCAGCAAAGAATCCGGATTTCCGCGATTCTTAACCAAATGTAGTACTATTATATAATCTATGCCTTGGTCACCGTGTTCTATGTACGTGATCGTTCGGCGTTATTTTTCTTATCATTATTTTTTGGTAATGTTGTCATACTCCCCTAGTCTAGTAGTCCCCCAAGGGACTGCACATAACACAGCACTCGCTAATTCCATTCCTAACCTTTCATTCCTAACCAGTTGACTGTACCTATTATAGTTAGTACCTAACGTACCTACCACATGTCTGGTCTGGTAGGTAAACGTGTGATCGATCTCAAGTCGTATTATGACCCCGATATTTTCCTCGAATTCGGATGACGACCGGCCTCATTGTATTTCTCGCAAATAGAAAAGGGAATTACAGGTAGTATACTAATGTCGTGAACAAGGCATAGAAAATATGAATTAATGAATAAATTATAGCCCAAAATTAAGCAGATAACTGATAGAATTGTTGACAGTTGACAACCTTTGCGGTGTGGTCGTTCAGCAGGTCGGCTCATAGCCCGGAGGCTGTGGATTCGAGTATTGCACCAAATACTTGCTCTGTATCTGGGTGCTGTGAGACCATAGTCCTTGTAGTTCCCGAGTCCCTATAGATACAGGCGATCGTAGTTAGGGTCCAGTATCTATGTATGTAATCGTTGGTCGTTATTCTTTTTCTAATATTGCTAGTCGGTGCTTAGTACATTATACCTCTTCGGTGTGTACTTATAGATACCTAATTTTTTGTTGTAAATTAAATACAATCATATTATACTATATACTTTGGGAAGCTTCGTCGAGTCTTCTCATCGCACGCCCATACCGCAGAGTCTTAAGACGAAAGTCTTCAACCAGTGCGTTCTACCAGTCATGACCTACGGAGCCGAAACGTGGACACTCACGGTAGGACTAGTCCATCAATTCAAGGTCGCTCAGCGAGCTATGGAACGAGCTATGTTAGGGATATCTCTGCGGGATCGAATCCGAAACGAAGTCATTCGCCAGAGAACTAAAGTTACCGACATAGCTCAGCGAATTAGCAAGCTGAAGTGGCAATGGGCTGGTCATATCTGCCGAAGAACCGATAACCGTTGGGGTCGACGTGTTCTGGAGTGGAGACCGCGAATCGGCAGACGTAGTGTAGGACGACGACCTGTGGCAAGGTGGAGCGATGACATACGCAAGGTAGCTGGCAGTACCTGGAAAAATAGAGCCGAAGACCGGGCTCAGTGGCGTGCCTTGGGAGAGGCTTATGTCCAGCAGTGGACTAATATAAGCTGATGATGATACTATATAGCATCCGCAGACACAGAACTCCGCTAGGAGTAATAGTATTCTTTGCACAGAATAAACGCCTATGTTTATATTGTTTATAACTGAAATATTTGTCCTGAGTGGGAAGCGAATCCACAGCACAGTTCAGAAGGCTGAGCTACTGAACTGTCAGGCCAAACGCCAGTCACAAAAATTATGATAGTTGTAAGTCGTATCCTAGTATTACATATTAGGTTTACCTAAGAATATATTTTACGAGTACCAAACCCTTGAACATGCAGCTTGAAAATATTCGAATTTATTTTGCACGACACGCGAAGTCGCCACTCCCGCGCTATTTCAATAATTATTTCCATGACCTCACAGTCATAGAAAATTTGGACAAGAAGTTAGTATAGTACTAATTGGGTCAAGGCTGTCCGCCATAATTATTTCTACGGAGGACCAGATGAAACATTATTTTAAAACTCCATTCCAAAAAGTTGGAATCATGTTATCATTAATTGTTATGCTTCTGGAGATAATCAAGAATACCTTACATACATTATCTATCTACATTTATAGATGTGGAGTTATTTATTATTGTTGTTTTAATAGGACCACGAAACTCTCAAAGTGGTACAACTTAAAAAATATCACCAGTTGTACAGCACAACTGCCTCTAGTAAAGGCCTATGATCCAACTAGTTGGACAGAGCAATTGGACAAGTGTCCCAAAACGATACTTTTGAATTCAATTATAAAGAATCTTTAATCGCAGAATAACGAATACTACTAACGGTACTTAATTAACATTCTTTGTGACATTATACGGGCTCGCGGGCCGCGTCTGGTGTTGCACTGCGCTGTACTAAAGCTTGAGCTGAAGCCGTTTAACCATACCCATATCTATTATGTAGCCTATAGGTATGCATGTATAAAAATATCAACCTTTAGTCTGCCTATTGACAAGCCAAACCATCTGCACGCTGAACTATTGAACCATCTGTTAGGTCGTTATGCCCATTTTGATCGCATTACGGCAACCCTCTTATCAACGACTAGAATGCATACTGCATGAAGAAATTGAAGCTCGACGCCCGCTAACTGCTATTTTATACGTAAAAATGCGTAGAATTTATCCGCCGTGGGTTAATCTGGGCGAAAATTTTGCATTTCTCCAGTGCGGGCGGGGGCGCTGGCGTATTTTTGTTCCATGACGTCAAAGATCGACCTCCGCTAGCACATGTCGATGGGCCATAGCAGCAGCGACGCCATGAGCGGAGCGGGTAGCGGGCTGCAGCGGGCAGCAGCGGGCAGCAGCACACCTACACCAGTCTTTGCCCGTGGCCCACCTACAAAGTTCACCTACAAGGTTTTTTTATTTCCTTGGTGTACCTTAGTTCACCTGGCTGTACCAGGGGAAATTTTATCTTCCCGTTGTTCATCTGTATTATGGGATACTAAAGGTAGGTAATAGAATATACCTGAATTACTTCTCATAGCCCTTTCCTCAGTTATTACTGATTACCTACATGATTTTTAGAAACGCATGTAATAAATAGAATAATGAATGAAAGCATGCGCTTCATGTGAGAAAGTGATGATATTAAAATGTATTTAGTAACGGGTGTGGCACGTATTTTGTAGAAAGTAAAACCACAGAATAGTAATACTAACTCCGTATTGGAATGCATACAAAATGCAATATACCTACCGCGTGGGTGATCGTTAATCTTGTAAACAAACAAGAGGATTGTTTTTATTGTAATTTAACGTAAGTAAGTATGTACCTAAATAGAGTGTAACAGCCAATGTTAATTGAAATAAAATTCTTTAAATAATGCCAGAACCTACTTTACGATTGATTGTTACTCTTATTTATTTTGTTTAGGTATTCACACAACATTTGGCAGATAATAGTGTAGGTACATATTCTCTGCTGTTGGCATATAATTTGACAATGAACGCACATTGTCGCTGTGTGAATGGCCGCAGACCTCCACGCACCTCCAAGGTCCTCGCCGAGGCCCCGCGGTGGCCATCCCAGACTGTCCACAGCTGTTGTCATACCACAGACCATTCATTTAACTCTGCTTTTTATACCAAACACCTACATAAGTACCTACTTTGGTTTATATTTATTGTCGTTCATTTTATTGCTGATACACCCAACATGTTACGACGGATGCTGACCCACGCTATATCATGATATAACATTCGTTATACTATCTAGTATCTGTGACAAATAACGGGATATAACTTTTGCGTGTAATAGCTCTGTATATTACCTGAACTATTAATTATTCTGTGACTTATAATGCAACCAAATAATAATAATCATAGATTTGACCTATATATTTTTTGTATTGATTGTACGGGATTTACTCACGTTATAATCAATACAAAATGTGTGAAAACCACGTTAGTTTCCATAATAAAATTGACCTATATAAATAGGGCGAATTCCGTGATAATACCAACTACCAGTAAATAAATGTATATTACATGCTATCACTTAGTACCACACAAAGGATTTATAACTATAAGGTATCATTAACATGTTAATCTTGGAATTGATAAGGATTCTTTGTCACATCAATTTTCCAACCTACCTATGACCTTAATTTCAGTAAATTTACTTTACTGCTACATATTAAGAAATTTCAGATCAAACTAACAGTGGCTGAGTGGCATGGAATATGTCCATACTGGGCGGCTAGCATATCCTAGTAAGGAACAAAAAGAAATCAGAAGGACTGCATCTGTAATGTTTGTTTATTCATTATTATTAACAGCAATTATAAGTGATAAGTCATTGCCACTTCACTTTCAATAAAATCACCTAAATATAATAATACACAACAGTTACTAAAATACAGTCACACTATTTCGTAGGTACAATATGACTGCACTCTAGAAACACCAGTCAATGCAATTGCTAATTCAGTTTCCAAAAAACTTACAACTTACAATTACTGTAAAGATCAAAATTATTTACATGGTAAAAAAATATTTACAACTTATTAAAATTAAATATGGACTAACGCACACAGACACAACCACTGGCTCACCATACTAAAACGTATGAGAGCTTCACACAACAAATTTCAGCTAACTAGTCCTCATGGGTAACACATCCAGTATTAGGCAGCAACATAAATGAGTATAACAATCCTACACTTCCCAGTAGGAATGACCCATGAAATCCCATCACTAGGTTTGAGCATATAAATAGCTGCATTCAGACTTCCTTCCTTGGATCTGCAATCTTCAATGAACAACACAAAAAGGCTTCTTTACGAAAACATCAAGTCAGTCTGAGTATAAGACTGCAGGCACCAAGTAAAGGTGGCCAGAACAGACTCAGTTATACACTAAAAACTGTCCTAATGAGATCTTCACTAAGGCACATCAGTTTGGTAAGGTGTCCATTAATATTTCCTTCACTCCCGATGATAAACGGTCAGGGAACTTGATGTCAAAAGCAACTAATAAGTCTCCTTTCCGCGTAGGCTCCTTGGGGAATGGCAGCCCGTAGCCCGGGAATCTCTTCACTGTGTGCGGTTTGACTACTTCTCCTTGAAGATTGACTGTCAGTTTCTCTCCACCCATGGTAGGTACTTCAATGACTGTGCCACATAGTGCCTGTAACAAACAAGAACATCTGTTAGAATCATGTTTATCAGTGACTCATCCTAGTGCTATATATCATTATCAACTTTATATTAGAGGCTTTGATGAGCAGGTCATTTGTATGTGAACAACCTGCACATAATGGCAGATTTATTGACAACGGATATTAAATACTGGTATATTGATGCAAGGAAGTGCTAAACTATTACTAATGCACACTTTGTTAAATTCCTAGAACCTCTTAGGAAAATCCAATTCAAATCTAATTTATCTCCCATGGAAATGAATTTTACTATAATTTAAAAGAATTTAAAAATCACGGGCTAATTAACTGTTTACTTGTTTATTAATCCCACTCCAACAAAATATTTGAAAACAAGGTCATTTAAAAATGATCAAAAATATAAACAAACAATGCAGTTGCTTACCTGTTTTAGTGATATTTTGGCAGAGTATCTGACATCACTGCCCTCCCTCTTGAACTGTGGATGCGACTTATCTCGGATGATGAACACAATATCAGCGGGAATCTTGTTCCTCCCCTGGTCTCCCTCCTTCTGGAATGTGATCTTGGTGCCAGCCTTCCAGCCAGGCTTGACATGGATAGTGAGGACCTTGTCTTCCTTCTTCGAGGTGCCATCTGGCTGGATGACACGACGGGAGATTTTCATCTTCTTGACACAGCCGCGCGCGATGTCTTCAAGCGATACGTAGAGGTCGTGTTCTATGGGCGGATCCTGCGTCTTCTCCTTCCGGCTTGGTGAGCCGTGGAAGTTGAAGCTGTGGCTTCGGAAAGCGCCACCTGGGCCGCCTTGCGTGCGTGTACCCATGCCCATGTTTGCAAACGGATCCATATCTACGTCCATATCACGGTCAAAGAACATAGGATTGCCACCGCCGCCGCCACCGTTCAGGTCAAAGAACGCTTGGAAAGGTGATGCTGAGCCGAAGAACTGTGCGAAGGTAGCACGCGGGTCACCGTGGAACGTGTACGAAAACGAGTTTCCGCCGACCCCAGGTCCATTCTGCCCTCCCATGCCGCCCTTCAGCCCTTCCTCTCCATGCGTGTCGTAAATCTCTCTCTTCTTCTTGTCAGAGAGCACCTCGTACGCCTCCGCGACCTCCTTGAACCTCTCCTCGGCTCCGGGCGCCTTGTTCTTGTCGGGGTGGTACTTCAGTGCCAACTTACGGTACGCTTTCTTTATCTCATCGTCGGTGGCGCCTTTTGCCAGTCCTAAAATTTTGTAGTAATCTTTCCCCATCTTATCTGCTTATCCTGAAACAAAAACGACTCCCGTTAGCCTCCGCGCAGCTGACACCTTTTTTGGCGATGCCGACGATGTGGGATCACTCTAACGAAATAAAGATTTTGATAAATAAAATGGAACCGAATAACTGATGTAAAAAAACAAGGCTTAACTATTGAATACTTACTAGTCGTAGAAAATTCGAACACCAATCCAACACACGAAAATATGAAATATTATTCAATAATCACACACCACAAAACCCAACACTTCACTTCGTAACTTCACACAAATGAATGAAACGCAGCGCAGCCGTCGCGCCAAAATATATACATTAAAAAGTCTAGAACATTCTAGGGCCTTCACCCGTCAACAGAAAGAGATAAAAATCACCGATTCTAACGTTTAACTCTCGTGTTAGAAAGAGATGAAAGTAATTTTACATGTTCAAAATTCCAGAAATAATGGGCTCACGTCATTTCACAAACCTCGATTTTGTCTTGATCATATGTACTCAACTTGCGGCCCGCTATTATTATTTACGTTGAAGAGCATATCTAAATAACATGGAGTTTCGATACGAGTTACTACATGGAGTTACGATATTAACGCACTGAAGGACCGTACACCACTTACATACTTTGAAATACATATTTAATACGTAAAGTATCTTATTAATTACCTTGGCTCCCTAGTGCTTATGGTCTGTTACCCAACAATGACGTCACCAGCAATCATCATTACACCATAATCGTTTTGCAGAGAATTATATACTAAAAATTTAAACAACATATTTTGTAAAAAAAAACCTTTGTTTTTATTAGAAAACATTTTTTTTGAAAAATAATATGGTTGTTTTAGAATGGTATAGGACAGTTTTTCAAAACCAGGCATCATGTCTATTTAAAAATATATGCAAAGTTTTGATTACGAGCTTCTAATGTAGCTTATTTTCTATGTCAGATTGAGAATTCGTGCCCTCATGGACACTAGTTATGATTACAGTAATAATTATATTACGTCTTCACTTGAATGTTACGACCCGCAGTAAGCCAGATAAAATACGGCTCGAATAAAAAAATGGTTGAGTATGCCTGAACAAGTCAGTTCTCTATGACAGTTTATTTCTATCCTTAATCTATAGTTCTTTGTTTTCGTTTACAAAAGATATATTTTATTTGTATAGTTTTTATTTATTATTCTATCGAAATAGGTATGTATGTACCTTGTAAAATACTAGTATGCAAATATGAAAAAAAATTAGTAACGTATCAACACAGATTAGCTAGATATACTTCAACCAGTCAATAAATATCGCTAGAATAGAAATGAAACAAGGCTACATCCTTTTAATGGTCTGTATGTGAACGTCTACGTCAATGTCAAGGTACAGAGAATCCAACAGCAGTACGCTACATAGTAGGGTAGGATGCAAAATCGTTCATAAAACATCGATACTTATTAACATATTAAAAACATCGCTGATACGGTGATCAATACACCCATGTTTTAAAAACATAATTAAAAAAGTAGAATTCGGTTCGTTGAAAAGAATTCGAAAATGGCGGTTGTGAATTTTGAACTTTTTTCCATTACCCGTGTATTTTTGAATTTTAATGTGTAATAGGGGTGAATTATATTCGTTAAGTGTTCGTGAATGTGCAATGTGTTTTCGTTTTATCTTCAAGGCTTCCTAGAGCCTTCAGTAAAATATCCACCTTTTTTTTGTATTTTGGCTCTACACTTTTGTGTATTTAGCCAGTGTCAGGTAATTGATAATTTATCAAGTTAATGATATTTCACGTAAATAATGTGTCAGGTCACAGTCGAAGTCATCAAGTCAAGTCAGAGTCAAGTCATAGTCTAGTCTAGTCAAGTCATACTCCTAGCATAGTGGTGGCAACTTTACCAGAAGCTTCTATGGAGTTTTGGAAACAACACGAAAAAAAACGTTTCACCATCATTATACCACTCATGCCTGTAATAAATAATAATAATAATAATATGTGTGGACATCTCACACAACGCCATCTAGCCCCAAACTAAGCAAAGCTTTTATTATGGGAACCAGATAACTGATACAATACTTAAATACTTTTTGTTTGTAAATACATACATATAATACCATATAACACCCAGACACAGAACAAACACCTATGTTTGTCATCACACAAATGTTTGTCCTGGGTGGGAATCGAACCCACAACCCACAGTTCAGAAGGCAGGGTTACTACCAACTGAGCTATCGGGCCAGTCAAATCTAGCACTTAACGAATAAAATGCCATCAATTTTATGCACTAACACTGAAAATAACACAAGTTTTGGAAAATAGTATAATGCGGTAACGTGATCTTTTTCGTTTTCCGCCAAAACTCCATCCACCATTTTACTGTGGCATTTTGACTGACAAAATAGACTTTGACATGACATAACCATACAAATTTCCTCACTTGACATTGGCAGAATTATCGCTGAAAAGAGATAGCAGGCCATTAAACGAAGAGAAGAGGTTAAAGTAGAATTCATATAAAGGTATCTTATAATCTTGTCATAGCATTTTCCTACATGAATACAATAAATAAATTAAGGAATCAAAGCCAATTTTTTTATTTTATTGCAAATAAACTATTTTTAGCACTTTTACAAGTCATTATTACATAATTACTTAAAATTAAGTTATTGTACTAAGCATATATAATTACACAGTGCTTATTGTTAAATATTATATAGATAGCAAGCCCATTACAATATTATATAACGAAAAGAACATATATTGTTAATTTTAAACTGAGTAGGTACTATAAAAACGAATCAGCTTTCTGTCTAAACATATATGTCAGGTCTAGAGGGTCGAACTACGTTTTAGAATGATCACATAGCGACGAGACAAGCGCCTATCGCAACTATAATTTTATTATTAAGACATGTTTTGTGATGTGTCAATCATAAAATAATATACGTTATAAACGTACCAAAACAATGTTTCATTTACATAATATGAAGCTTTCAAGAATTAAAATTCAACAAGACTAATGGTTTTAAAAGAAAACGATTTAGTACGAATATAAAGACGCATCGCAAGACGTTAGGCGTGCTGTTTATAGTTTAACATCGATGTTAGTGAATGATTCATCGATGTATCGTTACAACTGTGCGTAACATCTCTATACGCAAGTGCTTGTAGTTTTTATTTATATCATTAGGTTTTCTTTTTCTTCATAGGATTATTAAAAGGATATTAAGGAGGAATTTATAATTTCGAGAACTCTAGGATATCTTACTAATTACCTATTCAATAATAAAATGTAATAGTTGTTTTTATATTTTTATTCATCGAGCGAGTCTCAAAAACAGTGCGTGCCGGCAACCCTTGTATTCGATATCAAAGTATTTTTCGTAGAAATCTTGCACAAGCTCCTCAACCTGCGAAAAACAAGAAAATATGTCAAATCCTAATGATATTCTCCAAATCAAATGCGACGTGTGCGCGGAGGTGGCTTACGAGCCTTACATCGAATGCTATGAGTGTGAAACGAATTTGTGTACTGGGTGCTTCGCCTCGGGCCGAGAAATCGGCGCGCACAAGAATGACCACAGATATGCGGTAAGACGCAACGATTTCCCTCTATTCGACAACTGCAACTGGTCTGCCAAGGAAGAATGTAAATTGCTTTCAGCACTTTCTATGTATGGCTATGGAAACTGGGAAGAAATCTCTAAAATGGTGCATACACGGACCAAACTAGAGTGCCAGGAACATTACAAGAAGTATTACATAGAGAATGTTCAGTATAATGAGTTGAAATTATTACCTGAGACTGAGCAATCAATGTTTCCTAAAATTGTTACACCTTATCTATATAATACTGATCCAAGTACTAATCCTCCGAGAAATAACACTGGTGACCAACACCTAGCAGGATACAATGCTTACAGATCAGAGTTTGAGCTCAGCTATGATAACAATGCAGAGAGTTTATTTAACTTTGAAGATGGCTATTCAAATGATGAGGAGGATGAATGTATGGATGCATTAAAAGTGTCCTTAGTCAGTGCTTTAAACACAAGATTGAAAGAAAGGAAGCGAAGATATAAAATACTGCAAAGACATGGGCTCATAATGCCAAATAAACTGGCTTCATGGATACAGAAGTTTGATGTTACATTGACGAGACAAAAGGCTGAGAGATTACTCACATTCATGCAGTTTATGACGGGCATTCAATTTGATGCATTCATGGAGTCTATGCACTTAGAAGTGGAAATTATGCAGAGGATAGTGAGGCTTTGTGAATATCGTAAGAACGGAATCAAAACGCTGCATGCAGGAAAACTTTTCAAGCAGCTTAAAAGAGAGAATGACATAGCTGTCAAAGAGCAGAGGTATGCAACTTCGGTGATGATGAAGAAATTTGATACTCAGTCACCGATAAAACACACCCAGTTGTTTGGGAAGACGACTAACACAATGCTAAGGTACAAACGTACATGCATGCCCTTAGACATTGTTGATCTGCCTGGGTTCAATAAGTTATCAGACTCTGAGAAAGTGTTATGTTCAAATCTCAGACTAATGCCAGAAAACTATTTAGATATCAAAGAACAGCTTATAGCACAAAACAGTAAAATGGGTTTCCTTCGACTGCTGGATGCAAGACGGATAGTTAAGATAGATGTGAATAAAACTAGAAAGATTTATGATTACCTATTGTATGAAGGTTTCATTAGTAAGCCAATATAAAGTTGTTTCTGTAATACCTGTTTTGATATTTACCTTGAAACCAAACTTCTGGTACAGGAAAATAGCTGGGTTTGTGGGTGACACATGTAGTGTGACATCCTTGCCGGTACAAGTCTAAAACATTAAAAATCAGATTGCTGGGTTAGCACGTAGGCTTTTTTGACATGCATACAGTTAAGTAAAAATGATATACTAGGTAGCATGTACATTGTGTGATGAGTGCATGCCCTCCTGACCATATGTTTGAAAAGAGCCAAAGGCTACATTTTCTGTTTTGTCAGTATTTTACTTTGGCTCACCTTTGAATAAAATTAGAATAGAAAGTGATGTGTACTGTGTACCCTCTACTTGCTGAGGTGACAGACAGATATTAATAGATAAAAGAATACAGTGGAATAGTATTGAAAGGATATAGTATTATATAAAACAAATGTCCTTTGTATCTTTGTTTGTGTGGCTTGTATGCCAAAAGGTCTGAACCATTTTCAATGAATCCTTGCAATTTCATACACTAAGAAAATCAACATAGGCTTTTTTAACCTAGGCAATTTCATGTTGTATAGGCAAGTGGTTAGCTCTGAACCTTTAAGCTGCTCAAAGGCCTCTCTCTGCCTTGGCTTAATGACCAATGTCTACGACAACAGTCTGGACCAACGGCTTAACATACCCTATGACACAGTAGTGCTCAGTTGTAAATACCACTTTTGAAGTAAAACTTCCTTATGCACGCTTGGGTTGGAGAGTAAGTTGGTTAATGCGAGGCAAACGGAAGTTGAAGCTGTTAATTTGTATTATTATGTTTGTATATTTACATTTGTCAAGATGGCGACATTAACATTAAACAAAGCAGAAACAAAATTATACCGGCCGATAGATGGAGCTAAACTAAGGAAGTTTTACTTCAGTTGTGTGGTCTAAAGCACACTCGTTTTTTGTAGCTGCCACCCACAAGTAGTGACCGCACCGAACGTTGCTTAACTTTACTGATGTGTAAGAACAGTTTCGCTATGAGTGCTGCATTACCTTTAGGTAGCTGAAAAGTTAAAGTATTCTGTATAATGTACACGGGGTTACAACCACAGGAAATTGCCTCTCCGGGCCACACAAGCTAATTTTACAATATTATAAAAGTTGTTAGCGTCGAGCAACGCTTGTTCGCGCGACGGTAGGAAACGAAGTGTTGTTTCACTGTTGCGCCAGAGGGCGCTGACGAACCATAGATCTTATACAACTACGTACACAAAGAAACAATAATTATATAATAATGTGGCGCGTACACACGCGGCAAGTACATTATTCCCAAGGGACTGAACTGTTGGAAGTTCCTGCGTACCTGTAGTAAGTGATACAGCATGAATGTAGCGATCTTGGCGCGGCGCCACTCGGGCCGCGTGAGCACGAACGATATGTACGCCTGGTTGTGGCCCGCGTCCGGCACCAGGAACGCGAACCCCACCACCAGCCGGCGGTACGTCGCCACGCAGCTGAACTCTGGGTACTGCAGGGATTCTGTTACTGGGGACAATATCAGCCTTATTAATAAACACGAACTAGCTTTAGACTAGTTACACCATCTTTTGTCTCTTTCGATCCAGCTAAATAATCCAGTAGCAAAAAAAGGACAAAAGCTGAAGTAACTAATCCGAGACTAATACCTGTTTATTAATAAGGCTGTATCGGTTTAACCACAAAGCTAAGTTTTTTTTGGAACAAAGTTCCTAATCGCGCGTTACGAAAGGGGGCTAGACGGAAAAAATTAAGACCAAAAGTTGTAACGACACTTTTTGCCATAGTTGTAAGCCGTGCGGCGTGCGCGTGTTTCTGTGTCTGTCTGTCTGTCTGTCTCTCTCTCTCTTGTTTGTATTAGTATCTGCTGTCGATTTTATGAGTGGCCGCTTTTGTAAGGAAAAAGAAAATGGCGGGCAGTAGGTACTCCAAAATATTCAGGCTTTCGGTACCTTGCATACATTTACTATAAATCCACTTAACCAATGATACAACTTCCCCTCATACGAAATATAGTAGTTGATTTCCCTTTGCGAGTACGCCCTTTTCGTATTGGATTTCCCAGAATTTTTCCCAGAATATTAGAAAAATGAGTTATTGCTCAGTGAAATTGTGCGGGAGAATAGCAAGAATCTGGCTGTACAAAGGACGGGATATCACTCCACAAATAAGCAATTTTCATATAGTAATGTATGAAAATTGCTTATTTGTGGAATGACATGCTAGAATTGTTAGAGAAAACTTAGTACATCTATTTTGAAATTAAAAACGAACATTTTGAAGAAGAAGAAGAAGCGGGAACTCTTTGATGCCTTTTGCTTCGTTCTACTCCGTTCTTTGTAATTTCGTATGAATTTGTCTCGTTTTATCCTTGCTCTTGCGTCATTAACGTGATCAGCCAATCGCAAGCATAGAAAATGCCTACAAAATAAGTAATAATAATAATAAATTTATTTGTTCACATAAAATAAAGCACACCGAATTACACACCTAAGAATATTATGGACGTAAGAAGCTAATAACAAAAATAATGCTGAACCCTGAATCCCACACTAGGACGACCGGGCTTGTGTCGTGAGATTCAGTTTTTTCCTAAAAGTAGGGTAGTTTATTACCGTGTATTAGAGTAGACATATAATATTGCACACTTAAGTATATATTTTGTGGTAAGTATATATAATGTTCATTAGTATCTAGGTAGTATTATATAGTATGTATATTTGTTTGTATGTTTAGATATTATTTGTATATATACTTATTTTAGTTTATATTGTAGGACAACTTATTGAAATAGTTTTAGTTCATTTTGTTTTTACCTGTACACCAAAGCCCAAAATTCTAAGCTACAGATTCCTCCGAATCAAAGGTTGTCTGGAAGAGATCGCTCTAAGCGATAAGACCGCCTGTTGTACTCGTACTAGTTTATTATGTAAGTTTTTCTTTTTGTAAATTGTTTTCTTTTTTACGGTGTACAATAAAGTGTTGATCTATCAATGTATCTAGTGATTATTAAGTGATATGTAGTACTGCTGTTAACTCGCCCTCTGCCCCCGCTAGTGAGTCGCGTTTGTAGGGGAAATTATGTTCACGAGCTATCAAGGGGCTTTATTATCTTTGCTTGCGTATAACAAATCGCACCTTTAAAAATAAAGTGAATCAACTCAAAATTCATGATTGTTGGGAAATCACGTTTAAAGTTTCACAAGTCTACCGCTGACTATGTTTCAGCGAATATTTCGATTTTTGGAGCACTTTAAAAAGTAAAATGTCTTTAAAGTTTTGTCAAAATGATGGTGGGACATAAATGGACTTCAAAATAATTAGAATTATTAATATTTGCTAAAATATTGAGGTTTGAAATAAAAATTAAACATTTTTTGTGATGCAGATCTTTTTTTGATTAAAAATTTCGTCAAGTTTTAATCATGCTTCATGACACAATACTTATTAGTACAGTCTTTATGTAAATAAAAATATTGCAACAAATGCAACACTAGTATTTAATGCATTTTGTTAGTAAAAACATAGTATGAAACAAGGTGTTTTAATATATAATGCTGTTTACCATTAAATGAAAATTTTAGAAAAAAAAAGAAAAATTGATAAAATGATTTATTTTGAATTATTCCACTCAAGCACACGTCTCAGTTTAATCACTGCTGGAGCATTTCTGATTGGTTCGTTTTGTGATTTCGGAAGGGATCGACGAGTCAATCAAAAAGAGACGAACGTTCCTTTATCTCGCTCGTATAGCCGTGAATGCAGCGGCTGTTAAACTGTACCTATTCTTTAGGAGCATAGAAATCGTTTTACTACAAAATCGGCGAATCCCAATTTTTTGACTTGATTCACTTTATTATTAAAGGTGCGAAATATTGTCCATGAGTATGTACTGACAGTCGACTCCGGGCCAGAAGAACTGCGCGCAGAGGTTATTGACCGCCGCGATGTGGTGCGGCCGCACGTACGAGTAGGCCACGGGCCCGCGCGCCGGGGGCTGGTAGCCGGGGACGTGCCTGCCAGGAGCACGTAGGGAGCACTTGGTGTAACTGGCCGCTATTTTTTTTTTTTGTGTTTTGGCTCCACACTTTTGTGTATTTAGCCAGTCAAGTAATTGAAGGGGTGAGAATAAAAAGGATTTAACTGATTTTTTGACAAAATGACTTATTTACTTACTTGGGTATCGTTGGATTCAGCGTGAAATTATCTTCAATAATACATTCTCAAAATACCGAAATGAGGTATAAATCTCGAGATTTTGTGTCTAAAAATGGTTTATCTGTCACAGGAATACGGTTTGCTTAGCATAAAAACATTACTATATTTATTATATTACATTATATTTTTACAGTAATTGTATGAATTAGTACTATATTTGGTAATTTTATATAGAATTAAAACATTTTCAAGCAACTGAAACTTACGTAAACCTTTTCTATTACCTTATAAGCACTCTACATTAAAATGACGCCGTCGACGTTTAAAGTAAATTTTCTCGAAACTGTCAATTTGACAGTCAAATCCTTTTTATTCTCAACCCTTCAATTGATAATTTTGCAAGTTGATAATATTTCACGTAAATTATGTGTCAGGTTACAGTCGAAGTCATCAAGACAAGTCAGAGTCAAGTCATACTCCTAGTAAAGTGGTGGCAACTTTACCAGAAGCTTCTATGCAGTTTTGGAAACAACACGAAAAAAACGTTTCACCATCATTATACCACTTTCCCACACTCATGCTTGTAATCCAGCACTTAACGAATAAAATGCCACCAATTGTATGCATTAACACTGAAAATAACACAAGTTTTGGAAAATAATATAATGCGGTAACGTGAACTTTTTCGTTTTCCCGCCAAAACTCCCTGGCCGCTATTAGTTATTGGCAACTATTTACTACATTTGCATGAAATAAGACTTACATTCACGTAACGCCACTTGTGGTCATGGTTTAACGTTACCTTATCTATAAGCTTTCATGTTAGTTCACAATTATTACCGTATGGAAACTAGCACGAACTAAAACGAACTGGCCAGTGCACTAAAGTGGCCAGTTATTAGATGATTTACCCTACCGTTAACTAATAAAAATGGAGATTTGGCGGGAAAATGAAAAAGATCGCATCACCGCATTGTATTATTTTCCAAAACAGGTGTTATTTTCAGTGTTAGTGCATAAAATTAGTGGCGTTTTATTCGTTAAGTGCTGGATTACAGGAATGAGTGTGGGAAAGTGGTATAATGATGGTGAAACGTTTCTTTTCGTGTTGTTTCCAAAATTTCATAGAAGTTTCTAGTAAAATTGCCACCATTTTACTAGGAGTATGACTTGACTAGACTATGTCTTAGTTTGATGACTTGACTTTTGACTTAAGTTGAGATATTTCAAATACTTGACACTGGCTAAATACACAAAAGTGTGAAGCAAAAACAAAAAAAACTAATAATAATAATATTTGAGGACATTTCACACAGCGCCATCTAGCCCCAAACTAAGCTAAGTACTATGGGAACCAGATAACTGATACAATACTTATATACTTTTTTGTTTGTAAATACATACATAGAATACCATATAACACCCAGACACAGAAAACCTATGTTGATCACACAAATGTTTGTCCAGGGTGGGCATCGAACACACAACCCTCAATTTAGAAGGCAGAGGTACTACCAACTATTATTATTATTACTATAAACTAATAATATTAATAATAATATTAACGCTCAACGATCATATACATAGACCCTGGACCCAAACTAGGATTCCCTGTATCTAGGGACCCCGGAACTACGAGGACCACAACACCCAGACACAGAACGAGTAGTATTATTGATGTTGTGGCGTGCTAGCCCACGAAAAAGTTTACATATCAGTTTAATAGAGAACTTTTCCAGCTAGTTGCTAGGGGCAACGAATGTTGTTGATAGAGACTACATATTAGAGAAAATTTTATTTTCCGCATTTTGGTTTTTGTAAATATCTTTTTAATTAATATATCTTATACAAAGTCAATCGGCATATCATTAATTCAGCAAACCTATGGACCTCCTTCTATTACAACAAAAGTGTATCTAACTTCGCTTTACTGGTGACCCCGACGTGATTAACTAGGCTTTACTGGTGACCTGTTTTGAACCGAAAGTCCACGTTTGCAGTAAATGTGTGTGATTTTGATTTTGTTGCTGATTGCGATAATTCTGATACTGATTCACATAAAGATGTCGCTCTCAACCGATAAGAACGAAGATATTTGTCGTGTGGGCGTGCGCATTCCGCCGTTTTGGCCTGAAAAGCCGGCCATTTGGTTCGCGCAGATCGAGGGCCAATTCGCGATATCGAACATTACTACGGACAATACGAAGTTTTTCTACGTTATCGGCCAACTAGACCCGCAGTATGCTTCTGAGGTGGAAGATATAATCATCAACCCGCCCGACACCAACAGGTATGAAAAATTGAAGTCGGAACTTATCAAACGACTGTCCGCGTCACGAGAAAAGAAGGTCAAGCAATTACTTATGCACGCAGAACTTGGAGACCGTAAGCCATCTCAGTTTCTAAGACATTTGCAACATTTGGCTGGACCTGGAGTTCCCGAAGATTTTCTACGTACTATCTGGACCAGTCGCTTACCAAGTAGCACGCAAACGATAATCGCTTCGCAGATGACGTCTTCGCTGGAAGCGCTCGCAGATCTCGCTGACCGCATCCATGACGTTGTGTCGCCTACAGCGCACGTAGCATCAACATCAAGTGCCATACCAGGAAGCTCTTTAGACGCCATGAAGCAACAGATTGCTGAACTTACCAAACAAGTGCAAGCTCTAACTGCGCAGGTGAACCGGCATTCACGTGCACCGAATCGTTCAAACAAGAAAACGCGCGGTCGTTCTAGCTCCACACGATCACAGTCGAACTATAGAAAATTTCCTGTGTGCTGGTATCATAGTAAGTTCGGCAATGAAGCAAGTAAGTGCGTAAAACCATGCGACTACCATGCGGGAAACGCGAACAGCAGTCGGTAATGGCGACGACCGATTGCCAAACTTCCGGTCGCCTATTTGTCACGGACGGCGCTACGAAGATGCAGTTTCTCATCGATACTGGCAGTGACGTATGTGTCTTCCCCCGATCGGCACTCAAGGAACGTCGTGAGAAAACAAATTATGAGCTGTGTGCGGCAAACGGTACACCCATTTCTACTTACGGCTACGCTCATTTAGTGCTGAACCTAGGCTTGCGCCGTGACTTTACTTGGCGATTCATCGTAGCGGACGTTACAAAGGCCATAATAGGTGTAGATTTTTTATCATTTTACAACCTCATCGTGGATTGTCGAAATCAACGTTTAATCGACAACACCACAAGCCTTACGTCCCCAGCTTCACCTGCACAGTCAACTGGGAACATTTCATCGGTAAAAGTTATTTCTGGAAATTCCGTATATCATAACATACTAAGCGAATACCCTGAGATTACTCGACCTTCCGGTGTCCACCGTGTTCCGAAGCATAATACCATGCATCATATACAGACTACTGCAGGACCGCCAATTAGCAGCACACCACGAAGACTAGCACCGGATAAATTAAAAATCGCAAAAGACGAATTTGCAGATATGTTGAGGAACGGAACAGCCAGACCTTCAAAGTCACCATGGTCATCACCACTTCATCTTGCGCCTAAAAAAGATAACGGCTGGCGTCCATGCGGTGACTACAGAATGCTCAACGCTAGAACCGTACCAGACAGCTATCCCATTCGACACATACATGACTTTGCACATTGTCTCTCCGGCTGTCAAGTATACTCGGTTATCGATCTCGTAAAAGCTTATAATCAAATTCCTGTCTGCCCTGAGGATATTCCGAAGACCGCAATCACGACGCCGTTTGGTTTATACGAATTTCCGTTCATGACGTTCGGACTACGTAATGCCAGTCAAACGTTTCAACGATTTGTGGACGAGATGCTTAGGGGCCTTGAGGAGTTCTGCTTCCCGTTTCTGGACGATTTTTTGATCTTCTCACCTGATCAGGAATCACACAAGAAGCACCTTCATCTGCTCTTCAACAGACTCAAAGAATACGGCATGGTAATCAACACGAACAAGTGCATATTCGGTGTATCAGAGGTAACGTTTTTAGGACACAGCATCTCAGCAGCTGGCACTAAGCCGTTACCATCAAAGGTAGAAGCGGTTGCGAATTACCCACCACCAAAAACCGTCAGAGAACTGCGAAGATTCCTAGGAATGGTGAACTTTTACAGAAGGTTTATTCCTGACGCAGCGCGGCATCAAGCGCCTCTGAATGCACTGCTCACAGGATCAGTTAAAGGTTCACATCCCGTGCATTTATCAGAAGAAGCTACTAAAGCATTCATCACCTGCAAGGAAAGTCTCTGCCAAGCAGCACTACTTGCTCATCCAGACTGCCAAGCGAAGCTCGCTATAGTCACTGATGCTTCAGACACAGCAATGGGCGCAGCTTTACAACAGCATAGAGACGGCCTGTGGGAACCTTTAGCATTTTTCTCTCGAAAACTTTCGCCATGTCAACAGAAATACTCGCCTTACGACAGGGAACTTCTCGCCATCTACGAAGCAATAAAATACTTTCGTCACATGGTGGAGGCGAGAGATTTCATTATTTACACTGACCATAAGCCCATAACTTTCGCATTTCATTCACGAAAAGAAAAGTGCTCACCAAGACAGTTCAGACATCTGGATTTTATTTCACAGTTTTCCACAGATATCAGGCATATTTCAGGAAAGAATAACGTTGTGGCTGACAGTTTATCACGCATCGAAGATATTACTCAGCCCATCGATCTATCCAAGCTTGCTCAAGCACAAAGCACAGATCCTGAACTAGAACAACTTTTGGATAGCGATACTTCTCTGCGCTTGACAAAAATCAAACTGCCTGGATCTCACACAGAAATCTATTGTGACAAGAGCAGCAATGTGGCCAGACCTTATGTGACCAAAGACATGCGACGGCAAGTATTCAAAAACTTGCATTCTTTTAGCCACCCTGGCACAAATGCGACGACGAAACTGATATCGGAACGCTATGTATGGCCTACTATGCGAAAAGATTGCAGAGAGTGGACTCGTTCCTGCCTAGCATGCCAACGATCAAAAATAACACGTCATGTCTCATCTCCATTAGCATCATTCAACTTACCTCGAGCCAGATTCATGAAAATCCACATAGATTTGATCGGACCTTTACCTCTTTCACAGGGGTATCGTTACTGTCTCACATGTGTAGATCGCTTCACACGATGGCCCGAGGCTATACCATTACAGGAGATAACAGCTGAAACAGTGGCAAAAGCTTTAGTTCACGGATGGATATCCAGATTCGGCTGCCCTGAAGATATCGTCACTGATCGTGGTCGACAGTTTGAATCAGAACTTTTTAAGCATCTGTCCCACATCATCGGATTTCAACGCAGACGAACTACAGCCTACCATCCAGCATGCAATGGACTCGTCGAAAGATTCCACAGACAGCTTAAAGCCGCTATTACATGTCACGCGACCAGCAGCTGGCTTGAAACACTTCCACTTGTTCTACTGGGAATCCGGGCGGCATTTAAGGAAGACTTACAAGCGACTCCAGCTGAGCTCGTATATGGAGAGACACTACGACTCCCAGGGGACATTTTTTGTCAATCGGCTGATGGCACAGAGGACTTGACAGTATACACTGAAAGACTGCGCACATTCGCCAAAAATTTGTTGCCATTACCAACTTCTCACCATGGGAATAACCGCTCCATATTCATTTTCAAAGATTTAGCAACAGCATCCCACGTCTTTCTAAGAGATGACACCTCGCACCCATCTTTTCAAGCAGCTTACACAGGGCCGCATGAGGTGATAGAACGAGGGGATAAAGTTTTCAAGCTCCGCATAAAAGGCAAAGAAGTCACTGTCTCAGTGGACCGCATTAAACCTGCCTACATACTTCGTGAGTTGGACCATTCTCCCGTCGTGGCAGCACCTGAGACCCGAGACGCTCCAGTGACCACCACTCGATCAGGACGAACAGTGCGTTTTCCAGAATATTATCGCCCGTAGGACGGTCTCTGGAGGGGGGTGATGTGGCGTGCTAGCCCACGAAAAAGTTTACATATCAGTTTAATAGAGAACTTTTCCAGCTAGTTGCTAGGGGCAACGAATGTTGTTGATAGAGACTACATATTAGAGAAAATTTTATTTTCCGCATTTTGGTTTTTGAAAATATCTTTTTAATTAATATATCTTATACAAAGTCAATCGGCATATCATTAATTCAGCAAACCTATGGACCTCCTTCTATTACAACAAAAGTGTATCTAACTTCGCTTTAATGTTATTTGTGCAATTAAGGATTTTTCTATTTTTTAATTTCCATGGAGTACAAAGCATAGTAGTTTAATTTCTTTCAAAAGGCTGACATTCGCTTTGGTATCATCACCTGTGGGTCCTCCTCAGCAGTTCATCAGTGAGCTGCAGCCAGAGGGGCCGCGCGGAGCCGTCGCGCCGGATGTAGGGCTTCAGCGCCGCCCCCGAGTGCGCCGACCGGAAGGGACACGCCGGGGTCGCCGACACCAGCAGCGGGCCCGTAGCCGTCGGCGATATCGTGCCGCATAGGGCGTCCATTAGGTACTGCATGACATTAAAATAAATAAATATTTATAAGCTTGTGGGAGCATCGTGCACGCGCGCGCATCTGGCGCGCATTGCGGGCGATAACGAAATTTGTGCGCAGTGCCCGCGCGTATATTTATAGTGTGCGAGTAGGAAGCACGATATGACGTGAGCGAGAAAGAACTATGCGCGAATTTTAATTTTGGTATAAATATAAGTATGTTGTAAATAAATAAATTAGTAACTTCACAGTCGTCTTTCAATCAACCTTCTGATACCAAGATAGGTCCCCATAAGCTTGTACTATAGAAACCAGATAACTGATACAATACATAGGTCCATAGTAAGATCCGTATTACAGAACGATGCTCAGTTATTGATCGGTGCTCAAGCAGAGATTTCATTCATAAAGTGTTCAATTAGTGAATGAACTCTCTGCTTTAGCGCCGATCGATGACTGAGCATCGTTCTGTAATACGGACCATAGATACTTTTTATTTGTAAATACATACATAGAATACAATACAGCACCCTGACACCTATGTTCACCACACAAATGTTTGTCCTGGGTGGGAATCGAACCCATAACAGTTCAAAAAGCAGAGCTACTACCAACAGCTATCAGGCCAGTCTAAAATGAATACGTCATCAGCCAAATAGTTGCTCACTCTTTATTGCTTAAGCGACTTAACTACTAAATTACGTATAATTATTACTACAATTTGAAATATTCTAATTATTATGTAAAACACTTTAAACATCTATACTTGATAATGGGAATGACTCCGAGCGATGCTACTTCATCACAAACGGAAATTCAAGTATCTTCGCCATATTGACTTGCGCCTTCGTATGATCAATCACAGGCCTGTTCTACTTCAAGGTATCGTTATTGCTAACGCCATCTCTGGAGCTGCAAAGGAAGCAAGAGTGATATCCTCGATAGAGGGCGCCTGCTCCTAATGCTAGTATAGATAAAAGTGTTTTAGGAAATAATTAAAATATTTAAAATTGTAGTAATAAAAATAATTGTATGTAATTAAGCGATTACTATCTATAATATTATAAGAGACATTGGTCTTCATAAAAACGAGTGTGCTTTGCGCGCTGAAACAAGCGTGTTAACCACATGACACGAGTTTAGCTCCATCTATCGGCCGGTAGAAATTTGTTTTTGCTTTGTTTGATGTCGCCATCTTGACAATTATAAATTGTTATTTTACCGGACATACCCACATAATAATACAAATTTTTAACTTTTTGTTAACAATGGAGCTCTACGTGAACCAATTTTAACTTCCGTTCGCCTCGCATTCACCAGCTTACTCACCAAGTCAAACGTGCGTAAAGAAATTTTACTTCAAAAATGACATAGAATGCATAATATAAATCTCACCGATCGCTGGAACCTGTCGAGGACTCTCTCTGCGTTGATCACTACTCTGGGATCTTCCGTCACATAGCCGCCAAGCACTTTGACTGCCCTAAAATATTATAAATACTATAATAACATTTATTTTCAAACTAAATACTACAATGATCTAATAACTAATACTATACACTACCTAATACTATAAAAAAAAACTTGAATTAAAAAAAAATTGGACTCCATTCTGGCCGCGATGACCTATAGACAGTCCAAATGCTCCAGCCCTCCAGTAGGTAGCGTACCCAACATGCTGGCAGCATTGCCCCGTTGAATTGCAATGCTGATTCGTTGTGCCAAATAAGTGCCAGCATTTTGGTCACGCGTAGCGTCGACCAGGCGCTCTGATAAACTTTTGAAAACGCGATGAGCTCCGGGCCCCCAAGGACCCAGGGGGTATATATAATAAATAAATAAACTCCTAATAATCACATACATATGCCTAGGTGGTAGGACTTTTCTGCAAAGTTCATCTAGGTAGGTACAGTGGTACCAAAGACTGTTTTAGACTGGCAAAGCCACTGGGCTTTGCCAGTTATTCTGCCGCCAACTGTGTTCCGGTTTGAAGGGCACTGTACCTAGCGAAATTACTGGGCAAATGAGATTTTACGATCTGATCAGTCGAGTAATCTTACTACCAGACTGCTGATGTCTCAGGATGATGTGCGCAGTGCACTTCATCCTTTCACCCTTACGTCGTTAGTGTACCCCAAGTCCGCACTAAGCGTTTCGCTGAGACATTTATATTCCGAACGGCCAAGGAATGGAATGCTCTTCTAACAACAGTGTTTCCTCCCGGGTACAACCTGGGTCTTTTCAAGTCAAGAGTGAATGGGCATCTCATGGGCAAGCGTGCTCCGCCTTAGACAACTTCGTCACTTACCATCAGGTGAGTTGTTGTCAAAGGCATGCTCATTTTACCATAAAAAAGGGATTTTATAAAGAATTTATACAATTGTCTTATCATATATACGTAATACTTACTTATCGAAATCAAATATAGGCAAATGTTTATGCCTTTTCAACCTTCTCAACGCCAGTTTAGCTTTCAACCTGTAAAGGTAAGCTTTTTTGTTTGGGTCCTTCACTTTAGGTATCAACCCTTCAATCTGCTTTAAAAACTGCACCTCTGCGTATTGAGTCATTTCTACCAACTCCTCTTTTGGTGCAACTTTGTCCTTCGATATATCTTTGTCCTTTTCTTTTGGGATATCTTTGTCCCGTTCTTTTGAGTTATCTTTGTCCTTTTCCAGTGATTTCTCCTCCCAAGGTAGGTCTACAGAGTTAAGTTCTGTAGAAAATAAGCTTTCACGTCTGAATACTGGTTTTTCTTCAGTTATTTTCTTGTGTTTTGTGTCACTTTGGTATTTTTTCTCGTGATCCGAGCCGCTTCTGGAGTCCGAGTCGTAGTAGAACATCGAGTTTTGGAAGGAATGGATGCTGGAGGTGTCACTCTGAGAACAGGAAATTGATTTAATCACACAATTTAATCCATTTCACTGCAAAAATCGTTTTAACAAATATAACATATTAATGCAAACGTATTTCATTCAAGATAAACTAAAAAAGTTTTACTTCAGCCGTGTGGTCTAAACACTCGTTGCACACACGTTTTTTTTAAAGGCTTCGGCCAGAAACCTTATAAGAACGTTGCTTAGCTTTACCGACTGTTCAGCACCGGTCGTGCTTCGCTACAGGCTAACGCAGACTGGTGGTGAGTTGTATGAGCACCTCACCTGAACAAGCATACTCCTGTCAGCGGGCATAAAGTCGAAATTCTTCATGTCAGTTAGCTCATGTCCTATCTCCGAGTAGGACATGTCGGTTAGCAGCTGCAGAGAGTCTTCATATGATTCCTCAACCGGCTCATTCCTAGACATTATTAGAAAATTACTTACTTAAACAAAAGTATATGTATACTTATACTATTCAAGCAAAAGTATATATTTTGTGAGATAAATAACGGCTAATCTCATGGCGGGGCAATTACTCCATTGAACTTCTCGTGGTGCAAGGTAAAGTTGAGGGCACCAGACCGCGTGGAAGGTCACCGATGCGATGGACTGACCAGATTTCGGTCTTTTACAGATTACACCACGGTGGATGCGCTCAAGAACTGCATGCTCTCATTCCCCCATCACCATTCCACTACCGGACTACTAGACGCTCGGCTAAGCGCCATCCTTTCGTGGTCGAAATACCACCCATCCGCACCAAGCGATTTGACTCCACGTTCATAATTAGAACGGCTAAGGAACGGCAGCTTTCGCAAGCATCAGCACGTAACCGACGTTTTTAATTGACGTGAGTTTAGCCGTTATTTATCTTACAAAATGCGTCACACTCACGATAGTTCACAAACCAAAGTATATATAATACTTTCATCCCGGGTTCGATTCCCGCGACAGGACTATTTTATTTATTTTTACAAAGAAAAAAAGAGAACTAATACTTGTTATGAGTCTGGGTGTTGTGGGACCATGTTCCTCGTAGTTCCTGGATTCCTTGTGTCTACAAGGAATCCTAGTTAGGGTCCAGGATATAGATTCTGTACTCTAATTAGGATTCCCCAGGATTTAGGATTTGTGAGTACGATCACATACATAGAGTAAACATTTCGCGGGAAAGCGGGTAAAACTACGGGACGCGTGCAGTAAATTTATAAGACATACCGGCCACCATCGGAGTCCACATGGTCGTAGTACGAGGCTGCACTATCCTCGGAGTCCACCCGCCTCTTCTTGCTCGGCACAGGCTCGGGCTCCGGGAGGGTGTCCTCGGCATCATGGTTGATCAGGTCCTTGTATCCTGGGTGGAACGGAATAGAAGAATAGTTTATTGCCTCGCTTATTACTTTATCGTTGTGTGAGAATAGGTACCGTAAAAGCTGGCTAAGGGAATATCCATGGAATGGGCAATATGGGCATTTAACTCTTCTGCAATCACCAAGCTGCCAAGCGCAGTGATTATGGCAAACCCCTAAGCGAAAAGGTGGTATAATCGACGGTCGCATCGCTTAAAACGATATCTTCCAGACACCCATTGGATGGACGAAAATAGATTATAAGGAAGGTCTGGACTACCATTTTTTTGTGAAGTTAGAGCAACTTAAATACCAACGAACTCAGATTCGAATCCCACTTGACCCTGCACCAATGACTTTTCAAGTTATGTGTAGAATTCGCAACTCACTCCTAGGTTAGGAAACCAGCATGTTCAAGGATCACAAAATACGAGAATGTGTCATCCACCAACCCGCACTTGGCTAGCATGGTGGATAATGGCATAAGCTCTTCATGTGAGAGAATGTCCGTGTCCCAGCAGTGGGAGCGTATTGGACTGATGATGTGATGAACAAGACCAAAACTACAGCTTACAGCTCTTGCCAGGGTGTTATTACTTTAAGTAGATAAGCAAAATGAACAAAGTGTAAAATTATGTGTGGATAACAGCATGAGAGAAAGAAATAGCAGTAAGTAATAAGTGCTTGCAGTACTGGAAGTCAAAAAATTAAGGAGATTTTAATGATAGTAGTGTTGCTTGTTGCGTTACTTCCTATGATTTACTACAAAATAAAATAGGAACTAAACTAACCCATTTCCGCAATTTTCGCCAGAAAATGATTTCTGTCTAAGGCAAGTTGGTTTCTGGGCCGGGATTTCGGTTTGTCTCTTGCCATTTCTTGCACTGAAATTAAATTCAAATACAAATTTATTTATTGACACAATTGGTTACAAAGTTATGATGAATCCATAAACTCCCGAACTAGTGGAAACTATGTTTCAGGGGTCAGTGGCTTGTCCTATTATTAATTTTACATAAACTATGTCATACTAATTAGAGAACAACATTTATACTTAGGGATTAAAAAATACACAGGTAGAAAAGATGTAAAAATGTACAAAGACACATTGACAATTATAATAGAAAAAGATAAAATGATTAAAACTTCTTCAGAAAAACTGTAATATTTACAGGGCACCTCAAGTTACCAATATGTGCAGCCACAGCCGGTGAGAAGTTATGCAGTAGCCGCCACCAGCCCGCCTCACCCAGAGCCAAGGAGCCCGACTTGAACAGCAGCTTGTTGTACACTGAGAGGACTCCTGCTATTGTGCCCACCCAATTCTTTTTCTGTTTGCTGAAACATGTTCTGTGTTAGCCAGACCTGCAATAATCTTAATACATAAAAATGAATCTCTATTTCCTTGGTCATCGCATCACGCGTGAAAGGATGGCATTTAAGCTAATTCTTTTTTTGTTTTATTTATTACTGTCAGGAGAGGGATCTTATGAAAGTAAAAATTAAGAAAGTTAAGTGGAAAACTTGAAATTTTTCACCATTTGGTTACAACCGCGAGGCGCATTAAAATTACATTAATATAATTTAAGAACAACTTTACCTGCTAAAATAGTTTAGGAGTTTTAGGTCCGTATTACAGAACAATGCTCAGTCATCGATTAGTGGTCAAGCAATGGTTTCATTCACTAATTGATCATTTTATGAATGAAATCTCTGCTAGGTGGTAGGACTTTTCTGCAAAGTTCGTCTAGGTAGGTACCACCGCTTTGCCAGTTATTCTGCCGCCAAGCAGTAGTGCGCAAGCACTACTGTGTTCCGGTTTGAAGGGCACTGTAGCTAGTGAAATTACTGGGCAAATGAGACTTTATGACCTAATCTCACAGTTTTGTAATCTTATTACCAGACTGTGATGTCTCAGAATGACATGCACAGTGCAGTGTCACGCGAAACTATAATTTAGTGTTTCAAGTGTCACTGCAACTGATATGGGCAGTCGTGTCGTCTTGTCGCTCTCGTCATGTCATTTCGTAACATAAAAAAAAAAAAAAAAGATCAATGACTGAGCATCATTCTGTAAGATGGACCTTAGTCGGATTACTTTTTTTTAACAAGATTTTGGATGGCCTTTGCCATGCTGTTTGACTTAAAGATACACATTCAGGAAAACTACTAATTTGCCCTACTACTAGGTAAAGGTCCACAAGTGATAAAAGTGCTAAGAATAGCCTATTTACAATAAATCTTATCACTTTGACTTTGTATTCAACTCAAGCTATTCGAGTTATTGGCAATCTAAGGCACAATGAATTTTTTAGCATAAATTTTCAACTATTTTCATTGCATTGTAAGATCTATGATAGTGATTCTAAATACATATTTAAATGAATTAAATTAAATTAAGCCTTGACAATAGAATACACCTGACCAATTTTTTTTGTTTCTTAAGGCTACTTGTTTGCCTGTTGCTTTTTTACTTACTTTGAAGCCCCAAACAGTGCCTGCCAATATCTGTCAATGAATGAGCAGATGTGTGTTTTGTAATGAAAGTACCCATGGTGACTGATTCCATATGACTGTGTGCTGAGGTGGTTCAAAGTCAAGTAGATTACATGCACCCTGGAATATAAGGTACATTTAAAATTAATTCAGGTAGATAAATAATACCTACCATGTATAAGTTTGAACCAACTTTAGGGAAAAAAATGCGAAGAAAATTTAATTTCCATCAAATACACACACTCTTTCACTTTCAAAATACACTCTGCTGGCTATGATATGATAATAGGTTAGTGTATTGTCTAAATAACTGTTAGACACACATCCTACTGGTTTTTGAACAATTTTTGGAGCTATTTAGGAAAGAATGAGGAAGAAACTCTAATCCTTGTTAGTAAATAGAATCCACCCTGTATTTATAAACTATTGTATATAGTTTAAGTATGTCTTTGAAAACAATTAAAAATATAGAATAGAACCTATAGTACCTACTGCAGCAAAGTACGTAACAACTTTGCTTTAGCTAAACGATGTAAAGTTTTCCGAGTAACATTAATGTGTAGGTATGCTACTTTTCAAGTTCGTTCTACTACTTACGTACTTGCAGAACTACTTACCAAGGAAACTTGTACCGTAAAAATGCCTCTTTTTTTTCAGGGGAGCAGTCTTCACAAGTAAATTCAAAGAAGACATCGCACGCGAAATCGCCCGGTGTCCCGATTTGTCTCAGGCATGTAAGATGTACAAAACAAATGCAGCTTTCGCAAATCAACCCTGGCCGAGTCTGCTTGTCCTCCGGCTCGTTGCAATATTTACATGTAGTGCTCATTTCGAGTGGAAGTATTGATAATTATTTAAAAAGAAACCAATGTTTATTTTGTTTGATTCAATCGGATAATCTCAATAAGTCACTATATTGTATAACCAGGAATACATGACCAAATAATGCATGACCGGTATTGTACGATCTGTTTTGCACAACCCATCATTTCGAAGCCATTCCTGATTGCACAATACGGGCTGTAAATGTTAGAGTTAGGATTCTTTAGTGAAAACTACATTTGGCTTTGTCTATATCTTTATTAGTGTCAAGTATGTCATGTCTGAGAAAAACCATTGAATATATTTTCGTATTACTTTATTTCGCTGTTTCCATTAAATACGGTCTCTTAACAGTAAAAAATCAGTATAGGCAATAATGCACAACCGTCCGTGTACATGGTATGTTAAAAAGTCAAAGTTTGTTTGAGTAGACTCATTTAATCGACATTTGTCGTCCAAAGCCTGTAAATGATCGATTCTCAACTTTAAAAACATTGAAAATTTAGGGATTTTCTAAGTGGGCGCTCACTAGAACTCTCGCATAATCGTAACTTCACTTGGGGCTTTAGGCTCCACATTTTAAATTACGCCCGGGGATAAGTATTGCACATCTGGCACAGGTTCTGGACTATTGCATCTACCAAAATTAGCACAGACAATAATGTACGACCCGTATTGCACAGCCTGATATTTGGAACACATGTACACCAATTTCGGATCGTACATTCCTGGTCGTCCAGTACGGGCTGTGAGGCTGTGCGATACTTTAGTCGTGCACTCGTGCCTCCCGCCTTAAGTCAAGATATACAATACAATAAAAAATACAATTGACGTTTATAATCTTGGAAAAACGAACAAAGAACGATGATTTTCTTTAAATAATATAACAAAATTATCTGGATTTGACTATGAAATAAATTAAACAAATGAAAATACTTTTTTAATTCTAACGAAAAAAAATTTCTACGAAACACTAGACGGTATGGTCTCACGACTTTAGCTAGCCCAATTGGGCGAGAAAAAAACCCTTTGTTAATGGCCTTTGTGGAGAGGTTACCACAATTTTGCCAATAACACGTAGAAACAAATTCAAGTTAATTGTTGACATTAACATTGACGAATCGACTGAATGATAGTCAATGCTTTTGTGATGATAAAATGGAAGTCCGTGTCAGACTTTTTGTAATGTTACCTTGACTAAATATGCTTAACGCGTGAAGTCTTGCAGAATGGGTCAACGCGATGAATGTATTTAGTCAGTGTTAAGCATACCCTTAGCTTAGATACAGGTAATTACCGTCGTCATAGTGGAATAGTGAGTGGGGGACTGAGCTAGGGAATTTTAATGGAATAAGATTTTTTGTGCTTGGGGGATCGAAATGGAATAGCACATTCTGTGCTGGCTCAATGGGGGTACTCAATGTACGGTACCTATCCTAACCGATAATTTTATAATACGCCAATTCGGCTGAGCAGCTAAAACGGCCCAAATATAGTAATCTCGGTAGCGGTTTCATATTTGAGCCGTTTAGTTTGACCATAGTATCCTCTCGTCGGCCTGTGGGACTAATCGTTATCAACGTACCTTTGTCCACAAATTATAAAGTATTTGTCAATCAAGTCAATAAAAAGCAAAACGCCGTAGTTATAGATACGTTTAAACTTTATTTTATAAACTAGACTCTATTAACACATAACTATAAAGGCAAGTCCGACACACGCGGACTAAATTTTGGACGATGCATCAACCGTCCTTCAGTTGGAATGAAAGTGGATAGATCTATGCCTTTTCCTGTTGAAGTCGCTTATCCAATTGTTGATATTCTGCTTGTGGATGTTGCGCGCCATGCGGACTGGCTCCGGGTCTGCGTCGTTACTGGCCATCAGGTCGAGGTGGTGCGCTGCGTCGGGGATCACCACCGCCTTTACCGACTCACTCTCGCTATTTAGGATGCCACCTAGGAAAAAAACGAGTGTGCTTTAGACCACACGACTGAAATGAAACTTCTATAGCTTCATGTATCGGCCGGTATAACTTACGTTTTTGCTTTGTTTAATGTAAATGTTGCCATCTTGACAATTGTAAATTGTCATTTTACCGGACATACCAACATAATCATAAATTGTAAGTAATTTTTAACTTTGTTATGTTGACAATGAAGATCTACTTTAACTAACAACTTCCAACTTTCGTTTGCCTCGTTACACATTCGTCAACTTACTCCCCAAGTCAAGCGTGTATAAAGAAGACTTCAAAAAACGATCTGAGTGGAAAGCTGTACCTAATAAGCATTAATAAGCCCCTGACTTTGTGTAGTAGATTCTAATTTTAATTATTGAGAGTTTTATTAATGTTTAGGCACCTAGGTAGGTTATCATCATTATTATCCACTTTAGGTAAATACTGTTCAATTATAATTCTCTCTAACCTGTACCTCTGTTTTGAAACTCATTCTCAACTCGATGTAGCAACCGATTATTATAAATATTTCTTTTTGTATATAACTATATCATCTAGACTCATGATGGTACCTACATAAAACATAGCATGCCCCAACTGAGTGCTAATTTGTGCCTCGTATTGAACTTTGGCCCAAGTAGCATAAACCACCATGCACAGTAGCAAAATTGCATTACTTATGACAGCTTGCGCAAGTTTCATGGTACCTCAACCAGGCTGTTCTTATTTCCCGGTCAGTACCCCACCATACCTGCAGCCCAAGGATCCAGTAGACCATTGCTGAAGACAATGTTTGAAGCCGCCTGCAATAGTGTTCCTCCATAATTGAGCCTGGCATCATTCTCCCGAGGGTACACGTTGTACTTCTTCTGGCATTCCTTGCTGAATTTCGCCATGTCCCAGGGCTGGGGCTCAAACATGTCTCCCTTACCGGTCGAGCATATTGGCATCACCATCTCTGTGCATGCCTGGAGATTAGTAAAATACAAATTAAAATGATGTCCAAAGTTGCAAGACGCAAATAAATAAGCTAGGGTAAATTCTATAAGAATAGTAGGGTACCTAACCTAAGAAAAAACTTAAAATTGGTTGTTTTTAATTGATATTATTACAGGAAAGGTGAAATTTTACGCTAACGGAATTCTAAAACGGTATTACATCGTCGCGTTGAACGTATTAATGCTCAGATTAGTGTCATTTAGCTGGACCACATACGCTAGCATAAGCAGAGATGCAGCAAGAAGAGACGTCACCTCGTAACATTTAGGAAGCAAAATGCGCTCGCAACTGACCACGTAATATTTAAAAGGAAAGGCTAATGAGGAAGGGTTACTATCCCTTACCAGCGTTCTCCCTCCTTGTGCTAAAGCCAATGATGCAACGGTGGGGAAAATTGAAACAAATTCCACTCTTCCCTTCAGGGGATAGGTATGCTGGGACAAGTGGAGTAGCCCAAGTGCACGATACAGTATCGTTGCAAGCCCTCAATCATTCTGAATACTACCTATATTAACGATGATTCATAGTTAGGTAAATCAATACTTAAAGACTGACCTGATAGTCCCAGCCGCTGGCGTCCAAGTTGCCATAGTTATCGCCTTGTCTGTAATCCACGCAACGGTTGTTGTGGTTGTAGTTTGTGTAGATGTTTACAATCTTCCCGATGGCCTGGAAAACAGATTTAAAGACAATGGTCTCCTAGAAGGACCTACTCTTAGGTGTGATAATCGACCGAGTCGTCGTCAGTCAGTAAGAAGATAGTAGTAGAAAAATTAGGCTGTTCTTTTCCTTTCACTTAAGTGATTAAATCTAGCCTGATACCCATAAAATAATAATAATAATATATCAGCTCAAACTTACAAAACCCATTCCTAGCATAGACTAAACCAGTATCTTTTAGACAAGCACCAGTTGAGACAGTAGTCAAATGCAGGCCTATCTTAGGTAAGAAAAATAATTAATTTCAAGTCATTACCTCCAGCAGTTTCATCCCCTCCAAGGGCTTGTCGAGATACTGACAGGCTACCCTGACAGGGTACGCCGGCAGCGGCATCAGGAAGTCACTTGCAAAGGGGTAGTTCACCATCGCCAGGGTGGTATACATGGAAGCGAGGTAGTCTATGAACATGTCCACATCAGTTGAATTCTTGATTCCGTCGCAGAGGTTCCAGTTCTTTTTGAACCAGGCTGATGAGTTGGCGGTCGTTGTGAAGTTTCTGGAATTTGATTTGGAAATATTTACTGTTTTTTAAGTATAACTATTAGCATAGTATTATATCATCTCTGGTATACTGTAAAAACGGAGCGATGATGACTCATTCGTATCATAGCCAGATGACCCATAAGTCGTAGGTTCAAACGTAGAATGAGCTCACTTTCGAAATAACAGCAAAACTCCTTGTCGTAAAAATGCCTCGATCGAGCATGATGAGTTCATGTAAAACTCCTGCATGCTTAGAAGTCTTGCGCTTGGAATGTGTCCCGATAAAAAACTATAAATCAAATCAATGCCCGCGTCACATTTTACAAAGCGCTTGGAATATTTAGAACAAACCGAGGTCTGCAAAGCGTGATGATTATGGCAAGCCGTGGTCAATATGATAAGCGTCCTATCTTCACCAGTCTTTTTTGACCTTCGATAGGCTTGCATTTGACCACGGTCTCACCTGATGGTAAGTGACGACGCGGTCGACGATGGAACATGCTTGCCTAGAAGATATCGGTTCACTCTTGCCTTGATAACTGCCCAGGTTTTTTTAGGAAACAGACGCTGGTAAGTTATTCCATTCCTATGCAGTGGACGTTTTGTGACTGATGCGAGGTTGAAAAACGGTATTTTCAAAAAATATGTGGCGTTTTATATGTTTCAATGTTAATATTTTGTGTACTGTGTATAGTGTGTCAGACGGCCGTATTACCATACCCATAGCCGTAGTAACGAATACTACCGTAGTAGGTAGTTAAGCACTCTGCATCATATCACCATATGAATCATATCACCTTGTATGTAATATGTTTGTGTGTGTTGTACGCTCGCACCGTTACGGCTAAAAGAATTTGAATGGGATAGAAGTGGCTTATTGTACGCTGGATTAACATACACTCTTTGCCCGTGAGTAAAAACGTGATGCCCAGCTAGTATAAGTATATGATCAACAAAGTTGATAAAAGATTCACTGAAATGAATATAGCCATCTAGCAACAAAGTAACGATCTAAAGAAAGCTGGAAAATACATTAGACTCGCACAATAATGATGTCGAAAGTGTAGTGCGTAGTCTTTATGAATACCTTTTCTGTCACTTGTTTTGTAGTTAAGTAATCAAGGTAAAAACTTCAAGCCTTAATTTGTATTTATTTAGTGAATGATGTAACGAGCTAGTTGTTCACCTGATGTTTAGCAACACGCCCGCTCATTACAGAACAGTGTCACTCGGAACTCCAAAGTATAAAGTTTCACGTGACACTACTGCGCACATCATCCTGAGACATCAGCACAGTCTGGGCTGGCTTACTCAACTGTGAGATCAGATCATAAAGTTTTATTTGCCTAGTAATTTCACTAGCTATAGTGCCCTTCAAACCAGAACACAGTAGTGCTTGCACACTATTACTTGACAGCAGAATAACTGGCGAAGTGGCAGTATATACCTAGACGAACTTTGCAGAAAAGTCCTACCACCTAGTAAACCTAGTATTTAACTTTGCATTACCTGATGACCTTCCAAGACTCCCTGATGTTCTTAGGGCAGGTGGCGTTAGCCTGTGCGAAGCTGGAGGTCACGATCCTGTTGAAGACGTCGCAGGGCATCATGCCTGGGAACATGTGGATGGGTGCCGATGCTGCGATGGCGCCGGCTACTATGTGAGGATACTTTATGCGGAAGTATGCTGCTAACATGCCGCCGTACGACCCTGAGCAGTTGAAAAAACAAATGATATGGTATTTTATTGTTTTCAAACAAGGTATTAGAGAAGATTTATAAAAAGATAGGTAAGTAATAATAACGCTCAACGATCCTGGTCCTCTCTGTCCTGGTCCTCTGGATCCTCGATGATCCTGGACCCTAACTAGGATTCCCTGTGTCTAGGGACCCAGGAACTACGAGGATCATGGTCCCACAACACCCAGACTCAGAACAAGTAATTGCTTTTTTTTCTGTTCACAAATACTTGTCCTGCCGCGGGAATCGAACCCGCCGCCTTCGACCTATGAGCCGACCTGCTCAACCGCCACAGAGGCTGTCATATAAATAGGAATACAATGAATTTGCACTCTGTAACTTTGGTCAAATCACTGTAAAGTTTCTTGTAGCTTCTTCTTTACAGTTGTAATCGAAGCTTCGGATCAAAGTTTTCAATTTTGCATTGTGCCGGATTGCTTGCACCAGTAGTGAGAAAGAGAACTGCTTTTTTTCAAACTCATATATTGTAATGGGCTTGCTATATATTATTTGACAAAAAGCACTTTGTAATTTTATATGCTTAGTGAAATAACTTAATTTTAAGTACCTAATATAATTTTGACTTGTAAAAGTGCTAAAATTAGCCTATTTGCAATAAATCTGCATCAGGATGAGTCTCTCTGTAAGTATTAGAAGCCTTTCGCTAGCTCATTCCAGAAGAAGTATATCATCAGTGTATGGTCCTACATGCTTATTGAGTCAGAGTGTTTTAATTAATTCTAATTTTCATTTAGTTTGAGGCTTGTTTAGGTAGTTTAATACATAAATCACTTTGTTTTCGTTTGCAAAACAGACATGCACTGAAAGGGGTGTCCGATTTCATTTATATTGATTGCAGTTTCATATAAATCTGATCAGGTAATATAAGTTACCAGATGCCATTCCTGGTCTAGGTACCTAATATTGTTATTAGTTTGAGCCAAAATCTACGTAGGTACTTGCTGTTATTATTAATTCTGTGTAAAAACACGAGTTTCGAATTTCATACCGAGCATCGCATTAGCATCTCATAATAATTACGACTGATAAAATAAAAATAAATATGCTTTTACCATATTTTGGACTTATACCTTGAAAAGTTAAAAGATTCCGCCTAAACGGGTATTGGTGAAATCACTAACTGGCTCTCGCAGGTGTAACGATAGGATCTCTAAGAAATTTGCAAGAATTTATCGAATAATATATCTAAAAATTTTGTATTCTAATCCTGAGTGCATCAGACATTAGGATATTTAAAAAAATTGCCTTTTTAAATAGTCGTTATTAGACTATTAATAAAATCAAAGTCAAAGAATTTTATTGCAAATAGGCCATTTTTAGCACTTTTACAAGTCAAAATTTAATAGTATTAGTTACTTACTTAAAAATAAGTTATAGCATATAAAATTACATAGTGCTTTATGTCAAATATTATATAGCAAATCCATTACGTAAAATATATGAGTTTGTAAAAAGCGATCCGGCACAATGCAGAACAGAAAAATCCAATCTAAAGCTGCAATTATACCTGTAAAGAAGAAGCTACAAGAAACTTTACAGTGATGGCTTTTCTTTCTTAATTAACTATTTTTCCACTTGGCTGCACCGCCACTTTTAATGAGATTAATATTTTCAAATAAGACTCTTACCACCAAAAGCGATGACCGGGTATTTCGGCAACACGGCGTCTTTCTGCAAGAAGTTTATCAGCTCGGCATAGTCAGCCAAAGCCTGCGACGATGTTAGGTACCCGATGTGGTCCTTGTCCAGTGATTTGGCTCCAAACGGCATTGATGCTCCATAGTATCTAGAAGATGGCAGAGTATTTGTAATGGCAGTTTATTTTGCAGAAGAAAGAAAGAAAAGTCATCACGGAGACATCCTACTAATCACATCACACTAATCACACATCACACTCATACTAATATTATAAAGGCGAAAGTTTGTATGTGTGTACGTGTGTTTGTGTGCATGTATTTGTTTGTTACCCCTTCACGCGCAAACGGCTGAATGGATTCCGTACTAAGATAGCTGATACATTGGATTAACATATAGGCTACATTTTATCCCGGAAAAGTGAAATTTTCCCGTGGGATGAGCAAATAATTAAAATACTTATCATCAGCAAATACTTGTTCTGAGTCTGGGTGTTGTAGGACCATGCTCATCGTAGTTCCTGGGTCCCTAGACACAGGGAATCCTATTTAGGGTCCAGGACCTATGTATGTGATTGCTGGGCGTTATTATTATTATTAATGCTGCTGACCATTTCCTTAGTCGGTTTTTACGGCACCCGAGGGAAGAGATGGTATGGTCCTAATCGTACGCTGAGCCCACACGGTACGCGTTGTACGTGATACGTTCTACGAATTGCAGTCTTTAAAAACCTACAATTTGACGCTACCGTAAAACTAATAATACCAATGTTCACTTTCTTTTACTTTTCATAAAATATGTAAGTAGAAGAAGGCTTGCCCTCTTAATTGAAGCTAATTGACTTTATTTTACTTATTGAACTATTTAGGCACTACGTTTTGTCTAAGGTCTTTCACTTCTTATCATAAAGCACTCAACTCAAGGCAAGGTTACTCAAATAAACACTTAATTATACAATGTCAAATGTCAATAATCATTTAAGGCGCGGTCTAAGCACGAAACCAATAATAATCACTTTTTTGAAAGCTCTGTGGGATATGAAAAATAGTATAAATAGAAAATAAAATCAGAAACGGGCATAAACGAATAAAACTTAACTACGTACTTTGGTTGTTCTAAAATTTATTGTAATGACCCACAAAAACACTTCCAACGTAGTGCCCGAAATTTTCAGCGATAATAAAACATTTTTTAATAGCCAATTTTGTGTTTTAATGGTTTAACCCGTTGTAATAGATACTTATACACCCAAATTTCACGTAATCCACAAAAAAACCTGCTAAATTAACACATAGGTACTCATGCGCAGCAAGTTTGACATCAAATTATGATCTGCAATTTTCAACTTTAAGCAAAGGCTTCTAGAGCGCGTCAAGAAAAACTTGAAAAAATAACGTCGCCTTAACCGAATCCACAATCGCCTTATCGTCTCGATGTCATTCGCTACTCGCCTTCAACACATTTCTATCATCCATCCTTTTCTAATAAGTTTGCAATCGATCCATCCAAAAGGCACCCGTCTTCCTCAATAATCCTCAAGGCATCTACAGCCTTATTAATAAACACGAACTAGCTTTAGATTAGTTACACCATCTTTTGTCCTTATTCGATCCAGCTAAATATTCCAGTAGCAAAAAAAGGACAAAAGCTGAAGTAACTAACCCGAGACTAATACCCGTTTATTAATAAGGCTGTAGCAGCCTTAGAACTGAAATATTTAGCCCGATCGAAAGAGACAAAAGACGGTGTAACTAATCCAAAGTGAGAAATAACTATTTCGTGTTTATTAATAAGGCTGCTAGAGTTTTAGGTAACGAGTAAGTAATGCGTCTTGGTTAATGTACTAACCTGTGCTCAGCAAATATTAGTCTGGCGTTGTATTCTTTCGCGATGTCCCACATGAACCCTGAGTGGTTGGCGAATACCTCGATCTGCCCCTGGAGAGTGGAAACGACAGCAAGAATACACAAAATTAATCTTACTTATCAAGCGTTTACCGGTGTCCTAACCATAATTTATGGGGTTTACTTTGTGTCTTACTAGGATGCATCTATTTTATTCTTTTAATCCAGAATTCCAGCGTGTCATAACTCAACAATAGCATTCATAAAGTCGGTAGGTATTTTTGTGATACATATTTTCTTACCTACTTAATTCACGCCTAGCAAAAATGCAAATAATTTACTATTAGAATTTCCCGTACTTACAATACAACAACAACAATTACACAAAACTGTGACAATAACTACTATTAAACTAATTCATGTAACTACTAATATTGATGAAAATTAAATTAATAGATCAACTAGCAGATAATTAAGACATTGCCACAGAATAAATAATAGTTCAGCAGAATAAATAATCAATCATCATCATCAAAGGCGCTACACTAATTGCTGGTCATGAATATCTCTCCAGACTCTTGCTTTATGGTTCCAACCTCTAACACCGATTGTTTCTACGTAATATAACTGACATGCATAACTAGTACATTTCATTATAACATTTGTATAAGTAGCAACTACATTTTCTACATAGGCATCTACATACATAATCATATGACATTACCTATATACTAACGCATGTACTTATAGAAATATTAGGATATAGCTGAAGCGTGAGAGCAGAATCAAATGAAACTAATTTGTAAATATGTACTGCAAGCAAACCATTTACAATACGTAGATATATGTACTTACGACATTTTTCATATTATTTAGATCACAGTTTGTCTCGCAGTTCAAGGTGAAGTGTGACCTATTTATTGTCTCTGCTGCACAGATTTAGTACGTAGGTAGATATCAATTATTTATCAATTAACTACAATAGTTTGTCACAAGGTTACCATGGGCAGATCGTTGAGTATTTTATTTATTTTATTTCCCTGTCAGTAGGGAATTTTAGATGGGCCTTGATCTTCATTCCCCTTTTCCCCCACAGCCCTACTAATCGTAATAAGTTCCACAATCTCTACATCGACACACTTCGCGATATAAAAGCCTATGTGGGAATTCCCCATTTTTAATATCATATGTGTATATTAAAAGATGTAAATTAAACCATTCATCAAATATTATTTCTTTGTTGGCCTTTGTTCTGATACAATCATAATCAAATTGTACAATATATATATTTATAATTAAAAAAAAAAAAAAATAAGGTTATCGAACTGCAAGGCCTCTCAGACGTTGACGTTTTAATACTTATCAACATAAAAGAGATGAATCATCAGGGTTTATCTGGAGAGTAGAACTGTAGAGCTATATATCGAGGTATTATTATAATTTGCCTGTTTTTCCAAATCCCATAGCAAGATAACGCTAACAGTGGACAATAAATGAACATGAGAATTACTTATTGAGCCAATTGAGTTTACGAATAGGAACAATTGACTCCAACTTAGAACATTTCAATGTTTTTATTTGAACAAAGAAACAAAAATTACACACGTCAATGTTTTTATTTGAACAAAGAAACAGAACAAATCTTACCTCATTCCCTGTGTAAAAGAAGATGGGTCCTTGCCCCTGGTCCCAATAATCATCATTCTCCAAATACTTGATCTTGAATGTTTCGTTTCTCTGATATCCAAAATGATCCAAAGGCACCGTGAACCATTTCGTCTCGTACAAGTATTCACTCCTCGCAATCGTTAGGAACGTTGCTAATGTGACGATAAGCGTCCACATTGTGATAAAGTATGCTAGACTGTAACAGGAGCAGTGGATACGTCTGCTCCGGTGGAAGTATGGCTTGATAATAGGTTTGGGCAGTGAGTCGGAGCCGTGGGGAGCGCGAATACACACTGTGCAGCTTTATGTAATGTACCGTTAGACGCAGAAGTCTGATCGTAGTTGGGTACAGCTGCACTGCTCCAAACAGTACGAAGTCTATCAGTATCTAATTTCGTTTTGTATTTTTATGATAATGAGATGGTTTGGGGAGATTTACTAGAGTAGTAATTCAGATTTACCTACACATACAAAAAGTGGAATCTCGCGCATGGGTTTCCATATCGTCGTTGCAAGCTTGAATTTTAGTACAGTATGCATGATGGTAATATTTCGCAGTCATGGTCATGCATCCCTTTTTTCTTCGCTTCTTTGCTGTTGAACTATAATATTAATAAAGAGGAAAGATTTGATTGTTTGTTTGCATTGAATAGCCTCTGATGGACCGATTCGAAAAATTATTTCACCATTGGAATCCTATATTATCCCTCATGAACATAGGCGGTAGAATATATACATATAAGTAATACTTGTGCGAGGCCGAGGCGGGTCTTTAGCAATTTATATTTTCCTTGTATAAAAGGATAATAATACATGATGCGCTCATTATAGGAACAATATTATATAGGTACGTGAAATGTTGTGTGTTCATGTGTCCATGTTTGTTTATCAGCGTAGCGGCGGGCAGGATGTGCGAGCAATATGAGCGTTCACTCTATATGCATCAAAATAAGCTCCAATTTCACCTCTGCTCTGGTTCAGCTTAAACAGAAAAGCCTTTTTTTGAAGGGATTTAAAAATATTTCTTATAATCTTTTTGTATCACCATTTAATTAGGAGCCTTGATTAATAACCCGCAGTTCCAGATGTACCATCAAACAGTACCTACCATTGATGGTAAAACTTGTAGCTTATCGACAGTACCTACCGCTAGTATAGTACTAATAATAATAACATAATTATTACTTATAGAATTAGATATGACATAACTTTATCAGTCATCCCATACATACGGCATTATGCGACGTTATTAACTCGGACTGTTTTACAGGTTTTATTTATAGCATAGATAGCATTAATTTTTATTCTACTCAAAAACTCATCCTCACCTCTATACTTTCCTATTTCTATGTCTATACTACTAGTATAGAGCTAAGGTAGAGATGATCTCCACCATAGAGTCTATGGTAGAGTATTGTCTAATACTGAACTGATTTCCTTTCAATTTTTTAGTCACCTACCCTCCATTGGAAACCTTCCCCATAAAAGCCGTTGGTTTTTGACCTGTCTACTGTCATTATCTACCTACGCGTCTAGAATTTCTTTCAACCTGACCTAGCCTACATTTCTAGACCACAACACTATTTTAAAATACAAAAGAACTGCTCTACAGACTAAGGTGACAGCCAGCATACATTTTAATTAAAATAACACATGTCTAACATGATAACGTTTATTGGCAAATCATTTAAAAAAACATATTTTGCGTAGTTATAAAATATACATATGGTATAACATAATAATAATAAATTGCTACATTTTATTAATAAACTCTATTAATTAATACCTATTCCTTTAATTGCCGAATGCAGCAACTTCTTTTTCAAACAATGGAAAGGTTCAAGGCAAAGCGTTGTTATAAAAATTTGCTTTTAATTGAGTATATCTTCAAAACTTACAGAATTTAGTTTATAGTTTTAATCTAACTTGGCTTCAAAAAGAAACCCATATCATAATACAATAATGATAATATTGCAAGGTTATTTTTGTGCTTCGTGCAAATGGTAAGTATCAAAGTTATGTATAATAAATATATATATATTAGCTACTTGATAGGACTATCAGGATTTGGTACCATTAACACATTCAAGTATCTCCTTGATTACTAAACAATTAGTACCTATTAAAAGTATTATTCTTCTTCACTCATGCATCACTTCAATTTCACAAAAGTATATAATTGTATTATTACCCCCCTAAAGTGTAGGCATATTAATTTACGCTCCCACCCTATTAAGAGCATTCTCAAATTATCCCATCTACCATGACGCTAAGAGGATTTTACCAAAGCATTCAATATCGTTTGTAGGCAGATTTCGATGTCGGTTTTTGTCTCGATTACTTTAATAGGATCTGAAAGAATGCAGTCAAATTGGCTTCTGATACGGGACAATTAGAAAACGCTGTAACTCCCATGTAAATCACACACTTCGTCGGAAGAAGCCAGATGATGGATGGTCTACATCCACCAGTCCAGTCACCTCCAGATCCGGCAGGAGTTGTCCTTGGAGGCGGTGATGATGGCGTCTCCAGCATAAGAGTATGCGCAGGAGAAGATCTCGCCCTGGTGACCTGATAAGACCTGCACAAAAATTGACAGAATAATTTTCAAACTGTCTTAAAATAATAATAACCATAATAATAGAAATTGCTCCTGTTATGAAAGAGCATAATAAATAAATCTTTGCAAATTTTGAGAAGCGAAAATGGAGAACAACAATACAAAGTTGATCGGTGGTAAAACAGTTTCAGCAAAAACAAAGAACTATGGTTTTATAGAATATTTCGGAAAATTACTCAGATTCATAACGAAATCGATACTCCCCAATTCCCCATCTCGTCCATCCATGTAGCTAGATGAATAAGACGATTTCCGCTAGATTGTGAATCGAGGTACAATTTACGCAAAAGTTACATTCTAGACATCCTTTTTATACTGTTGAATAAGTTCATGTTTGACCACTATTTCACTATGAAAATTATTATTTGGATTGTAAAATAAAGAGCTTATCTATTTTTTTAAACGCTCTAGGATTATAGCCATAGATCCTGGACCCTAACTAGGATTGCCTGTATCTAGGGACCCAAGAACTACAAGGACCATGGTCCCATAACACCCAGACACAAGAACAAGTGTTTGCGCTTTTTTTCTGTGCGCAAATACTTGTCCTGTCACGGGCCCGAACCCGCCACCTATGGGTTATGTGCCGACCTGCTCAACCATTACACCACAGAGGCTATCTATGTAACACGTCTGTACCTATCTGTATTGTATATAGATTTACCTGTATACAGTTTCCCGTGGTAGTATTCCATACCCTGGCACTTCTGTCCGCTGAAGCTGTTAGGAGGCAGCCACCCGCTGGACTGAAGCACACCTGCCATAAAACATATATATATAAATACATATATTTAGGTTAATGAATGATGTGACGATCGTATAAGTCCATATAAGTCGTTTACCCGATGTTAGTGACACGGCCGCCCATAGTAGAACAATGTCACTCGGAACTCTAAAATATAGTTTCGCGCAACATCGCACTGCGCACATCATCCTGAGACAGCCTGGTAATAAGATTACTCGACTGTGAGATCACGTCATAAAGTCTCAATTGCCCAGTAATTTCACTAGCTACAGTGTCCTTCAATGGCCTAGTATATTCTAAGAAATAAAGTTAAAATTTTGCCAGATCCATTTTTTAATATCATATAGCATTTTTAAATCATATTTTCCGAATGATTCTACTAAATACAGAACTATACGCATTATGTTACTAAGTTTGGATTAAGTATTTTACCTATTCAATACAGTCATTTTGAAGTTAGTATTTTATTAGCGGTTGAACACAATGTTAGTACTTATGCTAAAGTTCACCTTGGAGACTTCCTCGCGATGTCCCTTCATGACGGCGAGCTCCTTGAAATCAGCCCGCACGTCGTACACGCGTGCCGAGCAGTCACTCGAAGATGTCGCCATGCGCTGCCCCGCCCAGTCGAAGCAGATATCCAACACCTTATTAGAAGAAGGAACCTTAAAAACTTTGAGAGAGATCTTTAGACCACATAATAAGGAATACATTTTGTGACAAATACATTTTGGAAGGCCATAATAACATTCAAATGTCTCTGATTCAAATATGTACAACACTTAAGTAAAATTTCTTTAAGCACGCTTGACTTGGGGGTAAGCTGGCGAGGCAAACGGAAGTTGAGATGGAGATATACTTATATCTCCCTCTCTACGCTCTACGTCAAGATATAAAGGGAGAGTTACGTTTAGTTTATTACTGTAGTGGGGCAAGAGAGATAGAACTAAAGAAGCTCAAGAAAGAAAGCTAAAGAAGCTTTTACTTCAGTCGTGTGGCCTAAAACATACTCTTTTTTTTATATTACACCGCTAATTTACATTCCGTAACGTGTGAGTTGTTTACGAAGTTATCGAATTTTTTTATGGCCATACCCACCTGATTATCTATGCTATATCCAATAAAGAGTTTTAGAACATAGTATTTTATTAATTTTTGGCCTTACCTCATTGGTATGCGAGGCGACAGTAGCAAGACATGCGTTATTCCTCGCGTCCCAGAGCTTGGCGCTGCCGTCCAGGGAAGAAGAGCCCACCAGAGAGCTGTCCCAGTTCAGTTGCACATTGGATATTTCCCCCTCGTGACCTTGCAAGACTGCAACGCGACTGTGTGCGTAGAAAAAAAATTCCATAAAATGCATAAGATGGCGTTCTAAGATACGCCAAATTGCACCAGAATACCTTACTTACTAGGACTTCTAGACAGTGCAATTTTGATCGAAGTTTCATAGGTACAAGGAGTTTAGTTTAACGCCTGACAAAAAGTAAGAGCAACGTAAAAAAAGGATTGGTATATTACTGGTTTAAAAAGGTAAGGCGTTAAAAGTTTCTATTGAAATAATTAAGATCAGTTATTCTTTTTGGTGTTGTTGAGTTACCGGACTTATAGCTTAGCTCAGTCATTAATTAAGATTTTTAATACGATTATTTTGTGCTACAAACTGATGGAAAGCGATAGTGTTAGAAGAGAAAACACTTATTTTAAATGTCAAGATGATCTCAAAATTAGACCCTGCTCTACTGACGGCCATAGACTCGGTAATGTACTAAGTCCGTAGATATCTAGATGGTCATCATCAACAGCCTGAAGACGTCTTCTACTAAACATAGGCCTCTATTGGTATAATTTTTGGGCCATGTTAGATTTAGTCCCCAAATTGCTTAAAAAAATAGTGCAATTTGTACACGATAATTTAGCAATGCAAAACAACGAGTCTTTTTCTTTCATTTAAGGTTTTAGGTAAAAAAAATATTGTATTTACTTAATAAAAAATAAATAAATACTGTCAAATACTATTGTATTAGATTTTTAAAAACATTAAGTCGTATTTAAGAATGCTAGTACTGTAAGTGTCTCGTAAGTCATCTAGTTGGTACTAAAATCAGATTTAGCAGCATAACAGTTTTTGATAAATCTGTACAGTAAACGTTTATTTATAAATGCGTGTACTAGATAACACCCTCTAAAAGTTCCCAGGTTCTACTCACTCCTTAGCCCGCGCATCCCACATGGAGATAGTTCCGTCGAAGGAGCCGGTGATGAGCCGCGAGCCTTCGTTGGGGTCGAACTGCAGCGCTATCACCTCCCCCGTGTGACCCACGTATGCGTGGATCTCATCACCTGGTGATGGATTCAGATTTTCTATTGACCTTATAACAGTGGTTTGTTACATTTGGCACGTCAGTTACAATAATTAGTGAAAACTTATCGACACTTTAGAAATATAACAAAAAAGCGTATTACGTACGACACTATATGACAAATATAAGATTAGTATAATAATTTCATTCATCACTGATGTCAAATGTCAAATATAAAGATAAGTATAATAATAGTTTCATTACATCACTATTGTCAAAGGTGAAATATAAATATAAGTATAATTTAAATTAAACTTGTAGAACATCTTGGTAACAATGGTAACAGTAATTAAATAACTTTGTTTGTGTGTGTTTTAAATAAACAATTTTAAACATTTAAAATTATTTGATTATCTGTCAATTACTAAAATCAGGCGGTTTCAAGTCGGTAAAAAATAGTGAAAATAGTGTAATAGGTACATATGTAAAAATAAAAAAAATTGTTAAACAAACGAGTGTGCTTTAGACCACACGACTGAAGTAAAACTTCTTTAGTTTAGCTCCATCTATCGGCCGGTATAACTTTGTTTTCGCTTTGTTTAATGTTAATGTCGCCATCTTGACTATTGTAAATTGTCTTTTACCGAAAGGACTAACATAATTTTTAGTAACTTGACAATGGAGATTTACGTGAACCAATTTCAACTTCCGTTCGCCTCGCATTCACCAGCTTACTCCCAAAGTCAGGCGTGCGTGCATAGAAGTTTTACTCCAAAAATAGTTAAAATAGGGGTTTAATGAGTTTCCAATTTAACTAACCAGTTCGAACGTCATACAACTTGGCCGTGCAGTCCATAGAGCCGGTGGCAGCCAGGTCACTCTTGGTGCTGAACTGAGCTGCTACCACCTCTCCCGTGTGACCCCAGAGAGTAGCCAGACACTCGCCAGTGACGGGGTCCCATATCTTAGCTGATTTGTCGAATGAACCCGTGATCACTCTGTTGCTAAAAGAAATAAACTTACGATTTAGCGTTAGTGACTAAATATTTGTGTAAATTGCCTCTTATTTTAAAACGAGCTTCTGCCCGCAGCTATGCCCGCGGCGTGGCCTATGGGAAAATAATTCAACCACCCATTTCACCCTCTTAAGGGTGGAATTTCGAAAAATACTTTCTTAGCGGATGCCTACGTCATAAGATCTACCTGCATGCCAAATTTCAGCCCGATCCGTCCAGTGGTTTGGGTTGTGCAGTGTCAGTCAGTCAACCTTTGAGTTATATATATTTAGAAGATTGTAACAATTTTTTTTAACATTGATTGTTTTTGAAGTGTAAACTTTTTTAGGCGCGTTGAGCACTTTTTGGGTGAACAAAAATCATGTAACTCGTGTCATCGTCACCGAACGCTTTCCATGAGCTTTATGTACCTATACTGTGTATATATATGTACTTTTTGGGTGAACGAAAAGCGCGAAACTCGCGTCATCGTCATCTCACGCTTCCTATGAGCTATATGTCTCTTTACTTCTATCGGCTGACTCCAAAAACGACCCCGCAGATTGTTTTGCTAATGAATGACGTAATGAGCTAGTCGTTCATCTGATGTTAAGCGTCATGATTACCTATAACAGTTGCATTGCCAATCTTAATCTTCAGGTAAGTCAAATGTTTATTTGCCATTCATCTCATTAAAATCTTATCTTCTAAAGTCTGCTTGCATTGCTAAGAGGGGAAGGTACCTACTTTCAATTTCTGAACACAACCTGTTTCTATTTGCAGTCATTGCAATGACCGGCCATACCATAAGTATAACCCATAAGGGTTGTTCTAAATTTCTGAACTATTGTTTCAAAATATAAATCAACATAATCTAACAGCAGCATTAGGAAACAATGATAATAATAATAGTAATAATAACGCCCAACGATCACATACATAGATTCTGGACTCTAACTAGGACTCCCTGTCCCTGTCTACGAACCCAGAAACTACGAGGACCATGGTCCCACAACACCCAGACTCAGAACAAGTATTTGCGTTTTTTTTTTGTGCACAAATACTTGTCCTGTCGCGGGAATCGAGCCGGTCGCCTCCAGGCTATTAGCCGACCTGCTTAACCACCACACAATAGGGGCTGCCAAATGAGATAATATCTACCATGTCGGAAAATTGAAGCCGACAGAGTACACGACGTTCTGGTGTCCAGCTAAAGTCTTCAACTCCTTCCCGGAGTCTACGTCCCAGATCTTGCAGGTCCTGTCGTAGCTGCCGGACAGGCACCTGGAATGAGGGTTTTGGCTTTTAGTAATTTTTCTCTAAGCCGCATACGGTAGGTTTTGTACGTCACACATGAAAATAATTTAGAGTGGGTTGCTTTTGACCACAATTTAACTTACACATAACTGACCGAGTCTATGCTTCAACTTATGAAATTCGCTTTCGTACATACAGGTCGTTAATTTTGGCATAACTTGGTGCGTATATGTATGTCCCCCAAAAAGGCGAAGTGTGTCTGCGATGCAACATATCAGACGATTTGATATTTTCCGGAAACCTTCGGTACTAAATTTTAATCGAATTATTACCTCATTTAATATTACTGATTATAATAATAACGCCCAAAGATCACATACAGTTCCTGGACCCTAACTAGGATTCCCTGTATCTAGGGACCCAGGAACTACGAGGATCATGATCACACAACACCCAGACTCAGAACAAGTGTTTGCTTTTTTTTTCTGTGCACAAATACTTGTCCTGCGCGGGAATCGAACCCACCGCCTCCGGTTTATGAGCCGACCTGATCACCCACCACACCATTATTGTCATTATCAAATTGGCTGTAATTATTGTACCTCTATAGCCAACACCATGGTTTTATTACAGTTAACAATTGAAGAGAAGGTAATCGATAGTACGTCACGCACGTTTGCTGCATAACTAGGCCATACGTGGGTCTTTTGTAAATTAAATACGGTTTACATTTGATATGCATTTCCATTCCGTAAAACATGTCTACAAAATATGAGTGTTCTTTAGACTTTGTATTTATATTCACCCCGTAGTTTCACCTCTTAATTTTCGTGTTTAAAGAACTATTTTAAAAATTAGATTCTGATGAGTTCAGTCTTTTTGACGTAGTACTACTGAATATAATATAGTGGTGCCTACAGAAACACATACAATATAATTCTCTGTTATATATATTAGTAAAGAGATGGGGATTATAAGCTGATAAGTAATAATAATAATAATATGTGTGGACATCTCACACTACGCCATCTAGTCCCAAACGAAGCAAAGCTTGTACTATGGGAACCAGATAACCGATACAATACTTAGATACTTTTTGTTTGTAAATACATACAAAAAATACAATATAGAATACGATGAAGATGGGTTCCGACTGACAATCAGTTATTCAGGTCTTACGACCTTAATTGCATGCTGAGCCGGGACCTATACCATGACGTCACGCAACATTATATTTTTTAGTTTCTCTTTTTTTTCCGTGTCATTTGTCTTGTATCAGTGCCTATTTGTAAAAATTTAATGTTGTGTCTTGTCTGTTATGTCTTGAAAGTATTTTCTTTTTCTTTCTATAAGCTCACTAATAGACATATACATACTACATACTAATAACATATACATATATGATAATTATGATATGTATATTTTATCGTTAGCTGGAAGACCCAATCCTGATCCCGATGTCTTAAACGGTTGATACCTTACGCCACAGAATATACAAAGTTTATTCTTTTAGAGTTATATCCTAACAGACGACTTCCCGTATCTCTTTCTTGGGTCATGGGTAGGAACTTAGGAATGTACACTAGAGACAAGAGCCCTCTTATACATTCCATCCTAAAAAATTCCATCCATTGCATCAAAATTCTTGTTGTGATAATATCATTTGAGAAGTACATGGAATTGCTATCCGTGGTCTATTTCGGAAGATTACATGGGACCGCAGCAAAAAGCTCTTAAAAATAAAAACACTTGAGAAAATCAGTCCAGAAATCTCAAAAAAAAAATCGGTGAAAATTAATTTTAAAAATTCAGTCGAATATAAAATCACTTCTATTTTTCGAAGTCGGTTGAAAAGGCTGTAGGTACAAGTTGGTACTAACTTCTTCCCGCTTTTATCAAAAGCGACATTCGTCAGAGGCAGTACATGAGTCTGAAGAGTCTTGTAGATGTAAAACCTCTTCCCGGCCGGACCTTCATGCTCGATGCGCTTCTTCAAGATGTCGAGACACTGATCTAGCTGTTCTCTAACGTCCTCTGTGATGAGGACCTCCTTCTGGTAGAGGTGGTTGGCTATTTCCTTTAGGTCAGAGCTGAGAAAATGTTCAGAGTTTAATAGATAGATAGATAGAGAACTCTTTATTGTCTCACAAATGAAGTACATAAACAGCAATAAATATAATATTTACGAACTAGTGTAACAATGGGCGGTCTTATCGCTGACAGCGATCTCTTCCAGACAACCTTTGGATGGACAGTAACAGTAGAGAAGAATAAGCGACGGTGTAAAACAATGTATAGATAAATTAAAAACTACTATCATATTCAAAATATTTTATTTGTATATAACTATAAAGTGGAAAGTGACTAGAACGTATTTCAATCCTTCTCACCATGGTTCGAATCCTGCTCGATTCATCATCAAGAGCCACTAAAAATGATGTAGTCGCTCCCACAACGGTGAAAAAAAAAATATCTTTAGGAAAGCGGCATGTTAAAAAAACACAAACACATTGAGACTCCTCGAATGGCTCGAATACCCAACAAATGTGTCCTTCCGAATTCTTACCAATTCATACCTTATTACTTACTAGTTGCGCCCCGCGGTTTCACCGCGGATAGAAAGTATTTTAATTATTTGTTCATCCCACGGAAAAATTTCACTTTTCCGGGCTAAATGTAGCCTATTGTTATGTTAGTCCAGTGTATAAGCTATCTTGGTACCGAATTTTATCCAAATCCATTCAGCCGTTTGAGCGTGAAGGAGTAACAAACATACACACATACAGACTTTCGCCTTTATAATATTAGTGTGATTTATTCATTATTTAATGTAGGCACTTCAGTATGGGTTCAGTAGAATTTAAAACTTACTTTGAATTTAGGTCAAGGAGGTCGATCTCCTTATTTTTCACGATCCCCTTCTGAAGGTACTCCAGCACGATCCCTGGGGGATGGTACCGCAGGTGGAACTTGAGCAACTTCATTTCTAATAATCGCTTATTTTACGTAATTACACATTTTGCTATTTTTTTCCGTAATAAAGGTGAAAATTAAATACCAAACACTGACAGGATTTATCAATAGTTACCGTTGTCATGGTGATCGAAGGAGGTTATAAGGAAAGTGGGCCAAAGAGGTTGGTTATTGAGTACTAGCTTCTGCCAGCGGCTTCACCCGCGTGGCCTATAGGAAACGAAGAAGAAACTTTTTCATAGATAATTCAACCACCCATTTCACCCTCTTAGGGCTGGAATTTCGAAAAACCCTTTCTTAGTGGATACCTTCACTTTACAAAAATCACACCCTCTAAATTTCAAGTCTCTAGAACCAGCGGTTTAGGCTGTGCGTTGATATATAAGTCAGTCAGACAAAAAAAAAATAAATACATCACTGTAAAGTTTCTTGTAGCTTCTTCTTTACAGTTGTAATCGAAGCTTCGGATCAAAGTTTTCAATTCTGCATTGTGCCGGATTGCTTGCACCAGTAGTGAGAAAGAGAACTGCTTTTTTTTTTCAAACTCATATATTGTAATGGGCTTGCTATATTATTTGACAATAAGCACTTTGTAATTTTATATGCTTAGTGAAATAACTTAATTTTAAGTACCTAGTATAATTTTGACTTGTAAAAGTGCTAAAATTAGCCTATTTGCAATAAATCTTTTGACTTTTGACTTTGACTTTGACTTTGACTTTGAGTCAGTCAGGACTTTGAATTTTATATGTATAGCAGCAGAGCGGTCATACCGTGGCAGCTAGCTGGCAGTAGTGGCATCCTTCATTTTAGGTGATGCATAATGGGCCCGTCGTTGATAAGAATCTGAAAATGGCGGTTATGAATTTTGAATTTTTTCCATAACCCGTGTTTTTTTAATTTTAATGTGTGATAAGAGTATATTATTGTCCGTTAAGTGTTCGTGAACGTGTACAAGTATTGGAAAATGGTTCCAAGTTTTTAAACCATGCCTTTTCGTTCTTGTTCAGGTTTCCTAGATATACTTTATAAGTTTATAATTTATGTTCCTAGAACCTTTAGTAAAATATCCACCATACATACTGTGGCATTTTGACTTTGACATGACAAAAATTCCTTACACGTGACATTAGCAGAATAATAAATAATAACACCCAACGATCACAAACATAGATCCTGGTCCCTAACTAGGATTCCCTGTGTCTAGGGAGCCAGGAACTACGAGGACCATGGTCTCACAACACCCGGACTCAGAACAAGTATTTGCGCTTTTTCTTTCTGTTCACGAATATACTTGTACTGCCGAATCAAACCCGCCGCCTCCGGTTTATGAGCCGACCTACTCAACCACCATACTACAGAGGCTGTCAAATAACAACATTTCAATAATATTTACGACACAGCGGTATCATAAATTAACCTGTTCCTGAGTCAAGTTGTTATTTTCACAACAATCGATAATTTCGGCTGCGGCCGTCCTTGCGCAACTTGATCGCTTCCGGTATAGTTGCTCAATATCCCAGTCGCGAAAAATGCGAGCGGAAATAGTAGGCTGCGTTGAAATCTTTTGCGGTGAAAATGACCAATTGATTTTCACAGAACCTTTTCGATTGTTTAATGAAGATATAAGAAAAGCTATGTAGTGTAAGTTTATTATTAAACTAGAGGCCCGTCCCGGCTCCGCACGGTTGGACATTTATTTTATTCATTTTTTTACACCTTGAGTAACATTATTGAAGTTTTAGTAGGGATCCTTATTTTTTTCTGGCAATTAAAATAGCCTATATTAATCCAGTGATAATGTAGCATTCAAATGTTGAAAGGATTTTTTAAATTAGTCCAGTACTTTTTGAGCCCATTCGTTACAAACATACTTACATACAAATCTTTCCTCTTTATAATATTAGTATAGATATTATACGTTATTCGATATCGAGTACAATGTACATTCTAACAAACTGTTCACCTTTATCTAAATATATATAACTCAAAGGTGACTGACTGATTGACTGACTAATATAGTGATCTATCAACACACAGCCCAAACAACTGGACGGATCGGGCTGAAATTTGGAATGCAGTTAGATGTTATGACGTAGGCATCCGCTAAGAAAGGATTTTCCGAAATTCCACCCTTAAGAGGGTAAAATGGGTGGTTCAATTATTTTCCCATAGGCCACGCTGCGGGCGAAGCTGCGGGCACAAGCTAGTCATCTATAGATTTGTTGGAAAGAAAAACTGGTTCAATTTTAAGAATCAATCTACTGTAGATACCTACTTACACCTGAAAATGGGCTGGTATGGCTGGAGATTAGCCAGAAGCGAACAAAAGGGATGTGCACTGTATGGCCCATATCTGTGTCATCTTTACACCGGCGAGACGAGGGCTCGATCAAGGGATGGTAATGAAGGGGGTACTCTGCTTGGTGGAACAACTTGGTGCGTTGATCGTGTAAATGCCTAGTATTACGATCCAAGAAATTTCCACACGTTAAATAAAAATATGGTTAATCATTACATTTAATTGTCAGTAAAGACATTGGGGTCTTTTTTATTCAATTAAAATAAAAATCGTATTAGTTATATCTTTCAGAAGTCAGTGATTGTTAATCGAAAACGGGGAAATTGTTCAATTTAAACAAAACCTTTATATATTTTGCAAATGAAAAAAACTGAACTAATGTTACTCTTAAAAGACTTGTTAAAATATATCTGTATTTGGAACGTAAAATTGTTGTTAGTCTGCGAGTTTTGGCGGGAAAACGAAAAAGATCGCGTCGCCGCATTGTATTATTTTCCAAAACTTGTATTATTTTCAGTGTTAGTGCATAAAATTGGTGGCATTTTATTCGTTGCTGAATTGCAGGCATGAGTGTGGGAAAGTGGTATAATGATGGTGAAACGTTTCTTTTCGTGTTGTTTCCAAAACTCCATAAAAGCTTCTGGTAAAGTTGCCACCACTTTACTAGGAGTATGCCTTGACTAGACTAGACTATAACGCAACTTGATGACTGGACTTGACTTGACACATTATATTTTAGTAATTAGCTTGAGAAATTATCAATAACTTGACACTGGCTAAATACACAAAAGTATGGAGCCAAAATAAAATGTTTATGAAATGTCTGCGTAAATTAAAAAGTATAATATACATAGTCTGTGAGTTATGGCCACTGCATGAGATGTGTGAAATTAAAATACAACGACCTAAAAAAATATTTCTTCAAAGTGATTATAATAAACGTATATGTTAATAATGCCTTAAAACAAATTGTTTCTGTGCTCTCTCTCCAACCGCAAGACATGGTCCTTTCACTTCATCAATAACGATTGTCAATAATTTTGCCCATTAATCCGCTCACCTATGAAAGTAGAGCTTAGTGCGTCCCTGTTTCAATTCCGTCAAAGAGAGCGTCTGAAAGACTGCGGCGCAGAATGAAAGCTTTTCATTTCTTTTAGGACACATTAGCTGGGTTTTTTGCGCATGTTTTTTTTACGCCGACGCTATTTTAGATAATCTACCGCGCATTATTGTTTGTAATTAAAGAGCCCTTGAATTAGTGGATCATAATTATTTATAGATATATTATAGAAGGTACAAAATATAGTCGATAATTCTACTATAATTATTATCTGTTACATAAACATTGGATCGCCGACTGTCAGATCGTTTTTAAGGCTCTCACGCGCATGCTTGTCATTTTGTATGGCATACCCGCTAGGGCTTCCACCCTTTTATATTTCTTGGGTGCTCCAGCTATTTAACAGAATTTAACAAATAACTTGTAACTATTGTAACTATCGAATTTGTAACTATCGAAAATTAAATCTGCTTAAACTTAGAGAATATTTTTCTAGATAATAATAATAACACCCAACGATCACATACATAGATCCTTGACCCTAACTAGGATTCCCTGGGTCTAGGGATCCAGGTACTACGAGGTCCATGGACCCACAACACCCAGACTCAGAACAAGTATTTTCGCTTTTTTTCCATGCACAAATACTAGCACGATTCATGTCTCGGAAATCGAACCCGACACCTCCGGGTTATGAACCAATCTGCCACCACGCCACAGAGGCTGATAGATAGAATTGGTTGGGATATAATGCAAAAATAAGTCTGGTTTGATAGATAGATAGATCAACACTTTATTGTACACCGTAAAAAAGAAAACCATTTGTTTTGATAAATGCATTAGTAAAAATATAACCAAATCCTCTATTAATCATCATAAAATGAACCTTTTTTTTTTTAATTTATTTATGGCTCCACACTTTTGTGTATTTAGCCAGTGTCAAGTAATTGATAATTTATCAAGTTAATAATATTTCACGCAAATATGTGTCAAGTCACAGTCGAAGTCATCAAGTGAAGTCATAATCAAGTCATAGTCTAGTCAAAGTCATACTCCTAGTAAAGTGGTAGCAACTTTACTAGAAGCTTCTATGGAGTTTTGGAAACAACACGAAAAGAAACGTTTCACCATCATTATACCACTTTCCCACACTCATGCCTGTAATTCAGCACTTAACGAATAAAATGCCACCAATTTTATGCACTAACACTAAAAATAACACAAGTTTTGGAAAATAATACAATGCGGGCGAGGCGATCTTTTTCGTTTTCCGCCAAAAAAAAAAAATGAACCTTAATAACTTAACTTGCAATTACTTGACACTGGCTAAATACACAAAAGTGTGGAGCCATACCAAAAAAAAAAAAACTTAACTTGCATATAATTTTATGAAAATCATATGGGAACTACTTTTACACCGCAATCACTTCTCACTGTGAAAAAGATAGAATCGATTATGCGTGGCTTCATTAAACCGCTTCAAGCTTCGAGGCACAACACAAATTAATTACCAGCATCTCCACTATTGTGCAGACAAGCGTGTCTTTTAATTTCCCTGTGCATTGGCAACCCTACACATCCGGTCGGAGTCCGCGGACAGGTTGTGCTGCGGGCCTTGACCGGAACGCAGTGTTCTCTAAAACCTACCGATATTTTGTATTTGTACCGATTTTTTTTGTATTTCTACCGATTTTTGGTGTAGGATTACTACTCAGGAATAGGTGCCTAATTGGTTCATACATTTCTGAGATTACAATGTCGACAGAAACGTAGATTTCTCTGAATATTAATAGGTAGGTACCCAGAAAATTAAATAGCTTAGAATAAAAATATGGAATAATAGTTAGAAAGGCCTTAGTTGAGGTGCTGGCTTAAATTGTTTTTTCTTGGAATAAATAGTAGTTATAGATATAGTATAGCTTATAAATAAATATTGATTTTAGGTACAAATTCTTATATTATCAAGTAAAATGTACCGTTTTTGTGTTTAGGTGTGACAGCATTATGGCCGGCGCGCGCAGTAGGCTTCGCGCCAGGTAAACGCGCGCACGCACCGCGCGAAATCAAACCTGTCCGGTTTTATTTAACCAAACCACGATTGTGTCATACTTTTACTTTCTCATAGCCTCGTTGCGTCATTTGTTCGGTAATCGCTGGTAACTTGTATCTGTGTGCAGTGCTCATGTGCAGTGAGATGTGCTTTTATTAACTGTTCATGTAATGTGAGTAATTCAACATCTACCCTCATTTTGAGATACTTTTTTAAAAAAGATTTTGTTGTTTTGTTTGATTATGATTAGGTATTTATAAACCGGCTACATGAATTATTGTAACTTATATTATCGTAATTAACACCTGTAAAATATTTATAGAATATTATGTACACAAGTGCATTAAAATATTGGATTCGCTGAACCGCGAAAGCTTAGAACATAATTTTCTATCTTTTAATAGCAATATTTGATATTTTATCGTGATGTCTAGACAAAACAAGATGCCAAGTGGCCTGAAGGACCAAAGATAAAATACTTAAATTCTTCGTGTTATCGAATACTAAGTAGAAAAACCGGTTTCTTAAAATTAAGTGTTGGATTCCGTGTCGAAACTCTATAAACACATAATGGTGATGGAATAAATGCAAGTATGTACCTATACTTACTATCTTACTGAGAGAAAGTTATTTAGGTAGATCTGGAATTTATTACTAACCTACCTGCCTTTTTTTTTTTTTTTTTTTTTTTTGAGGGAGGGAAATGCCCTCGCACTTCCCTGCCACCACGGGGGTGGTGGCAGGGGGTATGTGGGACTCAAACCCACTAAAACCCCCCCGTGATCCGACCGCCGCCGGGATGGGGCGAGATGGAGACGCACTGCATTAACCATCTCGCCCCGGCGGTAGGCCCTTCCGGGCCTCTGCGCCAGTGGGTGGGCAACCTTTCACCTCAGTTGCCCACCAGACGTGTGGGGCCATGTAAGTGCAGCGGAGAGTCCCCCGACTCTCCGCCACTGGCCCCACTACGGGGGATGGAGAAAGCGCTCAATGAAGCGCCTCCTCCGTCTCCCCACCCGTCTGCGCCGGAGGGGGTCAGAGTTGGTATTATCCTCCCTGACCCGCTCCGCGGCCTCCTTCTGCGTCATCACTCTCTCGCAGAAGGAGACCGTGGCCTGCCACGCACTCTCGCTGCCGAGCATGGCTTTCACCACGCTCGGCAACGAGAGGTCCCGGCCAACGACCGCTGAAAGTGTGCGCCGCTCGGAGTCCCAAGCAGCGCACACCTCCAGCGTGTGGGGCGCCGTGTCCTCTGGCGCCCCACATTCGTGGCAGGCCGGGGTCGCCTCCCGTCTCGCAATTTGATGCAGGTACTTTCCGAAACATCCATGTCCGGAAAGCACCTGCACCAAACGGAACGTCAGCGACCCAAAGGGCCGCCGCACCCACTCCCGGAGGACCGGGCGGATGGCCTCCACCGTCCTCTGTCCAGGGACCGGTGGAGCCAGGTCCTCCGTCCACCGCCGCAACAGGGCGGCCCGCGCCTGCTTTCGCAGGCGCTTGACCTCCCCCCACGCTGGGGGCTCTCCACGGAACCTCCTCGCCGCCACGAAGTGGTAAACTTCGGCGAGGGTCTCCGCTTCGAGCTCCCAGGGGGGATCACTGGCTAGCACACATGCCGCCGTCCAGGACACCGTCCGGTATCCGCGGATCGCCCTCGTCGCAATGACCCGCTGCGGACGACGCAGCAGGGCCTTGTTATTGCGACCGAGGGCGTCCACCCAGACCGGTGCCCCGTACATGGCCATACTCCGGATTACTCCGGAGTACAGCTGGCGGCACGTGGCGTTCGGGCCACCCACATTGGGCAGCAGCCTCCCTAGAGCGGCGACCGCTCCTAGAACTTTTGGGGCCAGTTGAGTGAAGTGGGCCCCAAAAGTCCACCTCCCGTCCAGGATGAGACCCAGATATTTCATCTGGGTCCCAACCGGGACCGGGACCCCATCCAGAAGCACCCGCGTTCCTGGAGGGGGTCCCCCCCGAGGCCCGTGGAACAACAGGGCCTCGGTCTTGGAGAGGGCAACCTCCAGTCCCAGAGAGCGGATGCGGTCGACCACGAGGGTTGTTCCCACCGTGGCCAGCCGCACCGTTTCCCTGAGGTCCCTCCCCTTGACTACGACCAGGGTGTCGTCTGCGTAGCACGCAACCCGCATGTTTGCAGGCAGCGTGCCACGCAGCACCCAGTCGTAGCACTAACCTACCTGCCTATTCTAACATGATGTATATTTAGGTAGAACGGTCTCAGACCGCCTTGATTCGCAAACCCCATACAAAGTAACTCTAAACTTACTTCAAATGTAAATATTAAATTATTATATTTGTGGTATTTACTAGCTCATCAGCTGTATCCTAACCCGTACGGAACGGTTCGGATAAGGACTGACAAAATTCCATAAAGTATAAAGTCAAAGTCAAAAGATTTTATTGCAAATAGGCTAATTTTAGCACTTTTACAAGTCAAAATTATATTAGGTATTTAAAATTAATTAATGATCTATGTATACGTTAATACTATTTATCGTGTTTAATCTTAATATCTTTAAAATGTGCTTAATTTACTGTACCATACATTAATCCTTGCTCAAATTTGAATAAAACCAGTTTTATTCAACCTTCGAGCATTCCTAAATTCTCTAAGTACCTATTCAACTTATAAAAACATTCTTACAATGAGGTATTAGGTACCTCTATGTGTACCTGTAGAAACCATGTTGGTAATGTATACAAGCTACATTTTGAAGTAGATAGATGAACAATCAGACCGTGCCCGAACAAAACTCGACCTAGAACTTATATACGATAAAGGTACTAAACCATGTACATAAATTATTTCCTAACATATTGGAGATTACTATTGAGAAGTTTATCATGAAATATAACCTTTCAAAATCCGCAACTCAATAAATGTGCACTGAAACCTATGCGTTTTTCGCATCTGAGTGCTGTCTCCATATGCGAGGATGGTTTTAAGTCTTGAAATTTTCCTTTTGCGATAATTTTACAACTTGTCTTGTCTTTAAGATTTTAATTGACACTGAAATATATGAATCCGTACTAATCACTATTCAAATAAGAGTCAGACCGGCTTCTGATAAGATAACACTATAAAGCATTGCTTGCTCTATTAAATTGCAGTTAATACACCCGTTTATGATATTAACATAACTATGCCGTCCCCAAGTATAGGTAAACAGTTGGACTAGTTGTAGGTATTTATATGGATTCTTAGCGGATGCCTACGTCATAACATCTACATGCATGCCAAATTTCAGCCCGATCCGTCCAGTGGTTTGGGCTGTGCGTTGATAGATCACTATGTCAGTCAGTCAGTCAGTCACCTTTGAGTTATATAATTATATATTTAAAAGATTTAAAGATTTGCCTAGCGTCTCGACGGTTGTTAACCAATGACGTGGTGTCAGATGGGCGTGCCTAGAAGATACCTGTTCACTCTTTACTTGAAAATTCCTAGGTTATAGTTAACTGCTAAGTTTAGTTGACAGCCTCTGTGGTGTGGTGGTTGAGCAGGTTGGCTCGTAACCCGGAGGCGGTGGGTTCGATTCCCGCGGCAGGACAAGTATTTGTGCACAGAAAAAAAGTGCAAATACTCTTGTTCTGAGTCGGGGTGTTGTGGGACCATGGTCTTCGTAGTTCTTGGGTCTCTAGACACAGGGAATCCTAGTTAGGGTCCAGGATCTATGTATGTGATCGTTGGGCGTTATTATTATTATAACTGTTATTAAACTTTAAAGATATTAAGCACTTGGTCCAAATAAGTATGCACATAGGTTTCACATCAGCTGTGCTTTTCTGCAAAGTTCGTCTAGGTAGGTACTACCGCTTTGTCAGTTATTCTGCCGCCAAGCAGTAGTGTGCAAGCACTACTGTGTTCCGGTTTGAAGGGCACTGTAGCTAGTGAAATTCCTGGGCAAATGAGACTTTATGATCGAGTAATCTTATTATCAGACTGTGCTGATTTCTCAGGATGATGTACGCAGTGTGTCACGTGAAACTTTATATTTTGGAGTTCCGAGTGACGCTGTTCTGTTATGGGCAACCTTGTCGCTTAACATCAGATGAACAACTAGCTCGTCACATAATTCACTAACATAAAAAAGTACTTGGTGCAGGGCCGAGCGGGATTCAAACCAGAGTTCGTCTCCGTCATTTCGTTCGCTCGGTCGTTCAAAGTCGTACGGACGTTACCGCTAAACCACACTTTCTCTGTGTATATTTATGCAAGAGTCATTTGTGTACATATGTTCCTATATATATTTCATTTATTGTGTGTATGTTTATACATATGTATTTATTTTATTGTTTAAAGTGTTTTTGTATCTATGAATTTGAAATTTATTCAATGTATTTATAATTATTATCTATGCCCTATTAGGGATATTAATAATTTATATTATGTATATTTATATTAAATATAGATATATATAATATGATAAACTATTTGACTATGTGCACCTCATCTTTTTCAAAAAAGTAAAATTCTCTCCATCCAAAGGTTCCCTGGAAGAGATCGCTTTTAGCGATAAGGTCACCTTTTGTTACACTTTATGTAAATAATCCATATATTACTGCGTTATTCCTTTCCGTGCAAGGTTGTCTGGAAGAGATCGCTCTGCGCGATAAGACCGCCCATTGTTACACTTTGGTTAAGTTTGTTCACTTTTTTTAATTATTCAAGATGTGGTGTTTCAATAAAGAGTTTATCTATCTATCTAAATAATATTTTTCTTTTGTAATTTTTTATTATTTGGTGTTTTTGTTCATTTATCTATCTTTCTAATTTATTTATCTCTCTTATTAACGAAACGTTATGGGGTGTCGGATATAAATCTTTTCGTCGAAATACAGTCTTAGATGTCTTATAGAATATAATAGAAAAAATAACCTTTATTAAACTTCATAATATTTTACACTATACATACACAATAACAAAAAACAACTCGTACGAACACTGGCACATAATTATTTATAAAACAATTTTCATCGTGAAACTGAAAGGGCGTTCAGATCAGCATACGTCAAATACCTAACCTCGGTACCAGTTGCTGATTTGATAATTTATCTCCTATCAATTGATCTCCTCGAATGCCATGTTGAGATCAGTTGTCATGTCCCGGGTCGCATGGAAGCGGGTTCGGATCCCGTTTTCAAATGTTTGGTATCCATAAGGCATTAAAATTAATCGGGCGATCACGCTAAGCAAACAGTACTACTACAAATTATAATAATGACAAAATAGTTATCAAATGCAAAAGGTAAAAATCCAACTTCAGACTTTATAATAAATGCCATTATCAGTACCGGATCAAATTGTAATGAGATCACATGGGAAACACCATCTTTCAAATAAAAAAAGATACATCAAAATCGGTTCACAAAGTAGAAAGTTTTAACTTAACAAACATTTAAAAAAAACAGTCGAATGAGAATTTTAGTCACTTAAAAAAATAAACCTTCGCAAAATTAAAACAGCCGTGTTGAGTATAGTATGATGTATCATGCAGAAAAGACATGACCATGCATATTCCATAGAGCACGCCGCGCCGGCCGCGGTTAGCAGGATAATAAAATAACTAGGTAAGTAGCAGATGTAGCGGATAAATTATCATATATCTAACGGTTTTTACAACAAAGTAAGTTGAAATAATGCTAAATGTTTTCAATAAGTTACTGTTGTTCATTTGCGAATTAGTAATGCAGAACATTGAAGTTTACGTCAGCCGAACTGGCAGGAGCTTGTTCAGTACACGTCAAAGTGGTTCTTATTGTCGGAGGCTAAGACTCATTTTCGGTACACTGCGCAATCCTTACCTTTTTACCCCGACTGCCAAAAAATAAGAGGATTTTTCCAATAGTGTACTTAAGTATCTAACTTTATTATAATGTTACTAAACATTATTAACATAAGAATATAAAATTAATTGCAATGCTAAAAATAAACTACTATAGAAAACGAAAACTACATAAATGCAAGCTGTATAATATAAAAACAAACTTAATCAAACAAACCACTACTTACTAGTAGGCAACGTGCCCAATATGCTGGCAGCATTGCTGAATGGCAATGCCCAACCTTTGGTCGAAGTAGTGGCCCGCATTTTAGTCACGTATTTGTTCTACTATAGTACGTAGGTACGTTTGGAAAGATCTTTGAAAATTTGGTAAGTACTCGAACCCCAAGACGTCTCGGCTCCAAAGGGTGCGAATATAAAACCGCTGTCAAGGTTATTTGCGCCTTTTTATTTGCTCAGCACGCCGGCAGCGGTGTGGAGCAGAGCACTATATGCTCTGTGTATTTGTAACCGAATGGAGAGATGATTGTGAAAGAGAAAAAAAACCAACGTGCCAGTATTTGGTAATGAGAGAACTTCCAGCCACAAACCCGGTTCCTACTCCGCAGCGGCTAGAGGCGGGCACGATCTGCGAAGTATCGAAGTAGTATGATTGTATGATTCCATGTGACCTATATTGTAGCCCAAATGGCTTAACCAATTTGGATATTGAAGGTGCATAGATTAGTTTTAATGGTACAAATTATCATAGGTTAAATTGAAGTACCTAGATAATTATACTCTATTTCAATCTAACATTTATATTGTATCACGTAAAGTATAGTAAAAGTAAAAGTATACTCCCGGAGCATCAATTATTTATATGTAATAATAATAATAGCAGATGAAGAGCATTGCAAATAATTTGGATTTAACTTTTAATTGATTTATGCATACTTGTCTCATACCAAATGATTTCCAAATACATTATTTTAGCACTCCCCAAAAATATGTACTTACAAAGTGTATTTGAGCGTAAGTCACACTTAATTTACAAGCTAAGTCAAACCAAAACCTCATAAAGTACCTTCACTTATCAATATCAAACACTCCTGCCACTTACAATAACACTGTCAGATCTCATCATGATGCAGAAGGCAAACCTCGCTTCACAGGCGACTGATACCCACTGCTTCGGAAAATTATACTCCATCCTACTGTATTAAATTATACCCGAGTAGGTAAGGGACTACCGAGTTACCCATCTGTGTAATTAGCTGCCACTTAGTCTTTGATGGAGAAATGTCATTTTCGTTGCGTTTAAGGAGTTAATTGAGTTGGTAAATCTCATAACTATATACATACAACATTCAGCTTGAATATTTTACTCTATATTATTTATCTAAGTCTTTTTCTTTGCCATGTTAATGAATGATGTGACTAGCTAGTCGTTTACCTGATGTTAAGCTACACGGCCGCCCATAAAAGAACAGAGTCACTTGGAACTCCAAAATATAAAGTTTCGCGCGACACTGCACTGCGCACGTTATCGTGAGACATCAGCAGTCTGGTAATAAGATCACTCAACTGTGAGATCAGATCATAGTCTCAATTGCCTAGTAATTTCACTAGGTACAGTGCCCTTGAAGCCAGAACACAGTAGTGCTGGCACACTACTGCTTATCGGCAGAATAACTGGCAAAGCGATGGTACCTACCTAGACGAACTTTGCAGAAAAGTCCAATCACCTAATAATAGTACTTTGATTAACATATCCTGATGAAAATCGGTTTTAAGAACGCTTAAGTATGGTGCTCTCCAATTCGGTTATCAGTGCTCTACTTGGTATGTTGTGATGATCTTGGGTTCAATACTCAAAACCGCAATGACGTACCTATAGGTATGTAAGAAAAACTGCGTAAGGCGGCGGGTTCGATTCCCGTGGCAGGACAAGTATTTGTGCACAGAAAAAAGAAGCGCAAATACTTGTTCTGAGCTGGGTGTTGTAGGACCACGGTCCTCGTAGTTCCTGGGTCCCTAAACACAGGGAAACCTAGTTAGGATCCAGGATCGATGCTGTCAAAATACTTGGTTTGTACGAATGCGGAAATTGTACGCATGTATCCAAACCCATCCACTGTGCCAATACGTGCTTTATGTTCTATTCTACGTGCCCAGTGACATGGAACTGATGGGATGATTGATGACGTCACCTGTCACCACGGACGTAACGTAGAGCGTATTTATGTAAAGTAAGGGTGTATCAATTTTGTATTCCGTACACATACAATAAAATGTGTGCCAGTGAATAGCTATTGATAAAGTAAGTAGTCTTTGTAATTGTTATTTTATTCTAATATCTTTACGGAGTTACTATAATCTGTGGTACCAGGATTCATTGTTACAAGCGTTCCCTAGTACGTAGTGTAGGTATTAATTATTTTCTAATATGGTTTCGTAATTTCAAACAATACGAGTTCGAGTTGGATACGTATTAAAGTGACGTAATTACCGAGCGAACGCGAAGTTTGAGTGAGGCGTCTTCGTTTCAGCTTGAACAAAACTGATTTCGTATGTCCGACAGATGTCCAGCAAATAAATAAAATAAATATCTGTGGACATCTCACACAACGCCATCTAGTCCCAAACTAAGCAAAGCTTGTACTATGGAAATCAGATAACTGATACAATACTTAGATACCTTTTGTTTGTAACTAGATACTTAGGTCCGTATTACAGAACGATGCTCAGTCATTGATCGATGCTAAAGCAGAGATTTCATTCACTAATTGGTTCACTTTATGAATGAAATCTCTGCTCCGCACCGATCACTGACCGAGCATCGTTCTGTAATACGGACCTTAGAATACAACAGAACACTCAGACACTGAACAAACATCGATATTCATCACACAAATGTTTGTCCTGGGTGGGAATCGAACCTTCAACCTTCAGTTGAGAAGGCAGGGTTACTACCAACTGAGCTATCAGGCCAGTCAATGTCCACTGTTCTCCTCTGCAGGACGCATTTCTCAACCGATTCTCGGGAAATTGATTTGACGCTTGAGTTTTTTCATTTTAAACAAAAAATACAGTTTTGAGCTACTAGTAGACATTATAGATTAAATATACCTTCATAGAATACATATTCGCAGTGTAGGTATAGTAACCACTACGTTTTATTAAAGGCTGTGTTATATGAATTTGTAATACAAGCAAGCAATCGTTAGCCGAGTTTGCAGCCTTATCTTGCACGTGCCATAACCATAAGCCATCCATAACATAATAGTATTTCTTTAACCTATGTAACATACGCAATCATGCAGTCTACTTGTAATGTTACTTATTCTGTGACTGCATATAAAGTATTTACATAAAACAATAAAAAGGGAACTTAACAAACCACTAACAGTAGGCAAAGTGCCCAATATGCTGGCAGCATTGCCACGTTGAATGGCATAACATAAACTGAACTATAACTAACTTGACTGTACATAACCCGAATTATATAATGATGTGTTAGGCGGTTATATGGATGGATGAATAGATTTAACTTTTCGAAATGAAATAAATTTTATTTCTAACTGTAACACGTCCATCTCCCACAATGTTCCGCGCGGTTACGCGGCGTCCCATGTGTGAAGCGCCGCCCGTCCGCGCGGAGGGGCGGCGGTGGCGAGAGCACCGCTCAAACGTGCGGTTGGGCGGTGTACGTGTGCTAAAGCATCAACGGATTACTAAGGTCCGTATTACAGAACGATGCTCAATCATCGATCGGTGCTCAAGCAGAGATTTAATACACTGATTGATCACTTTATGAATGAAATCTCTGCTTGAGCACCGATCGATGACTGAGCATCGTTCGGTAATACGCACCCAAGAGACTAGTGCAACGTGAAATCCGCCTCACCGCCTGCCGCGGCGGTGCGCGGTGCCGTGTGATAAGCGCCTTAGCCCAAAGAGGTCTTATTCTGGACGTGATGATGAATAACTTATTCTACAGAATTTAAAAGAAAAAAATTCCTTTTATGTTCAGCGTTGTACTCAAACTTAAGAAAAAGTTCAGTAAGTTAAGAAACCTCAACACGCGTGTAGCTCAGCGGTAAGCCGTGCAAGTTTTAACCAACGCACCCTGGTTCTAATCCACTTTACCTTGCAACAATGACTTGATGATTGTATGTTACGCGGTACAGTTGTAATCGAAACTTCGGATCGGAGTTTTCTGTTGTGCATTGTGCCGGATTGCTTGCACCAGTAGGGAGAAAGAGAACTGCTTTTTTTCAAACTCATATATTATAATGGTCTTGCTATTATATATTATTTGACAATAAGCACTTTGTAATTTTTAGTGAAATAACTTAATTTTAAGTACTTAATATAATTTTGACTTGTAAAAGTGTTAAAAATAGCCTATTTGCAATATATCTTTTGACTTTGACTTTATGACCTACACTCTCCCTGTGAGAGAAGGTCCGTGTCCCAGCAGTGGGATCGTAATGGGGTGATATCATGGTAGAGATAAGATCAATAGCTAACTGACGCTGTTCGGTTGTCCCGATTCCCATGGTGCATTATTGCATTGTGCCGGTTGGTGGGATGGGAACCATGCAGTTTCCTTCTACGGGCAATGAAGTGGAAATCTTTCGCGCGTCTTCGTGGGATGTGGAATACAAGAAATGCTATAGATTTCTACATATAATTTTTTTTTATTAACTGTTGTATTTTTTGGCCTGTGGTTTTTGGCTTTTGTTTATTTTGCAATGCAATGCATAATGCATAAGTCAATCTGCGAATATTGTCTTGAGCTGCATTACTGCTAAGTTTGTGTATTATTTTATAGAAATGTGATAGACTATTTTATCAGAACTTATTATGTTCAACTTTTGAGTCAGAATAACGATGAAAGTAGGTCTTAGATAATTTATCCACTTTGTAGGTGCTATATGTACATACCGTGATTTTTATTTTAACCCAATTAATTTGGATAAACATTTCAATAAAATATTTATTAAATTTTTCAGAAAGTGCGAGATGTCTACGGAGGTGCAAGGCTGCGTCAATAAAGCCTTCGAGGCTGTGGACGACGGCTTCCAGACCATCGACCTTCGGGGCGTCAGGAAAGATGGCCCCAACGGTACCCATGTATCAACCAGGGTAAGATCCTTCTTACAATGTCAACTCGTACATTTAGTATCAAATAGGGCGAATTCTGTGTGTCAACTATTAACAATCACACAGAAAAAAGATATGACGTTATTGTAAAGTTTCTTGTAGCTTCTTCTTTACAACAGGGCAAATTCTGTGTTTCAACTATATTTTTAACAATCACATAGAAAAAAGATATAACGTTATTATAAAGTTTCTTGTAGCTTCTTCTTTCTTTTGTCGAAGCTCCGGATTGGAGTTTTATTTTCTGAATTAAGTCGTATTACTTGTATCAGTAGTGGGAAAGATTTTTTTGTCATACTCGTATATTGTGTGTGTAGAGACTTGCTATATTTGACATTAAGCACTTTGTATTTTTATATGCTTAAAAGAACTTAAATTAAGTAAGTATTTTAAGTAATCTCATTTTGTAAAAATGCTAAAAATAGATCATTTTCCATAAAAATACTTTGACTTGTTTTTTAATGTTTTGGCTCCACACTTTTGTGTATTTAGCCGGTGTCAAGTAATTGATAATTTATCAAGTTAATGATATTTCACGCAAATGGGTCAAGTCGCAGTCGAAGTCATCAAGTCTAGTCATAGACAAGTCATAGTCTAGTCAAAGTTATACTCCTAGTAAAGTGGTGGCAACTTTACTAGAAGCTTCTATGGAGTTTTGGAAACAACACGAAAAACACGTTTCACCATCATTATACCATTTTCCCACACTCACGCCTGTAATCCAGCACTTAACGAATAGAATGCCACCAATTTTATGCACTAACACTGAAAATAACACAAGTTTAGGAAAATAATACAATGCGGTGACAGAATCTTTTTCGCTTTCCCGCCAAAAAATAAACATACTTTGACTTAGACATCTATAAGTATAGGAATTGTTTAAGTTTCGAAACTTTTTGGGTTCTTATTTAGTCGGTGGAGAGAACCAGACCACAGGAATGTTCGATATGCAAACTTATTTGTATATCGTCTATGTAAATTTTGAGTTAAAAAGAAAATAGTATTCGATCGTAAGATAAAGGTTTTGGTTACTATTTCCACTGGTGCTAAGCCAATGCTAAGCTATCTACAGGAAATGATAATTAAAAAAATATTCAATTGTTTGTACCACAGTAATTCACCTGTTTTTTTTTTACTTCTCTACATGAGTTGATTTTTTTTATTTTTATAACATAGACAATCAAGCAGACGGCCCGCCTGATGGTAAGCAGTTACCGTCACCTATAGATACTGCAACACCGGGGGCGCTGCCGATGCGTTGCCTACCTTTTAAGCCAAAGTTTAAATTCTATGCCTGATTTATTTGTCCAATCTGAGAGTATCGAACTTGCGACTTCTGTGCAATGTGCTCTACTAAACACGAAAGCTTGTCAGCGCGAGGAAATATAGCTGCCTTCATTACGCCTTCTTAGCGCGAATAGTACATTCCTCGACCGTTCCTCGATTTCCCTCCAAAGCCATAAATATGGCGCGAATTTAATTTTGTACCAAATTCAAATTAAAGTCACGTCAAGTTGGTAGCACGTGCGGCGGAGTAGAACGCGCGGAATACAGATTAAAAATAAGAGTAACCGACTCATTGGACGGGGAAATGTTAAGAAATTAAGAGCCAATTCAATTTTGTGTTGCTCCCATGACGATAAGAAAATATATAAAATAATATAATATATATAGTAATATATATAATATTTATATATAATAATAAATTATTTCATCTTAAATACACACATGTTCAGTACATTCTACATAGAACCGATATAGTTTTTATAGTTATACATATAACCGTGCCCTTAGGAAGCTCTGCAGCCCGCACTAGGTCTCTGATGAGCCTGTATAGCGGCCTTACAGTGAATCACCTCAGTCACGTTAATGTGCAATTCAATTATTAATAAATATTTGTACACATTTTACACAGCGTCATCTAGTCTCAAACTAAGCAAAGCTTGTGCTAAGGGAACCAGATAACTGATACATTACATTACTATTATTATTACTGATACATTTGAGAGCCTCTGTGGTGTGGTGGTTGAGAAAGTCGGCTCATAGCCCGGAGACGGCGGGTTCGGTTGCCGCGGCAGGACAAGTATTTGTGCACAGAAAAAAAAGCGAATATAATATATTTCACTAGGTGGTAGGACTTTTCTGCAAAGTTCGTCTCGTTAGGTACCACCGCTTCGCCAGTTATTCTGCCGCCAAGCAGTAGTGTGCAAGCACTACTGTGTTCCGGTTTGATGGGCACTGTAGCTAGTGAAATTACTGGGTAATCGAGACTTTATGATCTGATTTCACAGTCGAGTAATCTTATTACGAGACTGTGCACATGTCTCAGGATGATGTGTGCAATGCAGTGTCACACGAAACTATACTATATTTTGGAGATCCGAGTGACACTGTTCTGTAATGTGCGGTCGAGTCGCTTAACATCAGGTGAACGACTGGCTCGTCACATTATTCACTAACATAAAAAAATTACCCCTTTTTATCTACAATATTACTTTTTCTCCAATAATTAAATATAGTTTAGTGTTTATAGGAATAAATGTGTCACTATTTTAATAATTTCTTATATCCCGACATGTAACTAAACTGACATATATTTATGAATAAATTGATTTCCGATTATTATTGATTATTGGTTTTATGACTGGATCGCGGTGGATGATGATCCAGTGTGACCTATTATTGGGTGTAACAAAACATTAATGCAATGACAATAGCCGGAGGTGGCGCTACGCTACGCCTGCACTGAGAACGGTTACCAAGACTGCCGGGAACCGGAACATTGGTGATAGGAGAAATTTACTCAAATGTGTGCCTAACTAGTATAAAAAAAATGTGTGCTTTAGACCACACGACTGAAGTAAAACTTCTTTAGTTTCGCTCCATCTATCGGCCGGTATAACTTTTTTTGCTTTGTTTAATGTTAATGTCACCATCTTGACAACTGTAAATTGTCATAATAACGGCAACATAATAATACATTTTTTTTACCTTGTTATGTTGACAATAGAGATCTACGTGAGCGAACTTTAACTTTCGTTCACCTCGCATTCACTAGCTTACTACCCAAGTCAAGCGTGCGTAAAGAAGTTTTGCTGCAAAAGGAAGATTCTTAACTTTGTTTTTTAGATGACACTGAGGTGGGTAAAGCAGAGACTGCCCGCTATGCACACCAGATGTCATTTCATCCCATTGGAGGATTCGAAATTAGAATCTGGGACTCACGGATCGCGACATCCCTAGAGTCTACAACTGAACTATTATCGTTTCATTAAAACAATCAAATATAAGCCCTAGTTCAGCGTCACTGCCCTCAGTTAGCCGCGCGCCCTCGAGCCGCCCGCCCGCTCGCCGCCCTACGTTCCGCCGAGTGAGGAACAACGCGCGAACTTTTACGTGAACCGCGAATAATTTGTTCAAATTTGTTATGATAAGAGGTTAAAGTTGTAGGTGTACCTGCTATGAGTGAATGTCCTAAAATGGTAATTAATTTTATGCATGTATTTTATATCCAAAATTGGTATTTATTTTTTAAATTATTTTAAAGTTCAAATACAAAAAAATAAGTCAAAATACAGCATTAGAAAACAAAAACAACCATAGTTTTATAAGTGAGTTTTATTATGAAGTCAGCCTCTGTGGTGTGGTGGTTGAGCAGGTCGACTCATAATCCGGAAAGTCCCGCCAGGGCTCGAGTACCGCGGCAGGACAAGTATTTGTGCACAGAAGTAAAGCGCAAATACTTGTTCTGTGTCTGGGTGTTGTTGGACCATGGTCCTCGTAGTTCATGGGTCCCTAGATAGGAGTTACCATAGTTATTATTATTATAAGTAGTACTAATTTTTTATTTTAGTTTTTATACATATATTCAAGGAAGAAAAATGTTGCCATTGATTATTTAATTTCAAATATAAACAGTTTTTTTTAGGTTTAATTTAGAACCTATTAAACTTGTGTATATTTTTTATGCCCCTATGATGGCGTGATTATGGTATCGACATTTCAAATATTATGCTAAACTAGTTGCGCTCCGCGGTTTCAACCGTGGATTAAAAGTATTTTAATTATTTGCTCATCCCACGGGAAATTTTCCGGGATAAAATATAACCTATATATTAATCCAGTATATAAGCTATCTTGGTACCGAATTTCATCCAAATCCATTCAGCCGTTTGAGCGTGAAGTAGTAACAAACATACACAATATACACATACAAACTTTCGCCTTTATAATATTAGTGTGATATCGGTTAATCAACTATACATTTAACACGTCTAATATACATAATGAAACAAGAATTTCTAGTGTGAAAGTCTATATAAGTCTATATTTCTAGTGTGTTTTGTATAAAGATGAACTTCCGCGAAGTCAGGCCCGAGTCTATCAATTACGCATAAAATGTATGACATAGGCCTACGTACCAAAATAAATCAAAAATCATTTGTACCAATATACGTCAAAGAAAAACGTGCTCGCGGTAGACACGTGATCCTATCACGGAACATTCGCCCTTAACCTTGCTGCACGCTATTTATATCACTGAATCATATAAATATACTTTTTTATGTTAACGTATTGACATGAAGAGCTAGTTGTGCGCCTTATGTTAAGCAACATAACTACCCATGTCACTTGTTGTGTCACTTGGAACTCTAAAATATAAAGTTTCGCGTGACACTGCACTGCGCACATCATCCTGAGACATCAGCACAGTCTGGTAATAACATTACTCGACTGCGAGATTAGGTCATGTCACATTTGCCCAGTAATTTCACTAGCTAGAGTGCCCTTTAAACCTAGGCACAGTAGTGCTTGCACACTACTGCTTAGCGGCAGAATAACTGGCACAGCGGTGGACCTAGACGAACTATGCAGAAAAGTTCTACCACCTAGTAAATGGACTGTTTTTTTTTATCAATATTAAAAATTATAAACATTACCGATTAGTGGATTACATTAAATTACAAATCCACTACATCCGCAATTATGAGATTTAATCAGAGTTATACAATGTTCAAAAAAAACTTTTACTACATAACGAACAGAGTGTATTAATGTATGTTCATATTTTATAATACGTAACGATAAAAATTACTGAACCAAACCAAATTACGTAGGTAATGCCTAAATAACAAGTTTGGGAATGTTCAGCAAATTGTTTCAACATTGGCCTTTCTGACCGTGTTCAAAAATTATACATCATCGTTGATATAATTTTTGAACACAAAACGTCAAAAAGGCCATTGTTTGATATCGATGGTAATCTAAACTTAATGTCACTGCAATCACGATAGCTCGCCATCGGTCACAATCATTACATTACCATTACCTACCATTAGGTACCATAACCTTTTGAATAGGCCGAGAGCCGCGTGCTCCACAACATTAGGCCCAGAACCACAGCAAAAGAAGCGGTTGGCCCGATAGCTCAGGCTTTGGGTTCGATTCCAACCCAGGACAAACATTTTCGTCCGGAACATTCACGCTCACTGAAAAGCTACTTCTTGCGGCGGCGTCGTGTGTCGGGTCGTCTTCTTCCCTCAAACATGGTCGAGGAGGGCGATGGCTGGAACATGCGTCAAGCTCGTGAACGGGTGCTGCTTGCGGCAGCTGGTTGGCTTACATTTAGGTATTATTTAATTGTTTTTCTGACGAGTTGACTCTCAGACTACGCAAGGGTCAACTAGTGTCGACCAGAGAACCTTGAATACACCATAATCATAATGCTGATACTTATAATAAGTAACAACTGCCTAGAGCTTACATGGAAAGCTAAGGCAAATGACCTGTATTTATTTTTAATTGCGTGTACTGAATCCTGACCTTTACAAGGTAAACTTTACTAAAAAGACAATCGTTGACGTGCAAAGACCGTTAATTAGAATTTGTTCGAATGTACATTACTATACAAAAGTTAAAATTTGATAGAGATTGTCACTAAAATAAATAATAAACTGAGTATTCTTTACTTTAAAAAAAATAATGTAAAGATAACTGTAGATGGTGCAAATATTAATCTTAGTATTATGCTTAAGCACATCTAACTTTATTCGTAAGCGTTTTTGGCTTAAATTATTTTGTTTATAGATTATTATGAATAAAGTCAGAGGATTTTATTGCTAGTAGGCTATTTATAGCACTTTTACAACTCAAAATGATATTAGGTACTTAAAATTAAGTTATTATACTAAGCATATAAATTTACATGGTACTTATATAGCAATCCCGTTAGGTATAATATATAATATAAGTTAGAAAAAAAAGTGGTTCTTTTTTCCATCACCGGTGCAAACAATCCGGCACAATGTAGAATAGAAAGCTTTTTCGTGATATCTTTTTTGGTAAATTTGTTTTTCCACTATTATTTACAATATTTATAATTTATTATCATTATAATAAAATATATATATTACAAAAGTAACCTTACACTGGTGCAAGGAAAATACACTTAGTAAAAATTACAAATAATAGAAAACTGAAACTATATAATAACAGGCAATAGGCAAGGTAGCTTAGAGTTCATAACATTGAGCTTGGGATATTCAGGCCAAACTAATTTTTTAAGAAGATTTAGTTCTAGAACTGTGACTGAAGTTTTGTCTTACTTTAGTTACAACTATAGCTCACATTCTAAAACTACAAAACAAGCGAGAGTACATTGTCAAGTCAAAACACATCGACAGCTATAAAGCAGTTTTCTAAAAAGCGGCACAAAGAGCAGGATATCAGCTGTTACGCCATTGTATGGCTTGTATGGGTAAATGGGGGGCATTCATTACGTGCCGCGGTCAATGCAGCTCCAGATTTAGTCTTCGATAGGAGCTGAATAGGCTCAAGAGATCGCGGTGAGCACACGTGTGGCGTATTAAAACTCATAGCATTGAATATAACTAAGGTTTTATAGTCTTCACTCAACTTTACTCTCAGGCTCTTGGAATTATTAGAAACCGCCTTAAAAGTTTTTGACAGTTGACGGAAATCCAATATTAGGTAACTTCGCACCAAAATTGTTGGCATAATAATTATTAAGTAAGTCTTCTAAAATATTAGTTGAGTCTCGAAAAATACAATATGTATTAGAAAGCGTTTATAGAGCATGTATAGAGTAGTGGGTGAAGTATATTAATTATGAGATTTGGAGTTTTTATTTCTATTTTACAATTTTTCTTTTGGTTATTTTTTCAAGAATCTATGAACTCTCACATTATTTTATGTCAAAAGCATAACTAATAAAACTAAACAGATGTGCTACTAACGTTATTGACCATAAGATACAAAATTCAAAATAGTTTTAGTTGACCACTAGTCAACCATTCATAGTTGAGCAATTACCAGTTAAACCTTTGGTATTACCCACTGCTCAACTTGGTGCATGTGACCAATTTAGTTGAGCAGTGGGGAATAGGTGATTTTTTTCACTTGAGCCATAAAACTCAAGTCTTTACCTTATTATCTTCAAAGGAACTTTCCTTTGAAGATAATAAGGTAAAGACTTAAAAAACTAGGGATAATAATAATAACGCCCAACGATCACATACATAGATCCTGGACCCTAACTAGGAATCTCTTTGTCTAGGGACCCTAGAACTACGAGGACCATGGTCTACAACATTTTTTTTATGCACAAATACTTATTCTGCCGCGGAAATCGAGCCCGCCGCCTTCAACCATTAACGTTAGAAAAACTTAAAATTTAAATCGATTATTTATAGAATAAATTAAGTAAGATAATCAATTTTGTCTTTAGTCCACTGACTTCTAGGTGAACGGCCAGAAAAGAAAGTAGAGCATTGAATCATTTAATGAATAGATAAGTAGGTGTCTATAGATATAAAGTAGATCGATAGATAGATAAACTCTTTGGTCCAAGGTAACAAATACAAAAACAGAAAAAAAGGGTAGGTTACAATGGGCGGTCTTATCGCTAAAAGCGATCTATTCCAGACAACCTATAACTTTACAGATAAGTTGTAACGTATACTAGAAGTGCTTTGTCTATGGCGTTATAAACTGTCTCAAACAAGAGTTCCGTCCTATTTTTAGCTGCCATATTTGTCCCCTTTTAAATGACCGAATTCCGTCGCCGGTACTGATTCTAAAGAATATAATGATTCAAGTAAGATTCCTTTTAAACTAACAATCGGAAACGCCCACCGCTGGTTATCTTCGTCTCAACACGACGGTTAAACAGCTTAATGCTGGCTTAAATCTTTATTAAACGGAATTTCGAATATGGGTAACGGAAGGGGCAAATTGTTTAATCGCGGCATTAGTCAAACTCCGTCTGAACATAGAATGAATTAATAAGGCCTGGTTTGGGTGAGTAGGTTGAATGTACTTGGAGTATTTTCTCTATTTTATTTCAATTATTTTATATTTATTATTGATCAATACACATATTTTGGTTTAATCAGACTTAATTATTTTTTAAAGCAATCTTTTTTGTTGTTTGTTTATTAATTATTAGCCTTGCCCCGCGGTTTCACCCGCGGATAAAGAGTAGCCTATGTGTTAATTCAATTTTTTTTCTGTTTTTTTTTTTCACTGCAAATTGCCTTTATTTTCTAAATACTACAATGATATAATAACTAATACTAAACACTACCTACTACTACTACTACCAAAAAAAAACATTTGGACTATATACTGGCCGCGATGACCTCCAAATATATATATAATATATATAAGCTATCTATATTCCTATTCTATCTACCTATCTATAAAAAAACTTAAAAAAACGGGATAAAAGGTATCCTAGTATGTCCATCTTCTGGTTCTAAGCTACCTCCTCACCAATTTTCAGCCAAATCGGTTCAGCCGTTCCTGAGTTATAATTAGAGTGACTAACACGACTTTATTATATAGTTATATAGTATTAATTTCAATTCATTTCATTCTGCCAGCATGTTGGGTACGCTACCTACTGGTATTGGGCTGGAGCATTTGGACTGTCTATAGGTCATCGCGGCCAGTATATAGTCCAAATGTTTTTTCTTGTAGTAGTAGGTAGTGTTTAGTATTAGTTATTATGACGTGGTGGTTACTTTTGTAACATATTCATTATCTCAACTGTAATAAATTATATAAAGACAAGAAAAAGTAATCGAAGCTTCGGATCGGAGTTTTCTGTTCTACATTGTGCCGGATTGCTTGCACCAGTAGTGAGAAAGAGAACTGCTTTTTTTCAAGCTCATAATAATGTAATGGGCTTGCTATACATTATTTAACAATAAGCACTTTGTAATTTGATATGCTTACTGAAATAATTTTAAGTACCTAATATAATTTTGACTTGTAAAAGTGCTAAAAATAGCCTATTTGCAATAAATCTTTTGACTTTGACTTTATCATTGTAGTATTTATCTTTAATGTGGTTACGTAATATTATCTATTTACCTGCATTAGTTAGTAGCACAGTCAATTGTGTTCCAGGTGGAGGTAGACCCTGACTCCAAGTCGCAGGGTAACGCGGAAGGCCGGAGCCTGCGGTGCGGATGGGGCGTGTTCCGGCCGCAATGTCTGCAGCGATTCCGGACGGCCAAGTGGGCGCTGTTCTGCTTGTGCTGGGCGGGGGCTATACAGGGTGAGTGGATCTTGATTACACAATTCGTTATGACCATTCATGATGATTGATATTCAAAAAAATGTAGAGGCAGGTTTCGGCCTTTAATAGAATCTGGGAATGCTTAATGCTATTGCTCAAGAACATTACATTAATGATCCAACACCTATAAGAAAGTAATATACGTATATACGCATTGTATTTACTTGCTATAGATCTAGGAAGTACAAATATGCAGATTCGTAGAAAGTACGACAATAGCCGTGAGAGAGCGGCAGATCGATCGCACACTTTCCATATGAAATTGGTTTAGTCATGAAACCCATTGGAAAAGTCCGTGTAGTGGAATTGAGTGGGAGTCTTTCTTGCTGACTCAGGTTCCGTATCATCACACTTCTTTAGGAAGACATTTTTGAAGTAAAACTTCTTTACGCACGCTTGACTTGGGGAGTAAGCGAGGCAAACGAAAGTTGATTTACATAGATCTCCATTGCCAACAGAAGTAAAAAAAAATATTATTAAGTTGGTATATCCGGTCCGCCATCTTGATAATTTAATAAATTGTCAAGATGGCGACATCAACATTAAACAAAGCAAAAACAAGTTATATCGGCCGATAGATGGAGCTTAACTAAAGAAGTTTTACTTCAGTCGTGTGGTCTAAAGCACTCTCACACTCTGACCTAGTTACTCACAAAGGTAAACTACAATAAAAGTATTAAACTTACATCATCATCATCATCATAGCACGACGAGCCGGTCCTAACCGATGGATAAAGTTAAACAACGTCCGCTACAGTCATATATACTTAGTATACTTTAATGGATGACCGCTACAAAGTCAAAGTCAAAAGATTTATAGCAAATAGGCTATTTTTAGCACTTTTACAAGTCAAAATTATATTAGGTAGTTAAAATTGAGTTATTTTACTAAGCGTATAAAATTACAAAGTGCTTATTGTCAAATAATATATAGCAAGCCCATTACAATATATGAGTTTGAAAAAAAAGCAGTTCTGTTTCTCACTATCCGGCACAATGTAGAACAGAAAACTCCGATACGAAGCTTCGATTACAACTGTAAAGAAGAAGCTACAAGAAACTTTTACAAGGTGCTTCGGAGGGCACGTTAAGCCGTTGCGCGTCAGTCGCGGCTGTTGTCGTTAGACAATAGGTAATCGTTAAGCCAAGCTAGAAGCCTTTGGGCGGCCAATAACTCTGAATCCGGGGCTGGCCACTTGCTTACGCGAAAAGATGAAAAGGATCATAATTTTTTTTTGGTGTTTATTATTATCATGAGAAGGTGCTTATGAAAGAAAAAATTAAGAAAGTCGAGCGAAAAATTAGAATTTTTTACGATGCGTATGAAACCGCGGGGCGCAGCTAGTAACCACAATACTAATTCTTCCTGGCATCGATTCCACAATGCTGAGGTTCATGACCATATTCAATTTAATACTATAACTATGATAATGTTTCGCTATATGCTTCGACTCTCTGTCACGTTTTTACACTTACACGCTTCGGTGATGTTGATTTTGAGCTTTGGTTTGGGATTTCTCCGTCTTGATCTTTTGTCCTTGACTTTCTACCATGGGACCATGGTCCTCGTAGTTTCTGGGTCCCTAGACACAGGGAACCCTACTAAGTATCCAGGATCTATGTATGTGATCGTTGGGCGTTATTAATATTATTCTACTACAATATTTCTTCGTAACCTTAGGGATCTCTAAAATCAATAGTAATGTTTCACGGCAGCTACGGAATATTTTCCGATATTTGCGTTTTTTCACCTTGGGCTCGTCACACACCATGGCCCTGTGCTGTGGCAAACCTACCTTATCAACTGTCGATCGCAACAGTCACGAAGGCTTATAAAATGGGCCATATTTTAAGGGCATATTGCTGTGAGGATCCTGCTATGTTTGTGTCCTACTCACGGATGTCAAGGCAGGTTAGGGATTCCATTGGATACAGACTGGGCTATAAGAGACATAATTCCATTGTACCTGATTGTTATAATTAAAAGCAAATTAGTGGCATTCAGGCATGAATATTTTATTGGATAAGATAGCCGCAACGGAAATTCTTGCTGACGTCATCTGTTTCAAAAAGTTTCGGCTAGAGTTTGTACACAAATTATTATTATTACTAAGACAGACAAAGATATAAAGAAGCCAACAGATCGCTCTATGTTCTGTGAAACGTAATAATAGGTCTTTACCTATGAAATTGCCGTATTGCAGTACAGACTTTTTCAAACAAAAAAAAGTTTTGATTGGCTATGAATTCTAAATTCAAATTAATTTTGTTTTAAAAATATGACATTCTATTTACAATATAAGTCTTTTGTTTATTGATTAGCGTTGTATTTTCATTACATTTCAACATTTTTCCTCATAATGGATACTTTGAAATTTCGTGTAATTATGGAATATGAGTTCCGTCGTGGCACCAACGCGGCACAAACGACACGTAACATCAACGACGTTTACGGAGAGAACTGTACAAACGAACGTACAACCCGTTATTGGTTTGCTCGGTTCCGTTCTGGGAATTTTGACTTGAAAAATGAACCTCGTGGTCATCCGGATACTTTGGTCAACAATGATGAATTAAAGGCGATTGTGGAAGCTGATCAATCTCAATCTACAGCTGAGCTGGCAGCAGCTTTTGATGTTAGCATCAAAACAATATTGGTCCATTTGCGACAGATTGGCAAGATAAAAAAGCTTGATAGATGGGTGCCCCACGAACTTAACGATCGCCAGCGCAACGTACGCGTCGAGACTTGCCTTGCGCTGCTTAACAGGCACAGAAATGAAGGAATTTTGAACCGAATTGTTACGTGCGACGAAAAATGGATTCTTTTTGACAATCGAAAGCGCTCAGCAAGTTGGTTAGATCCTGGTTCGGTACCAAAGCAATGTGCAAAACGAAAAATGACCCCTAGAAAGGTGATGGTCACAGTTTGGTGGTCTAGTGCTGATGTGATTCATCATAGCTTTTTACAAAACGGCGAGAGCATTACTGCAGATGTGTACATTGAAGAACTGACCATAATGATGGCGAAACTCGCACGTCTGCAACCAGCTTTGGTCAATCGGTCGTCTCCACTGCTACTTCACGACAACGCGCGACCCCATACTGCACAACAGACCGTCTCTAAGCTGCATGAGTTGGGTTTGGAAGCTCTCCCTCATCCGCCATACTCACCAGATCTTGCGCCTACCGACTATTACTTTTTCCAAAATTTGGACAACTTTTTAGCGGGAAAAAAATTCGATTCCCGAGAGGCAGTACAAAACGCCTTTGAAGAGTTTGTTGTCTCCCGTCCTGCTGATTTTTACAAGAAGGGCATCCATAAACTGCCACAGCGTTGGCAAAGATGCATTGATTGCAGGGGTGATTACTTTGAATAAAAGAAATAAATAAGTTCGAAAAAAAAAATACTTTAACTTTTTTCAAACAAAACGGCAATTTCATAGGTAAAGACCTAAAATTGGACAACATCAAAACAATAAATTAAAACAAATTATGAAAAACAAAGCCATAATCGAATTAGGCGCCCGACTTCCGACCCAGCACTTAAGTCGGGGAACTCCGTTAAACCCGAAACATATAGGGAAGGGTTAATGAAATACATTAATAAATATAAAAAACAACGACCGACGGGGAGGCTAACTAGATTTACAAGCCGATTCGTTCGTTAAATGAAGTTGGCCGGCATAAGATGTCAGAGGAAGCGACAAAAATTGATTTTTTTCGTTACAAGTAAATAAAGCAATAATAAAATACAAGTAAGTAATCTTTGATAACACGGATATAGTGAAAAGACTAAATAAAAACGTGTGTACTTTAGACCATACGACTAAAGTAAAACGTCTTTAGCACCATCTATCGGCCGGTTGCTTTGTTTGATGTTAGCGTCGCCATCTTGACAATTGTAAATTTTTTTTGTTTTATTTTAGTGATAGTGATATTGAACATAGTGTAGTGTTACTGGTTGCTGTTCTACTGTTTGATTGCTGCGAATGGTATGGTAAGTATGATGTGCTTTGTCATATTCCTTTTTTGGCTTCACTTTCTGAGCGCTGAGCAAAAGGAAATGTTGAAATCGCTATTCGCTGTACAAATGGCCCTATTTCGTCGGTGTGAAAACATTTTACCGTCATTTTTACCGTGGAAAATGTTATAAGCCGCGAAGTCGAATACAACATTACGAAGTAGTGTTATGAAATTTTATATTGTTATTTTTACATCCTTTTATAAAAAAAAATAAAGATTGTTTTATTTCTTGAAGTAATATAGACTCAGACAGAGGTCAGCTGCCAATAAACTGCTATATATGTGATCGTTGGGCGTTATTATTATCATTATTATATTTTTTTAGTTTGAGATTTCATTATAATCACCATCATCAGTCGGAACTTTGAACCTTGAACATATGCATCCCCCATAAGGCGCGACTTTGAGCGACTATTTCTTGGTTCTGACAGGGGCCTTACCGCGTAAGTCTGGTGGAGATGGTAATCGTGTTCTCTCTTGCTCGCACTCGTGGACTTGTTGATTGGCGCGTGCAGGATGACAGGCGAAGCCGATTCCCAGACCGGTTACGCGGTAGGTGCGCAGTCGGTCCACTTATTGAGAGGCCTACGCTGCGTCTTCCGGTTTGTGATCGCCACTTGAGAACCTTTCTACCTTCGATTGTCAGTTCTGCAAGCGTTGTGGCCTATATCATGAATCAGGCTATATAGGTGGTACCTATAAGGAGTTCCATTTTAATATGCTTCTTGCTTCTTTGATTCAACCTCAAACGGTACATCGAATTGTATTGTCAATGTATAATTATACAACAGTAACAAAATTATACTTATTATAGTTTATGGAAATTATACTTTGAAATTTACCTTACCAACATAACAAAATACTGAAATTAATATCTTTACCTTATCTAAAGTGATTCCCTTCAATTGAGCTTCATCTTCCTCAAACTGGTCCCACTAGAGATGTGTCAAGACGATCGGTCCAGATTTCTCAAAACGCCGGGAATACCGAGAATCCCGTCTCTCGGTATCGCGATCCCGGTGTCCCGCGGGAAATTTCCCTGGACACTGTGAGGCTATGCCGCTCTTTATGTATAATTATGAGTGATTGCATGGGAATATTTATGTAGTTTTAGTAGAAAAATATTTTCAACTTTTTTAGAGAACAGACCTATGTAAATAAAAATTCTATCTATGGTTTTTTAACAAACTCAAAAAAGGAGGAGGTTAATTTCCAAGTATGATTTTCTTTTGTTTGTTTTGTTTTTTTTTTTACTTCAAACTTGTCTAGCATTTGACCGCGCTCTCACCTGATAGGAAGTGACGATGCGATCGAAGATGTAGCATGCTAGCCAAGTAAATACCTATTCACTCTTCTCTTGAACACGCCCGGGTCATATTTCGCCGGAAACACAGACGCTGGCAAGGCATTCCATTCCTTAGCCGTTCTAATTAAGAACGTTGAGTCAAATCGCTTGGTACGAATGGGTGGTATTTCGACCACGAAAGGATGGCGCTTAGCCGAGCGTCTAGTAGTCCGGTAGTGGAATGGTGATGGGAGAATGAGATCATGCAGTTCTTGAGCGCATTCACCGTGGTGTAATCTGTAGAAGGCCGACAGACGTGCCATCTTACGTCGATGTGCAAGGCTCTGGAGCCTTTCGCCAACCAAAGTGTCGTCGTCAATGAGCCTTTTAGCACGCCGTTCAATCGAGTCCAGAGCCTCAAGCTGGTACTTGGCAGACCCGTCCCACAGGTGGCAGCAGTACTCCATACACGATCGGGCTTGTACTTGATACAGATTTAGAAGCTGTCCAGGTGTGAAGTACCGCCTTACCTTGGACAATATGCCGAGTTTTTTTGAAGCTACTTTGGCTTTGGACTCGATGTAGGATCCAAAGTTTAGGAACTCCGTCAAAGATGGATTTTTCCGATACATTATCAATGTTACCACAAATACATAAACAAGGCTTAAACAAACGTGTATTATCAATACAAAACAGCAGTTTAACACTAGTTTAAGGCTTGTTTAAATCTTTTGAAACCGAATATATACGAGTACTTTAATATACTTTTCAGGTTGGTTCCATAGAAACTTTATGACTAACAATGAAAGCACCTTTAATATTCTTCCTAGTCTCAGTCAACTAACCAACACGCCGCGACGGGGTGCACGTTCAGTACGATTGCAAATCGTGCGGTTTGGAACCGCAAAATTGTTTTATGTATTTAGATAGAGCGGATAGTAAGCGATTGGCGTGCGCAGATCGCGTCAGCTCTGAAGTGGATGTCAACGAAGAAATGCTATGTTAGTTACAGTAGTAATCATAAAAAAGGATAGGAAATTGGGTGTATCCAATGTGGCCAACTCGTAATGGCCAATTTGCATTGACTATAAATCCACTTTAGGGCTTTATTTGCCAATTTGTGACAATATGTCCCAAATTAGGGTGGTAGTACTTTGTTGCAAAGTTCGTCTAGGTAGGTACCACCGCTTTGCCAGTTATTCTGCCGCCAAGCAGTAGTGTGCAGGCACTACTGTGTTCCGGTTTGAAGGGCACTGTAGCTAGTGAAACTACTGGGCAATTGAGACTTTATAATCTGATCTGACAGTCTAATTATCTTATTACCAGGCTGTGCTGATGTCTCAGGATGATGTGTGCAGTGCAGTGTCACTTGTAACTCTGTTTTGGGGTTCCGAATGACACTGTTCTGTAATGGGCGGCCGTGGCGCTTAACATCAGGTGAACGACTAGCTCGTCACATCATTCAGTAGCATAAAAAAAAAAAATATTGTCAAGAATGTCAACAAAATCTTTTGATGAATTAATTGAATTGATCCATAACAAGCTCGTACGTGCTGTTTTTGTGACGTACGAATCGCGTGATGTCCGCAACGCAACTGAATCGCTACTCCCACTTGAATCCCTTGCCCAGTCCTCCAGTGGACTGTACAGCACTCGCTATTCCATTTCGGTTCCCTATGCTGGGCACACAAATAGTACCAACGAAACCTATTCCATTAAAATAGCTAGCTAGAGGATTCAAGTGGGAGAATTCAACTACTAACAAAATCTATTCCACTAAAGTCCCCTAGCCCAATATTCGAGGGGACGGAGGAGCACTCATTAATTCACTACAATGCCCATTCACGGTAATGTGACGAGCTGGTGGATGGTGGATATAAATACCAACGTAAAAAATAAATAAAAGGGTATATTATTTAGGCAATGCAAATTGGAGTAAAAATAAATGTAGTGGCTATATGACCATTAAGGTAATGTAAATCGTGATAAGTTTATACCACTATGACTTGGGGCAAATAAGTAATAATTCCATTTCAATCCTCTATTCAGGTGGGGGATTCAGGTGGAAGTAGCGAACTAAGTGCACGGGCGCCGCGGGATTCTATTTTCTAGCGATTGACTTGCGGCTAACCGCGCGGATACGTATGATCGGTTACAAGACCCGCGCGATTCTGAATCCATTCGTTTCCCGCCGAGTCTGAACAAGGGTTTAAGGTACACACGCGTTTCATAAAACAAAGGTAGGTAACTTAGGTAACTGCGCACCGCACCGCTCCAAACCCATTACGGTGCACCAGTAACGCGATACTGGTTGTAATTCATAGCTGAGAGTGCTTTCAGGACGCAGAGTCGAGCTGGAAGCGTTATGATTGTTGAGATTTTCACCTCACTATAAATATTATCGAGTGAGTCGAAGTTAAGTTAAGATGGCGTTCACAAGAGAACCGTTTAACTAAGTCTTGATAATTTAATAGGTTGCGTTATTTTTGGCAGTATTTTTCGGTTATTTCTCGTAGTTTAAGAAGAAAGTATACCCTCCCTCTTGTCCATACAAAAAGCGCCAACGTTTTTCTACACCGGAATGCAATATATTCATAGTTATAGCCACCAAAAATAACGACTTTTTTTCGTCAAACGATAACGAAGAATTATGATCTATTGAAACCCCAAAAACAAACTGTGTCGCTACAAATAAGCGACTATTATACACAAGGCTTAGACAGACGTCAAACGCGTGTTTAACAATACAAAGTAGTTTAACACTTGTTTAAGGCTAGTTTAAATCTTTTTTGGATAAGCCGAAAAAGTTTTATGTAAGGTTGTTAAGGTTTACCTAAAAAACTTAACTTTCTTAATCTAAAGATTTAGAAAGCGAAATTTAATAGTTACGTTAAAAGTCACTTTGGTTACTTGTGAATAGTAACATTTATTAGACAAAAACAATTGCCAGTAAAATTGTTACTACTTCTATATACTCCATCCAGTACTCTACCTTCAGTGTTGTATGTAAGTTTCCGTCATAAATCTGCATTAAGTTTTGCCGGACCGCGCGCGAGAGTTATGGCTTCCAACAGGTGTATACGCCGAGCTTGCCGGTTTTTAATAACGAAATATAAGCGTACCTAATACACGTGTGATATACTGCGGCACGTATTTACTGCAGTTTTTGTAGGGAAGAGTAAAATTTAAGCAAATTTTTGGACAATTTATAAATTTTTAGGTTAAAGTTTTATTTTTTATTTACTTATTCTGTTTTAATTGTGAAGACTTGTAAATTACTTCATCCTTAATTTCACTGTATACTTTATGAAACTATAATATCTTATAGTCCTCTAAGGCATAAAAAATAAATAAATCTAAGCACTTTGTTATTATTATTGTGCAACTCATTAAGAGATTACTGAATATTTGTTCAGAAATCACTTAAACTTACTTACTTTTAAAGATATATAGATAGATAGTTAAAAGTCTATGCTAATTTCTTGTATTTGTTTGTTAATGTGTATATAAACCATTTAATGAATTAGTTTTACTTGCAATTCTCGAATGTAAATTATTAGTTACAAAATAAAAAGAAAAATATCATATTATTAATTATATTAATGATCCAGCTGCAATATTTCCACCACAGCAGCCTGGCAATATCGCAAATGTACCGCGCAGGAGTCACAAATCATAGGCTTATAAAATTTAACGCACTTCGCATAACACCTACCTCGGTTGCTTATATTTGTACTAGAGATTTCCGGAAAGATCCGGCTAGTTTTACATGAAACTGACCGGATGTCTTATATTGAAGATTTGAAGGCCAGTAGCGTTGACATTGGTAGGTAGTACGATTATCAACTTTCTTTACAACCCAATAAATAAATATTGAAAGGAAATTTAGAATCTGCTTAAACTAGTTCCAAAAATATTACAATACCTATTTACTAACTTATTAACTTATTTAGGGCAAATAAATGTTTACATAACTATTTAGTATAAAACTGTATTTTTGACAATTAAACATAACATAACTACTGTTTTTATTGTTACAACATTTTTATTGTTTTAACTTTTTACTGTTTTTACTTATATTACCTGATTTGGCAGCCACGCGATTTTATTCATCAACATTTACAGAATCCCACGAAACGACGGATCACTGAATAAACGGCCGAGTAGTTTGGCCGGGTATCCGGCCAAACTACTCGCTATATCTCTAATTAAAACTGATAGTCCGGCTACAGAGGGGGACCCGAAGCAAAATTTACATTCATTGCATTTTCCTCATAATGAGATTAAGGGATGTACGCAGTTTATATTTTAATTTTCATGTTAATTGATGTATGGTGGACGAAAATTACTTGAATTAAGGATTATGAATTGCCAGGAACTGCATAACGAACCAAGAAACGGAATTTTTAATTAAATTTCATTTGAAAATATTGCGCTATGTTTAGCACAGTATGTTGCCATTGTTAAGGCCTACGTGGCGCCAGCTTTAGGTTAGCTAGACCTGCACCCCTACCGCATAACTGTTCTGGGAATGGGCTACGCCTGCCATCCTGCACGCGCTAATTAACAAGTCCATGAGTGCGAGCAAGAGAGAACACGATTACCATCTCCACCAGACTTACGCGGCAAAGTCTCAGGTGCCCAGCCGGGTCTAGATCCAGACACCGCTAGAAGTGTATGGATCACTATGGATATGGGCAATGAAGCCTCAAAGCTTTAAATGCTCCGCTACTCAGGCCTCTATTGGGTCGGATAGACACTAGATCGTGTATAGTAATTATCATCACATAGCAAATAAAAAATCACCTACATAAATAGAATGCATATTATTTCATAGTATTAATATATTTCACTACTTACATAAATAAAAATATAATACAAATATTTTTGAATTTCACCTTAATGTCATAATGATTTTCTGTAGTTTAATTCGATTACCTACTTTACCCTTCTCCATTTCGGTAGCAGAATATTGATCCGTATTCTATGGTAATCGATATCCAGATACTATGGAATGAACCATCGCTTCAGTTTTATCGGAAGACTACGTGTGTAGAGTCTAATTAATTAGTTAAGTATCAAATATCGGGTCTGAAGCATCGAACAGAAGCTACGGGAAAATTTAATAACATCCTATTTATTGATATCGTTATCCACTTCAAACCATTTAGGGAGAATGAATTGTCCATATCTTATCAAAAATTACTAATTAACAATCATGGCTTTTCAATAAGGGCTCAGTGAAGATTTTATTTAGGGAAATTGTATAGCTTTTAAGTATAGAAAAGATAAAATTATTTATTGAATACACAATTTTGTAAGATAAATAACAGCTCAACTCACGTCAATTAAAATGTCGAAATTACTCCAACAAGGTTTCGGACATATTCGATGTCCTTCTTCTGGGAGCTAGTTACTAACGCAAGCCGCGGCGGCTTTCGCGAGCGTCAGCACGTAACTGAATACACAAATATAAACGATACGTAGAAAAGAAAGTAAAAATTTACTTGTTCAAAATGTAATTTTATCCATCTACGAGACACCCTTAATTATAAACCAATATTCCATGCATAGCTTATTTCTTTTAATTTCTTAGTCTTACAATCCCAAACTAAAGCTGTAAATTTTTCAGGAAAAAAAAACAAAACTTGTTTCTCGTCTACTTTACTTTAAATAAATTTAAAAACTGCACCAGTAAAAGCTTCTTAAGTTAAATGAGCCAAGCACACCTGTTGTGCTTAGTTGGCTAAGTTATAAGCTCAGTTAACTGAGTGGATTTTGTTAAACGGTAAAAAAGTGTGCTCTTTCATAAACTTTTATGCACCAAGAGCTTACCCGATGGATAACAATTTACAAAGATAAATATAGGTACCTGTGATATGACTAATTAAGATTCAAAGTTGATATCTTAAAACTAACATAATATAGTGGAAGTTATTTTAAATTTGAAAAAAAAATCGTAAATCTTTAGGCTGTGGTTTTGTATGCTTCACATAAAATATCGGTATTAACCAAAATTTTGAGTAACCATTATGTGCATTGTTTTGTTAAGTAGGTACAAAATAATCATAAATGAAATATGTGTAGTATGCATACCTACCTAGTCGATTGTTTTTAACTAGAAAAAACAAGCTATTCTGTGGCACTTAGGCTGAGTTGCACAATCTAGAGTTACCTTTAAACTAAAATTTTAAGTTAGGGTTAAAAGTTCTATCAAACATTGGAGAGGACGGAAATACTAATGATAAAATAAATATTATGGTGGAGTAGTACCTACATGCTGATAATTTTCATGATTATTATTTTACTTTTGACCAGTAATATTTTTTTTTTGTTTTGGCTCCACATTTTTGTGTATTTAGCCAGTGTTAAGTAATTGATAATTTCTCAAGTTAATTATATATATCTATATATCTGTCAAGTCCAGTCACAGTTCACAAATCCACCAATTTTATGCACTAACACTGACAATAACACATGTTTTGGAAAATAGCACAATGCGGTGACGTGATCTTTTTCGTTTTCCCACCAAAACTCCGACCAGTAACTTTAACCGGGATTGTGGAGCAAATCAGACATCACAGATTAGTAATATGTAGCCCAGACATTATGTCATTTTAGTATGACCACAGATAAGATAACAGTTTTTTTTTGTTTTTGATTTGGCTTCAAACTTTTGTGTATTTAGCCAGTGTCAAGTATTTGATAATATCTCATGTTAACTAATATACATATGTGAGTCAAGTCACAGTCGAAGTCATTAAGTTAAGTCATAGTATAGTCTAGTCAAGTCATACTGCTAATAAAGTGGTGGCAACTTTACCAGATGCTTCTATGGAGTTTTGGAAACAATACGAAAAAAAAAAAAACGTTTCACCATCATTATACCACTTTCCCACACTCATGCATGTAATCCAGCACTTAACGAATAAAATGCCACCAAATTTATGCAAGAACACTTAAAATAACACAAGTTTTGGAAAATAATACAATGCTGTGAGGCGATCTTTTTTGTTTTCCCGCAAAATTCATGATAACAGTTACACATATGGCTCATCGCGTCAGTGTAACAAAGGGTCCCAGTACCTAGACTCGCTGCTCAGAGGTAATTAGATATAATTAATATGCAAATCCAATCTCACCAGGGCTCAGATTTAACATGTATGAAGTTGACAAAGAAGTGCAAAGTTTAAATAATGCAAGACATCAATCAAAAGTTCCTACGTGTTAATTAACACGTTAATTAGGTTGGCACTTCTGGCTGCATTAATTTAAAATGTTCTTGCGGCCAAAGACTGACAAGGCGAGGGATTATGAAGTTTTTAGAAACGTATTTTTTTGTGGAAGCCATTACATATGCACATGAGAAGTTAAGTAACTTAAACTTTACCCAATTTGTAACATGTACCGTTTAAAGTGGGTATGTATGAACCTATAGGTAATATTCCCAGCCTCTGTGGTGTGGTGGTTGAGCGGAGGCGGCGGGTTCGATTCAGATAAAGTTAATAGCTATGTTTTGTAATTAAGTACCTATCATATAGAAGCTGCATGGACGGTCTAAGATATTAACTTAACTTCATATTCATATTGTTCAAATAAAACGGGTCTATTCGCGTACAATAATTACTATCAAGACATAATTATTTTGACTAAGCTCGACGTTTCGACCAAGTGACATTGTCCGCGGTCACGATGGGACTGGAGTAGCGAGTGTCAGCATCGTGCAGAACGGGCGTCGTCTCCAACTACCCGCATTTCCCGCAACGTCGAGACTAGTCAAAATTATGCTTTGATAATAATTGTTGTACGCGAATAGACCCATTTTATCTTTACAATATGTGTTCAAGTCGCGAAAGTTTAAAAAGTGTTTAGGTAAATTCATACAAATTTAAGATCATAATCATCAATAACCTAAAGACGTACCTACACTGCTGAAGATAGGCCCTTTGAGCAGCTGCTTAACTCTTGCATCCATCGACTACCCACATTTCGTCTCCCGGTTGTGGTCGCCACTCCAGAACTTTCCTTCCCCTCGGTTATCGGTTCTACGAGCAATCTAACCTGTCTGTAATTCAAGAAGCTATAGCTATATAAAAATTGTCAAATTGAGAATGGTTCCTTTTGTTAGGTGGTAGAACTTTTTTGCAAAGTTCGTCTAGGTACCACCGCTTTGCAAGTTATTCTGCCGCTAAGCAGTAGTGCGTAAGCATTACTGTGTTCCGGTTTGAAGGGCACTGTAGTTAGTGAAATTACTGAGCGAATGAGAACTTATAACCTAATCTCACAGTCTAGTAATCTAGGCTGTGCTGATGTCTCAGAATGACATGCGCAGCGCAGTGTCACGCGAAACTATATTTTGGAGTTTCGAGTGACACTGCAACTGATATGGGTAGCTATGTCGCTTAACATCAGGCGAACGACTAGCTCGTCACAGAAAACCAAAGATCGTTAGCATAAAAAAGTCGCCTTAAAATTTATAACTACAATTAATAGTAGGTAAGTTACTGTACAACATTTTTTAAGTACCTACTATATGAATCGTAAGATTAAAAACATAGATATTGTAAGTACCTAACTACATAAACCTCCGCACAGCACACGTGAACAGAGGTAGGTACCTGCCTATCTACATAATTAAACATTCGATAAACTGATTCGCAATAATCCGGTACTCAAACAACTCGAAGTAATCGGGGTAGGCAAACCGTGAAACAAATATTGTGCGGTAATATACCGAGAGTACAAAGAAAGACGTAGAAAGTATTAAAAACTTTCAAGTGGAAAAATTGGTTAGTACGTGGGCTTCATTTAATTGTATAGGTACCTTTTCCATCCAATAAATATATCTACGAGATGTTTCAGGACTACTTGCATTTTGGTGGTTGAGCCGGCCGGCTCATAACCCGGAGACGGCGGGTTTGATTCCCGCGGCAGGACAAGTATTTATGAACACGAAATATGCGGAAATACTTGTTCTGTGTCTGGGTGTTGTGGGACCATGGTCATCGTAGTTCCCTAGACACAGGGAATCCTAGTTAGGGTCAGAATCTATGTATGTGATCATTGGGCGTTATTATTATTCATTTTGTATTTTATCAGAATAAAAAAATTATGTTTAGCATTCGAAACTTACATCTTACTTAATAGGTAATTGCTTAGTGCCTTATCTTCTTACTTTCATTTACATCCAAAGATAATAAAGTCAATGTTTACATCCAAGATAGTCCTAGCAATATAGATACCTAATTAGGAAAAAATATATTATGATTCTATCTCAGACATAATTAAAACAAAAAACGTCAAGTCTGTTGATTACGCAATGCAGGCAATACAAATAATTAACCAAATATTTAAACAAGCTAAATGTATTTTTTTAATTTAACAATATTATTTATTATTTTAATGTATAGAATACCACCCTATAACAAATCAATAAGGCCCATCCAACTATGAATTGATTGAGAAATGAAGACAATAATAAAATCCAATGGCAAAGAAGTGCATAAAATTCAATCCATAGATTGATTTGCAATCAATTACAAAGCGGTGGTACCTACCTAGACAAATATTGCCGAAAAGTCTTACCACCTAGTAAAATGTGGATTGCGAACGGTAATTATGAGGTTAGTAGGTTATTTAACTGAAGTTAGGTTTACATCCGGAAGGGTATATGTCCACCGCATGATTTTCGTAGTTAAGGTTAGTTTTTTAAAATCCTTTTGTATAACGATATATCTGAAATGAGTAGGTATAACGAATAATTTAAGACAATATGCGTACCTACCTATATAGAGAAAATAATAATATAAATGGATCTCTCAGTACACCACAGTCAGGTTTCGATAGCAAGTGTATCGAGTCCGCGACACAAACAGCAAAACAGTTTAAAAATGTCCGACACAGGTTCTTGACACTGGCAGGCAATATTATTGTACTCCATTCCCAAGTTGTGTGCGCTGAATCGTGGAAAGAAAGAAGAGTTAGTACGGAAGTCTATGTACACTGCATTTTATAAACGCATGTTTTGTTTTTTTTAAAGTAAATCTTCTTTACGCACGCTTGACTTGGGGAGTAAGCTGGACATACAAATACAAGGTGAACGGAAGTTGAAGTTGGTTCAATTAGAACTCCATTGTCAACATAACAAAGCTAAAAATTGTGTTGGTATGTCCGTTAAAATGACAATTTACAATTGTCAAGATGGCGACTATAACATTAAACAAAGCAAAAACAAAGTTATACCGGCCGATAGATGGAGCTAAACTAAACCAATTTTACCTTAGTCGCGTGGTCTAAAGCACTCTCGTTTTTTTTTTCATTCTGTGTTGATCGTTGTACACTTAATCTTATTGGTTTACCTAGAGTTGAAACAAAGTCTTTAAGTCGTTTAAGCCCGTATTGTGTACAGTTCTTTGTCTCATCTATGTAAGATATATACTTCCAACGGATAGGTCGTATAAGTATTATGAATGTTTGTGAGCTGTAAACATCCAATCACATGTATTTGCCTGCAATCAGCCGCCTCCGTCTTGCAGGTAAATGTCTACCTGCTTAGTTACTTGAGTAAGGCCCGGTTTCACAAAACTACACAAGACTTGTATATTGTAGTTACAAATATTTTTATTAATTATTTATTTGTAAGAAATGACCTATAGACAGTCCAAATGTTCCAGCCCACTACCAGAAGGTAGAGTAACCAACATGCTGTTGAATTGCAATGCTGATTCGTTGTGCCAAATAAGTGCCAGCATTATGTGTAGTTACCTAGGTACATGGATAGTAAAACTAATGTCCAAACCGCTTCTCCGTTGAATGCACGGTTCGTTTTTCGTTACGCCTACTGCCCAGTAAAACGATAGTAGTAATACGATAGTAGTAGTACGATAGCAGTAGTGCGAGTAGGTAGCGTAGGCACTCATGCCCATGAGTAGTGTGATATTACTTTTGACATTAGATTTAATTATATTGAATTTTTACGCAGGGATTATATTGATAAGGCAAACAAAAAGTGTCGATCAAGGTTTATGTTTTTAAGTACTTATCTTTATAATTATAACACCATGCGTGGCTCTTTACTGCTTCATTGTAAGTAGGTACTCGGTGAAACGTACGTAGGTGAAACTTACATGTACATCGAAACATATAGACACGTGTATTATAAAAGCATAAAAAACTAATGTATTGTAGACTAAAGTGAGACTTCTTTAGTTTAAATCCATCTATCAGCCGGTATAACTTTATTTTTGCTTTGTATAATGTTAATATCGCCATCTTGACAATTGTAAATTGACATTTTACCGGACATACATACATACAACACAATAATACAAATTTTTTCTTTGTATATTGACAATGGCGATCTATGTGAATTCAACTTCCGTTCGCCACCAGCTTACTCCCCAAGCCAAGCGTGCGTAAAGAAGTTTTTACTTAAAAAATATAGCCGCTATAATAAACATATAAATCAAGGCTTGTTAAATATATTTTGAATGGCCGAAATGAGCTAGAAAGTATTTGTGTAAGATATCACACGGTATGCTGCTGAACTTGCGGCCACACCATCGTGTACACGGTAACGTGTAACGTGTGTACTTGTAACAGTTGTAAACTTGTGACGTCATACCGTGCCCTCGGATCAAGAGTTCGCGAGCGCGACCCAGCGAGGCGCGCTGACTCCAAGCTCGTGAGCGCAACGAGCGTGAACGTTGCTTAATATTCGCTTTAATTGCACTTTATTTACAGACGGTTATCGCACTCGTGGGATCAGCCGCGCCGGTGCCGTAAATTCTAACGTTTCAAGCTCAAGTGCCTGTGAAAATGTATAAAGTTACCTAACCATAGAGAACATGAACCCCAGCCATATTTTTGTACTTATTTGAATTATTATGACCCTTGTAAAGTTTCAACTGAGCGGGTAGAGTACAAACAGTAAAGTACTTATTACGCATAAATAATTTAATGTTTACTAACTTCAGTGATCATTTTAATTTGTAGGAACAGGTACGAGACAGGTGATCACGAAACTCGATTGAAATGTAACGGGAGTCATTTCATTCTTAATTGAAGGGTTGAGAATAAAAAGGGTTTAACTGACAAATTGATAGTATCGAGAAAATTGACTTTAAACTTCAACGGCTTCATTTTAATGTAGAGTGCTTTAAGGTAATAGAAAAGGTTTATGTAAGTTTCAGTTGCTGGAAAATGTATTAATTGTATTTTAAATTACAAAATATAGCACTGATTCGTACAATTACTGTAAAAATATAATATAATAAATATAATTATGTTTTATGCTAAGCGAACTGTATTCTTGTGTCAGATAAACCGTTTTTAGACTGACAATCTCGAGATTTAAGCCTTATTACGGTATTTTGAGAATGTATTACTGTAGATAATAAAAAGAAAATTTCAAATAAGTCGTATGGGCTATCATGAGGTACCTAATAATAAAGTAGGTAATACAATATGTATACCAGCCCTGTGGAAATGTTCATTATTTATCAAATTTCGTGACTGGATCAAACTATTTAATTATGTAAAAGATATATATTTAAAAACACAATTTAAATTTACTTGTGCACAAAAAAAAAACGCAAATACTTGTTCTGAGTCTGGGTGTTGTGGGACCATGGTCCTTGTAGTTCCTTAGTCCCAAGATACAGGGAATCCTAGTTAGGGTCCAGGATCTATGTATTTATATTATTTACATTTAACCATAACAGAACAAACAGTTTTATAAAACCACCAAAGTAAGCCAAAACCATAACTTTCATTTATTTTTACGGTTTTCACCAAGTATCTAACCGCAGACAATTTCTTCTTACAAAACTATTATCGGCCGGAGCAATGACTGCACAAATCCGGGTTCACAGAACAAATCCGTGGGACATTACTTACCTACATCTAGCGTCCCTCGGGACTGTCTCATTGTTGCTCGGTATTTCCCGACATTCCGGGAAATATCCCGGGGTTTTGCGCAACCCTGTTAATGCTGGACATTAGTTTGGATTCCGCGCGGAATCCGGCGACTTTTTCTCCGTAAGTAAAGTATTTAATAACGCTATTACCGCGGGCATGAATGTTGGGTGATAAACGACCGTTGTCCTTTATTTAATTTAGGAAAAGAAAATAATGGAACGTTTGCGACCGATTGGCTGATTTTAAAGTGAAAAGATTGGTCAAATTTAAAATAAAACCGTGTCATGGCCATAAAAGAAAAAAAAAATTAAAATAACCTTTGACATTTTTTTGGCTCCACACTTTTGTGTATTTAGCCAGTGTCAAGTAATTGATAATTACTCAAGTTAATTGTTAATTGTTATATGTGTCAAGTCAAGTCACAGTCCAAGTCATCAAGTCACGTCTTAGTCTAGTCATACTCCAAGTAAAGTGGTGGCAACTTTACCAGAAGCTTCTATGGAGTTTTGGAAACAACACGAAAAGAAACGTTTCACCATAATTATACCACTTTCCCACACTCGTGCCTGTAATCCAGCGCTTAACGAATAAAATGCCACCAATTTTATGCACTAACACTGAAAATAACACAAGTTTTGAAAAATAATACAATGCGACGACGCGATCTTTTTCGTTTTCCCGCCAAAAAAAACCCAGACATTATTTCGTTACTGCACAAAGTAGGTAAATTGTATTTGGAAACTTTTGGCGAAACTGATTTTGAATATGCGCTACGCCATCTAGTTTGCCATACTCAGCAGCCGTGACGAGTATCGATTGATATTAAAAAATATTAATAATAATAATAACTTTATAGTAATCATTATTGACTTTTAATGATTCGCAATAAATATCGCTAAGTACAACAACGGTCTTTATTACAAAAGTTTTTTGTTAATTTAAATTTTGGATAATTTTCTAAATGACGGAGCCATGGACGTGGAAAATTAGATTGATTCCATTTTATTATAAAAAAAATTGGATGGGGGTGCATCCTTTCATTTGTCTTGTTCTCGAATGAATGTCAAGTAGGTACTAATATGTCACATGTTATGGGTTCCGATTCTGACATAAAGCAGTATTGTATGTCTAAATTCTAGATTGTTCTATTAAGTATCTAAGGATGAACACCTACCTTCCTATAACAAACCTCTTTTCGTCATGAAGATACATTTTTAATGAGAATTAAAAAAAAAATGAGAAGGATCAAAACTGTATAGTTAGATTTAGATGCCTACACCCGGTAGTTGCGGCTGCAAATTTTCAGTTTGTAAGTTACCAGCGAGGCACCTACTACATTAACACGATGACGTGACAGTACTCCGCTTCAAACAAAGCTAATTAATCATCCCTGTCGACGTCAATAGCATTCAGTTATTCAGCTATAGCTTCTTAGATATAATACAATGGTTGCGGTTGCAAATCTGTGGAAACGACCGATTAGGGCCGCGGGCACAGTGAGAGTGAAAGAGAAAGAAACTTTATTAATTTATTTTGTAGATATGTTACCAAGAATGCCAAGCAAACGAGACGATCTAGTTTTGGCGGGAACGCGAAAAAGATTGCGTCACCGCATTGTATTATTTTCCACAACTTGTGTTATTTTCAGTGTTAGTGCATAAAATTGGTGGCATTCTATTCTTTAAGTGCTGGATTACTGGCGTGAGTGTGGGAAAATGGTATAATGATGGTGAAACGTTTCTTTTCGTGTTGTTTCCAAAACTCCATAGAAGCTTCAGGTAAAGTTGCCACCACTTTACTAGGAGTATGACTTTGACTAGACTATGACTTGATTATGACGACTTGATGACTTCGACTGTGACTTAACACATATTTGCGTGAAATATCAACTTGATAAATTATCAATTACTTGACACTGGCTAAATACACGGAGATGTGGAGCCAAAACATAAAAAAAAAAAATAAACGACACGATTATAACTGGAAGTGTTGATAGCAAAATACCAGCATTAAATGAGTAAGTTTTCATAGCCAGTAATTTGTTTGTAGATGACTACATGAAAGGAAACCCTTCAAAGTACCATTACGGGACCATGGTCTACCCACATGATCTGAGCAGTTAGTCAAAGGATTCATTGCAAAGTTTAATTTATTTTTTAGCACTTTTAAAAGTCAAAATGACAGTACCTACTTAAAATTAAGCTATTGTACTAAGCGTATAATTTTTTTTTCACGGCAAATTGCCTTTAATTTCTAAATACTACAATGATATAATAACTAATACTAAAAGCTACCTACTACGACTGTAATACTACAAGTGCTTAATGTCAAATATTATATAGCAAGTCCATTCGGTATAATATGTGAGCTTTAAAAAATAAGTTCTCTTTCCCTCTACTGGTGCAAGCAATCTGGCACAATGTAGAACAGAAAACTACGATCGGAAGCTCTGATTATACCTACCTACCTCCGATTATAACTTTACAGTTGGCCTACGACATCAGCCCAGGTGTGTTTTTTAAAGCCACTGCACCCGTCGGTTTTGTGTAGTAATAAAAAATAATAAATAAAATTTGTCTTTATTTCAGGCTAGAAAACCCATATATGATAAAATACAAAAAAAGAAGATAATACTATTAAAATTAAAAATTGACATAAAACATGTCAAGTATCCGGTAGTGTAGGTAGTAGTGTAGTAGTATTTAGTAGTACTTGTTATATTATTGTAGTAGTTAGTTGATTGACTGAATAAATACTTTGTATTTTGTGCGTATAAAAAAGTTAACAACTTGTCATAGATACTTTTTTAATGATCATCTTAATGACTTAACTGCTATTTCGTTCAAACTAGTACCTACCTACCTGTAAATTGTAGCTTCTACTAACAATACTAACTAATACCTGCGACACCTCCAATACTTATATTTTATTTTATTTCTAATAATGTCCTTTGATATTGCACTATAACGCAGAGTAAATGAAAACCTATACATATCCAAATTATAGAAAATTGCGTGGACTCAGGGTGCCCCTACCTTTACCACCCTGTATCATATTTCTGTACGTGACTAGGCATCCCGCGGCAGCATCCCGGCCCTTTTGTTCGAGCTTACGGACAAACGATACAATATTGGCTCAATGAAATCTTATCTAATGGAATCTGAAAATACGCGCGAGGGTGAAAATCTTTAACTGATACAAGTAACAAACGCAAAGCGTAAAAAACAGAATTCCGACTTACATAGTTTTCTCATGGATGCCATTATCAGAACGGGATCAAATTGGAACCACAAGGGAAGCACCAGTTTTCAAATAAAAAAAGAATCGTCATAATCGATTCACCCCGTCAAAAGTTCTGAGGTACATTAAAAAAATATTTAAAAAAACAGACGTATTGAGAATCTTCTCCTTTGTTGAAGTCGCTTAAAAATATTTAAATATTTCTTCTCTTCTTTTTTGGTCCATTTCAAGATATACGCCTCTCTAATTTCCTGCCATCCCTTTTGGTCAATCAAACATTTGGCACTGGAAGATTAAGTTTAATTAAATGATTTGGTTAAAAAAAAAAAATAATATAAATAAAAAATTGGAAAACAAAAGTAGGTAATGGTTTTCGTTTGGCCAAAAGCCCGCGATAATTAGTTAAAGCCTCGGAAACGAGAGAATCGTAAATGACTTCTAAAATAATAATAATAACAATAATGTGTGTGGACATCTCACATAACGCCAATTAGCCCCAAACTAAGCAAAGCTTGTACTATGGGAACCAGATAACTGATACAATACTTAGATATTTTTTTTATATATAATCATGTTTGGAAATAAGTTAGCAAAATAATTGCTTTGCGTATTCCCATATTGCTAGTGCGTAAGCCGTAATTAACTCTAAAATAAAACATATTGTCAAAATTCCATCCAATAAATACAATCTGAATTAAACTAACAATAATCATTCAGTACCGTAAATACTGAAATTCAGACGTGTGCCATTCTATTTCAGTTCGTCCATCGTTATGTCCGGCTGTCCGGGCCGGCCGGACGTGCAACTTTAATAACCGGGCTGGATGTCCGTTTATTTTCGCGAGCCTATTCCCGCCATGGGGAAATTGATAGCATCGATTGTTTGACGAACAGATATCGGAGTTTCTATGCTTTGGTCTTATTCTTTGGTTTAGACGTATCCTGTAGACTTCACTTCTACATTTTAAAAATCAAAGCCTATAGAGTTTATACTTGGTATTCTTAGCGTAGATAGATTATTAAGTTAAGCATAAGTGGCTGTTTTTTTTTATTGATTGATATACTCGCGTTTGACCACTATCGCACCTGATGGTAAGTGACGATGCGGTCTGGGATGTAACACGCTTGCCTAGAAGATACCTGTTCACTCTCGAGTTGAAGACTCCAAGGTTGTAGTTTTCGGGAAATACGGATGCCGGTAAAGCGTTCCACTCTTTGGCTATTCACGTGATAAATATGGAGCCAAATCTTTTTGTAACGGTGGCGCTTTTTCGTACATCTGGTTGTCCGATGGGTGAACGGTGACGGCGGAATCAGGTGATGCAACTCCAATGCACACTCTCCAAACTCTGTGCTGTATCTTTTGATTGCGTTGGCTTAGAAGTTTGATTTTTTCACAGCTCCAAGGGACAGTAGATCTGAGTTTTTGATATGAATCAGATAGATATTTATAGATATTAGTGTGATATCTACATATACAAAATTGTCTTCTTCGTTTCCTATAAACACGCGGACGAAACCGCGGGCAGAAGCTAGTACAAACACAAAAAATCGGTATTTAAAAATCTGCCATAAGTAATGGAGCTTGTGGTTGGGGCTAACGAATCTGTTCTTCTGTCCGCAGGCATGGTTGTCAACGGGTTCGTGAACGTGGTGATCACGACGATAGAGAGAAGGTTCGGGCTGCGCTCCATGCAGACGGGAGTCATCGCTGGCGGGTAGGTGTTGACAGCTAAACGCACAGCTAGGTACTATATACCTAAAGTTAATATACTGAGGACTTAATGCCGACAGCCTCTGTGGTGTGGTGGTTGTGTAGTTGGCTCATAGCCCGGAGGCAGCGGGTTCGATTCCCGCGGCAGGACAAGTCTTTGTGCATAAAAAAGCGGAAACATTTGTTCTGAGTCTAGGTGTTGTGGGACCATGGTCCTTGTTCCTGGGTCCCTAGACACAGGGAATCCTAGTTAGGATTGTGCATAGAAAAGGGGTATACCGGGGTGATCAGCGTAACTCGATTGCAACAGATAGAAACACTAATTTGTATGGATTTGACAGTTTGAATACGCAGTCTATGTATGTTAGTATGGAAATTTCTTTTGTCCCCAGATACGACATGGCTTCCTTCGCGTGCCTAGCTCCGGTCACCTACCTGGGCGGTCGCAGCAGCGCGTCCAAGCCGCGGTGGCTGGGCTGGGGCGTGCTGCTGATGGGAGCTGGCTCGCTGCTGTTCGCTCTGCCTCACTTCCTCGTCGCGCCTTACCGGGTCCCGAACGAGGAGTCTGATGACTTGTGTCGCGCTAACCGGACTGTAAGACATGTTTACTAACTCACGATTTAAGTTTAATCACGTTCATACCTGAACTTAGTGCTTTATATAATTGCACTTCAGGAAAATGTCTCAAGGTAACATGACAGGAGCAGCTAAAACTTCGAATTCTAATAAATAACGCATTTTATTTCACAAACGCTAAGTGCACTTGTTTTCACTGAGATGGAACATACCATTCAAAGTCCAGATTGTTCTGAGCATCCCAAATGTTCCGTTCAAAAAAAGTGCCGCGCATACTTTAGAATTACTCGCTCTTTCTGCACTCGAGCATAAAATTGTTTGAGCAACATTCTGGTTGGATCCGGTACCATTTATACAAAGAACTTTTTACCAGTTCGCCAGGAGGCAGGAAGCAGTACGGATTCACTCGCAGGGTGACAATACAAATCGTTGCAGACTCCATTGCACAGGGACAAATAGGTAAATTAGAAACGTATTGAATAGCAGTTTAGACGCATTCAATTTGACAATACAGTCGACCTTCGATCTGTTTCAATGAGCTATCAAGCCAATTTTAGTATAGCGTTGTTCAATATTCCCAGAGCAGACTATCACATCACTGTGAAAAATTGCAATATGTTTTATTTGAAATAGATACGTCACTGACCTGCTATACCTATACATCTATAGGTACCATAACTACATTATTTTTGATGGCCGACGTCGCCTTTATTTATTTATTGCATTATGTAACAAGGAGATACATCATAACATCACACAAGTTACACAACTCTGCATGGCAAAAACACAAAAGAAAAGAAAGTACCTAACTGAGTTTACATAATAATAAAATATTGACTTTGAAAATACCGAAGAATAAGCAGATTTATAATATATACATACATACATAGTAACTAAGTATGTGTCATCATTGTGAGCTTGCTATGTATTTGTCTACCAAATATTTTTGCACAGTATTAGCATTTTTGAGATAGGAAATCTTTGACAGTTATACTGAAAAGCGGTCGTCCATCTGTACCATACGTTCTCACCAGTTTCTTTCCACTACTGGGGCTCAGGCCGGCTTTCAAAGAGAGATAAAGAGTAGACTGCTTGTTTCCTACTTTTAAGCGAAAATTGACTCAAGGGCTCTTAGAGAAATGTTTTTACGATTTTAATGAATATATGACTTATAAGGAATGATAATGTACCAACAATTGCATGACCAGTAATTATAATTAATAAAATTCAATGAACATATAACACCACGGTCGTTGTAGAATAATAATAATATTAATAAACGCACAACAGTCACATACATAGATCCTGGACGCAGAAACTACGAGGACCATGATCCCACAACACCTAAACTCAGAACAAGTATTTGCGCTTTTTTTCTGTGCACGAACACTTATCCTGGCGCGGGAATCAAACCCACCGCCTCTGGGCTATGAGCCCGACTGACCTGCTCAACCACCACACCACAGAGGCTGTCAAACGACGATATTTACGACCTATTTCATTGTAATACCAACCATTTATGTACTACATTCTGCAATAAATGATATTCGCTATTCTTCTCAAAGTATATTCTTACTGTGACACGTTCTATCTTAGTGTTCGGCTAAAAACCTCGCAAGAATGGTCCAACATATCAGTTTTTCCACAAAATAAACTATAAAAACTATGCCCAATCAAAAGTTACTTAAAGCATAGCCAATAGGCTCTTTTCTTACAAATTTGACCACAGTAGTGTTTAAGGAGATCGTGCCACACGAAATGGTTAGACCTGGTGTCGCCAGAACCTAGACCTCTCCATAATACGCCAGTTTGGACGCTTATCATACGTTGCCATAACCACCATGCTTGACTGGCGGCTTGGTGGTTGCAGAAGATTTTAATGTACTGAGGAGAATGCTGCTCATTACCTGTATATTCTCATAGGTTCTTACGGCTCCCAAGGGAAGAGATGGACTACTCCTATTCTCAAACGGAACCAAACGGCTTGATTAATTCTCCCTTTTTCTCCCTTCCCCCAGTTGGCGCCCTCCTGCGGCGAGCCAGGATCTTCCGAGGTGGAAGGCGGTGCGTGGGCAGTCGCCATATTCGTGTTCGCTCAACTGCTCCACGGCGCTGGGGCCACTCCTCTCTTCACGCTCGGAGTCACGTATATCGATGAGAACGTGTCGAAGAAGATGTCTTCCGTGTACTTGGGTAAGCTTTTTGTATTTTTTATGTTAGTGAATGGTGTGACGAGCTAGTCATTTAGCTGATGTTAAGCAACAAGGCCGCATATAACAGAACAGTTTCACTCAGAACTCAAAAATATAAAGTTTCGCGTGACACTGCACTGCGCACATCATCAGCACAGTCTGGTAATAAGATTACTCAACTGTGAGATCTGCTGGGCTATCACTTCGCTCGATTGCAAAAAAATTGGTAATTCTGACAGCGAATATTTTAATTACTGTCTAACTTTATGCAATAACGTTTTCTGTAACCTTAAAGTTCTAGCCATGGAAATTGAGTTGGATCCATCTATACCCATATTAGACTCTAGACAATAGTACCAGCAGGTGGCTTTAAAAACAGGTGCAACCAATAAAAAGTTTCAAAATACACAATCAATATACAATCATCAAATATACAAAAATATACAATTCAAAATATCAAAATAAACAATGTTTTTGGTATTTTATAGAAAATTTTCCAATCTTCATACTGACTTATTATGATTGTCTAATCTAGGTTTTTTTTATATTAAGGAATGACGTGGCAAGCTAGCCATTTGCCTGATGTTAAACGACACGGCTGCCCATATCAGCTGCAGTGTCACTCGGAACTCTAAAGTATAGCAACACAATCTAGTAATAAGATTACTTAACTGTGAGATCAGATCATAAAGTCTCATTTGCCCAATAATTTCACTAGCTACAGTGCCTTTCAAACCGGAACACAGCAGTGCTTGCGCACTACTGCTTGGCGACAGAATAACTGGCAAAGCGGTGGGACCTACCTAGACGAACTTCGCAGTAAAGTCCTACCACCTAGTATCCTACCTAGTAGTAGTAGTTGTCCTTTAAATCCTACATTTCGTAAGTTTTATTACATTAGTAGCTTCAAGCCATTCTGTTAATAAATGGATAGCCCTAATAGCACAAGATGAGGCTATAACCACTTTCCAGTAGGTACCTAGTACAAGTAAGGAGACCCATTATATAGTAGGTGCTCCACATGGAGGCATTACTATAAAACTTACCGCTACACGCCGCTATGGCGCGAGCTATAAACACAAGAAAGCTCTTCGAGATATGGCTTGACCTTTATAATGGTTGTAATAATACAAACGTCACTTAGCTGCGCTGCTATTTATAAGATACTAGTGACCCGCCCCGGATTCGCACGGGAATTTAACAAAATTTAAAAAAATTATAAATTGAATGTTTACTTGGATAAGGATTACACACGCACGAATAATGTGGCCTAGTATGAACCGGCATTACTATTGCATAGTTTAACATAAAAAAGTAGTTATTGTGACATAATGTAATAGACATATGGTATCGCAGATTTTTTTGTAGATATTGATGTCCTCTATAAAATTGTATTACATCACTTTGCTCTATTGTAAATTTCCATTGATATAACGATTGTTTCGGTATTTTTTTCCAACGTTGGGTTACATTTTCGAAGTTTTCATACGGTTCCCTACTTTTTTGAAAATATTCTATCGCCTATATTCATCAGAGGTAATGTAGAATTCTAATGGCGTAAGAATATTTCAAAACGGTCCATTAGTTTCAGAGCATATTCAATGCAAACAAACAATCAAATCTTTCCTCTTTATAATAGTAGTTTAGAAAATACAGTTAATTGTGAATATACATTTAGGAAATGGTCAATCAAACTTATATATTATATTATTTGCTGAAAATACTGTCAAATATACCTAGGTACACAATAAAACGAACTGTGAAAAGTGATTAATAGGTTTCTAATTATGGAACTACGAGTAGGTATTTATGATTTTTTTTAAAATGCCTAATTTACGTTTTCGACATTGGCAGCCAGGTAGATATTGTTCCACCCAACTATAAAATCCCTGTAGATAACTCGTATCTATACACAGACACGGCACTTCCTGTACTACCAAACTACATAAAAATATAATTGTGGTAGCATTTTACACCTATGGCGGAAAAATCAATCTAAGAAACAGGCAGCCGGCACTAAGCGGCACTTTCAAAACAAGGGTGCTTGCAGTTCGCAGCTCGCGGCCCTTGAACGCCGATTTACGCTGCGGTTTCATTAGGAACAGCTTTCAGTGGCGTATGCTATGCTAGATAACGGGATCTGCGAACTAAATTATTGCCCAAATGCTATAGACTGCTGCAATATGTGCTGGATTACAAAAACACTTCCGTGACTAGTTTCAACATAAATAAGCCTGTACGGACAACACGACCGAGTCTTTTGTTCACCAATGTAGAAATAGAATCATCTATACATATCAAATTCAAAGTCCTGACTGGCTGTTTGACATATATCAACGCACAGCCTAAACCGCTGGTCCTAGAGACTTGAAATTTAGAGGATGTGCTCTTTGTAAACTGTAAGTATCCGTTAAGAAAGGATTTTTCGAAATTCTATCCCTAGAAGGGTGAAATGGGTGGTTGAATTATCTATGAAAGTGGCGAAGCCGCGGGCAGAAGCTAGTAACCCATATTCGATTAGACGTAAGAAATAATGTTTGTCCCGTAGCACAATTAACGCTGAGCTATCGCTCCATAAGTCTACAGCAAGCCCAAACCCTTCTAAGTCACAGCTTTTAGTTGAGAAAACAGCGGGCCCTCGGGTTGTGTTTAAAACGTTTGCACTCAAGCAATCGAACCCCTCCCTACGTATGATGCCAAGAATTTATTCTGTAACACACCTATGTATTAACTTAAAGTGTACGAATGTGTTTATTTAATGCTTTTGTTTTGAAGGAAAATAAACTCGGAATTTGAAGCGTTTGTAAAGTGGTTTAGATATTTTATACATTTTCTATTAGCTGCATTATGGGGAGTGTGCGCAGGATCTTTATCAGCTAATCCCATCATCCCCTTTTGATCATTAGATACAAGGAGTGGTGAGTCGTTGCGTCCGTTTGTCGTGAACATGCTTCAAACCTGTACAAATCGGTTTGCTAATTCCTTCATTATTCAAACGGCTGGATGTATGAAAAATGTATTTAAAAAAATCACACGCGAAAGATGGAGCGTAAGAAAAAAAAAAACTTATTATGGATATGCAGAGCCTTATTTGAAAATTGCGTTGTTGAGTTTTGAGTTTTGTTTTTTTCTAGGCTCAGATGGCAATAGTTAAGTTGTTCGATCATTTAGCGGAAACAATAGCCAAAAAGAAAAAAAAGAAACGAAAAAAAATAAATTGAAATTGTATAAATCAAATCAAATGGCAAAACCAGTTGAGGAGTAATAATCTGCTGATATTTAAGTAGTAAGAGAGTTAGTAAGAGAGGCAAATAATGAGAAAGAGAAGCGTAAAGTCGTTCACATAGCAATGAAAAAATTAAAAGTTTAAATTAAAACTTTAATTTCAGGCGTTTACTACACGATGGCAGTGGTGGGGCCGGCGCTAGGGTACGTGGTTGGGGGGCAGATGCTCACTATCTACACGGACTTCGTGTCAGTTGACGCAGGAGCGTGAGTATTCTGCTACAAATCAATCCACTTATTTCACTGCGTGAATACTGACCAGTATTTGTTTTTAGTTTTAAATGAGCTTTTGCCCGCAGCTTCGCCCGCGGTGTGGCCTATGGGAAAATAATCCAACTACCCATTTCACCCTCTTAATGGTGGAATTTCGAAAAATCTTTTCTTAGCGGATGCCTACGTCATAACATCTACCTGCATGCCAAATTTCAGCCCGATCTGTCCAGTGGTTTGGGCTGTGCATAGATCACTATGTCAGTCAGTCACCTTTGAGTTATATATATTTAGATGGCAAAGAAAAGAGCCTCGCAGCGAAGCTTTGATCCGTATTACAGAACGATGCTCAGTCATTGATCAATGCTCTAGCAGAGACTTCATTCACTAATTGATCACTTTGTGAATGAAATCTCTGTTTGAGCACTGATCGATGACTGAGCATTGTTCTGTAATACGGACCCGTCTTCGAATTTCAAAATCCCAACAAAGATGCAACATTTCCCGCGCTTTTCTTTTTTTTAATATTTAATCTCGGCACTGACACGGCTTCATTCAGCCAAGCTGCCCTCTCGCTTTCATTGCATTGTGCGGCTCAGGTACTCATGGCAACTTTTCAGCCAAATTAATTCCGTTTTATACTTGTTTGGCTTCCGGACGAAATATGATTTTCCGCAGCGTGAGTTTCCAACGAACCCTCAGCAGGACTTCGCGGTTTCATTTATTGGAAATGAATGTGAAATACCAAATTGGTTTATAACTTTTTTTGATAAATTAGGTAAGTTGTCTGTACCACAGATAATGTACTTCAGTCGTGTGATTCTTTCCTTTTTTATCTATACATATAAAATTCAAAGTCCTGACTGACTGACTGACTGACTTATATATCAACGCACACCAACACCTAAACCACTGGTCCTAGAGACTTGAAATTTGGAGGGTGTGTTTTTTGTAAAGTGTAGGTATCCACTAAGAAATGTTTTTTCGAAATTCCACCCCTAAGAGGGTGAAATCAGTGGTTGAGTTATCTATAAAAAATTGTCTTCAATTCCTATAGGCCACGCTGGCGAAGCCGTGGGCAGAAGCTAGCTAAGGCACTTGGATTTAGGACAACTTTTCAATATAGGTATATTTCTTGCTCCAATAAAGTAGGGGGAAAAAGTAAAAGCAAGTTGTTCTATAGTGTGTTTTATATACAATAGAAACCTTACCGCTAATGGAATTCGATACTACAAAGAAATAACCAACAGTAAATAAGGTGTATTATTCTAATTCATTAGCAGTCCGCCACCACCAGGCCACTTTATTCTGCCAAGTGCTCTTAGATGGCAATACACAATGGGGGTAGTGCGTAAGTAGTTCTATATAATATAGTACTATTATGAATTCTGTGGTAGTGCGTAGTGTGTAGTGCTAGTGATACCATTTTTTTCTCGGAATGATTTTGACTTCAGATCGTGTCTTAGAACGAATATCCACCGCACCGATACGCTTTCTTTTCTTGCACATCCAGGTTGATTGGTGGATAATGCTTCATAGCATTAAGTCCTCCTTGTACATTATTTCGTGCTAAATTATAAATAAATAAATATCCCTGGCAAATGGTTTACACTTTTTCCCTGTGGGAGAAGGCTATTGTCCCAGCACGTATTGGGCTGACGACGGTAATTCCAAAAAGTTGCAATATCGTAAGCTCGTAAGTGCGATATTTAGCATGGAGCCACGGTGTGTATCACTTAGAAACACTTACGGTACTTACTTATTCCTGACGTATCAGTACCTAATTTTCTAGTATGATACTACCGATACCAAGCTATTAGTAATTTACACTAACTTAACACTAGAACTAGAACTTAATAGGTGGTAGGACTTTGCTGCAAAGTTCGTCTAGGTAGGTACCACCGCTTTGCCAGTTATTCTGCCGCTAAGCAGTAGTGTCCAAGCACTACTGTGTTCCGGTTTGAAGGGCACTGTAGCTAGTGAAATTACTGGGCAAATGAGACTTTATGACCTGATCTCACAGTCTAATAATCTTATTACCAGACTGTGCTGATGTCTCAGGATGATGTGCGCAGTGCAGTGTCACGTGAAACTTTATATTTTGGAGTAGCACTGTTCTGTTATGGGCAGCCGTGTCGCTTAACGAGGGCAAACGACTAGCTCGTCACATTATTCACTATCATGCGGTACCTACAGCCATCTCTATACTAACACGCTCCGTGTCCAGTGATGCGCGTTGACTATCCCGCGTTTCGATTGTTGAGCAAACGTTACAATTAGCATAAGAAAACACTTCGGAATGCAGATACTACCCTCTGCTTATGGAATTCTATCGGTACCCGCAGTATCCGCCCTCTACGCCCCCGCAAATGTTTACTTTGAGAATAGTTTCTTTTTGTTAAGGAATGACGTGACGAGCTGTCCCAGAGCTAGCCCATATCAGTTGCAGTGTCACTCGGAACTCTAAAGTATACAGTTTCGCGTGACACTGCACTGCGCAAGTCATCCTGAGATATCAACACAATGGTGTCGATTCTGTTTTGCATTCTTTAAAACTAAAGTAAACTTAAAGTATAGAGGTACTTTTCTGATAAAGGGGAAATGACAAAGACGGAAATATGTTAATTTCGTTTAGCTTTAGAGTATGCGACACATAGAATCGACACTAATCTAGTAATATGATTACTAGACTGTGAGATCAGGTCGTAAAGTCTCATTTGCCCAGTAATTTCACTAGCTACAGTGCCCTTCAAACCGGAACACAGTAGTGCTTGCACACTACTGCTTGGCGGCAGAATAACTGGCAAAGCGGTGGTACCTACCTAGAGGAACTTTGCAGAAAAGTTAGGTGGTACAGTAAAAACCTAGTTCTATTTTGTAATACAATAAAAAACTTGTGTGGTATTGGTAGGATTCAGCACTATTTTTGTTACTAACTTCTACCGTACATAATAGATGTGTGATTTTGTGATCTTTATTTTGTGTGAATAAATAAATGAACTGTTTTTGATTCCATATTGTTTGTTCCAGCTTAGGCATAACCCCGCTGAGCTCAGTATGGATCGGCGCGTGGTGGGTCGGGTTCATCTTGTCTGCAGTGCTTTGCTTCCTCTTCGCCATGCCATTGATGGCGTTCCCTCACGAGCTACCAGGTTTGTATAAAAAACGACTGTGCTTTAGACCACACGACTGAAGTAAAACTTCTTTAGTTTAGCTCCATCTATCGGCCGGTAGAACATTGTTTTTGCTTCTTCTTCTCTTCGTTTAATGGCCTGCTATCGCTTTTTAGCGATAATTCTGCCAATTTCAAGTGAGGAACTTTGTACGGTTATGTTATGTCAAAGTCTTATCTTGTCAGTCAATTGTTTTTGCTTTGTTAAATGTTAATTCTGCCATCTTCACAATTGTAAATCGTCATTTTACCGGACATACTAACATAAAGTCAAAGTCAAAGTCAAAAGATTTATTGCAAATAGGCTAATTTTAGCACTTTTACAAGTCAAAATATTGGGTACTTAAAATTAAGTTATTTCACTAAGCATATAAAATTACAAAGTGCTTATTGTCAAATAATATAGCAAGTATAAAAATACAAATATTTTTTAACTTTGTTACGTTGGCATTGAAAATAGACGTGAATCAACTTCCGTCCGCCTCGCTACGCATTCACCAGATTACTCCCCAAGTCAAGAGTGCGTATCTAAAGAAAGTTTACTTTAATAAAGTGTGACGCATAAATGCGTACCGACGATACTAGAAGTATTCTTGTTGGGATTCATCAAAAGCCTGATGTAGATAGGTAAATCTTCTAAACATATAAAAAAGTTAACGTTTAGACGTTATTTTATAATTGTTTGTCTCCGACAATAGCTTTGTTTCCAATAGCTGTCTAAGGTCATGTGAATCAACTGAAGGCCGCAGGATGCGTGAGAATAGGTTAGTCTCAAATTGACTCTCCATTATATGCAATTATCTAGCCGTACCCGTGTATTTCGATTTATCTGCCTGACCTTAACAGCATACTCACATGTACCCCAACCGTGCGTGCGTAGTATTAACTTTATCTACATGGAATGTACCGTCTAATTAATTTTATGATCCAGGTGCAGAAGAAATCCGTGCATCGAAAGTCTCCGAAGCCCACGAGTCGGCGTCCAAATCTGCCGCTTTCAGCGCTTTACACGAGCTACCTAAAGCTGCTGCAGCACTTCTTCGCAACCCCACCTTCTTGTTTCTCAACCTGGCCGGAGCAAGTGAAGGCATGTTGATATCGGGGTTCGCAGCGTTTCTGCCCAAATTGATTGAGAATCAGTTTGCTGTGAGTGCCTCGAATGCCGCTTTGCTTTTAGGTGAGTAAAGCGAGATTTCCCGAAACGTTTTGCCAATTCTAAAACTTAGCAGTCATCGTCATATTATACTCACTGATACAATCCACTGGCGATGATATAATCTAACAAGAATAAGCCTCTCCCTAAGCGCGTTAGGTACTCAATTCAGTATTCAGCCCTTTCCAGTTGCTGCTATTCTTGCGTAAGTATTAGGTACCTAAGTACCTACTATATGATCGCAGCATCTAGTATTATTTGCCTATATTTCTCACGCAATGGTAGATGATTCCTGCAAAAACACTTTAAAAAAATATGTTGTCTTGTTTTCATCTACTTTGTTTTATTATTTAAAAAATATAAATCACCTGCTGAATAACACTACTATGTAAAGTAAGCACTTTTACTCCACTTTGTCTGTTTTCAGTTTAAGTTACTTGTATAGTCCTCTTTTGGCCTTATTGTTACCTAAAATGTATATCCTTTAAATGTAGGTATATAATATAATACTAATAATAAATTTGTTTGTTCACATAAAATAAAGCACACAGAATTACATCTAAGAATATTATGGACGAAAGAAGCTAATAACAAAAATAATGCTGAACTCTGAATCCCACACTAGGACGACCGGGCTTGTGTCGTGAGATTCAGTTTCTTCCTAAATGTAGGGTAGTTTATTACTGTTAATTAGAGTAGACATATAATATTGCACACTTAAGTATCTATTTTGTGGTAATGTTCATTAGTATGTAGGTAGGTAGGTACCTATAGGTATCAAAATGTAACGCTGTAGGATTATCGAAAAACAATAAGTAAATAAATAAATAAAATAAACCTCCACGTTCAAGATCTCGTCTGAACCAAATAATTAAGATGTACTTACCGTTTTAAATATTTTGAGACATTGATCATAGAACCGATTGGTCTTCCAGGAGTGATCACGGTCCCCGCCGGCGGTGGCGGCACGTTCCTCGGCGGCTGGCTGGTCAAGCGGTGGCGGCTGACGTGCGCCGGCATCATTAAACTCTGCGTCGCCGCCACCGTCGTCGCCGCCGCCTTCACGTTCAGCTTTTTCCTCAACTGCGACGACTATCCCTTCGCTGGAGTCACTACTAGTTACAACAGTCCTCCCATTATTGGGTAAGTGTCATGTGATATTGTGATGTTAACCTTAAAATTGTCTTTCATTTCACCTTTGGCTCTGTGTAAGTGTCCGCGTCATTGCCGTAGTGAATGCTTTTCTCAGCGTCGCTGTAAGTTGCACCAGTTCTCCGTCATAGAGTGAAATTACTGGACAAATGAGACTTTATGACCTGATCTCACAGTCTAGTAATCTTGTTACTAGATTGTGTTTATGTCTCAGGATGACGTGCGCAGCGTAGTGTCGCGTGAATCTCTATACTTTGGAGTTCCGAGTGACACTGCAACTGATATGGGCAGCCGTGTCGCTTAACATCAGGTGAACGGTTAGCTCGTCTCGTCATTACGTAGCATAAAAAAAAATGAGTAAGGTTTAAGTTGTGTTGTTGCCAAGGTTAGTTCCACGAGTTCTTATTTTTCCATCTTTTTTCTTTCACCGGACACAGGGCTGTAGCTAGAGTCGAATTTGAGGTAGAGCAGCATTGGTTACAGGTAGTGTGGAAGTAAATAATTTATCATAATTTATCTGCCCTCAAAGCACGAGCTCCTAAATCAATCAATAGCTAGGTATTCGTAGACAAATAATTTCTGTGATCATGGGTCTCAAACTATGAACATCAATTTGATTATAATAATTTATCTTAGTTTTTGGTATTTTTACGGTAGGGCATTGTGATTTTAATGCAGGGAAACCATCTATCCATTAAAATGTAAACAAATTATTCTAACACGTCATCAAAATGTGCGTGCAACCCAACATTCACGCCTTAAATCATTCCCAACTCATCAATTCAATGAAGATCAAATAAAACTCTTCACTTTTAAAATTATCAACCACCAGCCAAACTATTTTTTTACGATGCCTGACTTCAACCCTCCAAAGTTTAAATCGAGCTGGTCAACTCCACATCTATGCAACTGTTTAAATGCTATAATGTGAGGCACGAAGGAAGTGAGGATGTAGTGACGCGTGCGTGCAGGCGCGGGCCGCTGGCGGCGGCGTGCAACGGCGACTGCGCGTGCGCGCGCGCGGCGTACGCGCCGGTGTGCGGCGCGGACGGCGCGGCGTACTACTCGCCGTGCCACGCCGGCTGCACGCGCCGCTCGCTCGCCGGCCACGCGCAGCTGTTCCACCACTGCGCCTGCGTGCAGCCCAACGGCACGCTGCCCACCTACGCTGTCGATGGAGGTGATACTCGCCCCGTTATATGCCGATACCGGAAAACGAATTTGTCGTAATAAGAATCTTCCTAAATCAGAACCTATTTTTTGTACTTCAAAACGGATGAGCCGATTTAGATGAAGTTTCGTAGCAACTTAAACGCCTACCTCCATCGTTTCGACCCTACTTTTTTAATAAGAGCTGGAATTGTGGAAATTCCCTGCCCTATCACGATATAGTGATCGTATGCTCTCTTGCTCGCTCTTATGGACTTGTAAATTAGTGCATGCAGTATGGCAGGCAAAGTTCATGTCCAGAACAGATACGCAAAATAGGTGATCGTCGGTGTTTCCAGAAAAATACAACCCGAGGTCGTTAAAGTCAATAGTAAATGGGTAATTCACTAGACAAGCGTGCTACACTTGCACCTTTGACCACATCATGGCTTCCCATCGGGTGCGGTTGTGGTCAAACACTATAGCCTATTAGTCGTTACTTTTTTTAAAAACGAGTGTGCTTTAGACCATTCGACAGAAGTAAAACTTCTTTAGCTCCATCTCTCTTGCCCCTACAGTAATATACTCAACTAAGTAATAAGTACCTATATCTCCCTCTCAACTTCCGTTCGCCTCCCCTTACCCTCAAGTCAAGCGTTTATATGTAATGAAGTATTACTTCATAAATATGTCGTAAACAAATAAGCGATAGTTATTTGAGTGCATAATTGGTTATCGAGTACTGATTTTGAATCCCTTATTTGTATTGTATTGAATTAATAAACTGAAGTACCACTGTCTTCCCTAGACAACACCACCTACCAGTACGAAGCAATCAACAGTATGTGCAGCACGGACTGTCCTTACCTGTGGCTCTTCGTGGGGCTCTCGTTTGGCGTCATGTTGTTCACGTTTCTGGCCACCATGCCAGCGCTGTCGGCCACGTTGAGGTGGGTAACTTACTTATTATATAGATATTGTCATAACCTACCATACCTACTCAAACTATATCATACCTGTGATGAAAGAGGAAAAATATTTGGCCACCTTATACGACATGACAACCTAATGAAAATCATTATAAAATACCCTTTTCTTCTGAGAGGGAGATGAATGTCATGACGTATGGGGAGGTTAAAGCATTGGCTGAAGATCGAGAACGATGGCGATTACTCCAACGATAAGAGCCGGACTCTTAAATAAGAGGAAGACTCTGTGTTGGTTCCTTGTTACTTATTAAAAAAGGCCAGCCACGATAGTTTAAATCGTTTCGTTTTATTCTTCCGATTCAACGGGGCAATGCACCAGCATGTTGGGTACGCAACCTACTGGCAGTGGGCTGGAGCATTTGGACTGCCTATAGGTCTTCGCGGCTAGTATATAAGTAGTCGATTTTTTTTTAGTAGGTAGTATTTAATAGCAGTTATTACGAGTATATCATTGTAGTTTTTAATAGAAAGAATAAAGGCTATTTAAAAAAAAATATCACCTTGACCATTTAAAAAATTCCACCTTTTTTCCTGTTGTAAATCAATAAGGAAATTGTGTCGGCCCATAGATATCAATCACTTAGTGGAACTCCAAATCAACGTGTTTACGGTTGATCGATTAACCTCTCCAAAATTCGTTTTTATGACAAATGAGAATATATAATTTCCAGCAACAGCCCATTTCACTAGCCGCTCATTACTAAATTACTTTAATTAACTTAATCAGATGCGTCCGCGAAGATCAGCGTTCGTTCGCCCTCGGGATCCAGTGGATCAAGGTGCGCTTGTTGGGCACTATCCCGGCGCCGCTGCTATTTGGGTTCCTCATCGACCTCTCATGCTCGCTCTGGTCCAAGTCCTGCGACAAGACTGGGGCTTGTTTGCAGTATGATAATTATAATATGAGCAGGTGAGTGGTTTATGCAATAGTTTGATCGATACAAAAAACGAATGTGCTTTAGACCACACCAGTGACACGACTGAAGTAAAACTTATTTAGCGGCATCTATCGCCCGGTATAACTTTGTTTTTGCATTGTTTAATGTTAATGTCACCATATTGACAATTGTAAATTGTCATGATACTGGACATACCAACATAATATTAAAAATTTTAAGTAATTTTTAACTTTATTATGTTGACAATGGACCAGTACAACTCGCCTCTCTCTCTTGTAACAGTAATATACTAAATATAACTATCTCTTTCTATCTTCACTAACTTATATCTCCCTCCTACTCTCCAAGTCAAGCGTGCGTAAATAATTTTTACTTCAAAATTCTAAAAAATTAAATCTTTATAGTACTTGTAAAATATAAGAGACAACCCCTGTGAACTCATGCGATTATTCCGATAATGTCACACCACTTCCTGCTGAAACTTTATGTCCATGATGCTACGATCAAGGATCAGTAATGTTAACTTTTAAAAGTTAATGGATCAATATGGTATCTTCTGTTCCAGGTACATGCTAGCTCTAGCGTTAGTGGGCAAGCTCTTCTCTCTGCTATTCTTTTTCCTTGCTTGGTGGTTCTACCGACCGCCTGGAAGCAAGAATCCCAACGCCGTGGTGCCCTCCGTGGACTTAGTGGTTTCCAGCGAGAAAATCAACGGGAACGCGAATATTCCTGCCAACGGGAATATACCCAATGGAAACGCAGAAAGAGGCAGCAATGGGTACTGTAATGCTGCATTAGAATGTAGTGATCATTTGTAAGATAACGGTGAAGTTGTAACAGCACTTTGATAAACAGTAACTAAAAGCTGAGGTTTTGAAGAAAGTCACAACGGGTAAGACGTAGATTGCTAGGTAAGGTAGGATAGAACGGTCACAGTAATTGTTATATGTTACATAGCATATTGTACATATATACACGATACAAGCTATCACAGACCGAAGGGAAGAAACCCGGACTGGTCGAATTTTGGTATTAAACCTTTTGATCAGAACCATTTTCAAAAATGTAGTTTTATAACGTAAAGTAAGTAGGTAACTTTTAAGGAGTACAGAGGTACTTTTGATCGCAAGTTACATTCCAATAATAATATAAATATATGTAAATGTTGTAAAATATCTGTGATGTATAGTTGTTAGCGGATCATATCGAAATGAATAGTTCTACTGCCACGAATTAATAAAGTATTTGTACGGTGAAAGTATTCAACCAATTTCTACAACATTTTTATTGTAGAAGTTAATGTTTAGGATCTGCAAGCTGGGATTTTGATAATCAATGGCCTGAAAGATTTCAGATGACCAAGGATAAAAAAAATACCTGTGAAAACAATTATTTAAAAAGTATGTAGCAATCCATAGTAAAGATATAAATTTTGAAATTCTACGGGGCAATGCTGCCAGCATGTTGGGTACGCTACCGACTGGCAGTGGGCTGGAGCATTTGGACTGTCTATAGGCCATCGCGGCCAGTATATTAGTCCTGTTTTTTTGTAGTAGGTAGTGTTTAGTATTAGTTATTATATCATAGTAGTATTTAGTTTGAAAATAAAGGATAATTTAAACACAAGATGTTAACACTTAAAGCAATGTCAATATTTTCTTTCATATAAATATGTTTTGTAATATAAATAACGGCTAAACTCACGTTAATAAAAAGTCGAAAAGTCGAGTCTGGCTCCCAGAAGAAGGACGTCGAATATGGGGGTGATCACAAACCTTTGATTGCAATGCAACAGGAGAAATTTCCATATTAATTATGTAAACTGCGTATTCTAACTGTCAAATCCATACACATTTGTGTTTCTATCGACTGCAATCAAGTTACGTGATCGCCCAGCAGATCGGAGGAATTTTAATTGACGTGAGTTTAGCCGTCATTTATCTTACAAAATGTGTCATACTCACGATAATTTTCAAACTAATCTTTTTCTTTTTAAATATATATAACTCAAAGGTGACGACTGACTGACATAGTGATCTATCAACGCACAGCCCAAACTACTGGACGGATCGGTCTGAAATTTGGCATGCAGGTAGATGTTATGACGTAGGCATCCGCTAAGAAAGGATTTTTCGAAATTCCACCCTTAAGAGGTAAATAGGTGGTTGAATTATTTTCCCATAAGCCACGCCGCCGCGGGCGAAGCTGCGGGCAGAAGCTCGTACAAATATATGCAACTTTTACTGAATATTGAGTAGGTGTAGTATTTGTAAGACAGTACCTGTTGTCAGTTAGTATATTGCCCATGAAGAAAAAATCCCAGCTGTTATTTCTTTGAGTCTATACTATACCTTTTACAATTTATTAAATAGAGTACAATTTCCCAAAGCACGATTTCGATTTTTTGTAATGTATTTTACATTTTGACGTCTTCAGTGTGTTATGATGGTAATGGCTATAATATAATTGTACATAATATTATTAATTTATTTGTTTTTGGAAATATTATTCGTTAACGTGTATTTTGTTTGAAGACTGATTGTTAGTTATTGTAGAAATGTTTCTGTATGTAAAGTGTGCAAGTGAATTTATTGGGAACTGTTCTTTGAACGGTATGATTTTATTTAGGTGTCCAAAATGTTATTATTACAGTTAAAATACTGCGAATCATTTATATGTTTCTTTATTATTGATTAGATCAGTTGATCAGTTTCAAGAGAGGATAATACTCAAAAACCAAATTTTGCATTCAAATGTCGACCTACTTATCGCTTGAATTCATTATCTTTCTAAAGCTGTAAGGGTTAATTTGACTCACACAAAGCAAATCTTAAAATATTAAATTAACAGCTTTTATTGACACAAATCTTTAGAAATGTATTTGATTATTATCTATATATAATATAAATTATATTATTATCTAGCTTTCATAAATAATGCTCATCAGCATAAGGTTAAAAGTTTTCCCCTAACCTTCTGTATAAATCTTTTACACATTTAACGATGTACACCAAAGTATTTGTATGATCCGTAATTATGTAACATTAGAACCAATCCTATATTTAATTAGGGTGATGAATTTTGAACTTGTACAATTTTACACTGATTGTAATAAAATGTTTGAAATTATATTTAAATTGAAGTTTTCATAGTGCCTGCTTTTTGAGAGGGTCCGTTCAAGTATTACGTAAGCACTAGGGGGGCGGGGTGTTTTTGCTTTGCTTATTTTGGATGACAGGGGGAGGTTGGGGAGTCTTCATGATGATTACGTCATCGGTAGTTATTTACCTTTTTATATGAACAGCAACCCTCGCATTGTCTTTGCTTGAAATACTAAACATTATAATTTAATATTAAAAAAACAATACATTAATTGAAAATGTTTACATAAGCATGGGAGGTGGTAAAAGCTTTTCTTACTTTTGCTGACGAGGGGGATGGGGGGGTAAATAATTGTAATAAATCTGCTTACGTAATACAGGCCCCAGACCTTTATTTTACAAGGTAATACTTTAATTATACTTTTTATTCTAACAACCTTTACAGCGTCACGAAGCGGGGTTTTTATATGAACATACACTATAAAAGTACCTAAACAGATGTACCACTGTTTGTGGTATTATTCCGAAAACTATCCTATACGGGAATCGGACCCACCGCGCTGCACTTCAGAATTCTATTTTATTTATATTTATTTTTAAAATGGGCTAATGCTGTTGGTCTCTACCGACCTTTACAGCGTTAACGGGAGTCTGCTTAAGAATTCTAACAACAATGGTTGTCTGGAAGAGATCGCTGCCGATAAGACTGCCCATGGTTATGTAGTGTATGAACACGCCCGACATAGCATAGTTAGTACTAAGTAAAATAGTCATCATGTAGCAGCCAAGCAATACACTTGTGCACTGCAACACCATCTTTTATTACTAACATGGTGCATCCATCAATCTCGGACTTAGGTCCGTATTACAGAACAATGCTCAGTCATCGATCGCTGCTCAAGCAGAGATTTCATTCATTAATTGATCACTTTATGAATGAAATCTCTGCTTGTGCACCGATCGATGACTGAGCATCGTTCTATAATACGAACCTTAAACACCTATTACAGTTATACAAGTTCGTAAATATTATAATTATTCCTGATTATGTACTTCATTGGTGAGAAAATAAAGAGTTTTCTATTTCTATTTATCTAACGCGGCGGCCACTTGCTACACCAATATCTCCATGGCATTTCGTAACACATGTGTTACGAAATGCCCTACCTTACCCTCCAATATTGGCATTCCATCCTAAGACCTCAGTAAAACACTAGTGTAATAGTAAAAGTTAATATAATTAAACATCATAATGTTATAACTTAACAAATGCATTTTAACATTAAAAGTAAATGTGTGCTTACAGTATAGGAGTCTTACTTGTAAACTTTTCATAAAGTGAAATGATGTTTAAAATTTTGCACTATATTTTTTAAAGTGCGGAACTAATTTAAACTTCACTCAAACATATCTAATATCATTTAAAACCCAACTTATATGTTAATAATTTTAAAAAATAATTACAAGATTTGAAGTTGAAATTTCATTTGACATTACACATCTGTACTAAAGTTTGAGTTCTTAAGCTCACACTTATTCCTATGTGATATAACCAAATGCATTCCAATAGGTATGTCATATAGGATTAAGTTCGAACTTAGGAGCTATCAGACTTTAGTATAGTTAGACATTAGATACTTTAAGCAGTGTTTAAAAGTAACTTTTTGTATAGAAAACAGAAACATAGCTTATATGTGCATCAGAAGAACTTGACACCCTGATTGTCATCGAATTCTATTAGCTCACATTTCCCTTTTGCTTCTAATGCCTTGAGCGCCTTTGTCAGTATGTTCATATCCAACCCATGGAATTCTGGAAAATACAAATTTTTATATTTTTACTTGTAGTTGTTGAGATTGCGACACACAAATATTAATTAAGCAATTTTGATATTTATTAACAGAAAAATTAAGAACAACCAGTAAGTAGGATTTTTTGTAAGAAAGCGTAATAACAATCAAGAAACACCAACCTTCACCCACAGTATTCTCTCCCTCCTGCAGCTCAAACAATGTGCAGACAGAGTTATTCATTCCATTACTGCTCGCCCAGCTGTACACCATGTTACCCCACTCATCCAAGGAGTGCCAGTACACTTCCCACACCATTTTACTCTTATCAATTGGTGCAGCTCGACCAGTCTTCGCCATATCTTCTAGAATAGTTAGTAGCGCCTCAAGAGATAACTTTCTATTTATTGCAGCATTGTTAAACAATGGAATGTTTAAAGCTTCTCTGGTGTCTAGGGTGGATAGTTTGTTCGCTTTGAAGAATTCCGTGATAAGTTGTTGCCATGCTTCTAGTTGTTTTGCTCTTGTTTCTGTGTGCGGTTGGATTCTGGAGAGAATGAATGTTGTTATTATCAGTTAATTGCCTTAGCAAAAAATAAAATAAAAAATAAATTAAACTGTATATATGAGTGACTTTTAAACAATGTCTAAAAGTAAAACCTTTAAAGGAAATTGCAGATGTCAACAAACTACAAAGTAACTATTGCTTGATCACGAAACTTTGATTGCAATGCAACAGGAGAAGTTTCCATACTAACTATGCACATAAACTGCATATTAAAACTGTCAAATCCATTCAAATATTGGTTTCTATCGGTTGCAATCGAGTTACATGATTGACCAACTGATCGATATGAGAATGGTAGGTGCAAGGTCAATCAGTCAAGAATATGGAATTATTGTAAATCTGCAGAATTCATTGAGTTAAGGAATATTAGTTATTTTATTTATGACACAATATGATGACTATTTTTATGTGGAATTTGTTCCACATGTGATACTGGGCACTTTATTGTTCACAAGTTATTGAGTTCATGAGAATTACAAACACCTTATTGTGCAATTTTTTCTATAATACTTACAATCTTCATCTATCTGCCTGGGTTTCATCTCTGGAAAGGCATTTTTTATAAATATCTATCATTTTACTTTCAGTTCTTTTTCTTTTGAGCAATGAATCAATGTTTTTTGGCTCTAAGTCTGTGACAGACACTCTGAATGGTATCTGTTTGCTTTCTACTATGATAGATGGATGGTCTTTGAGATAATCTGGTGAAAAGCATATCATGATGGAGCAGTCTTTAGCAACTGCTGAAATCATGGCCTTATGTAAAGAATTTGCATTTTGGTAAAAAGTCCTTCTGTCTGATTCCAAATTTAAATCCAGGTTTTGTATTTGGTTCAAAATGTCATGCACATACTCTTTGCCATGTTCTTTAACATTACCAATGTCTATGTTTATTGCTTCTGACAATTTCTGGACCTTTAATAATTTGTTTAGAAATGTGGGGCTGTTATTGTCAAACAGCTGTAAATCTCTGGTTTCTAAACATTTATCTTTTTTCTCTGATTCATTTGTAAGCTCTGGAGTTTCAGTTAAGGTAGTACACTGACTTTCACAGCTTAAAAGAGTTTGGATAAGAAAATCCAAAAAATTATTTGTATCCTTAAATATGTTCATGCTTTTAACAATTATGTCAAATTCATTTGAATTGGAATCTTCTTTATAAATAAATTTCCCATTTTTAAAAACTTTAAAATTGTTCTGCGGATTGTTAATTAAGTTGATTAGAGCTAATTTCATTCGCTTTCGGTCTCCGGAGAACAAATCTATCGGGCAATAGATACTCCTCTTTTGTATTTGATTCAACTGTAACTTTAAGTACTGTTTTAGACAATAGTAGCACCGAAATAAAGGCTTGCAGCTGGATGATAAGAAGCCTTCTTTGGGTTTTATTTCAACACAGTAGTTAGTAGCACATTTTGGACTGAGCATGGAAAGGTTTTTGGTTCTTATTGTAAACCGACTCAAATTCGATTTGAACCTTCTATGTTCAGGCCGGAAATCATACAAAACCTTACTAAGTTCAGTTAAAACACTGTCAGGCAACTCTAGTACTTCTTGGAAATTGTTGGATTTGTCGAGTAGCAACGGACCCATGACGTGATTCACAAACATTGCAGAATTGCGGATATCCACTATGTCTGATTGTATTTCATCTTCCTTGATTAGTCGAAGGACATATTCAGTATCTATTAGTTGTAGAACTATGTGGACGTTACCTTCGTTTATATAATTCCAGCGAAAACCAAATAATTCCATCTTGTCCGATAAAACTTTAAAAAGTGAGAAAGAGATTTACTTACGTAAAAAAAGGCGGAAAGTTATACTGCCAAGGCCATGCTATTTCTGCCATATTAGAAACGTCTGATAAATATTTAATCTAACTGGAACAATTTTAAAAACTCCCAGAAACTCCGAATATAAACTAAAGCACGAAAAAACAAATTGAAGAATGAATAAGAAAATCTTAGTGGCTTCTGCAGCAATTTCACCACAATTTCGCCAATGTCATGATGTAGCGGTTATATACTCTTTGGTCATGTACTAAGAAAGACCAATACTTCGAGCAATATTATATTGTTATTGCTCGAAGTACCAATATCAACTTCAACTCTTTGTAAATGGCCTTTGTGGAAAGGTATAATGCGGTGACGCGATCTTTTTCGTTTTCCCGCCAAACCTTCAAGATTGGCAGTTTTTTTAAATATTCTTTTAACCTTTTTTTGAGGGGGGTAATACCTTGCACTTCCCTGTCACCACGGGGGTGGTGGCAGCCTGGCATGTGGGCATGTGGCATGTGGGACTACTAAAAACCCCCCCTTGAGCCCTCGTCCGCCGTACCGAGGTGAGAAGGGGTCGCGTTTGCAGTCCAGCCAACTCGCCCCCGAACTAGCAAGCATTTTAACTGCAGCAAGCACAGCACAGATGACTCTTTTGCCCTCACAGGCCACTTACGAGCACAGATCAGTAATATGTAGTTACGAGTAGGAAACATTGCAAAATCGGAATTGACATTGGCATTTGCGGTGTGTGACTGCTATATTGTCAGACAGCAGAAGTGTTACCAAGCTAGGCAATATTTCTCCATTTAAGAGAATACCAGGTGCTTTGGTGCGACAAAATAGTGATTGGTGACTGGTCATCATAATCCAAGGGGTGAGATCACCAGCACCACACCACACCACACTAGCAGTGAGAAAGAGAAGTTCTTATTTTTTTTTTCAAACTCATTTAATTATTGTAATGGGCTTGCTATGTAATATATTATTTGACAATAAGCACTTTGTAATTCTATATGCTTAGTACAATAACTTAATTTTAAGTACATAACATAATTTTGACTTGTAAAAGTGCTAAAAATATGTAGCCTATTTGCAATAAAATCTTTTGACATTGACTTTGACCTTGATTTAGGAAGTAATACTATGTACTATGTATTTGGTTACAATAAAAGTAGTTTATGAAAAATACTTTACTTTCCTCCAACGCTGGGGTAAAACAAAATGGGGTTGAAAATTGGGTTCAATGAAATTTTGGTTCAGGTATTTATTATCACTGTTACTATCACTGTTTATATCACTGTTGTAGCTACCTGACTTAAAATTAAACGTTAATAGGGCGAACCAACAAAAAAAAAAACATATACTTGACATCTAACTTTTAGCTAATCTACCCTGTTTTAATTTAGCAACACTGAAACTCGACAGATCACTGATCTCAGTCATTCCATTCATAGATCAATTTAATTTTTGCGTGTTTTGTTGTCGCGAATTTTATATTATATTTAGTTTTCTCTGTTGCTATGTTGTAATTGTGGTCGTAGTAGTCTTAAATTAAAGGTAAAGCATGATTACGCTTAATAGGAAAATGAAGAAAGAGCATACGGAGCCTAGTAATGGCATAACTCTTGAACCTGTACGGAGGATATCGATACGAGATAAATTGCTAGTAAAAGAAGTTCAGGAAATGAATGAGAATCTTCCAATGACCTGTAGAGTTCATTTCGAGGATCCTAATGTGTTGAGTGAGTTTATTTTGACGGTGGCGCCAGATGAAGGGTACTGGCAAGGAGGAAAGTTTAAATTTAGTGTTTTTGTGACTGAAGACTATAATATGGCAGTAAGTAGACTACACAACCAACGTGTCCCTGTGTTTATTTAAAATATGAATTTCTCACGTTTTCAATGATTGTGTGTTGATAAGCTACATTACAATTATTATAGTACATTAAAATTATTTGAAGAATACATAACTGTTTGTAACACTGTCATTTGTTTTGGCTACTTACCAATAAATTTGTGTGCGGCAACTAACTAATATTAAATGTAAGCATAAGTACAGTACAGAAACCTTATAATATAGATGTTTTATTTAAAATTAATTCAATACCTACAAAAAATTACACTTTATTTCAGCCCCCTAGAGTAAAATGTCTCACTCGACTGTGGCATCCAAATATCAATGTGGATGGAGACATCTGCCTATCCTTACTGCGACAGACATCTATAGATGAACATGGCTGGGCACCTACAAGAAGACTTAAGGATGTAGTTTGGGGACTCAACTCCTTGTTTACTGTAAGCTAATATTTTATGATAACCTTTTGATTATCAAATCTGTGGTATAAAAAATTGTCTCACTTTCATGCAAAAGCCCAATCACTTCAGTGAAAAGTTTTCATTTTTACTTCATCAGAATGGTACCCCCCTACAAAAAATGAGATACAATAAATATCCGTGTAGTCATTATTCATTTCTTTGATTCTATAATTTATTTTCCAGGATCTCTTAAATTTTGAAGACCCTCTCAACATAGAAGCTGCTGAAATGTACAATAAGAATAAAACGGATTTCCAAATAAAAGTACAGGAATATATTGCAATGAATAAGAGATGAAAGTGGTGTTGCCACCTTAGTCAGTTATTTGATAGGACAGATAAATAGGAAAACAGGTTTTATTGCAAACTCATTATTTAGATGATTCAGAATGAAACTAAACAATTCTTAATTGGTAGCAGATATATTTAAATGGTTTATTTTTAATCTTAAAGAATAATGCAGCATTATTAGAAACTACATGACTGAAGGTAATGATGAACTATTGCAAAAACATTGTGTCTTCCACTAAGAAACTTGTATAAATAATTGGAGAAGACATTGCAAACTATGCTTTGAATCTCAGAAATGTAGCATTGACTGAGGTTCTTATATTTCTCATCATGTTACCCATAAGAAAGGGTACAAGAAGTGGTTCACAATGCATACTCTGGCAACTTTTTGCTTCCACTTTATGTTGAGTATATTGGAAGTGAGACAGGAATAGAAATGGCTGCCTTTTTCAGATATTTCATTTTAATGGCATGTGTTATAGAACCATGCAATGGAAAATTAGAGATAAAATTACATTAATGATATTTTCAACTTTCACTATACAATACACAAATGCACATGTAAATATATCTGAGTATGTATTATGAAATGGGGTTGTGATTACATGTAACAGTTACAAAACATCACAATTTTTTGAACTGTTTCTATGATTTTTTTATTTTACATTTGTCATCTGCTTTACTTTATTGATTATTTATTAACCCTCAAATATAAAAATACAGTTTCATGCTGAATTATGTAAACACTGGTGTCGATTCTGTGTCACATTCTCTAAAACTAAAGAAAACTCAAAGTTTGGCAGTACTCTTCTGATAGAGGGGAAATGAAAAAGACGGAAATATGTTAATTTCGTTTAGCTTTAGAGAATGCGACACAGAATCGACACCGTTATGTAGGTAAATAAATAATAATGAATTATGTAAACTAATACTCAAAAATAGCGAGATACTGGCATATTTTTGAATGTGTTAGTCAATGTTCCAGGTCTAAGAAATACGTATCTAATGCCCACTTTTTACACTACACCACATCTAGAACTAGAATCACAGATAGAAGATGTCCACTGCTGAATGTAGCCCTGTATGTATGTAAATATGCCGGTTTATCATTGCTATTGAGCTGTGAGGTTATCGCTATTATGATTAAGCAATAACTATTTAATTTCGCGCTTCTATTCTTATCTGTATTATGAACCGTTGAAGTATAGTCCGTGTTTTTTATTTTTATGTATACAAGACCATGTTAATGACTATGAAGATTAATAATTAAACTCCGATTCCTTTGATTGCAACTTCACATTGTAAGCTATTGATAAAAACTCATTGTAATCGAAGGTTTAAGTGTTACGTGGTCTCATACTATTGACTGCTACTAGTTCCAGTTCCAATAGATCAGCATGAAGTTAATGCTTGCAACAGAGATTCATGATAGACCAGCTGGTCAATATCAAAAATATAAAATAGTTATTTGTATGGACGTATATTAAAAGTCTGACTCAATTTTCACTATGATACCAAACACCATTGGGAAGTCGCGAGCACATTCACATAATAAAAAGGTGCAAGATAAGTCTGTGTGCGGTCAAATTTGGAACTAAATGCATTATTGTTGATTTGTAGTTTAACATCGACATTATGATATGTTTTTGAAGTAAAACTTGACTCGGAGAGTAAACTGGAGAACGCGAGGCGAACGGAAGTTGAAGTTGGTTCACGTAGCTCTTCACTGTTAACATAACAAAGCTAAAAATGTGTATTATTATGTTGATATGTCCAGTAAAATGACAATTTAAAATTGTCAAGATGGCGACATTAACATTAAACAAAGCAAAAACAAAGTTATACCGGCCGATATATGGGGCTATACTAAAGACTTACTTCAGTCGTGTGGTCTAAAGAAAACTCGTTTTTTTATAAATAATGTTAACAGATGTCTTCCTCATCTAACCACCGAGCACTTCAGTTCGTTGTTGGTAACTCGATGGCAACGCCATCAGCTACGCTCAGACCTATTTTGCGTTGTAGAAAGTCTATCTCCCTACATTGCCTCTTCAGACTGCGCTCTTTTAATAATAACAGGTATTTTACTATCTACTCAGCAGTTTGGGATAAGGAAGAATTAAAAAACCGCTCAGTGCGCAAGTCATTGGCCTGCATTCTTACGTGACGGTAATTATACAGGAAAACAGCTGCGGAACACGATTTCCCCACACTTATTACAATAATTAAAACATTGCAAAAGGTACTTCTTAGTGAATCGTTTCCCTATAGGACATACTTGAACGGTAAACGGTAAAATGATGAGTTAGGCTGTGTGCTCATTAAGCTATTTGAGCGGCTCACTGTTTCGCCACCTTTTATTAAATGAAGTGTCCGTACTTGCGCGTAATGTACGCAATTTGCAATTTGCCCGTAATGCTTGAAAACTCATTAATTGAGCGCCTGATTCGCAGTTAAATTACGGCATAGTACGCTCGTTACGCGGGCGAAGCATTATATTGCGAAGTAAGAAGTGTAGTTTGCCTTCTTTACCAAGAGTTCGCGGCGCGTCCCAGCTAATTTGCTACAGTTCACTGCTCACTCGACATTGATTTTCCATGCTTAGCCATTCAGTCAGCCGCTTACTGCTCACTTAATCAGAACACAGCCTTATATAACTACATAATAGACATATATACCTACTTATGTACTTCTCATTGTGTATTAGACAATTTTGAATGAATTTGTATTTTAAATATAATATTGAAGTAGAGATGTTCTTTTGTTCAAGATCAAGTTTAACATCTAAAAGTAAAACAGTGCAGGGCAAAGAGCTTTATGAAAGGTGGATTTTATTTATTTTAGAGCCTATTTTGCCAACTGCCGGGCGATCACGTAACTCGATTGCAACAGTTATAATCGCAAATTTGTATGGATTTTACAGTTTGAATACGCAGTTTATGTGCATAGTTAGTATGGAAATGTCTCCTGTTGCATTGCAATCAAAGTTTCGTGATCACCCTCCTGATGTGTGATATGACTAAACCATGCTTGCTTGGATCTGGCGTGATATTTTATGTTCTTAGGTCCGTATTACAGAACGATGCTCGGTCATCGATCGGTGCTCGAGCAGCGATTTCATTCACTAATTGATAAATTTATGAATGAAATCTCTGCTTGAGCGCCGATCCATGTCTGAGCATCGTTCTTTAATACGGACCTTAGAATGTAGTGTTTATACTCATAGCGTTGCGCCCATCATTTCTTGATTTTTTTTAAATACTTAGTTATGTTTGCATTTGACCACTGTCTCACCTGATGGTAAGCGATTATTAGATCGATGATAGAACCCGCTTGCCTAGAAGATACCACTTCGCCACTTCGGTTCACTCTTGCCTTGAAAATTCCCAGATTATATTTTTCAGGAAACAGATGCTGGTAAATTGTTTCATTCCTTTGGAGTCCGTGCAATTAATATCATTTATTTAGTTTTATTACCTTAATTATTTACCTCATTATTATTAATGACAGCTTCTGTGGTGTGGTGGTTGAGCAGGTCGGCTCATAACCCGGAGGCGTCGGGTTCGATTCCCGCAGCAGGACAAGTATTTGCATACAAAAAAAGCGCATACTTGTTCTGGGTCTGGGTGTTATTTATGCGGTCCTCGTAGTTCCTGGGTCCCTAGACACAGGAACTACGAATCCTAGAATCCTAGTTAGGATCGAGGTTCTATGTATGTGGTCGATGGGCGTTATTATTATTAATGCTAAGTATGAGAGAAAATTGCTTTTAGTACCTACCTTAAGGTATCTGGGAAATTAAGCTTTTATCTGAATAAAACTTCAATATAAAAATCAATGCTCTTTATTAAGTTCGTTAATACTGGAGCATCGGGTTACCAATTAGTATAAATTTTTAATAAATAAAGAGTAAAAAATTGTATACAATAAATAAATAAATAGCTTAACAGTAACAAATATTTCGTAACAAAATTTCCATGACTAGAATTTCGTTTGGTGAAAAATGTACATGATTCTTATTGTATTTTATGAGAAAATGAGTTTAAGTCAAGAAGTAGATTTATTTTTAAAGTTATTATATTACTCTAACTTTTTGAACAAGCGAAAAAGTTACTTCGTCCCGTTTTGACAGTTTTTTCCAAAACAAAAAGTTGAAAAAATCTATTATGTATAGACTGCAATGCTACGTAGTTCTCTCTAGGACGAGTTTTCGATAGCATTGCAGATATATAATCCAGAAATATTAGAGTAACATAAAAGCTCGTGTATGCACCGGGTGGTCAGTGGGTGGCGAAGGTGGTGAGTAGTTCGTCCTGAATGCTGTTGGATCTGGCGAGCATGCGCGGCGACATGTTGCCGAACGCCGCCCCGACGGTGTCCGCTTGCGAGGCCTCAGCGGCTTTGCGCTCGTGGTATGCGTCAGAGAATACCTGTAGAAAAAGACAGTTTCAAGGAAAAATCATACTTAAACACAAGGCTACAGCTCGTGTTACAGAAATTAGCTCAGTCATCGATCGGTGCTTAAGGCGAGACAACGTTGACAAATTAGTGATTTTGTGAACGAAATCTTAAGTGATCAAACTCTTCATGTAGTGTGGTGGTTGAGCAGGTTGGCTCATAACCCGGGTTCGATTCCCGCGAAATGACAAGTAATTGTGCACAGAAAAATAAAGTGTAAATACTTGTTCTGAGTCTGGGTGTTGTGGGACCATGGTCCTCATAGTTCCTGGGTCCTTAGATACAGGGAATCCTAGATAGGATCCAGGGTCTATGTATGTGATCGTTGGGCGTTACTTATTTATTTATTAGCCATCTGCATCCGAAAAAATACGAACACTGGCGCAATTTGTTTGAAGTAAGTACACGTACAGAATCATCATGCAAAAATGAGCCATTGAAAGTCGTACACCAATATAACAGTTAAATTATAGTATATCTATTTCCGTTTCAAAAAGTTCGATCTTGCTTCATTAGGATTTGTCTTCTCCCTTTGTATGTATAAAGGCGGAAACAGACATAGCGAGGAATGCGCAGCGCTTGCCTCGATTTGCCTCGCGACGAAAATGAAGGTCCAAAGAATGCGATGCGCGTGAACGTGTTATATATTATTTCGCGTCGTTGTTTCACTATCCAAATATTGTTAAAAATGGAAAGAACTGCGGGTGTTATTGAGCTATTGTAAAATAAAAATGACAAATTTCACGCCATGGTTAAGATTTTTGCTTCTTATTTTGTTGAATGTTGAATGTAGTCGACTATGAAACCTAAGTGATCCAACTAAAATAAAGCATTATATAAATACCTTTAATCTGTTCCCGAGGAAGACGGCTCGCTCGCGCTTCTTGTTCATGAAGTCGCTCTGCGTGAGCCAGCGGTGCTCGTAGCACTCCTCCGCCGACGGTCGCTTCAGGGGAACCTTCTTGAACACGAACATCAGGAACCGAGTGGCCTCCTGCACGTGACATAATACCGGTTAAAAGCCTCTATTTTGAATGAAAAAATGGTAAAACAGTATTTTTATTGGTACAAAGTTTTTGGTTAATATTGAACTTCGAGGTGCGTGATTTTATTTTTTGCTCGCTTACAATTACTTGTGTACTCGTATGTAGCGGAAGAATAGTTATTTTGTGTTTTGTTTCCCTTTATCAAGTAAGAAATAGGCAAAGATAACACAAGAGAAAACACTGAATAGTAATTCCATTATAATACAATAATTAGTAAGAGGGAATGTATCTAGCTATCATGCATCAATCATGACGCTTATTATCAGGGGAACGACTAGTCCGTGACGTTATTTGTATACATAAAAAAATAAAGATTTGTAGCGAGACTCCTAGACGAACTGTGGTTCGAAAACTTTTCTGTAGGTAGGTACCTACTATTACGTCTTTTATGATTCGATTAAAAAGTTCACGTCAAATCATTCGTTCGTTCAAATCATTCAGTCGTTCGGTATGACGCTGACCTGCGTGATCTCCTTGTACAGGTGCTCGAACCGGTAGCGCACGAAGGCGATGTTCTGGCGCGTCTCGGCGTCGTCCGCGCCGCGGTAGGGCGACACGCCCGACAGCAGCACGTAGGCCAGCACGCCCAGCGACCAGATGTCCGTCTGCGGGTACGCCGGCTCGTCCGTCACTATCTCCGGCGCTGCGGGGCAAATGGCACCATCGTATCAAACAAGCGTCTGTAGCGGGATGTCGTTCTCTTAACGTAAAGATGTCGTAACACACCCACTTATAGTCTTAACTCAATTTCACAAATTGTATTCTTCTAATAAAATAAACAAATATAACGGGCAATTGCCTGATATATTTGTTTAACACCTAGGCTCTAGTTTCAGAGCAATCCCATTGAAACGAGGATAGTATGCGATTATACTGAGACTAACTATTAAAACTGCTTCTCAGGAATAATATCTGTGGGCATTTCATACAGCGCTATCTAGCCCCGAACTAAGCAAAGGTTGTACTATAAGAACCAGATAACTAATAGAATTCTTAGATATCACTCACCTTTGTACTCCAAGTCTCCGACCTGCGGCACGCTGGTGCCCAGTTTGGTAACCTTATGCGCCGACCCGAAGTCGCACAACTTCACCTGAATAGACCTCACGGAAGCCATCACCACATTGTCCGGCTGCAGGTCAAGGTGGCAGTAACCTCGCCAGTGTAAGTATTGCAGGCCATCCAGAATCTGGGTCACTATGGTCACCACCATCTGTTCCGTGTACTCGTGACGAGAGGACAGGTATGTGAGTACATCGGCGCCTTGAAGCTTCTCCATGATGAGTGCGGAGACAGGCGAGCCTGGTACCTGGAACGCGGCGAGCAGGTTCGATACCCTCTCGTGCCTCAACCGTCTCAGGCATTCGAACTCCCTATTCACTTGGACCTCCGTCTCGGGCCGGTTTTCCAGAATCTTTGCTACGACCACGTTGTCGTTCGTCTTATCGATTCCCTTGACGACGATTGAGAACTTTCCGCGCCACAGCTCGGAGATGAAGCTGTACCTGTCGGTGAAACCGCTGGACGTGTCCCAGTCGATCGGACTGTTCTCCGTGGCGTAGTTCAGTTTGGGCCGAGCTTCGTCTAGGACTATCTCTTGGCCGGACTCCGTGATCTGTTGGAGGTGTTTCATGGCTTTGGTGACTTCGATTCTGGGCGCGCCTGATTCTTTAGTCTTCACTAGGTTGGTGGGGACGCCCTTGTCGCTCCAGCCGATTCGGTTGCGAGATGAGAGCCGGAACTGGTAACTGGTATTGGGTCGAAGGTTGCGAAGGACGAAGAACTCGTGGTCGATGTTGTTGGCGACGTCGACCCACTCAATCCGGTCGCCTTCTTTGTACTGGAGGCTGTAGCAGATGACCGGGGAGTTTCCGTCGTATTTCGGTTGCTTCCACCTCAGCAAAACTTCGGTGTCGGAGATTTCTGATGCTGTCGGACTATCGGGAGCGTCCGGGTTGGTTGCTTCGACGCATCGGGTCCTAGCGACGGTCTGTCCGACCTTATTCCTAGCGACGACCTTGTAGTAGCCGATATCGTGATGCATCGCGGGGTCGAATTTGAGGGTCGACCTGCCGTCTTCATCTTCAACGATCTTGATCCGCTGTCCTTCAGCGATGACCATGTCGTTTTTGAACCACGTGATGGCTGGCTTAGGGTCTCCGACGGCGTAGCAGGATAGTTGAGCTGGTTCGCCTTCTCTTATAGGCAGTATTTGCGGTTTCTCCCTGAAGAAGGGTAGTTGTCCATCCTTCTTGGACTCCATCATGGCCTGAGCCTCAGCGTAGGAGTCTAGTCGCGTGCCAAGTTCGTGTCGCAAGCGGCGGATGGTGTATGATTCTGTTCCGTAGTTGTTGATCCTCTCGCGACGTTCGTCGTCGATTTCCTCGTCCATTATGTCTGTGAAGCGACGGCGCTCGTGGATGATTGGGGTCTGAAAGGGGATATTTAGCGATTATTTTTTGATGGCAAATCTCAAGGGTTTTATAACGCAGCTTATGAGCGTAGGAGCTAATGCGGAGTATACTGTATACTCGGCGTAAAAAATAATCTCCAAGACAAGGGACATTGGGGTATAAACAGTAGCGATCCCCAGTTTCATACAAGCGGTAGGTGGGTAGTGGATGTTATCCAGTCCAGTGAATTATGAAAGTGGGAGACTACGCACGTATTTGATGATGGTGTACGAGTAGTAGAGGGGATAATGTGTGAAGAATATGAGGAAAAGTAAGTTATGTACGTATTATGAACTGATATAAAAAGAGTACAAAGAGATACACTCTTTATCTTTATCTCATCGAATGAAGATGTAGCATTTCAGAGGCGGCGGGTATGATTCCTGTGGCAGGACAAGTATTTGTACACAAAAAAAGCGCAATTACTTGTCATACATGTCTGGATGTTGTGGGACCATGGTCCTCGTAGTTTCTAGACACAGGGAATCCTAGTTAGGGTCCAGGATCTATGTATGTGATCGATGGGACTTATTGTTATTATTATTATTATTTGGGGAGTTACGAGTGGCGACGCACCCGGGGGTCGTAGGCGTCGCGGACGGCGAGGCAGTAGCCGGGCGAGCGGCCGCACGCCACCTTCATGTACTCGCGGAGCCGCACCGGGAACGACGTGTCGCGCAGCTGCAGCAGGTACGTGTCCGGACCGTTCTGGTAGCTGGAATGGCCACGAGCCGCACTGTAGCTTCATTTTACTGGGCGACTTCAATGAAGGTCAAATATGGTTCTCATTTAAACTAAGTTTTGCGGATGCCGTAAGAGCTGGCTAAAGCAATGTTCAGGGAGTGAGCAGCAGTATTCTTCTTGGTACATTAAAATCTTCTGCGATCACGATTATGTTCCGTTGAAGTCGATTAGACAGTTGAAATTACTTAGCAATAATAGCTTAATGATATGCTGAGCGATCACGTAACTCGTTTGCAATTGCAACCAATAGAAACACAAATTTGTATAGATCTGCTAGTTATAAAACGCAGCTTATGTGTATAGTTAGTATGGAAATATCTCCTGTTGCGTTGCAATCAAAATTTCGTGATCACCTCTCAAAGTCTTGTAATAAGATTACTCAACTGTGAGATCAGGGACTCAGGGATCAGGTGCTGACGTCTCAGGATGACGTGCGGAATGCAGTGTCACGCGAAACTTAATATTTTATTTAGAGTTCTGAGTGACACTGTTCTGTTATGGGCGGCTGTATCGCTTAACAACAGGTGAACGACTAGCTCGTCACATCATTTATTAACATTAAAAAAACATCTTTTTAACAAATGGAAATTATCTCATTAGGTTTTCTCTCGCTGTTTGTGTGATACTCACTGGCTCTCCGACTTGGCGGAGACCTCCCAGTCGGGATGGTCCCACTGCTTGAACTGTAGGTCCCACGGTCCCGGCTGGCGGTCGTGCGGCTCGCGGTCCGGGGTACCTGCGGGTGGGACCAAACTGATTTTTGCCTAATCGGTGACCGACGTTGCTAAAAACTCGACAACGAAAATCGTTAACACGACATCTACAGATTGTAGTGTTTGTAGTAGACCTGCATCCTGCCTTAGGCCCATCACATTTTCATATCTGATTATTTGCCGCAAAAATTCACGCCCTAAGATATTTATTTCTGTAACGTAACGTGACGTGCTATAATTTATTTTAAACTTTAATCTGAAAAATACACTTAAAAAAAAATCTCAAATCCAATAAGTTTAAAAACTTTAGCAACGTAATACAGTAGATACTATAGCCCTCCCGTAGCGACGCCACTGCCGCGTACCTTCAGGTGTGTAGACCTCCCCGGGCGGGTACACCATCTTGGAGGGGTGCTCGAAGGCGCCGCTGAGCGGGCGCCGGCGGAACCAAGTGCGGCATTGGGCGTTGCTCGTCCAATCTCTGAAACGTATAACGTGTTACAGCTTTGATTTCATTTCACCTTTATTCTTTTTTATATTTTTAGCCGTAAACTCAACCGAGATGGGTTACACAAAAAAATTCTATGAAATAAAAATATCTATGTTGCAAACCAGTTGCGTACTAAGAAAATGTCAAAAAAGTGCTAGTAAGTGCTTTTTTATGCAAGAGCTTGAGTGATATGATCATGTATCCGTACAACTTTACTGTAATTTTTCCAGGGTATGCATTATTTATGTTGGGCAATAAAATATTGAGGTCAACTCAACTAAGATATAAAAGCCGAAACTTAACGAACTTGCATCCATACATTTTAGTCTCTGCATAATGGTAAATTTGCAAGTACCTAACTTGTACGAAAAAACAAGTAAGACTAAGTATATGGGCCTTGAAATTATTTTTTAATTTTCACCACATTTTAGTGCAGTTTCGGTCACATATCTGATACTTAAATGCAGTTATTAAATTCGGCGCCGTCGTAGCGTCGTTTGACTCAACCCTATTTCACCCTGACAACAACTGCCCCAGTATAGTTGTAGAAATCAATCATTTGTGGATTGATTGAAGGTTAATTGCAACAAATAATATTGAGATTTATATGAAAATTGCATTCTCTATTGAAAACAACCCTGACCTAAATCAAGATTCGTATGTCTTCCTATATCGACAGGTCAGGATCATTATTGCAACACAAACCCTGCGTCAGTATGTTTATCACAACTACTTACTGTACAGCTTCCGAAACAGTTGAAGGCAAAGAAGCCAACGTGTTGAACCAACTTTTGAAAAAGTTTTTCACGCTTTGAATTATCCCGGACATGTTTGCTATTTTTTACACGCAGTAAGTACCGAATACGGTATCGTTTTAATATCCTAAATATACTGTGTTATGAAGATTTGATATTGGGAAGATGTGCATAGTGCAACTGGATCGCTGCCAATCTGCCAACGCCTATGTCAGGTCTTCAATTTCATTCTGTCACACGGAAAATATACGATATCAATGCTGTAATCATTCAATAATGCTAGCTATTGCCCTTTAATTTATTCACTTTTCTGTGAACTTTATTTCCAATGTTTTAAGATTCAAAATGTGCTAGATTATTTTCGTTGCGTTTGGACGCGAGGGCGTCTTCATAAATACATCGCGTGGCTTAAAATAGTATCAAATACAATAGTATACGCCACGTGGGATTTGTGTTACTTGGTCATATGTCACGCCGTAAAATGAATTTAATAAACAGAGAACAATTAAGTAACAGAGAGAGACAGCCATCTGAACAGTACTTTTTTCAAAATTACAATTAATACTACTACTTTTCAACAAGAAAAAAACTGATGATTTAAAGAAAACGAGTGTGCTTTAGACCACACGACTGAAGTAGAACTTTTTTAGTTTGCTCCATCTATCGGGTGGTATAACTTTGTTTTTACTTTATATAATGTTGAAGTCGCCATCTTGACAATTATTGTAAATTGTCATTTTACCGGACATACTAACATAATAATACAAATTTTTAACTTTGTTATGTCAACAATGGATATCTATATGAACCAACTTCAACTTCCGTTCGCCTCGCATTTACCTTATTCCCCAAGTTAAGCATGCGTAAAGAAATTTCACGTCTAAAACAATCGTCCTGTAAGCAAATCCAACCAACCTGTACAAGTTGTAGTAGTTCCTCAGCCTGTCGGTGGTGATCTGGTACTCCTCCTGGTAGATCTTGTCTGCCAGCGACAGCCACGGGTGGCCGAGTGCGGTGTTCACGTCCATCCGCTCGTGCCAGTTGAACACGAGCAGCTTGGAGATGAAGTCGCGGCATTCCGTGCTCAGTCGCGCCCACCACACCTACAAATGTAGATCCAGATTCAGATTTTTTTATTGCCTTCATAGCAGAACTTAGTGGTGCTCTATGGAAGACGTGTGGGAGGACGATGTTCAGCAGTGGACGTATTCAGGCTGTTGATGATGATAGTGTAGAGATAGTAAAATGGACAACATTTAAAATTCTGACACCCACAGTTTTTATAGCAAGATTTGGGAATATAATCATCCAGAAAATACGCACATAGCCAGCGTGACGGGTTAAAGATTCCGCGGATTCTGAGAAGGTCTATGTTGCACTTATCCCTGTGAAATAAGGTCCGTGTCCCACTTCACCCTGTGAGAGAAGGTTTATGTCTCATTTTTCCATGTGCGAGAATTTCTGTGTCCCACTTGGTGAAGTGGGACATAGAAATGTAAAATGTAAATGGAAAAGTGCACCCTATGAGAGAAGGTTCGTGTCCCACTTTTCCATATGCGAGAAGGTCCACGTCCCACTTCACTCTGCGAGAAAAGGTCCGCGTCCCACTTCACTCTGTGAGAGAAGGTTCACGTCCCACTTCACCTTATTAGGGAACGTCCGTGTCCTACTTTACCCTGTGAAAGTAGGCCCCTGTCCCAGCGGTGGGCAGGCGTGTGTAGTAGAGTAACCAACCTCGTCGTGCCAGTCCCAGCGTCCATCTCGGATGTTGGAGAGAGTCTCGCGGTCGTTGACCCCGCGGAAGGGCGAGTGCCCGCTGAGCAGGATGTAGGTGATGATACCGACGCTCCACATGTCGGCGCCGAACGACACGCCTTCGCCGTTTGCTACCTGTCACGGGTATAGCATTTTAATATTACACAGGTTTTTGGTGGCTTGGGGTAGGGAACTTTAAGTTCTGGTGGTTCTGCTTTGTATGTAACTCTACATATTTACACAATTAAAAGTCTTTATCTTGGGATTTCCAACTTGGTGAATTTCTCTTAATATTTGTGAATTGCCTATTTGTGCTAAATTTTGACCGCTTCTAATTTGGCACTTATGTTCCTGGCCTCCGCTTTATCATGCATTTGTCAAACTCGCTTTAAGTCAACATGCTAAATACTGCACGCTCATTGGTTGAGACAGCCCATAATCAACAGGCAACCAATGAGCATTCAGTATTTAGTCTGCCAAGTTGACACGAATTTAACAAACTTATACGTGAACCCGGGAGTAAGTGTTGCTTAGCTATGTTGTATTTTAATAAATTTTAGTACAAACGGACGCAAGACTTTGATCTTAATTTTTTCTTAGTGAAGTTTACGCACCCTGCTCTTGACTTCACACTTCACAGCATCGGCTTGTTATGATGTCGTACATATTATACAAAAGTTTGGGTCTATGGGATACCTTTTTGTACAAGTCAACTACATCTTTCAATAGCTTTCTCTCTGAAATAGACAAAGCTATTGAAGCAATAAATTGTGATCTGAGTCGTATAACGCAGTGGAGTCAATCTTTCGGACTGAAAATTAATCCAATTAAAACACAGGTCATTATTTTAGGTAGCTCACGAATGATTGCTAAGATGGACTGGCTGACACTTCCACGTATTATTTTTGACGGAGTGATCATTCCTTACAGTAAATCCGTTAAAAACCTCGGAGTCATAATGGATCGCTGTATGAGCTGGGGTCCTCAGTTGGAGGCCATTAGCTGCAAAATGTTTGCTTCGGCAGCTTCTCTAAGGAGGCTCCGTAATTTTTTACCCACTGCCACCAAGGTTTCGCTTGCACAATCTCTCTTACTCCCCATTTTAGATTACGCTGACGTCTGCTATCTTGATCTTACGGAGGACCAGCTGAATAAGCTTGAGCGTTTACAAAATCTCTGTATCAGGTTCATATTTGGCTTGCGCAAATATGACCATGTTTCTCATTTTCGTGCTAAGCTCAAGTGGCTTCCCATTCGTCTGCGCCGGAATGCTCATATCCTTGCCCTATTATACAATGTATTGTTTAACCCCTCCACACCGCGTTATCTTAAGGAACGCTTTAACTATATGCACAGTTCGCACACTCTGTCTCTTAGGTCGTCGGAAAATCTGACTCTTAGGATGGCCTTACACCGCAGTACCTTCTATGATCGATCTTTTACTGTTCAAGCTGTCCGCCTCTGGAACGCTTTACCTGTCACTGTGAGACGGGCACCGTCATTGCTCAGTTTCAAAGAGCAAGTAAAAGAATTGTATTTGTCTGGGCAATAATATAATTCAATGTATTACTCCCTGTTACTAAGTACCACGGATTTAGCATCGCTATTGCTGTGTAAATCTGTTGTCGTCATTATGTTACATATAGGTATAGGTTTAGGTATATTATATGTATATATATATATATATATGTGTATTTATTATATATATTTATTAGTACCTATATATTATTGTTGTGGTTTATGTAGGTATATTATTATGTGATAGAGGAATATGTATATGTATGTTTATTTATTATGTAGTTAATATTATATTATGGTAAATTATCTCATTAGTATGCTGTAGTTAAGTGCACCCCGTCTATACGACTTTGTAATAAATCCTCTCCGTCCAAAGGTTGCCTGGAAGAGATCGCTTTTAGCGATAAGGTCGCCCATTGTTCCCCACCACTTGTGTTTCATTGTGTTATTTGATATTTTTGTTATTATGTGGTGTGTACAATAAAGAGTTTATCTATCTATCTATCTATCTTTATCTGGTAAGGGAACACACGTTAAAACATTTAAAAAATAACGACTGCGTAGCTGACAATAATAGATACGTAACATTTTTAATTTTTAGTAGTCTTACTTTGGCATAATTAATGTAAATCAAGACAAAATCATAAAAGAGGAGTATATTTCCTCTGTTCAAAATGAAAACGTTCTCGTAATGTAACGCTGAAAAGCTAATTGTACCGTGTACAACATACCTCTGGCGCTACAAACTCCGGCATGCCATAGTCCAAGGCCGCGTGCTTGTTGAACTGGATGCGGCGCGACAGACCAAAGTCGCACAGCTTCAGCTCGTCGCTGCCCGCGTGAGATAGCAGCAGCTCCCCGATCTGTGGATATAAGATGTGGATGTATTTTGACAGTTGTCACACAAAATATACCCTGTTGCTACTAATTTAAAGTACTTTTTGAGTGAGAAAGGGGAGAATTAATTGCAACTTCGGCTGTTTTGGCTGTTTTTTGTATTTAATGATAATTAAATATTTTTCCGAATCTAAGTTGAACAGTAGTTTTTCTTGGCCGATATTGTGCGCCTCAGTTGTGAAAGTGATTAAAACTCCTTAAAACTCAACTACCCGCAGTTGTAAAATTGATTCACAGTCGAATGTTTAATATGAGATGGAAGCTTGTGACCTGTTATATTAATATTCGGTCCCACTTTGGGCGCCATTTATACCATGTTTTTTTTTATTTAGGCGGCATTTTTATAGAAGTGACTTGAAGACTCAATTACACTTAATTAGAAAACACAGGTTAACAGCCATACTTGTTATTAAAAAAAAAACAGCAAATATATTGTGCAAAAATTATATTAGATTCAGATTATTTATTGCTTTCATAGCATACATAGATGGTATGAGTAATTAAGTAAGGCATTTAGTGCACTCATTATGGACCCCGTCGAGCGCAGTAGATTTAGATAACAAGACAATTTATAAAAGATATCGAAATGTAGGACTTACCGTCAACCCCAAATGCGCGACACTATTGTCATGCATGTACTTCAACCCCCTGAGCAGCTGCCGCATGTAGCCAGCTATCTCCCGCTCAGTGTACCCCTGACTCCTCAGCAGCCGGTCCCGGACCAGCTCGCCTCCGGCAGCCAGTTCCATCACCAACGCCAGGGTATGCTCATGTTCGTATGCGTCGTGAAGACGGATGAGATGGCGGTCGTTCAATAGGTTCATGATGTCCAACTCGTTCTTCATAAACGGTTTCAGCTCTGAGTGACCGTGCATTATTTTGGCGGCATAGTTGCGACCTGGTCGGTAAAAGAGACTTTAAGATTTAATTCTACACTAATGCGGATGAACCGATACGGTTGAAAATTGGAACACAGATTGCTTACACTTTCAAAATCATCATATATATACTGTTTATCACTGAAAATAAAAAGAAATCTGATAAATTGCGGTTGAAACTACAGGGCACCTCTGTAGTATCCTATAAGTGATGATTAAGTGCGTTGTTTTTTGCATAGTCTCATGCTAAAATTGCTCCGGTATAAAAATAGGACCCATCTTCTTCCCTTAGTTACCACAGTATCTTAAGTATCACTTTAAGATCTTCTCTTGCTTAGTTCGTGATCCCCGTTTCCGAACGAAACAAGAGAAGATTAAGAACAAGAGGCAACCGCTTAAAGTGGCGCTCCATGGGAGACGTATATGTTTAGCACTTCAGGCTGATAAAATTGGTGATTTTACATAGCAGACTAGACAGATAGCAGTGCTGGTGTAGTAGTGTAGCAGGCGTATTTACCATTGAGCCTCTCCGCGGCGTGGTAGACGACCCCCTGCACCCCGCGGCCGAGCTCGTCCCCGAGGTCGTAGAAGTCGCCGAACGGCTTCGTGCTCGGCTTCACGCGCGGGGGATGCTCGCGGATTCTACACGTGTATAGGTAAGGTATATTACGGATGCTGATTATATGTTGATGATATCATTGCACGAGAGTGAAGGATAAATTCGATAATATGTTTATGGTGTAACGAAGATTTCCCATTTTCGGTATACCACATATTTATTCCAACGTATCAAAAATGAATAAAGTCAAAGTCCAAAGTCAAATAAGTTATTACAAACTTTTAGCACTTTTATTAGTCATAATCAGAATAATTACCTAATTGATTTACTTGATTGAAATGGTACCAATGCCAGACAAGATGATAAGAGGCTGGCGTGGTACAGGCATATCATGTGGAGATATAAACGTCACGTTACGAAGATGGTTTAAAATAGTTGATTGCATGTAAACTATTATTATGTATGCAAACTATTAGAAAGATAAAGGATGCCTAGACTGTGTCAAAGATGTGGTCGAAATCAAATATTTAAATAACGAAGGACTATTTTAGCACTATAAAAGAAAAAATAATTCCAACTTCCTAAAATTTATTTCCACATTCTATTAATATAGTATATGGTCCCAGTTGACCGATACAAAAACATAAATGTGTGACTAGGACCGCGGTCCCTGAATCTCGTGGTCGTTGATCACCTGTTTTATAGAGTTACCTGTAGGAGTATTCATGTTCACTCTCTTCCACATGCAGCATAGCGGAGGAGCTAACAGCGCCCGCCACATTTCTCGCGGAGATGGAGTACAGACCCTCATCCTTCAGGATGGCATCATGGATCACCAGGATGCATAGATCCGGCTCGATCCACTGGATCTGCAGGAACACGTTGGACTTAATTATCAAGTACATATTTGTTAAGCAAAATTCACTGCTGTCATTACTTGGATGGGTGAGCGTTACCAAAAAGTGGTATTTATATCTTAGCACTACTGTGCTCTATAGAGTAAGTCCCGTTGTTGTAAGATGGTAGTCATTGAACACAGCTAAGTCTAGTTAGACTTGCTATGACATACATTCACGGCATGTTCAAGAATCACAAAATTCGAGAAAATTTGTCTCCAACAAACTACATTAGGACATGTCAGATTATGGTCCATAGTCTCTTTCTGTTAAAGCAGGCCCCTGTTCCAGCAGTGGGCACGAAGTGGGCTAATTTTGCCATTTGATTATGCTGTCTCGCTCGGAAAAAATAAATAAAATATGCTCCTTACATTTAAAATTTGGTGGTAGCCTGCACCCACAATTTCCACGCAATGGAACTTCTTCGGAAGAAACAGGACAATAATGCTTACCTTAGTCCTAGAGCTGGGTGCCAACGGCTGCCAGTCCTTGTACCACTTGATGTCAGGATACGGTACACCGATCACTCGCGCCTCTATCCTGACGGTCTTTCGCTCCAGCACCACGCTTTCTTCTGGCCTTCTGATGAAGGTAGGATATTCAGCCAGTTCTAGCCGCACTCGTTGTCGCGCCTGGCCGTGCTCGTTGGTAGCCACTGCTTCGTACCAGCCTGCGTCACGTTCTAGCATCCTGTAAGATTACGTTATTGCAGAAGATATATGAGTTTCAGAACTAAAAGTTTCAACATTATTAAATAATTTAGAATAAAGGGATATATATATACTTAGCAGGTGACACTTTTTTTAAAATCACATTTTAATAGTTCGTATCCTGGACAATAATGTAATCAGCCATCACCAGAATGTCATTTTAAAGTCGTCATTAAGAGTAAATGGACAGATTGGGTACAACTGAAATGAAACATGGTAAGTTTGGGAAGTGGTAATTCTAGCCAAAAGTTTTTATGTTAGTGCGACCGATTAAAATACTCATGGCCATTCGAGGACAGTGGATAGCAGTAGAGGTCATTATAAATTAAGACACCTCATTGTAGGAATCAGGTTATGAAACCTCAAATAGGTAAGAAGCATTGAAAAAATTTGTCGTATGCCCAAGTCATTGCTAAATTATTACAGGTATGGCATCAAATCAAAAATATCACAATAAAAATGTTGGTCCTTCGAGCTGCAAAATAAACCTTACTAGCCGAAGGTTTGTAATACTAACTTGTTAATAAATAGCGTAGCCTGCCCGTTCCTAGTGTACGACCAATCGTATCGTCCCCCGATCTCGATGGGCTCGTCGTTGTAGAAGTACGTCATCCTGGGCTTGGGGTATCCGTACACGAACCAGAACAGGTTAGCGTTATGCCCCTTCACGCCGTACTGCGAGTCGTGCTCCTGGCGCAAGAAGCGCGGCGCTTGAGCGTAGCCATCGTGAGGGGGACGTTCGATGTCAAAGTCCTGTGAAGAATAAAGGGTTTCAGGAAGTATATTTATGCCATGTAAAAACCATAAAGAAATCCAATGGAATGCATTAGCATTCCATTGGATTTCTTTATGGTTTTTACCATTTTTTAGGTCAAGCACATTTTTTCATATCTATCATCACCATGTGCAAGAGTTGTTAGCGTTATGCGATAGTATTCTAAATAGTTAGGTTAAAATTCTAAATAATATTTTAAATAGTTAGGTTAGGCGGTAAATTTTCTGGCAGAGATTCAACCCTGCACAAAACGCCCTATTGATTTTTTTTTAAAGCAAAAAGTTTCAGTTTGACCATAGAAAAGTAAGAGTTCTGCCTATAATTACATTATTATTAATTAGATATTGTATTATATAGAAAAGGCAAGCTTGCATCATTGTAGACCGCGACGTCACCTTCCATGGGGTGAAAATGCGATCGAAAACTGACCTATTCATTAAAAAAAGGTGTATCTAAACTCTCGGAAAAATACACTATTTTAATTTATTTGAATCTTTTCACGCACGGGTGGCCGTCTTTTCGACGTTCCAAAGTGTGAATCAAGGAAATCGATAAAACCACGATTGAAGTAGATCAGTTACCTTAGGGAAGTAGGGCGAGGTCTCCGGGCGGAAGTCGATCCCGGGCTCCAGGTAGGGCACGAACTTGGGCGGGTCGGGGTGCAGCTTGCCGCGGTGCGTGTCGGCGTAGGGCGAGGGGTCGCTGACCCCGTACCGGTTTTCGACGCGCACGCGGAAGCGGTAGTCGCGGAAGGGCTCCAGGTTGCGGATGTCGCACGCGCACGAGCGCAGCCCCGTGCGCGCCGTGAACCACTCGCCATCCGGCTGCACGCACATCTCCACCTGCAAGTTGACATATATAAATGGGGAATACTTTACATCCTCAGAAAACTCATGACTATTTTGGCTATGAGCACTTAAGAACTCAAAATCTACAATATCTCAAAAAGAACTATAAACATTGCCTATTTCCTAAAACATTACTTATTTCCCCTCCTCAAACTTTCCCAAGAAGTACTGGTAGAAGAATTACCTGGTAAGTGACGGGGAATCTCGGCCCATGAGGGATGGAAGGTTTCCAGGACAGCGTGAGGTGTCGGTCCGCCATGCGAGAGATGATGGGTTTGTCCGCGAGAGGCATGGGTACGCCGGTCTTCTTCATCTTGTCGAAGTCTGAGTACTGGTCCGAGATCGGCCGCTTGCTGGCGTGCGGCTCTAGTGCTGGAATGGGATGTCAAGATTAGGAAAATCTTATTAGTTATACTTAAGTAATGTATACTTAAGTCTAGCTGGCAACACGTCTAGTGTGTAGTACATTAGTTTATGCTCAGACCAATAACCAACCACAAAGTAGACGCCTCAAAATATACTCCAGTTTTAGAACTCTTGTGTAACTCACTGTCGTAGGTGAGCTGCGCGGTACAGTCGGCCTCCCCGTGCGGGTTGTAGATGCGGCAGCGGTAGGTGCCGACGTCGCTCGGCCCGACGCCGGAGATGGTGAGCCGCAGCAGGCCCGTGCTCTCCGTGTCGATGCGGATCCTCTCGCACGGGAACAGCTTCTCGTTGTTGCGGAACCTGGGGAGGGAAACATGGAACCATAGTAGGTATATATAGGTACTTAAATGCTCTCCTGGTTTTACTCGTAAGTGAAAATATGGCCGAAAGTGTCACGGTATCTGCTCCCTCTGTTAATGTTACATTCACCGTAATTGGGTCACTGGATTGAAAACTAGCTGTCTAGAAGATCTAGAAGTGAGCCTGTGTTACTTTGACGAATGATGTGAAAAACTAGTCGTTGACCTAGATTTAAGCGTCACACTGCCGCTCATAACTTTTGCAGTGCTACTCAGAACTTCATAATATATAGTTTAGCGCGACACTGCACAGCGCATGAACTGTGGTGCGTAGTCTAATATGTGCTGTAATTTCAAAAATTACAAATCGGAACATAGTATGTAGTCTTTGCACACTACTGCTTGGTAGCAGTATAACTGATAAAGCGGTGCAATTCTGCATAAGAATCCTACCAGCTAGTAAATTCCTCTGTCACATATGATGTTTAAATGTTGCTTGGTGGCAATTTTTAACTTGAAGGTGGTAGGTAGCTAGTCTGATGGACAGACAATGGAATACCATAACGTAAAGACGTATCAGAAAAATGACGCAGGTTTAAATCACACGATTGAAATAATTTGAAAACTATATTTTCATCAAAGAAGCCTATTTTTAGGAAAATGAAATTTGAATAAGAACATTACGTCCGTTTTATTGAATTAATATTGAACCGTCACCGAACTAATATGTTGAAAGATTCCAGACTTCTAGCTTATAGGTGGAAGCGAATAGTTTCAAATCCATTCCGAATTTTGTGCCGAACGTTGGCTCTTTGGTTAGTGCACCAAAAAACAAACAGACAGACGAGAGATTGAATAAAAGCGTTGCAAGTAGTCCAATACAAACGGGCGGCACTGCACTCACCACTCGACCTCCGGCTCGGGCGTGCCGGTGGCGCAGGCGGTGAACTTGGCGCTCATGGCGCGGAACACTTCGGTGTCGCCGATCTTCTTCAGGAACGACGGCGGCTCCACCTTCTGGGACTTGTAGCTGTGCGGGGAAACCTTGTCTTAGACCACTGTTATACATTTAAAAATCTTAAATTATACAGAGCTAACAGGAAAAATTGTGCTAGATTCGTAAAGGGCGTGGAGTACCCATCATTTTTGACTTATTTCACTATGAAACACCCTTTTTTTTGAGGGTCGGAAATGCCCTCGCACCACAGGGGTGGTGGCAGAGGGTATGTGGGACTCACACCCACTAAATCCCCCTTGTGAGCCCGCCGTACTGAGGGCGAGAAGGGGTCGCAACTGCAGTCCAGCCAACTCGCCCCCCGGCCAACTCGCCCCCAAACAACATAAACTTAATTAAATTTTGTAGCCTAAAAATCGGCAATTTTCAATAAAAAAATGGTAGCGCTCACTTGTAAATTTATACCACTTTTTGTAGCGTGAAGTATCTTTTACAGTAATAAATTTTATCCTAACTTTACCCTTTTATCCTGAGTGATTGACAATGTACAGCACTAAGTGGAGTAAAACAGGAGATAAACTATTTACTCCTGCACTCGTACTAGAGGTGTAGATTATAAACTACGATGAGGACGACGCTAATACTGATTTGAGGGGGTTTCTCGTACGTTAGTCAAAATATGTAGGTACTTACATTTTATCAACAACTTCTAAAGCAGCCTCACAGCTGGCTTCTCCCTCCTTGTTCCTCGCCACACACTTGTAGGTCCCCGCATCCTCCGGCTTCAGGTCCCTCACGTACAGGCAGCAGGCGTCTCCGTCCCGCTTCAGGTTGTACTTGTCGGAGTGACGGAGAGGCTGCCCGTTCTTGTACCACGTGATGTCCGGAGTGGGGAGACCGAACACGCGGGCTGGGAACTTGGCGTCGAATGTTGGGAGCTGGGGAAATGGGTAAACGTGGATCAAGTCTGTAGTAGACGCTTTGGGTGTCCTGTTAGACATCTTCTTGGGATCGGAAATACTATTATTTTTCTAAGGTTCTTCATTACAAGTTCAAATAATACTATGTAATTATTTGTTTTAGATTACAAACTTGCAGAGCAAACAAAGTTGCAGAACCAAATTTGTAAGGTTTGCGTACAATTCAGGATTTGAAAATGCTTTAAATCCTACATGCATAAGAAAACTTCAAACTTACACCAAGCTTTCGAACCTCTACAGAAAGTTCTACAACTTACAAAGTCTTTTCAAGCGGAATAGGTATGTCTTTAACTTGTGCCCACTTTCCTCAAGCACCCGTAGAATTTTTCAGATAATACAGGATCTTTCAGGAACACTAAGAACCTTCCAAAACAACCCTGAACTTTACAGAACTAACAAAAATCCTAAAAAAGCACCTAGGACCTTCCGCGACAGTTTCCATACCTGCTGCAGATCAGTGAACTTCTGCGAGAAGGTGGGCGGCTGGAAGACCTTGCGAACGTTGATGGTTCCCTGCGAGGAGTCCTCGCCGAGCGGGTTCACCAGTTTCACGCCGTACACGCCTGCGTCAGGCATCTCCACGGGGTTGATCTCCAGACCCACCTGTGTGGCAGATATTCAATATGAAACCAAAGTGAATAAAAATTTATTAAAATTTAATAAACATTCTGATGAAACGAGTACAAGTAAGTTTTAAGTAAAGTAAAAAAATAAAATAAGTTACCTTGCAGTTTGTTGTGAAAGTCTTTATCTATTCTAAGTTGTCGAACATAAGCACAAAGAGTCAGACAGGCAAACGTGTCACAGAAATATTAACACCCTAAATTCAACGTTACGGTTCGAAGGTAGATATAGAAATCTTCAAATAGAGATGAGTTTAAATAATTTTACAAAAAACAGTGAAAAAACAAAACAGCAGCGGCATTGTTTCAGCCTGCAGTATTCCTTGACAAGATACCAGTGTGACCGTTATTACTGGGTTCCCCACGAATAACGAAGAAAAGTAAAGCGACTAATCCACCCTCGCATATATCAGACGTAGTGGATCAACTCACCCGCTTTCCATCGCAAGTTAGCACCAGTTTCTCATTAGGCTGCAACGGTTGCCCATCCTTGGTCCACGTGACCTCTGGCACAGGATTACCCACGAAGGGCGCGGAGATGGTGAGAGGCTGTCCCTCCTCAACCGAGATGTCACGGAGGCCGTGGATCAACTGCGGGCGCTCTTGAGGAGACTTGTCGTCTTGACGGCCTGGGGAGGAACGATTTAGATGTTTAGTGGACTTGAGCCTTAGTCTTGTACAACCTTGGTAACAATCGTTCTAATTCAGATACGAAACAATAATAAACATTTCTCAATAGTGACCTTTTTTATGAATTACGTGACGAGCTAGTCGTTCGCCTGATGTTAAACACGAACCATAACAGTTGCAGTGCCATTCAGAACATTAAAATAAACACTCAGAACTCTAAAATATAAAGTTTAGCGTTATACAATACAATACAATAATACTTTATTGAACACCAACTAATACATAACAACGAACCTTAAAAAAACTTACAAAAAATGGTAGAACAAAGGGCGGCCTTATCACATTAAGCGATTTCTTCCAGGCTACCTTAGGATGGACAGGAATTAGAGAACCAAAATTGCGTTATACAGCGCACGTCATCCTGAGACATCAACACAGCCCAGTTATAAGATTACAAGTGATGTCATATAATGAAGTCTCATTTTCCCAGTAATTTCACTAGCTATATACCGTGCCCTACGAATCGGAACACCATGCTTGTACATTACTGCTTGGCGGCAGAATAACTGGCAAAATGGCGGTACCTAGACGTACTTCCAAAAAGTTCTACGAGTACAACCTAGCGAAAGTGGTGTCATTTACTTCGTAGAGATTCCGTCAGATTTGATAACTCTTCCCATTTTAGTCTCTAAACATAATAATATAAACTTACTGGGTATACGATATAGGCCAACATCGCAGGTTTTTGGCATCGTAAGATATGTAAAAAGCTCATAAGTTGTGGCGTCTAGACTACGTCAATATACTTGCTGGCTACAACAAAGTCAGTGTCCCTGCTAGTTTCTCCTTCTCATTGATAGCGATGACGCCATACTATTTTGCATTATTAAATAAATAGATAAATATTTGTGGATATTTTACACAGCGCCATCTAGTCCCAAACTAAGCAAAGCTTGTAGTATGGGAACCAGATAACTGATACAATACTTATATACTTTTGGTTTGTAAATACATACATAGAATCATCACACAAATGTTTGTCCTGGGTGGGAATCGAACCCACAACCCACAGTTCAGAAGGTAGGATTACTACGAACTGAGCTATCGGGCCAGACCGGGCGAGATTGAGCGTGGATCTGAAGAGAGCTCTTAGTTCTTCTAGACTTCGTCAATATACTTACTGGCTACAACAAGGTCAGCATCGCTGCTGGTTTCTCCCTTGTCGTTGATAGCGATGACGCCATACTGCCCGGCGTCGGGCGCAACTGCCTTGTCGATGAGAAGGGCGTGAGTGCCGTCCGGTTGAGAAACGATCTTTATGTGGTGGCCGTCTGGGATGATTTCCTTGCCATCGTGGGTCCTAACAGAAAATTTTTTCAGAGTCAGATATGTATGAAACATTTATAATAATAATAACGCCTAATGATCACATATATAGATCCTGGACCCTAACTAGGATTTTTTGAATATAGGGTGTTAGGGACAACGAGGACGATGGTCCCACAACACCCAGGCACATAAACAAGTATTTGCGCATCTTTTGTGCCCAAATACTTGTACTGCCGCGGGAATCGAACCCGCCGCCTCCAGGTAATAAGCCGACCAGCACAACCACCACACCACATAGGCTGAAATATGAATACATAGTGAGGGAGAATTTTATGCTAGTTTGAAGGATTTGAACAAGGGTAAACAGTGCAAATCTGAAATTATTGAATTATCAGTGCTTTATGTAACTATGCAGTATTGGACAAAACTGTTGAAAATGAGCTTGCTGGTGACTTGACTAGAAAAGAAGAAGAAGAGCAGAGATATGTAAAAACTGATGTCGTGGAACGTTTCAATTTTTATAGAGATCTAATTATAATGGCCATAGAAAACACAGCCTCTGTAGTTTACGAGAACAGTATCGCTAGAAAATTAAGCAGTACTCGTAATTGTTAGAATGTAGACTCTTTTATTTGCAAAGTGAACCGATTCCTGAAATACTGTACATTTCCAAGAACTCAATAATAGTCCTATTGCAGCACGCTGCCCAACTGGTTAACCCCTTATTAAACGAATGTGTTTTTCTTACCATTTCATGGTAGGCTGCGGATGTCCAAGCACCTTGACCTCGAGTCTGACGGGGAACCCTTCGATGACCTTGGTTGGCTGCAGTTCAGCTATGAAGGCGGGCTTGCGCTCCTTCTGCGTCACTTCTACATTGGCTTTAGAAGCAACCTGGTGAAATTATTGAAATATTTGAAAACTAAATAATAAATCTCCGTTCCCCTCCGGTCGACTTCTAAAACATGTTCATTTCTAAAGTAGTCCATGTCCTAACTTGTCTTTCCACTTTTATAAGCAATAAAAAAAAATTGGTTACTACAAATTTGAAAAATAACCAATATGAAAATCGTAAGATTTTGGAAAACCTGGCAACAGAGATACTAAAAACAACAAAGCTAACAATTTAAAAAAATTATCTACCCTAGTTATACTACAGCATTTTGTATTTTCATGTGAATTCCCAATGTGTTTGTTGTCATTTAGATAGGTATCTAAATGATAACAAACACATTGGGAATTCACATTGGGGATTTTAGCGTAAGTATAGGTACCTACCTATACTTACGCTAAAATCTAACATCCCCCTGGAAACACTATTTCTCATAATGCACACTTCTCCAACAGGATAACAGTAATCAAGCCAAGAACATGTCATTTTATGATCAAAAACAAACAGCTATGCTATTCTAAGCGAAAGCACTTACCTCTCCAAGCTTATTAGTAACAGTGAGTGAGTAGACCCCAGCATCCTCCGGCTTGCAGTTGTCGATGCTCAGGCCGACAAGGCCACCCGGCTGGTTGATGAAGTTGATGGCCTGCGACGGCCGCAGCGGGATGCCGTCCTTGAACCACTTCACTTCGGGCAGAGGGAAGGCCATCACCCTCGCTTCCAGCTTGAGAGGCTGCCCCACTACAGCTTTCACATTTTCCAGCTCTTGGCTGAATGAAGGTTTTCTTGGTGTCGCTGTTAAAGGAAATAGTTATGTACGTGTGTCATAACACCTCACCCTTGACTTTCACCTCACTGATTCCCTTACTAATAAACATTGTATAGTGGAGGAACAGTTTTGTGGTTTGTCTGCCTTTATTGAGTTTGAAATTGACAAAGAACAAACAAGACAAAATATTGAGTTAGCTGTTCGATTGTTATGCAGTGTTTATTAGTACTGTTAATAGGTATCCACCACTTATTTGAACATAGTTTTTCAATAAAAAAGGATGGCGAGAGAGAGGTAAGTCATATTTTTAATTTATGTTAAAATCAGGTAGGTAAGGAAGGTTCACAACACTATTATAGCAAGTAGTTAAATTCTTACACTTGGCAGTAATGGGCGCAGCATTCCCTTCGGTGCATTCAAACCTTCGATCACCAAGACCAAGCGTGGTGATTATGGCAAAACACCTCCGTATGATAAGCTTCCAAAGTGTAGTTTTATGGAGGAAGCCTACGTTCATCAGTGGACTTCTGCCGGCTGATATTGACTTTACCCCTCAATTTTTTTTAAATTGCTTATACGCAAACCACCATCTCACCTCATAGAAAGTGATGACGCAGTATACGACAGTGCATGCTTGCCTAGAAAATACCTCTTTACTCTTTACTTGAAAACTCCCAGAGTGTAGTTAGCTGGAAACAAGGATGTTGACAAGCTGTTCCACTCATTGGCTGTTAAAGCAAAGTGCGTAGCAAAATGCTTTGTGAGGGTTGATGGAATTTCAACCATATATCATGGGTGCCGTGTTTTTGTGCGCCTTGATGTCCAGTGAAGGAAGGGAGATTTTTTTATAACAACACCATACTGCAATTAGTTGGTCGCAATGCTGATTATTATTAGATCGTATATGCTGAAGAAGATTATTATAAAAATAACATCCAACGATCACATACATAGATCCTGGACACAACAAGGATTCCCTGTGTTTAGGGACCCAGGAACTACGAGGATCATGGTCCCACAACACCCAGAAGCAGAACAAGTGCTTGCGCTTTTCTTGTCTGGGCACAAATACTTGTCCTGCCGCGGAAATCGAATCCGCCACCTCCGGGTAGTGAGCCGACCTGCTCAACCACCATACCACAGAGGCTGTCAAGAAGATTGTTCCGTTACGTCCCCTTGAATCCCCCAGCCCAATCCAAAGGTTATTAAAGTTATTATTATTCTTAAAATACTCCAGCCCAGCTCCACGCTGGAGTGGTCTAGGTGATCCAAGAGGGCGAGTGTTCCATGGCTCACGGTTGACGGCGACGGCGCAGAGCGCGGAGCTGTCCCCGTGCGCGTTGGACACGACGAGCTTGTAGGCGCCGCAGTCGGCGGGCGTGGCGCGCTCGATGCTCAGCTTCACCGTGCCGTCAGGCAGCGCCACCTGCCGCACGCGCGGGTCTGCCGCCGGCAGCTCCGCGCCGTCCTTGTACCTTGGGAGATGCCACGAGACATCTATTTATTTGCTTATTTATTCTAGTACCCACACATGTTCCCGAAAATGTAGGGAACAACCATGACAGATTAAAATGGTGATCTCTTTCTCCATTCATCATAGGAAAACTTGCAGCCAAATAAACAGAGAAATAAGAACTAAAAGGAAAATAAACTAATCGAATCGAATCCTATTGCCTCAGGCGTGATTTTGCGGATGTTCATCATAAATACAAAATTATAAGAAATTGTGGATTGTGTTGTTTTTTGTTTTGATTGTTTTCAGCGGAATTACACGATTGTTATTTAAATTAAAGTAGACCAGTTACAAGTTTCCATCTATACGGCTTAAGTTGACTTATTGTTATGTATATTTTAAGACTTAAAAAAGAAGTTCATATCTATGTTAGGCTGTATGTTTTTTTAAGCCGAGTTCTCCGAGACCTCTGACCTGATTTACGTTTTTTTATTCGGTAAGGAAACTTTGCGCCCTGGTCCCATATAAAATTAAAGTGATGATCAGATATCTTAGAAGATAGACAACGACACCCCTCAATTCCAACTACTTCTCACTTTCTGACCAATGCTAAAACAATTCTCTGCATCTGCAGTAGAATCTGTTTTCCCTTCAATAGAGTAGGACTCACCACTTGGCAGTAGGTATAGGGCTGCCGTCGAGCTTGGCCTTCAGTTCCAGTGGCTCGCCCTCGTCGACCTCCTTGGAGCGGTCCAGCTTGTGCGCGAACCCAGGCGCCGCCTGCGTCAGCGTCACGTCCGCCTCGCATGCCGCCTCACCGCACAGGTTCACTGCACGGACTTTGTACTGGAATAAGAAAGGGATAATACAACAAATTGGCACGTGGAGTCACGTTTGTATCATTCGGCTAATATTAACAGATTTGCCATATAAAAAATCAATCGAGAAATAAATATCATTGCCGTATGCGATAGGAACAGGACCATCTCATAATATCTCACCGCGGGTACCGTAAGACCAGGCTAACGTTGGGAATACCTAGCAGTATTCTTCTCGGTATATTAAAATCTGTGATCACCAAGCCGCCTGTCAAGTGTGGCGATTATGGCAAACGTCCAAATGATAAACGTCTAAAGTCGCGTTTTATGGGGGACCCTATGTCAGCTGCAGACTTCTTCCGGGTGATGCTGATATCTTCCAACCTTGTGAGAGCCAGCTAAAGGAATATCCACCGAATGACTAGCAGTATTTAAATCTCATCGGTCTGCATTATAACTGACGGTAATCATGCTATTTAAATCTAATATCTGACATCAAAAATTTAACTAAATTATAAATTGCAGTTACGAAACCCAACAATGTGTGACTAAAACATCAAATTACATTTATTTGGATTTGCTTCTGGATTTCACGCCCTTTACGGCTGTCTGTTTTGTTATCTAATTCCAACATACATGATTTACTGGTATGCTCAATTGAAAGTTAGCACTCACCTTTCCAGAATCATCCACACAGAAATGCTTGATCTCCAGTTCGCTATCGACCTGTCCCCCTACTACCGTAGTAATAGTGTGTCGGTCATCGTTCCCAATCTCCTTCACACCGATGTACCACTTCACTTCGGGTTTGGGAACGCCGTCGCAGCGCACCTTGAGCGTGGCGTCATCGTAATCCTTCACCGTTTGCTTTTGTAGAGGCTTGGTGAATATTGGTTCGCCAGCTGTGGACGGGATTCAGTTTAGTCTCAAATGCAATGGGACAACCATGGCTAATCACTGGAGACTTGACAAAATAGTCAACGAGTGTTTTCATTGTATTGCAATCCTGTTCATCTCACTGTCACTGTACTGTCATGCGGTAGCGCACAATTGATTGATGAATTGATGAATACCAATCGGGGAAAACCGACACGAGGAAACATCAAGATAAAATAATAGTTTTCCCTTTTTATTTTTGTAGTAGGTTTCAACTTTGTTGTTACAAAAACTTCAAATCGAAACAAATCATTGAGCAAATATTATTAGCTACTAACGCCGGGACCACATTCACAATGAGTACACGTCGAAGACAATTGTACGTATTATTTTCGGTGTGTTAATGGAGATTGCTATAGTGACCTAAATACAAAATAACCAGCAGGTACTCACTGTGCACAGTAAGCTTGGCCTGCTGCACAGTCTCTCCGACTTCGTTCTTAGCAGTAAGAGAGTAGACGCCGCCATCCCCAACGCCGATGTTTTTAATGACAAGCTTGTACGTCTCTGAGGGTACGTCTGCCACGATCTCATGACGGGAAGACGGCTGGATGGCGTACCCGTCTTTGTACCTAGAATTTGAAATGTTGTTTGTATTTCGCGGAATTTTGTGTGTAGGTATCGTGTAGTCAAAATAGGATAGTGGGTAGAAATAAACTCAAATTTCCTAGAATGCAAGAAAGTTGCAATGTCGTAAATAGATGGTTGGGCTTTAAGCTAACTATAATTAAATAAGGCGGTTCTAAGCATAGTTGAAGTAAGCAATGTCCATCAGCAGCTGCTTTTCATCCATTCCTATTGCAAAAATGTCCTTGACTTACCATTTAACCTCAGCGATCGGGTTAGCCCTAACATTAGCAATGAACGTGGTCTCCTCATAAGGTACGGCGGTGACATCCTTCAGCCCTTCGATCTCAGGCCGGAGTAAGATGTCCAGCCGCGCCGAGCTCTCGCCTACCCCGTACTTGTTCTTAGCCTGGATGGTGTAGGTGCCGGTGTCTTGGTGACGCCCTGGAGATAGCGTGAGTAGGTCAACCTTAAGCCTTTTAGGGGATAGTTTGTGAAACTTGACCATAAGAAAGTGTGAACGTTTTTATATAACCCAAATTGAACCCAATGAAATTTTACAGGCATGGTCATAAACTAAAATAACGTGAGCTTTGATGAAATAATTAAACTTGTCTGCAAATCTTAAAAAAACATTCTGGATGAACAAAGGTATTAGCAAATAAAATGGGCGATTCTCCAAAAAACCTAAGATCTATCCATTCTCATGAAAATCTTTCCAGAAAACCTGAAGGCTTACCTGTAGGGATATTTAAAGTGAAGGTACACTCCTTCAGACCATGCTCTAAGTCCTTGCTATCAGCGGAGAGCACAACAGTAGCATCAGGTGTCAGTTCCACTCCATTCAGCAGCCAGGAGACGTGAGGCTGAGGGTCCGCGGTGCAGACCGCCTGCATGGTCACCGGCTCCCGCTGCAGCACGCGTTGGGCTTCCAGGGGAGTCGTGAACTTGGGCTTCCGGAGCTCGCTCTCAGCTGTAGGTGTTATTGAAGATTACAAGACTTGCGAAAACTGTTTTACTTTTGAAGGTTAACATCGTTATTATTTGGTATATAAGAATTTGGATTACAGACAGTGCCCGATAAAAAGGGATATAACTACATAAACTAAAAATTCTCAAAAACACTAAGATTTATAATCAAAGATTATGTAGTGTGTAGGTGCAACTTAATAGGTAAACATAAACTTACGAGAAACAGATAGCTGAGCTTTCAGCACATTTTTTCCTAAATCGTTGCTGATCTCAGCCTGCCATTCTCCCGCATCTTTCATATCGACTCTATCGATTTCAATCTTGTATATATCTCCATCATTTGAAATGTGAACGCGGTTGCAAGGCTTCACCTCCTTTCCGTTATGCAACCAGCGCACAATAGGCTTGGGGTTGCCAGAAGCGTGGACCGTGTAGACAAGTGGGAGGGACTCGTAGGTGCTGCCATCTTTTAACGTGCTTTCTTGTAGTGTAGGGGGTGCTGGAAAAAAATTACAACAGTATTATAATGTAGGTTTAGTTAGAGATTGAAATATGTAATAGTATACCGATGTCGCTCAAAAATGAGCTAAGATTATTTGTAACACATTTGATAACAATTATAATTTTATACATTAAGTAAATGATTAATTAATGATGCTACCTTGAATACATTAATTGCAACTAGAAACAAGGGAGTGGATGGACTAACTAATAATAGAAAAAAATCGTAAATTTTATAGTTACACATCATCTTTAAGATGCATTGAAATGAAACCGACCAAAGCTGAGAGAATTTTTAAGCAGCACTATAAATACTGTAAAGTATTTACATTGTCACTACGTAATAGAGTTTTGCTTTATATACAGCTTGTTAAAGAAAATTTTACGAATTTGGCGGCCAGTTGTGTATACTTACAGATTCCGTGTGCATATGAATTTTTACAGAGCCGTGTTTTGTGTGTAATACATACCTTTAGCGTCGTTGGAGTAGACATTTTTACGGTCAGTACATTGCTCTACAAAGCGCTACATTCCAGCGTTTTATTTAAAAAAAAAATTAAAGTTCCGTTTACCTGGATGATATTGTGGTTTTCACGTTCCACCTTAGTGTCTCCTTCTTAGTGTGCTCCAATGATTAGTATGCCAGAAGGATATGTTATTACGCATGCGTGCTAAAACAAACGTACGACAGCATTAGTTGAGTAAACGAAACGAAACATTGATAGGATCATGGTCGTAATGATCTGAAGTTTTCTATTTATGGTTATGATAAAAACAACAAAATTATTCAGATATATTGAAAGGACTTTTTGTCAGTATCAGTAGGAAGAAAGAAAATTACAGATCATTTATCCAATTCAATATCAGCTATGTCCAAATATGGACTATAAGCATTAAAATAAAGTTATTTTGGTAGACACTGCTTAGCGTTATATCGTAAAATTCCAGCCTTTTAACGTTTTCCACTTGTTTAATATTTTGATTTGACAATTACCTTTATCATCCTCTTGATTCAGGATGTCATCTAAAATGCTTCTTTGTCTCTGGCATCTTCTAAGTAAAGCTTCCACTTCATCATTGGCCTTTTCTTCTACACAAAACAGTTTGTTTACTTTAACTTTTTTCTCAACGGAAGTTTCATTAATATCTTTAGTTATGTTTTCAATGTTTTTTACGGGTGCTAAAACTAGTTCTTCTATCAATCTACTTTTGACATCGTCGATTTTCTTTTCAACAGTTTTATATTCGTTTTCGTCGAATTCCTTCGAAATGTGTAGAAGCTTTTCTGTGATATCGTTCTCGAATACTTTTTGAGACTTTTCATTTAAGATAAGCGATTCTTCATCTCCCTCATCAGTAAAAAAGTCCTCTTTGAAAGAAGATGACCGCACGTATGAATCTTTACTGAAAACTTTCCTGGTTTCATCAATGTCAAAGATTGATTTCGACAAGTCCTCGATGGAAATCTCTCTTGAGAGAGAGTCGTTCTGCCAGCTCAACTCATCTTCTGACATCGACATTATAGAAACAGCTCTATTAGCAATAGATCTAGCACCTCTAGCAATGCTTTCAGCATCTGAGTCTGTTTGCGGTTCTTCAATGATGCCATAAGTACCTCTTCTAATATAATCTGGTATCGTATAATGACCCATTTCCGTGAGGAAGTAACTATGACTGGCTATCTCTTCAACTTCAAGGGAAGTTGTATGGGGTTTGTTTGGTAGAATGACTTTTTTGCTGCAGAAATCATCATTACCATCATCTTCCTCAAAATATACAGCAGTTGATGTCATTTTGTGCAAAGTATGCGTTTCGGCTGGACCTACCAGTTAAAATAGCATTATGTTGACTTTTTAGAAGAATCATTTACGAAGATGTATTAAATCATGCAATGATTGATGCATTATTTTACCTATAGATATTCAAAAGCAACATTGTGAATGGATACTTTTAGTCATGAATGTATGAAATTAGATGGGAAGAAAAGGAAGGTAGGAAGCTTTATACTAACCTGTGATTATAGCGCCATGAGACCGAGTGCTGCTTACTTTAGACATGACAATGGAGCCGTCGTCGCCTTTCTTGAATGTAGTGACTGTTTCGAATACTCTGTCTAAACATAAGAAAAACACACGTAGGCTGTTAAAAACACAGGTTAAAAACATGCAACAGTGTACGCGAAAACGTGAGTTTTTCGCATCTAATAAGCTGTATGCTAATTTGAAGAGAGAAGCTTGAAGCTTTTATTATTTTATACCTTCAATGCCAGCACTTAATGGTTCTTCAACAAGAGACTCTTTTTTGACAGATTTACGTTTAGAGGAGATCATATCTTCGTCGACAGGCACTTTTTCGATGATTTCAGGCTTGGTGGCTTCTTTTTTTCCCACTTTCTTTTCTGTGGTCACCTCTTCTACAACAGGCTTTTTGTTTTGTTCATTGTGGTTTTCATCCCAAAAAGATTTTTCTTCTGCTACCTCTAGTTCGGATACAGATTTTTTTGCATTACTTCTACCAGTAGTGTCTACTTCTTCAATTATGGGTTTTTTAGATTGTCCATTATCATCAGCATCATCCCAGAATGACTTTGACTCGATCTCTTCCGGCTCTGTTAATGACTTCGCTTGGATTCTGGGTGATTCTACTTCTTCAATGATTGGTTTTTTTGATTTACCGTCATCATTGTCGTCGCCCCAAAATGAGTTGACTTCAACGATTTCAGGTTCTGTTATGGATTTTCTACCTTTGGTCGGTTTCGGAGAGTCTACTTCTTCTATGATTGGTCCTTTAGATTTAAAATCATTGGCATCATCCCAAAAAGATATTTTATCAACTTTTTCTGGCTCTGTTATTGATTTTCTAGCTTTATCTGATTTGGGTTTATCCACATCTTGTGCATCAAGTTTTTTAGTTTTACCATCTTCATCGTCATCCCAAAAAGACTTTTCTTCCATTACTTCAGCTTTTGTTTTATCTTTCTTAGCAGATTGTATCTCTGTTCTTTCGATCTCCTTTTCTAAAGCCTGTTTCTTCATTTTGTTTTCATCTTCAAGTTCATTCTCAACAATTTCTTCTTTACTGATCCTCGTGTGTATTTCTCTCGCTAATAAAATAACAACAAATGGTAACGATAAAAACATATTAATCAAAATGCGGGACAAGTATTATAAACATCACAAATGGACAGTGATCGAGTGCATAAATGGGAGTGGACCAGCATTCAGTCGAACGAATGCTTGCATGGAAATATCTACCAAATACTCATGGTTGGTATCTATGGACACCACAAAACTACGTGCGAATAAAGTAGTAAACTACTTCAATTCTATGTTATTCAAACTACTACTTTACCGGTGCTGTAGTTCCAGCATGCTGGGCTGTCGATACTTAGACAGACCTCTACTGACCGTGATATCTTACCATTGATTGTGTTTGCGTTCTGTGTGCTAATGAATGCTAACTATGTGCTGAAATACTTAAACAGTGTAAAAAATAATCTACAGAATTTTAACAAAGTCGGATTTCCAAGTCAGACATTTTTCATTGAACTAACATGAACACAACTGCACATAATTTTCGAAACATGATCAGACATGTCTTTAAAAAGTGATCTTTAAATCCCTACATTTAAGGCTCTACTTTTAATACTCACTATGGACGGTGACAGTGCTCTTGGAAGAGACACTGCCAAACTCGTTTTCGGCGCGGACCTCGTATTCACCACCGTCTTCTTCCTTCACCAGGGTCACTGTTAGGTGGTAGTTCTCTAGCCTGTAAGTGAAGGGTATAAGTAGAAGAATCTTTTTCTTTTGATGGGCTAATGCTGTTGGTCTCGACCGACCTTTACAGCGTCACCGGGCGCGAAGGCAGGCGCTTAAGGCGCCCAGTTGTCAAAAGTGGAGGGCAACTAACTCAAGGGCGCCTCTGGGGTGCGAGCCTCGGCTTGGGCCGTTGCCAGGATAATTGGATCGCGAAGACTACGTCCACTGAAAGAGTGGACCCTATTGAAGGTCGCGACCGTTCTAGCTAACTTACGGGGGGTACGTAGACTTCGCCGGCGGGGTCAGTGTCTGATTGTGTTACGCTGGTATCCTATACCGGTGCCGAAAGCGGTACCTGAGCCAGAAGGGCTAGACTGGTCCGGTGATCCTAGCGCAGCCGATACTACGGCTGCTATAGGATCATCCGGGTCGCACAAGACGTATCTCGGACGGCGATGGCAGGGTGACAATTTGATAAATGCTCGAGGAATCTTTTAGTAGAAGATTCCTCAGGCCTTTGTCAAATATTGAAAGAACCTACCAATATTCTAATAATGGTAACGACACAGAACAAGTATTTACGCGTATACTTGTCCTGCCGCGAGTGTCAAACCCGCCGCCTCCGGGCTGTGACCCGACCTGCTCAACAACCACTCCACAGAGGCTGTCATCTTATTGTTTAGACCGTCATTATTAGATATTTCAATGAAATATGTATTGGTCATTGTTGTATATTTAGTATAAACACTTGTGTTTTTAAGTAAATAGAGATAGAGTTGGAGAAGACAAATTCAAAACTAGGAGCAGTAAGAATTAACAAGCATACCTCTTGGTGTCCCTTTCGATTTTAATCCTGGCATCTGTGGTGACCTCCTTCCCATCCTTGAACCACTTGACTTTGGGTTCGGGGGAGCCTTCCACCTCCACGTCCAGTTTGAGGGTCTGGCCGGCGTCCACCGTCATGTCCACCAGGCTCTTAGTGATGCGAGGCTTCCCTGGGATTTTTAGAACTTTGTTGTAGAACTTTTTTAGAGATACAGGAAAAGTAACTTAAATGAAAAAAATCGTGGAGATCTGCCTTCCTTTACAGGCAGGTCTTTCTGACATGACCTCAACGTTACACAAATATGATTGATTTTGCAGTCTACAATAAAGAAACATGAGAAATGTGGATTTTTTAAAATAATGAATTAAAGGAGGCCAAATACTGACAACAGATTACAGCCTACAATCTCTTTGTTGTGAGAGAAGGCCGGCGTCCAGCAGGTTTATTTTAAAAAACTTTAGAATTGCGTTTGCCTACATTGGTGATGCTAGTCACTCACTGTTAACAGTAAAGGTGGCTTGACAGCTATCAGCGCCGAGGTCATTGGAGACCTTGCAACAGTAGTTGCCCGCCAGCTCGGCCGACACCTCCTTCAAGATCAGCTTGTGCGTACTTCCAGAGTCTACGCGGGTGAATACTGACTTCTTCTCGGTTATCTCTACGTCACCAAGGTACCTAAGGAAAAAACGAAATTAGTTATTGAGGTTTATTAAATGCAATTTTAGGCCACCCAAAGGCTTCTGACTTGGCTTAAAGACTATTGTCTTATTATTATTTTTTTTCTTATTCATAGAATGCCTTGTTAGACACTCTACTAATATTACAATCTAGCCAACAATTTGACTAATGAGTAATTTAAATTTTAAACTTTTATAATCGAATTATCTAAGAATGTATCCAATAACACGTTTCTTATTGTCTCTATTAAGGCGAAGACACATTGTTCTTGTGTTCTTTTTAGGTAGCACTTGTTTTTTGACAACAACCGGGACCGACGGCTTAACGTCTTTTCCGAAGCACGGTAGTGCTCAATAGTAAGTACCACTTTTGTAGCAGTCACCCATCCAAGTGACCACATCGCTTAAGTTTACTGTTCGGTTGAGAACGGCCAGTCAAGATTCGCGTAGAGCAATACTGAATCTCATAGCTGATTTTTAATTTATTTTCGTCAAAGTATTTGTCAACTTACCACTTGACGTTAGGTTGTGGGAAGGCGTCGACGTCAACGCTGAACTCAACGTTGATGTCTCCCTCACTAGCCACCGTGTCCTTCAGTTTGCGCGTGAACTGCGGCGCGGTGCGAACGTTCAGGATACAAGAGTCCGATGCACTGCCGTGGATGTTGCGGATCTACCGGGTTTTTATGCATCTTTGATTGTAATGCAACAGGTAAAACACCTTTTAATTTCAGAATATTCCATGCAAACTATGTAATAAACATTGTAAACTGTCAATCTATCAAACAGTTTTAATATAGTTACCTACCTACGTAATCCGGGAGTGTGGCGGTATTGGTGTATTCATTTTTTGATGGAGTTCGGTAGTTTTAAGTTATTATACTAAAAGCAGCAAAAAAAGTAATGTAAATGCTATTCTACCGATTCCAAGAATGGAAATTGTAGAATTTACATAGTTTACCTCACAAGAATACTCTCCAGCATCAGCCCGTGCCGCCGAGGTGACGACGAGGGAGTGGGCGGATCCGGACGACGATATTTTAATCATTGACGACTCCGTTAGCTCGTTCTTGTTCTTGAACCTGGAAAAATAAGTTTTGTCAAAGTGGTGATGAACGTAGTGCTAAGTTATATGGTATTATCGAAAACCGCGTCTTTATTTATCGTCAAGTGTATAGTAGTCAAAATCAAACCTATCACAGATTAAAAAAAAATATAACACCCAAAGATTATTTACATAATATCCTTGACCCTGACTAGGATTCCCTGTATCTAGAGACCAAGGAACTACGAGGACTCTGGTCCCACACCACCCAGACACAGAACAGGCTTTTTTCTGTACACAAACTCGAACTCGTCACCACCGGGTTATGAGACGACTTGCTCAACCAGCACACCACAGAAGCTGTCAAATAATATTTAGCAATAATATTATGAGATTTTTTAATGACGCGAGACTGAGATAGGAATATTGTTGCTTCAGCCCCACCCCTATGCCCAAAATGACAGGAAGAGCCTTGATTTTCGATCCTCGATCGAAATGCAGCCATATAATGATTATAGTACCTTAGATATTATAGACGCTATTGGGCAATACTAGGTGGCAAGACATTTCCTCAGAGTTCGTCTAGGTAGGTACCACCGCTTTGCCAGCTATTCTGCCGCCAAGCAGTAGTGTGCAAACTCTTCTGTATTCCGGTTGAAAGGGCACTGTAGCTATATAGTATGTTTATATGGTTTAGTGTGTATATATTATTGGGCAAATTACACTTTATGACCTGATCCCACAATCTCTTAATACCGACATTTCTTTGTTGGAGGTGTTTCCCGTATTTGTCATTATTTAGGTAAAATATTAATGTTACGATTTTAAAACACTTAAATTGTACCATTTCACAGAAGGCGCGGGCTCAGATTCGGTCTCGATCTTGAAGGTGACGGTTTCCTTTTCCTCGCATATCTTAGACTCGCCCATCTTCTTGGTGACGCGCGGCGGTGACGTCACGTGCCACTGCCAGAAGTCCGAGCATTGGTTCACCTCGTTCCTGTAGGATAAAGAAAAACTCAGAATGTTGTGTCGGCTTTAAGTTAGTTGTATGTTTTATAACAAGTTCACATAGAAACGTAAAAACACAACAAGACAAATACAGAATCTTAAAAAAAAAAATTGAACTATTCTTTATTGTACGAAATTGATCTATGACCATTATTTCATCAAAGTAATTTTTTTTTAAATTCTATTTAATTGAGGAATTTGTAGACTAATGAACAAGTTAGTTTTACTGATGCTGTTCCTGTAACTTTATATAATTAAAAAACATGAAATAATATTCAGCATTCTTCAAAAACATACTCAAATTATGTAAATACAATTTAATTGAGGAATTTTTAGACTAATGAACAAGTTAGTTTTACTGATGCTGTTCCTGTAACTTTATATAATTAAAAAACATGAAATAATATTCAGCATTCTTCAAAAACATACTCAAATTATGTTAATCAACTGTACAAATGCCTGCTATGGTGATAATCGTGATCTGGTCAAATGATGATTCCTATTCATCACCATCATCAACATTATCTTCCGTATAAAACATCCAACTTACTTAGCAACAACGGAGTAGGATCCCGTGTCAGTCAGTCTCGTCTCCTTGATGGTGATCTTGTAGACATACTCCGACTCCTTGGTGATGACGATACGCTCGGAGCTCTTGATCTCGACTCCATCCTTGTAGAAGGTCAGCTCGGGCGCCGGGGTGCCTTCCACTTCGATGGTCACTGTGTGGCTCGACCCGGCCTGACGAACGTGTTTCGATTAGCTTTTTATTTTTGACACCTGGGATAGTATCAGCGGGTTTGATGGATCGGGTTGGATCAGTCATCGGACTGGCCTAAATAATATGTCTTATGAAAGATCTGTGTGGAATTATCATCAGCCTTTGAAAGAAAGGTCGGTCCAGTCCAGGACACAAAAGACAGTTGTTCCAGGTCCATGAACAACTGTCGTTTGAGAATGGCTCCTGAATTTGAACTTGCTTTCTACCGAAGCCTAAGGATGCAATCAATTTCCTATTAAACTTCAAAGATAATTATTGAAAACAACTGTAATTAATTGCAAAAGCATATTGGACGAAGAATGTGAAAGTGAAAACATTTTATGTCCATTTTGATTATCAAACTATAAGGTACATTCAAAAGTAACTCTAACACCTCTGCAATAGGGGATTTCTTACCATGCAGCTCTGGTTGTCCACCTTCTTGATCTTGGGCGGTTGTTTGACGACCAGCTGCATGGTGGTGGTATCCTCCCCGAGCTCGTTGGAGGCGGTCACGTGGTACTCTCCCGCATCTGCTGCCGTCACGTTCTTGATTACCAAGGACATACTCTCTTCGTCTTCGTATAGGAACCTGTATTATTTGGAGGCTTTAATATCATGATAATTCCTCTTCAGGGTAAGTAGTCATTGGCTGGGGATTAAATCACATGACAATTATTCTTCGGGGTAAGTAGCCTAAACCAGCCTATTTACCTAAACCCGCTTGTTTTATTACTTTTAGGTTTATAAAACCAAACGGATATATTTTGAGACATTATTAAAGAAAAACTTTGACTGTTCCAGCCTCTATAGGTAAATAGAAGATATTTTTTATGATATTAAATTTACCAAAGCTAAGTTTAAAAATGACGCAAACTTAATATCATTTTCAACATCTTCTATAGAAGTGTTTATTACTCTGTATAAGTATATATAAGCGACTGCATCATGCCGCCGACTTTTGGCGTTCTATGACTTACAGATATAGACATAGACACATTAATATTTCTAACACGAAGAAGTTTTTCATTCAGATGACTTAGAATTAGATAATTATATAGTCTATGATCAGCTAAAATAAGCTAGTAATCTTTTTTAACGTAGAAATACTAACTTGTGCCTAGTATCCGGCTCGACGACCTTCCCATCATGCTTGAAGACGATGTTCGGCTTGGGGAAGCCCTTGCACTGCAGCTCTAGCATGGCGGAGGCTCCGGCGGAGACGATCGCCTCGCGGTGTTCGATCACCAACGTCGGCTTCTCAGGCTCACGGTGAAGCTCGTTGATGGCGCCTGGACACCAGAATATTAATGGATTGGTAAATAATAGATGGATCGTGGAGGACGCTTTATTGACGCTACAGCATGTTATTAATATGTAACAAATGTAAGAATGATAGAAATAAAAGTCAAAAGAACTAGCTAAAATTTTGATGTCATTGTAAACGGTGTCTGGTGCAGGCGATTTTTTTTTCTTTCCTTCAATCTAACTATCTCTTGCTCCCCATATCTAGCGATGGTTTACATCAGTCTTGATCTTAGCTGGTTATGATCATATATTTTTTTTATTTTTAGACAATGACGTCTCAGTGCTTTAGATTTGAGTTTGGATTTTCATTGAAACATTCTAGCAAGAATAAAGTTATCTGTTATTTATATTACTTTAATATATTTGCTAAAAAAATCCTCTATTATTAAATTTATTTTAAATCCACTTAGGTCTATAACGATTTTATTGATCAAAACCAAACGATCATTTATATTTATACGTAGGTACATATAATTTATTAACTGGCAAGACAATTTCATCGATAAATAAATAAACAATAATATAGGCCTTTACGGCGAAAAGCGAAGAATATCATAAAAATAATAATGATGATAATAATAATAGCACCCAAAGATTATATACATAGATCTGGACCCGCACGAAAATTCTCTGTATTTAGGAACCCAGTGACTACGAGGAGGAGGTCTCACATCATATTAACGAAGCAGATCCCGACTAAAGCGTCAAATATAGAAAACAATATAATGTCTATTTTTTTTCATCACTTTGTTCTTGGAAGCACTTCATCTGCATAAATTATGCAAAGCTTTTCATACAATAAATTTAATACAAAGCTATAACAACATATAAACAGAGATACAGACAGACACCGAAATCTCACCGATCCTCAACTCTTCTGACCGAGAAGAATGTTGTTGCGTAAAGGTACGCGTCCGATTTTCTGCAATCAACGCATTTGGAAATTCAAGAATCAACGCAGTTAGTAATTTTTTTCTACTGTATCTACTTAGGTAACAGCCTTAAGTACTTGTCTACATCGCAAGGAAAGTAGAAAGAGTAATGAACGTCAATAGCATTAAAATAAAACCAAATACCAATATTAAACAACTATACATGCGTAAAACAAACATAGTCTAAGGTTGTACATGTCCTTAAACTAAGAAGGAAATTGGACATACGCTCCTCCTTGCTATAGTCTGCTAGTGGTATGGCTCTATCATCAAAGTCAAGCCGCTAGCCCATTGGACATAGGTCTACCCTAAGGTACGACACAGCCCAGTTGTTCACTCCTGCCAGCTACTCGGCGCAAATAGGCACTCGATTTAGTTGGACATTGCGTTTGTAAAGACATGGTCTCCATCCAAGAACCCGTCTATCCCATCGGTAGTAGGTATGGCTTAACTTTTTGTCTAATTTATTTTAAAATAGCTTCATTTCTTTACCAATGATCGTCATCTAAATCATTTTTCTACTCTGAAGAAGTGCATTCAATAGCGATAACTAAACATAAATGCATCTAAACATAATGAAGGAATCCACGACGCAAAATATTTGTTATGTACATACGGCTGTTATATTTATGTGTCAATTAGGCAAGTGCTTGGAATTTTTGGCATGCATTGAAGTACGAGCGGAGGTTAAATAGCATTTGCGTATTATACTGGTGTTTAGTTCCCTATTTTAATATTATTAGCCTCTTGATTGGACACGAAAATAAACAATTTGCTACCAGTACTATTCGTTTCAAGATAATTTGACGAATGAAGCATTTAACCAAATTTTTAGGGATTAAACAAATTTCTAATTTGAAAATTTAAGGTTTGACATTGGATTTTCTCAATCAAGTATTTGACGAGTATCAGCGTCATCATACAAGATTCCCGATCTTCTGTCTACCATGACATTGACAGCCAATTCGATAAAATATGAAGAATACTTGTGCAGTGTAGTGATGAAAAAAAACATACCTTGCACAGTAAGCTCGGCCGAGCAGGAAATGTTCCCAGTGCTGGTCTTAGCCACACAGGTATACAAGCCAGCATCCTCCGGCTTCACGTGCTGGAATACGAGCGCTAGCGAGTCCTCGTCATCTCCCAGCAGCACCTTGAACCGCTCCTCGGGGTCGAAGGCCTGCCCGTCACGCTTCCATGAGAACGTTGGCTTCTCGCCCTTGGCCAGGAGGCCTTCACCACCGGGTGGGAGCTCGAAGAAGATGTTTTTGTCGTCTACGATAAACAAGATTTGGTTACACTTCAGAAAAAAAATTACCATCCTTCATGAAACCTACTAAATAATACTTATATAAGATCTAAGTAAAATGACCATAAATATAGCATGTTTACTGTATCTATCCTACTATAAGAGTGCTATCACAATATCTTAGATACGACATCGAAATTTAAAAAGCGCTCTTACACCGGTAGATTATTTTAGTTTATATCGTTTCTAATCTTTCATAGACAAGTAGCTACGGAAAAAGATTTTTATTTCCCTTTTTTTATAATTAGTTTACATGTTCCTTTTCATAGCACAATTCAGAAGACTTTTATTTGCATTCAAAAGTAATAATATGGAAAATTTAATATTAGAAAGCCTAATAAATTCATACGTATCACTAAAACTATTATGAAATAAAGTGGTCTAAATCAAGAGCGCTATTTATGGAGTTCGTTATCGTAAACATAGATACTGGAGTCTGTCCAAACATCGTAAATATGGTACGAATACATTAATAGCCAGTAATTACTGTCAATGTCGCACTCGTGCAGTTCTTTTTCCTTTGTTAATCTTTCCTCTTTGAACCACTTTCGAGTCTCTAATATTGTAGATGGGACAAGAAGCAAGTCCTAATAAAAATGATATAAATTGCACCGTCACTATCATTCAATTCCCACAGCGTTATACGTAATATGTTGAAGATCATAGGTCAGTGAATTAATGCTATAGATTTTCTCTAACCAACAAGGACATTGTAACTAAAAATCACTGCAAAACATTGAAGTATCTTTGAAATTACCAGAGAGGGATCAATAATGATAGAACTACAACTTACCAACAACAGTAACAGTGGCTTCAGTAGTGACATCTCCGTAGATATTCATAGCCCTGCAGGAATAATTCCCGGCGTCACCGGGGGTGACGTCAGGGATGACCAGTTCGTAGCAACCCTTGTCGGCTCGGGTGCGGATGATGGAGATGCGGTCAGACTCAGACTTGTTGATGATTTCTTTATCGTCGCGGTAGCTATGAGATGAGAAATTTTGTTTTGTAACACAATGCAGCTCACGCAGCGCAAAAGTTTAGTACGTACTTCACAAAACATAATGGTATTGCGTACCTACTTCTAAAATCGTTAGGATTACTGATTGAGTTTCACGATAGGATGTATAGGCGGTAGGTTCACCACGTGAAGGTGGGCACTCCTAGGGTTGATGTTCAGCTTATGTAGGTATGATAACTACTCTAGCTTATTATTAACTTTGCTTCGTCGGCAAAACTATGTAAGTCGGGCGTGTTCATATACTACAAGAACAAATTAATATTTGGGCTTCAGACATAAATTACTAGTTGCGCCCCGCTGTTTCACACGCGGATAAAAAGTATTTTAATTATTTGCGTATCCCATAGGAATATTTCACTTTTCCGGGATAAAATGTAGCCTATATGTTAATCCAGTGTATAAGCTATCCTGGTACCGAATTACATCCAAATCCATTCAGCCGTTTGAGCGTGAAGGGGTAACAAACATACACACATACAAACGTTCGCCTTTATAATATCAGTGTGTTAATTAATTGTCCGTGTTTTATGGATTATATTCATTGAAGTATACGTACAGGAAGTCTAGTCTAGAATTGCAAATATCAAACAAGAAGCATCCTTTTTATTGCATATTATTCGGTATACTCACAAAGTGACATCGGGATTAGGGTCGCCTTTCACTCTAATCATGAAGCGCAGGTAAGTGTTTTCCATGATTTCTGTATCCTTGAGGGCCACCAAGAAATATGGCGCATTTAGTGCATTTCTCTCTTTTCTCTCTTCGGGAGTCACTATAATACCATTAAGATTAATTAATATTAGTCATAACCAGCTAAAAATGTTTAATTAGATATTCTCCTAAATATTTTTGTAACCTTCCAAAGATAGATACAATGCACCTTTTAACTTCAGTTCTAGAAAATAGAAACAATAATGACAAAAACATAATTAAACTAGAACACAAATAAGTAATTAGGCTTATAAATTTTACCATGCATCCATATTACTATAAGTACGTGATAGGAAATATTTTAAGTGCTGAATACAGGAAAATTAAGAAAGTTATACGGACAGATTCAAACTACATGTTACAGCTTTACAATGTCTTAATCGATGATAGCATGAAACATGCATACAATGCGTAAAAGGTAAACATCATTGAAATGTAAAATATTTCTGAAAAATAATTTTAAAAATTAATTTCTGTAAAAGTAAGAAATTTGATGATAGCCATAAAAATACATAAATATTTTAGAACTTTTGATATGGTAAATGCATCTCACCGAATTTTACTACATTTTGTCAATCGCCAAAAGGTATAAAAGATGAAACTTACGCTCATAGACAGCTAACTGAGCTGTACAATGGGTGTTTCCTTTGGTGTTCTCAGCAACAGCAGTGTAAACTCCGGTGTCCTCTTCACGACAATGCTTGAGTTCTAGTATCTGGTCAATATCATCTCCAGTGATAGAGCAGCGGTCCATCAGGCGGTCATTTAGAGGTTTGTTGTCCTTTAGCCACGTCACTTTGACTGGCTCTTCTGACTTTTGCAACGAGCAAACGAAGACGGCGTTCTCACCCGCTGTGGAGTCAAATGGTGGTCACGAGAGCTCGTACGGATGTGTTGCTTTCATTGATGATAAAGGTAATTAATATCTAGTTCTAAATATATTTGTTGAATTTTAAATAAAAATTTAGCATTTCAACTATTAAAATTGGTAAGCTCACAGATACTGTGTCAATCGGCATGTCACATTGCAATTTGAGTATAATGTGTACCGTACGAGCCCTTAAAATGGTTCATAGTAATGAATGCATCTAGGAACTAAAAGCGTGGTTAGAATAATGTGTAGTGTAAAGTTAAAAGTCTACAAGCGTATGTACAAGCTCTAATAGTGTGTCTACTTCTATAGTGACAGATTTATTTTCTACCTATTTATACTTACGCTCGATATTCTGGCCTTCAAGAGTCTTCGTGAAAATAGGTCTGCCATCCTGAGATTGCGATTTCGAAACCGATTTTGTCGATTCATACTCTCCAGAGGCCACTGATCCATTACTTATAGTTTTTTTAGACTTAGAAGATCGGCTTTCGAAAGTCGAGTCACCATTTTTGGAGCTTTGGTAGCTGCTCTCTATTTTGGATGTAGCACTTTCAATCTTTTCGTCCTCTAAAGATATTTCAAGTCCATATTTCGAAGAGCGCCCTTCAACCTTGGAACTTTCGCGGGATTCCATTCCATACTTGGAAGCAATAGCGTCTATTTTACTAGAAGCATCGTATTCTGCTTCAGTTCGTTTCGTTTCGATCCCATACTTTGAAGCAATGCTGTCGATTTTGCTGGCGCTATCGTACTCAACTTCGTATTTGGATCCCTCTGTTCTGCTCTCTTTGGAGTCTAAGCCATACTTCGATGCAATGCTATCGATTTTGCTGGCAGTATCGTATTCAACTTCATATTTGGATCGCTCAGTTTTTCTTTCCTTTGAATCCAATCCGTACTTAGATGCAATGCTATCGAGTTTACTGTTGGTGTCATAATCGATGCCGTATTTGGAACCTTCGGTTTTGCTCTCATAACTGGACTCAACTCCGTATTTGGATCCACCTTCAACCTTAGAGCTAGAACTATACTTTGATTCATAGCGAGAGCTCGCTGATCCTTCTAGAGCACCACTAGTTTCATATTTTCCGCTTTCAAGGCGAGAACCACTTTCTCGACGAGCGTATGACGAAGTTATCCCAGAGCTATCATAAGTAGTAGATGATTCGTAGCGGCCACCACTTGACAATTTTCTGCTACTACTGCTATATTCTGAAAACATTTCAAACGCTTTTGTAACCCCTTACTAATAAACACTATACATTAGAATGGCTACTCGATGATTTCTCTGGGTTTAGCTTTGCCTATTTCAAATTTGACAGAGAGAAACCAAACGCAAAATAGCTATTCATGTGCTACATAATGTTTACTAGTAAGGGGGGGGGGGAGTAATCTTAATTTTAAATCCCTAAAATTAGAAGTATTGTAACGAGTTATGATTTAAAACTATTTACCTCCAGATAGCCGCGAACTGCGGCTGTATCGCGACATCTCGTCGTTGTTTTCGTCTGTGGTTACAGCTTGACTGATATTGCTAACTTGTTCCGAAACTTCCGCTCCAGTTGAGCTAAATGTTTTTTCTTTTAATGAACTTTCTGCAATTTGTTGTACAGATGTTTGTTCACTCTTTTGTTCAAACAACGTAGATTCTTGTACGGCTTCTTGAGTAGATGTTGTAACTTGTGCAGATTCTTTAGTCTTCTCTTCTACTATTTCTTGAGCTGCTTGTTCAGTTGATGAATGGTGAACAATTTCTTTAGATAACTCCTCTTTAGCCTTTTCAGATTGTTTTGTTTCTACAGTTTCCTGCGTGGATGTCTGAGCTATTTGTTCGAAAGATGAAGTTTGAACAGATTCTTTAACTGATTGCTCTGTAGACTGAACAGATGTCTGACTTTCAACTATTGATGACTTTATTGTCGCTTTGACAGTCTGTTCACTGATCGACTGTGATGTAACAGATTGATTTTCTTCAACGACCGCAGAGTTTTCAATAGTCACTGTTGATTTAGTTTCTAAACCAGAAGTGACTTTACTCTTGGCTGCACTGACTACACATTCAGCTGACTCATGAGTCTCGCTGATAGAGTCAACTTCTACTACTTCAGATTTTGAAACTTTATGGGCAACTTGGCCTTCAACAGACGCTTTTCTTTTATTTTGTGTTTGTTGCAATGATTCTTCTCTATTTAACACTTTTGCAACTTCAAGCTCTTCGACTCGAGAGCGTTTTTCTTTGCCTTCTTCGTCAAGGTCTGCTTCTGAGATGTCTCTTTTCTTTTTGTTTTCTTCTTCTAGTTCGAGAGATACTTCTTCTGGTGGAGGAAGTACTTGAAGATCGTCGGCAGCGTGCTCAGCTAAAGCAACTGTAAAATAAATATAGTTTGTAAATGCAGTATAGTTATTTTTGGACTAGAATGACGAGTGTTTTTGTTTTTTATTTAACAACTCACGGACGTCACTGGCGTATTTCCTGATCTCCGCCAACCAGGCTGTTTTCACAGTATCTTTGTGAGCGGCAAGTGTTATAATCCTAGAGGAGTTTTTTAAATGAAGCTGGAATTTAAGTTCTTCACCACTATCCTTGACTTCGACCTCAGGAAGCTGTAAAATAAGTGATGATCGATGAATCATAAAATCAAAATGTTCAAGCAATAAAGCATGATGCATCACGCAGACATAATAATTTATTTGTACGGCCTATTATAGTTTATTTCATTACGGTTTTAAACGATGTCTACATGGCATTATAATCATATTAGAAAAAATGAAAATTATTTACCTAGAACGCAAATCCATTTTTCAAACAATTTCTTCACCCATTAGTACACCTCGTATTACAAAACAAATCAGTAAGCGGAGAGGCTGTTGGACAATGTCCAAGTCTATATGGATGGTTTTTAAAATTGATCTATTTTTGGCTAAAGAAATTCATGACGTTGGTAAAATGGAGAAAAGCGTAGGTGAACCTTCCCGGAAACGGTTATGCAAAGTGTTACAAATACTGATATAATATTTTCACCTATATAATATAAGAAGTAGAAATAACCATTATCTATATACTAATTTTTAACACATTGACAGATTAAAGAAGTGCAAAGCGAATGCATAGATCTAAGAAACATAAGGCTCCAAACCTTATCAAAACTAGGCGTAATTATAACAGTAGATCTTTACCTTTATGATATCCTTAAGAATGAAGACGCTCCTATTGTCTTCCACTCGCTTGACCTTGCTGATAAGAATTCTAGCTTTGAAGAGGAAGAGGTATCTCTCACTAGCTTTGCTTTCAGCGTCAGTGACCGTGAACCAGTCGTGAGTGAGAAGCCTCCCGAGCTTGTAGATGTTCCCACGGTACCCTTCAATGCTTGATATAAACTTGTTATCGGTAGCTCGGTTTGGGATTCCAAGGAAGAGTTCTAGAGCCTTTTGTAGGTCAGTGCAGTCCTCACCGAGACGTTTAGAGTATTTCACTAGTTCCTGAAAAATACTGTGCATTTAATTCTTAAATTAGAATTTAATGAGCGTAGGTGTGAGATTATGTCTGTTGCAGCGTGTAACCTTGCGATAGTATAGTTGTAGCGTCCGCATGAATGGTATGGTAAAATGTGAACAAAAGTTATGTGATAAAAAAATTAAAGGTCGAATCATAAAATTGTATAAAAATGAATTACAGCTATTCCTTTTTCTAAGGGCACCGGTGCTAGAATTTTAAAGCCTTTCGAAGGCTTACAAACTGGCTTTACGACTGTTATCTGCTGTGTGACAACAACCGGTACAGACTACTTTTAAGTACATAGCACTTTAGTGCTTTCCAAAAAACGGTAGCGCTGAGTTGTTAATACTACTTTCGGAGGCAGTTACCCATTAAATTAGTCTCAACTCTGGGACGATCGTATTCCATAGCTAGATATAGAAGATTGACGATAAGTGTATATATATTTTATTATTTACCTTTAGTAGTAGTTGGTAGTCGTTGATTCGTTGTATTGGTAGTTTCAGATGCTCAGCGATGCCCTTGTCGTCACCGAGTTTATCTGCTAAAACCTAATAACAAAAACCTTGTATTAAATACACTGTAACATTAAAATTATTAACTTACTAATAACAGATCCAAAATTAAAATCAATTAAGAGGAGTAATATAAGAAAAGCGTAGCTTAATTGCGTCTGACAAATACAGTATGCTCGACGGTTGTAATTTTCTAAATCTACATTTCTTTCGTATTGATATAGCCATGTATTTTAGATAAGAGAGCTCCATCACTGTAGATCGTATCATCCATCACTAATCACCAATATGGATGCATGAATATTTTAAAAACATCGCAGTTATCGCGATTGTTAAAAGTAATCACAATAAAAAAATAACGACAGAAACAAGTGCGTTAAACTATTTTCAATAAGTACTAGGTAGTACTTACTGAAAACTAGAAAGCCCGGGAGAGTGTAGAACAACTACAAAATATGAAAGCAAATAACTAAACGCAAATAATAATTCTAGTACAGGAAAGAGAAGTGAAAAAAATAAGTACTGGGCAAATGTATATTGAAAGCAATTTGTTAATTGTAACACTAAACGTTGAGGCACTGGCAACATTCTAACGTTCGTTTCAATCAACCATTGACATCATAGTGATAGTTTTGTTGAAAGAGTCTTAAATTATATGCTAGAGAAAGTGAAAATCGAAAATTAGCAAAATCTTTAGAAGTCTTTGAAAAAAATTGCTTGGAAAAACACATGAATAAAATTGCCAAATTAGCTACTAACTCAATATAATTGAAATCAGAGTCTGGAGACACTATTACCACAAAATAAACGCTTAAAGCACAACATAGTGACAAAAAAAAAATAATGAGAAATCTACAAACACCATTAATAGACGTTCAACAGCATTATTGGCCATCAATAAAACGAGCGTAGTAAACCGCAAATCGATTGCTGCAAATCATCAATTTTCGCGAAATACGTAAAGCATGAACTACTGAGGCATTTTAAACGCCAACGGGATCGCACGTGTCGGATTTAGAACTACCTTGACATGTTGAGTTAGTTTCATTCGACTGCTTCTAAATAGTGGGGCGTTCGAGTAATACATATTCACAGCGAAATATGTTGGTGGTTACTGGAATAGTAAATATGGTTCAAACATTTTATTGTTATCGCCAACATTCGGTCCTTTTATTTTGTTGCCACTGCTATGAATGAGAACTTATAATCTGGCTTTCAAAATAAACAACGGAAGTTGTCCTGTTCTGTGTAATTTTTCCACAGCTAGGAATTTGGACCGTAAAACATGTATATTTGTGTTATGACCACTATACCACAATTTTAAGTTGTTGAATACACAGTGTTTACGTTGCGCAACATACCTAGCCTACGCTCTACTTTTGACTCTCCTTTTCCCTACGATAATATATGTTATGGTTAAAGTTTACTTACAGGATTTTGCATTGGCATAAACATTATATACAATACCTACATTCCTGATAGGATTAAGGATTAAGTACCTGATATAATTTTGGCTCGTAAAAGTGCTAGAAATAGCCCATTTGCAATAAAATCTTTTGATATAAGATTGATTATTAATTATTTTTTTGATTTTGACTTGACTTTGATTAGGTCCTATCGTTACGCTTGACACCCACTGCAATTGAAGAACTCGAAACACATACTGACAGAGTTTTTCACTGACCCCGCGAATGAATTAAGTGAGAGAAATCTCAGCTTCAACTACAAAAATTTGCTTTCAATTATCTGGACGTATGTATTCGATTACTTGTCATATTTTTCAACTAATTTGGTATAGATCTTCTACATTTTCATAGTTTTTTTTGTCGTCAGCAATTTTAATTTGGCTCCCTCAAGTTTGCTGCCGCGTTATTTACCGGTCGATTTTGATAATATTTGGGAGGGATATTTTTTATCCTATTCCAAACAAGTATATCGAAATGAAATAAGAGAAAAAATGGTCAAGAGGACATCATGATATAAAAGTCGCGAGGTGTCCGTTTAGGAGGTTGGTTTTTGATTGATTGATGACTTAGTAGCCAATTTTTATTACTTTTATCAGGAATATTTGCTATGTATTGACAAGATTATAAATTTTTAGATTTTAAAAGGATAAACTGATTTTTGTAACTTCTTCCATAAGTACTTGTAAAAGATCTACGGGCACTACTACTACCTTAAACATAACTAGATCATGATGAGCTATTAAAATAAATATATCAAATTCAAAGTCATAATAAAAATATTTAGCAAATCTTCACTGCTTGTCCATACAGTCAAAACATAAACATGAAACGTAAACTTGTAAAGTTCAGTTTTATTTGGAGCTCTGGCTTTTTATATGTGCATGTGTAGCGCATCAAGAAAGTAACTATTGTTTACGTTATAAACAGTCAGGAATAGCATAATAAAAGATATTATGGCCAATTGATCAGTAATAATAAGTCACATTCCTGGGTTTCTTCTCTCAACATGAGCTGTTGATAACGCATTTCGACTGCCAAAATCAAACCAAAGCTATTCGTACTCTAAGATGAAGTCAAAATTCCTAAAAAGTCTTACATAGCAATTAACCTTCCTTCGCCGAAAGCAGAATAAGATTTATAGTAACGATAAAATAAACGTATAGCGTAACCATAAAACAAAATTGTTGGTACGTACTAAAGGCTATACTTAAATCATTTCTAATAAAAATTATCAAGGCTTGATGAAAAATTCAGACGTTATCCTAGACAATTTCTACCAATCCGCATCACCAATTGGTTGGTAACAAAAAAGACATAAATTGTGTGAGCATTTGTGTCAGCTAATGATCTTTCTAACGATAAATTAAATGAATAACAGCGTACAGCTGAAGCATAGACAACAAGAAAAATACTGTAACAGCAAGAAATAACAAACACGAAGTCATTACGAGGACAAACAATGATACGATGTTTTGTTGCTGATTGCTGATTTTCCAGACATTTGCGAAGGCTCTGCATTATGATATCATTACAATATAGACCAAACAAATGCACCTTACAAACTAAACTTAAAAATTGAAACAAATGCACCAAGACATAACATATATTGTGTAAATATGTACGTAGATAAGTACTGACTGTGGAAGGTGACTACAGTAATTTAGCCAACGAGATAAACGTAAACCATAGATGACTTAAATTGATTTTTCCAATCAAAACAGTGTTAGAGCTTTCGGCATTATTCCAGAAAGTGTGAAGATTATGACGCAAGAATGTTAGCTGCTATCTGCTTAACACACTTTTGTGAACATAACAATTTAACAGAATATAGTTCATTTACATTACATTTGAAATTGCGATTGAAAGTGAAAACATTAAAACATAAAGAAACATGTAAGTGACGTCATAACGTTAGTTGTGCATCTGGTCTATAATTAGATTTTTAAACTAAAAAAATATATGGAGAATTTGGGTCAAGGTCATCCATCCAAGCTTTCGGGATGTTCTCCCGCGCACGCTCTCGGACGCAAGTCTTCGCGCGCGCGGCTATGCTGAAAAACATAATGCTGATGCTCATCTACCCACGCCTCACTCGAAATAAACCAGACGCGTTGCTGGTAACACTACACCCGTAACATTGAAACGAGGGAAAAATCACGATATTTTAGAGCCAACTGCCGGGCTAATAATACGCCGCGGGGCGCTACTGTCTACGGCGTACCTGAGCGCGGCAGTCGGCGGTGCACTCACGAGAACACAATCACAGTCACACACTTCACTCGGCGAGTGGTCGAAGGTCGATGCGCTGGAGCGAGCGAGGTGGTCGCGGCCGCGGCTTCCGAGCGACTGCTCCGAGCCACCGGCGCTGCGCCGCGCACGCTAAACTTAGCGCGCGAGGGTTGCTTTGCAGAGGATAACGCCATTTCACCGATGACGCTGTGATAGTGGGAAAGTCGGGGCACGGTCGAAGCTGCCTGCCAAGGTTGACAAACAAACCTTGAGGCATCCTTGGGGACATTCGGTACAATAACTGAAGTGACAGCACCAGGTAGGCCGCAGTAAGCCAAATATGAAGTTTAAGTAAGATACAATAAAGGACACAACTTACAGCCCACTAAGACAGCATTTAATACAACCCAGCTGAAATGGAATAATGAATGACAGAACAAAACAACAAACGCCCACTCTGTTTTCACGCCTACACTTCTGAATTCTAAAGAATAATATGAATTTCGAAAAGTTATATTTCTAGAAAGATCCAATTATTATATAGTATTTGAAATCATTGCATGCACTGCAATTTGGAGAATTCATCATTTGTCATACATCAATGAGAGCTATTTTGTGGAGAATACATTATTTCTGGAATTGAGTCAGTGGTGACGAAGGCGCCGGTGCGTAGGAATGTATATATTCTTGAAACGATCATCAGTGTTCGCTATATAGTCACCATCTTTCTAGACACGTCCATTGAATATCTCAATCTATTCATCTAGAACTTTTGTATTTTTGTTTGCACACCAGAATCATAAAGGTAGTAAAATAAATAAATAAATAAAAACTTTAATAGTTAACACAGTTAGCACAGGTAGCAAAGGAGGTACATCAACTAGTAGTGTAGTAACATTTGTTTTGCGTAAAGTTATTGTGTATTTTATTTTTATTCTGCATTTCCACAGACACCTGGGTCCGTGCTTTTTGTTAGATTATTTTTTATATTTATGAATTAAGCCTATTATTAATATGAATATATATATAATACAGGAAGAACAATACAGCCAATAACAAAAACATACATAAACATAAGTACTTATTTCTAATTGTGCGTATACCACCGAGCAAACCAGCTTCCGCAAGCAGCACTCGTTCACGAGCTATTGTGTATTTAGAAACTTCTTCTTTTTACTAGTTGAGTGAAAAATAATATATGATACGTTTGGGTCAATTTTTATAATTGTATCTCGCAATGTATAGGCGCTTTGTTTTCTTTCGTAATGACGGCGCCAATAACGCAAATTATACATAAGACAAGCTGTGTGTTTGCGCTAAAAAGTGTCGATTAGTGTTGAAAAAAGCTGTCAATACTGAGGAACCAGAACAAGCTTTTTTCTACTCTTTCATCTGGTACCTTGTCCATTGACTCTAATAAGATCTCTCAAAAAGGATGATATGGCTAACATTATTCAAGCATTTTTCTAGATGTACTGGATCAAGATTAAGAGCTACTAATGTAATTTCTCTTAGCAACACAACTTACTTTGCTGTCGTAGGTCCGTATTACAGAACGATGCTCAGTCATCGATCGATGCTCCAGCAAAGATTTCATTCATAAAGTGATCAATTAGTGAATGAAATCTCTGCTTGAACACCGATCGATGACTGAGCATTGTTCTGTAACACAGACCTAAGAAACCTTACCCAAGTCCAATGAGTTTACTTCCAGACAGATATGTAACTCTTCAGAAATAATAATGATAATAACGCCCAACAATCACATATATATAGATCCTGGACCCTAACTCTCTTTCTCTCTGTCTAGGGACCCAGGAACTACGAGGACCATCACCCAGACTCAGAACAAGTATTTGCGTTTTTTTTCTGTGCACAAATATTTGTCCTGCAGTGGGAATCGAACCTGCCGCCTTCGGGTTATGAGTCGACCTGCTCAACCACCACACCACAGAGGCTGTCAAATACAAAGCATCAGAATGATTTTTGTAAAAATTAAATTATTAGATTTAAATTATCAGCTGCAGTGTCACTCAGAACTCTAAAGTATAGAGGTTCGAGTGACACTGCACTGCGCACGTCATCCAGAGACATCAGCACAATCTAGTAATAAGATTACTAAACTGTGAAATCAGATCATAAAGTCTCATTTGCCCAGTAATTTCACTAGCTACAGTGCCCTTCAAACCGGAACACAGCAGTGCTTGCGCACTACTGCTTGGCGGCAGAATAACTGGCAAAGCGGTGGTACCTACCTAGACGAACTTTGCAGTAAAGTCCTACCACCTAGTAAATTCTTCAGCCAAACATAACAACAGTCTATGCTCAATATGTAGATGGCTCACGTTGGCTGGCAGTATTCCATCAGCACCACAAAAACAATACATGTTATGCAATTTTCTTAAACTGATGACATTTAAATTGAAGGGTTGAGAATAAAAAGGGCTTAACTGACAAATTGACAGTTTCGAAAAAATTGACATTAAACGTCAACGGCGTCATTTTAATGTAGAGTGCTTATAAGGTAGTAGAAAAGGTTTATGTAAGTTTCAGTTGCTTGAAAATGTTTTAATTCTATTCTTAAATACTAAATATAGAATTAATTCATACAATTACTGTAAAAATATAATATAATAAAATAAATATAATAATGTTTATATGCTAAGCGAACTGTATTCTTGTGTCAGATAAACCGTTTTTGGACTGACAATCTCGAGATTTAAGCCTCATTTCGGTATTTTGAGAATGTATTATTAATTTCTTTATTTTAAATAAGATAATTTCACGCTGAATCCAACGATACCCATAAGTCATTTTGTGAAAAAAATCAGATAAACCCTTTTTGTTCTCACCCCTTCAATTATTTATGACGTTTGACGGATGCAGATGTGTACTTCATTCACTTGGGGTGGGGGTATCGGATTATAGTGCATTGCGGAGACGAGTTAGTATAGTGCCTTCTCTATCGCACATTATCATACAAATGACAAAGACAAAAAAACTTTTTTAGGGTCAGTGGGCGTTAACAATACCTTAGAAATGTAAATGTAAAGTATAGCCAGAGGCCGGATAACTGCGAGTCACTGTCCTCACGCTGCGCTATTCAGCAATAATAGAAAATAGTCATTAAATATATTCAAAGCAACTTGAAATTATGATACTTATCATTTACTAGTTGCGCCCCGCGGTTTCACCCGCGAATAAAAAGTATTTTGATTATTTGCTCATCCCATGGAAACATTTCACTTTTCCGGGATAAAATGTCAATTGTAGCCTTTATGTTAATCCAGTGTATAAGCTATCTTGGTACTGAATTTCATCCAAATCTATTTAGCCGTTTGAGCGTGAAGAAGTAACACACACATACACACATACAAACTTTCGCCTTTATAATATTAGTGTGATTTTCATTTATTTATTTATTCATTTATTATCTTGGGCAGCCTCTCTGGTGTGGTGGTTGAGCAGGTCGGCTCATGACCCGGAGGTGGCGGGTTCGATCCTCACGGCATGACAAGTATTTGTGCACAGAAAAAAAAGCGGAAATACTTGTTCTGTGTCTGGGTGTCGTGGTCCTTGTAGTTCCTGGGTGCCTAAACACAGGAAATCCTTGTCAGGGTCCAGGATCTATGTATGTGATCGTTGGGCGTTATTATTTTATTATCATCATCAGCCTGTATTGTCCACTGCTGGACATATGCTGTCTGTCCCACCACTGAGCCGGGTCTCCGGCCCTTCTCATTCAATTACTGGCAGCCACTCATCGCAAACGTCGCTCCACCTATAGGCGGAAGGCGTCCTACACTACCTTTCCCAAAACGCGGTCTCCAGTCATGAACACGTCTGCCCATACATTTTATCAAAACTAGTTGATTGTCGGTTCTGCGGAAAATATGGCCAGCCAATTACCCCTTCAGTTTGCTGATTCTATGGGCTATGTGGTCCTTGTTATTCCAGCCTACCGATTTAAAATCACAGGGCTATGATTAGAGCTTTTCTGAAGGATCGAGTCAGAAACTAGGGTATCGTCACAAAAATCAAGGTAACTAACTTAAACCACAGAATTAACAGAACACCACAGTGTTATGTGATGCATAATCTCTGCTTTGCTAAAATTACATATTATAAATCAAGCTTGTACTTTTCAGCTGTTTCCTGTTGTTTTTTTTTTTCATTACAAATGTGAAAATGCGCGAGAGTGGAAAATGTGCAAACAAGCCAGCGACTATTTGAAATGAGACAGAGGTCTATGCCGCTTTGAATGAGTACGTACAAAATAAAAGAGATAAAATTCGTTTACAGCCTTAACTTGAGGGGTGGTCAAGTTACTTTTATAGCAATACAAAGGCGGAATCTCATACATAATTTTCTTGAAATTTTTAATTTTTTTTGACGGGCCTTGGATAGCCAGTTGGTAGTAATCCTGCCTTTCGAACTGTACGTTGTGGGTTCGATTCCTACCAAGGACAAACATTAGTGTGATGAACATCGATGTTTGTTCTGTGTCTGGGTGTTATATTGTATTCTATTTATGTATCTACAAAACAAAAAGTATCTAAGTATTGTATCAGTTATCTGGCTCCCATAGAACAAGTTTGGGGCTAGATGTCGCTGTGTGAAACGTCCACAAATATTTATTTATTTATTTTAAAACTTCCTAAGTAATAAATATGGACATAAACTGCGCATTGAACTTGTCAGATCCATGTTATTTTCAGTAATTATAAATCAGTTCGATCGATTGCAATTAAAATGCGTAATCGCCTATGTTGAACTTAAACTACATACATTTAGTGGCGTAATCGTCGTGTTCGTCATAAAGGGGCGATTGCCCCCGATATGACGGGCGCAACTGACAGCTCTCACCCGGCATCCGAACTATTCTAGTTGTTGGCGCGATGCCTACAGCAGCCGGCGCCGACAGTATGGTGGCCCACCAATATTGCATTGGGTTAGTTTACGAAAGCTTAACAAGTCAGGGATTTCTTTAATAAACAAAAGATATTCGAAATCCGTTACATCCCCCTACAAAACATATCCCATACCCCACAATCATGTCCCTTAAAAATTAACAGCGACTGTGTACAAAATTCAGTTAAACTCTAACAGCCTTATTAATAAACGGGTATTAGTGTCGGATTAGTTACTGCAGCTTTTGTTCTTTTTTTGCTACTGGAATATTTAGCTGGATCGAAAGAGACAAAAGATGGTGTAACTAGTCTAAAGCTAGTTCGTGTTTATTAATAAGGCTGTAAACGACGAATTTAATGCCAATTTTTTTTTATGGTAATGAATGACGTGGCGAGTTAGTCGTTCACCTGACGCTAAGCGACACGGCTGCCCATAACAGAACAGTGTTACTCAGAACTCTATAACATAAAGTTTTGCCTGACACTACACTGCGCACATCCTGAGACATCAGTCTGGTTATAAGATTACTCGACTGTGAGATCATCATAAAGTCTCAATTGCCCAGTAATTTCAGTAGCTACAGTGCCCTTCAAACTGAAATACAGTAGTGCTTGCGCACTACTGCTTGGCGGCAGAATAACTGGCAAAACGGTGGTACCTACCTAGACGAACTTTGCAGAAAAGTCCTACCACCTAGTGAAAATGCCTATTTTAGTACATTTATAAGTCTAAATTAATACATAATTATGTGGAGGTTTTTAAGAGGAAGGTGAATAGTTTCTTATAGCTGAGTGTGCTGCCTCCTCGACCACATTGACATTTAATATCAAGACAAATGTGGTCAAAAACAAGCCTATCATTTAAAAAATCAACTATGTTTACTTAATGTCAAAATATGACAAGCCTAAAAGTCAAAAATGATATAGGCACTTATTTTAATTCTTCTGTCACTAACGCAAAGCAATCTCAGAAAATAAACTCGGATCCGTAGTTTCGATTACACCCGTAAAGAAGTAGCAACAAGAAACGTTTCTTTTTCTTTGCTTGCTTGTTAAAAATTTCGTGCTACTCACACATAGCAGGCTAGTTTCAGTTAATAATTAGTTTGTATGAATAAATCTTTAATGTAATGTTTAATAGGGCTCATCTGTAACGACGCCCGTTAATATTTACGACGTCTGCAGCAAAGCTTTTAAGATCATGCTCATAATTCATCTCGCACTCGCACATGCGCACATTCGAACAAATTTTCAAATCACTTTCAGCTTTCAGTCCACTTAAATACCTTCTTCAAAACTAGTAACGCCATCTCGAGATTATATGTGGACTCAATTAAAAAAAAAAACGATGTAATACACACTCCGAATTTCTCTAACATTACCACGTTTGATGCGTTTAGGCTACAACTCAGATTCAAACCCAACACATTATGAAGAACTTCATGGAATTCGTCAGAGATGGCGCTGTGCGTAAACTATTATATTTAGCTCAGACAACCGAAAGCGGGGCAGGATGAGATTTAATTAATCTCTGATTCATAGTTGCGAGAATTGGATCAAGTTCTAATCAATTTAAATAGATGGCACCACTGGGTTATGAACTAAACCCAGTAGATATCACATACCAGGAAGTATTTCTTGACCACAGGATCGTTTGCCAGTAGTTGCTTGGCTCGAGGTTCGTCACGACAGTACGCCACGTGCTTGTCGAATTCTCGTTCCATCCGCAGAAGCGCCCGTCCCAGCATCTTGGGCTCGCCGGCGTAGTACTTTATACCTTCCAGGAGGACCCTGGGAAAAATAAGGCATTTTGAAAAACGTACAATAATGAGGCCTATGTGTTTAGAAATTTATAATGTTTATTGAGTAAGTACGCCAATAAACACAAATAGCCAATGTCACAACTGTTTCGGAAATTTGTAAATGATTCTATGCCTACGAAAAAAATCTATCACTCACATACTATAAGTTATTGTGTAAAATTAATTAAGCACGTGGTATGCAATAAAGAGTTTATATTATATTGTATTGTTATGTCAAATCGCTATTCTGTAACACAAAAATTTACTCCATAACTTTATCCCCTACTAAAAAAATTCAAAGTCCTAACTGACTGACTGACTTATGTATCAACGCACAGCCTTAACCACGCTGGTCCTAGAGATTTGAAATTTGGAGAGTGTGTTTTTGTAAAATGTATCCACTAAAAAAAGGTTTTTCGAAATTCCACCCTTAAGAGGGTGAAATGGGTGGTTGAATTATCTATAAAAAAAAAATCTTCGTTTCCTGTCGGCCACGCGGGCGAAGCCGCGGTTAGAAGCTAGCAGTACATAAATACTAACGTATTATGGAACTCGCAGATCTGCTTGAAGTTGGAGAAGAGTAGGTCGCGGTTATCGAACACCACCTTGGGCGTTGTGGCCTTGTCCATCGGCCGCATGTACCGCGACACCACCTGCTGCATGTCGCGACCGAACTCTTCCTCCGTCTCCACCAGCTCGCGGACCACCGCTCTGCAGGATGACACACATTACAAATATGGTTAAACAGAAAAAAGGGGGTGTGCTTTCGACCACACTACTGAAGTAAAACTTCTTTAGTTGACAATTGTGACACCGGACATACCAACATAATTTTGACAGTCTCTATGGTGTAGTGGTTGAGTAGGTCCGCTCATGACCCGGCAGGCCAAGTATTTGTGCACAGTGCAAATATTTGTTTTTAGCCTGGGTGTTGTGGGACCATGGTCCTCGTCCTAGTCGTTCTTGGGTCCCTAGACACAGGGAATCCTAATTAGGGTCCAGGATCTATGTATGTGATCGTTGAGCGTTATTATTACTAATTTTAACTTTGTTATGTTGACAATGGAGATCTATATGAACCAAAAACATTCCAACTTCCGTTCGCCTCGCCAGCTTACTCCCAAAGTCAAGCGTGCGTAGTTTTACTTCATAAATGTCTGAGATACTTTTTTAAAACATGAATCAGTATTTATAACCTTCGTGCGCCAAGTCCTTCTAACTCAATCAACTCAGAAGCCATAGCGGACATTACGTCTAATATCACTTTCACCATATCTCCATCATCGTGCCGTCCTCCGTCTCGGACGGAGAGGAGGTCGTGGATGATAAACAATATAATTTATTAAGCTTGAGTCACGGGAGGGGCACGTGAGGTGGTGCCAAAAGAAAGCGTGGGAGACGCCTTTGTGATGGTGTGCAAACCAGGTAAGTATTTGGCGCGCCAATGGAAAATATCCAAAGTACGTGCAGATTTTTAATGAGAATGACAGGTGGCCTGGCATTAAATTGAATTGGGAGGATGTTTTGACATTTTGAGAGACTAAACCGAGAACACGTTATTAAAACGTAATGTGTTCTTTATCATTATTCCTATTACATAGCATTGTCCTAATTATTATAAGGAATAATAATAATACTAATAATAACGCCCAAAGATCACATGTGTAGGACCCTGGACCTTAACTGTATCTAGCCCTGTGTCTAGGAACGCAAGAACTACAGGCCCACAACACCCAGACTCAGTAAGTCTTTGAGCTTTTTATTCTGAGCACAAATACTTGTTCTGCTGCAAGAATCGAACCCGCCGCCTCCAGGTTATGAGCCGACCTGCTCAACCACCACACTACAGAGGCTGTCGACTGATTATGAGTTTTAATTTGGATCTGGATCACATCCGCTAGTTCCCACATTCATCATATATTATATTGAACTTTTTGATAGAGATAGAACTCTGACAGATAAATTAGACTTAAAAATCAAGCTGCACTCGAATAATTGAACTGAGTAAGAGATGGTTGGAATTAGGAGAAACCCATAAGCTAGTTTTAGCACTTTTACAAGTCAAAATTAAATTAGGTGCTTAAAATTATGTATTTGTACAAAGCATATTGTACTATAAAGACCCCGATATACAAATAGAGGACAGAAAGTTATGATCTCTACAGTATTCTCTTCAATTTAGTTACTGGCATGACATTCGAAAGAGCTGTAACACAACCGATGTGTTTTGTAATACACAAGGAAACTAAAGCAATGCTCAATGCAGTCATCATCTTTGCAATTTCAGACCAGAATAGAATAGAATATTATTTATTGGTCATATAACTATGCGTGTTACACAAGGCAGGTCAGATTACATTTCAACTTAATACAATAATAATAATTATACATACATTGATTGAAATTGGATATAAATTTAATAAATAAATAGTCGTCCAACAACATCAATAAGTAACTTCACTATAAACGAATTATTGGATAAGAATAGTAACAGTATTACATAAGTCCAATTTCACAAATACCATACTATTTTTAAATTTTGTTCATCTTCATATAACTCAAATGATGATTCCGTTAGACGCATAGTCATAAAATCATTAAATGAGTATAATGGATTTGATTTGAAGAAACTTTTCAATTTCCGTTTAAATTCAGTCAAATATAGACACTTGTCTAATAGGTAGAAGTGTCTACCGTCTGTTAATGGACAGCCAGACAATTATTATACTCATAACCGTACGCAAACACTGGTTTTCAGTACTGTCAATTATCGTAAATATACATTTTGGCATGGCTCTTTATACCCTCATGCCCATGCAGATGCATTTCTGGCAATCTGGCGAAGTGGTAACGAGACAGCCGTTAGAGTAATTGGGCGACAATTTGATTTATTATGTTGGTACTGTGCATCCGGCATGAGTAATTTTGTGAACTCTCCAGACATATTAAGGCGTGTAATCCGGCAATGATGCTCTTGAATTATTAGCAGTTTTCAAAATAAATATTATTATGTGTGAATCTAACGGTACAATAAAAGAGTTGAAAACTCTAATAATATTCTAAATCTACGGATATTCGTAGCAGTTTTCAAGACGTAAATCAATAGTTCCTTTTAAAAAAGAGTTCAACCACTTCAAACCCACATTAGTTTATCACAAAAATGAGAACATCATCAATATAGGTGAAATACCCATTATTAAGGATAACTCAAAAACTACCCATTAGGTCTTGATCATATTGAAATGGGACAACACGGGGAGCACCGACTTTCAAATAAAAAATGAATCTTCAAAATCGGTTCATCCAGTCTAAAGTTCTGAGGTAACAAACATAAAAAGAAGTAGAATTGAGAATCTGTTTTTCAACCGTCAAAAAGTATGTTGAAAAACAGAATCTTTCAATAAACAACACTGAATTTTCGAGCAGAGTGCAAGGAAACCAACTGCATAAATGTGGGGCATCCATACCTATTTTCAGCTCGAGTGCGCCCATGAGCTATTGTTTGTATGATGAGCACACAAACTGCCTGATTTAGGCGTCCATCAGTCTGCGTAAATTCAGACTGTATGCTCCGATAGCCGATCTCTACTTCAGCCAATGTAAATGCATATTTAAATGCAGTTGAAGGGAAATCTATTCTCGGATTCGTGTATCATGTTTAGATTAGCGTTGGCGCGATCCTTGCTACGAAATGTTACTTTGTTTCGACAATTGCGTAAATTTATATGAGAAATGGATAAATAAACTGTAGATGTGAACGTTTTATTGTCGTTTGAAACGTTTAGCGTAATTGTTGCATTAACAACGTCGGTGTGTCGGATGATTCCGCTATTAAAGTCATCGATAAACAACGTTGGAATATCGCGCTCTATTCCATTGATAATAGTACAAATATAACCTATCCTTAAAATTTAAATTAATAATAAATTTAACTTTTACGGATTTATGGTAACTGTTCATCAAGTAATGAAGTAACACTATAACGGTGCAAGGTATTAAAAAGTCAGTCGAAAATGAGCAGCGACAATTTGGAAAACAATTTTGACTAGTCTGATAGCTCAGTTGGTATAGTAACTATGCCTTCAAACCTGTAGGTTGTGGGTTCCATTCCCATCCAGGACAAACATTTGTGTGATGAAAATCAATGTTTGTTCTGTTCTTGGGTGTTTTATATTGTATTCTATGTATGTATTTACAAAAATATCTAAGTATTATATCAGTTATCTGGTTCCCATAGTACTAGCTTTGCTTAGTTTGGGCTAGATGGCACTGTGGGAAATACCCACACATATTTATTTAAAAAATAGTATTGGTTGTTTGTAAAACGTAAACGCATTGTAAACGAAATAGATGGAATACGTATAAATAACTATTAATTACCTCCTATTTTCTACTGACTGAAACTTGTTTAACATAGGTCTATAGAACGTGTCAAAATTAATGTTCTCTCTGCTTCAAATATATTGGATTGCAGTGTGACAGTATTTGGCTTGCGCCAGATAGATATTTATTCCCGCCTATGACGCAAAGGTCGATAGAGACCAACAGCATTAACTCGTTCAAAAATATAGGTATTTATTAATTACATAATTCAGGTGGATCCATTCTACATAGCACTCACTGATTATTTATAGTTTTCGTAGTACTTGGATATAGAATTTACTTAATTGAATGTCCGTAGGTCGGGAGAAGGCTAATTCTATCCGATATAGTTTGAAGCATACAATAAGATTACTCGACTGTGAGATCAGATCATAAAGTCTCAATGCCCAGTAATTTCACTAGCTACAAAACGGAACACAGTAGTGCTTGGTGGCAGAATAACTGGCAAAGCGGTGGTACATACCTAGACGAACTTTATAGAAAAGTCTTACCACCTAGTAGAAAAGTCCTACCACCGAGCAGATGAAATTTGATGAAATGTTAAATAATTTAAATACTTGGGATGGAAGTAATGAAACAAGAAGCTACGACATGACTGATTTTATTTAACCTACCTTCACAATCATCTTTAAATATTATTTATTTACTAAATACCCACAATCCCCTTATTAAAAACCATAATTCGGAAGTGGTAAAATGAATTAATAATTGTGTCCTATCAATTAGGTTATGATTTAATTTACAAACATTAAATATTTACTTATATTAAAACATTAATCAATAACATGTATTCCAAATGAATAAATGTTTGATTTTGATAATTATTAGTTGGGATATTTAATATATGTTAATCATTACATTTATCTTGGTTTAGGTACCTACTTATCATTCAAATAGATATTCCTATTATACATTATCCCCCTTGAAAACAAATAATTTTCATGTTACCTTTAATTTTTCTTTCACATTTGTAGGTATAGGTACGTTTGAATTGAATTTGTATTTATTAATTTTAGATTATTACATAACTTAAAATTTCATTTTATAATAATAAAATTAGCGTTATTACAAAAAGCTGGCAGTTTTTATTTACCTATTTTTCTAATTTATCTTATACAAATATTTAAAAGCATGCATTTTATTTTAATTCTAAATGGTTACCTGTATATTTTTATATAACGTATATAACATGCACACGCTTATTCATTAATTCATTAACTATCATGAAGTATTTTCATCTATGTATATATTTAAATCACAATATCTTTCTAGAATGTTCCTACATATGTTAATTTGTTTTATGGTAAGTGTTATACATATTATGTTATTGTTTTCTAATTATTTCATCGAATTAATCGTATTTTTATTTTTACAACACATAGATATTCGTTTAATGAAGATTATTTTTGTTTTACATTTTATAACAAATTATTATGATTATGTTCTCACGTTTGGACGAGGGCGGACGCGAACCACCAGCGGGTAGGTCCACCGATCAGGAGGTATCACTTCCCTGCCGGAACGAGTGCGCTAATTAGAAACGTTCGAAGGTGGAGGGATACTGGAGCTGCTCGGGGTCTGCGTGGGGGACGGACTGCTCAAAATGTCGTCGTACTGCGACGTGTAACCGGGGGACGGATCTATACGTTTGTCTGAGTCTATTATTATATGTCTCCTATTGCGTCTTCACACCCCGCCTGAATGCATTCTAATTGCATATGAGCGAGAGCTTATTATGGATATTATAGTGCCCGATTCCCATCTATTACCTACTCTCACTTTTACTTTTTGTCCTATGTTCAGTGGTTTCAATGGTCGCGAGCCTTTATCGTGATATTGCTTCTGCTGTGTCTGGCGATCTTCTAGTTTCCTGTGTGTATCCTTGGCTATCTTGGGCTCATACATTGTCATTGACCTCGGTAAAATGCTGCGAAGTTTCCTACTATATAATAACTCGGCTGGAGATGGAATCTCAGTGCTAATTGGAGTATTCAAATACTCCAAATACGCTAGAATCACTATTATCTTCGTGCACTTTTTTCATAATATTTTTAATTGTTTGTATGGAGCGTTCAACTTGCCCGTTTGACTGAGGGTATCTCGGTGATAAGGTAACGTGTCGAAACTTCCAATCCTCGGAAAACTGTTTGAAAAGGTTTGAAGAAAATTCAGGGCCGTTGTCGGTCATCACTGTCTGTGGAATTCCGTGTCTAACAAATATGCGTTTTAATTTTGATATTATTTGTTCGGATCGTAATGACTGTAGTTTTCCTACTTCAATAAATTTACTAAAGTAGTCTACAACTAGAATATAATTTTCGCCTCTGAAATGAAATATATCTGCGCCTATTTTCTGCCACGGTATACTTGGTATCTCATGAGAAATCAATGGTTCTTTAGTGTTCTGCTTCCTGTGAGTTAAACATGCCTGATAATGTGATAAATAATCTTCTAGTTGAGCGTTTATGTTTGGCCAAAATATAATTTCCCGAGCCCTTAATTTGCATTTTTCAATACTCATGTGACCAATGTGAAGTCTTTTCATCATTTCATGTCGCATACATTTCGGAATAACTATTCTCGTCCCTTTCCATAAAATGCCAAAATTAAAGGTAAGTTCATCCCTGAAGTCCCCGTATGGTTTCAATATAATATCTAAATCTTTTTTATCCGTAGGCCAACCTGATTTAATAATTTTTATTAGTTTCTGTAATTCATCATCTTCTTTTGTGCATTTCTGAATCTGCAGGAAATGCGAGTCAATCAGTTGATTACTCGCTGATAACGCACACACTTGTGCTTGCAAATGTAAATAATCGCGCGGCTCGCTAGCGTTGCTGCCGCCGCCACCACCTGGCGCGACCGATCTCGATAATGAATCGGCTATGTAAAGGTATTTACCTGGTTTGTAAACAAGTTTGAAGGTATATGGTTGTAAACGTAATAACATTCTTTGTAAACGAGGAGGAGCGTTCACTAACGGCTTATTAATGATGCTGACTAGGGGCTTGTGATCTGTTTCTATCGTTACATCTGTTCTGCCATATATGTACATATAGAATCTTTCACATGCAAATACGCACGCGTATAACTCTTTTTCTATTTGAGCATATGCTTGCTCAGTTTTTGTTAACGACCGAGAGGCGTATGACACGGGTAGGCCATCGTGCATTAGACAAGCACCTAAACCAATTTTAACTCGCATCTACAGAAATAGTTACTGGTTTTTCTAGTGTGTAATATTGTAATACTGGCGGGCTAGTCAAAAATCGCTTCAAGCTTTCAAAACATTTTTGATGCCTTTCTTCCCAGTGCCATACTGTATTTTTTTTAAAAGTTCTCTTAGTACTGATGTTTGTTCAGAAAAGTTAGGTATAAAGTTGCTAACGTATGTAATCATACCTAAAAATCTCTCCATGTCCTTGACGTTCTCTGGAGTGGGCATGTTTTTTATTGCAACTACATGTGACTCATCAGGTGATATCCCTTTATGTGATATCTTGTGACCTAGATATTTAATTTCAGACTGGCCGATCTTGCATTTTTGTTTATTTAATTTTATGTTTATTTCCCTGAATCTGCTCAAAACAGCTCTTAATCTTTGATCATGAATTTGTTTATTAGGCCCGAAAACTAAAATATCATCGACAAACTGTATTACTCCCTCTAGGTCATCTAAATGCTCATATAGCTTTTTGTGAAATATTTCTGATGCAGAAGATATCCCGAACGGCATGCGTAAGAACTTAAATCGGCCATACACTGTATTAAAAGTACACAAATCTGTGTCTTGTAATTTCACTTGCCAAAATGAGTGTTTGGCATCTAAAGTACTAAACACTGAAGCCCCTGATAGCCGTGTCGTAACCTCTTCAAATGTGGGTAGTTTGAAATGTTCGCGTTTAATACATTTGTTTAAGTCACGTGGGTCTAAACATATGCGTATATCCCCGCTAGGTTTCTTGACAACGGTCATGCTATTTACCCAATCTGTGGGTCCTTCTACCTTGGCGATTATCCCTTGTTCCTGCATTTCTAAAAGTTTGTTTTTAACTTGTTCTTTAAGAGCTACTGGTAATTTTCTAGGTGGATGTATGACTGGTTGAGCATTTTCTTTTAATTGTATTTTATATTCTCCCGGTAAGCATCCTATTCCCTCAAATACATCCTGAAATTCATTTAAAATACTATTCTCTGAGTTTTGTTTACTAACTGAAAATACTCTTTTTACTAATTGTAGTTCCTCACACGAACGCTTACTCAGAATGGGCACAGAATTGGTATTCACTATTATAAATTTCAAAAAATAGTCGTTATTTTTATGCTGTACTTTTAGATAGCATTTACCTATGACACTAATTTCACTCCCTGAATATCCATGCAATCTCATCTTCGTAAGTACTAAATCAGACTCAGACAAACCCACCAACTTAAACATTTTTTTGGAATAATATTAACATCAGCTCCAGTATCTAAATTAAATTTTAATATTTTATTATTTATCTGTAAATCTGTTAGCCACTCTTCGTTTCTAGAATTAATTTTATTAAAGTGATTTTTTACCTGATCGGTGGGCCCCTCGTGAACTTCAAACACCCTGCACACTCTTGCGAAATGATTTGGACGCCTACATTTGTTACACTGCCGACCGAACGCTGGACACTCGTACCTCCTGTGTTTCATACCACACCGCTGGCACTGCATATTGTTGTTTGTTTTCTGTCCGGAATATGTACGCGTAATCACACTTCCTCCTCCGCGAGGCGGTCTGCCACGGAACTGTGACACCTGGACACCCGACGGCTTTGAGTTTGATGCGGTGTTTTGCATATTGCGTTCTCGATTCACCCAATGAACATCAGCTTGCTGTTTTTTGTCTTCGACCATTTTTACGTTAACTTCATGCACGTAGTGCTCAGAGTTCTCCGTATTGATATGAACAGCTTGCGCGCGGGACATTTCCGCCAATCTGCAGATGTCGATCGCCTTTGAAAGTGGTAAATCAACTTCTCTGAGCAATCTTTCCCGTAGCACTCCATCTCTCAACCCACATATTAAACGATCGCGCACTAAATCGTTACACAATTCTTTAAATTCACATTTAGCCGCCATTTTGTTCAATTCGAATACGTATTGCTCGATTGATTCTAAATCCGTTTGATCTCTGGTAAAAAATCGGTGACGTTCTATTGTCAAGTTCTTTCTAGGTAGAAACACTTGATCATATTTTAGTAATAATTCATCTACTGTCTTGATCTCTCCTTGAAACTGATCATAAACTTCTCGGCAACGATCTCCAATTACGTGCAATAATATATTTAGCTGCACATTTTTGTCCTTCTTTGATAACTCGCATGCTTCATAATATATTTTAAATGATTTCTTCCATTTTTCCCATTCTTTACTTAAATTTCCCGAGGTCACGTTCGACAAGTTGTTCTCGAATTGGAGCGGTTGAGGCGGCCGAAGTGCGGAATCCATTTCCAAACGATTTACAGTAATATTTACTAAAACCCACACGCGTACGTATATATCACTCTTAAACTCTTACGAAAATCACTTAAATATAATATTTATTTCGACTGCGCCATGTTAAATAATTTAAATACTTGGAATGGAAGTAATGAAACAAGAAGCTACGACATGACTGATTTTATTTAACCTACCTTCACAATCATCTTTAAATATTATTTATTTACTAAATACCCACACATACCTAGACGAACTTTATAGAAAAGTCTTACCACCTAGTAGAAAAGTCCTACCACCTAGCAGATAAATAATAATAATAATTATAAATATATTATAAATTATACAAAAAACTCGACATTTATTATCAAGCGAACACAAAATACGAATAGGTACTAGCGCACGCTAGGTACTTACATTTAAACAATACCAAAATGTACGTTGAAAAATTACATACGTAAATAACAGACGCTAATTTGTCACAAACAAAGAAACAAAGAGATAATTGAGAATCCAAAACGAACATAATACCAAGAACTGAAAATGAAATGCGAGGATTGAAAGACGAGTGAGTTGTAACAATATGGGAACAAAAGGATATGTAAAAGAACATCTGTCGGCAACTCAAACTGAAGAGCTTTCAGAGTTAAACAGATCATAATATTTTTAAATACAACCGAAGGCCAAATGTGCTTTTCAAACTTATGTAGATGAATAAATCATACTTATCCTTTTAAAAACGCGTTAAACTGACTTCGAGAAGTACTTGGAACTGTGGAGTTCCGTAATCTATCTTCGAAGATCTCAATAAAATATACATTGTACCAACGCACAAGGTACTTCCAGCAAACAAAAAAAACGCAAATCATACTCGGGGAGAAATATATATATAAATATAAGGTTGAAATTAAAATTCTTCCGGAATAAGGAATCCGCTGTAAATTAGTCGACGCGTTGAAAGCTGATGGCAATATTTCAGAGCTGCTTAATTGACGCTCCGAATGTGGTGATACAATGCTTATTTATTAATCCAGGGTTTGGTTGGAAATTACAGAGGCCATATTCAGGGAAAAACAGAACTCTTTTTTCCTTCCTTCATTTTTCTATTTATTTTTACTAGGTGGTAGGACTTAACTCCATGTAATGTTTATATGCATTTAAGAATTTTAACTTATATTACTATTATTATTATTAATTATAACTGTACTAGGTGGTAGAACTTTTCTGCAAAGTTCCACTAGGTAGATACTACCGCTTTGCCAGTTATTCTGCCAAGCAGTAGTGTGCAAGCACTGCTGTGTTCCGGTTTGAAGGAAACTGTAGCTAGTAAAATTACTGGGCAATAGAGACTTTATCACCTGATCTCACAGTCGAGTAATATTATTACCAGACTGTGCTGATGTCTCAGGATGATATGCGCAGTGTGTCGCGCAAAATTTTATATTTTGAAGTTCCGATTGACACTTTTCTGTTATGGGCAGCTGTGTCGCTTAACATCAGGTGAACGACTAGCTCATCACATCATTCACTAACATAAAAAAATGTATATTTATGAAGCTGAAGCCGTGAAGCACAGGTACTTTATACATTTTTAGCTGCAGCGAATGACACTTGTACTATTATTTATTCTCTGCCAATGCCACGTAACCTTGTCATGAATTTTGCTAATGGTGCAGCAATACATGGAAAACATTAAGACAAAAGCACCTTCTCAATGTCACCTCACATTATCCAAATACCTGTATCAGACATTTGATTATTTATGCAAACATTAAAATTTTTCGTGTAGCACGTGTCCGTGGCACTTCGTTTTAGTGCCTCGTTAAGATACCTAGATCCAAGATGCCAAGCAGCTACCGGTGATTTTCCACTATCACCTACTTAGAGTCGGAAATACCACAGACTATATTTATCCTTACGCCCACAGCTCCACCTGTGTTTTCAAACTCATGCAAAAGCGTACCGATGCAATTACAAGTAGACTTGAGCTACGTCGTATGCTCTTAATTGCTACTACATACATAATTAAAATGACTGCTTTGTTGTTGTAGGCCTACACTATTTTTATCAATAGATTACTATTCTTGAACATAAGCATACAGTTTGTCAGATCGCGAAAATGTCATATTTTTCTCGTGTAGGCAAATGATTAGCCTTTTTTTATCTTTGTTTTGGCTCCACACTTTCGTGTAAGTATTTTGCCAGTGTCAAATAATAGATAATATCTAAAGTAAAAAAAAAAATTTATAATGGTTACCTTAGCCTACAGCACGTACATTGCAAAATCTTACGACTATGACTAAATATGACTTGGGAAAGTCTCAGAGCCAATTGAAGGGGTGAGAACAAAAAGGGTTAAACTGATTTTTTTCACAAAATGACTTATGGGTATTGTTGAATTTAGCGTGAAATTATCTTCAATAATACATTCTCAAAATAGCGAAACGAGGCTTACTTAAATTTTGAGATTTTGAGCCTAAAAACGGTTTATCTGTCATAGGAATACAGTTCGCTTAGCATAAAAGCATTATTATATTTATTTTATTGTATTATATTTTTACAGCAACTGTATGACTATTGTAGTACTATATGTAGTATTTTAAAATAGAATTAAAATATTTTCAAGTAAGTGAAACTTACATAAACCTTTTCTATTACCTTATAAGCACTCTACATTAAAATGACGCCGTTGACGTTTAAAGTAAATTTTCTCGAAACTGTCTATTTAACAGTTAAACCTTTTTTATTTTCAACCCTTCAATTGTGAGTCAGTATTAATGCGTTACAAACACCGACTTTAGTAAGACACTTGATTTGTTGAATGCGTGCCAACCTATCGTGGTATCGTGCAGAGCAATCTAAGATTGCGATTACCGAGAATTATTTGTTATGATTCTCTTGAGAGGAGATCATTTGGGTTTTTTTGAGGGGCACTGAAGCACTGGACGGTAATGAAAAACACTCATTGGTGAATGAATGAACCGGTAAAGATAACACGAATCTTTCTCAAAGGTAACTTAATTCCGAACGATACGGTTTTAATTTGGAACGAAGAGAAGAATAGAAAAGGATTTGTAAAAGCCTTTCCTGTAAACATAATATTGGTATACGTACTAATTCAAAGGATGAATTGATTACTTCTGTACTAATAGCACTATCAAAGAAAACGATACGACCCGATAAAAAGTCGTAAACCGCTGACATTAAAAAGCGCGTCAATTCAATTTCAGGTTGACGTAAGCCACAATAAAACCGAGAAATTATTTCCAAGTAAGTGTCCCGGAATTCTTGCTTTGATGTTAAGACAATACTAAGAGATTAACCAGGTTTTGGATTATTCAGACCATTATTTTCAATTTTTATTCGATCTTCTGGAGACGTTTTGAATCCCGAAGATCAACGTTCGGTGCAAATCTTAACCTACAAAAGCATGTATTTGAATTCAGATTTAAAACCACCCCGTAAAAAATGAAGATGTTGAAACGGGACACCACATTAATACATCCTTCCAATACTGAACACTTTACAGAACGAACGTGGTAATACTTACTGTCTTCTCGCAGCCAGAGAAGTTTGGTCTCGCTCCATATTCTGCTTCTCTTGGAGGATGGAAGCCGGCACCAGGCCTTGTCGAGTGCGCAGCTCACCACCCTGCACGTCGTCTATAACTCGCACCAGCCATCTGAAAACAAACACAGTGGGGGTCAATCATGAGGCAGGGCGCAAGAATATTTTGCTACAGAATCCAGTGGGATAGAAAATGCTGATGTAAAGCTGAGCTATTATAAACGTAATCATAAGACTAAAAATCACTATCAAATGATAAAATAACAAAGCTAAACGTAAAAATAAAGGCTTATGAAATAGAGAGAAAGCATAGTACAGTTAGATCTGCCCAATTTGTGTCTACTATCAACCAGCTAAAACGTTAGGGCCGCGTTAATAAGCAAAGCCCAACAATATTCTAAGATTTTCACATTGAAACTGGAGGTTCCATTTCTAAATGTTCTTTATAGTTAGTTTTCATCTCACAACCACCTGCAATACTTTCTGTTCTAAGCTACAAACGCAAATCTGGCACAGAGATTAAATAGATTAAAATATGCCTGAGAACTTCAGACAGCGTTCATAAAATTTAGGTCTGTCGTTACAGTCTAGCAGTAAAACGTGTCATAGTATTAACAGATGGGATCATTACTATAGAACACCTTTGTGACCATGTCAAAATAAATAAAATATCTTACGTCCCTTTTGGGATATGTAGATACACTTTTGATAAATGTTTACACATTCAATTATGTAGTTGAGGCGAGCTTACCCCTTGATTACGATATATTGTCATTCTTTAATGTGGGCTATTTAGGAGGAATGTTTTTAATTTCTCAATCCGTCGGTTATTGGCATGTGAGTGCCAAATCTTTGCAATTACTTCGTTATTATTAGACGATTAGCTGATCCAATTTTTAGAAGCGTTCAATCTGAGGCGCTGTCAATTTCGAGCAGGGTTTTCACTTTCATAACGTATAACTATTTTAAACTTTATAGAAGTGTTTTGATGGCTATAATAAGTAATAGTTATCAAAAGTAGCAGGTAAGAGTGCAGATGACGTGCGGCGGGAGAATGCAGGTTATTCTATGCCACTTGACAGCAACTATTCTATAAGATTTTGAAATGTTTATTTAACCTTACTCCGCTAAAGCTAAGGTGCAGTTAAAAACCATTGAGTTACAGTGTAGATGCTCAGGTTTCAAGAATATAGGTAACACGCATTGAAGATTTGAAAACCCCGATCTCAAGTGACGAGGAAGTGACGTCACAGATCAACGTCTTGCAGTTCGTTGCTCCAATCTAAACTTCCTAATTTAATTGAACAATCAACGTCTGAATATGAAATAGTGTATTACCAGCTTGTGATTATAAAGTGCGATAAAAGTCTAGATTAAAAGCGAGGAAAAAGTAAGTGTTGGCACAGTAGAGGGGTGAAAAATTGTAGGTAATTGCTTATAGTAGTTGGATCTGAATATATTAGTGCTTAAGTGCGTACATCTAGATCTAGATATAGCTCTGCTATTTCCATCTGACCAGGGTGTGACGATATGGCCTAGTGGTATGGGAAATTGGAATTGGCTCTAAAACCAGTATGCCAGAACACGAAGTTCCTGATACCAGATTTTGAGTTTAAGGTCCGTATTACAGAACGATGCTCAGTCATTGATCGGTGCTCAAGCAGAGATTTCATTCACTAGTTGATCACATTATGAATAAAATCATTGCTTGAGCAAGCATACATTTGTAGCAAATAAACAAGTTACACATCTTATATAAAAACTTTTAAGTCAAGGTCAAAGGAATCTATTGCAAATATGCCATTTTAGAACTTTTCAAGTCAAAATTATATTAGGTAGTACTCAAAATTAAGTTGTCTTAAACATATAAAATTACAAAGTGCTTGTATTATATTAAATAGCAAGCCCATTAGGTTCAATATGTGAGTCTGAGAAAAAGAAAAGTTCTCTTGGACTACAGGAGCTAGTAATCCGGCGTAATGCAGAATAGATAAGACGTAACAAACGCTTACGCTAACGGTTTGTTTTAATTTTTATTCTGACAATGACCAGAGGATTTTGTAAATCCCTTGACAAACGACTAACCTTATTATAAACACTATAATTATTCAACGTCATCCTACTAGACTATGTGTTGCTTAAATAATAGAGGGTAATCCAGGTGACCGCGTTAGTGCGTTATTCAGGTTACTATGAAAATTTGATTCGTTATTCTTAGCGTACTTAAAATTATTTCGCGGAACTTCAATCTAGTGTCAGCAAAAAAGATATAATTTATGATGATAGAAAGGGAGAAATATTTAAAAATTTCATGGTGGGCGTTCTGTTCTACCAAAACAACATTATTATGTGATAAAAATAATGTTCCGTAGAAAGACGCAAAAATTTACAATAAGTATAGTTGGCATTTATTTATCTTCGCGGATTTTCGCAGTTTCTAAATCTAAATGACAAAGGGAGTATAATTCAATGTGAAATTAAGTGGGCATTGAATAATGTAATGAGTTAGGGAAAGGTATTTTTCTTTGTTCTGCTCTATATGAATTTTTTAACGTTGCCTACCTTTATAATGATTTTAGACAGCCTCTGTAGTGTGGTAGTTGAGCAGATCGACTCATAATCCGGAGGCGGCGGGTTCCATCCCCGCGGCAGGACAAGTATTTGTGCACAGAAAAAAAGTGCAAATACTTACTACAATATTTTCCTAAAACGAATAAATAGAAGCTTTGTATCCATCACTTGCGGATATTATGTGGGACCATGGTCCTCGTAGTTTCTGGGTCTCTAGATACAGGGAATCCTAGTTAGGGTTCAGGATCTATCTATATGATCGTTGGGCGTTATTTATTTTTAATACATTTTAATGAATATAAATGTGTGGAATCTCACTGTATTATTATATACGGCCATATTTAGGGCTATTAAAAGCGATTGTGGCTCACACTATTGCAGCGCATACTATTTCCGAACCGACTTACTAGGGACTTTTAAAAGAAATCAAAAACACAAAATTTGAGAACATCATGTGTCGTCTAACCGGCACTTAGCCAGCGTGGTAAAATATGGCCTACACTTATTATTATTAAAGGACTTAAGTCGTTTTTGTATTCCTCAAACTATTGGTCATCTACTTATAAAAATAGCTCTCTATTTAGACAAATGGTCTATCTCTATCTCTTATTTTATATAATTGCATAGTTATGTCAGCGAATAGCCTTGGCCGGAGATAAAAGGATTCTCAGCGGCATGATGAAGTGGCTATCATCAATTAAATTTGGACATTTTTCAGAAATCACTCGATTTATTTAAACGGTATTTAACGTCGGCATCGCGCGGTTTGGGAATTGCGCCAAGCGGGGAACGTTGGACGACTTTCAACTAATAGGTATACCTTAAAGGTAGCTTCACACAATCCAATCTGCCACCTAGTCTGTCATGAGATCTGTTCCATGCAGCCGCAGCACGCCTCACGCGATGTGATTTGATTAAGGTAACAAATCGCGTGGCAGATTGTATGGTGTGTTGGCTTTAGAAAAATTACAGATGCATATAGAAACTATAAATAAATAAAAATATAATAAAGATTCTCTATAATGGCTATTTAATGTGGTGACAAGTTTATGTAATTTTTTTGAATAATAGCATCACCGACTGTGATTTTTTCTCTCTAATAGCAACAATCCAACTGCCAATATTGTTATTATTATTATATCTGAACTAACTTCTGCCCGTAGATTCACCGGCGTGGCGTATATATATTATATATATACAACCACCCATTTCACCCTCTTAGGGATGGCATTTTGAAATTGATGGATTATAGAATGGAATTTTGAGATGGATTTAGTTACCTTAGTTAGCTACATTTTACAAAGAACACACCTTCCAAATTTGATGTCTCTAGGACCAGCGGCTTAGGCTGTGCGTTGATATATAAGTCAGTCACTCAGTCAGTCAGGACTTTGAATTTTATATGTATAGATTATGTGATTTTGAAGATCTCACATAAAATTTCCTTCGTCACATCAAAAAGTAAATTGGCCCGTGATCTGCTCACACCTCGTCGGAGGGAGGGGGAGCCATTTCAGAGCTGGGCTCTCTTTATGGGGTATAGTTTCGCACCCTTCTTTCGGGGGCGGTCTTCCGCGTGGCACTTCTCTTCGCCAGTTCGTCCCGTTCGTTCGTTTTCCTCCGTTGGGAAGCCCAAATCCTACCTTTTGGTTTTAGGTAAGTCAGTTGATCTATTTTTTCTGTGCAATGCTATGACGTCAGATTTCATTACATCTTGGCTCACGCAGTACTATTAGTTATTCTGTGCCTCACGTTCGTACAAACAAACTGACGGATGCACGTTACGTTGATGCAGGTATAAACGCATTACGTAACTTTTGGAAATCGGTTAATGTATGCTATTCTAGGATATGTTTAGTTTCATTATGATTTGCGGTGAAAGATATGATGCAACTAGAAATTAAACGATATGAAGCGCACGATTTAATATAGGAAATAATCATCGTGGAATTAATAAGCGTGATCGTATTTTACTTTTTACGTTTTGTCATTAGTAAAGTTTCTCTAGGTGAGTTTCAACCGTGGAATATTCTGGACTAAAAGCATCGAACTTGAAAAGAGAGACCTAAAGTCCCCCTACAACAAGGGTGGGAAAATTTACACTATTGGCGATCTACAAAACTTTGAGCTGCTAGCGATCGAGTCACAGCCAGTTTTTTAAAGGCGTTTAGTGAAGGTGAAAGAAAAGTATTTATATAGATCAATGAATAGCTCTGCAGGTAAATAACATATATCATAAAAACGAAAATAAAACGAAAATCAAATATTCGTGACTCTGGAAATTCAGTTAGTTTAAGTGCATTACATAAATAAGTTCAGACTGTAGAATAAAGAACATCGGAAACTGAATGCCTTCTAGTTTGACTTTATAAGCAACATTTCGTATGTTGTCTCAGTATCCGATATGGTCTAGTGGCTAGGATACCTGGCTCTCACCCAGGAGGCTCGGGTTCGATTCCCGGTATCGGAATTATATTTTGTTATTTTATCAACACGTACATTTTATAAATTTACGCCTGAAGTTTTCGAAGTAAAACTTTTTTACGCACGCTTGATTTGGGGAGTAAGCTGGCGAGGCAAACGGATGTTAAAAGTGATTGATTCACGTAGATCTCCATTGTCAACATAACAGAGTTAAAATGACAACTTACATCTGTCAAGACGGCGACATTAACATAAAACAAAGCAAAAATAAAGTTATACCGATAGATGGAGTTAAACCACGTCAATTAAAAGCCGAAATTACTCCGACCAGGTTTCGGACATGTTCGATGTCCTTCTTCTGGGAGCCAGTTACTAACGCAAGCCGCGGCGGCTTTCGCAAGCGTCAGCACGTAATCGAATATGTCCGAAACCTGGTCGGAGTAATTTCGACTTTTAATTGACGTGAGTTTAGCCGTTATTCATCTTACAAAATGTGTCATACTCACGATAGTTTTCAAACTTAAAAATAAGTTTTACTTCAGTCGTGTAGTCTAAAGCACACTCTTTTTTTAAAGTTCGTCTAAGTGGTATACCCTACGAAATAATAATATGGGCATGGCCACAGATGTTAAAATGCTATAGTAGACATGGCCATCAATAATATAGAGTAATAAAAAAATTAAAGAAATTAGCAGTGAGTTGGCAACAATCAGGGAACATGTCGAGCGTCCCACCTATTTCTACTTGACGCGTTACCGTTGCGGTCACTTATTTTTATGACGCTACTATGTATAGAGCTTTTTTTATGACGCTACTATGTATAGAGCTTTTTTTATGACGCTACTATGTATAGAGCTTTTTTTATGACGCTACTATGTATAGAGCTTTTTTTATGACGCTACTATGTATAGAGCTTTTTTTATGACGCTACTATGTATAGAGCTTTTTTTAAATCTTTTTTTTTGTTTTTGGGTCCACACTTTTGTGTATTTACCTATATTAGCTGATTTAGAGTTTGTAAATTTCATCCTGTTCAGGATCAGTGTCAGGAAATATACATCCTTTAGGCTCTATTTTGTAGCAATACAAGTTATATTTGTATGTATTTGAAGGAGCACTAAAACAATTGATTATCCTTGTAATCCTGGCTCCAACTTTGATGGACCATCAGACCAGTTTCAAAATTCTATAGAATGCTCATAGATAATGCCAAATTTCAATTCGATCTTACCGCTGAAAGTTGTCTTAAAATCGTTTCCAAAATTAGTACCGTACAATCAAATAAATAAATAAATAATGTCGTCGTGAAGCTTAATATTTTTTGTAATAAAATGTATACACGATGTTGATAATCGAACAATAATTCTAAATATATATAACTCAAAGGTGACTGACTGACATAGTGATCTATCAACGCACAGCCCAAACCACAGGACGGATAGGGCTGAAATTTGGCATGCAGGTAGATGTTATGACGTAGGCATCCGCTAAGAAAGGATTTTTCGAAATTCCACCCTTAAGAGGGTGAAATGGGAGGTTGAATTATTTTCCCATAGGCCACGCCGAGAGCGAAGCTGCGGGCAGAAGCTCGTGATAAATAAATTAACAAACTTAATTTTCTTAGGTAAGTCAGCAACTCAGATAAGAGCTGCATGTCACGCAACTAATCAATTGTTAGAACAAAGTCGGAATGCATTAAGCATGTTCATTACTATCCCTATCCCTCCTATCTATATCTATATGCTATCTATATCCATACCCTATCTATAATTATATAAATTGTTTCAATGAACATTTTTCATTCCGCTATCGAGAAAGGCTGTCCATCACATACATCCGTAAATACGTCGGCGGATGAGACGACGACGTGTCCCTAATTCAACATCCCAATTAGAGTTCATGGCACAGGGTTAAAATAATCAAACGCGAATATACTAATTACAAGTAAATAAATAATAAAAACGGAAACTGGGACAGGACCGACGATTTGTACAAGGAATGGTCTTATTATTATTTATTTATCTAGATTTAAAGTTAAACTAACAGTAGTAGGTACGTGACCTCAACTAAAATACCAGTATTTCTTTGTAGAGCCATTTTTGAAAATAGTTTTGGAGTTGATTCAGAAACCGCGTAACAAACAATCAAATAATAATGAACAGAAATACTTAATGAAGATTTCCGTTGTACAAGAAATCTATGTGCAAAATTTAATTCAAATCGGTTAAGGTGTTTTAACGTAAAGCCACACAAACATACAGAGAACTTTTCATTTTTATATTATTAGCAGGAATAGGGAATAGGTAGAAATTCCAATAAATAAAAGGATTGTCATACTTGACTAAATCAAAAACTGATCTAATGATAAAGAATCTTATTTCTAAATGATTTTAGTTTATGTTTGTTTGTGTCTTGTTTGTAGGCAAGTAGATATCTAGGTATGGAATTAGGGGGATTATTATGATTACAACGTTAGAGATTTATAGCCGACATCAAAGTTATATTTGTAGAAGATAGGTTAATGGTTCCGATTGGGCTTGTTTTCGTAATTTTATGACGTTTAGTTAATGCATTCAACATCGTTTAAGTAGTACACGCAATTTCTATCATTTTGCAATTAGTATCTATGACTAAAATTGTGTCGTCAGACGACTTAGATACCGGCTGTAGGCAGAAAGAAAAGAATCACAGGTTATCTATATATCGGGTTGTCTGTAATAATAAAGGGTTATCTGTATTGGTGAGGGTAATTATTGTTAGGTCTATGTAACTTATATATAATTTATAATAATAAAATCTTTATAATTATGACTGGCCCGATAGCTCAGTTGGTAGTATCCCTGCCTTCTGAACTGCAGGTCGTGGGTTCGATTCCCACCCAGGACAAACATTTGTGTGATGAACATCGATGTTTGTTCTGTGTCTGGGTGTTTGTATTGTATTCTATGTATGTATTTACAAACAAAAAGTATCTAAGTATTGTATCAGTTATCTGGTTCCCATAGTACAAGCTTTGCTTAGTTTGGGGCTAGATGGCGCTGTGTGAAATGTCCACACATATTATTATTATTATTAATTTGTTATTGTAATTTCAGGTTTATATGTAATAATAATAATTAGTTTTATAATATTTATATAATTTTATATTTTATATTTCAGTTTTATTTACTTTAATAATAATTAATTTAAATTTCATAATAATAATAATTTTTAAATTTGTTATTGTAATTTAAGGATTTTTAGGTTTTTTTCGGGTTTTTTTTTATAATTTACCTACTATAATCCTTTGCGACTGCCCCAACATAGATAATCTAATTACCTGAATTTAGCGGAATTACACTAGATATTATAATTTCATTTTGTATCTAAGATGAACTTCCGCGAAGTCACGCCTGATTCTATCAATTAGGAAAAGAGTAAGTAAATATAAAATAAATTGTATTTGAAAATACGAAATAATATATTCCATTGAGTGCATAATAATATGTAGGTAAATATATCAACCCGCCTGAAACAGCTACTTAAAACTTTGGGGCTAAAACACTTTACAACTCGTCAAAATCATCAGAAGAGAAAAGAGATGAAATCCCTCAAAAGAGGGATGAAATTTGAAAAAGTCTAAAAAGATTCTATAAACAAAACTTTGGATCCCGTTTACTAGGTACTCCGCACCAACTCCAACAAAAATTGTTCTTATAAATAAGATTCTATCTACAGACACCAAGTTAGTGACTGCTTTATAATTGAAGGGGTGAGAACAAAAAGGGCTTAACTGATTTTTTCACAAAATGACTTATGGGTATCGTTGGATTCAGCGTGAAATTATCTACAATAAAACATTCTCAAAGATACTGAAATGAGGCATAAATCTCGAGATTTTGAGTCTAAAAACGGTTTATCTGTCACAGGAATACAGTTCGCTTAGCATAAAAACATTATTATATTTATTTTATTATATTATATTTTTGCAGTAATTGTATGAATTACTACTATATTTAGTATTTTAAAATAGAATTAAAACATTTTCAAGCAACTGAAACATACATAAATCTTTTCTATTACCTTACAAGCACTGTACATTAAAATAACGCCGTTGAAGTTTGAAGTCAATTTTCTCGAAACTACCATATTGTCAGTTAAACCCTTTTTATTCTCAACCCTTCAATTAGTACAGAATATTACAACAGAAAAATCAATAATTTTCTATCGTTAGCATTTTATCGGTAGGTAGTTTTGACAAAGAAACTATTTCATTCGAACATGAAAAGAAGGATTTCTTGAAGGTTTTATATAGATGCACTCTTTTGAAAGGCCATAAAATGTGATGGGTTCTTTAGTGGCAGTTCAGACTTAAAATTAATGACCAATGGCGGATTTTACGTGCAGAAACAAATTTAAGTTCTCTTGGCTTCTAAAATATTTTTACGACATACTTAATGATAGATTTAGTTCATTTATTGATTTATATAAATGACCGAGAATTTTAGTTTATTAAATATATTTTAGTATCGTCAAATAATAATTTACAGATGACTACAGTGATTAGTAAAATAATAATCATAAAAACAACGATTTTCAAAATAATAATAATAACGCCCAATGATCACATACATAGATCCTGGACCCTAGTTAGGATTCCCTGTATCTAGGACCCAGTAACTAAGAGGACCATGGTCCCACAACACTGAGACAGAACAAGCTATTGCGCTTTTTCTTTTTGTGCTTAAAGACTTGCCCTGCCACGGGAATCGAATCCGCCGCCTCCGTGTTATGAGCCGACTTGTATAACCACCACGCCACAGAGACTGTCAAATAATGCATTTAATATGTAGAGCAAGAACATAAATAAATTGTTAACGAAATGGGGCAACTGAAGCAATAAAAATAAACCAACGGTGGAACTGTCAGTTAAAAACCTGACATACAAGATGTGAAATTATTGAAAATAAGTTTGTATGTTAACTCTCGCGTTCCCGAATTAGAAACATACATACAGAAAACTAGAACAAGCTCAGGAGAAAGGCAAGCACTAGTGAAATTGTATATCGCCGACCGCTCGTCCGCAGGGAGTGGGACGAAGGAAAGCCAAGTTAATATTGCTAATAATGTACGTAGATTATTTCGAGAGCGGTACCCACGCCAATTCTTAAAACAATCATACAAGACCTCCCACGTTGTACTAAGCTTTCAGTAACTCGAAAGAAAACTAAAGCGACATCAAACATCGAAAGATCTTTTCTGACTGGTTGTAATTTTGGGTATTGTGGAAATGATTATGTAGTTGTAATTTTTTTTCTCCGAATCGGGGACATCGACCCATTATAAAACACGAGAATAACGGGTTTACCTGTAATACATTTTCATAAAATATATGAAAAGACGTAAATAACAGTAAAGTACTTCCTATAATTAATGCTTTGAGGAAAAATCATCAACACAGAGTGGTTTAAGTAAACTAGGTATCTACCTATTATAAACTGGCGTGATGTAGTTCGTCTACATCGTCGCTTACCATCAGGTGAGATGAAGCTAAATATCTAGAGCAATCTTTTTTAGACTGTCCCGATAGCTCAGTTAGTAGTAACTCCGCCTTTTGAACTGTGGGTTGTAGGTTCGATTCCCACCCAGGACAAACATTTGTGTGATGAACATAGGTGTTTGTTCTGTGTTTGGGTGTTATATTGTATTCTATGTATTTATTTACAAACAAAAAGTATCTAAGTATTATATCAGTTATCTGGTTCACATAATACAAACTTTGCTTAGTTTGGGCTAGATGGCGCTGTGTGAAATGTCCAGACTTTATAAATGTTTGGAAAGTTCAAAAACAACAAACCACAGTAAATCGATAAAAGAAATTAACAATATTTTATTTTTTTATTTTATTTTATTTTAGTTTCTTTGGAAAACTAACAGCTAAATATAATACAATATATATATACACGTAATATACTTATGGCTAATTAAAAGTTTAAATTTAATTTTAATTTAATTTTAATTTTTAAAATAATTTTATTTTAATTTTTTTAATTTTAAATTTAAATTTAATTTAATTTAATTTAAATTTAAGTAGAATATTGTTGTATTCATGAATACTTTTTTTTTTGTTTTGTCACTTTTGTGTATTTAGCCAGTGTCAAGTAATTGATAATTTGTCGAGTTAAGTAATATATATGTATGTCAAGTCAAGTCAAGTCACAGTCCAAGTCATCAAGTCAAGTCATAGTCTAGTCTAGTCAAGTTATACTCCTAGTAAAGTGGTGGCCACTTTACCAGAAGCTTCTATGGAGTTTTGGAAACGACACGAAAAGAAACGTTTCACCATCATTATACCAATTTCCTACACTCATGCCTGTAATCCAGCACTTAACGAATAAAATGCCACCAATTTTATGCACTAACACTGAAAATAACACAAGTTTTGGAAAACAATACAATGCGGTGACGCGATCTTTTTCGTTTTCCCGCTAAAACTCCTCATGAATACTTTGTAACCTTACAACGTATGTACCGATTTAATTATTAATACATAACAGGTTATGATATGAGTCAGTAGATAGTTCTAAGTATATGTGAACAAAATAAAAAAAATAGCAATGAGAAAACAGCTGCAACAATAATTTCTAAGCTAAATCTTCTGAAACACTAATCATTTTAAAAACAAGCAATAATGTCTCCAATTAGGTTTTACTAGGTGGTAGGACTTTTCTGCAAAGTTCGTCTAGGTAGGTACCACCGCTTTGCCAGTTATTCTGCCGCCAAGCAGTAGTGCGCAAGCACTACTGTGTTCCGGTTTGAAGGGCACTGTAGCGAGTGAAATTACTGGGCAAATGAGACTTTATGACCTGATCTCACAGTCTAGTAATCTTGTTACTAGATTGTGTTGATGTCTCAGGATGACGTGCGCAGTGCAGTGTCACGCGAAATCTATACTTTAGAGTTCCGAGTGACACTGCAACTGATATGGGCAGCTGTGTCGCTTAACATCAGGCGAACGGTTAGGTCGTCGCGTCATCCCTTAAAAAAAAAGAAAAATCAACTAATATAAATAAAGCTATTAGAGCAGATAGACATGAAAACCCTGTATACTAAATGTTTTTTGAACGAGCTAATGCTGCTGGTCTATACCAACCATTACAGCGTCATCAGGCGGTGTTAACCGTTATTGGTAACGTAACCTACAGTGACGTAGAGTCCGCTTTGTTCCGCCCGCTCTCTGGTTCCCTACGCACTTGACCGATATCGCGGACGACGGTACACGCTCTAATAAATTCAAACGAAACGATGCTACGATTTGTTTTAGAGGTGAATGCAGTAAAACGTTTCTGAAGATTTATTTTAAAATCTTCTGAGAGCGTATTTGTTATTTTCGAGTTATAACAATTAGTAAATGTATAACCAATTTTTAGACAATACTAGCGGCCCGTCCCGGCTTCGCTCGGGTGGACGTTTATTTATTAAACATTTTATAATATACGAAAAACAATGTATCACGCACCGGCGCCATCTACTTAAAATTTTGGTTTGTCCTGAATTTTTCCTGAATTTTCTTTGCTATAAACCTCACGGAGCCCGAGACCTTTCCAACGAATGCAAAACCGTGGAAATCGGTTCGTGCGTTCTGGAGTTATAGCGTCAGGAAGGAAAACCCGACTTATTTTTATATAGTAGAAGATGGACGTATTGGTTTTATTAAAGAGTTATAATAAACACTAAGTATTATAACTAGCAAGTTGGAAATTAACAAATTTAAAGCGCGGATATATTACAAATACAGAAATCCTGACAAAAAATGGATTTAGTACCTGATATTTCCTCATTAATTTATTTATATAACCAACTACTACAATATTACCAGTTTCTATTAAATGCTACTAGCTATGTAGACTACCTAATCTAAACTAATATTATAAAGAGAAAAAATTGGTTTGTTTGCATTGAATTGACTCTGAAACAACTCAACCGATTAAAAAAAAATTACCCTTAGAATCCTACAGACATATAAGGGCCAAATAGCTAGGCTAGTCCAAAATATATGAAACTAGATCCTGCGACACAGGTACGCCTAGAATGGGATCTAAGGCTCTGCAAAATGTAATATTATGCTTAAGTTGTACAATGTAATACACAATCATATACTCGTATGTATCTTGTATGTGTGTTTGTGAATAAATAAATAAATAAATAAAATATTTTGAACTGCCCATTACAGGTAGGTAGCGTACCCAACCCCGTTGAATTGCAATGCTGATAATAATTGTCGAATAATTGCCAGCCGTAACCATTCTTTTGATATTAAGAGATTTAATAAAAATATATTTTCAGATATATAAACTAGCGACATAAACATGACACTAAAAGAAGACACTGTCATCCGATCGTATCTAAAACCTGAAAAGAAATACTCATCAAAAGTTGCATCTGTGATATATCGCCGGATGTCGAGACGCTCTTGGCCAACTTTCTCCGAGTTCTGTTCCATGTTACAATATTTTTATGTCAAATGTTTAGAGGAAACCATTACTATTATTTTATGAAAGGAGTTAAATAGTGTCACAGATAATCAAATTAATGTTATTTAAGTTTAATATTTATTCGTTGATTACAGGGTGAACTTTAAAAACACTCTTATTGCATTCTAGATGCTTATTAACAGTAATACAATATATTACTGCTGCGATAGGAAATTAAATAATTGTATATCCCCTCTGTATTTAAACCGTTATTAAGGAATGACGTGACGAGCTAGCCGTTCGCCTGATGTTAAACGACACGGCTGCCCATATCAGCTGCAGTGTCACTCGGAACTCTAAAGTATAGAGGTTCGCGTGACACTGCACTGCGCACGTCATCCAGAGACATCAGCACAATCTAGTAATAAGATTACTAAACTGTCAGATCAGATCATAAAGTCTCATTTGCCCAGTAATTTCACTAGCTACAGTGCCCTTCAAACCGGAACACAGCAGTGCTTGCGCACTACTGCTTGGCGGCAGAATAACTGGCAAAGCGGTGGTATCTACCTAGACGAACTTTGCAATAAAGTCCTACCACCTAGTCTAAAAGTTGTCTGTAGCCCAACTAACTTGAACTTGTCTTAATTATTTGGACGACGGATCTTTGGTTTCGGATAGGGCCTATATGCGTAATATAGCTTTCAAAATATTACCCGATTTGAACCTTCAATATTGTTCATGTGATGCCTGAAAATATAAGAATCAGCTGCAAAGAAACTCAAATAACTTTTTTTGATCTTAAAGCTTCCGTTTTCAATAATGGTTGTGTTACTAGGGTATAAGTAACCCCGATGAGCTGGAAATCAATAAAAATCATATAGTTTACCAATCCAATAACAAAATCAGCCTTATTTCAATGGTCACTTCAATAAAGAACTAATTCAAGTTTTAAGCAATTTCAGTTCCAGTCTCATAGTTTCCGCTCAAGGGCGATTCTAACAAAACAGCGATAATTTTTATAAATTTTGCAAATGGGTCAGATGTTTTTCAATCTCTAACGGCTAATCCGTCTTTGTTATATAATTCTTGTAAACATAATGTCGCCTTGAGAATTATCGAAAAGAAATTGGAATACATTAAACTTTTCCCATACCTACTCGATTTGCGCGACTACGTCGATAATTCAGGCCGTCGCCGTCGTCGTCGCTTCGTTAGGTTAGTAAGTAGGCAGTAAGTTTTATTACTGTACATACGTACCTTACGTACCTTACGTATGTATGTACAGTAATGAAACTTACTGCTCAAATGAAATTATTATTTCACCATTTAGTTAACTACCACCATTATTATTTTATTTTGATAATCAACATCTTTCTTACGAGTACTAAATAAATATGAGAACAGGATACTAAATACTCCAAAGCCAAGTACAGGTTATCATCACTCTTAGAATTAATTAGTAGGCGTTTACAAAAATGGTAACTCTGACAGACGTTCCTACACCTATAGGTAAGGCCTATGGTTTATACTTTATTGACTTTTCTGACTTCATTTAGATCGTTTAGTACATAATAAAAATGTGCGCTGCAGTATATACAATTTGCATCAGGATACTTGCAAGGTTATTTATTTTTTATCGTGGATGCTTATGAATTGACTATTTTTCATCCAACGCAGTCTAATGCGATATTTTTCGTTGTTACATTTGTGTTTTAATTACTTTTTTATGCAGGTGTCCGGTGCCAAGCGTTTTAAATCCTTGTTTCGCTAGTTTGTAGTCGCGTTACTCGCGCATGTGAGTCAGTATTTAACACGGTCAGAGACGCGCGATTTATTTTGATTAGTGTAATTTTCAGCAGCCGCGCGAGTTCGTTACAGGGGTTGACAAATGGCACCACTGACCTTCGATCGCCAGCTGAAATACAGTATGGTTTAGATAGGAAACACGATGGGGATGATGCAATAGTTTTAAATATGATTCACACAATCACGTGCGTCTAATCTGTTTCATTGTCCCTATACCTATTTCATTGTTCTTGAAACGACATGCAGACATTGTGCCTTAACAGAATACTCCGTCCTTTAATAAAGCTATTATAGACACTTCTATTCTGCTTAACCTTGAGGACGAAGGGTACGTTGTACGGGAGTAAGTTTTAAAAGCTGCATAGTGTATCGATCCAAACACGGCACCTACCTGTCATTATTCTTAGCCTTCTTTCCCTTGGGGTGTTTTTTCTTCGGCCTGACCGCGATCTTGTGCTTGGCAGCCGATGTATCCAGTAAAACTGCTTCCAGGTCCAACGCGGGGTCAGGAGCTCTGCCGGGAGGGGAGTTAGTGGTGACAACCGTTATATGCAACATGGGGTAACTAAATTATGCGCTAGATGTAGTGACTTGTTTTTATTGTGATGGGATACGGCATGTTCGTAGAATGAAAAGTGAAGAGGTTGTCAGTGTAAATACTACTACTACTTCCTAAACATTATTTAATTATTGGGTCAACTTTTCACAGAATTTCTATAATTTTGCAAGCTAGACTTGCAAGCTTACTTGACCTTTTTGTATACTGCATGACTAATTAATTACTTATTAAATTCTAGAATCTGGATATGCGACAAGTTCTTGTATTTTTACCTTGATAAATAACGTGAAATTATAATATCTATGAATTTTAAGCCAAAGTCTCGAAAGAGTACAGAGTGGGCTTAGCATACTCGTAAGTACCTACAGACAACGTAGACACGCTTTAATCATTTTTATCATCGTCGGTAAGTCTCTTCGTTGGTATAAACATGAAAACTCATTTACGTACTTACTTCATCACTTAATTTTTCTGAACTAGCAGTTTCATCACACCATCTGGATATTGTCATCAACTACACCACGACTACATCTCTAGAGTTTGTCTACATCATCGACAACATAAATCGGACACGATAGAGAATCGTGTGCCAAAAATGTGATACTAAAATCGGTTGGATTTCATTAATTAGCTACAAAGAATTTCGTAGCTGACCAGCCAACTGCACCACCGAGATATCTATACATTCATTGAGTGCAATGTATCCTTTGGTATTTCAAAAATGTTCACGTATATAATCAAACAATAATAGGAAGGTGCAAACATATTCACATACCCTACTCTACATTTTACATTTTAAACATCGAGAATGTCACTGGATAAGTATTTGATCGCTGCCTCATTTGAGTTTGATAAGGTTACAACAAATCGGAGTTAGAAATGATCTCTCCTCATGCGAGTTTTCTCCAACGAAAGCTACTGATGATGTATTTAGTTACATCTAATAACTTATAATAAAACTGTCATTAAAGAAAATGATTCACAAAAAATGTTATTTGGAATATTAATGTAAAAGACTGCAAAAATATAATTCTTATAATTCTTGTTTGATGATTCACCAAAAGTAAACATTGGACACATTTTGATGCATTTTGATTTTGAGTTTGCTGTTATATATTATTTGGGCTTATGAGCAGGTCTGTTAGATTCATCCAAAAAAGAGCTTAGAGAATTTTTTAGACAAGAGCCTCCACACGCACTGTTACTGCCAGAAAACTAACGACAGGCGAATGCGATTGAATAATAGTTATAGTATCAATACGGAAAGTTTGTATTTCGTGGAATTCTTATTAATTGTATGTTGGTAAGGTCGTTATATACGTACAAGTGTAGGAAATTAAGGCGGGCATAAGTACGAAAAGAGGAGCGAGTTGGAAAAGGTTTAATGAAGAGGTAGAGGAAAAGGGAAGTGTAGAAATAGGACTAATGGAGTGGGACGTTGAAAGGAGCTCAGAAATTGAAGGCGGGCATAAGTACGAAAAGAGGAGCGAGTTGGAAAAGGTTTAATGAAGAGGTAGGAAGAGGTAGAGGTTTTCCTCTTAAGTGTAGAAATAGGACTAATGGAGTGGGACGTTGAAAGGAGCTCAAGGGAGGCGATAATTAGCACTCGAGATGCCGGAGCGGGTTAGTTAGAAGGTAATAAGCATTGGATGACACTCGTATAAAAATATCAATAAATATTGCTTGTTATTATTGGAAGTCATTTACCTACTGAATGGTATCTTGATCAAACCACTTTTGACAGCTGCTTTTGCGTACATAGAAGTCAGGCAGGCAGGACAGGACAGATCTCTTTGCTCATCTCTATCATAATATATACGGATGAATTAGCTTTTATTTTGTAAATATGTAATTATCTCTTGGCCTCTTAAGTTCAGTAGCACATGATTATGTGAGTAAAGTGGAAGTAATAATGAGGCTGCCCTTATTATAATAAACTTTTGGCCAACACATGTAGGAACTTTAACAAGTCCCATCGTGACCACGGCCAATGTAACATGGTCGAGGTTATTCAAAATTATTTTTGATTATTTTAATCGCGAATGGACCCGCTTTGACTTTATAATATAGGTACTTCACACTGTAACTATTATCGTCATGAGTTACTACTACCTACCTAAATTATAGTAAACAATTTTTTTTTGTTTTTGCCATTAGAAGATTCCTTCAGTGTCTTTAACGTTGTAAATCATGCAAACCGTGCGCAGTGTCACAGCGTCTTGTCGCCGTCAATCAAGCGTCACTTTACTCTTCACGAGACGTTCGGTGACACTGCTTGTGACACTTGGTGCAAAGTGGTCTGGTGCCCACTCATTGTCAGGGCTTGAGCGACACGGGTGTCTGGTTCCATCATGTGACTGTATTTCCGAGACTTTCCTTTCTGACCTTTGTAGAGGTCGAGATCAGTGAATACATAACGGAAAACTTCGAAAATATTATAATAGGACTTGGTATTAGAAAATAAGAGCCATACGCATTAAGTCATAAAATTTACCCTGTTCCACTCACTGGAAAACTATAATTTACTCGAAGTATGGTACAACTATAAGATTAAATTAATTTAATTTAAGTTATAATCTTCTTGCAGACTATTTCTGTCTTATATGACCTTTGCTACTATTAACGTGCCGACTTGCGTAGAGTTGCAAGGTAAATTACGCGACGATGGCAAGAAGCCTAAGGGCTTGATGGTTTGACGTTAGTTCTCTGGAACCATGGAAGGCCTTTGGTTTGGGAAGCTACCTGCTACATGCATCTATACTCTTGCAGCCTCTAACGTCCAGGGCACTTCAAGAGCGACTGGTGCAGCGGTGGAAGCGATGGATAACCTCAAATGGACGAAATATTAATCTTCATTTGTTTTCTAGGATAGTTTTTATCAATATGTAATAAATAACTTTCTGTCTACATTCATAAACTTTCTAACAAAAATTAAGTTCTAGGACTTGAAACCTGGCAATTTTTCAACAGAAAATTGCTAAGTAGATTAACGATAGGTAGATACTAGGTACGTTACGGAGGACCACACCAGCAGTTAACCGTGGTAGCATGCACCGCTGCGCGCGCTATTTCAGGCGCCCCAAAAACCGAGTGACGTCAATGGTGGCACCAATTCAGCCGTCAGGACTACGGTGTGTCAATGACTTTATTCAATGGGAACTAGCCACCCGTGGCGCAATATTTCTGCCATGAAACGAAAAACGTACCTATGTATTTTACTATACAAACGTAGCAAGGGAGGCCTTAATAAAAATGTGAAACTTTATGTTTAGTTGTCCATGATTACAGTAAAAGCTCTTTATTCGCGGGGTATACGTTCCGTAAATATGCCGCAATTACAGAAACCGTGAATATAAAATGGTCATTTATATGTGATTAAAGGGGATACGTTCCTAAGTGACAGAATAAAAAAACAAGTAAAAAAAATGAGTTTAATTGAAGTTTTTGAACATATTGATTAATTATTACGTTCGGGCTTAGTAAATGGTTTGGCAAAGGCGGAATCAATACAGTGGCGATATCATTTAACAACATACTTTAGGCATAGTTGTAATAAGGTCTATTTTACTTTTTATTAGTCCATTTGACGATGCGTTTACAAAGGATATTCGGTTGTATACCTAGATCTTGGAGTCCTTTTTATAAATGTGTGTGTACCGATGTGAATAAGGAGCTTTTACTGCACACAGTACTTCAATGTATAGGAAACTTGTTCTAATTTCTGGGTATCTATACCTATATCTACCCAGAAATTAGAACAAGTTTACTTTGAACGTGACCCTATCGTTATTTAGATCAGGAAAGTTCGTAAGAGAGCTTTAAAGAGTAATGATATCAAATTTACTCCATGATAGTATCATGAGATTATCTTTGAAAATCATGCATAGAACCGAATAATTAGCCTGACTGGTAATAATACAAAATTATAATGAACACGAGTTTAACGATGTGAATATCTACGCATCAGTGCAACATTTTTTGTGTAAGATTCTTGACTGGTAATAATACAAAATTATAATGAACACGAGTTTAACGATGTGAATATCTACGCATCAGTGCAACATTTTTTGTGTAAGATTCTGTAACTGTCTGATTCCTAAATCACAACCTTTAAATACTAGTGTAAAAACTGTCGTCACCCGTTTCTGGGGAAAATATCGATGAAATTATATGAAAAAAACTATGACATTTTTAAAGACATAGGTACATAAAAAAGCTTTATAATGATTAGAGTGAGATGACATTGATGACTATTTAGTCGAGCTGTGCTGTTTTCTGTATTTCGTCGAGTTGTCTAGGAGCGGGCCACTCGGAATGTATGTATTATTATTGATTAATTTGTTCATTCACAAGCTGTTTACATTCGCATATCAGTAACATTTTAATGTTTTATTTTGTACTTTCAGATAAATAGTTTGTTCTCTATCAACAGGTAGATATAGGTAGATACATCATCATTTTGAAGGGTAATGTAGTTCAATTATTCGTTTATTGATCTGTCCTTTTTTATGTTCTATATTTTTAAAATGGAATGATAACAAAGATTTCACCTCGCATCATCTTTTTCAGATCTTTCACTACATAACATACTATTTATTATACGAAGGCAACAAGGTGCTATACGCAGTGAAATACACTCATTTTTTAAGGAATAAGTCGTGTTTTTCAGGATATAAAATAATAGTAATCCTTAAAATATCATGAGCCTCATTCTTTAGAAAGCCATCTAAGATTATTACTCGATATTTACGTTAAACTCAAAAATAAAGTTCTTAGATCATGCAGTTCTTTTCTATTCGTAATCAAACAAATAAGTAAAGTTTGTTTACGATTCATACTATGAGTTCCAGCGACACTGTCTCAACTTCATTATAGATTTTCATATTCGAACATTTTTGAGACAACAAGTACATTTAATTATCCTAATCCTAAATGCCAAACCTGGTCAAAAGTCTATCACACAAGTGGCGTCAGTTATTCTCCCCGCTACTGCAAGAGTCCTGGCAAGCGGCCAGTAGAAAATTGGCACTTAGATTTTCAGGTTACTAGTGTATGTCTGACGGTTTTGTCTAGTTTTTTCCCTATTGTCTATAATTAAGTTACTAAAATTAGGGAAGTTTTGTAGGTTAGAGGTAAATACTTAGTGTTTGCCAAGAATGTAATCATAGTAGCGAAAAAGATATTTGTCATTTACCTTACACTTCTTATGTATTGAAATGCTAACATATAATTATTAAATAGAAGATATATACAGCTAAAGATTGTTCTTTTGATATTGGTAAGATGTGTTATCGTGAACAAAATATCACAATGATCGAACAAACATACAAACACAATTATTCGTGTCTACCGATTGTAAATTTTTTATTAATTCTAAAATCGTTGGAAACGATATCGTAAGTGTCTAGTGAGTCAAGAATGACTCAGTCCAAAGGAATGACACTTTGATGGCAAAGTCTCTCATAAATATTGGGGGAAACGGTTGTAAAATTATTTTTATAGGTTTAGAATAGGTGTGAAAATTGTACCTGGCACAGTTTGAAGGATAATAAAAATGGCAATTGAATAAAGGTCAGTGAGAAATGAAGTTAAAATATGCGATATTTGGCCATAGGAATAATGACGACTAGATATATGAGAATGCTTATAGATACTTAGAAGAGTTAGAAGACTATCAATAGTACCTACCTACCAGAAGTTGAAAATAATAGAAGCAAAAACACAAGAACTTTCTTGTCGCATACCGCATACTCTAACCTGTACCTATAAACCTACAATACTAAAAGAAACTCCAAAAGTTTTATCACCTTTATTACATACCTAATAACGATTACATACACAAACATTACTGCAAATACATAAAATTAAAGTCCAATCGGCGTCGATACTTATCACAATAGTTATAATTTTGATCACAACATATAAAATGATACATGTTTTTAAGCTATATACATAATGAGATGCACGCGCAAACACTCAAGAATGTCGCGTCTTGTAGATGAATGCTATTACGCATGATAATGCGTTTGCATAGAGCCTTCTTAATCTGGTGATCTTCTCTTCTCAGTAATAGTACATTTTGTAGGTGGGCACGCTAAACACATAGTCTAGAGATGGGCCTCGTGTTTTGAAGAAATGGTTCTCGTAACAATAGACCCGCCCTCTGTACCTGCATCAACAATTATCTCATTACGACATCAGTCGACGTTGGTGATGCGTGCTGATGAGATATGTTAAGTTTCAGTGGTGAAATAATTATGTTTTCGGTGAGATAGATTTGTATGTAGTATTTATGAGGTTTATATGATTTTGAAAATGATGGTATGAATTTTATTGACGGAATGAGAGGTTGATGTGTTTAAAAGGTGAACACTATCATGCCAATAATGAAGCGTGTTTCGAATAATGTATTAAATAAAAAAAAAGATGTTTTACTTAGGATCAAGTATCTTAATCCCGGAAGTTGTTATTTATATAAAGGGCAGCACTGATTTATACCTAACCTTAGGATAGAATTAGAATATTCCAGAGGATCGAATTGCGTAACAGCAGTGCAATGAACTCGGCTAAAATTAGCCAGTCACATGTGGAATGTTCGGCGCACCTCATCGTCATTAAATGCACTCTGACATTTCCTATATGCATATGCAACCCACTTCTCCAAGAAAGTTATAGGGAAGTGTCAAACAAATGGCAACTAAAGTTCAGTGACAAATTTAACTTTACTTCTGATTTACCGTTGACATGGTTTGTAAGTTTTCATATTGGAATTAATGTTGCTGCAAATGTCGATTCAGGTTAATGCAGTATTTGATTAATGTTATTGTACAGTGATCGAGTGACGTGTTTAGTGTGTTAGTTAGTATTAATACTCACAGCTGTAAAATTCGAAGTCGAAGTAATAACCCCAGTTTCATCAGCAGCAGTTATTTATATTTTATTTACAAACTTCAATGAGGGCACAGTTGTGTAAAACTCATGCTAATAATAAAGTTAGAGACTTACTTGGATCCAAGAGCGGACTTGGTGTCGAGAACTTCGACAATATCTCCAGCTTTTAGGGATACTTCATCGTCGGCAACGGCTTTGTAGTCTGCCGCTGCTACTACCACATCTTCTACCTGTAACAATAGAGAATGAATCTTATAATCTGAACTACATAATATTAAGTTAGTTACAAACTAACTGGATACCAGCTGAGTTAATTAGATTACCTTAGGTGGACTTCTGCTACAACTAGACCTAGACCTCGACGACGAAGATCGAGAAGAGTAACGTTTGTAACTAGGTGTGTTATCGAAACTACTGATTCTGCTTCTGGCATTATCTCTGTCTAGGTGCACCCCACTATATCTTCGATCCCAGCCTCCCAGCTTTGTGATTCTTTGATTATTACTTATGTTACAATATCCGGTGAAAGTCTGTATGTCTTCATCTTCGTCATCGATTACTGGACAGCTGTACATTGAAAATCGATGCGCTGTCGGCTGACTGAGGTTTAAAGCTGAGAACACATGTAGAGGTTCAAAGTGTCTGATACCACTTTCATCAAGAACTGTGTAAGCAACTTGTCCAGTCAAAACAGCTCGGCTGGCTTCTCGAGGTACGACCGCTTGTAATCCTTTCTTCATTATCAACAGAGCTCCTGACTGTTTTTTGCGTTTAAACAAGAAATCTTCCATAGCGAGACTGTTTTCAGGTTGAAGCAAGCTCAACGGTACGTCTTCAGAAGTCAACAGAGGAGACTCTTCAGGGACTATCATCAGAGCTGCACTTTCTCGCACTAAGTCCCTAAGGTTAGGGTCTGTGCGAGCCAGGATTGAATCTGATTCTAGTTTACGTAGTGCCGAATGCATTGTTGGATTTTTATCAGCAAGTTTTCGCATGACTGTTAATCTTTTCAAAATACTTAAGCTTTCGGGATCTGAAGCTATTTTAGTCATGCTATCTTCATCGTTAACAACAGACAATAGCTTTGTCGCCACTTCTCTCATTCCAAGTATTCTGGCAAGACCGACGGATTGTACGATCAGTTCTTTCAAATTTTCCTTATTATTTTCTTTTATCATTATTTCAAGGTCCTTGTTAGATGCTTCTTGTACGGCAGAAACAATAGCTTTTTGCAAAGTGTCAGTTGCTTCATGATCAGTATTAATAAATGAGATTGAATCTGAAATGCGGCCTAAAACGTGATGAAGGAGGGTATTATCATTTCTTGAAATGTTCTTGAAAGCTGGCCCTAAGATTTCATTTTCTGTGCTTAAAAAGTCACCAAACTTTTCAATTATGTCTTCTTCTGTAAGTGAATGTTTGTGTAAAGCTCGATTAACTGCAATTTTTATTAATTCTACTTTAGGTTCAGATGAGTTCTCTAATATTTCTTCGCAAAGGACCTCTTTAACTTCTTCTTGTTGAAGAATATTAAACATTGCGGTCACTAAATCTGCATCAATTGATTTTCCTAGTATAGTGTCAATAGATTTTAATATAAGTTGGTATTTTTCTTTACTGATGTTGTTATTTACTTCTTCAAATTGTTCTGCAGTTACAAGAGCAGCTAAAACAGCAGCAGCAATAGAATTCTTGACTTGTTCTTGTTGGGCAGATTGTCCATTTCCACCTGTAATGCCAGCTTGTATTTCCATTCTTTTTTTGCTTTTCTTAGACTCGTTTGACGAGCCCTCGCTTTTTTGACTATCATGTATTTCAGATTTTAAATGAGCACTCATTTCAATGATAGAAGCAATAACATCCATAAGTTGGTTTGCAACTTCGTCTTTTAATCCAAAATCAGTCACAAAAGCTTTAAGTGCTTCTGCATTTCTTGTTTGATTTAGCAGCACGTTGATTGCAGGCAGATCAGTAGGTACTTGTCTACCGATTGACATTCCCGCTTCAGAAAGTTGCCGTAGCATATTTCTATCAATAGTTAGTTCACCTTTTGTAGATGTAGTATCGCTTGGGTTTGTTTTGACTTTAAGTAATTTCAGTTCTTCGGGTGTTACAACGAAACTTTGTACTGAGAATTCAAGGCCTTCTTCACCTTCTGTTAAGTCAGGAGCCACAAACTTTAACCCTTCCGGTGTTTGAACTATTTGTCCAGGCACAAAAGTAACTCCATGATCATCAGATTCAATTACTCTACCAGGAACGAATCTTGGTCCTTCTTCTGTATCAACAACTTGTCCCGGAACGAACCTGGATCCTTCATCTTCAGTGGATATGACTTGTCCTGGTATAAAAGTTGGACCAGCTTTGGTTTCAATAATTTGCCCCGGAACGAAACGAGGGCCATCGATAGTGTGAATTGTTTGACCAGGCACAAATTTAGGCCCAGATTTTGTATTAACTACTTGACCAGGTACAAATTTGGGTCCATCAGCGGTATCAACTACTTGACCTGGAACAAACTGTTCACCATTTTCCGTAAAGACTATTTGCCCAGGTACGAAGATTCCTTCTACCATCATTCCAGGAACGAATCTTGATTGATTCGCTTCATTTTTCACAAGTCTTCCGGGAACTACTTTGCCATCTATTTTTGGTACTCTAGAGCCTGGGTAAAATTCAATGCCTTTAACTGTTTGTACCATGTGCCCGAATACGTAAAGAGATTCTTCAGAGAGTGAGGATGTCTTAATATCTATCGGTAATCCCATAGGAGTGCTTTCGTCAAACTTTATATCTTCTATTGTTTTCGCAATCGAAAATTCCACATGCCCATCAGCTTGAACAATCGTTTTTCCAGGCATAAATTTTTCCCCACAATCTGTGTGTACTATCTGCCCTTCAATAAACTTTGGTCCGTCAATGGTGTCAACAGTGGTGCCAGGGATAAATTCGAGTCCGTTACTTGATGATGATTTACTGATTCCAGGTATGAAGCAAGTTTCTCCATTGACTGCTACAGTTTGTCCAGGGACGAATTTAAGGCCATTTGGAGTAGCTATTGTGGCCCCAGGAACAAAGTGCAGCTCATCATCTTGGTGTAGAACTTGACCAGGAACAAATTGCCACTCATTATTAATTTTAGCGTTTTGGCCCGGAGTAAATATTACTCCACTCGGTTCAGTTATTGTCTGTCCGGGAATAAATTGTACTCCTTCTGGGGTCATTATAGTTTGTCCGGGTACAAAAACTTCTTCGGCCCCTGCGTTTATTACCTTTCCCGGAATAAACTTAAAGCCTTCTTCGGACAAAACTGTCTGACCTTCGATAAAACGTGGAGTGTCATTTTTGTTTTTTACTATTTGGCCACAAATAAATTCTTCTCCAATTGAAGTATGTAATACTTGACCGGCTAAAAAGAATGGCTCATTTGTGCATTCGTTGGTGACGATATGGCCAGGTATGAGACTAGGTCCTGCAGGTGTGTTAACACTTAAGCCAGGAACAAACACTGGTCCGATGGGTGTTTCAACAGTTTGCCCAGGTACAAACACTGGACCTTGAGGAGTGTTCACCATTTGTCCAGGTATAAATTTCTTGGCTTTGTTTATATCTAATGTTAATCCAGGTATTTTAGCAACTTTTTCACGTTTACCCCTCTTGATATTTTTCACGAATTCTGGCAAATCTTCCATTGTAGGCAGCATTTCTACTTTATCACTGTTCATTAACTTTTCAGTTACATCAGTAGTTTCAACTAATCGTTCCATCGGTATCTCTTTGATAGCATTTAGAACAGTTTCAGTAGGACGTGCACGAATTGATTTTAATGGATTTACGCATGGTACACTTTCTAATGCTGTAGATACATCACTGATATTACGATCTATTTCGTATACTTCCGCTTCACATTGATAAGGTACGATTTGTACCGGTGTCGGCAAAGTTGTCACTTTTGGAACAAAATGGTCTTCTGTAATTTCTTTTTCAAATGCCTCCCAATCCCACGATTCAATAAGCGGATGCATTTGTTCTGTCCATTCCCCACGGCACATTACAATACTAGACTTAGTGCGCATGTGTTGCGCATCGAAACTGTTGTAACTGTAAGTTTTTACATCATGCTTCTCATGGCTTACTTCTAATTTAGCCTTTTTAGCCAATCTATCGTGGCGTAACTTTTCTTCCTCAAGTTCTTGGACATCAGCCAACTTTTCTTTGTTTTCAAATATTTTTTTCATAGAAGACAAGCCTGCCGCCCTCTTCCTCTTCTTTTTTCTCTCTTCTAATTCTTCAATTTCTCTTTGTTTAAGTACTTCCGCATTTGGTCCCTCCCCTTCATACACTTCGATATCTTCAGTAAAATCCTTAAAATCCATAGAAACACTGCGTCCTTGTTTTGTTTTTATTAAAACTGTATCAGAGTCCTTAGCGAGCATGACATCTCTGACATCACCATCACGCACAGCCGCCTCCATTTGAGCGGAAAAAACTAAGCTACATTTTCGCTCCTGCACTGTGTACACATATCGTTTGTCATCGGTCACTTGTTTGCCCAATAACATTTCTATCAAACATTTTTGTGCTTCTGTAGATCCATCTAGCACTGGGAATATATATCTGTAGTCCGGTAGCAGTTCATGTTTTCTATTTCCGTAGTTTATTTCAGGTGCATAGTGATGAGGTCCAAGTTCGCCGGACACGTTCGTTATTTTGCATTTAGCCTTCGATGAGCGGGCTGTTAGTAGAACTGGAATGTAGTGGTGCGAAGGCAGCCCGTAAGACTTGCCAGTAATCCTGCAGCAACGTTTGGCGTCCGCAGGAGATATCGGAGCGAGGAGAGGAAAGTAGTTGGGCTTCGGCAGCCCCCTACTGCGGCCAGTGATTCTGCAGAACGACATCGTAACTGTTTTCACGCCGGCATATTTGTTTGTAAACTTCGAGGATTCAAGTTTGTGTTTGTTTTGTGATCGCGATCGATGTATTTTTTACGAAGAGACGTGTGATTTTGTTCGCGTGTGCTCAGAGCAGAGGCTGAAGAGCGACTAAAGACGCGGAGCTTTAGCCCAAGCTTTCAGTCTCCGCGGCCGCTTTACCACCTTCCACTCAGACGGTGGGCCGTATACATTGTTCCGGTTACGACCTATTTATAAACAAAAGAAAGATGAATTTATTCTTAACGCCAAAATATATGACACAGTTAGTATAATGAAAATACGGGAAAGACTAATTTGATAGTTTTGTGTCAGGTATAGCTAAATTGTTTTATTGCATTGAGACGGAGGTAATTTGTGTTTAGTTATTCGACTCACACTCAAACCTCTTCCTACGTAAAGTTATACATAACAGACTAAACGTAACTGTAATGATGTAAAAATTGCCAAAACATCTGCCTCGCGAGACTCAAGAACCGCACATAAACAAGTCAACATAAGTATAATCTGTAGAACGGAAAAAAATATTATGAATTTAAACGGATAATTTATAATTGTTCTATCCACAGAGCGGAATCATAAAAAAAATATTTAACCCTTAAATGCATGATTTTATGCATGATTTTATTTTTAGACCGAGAAAAAATATATTTTGGAGCCATGAATATGCTGATTTAGGGAAAAATAATAAAAAAAATAGTTTTTTTTATTTTCATAGCTATTTTTATTAAAAACCATTTGTTGCAGAACTACAACACTATGCACTCACTAGACAATAACTACATATGAAAATTTTTAAAACAATTTTTGGTTGTGGTAAGACAAAGAGCTACTCCACACTTCTCACACCTGTTTTGCGTGTATCCCTTGCATCCAGGCATTTTGCATCTGCTGCGAACACAATTACCAGGCCAGTGACCAACATTATCAGTCCTTATGTCCTTAGGAGGAATATGTTGAGCTGGTCCTCTCCTTTTTTTTGCTTGTATTTCCATTTCAACACTGTTGCTGGTACTTGGCCTTCCTCTTTTGTTGCAGAGTTCAAATGAGTTATTTACTTTGGCTAATACCTCAGCTAGTTCCAGTCTATAGTTACATAGGTTTAGAACTGATGAATTGGCTTCAGTTGTTTTTAAATTTTTATACACAAGCCAAGAATTTATTACCGTCATGTCCAATAAGTGGTAAAAGATACGAAGATACCACTTTCGGCTTCTCATTGCAATTCGGTACCTCCCAATAAAGCTATCCATTAGGTCCACTCCGCCCATATGGGCATTATATTCCTTTATTATATGTGGGCATGAAATTTTAATTCTAGTCTTATTTGCCTTGTCAAATCTTTCTACTTGGCCCACAGGTTCAGCTCCAACATATGAAGATAGAAAAGTTACAACTTTATTGTCCTTCCAAGTAACTGCTGTCAAATCAATACCATCAAATTCAGTCATCTGCTCTTCATAAGTTCCACGAGGAACAGATTTCTTCATCATTGTTTTTTTGTCCGGCAGTTTGCAGTTCACTAGCCTGTTAGATTGCACAGTACCTAGGCTATAGATTCCTTGTTTGGCAAGATAGGTAACTAAAGGTACAGAGGTGTAAAAATTATCAAAATAAATTATATGATTTATATGCCTTGGGACACCTCTAGCAAGCCGGACTACAACATTTCCCACTGGCCCAAAATCTGGTTCATCTGGAAGCCGTTCATTCTCTTGGCCAGTATATATTTCAAATTTATGAGCATAACCTTTCACGCTGCACATCACATATAATTTAAACCCCCACTTATGGGGCTTATTAGGTAAATACTGCTTCATGAAGTGTGCCACTTTTGTGGCACACATCTGTTCATCAATTGAGAGTTTTTGTTCCATAGGAACTAAAGCAAATTTCTCATTTAGATGGCTAATTATAGGCCTTATCTTATGGAGCCTATCATGTTGTGGGTGTTCCTTGGGTAAATGTTTCTCGTTATTGTTGAAATGTAGAAATCTACGAATAGTCTCAAATCGGTTGACAGTCATTATGTCCTTGATTGGTTGAAAACCTACAGTATTTGACCAGTATAGCCGTACATTGGGATATTTTATAACAGACATGTATATCAGTATCGCCATAAACTTTCTTAGCTCAGTTTCAGATAAATTTAATGGTTTAGTCACATTTTTTTGAACGAATACAAATTAGACTCTTCCACAATCCTTTGAACTATTTCTGATGTAATAAAATGTGAAAAAATACTATAGGGAGTACCAGTAGTAGCCTCATCCTTCAGTTCAGGTGGGTATGTAGTGTCTCCATGAAAAGCTGTCTGGTCAGAATTCAAAACAATTTTTTTTACCTTCCATACGAGTCCTCTCATAGTTGCTCGGCGACTAGCTTGACTTGTTGAGGGGAATGGAACCTGTGGCACTTGATCATTTGCTGTAGCTTCATTTATCAATGGCGGGTCTCCTGCCATGAATGGATCATTATCGGGGTCATCATTTTCCTCTTCTAATGGACTCTCAAGATCGTGAAGCAAATCGTCTCCATTTTCATAAAAATTCTCATTACCTTCTGTATCCGAGTCCTCAAGATCATCTTCCGAAATCTCTCCATCATTTATTAGAGCTAAATACTCTTCTATTTGCTTTTGATTCAAGTATGGCATCTGAAAACCAATAAAAGTGATAGTTAGTAACTAAACAGGGACATTTTCTAGTAAATGCATATTGTTGCAGATTTACAACAACAAAATAAACAAAATTTCCGAACACACCAAAAGTTTTTTTTATAACTTATAAATTGTACTGAAAAGAAGATGAATTATTACGTAAAATAACTAATTTTGTTTGAACGTACCTTCGAAAACCAAATAATTACACTGCAAAGCAAATACACAATTTTCATCCGCTCCAAAATTACGATCGGCTTTGATTTGTCAAAATCAATTTAAATTTGACAGTCGTGAAGAAAAAAAGTGTGTTGCCACTCGATTAAATATATCACCATGATAGTAATAATCCTGCAACAGCATGCATTGAACCCATACTAATAATTTTATGGTCGTTTGAATGGTATGTTGCAGTTTTACTACTTTATGCATTTAAGGGTTAAAAACATACATAATTCGAAACCAATTAAAAAGTTGTCTAGTTGTTATAAGCCTCAACAGTTAACCTCGGCAACACAACCATGTCACAGGAGTTTATTTCTGTTCTTTTCATCTAAATCCGCGGACCTTCACGCTAAGACCGCTCGAAGGTAAAGTAAGCTGTTTATTTTCACTTTGAGAAGTAATATTTAAACCGACAAACAAAAGGTAAGCCGTATTGATATGAGACGTGAGCAATTATTTATAACTCGGCACAAAGTGGGAATAAATACGTACAAGAAATAAACAGGAGATAGGGGACGACTTCAGATTTACAGTTAAATTTGAATTGCATTTTTTCTACCAAACGCTATAAAAAGGTAGTTATAATTCTATATAACTTTATTGTGGTTATAAAACTTCAATGTACAGAATATTACAGTACATCAATGTTCCCTTATTTCAGGTGGGCGGCTGATGCATTTCTCTCTGCCATCCCAGCCGAGTGTGGCAAAAATACAGTAGGCTCTCGTAAATGCAAACCTGCGATAATTCAAACCTCTCTAAAGTTATCACGAGTTCGCTAGAAAATCTCTTTATATTTCGAACTAATCAATACATTTTTATGCACTTGGTAATCCGAACGAAAAAATCAACGTTCCGCTATAAAATGACGCGTTAATTCGAACTCATCGGCGTCAAACACTCGACAATTCGTAAATAATAAGTCACTTGATCCTCTTATAAACAACTCCGAGTAATCTATCCCGCCGCGGAGACATCTAAGTACATTGCAGAGCGAGCTCAAGCTTGTATCATCGTACACGAGCTTTTGTTTTCGTAATGATTAGTTTGACATACACTTCCGTACGAATTGGTTGGTTTAGTCTTAAACATTCCGAACCATTTGATATTTCAAACACTCAATAATTCGGAGTCCCTCGAGTTTCGAATTAACGAGAGTCGACTGTACTTCTTAATGGTTCATATCAACGTATATCCGTCTTAAATCGTTCAAAGGGAGATCTAATAAAAACAAAAATATGACGAGAATATAACAAGGTCATGTGTCTAGAAGCTCGTTTAATTTTTTAGATAAAAGGGATTAAACAACGTTGAGGGCGATAACTCATTTATTATTGTAACCTTCGTTTATGTGAAGATGAGCTTGTGGTTATTCAGAGATGATTTTTGCTTAATAGTAAAATTGATTAAAACGTGACATGATTTAGAATTGATATAATTTTACGCATTTATAGGCACTTTTGATGCTGCAAATATGGGACGAATTTGATTCTAAACTAAAACTGTAAATGTTTTGTTTTTTAAAATAACTCATTCAAGAAAGTTAAACTTCGGCTTCGTTCCCCTTTGAATTATTTCAAAACATTATCCACTTCATAAACTTTTCTCATTTCTCATACCCAATAAGTACCTTTCTTATATAATTTACTTTGACCTTCATCTTGACTCTACCCGCTTTCAGCATTTTTACCATCACACACCCCAAGTTCCCCTGGTCATAACGTTTGACTCCACCCGACTTCAAACGCCGTGATTGATGCCCGTTGTAAAACTTTACATGACCTGTGGAACGAGCTCTTTGATCGGCTCGTTGCTGTTTCCTGTGATCATTGTAGCTCTACCCAGAAGGAGAAGGTTATTTTTAGAGTATGTAAAGGTGGTATAATGAAGATTTTTTTTTCAATGAAATGTAGACTATTCTAGTTGTGATCAAACAGGCGGCTAAAGACAAGTACTTATTAAGCACTAACCTTTATAATAATTTTCAGTTTTTTTTTAAATTATCCCTCAAGGTGAACCAGGTAGGGTAGTAGTAGTAGTCGGGGGACTCTCCGCCAGCTTGCACGCCAACGGATGGGTGACCTTGGTGAGCAAGGTCACCCATCCATTGGGGCGAGTTGGCTGGACTGCAGTCGCGACCCCTTCTCGCCCCAGTACGGCGGACGAGGGTTCACGGGGGGGTTTTAGTGGGTTCGAGTCCCACATAGCCCCTAGGGCATTACCCCCCTCAAAAAAAGGGTTGAAAATAGTGGTAGATATAATGGTAGTGATTGATAGTATAACGTACGTATAAATAAGTAATACTAAAGGTATTTTTAGGAAGAGAGCGTACAAGAGCGAATAGGTACTTATTTACTTTTATTTTAATAAAAACGTCAGTGTCATTCAGATTCCCAACCGGAAACCACCAGAAAACGCCGGACTACGTACAGTACATGTAACACCTGCGTCTGTGTAGCCGCTTGACACTTCCGCCGGATGTCAGGTGTAGTAATTAGACAAGCGACAGTTCGAGGAAAATATCTATATTTGCATGCGAAAATCAAGGACTTTCGGTGGTTTCAGGCGTTGTAAATAAATGTCAAAAATATAAGACAATTATTATTAAATTTGTGTTCACAATTATTGATTTTTTTATGTCAACTTTCTTGGCACAGCTATTACAATCTTTTGAGAAAAGGAAAATCTGAGAATTTCCAGGTCATTTAATGGCAGGTGATTCAGCGTTGAGCGTTACGAAGCAGTTTTTTCAATACAGTGATGGATTTGTTTCATGCCAATAACGATTTCCTTGAAGTATTTTACAACGCCTTTCCCCAAAGCTATAAGGAAAAATAAAACTTGTTATTTATTACTCCCGAAATGTTATGAGTGTCACACAAAAACAGTAAGTGATCACGATAAACATCCCCGCGTTCCATTTTTCGCGAATCAGTTTACGGAAAAACACCCAGACGCAATGGCGGGAAAATGATATGACAGCTGTCACAACTTCATTAAAAATTGGGGGAAATGAACTTTGCTCATGTGAATGCCCGAGAAGGAAGATAAATCTCGTTGTGGACATCAAGAACTTCACGTTGTATTTTTTCACTTACATAAGTAATTACTAACACAAAGAATATTATTTAGCCCGAGACCATATTCCGTGGACCTTATAATTACCAAAGCTACTTAGTATGTCATATCAACATCAAATTAACTATTTCTATAAGCATGTCTTGATTGACATGAGAGACAAATGTAACGGATAATAAAATGTTCCCACATGTAATGGTTTTAAGATGTGTCCATTTTTCGTTTTGATCTTCTTCTTCTCTTCTATCGCTTTTTAGCGATTATTCTGCCAATGTCAAGTGAGGAATTTTGTACGGTTATGTCACGTCAAAGTCTTATTTTACAGTCAAAATGCCACAGTAAAATAGTGAATATTTCACTGAAGGCTCTAGGGAGTCTTGAAGAGAAAACGAAAAGGCATGATTTTAAAACTTGAAACCATTTGCCAACAGTCGTGCACGTTCACGAACACTTTCCGGCTAATAATCTACCCTTATTACACATTAAAATTACAAGAATACCCGGGCAAAGAAAAATATTCAAAATTCACAACCGCCTTCGGATTCTTTTAAACGACCACACCTTCGATATTGTTGAAATTTTCATACGTAGTTGTCTAGCTGAGTTACCTAAGCCATAGAGAATATGCTTATGTAAAAAAGTAGTATATGTTAAGCGATATTTAATTTAATATTTCAGAATAAAAAAAATGACATCTGGTAAGATCCTCATTGTAGTCGAAGTAAAACAAATCATCACTAAGAGATGGTAATACCCGTTAATAAACAAAACGCTTTGTTTCGGGCACTCGACGGCGACCAATTGACGACGAATTGTTTGTATAAACACATCCGTCAAATTGGACAAGATTCAAAGGAAGCAGCGAGTGGACACACTGCGGGATAATCTAGCGCATCTATTTAAACAACTCTAGATCTTAGTTCTAGAAATTATTTCTAGAATGTGAAATATATTGTGCCTCTAATGTCTTGATTTATCTCAACTGATAATGCAATGATACAATTGTTTGGATTTGTAAAATGAATTTGTTACATCAAAGAGCTTTGCTTCTAGAGAATTATGATGTGTGAATTGCGAATATTGGTAGCTTTGGTAGATCAATCATTCAATACATATGGGAATCATAGCACATTGGGAAATCCGTTTCTATTTTGGAATACCCTACTGAGTTACGATATGTTTTGCGGTTGGCTACGCGTTTTGAGTAATAAGCCGTGTATAAAATCTAGTCAACAGGAAACCAAAACGTTTGGTACACAAATGAATAAACGCAGCCTATACTGTATATACTGTGGGTAGTCGTTTAAAAAACAATACGTTGGTTATATTGGCAGCTATGCCACTTGTCTAATAAACTGACGACAGCAGGCTGACGCTACTATGTGTACTGTTTGACATATAGGTATGGGTAAGGAACGGGGAAGTTATTGAATGTGGTGTTGAAATGGGTTTGTCTACACGGATGGTAACACACTATCTTAGTTTTTAGATAACTACTACGTTCATGTTGCTCTAATTTGTGAACTGTGTATATAAATAGACAGTCTAAATTTACTTGAGCCTACTTTTGTTTGAAGCTGACTTTACTGAGTTGAATGTAGATTTTTCTGTGACTTATGTATGCGCAAGATCACGTTAGCTTGATTACCTGAGCAAGAAGAAGGTAGTGTTTATCGATAGCATACTCTGTTACCACAGTAAAACACATTTTGTTATGACTGTTAATAATAATAATGATAATAATAGCCAAAACATCACATACATAGACCTTGGATTCTAACTAGGATTCCCTGTGTCTAGGGACCCGGGAAATACGAGGACCATGGTCCCACAACACCCAGGCTCAGAACAAGTATTTTGGGTCTTTTTTCAGTGCAAAATACCCGCCACCCCCGGGTTATGAGCCGACCTGCTCAATCACCACCGAGGCTAACAAATATTATCTTATAAAAAATTCCATATAATTATGACGTGGCCAAGCGATGTTCTACATTAGTAGTTGTCACAGTTGTGGCGAAATAGTTATTGCATGCAGAGCAAGATGTAAACGTTTTTATAGTGTTCCTCGTTTCTTTGTAGTACTTAGGTATATGTAGTGGCATCTCGTTTTTGTACATTATTATTACTTATATGATATATATATTTATATATATCACTTTACTCCCTATGGGCCGAGAATCATTTTTCTCTGTGTTTTCACCTAATTTTAGCATCATTGAAATTTCTACCCTAGACACTACGTAATGATGATGGACAACATTCTGACATACTTAGATCATTACGTAGTGTCTAGGATAGAAATTTCAAGAAACTGAAATTAGGATCATTGGTACAGAGAGAAATGTAACACTAGTAGTAGGTATGTGGTAGTTTCAAAGGTTAAATTTTGTATAGTACTTGGCTATTAGCCCAATCAGTTAGTAGGCATAGCTAGCTATTATTAAAAATAGGCATAACCGCCAACTAAAAAACAATAGTGAAACAGATTTTCCAACAAACGCCGAAAAAGCTCATTTATCCCAATCAGAAACATTCCGCCTGTAACAGTAGGTAGGTATTTATATAATTTATGTATTTTTACATTGTAAATCAAAATTAATTCAAAAGAAACGTTATTCTTTCATTTATTAAAGGAAGGGGCTGATAATACGTTGGAATTCGGTCGAATCAAATACGAAAGCAAAAAGATTTGAACATGAGCTTCCAAGAATACATAAGCGAAAATAAATTTGCGACACCAACTATATGACAACACTGGAGGTAGCCAAGTTATATAATAAAGCCTCTACTATATTAAAAATATTTTGAAGAATACGAAAAAAACTCACAAATTTTCAAGAATATGTTTTTTACATTAAGGAATTACATGACAAGCCAGTCGTTCGCCTGATGTTAAGCGGCTACTCATATCAGTTACGGTGTCACTCGAAACCCTGAAGTTTCCGGTGAGACTGTACTGCGCACGTTACCCTGAGACTTGAGTATAACTAGACTGTGAGATTAGGTCATAAAGTCTCATTTGCCTAGTAATTGCATTAGCTACAGTGCCCTTTCAACCAAAACACAGTAGTCTGCTTGGCGGCAGAATAACTGATAAAGCGGTGGTACCAATCTAAACGAACTTTGCAGAAAAGTCCTACCAACTAGTAAAATATTCTAACAAGTCATTAATAGGGATTGAAAAGTGGAAAACTAGGCTACCTCTTTTTTTTTGGGTGGGGGAAATGCCCTCGCACTTTCCTGCCATCACGGTGGTGGTGGCAGGGTGTATGTGGGACTCGAACCCACTAAAGCCCCCCGTGAGCCCTCGTCCGCCGTACCGGGGGCGAGAAGGGGTCGCAACTGCAGTCCAGCCAACTCGCCTCCCGAAAACTGGGCTACCTAAAGCAGCACAATATTATTTTGCATTATACTGCAATATACCGAATTGGGTCGCATCCAGACTAATTATATGCTCGTAAATCCCGACCGGTGGCAGTAAGTTATCAACTGGACTTGAAATCATATGTTGTCACGCGGAGTTGTGACCATGAGTTATCATTCTTGTCACGTCCTCAGTTTATACTGTGGACACTACAAGGGAAGCCGCGTGACAGCGCGAGTGATTGCCTCTAATGAGCTAATGAGCTTAATAATGGAGATGTAATTTATTTGTATCAATTTTTATGACTGAAATAACTTATTAAGTAGTTTTATATGATCAAAGAGAACAATAACTTCAATCAAGTATGTTTAGTGTTCTAATTTTAATTTTCAAAAATAATGTGGAATGAATAAGTTTACATTGACTTTGACTAATGAAACTAAATATAAAGATTATGTGAGATAAAGGAGAAAAATCAAGATTGAAGACCGATGAGTAAGGAATGGTATTTATTAATACCTATTTCATATTCCATATTGAAGACATTGAAAATACTAAAGAACGAGTTTCCTGATTTCTAAAATATGATTTGATAGCTACTAAGTAACATTAGGTACACTATTATTAGGCTTTGAGTTAGGGGCCATCCATTATCGAGCGGGAGGGAGGAGGAGGCGTTACGCGCACCTCCTCCCTCCCCCGTAGTGGGGCCACTGGTGGAGAGTCGGGGGACTCTCCGCCGGCTTGCACGGCCCCACACGTCATGCATTGGCGCGGAAAGGCCCGAAAGGGCCTGCCGCCGGGGGCGAGTTGGCTGGACTGCAGTCGCGACCCCTTCTCGCCCCGATACGGCGGATGAGGGCTCACGGGGGGGTTTTAGAGGGTTCGAGTCCCACATACCCCCTGCCACCACCCCCGTTGTGGCAGAGAAGTGTGAGAGCATTTCCCCCTCAAAAAAAAAAAGGGGCCATCCATTAATTACGTCACATGACTTTCATGATTTGACGACTCCCCCGTCCTTGTCACAGCTGGTCACAGTTGTGAGATCCCCTAACTAGTGCAATGTCACATATTTTGCGATATAAAATTTAAAAATTTATGACATTAAAAATTTAGTGTTGTAATACTTAGAAATAAAATATTATATTTTGAAAAACTGTGATGTCACATAATTTGGGATCCCTTCCCACCCCCTTGTCACACTTCACCAAACCCCCCTTAACGTGTGACGTAATATAAATTACTATTATTAAATTATTAAGAATGACCCTTTAATTATCAATAGATAAGTAGATAGTAAATTCCATGTATAAAGACTACCAGCGAAACGCTCTTACTCTCACAGTTCATTAAAATCATTGAAAATTTCACTGTCATGTAGTTCAACGCTTCTTTAGAGGTTATTTAACTGCCTTGTTCTGTTTCTGTATATATGCTTATTATACATCTTTTGTTATCGTATTTGTTCCAGATAAAACTCAAATTCGAATAACCGGCCAAAACTCTACATCCAGTGATCAATCTCCATCGTGTGTTTTCTACTCTATCCACGCGACATTGGAGAAATTGTGTCAACCGCAGAAGCCATAATAATAAAAAGATGAAGTTGAAGGCGAGGTTATTTAAAACGTTTACTGTTGATTAACGACAAATTATTTTCCACTGACATTATGTACTAGCTGCGCCCCGCTGTTTCACCCGCGGATAAAAGTAGGTTTTTTATTTATTTATCCGTTGAGTAGTTTTTGCGTAAAAAGCCCGCGGCATCAGTCGCCCTCGTGGTATTCGATAGCTGTCCCACAGGACATCGTATCGGGGCATTGTATGGGAATAAAAAGTACCCTATGTGTTAATCCAGGTCATAAACTATCTGTATTCCAAATTTAATCAAAATCCATTGAGTAGTTTTCGTGAAAAAAGCCCGCGGCGTCTCCCTCGTGGTGTCCGATAATTGTCCCACGGGAACGTACTATCGGGATAAAAAGTATTCTATGTGTTAATCCAGGTCATAATCTGTGTTATAAATTTCAAATTAAAATTTCATCCAAATCCGTTTAGTGGTTCTTGCGTGAAAGAGTAACAAACATTCATCCATACACCCATACTCACAAACTTTCGCATTTATAATATTAATAGGATTATTGTGGATACAGTTGTAGAATACTCTAAGTAATAAAAAACTACGCAGCAAGTAAAGTCTCAGACATGAATAATTTAAATAGAAATAGAAATATAAATATTTATTGGCCTTATAACACATTGTCATACTGGGCAAGTCATTTTACATAATAAAAATATGATTTATCGAAATTCATTGTGAAAATATAAACATATGGCAAAGAAAATTAAAATTTTACAGAAATACCATTAAAACTGTTAAACCTGCTGTAAAAGAGCAATAAAATAAAATGAACTAATTGAAATAATGATAAATTATAAAAATTAAAATTGAATAAAATTGAATCAAAATCTAACAAATAAAATATAATAATATTAAACATTATAATAGGAATATTCCGCGTCCTGCAAGAATGAAGATTCTGTTAGACGCTGATTCATAAACTCATTCAATGAATAAAATGGATTTTCTTCGCAGAAATTTTATCCTTCTTTTATACTATATATATATATATATATATATTATATGTATACTTATTTCCGAACTCAACCATAGGAAGTAATCATTTTATCTACTTTAAATTGAATTGAGTACCTAACACCCCTTCAAATATAAAGAATACATCTCCACAGTCGATACAAACTGGTATGTGAACTGATCCATAGCATTAAGTCCTTCTTTTAACCATTTTGTACTAAAGTATATTAGATAGATAGATAGAAAATGTTTTATTGCACAAACAACAAATGTAGGTACATAGGCGAACTTAATGCTAAAGAGCATTATCGTCCAGCTAACCTGGGTGTAACTATATTATTCTTTGCTTGAGTGTGAATAAAGATAGTAATTTAGGAATCCAATTTATGTCCAATATTTCTCCGCGACACGTTATAAATGGGATGCACTCAACCGGGAGCTAACCGCATTTTTTTAATTTGCACAAATATTTACGTTCCTCTCCAAATTGGCGAACGTTTATACTTTGACAGTTATTTATTGTTAAATTATACAAAGATTTCAGAGATCTGGGTCATTTTCTGTTTTGTTTGGATTAGAAGTGACAAATCATTTTGTCGTATTATTTTTATTGTGATTTGAACCTCCGTTGTTAGATGGCCGTCACGTGTAAGTAATCAAGATATATGCATTATAAGTAGACGAGCTTCTGCCCGCAGCGTTGCCCGCGGCGTGACCTATGGGAAAATAATTCAACCACCCATTTCACTCTCTTAAGGGTGGAATTTCGAAAAATCCTTAGCGGATGCCTACGTCATAACATCTACCTGCATGCCAAACTTCAGCCTGATCCGTCAAGTGGTTTGGGCTGTGCGTTGCTAGATCACTATGTCAGTCAGTCAATCAGTCAGTCACCTTTGAGTTATATATATTTAGATATAGAGATATATAGATATCTAATTAATTTATTTAAAGTTTTAAACGAAATATATTAATTCTCTCGGTTTTCTGGGCGGTCAGCTGTTCACACAGCGTCACTTTAAACTGTGTGTTACTTCCTGTTAATCCCCATAACGGCTTGACTCAAGGTGGTTTTGTCACAAATACGTTTGAGAATACTTGGCTTTATTGTTTGTTTAGACTAGAATACAAGTATTTTTCATGGGCAATTATCACTATAAATCGAAATTTATGGTGATATTTGCCCATGAAAAATAAATACCAAATTAATATACGAAATATTAACGATTTTGATATTAGAGTTTTAAATTTGATCAATTAAAGTGTTAATACGTAGGTAAAATATTTTGAATATTTTAAGCCTTCAAGGGAAAATACTTTTTCATTCAAGAACATTGTACTTAATGTAGGTAAGTACTGGTGTCGATTCTCTGTCGCATACTCTAAAGCTAAACGAAATGAACATATTTCCGTCTTTTTCATTTCCCCTTTATCAGAAGAGTACCGCCATACTTTGAGTTTACTTTAGTTTTAGAGAATGCGACACAGAATCGACACCATTATATTACTAAAATCTAAGTACTATATCACATACATTGCTACTAATGAAATATTTAAAACCTTAGCGTCTGTATCTGGTGTCAATCGGAGAGATAAATTATTTTGAGTATTGAAAACTTATCAAAAATAACAACTGAAAGTCGAGAGTGTTCAAGGTCTCGTGTTACAATCAATTTTAATAACCTCCTCAAAGTTTCGTGGAGTGGTGCGTGACGTCACCATTTCCACTCTGATTTATAATTAGTTATAAATACGCGAGAACTGCTCTTGCCAGTTAGCTAATCTGGTTCAGGGCCACGGGTTCACTCCACGCTAATATGATATTCTCGGAAAATCGTCTAAATGTAAGCGCATTATTGTTCCAGTAGAAGTCGTTGACAACACACTTTTGCTATGCAGATCTATCAATGCTAGAATTTTCTAGATTTTGTTTTAAAAACTAACAAGAGACATTGTTACAGTTCAAAATACTTCCAGCTCATTATCAAACTTATAATATTATTATTTTATTAAGTAGTGTACATTAGTCTACTAGTCTAAACTACGAGTAATATACAAACCATAAGAACATTAAAATTGAATTGAACTGGACAAATCTGTTGGATGACCGATAACAGATAGACGAAAAAAGCAATTGAATGGGTACTAAAACAATATATTAAAAAATAGAAAAAGACAGCAACGGCGCTGGGACGGTATGATAAGATACGGAATGGATTAGAAAAGCCAGAGACAGACATTTATGGAAAGCTTTGGGGGAAGCCTACGCTAAAGATGCGACCACTAAATACCGACTAACCTGAATGAAACGCTGCAAATAACACAAGGCATTTTCAACGTCAAAAATCTTAATATATAAAAATTAATCTCTATTTCCCTTAGTCATCGTATCACGGGTCAACGGATGGAACATTTTCACTAATTCTCTTTTTGTTGTGTTTATTATTTAAGAACCTTCTTATGAAAGAGAAAGTAAATTTTCACGACGCAAGTGAAACCGCGGGGCACAGCTAGTAATAAATATATTAGAAATAAATGGCTTTTACTTATTTTACTAGGCATTCAAAGTGCAGCTTGATTTTATATAGCTGGTAGTGCGAATGCTATCAAAGATTATCTTATAATAAAACAATTACGTAAATCTACAAATGAAATTTAGAAAAATCCTCATTGCAAAAAGTAATGCTCTACCATCACCACCTGGTTGCGATTACGCGGTCGTTCATCAAACAGACTGTCAAAACAATACAGTTCAAAAATAGACTAACTTCTATAATATGTTATAAATAGAATCATTGGGAGAGGTGAAACATAGTATTCAGGTACTTTAAAAATAAAAATAAGACAAAAAAACAGCTAGTGATGTTTTGTCATTATTACCATTTTCAATCTCAAGAACACGTTGAACGTCTAATGATGTTATTATGATAGAAGTGGAAAAGCTTTCAATTTAAGATAAATAATTAATAGTTTAAGAAAATTATAGTAAAATTGAGGATGAAGACATCTGTCTGCTGAAGTTTGCATCTTAGAAGTCATTCATTTTAAAACATCGCGCAGCACGTGGCTTGTCTTCCTTCCATGCCTCTAATATTTAATCGAAAAGCGTTACAGAATTTACAGTCTGTAAAGGATGATCCGATTCGTTAGTGAAAGCTGAAAACGTTTCTTCGAAGTTTCAAGAGATGGCGCTTCTGAGTGAAAAGCGCTTTTCAGTGAAGAACGCCATCTTGCGTAGTATTTCCAAACCACTTGCATATATCACGGAGCAGGCGTGAATATCGAGTTTATAATGGAAGCTATTTGTATTTAGCGTACGCATTTACTAGCTTCCTCAGTAGATGTCGCTGTACACAAACTAGCAATATAGAACGATAAAAACTACACGTCAAAGAGAACTAAGAACTCACATTATGTTCACCTCATGAAAGGAACCTCAAACAAAACACCTATAACGTTTTTAAGAGCTGTAAAATGGCGGTATACCTACTCGTAAATGTCGTTTACGAGGGAACACTACTAATAAATGCGGTGTTTTATCAAGTAAAAGTAACAAAAATGGTTCATATATTGAGCTATTTACAAAAGTTTCGGATCAATTTTTAACTTAAGCATACAGAGGGACATGAAAACAATATTTTAAACAAGTAAAAGTAGACGTATCTCTTACTCATAGTATCTCTTAGGTAATCCAGCTCAACATGATGACCCTGACCACAAACCTTTGTCCTTCTTAATTTCTGATGGTATATGTGACCCACATGGACAAGGGTCTTTTAGCCCTCTTCACAGAGAGATAAGAACTAAAAAGTATATGGGTTATTTTTGTGTAACTTATATCGTAACTTTTAACTATTAAAATTTACAGAAAATGTCCATGTATATCAATAGTGAAGGTATAAATATAAAGGTATACTTACATCCATGGCTAGTTGCAGCGTGCGTGCACGGGCGCGCCTCTCCTCGCAGCAGACGCGTGCGCGCAGCAGCGCCGGCACCGCAGTGCGGCTCAACCACTCGCCGAACTCTGTGATACACCACCGGGCTCACTTCATTTACTCAAATCGAAGGCGATGTCACAAAGAACGAGGTAAAGCAACAAAATGTAATTGGTATAGCTGGAAAATTATAGCATGAAATGAAGAGTACCGGTCTCGCTTATGAAGATTGGGTGATGCTGGAAGTAGAAGCAGGTAATGACTAAGGTAAAGAAACGGAATGACAAGTAAGACTAGAATCAAGATTAAGGTTTGTTAATAACAAAGTTTCACATGATGATGAATCGTTTATTTTGTGTGATACAAACAGTAGCGGTTTACAACGCAATGAAGGGTTTAAAGAAACCAAAATAAAAGTATGTAAGTAAAGAGCAACATACAGAGTTAGTATGAGTTACAGCAAGCGGAATTATGATACTCCAGTTTCACTTGATAATAACCGAAATCGAGATGTAGGAAGTAGTGAAACGAAACGGGTTGTATTCAAAACGGAATGCGAAGCAGGAAGTTAAGTGAAACTTAAAGTTGGAAAATTATAGTGATCAAATCCTTTATATTATCATAGATGATAACATAAAGGAATTAGAAGTGAGTGAATTATAAAAAGGTACAGTAAAAATAGTTTAGTATACGTTTTTTTACGATCTATACATGATTCATGGTGAGATTACAAGAAACAAAATTAGGTAGCTAACGAGCAAAATGATTTACAGAATCGTATGCATCTTAATAACAACAAACTCATGCAATGTAGTACAGGAGCCAAGACAAATCAAACGCTTACTATGCGACATGCTACATACACATGGAAGTGTAGAGTATAATGTTGATAGACTTATATTTCAGTATTTTTATGTAGGGTCTACAAAACTTCTATATTATTTACTACTGTATTATTTATTTCAAAAGTAGCTATTTTTATTTTGTATATTTGAGTGTGTTTATATTCTAACTACTGTGATAGGGTCCAGAATCTGGGAAACCTTTTTGTGTATGTGTTAGAATCAGATTTAAAGTTTGTAAGTCAGTAACCATTAAGTCAAAAATTTGCTAGAAATTATTATATAAATAAAGAATCATGCCAATTAGTTGTGTCTAGGAAGAACAATGATAAACTACAGCTACAAACAACTACGGTCAACGACAAGCAGTCTACAACAGTGGCAATATTAACAGTGCAAAAAGAACAACGTCATTATGTCATATATACAGAAAGATTTGAAATATTACAAAAAAATTGAAGAATCTCAGAATGTTTTTTTTTTTGTTTTGAATAATTTTGTATCTAAATATTGTAATTTGCAATCAATTCCAACATTTTCAAATTTATTTGGTTTGTTTCAGTTCTTCAAATTGATGGCCAACATTATCACCATCTGCCATGTAATTCTATTATCATACTGCATAATCTTTAAAATTACTCTACATTCTCTACTGTACACATAAATAATTATATTAGAATAATCAATAGCCACTGAAGTAGTCATTTATACGTTGTTCTTTCTTGCAAGCGCATCGAAGCATCTATATAATTATTTTCTATCATTGTTCATCCAATACAAGGAAAATAACTGACCTATGGCCTTTGCGGTCATCATATCTGTGTCTTGTTCAGTGTCCATCGTGTTTGTTGGCAAAATTTGCGTTAGTTTGCGTATGTTTTTGTACAATATTCAATAACCACACGTTACATCTCACATTATAATTTGTCACTGTTTATGTAACTTTTGCATCATCCAATAGAAAATTTATATACAAAATCATTTTGGTCCATTGTTATGATTTTGCTTTCAGTCGAGTATGTTAGAAGAATTTGAAAGACTCGAAGTCACATTTCGGTGTCGTGACTTTTAAGAAAAGTCGTACCTATAAATAAACAATAAATGTTCCAGTAATACTACTTCAACGTATAATGTCACTCTTGCTTTAAAATGTTAGATTTTTGATAAATGTGTGGAGTGTTGGGTTGTGTTCCTACGTTATGTGTGTCTATTTTAATAGTTCGCATGTGTCTTTTCTTACTACGTCATCATAACTTTAAGAGCTTAAGGCGTTTTAAAAAAAACGAACGATTTATATTTTAGAATATGTGGAGATTTTCTAACTGCAGTATACTTACGACTGACATAATAAAATATTTTACTGTTAATTTTAACTATTTAATAGAAGATATCGTGGTAAGTTCGCATAATGAAAGCAATGACGTCAAACCATGAAAGCTTCAGCGATTTGGAACACCAGAGATAAAATGTTTCATAAATGAGACTGTTGAACTCGTTGCTTGTGGATGTAATACAAATAAACATGAGATCACACTGATGAGATAATCTCTTATATAGCTCTATTTTCTATAGTAAGTTTTCGTTGTTGTAACGTCTAGCTGCATAGTGTTATTGATTTAAATTAATAGTAATGCAAAGGAAAATTTTGGATCCCAAGCGTGATTTGAACCTGCAGGCTTAACCTGCAATGCCGTTATAAATCGTAAATTGTATTAATTATTTCTGATCTGATCTGATATAATATAGATAAATAAGGCATTTAAATTGTAAGCTGATTGGTGAATGATGTTAATTTATTCCTTAACTTCTGTACCTGACGTGTAGGTACTGTTATTTATTTTGTAAGATAAATAACGGCTAAACTCACTCAATTAAAAAGTCGAAATTACTCCGACCAGGTTACAAAATGTGCCATACTCAAGTTTTCAAATTAAAACTATTATGTATTCTGTGCTTCTAGCTTTTGATTAACAAAAAATATTTATGTAGGTATTTATTTTATGAATGACGTACACAAGTTCCTAGTTTATAGAATCTGCAACAGTCCAACCTAAACCAAATGCACCATTTCCTCTTAGGAGTATAATTTTATCTACTTTACGTTTGCAGTCGTCCATATCAACAGATTCCGAACATCTATTTGGCAAACCCAGATTTGGCGAGCACCTGTGCACTCCTTGGAATAAAATTATGGAACGTATCAAGGCTTTACTAAATAATAATGATGAGATGATGTTAATAATGGTCATAAATCTTTTGAAATATATTATGCAGAATTAAAGTTATTAGTAGTCGATAGATCTGTATTGAGCCTAACAAATCAAGAAGCGTGACTATACTGAAAAGAAACGTTTATCTACCTCAATATTGATTCTATATACAGCAGAATATATGTAACGGCCAGTGAAAATGTCAGTGTTAACTACTTTATTGATTATCTGTTATCAATATATTATGAGAACTGCGTAATTAAACCAACTGATAAAAGAAACCACATATTCATTACGACTACGAGAAAAAAATCCATGAAGTTTAGATTGGTACATCGATAGATACATAAATATACCTGTCAACTAAACAATTCTGATTACAGGTACCAATATAATGTACATTTCATAAATTTACTGTATGCATTTCCATTAACGATAATGATCGGCTTAGAAACTGAGTTGCCAAATACTCCTGCCAACTGAGATACTCTTGAACTTGTTGTTAATCTTGCGTCCTTATGATGGGCCATAACTGGCTTCAAGATATATCGAGACGTTAAGGTGACTGCTTGTCTTCGGCTCTAAGGAGAAATTTATGTTCCATTAAAAGGTAATGAAGATATATAGAATAGAATGAGAAGCCTATACAAAAGGCATTAAATGCTCACACATGGGACTAGTAAAGTAGAGTCAAGCAATACCAGAAGTGATCTTAGTTGATAATCTAATGGACTCAGAAGTTTCGAACAAAGTCGTCTAATCAAATAAAAGGATCGAGTTTTTAAAGAACCAAATCAAATGAATTGGACAAATAATTTTTTAATTTTATAAACAACATTGACCTGAAAAAGCCCTGTGAAAATTCGTCGAAATGTAACTCTCGTTGAGTGAACACTACATAATGAATTTTTCGCATAACTAGCCCAGTGAGTTATTTCCGAATGATCCCAAGGTCTACGTCACGGAACGCGGCTTTATGGCAAACGACCGGAATGTCTTGCGCAGGCGCCGGCAGTGGAGACATCCGGTTAATTATCATTAAAGAACATTAATTAGGTAGATAGTATAGAGGTGACAAAAAACACATGAATAGATAGATAGAAACAAAACACGGAATACAAAACAAAATACGGAAGAAAACAAAAGATGAAATTGTCGGGACTGAAATATAAAAGAGTAAAAAAAGGTGAGTAGTGCAGTAGGGATTTACCCATCAAACCTAGCTTCGCTATCGGTTTGTTACAACTAAGATCATCTGAATTAGAATGTTTAGAGTTTGAGTACCTAAGATACAAAACAGTACATAGCAGAACGAGAACAAAACAGTTTGTCATAATCTAAATCAAATATCAAAGACGTCGGCCCATCATATATTAACGAAGGGCAATCCACATCCAGAAAGTCTAATGACTATAAACAACGAAGATTTACAACATATTTACGAGTAGGCAAATAGAGAGAATAACTCGTGTGTAATCAATGCATGAACTTGAAATAGCTACGATATTATTAGCGTCGCCTACGTTTCGCTAAATACGCACATACGCGTACTGGTGAGTGCGACTTGGGATAGCATTAGTCACAGGTAGATAGTACGAAGGTTGCATTCTTACCAGTACCTACATTTCCTCAAATGATTATTTGAAACGTATTATTTAAAAAAGTTTCTTCTGCAGAAAATATTTCAGTAGGTATATAAATAAAATTGACCACAACTATAAACGGGTAAACTATCTTCACAAACGTTATCGGCTATCGTACCCCACACTAACTATTTGTGATTGCGCGGTCGCCATTAACGATATCCCACTTGTATGTCCCTAATGCCCTTTACCTGCACAAGTGACGACCTCTAAACGCCACAGACAACGTTGTAAAGGTGGCAAAGTTCTGCTCAAATTTTACCTAAATTGTGCCGTTGAAACGCAAGAAGAACAAACGTTTTACGGATTCTATTAGGCAATCAACAAGACTCTAACAATTCTCAACAAATAAGACTTCATTCAAGAAGCAAACATACTGAGAGAATAGTAATACATCAAGATATCTTGATGCAGAGTGCTTGAGTCGGAAATGTCAAACAGCGTCTAGCACTTGGATAAATAGAAAGAGAATTATGCTACCCGTCGCGAACCGTGACAGACAGCAGCGATACAACGCAAGGAATACATAGTTTTTTATGTTGTACTGACTGCAACATGTCTTTGGAAATGCACGTGCATTATGTTTACTAAATCTAGGAGACTGATCATGTAATTCATATGGATGATTCAGCTCATAACTTCATAAATGAGCACGAAGCCGTGGAAAATGCTAGTTTGATTTAATAAATCCGTGTCGCTATATTTGCATCCAAATATTAAGAATTTAAACAAGTTCTTTATATTCGCACAATAGACCGGTTTGAAACTAATTCAATGAAATGGAAAATGTAATAATGAAAATAAAACAAGGACAAATTATTTTACAAGCAATTAGGCAGTAGCGAGTAAGGCCAAGTTCAACACAAAAATAAAATAGGTGTAACGTTTTCACTTAAATTCCGATCAGCTGTTTCACTGCTAATAATATATACTGGCTGAATGAATAGTTTTAAAAGATCGATCCCAGAAGTTTCACCGGCACATCGATCTATCGGTGATGTCACCCTGACAGCTGAAGAGCAGAACACCGAAAGAACTCTCCGAAATGTCACTGAGGACGCCAACAGAGTCCGCGTTCCTCTGCGTTTACTTACACTCACCCTATTCAAAATGTACACCCTTATAATCACGAGCGTAAGTTTCAAAATCAATTACAGCTATTGCTTTTTTGTTTATAATGAGAGCAGCAAGTAAAATAGATGTATGATGATTATAAGACTTATTGTATCGATGTAAGGTTGATAGTTGATTGATAGGGCGGGAAGAAAGTCCGCTCAGGGCCGGGCGGGCGGCGGCGGTAGCTATAAACGTCGCGCTGCCAGTGGGGCAAGGACGGCTAGCGCCGATGCAACCGGATTGATTGACCGATTAATCGCATCTAGACAAGGGGGTAGATAGATGGTTGTGTATGTTTGCCAGTAGCCATATTTTAGAAGAAATTTGACAGCTGCTGTCTGTTTTAACGTACGAAGTATTGCTAAGTAATAGTATATAGTGTGGTAATGATTATGTAGAGATCCTGATGTCATTGCATAAAATACAGTCATTCATATTAAATCATAAAACTAGCAGACTTCGAATTGAAATGTGCAAAAAATGTTCACCCTTGCTGATGCTTTATCAACAATCTCTGATTGTAATTAAGACGAAATCCAAGAAAACTTTGTTGAGTTCCTATACTAAGATTTAACATTGGTAGAAAGTTATGTATTTCCCATGAGAACGAAAACTGGCAAAAGCTGCTGCTACATGTATTTGTAGAGGAATGATAATATTTAACATGTGAAAAAAGATTCTACGAATAACGCTTAGTAACTAAAGCTTTTCACGAAAGCTTTTCGAAAACGTTTCAGTATCAAACCCAACACATTTTTGTGTCAATGTCGTGGAACACCCGAATCGACCGAGAGCCGCTCAAAGTTTCCGCTTTTGTTTTCATTCCGACTACAATCTACGAGCTTTTGTAAACTTTTATGGAATGTGTTTATTTAACTGTAATGTTTGTTAAGTTTATTTTATGACTTGATGGTTTAGTTTCATGATATCCGTTACAATTTGTAGTGTTGTGTTGTCCAGATGATTTCCACTCGATCCGTCACACAAACCGTATGTTATCAATTATAACTGACACAATGTATGTAAACATTACACGTGGTTAGGGGATGTTATGTACACATGAGGGGAGGGTATGCCGGCACAGTACCACTACTGACTAGACGCACGGGACGCGCGGTAGCAAAGCGTGCGGCTCGCTTCGCTTCGATATTTCGACTGCTACGGAATGCACCGCGCTTTATTTCGATACGGGAGATAGGTTAGTCGATGTCGAGAGCTAGATTTATTGCGGAGATATGACTGATCGGATTCGCATTGCCGTTACTGCTTCGATAGGTATAGGAACGGTTGTGTATCAGTTATGTGGTCTAATGTGTTAGGTACCTTTACATTACCGGAAAGGTATGGAGGAAGACTAACGGCTTTATCAGGCAAATCATCAAATGGGTATATAGATATGATTTTCCAAGTTTCTGTGTATTCATCGTGCATTATAATTGTAGAGGCGAGTAAAACTTAATGTAGAAAACATGAAACTAAAGGCGTTTTCAAAGCTAGCTGTATGGTGTATAGAGCAAATAAGATTTTTCAGTGCATTGATAAAAAATTGTACATAATAGTGATGAAATAAAAGGGAATCAGCAAGATTGGTAGCAGTTTAATAAATACATATTTTGCATAATAAATATTGGCGTCGTCGCGTCCGGTTCGAATAGGAGAAAATCGGGGAAGAGGATGCTTGGTCTTGATCAAGGCATCTGAAACAAAGGAATTTATGATCTAGGGATCAGCACACCTATCGCGTAACTGTTCTGGGAATTGGCTTCGCTTGCAATCCTGCACGCGCCATTTAACAAGTCCACGAGTGCGAGCAAGAGAGTACACGATTACCATCTCCACCAGACTTACGCGGTAAGGCCCTTCATCATCATCAGCCTACAATAGTCCACTGCTGGACATAGGCCTCTCCCAAAGTACGCCACTGAGCCCGGTCTTCGGCTCTACTCTTCCAGTTACTGCCAGCTACCTTGCGTATATCATCGCTCCATCTTGCCGCAGGGCGTCCTACACTACGTCTGCCGATTCGCGGTCTCCACTCTAGAACACGTCTACCCCAACGGTTATCGGTTCTTCGGCAGATATGACCAGCCCATTGCCACTTCAGCTTGCTAATTCGCTGAGCTATGTCGATAACTTTAGTTTTCTGGCGAATGACTTCGTTTTGGATCTGATCCCGCAGAGAAACACCGAGCATAGCTCGCTCCATAGCTCGCTGAGGCCCTTAGTGTTGATAAAATAAAATGAGGCCAATAGGTCAAGATGGAAGAAAAGATGATGGCTTTCTGGGTACACACAAAAGTTTGGTAATAACTACGTCAGGTCATGGAAATGCTGTCGAAGCTTATGGGGTGTAAGCTAATGTTAGTAATGTCCCGTACGGCCAGCACGCGCAGTACGTACCCGCGAGCGCGCGGAGTGCGGCAGCGTGAGGCAGCGGCGCAGTACATGCAGGCCGTCGAGCCGCACGGCCAGCACGCCGCAGACGGCCGCGGGCCGCGCCGCCGCCCGCACCGGGATCACCTCCGTGTACCCGGCGCTGTCCGCGCTGTACGCCAGGATGTCGCCCAGGTACAGGTGCGCGTGACTGCGCGCCACACACGCGTACATGCAACACGTGGCGTTTGATAGTGACAGAGACTCTGGTTATCAGCAACGAGCTGTTATAAATCGGAAGCGAACTCGAGGAAACTGTACAGATCATTGATTTATTATGGGGGCGATTACTTCGTGCTGTAAACGAACCCTATTTCAGTATACGGTCGGCGAGAAAAGCATCACGTGTGGTATTTTGTTAGAGTGCTTGCAGTTCTGCGAGAAGAATTGTATAAAAGGTATGTGTCCGTAGTAATTATGTAATATTAATAATTTTGATTATTTTATTTATTTTTATTTTATGTGCAAGTAATATTGATTTTGATTTTTAGATGAATTTACTTATATTGATTATGGTAATTGGCTTTGGCCGTGGAATTGATGATGAAATAAATAAATCACAACGGAATGAGTTTTATCATAACACGTAAGAACGTGAGCCCTATAACGGAACACAATAAAGAACATCGTAATATTTTATGTAAACTTAAAAAACAAAAGGCTAACGTGCATTCCAGCCATTCCCAGACATGGTTTATCTAGACTGGCCTAATAGCTTAGTTGGTAGTAATCCTGCCTTCTGAACTGTGGGTTGTGGGTTTGATTGCCACCCAGGACAAACATTTGTGTGATGAACATAGGTGTTTGTTCTGTGTCTGGGTGTTTATTGTATTATATGTATGTATTTACAAACAAAAAGTATCTAAGTATTGTATCAGTTATCTGGTTCCCATAGTACAAGCGTTGCTTAGTTTGGGGCTAGATGGCGCCGTGTGAGATGTCCGCAGATGTGATCTCACCCGATGTCGACGCAGGAGGCGAGCCCGAGCGGGTCCTCCGGGGGCTCGGAGACGACGCTGAAGACGACGCAGTCGCGCGGGTCGGCGGCGGCGCGGCCGGCGCGGCACCGCGACATGTGCCCCAGCAGCGGCAGGTCCGCCTCGTGCAGGTGGAACGCTGCCGACCACACTCTGATGTAGTGTGGTCGGCAGCTTGAGCACTGCTGAGCACGATCTTCAGCTCTTCTCTTACAGTTATCACCAGCCACCCTACGTTTGTTGTTACATCATCGCGTTTGCAAATTATTAGTATACTATAAATGTTTATTATAAACGACACAAGAGTTATTTAATATTTAATCTATTATATAAACTGTCTACATATATCTTAGTAATTTACTTAACTTAATTACTTATTGCCAACTTCTGTTACTACTCATTTAGGTACTAAATTGTTTTATTTGTGTATGGTTCGTACAATTCGTATTACTAGTTACACAAATATATTATGTATATATTTTTTATCATTTAGAACATCGGTATGTCTGTTCCGTGGCTTCACTAAACGGTCCCAACGGAAGACCAGCGCCGGTTCGTAAGAAGCTAGCACCATGCTGAGTTGGTTGGCCGGTTTGTGACAGAACTTGAAAGCGACGTTCATGTTTTTTTAATGTTTTTGTTCTGTTACAAAATAAATTGTCAACCAGATATAGTGAATGCCCTGCGATTCTATGGAGTGTGGACTGGCTGATAAAAACTGGAAGAGCAGAACTAAAGATCGAGCTGAGTGGCGTGCCTTAGGAGAGATGGAGATAACCAATCACATGAACCTAATTTTAAAAATGTAAAACCGTATTTGGCTGCAAGGTTTGTTAATTATGATATATTAGTTGCACCCCGCGGTTTCGCCCACGGATGAAAAAGTATTTTATTTATTTACTCATCCCACGGGAAAATTTCACTTTTCCGGGATAAAATGTAGCCTATATGTTAATCTAGTGTGTAAGCTATCTTGGTACCGAATTTCATCCAAATCCATTCAGCCGTTTGAGCGTGAAGGAGTAACAAACATACACACAAACACACATACAAACTTTCGCTTTTATAATATTAGTGTGATGATTAATGTTTAATTTTAAGAGCTGTGGTTTTTGTTTAATAAATAAAATCAAATAAAAAAAATATAAAATACCAACGACACGAGTTCGGCACCCTAAACAATGCAATATAATTAGTCGGAAAATCTTATTAAGCAAGATTATACTTCACATAAATATTTGTATCGTGTTTATTGACAGTACTCTGAAAGACTCTGATCTGACTCTGACACATTCTGCTGAACGTCAAAAAAAGAAGACATTTTCTTAGCGATCCCTGGGTCGCTAACTCGGTGTGATAGGAGATACACGTGTTAGTGAGATTGGTCAACGTTTTGTGTGAGAAAATACCTGTTTCGATTTAATTTTTACTTTCTGAGTTATATTTTATCTAATATCTGGTGGTGGTAAGTGACTGTTTTTGTTGTAGCTGCAAATCAGGGGAAATGGAGCCCATTTCCCCTGATGTGCCGCCGGACCCCCCGGATCCTATTCCGCCATCGTCATCTAAAAAGCGACATATAGTTGATGATCATGTAGGTCCAATTAAAAAAACAATTGTCAACCAAGAATCTGCCTCTGCCTCGATTCAGACCGTGTATACCCACCCGGCAATGTCGGTTCTCGGCATAAGATCTTACGAAACATCTGACTCAGGCCCCTACATCGTTCATGTGTCAAGAGTGGAACCCGACCCAGCCGCAGGTACGTCAATTCGTCCCATTAAATTCGGCCAGTTCTTGTCCTATAACAAAATTGAATACATTTGCCAGGATGGAGTAAAAAAAGTTGGCCGGAATAAAATTTCGGTACAATTTAAATCGGCTTTTGGAGCCAATAAATTTTTGAATAACCCCATGCTCAAGACATTCAAGTATGAAGCAACGATTCCTACATATAATGTGACAAGGATGGGTCTAGTCCGCGGTGTGCCTGTGGATTGGTCCATGGAGGAGTTTGTGGATTCACTACAAATTCCTGGATACTGTACACACATTCTCAAGGCAAGGCGCTTAAATAGAAAAAATAAGAAAGACGGGAACATAGTTTGGGAACCAACGCAAACTGTTGTCCTCACTTTTAGAGGCCAACAACTACCCATGCGAGTATATTCTTACTACTCATCTCTTGAAGTAGAAATATATCAGTACCCTACCATCCAATGTATGAGCTGCTGCCGATTTGGACACATAAAAGCCCAGTGCCGCTCCAACCCTAGGTGCTACCGTTGTGCCCAACCCCATCTGGGTGATGATTGCCTTATCCCAGAGACCGAGTCCACCTGTTTATACTGCTCTGCAAATCATTTTTCAACCTGTAGGACCTGCCCAGAACAAAACAGACAAAAATCCATCAAAACAGTTATGTCTAGGGATGGAATTTCCTATGAGGAAGCTTCTGCCCTGTTCCCGAAGTTTGGTAAATCATTTAACCAAGTTATCAAGGAGACCCCCACTCAATCTCAACAGTCGAACCCATCCTCCCCTCTTACCCAGACCACTCTGCCTGCGCAATCCTACAGTAAGACAGTGATCCGTAGCCAGCGCCCTAGAGCCCCACTTGGAAAATCATATGATAGGGTAGCTCATCAAGCTATCGTTTCAGAAATCCCATCCTCTTTACCTAATGGTTATGCCCTCCAAATGTCCCAATCTTCTCCTCCTCCCCGTGAAGAATCCCAAGATCAGTTGCTAGTTCAGCTGCTGACTATAATCATCAGCATTATTTCCCAGAACTCAATAAAATTACCGTCCAACGTTGCCCAAATGATAACCCAACTCTCATCGTTCATCACCCATAATGGATCACACCCAAATCCTCCAATGGAACGCCAAAAGTCTTCGTCCGAAGACTCATGACCTATATTTTCTGATTAGAAAATATACACCCATCCTGGTGGCCATCTCGGAGACATGGCTTGTTCCCGGATCTCATTACCGAGTTTCGGGTTACTCCTGTCTTAGAGATGACCGCCAGGATGGGTATGCAGGTTGTGCCCTACTTGTCAAACGTAATTTAACCTTCTCCCAGATTGTAATACCTGCTCACAGCACAGAGATAAATGTTGTTGCTGTGAGAATTTATAATATCACTTTTATTTCAATATATATCCCACATCCTAACTCTACTTTAATTCCTGATATTCTTTTCATCATTTCATCAGTCCCCCCTCCTATTGTAATTATGGGCGATTTTAATGCTCACCACACTTCTTGGGGTTCCGCATCTTGTGATTTGTTTGGTCATTCCTTGCTGGAAATTTTTGACGAGGTAAATGTGTGTGTCATCAACGATGGATCCCCTACTAGAAGAGTTTTACCATCACAAAACCCGAGTGCGGTTGACCTCACTGTTTGTTCTCCGTCCCTTTCTACCATACTTTCCTGGGAGGTTCTCCCTCTTTCCTATGGCAGTGACCACTATCCCATCCTAATCAAACTTCCCCAAAGAACTCCTACACAGTGTTCCCCTACTTCCCTGCTTAAGCATAGACTCTCAGGAGCTAACTGGGAATCCTATTCTTCTTCCTTAGATATTAAAGTGGATTTTATTCCCAACCCAAACTCTGATCCCCTTGTTTGCTACAAAAAATTTGTTGATACCATACTTTCCTCTGCCAATGAACATATCCCTCTTAAAAAACCAAGGGGTAATAGAGCTTCCCCACCCTGGTGGGATGCGGAATGCTCGGGACTTACTCGTGACCGTAATGAAGCTGAAATCTCATACAACTTCTCTATGACCATGGCCAATTATCTTGAATACCAAAGATCTGCTGCTAAAGCCAGAAAGGTGCTGTCAGCAAAAAAGAAACTTGGTTGGTTTAAATACTGCGAAAACTTGTCTCCTACTACTCCTCCCTCTTTAATATGGAAACAAATTCGTAAATTCAGAGGATACTACAACTATATCAACATGACCTCAAATGACTCCTCTTCCTGGTTAGAAGCTTTTGCAAATAAACTTGCTCCTCCTTTTGTACATATAGCCCTTTCATTTAACATTCCAAATTTCTCTATCTCTTCTATTAATACCATTGATGCGCCGTTTTCATTTGATGAACTCCAACTTGTCTTGGATGGCTTGATGGATTCCTCTCCTGGCTTGGATGGAATTCCATATTCCTTTATTACCAAATCTCTAGAAAAATCTAAACGTTATCTATTAGACTTGATTAACACTTTTTATGACCAAGGGTTTGTTCCAGATCAGTGGAAAACCCAAGTTATCATCCCTATTTTAAAACCAGGAAAGGACCCCTCTGACCCAAACTCTCATAGACCGATAGCCCTATCCTGTGTCCTGGCCAAGATCACAGAACATCTTATTAAGAACAGACTAGAATGGTTAGCTGAAAATAAAGGCCTCCTAGCCAAGTCACAATTCGGATTTAGAAAAGGCATGAGCACTTTCGACAGTCTCAGTATCTTAACTACCGAAATTAACAACTCTTTTAGGAATAAGGAGTTCCTTGTAGGAGTCTTTCTCGACATTGCAGCTGCCTATGATAATGTTCTTCTTCCGGTACTCAGAAACAAATTGTTGCAGCTGAGCATCCCCGTCAAGATAATACGATTCATCTGTTGCTTTCTGGCTCAAAGAACGATTCTGGTTAAAACCCATGATAACGCTTATTTGTCTCCCAGAACAGTTTGGAAAGGTCTCCCACAAGGCTCTGTACTCAGCCCAATTCTATATAGCCTATACACTAGCGACTTGGAAACTACAGTGAATTCATTCTGTCAGGTTTTACAGTATGCAGATGACCTTGCTTTGTATGTATCTACGAAATCCATCTCCGAAGCTCAAAATAAAATGAATACTGCCCTTAGTTATCTTGGCGATTGGTTGCTGGATCATGGTTTATCCATATCAGCTTCCAAAAGTAGCGCAGTAATATTCACCAGAAAAAGAAATATACCTTGCTTAAATCTGCAGTATGACGGAGACACTATTCCCGTACAGAATTCTGTTAAGTTTTTAGGTGTTTGGTTAGATACAAGGTTGACTGGAGTCCCTCACTTTAACTATGTTGTAGCTAAATGTGAAAAAAACATAAACATCCTACGTGCCCTCTCTGGGGTATGGTGGGGATCACACCCTTTCTGCCAAAAAATTTTATATAACGCCATAATTCGTAGCCACTTGGATTACGGCTCATTTTTGCTAGACCCCGGTAATAAAGCGGCTCTGGAAAAGCTATCCAAAATTCAGTCCAAGTGTCTCCGTATTATCCTTGGAGCTATGAAGTCCTCTCCCATAAATGCCATGCAGGTTGAATGTGTAGAGCCTCCGCTTCACCTCCGCAGACAATTTCTATCAGACAAATTCCTGTTTAAGCTCGTCCAAAATTCCGACCATCCCCTGCTGAAAAAATTAGAAAGCCTTTTCAATGCTATTAGATCTCAAGGCTATAGATCAGAAGACAATCTGCCCTGCATTATCCGCAGCTTCATTAAATATACAAATCTATCTTGCCCCATAATCCAATTCCCTATGAATCCCCTATTTTCTATAAATTATGACGCATTAATATACCAACCCTTAATTATATTAAATTTTGGCATAGACAAAGATACCATTGATCCGAATAAAAAATTTCTTGAAAGGTATAGCAGTAGATGGAAAGATTGGCTTCCAATATTCACAGACGCATCCAAATTAACAAAAGATAGTAATGTAGGTTCTGCAGTCTGGATCCCTAAATATAAAATCATACTGAGCTTCAAATGTCCATCAGAGTCATCAGTATTCACTGGTGAGTCTGTTGCCATTTTAGAGGCCATACTTTATGTATTTTCACACTCAATTAACAAAGCTATTATTTTTACCGATTCAAAAAGCTGTCTGCAAGCAATCATGTCAAACCAATTTAAATCAAAATCTAGGTTCCCCGTAATCTTAAAAATTAAAGAAGCCCTCTACACTAGTCACCAAGCTGGCTTAAACATTGTGCTAGCATGGATCCCCGGCCACGCAGGTATTGCTGGAAATGAAACTGCAGACTCGTGCGCCAAACACGCCGCAACATTTGGCAACACAGATAGGTATAAGCTATACTCACATGATCTTGCTTCTTCTTGTCACCTTCAGCTACGTAACATATGGGATAAGCTCTGGCAAAATTCAAAAACCACCAAAGGTAAATTTTATGGCCACCTCCAACTTTCGATCCCCACAAAACCATGGTTTTCAAAATTCAAAAAAATTGATAAAGCTACTTCTTCAACGATTTGTCGCCTACGGTTGGGTCATTGTTGCACTCCAGTTTTCTTGGCCAAAATTAGAATCCGTGACCATTCTCTCTGTGAGTGTGGTCTGGATGAGGGTACTACAGAACACATATTTTTTGAATGTTCAAGGTTACGCTATTCTTTGTATGACATACTTCCATCAGAAATACCCCGTCCTACCAACTTTAGCCCTCTCCTGTCTCTTGCTTTTACTCCATTTCTTAATATATTAAGTAAATTTATTCAGACTAATAAAATTAAATTATAATTTACAGCTAACATTTATACTTGTATGTATTTGTTTGTTACTGCCTCGTTCCGTGTTTATTTAAGTATATCATATGCTTTTGTATGTGTTGTGTTGTTATACTTGTTTCAGATTCCAATAAAACTCAGATTCAAAATTATTCACCGACCAAAATATTGTTTCCACCGATCAATCTCCGTCGTTTATTTTCTTTCTACCCACGCGACATTGGCGAAATTGCGGCTACCCCGCAGAAGCCATAATAAGAAGTTGAAGTTGAAGTTAGCGATCCATAAAAAATCGAAACCTGGAGCAAATAGTGTAAATATCAAAGCACGTACTCTTCTTAAAGTTGAAGTAGCACTTATCCGCGTAGTTTTTCGGCTTGGGCAGTGAAACAGGTGTTTCCAAGTCAGCGCCGCGCCGCCCAAGGAAGCTGTAGGAGACGTACAGCCGATGTATGTCAGGGTTCACAACCGCCTCGCACTCCTCGTTCAAAGCCAGCCAGAGGATGGTGATGTCGAGGCTCTGGTCCTGACCGTCTTCGAAGTTTTCCTGCTGGAAGAATTTTGCGGCTATTGAAACTGTAGAAGTCATCACCTTGTTTATTAGAAGTGATCCTCATGAAAACATTATCGCGTTATATTTAGGTTCTAACTGCTAAAAAAAAGCCCCATGGTCCTAGGCCCTAACTAGGATTCCTTGTGTCTAGGAATCCAGGAACTACGAGGACCATGGTCCCACAACACCCAGACTCAGAACAAGTATTTGCACTTTTTTTTTCTATGCACAAATACTTGTCCTGCCACGAGAATCGAACACGCCGCCTCCGAGTTATGGCCTGCCTGCTCAACCACCACACCACAGAGGCTGGCTAAGCTATCTTAGCAATAAAAATAGTTGGTTGCCGGTTAGGTACCAGTCAGTGTTTTTCTGCAACTGATCCTTAAGCTTCACATGCAGTGACGTCAGTGCCAGACAGCAGACAGGCAGACATTAGACGTTTTTATTTGTTCCTCGTTTTTCAACGTTCTGCATCACAAGTAGAGTGTACACCAAAACATAAGATTACCTTTTCATCAATAGAATCCTCGGTATAGGCGGATCGTGGCGAAGGGTCTTCGACATATGTAACACTTTTTTTAGATAAGTCCATGATTTTGTTTAAACCTGTAAATTAATGTCACATTTTTTCTACGAAACTCAACACACATAACAGCAGACTAGCCTATATCATTTTCTTTATTAATCTTCTTGAATTTTGTGTAGTGTCCAAATAAATTTCAAATGTAGATACATAATCCATCGACGAGTTCATTGGCAACACATGACGTGATCCAGTCTGGTTCTATTTTAAACTTTTTTTTTTAGTCTTACGCACTTCTATGACTTCTAATCTATTTATTAGAAAATTGGATACATTTTGAAAGTGTAAACAATTCCGATTTTTTATATGTAAAATTTTTGAACTATTTACCTATAGTTAAACTGTTTCCTAAATTAATAATGAACATGTATTTTCATAACTTTAAATGATGCTATAGAAGGCTGTAAAGGATTCGGACGGATAGACAGGCAGACGGACATCTACAAGGGTTCCTTGTAGTAACTTCTACAAGGAACCCTTATAAAAACGGAACCTTACAAATAATACCAGCTTTCCAGAGCCGAATAAAGGTAAAACCATTATTATAATCCATACACATAACATTCAAAGTCCTGACTGACTTATAAATCAACGCAGAGCATAAACAGCTGGTCCTAGAGACTTGAAATTTGGAAGATGTGTTCTTTGTAAAGTGTAGGTCCACGAAGAAAGGGTTTTTCGAAATTCCATCCTTAAAAGGGTGAAATGAGTGGTTGAATTATCTAAAAAAAAATTTCTTCTTCGTTTCCTATAGGCCACGTGGGCTAGTATTGTAGTAAAATGATATACATAATTATTTGCTATGTAATTATACTTCCTTGCTTACTTACCTACCTATAAATTTACGAATATTGTCGTACTTGTTGCCGGCGGCGGGGTCACTTCCATCTCTAGAGCTCGCGCTGAGCGCATTGTGGGACTTCCTCTTGATGTTCTGTCTCGCGGCGGCGGCATCTTCAAATAGAGCATCTCTTACCAATTTTACGCCTTTTAACTATGTAACAAGCGGCGGTACGCTCGTACTACATTTTGAAGGGCACTAAGGAACTTTTTTCTCATCTATACAAGGTGGAGTTTAATTCGTTCTTTTCCTTTAATGTATGTATTCAGTCCATGCTATAGAATGCTCCCATATAACTAAATAACAAAGTAAAAACTTAAATCTAGATATTATCAAATTTGAATTCAAAAGAAAAGCCTTGTGACATTGAACAAACCAGGTGTTTTATTGCCTGCAAAACATTTACAAAGCTCTCAGCTGGTGCCCGCGCTGTGTGTACCGTTAAATAGACATTTCGGCTGTCATGCAGTTATTTTAGAAGGCACTAAATACTAAAACAAAACCTTTTTTTTTAAATTGGACCTTGTATGAATATTATATAGCATGGTCTGAGTACATACATTTAAGGAAAAGAGTGAATTAAATTCCACCGTGTATATAAGCATCAAAAATAAACATGCGGAAAATGAGAGATAAGCAATAACTCTCACATAGGACCTATCATCGCATCTCATGAAACTTCAATATTAAGAAAAAGCTCACCCGATATCTTCCTCTCCTTTTTCAGTAAATCTTGTAGGGTATTAGGCGAAATTATGCTCTGAAAGATCAAAATCCAACTTAAATGATAATTTGTAGCTGCTGGAAGCTTCCCGCTGTAGACTCTCACATAATCTCTCATCTCAGCACTAACATTTGTGAGTTACCTCCAAGTATTCTGGAAAGAAAAACAGAATATTAAAACGAAATGGATACATACTGAAACGATTTATGATAATTTAGTTTTGTTAATAGCTGACCTGGCAAATGTTGTTTTGCCATATAAATAGAAAATAGGGGATGATGGCAGAAAATTTAATGTTGTACCTTTGTATTTTTAATGCAACATAATAAAAATGAAAAAATAAAATTTGGGGTGGGCCACCCTTATCACTCAGGGGGATGAAAAATAGATTACAACATATTCTGAGACCTACCAAGTGTGAATATAAAATTTCATTAAAATCGGTTCAGCCGTTTCGAAGGAGCGAAATTTTTATATATACAGAAGATATAGGTAAACAACGATACTCACGATAGAACCTAACTACCAGTGTTAGTGATACCTCCTGAAACAACCAATAAAGTTACATAATAGGAGTTTTGGCGGGAAAGCGAAAAAGATGCGTCACCGAATTGTATTATTTTCCAAAACTTGTGTTATTTTCAGTGTTAGTGCATAAAATTGGAGGCATTTTATTCGTTAAGTGCTGGATTACAGGCGTGAGTGTGGGAAAATGGTATAACGATGGTGAAACGTTTCTTTTCGTGTTGTTTCCAAAACTCCATAAAAGCTTCAAGTAAAGTTGCCACCACTTTACTAGGAGTATGACTTTGACTAGACTATGACTTCGACTGTGAATTGACACATATTTGCGTGAAATATCATTAAATTGATAAATTATCAATTACTTGACACTGGCTAAATACACAAAAGTGTGGAGCCAAAACGTAAAAAAAAAATTAAAAGTTACATAATAAGTACGTCCTATCGAAATTGGTTATGTCCAAACATAACCTAAGTATTCTGTAATGACATGAATATCATGGCATTTTCCATCTCCTTTATTTATATACAACTAGCTGCTCCCCGCGGTGTCGCCCACGGATCAATACTTATCCTATGTTTTAATCCAGCATAATTATAAGCTATTCCCATTCTAAATTTCATTCAAATTCATTCAGCTGCTGCGGCGTGAAGACAAAACAAATACACACGCACAAACTTTCGCATTTATAAAATTAGAGTGATTTATTTTTAAATACAAGATGAAACGAAAATATTTAGATATGTATAACTCTGCTAAAGTATATAAAATGTTTCATATATAAATTTATACAAGTTGCGCCCCGCGGTTTTGCCCGCAATAAAAGTATCCTATGTGTTAATCCAGGTTATAAACTATATGTGTGCCAAATTTCATCCAAATCCATTCAGTAGTTTTTGCGTGAAAGAGTAACAAACATACATCCATACATTAATACTCACAACCTTTCGTATTTATAATATAATACAAGTAGGTAATAGTAGTAGGATATCACATCACACTCACACTAACATTATAAAGGCGAAAGTTTGTATGTGTGTATGTTTGTCACTCCTTCACGCTCAAACGGCTGAATGGATTAAGATGAAATTTGGTACCAAGATAGCTTATACACTGGATTAATATATAGGCTACATTTTATCCCGGAAAAGTGAAATTTTACCGTGGGATGAGTAAATAATTAAAATACTTTTTATCCACGGGTATAACCGCGGGGCGCAACTAGTATGAAATATTTTGTGTGGTAATTGTAATTGATTTTGTCGTTTTTATCAATAATATAGTATAGAATATATAAATATAGGATAGTGATAGGATAATCCTATATTTATATATATAATATATAAATATAGGATTATCTTTAAATTATTCTAGCAGCTACACTACACACACTTCCAGAAGGTAATTATCGACGTTGAGTCATTCTATTTTTTAAATACTCTTAAATCCACTCTGATTGTTGTCTTACATCATCCATTTTCAGATATCGCGGCATAGTGCCCGACTGCATGTTTCTCTGTAAATAAAATAATAATAATAATAACTCCCCACGATCACATACATAGATCCTGGACCCTAACCAAGATTCCCTGTGTCTAGTGATCCCGGTACTACGAGGACCATGGTCCCACAACACCCAGACTCAGAACAAGTATTTGCGCACTGTGCCTAAATACTTGTCTTCCCGCGAGAATCGAACCCGCCACCGGGTTATGAGCTGACCTGCTCAACCACTACACCACAGAGATAACAAGTACAATTCAATTTCTGTAACCGTAACATAATTTTTGTAAATAACAAATTTAAATTACTAACCTCCAAAGCCTGCTTCATTTCATCAGTAGATCTGATATTTGCGGGCTGAAAAACGTGGAGAAAAATGGTGTAAGTAATTAGGTATACCGTGTTACTGTAAAAGCTAAAACGAAGATTTTGAATGTTCAAAATGTAATTAGGTATACTGTATTACTGTAAAAGCCAAAAAGAAAATTTTGAATGTTCGAAATGTAATTCGGTATACTTACTGTGTTACTGTAAAAGCTAAAACGAAAATTTTGAATGTTCAAAATGTAATTCGGTATACTTACTGTGTTACTGTAAAAGCTAAAACGAAGATTTTGAATGTTCAAAATGTAATTAGGTATACTGTATTACTGTAAAAGCTAAAACGAAAATTTTGAATGTTCAAAATTTAATTAGGTATACCGTATTACTGTAAAAGCTAAAACGAAGATTTTGAATGTTTAAAATGTCCTGCTATCACCTAATGCAAACGGATATACAAATCTGATAACAATTTTATTGTATTTCCAGTTCCGAAATTTACGCAATCGATTGTTCCAAGTTTACGTAATGGTCTTGAAATGTGTTACTTACCACTTCGTTGCTAATTATTCCCGAAGACGACACGTGTCGCATCTGTACAAAATGAGAGTAAAGATTATAGTCTCAACTCAGGCGTCCTTATTAATACACGCGTACTAGCTTTTTTATTTACACCATCTTCTGTATTTACGACATTTATATTTTTTAGATATTTATTGCATAAATAAATAATATACTTCATAAATAAATCTTCAAAAATACAAAGTTACAGGCATTTTAAAATATAGGAATAAAAAGAGACAGCCCAAACACGCAGTGACGTCAGTTACCAGTCCCCTATAGTAGCTCTAGTCTAGTATCCTCTATGGTAGCTCTATGGTATCTCTTTGATTTGTATGTGACGTCACATGCTATGCCTTCATAGTAGCTGAGAGGAAGCTCCAGAAATTTAAAAGCGTACTACTACAGCATTTTATCGTTAATGAAAGAGGGAGAGGTATAATAATAGGAACGCTTACCGAACTGGGATAAGGTTTCTGTATTTGTGAGCTTTGCCGGTGGTACTGCTTGCCGATGTCAGGCAAGTCTGCGGTCTAGAAGAGTGCATTTACTTTTATTACCTACTTACTTCACGGATCCAGCAAAAATTCTGTAAACCGGCTTCCTTAAATTTCAATCAGTAATACCATTTCATTATAGCTGTGCTATAACTAGACCATTGAACAAAAACCATAGAACAAATATCATTGAACAAATACCATTGAACAATTTTATCCATTTACAGCATTTATATCCGCACTAGCCCGTGGCTTCGCCCGCGTGGCCTATAGGAAAAGAATTAAACCACCCATTTCACCCTCTTAGGGGTGGAATTCCAAAAAACCCTTTCTTAGTAGATGCCTACATTTTACAAAGAACACACCCTCCAAATTTCAAGTCTCTAGGATCAGCGGTTTAGGCTGTGCGTTGATATATAAGTCAGTCATTCAGTCAGTAAGTCAGGACTTTGAATTTTAAATGTATAGATTTCAGCATACTGAATAAATGTCTTTTCTTTCTTCTTTCTTTCTTTCATATCAGTAGGTATTAACGCAACCCTGTAATAGGGATGAAACGTTCTCGAGTGGCGACCACGAATCGGAAGACGCAACGTAAGCCCTCAGTAGGTGTACCAGCGATATGCCGTTGGATGTAGCCGGTCAAAGTAGCACTCTATGGGGAGATTTTCAGATATAGACGTCTTTTTTTTATGTTATGAAATGACTTGACGAGCTAACGGTTCGCTTGATGTTAAGCGACACGGCTGCCCATATCAGTTGCAGTGGCACTCGGAACTCTAAAGTATAGTTTCGCATGACGCTACTCTGCGCACGTCATCCTGAGACATCAGCACAATCTAGTAAGATTACTAGACTTACAAGATTAGATCATAAAGTCTCATTTGCCCAGTGATTTCACTAGCTACATGCCCTTCAAACCGGAACACAACAGTGCTTGGCGGCAGAATAACTGGCAAAGCGGTGGTACCTACCTAGACGAAATTTGCAGAAAAGTCCTACCTGCATCTAGTCTACAGGCTTATAATTATAAAAAGGTCGATGACGATGTGATCCATTTTGATGACAGTTTTTCGGGCACGTACTGTGTTCGGCGCTACTTTTTTGTGAGTAGTTTTGATTCGCGATGAATGAAACCATTTGATTATAAACGCAGCGGTGAATTTAATCGTATTACGTGGTGGGTACATTATCCATCCGCTAACTAGATGCATGCCGCCCCCGCACACTACATAGCTGGGGATTTGGCACGCGACGTCTCTTGCCGCGCTCTCTACCGGAGCTGTATCCAGGGGACAGAATTTAAGGGCTTATCAAAAGTGACCGATTTAAAGCGAATGTGGCTTAGCGATAACCAAGTACGACTTTCAAACAAACGCAATCGGTTTTAAATACCACTCGGCCTGCACGAACGACTTTTCAAGAAGTGTGCGGAGTTTGCATTCGCTTTTAGAACAGTTTTGAAGGAAAAAACTGGAATAGACAAAAATCACAAAATTTTATGACATTGCATTATCCACCAGCCCTACTTGACCAGCGTGGTGGGTTAAGGCCAGTACAGGTCAGTTTTAGTCGTCGAATTGCGATATTGTATGGTCATGAAAAAAAATATTTTTTCTTTCTTTCTTTCATGAGTTCAAATTATACAATAACTTTGAGTTTTCGTTGGAGGATGTCATCATGGTGAAGCCATTTTAGGCCTGTTAGCCTGCATGTTTGGCTATAACTACACTAGTCTCTTAAGATCTGCCACTAATTAAGTGCGCGTGATCAGGCAGCCTCTGCACTTGAAAGTCAATTTCGGATTCTCATTTTATACAAAAATGTATCACCTAAATTAACGATAATTGTGCGATTGTGGCTATAAAAGGATGGCAAAGTTGATTTTCATTCCCACCAGTTTTTATACTTTCTATCATGTCTAAGACGATAGATCCCGCGAGATTGTTAACATTTCATTGTTTTTTTTATGAAATTATTGGTCGTGATAATTAACAGAAGGGCCAAGCGCCCCATCCCGCCCCAGACTAGTTACGCCCCTGACATCGATCGCTCGGATTCGATACACTGTCTCCGAGCATTAAGCGACAGTTACCTCACTATTTATAGAATGGAGTATTTTTAGGTGAGATTAATTCGAGAATTAATAAACAGCTTGACCTTTCAGCGGACACGACCAATTCGTACGTTTGGAATAACGTTTTCTTTTACTATATTTTAGCTTTACAATATTTCACAATACAATTTTCGCTATACAAGGTTCTCTGTACTTGAGACTGTATTTTGAAATGTACATAAAATGTTGTCTGCCAGACAGGAAATAACTTGTTGAACTGTCGAATATCTACAAACTTATTTAGCGCTTTTCCGGCGTTTACAGATTCACCACAAGTACCCAACTTGTGGTGAATCTGTAAACGCCGGAATAGACCCGAGGCACACTGAGGTAACAAAATAGTAGGTGACACGTCCAGTAACAGTGCATGATACCTAAATGTAGGTATACAAGTTTTCGAATGGATACTTATATGTATAATGAAATACAGAAAAGCAGTACCTTGATCACACTTCCGTCTATATCCCTTGACCGGTTTGGGATCTGTAAAACAAATATATCCAAAAATCTATAAAACAGTGTAAATAACAAACGCAAAGGGTAAAAACCGATTTTAGACTTAAGTATATGGTTTTCTCATGGATGACATCGTCAGAACTGGACCAAATTGAGATGGGACTAATCGGGAAGCACTAGCTTTCAAATAAAAAATAATCATCAAAATAAGTTCACCCAGTCGAAAGTTCTGAGGTAACAAACATTTTAAAAAGTCGAATTGAGAACCTCCTACTTTTTAAAGACAATTAAAAAGATCTTGAGCATCATAGCCAAATGCTAAGAATTAAATTGAGATTTGCAGCGTAAGGTAGGACCCATATTTTCCATGGGTACCGTACAAGAGCCGACTAAGGGAGTGTCCAGAGTATCATCACCATCATCAGCCTACACTAGTCCACTGCTGGACATAGGCCTCTCCAAAGGCACGCCACTGAGCCCGGTCTTCGGTTCTATTTTTCCAGGTACTGCCAGCTACCTTGCGTATGTCATCGCTCCATCTTACCACAGGTCGTCCTACACTACGTCTGCCGATTCGCGGTCTCCACTCTAGAAAATGTCTACCCCAACGGTCGGTTTTTCGGCAGATATGACCAGCCCATTGCCACTTCAGCTTGCTAATTCGCTGAGCTATGTCGGTTACTTCAGTTCTCTGGCGGGTCCAGAGTATAGGCAGCAAAATTCTTTTCGCTACATGTAAATTTTCTGCGATCACCAAGCGACCTGTCAAAAACCTATGATGAGCGTTCAAAGTGACGTTATAAATGAGAGAATAGTGTTCAGTAGTCTTGAAGTGTGTGATGCTGATGTGACAGGCTACGGTGACCTTTACCCATCAGAAAGGCCGTATGCTTAATAGCCGTATAAGCCGTTCTCTACATAAAAAAGTGTCGTCACCTGAGCTTCTGCGTCGTGTGCAGTAGACATGACGTCATCCATCGTCCAGTGCGCCTCCGGCGGCCGCTCCGCCGTCGGCTGCTGCCAGATCTTAGACTAACATACATCAAAATTAATCAATTTATCACACATTTTGAACACTAATCTATATACTGTATAAAAAAAGTGGTGTTAGTTACACTATTTATAACTTAAGAAGGGCTGAACCGATTGGGCTGAAAATGTGTGGGGAGGTAGCTTAATTATAGAACCAGGAGACGGACATAGGATACTTTAGACCAACAAAAGCTTTTTCGAAAGTTCAGTTGCTTTTGGACCACTTTCCAGATATATCGAAGCTCTTAAATATTTGCCAATATAACTTTCTTCTAGAGACTTATCTCTCTGATTATCACCTTAGGGGTGGTAAGTGAGAAAGTAAAGAAAGAGTAAGAAGAGATGACAAGTTATTTCAAACCTGCAACTTTGTTAATGATTTGGCGGTATTACTATTCTACAATAATTGGAATGCTTCCCACAATATTTGGCAATAGACACTTGTTGTTTAGAATTTGTTGCAAGTTTAGTACATATTTGATAACAGGCGAAGTGAAAACAGATTGATGCAAGTGGTGACGGAGAGGCAAGAGACATCTTGTCGAAAATGCATGACGTATCTGATTTGTCCTTAGCACTGTAGTTAGGAGACTTCGGAACGGCTAAAAAGAATTTTTCCGAAGGGGAAAGATAATCTTTACGTATCATCATACTACAGAACTACGCTAAGTGGTGAGATTCATGAGATTTCGTTCACAAAATGGTCAATTAATGAATTAAATCTCTACTTGAGCATCAATCGACGACTGAGCATAGTTCTGTCATACTCATCCTCTGTCATCCTCATTATCACGCTAAATCATCATCCCATATATATATATATGCATATATATATATATACACATATGTATATATTATATACATATATAGTTACCTGCATTTAGCCGTATTTATTTCAATAGCTCTTAGGAAAAAACTATCGAAATTAAACAGCAAACATGTGGAACAAAACGAACATATATAATATAGGTACACAAGTCCGTTTCGATCCACATAATGTCTCAGGACCTCATGTATATAATTATTACACACGCGCAATGTTATTGACAAATCAAAATTATCATCTTCCATTTTAAAAAATCCAAACATACGCTGTTTGCTCTTATATACACAACTCTTAGGACGAGTGGGAAGTGTGGTTATTGTGGCAAGCCCCCTTTATGATAAGCGTCCAAAGTAGCGTTTTATGGAGGAGGCCTGTGCTCATAGAGCAAAACGAACATAGAAGTAGGTACACAGGTTAGTTTTGAACCACATATTAGGAGCACCTGTACAGCCAGCTCACCTCCCTCAGGTCCCCTCCGCAGTCCCCGTCGCGGGCCCGGGTGGCGTAGGCGAGGTCCTGCGAGAGCCCCTCGGAGCCCGCGTCCGTGAGCCGCGAGCCCCTCCGCGCCAGCTCCTCCCGCCCCGGGCGGGACGGCTGCTGTAAACGAACGACTATAATATTTACTCTGTTCAAAAATTGATACACGAGAGAGGGATTTTTTATAGCGTGTCGGCTGGTATGATGCAAACGCGATTTAATGAAATGTTAGATTAATTTAGTATATTAATTTCAGACGTTAAGTGACGATCTAGAAAGAGACATTACTATGTTACTCCTGGACTAGGGACTATATATTTATACACCGAAATATGGTAATAGACATAATTTAGACAAAGGTTATTTTAGTATAAAAATTCTCATGAGGGTGGTTCATTTTAAATTACTATATTACCGACCATTACATCGAATATGTATCGATTTCTCGACGAGGTTTCGAGCATATCCGATGCTCTTCCTCAGGAGGTGAGTTCACGCAGCCAGATCGCAGCGGTGACTCAAAGCTATTGCCGACTGAAAAGTAGTTCCATCTAAAGCTCATTTTGATGAACTGCATGATATCCAAGTTGCATCATAATTATGTCTAAATACGCTACCTAGTAGATGATAAAATTTTCAACGAAGGTAAATCTGCAGATATAAATAAATAGTATTTGGAGTGCCATCTAGCCCCATACTAAGCATACTAGCAACCAGTACGTACCGTGTATATGGCGCGGTGTATGGCACACAGCAGGCCCGCGTCCGCCCGCAGCATGCACCACAGGTCGAGCACGCCGAGCTCGTCCCCCGCCACCAGTACGTACCGTGTATATGGCGCGGTGTATGGCACACAGCAGGCCCGCGTCCGCCCGCAGCATGCACCACAGGTCGAGCACGCCGAGCTCGTCCCCCGCCACCAGTACGTACCGTGTATATGGCGCGGTGTATGGCACACAGCAGGCCCGCGTCCGCCCGCAGCATGCACCACAGGTCGAGCACGCCGAGCTCGTCCCCCGCCACCAGTACGTACCGTGTATATGGCGCGGTGTATGGCACACAGCAGGCCCGCGTCCGCCCGCAGCATGCACCACAGGTCGAGCACGCCGAGCTCGTCCCCCGCCACCAGCGCATCCACGCCGCGCACCGCCGACCACGCCGGGCCTGCCGTCTGCGGATCGTGCCATGAAGATACACCGCGGGAGGAAGTCATATCCAAATATATAACAAATAAATATATAACAGTCTATAACAATCGGGTAGCTTGCTTTAAGTGAAAGTGATATTAAAATTGGTTTAACAGTTAGGCTATTGGAAGATATTTGGTAGCGATCTCACGTCTAAACTATAACACGACTGCTTCGAGCTTCTATTCTAAGCACGACTGCTATTAAAGATCACTTAAAAAGATTACAAAGTCACTAAAGGAGCACTTGGAAGATAGGAACAAGCCTGACAATGAAGACCAGAAAGAATACGTTACCCCCCACAGTATTCATAACTACAACTAGTACACGTACACATAGGCATCTATATTTCCCGAACACCGGTCGAGTTATTCGACTGTATCTCGTGAGTGTTAGCCGTGTAGGTACTAGTTGTAGTTAGGTATATACTAGTCTTAATAAACAAAAGTGAAGGTTACCAGAGCTAGCGACATGTCTGCTCTCCTATTGGTGTGCATAAGAGCGTCTCGAAGTGGTAACGAGCAGGTTGCGAATGGTTCATCTTGCTTGTTTATCTCGCAGATCACTAGAGGCATTTCATCCTGAGATTTTGATATGGAAAATAAATAAATCTTTGTCTAGGTTTTGAAAGATACAAGTCTTATTTGCAGCACAAGGTTGGTTTTAGATCTACACCCGTTTCATATTCTCCCTAGCTCGCACCATCACCACCGTCGGAACTGTTAGGGAGACAATGGCAAAGTGGGGATTAGATAAAATATCTTCAAATTTTGTAACTCTTGGACATGTCGAGTACCGCACATTTTTCGTGCTACCTGCATCATATTGAGCGTTTTCCTGAAAAATATTGCTAAAATAAGATCACATGAGAATACCCTACCAAAAAAAAAACACAACGAGCTGAACGCATCCACCGATGCCGAAATTAGCTGATGCCTCATCATCATTTCGATATGTTCCTTTTTAAAAATCTACCCTTGCTATTTCTCATTACATTCCAAACAATCGATTTTAACGAATTCGCAGGACTGGTCTATTGCGAGTACAATGCGTCGAAAGGACTTATTGCGGCTTCTGCAGGGTTCTGTTGAAAGCTACAGAAGACGCTTTTCTCATAACATACCGCCGAAAAGCGCCTTTTACTTTCTGTATTACGTATTGTATTTTCTGTACATTTTGGTAGGCACCTGCCTACCAATATGTCTAAAGTGCACCTAGTGAGATAGACAGCAAGGTGTTGACTCAGAATCGTTCTATTTTTTCTGTTGCGTTAATTACCTGTTTCATATAGTTGAGGAAATCATCACTGAAGGCGACATCATACTCCGTAGAGAAGTCGAACAGAACTACTCGTCCGGTGCGCATGCGTGTCATTGCCACAGCCTGGTCGTAGAACTTCCACGTCAGCACGAGGGATTTATCGCGCGAGTTCAGCACCGCCTGAGGTGCGAGATGGAGATGATTGTATGGCATAAGGAGAAAAGGATTTGGATTCTGTCCCTTTTTTGATATCATAATGAGAACAAATGAGACTGAACACTGTAAAGACACATGCAGAGGTAAGGAGGAGGAAACCTTAGCATATCCACATTTCCATTAACCGTCAAAGGCCTAAGTGAGAGTGGGCAGTTTCTCATAGTGGTTTCTTGATATTTGTGAGTTATTGCAGGGCTAAATGCGATCACTTTCTGGGTCTGTAGTAGAATTGAAAGACTCTTTTGATCTCTTCCAGTAGATGATGCATATTGGGTTCAATGTCCACTTTCGAATTATATCCAGCTGCAAGATCAAATCGCTACTCCACAATCAGCAGAGGATGCCCTGCCGGCGAAATGGAGCGATAACATACGCAAGATATCCGGCAGCAACTGGAAGATAGAGCGGAAAACCAGGCTTATGTCCAGCAGTGGACCAGTACCAGCACCAGTATAAGCTGATGATGGTGTGAGTGCGGATGTACCTCGTCGGAGAGCACTAGCGTCCCGATGTGCAGCGTGAAGAGAGCTGTGTGGCGGCAGGTGTCGGGCAGGCGCCGCTCGCCGGCAGCGCGGTGCAGCCGCAGCCGCGCGGCCGGCTCCGCCGCCGCCGGCTGGAACCGCGCCACACTTGGGAGGGCTGACTTATCGCTAACCTGGGAGGTACCACCATAAAAATACTAATAGACAGCGAGGGGTTCTAGGTGGGCCTTTGTGAATGCCACCGGAACTTTTGAAGTAAAACTTCTTTATGCACGCTTCACTTGGGGAGTAAGCTGGTTTGGTTTGGTTTGGGTTTGGACGTTTTAATTAGACCTTTATAATGCGAATGGCTCAGGATTGTAACTCTTTACCAGTGTCTGTTTCCGAATAGCTATAATCTGGACGTTTTCAAGAGGAGAGTGAACAAGTTTGTTATACGCGAGCGCACAACATCGTCAACCGCATTGTCGCGTATCATCAGAAATGTGGTCAAACGCAAGACTATCATTTTTTATTGATTTTAGTATTGTTAATGGGAAAGTTCGTATTACTTTTTGACGCTGCAACGGATGAACGGATTTGAATGAAGATATAAAAGAGAAAGCTGGATAGCTTATAAGGAATACGTGGATGCTTTTTATCCGCGGGGCACAACTAATAATACTCGTAATAAAAGACTTACTTAAAGTTTTTAAGTAGAGTAATTATAATGTAGAGGGATTTGTCGTTTTGCCTGCAATATAACCTGACGGGAATACATTTTCTAAGGTAAATAATAGCGTTTTATGTTCACCTCGACAGTGTGGTGACGCGCGACGTGTGAGAAAGTTCATCGTGTCGCTTTGAAACCCACACAAACCATGCCGACAACGCATCCAAAAACTACTATTGTATACTATTGAAACACCACAGACTACATAATAGTAGCTTCGCTAATAAATGAGCCTAGATTTTCGTTAAAAATTACTCAACGTATGCAGACCATTTTGAAGACCTAGGTAGTTATAAAAGCACTCTAGCATCCTTATTAATAAACGGGTATTAGTCTCGGATTAGTTACTTCAGCTTTTGTCCTTTTTTTGCTACTGGAATATTTAGCTGGATCGAAAGAGACAAAAGATGGTGTAACTAGTCTAAAGCTAGTTCGTGTTTATTAATAAGGCTGTAGGTCTATAGATATATAATCTAATCTACGAATAGATAAATAGGTACTGATAAACTACTTACAATCTATAGAAATAACACCAACATTTAAAAGGAAACATAATTTTATTTTATAAACAGTATTGATGTAAAGGCAGGCACCTACCTGATTAATTGGAATGTGTTGTACTTAACAATAAAATAATATTACAAATATCACATCACACTAATATTATAAAGGCGAAAGTTTGTATGTGTGTATGTTTGTTACTCCTTCACTTTCAAACGGCTGAATGGATTTGGATGAAATTCGGTACTAAGAGAGCTTATAAACTGGATTAACATAGTAATAATAATATAGGCTACATTTTATCCCGGAAAAGTGAAATGTTCCCGTGGGATGAGCAAACGATTAAAATAATTTTTATCCGCGGGTGAAACCGGGGCGCAACTAGCCTACCTGATTAATTGGAATGTGTTGTACTTAACAATAAAATAATATTACAAATATTTTACATAAACGTAATATTTAACTACAATCTATTAGGAACTAATAATATATAGCACTAGGTACTAACTACAATAGAATTTCGCTAATTAAGTTAAGGTACTGGTACTAATGACTACAAATAGAAATATTATCAAACATGGACGAGAAGATAACAAAGACAATTATTGTGAGTAAATGATGCTCCTCTGAAATAAGTTTGACAGCTACTACTCATCCATAGAGGAAACTTTTTTTTTTTTTGAGGGGGGGAAATTCCCTCGCACTTCCACGGGGGTGGTGGCAGGGGGTATGTGGAACTCGAACCCACTAGAACCCCCCGTGGGCCCTGGATGCGAGAAGGGGTCGCGACTGCAGTCCAGCTAACTCGCCCCCCGATCCATAGAGGTACCTACTGCAACGCATCTGGCTACGTCCTAGACAGATAAGTGCCAACTTTAGAGCTGTCAAAATTTAGTGCAAACAGGCATGGAGATTCATTACCTAGTTAGTCAAAGTTGAGATTAAAATAATGAATAACTTGTACGATTTGTATAATAAAATGGTTTTTTAGTACAAAGCACGAGTTATATTTGCACTTTTAATGCAATATTGAAACACCTTTATCTTTTATTTATATGTACTTACAATGAAATATTATAAAGAATAAAAAATGGACGCGGACACAAGTCCCGCTCCTGATAAATATATAAAAAATATTTCCTTTACATTAAACGTAATTGTGATGGTGATGGTGGTGATGATGATGATGACGGTGGTGATGACGACGGCGCTGCTCCCGCGGCTAGCGGCGCGCGAGTGGGGCGGCGGCGCACCTGCGGGGCGCGCGCGGCGGCGAGCAGCTCGCGGCAGCGCGCCAGCTCCTCGCCGAGGGCAAGCAGCGTCGCTTCCATTTGGGAGGACGCACTGCCTGCCGCTCTAACAAACAAATATATTTTTGAAGAATAACTTCTTTACGCACGCTTGACTCGGGGAGTAAGCTGGTGAAATGAGGCAAACGGAAGTTAAAGTTGGTTCACGTAAATCTCCATTGTCAACACACAAAATTTAAAAAATCTTGTATAATTTTGGTAGTAGTAATGTCCGGTAAAATGATAATTAACAACTGTCAAGATGGCGACATTAACATTAAACAAAGCAAAAACAAAATTATTCCGGCCGATACTCGATATCAAACTCGCATCGCTGATGGCCTCCCGCTATCCTTTTCACTCCAAAAAATGACGATTCTCAGCAATAGAAAAGGATAGAACACGAAAAATACGATTCCATGCTGACAGATGTGGTTCAACTCTTAATAGTAAAATAACACAATGATTGGTGCTTACGGAGTTGCAGCTACATAGGTGGGGTTTTCTCCAAACGACAGCAGCCGAGCTGCAAAAAAAGAGACCATTTCAAAAATGTAAAACACCTTAAGGTCTAATTATCTATAGGATCTATGTATGCGATCGTTGAGCCGCGACTATTATTACTATAACTACTGTAGTGTGCAAATAATTATCATAATATCGATCAGATCAAAGTATCGATCAAACTAACTAGTATTATAAATGTGAAAGCGGTATATTTGTTTGTTTGTTAATTGTTCCATCATCACGCCGCAACATCTGACGGATTAAAATGAAATTTGGAATTGAGATAGCTTATCCATTGGTTTAGCACATAGGACACCATTATAGAGAGTAGACTACAGAGTAAGTATATGGTTTTGTATACCGTAAGAGATCTCACTTTCTCTCTCTAACAATAACTCATAGTCATCAAAACTCAACCCACATTTTTTTAAATTATATCGATAGAGATAAGAACATAAATTTTCTGAAACTTGCTTCAACCAAAAAGTCTTAAGTCGGGCCACTTTTGTAAAGATGTCTTCTTAATCACAATCACAATCAAGTATAAGGAAATCCTCACGTCTAGTAACTTTGACAGCGGCGGGTAGTTCCCCCTCACTTAGCGAGCCGTAGTCAGCTGTGCGGGTGTCGGTGTCCGTGGTGGGGGACGCGGGGGGCCGCTCCTCGCCGGGGGACCGCGGGGACTGCAGCGGCGCGCGGGGGGCTTTGCACCCTGCGGGGGCACGGGGGTACTTGGGTAAGGGATCTTTAAAAGGTGTATGAATGTAACGAGTGTCACATCGCACAAAGCAGCCGGAAGTCATCACTGCTGAATATCGGCCTCCACCAAAAAGCGCCACTGAGCGGCAGCTTGCCTCCTGGGCGCAAGAGTTAAGCACCCGCTCAGTGGCGCTCCCGGCTTCTCAAGTTACTGACGTCGTCATTCCACCTAGTAATGAGCCAGCTTGGGCTTCGTCTTCTAACGAGACCCTTTCATCGCCTCCTTTTAAAAAAAGAGTCAATTAATCTATCTACGTTAACCACAACTATATGAGATCTACGTTAACCAACAACTTTCATTTTCGTTCGCGCACTCACCAGCTTTCTCCCTAAGTCAAGCATGCGTAAAGAAGTTTTACTTCAAAAAAACTGTGGAAATTCGACTCGACCGTATTACCTTTCGCGAATAATTAAAGTTAAAACTGACCATCCTTCTCCGGCGGTAGATCAGAGAGCGAGGATATCTCCCGGTCGGTGTTGTCGGGCGAGGTGGACCGCGAACACTTGCCTCCACCCGGCTCCATGGTGTACGTGCCACGCTTCGAGCAGGTGGAGTCTCGCCGCGCCCTGCCCTGAGAGTTCCGTCGTGGAGGTAACTCAGATGCCACCTGCCGCTCCATTGCTTGCGTAGCTGTACGGAATGGAAAGGTTGAAATGCAGGTAAAATGCTCTGTCTTGTTTAAGGTCGTGACATTTCACGTCAGCGAGAATTTGATAGCATATTTATTTATTTATTTATTTTATATAGGTACACAAAACAAATTACAATAATTGACTTATTCCAAATAGACATGCTTATAAATTATAAACATATTTTAAACATTGCTTGTAAAGTACCGATCCCGGGTCGGTACTATGTCCTGACATTGATATTTTTAGTTACAAATATAACTGATTCCAGACTACAAATGGCAATCCATAGTTTATGCTGCAGATATCCTCTGAATACAAACATGATCAGACAGTTTAAGCCATATAACTGAAGTAAGCTCATAGCGAAGCAAGACAAGGCAAGCCTTTGGGCGGCCAAAAAATTCTGAGTCCAGAGCTGACCACTACAAGAATAAGAAGAAAAAGACCTTAACTGTGGCTACAAATAATTAAAGCTACAGATACTCCTATATTAGCTACAAATAGGAATACTGGTAAGACTAAAGATATCACCATTTTGGCTAAAAATAAGAACAGACAGCTAAAACTACAGAGATTCTTAATCTGGCATAGCTACAACTATAACAGATACCAAAGTTCTGTTAAAAAATTATATGAAATCCCAGCACCGCACCTCTAGCGGCAACTATACGTCACTAAGGATTCCGTACAAATATTTTACGATAATCGATATCGAGTACAATAAAATGTACCTTCAACATTCAAATAAACTTGTGCTGGGGTTACTGACTGCTGCTGACTACTAATAGAAACCGTTACTTAAAACTACAGATCCTTTTAAATCCTGGCTACAAATAATATGTGAGCGGGTAAGCCTCCCAGCCTCAAATAGGTTAGATACCGGAGTCCCCCTTCAAACAGGAGCAGTGTCGGAAGTTATCCGGCGCAGCGGTAGTCCGGAACCGAAGTGTCCCGGAACACGTGCGGAACACAATGACGTCACGCCGCGCCACGCGGGCGCATCGGCATACTGCCATGCGGGATGCACACAGATCTGATATATGAGGGTAGGTATTGAAGAAAGGAATCGGATGAGAGGATAAGTATGCTGAATGTAAATGGTGGTGCTATGTTAAGCTCTATCTAAAACATAATGAGGGAGCGTCCATTAATTATGTGCAGGAATTTCAGTGATTTTTCGAGAAATTGTGTGAGATTTGACTCGACCCCTTCCCCCTAAAAGACGAATGCAAAAGCGGTGAAAGGAAATTATTTTAAAATTTATTCTTACTTTTTTTGCGTCGTGAATGAATAGTGAAATCATAATCATGATTTTATTCTCTACAGGCCTATGTAAGATGAAAGACCTACACAAAAAGGTACTTAGAGAAAATGTTTCAGGAAGGTGAATAACTAAGAAACTGATATTAAATTATATTGAAACGCTCTGCATTAAACTTACGTCTGTATTTCCGGCGAAATATGACGCGGTTGTGTTCAAGAGAAGAGTGAATAGGTATTTACTTGGCTAACATGCAACACCTTTGATCGCATCGTCATTTCCTATCAGGTGAGAGCGTGGTCAAATGCTAGACAAGTTGGAAGTAAAAAATAATTATGTTGATGAGAAATTGACAGTTACAAAAATAAAATTGTTTACCAAATTCTAAACGACATCACTTTACACACATGTGATCGCATGATCATAATAACATCTTACCATAGTCTTCAATATTCACATCCATATACGTGTCTTGAGCTTTATCCGACCCTGCATTAACTACTTTGGTAGAACTCACAGCAGGATCTGGCTCGTTCTTAAAGACGTAGTTGGTTGTGGACGGTTTCTTCATTTGTGATAATTCAGGCTCTTTAGTTTTCTCTTTGCCATTAGAAATTTTTTCGTCACTGTTTTTATCGAGCATGCTATGGCCTATCATTATCGAATCTGCTCTAATTTTATCTGAAAGTTTGCTAAGGCTGGTAGCATCTGCATTAATATTCTTACTGTGTTTTAGACTCGTTTCAGCTAGCAGGTCACTTAACGTGCCCTGCACATTGTCACTTTCTCCTTGTTCATGTTTTGATGATTTGCCTTGATTGTCGTAATAACAAGTGTCACTTGGAACTAAGTTAAAACATTTTTCAGGAGATCTTGGACAAGGGGTAGTATAATCTTTATTAGCATAACCGTGGTCATCGTCGATTTTTAATCCTTTATTATCGACATTATCTTTAGAGACAATATCTTTACTATTATTGCTACTCGTTGGTTTCTCAGTGTTTATTTTGGGGTAGATGACGGGTATCGGGCCCGGCATGTCATCCAGTTTAATGTCGGTTTTATTAGGATTTTGTGTAGCGCTACTTTCGGACTTCCTGCCAGTATCGCTGAAATCAAAACTTATTTTAATTCTATAATTAATATAATACCTAGTTGTTTTTTAATACAACTGTAAAAAATAAAACGAGGAATCTCGATTTTATTGAAGAAATGCTTATTTCAAAAACAGTATTTTAAATTGAATTTGCGTCATCATCAGCCAGACGTTTCACTGCTGTACCAATATCCCAATAATATTATAGAAACTGACGTGAGAATATTCGACCGGTCAACTCGACCGGTCGAATATTCTCACGTCAGTTTCTTCATTTCACGTCTTCTTCATTCGACTGTATTTGTGTGAGTGTCAGCTGTGTAGGTACTAGTTGTAGTTATTAATATCCCAATATATACCCCTAAAACGCAATAATCGAATCGCAATTTAATTAATTTTAACTTTAATTAAATAACATTTATTTAGTGCATCTTACTTAAATTCTTCCTGTGCAACCAGAAGGTTGCCCCAGTAAGGTCTGGTACACGTAGTATCGACGGTTGGATCCGGCTTGGTCACTTCGTACCAGCTGTCTTTGATTGGTGTAGACGTGATCATATCTTTCTCCGGTTGAGGATCCTGTTTTATTTCCGACCCTTCAACCTTTAGGAAATATTTTTTTAAGTTTTCAAATGAGAACTCTTTATTTTTCGGGATAAATATATTCTTAATGATTTTTGTAGTGTAAGCAATCTTTGTACAAAAGTTCATCCCAATCGCTTCAGAAGTTTTTTGTGAAAGCCAGTGATACAAACAGACACTTGTACTATGCTAAGTACCTGTAGCCCACGACTTCATTCACGTAGTAGTCGTCAGTCAGGCTCAGCCTTGATCCTGGCCATCCTTTTCCGACTATTGTCACATATTTCGAAGTATTTGTTTTAAAATGTTAGCAAACAGTTACAAACACAAATCAATCCAGCCGTTTACAAATGATGCGCTTACCAACGAAAAGCGTTTCATTTTTATTTATTTAGAAGTAGGGATAGAGATAGGGTAGGTATGTCTGTTTTTGTACCTCTATTACAATTTTCCGGCTATCTTGAAAGACTGTCGTGTCCACCAATCGATCGGGATTGTTGGGCTCCAGTACCGCAGTATCGTAAAGAACATCAGAGGCTAGACGGTTTTCTATTTCCATGGATTGGCCAGCCTTAAAAAGAGTTGAATACGTTACCGGCTATAACAATCAGAAGGCTATCAAAAGGCAGCATAAATTAAATACATATTTGTAAATTAAATTCGCATTTATCTCTCTAGGACATACCCAAATGCGTAGCCTTACAATACATAACCAAATACTTAGGAGATATAAAACTTTAGTGCATACGGGCTTAGTCATGCAAATAAATGAATGTACTCACAGCTTTTATTCGTAAGCTATCCAACTGCGTTTGCAAATCGCTTATTTTTTTGAAAATTTCTTTATTCAGCAGTTCCACAGGCTGTAACAAATTACAATAAAATACAATGGTTAAATACATTAATTTCAATTTAATTAAAGAAAAACCATTTTTGTTTTCTTTTTTGTGTTTAAACAGTTTTTTTCATTCATCTAAGGACAGTAGAAAACAAATGTTAAATAAAAAAATGTCATAGTATTTTGTACATAATTTTCAGTGACATTCCGTTATTGGGCAATTGTTCTTAACCTCTTTGAATCATTTTACCTCTAGGGCGTAAATCCTCAATGTAAGTCCGGCTTGCGCCGTCTCAAATAGCAGCTTTCGCCGCTCCGACTCAATTATCCACATCAGCTTATTCATCGTCAATAGCATCATGTTTCAAACTTTGGAACTAACTAACTTCAAATTTGTTTGGTTATACAACCAAGTTTACCTTGTCTTCTTCAGCCTCGCTGCTTTTATTAAGATCCGTGCATCCAGAGTCGTCAGTCGTGGACAGTTTACCATCCTTTTTAGATTTAGCCGACGGTGACGGCACTTGATTCTGAAAAAAAAAGAACAATTAATTTTTTTATTTATTTTAACTTTATCCCACTGTGGTAAAATCGTAATTTTCAAATAGGGCGACCTTGGGTTGATGGAAACCATACATTAAACTTTAACCGTGTTACCACAAATACATTAACAAGGCTTAGATAGATGTCAAACGCGTGTTTAACAATACAAAATAGTAGTTCAACACTTGTTTAAGGCTTGTTTAAATCTTTTGTGGTTAAGCCGTAAAAATCTAGATAAAGATAAATATCTTTATCTAGATTTTTAATAATCGTAAAATCTATATAAAGAACAGCGGCTTATCCACAAAAGATTAAACTGCTGTTTTGTGTGTTAAACACACGTTTGACTTCTAAGTTGTTTATGTTTTAAGGTAAGTTAGAAGTTTAATAATGAAAGTTAATCAGTTTTGGCGGGAAAACGAAAAAGATCGCGCATTGTTATTATTTTCCAAAACTTGTGTTATTTTCAGTGTTAGTGCATAAAATTGCTGGCATTTTATTCGTTAAGTGCTGGATTACAGGCATAAGACATAAGTATGGGAAAGTGGTACAATGAGGGTGAAACGTTTTTTTTCGTGTTGTTTCCAAAACTCCATAGAAGCTTCAAGTAAAGTTGCCACCACTTTACTAGGAGTATGTCTTTGACTGGACTATGATTTGACTTGATGACTTCGACTGTGACTTGACACATATTTGCGTTAAATATCATTAACTTGATAAATTATTAATTACTTGACACTGGCTAAATACACAAAAGTGTGGAGCCAAAACATAAAAAAAAATTAAAGTTAAAATAATTAATTTATGTTGATTCCGTTACAAAATAAGTAATAATACCTAATGTGTACGTATAGCTAGAAATATAATGCAGCAATACTGGTTAAGAAGAGAACGTACGTTTTCAGGTTTCAATGTTAAGTGCTAGTAGTATAGAGAAAACGACTAGCACTTACTGACGCTGATCTCCAGTCTACTCGTGACCACAGAATACTATTACTCCTAGCTTGTGACCACATCCAATGCTATTTGGTCGGAACGTTATGAAAAATAAAATTGTTCTTACCAAGATTAATTGATGTGTAAACAAATAACTTATGTATTTGACGGCGGCTACGTCCAGTTATAAACTCTATGCGCAGCGGGCAGTACCGTAATTTACCCTGTGGCAGCATTTAAATTTATTACAGTGGCAACACCGGCAACTGTCGTCGCTGCCCCACCCATCTGGCTATATAAAGAGATCGCTCGGTGTACTACGATCATTCTTGTTCCAGACACGGCCCGGTGCACTTGCTGAAGGCCTATAGTTATACAGGTTGCAACCTACGCTCAACCCGTTCTATCTACATATTCAAATCGCGTTAACGAAATATAGTTTTTTATAATATGAAAAATATAATAAATGTATGGTACGTGCCGTGGGTACGTCCGCATCGAGTTTCATGGAGCAGCAGGAGCAGAGGGAAACTTTCTGCACCAACTCCACTCCAGCTTGTGGGTTTTGTTGCTACAACATTAAAACAACATAACACTTTAACAAGTGATTAAGAAACAAATCGAATCGATATAACAAAACCAGTAAAAAACTCTCGAACTCAAAAGCTTAAATAAAAATGCACTGGAAATAATCATCCTTCATAAGTAGTATTTTTATTCATATTAAACATACTGTTTGTCCCAAAAATCTCAAAAAAAAAAGCAAATAAAGAGGGAAATATTTGTACTAGCAGCCAGTATCTAATATCAGGTGGAGCGACGACCTACGCAAAGCTGCAGGAAATTTAATTAGAAGGGCCGAAGGCCGGGCCCTGTGGCGTTCATTAGGAGAGGTCTATGTCCAGCAGTGGGCTGAAATAGGGTGGGATGACCATAGATGATGAATAGAAAATTACGTACTTTGAGATTATTAAGTTTGTCTATAATTTTAACCACTTGACTGGAGGTGTTGGCTAGTTTCAGTGTAGTCTCGAGTTCGGTCACCTTCCTCTTCTCAATGGACAGCTTTAATGTCAAATCGTCTGGAAATAGAGACCTATAAGAGTATAAAGGTAAGTAAATTGACACATAATTAAATAAAGTTTTTAATGAAGAAAGGATGATGCTCCGTGATAGTCACTGGCTCGACATATAGTTGTCTTCAAACGTTGAAACGATAGATCGTAGCGACATCCAGTTACTTTATGGCCACTTTTACAATATTTATAATGCACTCAACTGTGCCATGCGCAGTTTGGTACTCGGGCCTAACTTCCGAGAGATCATAAAGTTTTGCGCGTGTATACTTTGTAATCGGTCAAATTACTTACCTACTTATAAGAGTAGTAATGGGGTTTTGGCGGGAAACGAAAAAGATCGCGTCACCGCATTGTTTTGCATTTATCATTATTTTTCAAAACTTGTGTTATTTTCAGTGTTAGTGGCATTGGTGGCATTTTATTCGTTAAGTACTGGATTACAGGCATGAGTGTAGGAAAGTGGTATAATGATGGCGAAACGTTTCTTTTCGTGTTGTTTCCAAAACTACATAGAAGCTTCTGGTAAGGTTGCCACCACTTTACTAGGAGTATGACTAGACTATGACTTGACTTGATGACTTGGACTGTGATTTGACTTACATACAATACACATAATATTAATTATTTGTTAGTGGTAATATCAAATCTACTGACACTCGTACCGCATAATATAATGTATAGTGACTAACTGAGTGCGCCCTCCGTGCGGCGCAGGTCGGCGCGCAGGCCGGCGAGGCGCGCGGCCCGGCCGCCGGCCGCGGCGCGCACGCGCACGTTCTCCTCGCGGAGCGCCGACACCGCGCTCTCCAGCTTCGTGATGCGCTTCGAATACTCCTCGTGGGTGCTGGATAGCTCCTTTTGGTAGCAACACACAAATATCACAATTGAAGGGTTGAGAATAAATAGGGTTTAACTGTCGAACTGATAGTTTCGAGAAAATTGACTTTAAACTTCAACGGCTTCATTTTAATGTAGAGTGATTATAAGGTAATAGAAAAGGTTTATGTAAGTTTCAGTTGCTTGAAAATGTATTAATTCTATTTTAAAATACTAAATATAGTACCAATTCATACAATTACTGTAAAAATATAATATAATAAAATAAATATAATAATGTTTTTATGCTAAGCGTACTGTATTCCTATGACAGATAAACCATTTTTAAACTCAAAATCTCGAGTTTTAAGCCTCATTTCGGTATTTTCAGAATGTATTATTGTAGATAATTTCACGCTGAATCCAATGATACCCATAAGTCATTTTGTGAAAAAAAAAAAAAAACAGCTAAACCCTTTTTATTCTCACCCCTTCAATTAATTGACGATAACGCGAAGTATCTATCTGCTTCAACACACGATTTTTTAAAATCTATTCTGGTGCTTGCTTACTTTTACAGGTCGAATTTTTCAACTAATCTTGTGGAAGCTATATACAAGTTGTGCAATGTCATAGATAGTTTTTGACGACGGTGATTTTTGATTGGAAGTGTATTTCCCAGAAGAAGGAAATCATGCTGCAGCACATTTTCTGGCCAATTTTGATGATATTTTCACAGATATTCAGTACCCAGTTTTTTTTTTTTTTCAATTTTAATTTATGCTTAGTATGCTGAGAAATCGCTCAGCAAAGTTCACACCAATATATGCCAGGAGCAATTAAATGTTCTCTCTATAGTTTTACATTTTGGCTTTTTTTATGTTACTGAATGATGTGACGAGCTAGTCGTTCACCTGACGTAAAGCGCCACGGCCGCCCATAAGAGAACAGTGTCACTCGGAACTCTAAAACATAGAGTTTCGCGCGACACTGCACTGCGCACATCATCCTGAGACATCACCACAGTCTGGTAATAAGATTACTCGACTGTGAGATCAGATCATAAAGTATCAATTGCCCAGTAATTTCACTAGCTACAGTGCCCTTCAAACCGAAACACAGTAGTGCTTGCACACTACTGCTTGGCGGCAGAATAACTGGCAAAGCGGTGGTACCTACCTAGACGAACTTTGCAACAAAGTTTTACCACCTAGTACCTAAAACCTACATGCAAGACTCAAATTTGTCCCAGCATTACTATGTCCAAACCTCATTTGGTTCAAGCAATCAAAGTTTCATTAAATTCCTATCACCAAGACCTCATTATGTTAAGTGCAGAGCCAGAAATGTAGGCAGTAAGTGGTATTCTAAATCATTGTACCTACGACACAAATTCAATCAAACCTGCACAGTGAAATAATTGTAGTCCAAAAGCTTGTATTACACACTAGCTTAAAATTACACCATGATCGAATAGTTCTACACAATATATAATAGCCTTACCTCTTGTAAATTCACAATTTTCTGTTTCAACTCATCCATAAAGGTCCTACATTTGTTCTCATTGCATTGCTTCTCGGTCTCATCACTAGAATGATAAAATTGAGTTCTTAAAGTGACCAAGTTATCGAGCGGGAAAACATTGAATTGATTTTTGCTGATGGTTGGCCAAGCATGCTTTCATCTGCATGCTCTCATTACGGATGCTGGTACTAGCGTACAGTTCGTGTTTTTCAACTAAGTTTGAAGAATATACTGGATATACAGGTTCTAAAATATTACAAAAATTTCTGTCGTAGGAGATTTTCATTGGCAGATAAAGACGTACCTAAGGTTTCAGTTATAGGTACGAGATATTTCGGTATGACGTGACCACTTTTAAAATGAATGATTAATGACTGACATGATTCAGATAGAACTAACTATACATTTGTTGAACACAATTGTCGAAAAAAAGTTTATGCTCACGAGGTCTGCTGATCGCAAAACTACTAATTATGTTTCTTTACAATGGTGTCAAGAGTTTTGTAAAAATAACTTACGTTTCTGGATGATCAGTTTCTGTCGCAACCGTTCTCGTTGATTTTGTTGACTGTGGATTTTCACTAAAATTTATAAAGATACGTTGAGAAGGTGCCTAACAAACTAAAAGCAACATTTAATTGAAAATTGTGAGTATTTGTAAACTTACTTCAAGGCATACTGATTTAACACAGCAGACATTTTTACATTAGCATCACTGGGCTTCATGTTTAGAGCACTCATTGAAGAATTCCTGTAATGGATATCAATTATTTAAATATTTATGTATGTAAATGTATGCCTAGATAGCTTTTCTGCAACAAAAGTCTTTACAAAGAATTTTTTCAATTTTTTTTTATGGTAATATGGGCGATGTTTTCTAAGGTGGAGCACCCTTGCCCATGAGATGCCTATTCACTCTTGAATTAAAAAGACCCAGGTTACACCCAGGAGAAAACACTGTTGTTGGAAGATCTTTCCATTCCTTGGCCGTTCAGACTATAAATGACCCAGCAGAACGCTTATTACAACAAATTTTTAAGATGGTAATCATTTCTGCCCCAATTCATGATATTTTGAATGCACTTATTTTGTACAGAGTTATGAGTCTACCTCAAGCCTTAAAATTAGCTTAACAACATGTCACTAACTTGAGTGATGTCCGTGCATTATCATCCTTGGCAGCTATGGAGTGTGAATACTGAGATGGGCTTCGCTTCATGAACTGCTTGGCGGAGCACAGTCGCATATTGAGGATACGAATCCTGTCTGCCATGCCCTCATTTGCCTTTCTGAGCTCCAATATTCTAGAAAAATGTAGTACAAAGTATGAAGTTTATAGTTACAAGAAAATTTTAAAATAATGATTTTCTCTAGGCAAGGAAGCACAAGGAAAATATAAATGATTGTTATGCAAGAACAAATCATTATCAACCCTTTCATTAAAGTGACATGCCTCAGAATCCTATGCTAAGCTAAAAGTACAGGGTTAGTTTCTATGCTCCCACATATGATGACTCAAGATTTACTTTACAATTAGACACATTATTAGATAATAATTGCAATTGATATTAACTTTTGTGCTGTCATTTAAATGAAAATAAAGTCTACTACGAGAACATTTATTATTTAAATGAAGGTTTTAAAGCATGAGACTTTTATAGACTACAAACTACATAAGACACTGCTTGTCATTCAGAAGTTTGGATGGCCATCATTTAGACAATAGAAGGGAAAAATTATTTATGCAGTGAAATATATTAACCTTCTCTACACAGAAAAAGCTGATTAAAAATGTCTTACGTTTCTTTCTGTTCATTGACAAGCACCTTACTTGAGCAGCAATCTTTCTCCTTTCCCGCTGCATTTCGCTGGACTACTGTCATCCTTTGCAACTTTGTGGAGAGTATTTTAATTTTCTCTTTTTGGGCATGAATTGTTTTCTTAAGGTCTAAGTTGTTTTCCAGCAATGCAAAGTATAGATTTTCAAGTTCACGCTTGTTGAGTTTCGAGGGGCATACTCGGTAAAGGTCTGTAAGTGCAGATGTTCCATGCTTTAATAGGAACCGACTCTACTTAGATGATAGAGGAAAGGCAGGTATTATTGATTACAAACTCAAATTAATGACATTAAAACTATCTATCAAATTGATAGATAGTTTTAATGTCATTTTGAGTTAGAGTGAGCAAGCAAGACAACAATATATCACATGCACTGAATAAACGGTACTGACTACTATTTTAATAAAAGTTTTGTTCCTGAGTGACTGACTGACAAACAACATACTGCCCAAACAGATAGAACAAGACTCAATATTTAAAGGTTGTCTACCTTTTATGGAGAGGGGAGGTGTACTCAGGGTTTTTCAAAATACAACCCTTAAGGACGTCGATTGAGCTGTTAAAGATTATGGATCCGCAGGCTAGGGCTGCCTGGGGAATATAATAATAATAAGTGGCTTACCTCGTCCAGATCTAGCAGAATGGTTTCTACATATTACATCACAGCTTTGTGGATCTTTAATGGCGTTATTCATTTTCTTTTATACTTTACACTGCTGTAAGCGCAAAAACTAAAGCATAACATCAATTTTACTAAATCATTTGAAATGAACGTATAAAACCTTGACTCTTCCAAATTTCACAATAACAGGCCTGTAACACCACATAATTTTAAATAATTGCTCCTTTCCCATTTATAAAACTTCACATCACAGTCAAAAAAATTTCAATGCAAATTACAATGTGATGAAAGTGAAAACTGAAATTAAAAATACAAACAAAAACCTACCATCGTAACCATAGCAACAGCAAGGAGTCAAATGTATTTTATGTCAATGTCACTTTCATTCAATGTCATTTCATTGTCGTTTTTTTTTTTTGGTTGGCTTCACACTTTTGTGTATTTAGCCAGTGTCAAGTAATTGATAATTTTTCAAGTTAAAAGGTATTAGATATATGTGTCAAGTCACAGTCGAAGTCATCAAGTCAAGTCAGTCTAGTCAAAGTCATACTCCTAGTAAAGTGGTGGCAACTTTACTTGAAGCTTCTATGGAGTTTTGGAAACAACACGAAAAGAAACGTTTCACCATCATTATACCATTTTCCCACACTCACGCCTGTAATCCAGCTCTTATCGAATAAAATGCCACCAATTTTATGCACTAACACTGAAAATAACACAAGTCTTGGAAAATAATACAATGCGGTCACGCAATCTTTTCGCTTTCCCGCCAAAACTCAATTTCATTGTCATAATTATGTCATAGCTGTTTTTTTTATATTCACCCTATTGAGCAAGCTAAAGTCGTGAGACCATACCGCCTAGACTTGCGTAGAACCACGGGTTAAAGAAACAACAATTTACGTTTTCATTTTTAACAAGGTACCAAAATTCTAAAACTATTGTGAGATATTGCGATTACATACAAATCATATTTTTTTAGATTTGTAGGCACAATTATTAAAAATATATTTACATATAATGACGCTTAAATAAGTTAAACTCTCTTCAATATTACTGGCCATTGTATTTAAAATACTTAAAACATACATGTTGTCAAATCACTGTCACGCCCGTATTACAGAACCACGCTTAATAGTGAATCTCTGCTCAAGAGGAGCTTTCATTCACAAAATGATTATACACGGTGGAATTTATTTTGTTTCTTTTTTTAAATGTACATATACTCAGACCATGCTATAGAATAATCGCATTTCACATAAAAGTTTTTTGCGAATGTAACTGTGGTAATCTTGTTCATGACACGGAACTCTTGCAGTTACGTCCTTTCAGAATAAGGTATTATTTGATAAATATTTTTTCAACAAATATGCCAAAATAAAAAATACGTAAATCTTATTTTATAATATTCTTTAACTCGACTGAAATAAAATTTCTCTAGTTTGGCTCCATCTGTCGGCCCTTTAGATTATTTACTAAGTTTCGAACTTGCTAGAAGTTAGAAATATAGCTATCAGCGATCGATCAAGAATCATTTGGTGTAAGTATTAATCGATTTCATAAGTTGGCAATTGTTCCTGTAATTATTATTAGTACAAAATATCCAATAAATAAAATACATAATTAGGTAATAGCATTTTATTACTCAACACTTACTTACATACTTTGATGTTTATCAAATAAGTAAATAAAACATGAATTGTCTTCATGGTTTATTCGTTCGTCTTTGCAAACCAAAATAATAATAAAAATTAAAGAAAGGTAATTATTACACTTAGTTACTTAGCATTTTCCTAAACTTGCAAACCCTTATAACATAAAGATATAACATAAAGAAATATTTTATAGTGTCTACTTAATAATGATGACGTCCCATATTGCCTAGTTCTTAGAATAATAATTCATTATCTATAATAATTTAATACAATATAATGATAATAATACTGTTGTTGCTGTAGGATATACCTGTAGGTATCTCAACACAACGAAATAGAAATGCAAGGCACGAAACTGTAGCGCTGACCGTCATTGCGCAGAAGCAAAAAATTAGGTATCACAGGGGGTTTGATGGACGAAGTCTGCGCGTGCGTAGCGCCGGTTGGCTGCCAGTCGTATTCCGTCTCTCGCCCCATATGACGCCCCGCGGACTTCTGGCTGTACAGTCGCGTTCTAAACTTAAACAATCTGTCAAATGATCAACTTTGTATGGAAGTCTTTTTTTCATTGACTGAATTAAATTAAAAAGAGGTTAATCTTGAATAGTAAAACAGCCTATTACAGGCTATGCAAAACTTTAACATTAACTATTTAATGTATGAGGGCGCGACCGTACGTAATATCTTTCACATGTCGTTTAGTGATAGACTTACTATTTATTTTAATACATATGTTCTTAAAAATATTTTGTTATATTTTTTATAGTTATAATTGTATTACATCCGCGACTGTACCCATGCTCTGTACCCCTGTACATTTCACTCAGCGCTAAACTTACGTGCCACCTTCACGTCTATATTTATCTGTACCTACCAACTGAATGTAGGTACTACCACATACCTATAGTTACTTACAAAAATTGAAGTTGAAGAAAAGTATGTTGACATGTTACCTATACTTAGATCTTACATTAATTTAGGAAAATTTTTATGTTTATAGTAACGACCAGAAATGTACTAATTAAAATTTGCCAATATCTATATAAATAACTAAATTAAGTGTTTTATTAGAATAAACTTGACCAGAAAATAAAAACGACTGTGGTTTAGACTACACGACTGAAGTAAAACTTCTTTAGTTTATCTCCATCTATCGGCCGGTAAAACTTTGTTTTAGCTTTGTTTATTGTTAATGTCGCCATCTTGAAAGTTATAAATTATCATTTTACCGGACAAACCAACATAATAATACAAACTTTGCTATGTTGACAATGGAGACCTACGTGAACCAACAACTTCCATTCGCCGCGCCAGCTTACTCCTCAAGTCAAGCGTGCGTAAAGAAGTTTTACTTCAACAACATTTAAATAGGTCATTTTTGTCAAATATAGGTATGTACTTACTTAGATAAAAATTGGCAAAAAATACAATATCATCTAGATAACCAATTTATGTAGTAAGTATTATCTGACCAAACTATAAACACGAAATAATAAATAATTCTGCCCTTCGCGTTAAATTACAATGAACCTTCTTACGTTGAATTAAATGAAAATATAAGCTGTTAGAAAAATATTACGATCACAAGTATAGATTGATTCCTATAAGTAGGTATGTAGAGGCAGACTATTATTTAAAAAAAAAACATAAAACAATAAAACTGTGTAAGTTGACCTTTAGATGTATTTTGAATAATGGTAAACTAATGCTTGTTTGTCTTATCTAATAAAATGAAATGTCTTATCTAATAAAATGAAACATAGCTAAGCAACACTTTCCCCCGGGTTCTCTTATACGTTGGTTAGTTTGTGTCAACTTGGTAGACCATACTTGGTCGCTCATTGGTTGCCTGTTGATCATCGGTTATCCTAACCAATGAGCGTACAGTATTTTGCATGTTGACTTGACACGACAAACTTACAAGAAACCGGGGGCTAGCGATATAAGTGCGAACTTAAGAGCTGTCAAAGTTTAGTACAGACGGACACATAAGTTCTAGTATCATAAATACTTATTAATAATACCTACACATAACGCCAATTCGTTATTTTTCTACTGAAGTTAAGTAGCTATATGGGTACCTATATAGATATTTAGCAGTTTCATCTGCTTAGTGGAATGAACATTTTAAGTGGATACTTAAGTGTGTAGGTATACTGTAGGTAGGTATACTATTTACAGCAAGAATTATTCACCCTCCCCGTGAGTCAAATATTTTCCATCATACCAAATAATAATTTTAATTTATAAAGTCAAAGTCAAAGATTTATTGCAAGTAGGCTATTTTTAGCACTTTTACAATTTATAGCATTATAAATAGACCTAACAAAATGAAGTATCACATTAGTAATTTTGAATTATCAACAAACATGAAAACTAACAAGTACTAATACTTATGTAGAGTTAGTACAAACTTATTTATTAAAATAAATAAGTAGGTAGGTACTATAATGCTAAATTACTTATTCTTTGTTCATTAATCACCGCAATAGTAGAATGCCGATATAATAGCTAATATATAGGTATATTTTTTTTATTTTCATATCGTTTGTTTAAACCTTACCATAAACTATTATCATAAATAGGGCAGAAATAACAATTTTTCCTCTATTGCTTTTCATTGTACCAAAAATTAATATCTTCCAGCGACGCAACGTCTAATTTTTATTTTACAAAGTCTGGACCACAAATTTTGCCCTATGACATAGTCTATGGTCTGGAAATAGAAATGCTTTTATTATCCAATTTCTTTTTTCATCACGCTTATTACACCACTTTTATAGTCGTCTGTACTAAATTTTGACAGCTTTTAAGTCCGTACTTATCTCTCTAGGACGTACCCTTAGGAGCTGTCCAATTAGTGCAGTCGGACATTAGGCTCACTGTCCAAGATATTTAGGACGTTAACTTTTATGATAATATCCCGATTCAGTTAAGTTTATATATCATTGCAAGTTATACGTAGATAGATAGATAAAACACTTTTATGAAACACCAAATTACAGAATCAATTGACAAGAACAAAGTTAAATATATGTACATAGAAATTAATTCCTCTAAGCGTATGCAGATGAAGAATTATTCATTTACCATTTTTTAATTTACATTACAGTTTAACCAATAAAAAGTTTTAAAACAGTAGGTATACATTTTTTAATGCAATGATTGTCTCTGCCGAGTCTTGAGTATCCTCATTCATTTTATCAAATTATTCACAATAAGTTACGTTCTAAATACGAAAATATTTTTTCACTTCATTATTTATTGTATTTTTCTAGATATTTTCAATATCGGCTGCATGTCGATTTTGTCCGTCGCATAATATAAATAATAAGTAGGTACATCAGATATTTAATCTTCGTAAGATTATACCCAGGTACGTAAATATTTGTAGAGGGACCAATTCCTAAGTTATTTCAAATCGAGATTCCACTTTGCGGTTATTAGATGCGTAGGTATAATCATTACAAATAGACCAAATATAGATAATAAATATACAACATTATTATGAATACGTTAATCTCTGGTTAAAATTTGATCAATAGAGTTTTATTAAAATACAATATTACAAATATTATTCACTTTTATACGTGTTAAAAACGTTTTATTGGCAAAATACTTCCATTCTACGTACAATTATTGTCACGATTACCGCGTAGCCCACACTTATCACTATAATTTTAACAATTTAAGTTATAGGTAGATAGATAAGTATAACATTTTGTATGCACTACATATATACTGGTGTCGATTATGTGTCGCATACTCTAAAGCTAAACGAATTTAACACATTTCCGTCTTTTTCATTTCCCCTTTATCAGAAGAGTACCGCTATACTTTAAGTTTACTTTAGTTTTAGAGAATGCGACACATAATCGACACCAATATATGTTCTATTCTAAATGCAAACATTCACAGTTACCAACTTATGTTTATTAATCTACAACACACCATGTATATTTAGGTAGTTGTGTAGATCGACAGCTAACAGTAGTGCATACAATTTTTTTGGTAGTTGTAAATTTCTAATCACTACAACACTAAGATAAACCGAGACAGATCTCTATCAAACGACCTACTCTACACAATCATAATAATTAATAATTATCATTCAAAGCCCATCACTATTGATATTTTCAGTTGTATATATAGGCCGTAGCTAGTAGTGGTCGTTGAATAAACGAACAGGTTTTTTCAACTGTTTCTTTACCGTGAACGAATAGACTAGTTTATAGTTCACTGATAAACATGTTTACGCATGAACGGCATATCTATTGGTTCGCTCGTCCGTCGCATAAACCGTCGTAGACGCTTAGACGTCCTGTCTAAGCGTCTACGACATAAACTAGTCGAATATTGAACTGTTTTATCAACTAGTCTATGGTTGACGATAAACGGTCTCGTTGCGTCGACTGTAAAGGCGTCAACGACCCACCACTAGGCCGTACGTAGATAGGTCATGCGTAGGTATATAGGTATAGAGGTACCCAATGTAAAGTTTCCTGAAACATGATTACGTAGACTTTCAACCTTAATTTTTTATTATTTAATTTGCTATTATTTTTTCAACTTTCTTCATTGTTTTAAAATATTCTTTCACTCATATGGCGAAAATAAAATTTAGGCTCATTACAAACTGTCAGTTTTTAATACTTTACTACTATATATATATACTTTACTACATACTTTATACTTTTTAGAGACTTTCGAACTTTCAAAAACGGATTACTAAATATTTGGGTAATTATAAAATAATATTATAATAAATAATTATAATTTATAAAATTCTTACTTCCTTACTAGGATAAGGAAGTAAGGAAAGAAGTAAGGATTTTATTACTAATTTTTTTACTAATGTAATTTTTTTTATTAATATTATATACGTGAAAGTTTGTATGTATGAATTTTTGTTACACTGTCACGCAAACACTACTAAATGTATTTTAATGAAACTTGGAATGCAGATAGCTTATACGCTGGGCTAACACATAGGATACTTTTTATTCGCAGGTAACACCGCGGGCGCAACTATAAACTAAAAATGTGAATTGCTCAATTTTCTGTCGTTAAATAAAATCATTCGGCTGAAGTAAACCTACTGCGAGTACGCTACCTGTGTGGTTTCCAGCAGTCCCACATATTTTAACAATATCTGATCACCGTATAAATGACGGGTATCAAATCAAACAACAAAATAACCATCAATGCTAATGGATTTGGTAAACCTATCCCTTATTCTGTGCGGCTTGGCGTCGCAAGTCCGACTTAATGCAGGCCGTGATGATTGTGCCCAGCGCGAGCAGCGCGCAGAGAGTGAGATTCGCCCAGCGGACGGCGACCGCGCTCAACATCCACTCGTAGAGGAGGGTAGTACATATCCCGAATACCTGGAGACGAGATACATTACATTATACATTTATATGTAATTTTAAAGTATCGATGAGATAAAAAGTAGGCACTCATTACAATTGAAGGGTTGAGAATAAAAAGGATTTAACTGACAAATTGACAGTTTCCAGAAAATTGACTTTAAACGTCAACGGCGTCATTTTTATGTAGAGTGCTTATAAGGTAATAGAAAAGGTTTATGTAAGTTTCAGTTGCTTGAAAATGTTTTATTTCTATTTAAAATTACCAAATATAGTACTAATTCATACAATTACTGTAAAAATATAATATAATAAAAGAAATAAAATAATGTTTTTATGCTAAGCGTACTGTATTCCTGTGACAGATAAACCATTTTTAGACTCAAAATCTCGAGATTTAAGCCTCATTTCGGTATTTTGAGAATGTATTATTGAAGATAATTTCACGCTGAATCCAACGATACCCATAAGTCATTTGGTCAAAAAAAATCAGTTAAATCCTTTTTATTCTCACCCCTTCAATTTACATGAAAAGACAAAATCAATGATTCAAGATTTTCTTCAAGATCTTTTGACAATAACTTAAGTTTAAGTACCTAATATAATTTTATTTTGTAAAAGTACTAAAAATAGCCTATACTTGCAATAAATCTTTTGACTTTGTACCTGCACAGCAGCATTCAGTATCCCAGAGGTGGTTCCTTCAGGCTCCGGATAAGTTACTTCAGATGCAAACTCAAATCCGACAGGCAAATAACCGGTCATAAAGAATCTGAAAAAAAAAACATACTTATTGTCTACTTGGCAAAATGCTAAGATTTTTTGGATACCACTGTTTGATTATGTTATTTTTAATCCACTTCACACTACTGCCCATCTATGCCTACTAAAGATTGATAGCTAAGACATACTAACTTCAACGCATTCGTTTATGTCTTAGAGAGATATAATGTGCTTATTAATCTAGGATAAACTATACATATAAAACAAAGTCTGGTTTGTTCGAACACTTATACTCGAGAAAGGCTGGACCGATTTCATAGCTTTTAATTTATTGTATTTGTCTCCGTCCCGAATAGCAGAATAACTATTAAAAACAAATCGACAAAAAAAGTCGTTCTCCGCGGGTGATACTGCGGGACGCAAATAGTTATTAATCAAATTATTATTGTTAATAAACTTTCAAAATGACTGGCCCGATAGCTCAGTTGGTAGTAGCCCTGCCTTCTGAACTATGGGGTGTGGGTTCGATTCCCACTCAGGACAAACATTTGTGTGATGAACATAGGTGTTTGTTCTGTGTCTGGGTGTCATATTGTATTCTATGTATGTATTTACAAACAAAAAAGTATCTAAGTATTGTATCAGTTATCTGGTTCCCATAGCACAAGCTTTGCTTAGTTTGGGGCTAGATGACGTTGTGTGAGATGTCCACACATATTATTATTATTATTATTAAAATAAACTTACCCAAGCAAAATACTGCTCATATACACGACACCAATAATTCCGCAGTCCAGAGTGAAAGTGAATATGACCATGCCCACGGCAGAAGAAGCGTAGACTGCGAGCGTAGTCTCCTTGAACCTGTGAGTCTTGTCGAGCACCAAGCCGCACAGCACGGAGCCAGCCATGCCGGCCACCACGATCACGAGGCCGATACGACCTGCGTCCGCGTTGGCACCCTGCAATTTCATATTAGGGAATAAACACACACCTGCAAGTTGTGGAATGAGCTACCATCTGAGGTATTCCCGCTGAGCTACAACATGGGGCACTTCAAACGTCGGGTAAATAGAGTCTTGAAAGGTAGGCAACGCATTGGCAGCGCCCCCGGTGTTGCAGGTGTCTATAGGCGACGGTAACTGCTTACCATCAGGCGGGCCGTATGCTTGTTTGTCTGTCTATGTTATAAAAAAATTATATTGTATTGTAACCATTGTATTGTAACTTAACAAGTCTTGTTAATAACATGCGAGCTCACGTGTCAACTTAGGGATCTTAAAAAACACTCTTTAAGTTGACTTTACCATTTTCTTTTACTTATAAACCTTTTCAATGATGGCACGTATCACACATAAAAATATCTTGTAACATAAAAGAATTACGCTTTGTAACAAACACATAAAACCAGCCGGTAAATGACCGGTTCCTATATTAAAATAACAATAATAATAACGCCTAACGATCACATACATAGAGATCCTAGACCCTAAATAGGACCCTGTATCTAGGGACCCGGGAACTACGAGAACCATGGTCCCAAACCGGTAAAATATTTAGGTATCATATATCAATAGCCTGAAGACGTCCACGGCTGACCAATAATGCTTCCCCACAGAGTGCCACTTTGAGCGACTACTTGCCTCCTGCATCCATCAGTTCCCTGCGTCTATGACCAGATTGTGGAAAAGTGGTAAGTGGTAAGTGGTAAAAATATAGGTAATCTTAATATATAATAATGAATCTCTATTTCCCTTGGTCACGGTGAACGGCTCTACATCACTTATCACAGGTGAACGGATGGAAAATTTTCGCTAATTCTTTTTTTGTTGTGTTTATTATTTTCAGGAAAAGGTTTTTATGAAAGAAAGAACTAAGAAAGTATGGAAAATTTTCACCACACGGGTGAAACCGCGGGGCACAGCTAGTTTATAATAAAAACATTATGTCCTTACAGGATAATAAGTCAGGATCACTTGGTTGAGCAGGGTCGAGATGGCATAGAAGGTTCCCACATTCAGTCCATACGAGATCAGCAGCAAGATATAGTTCTTATTACAGAGGAGTTGCTTGATAGACTGCAGGAACTGCGAGTCGATGCTGGCGCCGAGGTCAGCGGCAGCGGAAGGTGGAGTCGCGGGCGCCGCTTTGAAGACTGCAATAATGAATAAAATACTTAGATGGCATACGATAGGTACCTAAAACATTATTAGATTTCTTTCACACTACCAATAATTCAACATCACAACAAAACAAACACTATCTACAAATAATTCAATTTCCGCTGAGCTACAACATGGGGCACTTCAAACGTCGGGTAAATAGAGTCAAAGGTAGGTAACGCACTGGCAGCGCCTCGGGTGTTGCAGGTGTCTACAGGCGACGGTAACTGCTTAACATCAGGCGGGACGTCAGCTTGTTTGTCTGTCTATGTTATTAAAAAAAAACTCAACAAATAATTCATATTTAAAATGTTAGATTGTCTAAAATGGTTATTAGATAAGTTGTTATGGAAAGATAAATACTTGTTAAGGTTTTACTTCGTATTGGTATTAAGTACCTACTATAAAATAAGTAATCAAGACTGATATTCCAATGTAATTAAATAATTGGTTTAGTATCCTTAATCTTTGAAAAATGACTAGATGGAACGGTTTGCTTAAGATTACCAAAAAAGAAATTTATAACAAACCGACAAGGGCATTAGAGTTTTCTGTTCTGCATTACGCCTGATTGATTGCATCAGTAATGGGAAAGAGAACTTTTTTTTTTCAAACACAAATATTCTAATTGCTAACACTGTAATTTAATACACGGTGGAATTTAATTCGCTCTTTTCCTTAAATGTATGTACCCAGACCATGCTATAGAATAATAATAATACTAATAATAAATCAAATCGAGAGTGAACAGGTATCTTCTAGGCAAGCGTGTTACATCCTAGACCGCATCGTTACTTACCATCAGAGGCGATAGTGGTCAAACGCAAGCCTATCAAACAATAAAAAAAAAAAACAATCGTACAGATTACAATTTAAAATAAAGTTTTGTTTTGGTATTTAGTTCCTCCTAAAATAACTGCATGACAGCCGAAAAGTCTATTTAACGGTACACACAGCGCGAGCACCAGATGAGTGCTTTGTAAATGTATCGTAGGCAATAAAACACCTGCTTTGTTCGCAAGGCATTTCTTTACAATTTAAATTCGCAGTAATTTGATAATGCCTAGATTTACGTTTTATTTCATAACTACTTTTTTATTTAGTTATATGGGAGCGTTCTATAGCATGGACTGAATACATACATTAAAGGAAAAGAATGAATTAAATTCCACCTTGTATATACAGTGCTTAGCATAATTTGAGTATTTAAGTTATTTCATATTGACTGGTGGGTAAAAGTGTTAAAAATAGCCTATTTGCAATAAAATCCCTTGACTTTGACTCTGACTTTAAATGCAGGATATGTGATATGAAACATACCTAACATAGAGAAATTTCAAGTTTATAGCTAGTTTAGTTTTTGAGACAGATAAAATGAGTTAAAATTTTCACATTGCTTTTGAAATAAAGCTCTAAAAAACTACACTGAACTTGACAGGGTAACATATAATTGATTGACTCAAGCGTGACTTTGCGGAATGAAACAAGTATATCCAATGTAATCCCGCAAAAAACAAACAATAAGATCATCTATATTGGAGCCGTTGCAAAGGATTATTGGCCGAATATAATACATGGATAAAACACAATAACTTTTCAATTTCTACTTACAAAGCAGTATGAACACGAATAGCACGCTGGTAAACCCGGCGACCAGATAGAACATCAGCCGGAAGTCGGCCGCCATTTCTTCAATCGTGCCATCAGCACTCACCAGTATCGGGGGCAAGACGAATCCCAGAGCAACACCGAGCTGAAACAAAAGGAAAATTATCCGGAAACTTTAATAAGTGTGGTGTAGGCAATGTTTTCAGAAATAAAAAAACGAGTGTCCTTAAGACCACACGGCTGAAGTAAAACTTCTTCAGTTTAACTCGACAGGTACAATTTTTTTTCTGGTTTGTTTAATGTCAATGTCGCCATCGTGACAACTATAAATTGTCATTTTACCGGACATACAAACATTATAATAGAAATTTTTAACTTTGTTATGTTGACAATGGAGATCTACGTGAACCAACTTCAACTTCCGTTCGCCTCGCATTCACCAACATATACACACACACACACACAAGTCAACAAAATAAAGCAAATTTTACTTCAATAATAATCTTGTGTGCATTTTATTTCCCATTAGAATACAAGTTTGATCGGTTGTGTTTATCTAGTGGGAAGAAAGATTATTATCAACCCAAAATATTTATGCATCATTCATCAACAACCTACAGAAGTCCACTGCAAAACCGGGGCCTACGCCATAAAAAGCCTTTGTATGTTTATCAGTCTTATCATACTACGTCTCGAACTCGGACTTTATACGGTCTTATATTTCGACAACCTCCAGACCGATTTTGCTCATATTTAAAACACTTGTTTATAATTGAAGGGTTGAGAATAAAAAGGGTTTAGCTGACAAACTGATAGTTACGAGAAAATTGACTTTAAACGGCTTCACTTTAACGTCGAGTGCTTATAAGGTAATAGAAAAGGTTTATGTAAGTTTCAGTTGCTTGAAAATGTATTAATTCTATTTCAAAATACTAAATATAGTACTAATTCATACAATTTGTAAAAATATGATATAATAATATAAGTATAATATAAATAAATGTTTTGTATGCTAAGCGAACTGTATTTCTGTGACAGATAAACCGTTTTTAGACTCAAAATCTGGAGATTTAAGCCATATTTCGGTATTTTGAGAATGTATTATTGTAGATAATTTCACGCTGAATCCAACGATACCCATAAGTCATTTTGTGACAAAAATCAGTTAAACCCTTTTTATTCTCACCCCTTCAATTGAGTATTCAATGTTTCTGCCAAATATTAAAATAAGAAGGTAAGCACCACAAACTTCTCCTTTTCTGGGGGAAATACATCTTACAAAAATTGTCAACGACAAGAATCAATTTGTTGCTTTTTGTTAACTTTGTAAACTAGTATGTCTTACCCACTAATCGCCTAGATCATGAACTGTTTATTATCTGTGATATCGTAGTCATATTTGATTGTCCTATGATGGTACAAAACCCAGACCCACAGAATACCTATTTGATAGTACGATCAACTATATGTAAATACTGTTTGGTTTTACCGCTGCGGTTTATGTGACGTCTAACAGCCGTAATACTAATTTACAAAGTACTTATAAACATATTAATTACGAGATTAATTGAGATTCTGCCTGCAGCTTATATAAAAAAATTATTAAATTTATTTATTTATTTTGTATAATAGTCGGTTTATAAATGACGAGTTTCTGCCCGCAGCTTCGCCCGCGGCGTGGCCTATGGGAAAATAATTCAACCACCGATTTCATCCTCTTAAGGGTAGAATTTCGAAAAATTCTTTCCTAGCGGATGCCGACGTCATAACATCTATCTGCATGCCAAATTTCAGCCCGATCCGTCCAGTGGTTTGGGCTGTGCGTTGATAAATCACTATGTCAGTCAGTCACCTTTGAGTTATATATATTAAGATAGTATTAATGGATTAATTTTTTATTTAATATCCAAATAAATAATAGGTACCGCGGTTAATAGGTACCCGCACTGAAATTTAAAAGTCAAGTCCATAAAACTTGAGTTTCAATCGGCTTCAATCAAGTAACGTAATCGCCTGGCAGATTATTACAATAGCCAACAAAGGGCAACCATCGACCCGCTCTGAACCCTAATGAATAAAATTAAACCAACTTTTCCCAATTAATCAAACATTTAATAATGTCGGTCAGGAGCCAGCGGCCATTAATCTTTACTGTTGTGATATCGCGGACAAAAGGCAGTTACGGAGGATTTATAGGCGCGATTGTCGCTGAGTGCGAATTAAAATTCATAATAGAATCGTACGTACGGCGTCGTTCCGTATGTTCTACAATAATCTAATGACAGCAGGCTTGACAGTCGAAGTTTTTTGTACTGAGAAATGATTAAACTCTGATTGAATCATTTTTACTGATATTAGAAAAGCGTCACCCTACTTTTGTAGTTACAGTTATATAGCTTCTCCTGTATCCACCGTCCTTATTTTTATTGTTGTTTCCCTACATTTTTGGGTTGTCTGGAAGAGATCGCTTTGAGCGATCAGACGGCCATTGTGACACTTAATATTTAAGTTTGTGCTTGTAAATTGTTCCTGTAATGTGGTGTTTCAATAAAGAGTTTAATCTATCCGTCTGTAACTGCCAATTCTTAGCCGTTTCCATAAGAAACACTTCGAGAGCTCACACGGCGATTGCTTTTACGTGCCATATATTATTACTATCTCTTATCATCAGATACAAAAATTTAAGCATTTATTAAAGTTTAACTGACGTTCTTAAGTACGGCTCTTAATTAACTGACCATAATAATTTCAGCCACATTGGGTCCTAAGCAAGCGAACGTTGATTGAATTCCATAAACGATGTTTGGCTTAGGACCTTCAGGCTCAGTAAAACAAACACCCATGTTTATAACTATAGCTTAAATGAAAATGATAAAATCCCCTTTCTGCAAGTAAACGATTAGCAAAAAGGTCAAGAAACAACAGCGTGAACGAACAATAAATGACAATAAAAATTTACCGAATATGATTTGTTTAAAGAATATTACGATTTTTTCGCAGATATAATACCGTTTTGTCACAGCTTTATTTTATTTTTCGCATACATTTTTCACGGATGGCAACTGCTGGCAGCAATTTTTTATCCCCGATGTTAGGTACTTGCTGAAATATATGGACGTTGGACTGTTTGTTGTTTATTGCTCCAACTTGTGCGTATTGCAGATACAAAATTATAAAAACTAGGTGTCTAGTAAAATATGACTCAAAAGACACATCCGTTTTCATTAATTAACCGTTTAACCGTGTGGCCGTCCCCTTCATATCTAAGTCGTAGTAGTGGTGGACCCGGCGCTACGGTGTGAGATTAGTACTACCTCATCTCTTCCTATGGGCACCGTAAAAACCAGCCAAAGGAATATCTAGTTCCCATCTCAAGGGGCTCAGTTAAACCTTTGCTTGACAGGAAAGATATATACGTATGTTGAACATAAAAAAAAAAAAAACAAATAAATTGTGGCATTCTTTAATTTTTACTTTGCTACTGTGCCGGGCGCAGTAGTGCTTGCTTGTTTATAGTAGACAGTTAGTTGTCAGAAAAATTAAAAGACATCGACACGCAAAATTATAACTGATTTTTATTTATAATATTTATGTGGCTACCACAGTCACACTGGTGACCCCGACGTGATAAACGTGAATAACTAAAATATAGTAAACACAATATACACCAGATATATCAGGTATATACGAGTAGGTAAGGTGTTATGTATAGGCCATCGCGACTAATATATAGTCCTAGTATTTTTTAGTGGTACTGTTTAGTTAGTTGAAAGAATAAAGGCGTATACACGTTATGACGTAGGCATCCGCTAAGAAAGGATTTTTCGAAATTCCACCCTTAAGAGGGTGAAATGGGTGGTTGAATTATTTTCCCATAGGCCACGCCGCGGGCGAAGCTGCTGGCAGAAGCTGGTTTTGTATGAAGAGCATCGTTAAACTTTTTAGCTCTATATTTTTTACTATTTAAAATAGCTTTGTTTAGAGTTTAAATACTTAACTCGCTTACTAGTTAGGTACTTACGAGTTTTATAAACGTTACGGGCAGACGTGACTCTAACATGAGGCGAAGGACAAACTCGTCATGTAGATAAAAAAAATATATTTAAAAAGAAAAACATTATTAAATAGTTATAACCTACAAAGTATTAATTATTCCAAGATATTATTCAGATTGATTTAAGTCACAAGGAAAACTTCCTTGGAGTTTGAAGGAAATCTAAAGGAAAATGTTAAGCAATTCCGCATTATTAATTTGCTACCAGCACCTTGGAAGCGTTTTCCTTAGACGCAGTTTTTCCTCAGTCTAAGAATCGAATGTTATGAGATATACCTAAGCTATACAAGAAGTATGTATAAAGTACATACATTTTACTATTTTTGTGTGTTTGTTGTACATAGCATGCATATTTTATATTCCGTGTAAGTTCTAAAACGTCAATTTGTCAAATATTGATAATTTATTGCCAAAAAAATTAAATGTTAAAAATTTGTTAATTACAGTGCAAGAATAAACATTTCCTTCAAACTACACTTAACTATGAGCCCCAAACTAAGCATGAAGCCTGTATCTTGTATTAACACTTGTCATAGATAATGCCCAACTAACATAAAGTAGAATTGATAAAATGTTCTTTGCAATTTGGTTTTGTTTTATTACGTGCAAGACTGTCTACAGTATCATTAAGTAATTAGGTATAAAGGTGGCGTGTAAGCACAACGTTTATGTTTTTATAGAGGCCTAATAGATAGCTTTGTTTAAAGTCGAAAATCTCAGATCATATTTGACGTCAAACTAGATATGCGCTTATTTGCGTTAATTTTGAAAGTTTTTGTAGACTAAATGAAATAGGCGTACCAAAATTTTTTAAACTGGCTGATTAGACTTACTAGAACCTAGACTTATTAGACCCTAGACTACTTAATTTGTAAAAAAGTGTTTTTGCCGCTGAGAAGTTAGCACCGACTCTATGACCCTAAAAAGTAACAACTATTATGTCAACGCAAAGTATTTTTGGGCTCATTCTACAATTTTGTTTGTAAGTAGTCAAACTATTTAGTTGAACTGTATTCGGTCGCCATTCTTCTTCGTTTTGTTTTTTTCATCTGATTATTACATATTGTCATGTCGCACAGCCTCGTATAGGACTTTTTTTTTTATTATACTGCATTTCCACAGACACCAGGGTCCGTGCTTTTTGTTAGATTATTTTTTATATTTATTAATTAAGCCTATTATTTAACATGGATATAGGACATTAAAATATAGTGCTTTTTGTTGGTTTTGTGATCAAACTCCAATGTGGGCACATAAGAACAGTTAGAAAGTATGAATTCTATTATTTATTCTGTGTAAATACCTAGATATCCAGCGCCGTGTACGTGTCATTAAAATTAATATCAATAGTTCAACCAAACCAAAAACTAGTCTGTGGTTCAACCATTATTTTATTATTTAACCATTATATTACCATCACTAGGTGGTAGGACTTACTAGGACTGCAAAGTTCGTCTAGGTAGGTACCACCGCTTTGCCAGTTATTCTGCCGCCAAGCAGTAGTGCGCAAGCACTGCTGTGTTCCGGTTTGAAGGGCACTGTAGCTAGTGAAATTACTGGGCAAATGAGACTTTATGATCTGATCTCACAGTTTAGTAATCTTATAATATGCTCTGATATGGGCAGCCGTGTCATTTAACACCAGGCGAACGGCTAGCTCGTCACGTCATTCCTTAACATAAAAAAAAATATGTATTGGTACCAATTTTGCAAATGACTGTAGGCAGCTGCAAATTACCGGAACACGGGCATTACCAAGCATTACAGCTACGATTGTGGGTCCACTCGTATAAACAACACTCAATCTGATCGGACGGTACTCACGATGAATGAATGATATACCATATACCTACGTAATCATGTGCAGAGACTGCTAGACCTCGGACAAAATTGGTTGATTGTTATTACTTCCCAGTGACACAGTTGGTTAACTATATAACTACTGCTTGCGTTACTACTAGGGGGGAGGGGGGGGGGGGTCCCACATACCCCTAGTTTCAAGCCTGGTTTTTTTTTACAAGTTTTGTTTTTTGATGGCATTCTTATAATGCGTTGATAGATCACTATGTCAGTCAGTCAGTCAGTCACCTTCGAGTTATATTTAGATATAAACCGTCAACATCACCGACAAGTTTATGCTATTATTACGAATCAATAATTATAAGGATAAGAAGATACTTACTTAATAAGTAAAATAAAATAAAATAAAAAGTAAAGTACTATCTAGTTATTTTAACAACATCTTAAACTAAAGTACTCGTACTAAGTATTTCTTACTTTTTAGTAAATGTATATCTGTATTAATACAGCTATGGCAGCATAAAATTTTGACTTGTAAAAAAAGTGCTAAAAAGCAGTATTTGGCTTTGACTGATTTTCTCAAAGTGGAGTTTTCATTTTTCATTTAGCGCGTTATCCGCTAATTAAAAAAAAAAGACGAGACGTGTAGTAAAAAAAAAGGTCTAGATAGGTACATTAAAAATACTATTGCTATATTCCCAAATTCCAAAACCATGGAATAACTAATAGTACCAGGGTATCATTACATCACAAAGTCCCGCACACTTTGTGATGTAATGATACCCTGATACCTATTACTATACTAGTCTTCTGCCAACCGTCGTTAGCAGAATGTTTGAGTCCATCGACACCTCCTTATCAGGGGACACCAGACCTTGTGTATGAGTAAATAATTTTCATTACTTCCATATAATCATCAACTATGACGTATCCGAGTGTTTACAACTTCGCTTTATTTTATGTTTTGCTGTATATTTTTTATCTAGAACCTTCAGTTACTCGTTTAGTAAAATTACTACCAGTTACTAAAAAATTAAATTTGTGTTTGGGTTGGGTATATAAATAAAAGTTTTGATGACACTGGAGAATTTAACGCTAACCCTACTCTTTAATCTATAATTAGCGTTACTTTGAGTAACCCCTTTAGGTTACTTATAGCGTTTAACGTTTAACGAGAAAGAAATCAATAACCACTCAAATCTGCGCATAAGCTTTTACTACGCGCAGTTTTTAATCTAAACTTTTCCGGGGGAGTCTTCTTTTGTTTTAATCTTTAAGGTTATAATCTTTTTTATCCAGTCACTTGTAGGAATCAAACAAAAGGTCTGGATTGTTCCATTATGTTCAGATACCCGCCATTTAAAAATATACTTAGTAGATAGTTACTGACTGGACAGTTCACTGCCAGAGAGAGATTTTAATGACAAGGTTAATGACACTGTCAATTTCCCTCCTTTGAACCGACTTCCAAAAAGAAGTAGGTACTATGTTCGTCTGTATGTAAGTATTTTTATTTATTTGTTTAAATTTACTAACCTGGTTACCAAAGACTCCAATACTGCAAGCGGATGACACCTGGTCAGCCCCGAACCACACCGCAGCCAGTCTAGGTGGGACGTTCAGGATGAACACCTGGCTGATAGCCACCACGGTCTGGCCGATGAAGCCGAGCCAGAACATGTCCTGGGGCACGGAGAACACCTTCAGCCATGCTCCTGCGCAGGTCCCGAACGCGCCAATTATGGTCGTCACCCGAAGACCCTGAGGGCAACAGAAACAATGAATTTTAATAGTGAAATTAATAGTGTATTCCTGCAAATTATATGATTGGAATTGATTTGATTTGAATTTGATTGACTTTTTGGAAAGTTAATTCTATTGTAAAGAAAAAATTTGAATGATCAGCTGGATTTGACCCTGCATCCACCCATACCTAAAGCTAGGACATGTTTTACTTATGCTACCGAGACTAATGAATTGATGTCCAATTTTATACTTCACCTTGTTACACGCAACTTACGGAATCTGTTGATACAGGTCCACCTGCTAACTACTAGACTAATTAAGAATCTCAATCAATCATCATTCCGGGTAAGTGCGGGCTGTGCGAAGCAATATGATTTATAAAACAGTAAAAAACCAGCAACAATGGGTAACAGAATTTTTCAATATCATGAATAATGACGAAGTTATATTATTTAATTTGCGCGGTGATTTTCTGGTGTATGATAATACGGCCGGCTGCGATTTAGATATGTATACGATAAAACATTGTCGGCAACGAATACAAAGCTAAAGAAATCAGGGAAGGGAGATGAAAAATATTTATTCAAAAAACGAGAGTAAAAAAAAAAATATGTGTGGACATTGGCTTGTAAGGTCATTGAAACAAGTATATTGGTGGTAGATATAAATATCAAAAAGTTACGTTGTGCTAAGATTCTTCGCTTTATTATTTTTTAATTTAGATAATATACATAATAAATCTAATTAACACTGACATTATTTTATTTGTCATTTTGAATAGCTCATTGTATTCTTTTATTATTTAATAACCCTTACTTATTTATTCTTAATGTATGAAATATTTTGTGGTAATTGTAATTGATTTTATCGTTTTTATCACAATATATAATTATATAATAATCACATTAATAAAATTCTTCTTGTTGATTTTATTTTAATCAGGCTCGCACTATTTGACAAAATTAATTAAAGCTCTATTTAATGCAGTATTATGTCATCGTTGATTCGTTGTTCCTACAAATGAAGTAAAATGTGAAAATACTCAAGCATCACCTACCTACTAGTACATTATAGAATATTCCTATACTTTATGCGCCTCACAGAAATAGCGGAAACATATAAAATAAACCAAATATTTATACGTCCGCTCAAGGCTAAACCGTTTTGGATAAGGCTACAAAAGTTTATTCAGAGATCTTCAATTGGCTCAGCTATTTAGTACTTAACAGCCTACAATGATAACAACAAACTTAAGCCTTTGATAATAGTACGAACACGGTCAGTGGCAGAATTCGTTCGTTTTTAAACTTCGGCTGTGAATTAAGCGGCAGTAAGTATGGATGTGGACGCGAACGGTTAGAATTTCCCATCGTTAATTATTTTTGTGTGTGTGTTGGTTTGTGTTTGTCAAATGTTTGTCGTGGGTGGGAATCGAACCCACAACCTTCAGCTCAGAAGGTAGGGTTACCTACTACCAATTGAGCCATCGGGCCCGTCAATTAAATAACTTATTAGCAGAATTCGGCATTCTCCGAAATGAAATTTACTTGACAGTTTGATTTGATTATACATTTTTTGCAGCTGAATGTACACCGCTTAGCTGACCTAAACTTTATAGTTATGGATGTAAATATACTTTTTGCGTAAAGTAAACAAAAGTATTATATACCGCACATGTGGTGATTTTAAAATATTTTTGCGTAAGAAAAATTCCGATGCCTTGTATCATAGAATTGTATGTGGCTGCATAATTAATAGCTAATTAGGTAAATTAGCTCTCGACACACTGTTATGTTATCCAAGCGTTGGGAAGCCCCGGCGCTAAAACTTTATCAATTTATAATGTAGGTGCTTTTAAAATGAGTTTGTTCCTTAGCAGTTGCTTAAAAAACGAACAGTGGTTCCATTATTATTATCACAAATGCATATATTAGTTGATTCTTTGGCTCAAAAAGCAGGGTATTTTCTATATAAAATTGTGTTCTGTGACTTGATAAATTGGCTCAAAATTGTAATAGGAACGCGTATTGTGCTTAATTATATCAGAACTTTACGTATTACGTATTTATTTCTAGACACTCTAACGTTGAAGTCAGGGATGTTTTGTTTGACGCTTTATTATGTCGTTGATATCAGTCAGTGGGCATTGTATCTTCCAAACGGTGCGGATCTTTGAATGACTTGATTGATAAAAACCGGTTATTCGGGATGAAGCTACTTTATCACCATCATCATAACAAGTCATCGGTTTTTACTTTATTAAAAATGTAGCACGTAACTACACCAATCAAAACGCACTAGACTCTACCAACAATCTTAATGATTATAAAGTGTATAAGCAATTTGAAAACTAGTTTATATTGTTTGGACCACGCGAGTAAGATGTCAATGTTGTGTTTTAGCCTCTAGACTTGATCATTTGAAAGAACCTGTTTTGTTAATGTTTTCCTCGTATTGCTAAAGTGAAGGTTGTGTATATAATTGCGCATGACTAACTAACTATAAAAACATAGCAAATTTTGGGTTGGTTCTTTATATTACGGGCTTTGGAGGCTTAGCGAATTATCTGTCTTTCAGGGGGCGCATTTAAGCCTTCGTGATTCCCGTTTTTGTCATAAGACAATAAATGTTAAGTCATACGTCTCAGAAGCTTTCCAGCCAACTGACACTAAGGATCACATGCCATCACAAGGCGGACTTCTATTAGTGTAACGTCTGCCTCAAGTAAAACCCGATGACCATTACCTCTGCATCGTCCACGTTTGTTTTCAATAGACCCTTTGAAGGAACGACTGAAGTTCATGTCTCTGCAATTCCCCTTGTTCTGTAAGGTCGGTGCTCCATGATTTTTATAGCGTCATGGGGCTAGAAAATTTTGCAACATTGACTTTTTGATCTGATCTCAGTTTAGTAATCTTATTATAAGACTGTGCTGATGTCTCAGGATGATGTGTGCAGTGTCGCTCGAAACTCTATGTTTTGAAGTTCCGAGTGACACTGTTCTGTTATGGGCGGCCGTGGCGCTTAACATCAGGTGAATGACTAGGTCATCACATCATTCACTACCATAAGAATAATTTCATAATCCATTTGGGCTGTGACGGCACAACACAAAATACATAATAGGCTATATTACGTAGGCCATAATTAGATAGGTACACTGTAAACACTTACACTACACTTACACACTTGTAAACACTTACACACTTGTAAACACTTACACACTTGTAAACACTTACACACTTGTAAACACTTATACACTTGTAAACATATAAAACACTTCTGATTGCGTCAAGGGTTAAAAAAACAAGCCCATGTTTTCACTATTCAGTAGCGATAAGGGATTTAATAAAATAATGAACGTTTATTAAAATAGTCCACCAGTGCAACATAAAGCAGCCGACTTGTTTAAACTCAGCAACAAATTTCATTACTCTCCCATACCGCTCGCAGTAAAAACTGTTTGACGCTCGCAAAAATGCGCGCTCGGTGTTCCCCTCGTGAAACATCCACTTTCACAGGATTTAATTAAACTTGTAATAACTCCCCCACAATCTGCATTAATAATGTATTTAAAGGCGGTGCTTTTGTCTGTGACTTCACCTGCAAGTCCTCAATCGCATTTATATTGATTCCTAAATCCACTTCGAAACTAGATTATACTTCCACGACTAATTATGATAAATTGTAATATTAGGTCTTTACCTATGATATTGCCGTTTTGTTTGAAAAAAGTTAAAGTATTTTTTTTTCGAACTTATATATTTCTTTTATTCAAAGTAATCACCCCTGCAATCAATGCATCTTTGCCAACGCTGTGGCAGTTTATGGATGCCCTTCTTGAAAAAATCAGCAGGACGGGAGACAACAAACTCTTCAAAGGCGTTTTGTACTGCCTCTCTACGTTCGTTTGTACAGTTCTCTCCGTAAACGTCGTTGATGTTACGTGTCGTTTGTGCCGCGTTGGTGCCACGACGGAACTCATATTCCATAATTACACGAAATTTCAAAGTATCCATTATGAGGAAAAATGTTGAAATGTAATGAAAATACAACGCTAATCAATAAACAAAAGACTTATATTGTAAATAGAATGTCATATTTTTAAAACAAAATTAATTTGAATTTAGAATTCATAGCCAATCAAAACTTTTTTTTGTTTGAAAAAGTCTGTACTGCATTACGGCAATTTCATAGGTAAAGACCTATTATGACTCTGTTTTCCATAGAATAAATTTCCCACCTATCGATTCTGTTCCAACGCATATGTCTAAAGTGCACGTGATGTGAGAGAAACTGCCACGGACGGTAAGAAACGGCCACCGCAGACAGTAAGGGGCCACCATAGATAGTAAAAAGCAGCCATCACATATAGTAAGAAACAGGTATCATATGCCTTACTGCCTGTATCCGATTACATGCACTTTGTATACAACGACAACTGTAATAGGAGAGATGTGCCGTCACACAAATGTGTGCGTGTGTCGGGCTAGGGGGCCTAGGCATAAACAACACTGCGATTTTTTGTCTAACATTATATAATAGCTTATAGTACTACCTTACATATGACTAACTAGATAACTGCACACTACAACCCCTACTAATAAAAAACTATATAGAGTTATAAAATAAGTGGCAGAGAGGATCACGCGATAATTGCATGTGTATCGATCGGCACCGGCCGGAGAGGCAGTTTCACGGACGTAGAGGATATGTCCATGGCAAATCACAGATACCAGCTGTGTTTTTAAACAGAATTAATATTTAAACTGCTTTAACTGAACTCGAAACAACAACAAAAAATCATAACTGAAAAATGACACATATTTTAGTACCTATTAAAAACATGACGATCATTACGCAGCCACCTAATTGGTGTAATTTTATTTATTCTGACACTGAGGAGCACTATCTATTTTACCTCACACAAATTTTCTATTTACCCTAGATTTTTTACTATGGGTAAGCTAGTGTTCCTAACCAAACTTGCAGCATGAAAAGTATTGAAAGAGTTTAAAATTCACCGCGCTACCTATTCATTCAAAGCTTAGCTGCGCAACGCTACGATAAAAACATGAATGTCGAAAAAAGCATGACCCATAAAATATCTAGCTATCATTTTGCATGAAACCATTTTTTACGCTTGATATCGCTCGATGCGCAAAAAGTAAACGAATTAATAAATACTTCAGCTTTATTAAATTCGTTTTCCTTATTAATTTCATATTATATGATTTACGTGTTACACTGTATAATTTATCTCATCGTAAGAGTGAGATAAAAATGTTTGAATCTAAAAACTTTTATCCATCTTCTTACAATTGAAATGGAATAAGTGTTTAGCTACGTCTTTTACATGACATGTACTTGTATTGGTAAAATGAATAAAGGATCTATTGACTCGAGACATGTTATGGTCTAGTTTGTATCGGGCACCAACGCGCAACGCTAGCGAGGGTCCCGCCCGTAACGTGAAAACGGCTCCTAATTGATCCACAAGACTGGCTCCCCGAATTATATTTTTCTATATATTTCTTTCAGGCTCATCTTTCTATTAATTTCGGATCATTTTGATAGCAATAAGCAATCTGTATACTATCACATATATATACACTATAATATATAGTATATGTGACGGCGACAACGTCCAGTTATAAACTCTATGCGCAGCGGACAGTACCGTAATTTACCCTGTGGTAGCATTTAAATTTATTACAGTGGCAGCACCGGTAGCTGTCATCGCTTCCACACACATCTGGCTATAAAAAGGGAACGCTCGGTGTACTACGGACCATTCATGCGCGACCGGCCCGGATGACACGGATGACACGGCCCGGTGCGCATGCTAAAGGCCTATAGTTATATAGTTGAAACCTGCGCACAACACGTCAGCCTATATATATGCATATAATCTACAGGAAGCGTGTAACGTGTGCTACATCATAGGCCGAATCACCATTTTTCATCAGATAAAGGTACTGGTCAAACCATAACCTATGTTTGAACACATCAATAATTTTCAGTATTTATTAGCAACCTGACTTGATCCTTCACAAAATATTAGCAAGTATACAACCCTATCTAGACTCTAGAGTAAATCCGCCCTTGGTTTACTGATAACTCAATTTGCATAGAGAGCGCACGAGCTGGGCGGATTCCCAACGCGGGGCGGGGGAGCGAATATTTGTCGCACCATTCCATTGCTTAAGCTCTTTCAATATTCCCTCCACATTTCATACTGTGATAGCTTACCATACAATCTAAGGAAATGGAGGACGTTATTGAATTTTTTGGATGTCCTATACGAATAAACTTTTTTAATGGTTAATATGTATTATGAATTGGCATTGCAATGATAATCATTAATGCTGAAATGTTATGTTGCAGGGATAGAGTGATTCGGTTTGACGTTTTTTAAGTTACAGTAATTAGGGATAGAGTGATTTAAAAAAAAAAAAACAAGTGTGCTTTAGACCACACCACTGAAGTAAAACTTTTTTAGTTTAGCTCCATCTATCGGCTGGTTAACTTTGTTTTTGCTTTGTTTAATGTTAATTTCGCCATCTTGAAAATTGTAAATTGTCACTTACCCGCACATAAGTACCAAAATAATAATCTTCTACTTCCATTCGCCTGTAGCTCCCCAACTCAAGCGTGCGTAAAGTTTTACTTCAATAAAGTGTTAAGAGTACATGTGAATTCCGTGAGTCTTGCAACTTCCGATAAATTTTGTCTCTAATCTGTACACTAACTCAAATGTTAATAAAAAAAGGAATTTTAAACAATACAGTTTTACAAACAGACGTTGCAACTTACAATCCTTCTGGACGACCACGCTCCAGTTAGATAAATGCAGCACAAAATTTATGCAAAAAGTTTGTGTTTTCCAGAATTTATATCCTCGGAAACTATTTCCCGGATAAACCCCCGGCGTGTTCAGCTGAAGATTTATAGAAAATTGAATTCAACTTCGATTTCCGAGTCACGTGAATGCAAGGTTTACGGATATACATGAGATATTAAGGTAGTTACTTATTTTAATACGTGTTCCAGCCATCATTTTGCTATTAATTGTGTGATAATATTGCCCCGTTTCCTTTTATTTTTATCTACTTTAACGATATAAATGTTACTTTATACTATTAACGAGCTTCTGCCCGCAGCTTCGTCCGCGGCGTGGCTTTTGGGAAAATAATTCAACCACCCATATCACCCTTTTAAGGGTGGAATTTCAAAAATTGCATGCCAAATTTCAGCCCGATTCGTCTAGTGATTTGGGCTGTGCGTTGATAGATCACTATGTAAGTCAGTCAATCAGTCACCTTTGAGTTATATATATTTAGATTATTCTAGTAATAAATATGGTATAAAGTTAGATTAGATTAGATGAAGATCAATTTAGGTAAACTTTACCTAATTTGTTATTATAGACACCGGCGCTGTGATTTGGACTTTATGCGATATATCAATGTAAACAAAACTTAGTTTCCTGTATGGAGATGGAATATAAATACGAAAACCGGCAACATTGTTACGAGTATTTTATCATTTTAATTAAAAATTTAAAAAAAAACCGCGGCATAACGGATACATTGAAGGTGAAACCAAACCAACATTAATATACTGTTCTATATATTATTTCAAAAGTCAAAGTCAAATGATATTATTTCATATACGCTATTTTTAGCACTTTTACAAGTAAATATACAAGATTACTTAAAAACTATTTTAAGTTATTTTTTCAAGCAACTTAAATTACTAAGTGCTTAATGTCAAATATAACATGCCTATTACAATAAGTTTGTAAAGAAGTTCTCTTTCCCGGCGGGAAATCTAGCACTTCATTCAGAAGTATTATATATAGACCTACATATTGTACGCATATACATTATGCTATTTTCAGATTCATGTCGCGGGAGGGAGACAAGGGGGTCGAGGTCGAGACAGACTAATTGCTTGTTAGTATCTAACTAATGGAAGGCTTAGTCGAATATAGACCTTTGACATTTTGGAGATGGCGGGAAGAATATTCTCTAAAGTTAGTATACGGTGTGTTGAGTACACCGTATACTAACTTTAGAGAATATTCTTCCATACATCACAGAGTAAGATAACAAATTACACTCGTATCGATCGAGGAGAAATTAATAATAATACACAGAACCTCTGTCGTGTGGTGGTTGAGCAGGTCGGCTCATAGCCCGGAGGCGGCGGGTTCGATTCCCGCGGCTGGACAATATTTTATTTTTTATATATTTGTGCAAAGAAAAAAAAGCACAATTACTTGTTCTGAGTCTGGGTGTTGTAGGACCATGGTCCTCGTAGTTCCTGGGTCTCTAGACACAGGAGATCCTAGTTAGGGTCCAGGTACTATGTATTTTTTTATTTAAAAAAAGTATTAAAATAAACGGAGATTTTAAATCTGGGGCCTTACCGCGTAAGTCTAGTGGAGATTGTAATCGAGTTCTCTCTTGCTCGCACTCGTGGACTTGTTAATTGGCGCGTGCGGGATGGCAGGCGAAGCCGATTCCCAAAACGGTTACGCGGTAGGGGGGTACTGGTGGCATCGCATTTTAAAAGGCCCCGCGAGGCCTTTTTGTGTGAGGCCGTGGGCGAGGGCCCCCACGCCTAGCTACGCCACTGATGATAATGACTCATCTGTACAGTCCGACTGCCCATTGAGATCGCACTGTGTAGCAGACTTTGGAAGCTAATAAAATATGGTATATTTATACTAATCTATCTTAAACCAATACGAGTAAAATCATCATATCAGCCCACGTGCTCTCAGACTCATTGTTTACCTTTACGTAACTATATTTGCGTATTTATATTAAGTATGGGGTGAGTAATCCCAGATAAATGTGTATGTATGTTTAACCCACAAAATCACTACGAGAATGCGTAGCTACTTTGTCTCGTCGCCATGATGTCATCATTCATTAGTAAAACTACGTGTTATAGTCGCATTAGGTATATTTATAGTGACCACGTATAATATAATTATATTTTGGTCTTAGATTAATTACTGAATATTAAAAAATCCACCCCTATTTAGCCTACAGGTTACGTAACACTTTGTAGCATGGGTTACGTAGCTTTATGTAGCACGGGTTACGTAGCTCTATGGAGCACGGGTTACGTAGCACATCGTAGCACGGGCTACGTGGCACTTTGTAGCACGGGTTTATGGGGGCCGCAAAGAGAGCAACACTTCGGTCGCCTACGGAACGCTTGCTACGCTACGTACATAACGCAGTTGCCTATCACTGTTATATTACTATACTATTTACTAGATGGTAGGAATTTTTTGCAAAGTTCATCTCGGTAGGTACCACCACTTTGCCAGTTATTCTGCCGCCACGCAGTAGTGTGCAAGCACTACTATATTTCGGTTTGAAGGGCACTGTAGCTAGTAGTATAAAAATCACAACACATAACACTTATTTATTACTGTTATGCTAGTAGAAAAATATCTACCATATAAATAGAATAATACTGTTATTCTCGTAGTAAAATATCTTCCATATCACCATATAAATAGAATACAAATTAAACATACAGATACGGATAATTAATAGTACAGGTCTCCGGTGGAACATATTTATCGTGAGCGACCTCAGTAGTGTGGCCCTAACTGAAATGTCTTTGTGAGTATTATACAATATTGCTATAATAGTACCTGGTACGAAGTATTGTTACGTATTTTCAAAGAAACCGGATGTCCGGATTCAGCTGCCGTCATCTGTCGCAGTCGCTTGTGTACAGAGAATGCGCGCATTACCTATTATATAAATTATAAGCTTATAGAAATGTTCATCATTTGCTGCCAGTGACCGTACATGATCTATGTGTGAACATCTTTTAATGAGAGCCTATTTCACATATCCACTTATCGTCGTCGAGAAAGCGCTACTATCTCGCAGATTTTATTACACATCGTAAAAAGTATGTTATGTTGTGTGTTAGGATACAGTAATATTCTTACGAATTTTTTTCGTATTTCCGGATGGGACGAGGGCCAAAATGTGACATGGCTAGGGTTGTTCCGATAGCACTAAAGTATCGATACCTATATCAAATAGGTATCGCACGAATGATTCGATACTAAATGTATCGAAAGAAAAGTATCGAGTATTTACTAGTATCGGAACATACTTAAACTTGACATAATATAGGTTTTGTACTACATTGGTGTCGATTTTGTGTCGCATTCTCTAAAACTCAAGTAAAAATAAAGTATGGCGGTACTCTTCTGATAAAGAGGAAATGAAAAAGACGGAAATATATTAATTTCGTTTAGCTTTAGAGTATACGACACAGAATCGACACCAGTGTTACATTATTAAACAATTAACGTAAGTAATGAATCAAGGGTACCTCTAAATTAATCGAAATCACACTAATATTATAAAGGCAAAAGTTTGTGTGTTTGTGTGTATGTGTGTATGTTTGTTACGCCTTCACGCTCAAACGCTGAATGAATTTGGATCAAATTCGGTACCAAGGTAGCTTATATACTAGATTAACATATAGGCTACATTTTATCCCGAAAAAATGAAATTTTCCCGGGGGATGAGCAAATAATTAAAATACTTTTGGTCCGCGGGTGAAACCGCGGGGCGCAAATAGTAATGTAATAAATCGCCTTCATGCGTAAGGTAAAGGTATGATATTAAGCAAATTTAATATTGCTATACCACAACTTTTAATCCGATTCACGACTTGACAGCTAACATATGTTAAAGCAAGAAATAATACTGCCACAGCTAGGCCAGCAGTGTGGACTAATTGCAGTTTCAATTCACAAGTGATGTATCATTCATTCCAAACGTACCTATCAATTTATTATGTAATGTGAGATCGTAGTTTATGATAACGGAACTGTGATTCGGGCGTGTGAAACTATTCTAGGTACCCATTCTACTCCCCCTTGACGCTAAGACGAGCACAATGGCTAAACTCCTTGAAGAGTATTCCAAAGTAAGGGTTAAAAATATAAGTAAATCAAAAGAAAGACATGCTCCATTAACTCCACTTGCAATTAGGGTAGGCAGAGGATAATAAATAACCTATCAAAATATTCCCAATAGATGATGTTTAAAATTATATGCCATTTATAAATATATAATTTTACATGTTATGCTTTTTATCTGATGATGGAAGTGAAACTTTCTCAATTCATATCTCTGTGATTTATTAATTACCTCAATTAAATTCGTAATCATTATTTAGCTTTTTTTTTATTTTAAGCCCGATCATTGCAGCCATACTTGACTAAATATTAAATAGACCTTGTCAATTCTACACCTAAATTTGCACTTATGTTTTGGTAAAGATGTATTCAAATATTTACATACTAAAAAGATATCGCGTCGTATTATTCTGACCTTACTTATTACTTGAAAATGTTCTATAACGTGAGTAACCTTATGGTTTTATCAGTGTTCCATGAATCGTCTCGTTTATGCTCTTGAGACTCGTGGATATAAGTATAATTTGAAGAAACAAGTATAATTTCAGGACCATTCATGTGCCTTTGTTGAATAAATACTTTCATTGTAAATACACTTAATAGTTTGAAGACTTGAAGTTGTATCTGCCATTTACAAAAGGCGCCGCGTGTATTTTGTCGATCTTGATAGGTATGTATAAGAAATCTGAGTACATAATAATTTTGATTGGTTCAGGCGTTGCTAAGTGAAAGCAAAAGTATTCATTTTGGTATTAGCATGTAAACTAAAATTACAAAACAGGTAAATGTGAAATACTCCAACATAATTCAAGTGTGACTGAGACGAGCAAATATTGCAAGTGATCATTCAATCTCTTTCTTGGCATTACATTGCCATTCTTGCTTTATCTCTGTACAATTTCGCTATGTATCCACAAATTAGAGAAAAAATCATTGATTGCAATATATTAGGTCTTTTACCTATGAAATTGCCGTTTTGTTTGAAAAAAGTTAAAGTTTTTTTTTTTTTTTCGAACTTATTTATTTCTTTTATTCAAAGTAATCACCCCTGCAATCAATGCATCTTTGCCAACGCTGTGGCAGTTTATGGATGCCCTTCTTGAAAAAATCAGCAGGACGGGAGACAACAAACTCTTCAAAGGCGTTTTGTACTGCCTCTCGGGAATTGAATTTTTTTCCCGCTAAAAAGTTGTTCAAATTTTGGAAAAAGTAATAGTCGGTAGGCGCAAGATCTGGTGAGTATGGCGGATGAGGGAGAGCTTCCAAACCCAACTCATGCAGCTTAGAGACGGTCTGTTGTGCAGTATGGGGTCGCGCGTTGTCGTGAAGTAGCAGTGGAGACGACCGATTGACCAAAGCTGGTTGCAGACGTGCTAGTTTCACCATCATTGTGGTCAGTTCTTCAATGTACACATCTGCAGTAATGCTCTCGCCGTTTTGTAAAAAGCTATGATAAATCACACCAGCACTAGACCACCAAACTGTGACCATCACCTTTCTAGGGGTTATTTTTCGTTTTGCACATTGCTTTGGTACCGAACCAGGATCTAACCAACTTGCTGAGCGCTTTCGATTGTCAAAAAGAATCCATTTTTCGTCGCACGTAACAATTCGGTTCAAAATTCCTTCATTTCTGTGCCTGTTAAGCAGCGCAAGGCAAGTCTCGACGCGTACGTTGCGCTGGCGATCGTTAAGTTCGTGGGGCACCCATCTATCAAGCTTTTTTATCTTGCCAATCTGTCGCAAATGGACCAATATTGTTTTGATGCTAACATCAAAAGCTGCTACCAGCTCAGCTGTAGATTGAGATTCATCAGCTTCCACAATCGCCTTTAATTCATCATTGTTGACCAAAGTTTCCGGACGACCACGAGGTTAATTTTTCAAGTCATAATTCCCAGAACGGAACCGAGCAAACCAATAACGGGTTGTACGTTCGTTTGTACAGTTCTCTCCGTAAACGTCGTTGATGTTACGTGTCGTTTGTGCCGCGTTGGTGCCACGACGGAACTCATATTCCATAATTACACGAAATTTCAAAGTATCCATTATGAGGAAAAATGTTGAAATGTAATGAAAGTACAACGCTAATCAATAAACAAAAGACTTATATTGTAAATAGAATGTCATATTTTTAAAATAAAATTAATTTGAATTTAGAATTCATAGCCAATCAAAACTTTTTTTTGTTTGAAAAAGTCTGTACTGCAATACGGCAATTTCATAGGTAAAGGCCTATTATATGTACTATTACGTTTTATAGAATGGGCTACCAGCTGTAGGTTTACTAACCTCTCAATTTTTCCGAACGTGCAAGATAATAGTATGATTATGTGTTTATCAACTTAATCAGAATTAACTCTGGCTTAGACATAGACAGCATGTAAATAGGGCGATAGGGGGTGTGGTTAGCTTTTCATTTATTATTTTAATCTTAACGAGAAGAGACTGAAAATTCCTATTAAAGGAGAAACTATCAAAAGGCAGTCAAAACAATCTACACGAAGAAAGGTGGTATACTTAGCCATCTATGCTGCTATTTGTGAAAGAGAAATAAAGTAAAGGGTGGCGTGAAAGTAATGTTTGTAACAGGGCTGGATTATAACTCAAGGAAGGGGCGAAGTGAGGCACGAAGTTTCATAGGGATTCGGAAAACAGAATTAAATGAGGATTATGCCAACAATTAAAAGTTGGATTTACAGCTTTAGGGAAACCAGGAAGGATCTTAAAAATAAAAGCAATTCCAAGGGTTTTAATTAATGTTTTATCTCAAGCCTCCCTTTTATTTATTATAGGTAATATATATGTATCTGGTTATTTTAAGAAAAATTTAAAAGGTTGATCCGTTAAAAGTGTTAAGTATTATTAATAAGGGTTATGTTTACAAAAGTTATTACATTGCAGAATTAAAGGAATTAGGTAGATACCTACTTCAAAAATATTCCTAGGCGTACCCCAAAGCCGGTCATGGCCTACCCTTAAGATTATAACGCAAATGTACCTATATTTTACGTCATACACGCACCACCCCTGTCAGTGTCGCCGCACACACGCTTCAAGTGATTTACTTTGGCGCACGTACAATTAGGAATGAAGTGACAAAGCGTTTTCTATAGCGGGCTATACAGTGGGATATACTTGGGAAGAGACCTTGTCAGTTAAGATTTGTGCCTATATAAACATTTATTTACAGCGGAGTGTTCTCTTAACATTAATTTGACAATGTCTTTAATTAATATTAAACATTTGAATAAATGATCCTATACTATGCAATATTTAGAATCTAAAGAAATATAAAGAGATCGCTGTCAGCGATAAGACCGCCCATTGTTACACTAGTTCGTAAATATTATAGTTATTCCTGATTTTGTACTTCATTGGTGAGACAATAAAGAGTTCTCTATCTATCTATCTATCTCTATTTAAAATAGTATTAATCTAAAGTAGCAATAGCAACATTTTCTTTTTGTTTTATCACTTCATAAAGTAGCAATCTTTATTTCTCTTCCTTTTTGTGTACCTGTATGATAAGTGTGCAAAACTTATGATAAACATTTTATAAGGAATTAAGCAGCGCATTTTTATTGTACCCAGTGGTAACGTAGCTCTTGTTCACGTTCTTACTTATTTAAGCTTTAATTCGCATTTATTGTTATAGACATCGCATAAACACCTGTTTAGTTAGACAAGGTCTAAAAGATAAATACTCCTTAAACGGGTGTTTTATTTTTGTTACTACAAAACCACGTTTATAATGTATTTAGTTAAACACTGTCCAACTCGGTGGGCGTTTTTTAAATAAGGTAACATTACGAAACGTTTTATTCGGTACAGAAACGATTTTGAGAATTAAATACATTTTGGCATTCTAAAAATCTATTAAATCATCAAAATAAAATAAATCATCTGTATTCTAGACATGACTATAGGATATAACGGAACAGAACAGAAAGTTTGACAGTGAAAGCGACAAATCGGTATCCTACTCCGCAGTGGTGCTTATTCTGTTTTGAGTAAATATCGCGGGAAAATTAAATAAAACAGATTTTTGTGTGTGACTCTAGTAATTGTATCATTAAAAGCTAATTATAAGTTGAATTTAGAAATGCATAAAAAACACCGAGACTGTAGAGAAAACTGGACTGCAGAAAAAAAAGTAGATACGTTAATAGTCACCGCGATTTTGCATATGTAATAGTTATTGTACTGTTTAGTTTATATGTGCTAAATTTATTTTACAACCTAACCATTTACTTATACAATTTTCAAATAATAGGTGTTTGTTCTTTATCTGGGTGTTATATTGTATCCTATGTATGTATTTACAAAAAGTATCTAAGTATTTAACTAAGTATTGTATCAGTTATCTGGTTCCCATAGCACAAGCTTTGCTTAGTTTGGGGCTAGGTGGCGGTGTGTGAGATGTCCACACAAATTATTATTATTAATTAATCACATCAATATTCAAGGGTGGAACATTGTTGCAGCTTGCAGTTACAGCATTACTCTTATTTTCCAGAAAAAGTAACAAAGCTACATACTGTTGTGGAAACCAGCACAGATATCAAGAAAAATACATTTGCACTACTGGGGATAGAGTATGCCTTGAAACTGCAATATCAGCGACAAGAATTGCGCCATCAAGCTTCAAAACCAATTAGAAATAAATATTTTGATAATTGAATAGGTTGAATAAGAGTTGGAATTAAAATCAATAAAAGAATAATTTATGTTAATAAAAACGTTTACTATTATTATTTCTTATTAAGTACCGAATTAAAATTTATTTTGTATTATTTTTCTGTATTTTCTCTTGCTGTATCTGGAGGCTTTTGTTGTCTGACGCACGTAGCGAATAATTTCCATATTTTCATTCGGTTATTGTATCGTATTTCTATGACTATCCAAGAATTCCTAGTCCTCCAATACAATATCATCAATGAAATCAATAATATCCATTGCAACTATATTCACGAGTACCTAAAACTCAGAGGCGAAGACCGAATAAATCATACTATACTGGGTAAATAAAATTCACTGAAATCCAATAATAGTTGGTCAAATTTGAGGTTAGACCACTGTTAGACACCTCTTAAATCAAGTATTGCGGCTGTTTATATTTTAGACCAAGTTGACAATAAGCGCTAGACGCGGATTTGTAGTACGAAATTTATTAAACATCCGTTCAACGCGTGTTTAAGTGTGTCTTTTTGTGGTAAGACGGATAGTGTGACTGTGAAGAATTAAATTATCGAGTGACAAATCAGCCCTAGCTAGACTCACCATCACACCATTTTGTTAATCCGGTGTAGAACAGAGCATATTTTTTAAGTAAAAATTCTTTACGCACGCTTGACTTCTTAAACGGGTGTTTTATTTTTGTTACTACAAATACATGTTTATGATGTATTTAGTTAAACACTGTCTAGTTCTGTGGGCGTTTTTTAAATACGGTGACAATACGAAACGTTTCATTCTCTGCGCAAATCTTTGGTGGTAAGATGGTAGCCGTTACTTCAGTCGTGTGGTCTGAACACGCTCATTTTTATTTTTTTCTTCACAGTTACACCAGTTCAACTCTGCGTATGATGTGTGCGGTGTATATGCGATGCGTGAGTATGTATATCTGGTTTTTTTTTTCGTTTTTTTTTGGCTCCACACTTTTTTGTATTTAGCCAGTGACAAGTATTTGATAATTTCTCAAGTTAAGTCAAAAGTCTAGTCAAGTCACAGTCCAAGTCACCAAGCTAAGTCATAGTCTAGTCAAGTCATACTTCTAGTAAAACGGTGGCAACTTTACCAGAAGCTTCTATGCAGTTTTGGAAACAACACGAAAAGAAACGTTTCTCCATCATTATACCACTTTTACACACTCATGCCTGTAATCCAGCACTTAACGAACAAAGTGCCAGCAATTTTATGCACTAACACTGAAAATAACACGAGTTTTGGAAAATAAAATAATGCGGTGACGCGATCTATATCGTTTTCCTGCCAATACTCCCTATTTCTGGTTTCCTGGTACATAATATTTAGGAATAAAATGTTGTGACAGGTGCGATCAGTAGACTAAGTGGGGCTGGTTAGGGTGGCTCCACCATCTGATCTGGCATGCGATTTCACAGAACAAACATTTGTGAGATGAATATCGATGTTTGTTCTGTGTCTGAATATTTAATTGTATTCTATGTATGTATTTACAAACAAAAAGTACATAATATTGTATCAGTAACCTGATTACATAATACAAGCTTTGCTTAGTTTGGGACTAGATGGGGCTGTGTAAAACCACAAATATATTATTTATTGTGTTCCAACTTTTATGTTTGTTTATTTTGCTGAATACCTAGTATGATGGTTAGTCTTGCGATGCAATTAGTTATTTTCGAATTGGCAACTGACTGACTGCAGATCTGGAAAGAAATAATGTTTTTGTTCCACACTAGGGTGTGACAAAACGGTGTAACGATATGTCTGCCCCCTCTTGCCCCTTGCTATTGTTGCTCATTGTTTTTGAAGTGAAAACTTCTTTAGGCGCCTTGACTCGCGTCATCGTCACCGAACGCTTTCTATGACATAATGTCACAAGTTACTTAGTTTTCACTTCTATCGGCAATTCTCAAAATATTCGCCGGTCTTTTTTTTTTCTGAAGCAGCCAGGTACGTATGTAATAGGCTGAACGGGTTGTGCGTAGGTTTGCAACCTATATAACTATAGGCCTTCAGCAAGTGCACCAGGCCGTGTCTAGAACAAGAATGATCCGTAGTACACCGAGCGGTCCCTTTTTATAGCCAGAAGGTTGGGGGAGCAATGATAGTTGCCGATGTTGCCACTGTAATAAATTTAAATGCCACCACAGGGTAAATTACGATACTGCCCGCTGCGCATAGAGTTTATAACTGGACGTAGCCGCCGTCATATGCAATACCTATTGATTAATATTATACCTAATATTATGGTAATCGCCGCGTCCCACGTGTCATAAATTAATAATGATGATTTCATGGTTTCACCTGCTAATTGTGGGGTGGCTTAAATATATTCATTTTCCTAATGCGAAGCAATATGTAATGGTAAATGTTTTAAGTATATATATTTTCTTTGGTCTATGTAGGTTAGTCTCGTTGATGCATTTGATTGGCTCAGTTGGTAGTATCCCTGCCTTCTGAACTGCAGGTTGTGGGTTCGATTCTCAGAACAAACATTTGTGTGACGAACATCGATGTTTGTTCTGTGTCTGGTTGTTATATTGTATTCTATGTATGTAATGTAAAAAAGTATTTGAGTGTTGTATCAGTTGTCTGGTTCCCATAGTACAAGCTTTGCTTAGTTTGGGGCTAGATGGCGCTGTATGAAATGTAAACACATAATAAACTGCTAAATAATGTTTCATTCCTTGTACTAAAGTATACCAGTATATATATTATATATAAGGAATGAAACATTATTTAGCAGTTAAACTTATTTAGTTTGGCAAAACACTTTTTTTTATAGGCATTCAGTCGTTTTACAAGAGGAAGACCCACGTATATATAAGTAAATATTTAACTGAACAATAATTACTTGTACTCTAGTCATAAGGCAGGGCTACTACCACCTGAGCTATCGGGCCAAACGGAGCTACTATGAACAAAATAACATGGATAATCTAATATTATTATTATTATTATATGAATAACGAGCTTCTGCCCGCAGCTTCACCCGCGACGTGGCCTATGGGAACATAATTGAATCACCCATTTCACCCTCTTAAGGGTGGAATTTCGAAAAATCCTTTCTTAGCGGATGCCTACGTCATAACATATACCTGTATGCCAAATTTCAACCCGATCCGTCCAGTGGTTTGGGCTGTGCATTGATAGAACACTATATATGTCAGTCAGTCAGTCAGTCACCTTTGAGTTATATATATTTAGATAAGTAAATTTTAGATACATTCGATTTAATTTCAAAGCAATAAAACTGAACTGCATCTTGTTTATCCAAATAATACCTAGAAAAACAAGCATTTCGGTAATGGATAACCAGTTCTATATATACTAGGTCGTTTACTATGTTTAGTCTAATAATTTATTATATAAGAAAATGGCTTAAAAATAATTACTATTATATATATCATATTGTACTATGGTAACCAGATAACTGATATAATATTTAGATACTGTTTGTTTGTAGATACATACATAGAATACAATATAACACCCAACACAGAACAAACACCTATGTCATCATAATCATCAGCCTATATTAGTCCACTGCTGGACATAAGCCTCTCCCAAGGCACGCCACTGAGCCCGGTCTTCGGCTTTATTCTTCCAGTTACTGCCAGCTACCTTGGGTATGTCATCGCTCCATCTTGCCGCAGGTCGTCCTACACTACGTCTGCCGATTCGCGGTCTCCACTCAAGAACACGTCTACCCCAACGGTTATCGGTTCTTCGACAGATATGACCAGCCCACTGTCACTGCAGCTTGCTGAGCTATGTCGGTAACTTTAGTTCTCTGGCGAATACACTAGGCCTATGTACATCACACAAATGTTTCTCCTAGGTTGGAATCAAACCCACAACTCACAGTTCAGATGGTAGGGTTCCTACAAACTTAGCTATCAGGCAAGTCAATTGGACTAGAAAACAAACAAAGGATAATGAATATCAATAAATATTGAAACACTCAATGACTTTGCACGGCCATTGACAACCTCAGAATACCTCGTCATGACTATACTGCTCGCCATAACGGGTATCTGCTACTTGTATAATATATACCTAGTGTATATAATTAGGTAAGTGTTATATGATTACACCATGAAACTACTACGAACTACTAGTACACTAGTACGAATGAAATATCGATTATTAACGGAATGTTTCCGTGTAATTTACAATACACGACGAATACAAAGTAATATTATTTATCTATATATATAAAATTCAAAGTCTTGACTGACTGACTGACTGACTTATATATCAATGCACAGCCTAAACCGCTGGTTTTAGAGAACTGAAATCTGAAAGTCTAAGAAAAGGTTTTTCGAAATTCCACCCCTAAGAGGGTGAAATGGGTGGTTGAATTATCTATGAAAAATTTCCTTCGTCGTTGCCTATAAAACCGTAAAATACCTTTAAATCTTAAATAGCTCAAAAGCAATAGACCTATGATGAATGGATTTTCTCTTACTCCTCGTAATGGGAGTAGTTTACCCATCAGAATTAAAATCACCTGAAGGCTTCTAGATTCTGTAGTCTTACGTAGAATGGACGATTTTTATAAATTTAAACCAAACCAAATGAAACAAAGTGACTACAAAATACCTAAAGTGTATTATACTTATTTATAAAACATAGATAAAACAATAACATTGGAGACGAATTATAACAATAACATACCGTTTTATCCAAGAGCCAGCTCGCCGGGAATATCAGCGGGATGTAAGTGATCATGTAAATCATGGAGGTCCAATACACCGTGATGCTAGTGACTCCATAGTATTTCACAACCGCGTCTTGTATGATGCTGTACTGCACCCATTGCAGGCTGTTCGAAGCCGAGTAAAAAACAAACACGATCAGGACCAGCCATCTGATCGGATAAACGGTGTATTCCGCCAAAGCTTTCTTGTTAGGCGACTCCAATACACCCCCTTTCTCAGCCACCCCGTCCATCACGCTCCCGCAAACTTCCAAATTCTTCTCAGCCATATTTTATTATTGTCGTTAGTTTCCTTAAATCTAATTTGGCGAGAATTATGGTACTAATAAATATTTTAAATTATCAACAAATGCTTTCGAAGCTAAAGTTATTCGTAACCTAAGTTATTGTCATTTACCCGCGCGCGCGTTGTTTTTTGTCGGAGTTTGGCACAGTGCGTGTGGATCGCGCGGCTGCCAGCCGACGACTGATTTCCATTTTCCCGCCCGCAATCAGAGTTAGTGTCTGAATGGATAGTTCCTGTGCCCCCTCCTGCACGGTGATGATTACATGACATCAACCTGTCCGTGTCAACACTGTAATCAATCCAATTGCCAGCGTGGAAACAGATAAGCCGGTTTTGATTACGCTAAGTGGTAGGTAACAAAAGACAATGGAACATCTTAGCGGCTGAGTAATTATTGTGTGAAAAACCAAGTCGCACACAGTTTATTTTATTAACATTGACAAATTATTGGTCGTTGTTGTAGGTACTTATAATTTCCGGGTGACGCTGTAAAGGTCGGTAGAGACCAACAGCAATAATCCGTTAAAAAACTTATAATTTATTTGAGTGATTATGGACAGCCTTTTTAGTGTGGTGGTTGAACAGGTTGGCTCATAACCCGGATGCGCCGGGTTCGATTCCCGCAGCAAGTATTTGTGCACAGAAAAAAGTTGTTATAAGTTTGAGTGTTTGTTCCTGAGTCCCTAGATACAGAGAATCCTAGTTAGGGTCCAGGATCTATGTTTTGGATATAGATGAAGGATATCTATAGGTATTATTAATTCCTGGACCTGAATTGAAAATTGGGGAAAATTTGCTAGGGGCGAGTTATATTTTTTTTTTAAAGTGCTATTTATACGAATTACTATTCTATTTAAGCAGTCGTTAAGACACGTTTTTCGCTTTCGACCTTCTCTATAAAGTCGCAATTTCGGAGAATTCGTCAATTACCAAAATAAGTTCATCTTAGTCCGAGTCCCGGCTCAGCCCTGTCATACATTTACTTTCATCAATACCAACCATGAGGGCTTTACTAGGAATGGGAAACTTAAAAATATGTATTTGACAGTGACAGTAAGCTTTACCATTCAAAGCCCGCCGCTAATTTAGGTCCAATAATTTCCTCCTCGGTTGGATGTATGGTTATTCAAAGCGTGAGCACAGAATATATAATAGTACTGGTAGTTTTATTTCCTGTGTCCAGCCCTGGACGACTCGCTTGTCGAGTGTACTTTTTCTACTTTTCGTTCATTATATTTTATGTCTGTGATCTTTGGGCGTTATAATTATAAATTAAATAGGTTTGTGTGAAAATGATAAGTTAATTTAATAATCTTATATTATTATTACTACTACTTATAGTAAAGATAATAAAAAAATCTTACCCACTAGTATAAATCTTACCCACTAGTATAAATCTTACCCACTAGTATAAATACTCTAAAGACCTGTAACTCGTTGATATATAGGTGAATACGAGTATGCATAATTAACCTGAAAGAAAATGCCAGTTGCACACCTGCTGGTAGCTGCAGTGTGTAGAAATTTACATAATAATGTTGCCTTTCTGATGCGCTTGCAAACTGTATCGTTATTGTATTATTAAACAGTACATAATTTTAAACGTATCAAGTAAAATGTTTAGATTCGGAATGAATATGCTTTTATACAAAGCAGTAGATGTACCTCGCAACTCATGATTTAAGTTTTTAAGTGAAGAATGCATAAAGTAAAAATTACAGCCTTAACTGTATTTCAGCAGTGCACTAATACAGCTTGCCCTACACTGTATGAAGCGGTCACACACAAATAGGTCAACCAGCCGAACAGCAAACGATCTTCAACCGTATTTGTACTTTAATATATAAGCGTCGATTCCAAAAACAACCCCTTCCTAACCCTTACAGTCAGCCCTCTAATTTCACTCGACAGAAATCCAACAAGCAAATGGGGTTCATTAGCGCTGAACAATTCCCAAATAGTCATTAATCTGCCGTCAAGTGTAACTTAGGGTGTCATCTTCCCTAATTCCGTTATTCGAGGAGAATCGAAAGCCTTCCTCGGCACTAACGATCTCGACAATTTGCCAGGACTGTACGACGGCACGCGGCGCCTTGCCATCTTATAATTACCTACTTGGTTATTGTACATGATGTCGTTATTTTTAATTAAGTGTTCAGTTGAGAAAATGACCAAGAAAGGCGGTAATTAAAGACAAAGAATTATTAGTTAATCCAGTGTTTCCTAACTAGTGACGTCATCCAATAATGACTTCACAGTGCTTACAAGTTTGAATAAGACGTAAGGCTCCTGTAAGGGCTTCATATAGCCCCAAAACCTTTTACATATTAGATTCCTAAATTTCTCGAAGACACAAAGTAATCTTAGAATATTTTCACTCTCTCAAACTATGCTTAGACCTAAATTTAGTGCATCATATACTTAGGGAAAACTGTCGTACCTTTAGACGTCAATTCGATGCACCCATGCCAAAACATGTACCCACCTCGTTTTGAAGTAGTTTATAACAAACGCAAAGCTGACTTTAGACTTAATATGGTTTTTTCATAGATGCCATTTTCATAGGACCAAATTGAAATGGGACCACACAGGAAGCTCCAGCTTTTAAATAATAAAAGAGTTATCCAAATCACCCATTTACTCAATCGAAAATACAAACATAAAAAAGTGGAATTGACAACCTCCTCGTTTTTAGAGTTGGTTAAAAAATAAGATTATGCACGTAAAAACTTATACCTTCATACAATTTGGCTTCCCTTAGATATCGTCACGCAAGCTCCTTTCATAAGGGGATCAAACACTTACAATGATTTTCACAAAATATACATATTTTCATTTTTCTACCTCAAAGGATCAAGGACCAACCTATTATACCGTGGACTTCCAACACATAAATCGTCGGTATAAATTGGACCCTTTATGCGAAGGGACCGCTACCTCCAAGGTCGAAGGGCGCAGCTTAGGGCCGTGTCCTTGACGATGACGCGTAAGCTATTTGTAACTGTGGAGGCTGAAACCTGAAACTTAATTGAAAGTTGTTTGGACCGAAGTGAGAGAATCTTGTTCATATTAAGCGAAATTCAGTCAAACATACTCTATCTAAAAGGCACCAGTACATCAAAAATATAACAGCTCTAGAACAATATCGTGTAAGTCGAAGATTGGCTACAGAGTAACGCTAGAAATAACGCATCGTCACAGTTGCGCGTCTCATTTCTGTGCTAAGTTTTTATTATTTCGAGTCCTTCATTGTTCACTCAAAGGAGTAAAAATGTTTTGTGTTATTTCTCAAAACCATGACTGTGCAATATTTCGGTGTTAATGTGTATTAATGGAGGATTGTATTAACTGTTAAGTGTTTGCGAACTTGCACGAGTGCAGCGAACTGCGATACAATACACTGTCAAAAAGTACCTAAGTATGTGATATTTTCAGTAAAGTATAATGCACTATATCTACTGCGTGTCCGTAATAAGACTGAATTTGGGTGTAACTTTGACTTTAATTTGGTAGGTACACAGGCTTATATACGATAATTGCATCATCATGTCATAGAACCATATATCCCAATATATTATTGCGGATATAATCTTCACTGACAACTGACTATCACTCACTTTTAAAGCCCAGCGGCGGCTAAAATTCATTTAAAAACATAACAAACTTTGTACCTACTTAGCGGTCACCCATTATCTGCCACCGGTAACGGTAAATATGAAATTAATGACGCAAAAGGAGACCCCAAAAGGACGCAAACATATCACATCCTTTTGTCCCTCGAGTTCTTTGCCTCCGCCCATCAAACAAAAATATACGTGAACAAATATCAGCGGAACATTCCATTGTCCTTTTTGGTAGAGATTAATTACAAAACTTTTGGTTTGTTTTGGTATTGACTTTGAATAGTAGACTGCTTGTTTGTTATTAAATTGTGTCGCAAACACGGCGGCTCGGCGGCAGTGGGGCTTGTATTTTGTTACGCTGTCAGAGAGTTTGGGCATTTGTATTTTAATTTTACTTGGTGGTTTTGATTTCTCAAACTTATAACAGAGCTTGCAAAATCGGACTTTGATAAATGTATACAAGCCACATCACTGTGAACAACAAAAAGAGATTTCAATAATCCTAAATTTTTAACCTTTATGTAATCTACGCCTGTGAATTTTAATCTTTCATGTGCTAGGTGATCACGTAACTTGATTGCAACTGACAGAAACACAAATTTGTATGGTTTTGATTTTGGATTTGGAGCTTCAATACGCAGTTAAGTTTGGTTAGGTACTATGAGAATTTTCAAATTAGGAGAGAAATTTCTCCTGTTGCATTGCAACTAAAGTGTCTTTGATTTACAAATAAAGATAATTATATCAGCTGGGCGATCATAAACTCGATTGCAACCAAATGAAACACTAATTTGTATGGATTAAACAGTTTGAATATGCAGTTTAAGTGCATAGTTAGTATATAAATTTCTTCTGTTGCATTGCAATCAAAGTTTCGTGATCACTTCCCAGAGCGTGGAGTAGATCAGTATTTTATAAGTATCATACATCATATATACATAATAAAGTCATAGCATAATACAAGTTGTACCAAAATAAAAAGATATTAACTTTTTGACAAACACGCACAAACGTTATGACAAGGACGGAGCGGAAATAGCGGTCGCAAAAAACACATTAATTTCGTGCACGAAGAAAAAATATCTAGTCGTCTATCACTGAACGAAATCCATAACTAAGAGGTTTTTTGCAGATAACTTATGAAGGAACCAAATGAGTTCCCGCAAAGCTATCAGCGATTGATTACTCTGGCTAATCGAGCGCGGAGAATAGCTCCCATGTGGAATCAGGTCAAATACATAGTACGTAGGCATGTACTAGTGATTTTGATGGAGTGTGTACGTGAAAGAAAAACATCGAGGATTTTCCGATTATACAATAGAATGGCTTGGAATATTATCTACTTCTTATTATAATTGTAGTAAAGTAAATAAATAAATAAATAAATAAATATGTGTGGACATCTCACACAACGCCATCTAGCCCCAAACTAAGCAAAGCTTGTACTATGGGAACCGGATAACTGATACAATACTTAGATACTTTTTGTTTGTAAATACATACATAGAATACAATATAACACCCAGACACAGAACAAACATCGATGTTCATCACACAAATGTTTGTCCTGGGTGGGAATCGACCCACAACCCGCAGTTCAGAAGGCAGGATCACTACCAACTGAGCTATCGGGCCAGTCAAATAAGACAAATAGTCTGTTTCTTCAACCCCTACTATTTTACCAACGAAAAAAAACGAGTGCGCTTTTAGACTTTAGTTTAGCTCCATCTATCGGCCGATATAACTTTGTTTTTGCTTTGTTTAATGTTAATGTCACCATCTTGACAATTTTAAATTGTTATTTTACCGCACATACGTGAGTATGGAAGATAATAATAAAAAAACATTACTTTTTTATGTTGACAATGGAGATCTACGTGAACCAACAACTTCCGTTCGCCTCGCATTTTACTTCAAAATACAACACAATTTAATAAAACAATAGTTTTTTTTACATAATTTGCGTTTCGTATAGTCTACATTCTTGACTCAAAAAAACATGACGGCTGCATCTCGACTCGGACATAATAGTCCTAACTAGGTTATTCAATGTTTAGTTAGAATGAAAATGGTTTTTCATAATACTGAGCACAAAAAGGAAAACCCTAATGGTACCGATAAAATCTATAGATTAAACTAATTTGTATCTGAAAATTACGTAGTAAAATTACGCGATAGGAATATCTAAGGAAAGTACTAACACTCATAGTTTACGCAGCTATTTTTTTTTTTATTTATTTATAATAATATGAACGCATTTGCATTGTATGTAGGTATCTACCTAAAAGATAATGGAATGATCAAAGTATAATTTTGATAACAGTTGAACTGACCACAGTTGTTTGTGAACTGAAGATTATTATCGCAAGTTACGGCACTTAGCATGTAATAAATAGCTAATTTTAGATTCGTTCTATTTCGATAACAAAAATTCCACACTCGATAATTATCTTTTCACACTACTACAATGATTACTGGTAAAATGTCATGGCCACGCAGGTCATAATACGGCGTAGGAACTCAAAGATGAACTAATATATTTTCTTAATTTAAAAAAATGAAGCTTTTATCATACAGCATAGAATACATTGGGAATCTTGGCGGGAAAACGAGAAAGAGCGCTTCACCGCATTATTTGTATTATTTTCCAAAACTTGTGTTATTTTCAGTGTTAGTGCATAACATTGGTGGTATTTGATTCGTTAAGTACTGGATTACAGGCATGAGTCTGGGAAAGTGGTATAATGATGGTGAAACGTTTTTTTCGTGTTGTTTCCAAAACTCCATAGAAGCTTCTAGTAAAATTGCCATCACTTTACTACTATGACTTAGACTAAACTATGACTTGACTTGATGACTTGGACTGTGACTTGACACATGCTGCGTAAAATATCATTAACCTGATAAATTATCAATTACTTGACACCGGCTAAATATACAAAAGTGTGGAGCCAAAACAAACAAAAAACTCTATACTTTAGAGTTCCGAGTGACCCTGCAACTGATATGGGCAGTCGTATCGCTTTACAGCAGGCGAACGACTAGCTCATGTCATTTCTTAGCATAAAAAAACTACCAAAACATAATGACTAAATTAATGACACCCCCGAATAAGTTTCTCAAAATATTCTGTTGTCATTTTAAAGCAATTCTAATAAAATACATAAACGATTTTTATTGCGTGTATCAGGGTCTCAAAACTCCAAAATATTGAAAATGTTCCGGAATATTTTTTTTTTTTTCATAATTATGACTCGTATGTAACTATTTTAAAAAATCTGTCAGATATTTTTTGTAACCATCATCATTAACATCTCAAAAATTGGGTTCTATCCGTCTTACCACAAACTAGTTTTAGACATCGCTTAAACACTTGATTAACTAAACCACAAGGTTTAAAAGTTAAAAACTCCTTAAACGGGTGTTTTATTTTTGTCACTACAAAACCATGTTTATACTGTGTTTAGTTAAACACTGTCTAACTCGGTGGGCGTTTTTTTTATAAGTTTATAAGGTTTTAAATAAGGTAACGGAGTTTTGGCGGGAAAACGAAAAAGACGCGTCACCGTATTGAATTATTTGCCAAAACTTGTGTTATTTTCAGTGTTAGTGCATAAATTGGTGGCATTTTATTCGTTAAGTGCTGGACTACGGGCATGAGTGTGGGAAAGTGGTATAATGATGGTGAAACGTTTCTTTTCGTGTTGTTTTCAAAACTCCATAGAAGCTTCTGGTAAAGTTGCCACCACTTTACTAGAAGTATGACTTGACTAGACTAGACTATGACCTGACTTGATGACTTGGGCTGTAAAATGTTGTAGATGTTGGGCTTGAAAAATTACTAATTACTTGACACTGGCTAAATATACTAAAGTGTGGAGCCAAACTAAAACAAAAAAAAATAATAAGGTAACATTTTGAAACGTTTCATTTCGTACGATAGGTATTGAAATAAATATTTTTTTTTATCTAACGGCGTTTTAATGAACCTTAAAATTGCAGTAGCTAATTTATAATCACTAATTAATATAGCATGGTACGTATTGTAGATAGGTACTTGCGTCTACAATACAAATCGTATTAGGTACTTATCTTTATACCTGTATAATACTTCAATGAGACCATGTCTGGTATTTCGTCAATTACCTTTATCTAATACCTAAAAGTGGTATTATCGCTCTGTGCGTCTGTTCATTAATACTTTGATTCGACGTCAAATAGGTACAAAGAAAGAAGGTTTTTTTCTTTAGTTTTCAGGTGATTATGATCTCTAAATGTTACCTACATTACATAATGCAGTATACTTTTCTACTTATACACGATGTCCCAAGAAATATAGATGAAAAAAATTTGAAAGTTCTACTATATGAGCGCGCTGTTATAATAAAAATCACAATTGTGTTGCCATTCTTAGTTTAGCCACTAAATTTAGGGTAAAATTAGGAAATGGGCGCCGAAAGTCACTAAAATTCCCATAGCTCCCAGCCTATATACATACTATTACATTATGGTATGATTTCGATAACCCTTGGAGTCCTTCAATTTCCATTGTCCTGGAGGTTAGCAATTAGATAAGATTTATTTTCAAGGTGACGTCACGGCTTTTGTGCAAATTATTAATAGTGCGGTTATATCATGAAGATAATTCCAACACATTATAAAAATGTATTAGTTACGGGAGAGAGATATTGTGAAATGATTTATTTAGATACTTTGTTCATAATTCTATCGCGAGCATATTGATTTGTTCCTACTTTTCTAAATTCATTTGGGCGGCGCGTAATGGACGAGAGCGTGAGTTAGTAAATGGTTGAGGAAAAAAAATACGATGGTAAAACGAAGGGTCCCTGAATCTTTGGCTTACTAGTGAAGAGCTATAAGGATGTAGGTATATAAAGAATAAACTGAAGCTTAAGAGATGATCCTGATTGTTATTGCGATATTTCTTTTTGAAATAAAACTTCTTTACGCACGCTTAACGTGGGGAATAAGCTGGAATGTGAGGCAAAGGAAGTTGAATTTGGTTTACGCAGATCTCCATTGTCAACAGAGCAAAGTTAAAAATTACTTAAATTTTATATTATTATGTTGGAATGTCCGTTAAAATGACAATTTACAATTGTCAAGATGGCGACATTAACATTAAATAAAAACTAAGTTATACCGGCCGATAGATGGAGCTAAACTAAAGAAGTTTTATTTCAGTCGTGTGGTATAAAGCACACTCGTTTTTTTTAAAGTATGGTATGATCATGCATCTCGGCTGCAGGCAGATGTGTTCTTTTTGCGGATACTATAATATTGTACAAAGGATATTATTAAAATAATAATAATAATAATAAAAAAATAATAAATATATATGAACCTTTCACAGAGAGCCATCTAGCCCCAAACTAAGCAAAGCTTGTACTATGGGAACCAGAAAACTGATACATTACTTAAGATACATTTGTATTTACAAACATACATAAAATACAATATAACACCCAGACACAGAACAAACATCGATGTTTATCATACAAATGTTTGTCCTGGGTGGGAATCGAACCCACAACCTACAGCTTAGAAGGTAGGGTTACTACCAAACGAACTATCAGGCCAGTCAATTATGTAGGTGGATCCTCGGGCAGCACCTATTATTGTATAATAATCAGCAAAAGAAATTAATTGGTTGATTACAGTTCTTATCAAAGCTATAATTATAATGCAAGCATATATCTAGCAAGCAATAAGTAGGCACCTACCTTATCATGTTTTGTCAAAAGATTACCACATCGGAAGATTTGAATTCTGCCACTCACTTGACTCCACATAATTATGTAGATATTATGTACCTACAGTGGATCGGATAAAAATTACAATGTAGTTTTTTTACAATGTGAATTAAAGCTCAAGAATTAACTATAACTTATCTTTTGTAATTTTAAGCTAAATATATCAAACTAGCTTCTGCCCGCGGCTTCGCCCGCGTGGCCTAAAGGAAACGAAGAAGAAAATTTTTCATAGCTAATTTAACCACACGTTTCACCCACTTAGGGATGGAATCTTGAAAAACCCTTTCTTAATGGATGCCTACACTTTACAAAGAACACACCCTCCAAATTTCAAGTCTCTAGACCAGCGGTTGATATATTAAGTCAGTCAGTCAGGACTTTGAATTTTATATGAAAATATTTTGGGATATGTATTGTGTAATACCTAAGACCACAGACCTAAAATATTTTCGCCATTAGGTAATGATGAAGAACTATTCCAGCAGATTTGCAAACCAAATACATCTCTTGTATCTCAAGTGGGAGCTGATTAGAGCATGAAAAATATTTTATGCAAATTATTTAATTCAATTAATTGATTATACTACGATCTTAAAATATCTCGGAGTGGTAATCACACTATCACACTAATATTATAAAGGCAAAAGTTTGTATGTGCGTATGTGTGTATGTTGTTACTAAAACGGCTGAATGGATTTGGATGCAATTCGGTACCAAGATAGCTTATACACTGGATTAACACATAGGCTACATTTTATCCCGGAAAAGTGAAACGATCCCGTGGGATAAGCAAGTAATTAAAACACTTTTTATCCGCGGGTAAAACTGCGGGACGCAGCTAGTTATCTACCTAATTATCCAATGAACCTATGACGACGAGGTATATTCGTATACCTCGTCTATAGGTATAGTAGGGAGAGATGGCGAGAGGTCGAGAAGCAAGCTACAGCGGCCCAACACTTTGTGACCACGACCGCTCTGTTAAGAGTGACACGACTGAGAAGAAGAGATATTCTCGAGCACTATACCATGCTTGATCAATGACTGCCAGAGGATGTTTGAATCGAACACCAAAAAGTCAAGTGTAAATATTTGATTTTCTTTTATTTATTTATGAAATCTTGACTATCATTTTAAGTACTGATTTTGCAATTTTTATTTTAATTATTGCATTGAAATTATTGAAATGAATGATTGTAATTATTTTATTTTATTTTATACATAATGTATAATTATTATATATCTAATTGTGTACTTACATTATAATATTATCAATAGGGAAATGACACCATTAATACTTTTTTTTTGTTATTGGTTGTATAATGTATATAATGACTATATTTTTGTAACGCTTTGGATGAAACTGTAATGTTGCAAAAAATGAAATAAATGAATCTGAATCTGATATATATATATATATATATATACCACCCACCACCCACAACCCACAGTAAATATATTATGAACATATATATATATATATATATATATATATATATATATATATATATATATATATATATATATATATATATATTCACACAACATATTATTTTGTACCTGTATTTACTGTGGGTTGTGGGTTCGATTCCCACCCATTTGTGTAATGAACATTGGTGTTTGTTCCGTGTCTGGGTGTTATATTGTATTATATGTATGTATTTACAAACAAAAAGTATTTAAGTATTGTATCAGTTATCTGGTTCCCATAATACAAGCTTCGCTTAGTTTGGGGCTAGATGGCGCTGTGTGAAATGTCCACGGATATTTATTATTTATTTATACGTTCAGTCTAATAGGAACCGTTAGTTGCCCCGTCTCTATTGTAGATCCTTTCGATATGGGGGACCGTATTGTCGTGTCACGGCTCAACGTACACTGGCGAACTGTTGAAGATAAATGAGGTGGTCAACAAAGGGTGAGATGTTAGAACTGGGTTAATTCGAAGGATTCTGTAGCGAAGGGGAACACACCTCGAATTATTTAATCTAAATAGATTGACCTAAATATGGGGAAACTGCAAGAATTAGAACGCGTAATGCTGCACAAGACAAAGCCAACGGATGACTTTAGGAATATATAATACTAGCTTCTACCCGCGGCTTCACCCTCGTGGCCTGTAGGACACGAAGAAGAAAATTTTTCATAGATAATTCAACCGCCCATTTCACCCTCTTAGAGATGGTATTTCGAAAAACCCTTTTTTATTAAATACTTACACTTTACAAAGAACATACCCTCTACATTTCAAGCCTCTAGAACCAACGGTTTAGGCTGAGCTTTAATATATAAGTCAGTCAATCAGTCAGTCAGGACTTTGAATTTTATATGTATAGATAAGTATCAGACGTGCATCATCATACTTACCCCTTATCAGTTGGAATCGGTGCGACATATCTCGATCATGCCCATCAAAAGATTTGGCTTTCGTTTACGATCGGCCGCCACCTTACCATCAATCTTTTGGGCAATCTTCAAGTAGGTAGGATTTCCAGAAGTCCCACTTCTTCTCGTAAGTGCTGTGATCTTCCTTTGTTTCAGTATATTTAGGCCACACAAAAGCTGACTTAGGTTCACGGCTATTGTTTTACATTACATATACTGCTATAGCTAAAACGTGCCCTTCGAAGCACGGTAGCAAGGAGTATACACCACATTTTGTAGCGGTCACCCATCAAATTAATTCGCAGACCGTTTTTTAACTTCACCGATAGGCTAGGAACGGCTAGTCGTGAGTCTATGAGCACTACCTCAAGAAGTAGTAACAAATCAGTCATACTCCTGCAATATATAACACAATAGTATCTACGCTCTAATATAGAAATAAAAACACTCACAGCCTTGTCCAGAAGCCAACTCGCCGGAAATATAAGCGGCACATAAGTCACCATGTACACCATCGACGTCCACGACACGAACGTGCTCTCCACACCATAATACTTCACCACTATGTCCTGGATGATCGTGTACTGAGTCCACTGTACGGAGTTCGAGGCCGAATAAATCACGAATATGAACAGTATCACCCAACGGTACTTAGAAGGCGTGTAAGTCACTTTCCCAGGAGCCAAGGTCGGTCCATCCATACTGCCGCGCATTGAGTTCAACCGGGAACTGTTTTATTAAAAATCAGAATCAGATCCGATTCAGATTGAATCTGCAAGCCGCTGAAGTTGGACTTTTTGAAAATACTAGTGCAAAATTGATAATAGTACGCACACTTGCGCTAATAACGAAACACTGTTGGCCTTTATCATTACCGCTGTTTGTACCGTCGCCGCCGCACTCTAATCCTATGTTGGATTAGTTTATTAGATACAATATCAGTCTTTTTTGACGCTGAGTTATGCAAATTCAACTATAACACTTTTTATGATTGATTGAAAATATATATAGCCAGTCGAGGATTAACGCTTATCTCATAGGCCGGTATTGGAAGATCAAGGATCATCTTAATGTGTTGCTCAAGTCACTAAGATAAGATAAGATGAGATTTGCTTACGTGAAATATGAAAGTCTTTTTGTCTCATTTTACTACGGTTATCAGATTAAGTATTATTTTCGCTAATAATTAAAGTAAATGCTTGAAAATTACAAAAATTCACATCACAATACGAGTTTTTATCGTTCTGAAACAACATTAGTGTAAACAGACCAATTCACTAATTGAAACACGTTTCTGATAACTTTAGGTAAGTACCTATTAGAAATATAAACCAGTTCAGTAAAAAGCCATCTAAATATATAGGTTCCTCTAACGTAAGCTAGCAGTTCAATGATTTGGTTTAGTTTTTGCTACAATATTACAAGGCCAAACATCATTAAAATTCCTATATTTTTTGCTTGAAAGCTGCATACAATACAACTCAATCTCACCAACTTCTATGGAAACTTACGTCAGAATAAAATCTAATTCATGTTATTGCATAGCATGTACTGAGATCAGTCTTGAGCACTTATCCAAATCTTTACCAGCCGCTTTCTCAAGTCACATATAATTTAAACATGTTTAATAAATATTTAATAATAATAGGTCTTTACCTATGAAATTGCCGTATTGCAGTACAGACTTTTACAAACAAAAAAAAGTTTTGATTGGCTATGAATTCTAAATTCAAATTAATTTTGTTTTAAAAATATGACATTCTATTTACAATATAAGTCTTTTGTTTATTGATTAGCGTTGTATTTTCATTACATTTCAACATTTTTCCTCATAATGGATACTTTGAAATTTCGTGTAATTATGGAATATGAGTTCCGTCGTGGCACCAACGCGGCACAAACGACACGTAACATCAACGACGTTTACGGAGAGAACTGTACAAACGAACGTACAACCCGTTATTGGTTTGCTCGGTTCCGTTCTGGGAATTTTGACTTGAAAAATGAACCTCGTGGTCGTCCGGAAACTTTGGTCAACAATGATGAATTAAAGGCGATTGTGGAAGCTGATGAATCTCAATCTACAGCTGAGCTGGCAGCAGCTTTTGATGTTAGCATCAAAACAATATTGGTCCATTTGCGACAGATTGGCAAGACAAAAAAGCTTGATAGATGGGTGCCCCACGAGCTTAACGATCGCCAGCGCAACGTACGCGTCGAGACTTGCCTTGCGCTGCTTAACAGGCACAGAAATGAAGGAATTTTGAACCGAATTGTTACGTGCGACGAAAAATGGATTCTTTTTGACAATCGAAAGCGCTCAGCAAGTTGGTTAGATCCTGGTTCGGTACCAAAGCAATGTGCAAAACGAAAAATGACCCCTAGAAAGGTGATGGTCACAGTTTGGTGGTCTAGTGCTGGTGTGATTCATCATAGCTTTTTACAAAACGGCGAGAACATTACTGCAGATGTGTACATTGAAGAACTGACCACAATGATGGCGAAACTCGCACGTCTGCAACCAGCTTTGGTCAATCGGTCGTCTCCACTGCTACTTCACGACAACGCGCGACCCCATACTGCACAACAGACCGTCTCTAAGCTGCATGAGTTGGGTTTGGAAGCTCTCCCTCATCCGCCATACTCACCAGATCTTGCGCCTACCGACTATTACTTTTTCCAAAATTAGGACAACTTTTTAGCGGGAAAAAAATTCAATTCCCGAGAGGCAGTACAAAACGCCTTTGAAGAGTTTGTTGTCTCCCGTCCTGCTGATTTTTTCAAGAAGGGCATCCATAAACTGCCACAGCGTTGGCAAAGATGCATTGATTGCAGGGGTGATTACTTTGAATAAAAGAAATAAATAAGTTCGAAAAAAAAATACTTTAACTTTTTTCAAACAAAACGGCAATTTCATAGGTAAAGACCTAATATTTTCTTGCTTGGTATTGTACAAGTATATGTTAATAAGATAGTTTATACTTATTAATTTAAGGTAAAATTATATACTAATTAAATCTCAAAATTGTGCATGCTGTGTTTGCCTATAATTGGTTGTGCATATAGATAATATTTTTAGGCTTTATTATTGTTATAGAAACTGTGTATCAACTGTTGGTGAACCAAATAAATAAATAAATAAAATCACCACTCCACCAAGTCCTAACACTACGTTTGCCTAAACGCCGTGGTTTCCTCTAGAACCTGTCTACCCGGATATCGGTTCTTCAAGAAATGTGACCACTGGCCAGCCGACTACCACTTCAGCTTATTCATTCTCTTAGGTTAGGGCGTCTTATTGAACGGCTTCAATTAACAAGTGGGTACATCCGTAAAGTAAACCCAGTGCATAAATAAAATGGCAATTTGGAATTAATAATTCCAGTTAATAAGTGCAGTGTGCTGATTACTGTGGTCGGTTAACTGCTTCTTAAGACCTGACCTTGAAATAGACATTGGAGCGTAGGTACCTACATTTATCAAGATGCAGATAATACAAGTAACGATTATGGACCTGTATTTTTAAACTGAGTAATGCTTTTGTCTCTATTATCTATCTTTGATTTCGAGAGCGTAACCCTCGCAAAAGGAGTCCAGTCGTCAATGATGGGAGGCGACTAGCTCAAGGGCACCCCTGAGATGCGAGCCTCGGCTTGGGCCGTTGCAGGGAGCACAGATAATATAGCTCTATACTAGTACAGGAGAAAAGGCCCGAGAAGGCTACGTTAACTAGACCCGAAAGTTCTACCCACCGGTGCTACGTATATTACTGCGTTATTCCTTTCCGTGCAAGGTTATCTGGACGAGATCGCTTTGAGTGATAAGACCGCCCATTGTTACACTTTGGTTAAGTTTATTCACTTTTTTAACTTTTTAAGATGTGGTGTTTCAATAAAGAGTTTGTCTACCTTCCTATCTACCGGCGAGGTTGGTATCTGATGGTTACAGATTTCCCACATTTAAAGATTTATTTCTACTAGAAACACTCCTACATGCACGTTTAAAACAGCTGTGCTTCTACGTAAATCACAATTTCAAAAGATAAATTTTAAAAGTAATTTTCCAACACTTTAAGGAATGCCAAACTCAAGAGGAAAAAGCCGAGATATTGTCAAAGTTCTAGGCGTAATGGCTCGACGCTAACTCAGTAATCTTTCCGCTCTATTTGTCTCACGGGGATGTTCTCGAATCACACGATTTAGCTCTTTTGTCGATTTTATAGCATTTCAGAGGTGAACTCAACTGTAGCCTATTAAGTATTACGTTGGTATAATATTTATTCTGTGCTATGTTGACGCGTTGTCGCCAATAAGTCGCGGCATATTCCGATATATTAATTTCCGATACTTAAGTAATTATGGAACATGAGTCCCGTTTTGACCGAAACGACGTTTGCGAAGCGAACACTACAAACGAACGCTCCGCCTTATCTGTATATTTCAATACGTTGTTTATGTACAAAGTTACTTTGGAAATTTTCAAATTAGGAATGATTTTCGCATGTTGCATTGCAACTAGGTGGTACTAGGTGGTTACTAGGTGGTTAATTGTTAATTGTGTTCTTGTGTGCTGAAGATGTCTAAGCCGTTAAGGGACGCCTCCGGGCGCTTCCTGAGGGACCCTTCCCAGGGACAGCTCAGGGGTCCTCCTCAGGGCCCACCGGTTTTGGTGGACCTTGAGAAGGACTCTTGCGCTTCTCAGGGCAGGGTTGTGTTGGAGAGGACGTTGGAGTCCGACGACTCCTCCGTCATATCGGAGAGGTCGGGTGGACGGGAGACCGCTGACGAGAGCGGTGCTGGCCGGAAGCGGCCGTACTCTTCATTTTTCGTGCCTGGGTATTTGGACTCAGACACGGAGACTGAAGAGACGGCGGCCGCCAAGGTCAACTCGGCGAGGAGAGGTAGGAGGAAGACCACCCAGGCGGGTCCGTCTAGGGAGACCTTCCTTAAGCCTGCTCCTGTTGATAAGGAGCTCGAGACGCTTCTGCAGGGCAGAAGGTTTAGGAAGGGGCAGGCTGCTGCGGTCAGCGACGTCGAGCCGAGCACCGGGACTGATTCCGATGCTCGTCCGATGGTCGTTGACCTCAGCGTCCTCAACGCCCAGGAGCTGAGAGCACGGGCGGGGGAGGAGCTCACCCGCATTCTTGAGGTTGCCAGGAAATCTGGCAACCTCAAGGGTGAGTTCGTCGGCCGCCTCAAGAAGTCCGCGTCGACCCTAGGCGAGGTGGTCGACACCCTGACTGGGAGGAGCGAGGCGGAGGAGACGCGGCGGCTCAGGGCGGAAAATACCCGCCTACGGTTGGAGGTGGAGGCAATGAAGGCGGAGGTGAAGGCGCTTCGTCTTGGCTTCAGTGAGGCCAAGACGGAGGCCGCCACTGCCACTGCTGCTGCCGCCACCGCCACCGCTACCGCTGCCGCTACGCAGAGGCCTGCAGCCCCCTCAGTGCTGGGTGCCGCTGACTTTTTGGAGGAGCTCAGGGGGTCCTTGACTGCCACGTTTGGGCAAATGCTCAATGCCCGACTCGCAGTGATCGAGGACCGCCTTCTGCCTGCAAAGACGGTGCGTCCACCACTGAGGGCAGATGCCAAGAGGGCAGCGGCGGAGGCCGCAGGAGTGGTGGAGTCTGCTCACCAGCAGGCTGGAGTTGCGGGTCCTTCCACCTCCAGGAGGACCCCAAGTGCCCAGGTTCCCGAGGGGAGGGAAACCTGGGCCCAGGTGGTGGGAAAAGGCAAGGGGAGGGGAAAAGGAACGGGGAAGCTCTCCGTCCCCACCCCTGCCCCTGCAGCCCCTAAGCCCCGCGCCCCAACGGCCCCTGTCCCCACGGCCCGTGTCCCCGCTGCCCGTACCCCCGCGGCCCGTGCCCCCCCCGCGTCCCGTGCCCCCACAGTCCGTGCCCCCGCGGCCCGTGCCCCTGCGGCCCGTGTCCCTGCGGCCCGCACCCCTGCATCAGCCCCCCCTGCCGGTAGGACTACGACGGTGCTGAGGAGTCCCCCAAATTCCGCGGCCGTGGTGCTGTCATTGCACCCCGATGCCGTGGAAAAAGGGATGACCTACAGCACCGTCCTCCAAACGGTGCAGGATAAGATTGACCTGCAGGAGCTGGGGATCGAGGGGATCCGCATTCGCCAGACGGCTACGGGAGCCAGGATGCTACAGATCCCCGGCTCCCAAAGCGGGGAGAAAGCGGATCGCCTCGCGGAAAAGCTCCGTGGGGTCGTGATGGAGGTGGCCAGTATCACCAGGCCGGTTAAATCCACTGATCTGAGGATCAGTGGTTTGGATGATGCGGCCACCAAGGAAAAGGTGGTGGCAGCGGTCGCACGTGCGGGGGAGTGCGACCCGCAGCTGGTAAAGGCCGGGCAGATTCGCCCCGGTCCAAGAGGGGCTGGCTCCACTCTCGTCTCCCTCCCGGTTGCAGCAGCTAAGGTGCTGCTGCAGAAAGGGAGGCTGCTGATTGGGTGGAGCTCAGTACAGGTGGTAGCGCTGGGGGAACGCCCCATGCGCTGCTACCGGTGCCTGGGGCTGGGGCACACTCGCCCCCTGTGCCCCGCTGTGGCGGACAGGGGTGACCTGTGCTTCCGATGTGGAGAAGCAGGTCACCGGGCGGCCAGCTGTGGGAAGATAGTCCCACGCTGTGCCATCTGCGCAGAGTCGGGGCGGCCCTCTGGGCACGTAATGGGGGGACGCGGCTGCGTTCCCCCTAAGACGAAGGGGAAGGCCACCCGGACCCAGGCCACCCCAGCTGCCACAAGCCAGGCCGCCCCGGAGGTAGTACGCCCAGCGGCGTGCGAGGAGGTTGTGATGTCCGATTAATGGATCAGGTCGGACATCACAACTTCCTCCAGACGAATCTAAACCACTGCGCCAGGGCCCAAGATCTGCTTATGCAGTCCCTGGCGCAGTGGCAGATAGACGTGGCGGTCGCTGCGGAGCCGTACTATGTCCCCCCCCAACATACTTGTTGGGCTGGGGACCTGGACGACTCCGTGGCTATCATTAGGCGATCCGGCGGGTCCACCCCCCTCTCAGTTGAGGAGAGGGGGTCGGGGTACGTGGTGGCAAAGTGGGGGGAGTATGCGATTGTCGGCGCATACTTCTCCCCCAACAAAACCGCTGCGGAGCTGGAGGTCTTTGTGGACCTTCTGGCCGCGGCGGTGAGGAGACAGGCCCCACGTCAGGTCCTCTTCATGGGGGACCTGAATGCCAAGGCCCGGGATTGGGGCAACCCTTCTACTAACCCTCGCGGCGAGATCGTGAGGGAGTGGGCGGTTGCCACAGGACTGACCCTGCTTAATAGAGGGTCGGTCCACACGTGCGTGCGGCAGCGCGGGGGGTCCGTGGTGGACGTCTCGTTCGCCACCCCCGCTGTCGCAGCACGTGTCCGGGCCTGGAGGGTGTTGTCGGAGGTGGAGACTCTCTCGGACCACAAATACATAAGGTTCGAGATCTCCACCTCCAACAACCGAGGGGGGCCCCTGCGGGTGGCGCGTTCGGTCTTCCCGCGCTGGGCTATTAGTCGCCTCGACGCCGAACTGGCAAAAGAGGCGGCTATAGTCCAGGCTTGGCAGGCTGGCCCCGCGCACCCGGAAGTGGACGTTGCGGCGGGCCACTTCCGTGCGGCAGTGACGGCCGTGTGCAACACGGCCATGCCGAGGGCCCGCCGCCGCCCCGAACGCCGCCAGGTGTACTGGTGGAACCCGGAGATTGCCGATCTCTGGGCCACCAGTTCGGCGGCGAGGCGGGCCTACGTGCACCGCAGGAGGAGGCGCAGGGGCCGGACGGACGAGCAGCTGTCAGCTGAGGAGCTGGCAGCTGAGGGCCGGCTGTACGGTGCCTACCGCGACGCGCGGTGGGACCTGCAGCTGGCCATCGGCCGAGCAAAGGCGGAGGGCTGGAGCGAGACGCTGGAGGGCCTCAACAGGGACCCGTGGGGACGTCCATATAGGGCTGCCCGGAACAAGTTCCGGGGCCAGACGTCCCCAGTCGCGGAGTCCCTGGAGCCGGAGCTCCTGGGCAGGGTGTTGGAGGGGCTCTTCCCCGACAGAGATCCCCTCCACAACCCTCCGACGATGGCGCCGTCCTTCCCCTTCCCCGAGGCAGACTCGGCGGACTCCATCCCGCCTCTGACGGAGGCGGAGATGGAGGTCGCGGTCGCACGCCTACGGGGCAAGAGGACCGCCCCGGGTCCTGATGGGATCCCGGGGCGGGTCCTCAGGATCGCCCTGGAGGAGATGGGCGATCGGCTTCGGGAACTGTTCGACGCATGCCTCACGTCCGGACGATTCCCGAAGCCGTGGAAGGACGGCCGATTGTGCCTGTTGCGGAAGGAGGGTCGTCCTGCTGACTCCCCTTCCGCATACAGGCCCATCGTCTTGCTGGATGACACGGGTAAGCTGCTGGAGCGTGTGGTAGCTGCCCGTGTCATCCAGCACCTGGAGGGTACTGGGCCTGGGCTGTCGGAGGCCCAGTATGGGTTCAGAGCGGGGCGGTCTACTATAGACGCCCTGCTCTGGCTCAAGGAGTGGACGCAGGAAGCGGTCGGCGGGGGGGAAAAGGCGTTGGCTGTCTCGCTCGACATAGCCAACGCCTTCAACAGCCTCCCTCATGGAACGATACAGGAGGCGCTGCGTTACCACGGAGTGCCCCTGTATCTGCGGAGGCTGTTGGCCGACTACCTCCAGGACCGCGAGGTCCTGGTGGAAGGGCGCGATGGTTTGAGGCACCGTCGCGTCTCCTGCGGGGTTCCACAGGGGTCGGTACTGGGACCGATCCTGTGGAACATTGGCTACGACTGGGTGCTGCGTGGCACGCTGCCTGCAAACATGCGGGTTGCGTGCTACGCAGACGACACCCTGGTCGTAGTCAAGGGGAGGGACCTCAGGGAAACGGTGCGGCTGGCCACGGTGGGAACAACCCTCGTGGTCGACCGCATCCGCTCTCTGGGACTGGAGGTTGCCCTCTCCAAGACCGAGGCCCTGTTGTTCCACGGGCCTCGGGGGGGACCCCCTCCAGGAACGCGGGTGCTTCTGGATGGGGTCCCGGTCCCGGTTGGGACCCAGATGAAATATCTGGGTCTCATCCTGGACGGGAGGTGGACTTTTGGGGCCCACTTCACTCAACTGGCCCCAAAAGTTCTAGGAGCGGCCGCCGCTCTAGGGAGGCTGCTGCCCAATGTGGGTGGCCCGAACGCCACGTGCCGCCGGCTGTACTCCGGATTAATCCGGAGTATGGCCATGTACGGGGCACCGGTCTGGGTGGACGCCCTCGGTCGCAATAACAAGGCCCTGCTGCGTCGTCCGCAGCGGGTCATTGCGACGAGGGCGATCCGCGGATACCGGACGGTGTCCTGGACGGCGGCATGTGTGCTGGCCAGTGATCCCCCCTGGGAGCTCGAAGCGGAGACCCTCGCCGAAGTTTACCACTTCGTGGCGGCGAGGAGGTCCCGTGGAGAGCCCCCAGCGTGGGGGGAGGTCAAGCGCCTGCGAAAGCAGGCGCGGGCCGCCCTGTTGCGGCGGTGGACGGAGGACCTGGCTCCACCGGTCCCTGGACAGAGGACGGTGGAGGCCATCCGCCCGGTCCTCCGGGAGTGGGTGCGGCGGCCCTTTGGGTCGCTGACGTTTCGTTTGGTGCAGGTGCTTTCCGGACATGGATGTTTCGGAAAGTACCTGCATCAAATTGCGAGACGGGAGGCGACCCCGGCCTGCCACGAATGTGGGGCGCCAGAGGACACGGCGCCCCACACGCTGGAGGTGTGCGCTGCTTGGGACTCCGAGCGGCGCACACTTTCAGCGGTCGTTGGCCGGGACCTCTCGTTGCCGAGCGTGGTGAAAGCCATGCTCGGCAGCGAGAGTGCGTGGCAGGCCACGGTCTCCTTCTGCGAGACAGTGATGACGCAGAAGGAGGCCGCGGAGCGGGTCAGGGAGGATAATACCAACTCTGACCCCCTCCGGCGCAGACGGGTGGGGAGACGGAGGAGGCGCTTCATTGAGCGCTTTCTCCATCCCCCGTAGTGGGGCCAGTGGCGGAGAGTCGGGGGACTCTCCGCTGCACTTACATGGCCCCACACGTCTGGTGGGCAACTGAGGTGAAAGGTTGCCCACCCACTGGCGCAGAGGCCCGGAAGGGCCTACCGCCGGGGCGAGATGGTTAATGCAGTGCGTCTCCATCTCGCCCCATCCCGGCGGCGGTCGGATCACGGGGGGGTTTTAGTGGGTTCGAGTCCCACATACCCCCTGCCACCACCCCCGTGGTGGCAGGGAAGTGCGAGGGCATTTCCCCCCCTCAAAAAAAAAAAAAAAAAAAAAAAGGTGGTTACTAGGTGGTAGGACTTTGTTGCAAAGTTCGTCTAGGTAGGTACCACCGCTTTGCCAGTTATTCTGCCGTCAAGCAGTAGTGTGCAAGCACTACTGTGTTCCGGCTCGAAGGGCACTGTAGCTAGTGAAATTACTGGGCAATTCAGACTTTATGACTTGATCTCACAATCGAGTAATCTTATTACCACACTGTGCTGATGTCTCAGGATGATGTGCGCAGTGCAGTGTCGCACGAAACTCTATGTTTTCGGGTTTTGAGTGACACACTGTTCTGTTATGGGCGGCCGTGGCACTTAACATCAGGTGAACGACTAGCTCGTCACCTCATTCAGTAACATAAAAAAAAATATATATGTATACAATCACGAACAGACATAAAAATATTCTGCACTATATTGACACGATTCATAATAAACTAGTTGCGCCCCGCGGTATCACCCGCGGATAAAAAGTATTTTAATTATTTAATTATTGACTCATCCCACGGGAAAATTTCACTTTTCCGGGATAAAACGTAACTTATATGTTAATCTAGTGCATAAGTTATCTTGGTACCGAATTTTATCCAAATACATTCAGCCGTTTGAGCGTGAAGGAGTAACAAACAAACACACATTCACACAAACAAACTCTTGCCTTTTTTTAGTTTGAAAACTATCGTGAGTATGACACATTTTGTAAGATAAATAACGGCTAAAACTCTCTTCAATTAAAAGTCGAAATTACTCCGACCAGGTTTCGGACATATTCGATGTCCTTCTCCTGGTCGGAGTAATTTCGACTTTTAATTGACGTGAGTTTTAGCCGTTATTTATCTTACAAAACTTTTGACTTTATAATATTAGTGTGATTAGTGTGATTAATTGTTAAAAATTACTCACCGTTTTGTCCAAGAGCCAGCTCCCGGGGAATATAAGCGGCACATAAGTCACCATGTACACCATCGACGTCCACGACACCAACGTGCTCTCCACACCATAATACTTCACCACTATGTCCTGGATGATCGTGTACTGAGTCCACTGTAGCGCATTCGATGCCGAATAAATCACGAACATGAACAGTATCACCCAACGGTACTTAGTAGGCGTATAATTCACCTTACCAGAGGACAGAGTCAGTTCATCCATAACACTACCGCAAATCGAGGCACTAGGGGAGCAATCTACTATCAGATTGGGTTCAGGTGGGTTCTGCAAGCCACTGAACTTGCTCATCTTCTTACCGGTTCAAATCCCCGAAATATCGACACTATCAAGACACTGTTGGCGTTTATCACATATGTATTGGTTCACTGAACACTTTTACTTACTCTAATTGTTGAGTTCGTTTATTAGTTACAATATCAGTCTTTTCTTTGTGAGATATTTCAATTATCACGTTTAACATTCGCTAACAAAGTTAGCTGGGAATTAGGGAATAATTATGAACACCACAGGTACAGGATATGGATAAGACGTTCATTTAAGTATTTCTGAAATGTTGGATAATATTTTTATCGTTTTATTTTAGTTTTGATTATTCCTTTCGAGTAAATGGGTTTTAGTATTCGAATCCAGTCTTTTTAGTTTCACTTCTAATCACCAATTAGATGTTTTATTATTTAGTTAAAAATATGTTTTATTTAGTATACTTTTTTGATTACGGTCTTTGTTATAATTGGGCTTATGCCCCAATAGGTTACTTTGTAAATATTAGTGTCCTCTTTGTAAACAACTAATCTCTGATTGTTCGTTTGATAATCTACCACTGTAGCACTCAATGTATTGTGTTTTTCTTTGACTATAGATATTGTATGTAACGTCGTGTCGTTTTTGGTTAGCCTACAATAGTACACTCATTTGTATGAGTAGGTATAATTACTCCAAAATTACTTGACATTGATTCGAAACATTTTTTGCTTTAACATTTGCAGGGTCCTTATTAACATTCTTTGTGCTTTTTGTTTGGAGGCATACAATAGGCTATGTCTCTTTCTCACAGTTCGTGTGTTGCTTTTCAGTAGTTTAAGTATATTTAAGATCTAGATTTATTATTACAATAATACCGCCGGCTATTTTTATTATTAAGTACTACATGAATGTAAGACAGTAACTTTTTTTTTCTTCTTCTCAACTCTTAAGCGTATGAGAAAGAAAATAAAATTTTTTTCAAACCCATATACATATTGCAATGGGCTTACTATTTATATATTATTTGACAATAAGCACTTTGTAAGAAGACTTTAGACTTAGACTTAGACTTTAGACTTTAGACTTTAGACTTTAGACTTTAGACTTTAGACTTTAGACTTTAGACTTTAGACTTTAGACTTTAGACTTTAGACTTTAGACCTTAGACCTTAGACCTTAGACCTTAGACTTTAGACTTTAGACTTTAGACTTTAGACTTTACACTTTAGAATTTAGACGACTTTGACTTTAGGACGACTTTGACTTTGACTTTATTTATTATCGTGAATTATTATAATGCTGTTTTATCATCAGGTAAGCGTCTGCCTTAAACGCAGCTACAATAACACATTTACCTTCACAGCTCCTAAAATATGTGTCACTCATTAATAACTGCTATAAAATCGATGACGGAGAGGCAGGTATTATGTATGTGTATATAGTTATTCTATTATATTCTGTAGCTATCAAACTGTTATTTCGCAACGTGAACCTCAGTTTATCGCGGTATATAATACATTGGGTACGTATAATGTATTCTCTTACAGAGTTCAAAGTATCTCAATAGGTGTCTATCAAATTTCATCTAAGTATGCCGACATAGATCCGTGCAGCTGTATACCTTTGTAGTATATATGTAGGTATAAAGTGGTATAAAGTTTATACCACTTTATACCTGCATGACTGCAGACAAAGAGAGACAGAGTTAGTTATCTTTCGGCTTTATAATAGTAGCTCAGTAATATAGCCTTTGATATGATAATAAAAACTTTAAGGAATACCCAATATAACATATATTTATCGACAATTAAGTAAGTAGGTAAATAAATTACCTACTAATTATACACAATTATAAATAATTTCTTCTATACTTTCATTAAAGTCTAACTTTATGTCGAAATTATTTCTTATCTCAATTATGTAATCATTATTTTTCATATTAATTTTTTGGTTGAGTCGAGCATGGGATAATATTTTATTCATATTGTAAAGATAAAATAGACCCGTCTATTCGCGCACAAAAATTATCAAAATATAATTTTGCCTAACCTCGACGTTACCGTCCCCTCGTGACCACGGCCAATGTAACTTGGTCGAAATGTCGAGGTTAGTCAAAATTATATTTTGATAATTTTTGTGCGCGTATAGACCCGTTTTATCTTTATAATATTTTATTGTAATTATTATATAATAGTGTATAATTAACTTTTGAACAGTAAGAGATCGTTGAATTTCATTTAAATTATGTATTAATAAGATATAACAAAAACATTACATAACGTAGGTAAGTACCTATACTTCCCAATATATTAAATGTAAATTTTCAAACATAATTCTCAGTTGAAAAATATAATTATAAGAAAAATTCCCTGAAACTAGCTCTCGTCTTTACAAACATCAATCTGACGTCTGATAAACACTGAATCACAAAGTAATTTTTAATATAAATGAATTTTGGTAGGTGGATATATATATGGTAAGTAATAACATTCTACTTCTTAAAATTTTCACCTTTTAAACATTATTTATCTGACTGTACCTATCCGCGAGAAAGAGACAGATAGCCACAGTATGCCACTCACTCAAATAATATATACTTAATTATTTACGACTATATAATAAAAGTTGCAAACAGAATTATGTCTATATGAACCTTAGGTAATTTAATAGGCAAATTCACGCGTGAACACAGAAAATTTGATTAACAGCATGTATTTTAAGGCACTAAACACAACACAGCACATCACTCTTTAAGAACGTCGGCGTTCGATTTCAATTGATTGTACCATTTGTAGCACATTAATAACGATCAATTTAAAGCCAATAGTCCGAAGCGAACACACCAATGGTAAGACAGAGGCACTCACGTAAATATAAAATTGTTTAATATTAGCACCGCACAATGTTTTGATGCCTTTTCTATATCAACATTTTTGGGTTATGTTGAGTGACGGATGGGTGGTGTGGTGTGACAAGCTCGCATGCGCACTGGCTCCCTACCCTGTTATAATAAAAACGAGGCGGCCATGAATGGGCTGTTACGTGGATTATTTTTAAGGGCAGTCGGTGACGAAATATCGAATGACAATTTTCTTAATTAGATAGTTAGGTACCCATTACTTAAATTATTTCAGTCTCAATTGTCTGCATTTAGAAAATTGTTTACAGATATGCCGTTATAAAAATCCGTAATAATAAGTACTTATAGTATATATATTTATATATAACATTTTTTTTACTACCTTATATCTTTTTATTATAGTATAGTAAGTATGATAAGTAACTACTTACAGTTATTTTATTTATTTTTTAGTTATTTATTCACGGATAAATTTTTTGTTGTAATAATTATATTTAATTACTTATGTCAAGTAACTCCCATCTAACTATGCTATAAGTATTTTTAGTTCAATATTCTCAATATATTGTACAAAATTTATACTTGAGAAATTAAAGAAAATCAAAGGAAAATAGTAGTATAAGGACGTAGTACCTTATCTACTTTGTATGAATTATCGGTTCGCCAAAATTTTATGTACTAAGAAACTGACCTTAAGTTATGATAGCAGTAGATTTAGCTTATGACACACATTTTCTTAGTTATAAACACAATTTTTTATTATTACCAAATGAATATCTACGTATTTTATACGCCACGTGTGTTCTTGTCGGCTGCGGTGACTGCACTCTCGTAAGCATAAAAGTGTACGTTGAACCGTACGGTACTTCGTCATCATCAGCGTTTTCTTCGTGGCCAATCTGATGCTAGCAAATAATTTGATTTTTTGTCGTCTTTCTTCGGGGTATCTTTTTCAATTCATAGCACAATTTTTTATTCATCTGTAATTTCAGAAATGTATTTGGCACGCGATAATTCTTTTCTTGATAGATTTTAGTAAGGTCTCTATAATTTTGTTATTATAATTAAGGTAGGTAACCTAGGCATACATTAAATAACATCACAGATTGTCTGTCTAGTAATTATCTTCATAATTAAATTTTAGTGGCCCTGCCTTCTGGACTGTCGGTTGTGGGTTCGTTCACACAGGACAAAAATTTGTGTGATGAACATCGATGTTTGTTCTTTGTCTGGGTGTTATATTGTATTCTATGTATGTATTTACAAACAAAAAGTATCTTAGTACTTGTATCAGTTATCTGGCTCCCATAGTACAAGCTTTGCTTAGTTTGGGACTAGATGGCGCTGTGTGAAATGTCCACAGATTTTTATCGATGTGCAGTTAAATTTTTCCGATAGATCAACAATTAATATCTATCCGTAAATATCTTTTGATGACCATTTGATTCATGATTATTAATACGGCGCGTATACAACGAGTTTATTCATTAATAAGCAAACGCCTGGAATAAAGTTAACCATAAAATAATCGGAACAGGTATTTGGTTATATTAGGCGCTTTTATATTTTAAAATTTTGTTTGATTATGATGACTAATCCAAGTCTCAGCTTTTAAGCAAAGTCAATGTTAAAGGATTTATTGCAAATAAGCTATTATTAAAACTTTTATAAGTAAAAATTACTTAAATTATTGTACCTACTAGGTATATGAAATCACTAAGTGCTTTATGTCAAATATTTGATCGATATGTGTTGTGCAGTTATCGCAACCAGGGACATAATAATCATAGGATGCTTTTTATCCCGTTCGACCGCGTTTTACTAATTCACCCGCGCGAAGCCGGGGCGACACAACTAATTCGACCGTGCGAAGCCGGGGCGAGTCAACTAATTCACCCGTGCGAAGCCGGGGCGAGTCAACTAATTCACCCGTGCGAAGCCGGGGCGAGTCAACTAATTCACCCGTGCGAAGCCGGGGCGAGTCAAATAATTCACCCGTGCGAAGCCGAGGCGAGTCAACTAATTCACCCGTGCGAAGCCGGGGCGAGTCAACTAATTCACCCGTGCGAAGCCGGGGCGAGTTAACTAATGCACCCGTGCGAAGCCGGGGCGAGTCAACTAATTCACCCGTGCGAAGCCGGGGCGAGTCAACTAATTCACCCGTGCGAAGCCGGGGCGAGTTAACTAATGCACCCGTGCGAAGCCGGGGCGAGTCAACTAATTCACCCGTGCGAAGCCGGGGCTGGTCAACTAGTAATAAATATTTTGTAAGTGCAAAGTCAAAGTGAACATTAAAACTTACGAGTTCATTATAACAAAGGGGCTACTTTTACAAAACTTATAAAAATACATGTAATATAAATGTTTGTCAGGGCTGGAATAATAGGTAGGTAAGTACTGACTTTAAGATGACAAATCTCAGTACTTACAACTTCTGGCAGCCACACTTGTGAGCCAGTTTCTAAACTGGAAGATGGCATGCCACCACTTTAAAATATAATAATTACTGTTACTGTTACACTTTTAAAAGCAAGTCTCATTCTTTTCTACCATTGTAGGTAGAAAAGTCTCACACTTCTCTACCTGAACATACTGAAATTATTTACGACTGAAATTAAAAATGTTCAGTATAAAAACCTTTACAATATAACTAACTACTTGGGTCACACACCAAAATTCCTATTGGTTTGATAAAATTACCAAAACTGCTGACTTTCATCGACGTGCCCATACCTTCCGGACAGCCGGTTTCAAATTCCGTGCATCTGCGGAAAGCCCGAGCCTATATCGACCCGGGTCGGACGGAATCGTTGGATTCTTGGGAGTCGCGTCAAGCGTCTACGTCGTGGACCGCAGTCCCAATCACGGAGACCCTACGAAATTCACTATAGTGTGAGTTGGGTTCAACTATGTTTAACGAAGCTACTGCATTAATCTCACTCTGTAAAGGTGCAATACATTAGTGTGGCTTCATCAGAAGCCTGTGACGTATTCTACACGGCTGCCGTAGAATGCGTCGCTCTTACAAACTGTAAAAAACTATGGTCCTTATTACAGAACGATGCTCAGTCATCGATCGCTGCTCAAGCAGAGATTTCATTCATAATGTGGCCATTAGGGAATGAAATCTCTGCTTGAGCACCGATCGATGACTGAGCATCGTTCTGTAATACGGACCTATGGTCCTTATTACAAAACGTTTTGATTTGATTGCGATTCCCATTCATTGCGTACCTATATCATTAATTATAAAAAAAACTGTTGTGTTATCTAATTTTCTTCCGGCATCAGGTAAACAATCTTTTTAAATCACGGGCTGAAAATAAAATTGACGCCCCGCCTGATGGTAAGCAGCTACCGTCAGCTTTGGACCAGCAACACCAGGGGAGCTGATCAGATGCGAATACAAAATAATATTTTGTAGTATTGGTTCCAAAAAGTAGTTTTTAAAAGTAGCAGTTGTTTATTGGGATTCGTTGGGAACTACGATATTATAATTATGATATGATAGTTAAACTGTACAAATGAAACGACACCATAGGCCCGTATTACAGAACTAAACTTAGTTGTAAATCGGTGCACAAACTAAGATTTTATTCACAATTGATCATTTTATTAATGACTAGCGGCCCGCACTTCTCACTGGTATATTTTATCGCATATGTGCATCAGGGATAATGTAGGATTATAATGTTGAAAGAATTTTGCAAATCGGTCCAGTAATTTCAGAGCCTATTCAATGCAAACAAACAATCAAATCTTTCCTCTTTATAATATTGTTTAGAAATCTCGACTTGAGCACAGATCAATGACTGAGCCTCGTTTTGTAATAAGGACCATAGGTCCGTATTAATTAGATAACACAACAGTTTTTTTTTATAATTAATGATATAGGTACGCAATGAATGGGAATCGCAATCAAATCAAAACGTGACCCAAAAGCCTAAATTAAGTTTTTGTTGATATTCTTGTAGTTAGTATTTAGAAATCATACACCGTATCTAAATTTATTATTACAAAGTGGGTTTGGTTCAGGACAAAAACCGCCAAATTATACCTACAGATGGACTCCACTAATCCAAAAATAACTTATTAACCACATGCAAGCAAAGTTACCTATCTATTGTAATCCAGTTGTAAGCAAAGTTACCTATCTATTGTAATCCAGTTGTAAGCAAAGTTACCTATCTATTGTAACCCAGTTGTAAGCAAAGTTACCTATCTATTGTAATCCAGTTGTAAGCAAAGTTACCTATCCTTGGTGATGTTACGATATTGATTGCGCGTAAGCTTTTCAAAACATTTATACAAGGATTGAAACCATCAGCTCTACAGTTGACTGTACCTGAGTCACAGTCAGAGAATGAGAATAAAATACTGCCTTAATAAAATAAATAAAATAGCTTGAAAACATAGTTACTGCTAAAAACTGGGCTTGCCGTATTCCGCGCTCCCTGGTCCCTGATCCCTATTGATTACAATGCAGACCGAGGAGAGTGCTTGGGCTTATCAAGAGAATCATTGATAAACTTAGCCTTATTTAAAATAGCCAATTAGGGAAAGTGTCGACCTGTTACTGAACCCGGCTCTAACTGCAACTACGGGAAGAAGGATTCCGATTCTTACGATGACCACACTGCTGCATACCTGAGGCACAGTCCAGTATCTATAGTTTATATAGAACACTGCCGAAATAAAACAAAACAAAACAATGTCCATTTATACTGTTGTTCTGTTTACAATCACTAACAATATAATGTATTTATTATTGAATATTGTATGGCCGTTGTTACAGCAACGTGCACAATTTCATACTTTCATTCACATATTCACTCGTATGACCACAATTTGGTGTTATTATTCGGGAGTTATAGCTATAATGATTTTTTTAAATAAGTATAATTGTAAAATGCTTTAAAATAATGTCGTGGCATTGAAAGGGATTTCACGACATCATTTTAGCATAGAGGTCGGTGTAGGACTTCACTAGCCAAGTCAAGCGTACGTAAAGAAGTTTTACTTAATAAAAAATCTATCTTTGGATGGAGAAGAGCCAACGCTCAATCTTATTATCACGCTATTATATGGTGTTATCAAGAGTTGAAAAGTAAACGATTTTCCTCAAAAAAAATAATAAGACAACTCCACATCATGGTGACTGTACCATTTGAGATGGCGGGAGGCTGACGATAACAGCCTTCGCAAACGTGCGCGTGATCATCGCCGGAGCGCGCGCCGCCTTCCACACGTTACTGCTTATCAATCTACGCCATATTCGTTGTAATATCCAACAACGATCGCGATAAATAGCAATAAAGTAAATATACGTTATTTTAAAACGTAATTCATTTTCCAATATTTCAAAAATAGGCGGGTTACAATACGACGTATAAGATGTCAGTGAAATCGTGTTTTAAAGTTTTTAAGTGCCATTAAAATCAATTTTTTTGTTGACACTGCACTGTGCGAGTGAGTGTGCATTATTTTACGGTAATTGATCGCGGTCTGCTGCTGAGGTAATGAGTTTGAATAACGAGGGTTTTACAACGCTTTATTTTTAATTTATTTGTATTGTGGTAACGTTTAATTACTTTTTATTTAGCCGGTTACATTTAATTACCACAACGAATCAGCATTTCAATTCAATGTTGCCAGCATGTACGTACGGGTACGCTACCTACTGGTAGTGGGCTGAAGCATTTGGACTATCTATAGGTCATTGCGTCCAGTATATAGTTTTTTTTTTGTAGTGGTAGTACTAGATAGTGTTTAGTATTAGTTATCATATCATTGTAGTATTTAGAAGATAACAGCAATTTGCCGTGAAAAAAAAATTGGTAAAGTCAAAGGTTTTCGTATAGCCAAATTTTCCCATGATTCCAACTTTACGATATGGCTTAGATAATTCAACTGTTCAAATTCGCTGAATAACAAACAGCTGTAGTAACACCGCTAAGATTAAAGGTAATATATCAGAAATTAACTACTATCAAAATCAAAAATTACCTGCTTGAAAGTGTTATTCAATTATTAGTTATAATTAACATAGGAGAAAAAGTAATATAATAATATAATAGTAATACCTATGAAGGTAAAAAGGAGTCATAAATAAAACACATAATTTAGATCACCTTGTGCGGGAAGCGTATCTAAACTAACATTGGAACCTGGTAAAAATTAAGTCATGTATTTTCTTGTCTTATAAGTGTCGTTAGAAGGTCGGTATTGTCGTAAGACCAGCAAAAACATCATCGGAATAGTTTAAAATTTCCTGTTGCCATCGTTATGTAACCTAGGCCGAGCTAAACAATAGTAATATTGCAAAAAAGTAAATTAACTCTTCATTGATTTATTTAATATACTGTTACGTAAGTGGACCATCGAAAAGATCTTTTAAAAATTCTGTTATTTATTTCTACCCTGTCACACAATCTAAGTTCAGCAACTGCTAAAGTTATAATAATAAATTCAATGACAACCGTTAAGTTTTGTAAATGTTATGTAACACGTCATGGTCATGCCGCATATTTAAATAAAATAAAAACATTTAAAAATGTAACAACACACTCACTAAAATTCGCTAACATTTTCAGCACATTTGACTGGCCCGATAGCTCAGTTGGTAGTATCCCTACCTTCTGAAATGCAGGTCGTGAGTTCGATTCCCACCCAGGACAAACATTTGTGTGATGAACATTGATGTTTGTTCTGTGTCTGGGTGTTTATATTGTATGTATTTACAAAAAAAAAGTATCTAAGTATTGTATCAGTTATCTGGTTCCCATAGTACAAGCTTTGCTTAGTTTGGGGCTAGAGGGCGCTGTGTAAAATGTCCACACATATTTATTTATTTATTTATATAATAATACACATTATTTGCAATGTTTGTCCACGGTTCATGATGCTTAAACACATCCATAGGCCCGTTTTTATTAAAACAAAAAAAAACAAGCACTATATATGCGGTTAAATACACACAAACATCCTTTAAAACAAACAATTCATAAATATTCACCTATGACGTACTAAAACAACGCCAAAAGCGAAATTAATTTTAAATTATCTAAACACACCTCTCAAAGCGGAATGAGTCGCCGGTAATTTTGCTCATTCCGCTCTCTAGTAAAAGTTAATAACAGCCAAGCGCCTTGCCTTCGTTTAACTCGTGCAAACAATGTCTCGCAAACATTTCGAGAGCAACCAAACTTGTATTCTATTTATTTTACTTTCACGGACAATTTTTTTTAACAACATGAATAACACTTCCTAATTTCTATCTTATATAATTCCTTCAAAAAAGGACTTTAATCGACTTCAATCCCAATGAGAACATCATCAATGTAGTCGAAATCTAAATACGCATTATTAAGGATAACTCAAAATCTACTCGTCAGATCTTAAACAAATTTAAATGGGACAACGCGGGAAACACCAGCTTTCAAATAGAAAAAGAATCATGAAAATCGGTTCACCCAGTAGAAAGTACTGAGGCAACAAACATTTAAAAAATACAGTCGAATTGAAGCCTCTTTTTTGAAGTCAGTTGAAAACGATTATTTGCGTGTATCCTATTTTTTTTTGTTTTAGTTTGGCTCTAAAGTGTAGAGCCTGTGAGTATTTAGCCAGTGGCAAGTAATTGGTAATTTTTCAAGTTAATTAATAATGTATATATGTCAAGTCAAGTCAAGATACAGTCCAAGTCATCAAGTCAAGTCATAGTCTAGTCTAGTCAAGTCATGCTCCTAGTAAAGTGGTGGCAACTTTACCAGAAGCTTCTATGGAGTTTTGGAAACAACACGAAAAAAAACGTTTCACCATCATTATACCGCTTTCCCACACTCGTGCCTGTAATCCAGCACTTAACGAATAAAATGCCACCAATTTTATGCACTAACACTGAAAATAACACAAGTTTTGGAAAATAATACAATGCGGTGACGCGTCTTTTTCGTTTTCCCGCCAAAACTTCAATTTATCCTAATTATTTTCTATATTTTTAAATGTAGAATGAGCGTCAAACGCGGGTTTGGCATCTCCCCAGGTAAGCGACGATGCAGCCAAGGGTTTTTTTTTTGAACGGGCGAATGTTGGTCTCTATCGACCTTTACAGTGGGATGCAGCCGAGGGCCGCAGGCTACATGCGGTACCTCATTCACTCTTGAATACCTACCTACATTGTAAAACCTTAGAGTATGTATTATATATACCTACTCTGAGGTTAAAACTCTTCCTATGTTGGCTGTAAATAAATGTTTTCTATTCTATTCTTGTATTAAAAAATCAAATTGTATATTAGGAAACAAGAATGATAGGAGCAAATTCCATTCATAGCACTCAGTCCCCAATATTTGGAGAAGGCAATCTCTGAAACAAATGATGCGTATCTAAAAATTATTTCACTGATGGAAAACTAGTGTATTTTTCTTATCTATGACAAGGCTAGCGTTTGACCACCATCTCACCTGATGGGAAACGACGAAATGGTCAAAGGTGTAAAAGCATGCTTCTCTAATGAGTTAATTACATTCTCTGAGTGAAATGTTAGACTAATGTTTAATTGTATATAATCTTCTGTCCGCGGTGCGCTATGTTTAGAGGTAATTCAGGTATCACTAAAGCTAATTAAACGGATTTTAATTAATTTTAATATTAATGTAAATGGATAAGACCGAGTGGCACTAATTTATATGGTACCAAGCGTGTAAGGCGGAACCTTGCCCGCGGTTTTTCTCGAGATTCATTCATTATTCCACGGCAAATTTAAATTGTATAAGATTAAAGTACCCTTGATTTAAATAATGTCAGCTGGAATTTTGGCGGGAAAACGAAAAAGATCGCGTCACCGCATTGTGTTATTTTCCAAAACTTTTTTTTTTTTTTTTTTTTTTTTTTTTTTTTTTTTTTTTTTTATAACATAGACAGACAAACAAGCATACGGCCCGCCTGATGGTAAGCAGTTACCGTCGCCTATAGACACCTGCAACACCGGGGGCGCTGCCAGTGCGTTGCCTACCTTTCAAGACTCTATTAACCCGACGTTTGAAGTGCCCCAAGTTGTAGCTCAGCGGGAATACCTCAGATGGTAGCTCATTCCACAACTTGCAGGTGTGTGGTAGAAACGATCTCGAAAAACGGACTGTGCGAGATTTCCACGGGTCTACAAGGTGTGGATGAGCTTTCTCACGGTGACGAGCTGTGCGATTATAAAACCGCGACGCAGGTACTAAGTTAAACAGTTCTTCAGAACATTCCCCGTTAAAGATTTTGTAGAACACACAGAGAGAGCCGATATCTCGGCGTAAACTCAGTGGTTCTAAATCTTTGGTGAGCTCAGGATCGTCGGTGAGTCTAACGGCTCGTCGCTGTAAGGAGTCAAGGGGCTGAAGCTGGTACTTTGGCGCACCGTTCCAGAGATGAGAGCAGTACTCCATATGGGGCCTGACTTGCGCTTTGTAAAGCAGAAGCCGTTGGCCCGGCGTGAAGTACCGCTTGGCTCTGTTGAGTACACCCAGCTTCTTAGAAGCAAGACCAGCTTTACTTTCGAGGTGACTCCTAAACTGGACTTCGCTAGAAATGTCGACACCTAAGATCCCGAGTTTCACCGAGGTGGTAAGAGGAACGCCCTGGAACTGCGGAGCTACAGAAAAGGGTTTCTTTTTGGCAGTAAATGCGCAGACTTGTGTCTTTGTAGGGTTAAACTCAACTAGGTTAAGTCGACCCCACTCCGAGACTTGCTCTAAGGAGCTCTCGATTATGGACACAAGTCCTTTTCTGCTGTCCTCTACTTCGTGATGAGGGGCATTTATGCGGCCTGTGTATTGTGCATCACCGGTACTGTCATCAGCATAGCAATGAATATTGTCGACAAGCAACAAATCATTGATATGCAGAATGAACAATGTCGGCGATAGAACAGAGCCTTGTGGTACGCCAGCGTTAATTGTCATAGTCTCGGAGCTAGAGCCGTCAACGACGGCTTTGATGCTCCGACCAGACAAAAAATCGGCAATCCATGTGCACAGCCCCTCGGGAAGCCCGTAAGATGGTAGCTTCGAAAGAAGTGCCCTGTGCCAAACCCGGTCGAACGCCTTTGCGATGTCAAGGCTGACAGCTAAAGCCTCCCCCTTGCTTTCGATGGCTTCTGCCCAGCGGTGAGTGAGGTATACAAGAAGATCACCAGCTGATCGGCCGCGACGGAACCCGTACTGGCGGTCATTGATCAGCTGGTGACCCTCAAGATATCCCAAAAGCTGAGTGTTAATCACTCGCTCCATCACCTTAGAAAGCAAGGAAGTGATGGCAATAGGCCTGTAATTCGCAGGGTCAGTTCGGTCACCCTTCTTGGGAACTGGGTGAATAAATGCTAACTTCCACGAAGACGGGACTTTACCGGAAGCGTAGGACAGCGAGAAAAGTTTCGCAAGTACAGGAGACAGCTCTGGAGCACAGGTTTTTAGTACGATTGCCGGAATCCCATCCGGCCCACTCGACTTTCGCACATCAAGAGACTGTAGCTCCTTCCGTACGAATCTCTGGGAGAAACGTATATCTGGCATGGAGCTTCCACAGGGCGGAAGCACAGGTGGTGTAGAGTCCCTATCGTCGAGAGTCGAATTAGAGGCAAATAGAGTACCAAGAAGACTTGTGTTATTTTCAGTGTTAGTGCATAAAATTGGTGGCATTTTATTCGTTAAGTGCTGGATTACAGGCACGAGTGTGGGAAAGCGGTATAATAATGGCGAAATGTTTCTTTTCGTGTTGTTTCCAAAACTCCATAGAAGCTTCTGGTAAAGTTGCCACCACTTTACCTACAAGCAGTATGACTTGACTAGGCTATGACTTAACTTGATGACTTGGACTGTGACTTGACTTGACTTGACACATTATGTAATATTAATTAACATAAGAAATTATCAATTACTTGACACTGGCTAAATACACAAAAGTGTAGAGCCAAAACAAAAAAAAAATAATGTCAGCTGTATACAAAATTTGGAACTAACTGATTCAGCCGTTTCGGTGAAAAAGTCACAGAAACGCGCTAATAAACTAACAAACCAAGCTTCAAATCAAAATTAAAAGATTTAGTTAATTGATAATTAAGTTCCTACCTAGTTCCTAATCTATTAACAGAATCTCAAAACAATACCCACTTAAAATACATACCTTCGCATTTAGTATTATTTCAAGTATTTTATAATAATTACTGCTGAAAAACAGCGTTGCATTTTCCATCTATTGTTTTCATGGTATTGTAATTCATAAATTATTTAAATCACGTAAATCAGAAGACAATAATCTAGAGGTTATATAATACATTTGATAATACGATTGCAATGACTATAATTAATACATATTTATTGAGCTAGGGAGCAAGACAAGATATGAAAAAATAAAAGAAAATCAAATACAATAGAAAATATCACACTAATATTATAAAGGTTTTTTGGCGGGAACGCGAAAAAGATTGCGTCACCGCATTGTATTATTTTCCAAAACTTGTGTTAGTTTCCATGTTAGTGCATAAAATTGGTGGCATTATATTCGTTAAGTGCTAGATTACAGGCGTGAGGGTTGGAAAAATATAAAATGATGGTGAAACGTTTCTTTACGTGTTGTTTCCAAAACTCCATAGAAGCTTCAAGTAAAGTTGCCACCACTTTACTAGGAGTATGACTTTGACTAGACTATGACTTGACTTGATGACTTCGACTGTGAATTGACACATATTTGCGTGAAATATCATTAACTTGATAAATTATCAATTACTTGACACTGGCTAAATATATAAAAGAATGGAGACAAAACATAAAAAAAAAAAATTATAAAGGCGAAAGTTTGTATGAGTGTTTGTGTGTATGTGTGTACCTATGTTTGTTACTCCTTCACGCTCAAACGGCTGAATGGATTTGGATGAAATTCATTACCAAGATAGCTTATACATTGGTTTAATATATTAGGCTACATTTTATACCGGAAAAATTAAAATTTTCCGTGGGATGAGCAAATAATTAAAATACTATTCATCCGCGGGTGAAACCGCGGGGCGCAACTAGTATATGATATAAAACGTTATTATCATTAGTTTTCGGATAGCTACTACGTGAGGAAGGATATCACATCAGCTAAAACCACACAGTAGAGCTGTAGTTGTGAATAGGCATGACGACAGTATCAAAAAATGGTCGATTTAATGTTTTTAGGGTAAAATTTATATTAAATAACGTTGAAACACTGGTTTAGTTTTATTAAAAATATTGAGATTACTTAGATTTTCAATAAAATAAAACATTAAAATACTGCGATCGGCCATTTTGACTGAAACGCCAATCACAGCGCATGACGTCACACGTAGATTTTTGCTGTTGTGAATATACGCATTTGGATTGATTTTGTTATTTACTTTCTTCGCTACGCGTAGACACAATGACATAAACATGTCATTGTGTAGGTAAACACCTAGGAGTGACGTCAGAGCCGACGCCATGACACATCGAGCTGTTTTCGCGCCGCATTTAAAAAATATTATGAAAATGGCTTTAATCTTGGTTTAAATTAAGTTTATTACCGAAATAAAGGTTTTCTCGTAAATAGTAAATGTATACCCACATTACGGAAGAGGATTTCAAAATCTTTCGTCATGCCTATTACCTATTATGGCTGTTAATGTTTTTATTTGAAACTCAAGTAGCTGTGTATACCTAGACTCTTAAACTAGGCATAAATATCTAGCGAATCTATTTTCAATATACATAGTTATCTCAAGGGGGAACTAGAATTACTCATTAGCCACAAGACGCAGGCGCTAGATAACCTTTATGGAGGCATATCTAGAAATTACGATCAAGAATCGAAGTCATTAGAATATTATTTATAATACTATATAATAATTATATACTTTATAATAACTATATACTAGTTGCGCCCCGCGGTTTCACCTGCGGATAAAAGTATTTTAATTATTTGCTCATCCCAAGAGAAAATTTCACTTTTCCGTGATAAAATGTAGCCTATATGTTAATTCAGTGTATAAGCTATCTTGGTATCGAATTTCGTCCAAATCCAATAAGCCGTCTACGCGTGAAGGAGTAACAAACATACACACATACAAACTTTCGTCTTTATAATATTAGTGTGATAGTGTGATATGACTAGGTGGTAGGACTTTAACTAGGTGGTAGGAGTTTATTGCAAAGTTCGTCTAGGTAGGTACCACCGCTTTGCTAGTTATTCTGCCGCCAAGCAGTAGTGCACAAGCACTGCTTTGTTCCGGTTGAAGGGCACTGTAGCTAGTGAAATTACTGGGCAAATGAGACTTTATGATCTGATCTCACAGTTTAGTAATCTTATTACTAGATTGTGCTGATGTCTCTGGATGACGTGCGCAGTGCAGTGTCACGCGAAACTCTATACTTTAGAGTTCCGAGTGACACTGCAACTGATATGGGCAGCCATGTCGTTTAACATCAGGCGAACGGCTAGCTCGTCACGTCATGCCTTAACATAAAAAAAAAGATATACTTATAAACAAAATAATTTATTATTTTTCCACCAAAACCTTTCATAACATAAATTAAAGATAGCCATCACTAATGAGTGTACTTCACGACCATTAGAGAAGACCAAGTCATCATTTATCGGTATTGTAGCATTTTCTTACTGAATAATAATTTTCTTTGAAGTATGACGTATGACTTATAAAGGTCACGGAGCTGTTTACCCAAGAATAATGTACAACTGGAGTTTTGGCGGGAAAACGAAAAAGATCGCGTCGCCGCATTGTATTATTTTCCAAAACTTGTGTTATTTTCAGTGTTAGTGTATAAAATTGGTGGCATTTTATTCGTTAAGTGCCGGATTACAGGCATAAGTGTGGGAAAGTGGTATAATGATGGAGAAACGTTTCTTTTCGTGTTGTTTCCAAAACTCCATAGAAGCTTATGGTAAAGTTGCCACCACTTTACTAGGAGTATGACTTGACTAGACTAGATTAGATTATGACTTGACTTGATGACTTGGACTGTGACTTGACTTGACACATATAATCTAATACCTTTTAACTTGAAAAATTATCAATTACTTGACACTGCCTAAATACACAAAAGTGTGGAACCAAACCACAAAACAAAAAAAAAATGTACAATACATATACATAAATATAGCATACACATAATGCTAGTAGTACTTACCTGTGTATAAAAGTATATATGTATAGTGATAATGAGCCTGTCGTGCGTCTCAAGTTATCACCGCCTTGACGTGTATGGTGCAGGTACGTAGATAAAACGTAAATTTGTTTACACTGAAAAGATTATGCAGTACGTCGTTTTTCACCTATTTTCGGTTACAAAATGTCTACATTTTGACCTTCATTCATCGTGTCTGTAGACAAGACTCCAATTAGTATAGGAGTAAGATTAAAATTCGACGTGTAATTTTCATTTGTAGCATAATATAAAATTAGATTTTGGTAGTGAATCGCTGGGAGACGTTGGAAGCAAGAGGCAACTGTTTGAAAGCTTAGCCTACTGCAATTATTATTATTATTATTTTTTTAATATAATAATAATATGTGTGGACATCTCACACAACGCCATCTAGCTAGCTATCATCTAGCAAACTAAGCAAAGCTTGTGCTATGGGAACCAGATAACTGATACAATACTTAGATACTTTTTTGTTTGTAAATACATACATAGAATACAATATAGATATATACAATATACAATTATAGAATAAATAACAGAATATACGTGTGTACTACAATTGATAAAATATGCAAATATGGCAGGCATTTGATGTTTCTTTTTTCCAAAAGGAACTTGTGGTGGTATAATAGAATATTTCCCAGAAATGAAATATATAAGACTTTTTGAATTGTTGAGACACAGAATAACTTAGAGCAAAATGCAGAATGATATGCTTAATATTAAACTGGGTTGAGAGAAAGTTTATAGAAAATCAATTTCGAGTTTCAATTATAGTTCACAACCTTCAGCAGGACTTCGCATATCGATATGTTGATGAACAATAAATATGCCCTAAACATTTTTTTCTCAACATCTGGTACTAGGTGGTAGGATTTTTCTGCAAAGTTCGTCTAGGTACCACCGCTTTGCCAGTTATTCTGCCGCCAAGCAGTAGTGTGCAAGCAGTACTGTGTTGCGGTTTGAAGGGCTCTGTAGCTAGTTATATTACTGGGCAAATGAGACTTTATGGCCTAATCTCACAGTCTAGTAATCTTATTGCTAGACTGTACTGATGTCTCAGAATGGCGTGCGCAGTGCAGTATCACGCGAAACTATTCTTTAGTTTCGCGTGACACTGCACAGTGTCACTGCAACTGATATGGGCAGTCATGTCGCTTAACATCAGGCGAGCGACTAACTCGTCATGTCATTTGGTGACATAAAAAAGTGTTTTTTTTTTATAAATTTGAATTCGAGAACCATTGGTTTTATTGCTATATAATTTTATCACCAAGTAACAATACAATAATAGTTGAGCAAACAAAGTGTTCGCTAGATTTACGTCGCCCTATCAGATGCTTGAGAACAAAGATCCCTGTGAATGTCTTGCTATCTTAATTAGGATCAGGCGCAAGAGTTCGTTTATCTGATAATTATATTCTTGGGATTAAAGCTGGGCAGGAATTTTATAGACTATAACAATTTTCGTGTAGAATAGATTTTTGCCGGTTGCGTTCAGTTAAAATTTACCGGTATTTTATTAATGACTGGGTTCCTGGAAGCTGGGCAGGAATCGATTTATTTATATTTCAGCACACGTCATGGCAGTTTCTCATCGGAGACGGAAAAGAGTGAGACCTCCAGGACCAGGAAATCGTATCACAGAACGATACTCAGTCATAGATTAGTGCTCAAATCGAGATTTCATTTACAAATCGATACGGGCCTTAACATACGCTCAAAAGTCGCGCAGGATGGGTACCTAATGTTTTTCAAATCCTGCCTGTACTCAAGATCATCACCACCACAATCTCTTCCAAGAGTTATCAGTTCTGCGACCAAATGAACAGCGGACAGCCATTTTAAGTGACGACACGATCCTATAGATATTATGAGTATTATTTTCAATTAGGTCAAATAAAATCACTTAAATTGATAAATAATATAATTTAATCACACATCTTATAAAGTATTTAAAAAATTATTTACGATTCATATAAGAAGCAAAGTTGATGGTAGGCAGCTCCGTGATCCCGTCTTTGGAGACCACCTTCACTTGGAAGTTAGGCAGATTGATGAACAGTCTCTGATGAACTTCTTGCACGCACAGCTTGAGCACTTCGTAGGCCTCTGCTACCGTCAAAACTGGGCAAAACAAAAAACTACTTCATCAATTGTCATTAATACTCCAAAGACGTCATCCCTTTTGGAACGAAGTTCCTTATCGCGCGTTGTGAAAGGGGGGCTAGACGGAAAAAAGTTAAGATCAAAAGTTGTAACGACACCTTTTGAAGCCATGCGGCGTGCACTTGTTTCTCTCTCTCTTTCTCTCTTTAGGAGTAAGTTGAAAATACTCGAGCAAAAACATACTTTCTCAAAGCAAGCAATCAACTAACTAGCTAGACTAACACCATCTTACATAACAACATCTTACAATATTTATGATACTGGTCCAATATCCCGAAGCTGAGGTGTCCGCCGAAGCCGTGGACCGCGTACGGGACCTTTATGCAGGACGCCAGAAAGTCCAGCGAGAACAGCTGCCCGCCGCTTTTGTCATCATACGCCGCGACCAGCATGTTTATCATAGACGGATTCTAGGTAAAATATGATATAACTTAAAATCAAAAAAGAACAATTTTTTTACAAATTCCGATCACTTTTGAACTATTTTAGTATGGTATGTACGAAAAATTGATGAATATTGATCCAGTGCAATAGATAATATTTATGAATAAAATGAGGTTTCTTCAATTATTCCTCTCGAAAGTCCCGCGGGATCCTATCGCTAAGCTGGATCTTCTACAGATTTTGTAAGATGAATAACGGCTAAACTCACGTCAACTAAAAGTCGAAATTACTCCGACCAGGTTTCGGACATATACGATGTCCTTCTTCTGGGAGCCAGATACTAACGCAAGCCACGGCGGCTTTCCCGAGCGTCAGCACGTAACTCTACAGATTTTTTTATTCTGTCCTTTTAGACTTAGCCAGCCTGATTGTTGAACAGGTCGGCTCATAATGTTCGATTCCCGCGGCAGGACAAGTATTTGTGCAAGGAAAGAAAGCGCAAATGCTTGTTCCGAGTCTGGGTGTTGTGGGACCACATTACTCGTAGTTCCTGGGTCCCTAAATACAAGGAATTCTAGTTAAGATCTAGGATCTTAGATATCTGATTGTTTGGCGTTATTTATTTATTTCTTTGTTAAGTTTTGATTTCATGGATCTAGGTAATGGATGTACAGAGAGAATGATCCTTTATATTATGACAAAAAAATGCTAACAATATTTTTTTGTTTTTATTATTTCCTACATATTTAACAAATAAAATAAGAAGTGCACCATGTACATCAAAATCGCATATTATTTACCACCACATCTCTCCCTTTCATATCGTTTTGAATTTATTAACGCGCGCTCCGGTAACAGCAGCGCTTGTTAATAATTAATTTAAAAAAGCAATTAACATTCATATAACGCAAAGACCGAAAGTTTTCCAAAAACGTAATTTAACCTAACCAAATTTAATAATTATGATATAGCTGGCTCATAATTTATTCACAAATTTAATAAATAAAATACCATGAACCAGTTGACACAAGAATAATTCACAGATCTCTTGAGATTTCCTTCTCATGCTAAGAGCAAACTAGCATGTTTTCTTCACTAACTCAACATAAATAACTCATCATCATCACCGTCTTATCAATCAATTTAGTCAAACATTTTTTGGAGAAAATTCGTATTATCGTCTTCACGAAAGTCATTACCAAAAGACAATAGATGAGTGACAGTCAGGCGCCTGGGACATCAGATAACTATTACTGTAGGCAGGAATTACTATGAAACTGGGGCCGCCGCGTCAGTTACCTCGTGAACTCTTTTATATTCATTGACACTTGCTTTGTGATTTCCTAATTCAAATCCGACAGTCGTAAGTAGATGAGATCTTACTCTATCAAGTCAAGGCTTGAGCATCTTAACCATAAGGGTTATACTTACACCAGTCCGCAGTCCATCAGCCAAGTTTTTCCTTGTGAAGTGCACAGCGGCTAAAGGTTCTAGCCCATACTTGTTCCGCATCTTGTACAGCTGCAGATTCTTCGAGACAAACTGTGAGAACTGGCTGGCGTCTCCTGCGTCGCCCACCACACCCATTATCAGCTTGTCTGTGATCTGGTACAGCTTGTTCTCGTCTGGAAGGTGGAATTCAAACTGACGTTTTGGTCCTGGTTGCGCATAGGACCAGCCAATCCACGAGAGTGTCGTAAGAGCCAGCTAAGGGAATATCCAGGGAATCGGCAGGCACCTTTCTCGGTACAGTAAAATCTTCTACGATCACCAAACTGCCTGCCAAACCGACCTTTAGATCATTAATGGGAAGACCCTACCTTTTGTAACACAGTTTAATTACTAAAACAAAAAGCAGAGCTCACTTTATCATGTAATTTAATTAAGTGTTTTGCAATAAACCGTTTGAATTTGTAACCGTGGTGATTTCGGAAAACTCCTCCAATGATAAACGTTCAAAGTAGTGTGTTATGATAAGTTTTCTGCACTTTTCTAGCCATGATCTGAATTCTTTGGTTGGGTTCTTAGGTTCGTGTTACAGAACGATGCTCAGTCATCGATCGGTGTTCAAGCAGAGATTTCATTCACTAATTGATCACTTTATGAATGAAATCTCTGCTTGGGCACCGATCGATGACTGAGTATCGGTCTGTAATACGGACCTTAGATTGACTCAGTGTTTTTTGACGCGCAGATTAGATACCATTTTACTTTATGGAATCCGTTTTGTGGTATTTGTTGGTAGCTTTCCTATCAATGTACTATCAGTTTGAATATGTAAGGATCTGCTTTTGTTAACTTTGTTTGTGAGTTAAAAGGTTTTGTTCGCAATATTACTACTTCATTTCCATGCTTTATTTTTATTTTCCTTGGACTGAATAAATAATAGCAGCTCTACGTCGTGACTTTTTGTGATTGGTTTCTTTGACATAATGTTTTCGTGCTACCTATATATTTAGGTCTTTACCTATGAAATTGCCGTTTTGTTTGAAAAAAGTTAAAGTATTTTTTTTTTTCGAACTTATTTATATCTTTTATTCAAAGTAATCACCCCTGCAATCAATGCATCTTTGCCAACGTTGTGGCAGTTTATGGATGCCCTTCTTGAAAAAATCAGCAGGACGGGAGACAACAAACTCTTCAAAGGCGTTTTGTACTGCCTCTCGGGAATTGAATTTTTTTCCCGCTAAAAAGTTGTCCAAATTTTGGAAAAAGTAATAGTCGGTAGGCGCAAGATCTGGTGAGTATGGCGGATGAGGGAGAGCTTCCAAACCCAACTCATGCAGCTTAGAGACGGTCTGTTGTGCAGTATGGGGTCGCGCGTTGTCGTGAAGTAGCAGTGGAGACGACCGATTGACCAAAGCTGGTTGCAGACGTGCGAGTTTCGCCATCATTGTGGTCAGTTCTTCAATGTACACATCTGCAGTAATGCTCTCACCGTTTTGTAAAAAGCTATGATGAATCACACCAGCACTAGACCACCAAACTGTGACCATCACCTTTCTAGGGGTCATTTTTCGTTTTGCACATTGCTTTGGTACCGAACCAGGATCTAACCAACTTGCTGAGCGCTTTCGATTGTCAAAAAGAATCCATTTTTCGTCGCACGTAACAATTCGGTTCAAAATTCCTTCATTTATGTGTCTGTTAAGCAGCGCAAGGCAAGTCTCGACGCGTACGTTGCGCTGGCGATCGTTAAGTTCGTGGGGCACCCATCTATCAAGCTTTTTTATCTTGCCAATCTGTCGCAAATGGACCAATATTGTTTTGATGCTAACATCAAAAGCTGCTGCCAGCTCAGCTGTAGATTGAGATTCATCAGCTTCCACAATCGCCTTTAATTCATCATTGTTGACCAAAGTTTCCGGACGAACACGAGGTTCATTTTTCAAGTCAAAATTCCCAGAACGGAACCGTGCAAACCAATAACGGGTTGTACGTTCGTTTGTACAGTTCTCTCCGTAAACGTCGTTGATGTTACGTGTCGTTTGTGCCGCGTTGGTGCCACGACGGAACTCATATTCTATAATTACACGAAATTTCAAAGTATCCATTATGAGGAAAAATGTTGAAATGTAATGAAAATACAACGCTAATCAATAAACAAAAGACTTATATTGTAAATAGAATGTCATATTTTTAAAACAAAATTAATTTGAATTTAGAATTCATAGCCAATCAAAACTTTTTTTTGTTTGAAAAAGTCTGTACTGCAATACGGCAATTTCATAGGTATAGACCTATTATATATCTCTATATCGTATCGTATCTTTGACTGGCCCGATAGCTCAGTTGGTAGTAGCCCTGCCTTCTGAACTGTGTGTGGGTTGTGGGTTCGATTCCCACCCAGGACAAACATTTGTGTGATAAACGTAGGTGTTTGTTCTGTGTCTGGGTGTTATATTGTATTCTATGTATGTATTTACAAACAAAAAGTATTTAAATATTGTATCAGTTATCTGGTTCCCAGAGCACTTTGCTAAGTTTGGGGCTAGATGGCGTTGTTTGAGATGTCCACACATATTATATTATTATATTATATCTTTAACGTGTTGTACTTATGTACCTACATGATCTACATGTATAATGCTTTAGTTTGAGCGAGGTTTATTAGCCTGCTGAGAGGTTTTCTATACAAATTATGCAAGTACAATAACAGGTTCATTTGTTTTGTGTTCTGACTTCTAGCGAAAACATCCCATCATAAAGTGCAACAACACTGAAGAATAAACAATGTTGAAATTCCTGTAATGGCTACCTAAAATAAAGTAATAGCCTCTATAGAGACAGAAATTTCTACAACACTGCGAAACGATATTTAATAGGTGATTGACTTTTTCTGTATCTGAGTGTTTTAGAAAACGATTCTCGGTACAGAAAGTATATATAATACAAGGCTCGTAATGATGAGTCCTGACCGAGTGATATTAAGTCTTAATAATCAAAAAATAATAATTTAAATAAGCACCAAAATAATCTTTGTGAACACCTTTAAAACAGAAGTAGGAAAATGGACCTAGTAATATTATGCAATCACGGTCTACTTTTTTATATTTATTACTCAAGGCTAACACGGATGGAAGTTACACTAACACGTAGCCATCAAGTCAAATATATAATTATTAAAAATGATAATTTGTTATATTTAGTTACACACGGTTGGTCAAGTGGGCAAAAGCATTTAACCAAAAGGTTATTTAAATATTGTTTAATTTATGTGACACCATTACACCTAGGTAACACTTTAGGTCTAGTCATTAACTGTAGCTAAATTACGCACTAAGATGAGGCTGTCTAGAAATCTAGGACATATTGCGATGAAAATTGAATGGTGGTGACCTCGGCCCCTTGGACAATGTCTCGCTGAGAATCAACTATTTTATTACCTAAGGTTTCAGAATATATTTATATGCAATCGAAAAACAACCCATTTGCCTGTTTATTTTTACTTTTATTTCAGTGTGGTATAACCACAGATCCTATAAAACGGTAACTATAACTTTTTTATAGGATCTGTGGGTACAACAGGTTTCTATAAGCGAGCGTGCAACGTTGAAATATGGTAACACATAGAAATGTTTTTTTTATTCACGGCAAATTTTCAACTAAATACTACAATGATATAATGACTAATACTAAACACTACCTATTCCAAAAAAAAAAAACATTTGGACTATATACTAGCCTACGACCTATACGCAGTCCAAATGCTCCAGCCCAGGTATCTTCATATTAAAATATAAATCGTCAAATCTCACCATTTTTCATGACGATGATACTCTGGGTGTTGGTTTGGTCGGCTGCTATTATAGCGAAGTCGGCGCACTGCATACCCAGTAGACACTGTAGGTGAACATTGGCTTGGGCCATTTATATAAATTGCTAAAAATAAAATAAAAATTTGTATGAAAATTCTCTCTTTTTCGTTAAAAGGCTAATTCTGCCAATGTCATGTGAGGAAAAATTTGTACGGGTATGTCATTTTAAAGTAATATTTTGTCAAAGTCATAATGCCACTGTAAAATGGTGGATATTTTACTAGGGGCTCTAGAAAGCAATTAAGAGAAAACGAAAAGGCATGGTTTTATAAACTTAGAAGCAACTTGGAAGCTCATGCACGTTCACGATCACTTAACGAATAATAATCCACCCACACACGTTAAAATTCAAAAATACACGGGTTATGGAACAAAAATCAAAATTTAAAACCGCCTTTTTGGATTCTTTTCAATGACCCCATGAAAATTATCTCCCTTTTTCGTTTAATGGCTAATTCTGCCAATGTCATGTGAGGATTTTTTTTACGAGTGAGGGTACGTCATTTTAAAGTACAATGTCAAAATGCCATCTTCGTTTGATGTGCTATCTTTCTACGTGATATTGGCAAAATTGTGGTAACCTCTCCACAAAGGCCATTTACAAAGAGTTGAAGTTGAAGTCAAAATGTGTAAAATGGTGGATATTTTACTGGAGGCTCTAGAAAGCCTTGAAGAGAAAACAAAAAGACATCTTCTATACGAGTATATATAAAACTCAAAGGTGACTGACTGACATAGATCTATGAACGCACAGCCCAAACCACTGGACGGATCGGGCTGAAATTTGGCATGCAGGCAGATGTTATGACGCAGGCATCCGCTTAGAAAGGATTTTTCGAAATTCCACCCTTAAGAGGGTGAAATGGGTGGTTGAATTTTTTTCCCATAGACGCTGCGGGTGAAGCTGCGGGCAGAGCTTTTATAAACTTGGAAGCATTTGCCTACAGTCGAGCACGTTCAAGAACACTAACGGATGATGCAGATGCAAGCAATCCAGCACATCTATAAATATGCAAACATTTTTATAAACGTTAAACATACTCACCTTGTGTACCTTAATCTATAATCATATCATATCTTAATATATAAAAATGAATCTCAATTTCCCTTGGTCATTGCATCACGGGTGAATGTATGCTAATTCTTTTTTTGTAGTGTTTAATATTGTCAGGAGAAGGTTCTTATGAAAAAAAAAGTTAGAAAATTTTCAGCACGCGAGTGAAACCATGGAGCGCGGCTAGCTTAAAATAATAATGCTAGTCATCGAATTTTCTAGATTTTCCTTATCTCGGTCACCGGTGCAGTATGGGAAACTCCCATAGTTTCATTGTACCATCTCCCGGTGCACGGCCCATTGTCATCTTATCTGCGGCGCCTGTGAATCCAAGCTTTATATTATAAGTTGCGTTTTCATTGAGCGACGTGCTGAATGTGAGCGAACATTCGCTAATTCAAGGACTATGGCAGTTCATTCCCAACTTTTCATATAACATAATACTATACGGTAATCATACTCCTGGCCTAATGGAGATTTTGAGAAATGCAACTATAAACTAATTAAAGCATAATAAACCGCAGAATTCTGGTCTATAGACAGTAATAAAAAGGCAAAGTAGAAAGCTAAGTTATCTAAGCTACGATAATTGTTTACGTGGTCGTATGTAATTATCATGATTTAAGTATTATGTTAGTCTCTCTCTGATCTCTCTCACTCTCTCTATCTCTGTCTCTCTCGGATCTCTCGCTCTATCTCTGCCTCTCTCGGATCTCTCTCTCTATCTCTGTCTCTCTTTGATCTCTCTCTGTCTCTCTTTGATCTCTCTCTGTCTCTGTTTCTCTCTGATCCATCTCTCTCTCACTCACTCTCTCTCTGTCTCTCTCTGATTTCTCTCTCTCTCTCTCTCTGATCTATCTCTGCAAAAAAAAAAGAAAGAGATATATAAAAGAGTTAGGCGACACTGATGACTTAATAAGCACAACGTTATAAATAGGTGTCTATTAGACCAGCTAGACGATCGCTTAACTTGATTGCAACCAATAGAAACACAAAATTGTATGAAGTTTGGAATTGGTCCTTTTTATTTCGATTTTTTTACAATAAAAACGACATGGGTTATAAGACGGGAACTTATTAAAATAGTGTAGGTATACTAGGTATTACTCGTATATTTATTCTGTGGTATATAACTAGCTATTTTTTCTAAAGATAAAAGTTTACACGAAAATCATGTGAAATCAATTATGTCAATCTCACGTTTTGCAAACATTACTCTTCAAGGGCGGCCATCGCGCCGACGACGCGTCTTGTATAAATTACGTACGTTACCTGAATGCTTTTATATTTTTGTTGATAATGTACCAAAGGGATATTTTATATTTTTTTATATATATTTTTTATATCTGTGGACATTTCACACAGCGCCATCTAGCCCCAAACTAAGCAAAGCTTGTACTATGGGAACCAGATAACTGATAGAATACTTAAATACTTTTTGTTTGTAAATACAATAGAATACAATATAACACCCAGACATGGAACAAACATCGATGTTCGTCGCACAAATGTTTGTCCTGTTTATTTCGCTTTTAGTGATTTAACCACTAACATAGCCAGTAATATCAAAAATAGGAAAAGTTGTATAAAAAACAGACCAAATCGAAGTTACACATCTACACATATAAATAATAAAAAAGTAAACAAACTTAACCAAAGTGTAACAATGGGTCTTATCGCTCAGGGCGATCTCTCCCAGACAACCTTGCATGAAAAGGAATAACGCAGTTGATTATGATTTAATATAAAATAACTCTCCGTTCTAATAATAATAATAAGTAAAAGTTGTTCAAAATATCACAATTTAGAGCGCGCCGCTACATAAAATAATGAATCAAGATAAAAATCTGACGAGGAAAATAATAACAAAAAATTTAAAGCATCCCCAAAATAATGTCTCCCCGTAATATTCAGCTACGTAACTTTGAACGCAATTCTCTTGATGACTTTGGCCTCAAAGCGGTATAATTATAGAGTACGTACTTTGCTTTGGCATCCGTAACTTTCCCTCCTGGGTCCGGAGGAAATTTCTACGGGTATTCTGGGCATTCCTGGATTCTTGGGCATCCCGACCGCACGACCGTAGGTTACTTACCTACCTAATAACTTAAATCCGTTAGCTGGCGATTTTTGTTCTAACAAAAGGTGATATACATCATACAAACATACAAATTGCTCAGTATATAAATCGCAAGATTGGTTAATCTTAAATAAATATACAAAAATTTTATAAAATTTGTACATTTCACCGATTTTCTTGTCGCCACAAAGCTTACCTCTGTATGTAATTATGTATACACCACAGACTAAGATGATCCACCACAGACTAAGAAGATCCACTAATAATCTGTTGTTGATAAATTTCGTAGCTCTACAAGCTTACATTATTTGATTTTTGGCGGGAACGCGAAAAAGATTGCGTCACCGCATTGTATTATTTTCCAAAACTTGTGTTATTTTCAGTGTTAGTGCATAAAATTGGTGGCATTCTATTCGTTAAGTGCTGGATTACAGGTGTGAGTGTGGGAAAGTGGTATAATGATGGTGAAACGTTTCTTTTCGTGTTGTTTCCAAAACTCCATAGAAGCTTCAAGTGAAGTTGCCACCACTTTACTAGGAGTATGACTTTGACTAGACTCACTTGACTTGATGACTTCGACTGTGACTTGACACATATTTGCGTGAAATATCATTAACTTGATAAATTATCAATTACTTGACACTGGTTAAATACACGGAGATGTGGAGCCAAAACATTTTAAAAAAAAGTTTACATTATAACTGACACAATACACAAACCGTGTCATGGCCATAAAAGAAGAAAAAAAAGTTTACATTATAGAAAATAATGCACACTCACTCAAGTATCTATAGGTTTGAAGCATTTGGACTGAATATAGGGCATCGCGGCTAGTGTAGGTACAATCCAAATGTTTTTTGTAGTGGATAGTCAAAAGAATTGAGGCACTTAAAATTTTATGCATATAAGTAAAATACTTTCTTACTTAGATCAATTGAAACAAATTCGTAAAATACCAATATAAGGGCTCAAAGTGATTCCGTAGAACAAGTTCAAAGGACAAATATAATATAGATAGATAAATTAAAACGTTTCCGAACTTTGATCATATATTTTCTCAAACAAACAATTGAAAGTGTTAACTTTGAAAGTGATAAAAACAAATGAAAATCTAGCAACCGATTTTCTGTTGATCCACGAAGGGCCGATGACAAGCAACGCGCGTTGAATCCAGCTGACGCGTCAGGATGCCAGATACCCTCTCCCTGACGGCCGGCGTGAGCCTCGGCCTGCTCGCTGGAATCGTGTCGAGCGTCTGCTACTTCGTTGCCAATGGAGTCACGTGGCCCAAGTAAGTTTATATTGTGGTTTTATCTAATAATCTATCTATAACTACAATTATTACACCGCTAACACTCACGAGATACAGTCGAATTACTCGACCGGTGAGTTTTGGCGGGAACGCGAAAAAGATTGCGTCACCGCATTGTATTATTTTCCAAAACTTGTGTTATTTTCAGTGTTAGTGCATAAAATTGGTGGCATTCTATTCGTTAAGTGCTGGATTACAGGCGTGAGTGTGGGAAAATGGTATAATGATGGTGAAACGTTTCTTTTCGTGTTGTTTCCAAAACTCCATAAAAGCTTCAAGTAAAGTTGCCACCACTTTACTAGGAGTATGACTTTCACTAGACTATGACTTGACTTGATGACTTCGACTGTGACTTGACACATATTTGCGTGAAATATCGATAACTTGATAAATTATCAATTACTTGACACTGGCTATAATACACGGAGGTGTGGAGCCAAAAAAAAAAAAAAAAAATAACTCGACCGGTGTTCGGGCAATATGATTTGAGATGCCCATTGATGCCCATCCTCAAGGAGTACGCGCGGCGGCGGGGGCGGCTCGGCGCTGATATTCGACTATATCCCGTGAGTGTTAGCCGTGTAATAGTTGTAGTTATGAGTACTACTCACGTCAGTTTCTATAATATTAATTCTATCTATATACAAAAATGAATCTCTGTTTCCCTTGGTCGTCGCATCACGCGTGAATGGATGAAACATTTTCGCTAATTATTCTTTTGTTGTATTTATTATTGTCAGGAGATTCTTATGAAAGAAAAATTAAGAAAGTTAAGCGAAAAATGAGAAAACCGCGTGAGTGAAACCGCTGTGCGCCGCTAGTGTACTATAAAGTGTTCTATAGGTCCGGTCACGTCAGAAGGGGGACTTCTTCTGTGTCAGTAATTCTTCTAAAACTTAGCAGTACGTTCCAAGGAGTTTCCTTCTAGTTTATTTTCCTTTCTTCTTCGGCTACCTACGTCCAATATCAATTTTCAAACCTTTTATTTTATGAGTAAAGTTTGAACGTCATCTGGGCGTAATGTCACAGATTATTAAAATGTTTTGAATAGGGGCAAACAGATCAATCATCTGTTATTTTATTCGTTAGTATGATTTTGTACGTTATCTACTACAAAATATTTTAAACGGAAAAGTTATTTTAGGTGGTTTCACAAATAGCCGGGTGAGGTAATTTCAGTTCCCTATCCCTAGGTGTATAAAGTGAAACATTAGTGTCGATTCTGAGTCGCATGCTCTAAAGCTAAACGATATTAACATATTACCGTCTTTGACATTTCTCCTTTATCAGAAGAGTACCGCCATACTTTAAGTTTACTTTAGTTTTAGAGAATGCAACACAGAATCGACACCATTATCGGTTTGTTTGTTAATTGGTTTGTGTAGCTTTCACGTCAAAACGGCTGAATCGATTTGTATGAAAACTCGCTCACGGATTCCCTATATGACCGGGATCAAAATACGATCTTTTCACGTCAAAATGGCTGAATCGATTTGTATGAAAATTTGCATATTTAGCATTTGAAATATTTAGAGACTTACCGCAATAAAATGGCATATTGCGGGATTGACACGCGTTTTATAAATACTTTGAAGCTTACCACCAATTGCGACATCTGGTGACGTTACAAAGAATTTTTACGTAACACAGTACCAATGTCACAGTGTACAAAAATGAACTTCTAGCGACAAGAGCTAGTTAGTACCAACAGTTTTATACTGATGGCGCTGCTGTAGAGTAGAGACCTTACCATTTTACATGATAGGTTCTTATACCGTAATCAAATTATAATCTAATGCTACGTTTAGATAAAAATATTCATTAAGGACGTTTTAGAGTTATTATTTATATACTAATTGCGCCCCGCGGCTTCACCCGCGGATAAAAAGTAGTTATTTACTCATTCCACGGGATAATTTCATTTATCCGGGACAAAATGTAGCCTATATGTCAATCTAGTATACTTATTACTCTAGTATACTTTAGTTACTTCCACAGTATTATGTCATACGGCATCTTACTGTGGGGTAAAGCCGCGGACATACAATCAATTTTTGTCTTACAGAAAAGAGCAATTCGTTCCATTTATAACATGAAATCCCGCGACTCTCTCAGGGAACGATTTAAGGAGATAAATATTCTTACAGTGGCTTGTCAATACATTTACGACAATTTGATGTACACTCGCAAAAACATTAGCTCTTTTCCCAGATATTGCGATATTCATAACTTTAATACTAGGAACAAAAATAAATTGAAAGTTCCAAGATTCAGACTGCAGAAAGTTAATGGTTCATTTATGGGAAACTGTATACGCTTTTATAACAAGTTGCCCGACGGTATCGAACAATTGTCAATGCGTAAATTTAAATTATTCATAAAGTCAAACTTAATGAAAAAAGCCTATTACACAATAAATGATTATGTGTCGGACAAAAAAGCTTGGCCTGAATATCCCAAGCTTAACGGTATGTAATCTTAGGTACTTTGCCTTTTGCCTATTCCTATCTATAAATTCAGTTTCTATTTGTAATGTTTATAATAAGATAATCACGGTATTTTTCTTGCACCGGTGTGACGTGGTGGTTATTTTTGTAACATATTCATTATCTCAACTGTAATGAATTATATACATTGTAAAAGACAGTAGAAAGAAGACAAAAACATCACTGTAAAGTTTCTTGTAGCTTCTTCTTTACAGTTGTAATCGAAGCTTCGGATCAAAGTTTTCAATTCTGCATTGTGCCGGATTGCTTGCACCAGTAGTGAGAAAGAGAACTGCTTTTTTTTTCAAACTCATATATTGTAATGGGCTTGCTATATTATTTGACAATAAGCACTTTGTAATTTTATATGCTTAGTGAAATAACTTAATTTTAAGTACCTAGTATAATTTTGACTTGTAAAAGTGCTAAAATTAGCCTATTTGCAATAAATCTTTTGACTTTGACTTTGACTTTGAGTGTATAAGCTATCTTGGTACCGAATTTCATCCAAATCCATTTAGACGTTTGAGCGGTGAAGGAATAACAAACATACACACAAACACACATACAAACTATCGCCTTTATAATATTAGTGTGATTCGTTTGAAGTGTGATTATCATTATTATTTATGAATCGTTAATATTTTTAATTAAATAATTAAGATATTTCAAATTGAGTACACGACCCTATTATTATCTACTGTTAGAGATGCAAACAGTTTATGTATAGTAAGTTCATGTTAATTTATAGTTTATGGTGCTACCTAATATTAGTATAATTAGTTAAATAATTAGCATAACACCAAAAGGTGCTCTAACATAAACGGAACGCAAGCACTCGTGGCTAACAATCGTCCCATATTTCGTCACATCCGGATAATCGTGGGTTATTTGATTTTTAACAAAGAACTGTAGGGTTTTCACATGGTAACATTTGGGCGTACTTATTATACAGCAGCCACTTTCACTAGCACTGTGCGTCTCCAATATTTTCCGACCAGGATTAAAATAATTAGGATTTTTCTTATAGAATGTTTGTAAACATTTTAATAATATACTTGTAGGTTGGAACGGTTTGTGCATAGGTTGCAACCTATATAACTATAGGCCTTCAGCATGTCCACACCGCACCGTGTCTGGAACAAGAATCATCTGTAATACACCGAGCGCTCTGTTTTTATAGCCAGATGGGTGGAGGAGCGATGACAGCTACCGGTGTTACCACTGTAATCAATTTTAATGCTACGACAGGGTAAATTACGGTACTGACCGCTGCGCATAGAGTTTATAACTGGACGTTGCCGCCGTCATACTATTTCATTTCAAATAAAGCATAATATTTATCAATTTATCTTCTACATAAATACTATAGTTACTAATATCATTATAAATAAATTTCACAGGGGAGCTCCAAGTCCCATACCTTCGGATCTAAACACGGGATCAGAAATTCAAATAAAATTTCCAGAGGATCTTAGCAAGAGTAATAAGTAAAAATACTTTTTTCCCCGCGTTAATATCACAGGGCACCATTATCGATAGGGATAGGGACAGTATTTTAGATTTATAAATAACTAGTTGTGCCCCGCGGATAAAAAGTATTTTAATTTTTTGCTTACTAATCCCACTGGAAAATTTTACTTTTCCGGGATAAAATGTAGCCTATATGTTAATCTAGTGTATAAACTATCCTGGTACCAAATTACATCCAAATCCATTCAGCCGTTTGAGCGTGAAGGAGTAACAAACATACACACATACAAACCTTCGCCCTTTATAATATTAGTGTGAAGTGTGACTAGCGGCCCGTCCCGTCTTTTTACGGGTTTTATATACCTATATATTATATCGCCTATATTCATTATAAATATATATTACATCATTCATCGGGGATAATGTAGGATTCTAATGGTGAAAGAATTTTTCAAATCAGTCCTGTAGTTTCATAGCCTGTTCAATGCAAACAAACAATAAAATCTTTCCTCTTTATAATATTGTTTTAGATAAATAATATATCAATATTATTAATTCCTTCTTGCAATGCCACTGACGTCATTTTTTAATTTATTTAGTTTGATAAATAACTTGGTATCTATTTGTGTCGACAGCCCTACGAGTAAGGCATCGAACCGTAGCATCCAGCAAGCGAAATCGCTGAATTCGTTTATTTAGGAGTTTGAAAGTAGAGGCATGTCACGTACGGAAACGGATGGATGCTGCGGCGGCGACTTTGACGATGAAATGAGCCGACTTATTGATCTGTTTTGTTGACTTACTGGCACTTTGGTCACGTGATGTTAAGTCACGACAAGGTCACGCCGAGTTCATAATAGGGTTTGTTCTTGAATTTAACTTAGCCAGTCAAACACACTATCAAGTGTCTAGCGAAGTCAAAGTAAAATTATTCATTGCAAAATAGGCAATTTTTTTCGTATATTTTTTACCGTGTGTTCCTGGCGTAAGATAAGGCCCGCCCTTAATTTTTCCGTAATGCCGTCAATACCGTGAGAATATCAAAGGAATGGGCAACAGCATTCTGCACTATAGTGTAGGCACTGCGAGCACCAAGACAGCTGCAAGCATGCTGGTGAATATGAATCACAATCGCGATCACTGCCGAGCGCGATCTTTCTGCAGCTACTCTCTTCCTGGAGCAAGAAAGATCCTTCTTGCTCCAGGAAATATTCGATCTTGAGTCATAGAAAAAGATAGAGCCTAAAAATTTGCGATTCCGTGATGGCAGATGTGGTTCAACCCTTAGCGATTCGTCCCACACAATCCACTTACACCTGAGGACTCATTATCTAGTACCTACCTACCTAAATATTGAGATAAATTTACTATACCTTTATTTTATGTGATTACTACTCGTTATATATGATCATCTTGTGGTCGAACATCAGTAAAAATATGACTCCACAATCATTATAAAATAAGTGAAAGATTACCATTTGATAAATATTCTTCAAAATAGATATGTACTTCCTTCTATTCCACACTACATACTTATGTCATCGTTTCATTTTCTATGCAAGCATGCACCATTGTAGACTGCGTCGTCACTTTCCATCAGGTGGTCAAATGGTCTGTCTATAAGCCTCATAACCCGGAGGGGGCGGGTTCGATTCCCGCGGCTGTTCAAGTATTTGAGCACAGAAAAAAAAGCGCAAACTTGTTCTGAGTCCGAGTGTCGTGGGGCCATGGTTCTCGTAGTTCCTGGGTCCCTAGACACAGGGAATCCTAGTTAGGGTCCAGGACCTATGTGTGTGATCGATGGACGTTATTTTTTTAAAAATACGTTTTACAAAAATAACCTCATCATTAGCCTGAAGACGCGTGGACACGTGTGTGACGTATTCAGCAGTGGTACTTAACACAGGCTACCCAAAGGCAATTAAATAAAAAATGACCCTTTATTATGGAAACGGTGAACCCCAGTGGGCCAGTCGAACCGTAGCGGTACGATACCGTACCGTGGGGTAAATTGAACAGCTATTATTGACCATGTGTTTTCACGGCAACGGATATCTGGGAACATGCAATATTGATAGTGATGGGGTTCTGTAGGAAATACAATTATTTATCTACCTAGTAGAAGTTCTAACTGGAAAATGTTCCGACAAGCGAAAAAACAATTTTTTATGCGTTTTTACAGGAGATTTGAGTATAGATAGATTTATCAACAGCCTGACGACGTCCACTGTTGAATACAGGCCTCTGCATAGAGCACCACATAGAGCAGCTTCTTGCCTCCTGCATCCATAGGCTCTTCGCGATTTTCACCAAGTCGACGGTCCACCTAATAAGGGGATGCTGCGTCCAGTTTGTGGTCACCACTCAAGAACCTTTCTTCCTTAATCTACTATATAATATCTATAAGGACAGCCTCGTCCTTATAAAAAAATTCGTAGTGAAATTTATCTATGCGGAACGTACAGCCAATACTCATCCTCTTTTATCAGCTTGAATCATAATCAAATAAGCTCGTACAATTATTCATTTAGCGTCATTGATAAGCCCTTTTGTCTGTGATAAGCCGATGCAATGCAGGTTAATCGACGCGAAGTGAGAGTCAACAAACGGGCGTCCTCAATTATTTTGCAACATTTTGTACTGAAATCTAACTGAAACTTAAAATCTCTTTTGTAATTAAGATTTTTTTCATGAATCAGGAGAGCAACGTTGTGAAAGTGTTTTTATATTGTAACTCAAATTAAATAAATTGTTCTCTAATACTTAGTTCTTTTGAAGGAACTATGTGCTTAGTATTTTTGTCCATGCAGTAATGTCATCTAAAAATTCTTATTAGTTCCTTCAACAGTTCCTTTGAAGAAACTACTGATTTTTCTATCTCTGAGATTTCCTACACAAAAGCTAAAGATACTACAGAAACTAACAAATTTTCTTTATTGGAACTTAATGTATTTTTAGATAAGGATCGAGGTCTAGCTTAATAGCTACTTTTATAAGTATGACCTAGGAAAAATGGCCCATAACAGAAGCAACCTCGATATCCACTGAAGATGTTTATCACCAATCACAACAACAGATCTTCAAAATTAGATTAGCACGATTGCGGCCTTCACGGAACCCTGATGTACGCGGGAATTACGGACGCACGGGGCGCATCGCCGTACCATTCAGTTAGACCGCGGCCGCCAATCGAACAAAACTTCCGAATTTTATATTAAAATAACTTTTAGTAACTTTCATTATCGTTATAATAAATAAGTCATAAAACTATGACCATTTGATTTTTTTTCGAAGTTATCAAGTTTTATAGTGCTTATTTACGTATAAACCTTATTTATATGGGATTAATTATTAAATCTGTACTGTGAGTGAGATTGTGTTTTGCGAGAATTTTTAGACAGCATATGGATGTAACGCGGTGCATTCCAAAGGTAAGGCGTAAAATAACGACTTTCAACTTTTTTTTGAAAAATGTGGCATCATGCACTTTCTCTGCTAATTTGGTGCACCTGCTCTCTCGTAGATCTTGTAAAATTACTACGAGTTTAATGGTCATACATGAAAATATAAAACATTTTGAATTATAAATTATGTTGTTATAAATAAATTGTCAGTCATTTAGTAGCTAGTTGGCATGAATTTGCGATATTGTCATATAATGCTAAGTCTAACAATGCCGCTATGAGAGATCAATGCACGCACGAGATTCCAGCCATTTATTAATTTAAGAGGGGTTAGTTAATTTTATCCCGAAAAAATAATGGTTATTGAGGGGCGGGCGAAGCCGCGGGCAGAATCTAGTGTTGTTATAAAAAAAAATCTAGTGATTTATACACTAGATTTTTGATGGTTCTCAAAATTACGTTATGTGAATGGTATTTGTATTTTGTATTTATTTAGTATAAACAATAATAATAACGCCCAACGATTACATACATAGAGCCTGGACCCAACTAGGATTCCCTGCATCTAGGGACTCAGGAGCTACGAGGACCATGCTCCTACATCACTCAGATACAGAACCATTATTTATGCTTATTTTCTGTGCACAAATACTTGTTCTGCCGCGGAAATAGAACCCGCCGCATCCGGGTTATGAGCCTACCTGCCCAACTGCAAAGGCTGTCAAAAATAAATGTAACTAAATAAAAGAGGGGAGTTTTGGTGGGAATACGAGAAAGATCGCGTCACCGCATTGTATTATTTTCCAAAACTTGTGTTATTTTCAGTGTTAGTGCATAAAATTGGTGGCGTCTTATTAGTGCTGGATACTTGTGTTATTTTAAGTGTTAGTGCATAAAATTGGTGGCGTTTTATTAGTGCTGGATTACAAAGTGGTGTAACGATGGTGAAAAGTTTCTTTTCGTATTGTTTCCAAAATTCCATAGAAGCTTCTGGTAAATTTGCCACCACATTACTAGGAGTATGACTTAGACTAGACTATGGACCCTATTACAGAACGATGCTCAGTCATCGATCAGTGCTCAAGCAGAGATTTCATTCATAAAGTGATCAATTAGTGAATGAAATCTCTGCTTGAGCACCGATCGACTTAACTTGACACAAGTATTTATAAAATATATAATTTCTCAAGTTAATACTTGAGAAATTATCAATTACTTGACACTGGCTAAATACAAACAAGTGTGGAGCCAGCAAAAAAAAATGATAAAAAGAGCGACCACAATACATGTGTAAAATTGATAATACCATATTACCTTAAGATACGACTAGTCAATTTCAACAAGCTAGGTGGCAAAAACTGTTACACTGATTTATTAATCACGAGCTTCTGCCCGCAGCTTCGCCCACGGCGTGGCTTATGGGAAAATAATTCAACCACCCATTTCATCCTCTTAAGGGTGGAATTTCATATTCATATTCATATTCATATTCATTTATTTGCATTCATGTACAATTTATATATCATGTCAGGTCTTAAAAACTAGTTTAGTAGGTACATGAACCCTGTAAGGGCGCTTGCAACTGAGTGCGATTAAAAATAAATTTATTGATTTCAATTACATAATAGATATATCGTCAATATTTAATAATATTATATAATATTTTCAAGCATTTCATTACTTAATTATTTGGTTATTCAATTAATTACCTATTAAATATGGCAACTCAATAGGTAATATGCAACTAATCTAATCAATCAATTTATTTTAGTCTTTTTATGCTACTACCCACTCTTTACAAAAATAAAAAACAAATCCCACTGGTTCAACGTAGATAAGGCAAACAAGCATAACTGGATAGGTAGGTATACAACACATGGTGGGCCGGTTTATAACTGGACAAATTTTATGTTTATTTATTGTTATGAAACTCTTCGACCGAATAATAACATTTTTTTAATAGGTAGCTTTTTAACTTACTAAGAAAAATTTCGTCTTTTTCAACTTCTTTTATTTCGTTGGGGATTCTATTATAGACGTTCACGAATCTAAAGTTAGGACTTTTTCCAAATATATGTAATTTTGCAGTTGGAAGGATAAGATTGTGTTTGTTCCGTCTGTTGTAATTTTGGTGCAGTTCTGAGTTTGATTTGAAAAAGTGTCTGTGTTTTCTTACGAATATGCCTACTTGCAGTATATATAAGCTCGGTAAGGTAAGTATTTTCCTTTCTATAAAGTGAGGTTTACAACTATCTCGTTGTTTAATGTTTACTAAGATTCTCAGACACTTTTTCTGCATGATAAATAGGTCCATGAAGTCGGTGCTTTCACCCCATATTATAATGCCGTAGTTCAGCCATGCATATGCATACGCATAATATGCTGAGAGGGCAGTACTATAGTTTGTATTTCTTTTAAGTACTCCTAACGCGTAAATAAATTGTGATAACTTTATCTTTATGTTTGCTATATGTTTTTTCCAGTTTAGGTTTGTGTCGAGGGTTAGGCCTAATAGTGTAAATTCCGATTTTTCTTCTAGATTTAATGTATAGCTCAGTTGGTTAAGATTTAATGGTTTTCGTTGATATGTTTTAAATTGTACTATTTTAGTTTTATTAAGATTAATTTGAAGATTGTGACTTTGGAGCCAGTGCTTTGTGTCACAGAAAGTTTTCTCTAATGTTAAATGATCTGCGTGACTAGAAGTATTAAACAGAAGAGATACATCATCCGCAAAGAGAATGCTGGGAGAATTTATAGCTTTAGGTAGATCGTTTATGTATAACAAAAATAGGGTACAGCCGAGCACACTACCTTGAGGGATGGAGTTATTTATAGTTTCGACATTAGATGGTACATCAAGTAATTCGTACGTTTTATCATCGTAATATTCGACTTGGACAAACTGCTTCCTGTTCTTTAGGTAAGACTGGAACCAGCTGTGTGCAGTCCCTCTTATTCCGGCATTATTTAATTTTTCTAACAATATTGTATGTGAAACTTTATCATAGGCTTTTGACATATCAAGGAACAGACCGACTGCATATCTTTTGTTATTAATATATTTGTAAATTTCTTGTACATATTCGTAGACTGCTAGGGTTGTAGATCTGTTCTTCCTGAATCCATATTGATTGTTATGTAGGATATCAAACTTTTCTAGAAATGAATTTAAACGGGTAGTCATTGCTTTTTCAAATATTTTAGAAATTGAAGATAATAATGATATAGGTCTATAACTACTGGGGTTGTCTACCTTCCCTCCTTTTTTTGCAATGGGTTTTATTTTTGCTAATTTAAGTCTTTCTGGAAAACATCCTTGTTCAAATGATTGGTTTACTAAATAAGTCAAAGGCGGGGTCAGTTCAGATACGCACATTTTAATTAATATTTGTGGTATGTCATCTGCCCCAAAACTACGTTTGTTACTCATGTTTCGAATGATATAAATAATTTCTTGCTCAGTTACTGGTTTTATATATATGGATTTTGTGGAGTAAGTATGCACCCGGCGCGTACTCGCAGCCGCTGCCACAGCTGTGGCGCCAGCGCTCTGTTCCCCGACAGACGCGAAGTAGGTATTAAATTTATTTGCGACTGCTAGCGGCGAGCTAATCGACTTACTATCAGAGTTAAGAGTAATATTTGTATGATTTTTGGTTAGATTTTTTGGCTTAGATATTTGTTTAATGATTCCCCACATGGTTTTTGTTTTATTTTTCGATAATTTCATGTCGTTTATAAAATTAATTTTTCTAGATGATTTTATACACTTTTTTAGAAGTTTTTCATAGTTCTTATAATGTATTTTTAAAACATCGTTTTGTATTTGCTCATTCATTATTTTTAGTAATCTTTTATGTTTACACGACTTTTTTATACCCCTAGTTAAATAAGTGTTTTTATTTTTGAGAGGTTTTATTTTTAAACGTTGTTTTGGTATGGTTTTGTTTAATATTAATTGTAATTTAGTGTGAAAAATCTCATAGTTTTTATTTATATCATGTTCGATTAGTATATCATTCCAAATTATATAGCTAAGTTCCGATTTGAATTTTAGTAAGTTTTTGTCGTTGAATATTCTTTTAGTTACGTAGTAGCAGTTTTCGGTTTGGTTAGTTTTTAAAGTTATTTGTTTATACGTTATACAATTGTGGTCGGATATGCCGTTATTTATTACTTCTATTGAATAGTATTTATGATTTGTAAATATAAGATCTATACATGTCGAAGTACTGGGTGTAACTCTAGTAGGTGTTTTTATAATTTGATGGAAATTGTACTCAAGCATATCATTAACTAGTCTTAGGCTATCTTTAGAGTGAGACATCATATCTATATTAAAATCCCCGGTTATAATAACTCGTTTATTCTGGTAAGTAGGTATAACTAATTTCATAATTTTATCAAGCACGGAAAAAAACGTTTCGATCTCACGATCAGGTCTATATACATTAATAATAATTGTGTTTTGTGATCTAATCTCTAATGCACAACATTCAATTATGTACTCAACTGAGAGTGCCGAAAAATCCGGTAAGTCGATGTAGTCCAGGCCCTTGCGCACCAAGATAGCGGTTCCCCCTCCACGGTGGTTGCGACGGCAGAAGGCTGATCCAAACTCATAGCCGTTGATAGTGATGAGGTGCTTCTGTTGTTCTTGTATCCAGGTCTCGCATAGGCATAAGGTACTTATTTGGCTATCCTGTAGCAGGTCTTCAAGTAGGTGTATTTTATTCTTAATGCTTTGAACATTCTGAATAAATATTTCAAAATCGAAACATGTTTCTGGGCCGAAATGTATGGGTACTATCTCTGGATCGATGATGGATATATGATGGATTGTTTTCTGCGCCAGCTGTAGCTTGGCTGTTTCTATGCTGTGTGGATTCCAATGAGGTATTGTTGTCAATCTGGGCTGTAGAAGTATTTCTAGTAATAGTTTTATTGATTTCTTTGTGCCTTTCTTGGTTTGATAGTTCTTTCTGGAGTTTTCTTTCAGCTATTGTTTTTTTGTCTAGATATTCTATTACATAAAGCCCGGTTGATTTGAAATAACGCACATTTTTTAAGATGTACTTGGTCATTTTCTTACTAATGAGCTCGACTTTGACTGGGCGTCGTGGTCCTCTTTTGCCAATACGCGAAATCTCCTCTATGTATCCGTTTAGGTCAATTCCTAATATGTCATTGAAAGCGTAGATTATTCTATGTTCAAGTTCATTTTCAGTTTCCGATTGGTATTCTTGTAGCCCATAAATCACAAATAAATTTGAGCGTTCGTGACTCATTTCTAGTGGTGTTATGGTTTGAGTATGTTTTCTAATTTCTTCTATTTCTTTTTGTAGCTTATTCTTTTCTGTTTCTAGATAGTGTATTTTCTGTTTTATATCAGCGATATTCTCTTGAAATATTGTTTGTTTTTGTAGTATTCCTTCCGTATTTTGTGCCATTTCTAACCTCAATTGGGCTATAGCTTTAGTGATTTCGTTCTGGAATGTAGTTCTTATTTCTGTCAGTATTGTTTGGTTGTTTTCCTCAAGTTTTTCATCTAATTTTGTGTCTAGCAGGCGGCTAAATTGCGTCAGTGTAATCTGTTGTTCGCTTTGCGTTTGCTGTATGTTTTTGTCCAAGATATGTTGTGTATTATGTTCTTGTGTAGTCCAGCTTATTGTATCTCCGGAGACGCTTTGGTCATCATTAATCTGATCGTCGATGGACATGTTGGTCTCGTCGTGTATTGGATGGCATGATTTTCGAACTGGAGTATCGTCATTTCTTATTCTTCTGATAGCATTTTCGCATTTCGGGCAGTGCCATGAAGTCATCAGAGTTTTTTTCTTCTCAGCATAGTATGTACTGGTCATATTAAGGCAACGATAATGGAAAACTTCGCTGCATCCACAACATTTAAGCAGCTCCCCTCGCGCAATTTGCAATGTACATCCTGCACAGCTCATTTTTAACTATCGTAGCCAACTTATTATATTAAATATCACTTCTGACGGTACCGGTATGGCGGCTAACGGTTGATGTCACGGCACGACGCGCACGATGCAATATTTGTTTACAAGATTATTTTTGCTATAACTTTTGTAACACTGGGAATATTTGAACGTAGTTTTCACTAATCTTTTCAGTTTTTTATTAGCTTTAATTTGATATTAAGCACAACTTCAAACGTTGAGTTGAAAACTGAATCGATCGAGTAACTATCTCGTTACGCAAGCACACGAGTGTTCACGATCACCGCCCGACTCGCATGATGTATCGTACGTACCTCACTTTCGTTTCGAAAAATCCTTTCTTAGTCCGCTAAGATGTCTACGTCATAACATCTAGCTGTATGCCAAATTTCAGCCCGATCCGTCCAGTGGTTTGGGCTGTGCGTTGATAGATCACTATGTCAGTCAGTCAGACCTTTAAGTTATATATATTTAGATTAGAAAATCGATGAAAATAAAATGGCGCGGTCGCGAGTCCACAGCGCTATCGCTAGATAAGCTAAAAAAGAAAGGTCATGGTTTCCAAGCCTGGAAACAATGAGTCCCCCAACAATTGTTACAATTTAATGCCTGTAATTCCGTGTAATTGTAACGTAATCGATACAAATGCATTTCACAACCATTCTGCAAACTAAAGTTTTAAGAGGAAACGTAGGCAACCGTATGATATTTCAAAGCCAAGAAGAACTATTAATCCTTGGCTTCGTTTTCTGCGACTTCAAAAGAAGAGGATGTCCTCAATTTGATTTTTATGTTTGTTACCTCATCTCCTTTATATTTTATATTGTGGCGTCATTTTAGAAATTGCGTGTATACATCACCATGGATTTAACTGGTAAAAATTTTCGTAGTATCATTTTCATTTTAAGTGAAATTTGAAAGTTCAGCAGAGGTTTGCTCAGCTTCAAATTGTTTTTGGCAATGAAGCACCATGCAAGACAAGGTCTATTCATAGCTGGTTTGCAAAATTCTAACGCAGTTGTTTCAAACACCGTGACAAATTTCGTGATGGTCGTCCTTCCAACGCTGTGAATAACAAAAATACGCCATATGATCGAAACAGATAGGCATGTGACCTACCATGAGATTCAGGCATCTTTAGGCACAGGCATGAATCAAATACAATCAATCCTACACAAACATTTGGGTGTGAAAAAGCTGTGCGCACGGTGAATAATAATAATAATAATAACGCTCAACGATCACATACATAGATCCCGGACCCCAACTAGGATTCCCTGTGTCTAGGGACCCAGGAAATACGAGGACCATGGTCCCACAGCACCTCGAGTCAGAGCAAGTATTTGCTTTTTTTTCTGTGCATTTGTATGAAAAAGTGCATTTACGCTAACGGAGAATATTGTAAGAAACAATAAATTCATTTATAATCTATAACATATAAAATTCAAAGTCCTGACTGACTGACTGACTCATATATATCAACGCACAGCCTAAACCGCTCGCTGGTCCTAGAGACTTGAAATATGGAGGGTGTGTTCTTTGTAAATTGTAGGTATCCATTAAGAAAGGGTTTTTCAAACTAAGAGGGTGAAATGGGTGTTTGAATTACCTGTGAAAAAATTCTTCGTTCCCTATAGGCCACGCGGGCGAAGCCGTGGGCAGAAGCTAGTAAATAAATATACGCGGACATTTCACACAACGCTATCTAGCCTCAAATTAAGCAAAGCTTATGCGAACCGGATAACTGATACAATACTTAGATACTTTTTGTTTGCAAATACATACCTACATATACTATAACACCCAGACACAGATCGATATTCATCACACAAATATTTGTCCTGGGTGGGAAACGAACCCACACCCCACAGTTCATAAGGCAGGGTTACTACTGAGCTACCGAGCTGATCATTTATGACCATTATAGTATTATTGATGCCTAACCCATGACGTGGCTACTGGTACCATTACGTCCTGCATTAATAAACAATAACTTTGGTATCCAAATAGTGATAGTATTAAAAGCCCGTAGGAGTTTTTGGCGGTAAAATGAAAAAGATCGCGCGCCGCATTGTATTATTATCCAAAACTTGTGTTATTTTCAGTGTTAGTGCATAAAATTGGTGGCATTTTATTCGTTATGTGCTGGATTATAGGGATGAGTGTGGGCAAGTGGTGTAATGATGGTGAAACGTTTCTTTTCGTGTTGTTTCCAAAACTACATAGAAGATTCTGGTAAAGTTGCCACCACTTTATTAGGAGTATGACTTTTTTTTATTGTTTGATAGGCTCGCGTTTGACCACTATCGCACCTGATGGTAAGTGACGATGCGGTCTAGGATGTAACACGCTTGCCTAGAAGATACCTGTTCACTCTCGATTTGACTTGACTTGACTAGACTATGACTTGACTTGATGATTTGGACTGTGACTTGACTTGACTTGACACTGGCTAAATACAAAAAAGTGTGGAGCAAAAAACAAAAAAAGCCCGTAGCTGTCGAAGAAGTGAGTGTCGATGACGTCACCGCGGGGGTCAGTCACATCATATCGGTAATTCAGCAAGTTGTCGTTTTGCACCAAACGCGAGACGATGCGGTTCGGTGGGCCAGCCCGGTTGGGTGAGCTGCTCGCAGCTAGCGGCTCGGATTGCAGAATAGATTTTAAACAGTTTTTTAGACAGCCTCTGTGGTGTGGTGGTTGAGCAGGTCGGCTCATAGCCCGGAGGTGGCGTGTTCGATTCCCGCGACAAGACAAGTATTTGCGCACAGAAAAAAAGCGCAAATACTTGTTCTGAGTCTGCGGGTGTTGTGGGACCATGGACCTCGTAGCTAGGTCCCTAGACACAAGGAATCCTAGTTAGGGTCCAGGATCTAGTATGTGATCGTTGGGCGTTATTATTATTATTAAAGGTTCGTCTCTCTATTGGGGCTGGGGCTATTGCGGTGCTAATTAGGATTCCAAAGACAAACTTTGACTTTTGACGCACTTTAATAGGACCAAAATAGAACTGTATAATACGGCGTTCCAGACAGGTGGCCTATCAATATTCCAGAGGGGACAGTTATCGAGCTTCCTGTGAGCATCCTTCCGGGCCCGCTGCGATGAATAATAAGCTGAGCCAGTCATGCATGCCGTCAATGGGATCATTGACGGCATGCATTACCATTATCGATGGGATATAGCATTTATTTATTGTTTGATAGATTTGCGTTTGACCACTATTTCACCTGATGGTAAGTGACGTTGCGGTCTAGGATGTAACACGCTTGCCTAGAAGATACCTGTTCACTCCCAATTTGAAGACTCCAAGGTTGTAGTAGCTGTATCCCATTCAATTTTTAGACGTAGTCCTGAGAAAACTAGGTTACCGACTTAGTAGTTGTTGGTCTAAAATAACCGTTCCTTCTTCCAAATCACTGAGAAATTCTCAGTTCATCTTGACTCGCGTTAGTCTAAAATATATTTAATATTGCTGAACAGTTAGGTATGTGTTAAAGACTTTATTGTACATTGCGCCGAAGTCACATAAGACTTTTCATATTGTAAGTACCTCCTAATCACTGAATTCGACCTATGTATGCTAATTCTATGACCTCCTGATACCTATTTAAAAAGAAAAATACTAAGTACCAAACCGGTTGAGCGTCGCGAGGCAAATATTGGTGAATTCTTAGAAATCTACAAAGCTCCAGGTTTTCAGACAGTTAAGTTTAGATCGTTAAAAACTGAATAAAGGCATGGAACTTAGGCGGAAAGTATACGTGAGGTGGTTACGTACTTATAGGTTCTTTACCATAAACTGAGTCGCTGGAAATCTCACATCCGGAAGTTGCCCGATGTCCAACCAAATGTTTGATTAGACTCATTTTTTATTAAAAAATATGTGTGGACATTTTGCACAGCGCCGTCTCGCTCCAAACTAAGCAAAGCTTGTACTATGGGTACCAGATAATTGATACAATACTTAGGTACTCTTGTTTGTAAATATATACATAACACCCAGACACAGAACAAACATCATGTTGTTGATGTTCATCACACAAGTGTTTGTCCTGGGTGGGAATCGAACCCACAACCTTCAGCTCAGAAGCAAATTTACTAGTGAGATATCGGATCAATCGAAACTTGGATATCATGAGAAGTAACATTTATTATTCAATAAGTAAGAAAAGAACCTATTTTAATACCACTCCTGTCCGTTTCCGTTCCGTAACCTGAAACATAAAAGTGCCTGTGAAAAAGTGGCAAAACGTATTTGGTTTTGCTCAAAGGAAAGCAAAAGGCGTCATTGAAGAAACTTGAATTCTATTTGTTTTAAATAAGAAGCGCCTCAGTGGTGTTATTACAACTGTTTGTTAATCAGCGAATTCGAACAGTTGAATTTTATAAGCCATATCGTAAAGTTAAAGTTATCATGGGAAAATTTAGCTATACAAAAACCTTTGACTTTACCATTGACTGTTCTTCATGTTGGTGTACGTAAACCACAATAACTTCCTATGTGTGACGTAAACAAATGTCAATTTTTATTGGTATGTCAGTTTGACAATTGGGAGTCATTTAAAAAATGGACTGGAACGAATGGAACAACCAAAAAACAACAGCAATGCTCAATGCAGCCAAAAATTGTTAATCTAATATTGTCTGCAACTATTCTAGTCAATAAATATGTATTTCAATGATCGGAATTCTACAAAAAATATTTACAGATTCAAGCTTAATTATAAATGTTAGTTAACCTATACACCATACACCATTATACCTATTGATGGATACCTACGCAGACTTACCCTAGCTACTTTTTCCTCCCAGTAGGGGGCTTCACCGCAGGTGGCGTCGGATGCTCGCTGGGCACGGGACTGACATCCCCAGTCAATATGAACCGCGTTACCCGGGTTTTCAGCTCCAGGTACATCCGGTTCTCACGGTTCAGCTGAGGGATCACGGCCACCCGCTTATCACTCTCCTGAAAATTTAAAAATGAACCATGTCCCTTTTATTGAAAATTATAGCAAAAAGTCATTGCAAACACCAAATACCCGGCAACGAGATTTTCACTTGGAAAGGCTTCAGTTAACCTACATCTCCTGAGGTATGGAAAGAACTATGATCGGAGTTTCTCTGAGGGATCAGATTAAGGAGGACCAGAACGAACCTAATGAACGTGATCAATGATCCGACAGACCACCACCTCATTATAAGTCGTCAGAGCTTAAAGAATTAGTAAGTTGGCCATGTCTCGAAGAACCGATAACCGCTGTGGTAGACAAGTTCTTGAGTTAGTATCACGTGTAGGAGTTAAGATGGCATGTGGCTAAGAGTGGCGATTTGCTGAAAGCGACTGATGTCTGAGCTCAGAAGCGTACTATTGGAGCAGCGGACGAAGATAAGCTGTAATGATATGTAATATGTATGTGTACATACATTAATGAGCACGATGATGTAGTAGGTCCTTTTGTGTACGAACTTATCGGGGATGTGTGCGTACGTGGCCTGGTTGAATAGGTTCTTCAGACCACCGCTCTCGTCGCACAAATCGAACTGTGTGAAGACACCTGCAATAACATAGAGTATACCGTGAACACAGTCGCTTATGTGCGAGAAGAGTTTTTAAAGCGAATGGATCTCAACGGTTTCTTGTGTCATTTTTGTAAGGATTTCATAGCACGATGTCTAATACTATAACTCTTAGTTGACTTTTCAAGAAGATAGCAAATAATGCCACTGGAAGAGAGAAGAATATAGATAATAGATAGTTTTGATGGAATTTTTCATTCAGAAAAATGGGCACCGAAATTTCTGGTGTAACCGTCGTAAATATGAGCTATTTACGTACCCAACCGGCATTTCTTTCTAATATACTCCAGCATTATCCGCACACAGCAGTCAGGGTTTACCAGTAGAGTCTTCTCCACTGACATGTCCATGTCTGTGGAGTTGCGCCGAGCCACTGATAGTTCTGGGACATCTTTGTATGCCACGTGGATGAACATCTGCACAGTTCTTGATGGACTACTTGCCGTATACAATGGAGTTTGACAAAGCTGCCTTAAGGAGTATAAATTGTCCAAAGTGTTTTGTTGGTAAAAGACAAGAATATTTATTAATTCTACAATGAACGGAATTAGTCTTTGATTATCGAATCAATCAAATAAATTCTAAAATAATTTATTTCGTTTCTTAAGGACAAACAATATAATTACAAGGACTATGGTCTCGTCACAGATCAGTCTTGTTCACAGACCAAGTAGAGAATACGTCTCGTTTGTCACTTTATCACTCATTTGTCACAATGTGAATGACATGTAATGTTATGATTTAACTTATGTCTCAACGTGTGAACAGCTTATGGCCTAATTAAAACGCCCCATAAAATTAATAGGGTTAATTATTAGGATTCCCTGTATATAGAGACCCAGGAACTGCGAGGACCGTGGACCTACAACACCCAGACTCAGAACAAGTGGGGCCATGGTCCTCGTAGTTCCTGGGTCCCTAGACAGGGAATCCTAGTTAGGGTCCAGTCTAGAATCCTAGTTTAGGTCTAGTATTTGCGCTTTTTTTTCTGTGCCCAAATACTTGTCCTGCCGCGGGAATCAAACCTGCCGCCTCCGAGTTATGAGCTGACCTGCTCAACCACCACACCACAGAGGTTGTAAATATGTTCAAGTATCTTCTTACTGCATAATAGTAGGTACATTATGATACGCGTGTGCTAGGTTGATCATTGCACTCGAGACGGTAATAGGCACGCGAGTCATAGACGAGCCCGATAAGGGAGCCGCGAGTGTAATGATCAATGCACACGACACGCGTTTCATACGAAGTTTTTCATCACACTTGCGAAGAAAACTCTCGTATTGTTATTAACTTTTGAGAGAAATGGCGCGCAGGTTTCTTTTCTTCACGAAGGGTACTGTTTGTCGTCCGCGCCAGTGACACGCGTGTCGAGCGTGAACCACAGATTAGAGAAAAAACGGTTTTTATGGGCGAACAAAATTGTAATGTAGCGATGTTAAAAATATCTTGAAAATATTAAATAAATAATAAAGCGAATTTTAAATAATGATAACGAAAAAATGTAAACATAATTTATCCTGTTAATTTAATAAAAAAAATAATGTTTCCTAAAGGAGGTATAATTAATTTATTCAAGAAAATGTGTGCTTGCCTACTATTTTACCCGCATAGAAACTCCTTGTTAGTAATATACTGAATAGAATAGAATAAAAAATAGCGGAGTAATAAGGCCACATTACAAGCAAGTGTGATGAAAAGTATAATAGAATAAGAAGGCACCTACTTAATTAATTTATCTTTAGACATTAACATGTAAATAGGCTAAATACCAAACAGGAATCCATGATTCATTCAGACAGAATGCATTAAATCCAATGACATATCGCGTCGCGTGGCCTACTAGGTACAATACAAATAAATAGCTCCAAAAACTCAATAGAAGAGTTCGTAACGAAGGGTCAATAATCTCTAACATACCTCCATTATATATAAAATTTCATTTTAAATAAATACATAATTTAGTTTATATATACACATACATATACAGTATATGATTTTCACCAACTATAACTACTCTAGAGTCAGGATCGGCCATGTCCTTTACAAATAAATATTTAAAATCAATCTATATATATAAAACTCAAAGGTGACTGACTGACATAGTGATCTATCAACGCACAGCCCAAACGACTGGACGGATCGGGCTGAAATTTGGCATGCAGGTAGGTGTTATGACGTAGGCATCCGCTAAGAAAGGATTTTTATAATTCCACCCTGAAGAGGGTGAAATGGGTGGTTGAATTATTTGCCCATAGGCCACGCTGCGGGCTACGAACTTCTATTTAATACCCTCGCGCCCACAGAAATTCAGTGCTCGCGCCCTTTATTGCGCCGGACGCCACCACCTGCCAACGTGCGACTATGAAATTTTAGCCTGATCATCAAAAACATACAAATGCGCAACGCAAATTATGCATTCATTGTTACTGCAACATATCGCAAGATTACACATTAGCTGCAATCAAGAAACCGACATCGACATATGAACTGATAGCTCAGTCGCTCTGCCTTCTGAACTGGAGGTAGTGGGTTCGATTCCCGGTGTCTGGATTTTATATTGAATTTTATAAATCGACATCGACAGCCTTTGTGGTGTGGTGGTTGAGCAGATCGGCTCATAACCAGCAGGCAGCGGGTTCAATTCCCGTGGCAGGATAAGTATTTGTGCACCGAAAAAAAGGCGTAATTACTTGTTCTGAGTCTGGGTGTTGTGGGACCATGGTCCTCGTAGTTCCTGGGTCCTTAGACACAGGGAATCCTAGTTAGGGTCCAGGTTCTATGTATGTGATCATTGGGCGTTATTATTAATATAATTGTGTTTACAAACAAAAAGTATGTAAGTATTTTATCAGTTATCTGGTTTCCATAGTACAAGCTTTGCTTAGTTTGGAACTAGATAGCTGTTGTGTGAAATGCCCACAAATATTTATTTTTATTGTTATTATTATTAATAACCATCACTGACGGTTACTCGCATTCTCTGATAATAAAAACAAACAAAAATCTAATATCACGTCACTTAAGGTCATCGCGCACCATACTGGCCTTGGCCGCCTTGCGCTCACATTTTCTTTCTCAACGCGCATCTAAAGTAACATTTCATAAGAGCAGTTGCAAAAGTGGCCACTGGTTGGAACTTGAGACTTGGTGCAGTCGCGCCGGCTTCCGAGCTGTCCCATTACACATTCGACACGCACACCATTTACACGCGATCTGGTTGTAAACAACCGCTTCGAAGGAAATATTACATAGAGCGCGAGCTTCAGACGTGTACTCGGGCTTGGACTTCAGGATATACCCATGATTGTAGAACTACTCCGGAAGCGGAAGAATTGGAATTAAAAATCAGTAGCTGCTTCAACTGCTCTGTGGTGATGGCCGGAAGTTCCAAAAGAGTTTCCATTCTTAATAACGATTTTGAAACTGATCAAAAACCATAAGCAATTGTCTGAAAATCTAGACGGAACCAATCATATAGAAATCATTGACCTTCAACGCATATCCTATTGGAAAATGGATACCAAGACCTAGGAAACAACCATGGATCTATCAGGAGTGACCAGCCTCATGACCTTCGGAGTATCAGCGTGGCCTCCTCCAGGCCCGATACCCACCAGTTTCCAGTTCTACCACCATGGAGGGAACTTCGCTGTGTTTGTGATCCTTTTTGCACTGTGTATGATGGAGGTGGTAGTCCTTAAGATCATCACGGAGGAGCAGGCCAGGGACGGCTCCAGGAGTGTGACGTCCATGTGGTTTGATTTGGATGACGACTGAAGTCAACAAGTGAGGTGATATGGTGTAGTTAACGTGAGTGAAACGTTAGTTTTACGAGTGTACTTGGTAATCTATTTAGTTTTATTGCCTTTTAATGCATATGTTTAAGGATTTAATCGTGTCGACATAATTTAAAATGCATGATTACGCACCAATGTTTAGCTATAGCTTGTTTTTAGATTAGAAGTAAATAAAACGTTACCTATCTCTTTTTAAACCTTCATTCATACGAGCGCTGGAATTTGTCCCAGCACTATTCCCACATTGTAATTCATATTGACGCACTGGATTTGGTAACGGAACCTATTATAGTATTATTTTATCTGTGGCGGAACTATATAACATATCTATGTGTCTAGTGTAGCTCTGTAGTTCCATTCCAGGAGATGGTATATGATTTGCGACGGGTCTACTTAGCGAGAATAATTTATTTCATGTTTCCTTGCACCTTAATAAAGGTTTATTGAGCATTAAAAACAAGGTTGTATTCTGAGCTGATTCTGATTGAATTGAATCCTGAGAAACCCTAAGGTTATAATATAATAATCTCAATGTTAAGCTCGTTAAGAAGTTTTCAGACAAAATTTACATTTAAATGATTACTACTATATTATAACGAGTTTCATGTTATTCATGTAATAAGATATGTGTCGTATAAATAATACTATGTAATAAAATTATAATCATTATCCTTTAAGAAGAGACTACACCTCCTCTCCTATCCATACAATAAGCGGCAACGGATTTCTACCCATGAATGTTATCCGATTTCGAAGATTTTTCATAATATGAAAAATTATGTTGTCCACACAGTAAAACACTATTCTCGTACGTTTTCTTTTTGTCAGTCTCCGTAATATCTTCGTAGCGACGACATATAGCGACGAACCTTTTTGCATCAAAGTAAAGTAACGAAGAAAAATAGTTGTAATTAGAATACAAAACATATTTTCAAAAAATCAAATATATAGAATATTCCAGATTAAATCTACCCAACCAAATGAACCCAAATAAAAAAAAATGTTAAGGTGAAAACCGTTTTCCCCCGAAACGCTAAAATGTTAGTAAATTTATTCACGGGCTCTACTGTCTCTGTCACACGTGCAGATAATAGAGCGATGGCAATAACATTTTCAAATACCAGGACGATCTCCTAAAATACTTACATTACAATTACTTTACTACCTATATGTGAAAAATTTTATAATCTTTAGACTGCAATAATAATAGGTCTTTACCTATGAAATTGCCGTATTGCAGTACAGACTTTTTCAAACAAAAAAAAGTTTTGATTGGCTATGAATTCTAAATTCAAATTAATTTTGTTTTAAAAATATGACATTCTATTTACAATATAAGTCTTTTGTTTATTGATTAGCGTTGTATTTTCATTACATTTCAACATTTTTCCTCATAATGGATACTTTGAAATTTCGTGTAATTATGGAATATGAGTTCCGTCGTGGCACCAACGCGGCACAAACGACACGTAACATCAACGACGTTTACGGAGAGAACTGTACAAACGAACGTACAACCCGTTATTGGTTTGCTCGGTTCCGTTCTGGGAATTTTGACTTGAAAAATGAACCTCGTGGTCGTCCGGAAACTTTGGTCAACAATGATGAATTAAAGGCGATTGTGGAAGCTGATGAATCTCAATCTACAGCTGAGCTGGCAGCAGCTTTTGATGTTAGCATCAAAACAATATTGGTCCATTTGCGACAGATTGGCAAGATAAAAAAGCTTGATAGATGGGTGCCCCACGAACTTAACGATCGCCAGCGCAACGTACGCGTCGAGACTTGCCTTGCGCTGCTTAACAGGCACAGAAATGAAGGAATTTTGAACCGAATTGTTACGTGCGACGTAAAATGGATTCTTTTTGACAATCGAAAGTTCTCAGCAAGTTGGTTAGATCCTGGTTCGGTACCAAAGCAATGTGCAAAACGAAAAATGACCCCTAGAAAGGTGATGGTCACAGTTTGGTGGTCTAGTGCTGGTGTGATTCATCATAGCTTTTTACAAAACGGCGAGAGCATTACTGCAGATGTGTACATTGAAGAACTGACCACTATGATGGCGAAACTCGCACGTCTGCAACCAGCTTTGGTCAATCGGTCGTCTCCACTGCTACTTCATGACAACGCGCGACCCCATACTGCACAACAGACCGTCTCTAAGCTGCATGAGTTGGGTTTGGAAGCTCTCCCTCATCCGCCATACTCACCAGATCTTGCGCCTACCGACTATTACTTTTTCCAAAATTTGGACAACTTTTTAGCGGGAAAAAAATTCAATTCCCGAGAGGCAGTACAAAACGCCTTTGAACAGTTTGTTGTCTCCCGTCCTGCTGATTTTTTCAAGAAGGGCATCCATAAACTGCCACAGCGTTGGCAAAGCTGTATTGATTGCAGGGGTGATTACTTTGAATAAAAGAAATAAATAAGTTCGAAAAAAAAATACTTTAACTTTTTTCAAACAAAACGGCAATTTCATAGGTAAAGACCTAATATTATTCGTATTTCACAGAAACAAAAGAATATTATTCTCATGTAGGTATCTTTGTAATTATTCACTAAGATTTTAAATTACTAATTAATGCCTCTTGTTTCAAAATTAAACAAATATTAAGTATGTAATATTTGTTTAATTTTAAGTATGTAATAAGTAATAATTTTTAACAGCAAAGCGCCTTCATTTTTTCAATTATATATTACTAGATATCATTGTTATATGTCATTAAAAAAAAGTTAATTGTCCATATATATTACTATATATCTGCAGTTAAGCGATACGACTGCCCGGAACTCTAAAATATAAAGAGTCGCGTGACACTGCACTGCGCACGTCATCCTGAGACGTCACGAGTTATAGTATTAAGATGACTAGACTAAGAGTTTACAGTGCCCTTCAAACTGGAACACAGCAGTGCTTGCGCACTACTGCTTGGCGGCAGAATAACTGGCAAAGCGGTGGTAAAGGTAGTAAAATAATATTACTTATGAAACCAGCGACCAAGCGTGAAAAATTCAACAATCACATGAATGAGTCTAGCCATTTGGGCAAAAGTTCTATAGGAATAAGATTAAAGCAGGTGGGTAAAATAATAACAGCTAATTGATTTATATTTTAGTGTCTGTTATTATGCATAATTATAAAATTTTACAGCGGCTCCATAATGAACTCTATGATAGTTTACTTGCATAACTTTCTCGACCTTGACTTGGCGTGAATGACCTTCGGAACGCTATAAAAATAATAAATCAATACTTTGAATGGGTTCTCTAGGTTTAATATTTTTCACCGGATATTGAATATCTCCATGAGATAAATTACAGTAGGAATAGAAAAAGTCTATTTATGCCATCATCAGCTAGTTGCTAGTCCACTGCCAAGTAAGTACTTAATTTACCTTTCGCTTATTTCGTCAACACCTGTATATATTTAGTCTAGGTTTCAATGCTGGATGCGGAAATTTTCGATGCAAAGGTCAAGGCGCCAGAGTTTTTGAACAAATATGTCTGATTAAGAAATTATTACAAAGCTTAAAGTAAAAAAAAAACGGTCCGTTTCCGTTGTTTGTCGCATTCTGCAAGAAGTATATATATATAAAATCAGGAAAGAGTTTCGGAAGTTGTAATTTAGGTACTAAGTTAGTGCCATAGGCCTCCTACCAAACCAGTTCTGTGCTAAAACCATTGCGTAAGGCAGGTCAGCGACCCGAGTTCAGCAGTGACAATTAAAAAAAAATACACAGTGGAATTTACTGAACACATACATTAAAGGAAAAGAACGAATTAAATTACACCGTGTATAATAAAACTGTAACTGGGCTGAACCTGTAATTTGAATATTTTTTGACAATTACATTTGTGTTACATTTCTTTATCGATATAGAAGTGAAATTCGTTTTTTTTTGTTGGCTAATACGGCTGATCTCTACAGTGCAGAGTTATGTAGATATAGGTGATTAAATGACACATACCTAGAGTGCTAAAAAACATAACCGATATTGCAACTAGCCACTCTACTCATCCTGTCCAAGGGAAATATGCCTGCGTCCCTTCACCGCTGTCCCATCCATTCATCCTTTTCCTTTATGCTTTTCCCTCCCACTTTTCTATTCCCTTGGACAGGGTTAAGACGTAAAACTAAGTTTCCCGTGCGAAGTCGAGGCCGCTCAGCCTATAATAACATTCAAAGACACAGAACGGAAACAGAAAGTTAGAGAGCCAGGGGTGTGAATATATCCATCTAAAAGATTCAGAGGCTTAGTAAAATAGGGTACCTACCCATTTACCCTGGGGTACGGAACTATACATTTTTATAATGACACGTATGAAAAATCTGTGGCGGGTAGTCGCAAAAACAACATTATAAAATTTTCGTCATATTTAATTATATTTATTAAAAATACTTACATGGAATAAACAGTGTCAAATCCAGTAAAATAACATATGTAACTGAGTTTTGCGGAATATCACTTATTTGCAGCAGCCCACTGGTATGATATAAAGAACATTTTGCTAAATTAGCCACAGGCACCCCTCTCTCACTATAACCTCACTTTTAATACTCGGAACACTCCAACTTTAACATGTCTTCAGAGAAGAGAAAGCCCACAATTTTCACTACTGATCCTTTGGCAGCAATAAAAGAGCTTGACAATAAGCTAGATGTCTGTATAACATCTTTCGAGGCCCGGCTTAATAGTGCCTCGGCTACTGCACAACCGACCTTGGACCAGTTAGCAGCTGACTTTAAACAATTTAAAGTGTGCATGAAGTTGGCAATAGACATCATACGTTCACAAATGGCTCAGGTGGTATCGGCTGTCGATGACTTGGAGAATAGGAGCAGACGTAAGCTACTTCTATTTCGCGGTGTCAAGGAAACTAAAGGTGAATGTTTAAATAGCTTAGTGACGGACATAATTATAAAAAAGCTCAAAATCCAAGACTTTAGCCCTGATCAGATCCGCTTCTGCTACCGTCTAGGCAAGGACACCACCAATGCTGGCAAAAGGCCGATACTTGTCAAATTCCAGACTCTCGATGTTCGCTCTCGTATTTGGAATTCCAAGAAAGAGCTTAAAGGTGCTGGCGTTTCTACCGCCGAGTATCTGACGGCTCCAAGACGGGCTGTTTTCAATGAGGCACGCAGATTATTCGGCGTACATAAATGTTGGTCACAAGACGGCTGTGTCTATCTCTTAACTTCGGATGGAGCCAAACACCGGTTAGTTTCGCTTGTACAGTTGAAGGAGATAGCACAAAAGTTCCCTCCGGCTAAGGTAGCAGCCCCGGTGATGCCATCCGCCCCAACAACGCGGTCAAAGGGGAAGAACGCACAAAATAAATAATATTATTGCTATGTAGCCGATTTCTCTTTTATGTTTGCTTAAAAGTTGAATGTAGGTAGGAGCAATGTTTTCTTCATTTCTTTAACTGCTATTTTAATATTTTTAACCACTACCTACATCCAGCAATGTAAAGTAAAATATCACTCAGCGAAGAGATAAAGCACTGTTCACTTGTTTATTTATTTTTCTTGCAGTATGGTCTACATTATATTAACTTCAATCGGTGTTTAAAAAAAATAATAAAATATTATATTTTTTCTATTGAGCCATCTCTTCTGTAAAAACTGGTAGGGATTGTATTTCTTGTAATGGCAATTGATACTGTGGTTTGGCGTTCCGTCCTACGCAAGAAGTGTTTTGTTTTTATCTTTGCTGTAAATCGTTTCACTGTACTGGTTTGCACAACATGTTTAGTGATTACATATATTGCAGTTGATTAGCATAATAGATTTTAATAACTCTCAAAAGTTTGATTTAAATTAGAATCGAATAGATTGTATTAAAATACAAGTATAATTAATATCTTTAGATCTATTGACCTGTGCTATGCCGCACTTTCACATTCGTGGGAATTGTGGTAGGATGAGAGGGAGTAGGAGTCTTGAGGGGTGAACTAATAGACAAAACTCACACGCTAAACAAAACGTTTTACTGTCCTTCAACTCTTTTTTTTTTCCCCTTACTTTTTTTCGCGAGTGTGAAAGTGTGGCTTCCCCAGAGAGATATCGCGTACTTGCTTGCCACCTTTCCTTCCACCAGGTTGTCGCAAATGCGCTTATAGGCATAATTTAACTCAACACCACAGTAGCTCTGGCAAGTGCGCTATACCTCAGTGGAGCCTATTTAAAATATTTTGTAATCAGTGATATATCTTAGATCCGTCTATCAAAAAGAAATCCCAGTGGTGTTTGTGGCTGTTTTTGTTTTTGCTTTAGTTTTTGTTTTATATTTTGTTCCTGCTAAGTAAATAAAATAGAATATATTTGACATACATATCCATACATTATATATTTATTTATTTATATAAGTAATTAGTATAAGTAATATAATTATATTTTATTATTATTTTATTCATAACATGGACTGCTCATTCTCATCAGACCTATTTTTATCTCTGGACTCGGACCAATTTTCGGATGCCCTTGATGATAGCCTTGATGATACTCCACTTAATGACCTTTTACACCAGTCGTTTTCCGGATACAAGAAGAATTTTAATGTATGCCATATAAATGCACAAAGCATACCTGCGCATCATGCGGAACTTCTCACAACATTCACCAGTGATAACATACATGCTTGCTTAGTTTCTGAGAGTTTCCTTAAACCTACCCTCCTATCCCGATCCTTTGTTCTCCCTGGTTTTGTGCTAATACGGAATGATCGCACCGGCAAAGGTGGTGGTGGTGTTGCGATATATCTACGCTCTGAGATAAAGTATAAGGTAATTTCGAGCTCACCCTCTCTCTATTCTAGCTCTATGGAGCACTTGTTCGTTGAAGTTACCTTAAAAACTACCGTAAAATTTCTATTGGGTGTGATATATTCTCCTCCCACCATTGACTATTTTGACACGTTGGAGCAACTTCTTGACTTGTACGTACCTCAATACGACAACTTTATGATAATGGGAGACTTCAATACTTGTTTACTGCGCAATGATAAAAGGACTAATAAACTAAATACAATTGTATCTTCTCTTGATCTTTCGTTCTTAGATCTGAAACCAACATATCACCTAAATGACAGTCACACCAAGCTCGACCTTATCCTCACGCGAAAATCTGATCTGGTCTCAACATTTGGTCAATTTCCTGCTCCAGGTTTTTCACATCACGATCTCATATACGCCTCTTACAAAATAAAGGCTCCTAGATGCAAGCCCAAGATTATAAATCAGCGAAATCTAGCTGCTGTGGATTGGGAAAAACTCTGTACTGTAGCTAGCGCATTGGATTGGGATTTAGTAGTCAAAGCCACTGATATAAATCAAAAGGTACAGGTGTTTACTTCTTTTATCAACGACATCTATGACGCTCAGGCACCTAAAAAACCTGTTCGCATGAAAAGGCCGCCCGCGCCATGGCTTACAGACGAGATCAAGAAATTAATGGCTAGGCGGGATTATCTCTATCGCAAATATAGGAAAAATAAAAGTGACGAAAATCTACACTACTTTAAAAAAGCTAGAAATCGCTGCAATCAGGCAGTTAGAAATGCAAAACGTCGTCATATATTTAGTGCCATTAATAACAGCTCCGCTAATAATATCTGGAAAGTTCTTCGCAATCTAGGATTTGGCAAAAGTAAACATCTCATAACTCCATCAGTAGATGTTAATGCATTAAATAAACATTTTTCAGTAGTACCATGCCGTGTCCAGGCAGATACCAAAGTTCAATCTATTGCACAACTAAATAATATGTCTCCTTGCGCGAGTTCTGAAAGTCTCTGCTTCAAAACAGTAGACGAAAACGAAGTGCATCGTATTGTCAATAGCATTTCTAGTAAGGCTGTTGGACATGATGGCATTGGACGTGAACTAATAATTCCCCTGCTTCCAGTTATTCTCCCTTACATCACGCATATTATTAACTTTTCCATTATTTCCAATAGTTTTCCTAATGCATGGAAGTACGCTCATATAATTCCAATTCCTAAAAAAGCTGCCTCTCCCGATCTAAAAGACTATCGTCCGATATCAATTCTCCCTTTTCTTTCTAAGGTTCTGGAACGAGTTATACATCGTCAGCTTTCACAATATCTCCAAACGTATAACCTACTTACCCCATATCAGTCAGGTTTCCGTACAGCTCACAGTACCTGCACTGCTCTAATAAAAATAACTGATGATATAAGATCAAGTATCGATCAACGTAAACTTACTTTACTGCTTCTACTAGATTTTAGCAACGCTTTTAACTGTGTGGACCATGACATTCTTTTAGCTGTCATGCGCTCTCAAAATTTATCAGAATCTGCTTTGGAATGGTTTCTTTCGTATCTCGGTGGACGGCAGCAGCGCATACAAGTAGATGGCGTGTTCTCTGATTGGAGTAATGTTGATGCTGGCGTACCACAGGGTGGCGTACTCTCACCTCTTCTCTTCTCGATTTTTATAAACACCTTAGTCTCCCATTTACGTTATTCCTCCTTCCATCTATATGCTGACGATGTCCAACTCTATCTTTCCTTTAGACCTGATAACATTGCAGAAGCCATTGACGAGCTTAATAAAGATCTTGAAGCTGTGTTTGCTTGGACGCAGAAGTATGGTCTGCTCATAAATGCCAGTAAAACGCAGGTCACGATAGTTGGTAGTAGTAGTCTCCTATCTAAGATAGATCTTCGGTCTATTCCCACCGCCAAATACAATGGTATATCCCTTGAATATTGTAAGGAAGTTAAAGATCTTGGTCTTATTATCCCACATAATCTTTCCTGGGACAATCATATCACAGAGATTAGCAGGAAGATGTATGGATCTTTACACGGTTTGAAGCGGTTAAAGAATTTTCTACCACAACATGCCAGGGTAGCTCTTGTCACTGCTTTGCTACTCCCTTTTCTTGATTATGCTGATGTGTGCTACACTGATGCTACTGAAGAACAACTCAACAAGCTGGAACGTCTTCTTAATTTGTGCATCCGCTACATTTATGATCTGCGCAAGTATGATCATGTGTCTGAGTTTAGATTTGAACTCAAATGGCTAAACATCCGCTATAGACGTAATGCCCATACAGTATGTCTTCTATATAATATTCTTTTTCATCCGCTAGCCCCAAATTATCTTAAAGAACGTTTTACTTTCTCTTCTTCACGTGGTCGGCCGCAGCGTTCCTTTCATCATCTTGAACTCATAATTCCACAACACAAATCTGCATGTTACTCAGATTCATTCACTGTTACAGCTATACGTCTATGGAATAGCCTTCCTCCTGAAATTCGTCAGGCATCGTCATTGAGTGTATTTAAAAATAAGGTATATAACCATTATCTTGCACTCCAAAATAATAACAGTAAATGAGCAATTATATTGGTTCGATTAAAATATAAGTACGCATATTGTAGATATTAATATATAAATTATATACATTATTAATATTTATGTTATATATAATGTGTAGTGTATACAAATATATATATATATATATATACATATAATATATAAAACTCCTAGTTTATACGTGTTAAATTAGTAGTTATTAAGTAGCTATGTATGTGAATAGGGGATACAGGATAATTTAATTTATGTTAGTTTTTTTTTTTTTTTTTTTATATGTTATTTAGGCAATCTATATTTAAGTTGCGTTGCACTGCCCTGCAAAAATTTCCATATTACACCCAGGTTAACTGGAAGATAATGCTCTCTAGCATTAAGTTCGCCTTTGTACCTACATTTGTTATTTGTGCAATAAAGCATTTTCTATCTATCTATCTATCTATGATTTGAAGCTGAATCCATTCCTTTAGCCGGGACGTACCTACAAGTTTGAAGTATCAAGTGATCTCATATCCCAAATCCTTCACTTTTTACAACCAACCAACGAGTTTCGCAGCGCCATCTAATGAGTTTCTAGAGAATCACTTTAAAATGTCATAAAGTATTTCGTCGCATATACACTGCAGCTGCAAGATTTGGAATGGAACGTTGTAGCTTGCTGTAATGTAAGCTCGCATGCAAGAGATATGACTTGCATCATATTGTAGTCAGGTGGTTGCCTCCGATTTGGACATTCTCTTATTGGTACTATACCTATATTTATTTGATGCAATGTTGTGAACAGGGTAACCATAAAAGCGTATAAAAGATTGTCATTTACAACCTTTTTATGAGTACCTAAATCATATTCCTATAATGATGTCCGCGCCTTTGTAAGAGCTGACTCTATTGGTTCTTGAGGCTGATCAAGTGCTCATACTGTTTATAGGTTACACAAAACAAACTGCGCCTCCTAATAATGCTAGATCGCGTCACATGGCGCCCGTGTGTTGGATATGTAGCCTTTATTGGACCGCGCGATAGTAACATAGGACTTTTCTGTAAATTTCGTCTAGGTAGGTACCACCGCTTTGCCAGTTATTCTGAGGCCAAGCAGTATCAAGCACTACTGTGTTCCAGTTTGAAGGACACTGTAGCTAGTCTAATTACTGGGTAAATGAAACTTTATGACCTAATCTCACCGTCTAGTAATCTTATAGCTAGACTATGCTGATGTCTAAGAATAGCGTGCGCAGTGTCACGCGAAACTATACTTTAGAGTTTCAAGTGTCCCTGCAACTGATATGGGTAGAAGTTGCTTAGCATCAGGCGAGCGACTAGCTCGTCATGTCATTTCGTAACATTAAAAAAAAATGATGTCCTTTAAAAAAGGGTTCACGCGAACAGTACTTGTGTGACATATTTTTCCAGCTAGTTTCATTTATATACAAAACTATTGAACTAATTTTGATTACTATAGGACTAATCTGAAATTATATCGAAATAATAATACCTAATAACGTCCAACGTTCACATACATAGATCCTGGACCCTAACTAGGATTACTAGGGACCCAGGAACTACGAGGACCATGGTTCCACGACACCCAAACTCAGTACAAGTATACTTGCGCGTTGCGTTAAGTATGCGCTTTTATTTTCGGTGCCTGCCGCGGGAATCAGACCCGCCGCCTCCGATTTATGAGCCGATCTGCTCAACGACCACACGACAGATACTGTAAAATTAATAATGCTGAAAAAGAATTTTCTATATCGGTTTATAGAAACGTTTTTGATCTCCTTTTTTCCCTCCCGTTTTTAGAATCGGTTGGAGAAGGAGATTCCATTGTTCGTCTGTATGTACTTATATATTACTAGTTGACCCGCCCCGGCATCGCACGGGTGAATTAATAAATCGCGGTCGAACGGCATAAAAAGTCCTCTCCTGGTTCTAAGCTACCTCCCTACCAATTGTCAGCCAAATCGGTTCAGCCATTATTGAGTTTAAATAGTGTAACTAAGAAGACTTTCTTTTATATATCACATCACATCACACTTCACACTAATGGTCTTTACCTATGAAATTGCCGTTTTGTTTGAAAAAAGTTAAAGTATTTTTTTTTCGAACTTTTTTATTTCTTTTATTCAAAGTAATCACCCCTGCAATCAATGCATCTTTGCCAACGCTGTGGCAGTTTATGGATGCCCTTCTTGAAAAAATCAGCAGGACGGGAGACAACAAACTCTTCAAAGGCGTTTTGTACTGCCTCACGGGAATTGAATTTTTTTCCCGCTAAAAAGTTGTCCAAATTTTGGAAAAAGTAATAGTCGGTAGGCGCAAGATCTGGTGAGTATGGCGGATGAGGGAGAGCTTCCAAACCCAACTCATGCAGCTTAGAGACGGTCTGTTGTGCAGTATGGGGTCGCGCGTTATCGTGAAGTAGCAGTGGAGACGACCGATTGACCAAAGCTGGTTGCAGACGTGCGAGTTTCGCCATCATTGTGGTCAGTTCTTCAATGTACACATCTGCAGTAATGCTCTCGCCGTTTTGTAAAAAGCTATGATGAATCACACCAGCACTAGACCACCAAACTGTGACCATCACCTTTCTAGGGGTCATTTTTCGTTTTGCACATTGCTTTGGTACCGAACCAGGATCTAACCAACTTGCTGAGCGCTTTCGATTGTCAAAAAGAATCCATTTTTCGTCGCACGTAACAATTCGGTTCAAAATTCCTTCATTTCTGTGCCTGTTAAGCAGCGCAAGGCAAGTCTCGACGCGTACGTTGCGCTGGCGATCGTTAAGTTCGTGGGGCACCCATCTGTCAAGCTTTTTTATCTTGCCAATCTGTCGCAAATGGACCAATATTGTTTTGATGCTAACATCAAAAGCTGCTGCCAGCTCAGCTGTAGATTGAGATTCATCAGCTTCCACAATCGCCTTTAATTCATCATTGTTGACCAAAGTTTCCGGACGACCACGAGGTTCATTTTTCAAGTCAAAATTCCCAGAACGGAACCGAACAAACCAATAACGGGTTGTACGTTCGTTTGTACAAATCTCTCCGTAAACGTCGTTGATGTTACGTGTCGTTTGTGCCGCGTTGGTGCCACGACGGAACTCATATTCCATAATTACACGAAATTTCAAAGTATCCATTATGAGGAAAAATGTTGAAATGTAATGAAAATACAACGCTAATCAATAAACAAAAGACTTATATTGTAAACAGAATGTCATATTTTTAAAACAAAATTAATTTGAATTTAGAATTCATAGCCAATCAAAACTTTTTTTTTGTTTGAAGAAGTCTGTACTGCAATACGGCAATTTCATAGGTAAAGACCTATTATTATAAAGGCGAAAGTTTGTATGTGTGTTTGTGTGTATGTTTATTACTCCTTCACGCTCAAATTAACGGCTGAATGGATTTGGATGAAATTCGGTACCAAGAGAGCGTATACACTGGATTAACATATAGGCTACATTTTATCCCGGAAGAGTGAAATTTTCCCGTGGGATGAGTAAATAATCAAAATACTTTCTATCCGCGGGTGTAACCGCGGGGCGCAACCAGTAATATATAGATTTCTGTGAGAATTCTGTCACGTGTTAAACGTATTTTATTATTACTCCAGGGCTGAGAAGACCACAGGCGGACGATGTTTATTGTCTTCGCAGGACGACGGGATATGCCATAGGTGTGGGGGAGACAAGCAGGGCGGCGTCATACCTTGCATCTGCTGCGCTCAAGAGTACGTACCTTATCCATCACAGAATTATATTTTTATGTTACTGCCTGAACCGACCGGCCACGAACAAGATGTAGCGAAAACCGGCCGGATTAGTTAGATCGATGACGCGATCACGTAACTTGATTACAACAATTAGAATCACAAATTTGTATGGATTTGACAGTTTCAATACGCGGTTTATGTGCATAGTTAGCATGAAAATTGCTCCTGTTGCATTGCAATCAAAGTTACGTGATCACCTCCCTCCCTGCATCCAACGGCTCCACGAGGCTTTGACCCCCTGGTCAAAGCCTTGTGGAGCCGTTGGATGCAAGAGGTCAAGTAGCCGTTCCAAGTGTCCTATGAAGTGGCGTTGGTTCGGTGATGACTGATGGTTGTATCTTTTACTACTCGATGATAATGAAACTAGAACTATCTGATAGTTGAAGCAAAAGAGAAGTAAAAGAATATTTTCCTCAGTGTTTAATGGTGGGTTGTGGCAGTCAGTCAGTCAGTCATATTATGTCTGTAATGATGATATGTGTTAAAACAAAAAAAATATCGTAGTGAATGTACTTGGGTAGAGCCCGCGAAAAAAATTTTAACGTAGATACTCGTAGCAGTATATATACAGCAATTTATATATATACGTAGACGCCAGCACAATTTTATTATTACTAATTTAGTATGAAATTACTTGGATACTATAATTATATTTAAGGAATCGTAACTAATAAATGGGTAATAATCTAATAATAGCACTTAGGTATTATCATCTTGATACCAAATATTAGAAACCACGAGGGATACTCACCGTTGAAAGCCATTCTAGCGTTTTTACGGTAAATAAGTCTATTTAATTAACAAGTTTGACAGCCTCCGTGGTGTGGTGGTTGAGCAGGTCGGCTCATAGCCCGGAGGCGACGGGTTCGGTTCCCGCGCCAGGACAAAAGGAAAAAAAAACGCAAGTACTTGTTCTGAGTGTGGGTGTTGCGGGACCATGGTCCTTGTAGTTCTTAGGTCCTTGGACACAGGGAAACCTAGTTAAGGTCCAGGATGAATGTGATCGTTGGAGGTTATTATTATTATTCTATTAATATAAGTTAAAAAATGTTGCTGGTTGCGTGTTCCAGGCGAGTGAAGTTCGAGTCAGGCGCCTGGTTCCTGCGGCAGGTCCAACGCGCCGCCACACTGATGCCCTGGTCCATCTCCACCGATAAACTGGAGCAAATCGGTACGTGTCTTATGCGGTTTCTCGCTAAAAGCTATTTAGCAAAAATGACATTATGACAGCCTCTGTGGTGTAGTGGTTGAGCAGCTCATAATCCGGAAGAAGTGGGTTAGATTCCCGCGACAGGACAAGTATTTGTGCACAGAAAAAAAAGCCCGAATACTTGTTCTGAGTCTGGGTGTTGTAGGACCATGGTCCTCGTAGTTCCTGAGTCCCTAGACACGAATAATCCTAGTTAGATATCTATGTATATGATCATTGGACGTTTATTATTATTATTATTATTTAAACTCCTGCATCTTGGCGTTCATCAAACGGCTCATGAAATAATAGCCAGGTAATATTATTTGGTCAATACAAAACGTAGTTAGAGGTAGGCAGGGTAGATAAACGAGTTTATAAGTTTTGGTGATGCTCAACTTATTGGGTCTCATAAAAAGAAGAGAGCTTTTATACAGTCTGCTAGTGTTTCTACAGTCTCCAGGGCTTCTCCAGTGATATCTCTCTAATGCAGACAATAATACAAAAAACCAATTCCAAGTAGATAAAGATGGCGCCTGCTCCACACACCTTCAGCCTATAAAATGAACGCGTGAAATTTGCTGCTTGTACCACGCCAGGCGCGTCGCCTTTTGTTTTCATAATGTACCATCTGGCATATTTTATTTATGTTAGTGATTAATGCGACGTGCTAGTCGTTCACCTGATGTTAAGTGACACGGCCGTCTATAACAGAACAGTGTCACTCGGAGCTCCAAAATATAAAGTTTCGCGCGACACTGCACTGCGCACATTATCCTGAGACATCACAGTCATAACATTACTCGACTAAGATCAAATGATAAAGTCTCGTTTGCCCAGTAATTTCACTAGCTACAGTGCCCTTTAAACCGGAATACAACAGTGCTTGCGTACTACTGCTTGGGGGCAGTATAACTGGCAAAGCGGTACCTAGAAGAACTTGGCAGAAAAGTCCTACCACCTAGTAAAAACAGTAGTAGTTGGCATTAATTTAGAAGCGAAAAATTGTAAGCCCAATACGGTACCACAGTTGGGACACTGGCCTTTCATACAAACAGAGTGTAGGCCATAATCTACCAAGCTAGCCAAGTGCGGGTAGGTGGCATGACACATCATGCTTTCGAATTTTGTGATCCTTAAACATGACGTATCACGTCGACAATTCGACAATTTCCACAAATAGCTTGAAAATTCGTTGTTGAAGAGCAGGGCCGAGCGGGATTTGAAGTTAAGTGCATCGGTTTGAAAGTCACATGGGCTACCGTTGAGCCATACTTAGTCGTGATCATTTTAATAGTTTATTATGTACCAAAAATACCAATACTTACCTATATACAAAAGGAGCCCGTTAGCTCAGTTGGTATTATTAGTATCCTTGCCTTCTGAACTGCACGTTGTGGGTTCGATTCCCACCCAGAACAAACATTTATGTGATGAACATCGATGTTTGTTCTGTATCTAGGTATTATATTGTATTCTATGTATGTATTTACAAACAAAAAGTATATAAGTATTGTATATGTTATCTGGTTCCCATAGTATAAGCCTTGCTTAGTTTGGGGCTGGATGGCGCTGTGTGAAATGTCCACACATATTTATTTATAAATAATAATAATAGTAAATTATTTTTTTTGACTAATTACTAATAATTAACTGTAATATTTTTAGTTACTAGGCTAGCTGCTATATTAATTATTTATTTACTTACATAATTTATAATTGTGCATAGCTATTCTATAACTTAGTAATACCATGCAGTGCGTATGTATATTAATTATTTATTTACTTACATAATTTATAATTGTGCATAGCTATTCTATAATTTAGTAATACCATGCAGTGCGTATGTATATTAATTATTTATTTACTTACATAATTTATAATTGTGCATAGCTATTCTATAACTTAGTAATACCATGCAGTGCGTATGTATATTAATTATTTATTTACTTACATAATTTATAATTGTGCATAGCTATTCTATAATTTAGTAATACCATGCAGTGCGTATGTAGGTAGTGCTCTTAGGTGTTCACTTCATTTAAATTATACTCTTTTTAGTCTATCCGTGAGGACCTTTAATTGGCTTCTTTTTTTGTAAACGTATATCTATTGTAATTATAACAGCTGTTGGTCTTCCAAGAATAAAATAAATAAATAGGTTCATTACCTACTTACTGTGCTTGATTCTTATATCGAAATTCCCAACTTGAATTCCAGATGAGGAGCAGGAAGGGCGGTCGTCCCCTGGGCCGTCGCAGCGGCGGGAGGACCAGGCGACGGTCAGGGAGTTCCTGGAGACATTGGCTGCGAAACTATCTGGCGGACCCTTGGAGGGGACGAGGGTCGCGCCGCTGTATCACCATCCAGCTTGTGAGTACCATTTCACAATATAAACGCTTACTTATAAACGGTGTCGGATATTGGTAGGATCAATTATAAAATTTGGAATGATTTTTAATGAGCTGGAAAATATTATTTACCTACTTGTTTTACTTTATATATTGCGCAAATTTAGTATGTAGTGCGTATGTAATCTATATATTCTATATATTTTATTATATGAAAATGAATCTCTATTTTTCTTGGTCATCGAATTACGCGTGAACGGATGGAATATTTTCGCTAATTCTTTTTATGTTGTGTTTATTAATGTCACGAGTAGGTTATTATGAAAGTGACAATTAAGAAAGTTGAGCGGAAATTTAGAGAATTTTCACCACGCGGGTGTTATCGCGGGGCGCAGCTAGTCTTATATAAATTTCCAAATGCCAATAAAAATTACTTCGATAACGTTAGTCCTTCAAGCCGGAGAACGAGCTTAGTACCTGTAGATGTTCGAGCTTTTAAGTTATACTTAGATAATTGTTTATAGCTCACTGAAATAGTAATTAAAAATCTTATCTTATCGTATATACCTAATCAATGTTTATTTCTACTTTCGCATCTCCTACAGTTTCTACTGTATACTCTATTTTTTTTTATTAAAAAAATATAAGATTATATTGATAGACTAAATGATTTTAATAAAATAAATTTTGTAATACAATGATTTTCCAAATTTTAATTTTATTTTCATTACATTTGGTTTATACAAGGTTTTCAATGGCCAGACTGAATGGGTACCTTCTAGATTTATGTGCCCCATCTTTGGCCACACCGTCGCTTACCATCAGACGAGTTGGTGGTCAAACGCAAATCTATAATGGTTAAAATAATGGCCCTGTGTAACGATAATGGTCGGTTGCGCAGATATGCGCATGTTCGAGAGGCATCACGCGCCCCTGAGCCGCGCACTTGCGTCGCTCTCCATCGCGCTTCGAGACGCGCTCACACGTAAGCTAGCGTAGCATGCACTGTGTGGACAGCTTTAACACCAATCCTATATTTTCAAAACAGAGTGACTAAGGTCCGTATTACAGAACGATGCTCAGTCATCGATCAGTGCTCCAGCAGAGATTTCATTCACTAATTTATCACTTTATGAATGAAATCTCTGCTTGAGCACCGATCGTTGACTGGACATCGTTCTATAATACCGACCTAAGTCTATAGTTCACGTCTATTTAGATCTGCGCATGCGCACTAGCTTTTCCTTACACTATTTCTATGTCACAACTATTTAGATGATCGAAGGTTATGTGACCTAAGTTACTTACTGCAAATATTACAGAACGGTGCTTACTATTTATAATCTCTTGGGTTATATTCTGTGTTCTTACGTCTACCATGCATGCTGCACGGTGTTTTAATAGAAAGAAAGAAATAGTTTTTCATGGCAATAGGTACGAGCATAAGATAATACATGACAAAAATCAAACAACGAGATTAACAGTTGCCACGAATCGGTCCCAACAACATTGATACGGTTTCATTTGGTACCTACAAGTTTTTGTAGATTTTTTAGATTAAGCGTAGCGTGGTCCCCACTTTGGGCGACTTGGACTAATTTATTATTAATCGACTTCCGAAAAGGTTACTATGGGTGCATTTTTTTTTTTTGTGTATTTTCAACGATATTTTTGCCAATTGGGAACCGATTAAAAAAAAACTTTGGTTTTTCATAATTATTTATGCTGTGTCTCTTGTGTATTAATATCAAAATACAATATTATATAGAAATATCTAATGTAATTCCGCTGACACACCAGTACCATACTGGACGTAATTCTTGCATGATAAAAGACTTGTCGTTAAGGAATTACGTCCCAACCATGTAGTGTACACCTGCATAAGAAGGTAAGGTTAACGTACACTTTTGTAGGTACCTGCATAAATACTTAATGTTGCTAATTTATCAAAAATAAAGTCCCAGAGGCTACCTGCTGGGTGCTGGCCCAAGTCATTCACCCCAGTTCACATCATGAACGTAGAGTCAGCAAAATAGTCCCTAACCTGCAATTTACTTGATTAACTTCAATATTTTTACTTACACAAATAATTGCATGAATTAAACCATATTTAATAATAGGTAATCATATTTAAAACATTCTTACAATAAAAAAAAATAATAACTTACAATAAATAAAAAGTTACAATTATTTAACTCATCAAACCACATATGAAATCATAAAAGAAGTGACAGAAATATCGGAACATTACTATTATAGACCTCGGTCGTCCATCCAGTTAAGAATAGCTTCCGACTATAAATTCCAAAGATGTGGTCATACTGAGAACAGTACTTATAATAATGTAGGTACTCACATCTTACTCAGTTCCAATGTTGCCAACACGCTTTGTCGTGGCTAAAGACAAAAATAGAATCGTAACAATTTAGGTACCACAGAAGCACAGATTACTACTGGCGTAAATTCATCAACAGCCAGAAAAGATCCACAGCTAAACATAGCCCCCCACCAACTTGTTCAAGACTTTTGACTAATTATTATTTTAGTGTAGCTGTAATTTCACAGTGTATTTACCACATAAATAAATAAATTATTGACGCAATATTTTTGCGAACGGTACGAGGTCCCTTCATTTTTAAGTTTAACAGCTTTTTTGTCCGTTGTGCGAATTTCGTAACTCAATATAAAGTGTTTTTGTTTGACGAGCTTGATGATGTCAATGGTTGCACACACGAGATATTACTCCGTAAATTAGTGATGAAGATGACGATACCAATCAAAATGTCTATTCCATTTCATCATCAGCATGAATACGAACATAGGCTACCCAAAAAAAAAATCAAATAAAAAATGACTCCCTTCTTATGGAAACATTGAACCCCAGTGGGGCAGAACCGTAGCGGTACGATACCGTACCGTGGGGTAAATTGAACAGCTATTGTTGACCTTTTGTTTTCACGGCGACGGGCATCTGGGAACATGCAACACTGATAGTGATGGGGTTCTGTAGGAAATACAATATTATTTACATACCTAGTAGAAATCCTAACTGGAAAATGTTTCGGGAAGAAAACAATGGTTTATGCTTTTTTACAGGAGATTTGAGAATAGATAGTTGTATTGAATGTTAATACACTTCATCAACTTGCGTCGTGAACGTGATGTCTACTATTAAACACAGACCTCCCCCACAGAGCGCCACTTTGTTCTGCTTGCCTCCTGCATCCATCGGCTCCCGGCTTAGTCCAAATCGTCAGTACGCCTTGTCTACCGACCCCCTCAGCCTACGCTGCGTCTTCCAGTTCGTGGTCGCTACTAGAGGATCTTTCTTCCCCATGGGTTGTCGGTTCTAGGAGCGATGTGGCCTGCCCATTGCCATTTCAACTTGCTAATTCTAAGCGTTATTATCGGACTTGTACTACCTATTCATCTGTGTTATTAGCTAAAATTCCGACCGTGGCATAAAAGAACTGTGTGGTATAAAGACACTCCGCTCCGTTAGATTTAAACTTACGATTATACTTGTTCTGAGTCTGGGTATTGTGGGACCATGATCATCGTAGTTCCCCGTAGACACAGGGAATCCTAGTTAGGGGCCAGGATTTATGTGTGTGATCGTTGGGCGTTATTATTATTATTATACCAATGAAGTACTAATACCCCGTAAGCACAGAATAAATGATAGTACAGGGTTGAAGTAATAAAGTTAATACTGATATTACCTTGGTTTATTGTCCCCGTTCCTCGAATACGCTTTTGCATGCGCACCGGCGCGGGCGGCCGCATTATAATTATGTCAGAGGCCATGGTGCAGCTCTACGTCCGAAGGCATAACTATCGTTTATAGCCATCATCCACCAGTGAGATCTTTAATAGCGTTCAATGTTTACTGCTGGCCATACAAATATTCACACTCACCAAAAATTATTTCAAATTACCTGTTCATCTATTAGGTACCTATTTTTCTTCATTTATTCTACTTATATTGAACCAATTTAGGCTTCCCAGACTATTGAAATAAAATATTAAAACAAATATTTTTCTTATCAGTTTTACACAAACCTACAACGATCCTTTACAAATTAGAAAACCTTATTGTTTTTGCTTTTGCGAGATTAAATTCTTGTTTTACTTTGTATTTGCCTTGCCTTCTATTATAATATTTTTGTTGCCTTCGTACAAGGCTGGCCGGCTGGAGAATGTGCGTGCATGACAGCTACACTATTTTTGAAATGGTGAATGGAAACCGTAAATGATCACTTATAATAGTTTCCACCAAATTTGCCTTTTTTATGAATATAATAAATTGGAAACATAAAACGCGGTCTCTCAGCGGCAGTACTATAATTTGCCCAACATAAGAAATCATACATTTCAGGTAGAAGGAATACCATCATATACCTACAAATTAATTTATTCCTCAATAATTGCGCCCCGCGGTTTCACCCACGGATAAAAAGTATTTTAATTATTTGCTCATCCCACTGGAACATTTCACTTTTCCGGGATAAAATGTAGCCTATATGTTAATCCAGTGTATAAGCTATCTTGGTACCCAATATCATACAAATCCATTCAGCCGTTTGAGCGTGAAGGAGTAACAAACATACACACATACAAACTTTCGCCTTTATAATCATTATTATTGTGATAAATTTAAGAGTAAAATTGGAAATATTCTTTTATAAGTATAGTAATAGGTAACTAAATACCTAAAAGTAAGTAGGTAGGTGGATATAATGAATAGTTTGAAACGGTTCTAATGTAATGAACTGATGACACACACTTTCAACAGTTTCACCAGTCAAAGGTATCTCAAGTAGCTATGCAAGTAAAAGCGAAGTGCTCATCATATTTGCGAACTTCACAAACTTTCTTACCTTAAGTTACATTTACCTTAGTCAACATTAGAGACCACTTTACTAGACTTTAAGTTTTTTTTGCACGATATAAGAAAAAAAATTTTTTTTTATAAGGCATGGGGTGGGGTTGATCAAGGTTTGGGTGTCATTAGTTATAAATATTTTATTGACAGATATGAGTAGAAGGATTAACATTTCGATATTCTCTTAAAAAGTACCCCATGCTTTTTTTTATATAACATAATTTCTTTTATTTACACATTCATTTATAATATTTATTTAAAAAAATTACACATTTTTTTTAGTTTTAGTTTGGTTTTCTATATAAAACGTGTATTTTAGTTTTTTTTAAACTATTATTTATTTACTAGGGAGGTACTGCGGGTAATAGGAACTATACATAAATTTATTTAAAAAAAACTGTAAATAGATACTTTGATTATGATTAGATTTAATGTCGTGTGTACACCTTAAGCATTCACGCTCACTAAAAAGCTTCTTCTTGCGGCGGCGTCGTGTGTCGGATCGTCCTCTTCCCTCAAATATGGTTGAGGAGGGCGATGGCTGACACATGCGTCAAGTGAGCGGGCGCTGCTTGCGGGAGCTGGTCTGCTCGGGGTGTATACGCAAATACGTTATTTTGATCCCAATATTTATAGTGTCCAAAAATTGAAGAAAAAAGAAAAAAAGTGTAAATAAGTCCCTCTTGTATTTTGTTGATAAATAATAATAATAATAATAATAATATGTAAGTAAGATATTAAAAAAGAGCACGGTACCAGAAGTCTGTGGTAAAGCAGCATTAAAAAAAAGAACATAGATACTAGCATTCATTTTTACAATCCTATAGAAATAAAATTACGATTCGATGAAATTGTCTAGGTACTTATTCTTTTTTTTTACTTTGGAATTCGTTTGTTCATTGTTTTCTGCCTTGCAATGTACAGAAAAGATCATAAAAGCGCAGCTCCGAACCGAACACAGACTAGGCTTTTTAATGCGCACCAGCCGTGGGATCGCGGGGTAAGAACAAAAAGTGGCGCGGCAAGTTTGCGTGAAAATAAAATAAATGGCTCTGAGAAAGAAGTTTACATAAGTTTAAGTAAGGCTAGCATATCAATGGTCGGTTTGCAAGTACCAAACGGATCGTTGTATAAAAAAGAATGCCAGATGAAACGGGTGAATATTCTCAGCGAAAACTAAAACGAAATTTGTAACCGTTACAGTCTTTAGTCAAAAAAACAAGCTAAATAGAAAATTGAATTTGTTCGTGGCTCGTCACGCAGCCATGTTCTCTGCCTGAAAAGCATTGACCTATGCGAGGCAAAACTGTATAGAGAGATAGCCATCACTTTTTCACAATTTTCCTCCACCAATTTGTAAATAGGAAAGGTAAATTGAAGAATTCTTTTACACTTATCAAACAAGCACACAGCTGACCTGATGGGAAAAAGTCACATCGTAACCTGTGTGGACATTACACCAGCGTCACTAATACATTATTTACCCTGATACTGATTCTATCTGGGGGCGATAAGGCTTGCACTGACGTCCCACATGGGGTGTATTGTGCATTTCCCCCTGCCAGCATCTACCCAAGCCAGCCCAGCTCCTTCATGTAGCGGAGCACTGCCTTGGGTTGCTGGCATAACTTTTCCAGTATTTTTGCACGAGATTGGTTGCCGTTGATCCCGTGGTCGTTGTTCTGTTCGCTTAGTAGATTAGTTGTTTCTCTTGTCTCCTCTGTGGCTGTGCAATGTTGTAGCACGTGTTCCACAGTCTCGTTTTCCTGCATGCAACCCCGACACAGAGGGCTATCTGTGGCGCCGATTTTGTGCAGGTGATAATTGAGGTTACAGTGTCCTGTGATAATACCCACCATAAGGCGTAGGTCTTGCCTTGTTAGTTTCAGCAAATTGTTAGTGAGTTTTCTATTTAGCGCTGGAAACATCACTTTCGTCAGCTTACATAAAATATACATAAAATTTGCTGCTCCTTCTCCATGTGAGTACGCAGTAAATTTCTGACTTCCATTGCAATGGGTTTACATAGTTCCGCTATGCCAACTTCCACCCGTTTCTTCGTTCCTTCCTTTGCAAGAGTATCCGCTTTGTTGTTTCCTGGACACGAGCCGTGACTCTTCGTCCACTTTACTACTACTTTATACGTTTCTCACAAGCTTTGCAGTTGCTTACCTTGTGGTAATAGATACTCTTTTGACCCTCCTGTTTTAAGGTCTGCGTGTTATGTAAAAGCCCGCCGAAATTGCATAATTATTAGCATTGAGTTCGCAGCTCTATTTTTATTCTTATCCAATAAAATATTTTCTATCTATCTATCATAATTTCTCAGATATCGCATAGAAGATCAATCTGTATCGATTACCCACTTTCCTTTAGAAATTATGAGAAGCATGACAGCAAGGCTATAATAGGAAAACACTACACAATCTTTATTGTGTGAATTTTTTTTTATGTGACTATGATGGCTGGTGTTTTAATTTTAATTTTTTTTTAGTTCTGAGTACTGATAAAAGTGCTTTGCCTAAATAAGTAAATATAGCGCATTAGGTCATACCTAACCACGATTAGGCCTACTATAGGGCGCAGTGTAAGCCAACAAAACAAAAAGCACTTTTTAACGTCCCTAACGTAACGTGAACTATCAAAAAAATAAAACGAAAACTGGAATGACTGAACAAAAATTAACTAAGCACTTCGTAGTTTTTGACGTAAAACTTCTTTACGGGGTGTAAGCTGCGTGACGAGAGCGTTACGGAAAGTGATCGGGCGAGGCGAACGGAAATTGAGAGGGACAATTTAGTGAAGATAGAAAGAGAGAGAGTTAAATTTCGTATAGAAGTTTTTCTTCAGTCATGTGGTCTAAAGCTCGCTTGTTTTTCTAGAATAAAATCGTTGTAATGAACCTAAAAAAACACTGTGGACGTTTTTCTTCAAATTTTCAGCGATAACAACACTTAACTTTAAATTTTAACTAGCCACACTGGTCTTCTAAAGATTACCTGATTTAATTATTATTTGATATTCTTATTTTACCGTACCCACTACAAACACGCAAAATTAACACATGTTCATGCGCAGACCTAGTTTGACATCAAATTATGATCTGCGATTTTCAAATTCAAACAGACTCTGTCAAAAAACGCGATATGACGCGGCCTTAAATGATATAATATAAATAAATAAGAAATAGCGCGATAACTAGTCATATTACGCAACGGTCATATAGATAAGCAAAGGAGACAAATGAAAATTAACAACAATTATACAAATCAAAATGTAAATCAGTATTTAGATATATTTTTGAAGTTGCTTAATTTTTAGGGTTCTTTACCTACTAATTTTGAAAACCTATGTCAAGCGAGACTTTTTTTCTCCGTAGACATTTCTAAATAGGGTGAATTCTGTGTTTTTCTCACCAACAACCGATGAAATCAAAAAAATACCTGAATTGATGGAGGTAACTGACTTACGTTTTCTGAATCCTGAAATCCTGAAAAGAAAAACACCACACCGGTATGAAAGGCATTGTAGCTAGTGAAATGAATGGCCAAATGATACAGCCTCTGTGATGTGGTGGTTGAGCAGGTCGGCTCATAACCCGGAGGCGGCGGGTTCGATTCCCGGTATTTATGCACAGAAAGAAAAGCGCAAATACTTGTTTTGTGTCTGGGTGTTGTGGGACCATGGTCCTCGTAGTTCCTGAGTTCCTAGACACAAGGAATCCTAGTTAGGGTCCTTGATCTATGTATGTGATCGTTGGGCGTTATTATTATTATTATACTTTATGACCTTATTTCGCAGTCTGATAATCTTATTACTAGGTTGTGTGATGTCTCAGGATGACGTGTGCAGTGTAGTATTACGCCAATTTTATAATCTAGAGTTACGAGATCTAGAGTCTGAGATACACCACAATCTATTATGGGCATGCATGACGCTTAACATCAGGCGAATGACTAGCTCATCAAGTAATTTGTTTACATATAAAATATAACGAAGAAGGTTGAACACAGGAGGTAGCAGAACAGGACGCGGGTATCTGTCTTTTTGTCCTCTTATTTACCTGCCTTAGGTAAACCTGTATTTTTGTGACAGATAATACAATACTATGCTAATAGTTTTGACATTGTACTAATAATGCATTACCAAGTCTTGACAAATTGTAATAACTGCAATCATCTTATCCTCACTTTGATAAAATGTGTAGGTATCTGATAAACCAACTCAAAGTGGGGTCATCTTGTTGCACCTGCCATGACGGTTGTATAATCAAAATCACATAAAGTATGGCGACACGCACTTGACGAAATAATAGAGAGGTGGCTTGCATGATAATCTGTGAACGCTCTGAAGGTTATTGGAAGCAGCAACAGCTTTGTTGGGCGCTTCACTGTTATTGTACTGGACATTTTGTTTATGATTATATGGCGACATTTTGAAATGCGTTTACTGCTGGAATTTCATCACAAGCAATATTAAAACTATTGTTTTACATAGACTTTATAAACGAAAAGAACAGACAGATCGTCACATGTTTCTAAGAAAGAAATAAATAAATAGGTGTGGACATTTCACACAGCGCCATCCAGCCCTAGACTAAGCAAAGCTTGTACTATAGGGACCAGATAACTGATACAATACTTATAATATACTTTTTTATTTCTAAATACATACATAATAATAATAATAACGCCCAACGATCACATACATAGATCCTCAACTCTAACTAGGATTCCTTGTGTCTAGTTACCCAGGAACTACGAAAACCATGGTCCCACAACACCCAGACTCAGAACAAGTATTTGCGCTTTTTTTCTGTGCACAAATACTTGTCCTGCCATGGGAATCAAACCCGCCACCTCTGGGTTAAGAGTAGACCAGCTCAACCATCACACCACAGAGGCTACAATATACATAAAATACAATATAACACCCAGACACAGAACAAACATCGAGAGGTTTTATAACTTATAGACTACCATGATCCCAATTACTACCAATAACATGCGAAGTCAAAGTCAGCCTACAGTTATGGAGGTAAGGTAACGTGCAAATGATAATATAAGCGTATTGGGTACGATTCCTATTGGCAGTGAGCTGGGGCATTAGGTCACCGCAGTTAGTATAAAGTCCAAAGTTATTTTATAGTTAGTGTAGCTAGTAGCAATTAGTAGTGGTTGGTATTACTATTTAAGAGTAAGCGGTAGTATCGTTTAAAGTGCCCAGAAATAGTGAATAGGTATTTACTTGGCTAGCATGCTACACCTTCGATCGCATCGTCACTTCCCATCAGGTGAGAGCGTGGTCAAATGCTAGACAAGTTTGAAGTAAAAAAAAAAAAAAAACATGGTTTTCAGTATGCCTTTGGAGAGGATCCAGCAGTGGAGTACGTAATATAGGTGTCAACAAGGGTTATTTTTATGCTGTAGCTTGCGAACAGGCGTACGATACGGACCTCCTGGAAGAGGTCACAAATTCTTCACTTATAGCCCTATGATCCTACGTACTTATATACAAAAAAAAAAATTATTGCATAATGTTCACATTTAAACTTTATTTTATTATTGACGTTTTAGCTTATTTTATCGAGTTTTATTTTTGTGATTGTAGTTTCATGCTGACTAGGGTCAGTATAAGATTTGCATGTAACATGTACGGAATACATTATTTAAGTACTTACCATCTGTATGAATCTTCGACAACCATGTTTTATTTGCAAATAAACGATTTGAAGTTGAAGTTGAAGTAAAGAAAAATACAGGCTAATTGAAAGACTCAGGCGTAACATCGCGGAAGTTCATCTTAAATAAAAAATGTACATTATATATATATATATATATATATATATATATCATATTATATACAATATCTATATTCTTATCCTACAATAATACTTTCTTGTTTCATTTTGTATTTTTGTATGTACCGTATGAGATAATGTTTATAAACACAATTTGAGGAAAGTAACGAAAACTTTCTGGTCTGTGGTTTAAACATATTGCCTGGGTTAATTGCTCAGTTGGTAGAAACCCTGCCTTCCTGACTGCATGCTGTGTGTTCGATTTCTACGCTATAAACATTTGTGCGATGAACATCGAGATTTGTTGTGTCTGGGTGTTATATTGTATTCTATGTATGTATTTACAAACAAAAAAAAGTATCTAAGTATTGTATCAGTTATCCGGTTCCCATAGCACAAGCTTTGCTTAGTTTGAGGCTAGATGGCGCTGTGTAAAATATCGACAAATATTATTTCACACTTATTTATTCCAATTATTTAATTCTCTTAAAAATTTTAGTAATATTCACTTATTTATTCCAATTATTAAGTTCTCTTTATAATTTTAGTAATATTCATTTCATTTTATTCCACCGATCTTCATCACATTCACATCATTCATAGCATCGGTTTAATATCAATGATTTGAGATTTAATTTTTAAAATAACTGGATTTCATTTGTGGTGATCTTTCAATTCGTTCCACAGAAACATTGTCTTAACACTGGTTATAATTGATTTTTTATTCATATATCTTAGTTTACTGTTAGATTTGGCATATTTAGGTACTTATATAGCAAGTGGGTCTTGTAACGGTTGGAAATTACCTTTTAGCAAGAAATCTACTCAAATAGCTCTTTTATTTGTATGCAATTTTAATCTCAAAAAGAACGTGGGTAGATATATGCTTTGCGTCAGAGCTTTCGTTCAATTATATTACTTACTAGTTGCGCCCCGCGGATTGAAAGTGTCCTATGTGTTAGCGTATAAGCTAAGCATTCCGAATTGCGTCAAAACTGATTCTCAGTGGTTATGGAGATTGTTTTGCATTAATAAAATTAGTAGGATAGGAAGAAGTATATGATAGGATAGGACATCATGTTTTGTTATCCTTACAATTCAAAAACTATCCGCGGTTGATCCAACTGTAATAGAAAATTATAGGGAGATCTAGCAGAAATTTCATTTAAAAATTAATGACGAATGCATTGAAAATGTGAGGTTCTGAATAGGTTAAAAATCTTTTCAAAATGGAAGAGTTCGTCGTGTCATTGTAAGGCTTGAGAACCATGTGCTTGTGCAATCAACGTGATGATAATTACATTAACGATCCTAATCTATTAACTAAACCGGTAGTGTTTGTCTCGGCCTTAAGATAATCTCTTGGCTTTACGGATAAATTATGGATTTATGAGTTTAATTGCTTTATTCAATTTAAGTTAGCTGTAGAGTACAGTATCTATATAATTTAAACTCAATGCGGAAGAATGACAAAATAGTACAAAAGCTATCGTTAGTGATCGAGTCCTATGGACGAGTAGGACGCCTCGTAAACCTACCAATAACTCCACATAAAATATTTTCATTAGCCTATGTATAATTCATAAAAATCCGAACGCCAAAAGATAATTAAACTTGGAGCCCTGCGCATAAGTTTATGATAAATAATAATAATAAAAGTGTAAAAGTGCTACAATTTGCCTATTTGCAATAAATCTTTTGACTTTAATAATAAATATTTCTACACATTTCACACAGCGCCATCTATTCCCAGATAACTGATACAATACTTTTTTTGTAAATACATACATAGAATACAATATAACACCCAGACATAGAACAAACACCTATCACAAAATGTTCATCGTTCATCACACAAATGTTTGTCCTGGGTGGGAATCAAACCCTCAACCTACAGTTAGAAGGCAACAATAAGAAATCAACTTTCTTTGAAAACAATTGTCCTTTTAATGTAACTCAACCCTATTAGTTTGGTCAATAGTGATTAGTGATGTATCTACTTAATTATCTACCTATATAGCAATAGCAGTCAAAACAAGCACATTCTCAGTGAAAACACATAGTTTTACGTAAACCGTGAAGATTCTGAGAAACCGTGGACGATTTGATCATGCCTTCGTTAATATAAATCGATCGGTTCTGGCCGATACACGTGTCAATCGATTTTATCGATACAGGACTGCGCTTTCCAATGTCACTCGACTGAAGATTATAGAAAAAGTATCGAAAATATTAAAACAAATACGATAATTAGACAGCCTCTGTGGTGTTGTGGTTGAGCAGGTCGGCTCATAACCCGAAAACGGCGGGCTTGATTCCTGTGACAGGACAAGTATTTGTGTACAGAAAAAAAAGCGCAAATACTTGTTCTGAGTCTGGGTGTTGTGGGACCATGGTCCTCGTAGTTCCTGGGTCCCTAGACACAGGGAATCCTAGTTAGTCTCTGTATGTGATCGTTGGACGTTATTATTAATTCATGCAGTATGGGCTTTTCAAATCCAAATCCTAATCGTTAATTTGCAAATAAAACACGGTTGTCGACGATGAATACAGATGGTAAGCACTTAAATAATTTGTGCATGTTTATTGCTATCACAGCATGCAAATCTCATACTGACCCTTGTCAACGTGAAACTACAATCACTAAAAATAAAACTCGATAAAATAAGCCAAAATATCAAAAACAAATCGCGAAACTAAAATTAAATAATTTAAAACCGCATGTAAATATTAGAGTTAAATGTATGAAAAATTCAGAATTTAGTGTCAACATTATTAATAGTCAAAATACAGTAATTTTTTTTTCACGAAACGTTCCGGGTTGACTGATTGATTGAAAGTTTTTTTCATTAGGGACCCACTGAGTACGTATATAAGACGTTAATTATGTTCCGAAAGCCAACACCTCCAGGTCTTCTCTAGGCAGTCTTTTCTTTACTTCTCGAGCACCATTATTAGGGTTTGTAAGCCCACTTGACTGCTAATACTGCCCCACCCCTTCTCCATTCGTCAGAAATGCGCAATTTGTAGCTTTGAAGATATTAGCCAATCACAGTTCAGCTCAATTCGATTGTTAATTACTTCTACAAAATTGAGCAATCGCAGATGATTGACTGACCATCCAGTTTCAATAATGCATTGCACAATAAATAATGTAAAAGTTTGTCAGTTAAAATTAGGTAGGTAGAAAACTGTGATCAAAGTGTAATTGTCTCGTTAGAATAAATAGGTAACATAATTTTTTTTTTAAATTAGTAATAGTTTAGCTTTATGAACTCTGCACCAACTTCAAAAAGTAATTATCTAGTTATATGTAATATCGTTGTTTCATTCCGCCATGTGATCGTCACGTGTAGCCAGCCTTGATCTTCGCAACTGGCTGACACTGGCAAGGTCGTAGATTAATTTTAAAAAACGGGTGTACTTTAGACCACACGTCTGATGTAAAACTTCTTCAGCTCCATCTACCGGCCGGTATAACTTTGTTTTTGCTTTGTTTAATGTTAATGTCGCCATCTTGACAATTATTGTATTGTCATTTTGCCGGACATACCAACGTAATAATACAAATTTTTAACAGAGTTATGTAGACAATAGAGATCTACGTTAACCAACAACTTTTAACTTCTATTTTTTTCGCCAGCTTACTCCCCAAGTCAAGCGTGCGCGGTTTTACTTGAAAAATTGGTTCCAGCCTTAATTCATAATAATATCACTGCAATAAATATTTCTTAACCATTAAAATACTAGAGAGGAAGTCGGTCAAAAACGCGGACCTACTGCACCAACGATTAAGTACTGACCGAATGCGTTAATCCCAGACTAACAATTAAGTAGGTATCGATCAATGGTAAGCCAAAACGCTGCTAGCGATTTGGGTACGTTGCCTATATTTACAATTAGTAACAGTTTGTTAACATGAGGTTTTTTACTTCTTGCTATTGACCTTACCTATGTTTTCAAAATTTAATTTTTTGTTCGTAGCGATTACATACTATCATCGAAAGAATTAAGATATATTTTTGAATGACTTAGGGAATTATTCCGAACCTTACATATCCATCTAATTCTAAAAATAATTTCTATTGTTAGAGATTGACGTCAAGCGAATGAAAGACAACAAGATACTGTGAACTTTGAAACTACTGCTTAGATAAGTCTAATAATTATAATAATAACGCCCAACGATCACAAACATAGATCCTGGACCCTAACTAGTATTCCCTGTGTCTAGGGACCCAGGAACTACGAGGCCCATGGTCCCACAACACCCAAACTCAGGACAAGGAATTGCGCATTTTTTCTGTGCACAAATACGTGTCCTGCTGCGGGAATCAAACTCACCTCCTCCAGGTTATGAGCCGACCAGCTCAACCACAACACCACAGAGGCCGTCAAAATTCAAAAATATATAATCTATGAACCAACTAAGTAGGTACACTACCTTTCTATTTTTTATTTATTTTTTGTAAGGAGGGAAATGCCCTCGCATTTCCCTCGCCACCACGGGAGTGGTGGCGGGGGAATGTGGGACACGAACCCACTTAAACCCCTGTGACACGTCTTCCGCCGTACCGGGGCGAGGTGTCGCGTTTGCAGTCCACCCATCTCAAGTAGGTACACCACCGATGTTAACTACCAAATTTGGTACCTTTAAGTGGTGATATCATGATATAGGTAGGTTAGGTACTTAGTTAAAAATATAAAGGAATTTAGTTTCCTGTTTACTAATCGAATTATATAAAAGAGTGTCAAAACTTAATAGGATTGAAAATCGCGCGAGCTGCTACTCGCGATTATGTGACATGACATTTCATTTTAAGCTTTTGGTTAACAAGTGTTCTGCGTCTGCGGTCGGTCGCGCACGGTGGCACCGACTGGTTTTCTACCGACTTAACTCACACATTAACTTGTCCGTCTTTGCACGCGACGCGCGCATCCGTTCACGCGCTCCGAAATTTTCGCGCCGCGAAATCGGTTTATAACCGAGAACACTTTTTCAAACAAAACTCTTTGGAAACACCGGCCGGCGTCCACACGAAGCCATAAAAAATTCAAAAGTAATACTGTCGATTGGATTTTGAATTTGCGCGGGAAATCTTTAGTGATGTGACATCGTTTTATTTGGTGATTCTATGAGTGTAAATAATATAAATCGAGTAAACTGGTATGAGTTTGGGTTATTTGTTCAAGTGGGTGATGAAGTGACGCGTTTACGTATTTTACTCTTCATACATCATAAATTTATAATGTTAATTCAAATTTCACCATAAACTAACTGCTTTTGATGAATTTAATAATGGGTTGATGGTGAAATCGTAAAAGTAACAGCTGTTTTCATCGCAATGATTTGCACATACGAAGTATTAAGATTTAACCAACGTTTATTATTAACCATTGATACACAATATATGGCTTTCGTAATACATTATATTGTGACACGTATGTCATACTGAATATCTTTATCACATAGGCATGACTTATCATTAAAATTCTCGGTTAATTAATCAAGACGCAATGCGATCTCTCTTTATAGCAATCTTTGTGAATATTTCTTAAACAATAGCGGTTTGAAGGTATTTAGATATTTTCAAGTAATATTTTTTATGTAAACGGATGACGTGATGAACTAGTCGCTCGCCTGGGGTAAACGGCCACCCATAACAATTTGCAGTGCACTCGAAACTGTAAATTAAAGTATCGAGTGACACTGCAGTGCGCATCACACAGAGTTTTGTATAGATTACTCAAAAAAACTTTTTCCACCAAAAAATTATCAATCTCTTATAAAATAATAGATACTTAATTAGGTACTTATATATAAAATTAATACTTATATTTTTTGTAGGTATTAATAAATTATGGCTTCAATTGGATCCACAGCTCGGCTCCACGTGTCGATCCGTGGATACCTTCATCTCCTCTTAAATCCTCACTGGAGGGATTCAATAACAAACATTAGGTATATCTATATGCCACTTATTATGGGTATAGAGCTATTTAAAAGTAATAAAATTGTATTGAATATTGTATAGAATTGTACCTGTATTTACTTGCTGTTATAAATAATATACAGTAAAATAACTATTACGTTCAGTTTTGGCGGGAAAACGAAAAAGATCACTTTACCGCATTATATTATTTTCCAAAAATTGTGTTATTTTCAGCGTTAGTGCATAAAATTGGTGGCATTTTATTCGTTAAGTGCTGGATTACAAGCATGAGTGTGGGAAAGTGGTATAATGATGGTGAAACGTTTTTTTTTCGTGTTGTTTCCAAAACTCCGTAGAAGCTTCTGGTAAAGTTGCCACCACTTTACTAGGAGTATGACTTGACTAGACTAGACTATGACTTGACTCTGACTTGATGACTTCGACTGTGACCTGACACATTATTTACGTGAAATATCATTAACTTGCTAAATTATCAACTACTTGACACTGGCTAAATACACAAAAGCGTGGAGCCAAAACACAAAAAAAACTACTACGTTGATTTGCAATTTATGTATTGTACAGTCTAGACGTGGGCGTTCAAAATAAAAGCGTTTAGAAAAGACTGCTTTTTGAAATAAGCGCCTAACGCGCTTACAAATTTAAGACGATTCCGTATAACGTTAACGGTTGATTTCCAAAAATTAAACATTTCATTAGATTCTACTATGTAACACTCAAAATAAAATTTGATTATCGTATTAATATTATGCATATAAATTACGTTCTGCTTCATCTCTTAAGATTGTTGCGGTGTGACGTTTTTGGTTAGTTATTAGGTCCGTATTACAGAATGCTCAGTCATCGATCGGTACTCAAGCAGAGTTTTCATGCATAAATTTATCAATTAGTGAATGAAATCTTTGCTTGAGCACCGATCGATGACAGCATCGTTCTGTAATACGAACCTTAAAGAACGAAACGACGTGTTGTGGTTTTTTTAACCTCGATGTTTCGACTCGGAATAAAAGCGCTTTTTTAAACGTTTAAAAACATAAACAAAACGTTTAAAGGTGTTGTCAATAATAAGCTGTTTATCACATCTCTATTACAGACCTACACTCAACACTGTCTATAGGTCGAGATAGATATGGACTGCAAAATCAAGGAATGAAATGCCAAAGAAAATTTAATAGTAATATTATGCGAACGCACACGGTTTGAGTTGCATCACACCTGTTACAATGCATTAAGTTTATCTGTCTCTAACAATGATGGTTCTGTCCATAAAATAAAACCAAATGTGGGACGAAACCAGAAATGCTTTTAAAGTCACGTAACGTTGAATATTATATGTACTTTTCGGAAGCAAGCAAATATTTGACGTGATATTTTTAATTGATTTATAATACAAGCTATATTTTCTCACTATCTCTAGGTACGTACTTTACTTACATTAACGATTACCTACTACCAATTAATAGTTATTTACGTTTTATACGAATCTATAATGATTATACTTACTTGGTACAATACAATACAATACAAAAATTCTTTATTGTACACCAGAAGAAGACCTACCTTGGTACCTACCTACTTAATAAAATATTTGCGCAAAATAATTGGACTGAAGCTAAAGTATGTAATTGATGTTATCACTTAATTATAATCACTGGTAGAATGAATATAAAAACAAAATTACTATTATTAGAAGGTAGTTACAGTATATAACAACTCTAGGGTGAAGGTATGTGTCACAACAGACAATCGAACGAAGAGAAACGCTTGCTTCGAGTCTTATTTTCCATTGGGTGTGTTAACTTGATACTAGTTTGAAAAACTACTTTTTTTTTAAACTTACCTGGAGAGAAAAGGTCGAATATAGCTGTCAAACTTTAGTGCCAACTGGCATTAATATCTTCTCAACGGAAGTAAAAATAAGTTAATTAAAGAAACTAGCTTTGGACTATACGAATGAAGTAAAACTTCTTTAGTTTAGCTCCGTCTACCGGCCGGTATAACTTTGGTTTTGCTTTGTTTAATGTCAATGTCGCCATCTTGACACTTGTAAATTGTCATTTTACCGGACATACCAACATACTGTAATAAAAGAAATTTTAACTTTGTTATGTTGGCAATGGAGATCTACGTGAATCAACTTCCATTCACCAGCTTACTACCCAAGTCAAGCTTGCGTAAATAAGCTATACTTCAAAAATAAAAGTAGAGTTTTTGGCGGGAAAGCGAAAAAGTATGCGTCGCCGCATTGTATTATTTTCCAAAACTTGTGTTATTTTCAGTGTTAGTGCATAAAATTGGTGGCATTCTATTCGTTAAGTGCTTTACAGGCGTGAGTGTGGGAAAATGGTATAATGATGGTGAAACGTTTCTTTTCGTGTTGTTTCCAAAACTCCATAGGAGCTTCAAGTAAAGTTGCCACCACTTTACTAGGAGTATGACTTTGACTAGACTATGACTTGACTGTGACTTGACTTGATGACTTCGACTGTGACTTGACACATATTTGCGTGAAATATCATTAACTTGATAAATTATCAATTACTTGACACTGGCTAAATACACAAAAGTGTGGAGCTAAAACATAAAAAAAAAAAAAAAAAAAAAAAAAAATAGTAAGTGTATAGTAGGTACATACGATCTTAAGTACCTATCGTTATCAGAGTCTAGCAACTTTATCTAAGGCTGTGTACACAATCAGTGCTGATGTCACGCGATTAATGACCTTCAAGCCTCCGAGAACATTACGCGGTCATGGCTTATTTCAATGAGTTGTACAGAAAATTCTCTTTGAATATACCATACGTATAGTGTGTAAAAAAAAACAAGATTAGATTACTGCTTACATTTTACGGTAGTCTAGGTACTTGTATATTTATTCTGTGATACAGGTAGCCCAACCGGGTAATACAAATAAATAAAATGTTTTAAATTAAATTCACAATATAAAATATAATTAAACTGATTTAAAATAATATATCAGTCTTGTCATGTCTGGTTCGCACAATAGTGCGTCAGTCAGTATTTTAAGATCGGGCTGGGGAGGTATTTCCCCAGCTCTCTTAGCGTACCATTTTACGAGTTTTTCAGTTTATCCTAAAAGGAGGCAATTCTGGAACTAGTGATTATAATTATGCTTTATTTAAAGACTGATCATTTTATAAAGGACTAGTGTAAGTGTTACGACTCTACTTAGGTGCTAATAAAATCATTGCCATTCAATTCTTCTGAAATCAAAATAATTCAAGCCAAAAAATTCAAATTTTATAAATAGGTACATTTTATTTTAAAGTAGGTACCTACTTAAGTAGTTGGTATATTTTTGGTCGATCTAATGAACTATGCTAGACCCGTATTACAGAACTACGTTCAGTCGTGAACATTTTCAAGACAAGATTTCATTCTCAAAATGAGTGAATAATATCTCTACTTGAGCATCAATCGATGACTGAGCATAGTTCTGTAGTACGGGCTCTAGTAGTATCACAATTTTCTAGTCTGAAGAAACGGGATATTAATAAAAAGAACTAAACCATAAAGAAGCTAAACATAAGGTTTTAATTTAAATGAACCTACAACAAGCAATTAATTTAATAGTTTTATAAGTATACCTAATTATACTTTACGCTAACAGCAAGCATCGTGACCGTTGAACCAAGTTACCTATAAGTGGCAACCGTCATGAGTGTTTAGTTTTTGTACAATTATTTATGATGAGAATCAAACCGACTTGAAATACAAAAACAAAATAATTACATACCTCATGAATAGTTTTTTTTTTTGCGAAGCTTCATAACAATTAAGTCTTATTTTGATTTCAACGTCAAACAAACCGGTCTCAAGAGTACGAAGTACAAGGTATTTTGACTTGCAATGTAGTTTTTAACGAGAATAAATTGTTTAACAAGAAGTTAAGTTAAAAATAAGTAGGTAATTAACATATGAATAATTTCAGATTGTTACCACCTATAAGTCTGTGGGTGTTTATAGTAAACTCATGATTTATTCCACAACACCTATAAGTAGAGCTACCTATAAATAGCTACCCGTTATTTCTTTGCAAATGTATTTTTATGCTATCCTATCGGTAGCAAAGATGCGTACCTACGGCCGTATTGATGGGTAAAGGTTACAAGAGTTTCAACTTTATAACTCCTTGGCTCTCCTTGCATCCCTTACGCCGTAAAAAGACCCTTTAAAATGTACCACCCGGTGACGCTGATAACGTAGAGACTCAGAATTAGCCCGTTCAAAAAACCTCCCAAGTATCACGTTTTCTAGGCCCAGTGGTTGAGGTGAGTCTGCGTTGATTTACCACTTAAAATCATCATATTTCCAAGCTCCGCACGACTCTCTCCCCCACAATTATTAAAGTTGCGTCTAGTTCCCACGTGATGTTCGCGTAATATCTAGGATTACAGAGAAATGCTCAGACATTACGAGGAAGTCTGTGATCTAGATCTGGGCTCTGTATGATTTGTAGTACCAACCTGAGATAGAATCATAGAGCAGGGAATATTTATCCGAAGATTCAATGTTGTACTTTACGTTGCGTCGGCCCTCACGGTCGTTTTTCTTTTCAAAATAAATTGTTTATTTTCGTTTACCTTACAAAAATCAATGTTTCAGTTTGAGTTTTTCTATAGGTAACTTTAAAACTTACCGATCTATCTATGTGTATTTTTGCTTATTTTTGATACATTATTTGAAAATTTACCAAAAGATGATAGATGTTGGTAACTTGTGGCCTTTTTAAGGGTACTCTAACCCGTATTAGTCGCGATAGTCATTTTATAATTTCATTTGTCCTACACATAATCTTAAGTTACAATCAATATCGTAATTTATATTCATGTCTATGTTGTCAGTCAGTGATTGCAATTTGTTTTATGTACCTACCTTCATATATAAAAATGAACCTCTATTTTCCTTGATCATCGAATCACGCGTGAACGGATGGAACTTTTTCGCTAATTCTTTTTTGTTGTTCATTATTGTCAGGAAAAGGTTCTTATGATTGAAAAAATTAGGAGTTTGGAATTTTTTATAATCTATAATTTTATAATCTTTTGGTAAAGCCGCGGGGCGCAGTTAGTATAAAATAAATGAAACATAATAAGTACCTAGGTACTTACGTAGTTAGTACCATTACTAATTATGATTGTGTAATTACACCCTACTTAATTTGGCAGAAGTCACATTTCTTTTTTGTTTTTAACTCTCATTAACAACTGATCTCACAGTCTCAGGATGGCGTGCCGTGCGCAGTGCAGTGTCACGCGAAACTTTATAATGATAGAGTTCCGAATGACACTGCAACTGGGCGGCCGTGTCGCTTAACATCAAGTACCCGTCACGTCGTTCATTACATAAAGTAATAACTACTTTTTAAATATATTTAAGCCCGTCTGTACTAATAATGACAGCTTCTAAGTTCGCGCTTATCTTTCTAGGACGAATTTGCGTTGCAAGTGCGTTGTAGAGAGAAGTGCGAAATTAAGAGCTGCTCATACTTTACTACGGCAATATAGTCTAATGTCTGTCTGTATTTAAGTTTGACAGCTCCTCAGTTCGCACTACGACATACTGCAATGCGAATGACCGCTGGTTTTATAAATACCTACTTAGGTAAGGTAAATAAACCAAGTAAGCTGCTAGGTACCTTTTACCTTACCTATTCGCCAGTGGTTAAATTGAAGCCGTGTGTCGTGAAGTGGCATTAACGTTTTCGAAGTAATACTTCTTTACGCAAGCTTGCTTGGGGAGTAAGCTGGTGAATGCGAAGCGAACTGAATTTGAAATAGGTTCACATAGATCTCCATTGTTAACATAACAAAGTAAATAAAAATATTATTACGTTGGTATGTCCGATAAAATGACAGTTTACAAGATTAAGATGGCGATTAACATTAAACAATTGACTATGACTTGACTTTATGACTTGGGCTATAACTTGACTTGACTTATATACATTATTAATTAACTTGAAAAATTACCAATTACTTGACACTGGCTAAGTACAGTAGAGTGGAGCCAAACAAAAAAAAACATTAAACAAAGCAAAAACAAAGTTACACAGGCCGATAGATGGAGTTAAACCAAAGAAGTTTTACTTCTAAATCACACTCGTTTTTATAGCAATAGCTATAATTGCAGTAGCGTGCTGTTTTTAACAACTTTAACAAATCTAACTGGCTTCTCTTTAATAATCTTGGTCTCCTTGGCGCAGAGAAAAACAACTTGTGTGCTAAGTGTTCCTTTGAAGGCCGGTATTGCATGCGATCTGGTCAGGATCACGGAAATCTAAGAAAATGGAAATGTAGTGTCAATTAATAGGAACCTGCATTTTTTTATATTGTGGTTTTACACGATTATTGCATTATGCCGTGTTTAGTGGTAGCTTTGTAATGTAAATGTTTTTGTTTTGCTATTGGCTTCGCACGTTTAGTCCATTCAGCCTGTAATAATAATTTTATTAGTAGTAATAAAATGGATTCGGAATACTATAGTAAAAACATAAGAATTTATGAGGAAATGTTTGTCTTGTCTTGAAAGCTACATTTTACTTATTTTTTTAGTTCAGGGCAAGACTTCAGTGAAGTGTAGTAGTGAAATGTGTGTGTAGTTTGACTACTGGCTGTACCCTCAAATTAATAGTTCGATATGTTTGTCAGTAACTTTAGTACCTACTTGTTATATGTAAGGCACAAGCTATGAATAAATCTAAAAATGGAGTAGCTTCCAACGGACACCATTCAACATCTCATTTTTCAAAAATTGCCATGCGATTCCAGACCTCAATTAATCCCATCTAATCTTACATCAAGTTTATTTATTGTACTATCATCGACATAAGTACTGACTGCACTTGTTATAAAAAGCAATTGGAAAATAAAGACTTTTTGTTTTGGTTTGGCTTCACACTTTTGTGTATTTAGCCAGTGTCAAGTAATTGATAATTCATATTATATACTTGACACATATATTATGTGTCAAGTCAATTCACAGTCCAAGTCATCAAGTTAAGTCATATTCTAGTCTAGTCCAGTCATACTTCTAGTAAAGTGGTGGCAACTTTACCAGAAGCTTCTGTATAGTTTTGGGAACAACACGAAAAGAAACATTTTACCATCATTATACCACTTTCCCACACTCATGCCGGTAATCCAGCACTTAACGAATAAAATACCACCAATTTTATGCACTAACACTGAAAATAACACAAGTTTTAGAAAATAATACAATGCGGTGACGCGATCTTTTTCGTTTTCCCGCCAAAACCAAGTCATAAACTTTATGGTTTTCCTGTTAAGTTATCTGTGGTTTTCTAAGGAATGAAAATCCATAGAAATACGAAGGAAGTTAATCTATTAGGAAAATTTTACAAAGAAATCTAATATGTCAGTAACTTCCAATCCAATACATCCATATCCGTGTTATTTGGTCGTAAATGATCTAATATGCTAACATAAATGATGTAATTTGTAATAATAAATTCACCATCACCGGCATCATTGGGTCACACACTTCCCATTACAACTACCGTCGGTCAGGTTTATCTACATATCTATTAAAATACGACCAAACAAACCAGTTAGTCTTCATCACTATTGATGATTTAATAGTAGATACCTACTGATTATAGGTAAGTAGACATGTAACAGGTATGTGCAAAAGCGATTGTGAAAAATCTGCAGAGTATAATTACGAGCTTTGAATAATAATGATAATAATATGTGTGCACATGTTTTTTTTTTTTTTTGAGGGGCGGAAATGCCCTCACACTTCCCTGCCACCACGGGGGTATGTGGGACTCGAACCCACTAAAACCCCTCCGTGAGCACCTCGTCCGCCATACCGGGGGCGAGAAGGGGTCGCGACTGCAGTCCAGCCAACTCGCCCCCCATGTGTGCACATCTCATACAACGCCATCTAGCCCCAAACTAAGCAAAGCTTGTACTATGGGAACCAGATAACTGATACTTAGATACTTTTTGTTTGTAAATACATTACATAGAATGCAATACAATATAACACTCAGATACAGAACAAACACCATGTTCATCACACTAACGTTTGTCCTGGGTGGGAATTCTCATTTTAGCGGACATACCAACATAATAATACAATTTTTTTACTTTGTTATGTTGACAATGAGATCTAGGAGGTTTATCGGGAAAACGAAAAAGAACGCATCACCGCATTGTATTATTTTCCAAAACTTGTGTTATTTTCAGTGTTAGTGTATAGTGCTGAATTACAGACATAAGTGTGGGAAATTGGTATAATGATGACACTGGCTTAATACGTAAAAGTGAGGAGCAAAAAAAATTAGAACTACCTGAACAACTTCCTTTCGCGACATAATACTTATGAGATGTTAAATCAAGTATAAAGCTATATTCACGTATAAAATCTATTTAATGATAATAAAAAACTCGCTATTGAACTCTTTCGTTGGTATAGTAGGTATTATAAATTATCAGTGGGCGTTATGGCGGGAAAACGAAAAAGATCGCGTCGCCTCATTGTGTTATTTTCCAAAACTTGTGTTATTTTCAGTGTTAGTGCATAAAATTGGTGGCATTTTATTCGTTAAGTGCTGGATTACAGGCATGAGTGTGGGAAAGTAGTATAATGATGGCGAAACGTTTCTTTTCGTGTTCTTTCTAAAACTCAGTAAAGTTGCTACCACTTTACTAGGAGTTTGACTTGACTAGACTAGACTATGACCTGGACTGTGACTTTACTTGACTTGACACATTATATTATATTAATTAACTTGAGAAATTATCAATTACTTGACACTGGCTAAATACACAAAAGTGAGGAGCCAAAACAAAGAAAAAAAATCTGTGTCTGACGTAACGATCTGTGAGACGGTGCATAATCAAAAAAAGACTTTCCAGTCATTTATTCGTATCACGTATCAATTCAGCTCTTCCTTTCAATTTTACGTAATTTAAATATATTTCCTACTCCAAAATTTGCTGGCAAACACGAAATACTTTGTCTGCCATACATAAGCGTTGGTTTTATCGGTCACTTTCAACCTCAGAAGAACCCCAGAGGAACTATCAGGTACTGATAGACTTAGCTTTAAATAGTGCGAATCCTGGGCTATAACTAATACTTAATTAAGTATAAAAACAATTACACTATACAAACTATTAAGTACTCAGTGTTTACTGAAAGATTTACTTCGAAATCATATTCAATATTCATATAAATCACCTAAGTATATTTAGTTCTTAGCTGGGTTGATACTCATCAAATATTCTTTATTAATAAACTATGTTTACACGTCATACATTAATTAAAAAGTCAATTTGAGTAATATAATAGTTGTGGTGTATACATTATATACAGCTATGTAAAAATACACATTAAAAAAAAACAAAGTTGTAAATTTTACAAATAATGATTATTAAAATAATCACACAAAACAATCAATGCACCATAATCCTGGTTAAAGTTACTGCTATAGATTAAATTAACTGTATGTTTAACCACAGCTTGAGTTTTACTAGTGTCATAATATTATATGTATAACTTAACTAATTTAAGGTTTATTTTTATTCAACAGAAACATTAATATGTACAGGCACTCTATAAATAAAAAGTTACAACTAATAAATTAACTTAACATTATATGTATAACCTAACAGTTAAATGTCCCACATTCTGTTGGACAGCTTTTTCCTACTTTTGTTTTTCGCCAATCTAGCGTAGATTTTACCATTAAGTACCGTGTCATGCGAAACTTTATATTTTGGAGTTCCAAGTGACACTGCAACTGTTGTCGGCGGCCGTGTCGCTTAATATCAAGTGAATGACTAGCTCGTCACGTAATTCATTAACATAAAAAATGGTTGGTGCAGCCCAGCCCGCTTCTATCTCCCGACAGCTACTTAGCCTGCCTAATACCTTCATAGGTACCTAATTATGTTTTATTCAGCGGCAATACTAACATTACGCCAGGATGTAGTAACGCGAGGCCCTATTAGATAAATTGCATTAAAATTGTTTATACATAGTTGCTAAAATGTTTACTCGTTGCGAAAGGCATCACTCAAATGGATTCTCGGTACCTCTTCTTGTCTTGATTAGATGATGCAATCATTTTGTTTTAGGTATACCTTAGTTGTTATTTTTTTTTTATGTTAAGGAATGACGTGACGAGCTAGTCGTTCACCTGATATTGATATTTATACCTTTTCAATATTTCATATACGGACTTTTTAATATTTTTTTTTTTGTTACGTAGCGCCTTTACATTACATTTTAACAGCTTTTGTGGTGTGGTGGTTGAGCAGGTCGGCTCCCGGAGTAACCCGTTCGTAACCTGGAGGCGGCGGGTTCGATTCCTGCGGTAGAAATATTTGGACACAGAAAAAAAGCGCAAATAATTGTTCTGTCTGGATTTTGTGGGACCATGGTCCTCGTAGTTCCTGGGTCCCTACAGACACAGGGAATCCTAGTTAGGGTCCAGGATCTATGTACCTGTGTGATCGTTAGGCATTATCATGAAAGAGTTTAAATAAAATAAAGATTCACTATTACTTACTTAACGACAGGCAGATGTGGATCGGAAGTCTCGAATCGAGAGTGAACAGTATCTTCTAGTCAAGCATGTTACATCCTAGACCGTATCGTCACTCACACATCAGGTGAGATAGTGGTCAAACGCAAACATATCAAACAATTTTTAAAAAACTGTGATTTGTAGCAGTATTGCCTATTCAGCGTAAACGTAATCAACCGAATTTTAACGTAGAGGAAAAATATCCCAAGACATTTATTCAGTTTCCTGTTACATTAAAATTAATTAGATGGAGATGTGTAGGTGAGATCACTATGTGAGATCTAATTGTCCCATAATATTGTAGCATATCTACAGAAGTAAAGATGCGCGAATACGAATGACAGTAATCGATTCATTCGATTATAGCGGTAATACGAATGGTTCGAGAAATAATCGATTACGTCAAAATTGCATTATAGGCTTTATTAGATACACAAACGTCAAGAATCAATTTTGATGGTAGTTGCAAATAAGTTACTAACTAGCTTGTATGATCGATTGATATGCTGAGTTTATGTTGAAACAAAACATGGGTATGTGAGAAAGAAGTGTAAACAACCATGGAGTACCTATTAGGTATTTACCCCACTTCATTCGTAATCGCCTTTATCGGTCACGGAAAATCCACTGGACTCGTTCGTCAACATGTACATAGTTTACGAAATTTTCGAACGCATTCGTAAGTACTTGAAGTCGAAAACCACTCTTTTGAATCCGACCGATGATGGACTAAACCGATGAAATCTTTAACGACTGATTAAATATTTCTTTCGATTAGGAATTTGAGTAGTCGATTTTTGATACATAAGTAGTAATAGTATAAGTTGCTCATCTATACAGAAGAGTCATTAAGATACCGACAGATGTAATGACAGCACCTTCAAGTCAAAGACCTTTCAAAACAGGAATTGACTTCAGCACCTAAACCGGGTTAACATGAGTTCTCCATAAACAGTTGTTACGAGCCAGACGTTTTTAGAGCTGTGCAGCGAAAGTGACGTCTAGACAGGGCCCTTTTATGTCAACCAGGCTTGAAATGGAATGAAAATAGTTTTCCTTTCCCTACAAAAAATCAGGAAATTGTATGAATGCCTTTTTAAAATAAGTATCCGGTCGGTGCGTTCCAGTAGATTATTTAAAACGACTCCAATTTTAAGTTTTTAGTTTCGCGTTACATTATACCCACTCTAAATAAATTTCAGACTGACAGACAGACAAAATTACAGGTGACCTACACTCGTTCGTAGGTCACCTGTAATTCGTGCGGCTATAACCCAAACTATAGTTCGAATCCTGACCCATGACTTTCAAGTTATGTATATGTACCTATATTACTATACTAGTACCGTAGTACCAATAGGTAGTGTGGTAAGTACTTTATACAAGTAAATGTTGTCATCTCTATAATGCATAAGGGAATCGTCATGCATCTGAAAGTGCACGTTTTGTGATGCGGTAGTATATGAGTACCTACATATCTAGTAAAATCTTCCGCGGCCAAAGGTCCCGATGAGAAACGCTTTATCGGCAAAAAGAGCGAAAGCTTAGGGCAAGATTTCAATAGATGAAAATGACATAAGTGGTTTTTTTATCGTTCATACTTAGATATCATATATACCATAGACGTAGGATCACAGTTGTTGGTACCTCTATAGTTATATGTTGGGTAGGTAAATAGTTAATACAAGTGCGAAGTGATTTTACATTTTGAATGTGCATGCAGTTGTTATTGCTAAATTATTTTACATTTACTTAACCTATATAATTATAACAATTCTCACATGAATACGTCTGTCAAATATTATTTGGATTGGTTTATCGGCTCAGAATAATGTACACATTGAGTGAACATAATTAACAAATATAAATTAAACAAAAGGCATGATATAATTATCTATCTGGGCTGTGTGAAATGTCCAAACATATTTTATGATTTATTTTATACAACAATTGTTAAAACGCTAACACACATAAAGAAAAACGAAAAAATGGTAGTGTTGCTGCTTTAAAAATCCATTGCCACAATGTGGAAAAGCGCTTACCTATACCTACCTCCAAGTCAAGATGAGCGAAAGCTAACATAGCTGCCCATAATCGCAGGTTGCCTGCCAACTACCTAGGTTCCTGGTCATAAAGTCTAATTTTCCTAGTAATTTCACTAGCTATAATGCCCTTCAAACCGGAACACAGTAGTGCTTCCACACTATTACCTTTGCCAGTTGTCTTTCAGTACTATTGCCTTTGCTTTAAAGGGGTACCTATGTCGACGAACTTTGCAGAAAAGTCCTACCACCTAGTCTAAATGTGGTCTAAAAACATGACAGATACAAAGTCAAATGTCCAGTAATAGCCAGTAATAATTCGTTATATTTATTCTCACAATAATACGCAATAATGGTAATCGTATCGTTTATCATGCGAACAGCCAAAGAGTGGAACACTTTACCGGCGGCGGTTTTTCCCGAAAACTACAACTTTGGAGTCTGCAAATCGAGAGTACAGGTATCTTCTAGGCAAGCGTGTTACATTCTGGACCACATCGTCACTTACCCTCAGGTGCGATAGTGGTCAAACGCAAACCTACCAAACAAAAAAATGGTTTAAAAAGACGCTAAAAATATAGTACTGAGGTACTTACTACGGAATTTTTAAAACACCTGATTAAAGATTGAAATACTTATTTATATCATAAATATTAATAACAATCAATTAAACACTGCAGTCATGAGTCATACCACAAGTGTTTTTAATTGTTTTAGTTGACGTAATTTATTTTTTTATTAAATCTACAAAAGGACCTTATACTATATTAATAATTCATAAACTACATTAAACTAACTATAATATAATATATAATAATATAATATACATTGGTAATTTATAAGTAGAGAAACAGAACAAACTATTTTAAGATTAGTAATAACGCAATAACAATAATTTTGAGATGTTAGATTGTGATATTTGAATGTAAATCGTATAATACGTGTGTGGTTTCCTAATAATTAATAACACGTCCTGAAGACTCAAGGTTATTTAGGTTTCTCCGACGTGAATTTAAATTACTCGATTTCAATCATTTATCCGATTTTAAGCCACTGCAAAATATGTATATTCAAACTTAGTCTCTCTTGACCTTAATTATAAACACTGTTTAAATTCACAAAGGTCAATAAAGTTATAAGAAAAAAAACATAGCGCCCAATAATACTTTGTAATTTTATATGCTTAGTAAAATAACTTAATTTTAAGTACCTAATATAATTTTGACTTGTAAAAGGGCTAAAAATAGCCTATTTGCAATAAACCTTTTGACTTTGAATATTAACTAAAATCTATAATAGCGTTTGCAAGTACTAAGTAAGGGTCCTTTATGGCGATCTAAAACCACACCGCCAAGTCCTGTAGGTAGAAAAAACCGCTGCCATTTACTAGTGGGAGATAGATAACATAAAAAGTAGACTTTTGTAATGTATTATTGATTGAATTATATAATAAGGTCATACGTGAATTTAGCGACTCCTTAAAAAGGTCAATCTAAAATTATTAGAATAGGAGCAAAATTCATAAATCTGTCAAATTTGCATTGAACATTCAACATTTTTGAGTGAAGGAGATCTAGTAGGTTTCTATTTAATCTGCATCTAACCTTTGAATACTGACCGGTTTCTTACCCGAAAAATTGTTATTAAATAATTACATTATACACGCCTATTTGTATGCGAATTAAAGAGTCGTGAAATATTCTAAGATCATTTTAGATCTGTGGAAACCACAGAATATAGTAATATATTAATTATAAGATGGTAGTTAATTTAGTCATTTCGCCTTAGGGTAGACTCTATGAAGAAACAAAACATGGTCTAATGGGTCTAATCCCAGGAGGTAGTATAAAAGTGATTCATTAATTTATTTTATCGCGACTGGATAATTAAAAACGCGTGTTTTCTTTGAAGCCACAAAATATCCCCGATATCCGTTGCTTACAAACAAGGCGAGCACTACAGTTGCGTCTTCACAATCGTTTAGGTTTTTGTTTTCAAAAGAAACAATAACCGAAGGCGGATTCGGTAACAATAATACAAACTATGTTCGGAAATAAAAGAATAATAGCGTGAAAATGCGAAAAATATACTTGTTTTGGTACACCAAAGAATACATGTCTACGTAGGTACTTTAGGTAAAATATGTAATTATGTACGCTTGTTTTCTGTTTCGTTATATATATATATATATATATATATAGGATAATGTTGTGCATCTATATCACAGACCAAGTAGAGGATACTATATCTATATAAATACCAATATTATATACTCTCTGACATATATATATATATGTATAGCTTATACCACTTGTATAATCTATACATATAAAATTCAAAGTCCTAATTTACTGACGTATACAAGGTGGAATTTAATTCGTTCTTTTCCTTTAATGTTATTCAGTCCATGCTATAGAACGCTCGCATATAACTAAATAAAAAAGTACTTATGGAATAAAACTTAAATCTAGGTATTATCAAATTCTGTAAATTTAAATTCTAAAGAAAATCCTTCAAAATTCCAGTGAAATGGGTGGTTAAATAATGTACAAAAAAAAATTCTTAGTTTCCTATAGGCCACGCGGGTGATGCCGCGGGCAGAACCTTGTTACATATATTCCTTTGATTTAAAAAAAATATATCATCGCTTTTCCCCATTTTATTATCACATGCATCTGGAGAATTGTACTGAACATTTCCACCCTTTATGGAATAGTGTTGTTCTGTGTGGAATTAACAGTTTTCAGGGTGTTTTAAGTTTTTGGTTAAAAAAAAGTATCTGGCGCAGCTTTGACAAGTATTACCCATAGTTTGTATGCTGACTCACTAGTGAACAATGCATAACAGTGGAATAGCTACTAGTAATTCCTCTCTTTTTATCTATTCTCATTTTATACTTGATAGAAAAAACAAAACACTTAATAACTATTCCCTACACCATGTTACTAAGCTTGTATAGCGAAACAAAAAAGTATGCAGTACAGCTATCGGTTTCGTTGTAACAGAAACCAGTTCAATGTAGCACATGTTTGTTGTCTTTTGCATCAGTTATGTCATGAATCTGGCGATACCATGTGAACTAGACTTTCGCTACCGTTTACGCGTGACTGACTAAATAGTCTAGTATGTTGATTTTCTGTCATAAAGATAAATACATAATGGCTTAGATATTCTTATAGCTCATTTGTTACGCAATGGTAAGGTAAACAGCGCAGCGGTAATACAATTGTACCTACTTCACTTGCCAGTCATAAAAATACTTGTCAATTGAGGCAATAGTTATGCATAAAAATGACTAGGACATAGCCAATCTGTAAATGAATCAACGCGTGAATAATAAGTAATAAATTACCCAGAACGCATGGCTCTACCTTTGTCTACATAAAGACTTATCGTGTATAGTTTCAACTGATAAAAACTTACATCATCCATATGCAAAGTACCTCAACTCATACCCTTCGACTAGGCACCCACTCTTATCACACCAAAATGTCTACAATTTAGATTTATCTCGATCAAGTCAACCCTGAGATAAATATATTTACATAGATATAATGCGTGAACGCATGTAGTGAGTGAACTCACGTTGACGACGCGGTATGACCCAGTGATGCCCTAGTGATGAGCAAAGATGTGGGAGTATCTGGCAGTCTTGCTCGTGGGCTTTTGGTTTGGTGTTGCCATATTCCTCTACATTTCCTGCTACTGGTTGGATGAAATCTTGGGTAAGTTTTGATGTAAAATAACAATATCACTATCAAAAACTTATTTTTACATAAAATGTGTTTTTTTTGTTGATTTGGTCGATTCGACTCTAAAAGAAACTGTCACTAAAATTCTAAATCTTCATTTTGATAGTCGTGCTTGGGCACAAGCAACTCTCCCCATTTCTTTCGGTGGCCTAGGCATCCGACGTTCATCTAGCGTGGCACTTCCGGCCTTCTTGGCTTCTTGTCATGGCTCGCAAACCCTCATCGGCATGATTCTCAAAACTCCTATTGCCGATGTTCGGGTGGCTGGCCAGACAGAAGCTTTGTCGGCCTGGTGCGCTTCTTGTCAAGGCGTCAGTGTTCCTACTGAAATGGGGAGACAGAGTGCGTGGGACATTCCACTCATAAAATTAACCCATTCGGCTTTATTGGATCAGGTGACAGATGATGCAGATCGAGCACGTCTCCTAGCTTCATCGGAAGTAGAGTCAGGTCACTGGCTACGTGCCCTTCCCTCCGACAATTTGGCGACTGTATTAGACCCCAGCAGCTTACGTGTAGCCGTGGGTTTACGTTTGGGGGTTAAGCTGTGCGAGCCTCATCACTGCCAATGCGGGCAAGGCGTGGACCGACTCGGACGACATGGGCTCTCATGTGTGAAGAGTGCCGGCCGACTATTTCGTCATTGGGCGATCAATGATTTAGTCAGGCGGGCACTCTCCACAGCATCCGTGCCCTCTACGCTGGAGCCGACTGGGTTGCTGAGAGACGACGGCAAGAGACCGGATGGTGCCACCTTAGTCCCGTGGTGTCTTGGACGCACACTTGTCTGGGACGCTACGTGTGTGGATACCTTGGCACCTTCTCACGTCTCCAGCACGGCTCAAAGCGTCGGGGCCGCGGCGGAACAGGCGCAAATAAAAAAACGGCGCAAATACGCACAGGTCAGCGCAAATCACGAGTTTGTGGCGCTGGCCGTAGAAACATTAGACCCGTGGTCGTCCGACACAAAAAAATTTATTAAACAAGTTTCGACTCGTTTGGTTCTCGCCTCGGGGGATCCCAGAGCTGGCACATACTTCGCTCAGAAGCTAAGTCTTCTAATTCAGCGAGGTAATGCTGCCAGTATTCTGGGAACCTTACCGCGCGGTGGTGAGTTGGATAGCGTATTTATTTTGTAAATAATGTTTTATTAGTTGTAATTTTTTATTTATAGAGTGCCTGTAAATATTAATGTTTATAGTGATTTTTGTGATATACATTTTTAATAGTAGTCAAATAGCCTAATAAATTCTAAGGTGTAACAAACATTTGTAAAATATAGTCAGAAAATATCACAATAGTGATAAAATGTGTAGCTTGCTTCAAAAGTATTCTTTCCTAATTTATTATTAAGTTAATACCTATGTATATTTTTAATTTGATTTAAAAAGTCAACAGCACTGCCGAGTATTTTTCCAACCTTGCAATGTTTACAACTCTTTTAAATCGACATTCCATTTGTAAAAAATAACAACATTCGACACTTAACCGGCGCGAAGTTTACAATACAAATATATGATACAGTTATATCATATTATAAGCCTACGAGTAAAACACCCATTTCAGTCGTAGGCCTCGACATGCTACCTTAACGGGCGCAGTAGTTGCGTCCAAAAGGGCAGACGGCGGCAAAACCTTTACTTTTACACATTTTTCCTTGATTTAACCATGAGGTAGGTACTTTAACGCTTTAACCAATGCGTTTGCAAAATTAGCCAAACGTTTTCGTGCAGGAAAATATAAATTAAATCAATCGACCTCAACGTTAACGTTACCGTTTCTAGATCAATGCCGATGTGGGCCTACATACAGGTACTAAATTAAAAATAACTTGTAGGCATTTGAATGTATGAATAGTCATAGATAAGGTATGTAGTCATACAGTCATAGGTGTAATAAAAATAGTATTATTATGAAGTTATTGTCGGCTAATCTATTTTTCACGGCACAAACTTATACCTATTTTCCTTTTCTAGTTTGTTAATATATTCGGTTATATAATTTAAATATATATATATATATTTCATCTGTAAACTATATGTTATAACATACAAAATTAGATGATACCATAAAACACTTGATAGTTTAAGACCTATATATATTTATAACTCAAGAACGGCTGAACCGATTTGGCTGAAAATTGGTGGGGAGGTAGCTTAAAACCAGGAGACGGATATAGGACTTTTTATTCCGTTCGACCATGTTTTACTAATTCACCCGTGAGAAGCCGGGCGGGTCAACTAGTTATATTATAAAATTCAATTGACTCAGGCGTGACATTGCGGAAGTTCATCTGAAACATTAATCAACGTTGTATAAATACAACATAATATCTAGTGTCATTAAATAGTATAAATTAACTATTTATTTTTTGTTTTCAGCGGAATTACATATTGTTAAATATGTGTGTGTGTTAAATACAAGAAGTTCCAATGAAATCAACTAGATGGCATTGTTCTGGTTTTAAACTCGCAAGCGTTTGTCGCACGATATTTGTATTCCTTGCTTCGCCACCTAAAAGATAGGAATCTACCAACCCGAGTGTAATTTTTCTACAAAACCCAACGCGGTTCCATAGGCTATTATAAAGGCTAGGACTTTTTACACATATATAATTATTATTTGGACTAATATATATCTCTTTTGGTTTCTCTCATTATAGATTTGTTCGTCTTCTATCATGCTAGCAGCCTATTAAAGTACAACTTTCATAGACATTATTTAAAAAAAAAAATTATTATTTCATCCAGGAAGGATAGTGTTTTATATTTACACCCGGTACTATAAAGAATCAGTGTGCAAATTTTAATCTAAATCGAATCAGGCGTTTTTACGTGAAAACCATACTAACAAACAAACATAAATACTATATTTCACTTATATACTTACACTAATATAGATATTTCTATAAAAAGTACCCGGGTATTACAAATTAATGTGTTATTACTAACCGGAAAACTACTAAGAAGATTTATTGTGACCTTATCGATATCGTAAATACATTATATCAGCCACCAATTGATAAACAATCAATTTTAAGTGCAAATAATACAACATTTATGCAAATTATTTCCTCACATTAGTAAAGAATAAGTTAACAGGAAAAACTCTTTTAAAGCCCGTGGTACCACGGTTACTTCTTACCTAGTTTTCCTCCTATTTCTGCCAAAAGTTTTCCAGCTCTATTTTTAGCATATGAGGTCAAACATTTTGCTACATAGTTTAGGTGCCCTATATATTAATTCTATGCTATTTCGAGCTGCCGTCTCTACTTATATAAAAACCAGTTCGTATTTAAAATTTAAAAGTAGAAAAACATCTTTCCGTACATTATCTGTTGCATAATTAATATAAGCCATGTTGCATAAAACTTGCAAAAAACACGAAATAATGACTTCAAGATTACGTAGACCGGTCTACTCAAAAATTAATAACTAAATAAAAATAATTCCCCAAGAGTTTTAAGAGGACACCCAGTGGTCCCAGAGTTGCGTTTGAAAATAGGGCCATTTCTTCCCGTGGGTGTCGTAAGCCGGCTAAGGGAATTCAGGGAATGGGCAGCAGCTTACTCCTCGGTAGGTACATTAAAAGTTGATGCAATCACGAAGCCGCTATCCAAACGTGGTGATTATGGCAAACTCCTCTAATAAGCGTGCAAAATGGCGTTTTTTGGGGGAGCCCAAAAAACGCCATTTTGGACGCACAAGCCTCCGCTTGTGTTCAGCAGTTGAAGTAATCCGGCTGTTGATGTGTGAAATGTAAAGAGCACAAACTAGATAGATAGTATGTGAAGAGGACCATCCTGGTATTATAAAATATTATTGCCGTTGCTTTGCTGTCTGCAAGTGTGACAAGGACAATAGACCCTGTGATCGAATTTACCTAAATTTTAGCGTTACAAAACTCTCATCCACCAAACGCTAGTTTTATAGTAACTTCACTCACCACTCGGTTCACTTTTATAATCGTTAATACAAAACTAAACTAGACCTAAAAAAATAAACTATACATAACTTAAAATAAATAAAAACTAAAAAAATTAAAATAACTTGTTATTTGTTCTTAGTCGGGAAGTTAAAGAACAATTACTATACGTATACATACCTTTTTTAAGGGATAATGGGATTAACTTTAATCTATTCGAATTTAATGCAGGTCATATAATATTTAAAAAAATACTTAATTCCTAATTTATCATCTAAGTTTATTAATAACTTAGCTCGAATTTATTAGCGCAAAGCTTCCTTGTTGTCTCAAAATTAACAATACTTATTTAACAACTTACTTAAAAATATTTCAATAAGTAGGTATATATTTACCAATGTACACAACAAAGATCATCAACATGTAGATTACTTAATGACGTAAGCGACACCCATTCTCGAACTCGACTCACAATGACTTGGGCTAAAACTGGATGGCGGATACCGCCTGTTCAAACATGGTATAAAGTGGCTGATAAAACGAGCATTCACTTGAATTTAATAAACAATATAGTGATATTATTTAATTATATACATAATTAATTATTTGCATTATAATTGAGGAGCCTCGCTATCTATCCCTAGAAGACCTTTGGACGTTTGAGGCCTACTTATTATTTCAACAACTTTTTATCACGAAAAGAGCAAACAAACTCGTTGTAATATTTACTTGTTTGCTTAGTGAGCAAGCTTTGTTTGCTGTCACATTTAAGCACAACCATTTTTGCTCAACTTGTGGAGTTAGAATGAAAACCACACCTAAATATTGCACTTGCACGTTTGCCAATTGTTGGGTTTGAATAATAATAACTTAAGGAACGGTAGTTTTAAATCAGGTAAATAAATATTTGTAAGTAGGTTTTTGATACGATTTTGATGAATTGATTGGATAGTGAAGTTAATTTGTTTAAAAACTATGCCACAATTCCTAATTTTCCTTTACGATATTCTTGTTCAGCTCTTATATAGGTATCAAAAACATATCTGAGAACTCCGATAGAGCTCCTCTAAGTGTTTAGGAAATTAAAAAAAACAACGTTCAGCATTTAATGAGAGGCCTATTGTTTAGCAGTAGAAATCATCCAGCTGATGAACAAAATACACATAGAGATCAAAAAAGGTATTCCGATGTAAATCACTGAGAAAAATCACGAAAATCCAAGAAAATTCCTGAAAAATAAACGTTCTTACAGACTTACCTCCACTGCGCAATGCATCACCAACCGGCGGCAGCGCTTCAAGCGGGCGTCCGTCCAGCGGTGCCAGCAGTGCCCACGTGCAGCTGAAGCGACTGGTCGCCAGGGTGGTGGAGGAGGCTGCAGCGCTGCCAGCGCTGGCAAGATACGCGGCGGAGCCAACCACGCCTACCATCGAGTCCTCGACATATGAGGATCTGCTGGCCAGTGCTATACTGAACAAGGTAAGATACAAAACCAAAAAGGTTTATGTATAACTCAAATCATTATAGAAGTAAGCTGAAAAATATAAGTATCTAATAGCTTTCTCACATTTGTAAAATTAAAACGTAAACTGTTTTCCTACTTAGGTATCCATGTTTTATTAGCCCAGTTATAGAGCTGGTCTAAGTAAACCGCATTGGCTCGTAATAGATTTCAATCTCTACAAATATGCAATAGTTGAATGAAGGGTGATGTTGACTATTATGTAGCATCTGTGCAAGGACGTCTAGTCCAGGATTAGATCACAGATTATCAAAAACGAAAGATCACTTGGGCCGTTTCTGCTGAATATTAGCTTACCAGAGGAAAAGTTATTAAATTTAAAACGGCAAAAGGATTTACATTTAGTTTAAGAATTATTAATCTAGGATTAAGCCAGTATGATCCGTTTAAAGAAACGTTTAGGTTTATTCGACGAGTAGCCGTATTGACATGGATACTTAGAAGTCTTAGAACACCCATTAGCCTGTCTGTATATGCGGTACTCACCCTTAAGTAATTTAGGGCTGCCGCACAATTTTTTATAGCTATATCAAATTATACAGCAATAAGTACCTACTACAATTTTTGTATTATTGTTTTTTTGTTAGTGCGTTTTTAATATCTACCTCTAGAAATGCTACTTATTGAAAAATTCAAGGACCCTCGTTATCGCGTAATTCCTTATAGGTACTTAATCACTTGATACGGTTGCTTGCAACGATCGTAGGCATCTATGCATTTTATATTTTCTGTAACCGTAAGTTTTTGGAAACCATAATACCTAGCACTTTGTCACAGTAAGGACTCTCTAAATTTATAAACATACCACTCAAATTGGTATCTAAAACAAAAGACGGATGTCCTACATGTTTGTCATCAATCATGCTTTCTTTGACGCGTACGCAGAGGCCGAGAATGATTTGCCAATACAGTTTTATCAATCAATATCTGTAGATAGCGGCGCTACTATCGCTTTAGGTATCGTTGTTCATCCACCAAAGATAGTTTCGACTCAATCCAACGATTGGAAAGAAATGGTAAGCCGTAAATAAATAATTATGTATGTATATAGATTAGTAATATTTACTCAATCATTTAAAGTGATTAAAAGGATCAGTGCAGTGGTCGAGTGGTCGCGATGCGGGTAGTTCAGTGATTGTGAACGGGAAAATGGCGTCGTGGTTATTTGGTCTTTTTGCGGTAGCGTTTTTATACATTTTTGCTTGGGTAAGTTTTATTACTTCGTAAAAAGAGACGTGGAAACAAAGCTGGTCAAAGTACTGCCGTTTGAAATTGTTTTTTATTAAATCATTATTCCATAAGTAATATTTATTTATACTTATATAAATGCGGTAATGATATTATCTTTATAAATGTAAAAGCTACGATATAATTATACCTATTAGTAGAATGAACCTAGATGAAGATCTACAACTAAACTACGTCTATTTTATTGTTTAACATGTTACACATTCGAATCCGCATTTCAAGTAGCTGTATGCAAGTCATAGTCTATGGATTATGTACACTGTATACTGCACAATTCTGGTTAAGTATCTGGGACGTAGAACGACAACGTTGTAATTGGAACGAATGAATCGTCAGTTTTTGTAGAAAATAACTAGAAACAAAAATAAACAAGTCACGCGATATTTCCCGCGAAGTGCATTCCGCTGTTGGCAACACGATGAAAACAGATATGTGGTCTATCCCAAATAATTTCTCATAGTGAAATGGTAAACGTAATGACTAAGATTATACATCTCGTAAACGTTCAGCAGAGCTGAGAAAGTACAATGTTGGGAAATTGTGATACTACTTTTTCTTTTCCTTTGATATATGGTGTGCATCATACATGATGCAGTATATTCATGGAGTTGGTTTTAGTAAAGATTATTTTAATTAGGTATATGATTAATGTCGCAATTTTCAAATATACGTAAGTTCCTATACAAGGTGGAATTTAATTCGTTCTTTTCCTTTAATGTATGTATTCAGTCCATGCTATAGAATGCTCCCATATAACAAAATAAAAAAGTACTTATGAAATAAAACTTAGGTCTAGGTATTATCAAATTTAAATTCTAAAGATAAGCCTTGTGACATTGAACAAAGCAGGTGTTCTATTGCCTACGAAACATTTACAAAGCACTCAGCTGGTGCCCGCGCTGTGTGTACCGTTAAATAGACATTTCGGCTGTCATGCAGTTATTTTAAAAGGCACTAAATACTAAAACAATGTTTTTTTTTAATTGGACCTTGTACTAGTATTCTATAGCATGGTCTGAGTACATACATTTAAGGAAAAGAGTGAATTAAATGCCACTTTGTATAAGCATTTATAAATAAGCACAATGAACTGAAACAGAACATAACAACAATTAATAATTAATTAAAGTAGATAGGTGTATAAAAATCATTCAATTCAATCAATCAATTACCTACTAATACAAAAATGAAAATTATAAAAAATAAAATAATTGATTGACTTAGACGTGACCTCGCGGAAGTTGATCTTATATACAAAATGAAACAAGGATATAAAAAATAATTTAGCAGAATTACATTAAATATTCTTGTTTCGCTTTGTACCTATATTAAAATAAAGTACTGTAGGTACTTAACGATTTCGTTTTAATTTGATGACATTTTCATGCCATTCATATTAGTTACTATTATAAAATGTACCTTTTTTGCCAACCCTATAAGCCTGTCTTCAACCCCACACCGCTCTCGCATCGCTGTCTCGCACTGCGAATGTTCGCTCGTGTGAATCACTCTTTTATCCAAACTTATTGTTTTGATACAGTCTTATTGCCGAGCTATTAGTGATCATAATTCAATGACGTAGATCAGCGAAGATGTACAACTTCTTCAACGGCTTTGTGAGCTGCTTTCCCGATGGAAACCCACAGGTTTTGTTTTACAATTTCTTTACATCTTCAGAAAACATCCTCCGTAATAGTAAAGTTTTTGCCTAGTTACCTACATTGCTATGTAGTTTATTTCATGTTTATCGTTTTATTAGCCATTGTTAACACTAGTTTCTAATAGGTTTTCCTATCTTGATAAATCTGAAATGTGTCTGCAGCGCCATTTATATTTTTATCGATGTTTCGTGAACTTGGATGATGAGCTACTTTGATGGTCAATCGTTTTCTGTAGATTTTCTTTACGAAATATTTATTCAATTATTTAAACGTGCTTAATCATGATAATCATCAGCTAATACACTAGTCAAGTGATGCGGAATATAGGCCTCTCCTTATGCACGCCACTGAATCAGGGCGAAATATTCCAAGCAGTATAACCGAATAGGCTGACGACAATGCTGATGATGCTCGTACGTTCCAGGTGATCGAGCGGTACCAGAATGAGAACGGTTCCGGCGGGCGGAGTAGCGGTATCCATTCAGCCAGCGCCAGCCCCACGCCGTCGGAGCGGTCTTCACCACGTTCTCTAAACTCTAGGCACACTAGGGAGTCCAGGGACATCACACCCCCTGTGAGTAGAAACTTTTACTAAAGAGCCAGTCCATATGACAACCCCTTGTTGCTCTCACATCCCGTGGCGCCTACAGTAACTACAGAGCTTATGGGCTACTCAGAAGCGAAGACACCGCTAGATTATATAGAAGTATTTTTAATTCTTATTTTTCCACACAAAAATAGTATCAGACCTTAGAGAACTGCAAATATAGCCGTGTCAATCATGCTGAAGTAAAACAGTACTAATCAGAAACATACTTGTTACCTATAAATTCAACCAATTCAAAAAAACAACCATTCATTACAACCAGCGACAACTTTGCCAGGTAGACCGGAACAGAATGCGATATCAGACATCTCTTTTCAGATATCAGAAAATATACGAGTGAATACTCACTGTAGTCTTGCGATTTCTCTTTAATGTTATTTAATATACATAGATACAGACAGATGGGTTATCATTCTGTTTTAATCAATTTGACCTTTGCCTTGTTAACAATGATCCAGATAACGTGCATGTTACTCTTTTGTTTATAATTTAACTTGACTTTATATTGATTAAGTATGAATTTGCTTTGTTGGTCCTTGTTGGAAACCAAACCCTTTCCTTTAGAATAAAAATAAGTTAAAATATATGTAAAAACGGGTTTGTTGAGCTGTCTTAGAATTGTTAAAATATTTATTTAGATAAAAATAAATGTGTAAAGGCAATAGTATGAATACTTAATTAAAAATCATTATTGTTTAATTTTCCAGCTTCACGAAGAAGACGATGTATCGGACTGGGAAGAAGGGGAGGCGACAGACGAAGCCCTGGAAGTGCCGCGACGCGTGCCTTTTCCTGAGTTTGGCGGCGACATAATTCATCATACTGGTATGTTGCATAATTTATTAGTGTTTATAAAACCAAACAACATTGTTAAGCTACGTAATTACTACAACTCAACAACATAGTTAATTCAATATCGTTATTTCAGATAACGAAGAGCGCGAATTCGACGAGGTGTCCAGCAGCGATCTGCAAGCGACTGATGGAACATGGGAAGAAAACTGGCTCTTCCAAAAGAAGAAGATAAAGACAATACAGTCTGTGCCAGTTCCCATGCTGGTTCCAAACTCCAACACAGAGTACAGAGCTTTGATCGGAGATAGAGATGCGGACGATACAACAGATCTGTCAGATAATGCGAGCGACAATGAAGAACAACCAGATGTAACCGAATTCAAAAGCGACATCAAGAAAGTACTAGACTCGAAACACGTCATAGGCGGAAAAACTAAAATGGATAGCATATCTGACTACGAACCAGACAGTCTCACAATCGAGGATGGCGCACACGAATTCGAAAAGCTTGTTGGTCATGAATACAAAGACGATAAAGCAGTAGACGATATCATTAACGAAATTAATGACAACGCCGTAACTATTGTTGAAACTAAAAACATAAATGGTGACGAGGTGGATGGTATGGTGAATGATAAAGATTCGGTGATACTAATGGGGATAGATGAAGGTCCGTTGCTGAAAGCGGAGTTTAACTTGAAGGAAGAAATTCATAGGTCTTTGATGAATGGAAATATGCCGAATTATACAGAAGAGGTTGACGCGAACGGAGAGGTATTCGATGATAGTATTGAGAGCATTGCCATTAACAAAGGCAAGTAATTAGAAGCGTGTATTAAATTCCGAAATTCCGATAGTATATTATATTAATGCTATTCTAACATTTTAAGTTTTATTGCAGAATCTAAAAATAATACTTTGAGCCGCCACGAGCGAGAAGGTGAATATGAAGAGACAGTTTCAATCCCAGTGCAAAGATACGCCGATAGTTTGAGAAGAAAACATTTTGAAGATGCGCCTTACGAGTAAGTTTTGACGAAAAATGTATATCATTTATTTAATTTGATTCAAAATAATGTTTTATTATTTGTTTTAGAATACATGCTACATCACAAGAACAAAATAATAATGATGATGAAGATGATTTAATACCAGGTAGGTTCCATATCGGCATCAGTTTTGTTAACATTAGATACATCAATAAAGATTTTATTTTATAACTAGCTGGAACCGCCTTTAGGTTAATTAAGGTTAATTAATTTTACGAAGTATTGATCAATTTATGCATTAATTTTTTTAACAGGATCGATAGCATACAGGGAACGCAAGAAATGGCTAAATTATGTCGAAATGCCTAATAACCCTTACTCACCAGAAGCTATTCAGAAAAGACTTTCTGCTAAAAGCACTTCATCTCTATTTGACATGATTACTACCAAAAGTACAGATTTTGATACGAATTCTACACATGAAGAATCTAAAGAAAAATCTATACACAATGGAAACCACAGTGTGGTTAAAGAAAGAAATCCAGCTAAATTATCAATATCGCTAAGCTCAGATAATATAAGCTCAAATGAAATAAGGACTAAAAGTCCATCACCTAAAGTATTAAAAGATGTACTAGCCGAAGAAGTTCCACAATATAAACGGTAAGTAAATAAACAATTCCAAAGCCTAAAAATATAGAAACTCGAATATTTCTTAACTGATTAATTGATTTACAGTTACGGCAGAGACTATTACATAAAAGAGGCAAAAGCGTCCTCGGGCGGTCGCAAAAGGAACAGTTTCAGCGACACTAGCTCCATGTCGTCGTCAATGAACAAATCCACGAGTTTAGACAATTTCGATGCAGAGCTCGCATCGCCTGTAAGTGCCAGCAGTTCGTTGAGCGACATCGAGGCCTGCGCCCTCCATCAGAACATCGTTCGCGCCGTGCTCAGTCCCAGAAATGCGAGCCCCAACTTCGCTATTAATCCCATTTTCGAAAACCCCGATAGACAAAACGATGATTATCCAGCGACAGGACGTTATGTCGATCGAAAGGCGAACGTAAGAGAACAAAGTAACAATGTGTGCAATGGAGGTGACGGTTATGTGGAAAACGAGGATATAGTTAGACTTAAAATACCGCAAAAACCCGAGATAACTGAAGATCTATTCGAGACATACAACAATGTTAGGCGAAGCAACACGTTGAGAAGCGAGGACCTGTTCGTTCGCTCCAAGCGGCGGCCGGGCCTCAATTACACGTTCGGTGGAAGTCTAAGGTTAAGCAGAGGCTTTCGTACCGATCTATGGTGATAGAGCCACTTCCTCAGTTCCAATGTTATCTAATACACCTCCAGTCTCAAAGGCACTCCTACTGACAATCAAATAACTATAGCGTGAATCTCTACTGTGTACGATACATACATAGATTCTGACAGACCGAACCAAAAATTAGGATAAATTAGGTTAAACTTGACATCATAACCACCTTTCATGCAAAACCAACCGGTGGAAGTAATCGCATCACATAATAAATCTAAAATATCTTCGTTTTGACACACAGTGTACTGCCTGATGTGTGTTGAGTTGGCATGGTTGTTGAGTTGAAACGCTGACTAACAGCACTGCACTATTAATACGAGAATATTCTCTTTAGAGCTGCACTCATAGATTTTGTGTTCTTTCTTTAATCCAGTTTCAGTAATATTTACTACAGTAATACTACAAGACGTTAGTGGTGAGTGTTGTATGATTTTGGCAAATGACTTTGATTAACAATTGATTGGCTTGCCACTGGACTAACGCGATCTAAAGACGATATTTTTCACCTTACAGCATTAACTGCATTTGCTTTAAATCATATTCATGTCATCTTCTTCTTCCTGATAGACATATTAATTTTTTATTCACTTTGCACCACTTCTATTGCGATTAAATGCACTGAGCACGTTGTATCTAACAACTTAATCCTACATCAATTTAACTGAATGCTAATAAACTAAACGCTAACTTATATAAAAACTAAAAAATATGTAGGTAATAAAAAAATAACTGCCTCCACGCAATTTAAAATTTATTTGCATTTATTAATAAATTAACTTTCATTTCCTGATATCGCACTTGATCTATGTATCTTACTGATATTACATTTTCAGGGATTACTAATAAAGCAGTTCAATACAATTGCAACAAATCAGGAATATACTAAATTCGCTGGCCAAGATCAGATGGAATCCATAACAACGACGTCTAATAACAACAAAACAGAAATATTAATTGAATATGACGACATTAACGAACAAACGCTATTTTCGGCAAGGCCTGCCATAATCGAGGACGACACTGATAAGAAATTCGAAGAAATTATACAATCGGCTTACGAACCGGATTTAACGTTAAACAATATCGAGGAGCCTATAAAATCACCAAATAGTGTAGCCAACTCGTACATAAGCACGAGCAGTTTGGAGGATTCTATCAAAATCTACAACGTCCAAACAGGTGAAGTTATAAAATGTAGGCCCGAAGATAACTTATCAGCACGATACGAGACTATACCTGACAGCAATGAAAACATCGATATAACAGATAAGAACATCCCGGGAGACATTTTTGATAACTCCAGTCGAAGCGGAGATTTGGGCGAGGAAACAGTGACCGTTAAAGAAAGCGTTAAAGAAAAGTCGGATAACCGCGAACTTGAAGATATTCTGCCACAGCTACCTAAAGTGAAGGAATTGGCCAAGAAATTTGTCAGTATGGACAATCTTGAGCCAGTAAAGGTTGGTACCTGCTTCTGTCATATTTTGTGATTTATTAGCACTGCACTGTGTGTATAACACGTCAACAACTAAAGTTTATTTAGGTTTATGTGAATGGCGATAAAGACAATGCAGTATAATGTTAACATTTTGCTTTTAAGTAGGCTAATGTTTGCCTTAGCAAATTCCTTCCATCTGACACACTTATAAAATAATCCAACTGACGGCTAGCCTATAGCTGTTATAAGCAGCTACTTTAATACAGCTGTTCTCCTAGCAGTTATGGAAAAGTAATATAAAACGCCACACTTTGTTTATTCAGGTCCCACCACCTCAGCTCTACTCCAAAAGACGAAGAAGCAAAGAAGACATCCTCAACGACATGAATGCTGAGAAACCCAGCAAGGTCTTCATGCACAGTCTCACGGCAAGAAGCATCTCCAAGGAATTTAGAGAAGAACTCAAACTATCTATGGCTACACCCTTAACGGTTCCTGGAGGGTCCAAGGAGATTCCTGAAGGAGAAGAGGTCACCAAGGAGTCTAGCAGACCAGGAAGTCCTTTGCCGGAACCCGGCACGATCAAAACTAAATTAGCGTTCTTTGAAAGTCTTAAAAATAAGTTCAATGGTAAATAGAATTGCCGACAGGTAGAGAATACGTGTGCGTTAAATGTGATAAAGAATATATAGAAATCTGAACAAACTCAACCAACCTAAGTCAAGTTTTTATAACATTCTTAACTCAATATTCCAAGGTATACATAAGTATGATTTTGACGTTCTGTAGTGATAACGGTAGCTCAACTACCACTTGTTTGAGATAAATAAGTGATGTAGTTGAACCACTGTCTAGGTCGGGCAGGTGATGTATTTATTTTACTTAGATAAGAACATCTATCTAGTTCTACTGGATGTTATTGCGGAAGGTTTCACGATAATTAACGTTATAAATATGGGGTGTTCATTTATTTAGAGTAAGTATGAATGATTGTTATGTCAGAGATGATAAAATTATAATCTCGGAGTAGGTACCTAATTTATAAATCTTAAGAATATTGTTCTGAAATCGTTCGTAGGTTACGGTGTAAATACTTAGTGCCATTTCGTAATCATCATATTTTCCATATATTTAAGTCATTTAGCTAATGCCAAAGCTGTAAATAAATATTGGTTATATGATAATAAAATGTTATCGTGTAGTGGTTGTGTCTGTAGATTTTAATTATATAGTCATATCTTTAGGTGTGCAATAAAAGAAAAATTAAGACCTAATGGACCGCTATGTAAATGTGATATATAAACATTAAATGTTTCACACATACAAATGATGTAAATGGATAAGGGTATATTATTTAATAAAATATGCATTATAATATAAATTTGTTATTTATTTTCTATAAACATAATATACATACACTTACTAGAAACATATGTACGTGTCAAATGCCTTAGAATATAAATAATAATAATAATATGTGTGGACATCTCACACAACGCCATCTAGTCCCAAACTAAGCAAAGCTTGTATTATGGGTACCAGATAACTGGTACTTTTTGTTTGTCCATACATACATATAATACAATATAACACCCAGACACAGAACAAACACCTATGTTCATCACACAAAAGTTTGCCCTGGGTGGCAAACTAGCAGCCCACAGTACACATATAATACTTGTCGAATATCCCTACCCGTGTGGTCCCGGCGGTGTGAGAACAGGACCACCCCATCTCTTCCCGTGGGAGCTGTACAATTTTACCACCCAATACCCAATGCACATTTTTCTGTTACTATTAACTGTAATGCTACGAGTCATGGTTTTGAAACCTTTCTTTCTAGTTATCTTTTTAATCAAGAATACGCGTTTTGCACCTCATAGTAGGAATTAAATATTTGTGTAGATTTTTAACATGCAATACTGGTCCATAGTTTGAGCAAACTTGCGATGAGCTAGATGGAGATTTAAGTTTTGTAAAAAATATCATGTTGCTTAAATATTACATTGATTGGAAAAATATTTTCAATTGAGATATTTCATTACTAAATAACTCACTTATCGTTTCTGGAGCGACATATAATAATAATAATTTAATGATAATAAATATTTGGGGATGATTCACATAATACCATCTATCTAGCCAGTTTATACTGTACATCTGTCATATGAATATGCATTAAATATTATTATTAGAATGGGATCGGACAGGGTGTTACATTTTCGGATTTTAACCTTATCGATTTCCGAGTGTGGCAAGTGAGTTTTCTAAAATGTTTGAATGCCGATTTGTTTCTTTATAAAAATAAAGGAATGTTTCTGTTGAGTAAAATTTTCTTTCTGCAGTATTTAGGGTACTTTTCCTCAGGGTGCGGTTTAAGGATGCTGTACCACCAAATTAGTTAAATTTTATATCTTACCAGTATGTAAGATGTAACATTGAATGAACATCCTTGTAGGCATTTAAATTTGATAAAACACCATATTACATTTACTACTATTCTGGTTCAATAAAATATCCCCAAAGTTTTATGGAATGATATACTTTCCAGCTCATCAGCATACTTCCGTCTATAGCACCAGAGGTAATAGTCGATCAGACTTGAGTTGGGGACTTCTACTTGTGGATTACTCTTCACCGCATCTTGTATCTTCTTCTTTAATAGTTCCACAGCATGGATGGAACACCCTCTGATTTCTACTTCTTTTTCTGAACCACTTGGTAAGAGCTCATCTGAAAAAATATTTACGATAATGAAGGTATATAAAAAATTAAAAAATGGTAATCTACATACTCATAATAATGATAATGTCTAACAACAATAAATAATGTATCATTAGCCTATAATATTAAATGTCCTAGGTTTAGGTTTGATTTTATAAAACTAGTGATAACTTAATAATGAATTTAGGTCTTACCATTTTTCAAAATTTCCATCAACTCTTTAGAATAGCTTAGAGCTCCAAAGTACACCAGAACCTGCGGAACTCTGTAATCAGCAAACATTGTTATCTCCTGTATATCCAGAAACTCTCCCAAGCCGTTCCCTCCAAAAAAGTTCCAAATATCTGCTACTAGAATTTGTGCTCTCTTGTATAAGGAAACTTTCCTATTTTTGTATGTAGCTTCATCACGGAAACATGGGAAATTATTAACAACTACTTCTAGTAACTTAATGGCAGACTTATTAGCCTCTGTTAAGCATGTTAGAAATGTTCCTTTGTAGTTTTCTAATAGGACTGTGCCAACTTCATGTAGCACTGATAGCCTCTCCTCAAATAAAGGTATTGGTGTTTGATTGTCACTTCTCAAAATTATTTGGAGCTGATTCTTGGTGATTTTGGAATAATATTCTGGGTTAGTGATGTCATGGCCTTCCTGTAAAATTTTAAGAGAAGTATAATGTAGTTTTATTGGATTTTACAATATAAATAAAATTTTATTGAATTAAAAAGTCATATATCTCAATTATCTCATTAGTATGCTGTAGTTAAGTGCACCCCGTCTATACGACTTTGTAATAAATCCTCTCCGTCCAAAGGTTGCCTGGAAGAGATCGCTTTTAGCGATAAGGTCGCCCATTGTTCCCCACTACTTGTGTTTCATTGTGTTATTTGATATTTTTGTTATTATGTGGTGTGTACAATAAAGAGTTTATCTATCTATCTATATAATTAAATAAATAAATATTTGTGGACATTTCACACAGTGCTTTCTAGTCCCAAACTAAGCAAAGCTTGTACTATGGACAGATAACTGATAGAATGCTATCGCGATACTTATTGTTGGTAAATACATATACAGAATACAATATAAAATCCAGACACACAACAAACATTGCTGTTATATCACTGTAAAGTTTCTTGTAGCTTCTTCTTTACAGTTGTAATCAAAGCTTCGGATCAAAGTTTTCTATTCTGCATTGTGCCGGATTGCTTGCACCAGTAGTGAGAAAGAGAACTGCTTTTTTTCAAACTCATATATTGTAATGGGCTTGCTATTATTTGACAATAAGCACTTTGTAATTTTATATGCTTAGTGATTTTAAGTAGCTAATATAATTTTGACTTCTAAAAGTGCTAAAATTAGCCTATTTGCAATAAATCCTTTGACTTTGACATCACGCAAATGTTTGTCCTGAGTGGGAATCGAACCCACAACTCACAGTTCAGAAGGCACGGATACTACCAACTGAGTTATCAGCCCAGTCAATAATAGAGGGAATACTTATGGAGGAAATAATAAAACTTGATGATTATAGTAATGAACTGTAAACCTGAGTGTTTCTATCTATAAGGATCATCTGGGTAAAACAAAGTGATCGAAGAATAAATGAATAAGACAAGCATATTATGACATGTTCCTGACCTTCATGGCTCTAGCCAAGGCAGCTTCTAGAGCATAGTATCCAGAATGTCCTTCAACAGTCCACTTTTCAGCTCCAGTATAGGACCAGAAGCAGAAGTTCAGTGCATCTGCCACAAATATACCATCCAAAGCCTTTTGATGATCTTTAGATAGGTAATTGATATTTGCTCCAGTGTCTGGTATTTGCAGCTTATTAGTTATGGACTGCAGCATCTAAAATATAATATGGTGAAAACAAAACTGCATTATCCTACTTAACTCTTTTGTTTTTAATTTAAATAATTAGGCAGTAGGTGGCCAGTATGATTATTGCTTGATTTTTTAATTTTTAGGCAGGCACATTAGTTCTTTTTTTCTATACTTTTTAAGGGACTTCTAAACTGTATGTTTATGAACAGATAAAGTAAAACTTCTAACCCATTGGCATGGTATGTAATACATACATACACATCTATGTCCTAACCTCTTTGCTTAATTTATCAAGTCCTTCTTCGTTTATTTTTACATGTACTGCATTTTGTGCTATAAAACCTCCAGATCCAGCTGGCCGTAAAACTCCAGGACGACTCATATTGTGCACACATAGATATTTCAAAAGAATTCAGATTAGATAGGTAGTTATAGTTATATGCACGACATTCAAGCAAGATTGAGCTTTGAAGATATAATGATTTTATGGAGGGAAATGAATGGCATGCATAACACTTTTTTTTTATGATTTGGCTCCACATTTTTGTATATTTAGCCAGTGTCAAGTTATTGATAATTTATCAAGTTATCGATATTTCACGCAAATATGTGTCAAGTCACAGTCGAAGTCATCAAGTCAAGCCATAGTCAAGTCAAAGTCATACTCCTAGTAAAGTGGTGGCAACTTTACTTGAAGCTTCTATGGAGTTTTGGAAACAACACGAAAAGAAACGTTTCACCATCATTATACCGTTTTCCCACACTCACGCCTGTAATCCAGCACTTAATGAATAAAATGCCACCAATTTTATGCACTAACACTGAAAATAACGTAAGTTTTAGAAAATAATACAATGCGGCGACGCGATCTTTTTCGTTTTCCCGCCAAAACTCTGCATAACACTTAACACACCTAACTATACTATACTAGTGTTTTTTTATGTTTTGGCTCCACACTATTGCGTATTTAGCCAGTGTCAAGTAATTAATAATTTATCAAGTTAATGATATTTCACGCAAATATATGTCAAGTCACAGTCGAAGTCATCAAGTCAAGTTATAGTCAAGTCATAGTCTAGTCAAAGTCATACTCCTAATAAAGTGGTGGCAACTTTACCAGAAGCTTCTATGGAGTTTTGGAAACAACACGAAAAGAAACGTTTCACCATCATTATACCATTTTCCCACACTCACGCCTGTAATACAGCACTTAACGAATAGAATGCCACCAATTTTATGCACTAACACTGAAAATTACACAAGTTTTGGTACTCTGTGCCACAGAGTACTTTGTTATAAATAGAGGTCTATCTCGGCATGTATAAGAGCACCATCTTAATTTGTTTTACGGAACTACTTTTATAATATCCACCTACCTTAGATATATATATATATATATATGTACATATATATAGATCATTTAGCATACGTACATATTACTACTAATAGATATACGATTTTCAATTTTTGGGAATGGGAATAAAACTGAATTATGAATTGTTAGCAATTGATGTGTTCCCCATTTCATGATGACTTTATTTGGATAAAACACATAAAACAAGGAAACAACATGCTAACAGTCAATACTTCCAGAACTTCAGCGAAAAACAAAAGTAACGGCCGGCAAAACAAAATCACACGACTGACATTTTTTTTTATTTCAATGCCAACGACTGACATATTTCTTCAGTGCTGCCAGAAAAATAAATTCTTTAAATTTAAATAAGCGCCATCTCATTCTGTTTTATGGAACCATACGTCATACACTGTGCATGTGCAGTTGCCATAAAGTTTTCAAGAAGATTGAGTAGCCTGCTCTGTGCTAGCTGTGTTTCTCGTGCAGTTATTTTTCTTAGAACACTGCCGAGGTTCAATGTGAAGGCCTGCCGAGGTTCAAAGCGTTCGTTCGCAATCGTAGACAGAGAAGAGAAGGCCTCTCTGGGGGAGGCCTATGTTCAGCTGTGGAGGTTTTCAGGCTTTTGATGATGTCATTCATTAATTACATTATCGTATAAAATCATACCTATATTACTTTGTTATTTTTGTGATGTAAAATTCCTGCTGGTAAAGTAAACTTTTTATAAGGACTTGTAGGTCCGTATTACAGAACGATGCTCAGTCATCGATCGGTGCTCAAGCAGAGATTTCATTCACTAATTGATCACTTTATGACAGATAGAGAAGAGATTGAGGACATCGTGAATAAGTAATAACAATAAAATAACGAAAAAGGTCACGTCACCGCATTATATTATTTTTCAAAACTTGTGTTATTTTCAGTGTTAGTGTATAAAATTGGTGGCATATTATCCGTTAAGTGCTGGATTACAGGCATGAGTGTGGGAAAGTGGAATAATGATGGTGAAACGTTTATTTTCGTCTTGTTTCCAAAACTCCATAGAAGCTTCTAGTAAAGTTGCCACCACTTTACTAGGAGTATGACTTTAACTAGACTATGACTTGATTGACTTGACTTGATGACTTCGACTGTGACTTGACACATTTTGCGTGAAATAGCATTAAATTGATAAATTATTATTTTTTTTTATTAATCTGCATTTCCATAGACATCTGGGTCCGTGCTTTTTGTTAGAAATTTTTTATATTTATGAATTAAGCCTATTATTAACATGAACTTATATATAATACAGGAAGGATAATACAGCCAATAACAAAAAGATACATAAACATAAATTATTAATTACTTGTCACTGGCTAAATACATAAAAGTGTGGAGCCAAAACATACAAAAAAAAAGCTGGTGAAAAAATCTGAAAGCAGTCGGTCGTCTGTGACTATCTCTCCTAAGTGGTCTGTGCGCAGAAGTATCTCTACCTAATCTGTGGTGCGCAGCATATCCTCTACTGGTCTGTGGTGCGCAGAAGCCATAAAACTAAGATTTTGTGATCTTGACTTGAACACAAATTATGAATCGTGAAGACTGAATAATTTGTGGTGTGGGTTGTGGTGAAGGGAATTGCCGAAGAATCCTGTTGGCACTGTTGATAGTTTTTGGTTGCAGAAGTGCAGAAACTCTAGCCACCAAAGAGTTGAACGAGTTCTTTTCTATTTATATTAGTATCATAACCGTTTCTACCTACTTGATTAAGATTTATTTCGATTTTCTGCAAAACAAAACTTACAATGCCTGTAGACGTGCAAGGCACGTTTATTTCTCAGAAAATAAATAGAATACGATGGATACCTGAAGACTACGTCGAAACGAAATGTTTCTTTACCGGAAGTTGGGACGACGAGGCAAACTCCATAAAAGTGTGGACATTGGAGAGTCCTAATGAGGAGGAAGATATTGAATACCCTCGAGAGCTCTCCGAGTTTCCTGTAGACGGTGACGTTACGCAAATCAAGTTTACAGACAAGAATAAAATTGCGGTTTCGTTATCGAACGGCGAGGTGAAATTGCTTGAGATCAGTGTCTACGAGAGACAGACACCTCTTAAAGAACTATTCACATGGAAAAAACTACACAACTATGGGTAAGGAGTAATATAGAGCCTGTTACAGTTGATTTTTATAATTTTGTCATCAGTTGTTCCATACACAAATAAATGAAAGATTTGGCCTGTATCTAAAAATGAGTGGAACAAGAAATGGTGTCACATTTTGACAACTTGTAAATCTATTCGAACTCCATTAAAGACAGTATTCAATTTATGTGTATTTAAAAAAAGTTATATGAAATCATAATAATTATACCATTTGACCTGTTTTATTTTTTCATAATGCGACTGGACATTAGACACAGCTTATTTATCAGAATAATAAATTACCTTCCAAGAATCTTTGGTAACTAGCCTTAATAGTTTTATATTATTTATGACATCCCTTTGTCTAAAAACTTTCAGAGAAGACCAATGCTCCTGCACATCGCTAGACACAGTAGATGGTGACATAGCAAGTATCGGTGAAGATGGCATTGTGCACATCCTTAGCAGCAGGAGAGGTGATATCATGAGAACCATAGCCGGTGCCGACAGCTGTTCCCTCCACTCTGTCTGCTTTATTAAACACAATGAAGTGAGTTGTTTCTATTCTCTGTGATTATTACAGCATTTTACCACCGCAATAAGGTATCTCAATATTAACATCCAATACTTTGATTCTAGGTTATAACTGGTAACCTCCGAGGCCACATGAAAATCTGGGACCTTCGATCTCCAGAAAACAAACCAACTGCTTCATTCCTGCTTGCTGGCGATGAGTTAGCTGCCACTTGTATTGCAAACCACCCCACACAGCCTCATATTGTCCTTGCAGGCAGCGAATCTGGAGCGTTAGCTGTCTGGGACTTGCGTATGAATGCATTCCCTACTTCTCTACTCAATGCACATTCTGCTGGAGTTACCGAGATGCAATTCCATCCAGAGAATCCAAGAAAACTAATCACATCATCTGTTTCTGGTGAGATTTGGGACTGGAACATGGAAGCTATGACTAAAAGCATCAAAGGACCTGACAACCAAGTGGTGTGGATGCCGTTAGAAGATAAAAAGGCAATGATGGTCAACTCGTTAATGTCACCACTTCATAAATCTATAAATACACTACACTGTGACAAGGGAAGGATACTTTGTGGTGCTGATAATGAAGCTGTGTATTTGATAAAGAACTTTAAATATTAACCTGTTGAGATCACTTTTACATGTGTATTGTGGTGTGTGGTCAAATCTATGAGTTGAATGCAGTGCTTCTTTCTTATCATAATTATATTAAATTTTTGAGGAGATATGTGAGATAAATAAAAGACACTTGATATTTTTGAAGTATTATATGCATTTTATTTAAATACTTATTAAGATATAATACTAAAGAAATATCATTCAAAACATTAACATACACCAAGTCAGTCTTTGCTTGTCTAGTCAAAGTATTGGTAAATAATTGTGAAACTATAAAATATATTAACATATTTTTCTTAATATTTTTATTTTAAGACAAGATAATATCATCAACTTAGAATATAAGGCACCATTTCAAATTCATTATTCATACCAAATTTTTAAATTATTTAATTTAAAATCCAATATTAAAACACGAGTTCAAATCAAAATTGAAGCATGTAAAAAAACATTTGCCAAAAAGGTAACTAATTTTTTCAACCAATGGCACCACACATCTTAGTCCAACATACTGGCTCCGCCAACACAAACCGGAATAATAACTATTACATTAAGATACAATTAGATAAAATACAAATGGATTAAACAATATGAAATATGGATATTTGGCATCTCATTCACATTTCTTACTAACAAAAGAGTACATTGTATGAATAGCATTTAACATAATCTATCACTCAACTACTAAAATTCAGGGTTAAAATAAGCACAGCGCAACATGACTGAATAAATTTCACTAGTATATAAAATAACATTATATGGTAGGTAATACTTATTGTGAGCACCATTATTCTATTGGTCCAATAAATCAGAAGCTAAATACATCTGATAGAGTCCAATAACTGACCTTGACTTCAGCGCAAAAACACCTCAATCCATGTGATGTAGGTACATTACTTAATAATAAGGATTATTTTATTTACAACGCATGAAACTGCGTTACTTCCCTCGATCCATCTTGACCTTGACTATCGGAACCTCAAGGTCGGTTCTTATTGCCCACAACTGGGCTTTATTGTGCGGTTGTCGCAATAGGACCTTGACCTTCCGAGTCAAGGTCACTTGGCTCTGTCCCTTGTGATAGCGAGGGTGACTCAGGTGTGATGGTTCCGTCGCTGGGGCGGTTTTCGTTGTGAGGCAGCGTGGAGAGACGCCGGGACTCTCCATAGTTGATCGCACCACCGCATCAGGGCTTCGGTCACGTGACAACTGTTCGCTGCTGTCGCCAGCTGCGTCTCTAGGCTGTCTGACTGCTTTATCAGCAGGCTGCAAAAGTATAGTTTATTTAACTTAATATGGATTATGCCCTATTTGGACAATTAGGAAAGATATTTTGGGAAGTTCTTTGAAAGCTGCGATTGCGTAGAGCAACGAGAAAGGTCTTCTGAAATTCAGACTTGGAAAATTAAGTTATTTCTAATATCAAAATATAGCCAATGCTAAGACAAGCATTTGTGTGATGGACATCGATGTTTGTTCCGTGTCTGGGTGTTATATTGTATTACATGTATTTTACAAAAAAGATATCTACGTATTGTATCAGTTCTCTGATTCCCATAGTGCAAACTGCTTAATTTGGGGCTAGATGGCGCTGTGTGAAATGTGTACGTACCATTACCATTACCACTTATGTAATTTTCAGCAGTTACTTTCTACCGACGGCCAAACAATCACCTGTTCATTTCAAGGACTAATTTGCCACCACTTGTGTGATTGCTATTCATTGCGCTACTTGCCTAGTCTGCTATTCTATTAGATATTTACCTAGGCGGGAAGAGAGTAGGTGCTATAATCATAGCAACATTGTGTTCGCTCATCTTGTTGATATCGCTGCGAGCGGCCACGTCTCGTCCCAGTTGTATCAGCTCGCGGAGTGTGGCGCGTTGTTCCGCCGGCAGCAGCAGGATCAGAAGGTTTAAGGCGCGGCCTTGAGTCGGCCCGGAGAGGGCTGTAAAGGGAATATCGAGGATTGGTGAATCTTGAACCCTATTTGGTGTTGATAAGGTTTATTTCCTTGGTTGAAGCGTCAAGACTAAACATGGAAAGTGTAAGGAAAAATTCCATTCCAAATATCCACCCATCAAAGGTTCTTCCGATTACACACTCAAAGTTTGCAAGCAATCTTCGGGCTGCTAATGAAATTCAGTTTTTATCGGAGACAAGAGAAATTACAAAAGTGTATTCACGAATGAACTTTTCCCCAAAGAACATACAACCTAACTAGAAGGGCGAGAAACTATATTTGCAACGTCAACTCACCATATGTATGGTAGAACAGCCTCATGAGCTCCTGCGATAGTAGCGGCGTGGGCAGCGCGCGCAGCAGGCGCTTGTACACAGCTGCCAGGTCGTGGCTGCTCGCTGCAGACAGCGCGGCCTCTACGGTGCCGCGCTGCTCGTACCATTGACGCTCGATCAGCTGGCACAGGGCCGCGATCTGGAAAATGATTAACATGTAAATTCTTTGGACTTTCATGAATGTAAAGTATTTTGGAATTTAGAAATTTATAAAAAGATGTCTCCATAGAAGTTAGTTTTCTGGTCGGACACCAATAGAATTTTTTTTTAGCGCTTTTTAACTTTAAAGCGACACAAAAATCTATTTAATGCCCTGAAACTCTCATCGTTTTTAAAGAATACAACAATTTACCAAAGGAGAAATAGCTAGAAGCGGTTTCTTCCAGGTAACCTGTAAGTGGAGAGGATTCATCGAAGTGGTAAGGTGTGTCACGCATACCTTTCGAGACATTTTATAAGTCATAGTTATAGGATGCTTGTAACGCAAAAGCAAATATATTTAACGACAAGAAAATGGATGTACATTGTTTTAATAAACCTGGCTTAAAAACCTTTAAAATAATAAATAATAGCTAAAGATATTAGGTCTTTACCTATGAAATTGCCGTTTTGTTTGAAAAAAGTTAAAGTATTTTTTTTTCGAACTTATTTATTTCTTTTATTCAAAGTAATCACCCCTGCAATCAATGCATCTTTGCCAACGCTGTGGCAGTTTATGGATGCCCTTTTTGAAAAAATCAGCAGGACGGGAGACAACAAACTCTTCAAAGGCGTTTTGTACTGCCTCTCGGGAATTGAATTTTTTTCCCGCTAAAAAGTTGTCCAAATTTTGGAAAAAGTAATAGTCGGTAGGCGCAAGATCTGGTGAGTATGGCGGATGAGAGAGAGCTTCCAAACCCAACTCATGCAGCTTAGGGACGGTCTGTTGTGCAGTATGGGGTCGCGCGTTGTCGTGAAGTAGCAGTGGAGACGACCGATTGACCAAAGCTGGTTGCAGACGTGCGAGTTTCGCCATCATTGTGGTCAGTTCTTCAATGTACACATCTGCAGTAATACTCTCGCCGTTTTGTAAAAAGCTATGATGAATCACACCAGCACTAGACCACCAAACTGTGACCATCACCTTTCTAGGGGTTATTTTTCGTTTTGCACATTGCTTTGGTACCGAACCAGGATCTAACCAACTTGCTGAACGCTTTCGATTGTCAAAAAGAATCCATTTTTCGTCGCACGTAACAATTCGGTTCAAAATTCCTTCATTTCTGTGCCTGTTAAGCAGCGCAAGGCAAGTCTCGACGCGCACGTTGCGCTGGCGATCGTTAAGTTCGTGGGGCACCCATCTATCAAGCTTTTTTATCTTGCCAATCTGTCGCAAATGGACCAATATTGTTTTGATGCTAACATCAAAAGCTGCTGCCAGCTCAGCTGTAGATTGAGATTCATCAGCTTCCACAATCGCCTTTAATTCATCATTGTTGACCAAAGTTTCCGGACGACCACGAGGTTCATTTTTCAAGTCAAAATTCCCAGAACGGAACCGAGCAAACCAATAACGGGTTGTACGTTCGTTTGTTCAGTTCTCTCCGTAAACGTCGTTGATGTTACGTGTCGTTTGTGCCGCGTTGGTGCCACGACGGAACTCATATTCCATAATTACACGAAATTTCAAAGTATCCATTATGAGGAAAAATATTGAAATGTAATGAAAATACAACGCTAATCAATAAACAAAAGACTTATATTGTAAATAGAATGTCATATTTTTAAAACAAAATTAATTTTAATTTAGAATTCATAGCCAATCAAAACTTTTTTTGTTTGAAAAAGTCTGTACTGCAATACGGCAATTTCATAGGTAAAGACCTATTATTTATTTATTTATTAAGAGTATTTAGTACTTACCCTGTGCTTATTTCCGGAAACCCTGAAAAGCCCCTCGTCACAGGTCCTGTCTCTGAGTGCTGATGCGATCGCGCGAAAGATGCTGGGCACGCAACTCCAAGTCTCTTCCCAGAGGATCATGTCCTTGCGGACCAGAGTCTCCAGGGACACGCCGAATACTGAACCCTCTGGAAGTAGAAATAAAGATTATGTTAGTTTGTGGTCCTGTTTTAAAATTATAGAATAGATGAACAACTCTTGTCTAAGTCTACAACGGTCTTTGTCCTATATGGATCCCCCAGAAGACTGAGTTTCTGAACTTTGGATTGATCTGCTGACCAACTAGGCAAAAATATTCCCGAAATTTCAAATTTCAAATTCAAGTTAGATATGGGTTGCGGTTACCAGAATGCTATGAAAAGCTATATTCTCATAATAATTCTTCATTAATATTCACAGCAACGCTGGCAATTAGATATTCAGACTTAACAGACTCAATTAGAAAAGTAACTCAGGCTATCTAGGTGTCAGTTATTCTGTGGCCAAGCAGTAGTGTGCAATCAGTACTGTATTTCGGTTTGAAGGGCACTGTTATTATTATATTACTGAGTAATTGAGACTTTATGATCTGATCCCACAGTCGAGTAATCTTATTTTTACCAGACTGTGCTGATGTTTCAGGATGGTGTGCGGAGTGCAATGTCGCGCGAAACTTTATATTTTAGAGTTCCGAATGACACTGTTCTGTTATGGGCAGCCGTGTCGCTTAACATCAGGTGAACGACTAGATCGTAACATCATTCATTAACATAAAAAAAGGAAAAAGCTGAAAATAAATCTCTCCCCGAGCAAAAAAGCTGATGGTCTCAAATCGCAAAGGACTTGTACATATATTTATTAACAGCAAATAACTTCTATCAGCGTTATTACCACATCAGCTTCTTCTATCACTCTTCCCTCACCTTCTTTCCTCTTCTTCTTGGGTGGTTTCCTCTTCTGGAATGGCAGCGAGTATTTGTCAAAGAGCGCGGTGAGCTCTAACCAGAGAAGGGGCGGCAGGCGCTTCAACTGAGGCTCGGAGATGCTTTCGATATCAACATTGCTATCTTCTTCTGGCCAATCCTGGGAAATATATTAATCAGGTTACTGGCTGGATCATAGGTACCTAAGTTTAGGATGTGTTGTGTGGTTAGAGTTTTCTGCTTACCCAGTAGCGTAGGTATAGACTTATCAAAGATCAAAAATTCACCATTTAACCTACCATGCGAATAAAGGCGAAACTATACAACTTTTTAAGTTGATTGCATGTTGAGAAACTGGTTTGGTACTTTGCTCTTCCAGCATCAGGGATCCTGATCAGAAACTTCTATGACCAAAGTCTAGCTATTTTACAGATATGTTCATGCTTCTATAATATATTGATCAACATTCCACCACACTGCATGTCTGGGTGTTGTGGGACCATGGTCCTCGTAGTTCCTGAGTCCTTATACATAGGGAGTCCTAGTTAGAGTGCAGGATCTATGTATGGGATCGTAGGGCGTTATTATTATTATTTTATTATGTATCCATAGAGATAAAGAGAACAAAAGTAGTCGTATCTATACCCTACTGACCTCATCCCGGCTCAGCATCTGCTTGTCGAGGTTGAACTTGTGTTCGAAGCTGAGCGGCTGCTGCGAGACAGCACTCTTCGCGCGGGACACCGATGTGTGCTTGTGGTTACTGTAAATATTCAATCAAATTTTTACAACTACGGAAAAGTTTTTAGAGTATAATTCTCAGAGTATACTATATTATTTATACAAGGTGGAATTTAATTCGTTCTTTTCCTTTAATGTATGTATTCAGTCCATGCTATAGAATGCTCCCATATAACTAAATAAAAAAAATACTTATGACATAATACTTAAAGGCATTATCAAATTTAAATTCTAAAGAAAAGCCTTGCGACATTGAACAAAGCAGGTGTTTTATTGCCTACGAAACATTTACAAAGCACTCAGCCGATGCACGCGCTGTGTGTAGCGTTAAATAGACATTTCGGCTGTCATGCAGTTATTTTAGGAGGTACCAAATCCAAAAAATGCCTTATTTTTTTAAATTGGACCTTATACGAATATGCTACAGCATGGTCTGAGTACATCAATTTAAGGAAAAAAATGAATTAAATTCCACCTTGTATAAGTGGTTTAAAAGAATACAGGTAAAGAAGACTGCAGTTTACGAAGTTCTGGTAGGTAAGGTACTTACATAAATAATTCGTTGTCTTTCAGTATGGATCCGTTTATTCGTTCCTTTCCTATTCTTGGTCCTTGGACTGTGCCGTATCTTTGGTAGCCTAAGAGTTCAATACCCTCTGAAAATAACAATTAAAGATCAAATTAGAAGACATCTAAACAAAATATACAACGTAAAGAATATTTTGCTATTTAATGTAAAACTGGCAGAAGTAAAATTATACCATCGATTATGGGTTTAAATTCAAACATTAAAATGGTGTCATAAAATACTATTCAAAGTTCAAGGTGACAGGTGCGTGATTGTTTCTATGATGACCATAGTAATATACCTAATGGCGTTGTTTATAACGATTACTATCATGACATTGATCATCATTTTGCAGTTAGTGAACCTTTGATGACGTCACAACGATGCCATTAATGGTGTAGTAGGTACTAGTCGTATTAATCTCGAAGGTACTCTGTAGACATTCAGGGACCACGTGATGCAGTTTAAACTAATTGCTTTTATTGAGAATATACATAACAGTTATACAGATACGAAAAAAACGAGTGTGCTCTAGACCACACGACTGGAGCAAAACTTTTTTAGTTTAGCTCCATCTATCGGCCGGTATGACTTTGTTTTTGCTTTGTTTAATGTTAATGTCGCCATCTTGACAATTTATTGTAAATTGTCATTTTACCATACATACAATTTTTTTTTACTTTGTTATATTGACAATGGAGATCTACGTGAATCAACTTCAACATCCGTCCGCCTCTCATTCACCAGCTTACTCCCCAAGTCAAGCGTGCGTCAAGAAGTTTCACTTTAAAAACTTTAGCTGTGTAACCATAAATACATAAACAAGGCTTAGACAGACGTCAAACGCGTGTTTAACAATACAAAATAGTAGTTAAACACTGGTTTAAATCTTAATTACGTGTCTACAAAGTACCCTAATGCCAGTCTGGCACAGCACATCTAAAAGTGTACTTACCAGTATTGGTCGCAATATCAGCCCAGTGCAGGTCGTTCGGCTTGAAGAGCTCGTGCATGGGTAGCGGGGGGGAGTGGTCGGGCGCGGGCGGGGAGAGGCGCGAGCGGCGCGGCGCGGCCGGCGCCGACGGCGTCCGCGCGAGCGGCGCATGCGTGCCCGCTGGCGGGAAACTGTCGCTGGAGATCAACGACACAATAGGTTACACCACTTGTATAGAAATTAAAATGTTTTTTTTTGGCGGGAAACCGAAAAACATTACGTCATCGTATTGTATTATTTTCCAAAACTCGTGTTTTTTTGTGTTAGTGCAAAAAAGCTGGTGGCATTTTATTCGTTAAAACAGGCACGAGTGTGGGAAAGTGGTATAATGATGGTGAAACGTTTCTTTTCGTGTTGTTTCCAAAACTCCATAGAAGGTTCTGGTAAAGTTGCCACCACTTTACTAGGAGTATGACTTGATAAGACTATGACTTGACTTGATGACTTGTACTTGACTTGACACATACATATAACATTAATTAACTTGAGAAATTATCAATTACTACAATTACTAATTACTTTAAAAAAAAAAGACAAAAAACTAATACAATACTAAGATACTTTTTGTTTGTAAATACATACATAGAATGTTCATCACACATATGTTTGTCCTGGTTGGGAATCGAACCCACAACCCACGGTTCAGAAGGCAGGGCTACTACCAACTGAGTTATCGAGCCAGTCACTTCCCGTCTCTAGTGTATGGAGAGGGGAAATACGAATATGGTGGTTTAGTATAATGCTTCTTGGGGAGCCTTTCATCTTCTCTGGTCAGACCCTTCCTACACGAGAGAAGAAGGAGAGCCACACTGCTCATTAATCCCACTGGATATGGAGAGGGGAAATGGAGATAGGTGGTTTAGTATTATGCTTCTGTGGGGAACCACACTGCTCAGCGATCTTGCTGGGTGCATCGTCGTTGGTTCATTTTTATTACCTACGTATAAAAATTCCCAAGAAAAATATGGCCTGGTACCTAACTTATTGAGTGATTCTATTTTCTACATGTTTATTTTTGGTGTCAATAAAGCGTTTTGTATTGTATTGTATGGCCATTAGTGTTAGTTTTGGCGTGTACCTTATTATCATCTAATTTTATTAGTGATGTCACTAATCAAGTTTGATCGTACCTACATCAAACATGATGAATAAAATAAACGCTTTCTTGTCGGGATTATTGCCCTGACTATGATTGAAGCTCTAACGAATCCTTATACTTAGTTAGGTATTTGAAGATAGACGCGGAAAAAATATAAAAAGAGACATAGATAAATAAAGACATAGCAAGGTCACATACTCATAATAGAATAATGATGACTTCGTTATCGATATTGTATCATCATGATCTTCAAGCGTCCACAGATAACTAAACCGGCACCAGCACATTTCACTGTTGAACGTTCATGATTTCACTGCGTTCACTTGTACAAAGAAACTGACCGCGAGAAATTTGACTATCTGTGGCAAAGGCTAAAACCACACTGTTAAAATTGTCAACATCTCAGTTTTGTGGCCAAATCATTGTTTTAAAAATAATACATTGCTCAAATACTGATTGCTCGTATAATACAACGGAGTTAAAGAGAAATGTCACTAACGATTGAATGGAATGTTGACAATGAATAGTGCGCGTTTCACGAGAGCCAGAGTAGACACTGAAAATAAAGTTCACGCATTTCTATTCAATACCAATTTTCCACGTACGTATACATTCAGCTGAATTTAGGGAAATGCAAGCATGAAATTAACGTTGGCATGGACTGGATGTTTTTTGTCGTCATGAATTCATTTAACTATACAGAGAAGTAGATCGGTGGACTTGGAGAATTCCCTAATATTTTCCTTGAAGAAACGGAAGCAACGCCAGTTTTCACGAATGCGTCAACCGCTATTAAAGAATTGCTTCATATGAGTCTTCTCTAACAAACGTGATTTTTGACTACAACTAAAAACATACCTAATGGAACCACGCAAAAAAAGTCCGCTCCTACCCTCTGGCTGAAATTCACTGATACCCACTCACTTTAAATTCAAAGAAGTCCACCTTTCGGAATAATTTCATCCATTTGTTCGGTGTCTCAAACCCAAAGCTCAAAGTAACGCAATATACCTAATTCGAGAAAAATATGTAAGGATATTTTTTGGGAGTTATAGTTAAAAGGGGTGTTCGAATGCGGGCCTGAATAAATAAAACACTATATTCCACGAGATACTACTAATTATTAGGTTCCAGAACAGTACACAAACACAGTAGGACAAAATAGTAACAAAAACAGTTCGTAAAATTACACGTAAATAGAGCGCTCGTCCGCGCAGCTCACACGCTCTTACCGTTGCGCGGCCGGTTCCAGACTAAAGAATGTGAGGGGCGGCACAGAGCTAGCGGGATGCGCGGGCGGCGGCGGCGAGGCGAGCCGAGCGCCGGCTTGGTTGCCAGGCAACCGGAGGAGGAACGATAGGCTCTTGGTCGCGCGCTATAACCTCCCCCTCCAAGTCACAAGAACGACCCGGATGTGACTTGGCAGGTCGACCACGGCGACGGGGATGAACTATAGCTTCGGATACTCCTTTATAAGGAGTCAGGGCACTGGCATGGTACCTTCCTTTAACATTACCAGTACTATCAACAACCCAATACGAGGTGGGACCTGCGATCTGTGAAACTCGATAAGGGCCCTCGCGGCGTGGAGCGAACTTGCTCGTAAACCCTTTTGACGCGTTGCTCGCTAGATGAGTCTCCACGAGAACTAAGTCACCTTCCTTAAATGACGCTACGTTTCTACGATGTTGGTCACCAGTAGATTTCCGGACATCTTGCTGATGCTCTACTCTTTGTTTGACTTCATGTAGCGTATTTGCAAATTGCTTCAAATATGGTGTGATTTGGGGCACATAATTTTGCTGCGCAACTATGGCTCGAATATCAGTATGAACTGCCAATGGCGATCGTAGCTCCCTAGCGAAGGTAAGGTATGCAGCGGACTGTCCTGTCCCCTGATTATACGCGCTGTTTAGAGCAAAACGGACCATAGGCAGTGCGGTCGGCCATCGGCGATGTTCAGGTCCAATTATAATAGCTAGAATTGTCTTAAGTTCCCGATTTTTACGTTCGGCGGGGTTGGCTTCGGGGTGGTATACCGGTATCAAATTCTGCTGAACACCAAGAACATGCATAGCTTTCTGCATTACAGCCGAAACGAACTGGCTTCCATTATCTGATACCACCCGGCGCGGCACCCCATATCGCAAGAAGACTTCTTCAATCAATGCCTTTGCGCATGCCTCTGCAGTGGCATTGCTAAGAGCAAAAAGTTCTACCCAGCGACTGGCCGTGTCTTCCACGAGAAAAATCCACTTCTCTCCATTATCACCTTCTGGCAGTGGCCCAAACAAATCCATAGCGAGTACCTCGAATCTCTGCTGAGGCACTGGAGTCTGGAGAAGACCTGCTGGCTTCAGATTAGTGGCTTTATACTTCTGGCAAAGATCACACGACTTTAGGTATTGAGCCACGTAAGTCCTCATGTTTTTAAAATAATACCTTTCTTTGATCTTTCTCAAGGTCCGCTCTAAGCCCAAGTGTCCAGCAGTAGGCGCGTCATGCAGCTGTTTCATAAGCTCAGCCTTCAAAGATTCTGGGACCACTAGTTGAGGTTCTTCGGATTCTCCTTCCGGATCATAGCGGTACAGCACACCTTGTGAAAGATAATATCCTCTATCAGTCCAGCGTACAGCTGCTTCGGGACAGTTTATATCTTCAAAATCTAGTATGATTTTACTAACATCTAGATCATTTAACTGAGCGTCACGAATTTCTTCAGATTTTTGCTGAGGTAAATCAACAACCACGGGACAAATGCTACAAGGGCTGGAACTAGGATTGAGCTCTTCGGATTCAGCACCAGGATCTACGGGACGGCTAAGAGTATCCGCCACTACGTTGACTCGTCCCGGGGCGTAATCAATGTTCAGATTGTATGATTGAATTTTCATGGCCCAACGGGCTAATCGTCCACTCGGTGTCTTTAAAGTTAAGAGCCATTTTAACGGCTGATGATCTGTAGCAACATTTACTTGAGTGCCTTCGACATACCCCCTAAATTTATCTAAAGCCCAAACTACTGCCAAAGCTTCGCGCTCTGTGGTATGATAGTTTCGCTCGGCGGGTGTCAACAATCTACTTGCATACTCAATTGGCCTCTCTTCAGTAGGATTAGAACCTTGCATCAATACTGCTCCAAGTGCATATGCACTGGCATCTGTTCGCAGTACAAAAGGTTCATCAAAATTCGGCTGACGAAGAATGGGGCTAGTAGAGAGCCGTAACTTAAGCTCATCAAAGGCTCTTTGCTCTTTCTCCCCCCATTGCCAACGTCGATCTTTCTTTGTCAGGTCGGTCAATGTACGCGCAACGTCGGAGAACTGTGGGATAAACTTACGAAACCACGAGCAGGTCTGGAGAAACGTCCTAAGCTCTTTCAGATTCGTTGGCGGCTTCATACTTGTTACTGCTTCAACTTTCGTAGGATCTGCTTCGATACCCTGTGGTGAAACAACATGTCCTAAGTATACCACCCTGTCTCTAGCAAAAACACACTTACTTCGGTTAGCTCTCAAGTTGAAAAGTCGGAGGCGTTCAAACACCTGTTCTAGGTCTTTTAAGTGTTGATTTACGCTAGGAGATATAATAAGGAGATCATCTAAGTACGCCAAAACGCACACATCCTGCAGTCCAGACCTCATCCGGTCTATCAGACGCTGAAAAGTAGCGGGAGCGTTCTTCAATCCAAACGGCATTCGACAAAATTGAAAATTTCCGAAGGGAGTTGTGAACGCAGTCTTATGCCGATCCTCTGGTGCGACGAGGGTCTGCCAGTAGCCTGATTTTAAATCGATTGTAGACATCACACAATTGGCTTTGGTGCTTTGCAGAAGCTCGTCGATGACGGGGAGTGGATATTTATCAGTTCGCGTGACGCTGTTCAACTTTCTATAGTCCACACAGAATCGGATCTCCCCGTTTTTCTTCGGAATCAATACCACGGGAGATGCCCACTCCGATTCAGCATCTTCAATTATTCCATCTTCAAGCATTTTTTCTACCTCCTTCCTAATAATTTCTTTCTTGACAGGCGAGACTCGATACGGCGGGCTGGCAATCGGTGCAGCAGTTCCCGTATCAATACGGTGTAACGCGAACTCGGTAGGTCCTCCCCCTGGAGCAAAAACATCCTCGTGGATATTCAGGAGGTCAGAAAGCTGTTGGCGCTCGTCCAGACCAAGATGGGATCCTTCATCCTCGCGAAGACCCACAGACGAGCAAACAAGAGGCTGTAACGATGCATTTTCGAACGATATCAATTGAGGCGTACTATCATGTCTCACAAACCACACCCCACGCTCGAAGTCTAATACCATGCCAATATCCTGTATAAAATTCATACCTAACAAGCTTTCAGTAGCGTTAGGTAACATAATAAAACTAACCGCTAGCGCTACTCCTCGCACAGTAACATTAACGTGCGCTATTTCAACATTTTGCGCACAGGTACGCCCATCGGCATATTTAAGTTCGGTAAATACATTGTGGAACCGATGTCCATACTTAACTAAGTGAGCTCTTAGACTAACACTTCCTATACAATGCTTTGCCCCAGTGTCTATCAATATACTACCCACTTCACCATAAATTTCTACACTAAGCACTGGACGCACACGTGAATCAACATTATCGCAACTTGCAGACACTGATTGGAATGAATTTACGGTAGGTGCGACCGTTTTCTTTTCTTTGCACGTCGGGCAGTTTGAACGGATGTAACCAGGCGCTCCGCATCCAAAACACGTAACTGAAGGTCTTTCTCCCTCCACTGCAACCTCTTTAGACTTCCGCTTGTTGGCAACAGTAAGCCGCTGGCAAGCATCTTTCACATGTCCATACTGTTTGCAATAATTGCACTGTGGCCGAAATTTATTTGAAGTAGATGCAGTCGAGAAACGTTGCGTAGATGTAGTAGCAGACGATAATGGCTTACTTTCAATATTGGCCCTCGGACAAGTTTCATCCAAAATATCCTCAACGCGGCGCGCCTCTGCTAAAAGTTCCGCAAAATTATTGAAACAGGAACGCGAAACCTTTTCGCGTATACGTCGGTGCAATAACCCATAAGTCATATCTAATTGCACTACCTCGCTAAGCATGTATGGCGGTAACTGCGAGAATAGAGCCCTTAACTCGCAAACAAACAGATCTGTCGCTTCGTTCACGCGTTGTTCACGTTCGAATATTTTTCTATAAATTTTGTGCGGCGGTAAACGTGGGCCAAACGTCTGTTTTAATGCCTCTATTGCGGCTTGCCAAGTCAACGTTGCATCTTTAACTCCCTGCCACCAAGTACCAGCATGACCCGTCAACAACATTGATAAGCCACGAAGCGCGATGCTGTCGTCAACGCCGACGCACTCTTTATACGTTTCGACTGCGTCTATAAAGGCCTGAACATTGCCCTTGTCGCCGTCAAAACGCGCCGTACATTTTGCGAAGTTTCCAGAGTAAGTAGGTGTCGGTGTACTTACATGCTCGTTGCTATTACTTAGCCTGTTTATGAGGAACATCAACTGCTCGGTCGTCATGACGACCTGTGACGCTGCGGCAGTAACTGCCGGCTGCTGCGAGTCCGCCGCGGCAGGCTGCGCGATATCCCCGCACGCGCCACCGTGCGATGCAAACTCCGCCACGGGCGCGGGCGCGGGAGCGGGCGCGGGAGCAGGCGCGGTATTCTCGCGCGGCGGCGGGGGCGACTCCATCCCAGTAGTGCCGACAGCAACTTGGCTCGTCGCGGCGTTACTTACGCCGCTAGTAGCTCTTGTTGACACCATAATAATATCCAATAACGTTCGTGAATAACACTCACATTCACGGAACGAAACGTTATAGGTAATATACGGCACTGAACAAACTATAATCACTATTCACTGTGTTTACTGTTACAAATTATTCGGCCACACGTTAGGCTGCCATTTATAGTTAAAAGGGGTGTTCGAATGCGGGCCTGAATAAATAAAACACTATATTCCACGAGATACTACTAATTATTAGGTTCCAGAACAGTACACAAACACAGTAGGACAAAATAGTAACAAAAACAGTTCGTAAAATTACACGTAAATAGAGCGCTCGTCCGCGCAGCTCACACGCTCTTACCGTTGCGCGGCCGGTTCCAGACTAAAGAATGTGAGGGGCGGCACAGAGCTAGCGGGATGCGCGGGCGGCGGCGGCGAGGCGAGCCGAGCGCCGGCTTGGTTGCCAGGCAACCGGAGGAGGAACGATAGGCTCTTGGTCGCGCGCTATAGAGTCACAATATTGGCAATAAGGTCTTCGATGAAGATTTATGCTATCCAGTGGATAGTAAGTTAGTGGTTGACAGTTGATTAGTTATCAAGGTGGTTTCGAAGGTGTTACTCACACAAAGTCGGGGGGCGTTGCACCATCAGCCCACTCGGCCGGCGGGCTGCCGGACCCGCCGCTCGGCAGAGAATCCAATGAGTCGGGAGTCGCGCTGCGCGACCTCGGTTCACTACCGCTTGAGTTCTGCAACAAAGATACAGAAAGATTGAAGATATTCTGGAGATTCGAATCTTAACGGGGACAATTTGTATTGTCATACCTACTATATTTTTATCAGCATTAATCATTATAAAAACAGCATTAAAGAATAATACTTCTCTTCAGGCATTTGAAGTAGATAAAATTACGTACATTTTACGTAAAAATTGTATTATCAACAGCTTCTGTACGTAACTGTCAAATATTATTGCATCCATTAAAAACATCAGCCATGTTTTTCTTATCGATGCTAAAATTAACTTCTACCCATCTTATACCTAAATCTATAAACCGATTCTTATACCAACAGTATACTACTATAAAGAAATTACTTTATTCTCAATCAATCACTTCACATACTTCTTTCGCCAATCAATCAATCCGTAATCGTTTTAGCAATATATTCGATAAACGCAGCGATCAGGGAAGCACATTCACTAACATCTCATGCCTTCATTGTTTTCTAACGATGATTTCTTGTCGATAGAGAAAGCACGTGCTTGTGAGAACTGACAGCGTGTCAGTCGGTGTGTGATGAACTGTGGGACGGCGTTACTGAATGATGAGGAACTGGTGGTTTTGCTAACTTTAACGACTCGTCTACTTCCATATGTTGAATTGGTAATGGGTACATTTTTATCCCCATAAAGGAAATACAATGGATTTAGCAAATAGATTCAGTCACTACTTACCTACTCAATAGATTTATTGATATTAGAGCCAATTAGCAAGGAGTCAAATTTAAATAAGATAAAGGCCAATGCTCAATGAACATCAGGAGTATAAGTACAGAAGGAAATCAAATTATGGTGTGGTTTATTTCCTACCAGTAAAAACATCCGAACGGTAAATGGTCAGATGTAAACATAATCTACTCCTAGGTGTACTTTTCTATATAATTATACAGTTCGCTAGTTTGTGAGTGTGTAAACGTTGCCCTAACATTCAGGTCTATTATCATAGTAGATTACATGTTCAGCTAATATTTTAAAACGCAATTTCCAATTGAAGTGACCTACTCATTTCATTAGTTCAATAACTACTTCCGACCTACTTCACGTTTATATTCATTGTTGAAATTCCAAAACTTCAATTAGAACCTCACAATGAGCTCCTAGAATAGAAAACATTACGATTGTCAAAAAGAGAAACCAAAATTACGTATTGTGCGCATGTCCCCACAGACAGTTACATAATTTCATACCCATTTGTAAAGCTAATAGATTGATGACTGTTAGATATATTTAAGACGAATTTTGTGAAATTTGTTAACTATTATAAAACTATGAATGGACATTATGCAACTAATGACTTGGATATTATTTTATGGCTCTTACGCAAGGCTGATTGGTGAAAAATATGTAGGCGGTAAATTCCTTTAAGCGTCGATTTTAGAATTCCATTATTAGATATCTACGTACAAAATACCTTCTAGTGTAAATAAAAAAGTCTTAAGATTGATCTAACCAAAAATAAAAAGAACTAAGTAAGAGAAACGTCCATAATTCTACATCTATCGCACAATTTAAACGTAAAATGCAATACGGCTTCCTGTCCCAGCCCAGCATCCACAATTCAGTAAATAAGGCAGCGTCGATTAGAAACCGCAGTTCATCAATATGCCAAGAGCACGGCTAAGGGCATAACCAGCACCTACCAGTTGGGCCGGAAGCGGGCCCGCGGTAAATGGACATGTATGTCAATGGTGGCGACACTGTGGAAGTTGGAACTAGTGAATTAACCAGCACAGCAACCATATGTATGGTTAGTATACAATCTTATGGACTCGTATCATTCGTAGCCGAACTTAGGTATTATTATACCATATCTATCTTCTAGTCACTACATACTGAAATCCAAAACACTAAAGCTGCATCTTGGAGGGTATAAATGTAAAAATAAAATGTAACGATTTGAAACGACCAAAACTAAAGTTACCTGTACATTTGAATATAGGCTAACACATTATACCTTTCTACTACAATACAATCAATAATTTGACTGGCCCGATAGCTCAGTTGGTAGTAACCCTGCCTTCTGAACTGTGGGTTGTGGGTTCGATTCCCACCCAGGACAAACATTTGTGTGATGAACATAGGTGTTTGTTCTGTGTCTGGGTGTTATATTGTATTATACGTATATATTTACAAACAAAAAGTATTTAAGTATTGTATCAGTTATCTGGTACCCATAATACGGGCTTTGCTTAGTTTGGGGCTAGATGGCGTTGTGGGAGATGTCCGCACAACATATTATTATTACTAATAATTTGGAATGTTTTGATATGTGTACGTGTTTTCTGTGCGCGATCAAATTATTCTAAGAAGCTTGATCACTGTTTCTTCATTAGATCGTGACGCAGCGGTACTGCCAGTCGGAGATCGATACCGATCATTACCACACCTGGCTAATGGAAAGATTCTGATTACTTTATCAATGAGTACAGATATATGTCGAAACGGCTTGATAACGCCTTCATTTGCCTTAGAAATAATGCGTATTGCGTTGAAAAGTGGGTAATAGTGTGAAGGCTAGGCTTTCTGGAGAATCAAGCATGATCAATTGATAAAAAATCATGTATAATAATAACGCTCAACGATATATATATATATATATATATATATATATATCATATACATAGATCCTGGATCCTAACTAGGATTCCCTGTCTAGGGAAAAAAAAGAAATGTATAGGAATCCAGGAACTACGAGGACCATGGTCCCACACCACCTAGACAAAGAACAAGTATTTGCGCTTTTTTTCTGTGCACAAATACTTGTCCTGCCGCGGGAATCGAACCCGCCGCCTCCGTGTTATGAGCCGCCCTGCTCAACCAGCTGTCATAGTGTCCATATGGTCCATGGACCATAGTGTCCTATATGGGGTTTGTAAGTGACACGTAGGTTGCAGTGTGACCTCTTTTTGTTTGCCTTTTTTAAAGTCTAACACCATTAAGTTGACATGCAGAAAATGTCAGTTTAGTTTTTGAATTAAAACTTCTTTGTATGTATATGTGTTGTGATATAAAACCTTAAATAACTCGAAAAAAGTTGAACTACGGTAACGTTTTAAGGATAGCCTAAAACCTGTTTAAGCATACCTTGAAAGGATACGGTCTACCAATGAAACTGTGGGAGTTTTGGTGGGAAAACGAAAAAGATCGCATCGCCGCATTGTATTATTTTCCAAAACTTGTGTTATTTTCAGTGTTAGTGAATAAAATTGGTGGCATTCTATTCGTTAAGTGCTGGATTACAGGCGTGAGTGTGGGAAAATGATATAATGATGATGAAACGTTTCTTTTCGTGTTGTTTCCAAAACTCCATAGAAGCTTCAAGTAAAGTTGCCACCACTTTACTAGGAGTATGACTTTGACTAGACTATCACTTGACTTGATGACTTCGACTGTGACTTGACACATATTTGCGTAAATATCATTAACTTGAAAAATTATCAATTACTTGACATTGGCTAAATACACAAGTGTGGAGCCAAAACATAAAAAAAAAATTAAACTGTTCCTGTACCTATGTATAACATATGCATAGAATTATTCACGCATCTAATGAACAAACTTAGTAGGATAAACCAAACGCTGATCCTTGGCAGCCAAGGTGAATGACTCACAAACATTCATAACAAAGGTTTGCATCGGCATGCATCGGCTGGTTACTGGGAAGTAACTGTAGGACAGACAGATGGAACGAACTCAATATTTTGATATTAAATAGATAGGCAAACACTACAAGAATCAAATTAAATAAGGATACTTACTAGATTTACACGCATTATTGTTAGGCAATGAACAAGTCAAAAATGTTTATAGACATGCTTAGCTTCGTAGAGCTTGAGGAAGATTTTTTTTATCTAACATTCGTCCACGCTCTGACTTGATGGGAAATGGCGATGATCAAAGGTGTAGCACAGGCTAGCTAAGTAGAGATAGTGTAGCATTTCTTGGTATTAAAATTTGATTGTTAACAAAACCTTTATTTGTATTTATTTATTTATTACAAGCTTCTGCCCGCGGCTTCTCCCACGTGGCCTGTAGGAAAATAATTCAAACACCCATTTTACCCTCTTAAGGGTGGAATTTCGAAAAACCCTTTCTTAGTGGATACCTACACTTTACAAAGAACACATCCTCCAAATTTAATGTCTCCTAGGAGCAGCGGTTTAGTCTGTGCGTTGATATATAAGTCAGTCAGGACTTTGAATTTTATATGCATAGATTTATTTATTTATTATCATAGAGGGGCCTCTCGCGTGATAGCCTAACCATGCCGGCTACCTCTGCGATCTCAGCTGCGCATTAGGCAGCCACTAACCTGCTGAATAGCCTTGTACACGATAAAAATTAGAAAAAAATAAGCGGTGCGTGTTTCCTGCACAATTGGGCTTATTAAACTCTTATTGGTAGAGATTAAGTAGATATAATTTGTTATTCTGTGGGTCTGTACTAAATTCTATTAAAACACAACACTTTTCACCGGGATTTCGTATACGTTTTTTTAAATTCGTGTCAACTTGGTAGACCAAATACTGAACGTTAATTGGTTGCCTGTTGATCATCGCTGTCTCAACCAAAAAGCGTACAGTATTTGGCATGTTGACTTGACACGTGTTTGACAAACGTACGAGAAACCGGGGGCTAGGGCTAAGTGCGAACTTAGGAGCGGCTAACACTGCCGTACGTGATTCCGCACCTTTACCATATATTCTGAGACCTGCAGATATTTTGAGGAGATATTACGGACGTTTTCGTCAACAATGAAATTTGAATTTGAAACTGACGTAGTTTGAATAAATAATCTGAAAACGGCGGCAGGCCAAAACAGAAACCCGATCCGTGACTGGAAGTATCTAACTATCTACATTCTACACCACCACAGACGACAGTATTGGATTTTCCATCCTGAGTCTAGGTAACAGCAATCATCATCTGGATACCCTTATCCCACTAGGTGGGCTCGTGCACTGCAGTGTAGTTGTCATATGATCAAGCACCGAAAAGTATTGGGTATTTTACGAACAGTTACGTGCCCGATTTCAACCCTCCTGGAAATTACTTTTGGATGATTTGAAATTACTTACTGGATTGATCACTAAATCCAGCGGCTAGACGATGAGAATCATAAATAAAGAAAATCGTCATTCATGATGAAATTAATATAAAATTAATAAATAATAATTTAATTAAAGTTATATTCAGATTATCTCTGAAACATATCTAAAAATTGAGAGTTTTATTCATTTTAGGCATTATATCACGTTGGTATTTAAAAAAACCTTACCTATACCTTTTTGTTTTTCTTTTTTCACTCAACTACCAGTATAATATAGGGGAAAATGCTTTATTTTATGCTGTTAGTTAGTGTAGTTAAGAGAAAAAAGCATATATTTCATTTTGTTGTTAATGTGTCTGTGTCATAAGACGTAATTAAACCATTTATTAATCCATGTCATCTTTCATTGAAATCCATCTTTTTTGCATCTTAACTCATGTACTAGATATGGTATTTATTATCAAGAAATAAAAAGTACCGTCGTCAACACTGAAAGAACGAAACTTTTTTCGATCATCAACAGAGTGTTACCGACCGGGAAATACTTGGCGACATAGAACAAGTTAAGTTCAGACGATCTTACAATGGTTATCTAACCTTTTTAACCGGTAGGTACCCACATCGCGGTAAAATACTGCGTGCGATAACATTGTTTACTCAAAAAACGAGGTAAATAGAATCGGTTAAACAAACAGATGAAATCTAAACTATTTTGTAATCTTATCGTAAGTCAATTACCCGTATTCGTGGAACAAACACTTTCTAATTCGTTGTTCCTGCTAAATGGCGGTTACGTTGGCTTTTGTAACAACCATAAATCTTGTCAACTTAGTTTTTGTAAGGCCACAGATCGTTATTTAACTGATCTTTAGAGTCAAAGTAGATCTTATCCAATAGGACATTAATTTTATTGCAGGCCTACTTTTGTTTATTTAGTGTCTAAGATAAGTATTTCATTGTTTGTTCCTATTTAGAGGCCTAACTAGAAAACCATAAATCCCATCACTCATCACAGATAATAGTATAAGTATGAATTATGTGTTTTCTCGCCTCTCATAATTTTTATGTCTTTGAAATAACTAATTTCTTATCTGCTTACTTGATTTCAAAGGTTAGGTTTGAATATGCTTATAAATACTAATTTTTATGGATATCTGTTTATATCTATATCCACATATAAAATTCAAAGTCCCGACTGACTGAATAACTGACTTATATATCAACGCACAGCCTAAACCGCTGGTCCTAGAGACTTGAAATTTGGAGGATGTGGTCTTTGTAAAGTTTAGGTATCCACAAAGAAAGGGTTTTTCGAAATTCTACCCCTAAGAGGGTGAAATGAGTGCTTGAATTATCTTTCTATAGGCCACGCGGGCGAAGCCACGGGCAGAAGCTAGTAATTAATATAGTAGTAACGAATTTACCAATGCATCCAAATAAGTTTTCATCAGCGCCAGGCCCTTACAGCTCTCCATCTTTTCGCACAACTTAGCCTTCATAGTGTCGCAAATCATGGTGACGGGTCGTGGTCACCAGCCACGTACACAATTCAGAAAAGTACCGCACAAGCGCACCACGCACTAACCAAACGCACTATGCCAATTCACTTTTGAAATTTACCGGACGCGCTGCAATTATCCGCCGACAGACATCCGTTTTGTACGTATAATTCTTCACACACGCTCACAAATATATCACTACTGTTACATGCAATTTTACCAAGTTTTTCATAATAATGTTCTTGTTCTAAATATTTGGAGCTATCGGAGAATGTTTTGCAACAGGCGCAGTATCGAAACGCAGGTATCAACCAAAACGTTAAATAGGTTAGATTGGACCGAGCGTCGGTCTAAAACTGAAGTCAACATAACTCCCTAAACCTTAATTGCATATTTATCTAACTACTGCAGTTATCTATTGAGCCTAATTCGTCGGTACGTTGGCAAGGCATTAATAAACTAGCTCTCTGCGAAGACATTTTAATGGTTTCCGACGAAATTCCATTCATTTCATCCATTGGGTTTAAATAATTGTTGTCATTTATATGAATTGATGCGTTGGTGTTTGAAAATATATGTACATAAGAAGCGATTGTGGCAATAGTGCGCGACACGGATTGATGATTGACACACCATTTCGTGATCATTTTTTCCAAATCTTCGTCACATTATTTCGCAAGACACGAGGAGATAGAAGTCCTACTAAGCCCACCTGTGGCGCCTACTTCGTTCCCGTTGATAAAACTGACTATTTAGTTATTTACCAGGTGTTCCATAACTATTTATAACCATTATACTGAACTCTACCAAAGCTATTTCCTTTATTTCACACCTACACATACATACATTATTAATCATACCGCAACGGTAACCAAAGTTCACACATAACGAGTAACAAAAGCACCCCCTACATTTCTAACCACATTTGTCTAACAAATCAGATTAAAGCACAAACCCACTCCGCTTTCCTAATCGATTAACCCACTGAGCATACATTGCGATATCTCTCACCTATCAACGCAGTGCCCATGCCGTTTACAACGCCCTCTTTAGCTAGAAGCTTGTGGTGAACCGCAAATGTTAATCGGGAGGCTGTATCGAAAGCGGAATGCACGTCGAAACCACCATAGTGTCCTATATTTTCTTAATGCAATTTATCACTAAATCTTTTGATGAGAGGGGTTTGTAAGTGACACGGAGTATGGCCTCTTTTTTTTGCTTTTAAAAGTTGTTTTAACAACATTAGGTTAACATGCAGAAAATGTCGGTTTCGTTTTTGAAGTAAAACTTCTTTACGCACGCTTAACTTGGGGAGTAAACTGGTGAATGCGTGACAAGGCGAACGGAAGTTGAAAGTTATTGATTCACGTTGATCTCCATCGTCAACCTAACCAAGTTAAAAATTACTTAAAATTTGTATTATTATGTTGGTATGTCCGGTAAAACGTCAATTTACAATTTTCAAGATGGCGACATTAACATTAAGGAAAAAAGTTGATTTATTTTTTCATAACAGTTTTTACATCTGCTACAACTTTTCTTACTTTGTAAGACTAGTCTCTCTATATAAACGTAATTCTCAAGTTGCGAAAGCTTGATAATCTTGATATAGACAGACAGACTATCATTCATTGACCAGTAATGAGTGAAAACCACAAGAATTGACTAGTTTCTAATGCGGTGAAAAGTTATGATATAGATCACTAGAACGGAAAGAAAATTAGCTTTTACCTGCCTTATAAAATAGTACTTAGTACTATTTTATAATCTGCCTTATAAAATAGTACTTAGTACTATTTTATATTCTGTGCCTAGGGCCTATTATTGCAGGAAAATAAATTGTATGAGAGAGTAAGTGAAATGTAAAATAGTAAACTTGAAATTCATCTCATTCATGAAAGGACGATGTCCTTTTTCTTATCTTGTATGTATCATCTAATTTCCATTTTCTTGATTTTGCACAATCAACTGTCCCGATAGCTCAGTTCGTAGTAACTAGAGATGCGCCGAGTACAACTTACCGGAACCAAGTACCGAGTACACTTGGTTTAAGGTCCGTATTACAGAAAGATGCTCAGTCATCGAGCAGAGATCTCTGCTTGAGCACCGATCGATGATGATAACCGGTGATTACTAAATCGACTCCTCGCTGAAGCAATATTCCAAGAAACAAATGCAATTTTGAGTCATCGTATCTTATACATCGAGCGCAGTGAACGGAATAAACTTCACTGAGTCATAAAGTTCAACTTACTTGTAATGTTTTATTTTATTTGGTGATGTTTTTAATTTAATATTCTTTATATTATATTAAATTACTATATTGGTACTTTTTTTTGTAATTATTGGTTTTATAATGCCTAATATCCTGCGCTTAACACCATTGATGAAGCTACATTATTTAGTTTTTAATTTTTAATCTCGTACTTAATAGGAAGTTTGCGTTTGTAAATGGCACGATATCTTTATACGTGGTTCATAAATAGTATTGAAATCGCAATAGATCGCCGATTCACTTTTCTTGTAAGCTTGCGTCATGCAACAAAAACTTGGAAAAATCTTTACAAAACTTGTCTCGAATCCACAGCATTTTAATATCGCAAATATGTATATTTTATGAGATAATATTTAAAAAAAAAACGGCAATAAACTAATGGCTTTCCGCTTATTCTGTGTCAGGGTCAGATTTGTATAATGTTAGTAAAATGTGAAGAGAGACTCACCTCCAAATCCCTAAACACGTCTCTGATATCGGGTTTCCTTGCTCTGGAAGCAGCTCGCTTCCTTCTGACAGTTCTGTTGAGCCTCCTCACGCGCCTCCTGACGGCGGCGGCCTGCTCTCGCGGCAGGGGCCTCACTGCCTCACCCAGCTGGGCCTCGGACACCTCCAGCCCAGCCTGGAACGGAGCCGCGAGGGACCCCAATCCAGCGGCTTGCAGCCATTCCGTCTCCAATTCGCCTTCTGTTGGACAACAATAAGTAAATTTAGATGATTGTTCCAGTTTGAAGACAACTGAGAGTGTAACAATGATATAATGATATCACCATATTGAAACTTTTTCAAGTTTATTATGGCCCTTCCGGAGTTTTGTCTCCTTTAACTCCTTTTGTATTTTTAATCACTTACATAACTACTACGTACGTACTTACGCAGTTCTTATTGATTTTCATCGTTTAAATTCAACTCTTTTAAATTGAAATTAAACAGTCAAGATATTTCATTACCTCAATAAAACTGCGTTGCGTTAGTCAGATACTCTGTGTCCGCGTTTCATAACCAGCAAAAGGAGAAGACATAACTCAATTACAGGATGCTGTTTGTAACCTTGTGCTTGTTTTTGATTATATTCGGTCTGATCTCAACATCAACTGCACAAATGACTTACATATTAGCTAACGCATTATACTTATCAAAAGCGCTTAGGTGGCACCACTAAACTGTGGTAGACCATATATATTTCTTTGTGCATAATTTATTAACTTTGGTATTTCCGGCTCATCGCGTTTCCTAAAACCGAAGCAAAGATAAAGCTATTCTTCTAGTTATAATAAAGCCATAGATTGCTATAATGTACGAACAATGAAAAACATAACGATATGTATGTACGTAAGGTGCCTTCCAAATAAAGAGATGCGTTGCATTCGAAGAGAAACTGTGTGATTCACTGAACTTAACCAGATCCACGCAGAATCACAAAGGAAGGAAACTGACACGAACAAATAAAGATACGTCTCAATATAGAAATGCTGGATGCCTACATAATTTACAGCTTTTTTGTAACAATAAATCAGTCTTTACTTTGATTGCTTAGCGTAATTTATTATTCACATGTACTTTTACTTAGTTCTGTTATATTCAGATCCTGAACAAGCAAAGTGTGAGATGATGAGTTCGCCCCTCAACTCAAATTCACAGTCTCATTACAAGTTTTTGCGCAAACAGATATCTTCCGTGAAGTTTTTTGCACTTTATCTGATGCGTATGATGCTGTTGCTACATGTGATCGTGATTTTTTATCGCTATATTGAGTTTCGTAACAAAAAAATGAAGGTCAAAGAACTTAGAACGCAGAGTAATGTTCAATCAAATTTTTTGCATTAATGGAACTGAGCAGGTTTCGTCTTACATAAAAAATATCTATTGTCTTCGGTGTCCCGATCTTGAGGCTTTTGACATTCGTCAAATTATTATTGATTAGGTTTAAAGACTCCGCAAAAGTATTTGTAAAAACAATTGCGAAACTATCTTTGGCGTATTACACAGACATTTATTTAATGTTTAGGGAATGCAAAAAGCTGACTATTGCCGACTGAACAAAAAAAAATTGAAATATAATAGAACTACTTATAGCAAAAGCGCAATTTAACTAAATATAATCAGTTAACAAGGATGCATCCAACAGGATGCTTGCTTACATTTACTCGCGGCTGTGACTACTAAATATAGCGTAGCTCATGTCTGTCAGTTCGTCTGACTCACCGCTTAATAACAACGTTTTTTTGCTGCTTTTCAAGTTGAAAACAAGCAGACTCTACCGACAGGCTGCACTATGTCAAACGGTAATGTTGATCGCCTTACTGATTGATAAATAGTTTGCAAAGTGTTAGACGTTACAGTGTCTGCTGCAAATGAACCTTATATAAAACTTAATAAGACCTTCCCTTCCCTAGACACGAAATCCTAGTTATGGTCCAGGAAATATATATGTGATCTTTGGGCGTGATTATTAATATTATTAATCACTTTTTATTTACTCCACTTTTGTTAATTTCCGTGTTGGTACATATTAATAATAATTGTAAAATGTACATAGTTTAAATAGTAGTTGTGTAGATTTATAAGAATTTGTATTTAAACTTGGCAACATATTTACAAAAATTTTGCACACTTGATTATGCGCACTTTTTAGCTTACTATCTCCACACAAGTGTGCATTTTACATGAAGATCTAAAATTTGTAATTGTAATATATTTTCTGCATAAGAACTTCTTCTTACAAAGCTGGATAAGATGGCATATGAAACAGAATTCCGTAACAGTAGTATCTAATAAATTAATCCCATTATGGTTTATTTTGGATGCAAGATGATACGAATCGTGGTTTGCTGAGCTCTTTGGTATCTATTTATAACAAACTAATCCAGTCATATCTCTATTTTATTCACATTTTAGTTGCAGCTTATGCTGTTATATGGAATCCAACATACCTTTTGTAAAAATTACATACATAACTTACTAATAATTACATATCTCGGTAGGTAATTTCAATAGAGTAAACTAATTAATGCTTACTTAAATTTAATACGTATATACGGTGCCATAAGTTGAATTGATATTTTTATTACAAATAACTCTAATTAATTATATTTCACAATCATATGAGTGTATATTTCACAATCCTATGAGTAGTCGTGTTCTTTACAGGCTATGTTACGACTTTATAAAACATTAAAAACGTGAGGTTACATAAATTTTTCATTCTAGGACTATAAATTATTCATAATACAACGATAATGAGATAACTTGAATTGCAGAATGATTTAAAATCATAAACCAGCTGATCGGAAATGTCAGACACTTGTTAACAAATGGTTAACAAGTACTTAGCACGAGGCCGCACTTCTTGTGAACATACAGCACATGAAAACACTGCACGCTGCACATATTTATGGGATATTAATTTTATTTAGTCAAAGAGATAAAAATCAATTAAAAACCGAGGCATATTAACGATTAATTGTTATGCTACCTGTTATCTAATCGGCTATTTAGGTGTATCATGGAATAAAAATATGCTTGATATTAAAACTAAGGTTTTATTTAAGATTTATATTATTGTAGTAGTTAAATAACTATTTTAAAAGTAGAGGCACTTTTCCCGTTAAAAGAAGAAAAATAATAGGACAGACATTACTGTTATTAAGAAAAAACAACTGAATTAAGATAAGTATATCCAGAATAACAAAGCTGCTTTTCACAAATTCTAATATAAATAAAAAAATTGGAGATGATAATATCCTACAATCAGAATATTGGAAACCCAAACTCGACTGGCCTGAAAGCTCAGGTGGTTCAGTAGCGTCTTCTCAACTGTAGGTTGTGGGTTCGATTCCCACCCAGGACAAACATTTGTGTGATGATCATAGGTGTTTGTTCTGTGTCTGGGTTTTCTATTGTATTTTATGTATGTATTTACAAAGAAAAAGTATCTATGTATTCTATCCTGGTTATCTGGTTTCCATAACTTTGCTTAGTTTGGGACCTGATGGCGTTGTGAAAAATATCCCCAAATATTTATTTATTTATTATTTGTTAATATTAAACTTTGATCAAACTCACCAACGACATACTTCGCTTGAAAGCGGCAGAATGCACCAATCACGCACATCACAGATTATTTATCTTGTCGATATTTATACCTACTACACAATATAAGAACTGTATACACAAACTATTTGCAGCAAAGTCAACCACTCTCTGAACGCTGTGGTGCACAAAACTAAACAAAATGTAATTAAGAAGAAACCGAACTGACTAATTGACTGTTGTTCCTATTTAGAATAATTTGGGGGCGCGACCATACGTCAAACTACAATGAAGTGGAGTAATGCTTTAAACGCTTGCCAAAATGCAGATAATAATTGGTGACGAATTTTAGACGTAAAAATGTGGGAGTACGTGATTGTAAAGAAAAGACACGTCACGGGGTGGTTCGAGTTTTAGAAATAGTCAACATTTTTTTAACAGACGACATGCTGTCTGCATTTTTACAGTATGCCGTGTCTTGTCTCGTACGATTCCCTTATCGCGTATATCAATAAATTTATAATGAGCAATCAATTACTCATTGTATTTGGGTCAAGCACCTCATCCTGTTTTTATTTATAGAAATTAGATAATGTTATTGCATTACGATAATCCGTGTGACGCTATCTGGATGATTTTAGGTTTTTCCGAATTCTTTTCTAATCTCGAATATGTAAAGCAGTTTTTATCAACAAGTCAACCAGTATTTTTCTCGAAGTTATCTTAATATTTTAGGTAGACAATAAAAATCTATCGCGCAACAGTTTTACTACTCGAAAGGCACACTTAAAAACTAAGCTGTTTAATCCTTGCACTTTTGTTGTCGTAGTGAGTACTTTGACAGATGTGTCAAAAGCGACTGACGTAATTTTTTTCATGCAATGACGTCACGGGAGTCACTGCTGGCGTCTAATCGCGTGGTGCGCGCCACGGCACTCCTCTGACTGGCGCTCCGACTGCCCACTGTTTATTATGGTCTTGTATTTATAGAATACGATTGAAAATTAAGCTTCGCTGAAACTGCAGCTTCCGATGTGTAGAAATAAAACAAATGGTACATGAAAGAAGTAATTATAATTATTTCTGAGTTAAACAGGCCATCTATATGATTTTAAGCGGATTTGCTATGTGAGTAAATGTAGATTTGTTCTTTTCTCTTTAATTCAAAAGTAATTAATATTTCTCACGCCTCTCAATCCGGAAATTCTAAGAAATGATCATCATCAATCAGATCATGTATATCTGATCTAACGATATTGACAATATTGACACTGATTATAGACTTTAGATATCTTCCCAAATGTACTCTGGAAATGTATTTAAGTCATTGTACTGCCACTGTCTAGACGATCTATATTCGTAGGCGAATTCACTCGGAAGCTTCAACATGCTATAAATAATATTAGATGCTTCAGTTTATGTATTAACGTCGAATAATAGATTATTTAAAATTATACCACTTACGTCAAGACATACGTCAAAGTCCCGTTCGTAATATATTTAAATTATAATTTGTAAAAAGAAATCACGAATGTTAATAATAAAGAAAGCACATGTAGGTAACCAATATTCCAATACAAAACATGTTTCGTTAGCTTACCAGCATCAAGAGCACGGAAGTACTGAGTTGGATAAAATCTTAATAGCACAACCATTGAAGGAGTAAAATCGAAATAAATATAAACAGGAACGCAATAAAATAACACTGAAATAATGGAAGAGCACGGAATCAAGTCTCTAGTCAAACTTAAGCTTTCAAAGCACAAAACGAAACTGGCAATAAAACGTTATTCTCTCATTAGCTAAGCTGCCGTAAGTCCGTATCTGTGATGGGCAAAAGAGCAAGTCAAAACAATTAGTTAATTGATTTTTAACTTATTACACTGAATATAGATTAAGCTTGCCAAAATAATTTCTGAAATTAGCCTTCGTGATCACCCATTTAATAAAATCAGACAACAAATTAAGAGGATAGGTAAGTACCCATTGTTACTTTTAATAGAGAGTTTTAGCATAGCCTGTTAGATTAGAAAAATAAAATAAGAACACTAATGGCACAGATTATGCACATAATAGTTACTACGTAATTAATCAAGCATATTACTGCCAGAACTTCTTGTAAGTAATAAATACTAGGTACTTACTGAAGATAAAAACAAAACAATGAGGCTTCTTCATAATTGGGTCCCATTGATGGATATCTCATTTAAAGCAAACACGACTGATTTAGAGCAAGTAGCTCGATACACTGATGTTTAAATATTGATAATAAAAAACAATATAAATGATATAGGTACCTACATCACAAGATAAAGTTGACGTGGATACTGGATACAGTACAACGATCTCGATAATTTTAGAATATTGTGTCTAAAGGAGCGCGTGATTTGTTATCTTTATGGGTGTTATATCAAGTACTGGTTTATATATTTAGATTACCCTAAACTATACTTATAAGTAAGTATACTTTTAGGTTATTTATAAACAAATCGAGTTCAATGTTTTCTTATTTCCTTGATGATTGAAATAGATTCGATTCTTGTCAGATATCTATATCAGATATTTATATCTTCGAATGTTCTAAGGCCTTCAAACTTCAACGATGTTAAAGACATCCCTATATTTATATCTAGATTGTATCATGACAGTTGTTTTCATTCGTAAACACAAATATAATTCGTGATGGTAGTAATAATCCTTGAATCAATAGACATCGCACGCAAATCGGTCGTGGTACCTACCGACATCCTCGCACTGATTTATGTGTCAGAGGCAGAACATTAGCAATTCAGAAAGCGAAACAATGGCTTGGAGCATTTGAAGAATTGCAAGACGAATTCATGAACAAATTATTAAAAAAATAATTATATTCAACTATTAAACAAAGAGCTTTATATATCGTTGTCCTTTTTTTTAGATGTCTATAACTCCATGTTGTGTTGAATGATCATATCTTTTATTTACATTACGGTAATTAGATGTTACTTCGGGTCTAGCATAAATTATAGTAAATTATAAATCATTGAGACCAAATACGGAACCACGAATAAGGATGCACCGTTACGATGCCTAAGTATATTCATCCACTCATGATCGGGGATAGTGTGTTAAGCACAGATACCTGATCAGAATCTATTACCAAGCTGTCTGAAGCATACTGGTCGATTTCACTTATTGATTTGAATGAGATCAAATCAGTAAGTGAGATCAAATAAATTAGGATAACTTTAAGGAAATCGTAGGCTCGTAACCTGGATCTATAGTTATCACATTAGTGACTTTATAATATTAGTGTGAAGTGTGTGATTAGTCACACTATCACACTTCACACTAATATTATAAAGGCGAAAGTTTGTATGTGTGTATGTTTGTTACTCCTTCACGCTCAAACGGCTGAATGGATTTGGATGAAATTCGGTACCAAGATAGCTTATACACTTGATTAACATAGAGGCTGCATTCTATCAAAGAAAAGTGAAATTTTCCCGTGGGATGAGTAAATAATTAGAATAATTTTATCCGCGGGTGAAACCGCGGGGCACAAGTTCAGATCATAAGGCTTTCCATTTCATTGACAGAATTATTTAAAATGGAATATTCATATACTCTAAAACATAAATATTATTATTGATAGCCTCTGTGGTGTGGTGGTTGAGCAGGTCAGCTTATAACCAAGAGGCAGCGGGTGTGATTCCCGCGACAGGACAAGTATTTGTGCACAGAAAAAAGCGCATATACTTGTTCTGAGTCTGGGTGTTGTGGGACCATAGTCTCGTAGCTCCTGGGTCCCTATATAAACATAGGGAATCTTAGTTATGGTCCAGGATCTATGTATGTGATCGTTGGGCGTTATTGTTGCTGTTATTATTAGGTTAAAATCTGTTATAACGACATCGAAAGGACTACTCATATTTACTCGTAAGTAAGCAATGTTTTTGATAAGGCGGTCATATAGCATACAGCCAGAATCTTTGTTCTGGGTCAATATAACCGGTATGTTGTTTTAAACGATGTCGCCTTAAACGGTTTTGACTGTATTATAAATACTGCAACCTCAGTTTAGTAGCATTATCATTACGCATTCCATTTGTTCTATCTATTGTCTATGAAATTGTAAAGCATCGTTAATGAAAAAGTAATGCATGTCACATGGCAATGGTTGCGTGCCGGCGCAGGCGCATGCGATAGGATGCTGACGCATGTTGGGTCGTCTTGGGCTTTCAATGGAAATAACATAAGAGAACGTCAAAGATTTTATGATCTTTGATGTGATTATGATTGGGTTCTAATTTTATGATGACTAAATTAATAGTACATTTAGTCAGAACTTCAGATTCAGTATCACGGTAACCAATAGACTGTGTTATTTTGAAATGAATTGTATGAGTATCGAGGAAAAACGTATCCAAGTTAATAATAATAATAACGCCCAACGATCACATTCATAGATCCTAGACCCTAACTAGGATTCCCAGAGTCTAGGGACCCAGGAACTACGAGGACCATGGTCCCACAACACCCAGACTCAGAACAAGTATTTGCGCTTTTTTTCTGTGCACAAATACTTGTCCTGTCGCGGGAATCTAACCCGCCACCTCCGGGTTGAGCCGACCTGCTCAACCACCATACCACATATAACAGTTTTGTTTTGTTTGGCCGAAGTACATTAACTTTAGATGAATATATCAATCAAATAATATGGGTGCGTTCGTTCCGATACAGATACCTTTATCGTAGTAAATAATACACCTAATTATATAAAAAAACGCAGCAACCTTGTGTTTTTCCCACGCAATGAGAAGAAAACACCGAGCGCGGGCGTCCGTGACGGTTGTTACCCTCTTCCCAAAGGAGCTAGCTGTTTACTATTCCCACCACGTGGGAACCGCATTTAGAAAAGTTCTCCAAATAGACGCACGTTTCCGTAGCGTAACACGCAGGTGGAATGGAATAGCTTTTACTGATGCTACACCACAGATTAGAGTTTCATGACGTGCTGTAAAATATTTATATTAAGTACTAGTTGCGCCCCGTGATTTCACCTGCGATAAAAAGTATAATCCAGGCTATAAACTATATGTGTTCCAAATTTCATCAAAATCCGTTCAGCAGTTTTTGCGTGAAAGAGTAACAAACACATCCACACATCCATACTCACAAACTTTCGCATTTGTAATATTAGTAGGAGTAGGACTCACAAACAGCGAACCACAAAACTGCTGCGATAATTATCAGATTCATTTTTAATGTAAGGTACATTTTTAATAGAGCGTGTTTTGAACTCGCATCCACCCGTCCCTATTTCAGCAACCTTGACTGAGCAAAACCCTGTGAAAGAGAACGCTTCGACTACCGATATCGAATCGAATGCAAGAAGCTCTAATTAGTAGTTTCGGAAATGGAAGGTGTTTTGTGTTAATGATTGTGGTATCAAGTTAGATATATATTTCTATAAAACTCTACAAAAACCAACGAATGTCCTCACATTAGTTGGTTTTTGTAGAGTTTTATAGAATTGCCTCAATCCGTCTGTTTCAAGGGTCATCCTACTGAAATTTTTAAAGATTTTTTTTGCACCATATCAGTATGGTTTTGTTTGTGCTGACATGTGTCATCATATCATATACATATCACCATACATCCTACCACGCAGTTCGTTAGTTTACTTAAAGCAGGCAAGAATGATATTGTACTGGATTTGGCAGGTACGAGAAGTGTCCCTGTCTGATCCATTAATTTAGGGAACTGTCCATTAGTTGCCCAAGAAGATTATGCGAAATCTGATTTCCTATAACAAAGCAAAAAGAGCATCAACTCGAAAAGTTAGTTTAAAAAAACAAAATGCGCTATCTCCACTCTCGTCGCACGATTTTCCAGCTAAACGTAAGGAAAGTAATCCATACAATGTTTTCATTACCATTCCCTCACAATGGCGGAGAGACAATGTCGCTCGGCGCTCCCACGAGAAAGTGCTTCATTTTGTATGTCAGCTCAAGGCAATCGGAGATGTCAATACGGGGCTGCTTTTCAAACTTTACAAACCATAAATAAATGAGATGGCTGGTAAAACGGGTGATTTATTAGGTTTTATCATTCAACCAAATTTGCTATTGATCAATTGTTTTTCAGATAATCTAAGATAAAATAGAATAAGAAATAAACGTACGTCGGTGAAGTCCAACCTTCTTAGTTCCTATTTAGCTTAACAGCTTTAGGATCATCTACTGCTTACCTGGGTTATTAAAAGGTAATTAAAATTTGATAAATGGTACCTGGGTGATCCCAGGTACCATTTATCAAATTTTGTGCGCGTACATGGATAATATAATAATATTATCCATGTACGCGCACAAATTTGATAACACAATAAAAACTCTATTGCTAATTTCTACCTGCCTACATATCTACGAAAATTTCTATCAACGAAAAACCACAGAATTTTAATGCTGATATATTTTCAACTATTGTTATCGATATGTTTTTCTATTTCTGTTTTTTATTTATTTTTCATTGTAAAAATTCCGTGCTTATTAATTCCGTTTCATTTATTATATGCATGCATTGACATTATAAGGCCTGCCCCCAATAACCTATTCACAATCTATTACTTTGACCATTTAGCTGCTTCTTGCTAGTTAGTTGATGAAATTAATACCCTCTGAGGTAACCTATGCTATTTAACAACTTATATGAATAATAATAACAAGCAAAGCATCAATTTTATCGGTGCCCAGGATACGACGACGGAAGTGCAGTATATACTATAGTTTATAAAGAAGCAGTAAATACAGCTTAGCACAGGACACCGCAAATTACCAATGATTATACCTAACATCATGAACTTGGCTTTGATGACTTTGTTGCCCTTGTCAAGAAGGACAAGGCTTCTGATATTTCTGATGTATGCGACACAAATAATGTAATATGCTATCAAGAAGCTACTATTGTTATATTAATTAGAAATTTTGATTAGGTCATCTTATTGATAATTTCTATCCACTGTAGGTACCTGCAATGTATGTTACAGAAAGTTTTGCTTAGTTTGGGGCTAGATGGCGCTGTGTGAAATGACCACAAATATATAGGTATCAATCATATTTTAGTGCATGATAAACTACATAATTAGACTTGTTGAGGGTTACTCCCGTTTCATTCTGGATTTCAATATTATATTCGATCATTATTTAACCTTAGCATTAAAAAGTGAAGTGGGCTTTTGTAGCAATACACAGATATGTTTGTTGTATTGTATTTATTATAACACTACTACCGTTTACTCTATAATATTGAAGGAGCTTTTTAACTACCACAAAAATACTCCTCATTATTGATGTAGATTACCTACTCATTACATCAACATAATTAATCTCATTAAAACATATTATATCACCTCAATTACAACCACGTTCACAATAAAAGCAAATAACTGACTCAAATTACCGAGTATAAATCAAGAAATACCGAGCAAAAAATTACATCTACTTATTCCAAATTTAGACCATGACTCTACTGAGCAAAAAATCAGCATGTTCCAATTAACTGCGGAAATTGAGAACAAGAAAAAAATACTTCAATTCACATTGTAAAATGATTCTTATGACTAGGCAAAGATGACAATTTATGTTTGGTATCACATCCTACACTGTAAATAAAGGTTAGCGTAGGTGGAAGTAGACCGTTTGAAGTCAAATTTGAACAATTACAATAAAATTATAATGGTCAAGTGGGCCACAGCTTTAGAACGTGAGTAATAACAATTGTCAAAATAATATGACTATGATAGTATTGTATTAGTTAAGTAGGTCGACCGATTAATTAATAATGATTCTACATTGAATTTGGATCTATTCGCAATAACAAAAAACTTAGTTTTATGAGATTGGTGTCATTGCGAATATAATAGGTATAGGTATAAACATACGCAGTCATATTATAAGGATGTTATTTTCAATTTTAACTTACTCATCTAGTACAACGAGATAAAACAATAGTTAGATATTGTTAAAACAGATTTAGGTACGTTCTGTTAAAAACAATAGGATTCTTATGATAACGTAAAAACAAACACATATACTGCGACACAGGTAATCACAACCAATGATCTCATGCAAAGTCAAACAAATGTCAACAAAATCAAAAACAGATACGAAAGCTGTGTAAAGCTACTGAAGAAATGGTGTTAACCAATCTCAAATGTACTCAAAATCATTGCAACTAGGACACTGCTGGATTTAAGAATTGACTGTAGGTACTTTAATATTTGTGTCAAAGATATACATTTATGTGTACGTACATCTGTATGACCTCAATTAAAATTGAAGTGATGTCATCGTTTTTATCTAAATGTTCATGACAACGAATGCAGTACAATAAAACAAGCATATCAAGATACATATTTAACTAGCAAGTTACAGAATTAAAAATTCACGTTGGAGAGCTGGATATGAAAGCAGATGGGATTTGAATTGGAACTAAACCTAAAAAAATTGCTGGAGACGTTGCAATAAAATATCAGATGCGAATGGGAGATAATAATTGTGCTGCTCTGAACTCACTAGGGTTATAAGTTGGTTGACAATGAGATGAAAAAAACTGTAAGTAGGTAATGAAATCTATATGCACAAACGATACCTATCTAAGTAATAATTAGTAGGTAATTTTACGAAAACGTCATTTCATGGTTTGATTAGGATAGCGGTAGGCCAGTAGTGCCCGTCTGTAGATACTAGTTTGACAGTGACAGCTCCTAAGTTCGCACTGCTTCCTCTGTGACATACCCAAATGCATTGCAGTAGGTGTAGGTGTTTGTGACGGTTGAGTTGTCGGTTTATAGCCCAGATGTAGAGAGTTCGGTTCCCGCGTCTGGACAACTATTTGGGCCCATAAATAACGCGAAAATACTTAATCTGTGTCTGGGTATTGTGGGACCATGGTTCTCGTAGTTCTTGGATTCCTACACAGGGAATCCTAGTTAGGGTCCAGGATCTATCTATGTAATCGTTGGATGTTATTATTATTAATGTCATAAAAGGATAAGTGCGAACTTAGCAACTGCCCAACTTTAGCTAAGACATAAGGTACCTAACTAGTTCTAGCTACTTTGGTTTGAAACGAAGAACCAAACGATTCAACTTGCTTATATCTTAATAAGGCAACTAAGTGAGTTAGTTTAGTTTAGTAGTTTATTCAAGTTAATAATACGGCAAAGCAAAACCATACAAGCCGATTTCAAAGAAAAATGATCAATTAATAAAATCTTATACAAAAACCCATTCGGTATACCCCTTCCTACGTAGTACCCCTCCGTATTATCCCCTCTACAATGGCGTAACCATTATAATAATGGAACAGGTATGGTATCATAACGAGCGTTGATCCATATCTTGTGGAATTATGCTTATGAGAATAACAATGGCAATCACGTGGCAGGATAAGTAAATGAGGTCGTTAAAGCAATCCCACGAAGTATTCAATAAGATTACATGATTGTGATGTTATTTATGTAAGTAACAAGTATTATAAATGAGCACATATTTGTATTTGTAAAGACTAGATATTATAATTAGATGATTTCGAATAAATTTTCTAATCCTGTAAACTTAATACCTTACAATCCTGAGATACGATACAGAATGCAGTAGAGATTACAGGCGAATGGTCCAATATTTTCTTTTTTATAAAGAAATTTTGTGGACATTTTACAAAATGCCATCTAGTAGTAACTGAGAGAATACTTACGATACTTTTTGTTTGTAAATACATACATAGAATACAATATAACACACACAGAACAAACACCTATGTTCATCACACACACGTTTGTTCTTAGTGGGAATCGAACCCACAACCGACAGTTCAGAAGGCAAAGCCATTACCAACTAAGCTATCAGGCCAGTCAGTAAGTTCGGAAGATATACAAATAAAATTATAACCCCTGTGAGGCAAACATTTACATGTCTTATGCCCGTCTCTACTAAAGTTATAGATAGCTCCTAAGTTCGCACTTATTACTTTGTGACACACCCGAATGCATTGCAGTAAGTAGGTATGTCATAGAGAGATAAGTACGACTGCCAAACTTTTGTACACACTGTTAAGTTTTTAGCGGACTGTATGTAATTATAAGGACTATAAGGACTAATATTATAAAGGCGAAAGTTTGTATGTGTGTTTGTGTGTATGTGTGTATGTTTGTTACTCCTTCACGCTCAAACAGCTAAATGGATTTGGATGAAATTCGGTACCAAGCTTATACACTGGATTAACATTTAGGCTACATTTTATCGCGGAAAAGTGAAATTTTCCCTTGGGATGAACAAATAATTTTTTTTTTATCCACGGGTGAAACCGCGGGGCGCAACTAGTATAATTATAAGGATGAAAGTTTGAATAACGAATATTAAAAGGGAGAATGGAACAGGGTTGGGATTCACCGGAGTTGGTGTCGGCGTCGAATGTTGCTGATGCCTTTCTCCTAAAGGCTTCCTTGGGGGCCCCCTGTTCACAATATCACTTCTTGTACGTATCTTGATCGTGGTTCACGATTTTCACATCGTTGTGGTTCGAGAAAAATGGCGGAACTGAAGGAGTGAATGGAGGGAAGGAACGAACAGGAGGAATGAATAGAGCGGTACAGTCCTAATATTCAATGATCCGTAGGCGCGAAATTTAAAAAAGAGTTTTGCTTTAACACAGGTGGGAAATTCACAACATTTCACTCAAACACTCTTAACTTGAAAAATTTAAATGGTGATGGGCACATCGCTCGCAGGACTGACAACTGATGGTTAAAAAAGGTTCTCAAGTGACTATTAGATATTTATGACTATTTAAATAAATCTACCTAAAAACTACCTTACTCTAGGTAAGTTTATCTTTTACGCTTTGTACCTACGTGACACCTAAAATAAAAACATCGGCGCCAGTCGCGTGGGAATGAGGAAATATATCATAAATCGTCCTGAACGAGTTCTAAATCGTTCTATCGACAAAAATGTAATACGGAAACGCTATAATAGTTATTAATATTCTTAATAAATATATTTAAAAGCAAACACCTACTCACTATTGTTATTGTTACGGCATTAATTACATCTACATGACAGATTAAATTAATAAAAATAATATTACAGATTAAAAAAATTACGCGTTACAGCGTTTTGGACAAGAAATATTGGTGCTCAAGTCGATAATATCTTAATCGATATGAAATTAATCTCAATCAATAGTCAAGACCGAGCTAAGTATAGGACTATCAAAACTAGAGCAAGATCGATTTGTTTTGTTATTCTTAACAAAGTCGTTGTAAAAACCAATCCAAGCCAAGGTTACCTATTCTCTTTCTTAAGACCTAATTATGACGCATGCGTAGGTATTTGTTATAGATAAATACACTAAAATATTGGTTACAGAACATATCGAATATGATTGAGTCAAAGATAGCGCTCAGATCGTCAAAGGGGCACAATTCGAAAAACACATAATTTGCATTTGGTAACATTAGAGTAGACTATGCCGGTCCTTTTTCCTATTTCCCACATATCAGTCCCCAGATTGGTTACAGCACTACTTTCTACCTAGAACAAACGAATAGTATTTCATAAATATTATTATTATTGTTATTATATTGCCAATCTTGTGAGTACGCATTTCCTATTACGTAAAGCATTCAATCACAATTTCTATTACCGCATATAATGGCAAACAAATAATTTGAATTTCCATTGTAAAATGCACCATAAGAACAAGACTATATAATTCATTTTAACAAGCAGAGTAAATAAACATAAGTATTTATGACATCAATGAATTCATACGAGATCAAAACCTCTAATTTTCCTTTCACTGGTGGCAAATGATTTAACTATTTTTATTACACTTTCTATTGAATAGTGTACACGCACCTTTATTACGTATGTATCATATCAAGGAAAACCGTCTCGACAATGATGTAGAGACAGTTTTAATCGAATAAAATGAGTGTGTTTTAGACCACACGACTGAAATAAAACTTCTACAGCCTTATTAATAAACACGAACTAGCTTTAGACTAGTTACACCATCTTTTGTCTCTTTCGATCCAGCTAAATATTCCAGTAGCAAAAAAAGGACAAAAGCTGAAGTAAATAATCCGAGACTAATACCCGTTTTCAGCTCCATCTATCGACCGGTATGGTATAACATTGTATTTGCTTTGTTTAATGTTAATGTCGCCATCTTGACAATTGTAAATGGTAATTTTACCGTAGATACCAACATATCAAAATTACTTTATGTTGACAATGGAGATCTATGTTAACTAACAACATTCAACTTCCATTCGCCTCGCCAGCTAACTCCCCAAGTCAAGCGAGAGCAAAGAAGTTTTACTTCAAAAAACTTGAATAAATTTTTCATAGAACTCATCCATAGCAATAGCGACATATCTCTATCGCCACTCCTAATACCGCTATTAGCGTGCAAGTGCAGAATGACCGTCAAAGTGATTGCCAGCCGTCACTAACTTGTAGCTATTCTGTGGTTTAAGTTGAAACCACTTGGTAATTATTCTGTATAACTGCGGTTGCGTAAACGCCGATACCTTGGCTTTTGGTAGCCAGTTGGACGGATGCTTGTAACTGGTAAGCGACTTATTTAATACTTAATGTTAATGGGAAGTTGTAATAAGTCTTGTTACAGGCGTGAGTGGTGATTTTATTTACATAACTTTACATAATGTTTTTATTGAGAAAGTAAAAGTTTAAATATCTCACACGTAAATTAAGTAGTTTAATGAAAGTAAGTACTTATTTAATTTAAAAAGCCAAATTGTTGGTAAAATAAAGGGTTATAAATAATACCTTCTGCGGGAAGCGCACCCAAAAAGCTGGCAACATTCCCTCGTTGAATAGCTATTCTGATTCGTTTACGATTTTCGTTTTACAATTTGGCTATTCAATTAAATGTGGTCTAGGTTAACATTTAATTTAGTTTAAGTCATTTTTTTAGTACCTACCCATTGAAATATAATTGAGTGGGTACTTACAAGTTTATTTTAATCTGATATATGTATGTGTGCATAATTATTTCAGAAAAAATATTACATTGCAGCTATCTCTTTCTCTCGGTAGCAATTTTATTTAAAGAATAATAATAATATGTGAGGACATTTCACACAGTGCCATCTAGCCCCAAACTAAACAAAGCTTGTACTATGGGAACTAGAAGGTCAGTCAGGTAGTCAGAAGGCAGGGTTGCTACCAACTGAGCTATCGGGCCAGTCAATATAGTCAAAATCGGTAGTTAAGTACAATTATTCCCTAAATGTAAACTAATAACCTAATTGTATACTTCTAGGTTACACTATGAGATCACATGTATACTCATAGGTACTTAGTTAAATTATGAATTGATTAAGCCCCGTATACAAACTACGCTCAATCGTGAATCTGTGCTCAAGACTAGATTTCATTCAGAGATGAATGAAAATTGAGAATGAAATCTCCAATTGAGCATCAACGACTTAACACAGTTCTGTAATACTGGCCTAAACCAACAGAATATGAGACAGGCAGACAATAACTAACTCCTACCTTAAGTAAACAATAATTAAGCTAAAATCCATTGCGTAACGGTGTGTGGCTAATATCATAAGTTCGCGGTTGAAGGTGTCATACTTTTTCTTTTCTAACTCTAGTTGATGGCAAAAGAAAGCGTTAACATTTCGTAACAGTTTCTAACACTAATCTCATTAGTTACTTGTATTATGTTATCTGTGGTTTTCTTGAACTCTTTTCGTTCGCTAAGTCATTAAATAAATTTAGACACTGGCTAAATACACAAAAGTGTGGTGCCAAACGAAAGACAAAAAAAAAAAGAATTCAGGAGTTTTGGCGGGAAAACGAAAAAGATCGCATCGTCGCAATTTTCGTGTTGTTTCCAAAACTACATAGAAGCTTCTGGTAAAGTAGCCACCACTTTACTAGAAGTATGACTTGTCTAGACTAGACTATGACTTGACTCTGACTTGACTTGATGACTTCGACTGTGACCTGACGTCACAACGACCATATTTACGTGAAATATCATTAACTTGATAAATTATCAAATACTTGACACTGGCTAAATACACGAAAGTGTGGAGCCAAAGCCCAAAACAAAAAAAATTAGACACTGGCTAAATACACAAAAGTGTGGTGCCAATCGAAAAACAAAAAAAAATTCAGTTGTTTTGGCGGGAAAACGAAAAAGATCGCATCGTCGCATTGTATTATTTTCCAAAACTTGTGTTATTTTCAGTGTTATTGCATAAAATTGGTGGCATTTTATTCGTTTAGTGCTAGATTACATGCATGAGTGTGGGAAAGTGGTATAATGATGGAGAAACATTTCTTTTCGTGTTGTTTCCAAAACTACATAGAATCTTCTGGTAAAGTAGCCACATCTTTACTAGGAGTATGACTTGACTAGACTAGACAATGACTTAACATGATGACTTGGACTGTGACTTGACTTGACATATAATATATATTTAACATTAATTAACTTGAGAAATTATCAATTACTTGACACTGGCTAAATACAAAAAATTTTTGGCTAGCATGCTACACCTTCGATCACATCGTCACTTCCCATCAGGTGAGAGCGTGGTCAAACGCTACACAAGTTTGGAGTAAAAAAAAAAAAAAAAAAAAAAGTGTGGAGCCAAAACAAAACAAAAAAAAATTAAAATAAAGAATTGAATCCAGTCATGTTTCAACTAATTTTTACATCTCAAAGTAAGTGCTTCTGAATATTTTTGACACTAATCACCATACAAAAATTCCACTTAGCAAACGTAACACGTAATCTAGTTCGAATACTAAGATACCTTATGTATGTAATTTACCCACCTGTGTTAAAATTATTACCTATGTTTTCTTTTAAATATTCTTTCCTTTAAAATATGATATTTGGCTGAAAACTACAATTATACCTAATATTATAAGCCAATAGCATAAGATAAGAAGAAAATAGTGTTCTAGCAAATAAATATTTGATTTATTTGATTTGAAGATTGTTACTTAGTTATTGGCAAATAAAATACTACTACTCAGGGTCAATAATTTGTTTCAAAAAGTAATCCCATTTCTAAATAAAAAATGCTTATTACATTACTTTTCACTGAATTAAATTTCTGAATTTTCTTTAATTCGTAGTATTTCCACGAAATCACACCAATCACACCAATATTATAATGGCGAAAGTTTGTACGTGTGTGTGTATGTTTGTTACTTCTTCACGCGCAAACGGCTGAATGGATTTGGATGAAATTCGGTACTAACATAGCTTATACACTAATTTAACATATAGGCTACATTTTATCCGGGAAAAGTGAAATTTTCCCGTAGGATGAGCAAATAATTAAAATACTTTTTATCCGTGGGTGAAACCGCAGGGCGCAACTAGTATTGTATATTTTTATGCCGTTGTGTTAAGTATGTATCGGTCTCAAAAAAGTTGCCTTACCCTCTACTAAGCAGCATAACAATAATAATTATGTAAAAAATCTTAAATGTTTCTTCTGTTAGAGAGCTACGATCCCAGCTCCGACAGTACACTTTCAACTGATAACACCTCAGTCTGTTTGCGTTAGGAGTTAAAACACTAACAGCTTTATTAATAAACACGAACTAGCTTTAGACTAGTTACACCATATTTTGTCTCTTTCGATCCAGTTAAATATTCGAGTTGCAAAAAAAGGACAAAAGCTGAAGTAACTAATCCGAGACTAATACCCGTTAATTAATAAGGCTGTAGGAATTTATTTCATGCAAGATAACCATCAACACAAAAATTAGGAACAAGACCTCATTAACTGTCTACGTACTCCCACACCTCGAGATCTTAATAGCAATTAATTACGTCAATTCAAGACGACAAATTAAGTTTATGCTCCTAATTTTTTTATAGCTCTCAAGGTGGACCTCTAATATTAATGTCCCAGCTAATGTGCCATTAATTACACCCATTGGCAAATATAGCAGGGAAACACAATTTTTATAGGTAACTAGTATTCAAAAAGAATTGCTCAATGCCAATTGTAAAGGTTACTTCATACATTTAAGAAGGTGATTAGGATTAACATAGCCGTATTAGTCGGTGGAAATATTCTTCTAAATGATAGTAATAATAACGCCCAACGATCACGTACATAGATCCTGGACCCTAACTAGGATTCCCTGTTTCTAGGAACCCAGAAACTACGTGGATCATGGTCCCACAAGACCCAGACTCAGAACAAGTATTTGTGCTTTTTTTTTCTGTGCACAAATACTTGTTCTGCCGCGAGAATCAAGCCCGCCGCCTCCGGGTTATGAGCCGACAGCTCAACCACCACACCACAGAGGCTGTCAAAAAAAAGTTAATGACAGAGAGATAAGTGAAAGCTTAAGAAAACATCACAGCAGCGTCGGTCCCTGTAATGGTCGTGGTGGCGCCGAGCAAACGTCCCACTAAAGTCTAAAGACAATGTTGCATTGGCACGAAAATGCACTGACCCAAAAACAATATTGTACCAGAGATGCTATCGTAAATTAAAATATCATTATTTACGTATGTATTTATAAAAACAATGCGGTTTTTAAATTTAACGCTCAAAAACAAGTAAGAGACGAAGCGAAAAAACGTCACATGGAAAAATTGAGAAAATGGTGAAGACAACGGGAAAAGCGATACAAGAAATAAAAATAAGAAAAAAAACTATGAAAGAAGTTACCGGCAGATATTACTGAAGATAAAGAAGATATTTCAACTAAAGTTGGAATGGAATGAACGAGGTATTGCAATAAAGTCGATAATAGTAAATAGAGAAGTTTTTAAATACCTAAGTTAATTAACAAAAAGCACGGACCCAGGTATCTGTAGTAATGCAGATATTAAAAAAAACACCTAGGTATACTTCAACCTGGTTGATAGCCATACATCAATGCCAGCAACCAGAAAGATATACCATCCAGTTGCAGCTATAGAACTAGATCCAAAAATATAGACCAACTAGCTTCTTCCTACGGCTTCGCCCGCGTAGCCTATAGGAATTGAAGAAGCAATTTTTCATAGATAATTCTACCACCCATTTCACCTCTTAGGTGTGGAATTTTGAATAACCCTTTCTTAGAAAGCACACCTAAGGATACCTCCAAATTTCAAGTCTCTAGGATCAGCGGTTTAGGCTGTGCGTTGATATATAATAAGTCAGTCAGTCAGGACTTTGAATTTTAAATGTATAGAAGACAATAATTATTAGCCAATAGCACAAATTGCCTTGGACGAATCAAAATAGGGCAGAAGATAAGATATTATGCAACAGCGTTTTAGTAGTGAACGATAAGATAATATTAATTTATCGTAATTTATTAGAAGCTTAATAATGTCAAGTATGTGAAATACCTTTGAAATGTAATATGAGGAAAAGAGCAATATTTTACGCGAAATTCCGTTTTTGCTTGCGCCATTTAGTGGTAACTCCATGTTGCAATACGATCCAAGTTATGGTTGATATTTATATCTATTACATGGCACGGAATGTCGTTTAGTCAACATGAATAATGAAACAGCAGAGAAATGGTAGTCAAAATATTTATTTATTTATTAGACTAACTAGGATCATAATCAATACAACATAAAATTAGATATGACGGCGGCAACGTCCAGTTGTAAACTCTATGCTCAGCGGGCAGTACCGTAATTTACCCTATGGTGGCATTCAAATTTATTACAGTGGCAACATCGGCAACTATCATTGCTACCCAACCATCTGGCTATAAAAAGGGACCGTTCGGTGTACTACGGAGCATTCTTGTTCCAGACACGGCCCGGTGCACTTGCTGAAGGCCTATAGTTATATAGGTTGCAACCTATGCATAACCCGTTCTCCTACAGATACGTTATAGTTACTTAAAATAAAAATAAATTTTCCCTTCGTCTCTGTACATCAAAACTGTTTAGAACTAAGCAATTCTAATGAAACTTAAAGTTATACCAGAGTTTACCAGTATACCAGTGTATAGCGCGTTAGTATCTCATATCTCTGTTCAAAGACATTAAAAGATAATAAGATCTCTTTTAATGCCTTTGATTCTGCCCATCCAAAGGTTGACTAGAAGGGATCGCTCTTAGCGATAAGCCCGCCCATTGTACCTATGTTATTAGGTCATTATATTTTCTACATGTTTATTTTTGGTGTCAATAAAGCGTAGTGTATTGTATTGTACCATAATATTTTAATCCCTTTCTGCAAAGAAATTGACAATACAGTTTTTCGTATCGTAAAATATCCCGTTAATTTCTTACAATCAATTCGCACTTTTCGATATAAATAGATGGTTCCTTTTGCACCTCTCACTTGGAATGTAATGCGCCGATCAGCTGAGAATGCGGTCCCGACCCGACCTTCTGACCGGCTCAAAACCTGTCCGTCGATATATCGATATGCTGCTACGTAGTGGAGGACCATCACTATAACGGTACATCGATATAGGTTCTTCACTATATCAACTTGTACAAAATATACAGTACAAATAATCTTATTAAAAAACGAGTGTGAATCTTTTTTAGATCCATCTATTGGCCGGCATAACTTTGTTTTTGCTTTACAATTTTAAATTGTTATTTAACCAGACATACCAACATATTAATACAAATTTAAAATAATTTTAGCTTAATTATGTTAGCAATGGAGATCTACGTAAACCTTTCAACTTCCGTTCGCCTCGTATTCACCAGCTTACTCCCCAAGCGTGCGTAAAGAAGTTTTAATTAAATAATTAAATTCTGAAAAATTAGTTTGAAATACTTATGTTGCTGACGACTAGGCGTTTCCGTATAAAAGGTAACAATAATGTGCGAAATATAAAGGAGCAGGAAACTTGGCGAATACTAAATTAAAAAATAAAAATTTACATAAAACTAAACCGACATATTCTCCTCGTCCAAACCAAACATTCTTAAGAACTCAATATGAAAATCAATCAAAAAGAGGCCTTACGCTACAACCTCCGTGTCGCTTACAACTTATGTATGTCACTTCTAGTAATCATAAATATTAACAATTCAAAAACATACCAACTGATGTTCTAACGAGTCGTCTAGTTCTAACACTAAGAAACGCACACAGAAGTTATCATCATTATTTTATTCAAAAGTATGGTTTATTTCGACTTTATGATTCAACGCGGAATCCCTCTTACATATTCTGGACATTTACTCGCACACAGTTCCAAGTCCCCCAAAGTTTGTACTAGTCAAGTTCAAAGAGTTGCAAGATAAATACAACGCAATAAATTATCTAGTCGGACCCACAAATGAATGAACACGAACGAGCCACTGTGAACTAAACAGCTGAGAATGTGATTACAACCATCTGACCGGATGCGGTCAGCTGGTCCGACGTCTGTGAGATTTACATATCGATAGATTCGTTTTGAACGTGTAATATCTACTAACAGCACTATTGAAGGATTTATCAATGAACTGTATTGAAATGAATTTATCTGTAACGAGGAGTATAGTAAGTAGGTACTTTACACCAGTTTTGCATATGTGATATGCCCTATTAGATGCAATGCGATGCCTTCCAGTTCCAGTAAGTTTATCCTTAAATCTCTTGGACTCATCATCATAACAAATCTAAACCACTCCTTTGTCTTAATTCCTTTACAATAGGGTATTAGATATTATAGATAGATAAATAGATAGATAAAACTCTATTGAAATACGACATTGTAGGAACAATTTACAGGTACAAACATTAGAATTAAGTGTCACAATGGGCGGTCTTATGGCTTAAACCGATCTCTTCCAGACAACCCAGTTTATCTCTATTAGATTAATACTTATATCGGCACAGAATCTATTACAATTTATAATATCTTGTAACTTTGACTGGCCCGATAGCTCAGTTGGTAGTAACCCTGCCTTACTATTATTATTAGTATGAAAAACATTTCTTGATTTATGGATGATTTTGCGTTACGGAGACAAAAAATTACAAAGTAGAAAAATAATTACTTTAATTACTTCACATTAACATCACATTACGAAGATAAAAAAACGAGTGTACTTTAGACCACACGACACGACTGAAGTAAAACTTCTTTAGCTTCATCTATCGGCCGGTATAACTTTGATTTTGCTTTGTTTAATGTCGCCATCTTGACAATTGTAAATTGTCATTTTACATACATACACAAAAGTTTGTTTTATTATGTTGGTACCTACCAACATAATAAAACAAACTTTTAACATTGCTATGTTCTCAATGGATATAATAGGTCTTTACCTATGAAATTGCCGTATTGCAGTACAGACTTTTTCAAACAAAAAAAAGTTTTGATTGGCTATGAATTATAAATTCAAATTAATTTTGTTTTAAAAATATGACATTCTATTTACAATATAAGTCTTTTGTTTATTGATTAGCGTTGTATTTTCATTACATTTCAACATTTTTCCTCATAATGGATACTTTGAAATTTCGTGTAATTATGGAATATGAGTTCCGTCGTGGCACCAACGCGGCACAAACGACACGTAACATCAACGACGTTTACGGAGAGAACTGTACAAACGAACGTACATCCCGTTATTGGTTTGCTCGGTTCCGTTCTGGGAATTTTGACTTGAAAAATGAACCTCGTGGTCGTCCGGAAACTTTGGTCAACAATGATGAATTAAAGGCGATTGTGGAAGCTGATGAATCTCAATCTACAGCTGAGCTGGCAGCAGCTTTTGATGTTAGCATCAAAACAATATTGGTCCATTTGCGACAGATTGGCAAGATAAAAAAGGTTGATAGATTATAGATAGAGGGGCACCCCCCACGAACTTAACGATCGCCAGCGCAACGTACGCGTCGAGACTTGCCTTGCGCTGCTTAACAGGCACAGAAATGAAGGAATTTTGAACCGAATTGTTACGTGCGACGAAAAATGGATTCTTTTTGACAATCGAAAGCGCTCAGCAAGTTGTTTAGATCCTGGTTCGGTACCAAAGCAATGTGCAAAACGCAAAATGACCCCTAGAAAGGTGATGGTCACAGTTTGGTGGTCTAGTGCTGGTGTGATTCATCATAGCTTTTTACAAAACGGCGAGAGCATTACTGCAGATGTGTACATTGAAGAACTGACCACAATGATGGCGAAACTCACACGTCTGCAACCAGCTTTGGTCAATCGGTCGTCTCCACTGCTACTTCACGACAACGCGCGACCCCATACTGCACAACAGACCGTCTCTAAGCTGCATGAGTTGGGTTTGAAAGCTCTCCCTCATCCGCCATACTAACCAGATCTTGCGCCTACCGACTATTACTTTTTCCAAAATTTTGACAACTTTTTAGCGGGAAAAAAATTCAATTACCGAGAGGCAGTACAAAACGCCTTTGAAGAGTTTGTTGTCTCCCGTCCTGCTGATTTTTTCAAGAAGGGCATCCATCCAACTGCCACAGCGTTGGCAAAGATGCATTGATTGCAGGGGTGATTACTTTGAATAAAAGAAATAAATAAGTTCGAAAAAAAAATACTTTAACATTTTTCAAACAAAACGGCAATTTCATAGGTAAAGACCTAATATACGGATATAACCAACTTCAACTTCCGTTCACCTCTCATTCACCAGCTTACTCCCCAAGTGAAGCGTACGTAAATAAGTTTTCCTTCAAAAGTATTAAGTTCTACTTGTTCTCTAGGAACACCGTCGTGTTTGATTTATTTATTTATTTATTTATAGGAAAACCAACAGCTTATCTTAACAAAATATACATCAATTTAACCGTAGAAAGCCAATTACAGGTTCTCACGAATAGATAAAAATATAGTTCGAAATGTGTCAACACTGGAGCATAACGAAGTAAAATTTTGTTACACAAATTACCCACATAATTGTGGAAAAAAGCAAAGGTTAAAAATTACAGAATAAATGCCTAAATATAGGTACAAAAAATATATATTAAATTAACACTCTGCTATCAACTTTGATGAAGCTAAGATGATATCGCAGTTAACATTTACACCATGCATCGATGATATCAATGGAATAATAAGTCACGTTTACTAACACGAGAGTGTTCATAGTACAGGAGCATGAATCTTTACAATAGAAGTAGCTCGTGAGAATTCAATGAAACTGTGGGAGGTAATCACGAAACTTTCGATTACAATGCGAGAGGAGTAATTTCCATACTAATTATGCACGTAAACTGCGTATTCGAACTGTCAAATCCATACAAATTTGTGTTTATAATCGTTGCAATCGAGTTGCATGATCGCCCAGCTGCTGGACGCTGGATATTGTTATGTTGGTATTGCCCAATACCTCAACAACTTCGGTTGGCTGAAGGAGCTGAAGACAGGATGGCAATGGCAGTTAAAACTTATCTTTTAACAGATTAATTGCGTGGTATAATTTGTAGTGTGTGTGTGTTTATGAAGATAATTTTAACAAAATTTTCATTGCTCCCTTTAATTTAATTGTAATAATATACACTTAATAATATAATACCATACCTAGTGTTCAAAATCAATCATTCTAAAAATTGTGATATATTTTTAATTTTCTACAATAACATTGGAATTTTTTACATGTTATATTGTGAATAATGCGTGTGTATTATTATATCCAGCTATACTAATACTAGTATAATATTATTATTATAATAGTATAATTTTTAGTATAAATACATCATTAATCTTTAACTGAAATGTAATATAAAATATTATGAATAAATGATTATGACCATTAGGATTATGATTGAAAAATTTTTTTAGCTAGTCGTTCTTTGGCATTTACGCCTTTTCGGTAGTTCATTCCTTAAACTATATTGAAATTACTGAGACGTGTCGTGCTAATTTATGGAGCACGGTAATTGCTGTTTTTTCATGTTAAACTGATAAAATGCTGTATGTAATAGTCAGGTATTTTTTAGGTGTTCAAGCTAGAGATATTTACAGTAATTATTCGTAATTTGTTTTGATTAAATCTGCTTAAGTAAAGTATCATGGGGAAATAAGATGTTTAATCTTTTAAATCGTCAATTTATAATTACCGGTGGGCCGTTAACGAGCTTCAAAACTAACTGTGCACGAGAGATCAATCTAAATCTAAATACGAGAATATATAACTCAAAGGTGACTGACAGATTGACTGACTGACATAGTGATCTATCAACGCACAGCCCAAACCACAGGACGGATCGGGCAGAAATTTGGCATGCAGGTAGATGTTATGACGTAGGCATCCGCTAAGAAAGGATTTTTCGAAATTTCACCCTTAAGAGGGTGGTTGAGTTATTTTCCCATAGGCCACGCCGCGGGCGAAGCTGCGGGCAGAAGCTCGTTTGAATATAAGAAGAAAATATTATTTAGCAAAATAATTTTTATATATATTTTTTTTAATATTATTAGGCAGTTATTTGGCAAAACGAATAAGCATTGCAATTCAACAGGGCAATGCTGCCAGCACGTTGGGTACGCTACCTACTGGTAGTGGGCTGGAGCATTTGGACTGTCTATAGATCATCGAGGTCAGTATATAGTCCAAATGTTTTTTTAGAAGATATCAACAACATCGAACTCTTGATGATAGAGAAAAATCGTAAATTGTAAACAATAACTACCTACCTTTACCAGACATAAAATCGATTGACCTTAATACCTACTTGTTAAGACTGAAGATACTTAAACCCCGCTTGAATCTAGGACCAAGTGTAATACTAAATCATCTAATTATTACCGTTAGCGCAGTGAAGTTAACCACCATTTGATTACAGGAATGTCTTTCTAATTATTGCTGTAGTTTAATCGATATCATATTAAACTAAATATCGATATAATTACTCGGGTCGGTCATCCCTACCGCGTACTGCATCTGTGTTCCGTTACATAGAATACTTCTCTATATAACGGGCCTGCGCCTGCGCACCGCAGCGGCCCGCGCTGTCCGCCAGGTGGACACATCGACTCTTCACGGCAGAGTAAACACGAAATATAATATACCTAGGTACCTATGTAGAAACTGGGTTATAATCAGACTTCTGGAATATGGAAGTACTTAGTTACTAACGGTTTGTGGGCCAGTCTCTCTGGCATAGCGTACCAATGTGAGGTGTTATAATGAACTATACATTTTGAAAATGAGTTGAAATGTTAAAGTGGGCCCTGGCCCGATAGCTCAGTGGGTAGTAACCCTTCTGAGTTGTAGGTTGTGGGTTCGAATCTCACCCAAGACAAACATTTGTGTGATGACCATCGATTTTTGTTCTGTGTCTGGGTGTTATATTGTATTCTATGTATGTATTTACAAACAAATGTATCTTAAGTATTGTATCAGTTATCCGGTTCCCATAGTACAAGCTTTGCTTAGTTTGGGGCTAGATGGCACTGCGTGAATAGTAAAAAAAATAACAGTGAACAAGTAATTAGATTCCCCTATAAATAAACACCGACCATACAATTTATTAGGCTACCAAAGAAAACTAAATGTTTTATAGGCACACACAACTCATGCAACTGCTACTGTCCATTCAAAGGTTGTCTGGAAGAGATCGCTGTCAGCGATAAGACCGCCCATTGTTACACTAGTTCGTAAATATTATAGTTATTCCTGATTTTGTACTTCATTGGTGAGACAATAAAGAGTTCTCTATCTATCTTAATATATATAAATCTCGTGTCACAATGTTTGTCCTCAATGGACTCCTAAACCACTTAACCGATTATAATAAAATTCGCACACCATGTGCAGTTCGATCCAACTTGAGAGATAGGATAGTTTATATCTCAATCTATAATAGATATATATTAAATACCCGTGCGAAGCCGGGGCGGGCCGCTAGTCTATCTATATATCTATCTAACTCACAAGTAATCGGTAGCGTTGTCAAACAAATGTGATTTTATAGCAGACGGGACCCGTTTATGGCTGATGGCCGAGGAATGTGCGACCGAGGCTTTCCGCTGACGCATAAGCGCATCCAAACGCGTGTGGCACTGGTTCTACAGTTCTACCCATGCATGTTGCTGCGACGATGACAAGCTGGTTTTCACTTTAATATTACCTGTAATACCCCAGGTGACATTAATGCAATGGGAAATCACTGGATAATACAGGTAGTTTAAAAATTGTATGTAATTACCAGAACAAATTGCTTGACATGACAAAGTACCTACCTACTTATTATATAACGAGCTTCTGCCCGCAGCTTCACCCGCGGCTTGGCGTATGGGAAAATAATTCAACCACCCATTTCACCCTCTTAAGGGTGGAATTTCAAAAAATCCTTTCTTAGCGGATGCCTACGTCATAACATCTACCTGCATGCCGAATTTCAGCCCGATCCGTCCAGTGGTTTGGGCTGTGCGTTGATAGATCACTATGTCAGTCAGTCACCTTTGAGTTACATATATATTAAGATTGCTGCAGTTCTTCACTCTGTAAATTTAGTATCATGCTTATTTGTATAAAGAAACCATAACCATAAGCTTTAATGGTATCGATATAAAGCGTTGGTTGGGGGCTTGGGGCAACGATAACTATGTACAGACATAAAAAATTCGCGTGTTATTATTGCTTAAAAATGACATGATTTAAAATGCTTTAGCAGTAAGATATATTTATTAGTAGTTTTTTATTATTATGGTTAAATAGGCTTGCGTTTGACAACTACTTACCTTAGTAAGTGACGAAGTTGTCTAAGGCGGAGCACGCTTGCCCATGAGATGCCCATTCACTCTTGACTTAAAAAGACCCAAGTTGTACCCAGGAGGAAACACTGTTGTTGGAAGAGCATTCCGTTCATTGGCCGTTCGGACTACAAATTACTGTATAACACAGGGCGACAGCAAGGTCTCAACAGAAAGAATATTTACGTTTCCTCCCCACTTTCTTGTAGCTTCTTCTTTACAGTTGTAATCGAAGCTTCGGATCAAAGTTTTCTATTCTGCATTGTGCCGGATTGCTTGCACCAGTAGTGAGAAAGAGAACTGCTTTTTTTTTTCAAACTCATATATTGTAATGGGCTTGCTATATTATTTGACAATAAGCACTTTGTAATTTTATCTGCTTAGTGAAATAACTTAATTTTAAGTACCTAATATAATTTTTGACTTGTAAAAGTGCTAAAATTAGCCTATTTGCAATAAATCTTTTGACTTTGACACTAAAAGTACCTACATAAAAGAAAAAAAATCGGCATACTTATTAAAAATAAATAATAGAACAGCACAACAGTGTTGCTTGGTTCTATTGTCTTACTTTACCACAGAATACATATTAGTTACCCGTAAACTTTACATACACAAAGTCATGAATCATTACTTTATCAAACATGTTTATGACCAAAGTGACTATCCTTCATGCCCAGCCCTTAATGGCTCAGGCGTGAATGGCTGTATCATTATTTCTTCAATTTTGAGTTGTGAGGTGTATCAGCTGGCCGGGCTTGATGTTTCGGATAATGGACGCCGAGCCGAGTACATTTTAAATAAATGAAGCTTATTATACACTTTTATTTTAATTAATCTTCTAGGTATTCTTTAACAAAACTAAACTATATTTATTTACTTTAGAAAAATCTAGGTGGTTACTAGGTGGTAGGACTTTTCTGCAAAGTTCGTCTAGGTAGGTACCACCGCTTTGCCAGTTATTCGGCCGCCAAGCAGTAGTGCGCAAGCACTACTGTGTTCCGGTTTGAAGGGCACTGTAGCTAGTGAAATTACTGGGCAAATGAGACTTTATGACCTGATCTCACAGTCTAGTAATCTTGTTACTAGATTGTGTTGATGTCTCAGGATGACGTGCGCAGTGCAGTGTCACGCGAAACTCTACTTTAGATTTCCGAGTGACACTGCAACTGATATGGGCAGCCGTGTCGGTTAACATCAGGCGGTTAGCTCGTCGCGTCAACCCTTAACACAAAAAAAAAAAAAAAAAATCTAAGCAATCCAGGACAAACTTGTGTGATGAACATATGTGTTTGTTCTGTGTCTGGGTGTTATATTGTATTCTATGTACATATGTATTTACAAACAAAAAGTATCTAAGTATTGTGGCAGTTATCTGGTACCCATAGTACAAGCTTTGCTTAGTTTGGGACTAGATGACGCTGTGTGAGATGTCCATAAATATTTATTTATATATTTATTTCAATTGTATTTTAGTTTATTTTATTGATGCTAATTTATGAAACGTTATTCCTACATCCCTAGGTGTTAGGTGCTAAAATGGTTTGGCAGTAATTTGAAGATGCCAAGCGCGTTGGAGGATGGGATCCATCAGCCTACACTAGTCCACTACTGGGCATAGGCCTCTCCCAAGGCACGCCACTGAGCCCGGTCTTCCCAGTTACTACCAGCTACCTTGCTTATATCATCGCACCATCTTGCCGCAGGGCGTCAGGAGGATGGGATGAAGTGTCTGAATGCTTAAAATTAATGACGTAAGTATTTTTCTTACTAAAGCTGATAAAATATTTGTTTGAGTAAGGCTACAAAAACAGAGTTTCATTTGAACAGTTTTCTTCAATGCTTTTTAAGCTGAACAACAAACATCAAAGTTGAATACGATGGCCTTTTAGCTTTTTCCAACGAGTTTCGGCGCTTGTTATTTATGAATTGGATAGTCCGGAGGAAACTTTCTTTCGACAAAAAGCTGGAGTTTTTATTAATTCTTCAAAGGGCCTGTGTGACAGATTACTTGTCGGCACCTAATTTAAGCCGCGGCCGCATAGCGGTACTACGTATTCTGTATAGCTATGGAAAGTTAGAAAAGAAACGTTGCTGCGGCGTAAATACCCAAGTATAGGCTGCGGCGTAAATGCCCAAGTATACCTATACTTGGGTATTTACGCCGCAGCAACGTTTATGACCTATTTATGACGTGTGTAAATGAATCTGATAAAATTAAGATATTGTTGAAATTATAGAAGGTGTGGAAAAGAGAAGGAAATGATAAAATGAAAGAGACTCGGAAAATCGAGGCGGTAACCAAATCATCGTGACAAAACACACATTAATTATTTTTAATTGATTCCTTGCTAATTTTACGGTTGTAATATGGGAGTAATAATAGTAGACTGTTACAAAAGGGGCTAATTTTTATTATTTAGGACCCTTTATGTACGAGGTAGTTATACTTCCGAGCTATTTTACTACGATTGCGAGAAACTAAAACAATCCAATACAATTTTTAAATATTTAGTTTATTTTACTAAAATTAAATGTATATCATTATGTCCTGTCCTTATGGTTGTTTGTTATATTAAATACTAGTTGCGCCGATAAAAAGTGTTTTAATTATTTGCTCATCCCACAGGAAAATTTCACTTTTCCGGGATAAAATGTAGCCTATATGTTAATCCAGTGTATAAACTATCTTGGTACCAAATTTCATCCAAATCCATTCAGCCGTTTGAGCGTGAAGGAGTAACAAACATACACACAAACACACATACAAACTTTCGCCTTTATAATATTAGTGTGATAGTGTGATGTGCTTCGCCACAATAACCGACTTTTTGAGGAAGGAAAGTGAATTATATGTCATTCGGCAGGAAATGTCAACGGCTTGATTAAATTGTTGCTAATCTGTGGTTTGACTTCTGTGAATTTTAAATAGGACGAATTAATTATCGCTACGACTCAATTTAAGCGATCAATAAATTATAGTAGGTATATAAAATATATCATATGAATGTTATGTGATATTGACGATAGATTTAATTGCTTTGTTGTTCAGCTGGATAGTGTGGGTTATACTTGAAGACGCAACAATTTTATGGATTTTATGGGCACGGCGACACATTAGTTGTAGAAAACTAAATAGAACCGTACTTGAGCTTACAACCACTCTCTTAGGCATTTAGGCAACTATGCTCATGCTCATGCTCAGTCATCGATTGATGCTCAAGACAAGTTTTCATTCATTCACAAAATTATGAAATATTGAATGAAATCTCAGCTTGAGCATCAATTGACGACTGACTATATACTGTTTTGTAATACCTTTATTCGACTCAAGGCCTGCTAAGGTAGGTAGGGTAGGTACATGATACAAAAAAAAAATGTGCAATATCAACTTTTAAAGCCGTTAAATCACAATTAAATAAAAACTTTCGTTAAATGTTTACAAAACTTCGAGGAAGTCTCACAACCTGTTTAGGAAGTAGCAGATGTGTTTAAAAGTACCGTCCAAAATTCCTCTTGTAATGTGACATTTGACAGCGGCCTTGGGCGTGGGCAATGTTGAACCTGTTTTTGTTTGTCGACTTGCCGACGAGTGATGAAAGACAAAGGTCGGTCGGATTTTCCAATATTTAAAGAGAACATGGTTCCAACTTTGCAAGAGTACAATGGAGCCGAAAAGACATTAATGATTGCTACACCACCCTTATTCTGATGTGGTGTGCAGACCGATATTAACACTAGAATAACAAGAATTAGTAGATAATGTAACTTGTAGATATGTAACATCGTTGCTTAGCTACAGCTATTTATTGAGCAGTTAGCACTACTACGAGGAGTTTCATGGGAAACATAAATTCTAAGCGAAACAGGAGTTTCGTAACCAGTTGAGATCGAAGACTCTTTTGTCCAACGAAACCAGTATTTTGAGCAAAACGTTGGATCAGAGAGGCAATTTTGGTAATTGTAACTTGTTTTGGCGCGATGTAATGAGATCCTAGAATCATTTCTATCTCAAACGTGAACTGGCGCGGTACAAATGAAGCCCCTTCTCATTAGTAACTCACACAAAAACATATTTTTGTATGTAAATTACATAAGCTGTTAATGTTCAATAGCTGCGATTTTTTACAGATTTTAGGAGCCCGCTATTTTTGTTCACTTCTTATGTGTTCATTGAAACATTGACTGGCCCGATATCTCAGTTGGTAGTAACCCTGCCTTCTGAACTGAGGGTTGTGGGTTCGATTCCCACCTAGGACAAACATTTGTGTGATGAACATAGGTGTTTGTTCTGTGTCTGGGTGTTATATTGTATTATATGTATGTATTTACAAACAAAAAGTATTTAAGTATTGTATCAGTTATCTGGTTCCCATAGTACAAGCTTTGCTTAGTTTGGGGCTAGATGGCGCTGTGTGAAATGTCCACACATATTTATTTATATTTATTTATTTATTTATTGCTCCTAACCTATGATCGTTTTTAAACTATTTCATGATACTTGATTTTTAAATAGTTTTAAGTAGGTTAGGCAGTTTCTTATTCTCTTTTACTAACCAATAAACTCATATATTCTCAAAATTTATTATATTTATTATTCATAGGTCCATTGGGTCAGTGATGTATAAAATTATATCGTAGCTAACTAGCTATGCATATACTGGCATAAAATATCACTATTCTTTTTAATTATGATCTCACTTTGAATTAACTAGGCGACTGTGTACCGTCTCGTGTACAAAACTCAATATTAGGCATACACAATTAATGCTTACATTAGCACTTGTCTGTATAGCATTCAATGGCGTTTTGCTAATAAACGACCTTCCGAGACAATTAATAAGGCTGTGGCTTTAATCAACGTAGCGGTCGTTAGACGCATAAGACATAATGGAAACGAAACGAATAAAATATCATAACAAAATTGTCATCAAATAAAATAGAGCTGTATTGTTCAGCTTCAATAAAATTAACTATTGATAGTTGGAAATATTCAAAAGAATTGCACTCCATTTCTATTACTTATTCATACAATGAGGATGCAATGAGAATATATTGGATATAAATATTATCTATTTCATCAATATTTAGATTGCGTTGGGACCTGATAAAATGCATCGCTTGGATCTAAGACGGAGAACTTATTACTTTTTTATAGTGACAAAACAACTTAATTCAACAGCACTTGGTTCAGAAATATATCCATCTTGACTGTAAATTAATCAGATAGTACTCTAAGTATAATTATGTGACCTAGCCATATTTATTCATTAATAAAATTAATACAACAAGGCATTGTATCCTACCTTCATAGTGGTTTTCATCATCGTCGTGCAGCGTGGAGCTAATCTGTCGGCACAGATCCTCGTACTCGGCCCAGTAGGCTGCCAGCGCTGCAGGGTCCGGCGCCCTGGACATCGGCATCGCCATGCGAACCTCGGGAGCCTCCTGATGAACACAAAACGACATTAATCAAAAGGACAATAGGAAAGATTATATATTTGCTGGTAAGCTTAGTTTTAAAGATCTCGGAATGAAATGAAATAGAAATGAAATGAAATGATGTTTACAAACATCATAAACAGTTAAATGTGAATCAGTTTAAACAGTTAAACGTCTGGATGTTTTGGAAATGACCTACTCAGATGTACAATGAAATTGTGTGACTCGGGGCTTGAGCTATATAACCACGTGAAGAAACTTTTTGTGTGAAGAAATTAATACTTACTATACGCAAGTTTGTCAAGTAAATCTACTTCAAGGAAGATAATGAGGACGATTTTTGCATGGATGATGGTATCTTATCTCAGAAAAGATTGACATATCTAGTGCGTGATTGGATTCACGTTTTGTAACTCCGATCAATTGTCTTGTGTGATCTTACAAGTGGCTATCAAACAACTAGCCTCGTATATTAGATCTTAATAATGATAAACGCTAAAATAATGAGCATTCAAAACCGCCTGAGGACATTTGTAATAAACAAACAATGAAATATACAAGCAGGTTTGCGAAACTACCACATTTGTCAATCCTTTCAACCGCGGGGTAGGCAGAGACAATGCTAAACATTCATTGCGATATATATGCATTAAAATGTAATTAAGTCAAAGATTCACATTCACATTTCGGATGTTATAATTCGTAATTCGTTTTATACACAATTAATTACAAATAAGCTCCTTAGGAAATAAATATTTTCGGCGTTTGTACAAATTTATATGGCCTCATTTTTCAAAATATTGTGTCTAAAGGATGCACTTAATTAGAGTTTCAATATAATATTTATAATCTAGTGCTAATTATGTATTTATCATACTCGCAAGTTTTGTAGTGACCAAGCTTTACTACAAACTGGCAATGTTAAAGCTGACAATAATAGAAGTAGGTAGGTCTACCTTTATTATCGTTTATTATATTAAGCTTACAGCTTGATCGCATTTGAACTTAGGTCTCTTTTATTTTTCTTATTATGCTGATTAATATGTTTGTTTGAGTAACAATATAGTATCAGCATTTTAAACATTCCTAACACCAAGGTCGTTCATATCAGCGTTTGATCGGGAACAATTAAAACTGGTATCGGACTGGTGACCGGCTTGCAGGCAAGCGTGAGCATCGGTCGGTGTTATGTAACCTCACGGGTAATCAAAGATATATACTGTATTAGTATTAGTTATCCTAGTGCATACCACTGGATGGCAAACTTTTCTGTATTTAGAATAAGTCTTAGAATAGCCTAGCATAGTGATCTATATAACATCAGTAGCGCTGTCGATACGTTGCTTACAAAATGATTACTTTGAATAATAGAAATAAAACATACCAAACAAAAATTAGTACAGTCACTTGTTTAATGAAAAACGGCAATTTTATACGCAAAGACCAATGTATAAGTGGCTTTAGACCATATTTGCGAGCGATGTGATTTATAATCAGGTGTAATAATAGCTATAAGTAGGTACTTTTAATGTATGAAAGCTGTAAACTCGTATCTGGCACTTGGCACTCAAGCATAGATAATGCGAGCAAACAACGACCACACCCCGAGCCATCGCACCACACGGCGACGGCTAGTGACGTCACGTATTAGCAAATACTAGATAAACCAAGGTCGGTGATACTGCGAATTAGCACTTAATACCTGTGCTTAGTTAGAGGCTTAAGATATGAGATGATTCTCAAATGAAGTACCTACAACAACTTGGAGTGAAGAGGGAACGCAGGTTAATCGTCAGGCAACCAAAATTGCTTGTTTAATTATGAACACGAAAGTTATGGGTCATTTTTTCAATGCATTTTATTCGAGCCTATAGAACCTTAGATAGAACTTGGAAATGGAATAGCGTAGGGAGTAATGAGGCCTTACTAGCTACCTAGTTAAACGAATTTTTTCCTCAGTCTTAGTCGAATTCTGATCATATTAATAGATAAATCATTATCTTCACGTTAAATAAGTATGTTCAGTTTTCTCACGAACATTCATCATACGATTCATTAGTTATTGTAGTACAAAATGTTGTGTAAATTAAATGAAATTTAAAATGCTTAAATTGGTACTTAACGTCATGTTAGAAGTTAAGATCCACTTAGGTTAGAAGTTTAAAAATACAACACGATAACTTTGTGGTAATTTTAGATAGAGCTTGTATTAACCTCGCCGTTAGCAATGAACCAAGGTTTGTTAAGTTCTTATTAAGCGATACTTAAATCTTAATTCATGCACTAAGCATTTAACTATTATTTAACTTGCATTTTATTTCTAGGGTAACATTATCATCATCTATTATAGCAATTTCTGCTTTATATGTTTGCATTATTTGCCGTTCGAATAGCTATAAATTAAATAACGAACTGTGATCAGATGCAATTTCACTATGAACCTATGATTATTAAAAGGGTCGTAACGTATTAATTACTCTCTCAGGTCCAACTCGCACCCATTGATCGGAAACCGGACGAGTAATTAAATGTTGTCGTTCATGTTACAAAACCGCTACAAAACTGAACACATGTTCACGTCCAAAAACAACCTGCGAGAATTGGTCGTTATACAAGATTACCGTTACATAATCTTCGGGCCAATGTTACTCAGTCGGCTGTTCCCAAGCGATTCATTAATTTAACAAACCTGGTTGTCCCCGCCTTGCCTTTTGGTCGAGATTGGAGCATTTAGAGTCTGCATCTGATTTCGAAATATAACGGCTCAGTAACATTATCGCGAAGGTTATCGCGCCTTCTTGTTTGGAAGCTGTTTGATTGTCAATGCTATTCGACTTGATGTATGAACCAAACTTAAAATAGAATCAATAAACAAACCTGTCCGAAACAACAATTCTTAGCTTGCATTTATGAGTTAGACTCTAATAAAGATAAGTGCGAACCCATTAAAGCATATCAAAACACCTATTCATCACTGAAAATGGTTCGTAGTTCTCTAATTTTTAGCAAATAAACTTGAATCAAAGAGCTTTGCAGATCAACTGCTTCTTACACATTCAAATTCTTCTTCCCGAGACACACGTTAGGGCCGGCACCGCGGCTCATTTGGCTAAACAGCTAAAACGCCGCAAATCTCGGAAGTGATTACTTATTTGACCTGTTTGGTGTTGAGGACCTTAGGTCCGTGGAGACCTCCTGCTCATCGTGTTTCCCAAAGTTTATCAGAGCGCCCTCTCAATGCGACACGTGAACAAAATGCTGGCACTTGGTAGAACAAATATGCCAGCATGTTGGGCACGCTACCTACCTACCGGTAATGGGCTAAATGCATCTGGACTGTCTATAGGTCATCACGACTAATATATAGACTTTTTTTTGTAGCAGGTATTGTAGTTAGCATTTAGTTAGTATAATTGTAGTAGTTAGTCCTTACAATAACTAAATAAGCAAATATGTAAAAAGACGTCTTCACAAATTATAAACCTACTGTGTACGTAGCAAGAACTGTGATGATAATATTTGAATACAGCGCGTATAGAACGACAAACGTCATTATTATAGTTATTTATAAATAACAGAGCGTTTGTTTCCCGTCACATCCTTGCATGAAGGGAGACGAAGATAAAAACTATCTGGGACGTCCTGTCTTACTTCCGGACTGTTGACAGAAATACTATGAATAGAGCTACACTTCTGACGCCAAAACTAGATGAAGATAAAAAGCCTAAAGTTGAAGCTCGCCAAAATCAATCATAAGCCTTTGTGTTCTTAGATGACTTGATGTTATATAGCGATCCCTGCTTCGTTACATTTGAAACTGTCAAAACATATGTCGTTTACTAATTTGTAATGTAGTATATCGATCCAATATCAAGAAACAATAACATCTTAAGCTTCTAAGATTCCAATAAAAAAATCATTACTGCCATAACGAATGAATTAAAAACCTGATCATTGAAAATAACACATCACTTCCATAAACGACCAATAGATGCGCAAGAGAGCATAACGTGAGATTGCCATCCGATCAGCGGATTACATTAACATATTCGTAATGGAATTTCCGAGATTCCCATAATGTATGCGCACCGCACGCGTGCGGCCATCCACTCGGCGGATAAATAAATATTGATGACCGCACGATGATGATACGATCCTAAATAACTTCGCATAACATTGAAAATAAAAATATACTTAATTTATTTACATTTTAGGCATAACTATTGCCCGATATGAACAATCGTTTGAACTTCGATGAAATGTCTAGACCGTTTTCTGAATTGAAGATTACAGTCTTTTAATATATTTTTTCTGATGTTTTTGAAATAAAAATTCCATTTATTTTATTTTTATTTATTTCGTCGTTAAAAGAAACTCACACAGAACCTACGTTATCACAAGTGATTTAAACTCTAAGGTTCGTATTACAGAACGATGCTCAGTCATCGATCGGGTGCTCAAGCAGAGATTTCATTCATAAAGTCAATTATTGAATGAAATCTCTGCTTGAGCAGCGATCGATGACTGAGCATCGTTCTGTAATACGGACCTCGGTGTGTGAACATTGTTTCTCAATATAAGTATTTTAGGTATAACCTTACATACCTTATAATTTTACAAGTACTAGCACAAGTAGTAGTAGTGTCTAATGACATGGTATTTAGTTTTTTTTTGTGTTTTGGCTCCACACTTTTGTGTATTTAGCCAGTGTCAAGTAATTGATAATTTATCAAGTTAATGATATTTTACGTAAATAATGTGTCTGGTCACAGTCGAAGTCATCAAGTCAAGTCAGAGTCAAGTCATTGTCTAGTCTAGTCAAGTCATACTCCTAGTAAAGTGGTGGCAACTTTACCAGAAGCTTCTATGGAGTTTTGGAAACTACACGAAAAAAAACGTTTCACCATCATTATACCACTTTCCCACACTCATGCCTGTAATACAGCACTTAACGAATAAAATGCCACCAATTTTATGCACTAACACTAAAAATAACACAAGTTTTGGAAAATAATATAATGCGGCAAAGTGAACTTTTTCGTTTTCCCGCCAAAACTCGTTATTTAGTTTAACCTTCATAATTAAGTATTAATACAGATGCCATGTTGTTAAGACTACTCAGTGTACATAATAGAAATTGTTAAATTTATTATCCCAAACTTGGGACACGTGCTACAAATAATCATAATAAAAGATACAATGATACGAAAATTATTGAATTCCAATTAATATATTAAAATTGGTACGTACGTAGACACACCTACATGTGATAAATTAAAGATTGAAAAGAAAAATTTTGCTGCATCTTCAATGATAGAAAATATAAAAATCGGGAGCACAAGAGATATTTTGAAAGCTTCCAACGCAGGTAAATTAAAAGTTCATAGCCCTAAACTTGGAAAGCCGAACGTTTTCTCATCCGTTCCGGATGTACAAGAATTCGAATGTTAATGTTTTCAAGAGACGCGTCAAGAATGCCGTGATGTCATCGAGGTCCATGATTCACGGACGTCACTGCATTTTATTTTGAGTTCCATTTGTATTGAACGATTATTGGAATTTAACGTATTGTCCGAGAAATAAACATTCAACAGCGAAATACCTGAAATACCTGTAGATCCGATAGCAAGCAAAACAAATTCTCTAATTTAATCGGAAGTAGAGATTTTTGTTCTCAATATTCAGTTATTAAGAAAACATCGTCAGCAACAAATTTTGATGAACAGCAAATAAAATTTGTCGCAGTAGTAATTTGAAAAGTGATAACAACAACACAGTACTTATATTAAAACCTTGGACTGGTAATTTTCTTTTAATTCTTAAGCATTCGAAGGATGAGCTATAGGTACTTACCTACTTTTCAAATAATTTACGTTAGTCTTAAAAACATTGTACTTACATACCTTATTTGTACAGATACTGTAATGTAAGTACGAAAAATCCTAAAGCATCACTTCCGAAAGTTTCAACAGTTAAGCCATGCTTTTGCCTCCCCATCTCAATTCAACTTCAAAATCCCTCCATAGCGCAGCCAAGACTGGCCTAGACTAGTGTTGTAATGATCAGTATTCTGCAAAAGGCAGACAGGATAAATTGTGTAAGCCTGCTGGATCCCAGGGCTTGCGACACGCCTGTACAGATATGGCGATGCACAACGGCTACATAATTGTCGCAACTGCACGTGGACCTACTGCGCACTGCAGCTGCGCAACTTGCTGCAAGGATCGTTGCCCCTTCCCATGATAACAGGCAATTTAAAAAACACGTGTGCTTTAATTAGACCACATGACTGAAGTAAAACTTCTTTAGCTCTATCTATCGTCCGGTATAACTTTGCTCTCTGTTTAATCTTAATGCCGCCATCTTGACAGTTGTAAATTGTTATTTTACAGAATTTACCAACATAATACCTAATATTTTTTTTTACTTTGATATGTTGACAATGGAAATCTACGTTAATCAACAACTTTGAACTTCCGTTCGCCTCACCAGCTTACTTTCTAAGTCAAGCGTGCGTAAGAAAGTTTTACTTCAAAGGTATCTATACATTTTTTCATCATTTAAATCTTTAAGTAGGTAGGAGTGAGAAGATAAGTGTAAAGATAAACCAATTTCTTATACTCTATGAAAATGTTAAAAAAATTATGATATATCAAATATTATGATGATGTATCAAACCGAAGGCAGATGTGCAGACTTTCCTTAAAATGTTAAAACATTTTACAGTTTAAATTGCAAAATACACAATTAGGTTGAAACTAATTAGTGGTTTACCAGAGATAAAACAAGTAACTATTTGTAGACAATTAATTATGAAACATGCTCACCACTTCAAATAACACTATCAGTTACCTACACTTAAATAAATATTATTCCGACGCTAATATGTAGATACAAAACTCTATTGATAGTTGTAAGAAATTCGTCGCCTCTATCAATTCTTGAAACGTAAACCGTGAAAAATTTAACAAAAGTGAACCAACAATATGCATTACATTAGTTTATGTAATGTTAATAAATTAAAATTGGGTATAAATTATGTAAATGTTGTGTAACTCGCGTCTAAACCAGATTCACGATGCGTATAGATGAATTATTTTTTTAAATTAATTACTTACATAAATTTTTCAACATGCAGGAATTAAATAAATCACAAAGTAAACTCGTGTTACATGTTACGTGTTCAATGTAAACTTACTTTTTATAATGTCAGAAAACATCTAGGTACTTACAAATCGACTGGCAAAAATTTCAGTGCATTAGACAGTTGAGACTCTGTCTCTTTTATCCAACAGTGGACTAATCCAAGGTAACGATGAAAATCCCACAGCCATATTAATAATACAAAAAACAAGTAAGCAGCACTTCAATACAATAGAAACTTAGAAGATTATAAAGTATACAACAATCATGTTACTGATGCATGGCATGGTTGACTAGAAGAAAGCAAAGGTCGAGTCGAGATTACAAGACGTGACTGATGGTCAAATGCTATACATGAACAGATCAGTCATTGTCACTGATTTGCAGAACAAAGTTGGACGTAAAAACAATAGAGACACGATGCAAAACAGTAATATTATGTTTGATGCTGCTTAGAAATAATCTCAATCTATTACAAATGCTAAAGATCTAACAAACGAGTGAAAGAACTCAACTTGAGATGGACCTATAGAAGATTTCGGCTCATTAACTCTACGAAGTCAGAAAACCTCTTGAAAAGGTTCACGATGATGACGATGATGTTTAGAAAGCATCGTTGCATGTACGATTTGCCACATCACAGATGTTAGTTTTACAAAGTTCATGGCTCCAGTGAATAAAGTCACTGAGTGACTATCAATTGCAATTCCACCTATTAACAAGCTCAGCGCAATCCTCACAAGTAATCACTAACAAATCACATTGAGATGTGCACCAATAATCGATGCTCGCCCCATAATCGATTATGACCTTTCTGGTATCGCAATAGTTATGCCATTCGATTGCCGATACACTTGCATGGTGGTAACCATTCATTGCCACATAGCGACACGTAGTACCGGACGGTTACCTGCCACACCGTTATACTATATTTCTCGGAAAGTGTTAAATTGCAAACGGCAAGGTATGATGTACTGTCATCACCATTACAAATGGATATAATATCGCAATGGTGCATCTCTAGTTGCAAATAACGTATCAAAACATGTTTCTTGTGCAAATTGAAGCTCAGTCACATCACAATGTCATCGTTCGAATTCACCTCATCGCAAGCAAAGTTTCTACGTTTCATTTTGAACAATATAAAAAGCATGAAAATCTATGTAAATAAAATCCAATTGGATTTTGACAACCGATGATGATTGCTAATAGAAGAAATGAATAGTTTCAATCAGGTTCGGCCGTCATCGTCGAACGCATTCTGCAATCTTTCCGAATCATTAATCCACATTGTGGCTCGCATGTACTCCGTTTCTAGCTTTGAAGCCTGCTTTATAATCCCAAACCATTGCACCATTCAACCTTAGACGTGCAACTATTAACTAATCTGCGTTTTGTCTATTTGTCTCAGAAGCAGAACAATGGTGACGCAAGCTACGTGCTCAATCGGCCCGACGACCCAAGCGAACGCCGACCGACGTATCGTATCGTATGTGTTTGATAGATAATAACAACACGATTGGATGCAATTTCCTGTGGATTCAATTTGTGGCTGCAGACCGCAAATTGAGGGTATACCGTTTCCGATCAATATTTGATCAAAAATTTGAAATTATGATTTAGTTTGTATTTGAGTCATCGTGTCTGATTTTGCAGAATACCTACATACTTAACTATTTTGTAAAATTATGTTCCTAGCTATAACTAAGAGAGAAGCCACAGAATATAAAAGATGAAGACAATTCAGCTGGAGCAGAGGAACTGACCAACCGTTATAATATCATTAAGTCATGAACACCATTTAAATAATCTAAAATAACATCCAAAGCTACCTAATATACAATAGTCATTGACTGACACCTACACTGGCACTTATTTCTGCAATCGAATCACAAAAGTGGCAAAAATATGACAAATCTCTTTATCACACAGATATTATTGTAACGGTGTCTGCCAACTCCTCGTGATCATGATTGATGGTGATGACGTGCAACCACTTCGTTCAGGTATCTTTAACGATTTTAACAACATCATCGCGGTATTTATAGAAACAGAGATTTAAGTATCCATATTCATATGATGTGTATTATAGCATGCGATCTTTGACGGCAATAAAAAACCGTAATACTCAGATGTGGTGCCTGTCAACGAAAGTAGCGAATGATGTATTATATGCTTTGCCAATCGGAGTCTGAGGTCCGTATTACAGAACGATGCTCAGTCATCGATCGGTGCTCAAGCAGAGATTTCATTCATAAAGTGATCAATTAGTGAATGAAATATCTGCTTGAGCAGCTTGACTGAGCAATGAGCATCGTTCTGTAATACAGACCTTAGCGTAAGTACCTCTGCTATACATGCCTACCTACATACATATTATACCTACATATTAAGAAAACAACTCTTAAGTATGCTAACATTAGTTTCTAGCACTTTTTAGTTTCCTTTTAATTACATTAAACATTTGCCGCAAAACTTAGAGCTTCGCCAGTATACCTAGTTACTAAATAATAAATAATTACTCTTATGTATGACCACGTGACATTTACTAGTAGGTAGATAATTATATGTTGTACAATTAACATAATGCAGAAGTATTAGCTATTTAACTTCTAAAATATTGAAGAAATCACCTCAAACGAAGACTAGGTGCTAAAATTGTTAATGATGATACATACTTATAAGCCGATTAATCAAAGCCGAAAGTTAAAAAGAAAACTATCTCTGCAAAGCAATTAATAAGAACAGACTAAAGATATCTAAATGCAACAAAAAAGATCATCACTTTGAAAGTGTTAGCGGAGAAAACTGATTTAAGCAATTTCAGAAACTAAAATCCATCATAGTCAATTGATGTAGTTGACGCACACATACCACCGAAGAAATATTACTATTAGAGAAAACGCTAGGAACAAGATGAATTGTTCCGATCCGTGCGTTAGTACGCGAAGAGACAGTGAACATGCAATGCTAAAAATACATGGCACGCTTCGAAATAGGTGACTGGAACAAATCTCCAGACGTTGGCAAAAAATAATAAGCTGATCTGTTATTAAACTGTGAAGAAATTTACTCTGCCCTAACGTAACAGTGGCGCATAGGTATAAATAATTTTGGAGCCATTATTAGAATTTACATTAAAGAAATCAAATAAATGGTCATTCTCAACCTCAAATACCAGATATAAACGAAAACACGTGAACATAAAAAAAACAACTGAATAATCAGAAAACTGGGAAGGAATCATTAATGAGTTTTTAAGTGGTGAATTCCACAAGAAATATAATTACTAGAATTACGAATTAACGTTTGCCGTAAACACAGACTCAGAAGATGGGTCAACATGATGGCCTTTACTGGGAGTGAAAAAGTAGGTGGGTACCTAATTACCTACACCTGTTCTTACAACTGGTGCTATGACTGCACAATTAAAAGAGCACTAAATATTCAGGTAAATTAAATATCTGCGTGCACGTACATGCAGGCTAGACAAAAATAATATTATAATATCAGCTCTAATTGAACGTAGCGTAATTGATAACGACAACTACCACACGAAGGTTAATCAGGAAAATAGGCAAAGCAATTGTAATGACACGAAAAATTGTCGATGATTATTGAAAATGCAAATACTGCAATAGCTACAGTTCGTAGAAAACTTAAATCATTATGATGTAAACAAATCGGTTCTTAATGGTGCAAATAATAATGGTAACGCAATAAAATGTGCTGCTGAGCTAAGAGTATTATATAAGAAACAGTTAGCGTTTACTGGGTAATGATTTTTACAACGACCTTATCGTTGAAAATGGTTATCTATGCTCGCATTAAAAACAAATAAAGTTATATTATCCAATGAACTATCTGATACGTCAACAGTAATTATTATCTTTAACTCGTAATTGTTGTACTGATAAATTATAAACTGAGTCAGGCAATTACAATAAAATACATTTGGTTCCATAAAAACAAGGCATTGATACAAAATCAACTTCATGAATCAATTTATCAGGTGAAATGTGAAACAGTCAAGCCAATGAGGAAAGTAAATAAATTGTAATAACTGAGAAATAGTTTATTAATGAGTGAATCACGCGATTCCTGCACGAAGGTGATACTCACCAGCTTCAACATTCGTCGGTAAAGCAAGAGCCTCACACGAACTGAAGGTTGTTTAAAAGCTCTAAAACAGGTCTATTTGAACCATCAAGCGTCCACAGCACACACACTCACTTTTACCAAACTAATTATTGCAGGGACCATTCGAAACGAGACGAGAGTTTGTTTTTATGTTCCGCCACGCGTCCGTCGAGCGGCCGTTATGACGCTCGGCACTCTTCACAAGAATAAAAAATTCGTTATTGATATCGATTCGCTTCAATAAATTGTTATCAACCATTCAAATCACTTAGAATTCAAAAATATTAGTTGCGATCACGCTAAAACTTATAAACAATTTGGACGTGACGCGACGGGCGATAATGTCGGTCGGTGGCTGGCGCGGCACTGCGGAGTCGCGGTCGGGCTGCGGGGCTGCGGTGGCCTGCGACAACGACGACGCGGCCGACGCGCTGAGCTGACTGGCTCCACTCTCTGTGGGTAGGCTTTGTCGTGCATGCGTCTCGCTCCGGCTCGCACAGCCTTTCCAATCTCCTAGTACCCTGCGGATGATTGCTATGGCAAACTCACGCACCCTGTTACCCTTTTTTGTCATCGTTCTAATGGAATCGGAACGACACCCATGATTTTTTACAGCTTTGAACCAAAATACATCATTTTCAAAATTTAATTTTTCTTTTTGTAGCAGGTAGGTATTAGTTATTAAAGGAGAATCTAGCGCCAACCACATCAAAAGTGACAAAAAAGTATAAGATTTTCTTGTATTGTAACTACAACAATAGAGTTGAAACAAAAGTGTGCCAAAATGATAATAATTACCGCGAAGTGAGTGCGAACGATAACCATTAAATAAGCCATGAAGGAGGCAGCAGCTGACTTGAACACTTGAACAGACAATGAATCACAAACGCCGTATTAAAAACAAGTGTTTAGAAAGAGGCTAAATGGACTTGCTGATACCAATGTCGTTTCCATTGTTTTTAAAATTGTCCAGAAGTAAAATAATAAATTAAACAAGGAAGTTAATACCGTTAAGAGAATGAAACTAATCGACAATTTGTTGCAGCTACTCAAATTCACACGAACTGGCGTTAACCTTATAAGAAGGACGCCAGCTAGACATGATGCAATCATCTTTGAGCGTTTCCATGACATTGATCTAAGCGCATGAATTACGATTGTTTTGCTCAATATGAATCAAATTGACTCGGGTATACTATTGCGATAAAATTGTAATGTTCCGTAGACAGTGCAAACTTTTCCACTGCTGTCAAAGTTATCAAGATAATGCCACACGAGATTCCTAAGTTCCTACGTATAAAAACAAACAATCATACGTGACTCTTAAACGTGTATGTTTAAGGAACAATATTATGTAAAACCAAGCTGAACCTCTATATTGAGACTCAGGAAATGGACTGATAAACATATCATTTTGGAGAAGCCTACAAGTGGAATCACTTAGCTACCGAACATAAACACCGATATTTTAGGATTTTACAGCAATTTTGAATTTATGGGAACTTTAAGGTTTGTTACAAAGATAAAATTTATCAGAGAGGCAAACAGCTGCAACGGGTTCAAATCCAGTTCGCGATATACATTTTTCCTTTACATCAAATATAAATCTGTTCATTAAAGAGGTTTTAAATTAAAACGTTTCACTGTTTCCAATTTTCTGAAGCATGAACTAACTACATTTAGCAAGCGGAAGATGTTACAGTTTTTGTCCAAATACAAGGGTCGGCGACCGAGGTCCGCATCCAGTTTTTGTCCACCGCTGGTAAATGACTCGGCGCCACCCATGCTGTACCAACTGTAATTGATTCTCAGAACGCTCAGAGGAGCCATCAAAACAGCGATGATTGAACTGCCATTTTCCTTGTCTAGAGACAATTAACTTTCGAAATGAATTTAAATCAGAAACTGCAATCATCGCGATGTTTGAAAAAACTAATTGTGATTGTTCCGAATTGATGAATTACTAAAGAAAGCTACGTATCTAAACGCTAAGATATGTTTTACTTATGATTAAACTACGTAGAATATCATAATTTTTTTTTAATTATATTTGTATCAATGTATATATTTATTTACTAAATACTACAATGATATATAATAACTAATACTAAACACCATCTACTACTACTACACCAAAAAAAAAATTTGGACTATATACTGGCCGCGATGACCTATCCAGTCCAAATGCTCCAGCCCACTACCAGTAGGTAGAGTACCCAACATGCTGGCAGCATTGCCTCGATGAATTGCAATGCTTATTCGTTGTGCCAAGTGCCAGCATTTTGGTCACGCGTAGCATCGATCAGGCGCTCTGATAAAATACATACCTAATGCAAACTGAGAGTTGATTTTGTTTAATAAAACATATGTAGCTACTATTGATCGGGTCGCTCAATATAATCATCGAGTATAGGGTAATGACAGTCACCCATCCAAATACTAACCCATATCTTCTAATCATACAATCGCCTATTCATTAAAACCGGATTTTTTACATAGAAACCTTCACCGGCTCGCTTAATAGCCTCAACCTGAACCTGTGAAGTCTGAAAATCAACCTCTCTTGAACTCGAGGCTCCTGTAACCATCGGTACCCACCTTGTCATTGTGATATCAACCGCGTCCGGGAACTCAGTGCCATCACATCCGGCCATTCAGCGCTGCTTCGAGAACAAGTTTGAGAAATCATACGGTGTCTGTAAACAATCCACATTGCCGGCTAACTAGGGTGCTGCCGTAGTGCACTGACCCAAAACAATAGTCTTAAAATTGTTCAGAATTTTAAGTCCTTCCATAATATTATGTGACCCGGAATGCTCCGGCCTTGCTTTAGCTCCATGGCCTTTGGTTTAACTGCATGTACATATGTCTGTAGTAGTACGATCCAACCGATTTCTGACGCGTTTGTCATCAAAACTGCGATATCAATCGATAACGATTGAAAATAAGATTTCTCTGCAATAGAGATAACGGGGCTTTACATTGAATAGGTTTGTACTTTACTATTATAGTTTGACGTTGTAATATTTATTTATTATTTTTATCACTGAAACTACAAAGTAAATTCGAACTTTAACAGAGAAAAGATCATGCTAGAACAAGAATTTTTAATTTATATAACTTTTATCATTGTTTCATGACCTCAATGGTCTAAGGATCTATAAATAAAAAGGTCTATCATGTACCTAATCTCAGAGAAATGACGCAGTGTCTAATTTATTGAGCTCTCAACGGTTTGTTTTTATAAGGAGTTAGCTGATTACACGCAAACAGTAAAATATGAATATTAATAACTACATTGCAATTGAAAACCAATGCTTTCTAAATTTGAACGTTTTGTGACAATCGTCTAATTTAGAAAGTGTTCTTTGGGCGCCACTCTAGTCTGAAGACCTTGCCGACAGACTTTGTTTACGTCTAACATTACCGAGAAAAATTGTAATTGCCGTAAAAACCATTGCAAAGTTTATAGTTTTATTATGGAAGCACTTTCCGTACTAAGTGTTTTAGTTTGTATAAGAAACAATTGAACTATGCATCGGTAATGTCAATAAAATGGGCTCGATCTGACCAGTAAGCAGTAAATAAGCCAAGGTTATTGTTTGCAGCCTCAGTATAGGATGGTGTAGATATGTTTTGCAAGATATTCCCAATTACGGTTTATAAAACATCAATTACGAGACTACAATTGATATTGTTAAAAAATACAACAAAAAAATGTGAGTAGATATTAAAAAAGGGATCCAGGAGTCTATGGTAATGCAGCATTTAAAAAAATTGAGACTGAACATAAATACATGGATACTTTAGCCAATAATATAATTTAGGTGAAATTTGATTAAGCCTTATACATCGTTTGAAACTGCAATGTGAAATACAACATAAATTCATGGGAATTAGTTTCGTAAACTAACCGATCGCTCGGTATGTAGCGGTCTGCCGCGCCGCGCCGTTCTGTTCCAACCTTTAAGAATTGCCGATTTTCTTATTTTGTCACTGACAGTTCTTATTTTCCCACTGACAAAAAACTTGAGATCACCCCGCTCAACAATAAAACCGGCACCTATCTATGTATCTTAAGATCAATGGTGTTAATGACAGAAATTACAAATGGTCTCGAAAGCCGATGTTCGGATTGCGATTAAAATTCTGCGAGTCTGTTTGATTTCAACAATAACTATTATCTCAAAAGTTCTCAAACGAATATAAAAGGAAAATTATTTATGTAGGTTCATGTATAGAGTGTTCTACATCCGAAGCAATAATTATTTCGAGTATTTTTTTTAATGTCTGTGCTAAACTCTTATAGGTTACAAAAACAAGATTTCTTTTTACATTTTTTTTATTGTTTCTCACTATAACTGTCGTTTATCTTATATATTATTTATATATATCTTTCGTTTTAGGTAGGTTTTTAAAAATACGAAGACACGAGGTCAAGGTACATTTTTAGTTTTCTATACAGGGAGTAACAAAAACCCTGTTAAATAAATGAAGTATGTGTACAGATCATTACAAGTAGTCATATAAAAATGTCTAACAATACCTAAGTTATACGTATCTGAAGTTACACGCAGTATCTAAATACAAAAAAATAATACCATTTCCCAAAAATGTTTGTGCCACAAGCCGTGCCTATTTTTAAATAGCTAAGTAACTAAGGTAAAAGTAAACGCGGAACCGACAAACGGGGGCCGCCTTTGTCGGCTCTTTTGTAGGATGCCGCTCCTGCACCTGTGTGCCTACGGGGAAATGGGGTGCGCGGGCGGCGCGGTATCACTCGGCATAGGCGCGGCGCGGCCCGCGGCTTACACTCAGTCGCACGTGCTCTCTCATGCAATTTAGTCGTTTCCAGTTTGACCGTCGCGAATTTAGTGTCGAGTGTGATGTCGTATTCTAACGACGAATACTACAATATGTTAATGTGCCTTGGTAGAAGTCACAATAATTATGCGGCAGCACGTAGAGAATACGAGCATAATTTTTCTATTCCGCGTGGAATTGAGTTACCGTCATTAATGGCATTCCAGCGATTGCACTTACGTGTTTACAACACCGGTAGTGTAACGGGCCGTGATCAGCAAAGATTTGATGCTGGAAGACCACGAGTATTACATGACGCTGAAGAACAGGTGCTCGATATGTTTGTGCAAGACCCAACACGTAGCACACGCAGCATGGCAAGAGAAATTGGAATTAATCACATGCGTGTATGGAGGACATTGAAGGAAGACGGTCAGCATCCGTTTCATTATCAACGAGTGCAATCATTGTTGCCCAGTGATTATGAGCCCAGAGTGGCATTTTGTCAGTGGCTTCTCGACCGAGTGACAGATGACGCAGAGTTTTTGAGTCGTATTTTATTTACCGACGAATGCTCGTTCGTCAGAACTGGCGTTTTTAACTGCCATAATGAGCACGTATGGGCTGTGGAAAATCCCCTGGCAATAAGAGAGAGCCATTTTCAGCATCGTTGGCGAATAAACGTTTGGGCTGGCATACTCGGTGATAGGATTATTGGGCCTCATTTCTTGAACAATACCATGAATGGAGCTAATTATCTGCAGTTTTTACGCAACGAACTTAGTGACGAACTCGACGACCTAAACTTGTCTCTTATGAGAACGATGTGGTTCCAGCACGACGGCGCTCCACCGCATTTCGCTCGCAATGTTAGGGATTACCTCACTCAAGAATACGGAGAAAGATGGATCGGACGAGGCTCCACTACACCGTGGCCAGCGCGTTCGCCAGATCTCACGCCTCTTGATTTTTATCTCTGGGGTCACGTGAAAGAGTCGGTCTTTAAAAAGACCTGCGACAACGAAGGCGAAATGCGCTCACGCATAGTTGCTGCATTTGAAAGCATAAAATCGGACGCGTTGATACTGCAACGTGTACGCGGAAGTATTGTGACACGTTGTCAAAAATGTATCGAAGTCCAAGGTCGGCACATTGAACAACATCTTCGGGGCCGCCAAATCAGCATTTTGATTGATTGACTGAACATGAAAATCGCCTACCGGCAGATGTGTTTTTGAAAGCTCTTTTAAGAGCTAAAAATTACGTACCTATCTTGTTTCTTGACAATACAAAATCACACGTGAATTCGATTGTTTAGAGTGTGGCAGAAAGGCGCGCAGCACTTGTGTGCCTACCACTATTGGTCAAAGAGATCTTTTACGTCATTAAGTTACGGTCTCGCAATCCTACAACGTTGTGGTATGTGGTATAGGGCACATAATCGTATGAAAAACGCATAAAAAGTAATCTGTGGAATAGCTTCTAGTTCCGTCGCAGTAGGTATGCGGTTGAATAGACTTAGCGTACCATGGCGGGCGGTGCGGGGTGCGGGCAACAGGCAGCAGGCTGCGTCGGTGGTGCAAGTACCTATGTTGTCAATATCTGAGGTCGTAAACATTTTTAGTAACGGCATAAAAGGTTTTAATAAAAAGCACACGTAAGTTTTGTATGTCTCGTATTGAAATAGAACTAGTATTACTACAACCTTGAGTTGACACTGGATACGCAGCTCGCGGATATAACAGGGTTTTTGTTACTCCCTGTATATGAGATGGTTACCCATAAATTCCTTTAAACGCTTTAAACTTTCTTTCAAATAATGTCAGATGATTGATGTCTAATCAACGTAAAAGAAACTGCAACAAAAAATGAAACAGAGCACTCTCGCTAAACTTCCTGAGATTAAAAGGCAATTAAAGTGTTCAATAAAAATAAATCAATTAGAATAGATGATCGCCTCACACAATTTACAGTCGCGTACGACAATGCAGTAATTTGTAATAAATTTAATTAACCCAGCGATTGCAACGCTTTCTGATCAGATGCCAGGCGTAAATCAAAAGTATCTGAGCAGTTTCAGCGACATATCTACTTTTGCTCGTTACCAGAGAGAAATGTTTTTACTTTAATAAGCAATTACATAGAATTATCTTTGAACGTGATGTAGGTTTGAGACCGGTACTTGACGTGTTGATTAATTTGATAATATATAATAATAAATATAATATATATATACACAGGGTTACAGGAAAAATCGTGCTAGATCCGTTAAAGGCGTGGAGTACCCATCATTTCTGACTTATTTCACTAAGCCTAAACTTAGCCTTTTTCGAGATATTCGACTTTTAATTTTTATTGAAAATTGACGATTTTTAGGCTACATAATTTAATTATGTTTATTTTGTTAGGGGCGAGTTGGCCGAGGGGGGGGGGGGCGAGTTGGCTGGACTGCAGTCACAACCCCTTCTCGCCCCCGGTACGGCGGACGAGGGCTCACTGGGGGGGGGGTTTTAGTGGGTTCGAGTCTCACATACCCCCTCCCACCACCCTCGTGGTGGCAGGGAAGTGCGAGGGCATTTCCCCCAACCCCCTCAAAAAATAAAATAAAAAATATACTTTCATAACGAAATAAGTCAAAAATGATGGGTACTCCACGCCCTTAACGGATCTAGCACGATTTTTGAGGGTGGAGTGGTCTTGAATTGTAATATAACTCTTTGAAACCCTTCCTTTCAAATAATAATCGATATTCGAAAGTTTAAATCTCTGTCTCCGTCTGTTAGTATTGAGACTAAACAGCTGAATTGACCTTGATGAAATTTGATATGCACATAGTCCATCCTTTGTGAAATACCATTGGATACATTATGTTGATTTTTTTTATTGATAAAGTATGCGTCTGAATTCGCGGGTGGTAGCTTACTATTTTATATTTTTCGAACGCAATTACCAAAAAGATTTATACTTCCTCTAATCTGTCTTTCTTTAAAATATCCAGGTTCATAAAGGACTGTCCCATATAGTATGGCGTGAACACGGCGGCACCACCTTGACCCTGCCGTGCACAGTTCACGACCGTCACGAACAATACAACCTACTGGCACGTAGGGTTGCCCACGCTTGATGATACAGCTTGAATGAAGCTCAAGAAACCGAAGAAGAAATCCAATAGAAGTTTTGAAGTAACATTTCTTAACGCATGCTTGACTTGGGGAGTAAGCTGGTGAGGCGAACGGAAGTTGAGAAGGAGATATACTTATATCTCCCTCTCTACGTGAAGATAGAATGAGAGAGTTACGTTTCCTATATTACTGTAGGGGAAAGAGAGATGGAACTAAAGTGGTTTATTTCTTAAATCACGAGAAATAAATCACAGAGCTTTGGTTGCATTGCATCAAGATAAATTTCATTCCTATTTTGAAAATTTCTATAGTGACTATGCACATAAACTGCGTATTATGAAACTGTCAAATCCATACAAATTTGCATTTCAATTGGTTGTAATCAAGTTACATGATCAGGACAAAATAAGTACAACACTAATTGTAAAAAAGATTGTGCTCACGAGATCTTTTGTTCGGAAACTCCTATTAGGGAAATCTTTTATATAATCACTGATAAGCGTTATGGTATGATAGTTAATCGGAAAATATGAGCAATCAAGTGCGCAGCCCTATATTGACGCCTTCACGGCGCAGTCGTTATGGAAATCGGAACCAATCCATTGCAGGCTCGTGCGTGCAGGCTGCACTACAGGTTCACTTCAGGTTTGGAAGTGAAAACATTAGGCTCGTTGCGCACTTTTTGCAACCTCAGTATAGATGGTGTAGATATGCTATGCAAGATATTCCCAATTACGTTTTATAAAACATCAATTATAATAATAATAATAATAATATGTGTGGACACCTCACACAACGCCATCTAGCCCCAAACTAAGCAAAGCTTTGTATTATGGGAACCAGATAACTGATACAATCTTAGATACTTTTTGTTTGTAAATACATACATAGAATACAATATAACACCCAGACACAGAACAAACATCGATGTTCATCACACAAATGTTTGTCCTGGGTGGGAATCGAACCCACAACCCACAGTTCAGAAGGCAGGGTTCCTACCAACTAAGCTATCGGGCCAGTCGGGCCAATTAAGAGAATACAATTGATATTGTTAAAAAATACAACAAAAAATATGTAAGTAGTATATTAAAAAAGAGTATACGGATCCAGGAGTCTATGGTAAAGCATCATTAAAGCTTGCCTTGGGGAGTAGGCTGGCGAGGCCAACGGAAGTTGAAAGTTGTTGGTTAACGTAGATCTCCATTGTCAACATAACAAAGTTAATGGATATTATGTTGGTATGTCCGGTAAAATGATTTACAATTGTCAAGATGGCGACATTAACATTAAGTTTTAGTTCGAGTTTTGGCGGGAACACGAAAAAGATCGCGTCGCCGCATTGTATTATTTTCCAAAACTTGTGTTATTTTCAGTGTTAGTGCATAAAATTGGTGGCATTTTATTCGTTAAGTGCTGAATTACAGGCATGAGTGTGGGAAAGTGGTATAATGATGGTGAAACGTTTCTATTCGTGTTGTTTCCAAAACTCCATAGCGTCGCATCCGCGGAATACTATCCTCATGGCGGTTAGGATGTTTTATTTTTATTGCATTTTTGGAATCCTTTAATGTATTTGCACCTATCTACATCAACAGAAAGTAGAAAAACACAATTTTCATTATTAAAAAATCAATTTTAAAATTCGCGCAAAACATCCTCTTGCTATAAGCTCCGTTGAAAACTATCCTGAGCGCCATTACGTTTGATTTTTTCCGCGGAATACTATCTCGCTCGCCAGTATGATAGTATTTCACGTAAAATTTTAGGCAGCGAGCGCGGGGCATACTATCGTAGGCGTAACGCTGCCATTTATTGAAGGAATCGCAATCGTGTGGTATGCTGGTGGAGGTTAATATTTTTATAAAAAATTATAAGGCGACCCAAAAAATTTGTAGGAACAGCCCGAGCACGAAAAGAAAAAAAAAGGTATAAAAGTTTTTTTTTTTTAATTTTTAGGTTTCCGAAACTGAAATACCAAACATAAGGGGAATATTATTTTTAGCCTTCGAATCAAAAAAAGGTACAACCATTGGTATGATGATTGTTTATGTAAAAATGTGTAGATAACAACAAAATATTGATAGGAGGTGATTTTAACGAGAACGTAAGAAGATTGAAGAACATGAGAGAGTGCACGGTGGATGGGGCTTTGGTAACAGCAATCAAGAGGGCAAAGCCCTGCTAGAATCTGCGTCGGCCTTTGACCTAGCTTTAGCATTTTTCAAAAAGTAAGATCTGGTAACGTTCAAAAGCGGCAATCACACCACCCAAATTGATTACTTCCTCCTTAGGTGGTTAGCGGAATTATAAAAATTGAGAATTTGGAAAGCAAATCAATGAATGATGGAATGAAATGGCAAGTTGCATAAATAGCGCATAATGTTTTTGAAGAGTTAAAAGGCAAGGAAAAAATTGATAGGCAATTATGGTGGTGGGATGAAAATATTCAGAAAATTGTGAAAGAAGTAAAAATGTATTCAAAGATTGGTAGAGTGTTGACAGTTGGCAGAATATACAAAGCGTGAAAAACAAAGTGAGAATGATAATCGCTATTGCAAGAGTAAAAACGCAAGATAAACTGTATATTTACTAGGAAACTAGCAAGGACATAAGCAGTTTTATACAATAGCGGAACATAGTAAAAATAATGAACGAGATACCAAGCGTGTGAAATGTTTAAAAGATGATGGAGAAAAAGTATTGGAAAATAATGAGGATAAAACGGAGTATTTTATGAATACGAATGAATGAAGACAATACGTGGAATAGAATATTACATAGCGTATCAGTAAATATAGGTAAAGTGAAAGAAGTGGATATAGATGAAGTAAGAAAAGCTGTGTAAAGTAAAGACTCAATTCTTTAGCAAATTGTTTTAGGATGAGGCAATCCCGGATTAATGATGCAACAGTTCACTGGTTCCCATATTTAACAATAAGGATGATGATGATGAATTCGGCTATAATTGTTAAGACCTTTAGGTCACTTAAAATAAAGAATACTGAGGATCTTTGGGGAATGTCTACCAGGGTTTTAAGTGGCATTGTCACATTGATCGCACCATATTTAGCATAAGTATTTAATAAATGTTTTTAAATGCGAAGAAGTTTTTCCCAACGTAATGAAAAATAGTAAACTGATTCCTTTATTTAAGTCGGGAAATAGAATGATCCATCGAACTATAGGCCAATTTCTGTGTTACCTGCAATAAGTAAAATTTTTCAAATATAAATTTTTAATCAGTTGTTAACATTTTTTAACCTTAACGGACTGTTTCACAGTCAACAGTTTGGATTTACAAAAGGACGATCAACTACAGATGCAGGTGTAAAACTCTTTAAACATATACTTGGTGCTTGGGAGAAGTCACAGGATGCCATAGGGATTTTTTGTGACTTAAACTCTTCATCTTGTCTCTTCTTATCTTGGTAATAGAATTCAGACAGTTGAAGTTAATTGAGCAAGATCATCTGGTTCTATCACTAAAATGGGGGTCCCGCAAGGTTCAATACTAGGACCATTTTTATTTTTGGCCTATATTAACGATCATACATTTTTGTAAAGAACCTATGTGATATTGTTTTGTTCGCAGATGATACGTCTCTTATTTTTAAGGTTGACCGATCTATTAATGATTTTGACGACGTTAACAAGGCAATTTCACTGGTTTTGAACTGGTGTACTAAAAACACTCTACTGTTAAATAGTAAGAAAACTAAATGTATTAAGTTTTCGTTACCTAGTGTTAGGGGGTCTCCTACAAATTCACTACTGAATGGTAAGCCATTAGATTTAGTACAATCTGTCACGTTCCTTGGCATAACTATAGACTCTACATTAGAGTGGGATCCTCACAGTCATATCAAACATTGCTGGCAGATTGAGCTCTGCAGCATATGCTGTGCGTAAATTCAGACAGTTTACTGATGAAGCCACTGCAAGATTAGTATACTTTAGTTACTTCCACAATATTATATCATACGGCATCTTAAGCCACGGACATACAATCAATTTTTGTTTTACAGAAAAGAGCAATTCGTTCCATTTATAACATGAAATCCCGCGACTTTCTCAGGGAACAATTTAAGGAGATAAATATTCTTACAGTGGCTGGTCAATACATTTACGAAAATTTGATGTACACTCGCGAAAACATTAGCTCTTTTCCCAGATATTGCGACATTCATAACTTTAATACTAAGAACAAAAATAAATTGACAGTTCCAAGATTCAGACTGCAGAAAGTTAATGGTTCATTCATGGGGAACTGTATACGCTTTTATAACAAGTTGCCTGACGGTATCGAACAATTGTCAATGCGTAAATTTAAATTATTCATAAAGTCAATGTAATGAAAAAAGCCTATTACACAATAAATAATTATGTGTCAGACAAAAAAGCTTGGCCTGAATATCCCAAGCTTAACGGTATGAAATTTTAGGTACTTTGCCTATTGCCTATTCTTATCTATAATTTCATTTTATATTTGTAATGTTTATTAAGATAATCACGGTATTTTTCTTGCACTGGAGTGATGTGGTGTTTACTTTTGTAACATATTCATTATCTCAAGTGTAATGAATTATATACATTGTTAAAGACAGTAAAAAGAAGAAAAAAAAAAACATAAATCACTGTAAAGTTTCTTGTACCTTCTTCTTTACAGTTGTAATCGAAGCTTCGGATCAAAGTTTTCTATTCTGCATTGTGCCGGATTGCTTGCACCAGTAGTGAAAAAGAGAACTGCTTTTTTTTCAAACTCATATATTGTAATGGGCTTGCTATAAATTATTTGACAATAAGCACTTTGTAATTTTATATGCTTAGTGAAATAACTTAATCTTAAGTACCTAATATAATTTTGACTTGTAAAAGTGCTAAAATTAACCTATTTGCAATAAATATTTTGACTTTGACTTTTACTTTGACTTTGATGTACAAAGCTGCAACAATTATCCGGGAATTAAGCTTATTTCACATTGAAGATATGGGAGAAGCGAGAAGAATGAGAGATGAGATTGAAATAGCCCAGACTCAGTTTGGTTTCATACCTGGGCGTGGGACGTCAGAAGCTATATTTGTACTTCGCCAACTGTGTGAAAAATATAGAGACATGCACACTAAAACTTGCACATAGTGTTCATTGATCTCGAGAAAACCTATGACAAGATTTCTCATGAAGTTCTGGGATGGGCCTTAAAGAAGAAAAGAGTTGCTGAGGAGTATGCAAAATTAATTCACACGATACATGACATGGCAAGTATGTATGTCCGGTCAACAGCTAGTGAGACCGACAAGTTTGATGTGGCTGTGGGTTTGCATCAGGGATCGGCATTGAGATTTTATTTGTTCTTTCTGGTAATAGATGCGCTAACAACAGACATACAGGAGAAATCACCTTGGTGCATGCTGTTTGCAGACGATATTGTACTTGTCGGCGAAGATAAGCTTGAGGCTGAGCAGGCTGGGAGAAACTGGAGAACGTTGGCTTAAAGATAAGCACGACCAAAACAAAGCATTTGTTTTGTGTGTGTAGCGGTCTTTTTACGAGGTAAGCACCCCGTACCTTAGCGTACCCCTTCCAGTCTGCCATGACTTCCGTTACCTCGGTTCACTTGCGCTAGATGATGGTGCGATAGATCGGGATGTAAGAAATAGATAAATTCGGGATCGATGCAATGGACACAGGTCATAGGAACAACTTGTAATCTCCGATTGCCCCTTAAATTTAAAGGGCAAATCTACAAAAACATCATAGACCTGTCCTATTGTATGGGTCGAGGTGTTGGGCAACAAAAGATGTGGATGAAAGCAGACTACATGCGGCTGAAATCCGTATGTTGAGGTGGATGTGTGGTGTAACGAGTATGAACAGAATCAGAAATAAGTACATAATGGGTAGCCTGAAAGTGGCACCGGTAACGGAAAAGTTGAGGAATGGCTAGCCATTCCTCAACTTTATGCTGGCTAGGTATGGCCATGTCATGCGGAGGTATGAAAGCCATGTTACCAAGAGAGTATTTAATATGAATGTTGATGGCAAAAAATGTAAAGAAAGACCGAAAAAAGTGTGGTTGAACTGTGTGAAGAATGACATGCGTGCTAAGGGAGTGAATTTTGAGATGACGTCTGACAGAAATGAGTGGGGGAGAAAAACATGCTGTACCGATTCAACTTAAATGGAGTAAGGGTAGGCGGATTATGATAATTGATCTGAGGTTATTAGAATTATAGTTTAATTATTTTAAACTTTTTCACATAAACCTGTAAATACCTTACCTGGTAAATATTTAACCTGATAATCTCGTCTTATATTAGCATGGGTAAATAAATGTCTTATTTGTAATACGTACTAGGTACTAATTTTTTCGGTCAAAAATTAAATTTTAGGTAGTTTACTGCATTTGTAAAAGAACTTTTATACATTTTTCATGTAATTAAAACTTAAAAATTAGATTTCCGAAGTAATAATTACGTCCCAACAACATTATCATCGTACGATAAGCGGCAAATAACATCCTAAAGGTCACTGTTCCGGCGAAAACTATCCTTATGGCGCTTAAATTGACGCAATCGCGCCAAAATTCCGTGGAAGACTATCTTATAGGACAAAATAGCTATATTTATTTACATTAATAATTTAAAAAAAATACTAAACGATGCGTAATGAATTTTGCTATCGATTTCTATTCAAAAATACATACGTTCTCTAACAACTTTCAGAGATAATCAGAAAAAACCTCCTCCTGTAAAGTAGGTGTTTTGCAATTAGGATAGTTTTCCGCGGATGCGACGATAGAAGCTTCTGGTAAAGTTGCCATCACTTTACTAGGAGTATGACTTGACTAGACTAGACTATGACTTGATGACTTGGACTGTAACTTGACTTGACTTGACACAATATATGATATTAATTAACTTGAGATATCAATTACTTGACACTGGGTAAATACACAAAAGTGTGAAGCCAAAACAAAAAAAAAGTTATAGTTATCTACCGGCCGGTAGATGGAGCTAAACTAAAAAAGTTTTACTTCAGTCGTGTGGTCCGTTTTTTTTCCATAGTCTCTATTACTATTAATATTATTTATTCTGTGGTCCGATGAAATATGATGCAAGCTCAGTGGGAAATTGAAAAAATGTCCACGTATCGCAAATCACAGTATTTTTTGTCACCCGATAAAATGTTTTATTATCTGAAGTGGATGAAACCGATCTTGCTTATTGAGCATAATTTCACATATTACGACATAAGGTTGAAAAATTCAACATATAGGTTGTTGGTATATTAAGGTACTCACGCATTCTGTCTTGAGGCACCTCCAAGATGTTAAGGTGCTGTTACTCCGCCGAAGGGTCTTGTTTCCCTTCATACCATAGTTTTTCTCCTGAAACAATAAAAATGTGTTCTAATTCACGCGTCAGCATGACAAATTTTTGAAGTGAATTCTTCTGTAGGCTTGTTAAGCACTTTTTGGATGAACAAAAATCATGAAACTTGCGTCGTCACAGAACGCTTTCCGTGAACTATGTCACAAGTTACAATTTTCACTTCTATCAGCAGTCAAAGTTAAGTAAAGTCAAAGTTAGTAAAATAATTTTAAGTACCTAATACAATTATGACTTGTAAAAGTGTTAAAAATAGCCTATTTGCAATAAATCTTTTGACTTCTTTTGACTTTTAGTTCACAAAGACTGTCCCGCACATCTTTTTTTTGTAGCTAGTTGCATTGAACAGTTGGTAAAGTCAGTATGATTGTACTATAGTTAGTTGAAAGGTATTCTGCCCGTTCATAAAAAACGAGTGTGCTTTAGACCACACGACTGAAGTAAACCTTATATACGAGACTCTCTCTTTCTATCTTCACTAACTTATATCTCCGTCTCAACTTCCGTTCGCCTCGCCTGATTAAGTTCCGTAACGCTCTCGTCACGCATTCACCAGCTGACTCCCCAAGTCAAGCGTGCGTAAAGAAGCTGTTCCAAAACATTCAACTCCGAAGATTTCAGGTACATTTAGCCCATTGGATTAAATATATCTCTAGAGGCGACATGTCACATAAAACAAAGACGAGTTGTATCTTACTACCAATTAATCTAAAAAACGGAAGCAATGTCGAGGAAGCGGTAGTACTGCTACTGACACAATTGGTGGCGTCACCGCGCACCACGGTCTACCAATATTATACCTCCATCGTATGCGTGTCGCGTACAGTCAACGGCCAAACGGGCTGAATATTTAAAATCATTAGTACCTACTTACTCATTAGTTTTAATAGAATTTAGTTTCAAAATAATAACGATAATAAACGCATACATAGATCCTGGACCCTAACTAGGATTCTCTGTATCTAGGGTCCCAGGAACTAGGAAGACTATCGTCCCACAACATGCAGACTCAGAACAAGTCAGAAATACTTGTTTTATTTTTCCTATGTACAAATCCTTTTCCTGCCGCGGGAATCGAATCCGCTACCTCCGCGTTATTGTGTTTTTTTCCTGTGCACAAATACTTGTCCTGCCGCGAGAATCGAACCCACCACCGCGGCTATGAGCCGACCTGCTCAACCACTACACCACAGAGGCTTAACCTGTCATCCAAAGCACAGTAGCGCGTGCTTCGGATGACAGGTTAAGCCGTCTCCGGTCCCGGTCGGTTGTCAAATAGCTAAGTCCAAAGCTTTCAGGCGGCCATTATATAAAAATGTTTACACTCGAGCTGACTGATCACTGCCTATAGAAAGAAATAAACATCGAGCTACTTAGACTCCATAATTGAACCGAAATGTATTTAATTTAGTCAATTTTTTTTTTAAATATTATACCAACCAGTTTTTTTTTTAATAAAGTTTTTTGTGTAATTTATTGATATTTGTTGATGTTTGTTCTATGTCTGGGTGTTATATATTGTATTTCTATGTATATACATATTTAAAAACAAAAAGAATATTATATGTATTCTATATACTTACACTAGCTACGCTCCGCGGTTTCACCCGCGTGGTGAAACTTTTTTAATTCGACGCTCAACTTTTTTAATATTTTCATTCATAAGAAACTTCCTTTGAAAATAATAAACACGACAAAAATGAATTAGCGAAAATGTTGTATTCGTTCATCCGTGATAACCAAGGGAAATAGAGATTCATTTTTATATTACTTACGGATACATACTACAAGCTTTGCTTAGTTTGAGGCTAGATGGCGCTATGCGAAATGACGACTGTTTTTTTTTGTTCCGTTTGTGTTTTTATATGGTAGCTCCACACATGAGTCAGTGTCCACCATTGACTATAAATCCGGGCTTTATTATCTTTGGTGTCTACACTAAGCGTCATTTTGCACAATATTTTCGCCGCGGACTGTACCCGACCTCATGCACCGCCAAGGTAGCTGATAGAACAGAAATTAATTACTTCAAATGTATTTCAATATCAAACTCATGTCTAATTGCTTTGTGAATGAAACACACTACATTCATTTTAAACCTACTTCAAAAAAGGTTAAGGTTCTAAAATCGGTTGTATTTTATTACTTTTTTCGTTTTTATCCTCAGGTATATCTCCGTCATTTATAAATCGATATGGAAAATCTTTTTTTATTTGTAAGGGTGTTTTTAGGTTGGTCCTAAAAATGTACTAAAAACGGGGAACAACGAGCGACCTTATCAGCTTAAAGCAATCTTTTCCAGGCAAAATTTGGATGAAGAGAAATCATTGAAGTGGTAAAGGATGGGTACTCCCGCCCGGTGACGCTGTAAAGGTCAAAAAGGTCAAAGGATGGGTACTCCCGCCCGGTGACGCTGTAAAGGTCAAGAAGGTCAAAGGTTTCAGGTAGAGAGTTAGCGACTTACAGTATTAGACCGTTCAAATAAAAAGACAAGGAAAGGGGAGGTACACATTATTATTAGTACACATACTCAAGTACTTTTCATATTCTTAGTCGTATATACAATACCGGTACCTCGCGGTAGTAACCGATATGAGCATTCGCTCGGTTTCATGTGAACATGTTTTACAAATCTAAGATTTGGCACTCAAAGATTGGACTGACCCGATAGCACAGCTGATAGTGACCCTGCCTTCTGAACTGTAGGTTGTGGGTTCGATTCCCACCCAAGACTAACATTTGTGTGAAAATTGCCGTTTGTTCTAAGTCGGGTGCTGTACTGAATTCTATGTATGTCTTTATAAACATTAAAGCGTTTTTTTAAATTATTATTTATATATTCCAAAACAATACAATTGTACGGAAAATGTATATAACACACACAACAAAAATTATCACATATATAACTAAAACTATTAGTTCTAGTTATAAAAGTATTTTATTTATCAGTTATCTAGCTAGTTTCCATAGTACAATCGTTGCTTAGTTTAGGGCCAACTTGAAATGTCCACAACTATTATATTTTACCTTGTTGTCAATAAATTGTTTAATTTTGTATGGTACTAGCTTCTTCCCGCGGCTTCGCCCGCGTGGCCTATAAGAAACGAAGTTTTTTTTACAGATAATTCAACCACCCATTTCACCGTTTTAGGGGTGGATTTCGAAAAACCCTTTCTTAGTGGATACCTACACATTACAAAGAACACACCCTCCAAATTTCAAGTCTCTAGGACCAGTGGTTTAGGCTGTGCTTTGATATATAAGTCAGTCAGGAATTTGAATTTGATATGTATAGATTGTATTGTAAGATGTTGGACTCGGACTCCTCGTCACCAGTAGTAGACGAACTGCGGCCGCGGCCTGCAGGAGCCGCGAGGCGGCGCGGGCGGGGCCGCGCTCGCACCGAATGCTAAATTCGAGAAAGTGCCGAGAAAGCGCGCCTCACGCGGGCGCCACTAGTGATGTGCTGTGATTCTTTATACACTACACTACAATAATTTTTTTTCGTTGTTCGCCCATTGGGTACTTGGGCAGGCTAAAGTCGTGAGAACCGTATTCCGTAGAAACACTATACTTTAAGTTTTAAACCGCTTTCTGAAATAAGTAGGAGTCAAAAATAGTACTTTTAGTTATATTTTGTATTTATTGAAGTAAAACTTTTCTAAGCACACTTGACTTGGGAAATAAGCTGGTGAACGCGAGATGAACGGAAGTTGAAGTGGTTTACGCAGATCTCCATTGACAACATAAAAAAGTTAAAAATTTGTATTATTATGTTGGTAAGTACTTATGTCCGGTAAAATGACAATTTAAGTTGACAAGATGGCGACATTTACATTTAAAAAAAGCAAAAACAAAGTTATACCTACCGGCCGATAGATGGAGCTAAACTAAAGATGTGTTACTTCAGTCGTGTGGTCCTAAAGCACACTCGTGTTTTGCAACATTATTCTATCATAAAAACAAACTTTTATATACAACTTATATAAGTACTTAGGTATCTGATTTTAATTGAAATATTTTCAGACCTATACATAACATTTTTATTGTTTATTTTGGGAACCAAAATGTTAAATTCATTAATAGAACCTTCCTCTCGCGGTCTGTAAATGTTTACGATCTTAAGGTTGGTAATTGCATACACAAATCTTTGTCACAAGGCCGATGATATTATGTGATTTAATCAGGCATAGAGCATAGATTCTTTTTTTATTACAACGAGAATCGGTCGCTTACGATACTCGTCTAAGATAGGTATAGAAAACCCTGTTTTGCAACTATTAAAAAGTAATATGTACCTAGATATAGCGTTTTAGACTTTACTGCACACGGTGTGCTAAAGAATCTAGTTTGAAATCCGATAAACATTTTTAAGTCCCGATAGTACATACCATATGCTGAAATAAGCGTCAACGTCTGAAGATTATAGTAATAACTAATGTACGTGGTAAAATTTGTCTTTTTTACCATCTCTAGCGGCCGCAGAACAAATTGCCTGAGAAACAGTCTAGATTGCTGACTATTTATGTTGGTGTAATCGCACTCTCATTACCCACCTTCTAGACACTGCTTTACTCTGTTGTACATAAAATATTACGTTTCACTTTTTAATTGATTTCGTTTCATCAAAGTCAGATATTTTCATAAAAATTTAACGCAGTTTGTCTTTTGCTGCTTCGTTACGTGAAAGGTATTTACTTTAACGATAATGTACAATTGTTTTTCATGATGGTAACACTGTTGACAGGCCATTAGTGACTACTGATTTTCCGAATTGCAGTTTAGTGAAAAATACATTATATAGGAACTGTAGGTTGTGGATTCGATTCCCACCCAGGATAAACAATTGTGGGATGAACATCGATGTTTGTTCTGTGTCTGGGGGTTATATTGTATTCTATGTATATATTTACAAACAAACAGTGTCTACGTATTCTATCAGTTATCTGGTTCCCATAGTACAAGATTTGCTTAGTTTGGGGTCAGATGGCGCTGTTGGAAATGTCCAATTGTCCACAGATATTTATTTATTAATTATTTATTTATATTATTGTATTCAAATTGAGGCTTTTTTTGAACGGGGTAATGTTTTTGTTCTCTACCAACCTTTACTGCGTCACCGGGCGGGGTGGCTTATATTATCAAAATCGAAACACCTTTATAGTAGTGTTGGTGGGTAACTATCTACGATAGATTAAACTGAGTATAGAAGTGATCGGGGGGCGAGGTGGCTGGACTGCAGTCGCGACCCCTTCTCGCCCTAACGGACGGTGGACGAGGGCTCACGAGGGGGTTTTAGTGGGTTCGAGTCCCATATAAGTAGTAACATTACATTAGGTTAGAAAAACCTAAGTCACCACATAATATGGGAAACGAGCTGATGCCCGCAGCTTCACCCGCGGCGTGGCCTATGGGAAAATAATTCAACCACCTATTTCACCCTCTTAAGAGTGAAATTTCGAAAAATCCTTTCTTAGCAGATGCCTACGTCATAACATCTACCTGCATGCCAAATTTCAGCCCGATCCGTCCAGTGGTTTGGGCTGTGCGTTGATAGATCACTATGTCAATCAGTCAGTCACCTTTGAGTTATATTTAGATGCCTAAGCTAGGTTGCAATATTTTATACAAATAATTTTAAATTAAAGATTAAATTAACTGTACGATAAAAATTAAATACACACTAAGTTTTAGATTAATATTCGCATGCTAGAATACTAGATAATCTAGCGGAATTCTGCGATTGTGAGAAATGGCGTCAGTATATATAGGTATATATATGTATGACAAAAACACTCATGATAGGAAAAACCTACGTAAAATTAATGCAACTTATTATTTCCGCGACTATTTTCTGTAATGAAACCAGGTTGTTATTGTTTACATACTTACGATTAAAGTTGCAGTTTCGAGGACATTCCTACAAATTCTCGTAAAGCATGGTCAGTTGCTCTGATGGCTTACTTTATTAAAGTCAAAGTCGAAAGATTTATTGCAAATAAATAAAATAGCCTTATTTTAGCACTTTTATAAGTCAAAATTATAGTAGATCCTTAAAATCAAGTTATTTTACTAAGCATATAAAATTACAAAGTGCTTATTACTAGAAACACAGGCCTAGGTAATGTAATTTCCGTCTTACCTTAGGTCACAACCTAGGGTATAGTATTAATATTATCTGTGACCTAAGTAATGCCTCTAGCAGTAACAAGTAGTTACAACTATGTATGATAATAAACCTAGATTTGAGTGCATACTTTACAACGTTACTTTACCAAAAATGTGGTATAATGTGAAAATTAAATCAACTTTACTCGCCACTAGCCAGTTATATACGCCTTCCTAGTGCTTTTATGTGCAGTTAAAATGCGAATTTGCATTTTAATGTAAGTGGCAGTGTGTTGAATGAAAGCAAATACTTAGTTTTCGAAGTTATATCTACATAAAGAAATTCCTTACTAACTTGGTAATCCTAAAGAAAATACAAAAAAAAAACAGAAAAGTGGAGATATTACGTACAGGAATTATTTCCCCTTTTCAAATTAGTTTTTAGAAGGGTAGTTACTACTTTTGTACTACAAATAGAACCAGTAAGAAGTAAAATCACATTTGTTCTATCAATAGAACAAGTAGGAAGAATAATTATCAGTTGTTCTACCAATAATATGCCCAATGATGACATATAGAACCTGGACCCTAATTAGGATTCCCTGTGTCTAGGGACCCAGGAACTACGAGGACCATGACCCCACAACACCCAGACTCAGAACAAGAATTTGAACTTTTATTCTGTACACTAATTCTTGTCCTGCCGCGAGAATCGAACCCACCGCCTCGGGGCTATGAGCTTTCATATCCTCATATGCCCTCGGTGGCTCATAACCCGCAGGCAGCGGTTTGGATTCCCGTGACAGGCCAAGTATTTTTGACACAGGAAAACGCATACTTGTTCTGAGTCTGGGTGTTGTGGGACCACGGTCCCCGTAGTTCCTGGGTCCCTAGACACAGTGAATCCTAGTTAGAGTCCAGGTTCTATATGTGATCATTGGCCGTTAATACTATTATTATTATTGGTAGAACAGCCGAGAACTACTTGTTGTATTGGTAGAACAAATGTGATTTTACTTCTTACTGGTTCTATAATATAATAAGTTTTACTTCAGTCGTGTGGTTTAAAGCACACTCGTTTTTTTTTCTGTTAATTTAGGAGCCTTTGTGTTTAGCTCTAATATGGCTGATATATCCTAATTTTGCGGCAAATTTACGTCCACACTCTAAAGTCCACAGTCCACACTCCACGTCCACACCATACAGTACCGATGACAATGTTGTATTGGATATTTGAAACCGGTTTACTCTTAATTTAGTCTCACTTAAAATCAAGATCGCGCATTTATTTACAAATCCATTCAAATTAAAGAAACTAATTCGTTGTTTCAATAATAATAATAATAATAACGCCCAACGATCACATACATAATATGTATGTGATCGTTACATACATTATACGTACATTATTACTTGTGACAGCATTTATCGGTATGCAGTTATGTTTGAAAGTGCCCGATGTGCTGACTGCCCGTTTTGGAGTGTAACGCTAACGGTGCTCTACAATAGGCGCGCTCAATGTTAATGTACAGGCAAATATATTTATTATAAGCTGCCCTAAAAGGCTAGGTAGTAAAGGTACAACGAAAGAGGTATGCACACAGTTAGCGTTTTTCTTTTTGTAAAAACATTAAATACCTCTGAAATATACATATGAATAATCCACCTATTAAGCCCATAGACTTAGATCCGTATTACAGAACGATGCTCAGTCATCGATCGGTGCTCAAGCAGAGATTTCATTCATAAAGTGATCAAGAGAATGAAATCTCTGCTTAAGCACCGATCGATCTGTAATACGGACCTAAGACTATAGGCTTAATAGTAGGTGGATTATTCCCTTATGTTTTGAAGCCAAACTTCTTTACGCACGATTGACTTGGGTAGTAAGCTGGTGAATGAGGCGAACGGAAGTTGAAGTTGGTTCACGTAAATCGCCATTGTCAACATATAAAAAAATTTTTCAGGAAATATGTCAAGTCATGTCAAATATGTCAAACAATATAAAATAATTTACATTTATAAATTGTCATTTTTTCCTGACATACCAACATAATAATAATAATAAAAAAATACCAACATAATAATACAAATTTTTAGGTAGATGTTTAATATATGCCTTCTAGCACAAAATGGCTGTTAGTTCCAACCATTTACTGCCAAATTACTGTAATAATAACCGAAGGCTGCTCAACTCTAAATCACCAGAAGTTATTAGCCTAGGTCATACTGTCAGATCACCTAGTCCTAAATATTTAGGCTATGTGTCATCGTTATAAAAGGTAATTAAGAAACCTCAATCAAAACGTTTAATTAACAAGAATTGAAAGATTAAATTGAAATAATAACTGGAACATAAATTCATATGAGCTATAAAATAAATCGTAAAAACTATACGAATTGCCTCAGATTATTTGACTATTAATCAGCCTGAACTATATTTTTTATCATTTAATTTATTGACAGCCTCTGTGGTGTGGTGGTTGAGCAAGTCGGCTCATAACCCGGAGGCAGCGCGTTTCATTCCCGCAGCAAGACAAGTATTTGTGCACAGAAAAAAAAGCGCAAATACTTGTTGTGAGTTTGGGTGTTGTGGGACCAGGGTCCTCGTAGTTCCTGGGTCTCTAGACACGGAATCCTAGTTAGGGTCCAGGATCTATGTACGTGATCGTTGGGCGTTATTATTATTATATTATTTATTTATTCTATTGATGTACACAAAACAATTTGCTATCAAATTCAATACACACATATAATCGATTTAAATCCGTACGGTGCCTATATAATAGGCCCTCGCCGATGAGAAGAATAATATATATAACCAATAATACGTCTACCTATGAAATTGCCTTCCGCAGAACTTACATTTCAAATTAAAAAAATTATTGGATTTGTTGGTTATGCATCAAATACTCAAATACTTGCAAATACTACAAATACGGAAATTTCGTAGGTAAAGACCTAATAGTCAAAATTAGCGCGTGATGGACAAACGTGTTAAAAATTATCTTTCGTAAAACTTTTACGACATGTAAAACCAACGGAGAATAACAGTGTAAACAAAATATTATTATAAAAATAAGAATGACAGCCAACGATCACTGATCCTTGACCCTAACTTGTCCCCAAGTATAGGGGACCCAGGAGCTATGGACCATGGTCCTACAACACGTAGCACATGTAATTGCGCTTTTTTTCTTTGCAGAAATACTTGTTCTATCGTGGGAATTGAACTCGTCGCCTCCAGGTTATAAGGCGACTTGCGCAACCACCACACCATAGAGGCTGTTTCGAGTATAGATATTCACGATATTCCAGAACTATAAAACTTTAACACAATATAAATTTATAAACAATAGCTTCCGCATGCCCATTGTATCGGCATTCGGCAAGCATCGCCATCGGCACAAAATTAGGATTTCAAATGTCACACATCGGTCGCATACCGACAGTGACAATAAAACTACTTGACTATCCATACCAATTCAAATACACGTTGCTTTAATAGTCATACTTCTCGTTTTTCGCTTGTTCACTTGCTTCTTACTAACGCCTTAATGAACTTTGTCGGGAGAAGAGCTTCGAGAAGTAACTATTGTAAGGTGATAACGATTTTTTTTTCGTTCAAGTTGCTCATTTCTTCATTTTATAGCTGTATGAAAAAGTACTACTGACTGCGCAAGCACCACCTTCAGAGCGGCAAAATGCTGTACAAAACTTTATTACTTAGGCACTTATTAACTGGAGACTATAATATTGGGGATTGTCCTCCGCCCCGATGAGAGATGGTATGATCATTGCGTTTTTTTATTGTTTGATAGGCTTGCGTCCGACCACTATCGCACCAGATGGTAAGCGATTCAAACATAAGGACGAATACTAGGAGGCACTCCATTGACTAGTTACTTCACGCATGCCAACATTCTAAAGAAGATGATGGGATTCAGGGCACGATGTAGGAAGCAGCCAATAGACACGACTCAGCACAGCACTGGTGTCATATTACATAAGGTTTATTAAAGAATGGAATAATTTATAAGGTGTTTTGTCTGCTTGAATCAAAAATTATGTGTAGGTAATTAAGATTTTGATTTTTGTTCTAATTTGTATTTTGTATTTTATTTTGATGAGATTGTTATACAATAATGTGACTTGATTCGTTTTTATAATGAATGCATGTCTAATCTAAAACCATAATCAAGACATGCATTCATTATAAAATTCATTATAAAAACGAATCAAGTCACATATATATATACAATACATTATACGTATATATACAAGGTGAATATTAAGGAAAAGAGTGAATTAAATGCCACCTTGTATAATAAATAAAAGTCCAGAATTTTGAGATTTATTTACAGCAATTAGTGAATCGGATTTTTATTGAACAAGCTAATGCTGTTGGTCTCTACCGACCATTACAGCGTCACCGGGCAGAAAAGCGAATCAGTAAACGTGCATCTACACTAGATGCCCTGCGACTAGATGGAGTACAGAACAAGTGAGATAAAAAGAGCTAAAGATCCTGCTCAGTGGCGTGCCTTTAGGAGAGACTTGAGTTCCAGCAGTCTTTGATCATATATTTATATCGAACCCAACAATCGACTGGCGTGTGCTGATCTTAATGATGTTGATGACCAGTTATTCTGTAGTCACAACACCAAATATTTCTACAAAGCAATGAATATACTATTCTTTATGCTTTTTATAAACTTATGGCTTTCCCAGAGCTGCCAACGTAACAATAAACTCGGAAACTGGGTTCGGAAGCGCGTGTGCTGAATCGGACTATACGAATTGTTACGTCAAATTCACTTATACCTTTCCTTGTTACGTACTACGTCACGTGAGATGAATTGTGTTAAACAGATGCTTACAGTTTATTAGGTTGTCAGTATTCAGTTGAAATGCCGCGGTTTGCAGTTTCCTTGATATTTGATCGTTGATTGTTTTCCGATCGTTGCCGGTGGAGAAAGCAATACGCGTAAACAATTTTTTTTTATTTATTTGTTCACATAAGATAAAGCACACAGAATTATGCATCTAAGAATATTATGGACTAAAGAAGCTAATAACAAAAATAATGCTGAACCCTGAATCCCACACTAGGACGACCGGGCTTGTGTCGTGAGATTCAGTTTCTTTCTAAATGTAGGGTAATATATCATTGTTTATTAGAGTAGACATATAAAATTAATAAGTAATCATCACATAGATCAAGTCTTTCGGTTGACTGTTAATTTACATTTTTCCAGGTAATTCATCTGGTAAAATAGAGATAGATGGATAGAAAATGCTTTTTTGCACAAACAAGAATGTACATTAATGTCGACAGCTTCTGTGGTGTGGTGGTTGAGCAGGTCGGCTCATAACCCGGAGGCCGCGGGTTCGATTCCCGCAGCAGGACAAGTATTTGTGCACGGTAAAAAAAGCGCAAATACTTGTTCTGTGTCTGGGTGTTGTGGGATCATGGTCCTCGTAGTTCCTGGGTCCCTAGACACAGGGAATCCTAGTTAGGGTCCAGGATCTATGTATGTGATCGTTGGGCGTTATTATTACAATTATTACAATGCTTCCAGTTAACCTGGATGTAACGTGAAGAATTGAAAATTATTCCTAGAAAGTAGAATTTTTTCAAAAATATAATCCCGAGTTTAATTTTACACCCAGATCAATACAAAACGGCGGATTAGACTCCGTAGCTGGTAAATTAATTTGCTTAAATAAATTGATATTCTTGACCGATTATTCATTAATTTCACTAATATTGGAAACACCAAGTGACCTTCCGCGTGTTACATCATTTCCGATTTCTACCAGCTTGTGTTAGAAATATGCAGTTTTAGGTGAAAATTATGTAACTTGATAATGACCTCGATTGATAAATTATTCAATATTAAATTATTCGTCGCTGCATATTCATGAGATGTAACTATGAAATAAATTAATTATTCGCTTTCTATAAATTTAAATGTTAGGATTTCCCTCTTTCTGAACAATTACGCCGTCATTTTTTTTTCTCTGCTCTTTGGTTCTCCTCTATGTTACTCAATAAAATAATGACATCATCTACATTTATTCTTCTTCTCTTCGTTTTATGGCTTTCTATATATATCTCTATAGATAATTCTGCCAATGTCAAGTAAGGAATTTTTGTACAGTTATTTCATGTCAAAGTCTTATTTTGTTAGTCAAAATGCCGCAACAAAATGGTGGATATTTTACTGAAGGCTCTAGCAAGCCTTGAATAGAAAACGAAGGCATGGTTTACAAACTTGTACCCATTTTCCAACATTCATGCACGTTCACGAACACTTAACGGATTATAATCCACCCTTATCACACGTTAAAAGTAAAAAATACACGGGTTATGGAAATCAAATCAAAATTCACAACTACCATTTTTGGATTCTTTTCAACAACCATCCAATTTTCAAACCCCTAGGTTTGCAATAGTACCGCCAACACAATCGTCTCTCCATCGCAAGTACACATCAGTTGTTGTAATTTAAAGATTTATCTTATCTGTTATGAAAATGCACATACATATATAAGTACTATACCTTACTTCGTAGTTATGTATTTATTTGCTATACAGAGAGTCGAGAAGGATATTAAATCTGCAAAGATGTTTGTGAATAGAAGCTACGCGTAAACAAAGCATGCAATTATAATTCCTGTTACGGTGTCAAAAGACGTCATACAACATGCAAATCTCAACTCACGGAGTATTTACTGATGCACTGCATATTTACATGACAATTTAGTTGCTTATGGCTTATGTATTAGTGCAGAGTCGAACACAGGGGCGCATCCAGTCATCGTTGGGTAAGGGCAATTGCCCCGAACCTCGAGCTCCCAAGCTGTTACTTCCTTGCCACATATAAGTACGGTTGGAACAAATCGGTCACCAAGCTTGGACCAATAGCAGACTCCCCATTCAAACAACCTGACTTGCCTGGTAGCTCAGTTGGTAGTAACCCTGCCTTCTTAACTGTGGGCTGTGGATTCGATTGCCACTCAGAACAAACATATGTGTGATGAACATTGATGTTTTGTCTGGGTGTTATATTGTATTCTATGTATGTATATACAAACAAAAAGCACATAAGTATTGTATCAGTTATCTGGTCCCCATAATACCAGCTTTGCTTAGTTTGGGACTAGACGGCGCTGTGTGAAATGTCCACACGTATTATTATTATTATTGTTAAACAAGCTATATAAATATAAAGGATTCACTAAATAATCTAGGAATGGATGAATGGAATGAAAAATAGGCAAAATGGGTGGACTTAACGCTTACAGCATTCTCCTGCACGCTATATATTCTGCGTTTGAAAGGACTGAAATGTTTTGGAACTACCTGAAGTTGAGATGAGGCTACAAAATTAGTCCATAAAGGTTATAGCAAAGATTATACTTCACTGCAAAGCGTAAAAAAAAAACAAGTTTTTTTGTAACAAAATAAAATAAATACGATTAACTACGTCTTTGTTTTCCCACCCCGGGGTTACAAAGTATCATTGCGCCCGGTGCTCCACGTGACAAGGAAAATCATATAAATACGCGAAGACACTTGTGAAGCTGACTGTTGACTTTGTATGGAATGCACGACCACTCTGGAAGATATGGACAAAGACTAAGCTATAAATAGCCTTCATAGAACTCCTAACACGACTTTGTCTATTCAAACAGGACAATGAAGGTAGAGTAGGTATTCATATGTCATCTGCGCAAGTTACTAATAATTAAATCCTAAGTAGGTAAGTACAAGTAGAACATGAATTACAACAGACGAAGCAAACACAATCTTATACCTCCAACTGCAAAATTACACTTATTTTGGAAAAAGCCCTAACTTTAGATTCGTGAACGTTTATAATAGAACCCCAAACGAAATAAAAGAAGTTGTAAAAGACGAAATTTTTGCTCGTAAGTTAAAAGCTACCTATTGAAAAAATGTTATTATTCGGTCGAAGAGTTTCATAACTATAAATAAACATCAGAATTGTCTAGTGATAAACCAGCCTTATAATCTTCCAGAAAAGGAGTAAATTAAGCAATAAATCAAACCCTACATACATCAAAATAGAAACTGTAGATCATCTTATAAAACTAATTAGACCGCTTTGTTGGCCAATTACACTCAAATAAGAATCCGTTATGAATTAGATATATTTTGCAACTGACCATAAAAGTAGAATAAATGTGAAAAACAAAAAGTTAGACGCTCTCGGAAAATAAGTAATTCATCATTATAATCAGAGCAGCACAACATGGAAGACGCGTAACACTTTTTGTTACGTAAAATGTACGTGGGCTGCTTGAAGCTGTAGTGAGTTTAATTTTCAAGTCAGCATGATAGTTCCTCTTTAAAATGGTGCATGATGGCCAAACGTTTTGTTGTATGCAACGAGATAAGATAGGAGTTTCAAAAAGTTAAGCAAGTTTTTCGAGCGAATCATATAACTTTTGAAGTAAAACTTCTTTACGCACCCTTGACTTTGGGAGTAAGCTGGTGAATGCGAGACGAACGGAAGTTGAAGTTTGTACACGTAGATCTCCATTGTCAACATAATAAAGTAAAAAAATTGTATTATTTTGTTGGTATGTCCGGTAAAATTACAATTTACAATTATCAAGATGGCGACATCAACATTAAACAAACAATGTTATACCGGCCGATAGATGGAGCTAAACTAAAGAAGTTTTTTTAAAACGCTGACATACACTTCTGAAAACATTGACCGATCACATTGAAAGTCCTGAGTTAAAGATGCAATTATTTGGATTTCTGGGAAACTATTCTCATATAAGTCATTTAACGTAGGAGTGACACTGCAAATTCACATGTCGTACGGCATGACAGTCAAGTTATGGACCTTAACTTGAGTACAATTGTTATAAAATATCCACACAGCATAATTAAAATATAAGGATCTGTCAGTTAGTTAAAGATTGTGTTTCACTAGGTGGTAGGACTTTTCTGCAAAGTCCGTCTAGGTAGGTATCACCGCTTTGCAGGTTATTGTGCCGCCAAGCAGTAGTGCGCAAGCACTACTGTGTTCCGGTTCGAAGGGCACTGTAGCTAGTGAAATTACTGGGCGAATGAGACTTTGTGACCAGTCTAGTAATCTTATTGCTAGACTGTGCTGATGTCTCAGGATGTTGTGCGCAGTGCAGTGTCACGCGAAACTACACTTGAGTTTCAAGTGTCACTGCAACTGATATGGGCAGTCGTGTCGCTAAACATCAGGCAAGCGACAAGCTCGTCATGTCATTTCGTAACATTAAAAAAAATTGTAATGCTAATTAGTAAAGACACATGGCTGTTTAAGAAGAGTTCAACTCCATTACGTTGAATGGAGCCATCAAATAGCTCAATGGTTTCTATTATGAAATGTTTCAGCGATTAACTAAACGGTGATGTCACCATCGCATTGAATCTGGCAATACAGACTACGCTGCGCAGATGGCGATGTACAGGGCGAAGTTTTAATGCTTGAAGGGAAGGGCAGCAGAGCAAATACCGGTCTTATCGGTCGTTATAGTTGTCGATCGGTATGGTCGATAAACTTATCGAATACGAGCTTCTGCCAGCAGCTTCGCCCGCGGCGTGGCCTATGGGAAAATAATTCAACCACCCATTTCACCCTTTTAAGGGTGGAATTTCGAAAAATCCTTTCTTAGCGAATGCCTACGTCATAACATCTACCTGCATGCCAAATTTCAGCCCGATCCATCCAGTGTTTTGGGCTGTGCGTTGCTAGATCACTGTGTCAGTCAGTCAGTCAGTCACCTTTGAGTTATATATATTTAGATGCGAGTATGGATCTCTTGTCGACAAATCTTGATATTGACCGGTGATGAGATAAACTGAACAGATAGCATTATTATATAAATAATCGGTGCCCTAGCACGGCGGCAATCGAATTGTGATCCGGTAGAAGTAGGTACATAGGTAGCTGATAATTGATACAATTTTTGGCTTCTCAGTCACTCGACTTACACAGTTCACGTTGGGCTCAACTCATTTGCTCAATATTCAGTAATTACTTACTTACCTGCACTACTATTAGAGATATTCTCATTTTTGGTACCTATCAGGTAATTCAATGTGTAAATTATAGAGTAAAATATAATTCCATGAAGTCTTTCATTTACCTATTATAACTGCACACGTCTGTATAAGGAAAAGATCACCCACTAGCCAGATATATCAAAGGAGTGGCATCAAGTGACTTTCGGTTCATTGACCACGATATGTTCTCCAATGTTGTCATCGTCTCTGTTTGTCTGTTTGAGTTATCTAGCTTCCGTAATCTCAAATGTAGGCAGATCGTGTGATGACGAGTTAAAAAGAAACATGTGCTATGGATGTCGCAGAGTGGTGGTGTGGAGTGGATAAAATAAAAGAAGGATAGGGTTAGCCTGTCAGATAGGGGATTGAAATTTGGAAACTAGCTGGCGTTACTTGGAGAGGATGATCCATAATCGGAAAGTATGGCAAGCTCTAGGCCTCCACTATGCGGGAACACAATCTCACAAGACTGACAAGACAATCTCAGTACCGGTGTTTAATTATTCAAATTAACTCAAAGGTGACTGACTGACTGACTGACATAGTGATCTATCAATATCAACGCACAGCCCAAACCACTGGACGGGTCGGGCTGAAATTTGGCATGCAAGTAGATGTTATGACGTAGGCATCCGCTAAGAAAGGATTTTTCGAAATTCCACCCTTAAGAGGGTGAAATGGGTGGTTGAATTATTTTTCCATAGGCCACGCCACGGGCGAAGCTGCGGGCAGAACCTCGTTATGTTATAAGATTGTTGAATAAAGGCTATTATTATTATCATAATCTCAATTGGGTTTCTGCTCGCCTGCTATTTCCAATTATGCTTTTAACAAAGGCTGGTTACTGGTACTACTATTGAAATAAATAAAAAAATGCGATGAATGTTCCAAACATGAATTTGAATCTAAATTGTGAAAGGCAAATGTTACAAAAATTATATACGAAATCAGGCGGAAAGCAACGAAGATGAAAGAGGAAGACGTCGCCACAATTTATGTATAAGCCGCCTAAAATGGAGGATTTCGTCTCACCTGACTTTGTGTAGGCCTTACTTGTACTCATAGAAATCCAACATTAAATCAGTTCTGCTCACGGTTTGTGTGCCCACGTATGCAAACCAAACATGCTGGGCACGTACACGAATGAATTAACATACAAGAGATATGCAAGGTCGAATCCTAAGCACAGTAGATAAGGTACTACATCCTCCAACTTCCAACTATGAAACGGCGTCGTTCGACACAGCTCAGAGAAATATTCGTTCGTGTTTCATTATCAACTTAGGTATAAGACTTGGAAATAGAAAATAAGAAGTTGCGCTTTTTTCAAAGACGATAGATAGGTATAATAAGTACGCTAAGAGGATTGTGATGACAAAAAATAACGACTGTGCTTTAGACCATACGACTGAAGTAAAACTTATTTAGTTTAGCTCCATCTATCGGCCGGTATTACTTTGTTTTTGCTTTGTTTGATATTAATGTCGCCATCTTGACAATTGTAAATTGTCATTTTACCGGACATAGCAACATAATAATACAAGTTTAACTTTATTATGTTGACAATGGAGATCTACGTTAACCAACAACTTTCAACTTCCGTTCGCCTCGCCAACTTACTCCCCAAGTCAAGCGTGCGTAAAGAAGTTTTACTTCGATAAAGTCACTCCGCAAAATATCAGATGACTACCGATTACATGTAAATAGGTACGTACCGACAAATAATAATATGTACCAATGCTACGAAGTGGTACCCACCCGTAGGTGTCTTGCTGTCTTGTGAATCTAGTAGCACAAACAGCATTCCCACGTGTAGCCATTTGCGTTGCAAACTACGTCGTTCTTCAACGTCAAGTCTCGGGCATGCAAACTGTATGCCATCATTTGTTTAAGTATTTAATTACTTATTTATTACTGTTAGTGCGTCTATGTATTGTTTAGAATTTAGAACCTGTCCTGTATGTCCTGCCCTATATTATTAGCCTTCAAATAAGCTCTAATCAGTACTTTAATAAATGAAATCTTATTAATAATATATTGATAGCCTCTGTGGTTTGATGGTTGAACAGGTTAGCTCATAACCTGGAGGCGGCGGGTTTGATTCCCACGAACAAGTATTTTCAGCACAGAAAATAAACGCAAATACTTGTTCTTAGCTGAGTGTTGTGGGAACGTGGTCCTCTTAGTTTCTGGGACCCGGAATCCTAGTTAGGGTCCAGGATCTATGTATGTGATCGTTAGGCTTTTTTTATTGTCTAACATATAGACAAGAATAGTCGGTTAAAGTGTGAATATGAATAAATAATTAAATCACAATCTAGCTTAATTTTAAAACCCCACATAAAATTATTTTACGATATAATTATGTTAAACCATAAATTAAATACGTGTCTCTAAACAAAAGTTTTACTGTGAGTACAAACGCACCGTAAGAAACAAGATGCACTGCAACGTAACTAGAGGAAACGACTCATCTGTTATTCAGCCATAAAAAGATCAGATAAGAAACTATGATAAGGGTTGCGGTTGCATCAACTCACGCGGCCCGCAAAAACAAAGGAAATGTTGCAAAACGCACCGGACGCATTATAATTTAAAAAATATGAGGTTAATAGATTCGCACAACTTTCTATTATAACATGTGATGTAATATTGAGCTGTGTGCGGCATCGCGAACATTTTCAACGGTCTTTCACAATCCTTTAATGGTAACGAGAAACTGTTTGAATGCAACCGCTTCGTTTTTCGATTTTTATCATCACACCTGAATAAAGAATTGCTCATTAGTACTCGACTTGTGAATATCATTTGAGTTCATGAAGTTTATGGTTAAGGGTGCAGTTGTCTTCCAGGATTAAGGATCCTACCCTCGTATAAAGAGGTCGTCGACAACGAGAAATGGTCTCTCCGTTGACGATTTTTTTTTTGTTTGGTTTTGGCTCCACACTTTTGTGTATTTAGCCAGTGTCAAGTAATTGATAATATCTCACGTTAATTAACATCATATAAGTGTCAGGTCAAGTCACAGTCCAAATCATCAAGTTAAGTCATAGTCTAGTCTAGTCAAGTCATACTCCTAGTAAAGTGGTGGCAACTTTACCAGAAGCTTCTATGGAGTTTTGGAAACAACACGAAAAGGATCGTTTCATCATCATCATACCACTTTCCCACACTCACGCCTGTAATTCGGCACTTAACGAATAAAATGCCACCAATTTTATGCACTAACACTGAAAATAACACAAGTTTTGGAAAATAATACAATGCGGCGACGCGATCTTTTTCAATACATTTTCGTTTTCCCGCCTAAACTCCAGTTGACGATATCTGTATACTTAATTACATATTACTTTACATTCCATATTATGAGCTTAAATTTACCAAAACCTTTTCTTAGGCAAATCTTGCGCCATAAAAGAAAGTCAACTCTCAAAGGATTAGCGATTTACTGCAGTACCTACGTTGACTATCAGTCAGCTATAGTTAAGTCAGAACAAAGCCATTTATTAATATAGATAGATAAATATTTAGTTTTACACTGTTAGTACTTTGGTACCTATAAAGATTATCTATACGTCCGGTGGAGGGCACTGATATGCAAAAACATTCCTTTTTTGGTTTTGTTAGGTTTTCCTTGATTGGGTAAAAATGTTTCCAATTAGGATTAAAATAATTTTGATTTTTCATGAACAGTTTTATAAGTTTGACCTATACAGTAATGTGACGAAATTTAATTGAATCATAAATATTATTTGCTGTAATTATTATTATTTTGATTAGGAAATGTATGCTTCACTTTAAAGTGCAACGGCCTTACTGACAGGGTTCATACATTGAAATGTTTGGGACTTAGATTATTATTTAGATTAGTCAGACTGAGTAATCTTCACGCCGTCGCACAGTGGTCCCATTTTGAAAAAAGGTGGACTTAGGACCGAAAGTCGGAATTTCGGGCTGTTTTTTTTTTATAGAATAGGTCTTAACTATCCTAACAACATCTATTCTATAAAGAAAATCCGTAGGATGCATAGTTTTCGAGAAAAAAAATAATCTTTTTTTTCTTGTATGGAGAAAAACATACTTTATTATTTTTCTCAAGTTGGGTGAAATAGTGACGGCTTTTGTTGATATTTTATGAAAGCCCTAGTGGTATTGTATCCAGAAAAAAATAAAACCAATGCGGTCACCTGCGGCCGCGGGAATAATCAGATGTCAAAAATTGATTAATTTTTTTTGCGTATTTTGCAAACATTGTTCGTTTCTGGCCAATTATTTATGTATTTTAGGTTAGCGCTCCATACTTTAATTCGAACTATTATATAACATTTCAAAAAAATTAATCAAAATCGAGTTTTTTTTTTATAATTGCTGTTTCATTCATGAAAATGCACGCATACATGGTTAATTCAAAATGCAAATCCTATATTACTCAGTATAATGTACAAAATAAACATGCACGTACCTAAAACGTAAAAAAAAAAAATTAGTTTTTCGTTTATGCTTACTAAAAGTCACTGGTAATGGTTACCGACATTACTTACCTACCACTGGCGGGCATTATCTGCATAATCGATTTCGTGCTTTGTATTTTCAAAACTGGTTTTGCGACAGCATTTTCACAACCGCGGTCGTTGAATGCGAGGCAGGATATAAACAAACGAGTCACATCTGATACTAGCTATGACTGGTCGCTAGCTGGTCGCTTTGTTCCTGACAAATCCTGACAACAGGATAACTCGTATATGCATGCAAGTAACTACCCCCTAAACATAAAAGTGATATAGCTCATCAATAATAATTGGCGTATGTTATACACCAATAATGTTTGTTATTGGTGTGTGTTTTAATCTTATGTAGTTGTGTACGTATGATTTTCTACCAGAAACATAAGATAAATCTGTAGCCTTGAAAAGGGCTGTTTTATATGTAGTTTTTTAAAGGATAAAATAAATAAAAAATTATAGCATTGGATCTGGTATATTTTCATTTTCTACTCTTCTTCCACGTATACGCACTCCGAGTCTATTTCGAGCAACTGAATTGCCTCAGGAAGCATCTCTAGATGATTAGGCTTTGAAAATTTTGGTCTAAGCCATGATATGTGGGGGTCTGAACTTATTAAAAGCCCGTGTAGTATGTCCTCGTTTGTTTGGATCCTTCCTGTCTTTCTCGTGTTCTTCTCTCTTACGTTCCGGAAGTCTTTATTACGAGCCTCGGAAGCTTCCTCCGACAAGGACCCTAAAAATAATAAAAAATATGCTATAATTATACGTTGAAGTTGACATTGAAACTATTATTTTAGTGTTTATAGATTTACAGTTAGTTAACTGCTTTATATTTCATTTGTCTTGATCTATTATTACTTACCAATAGGCAGAACTGAAAAATGACTGCAAATATCTGCTCCGTGCATCAGAAGTTTGTGGACACTAACAGGCATGTAGTACCACGGATAGAGATGCACATACAGTTCTGCTGTTTCTTTGCAATAACGTCTGAAGTTCGCAATATTGACGTTCTTTCCTGAAGATATAACTTGCAGAATGACAGAAAATCGGAGTAACAAATCTTCATCAACTCCAGTGATTCTCGATGATCTTTTATAATCTCGGAAAAAACGTCTTGCAGTGTTTCCATCGTTAGTTGTTCCAAAGCCCTGCAAAGAAGAAATTAAGTTAGTAGGGCATACAAAAACAGACGAGTATATAATATAAAGGAAGCAAATTAAAGGAAAAATTACCTGTTTTACAATATCGATGAGTATTCCAGTCTGTTCCCGAAACTCTTGTTGTGTGGCATTTTTCTTTGCTTGCTTCAATTCCTTGTGATCGCCACGAGCACTCCAGCGCTGGAAGTCCATATTATAAGATATATGAAGTAGACACTCCATACATCTTATCTTCATATGTAACGATGAAATTCCATATTGGTACAAATCCTGTCGAAGCGGTCTCGTGGCCAAAAGCTCCAAGTTATTCATTTCACTTGGTTTCGCCAAGCAAATGGGGCACGTTGCTGATGAAGGTACATCTGCAATAATATTCGCCACTTTCCCATCGATCATAGTCATGTGCAGTTCATGGGCTATCTCCACATCACCACAATTTGTTGGTACCAATTTTGTAATTTCGCGCTGCATTTCTAAGTGTTCCCCTTTTATGAACTCCGCAGTCTCTGAAGTAAACGTGAATTTCACTGGCCGACAGTAATGTGGTGAGCAAGGATTTGGGTTTTCCCAAATAATCATTTCTCCCCCATCAACTAGTCGGAGTGGGACGATGCTGATCAATACAACAGAGGAATCGTCAAACTCAGGAGCTGAGACTTGTTTGTAATTACTCTGTGACGATGCTCCGTCAAGGCCCCATTTCCATATCAACTTCAGTCCTTCTTTGGTTGAACTTGTGATTGGTCTTAAGTCTAGCAAAATTCTTTCCACTGTGTGGTTAAGAAGTCCTTGCAACCTGAAAAATAAAATAAATTAATAAAAGTAAGCTAATGAAGCTTAAAAATTTTAAAACAACATATAGTATAATTTTATAAATACCTTATGCGAGCTCCCATTTCCGTTACTTCCACGTGTTCTTCAGATGGGTAACATCTCTTTTTAGCGTCAAGTAACTTGTGATAAGACGGAAAGGCAGCTGAACAATTTTCATCCTTCAGAAACATTCTCAAGGATAAGTATTGCCATTTGGATAGGCTAAGGGCTGTGTACAAAGCCAAAGATGTATCCTCTGCTATACTGACTACTTTTTCTTCCTTGAAAAGGAGTTTTGTTACATCTGATACAACTTCGGGAGTCTCGCACAGATATTCCACAATCTTCGCTAAAGCATATTTTCCATTTTCTTTTAACTTGGAAATAAAATAATACTGTAGTTCTTCTTCAGAGTTATCGTTAACAAAGACACTGGAACGTCTTTTCTTCTGTTTGTTGCCCAAATCGGCAAAGGGCACTCTAACTTCTTTTACAGTAGAGGTACCTGTTTCCGCAGTGCAGACAGATGGAATAGCAACCGGCAGTAATTCCGGCTCTTCAACTAAGTCCTCTGGCATTCTCATTGTAGTAACAAGATCAACCGTATTGCAAGTAGGCCAATTAATATTGGTCTCTAACCACTTGCGGTTGTTTTCCCGATTCATAAATGTCTTCAAGTTTCTGCTTGCATCTTTCCACTTCTTAGTTACAAGATTGGTGAATAGCCGACAAAACTCCTTAATTGTTTGATGGTCATCTTCAGATATTTCACATGGTATTTTGGAAACTATGAATTCACACAATTTATTGTAATCCTTAAGATTTCCATTATCTTTAAGAATCAAGAACATATCAAAATATGTGCCTAAGCCAGCCATTGCAAATTCAAAATAGTAATTTTTAGTACTTCACAGTTAGCGATGAATCAATTTAAATTAACATTGCTCTGTATTTAATACGCCATAACAGATAGGTCATTAGTCACTATGTGCAAGAGCAAGGTAATAGTAAACGACCAATCACAGCCATTTATCAAAAATGACTCATTTGTTTGTATAGATAAAGTCCGCCAATGGGAGCTAAGTAACGTGTAATAAGTAATCAGGAATCTGCACAAACAAATGAGTCATTTTTTCTGGTAGAAAATCATACGTATACAGATGACAGAAAGATTAAAACACACCAATAACAAACATTATTGGTGTATAACATACGCCAATTATTATTGATGTAGCTATATCACTTTTATTTTTAGGGGGTAGTTACTTGCATGCATATACGAGTTATCCTGTTGTCAGGATTTGTCAGGAACAAAGCGACCAGCTAGCGACCAGTCACAGCTAGTATCAGATGTGACTCGTTTGTTTATATCCTGCCTCGCATTCAACAACCGCGGTTGTGAAAATGCTGTCGCAAAACCAGTTTTGAAAATACAAAGCAAGAAATCGATTATGCAGATAATGCCCGCCAGTGGTAGGTAAGTAATGTCGGTAACCATTACCGGTGACTTTTAGTAAGCATAAACGAAAAACTAAAATATTTTTTTTTTTTTTTTACGTTTTAGGTACGTGCATGTTTATTTTGTACATTATACTGAGTAATATAGGATTTGCATTTTGAACTAACCATGTATGCGTGCAATTTCATGAGTAAAACAGCAATTATAAAAAAAAATTACTCGATTTTGATTAACTTTTTTGAAATGTTATATAATAGTTCGAATTAAAGTATGGAGCGCTAACCTAAAATACATAAATAATTGGCCAGAAACGAACAATGTTTGCAAAATACGCAAAAAAAATTAATCAATTTTTGACATCTGATTATTCCCGCGGCCGCAGGTGACCGCATTGGTTTTATTTTTTTCTGGATACAATACCACTAGGGCTTTCATAAAATATCAACAAAAGCCGTCACTATTTCACCCAACTTGAGAAAAATAATAAAGTATGTTTTTCTCCATACAAGAAAAAAAAGATTATTTTTTTTCTCGAAAACTATGCATCCTACGGATTTTCTTTATAGAATAGATGTTGTTAGGATAGTTAAGACCTATTCTATAAAAAAAAAACAGCCCGAAATTCCGACTTTCGGTCCTAAGTCCACCTTTTTTCAAAATGGGACCACTGTGCGTCGTCGCCGCCCGAAACCCTTCTTGAATGACTTCCCGGACAATGCTATAGTAGCCGTAATATCGGCTGCGCTGGATCGTCGGACCAGTGTAGCCCTTCTGGCTCAGGTACCGGCACCGGTATAGGATACCAGCGTAACACAATCAGACCCCGCCGGCGAGGTCGACGTACCCCCCGTAGGTTAGCTAGAACGGTCGCGACTTTCAATAGGGTCCACTCTTCCAGTGTACGTAATCTTCTCGTTCCTCTTATCCCGGGAACGTCTAGGCTGGCACCCCAGGCGTGCCCTTGAGCTAGTTGCCTCTCACTTTGGACGACTGGCGCCTTAAGCGCTTGCCCTCCCACCCGGTGACGCTGTAAAGGTCGGTAGGTACAAAAAGCATTAGCTCGTTCAAAAAATACCTATATTATCTTCTTCTCGTGTAGGCAAGTGGTCTCAACTAAGTTATAATATTGTATGAAAGCATGGAACAAATAAATAAATAATTATGTAAATATAGGCTATCAAACAAAAGACAACATTGTTAAAGGTAGATGAAGGCTTAAAATCGATAGAAAAGTCAAACATGGATTCGCTAATAAAGTAGATATATTATAGTCAAATTTCTTACCTTTCCAGAATCAATTTCGCACTGCAACATGTTGCCACTATAAATCAGTTATTTCCATAAAATTAATAATTATGTTCATGAATGATTCATTCACAATAATATTGTTCTTGGACATAAATCGTGCACAGAACCAATGTAAACTAAAGTAAATCGACTATGTGTTCAGTTGGCACACTTGTAGATATAGAGCAGATAATGTACCGCGATATGAAGATGAAAATAGCTGTTTTCCTAAATTTACTTAACCGCAATGTCAACCTATCGCTCTATCTCAGATAGTAAAACCGCTTATCTTGTCAAAAATGTTTACTTCTTGGCTTCTTAGCTTAAGCACGTGATATCGCGGCTACAGCATTTTCATCTCTCATTGATACATTTGATTACCAATAACTCAGTCACGAAGAGTTCTTCTTCTTCGTCGATTAGCATTTATGGTAATTTAGAACCTATCCAATATTTTTGTAATTTATTATGTTTAGAACAATAATTTAAGCGTTATGTTTTGACTTGTGAAAGTAATAAATTAACTACCTATTTCAGTTTTGAGCCCATCAGAAAATGATGAAGATGTGTAAAGTGATAGTAGGGACTAAATATCAAACGCCAAGCGATTACTAGTAAGTCAAGCTATATATATCGGAATAACTACAGTAGATACCTACATACCACTATACTTCTTAAAGGCAGAGCCTATCTACTTGTGATATTTTATTGTGCTCATAGGCAGATGCGATAGTACGAGTCCCAGGTGCAGGTGCAATATTTACAGTACCCACTTATCCTACCTACTGCGCCAAAATAAAAAGGAATACTTGGCAGATATACTCTCGCACCCTGTGAGTGGTAAGTGATAACTACCATTCCGGTACCTACCACTTACCACCTCTTACAGTGTAGGTATAGGCTGGCTTGCATTTAATGTCCTATAAAAGTAGGTGGAGTAATTACTCTACAAAGTAGGTACAAACCTAAAAATACTTATATGTAGGTAAATGTGGCTCCAATATTTATAGTAATCTCGGTAGCGGTTACATATTTGAGCCATTTGGTGTTGAAGCCCTGGGTGAGTAGGGACCGGGAGCTCATCGCGTTTTCCAAATTTTCTCAGAGCACCTGTTCGGTGTGACGTATGCCCAAAATGCTGGCACTTAGTTGGCACAACGAATCAGCATTGCAACGGGACAATGCTGCCAGCATTTGGACTATCTATAGGTCATCGCGGCAAGTAGTAGCATTTAGTATTAGTTGTTAGTATTTCGTTTATTAAAAGAACAAAGGCTTATCCCGTTAAAAAAATGGTAAGAGTTATAATATATCTAGATATTTTTTAGTAATTCATTGATACCATAGAAATCTAAATAATAAGGTTAGATTCATGTTAGACTTACATGATTGTAACTGACTCGCTGACTCGCTACTTCCATCTAATGTCCAAATGACTTTAAGTATAGCGGTGATAAATCATAACACGTCCATGATCATAACGTGTCCTAAAATTACGACTCCGCTGCGCGTCGTTGAAGTGGGCCGAGAAATTCGATCACAATCTGCAAACAAGCCGACAACGTAGACAACTAGATATTGCTCGTTATTCTGCACATAGCTCGCATTTGTGCCACCGACCTAGGCCACCGGCAGTAGACTAGCGATAGACCGTGGCTGCCGGCTGGATAGCTTAGCTTGGGCTGAAAATATTACCTGCGTGAGAGAGGCAACTATTAAGTCACAGAATATACAAACCTAATAGAGCAGTTTTACATGCATTTAAAATCAATGCACTGTAAAACCTGTTTGACTTCTCGCAATATATAAGCCCCATCGACATGAAGAAAATGCATAATTACGTACTGTATATCACATTTGTTTCAAAACCTTAATCAAGATATTTTTTATAGAATTTGATCACCAACACGCCTGAGGGTAAGCGACGGTTTAGCCGAAAACGTAGCTGCAAGTAAATCAAGAGGTAAGCACCTATTACTCTTTATTTATCATACGGGAAAAGTGCCTTTATTCTTTTGAACTTTTAGCCACACTACCTACTAAAAAACTTTTACTTTGAGTTTGCCATAAAGTTGAAACTATACGTATGACAAACAGTCACAGAGTCAACGGTTGCTTTTAATTATTATTATCATAGCTCTGCAGTGTCCGACCCGGAAGGCATTATCCACCGCAGTGCAATGCGTGAGCGGAATAATTTACCGAGCAGATAGCTAATATTTACATTTAGGTTGATCTGAGGTTCTGCGCTTGTGCGCCTAATTACTATTTTTTTATGTTAAGGAATGACGTGACGAGCTAGCCGTTCGCCTGATGTTAAACGACACGGCTGCCCATATCAGCTGCAGTGTTACTCGGAACTCTAAAGTATAGAGTTTCACGTGACACTGCACTGCGCACGTCATCCTGAGACATCAGCACAATATAGTAATAAGATTACTAAACTGTGAAATCAGATCATAAAATCTCATTTGCCCAGTAATTTCACTAGCTACAGTGCCCTTCAAACCGGAACACAGCAGTGCTTGCGCACTACTGCTTGGCGGCAGAATAACTGGCAAAGCGGTGGTACCTACCTAGACGAACTTTGCAGTAAAGTCCTACCGTCTACCACCATTCATGATAGGCATAACGTACCTACCTATGGAAGCTACCTACTTAGCATATTTGGCGTTAGGTATATACCCAACACGCTAGTGCATATGCACTGCATAGCTTATCTTTTACATCTTACACAATTGAGCGAGTCCGAAGCGTCTCCGTTCAGTTTAGGCCAAAAATTATTTCGTATGTACAAATCGCTTTTCTCAACCAATTCTCATGATATTTTGTGAGCAGGTTCGATAATTATACGGAATTTTTCATTCAGGATATTCACAAGCTTGGTGAGCTACACGTTATTGGCAGCCTGCAGCCAGATCCTGGCCATCAACATCGCTACGGAACACGGTCGTGTCTATGGGCTGAAGCACCACACGACTAGGGTTGGGTTGCTATCTTGCTTGTGCTACGTGCTGATGATTTGTCTTTGTTTGATGTCTTACTCTGACCTGAATGCGCAGTATTTTACATATAATAAATATTTATTTTATTTTTAAGCCATGCTTGTATCTTGAGCATATCTATGGAAAACGGTAATTATATAGCATTCATTATACCTATATAGTGTATCTACGTGTTGTGTACTCCTATATAATTGCTGACCACCTAACCTAGATCAAGTCCCACCGGATCGGCATGCAAATCCCTGCGCATTGCGACTAACTGGATCCTGCACCTGACGGAACTGCTGTCAACGGTGCCAGGATTTTCTTTTCATTATCTGTAGCACGTGAAGTGTCAAAGAGTTCTAATCAGCTGGGTGATCACGTAACTCGATTGCAGCCAATAGAAACACAAATTTGTATAGATTTGACAGTTTGAATACGCAGTTTACGTGCATAGTTAGTATGGAAATTTCACCTTGCTTTGCACTCAGTTTCGTGATCATCTCCCTGGTATATATGTACCTACGTAGATGGGTGTAATACAAAACTAGAGAATAGTAATCTGACAACCTACGTATTCAGGATGTACTATGTATTTACCCTATTCGATTTATACCTAGGTACTACGTTAGAGAATTAAAAATGCTTGGAGTCCGGCACAATAAACAATTCTTTATTTGAATTCCACAATGTTGCAGTTTACATCATAAAAATCATATCTTGCAAGTCGTCAGCCGTGAACATGCACAACCAAACTGCACAGTAAAATGAGAGAAAACATGGTATACCTACTAATAAAATTAATAGGTATGACTTCAGTCAGTTCAGACAGAATAATTAAGATATATTCCCTTAATTTTGGTTCCATTAAACTTAGATTTTATTAAAATATACAGCGCTAGATATTTTGGCATTCAACAAAATGCTGAGCGGAACGCCTGTTAAACACTGACTGTCAAAACATAATAGTAAAACTTATTATCTACTATTAACTTTATTCTATTTTATTCTCACAAATTTACCGTAAGTGGTATTCAATTTAATATTCCCATAGTATTCCATAAGCACTAACATTAACAACGTGTCAGCAATTCCTTAACGTGGTAAAAGTAAGTAGGTACAACATAATCAAAGGGTACAACTTAATTTTCTCAATTAGCCCGAACTAAAGGGCACATAAAATTATCGGTGCACACTTGCAGTTTTCTTTTATAAATCCGCATTTTTGTGCTCGCTGACGCTTCACCGGTTATGGGTAAACTTGTATTGAGCCTTGAGCTACAACGCACATATTTTTTGCTTTTGCCCCAACGTCGTCCATATACGTTTAGCTAACCTTGCATACCTATCATATTTTCACTGCTCTCATTTAACGTAGTCAAATATTTGTTCGGAAATATGCCATTCGCATTTCCTCGATGTGCGATCATTTGTTCTGAGTTTGCGTTTAAAATGCAAATAAACCTTGGATTAAGAACAGTTACCTGCGGAGGCCGACCTTGCTGTGTACACCTAACTTATGGTTTAACGAAAGGCTATTATTTGGTATATATGGTAATTTTTTCGAATAAAATAATAATATTTCAATACGTTATCATTGAAGTAAGTACATTTTCGCAACAAAAACCTCGTCCTTTAGTCGGCACAGCTAACAATCTATACATACGTTTATACCCTACACCTCAAAGGGTAAATAACCGAGATACTCTATATACTTTACCCTGCATTACCTGGAAGACACATACGTACAGATAGACCAAGAAAGGTCTGCTGGCTAAAAGTGATGTTTAAGTTATGATTATTCGCCGTTACCTGATTCATCTGTGCATTCTGAGTGACATTAGTGCCACATCCACCCACGGTTGTACGGAAGGTTCACTCAAATCGTGGTTCCGCCAGAGTTCCGCGACGACCGCGCACGCGCCTTCCCATACGAAGCGAAGCGGAAGTACCCGCAGATATTGTATGTGATTATACTCTCTGCACCCTTATTGAAGAGGCAAGTACGTTGAAGCGATGTGGGCTTTATTGCTCATACTGTAGAGTTAATATTAGCGTCACGGCAAAGCCGTAGGACGTGAGTTTTCAATAAACACTAGATACCAAGTATAATTTTTAAAGAAATGGTTAGATATGATTTACAACGAGCAACGTACAATTTGTATCAGCTTCGACAATAAAAGCAATTGTGCACTTTGCAGCTAGGAGAGAAGTTTCCTAATTAGTATTCATTGGATATTCAATGATGTTTTAATAAAACGACGAAGAATAATAGTGTTTATTGACTGGCCCGATGGCTCAGTTAGTACCCTGCCTTCTGAGCTGTAGGTTGTGGGTTCGATTCCCACCCAGTACAAGCATTTGTGTGATGAACATCAATGTTTGTTCTGTATCTGGGTGTTATATTGTATTCTATGTATGTATTTACAAACAAAAAGTATCTAAGTATTGTATCAGTTATCTGATTCTATAGTACAAGATTTGCTTAGTTTAGGGCTAGATGGCGAATAAATATTTGTACACATTTTACGTGTACAAATATTTATTCATTTATTTATTGAGACTTGGCTGACACAGACAAACCTACCACAACGAAGATATAAGCTTCATAAAGTTATGCTGCCATCAACTCAGGCGAGAAGTTTCATTTACATTAGCACCTATAATGCCTTACCTAACAAATTGTAGTTACACACATGTGTATTTGTGTAGTGGGAGCACACGCGCTTTACTTAAACTGAGTCATATCGGATTACAAGATTGGGCCAGACCCATAGGCCTATATAATAATAATAATAATAACGCCCAACGATCACATACATAGGTCCTGGACTCTGACTAGGAATCCCTATGTCTAGAGACCCAGGAACTACGAGGACTGTGGTTTCACAACTCCCAGACTCAGAGTATATGCGCTTTTTATTCTATGCACAAATACTTGTCCCGTCGCGGGAATCGAACCCGCCGCCTTCGGGCTATGAGCCGACCTACTCAACTACCACACCATAGAGGCTGGCTGTATATGACTTATTTTCGGACACTACAAGACTGTAAGATATAGAATAAACTTTCAGTTGAGGTATTTCCACCAAGAGACTTAAAATATGTTCAACGTGATTAGGTATAGATGACGGTAACTGCTTTTTTTTGAACGGGCTAATTGTGTTAGCCTCTACCGACATCTACAGCGTCACCGGGCTGCAAACGAACAAGCTAGTTCTTATAAAAAAATCGGTTGGACAATCACTAGTATTTCATTTATCGATTCTACACCGATCAAAAGCTCATTAGCACAATGCCTACCCGCAAGCACCTATTATCCAATCCTCCTAACATCTCTCTACATGTGACACGCACTTTCGATTTCATCTGCTGGCACTGGCGTATGTAGTGTAGTGAAAGTGCGCAGGTGTTAAGCGGTCGGTGACCTCTGCAGCCCTGACGGTGACGCCCTGAGGGCTAGACGCCGGTTTGTGAAGAAACCACTTGTCTACCTGTCTTGCCATTGCCACCCAGGACGTGTCAGTGACTTCAATCGATCTCGCAACATCATGAGACTGTTTGTATTTTTGTTGCTTTGTCGGCTTTTAAAGACGATAATAATAATAATAAATTTATTTGTTCACATAAAATAAAGCACAGAAGAATATTATGGACGATAGAAATTAATAACAAAAATAATGCTGAGCCCTGAATCCCACGCTAGGACGACCGAGCCTGTGTCGTGAGATTCAGTTTCTTCCTAAATGCAGGGTAGTTTATTACTGTTTATTAGAGTAGACAAATAATATTGCATACTTAAATATCTATTTTGTGGTTCATTATAATAACGCCCAACGATCACACACATAGATCCGGGACCCTAACTAGGATTCTGTGTTTAGGGACCCAGGAACTACGAGGACCATGGTCCCACAAAACCCAGACTCAGAACAAGTATTTGCGCTTTTTTTTTCTGTGCACTAATACTTGTCCTGCCGCGGGAATCGAACCCGCAGCCTCCGGGTTATGAGCCGACCTGCTCAACCACCACAACACAGAGGCTGTCATTAGTATCTAGGTAGGTACTTTTCCATACAATAAAAGGATTTGCGTTATACGATTATATCATAATTTAAGTACTAACAATATGAGTAGGTAGGTATGCGCTCAGGAGATCATTCTACAGTTTATGAGCGTGGATTGTAGACAGTTTTGGTAGAATACTTGAGTTACCCCATTAGAATTTGGAGCGCCAATTTGAACAGCTACTTGCCCCTTGCATCCATAGGCTTCACGGTTTCTACCATCTAGGCGATTACGTAACTTATACGCAACGAATAGAAACACAAATTGTAATATTGTATAGTATAATTGTATGGATTTGACAGTTTCAATACGCAGCTTATGTGCATACCTAAGTACCCATCCTCATCATCATATAAATAATAAATAAATAATAACGACCAACGATCACATAAATAGACCCTGGATCCTAACTAGGATTCCATGTGTGTAGAGATCCAGGAATTAAGAGGACTATGGTCCCACGACACCCAGACACAGAACAAGTATTTGCGCTTATTTGTTTTCTGTACACACTTATCCTGTCGCGGGAATCGAACCTTTTTCCGGGTTATGAGCCAACTTCAATGCTCAAATACCACACCACAGAAGCTGTCGTCAGCAGCAGCGTATATAATCATCAGCCGGAAGGTGTTCACTGCAAAGCATGTTAGGCCTCCCTCATGAACCATAGAGCGCCACTTTGATATACTTGCATCTTGCATCCATCGGCTCCTAACGGTTTCCATTCTACCATCTAGGCGATTACGTAACTCTATTGCAACCAAGAGAAACAAAAATTTGTATGGATTAGATAAGTCAAAGTCAAAAAATTTATTGCAACTAGGCTATTTTTTGCACTTTTACAAGTCTAAACTATAATTAGGTACTTAAATTAAGTCATTTTACTAAGCATATAGAGTTACAGTGCTTATTGTCAAATAATGATTGTTTCAAGATAGTTTCAATACGTAGTTTAAGTGCATACCTAATTACTATGAAATTTTGAAATTAAGAATGAAATTTTTCCTGTTGCATTACAATTTTTCCCTGCATAACAGTGGAATAGCTACTCAAAGTTTTTGAAGTAAAACTTCTTTACGGACGCTTGACTTGGGGAGTAAGCTGGTGAATGTGTAACGAGGCGAACGGAAGTTGAAAGTTGTTGGTTAACGTAGATCTCCATTGTCAACATAATGAAGTTCAAAATTTGTATTATTATGTTGGTATGTCCGGTAAAATAACAATTTACAACTGTCAAGATGGCGACATTAAAATTAAACAAACCAAAAACAAAGTTGTACCGGCCGATAGATGGAGTGTGTGATAGAGTGGTCTAAAAAGTAGACTCGTTATTTATGGCAATTGTTTATCACATTTTTACCAGCGTCATTTCAGAAAAGAAAGTTTATCTTTGCATATTTCAAACTTGATAGAGGCGGAGGCGGCGGGTTCGATTCCCGCGGCAGGACAAGTATTTGTGCACAGAAAAAAAGCCCAAATACTAGTTCTGAGACTGGGTGTTGTGGAACCATGGTCCTCGTAGTTCCTAGACACAGGGAATCCTAGTTAGGGTCCAGGATCTAAGTATAAAAAAACACTATTGTTCTGCTCCACAATGTTTATTAAGTAAAGAGATCCGTAACGTAGGTCTAACGCTGCAATAGCCCTAGCTCCTGTTATACCGGTTGCCCCAGCCTCTCCGATGATCGTCTTTGTACTCATCCATACTACGTTTTCGCGCCAACTCCTCAGGGTCGTCATCTTCCACAAGCTGCTCCTGAAATATAAACCACTGTAAAAGACTAGCAATTTATTTTTTTAATTCATTCATTCATTGATTCATTCATTCATTCAATCATTCATTCCTTCATTAATTCATTCATTTATTTATTTATTTAATAATCTAAGGTCCGTATTACAGAACGACGCTCAGTCATCAATCGGTGCTCAAGCAGATATTTCATTCACTAATTGATTACTTTATGAATGAAATCTCATCTTGAGCACCGATCGATGACGGAGCATCGTTCTGTAATACGGACCTAAAATTCACAGCTTATTAATATCCGTTCCGCTATAATACTGTTACATGCCATGTTGCCCTTAAGCCATTTTGAATCTATATTTTGTATTTTGAACATAATATACAGGTATAAGCGAGGTAACTATTACATAAAAAATAAATATAGATGAAAACTTTGGTTCGAGGTAGGCAGGTAACTAAAAGGAGTGCGGTAGAAAACAATATTACTTATTAGCTAGGTTCAACATTATATTATAGGACTACTAATAGTAAACAGTAAATTCGCAAAATAATACAGGTAGACTAGGTAGGTAGGTAGGGCGGAAAAATAAATAAATAATAATTATTATTATGTCTTCTTCGGATTTCTTTTGATGTCTCACTCATACTGCACTTTAAAAATAATGATGAGAAAGAGAAGGCTTACACTCTATGTAGCACGAAGATCGTGCTCCGGACATTCTATTTTTTTTTAAACGGGCTAATGATGGGTCTCTTTCGACCTTTACAGCGTCACCGGGCGGAAGGGCAGGCGCGTAAGGCCGTCAAAAGTGGGAGGCAACTAGCTCAAGGGCACCCCTGAGTTGCGAGCCTCGGCTTGGGCCGTTGCCGGGATAAGAGGATCGAGAAGACTACGTCCACTGGAAGAGTGGACCCTAAAAATCGCGACCGTTCTATAGCTAACCTACGGGAGTAAGTCCGAGATCTATGATTTTAGGCTGGTTAAATTATTGAACGCCTTCTTCGCTTACACTTTGTTCACACGCAACATACCTATTTCGTGTCACCAAAAGTCACATCATATCACACATGGTAACATTTGACCACATATTCAGTGTCACGAAGCAGTAACAGCTGGATTAAGTACTGGGTTTGAAGTCACATTGCCGGACGGAACGCAATTTTACAAACTTGTGAAATTTAATTTTAGGTTGTTTGAGTTATGATCTTTAGTCATAATAAGTCGGGGAAAATGTTTTTTCGTATTTTGTTCGACACCTTTATAAGTAGACGTCAAAAATTTCCCGCCTGGAAATGCTTGGACCGACGCTGTGATATCCACACTTAAACAGTACACTACAGTAAACTGAACACACATGCTTGTGTCTCAATTGTGTATTTTCAACCGACTTCCAAAAAAGAGGAGGTTCTCAATCCAACTGTATTTTTTTATTAATACCTCAGAACTTTCGACTGGGTGAACCGATTTTGATGATTCTTCATTTCATTCTTTTTATTTGAAAGCTGGTGCTACCCGTGTGGTCCCATTTCAATTTGATCAAGACCTGATGGGTGGTTTTTGAGTTATCCTTAATAATGTGTATTTTGACTTCAACTATATTGATGGTGTTCTCATTTTTGTTCATGTGTTTTGTGATGCGGTGGAATTGAAGTCGGTTGAACTCTTTATAAAAAGAAATTATTTTTACAGTAATACAAAGCAGCAATACGATAAATCTTTTTTACCTACCTATTACATACAACATACATAGAGAACGATATATATAACTGTATTATATATAATTATTACGTATACCTTAGCGATTTGCTCCGATTCGTCGTTATCTGCCTCTGTGGTCTGTATGGTTGTGTGCGGGATATTGGTGCCTGTCGCGGGGAATCTGCATACAAATACAATATTGAATAAGTTGCACAATTTATGATAGCAATTTTATTGGAGTAAAACTTCTTTACGCACTTCTTCTTTGACTAAGTAGCGTATAAGTTGAGTTGGTTCACCTAGATCTCCATTGTCAACATAAGAAAGTTAAAAATTTATATTATGTTGGTATTTCCGGTAAAATGGTAATTTACAACTGTCAAGATGGCGACATTAACATTAAACAAAGCAAAAACAAAGTTATACCGATAGATGGAGCTAAACTAAAGAAGTTTTACTTCAGTCGTGTGGTCTAAAGCGCACTCGTTTTTTTATAATGCATTTTTGTTAATCTATTTCTCTTGGCCATCGCATCACGCGAGAACGGATGGAACATTTTCGCAAATTCTTTTTTATTGTGTTTATTATTGTCAGGAGAAGGTTCTTATGAAAGAAAAAACTAAAAAAGTCAGAAAATTTTCAAAAACGCGCGTGAAACTGATAGTATATAATTTTTAAATATATAATTCAAATTTCAACCACCCATTTCATCCTCTTAGAGGTGAATTTTGAAAAACCCTTACTTAGTGGATACCTACACTTTACAAAGAACACCCTCCAAATTTCAAGTCTCTAGGACCAGCGGTTTAGGGTGTGCATTGATAATTGTCAGTCAGTCGGGACTTTGAATTTTGTATGTACGGATTAGCTGTTTTAGCACTTTTAAATTCTCATTTATCTCCAGGAAATACCCAAATTAACTTAGGAGCTGTCAACTCAGATGGGTTAAATATTGTTTATAATTCTGCACCCACGTGTACCTAACACTTACACCGCCTGTGACACAGGTTTATCCAAGTGTAGGCACCTAATTTTGTATGACTTTAGTTTCCTAAGATTTATATTGTACTAGTTGCGCCCCTCGGTTTTAACCGCGGATAAAAAGTATTTTAATTATTTACTCATCCCACGGAAAAATTTCTTTATAAAATGTATAAAATGTAGCCTATATGTTAATCTAGTGTATAAGCTATCTTGGTACCGAATTTTATCCAAATCCATTCTGCCGTTTGAACGTCAAGGAGTAACAAACATACACACATACACACAAACAGACATACACACATACAGACTTTCACCTTTATAATATTAGTGTGATTTCCATTCAATTTCTGAATAAATATTATTATTATTATGGGTAATAATGTACTAACAGTCCTTCCCGGAGCCTCCGGTCGTAGAACTCCTCGACGGTCATGGCGGGCAGCGCGGGGTAGCCCGCGCCGTACACCGCCTTCTGGATCGCGTCCCGAGTTATGATCACCGGCTTCAGCGGCGGCACACTGCGGGGCTTCTGTTTCGGCTCTGGAGAACGACAATGTCAAACTTACAACCAGGAAATGAAGCAATTTTTGTGGTGCATCAATGTGCTCCGGCGGTCAGGCACAGGATTCAGCCTGCTTGTTGTTATATACAGCAGTTGTTAAGGTAGAAGCATTTAAGGGTCTAAAAATTCTGACACTAGGAATGACCACTTGCCTATATGGAAAAGAAAAAATAAAGTGGTTTTAATAATGTATGCATATCATACAGTACAGATCTAAAGATTAATATGTCTCTACTAAAATTAATAATATGAGCAACATAAAAACTTGGGTCCCAATAACAATAAACTGATCTTTCATGATAACTTCCATTGTGCCTATTTAGTTTGGGTATGCAAAGTTTTCCCCATCCCTGTAAGGGTGCCGTAAGAGCTGCTGAAGAAAAAATCTAGGGAATGGGCAGTAGCATTTACATCGGTACATTAAAAGGTAATGCAATTACCAAGTATGTATGTGATCGTTGGGCATTATTGTATTGTTGTATTGTAAGTCACCTGCCAAGTGTAGTGATTGTGGTAAAAACACCCCCTCTCTGTTTTAGAAACATATTATATTATATATGTAATAATATTTATATATAATATCTAGAATATTATATATAAATATTATTCCCATAGTACAAACTTTGCTTAGTTAGGGGCATTTCTGTGCCAAATTTCCACACATATTTATTTACTTTATTTTGCAACAATTCATACCTCCAGCATGCCCTGCCATATACTCCAGTATAGGCTTCTCCTGCTCAATGCTAGCAAGCTCATCTACAGCCTGATTCACATAAGATAGCAGTAATGTGATAAAGTATTCTCTCTTTGTGCCGTCATCTGTGTTAGGGCTGGCCATGGCTGCAGATAGGGTTGACAGTCTGCCTTCTAGCTCTTTCATTTCCTTGTACCGTTTTATTTTTGCTTCTCGGGATAGCACCTGGAATTTTTAATCGTTGATTTGCGTATTAAAAACCACATGTGTCAAAAGAGATTTGTTCGCAAAGACAAGTTTTTAGAGGACTTTAGATTAAGAGAACAGATACTTTTATCATATTTGTGTTTGTTGGATCTGTTTCCTTACCATATTTGCAATCTTAGCTTGTTCACTGGTTGGCCGAGCAACAGCATTCTCGCTTTGCTCACTAGTTGGCTGTGGCACTTCTATATCTGTCACTCCATAATCTTTGCACCTCTGGAGGAAATCTCTGTAATAGTGCTAAAAGAGCATTACAAATCTGGATTTATAAGTGACATCCTATCTTACTGTTCATGATGATTGTTATAATTATGTGCTTAGCAAACCAACAGACACATAATTAATAGATAATATGTTTAATATCAAATAATGTACTATATTTTGCAACCTCTTGCCCTCATTTATAGCAATGTCAAATGATGTGCATCATGCAAGGTCTAACTTCAGTGGCAGTGTTGTTGGATATTGCTGTAAGTAATACAGAGCAATAAAAAGCACATACAATGTAACTTTTAAAAATTGAAGATACCATTTTACTAATTAAATTATTTTTACCTAAAGTAAATCTCAGCTATTGTAATAACATCTTTCCGGGGCTGGTTACAGAGCTTCAAGCTCAGTGTGCCGAGCAGTGCGGGCAGCAGCAAATACTGAAGTGTCTCTGTTGGTAACTCTTCAATACTTTCATTCTTACTAAACATACCCGAGATTGACACTAAGTTTGTAGCTTTCTCAAACTTTAATATTGCCTGTTTGATGCTCATCTGAAATCGAAGACTTGTTACAATATTTATACAAAGAAATTTAATAGAACATCATACTTTGTTCAAATAGTAGAAGTAATAAACAATTTGGGAAAGTAATCTCAAAATTTACATCAGTAAAACAAACTAAGATGGAGCAATATCACAGAAATACCCAGTTTCTTTCGAACGGAAAACCAAATAACATTACTTCTAACACAATCTAGAACGTTAATTGAAATAAATAAGTATATTTTGTAAAAACTGGCTCTATTGATGACTTCGTTTTAGAGGTGCTAATTAAACCTAAAATTAGACTTACAGCTATACGATATCAATAAATACGTATTTAGGCGAGGGTAGAACGGTTTTAAAGAAATAAACTAGCTTACTTGCACGGTTTCGTTGTTCATAGGTTCTTTGCTAGATTGTATGTCGTCGAACAACTTCATGCCTTGATCGAATATAGCTTTTAATGATTCATCTTCTGTAGACTGACCAGCATTACTGTGTGCCATATTTATTAGAAAGCTTTAACTTTAAATATTCAATAAAATGAATTATTTGTATGTAATATTTTTATTTTAAAACAAATTCGTCAAAATTTAAAGCACACACTTGAAACTATTAGTTTTGACATTTCTCTACTTTGACATTGACAATAACAGTCGAATTTCGCAATGACATTATGACAATGACTACATTTTTTATTAGCTGAATACACGCCAATATTATTATTTAGCCAATAATACATAAAATTTTCTAGATTTTATATATATAAATCATTCAAACTGATTCATACATATATTCCAGTCTAGTTCTATAAAGTAAAATTAACCAACTAAAAAAAATCTCCAATACAGCGGTGCCTAGGTAGATACGTGCTTCGGAGAGAACACAAAAAATACACGAATATCTCCTTCAGTTGTCTGTATTTTTATTACCTTTACATTAAACAGCAGATAGGACTGAAATAATCTTGTTGTAAAATTGTAAAGATATTTATATTTTAGAAGTCTTAGAATAGGTATTAGATGTACACTGTATGGTGAATAATATATGGTGATTGAAGTAAACAACACGATTGCTAGTTCCAGACTGCCTTTATTTATATCTCATGCCTACCCTACACATACAAATAATCATAACACCAGTACATCTCTCCCTTAATAATAATATTTCAAATAACATAAAGAAACATGCATGCAAGTATTTTTATGTATGAATAATTATACAATTTAATATTTTTCCTTCCGGAATAAAGAAAAAAAAAAAGTATGAATATAGTTATAGTAAAAATTGTTTTAAGGTAAGTATTGCAATTACTAAGATAATTAATCCAACTGGTAACTTAAACATATAAAAATTATGTGATTATTAATTAAAATTTAAAACATGCTGTATTAAACTAGGAATATTTAATTGGTAGGTAGGTATTATCATTACACAGGTAAGTACTCTGTACAACAAGGATGTACTAACTCAATGCTTGACACAACTACTGGACGGCAATAGTTATGAAAACATCTAAATAAGTACAATAATAATTATAAAAGGTTGAAACTAGAAATTGTTGATACTTAAGTTATTATCAATTACAGTGAAAAACAAATATAATTTATTGCCTAACAAAACTATCAATACAATAGTTATGTAGACCACAATAATATACAAAGAACAAATATATATTATCATCATTCCGTCCCTATACGTTATTGAGACAAGACGTGTACGTTAATTGCTTAGTGAATCTGCTTAATCCATTATAGAAGTTACGTTCTAAAGTGCAAGTTATCTAAGAGTTATTGTTGTGTGCTGCGAATATTTGTGACGCTCAGGTCAGTACTGTTGCCATCTCTCTCTCGCGTCGCATCTCCGGACCGTAACTGAAGGGGGACACTGCCTCCCCCGTGAGCTTAAGGAAGAATATATTTTATTAATATCTTCGTCTTACTTGCACTCATTCATAATGTCCATCGCGGTGAGTGCATCTAATCCGGATCTAACCGCTTTGAGCGCGCGTAAGCGTAAACAACGCGACCAGGGCGATTTAGACACTTGGTTATTGGAAAATAAAAAAGATAAATCCATTGAAGACATAATAATGAACTCGGTCAAGTCCGTGTTGTCGTCCGAACTTGCGGCCATTGCTGATAGCTTAAAAAGTATAAGCGCTGCTGTTAAGGCGAACAGTGACGAAAATGCATCTATTAAAAATATTCTTAATGAGGTCAATAATAAGTTGGCCGATTTTGACAGATCGCTTGTTTACTCTGAGGAGCGACAAAATTCATTTGACACTAGGCTAAAATCATTGGAGACTCAAATCTCTCAGAACATTGAGACACCTGACCGAGTCTCTGCGCTTGAGAACAAGGTCGCCGCAATGGAACAGGCTGCCAGAGCCAGCAATGTCGAACTCGTTAACCTTCCTGACAAGCGTGGTGAAAACCTGATCACTATTCTGATGCAGCTGGGCTCATTCATCAAGTGTGAATTTACTCAACGGGATATCCTATCGATTCATCGTGTGCCTCACGCTAGTAGCACCGACACACGCCCTAAGAATGTGATAGTCAAGTTCGCATCTAGATACCTACGTGATAATTTTTTGGCTGCCTTTCGGATGAAAAAAGGTGTAGAATCGTCCCAGTTGTCAATCACAGGCTCGTCAAATAAAATTTACGCTAATGAACACTTAACTCTAAGAAATAAAATATTGTTTCGCGAGTGCCGGGATAAAGCTAAAACTCACTCGTATAAATATGTATGGGTTAAACACGGTATTGTTCTTATGCGTAAGTCGGACAGCTCCCCGGTATTGGCGGTACGTAACTCGCAAGATGTTTTGAAGATAAATTGATGTGTATTTAATTCATGTTGCATAACTTTAAAACTCAATACCAATGCATACTTTATTTACTCCATAAATATGTATAATCTATTTGTAATATATATTCAAATCAATTTTATTTCTCGTTGTGTGATAATATCTCACACTTTAATAAACGTCTATTTTTATTTTTGTTTTATAATAGGTATAGTTATTGTGGTATCACTTGATTTTACTTGCGCTCGGCACAATTTCATCATAATTATAGCGTATAAATGGCTCCTCCGATGTTATGTAAGAATAATAATATTTTACGATATTAAGTATCATCGATACTGTTGCTGTTTATGTCATCTTATTTATGTAGAACCTAAATTTATAACTTCATTTATATATTGTTGTGGACTCATACTGCACCGGCTCTGGTTATTGTATATGCTTTCTGCGCATCAATTGCGGCTTGTGGCGGCAGATACCCTCTTTATTTTGTTATTGTTAACATTGGTGATCCGTAACCGCGGCAGTTTTTACCATTACATCTATTTATTAATATTATTTATAGTTAATGTTAAAAATGGATAATGAAGCTATTACTGTGTATTATCAGAACTGTCGAGGGTTAAGGTCCAAGCTTCATACTCTTTATATGAATATTCTATTGCATTCTTATGATATAATTATTTTGACAGAGACATGGTTAAATAGTGATATATATGACAATGAATTAATAGACTCGCGTTATGTTTTGTTTCGGTGCGACAGGGATCGCTTGGTGACAGGGCGTAGGGATGGCGGGGGGGTTTTGATTGCCGTACTGCGCTCGATTGCGTCATGTGCGCGCGCGCGCCTCGTCACTCCCCCACCCCCGCCCCCGCCTGTATCCACACCTTTCCCTGCCGTGATAATAGATTATATTACGATTCAACTTGAGTTTGGCTTAAATACCTATATTTTTAGTGCGGTGTATATCCCACCTAATCAAAAAGATGATACCTATTTTTCGTACTTTAATTACATGCAAAACATACTTGAATGTACAACTACTACCTTTAATTTTATCGTCGGAGATTTTAACATGCCTTCACTGGACTGGTACGCAAAGGAAACCTATATGCAGCCCATCCCGGCCTCGTCTATCTCTCGCTCAGTTAATTTAATAAATGATTTTTTAATAATGTCAAACAGTATGCAATTTAATCACATTAGGAATAAGAATAATAAAATATTAGACTTATTTATTTCCAATAAAAGAAACTGCGAGCTATCTCACACGCCGGTGCCGTTAGTACCTATAGATAATTATCATCCTGTATTTTATGTAACGGTACCTATTGAGCGTGGATATAAGTGTATGCAACGTAAATCTCACATCAGACACTGTTTTGCCAAAGCGGATTATCAAATAATTAATGATGATATAATTAATGTGGACTGGGACACACTCTTAAAAGGTAAATCATCTGAGTGTGCAGTCAATGTTTTTTATGATACTATTTATGGTATAATATCTAAAAATATACCAACAAAATTAGTAACTACGGCTGGTTTTCCTGTCTGGTTTAACACCTCTTTAAGGCACATTTTCAAAGATAAAAAGAAGGCATGGATAAAATGGAAAAAATATAAAAACTTATATGATTATGAACAATTTTCTATTTTTAGAAATCGACTTAAATTAGGTTCAGACACGTGTTATAAGAATTATATTAGTAAAGTTGAAAATAGTATCAAAACGAATGTTAAATATTTCTGGACCTATATTTCTAATAGGAAAAAAAATAGTGACATACCTGGCTGCATGCGCTATCAGGAACAGGTGGCGATAGATCCGCTCGGGGTCTGTAATCTTTATTCTAGATATTTTCAGTCAGTTTTTGAAACCTCTTCTGTTACAGACGATTATGACTTAGAAAATGTAGAAGTATTAGATAATCCAGATTCAGATGTCATTATAAGCGATATTTACCTTAATATGAATGACGTTAAATCTGAATTACGCAGGTTGGATCCAACAAAAGGTGCGGGTGTTGATAATATACCTCCATATTTTTTAAACCGAACAGCTGACGCAGTCTGTTTACCTATACATTATATTCTTAATTTGTGTCTAAAGGAGGGTGTCTGCCCCCGTATTTGGAAGATGGCACGCATAGTACCAGTCCATAAGGGAGGTTCGAAGAAGGACGTAGAGAATTATCGTCCAATATCAATTTTACCCACTCTGTCGAAGCTTTTCGAAAGACTTATACGTAATGCGGTGTATCCTAGCTTACATAGTTATATTATTCCGAATCAACATGGTTTTGTGCAACGTCGCTCTACAGTCACAAATTTACTAGTGTATACCACTGAACTATTTGAAAATCTTGATAAGAACAAACAAACTGATAGTGTATACACTGACTTCCAAAAAGCTTTTGACAGAGTGGACCACAAAATCCTTCTTGACAAAATTGCATTTAACGGCATTCGCGGTAACTTGTGGCGCTGGTTTAAATCCTACATTACGAACCGTAGCCAAAAGGTAGCTATCAATGGTTATGAATCGGATGTACTTCCCATTAGTTCTGGCGTCCCACAAGGATCGATTTTGGGCCCTTTGCTTTTTATTTTATATATTAATGATATTAACCACTGCTTTAAATTTAGTAAGTTCCTGTTATACGCAGACGATTTAAAAATTTATCAAGTTATTAACACATATCAAGATCATGCAAACTTTCAGTCTGATTTGGATCGATTCTCTGCTTACTGTATAAAAAATAAACTAGCATTGAGTCTAAATAAATGTAAATCTATAATTTTTACACGCAAGAGAAACATAAGTAACTTTACCTATTCTCTTTGCGATACTAATCTTGATAAAGTTAAAGTAATAAAGGATCTCGGCATTACTTTAGATAACAAGCTAACCCTAGATATTCACGTCCAAAATATAATATCTCGTGGTTTTAAAATGTACAATTTTGTTATTAGGTCGTCCTGTAATTTCAAGAATGAGCAAACGTATCAACTATTATACAAGTCATTAATTCGTTCACAATTAGAATATGCCGTGTCAGTGTGGAGTCCACTTTATAATTGTTATAATAAGGATATTGAAAGAGTACAAAAGAAATTTTTGCGCTGTGTACATTTCAGGTGTTGCCGTTATACTATACCTTATGAAGACTTATTAGTAAAATATAAACTTTTAGATTTGAAATCTAGGAGACAACAACTTGATGTTATGCTATTGTTTGACATATGTCACAATCGATACGACTGCCCGGACCTGGTCAACAGGATTCGCCTAAAAGTACCATTTAGATCTCATCCGCGTGATACAATTAGTCATAAAACCTTTTCCACGGCTACCTGTCGTACCAACTCCGGTCACCGATCACCTCTTTACCGCATGACTAAAACGTATAATGATAATTTCAATTGTTTAGATATATTTAACGATCGGGTGGGATGTTTTAAGCGATCAGTGATAGACCTGCTTGGTGAGCGTTGTGGGTTTGGCAGCGGTCAATCATAGTAGGGGGTTGCACTGAACCTTACTGCATCCCACTGATCTGTGGTGTAATCACGGAACTTTAGTTGCAATGCATCAGAAGAATTTTCATTTGTGAATTTAAAAATTTCTATAGTAACTATGCATATAAGCTGTGTATTTAAAATGTCAAATCATACAAATTTGTGTTTCTAGCTTTTGCAATCGGGGTACGTGATTACCTAGCTGTAAAATCCTATAATAAATGTTTAAATGCTTACGTTAGGTTACACTAAGAGTAATAATTTGTTTGCATTGGCCGTTCTCTTTCTCTTTCTCTTTACTGTATAATTGTAAGTATAGTATCTTGTCTCAATATAAGTAGGTATCTAATGTTTTTATTTAGTAATTTGTGGTCAATAATGCTGGTAGCACATCTGTTAAACTTTTTATTTATACCGATAACTTAAATAATGTATGTGATACTGTTCATTGATCCTTAAAAATAAATAAACAAAATAAACATTATCAATGTTATTCATGTAATAACATTATAACAAGATTGTGATATTTTTATCAATTGAATTTATACATTTTATTTTATGTTATATTAATTTAGATTTAGTGATCAATGTATGAATAATAATAATTTATATCAATAAGAGTAACTTAGGGAAACAAGCTTCATTTATATTTTATTTTATTAATCTAGTAATGTATTTGTTTTAACTTTTGTCTAGCTTTTCTTGCAGCAACCCTTTTAGATTGTTGGTGTGAGATATTCGGTGATTCATCCGGTGAGTAATCAGCCTGGTCCACGTCATCGTCAGTGTCTACACATGAACCATAGAATTCTAATGGCTCATCGGATAAGTCTCCAGCACTGCAATCTTCTTCACGCATCGTCTGGTCCAACGACGTCACGGGAAGTGAGGGATCTGGAAGTTTAATGAGATGCCTCCTATTCCTACGCAAGATCCTACCCGAGTCGTCGGTGACGAAGTAGGAGCGCGGTTCTGGTGCGCGCGAGGTGACGCGCGCATGCCGGCGCCGCGCGCCGTCTGCCGTCACGACCTCGTCGCCGGGCTGCAGCTGCGGGAGCGCTCGAGCACGGCTGTCGTACTGACGACGGCTTCTCTCTCGATTACGCAAGATGTTTTGAAGGTCACTCGTGTTGTCCCTGTCCGGTTTTAATTTCTCGGGGTGCGAGGGCAAGCGTGTGTTTAGCCTTCGACCCATGAGTAGTTGAGCCGGACTCGCTAAGCCATCTCTCGAGGCCGACCTATAATTCAGAAGAGCTAGGTAGAAATCTTCATTAGAGTTTATGCATTTTTTCATCAATTCTTTCACAGTACGCACTGCTCGCTCGCTTTGCCCATTTGACTGAGGATAGTTAGGAGATGAAGTAGTGTGTTTAAAACCCCAGGCCTGCGCGAAGCTTCTAAATTCTTTGGATGCGTACCCTGGGCCGTTGTCTGTGACCAGCTCCTCGGGGATCCCGTGCCTGGCGAACTGATCTTTCATCGCTAAAACCACCTGCTTTGATGTGATATCTTTGAGCGGACATACTTCTACTTAGTTCGTAAGATAATCAACAATTATTAAATAATATATTTTGGAGTATTCAAAAATATCAGATCCCAGCTTCGTCCAGGGTAAATTGGGAATCGCGTGAGGCTCCATGGGTTCACGCATGGGGCGTGCTGCATGCTCTGCACACACGCGGCACCGGCGCACCGCGAGCTCGACGTCGCGCGCCATGCCCGCCCAGAACATGACGTCACGCGCCCGCCGCTTGCACCTGTCGATGCCGAGGTGTCCCTCATGCACACGCGATACCATTTCACTGCGCAGCTCTCGAGGAATAAATACCAAGTTGTTACAAAATATTACTCCATCAATATATTCGAAGCATTCCTTGTAGCTCCAGTACTGTCGCACGCACTCTTCTGTTAGATGCTTATTTATAGGCCAGCCGTGTAAAATATAATTTTTTAAAATCTTTGACTCACTGTCATTACTTGTGTGTTCCCTTATGCACTTTAACCGCTCATCACTGACCCTGACATTCTGCAATAGGAAACATGTCTGATCTTCTATCTCTTCGGACACTTTGGTGTGAAAATGCTCCGGGAGTGGCGCTCTCGACAATGTATCTGCAACGTACATATATTTACCAGGTTTATATGCTACCTTAAAATCATAACGTTGAACACGGAGCATCATGCGCTGCAATCTAGCCGGAACTGAGTCTAGTGACTTTTTGAAAAGCGCTTCTAGTGGCTTGTGGTCCGTTTCTACGGTAACGTCATTTTTACCAAATACGTATTGGTGAAATCTCTCCAAAGCAAACACAATGGCAAGCATTTCCTTTTCGATCTGAGCGTATCGCTGCTGCGTGTCGGTGAGCGTGAGCGACGCGAACTCCACCGGCCGGCCGCCCTGCAGCAGCACGGCGCCGAGCGCGCGCGCGCTGGCGTCCACCGACAGCAGAGCGGGCTCGCGAGGCTCGAACAACGCCAGAACCGGCGCGCTGCACAGCGCACTCTTCAGAGAGCTCACCACGCGCTCCTCGCACTCATCCCAGCACCACTGGCTGTCCTTCTTAAGCAGGTTGCGCAATGGACTCACTTTATCAGAATAATTAGGTATAAATTTACTTACATAGTTCATCATGCCGAGAAATCGCTCGAGAGCTGGCCGGTCACTAGGGCTGGGCATCTCCATGATGGCTCTCAGCTTTGCTCGATCTATCTTCATGCCCTCAGCACTGAAGGTGTGTCCTAGATAGGTGACCTCTGTCACGCAGAATTCGCACTTGTCGCGGTTAAACTTTATGCCAACGGATCGCGCCCTATCAAGGAGACTAGTTAAACGTCTGTCGTGTTCCTCCTTTGTTGATGCCCATACGATGACGTCATCAACAAAGGAATCGACTCCATCTAGGTCTTCGAGCAGCTGCCGAACCTTTGCATGGAAAATTTCTGATGCTGAAGTTATACCATATGGTAGACGCAGATATTGATATCGGCCAAATGGTGTTCCGAATGTGCACAGGTCTGCGCTCTCGTCATCCAGCTGCAACATCCAAAATCCTGATTTTGCATCCAGCTTGCTGAAATACCGCGCACCCTGTAACTTAGTTGCTATTTCAGTAAGCGTCGGTAGAGGGAAGTGCTGTCGCCTAATTACTTTATTTAGTGGACGTGGATCCAAACACACCCGCAAACTAGCATCTTTCTTCGCGACTATGACAATGCCGTTGACCCAAGATGTTGGGTGTGTCACCCTTCTAATGACCCCCAACTCCTCCATACGGGCCAACTCTTTTTGCAACTGGTCTCTCACTCCAACAGGTATTTTTCTAACAGGGCATATGCAAGGGCTAGCATTACTTTCTAACGGTATTTTATAGTTTCCCGGTAACTTGCCTAACCCTTTAAACAAATCAACATATTTATCTAAATTAATTGTGTAAATTCTTTGTATTAATCCTAATGTCTCTAAAGCATGCTTTCCTAAAATACTCTGACAGGCTTCACTAGATATAACAAATTTCAACTGATGTTGACGTTGTTTATGTTCGACATTAATCGTAGTTGTACCCACAATAGGTAGGTAATTACCACAGAACGATCGAGCGCGAATGTTTTCATTATTAAGCTGAGACAAAGAAAACCCTAGTTTTACATAATTATCTTGTGACATAACATTTACATCGGACCCAGTGTCTAACTTGTATTCGTGTGTAGATGTTGTCTCGGGTAAAAACAATTTTTCATGCCATTTATCGTCAGTCTTTGAAATAGAATCAACACACTCAATTGTTGATATATAGTACAACTCACCGTCATCTTCACTTACTTCATATACCTTGTTGTATTTTCTTACCGGACAAAAAACCTTAAAGTGACCCTTCTCACCACATGCAAAACATTTCACTCTTTTAGCCGCACACCGGTCCCCTCCATCACAACGAGAACTACCACAGGCACCGCACGTGTGTGTAGTGCGCCCTGTCTGTGAAATCATGCCACCAGCGCTGCCGCCTCCGCGGCTGGCCCCGCTCATCCAGCTCGCGCCCGCGCGCATATTCCGTTCGCTGCCGCCGCTGTAACCACCGCCGCCACGGGCCCTACCCGGCCCGGCGTATGATTTAGCTCCACGCTGAATCGTTTTGGACTTCCATAACACATCCACGGATGCGGGTTTTATCTCACTTTTAACCTCCTCGATCTGACGGTTTTCGTGCAAAGAAATCTCATTAGCTTGACATATCTTTACTGCTTTTTCAAGCGTTAAGTCATCCGCCCTTAGCAATCGGTCTCGCACGCCACTGTCGGCGACTCCACAGACGATCCTGTCCCGAATTAAGCTGTCTTCCAGTTGTTCAAACGCGCACTGTTGACTAAGGAGTTTCAAAGCTGTGACGTACTCGTCTATATTTTCACCGACCTCTTGAATTCGAGTAAAAAATTTAAAACGCACCATTATAATATTAGTTTTTGTTCCAAAGTAACCATTGAAAGCTTCGATTAACAATTTTATGTCTTCGCGATCGGTCTCGTTCTTAAACTTCAATGTTGAATAAATATCATATCCTTCGGGACCGATCAGATTTATCAATAGACTGGCTTGTACGTCACTGTTTTCTTTGTATACTCCCGATGCTTTAATAAAAACCTCAAATTGCCTTAGCCACCTCCGCCACGCGTCGGCGCGACTCGCCGGTCCTCCCTCCAAGGTTAACTGCGCTGGAGGCCTAGCGTGCTCCATTATTTTACGATTTGTTACTATTTTTTAACTTTATTTACACACTTCACTAAGATTTTTGTGCAAATCCACTGCAATTTAACTATTAATTTTGATTTACCGCTGTCACCATGAAGTAAACAACACGATTGCTAGTTCCAGACTGCCTTTATTTATATCTCATGCCTACCCTACACATACAAATAATCATAACACCAGTACAGTGATAGACAATGTGAGTCACACACGAGTGAACGAAGCTGTTGGGGTAGTAGGTATAATAATAACGCCCAACGATCACATACATAGATACTGGACACTAACTAGGATTTCCTGTCTAGGGACCCAGGAACTACGAGGACCATGGTCCCAAAATACCCAGACTCAGAACAAGTATTTGCGCTTTTTCCTTTCTCACAAATACTTGTCCTGCGGCGGGAATCGAACCCGCCGCCTCCGGGTCATAAGTCGACCTGCTCAACCACCACACTACAGAGGCTGTCCTTATAATAAAGAACAGATAAATTATACATACTTTTACTTGTAATAGATGCCAATGTTTACGCAAGCTGATACGCGTGACTCCACAAACGACCCCACATATTCTACGCTATTTGATGATATACGCGTTATATGCGTACTCATTAAATAGATAACATTCACAATATTGTCATAGACTACAACCAAATCCCCCAAGATAACGTAATGGTAGTACCATTGACGACGCCCACCGACGCCCAACGATCACGTATATAGATCCTGGACCCTAACTAGGATTCCCTGTATCTACCCAGGAACTACGAAGACCATGGTCCCACCCACCCAGACACACAAGTATTTGCTTGTTTTTGTGCATAAATACTTGTCCTGCCGCCGTGGAAATCGAACCTGCCGCCTCCGCGCTATGAACTGACCTGCTCAACCACCACACCACGGAGGCTGGCTCTCAAATCAAGGCAAAATGGAACCACATTATGTATGTTATATTATATTAATGAGGATTGATTCTAAATACTAAGCTTACGGAATATAAGGTGCGAATTTTCAATAGTCGGATAAAAGTTGTTTATTGAATAAAACAGAACACAATGAGAATAAAATATGGTTTTTGTAAACAGAATCCTTAAAAGCTAATTTTTAGTCGGTTTATAATTTATTCGTCAGATAACCTTTATGCAGCCATTGAAAAAACGGCCCTAAGACGTAGGTTTAAACTAAAACAATTATTGAAAACTATCTTTAGCTAGATAGATATATAGATAGATAATAAACTATTTACTGTACACGCCACACATTAACAAAATTACAATGAATGCAATGCATCACAAGAAGTGGATAACAATGGGCGACCTTATCGAATCATATCGAAATAAAGCGATCTCTTCCAGGCAACATTTGAATGGAGAGGATTCATCAAAGTTGTAAAGGGCTACCTACCTACTTTGCACAAAGATCTAGCTTCTATTGTTGACTTTTCCTTGCTTTTCACGAATGAACGTAAACGGCTAAAGCAAACCAACCTTGACGTTTGGAATGGAGGACATAGTTTGGACCGTGAGGATGGACATTAGACATCATTGTAAGATACCTAATTTTATCCTAATAAAACGACTTCACGTGCAAAGCATTAAGCTTAGGCTTATGATTACAATAATACATAGATGTGACACTAGGTGGGGTAGAGCGCTGACTAGAAGTAGCTCGAGTAATTTGCTTTCAGCGTCCATCAGGCGCCTGGAATTTGCCCAGCAATAATAGGTACGTACGGTACGACAACGTCATGTCTCAATAAAAGGTGTGGGTGGTGTTTGTCACAATATGACGAAAACCTTCTCGGAAATCTATTAATACGCACCATTCCTATACTTGATGGCTGTGGTTAAACACATTTATGTATATAACTACGTACGCCTGTTTAAATGTAAAGGCAATGCACGGAATAATGCCGTAAGACAGAGTATCAACCTTACCAAGATAATCTAAGGTTTCAAGTTTCAACCAATAAAGCCAATCGTAATTTTAGTTTCTTTACCGAAATTATAGTGTACAGAGAATTTAAGTTCAAGGTTATATTTAACTTTCTTCAATATGGTATAAACAGTCAAGACAGCTAGAGAGGTCATATCGTTAAGATGATCTAGGTACAGGTATACCTAATGGTTTGTCAGATTCAGAGACACCGTAAGTCCTACCCTACCTCTGAGCCGTCTGACCTTTTGTTATTAATCCACTAGTTGCGCCCCGCGGCTTCACCCGCGGATAAATATTTTAATTATTTGCTCATCCCACAGGAAAATTTCCTATATGTTAATCCAGTGTATAAGCTATCTTGATACCGAATTTCATCCAAATCCGTTCAGCTGTTTGAGCGTGAAGACGTAACAAACATACACACAAACACACATACAAACTTTCGCCTTTATAATATTAGTGCGATAATGTAGGAGTACGAAAGCAGACTAAGCGGAGCCTACAACCTAGATAACTATAGAAACCTAAATGTATGTATTGTCAGAATGTCAACATAAAAAAACGAGTGTGTCCATGATGACCACACGACTGAAGTAAAATTTCTTTATTTTAGCTCCATCTATCGGCCGGTAATAACTTTGTTTTTGCTTTATTAAATGTTAATGTCGCCGTAAATTGTCATACCAACAAAATAATAAGAAAAATTAACTGTTATGTTGATAATGGAGATCTACGTGAACAATTTCAACTACAGTTCTCCTCGCATTCATCAGCTCACTCCCCAAGTCAAGCGTGCGTACCAAAAGAAGTTTTATTTCAAAAGGGCTTTCGACATGTTAATCATCACATGTAGGACAAGCGGACAGCACTAGCCGCCCGCCGCCGCGGCCGTGCCTTCCAACACAATCATTCAATTCAGTAGTAGACAACCGGTGACCGAGAGAGGAGCACGCGGTCGGATTATCACACATGTAAGTCCACGAATGCACCGGTGCGGAACCCTATGACCCCGGCACAATCTCTCGTTGAAGGGCATGAAGCCAGTGTTTATTATGGAAATTGTGAAGGTGTATTCTAGTTAGTGGTGGTTATAAAACACTCGTCCTGTTACAATGGACGGAGGTGAATATGATTTGTTGGTACCTAACATTATAGGCCCTTGCAAGATCGCAGTGAAACCTCGTTATTATTTTTATTTTGTGCTTATGTTTATATGCATTCTTTTTCTAAGCAAAATGTTTTGTTAGTTCGGTAACAATATTGCATTAGTTGCAGACATTTTAGTTCGCAATTTCCATACGATTACTTACTGTTTACATTATTTATTCATGCTCGCTAAACGCATACATATCACATATGTAATAAATATTTCAAAGGTACCTAGTTGAGTTACGAAATCATTGTGGTTCTGATATGAATGGTAGTTCCATAAACGATTTAATTGAACTTTTTTCCGGCATTCGTTTATCGTACTATAACTGCGCCTCTACATTCAATGCTCTTCCGCTTTATTTCTAGAGGTCCAAGGCAAATACCATGAAAGTTCATGTATTAACCATGCAGTCATGTAAAAAATACCTACTTGATTTGATTTTTTTTACTATACCTTTGCCTACTTTGTAAAGGTCACCAAATTTACCTACAATTGATGTCTTATACTCATAAGATATCAATTGTAAATTTGTTTGTCCCTCTACTAACGCTACAAACAAAATAAAATTTAAAATCCCCACACAAATATCAGCCTTTATACAAAACATGCCAGTAAACTAAATACTTACACAGATTTGGAAACTGCAGTGTGAGAACTGAGACTACACTATAAGTAGCATAACTTTTTAATAAATTCTTTACGAATTCCAATATGTGTCTTATAAATTAAACCAAAACAAACATTAGGTGCTATTCGCTATCGACGAGCCGATCGATAAAACGGTTGATCCGTTTGGGATCTATGTATATGACATACGATGCCACAGACAGATCCAAGACGCACAAATACACAGATTAAATTTATAACACCCCTATTTTGAGTCAGAGGCTAAAAATTGTATACCAATCTATGTTATTTCTATAATAATATAATGTAGATCCTATAACTTCATTGTATGTTTGCGATAACCAATTACCTATTATTACAAAAATTTTAAAGTAGTGCCACCTAAGATTAATTGATTATGTGGCGGCGAGACAAAAGATGGTTCATTGAGAATTAACAACAACCCTGATTCAGAGCATAACGAGATGCGTGACTCATTTGTGATGTTGACGTGACGACATTACTGCATCACACTTCCTACCAACTACTTACCCACTTAAACCTTAAACGTAGGAAGAAAATAATCTGTATTGATATTTATAACATTGCCCACTTGTCCGGATTTTCCTCTTTATTCTTCCTCAACGCACACATAATAAACAATAAAAAACTAAATATAAGTAAGCAACCTAGTTTTATGTTCAATCAAATGATTTTTCATTCTTTTACTATTTAGATAGGTAGATAGATAGATACAGAAAATTGTCTATTGAAACACCACATTACAGAAACAATTGACAAACACAAACTTGAAAATTAAGTGTCACAATGTGCGGTGTTATCACTTATTTAGGTACTTAGTAACTTTCTAGTTGCATAGTTTTTATTTAGGTACTTAGTAACTTACATAGTTTTTATTTAGGTACTTAGTAACTTTCTAGTTGCATAGTTTTTAATAAATCACTGCGTTTTATTTTCGCTTGCACTGGTCGTTTACGATTCTCACATATCCTGATAAGATCAATATATTTTATCAAATCGTTTTTCGAGATCGAAAATATGGGTGTTATTTCGGTAGCTTACTGACATTATGCTGGAGTTTCTAGAAAATTCTGGCGGGAAACGGTCCTCGCCGGCCCGAGCAGGATGGCGGCTATTACCGTTATTGTCCTGTCGCTCCTCCTTGCACAATCGTCGTTTTAATTCCACTGAACAGTCTCGAATGCTCTATCTATACCTACTTCTATATACACTATACAAAGAGAGTCCGATACATCCCGAAGTCAAGGGCAATCGATTGTACCAACTGCGTGAAGTAGGTATACTAACTCCTAATTTTTAACACGTTTACAGAAGCTATAACTGTGAATTGGTATAGTAAGCTCTGAATAGATTTCTAGAAGTAGATAATTACCATGTTGATGTGTTTACCATACTATAAAGGTAGGTAGGGAACTTCACGTTTTACAATCTAAGCTAAGATCTCATGCAGATGTTTATCGATTAGCGTATCCTTGCTACTATTTGTCATTTGATTACCGATCTACTAAGCGATACGTCATGTCAGCTTAAATACCTAATCAACCGATATCTTTGTTTACAGGTGTAATATGGCTACGGAAACCTTATTTTGAAGACTCAATTATTTCAACATGGCTTGCACTATGGTCGTTGTTTTCTGGCTGATTGCGCTTGGTTTCACATATGGCTTCAATGGAGACAGCTTCGAGCTGGAGTGTCCTGACGAATGTGACTGTCACTACTTCAGGATAAACTGGGTCACAGATTGTTCGGAAAGCAATCTCACCGAGGTTCCATACGACGAACTCAGCTTGAGCGTGTATATCTTGGATCTGAACGGGAACAACCTTACCTCTCTGAAGCCTTTCCCCAGCGACATAAAAATGAGGAGACTACAAATTGCTAATAACCGCCTCATGAAAGTGGAAAGGGAATCATTCAAAGGACTGGAGTACCTGATAGATGTAGATTTGTCGGGGAATAACATCAGCTACGTCGACCCAGAAGCTTTTCTGTGAGTAAATACCAAAATAACGATATAATAGATAACAATAAGGCTTATTTCAATAGATAAAAAATGTCATAAACACCAACGCAATTATGAGTCACACATATAACTGATCATTAAGTTTACCCCAGCACACCGATTACTTCTCACGGGCATCCATTGTGTCCAGCGACTCTGACATTCATCCGATCTCACAATGCGTGCTGATGATAAAATTGTTCAAATTGCTCGTGATCTTGTTATGGCGATGCTCAGAACCGCGACAAATTGCTGGCAACTAGTGCCAATATTAGATAATGGCTCCACAACGAATGCAAATTGAGTTTTACTCACAAGCCGGCCGTATAAGATGTTTATGCTCATATTTCTTGCTATTGGGTACCGTGCTATTAAAAAACTTACGTTCCAGACGTGTATGTTACAATACATATTCTCATCCAGAAATAAGATGTCTAGTAAGATGAATAGTAGTATTATACTATACTAGTATATAAATGTCTATTTACGCTTGTGGTTTGCTTATTTCAGGGACTCACGAGGACTTCTAAACGTGGAGCTTCAAGACAATCCAATAAGCACCGTTGAAGGACCTTTCCTAATATCCGCAACGCTTCAGTTCCTGGATATCAGTAACTGCAACCTAAGCAGCATCAACCTACAGTTTTTCGACAACATCACGTCAGTTAACACTGTCTATCTTTCAAACAACCCTCTCAGAATATTGGAAGCGGGAATATTTGACGCCCTTACTAGTCTAGAAACATTAAAACTCAACGATTGCAAATTATCAACAATATCCGAAACAACATTTGCAACTGCTGTCAACCTCAAGAATCTGGAGTTAGCCGGCAATCATTTGAGCGAGACAGATTGGCCTGAAATTCTAGGCAAATTGATCAGACTGGAATATTTGAACTTGAGAAAATCAGGCATTACCTCCTTGTCTGAAGATGCTTTCTCAAACTGTACAAACTTAGTTTCACTCATTTTAGCGGAAAATGAACTGCGTGACATGGATGTCGCAGCCACATTAGGCAACAGTGTTAACCACTTGGAGTTACTGGATTTGTCGAATTGTAGAATTCAGGGTCCAATTTCAGGCGAGGCGTTTGCTAACGCAACAAGACTAAAGAGCCTTTATCTGTCTGGTAACCCGCTTTTCGCACCTGACCTACAAGAGGCACTCGCTCCTCTCCCGAAACTTGAGAAACTATTTTTGAGTAACTGTGGACTGAGAAATCTTCCTGACAATTTTAACGTATTTGATAAACTTCAGGAACTAGATATATCTCATAACCCCTTGGTCAATGTATTCACTAAATTGTTAGCTCCACTCGAGAATCTGGAATATCTCAACATGGGTTACAGTAATTTGTCTTTTATTGGGCCGGACACGTTCTCCAAGATGACCTCGATGAAACGCCTCGTTCTGTCAGGCAATGACTTACTGTCTCTTGAGGCAGGCTTGTTTGGTAACCTGACGCAACTAACCACTATAGAATTAGAATTCTGCGGTCTTAAAAGACCGTTGAATGCAAATGCATTTTTCAAAAATCTGACTTATACGGACCTAAGAGAAATTCGACTTGGTGGAAATCCTCTCGTTATTCCGGAAAAGGGCCCTCTATTTCCGAAACAACTTTCACAAGTCACAAATCTTGATCTAAGCGATTGCAATATCACTGCGCTAGACATCGACGCTTTTAAAAACACTGAAAATATAACAGACTTGAATTTGTCTGGAAATCGATTGAAATCTAAAGATGGAAGTCTATTATTCTTGGAAATATTAAAACATCTAGAAAAGATAAATCTGAGCAACAACAATTTGACCACGATCGATCCTCTGATATTCGCCAACAACCCCAGATTACATTCCTTGAATCTCCTCGGGAATCCATTCATTTGCGATTGCAAGATTGCAGAGATGTGGGATTGGGCAAACATGATAAAGGGCGACTTGGACGTGCTTATTGGAGCCAAGAGCGCCGAAAAAGATATCGTCGTCAAAGGAAACAAGAAGAAGAAGCACTTGTACTGTCACTACAACGAGACGCAGATGCGCAATATGAGCTCCACGCTAAACAAGACTGTACCAGGACGAAGACCGTTTATGAAGCCCAGAGAATTAACGTATCCAAATAGAACTTGGGCGAAGTACGTGAGAGAGTCGGGATGCGAACCGGTTGTCAAGATTTTAAGGCCCGTCGCTCTGGTGGCGGAGATGTTCGACTTCAACGATGGAAACCAAATTCCAAGCGGAGTGGTCGTTCTAGCATTGTTAGCCCTGACCTTGGGCGGAGCTATAATTGCGATGACTATAAGACTTTTAAAGAAAAGAGACTTCAACTATATGGATACAGAGACGCACATAAAAGCCAGATAGCAAAACTCAAAATAGTAGCCTAGTAGATTTACCTATAATAATATTTCATCCCTCCCCTCATACATTTATTATATTTTTCTACTTTTAAAATAAAGTCTCTCTAGGTGTTGTAGTGTCTTGATTTATCGAATTTATCATCCATTTCAATATTTATTTACTACGCAAATATGTATTTTACTAGTCAAATCTCGAAAACAAAGCAACATACGAAAAGTTCATTTTATTTTAAGTTATTTGTCTGTGTTGAACTCCGAATAAACCGTGTACCAGAGATATAATTATAATTTTAATTTTGTTACCCTTGAGCATTATTATTAAGCATTTATTGCCTTGGTTTAGTTTCGTACTTTTCAACAAACTGGAGATTTTTTCCGTTAATTCGTTGGTTTCCTCACACTGTGACTTGTCTTGCCGTTAATAATCGGCTATTGCCCAAGATCTTGGTTTTCGTCAATAGGGCTTCCAAGAGTTTCAAGACCGGAACCGTGCATTGCACACTTTTATTAGTTACAAAAAAAAACTACCAACCAATATGAATCAATATTACAGATATTAATAAAAGTAAAAATTAAGTACGTCTCAAAATATAGCATGATTTACTCGAAACGAGACATCTACCTCTATATTTTTCGAAGGGTGTATTTACTTAATATAGAAGAAAGTTCGTACATAATGCGCAGTTATTTACGCAGTTGCAACAGCAACCAGTTTCATTTCCTATCGTTGCGCCTGAGAGCAGCCAGCATTTCTCAGTAGCATGCAAAATTGTTCCACGGACTTTTTGTATTCCACGCTGACTGCCTCTGCTGACCAGAGCAACACTTTTTATATTTACCGATGAACTACAAATTGGCTCAAGAAATTGCTATAGTCACGTAATATATTGATTGGTAGATAGCGAAAGTAAAATGCGTTGCACAAGCAAACACAAGCAACTCGGCTACAGTAGACATAACTGAAAACCATTCAATTAAACAAACAAATAAATATTATTTTTTATTTTGTAAAATTTTTGGCGAATATAACTTTAAAACTACCTAGAACAACAACAATAAATTAATCTTATCAGCTATTTGGGACATCGTCTGACAAACTCGTTTTCTTAATGTAGAAATTTTCTTTGTAAATCTTTTTCCGCGTGCCGGGCTTTTCACTTTCAGGACTATTGTTGGTCGCCATCGCGGCCAGCTCGCTGTCGAGCAGTTGCGGTATCGAGATGGGCTCGAAACCATACTGGAATTGAGGCTCCACGAAATGCGTTTTCAGTTTATAGCTTTGGAAAGGTCGGGAAGCGTACGCCGAATTATCTTTAGGCGTTGGCGCTCCTTTAGAATAATCGTATTCAAAGACTAATGGGGCGGAGGCGTATGGAGCCGACTTATATTGCGCAAAAAATTGCTTCATAGCATCACCCTGTACCGGGTAATACGAATACGGTATCGCAGTAAGTTTAGCGCTCTGTTTCTGTTTGTTTTTACCATCGTTTTCGTGTGCTACATATTTTTCTGGTTTTTGGTTTTTATACAATTTATAGTAATTGACTTTGTTCTTGTATCTGTCAACCAGGCTTTCCGGTTTGCTGACCGAATAATCTAAGAAGTAGTCTTCTTTAATTTTATTTCTGTCGTCTTTATAGCTGAGGCGCATTTCTTTGGGAAAGTTGTCACCTTGATCCTGGTATTGCTGGAAGGGCGAGTAGTCGATGTCGTACGAACTGTGGTCGCGAGACACGCCATAGCTCTCCGGACTGTAAATATCTCTTTCCACATCTGCGCTAGATTTTTCGTACGCGGGGAATCCAAATGCAGCGTTTTTGTACGCGTTTTCGAAGTCTTTCTCTTTGTCTTCTTCCTTAGCATACACTGATTTATTTAACTGGTCTCCTACTGTATCTTCCTCTTCGGGAATTTCCTCCTTTATGTAAACTTGCTTTGTTTTTTCACTGACGTGAGTGGCGGGCGTTTCGTGATATGGTTTCGAATCGTCATCGTTTGGATATTGCTGTGGGGTGTGGGGACGCGAATGTTGCTGCGGCACGGGAGACGAGCGGGGTTGCTGAGGAGACGCCGAGGGCCCGTGTTGGACGTGCTGGTTAGGGTCTACTTTAATAGGTGCAGCGAGACTGATTTCTTCTTCGAACTGTGCTACATGCTGGAAGGGAACAGCTTCGAACGAATGATATTGCGGAGGCTGATGTTTATTGGGATGCGTATGTGCATCTGAATGTTGCCTATGGTGATGGTACACTTTTTCTCTATTCTGCCCATTATGATGTGCATCAGAACTATGGTTATGGTAGTATTCTTGTTCTTTTTGCGGAGCATTATCATGCGACTGAGAACTAGGCTTGTGGGGGAATATTTGTTCCTTGTGCTGCCCATGATGATGTTCGCCAGAAGTAGACTTATGGTGGTATTCTTGGTCTCTGTGTGGAACATTATCATGCGACGCAGAACTTGGCTTGTGGTATATTTGTTCGCTGTGCTGAACATTACGATGTGCACCTGAACTAGGTTTATTATGATATTCTTGTTCTCTGTGCTCTGGTGCATAATGCTGATTTGACTTCGGACTTTCTTGGTGCGTTGAATGATGTTCTTTAGGTTCATGGTGGTGTGGGCGCTGCGGAACATCATCACCAGAATGTTCAGCAGATTCGCCGGAATCATTTGATACAGTTTTTGATATCTCGCTTTCTCTATTATGCTCTTCCGGCTTGAAATTATAAATCAGATGTTTCGGACCCTCCCCTTTGCCTTCATAACGCACTTCCTGTATGTGTACTGGTTCCTTTGAGCTATGCGTGTAAGAGTAATGCACCGGTTCCTTACGAGTTTTCGTTCCGTAAGTGTAATGCACGGGTTCAGAATTCGTTTCTTTGTTATATTTCACCGCTTGCTCTTTGTAAGTTTCTTTGTAGTTTGGCGAGTTAATTTCATACGAAAATTCCGGAGCTTCATTGGGTCCTGCGACCGTTACCGTCGGTCGCGCAGTCGCCGCAGAAATATATTCATCCTGATAAGCATGTTCCACCTCTGGATTCTTTTGCTTCTTTTTTGTATTTTTAGGCTTTCCTTTAATTATGCCATTGTCGTAAGTCTTGGTTTTCTGAACGACGAACTCTTTTTGATATTTTTTATCCTCGTGCTTTTCTAATTGAGGCAGCTTGTGATAGGTGGCCTCGTTGATCCGAGGCAAGAAATGTTGTACCTGGGGAACCAGCGGGTTTGCAAACGTCAATGGTTCGAGGAGATTAATGTCTAAGAGTGGCAACGGCGGTTTAGTTTTTACATTAACTATAGTTTTCTTTCCGTTAACCACTGTGGGTATGGGAGTTTCCTTAGTGACTGACACTATGTGTTTAGTTGTCACTTTGTGCGAGACCTGTCGAGCGAGAGCTGGGGGAGGGGATTCTTCTTCCGAATACGACTCCTTCTGTGGATCCTCTTGCAATCGTTGGAATTTGTGTTCACCCTTCAAATGATGATGTTCCTGCGGTTGCGTGTTAGCATAGACAGCTTTGTGACTCGTCGACTGCTGTTCAGCAGTAGGCCGCTCTTGATTTTCAGAGATGTCATCCTTATGTGAAAAATCTTGAGTCGACGGACTATTCCTATGGGAATCTTGATGAGATGGAGCTGCTGATTGAACGGGAACGTGTATAACGGATCCAAACTGAGGGCCATATGAGAACGAAGCCGGCGCCAAATTCTTGAAAGTATTCGCGTAAACCCCGGGGTGCGCCAAACTGTACTGCTGGTTTATAGGTGTGGGCGGAGGAGACTGCAGAGGCAACCTGTAGTGCGAGCCGACGATGATCTGCGGGGATGGCTGCTTGTAGTGTTGCGCGGGCGGCGCAGCGGCTAGCGGCTGCGCGAAGTGCGCCGGCAGCTCCTGCAGCTGCACGTACTGTTGCGGGAACGGTTTGAATGGAAGTGCCTTCATCGACTGCAGCGCCTCCACAAATCTATTCCCGTACGAATCCTTCAAGTGACCGTTCGCATGTTGAAAGTTTAAGCCTTCCTTCACCGGGATGACCCGAGAGGCCGCGGCTGTCTGTGCTATGGTGGTCGGCACTTGGAACGAGTAGGCTCCGTAAGGCGCGGCGCTAGCGTACACCGCGCCTGCCACATGACGATACAATCGCGACGCACTTTCTGCACCTTCTTGATCTTTGAATACGAAACTATTCACTGCTAATGTTCCACTAATCGTCAGCCAACCGAGGGCTGCTACTAATGCCTGGGAACAAAGATAAACACTTTTAAGGAACACAAAATATATCAATTCACAATAATTAATTCGGATTAAAATTACTTGGACTAAAATAATTTGATTAATAAAATAAATTGATTATTTCCGTTTAATTACCTCTCTCCCCATGGTGCGGACGTTGTGTCGGAGCCAGTGGGAGCGGCACTGCGCCGGCGCGCGCCCAACCCGTGCTTATATCCACTGGCCAGCGACGGCCGCGGAGTAACCGCGGCTCGCGCGACATCTTGTCGTTTTTCCTCCTATCCTCTAAACCTTCCACCGTTATATCACTCTCATTTGATAAAATACAATAGGTTCAATTTAATCGTCCACAAATAAATTGCTTCAGAAGCCCAGTTAGTTGTATCGTACGAAGTAATAACAGTCAACAAGTGTCACGCGTTATGCAACGGCGAATGGGCGATAGCTTTGTACACTGTCTGTCACAAAAAGAAGCTATTGATAAGGTCGCGGCGCATTGCATTGTGCAGCAGCACGTAACTATGCTTTTCTGCATAACCTCATTCAGTATCTTTAAATCCGCCGGTCTGTTTTGAATTACCAGCTTTTTTGACACTTCAGAATTTTTTGACCATAATAGATAGCCAAATCAGTTTTGCAACCGAGTTTGGCCACCCTTTGCGCGTTTTTGCCCCTCCAAAAACACTCAAATCAGTAAACATTATTATATTGACATTTTTATGGGCCGTTATTTAAAACCCTTCAATCCACAGACTTTGTTTGTAATCCACCGACTTCAAAATCGTAACGTAATTATTGTCAACAAAGGCATCTTTGCCTCTATATACGAATTGAGAACTAGAATAAAACAACGCTAAAAAAAACAGTGTTGCCAAATAAAACATACGCTTACAACACTCAATAAATATACCATGAAAATTAATGAGCAATCTACATTAAAATAGTAATTGATACCTTAACCAATGGTCATAAATAGAGGAACCCGATTACTTTCTTACCCCACTAACTTTCTTTACGCAGCGGTCACGGCCGCTGGATACTTGGGTAGGGTGGCTGGGCACTGGAAACCTAGTGAAAGTAATCACAGGGTATTCTCAGCCGACATTCGATCGCTTGCTCTGTGCGATGAAGGGAACTAATGGAAAACTAAACTAAACCAAGAACATTGATGGTTTTACGCCGAATGCATTACAAGTCAGGCCGCTTGTCCACCGCACTTTCACCGCGGCGTCACCCGAGAACGAGATGACGAAGTGGTGGTACATTTAGTATAACAGCTTGTGTCCAGTGCACGCCCGATAACGAGCGTGCACTGGACTGGCAGATAGGCGGCCATAGTAGTGTACTAGTGTATGAACCGCTACTTCGGTGCCTTCATCTCGTTCTAGGGTGACAGTGCGGTGGACAAGCAGAGTAAGTCTTTGTGCAGTCTGTTCTAGGACTATGCAAACATATGTAATATACATAATTATGTTATACATATAATATGTCAATGCTAAATATACAAGGCGGCATTTAATTCACTCTTTTCCTTAAATGTATGTTTCCCGCAGACCATGCTATAGAATATTAGTACAAGGTCCAATTAAAAAAAAAGATTAAATTTTTTTAAATAAAACAAAACCAACTTTAAATAACTGCATGACAGCCGAAATGTCTATTTAACGGTACACACAGCGCGGGCACCAGCTGTGTGCTTTGTAAATGTTTCGTAGGCAATAAAACGCCTGCTTTGTTCAATATCACAAGGCTTTTCTTTAGAATTTAAATTTGATAATACCTAGATTTAATTTTTATTTCATAAGTACTTTTTTATTTAGTAATATGGGAGCATTCTATAGCATGGACTGAATACATACATTAAAGGAAAATAACGAATTAAATTCCACCTTGTATATATTTTTGAAGTGCAAACTTCTTTAGGCGCGTTGAGCACTTTTTGGGTGAACAAAACTCATGGAACTCGCGTCATCGTCACCGAACGCTTCCCGTGAACTATATTATGTCACAAGTTACTTAGTTTTCACTCCTATCGGCAGTCATATACAGCTTTATTAATAAACGGGTATTAGTCTCGGATTAGTTACTTCAGCTTTTGTCCTTTTTTTGCTACTGGAATATTTAGCTGGATCGAAAGAGACAAAAGATGGTGTAACTAGTCTAAAGCTAGTTCGTGTTTATTAATAAGGCTAATATAGTTTAAGGTGAAATCGCCATCAATGAATGAAACAATTTTGATATGAAATGTTGTAGAAACGCAGTTTCTTTCATCTTTTTGTCGTCGCTAAGATCAACTTCGGTACTGTAAAACCATCAAATGCCACTCAACTATCAGAACAACTTAACGGAAATACCTGTATCAAAATACAGGTGTTCCATTCAACGTGTTTGTATTTTAGCTAGAAAGGAGACATCTATTTGACAATCCCGAGCAGCGTTGGCGACCACAAATTGTAGGTGACATTACCAAGCGTAATGTAATTTACCGTTTGGGGTGCTTGCCAGACAGCTTTACGCAATGTAAAATTAGGTTTTGTAACTTGTTACCGCGAATTACTATCCATTCTTTGTATAAGTGGCTATTGGGGCTAGATTTATTTATTTATATAACTTTTTTTTTAAATAACAGTTCCATTTAGTACTGCGTACAGAACGATTATTCATTTATAAATTCTCGTATCAATATTCTCAATCAACGTTAAAAGGATATCGTAATGCAATTAAATATAGGGAATTGCTGTGTAAAAATGTAGGTACGTTATACCTGTTTCAAAACACATATTTAAAAGTAGTGTAATTCCGTTGGTAACAGTAAACTTTACAAAAATCACATAATCTTATTAAATAATTTAGTTTATTTTTATAAGTAACAAAATATTTACATTATTTCATAGCAACCTATTTCTATCTTTATATTATTATCTTTACTTAGTATACGACACTATTAAAGCGACATAGATTTAGGTATTACATCCTAAAGATAAACACAGGGTTGATTTTGATGATGGGATTGTGTAACCTTTTTTTCGTTGGCTCCACATTTTTGTGTATTTAGCCAGTGTCAAGTAATTTATAATTTCTCAATTCATCAAGTCAAGTCATAGTCTAGTCTCGTCAAGTCATACTCCTAGTAAAGTGGTGGCAACTTTACCAGAAGCTTCTATGTAGTTTTGGTAACAACACGTATGGATTTGACAGTTTGAATAAGCAGTTTATGTGCATAGTTAGTAGGGAAATGTCTCCTGTTGAATTGCAATCAAAGTTTCGTGATCACCCCCCAGATGAGTTGTTGCGCAACGTATGCCCAATTTAGCTTTTAAAAAAAAACAATTAGAAACCGCATTGGAGTCATAAGCTCGATTTATGAGAAAACAAAAACTGCGTCATTTATATTTTTATAGCTTAACTAATTTAGTGAAAAGGAGAAATAGATTTTTGAAAAATATGACCCTTAATAAGTTTTAAGATCACGAACGTAAAAAATACCACCGATATAAGAACCACCTTCTTTTGAAGTCGTTTAACATAATGCAGATTCTGTTTTCTTACCAATCAAGTTTAACTCTTTACATAATAATAATAATAATAACGCCCAACGATCAAATACATAGGTCCTGTACCCTAACTCGGTTTCCGCGTCTAGGGACCCAGGAACTACGACGACCATGGTCCCACAACACCCAGACTCAGAACAAGCATTTGCATTTATTTTTTCTGTGCACAAATACTTGTCCTGCCGCGGTAATCGAACCCGCCGCCTCCGGGTTATGAGTCGACCTGCTCAACCACCACACCACAAAGGCTGTCACATCACATCACTTTTCTCTGTCTCATAGTTTATCATTTAGCCATACAATGCCACCTCAAAAATGTACCCTGTGTAATATATACCTACCTAGTTTTAAGTGTATAAATAACACAAAGAAAAAAAAAAGGGAAATCGCGTAGCTGTAATATTTCTTAATTGAAGGGTTGAGAATAAAAAGGGTTTAACTGTCAAATTGACAGCTTCGAGAAAATTACTTTAAACTTCAACGGCGTTATTTTCATGTAGAGTGCTTATAAGGTAATAGAAAGGGTTTATGTTAGTTTCAGTTGCTTGAAAATTATTGAATTCTATTTTAAAATACTAAATACGGTACTAATTCATACAATTACTGTAAAAATATAGTATAATTAAATAAATATAATAATGTTTTTATGCTAAGTGAACTGTATTCCTGTGACAGATAAACCTTTTTTAGACTGAAAATCTCGAGATTCAAGCCTCATTTCGGTATTTTGAGAATGTATTATTGTAGATAATTTCACGCTGAATCCAACGATACCCATAAGTCATTTTGTGGAAAAAATCAGATAAACCCTTTTTATTCTCACCCCTTCAATTTTATTTAATGTGAACTTGTTTTGAGATTCTTATTCGTAGGATAGCATGATACAAAAACTGTATGAACATTCCGTCTCTTTTGTGTCTTTCAATGTTCTGGTATAGTTAGTGAGACACAACGAGAACGATAAGATTTTTCTTCTATTTTTACCGACTTCCAAAAGGAGGAGGTAGGTACTATGTTCGTCAGTGTTTTTTTTTTGTATGACATGAGCATTCAGTTCTGATATCTTTACATTGTGTTGTTTATTGTGCGAGGTAATTATCAGTTTAGTTTAAAATATATAAATCATCTTGATTTTTTTAATGAACTAATATCTAAACAATTTGTCCACAATTTAAAAAACATGACTACATCAACGAAAAAAGATCGGAACATATTTAAAGATATGATCATTTAAAAAAAAATTATAACTACATCAAGACACCTTTCAAGCGAAGAAAGAATGATCAAAATCGGTTCATCCGTTTGGGAGCTATGATACGCCGACTTAAGGACTATGATGTTTTTTGTGATATTATAGAAATAGAAAAACATACAAATATGTCATGCAGTGAAACAACAAATAAAATATGTAACAAAATGCACCCATAACAACAATGTGATCGACAAACATAATTTTAAATTAATAGAATTAGACTTATAACGAAATTACTCATAGACACAAAATACAAACTAGATATTATTATGTTACAGTATGTCTTAAATAGAAACACTTTTGAAGGGCGATAACCTAAAAAAACCCTTAAAGAGTCTTCTAAAGAAATCGCATCTTTTCATTTTGCAAGTACTACGATCCTATAGCGGCACAGTACACTAGAGGTCTGTGAGCTCTGAGCGCCTTAAGCACCAGCCAGACAATGGCATTAGCCCGTCCAAAAAAAAATGTATGTGAAGTACCTGGTAATAGTATGAAGGTAGCGTAGTGTGTAAACACCCTTAACAGTTCATAAATGAGAAAAAACATTGTTAGCAGTCAAACTGTCAAATACTAAAATGGTAGTTTTTTTTTTTATTGGTAATTTCTACCAAATTCGCCATGTTTTCTTTGACATCACCGTATGTAACGTTAGTGGCTTAAAAATGCACAACACTATTTACATTAGACACAATCAAGCACGCGTCACGCCGAGTGTGACATAGTCACGAAACAGTTCCTGTCACATCTCACCTTCCTCGTATATCAAACACCCAGTCTCTTGAACACGGTGCTGGTAATAGTTAAGTTGTTGACACTCTTGATGCCGAGACGAGCCTTCACCCCGTTATTTGGCTCTGGTATGGACAGCCTTCGCTCCGGCTTATTGAAAAACGACTCCACCTTTTTCACCTGAGTAGCATTCACTTGGGGCTTATTGATTGGCTCGATCTCTTTATACTGAATGTGATTGGAGAACTTAACTGACTTAGCCTTGGGTATGTTAAGCTTATCCTTCACGCTTAGCGGCGCTTCATCCGCTCTCATGGTGCATGATATTTTTCTCACGTTTTTCGTTGTGGTAATTGTAACCGTTTTCTTTGATTGCGGGGGACTTTTTAATATGCCTTCATATTTAAGCGCGTCTTTGTCGATAGGTATGATTTGTTCCGGTGCCGGTTTTGAGTCTGCCTTGTTCCCGAGACGGGAGTATATGGGCTTGGCCGCTGGTTTCATCTGCACGGATTTGGTCGATACGACTTTAGGTGCTTCGTTGTGGCCCAACCGGGAAAACACCGTAAAGTTTGATGTGCCTGCAATACACGTTATGTTATAAGGAATAATTAACTACTAGCAGGCCGCAGTAGTGATAATTTTAAGCTCCATCTCACAAAAAATCTTCTTAATTTACCTTCTTTGACAGTTGGTTTCGGAGGCGATGCGAATCGAATCAGCCGCGCCTTTTTATTGTCGGAATCTGATCCATATCTGTAAAAAATATTGCGTTTAGGATTCTGACACTATTATGCTGCTGCCGTTGGCTTCGCTCGTGTAAAGTGCATTTATGAGTGGCAAATGAAACAGATCACCAAGATCAGAATTCAAAAGTTTTTAATTCTGCGCAATGATGCGCACCGCTAGTTTCATGCCGCTATACTTATACTAACGTGATTGGTATTAGTAACACGTTATTTACGTTTTTTAGTCACCTCGTAGAACGAGTCTATGTATGTACTTTCAAAACATGGTCTAAATCGTTTCTATTTTGTTTTTCTACGTCTTATTTTTAAATGTACGAATATAGGCCACCGTGTGCTGCATCTCACCTTCTAGGCGATAACGGTCTTGATTGCAACCTATAGAAACACTTTGTATGGATTTGACCGTTTCAATACATGTATAGTTTATAAACATAGTTACTCTAGAAATTTACAGATAAGGAATGAAATTTCTCCTGTTTCATTGCAATCAAAGTTTCGTGATTGCAATCGAGTTACGTGATCGCCCAGCTGATGGGAAGCGCAGGAGTTTTGGCGGGAAAACGAAAAGATCGCGTCACTGCATTGTATAATTTTCCAAAACATGTGTTATTTCAGTGTTAGTGTATAAAATTGGTGGCATTTTATTCGTTAAGTGCTGGATTACAGGCATGAGTGTGTGAAAGTGGTATAATGATGGTGAAACGTTTCTTTTAGTGTTGTTTCCAAAACTCCATAGAAGCTTGTAGTAAAGTTGCCATATTTTTACTTGGAGTACGACTTGATGACTTGGACTGTGACTTGACACATATTTGCGTAAAGTATCATTAACTTGGTAAATTATCAATTACTTGAGACTGGCTAAATTCATAAAAGTGTGGAGCCAATACACAAAAAAAATGTATAGCGACGGTTATGTAACCAGTTGACCTATGAAAAGCTTCTACTTCTAGTTGATACCTTTAAGGTTCAAATGCTTACTGTAAGAGCTATATATACATTTTGTTAATCGTGAATTGTGTATACAGGTTTAGGAATGGAAAAGATCGCTACAAGCGATAAGACCACACATTGTTGCACTAGTACGTAAAATCAATTTAATTCCTCATATAGTAATTTAATTGGCGAGAGAGATGAAGAGTTATCTATCAATCTATCTATAATCTAGTCCAAAAATATTATATGAAGATAACTTTCTTGTCTTGTGTTTGATTTACTGTTTTGTGTGCCAAAATAAATAAATAATGAATGCATACCCGGCCTCGACTGGTTTCCTCTTAGCCGCGGCCGCGGGCGGCGCCTCCTGCGCCTGCGGGTTGCGAGTGTAGTGCTCCAAGATACGGCTCGCGGCTGCAACACGGTACCACAAAATATATTATATAGCAGGACATTTGATTTTAACTGTATTTACAGAAAAAACATGGCAAAAAACAAAATTAGAAAGGAAACATTACATAAGATGAGCTACGAACTAATGCATAATAAGGTCCTATTACAGAAAAAAGTTTTATATGTAGCTCATTCCACTATAGCTTTGAAACGATAGGTAATCAAAGGTCAAATTTAGTTTTTTTTATTTTTGGCTGAAAGATGACGGACTTGTCGTTCACCTGATGGTAAGCGACACGGCCGCCCATAACAGAACATTCGGCACTCGGCACTCCAAAATATAAAGTTTCGCGAGACACTGCACTGCGCACATCATCATGAGACATCATAACAGTCTGTACATAGTAACAAGATTACTCAACTGTGAGATCAGTAGGCCTATCATGAATCTCTGTTGCGAACACTAACTTGATGCTGATCGATTGGAACTGAAACTAGTAGCAGTCAAGAGTATGGGATCACGTAGCGCTTAAATCATCGATTACAATGTGTTTTTATCGATAGCTTACAATGTGAAGTTGCAGCTAACTCGACCGCGTTAAAAAGCTAGATTATAATAGGAAACATGTTTAACTTGGTATACATTTCTATATGGCTGTATTGTGCGGCTTTTTTGTCTATGGTTTTATTCGAAACAATAAAGGTCAACTTCAACTCTTGGTTAATGGCCTTTATGGTAACTATAATTTAGCCAATGTCAACAGTGAACACCGATATATTGGGTTATCTGTGACAGTAAATGTCATTTTTTTATTATGTTTGGCTCCACACCTCCGTGTATTTAGCCAGTGTCAAGTAATTGATAATTTATCAAGTTAATGATATTTCACGCAAATATATGTCAAGTCACAGTCGAAGTCATCAAGTCAAGTCATAGTCTAATCAAAGTCACACTCCTAGTAAAGTGGTGGCCACTTTACTTGAAGCTTCTATGGAGATTTGGAAACAACGCGAAAAGAAACGTTTCACCATCATTATACCATTTTCTCACACTCACGCCTGTAATCCAGCACTTAACGAATAGAATGCCACCAATTTTATGCACTAACACTGATAATAACACAAGTTTTGGAAAATAATACAATGCCGTGACGCAATCTTTTTCGCGTTCCCGCCCTAACTCCCGAGTAAATGTCATTAGGAATGCCCAAAAAAGTGTTCTGTATCGATATATCGCATTATAACTTTATCGAAATCGTTTGAATCGATACGCGATGTTAATGCTTCCCTTTGTATAGATATATCGGACCGCATCGGTATCGCATGCTTTTCTATCGATATGCAATATAATACTGCCCTCCTAAAGATAACTAACGAATTCGCCATTTTTGGTGAAAATGAGTTGTATACATATTCAGGGTGTACTGCAGTGCAGCGGGATCTATCTAGATCAATTACCCGTTTTTTTCTATCTCTGTCAGTTATCAATTTATTGATAAGTATAAGTAGCGTAATCGCTAACTTTACATCCTTTTCCTAGACATAAGCAACGCATTGTCCATTACAATATTATATACACAGTACCATTTTAGTAGGTAGTTGCGTTAGGAATCCTAGGCATAAGGAACGTAAGAGTCTGTATTTATATATGGCACTTAGGTACTGTATTTTTGTAATCTTGACTAGAAGGGCCAATTATTTCAATGTAAGGTTTTATGTTAGTAATCATCTCAACTACGATCTCAATAATTATAATTCTTATATATACTGCAGCTATATTTAATACACTATAATATTAAATATAGCTGGTATTTGTACTTATTTATAAAAAAGGTACTATAAAGTGATACAATTTTGAGTAAACTTATGCATAAATGCTTATTTTATAACTTATTCGATTTTATCGAATTTTTGTTTATAATACCGGCTCTAATACTATAATTATTATTGTCATATCCACTGATATAATTGCAGCATACATAAATAAGATACAGCCTAATCCGCAAAATAGGTGTATGTGTATGTTTATCCTAATTAAATTTATAAAATACTGAAGCAACACACAGTTTATACATGGATATTACATAATAACTAGTAAAGGAGCTATTCGCTATAATATACACATCGTTTATGAAAGCTCTCTTAGGCAATCGCTGAGAATGCGTTGGTTATGCTTAGTAATTGAATGAAAAATATTTTATGTATACTAATCAAAATAAGTTTTGGGGGTTATTTTAATATAAATAAAATTAAATAGATAAATTGTGCTCTAACATAATAAAGTGAATCATATAAAGTTAAAATGTTTTGAATTTATTGATTAGTTTAGGCGTGACAGCAAAAAGAAAATAAAAAACTTTAGGCGCGTTTTTCTCAAAACTCGCCAACAGGCGCATGCGTTGGTTATGCTTAGGAGGGCAGAATAAGCGTACATCAATGCAAAGGGGTAACTTTTGAATGTTTTTCAATAGTTTATTAAATAGGAATCTGAGGAATCTGATTTAAAACAACCTTCGAACCAGTTAGGTCATCGCGTTCAGTATAGTCCGAATGTTGTTATTTTTTGTAGTAGGTAGTGATAAGTATTGGTTATTATTCTGTGTCGCGTTCTCTTAAACTAAAGTAAACTTAAAGTAAAGAGGTACTCTTCTTATAAAGAGGTAATGAAAAAGACGGAAATATGTTAATTTCGTTTAGCTTTAGAGTATGCGACACAGAATCGACACCACTGTGGTATTTAGTTGAAAGAATAAAGGCAATATGCCGGTTTAAAAAAAAGTAAGCGTTACTAGCGGCGCCATTGTAATTATATGAATTTGAACTTGTAGCTTCAACTTAAACGAAATGAAATAGGAAAAGACAATAATAAACTTTCATTGATAATATTTGACTGTATTACAAAGTCTAAAGATATAGGTATTTAAATATTTAAACGAAATTTCTAAACAAGAGTCGGGTGTTCTTGTTCTATAAAAATTTTTGTTAACGATATCTTTTATTACGAATAACAATATATTCAATGGCGGCACTGTTTATCATCATTTTGTCACGATGAACAAGAATTTTTAAATTATAAACTGTAAAACATTGTTATAGTTTGATGCGATACGTTAATGTTATATTTTTATACGAATACGATATATCGAACATATCGTATGGACCGAATATAGTATTAAATATCGACATATCGTATAGTGCTGTATCGATATTACGATATATCGTATCGGGCATCCCTAAATGTTATTACGTTCATGAAAAATTAGCTGAGTTTTTTTTGGCTGGAAAGCGAAAAAGATTGCGTCACCACATTGTATTATTTTACTAAACTTGTGTTATTTTCAGTGTTAGTGCATAAATTTGGTGGCATTCTATTCGTTAAGTGCTGGATTACAGGCGTGAGTGTGGGAAAATGGTATAATGATGGTGAAACGTTTCTTTTCGTGTTGTTTCCAAAACTCCATAGAAGCTTCAAGTAAAGTTGCCACCACTTCACTAGGAGTATGACTTTGACTAGACTATGACTTGACTTGATGACTTCGACTGTGACTTGACACAATCATATTTGCGTGAAATATCATTAGCTTGATAAATTATCAATTACTTGACACTGGCTAAATACACAAAAGTGTGGAGCCAAAACATTTAAAAAAAATTAGCTGATGAATTGCCGCGAAGTGAAGTGGTGTATATATTTACTAATATTTAGAGTTTATTACTAAATTAACATTGTTTATAGGTAAATACGTGTAATTGCGGTGTTAAAACACTAAAAGAATCTCTTGTATGTATTGGAGACATTGATGAAATCGTCGTCTAATTTCAGAGTTGAAGTTGAATCAGTGAATTGTTGTGTTATATCGAGCAGCTAGTTCTTAAAGCGTGGTAGACTTTGTTTCGCCCCCAAAATGCTTGTGGCGAAGGGGCCAAAAGAACTCCCGACCAGTGGAAACGGGTAATTTACTTTTTTTCTCTATGTACTTGTTTGAAATGTAAACAATATGCATGAACATCACAACTCGATAATCATAATATTACAGCAATGAACATATCTGCCATTTATTTTACACAACTGCTATGTACTGAACCTTAATTAACAGTCTTTCAATCCGTAATGAATATTCAACCGCTAGTAATCAATGGTGTGGCTAAGGATTATTTAGTGTGTAATTTAAAACTCAAATGTATCCAAATACCGATTTATTGATATTGCATTAAAAAGTCAATGTTTTCCCAAGGATTTAAAGTTCAAACTATATGCATACTTACAGGTTCATAGGTTCAGCCATCTAGTCATGTGAGCATAGTTGTATAGCTTTATGGATTATTCATGTAATATTGTGCTACATATCATATGAATAATTTTGTTAATTATTGTACAGAATAGAAATTTTTATTTCAGTAACATCGGCTGAGCCATCCTCCGTCCATCAAGCATGCAGTACCGTTTCAAGTTCTGGAGATTAATCTCCAGTACCCCATTGGAAGGTAACCAAAATCAATTGTGTTATTCATATTATAAAGCAGCTGCAAAACAAAACCAAAAAGTTGAAGCTTGTGGCTGAATTACATGTTTTATCAGCAATAATCAACATCTACCTATTTTCTACATGTACTAAACAAAGTATATGATGTAGCCTGTCGGCATGTATAGGTAATGTGTAACTTCTCAATACTTCTAAACATCTTGATGATAATTGATGCAATTTTCTATTGTATGGCGGTTTTGGTGTAGGTTATCAAGTTCATAAACATCAATATAAATCATCATTATAGTTAACTATCTGACTAATATAACATAATTGTCCACCCAAAGATTGCTTTAGATTGATTGATATAGGAGTGATCACTTTTAGTAGTAAGGCCCACTGAAAGTGTGCTGCTATAGCACTCTCATGTAAATTTTAATGTTGGTTTATGCAATAACGAGTTACTCTGTTTAATATGTAATTGTATTTCAGGTACATCAGCACAGCTGGCGGTGGAGAATAGGCATTCTGCATTGTACCTGATTGCTAGCACCGGTAGTGGGAATGAGAAATTCTTTTTTCAAACTCATTTATTATAAGCTTGCTGTATTTCATATTAAGCACATTGTAATTTTATATACTTAGAACAATAAATAAATAAATAAAAAGTAGTTATATTAAAAAAGTATAACATTTTGATAAGACTTTTATTTATTTTCATTTAAACTATCTACATGCCAAATAACATCAAGTTCTGTTGAGCCATTTATAATTATATTATTATATATTTATTATATAATAATTATATATTTATAATTAATAGTAACAAATAGATTAGAGTTACTTTCAAATGTACAATAAATATAAATAAGTATATTTTATGTACATTATATTTGACTGGCCCGATAGCTCGATTGGTAGTAACCCTGGCTTCTGAACTGTGGGTTGTGGATTCGATTGCCATCCAGGACAAACATTTGTGTAATGAACACATAAAAGTGTAATTCCAACTAAGAGTATTTTATTCAATCTTGTCTTGCCGCCCATTATCTCTACCAGCAATGCTCTGTCATCCGCGTTTCGGATGTTGTCTTGATTTACTGTAAATTATAATCTGACACGCTGCAGTGCCTACAATTTGCTCCACACAAACTTCAATTGGGCTCCTGTCGTGGGCATCACCACCATGAATCAATGTGGAGGACATCAAGGTGCATTTCACAAATCTGAAAGACAAATGTATGTTATATTATTGTCATAAAATATAATTCGACAAAAACATAATAGTTATAATTTATTTTTTTTGAGACCTAATAAATATTTTTGAAAGCAACAGATTGCATACTTACTCGGGCATTATATGATCCCTTCTTTTCCACTGAGAAAATGCTTTATATTTTAGGTGGATTTCCAGGGAGTCCAATGTTGATTGGTATATATTATGAAGGTGAGAGGTACCTATGCCTCGCTGGTAGGAGCCATGCCCACAAAACGCCAAACCCGCCAGGATCTACAATTTAGTAACATGATTAGATTACTATATAATTTGGAACGAAACGAAATTTACTTCATTAAATTTGTAGTGTACTGTAGTGTAGTGACACACATTAGGTACATAGGTATTTCAATTTATGGTCATGAATCTAAAAAAAATATCTTAAGTATTTAGTTACCTATGTACCTATATATTTGAATTTTCGGTCAATCATTTAGCTGTTGGGGTTGTTTATTTTTGTTGCCTCTGTTAATCTATCTATGTACGAGTATTATAAATTCTCTACTATAATTAATTGCCATTAAATTTTTATAACCTTACTTTGAGTTCTTCTTGATCTATGTGGGAGATGTGTAGCTGCTGGAAGGCAATTTTCGATAGCGAAACTAACGGACAAACTCATTTTAGGATAGCAAAATGAGTTGGATGTTGGGTTTTTTTTTCAATGGGTTGCTGCTATGCCTTCATGTCCGTCTCGTCAGTTTCAGCTGTCTTTTGCGACGATTTTCTTCCGCATTTGCCAACAAAAGTGCCCGCAACATTTCTACCTGAAATACAACAACACTTAATGTTGAGTTATACCGACAAAATATATTTTTCATAACTATGGTGACAAGCTTCCACACATAAATTACCACACATTATTATCGGTACGTTTTACTTATATGTAGGTAGGTACTTACTTATTTCGTAGGTAATTCACGGGTTGAAGATGCTCTATTTTCAGAATAAGGCACAAAAATCAAATTCAAGTACTAAAAGTAAGAAAAGTTAAGTACTACTCTATATAAGAAACAACCTTTATCCTGTTTCTATGAAAATCGCAATTATTGTTGTCATTTTGTTTCAAAACGCAATTCGTAATCGCAATTTGGCCATGTCGATAAAATTTTTTACGTCAAAAGCTTTAGCAGTTACAATGGATCTTTTGCTGACCTTCATTGCAAAAAATGTCGTGCATGTTCTAAAAACTATGATTGTAACACATTTCATATTGAAACTGATCGAAATCAAAGATACATAATCGACCAGCTGATCATAAAGTCTCGATTGCCCAGTAATTTCACTAGCTACAGTGCCCTTCAAACCGAAACACAGTAGTGCTTGCACACTACTGCCTGGCGGCAGAATAACTGGCAAAGCGGTGGTACCAACCTAGGCAAACTTTGCAGAAAAGTCTTACCACCTAGTAAATAGATGATGATATAAATGAATCAATAGATCATGAAGAAGAATCAATAAATCATGAATTGGACCACTCCATCTCGTAGTGGCTGCCGTGTGAGCAGACTAATGGAATTCTGCTCGGTTTTAATCTGCATTATAATCTACAGCAATCACCAAGACACTTGCCAAACTTGGTGATTATGGCACATGCAGTACTGTACATTATCTGTCAGTCAGTCAGGACAAAGCATTTTATATAATAGAAGATTGAGTTGTGACCAGCGTCTGTGTTTCCGGCGAAATATGACCCGGGCGTGTTCAAGAGAAGAGTGAATAGGTATTTACTTGGCTAGCATGCTACACCTTCGATCACATCGTCACTTCCCATCAGGTGAGAGCGTGGTCAAATGCTAGACAAGTTTGAAGTAAAAAAAAAAAAAAGAAACCAATGCCACTTAGGACATAATGGTACTAACGTGAAGAAGGCTGCGCCACAGTGGACCGTCCTGTGACAGCAGCTATGGGCACCTTGATACTGGCTGTAACAGCAGTTGTGCTTAGCACCTTATCACGAGCTGTGTTCTCGTGCACTTGCTTTGCATGCCTGTAAAAACATAATATTTTTATTGTACTTAAATTAGGATCATTTTAAATTGTATGTACCAGTGCACCCTTATGTTATACATACATCAGATATTATGCTGATGCTTTTGTATCAAGAAATATTAAATATATATATTATTAAATAATTGTAATTATCATAATGTGTATGGCATGTGTATGCAAAGGAACTCTAGCTTGCCTTCTTTAAAAACCCCCTCTCTTTTTTAATACTTTAAAACTAGGTCCGTACTCTCATACTAAGCCTAGCTTACTTATAAAGGCTAGTGGTCTATAGAAATATTCATAACATTAAATTTCTTTTTTAATATTTTAAAATTATATATACATATATACCTACTTTAACATGCCAGTTTCCTCACAATGTTTTCCTTCACTATTAAAAGAGTGTGTGTAATAGATATGTGGTATCGCTAGTTCCACCATACTTACGGTATTAAGGATAAAAAGTTGAGTCACTTGCACCATCAATGGTACTATAACTGACACAAAGGCATTCATTGCTGCTTTATTTTGGGTTGATAGCAATAAATCCATGTTTCATCACCTGTTATTATGTTCTACACCACATTAGATGCCCCTGTGTTGAATCTAGTAAGCATACCAAGTGATACATTCCATTTTATGAGCTAAATCAAATTGTGTGGGGTACACATGCAGACAAAATGAGTAGCATCATTTTGTCTGTAAAAACAATGTCCTGTGTAATAAGTGTAATCGTAATTTTCAAGTGTGTATGATACATACCTCAATATAGCTATAACATCTCCCATCCGAGTGATACCCATGTCTCGTAAGTATTCCTTATTCAAATCCAACAACATGTCATTCTGAATGCGATTTTCAGTAAATGTCAGGGCATATGTAGCAGACACATCGGATGGTATCCCTGCTGCCGTAAAAAAATTTACCCACATAGCTGTAAACATTGTGTTTTAGTAGTAGTTGGTTGTTTTAGTATTGAGGTAGGTACAAGAACGTTATATTTAGCTATAAAGATTCCGTCTAAATCAATGAGCTGGACAATAATGTAGATAATAAGACTTGACATGAACAAATAAAAATCTGATTCCATCTGCCGCATCGAATGCGTCTTGCTTTTGTCATATTCAGTCAGTGATATGAAAACGTGCATCTTTCCCGCGGCAATAACAAAAGCTGAGTAAATAAATTCAAAAGGTAGAAAGACCATGCAATAGCTATATATGTACGTAATGAACTACAATATTTTCCCTGAACGGGATCCAGCCACCGTTTAGGGTGATAAATTTATTAACATATTGAATGCTTACTTGTAAGGTAAGATTCGGTTTTATTATTCATTTTTACAAATGTATCAAATTACATTCACAAGAATTTCACAACCACAAACTCATTAACTCAGCTTATATTTATGGCAGCCATCAACCTAATAGATCACAGAACACTATAGATTAGATAGTATTCTGTGCATCAACGTCAACCAACCATCAACACAGAATCTAGAAGCAAAGAGTATGTAATAGTAATAGTATTCTGTGAAATAATGCTACGAGAAAAACTAGTGACTATATACTCTTTGGCAAAACCACAGGCACACTAATCCATTCACAGATGAGAAAAAGCAATCTTATTTGCTTGCGTTCCATTTGGACTGAATTATCGTTTTGTAGTAAAACTTCTTTACGCACGCTTGACTTGGGGAGTAAGCTGGTGAATGCGTATCAAGGCGAACGCAAGTTGATTCACGTAGATCTCCATTGCCAAAATAACAAAGTTAAAAATTACTTAAAATTTGTATTATTATATTGGTATGTCCGGTAAAATGACAATTTACAACTGTCAAGATGGCGATGGTGACATTAAAAATAAACAAAAGAAGTTTTACTTTAGTCGTGTGGTCTAAAGCACACTCGTTTTTTATTTTCGTTATTTTCGAGGATAATGTGCTCTGTGAACGCATCTACACTCGCGGTTTGCATCACAGTTACAGACTACCTCTAGCTAGTCTATACCATATTTTTATACAAGTTCGCTCATTCTGTCAGTGTCCAGTCTGTGGTTTTTATTTTTCTTGTTCCTATTTTTGTAACTTTTTGACTTTCGTATAGATTTTTTCAACTTTTTCTTTCGCTAATTTCATTTATATCTTCCGAAATTCTCAAGGCGAGTCAAATGTTTAGAAGTATTTTAAGCGTCTTATATGCCAAAAATAATTTATTAGTCCCTCGTAATATTTGTTAGTAGTGCTTGAAATATTACTCCACGGATTCTAAAAAAGAAAACTGGTCAAATAGCAATACTTGGGTTTCAGGTTCAGCATCGAATTCGACGTTGAAAATGTCTTCAACAACTTTAGAAAGTATAGCCAAAGTGGATATTGATCCATCGGGCGTGTTTAAGTATATATTAATAAGAGTGCATGATCCAGAAAATGATAATGAGGACTCCAGCATCAATGTAGTCAGAGGGTACAAAAGATGTAACTACCACGCGGATATTTATGATGAGGTGCGGTAAAGTTGTTATAATAACAGCTCTGATTCCTTCATACCTGATATACTATGCGTACCTAAAGTGAAGCCAATAAATAAAACAACAAATTTCAGAAATCATAGGTACCTTTTGTACATACAATATCATTATTTAATTACTATATACTATACTTTGCTATACTTGGCGAGTTCCATACAATTATAATTATTATAAAAATAAAATTATACAAAGTGAGTAAGTACTCCTAATAGTGTGCATCTTTGCTGCAAATTAAAAACAAAACATTGTATGTATTAAGTAGGTAATTGATGATAAGCAAAATTAAAAAAGCAATAGTAGTATTCATTAGCATACTTCAATTTTTTTTGGTCTTGTTAAGGGAATGATTAAAGACAATCCTTCTTATTCTAATATTGTGTGATGATAATCTTCCTAACTAGTAAGTGTATATGTGTGTTTTTTCTTTGGTCTTCCAGGTGCAACCAAAGTTAGAGCCATTTGATGCTGAACCCTTGGGAGGAGGAAGAATTTCTCATGATCCAGACAATAAAAAGATCCACATATATGGCTATTCCCAAGGCTATGGGAAAGCTGACCATGAAGTTACAGCTAAACTTGTCAAGGATGCATACCCTAGTTACACCATTACCATTAGTGATGAAGGATACTAGGTTAATATTGCTTATTTAATTACACTTACTATTTATATTTATTAGCGTTGTTTGGATTTCGATTTGTCCATCTATAAGATATTATAATCATCTTATGATTAAGAGATTACAATATGCCCATGTATCTCTGCATAACAACATTGGCACAGCCAGGATTTTGTTCAAAGGGAGCAGGCAAAATAAGTGAATGTGTTTGCACAATTATTGGCTGGTGAGACCATCAATAGCGTTTTTGTATACTGCCATGGATTGGTAAAGGATGCCGCTCATTCATGAAAAATTTGATTGTTTTAAAATATATTTTGATATAATAATTATAAAGAATATGCCAACACTTATTAAAAAGCAAGGGTACCGAGCTTGAAAATTTGGCACATTTATAAATAAATCTAGAAGTAAAATTTTAACTATTTCCAAAATTAGAGCTCTCAATCTTAATGAACATGAAAACCAATTAAGAATCCAATTACAACAATGGAACATAATGAAGTGAGCGCCAAAGTTATGCACATTAGAATTAAATCTAGATAAACCACATATTTTAACTATTTTCGAGATTATAGGTCTGCGAGCCTATTGCCGAAATGGTAATTCTATAGTTAGCGCTCAGCGTTCAAAGATATTCCGCAATGAGTGCGATTGAGTGCGATTTCAACTTAGATACGGTGTGGACGCGTTTCGCGAGCTCAAAGACTTCCATCAAACATCTCACACCACACTCGCCCCTATTTTCGAGTAATTAGTGTCAAAGTGGAGTGCATAAATACTATAAAAATTCCACTCAAGTGATCGAAAAAACAAAACTCCGGCATCGCTGCGCGCTGAGGTAGGCTCCTCTCCATCCCGGGTAAAAGGGACGGGCTGCGAGCTTGCAATAATTCATCTCCGTCACACGCAAGCAGCAAACCGGTTGGCGCGCGACCTCCAGCCTTCCTACTCTGTGTGCTACGCATCTACGTGAGCTGCCTACGGCCTGTGCTACGGCCTACGCCGACCTTATCTGCTACACACTGGGATCATCTGTATATCGGGCTAATAACAAATAATAATTTAAAATGGTTAGCTGCTGCGCGGCTTGTACTAAATCAATCAGGAGTGCTACGCCTAATATAAAATGTTCAAAATGCGCTAGCCATTTTCATTCGATGTGTGTCAATATATCTGACCGAAAGCTATCGGAGGATTTGAAACTCACATGGGAGTGTCCTTTGTGTCAAAGTAAGCAGCCGAAAAAAGACAATTCTAATACGCCAGTGCGAGCTGCGGCTGTGGTGGCGGCAGCGTCTGCCTCGACCGGAGACGATAACGGAATGGCACGTGAAACGCGCGTAGCCAGCGCGAGCAGCGGCGCCCGCAACATACCCGCTCAGTCCAACCCGGCTATCGGTGTCGTTGCGGAATCTGATGACTTGTCTTCATTGACTTCGGTAATCAAATTACTTAGAGAGGACATAGCGGACATGAAAACACATGTGACAACGCTAACAGATCATGTCAAACAATGTTTTACTCGTATGAGCACGAGAGGAAGATTGTCGACAGTGAAAAAAGACTTCGTTTGCTGGAGGAACGCGAAGGCGATGTGTCCATGTTACGTAACACAATAGTGGACCTCCGTCACGAGTTGAGTTCACGCGCTCAGTCGAATCTTAGAAATGAGCTTGAAATTTCTGGCATTAATGAGTTTCCAAACGAGAATTCAACGCATGTGTTGCAAGTGATTTCCAAAAAAATTGGGGTTGTCTTTGATGTTAACGAGGTGGATTATGTGACCAGAGTCGGACCACGAAACCGTGATAAAGAGGCAGGTCCAAACACCCAAGACAACTCCAATGACCGCCCTCCTCGTCCGCTGGTGGTTCGCTTCCTGCGAAGACATAGCCGTGATGCATTCCTTCAGGCTGGCAAAAACCGTCGCAATTTGACGTGCTCAGACATTGGCGTAGAAGGAATATCGAGAACCATCTTCATTAATGAGCGCCTTACGCAGGAGAATAGGCAATTATTTCGTGCAGCCAGGCGACATGCAAAATCAGCAGAGTATCGGTTCTGTTGGATTAAGCATGGCACTATCTACGTCCGCAAGAAGGAAGGTAATCCCGCTGTTGCTCTCAAGAACATGGACGAACTCCAGCGCCACTTTAGTCCACCTCCAAGTTAATATGGGCTCTCTCCAGTTTGTTAGGGTGATGCTCATCCTGCTCGTTTCGATAATTGCACGCTATACTTTGTATTATCTACATAGCATAAAGCTTAATTTACCGGCCCTTTATTTACATATGTTGTTAAGTTCCTATTGGGAGGAAATTTATGGAATTCCCTACCCATCATTTTCACACATATACACATACACACACACAATCACAAACACACATTTTTCAATACACATTTACACCAAAATTACTCCTCAAGCCGATACTAAAAGTTATCTTGCAAATATTTTAATTATACTTTATAAGATGACTTACTGGATTCAGACACTAACATCGTCACATTTTTACTTTTATATTGATGGTTTTACTTAACGTAGTTGACGATATTGATGAAACCGTAAACATTGACTGTCATACTCTTGAGTCAGTTGATTTTTGTAAGACCATTTTAGTCAACATTAATTACAATTTCAAAATATTGTCTCTAAATATTAGAAGCCTACAACGTAACTTTGATGATTTTGCGTTAACCCTAAAAAGAGCGGACATAGACCCTGACGTCATTGTTTTATCTGAATGCTGGCTCTCCAAAGGACAGAATATCGATATCATCCCAGGCTATATTATTTTTTGCACCTCCGAACAGAGTAACAAAAACGGAGGTGTGGTTATGTATATTAAAAACTCACTTCGATCTGCTCAACAAGACGTGAATATCAATGACGCAGACGCTTTGCTTGTTTCAATAAATAGCAGAATCGCTGTGCTAGGAATCTACCGTTCACCTTCTACTGCGGATATTCTTCCTTTTACTAACTCTGTGGACAATATACTTAACTCACTGCGCAACTATCCTGTTGTTATTGTTACTGGTGACATAAACATAGACATTTGCAGTGACTCAAGTAACTCCGTAGATTATCAGTGCCTAATGGCTACGCATGGCTTGCTTCCCGCTATCTCAAAACCTACGCGAGGACGCGCCTGTATTGATCATATTTTTATTAAGTCAAACTTAAAATCTATTGGACTAGTATGTAAATCCTCAATAACAGACCACGATATTATTATTGCAGGTCTGTCTACGTCTAAACAAAGAGAGTGTAACGCGAATTTTAAATTGAAAACCGATATTGATGCTGTTGTCTCTGAATTAAATTGTTATGATTGGTCTAACATAATGAACCAGCCGTGTGTTAACTCAGCAGTTACGATGTTTAACTGCACTTTGACCACTAAAATAGACAAGAACACAAAAAAGATTAAAGTTGGGCGTAAATGGGTCACAATGAAGCCCTGGATAACTCCTGGCTTACTTAGATGCATGCGGCACCGTGACAAATTGCATATTGATCTGAGAGCTTACCCAAATGATCCAGTTCGTCGTAAAGTCTACTCCAGATATCGTAATTTCTGTAACAAACTTCTTAAAAAACTTAAAAATGAGTATAATAGTAGACTGTTAGAAGAAAATAAACATGATCCGAAGCAACTTTGGAAAACTATTAAAAATATATGTCAGGCCGTGGTAAAAAATAATGACTCATCAGAACTATTAAATATTTGTACTACAGCCAAAGCATCACTTCACAGTTGCAATCAGCATTTCGTGTCAGTTGGCAAAAATTTAGCGGACTCTATTTTGAATAACCTGGGTATGACACAAGACTCTCTTATCTCGGCGTATCGGCCTGTAACATCAATTACTCAAACTTTCTTTATGCACCCAACAGATCCTTACGAAATTGCTGAAATTATACTTCAATTAAAAACAGACAGCTCTCCTGGGCCAGATAAATTCACTGTACCGTTGCTTAAAAAATCAATGCACTCTTTACTTGCACCTCTGTGCCAAATAATGAATTTAAGCCTAAGCACAGGTGTTTTCCCGGATTGCTGGAAAACCGCTGCTGTTTCCCCTATATTTAAAAGTGGATCAAAAACCCTTCCTGATAACTACAGACCTATAGCACTTCTCAGCATCATATCAAAAATATTAGAAAAGATTGTAAACAATCGATTAGTTTCTTTTCTCGAAAAGCACCGTCTCATCTCTGACAGACAGTTCGGTTTTCGTCGTGGTAGGTCGACCGAAGACGCAACGTCACTGCTTGCCAATCTTGTGTCAAGCTACGTCGAGAAAGGTGAATGTTGTATTGCGGTTTTCCTCGACCTGGCAAAGGCCTTTGACACCGTATCGGTTGGCCTACTACTGAAGAAAATTGAGGCACTTGGAATAAGGGGCGTTGCTCTAGACTGGTTCAAGAGTTATCTGACTGATCGCAAACAGTTCATCAAAGTCGATTCTCATATAAGTGAGCTCCTGCCTATTGATTTTGGCGTCCCACAGGGTAGCATACTAGGCCCCACAATGTTTACTTTGTACGTAAATGACATCGTTGGTTCTTCTCTGAAAAATGCGGAAATCATCACCTATGCTGATGATACGGTTATACTTTTCCATGAAAAGAGCTGGGATCAAGTTTACCATTGTGCTACAGTGGGGATGGCTCACGTTGCAGGGTTGTTAGATAAAAATCTCTTAACACTTAATATTAAAAAATCAAAGCATATTGCTTTTTCTAAAACAAGTGCATCAAGTCCTGGTACTGACTTTGAGCTTAAAATTCATTCCTGTTTACAAACCACTGGCTCGCAAAAAATCTGTTCTTGTAGTCGTATAGATCGAACTACCAAAATTAAATATTTAGGAATAATCATTGATGAAAATATGACGTATAAAGATCACATCCTGGACTTGTCTGGTCGAGTTAGAAAACTTATATTTATCATGAAGAAACTAAGGAACTGCACGCCTTCAGACATTCTTCGACAAGTTTATCTGGCACTGTGCCAATCAATAATGCAATACTGCATTTCTGTATGGGGAAGTGCTGGCAAAACAGTTTTTATTACCTTAGAGAGAGCCCAACGTGCTCTTATAAAAGTCACTCTAAAAAAACCATTCCGGTTTCCTACAAAGACTCTATACGAAGAATTCAAAGTCCTTCGTATGCGGCAATTATTTGTTTTGAGTGCCACAGTAAAAGCTCATAAAGCTCTACTCAATCGTACCGATTATAGATATCTTTTAACTAAACGCGTTTTTCGACTGCCTCTTCCTCGAGCCACATCTCTTTTATCCAGGAAATGTCCAGCCTATGCACACGCAAACACTTACAATAAAGTTAATAACCAATGTGACATCAAGGAATGTACTGTAGTAGCTTGTAAAAAGAAAGTTAAAGAATGGCTACTAACTCGTTCTTACGACGAAACAGAAGATTTGATATAAATATCTCACATATATCGGCTTATATCCAAACACACGATCATCACTCCCTTACACATCTCACATCTTATCAATTTCTCATACACATCAAAACGTCACATACAGGTAATGCACAAACACACGCTCAACACTCCCTTACACACCTCACATCTTTTCAATTTCTCATACACATCGCAACTTCACATACAGGTTATTTACAAACACACGCTCAACACTACCTCACACACCTCACATCTTTCCATTCTCTCATACTCATCTCAACTAGCGAACAGATATAAGTAATATTTTAAATTGATTAAGGTACCTATGACATTGTAATCGCTTTAACCTCATCTTAGGTAATTCGTATCTCAGAGTCTCAAGATACAGGCTATCGCCTAGTTTGAGCCTCGTAGCAAATTATGTTTAGACGGTAAGTTTCTCTCTGTTTACTTTGTGTACCTATACATAAACCTTTGTATCTTTTTTGGAAATAAATATTATTATTATTATTATATTATTATTATTATTATAATGCATCAAGTGTTCAAGTGACGATAGTATTAAAAAATGGATTCGGATGTTCGAAAATACCGGATCGTGCCTGTAGCCTGTACAAAAAAACGATCGAAGTAGTAAGAGCTTCGGTTCCCCAAAATACATCATTACCATTTGCATTTGCGTACCGGCCATTCGTTAAGTGGAGGATTACAGGCATAAGTGTGGAAAAGTGGTATAATGATTGATGAAACGTTTCTTTTCGAGTCGTTTCCCAAAACTTCATGGAAGTTTAATAATATAGAAGTATAGTAACCATGGTCCTAGGATCAGCACCCCTACCGCGTAAGCGTTCTGGGAATCGGCTTCGCCTGCTATCCTGCACGCGCCTATTAACAAGTCCACGAGTGTGAGCAAGAGAGAACACGATTACGATCTCCACCAGACTTAGGCGGTAAGGCCCCAGTTCTGTCTGATTCATCGTCCTAGATAGTAATAGTAGTAAAGTTGCCTTTGCCACCACTTTACTAGAAGTATGACTTAGACTAGATTAGGACTTGACTTGATGACTTGGATTGTGACTTGCCTTAACTTGACACGTATATAAATTATTTGACACTGGCTAAATACACTAAATTGTGCAGCCAAGACATACAAAAAAGAAAAGTAGTAGTTTACTGAACTGTGGAAGTAGTGGTCACAAATTATAAAGTATAGTGTAGGTAGAACAGTCTAGTCACCGTAGTGGTTTGGAGGGCAAAATTTTTTTCTGCTAGGTGGCGACACATATCGCGAGGATCGCCATTAATTTAAATAGAACAAGTTTCGCAAGTGTTGCCATTGCTTTAAGTAAGCTATTGATGATTTTATTTTAAAAGTATGGCTTATTTTACAAGAATTTTTTTAATGGGCTCCGATATTTAATTGTTACATAAATAAACCCGTTTTGTTGAGAAGTCAACATCTTGGATGCTGTAAAGAAACTACTTTATATCAGAAGATAGATTTCTTTAGTTACAAAGTTGTACATTTTTTATATTCATGAAAATCAGCTAGCCAAACCAAGGAGTAAGTATGCCTACATGACAACACAGACTATATAAAAACACATACACTCATAAACAATAATAATTCATATGACGTTCAGACACAACTCAAGTATGCATAATAATTTGGAAACAGATGCCATAAGGATGAAGATTATCTGTTCCAATACCTGTAATTACAATATATACACTAATAATCAATTTCCAAAAATGGCCTACTAGATCGGGTCTTTTTATCTTCAAATTTAAACTATAATTGATATATTATTTACTATCATAGCTTACAATTGAAGAACTAAAGACCAGGCCAAGTAGACCGTGAAATAGCATTGTATTAATTACTGAAACTGATACCTATATAATAGTAGAATCCACAGAATCAAACGTTTACCTGGCTAGTGGTCTTCACTATACTTTCACATTTTAACAGTTTCTGGAATTGATTCTTCCATATTTTGCCATCTTTTATAATGAGCCTTTTTTAATTTAATTAATTTTATTAAATTAATAATTTAATTTAATTTATTCACCCGAACCAACTGTAATGGATTGCAAAGAAATGTTTTTGAGAAGTATTTTTTTTAAATAAATTAACTTAACTCAATGGGTGTTCTTTACAGTCCCCACATAAACACGCAGCATTTCAGATTTTCATAAAAGGATACTATTTGCTATATAAAAAACTACAAGTCCGTAAGAAGCTAAACTTAGTATGTATGATAAAATTAAGGTGGCTTATTAGAGAGATTTTCTATTTCTAAAAAGAATTTGATCAAATGGTTCCATGAATTCAATTTACAGTATTACCCTAAAACAGTAAAGATATTATTGTACTTACTCGTATTGTACATATTCCAGTTACTATTTCTTTTTCAATTAATAGAGTAGGATGGCTATGGTATTTTCTTCTATTGTCGTCAAGGTATTGCCTTTCAAAATGCCGTATCCATATTTCCTTCTTAGCTGGTTGTTCAGGTGACAACTGGAGAAGCCCTGGACTATGAGGAGTGACTTGCAAGAGCCAGAGGTTTTGCATATTTTTCGATAAAAGTGAAATATTACTATATTCTTAGCTAGACAAGACGCTATAATAGGCACGGTAATAGGCATTTTAACTAAGATCCTCAAGCACAACAATAACGCTAACGCATATCTCTAAAACGCCACAAAGATCCAATGAGGAATTGAAGCTTAACTCAGCGTTACTCGAGAATTTGCTAAAGGTACCTAACTAAAAACAGAAATATTATGCAACAAAATACAAAAACGTGTCTTGCGACTGACATTTTGTTTATGAATATGGAATAAATTAGAAAACGACCTGTCATACGTGTCACAGCGAAGGAAGTTGGTAGTGGGAGTTTTGGCGAGAAAACGAAAAAGATCGCGTCACCGCATTGTATTATTTTCCAAAACTTGTGTTATTTTCAGTGTTAGTGCATAAAATTGGTGGCATTTTATTCGTTAAGTGCTGTATTACAGGCACGAGGCATGAGAAAGTGGTATAATGATGGTGAAACGTTTATTTTCGTGTTGTTGCCAACTCGATAGAAGCTTCTGGTAAAGTTGCCACCAGTTTGCTAGGACTATGACTTGACTATCAAGTCAAAGTGACTGAAGTGTGTTGGACGGTGACTTGACACATATAACATACATATATATAAGATTAATTAACTTGAAAAATTAATTACTTGACACTAGCTAAATACACGAAAGTGTGGAGCCAAAACCAAAACTAAAAAAAGTTGGAAGTGCCATCTTGCGTCGATTTAAGTTCGCCCTCTAAACTCCTAGAAATGCAAAAAATGTAACAATCTCCGCTGTGGTAGTTAATGGTTGTTAATGATTCATATTATATGTAAAGTGACTGTGGGCTATGTATTCACAAAATTGAGTAATTTTGCAAAAATGGCTAATTTTTCTACCGATGGAAGACTATGTATGGAGCGGGAGCTTAGTGTGACGCTTGCAAACGGAGAATTCGACGATTTAATTCAACGTTTCGAGATTATCGAAACATGCAAATGGATAACTGATAACAACTATTTGAAGGTAAAAATAAAAGAATTACGTACAAGTAACATATTTAAATAGGCATTTGTTATTAGTATCATACATTTTATTGTAATTAAGTACATTATTTGCAGGTATGTCTTCAATTCCCCGATGACTTGCTGAACCAAAGTGCGAATATTTATCAAGAAATCAAGAAGAGAGTGGATGTTGACTTATACATTCTAGGGGATACATCTTATGCTAGGTTTTGATTTCTATTTCTTGATATTCAATTTTTTTTTATGATGTAGTACTCTTACTATAACAATAAAAATTAATGTTTGAAACATATTTCAGTTGCTGCGTAGATTCCGTTGCTGCAATGCATGTACAGGCCAATGCAATGATCCACTACGGTCCCTCATGCTTCTCCAAGTCTAATATACCTGTGTACACAGTGTTACCAAAGCGAAGTATTGATTTTGAAGCTGTTATGAAATCCCTACAAGGGCTCTTTCCGTCTGATGCTGTTCAACTCTGCATGTATTATGATGCTGAGTTTGAACATTGCAAAGGTAAGACTAATTTAGTGTGGAACCAATAATTATGCTGCATTTCTTAATGTGATACTAATATTATAAGATCCACATTAACATGTTCCATGTATACTTTCAGATGTTCTTGCGCAGCTCTGGTACCAAAATTACCCTGACAGCTATGTAGCTTTTGTTGACATGGAAAATGGGCCTGAGAGTTACATGGCAAGAATTATTAAGAATGTGAAGGGTGAAATTATTCCAGTGGAAGTATTAAAAGATTGCATCTGCATTTATGTTGGGCTGAGAGGTCAAACTTTGTTCAACTTTTCTGTTTCCATTACAGGTAATATTATACATCAATAAATTACATAATTGCAACAGTTGCAATCTAAATGCTCAATTCTATTGTTATGCAAATTAAAGGGATCTAGGTTTCAGTAATTTCAACTTTCAGCTCAAGCATGGTACCTGGTAGGAGACTCCAATAAAGTAGAGAGAATGGATGAGACAGCTTGGTTTAAGCGTCGCCGATATATAGTGGAGAAATGCAAGGATGCAGCCACAGTGGGCATCCTGGTCTGTAAACTATCAGGAGAGCAAACTAAGAACATCATTATCAGGATGAAGCAGCTTTGTCGAATGAATGAAAAGAAGAGCTATATAATCTCAGTAGGCAAGCCAAATGTTGCCAAACTGGCCAACTTCCCCGAGGTGAGGAATATCAAAATCACAAACTTGGGATAATATAGTTTATACATTAATCAGTCACTAGCAGTAAGTTAGGTTGCCCTAATTTACTTAGAACTAAATATAGATATAGATGTTGGAAACACCATTATAAACAACCATTGTAAATAAATTGTGAAATTATTTCTGGGATTAAGACTCAAAATGTTGAAAAATGTTTGTACTTCATAATATGCATATTTTCATGCTACCTGTGTGCATACTTATGTTTTTATGTGGTTTCCTCGGTTAGGCCTTCTATTGTTGTCCTTTGTGTTTATTTGACCAGACTACATTTATAGGTTTAACCTACCAGACTGAATATATTTACCAAGCTTAAAAACAGAAATTAATAAAAGCCCTGGCTGTAAAATATATTTTGGGACAATATATTTAAAGTTAAGCCTAGATATAGGTATAGCTTCTCATTTTATTCTTTATCATTTCCAGATTGATGTCTATGTGCTAATTGCCTGTCCGGAGAGTGGTCTATACAGTGACAGAGGCTACTACAAACCCATTGTCTATCCATATGAACTGGATGTAGCTTTGAACTCATACAGAGACCCTTACTTCAGTACACATATTACTGATTTCGATCAGCTATTACCTGGCAGGAAGCATCATTGCGATATTGATCACATCAAACAGGAAACTGATGTCAGTCTGATTACAGGAGGAATTCGTAAAACCAGAGTGCAAACTTTTGACGGAAACTGCACAGACATTGCTGAAAGACAAAACTGGGCACTGGAGAACATTGGTCAAAATTTGCAAGAGAGGACATGGACAGGCTTGGAGCAGAAATTAGGGGAAACAGAAGTTAAAATGGCTGAGGAGGGTCGGAAAGGGATACCTTTGCAGTACAGTAATGAACCAGAATGAAATCATTGACAATTTAAAGTTCATGCATTATATTAATGTTTGACTTCCACACTTGGACTGCACTTTCAATGAATACAGCTCAATTAACGATTCTATCCATGCACTTAATAATCCTAAAGTATATTTAGGAAAATGTATGTTTAGACATTAAAACAGCTCAAAAATAAACAACATTCTGGGAAACATTAGTGACTTCAAACAATTTAAATCAGAGTCTTTAAGTTCAAACTTTTTGGTTGAGTGGGTTTTGTGGTGATTTTAGCCATTCTTTTCGGAGCATCTGTTTCAGTTGTGAGAGTCGCAGGCTTGGGTTTTCTGCCTTGAGCCGAGGAAGGTTGATCTCTTCAAAAGCTGTGTAGGCTGCTTTCAGTCTCTTCTCAGGATGTTTATCTACATCACTCTTGTCACTGTAGAAATAAGGCATAATTTAATACATTAAAAGCCATAATTATATATGTACTTAAAAGATTAGTAATGTTTATTGGTATTAGATTAGATTTTATTGTATAAGGATAATAGGAGAACAACTTGTTTTAATTTAGAACCTGTTCTTTATAATTTATTGTGTTGTAGGAGGATGTGAAAGATTAAAATATTATATTATTAATGATAAATCTTTTTTTGTAATCCTTTACTTACTTGAGCAATGACAGTGCTTCATCTATAGTTTGTGCTACCTCTCCATCCAACTGTATTCTGTTGAGATTCTCTTCTAATGGAGGCTCTTCTACAACAACTTTAGCCGACTGAAACAATTAAATTTTTGAGCAACTTAATATCATTGAAATTATTTTTATATTTTCTTGGTTAAATAATCTAGACAATAAATCGAAACGGTTACTAATGTGATAACAAACATTTGATAAATAAGTATCATACCACAGCTGCAGGTTCTGCTTTAATTGTCTTCTCCTTGCTCTGTGTGATTTGTGCCCTTGTAATCTTAGGTGGAGGTGCAGGAGCCTTGGTAGTCTTTATAGACTGCATTTCCTTCTCTAAGAGTGCTTTAGCTTCTTCTTTTTTCCTAAGCTGTTCTAGACGTTTATTTTCTTGGTCTTCCTTCAAAAATAATAAAGAAATGTATCAAATAAGTACCTATAGTAATGTTCAGTTGTTACTAGTAGCTGTAGCTGGCAATGCTATATAGATTTTTATTTGTAAGTACCCTCCTTATTTTATTAGTTACTTATTACTTCCATAGCCTACTTGTCTGTCTCTAATCTAGCTTAGTCCTCTCATTTGTCTTGTAAAAGGTAAATAGAAAACGTGCTAGACATAGTGGGAATTCTAACCTTTTTCTGTTGTTTTTTCTTAAGTTTTTCATCATTATCTTCCCAGTCTGCATCCTCTACCATTTTCTTTAACTTATTGTCTTTTTCTTGTTTAGCATTCTCTTTCCGCTGACGGGCTGCTACAGCTTTGCTGTTCTCGCCCACGAATTTCTTAGGCATTATCTACAATAAATTATGAGCCACCATGGAACAAACAATAAAGTTGCTTTTAACCAATGTGTAAATACAAGGCACACGATCTTGTCAACGTAATACATACTTACCGCTCAATGGATGTTAGTTATGGAATAATTTAGAACACAACAATATTACTCGGTTTAAAAGTTATTTTGATGATGTATTGTAAAAAATCACCGAGTTTGTACCTTTTTATAAGTTGAGACCACAGACCAAGTAGAGGATACTATGTATGGTTGAGACTTTCAGCCTAGATCACAGATGCCTAGATGGAGATACTATACTACGTACTAGTACGTACCATATTACCGATCTGCGTACTATACTCTAGTCTCTAGTGCAACGAACTGCTATTACCATGGTCCTAGTATCAGAATGGACAGAACGTATTCAAAGAATGCGTGTCCATTTTCTGTTGGTGTGAGTATCTAAATCTGCAATAGTGTGCGTGAGGAGGAGGGAAGTGACTCCTATTACACAATGTATCGATATATACTAAACTTAACCAACAGTCTTGTAGAAAACAATAGGACTTAAGGATTTTCTAAGTACTTTATTACACATGCAAAATCTTCATTATTTAACAATGAGCAGTAATGATTTTAATAACTTAGGACGCCGCAAATATTCAGTATCCTGATTTATTCATTCGTTTCTAATTTATGATAGCTTCAACTCTCTATATAGACCACTGTTTTTTGTTCTAGAGCACCAGTTTTTTTATTTCTCTGAAAATTTCTCAAGGGTTTCTTCAACTTTGGTTAAAACGGTACCCCCATATCACTTGTCGTTTCCGAGATCCGTTGGGGTACTAAAGCGTGATCATTATTTTCTGGGGGTTACGTGTTCCATCTCTGTAAACCTCATACATGGTTTTGATCCACCACATCTGAGAGCTGAAACCAATGGTGTCAATTAGTCATCGGTCAGTGAGTTAATGGGTGTTTTTTTTTCTATGTGTATACCTACCTATGGAAAAAAAACCAGCTTCCTAGCAAAACTCACATATTGGAAAGATGAGCTCGGTCATTGGGTAAATTTCAACAATAATTAGCATGACAATACTGTTTGTCTGTATTTGACCCAGGTAGTGTCAGATTATGATACTTGGTCAACAAAAATGTAAGCTATCGCTCGACAATCGACATCGTAAGAGCGACAGTTTAAAAGCGTATCGCACATTGCACGCGGCACGAGGTTGCCATTCCTACAATCGCTTTCTCGCATACTCTATGCAATGATTCGTGTATTAGACAGAGATACGAGACAATATGTATACACGACGGATGCGGAGTGACAACGCCGCGCGCCGCATGACTCCGTCCATTACGATCCTAGGCTAGGACCATGCCTAAGTGTTAAGTTTTCTGTGCCCTACTTGGTCTGTGTTACTCACAGAATACTATTACTTCTCGTAGTGGTGATTAATATAGCATATAGCAACATAAAGCAACGTGCTTATTATACATATCATATAGCAAATGCTATCGTGGCTCTTACTTGTTGCTATTTGCTATTTGCTTTATTTCGCACTCTGTATAATCTGTTCATCGCGCATCGCAAGTCGCAACGCAAAGCATGTAGCAAAGAAATAGCAAGTAGCACCACAAAGCAAGTAGCACGGCGGGGCGGCGCGCGGCGGCCAGTCGTCGCATGCTAGCGATTGCTATCGGTCGCATGCGTCATCGTATAACGCACCGCGTGCGAATTTGCGATCTCAGACGGCTCACGTACCCAATAATACTTGTGAACGAATATTTTCTAAGTCGGGGTATCTCATCAGTGATCGAAGAAGAACACGATTGTCTAGTGCAAAAGTAGCACAGATAACGTTTCTAAATGTAAATTATGTGTACAAAAGTGTATATATAATGTAAATAGTGTATAAAAATGATTTAAAAAAATAATATGTACATAGTTGATTGTTTGTACATACATGATACTTCAATAAACTTTTAAGTACGCCTATAATTGCTTTACATACTAACATACTTTATTTAATAATAACATTTAATCAATTATAGACAGTCCTAAGCCTGGAAAGTATCATATAAAGTTCATTGTTCTTTTTTACTGCTCCATTTTATCGTAATAAATTCATAAACACGATGTACTTAATATTAATAAAAAGCATGCTGTCGGTCCGACGAGTCCAACGATAAGGTAGGAGCTGCGAGTTAACAGTCACATGCTTTTTTCGCGCCCACCCGTTATGGCGTAACAAAATATTATATGCTTATAAAAAAAGCATGCTATAAAAATAGCACGCTTTTTAAATAAAGCAAATAGCATTTAGCAAGATATTGCCATAAAGCAACATTGAACGCTACTAACTTCTCGCGAGGTAAAACGTAGTGGTTATATGCTCTTTGTCGCGAGGTGTTGTAAAACGCAGGTCGAAATCTTGGCGAAATCTGTGATCACAAATTATAAATGTGAATACTGAGATTCAAGTTTTTTTTTTAAAGTTCCTTATACAAGATTATTCGTTGCTTTTTTGCCACACGTTGGGATTTACTCAATAAACATTATTTATTCGATACCTCAGAAATAATACTACACAAAACTTAAAATCACGACACAATTCGATGGCTTTAGTAGCTTACGACAAGAGTGATTCAAGTGATTACGAGGATGGAGAAAATGAAAACACAACAGATGCCACAATCACAGTATTGGATAAACCGAAAGGTATATTGCTTTTACTATTCGTTCGTTTCTTGATATCTTGCAATACATACTAATAAAATTATTCTGGTTTTTAGCATCAAAATTGTCTACATCTGAACAACCATTAAAAGCTACCACAGAGTCAAAGGCCGTTGATGGTACCAGATTATTTGATCTCCTACCACAGCCATCAGCCATTAAACCAGCCGTCATAGAGGAAGATGATGAGTTTCTGCACAAGAAGGAAAAAACAGATGTTATCAAACCAAAGGCAAAAATAACAGTGCCTTCTCTTAGAGATGTAAGCATTATCATTGACTCTGGCAAAGTATTAATCATATTTTTCTTTCATTGATGAGCACTATGTTAGACCTTATTTAACCAGTTTGGTTTTTCAGTGGATCATTGGTTCAAAGTCAAACATCAGAAGTCCCCCTATGGCATAGGTAAAAGAGGAGGACTTACCTGTTTCTCATGAATGTGCATTTTGCTAGGTACATATTTTTGTTTTGCTTTCAGTTCAAAGATGTTGAAAGTTCAGCACCCTTACCAAAACCTAAAGTTGCCAATGGAGTAAGTTTTCATGACATTTTTTTTTAAATTATATTCTTGAGTAAGCAATTAATAGTTGGTATTAATTCAGAAAACATCTGGACTGCTCAGCATACTGCCACAACCCAGGAATGGCTTTACCACAACCACATCAAAATCTTTTATGCCTCATGTCTTAACTCAAAATAAAAGCACCAGCATAAAGAAAAAAAATAATGTGCCTTCTCCTGCAAAGAAACCGAAGAAAATATTAAATGATTATTCTGATGAAAGTGATAATGATGATGTCCAGAATGACTTTTTCTCAATAAACAAACCTATTGAAGTTCCTGTTGATATAGTTATAGACCAGAATATTGATAATGAAGTACCTATAAATAGACAACCAGAGAAATGGACCCTAGAGTCATATTTCAAGAAGGATCTGGTAGAGATACCTGCAGAACCTGACCCTCAGCCTGAAGAAAAGTTTGAAGAATATGCTACTCCAGAAGCAAGCTCAAGTTACAGTAACAGCAATGCTGATGGAGAGGGTAGCAATAGTGATAATAATATGATACTTGATGAGGAAGCTGTAAGTTAAAACTTGTTTCACATACACATACAAATTTATGTAATGAAAATTCATAAGCCTGTATACATTTCAATTTCTTCTATATAAAGAAATTTCACTTGGTAGTGGTCAAAAACAAATGGCCATATATTATACCATGTAGGTCTGTTCAAACAGACAACAAAAACATATAAGAAATTGTTTATACATACATGGTAACTAACAACAAGTAAGCAATTTTTTCTATATTTTTTCAGATTCTCAAATTGTGTGGAGCGCATGGCAAACGCAAGAAAGAACACATTCAGATAGTTGATGTAAATCAGAAAGACATGTTAGCAGATGCCAGAGAGTGGATGCTTAAAGGGCTCATGGATGACACTACCAAGAGAGTGTCTTCCAGCAAGAGAAAAGGGAATGAGCCTACTTCACAGCAAAAACGGAAACATCAGATCACATACTTGGCACACCAGGTGAATAAAAGTTCATATAGTTTTACTTTTCAGTTGTACCAAATTTTATCACTATAAGTACTATACCCATTATCTTGATATAAAGTATCCAAGGGTCCTTATCCAATGTTCTGTTTCCATACCAAACATCAAGACTGGTTTAGCTGTTTAATTGTGATAACATATAAAGGCAGTGAGATAGACAGAAACAAGCAGAGAGTTACTTTTGAATTTATATTATTGCATAGATATGCAGTGGTTGCAAGTTTGAATAGTGAAATGTGCATATTTACTTTATTATTTCTGTTCCAGGCTAAAGCTAATGAAGCAGAATTACAAAATCAATGGGCAAATAGCAGAATGTCAAGGAGACAAACTCAGAACAAATATGGATTTTAATTTATCCACATTTATTAATTTAATTAACCTATGGTTAGTCTTGTAAATAAAAACCACACATTAATAAGACATTTTCACTTTATTTTCAAATTAAAATAAAAATAAATAGGTAGGTAATTATTAAGAAATATTTCTTAGTTTAGTTTAGTTTCTTCCCTTGGTGCACCTTAACTGTTGTTGGTCACCATAACAATGGATGTATTGTTTGAAGGTCATTTGGCAGTTATGTTTTAAGCACATTATGAATCATGTGTTTGTGCAAGTATTATGGTGTCAATGCTCCACCTATTTCATAGCTACTATAAGTGATTCCAATGTACACAACACAACAACACTGTTACAATCTTCTAGCTTTCCTGGGCCTTGGAGGATTCCATGAAACATGTGTATTATCTGTGATGGATACAATATCAAGGCCTCCCATCTGCAGACCTTTCACTGCTGACTGAAATAGAAGTTTACAATTAATAAAGAGATGTTACTTGGTTAATAGTAGCACATGCTACTTGTCAGCTGTATAATTTGTTCCAATCAATTTATATAACATCAATGATTGGAATCTCTCCATCATAACTTTAAAACTCACTGAAGAATTAATTGCTAATTTGAATTATGAAAATATCATACCAGTCTTCCTGGACCCAACCCCTGTACTCTGACTCTCACAGTTTTGACTCCTCTATTAATAGCTTTCTGAAAAATATATAAATTATAATTTTGTTTAATGCAAATCTGACATTTTACTTTAGGACAGAAGACTAGCAACTTCCTAAAAATATTACTGCATAAAAAACTATTACAATAAACACATTGGTTTTATGGAACATACTTTCATGACCTGACAAGATTTAGGAAAATTAGTAACTAAATCGAAACAACATAGTATACTACTAATTAATGTTACTTACTGTAGCAATTGCAATGGCAGTGGTCTGAGCAGCAATATTAGTGCCTTTTTTAGTGTTCTTAAATCCCTCCATGCCACATGATCGGATAGCCTTCACTTTGCCCGCAGCATCAGTCAGTGTGAAGATTGTATTGTTGTGAGATACTCTGATGTTACAAATAGGCAGTTCTTTGTAAGCTGTTCCATCGAAAATGTGATTATCTGATTCCAAAGTTGGAAAGAGCATTTGTTTTCTGTAAATAATCACCTACCAAATGACTATTACGCATATTTGAATATGTTACTATTATCAACACAGATGAGACCTTTATGCCGTACACTTACGATTTCAACACTGAATCGAGATCAATGACTTTCTCCCCTTGTACTCCTTCATCAGATTGTGGGATTCTTTTGTGGTCGAATTTCTCGGTAGCAACTGGTGCAGAAGTTTGGAACATTCGTGCCACACTACTTGCTGGTACCCGCAATGCATTTTTAAGCACAGTTAGCATTTCGTTTTATTTTGAAACAACAGACCCATAAATTAGAAATATAACCTAAAATATTGAAAAAAAAAAATTTTTTGTTTGGTTTTGGCTCCACACTTTTGTGTATTTAGCCAGTGTCAAGTAATTGATAATATCTCAAGTTAATTAATATCATATAATGTGTCAAGTCAAGTCACAGTCCAAGTCATCAAGTTAAGTCATAGTATAGTCATACTCCTAGTAAAGTGGTGGCAACTTTACCAGAAGCTTCTATGGAGTTTTCGAAACAACATGAAAAGAAACGTTTCACCATCATTATACCACTTTCCCACACTCATGCCTGTAATTCAGCGCTTAACAAATAAAATGCCAACAATTTTATGCACTAACACTGAAAATAATACAAGTTTTTGAAAATAATACAATGCGCGGCGACGCGATTTTTTTGTTTTCCCGCCAAAACTCATATTGAAAATTGAACAGTGCTGCCAGCATCTACAGATATATTCCAGCAATTTTTTTATATATCTGTCATAGTTTAGGTTAGGTTATAGGTATATACACAATTATTTTTTATTGATGATGTAAATATGATATCTATTTTCAAAGCTAAGGCATCATCATCGTCATCAATGATTTTAGTGTTTTTAGTATCATGATACTTTGTCTTTGCACCATATCTATTTGTGTGTACCAGTGGCGTAGCTACCGCAGTGCCCCGGGGCCCCCAAGCTCAGGGGCGACTCGGACTCTGACCTACAATACTATAAATTGAACTGTTGTATTGAAAGTATTCTCCCACATTTAGAATATAAATAAACATGATCTTAATGCGTTTCCTTCCTACTCCCAAGATCCAGTATTGCTGACGCAGTTCATTTATAACAGTCTTATGGTCGTATTACAGAACGATGCTCAGCCATCGATCGGTGCTCAAGCAGAGATTTCATTCAATAATTGATCACTTTATGAATGAAATCTCTGCTTGAGCACCGATCGATGACCGAGCATCGTTCTGTAATACGGACCTCTAGAGTCGAATGTTGGCCACAACTAACTTTCTTACTCTAGCCAGTTCTCCCTTCTCTGCCGTTTTATGACATTAAACCTGGCTTTATTTTCTTTACCTAATTGCTGTTTTTATTTTTTCTAATTCAACAGTCCTACTTTATTAGAAAGTTTTAAATTTTCAAACATTTGACAATTAAAACAAAGATGAAATAAATGTCAATTCAGACAATTTGTCTATAATCTAACCTTGCAAACTGGTTGAAAACGAAATTTTTCATTCGAATAGCAACATTTTGTTTATATAGCGGCACTTGAGTTGTCGAAAGTATCTCTATCTAGTTTGTAGTCGAAATGTCGATCCGCTATGGGGTGATCATGAAAACTAGTGAACGCTATAAACCTTCGATAAGCATTTTTTATGAATAAGATCTCTCAAGTATCCAGACCCTTAATACGAAAAAAAATAGGGCAGAAAAATTTAACTTAGTATTAGTATTTTCGATTTTCAGCTGTGTATCCAATAACTTATGTTAATTATTTCCCATCCAATAACTGCTTTCTAGAGAAAAAACAATAAAAGATCCTTTACAATTTAATAACTTATATACATGGATAATCACACTAAATACAGTATATTCAATTTCTAATGTTCAAATAGCGCCATGCTCTTGCAGAACTTGACGGTTTCCGAAAAGCCTCGTAGTTGGGCGGGAACTCCGGCGGCTATTAGGTAAAGATTTCCCGCCTCCGCGAGGCAGTTAGCTTTGATAAGTTCCGCCGTAGCCCAACGCACGTCGTACACGTTCGACGGCCGCTCGTCGACTGAAGCCTGCCCCACGATGTAGGCGACGATGTTGTGGTAAATAACGGTCGGCACGAGAGGTATTAGCAACTGGTTGTCGAGGAGCTCTTTTATGAACGCATCATCGATTTCTAGCTGCTTTATTGTTTCCTGGAATGATTACAAGAAAATCAATGACCGAGCCCTAATGACTTGTTCTAGGCAGAACTAGGCTAGTCAGGTTTGCCCATAAATATAAATTAGTTATGAATGGTGGTGCACTCCACACTTGTAGTTACAAATACATATATGGTGGAAAGGTCCATCCTCGTTAAACGTAACGAGTAAAATTTTAGACACGCAATGTTGCGCGAGCTGAACTGCACTTTATCACGTAGTAGCAAGGGCCGCTATTTATTTGAATGATTTATTTTTATTATTAGAATAGATAGTTTTGGATACGAGTGCTTACAAACAAATGTAGCAATTCCTGATTTTTTTACAGTCAGCTTTATACTGACTATCACACATACAAGCACTTAAATAGAAGTGGAACACACACAGTGAGGGGGAAAAGTTGACCCCAAGCGATTTTGGGTCTGTCAAAAATATAAGTTTGAAGAGCAATGCAATCACAATATAAATAGTAGACTTTCAGCAAAATAACAAAAAGGGATATAATGTGTGAACCGCGCAGTTCCCGTAAAGTGACGTCACCGAGGCTCATTATGCTTCCCCCGTACTATAATAACCTGGCGGTCCTGCATCAGCTTGACGATGTGATCCTTGACGCTGGGCCCTTTGTTCAGAAGCATCACCCACGCAACGTTCACCGCCGACTCGGGAGGCGTGGTTACTGCTAGGTAGTTCACCTCCTGGGAAATATACAAACGTTATAAGGGATGACCATACTTACCTCTATTGTGTAATATACAAGGTGGCATTTAATTCACTCTTTTCCTTAAATGTATGTACCATGTCAGACCATGCTATAGAAAATTACTACAAGGTCCAATTAAAAAAAAATGTTTTTGTTTTAGTATTTAGTGCCTCTTATATATATATATATATATATATATAAAATAACTGCATGAGAGCTGAAATGTCTATTTAACGGTACACACAGCGCGGGCACCAGCTGAGTGCTTTGTAAATGTTTCGTAGGTAATAAAACACCTGCTTTGTTCAATGTCACAAGGCCTTTCTTTAGAATTTAAATTTGATAATATCTAGATTTAAGTTTTATTTATTAAGTACTTTTTTATTTAGTTATATGGGAGCATTCTATAGCATGGACTGAATACATATATTAAAGGAAAAGAACGAATTAAATTTCACCTTGTATATTACATGTCAGTTGAAGAGCTGGTCTCTTTAATAAAGACTAGCGCCGGATAGGCGTTATGATTACCGTACCTCACCGTATTTATATTATAATAGCTTCACATTTCACAGTACTGCACCAAAACAAAAGAAGTAAAAAAGCGTATGTCATCCAGATAATTTATTATCGAGAATAACAAAATTTTATGGTACATTACGATTTATACTTTACTATTCATACTTCATACAATTTTAAACACAACATTGAACTCTCTTATGGGTTGAATTTTTAATAACAACCATTCTTAGTACATCGCTACGCCATAAAAGGAAAACACCCTCCAAATATTAAATCTCTACGTCCAGCAGTTTAGGCTGTAAGTCGTGTGTCAATCCGTCAGTCGCTCAGGACAAAACCTTTTATTAACATAGAAAATAGATAGATGACGTATATAATTCAGTCATACATCTAGAGTCCGCAGATATTAATGCTCTAACGAAAAAACCAGCAAAACACGCGAATCGATTAAAAAAAGGTCTCTTTAAGTCAAGAGTGAATTGGTGTTTCATGGGCAAGCGTGCTGTACCTTAGACAACTTCATCACTTATCATCAGGTGAGTTGTTAGCAAACGCATGCCCATTTTAGCATTTAAAAAAAATCATGTTTCCACCATACCTCTTCAGTGAGCAAAGGTCTCCGCAGTAACATCTTAATATAGACGAGTGATTCGCGCTCCTCTGCGGGCTTCTGAAGTAACGAGCGAAGGTACTCGCAGTGGAGGCTCCGAGAATCTCTGTTGGATCGAATATTAAAGGTTTGGAATAAAAAAGAACAGGAAAATTCAAAGTCAACCTAACGCCAAGTCAAAGTCAATTCATTTTCAAGTGAAATAATTTATTTTGTATATGGTATTGTGGGACCATGGTAATTCCTGGTCTAGATACAGGCCGTGTTACTACAAATACATAAACAAGGACGTCAAACGTGTGTTTAACAATACAAAACGGTATTTTAACATTTGTCTAAGGCTTGTTTAAATCTTTTGTGGTTACACCAAGGGAATACTAGTTATGGTCCAGGATCTATTTATGTGATCGTTGGACGTTATTTATTTATTTATTGTATAAAAAGCCTTTTTATTGAATGATTTTTTATGAATTTATTCTAGACACACAATATCACACAGTATGCAAATATTTATAAGTGCAATATAAATAAAATAGAAACAAAGGTTATTATACCTATTATGTATTTAACAAATACAAACAAATGAAATCCATACCCTTCCCTGAGGGCCGGCCAGCAGGCGAGCACGTCGATCAATGCTTTCTTCTGCTGCAACGTCTCAGAAACTGTTAGGAACTTGTAGAAGGCCGCACGACGACCCTCTTCCGATGACAATAACTCCTCTAGAAAATTAAACTGAGTAAATGCTTGGATCACTCCTCCAGGGAATAAGATTGAGCGTAAATACTTGGATCATTCTTCAATTCTTCCAGTGAATAAGATAGAGATTGAGTTTTTGGATCATTCCTCTGGAATATAAAAGGGCTTCAGCAGCTATCGCTATTGTTGATGTCCTTTTCTTAAACATTGAATTGAGAATACTTAAATGCCATTCTGTGCCGATTATAACATCTAAACATACCGTACTTAATTCAATTCTTATCCATAATTTCTATTTGTATCCAAACATCCCTTTCTTATAGAAAAATTTCCTTATCCAAATATTCCATTCCTATCCGAAAATCCTATGTTTATTTTTTTTAAGATATTCTTATACAATAGCTCCATTCCTATCCAAAAATTACTAGGTGGTAGGACTTTTCTGCAAAGTTCGTCTAGGTAGGTACCACCGCTTTGCCAGTTATTCTACCGCCAAGCACTACTGCTTCCTGTGTTTTACTACTTTACTGTGTGTTCCGGTTTAAAAGGCACTGGAGGTAGTCAAATCACTTGGTAAATGAGACTTTATTACCCAATCTCACAGTCGAGTAACCTAGACCGTACTGATGTCTCAGGATGACGTGCGCGGTGCAATGTCACGCGAATCTATAAACTTTAGAGTTATAATAATAATAATGCCCAGCGATGACATGTATGTATGTGATCGTTGGGCGTTATTACATATATCCTGGACCCTAACTAGGATTCCCTGTGTCTAGGGACCCAAGAACTACGAGGACCATGGTCCCACAATACGCAGACACAGAACAAGTATTTGCGCTTTTTTTCTCTTTACAAATACTTATTATGTCGCGGGAATCAAACCCGCCGTCTTCGGATTTTGAGCTGACCTGCTCAATCACCACACCGTGGAGGCTGTTTCGCATGCAACCGTTATGGGCGGCCATGTCACTTATCACCAGGCGAACGACTAGCTCGTCACGTTATTCAATAACGTAAAAAAAATTCAAACATACTGTGAACGGAAACTCACCCGTAAGTTCGTTAACATAGGGCTCACTCGGCCACTCGGTCCTGAAGAGGTCCAAGCTGAACTGCGCGACTTTAGTGAGGTCCCCGCTGTCGTGCAGGCGCGCGCGGTGGCCGAGCGCGAGGAGCCCTACCTGGCGATGCGGCGGCACGCCCGCCTGCGCCGCCCGCTGCAGCACCTCCTCTATCAGCTCGTCCGGGAACTTGATGCCTTCTTTGTGGTACTCGGTTAAGCGGGCCACTACGAGTTGCACGTCCCTGGAACACACACTCGATGTTACAGCCACATTGGAGAATGGAATTGGAATTGGAGAAGTTAAATTAATAAGTCTGTATTTAAAGTCTATTAAAATACAACTTCAATAGAACAATCAACACGAAGGCTGCCTGCCGCACTAACCAGTTACGTTAAGTCACTCCTAAAAGTGACGTTTAGTAACTAAATGAATGAAAGCACGATTCTCATTTTTTTTTTTGAACGGGCTAATGCTGTAGGTCTCTGCCGATCTCTACAGCATTGCCAGGTGGTTTTCAGCGTCCCAGGGCGGGAAGAATACATTCCATGATTATCTATATTTGTTGCAGTAAAAAGGATTTTAATTGTAATAAATATTTTACAGAGTATATTAACTAGGACTTCTCTAAAAGAGTTCTTCTAGGTAGGTACCACTTCTTTTCGCATATGTATGCTGCCGGCCATAGACTACTATACGCTAACGCTTCTGCCGGCTGCCGGTTTGAAAAATTTGTGAGTATGACACATTTTGTAAGATAAATAACGTCTAAACTCACGTTAATTAAGCCGCCGCGACTTGCGTTAGTAACTGGCGCCCAGAAGGGCCGGATATGTACGAACCCGGTCGGAGTAATTTCGACTTTTTAATTGACGTGAGTTTAGCCGCTATTAATCTTAAAAAGTATGTGGTGTTTAAGAAAGTAGAAATCGCATATATATACCTTTAGTGTCTATTCTGCGAAATTTCCATTCAAGACGTGTCTTTTCAAAAATTTATTGTTTTTTATATATTCCAGAACTTGTATCTTTAAGAAAGCCTATTTCATTTATATATATGTTTTAAATTTTTTGCTTGGAATTTGCTTAGGCATTTAAGCAACTGGCTAAGTTTAGTGCAACGCATTTTTATTGTTAAATAAATCCTAGATTGATGAGTGCGTACTTCGGAGCTGTCAAATATTAGTACATAAATTAGTATTTAGTATAGTAAATCATCAATCTATGAAATACTTAATATTGCATTAAATACACTTTCAAGCCACTTAATTTTCTAAAAAAAAAAATATGTTTTATAAATATTACACAATAATAAGGCGACATGTTGCAAAACGTTCAGTTGAAACGTTCTCCTACAGATGATGACAATCTGAACTCCACTTAAAATGACTTGCATAAGGGCTACAGAAATCGAGGCATATCTTTTCTAGAGAAAGCGCTTGACCAATGAACGATCACGCGGATCACGTCATAAGCACGTTTCGGTGCGTTATCGGCGGTCCATGGCTTCCTGTAGAAGAGAGGCGCGCGTTACCCGAGCGTGGCGGCGCGCGCGGCGAGGTGCCGCAGCAGGTCGGGCGGCGCGGCGTCGGCGCGCAGGCACTGCAGCAGCGAGGCGAGCGCCGCGCCCCGCGCCGCGCCGCGCGCCGCCAGCCGCGCCGCCGCCGCCACCAGCCGCGCGCGCGCCCCGTGGCTCTTCTCTATCTCCCTGCAACGGAAGGCCATCTCAGTCGCGCCCCACCACGTTTTTACTGCTTTTTTATTTTTATTTATTACACACATACAAAACAACAGGGCTTTGTTGCTGTGTGCAATCGGTTTACAATCTAATCATTCCTATGTTCTACGGTATTTTTTAGGTAATATACACGGTGGATTTGAATTCGCTCTTTTCCTTAAACGTATGTACTCAGACCATGCTATAGAATATTTGTACAAGGTCCAATTTAAAAAAATTGGTTTTGTTTTAGTATTTAGTGCCCCCTAAAATAACTGCATTATAGCCGAAATGTCTATTTAACGGTACACACAGCGCGGGCACCAGCTGAGTGCTTTGTAAATGTTTCGTAGGCAAAAAAACACCTGTTTTGTTCAATGTCGCAAGGCTTTTCTTTAGAATTTAAATTTGCAGTATTTTGATAATACCTAGATTTAAGTTTTATTTCATAAGTACTCTTTTTATTTAGTTATATAGTAGCGTTCTATAGCATGGACTGAATACATACATTAAAGGAAAAGAACGAATTAAATTCCACCTTGTATACGAACTATAGGCTTCTTCTGACAAGGGAGATGATAAAATACTGTTGCATAATCCTATATTAAACAAATTTTTGGTTCCTAGAATGCTTGTCCTTCTGTCGCCGGCATTCCGGACACACTCTAACAGAACATGTTGTTCATCTTCAATGGACCCACACTCTTCACAATTTGGAGATGGTACTTTCTTTATTAAAAAGACAAACTTATTTTATGGAATGTGTGCGGAGCGCAGTCCGAGAGCGGTAACTAGTATATTCCGGTTAAATGATGATCAATGATCTTTTCTGTGGAGCTTAGCTTCCATCAACGCGAGCCAAAGGACGCAACCAAAACATATTTTGACTCGTCTCTGAATGGAGTCCACGGCTTCGAGCTGGTATTCAGGCGAACTATCTCAGAGATGGCTACAGTATTCTACACAAGATCGGTCTTGTGCTACACAAATATTTTAAGAGTTTCGGCAATAATTTACAAATACAAAGCTTATTTTTATACTTCCGCTTAAACTCGATAGGAAGTAGAGGTGTTTTACTCACTGCCAAATCCCCTCATCTTTCGGGACGTTGGAGCTCTCCACGATACTCTGCACGGTGCTGGAGTGGAAGGTCTCGAGGAACCGCGCCCAGCGCGCCAGCTCCTGCCCCGCCTGGGCCCACGTCTGCTCGCTGGAACACACGCTGAAATATCCACTACTAGCTGCGCCTCGCGGTTTCACCCGCGGATAAAAAGTATTTTAATTATTTGCTCAGCCCACGGGAACATTTCACTTTTCCGGGATACAATGTAGCCTATATGTTAATCCAGTGTATAAGCTATCTTGGTACCGAATTTTATCCGAATCCATTCAGCCGTTTGAGCGTGAAGGAGTAACAAACATATACACATACACACATACAAACTTTCGCCTTTATAATATTAGTTTAAATGTAAATTATTATTGCACTATAATAATAATAATAACGCCCAACGATCACATACAATAGATCCTGGACCCTAACTAAGATTCCCTGTGTCTAGGGACCCAAGAACTACGAGGACCGTGGTCCCACAACACCCAGACTCAGAACAAGTAATTACGCTTTTTTTTCTGTGCACAAATACTTGTCCTGGCTCGGAAATCGAGCCCGCCGGCTCCGGGTTATGAGCCAACCTGCTCAACCACCACACCACAGAGGCTATCAATAATTGCGTAAAATGCATGTATTTATATATAACGATTTCCACATAAAAATACTTACTTTTTATTAAATTTGAAGTCATTCTCTTGTTCCTGTTGGCAGTAGTCCACGGCTTGCGTTATCATCACTATCCGAGTGTTCGGCGGAACCCTGGGAGTATCGTAAAAAGAAACGAGTTTGCTTTAGACCACACCACTGAAGTAAAACTTCTTTAGCTCCATCTATCGGCCGGTATACCTTTGTTTCTGCTTTGTTTAATGTTAATGTCGCCATCTTGACAATTGTAAATTAAAAAATCCCTATAATAACTTTATTTAACTTTAATACAAAACTAAACTCGATCTAAAAAATTATACTATACCTAAGAATTTAAAGTAAATAAAAAATATAAATTGTTAATTGTTATTTTACCAGACATACCAACATAATAATATATTTTTTAAAGTAATTTTTAGCTTTGCAATGTCGACAATGGAGATCTACGTGAACCAACAACTATCAACTTCCATTTGCCTCGTTACACATTCACTAGCTTACTCCCCAAGTTAAACGAGCGTAAAGAACTATAAACAAAAAAGAAAAACTTTCACAAAATAAAAATTCAACAATATTTCCAGGCATGCCCCATCTTACACGACGTGATTATATACGTAGTTTTTAATTTTTATATCGGTCGGCAGCAGGTGTTGGTAGTCCATCGGGTTTATTGTCTCTGGCAGCTTCTCTAGCACTGCCAACTTCATGGCTTTTGTCTTTGGGAAAAATTGGGGATGATGAAAAAATTATTAGAGGATTTTTATATGTTAGTAAATGATGTGACGAGCTAGTCGTTCACCTGATATTAAGCGACACGGCCGCCCATAACAGAACAGTGTCACTCGGAACTCGCATACTGCGCACATCATCGTGAGACATCAGCACTGTCTGTTCGTCTGGTAGTCTGGTAATAACATTACTCGACTGTGAGATCAGACAATACATTCTCAATTGCCCAGTAATTTCAGTAGCTACAGTGCCCTTCAAACCGGAACGCAGTCGTATACATGTGTACTACTGCTTGGCGGCAGAATAACTGGCAAAGCGGTGGTACCTACCTAGATGAACTTTGCAAAACCATACCATAGGTGGTAGGACTTTTTTGCAAAGTATAAAATGAACAATAAAAATAAAAAAGAATCAATTCAGGCAATAGACCCATAAAAAATAAAATAAAATATCAAAGGGTTAAGACAATACTAATTACAAATAATATTAAAAACATAAAACGAATAAAGAAAAAAAAGGACGTACGACGACCGACGGCTACACACTGTCGTGCTGCGTCATCTTATGTTGTCGTTCGTGTGCACTGATATCCAATATGTAAATATCAGACTCTGGACATTGTTGTTATTCGGCCGCCAAGCTTTTGCAGAAAAGTCCTACCACCTAATAATTTCTTAATATAAGGTGAAGCAGTGGTCGAATGTAAATGTATGAGAGTAAAGGTGACCTTTCGAGCGCGGTGTCCGTGAAGCAGGTGTCGTTGACGAAGCGAAGCAGCTCGTCCTTGGACAGCTTGTTGAAGTAGCTCGCGCACTGGCGGTACTGCTGCATCCACTTCTTGCTGCTCGCCGGGCCGGCCGGCACCTGCGCCGCATACATGGCAACTATGCACGTTACAATTCTTGCCTCATAGCCCGGGTTCGATTCCCGTGGCAGGACAAGTATTTGTGCACAGAAAAAAAGCGCAAATACTGGTTCTGTGTCTGGGTGTTGTGGGACCATGGTCCTCGTAGTTCCTGGGTCCCTTGATATAGGGAATCCTATTTAAAGTTCAGGATCTATGTATGTGATCGTTGGGCGTTATTATTTATTATTATTGATTTTATATGCTTAGAACAATATCATAAATTAAGACAGTATTTTAAGTTTTTCTGATTTTGACTTTAAAAAATGCTAAAATTAGTTTATATGCAATAAATAATTACATTTCTGAGTTTGTTTTTAATATATTTTTAATAGTCTGTACTCACGGGATCTTTGCCGTGATCGGAATCGTTTTTGAGTTCAGAGGTTTTAGTGCAATTTACTCACACTAAAAAAAGTATTATTTACTCACACTATAGAAGTATTATTAACTCACATTAAGAAGTATAATTTACTAACACTAAAAAGTATTATTTTCTGACACTAAAGAAGTATTATTTACTCACACTAAAGAAGTATTTAGTGAGCCACTTGGTGTAGAGCAAGTTGACAGGCACAGGTATCTTGACAGCCGGGGGCAGCGTCCGCAGGAACTTGGCGATCATGCCAACGTTCTCCGGCTTTATTATCTGGAGCATGTGGTTTGTGAACTGCTCTGCTCCAGGCTGGTCTAGTATTAGCTTGTAGTCTAGCTCTATGGGAATAAAAAAAAAACAATTAAAATTTGCCAAAAGGAAATTGGAAAAAATGTCGACAATGGTTTAGCCGCTTAATTTTATTTGTTTATTGCTTATATGCTTCGTACTATAATTATTCGGTAAAAAAGCAATGTTTTCTAAATGTTATTCCGAATAATTTGCAAATATAAAGTTTCATTGAAATCAGTCCAATGGTTTCAGCGTGATGCGAGTTTAAAAGTAAAGACAGAAAGATAAAAACATAACCGTGGTACCATAAATACGTAAACTAGGCTTAGACAGATGCGTGTGTTTAACAATACAAAACAGCAGTTTAACACTAGTTTAAGGCTTGTTTAAATCTTTTGTGGTTAAGTCGTAAGTGTTTTACTTTAATATCGATAGAGAAGCGTACCGGATTTAAAATTTATAATATCAATTAATGTACATATTTAGTCCAATAACAGTTTTATTATATGTACATAAGATTATAGATATGACGTGATGTATAGATTAATATAAACTATTTAGTAGTATATATGCGCCGCGGTTTCACACGTGGATAAAAAGTATCCTATGTGTAAACCCAAATTATAAACTATCTGTGTTCCAAATTTCATCCAAATCCGTTCCGTAGTTTTTGCGTAATGAGTGCGGTGTCGCTTTCGTTGTGTTCGAAAATTGTCCAACGGGAACATACTATCGGGATAAAATGTAATCTATAAGTTAATTTAAGTTATAAACTATATTTGTTCACACTTCATCCAAATCCGTTCAGAAGTATTTGCGTGAAATACATCAAATACATACATCCATATTCACAAGCTTTCGCATTTATAATATTAGTATGATATGTGTAATAGCTTATGTATTTACCAGGTGATGCCGCCTTAGCCTTCTTGAGCAGTTTGATATGGTCAGCGGCGCTGAGGCCCGATATCAGCGGCTTCTCGTCCACCGCCTTCAGCAGGGTGAACAGGGTGATCAGCGACGAGTGCTCGTTACCGGCGATTTGCGGGTACAAAGCGGACAGCATCCTAAGGATATTAACTTGATATCAACAGCGCTTAAGGTTCAGAAAACTGGTCGACTGGCCCGATAGCTCAGTTGGTAGTTACCCTGCCTTCTGAACTGGGGCCTTACCGCGTAAGTCTGGTGGAGATTGTAATCGTGTTCTCTCTTCCTCGCACTCGTAGCCTTGTAAATTGGCGCGTGCAGGATAGCTAGCGAAGCCGGTTCCCAGAACAGTTACGCGATAGGGGTGCTGTACGTTGGTTCGATTCTCACCCAGGACAAACATGTGGTAAACGATGTTTGTTCTGTGCCTAGGTGTTACCTATATTTATTTTATGTATGTTTTTACAACCATAAAAAAAGTATCTAAGTATTGTATCAGTTATCCCGTTCCCATAGTACAAGCTTTGCTTAGTTTGGGGCTAGATGGCGCTGTCTGAAATGTCCACAAATATTTTTTTTAGTTATTCTGAGAAGAGTGAAATGAATGAATGTCTGTGTTCTTTTCTCACGGCCACCACTATTTCGTAATTGGAAAATTTAAAGAATTACTACGACACAAATTATCTGCCATTGGGTACTCGACAATCAATTTATCTTCCATACTTTTTATTCAAATACCAAAATAGTTTTTTTTTCTATCTGCATTTCCACAGACACCGTGCTTTTTGTTAAATTATTTTATATTTATAAATTTAGCTTATTATTAACATGAACATAAATGCAATACAGGAAGGTTAATACAACCAATTCCATAATAGATTTTAATGACAAAGATTTCGGAATGTCAAATGCGCTAAGGCCCTCACCTGGGTGTAAGATATGTAAGTAAAATCATAAACTTGATTATTCTGTTCTTTTAAATCGCATGCTTTTTGTTTTTACGACGACCATATTTGTACATGACCATTAATTACCTCTTATAAATAGCCAATAAATATTATTATTATTATATGTGCAAGTAGGACAGCAATACCTCTCGTGCATATCGTCGGCCCGGTCGTGCGGTAGAGAGGCAGCGAGATGCGGCGCGTGCAGCGCCGCGGCCGCGTGCTGCAGCCACACCTCGGTGCAGTCCACGGCGTACTTGCGGCCCAGCGCCGCCGCCGCGTCCAGGTGCTCCTTCTGGGGCGACCTGAGGCCGACAATAGTGTTATTGGAATGCAATATTTATTAATACTAACCTAGTCAAAATATTATAAAATCATATTAAATTAAAATATTGATCGGATACATAAAATATTAAAATAGAATAACATATTTTAAAAAAACGAGTGTGCTTTATACCACACGACTGAAATAAAAATTCTTTAGTTTAGCTCCACCTATCGGCCGGTATAACTTTGTTTTTGCTTTGTTTAATGCTATCGTCGCCATCTTGAAAATTGTAAATTATCATTTTACCGGATACACCAACATAATAATATCAATTTTTAACTTTGCTACGTTAACAATGGAGATCTGCGTTAACCAACAACTTTGAACTTCCGTTCGCCACGCGAGTTCACTCTCCAAGTCAAGCGTGCGTAAAGAAGTTTAACTTCAAAATAGATTATCTCATTAGGCTATTTATTTAAATTCACCAACTCACGCTAGCTCACAGTCACTCACCCATGTATGTATTTAAGTTCACCAGCTCACGCTGCTCACCGTAACTCCCCCTAGTCGACTCACCTAGCGACGCGGTAGATGGCCTCGCGCCGATAGTCCGGGTCGGCGTCGAACAGCCGCCCGTTGACCGCGAAGCTGACTCACCTAGCGACGCGGTAGATGGCCTCGCGCCGATAGTCCGGGTCGGCGTCGAACAGCCGCCCGTTGACCGCGAAGCTGACTCACCTAGCGACGCGGTAGATGGCCTCGCGCCGATAGTCCGGGTCGGCGTCGAACAGCCGCCCGTTGACCGCGAAGCTGACTCACCTAGCGACGCGGTAGATGGCCTCGCGCCGATAGTCCGGGTCGGCGTCGAACAGCCGCCCGTTGACCGCGAAGCCCAGCGCCCGCAGCGAGTCCGCCTCCGCCATCCCCGACAGCCGCGCGATGCACTGCCGGATGGTTTGCAACTGGTCCTCGGTTACGTTTTGCGACTTTAGTACCATTTCTGCCAACTGTGAACAAGTTCAATTTACTGAGGAGGTTACGACTATATATATGATCCATAGATTCTTGAACTAATTTTTAAACTGTATTTCAGGAATCAGTGGCTTCTCCCAATACTTTAAAATCAATAAATTACATACAACACTCATCGGTATCAACGTAAAATGTGTGTGTGTGTGTGTGTGTGTGTCTGTGAGCGTGCGTGTGTTTTTGCATATATTTGTATGTGTAAATGTGTATGAGGGTGTGTGTATATGTATAGTTGTAATGTGTATGAAGTGTCAACTTCCGTACGCCTTCAATTCAAGTTTCAATTCAACTTCAATTTAACCTTCGTTACCTTCAAGTCAAGCGTGCGTAGAGAAGTTTTACTTCAATTATTATTATTTGAATCGATATTCATAATCGGTTAAACTATTGAGTAACCACAACATGACGCGGTACTGGAGGAGGCCAGAGCGGCGCGTCTGTCGCGGTAGCATTCTGTGCCGCCACACAGTGTTAATAAACAGCTCATTACACACTTGATTGCCTGCCTTTGAACTGCAGGTTGTGGGTTCGATTCCCACCCGGGACAAACATTTTCATGATGAACATCGATATTTGTTCTGTGTCTGGGTGTTATATTGTATTCTATGTATGTATTTACAAACAAAAGTATCGTAATCAGTTATCTGGTTCCCATAGTACAAGCTTTGCTTAATTTGGGGTTAGATGGCCTTGTGTAAAAAAAAAAGATTATGTCTGATGCGTCCCAGTTGAGGTACTCAACACTTAAAGTAATAAAAGTAGTAAAAGTAGATATAAAAAAGTTTCTAAGTTAAGTTTTAATAGGTACAAAGAATTACAGCAGTTAGTTTAGCCGGTTCCTCCACTCGCGCGTGTATCTGTCGCGGCGTGTAAAAGCGCACTGTTTTGAGGAATAGTGAGTTGAATGTGTAGAGTTGTAAAATGGTATTGTACTTCGTACATATTACCGACCCCAAAAAAGAGGGTGAAAACGGACGAGAGAGAGAATCGGCTGTACAAAGTCAAAGTTAAACAAAGTTCAAAAATTAAAATGTAAATAAGTAAAAGTTCTTAAAAATTTATAGTAGAAATGTATAAGTAAAAAAAATATATATTAATCGAACGCGCGCGTGTATCTCATGTCGCGGCGTGTAAAAGCGCACTGTTTTGAGGAATAGTGAGTTGAATGTGTAGAGATGCAAAATGGTATTGTACTTCGTACAATGTCAGTGGGCTAGGTTTCAGAATAAAGTACAACGCGTGTGTGCGTGTACAGGTGCATGTACACTAACCGCCCGCGGCCGGGTCCGGTAGACGTCGTCCCGCAGCTCGGCGGCGGCGGCGCGGAGCAGCGCGGCGTACAGCGCGGCGCCGAGGGCGGCGTGCGTGTGCCGCGCGGCCGCCGCGCGCCGCAGCACGGCGCCGCCGCGCGCCGCGCGCAGCAGGCACGCCACGCTCAGCGCCGTGTCCTTGTACACCAGCTCCTCCGCGCACTTCGCGACCACTGGGGATATCACGACGCCCCGTGATGCGATAAGACATAAACAAAAGGTAAAATCCTATGCAAACGAATACTCTATGTAATAAGTAACCTAATTAGCGTTAAATTTTGTTTTGAGTACGACGCACTGTACCCAAAAATTGTGCCATATTTATCAAAAATAATAATTGGTGAAACTGGTGAATGAGTGACGAGAGCGTTACGAAAATTAATCGGGCGAGGCGAACGGAAGTTGAGAGGGAGATGATAATTAGTAATAATAGAAAGACAGAGACAGAGAGAGAGAAAAAGAGAGTTACGTTTCGTAGAGAAGTTTCACTTCAATAGTGTGACCTAAAACACACTCGTTTTTATTTTCAGGTACTTTAAACATACATATAAAGAAACGCTTTAACTTGAGAACTTCATTTTAACAGTACTTTTAAATTAAAACAGAACAAATTCAATTTACTTTTTGCAGTCACAACTGTACATTATTTAAATATGAAAAAGAAAAAATAACAAGACAAAGTATTTTATTGCCAAAATATAATGAGAACAAAAACGGTTTAATCGACTTTTTTCACAAAATGACTTATTGGTATCGTTGGATTCAGCGTGAAATTATCTACAATAATACATTCTCAAAATACCGAAATGAGGTGTAAATCACGAGATTGTCAGTCTAAAAACGGTTTATCTGACACAGGAATACAGTTCGCTTAGCATAAAAACATTATTATATTTTTTTATATTATATTACATTTTTATAGTAAAGTACTATATTTAGTATTTGAAAATAGAATTAATACAATTTCAAGCAATTGAAACTTACATAAACATTTTCTATTACCTTATAAGCACTCTACATTAAAATGATGCCGTTGAAGTTTAAAGTCAATTTTCTCGAAACTATCAATTTGACAGTTAAACCCTTTTTATTCTCAACCCTTCAATTACGAATGAATGAATAACAATGCTTAGCACCGTGCTGTGTAGACGAGTCCTACGCAGGGCTGGCCCACATTTCAAGCAATCCTTCACTTGGAACATACCTTCACACTCCACCTCCCCACTGCAGCCGCCCTCCAAGCTGCTCTGTACGTAGAACCACTGCAGCGCGGCGTGTGCGCCGGGCGGCCGGTCCCGCCCGTCCGGCACGGCGAACATTTGGAACATACCTTCACACTCCACCTCCCCACTGCAGCCGCCCTCCAAGCTGCTCTGTACGTAGAACCACTGCAGCGCGGCGTGTGCGCCGGGCGGCCGGTCCCGCCCGTCCGGCACGGCGAACATTTGGAACATACCTTCACACTCCACCTCCCCACTGCAGCCGCCCTCCAAGCTGCTCTGTACGTAGAACCACTGCAGCGCGGCGTGTGCGCCGGGCGGCCGGTCCCGCCCGTCCGGCACGGCGAACATTTGGAACATACCTTCACACTCCACCTCCCCACTGCAGCCGCCCTCCAAGCTGCTCTGTACGTAGAACCACTGCAGCGCGGCGTGTGCGCCGGGCGGCCGGTCCCGCCCGTCCGGCACGGCGAACATTTGGAACATACCTTCACACTCCACCTCCCCACTGCAGCCGCCCTCCAAGCTGCTCTGTACGTAGAACCACTGCAGCGCGGCGTGTGCGCCGGGCGGCCGGTCCCGCCCGTCCGGCACGGCGAACATTTGGAACATACCTTCACACTCCACCTCCCCACTGCAGCCGCCCTCCAAGCTGCTCTGTACGTAGAACCACTGCAGCGCGGCGTGTGCGCCGGGCGGCCGGTCCCGCCCGTCCGGCACGGCGAACATTTGGAACATACCTTCACACTCCACCTCCCCACTGCAGCCGCCCTCCAAGCTGCTCTGTACGTAGAACCACTGCAGCGCGGCGTGTGCGCCGGGCGGCCGGTCCCGCCCGTCCGGCACGGCGAACATTTGGAACATACCTTCACACTCCACCTCCCCACTGCAGCCGCCCTCCAAGCTGCTCTGTACGTAGAACCACTGCAGCGCGGCGTGTGCGCCGGGCGGCCGGTCCCGCCCGTCCGGCACGGCGAACCGCTCGTACCGGTAGTAGCTGGCCGACGGCCGGTGCTCCGGGTACAAGCTCTGGTAGAACTCCTGCACGTGCACTGTGCGTTCCAAAACGTCCGTTGTCGACGTTTTCGTGTCACTACAGAGTTACATTTATTACAATGACGTCAGAATTCAGAGTTGACAATTATGGTAACGTACCTAGTAAATAATGAAAAAAAATATATAAAAAATTGTGCAGGGCTAACTTTGGGGACGACCGATAGGAGTGAAAATTAAGTGTAACTTGTGACCTAGCTCGTGAGGTGAAGATATCGCGAGTTTGATGCTTTTTTTTTGTTTTGGTATGGCTCCACACTTTCGTGTATTTAGCCAATATCAAGTAATTGATAATTGCTCGAGTTAAGTAATATATATATATATGTGTCAAGTCACAGTCCAAGTCATCAAGTTAAGTCATAGTCTAGTCTAGTCAAGTGATACTCCTAATAAAGCGGTGGCAACTTAACCAGAAGCTTCTATGGAGTTTTGGAAACAACACGAAAAGAAACGTTTCACCATCATTATACCACTTTCCCACACTCATGCCTGTTATTCAGCAGTTAACGAATAAAATGCCACCAATTTTATGCACTAACACTGACAATAACACAAGTTTTGGAAAATAATACAATGCGGCGAAGCGATCTCTTTCGTTTTCCCGCCAAAAACTCCATTTTATTGTTTTTTGTTCACTCAAAAAGTACTTGAGTTTCAGTACAAAATGAATCGTAAGTTGATAAACCTTTAGTTTAGTTTTGCATATTGGTGAATAATATAAGCTTACTTTGCGTTGGCCTACCTCAGAGCGAATTTGTTCTGGAAGGAGTCTAGGAGGTAGTTGAAGAGCGGTATTTTCTTCTCATTTTGCGAGGGCGCTACTAAATCTTTCTTCTCTATCACAGGCTGGAAAAAAAGCAAAACAGTTATAGTTTGGTTGAAATAATGAACTGACTCACGACAAATCTAGATTAGACAGTTGAATATTGTTAAATTAAAAATCTTAGAAATAAATTAAGTAATGACAAGTTATTTTGAATTTGAATATGCAGTATTGCACAGGATCACATTAGACTCGAAAGAATGAATGAATTCTTTATTTGTTAAAATATAGATTATATTTAGAAGGTCACTAATTCCTGTTTCTCTATATACTCAACGAGCTTCTGCCTGCAGCTTCGCCCGCGGCGTGGCCTATTGGAAAATAATACAACCACCCATTTCACCCTCTTAAGGGTGGAATTTCTAAAATCCTTTCTTAGCGGATGCTTACGTCATAACATCTACCTGCATGCCAAATTTCAGCCCGATCCGTCCAGTGGTTTGGGCTGTGCGTTGATAGATCACTATGTCCGTCAGTCAGTCAGTCACCTTTGAGTTGACTTAGAGAGAGAGAATTAGACTTCAGCAGGCCTAGCACGGCCGGTGGACAACTTCTCCCCAGGGAGTAGATAACAAACTTATCCTCACTGTCACTTTATTCCACTCTGCGAGCACGGCCGCGACAGTGGAAAGCTTTATCCGGGGGATAAACGGCGGGAGTAGCGTTTTTAGATTTCTCTACCGTATTGTTGCCAGTACGAGAAAATTTAACTAAAATGACATTGCATGCTTCAATATTTTGTTCAGTCCATCAAACCATCGATAATTGTTCGGCTAAATATACTGGGATTCAAGATAAAATATAAAAATTAAGAAAAAATAAGGTTTTTGAGTCTGTGTCCTTGTGTTAATCAAAGAGTATGTAACGACTACTATGTATATGAGTGAGAGTAAGTGAGTAGTTTATATTAAAATTTTATTTTGTTTGTAATATGAGCGGAAAAATGTGATTAATTATTGTGTAGTAGTTATATTTTAAATTTTTATATGTATGACGGCGGCAACGTCCAGTTATAAACTCTATGCACAGCGATCGAGCACCGTAATTTACCCTGTGGTGGCATTAAATTTATTACAGTGGCAGCACCGGCAACTGTCATGGCGCCCCTACCTGTCTGGCTATATAAAGGGATCGATTGGTGCGCTACGAATCATTCTTGTTCCAGACGCGGCGCGGTGCGGAAATGCTGAAGGCCTATAATTATATAGGTTGCAACCTACGCAGAAACCCGTTCTGCCCACGTGTATATATTTTATAATAAAATATACTCAAAAAATATATGCATCATTTAAGTTAATTACGTAAATTAAATTATTTCCTTATTAAAACTAAACTAATAATTGTATTTTCACGAATATTTCGCTATGTATTTTTTTTTGTATTGAAACTCATTTCCCGGGATTTAGAAGGGATTACTTGTATTCCGAATGCTTCTCCCGGTGTAACTTTCGCTCCAAAATTCGAGTTCCCGCGATTAAACATAGTTATAATAGGCACCCGACATTTTTGTGCCTATTAAAACACTTTGACTTCTTTATACCCACCTACAAGAGTCGAAGATAAATACTCTCTGCTTTATGTCAATTCAAGAGAATATTATCCACTTTCTTCCGAGTCCGTGCTCTGAAGCGGGGAGTAGCGGGATATAATGTCTATGATAATGTCAAAGGGAAATATTTCTTTCCTCTCCTCGTTGCCGTGCTACGTAAGGTGGAGAGGGGGATTATTTTAACTGACAGGTGGAAAAAACCGGGGGAAAGACAATTTCTCCACATGCCGTGCTAAGCCTGCAGTTGTGCAAATATTTATATGGTATATAATAACAATTATTAGCAGACCTTACCTTCGTGACAAAAAAATCTTTACACTTGCAACAAAGAAATGGTAATGGTAAAAAGGGGTAGTTCTACAAATAAAAACGTTTGAACCACCTTTTTGTAACCAGTGGCGTAGCTTGGTAACCAAAGACGACGAGGTAAAAAAAATGGCATAGTTAGGCGTGGGCGAAGTGGGCCCTCGCCCACGGCCTTGCACTAAAAGGGGCCTCGCGAGGCCTCTTTAAGTAAGTGTTCTGAATTTGACGTACTCCAGATTTGTCATAATCCAGATTCTTCGAGGTCTATTTATATTTCGAATGTGGGAGAAATTTTCACTTATGCTATTTCAATTTATAGTTTGTATTTTAGTTCAGAGGGGCCTCTGAGATCTGGGGCCCGGGGCACTGTCCCGTCTAGACCTCAGGCAGCTACGGCAGTGTTTGTAACTTTATTTACCGTTGTGATAGCGTCAGCAAATTCGTCGTCAGTACTGGGCCACCGCTCGGAGAGATGATGGTGCGAACTCTCCTTCAAGGTTACGCCCATCTGCTGTAGTCCTTCTAATTCCAAGGACAGTCTGAGAACAATAATAGCTCAACGTGAATGGGAGATGGAAATCCGTACGTACAAAGTATGCGATTATGAGTTTTGGCGGGAAAACGAGAAATATCGCTTCACCGCATTATATTCTTTTCCAAAACTTGTGTTATTTTCAGTATTAGTGCATAAAATTGGTGGCGTTTTATTCGTTAAGTGCTGGATTACAGCCGTGAGTGTATATGGGAAAGTGGTATAATGATGGTGAAACATTTCTTTTCGTGTTGTTTCTAAAACTCCATAGAAACTTCTGGTAAAGTTGCCACCACCACTAGGAGTATGACTTAGACTAGACCATAGTCAATGATTTGACTTGACACATATCTGAGTAAAATATCATTAATTTGAGAAATTTCATTCAGATTGGATAACACAAAAGTGTGGAGCCAAAACAAACAAAAAAAAAACAAGTGCGTGTGCGCGCTCGCTCGCACACACGCACACGAGAGCCGCGACACTAGGCGGTAGTGTTCCCTTGATCGGTCACCTGTCCTTGAGCGTGTCCTCGAGGTCGCGCGCGGGGCAGTGCGCGAGCGCGGCGGCGAACAGGAGGCGGCGCTCGCGGCGGTCGGCGTGCGCGTGCGCGCGGCGCGCCACGTGCGCCAGCAGCGGCGCGGCGCGCGCGGCGCGCAGCGCGGCCAGCCGGCGCGCGGCGTCCACGCCCGCCGCGCTGCCGCCGTCGCCCGCCGCCACGCACGCCGCGCACACCAGCTGCAGCACGCCGGACTCGCTGCACCCACCGATAACAAAACGACTGCGCCTTACACCACACGACTCGAGGTAAACTACTTTAACTCCATCTATCGGCCGGTATAACTTTTTTTTCTTTGTTTAACGTTAATGTCAACATCTTGACAATTATTGTGAATTGTCATTTGACCGGACATCCCAACGTAATAATGCAGGTTTTAAGTCATTTTTAACTTTGCGATGTTGACAATGGAGATCAAACGTGAACCAACAACATTCAACTTTTTTTCGACTCGTCACTCATTCACCAGCTGACTCTCTAAGTCAAGCGTGCGTTTAGAAGTTTTACTTCAAAAAAATATGTAAAATACAATCAATTATGCCCGGTCTGCACCATTTCACAGCTCCTTATCTCTCTAGTCTCTACCCACGCACCCAAATGCGTTGCATTAGGTATGTCATGGAGCGATAAATGCGAACTTAGGAGCTGTCTAAATTTAGTGCAGACGATCATTGTAAATATAAGTGTCTTGGTTGGCTGGAATAATTAGATGATCAAACAAACTTACCTGAAGTGAAGTTCAATCCATAATTGTTCTGTCTTCGTCGAAGAGATTTAAGAGTGGATGAGGCGTAGGCGGAGCTACTACAAGTGAATTAAATAAATCTCGAAAAACGAAGACAGAACAATCAAGATAGCTAAAATATCAATCTACCAACATTTTTTTAACACATCATTTGCTAAAATCGCGGCTTCTTTCCGAAACCAAATGACCAAGAATTTTCTTTTAATTGCTGTAATTGTATTACCGTGCCACCTCGTCATCCCCGGCGACGCGGAGCAGCGCGGCCAGCTGGAGCAGCTTGTGGCTTTTGAGGAAAGCGCTCGGGCTCGCCTTCAGGCAGCTCTCGATCAAACTCATCCTGTCTTCACACAGCCGCACTGGAAACAGGTTCCTTTATAACAGTATGGATATTTTTGGATTGGTACGAGAAATTAACATTGACGGAAGAACAAACTTTCAGTATCGAGTTTGGACAAAGTTTAGTGACTGGCCGCTATTAGTTATTGGCCACTTTTTACTACATTTGCATGAAATAAGACTTACATTCACGTAACGCCGCCTTGAACATGGTTTAACGTTACCTTATCTATAAGCTTTCATATTAGTTCACAATGATTACCGTATGGAAACTAGCACGAACTAAAACGAACTGGCCAGTTCACTAAAGTGGCCAGTTATTAGATGGTTTACCCTATATATTTTAAAGTTAATGCATGATGTGAGGAGCTTATCGTTTGCCTAATGTTAAGCGACACGGCCGCCCATTACAGATGCAGTGTCACTGAGAACTGTAAAATACAAAGTTTCGCGTGACATTGCACTGCGCACATCATCCTTTGACATCAGCAGTCTGGTAAGAAGGTTGTGAGATCACCTAAGCAATCACGTAACTCGATTGCAACCAACAGAAACACAAATTTGTATGGATTTGACAGTTTGAATACGCAGTTTATGTGCATAGTTGGTATGGAAATTTCACCTGTTGCATTGCAATCAACGTTTCGTGATCACCCCCCAGATCATAAAGTCTGATTTACCCAGTTCTTTCACTAACAACAGTGCCCTTCAAACCGGAACACAATAGTGCTGGCACACTACTGCTTGGCGGTAGAATGATTGGCAAAGCGGTGGTACCTTCCTAGACGAACTTTGCAGAAAAGTCCTACCACCTAGTATAGCACCCCTCTTTCTTAGTAATATTGATAGAAAAGACGATAAATAAACGTTAAACATAGCGTAACAACTATCAATCAAGATGTCGACTTTACCTCATTTTAAGCTTTGCGTATTTCTATCTTTTTTTTTATTGTTTGATATCCTCGCGTTTGACCACTATCGCACCTGATGGTAAGTAACGATGCGGTCTAGGATGTAACACGCTTGCCTAGAAGATACCTGTTCACTCTCGATTTGAAGACTCCAAGGTTGTAGTTTAACTTACTACAAATTTTATTGAAATGATAATTATTAATAATCTAATAACTATTAAAGATTGAAATACTATTTGTTTTAGTAATTTAGAAGAAAGAATGTTAATTCTATTACCTTGTATAGGCAAGATGTCCAAGTTAAACGAGTGCAATATTTGAAGAGCTGCGATTAGATCCAACTCTTTTTGTATCTCTTCGTTTTCATCTTTTATTAACATCAAGCAGCATCTGAAAAAAATGTTCATAACTACCCTAATACTCATAGCCAATGTGGTGTAGTGGTTGAGCAGGTCCGTCCGGACCCGAAGGCTATACTTCGTCTCATAAACCTGCTTTACCTACTTTACTGTACTCTTATTCGTCTCATAAACCTGCTTTACCTACTTTACTGTACTCTTATTCGTCTCATAAACCTGCTTTACCTACTTTACTGTACTCTTATTCGTCTCATAAACCTGCTTTACCTACTTTACTGTACTCTTATTCGTCTCATAAACCTGCTTTACCAACTTTACTGTACTTTTATTCGTCTCATAAACCTGCTTTACTGTACTCTTATTCGTCTCATAAACCTGCTTTACCTACTTTACTGTACTCTTATTCGTCTCATAAACCTGCTTTACCAACTTTACTGTACTTTTATTCGTCTCATAAACCTGCTTTACCTACTTTACTGTACTCTTATTTTATCTTTTATTTTTTCTCTAGTATTTCTCGGTTCCTATTTGTTCTCATGACTTTTGTAAACTTCTAAACTTTCTCAATACTGGTATAAATGTATCTTGATTCCAATTTTATATGCCTTATTTCATTTCCTTTTCCTGATTTTCCATTTTTTATGTATTATATTTAAATATATTTATTATAATATATATTTTATGTAGTAGTATATATATTAGTGTATGATTTAATATGTATAATATGTAGTTTTATGTGTAAGTATTCTTGTTTATCCTTTGTTTAAAAATTAATAAAAATATATTTTTCGAATTTGTGCATTGGTTCCACCCCCTCTGGGTCTAGGTTGAAAATCAGCGCTGGATGTCTCTGATGACCAGTAATATGCTGAGCCGACGCCCATTCGATACTTGTTTTTTTCTATTCATTATGTACATATTATGTGTATAAATTTAACCTGTTTTTGTATTTTAATTTTAGACAAGTATTGAATAAATGTTTTTCTATTCTATTCTATTCTAAGGCGGCGGGTTTCATTCCCGCGACAGGACAAGTATTTGTGCACAGAAAAAAAAAGCGCAAATACTTGTTCTGAGTCTGGGTGTTTTGGGACCATGGTCCTCGTAGTTTCTGGGTCCTAGGAATCCTAGTTAGGGTCCTGGATCTATGTATGTGATCGTTAGGTGTTATTATTATTATTATTATTTGTTTTTCATTAAATGAGTTTGATTCTAAATCGAATAAAAGGTCCGGCATAATCAGCGCCAGCGTGTTGAAAACGCTACAATGACGTCACTTACTCTGCCAGCTTCAACGCCGGGTCGACCAGCGAGGAAGAAGAGTTGAAGTATTCCTTAGCAGCCGCCGACACGAGCGAGGCCATCGTGTCGCGACTGCCTGCGGGCAGTACCGACGCCGCTAATTTGATGCTAGCCGCGTCGCCGGATGTTAGTAACGCTGAGGCGTAAATCTGTAATAAAATTATAATAACAATAACGCCCAACGATCACATACATAGATCCTGCACCCTAACTAGGATTCCCTGTGTCTAGGGACCCAGGAACTACGAGGACCGTGGTCCCACAACACCCAGACTCAGAACAAGTATTCGCGCTTTTTTTTTCTGTGCACAAATACTTATCCTGCCGCAGGAATCGAACCCGCAGCCTCCGTGTTATGAGCCGACTTGCTCAACCACAACGGGGCTGTCAAATGCATGTTATACATTATATGCTTAGTAAAGCATCAAAATTGACTGTGAAGAATTAGGTGTGATAGTGAAATGATTGTTTTAAAATATCAATAAACTTGAAGGTAGTTTTGGCGATGTAGTATCAATTAATAGGTACAAAACCAAATTTTTCAAACGTGTAAGGAAATATGCGTTTAAAAGGTTTACCTCGTAGCATTTTTCTTTGGAAACACAATTGAACAGCGTCGATTGCAGCTCCAGAAGGTCCTTTAAAAGCATCTCCCAATCAGCCTGAGTTAATTTTATGCCTCTACAAATAAGAAAAATATATGTTCAAATTCAACCACAGCTCAGAACTATGGGTAACCATTTAGTTGAATTTTGCGAGATAATTGATAACTGTAATAACGGGAGTCTAATTAGGTGAGTTGGAAGGCGAAACTAAATCTCGCATTTGTAGGAACCATAATATATTTTATTTATTGGAAAAAATCTCTCTTTCTCACTACTGGTGCAAGCAATCCGGCGCAACACAAGAAAGAGTTTCAAGGACCAGTGGCGTGGCTAGGTAACCAAAGCAAGGCCTAGCTAGGTAACCAAAGTAAGGCCTTGCTTTGGTTACCTAGCTACGCCACTAGCCCAAACTGGGCAAAAAATTAATTAATCTATTTAAAATTGTATGTTATTCGACGTACTGCAGATTCGTCGTCATCCAGATTCGTCGTACTGCAGAGTTTATTTATATACCGAATGTGGGAAAATTTTCAGTCTGAGTTCGAGGGCCCCCTGAGCTTGTGCCAGTGTCGAGGGCACGTTAAGCCGTCGGTGCCGGCTATTGTTGAAAGACAATACCTATAATCGTTAAGGCAAGTCAGAAAAACCGCGTTTTTACCATCGCACCACCGCAAAAAAGCTCATCCACGTATTATTGAGTCGTGGAAATCTCATACGACTCGATTCGTTCGTTTTTTCTTGCCGTACACCTGCAAAATGTGGAATGAGCTCCCGCCAGCGGTCTTTCCAACGAGTCACAACATGGAGTACTTCAAAAGGAGGGTTAAAAGAATCCTACAGGGTAAGCAATGCATTGGTGTCGCTTTCTCCGGCATTACAGATGATCATAGTCTACAGTGATCACTTCCCATCAGGTGGGCCGTATGCTTGTTTGCTCCCTTTAACATAAAAAAATATTTTGAAAGATGAATAACGGCTAAACTCACGTCAATTAAAAGTTGGAATCACTCCGATCAGGTTTCGGACATGTTCGATGTCCTTCTTCTGGGAGCCAGTTACTAACGCAAGCCGCACGAAACTAAAATAAAAAATATACCTTCGCAAAATTTCTGACATCAGGGCTGACCTACACGAGAAGGAGAAGGACTACAGAAGTATCAGCCAGGTCGCGTGTACTCACTCGGCGGGCCGGTCCCGCGCCAGCCGCGTGAGGAGCGCGGCGGCGGGCGCGGGCGCGTGGCGCACGGCGCGCAGGTCGCGTGTACTCACTCGGCGGGCCGGTCCCGCGCCAGCCGCGTGAGGAGCGCGGCGGCGGGCGCGGGCGCGTGGCGCACGGCGCGCAGGTCGCGTGTACTCACTCGGCGGGCCGGTCCCGCGCCAGCCGCGTGAGGAGCGCGGCGGCGGGCGCGGGCGCGTGGCGCACGGCGCGCAGGTCGCGTGTACTCACTCGGCGGGCCGGTCCCGCGCCAGCCGCGTGAGGAGCGCGGCGGCGGGCGCGGGCGCGTGGCGCACGGCGCGCAGGTCGCGTGTACTCACTCGGCGGGCCGGTCCCGCGCCAGCCGCGTGAGGAGCGCGGCGGCGGGCGCGGGCGCGTGGCGCACGGCGCGCAGGTCGCGCGGCGCGAGCGGGACGCCGCGCCACGCCAGCTTGGAGCTGCCCAGCACGAGCCGCTCCAGCTCCGACACGCGCCGCACCAGCTCGCTGTTCGAGATCGTGCCGTCCCTGTCCGCAACACGAACAATGCCCGATCAATCAATGTAATCGTTGCGGTGGAGTTTTGGCGGGAAAACAAAAAAGATCACGTATGGTTACTGTGACTTGACGACTTGCACTGTAATTTTACACAGATCCGCGTGATATATCATTCACTTGATAAATTATAAATTACTTGACACTGGCTAAATACACAAAAGTGTGGAGCCAATACAAAAAAAAAACCATTGCGGTGGCTATGTACTCCCGGCAACGTGAGAATTAGACCAACCATCTCTTTCCGCGGTCGCCGTAAGAGCCATGGAATTTCTCCTCGATATATTTATATCTTCTGCGATCACCAAGCCGCCTGCCCCGCGTGGTGATCATAGCAATCCCCCCTCCCCCCTATAAAAAGCGTTCAAAGGCGTGGCGTGGCGTTTTATATGGGAGGTTCAGCGTTGGACGTCTTTCGGCTGTTGATGATATGAGTTAACTTACCTGTATAACTATGATCATCAATCATGATCGTTATCATCTTAATTGTTAGCTTAGTTAACGTATTTAAATGTGTTACATAATGACCCTTATTAATGAGGATCTATAAATTCGCACAAAGTACAGTACCCATGGTACGGGTTTATTCGAGTGTACATTACTTAACTCGATATCGAGTATCGTTAAATATTTGTATGAAATTCTTAGTTACGTCTTAATGGCATTTCTTTTTTAAGTAAAACTAACTCACGTAGATCTCCATTGTCAACATAACAAATTTAAAATTTGTATTATTATGTCTGGTATGTCCGGTAAAATTCACAATTGTCAAGATGGAAAAAGTTATACCGGTTGTTATATAGATGGAGTACACTAATTTTTTTATGAAAGAGTACATTTTATTATGACATATGCTGTTAAAAATAATAGAAAAATACTCACGACTCCTTCAGTATTGTGTCGAGTAGATCGCACGCCAAGTCCAGCTGGTCGGTGCCGTCGTATGCGAACAGACAGCGCTCGACTATATCCAAGTGCGAGCGCACGTCCAGCTTGTAGTCGTCGGATTGAAGCAACTGTGGAGACAATGGTAAGCTAAGCCTGTATTACTGTTTTAACAACATATTCATTAGGAGATGGGTATATTTGTTTTATGTAGGCAATGATTTGCTGACTCACCAGTAGAACAGGAGAGAGGTCTGTCGTGCTGATGCTCTCCAAGTAGTCGACGAGTCCCGCGTAGCAAAGATCCTTCTGGTTCTTCAGCACTTCGTATCGCTTCAGGAATGTTACCAAGTAGCTTTTTATATTTGCTGACTCACCAGTAGAACAGGAGAGAGGTCTGTCGTGCTGATGCTCTCCAAGTAGTCGACGAGTCCCGCGTAGCAAAGATCCTTCTGGTTCTTCAGCACTTCGTATCGCTTCAGGAATGTTACCAAGTAGCTTTTTATATCTGACACGAATGTCTCCGGTGTCGACTGAAAAATAGAGACCAAGTGATAAAGCTGTAAGTAGAAAAAGCAATTTTACTTTTAGGATTACGCAATTTTACCATTTGACATAGTCATCTGATGGCATCAATCTAAACTTATGCCCGTCAGCACTAGACTATTAAAATAAAACTTAAGTAAGCAACACTTTACTCCGGGTTTTCGAACGTTTATTATATTCGACCAACTTCTTGTCAAGTAAACACGCCAAATACTGAACGCTCATTGGTTACCTGTTGATCATCGACTGTTTTCAACCAGTGAGCGTACAGTGTTTGGTGTGTTTAATTGACACGAGTTTGACAAACGTACGTGAAACTGGGGGCTAGAGAAATAAGTGCGGACTTGGAGGCGTCAAAATTTAGTACAGCCGGGCATTAGAATTGACTCTTAAAAACAACTTTTTAAACTTATAATAAACTGAAAATTAATTGGATCTATTTTAACTGAACGTTTTTGATAATAATAAAGTGCTAATGATAATCGCAATAAATTATTTTATTTTGACATTAAAAAACTACCTAAACCACCACCATAATGAGACCTAAAGTGGTACAATAGAAAGCGTTCCTTACCATTTTCATGATCGTAGTACAAGTCTCCAAAAGCGACATGTTTTCAACATCCTTCAAAGTAACTCCCTCCAAGTTGATATCATAAACCAACGTGTCCAATGTAATGAGATGGAACATAATGTTTTCAAGTCCCTGCACGCCGCCGCCGTACGTGGCTAGCGTCACCAGGTGCACGGAGTAGGACACAAGACCGCTGCGCTCTTCTATCTCCCTCGCACGCCGTGCGTACCACTCGACTATCTCGCTTGTTTCGTCGGACACATCGCGGGGTGATTCGGTGTCGGGGGTGGACTCTTCGGACCAGTTCGAGCTCCAAATTGACCTACCAATAGCATAGATATTGTGTTACATGCCTCTGTGGTGTAACGGTTGAGCAGGTCGGCTCATAACCCAGAGGCGGCGGGTTCGATTGCCGTGACAAGCAAGTATTTATGCCACGAAAACGAAAAGCGCAAATACTTGTTCTGTGTCTGGGATATTGTGGGTCCACGGTCCTCGTAGTTCCTGTTCCCTATACACAGGAACCAAGATCTATGTATGTGATCGTTGGGCGTTACTATAATTATTAGTATCTAGGTATAATTATTTACGTAGGTACTTAAGTATATACTAATTAATTGCACTATCGTCTATGCATATAGTGTCTCATATCTCTGTCGTTAAGCCAACTTAGAAGCGAATTCTGACACCAGACCACAATGTCTACAGAGAAGATTTCCAAAAAAATTAACCTTTACAAAAGCGGGGCTTTCTAAGTGCACAAATGTATGACATAAGAACATAACCATAGATGTCAAAAAGAAAAACTCACCGAAATATCTGCTTCCTACACCAGTCATGCTCAAACCGCATCTCCGGTATCTCAACGGGCTCCCTGTCTATGTACTGCATGGGAGTGGTGGTCGGCAGCAGGTGTTGGTAGTCCATCGGGTTTATTGTCTCTGGCAGCTTCTCTAGCACTGCCAACTTCATGGCTGTTGTCTTTTGAACAAAATTGGGTATGAAAAAAAATTGAGAAATTTTTTATGTTAAAGAATGGTGCGACGAGCTAGTCGTTCACCTGATGTTAAGCGACACGGTCACCCATAACAGAACAGGGTCACTTGGATCTCCAAAATATATAAATTCGCGCGATACTGCACTGCGAACATCATCCTGACATATCAGCAGTCTGGTAATAAGATTACTCAACTGTCATAAAGTCTCTATTGCATTTAATTTTACTAGCTACAGTGCCCTTCAAACCGGAACACAGTAGTGCTTGCACACTACTGCTTGGCAGAATAACTAGCATCTTTCCAATGTATTCACACACTAATATACTAGGTCTTTTAATTATATTTACGACACGTAAATGTACCTTTATGTGTGGCCAAAGGCAGGTAAGTGCATCGGTACGGCCCTCCTTGGCGATTTCGATGGCGCTTCGCATAACGCTGTTGCTTCGCAGCCGGTCGTACTCGTCCTTCACGTATGATGACTTCTCGAATTTTAGAATGCACTATAATCATAGAATACGTAATAATACAATTTAAAAAAACGCAAGAAGTATCAAATTAATGCGTAATGTTTACATTTTCTTTTTTTCAATCAACCCTAAAATTTATGAATTATATATAATTTGATATATTTTATAAACTTTGTTCAGTATTATTAGTTTTAAGAGGCGCCTTCAGCCTACAATACAATTTACATTCTTAGACACTAAAATCCTACAAAATAAAATACACTATTATGTCAATAAAGAAAGTTCAAAATCAATTCAAATCAGTTTTAAAAGGTTCACTCTGCAAAGATATTTATATAAATGGCAATAACACATATCAAAAATAAATCACAAATAAAAACTCTATGTAAAAATGATCAGTCTTCTAGTCTCTGGTCAGCTAGCGAAAATTAAAAAAAATAATTATAAAGTCATGTAAATGCTACGGTACCTACTGTATAATGAATAATAAACAATAAAAAATGTTTAAATGATGCTCTAGTTTCAACAATTAAACCATAAATAATTAAAATTGTTTAGCTTAAATTATAAACGATTGTCTATGGTTACCTCATAAAGCCACAGCCTCTCTTTATAGAAGAGCATGACATGTCGGCAACGCAGGAGCTCGCTTGTGTAAGCATTAAGATGTTCGGGAACTATCTTATCCGGGTCTGTGATCTGCTCATCTTCCGGACGATCTTTGTTTATTTCTGTACAAAAGATTTTAATTTTTTTTTTTTTTTTTTTACTTCAAACTTGTCTAGCATTTGACCACGCTCTCACCGTAATTTATAGTTAAATTTTATTTGTAACGAGCTTCTGCCCGCAGCGTCGCCCGCAGCGTGGCCTATGGGAAAATAATTCAACCACCCATTTTACCCTCTTAAGGATGGAGTTTCGAAAAATCCTTTCTTAGCGGATGCCTACGTCATAACATATACCTGCATGCCAAATTTCAGCCCGATCCGTCCAGTGGTTTGGGCTGTGCGTTAATAGATCACTATGTCAGTCACCTTTGAGTTATAAGATTTAAAAGACAATTTGTATAGTGCCAGCAACTTATATATTCAGTGGGATTTCGTGGAAATTTTCGACATTTTCGACACCTTTTTTTTTTTTTTTTTTTTTTTTTTTTTTTTTTTTTTTTTTTGAGGGGGGGAAATGCCCTCGCACTTCCCTGCCACCACGGGGGTGGTGGCAGGGGGTATGTGGGACTCGAACCCACTAAAACCCCCCCGTGATCCGACCGCCGCCGGGATGGGGCGAGATGGAGACGCACTGCATTAACCATCTCGCCCCGGCGGTAGGCCCTTCCGGGCCTCTGCGCCAGTGGGTGGGCAACCTTTCACCTCAGTTGCCCACCAGACGTGTGGGGCCATGTAAGTGCAGCGGAGAGTCCCCCGACTCTCCGCCACTGGCCCCACTACGGGGGATGGAGAAAGCGCTCAATGAAGCGCCTCCTCCGTCTCCCCACCCGTCTGCGCCGGAGGGGGTCAGAGTTGGCATTATCCTCCCTGACCCGCTCCGCGGCCTCCTTCTGCGTCATCACCCTCTCGCAGAAGGAGACCGTGGCCTGCCACGCACTCTCGCTGCCGAGCATGGCTTTCACCACGCTCGGCAACGAGAGGTCCCGGCCAACGACCGCTGAAAGTGTGCGCCGCTCGGAGTCCCAGGCAGCGCACACCTCCAGCGTGTGGGGCGCCGTGTCCTCTGGCGCCCCACATTCGTGGCAGGCCGGGGTCGCCTCCCGTCTCGCAATTTGATGCAGGTACTTTCCGAAACATCCATGTCCGGAAAGCACCTGCACCAAACGGAACGTCAGCGACCCAAAGGGCCGCCGCACCCACTCCCGGAGGACCGGGCGGATGGCCTCCACCGTCCTCTGTCCAGGGACCGGTGGAGCCAGGTCCTCCGTCCACCGCCGCAACAGGGCGGCCCGCGCCTGCTTTCGCAGGCGCTTGACCTCCCCCCACGCTGGGGGCTCTCCACGGGACCTCCTCGCCGCCACGAAGTGGTAAACTTCGGCGAGGGTCTCCGCTTCGAGCTCCCAGGGGGGATCACTGGCCAGCACACATGCCGCCGTCCAGGACACCGTCCGGTATCCGCGGATCGCCCTCGTCGCAATGACCCGCTGCGGACGACGCAGCAGGGCCTTGTTATTGCGACCGAGGGCGTCCACCCAGACCGGTGCCCCGTACATGGCCATACTCCGGATTACTCCGGAGTACAGCCGGCGGCACGTGGCGTTCGGGCCACCCACATTGGGCAGCAGCCTCCCTAGAGCGGCGGCCGCTCCTAGAACTTTTGGGGCCAGTTGAGTGAAGTGGGCCCCAAAAGTCCACCTCCCGTCCAGGATGAGACCCAGATATTTCATCTGGGTCCCAACCGGGACCGGGACCCCATCCAGAAGCACCCGCGTTCCTGGAGGGGGTCCCCCCCGAGGCCCGTGGAACAACAGGGCCTCGGTCTTGGAGAGGGCAACCTCCAGTCCCAGAGAGCGGATGCGGTCGACCACGAGGGTTGTTCCCACCGTGGCCAGCCGCACCGTTTCCCTGAGGTCCCTCCCCTTGACTACGACCAGGGTGTCGTCTGCGTAGCACGCAACCCGCATGTTTGCAGGCAGCGTGCCACGCAGCACCCAGTCGTAGCCAATGTTCCACAGGATCGGTCCCAGTACCGACCCCTGTGGAACCCCGCAGGAGACGCGACGGTGCCTCAGACCATCGCGCCCTTCCACCAGGACCTCGCGGTCCTGGAGGTAGTCGGCCAACAGCCTCCGCAGATACAGGGGCACTCCGTGGTAACGCAGCGCCTCCTGTATCGTTCCATGTGGGAGGCTGTTGAAGGCGTTGGCTATGTCGAGCGAGACAGCCAACGCCTTTTCCCCCCCGCCGACCGCTTCCTGCGTCCACTCCTTGAGCCAGAGCAGGGCGTCTATAGTAGACCGCCCCGCTCTGAACCCATACTGGGCCTCCGACAGCCCAGGCCCAGTACCCTCCAGGTGCTGGATGACACGGGCAGCTACCACACGCTCCAGCAGCTTACCCGTGTCATCCAGCAAGACGATGGGCCTGTATGCGGAAGGGGAGTCAGCAGGACGACCCTCCTTCCGCAACAGGCACAATCGGCCGTCCTTCCACGGCTTCGGGAATCGTCCGGACGTGAGGCATGCGTCGAACAGTTCCCGAAGCCGATCGCCCATCTCCTCCAGGGCGATCCTGAGGACCCGCCCCGGGATCCCATCAGGACCCGGGGCGGTCCTCTTGCCCCGTAGGCGTGCGACCGCGACCTCCATCTCCGCCTCCGTCAGAGGCGGGATGGAGTCCGCCGAGTCTGCCTCGGGGAAGGGGAAGGACGGCGCCATCGTCGGAGGGTTGTGGAGGGGATCTCTGTCGGGGAAGAGCCCCTCCAACACCCTGCCCAGGAGCTCCGGCTCCAGGGACTCCGCGACTGGGGACGTCTGGCCCCGGAACTTGTTCCGGGCAGCCCTATATGGACGTCCCCACGGGTCCCTGTTGAGGCCCTCCAGCGTCTCGCTCCAGCCCTCCGCCTTTGCTCGGCTGATGGCCAGCTGCAGGTCCCACCGCGCGTCGCGGTAGGCACCGTACAGCCGGCCCTCAGCTGCCAGCTCCTCAGCTGACAGCTGCTCGTCCGTCCGGCCCCTGCGCCTCCTCCTGCGGTGCACGTAGGCCCGCCTCGCCGCCGAACTGGTGGCCCAGAGATCGGCAATCTCCGGGTTCCACCAGTACACCTGGCGGCGTTCGGGGCGGCGGCGGGCCCTCGGCATGGCCGTGTCGCACACGGCCGTCACTGCCGCACGGAAGTGGCCCGCCGCAACGTCCACTTCCGGGTGCGCGGGGCCAGCCTGCCAAGCCTGGACTATAGCCGCCTCTTTTGCCAGTTCGGCGTCGAGGCGACTAATAGCCCAGCGCGGGAAGACCGAACGCGCCACCCGCAGGGGCCCCCCTCGGTTGTTGGAGGTGGAGATCTCGAACCTTATGTATTTGTGGTCCGAGAGAGTCTCCACCTCCGACAACACCCTCCAGGCCCGGACACGTGCTGCGACAGCGGGGGTGGCGAACGAGACGTCCACCACGGACCCCCCGCGCTGCCGCACGCACGTGTGGACCGACCCTCTATTAAGCAGGGTCAGTCCTGTGGCAACCGCCCACTCCCTCACGATCTCGCCGCGAGGGTTAGTAGAAGGGTTGCCCCAATCCCGGGCCTTGGCATTCAGGTCCCCCATGAAGAGGACCTGACGTGGGGCCTGTCTCCTCACCGCCGCGGCCAGAAGGTCCACAAAGACCTCCAGCTCCGCAGCGGTTTTGTTGGGGGAGAAGTATGCGCCGACAATCGCATACTCCCCCCACTTTGCCACCACGTACCCCGACCCCCTCTCTTCAACCGAGAGGGGGGTGGACCCGCCGGACCGCCCAACGACGGCCACGGAGTCGTCCAGGTCCCCAGCCCAACACGTATGTTGGGAGGGGACATAGTACGGCTCCGCGGCGACCACCACGTCTATCTGCCACTGCGCCAGGGACTGCATAAGCAGATCTTGGGCCCTGGCGCAGTGGTTTAAATTCGTCTGGAGGAAGTTGTGATGTCCGACTTGATCCATTAATCGGACATCACAACTTCCTCGTACGCCACTGAGCGTACTCCCTCCGGGGCGGCCTGGTTTGTGGCGACTGGGGCGGCCTCGGTCCGGGTGGCCTTCCCTTTCGTCTTAGGGGGAACGCAGCCACGTCCCCCCATTATGTGCCCAGAGGTCCTCCCCGACTCTGCACATATGGCACAGCGCGGTGTGGTCCTCCCGCAGCTGGCCGCCCGGTGACCTGCTTCCCCACACCGGAAACACAGGTCACCCCTGTCCGCCACAGCGGGGCACAGGGGGCGAGTGTGCCCCAGCCCCAAGCACCGGTAGCAGCGCAAGGGGCGTTCTCCCAGCGCCACCACCTGCACTGAGCTCCACCCAATCAGCAGCCTCCCTTTCTGCAGCAGCACTTTAGCTGCTGCAACCGGGAGGGAGACGAGAGTGGAGCCAGTCCTTCTTGAGCCGGGGCGGATCTCCCCGGCCTTTACCATCTGCGGGTCGCACTCCCCCGCACGTGCGACCGCTGCCACCACCTTTTCTTTGGTGGCCGCGTCGTCCAAACCACTGATCCTCAGATCAGTGGTTTTGACGGGCCTGGCAACGCTGGCCACCTCCGTCACGACCCCGCGGAGCTTTTCCGCGAGGCGGTCCGCTTTCTCCCCGCTTTGGGAGCCAGGGATCACTAACATCCTGGCTCCCGTGGCTGTCTGGCGGAAGCGGATCCCCTCGATCCCCAGCTCCTGCAGGTCCACCTTATCCTGAACCGTCTGGAGGACGGTGCTGTAGGTCGTCCCCTTTTCTACGGCTTCGGGGCGCAGAGATAGCACCACGGCCGCGGATCTTGGGGGACTCCTCAGGACCGTCGTAGTCCTACCTGTAGGGGGGGCTGCCAGCCTCGCTGCAGGCGCGGGGGTACGGGCCATGGGGGCACGGGCCAAGGGGGCTTGGGCCGCGGGGGCACGAACCGTGGGGGCACGGGCTGTGGCGGCACGAGCCGCGGGGACACGGGCCGTGGGGGCACGGGCCACGGGGGCACCAGTCGCGGGGGTACGGGCCGTGGGGGCACGGGCCACGGAAGCTGTAGGAACAAGGGTGGGGACGGTGGACTTCCCCGTTCCCTTCCCTTTTCCTTTGCCCTTACCCACCACCTGGGCCCAGGTTTCCTTTCCCACAGGAACCTGGGCACTTGGGGTCCTTCTGGAGGTGGAAGGACCCACAACTCCAGCCTGCTGGTGAGCAGCCTCAGCCCTCCCCACGATTGCGGCCTCAGCCGCTGCCCTCTTGGCATCCGCCCTCAGTGGTGGACGCACCGTCTTGGCAGGCAACAAGCGGTCCTCGATCACCGCGAGTCGGGCATTAAGCATCTGCCCGAACGTGGTGGTCAAGGACCCCCTGAGTTCCTCCAAGAAGTCGGCGCCCAGCACGGAAGGGGCTGCCGACCCCTGCGTAGCGGCAGCGGTAGCGGTGGCAGCGGCAGCGGTGGCAGTGGCGGCCTCCGTCTTGGCTTCACTGAAGCCAAGACGAAGCGCCTTCACCTCCGCCTTCATCGCTTCCACCTCCAACCGCAGGCGGGTATTCTCCGCCCTGAGACGCCGCGTCTCCTCCGCCTCGCTCCTTCCCGTGAGGGTGTCGACCACCTCGCCTAAAGTCGACGCAGACTTTTTGAGGCGGCCGACGAACTCACCCTTTAGGTTGCCGGATTTCCTGGCAACCTCGAGAATGCGGGTGAGCTCTTCTCCCGCCCGTGCCCTCAGCTCCTGGGCGTTGAGGACGCTGAGGTCAACGACCATCGGACGAGCATCGGAATCAGTTCCAGTGCTCGGCTCGACGTCGCTGACCGCAGCAGCCTGCCCCTTCCTAAATCTTCTGCCCTGCAGAAGCGTCTCGAGCTCCTTATCAACAGGAGCAGGCTTAAGGAAGGTCTCCCTGGACGAACCCGCCTGGGTGGTCTTCCTCCTACCTCTCCTCGCCGAGTTGACCTTGGCGGCCGCCGTCTCTTCAGTCTCCGTGTCTGAGTCCAAATACCCAGGCACGAAAAATGAAGAGTACGGCCGCTTCCGGCCAGCACCGCTCTCGTCAGCGGTCTCCCGTCCACCCGACCTCTCCGATATGACGGAGGAGTCGTCGGACTCCAACGTCCTCTCCAACACAACCCTGCCCTGAGAAGCGCAAGAGTCCTTCTCAAGGTCCACCAAAACCGGTGGGCCCTGAGGAGGACCCCTGAGCTGTCCCTGGGAAGGGTCCCTCAGGAAGCGCCCGGAGGCGTCCCTTAACGGCTTAGACATCTTCAGCACACAAGAACACAATTAACAAATAACCATCACATTTTCGACACCTTCTCTAACAGAGTCCAAGCTGGACCAGTGCGGGTTGATAGATGAATAGAATTACTACAACCTGCGCTGTTGCAAAAACTATTCCGATGAAAGCTACGAATTAATATTTTCTCGCTTCCACCATTATTTCTAAAGTGTTGGTGAGAATAATAAGACAGCAATACAAATGTGTGCTCTTTTCAAATCAAAACACATTGTCAAAATAAAATACACGTGCCATTGAAGAGGTTTAATAGGCTATTCTATTGCGTAAATAAATAATATACAAAAAAAATTTAGAAAATCGTGAAAACAAAAATTAAATACTATACCAAAAAGGACAAAGAAAACATACAGAAGAATACATTTTAAAATACAGGAATAGAAAGGGATAGCTCAAAGACTCGGTGACGTAAGTTACCAGTCCTCCATAGTACCTCATTACTAACCTAAATATAATAACCATAACCATAGAGGTACCACAGCTACCAAGCTCTACATACAATTTCTTTGGCATGTGACGTCACTAGCTATGCCTACATAGTAGCTGTGAGGAAGCTCCACACGATCTCTGTTTTACGAGAAAGGGACAGACGATGAAACTTTGAAAGCGTACAACTCCGTGAATTATATACCTGTTTTATTTATGTTTTCAATTATTACATACATTTTTAAGCTACCATATGAAAATAATATTTACTTCTTCATTTTTAATAGTAGTCAAATAGCCTATTGCATATTAATTTTATATATTTATTTATTGTGATAATAACGACCAAATTGAGAATAATAAATAATAATAATAACGCCCAACGATCACATACGTAGATCCTAGACACTAACTAGGATTCCCTGTGTTTAGGGACCCAGGAACTACGAGGACCATGGTCCCACAATACCCACATTCAGAACAAGTAGCTGCATAATGTTTTTATGGTTTAGTGGTGATTAGATTACCATCGAGTATCTTCTCATTGGTGAGCTCGAGGCCAAACTGCAGCAGCTCCTTAGCAGCGGGCAACGTCTCCGGCAGCCGGTCGACGCATTGATGCACCGCCCAGATCTTCTTCGACACTTTGCTCTGGAAATACACACTAACTTAAAATAATCATCCCAACTTTTTGTTATTAGGTTAACTCCCGATTTATCAGAAATCTTTACGAGGTGCCTTAAACAGCCTCCAGCTTTCAAGCGACGACGCGGTGTATAACAACAGATTTACAATTTAAAACTGCACACATGGTGTGCCTCCGACATGTTTTGAATGAAACAGCTTACAGCTTTGTAACCTTTAGGTACTATAGACTTCTAAGCTGTTTAATTATAATGATATAATAATAATAATAGCGCCCAACGATTACATACATAGATCCTGGGTTCCTGGATCCTGGTAACAAGGGTACCCTGTGTCTAGCGACCCAAGAACTATGAGGACCATGGTCCCACAACACCCAGACTCAGAAGAAGTATTTCCGCTTTTATTGTGCACATTTTTTTGTGTACTTGTCCTGCCGCGGGAATGAAACCCGCCATCTCCGGGTTATGAGCCGACTAACTCAACCACCACACCACAGAGGCGTCAAATTAAATACATGTCGGAAGCACACCATGTGCACAATTTTCAATTGTAAATCTGTTGTTATGTCTTTGTTCTAAAGTAACCTTATAGACCTCAACCTGATAGAACCGTGTTTGACACCGTTCACCTGAAGTGATATTACATTACTTAAGTATACGTCTTGTATAGTTTCAAGATGCTTTTACTTCCTTCAAAGTTCCAGATCCACCCATGGATTACAAGCCGTCAGTATCAAACTCACCAGGTACTTCTGTATAGCGTCAGTGGAGACAGGGTTCTTTCTCCACTGCTGTTGGTACACCAGGTCACTGTCCAGGTGGAATCTCTCCGCGAGGGCTAGAGCCTCCGCGTAGTTGCCGCTCTCTATCTGTGATGATGGAGATTATAATAAGAAAATTAGGTTACATTATACATTACTAAGTGGTAGGACTTTGTTGCAAAGTTCGTCTAGGTAGGTACCACCACTTTGCCAGTTATTCTGCCGCCAAGCAGTAGTGTGCAAGCACTACTGTGTTCCGGTTTGAAGGGCACTGTAGCTAGTGAAATTACTGGGCAATTGAGACTTTATGATCTGATCTCACAGTCGAGTAATCTTATTACCAGACTGTGCTGATGTCTCAGGATGATGTGCGCAGTGCAGTGTCGCTTGAAACTCTATGTTTTAGGGTTCCGTGTGACACTGTTCTGTTATGGGCGGCCGTGGCGCTTATCATCAGGTGAACGACTAGCTCGTCACATCATTGAATAACATTTAAAAAAAAACATACCAAATGACATAAAAAAATTTAAAGGGCAAATCATTTAATAAAACTTTGTATGACTGGTTGTTACAACACGCATTTTATAGTGTTAAGGAATTCCAAATGTACTGTAACAAAAATATTATTCAATATTTGCACACTTGCATGCAGGTTGAACACAAAATGTCTAATTATTTTAAGTGACTTATGTTAACATCTCTCGAAAATTGTGTTCAAATAATAAATAAAAATAAATACTTGATTTGAATTGATTTGATTTGACATAATTGGAGGTTTAGCGGGAACACAATGTTCCATTATTGGTTTGATATTCATGTAAGAAATATTTCTTCCACGGTTTTATTTACCAGCACTTGTATTATTTCGAGTATTAATTGCGTAATAATGATGCATTATTAATCGTTGAGAGTTGTATCATGATCAATTGATAATATGATCTTCGTGTATGCTCAGGCATTGTACGATTTAATCCTTCCTTCCCTTTTCCAATAATTTATATTTACACAAGCAAACTTGCACATAAGTCATAATACCACATTTTGCGGAGAACGTTACTCCGAGAGGTTACTAAAAAAACGAGTGTGCTTTAGACCAAACGACGGAAGTAAAACTTCTTTAGTTAGCTCCATCTTTCGGCCGATATAACTTTGTTTTTTTTCTTTATTTAATGTTAATGTCGCCATATTGGGAGTTTTGGCAGGAAAACGAAAAGATCGTGTCACCACATTGTATTATTTTCCAAAACTTGTGATATTTTCAGTGTTAGTGCATAAAATTGGTGGCATTTTATTCGTTAAGTGCTGTATTATAGGCATGAGTGTGGGAAAGTGGTATAATGATGGTGCAACGATTCTTTTCATGTTGTTTCCGAAACTCCATAGAATCTTCTGGTAAAGTTGCCACCACTTTATTAGGAGTATGACTTGACTTGATGACTTGGACTGTGACTTGACTTTACACATTACAACATACATATGTATAATATAAATTAGCTTGAAAAATTAATTACTAGACACTGGCTAAATACACAAAAGTGTGGAGCCAAAACCAAAAGAAAAAAAAAATGTCACCATATTGACAATTGGAAATTATCATTTTACCGGACATACCGACATGATAAAACGAATTTTTAACTTTTGTTTAACTTTATTTTCAACTTCCGTTCGCTGCGTATTCACCAGCATTACTCTTTAAGTCAAGCGTACGTAAAGAAGATTTAAAACAAAAACTCACCTTCCTAGAGAACAGTTCAGTGGGCGTGGTACTCTTCACCGCTAGCAGCCTGTAAACCCGCGACACACATGTGATGCGCCGCGGCTTCGGTTGAAACGTCTCCATGTCCGTAAAAGCAAAGAGTACGGACTTGAACAGTTCCTTCACTAGATCGAACACATTGTCGTCTACATCCTCTTCTACTTTTACTACTTCCATCTGGAAGAGGAGAAGAAATATGATTGTATGTTTTATTTTATTTTATTTTTTTGGATGAGATTCGGTACCAATATAGCTTATACACTGGATTAACATATAGGCTACATTTTATCCCGGAAAAGTGAAATTTTCCCGTGGGATGAGCAAATAATCCGCGGGAGAAACTGCGGGGCGCAACTAGTTGTAAATAAAGCCAAGGTAAGACTGAAAAAAAACGAGTGTGCTTTAGACCACATGACTGAAGTAAAACTTCTTTTGCTCCATTTATCGGCCGGTATAACTTTTCTTTGCTTTTCAATGTTAATGTCTCCATCTTAACAATAGTAAATTGTCATTTTACAGAACATACCAACATAGTAACACAAATTTTTAACTTATTTATTTTGACAATGGAGATCTACGTTAACCAACAACTTTCTACTTCCGTTCGCCTCGCAGGCTTACTCCCCAAGTCAAGCGTGCGTATAAAGAAGTTTTACTTCAATAAGCATAATAGTGCTCACTGGAAAGTGAAGTTTCAATTCTCGACAAAAGAGGGTCCAAAATATATCACATTTAAATTATGTATTTTCATTGTTTTGTTACTCCACACATCTGGTTTCTTTAGTCTGCTTTTACCCATTACCACAGGTCTGGCTCGCTCCGTGCTTTAGATATGAAGCTACGATTACATGGAACGCGTAACGTGTCATAAATGCAGCGCTATAGCGGTAGAAAGGGAGGTATGTGTTTACGGCAGGGGACGGCAACCTGCGGCTCGCGAGTCACATGCGCCATTTTGGATGTGAAGCTGCGGCTCTAGTTCCATACGCAAATTTTATTTATTTAATTTTTAAAAAACAATTTTATGCTAGTACTATTTATTGTTAGCACAAAAAACATTTGTTGCTCTTTAAAAATTTTGTAACTCTTCCGACTCAAAAGTTTGCCGACCCCTGGTTTAGTGTATGCTTGTAGCTGAACTACACTTTATTACCTTGTAGAAATAGTCGCTAGATATTCGCAGAGTGAATCTATTCTGTACTATTAAGTATTCTGTGCCATTACGCCGAAACGCTAAGAAACTAAAAACAAGACAGTGAAAAAGCAAGCTACCCTGCAAAACACCTTTATCATGTAGAAAACAATAGAATGAGCAGGCTTACAGTCTCGTCGCTGTCGCCCCTCCTGGCGGGCAGCACGCTGGCCTCGCACTCCAGCGCGAGGAAGGCGGCGACGTGCGCGCGCGTCACGCGCGCCGCGCCCTGCAGGAACACGCCCTCGCCCAGGCGGTTCGCCAGGTCCTGCACGCTGCAAACGGACACCGCGCCGCTGAACCGGGACAGAATCACCTCCTGGCAACCGGAGACAAACAAAACCCAACTGTTTGCATCGCTTTTACGATGAATAATAATAATAATAATATCGCCCAACGATCACATACATAAATCCTGGACCCTAACTAAGATTCCCTGTATCTAGGGACCCAGGACCTACGAGACCACAACTGCCAGACACAGAAGTATTGGCGCTTTTTTTTTCTGCGCACAAAAAAGGTAAAAAAAACTCGCGATAGTCGCCGTGGCTTGCGTTAGTAACTGGTTTCCAGAAAAAGGACATTGAATATGTCCGAAACCTAGTCGGAGTAATTCGACTTTTAATTGACGTGAGTGTAGCCGATATTTATCTTACAAAATGTGCCATACTCACGATAGTTTTCAAACTAAAATAATGTTTTGATAATTTTTTTACGCGAAGAGACCCGTTTTATCTTTACAAAACGAGACTGATATCAAATCATCTTGATTTTTACAATGCCTTTTTTAATACGTTTCACCAGAAATTAACTCAATTAAAATTCCTTAAAAAAGGCTTATCTGTCTTAATAAAACATTTAAAAATATTATCTTAAAAGTCTCGAACCCCGGGACTTTGATTGTAGGCTGTCTCGTGGCACGGGACTTTGAAACTGTCGGGAATTCCCAAACCCTAATTTTGATATACAAATAGCTAAGGAAACTGCACTTATGTTAGTAATGTACCTCATTGCTCCACCAATTAACATCGGCCGCGTAGAACATGGCGATATCCTTCTTGGGAATCTTCTCCTCTGTTATTAGCGGATTCCTCAAGTCATAACCAGGTTGAGAGACCAGCGGGAATCGGTGTAACAGTTTGAGGAGTGGCAGTCGCCATACTGATATATCACCGTTGCAGTGCAAGCAGACTAGTTTACTGCCGTCAGGGGATAGGACCATTTGGATTATAAAAGCCTGGAAGTTATGAGAATTTAGCACTAAGAATTTTTTGTAGCTAATAAATACATTGTATTTTATATATTACATACGAGTACATCTATACATATAAAATTCAAAGTCCCGACTGACTGACTTATATGTCAACGCACAGCTTAAACCGCTGGTCCCAGAGACTTGAAATTTGGAGGGTATGTTCTTTGTAAATTGTAGGTATCCACAAAAGAAAGGGTTTTTCTAAATTCCACCCCTAAAAGGGTGAAATGGGTGGTTAAATATGGAAAAATTTCTTCTCTGGATCAATTGACTCGACAATTTATACACAACATGTTCTTCAACTTGCACTGTGTGGGATATTGTCAGTTTGTATAATATATCGAGAGTGTGAGAGCGTTTACAATGTTTGTTTCGGCAGTAAAATGTGCCATTCCTGTCTTACAGGCCACGCTGGCGAAGCCACGGACTGAAGCTAGTAAAATATAAGTACATAAATGGGTATCATTGTATTAGACATATTGTCGCTTACCAAGTTTTTAGGAGAGACAAATGGAATGTATAGTTGGAATCTTTCATTGGCTTGGCCTTCCAGATGGTCAGATACCACCGACAGCTTATAGTATGGCTCATCATTAACAATCCTCCAAGCTGTGATGCCTGCATTGTGGGCTGCATTCTGATCCTGAATAATAAATAGATATAATTTAGATCTTAGATAATATTATCTACTAATCAATAAGTTTATTTGTATTTTAAAACAGTTCCTCACATAAAATACTTGTTATAATATCTATAAATAATTCAATGAAAATAAAAAAATATGTGCAAATAACATATAATTAAAATGTATATAATAAAAAATATCTTAAATTAAAGATTAATAATTACATTGACAATATTAGATTTTAATTTTTTCAGAAGAATCATTTTGCCAAAAGAAACAAATTGACATTTTTAAAATATTCTTCAAATACATAATTCAATCATAATAAAATCCTTTGATGTTTATTTTATTCAATAGATACATAAATATGTAAATTAAGAAAAATAATTATATTAATTATTTTTATTATTTATCATAATAAATATTTTTCTCCTAATTATATCTAATGTGCTGCACCCGAAGGTGTTCTTAATGAGCCTTCTAAAGTTCCTTAATACTTTAAATACTATCTATGTACATTGTACACTATGGAAGCAATGAAAAACTAAATGATTATTTAAAATTGTATCTTATCAAATTGCATATATAAACATTTTTCAAACCAAATTAGCTTTTATTATTGTACTAATAAAAATAAAACTTATTAGGCAAGATGTAAATTTGATAATAGATAAAGTACAAAAGGCAATAATGAATGTATATTATTATGCAAGTTTGCTACATTTTTGGTGTTTATTACCCAAGATTTAAAGTTGAAACTTAGAGTGGCTTTAACCATACCTTGTGTGAGCCCCTTGGAACACCAGCCAGGTACAAGGTAGAGTGAAGTTCACAGTATGCCACACAAGCTATACCTCCGCTGAAGGTGTTGGTGTGGTGCAATGTGAATCCATCCATTAGAGAGACGAGGTAGCCTCGAACCTTGCCATCATAGTTCACTATCAAGACTTCCCAGCTCCTTTAAAAGAATACTTACGTAACTATCCTGGAATAGTAGGTACTACATTTATAGGTTCTGTGATCTCAACCACTTTTGACTACAAGTTATTTATTTATACACAGTGGAATTCAATTCGTTTTTTTCCTTAAATATATGTACTTGGACCATGCTATAGAAGACTCCTATATAACTAAAATTCAAAAGTACTTCTATACATATACAATTCAAAGTCCTGACTGACTGACTTCTACCCCTAAGAGGGTGAAATGGGTGGTTGAATCATTGATGCAAATTCAAATGACTAAATGACTGCAAATTCAAATTCTAAAGAAAAGCCTTGCAACATTGACCAAAGCAGATGTTCTATTACCTACCTAACCTTACCTACCTAAACATTTACAAAGAGATCAGCCGGTTATTGCACCTTATACTATTATTCTATAGCATGGTCTAAGTTATTACATACATTTAAGGAAAAGAATAAATTAAATTCCACTGTGTATAGTCAAACTACTGTTTGTATGTGCAAGGGCAGACCTTGGTAATATTGTAAATTCAATTGTGCAAAATTATTAACTCAATCTAATTCATCTGCTCTAAAAACATTGCCATCTCTTACACAATAAATCAAAATGACAAGAAGCATAATAGTTTTAAACTTGTCAAATTAACTTTAGGATTTTGCATAACAGTACTGACACTTTTAAAAATTATCATTTACCATTTTGTATCTTTCACTCTTAAAGGCATAAATATTATATCAGCCACAGCATGAGTGTTATCTGTGCATTCTAATCCACCTGGTCGCGAACAATCCTGTAAGTGATAGAAAATTATATCAATAATTAAATTGAATAACTGGTATAGCTTTAGTATTAAAAGTAGCTCAATACCCACTATAGGAATGTTGAATAGATTAGATGCTGTCAAATCATAGAAGCTGACCACTCCATTGCCATAAGCCAGAACCACAAAGGCACAATCAGGGCTCCACACAAGCTTCCGCCATTGAGCATACACATCACGAATCACTGTAATTTTAGTACCAAAATATAAGCATCAGAAATTAAATAATAGGATATGAACATAACTTTAAGCCACATTAAATTGTACAATGTAGATTAACCACTATTTAATCACATTACCAGTAGTTCTTGCAGCAATAGTTGCATAGTCAGATCTCTTGGTTCTTATTTCAAGAATATTATCTGTCAAAATAGCTATCACTTTTCCTTCGTCTCCTAAAGCTATTTGCCACTTCTGCTGCCTCTCTTTGTGTCTGAAAATATTTATAAATAAACCTAAATTGTTTTAATTCCTTGTTTGAGTCGGTCTATCTAAAATTGATACGATGGACTTACGCTGTTACACTGTCTATCAGACTTTTCTTTGGCCCCAAAAATTTCATCCATCTCCATAAAGCTGATATATTTTCAGGGAGGAGACCATCAGGTTTTTGCTAAAATCAGACATCAAACTGAGCTCAAGCAGATATTTATGCTGTTGCCATCTACGTGATATAACAGTATTGTATCATCAGATAGTAGTAGCTAATGAGTTTGAATACACTCTAAATATGTTAAAAACATAGGAAATATGTTTCTTACTTACAATATATTCAGGCTCCGGTTTCCATTCAGAATACACATATAATTCATGTAGAATTGATTTAGAGTCTTCCATTTTCTAGGAATCCCCAGATTTCTTTTTATATTTTACAACTTTTCTTGCGACAAATAATAGAAATAGAAAATCGATTTACCGTGTTTACTATTTTTGTTATCGTGGCCCACAGATTAGATCGTGGCCCAACCATGGAACATTGAAGTTGACAATTCTCGAGGTTACATGTCAATACATCATTGAACCATAATTATTATGTTTTTAATTCTACGGAAGACTAGGCGGTATGGTCTCACGACTTTAGCCTGCCCTAAAGGGGCGAACCTTCGGGCTTCGAGCAATAACAAGCAATTGTTCGAAGGGGCGAACCGTATATCACAAATAGTATCCTCTACTTGGTCTGTGATCACAAACTAGATAGAGATATAGCTTGGCAAAATAGAGTAGAAATTAATAGGGGCGCCACTATCGCTAATGAGTCTAAACGCTAGCAACCCCGATACTACGACGGCGTAATTTTGATACTTATAAAGTAATAGTGAGTAAGAATAAGATTTTTTAATTTGTTCAACTAAATACCTTTTAGCCGTTAACAAGAATAAACCCAAAAGCTTTACTCGTATAAATATAACAGTAATGTTTATTGACTATACTGTACAATTATCAATGTTGTTTATAAAACTGGTTCGCTGTTGTTGTCGTGAGTATGAACAACAAACAACACTGGTTTATATGAATAAACTAGTTGCGCCCCACGGTTTCACCCGTGGATAAAAGTATTTTCATTATTTGCTCATCCCACGGGGAAATTTCATTTTTCCGGGATAACATGTAGCCTATATGTTAATCCAGTGTATAAGCTATCTTGGTACCGAATTTCATCCAAATCCATTCAGCCGTTTGAGCGTGAAGGAATAACAAACATACACACATACAAACTTTCACCTTTATAATATTAGTGTGGTAGGAAATCACATAAATCAAGACAAACTAAATATCCAGTGTATCATAACTAGCACATGATTGTAGTGAATAAAAACAGATGGTTTTAAACATTTTTATTCGGTAAATAAATATTCATCTAAATAATCAATTCCTGAAAAGTCTCCTTCCATTTCTTAAATTGAGCCGGCCGCAATATCATTTTCAGATTTAGATGTTTCTGCTTCATCACTGCTACTATAGTTTTGGATATTTATTACAAGGCGATCACTGTTATCATAAAACGTAATGCGTCTCTCGTAATACTCATTTTCTATTTAAATAACATGTTTGCATAAACTTTTCCAATCATTTGCAGAAACATCTTGAAATGCTCGTTCCACTGCTTCCTAAAACAGAAGAACAATACGCATCATTACTACGTAAAACATCACAATAAATAAACGTATACTTATACATAATTCTATCATTAATTATATACCTTCATGTCAATCAACCCAACATTTTGTGAAGCTATCTTGTGCATGGCAATTCCAGAAATCAGCTCTATTGGATTCGAGTCACAGTGGTATGGATGCCACGGGCTTCCAAAATTTCGTCAATATAAAAACCATATGAAATAAAGATCATATCCTATATGCACGTAGTATTCGAACAAACATTGTTGTAATGCAATACACGCGTTCTATTAAATTAAAAAGTTTATTTGTTAATAGACTTAGTAAAGGGCTTTTTAGTCTGTAAGTCACATTACTAAATACTATATATAAGCTCTTTGACTGTGTCTTATAGTTATTACATTATTACGATAAATATTGATTGAATAAAGATATTTTAAAAACAAAAACAAACAAACAATATATACAATAATACTTGTGTATTTACGTAGATTATGATCATAATATACGTAAATACTTAAAGACCAAATAACGAATAATCCATCCAAGATTGGTTTAAAATTTTTTTACCGATTTAGTAGTACATAACGTTAAGTATCAATTTAGTTTATGTACACTATGCGCACTTTGTCAACATAACCTATATTGTTTACCGAGGCAAATATTACGAAAACATCGTAAGTAAGGCCGTTATAACACTTTACAATAATCAACAGACAAATTATTCGATCAAAAAAAGCAGAATACATTATAACAAACCCGTCATATCGGTAGTTCTTCGGTAAACGTCGTCGAGTTTCGAAAATATACTTTGAGCCTCCAAGTCAGAGACAAATCGCTGGTAAACTTTATAAATCACTGCTCGTGTGGTACTGCGGATAATTTTGTTCATAATTAATTACGTTTGACGTATTTCAGACACTTGTGTCGCTGCGAAAATTAGAATTTAAGTAACTAAAATCACTTTGTTTACAATCTTCAACAAATAGACCATAGACAAGATAGAATACACGAACTATTGCCAGAGAAAAAAAAAATTAGTTCCGTTTCAAGACTTTTTTGCCAAGCTACTTATACTACCGCATATATCTTCGAGCAATAACAGTATATAATGTAATGTGCTCTGTGGGGCGAAAAATACATAATTAGTTACATACGTTTTTGATATTGACACCATAGTAATAGTATCCTCTACTTGGTCTGTGATTGACACGATGAGAGGTTAAATAAAAAGTTGATAATGGGTTTTATTTAAGATTTTGTTAGAATTTGTGGTGAAATTGCCACAGAAACCACTAACTAAAATTCAAGTTTTCAGTTTGTTTACTTGCGGTTTTATGCACTACACCGTCTGCACCACACTGGACATCATTGTGTAACTGTGATTTTATGTTTGTAACAAATCCACTAAACAGTATAGTGCTTTTCTAAGTATTCCTTAATAGACTGCTATCTATGTAATAACTAATAACAATGATGTTTCTTGATGAGTTATATCAAAAGGTAAACCACAAATAAAATGCATAATTACAAAACCTTGCATGTGCATGACAACCTTTTCCTGTTTTTAGAGTGTAGCTGATAGTGAAAAAAACTTAAAATTTTGGGAAAACTACCTCAGTGGCTTAAAATCCCTAAATTTCGACGTATTTACTGAAAAACTAAAGGTTCCTACTTTGGTGCCAATCGGAAGCAGAATATTCTTTAGAGGTGAACTAAAGCACACAAATGAAGTGACAGTGTCACTGGGAGCAGACTACTTCGTCAAGTGTTCTGTTAAACAGGCTGAGATATTGAGACAACATAGGATAAAAGGTGTGTTATTAATTGCTAATCATTTTAAAGGTTGTAATTGTTTTTTGTTTTGAGCATGTGCCTACCACTATGCATATGCATTCTTAATGACAGTAGGTAATTACTGTATTCATTATATATAATTATACGCTGTGGCATTTAATTCACTCTTTCCATAAATGTATGTACACAGACCATGCTATATAATAACATAAATGGTCCAATTAAAAAAAAATTGCTTTAGTATTTAGTGCCTTAAAGGAAAAGAGTGAATTAAATTCCACCTTGTATAATTACTGTTCATAAAGATCTACACTACAGCTATGTTAATAGACATTAATTTATAACTTACTTTAAAAATGAAGTGAGTTTTCAATTTGGGTGTGTTATTCATAAATTAGTTTGAAATATTAAATTTATATTTTAATTTATCTTATTATTCTGAACCAATTTAAATTTCATTATAATTGGTTCAGTATGTTAGATTAAAATTAAAGTAACTTGGAAATAATATCCTAGCATTCCTCATTATGAATTTAAGTGTGTTGATAGGTTTAACTCTTATAAAAAGGATATTATATAGGGCATGGTAAATGTAGTGCTAGAGATCAAATGTCTATCTTTGATTAAAAAACACTCCGCAAATGTTTGTATTCCAGATGCACAATCCAAAGTAGATCTCTACAGAAAAGAAAAAGAATATCTTGAAAACAGAATATCATTTACCAAACAAAATGTACATGAGAAAGATGGTCAAGAAATTCTTGAAACATACTCAGAAGAAGAGGATAAAGCTTGGAGAGAAAAACATAGAGAAAATGTTAGAAAGTACAAACAAAAAAAAGCTAAAGACACACAGCCAAAAGATAACATAACTGATGAAGAGTTATGGGAAAGACTTGAAGAGCTTGAACTGCAAGAAGAATTAGAAAATGACCTAATGGATAATTACCATGAAATTGTAGATAAAAGAAAACAGAACACATTTCTGGTCAATGAAGAAACTTTACTTCTTAATTCATTCAAGAAAGAAAGCTTAAAAAGCAGTCTTGATACTACAACTCAGCAAAAAAATACACAAGAGAACATGAAAGTTAAAATAATTCCAAATGATGGAGACATGACACCCACAGAAAAAGATGCTGATGAAAGTTCAAAACATGATTTACTTCAAAAAGTACTGGATAAACAACATGAGTTGGAAAATAAGCTACATGAATTAAAAAATAAGGAAAGGGAGCAGAGCAAAACCGAGCAAGATCTTATATCAAGATTAGATGAAATGGAGGAACTTGATGAGCTTGAAGATGAAATGGAAAGATTAGATGATATTCTAAAATCAGAAGATGTAGAAACTGAAGAAGATTTAATCGAATCAGAGGAAAATACATACAAGTCGCAATCCACTAAATTAAAGAAAATTATCTCATTTGCCGATGATAATGATAGTGAAACTCTGGAAATTACTTTCACACATAGTGACACAGAATCTAATAAAGCGCCATTTAATCCAGAATCTGGTGTCGTAAAACCAAGTGATTTGTATGAAGCCCATTCTCATCTCTTTGATAGTAAAACAACATCAATACTAAAAAAGTCGAAATATGGTCCTCAATCTATAAATAAAGTTGAACAAACTATAGCAGAAACCATAAAGCAAGTAAAGTTTGAAGAAAATGTAAAAACTGAAACTGATGAGCCAGAAGAAATTTCAGTAGGTAGGACAATAGTAATCAAAGATGTTATAGAAAAAAAAGAAGAAATCAACCAACACAATATAGAAGGAGGAGCCAGACCTACCAGTCTGTTTAAGAAAAAGAGAATGCAGCAGGTTAAATCTCAGGCCAATTAAATGATGTGATATAAATATAAATTTCCAAAAACTTGCAAAACATGTGGCTTTATTTTTATAGCAGATAAAAACACATAAACAAAGTAAACCTAAATCTATTGATTATTGTATTGGGAAGTAGAGTCTAGAAGAAAATCCAAAATCAACGAATAGGTCATACATTTTTTTGAATTATGCTTCAAAGCGATATTCAAAGAGCATATAACCACTACGTTTTAAGAGACGGCACTTAGAACATTATCTGTAGCTATAAGTGACGTAGCATAATAAAACCAACATTGCAAAGATTATGAAGGGCTGCCAACATTTACATACAAAGACACTGACAGTTTAAGAGATGTGCTAAATGTTATCGATATCTAGTGTTGTCATAATGTTAAAATATTTATCGATAAAAATCGAAATATTGATACTACAGTGCCTATAATTATATGATACATTTTTAGGTGATAATAAAAGGCAAATGACATAAATTTTATAGCTTTATTTAGAATGTGTTACAATTCAAGTTAAATTTTCTAGGAGAATGTTTGAATATTGCTAAAGACAATATTTTGTTTTTAATATCCCAGCGTTTTCCATGCGGCTTTCGCTTCTGGTTCTTAAAAGTATCTGCTAGAAAGCCTAAGATACCCTAAGATACCTTTTAAGCAGACAGAAGGTTTTTCAAAAAGTTTGACTCTGATTTGGTTAAATTAATGGTTGTTTTAGCTAGTCTTCAGAGAGTCCTTAACAGTCTTGAGATGCTGCAGAAGCTTTTCTTCCTTCTGTCCAGTTAATTATTTTCCCCAACTGAAACAAAAAAGGATTTATTACAGACAAAAATTCGGTTAGCTTATTATGGAATTATTTTACTTGATTATTAATTCAATATACAACCTTTACTAAATTTGTGACATTCTGGGATCTCTGGCCCGGTACAAACATACAAAAATAACTTACCAGTAGACTTTCTATTTCTTGTGTGACTATGCACAAAAATTCTTCTGAGGTTCTGGTGGATGATTTAGGTTCAACCTCTGAGTCAGTGAACCTATAATAAAATATTTTCATAATAAAAACAGGGTACATTTTTAGCATCAGATGTAGTGCAATGGTGCTTGCATATAAAAACATAATAATAAAACAAATACTGACCTAATTTTCTCTTCATATTATATTTCATTTCCGTTGCAACAACACTAGATGTACTTTCTGTTACAATAACAGAAGTTGATACAATTGGTAGGCACATTTTCCAGTTCCATACACATTGCAGAACTGAACTATATTTTTTGTCAAATCTGAAATATAAAAAGTATAAAATATAAAGAACTTAAGGGAGTATACTCGTTGTATTTTAGATTGGGAGACGACACTGTGTATGAGCTGGTTTGTTAGTTGTACTTATGATTTATAAAAATATTTATTTAGATATGACACATGACTATTCAATAGAAGGCTTCAACTGCAGCAGAAGTTCATTGGTCTGATTATGCTTATTATACGATACTACGATAATACTAATACTTTGATAAAGTACCCCATTAGTACAATCACCGAGGATTGCTTGAACAGAAGAATAATACTTATTAGCATATTAACATTATTATGCCGGCTGTAACTACATGTCAATCATTACGTTAAATCAATAACAAATAAGCATTCAGACCCATCAGAGTCAGCATTGTAATTACTCACCTCATGGAAATTGTGCTCTTTGACATCAAAGTTTCAGAGGAAAATCAACAAATAACTCCTGTGGAAAAGGGAACTGTGGTAGGTTCAATTTGGGCACAGCAGTTTTCAGTAGACGATTTCCATTCTTATTAAAATCTTCTGCAGCAAAATGCATGCCTCATACAAATTACACACTTATGGAATGATTTGCAAATAAATAAATTTTCACATTTTACAAAAACCACACAACAGTATCGCATCAGACGGAGAGTTCACGTTAATCGGAGGAGAAGAATCAACTCCACAATAATAACGGAGTATCGACGCACAAATCAGTAGAAACTGTAAAATAATAACAGATATACGCGGAGATATACAGAACGGCCGGTATAAATTTGTTAAATTTTAATGACGCCATCTTGACAATTGTAAATTGTCATTTTACCGGATATACCGTAGACAACATAATAATACAAATTTTAAGTAATTTTTAGCCTTGGTATGTTGACAATGGAGATCTACGTGACTAGTACAACCCGTGCGAGTTAGCTAGATACATGGTGTGTGCCTACGAATGGCAGCGAGGTGCCTAGTTAATTCGTCCGGGTTGCAATAGCATTTCAATGTACTGAGTGACCACCCACTGGCGATATTATAATATCGCAATTTTTTTTTAATTGTTCCGGTAGTGTGGCCCACAACCAAACAAAACAAGGCCCGTATCACAACTATGCTCAAGTAGAGATTTAATTTAAGTGATCACTGTGAAATCGTGAATCTCGTGTTCAGCAGAGATTCACGACTGAGTGTAGTTCTGTAATAAGAGTATTGAAAGTATTCGATTATTATTGTTGTGGTCCCCTCATCACTTATAGTATTCTGTGCCAATAATTATGCTGGTTAAACACATTTTTTCTCTAATCTGTGATCGTCTTTTCTGTCCACCTTCTCTGTTATCACTGGTTTGTCACTGTCAGTGTCAGAGTCAACTGTTTAATTAAAACATTTTTACTCTATATTAGACAACTCTAATTTTTTGAGGTTAGGCTATGTTGTTATTGTGATGCTTCCTTTCATCAAAAACTATTAAAAATCTGTTTATATACCTTGTAAGTTACTTGAATTAAAATAACATGCTGTCTCGTAATTGGCGTCAGTTATATCGACGATATTCTCAAACTGTTACTTTCAGAACTTCTGAAATTTCTCCAGTAAGTAACCTCAAACTTCTAATAAAGTATTAATAATGATATAACTCACTTTACAGTATAATAAAAGCTTGTAAAATCCAACCAAAAGTTTTTCCTTCTGGATTGTGTCTTGACGTATTATCAATTAGCACAAACGCCTATTGACTGGTGAAAATAGGCAATAATGCAATAAAACAAAATCATGTTGTTCATTAATTCCTGTACTTTCAGACTCAACACAATGACAACCAGATTGGTTTGTTCTACACATTGAACAAGGATGTTTGCAAACAATTGTTTGGTCATGGAGGCTTCCCTCGGAGCTTTCAAAAGCAGGCAAAAACCTTTACGGAGACAGCTATTATGGTGCGACAGCCAGCTCTCGATATTATCGACTGTATTAAGTCTTCTGACATGGACAAACCTGTCATCAGATATGTGTTATGTATCCTTTTCAAAATATGTGTAATTTCATTGAATAAATACTAGATGATTTCTTAGAATTAGTTATTGTTACACACTGTAAGGAAACAACTTCTACTATAGTTATTTATTTACACAGAATTTAATTTCTTTAAATCAAATCATAATTTTTATGAACCTCAAGTGTTCAACCAACTTGATGTATTATATTGGTTGTGGTCATGAGAAGGCTGGAGATGCATGTATAATCCATAGGTGCATACACTCTTCAAACTTCAACTCTTTGTTAATAGCCTTTGTGGAGAGGTTACCACAATTTTGCCAATATCATATAGATTGATAGCACATCAAACGAAGATTCTTCAGTGAGAAATCTAACCAAGAAAAATTAAGAATCATACAACTTCTTCAATGACATTGGGAAACTGTCATCTCTATTTGTCATGCAACAATGGGTTATTGAAAATTAAAACATCAGATATTAAAATAATTTTAAATACACAATAAGAAATATGGGGTTATTATAAACTTTTTCTATGTACCTACTTAACAGTTTTCTATAACTCCATAATCAGATGGTGAGCAAGGTGTTGGCAAGTCTCTTACACTGGCTCATCTGCTCCATTATGCTCATGAACAAGGGTACCTGATAGTCCATGTACCTTGGGGTAAGCTAGTTTATGTAGCTTTGAAAATAATAAGCTTTGTCTTTGATACATACTTGCCTAGGCTTCCCAATTTTCACCAGATTTCTGCAGAGGGCAATTTTTATATCAATCCACAATGAATTGTATTAATATTTGAGATGGCATCTATTCATGGAAATGTATTTCGCAGTCTATCATAAAATAAAACCATTAACAAGACAAACTTCTTATTCTTCTGACACTATCCATTTAAAGATTGTGTCGAAGAGACTTTAAGTTATAAGGCCACCCATTTTTATACAATAATGTTATGTTTTATTTTATAATGGTAATTATATGGAATTTCTCTTCTGGGAATTAAGTTGGTTTTAAGACAGGGAATAACCCAAATCAGCAGTGACCAATTACCATCAAACATTTATATTGAATGTCACTTATTAAAAAACAAGGCAATAGTAATATTTAGAGGACTTGTATTTGGCTTAGTTCAGAGAAATCAATTCAATTTCCCCATATGTGGGGATTTAGCAGCAGAAATTATAACATTAAATCTAGTTAAATACTTTTGGTGCATTTTTTCTCACATATAGTATCTGAATGGTTGCGCCGGTTGCCGCGTCACAAAGAAATGGGGAACTCGCAAACCCGAGAAGGATTTGTAGATCTACCGCTTGATGCTGCTGCCTGGCTCATACACTTTAAGAACCAAAATCAAGTTCTCCTGAAAAACCCTGAGGTATCTTTTGTGTGTTTGTGTGCGGCCACTGTTGTAGGTCTCTTTAGGCATTCCATCGCTTATTATTACAGAATATGCACATTGCGGTTTCTTCCCCACTCTACCGTTTTTCGCGGATCTCTTCTGTCTCTTTGTTTGTGGATCTGTTGTGTCAAATATCTGTGTGCAATGCATCCATTGGTTTAGCCGTTTCTGCGCCGTGAAAGCATATGCTTACTAAAACCAATTAACATACAAACTCAGCTCAGTAATTTCTCCATTGAAAGCTTATGTAATCATCTTTAAATCGGCCAAACTTATATGTACTGTGTTCAATCTGGAGTGGATATCCACATTCATCAAATTCCTTTACAAGTGTTATGAGTCTTCTTGAACTACCTTCATTTATTATTTTAAACTAACCCCAAACTCTTTAGTACCCTCTTTTAAATTTAAAAGTTTTATGTCATATCATTCTAGGTGAAAGTGTCCAAAGAGTATGTATGGAGCAAACGTGAGTCGACGCCGGCGGGCGCTCCTCTATCCGAGCTGGTGGAGCTCGGCATCTCGCGCGTCAAGTACGCCTGCGACATCATCGACGCTCTCGTCAAAGAGATCAAGATCCTGTCTGAGAGCAAACAGTAAAGAAATCAGCCTTTAATCACTCAAACTCGGAAGTTAGGTCTGAAGTTACATGTTGAAAGTAATACTTTTTATCCCTAGGGATAATCGTTTTTAACTGACAGCTGTTAAACTATAAAAAATAAACTAGTTCAATTTTCACATTTCTATTAAACTATGTTCCAACTTTCTCTACCGCCACTCAATTACAATGTGATGTAAAATTGATATAACATAAAACTAAGTACTAATTAATGAATATATTTTTTAATAAAATTTAGTTTCAACTATTTCTTTAAAACAATATATATTTGGGCTATTTACCATTTTACTTGAAATAACGACGCAACGCAAATAGAACTTTTACACACTTTATTAGCTCTAAATCTTTTGATAAAATAACTTAATAAATAAAGTTGGAATCCCTTACCACAGATAATAATACTACTACGCTAGTACAATCGGTAGTAAAATCTTGCTAATGCCATCTACTTTGGATCAAAACGTTTTATAGGCATATTATTTCAGTAGTAAAAAATTATTAATTTGTTTCTATGAAATATCATTTAAAAGGAGTTTACTAATTAAAGGAGGTAAACTATATGTACATATAGTTTACCTCCTTTAATTAACTATAACTATATGTACATATAGTTTACCTCCTTTAATTAGTAAACTCCTTTTAAATCAATATTAATAATATATATATATATTTATAATATCATTTAAAAGGAGTTTACTAATTAAAGGAGGTAAACTATATGTACATATAGTTTACCTCCTTTAATTAACTATAACTATATGTACATATAGTTTACCTCCTTTAATTAGTAAACTCCTTTTAAATGATATTTCATAGAAACAAATTAATAATTTTTTACTACTGAAATAATATGCCTATAAAACGTTTTGATCCAAAGTAGATGGCATTAGCAAGATTTTAAATTAATATGATATATCTTTCCTTTTTCAGAATCAAAACTTTTGTAGCGGTTGATGGTTTCAACAGTTTCTTCTATCCCCTAACCCGACTGAACACGCCCACCAAGAAGACAGTAAAGCCAGAAGAGGTCACACTCACCACATCCTTTGTGGAGCTCACCAAGAATGATTGGGTAACTTTTATGGCGTGCTAGTTGGGTGGTCCTAATAGTTTCAACTTGAATCTCAGTCTGTTGAAAGTGAAAGGCTTACTCACACTCACTTGCCGAAACACTGTTTGCATGAGTTAGCTGCTGCCTTCAGCACAGACACTGTTTGCACCGACAGACCAAATTACTAGATAAAGATAAGCTGGGTAAATGAAGAAGAAAAGATCTTGTTTTTAATGTAACGAAATTCAATACAAAAGTAGCCCAATGTCACCAGGCTTTTCTTGGTCCATTTCTATATAACAAGTCAAGCAAAGTATTTAATAATTTTATATGCCATTCAAACAGGGATGCTAAACTGGCAATTAAAATCTGGCTGAAAAATCTCACCTATACTGAATCTGAACAGTAACTTAAGGTTATTGTATAAAGTGCAGATTAGGACTCACTCTCATGATGACACACACGCACACGCGCACGCACGCACGCACGCACGCACGCACGCACGCACGCACGCACGCACGCACGCACGCACTACGCATGCATAACTATCAGTGTAGGTGAAGCACGACAAAATAGATGGTGCAAGCCATAGCTTTGTCTCGGATTATGCACATAATACATATTAAAATGATTTGTATATGTTTTTATGAAATAAATTATGTTTATTTTTTATGTTATTCTAATATCAATTTGAAACCATAAAAACTTCAGAGAAATTGAATTGATGTGGATCACATTTATCCATTATGGCTGTAGTAAGCCATAAGTATGCCCTACCCCCCTAACACATTACATACAGCATTATATTAAACTTATTATGATTTCTCATTTACTTGCAGACAAATGGCGTAATAGTGGTGACGGCTGATCAGCTGGCAGTGCCTGAAGATCGTCATGAGAGTTTCTTGCCTAAATATTTACTACACAAAAAGGTACACCAGAAGTTAACCATAAACTGTCAAGTGCTGTGCCTGTGTCCTCTAACTAAATCACTGCCGAGCATATTTTATACAATAGCTTAGATGAAAAATAAAAGTTATATAAAACACTGTGGGATAGACAGAAGGTTGTTAATGTTAACCAACATATTTTCCTTTGCAGGGCTTTGAGCACTTAGACCCTTTTGTACCAGTAGAAGTAGGAAGATACAATGAAAAGGAGTTCCTGACCTGTGCCAACTACTACAGAAACAGACTATGGTTGCGAGGCCCCCCTGAGATTGAAACCGAACTTAAGCTGACTAGTGCATTCAATCCATATAGGTTCATGGAACAATGTGCACCTCTGTAATGTTAAGATTGTAGTAAATTATAATTTGTATTGTAGTTATATGGTTGTTTAATTATTACTATTAATAAATTGAGCTGGATCTTTGAATGTTGAAAACTGGACAAGTAATTTTCTTTTTTAAATTATTGAATTTTTTTTTTTTTTTTTTTTTTTTTTACTTCAAACTTGTCTAGCATTTGACCACGCTCTCACCTGATGGGAAGTGACGATGCGATCGAAGGTGTAGCATGCTAGCCAAGTAAATACCTATTCACTCTTCTCTTGAACACGCCCGGGTCATATTTCGCCGGAAACACAGACGCTGGCAGGGCATTCCATTCCTTAGCCGTTCTAATTAAGAACGTTGAGTCAAATCGCTTGGTACGAATGGGTGGTAATTCGACCACAAAAGGATGGCGCTTAGCCGAGCGTCTAGTAGTCCGGTAGTGGAATGGTGATGGGAGAATTAGATCATGCAGTTCTTGAGCGCATTCACCGTGGTGTAATCTGTAAAAAACCGACAGACTTGCCACCTTACGTCGATGTGCAAGGCTCTGGAGCCTTTCACCAACCAAAGTGTCGTCGTCAATGAGCCTTTTGGCACGCCGTTCAATCGAGTCCAGAGCCTCAAGCTGGTACTTGGCAGACCCGTCCCACAGGTGGCAGCAGTACTCCATACACGATCGGACTTGTGCTTGATACAGATTTAGAAGCTGTCCAGGTGTGAAGTACCGCCTTACCTTGGACAATATGCCGAGTTTTTTTGAAGCTACTTTGGCTTTGGACTCGATGTAGGATCCAAAGTTTAGGTTTGACGTGAGATCAACACCCAAAAGCTCAAGATGGTTTCCTAAACTTACAGATACACCACGGAATGAAGGAGCCAGATGGAGTGGGCTCTTTTTAGCAGTGAATAAACACGCCTGTGTTTTTGCAGCATTGAACCTAACCAAGTTAGCATCGCCCCAATCGGACACGGCTTTCAAAGCCAGGTTCATGCGCTCAACCATAGCCTCTCTCTCAATCCGGACATCGTCACCACTGGCTCGGGCACTGGATGTGTATCTTTCAACAACAGTACTATCATCTGCATACCCAAAGGTACCGGGCTTTAGCAAATCATTGATGTGGAGTAAGAATAGTGTTGCTGAAAGAACTGACCCCTGAGGTACACCAGCGTTAATAGCTAATTGATCGGAAGAGCAGCCATCAAGAACTACTCTAAGCGATCGTTCCCTCAAAAAGTCTGATATCCAAGTGCACAAACCAGCAGGTAGTCCGTAAGATGGAAGCTTATTCAGAAGACCGTCGTGCCAGACCCGATCAAATGCCTTAGAGACGTCTAGAGATACAGCAAGTGCCTCTCCATGCATCTCTAAGGCTTCGCTCAATATGTGAGTGGCATACGCGAGAAGATCCCCAGTGGACCGGTTTCGGCGAAATCCGTATTGCCGGTCACTGAGGAGATCATTGTCTTCAAGGTATGCCAAGAGTTTGTTGTTAATTATACGCTCCATACTCTTACAGAGAATGGAGGTAATTGAGATGGGTCGATAGTTGGCAGGATCAGCACGACTGCCCTTCTTAGGTACAGGTTGTACGTTGGCTAGCTTCCAACTCATAGGGACTATTCCGGTGTCTAGAGAGAGGCGAAATAGGCGTGTTAGAATGGGAGACAACTCGGGTGCACAGCTCTTAAGTACAATTGCAGGTATACCATCGGGACCACTGGCTTTGTTCACGTCTAGACTGCGTAATGTTTTTAGTACTTCCTTCTGACGTATGCGTATTTCCGGCATGAAAACACCGCATTGTGGAAGGCAGGGAGGTACCTCATTAGCAGAATCTAGACGCGAAGCTTCTGCAAAGAGAGTGGCAAACAAGTTTGCTTTTTCTTTTGCAGTGTGAGCCAGCGATCCGTCTGGTTTCAATAATGGAGGCAGTGAGGATCGACAGAAGTTCGCTTCAACCGATTTGGCTAGGGACCAAAAAGCCTTACTACCCGCTGGGTAGGAAGCAAGTTTAGTCCCTATTCGACCAATATGATTGAAACGAGCCTTCCTTAATTCCTTCTTACAGGCCTTGGCGGCAACGTTAAAGGCTTTCTTCTTAGCTCGAGTGTCCGAGGCCTTGCGTTTTCGAGCGTCAGCCCATGCCAGATATGCCGCATGCTTCTGCGCTTCAGCACGTGCACATTCGGCTCCAAACCATGGGCTGGCTTTGCTGGTCACGGGTTTATCGGAAAATGGAATAAAATATTCCATAGCCCGACATACTACCTCAGTAACCGCATTCGCGCAGACCGTCGGATCTCCAGAAGAAAAACACGTTTGCCGCCAAGGATATGAAGCGAAGAAATGTCGCATCTCGTCCCAGTCTGCTAAGTTGTATCTCCAGACACGCCGATTGCTCTTAGGGCTTGGGTCAGGCGGGGAGTATACTGAAACGGACTTGACCAGACAGTGATCGGAACTACCAATGGGTGAGGATACCGCCACAGAGTATCGGTCTGGTTCAGTCGTGAGCAGAAGGTCGAGGCAGTTAGCAGTGTGGCTATCAATATCAGGCACTCGCGTTGGCTCTTTAACAATCTGCGTTAAATTGAGCGCCAAAGCGAGCTTACGCGTCTCTCTCCCAGCGTGGTCCGTGATCCGGTATGGGACTAACCACTCCTGGTGGTGAGCATTAAAGTCCCCCAGAACAACAAGCTGAGCCGAAGGATAGCGTTGCTGAGCCACATCTGCCGTTTCACTGAGATACTCCATTAGAAGAGTTGTCTCCCGGTCACCGCTATGTGATCTGTACACACCAGCATAGAGAATTTTCTCAATGCCGGTGTCCACAAGCACCCAAATCACCGAAAAGTGGGGATGTTCAAGGTTTCGGAGACGCAAACAGCAAATATCATCACGGACGTAAACGCAGATACCAGCGCGTGGAAGGAAGCGGTTTTCCAAGATGAATCCTGGATAGTCCAGATATGCCGTGTCTGATGGACATCCTATTTGCGTCTCAGTCAAGAAGAGCAAGTGCGGTTTGTTGGTCTCCAGATGATGATGGACCGCTTGCAGATTTGAGTGCAGCCCACGAATATTTGTGAGGTGCACTTTAAGAGTGAGGACGTGCATCTGCCGTTTAAACTTGCTCAATTTTTTCGACTTTTTCATTGTTGGGTGAGTTAGGTAGACAAGTAGGAAGTGGACGAGATATTGGGATGCTAACCCTCAGTAATAGAGAAGCTCCTACGCCAATGGAGAACTTGCGCGGAGACTGCGGGGACGCCCGAACCCCCCTGAAATTGCCCACAAGTTCCTCACTTCCAGTCGCCAACTGGCCCTGTGGACAACCTCAGGATTTTACACAAGCGGTGGGGCAGCCTTTCGTAGTTGGCTAGACTACTACTTGGGCCCCCTACAACTTGCGGTCGGCCAGCAGAGAGCACCGTGCTTCGGATCCCGCTACCCTCCGAAGCAAGGTCTCCGACGCGAAAGCATCTCCATCACCAATACTGGTCTGCATACCCAACACAACTGTCCACATCTACTCGTCAGAACGGCTTCATTAGACATCACGATGGAACACGACGAGTCGCTTGGCATCGTGGTTTTGTCTAATGGGTGGTAACTAAGCCGGCGGCTAAGGCCTTCCACCAGTTAACCCACCACTTATTAAAATAATTTTAGTCATCTTGAATTTTCTTTTATATAATCAGAATAATATTACTGAATCTATTTTATTTTGATAATTTGTCAAGAGAACCATTACTGTACTTATAGATTCATAGATAACTTAGATAATAATATTAAAAAATGGACTTTGTGGGTCAAAAAATCAAAAATGTTTGGACTGATTTCTGAATAATTTATTCACTGAACATTATATCTACAGAGGTACTCTTAAATCATAACTTAGACATCATAACCAACAATGTTTCGCTTGCCAATGCACTCTCCAACATAGAACCAGAACAGAACTTCAGCACCAACAAGAGCATTGAGAGTGCCCTGCTTGACTGTTTGTTCTTTCCATGCACCAGTTCTGGCACTGTTCATAAGCTTGCCAATACCAGCCTTAATCTGGGGAATCTCACTGAGTTTGGGTGGGGCCAATTCAACTCTCGCGTACTTCAAGAAAATGTTGAACTTGGGACGGGCCTGTGCCAGCGCCGCTGAAATGAAATGCAATAATAACCTATTAGCCATTAAGGCAAGTTTAACGTGAACATACTACTAATAACAACAGTATAACGCGGGGATACACATCAATCATTAAATGATTTTATATTTTTATTAAAACCATCAAAATACTACGGGAACGTAGAATTACATAACTGCGAGTGCGAACTTAACCAAAACAACTAAGAAATTCACATAGATGTAACACATCAAAGTTTACTCACAGTTAATGAGGGCGGGCAATTTAGCTACTGCCATTTTGTTAATTTAATCAAAACAATTGAATTTTCTCAACAATAAGGCAGTCGATTTGCAATTTTCGATTTTGGAAGAGAATGAACTGAATTCGAAAAATGGATGGCCGAACCACGAACAGTCAAATTATTGACTAGGTCTTGTTTTGAATGTCAAAGTCAAACATGACTTCTTGCTTGATTCTGAAGTGATTTTTTTTGGAAATAGTCTGCTTAGTCGATTATTATTTTCTCTGTGACAGATATCATTGTGAGGATAGTGTAACTGTAGCTTTATTTTAGTTTTCTAATGTTCTATCTCTTTTTGACTCATCTAATTGTACTCTGTTTATCTCTTTTTGACTATTAATTTTAATGTTGGCACGTTGGCAGCATCAATAGCTACGTTGATGATTTTTGTCATTCCATTGTCAAATTGTGTGGAACTGCCGGCGGATTATTGTAGTTTTTTCTATTTTCCAGCAAAAGTCAATAATTAAACAACTTTACTATATAAATCAGAACTAGCTCTGAGTAGGATAGTTTTCTGCAATGCAGTTTTATGGTATGAACTCAAAACATCAAACTATTAACATAGGTGTAGAAGTGGTGTTACAGATTTGATTATATTTTTGTCCTTTTTGTGCATAAAATTCTCATATAATGTGCTGTTTATACTCGTGGCAAGAATCATTACACTTGTACATTAAGGCATTTTGTGCTAAAATGTAATTATATCATGGCTATGGTAGGACACGTCATTGTTGTTCAGGCGTCTCGCTCGCTGCCGGTTTTCGAGTTATATTTTGAGGTTACAGCTACATATTACAAAATTAGGGGCGACCCGCGGTTTCACCCGCAAGTTACCCGTTTTCCTGCAAGAACTCATCATTTTCCGGTATTAACAGTATCGTATGTGTATCCATAGTAGCAATTTGTGTGAAAAATATCCAAATCGATTCAGCTATTTGAACATGAAAGCCACAAAAATAAATAATGTTTAATTTTCATATATTAGTAGAGAGTAGAGACAGGGATAGTTATGTTCCATCTAAAACAACACATAAAAAATATCTAAAACTATGACCTGTTTCATTTTATTACACTTACCATTGAAGGTGAACTTTTAACTGTTTGCAAAGATACCCCGGTATCTTAGGCTGTATGGACATGGCATGGACTTGCTCAAGTTAGTAGTCCAACTGAGCTATCTATCATGGTTACTAAACCTTACCTTATGAAAATGATAAAAATAATATAATAATATTTGATTCTCACCTATGATAAACATTTGTGTGACAAAAATCGATGTTTGTTCTTTATCTGGGTGTTATATTGTATTTTATATATGTATTTAACACAAAACAAAAAGTATCTAATTATTGTATCACATACCTGGTTCCCATAGTACAAGCTTTGCTTAGTTTGGAGCTAGATGGCGCTGTGTGAGATGTTCGCATGTTATATTATATTATTATTATACAAAAATAAGAAATGTTTGTGTTATTTCAGCGCTGTTCATTCTCTTTAGCACACTAGCACTTAGCTATGGAAACACACTTCAAGGCACCATAGATGTGAAGCGTCTGCAAAACATTCTCCAGGACAGTGTTAAAAGCAAGGATATTGCCACATTGTATCATGCCATCAAAGGCCTGAAGATACTGAAAGCTAATCTACCAAATATATGTGAAGTAAGGAAATGTTTTTCTTAAAAATTTTTGCTAACATAAATAATTTAAAATGCTATAAAAGAGAAATGTATAGCATGCTTTACTAATGAGTTGTTGCTTTTAGTTACGCTGGTTATTATGAATTTTTAATACATTCTACAGCTAACTAGTGCCACTACACAAGCCTTAACTGGAAGAAAATGCTACTATGGCAATATGTTTGCCAACGGACATATTTTATTCATGTGCAATAAAGTATTTTCTATCTATCTAATCTATACCAGATATGTTCTGGAATTCTCTAGATTTCCAAGTGATTATGTAATTGACCTAGATTCTCATCTGTTTAAATCCTGACTTTAACTATGCTCTGTATTTTTGCCTGCATAGTGTAGTGGTCAAATTATTGAGAAACCTAATAGATGTGAAACAAAAGAAAGGTTGCATGTTCAACTTCATCTCTGACTTCTACAACAATAAATAATTTTACTAATATTACATACTATAATATGCCATAAACAAAGGAGATAAGGTTGCATGCTGAATTTTATTTATAGGTAGACACAGTTGTTATTTTTTTTTTTTTTTTTTTTTTTTTTTTTTTTTTTTTTTTTTTTTTTGTAATGAGGTACCTTAATAGTACATCATTAAAATTACAATCTAGCCATCACTACGGCTAATAAGTAATTTAAATTTGACTTAATTTGCTAAAGTAATCATAAGAATGTGTCCATTAACACTTTTCTTAATGTCTCTATTAAGGGGAAGATACTTTGTTCATGAGTCTTTTTGAGTAACACTCACTACACTATGGTCAATATCACTATCACTAAACTAACTCAAAAGGTTTTTTCCTTTTTAGTCTTCTCACTATATCCGTGTTATCAAGGATGTTGTTATCATAATAATAAAATCTTTTCAGGATCTCAAAACAATTAAATATGATCTCAGAAGTGTAGAGCAAGTGTACTACCTAACTAATGCTGCAGCTCTCACCGGGTGTCAGAACTCTCTGAAGCCCGAGGTCCTCTCAACGCCTACACAGACTCTGGACAAGAAAGATGTCACCATTCCAGAGTTGTACTATGCAGTATACTCCTTAAAAGCCCTTGGGAAAGGATCAGTGTATGACAAGGAAGATGCTCTGAAGAATCTTATTCAGTTGCTAAAGAAGGATGATTCTCCAGCTAAGTAAGTTATTTAATCACATACTTTTTTGTATAGTTAAAATGAGATCAAGCTAATTTGGCTTAGGGGCTCAAGATAGTGTTCAAAGACAAGACTAGAAATCACAAGAAATGTAAAAAATTGTGTGTGAAAAACTGTTGCTATGATTATGACCTTCAAAATATGTTATAAATTAAGTATAGCTTTTACTAAATATTGAACTTGTAGATGCATACGGTATCACAGCTGATTGCATTTAGGTAGCAGTGGCTGTATGAAACAGAAGATAGAAATAGTACTAGAAATAGTTAAGTGACATTTTATCGGCGAGAATAGGTGAGAATAGGAAACGAATAATAGAATGAAAAGAAAAAAGTTGATTAATGAATATTACATTCATTAAGTTTATTCAATACCAACACTGTCTAATTCAATACAAATATGAACAGTGCACATACAACATGGGAGGCAAACTGGTTAGCCAGTTGTAATGCCTGGAACTACTAATGTAGGCACAGATTGGTTGCTGCTACAAATGTTAGTATAAGGCTAGATATGTTGCTGTCAAAAAGTCTACAAATAGCTACTTTAACTGTTCGATCACCTAAGTTTTTCATACATAAACCAAAACTTCTCCACAGCTACGGTTATGTATTTGCCCTGTGTGAGCATATGGGCTGTGGGACATGGACCACGACCCATGCGGAGGGAGTGCTGCTGGCTGCCGACGAGACCGACTCCAAGTCACTGCACTTTGAGGGAGGCCTGCCTGTCACGTCACTGCTGCTTACCACTATCTCTAGGTATATTCATATCAAAAACAAATTCTATTCTTTATATTTTGAATGAGGGTGACGCAAGCACTACTGTGTTCCAGTTTGAAGGGCACTGTAGCCAGTGAAATTACTGGGCAAATGAGACTTTATGACCTAATGTCACAGTCTAGTAATCTTATTGCTAGACTGCGCTGATGTCTCAGAATTACGTGCGCAGTGCAGTGTCACGCCAAACTATACTTTAGAATTTCTAGTGTCACTGCAACAGTTATGGGCAGTCGTGTCGCTTAACATCAAGCGAGTGACTAGCTCTGAATGTCATTTCGTAACATAAAAGAAAATGATTTCACCTTTAACTGTATTGTAATAGAACATACAAGGAGCAGAAGAAGTCATCCCCGCTGACAGAGGATCAGCGCTACAAGTTTGCGGAGTACCTAGTGTCTCGGCGGTCGGTCACCACCGCCCGCGGCGCCGCCCTGCTGCTGGAGGCTGCGGCTGCACTCGCCGATGATGAGGTTATTATACATTTAGTTTAACGTCTTTTCTATAGTAGAAACTGCTTAGTTTGGCGCTAGATGGCGCTGTGTGAAATATACACAAAAAAATGTCACACTATATCCTACTAAAATTATAAATGCGAAAGTTTGTGAGTATGGATGTATGTGTACTGAACGCATTTGAATGAAATTTGGCACACAGATATTTTATAATCTGGATTACTTATATAGTGGATTAACACATAGGTATTTTTATCCACGGGTAAAAAGAAGCATGGGTACGCGATGCGCATATCATAAAGTTTTTTATCATTAAGTCAACAAAAGCATAGAATAAAATATAGTTCTAATTATTATTAGTAACTATTATTTAGACTGTGTCTGTACGTAAAATATAATTTAGTTTACACGTAACTTTATAAGCTATCTATATTCTAAAGATTATTTTTTAACATTTCGGTATGAAATGCTAAAAATTTCAAAAAATCTATTTTTATTTAGGTAAGTAATCTGTGTTTGTTGTAGTTGTTCCAAATTTCATTCAAATCCGTACAGTAGTGCGTAAAAAGCCCGTGGCGCGGCGTTGCCCTCGTGTTGTTTGATAATAATTGTCCCACGGGAGCATACTATCGGGATAAAAAGTATCCTATTTGTTAATCCAGGCTATAAACTATCTGTGTTCCAAATTTCATTCAAATTCGTTCAGTAGTTTTTGCGTGAAAGAGTAACACACATACATCCATACTCACAAACTTTCGCATTTATAATAGTAGTAGTATAAAAAGTATCCTATGTGTTAATCCAGGCTATCTGAATTACAAATTTCATCCAAATCCATTTAGTAGTTTTTGTGTAAAAGAGTAGCAAACAAACTTTCGCATTTATAATAGTAGGATTATTATCATTGTTCGAAAGGATTTTTGTTATTTAGTAAATTGTCCAAGTTTCGTTTCAGCCCACACCAATCAGCATCGCGATCAAAGGCAAGAAATACGTAACATCAGATTCAGAATCGATCGAGATCGCCATCACGGACATCATCGGCCGCCCCGTCAAGGGACTGAAGCCCGACGAAGTGGTCGCACAATCCGGGACTAGACTAGCCGATGACGTAGTCGTTCTATCCAAGCAACCTCTCACTCCCAAACCCAACGATCCGTCGACTTTCGTCCTTAACTTGAGCAAGATTAAGGCTCAGTATGGTTTGTACAAGATTGCGTTGAGTGCCGGAAGCAAGGTGGCGAACGTGAATCTTGCTGTTTTGGGAGAGATTCAAGTCAGCAGCATAGAGATCGGAGTGGGCGATGTGGACGGCACCACGAGCCCCAAGATCAGTACCGTGGCGTACCCCAACAAGCTGCCTCAGGCGCTCCAAGCTGATCATTTGCAGAAGTGAGTATTACTAACTATTTTATAATAATAATAACGCCCAACGATCACATACATAGATCCTGGACCCTAACTAGGATTCCCTGTGTCTAGGGACCCAGGAACTACAAGGACCATAGTCCCACAACACACAGACTCAGAACAAGTATTTGCACTTTTTTTTTCTGTGCACAAATACTTGTCCTGCCGCGGGAATCGAACCCGCTACCTCCGGGTTATGAGCCGACCTGCTCAACCACCACACCACAGAGGCTGTCAAATTTAAACATTTTCAGTCAATTTTAAACATTTTAATAAGTTTTTATGAACTTATGTTTATATTTTTGAAGTACAACTTCTTTACGCATGTTTGTCTTGGGGAGTCAGCTGGTTTATGTGTGATGAGGCGAACGCAAGTATAACAAGGAGAGAGTTACGTTTCGTACATTATTGTAGGGGCAAGATATAGAGGCGGGTCGTACTGGTTCAAATAGATCGTCATTGACATCATAAAAAAGATATAATTATACTTAAAATTAGTAGTGTTCAATGTTGCTTTATGGCAATATCTTGCTAAATGCTATTTGCTTTATTTAAAAAACATGCTATTTTACGTGCTATTTTTATAGCATGCTTTTTTTATAAGCATATAATATTTTGTTACGCCAAAACGGGCGGGCGCGAAAAAAGCATGCGAGGTGACTGTTAACTCGCAGCTCCTACCTTATCGTTGGACTCGTCGGACCGACAGAATGCTTTTTATTAATATTAAGTACATCGCGTTTATGAATTTATTACGATAAAATGGAGCAGTAAAACAGAACAATGAACTTTCCTCATACTTTCCAGGCTTAGGACTGTCTATAATTGATTAAGTGTTATTATTAAATAAAGTATGTAAAGCAATAATAGGCGTATTTAAAAGTTTATTGAAGTATCATGTATGTACAAACAATCAACTATGTACATATTATATTTTTAAACATTTTTATACACTATTTACATTATATATACACTTTTTTACACGTAATTTACATTTAGGAACGTTATCTGTGCTACTTTTGCACTAGACAATCGTGTTCTTCGATCACTGATGAGATACCCCGACTTAGAAAATATTCGTTCACAAGTATTATTGGGTACGTGAGCCGCCTGAGATCGCAAATTCGCACGCGGTGCGTTATACGATGACGCATGCGACCGATAGCAATCGCTAGCATGCGACGACTGGCCGCCGCGCGCCGCCCCGGCGTGCTACTTGCTTTGTGATGCTACTTGCTATTGCTTTGCAACATGCTTTGCGTTGCGACTTGCGATGTGCGATGAACAGATTATACAGAGTGCGAAATAAAGCAAGTAGCAAGTAGCAACAAGTAAGAGCCACGATAGCATTTGCTATATGATATGTATAATAAGCACGTCGCTTTATGTTGCTATATGCTATATTAACCACCACTACTTAAAATATGTATTACTATGTTGGTATGTCCGGTAAAATGACAATTTGCAATTATCAAGATATAAGATACAAGATATAAGAATTATCAAGAAGATATCGATATTAACATTAAACAAAGTTAAACCGGCTGACAAATGGAGCTGAAGAAGTTACTTAAGTTGTGTGGTCTAAAGCACACTCTTTTTTATTTTATTTGAAAAGATATACTTTCTGTTTGGTTCAATAGTAATTTTATAGAAATCGATACAATAGTTTAGGTTTTTAAAATAATAATAACTGAAGAGAAAGAATGATCATTTAAATATATATATATATATATATATATATATATATATATATATATTGAAAGTGACCTCTCGTCGCAGGGTGTCCCTGAAGCTGTCGGTGCGCGACAAGTGGAGCAAGCCGGTGCTGGTGCAGCAAGCGTTTGTGCGCGTCGCCAACCACCTCGACGAGACCATCTTCGTCGCGGAACCTGACAACACTAAGGCGTACAAAGTTGAACTAGTCAGTATGCTTAACGTCTTTGTAGGAAATGCTTTTTTGAAGTAAAACTTCTTTACGCACTTGATTTGAGGAGCTGGTGAATGCGTAGCGAGGCGACAGGAAGTTGATTCACGTAGACCTCCATTAATAATAATAATAATATGTGTGGACATCTCATACAACGCCATCTAGCCCCAAATTAAGCAAAGCTTGTATTATGGGAACCAGATAACTAATACAATACTTAAATATTAAAATGTTTGTAAATACATACATAGAATACAATATGACACCCAGACACAGAACAAACACCTATGTTCATCACACAAATGTTTGTCCTGAGTGGGAATCGAACCCACAACCCACAGTTCAGAAGGCAGGGCTACTACCAACTGAGCTATCGGGCCAGTCGATCATTGCCAACATAACAAAGTTTACACATTGTATTATTATCTATACATATAAAATTCCTGACTTACTGAATGACTTATATATCAACGCACAGCCTAAACCGCTGGTCTTAGAGACTTGAAATTTGGAGGGTGTGTTCTTTGTAAAGTGTAGGTATCCACTAAGAAAGGGTTTATGGAAATTCCACACCTAAGAGGGTGAAATGGGTGATTGAATTATTTTCCTATAGGCGACGCGGGCAGAAGCTCGTTTTGGTATATCCGGTAAAATGACAGTTTATAATTGCCAAGATGGCGGCATTAACATTAAACAAAGCAAAAAGTTATACCGGCCGATGGAGCTAGCTTCTTTACTTCAGTCGTGCGGTCTAAAGCACACTCGTTTTTTATTTTATTTATTCATATTTGTATCTTGTGACATACGGTGGCTGGCCTTGGTGCGCGCTGCACGCATTCGTGAATCGCTCCTATAGTTTTAAAAACAAGTTATTGCGCATACGTCACACCTACGTTCGCGAGTGTCCGCAAGTCGCGCCATCTCTGCCTAACCACGCCCGGTTCACCGGTGAGTGAAAGAGACACCGTTCTCATTGTTTACCTGCCAGCCTATTCATTGCCGGGAGGGCCTACTGTGAAAGCGCTTATATTATATCACCAGTATCACAGATTCGCTTCGAAATGGAGCGCACTCCTCCACCTAAGTCGACATCTAGCTCATTTCCGGAGTTATCGAGTACTGATGCATTTAACCCGAGTAATGTTCGTAAGCGTAGACAACACGAACTCGAGGCAGCATCTTATGATGATTTTGTTACAACTACGACACTCGAAACTTCTTTCAAAAAATGGCAAAAAGAAATGATGGATAGCGTCACCCAGACTATTATCACCTCGGTCAACTCAGTACTATCTGAAAAATTGACGCAATTCTCATCTGATCTAGAAAGCTTAAAAAAAGATGTGAAGAAAATTTCTAGTAAAAACACTGTAATTACGGAGTCAATCTCAGATATAAAGCATCAGTTTTCTGCCATTGAGAGCTCGATTACCTATTCTAACAGCCGACAGGATCACTTCAATGAGCAACTACAAGCAATCGAACAACAATCAAAAAAGATTGAACGATACGAAACAGAGCTCAACGAACTTAATGCTAAGTATAACATTTTGAACTCAGAGTTCAAAAAGCGACAACAATGGGACAGGCTATATAATCTAGAAATAGTTGGCGTTCCTGAAAATCATGATGAAAATATGATAGACATCGTAATCGCTATAGCTAAGCATGCAGGTATCACCATAACGGCACGTGACATCGAATTCGTTAACCGAGTTCAGGCAAAGCAAACAAGACCGGGTGTTCCCCGAGCTATTATCGCAAAAATGAAATCCAGATTAGCAAAATAATATCTTAGCAGGGATTCGGCGAGTTCGCGGTATCACCCGTTGCAACATAGGCATGCAGGGTAGCCAGAAGATATTCGTAAATGAACATTTGACGGTCGAAAACAAAATATTATATAATAAGTGTCGTGAACTTGTTATCGCTAACTCTTTTAAATATATATGGATCCGTAACTGTAAAATGTTTGTTCGAAGAGACGACAAGTCCCCAAAAATTGCAATAAACAAAGTAGAAGATTTAGTAAAAATAAAATGACCCGTCGTCTCTTTATGGTGGTGCCGTCCCGAAGGTACCTACTTGTTATTTTGTTTATCTTACTTAAGATGTATAATTTTTATAAGGCGGTTTTTAGTACCGCATTTTTTGTATTACATTCATGCTTTTCACTTTCACACTACCTCACACTATTACACTCCACACAAAATACTAGAACATATGAGTATATGTTTAGTACTAAAATATAATACACAACATACTAGCTCACTTACTACTATTATTCCGTACCCTTCAAGTTTGATATATTATGATTATTTGCAATTACACCGAAATAATATGAGTTGGACTATTTCTATAACTACCTTCATTCTATTATGTTTTTGCAATTATTTACATATTATTAGATCGATGATATTTATCATCTCTTTATTACGATCACTTTTTTCTTTGTGTATAATATACAAGTTTTATTGCTATAATTTCTTATCCTATGGTAGTTATATGTTTTCGGTTCAAGTTGCATTATTATACTTAATTATGGTATTTCACAATGGCTAACACACGATTAAATGTATTCTATCAGAATACAAGAGGTCTTCGTACCAAGACTTTAGAGTTTTATAGGGAACTAGTTAAAAATAATTTTGATATTATTGTAATTACTGAAACATGGCTTCGTGGCGGAATTTTAGACAGTGAATTTTGTGATTCTACTTATGACGTATTTCGATTAGATCGCGATCTAGCACTCACAAATTTGTCAAGGGGAGGGGGGGTTATGATACTCGTGCGCAGTGACCTTGAAGCTTTCTGCACAATTAATACAAGAGTTTTACCACCGATGGAAATGCTATGGGTTACTGTACCTGCAAGGTCATTTAATCCAACTGTAGGCAATAACCTACACTTAGCCGTTTTCTATGCGCCACCTAACAATCAGTTACCGCACGTTGTTGAATGTGCCGTACAGAGCGTTTCTCATGTTTATAACTTACATATATCTGATAACTTTTTAATTTTAGGTGATTTCAACTTACCAAATATCCAGTGGAGTACACAGCATGGCCCATTGCACTTAAAACGAGGCTCAGTGGAAATGCAAAATGCTGGCAAGCTTCTTTTAGTAGAATTTTATTTACTTGGCTTAGAGCAATGTAATTACTCAAAAAATATTCACGGCAAAACGCTTGACCTTGTATTTAATAATTTTACTGCGTCCTGCAGTCGGTCACAAATATCTTTGGTAGATGAAGACAGCGCGCACCCATGTTTATTGATTGATGCCGCCAATATCACTTTATGTCCACTTGATGAACAGTTAACGTCAAAACTTAACTTCCATAAAGGTAACTATAATGACATAAATATGCACTTAAGTAGTATTGATTGGTGTGCCCTATTTAATTCTTGTGATACTGTTGATTGTGCTGTCAATTGTTTTAATTCAGAGCTACAAAAATGCATTAAATTATATATTCCTGAGCGCAGAGTCCGAAATACTGCAAAACGTTATCCATTGTGGTATAATAATGTTTTACTTAAAGTAATTAAAGAAAAGTGGAAGTTACATTCTAGATGGAAGCGTTATAATAATGAGCTAGACTATCAGGAATTCTCTGTGTTAAGGGCACGAGCAAAAAATTTAGAAAATAGTTTGTATACCAATTACATGACACATATACAAAAAACTATTAAGGTATGTCCTAAAAAGATGTGGAGTTATATAAAAACGTTACGGGGGAAGTCGAACTACCCTAAAACTCTCACTCTGGGCGCGAATACTTACAATAATGGTTCAGACATTTGCAACGGGTTTAATAAGTTTTTTGAAAGTGTCTTTGTGAACCCTTCCAGTAGTTATAACTTAAATAGTCTACACTTGCCGACGTGTGGTGATTCTGGCCTCATTAGTAAAATAACTGTAGATAAAAAATGTATATTAAAGCTTCTTAAACATACAGACGTCAATAAATCTGCTGGAACAGATAATATCCCCCCCATTTTCATACACAGCTGTGCCGAAAATCTGGTTATACCTTTAAAAATTATATTTGAAAGATCGTTACAAGAGTCTAAGTTTCCAACTAAATGGAAAGAGGCTAACGTGGTACCAGTCCATAAAAAGTCTACTAAATCCAAAATAGAAAACTACCGTCCTATATCAATTTTAAATACTTTTAGTAAAATCTTTGAAAAAATTGTTTATGACCAGATATATGGTACGGTTGTGAATGGCATAAGTGAAGCCCAGCATGGGTTTTTACGACGGCGTTCTACTGTTTCTAATCTTGCTGAATTTCTTCAGTTTGTCCTGAGCGGTATGGAGCGAGGGGGACAGGTTGACGTGATCTACACTGATTTCGAAAAAGCCTTCGATCGGGTAGACCACGTCATCCTGTTGGCCAAATTAGAAAGGTTAGGTATCCACGGGGACTTGCTACGGTGGATAAAATCCTACCTGTCAAACAGATCCCAGGCAGTTGTGGTCGGGGGGTACAGGTCTGACTTCATCAGCATACCTTCAGGAATTCCGCAGGGCTCACATCTCGGTCCTCTTCTCTACAACGCTTATATTTACGATATATATACCTGTTTTGACTCTGTTAAATATCTTTTATATGCAGACGACAAAAAGATTTTTTATAAAATAAATAATGTCCAAGATTGTACCTACCTTCAAAACACCCTTAATAAGCTCTCCCATTATTACTCCATCAACAACATAACTGTGAATGTACAAAAATGCCAGCAAATCTCGTTTACTCGCAAGCGATATCCCATTGACTTTACATACACGATTAATAATGTTGCTCTCGATAAAGTAGAACGCGATTTAGGTGTTATTCTTGATAAAAAAGTAACTATGACTGAACATATTGACGCCATTGTGGACAAGGCCTACAAAAACCTTGGGTTCGTACTTCGTAACTGTAAACCTTTTTCTAACCTGAATTGCGTCAAAAGCGTCTATTATGCATATGTCCGAAGTGTGCTTGAGTATGCGAGTAGTATCTGGTCTCCTTATTATATAACGTATATACAACGTATAGAAAAAATTCAAGCCAAATTTATTAAACACCTGAATTACAGAGTTCATACCTATTCTGATTATAGCATAGGCTGCACTCGTCACAAAATTATGCCTTTAGTAGATAGACGTACATTACTAGACGTAATGTTGTTGTATAACATAGTTAACGGTCACCTGGATGCTCCAGTTTTATTATCTAATATTAATATTAATGTCCCCAGAAAGCGTACACGGCATACAACATTATTTTTACCCCCTTTTCAAAATACGAAATATGCAAGCAACGCCCCTATTTCACGTATCAGCTCAACATACAATAAGAAATTTTCGGATCTCGATATCTTTAATACTTCCAAAAATACCTTCAAAAACAAGGTATTCCAACAGTTACTGGGTACGGAATAAGTTACTTCCTATCTATATAATTATACAAAACACACACACACACATACACACACACACACACCCAGACACGCGTGCATAAATTACCTATTATTAATTAATTAAACGTTAATACTAATAATCATACACCTAACCCTACAACCTTAGCACACCCTCATTATCACTCTTTAAACATGCGTAATGCAGTGCGAGCTGTGTCTCTTTGATTATAAAACTTGTATTACTATCGAGACCTATTATTGGCTACATTAATATTCTGCTTTTATGTAATTACTATCTATATTATCCTAATGCTGTTGGTCTTTTAATAAATAAATAAATTAATAATAATATGTGTGGACACCGCACACAACGCTTATGTATTATATTATTTGAGTATAGGTTAGTCTATAGTATTTATTTGCACCGCCGTCCATGCTCATAGTGTTTCGTGTCTGTCCATACAAAGGTTGTCTGAGATCGCTCTTAGCGATAAGACCGCCCATTGTACCTATCTTATGTAATTCTCTTTTCTACATGTTTATTTTTGGTGTTAATAAAGTGTTTTGTATTGTATTGTATTGAACGCCATCTAGCCCCAAACTAAACAAAGCTTGTATTATGTGAACAAGATAATTATTGAAGGGGTGAGAATAAAAAGGATTTAACTGATTTTTTTGACAAAATGACTTATGGGTATAGTTGGATTCAGCGTGAAAATATCTTCAATGATACATTCTCAATATACCGAAATGAGGTTTAAATCTCGAGATTTTGAGTCTAAAAATGGTTTATCTGTCACAGGAATACAGTTTGCTTAGCATAAAAACATTACTATATTTATTTTATTATATTATATTTTTACAGTAATTGTATGAATTAGTACTATATTTAGTAATTTTAAATAGAAATTAAACATTTTCAAGCAACTGAAACTTACATAAACCTTTTCTATTACCTTATAAGCACTCTACATTAAAATGACGCCGTTGACGTTTAAAGTCAATTTTCTCGAAACTGTCAATTTGTCAGTTAAATCCTTTTTATTCTCAACCCTTCAATTAAAAGACTAAATAACAAGTAAATGTTACAGAACGTGGGCGCCATTGCGAAGCACCTGAACGGCGTCTCCGGTACATATTCCCTGACGGTGTACCTCGGAGACAGCGCCGTGTCCAACCCCATCGCGTGGCCGCTCGGCGACGTCATCTTCAACTTCGGCAACCAGGAGAACGCCGTCGGTGAGTGATTCTCCTAATTCAAGGGGTGTGATCAATAAAGGTTTAACTGTCAAATTGATAGTTTCGACAAAATTGACTTTAAATTTCAACGGCTTCATTTTAATGTAGTAGCTTATTAAGTAATAGAAAAGGTTTATGTAAGTTTCAGTTACTCGAAAATGTATTTATTTTATTTTAAAATACAAAATATTGTATTACTGTAAAATATAATATAATAATGTTTATATGCTAAGCGAACTGTATTCCTGTGTCAGATAAAAACATTTTTAGACTGACAATCTCGAGATTTAAGCCTCATTTCAGTATTTTGAGAATGTATTATTGTAGATAATTTCACGCTGAATCCAACGATACCCATAAGTCATTTTGTGCAAAATTTCAGTTAAACCCTTCTTGATCCCTTCAATTTTATCTACCCTATAAAATAAGCGAGTGAACTTTCTAGGCAAGCACGCCTCATCTTAGATCACGTCATTCTTAACACCATGCGAGGCAGTGGTCTAATGCTTGGACAATAAACAGTAAAAAAGAGTGTGTTTTAGACCACACGACTCATGTAAAACTTTAGTTTAGCTCCATCTATCGGCCTTTATAACTTTGTTTTTACTTTGTTTAATGTTAATGTCGCCATCTTGACGATTGTAAATTAAATATAAATAATAAAAAATAGGTGTGTGTGGACATTTCACACAGTGCCATCTAGCCCTAAACTAAGCAAAGCTTGTACCATGAAAACCAGATAAGTACCAATAAACCAGTTCAGTGGACGTGGTACTCTTCACCTCTAGCTTTCTTATATAGCTATCTTTTTTACGCACGTAAAGAAGTTTTACTTCAAGAATTAGATGGGAGTTATAGCGGGAAAACGAGAATGATCGCTTCACCGCATTGTAATATTTTCCATAAATTGTGTTAATTTTAGTGTTAACATAATTTTTAAAGTTAAGTGCTGGATATGGTGCTGGATGCATGAGTGTGGGAAAGTGGTGTAATGATGGTGAAACGTTTATTTACGTGTTGTTTCCAAAACTCCATTGAAGCTTATAGTAAAGTTGCCACCACTTTACTAGGAGTATGACTTTGACTAGACTACTACTACTGACTTGACTTGACACATATCTGCGTGAATTATCATTATCTTGAGAAATTATCAATTACTTGACACTGGCTAAATACACAAAAGTGTAGAGCCAAAACAAAAAGAAGATGTAGATGACAGAGTGTCCCCGGTGCAGGCGCGGCGGGCGCGGGCGCGGGCGCGGGGCGCGCGCCGCGGGCCGAGATCGCGCACACGTTCCGCGCGGCGGAGGCGCGGCCGGCGCGGCTGGTGTCGGACGTGTTCGCGGGCGCGTGCGCCGCGCCGCTGCTGCTGCTGCTGGCGCTGTGGGCGCGCCTGCGCGTCAACCTCGCCGGCCTGCCCGCCGCGCCCAGCGCGCTGCTGTTCCACCTCGCGCTCGGAGGTAACGTCTCCCGCCCCTTCTGTTCGTTGACCGAGCGGGAAGCGTCTCCGTCACTTTCGGCGATAATGATTTACTATTCGTATATTTTTGACAGCGGTTGAACGTCAGTTTTATTGTAATACCCCTACTGTTACAATAAATCTAGGTCCTAGGTCTTGCGACCGAAATGCCCCACCCTCATATATTTACCATTATTTTCTTAACAGATTCATATTATAAATAAATATAATCGATCCGCATATTATGCGCTTACCAATGAACTGCATTACATTATTATTTAAAAAGTAGATGCGTGAACTAGAAGATATTAACTAGACAGTCAAACATTATGATTGGCTCATTTACATTGCAGAACTTATCTAAATCCGTTCAGTAATTTAGGTGAAAGTCACACAAATAAACAAACAGACAAACAAAAAGACAGTGTTTCTCTTTTATATTTAGATGTCCTCAATAATAATCCTACCTGTGCAGGTTCTCTGGCACTATACGGCGTGATGTGGCTGCAGCTGTCGATGTTCGACACCGTGCGCTACCTCATGCCGCTGGCCGCCGCCACCTTCCTCTCCGGGCACCGGCTGCTGCGCCGGCTCGCCAACACCAAGCAGTAGGCGGGGCAACACTCGCCAACAACATACAATAAGCGGGACAACACTCGCCAACAACATACAATAAGCGGGACAACACTCGCCAACAACATACAATAAGTGAGACAACACTCGCCAACAACATACAAGAGCTAGTAGGCCATATACAACATTATCAAGCTCAAACTACGCCTTCGTTTAGTGCGAGTTTTAGGCTTTTTAATTGTTTTCTGGCACTAGTTACACAATCTTTGATAAATAAAGTGCTTTACTAAGTGGAAGGACTTTACTGCAAAGTTCGTCTAGGTAGGTACCACCGCTTTGCTAGTTATTCTGCCGCCAAGTAGTAGTTTGCAAGAACCACTATGTTCCAGTCTGGGCACTGTAGCTAGTGAAATTACTGGGCAAATGAGACTTATGACCTAATCTGTCTAGACTGTGCTGTTGTCTCAGGATGACGTGCGCAGTGCAGTGTCCCTCGATATTTTATACATTAGTTCCGAGTGACACTGCAACTGTAATGTGCGGCCGTGTCGCTTAACATCTGGCGAACGACTAGTTTCTTGTGATTCATTAACATGAAAAAAATTAAACTAAATACATCTTTATTTTGTCGTGGAATTGTTGTGTAAACTAAATCGTGCATGCGCTTGCGCGAGTCGGACCTAAATATGCCTTACTGCAAAACACCATAGCTGTTCTCTGGCACGTTCTTTTTTCAGTAAGACACGATAAGTATAATATATATAATAACAGCAGTCCCAAAAATAATCTGCACAAGCTAAGCAAATATGCCGCTATAGTGGCGGTGTCTTTTAAAATTGGTATATTAAGTTAATTTTGTATATGGGCGTAATGGCGATAAAACAGATTTGTCGCACTATTTACTTATAGTTCATAAAATAATGTTTTGTATGTGAGTGTAAAGTGTGAGAGAAATAAATGAAATATTAATAATTTAAGTACTTTGTTTCTTTTTTATTACCAACCTATGTAAAAATGATTATTATTTTTTTCTTTTTAAGTGTACCTACTACATTAAATACGTATAAATTAGTCTACCCCTATTTTAAGTTTTTTTTTATATAAATTGGAAGAGACTGAATCCCACGACACAGGTCATCCTAGTGTGGGATCCAGGGATCAACCCTAGACTATGTTTCTTTTTTAATGTTTGAATAAATAAATTATTATTATTAAATTAACCTATGTAAAAGGGAAACCCAGCTAAACTGTAGCCAAGAGTCACTTAGCCTTCCGTCTGGCTATAATTAAGGGTCACTTAACCTTCTGTCCGGCATTTAATCAGGGGATTCTTTAGGTACATCGCAAAACTAAGACTTAGCAACAATATTGAAAATGCAAGGAACTTCGTTATTGAGCGTGATGGTAAAATAAAAATACTCTTATAAATACAAGATAATTATTATATTTAATATAAGTATCAATCTTATTTATCACACAATTTGACCATAGTCACAACTTATTCTAGAGAGGCAGGCCATTTTCAGATCTATATATATTTATATACATATACTTTATAGCTATTAAAAGTTAAGAACAAATCGTAAGTCCATTAAATAGTGATGCGAGTTTTGTAATCCATAGGAATGTAAGCATGGTGAATTGAATCAAACTGCAAAAAAATCTGAAAATGGCCACTTAACTAATGAATGCTTTTTAGTACATTTACATAAAGATTACAATTAATTATATATACCACAAACGCGTCACAATGTCAGGCACAAATATTTTTATAGTAAAAGTCAGAATATTGCTAATATTCAATACCAGTTCAACTGGTACTAAGTACCACCCACACCATACGTACCACCTTAATCTAAACTGGGATTACATTTTGTTTACTTGAAATTGCCGAAATATACAGATGTCTAGATAGAGAAATAAAAGTACTATAATATTAGTTCAGATCGGCAGAAAGCAAGCAGATATTTAGTCTGTATATTTTCGATGGCGAAACAGGTAGCCAGCAGCAAAGTAGCCAAACACTGAACCATCCCAGTTCGAGTGTCCAACAATTTGTTATAACATTTATTGGAATCAATAATACTGTCAGTCTCCTAGCAAAGATTGTAGGCAGTTTAGAACTCAGCGTCAAGCGTGAAGACGTTATCCATAGGGTTAGACATCACTCCCCATTTCTGGTATTCTCCTACTTTCTTCTCAAAGAAGTTTGTCTTGCCTTCCAGTGAAATGAGGTTCATAAAGTCGAATGGGTTCTTTGTGTTGTAGTGCTGTAACAAAAAACCTGAGATTTAACAACAATAACAACAGGACATCTTTTCGATATACAATAGAATACTGTTAATTCGACATCTTATCTTTCCTAACATTTTAAACAGAAATCGCATGTTGCGGTTTAGGTTTAGCTTTAGTTTGCCGCCCTACTACAATCTAGACTACATTTTGACGTTTTAGTGTACCTTAAAAGTTAATACCTATTAAAAACGAATAGCTATAGTACCTTCTCCCCAAGCAAGTCGACGAGCAGCCTGTCAGCGACGAACTCGATATAATTGGACATAAGCTCGCAGTTCATGCCCAGCAGTCTGACGGGAAGGGCATCTGTAAGGAATTCTTGTTCGATGACAACCGCATCCTTCACTATCTGCAGCACGCGCTCCTTGCTCGGCTTCTGGACGAGGTGTTTGAACATCAGGCAAGCGAAGTCTGTGTGCAGACCCTGGATGAGACGAAATTATATTTTATTTATTTATTATTATTAGTTTGTGTCTCCCATTACTGTTATAATTAATTTAGCCAAAGTAAGTAAGTTTAGTACTAAGTAAGTAGCTGGCATCAACTATAAATGACACTATTGGGAGAGAATTTTCTTCATCAGTGGACTAGTCTATGTAACAATGACCTAGCACTATCCACATACCCATTTCACCTACCTACCTACCTTATCAATTTTCTATTGAGTTGTAAAATTTTGTAAGTCGTGATTTTAGCCATAACTATTATTCCTATAGGTAATATCAGTTCATAATGAGGGTTATCATTATCAGAGATGTGCTACATAAGTATTGTTGTTTAAGCTATCGTGATAAGGCTGTACGTGAAGAAATGAACGACCGATAACTGCATGTGTCATCAACAAGTGATGAAGATTGGCGCACACTATTTCCCGCAACTAGGCGACCGAGCGGCCCTTTTTACGTGATGACTTGATGAGCGATTTTTTTTTATGCCTAGTTGTGACTCAGAAATATTAGAAATATTATTATATCGGACTTATTTTAAAAAAATAGCCAAGTATTTTTTAAATTTTTTAGAGATTTTTTGCTGTAGGCTTTTTGGTATATGAGAGATCCATAAGATTCATACTACTAAGAGAAAACGATTATTAAAATAATCCAATATTTTCATAAAGATAGCGACCCGGTGTTTCTGTTTTCATGTTTTTTACTTTATTGCCTACTCAAACAAATGAATTGATATTGATTAGAGATAGTTTGAACCCTGGGGAGACATTGACTTTCACAATAATCAAGTTTTTTCTTTAATTGTTTATTCTTATGTAGTGGTACATAAAAATCAACAAGCAAACAGAAGTGTAAACACAGTTAATTATACAAACCTCATCCCTAGAAATCAGCTCATTACTAAAGGTGAGGCCTGGCATGAGTCCGCGTTTCTTCAGCCAGAAGATAGAAGCAAAGCTCCCCGAGAAGAATATGCCTTCAACCGACGCGAAGGCCACGATGCGCTCGCCGAATGTCGCAGTTTTACTGCCGATCCACTGGAGCGCCCAGTCTGCCTTCTTCTTGATGCATGGGAGGGTCTCGATAGCATTGAATAGGAAGTCCCTGATAAATATGAATAGATGATCAATATTCCACAACACAGGGAATCCTAGTGTGGAGCCCGGGGCTCGAATAATAATATCTACTGACAACTAAAATTATGACTGTTTTTGATTAATTCACATACCTACTTAAGTAAGGAAGATATTGTTATTGTTGCTATTGTTTGCTAAAATAAATCTTATTCTTATTTACCAGAGCTTATTTTTATAGTGAAAGTGTATTGGGTGTGTATATGTTTGTTACCACTCACTGTTGAAACAGCTGAATAATTTTTAATGAAATTGCTTAAAAGGGTCTTAAAATAATAAATAAGATAGGTATTATCTTGTAAAATTGTATTGTTGGCCGTGCAGGAAATACAGTGGGGCACATTTAGTAATTTTAAGAGAACAAGATTTTAGAATAATCTGCTGTGCAGTTCAAAACCCCCTCAAGTTTATTTATTTTTAGTGCAGGATATAATAATCTTACAATTTCATATGGATCAAATTTCTAATAATTCAGAGTAAAAAGTAAAAGGAAAAATCCCCCCTTCCACTCTTCTGGTAGATCTGAGATGATATGCAATGTAGAGAACAAATAACATATGAAACTAAGTGCTAAACTGCTCAATACAGTAAGAATGTATAATGTAAACATACAATTTGCCCATGTGCTATATTACTTCTGATTTGGTACTAGAAATTTTCCTAAGATGAGTAATACAATGATGCAATAACCTTATGCTAGTTTTAAACATTTTAACATACTTTACTCACCTTTCTTTAGGATCTCTGATGTATGTATCAATTAGTAAGGAATACATTTCAGAGTGTACATTTTCCATAGCAATCTGGAATCCATAGAAGCACCTAGCTTCGGTGACCTGGACTTCCTGTGAGAACCTTTCCACTAAGTTTTCGTTGACAATGCCATCAGAAGCAGCGAAGAACGCCAGGACATGCTTAATGAAATGCCTCTCGCAGTCTTTGAGGTTTTCCCAGTCTGACAAATCCTGAGAAATAGGATGTAGGTCATTGGTAATCAGTAACAAATAGATAAAAATATTATTTATATTTATTGAATTCCATAACATTTAAGTGGCCTACTTTTTAGATTGAAGATAAAAAGAGCTTTATTAAATTAGTTCAGTTCCTACATGATGGGTAGCAATTGTGTGGTTATGAAATTGTCAAACGAAAATATTATGTTTATCTCAATGATAGGGTAATGTTGTTGCACTGGCAGCTGCACAGAAAACTATACAATTCAATGAGAAATAGTCAGAAGCTGGTGAAATAAAAGTATAATAATTACTCCATTGTCTGGAATTGCTATTTACCTTTGAGAGGTCCACTTCCTCTGCAGTCCAGAATGACGCTTCCGCCTTTTTATACATTTTCCAGATGTCGGGATACTGAATGGGGAATATCACGAATCTGCGGGGGTTTTCCCTAAGCAATGGTTCTTTCTGGGGGTCGAATTCTGCCACCTTGTCATTTTTCTCCACGTCCATTGTTTCCTCTGTCACCACATTATCATTTCTCGCGGTTAAAACGTTATTCTTCACTGGAGACTACATACGATGAATAAATTAGAAACAATGATTCAATGCGTCAAATTACTAGAAAATGTTCATTATCAAATAACTAACCTTTAAGTGCACGTTGTTTATTCCATTGAGTAGATTTTCCTTCCCGTTTACTAGAGACATTTTTGTAATTGTTTAAAATTTGAGTAACAGTACAAGCACTTGATGGAAAAAATTCAGCAACACAAACTAAACTCTGAAATGAACTGAACAGACTGAAATGTTATGAATCAATTTAAGTGCAACAACTCGTTTTGGTCGTTTTTGTTATTCACAATTTGGCGGCAAAATAGCACTGTCCAAATTGAACTGTAGGCCTTTACATGATGGTTAAACAAATTACACCAATATATGAAAATTTAAAATAGAAAACGTCAAATTCATACTAAAAATTAATGAATATATTGTTTTGACTCAATTAGTTTTATGTGATTTTGACATTAGGTTTAAGAACCTTATTATTATTTAAAAATGGATCTATATTTATGAAATATTCGTAGCTTCGTGAGTACAAATTTCAATCAGTTGAATTCGGACCTCTTAACAGTAACAGCTGTTTCTTAGTTCAATGAACCATTCACAACAGATGTAGCAATTGGCGCGAATAAATTCTTCTCACAATGTACGTTCTTTATTTCACTACATAGCAAAACTTTACCATGATAGTTATTGCATGTGATTGATTTTACGTTTCCATAAATACATCTACCGAGCTTATAATCGATATATATGGCCTTTTTTGTTATATTATGGCAAAGTACGTTTTCCCGCGTAATTAATTTTTGAAACTAGATTTATCCCATTGGTAAAAATATCAACCAATCGCAAATACAAATGCGATCGTTCAATAACAAATTGATTATAATTTGGCTTAGCTGACCAAAGAGCATATAACCACTACGTTTTGACTTGGAAGCGCAGCAGGGAAAAATTGCGAAAAAAATAATATATTAATCTTGTTTTTTTTTTACGACCATGCTTAAAATTTGATTGCCAATTTTGATTAGTCAACCTAAGGTTTGAGTTGAAGTAAAATTCTCATATATATATTTAATACATATATACAACGATAAAATAAATTTATTGTCACAGAATTTATTGTCACGCTCTATTTACACAGGTAAATTCTATGTATATTATGGTTGATTTCTGGTGTCTGTCATTTTATCATGTCAGATTTTTTTGCTGAACAAAGCCTAATTTGTACAACGCGGATTAGAGAAAAAACAATCATACCAGTTGTAAATATCATCGAGCAATAAAAAGCATGTTTGTTATTGCTCGAAGATAATTATGGTATGTTAAATAGATTTATTGTCATGCAACTTTTATTTTCTCAGAACTTCATAATAAATTATTATTTTCTGTGCACACCAACAAAAACCAAATAGGTGAGTTTTGGCGGGAAAACGAAAAAGATCGTGTGATGAATCACAATGCGGTGATTGTATTATTTTCCAAATCTTGTGTTATTTTCAGTGTTAGTGCATAAAATTGGTGGCATTTTATTCGTTCAGTGCTGGATTACAGGCATGAGTATGGGAAAGTGATATAGTGATGGTGAAACGTATCTTTTCGTGTTGTTTCCAAAACTCCATAGAAGCTTCTGGTAAAGTCGCCACCACTTTAATAGGAGTATGACTTGACTGGACTACACTGTGACTTGACTTGATGACTTGGACTGTGACTTGACTTGACATACGTATATATTACTTAACTTGAAAAATTATCAATTACTTGACACTGGCTAAATACACAAAAGTGTGGAGCCATACCAAAAAAAAAAACCAAATACATAAACTACTTGACATGAACGCACCGGTGTATTCTGTTGTAATTGCCAATGTCAAATGAATATATCAAAGTCACTGTCACTATGAGATTATATCAAGTTGACATTTGTGGTTTTTATTTGTGGCTGAAATTGCTTTAATTGCGTTTTCTCCGTTTTTTTGATCTAAAAGTTATTTAAATACTACAAAAATGTCTGATGTTGATGATGATTATATGTGTGAGGAAGAGGAAGACTATGGTTTGGTATGTAAAGCAGTTAAAGTGCCAAATCATACTTCAAAACTGCTGTGCTGATACATCTATCTTCCATCTCTCTTCCTAAATATCTGAAGCTGAACGAGGAATTGCTTTTATCACCGGCAAAGCTTTCATTGAAATTTAAGTTGAAATTTCTGTAGAAGGCGTGACCTCGCGGAAGTTCATCTTAAACAACAGGAAACGAGAATTACACTATATATTTCATTTTTTGTTCTTCTATAGAAAAGTAAAAAAGTTTTCAAAACAACTGCTGTGCTGTGTAATGAAGTTCTGATACATCTATCTTTTTGCGTTTGTTTATCATTGTAACCAAAAAATTATAATGGTAATTAAATTGGTTTACTGTGATAAGCAGTAGATTTGAGTTTTGAGTTCGTAGTTTTATGCATCACTCGGTTCTCACCATGCAGAGTTGTAAACGAAGGGTCATTTTCACCCTTGAATAACTGACACCGACACAGAACTATTCAAACTGGAGAAAAAAAATTTCTGCTGAAACCACTAACTAAGATTCAAAAATGTTTTTATCAATATCCAATCTAAATTTTAAATGTTGTATATATACAGGAGTACTCAGAAGACAGTAATTCTGAGCCAGATGTAGACCTAGAGAATCAGTACTACAACAGTAAGGCGCTAAAAGAGGATGAGCCGCATGCTGCTCTGCTGAGCTTCCAAAAGGTTCTTGAGCTGGAGGGAGGAGACAAGGGAGAGTGGGGTTTCAAGGCTCTGAAACAAATGATCAAGATTAATTTTAAATTGGTAAGTTATTAAAATACTTGTGAGTATTATAGCTACACTGGTTTGATAAATTTGGTTTCTTTATTGTGACACCCAGTGAATAGAAAATATAATATAGAATGAAATAGAAAGTATAATTTTGGATATTGCAATATTACAAGCTACTTAAGTTGATACTAAATGTTAGGTGTTTGTTTGTTTTTGTTTATTTACTATATTTGTATTATGTCATCAGCCCATACATTTCCACTGTTAGTATATGGACCTTCTCTTACATGGAGAGAGAGAGAGAGTTCTCTTTGCAAGTAAATAATCCACCTCGCTGGCTGGGTGCGGGTTGGTGGACATATTACTATTGTTTGTTTTATGAATACAAGATTTATGAATACATTGCTTTTCGTTGTACATTAGTTTCGTTGGTATTAACCCAGCTTTCTGAACTGTAGGTTTTGGGTTTGTTTCCCACCTGGGACAAACATTTGTTTTATGAACATCAATGTTTGTTCTGTGTCTGGGCGTTATATTTTATTCTATGTATGTATTTACAAACATACATTCTATAAGTATTCTATCAATTATCTGGTTCCCATAGTACAAGCTTTACTTATTGTTATTATAGTGATGTGTGAAATGTAAACAAATATTTATTTTTGTTATCCTAATTCTACTTTCTTGGACTACCAGCCTGGTAAAAATGCTTTAGCTTAGCATAAGACCTTGAATATTTTATGATGCAAAATCAATTTAAATTAATTAATAATTATGATGTGTTAAATCTCACAAATTTTTTCAACAAGAAGACAAGTTAATTTGCAATAATTTGTTAATATGTTAATATTATCTGCTTGCAGAGTAACTTCACAGAGATGATGAGTAGATACAAGCAACTCCTCACATACATCAAGAGTGCCGTCACCAGGAACCATTCGGAGAAGTCTATCAACTCCATACTGGATTATATTTCCACTTCTAGAAATGTGAGTTAAAATATTGACCACAAGCTGCTCTCTGCAGATTCACAAATTGACATATTTTGTGGAAAAAAGTATTTTATTTTATTTATTATTGCAGTACATGAGGCATGTTGCTATGCTCCATAGTTCACCAAAATATTTTTAATATGTATTATAGTGTTAATCTTACTTACTAATAATATGGGCCATTACAGAACCACACTCAGTAGTGAATCTCTGCTCAAGATGAGATTTCATTCACAACTTGACATTTAGTGAATGAAATCTCTTGAGTATTAATCAATGACTGAGCATAGTTTTGTAATATGAACCTTTATGACCATATAGCCAAAGATGCAGCGTTCTATGCCTGGCTTCGAAAATGACTCTCACGTAAGGCTGTTGGAACACAAAAAACATAATTATAGACAAATAATTTTATTATTACCTGCAATTATTATATATTACAGATGGAACTCCTCCAAGACTTCTATGAAACCACGTTAGAAGCTCTCAAAGACGCCAAAAACGACCGGCTCTGGTTCAAAACCAACACTAAACTAGGCAAGCTCTACTACGACAGAGGTGACTTTAACAAATTAGCCAAAATATTGAAACAATTGCACCAGAGTTGTCAGGTAAACTCCAGTTGTCCATAGAAATAAAAAAATAAAAATTTGATTGTCTCTTACTATAGCTAAGAAAATAGCTTTAATTTTACTTCTATTTCAGACAGATGAAGGTGAAGACGACTTAAAGAAAGGCACACAGCTTCTAGAAATCTACGCACTAGAGATACAAATGTACACAGCGCAGAAGAATAACAAGAAGTTAAAGGCATTGTATGAACAATCCCTACACATCAAGTCGGCTATACCACATCCACTCATCATGGGCGTCATTAGAGGTAAAAATTTTAATTAACTTTTTAAGTAAAACTTCTTGACACGCTTGACTTTGGGAGGCAGCTGGTAAAAGCGTAATGAGGCGAACGAAAGTTGAAAGTGGTTGGTTTACGTAGACCTCCATTGTCAACATGACAAATTTAAAAATTACTTAAAATTTGTATTTTTATGTTGGTGTTTCCGGTAAAATGACAATTTGCAATTGTCAACAAGGCGACATTAACATTAAATATATTACCGAACAATCTCCTGCGTTTGATGGTCTATCTTAATCTATATCTAATCTTAATAATTAAAAAATTCTAAATATCTACATCTTAATATATGTCATTGGCAAAATTGTGGTGAAATTGCCAAAAGCCACAAACTAAGATTCACTTCACTCCACTTTAAATTTAACTTCAGTCGTGTGGTCTAAAGTACACTTGTTTTTTTTTATTGATTAATTCATTTGTTTTTCACATACAGTTAACTGGATGTATTGGGCCTGATGAGAATGATGAGTGTACGATCGAAAGTTGCGCTGGATAGCGCTGAGCTATTAAGCTCATCAACGGCCCATGTACAGTTCCAATGTTTCGTGTATAAGTAATAATTTGCAATTAGCAGTTGTTATGAAGTAATGATTAGTTACTATTTGTCGACAATATAATTCCTCTTAAAAAAGGGTTTAAACCCGCTTCAATACCAATTAGAACATCATCAATGTAGTCGAATTCTAAATACGCATTATTAAGGATAATAAGGCTTCAATGGGACCACACGGGAAGCACCATCTTTTAAATAAAAAAGAATCATCAAAATTGGTTCACCCAGTCGAAAGATCCGAGGTAACAAACTTAAAAAAAAATACAGTCGAATTGAGAATCTTCTCCTTTTTGGAAGTCGGTTGAAAATAACCAAAAGAACCCCCTCTTATGAAAATGTTTCAAATAGTCTGTAATTAGTAATACTTACTCTTACTTACTCACTTCTGCAAATGATCAGATTGGCGTCCTAAGAAGTCCAAGATTTTTTATATTTACAAGAACAACATAGACATAGACAACATAGATGCATTTTGAACTTGGCAACACTAAGAAGACCAAAATTTTGAATTTTTTGAGACGATTAGAGTGAAATTTGAGAAAGAAGTTTGTGAAGGATCTTTACGAGTGTAGGTACTATACCTATCTAGTAATTATTGTACGCATGGGGACTGTTTTTTTCTATGGAAACAACCTTTTTTGACGTCGGTTGAAAATTACATGTATGTATAGGTTATGCTACGTTACAGAATGCGGCGGCAAAATGCATTTGCGAGAAGGTGAATTCGAGAAAGCTCACACGGACTTTTTCGAAGCTTTCAAGAACTACGACGAATCGGGGAGCCCTAGGAGAACAACTTGCCTCAAATATCTAGTCCTGGCTAATATGTAAGTTTGGTTTCTCAAATAAATAAATCATCCAAAGGCATTACTTAAGTTATTGAATTACATTGACTAGCTCGGTTGCTAGTATAGCTCTGCCTTTTGAACTTATAGGTTGTGGGTTCGATTCCCACCCAGGACAAACATTTGTGGGATGAACATCGATGTTTGTTCTGTGTCTGGGTGTTATATTGCAATCTATGTATGTATTTAAAATAATAAAAAACGGAGTTTTGGCGGGAAAACGAAAAAGATCGCGTCGCCGCATTGTATTATTTTCCCAAAACTTGTATTATTTTCAGTGTTAGTGCATAAAATTTGGTGGCATTTTATTTGTTAAGTGCTGGATTACAGGCACGAGTGTGGGAAAGTGGTATAATGATGGTGAAACGTTTCTTATCGTGTTGTTTCCAAAACTCCAAAGCTTCTGGTAAAGTTGCCACCACTTTACTAGGAGTATGACTTGACTAGACTAGACTATGACTTGACTTGATGACTTGGACTGTGAGTTGACTTGACTTGACACATATATATGTATATATATATTATTTAACTCGAGAAATTATAAATTACTTGACACTGATAAATACACGAAAGTGTGGAGCCATACCAAAACAAAAAAAAAACAAATCTAAGTATTCTATCAGTTATCAGGGGGGGTGATCACGAAACTGATTGAAATGCAACAGGAGATATTTAACATACTAACTATGCGCATAAACTGCGTATTCAAACTGTCAAATGCAAACATATTCGTCTTTCTATCGGTTGCAATTGAGTTACGTGATCGCCCAGCTGGTCCCCATAGTACTTAATTTGCTTAGTTTGGGGCTAGATGTCGCTGTGTGTGAAATGTCCACAAATATTATATTATTACCATCATAAATAATAATAATAATATGTGTGGACATCTCACACAACGCCATCTAGCCCCAAACTAAGCAAAGCTTGTGCTATGGGAACCAGATAACTGATACAATACTTAGATACTTTTTTGTTTGTAAATACATACATAGAATACAATATGACACCCAGACACAGAACAAACACCTATGTTCATCACACAAATGTTTGTCCTGAGTGGGAATCGAACCCACAACCCACAGTTCAGAAGGCAGGGTTACTACCAACTGAGCTATCGGGCCATAAATGCAAAATATGTAGAGGTATATCTATCAACACTGCAATGTCTGAACCGATTTTGATGGTGTTGTGCAGATTTTTAGATGCTTGGAAATTTGCAAGTGAATCCGCGGGGTACAGTTAATTTATTTTTAAAGCGCACTCTATACGCAAATAGATTACGCAAAATACATTAATTTCGGGGGCCTTACTCATTTGGGTTTTTTGAAAGTGGGTATCTAACAAATCGAAAACGCTTAGCTGAGTAGAAAGAAGTACAAGGAAAGATCTTTTTTTTTTAAATTCTGCTTTATCACAGACTCCTGGGTCCGTGCTCTTTTTTAATATACTATTTACATATTTGTTTGTTGTATTTTTTTTAACAAAATCAATACGGGAGGGACAATTTTTTTTTCAATTTTCGACACTATATAACATTTAATTTTTTTATTTTTTTTTATTTTACTGAATGATTTGACGAGCTAGCCGTTCACCTGATGTTAAGCGCCACGGCTGCCCATAACAGAACAGTGTCAATCGGAACCCCAAAATAGAGTTTCGAGCAACACTGCACTGCGCACATCATCCTGAGACATCAGCACAGTCTGGTATTAAGATTACTCGACCGTGAGATCAGATCATAAAGTCTCAATTGCCCAGCAATTTCACTAGCTACAGAGCCCTTCAAACCGGAACACAGTAGTGCATGCACACTACTGCTTGGCGGCAGAATAACTGGCAAAGCGGTGGTACCTACCTAGACGAACTTTGCAGAAAAGCCCTACCACCTAGTGACACTTAATTTTTAAGTTTGTGCTTGTCAATTGTTCCTGTAATGTAGTGTTTCAATAAAACCTATCTATCTAAAGGGGTTTGGGTAAATTTGTATGGAGTAGTGGCGTCATTTTTTTTTTATGCGACCATTTATACAATACGTTCTGAATTTAAGTACTACATCTGTATACTTATTTAAAAATACAAAACACATCGTAAATAATATCGGAGCCGAAATATTTAACTTTGAAATCAGAAGCTAGAAGACGAATAATATCGTCTAAATAAGCGATAAAATGACTTGAAAGTTAAATATATTCTTATTTTACCGACGGAATGGTCAAGTTTGTATATGAGAGACCGATTCCATAAATAATACATTATTTATACTTAATACAATTGGTGTTTAATTTTTAACATTCAGATAACTTATAATTTATTCCTCATTGATTCATTTCCTATATTCAATTCCTAATTGATTCATCATAAGCCTCGATTTCTACTTCGTTTCGGATTATTAAATCAAGAAATTGTGCACAACATTCTAATGTGCGCTTCCCCACTACACACGTACAAAAATGTCTTAATATGGCTTGTCGCCCTGGAACTTCTCTTTCAACTAATATATAAACTAAATATATTCTTCTATTTGAATGTCTTGATTGTATTCTACCTCTTAATAGCCATGGGTTGGTTCCACCAGGGTTGCGTTGTCGTAATAGGTTTGTATTAAAATCTTTGTATATTTCTATCAAATAAGTGCATTGCTTGACGTGCTCGCCATAATAGCTTCTAGCTTGGGCTATTTGATAAGTGCCAAGGCGTATATTATTAAATCATCAGCAATCATTCGAGGAAATTCATCCATTCCAGGTACATCAGCTGTGATTGATTGAAAATTGGCCCTTCTTCTGTTCAGGTTGTTTGCTATTACAAATTCGCATAATGGGTTAGTATCACCAGATCTCGGATTAATTTCTCTTATTATATCCTCTACTAATCTATGGTCTTGAAGTGGTTTCCCGAATGCGTTAATTAACGCACCAGCTATTCTTACTTCGTCAAATAAGTGAGAAGCTGCTCTATTGAAGTTTTGGGAACGCAATTGTCGGAACTGGTTTTTTAACCTCCCATTCACAGTTTCCACAACCCATTGACATATAGTGACTTTGAGGGAGTCGTTAGCCTGTCGTGTTGTTAATTGAGGTTCATGTCATCTTTCGTAGCTGGCATGTACATGTGGTATCCATATACTTCTACTTCTTCTATAGAGTCTCTAAATCCTCTATCTAAAATGAGAACATCATTTTCCCTAAAAAACCAGTGAAATGGGTCACTGACGTTTTTTACTATGTCTAAAATAATGTTTGCGTCGAACTTAGTGGCTTCATACAGTCCGTATATATCTAGGATATGTCCATCTGGGCAAACTATTAAAAAAGGTTTCAGCAAATGGCAAAACTCGTGTAAACTATATGATTTTCTTTGAAAATAATAGTTTGAGCTTTTTTGTTGGTAAATGTATGTCCCGTCTATGATAACAATGGCATTTTTTTCTGTAATATGTTCTGCTTGATTTCCCTAAAGTGCATTTGGAATCGCTAAACAACGTGAAATTACTTCTGAACGTGTCATATGGTCATAGCCTAAATGTCTTGGCACAAATTCCGAGGCAAATCTTGTCTCACCAAACGCATGGTTTTCTCCAAAGTTTTTCTCGTCATGTTAAAAATTACTGCCAATCCTTCATTGGAGTCGCCAGTGTGTAGCTTTGTAAGTACTTTGGCAAGTGCTGTACCTGCTTTTTTCTTATTCTCTGAGCAATACTACGTGTGCTTTCTAGTATTTCAGTGAACTGTGTCTTAGAAAACCCGATATAATAATGAAAAATATCATTGTTCATAGCAGAGACTCTATCAAAGTCTAAATACACCTTGCGCGTTCTTAAAATATCCATCATATCTTTTATATGAACAGCAGAAAATTCGCTGAAAGTCCGGTGAGTTCTTTCTTCAATATTTTGCCAGTTCGAATCTGACAGATGTGTAGAACATACACGATTACCACGTGGAATATAAAAACTTTTTTTTTGAAGAACAGTAGCTCTTAAATCAACATGGATGCGTTGTAAGTCTCTGTTAGAGCATTCTGCAAATATGCAAACACGTGTGTTATATGGTGCTCTTGTATAACCCGGCAATGACATGATTTGCTTTCTATTTACTTGCACGGATTGATCTCGAACATTATCATTTTCTGTCGCTGTAGAATTATTAGTCAGAGCAATAAGAGCTTCTGGTTCTAATTGCACATGTGGAACCAGGTCTTCTTGAATTTGTACAACGTTTTGTGGTTGTTCTTGCACCTCAGCGACAATTTCATCTTGAACTGGTACATTTTCTTGACTGTGAAATCGAGCACGTAGTAAACACGGCCTGCATAGTCTGTCTTCTCCACGAAACTAAAAACAATAGTTTTTAAATAAAACTTAGTTCGCTCTCAAGTACAATTTATTAAGGTGGACGAGATATTTCTCGCACTCTACTGGCGTTTACACTTATGATAGACTAAAAAAACTGCCAGGTCACATTAAGCTAAATCACAAAGTCCAGTAGTACAAGCCGAGTCGAGTAGATAATGATAATCAGGGAACAAGTGAGCATATTGTTCTATGAAATGCATATTGTTTACTAAAAAAGTAACAAAAACAATTTCTCTATTGTTTATCTAGATGATCTTTTACTGATTTTTGCAACACAATATCTCGTTTCCGATATGGTTTAGGTAGTCACTGCAATAGTAAAAGTTGTTTGTTTTAAAGAGTACTATCCAATGGCAAACGTTTTTTTACTGGTCGCGGATCTTCAAAAATGACGCCACTTTTACCCAATGGCCTTTGAACCACATTGTTATAGGCTAATGAAATCCGGCATCAATCCATTTGACTCTCAAGAAGCGAAGCCGTACAAGAACGACTCTGAGATCCTCGCCATGACGAACCTTGTCAGCGCTTACCAGAATAACGACATCAACGAGTTTGAATCCATACTCAAACACAACAGGTATGGAACTCATCATCATCCTACATTTTTTGAATGGGAAAACGAGAAAGATAGTTTCACCGCATTGTATTATTTTCCAATACTTGTGTTATTTTCAGTGTTAGTGCATACAATTGGTGGCATTTTGTTTGTTAAGTGCTGGATGACAAGCCTGAGTGTGGGAAAGTGGTATAATGATGGTGAAACGTTTCTTTTTGTGTTGTTTCCAAAACTCCATAGAAGCTTCAAGTAAAGTTGCCACCACTTTACTAGGAGTATGACTTAGACACGAGTATGACTTGATTTGATAACTTGGACTGTGACTTGACACGACTATCTTGACACATATCTGCGTGAAATATCATTAACTTGATAAATTATCAATTACATGACACTGGCTAAATACACAAAAGTGTGGACCCAAACTTAAAAAAAAAAGAGTCAGTGCACCATGTTTTTCCCTTTCACTCATTTCTCAAAAATTAACTCTCGTAGTATACATATCATTATTCACACAGTCCAACCACACTTTTTGAAGTAAAACTTTACGCACGCTTGACTAAGCTGTCGGAGTAAGCTGATGTATGCGTAACGTGGCGGACGGAAGTTGAAAGTTGTTGCTTCACGTAGATTTCCATTGTCAACATAACAAAGTTAAAAATTTGTATTATTATGTTGGTATGTCCTGTAAAATGACAATTCACAATAATTGTCAAGATGGCGAAATTAACAAAGTTATACCGGCCGAGCTAAAGAAGTTTTACTTCAGTCGTGTGGTCTAAAGCACACTCGTTTATTTCCCTGCAAAATTACGAATTATTGGGGGATACTGGAAAATAGACGTTGGTGCCTAGATAATAGAATAGTACTCGTTTAATATATATCTAGTATCATAGTAATATAATAGTAAAGTAGAATATTCCTCGCTCCCTGCAGACCTTGCAACATTACGTGTGTTGTAGGAGAGAGACAGCAGTAGAAATGTCCATTTTTGCTACACCTTTATATACTTGTTGGAATATCCGACATTGTCAGCCGATTTACTTCACGAAACTGAACTCTAACCCTTAGTATATAAATGACAGAAACAACATAATGGACGACCCGTTTATCCGCGAGCACATCGAGGACCTGCTCCGCAACATTCGCACGCAGGTGCTGATCAAACTGATCGGGCCCTACACGCGCATACACATACCGTTCATATCGAAGGAGCTCAATATCGACGAGAAGGAGGTCGAGAATCTACTCGTCACTTGCATTCTGGATAGGTGAGTTCTCAATGTGACTCTTTTATTCTTTTTTGACAGCCTCTGTGGTGTGAGCCGGGTTCGAAACTCGCGGCAGGACAAGTATTTGTGCACAGAAGAAAAAAGTGCAAATACTTGTTCTGGCTGGGTGTTGTGGGACCATGGTCCGCGTAGTTCAAGGGTCCCTAAACACAGGGAATCCTACTTAGGGTCCACGATCTATGTATGTGATCGTTGGGAGTTATTTATTTATTTTATTATTATTCTAACCAGGAAATAATGATAGAATCAAATGAAACAGTGCCTTCGCTTTATCTACGCCCAATATTTTTATTTGCTCCAGTTTACCCTTTGTCAGTCCTGACGTGATACTGACGCACGTATAAAAGTATTCTGTGCCATTATATTCACGTTGTGTTCTAATTCCCGTTACCCTTTTATTCCTCTGTGATGTACCCAAATGCTTTTTTTGAACGAGCTAATGCTGTTGGTCTCTATCGACCTTTACAGCGTCACCGGGCGGGAGGGCGGGCGCTTATGGCGCCCAGCCGTCAAAAGTGGGAGGCAACTAGCTCAAGGGCACCCCTGGGGTGCGAGCCTCGGCTTGGGCCGTTGCCGGGATAAGAGGATCGAGAAGACTACGTCCACTGGAAGAGTGGACCCTATTGAAAGTATACCCAAATGCACTGCAGTATATAAGTAGCGGCACGAAACAAGCGCTTCGCGTCATTGCGCAGAAGTCAAAAATGAGGTATCACAGGGGGCCAGAAGGATATCGTCCCTAAAATAACCTGTCACATACAACAATAAAGATGCCACCAATAAAACTCTATTAATAGTATAAATACTAAACTCAGTTTGTTTATTTTTGAAACTATGTTTTACTTCAGTCGTGTGGTCTGAAGCACACTCGTTTGTTTGTTCCTTAGCACTATAAGCGGGCGCATCGACCAGGTGAACTCGGTGCTGGAGCTGCAGAGCAGCGCGCGCGGCGCGGCGCGGTACTCGGCGCTCGACAAGTGGACCGCGCAGCTCTCCTGCCTACACCTCGCGCTCGCCAACAAGATGGCGTAGCACCCCCGCACCTCGCCATCGATGTACGCGGAACATGAGCGACAACACTAACGCCGGTCTCTACTAAAGTTTGACAGCTCCGAGTTCATCATGTCTCGCTCACTCTTACTACTGATATGATATGTCTGTCCTCTCGTTGTTTAGTTGTCTGTTGCTCGTGTTCCGTCTACGTGCAATGAAGAACACCTTCTGTGATTACTAACGCTCGCGCCGTTAAATAAAAGTACTGAAGAGTGCGAACTTTTTTATTGCTGTCTCACTCTCGCTATACTTTCGCCATAGCGGTAAGATTGAGAAAACAATATTGTGAAGATTTCGCTAGAACCGTTTTTGTAATGGCGCGCGTCATGAAATAATGTGAAATGATTCTAATAATTTGTAAGTTATGGATGTTCATCCTTGTCAAATATGTAGGTACTGTGTAAAATAAAAAAAGTGATGTATGAATTCCACTATGTGTATTATTTGAATTAAAGAAAGGTCATCAAAGTATGAGTTTCGACATAAATACTGATTAAATTTCTTATTACTGATAAAATTAAGGGAATAAAAATAAATTCTTACATAATATTATTTAAATATAGTTTATTATGTTGTAGTAAGACTACATAAATGGACGGATTGGTATATCACAGGTTAGTTATATACATTTTCCAATAGCACAATTATACATTTAATACTTACGTCTAGCATATAAGATAAGACTCGATCATTGTCAACGATATCGCTATATGGTGTCATTTCCTAAATAACTTGTTACAGAAAATCACTCAAATAGTAGTATAGCTCGCGCAAAACATTATGAGCTCTCGGAAGTTAGGCACGAGTACCAAACTGCGCATCCATCCGCGCTAACTTCCGAGAGCTCATAAAGTTTTGCGCGAGCTACTGTTCTCGATAATTTTTAGTGAGGACAGTTTCCTGGTGTCTTTGACAATGATCAATAGAATTAATACATCAAGTAAAAAAAATATTAATACTTAACACTTAAAAATTCCTGTAAAATGTCGATTTTAGTTTTAAAAAATTTAGTATACGTTTAAATGGCACAGTTTACGTACAAATCCAATCACTGGTTTACAAAGATATAATCAAAAATTAAGGAATGATATGTTTGGAGCATATATAATAACTTAATTTTGGCAGTGTAATGCTAAATTTCTTCACTTCTATTCAAATATATATTATTCCTATACAAATTATTATTTCTATACAAATATATATATATTTACTATATTTATTTAGTCTAATCAATTGAGCGGCCACAATTAAGTTACATTTGTGTTATGTTGTGGCCAATATTGACCTTGCACCGCTCTACCGGTTAATCATAAGAAAATAATCGCACCATGTATATATATCACCACAATATTTATAAAACTGATCTTAATCTAAACCAGAAATAATTTAAATTCATGTAGATTTTTCTTTAATGTAGCTAAAGTACACTGTCGCATCGTGTAGCGTATAATACTATTAGGCCATTTATTGAATACTGTTTGCAGTAAAAAAATATAGCATAAACTTCACGGTACTTCATACGGTTTAGTGAAATATTCAACCATATATACGTGATAATGCTGTGGTACCGATAGTACTCAACCATATATATGTGATAATGCTGTGGTACCGATGTTACTCAAAAATATATATGTGATAATGCTGTGGTACTGATGGTACTCAACCATATATATGTGATAATGCTGTGGTACTGATGGTACTCAACCATATATATGTGATAATGCTGTGGTACCGATGGTACTCAACCATATATATGTGATAATGCTGGGGTACCGATGGTACTCAACCATATATATGTGATAATGCTGTGGTACCGATGGTACTCAACCATATATATGTGATAATGCTGTGGTACCGATGGTACTCAACCATATATATGTGATAATGCTGTGGTACCGATGGTACTCAACCATATATATGTGATAATGCTGTGGTACCGATGGTACTCAACCATATATATGTGATAATGCTGTGGTACCGATGGTACTCAACCATATATATGTGATAATGCTGTGGTACCGATGGTACTCAACCATATATATGTGATAATGCTGGGGTACCGATGGTACTCAACCATATATATGTGATAATGCTGTGGTACCGATGGTACTCAACCATATATATGTGATAATGCTGTGGTACCGATGGTACTCAACCATATATATGTGATAATGCTGTGGTACCGATGGTACTCAACCATATATATGTGATAATGCTGGGGTACCGATGGTACTCAACCATATATATGTGATAATGCTGTGGTACCGATGGTACTCAACCATATATATGTGATAATGCTGTGGTACCGATGGTACTCAACCATATATATGTGATAATGCTGGGGTACCGATGGTACTCAACCATATATATGTGATAATGCTGTGGTACTGATGGTACTCAACCATATATATGTGATAATGCTGTGGTACCGATGGAGTTGTCAGGGGTCCTAGCTCAGAGGTACTTATTACTATTCTACAAAGCAATTCTAAAGCAGATACAGAGTTGACATTTTTCCAGTTATAATAATGATAATCAGTTTAATTTGCAATTTGGATTCTAGCTTAAACCGAATTTACTGTCCGGGCTTAATAGAAATGTCAAACCCCATATTCTTGTAGCATAAAAAGTATCAATTGGCTTGAATCCCATTTAATACAGATATTTCGTAGTTAAATTAAAAAAAAACTTTTTAAGTAACTTATATAAAGTTTAATTTTGAGCGACCTTCCCTTTTTTGTGGGCCTATGGCCGTCTGCACTAAAGTTTGACAGCTCATAAGTTCGCATTTATCCCTCTATGCCGTGACTCAACGCATTTGAGTGCGTCCTAGAGACAAAAGTGCGAAGAGCTATCATCTAACTTTAGTGAAAATGTGCATTAGTAATGTTTTATTGTGAGATCACAACTAATTAATGGTCCAATATTATAACCTACTCCAGTGGGCTTATTTGAACTAGTCAAATAAGCCCTCTAAAACAATTTAATTGGGCCACTGAACAGTTGACTAACCCCACAAACCGGTCAACTAGCCCCACAAACCAATCAGCTTGCCCCTCAAACTGGTCCACTAGCCCCACTTTGCCGTTAGTGGTTCTGCTTCTCATGCAGCCAGGGTCGGAAGATAGGCAGCGTGGAGGGGTAATGCGTCGGCGGTGCGTCTGCGCTTTCATCGCGGAACGGGTAAGTGCCTAGGAGTATCGGCAACTGCAGCTTTACTTCCTTCTCCAGGCTTTTTGGTTCAATTATGAACTGTAATGTGAAACGGTTAGGTTACAATTTGGTTTGGTCTTACAAATAAACACCACTCGCGTTAAATATTTCTAGGTAAAATATATTTAGGTAGGGGATTTCGGGTAAACAGTAAAGATGTTATTATATTGCTGCTTGAAGGATGAATGACGTCATTCGTGCAGTGGAAATGCAGCGTTACGGACAGACGTCATACTGCACACAAATGAGATGTCAGCGTTACTTACAAAGACGTCATACTGCACACAAATGAGATGTTAGCGTTACATAGACGTCATACTCCACGGATAGAGATGTCGGCGTTACTCAGGAAGACGTCATACTGCACGAATATGAGATCCGTTATTTACAAAGACGTCATACTGCACGAATATGAGATGTTAGCGTTAAAAAGAGGTCATACTCCACGGATATGAGATGTCAGCGTTACTTACAAAGAGGTCATACTGCACGAATATGAGATGTTAGCGTTACAAAGAGGTCATACTCCACGGATATGAGATGTCAGCGTTACTTACAAAGAGGTCATACTGCACGAATATGAGATGTTAGCGTTACTTACAAAGAGGTCATCATCCACGGATATGAGATGTCAGCGTTACTTACAAAGAGGTCATACTGCACGAATATGAGATGTTAGCGTTACTTACAAAGAGGTCATACTCCACGGATATGAGATGTCAGCGTTACTTACAAAGACGTCATACTGCACGGATATGAGATGGCAGCCGCGCAGGTTGGTGGGCGGCAGCGGCGGCACGTACAGCAGCTCCTGCTCCCACACGTCCGAGTCTCCGGCGCGGGTCTTCCCGTGGCTGAGCGAGGCGAGCTCGCGGACCTCTTTGGCTGCCACTTTGCCGTGCGCCGTGTATTGGATTGTCTGAAAATATTCAGGGCAATAAAAATGTGCATTAAAACGAAACATACCGAGTGCACAGTTTTTATTTATAAATTCAGTTTTAAATAGCGTATCGACGTTTTTGATCATTCCTTTTCCCCTGATTTGGAATGTATACACGAATGTTACATTGAGGTAAAGAAAGTTATTCGCTGATCGCTGACGTAGGAGAAAATCCTGGGTTTTCGTATGAATCGCGATAAGGGGTAAGGCCCCAGAACTGTTGAACCGATTCTGTAAATTTTCCTCACTAGATGACGCAACTCTACCAACCCCGTAAGTTAGTTATAAAGTAACCTATATGGTAATAATAATAATAATAATAATAATATTTAAATTTCATCCTATTCCATCCAGCCGTTTGAGCGTGAAAGAGTAACAAACACCCATACATAAAAACTTTTATAATATTAGTAGTATAAGGGAAATGACGTTACTTGTCACGATAGCTTAAGAAAACCATGCTTTATGACGGATGGATACGGTCACGGTTGGTGATTATTTTCCTTGTATTTTATATTGGAGTTGCATAACCTGATTCCGCCATCACCTTTCCACCATCAGACAACCAGATGCACGAAAAAACGCCACCGTTACATGGTTAATATCCCACATGTGACACGTCACGAACAGCCAAAGAGTGGAACGCTTTACCGGCGTCCGTATTTCCCGATAACTACAACCTTGGAGTCTTCAAATCGAGAGTGAACAAGGTATCTTCTAAGCAAGCGTGTTACATCCTAGACCGCATCGTCACTTACCATCAGGTGAGATAGTGGTCAAACGCAAACCTATCTATACTAATATTATAAAGAGGAAGGATTTGTATATATGTTCGTAACGAATTGGCTCCAAAAGTACTGGACCGATAAAAATTCTTTCACCATGTGAATGCTACACTATCACTAATTAATATAGGCTATTTTAATTACAAGAAAAATTTTTTTATGTCAAAATGTTTAAAAAATAAATGTCCCGACGAAAAAGCCGCGACGGGCCGCTAGTCAAACAAAAAAAGTTCATGTCAAAGCTTGACTGGCTAGACTGACCCGACAGCTCAGTTAGTAGTATCCCTGCCTTCTGAACTGCAGGTTGTGGGTTCGATTCCCAACCACGACAAACAATTGTGTGATCAGCATCGATGTTTGTTCTGTGTCTGGGTGTTATATTGTATTCTATGTATGTATTTACAAACAAAAAGTATATAAGTATTGTATCAGTTATCTGGTTCCCATAGTACAAGCTTTGCTTAGTTTGGGGCTAGATGGCGGTGTGTGAAATGTCCACACATATTTATTTTATATTTAGCTAGTGAGGTACCTCGGTGAGCGCGGCGCGCGTGCCCTTGACGGTGGTCCTGGAGCGGTTGACGAGCGCGGCGGAGAGCACCACGCTCTGGCCGGGGACGTAGGCGCCGCGGTCGAGCGCCACGCGGCACGACACCGCGCCGCCGCCCACGCACCCCACGCCCAGCTTGTGCTCCACGCTGCACTCGAATTGTTGCTGCGCCCGCGCATACGAATCCTCATTACTACGTTTTATGTAGGTGAATGATGTGACCAGATAGTCGTTCACCTGATTTATTTATTTGTTAAATACAACAGTGTACTTATAGCTACGCCAAAACATTCACATTGTCATACTAAATTCTAAGTTTATTTTGTTATGTTACATAATTAGGACTAAGGTTAATAATCGCTAATACAAAACTAAACTAGACCTAAAAAACGAAAACCTAAACTAAATTCTTATGTTTCTAATGTTAAGCGACACGGCCGCCCATAACAGAAGTGTCACTCACATCAGCACAGTCTGATGGTAATACGATTACACTTGATTATGAGACAGATCAAAGTCTCAATTGCCCAGTAATTTTACTAGCTACAGTGCCCTTGAAACCGGAACACAGTAGTGCTTGCACACTACTGCTTGGCGGCAGAATAACTGGCAAAGCGGCAGTACCTACCTAAACGAACGTTGCAGAAAAGTCCTACTATCTAGTAAAACAATACCTTAGTTGACTGCTATAATTTTATTGAATATATAAATAACAATATTTGACTTTAGTTATTAAATCAGCAAGTAAACTATTCATATCCACTTGTACAACACTACAAGGATAACTAAGAGCTAACCAAAAGATCCACATGACATTGCTGCATAAGAATTATTCACACAATTTCATTACATAACAAATTAACAATGCATGCTGCAATGTAAATGTACTTGCCTTACTCTAGACTAGGTCTGGTCACAATGAACATGACATCCGTGAACAATGAACTTCTGTTGTGTAATGTTTGAGTAATTTGCGAGTTGTGGGTAAAGCTCAATGTTATGAAAACTTTATTGTTTTATGGATTGTATAATATTATGAAAGTGTGACAGCTTGCCTCAAGTTGCACTATGGAAAGTGAGATAACTTGCCAAGGTATAATGGACCTCAATAAATTCATGCTTAGAATGTTGCCTGGAAGAGATCGCTTTTTATTGATAAGAATGACCATTATTATCCGTAAATCTATGCATAACGGGAAAAACAAATGCTGAATCAATTAATATATCTGCAACTAATATACAAGTACATATTTGATTTTATTATATAAGCATCATAAAAACCCCAAACCCAATGAATATAGGTTTCTTATTCTTACCATTCTATCAAAAGTGCTACGCTTTCGGGAGAGAAAACCAAATAAATATCACAATTTTTTTAGAAATATTTTGTAATCTACACTAATAAATTTTGATTAACAAAAATAACAAATGGGAAATGCAGAAGAGGCAAGGCCTTGTATGTATGCAGTCAAAATGGTAAAATATCTAATAATGTAAAAGATATTAAAAGTTTCCGGAAATCTTAAGAACCATTGTCGTTACCGCACCGTAGTCCAGCATGCGTGTTTAAAAAAGATACGCTCAAAAATGTCAAATGTCACGCACAATATCGCAGAAAAGGTTCGGCTACTGTAATTTTATTCGTCGCATGACCAAATGAGCATGTGTCGGGCGACGCACCCAACATAAACAGAGCATCTCAAATATACTTGACTAGCAGTAGCCCTGCCTTCTGAGCTGTAGGTGATGGGTTCGATTCCTATCCAGGGGAAACATTTGTATGATGAACAATTATTATTTTGAACATAGTGTTTGTTCTGTGTATGTTATATTGTATTCTATGTGTGTATTTACAAACAAATAGTATGAAAGTATTGTATCAGTTATCTGGTTCCCATAGTACAAGCTTTGCTTATTTTGGGGCTAGATGGCGCTATGTGAAATGTCCACAAATATTTATTTTATTTACAAACAGACTTAAAAAACAAGAGTAAATTTGGTTGTAGTTCTATTTCTTTTTATGTTCTGTGGTTGATGACACAACCACAGAACATAAAAAGAATCACGTAATACTTACAGATAAGACCGGTGGCTCCAGATTTAGATCGATAGGGTTCATCACAATGAAGACTTGCTGGTTCTTATGAGTCAGTCCGTTGGGCTCTCTCAGGGCTGCCTTACAGTAGTACTGCACCCAGCCATGTGTGCCGAGGAATGTTGAAGGCAGACCCATTGGCAGACCCAACTTGAATGGGAAGCTGTGGATGCCAGGAGATAGCACTGATGGGCCGTGACCTGGATTATATTGAAAAATATTATAAGTACGTAATCAATAAATTTATTTTTAAGCTCACTCACTTGATAGCTCTCTTACAGGGTTCATGTACCTACCTAAACTAGTTATTAAGACCTGACATGATATTGTACATGAATGCAAATAAATGAATATGAATATCGAATGTGTTTTTTCTTGGGCTTGGCAATTGGCATTCATTATTAAACAGCTGTTAATATTACCTCTGAATAATGTTTGTACAAAGCTTTTAATGTTTGTGCAAATGTTTGTGTTCAAATATTGTATAACACAAGTATTTCCATAACTTTATTACAAGGACATTTTATATTATTTAACATTAGAGGCACCCACTCATATCAAATACACAATATTAGTTTTCTCCAAGATTAAAAAGTACCATAAATTTTCATCCTAAAAAGTCCAGCTGTTTAGCTGTGAAAGCTACACATTTACACAATGTTCACAATTATTTATTAATAAGTTATATTATTTATTGATAATATAATTTATATATAATTATTTATTGATAAGTTTAGTATAAGTAAACATTTAACACTGATATTAATGATTATTTAAAAGAAGCTTTGTTGTTTGAACAGCCCTGGTATATCACTTTATAAAATAGGAAAAATTAGTGCTTACTTAGAATACAAAAATTCTTTATTGCCCACTAAATTAAAAATAAATAATAAGCTGTCTTATGCTACCAATCTCTTCCAGATATTATATTACTACTGCTAGATATAGACAGACCCACAGACAAGGTTTTCTCACAACCTTTTAAAATGAATACCAAAACAATAATACACAATAATGTTATAGCAACTAAATATTTGATCCTTACCAGGTTCACCAAGCAGCCGCATCCGGAAGTCAATGTAGTTCTCTTTGTCAAAGAGCCTCTCGTGTCTTCCTGAGCCAACACGCACCACACCTTCCCCCACCACATGGAAATGCAGGCCTGCAAACAACAATTTTATATAAAAATCAAGAAAACTAATTAGACCACAAAGGAAAATTTTCAGATAGAGACAGTTGTTTCATCCTACAAAGTACAAAAAAGTTTTGTTCAAAAATCAATCTATATGTATTTGTTTATACAGGACAGGTAGATATGTAATGAAACTATACATCTACACTGTGACAATAATGTGTGCTAATTGAAATGTGCATTCATTACTCATTATTAACATTTTTGCATAAATTGTATGACTCACTGAGCTGTAACTTTATAAGAAAGCAATAATTAGAATTACAAATGAATGGCACTCACCTAGCACCGGTGTGTCATCCTGCAGCTCCATCAGAACTTTCCCTGACAGGAACTGACCAGGGAAGTACAGCAGAGAAGTGTTGTCAAACACTATCAAAAACTTGAGAAGCTTTCGTGGCATTTTGTGTAATAATTAATAAATGCAGTGAAGTTGTGTTATGTTTACCTATGTAATAAAGAAATGTGGTTACAAAGTTAGGAAGAACTTATAATACTATTTAGAAATATAGTAGTAGGTATTACTATTAATGTGGTAATATATATTAGATAATTTTAGAGTCGAAGGAGCACCCGTTGCACCCGTTGTGTTTTAGCATTCACTATAAACGACACTGATGTTGGTTTATTACACTGAGAATTTTGGTATCGTACGGGAGTCTTAAAGAACCTTGCATGTACGAAAGTCACGCCCACGGAGACATTATCCCCAATGCTTCTTACATAGCTGACCGTGTGTAAAGTTAAGAAATATGCTAATCGAAGGCCATCAACTACGTCTATCCAACACCTACCTTTAAAGGGTTAATGACTGGCGTCTGAATGAAAAAGTATATGTTTCAAACAAAGATATGTTTAGTACACTATTAGAACACGATGCATGAACTTTTAAACCTAGCTTGAGTATTTTAGATAATATAATATGACATTTTTCTGAACTTCATTACAAAACTATTGTACGATTCAAACTTTTATGATTTGATTTAAGTTTGACGTTAGACGACAAGTTTGACAAATGAAATTGACGCAGAAGCCACTAAACTAAGTTTGACAAATTTGACAGATTAGAGTTTGACATTGACATTAGAAAGTTCATTCTTATGATGATGCTTAGGAATGAAATCACTGCTTGAGCACTGATCGATGACTGAGCATCGTTCTTTAGTACGGACCTAGCACCTTAAACACAGTCCATCATAATGTACAGCCCGCTAACGTGATCCACAATCTCCGCTAGGAATAATGGCCACACGATGCATGACTTTGAATAGGCTCAACGTACACACACCAGTGACGTACCTTGAGCCTATTCATTGTCGTTTTTCATCATAGCCAGAGTATAAGAATAACTGCACACACACACACACACAGCATTTTTCTACTGGATTGGTGCTCAAGCAGAGATTTCATTCACCAATTGACTACTTTATGAATGAAATATCTGCTTGAGTACCAATCGATGACTACGCATCGTTCTGTAATACGAGCATATGAATCACACACTTTAGGACTTCTGCTTGTTATTGCTCGAAGCTTTAGGATGTTTCTTTGTTTATTGTGCTGTCAGCCTGTCAGAACCAAAGAGTAAGTAAAGTAACGAAAATCTTCATTTGGGTTTTTGGCGGGAATGCGCAAAAGATTGCGTCACCGCATTGTATTATTTTCCAAAACTTGTGTTATTTTCAGTGTTAGTGCATAAAATTGGTGGCATTCTATTCGTACTGGATTACAGGCGTGAGTGTAGAAAAATGGTATAATGATGGTGAAACGTTTCTTTTCGTGTTGTTTCCAAGCTTCAAGTAAAGTTGCCACCACTTTACTAGGAGTATGACTTTGACTGGACTATGACTTGACTATGATTTGACTTGATGAGTTCGACTGTGACTTGACACATTAATGCGTGAAATATCATTAACTTGATAAATGATTAATGACTTGACACTGGCTAAATACACAAAAGTGTAGAGCCAAAAGATAAAAAAAAAGTAGAGTAACTGTCACTCAACAAAATTAGTCTGTGGTTATAATCGTGCAGATGCAAAGAGCGGCTGATGTATTTGTTTATAAATTTTTTAGTTCAATTTATTCAGTGATAGCTTGATTATTTATTACGTTTTAAGTCTAAATTAAACATTCACAATGCCTAGTGAAATGATAACTTTACAACTTGGCCAATGCGGCAACCAAAGTGGGTGTGAAATTAGTTATTTATACCAGCGGTTATTTTCAAATTAATTATGCTTTAGTTTTAAATAATTAATTTCTCATCAGTTGGTTTCGAGTTCTGGAAGCAGCTGTGCATAGAGCATGGAATATCTCCGGAAGGTATATTGGAAGAATTTGCATCAGCAGGCTCTGACAGAAAGGATGTGTTTTTCTACCAGGCTGATGATGATCATTACATCCCTAGAGCAGTTCTCTTGGATTTGGAACCTCGAGTTATAAATACTATTTTGACCTCACCATACGCTAAGGTAAAGTTTATTGTTCTAAAGTTTTATTTTATGTGAAGGGGTATTTTTGTATACTTGTTTAAGGTTTAAAAATATTTAATTTATAAAAGTAACTACATTAAGTTTTATTGTTTTTTCTAGCTGTACAATCCAGAAAATGTGTACCTGTCCAAACATGGTGGAGGAGCTGGAAATAACTGGGCATCAGGTTATGCTCAGGGAGAAAAACTGAATGAAGAAGTGTTTGATATCATTAACAGGGAAGCTGATGGCAGTGATAATTTGGAGGTACGACATTTAGTTTTCTATCATTGTGTAATTTTTGCACATAATATATATTTAAAATGTAATTGTGGGGAAAATAGAATTAGCCATTTATAATGCATGTGCTTAATGTACAAATTTCAATATTACAATTTTCAGGGATTTGTGTTATGCCATTCAATCGCCGGTGGCACTGGGTCCGGCATGGGATCATACATTCTGGAGCACCTCTCAGACAGATTCCCAAAGAAACTTGTGCAGACATATAGTGTGTTCCCTAATTTAGATGAAATAAGGTCAGTCAGGCTAATTCACCTTGTACTGTTTTTTATAGAGTAACTTGTATTTATGTAAAAAAAACTATATAATAATAATAAATAAATATTATGCTACTATTTATTTCTAGTGATGTTGTAGTCCAGCCCTACAACTCCCTCCTCACTCTTCGACGGCTAACAGAGAGTGCCGACTGTGTGATGGTCCTTGACAACACAGCTCTGAACCGTATTGCCAGTGACCGGCTACATATCAAGAACCCATCATTTGCACAGATAAACACTCTTGTCTCTACCATTATGAGTGCTAGTACGGCTACATTGAGGTAAATATTAATATGGACATCATTTTTGCCACTTTATTTTATAATGTTGTGCTTGTAGATCATTTCATTGCAACTTCACATCTACCACGAAGTTTTTACTAGTGATGCAGGCCTCTTGGAGTGTTATCTTTGTTGTTTTGTACGAGATACTGGTAGAACAGAATAAACCCGGTAAAAAGATTGTGAGATGACAAGCGCCATGTGGCAGGTACCCGTCGTACATGAACAACGACCTGATCAGCTTGGTGGCGCCGCTGATCCCCACGCCGCGCCTGCACTTCCTCATGACCGGGTACACGCCGCTCACGGCCGACCACGAACTCAACACTGTTAGCAATGTAAGTGCGACGTTACTTATATAGATAAATAGGTACTCTTTATTATAAACCGAAATAAGTCTGCTTTAGACCACATGACTGAAGTTAGACTTCTTTAGCTCCATCTTTCGCCCGGTATAACTTTGTTTTTTTTTTTTTTTTTTTGTCTTGGTTTGGCTCCACACTATTATGTATTTAGCCAGTGTCAAGTAATTGGTAATTTCTTGAGTTAATTAATATATATTATGTCAAGTCAAGTCACAGTCCAAGTCGTCGAGTCAAGTCATAGTCTAGTCTAGTCAAGTCACACTCCTAGTAAAGTGGTGGCAACTTTACCAGAAGCTTCTATGGAGTTTTGGAAACAACAAGAAAAGAAACGTTTCACCGTCATTATACCACTTTCCCACACTCATGCCTGTAATCCAGCACTTAAAGAATAAATTGCCACCAATTTTATGCACTAACACTGAAAATAACACAAGTTTTGGAAAATAATACAATGCGGTGACGCGATCTTTTTCGTTTTCCCGCCAAAAACCTATAACTTTGTTTTTGCTTTGTTTAATGTTAATGTCACCATCTTGACAATTGTAAATTGTCATTTTACCCGACATTTGGACATAATACTTTTTTTATCTTTGTTATGTTGACATTGGAGATCTATGTTAAAAAACAACTTTCAACTTCCGTTTGCCACGCCAGCTTACTCACCAAGTCAAGCGTAAAGAAGTTTTGCTTCAAAATCACAAAGAATACAATGAATTACAAGACGTGGGGAATAATGGACAACCTTATCGCTAAAAGCGATCTCTTCCAGGCAACCTTTGGAAGGAGAGGATTTATACAAAGTTCAACGGTCGTTTTACACGACCTTTACGACTTTGTATAAATCATGGTTAGCATGGATGGTCGTCGGTGTTTCTTGTTGCTTCTTCTTTACAGGTGTAATCGAAGTTCGGAGTTTTGTGTTCTATGTTGTGCCAGATTGCTAATGCTGAATAAGAAGAAGAAAGAAATAACATTTATTCAAGACTTCACACAACATTACAATTTCACAAATAGGTACTCATACAAGACAAATCACACACCGAAAAGGAGAGAAACTAAAAATAGAATGTTGCGTGACGTCATAATATAGGTCGCGACTCAGTCGATTAAGGTCGTAAGACCTTAATAACTGATTTTCAGTCAAACCCTTATTCTAATAGCATAGAACAGAACTTCGTACACCAATCTATAATTTAACCATGTATCTCTAATATTCAGGCTCCTAAAATCCGCAAAACGACAGTTCTGGACGTGATGCAAAGACTCCTGCAGCCAAAGAACATGATGGTGTCGCTAAGTCCGGACAGAGCTAACCAACATTGCTACATATCAATATTGAACATCATACAGGTACACGGAACTTATGTCTCTACTTATATATTTAGCTTGAACCAGTTGGGCGGCGCGCGGTCTAATTCGGACAGTAACTTTTTTTTTTATGTTAAGGAATGACGTGACGAGCTAGCCGTTCGCCTGATGTTAAACGACACGGCTGCCCGTATCAGCTGCAGTGTCACTCGGAACTCTAAAGTATAGAGGTTCGCGTGACACTGCACTGCGCACGTCATCCAGAGACATCAGCACAATCTAGTAATAAAATTACTAAACTGCGAGATCAGATCATAAAGTCTCATTTGCCCAGTAATTTCATTAGCTACAGTGCCCTTCAAACCGGAACACAGCAGTGCTTGCGCACTACTGCTTGGCGGCAGAATAACTGGCAAAGCGGTGGTACCTACCTAGACGAACTTTGCAGTAAAGTCCTACCACCTAGTAAACTCTTTCAAATCTACAGAATTTCTATAAACGAGCGCTCATTTTATCAAGTTAATTATTATGTTGACTGGCCCGATAGTTTAGTTTGTCCCTGCCTTCTGAATTGTGGGTTCGATTCCCACCCAGGACAAACATTTGTGTTGAACAGAGTTGTTTGTTCTGTGTCTGGGTGTTATATTGTATTCTATGTATGTATTGACAAACATAATTCATAATTCATTTATTCAATAACAATTTTTACATTGTGTTTGTGTCAAAAAAGTATCTAAGTATTGTATCAGTTATCTGGTTCCCATAGCACAAGCTTTGCTTAGTTTGGGGCTAGATTGCGTTGTGTGAGATGTGCACACATATTATTATTATTGTTATTTATAACTCATTATCTAGCCACATTGCTGGTACTACTTGGTCTCATTCATCCACGCTATTGGATCCTGTGCTATCCTTCATCCATCTCTTCCAAACTCTCGGAGGTCATCGACCTCTCGCGCTGCCGGACCAGCAACTTATTGTTTTATCACTGCATTGACAGCCTCTGTGGTGTGGTGGTTGAGCAGGTCGGCTCATAGCCAAGAGGCGGCAGGTTCGATTCCCGCGGCAGGACAGGTATTAATGCAAAGAAAAAAAAAAGCGCAAATACTTGTTCTGCGTTTGGGTGTTGTGGGATCATGGTCCTCGTAGTTCCTAGGTCCCTAGACACAGGGAGTTCTAGTTAGAGTCCAGGATCTATATATTTCAGAGCGTTATTATTATTATTATTATTATTGGGCTAAGGCCCGTATTACAGAATGACAGTCCGTCCTCGATCTGTGCTCAAATTGAGACTTCATACATAAAACGATTATTTATGAAATGAATTGTGAATGAAATGACTTGAGCACTGATTAACTTTGCTCTGGATATTATACAATACGGATCTAAGACCGCTTGAAAATCCAAACAAGCGCGGCAATAGCCGCAATAGCATAGCATAAAGAGGGTTTATTGCAATACTTTCATTTCCTCTGTGTTACCTACGTATTATGAATCTCACGTTCAATTATTAATACTCTGTGACGAATTTGTCTAATATAATAGACCATAAGCACGCAAATGTATCCAATAAAAACCCATCGTGTTCCGTATTTTTTGATTTCACGCCAGTTACCTGCCTCACCTATCTGGCACAGTCAAAATGACAGTTCATGTATCACGGGGGTGATCATGGAACATTTATTGCAATCCAACAGGAGAAATTTCACTTCAAAAAAGATGTACTCAATTCGTTTGCATTTTTTCCCTTTTTTATGTTTATCACCTCAAATCTCCTTCATTTCTACTATCTACTAGGTGGTAGGACTTTTCTGCAAAGTTCGTCTAGGTAGGTACCACCACTTTGCCAGTTATTCTGCCGCCAAGCAGTAGTGTGCAAGCACTACTGTGTTCCGGTTTGAAGGGCACTGTAGCTAGTGAAATTACTGGGCAAATGAGACTTTATGACCTGATCTCACAATTTAGTAATCTTATTACCCACTAGAATGTGGCGATGTCTCAGGATGACGTGCGCAGTGCAGTGTCACGCGAAACTGTATATAGAGTTCCGAGTGATACTGCAACTGATATGGGCAGCCGTGTCGCTTAACATCAGGCGAAAGGTTAGCTCGTCACGTCATACGTTAACATATAAAAAAAAAATTCTAAACCGATTTGTAATATTTTTTTATTTATTTAAAAGTGTATACTTTCAGATTATGTATTCCCATATAAATTTTCTATTTCAATTAAAAATAACTGTAAAAATGTGTGTATTATAATAATCATCCAAGTATTTCTCAGTATGACATTAAGGCGATTGAAGTGGGCTTTTCTTCAAAGGATATAATATATTTGCAGGGTGAAGTAGACCCGTCACAAGTTCACAAATCCCTGCAGAGGATTCGTGAAAGGAAACTAGCCTCTTTCATCCCCTGGGGGCCCGCATCCATACAGGTACGACCAAACTATTCAGGTTTATTGGATCATGGAATAAGTCGTCCGCTCTTTACACTATTTACTCTACAAATAAAAACTAATAGGTTCCTTGACGGATTTGCTCTCGTTCTAAATCACTAATCATATCTAAATGTGAATGTGTATTTTTGTGTTTCATTCAAGCCAAAACAGCTGAACCGACTTGAACGAAATTTCCAACAGAGATATTTTATTCTACCGAAATCAACATGCAATACTTTTTATTCCGGACAATTGAGTTCGCGCGGGAAACAGCTGCGATGCGATCATGTAATTAGATTTCAAGCGAAATAAACTCTGTACTTTATGGATTTGACGGTTTACCTATGATGGTTTAGATTGGCCCGATAGCTCAGTTGGTAGTGACCCTGCCTTCTGAACTGCGGGTTGTGGGTTCGATTCCCACCCAGGACAAACATTTGTGTGATGAACATCGATGTTTGTTCTGTGTCTGGGTGTTATATTGTATTCTATGTATGTTTCGTATTCATATAACTAAACGCAATTTCTTTTTTTTTTGTACCCGATGTTCAGTTACTCACGAGCGCAGTAGCGAAACGCAGTCTAGTTCCGACTGTCATGCACCGCGGACTCGTCAATTTTGGAGCTTAAGCAATTTTCTCGTGTGTGTGTGTGTAACCCTGCCATCGCACGCGCCCCCTATCGGTCGATATATCTAAAAATCGAATCATCTGAACTACTACGCGTGTGTTAGTGCCCCTCAAAGCGTGAATCTCTGGATCTAGCTGGTGAACATCGAAGGTGGAACCTCAACGAGTGCTGGAGCAGTCCAAGGTACGTGTGTGCATTGTATTCGCTACAGCCTACGTCGAGTTTTTGAACATCGTCCTTTTCGAAATCGTATTGTCCCAGTGTAAGCAGAAAGCCACCCGCTATTTCGGTTAGTTTGGTGCGTATGCTACATTTTAATGGTGCCGAAACCAGGGAAGTTCCTCTTATCACACTATGCATATGGTATTTCTGGTCATAATTTTAGTATTATAGCTTAGGATACGTAAACCCATCGATCATAAGTACAAACTTACTGCATCCTAAGTTATTGCATCATCATGAAATCGTAAAAGAAATCGAGCCTAGTACCTACGTATAGTATTTTAAAACGTTCACTTGCTATCACCATCGAACAGGATTCTTTTCTATTCACACACATAATTAAACGGGAATTATTGTAGGAACAAATTGAGCAATCACTAACATTTGTCGGTGCTCAATTCCATCGGCTTACAATAATTTCAACATCAAAATCGTAACACATTAAACCTTATCATTTTTACATACTGAGTATAAATATTTCAATACTTAAATCATAAGTTAAAATCATAAAATAATCAACTGGAATTTTCTCAAGATTGTGGGGTAGAAAAATAAACTCTGCACTCATCGTACTGAGTCGCGACCACGCCCCGGCTCAACATTCCGTGTGTAGCCGATTGTAAAAGGTCGTAACTCTGTGAACAAATTCTAAGTGTTTATTTCTATTAAGATAAGGTTTAAATTCAACTTGTTATTTTTCGATTATTATCATTGTCGTTTTAACTTAGAACTTGTAGTAAAATTTAAGTTTTAATTTAAGACGAACTTTAACAAATACAGAACAATGCCTATTTTAAGTAAACATTCAACTCGTAAACGACAGAGTCTTGGAAAATCATCCATCAAGCCTAAATCATTAGAAGTCGAATATTCAATTAAGGATTTACCATCATTACGTAGAAAGCGAACTATCGCCTATAAGCGATTAGCTAAGGCTCTGGAGATAGGTGACTCATGTTTGAATGATAATTTACAGCGCGATTTATTTTTATCTTATCACCAGGAAGTCAAACAAATCGCTGCAAGTTTTGAGGATGCGCACCTTGCTATCTTGGAACTTGTTGGTGATGACTCGGGAGATGATGATGATGATGATGGTAACGTGCAAGAGCGTTTCGACGAAATGTATTACCGAGTTTTGTCCATTCATCGTAGGTTAACGAAACATGAATCACCACAACTGCAATCATCATCTTCATCACCTTTATCATCAAATATTCGTTTACCGAAAATTTCGCTTCCTCAATTTTCTGGTGACATTAAACAATGGCCGGAGTACTTCGATACGTTTAACGCATTGATACATCAATCCACATCTCTTAACGATACTGAGAAGTTTCATTATTTGATTTCTTCTCTCAGCGGCGATGCGTTATCAGTAGTCAGGGCGTTTCCTATGACTCATGAACATTATCACAACGCGTATCACTCGCTTGTCGCTCGCTATAAGTGTAAACGCACCTTAGCTTTTACATGTTGGCGGGATATACTAAACATTGATTTTAAAAGCAATAATGCGCGCGAGTTTCAAAAATCACTGGACTTTTTCGAAGAGAATTTGAGTATTTTAAAAACAATCGACTTGCCTATTGCGCACTGGGACTTTATTTTAGTTTATCACATTTTATCGAAACTGGATAAAGACTTGCGCCGTAGTTTTGAAGAAAAATACTCTCATGTCGAACTTCCGTCTTATGATCAATTAAAGTGTTTCTTGCGATCTAAGTGTGAGGCCTTGTTACGCGACACGCACTTTTCCGAATCATACAAGTTAAACAAGCCTGCGCCCAAGTTTGCGCCCGCGCAGCCGCAGCCTAAGCGCGCCAACATGTTGTCGCACACGCTCGTTGCCGCGACTGATGAACAATTTAATGAGAGTGATAATAAAACCAGTTCGTATTCAGGTAAATGTTCTTATTGTAATGAGTCTCATTCAATTTTATTATGTCAAAGTTTTCTTAAAAAATCTCTTGACGAACGCATGACAATAGCTAACGAGAAAAACTGGTGCTATAATTGTTTGAAGCCATCTCATCAATTAAAAAACTGTCAATCAATATTTTCGTGCCGCACGTGCAAACGTAAACATCACACCTTACTCCATCGCGATAAATCTAACATCGAATCCAATCATATCGGATCGTCGTTGGTTTCAAGGTCACAGACGAACGTCACTGTGCTGCTGGCAACCGCCATTGTGCAAGTTAAGGATGCTTCAGGCAACATGCAATCCTTCCGTGCTTTATTCGATACGGGAAGTCAAAGCAATTTTATTACCGAATCTGCAGTGAAGCGATTAAACTTAAAAGTGGTTAAGGCGAACGCGAACGTTTGCGGACTTGGAGAAGCCGCCGCGCCACTTATAGGTGACGTTACTTGTGTTGTTGGTGCAAACGGTCGAGTTTTATACGAGTTAGACATGCACGTTCTTCCCAAAATATGTGGCGATCAACCTATCGCACAATTAAACACATCGGGGTGGTCACATATTAAATCGCTGCCGTTAGCCGACCCTGGTTTTGACATTCCAGGTTCTATCGACTTGTTGTTCGCGGCAGATATATTCGCTGACTCTGTGCTCAATCAACACATCAGGGGAGGTGTCAACCAACCGACTGCGTTCAATTCAATCTTTGGTTGGCTACTCTTAGGCAAGACATGCCTATCTGCTAGTACTCTTCTGCACACATTGCCAGATATCGATAATGATTTAAATTCTTTAGTACAACGCTTCTGGGAACTAGATTCCCTACCAAAAGCATCGCGGTTGACTCCAGATGAATCACTTTGCGAACAAAAATTTATTACCGATCATACTCGCGATGATTCTGGACGATACATGGTATGCATTCCTTTCAAGGACAATTCCGAGCCCACTTTCGAAGGTTCTCGCGATGTAGCCTTGCGAAGGTTTCACGCTACCGAACGAAGACTGTCACGTGACCCTGACTTGCAGTTACAATACGCGGATTTTATGTCTGACTACATCGAAAGCGGTCACATGTCGTTGGTTCCAGTTGACGAGTTGGGCACAGGGAAATATTATATTCCCCATCATTGCGTTTTACGCCCGGACTCGGCCTCGACGCGCCTACGCGTAGTCTTTGATGGCTCGGCTAGGGATTATAACGCTCATTCCTTAAATGAAACGCAGCTCATTGGCCCTAAACTACAACCAAATATTCTGGACATCCTTCTGCGTTTTCGAGAACATAAAGTCGTTTTTATGGCTGACGTGCGTCAAATGTACCGTCAAATTTTGATATCGCCTGACCATCGTGACTACCAACGCATCTTTTGGAGGACCTCGCCCAGCGAGCCCCTTCAAGAATATCGTTTAAACACGGTCACTTATGGATTAGCTTCGTCTCCGTATCTTGCTTGCCGTACTTTGCGACAGCTCGCTGTAGATGAAGGAGATTTGTATCCTCTCGCGAAACAAATCGTTTTGACGGACGTGTATATTGATGACGTTATTACCGGATTCTCTTCTTTCGAAATGGCTCAAGAAGCAAAATCGCAAACCATCGCTCTTTTCAAACTTGGATGTTTTCAGCTCAGAAAATGGGCCAGTAATAATCCTCAGCTTTTATCCGATCTTCCCAGTGAGGACTGTTTAACTGGTTCTGTATCACTTGATAACACCGAAACACCGACTTTGAAGGTTTTGGGTCTCAAATGGGATCCCACCTCAGATGCGTTCCTTTTTGAAATCAAACCTTCGGATCGGCCATGTACAAAGCGCTCTATCCTCAGCGAAGTTGCTAGGATTTTTGACCCCCTTGGATTCCTCTCAGTCGTTACAATTCAAGCTAAATGTTTGATCCAGAAGCTCTGGATCTTCGGTGTTGGCTGGGATGAAACTCCCCCTGATGAGGTAATCCGTACATGGAACACCTATCAAAATCAATTGTCACTGTTGACTCAGCTCAGAGTACCTCGTCAACTCACCTGCGCAGACGCACAATCATATGATCTCATCGGCTTCTGTGACAGCTCTGAAATTGCGTTTGGAGCAATCATCTATTTGCGTGTGACTGTTGCATCAGGCAAGTCACGTGTGTTTTTCGTGTGCTCCAAAGCTCGTGTAGCGCCTCTAAAACGTACCTCTCTGCCCCGACTCGAACTCTGCGCTGCCGTTCTGCTCGCAGACTTATGTAAGTTCGTGCGTGACACTTACCTCTCTCATATCAAAATTGACGCGGTTTACCTCTGGTCAGACTCCACAGTCGTCCTCTCGTGGTTACGTTCACACTCCTCGCGGTGGGCAACGTTTGTCGCAAACCGTGTCAGTCATATACAAGACATTATTCCTACCGAATGCTGGCATCGTGTATCCTCTTGCGACAACCCGGCTGACCTCTGCTCGCGTGGTTTGTTTCCCGATGAAATCCTTCACAATTCGTTGTGGTGGGCGGGGCCACGTTGGCTATATGAACCTAAGGAGGCCTGGCCATCAGAGACGTCAAACATATCTCATGAAGATGAGGCTACTGTGAACGCTGAAGTACGAAAGTCAATCGTTTTAACTTCCAACGAGATCACTAAAACAGAACCTTCAGTTTACGAAAATTTGTTGAGTCGTTACTCTTCTTTGCAAAAGCTTGTTAACGTACTTACTTATGTTCGTCGATTTATAAACAACTGCCGTAATCCGAGTCAGGCTAATCGCAACAATTTTCTCAACAACGTTGAAAGACACAGTGCATTGATGCAAATCGTTAAACACGTACAAAGTAGTACTTTTTCGGAAGCAATCGATGACTTAAACTCGAATAAAATGCTATCAAAACCGTTTCGAAAACTTAATCCTTTTATCGATAGTCAGGGTATCCTCAGGGTGGGCGGCAGAATCATTCGATCAGGTCTAGAATACGAACAAAAGCACCCAGCTTTTCTGCCGTCTCAGCACGCCCTAACGTTCTTAATCATCGACTCCATTCATCGTAACTACTTGCACCCAGGCGTGAACACTACACACTATTTGCTCCTACAGCAGTTTTGGATAGTTTCCGCTAAACGCGCAATCCGTCGTTGCCTTTCAAAATGCATCAACTGTTATCGGACAAACCCTCAACCGTTACAACCGTTTATGAGTGACCTTCCGTCGTACCGCGTGAATCAAGTCAAAGCCTTTTCAGTGGTTGGTGTCGACTTTGGCGGCCCTTTCCGTATCAAGCTTGGATCGCACCGTGGAGCCAAGATCGACAAAGCATACCTATGTCTGTTTGTCTGTCTCGTTACTAAAGCCGTCCACCTCGAAGTTGTTTCAACGCTTTCTACAGATGGTTTTATCGCTGCGCTACGGCGCTTCGTAGCACGTCGCGGTCGTTGCAACGTAATACACGCTGACTGCGGAACGAACTTTGTCGGCGCTAAAAACCAGCTATCGTCCCTAATGCAACAGGCTTCTAGCGCGGAGAAGATTGAATTCAAATTCAACTCTCCATCAGCTCCACATTTCGGTGGCGTATGGGAAATCCAGATTAAGGCAGCGAAGTGCCTATTACTGCGCGTCGTAGGCGAACAAGTTTTGACCTTCGAAGAGCTAACAACTCTCTTTGTTCAAATAGAAGCCGTTCTAAATTCTAGACCCCTTTGCCCCATCAGTTCCGACCCGAACGACCTATCCGCTTTAACGCCAGGACACTTCCTCACTTTAGAACCTCTAACTACTGTCCCCGATCAAGATCTCACAAACATTAGTCCAAAACGGCTTAATCGGTGGCAGTTGTTACAAGCTTTTCATCAGAACTTTTGGTCCAGATGGAAACACGAATATCTGAATTCTTTAACACAACGCGCCAAATGGACCAAAGATTCTAAACCGTTGCACATAGGTTCGATGGTGATTATCAAAGACGACAACCGCGCGCCTCTGCTATGGCCATTGGCCAGAGTTGTACAACTTTTGCCTGGTGCTGATGGGATTGCTCGGGTTGCGGTAGTTAAAACCGCAAACAATCATACAATTCAGAGACCGTTGGTTAAGCTATGCCCTCTACCAATAGAGGACTAGCTTAAATCGTATATAATTTTAAATCGTAGCTTATTATGTTATAATTCGTATTAATATCTTATACTTACATCTAATTCGTATATATATCATACTCTTAACACATCGTATTATAATCTCATCGTATCTTAAGCTAAGTAAACTGTAGTGTTTTGTAACCGTTAACTGGACATCTGTTCTCGTCCCTAAATTCGTCCTATTTATCGTTTGACCAGAAAATACCATAGGCATTTTGGTGGGCGGGATGTTTCGTATTCATATAACTAAACGCAATTTCTTTTTTTTTTGTACCCGATGTTCAGTTACTCACGAGCGCAGTAGCGAAACGCAGTCTAGTTCCGACTGTCATGCACCGCGGACTCGTCAATTTTGGAGCTTAAGCAATTTTCTCGTGTGTGTGTGTGTAACCCTGCCATCGCACGCGCCCCCTATCGGTCGATATATCTAAAAATCGAATCATCTGAACTACTACGCGTGTGTTAGTGCCCCTCAAAGCGTGAATCTCTGGATCTAGCTGGTGAACATCGAAGGTGGAACCTCAACGAGTGCTGGAGCAGTCCAAGGTACGTGTGTGCATTGTATTCGCTACAGCCTACGTCGAGTTTTTGAACATCGTCCTTTTCGAAATCGTATTGTCCCAGTGTAAGCAGAAAGCCACCCGCTATTTCGGTTAGTTTGGTGCGTATGCTACAATGTATGTATTTACAAACAAAAATCATCTAAGTATTGTATCAGTTATCTGGTTTCCATAGTACAAGCTTTGCTTAGTTTGGGGCTAGATGGCGTTGTGTGAGATGTCCACACATATACATATATATATATATATATATATATATATATATATATATATATATATATATATATATATATTATATTATTATATACCATGCAGTGTATGTGCATAGTTACTATGGTAATTTTTGACATGATAACGTCTTATATCTCGATGAACGCACACCACAAATGTCACGTTCCGCCTGAGCCGAGCGTGCAAGCGAAAGCAAGGTACAAGCGTTTTCTTATGACGTTGTCAAGTAAATGGTAGAATGCGTGTCACCGCGGGACGTCTCTATGCTATAATGACGAGTAATATGAACTGAATAATAAAATGATGTGTAACGATATAGGTGGCCCTCTCGCGGCGGTCGCCGTATGTGCAAGCCACGCACAAAGTGTCGGGCTTGTTGCTAGCCAACCACACCAACATATCTTCTGTAAGTATGACACAACTCCGCATATATTGTTTTAACTGAAACTGATATTCTGCACTTGCCGAAATTAGCTTTTCTGAAACGGCACTTGTAATCTGCATTCCAAGATAATAAGATTCTTATTCTATCATCTTTAATTTATTTAATAACCCTGACTTGTTTGTTCGTAATGTATGAAATATTTTATTGAAACTGTAATTGACTTTGTCGTTTTTATCACAATAATAAATAAAAATAAAAAACGAGTGTGCTTTAGACCACACGACTGAAGTAAAATATCTTTAGCTAAAGCTTGAAGCTAAACAGCTTCATCTATCGGCCGGTGTAACTGTTTTTGCTTTGTTTAATGTCGCCATCATGACAATTGTAAATTGTCACTTTACGGACATATTTAAAATAAAAATAGTGTATGGAGTTGTATGTTAACAAACAACTTTCATCTTCCGTTCGCCACGCCAGCTTACTCCCCAAGTCAAGTGTGCGTAGAGAAGTTTTACTTCAAAAACTTATTTCTGCGACGTTCATCATCATCGTTTTTTACAGTTGACGTCTACTACTACCCGATGATAAATGAATATTGACCGTAGTAATTGATGTTTCCAGTTGTTCGAGCGTTGCGTGGCGCAGTTCGACAAGCTGCGCAAGCGCGAGGCGTTCCTCGAAGTGTTCCGGAAAGAGCCGATGTTCCACGAGTCGCTGCGAGAGTTCGACGAGTCGCGCGCCTCCGTCGCCGAGCTGGTCGCCGAGTACCAGGCGGCCGCCACGCCGGACTACGTGCACTGGAACCCTGGTACAGTACTTCGGTAGTAACCCCGGTCTCTTGCACGTTTATTGAACTCATATCCACTTACACACCAAATACAAAACGCTCATTGGTTACCTGTTGATCAACGCCTGTCTTTAACTAACGAGCATACAGTATTTGGTGTGTTGACATGCGTTTGACAAACATACGAGTAACCGGCGGTTTGTGTTGTGGACTATAACACTTTATTGCGAAGTCTCCCTATGTCCTTCCTCAGGGTCCAAACCATATCCATACCCACTTACAGCAAGATTGGTCCATTAGTTAGGTGTAATATGGTAATTATTACTATTAGCTGTGGCAACACTGCCCTATCGTTAATTTGTTTTCAGCAGTTATCAACACAAGACTCACAGTAATATGCTTTGTTTTTTTTAAGAGACATTTATAAATAAATATCTGTTCACATAGCGCCATCTAGCCCCAAACTAAGCAAAGCTTGTGCTATGGGAACCAGATAACTGAAACAATACTTAGATACTTTTTGTTTGTAACTACGTACCTACATTGAATATAACACCCCGATACAGAACAAATACCTATGTTCATCACACAAATGTTTGTCCTGGGTGGGAATCGAACCCACAACCCACAGTTCAGTAAGCAGGGTTACTACCAACTGAGCTATCGGGCCAGTCCAATTGTACCTTTATTTTTTTTTTACTAGCTACAACAATAATATAACAATTACTACTAAATATTGCTAGCTACACTACCTACTACAAAAATAAAAACGTAGACAGTCTAAATGCTCCAGCCCACTACCGGTAGATAGCGTACCCAACATGCTGGCAGCATTGTCGTGTTGAATTGCAACACTGATTTGTTGTGCCAATTAAGCTCCAGCATTGTGGATCATAAATTTATAACTTACTGTAAATGTGCTGAATTGTGGATCGCGTCGCATAAAACAGGTGCTCTGTTTAACTTTGGAAATCGCGATGTGCTCCCGGTACCCGTTGACCTAGGGTCGCAACATTCAACAATTTTAATTTATCACATTCGAAATTCGAATTTGACATTTCGTTTGCAACCGTTGACCAATCGCAATGCGTCAACCATCAAACTAACGCATTTTCCTATGTCCCCGACCCGGGCCTGTAATTTGTTCGCCGATTACCTTCTTTATGAACTATGGTAACTTTGCAGACTGATTTGAATGAATTAATACTACAGAGAACTTATATTATATACTTATTATTTGCAAAGTTGTAATCATTGTGGGTTATTTAAACTTTTATTTTTGCTTTCAGAGAGTAGCCAAATATAAACATGTCTGGATCTGATGTTGGAGTAAAGCAGTAACATGACAAAGATCACGTTGCAAAGGAGCATTCCAAAGGAAAAAGAGAAGACGGAAAAGTATTATTGAAATGTACACTCACCGTTGTTTATAAGTTTTGTTCTAGCCTGTGCCATTTATTGTTGTAATTTGTAATCTCGATTGTTAACATTGTTTCTCGAATATTAGCCTAACGTCACGTTATAAGTTAACATTAGAAACACGCACAAAAGCGTAATAAAATGATTTTGCTTTTTTACCAAGTATTTTTATTTCAATTTTACATTCGTTATTTCCTTACATTCCTTATTATTCCATTCACTATCACTCGTGCGAGTCTACACACATTGTGGTTTGTACATTCCTGAACATTCTTATAAACTCGTTTTGGATATTTTAGACATCAATATTTTAAAGAGATTACTACTATTGCTATGACCGATACGGCGACAAGCATTAGCCGTGGTGCAACATGAAGGCACATTCTAGGAACTGACAGCTGCTATCAAGCCAGGAAAGTTAATAATATATAATACTTATCTATGATGAGCTCCTAGAATGCTCCAACATTATTGCTATTCCAGAAATCACAGAATACATCTTATAAAAATAAAATTTCAACTGCTACATCTGCTACTACATTATCTCATCTATCAGAGAGCAATCTATTTTACAAGTTTATTGCCCTAAATATTGAAAAAATTCAATATTAATATTACAATTATAAACAGGGTCAGAATAGAATTATCGCTAAATCAAATGTCAAGTCATTTTAGGTACAATACACGCATATTGTATAAAATAAACTTGTTTTGCAAAAAGTCCAAACTTCAACTGTTTTTATATAAAAGCGAGTCATTAAAAACTATTGTGACGAAAGCAAGAAAATATTGTTGTCTCACTTCCACCGTTATGATTAAGTGCCGTGGTAGTGAGACAGCAATAGAAATGTCTGCTTTTTCAGATATTTTTTATGAAGTCGCAGTTTATAAATATCATTTTATAATTATGATACAGTAGATAATAAGGCCAAAAGTTACTTGGTTTTGTTTACTATTACAGCAAGCAAGCTGTTAGACAAATAGACACAGGAAAACAAAGTTTATAAATGTGATGAATATAATAAAATATTAAATGAAACTGTGTTTTATGGTTTGTAAATTTTTACATAAAGATAATTCTTACACTATAACATTACTTAAATTCATCCTCAGTGAACCAACTGTGAAAACAACCAACAGGTAAAAAGCAGAAAGATAATATTGTGAATTAATCAAAAAATTAAAACAATCTAGTCAATAACATACTGAATGTTGTTTCAAGTAATGTCATCGTTTCCTGAAAAAGTTAAAACCCAGTATACATAATATTAGCAAAGATAAAATAGTTAAAACATTAACGCATGCACACCTTTTTTATCACACAAATATAGCCTAATTTTTACACATTATTATAACAGTTGTTCTTATAAAAGTTTTGTAATTTCAACATAGACTACTAGTTACAATTAAAACATCACAATGCTGATATTATAATGTTAGTGCAATGATGGGAACAAATTATGATTTAATTTAGGTCCATATTACAGAATGATGCTCAATCAGAGATTTCATTCATAAAGTGATCAATTAGTGAATGAAATCTCTGCTTGAGCAGCGATCGATGACAGAGCATCATTCTGTAATACCAACCTGAATGTTCCTACCTAAGTTGCAAATGTGTCAACAATCAACATTGATGAAATTAAAAGCAATATAATTGGTGTGTTGTGTAGGCAAAATTATGATGTGGAATTACTTAATGACATGCCTTGATGGCTGGTGTGGGTTGTTGTCTTGGCTAGGAAGTCTGGCTGGATGGCTGGAACTTGGGCTGGATGATGGATGTCTTGCGGATGGGGACGGTTTCAGGAGTGGGAATCGCATCACCCGTTGATATCTTTGCTGGCACGGCAGGTGCTTTGAATGGAGCTGCAAGATTTCCTGGCCTCTGTTTTGCCATCTGATAATCACCTGAGTCGAAGAACTTTTGCTGAAATGTAATTAAGGTCATAAATAATTTAATTCTACTAATTAGATACTTTGCAGGAGTTTGACAGGGTAGTTTTATTATTTTGAACTGGTAATGTAATAATATAAAATACCTTGCACCAAATCTATAATACCATAACTGAGATCCTAACATGCACAAACACTTAAAGCACAATTGGGTATATTAGTCATATAAGATCCAAACACCCAAACACAAAGCATACAAAAATGTGTTGTAGCCCTGCAAATCTGCATTGGCTATGAAGTCATCACAGTCAATAACTTATCATTTTCTTGGAAATTGTATGTAAAATTGGTTACCAGTTGATCATACATCTTTTGTACTACAGCTATCTTACCTGCTGGAAAGAGATATATAAATTCAAATAAAATATATCATTAAGCATAATGAGAACTGTTATATCCAACGCAAAGTCCTACTCACTAAACTAATAACAATACAAAAATAAAAAATGATGAATTATGTATGATATTAATATTAATAATAATAATTTATTTTGACCATAAAGCAATACATTAGATAAAATTGGTACATCAAAGGTTGATACAGTAAAAGAAGGTATAATAAATATGGAACTCTAAATGAAAGACTTTGTCCTGAATGACTGACAATGAACAACGCACAGCTCTTGATATTTGAAGGGTGCCCATTCTATTCCCTCAACCTAAGGGGCTGAAATGGGGTGTTACATGTTTTACAACATGCATGGAGTTAACTCTAATGATTTGTACTTACTCCTTTAGCTAGCCTTTTTTGCAAGAAAGCTGAATGTCCTCCCGGTCCTCGCCCAAGCATTGCATTCGGGAATTTTGCTTTCAGTTTAGCTTCCTCCAACTTTTCTAATTCTTTTGGCTGAAATTTTTTAAATAAATGCTTGTAAAATTTAATGTGTTAGTAAAAAAAAAAAAAACTATCAAAAAAAACTTTCAATCTAATCTTATTCATTGCATAAAAGTGACGGCCTGAACCTACTTGTTAATTAATTTCCAGTAATCTATCTTTAGATTACTGGATATTAATTTACTTATTAATATGTAGGTACTTAGTACTGTCATAACAAACTCGTAACTTATGTATAAAATAATACAGATATTGTATTGTATTGTCTATTCATGGTTATACAGAAGTTGTATAGGGATAGTCTACAGGTGACAAAATTCACTGTTAAAGATACCAAAAACACACAAGTAGCATTCATTTTAGGAATGTGTGAACAAAATTTGCATGTTTAACTATTTATTCACCGGACGTTTGGACAGCTCAAAAACACTTTTGACCCATCTGCAGAGGTGGGTTCAATGATAATTTTCTGATATTTAGTTTGACATTTTAAGCTTTACGAAACTAATTTTGCAGATGCCATAAACGAAACCAATCCCAATCCAAACCTTGTATCATTTGACAACTTATACTCTACCCACAAACTGAATGACAACTTCAGATTATAGACATAAAAAACGAAAGAAAACGAATTAGTTACTTACATCCTTCGGAGGCTCATTCTGATCCAGTGAGTCACTCATGGTGATGTCTGAAACAAATAGATAACCATCAATTACTATAAACTTATCGTCAGATTAATCTAGAAAGGAAAATAGTTTTTGTTTACCCTCCATGCCATCACATTCACAAATACAAAGCAATGTGTTGATGCATGGTATGATGGCATGTTGTTTATGTTCGATTTGATTTAACCAATGAGTTTATTGCGTCGAGATAACCGACGCGTAAATTTCAATACTTTTTGCTGACTATCAATAATTAAAAAAGACAAATGCATATCTTTAACGTTTTTTTAACGTAAAGTTCTTTACCTTGACAGCAAACTTTTGTTAATAGAAATAAATAACACCACTCGTATAGCCTGGTAACGTTCAAATATTTTCAACACCAAGAAAAGGAGATGATAAAATCGAACTACATCGACAGCAAGCAAATTCTCGTGATTTTTACAACAAAAATGGCGTTTTACTCAGGGTTACCAAGTTACCATAAACCACAGAATACTACACAGTCTACTACGGAATACTATTACTTCTCCCGAGCCATAAACTTTTTCTTAGTCTGTCATTGATAATTTAGCGTAGCTTACATATACTCTTTGATGCAATTCTCTTTGGATATGCAACAGTGCGCGCTGATTATATACTCTTTGGTGCGCACACGCCCCGCGGCGCCGCGCGCCGTGCCAACACGTAGTGGTTATATGCTCTTTGGTGCCCACCACAGAGTAAATTGAATAGGTGCCCACCCACAGAACACTATTACTTCTCCCATAGTATCCTCTACTTGGTCTGTGCTTCTCCCGAGGCTGAGTTTTTGTTTGTCGGCGTTTTAAGTTGTTTATTTTATTCTTTTATTTGCTTTTTGTCGGCCCGGCTCGGCGGCACGGCGTATGAAAATTCAAATAAATAAAACTTTATCTACTTACCAAAATGGATAGTGAAAACTTAGAAGAAGAAATAGATGGATGTATCCACAGCATTCACGTCAGAAATTTCTTTTGCCACGAAAATTTGGAAGTTAACTTGAATAGAAATGTAAATTTTATCGTTGGCCGCAATGGTAGCGGGAAAAGCGCAATATTGACGGCCCTGGTAGTCGGTTTAGGAGGAAGAGCTTCTGCGACAAATAGAGGAAGTAACCTACATTGTAAGTTGGTGGTTCGAAATCACCGCGGTATAAGCGAAGCAATTCTATCTACGATAGGCATAAATTATAAGCTGCTTTGATAATCCACGAAGTCTAATCAAGTTTTAATAATTTATTTGTTCTGTTTCAGCCTTCATCAAAAAGGGGCAAAACTCTGCTACAATAGAGATTAAGATAAAAAACAACAGTGCTAAAGCCTACAAACATAATGTTTATGGTGACCATATCACTATTGTAAGGCATTTAAATGCATCTGGTGGGTCTAACTATAAGGTCAAGTCGACTTCAGGTAATAATTCATTTAACTAACAACCTTATTAATAAACACGAAATAGCTTTGGATTAGTTACACCATCTTTTGTCTCTTTCGACCCACCTAAATATTCCAGTAGCAAAAAAGGACAAAAGCTGAAGTAACTAACCAAAGACCGTAATACCCATTTATTAATAAGGCTGTAAAAGTTTAGTGTGATATATGATATCTGCTGGGACCTTAGTGTGCTCTCAAAAATTTTATGGTTCTTTCTTTCTGGCATATTTTGTGTACTTTCCTCTGCTTAATTACTGCAGTCAAACCTACAAGCATGTTACAACTCTTTGAATATTGTATATTTTTAAAAGCAGGTCTCCCCATATTCTTCATCTCTTATTTAGTGGCAGTTTCAATACAATTTATCCAACATCATGTAATATGAGACATGGGTAAAGAATAGTACTAAAATAAAATAATCTCATATCCATAATAAAAATTACCAGATTCTAATCACAGTTATAATATTTGTAATTATTTTAATAAGTACACACTTCATCGATTGTTTTTTTTTGTATTTGACATTTCCAGGAGAAGTAATATCAACAAAGTTTGAAGAAGTCAATGCAATCATACTTGCTCATGACATTCAAGTAGATAACCCAATATCTGTGCTCAACCAAGATGACGCAAGGAGTTTCCATGCATCAGATTCCAAGAAAAAGTATTTGTTGTTTAGGAAAGCCACCAACTTGGACCAGACCGAGGCTAACTATGTATGGGCTCTGGAGAATTGTAACAAGGCTACTGCAATATGGAATAAGAAAAGTGATGTAAGTGCTCAGTTTCTTTGTAACCAGAAAAAGGTTATTCATGGGATAAAAAGCAGACACGAAAATACAATCTAATCCAGAATTTTCTCCATTTTTTAAGTTAGTTGACAACACAGCTAATTTTGGGAACTGTATTAAAACAAAAGAATATTTTTTGCTATAGCTGGTTTATGATTTTTTAGTCATAAGATAACCAGCCATTGAAAAATGACCCTTAATTTTTTGTTTGAATTTATAACAGCTATGTTTTTAGTAAACTTTAGTTAGGTACCATAAATTGCCCCTTACTAAGTTCAATATTGCCACATTACAAGTCTTACAAATGGGTCTAACAATCTTTGATTTCATTGTTAAAGTATTATATTTATTATTAGGTCTTTACCTATGAAATTGCCGTTTTGTTTGAAAAAAGTTAAAGTTTTTTTTTTTCGAACTTATTTATTTCTTTTATTCAAAGTAATCACCCCTGCAATCAATGCATCTTTGCCAACGCTGTGACAGTTTATGGATGCCCTTCTTGAAAAAATCAGCAGGACGGGAGACAACAAACTCTTCAAAGGCGTTTTGTACTGCCTCTCGGGAATTGAATTTTTTTCCCGCTAAAAAGTTGTCCAAATTTTGGAAAAAGTAATAGTCGGTAGGCGCAAGATCTGGTGAGTATGGCGGATGAGGGAGAGCTTCCAAACCCAACTCATGCAGCTTAGAGACGGTCTGTTGTGCAGTATGGGGTCGCGCGTTGTCGTGAAGTAGCAGTGGAGACGACCGATTGACCAAAGCTGGTTGCAGACGTGCGAGTTTCGCCATCATTGTGGTCAGTTCTTCAATGTACACATCTGCAGTAATGCTCTCGCCGTTTTGTAAAAAGCTATGATGAATCACACCAGCACTAGACCACCAAACTGTGACCATCACCTTTCTAGGGGTCATTTTTCGTTTTGCACATTGCTTTGGTACCGAACCAGGATCTAACCAACTTGCTGAGCACTTTCGATTGTCAAAAAGAATCCATTTTTCGTCGCACGTAACAATTCGGTTCAAAATTCCTTCATTTCTGTGCCTGTTAAGCAGCGCAAGGCAAGTCTCGACGCGTACGTTGCGCTGGCGATCGTTAAGTTCGTGGGGCACCCATCTATCAAGCTTTTTTATCTTGCCAATCTGTCGCAAATGGACCAATATTGTTTTGATGCTAACATCAAAAGCTGCTGCCAGCTCAGCTGTAGATTGAGATTCATCAGCTTCCACAATGGCCTTTAATTCATCATTGTTGACCAAAGTTTCCGGACGACCACGAGGTTCATTTTTCAAGTCAAAATTCCCAGAACGGAACCGAGCAAACCAATAACGGGTTGTACGTTCGTTTGTACAGTTCTCTCCGTAAACGTCGTTGATGTTACGTGTCGTTTGTGCCGCGTTGGTGCCACGACGGAACTCATATTCCATAATTACACGAAATTTCAAAGTATCCATTATGAGGAAAAATGTTGAAATGTAATGAAAATACAACGCTAATCAACAAACAAAAGACTTATATTGTAAATAGAATGTCATATTTTTAAAACAAAATTAATTTGAATTTAGAATTCATAGCCAATCAAAACTTTTTTTTGTTTGAAAAAGTCTGTACTGCAAAACGGCAATTTCATAGGTAAAGACCTATTATCAATAAGCCATTATACTGGTACTGGTATTTTTACACCTATCTGTAAACTTATAAACAAATTTTACATTGTAAAACATTTTTATATCCTTGTGACATATAAGATACATCTATCTATCTATCTATCTAATACCTTTAAATGTATGTATATATAATATGAATATCTGACACCACTCCAACAATTTTCATAAAATGTAGTAGGATGCATATTTAGAAAACATCGATTTATCCGTCTTTTCAGGTAATGAATAACAGCTACAATATCATTAGAATGCGAAGGTAAATTTCTTCACCTTCAAAGTTATAATAGCTCTGTTGTTATGTTGTTTTTTCAAGTTCCTTCTTCTGTGAAGAAAATTATTATTGGGGGCTCTTTATCAATGCATCTAATTTATATGTATCTAGATATATATATGACAGAGCTAATAATAATATGGTAGTCATTATATTAGGAAAGAAACCGATATTGAGCAAATATTTTAATCCTATTGGCGATGTTTGGTACAAAGATGAAAGTCAAATCAATGACTCTTTATTGATAATCAATTTAAACATAACTGAAAAATATGACTTTCCTGTAATCTATTTCTGTCTATTTCCAACTTAAACTCAAATAACTATGAGTCCAAATCCTATATCTATGATGAGAACAATATTTCATTCTTCTAGGCATGTATGGAACTAGAAAAAGAATATAAAAAGTGGAAAACAAGCTATGAACAGTTACAATCCCGTGATGAGATCGAAATGCAAAAGCAGACACTACAAAATGAGTACTACTGGAGTGAGATAGCCGAATTTGAGAAAGAGGCCAAAACTATTCAAACACAGTATGATAAGCAGAAAGCCAAGATGGAGAAGCTTGTGGAGAAGCTCAATAATATGGAGAAGAACTATGGAAGCAACACTGATTCTATCCAGTAAGTGGATCACATTATTGTTCAAACATAAATTATAAAGTACTTTTTTCTAGACTGTATGTCCCTTCATTGCCCTATTTAACCGACTTCAAAAAAGAGGGAGGTCCTCAATACGACTGTATTTTTAAAATGTTTGTTCAGAACAGACAGAACTTTAGCACTTTTGACTGGGTGAACTAATTTTGATGATTTTATTTTTGTAGCATTCTTTAAAGCCATAGATAGGTCTAAATTTTGTGATCAGCTTATCTGATGTTAAGCTATAGTGTGGCCGAAGATGTAACACACAAATCCAGATGGTACCCAATAATTACATATTGACTCTAGTGCCTTAAATAATAATTATACCTAAGTATAATAATAAATTGGTATTGGTTTTATTAATAACTTCACTACCGAAATGGGACAAATATAAAATACAATACAATACAATAATACTTTATTGAACACCAACTAATATATAACAATGCACCTTAAAAAACTTACAAAAAATGGTAGAACATAGGGCGGCCTTATCACATTAAGCGATTTATTCCAGGCTACTTTAGGATGGACAGGAATTAAAGGACAAAATTGCGGTTGGTGTGGTTACAACTTACTATTAAAAATAATGTGATAACATAGGTATAAATAATCACTTTAAATATAAAAACAATATATACTAAACTTATAATACATACTAATAATCATAAATATAATAATACAACAAAATGTTATTGTTTTTCACCAAATATATTGTCCACACGAACTGAACACATGATTCGTACAAAAATTTCCTAAAATTAATAAACTCGAGGTATGTGCGGACACGCGTCTCAAAGTCTATGGAGAAACTATCGTGTCCAACTCCTTGCAAGTGAAACTACGACACAATTGAAGGGGTGAGAATAAAAAGGGTATATCTGATTTTTTTCACCAAATGACTTAGGTATCGTTGGATTCAGCGTGAAATTATCTACAATAATACATTCTCAAAATACCGAAATGAGGCTTAAATCTCGAGATTTTGAGTCTAAAAACGGCTTATCTGTCACAGGTATACAGTTCACTTAGCATAAAAACATTATTATATTTATTTTATTATGTTATATTTTTACAGTAATTGTATGAATTAGTACTATATTAAAGATTTTAAAATAGAATTAAAACATTTTCAAGCAACTGAAACTTACATAAACCTTTTCTATTACCTTATAAGCACTCTACATTAAAATGACGCCGTTGAAGTTTAAAGTCAATTTTCTCGAAACTATCAACTTGTCAGTTAAACCCTTTTTATTCTCAACCCTTCAATTCTTAATGCGACTACTACTGCAACTACTTATGCAACTGTTTTAATTATTAAATCTCGCGCATCCTTAAACGTAAACAACGTGTGACCTTACAAAGGTAGCTCTCACATCTAAAGCATGGAGGCTGGGCGGAGGCAGGGCTGGGTTATTTATTAATTAATAGGCTATTTGACTACTATTAAAAATGAACAAGTAAATATTATTTTCATAAAGTAGGCAAAAAATGAATGTAATCATTGTAAAAAATAAGTAAAATCGGTAAATTAATCACGGAGTAGTACGCTTTTAAAGTTTCATCGCATGTCCCTTTCTCGCAAAACAGAGATCGTTTTGAGCTTCCTCACAGCTACTATGAAGGCATGGCTTGTGACGTCACATGCCAAAAGGATTGTATGTAGAGCTACCACAGCTTAGTAATGAGTTACTGTGAGGACTGGTAACTGACGTTACTGCGTGTTTGAGTTGTCTCTTTCTATTTCTGTATTTTAAAGTTGTTTGAGATATTCAAGTTTTGTTTTCACAGTTATCTATTTTTTGAGGTATATTATTTATGTATGTAATAAAAATATAGTAGTCAAATAGCCTATTGTTTACAGAGCCTTAAAAGACCAGCTCAAAGAGAAGTCTAAAGAGAAGACGTCACTGGAGCAAGAGTTGCGTCGGCTGGAGTCCGAGGTCCGCGAGGTTCAGTCCACGTGGCGGAGCGCCCAGGGCTCCTCGGGGAAACAAAAGGAACTCCTGAACAGAGAAAATAGGAAGGTGGCGGATTTGGAGCGAGAGATACAGAATATTGAGTGAGTATTTGATTGTAGTTCATTTATTTATTTGGCACACTAAACAGAATATAACCAACACAAAAACAAGAAAAGAAAAAAGTATTTACATACATTTTGAGCTAGGTTACATCCCAAAACATGTGCACACTTCATGATTAACAAAAATATTAAGAATAAGAATTAGAAAGAAGAAGACTAAAAAGAAGAATAAGAATTAAAACAAAGTTTTAAAACTATCGTGAGTATGACACATTTTGTAAAAAAAATTGCATGCTACTAACGTGCTGGCTCTCGCGAAAGCCGCCGTGTCTTGCGTTAGTAACTGGCTCCCAGAGGTCAGTGTAATTTCGACTTATTATCTGACGTGAGTTTAGCCGTTAATAATTTTACAAAATGAGTATTTAATGTCTAAAAGTTACTGTCTATGTTGAAAAAATATAAGTACAAATGAATTATGTACTAGTTTCCGTAATGTACATTAATGTGTGTTTTCTGTGTCTATAAAATAATAGGTCTTTACCTATGAAATTGCCGTATTGCAGTACAGACTTTTTCAAACAAAAAAAAGTTTTGATTGGCTATGAATTCTAAATTCAAATTAATTTTGTTTTAAAAATATGACATTCTATTTACAATATAAGTCTTTTGTTTATTGATTAGCGTTGTATTTTCATTACATTTCAACATTTTTCCTCATAATGGATACTTTGAAATTTCGTGTAATTATGGAATATGAGTTCCGTCGTGGCAACAACGCGGCACAAACGACACGTAACATCAACGACGTTTACGGAGAGAACTGTACAAACGAACGTACAACCCGTTATTGGTTTGCTCGGTTCCGTTCTGGGAATTTTGACTTGAAAAATGAACCTCGTGGTCGTCCGGAAACTTTGGTCACCAATGATGAATTAAAGGCGATTGTGGAAGCTGATGAATCTCAATCTACAGCTGAGCTGGCAGCAGCTTTTGATGTTAGCATCAAAACAATATTGGTCCATTTGCGACAGATTGGCAAGATAAAAAAGCTTGATAGATGGGTGCCCCACGAACTTAACGATCGCCAGCGCAACGTACGCGTCGAGACTTGCCTTGCGCTGCTTAACAGGCACAGAAATGAAGGAATTTTGAACCGAATTGTTACTTGCGACGAAAAATGGATTCTTTTTGACAATCGAAAGCGCTCAGCAAGTTGGTTAGATCCTGGTTCGGTACCAAAGCAATGTGCAAAACGAAAAATGACCCCTAGAAAGGTGATGGTCACAGTTTGGTGGTCTAGTGCTGGTGTGATTCATCATAGCATTTTACAAAACGGCGAGAGCATTACTGCAGATGTGTACATTGAAGAACTGACCACAATGATGGCGAAACTCGCACGTCTGTAACCAGCTTTGGTCAATCGGTCGTCTCCACTGCTACTTCACGACAACGCGCGACCCCATACTGCACAACAGACCGTCTCTAAGCTGCATGAGTTGGGTTTGGAAGCTCTCCCTCATCCGCCATACTCACCAGATCTTGCGCCTACCGACTATTACTTTTCCAAAATTTGGACAACTATTTAGCGGGAAAAAAATTCAATTCCCGAGAGGCAGTACAAAACGCCTTTGAAGAGTTTGTTGTCTCCCGTCCTGCTGATTTTTTCAAGAAGGGCATCCATAAACTGCCACAGCGTTGGCAAAGATGCATTGATTGCAGGGGTGATTACTTTGAATAAAAGAAATAAATAAGTTCGAAAAAAAAATACTTTAACTTTTTTCAAACAAAACGGCAATTTCATAGGTAAAGACCTAATATATAATGTATTTACTGACTTAAGTGTAGAGGTGTGTGCTACAGACTGCCGAATCCGCGTTAGTAGATAAGGTAGATCGGGCTGGCGACATCGAAACAGTCGTCTCTGCTCCGCCGGACAAAATGATTTATGACAATACTACTATTGATAAATTTTTAAAAATAGTTCAGCATTTGACCACTGTCTCACCTGATGGAAATAAATGCCGCAGTCTACGATGGTGCATGCTTCCCTAGAAGATACCTGTCCACTCTTGACTTCAAGACTTCCAGATTAGCTGCAAACAAGGAATCCGAAAAGGCGTTCTCATTGGCTAACTATAAATTGCGTAGCAAAACGTTTAGTGCGGGTTGATGGAATAATAATAATAATAATAACGCGCAACGATCACGTACATAGATACTGCACCCTAACTAGGATTCCCTGTGTCTAGGGACCCAAGAACTACGAGGACCATGGTCCCACAACACCTAGACCCAGAATAAGTATTTGCGCCTTTTTTTCTGTGAACATATTATTATACTTGTCGGGCCGCGGGAATCGTACCCGTCGCCTCCGTGTTACGAGTCGACCTGCTCAACCATCACACCACAGAGGCTACATGACATGAATTTCAGCTATGTATGGATGCCGTGACCGTGCTGAATGAATGATTATGTTTGTATGTATGAAATAAATGGAATGAGAATGTGCGGGCAGGTCGGGGAGCGCGACGGCGCGGCGCAGCTCGCTGGAGGCGCGCGCGGGCGCGGCGCGGGCGGCGGCCGAGGCGGCGGGCGCGCGGTACGCCACGCAGCAGCACGACGCGGCGCAGGCGCGCGCGAACCTCGCCCGCGCGCAGGCGCTCGCCGAGCGCGCCGCCGCCCGCGCGCAGCACCAGCGGGACGCCATCAGTATGTCTGCTCATGCTCACGATCCTTTACTAATCATTTTTTTTTATGTTCTATTAAATAACCTTCAGAGAGTTTTGGCGGGAAAGCGAAAAAGATTGCGTCACCGCATTCTATTATTTTCCAAAACTTGTGTTATTTTCAGTGTGAGTGCATAAAATTGGTGGCATTGTATTTGTTAAGTGCTGAAATACAGGCGTGAGTGTGAGAAAATGGTATAATGATGGTGAAACGTTTCTTTTCGTGTTGTTTCCAAAACTCCATAGAAGCTTCAAGTAAAGTTGCCACCACTTTACTAGGAGTATGACTTTGACTAGACTATGACTTGACTAGATGACTTCGACTGTGACTTGACACATATTTGCGTGAAATATCATTAACTTGATAAATTATCAATTACTTGACACTGGCTAAATACACAAAAGTGTAGAGCCAAAACATTTAAAAAAAAAACCTTCATCATCTTCATCTCTATCACTTACAATTGGTGACCCCTCAACGTAGAACGGCACTATACTCCGATTCTTACACTGTCTCTGTAATTCGCCTTTGGAATAGTCTACCTACCCACATTCGTCAGGCATCATCAATAGAGGTATTTTAATCCAAAATCTGTAACCACTACTTCACTCTTAATTTCTCTCATCACTCAAAATCAATTCGCGCCGTGTCCGGGGCAAGACTGATCGTAGTACACCGAGCGTTCCATTTATATAGACAGTTTTTTTCTTTTTTTTTATAGCCAAGTAAATACCTATTCACTCTTCTCTTGAACACACCCGGGTCATATTTCGCCGGAAACACAGACGCTGGCAGGGCATTCCATTCCTTAGCCGTTCTAATTAAGAACGTTGAGTCAAATCGTTGTTATCATCAGTTGCCGGTGTTGCCACTGTAATAAATTTAAATGCCACCACAGGGTAAATTACGGTACTGCCCGCTGCGCATAGAGTTTGTAACTGGACGTTGCCGCCGTCAGACATATAATTAAGTTGTTGTTTTTCTTTATGTCCCATCAATATTGCAATAAGCTGGTGAATGTGAGGCGAACGGAAGTTTAAGTTGGTTCACGTGGATCTCCATTGCCAACATAACAAAGTTAAACATTAATTGTATTATTATGTTCTTCTTTTTCGTTTAATGGCTTTCTATCGCTTTTTAGCGATAATTTTGCCAATGTCAAGTAAGGAATTTTTGTACAGTTATATTATGTCAAAGTATTATTTTGTCAGTCAAAATGTCACAGTAAAATGGTGGATATTTTACAGAAAAGGCATGATTTCAAAACTTGGAACCATTTGCCAACACTCATGCACGTTCACGAACACTTAATATAATAATAATCCACCCTTATCACACGTTAAAATTCAAAAATACACGGTTTATTATTTATATATTTATACACAACCGCCGTTTTCGGATTCTTATCAACGACCTATTATTATGTTGGTATGTCCGGTAAAATGACAATTTACAATTGTCAAGATGGCGACATTAACATTAAACAAAGTTATACCGGCCGATAGATGGAGCTAAGCTAAAGAAGTTTTATTTCAGTCGTGTGGTCTAAAGCATAAGCATCTAAAGCATACTAGTTTATTGTGAAATTCTTTAAAGATTTTGCTGTGAAGTCCCGGCGTACTAATACGACCACCTCATCTCTTCGCTTGCATGTCGTAAAAGCCCGCTCTGTCAGAAAAGTTCGTTCTGTCTTTTCAGGGCAGTTAAAACAGCAGCTTCGTGAATTAGAGTCTCGCGGCAACGACTCTCTAGGCGTGTACGGCGCTAACATGGTAGAGTTACGTCAGCGGCTGCAGAAGGCGGCTAAACAGTTCAGCGCGCCACCCAGAGGACCCGTCGGTCAGTGGCGTAGAGTACATTATTGCTTACATCGACCATTAATGATGATAAATAACGTTATTTGTACATTTTACCGCTCAAGCAGAAGTTTAAAGATCAATTTCGCCTCACAGTATGGTAGTAGCTCGGTAGGTGTAGGTTTGATTCTCACTCAGAATAAATATTTGTAATGATTATTGATGTATTTTCTGTGTTGGGGTATTCTAATACCTAAATATAATGAAATTACAAAACAAAAATTACAAAAGTATTTTATCAGTTATCTAATTCTCATACAAGATTTTCTCAGTTGGAGGTTAGATGGCGCTGTTTGAAATGACCACATTTTTTTTTAAAGTAACACTATTTCTAGGTTCATACATAAAGGTGAAGGAAAAGAAATGGGGCGGAGCCCTTGAGCATATCATTGGAGGCTCCATGCAAGCGTTCTGCGTCAACACGCCGGAGGACTCGAGGAAACTGTTCGAGATAATGGGACAGGTGATTTGTTTCATTACAGTATTGTTTTTATAACAATGATGTACGTAGGATGGAAATGGAAATATGGAAACGTCTTCATTTCCATATTACATATTATTCATGTTATATACTATTCCAGTACAGATTAATTCAAAATAATGGTCGAAAACCTTGGTATTGGAGAGAAAAACGTTAGTTTAAAAAAAAAATTTTTAGAAGATTATTAATTTTTTAAATGTGTTTTTTATAGACTATTTGAATGTATTGGGTGGAAAGGATGTATGTAGGATGATTCAATGATGTTTTATAAGTTTTGTAGATTTTAGGTAAGAACTGACATTATTACCTATATATTTAAAAATATGTGTTATAGATTACCTTACTTGAATGTGATTTTCTTAGGAAACACCAACACTAACAGATCGGAAATGTGTGTTTTATTATGTAACTTTAGCTTTTTATCGCTGATTTTAAAGCTAGGATGATGTACTTTTTGAAGTAAAACTTCTTTACGTACGCTAGACTCAGGAGTAAGCTCGTAAATGTGTCACTAGGCGAACGGAAGTTGAAAATTGTTGTTTAACGTTGATCTCCATAGTCAACATGACAAAGTTAAATATTACTTTAAATTTGTGTTATTATGTTGGTATGTCCGGTGAAATTACAATTTACAATTGTCCAGATGGCGACATTAACATTAACATTAAACCAATGGATGGAGCTAAAGTAAAGAAGTGTTACTTAAGTCGTGTGGTCTAAAGCACGCTCGTTTATGTACGGTGACGGCAGGTGTACGGCAGCAGCGGCAAGCCTTCGGTGACGTGCAGCAAGTTCCTCGCGGCGCAGCACGACGTGCGCCGGCACGAGGTCCGCGCGGCCGGCTTCCTCTCCGCGCTCGACTCCGTGGACGTCGCCGACCCCATCGTCGCCAACTTCCTCATAGACAACGTCGGCCTGGAGTCCATACTGCTCGTTCCGGATCATGGTAACTGTTATAACCTCAACCTAAGAGTATAAGACTTTTCTATTCTCTCTGTTTGAGTATTGTCAGTTTGATTTGTTTTGTCTTATTATAATATTTACTTAAACTATGTGGTTTATTTTAGTAACAACAACACATTATAAAACAATCATAATAACATCAACAACAACAATTATAACAATACAAACAACAAAATTCAAAAAAATACAATACAAAAAAAACAGAAATTTATACAATTTAAATCAATACTATGGGTACATGATGATACAATATAGTATCAATTAAAAAAGTTCAAGCCCGGTCGTTGCCAATTTTGTTATAAGCAACGTCGGCCTGGAGTTCATACCGCTGGTTCTACATCATAGTAAGCGATACAAAAAACATAATACAATACAAAAAAGTCGTTTTTTGTATTGTGTCAACATCAACAACAACCAATACAATACAAACATCGAACAATGCTATACAAACAACAACAATCGATACAATACAAACATCAAAGAATGCTATACAAACAACAACAATCAATACAACACAAACATCAAACAATGTTATACAAACAACAACAATCAACACAATACAATTTTGACTTCACCTTTGGCACCTTTGGAAAAGACCCAGTTTTAAAATGCAAAAGTAAATTGCCAATATATGAGTACTGTGTTGCATTTTTAATAGACTGGATGTCTTATATATTACAGATTCTACACCTCAATACATACAATAAGATACAATTCTTACAGTTTCACAGCTTATTAGCGGTGATTTCAGAATGTGTACCTATACCCATAGGCTACCCATAGGCTGAACAACCGTAGTTATATTAATTGAAACCCTTATCCTCCAGAGGACGCGATCCGGCTGTCGAGCAACGAAGAAAACGTTCCGGAGAACTGCTCCAAGATAGTGACCCTGGACGGCACGGAGTTCCACCCGGCGCCCAACTACCGCAGCTACGGCGGCGCCGGCCGCGGCAGCCGCCTGCTGCAGGTCGGCACGGCGGAGAGGAAGAGGTGAACACTGCGGCGGCAGCGCGTAGCACATACCTGTAGCATACATATACAAGGTGGAATTTAATTCGTTCCTTTCCTTTAATATATGTATTCAGTTCATGCTATATAATGCACCCATATAACTAAATAAAAAAGTACTTATGAAATAAAACTTAAATCTAGGTATTATCAAATTTAAATTCTAAAGAAAATCCTTGTGACATTGTACAAAGTAGGTGTTTTATTGCCCACGGAACATTTACAAAGCACTCAGCTGGTGCCCGCGCTGTGTGTACCGTTAAATAAACATTTAAAGAGACATTTTAAGAGGCACTAAATACTAAAACAAAATCATTTTTTTTGAAATTGGATCTTGTATTAATATTCTATAGCATGATCTGAATATATACATTTAAGGAAAAGAGTGAATTAAATGCCACCTTGTATACATAGCGGGTTCAATTCCCGCGATTCCCGCGTGTGCACGGAAAAAAGCGCAAATAATTGTCTGGGTGTTGTGGGACCATGGTCCTTGTAGTTCCTGGGTCCCTAGACACAGGGAATCCTAGTTAGGGTCCAGGATCTATGTATGTGATCGTTGGGCGTTATTATTATAATGATGAATCTTCTGTACTTGTATATAAATGTGCCAATTTTGTATGAATATGAAACCAGGCAAGTGCATGCCGAGATCAAAGAGGCGGAGTCAGCTCTGCAAGCGCTGGAAGCGCAGGCGGAGGAGATGAACGGGGACGCCCGCGAGGCGCGCGACACGGAGCGCGTGGCCTCGCGGGCGCTGCAAGCGCTGCTCGCGGAGAGGCACGACAAGACGGAGGCGGCTAACGCGGCCGCTGCAGCGCTGGAGCAGCACCAGACCCCGCACCACACTGTCTTGGTATGAATGGATCTTCTTGCATTAAAATGCTTATCATTCGCTCATCATAGCTTCATCTTTTATATACACGGTGGCATTTAATTCACTCTTTTACTTAAATGTCCATGTCATAGAGTAATCGTACAAGGTCCAATTAAAAAAATAATAATTTGTTTTAGTAATTAGTGCGTCTTAAATTATTCTAAGTTATCTGTATGATAGCCGAAATGTCTATTTAACGGTACACACAGCGCGGGCACCAGCTGAGTGCTTTGTAAATGTTTCGTAGGTAATAAAACACTTCGGCTTTTCTTTAGAATTTAAATTTAATAATACCTAGATTTAAGTTTAATTTCAAGAATACTTTTTTATTTAGTTACTAGTTGCGCCCCGCGATTTCACCCGCGGATAAAAAGTATTTTAATTATTTGCTCATCCCACGAAAAAATTTCACTTTTCCGGTATAAAATGTAGCCTATATGTTAATCCAGTGTATAAGCGATCTTGGTACCGAATTTCATCCAAATCCATTCAGCCGTTTGAGCGTGAAGGAATAACAAACATACACACGAAACACACAAAATTTCGCCTTTATAATATTAGTGTAATATGGGAGCTTTCTATAGCATGGGCTGAATACATACATGAAAAAAAACGAATTAAATTCCACCTTGTATATGATATATAAGTCGGATTTTTACTTACATTATTACTTACATTTGTTAATTATTAACATCCCTAATCTATAAAACAGGTGGAAGAATTAAACATATCCAAAGAGAAGCTTAAAACGCTACAAGATCAAGTTGACGCGTTTACGAAGAAGGACCAGGCGTTCAGGAAACGTATCGACGAATTCGACTCGCAGATAAAGAGTATAAAGACGCAGTTGGCAGAAGCCACCGCCACCTGTCGGGCTCTCAGTGTAAGTATACATTTATAGGTAGTTTAGTTATTTCATTATGATTGTAAAACTTTGATGAGATGATTGTTGTAGAAAAAGAATTTAAACAAAAAACGAGTGTGCTTTAGACCACACGACTGATATAAAACTACTTTAGCTCCATCTATCGGCCGGTACTTAACTTTGTTTTTGCTTTGTTTAATATGTCGCCATGTAGATTGTCATCTTACCGGACATTTCAACATAATAATACAAATTTTTAAATATGTTAAGATGACAACGAAGATCTTCGTGAACCAACAACTTTCAACTTCGCTTGGCATTCACCATCTTACTCCCCAAATCAAGTGTGCGTAAAGAAGTTTTACTTCAAAAAACTTCACTATGTAGTTTCTTGCTCTTTACAGTTGTAATCGAGATCACTTACAGATTTAAATCGGAGTTTTCTGTTCTGCATTGTGCCGGATTGCTAGCACTAGTAGTGAGAAAGAGAACTTCTTTTTTCAATCTCGTACATTGTACCTAATGGGCTTGCTGTATAATATTTGACAATAAGCACTGTGTAATGTTATAAGTTATTGTACTAAGCATTTAGTACAATAACTAAATTTAAGTACTTTAAGTAGCTAATCTCATTTTGACTATAAAACTGCTAAAAATAGCCTTTTTCCAATAAAATCCTTTGACTTTAAATATTTTTTTTTTTATGGTATTGAATGATGTGACGAGCTAGTCGTTCACCTGATGTTAAGCGCCACGGCCGCCCATGACAGAACAGTGTCACACGGAACCCTAAAACATAGAGTTTCAAGCGACACTGCACTGCACACATCATCCTGAGACATCAGCACAGTCTGGTAATAAGATTACTCGACTGTGAGATCAGATCATAAAGTCTCAATTGCCCAGTAATTTCACTAGCTACAGTGCCCTTCAAACCGGAAGACAGTAGTGCTTGCACACTACTGCTTGGCGGCAGAATAACTGGCAAAGCGGTGATACCTACCTAGACGAACTTTGCAACAAAGTCCTACAACCTAGTAAATAAAATCATTTTCAATCAAATTCAATAAATGGAGCAGGTTATCAATTCGGTATTATTTTTTTATTCTCAGAACTCCGACATTTATTAACCGATTTCGAAAACTATTGTGTATTTGAAACAATATTCCTTTAGTTTGGTGTCATAGAATTTCAATCTAAATCAGTTCAGTAGGATGGGCTTTTAAATGAAAATAAATAAAGTACTGCATATGTATGTTATTCTTATACTTCTCAGCATTAAATTAATAATGATAATAATAATAACGCCCAACGATCATATATATAGATAATATATATACACATATACATACATAATTAAGGCGGTTTAACCCTTTTTTCTAAAAGGATATTATTGTAATCTAGGAAGAGATAGATCAAGAGCAGTTGAAGCTCGACCAAGGAGTGACAGAGAGGCGAACTTGGGAACAGCGCGTCCGGGAAGATAGAGTCAAGTTGACCCAAGTGGAAGCTATATTGGAGGAGAAACGCGAGATCATCAGGACGAAGGAGCAGGAAGCCCTCACGTTGTGTCCCAGAATTGAGCGTCCAAGGTTAGTAAAGTTATTGCGTAACAGTGCCGGATTCACCCATTTGCCGCCCTTAAGCTATTAAATTTTTGCCGCCCCAAAGTTGTAATACGTTCTGAAACGCTATTGGAATGTTATACATGTTCATATTCAATACTAGTTGCGCCCCGCGGTTTCACCCGCGCATAAAAAGTATTTTATTTATTTACTCATCCCACGGGAAAATTTCACTTTTCCGGGATAAAATGTACCCTATATGTTAATCTAGTGTATAAGCTATCTTGATACCGAATTTCATTCAAATCCATTCAGCCGTTTGAGCGTGAAAGAGTAACAAACATACACACATACAAACTTTCGCTTTTATAATATTAGTGTGATACTTTACAAATCGTTTAGTAAGTTTTCATATACAGATGTTGTACGTCCGGTAAAATAACAATTTACAGTTGAACAAGACAATAAGAATTGTCAAGAGCGACATTAACACTAAACAAAGTTATACCGTCCGATAGATGGAGCTAAACTAAAGAAGTTTGTAAAGTTCTAAAGCACACTCGTTTTATTTTTTATTTAGAAATAACTTCGCCTCTGAAATCAAATCTTTCCTCTTTGTAATATTATAATTGAGATACGATGCGGCTCTTAAACACACAACACTCAATTCAGGAGTAAAAAAAAAAACTGAAAAACCAATACCATTTAGGAAAACCGTTTTAACTATTTTTCTATTAGTTGCAAGTCAATTTTCCCTACTGATCTAAAGGCCTTGGGATCGATCGGGAAGATACTTTATACTTTTAAGTCCCATTTTATAGTTTTAGCTGTTAAAACGTCATTAATATATTATTAGATTAGAAGTGAAATATCAATAAAAAAATAAACAATAGTTATCCTTAAAGAAAAGATCGCAACGAACGTTACACTGGCAGCGCGTCCGCTCGCCAACAAAGCCAAGGGGAAACTGAGACAGCGCTACTCGCGTCGCTATTTATAAGGACTGTCCCGTCCACTCCGCTTAGGATGCCTAGACCTCTAACAATTGTAATGTGTTTGTCCGTCCAGGGATAAAATGATAGTGACGAACGAGCTGAAGAAGACGCAGCTGAAGCTAAGCTCGATCCGCAGCGACGGGCTCTCGAAGGCCGAGGTGGCGGAGCGCCTGCTGGCGGTGGAGCGCCGCTACCGACGCACCAAGCTCACGCTCGATCGGCTCAAGCTGCTCATTGACGACGTAAGTGTGTTAAACTGATAACTTGATTAACGGAAATCAGACAAAAAACTTATGGCAAAATCTCAAAATTCACTGACAATATAAAAACTTCGTGATTTCCAAAGTGATTTTGGAAGAGATCGCCCTAAGCAATAAGACCGCTTATTGTACTACCATTTCGTCAAATGTTTCGTATAGTTATGTATCTTTGTGTGTATAATTTGGTGTGCAATAAAGTATTCGTCTATTCTATTCCATTCTATAAAACACGAATATAACCGATGTCACTCTTTCGAGTCATTGTTGACGTTAGTGCGACCTGTATAACACAGCCGAGTCATTGTTGACTCAAGTCTAACCTATATAACATAATCGGGTCATTATTGATTCAGGTGTAACTTGTATGACATAGTCGGGTCAATGTCGATTGTAAGTTATATAAGATCGTTAGGTCATTTACGATTGGTTCAAAGCTCCTAGCCAATATAATCTATTTACTTGTCCCACAGATTAAAAGCACAACGGACAAGCACTTGAACTTCTGTCATCGAGTACAAACTTACATAGCGAGGAGAGTACAGTACTGTTTCCAGTCCATCTTGAACTTGCGCGGTTATTCGGTAAGTGTTGCTTGGTATTCTACCTGCATACAGTTTCCTTACGTAGACAAATATTTTGATTTAATCATGTGCAATATTTCACCCACTCCCACTAAAGGTATCGGGCTTAAATTTGGCACACACATTTGGTTCTCGTCGACAATGCACGATTACTTAAATGCCGCCATTTTTAATCCAATATGGCGGACGTTACAAAATGGCGATTTATCATTTCACATTATATCTCAGCAACCCCTTCCCTTGATAAGCGAATTACATATAGGTACTGACGTCAAAATCTTAAAAAATTTTTTTTTTGGTTTTTATTAATTTTTTAAATAACTTGCATAAAATTGCATATAATAAATGTCACTTACGTTTTTATATGAGCTCTTCATAGGATAATCTCGACAAAATTTTCCAAGTTTGCTAACTTCTAATTCAAATTCTTAACTTTACCAGATATTACGTACCAAGTTAGGTACCTTGAAAAAAAATTGTTATCCATTATGAGCGACTCGAACACGCCATTAGTTTATGGAGCTAGCCGAAGCACGCTTTCTAACGTGAACACCCAACGTGGTCAGGGTCGCATGGACATAGACAACGGCCGCGGCGTCCTGGAGATCCTGTGCACGGGCCGCGAGTCCGGCGCCAAGCGGCTCGCGTCCTCCACGTCCTCGCTGTCCGGCGGCGAGCGCTCCTACTCCACGGTGGCCTTCATCATGGCGCTCTGGGAGTGTGTCGAGCTGCCCTTCTACTTTATGGACGAGTTCGACGTCTTCATGGTCGGTTGGTTTTGGGAAGTAAAACTTTACGCACGCTTGCCTTGGGGAGTAAGGTGCCGTATCGAATGGAGGTTGGAAAGTTGTCGGTTAACGTAAATGTACATTGCCCACATTATTATTATTTTTTATTATGATGTTGGTAAAATGATAATTTACAATGTCAAAATGGCGACGTTAACATTAAACAAAGAAAAAGCAGAGTTAGCCGATGGAGCTAAAATCATATGGTCTAAAGCACACTCGTTTTTTTTAGCCGGCTAGTTTTAACTCGTGGTCTGTTAAACGTACAAGATATGCTTTATATATGTCTTGTTGTGTAAATTAATGGCATCCCACAAAATATATCATAATTAGAAGCTACCGTGTCCTCTATAAAGAAGCTTAGGTGCACGGTGTAGTGGTCAAACGCTAGCCTATTCAATATTAATTAAAATCACCAATCTATTTATTGATCTTCTGTCAAAAGTTTTAGGCTGGGTTGCACCGTAATCCCAGTTAAAGTTACGGTTATAGTTTAAATCAACTATGACTTTAACCTTAACCATGAAGTTTTTTTTTTTTTTTTTAGATTTGGCTCCACACTTTTGTGTATTTAGCCAGTGTCAAGTTATTGATATTTTATCAAGTTATCGATATTTCACGCAAATATGTGTCAAGTCACAGTCGAAGTCACCAAGTCAATCCATAGTCAAGTCAGTCTAGTCAAAGTCATACTCCTAGTAAAGTGGTGGCAACTTTACTTGAAGCTTCTATGGAGTTTTGGAAACAACACGAAAAGAAACGTTTCACCATCATTATACCATTTTCCCACACTCACGCCTGTAATCCAGCACTTAACGAATAAAATGCCACCAATTTTATGCACTAACACTAAAAATAACATAAGTTTTGGAAAATAATACAATGCGGCGACGCGATCTTTTTCGTTTTCCCGCCAAAACTCAACCATAAAGTTTAGCCAGCATGTGTTGCACCATCATTATTGTTGTTATAGTTACGGTTAACTAAGTTGCTAGTCTGAAGATGTGCCATTTTCCCTATAGTATTTGAAAATAATATTTTTGTGTATGGCAATACTGCAAAAGTCCCGTTAATCAGTCTCAAAGAATATAGTTACTCTCATCAAATAGTGTCATGCATGTCAGTCAGTGTCACTAACTTCCCAAAGAGCATATAACCACAATGTAACTTCCTTTGTCGTGGTAATTGTTTTGAAAATAAGTATCGTTTGTTGTAATTTAATATTCTATATTGTATTGGGGTACTAAATACTACTAGGTAATTTATAATTGTAATACACTGGATGTTGATTTGCATTGTCTTCACATTTATAGATTTATAGATGTAGGTATGCTACATTTATGGAACACGAATCAATGAAGATATAAAAACATAAAAATTATTCTTTGTAAAAAAATAATTGACTTTTAAATAAAACTGGATTTGTGTGTGATCTGATTTAACAAACAACATAGTTCTTGTGAAATTCTATTTAGAATTTAAATTTTATCATAACATTATTAGATGTAACCGTTGGGGTCGACGTGTTCTGGAGTGGAGACCGCGAATCGGTAGACGTTGTGTAGGACGACCTGTGGCAAGGTGGAGCGATGACATACGCAAGGTAGCTGGCAGTACCTGGAAAAATAGAGCCGAAGACCGGGCTCAGTGGCGTGCCTTGGGAGAGGCTTATGTCCAGCAGTGGGCTGGTATAGGCTGATGATGATGAAAAAAAGATGTATAAACGTTACAACGGATTCTACAAATTCTCCATCTGTGATTGGGTTACTCCAGGTGCAGAGCTAGCGCTCTAGCTATTGTTTTGGATACTCGGAATCTCGCTAAAATGAGTCATCGTCCCTTCTTGGCGAAGCGATCAATTCTAGGAAAGTGCAATTTTTTCTTTTTAATCTCCACATACTGTTCATCATTTCCACTGTCGGAGGAACTTTCCCACTAAATTTCTCGCAGTAGAGACATGATTGATTACAAGTTTTACACTGAAAAGGTAAATTGGTAAAGTTTAGGTTGGAGGCTCTGTTTGACAGCTTTTGACTATAACGTTTACTTTAACCAGCCAAACTTGCGTAGTTATAGTTACCGTTAAGTTATGACGTCATTTTGACCATAGTTAAATGGTGCAACGCATTTCTGCTTCACGGGTGTTTTAACTGCAGTTATGACGGTAGTTTAAGCTTAACTACAGATGGTGCAACGCAGCCTTAATGTTTTTCTGCTGAAAAGTTTTAATTTTCCGGGATAAAAAGTATTCTATGTTAATCTCGGTAGTGTCAGCTATCTACTACTAAAACATCTGATCCAAATTTGTTAAGCCATTCTAGCGAGAAAGCCACAAAAAAGTTTAAAAAACTTGGCATTTCACTTTTATAATTATGTTAGTGAGATAGGCATAATAATTAATTAAGCATTTTGTGAATTATAGCTCGATAAGGTGGCGACTTACATGAGTGATCACTCGATGTGAACATTCGCATAATTGTGTTCGTTGTGCACTCGCCCTGGATCTGCTCGGTTCGTTGTAATGACACGCCGAATGTTCGACTTGAAACGTGCTCGCATCGAACAAATACTCGTGTCAGTCGCTACCCTTTGTTTTGTTATAGGTCGCGCAAAACTTTATGAGCTCTCGGAAGTTAGCGCGGATGGCTGCGCAGTACATATATTATAGTTACTGTATGGCCACTTTACAATGCACTCTACTGTGCCCCTAGCACGAATCCTTACGCGAAAGTAAGTGTATCGTTAACGTAAGTCATTTGTATGGCATTTGATCAGCGCCCCTACCGGGCGTAAAACGAATCAAAAATCGGTAGCACGAATGGTTTTGGTTACTATCGTATCGCCTTCGCATCGCCGCGTAACGTTTACGTTAGACAATTTGTATGAAAACGTGAGCACGAACTTCGCGTTAACGTAATATCAAAGGCTGGCTATCGTAGTGTCATCGAAAACGTAAGGTCTCGATAGTTGCAAAATATGCTTCGTGCTACCACCTCACGTCGCGCTGCGTAAGTGTACGGTAAACTCGATACGTTTACGATACGATTTATTGAAATGTTCATGCTAGGGGCTCTGTACCATGCGCTCTGTGTTTTCGTTATTCTGGCTATATGCCCTGCGGCATATAGCCAGAATGACAGATAAAAAATGGACCAATTCCATTTAAATTTTTTACAGTGGTGTAGAGCATCAATTACTTTAGTCCTTTTTCGTATTTTAGTGTTTCTTACTCTATGCCTTCTTTTTATTCTGAGTAAACTCCTTTTTCTGAGAGCTCATAAAGTTTTGCGCGAGCTATAGATACCCTACATAATAATGTCATAATAAAGATGCGTGGATCGATCTATGAACAGGACAACGTGAACCGTAAGATAGTGATGGAGCTGCTGATTGACCACGCGCTCAAGAACACGAGCCGCCAGTTCGTGTTCCTCACGCCGCAGGACGCGTCCTCGGTCACCGCGCAGCCGCAGATCAGCATACACTTGTGAGATTACAACACATTCCTCCACTTTTCTCCTACTAGGTGAACCGACGACGTGGTCAAAACCGCGAGGCGCCGTTGGTTGCAAGAGGCAATTACTATGGGGGAGGCTTGACTAGCAGTGGACGATGATGAAAACTTTTCCTTATAGATGTAATAAGTGCTACCTGCTAAAAAAACAACACAAGAAACAAGTGTCTACACCTTAATAGAGACACGAAAAGTGTTATTGCCATCATTCATAGATAGTTAATTGTTTAGAAGATTAAGTTTGTAAATTACTCATAAGCCGCATGGATGGCTAGATCGTAATATTAGAAGAGTGTATAAAAAGGTATAATAGAAAAAAACAGTAGTTGGTAAAGGATTTGCAGCAGGTCCTCTAGAACATTTGTGGCAGGTCGTCCTCGCTTAGTCATTAAAAGACTATCTGTTTAAGTGGACCACTGCCGCTAGATCACTGCACTGCGCACGTCATCCTGAGACATCAGGACGACGTGTCACAATCTACTAATAAGATTACTAGACTGCGAGATCAGGTCATAGTCTCATTTGCCCAGTAATTTCACTAGCTACAGTGCCCTTCAAACCGGAACACAGCAGTGCTTGAGCACTACTGCTTGGCGGCAGAGTAACTGGCAATGCGGTGGTACCTACCTAGACGAACTTTGCAAAAAAGTCCAAAAACAACAGACCTTATTCACCCCTCATCCAATAAGGTAGTATAAATCTTATATTTCATTGTTTCAGAATGGCGGACCCGCGGCCCTAGCACGTATATTTTTTTCATCCCAGTGATTATTATTGTTTATGTTGATTATGATTGTTGTTTGAATTCAGATTCAATTTTATTTCCGGTGCCTATATTACGAGATTGTAATTTTAAGAGCAAAGTCAATAAAAATAATCTATTTTAATAACTTTAGTTGTTTCTATTTTAGATCATCTTGCAAAAACAATATTTAACATGAATTATTTTATTACATTTTAAGCTAATAGAACTTTGAATAATAGTTTTATCTGTTATGCTAAATAGCATAACAAATCTGTTATTTTAAAGAAATAGTTGAAACTAAATTACACGTCATTTAAAAAAAAAAAGTCGTATATCAATTTTACATCGCGCTGTTGAGAAAGTGGGAACATGGTTGAATGGAAATTTTAAAATAGAATTATTTGTTTTTTAATAATTTGACAGTTGTCAGAAGAAAAAGATTTTCCCTAGGGCTGAAAAGTATTACTTTCAACCCGCTCCTCAGGCAACTTCAGACCTACTTTCCAGGCATGAGTAATGGAAAGTAATGTTTTAACTAAAATAAAGGAATGTTTAATGTAAAAATATATATATATATAAGCTTATATTGTAACCGACGTTCGACGTACCACTGATGCAACCAACCTGGCACAGAAACTCTAGGAGCTTTGAGTATTCCAGCTGTTAGAAGAAAGAACAATGCAAAGAAGAAATAAAAATAATACAAGTAAATATCAACACCGTTTATTTAATACTTTTACAGCTATATTGCCGTGACTTTGAATGAGCACAGATGTGATCGAATGCATTTATTGCACAATTACACCGTCCGACAGACGCATACCATGGTGGGCGGTTCCGTCAGCATTATAACGTGTGGAACTACAATTATATTAATTTATTATATGAGCTTTAAACTTTATACAGTGAATAAATCCAAACATACAAATGCTTACGGAACAGTGTTGATTTATTATGGAACTTTCTTGAGATCACACACACCTCATTTCAGAATACAATTGAAAAATATCTATTACAATTAAGGTTTTTATATTAGTTTTCAAATAAATTGATATAAAAATAACTTAAATCTAGTGTGTTCTAATCGAGCTAAGAATATATTTAAATTATTCTGATAACAAATCTAAGTCTTATTTAATAGGCGAGGCCGCCGTTAGAGGATAAGCGTAATCGTTGGACTTAATGCTACGTGGATTTTACTAACAATCGATAAAAATACCCGGTTTATTTTAGGTACATTACATAGTAACACACTATTGTATTGGAGTGATTTCACATCTGTTTCAATTCCGATATTTTGTACATTTATTCGTTATCTATCTTGACCGCAGACATGCAAAATGAATTGGTGAAGTAACAAATGAAATAATACATTATAAACAACTCAATGAAAGTAGTTACATCTAATGATATTATTCTTAAGTTTTTAATATTAAATTGACACATTTTATTAGCACTGGATAGTAACTATATTGTTTGGCGCAGCGCCTAAACGTGTCTGTAGGTCACCAGCTACCTATTCGATTCTCAGTTACCGTTTGCAAGTTACTGACAAGCTATATATGTATAAGTGTTTCTTTATAATAAGAAAAATATTTTAAAGTATTCGAATTAAACCGTACATCAGCTGTAAGCATTGTTCGCAGATGATCAGAAAACTGCACGAGTTGTTCGTCGTTAGAAATGGCATAAGCAATACGACCCAGCATTTTGTTATGAGATGGAATTTAATAGAATGCGTCAAGAGATTAAATATACAACGCATGCATTTTATATAAATGTTACCATATTATAAAAGATCAGAATACAATATTTACGTTTTAGAAAGATCTGATTCCAAAGCGACAGTCTTTGGTAAAGTCGAAATAGCCGCAAAAGGTACTTTCCGTCGCGAATATAGTTACCACTAAAGTATATTACATAGTTTTATAAGAATTTACGAATCGACTCTGAAAGTCTTGTAATCAGTCTCATGAACATTTTTGTTCATCATCAATCTAGTAAGAAATAATTTATTTAAGTATTTACAATTTAACTTCAGAAAGTATGTTTAAACTAAGTATACATATTAGCGATGAAACAGTTGAATCTTAATATACTAATACATGTGAAATATGTTTATTTGATTAAGATTTGGAAAAAAAGATAATAACGGTAATCTGTGTTTAGTACAGATACACTAAACAATAAAATGAAAGTTTCAGATTTGTGCCAACTCATTTTTAGACTTACGGATGAATATATGTATCTATATTTATTTATATAACTGATTCAAAATGATTCGTTGACAAATGCATTTTTGTTTAATATTTACACTTATCATTTAAACATTGATACACTAAAACTACAAAAATATACCAGAATTGAACACAACCATTTCTGTGCATACTACACGCAATCACCATTTTATTCAACTTGGTTAGTAATGAATCTATAATAAAATGGAATTAAATCAAACTGAACCATAATTAAAAACATTTAAACAACAATACGAAATATCTTTAAAAAATACAACAATAAAGATATTAGCGGTGGAATAAAAAATCTACTCCTTTAACAGATTGTTAGTAACAAAATTTAGTTACACGATAATGTAACGTAAGTTTGGAATGTTCAAGCAGTACTTGACACAGGTCAAATGCAAGTCGTCACTAAAATTTAACTCAGTGCCAAAGCACGTCTCGGCACGGCCATCATTCTGGAAAATTTAAAAACGTGTTGCAACTTTGGTTTCTAAAATCACTAAAACTTACATAACTGTAGCTTTTTTTTAAAATAAATAGATATAATTTATGTTTTAGCATCTCGATTAAACAGACCTATATATTTCTAATTATTAGAAAGTATTGTACAATTTATCCTCTCCATTTCGTTAGTCCCATGCACATATCAAAGCTCTGTTAGTTAAGGTCAGTTAATTAATAAGCATTCACTCGAAATGGTTACTATCACTCTGAGTTAATTCAATTGAAAATCTATGGAAAAGAATAAATTGTTGGCTCAAGTGATTTAAATTATTTCACCCTATAAAGGCTGTTCAAAATGCTGAAACAGGTAAAAATATAAAGAAAATCAAGACTTGTATTAAACTATCATCTTTTAATTTTCCAGCTAGAATGTATTGTGCCATGGTAGTTGACTTATAGAAGTTTTATCAAGAGCTTTTTCAGCTCTTACACAGGTCTTTTACGGACAATGGCGTAACGTATTACTACTGATATCGGTGAATAAGTGATCCGTCTCTTTTATAGCACAGGGGACAAAACCAGGATGCTGCATAGCCGCGCGTAATTAAATTTATGGGTGGATGTCGGTTAGATGAAAAAGTTTGTTTGGCTGTTGGCATTTTTACAGCAATGTGCGATCAATATCGATGGAAATGTGAAAATGCTTTTACTAGTACCTATATTTAAATATAATGTATATGTACTTTTATTTATTTATATGAGATAAAAAATAAATAAATATTTGTGGACATTTCACAGTCATCTAGTCCCAAACTAAGCAAAGCTTGTACTGTGGGAACCAGATAACTGATACAATACATACATACTTTTTGTTTGTAAATACATACAAAGAATACAAAAAAGGACGTTTTTGATTATGAACTTATACTTGACTGCGAATTTTCACAAAACATAGTCATAAAATAGCAATGATTAGTAAGTACTGCTTTGGGATCCACGGTGATAGTCAGTGTAGGTCATAAACAGCTCAAAGTACAAGCGCCAACCAAAAACAGAAAGAAAATACTTCCACCACCATAGATGAATTCTCATTACAAATTCATGGTACGTAAATTCACTTACGAAATAGTTTAAACATGTTTTCGTTGCACGAACACTGCTATTCAATCGAGTAAAGTCAAAAACAAAGTAGTCAAGTAATTTGTTAAGTCAATAATTTGTACTATAATGTACTTACGTGTTATATTAGTAGTTCGAAGAACTAGCAGCGGTAGATTCAATCGTGAATATTCGAAAAACGTCTCTTGTAACTTTGAATGATGAATTCTGGAGCCCGTACAGCCTTATTAATAAACGGGTATTAGTCTCGGGTTAGTTACTTCAGCTTTTGTCCTTTTTTGCTACTGGAATATTTAGCTGGATCGAAAGAGACAAAAGATGGTGTAATAATAATAATATGTGTGGACATCTCACACAACGCCATGTAGCCCCAAACTAAGCAAAGCTTGTACTATGGGAACCAGATAACTGATACAATACTTTGATACTTTTTTGTTTTGTAAATACATACATAGAATACAATATGACACCCAGACACAGAACAAACACCTATGTTCATCACGCTAAATGTTTGTCCTGAGTGGGAATCGAACCCACGACCCACAGTTCAGAAGGCAGGGCTACTACCAACTGAGCTATCGGGCCAGTCGTAACTAGTCTAAAACTAGTTCGTGTTTATTAATAAGGCTGTTAGTGTTTTGAGCTTATACAGCGTTCGCATTTACGCGCAGTTTGCATAGAGAAACATAACAGCGCCCATAGCGGCGAGTTTATGAACAATATTTTTGGAGTTGTTTGCGTTAGCGCGTTCTATCTGCGAATGTATATCTATAAAAATTCACTCTGATTAAAACAACATTGACGGCGCTCTAAATAGTGAATTCTTAAAAGGGATACGAAGCAGCTAAATCATTATTCCAAATTTATTCTCAAAGAACGATCGGTTTAATATGTACGATTTGACGTACGTTTCCAATCGTTGCTTAAGAACAAATGCAGGCGGAATAGTATCATTTTGCGATTTAGTTCTTTTTTTTCTTTGAGAGAGCGCATCCACTTATTGTTCGTCTAGTCTAAGCATCATACCTACTGGGACCGGTCCGACTTATCCATTTCGGCCCGTTGCGTACAACGCGTTAGAAGAGTAGCGCTACATAGCGATTGAAAGAGAGGCACCTGTTTAGGGTAGGCATGTAGCGCCGGGCACCAAAACACTTCATTGCCTTATAGCAAGTCGCTATTTATTTAATTGACTTCACGGAGTGAACCTTTTGTACCTATATATTCTGTGGTCTAGACCTAACATTTTTCATGCATGTCTTATTTTTTCCTGTCTGAGAATTTTCTTGCTATAATTCAACTTCACACCCTACTTTCACGTTTTTATAACCCATCAATATAATTTGATAATTACATCATAGTACAATATAACAGGACCCCGAGTCTACTAATAGAATTACGATTGTATTAGTTCTACAATTGTTACGTTTTGACATATTTTCCATAGAAATTCTATCAAATTCGATAAATGTAAAGCAATGCAATCGCAATTTTGTTAGTAGACTTGAGGCCCAGGTATCGGGTAGATTTTAATGATTTTTTAAAGACAATTATTCGCCTAATAATAACCCTTAAAACGTTACAATAAGATAGTACGACGAGTACGAGGACGAGTAGTGAATATTTGCCTGATTCGAGATTTCATTCGCAAAATGATCATTTCATAAATGATTGTGTGGATATTTCGCACAGCGCCGTGTAACCCGAACTTGTGGCACGCCCTAGTACTTCACGATACTCGATCGGTATAATAATGTACATTCGATAAGATAAAATAGAATATAAAATTATAATACCCAAATACAGAACAAACAAATGAAATCTAGGATTAAGCACCGATTCACGACCGAGCGTCATTCTTCCGTATAACGACCTTTATGCCAGTCTGAACTAAAGTTTGAAAGGTCCTAAATTCCTACTTGTATCCCTCGTACGTTTTGTCAAACTAGTGTCAAGTCAACATGCCAAATTCTGTACGCTCATTGGTTGAGGCAGCCGATGATCCACCAACACCCAATGAGCGCTCAGCATATGGTCTGCCAATTTGACACGAATTTAACGATACGAGAACTCGAAGGAAAGTGTTGTTTAGCTAAGTTGTTTTGACTTGATTACAAAGTATATGTGGCCAGTACAATAAGAGCTTATTATCTTACTCGTCCACGATTGATCTGGGGTCCTGTATAGATGGTTGGTGGCGCGTGGATGGAGTCTTGGTGGTTGGTGTGGTAGGGCTCTTTTGGTCGGATTGCGGCGGCGTCGGGGGGTAGATGTGGTCGGTCTCTTGCGAAGTGGACGCGCTGCACTCCTGCGTTGATTGCTGCTCGGCTAGCTGCTGGTACACCTTATCCTGGGGACAGGTAACAACACATCAGACAGAGGATTTTATTCCAAACGAGCTTCTGTCCGCGGCTTCGCACACGTGGCCTATAGAGAAATAATTCAACCACCCATTTCACCCTCTTAGGGGTGGAATTTCGAAAAACCCTTTCTTAGTGGATACCTACACTTTTTACAAAAAACACAGCCTCCAAATTTCAAGTCTCTAGGAGCAGCGGTTTAGGCTGGGCGTTGATATATAAGTAACTAGTTGCGCCCCGCGATTTTACCCGCGGATAAAAGTATTTTAATTATTTACTCATCCCACGGGAAAATTTCACTTTTCCGGGAGAAAATGTAGCCTATATGTTAATCTAGTGTATAAGCTATCTTGGTGCCGAATTTCAACCAAATCCATTCAGCCGTTTGAGCGTGAAGAAGTAACAAACATACACACATGCAAACTTTCACCTTTATAATATTAGTGTGATTCAGTCAGTCAGGACTTTGAATTTTATATCTATAGATAGGCTATTATTAGCACTTTTACGAGTCAAAATGATATTAAGTACTTAAAATTAAGTTATTGTACTAAGCATATACAATTACAAAATGCTTAATGTCAAATATTTGCAAGCCCGCATTTTAACAATATGCGAGTTTGAAAAAAGTTCTCTCTCCTACTACTGGTGCAAGCAATTTGGCACAATGCAGAACAGAAAATTCCGATCCGAAACTACGATTATACCTCTAAAGAGGAAGCTACAAGAAACTTTACAGTGATTCTTTCTTTTGTTTAATTTTTTTCTACGATATTTTCGAACCCACAACCCACAATTCAGAAGGCAGGGTTACCACCAACTGAACTATCGGGCCAGTCAATCATATCATATCATATATTATATTTTATACCATCTCATATTAAGACCTCTGGTGTGGTGGTTGAGTTTGGGTCATAATCCGGAGGGGGCGAGTTTGATTAACGCGAACGGAGAAATAAAGAAAAAGTACTTGTTTTATGTCTGGGTGTAGAGTAGGGTAGGGTATACATCCTAACTAGGATTCCCTAGATACAAGGAATTCTATATAGTATGACTAACTTTATATCCCGATAAATGACAACCAGAGAAGGTAATCTATCAGTCACTAGGTGGTACGAATTTTCTGCAAAGTTCGTCTAGTTAGGTACCACCACTTTGCCAGTTATTCTGCCGCCAAGCAGTAGTGTGCAAGCACTACTGTGTTCCGGTTTGAAGGGTATTGTAGCTAGTGAAATTAATGGGCAACTGAGACTTTATGATCTGATCTCACAGTCGAGTAATCTTATTAGGTCACTGTGCTGATGTCTCAGGTTTATGTGCGCAGTGCAGTGTCACGCGAAACTATATTTAAGAGTTCCGAGTGACACTGATCTATTATGGGAGGCCGTGTCGTTTAACATCAGGTGAACGACTAGCTCGTCACATCGTTCATTAACATAAAAAAGAGAATCCTATATATTGTGGATTTATACCCCGATAAAAGACAAGCAGAGAAGGTAACCTATCAGATATCCTATAGAGCGCTAAAGAGGATAGGGCAGTAAAGAAGCCTGTCATAGATGTGTGGTCTTTATTCTGCAATATGGATTGGTTATTTGGGAAAACTTCTAGTGGACGGATTAGGGTGCATGTATGTCTCATTGCGCTGAGGCATCGGAGTGCCGAGATATATAATTTTAAACGTTATTTGAGAATACATTTAATCTAATATTCAATGTTTAACAGTTGCATGAAATAGTTTGCGATTGTGATAAGCGGCCAAAAGTGTAACCGCAATATACGTCTATTCATTGCGATGGTGGTTAAAATTAGATAACTACCTAGAAATCTTTTTATCATGAATATGGGAGTATTTATACAGGTTGTCACACAACATAGATGGCAGTATGGAGACCTAAACGATGAGAAAAACTGCATCAACCTGCACAATCAATATCGTAATAAAATAAGTTTTTTTATGATTTAAAATGATTTTTTTTATTTCTGGTCGAATGTGACTTTTCTTGAAATGTATAAGTGCAGCTTTTTATTTCTAGAATCGATGACATGATTAGGGTTTGGGAATTCCCAGCAGTTACAAAAACCCGGGACACGAGACAGCCCACTTAAGTCCCGGGAATTTCCGGGACTTCGAGACTTTTAAGATAACATTTTTGTTTTTAATTTTTATTAAGACGACTGAACATTTTTTTAAAAGAATTTTAATAGAGTTAGTTTCTGGTGATTCCTATTAAAAAGGAATTGTAAAAATCAAGATGATTTTCATGATATCAGCTCGTTCTTAGGCATTTTATATCATCGCTGGGTAATGCTCTCAGGTATGAATTTACCCTTTGTGATTGTCCTTATAGTAAATCCATCCTCTGTTGTGTGCTCACTGCTCAGTAATTACGTAGAACAAATAATTATTCATTAAACTTACAGATGGCGCTAGGCTCGATCAATTATTTAGAAATAATTATTAATAGTTATTTTATTATTATTATAAAATAATGTTTACATGACAATTTTGACAATATTGTCTCGTCTCGACCCGAAAGTCCCGAAACTCGAGACAGCTAAAATTAGGAAAAGTCCCGGGACTTTTAGACACGAGACGTCCCGGGACCCAAACCCTAGATATGATTCATGAGAACATGAATAATGTTGCTGCACATACGCTATTAAGTATTGTCTACATTCATACATGACATACATTTCACATGTTAATCCATTAGATTATCATTGAAAATAGGCATCTATGTGGGGCGATCAAGGTTAACTTTTATTGCAATGCAACAGGAGAAATACCTAATTTGAAAACTATAAGTAACTATGCACATAAGCTACGCATTGAAACTACGAAATCCATAAAATTGGTGTTTCTATATATACATATATATATTTTTATTTTATTTTTTATGATAAAATGGGCATGCGTTTGACAACAACTCACCTGATGGTAAGTGACGAAGTTGTCTAAGGTGGAGAACGCTTGCCCATGAGATGCCCATTCACTCTTGACTTAAAAAGACCTAGGTTATAGCTTGAAGGAAACAAGGTTTTTGGGAGAGCATTCCATTCCTTGGCCGTTCGGACTATAAATGAGTCAGCAAAACGCTTAGTGCGGACTTGGGGTACACCTAACGACGTAAGGGTGTGACGAATCACCAAGTCTTGTAGTTCTATGATGGAAAGGAGATGAAGGAATGAGTTGATGAAGGGCATGCGCACACTCTCCAAAATGTAGCCTATAGAAGACTGACAGACCGGCGACCTTGCGTCTGTGTTCAAGGCTTTGAATTTTCCCTTTAATTAGTGTCTCATCGTTGATAAGCCTCTTAGCACGCCGTTCAATTGTGTCCAAAGTCGCAAGCTGGTATCGGGCCGATCCATCCCACAGATGGCTACAGTACTCCATGCAGGCCCTGACCTGAGCTTGGTAAAGGACAAGCAGCTGATTCGACGAAAAAAACTGCTTAACCTTAGATAACACACCAAGCTTCTTTGCAGCTATCTTGGCTCTGGACTCAATAAAGCGACCGAAGTTTAGAGTTATATGTTCCAATCAAGTTACGTGATCACCCAGCAGTTTATGATGGTAGTATAATGCCGTAGTTTACAATTCCCGGAAAGTATCCAATATTATAATGACGTTAATTAAAGGATGGTGATCAAAGTCTCATAACGTTAAATCATAATGTGTGATACCACTGTATGAATCACTATTCATCAGTTCACTAATTTGAATGAGAATTGTTGTTAGTGTCCAATTGAAGTAAAACTTCTTTACGCACGCTTGACTTGGGGAGTAAGAAGGTTAAATTTAGAAGGACATCGAATATGTCGGAAACCGGATCGGAGTAATTTCGACTTTTAATTGACGTGAATTTAGCCGTTATTTATCTTACAAAATAATTTTATGGAGTTAAAAAGGATCTACGAGCTGAGATGTCATCATCACTATAGCGGAAGATAAGAGCTGCATTAGTGACTTTTTTATTATTTTTTTGTTTGACTCCACACTTTTGTGTATTTAGCCAAGTGTCAAGTTATTGATAATTTTTAAAGTTAATTAAAATATATATAAGTCAAGTCGCAGTTCAAGTCATCAAGTCGTCACAATTTAGTCTAGTCAAGTCATACTCCTAGTCAAGTGGTGGCAACTTTACCAGAAGCTTCTAATCATGGTGTTTTGGAAACAACACGAAAAGAAACATTTCACCATCATTATTCCACTTTCCCACACTCATGCATGTAATCCAGCAGTTAACGAATAAAATACAACCAATTTTATGCACCAACACTGAAAATAACACAAGTTTTGGAAAATAACACAATGCGGTGAAGCGATATTTTCGTTTCCCGCCAAACAAAACCAAGAGGTGCATTAGTGTTGTACTCACAAACATGTCGAGGGAGACGTTGTGCGACTGTATCCGGTGCGACTCGTCCAGGTTGAGGTCGGGACAGATCTGGTCGAGGCCGGCGCCGCGCTGCAGGAACTCGCCGTCGCCGCCGCGCACGACGCACACGGCGCCCTCGCCCCGCACCACGCTCACGAACGCGACCAGCCAGTTGTAGCACGCCTCGATGCTGCTCCAGCTGTACCCTGCAAACGGTAACGACGCGGTTCAAACCCCAACTCAAATACTAGGTGGTAGGACTTTACTGCAAAGTTCGTCTAGGTACCACCGCAAGCACTGCTGTGTTCTGGTTTGAAGGGCACTGTAGCTAGTGAAATTACTGGGCAAATGAGACTTTATGATCTGATCTCACAGTTTAGTAATCTTATTACTAGATTGTGCTGATGTCTCTGGATGACGTGCGCAGTGCAGTGTCACGCGAACCTCTATACTTTAGAGTTCCGAGTGACACTGCAGCTGATATGGGCAGCCGTGTCGTTTAACATCAGGCGAACGGCTAGCTCGTCACGTCAATCCATAAACATTATTAACATTTAAAAAAAGACATTTACCCAAAAAATCTTGTTTAGTGGTGATTATTTACGCAACCTTCTTTGAGAGACTTTCCGCACTACAGAAAAAGGCACGGCGCCAGCAAAGTTTTTTGTTTTGGCTCGACAATTTTCTGTATTTAGCCAGTGTCAAGTAATTGATAATTTCTCAAGTTAATTAATGTTGTATATACATATATGTTAAGTCAAGTCACAGTTCAAGTTATCAAGTCAAGTCATACTTCTAGTAAAGTGGTGGCAACTTTACCAGAAGCTTCTATGTAGTTTTGGAAACAATACGAAAAGAAACGTTTCACCATCATTATACCACTTTCCCACAGTCGTGCCTGTAGTCGCACTTAACGCATAAAACGCCACCAATTTTATGCACTAACACTGAAAATAACACAAGTTTTGGAAAATAATACAATGCAGCGACGTAATTTTTTTCGTTTTCCCGCTACAACTCCCAAAAATTCTTGTTAAGTAGTCATTATTTACGAAACCTTCTTTGAGAAAATTCTTTCCGCACTGCTGAAAATGGTGCCAGCAAAATGGTATGGAATTTTATTGCGGGTGTTTTAGCCATCAGCAATTTCTTTTGAAAATGCATTAGTGATATTGTCGAGTTTTGTCTGAATAATAGTTAGGTGAAAAAAAAGTTCAGGTGAAATGATTAACGATTTTCTATATTATTATTGTATATTTTATGTAAATATTTTTTTAATAAATTAATATATATTTTTTGTTGTTTCCCCTATATTTTTGGGTTGTCTGGAAGAGATCGCTTTAAGCGATATGTGCTTGTCCATTGTTTCTGGAATGTGATGTTTCCATAAAGAGTTAACTAATAGATAACTATCTAATAGTTAGGTGCATGCAAAAAATGTTTCATGTCTTTTTTTTACGATTTTCCATATTATTATTATTGTTTTCTATCATTTTTAGTGATATTTTATTTAAATTGATTTGTGTATCCATATTTATTTAGTATTAGAAATAATCCATATCCTATGCGGTTTTTATGAAAAATTTTGACAGGACGACTGTAAATTTATCTAATAAATAGCAACCTCACCTGAAACCCTGATCGCCAAGTCCTTATTAAAAGAATGCGCCATCGCCGCAGCAGCGATCACGCTGTACGAGAACATATTGACGTCCACGTGAAGCACCGCCAAGTCGATCAGCTGGCTGCACACCACAAACTCGAGCGACGAGTACTGGGGGAACACAAACGTGTACCCTCTCAACGCATTCGCCCCCACATCGCTTTCCCCCAGCAATCTGCGCTTCGCGATCCTCCCTTCACTAGCCAGCTGCATGTACACATTTAACCAGCTGTTAATTGTAATCGGCGTTATGCTCCACGATAAAATCTTTAGGATAAGCAACTCTTCCAGTAGTATCTCGTCTGTGGTGCAAGCTCCGTCTGTGACGTAAGCGAACTCGCCAATCTTCGGCGGGTACACCTCTTCTACTTTGGCGGCGATGAACAAGCATGTTATACCTGAAATCGATTGGCGTTATTGTAGAAGAATGTTCTTGATATTCTCAATTATCTAGTCGTTGGTACTTGTGAGTGAATAGTAAAATTCGTTTTGAAGTAAAACTTCTTTGCGCACGCTTGAATTGGGGAGTAAGCTGGTGAATGCGTGACGAGAGTTGGATGGAAGTTGAGAGGGAGATATAATTTAGTGAAGATAGAGAGTTAGGTTTCGTATAAAAGTTTTACTCCAGTCATAAAGAACACTCGTTTTTTTATACTAGATAAGTTTGAGTTTAACCACATTTCTTCTGATGATAAGCGACAATGTGATCGACGATATCACGCTCGCCTATGAAATCTGTTCACTCTTGACAACGTTTATATTAATGCCAATCGGTACAGTACCTACTTCTACACCAGCCGGAAGACGTCTGCTGAACATAGGCCTCCCCCACGGAGGGGGGATGGGTTTCCCAAATCATGCTTGGCAGACGTCTAGATGATCACAGTAGATTGTAATACAGAACGAGAATGTTTCCTGGATATTTATTCCCTTAGGCAGCGCTCACGGCACCCTCAGAAAGAAATTGGGTGATTCTATTCATAGTCTGAGACCACATGGCAAGGACTTGACCGACGAAAAGTACTTATTGCTACTTGATAAGCAAGGATGTAACGAGACGGTTAATGCATTGCGTCTCCATCTCGCTCCATCCCGGCGGCGGTCGGATCACGGGGGGTTTTAGTGGGTTCGAGTTCCACATACCCCCTGCCACCACGGGGGTGGTGGCAGGGGGTATGTGGAAGTGCGAGGGCATTTCCCCCCTCAAAAAAAAAAGGGATGTAACGGAGGTGGTTATATCGGAACCGAAGTCGGATTCGGAGGTTTCAAATTTGGTTTGTTGAAGTCGGAATCGGAACCGAATTCGTAGTCGGAGGCGGAAGAATGACTGGCTAGTTAAGGGAAGGTAAAATATTACAAACATTAATCAGTTTCTTTAACTTCTAATGTCTTAGTAAATAGTTAGTAGTTTGTACTAGGTGGTAGGTTTTCTGCAAAGTTCGTCTAGGCTTTGCCAGTTATTCTGCCGCCAAGCAGTAGTGTGCAAGCATAACTGTGTTCCGGTTTGAAGGGCACTGTAACTAGTGAAATTACTGGGCAATTGAGACTATGATCTGATCTCACAGTCGAGTAATCTTATTACCAGACTGTGATGTCTCAGGGTAAGGCGCAGTGCAGTGTCACGTGAAATTTTATGTTCGAGTGACACCGTTTTGTTATGGGCGGCCGTGTCGCTACTAGCTAGGTACTAGGTAGACTAGCTCGTCACATCACTCACTGATATATATAAAAAAATCGTTTCCATCGTGCTTCAACGTCCGGTTCGAAAGCATCGGAACCGAATTCGAAATCGGAGGTGTAACATCAATCGGAAGTTCCGACTTTTCGGATTCGGAACCGAAGCTCCGTAACATCCCTGTTGATAAGTATAGTCGACGGAATATCTACTGACTATAATTATTTTATTTCGTATTTTCACAACGCACAATGAACATGCATTATGCAGACTCAACATTGTAGTGTTCAAATATGTATGACCTTAAACACCGCAAGCTTAATGTTCTCTAATGCCAAGCTACCTATTAACTGCAGTCGTCCCTTCGGAACATCTTCTGTGTTCGATAGGTACCGGTCTATGTAGTCCACTGTGAGGTGAAAAGACTCTCTGTGCAGCTTGTATACTTCACATACCTGTTGAGGAGAACACACCACTTAGCCAGAGAAGCATTGAAAGTTTTCTAAGAAATGTACTTCAGTTAACTGTTCTTACGCCTCATAATATTTAACATGACGTAAAAAACAGCTGACGATCATTATCTTGCGTTTTCTATCATTAAAAATCTAGCCATACGGGCGTTCATTATTTTACAGACGGAATCATAGACTGCATACTGTTTACTCTATATGTCTATCAAGGATAAAGGCATTAACATCTACGCACGTTTCGTCCAGCCTCTTTGGCGACAAAAAATGATAGACAATTTATGACCTAACAACAGCTGTTCCTAATGAGGGCTTCTCTATTCTAGTCAACTTTTTTTGTTGAATTGATGAGTCAATATGCAGTTACAGCCGATTAAGACTTGTCAAGAGTACATTCTATTGCTTTGTTAGCATGTTTGTCCATATTTCCGGGTTGAGTTCCAACTAATTTGACAAAAAAAACGCTTTAGAAAATCTTCATTCGTCGCCCGTGGACAATGCAAGCTGTAGGTATATCGCACCGTTGAATTAAGTCGGAAACTTGTCTGAATGTATTTAAATCAATATAACAGTGAGGCCCGGTCCGCGCGTTACGTCGTATCGATCGCAAAACATATAGCTTGTTTTCGTACGTCTTAAGTATACCTATTCTATCTATAGTATACAAATGCCATTAAAATTCAAAGACACTTTTTTGATTTCGGAGAGAACGGCACGTAATACGCTCTTTTAGGCTATAAAAAGCAAACTTTCGTTCCTATTCGCCGCAGGTACCTTCAATAATATTTTAATGCTAATCGAAGAAAACACCATTTATTTTGAACAGTCAATTACTTAACGATGACCTTAACTATGAATTTTTCATATTCATTTATTCTGTTTCCATATGTGCATATTGATCTTACATTACAAATATTATATATCATAATATTAATAGTTACAACATAAACCCTGTAGGGCACTTACACATTAATATAATGAGGGTAGCGTTGGTAAAATTTAACACATTTCATGCGATACGCTTAATAAATTTCAATAAAATTTAACATTCACAACATAATTAAAAGATTTATATTTTATGATTATCTTCGAAAAATTCTTTCAAAGAATAGTAACACTTTTTAACGATACGATTATAATTACGGTAACGATTTATCGTAATTATTATCACCAAACTATTTCCGACCAAAAGACTGTTGTTAAGAGGGGTATTTTAATTTAAGCACTGATTTAGAAACCATTTAGTACCTATTGGATGTCTTCCAATACAAGTGCCAGCGAGTCATAGATCTAACTGGACAATCCTAACCACATACATGTAGGAGGCGGCGGGTTCGATTCCCGCGGCAGGACAAGTATTTGTGAACAGAAAAAAAACGCAAATACTTGTTCTGAGTTTGGGTGTTGTGGGACCATGGTCCTCGTAGTTCCTGGGTCCCTAAACAAAGGGAATCCTAGTTAGGGTCCAGGATCTATGTATGTGATCGTTGGGCGTTATTATTTATTATTATGTAACAGTAAATTATTATTCTTGATAGTTTTAAATCACACAAAGCAAAACAAATGTTGATCAAACAAAAGAATGTCGTTATCGTGTAATTAAAATCATCCGTCTATAACTCAAACAAATCTATATTTGCTAAGAACAATTTTGCGGCATATGTAGTAGGTATGCCTACCTAGAGGTAAAAGCTTCCAAACCAGGCTCCTTATCGCTCTATTGTGGAGGTGTCCTACTTTCCATGCGGACTTACGACGGATCCGATTAGTACCCACACGCTATATTATGGCCGAAGTGCCTTTAAATTAATATGGCTTTTGAGACAACCTGTCATTTTATAATTAGCTGGGTTTATGAGTAGAGATCAAGTGACGGCCTGTGTTAATTTCATAGACCAAGAACTACGACGCATGCGACATAAAATAATATTTATCGTATTCATAAGTCTTAAACAATTACACACTATTCAATAAAAACATCGGTATAATAAAATGGTCGTTTAATATAGATGACTACCACTGCTTCAGTAAAAAGCTGAATTAAAAAGAACTGTAAAAGCAGGAAAAAAAACCAATGGTGGTAGATGGAATCACTCAGAATCGCGTTGGTTATGAGGTCAATGCACACCGCAAAAATGGGGTCGTTGACCTTTAGTTACATCACTTTCCTACATACGGAAATAGTAAAAATAACTCATTAATCTTACCTTTTTATTCTAATCTCTCTAGCGGCATGAAAAGCACAATATCTAGTTTAGATCTTTCTTTGACAATCGTATTACGTCCGCCGGTAGCCATAGTTCCGGTTTTTTTTTTCAGAAATAAAGTAGCACACTTATATTTAATTCTAGGAAATTTTCTTCATGGAAACAACTATTTTAATTGCCAAAGAGAACAAAAATATGAAACAATTATTCACTAAGTATAGTCTATAAGTAGCGCCCACTGAATAAACAGAGTAGCTACATACAATACCTATATCATATAATAAAGTTGAATTTTTAACAGTTTAGTGTTCTGTGTCAAGTTATTATCAGTCTAGCATTCTTGTGGTGTATGGTACAGCACTATTGCATTTCTATAGAAAAATAACATAGAAGTCTTCAAGTTATATCAAAGGTTAAATCACTAAAACAGTCTTAGCTAAAACCTGTATAGCAGCTCCATTTCTTAGCAAACCACATCCTATTTAAATCATCTCATGAATATGTCGCTATAGACATTTTCATAGTTAAATAATGACCTTTACTATTCTATAGAGTAGGCTCAAATAGGTCAAGTTGATAACAAGTTGACCTATTTGAGTCTACTTCTATTCGAATCTAGGTAATGTTATTTCAGTGATATATGCAAGAAAAACACCATTCAATAATATAACAAGATTAGCCTACCGGTACCTTACTATTAAATAAAATTGCATAGCTAAAACTTGCTTAATAGCAGGCTCAACACACTTGCATATGGTGTTACAAACATTTGGCATCTCAGACACTAGTTTGACACATAATATTTTTAATGACCGATTCTATCCTGCTATGTGGCAATCAGAAAACAAAAATAAATGGCAGTTCTGAAGTAAGCTCTTGGGAATCCTCAAAAAGTAATGTAGTTTTCATATAAATCCTGTCTGTAAGGTCAATGATGACAGTTTCGCAAATGCACATATCATTAATGTAGTTTATTTCTAAAATGATTAACAAGTTTTGTCTGGGGCAGGACTCACCTCATTCAGCCAGTCAAGGAGTATAGCTCTCATCCGAGGCTGCAAGTTGGGGTGGTTGTCAAACATGTGAGGGTTCCTTTTGGTGCTGGAGAGAGCATCACACTCGCACATGGTGTTCCACACATCTGCAGGGTCAGCCCAGGACAACCCAGGGAAGGGGCATTTACGCTTAGGTGGGGTTGGGCAGGGGAGCTTGTTGGGACTGAAAGTTAGTTTCACATTACACATTTGTGATGCAGAGTTACTGCACCAATAACTAAGAATTTTTATTGTTCAAGACTTTTAAAATATGGGGCTAGGTGCATGTCAGGTGTTGATAAAGTTGAACACTTCTTATATTATTTACAAAGAATTTATTTGACAGGCTACTCTCAGAGGTAAAAGCATTTGGCATAAGATGATTAATCTAAATTGAATTTTAGTAAAACAAAGCATAAGAACAATTGAACTAACACAGCAGGACTTGCATCTGATTGAGAAACAAGTTAGCATCAGCAATCTAATTTGTTCAACTTAAATTCATAACTGACACAGATTTACTTTTGCAACTCAAGTGTTTATAAAAAATTGTGACTGGATAAGCAGTTGGTGAAGTCATAAGTTGGCACTTATCTAAATATGCAACAACCCACCTATCACATTCTAAAAATAACTGATATTCAATGTGAGCTCTTTGCTAAAAATATTTTATGAGGCCCCAATTGCAATTTTGCCTGGGACTAAAGATCATTCTTGAACCAGAAAGCTTATAGATACTTACTTAGGTCTCTTATTAGAATGGGGAGTGGATTCACCCCTCGCAACATTTTCCAAGGGGCTGAGTACACAGTTCTCAGGTAGGCTCGGTGGGCTCAAGAAACTGTCAGGGTTGATGTCCAAATCTGTGTATTCACTCCTAGGTTGGTCAATTTCATAATGGGAGCCTTCATCATCACTAGAGCAAGAGGATGACTCTACAACTACATTCTGTGCTGGCTGGTCATTCACCTCTTCATCTGCTTTAGGTGAAATCTTAGCTGGAGGCATATTCTCAAGCTACAAAAACATAAACACAATGTTGGTTGCATTCACTTTATGTTATGAATAAATTAAGAAAAATACACACCTCATCGTCAGTGGAGTTTCTTTTCCTTTTTAAGGTCATGCATTTCTCTGTCTCTTCACATGAGGAACTGTGGACAAGTGTCACCAATGGTAAGTAAACAAACCACACCAAGGTCAGTGTCTCATTGAAAGAGGGATCAACTGATTAGGTACATACCCGGTTTGTGCCATTATAGCTAGGTGTGGTCCTCTGGCACTCTATTCCCACAGCCTAAAACATATTACAGATTTAATATTCCTAACAATAAAATCAATTACGAGCCTTAGAAATAAGCACAAATAGCCCAAAATTACCGCATGTCATGTTCAAGATGCAAATAGGGTTATGTCACTTGACGACCGCAATTGAGGACAAATATACAATTTAATCATCAAACACATTTGCGCCAAATCAGCAGCAAGTATCCTAGACGAACTTAGAACACCTAATCGTGGAATAATCTGGCGTAAAACACAGTCTATTGAAGGATGTCTCCGCAGCGTGCCCCCTGCTGATTGGCGGGAGATTTTTTTTCCAGGCGTTATTTGAGGTGTTATTAGCGACAAAATATATTTAATACGGCATTTTATATTCACTTCAGTTCATAGTCTATCATTTAGGATCATAAAAATGTGGAAAAGTAATAATCAGCTGCTGTAAAAAATGCCACGAATCCGTCACATTCGCGCGCAAAATCTTCCCGTCAGCGCCATTAGACACGTCGCAAGCTTGGGTTTCTCGCCACATCCACTTATGGAAATTGATAAAAATAGCACTAGCACCACATGATATCGTCACAATAGAGATTCTTCACCGAAATATCACTTTATATACTAAAATAAATGCATTTTATACGGTGCAATCGTTGACAACTTAATTGGCTTGGCTTATCGCCCACCAAAGGTTTCTAACCTAATTACTGTTGGAAGGCAAAGATGGTTAAATAATTAGATAATTATAAAAGATGGTCCGTATCTTTTAGTCACTTATCACTCTAATAGAACATACCTGATCATTCACAAATTATTCCAAATCAAACAAAACGCAATTTCTTCAAGCACTAGATGTGTGTCTATCTTAGGACACTATTCTTGCTTTAACAGTAACGTTTTACACAATATAATCTGGTATACATAAAATATAAATAAAACTAGTACACATAAGGTAATATTCAGAATTTGTAGGTCCTTTTTCAGCTTTTCACGGCTCGATAACGCCCGGCTTTCCGCGCGAAAATGTCGCGGCAAAACTCGGTTCTCAGCGGGTTTACAAAGGACTAGCTTCACGTTTGTTTCTCCTGAAAACGTACGTCAATCACTAAGCACACTCCTTTACACGCAGAACTTTTCAGTAGTCGGTAAAAATATTTTTTTTTAAAGTAAGCTAATTTAATTTTTTATTGATTGGTAAAGATAACGGCCTGGTAAGATATAGACTGCGATGTTTGTCATGCGTTTGTATTGGTTTTTAAGCATATAAATTGAACAATAATGGTGAGTACTCGATGTTACAAAATTCTACGATCTTTTAAATAAATTACATGTTACGAAATGCGTGAATTGGAACTAAAAATGAAAATCAACGCTCTGTCCATTATTGGCTGAATAATAAAAATGGCGTCTCAGTAATACCAAACTAAGCAATTTACAAAACATTTTTGAACTTTTACATGTTGGTGTCACTGAAAAAGCTAAGTTCACGTATAGCTACAGCTGGGCGCCAGCTGATAGAAAATTGAGCGAGAAAAGTCAATAGAGGTGCGCTATTTTTCAACACTGATAACGTGGCAATACATATGATAATTCAATACACTATTGAATTATTATAGGGATAACAAATGAAATCAAAATAAATATCGTGTTGAGAATGGCTGTACAAAATATAGCTGTAAAATTGTGCGGTGTTCTTCAAGCGCAAAGTGACGAAGGTATGTCGCGTCCTTTTCAATAATGTTGTATGAAAGGGCGTTGTTTATCGTATTGATGTTCTTTTCGTAATATTTACAGAGGTTACGGCCAGGGAATGGCGTTTATTAGGTCAGGAACAAGATGGATCTCAGCTATTGACTTGGGTATCAAACAAGGAAGACAAAGAGGTCCTTAACATTGGAGTTTACACCAATAGAACCAAAACCTTGGATGTACTGCACACTTTTGTTGACAAGTTGAACATAATACAGGCATCTGTAAACGCTACGCGAAGTTTATTAGTTTATGTTGTGAAGAAATTGCCATCTGAGGATTCGGATATCAAAGATCCATTTTACTATCCATATTTAATATGTCTCTTACCTGATAAAAATAGTGTTCCGGAACTGGTTGAAGAAAGCTCAACTAAGCAGATCATGGTTCAATATGTTTATGGAAAGAGTAATAAGTATAGCCCTGGTATTCGAAATGATAGATTCCTTCTATTCAAACATTTGGAATGTAAGAAATCTTTTATATTTTATTCATTTTCTCATGGACCATAGTCCTTAGGTGATCTGATTCCCTAATGGGATGAGAATCCTTTTTGGGGTCTGATATAATTTACTTGTTGGGTGTCAAATAGAAGATATATAAATAATATTCTTTGAAAAAGATATACTTTTCGTAGTGTTTATAAATTGCAGGTATTAAAATTTACCGGACACCAATGTTTCTGAATGAGTGTGACGATGGCTCAGACAAGTGGGGCTTTGATGGCATTTATCCAGAGCCGGAGACTATAGTGAAAGTATTCTCTTGGGCTCAGTGGGACTGTGTCAATCAGGTATAATAATAATAACCATTACATTACATATAATAAAATAATAATTAATTTACATATTTTAGGCAACAAGCTTGTAAAATATACTTAGACCTAATAAATACTTTAAGGACTAACACACATAATTATTTATTATTATAATATCATTACATTGGTGTCGATTCTGTGTCACATTCTCTAAAACTAAAGTAAACTTAAAGTATGGTGGTACTCTTCCGATAAAGGAGAAATGAAAAAGACGGAAATATGTTAATTTCGTTTAGCTTTAGAGTTTGCAACACAGAATCGACACCATTCTTCCTATAAATTTATACTTTTCAGAATTCCTCTGATAGCACATTAAACAGCACACTTTTTTCCTGTACCAACCTAAGTGCAATTAGTTCTTTAATATTTCGGCCTGTTAGCATAATGTAAATGAAAATTATGCATTAAAAAAATAAGGTTTATGACCATTTCAATGTAAACAAAAAAACATACTATAAACAAATCACTTTTGTCACCTTATAGTTGAGGAGCAAACTTAATTGTGATTAAGGTTTACCTTAAATATATTCACGATTGAGTGTTAATAAATAAAAAGTAATGCTATTGATTTTCAGGTCCTATACTACATTCACTACCGTCCTCCGACACAAAGTTTTGCTGAAGGGGAGGAGGTTAAATCCCCCTGTGAAATGACTCCGACTTTGTCAGCTTTCCAATTTCACGCCGACTTGCCATATGAAACTGTTGTAAGTATTAACTCTAGAAGTTACTTGTGTTTCTATAATCCGTGTATTATTTTAAATAACCTGTATTTATTAATATAACAAAATTTTATATGTGGTACACTTCTTTGTCGATTTAGAAGTATTTATTTTTATATATTATTTTATCCGTCCGCCTTTCCCTTAGAATGAATGATTTCGACGAAACTTGGTCATTTTGGTTCTTTAATTCTTGTCCATCCTAAGGTAGCCCGGAAGAAATCGCTTAATGCGATAAGGCCGCCCTTTGTTCTACCATTTTTGTAAGTTTTTAAAGGTGCATTGTTATGTATTAGTTGGTGTTCAATAAAGTATTATTGTATTGTATTGTATACTACAGCAAATTTTATAGAATATATTAAAAAAACTGCTAATTTGTGTACAATATATTTTACTTGAATATTATTTATAAACTTATTAAAAATTAATTAACAATGGTAAAAAAATGTATACCTAACATAGTTCATTAATATAGAGTTTCCTCTAGCTCAATATACCATTGAGCTTGCCCCACGTATCGAGTTCTGCTGAAGGCGCGGCGTGCGGCGCGTATGAGGATGATCCGATCCCGCTGCGCGTCCACGACTGCAGCCTCGACCTGCAGATTGTGTGCGATCAGAGAGGAATCCTGTGCATTTGCCATCATTATTTGTACAAGGTAATGTGTTATTTGTAAGGCTTAAGTAATTTGTGGGTCTATTTGACATGCCAAGCAAGACACGTGATTTGATAAACCTTCTACACACTGACATACATAATAATGATTTGAAAACAGTTTTCCCAATTAATTATTTGTCTTCGTTAGTCTTCGAAATTGGACCATAAGTATACTAAAGTAATGAATTGTTAAATTGAAGATTTGTTACCAGTGTTAGATGATGATACATATTTAACATAAATTATTATTCCTTTTAGCCTCTGGATGACTCTACTACATCGCTTATTTTGGAAGACAGCGTCGATTTAAAAGACTCTGGAGTGAACTTTGCATATTCCATCACACTGCTGCAGCACGGTTGCGTAGTCCATACGGTGGTTCCGGACTTGCCATGGTCTTTGGCAAAGTCTTTGCGTCCTTCTTACATCTTGTACGCTGGTAAGCTTCAGAATGTTATTGTAATCAATAACATTCTGTTTTTATGTCAGATTTGTCTCTTTTTCTGGTAAAGAAGAATTGGTCTTTTTCAATTACTTAGAAGAAATATAATACGCTTGATTACCGTTAGCTTTGTTGGAAAGACATACCCCCCACTTTGCCTTACCGACATTGTATTTTCAACAGATACCCAACTTCTAGTTAAAATCCCAATGCTATACACCCATCTGCTCGACATCAGCCTACACCACGAACCGTGCTGTACCATAGTGATTCCCATGGAAGAGTGTGAGAGTGGGCCGAGCCTCGCGCCGATACTTGGTTGGGGAGCCCACTCTATGGTCGATCTGAAGACTCTCGACGTCGTGACCATGTCTGTCGCTGAGAAAGATTTAGCAGCAACGTTTAAGAGTAATACTGTCGTTGAGAACAAACTGGCGATTCTGCATTACTTGATACAGCATGAGGGGAACATGGATTTGGCTGAAGAGGTAAGATTGTTTTCTCTTTACTGTGGTACTGGTCAACCATTTTAGTTTACCAGAACATTGATTGGACACATTTGTATATGTCGCCATAAATATTTTTTTTAGCAAATCACCCCTAAAAGCATACCCTATACCTTTCTTAGAATGTTAATATCCCAATCCTCCAGCTAGGCGATCATGTTACTTGACTGCAACGGATAAAAACACATAAATGTATGGATTTGACAGTTTCAATAGCGCAGTTTATGTGCATAGTTACTTCGAAATTTTCGAATTCAAATTTAAATTTCTCAATCAAAATCAATAAATCAAAGTTCCGTGATCACCCCCCAGATCTATAATGCAACCCTCAATGTTCCAGCTAATATCCTGGATGTGCCTGAACCAGCGCGACGGTTTCAACTCATTTCAACGAATGATGCAAGAATACCTAGTCAGCACCACGTTTGCGCTCACTCGCCGCTCACTTCCAGCTTCCGCTCTCAATCTGATGAGGATGCTACCTTTTACACAACATTTGAAGTTTGCTGATGTTAAGGTAGGATTTTTGTGGAATAGGCCACGATCTCTCGCTGCCAAGCGTGGTGAGAGCCATGCTTGACAGCGAGAGATCGTGGCAGGCGGTGGTCTCCTTCTGCGAGTACGTGATGGCGCAGAAGGAGACCGCGGAGCGGGTCAGAGAGGAGGCCGCTGGAGCTGACCCGCTCCGGCGCAGACGAGTGGGAGGGAGGAGGCGTTACGCGCACCTCCTCCCTCCCCCGTAGTGGGGCCACTGGTGGAGAGTCGGGGGACTCTCCGCCGGCTTGCACGGCCCCACACGTCTGGTGGTCTGGCGCGGAGAGGCCCGAAAGGGCCTGCCGCCGGGGGCGAGCTGGCTGGACTGCAGTCGCGACCCCTTCTCGCCCCGGTACAGCGGACGAGGGCTCACGGGGGGGTTTTAGTGGGTTCGAGTCCCACATACCCCCTGCCACCACCCCCGTGGTGGCAGGGAAGTGCGAGTGCATTTCCCCCCCTCAAAAAAAAAAAAAAAAAAGGATTTTTGTGGAACTGTAAAACTTACAATGTATTTGAGTAGGTACTTTAAATAAAGAGCTATTACAGGTAAGTATTCAAATTTAGTGTGGTCATTCTAGTGTGCGGTACTTACAATACAATTCGTGCCGGTTAGCCAAATATAAGTATTTTTTAAAATTAGTATAAGCGGAATTACGCTAGATTCTGTATCATTTTGTGCTTAATTTTATTTTCTTTCTCTGGCTATGTTGTTGGCATTATAGATCTAATTTAGGTACGCTTCTCTTTATTCGTTATCGTTTTAAATCTTTTAATTAAATACTTTTAGAAGATCGGCAGCTGTAAATTGTTCAGGAAAACAATTGCACTAATTTAGAATAATGCAGATCGTCAATTAGGTGTTTTTTGATTAACATACAATAATCAAAGTTGCTTTGTGCTTAAAACGTGACTGTTCATTAGTTAATTGGATTTATTAATATTTTTTGTATGTAGTTAAAAATCGTAAACTAAAATAATGTTGCGAAAGAGGTATTGGTGACAAACGTATCTGGAATCATTATATGGAGTTAGAGAGCGATCTCTAATCTATCTATCTAGCTATTGTTTTTAAAATGGTTGTCAGTTTGTTTACCTTTTTAATGACTCGGGAACTGCGGGTACCTATAACTATTTACTTCAAACTTGTCTAGCATTTGACCACACTCTCACCTGATGGGAAGTTATGATGCGATCGAAGGTGTACCATGCTAGCCAAGTTTAAAACTACATTTTGGGGAAGTCAATTGTTGTGATTCTTGTACGTGGCGGTTCTCTCACGGTGTTTCCTTTTATTTACCAAGTTATGCCGAGCGGTATTTGGATCATGGTGGTATTAAAAACCGCACAAGCTGCCGCTGAGCCTACACATCTCCATTTCATAATAAGGTCACAGTCTATAAAAGTGGCTGTTTCACATACTCACAACCACTGGCTCAAATATATCCGGCTTAGGTTTGCATGAGCGCAATGATACCAAACACGAAATATAAAGCGAAGTCTAAGGTCTGTATTACAGAACGATGCTCAGTCATCGATCGGTGCTCAAGCAGAGATTTCATTCACTAATTGATCACTTAATGAATGAAATCTCTGCTTGAGCACCGATTGGTGACTGAGCATCGTTCTGTAATACAGACCTAAATCATCTCATGGCGGTCATGCAACCCTTGTTATATTATGAGGTTTAAAAATCTACATATCTCTTCACGAGAATGCTTATGACCACTGAAAATGCAAGAAAAGTTTATGACCTCGTTATCATTTATTGCCCAAACGCTTTCTCGAGAGAAGATAATTATATTATCTCGATTTTTATAGCTAGTTAACAGTGAATATCAGTGATGGGCGATAATCGTTAGGTCCGTTCGATGGGCGTGAGCGTGAGCCAGGACTCGCTGTGGAACAGCTCGTGCGTGGTGCTGGCCCCGCGGCAGCGCGTGTGCCAGTTCGCCGAGGACGTGTGGACGCGGCTGTGGGCCGCACTTAACCAGTCGCCCGTCACGCGGCTGCGGCCCGCCGCCGTGCAGGACAAGCTGCGCGTCAGCCTGCACTGCTACCAGGTGCGATGGTCGTAGGGACTATACGAAACCCCTCAATAATCGCTGCATAATACAGCTGCTGCTACTGGTTCGGTGTTTTCTCTTGTTTTATCTTTGCAGGTTTTTAAACTTTATATAGAGAAACAAAAGACAAATTAAATATTGTTCCTGCTTATATTTTTAATGATTATTTCTTATGATTCTGCTTGGTTTTTAGTTAAGTATTAAAAATTAGCCTGGTCTAGTTTAGCTTATATTGTCTTTCTTTGTTCTTTCTTAAGCTAAACACAGTAATGCCCATACAAGTTATTTATTGACCCACTTACAGCCAGAAGCCCTATCTCGCTGTAGCACTCCGTTGTCTCCAATGACGTCCGCGCCGCCCCTGGGCGTCCCACAGCGGCGCTCCTCGGTCGGCAACGGGCAGGACTTACTGCCCTTCTTTGAGCTCGATATCTGCACTGCCAGCAAGCAGGAGCATATTATTGCTGCGGTAAGTTACACTGCCTTAAATTGGAACAATATTAGTTTTTTTTATCAAGTGATTGGTGATTTGGTTGTGCCGTTTCAGGAGCTATATCTACTGAACGAGTTGTTTAAATGTCGACTTTTGTGTTGCAATTGAGGTGTGTGAAATGTGGAGGTGTTTAGGAACGTTATAAGAATCATTTAGATGCCCAGTATTCTAGAATGTGAACCTTAGTGTTAAAGGTTCAGTTTACCATTTGCGTTTTCTGTCGAACGCGTCTTCACGAAGAACCAAAATAAATTTTCATCAAAAGATAAAGACAGTGAAGAAATTCAAACTTCAAATCTACCTAAAACATAAGTATAAATCAACCGTAAGCACGAGCCAAAAGAGACACAACACACACATTATTAGACTGTGCTAGTTCGGTACTGAACTGTCACATGTGGCAGAACCTTCGCGAGGTGAGCGTGCATCTAATGCGCGAGCTATCGGAGTCGTCCGCTACCAGTGGCAGCGGTGGCAGTGGTGCAAGCTGCGGCGTAGAAAGTGGCGTCCACGCAGTGGGCACCCGTTGGGCGGCCGCGCAGTTGGACGCTTCACGGGCGCTTTGCCGCGCCGTCACGCGCCCACTCGCTGCTGCGCCGCATCACAACCAGCAACGAGGATTCACCTTTATGTATGACTTAATAGCTCACTTGGCTGTTGAATATCGCAAGTTTACTTTCTGCGCTGTCCGATTTTGTTGGTGCTAATTTTTTGCTTGTGATTTGCGCTGCTAAAGACAAGTTCTTATAAATGAAATTTAAAAATAGAAAAGGTTCTAAGGTCCGTATTACAGAACGTTGCTCAGTCGATCAGTCAGTGCTCAAGCAGAGATTTCATTCATAAAGCGATCAATTAGTGAATGAAATTTCCGCTTGAGCACCGATAGATGACTGAGCATTGTTCTGTAATACGAACCTAAGTTGCTTTAATCGCGCAAGTTGTAGGTAAAGGTTTTTCAATTTTTTTTCCCACACGATGTCGGCTTGGCTTGGGTTCTGTTGTTTTCGTTTAATTAGGCTGTGTCACTGTGTGATGTGTATTTAAGTTTTTGTTTGTTTTGGCTTTCACTCGTCACTGGTGCGTTGTTCATTTTGTGTTTTAAGTTGATATAACTGTGGGGTCATATTTTCATTTTCTGTTTTATGTTGTTATTGGTGCCATAGTTATGTATTAGGCGTTGAATAGAATATTTTTTGCACTCCTGCACTTTTTTGTTGATTACGATTTCAACATATATATATAAAACTCCTAGTTAATATGTGTTAAATTAGTAGTAATTAAGTAGCTATGTATGTGAATAGGGATACAAGAAAATTAAATTTATGTTGGTGTTTTTATATGTTATCTAGACAATCTATATTTAAGCTGCGTTGCACTGCCCTGCAAAAATTTCCATGTTACACCCAGGTTAACTGGAAGATAATGCTCTCTAGCATTAAGTTCGCCTTTGTACCTACATTTGTTATTTGTGCAATAAAGCATTTTCTATCTATCTATAACAATAGAACATAGGAGTTAGATAGATATTTGTAATATTCCAGATTGGTTACTACAGCCCGCTCTCGTCCTTGTATTATTTCCATGGCATCATTTACTAAAACATTCAAAACTAAATTTTGATTTTTAGATGCATTTATTACTTGTAAATGTTCGACTTTAGTATAATATTTTTTAAATGTTTAACACTAATTCTAAACGTTTATACTTATTCGTCAATACAGTGACGACATGGAGCCAACGCACGCGTTCATCCTGTTCAAAGTACTCGAGCAGTACTACCTGGCGGCGGACTCGATCGCGTACCCCCTGCCTCAAGGGTTCAGCTCGTTCTTCACATACCTCGGGTACCGCACGCTGCCGTTCCATAGCTTCGTGCAGTACGTGCATAGGAACGTGTTCGAACTGCAGATCGACGTCACGAAGGCGATTATTTCTTGTGAGAATCATTTTAATTTTTTTTTTTTTTTTTTTTTTTTTTTTTTACTTCAAACTTGTCTAGCATTTGACCACGCTCTCACCTGATGGGAAGTGACGATGCGATCGAAGGTGTAGCATGCTAGCCAAGTAAATACCTATTCACTCTTCTCTTGAACACGCCCGGGTCATATTTCGCCGGAAACACAGACGCTGGCAGGGCATTCCATTCCTTAGCCGTTCTAATTAAGAACGTTGAGTCAAATCGCTTGGTACGAATGGGTGGTATTTCGACCACAAAAGGATGGCGCTTAGCCGAGCGTCTAGTAGTCCGGTAGTGGAATGGTGATGGGAGAATTAGATCATGCAGTTCTTGAGCGCATTCACCGTGGTGTAATCTGTAAAAAACCGACAGACTTGCCACCTTACGTCGATGTGCAAGGCTCTGGAGCCTTTCACCAACCAAAGTGTCGTCGTCAATGAGCCTTTTGGCACGCCGTTCAATCGAGTCCAGAGCCTGAAGCTGGTACTTGGCAGACCCGTCCCACAGGTGGCAGCAGTACTCCATACACGATCGGACTTGTGCTTGATACAGATTTAGAAGCTGTCCAGGTGTGAAGTACCGCCTTACCTTGGACAATATGCCGAGTTTTTTTGAAGCTACTTTGGCTTTGGACTCGATGTAGGATCCAAAGTTTAGGTTTGACGTGAGATCAACACCCAAAAGCTCAAGATGGTTTCCTAAACTTACAGGTACACCACGGAATGAAGGAGCCCGATGGAGTGGGCTCTTTTTAGCAGTGAATAAACACGCCTGTGTTTTTGCAGCATTGGACCTAACCAAGTTAGCATCGCCCCAATCGGACACGGCTTTCAAAGCCAGGTTCATGCGCTCAACCATAGCCTCTCTCTCAATCCGGACGTCGTCACCACTGGCTCGGGCACTGGATGTGTATCTTTCAACAACAGTACTATCATCTGCATACCCAAAGGTACCGGGCTTTAGCAAATCATTGATGTGGAGTAAGAATAGTGTTGCTGAAAGAACTGACCCCTGAGGTACACCAGCATTAATAGCTAATTGATCGGAAGAGCAGCCATCAAGAACTACTCTAAGCGATCGTTCCCTCAAAAAGTCTGATATCCAAGTGCACAAACCAGCAGGTAGTCCGTAAGATGGAAGCTTATTCAGAAGACCGTCGTGCCAGACCCGATCAAATGCCTTAGAGACGTCTAGAGATACAGCAAGTGCCTCTCCATGCATCTCTAAGGCTTCGCTCAATATGTGAGTGGCATACGCGAGAAGATCCCCAGTGGACCGGTTTCGGCGAAATCCGTATTGCCGGTCACTGAGGAGATCATTGTCTTCAAGGTATGCCAAGAGCTTGTTGTTAATTATACGCTCCATACTCTTACAGAGAATGGAGGTAATTGAGATGGGTCGATAGTTGGCAGGATCAGCACGACTGCCCTTCTTAGGTACAGGTTGTACGTTGGCTAGCTTCCAACTCATAGGGACTATTCCGGTGTCTAGAGAGAGGCGAAATAGGCGTGTTAGAATGGGAGACAACTCGGGTGCACAGCTCTTAAGTACAATTGCAGGTATACCATCGGGACCACTGGCTTTGTTCACGTCTAGACTGCGTAATGTTTTTAGTACTTCCTTCTGACGTATGCGTATTTCCGGCATGAAAACACCGCATTGTGGAAGGCAGGGAGGTACCTCATTAGCAGTATCTAAACGCGAAGCTTCTGCAAAGAGAGTGGCAAACAAGTTTGCTTTTTCTTTTGCAGTGTGAGCCAGCGATCCGTCTGGTTTCAATAATGGAGGCAGTGAGGATCGACAGAAGTTCGCTTCAACCGATTTGGCTAGGGACCAAAAAGCCTTACTACCCGCTGGGTAGGAAGCAAGTTTAGTCCCTATTCGACCAATATGATTGAAACGAGCCTTCCTTAATTCCTTCTTACAGGCCTTGGCGGCAACGTTAAAGGCTTTCTTCTTAGCTCGAGTGTCCGAGGCCTTGCGTTTTCGAGCGTCAGCCCATGCCAGATATGCCGCATGCTTCTGCGCTTCAGCACGTGCACATTCGGCTCCAAACCATGGGCTGGCTTTGCTGGTCACGGGTTTATCGGAAAATGGAATAAAATATTCCATAGCCCGACATACTACCTCAGTAACCGCATTCGCGCAGACCGTCGGATCTCCAGAAGAAAAACACGTTTGCCGCCAAGGATATGAAGCGAAGAAATGTCGCATCTCGTCCCAGTCTGCTAAGTTGTATCTCCAGACACGCCGATTGCTCTTAGGGCTTGGGTCAGGCGGGGAGTACACTGAAACGGACTTGACCAGACAGTGATCGGAACTACCAATGGGTGAGGATACCGCCACAGAGTATCGGTCTGGTTCAGTCGTGAGCAGAAGGTCGAGGCAGTTAGCAGTGTGGCTATCAATATCAGGCACTCGCGTTGGCTCTTTAACAATCTGCGTTAAATTGAGCGCCAAAGCGAGCTTACGCGTCTCTCTCCCAGCGTGGTCCGTGATCCGGTGTGGGACTAACCACTCCTGGTGGTGAGCATTAAAGTCCCCCAGAACAACAAGCTGAGCCGAAGGATAGCGTTGCTGAGCCACATCTGCCGTTTCACTGAGATACTCCATTAGAAGAGTTGTCTCCCGGTCACCGCTATGTGATCTGTACACACCAGTATAGAGAATTTTCTCAATACCGGTGTCCACAAGCACCCAAATCACCGAAAAGTGGGGATGTTCAAGGTTTCGGAGACGCAAACAGCAAATGTCATCACGGACGTAAACGCAGATACCAGCGCGTGGAAGGAAGCGGTTTTCCAAGATGAATCCTGGATAGTCCAGATATGCCGTGTCTGATGGACATCCTATTTGCGTCTCAGTCAAGAAGAGCAAGTGCGGTTTGTTGGTCTCCAGATGATGATGGACCGCTTGCAGATTTGAGTGCAGCCCACGAATATTTGTGAGGTGCACTTTAAGAGTGAGGACGTGCATCTGCCGTTTAAACTTGCTCAATTTTTTCGACTTTTTCATAGTTGGGTGAGTTAGGTAGACAAGTAGGAAGTGGACGAGATATTGGGATGCTAACCCTCAGTAATAGAGAAGCTCCTACGCCAATGGAGAACTTGCGCGGAGACTGCGGGGACGCCCGAACCCCCCTGAAATTGCCCACAAGTTCCTCACTTCCAGTCGCCAACTGGCCCTGTGGACAACCTCAGGATTTTACACAAGCGGTGGGGCAGCCTTTCGTAGTTGGCTAGACTACTACTTGGGCCCCCTACAACTTGCGGTCGGCCAGCAGAGAGCACCGTGCTTCGGATCCCGCTACCCTCCGAAGCAAGGTCTCCGACGCGAAAGCATCTCCATCACCAATACCGGTCTGCATACCCAACACAACTGTCCACATCTACTCGTCAGAACGGCTTCATTAGACATCACGATGGAACACGACGAGTCGCTTGGCATCGTGGTTTTGTCTAATGGGTGGTAACTAAGCCGGCGGCTAAGGCCTTCCACCAGTTATTTGGTTGCTCTTTTGGCACCACCCAGGGGTCACGTGTAGGGAAACTAGGGTTAAAGCCTACGGACGCGAGCAAACATAAACCCCCAGCAAACATAAACCCCCATTAAAATTATTTCAGAATTATTAGATAAGAAAAGAAAGGAACCTTAGTTAAAAGGTGTGGTTATCTCCTGGACTATATTTTTAAAATAAACTTGTACATTGTACGCTTGAGAATTATACAATTCTTATTGTAGTAAAACTTGTTTACGCACGCTTGACTTGTGAGCTGGTGAATGTATAACGAGTCAAACGGAAGTTGAAAGTTGCTAGTTGACGTAGCATCCATTGTCGACATGACAAAGTTAAAAATGGAGATCTACGTGAACCAACTTCAACTTCCGTTCGCCTCGTTCACCAGCTCCCCAAGTAAATCGTGAAGAAGTTTTACTTCAAAAACCGTTAAGTGCAGACGTAAACGGCCAGCGTTCTTTTACGTGACGGGTTCTATGCCAACGATTAATGATTTTGTAGTACCTATCGCTTGCATAGCGTGATCAATAGATTAACTTTTAATGTAGGTAAAGGAAATATTAGATACTAGCTGACTCGCCCCGGCTACCAACGGGTTAATAGTTTTACACCCTAACCCTGTCCAAGAGAATACTTCTTCTTCTTCTCTCATCTCACCTTTTAAACCTTCCCTAGACTACGACAAACATTTTAAAACCAAAATCAGCTAAATCGGCCCAGCCGTTCTCGAGTTTTAGCGAGACTAACGAACAGTAATTGATTTTTATACAAGGTGGCATTTAATTCATTTTTCTTTAAATGTGTACTCAGTGTATTATTATTATAATATTATAGAATAGAATAGAAAAACATTTATTCAATACTTGTCTAAAATTATCATGGTAATAATAATTAATATTATTAATATTAGTACAAGGCCCAATTAAAAAAAAATAATTAGTATTTAGGGCCTCTTAAAATAACTGCATGACAGCCAAAATGTCTATTTAACGGTACACACAGCGCGGGCACCAGAGTGCTTTGTAAATGTTTCGTAGGCAATAAAACACCTGATTTGTTCAATGTCACAAGGCTTTTCTTTAGAATTTAAATTTGATAATACCTAATTTAAGTTTTATTTCATACGTACTTTTTTTAGTTATATGGGAGCATTCTATAGCATGGACTGAATACATACATTAAAGGAAAAGAACGAATTAAATTCCACCTTGCATATACAGAAGATAGATCCACGAGCTATGTTGATACGTTCGGCGTCGTCCCAGGCAAGGACGAGGACAGCAAGTCCGTGAGCAACAAGCTGCGGCTGGTGCAGCTGGTGGGCGAGGGGCGGGCGCGGCGCGCGCTGGCGGCGTGGCCGCACCGCGCCGCGCTGCTGCTGCGCGCGCGCGACCACGCCGCCACGCTGCTCAGCGGGGCCGCCGGCGCCGCGCCGCGCGACCGCGCGCGCCACCGCCCGCTCGCGGACACGGACACGGGTGAGCCGCGCCGCTGCTCCCACCTCCCAACCGACTACTCTCTGGTCTCCACGACACAGGGAATAGAAAAAACGATCAGTAAAATATGACTTTTAACTTACTGATATTATTTTTTGACTGGCCTGATAGCTCAGTTGGGAGTAGCTCTACATTCTGAACTGTAGGTTGTGGGTTCGATTCCCCCCAGGACAAATATTTGTGTGATGAACATCGGTGTTTGTTCTGTGTCTGGGTGTTATATTGTATTCTATGTATGTATTTACAAACAAAAAGTATCTAAGTATTGTATCAGGTATCTGGTTTCCATAGTACAAGCTTTGCTTAGTTTGCTTAGATGGCGCTATGTGAAATGTCCACATATATTTATTTATATTTATATAACGACTTTGATTATAAATATATTATTTTATCATCTATATGTAAGTAGAATCATTACCTGTTATTTTATTTTTTTCAAAACTGCGAGACAAAAATTCACTACGTGGGCCCCTGGCACTGAATGAGTTAATCTGCACCCAACTTAGAATCCATCCGTTTCAAAATGTGCACTTAATTAAATTCGTCATCATCATTGTTCTGATGATCTAAATCTATGAACATACTAGCCTTTCGCACCGATATTCCCTCGATATCGTTAGTTCACCCAGAAAAGGGTCGGTGGCATATTTACCCCTAAAAAATCAACCATATCTTCCAGGCATAGCAGCGCTACCATCAGGCGAGCGGCTGTCTCCTCTGGACACATTTCTCGATCTCTTGACTGCAAAGGCGAGCCTCAACGAGCTGGACTTCAACCTCATCATAGAAGCTACTTTAGCCTCGGTGCAACAAGACACCGCTTAGGGAACTAGTAACTAAATGATTTTTTTGTATTGGTATTTTTGTCTTATTGAAAATAGGAATATAATAGAATAAAAAACGTTTATTTATATTTATGTTTAAAATGGGGTTGAATCAATCTAAAAACCTTATTTTAATTTAATCTGAACTAAAGGCAAGGTTATTTGTGTAAGACTAATCTATTCTGTACTAAGGCATAGATGTAATTAAAATGAATATGTGACTCAACCTCAGATAGCATAATGAAGAACTGGTCTTGCTGGTGCACTCAAGGTATGGCAAGTTGTTTTCATTTTATCTAATTTTAGCCCACGAATTTCGATTTTATCTTCGCATTTATATTTACAGCAATGAAAAGGATGAGGCATAATTTTCTTCAAACTTTATTTATTGTTTTGCAGCATGGGACAAAATTGTCTGTCCCGACATTTTACCCGTGCGGAGTGCGGAAGTAGGGTAAATAGGGGAAAGACAAATTTGTCTACTGATAGCCTCCGTAAAGGGGGGCGTGAGAAGTTAGTCCCATCTGTATGAAAATAGTTTCGTTTTTTTTTACATTTTGATAAATTGTTTTAAAACTGAAGTTGCTTTTGTATAGTTTATTTTGTTTTTCATCATACCAGAAGACCCAAGACCATAATATATTAATTTCTTATATACATACAAACTCATGCAAATAATCAAATGCATATTACTTACATACTAAAAATAATGATGTAGGTATTATAATTTATTACCGAATTTATTTCGTAAGTTAGTGTTGGCAAAAGTAAAAGGTATTATGTAAATGATATACATTCCACTGTGTAACCATTATTGTGATTATATTGGTATTATTGTACTTACTCTTTTATATATTTATTTAGAATCAAACCAAAGAAAGCACAAATACTTTGTATGATATCATTCCATTTGTGTGTGCAATTTTCTAGTGCAATATTTAGACCTAAGATTACTTTAAATAAAACATTATACACTGCATAACAGTTTTTTTATTTTGATTCTTATTATTCTCCTACTTGAGGTAAATAAATTGAACATTATAGTTTATCTAGTATATCACTATCAGTTATAGAAGGGATTGTATGTGACCCAATGAGCCCTCTGTTGTTCTTTCTCACTTTGATGTGATGTGAACAAGGACCTGTACACTTCACTAGTTTGTGGATCCTTGGCCACACTGTAATCTTTCTTTGTCTTCTTATATGATGGGTCTTGCTGTAATTCCGTTGAGGAAAACGCACGTTTCGATGACCCAAAATGACCTCTAGCCTTATGGTTAGGATTGAACTTGGGTAGTGATAGAGGTATTGTATCAATTTCCTTCTTAGTAGCATTGCTTGGTCCAGCTTCAGGCTCTGTTTTTATATCACTTTCTTGTTTAACTTCCACACTTGTGGATGGCTGGTCTGATGTTGAGGGACCACTTGTGGAGGCTTCCGCTTTGATGTTGACATTCTCAGTTTTGCCAGCTTTGGATTTCTTACTACTCTTTCTGTTGGTGGCTCGTACATTTATCTTTTCTTTGAGCATGGAAATGTCTTCTTCTGTGCCATTCAGTACAACTATATCATTGTCTGTGAATGGAGATTGGCACTGTGGACAAAATACAGTATTTAGAAACATAATAATAAACTTAGATTGTGAAATAAAATGGTAAATAGTTTGTATCTTACTATTCCAATACTGTATGGTTAAATCAAGTTATCAGTATTTTGGGCAGTGGAAAAAACTCAATACAACAATGATAGAAACACCAAACTACACAAGGTACTGCTGCACTATACTTTATTAAGATCTCTAAATGTATCCTAGGTTGGTGGTGTTGGTAGTTCAAGAAATCAGCATGTCTGATTTAAAAAAAATCACACTCATCTCGATTGGATATATTTTTGTTACTTTAAATCAACACAAACATATATCATTTCATTTTATATTCTTAGGTGTGAATAGTTTATTTTAATCCAAGAATGTTGGACATACTTACCATGTGGCAAATATTCTGTTTCACCTCCTTCAAAGCCCTCTCAGCAAGCACACAGCCGCAGCTCCACAGAAACACAAAGCGGAATTTTCCCGACATCTCAATCCCACTGATGGGACAGATATAAGGAGCATTGCCCTCATTCACTGCACTGTCTGTGTGGTCTGTCTCTTTGTATGCTGGGTTCTTTACTAGGTTCAAATCTTTGATGTCCTGAAATTAAGGATAATATTTGACTAACTTATAGCTTTGCTTACGATTTATTTCACATGAGCAGAAAGATATTTTAGATAGACAGATAAAATCTTTACCAAAATACAATATTACAAATAAAGAGAATAAACTTAACCAAAGTGTGACAATGGGTGGTCTTATCCCTCAGAGCTATCTTTTCTAGACAGAAAGGAATAACACAGTAATATATGGATGGTGGTATTCATAAAAAATATGTGCTGTGCATAAACCATACATAATATACATATAAATATACAGTTCATACATTATCATAATAAAGCCTATATAAACTTAATAAATCTCCATAATGGACATACATACATTTGACTTTAATAACATATAAAAAAACAAACAAACATTATACGAATAAAGTAAGTGTTGGAGTTTTGGCGGGAACGCGAAAAAGATTGCGTCATTGCATTGTATTATTTTCCAAAACTTGTGTTATTTTCAGTGTTAGTGCATAAGATTGGTGGCATTCTATTCGTTAAGTGCTGGATTACAGGCGTGAGTGTGGGAAAATGGTATAATGATGGTGAAACGTTTCTTTTCGTGTTGTTTCCAAAACTCCATAAAAGCTTCAAGTAAAGTTGTCACCACTTTACTAGGAGTATGACTTTGACTAGACTGACTTGACTATGACTTGACTTGATGACTTCGACTGTGACTTGACACATATTTGCGTGAAATGTCGATAGCTTGATAAATTATCAATTACTTGACACTGGCTAAATACACAAAAGTGTGAAGCCAAAACGTAAAAAAAAGTAAGTGTTAGATAATAATAATCTAATAGCTAGTCCGAAATATAAAATGTTTTAACATGATCTTTGAAAAATTTAGCAAAGGTGCATCTTTAATGATTAGTGGGTGGGTATATGGAACATATAGAATTATGTCAATATTAACTACAACTGTTGTTCATTTTGTTTATTTAATAAAGAGTAACTGTTGTTTGAATTGTATGGTAGTACTGCAATTAATGATTTTATAACACTTGTTAGTTGAAAATAAAATAACTGTGCATGTGAAACTGAATAAAATAAAGTGAAGGCAAGAACAGTTGGCTGGTTAGCTTCTAAGTTTTTTCATGTCAATAATGATTTTTTGACAAATCACATTTACTTATTTATGTACCTAGTGTTTATATGACAAGGTAGCTGATTGTACATCTTATTTCACCTTGTTGTTTTTACTGTCTCATCAAGTTTCCGAAAATTAAACAGAAAGAACGATTTAACAAAAGATAAAAGGTTACCTTCAAATTCTTGATGTGACCGATGGAATCTGGCTTGCTTTCTTTGTCAATAAGTGCCTCAAGAACGGAACTCTTACTGTACATTCTGCCGAGCCCGCAACCTACTACAGGCGCCTGCAGCGGCTGCTGAGACAGCGCACAGTTACGCCATTTAAAAGAGCGTTCCGCATCTTTGTCTTTCTGAAAAATATTTAGATAATTATTTGAGTGAAAGTTGGGTCTCACAACAGTACATGATTTTACGGATTAAGCTGACGGCTCACCTGTTCAGGCTTCTTTTTCAAGCGGACTAGCTCATCTCTACGCGGAATAGTACCACCATCACAACCCATAGTTTTATCAATAAGTTATTATCTGTTTTAATAAAAGCGTAAACCTTTATTATGTAGTGATGTAGTTATCTTTCTTTCCTTGATCTGTGTTTAACTTTAATGTTTATGTAAATACGTCACGCGACTTAGGTACACGGCCATTTTGATAAGCAGTGGATCAAGTAAGATGACACTGACATTGATAGCTGACAGATTATGATTTCGTTCCATTAATCCAAATAAAATAGAAATAAAAGAAGAAGCTAGCCATTTTGTAATTTGCTTTGTTTAGCGGTGGGAAATATTATGAATGATTGCGATTGGTATATAATATTAATAATAATATATTAATATTGGTATATTATACATAATCGAGCTATAATCTATGAATGATTATGAAATTAGTATCCAATGATAGATAGATTTATTTTTGTGATTGTAGACACATCTTTATATTCGAATGATTTTTTTATATAGTATATATCTCATAATTGTCCACCATCACTAGTTTTGTTTCTTGAAATGATAAATTAAACAGGGGCTGTAGTTTTGGCGGGAAAACAAAAAGATCGCGTCACCGCATTGTATTATTTTCCAAAACTTGTGTTATTTTCAGTGTTAGTGCATAAAATTGTTGGGATTTTATTCGTTAAGTGCTGTACTAAAGGCATGAGTGTGGGAAAGTGGTATAACTATAAAGATGGTGAAACGTTTCTTTTCGTGTTGTTTCCAAAACCCCATAGAGGCTTCTGGTAAAGTTGCCACCACTTTACTAGAAGTATGACTTTGACTAGACTATGACTTGACTATGACTGACTTGAAAAGTACCTACATTGTTAACTTGACACTGGCTAAATCTCGGTATTCTGTGGGCTAAGTACACAAAAGTGTGGAGCCAAAACAAAACAAAGAAAAAAAAATTGCCTACATTGTTTGTTATAATCTAAAATAAAATAGTGTTAAACTGTTAATATTGTAATAAGTTAACTAGACATCATAACTAAATGCCGGACGTCGACATGGAAAGAGTGCCAGAAAATGGTACAGATTGCGAACAAAATCAAGATAGCTGTAATTCTGCAAAATTGTTAAAAAAGAAGACGCGAAAACGAGGAATTGTTTTCTTATCAACTATACCTCCATACATGAACGTGGCTAAAATACGTGAAATATTCAGTCAATTTGGTGAAGTAGGCAGGGTTTTTCTCCAACCTACTGGCAGTGAGTATTTTGAGGTTATGCTCGTACAGACTTAAACAGTCCTTGGAATTAATAATTCATAATAGCATTATAATTTCATTCACAGAGCCGGGCGAAAAGCGAAAACGTGTTCCTAACCAATTCTCTGAAGGGTGGGTCGAATTTCAAAAGAAAAAACTGGCTAAAGAAGTTGCTACAAAGCTCAACAACACTAAAATTGGTAGCAGAAAGAAATCTCGTTACTATGATATGATATGGAACATTAAATACATTCCGAGGTTTAAATGGGTTCATCTGAGTGAGCGTTTGGCTTATGAAAGAGCAGCTATGAAGCAGAGACTCAGGGCAGAGATATCTCAAGCCAAGAAAGAAGCGCACTACTTGCAGACCAATGTTGAGAAAAGCAAGAGAATGAAGAAACAAAAGCCTGTTGATAACCAGGATTAAAGTTTTATGAGTTTCTTTGTTCACAATTAATGCCAGTAAAATATGATCACAACATGAACAAGCATTAACTGCACATTTTTATTATTGTGAAATGTAAATGTTCACATTCTTTCAATCTACTTAATGGGTTCATTATTTCATGCATTCAGTATAAAATAATGAAGTAAGCGTAGAAGAATAGAAGAGCTGTGTAATTTTTTTGAGCATATTTTATTTAAGTGAAGTAAAGTTTTGAACATTGAATTAGTACTCTTTCATTTTTGACTAAAATTTACTCTTCCACTTATAATCCCCTCGACTCTCATCCTCTCCTTCATGTTCAAAGGATCCTGCGTGAGTTTCTGTATGTAGCGTCTAGGAGGTATCACATGAGATAAGATCCCTTGAGAGAACTCCCTGTGAACTCTCACTCCATCTAAGGCATTTGGTTGCAGTCTCTCAAAACTAAGCAGTTCTCTCATGAACTGCTTGCGCTGAGCTACTTTCGCCCAGTGATAGCGGTGGCGACATACTACTCTGCTGGAAGTGGTCAGAAAGATTTATTATTCATAATTTGTAGATGCTAGTCTTGATGATTTTACATCTCTTTTTATTTCTTCCTTATTAGGAGCCAGTAAGCTTTGGAAAATTAAAAACATTCAAAGAAGGTAAAGATATCAAAGTGTCTTGGAGGTAGCATCATTGGAAGTAGAGTATCAATACTCTACTTCAAATATAATTCAATACTCTATGTCAAATCGACATTGATGATTATTTAAAATATGCTTACTATGCTAAGGTCAATTTGGTGTAGGAAGGGAATACACTGACATCAGATCTGGCTAGTTCTGGAAACCCAGGGTACAGTGGAATTCTCCTTTTTTTCTCTACCTTTTCTTCTGTCATTTTAAAAGTACTTAGTGGCCCTAAAGATAAATAAAAATTTAAGAAAACTGCACAGACCAAGTAGAGGATACGAAAACTGCACTGCAATAGAACCAACAAAAATTTTGTAACCATGGCAACTTTGCTATGTAGTGAATTTGAATGTTAGACCTATGCAAATATGGTGAAATATGTGGTAACAAACCAATGTGCAGTTACTAGTGTTCAAGTATGATATTATTTAATATCATTCTGGCTGAGCCTCTCTCAGACTCAGCAAGAATGATGTACAAACTTATAGAGAGGGATTGAATTAATCTATAATATTAAGTTAGTATATATTAGTTTAAGTATTAGTATTAGTTAAAATAACCAAGGCAGCATAATCGCAAATGGCAATAACTATAAAGCCCTTTATTTTTGATTTAAAAAAAAAGTATGATATTATGTGATGCAGCCTCTGTGCATATTTACTACATTAATGCCTGCCTGCAATAAAATTTGACAGCTCCTAAGTTCAAACCTATCTCTCTAGTCTCCACGTTTTTTCGTATGTTTGTCAAATTCGTGTCTACATACCAAATACTGTACACTCATTGGTTGAAGGCACCTGATGAACAACAGGCAACCAATGAGTGATCAGTATTTGGTGTGTTGACTTGACATCAGTTTGACAAACACACGAAAACCCAAGAGAAGGTATTGTTTAGCTATGCTGTATTTTAATTGTAGACATATAAGAGAATTTTGATATACTAGTGCAGACATTAATTTTTAAATGATGAGCAGTATATTGCTTGTTGAATTGCTATCGGTTTAAACTTTCTAATATAATCATAAAACTATATAAGGAAATATTGTAAGCACTAAGTATGCTAATACTAGTCTAGGAAAAGGATAATTATGTTGAGTTAATTGTACTTTGCAATTTTAGACATCACAAATTATAAAATGGTTTCAAAACCACTCGCATAACTGACCAGTTTGTCACCCACCAAGTTATTAAGAATATAGAATTAATACAGAATTGTACAATAACTATAAAGAGAGGCGTGATAATGTGTGCTAAGAGAGTGGAAAATAAGAAAACAGAATTGAGTGGAACAGTAAAAAAAACTGCACTGAACCCATTTAAATGGGGCAAGGATATGTATGACGAGTACAATAACTATTAATATACTTACAAATTTGGTGCATGGTTTTGAATAAAAAGCTTAGATTTAAAAACGAAATTAAATCAGTAACATTTTATTATTACAGCAATAATATTATTAAAACTACTTTGCAGAGCCTTGCAGCCATCTCAATGTTTCCATTAAAGTAATTGATATTGCCCATATACAATAAGAGCTATGTTGATTATTTACAAGTTATTGTCAGGTTCAAGAGGATGCTGTCACTGCGTTGACTCTGCTCTTGCATACACAGTCATTGAATTGATTTACTAACACGGAACACAGAAGGGATTTGTTGGGATTTGAACTGTAGCACTCGAGGACCTGAAATGTTTAAATTATTTATATTAACTTCATGCAGTAAATTTCACTGTTATGGGACCACTATGATTTTTTAAAGAGGATTCTTTTTAAATATAGTCAATCTTATAGATGCAACATGCATTTTAAAATTCCAGTTTAAAAATTTTTAACTACATTTTTATTTTTACTAAATTTTATGATTATCAGTTACCTTTGCTTTCTCATCCTGACATGGAGGTAATTTATTAGCAATTTTGTCTTGTTGTGCCAGGTTAAACAGCTCATTGGCCTCTTTTAGTGTTTTCTGGTATTCTAAATGCATTCCACTGTTTATCTTTTCGTGTGCCCGTTTAAGCGATTCAATGCGTCGCGCCCAGTAGGCTTCCTCGGCGGCGTGGTCCACCTGTCTTCTCTGTTCGTAGTACTCTGGTGGAGGCGCTATGTATTGCTGTTGGGGCTGCTCTGCTTGCTAAAACAATTATGACAACAATGGGAATATGTTACTAAGCTTGATTGAGTCCAGTTCAGTATCCAAGCGCGTTAAATGCATTTGTAAACATTGCAGTTAATAGTGATTTGTGAATTATCAGTGACAATGCCCTGAAGTAACCTACAACTCTGCGGTATAAATAAGCCCACTGTTAGCACAAAACAACAAAGTATTAACCACTCTTAGAAACGTCTGCACTTTATTACAATAATTTCTGCAAGAAACATCCTTTTATTTTGCTACAACAAGACGTGACATTGATCTAAATTATGTAATGCAGCATCATATTTACTTTTTCTGCAAGCTGCGCAGATATCCGATCTAATGCTTCTTGAGATACTTGTATAGCATTTTCATTATCGACACTTAATTTTCGAGTGCTTTGTGAACCTCCCATGTTTTCTAAATCGGAAAAATTAAATATTATTCATCAGCAAAGCACGTCAAAAGGACATTTTTTGACAGATCACTCATTTTTATATTATACCATAGACAAAATATATTTTTATCAGCAAGCAAGGAAGTTCTATATTCTGTATTTCTGGAAGGCTCACTCGATGACTCGACATTGGGTCGCTGCCATAAACGCTAAGAACAAAAAACGATTACATCCACTTATTTCCATTCCATCCACAAATAAATTAAAATTTTAAAATTTTCGGCCCACACTCGACGTCGAATTATGACTGGAACGACCAATTTCACTGATTGCTTTGTTTGGGTATAAAGTGGCATAATATCGGTGGCGTTTTTAGTATTTTTACTTCGACTGGAATATGGGAAAAAAATGAGGAGGCCTATATTCAGCAGTGGACTAAATAAAAAAATATTTTCAACCTTCTAATAAAAGTCCCTGAAATATAGGAGTAATGTGGTGGCAATGCATGCTGGTAGCTCATTGCTAAAAAAGAACTACATGGCGATTATTTTTTGTTTATGCAGTTTAGTAATAATGTGATTTTTTGGTATTGTTATTTTTTTGTATAAAATATTACTTACTGTATTATTAAAATGATCCATTTTTATGTTGTGAGTGGAGATAAGAAAAAGTTTAACTTTCGACCTTTTAGAAAGAGACACAGCTCTCTAGTAATAAGTCTCTTTCTGACCGCATGTTTTGTATTAGTGAACTTTCTTGATACGTAGTTTTGTAACTTCTTTGACAGCATGTTTTTTGTGCTTAGCCAAGTTATAGGTTTGAGATAGAAAGAGACAAGAATCTTACACGAACGAGACAAAAATGGGATTCCAAAGGCTACTCCACATTAGATGGCGCTACATGTATTTTTATGCTCATAAGATTTATAAAGGATATGAGATGTAATTAGGGCGAATTCTGTGGATACTTATAAGGACTTTTTAAAACCTTTGTTAGGCTTGCATTTAACCACCATCGGACTTGTTCTTGATAGAAATCTAGCACCTTTCCAAGGATGCCCAGCTTCTGTACAGCTAATTTGGCCTTTCCCTCGATATACGAGCTAAAGTTGAGGTCAGATGTTAGAGTAACAACCAAAAGCTCAAGCCCGTCGGCTATCGGCACTGTTACGCCCCAGCTTAGACTTTGGGGAATCTGATTTCTTTGGAGTAAAAAGAAGATAAAATATAATAAAAAAACGAGTGTGCTTTAGAACACACGAGTGAAGTAAAACTTCTTTAGTTTAGCTCCATCTATCGGCTGGTATAACTTTGTTTTTGCATTGTTTAATGTTAATGCACCCATCTTGACAATAATTGTAAATTTTAATTTTACCGGACATGCCAACATAATTATACAAACTTTTTACTTTGTTACGTGGACAATGGAGATCTACATGAACCAACTTCAACTTCCGTTTGCCTCGCATTCACCAGCTTATTCCCCAAGTCAAGCGTGCGTAAAGAAGGTTTACTTCAATAAAGCTCACGTAGAGGTTTAGTGCCATTGATTTTCACCCACCGTCCTTCTTTTAGTAAGTACATTGTCTTGCAGTTCTGTTTTGTTATGAACTTCGTTTATCATGTTACATAGCTTGTTATTATTTTTTTTTTTAAGGAATGACGTGACGAGCTAGCCTAGTTCACCTGATGTTAAACGACACGGCTGCCCATATCAGCTGCAGTGTTACTCGGAACTCTAAAGTATAGAGTTTCGCGTGACACTGCACTGCGCACGTCATCCTGAGACATCAGCACAATCTAGTAATAAGATTACTAAACTGTGAGATCAGATCATAAAGTCTCATTTGCCCAGTAATTTCACTAGCTACAGTGCCCTTCAAACCGGAACACAGCAGTGCTTGCGCACTACTGCTTGGCGGCAGAGTAACTGGCAAAGCGGTGGTACCTACCTAGACGGACTTTGCAGGAAAGTCCTACCACCTAGTAAATAGTTATTGGACACAGGTACTATGTAGTAAGTGCCCTGTCTTACACCTACAGAGAATACGTATGTAATACTTACCACCTTAGATATATTGTTCATACCAATCTTAATGAATGAATGTTTAGGCTTCATCAGTTGATAATTTCCAGCAAGTTGGCAATTCAGTTAATTATATCAACAGCCGTAAGACTGTAGCCAGGCCTCCCTTATATGGATATTCACTTAGCTGGCGGCGGTAGGTACCCGCGGGAAGAGATGGGGTGATTCTATTGTCACACCGAGACCACAATGACACACGGGGACTTAGATGAAAGGGATTTAATTTTGTCTGCATAATACATTTTCGCGATCAACCCATTACACGTGAAGCGCCCTAAAGATACATATCAAATTCAAAATCTTGACTGACTGACTGACTTATATATCAACGCACAACCTAAACCGCTGTTTCTAGAGACTTGAAATTTGGAAGGTGTGTTCTTTGTAAAGTGTAGGTATCCACTAAGAAAGGATTTTTAGAAAACCCACCCCTAAGAGGGTGAAATGGGTGGTTGAATTATCTATGAAAAAATTTATTCTTCGTTTTCTATAGTCCACGCGGGCGAAGTCATTGATATAAAACTATGGCACGGGTGTTTTGGCAAACACTTTTTTGTGCTACTGGTATGAAAATAAAAATAACCCTTTACTTTCGAGCTTGGGCGAGGTAGTTCGGGACACAAAGTGACCACAATGGCGGGAACCGGTCGCGCCGGTCACAGCCTCCGCTCTTCCATCGCCCCTCACCGGACTTTCTTCTGTCTGGTCGGTGCAGTGTTGGAATAGGATAGATAAAAAATTATGTACGTTTCGTTCAAAAAGATAGTATTTATAAAAAAAAAACGTACATCTTGGAAAAACACCAGTTTATTACGGTAATCTCTCACAGTAATTACACTGTAAAAGAAGAATAATTAAAGGAACTAAGAAAATATGGTTTTAAATCATCAATTAAACATAAATATACATTACAATTTTGGCGGGAAAGCGAAAAAGATCGCCTCACCGCACTGTATTATTTTCCAAAACTTGTGTTATTTTCAGTGTTAGTGCATAAAATTGGTGGCATTCTATTCGCTAAGTGCTGGATTAAAGGCGTGAGTCCACACTCACGCCTGTAATGAAAAATGGTATAATGATGGTGAAACGTTTCTTTTCGTGTTGTTTTTAAAACTCCATTGAAGCTTCAAGTAAAGTTGCCACCACTTTACTAGGAGTATGACTTTGACTAGACTATGACTTGATGACTTCGACTGTGACTCGACACATATTTGCGTGAAATATCATTAACTTGATAAATTATCAATTACTTGACACTGGCTAAATACACAAAAGTGTGGAGCCAAAACATTAAAAAAAAAAATATATATTAACTTCTAGTAATTATAAATTATGGCTTTTTTTTTCGATTTCTCCAACTTGTTGAATGGACTGCACACCGTCATTGTTCTTGTTATGGGCTCTTCTTATAATTTCTTCTGTGGGTTCAAAGTCGGTGCAGACTTGCTACTTTTGCTAAGTTTTATTGCATCTTAAGCACTTTGTAATTTTATATGCTTAGTGAAATAACTTAATTTTAAATACCTTATATAATTATGACTTGTAAAAGTACTAAAATTAGCCTATTTGCAATAAATCTTTTGACTTTGACTTTGACATCACATGACAATAATATTGCATCTACAGTTCATGTTACAAGTCTGTTCCGAGTATTTGGCTTACTAAGATTGATCTTACTACATATTCTGCTTTTTTTCCACATTTGCATGTGGAAGCACGAGACTATTCAATGCTTTTTACAGGTATTCATTGAAAATAAATTGTGAACTTAGAAATTATCGTATTTTTGCGTACGATCATTAAACACGGATAGTATATCGTACATTGTGACAAATTATCGTACAAATACGACAATTATCGTACAAAATCCAACCCTGGGCTGGTGTGCGATCCGCCGCGCTGCGCTTACTTTATTTAGGAAGGAGGTACTAAATATTCGATGCGGTGCTGCGAAGTTTCACGCTACCTACGTCATTTTAGTTTTAGCCATTACTTTAATTATAATCTAATTGGATTAGGTTACCATTGATAATGGCTTTTTTGAAGACTAAAGAAAATAGTTTGAGGTACCTACATAGATAATTTTATCTAGTAATTATACTGTAACTTTTTCGTGCTTTTGTAATAAATATGTATTACTTTCATTGTTCATTTTATTATAAAATATGCAAGTATTAAGATGTAGGTATATTTATTAAGTTATAAGTAATAGTTTCTATTTATCTTTTAATTTTTAAATATTTTTACACCGCAGTTTTATCTTTTGATACTTTCCATCCAAAGTTTGTCTGAAAGAGATCGCTATTCGTGATAAGAGCGCTCATTGTTGCACTAGTATGTAAGATTTATTTTAATCCTGTATTATGTAAATTTCATTATTGTTATATAGAAATTACCAATTAAACGGGCTCGCTGGATTACGCCATACTTGCCGTAGTTCCTCTAGTATAAAAAGTTACTCTATGCCGTAGTTCCTGGCGCAGGCGCACCGATACCACAGTCTGAATTATTGCGCTGTCTATTGCATTATGTTTCGCATTTATACCTATCATTAGAATTTTGAAAAACACCTTACCTATTCATTATAGGACGTTAAGTCGAATGTGAATTAAGTTGAAAGTCAACTACAAAAGTTGAATAGTCAAAGCCTCACAGTAGAAGAAGCTGGTTTGCTCCTGGTGTATGCATAATTACAAATAAGTACTTATGTTATAAAAATTTGTATTGTCCCTCCTGTATGATTAATAATAAGCTAAAGTAATAAATTAAAAATAATTTAACAAAAAGCACGGACTCAGTAATGCAGCTTGAAAAAAAAGCCTATAACAGTAGCACTAGTTTACCCATTAGACATTTCTACGTCGTACTCGAAGGATATTAAGACGCTGGATCACTCCGATATGACTGAATTGTATCTCCGAGAATTTAGCTAATTTACAAAACCATCTACTACAATCTCTATGGCTCGTCTGTTGCATCTCATTTCGTAAGGTAATCCATTAATTGCCCAGGATCGGACCCGCTTTTTTGACCGCTGACTCTTATCTTTTTTTTATTGAACAACCACCTGTACGGACCCTTCGATGATTCCAATGACTGGTTATTTTTAGAAGAAAAAAAGGAAAACCCTCAAACTGAATATCAGTTTTAGTATAGAACATTTAAAGTGGTTTTTGGTCTGAAGCTACTTGGATATTGTAAATGTTTTTCTTAAATTCTCCAAGGGTGAGAAGATGAGGCTGACAAGCTTCGAGCTCGCAGGTACAAAATCGATTGTTATTAGATGTCAGATCTTTTCATAATAATACAAATATATTATAAAGAATGCTTAGAGTTAAGAACGGCGATGTCTCGGACAAAGGTATTGAAGTCAAATTAGTTTTATCGGGCCTCGTTATGAAATATTGGATGGTTATTGTGAAAGAATTTTGCTTAATCATTCGGAACTGTTGCTATAGCAATATTGTAATTTTAATTTGAAAACTTTCGTGAGTATGACACATTTTGTAAGATAAATAACGGCTAAACTCACGTTACGTGCTGACGCTCGTGAAAGCCGCCTCGGCTTGCGTTAGTAACTGGCTCCCAGAAGAAGTACATCGAATATGTCCGAAACCTGGTCGGAGAAATTTTGACTTTTTAATTGACGTGAGTTTTGCCGTTATTTATCTTACAAATTGTAATACCTACTTTATAAGGTTCTAAGTTCTGCTTAGGGATTCCTGAATGTTAGAAAACATGTTACTTAACGCTAAGTGCAACGCGAGAGATTAGCTTCCATACACACTTTCTGCGACTTCAAGTTACACAAAACGTGCATTAGCTTTGAGCATATTATTATCAAAGTTAGTGAATGCAATTATTTCAGTATAATTTAACTAATTAAAAGTTTGTCATGACTAGAGTTTGTGAAGCTCTGATCAGCAGGATCTCGTGGGTTGTAAAGTACACGATTACGTAATAGATTTATTTTGATATTAATTTTTGTAGCTGGCAAATCTTATGGATGTTTCATGTGTCAAGTCACAGTCGAAGTCATCAAGTCAAGTCAAAGTCATACTCCTAGTAAAGTGGTGGCAACTTTACTTGAAGCTTCTATGGAGTTTTGGAAACAACACGAAAAGAAACGTTTCACCATCATTATACCATTTTCCCACACTCACGCCTGTAATCCAGCACTTAATGAATAGAATGCCACCAATTTTATTCACTAACACTGAAAATAACACAAGTTTTATGAAAATAATACAATGCGACGATGCGATCTTTTTCGTTTTCCCGCCAAAACCATCTTATGGATTATGGACGTTGTAAAAAATTTTTATCTTTCTCTTTTTTTTTCTTCGTTTAATAACGTTCTATCGCTTTTTAGTGATTATTCTGCCAATGTCAGGTAAGGAATTTTTTGTACGGTTATGTCATGTCAGAGTTTTATTTTGTCAAAGTCTAAATGCCACAGTAAAATGGTGGATATTTTACTCTAAAAAGCCTTGAAGAGAAAATGAAAAGGCATAGTTTTAAAACTTGGAACCATTTGCCAACACTCGTACACGTTGATGAACACTTAACGAATTACACATTAAAATTCAATAATACACGGGTTATGCAAAAAAAAATAAAAATTCACAAGCGCTATATTCAGATTATTTTCAATGAACCCCAGTTATATCTTTGTCGTTTTTGAACGCTATAAAAGTGGTACAGGAACTGACAGTGATTTGTTAAGGACAACCTTACAGGGTATCGTAGCGGTAAGTAATTTTACTACTGAAGCGATTTTAGTAACTAATAAAATCTAACTCACTTTAATTAACATATGTCTATGTATTACCATCTTTTATATAATAATACCTATATATTGTAATACTTTTTTTTATGTTATTGAATGATGTGAACTCCAACATGTAAAGTTTCGCATGACTGCTGCACTGCGCACATCATCCTGAGACATCAGCACAGTCTGGTTACACGACTGTGAGATCAGATCATAAAGTCTCATTTGCCCAGTAATTTCACTACATAGCTACATTGCCCTTCAAACCGGAACACAGTACTGCTTGCAAACTACTGCTTGGCGGCAGAATAACTAGCAAAGCGATGGTACCTACCTAGACGAACTTTGCAGAAAAGTCCTACCACCTAGTGAAATAATTCATATACACAAATACATTTTGAACTCTTACTATATAGAGGTATTAAATTATTAATGCACGCTACATAACTCCGATCATTAGTAACGGAAATAAAAAGACCGAAATTAATGTAAGCTCGGCATTAAAACCTTAATTTATATTCCAGCTCGAGTAATAACTGTCATAACACTATTATTAATAATTAGAGCTACAATAAAACGCGATCCGTCATTATGATCCATAATTATTAATTTTAAGCGCTGACAGACGAGCTCTCATGTTATTGTATTTAATAAATTGCCAGACTTGATCGAGTTTACGAGAAAAGTATCTTTAATTTACCATCGTTAACGACTTTATTACAAAAAATAATAAATAAATAGCACCCACCGATCACATACATAGATCCTGGACCTTAACTAGGATTCCTTGTGTCTAGGGACTCGGGAGCTACTAGGATCATGGTCCCACAACACCCAGACACAGAACAAGTATTTGTGCTTACTTTTGTGCTTGCTTTCAATACTCTATAAATAAATAAACACTATTATATACACTATTTCAAATCCATATAAATTTCGGCTCGGTACAATTGTCCAGGCGATACGTCACTTCACAATTTATAGTTTTATCGATGTAGCGAGTCCGGTTCATCAGCCGCTTGCCCACATTTATCAACGCGGAGATTGCTTCTGCACCACAAGACGTTGTTATAAAGCTGCGTTATCCAAAACCTTTATATACATGTACATACAGACTAATTTTCCAATGTACCTTGAAGTGTAAAGTACACTTCATATAGATTAGACCCTTTAACGATCACAAACAGATTAAAACGGAAAAAAACGAGTGTGCTTTAGATCACACGATTGAAGTAAAACTTCTTTACGTAACGTAACTCTCTCTCTATTTCTATCTTCACTAACGTATATCTCCCTCTCAACTTCCGTTTGCCTCGCTTGATCAATTTCTGCAGCGCTCTCGTCACGCATTCACCAGCTTACTTCCCATTTCAAGCGTGCGTAAAGAAGTTTTACTTCAAAAACGAAACAGAACGCACCGCAACGTGATGGAACGAAACGCAATGGAACGCAATGCAACGCAACGCAACAGAACATGATGCAACGGAATGGAATGGAACCGTACAGAATAAAACAGAACCGACATCCAATATTCGCTTGCAAAATAAATTTGATGAAATAATTGATTGACTCAGGAGTGACATCGCGGAAGTTCATCTTAAATACAAAATGAAACAAGAATACACTAGATTATACTAGATATTCTTGTTTCGATTTGTAAGTTTCGTGAAATCCAATAAAGCCATAATATAGGCTAGTAGAATTAGGTTTAAATTTAAGATAACGTTGGCAAAATTGTGATTTTTACCAATTGGTATTATGTGGTCGCTCAACGACAAAGCCCATTAAATAAATAAATAAATAAAAGTTTCGTGAATTTATTGTACCTGCATATCTTCGGAAGCCCACGCGACTGCATCCCGCCCGGTAACGTTGTAAAGGTCGGTTATTACCAATACCATTAGTTCGTTCAAAAAAGCCAGTGACTGTCTCTTGACTAGCTGCTGCCCACGGCTACAAGCAATGTTTAGCGTAATAAAAAATATCCTATTCCAATGTGCTTCCCCAAGGTTCAAGTTTCATATGTTTCGTTAAAATTTGTTTGATTATTTAAGATGTGAAAAGGTAAGATATCAAAGAACGAGATAAACAGTCAGATAAAGTATTTCTTTTAATTATTTTTTTTGAACGGGCTTATTCTGTTATTCTCTACCAACCTTTACAGCGTCACCGAGTGGATGGAGTTACCTTAAATTTTAGTGGTACCTATCTATATGGATAATACTTAAATATTGGGCTTGATAAATGTCATAATCCTTATTATTTTGCGATGCCATGTTCTAGTTTTCATGTGGTTGCCGATGCCCTTAAGCTTTAAAAAGACCTTTACTATCACAGAAATCCCCTTCTTGTATGAAACACCCTTTGGTAACCGCAGCTTCTGTATCATAGCACTGCACTAATGGTTTTATCTCCTTAAATAAAGCGAGCCCCTTCACCCGCGCTAGATTTATTCCATGTCGACGTTTAAAACAGATTGTACTTAATTTATTTACCACTTTCTGAGAATACACTGCGAAGAATTCGAAGACTTAACTATTTTCGAATGTGTTTTGTTTAATATAAAAACTATTGTGGCATTTATCAAACGCTCACTTTTGTTTTCCTATTTAGGATAAATTTTTTGTTAAAAATATTGATTTATTTATCTCAACAAAACTTACAATGACTGAAAAAAAACACGCAATTCAAACCAAAAAAGATTGCTCTTCAGGAATCTAATACTTTATCTGAAAACTTTCAAACAATTTAAATTAAGGATGTAAGAATCCGTACGATTTCCGCTCTTCAGTTTCGCTGAAGGTAGCGAGGGCAATCGGAGGGCCTGAGGGGCTTGAGGGGCCTGAAGAGGGCGAGGGAAGGGCCAATGTTATAATTTGTAATTTAAGGCGCGTAGCTCTACTGGCTTAATTATAGAGGTTAATGTGCGGTCTCAACACGGCGATTTTGCGGTCACGAAGTTTACTCAGAATCGTTCTAAGATTTTATCAGTATGTTCGCTGAACGCTCAAAAAATGGAAAAGTTTTATAAAAATTTTGGACTAAATTGCGATAATTTGCAAAGATAATGACGTCACTTTGATAAATTAGAAATTGATAAATAAATAATGTTAGAGTCTGAAGCTAATTGATAGATCTTATTTCATTTTGTATCTAGAGTCAGAAGCATTTTTGATTAATGAACGTAAGCTTTACATCCGAATTTTCAATATTCAAACTCTTGTTCGATGTTAGACGATTAAAAACAGGCCCGTAAAATATTCATCTCAATTAAAAAAGCACTTAAATCTGCTGAAATCAGAGTTAACTGTAAAAGTTTCATAATTACTACTTCTGCATAACACCCAGATTAACTTTGTTTATTCTAAAGTTCTCATGCATTATTACTAATTACTGCCTTTTATCCACGGCTGTGCTTCTTTTTAGATCTTAAGGTATATCCATAACATAAAGTAACGTTACGTAACGTTAGTAAATTAAAATCTGGAAAAAGCAAGTTGATTTGATAGAATTGGGCAAGCCCTGGGTAAGTTCAGTAGGTGAGATGACGAGAATCACACTAGACGGAAATATGCCGCAGTTTTCAAGCTAGTCCACCTATTCTACTATATAAAATAATAATTAAATCTGACCATAGCATAGTATTACTACTTTTTTTTCTACGTTTTCCATGACTTGGTTTATGTATGGTACCGGTTTTCATTTATTACTACTATAACTTTTATTACAAGTAGAAAATCATTTTTAGGTCCTAAAACTACTAATGCTTAAATGGTAAAATGTGTGTATGTTTGTTTGTTGGGTGGTTGATTTTTTTAATAATTAGAAATAAATCTTTACCTCATATTATAAACCCAAAAGTTTGTATGTATGGATGTTTGTTAATCTTTCACAAAAACCAATGAATGGATTTTATTGAAACTTGGAATGCAAAATCTTATACGCTGGATTAACACATAAGACACTTTTAATACGCGGGTCAAACCGTGAGGCACAGCTAGTAATACATATTTTAAACCTATATTTATTGAGTATACGTAGAGTAGAGTCATCATGTGTGTGGCTCTTCATTTTGTCCACTTAGAGCTCGGTTAGAGCGAGAATGTAACACAAACACACGTAAGTGCTCCGAGAATATTTGAGTTTACATACTTGTGTGGAATAATTTCCTGTAGACAGTATTATAATAAGGAAAATTTTCTCGTTATTTTAGTTCCATAATTTACTAAGGGCATCCTGCACTCACAACCACAACTTTACCCTTTTTTCGCGGAACTCTACATTTTCCGTGATATAAGTAATTTAAGTTGATATTTTTTTCATTTTATTTGTAAGCGAATGACGTCACGAGCTAGTCATACCAATTATTTAATTTTTTATTATGAGTCGAGAAAAACATCTACGGAAATATTTCAAGTAGTAAGCAATAATACTACGGCTTAGGAATGAATTTTATGAAAGAAAAACTTTAAAAGTACACACTCCATGCGTAAGCGCAGAGCACCCGTTGATGTCTTTTGTACGGGCCACGCGCGTCCGTCGCACAAGCTCTTATTTTAAACAAGTTTATTCTAATCAACCGGCTGTGCTTGTTATTTTTTTCGACAAGTATATTTTTCATTCAATATGATTTATATTTATCTTTACAACTTACTTACGCTTCGTTTCGATGTTTACGCTATCTTAAATTAAATTGTAAGCATTTTTTACTAAGTTAATTTAAGATCAACCTGATAATATTAAAAACAGCGAGCGAAACTTTGTTAAATTTAATAACACATAGAACGCGAAATTTATTTCACATTTTAGCTGGAAACTTGGACGCTGCAGTCATCGAATTTTTGATATGAAAACTTTAGAAACATATTTGATAGTTGATTCGAGTGTAAACGTGTGTAACTAATCGCTCCTTCCAAGCTGATTCAGGGGTCAGTGACCGGCTGAGCGAGTTCTCGTCTAGTCTAGGCATCTTAGACTATACAATAATACCTATCACTATTCGTTTTACGTATTAGACATTTATTATATGTAGGGATATATCATATAACAATGATAATACGACATTTTTTGGGTTTATTTGACGAGCAAATCAATATACCAACTTATTGACGATTAATATACATATTGGCACATGTTGTATGTACTTGTGACTGTACAAAGTACAATTAGTATACTTTTTGAATCAGCAAACATAAGCGATCAATTAAATTAAAAATAGATTTAGGTACGTAACCCCGATATATTTTTGATCATGCTTTACGTTAGATATTAGATTTCTGTGTGATTGTCATTTGTGTAGTGTTTTTTTTGGCTTCACACTTATGTGTATTTAGCCAGTGTCCAGTAATTGATAATTTCTCAAGTTAATTAATATTGTATATACAATCATATGTGTCAAGTCAAGTCACAGTCTAAGTTATCAAGTCAAGTCATACTCCTAGTAAAGTGGTGGCAACTTTACCAGATGCTTCTATGGAATTTTGGAAACAACACAAAAAGAAACGTTTTACCATCATTATACCACTTTCCCACACTCATGCCTATAATTCACCACTTAACGAATAAAATGCCACCAATTTTATGCACTAACACTGAAAATAACACAAGTTTTGGAAAATAATACAATGCGGTGACGCGGTCTTTTTCGTTTTCCCGCCAAAACTCCTAAATATGATTTGACAATAATTAACAAGTTACGAGTATTGACAGTTCAAATCATATAAAAACGCGCCATTATTAAGAAAATATACTTATGAGATTTGCAGGCTTCTGGGTGAAATTATTATTTCCAAGTCGCTAATTTTTATTTCGCACAAAGTGAAAATGACTGTAGAAGTGAGAATAAGCAATAGTAGGTACGACGAACAGCTAATTAAAGATTTTAGTTTTAAAACCCATTTGAATTGAATTGAAATAACTTCCTACCTATTAAATAATATTGCGTCAAACTACAAATTTAGTAGTATTTTGTAAATTTGTTAAAAAAAACAACAAAATTCAATTATTGTTTCTTTAATGCACAAAAATAAGCACCGACAAAGATTTATGACTGTTGTAATAATTCTTTTCAACAGCCATCTCTATTTTACTCCGCCGCCATTTCACATAACACTTTATTTGCTTCAAATTAATCCTTTCCGTGGTTTCGCCGGTGCTGATAAAAAAAGACATCGATTAGAGATAAACACAATAATAACGGTATCAGCAAAATAAAAGTAGCCATGCAACATTCAGCTTTACTTCTTTAGTTTAGAGAGCAAAGGTTTCTGTAGTAAGTGTAGTTGTAAGTGTGTATAAAGTAACATGTCTGGTCGGAGCGAAGCGGGCGCGGGTCGGCCGGTGTGGAATGCGGTCTTCTGATACCCCATGCGGACGGTAGGTGTATGTATAGCCGTCTTTAGGTGCTGAGAGACTGGCGTGTGTGGGGACTTGCGAGAAATTGACAGGTTTTAGCGGGAAAACTATTTTGACACCAAAAAGAGGCGATGTTGCAAAGAGTTCTAATTCTGTACGCGCTACACCACGGCCTTAGGTACTACAGTGACCATGGCAAAGGTATTGTAGATACGTTCACCTCAACTCATTTAGTACTAGTCTAACATTGGAATGATCCATATATCTTTACATTGATATTCCTTATTAACTTGGTTTCAATTCCAACGAACACTATGTAATGTCCCAGAAAATGAGAAATATAAATGTTTGTAAAACTGGTGTCTACAACACAGGAAATATTAGTGTGGAGCCCTAGGCTCTAATAATAATATCTACGTTCGTGGAGCATGGAGCTTAAAAATAGATGATATTATTAAAGTTGCTATTTTTTTGTATTTAGCCAGTGTCAAGTAAATGATAATTTCTCAAGTTAATGATACTTAACGCAGATATGTGTCAAGTCATCAAGTCATAGTCTAGTCTGAGTCATACTCCTAGTAAAGTGGTGGCAATTTTACTTGAAGCTTCTATGGAGTTTTGGAAATAACACGAAAAGAAACGTTTCACCATCATTATACCACTTTCCCACTCATTTCCCTTCTCTCTTACACTCACTCACACCTGTAACCCAGCACTTAACGAATAAAACGCCACCAAGTTTATGCGGTAACACTGAAAATAACACAAGTTTTGGAAAATAATACAATGCGATGAAGCAATCTTTCTCATTTTTTCAAAAACCCCGTTACTATTGTTTGCTGAAAACAAAATCTTATTTTATATATTTATGTCAGAACATTGTTAAACAGTCACGGTAATGTCTAAACATTACTTTAAAGATATTACGTATTAAAGTTGCGATGAAACGTGGTTCACCTATCATTAAATTTATGTCAACTATGTATAAAAATCTGAGTGAAAGCATTTCTTCCCTATGATTATAAGAGCCAAGTCCATAGTATCATTGGCTCTTTCTCCCATATAAGAAAGCGCCCGTGGCGTTTCCCGGCCCGACTCGGCACAGTAACAACTGCCCACTTGTCCAGTGGTCCAGCGGTTTTTCGATACATTCGGGCCGGGGTCAGTGACCCGTTTGAAACAATTGGAGCCCAATCGTCTGTACGCACCGTAATTTATGTTATGAATATAATTGTTTTAATGTTCTCGGTACAAACGCCCGCGGTGCGCTTTTGGAGCTGACGGGACTTGGATGAGTAGTCGTTAAGCGTACCTTAAATCTGTTACAATATTCAAAAAGTAATAAAGAATTTCTGTACATTATTATCTGTCGGACACTTCAATAGCATATTAGCCTTATCATTATCTAATAAAGTCATAATCTTCTACATATAAAATTCAAAGTCCTGACTGACTGACTGACTTATATATCAACGCTCAGCCTAAACTACTAGTCCTAGAGACTTAAAAATTTGAGGTAGTGTTTTTTGTAAAGTGTAGGTATCTAAGAAAGGGTTTTTCGAAATTCCACTCTTGATACTGAAATGGGTGGTTGTAATATCTATGAAAAGATTTCTTCTTCGTTTCCTATAGGCTACGCGGGTGAAACCACGGGCAGAAGCTAGAGCCATATAGGCTAGTAGAATTAGGTTTAAATTTAAGATAACCTTAGCAATATTGTGATTTTAATAAATTGGGCGATGTGGTCGCTCAGCGACAAAGCCCATTAACAAAAATCATTCTTAACTTTAGTACCTACACCTATCGTTTTATTTCTTTTACAAATAAAAATGAAAATATCCATATATGTTTTAGTTACATTTGTACTTTTGTTTTTTAACGTACGCTGAAGGTTAAGCGGAAAGCCTTTTTTTTATGTTATTGAATGATGTGGCGAGCTAGCCGTTCACCTGATGTTAAGCGTAATCAATCGGTTTAGTATTTTGGTTAAAATATGAATTTCAAGTGTTTATACGTAACAATGGTAGATTATTTACCTAAGTGTTAATGAACGTGTATAAGTAAAAAGCAAATAATTTAAAGATGAAGGCGTCTCATTTTGCATACTCTACATAACTTCATAGAAGCATTCGGTAGTCTCCACGGCTTGACTAAAGCTAGATTTAGATATTGACCGTGATTAAATTATACTTGGAAGTGACTTTGACTCGAATTTGAATAGATACTCACTTTTTTTTTTTTTTTTTTTTTTTTTATGTTAATGAATGACGTGCCGAGCTAGCCGTTCACCTGATGTTAAACGACACGGCTGCCCATATCAGCTGCAGTGTCACTCGGAACTCTAAAGTATAGAGGTTCGCGTGACACTGCACTGCGCACGTCATCCAGAGACATCAGCACAATCTAGTAATAAGATTACTAAACTGTGAGATCAGATCATAAAGTCATATTATTAGGTACGTTTACGAAGTTCTAGTTTTTTATTCAAAATGTAGCCCGTCTTACTATCTATGCTGCACTCTGCAAACTTTGCTAAGGCAGTGGCTGTATAGTTTTGTGTTTTAAACAATAGCGAGCACCTGTTAACTTATACATATTGTTAAAAAACAAGATTTGCACAATGACGTCACCACCAGACGATTTTAAAACAAAAACTACAAGTTGAAATAATAAAGCAGTACAACCTAAGTCGTGACTAGACTAAAGGGGAGATGCATGCGGCCTGCCAGTGGAGATACTATCGCGTTCACGAAATGCCTAGCACTGTAGAGATTCCAACTTTCTTGGATGGTACCTATATTTGTGAAACAATGCCTTTTGCGGCTGCTTGAAACCAAGACAGACTCCCCATACTACGAATGCAGGATAAGTATTTGTGCAAAAACAAAAGCGCTAATACTTGTTCTGAATCTGGGTGTTGTGGGGCCATGGTCCTCGTAGTTTCAAGGTCCCTAGACACAGGGAATCCTAGTTAGGGAAAAGGATCTATTTATGTGATCGTTGGGCGTTATTATTTATACTTATAAACCAATCTTAGTTCTGAAATAGGTCTTGAGATTACATACAAAATTATTTAGACTTTTAATTCTTATACCAAAATGTAAAAGGTGTTTCGTCTGGAATTTATGGATTCCCTTTTCGGTGGTAAATGCCACTTACGGTAAATTGAATTATCTCCAACGTTCACTTAAAATTACGTTAAACTTTCCGAACGAACGATCAACCTACGTTCATATTCATATTCATATTCATTTATTCTGTTACCATATGTGCATATTGATCTTACATTTCAAATATTATATATATATCATAATATTAATAGTAACAATATGGACCCTGTAGGGCACTACAGATTAATATGATGAGGGTAGGGTTAGTAGATAAAATTTAACATATTTCATGCGATACGCTTAATAAATTTCAATAAAATTTAACATTCACAACATAATTAACAGATTTATATTTTATGATTATCTTCGAAAAATTCTTTCAAAGAATAGTAGCACTTTTTAACGAGATGTGACTTCAACCGACCAATAAAGGCATATTCGTTTTGTATCTCTTTTAGACGAAGGGGTATATGGTTATATATTTTTATACACATTACGTAAGTACTCGTGCTGTGCATTTTGAGTTTTGAATTTGGGAGGGCTAACCTGTCCCTGTATCTAAGATTAAACGTACCGAAATAGTTGTCTTTCAAAGTTTTAAAAAATTGGGGGTATTTTTTAACAAATTTGCAAATTTCTAGTATATAAATAGAGGTTAAAGTTAGGATTTGATGCTGGATAAAATATGGTTTACAACTTGTTGTACTGTCTACGTGTGCTATGATGCGGATACACTTTTTTTGTAATATAAACAGATCATCGGCTCCAGTGCTATTTCCCCACAGTATGACACCATACTGTAACCAGGCGTGAGCGTAGGCATAGTATGCCGAAAGTGCTGCCGCGACATTTGTTGTTTTTTTTAGCTCCGATAAGGCGTAAGTAAAACTACTAAGCTTAGATTTTATTTTTTGTACGTGTGTCTTCCAATTAACATATCGTATATATCGTATTCGATAACGTTATCGAATATGATTCGACAATGAGCCGAACGGAATTGAATTGCTTGTCCTTTGTAGTACGATTCAACTCACGTAGGCTCACGTAGTCCTCGTACGACTAAATACTGTTCAATGGTGATCCACTTACGAGCAGGTACGGGAGTTTAGAAAAGTTGCCGAAATGTTTTAGATATTGCCCAAAACGTTGCTTTGTGTTTCGTTGACGACACACCTCCAAGTACACACCCTTTTTTATATATGTTCTTTTATATAAAGCTTGGCATCCGTACGTCACCACCAAAAATTAAGATTTCGTAATAGCCTCGACTGAATTTAATCAAAGTCAAAGTCAAGAGATTAATTGCAAATAGGCTATTTTTAGCATTTTTACAAGTCAAAATTATATTAGGTATGTACTTAAAATTTAGTTATTTTACCAAGCATATAAAATTACGAAGTGGTTATTGTCAAATAATATATAGCAAGTCCATTACAAATTATGACTTTGAAAAAAAAAAACTGTCTTTGCCGTTTACTTTCCGCATCTTCGTGACTCTCATCAAATCATCTACATATTTGTTATTTATACTTTATCAACACCGCTCATAGGAACATGGAGAAATTCAGGATAGTGATAGACAGATTTATTAACAATGCAGGACAATGCTAGAGTAACCAACTTGTAGGATTGAATGTAGAATTTGTACTGACTGTAGTGCAACAAAAAAATTACAATCAGGAAATAAACAAAAACGCAAAAAACTGTCAACCGACTTGTTGTAGTTTTTGTTGTACGAGGGAAATTACACACAAAAATGTAGTGTAGTGTAGCCACTGAAATGATAAATTTGGGGGTTTGACTAACTTTTTTTGTCTTTAATTGCAATCCTTATCAAGAAATATTTATTGTCCCGTATAGGTAACCTCTTCCATCTAGAAAAAAATATTAGAACTCTAAACTAACGCTCTGCACTACCGATTTCATCCATGCCGCGTAAATTTTGCTGTTGGGAAATCCACCCAAAACGCAAACTTATCTAGTTTTTTTTTTTTTTTTTTTTTTATGTTAAAGGGAGCAAACAAGCATACGGCCCACCTGATGGGAAGTGGTCGCCGTAGCCTATGGACATCTGTAACACCGGAGGCGTCACCAATGCATTGCTTATGAGTTATGAGTATTAGAAAACACATTTTTATTGTAAGGGGATTGACTTATCTTTACAATATGAGTTCAAGTCGCGAAAGGTCGTCGATCATCGTCGGTATGATCGTATAGATCATAGATTCATTAATAATTTTCGTTGTAATTTGGTTGTTTTTGAGATATCTTTATTTAATCAATATTTATAGTAATAATGTAATAACTACAAGAACTATATATATAGCTACTATTTACTTAGAATTTAATAGTGTGACTTACAGACTAAAAACGCCTTTATTAAGTCAATTATTAAAAAACTATTTTAATGCCTTAAAATGTAAGCTAAAATTTGAAATTAAATAAATGTTCCTACCTTATATTGAATTTTGTATGTCTCCTTTGTATCAGAGCACATTTATTACAGTTAAAAATGTAATATATTTTTTTTTTACGCCCAACCGTCACATACACAGATCCTGGACCCTAACTAGGATTCCGTGTCCCAGGAACTACGAGCACCATGGTCCCACAACACCCAGACTCAGAACAAGTATTTGCGCTTTTTTTTTCTGTGCACAAATACTTGTCCTGCAGCGGGAATCGAACCCGCCGCCTCCGGGTTATGAGCCGACCTGCTCAACCACCACACCACAGAGGCTGTCAATTAAAAATTAATCGGTGGCAATGATTAATTAATTTTAAAGCTAGCTAGATGAATATTACAACATAGCTATTAAGCTCGCCAATAGGTAGGTAACTATATAATATTATAATAATAAATTTTTTTTTTTGCTGCCAGTATTCTGGGAAATTTACCACGCAGTGGTGAGTTGGATAGCATATTTGTTTTGTAAATATTGTTTTATTAGTTGTATGTTTTATTTATAGAGTGCCTATCTCATATGAATGTTTTTGTTGAATAAAATATTTTTTCACACATAATTTTACTGACATAAAGCAATTGTTTTCTTTTACAAGTTACAAATTTTGCTATTGGTACAAAACTATAGGTACACTTCTACTATTTCTTTGTCTCATCACAAACATATTGGGCTATGATTACGGAGCACGTTTGCCCATGGTTTTGCCCATCATCATTCCCATGATATTAAACGTATGCCTATTTATGGAATTAAAGAAAACTTAACAAGCGTTATTATAATATTACAGAAGCGCCCTGTGACTTCACTCGTAACTTACCCATATCCCAAGGGAAATCTTAAATTTTTCGGAATAAAAAGTACCCTGGGCTAATTTTGGTAGTATCATCAAATTTTAAAATTTATTTTTATTTTGAAAAATATGATCATCTATGAGCAAAGTTTCATTTAAAACGGTTCTGCCGTTTTGGTGTGAAACCACACAAACAAAAGAACAGACAATGTTCTACTTTTACGTTAATAAACAGAGAGTCTAGAGAATTTATAGCATTTAAGATATGAAAGCGTTTGCTTTTGTAGAGTTTAACGATAAGTAGCTACATATTATGAAAATATTGTACATGAAGATTTTATCACAAGACTCACAATGTAACAAGTTTTATAGATTACATAAATAAAGGAATTTTAATTAGACAAAGCTGCTGTTCTAAATATTTGGAACTCCGTAGATCTTTATTAGCCCAATACGTTCCCATTGCTCCTCTCACACACTCTTTTCCTGCCGGTGACACTATAATCCACCCGGTGACGCTGCAAAGGTTAGTAGAGACAACATTCTGCTGTTCTCGAATGTTGTGATGCTTAAACATGCTCTAAACTATATATATAACTATAACAAACATATATAGCGAATAACTGTATAGTTGAGCTGTACGTTTATAACTTAACATTTGTACATAATAATAACACCCAACGATCACATACATAGATTCTGGACCCTAATAAGGTTTCCTTGTATCTAGAGACCCAGGAACTACGAGGATCATTGTCCCACAACACCCGGACACAAAACAAGTATTTGCACTTTTAACTGTGTATATATTTTTTTTTATTTATTTATATTTTTTATTTAACACACTATAACTGTGTATATATTTTTTTCATGATGCTTTTCTACCCCGTTGTTTGAGCGTTTGTGCGATTTCCACATATAACTTGAAATCATCGGTTCATGGCTAAGCGGAATTCAAACTCACGTTCATCAGTTTGAAATTCGCATGGGCTACCACTGACCCACACTCGCTTTAAATAAAATTCTATTTAGTAAAAGCACTACTATGAACCCTACCATATGCATACTTAGGTAAATAATATACCACAGGATTTATATGATTTATGAATATATGTGTATTTATGATATTGTATTCTATGTATGTATTTACAAATAAAAAGTATCTAAGTATTGTATCAGTTATCTGGTTCCCATAGTACAAGCTTTGCTTAGTTTGGGGCTAGATGGCGTTGTGTGAGACATATTATTATTATTATGAATAGTAGTCACTATTATATATTCTGTGCTGCAGCTTGAATGTCGTGAGCACTCGATTATTGAATATTATATCGGCCTTCATTTAGTCTCGTGACACATTTCAGTCCAATTTCCCACGGCTACAAATAGCTGCTCTTATACAGAATCTGCATTACATTTGTAACTGTCGTTGATATTGTAAAAAACCAGATGGAGCTTGCGATTATATTTTGCATGTAACATACTGAGTCCATTAATGCAAAAACCGCGGTCTTTCTTCATAACCAAATTGCGATGTAATTTTTTAGCCCAATATCGTTTTTACTCATTTGCTAATGCCAACGAGACTGTCTTATTATCACAGAGCATACGTATAGAAACGTCAAACTACACTATTGAGAAGTAGTTTTAGATACTTCAGTTCGAGCCGACTTCTAGGTTGTTTTGTAATTCTATATGTCGCTGTGTCACGAAGACGGCGAGTAGCCTATTTGTACAGGTACCTACACCGATATATCGGCCGCGGGATTATACAAACAAGGGTAATAAATTGGAATAATTTCTGCACGAATACAGAGCGAGCACGAAATCGTGCTGCTCGAACGAGGGTTCCCCATTTGGTAGAAAGTGTCGTGGTAGTCAAAGCACCAAAGTTGCTGTAAGTGACATCTGTGTGACAGATATGCAACCTATAAGGGGTTGTGCCTAGGCATTAAGATCTATCTAACTATCTTTGCTCTGATTTAAATTTATTGAAGTAAAACTTCTTTACGCACGCTTGACTTGGAGAGTAAGCCTGCGAGGCGAACGGAAGTTGAAAGTTGTTGGTTAAAGTAGATCTCCATTGTCAACATCAATCTTCAATCTGGAACACATTAGTGCTTGCACACCACTACTTGGCGGTAGAATAACTGGCAAAGCGGAGGAGCCTAGAATAATTTTGTAGAAAAATTCCAACCAAAACATCAACCTAACCCTAGTAAAGATGAGCTATTCTGTATTAATTAAGATTTTATACTAATCAAGTACTTTTTTATCGGAAAATTGTATTTATTTTCAACTAAATACTACAATGCTATAATAACTAATACTAAACACTACGCACTACGACAAAAAAAATTTGGACTATATGCTGGCTGCGATGACCTATAGACAGTCCAAATGTTCCAGCCCACTACCACTAGGTAGCGTACCCAACATGCTGGCAGCATTGCCCTGTTGAATTGCAATGCTTATTTAATAAGTGCCAGCTTTTTGGTTACGCGTAGCATCGACCAGGCGCTCTGATATACTTTGTAAAACGCGATGAGTTTCCGGCCCCCACGGACCCAAGGTCTCAACACCAAACGGCTCAAATATTTGCGCCGTTTTAGCTGCTCAGCCGAATTAGCCACGGCACCGTAAAAAATCTTCTTTTTTTTTACTTTTTTTTATCAATATAAGACTTTTACTTTTACTAGGTGGTAGGACTTTACTGCAAAGTTCGTCTAGGTAGGTACCACCGCTTTGCCAGTTATTCTGCCGCCAAGCAGTAGTGCGCAAGCACTGCTGTGTTCCGGTTTGAAGGGCACTGTAGCTAGTGAAATTACTGGGCAAATGAGACTTTATGATCTGATCTCACAGTTTAGTAATCTTATTACTAGATTGTGCTGATGTCTCTGGATGACGTGCGCAGTGCAGTGTCACGCGAACCTCTATACTTTAGAGTTCCGAGTGACAGAACACACGCAACTAATTTAAACAGCCTAATCCGTATACATGACGAGCAACGGTGCACGCTCGTTCATCATCACCCGAGTTGCCCAATCTTAAGACAAAATGTATTACATCGACTCTCCCATCTTTTCAGCTTTACTCCCTTACAATGAGGCTTAGAATAGCTTGCGAGCAGTAAAGCTGTATTGTTTCCTAACATTAGTAAACAGAATGTGTGAACACATAACGCAAACTACATACGTTAAGATTAAACTGTAATGTGGTCGTTGATGTCTTACGAGGTGTTATAATCAAAAATTGTGTAATGGAACTCAAGCTAAGAGCTCAAATCTTTTGATTTTTTATTTTACCTACTAATTTAATTGAAAGACGCAATAATAAATAATAATAAAAAAGCCTCTTAATTCCAGTATCAACCACTTAAAAAAAAACGCGTGACCAAAATGCTGGCACTTATTTGGCACAACGAATAAGCATTGCAATTCAACGGGGCAATGCTGCCAGCATGTTGGGTACGCTACCTTCTGGTAGTGGGCTGGAGCATTTGGACTGTCTATAGGTCATCGCGGCCAGTATATAGTCCAAATGTTTATTTTTTTTGTAGTAGGTAGTTTTTAGTATTAGTTATTAGTTCATTGTAGTATTTACCACTTAATAGATACACAGTACATTTAATTTAATATTTAATTTATAATTTTTAATACATAAAATATGTTTTTATTAACACATACTACTTACTACCAATAATTATTTTAATTTATTTTTTAGATCATTAAATATAATAAGTTGTTTTTGTTTGTTACTTATGTTGATTCGTTACTTGTTACGTGGACCCCTCTTCGGGTAAAGGCCTCCTCCAGGGTATTCCATGTTCTTCTACCCTAAGCGGTATTTATTTATTTATTGCTTAAATATACTTGGTGCTTAAGTATATCCTTAAAGTAACCTAAAATATATACTTTGAAATTGTAACACTCTTGAGTGAACTAAGTGAAGTGTGAAGCGAAGTGAACTAACTCTTGACGGAACGAAGTGAATGAACTAAGCTATAATTATTTAAGTATATACAATGATAAATATATATATAAAGTCTTAGCTCTTATTTTTTTCTTTCGTAATTAAAGTAATTGTGTGGCGAAGCTTAAAGTTGTCACAACGTAATAGGCTCAAATTGATAGCTAAGAAAGACGGATTGGTTAATCTTCCCGACTGATCCAGCATGGCAAATTAAAAGCCACCCATTTTCTCATTCACGCTCTTTTTGTTTAGCATTTCATTACGAAGCCATAATTTATCTATCTAGTCTATACGACTTGAATCCTTTTCGTCCAAAGGTTGCTTGGAAGAGATCGCTTTTAGCGATAAGGTCACCCATTGTTCCCCACTACTTGTGATTCATTGTATTACTTGAAATTCTTGTTATTATGTGGTGTGTACAATAAAGATTTTATCTATCTATCTTTCTAGTCTTTGTCAACTGTCAAAGTGTTTATAATTTATGGTCTTTGGATTGTTACAATTTTTAGCTAAGAAAATTACAGATGTTCTAAATGTAACGCTGTTTGTAACAAAAACTAAAGGATTAAAATCTATTTCCAGTAGTAAAACATAAATATACGAATTTCAGAATTATCATTCCGTTCTCTACGTAGGTAGATACTAACATTTGTGACACTCAAATTGTTTTTACGACTATTGTTAGTTAAACTATTATTAGAAAACTATAATGTGTGTAGTAAATTAAAAAGCTTAAAACTTCAAAAGTAACGACTATTATACGATTTAATGGTATCCTAAAACCTCAGATGAAAGGATAAACTAGACTGCTCTTACTATGAAAGCGATACTTTTAAAAATATTACCTTGTAAAGTGATGTAGATCTATAAATTTTTTTTTCTTTTTTTGCTTCTTAGTATTCAAAGTTCTAGAGCCAATTTAGCGCGAAACTTTACACAATCATTGGTGTCGATTCTGTGTCGCATTCTCTAAAACTGAAGTAAACTTAAAGTATGGCGGTACTCTTCTGATAAAGGGGAAATGAAAAAGACGGAAACATGTTAATTTCGTTTAGCTTTAGAGTATGCGACACAGAATCCACACCATTATCGAGTTATGTGAATACAAAACTAAAGCTTTCACATGGTTTCCATTCGAAATCCATCGACATATTTGTTCGAGAATCGGTCCCCAAGAAGGTATGTTACAATCAAAAACAACCAGGGTAATTATAAAGGCAGGTTAGGCAAATACTTTTTTCGTATTACTTCTCTTTTCTATTTAACTAGTGTTGTCTACTTAATTTTGGTCTGAGTGTAAAACTTGTTCGTTAACTTTATGGTAACTGGTAGCTAGTAATAGGGTGATGTCATAGCGTTCTATCGGTTGAGACTTGAGACTGAATGCCTACTTTCCCAGGTTGAGTCATACACAACGATGGGAATACCGATCAGGTTGAATAAGTTTGTTATAGCGTTTCGACGCTACTTTACTTGTGTAGTTCTTCTTGGTGGTTACATTTCTATCGTATTATATTTTTAAGTTTAAAGGCCTGATTCCTTACTACATTTATTCAACACTCAACTAAAAATTAACTAATTAATTATTGACAGCCCCTGTAGTGTGGTGATGAGCAGGTCGGCTCATAACCCATAGTAGCGCCGAGTATGATTCCCGCGGCAGAACAAGTATTTACGCACAGAAAATAAGCGCAAATACTTGTTTTGAGTCTGGGTGTTGAGGGACTATGGTCCTCGTAGTTCCTGGATCCCTAGACACAGGGAATTCTAGTTAGGGTCCAAGATCTATGTATGTGATCGTTGGGCGTTATTATTATTATTAATTAGAAAAAAGCACGTGTATATTCTCCATCTCTTCCTATGGTTGTCGTAAGTGTTGACTAAAGGAATGTCCAAAGAATTGATAATAGCATTCTTCTCGTTCATTTATCATTTAATCATTATCATTGAAATCTTCTGCGATTACCAAGCTGCCTGTCAGCTGTTTATGTGATACATACTGTATTAATGGCATATCTGACGGATGATGCATAAATAATAATCATAAATAAATTTGGTAAGTACTATGTAAGTATAATATACCAATTCCGGCATAAATGGCGCTGCCTTCAGCCATATCGTGATATTTGCGTGATCGTATTTGCAATGCAATAGAAGAAATTTCGTTCGTAATTAGAAAATTTACCTAGTAAAAAAACTACGTATTGTAACAGATAAATCCATACGTACTGGGTGGTGATCACGAAACATTGATTGCAATGCAACAGGAGAAATTTCCATACTAACTGTATGCACATAAACTGCGTATTTAAACTGTCAAATCCATACAAATTTGTGTTTCTATTGGTTGCAATCTAGTAACGTGATCGCCCAGATGAACCAGTCAAATCTATACAAATTTGTGTTTTTTTTTCGGTTGCATTAAATTTCCGTTATCACCTATCTCGTACCTGTTCAGACATAAAAATGCTTTTGTATAATGTCGATGATTCGCAAGTAAGTACTTAAATACTTGGAACTTTATGAGTTCGTAAATGCAGGATTTTTCAGAACGAATCATATCCCTGCAACATTGTAAGAATCAGTGATTACTAAGCAATTTCGAAGCATTATTACCGCATTCGGTTTCCGCCGGATCATTATTTTAATTTCGATTTCGCTCTCCGACGTGACCGTCCGAGATGGACCGACCTGCGCTGCGCTTGCGCCTGCTTCTATTGTATAAATATTTGCTCTAACGAACACATTTCCTCATTTCATTTTTGATATGGATTTTGAATAATAGTATTTTTAATTTGTCGTGTAGATTTGATCTCAAAATAGCGCCATCTTATGTAAGCCATGTGAATGCTTGGTGCAACTTTTAAAGTGACGTGTAAATTCTGAAACAGGATGTCATACTCGCTTTGTATGGTATGTAACAACGTATTTCGCGCCCGGTGACGCTGTAAAGGTTGGTAGAGACCAACAGTAACAGCCCGTTCAAAAAAAATGTAACAAAGTATTATGTCTTATTATGGAAACTAACGTGGTTTTCACACATTTTGTATTATTTGTACGGGATTTACTCACGTTTAAAATTGGCCGAACTATCCGACTCGGTAGTGGTCCGTAGTGCTAAGCAAGTCGCCGCCGCGCGCGCGCACTCACCTTGAGGAAGGCTGCCAAATGCAGTTGAAACTATAGTCGGATAGTTCGGCCAATTTTAAACGTGAGTAAATCCCGTACAAATAATACAAAAAGTATTATGTCCTAGGTGCGCCTCACTGTTTCACCCGCGGATAGAAAGTATCATATGTGTTAATCCATATAAGCTATCCTGTATAGCACTATATAAGAACTGCATGATCTCATTCCCCCATCACCATTCCACTACCGGACTACTAGACGCTAAGCGACATCCCTTCATGGTCGAAATACCACCCATTCGTACCAAGCGATTAGACTCAACGTTCTTAATTAGAACGGCTAAGGAATGGAATGCCCTGGCAGCGTCTGTGTTTACGGCGAAATATGACCCTGGTGTGTTCAAGAGAAGAGTGAATAGGTATTTACTTGGCTAGCATGCTACACCTTCGATCGCATCGTCACTTCCCATCAGGTGAGAGCGCGGTCAAATGCTAGACAAGTTTTAAGTAAAAAAAAACAAATTTCATCCATATCCGTCAATAGCCATTTGATCGTGAAAAAGTAACAAACACACATACAAACTTTCACGTTTATAGTATTAATAGGATTATTTTACATTTCCCGTATAAAAAAACTCGTAAATTACTTCAACAAGGTAATCACGTAACTTTGTAAGGATTTGAATGTTTCAATACGCAGTTTATGAACACTGTTGCTAAAGAATGTTCAAATTAGAAATGACATTTCGATGCGATAAGACCGCCCATTGTAACCTACTCATATGTTATTTCCTGTTATATTTGTTACCTTGGTGTCAATAAAGAGTTTATATATATCGGCAGGAACGGGTTTTGTGTAGGTTGCAACCTATATAAGTATAGGCCTTCAGCATGTCCACACCGCGCCGTGTCTGGAACAAGAATGATCCGTAGTATACCGAGCGCTCCTTTTTTATAGTCAGACAGGTAGTGGCGTCATGACAGTTGCCGGTGCTGCCACTGTAATAAATGTAATGCCACCACAGGGTAAATTACGGTGCTCGATCGCTGTGCATAGAGTTTATAACTGGACGTTGCCGCCGTCATATACATCATCATCATCTATCTATCTATTTCTACTGATGCATTACAATAACTGACTGGCCCGATAGCTCAGTTGGTAGTAGCCCTGCCTTCTAAACTGTGGGTTGTGGGTTCGATTCCCACTCAGGACAAACATTTGTGTGATGAACATTGGTGTTTGTTCTGTGTCTGGGTGTCATATTGTATTCTATGTATGTATTTACAAACAAAAAATTATCGTAAGTATTGTATCAGTTATCTGGTTCCCATAGCACAAGCTTTGCTTAGTTTGGAACTAGATGGCGATTTGTGAGATGTCCAAAAAAAAAAAAGTTCCGTAATCAGATTAAATCCAACTGAATGCTCCCAACCTTGTCTACACATTGTAAAACAACTTTCAAACATCAATAAATATGATTTAATTCCACTTTTAAAATCTCATCATCTTATTTCCAGCCCGCCATCAGTGTTCACATCCGATCGGGTTGGGCGGCGAGCTCCGTCATCTCGGCTAATAGATGACTGTGCGAGATCGGCGCGATCGATCGATCGTCTATCGAGACGAGATCGAGGATCGTTAGTAGATTTACTAGATACTACTACTAATAGATGACTGTGCGAGATCGGCGCGATCGATCGATCGTCTATCGAGACGAGATCGAGGATCGTTAGTAGATTTACTAGATACTACTACTAATAGATGACTGTGCGAGATCGGCGCGATCGATCGATCGTCTATCGAGACGAGATCGAGGATCGTTAGTAGATTTACTAGATACTACTACTAATAGATGACTGTGCGAGATCGGCGCGATCGATCGATCGTCTATCGAGACGAGATCGAGGATCGTTAGTAGATTTACTAGATACTACTACTAATAGATGACTGTGCGAGATCGGCGCGATCGATCGATCGTCTATCGAGACGAGATCGAGGATCGTTAGTAGATTTACTAGATACTACTACTAATAGATGACTGTGCGAGATCGGCGCGATCGATCGATCGTCTATCGAGACGAGATCGAGGATCGTTAGTAGATTTACTAGATACTACTACTAATAGATGACTGTGCGAGATCGGCGCGATCGATCGATCGTCTATCGAGACGAGATCGAGGATCGTTAGTAGATTTACTAGATACTACTACTAATAGATGACTGTGCGAGATCGGCGCGATCGATCGATCGTCTATCGAGACGAGATCGAGGATCGTTAGTAGATTTACTAGATACTACTACTAATAGATGACTGTGCGAGATCGGCGCGATCGATCGATCGTCTATCGAGACGAGATCGAGGATCGTTAGTAGATTTACTAGATACTACTACTAATAGATGACTGTGCGAGATCGGCGCGATCGATCGATCGTCTATCGAGACGAGATCGAGGATCGTTAGTAGATTTACTAGATACTACTACTAATAGATGACTGTGCGAGATCGGCGCGATCGATCGATCGTCTATCGAGACGAGATCGAGGATCGTTAGTAGATTTACTAGATACTACTACTAATAGATGACTGTGCGAGATCGGCGCGATCGATCGATCGTCTATCGAGACGAGATCGAGGATCGTTAGTAGATTTACTAGATACTACTACTAATAGATGACTGTGCGAGATCGGCGCGATCGATCGATCGTCTATCGAGACGAGATCGAGGATCGTTAGTAGATTTACTAGATACTACTACTAATAGATGACTGTGCGAGATCGGCGCGATCGATCGATCGTCTATCGAGACGAGATCGAGGATCGTTAGTAGTAACCAACCTTTTTGGTTTGATAGTGTAATGATCTTCAAATCGAGAGGGAAAAGATATCTTCTAGGCAAGCGTGTTACATCCTAAACCACATTATCGCTTACCATCAGAGATATAGGTCAAATGCAAGCCTATCAAAAAATTAAAAAAAGTATTAGGGGAAAGAATGTATCGAAATGGTCTGTGTTATCCTTATTAATATGATTAGGATGTCTAAAAAAGCTTATACATAAATAAGAAATAAAATAACTAAATTAATATTTTTGGATATTTCACACAGCGCCATGGTAACAAAAACAACCAGAGTAAAAATTAAAAAAGTAAAAGTACCACCCAAACTAAGCAAAGCTTGTACTATGAGACCCAGATAACTGATACAATACTTAAATACTTTTTGTTTGTAAATACAAACATAGAGTAAAATATAATATACCTAGTTACAGAACGAAAATCGATCACACAAATGTTTGTCCTGGGTGGAAATCGAACCCACAACCTACAGTTCTGAAGGCAGAGCTACTAACGACTGAGCGATCAGGCGAGTCGAGTTGGTCTATGGGACCAATCTTAAAGTAAAATCAATGCATATAAAAATCATTTTCCAAATCTGTTGATAAATGAGTTATAAGGTAACAAACAAAAAAAAGTACAATCTGATTGAGAACTGTTCTTGAAGTTGGTTGAACATATACAGCCTTATTAATAAACACGAAATAGCTATGGATTAGTTACACAATCTTTTGTCTCTTTCGATCCAGCTAAATATCCCAGTAGCAAAAATAGGACAAAAGATGAAGTAACTAACCCGTGACTAATACCCGTTTATCAATAAGGTTGATAGAGTTCACCTTTCTTTTTATAAGTTGGTTATTAATCTCAATGTTTGTTTACAGTGAGCTGTGATTACAAATGTTACAAGAAGTCTTTAAGGCTAATAGCAATTGGACACGCGATTCTATCGTTAGTGGGCGAGTCAGCGGTATACAAACGTACGCGGTATAATTTATTTCGATAAAGTAAAGGAGGTACAGTCTCAATTAGTGGTGTTTAATATTTGGCCTGTTAAGAATATCTGCATGGGAGAAATATGTGAAACTCAATGTCAGCGCCTGTATTTCTGACCACATAAAGTGGTTAAACGCTAGCAGTATAAAATAAATAGAATAAAATTGTAGAAAAATCTACTTTCATTAGATTTTTTAAGCACTTGGCCTTATTAATATGGTTAACTTAGTTCAGTTAAAAGAAAAACGAGTGGGCTGGGGAGTGTAAGCGACACGGAGGAAAAAGCATAAGGCCTCTTTTGGTTGCTTTTTATATTTAGTTTTTTACAACGTTATGTTTTGACAGCGAGGAAAATGTCGGTTTAGTTCTATGTAAATTTATAATTTTTTAATATATTTTTCGCCAACTCTGCCGCTTCTTTATATTTCGCACAGTAGTATTATTTTCTGGAAACGCCTAAGCCTGGTCGTCAACAACAGTTTCCTTAGACCATGCGATTGAAATAAAACTTCTTTGGTTTAGCTCCTTTTATCGGCCGGTACAACTTTACTTTTGATTTGTTTAATATCAATGTCGCCACCTTAACAATTTTAAATTGTCCATTTACAAGACATATCAACACAATAATACGATTTTTTTACTTTGGTATGTTGACAATGGAAATCTACGTAAACCAATTTTAACTTCCGTTCGCCTTGCATTCACCAGCTTATACTCCAAGTCAAGCGTATGTATAATTGTTTTACTACAATAATATTTTTCGTTATTATTAAAAAATATAAATGTAGCCTTATTTACAGTTTCACTAAGAGCTCTGGGGCAAATTAAGCACCAAGTGGAGTCCCTTGAGCTTGCCTAGACAGAGGCGAGGTCTACCTCGCAAGGCGGTGGCACGACGAGTTTGATATCTTAATATCAAACTCGTTGTGTCACCGCTTTCGGGGCTGGGCAAAGGCCACCCCTATACTTGTGTAAACACAAGAACTGGCAAATATCAGCACAAGACCGAAAGAAATGGAAGAGTCTAGGGGAGGCCTTTGCCCAGCTGTGGGAAACTAATGTATATAAAAATTGAAAAGGGTCTTTTAGTTTTAGCATAATATTATTGATAGTTGTTACTGTGTATAGTTTGTGCAAATAAAGCGTTTTCTTCCTTCTTTCATTTTTTGATACTTACCTATACTCGAAAAACGTTATCCCCTTTTTGAGCGTTCGGGTAAAAATATATTGAAAGATCAGCATGAAATTTAACAAATTCAAAAGGGTGAATCCTGAATTCGTAATTAAAATTATTGGGTAAATGAAACTTCAATCAATCGATAAAACAAACAGCGCGGTTGATTGTTCCTGGTATCGACGAATCCTCCAACATCGCCGTAATCAAACAATCTCCAATTAAGGCTGGGTTTTAAAGCCTTTGTTCAAAACACCGATTTTTATTCAATAAACCGATCTTTTCACTGTGAAATCGGTTATTATAGGGACAACGAACTCGAATTCAGTTAACATCATTTTTGTTCTTTTCTAGACTTCACTCGATTTGCACGAAGTGGATAGATACTAAACAATTGAAGATCAATTAGGCAAAGTTACTTTAGAACTAGCAATGTTGTATATTATAGCACTACATTTTACTATACACCTAGTACGAGATTATTTGAACGTTATCGCTATTGATTACTTAAAATATTTATATAAAATACTTCCATGCGTATAATTGCCGCTAGAGGCATTGTGCTGGATTTCCTTCTCCTCTGCAAGGGTAGTAAGCTGTCCCTTAGAAATAAGGTGACACTTTAGAAAGCTTACGTTCGCTCCATCATGACTTACGCACCGTCACGTTTGTTTATACGTCCTCAGTCCACCTGGATCGACTTCAAGTGATCCAGATCCATTTCATCCGCAAGGTGGTCGGGGCTCACTGGTAACAGCGAAACTCCGACCTTCACTGCGATCTCGAACTCCCATCCATCCGTAGATTTATGAAGGATGCATTCTGCTGCTATTTTGATGCGATACCCCTCGTGTAGTCCAAGCATCAAGCTATTCTACAGACACGACAAACTCGCCACCTCGTCGTCGCCGATCGAGATACGTCTTGAGTGACCCGAACCAAACAGCCATAGTATCGGCTACGCTAGGATCACCGTGCCAGCCCTTTTGGCTCAGATACCGCTTTTGACACCGGTATAGGATACCAGCGTAACACAATCAGACACCGACCCCGCTAGTGAGGTCGACGTTACCCCCCGTAGGTTAGCTAGAACGGTTGCTATTTTCCATAGGGTCCACTCTTGCAGCGGTCGTAGTCTTCTCGATCCTCTTACCCGGCAACGACCTAAGCCGAGGCTCACATCTCATTTTCGACGGCTGGGCGCCTTCCCTCACACCCGGTGACGCTATAAAGGTCAGTAGAGGTCAAAAGCTATTGCTTTTATTTTTTTATTAAACGGATTATTATCCGTTCAATAAAAAGCTCAGTGCAGGATTTCATTTGACAGCCTCTGTGGTGTGGCGGGTTCGATTCCTGCGGCAGTACAAGTTATTGTGCACAAGTACTTGTTCTGTGTCTGGGTGTTGTGGGACTACGGTCGTAGTTCCTGGGTCCCTAGATACAGGGAATCTTAGTTAGGGTCCAGGATATATATATGTGATCGTTGGGCGTTATTATTATTATTATTATTTAAATATTTCACTATACTCGATAGCGAGAGCAATAATGTAAATTCTAATTTACTCGCACTCACACAGTGATGTACGAGTACATTGAAATAAAGTCGTACTGTGTTCAGTAAAGGATACAGCGCAACCCGTTTGCTCTCCTCGGTATTTTTGCAAGTTGCGAATGCTATTCTATCTCGAGGGTATCCGATACACGGCATCCATTGAATCTTTGTATGAATAGCAAAGGTGCAATACATCGTTATTTATTATTATTACAGATGTCTTAGGCTATTGGAACGATATAATGGATGGGGCTACTTGGAGCCCCATCCATTATAGTGGGGTATACCTTCGCCAGTTTGATTCAGTATGTTTTGAATTACGTCTGAATTGAGTTTGTGTTATCAAAAGGTGAAAATTTTTTTTGCTGGTACATAGAATATTAAAAGTGTATTACCATATTATACCTACGGATTGTTCTAAGATATTAAGAATCAATACGAATCTGGAGGTAGAGGCTAGCAAAATCAACGCTGTAATCTATCTTCACACGATTGAATATCGTTTGTGTTATCAAAAGGAAGCATAAATCTTTGCTGGAACATAGAGTTTTAAAATTATTAAAATGTTAAATTTTTATATAATTTTAAAGAAGAATCTTCATGTCTATGTTTGTTTAACAAAAAATAATTGAAAGATTGAGGCAATATAATTCGCCGTAGAAAAATTCTTTCACATATTTAACAATGGGCTATAAAATTCTGTGATGAAACTATCTTAGGAAAAATGTCAAAGAGAGTGGGGATAACGAGATTTACTCGGCCCTGAAGCAGCGCCGCTATCCCGATATTATAATATAATTTAATGTAAACAGAGGTTTAAGGGTTTATTTTTTCGGATAATGGAAACTTGCTTTATGGTGAATCTATTTTTACATTTTAAAAGTACATTAATTTTTATTCTTATATCGTTTGTCTTTATAGATTTAGCTTATTTTTGCGCGCTTTATTAAAATGAATTGTACAAAAGTCTAGTTGCTCTATCATGGTTTGAGCATAGTTGAAACCACAGCACAGACCACTTAGGAGAGACTAGAACCACAGATTAGAGAAAAGAATAATCGACTATAGTTGAAACATTGGTGTCGATTCTGTGTCGCATTCTCTAAAACTAAAGTATGGCGGTACTCTTCTGATAAAGGGGAAATGAAAAAGACGGAGATATGTTAATTTAGTTTAGCTTTCGAGTATGCGACACAGAATCGACACCATTGTACTCGTATTATTTTAAAAACTTGTGTTATTTTCAGTGTTAGTGCATAAAATTGGTGGCATTTTATTCGTTAAGTGCTGGATTACAGGCGTGAGTGTGGGAAAGTGGTATAATGACGATGAACGTTTCATTTCGTGTTGTTTCCAAAACTCCACAGAAGCTACGTAAAGTTGCTTCCACTTTACTAGGAGTAGGTATGACTTGACTAGAAGTTATGACATAACTTGATGACTTGAACTGTGACTTGACTTGACATTGCTTGCATTTGCATTTGCTATAGAATACAGTTTGTTTTATTTGACTGTTACTTATTTTTAGAATACGGCATCATTTTAGAAATTGCCTGTCTGCGTCACCGTAGGATTTTACTCATGAAGATTTTGGCGTATAATTTTCCACGATTTTAATTTAATTTGACAGTTCAGCAGAGTTTTTCTCGGCTTCAAACCGCTTTTAGCCATGAAGCACCATGCAAGACAATAATTATTAATAATAATAAAAATAATAACGACACCCAACGATAACATACATATTTCCTGGATCCTAACTAGGATTTCCTGTGTCTAGGGACCCAGGAACTACGAGGACCATGCTCCCACAGCACCCAGACTCAGACCAAGTATTTAAGCTTTTTTCTGTGCACAAACACTTGTCCTGCCGCTAGAGTCAAGCCCGCCGCCTCCGGGTTATGAGCCGACCTGCTCAACCACCACACCACAGAAGCTGACCATTATTTCCCCGCTTTTTGTATCATACATATCATTGATTAAACTATAGCTTTAATCTTCCGATAAACTATCTGTTAACGCTGTTGTAAAGATGGCCGCGATCTTCGTGACTAAAGCATTTGAAGTAGGATTCCTAACCACCTTGGTATTTAAATTCTGCCTGCTTTGGCTTTCTAATGGATTTAGTTATCTAGCGTCTGGACTGTGGGGTTAGTCATAGTGTGAGCAGGATGGAGGTTATCTAAGCTATTTTATGAGCGCGAGCTATTTATTCCGTTTCTTAATGTTGTAGAAAATATATACCTTTTTTTGGTACTAATTAAGGTTCGATATTGGAAATATTAATGGGTAAGGAATGGAATGCCCTGCCAGCATCTGTGTTTCCGGCGAAATATGACCCGGGAGTGTTCAAGAGAAGAGTGAATAGGTATTTACTTGGCTAGCATGCTGCACCTTCGATCGCATAGTGACATCCCATCAGGTGAAAGCGCGGTCAAATGCTAGACAAGTTTGAGGTAAATAAAAAATTAGATTGATTGATTCTTTTTAGTCGCCTGATATGCAGTCGGAAATATTATATCTTTTGGCAAAAAGTCTACTTCATTTTCCGGGTTAAAAAGTAGCTTCTTCTTCTTCTTATTCTTTAAGACCGCCCACCGCGACACTTAATTTTTAAGTTTGTGCTTGTAAATTGTTTTTCAAATCACCACATTGTTCTTGTAATGTGGTGTTTAAATTTCAATAAAAATTTTTATCTATTTCTCTTCTCGATTCTGGTCGTATTATAAAGTATGAAAAATTATAATACAGCGTGTGTGTTTCTTTTTCTCAAAATTTTAGTTAGGTTTGTTCCCTGTCAAGGAATAATGATTTTTCAAAAACCCAATGAACCGTTTAAAATATAATAAATATTAAAATAAACCGTTGGTGGAGGGGAAAGCTCGATTATGGAAATAAATGTGTTTTATCAACAAAGGAAAAAACATCATGCTGTTATAGTTTTCATCATAATCTGGTCCGAGACTCTTTTGTGTACTTATCGCTATTCCTCCTAGTTTCCGATATGGCCCACTTGAAAAATTCTACTTGTATATTATTTGTTTTAGCACCTAAAGAACTATAATGTTTTCATGCAATCCGATCCATGTTTTTAGTTAATGTTATTTTTGGTAAATAAAAGATTGTCTTTGAATTTTTGCAATCCCTACCTTAGGGCTTATGCACACGGCGTTTTTTAAATGCGCAGACGACGCGCAGATGACGCGATACGCTCTTCAAACGAGATTCAGTCGCATTTTTTTTTGCGCTATTGCTATTTGTCTCTACCGACCTTTACAGCGTCACCGGGCGGGAGATTCAGTCGCAGCTACGCACCCTTGTAGGCTCTAAACGCGCCGTAAACGCACGCTCGTAAAAAGCGCGTCGTCTGCGGGTATTAAATACGCCGTGTGCATAGGCTCCTAGTCATTATCACACTAATATTATAAAGGCGAAAGTTTGTATGTGTGTATGTTTGTTACTTCTTCACGTGCAAACGGCTGAATGGATTTGGATGAAATTCGGTACCTAGATAGCTTAACATATAGGCTACATTTTATCCCGGAACAGTGAAATTTTCCCGTAGGATGAGCAAATAATTAAAATACTTTTTATCCGCGGGTGAAACCGCGGGGCGCAACTAGTCTTTAATAGCGTAAACAAAATATTACCAATTTGGATCAAACAGCATTGATTGTACCATTCGTAACCATTGGAGAACCGTTACCTCATAGATGAATAGCATAAAGTTACTGTGTAAGTTACATCACAAGGGTGATTACAGTAACTCTCCCGAGTAGGAAACGTCGGAAACTCCATTGAAATATCGGTTTATTTGCAATTGGAATATTAAGCAAGGTTTTCAATTATGTTGTTCCATGTTTCATGTTGTTATTTAGAAGAAGATGTGGCCATTCTCAAAATTATTCAGAAAAAAATTAAACGTAATAAATAGTTTTTGTTGGTTTGGACATGAATATGTACGAAACGTGGTAAGAGTAATTTCGACTGTAAATTGACGCCCTAGTTTAGCCGTGGTTTTTTACCCATAAGTATATATTCATACAGGATTTCTACATCTATTTTTTTTATAAGTTTATTTCCACCTTTTAAGGGATCAGATGGGGTGTTAATGTTAATGGTTGTATGAAAAGACGTGGGTTAAACGTGGCCTCTAGTTTATTATTATAAATTGCACAGCAAAGGATTTACCTAGATAGTACCTAAATAAACTTTATTTAGTACTCATGAACGTATCTTTTGCGCAGTCTACTAAAAGAGTACGTGAGCATTTGTATTTGACATAATCTTAACTTAATTTCAGTATTTTAAGTACTTAATTTCATTAACAAAGAAAGAAATAAAGAAAGAAAGAACGAAAGAAAAAAAGAAAGAAAGAGAAAGAAAGTACGTTTTTATTCATGAGCTAAAACTCGTAAACTATTTTAAGTAACAACGATTGACAGTTGAAGTCCCAACTCAGCTTAATGCTGGTCGTACGACCAGCGCCAATCTTCCATTTTGGCTTGTAAAAGTGCTAAAAAGTAGCCTGTTTGCAATAAAACTCTTTAATTTTACTTTAAATTTGACTATTTGTTTAAAAAAAATTCAGTACGTTTCATGCAGTTTGTGAAATTATAATGACTCAATTCCGATAATTGAATATTCATTACTATCCGCTAGTTATTGGCCAAATATGTGTTAAATTGACGTTATTTACGCTCATTATTTCGTTAATAAGTCGAGTACGTTAAAGCCGATATTAAAAAGTTAAGTGCGGTAAACGTTAACGGTTTCGTCGAAATAAAAAATTGAACTTAAATTTTTAGTGCGCTGTTGGGCGCTGTATTGCGTTATTAGTGTAAACCGACTACTTCTTACATGTCGCATCGCTAGAGTATATATTTATATTATTACTAGTTGAGGTTGAGTTCATCCACGAATAAAAAGTATACTATGTGTTAATCCAGTGTATAAGCTATCTGCATTCCAAATTTAACAAAATTAGTTACGGAGATTAGAAAAAAATAATAATAGATTGGTGGTAACAAATATTTACACGCACAAACACAAAAAAACTTTCGCATTTATAATGTATATGATGATAAAACAAAAAAAAAGAAAACAAGCAAAAGAAATGAGTGTGCTTTTTTAGACCACACGACTGAAGTAAAACTTCCATAGCTTAGCTCCATCTATCGGCCGGTATAACTTTGTTTTTGCTTTGTTTAATGTCAATGTCGCCATCTTGACGATTGCAAATTGACATTTATTGGACATACTAACATAATAATAAGAAAAATTGTCTATGTTATTTTGACAATGGATATCTACGTGAACCAACTTCCGTTCTCATTCACCAGCTTACCCAAGTCAAGCATGCGTAAAGAAGTTTTACTTCAAAACTGGAGTGCTTACAAACGAGTGGTGCAGTTATACTCGGAGAGATTCGGTCAGACCGGTCGGCCGGCTCTGGGTGGGACCAGACCAGTTGGTTTTTTCGCAACTCTTCCTGGCGAGCCCTGTTTAACAATTTCGATATTGGTGGCGATACATTGAAGGTATCTGTTGCTACGCTGAAACCAGTAACGGGCTCCTTAAGTAAGTAAGTATTTCGAAATAAATGAAGAAAGGTCGTCGTAATCCTATTGTAGATATTGTAGGATCTATCATAACCTCCCGACACTACTAATGCATATAGCAATATCAAGCCCTAGACTGTCAGTATTTTAGATGACAAATAATGATCCCTAAATTTTTTACGAGGTGGTTGGACTTTAATGCAAAGGTCGTCTAGGTAGGTACTACCGCTTTGCCAGTTATTCTGCCGCCAAGCAGGTAGTGTGTTCCGGTTTGAAGGGCACATTAGCTAGTAAAATTACTGGGCAAATGAGACTTTATGACCTAATCTCAACGTCAATTTAAAAATAATAGACTGGTGATGTCTCAGAATCACGTACGCAATGCAGTGTCACTTCACAAATAGCGAATTTTAATGCATATTTTAGTGTTCCGAGTGACACTGCAACTATTATGGGCGGCCGTATCGTTTAACATCACGTGAACGACTAGCTCGTCACGTCATTCGTTAAAATGATTACAACAGCTTTATAAGGCGAGGAAAAGGCTTTTTTAATAAATGTTGTATATCGCAAATTATTCTTCATCATTGCTCCACAATTTTAACCGACTAATTAATTTAATAGAACCAACTTCCTGTTTTGAGTTGATTAAAACTCATCAATATGTTCCCTAGCTATCTCTACTGATTGCCATTTACTGTGATGATGACTGTATACAAAGCGTTGCACAAAAAATGCTAACACGTTAGTCCAAATCTGCGAGTCGGAGCATTGACTCCGTAGATGGTCCATTTAGCTGGGCTTGTACTTGTGTGTACCTAAACGTGTTTTTGGGTGTTTTCATTGTATCTCGTCAAAACTTAGACCATCTTTTCGTGTCGCTTTGACGCGTCTTTTCTGCTGTAGACTTTGCTGTTGTCCGAAAATCTGATATTAATTGAAGGGATTAGAACAGAAAGGGTTTAACTGATTTTTTTCTGATATATATATTCTTATAGGTATCGTTGGATTCAGCGTGAAATTATTTACAATAATACATTCTTAAAATACCGAAATGAGGCATAAATCTCGAGGTTTTGAGTATAAAAACGGTTTTATCTGTCACAGGAATACAGTTCGCTTAGCATGAAAACATTATTATAATTATTTTATAATATTATATTTTAGAGTAATTGCATGAATGAGTACTATATTTAGTATTTTAAAATAGTATTAATACACTTTCAAGCAACTGAAACTTATATAAACCATTTCTATTACCTTATAAGCACTCTACATTAAAATGAAGCCATTGAAGTATAAAGTCAATTTTCTCGAAACTATCAATTTGACAGTTAAACCTTTTTTATTCTCACCCCTTCAATTGTAAGTGTAAAAATGGTAAAGTATGATTTCGAGCATCTTATGCCATGTATGCTCCTAAATTTGCACTTATTCCTATGTGACATACCAGTATTAAAGTTGTGCATTACAGTAGTTGTGTCATATCGTTGTGTCTCTCTATAGAGATCAGTGTGAACTTAGGAGCTGTCAAAGGTTAGTACAGGTGGGCATTAATGGTTATAGTGATCCTATAGGTCAAGTTTACATTTTCATATATCCAGATGCGTGTGGCAACTCAAAGCAATAGCTAAAAATGAATTGTATAAATTTGGATCATCAAGATTGGTAGCAAAAACATTACTTATAAATTGGAAAAAAAACCATCCATTTATTTATTTATTTTATTCATCTTTATTTGTTCTTTCATAGAATTTCAACATGACGAAGTCACAAGTTTATTCTCGTTCCAAAATTACAATTCTTTAACTTGTACCATTTTTAATTTGTGACAGCCTTTGTGGTGTGGTGTTTGAGCAGCTTGGCTCATAACAGGTGGCGGATTCGATTCCCGCGGCAGGACTAGTATTTGTATACAGAAAAAAATCTTAAATACTTGTTCTGTGTCTGGGTGTTGAGATCCTCGTAGTTCCTCGGTCTCTAGATGCGATGAATCCTAGTTAGGCTCCAGGACCTATGTATGTGACCGTTGGACGTTATAATAATTATTATTAAAATGACGGCTTATGCCGATGTTTATCCAATGGAAACACGCACGCACACCCACACATTCACACCGCCTATTGCCACGCCCCACATGCGCAGGACCGCGAGATCATGAGATTGTCTAGTCCATACTATACTACCTGTCTATATACCGGAGTAGCTCGATACTATGTCGGTTGTGTAGTGTCTATTGTCTGCTATGATTCGTCGATCATGCGCGGATTGTCTTCTGCGTGCTAGGCTTTGTGCCTAATGTCTAAGTAGGTACTATATCTACGGAGTATATAATTTGGTTTGTATGCTTTAGGTATTGGTTGTTGATACATAAGGTGATACCTACAAAAATCGGGCGTAGTTTATTTTTTATTACAATGTATCCAGTTATTTCTTTTATAGCTTGACCATTCGTTTATTTTTCTGTTTATAATCTTGATGTTCAAACTATCTATGTAGGTACCTATGAAAGTAAATGTAGGCAAAACTGTTCAGTGGCGTTTTGAAGAAAGCATCAAAAACGTTGCTTACATCAAAATAGAAATCGCTAAGTGCTTGTTTCATAACTTGGCACGTGCATTATAAACTGTCTAAAAATTACCTACAATAAAATCTACCTATACAAATAAAATCTACGTAATAAAAAAAAATAATGCTCAACGATCACATACATAGATCCTGGACCTAGGATTCCCTGTGTCTAGGGATCCAGGAACTTTGAGGACCATGGTCCCACAACACCCAGATTGATAGACAAGTATCTGCGCATTTTCTGTGCACAAATAATTGTCCTGTCGTGGGAATCGAACCCACCGTCTCCGGGTTATGAGCCGACCAGCTCAACCATCACACCACAGAGGCTTTCAATAAAACATCAAAAAAGTATTTCTACAAAAAACAATCTAAAAACAACAACATATCCTCGTTATTTCTTTCATGCGTCAACGAAGACGTTTTCAAAACGAGTTTATGTTAAAACTAGACTTTTCCATGCGCTAAGAATTGAATCAAACCAGTCTGCGAGCTCTATAAAAACTAGCGTGAGTTTACAACATACTCTAAATGATTTGAAACTTCTACGTACGTTACCCTCCTCACACACTATGGAACTAGTATGGCAATACCAAACGCACACGCAATGATACAATACAACTCATTAATGACAAATAATTAAAGAAAAATAAGTCTAGTACCTAATTAAAAACGTCTTTGACTGTCTGCACTAAATTTTGACAGCTTCAAGTTCGCACTTATTTCTCTAGCCCCGGTTTCTTTTAAGTTTGTCAAATTCGTGTCAAATCAAAACCCCAAATTACACTTGTGGACACTTATGGATTGAAAAAAGTCCATGATCAACAGGCACCCAATGATTGTTCAGTATTTAGTGTGCCAAGTTGATAGAAATTTAAACAAAGCACGAGCGCCCGGGGAAAAGTGTTACTTAGCTAAGTTGTATTTTAATAGATATTGGAGCAGATGGGCATAAGCAGTCTAATTCTTTAAGACAACCTAATATTATCACATCTTATAATTTTGTAAACATGAACTAAAGCTTTAGACTAAGTTTTAATTGGAAAAAAGTACTCGATCTGCTTTTCAATGCAATGAACAAAATACTTTGAAACTGATTTTTTTTTTACTTCAAACTTGTCTAGCATTTGACCACGCTCTCACCTGATGGGTGTGTAAGTGACGATGCGATCGAAGGTGTAGCATGCTAGCCAAGTAAATACTTATTCACTCTTCTCTTGAACACGCCCGGGTCATATTTCGCCGGAAACACAGACGCTGGCAGGGCATTCCATTCCTTAGCCGTTCTAATTAAGAACGTTGAGTCAAATCGCTTGGTACGAATGGGTGAATGAATATTACTAAAGCCAGAACATATTATCTGAGTATACCGAGGTATATGATAGATTAGCATAAATAAATCCAAATTACTATCGATAAGTCAGTCAGAGTAATTTCGACTTTTTAATTGACGTGAGTTTAGCCGTTATTTATTTTACAAAAGTGTCATACTCACGATAGTTTTCAAACTAAAATTACTATCGATATGCATCTGTTTCAGGTACCTACGATACAAGATGCATTTCTCGTTTTACATAATATGCGACTATCGCACGATAGTTGTGAGTTGTGATACTGTGGGGTGTGTGTAGAGCGTAACCGTTGGAACTCTAGAAATAATTATCGACACACCTATCTACCATCTCAGATGTAATTGAGATATGGTAATTTCTGCATTTCTCAAGACTTAAGGCATGAATAGATTACGTATAGGGAGCACATGAGAAAAAAAGAAAGAAAATACATTTTCAAAACATCATACAAAATTTTTTTTTCACGGCAAATTGCCTTTATTTTCTAAATACTACAATGATATAATAACTAATACTAAACACTACCTACTACTACAAAACAAAAACATTTGGACTATATACTGGCCGCGATGACCTATAGACAGTCCAAGAGCTCTAGCCCACTACCAGTAGGTAGCGTACCCAACACGCTGGCAGCATTACCCCGTTGAATTGCAATGCTTATTCGTTGTGCCAAATAAGTGCCAGCATTTCGGTCACGCGTCGCGTCGACCAGATGCTCTGATAAGCTTTTGAAAACGCGATGAGCTCCCGGCCCCCAAGGACCCAAGGTCTCAAATATGTAACCGCTACCAAGATTACTATATTTGCGCCGTTTTAGCTGCAAGTAAGCTTTACAAGCTTTTTTCATACAACATTATATTTTTACAAATGGGTACTCATACAAGACAAATCAAAATATAATGATAGATAGATAAACTCTTTATTGTACACACCAAATAACAAAAATTACAAAAAGAAAACAATTATTTATAAAAAGTAACAATGGGCGAATTATTGTTAAAAACAATCTCTCCCAGGCAACCTGGATGGAGAGAATTTAACGAAGTGGTGAAGGACGAAGTGCACATATCGTTAATAACATAATGTTGCGTGACGTCATAATATAGGTCCCGACTCAGCATGCAATTAAGATCGTAGGTGCTTAAGAGCTGATTTTCAGTCGGAAGCTATATTCAACTACATAAGGCGTGTTTTATAAACGTGATGTTTAATAAACGAATATCATGTGATGAAGCCCCGGCTGCGCTGTTGCATTAGCAGAAAAATAAATTGCACTGAGAAAAAGCTCTGAAGGCGATCTTTCAATAATGGGATGCTGCTACCATGCATACGGCCAACTATTATCTAATAGGTTTTAATAATTGTACGGCAGATGTAGTTTTAATTAGCAGTAATTATAATTAGTTCGTAAACAGTATTTATTATATACGAGTATCTGTTCTGTGGTCGAAGTTAGTTTTATGAATAAAAACTATTTCCTCTTTCTTATTCTTTACAAAACTTTATCTTGATAATACATCATTTTATCTTGATAAACTAATGATATTTACCTAACGAGCTAGTTGTTCACCTGATGTTAAGCGGCAGGGCCGGCCATAAGAGATACAGTGTCACTCGTAACTCTACTGTAATGTAAGGTTTCACGTGACACTGCACTGCGCACGTCATCCTGAGTCAGCACAGTCTAGTAATAAGGTTACTAGATTACCAAATTATGAAGTCTAATTTGCCTTGGAATTTTACTAGCTCCAGTGCCCTTTACGTAGTAGTGTTGGCACACTACTGCTTGGCAGCAGAATAACTGGCAAAGCGATGGTACCTAAATAGGCGAACTTTGCAGAAAAGTCCTACCACCAAGTAGAACTTCATTGGAAGCTCCATACATTTAATAATTCTAAGAAATGGCCGGTTTTAGTCAAGGAGATTTCGACCAAAGGTCAGCACATACTTACTGACTGAACTTGAACTTTGATTGAAACCACTTGAGGAATGATGTGATGAGCTAACATTTACTTGATGTTAAGCGACACGGCTGCCTATATCACTTGCAATATCACTTGGAACTTTACGGTATATAGTATCGCATGACGCGCTGAACTGTGCACGTCATCCTGAGACATCAGCACAATCCAGTAATATGATTATTAGACTGTGAGATCAGGTCATAAATTTTCCTTTGTCCAGTAGTTTTACTAGCTACAGTGGCCTACAAGCCGGAACACAGCAGTGCTTACGCACCACTGCTTGGTGGCAGAATAACTGGCAAAGCGGTGGTAAGACTTTCCGGTAAAGTTCGTCTAGGTAGGTACCTAGACGACCTAGAAACTTTACCGGAAAGTCTTACCACCTAGTAACTTACTTACCACCTATTACTTCTACTTATAATTCTATTGAAATCAATATTTTTTTATTGTATTAAAATGATACATCATTCTCATATGTCTTGTATACATCTTATTGGCATGTCTGACTGGCCCGATAGCTCAGTTGGTAGTAACCCTGCCTTCTGAACTGTGGGTTGTGGGTTCGATTCCCACCCAGGACAAACATGTGTGTGATGAACATAGGTGTTTGTTCTGTGTCTGGGTGTTATATTGTATTATATATATATATTTACAAACAAAAGTATTTAAGTATTGTATCAGTTATCTGGTACCCATAATACGAGCTTTGCTTAGTTTGGGGCTAGATGGCGTTGTGTGAGATGTCCGCACATATTATTATTATTATTATGTTTGAAACAGTTATGTGCTTGACTCATAATCGATCGCGATCTAATTGAAGTAATTCTAAGAAAGTGTGTTAAGTACCTACTACAATCATTTAGAAATGAGGAAAAATTTAACAATAATAATCTTGATGCTTCAAGTTACCGTCACGGTCACCACTTGAAAAGGTTTGTAATGACATTAACAGATTAAAATCAATAAGAGATTGAAAATAAATAAAAAATAATAAAGTGTGGGTAGGTATTTAAGTGATGATTGAATGATTTAAATTAACGAACTATAAAACTCGTGCGCATAATTAGGTACGAAGTGGTTCAGTACCTTACAGGTTATTTTGCGTGTACAATAAAGAGTCCATCTATCTATCTAAACAAATAAATTATTACAAATTATTATTAATTGAAGGGTTGAGAATAAAAAGGATTTAACTGACAAATTGACAGTTTCGAGAAAATTGACTTTAAACGTCAACGGCGTCATTTTAATGTAGAGTGCTTATAAGGTAATAGAAAAGGTTTATGTAAGTTTCAGTAGCTTGAAAATGTTTTAATTCTATTTTTAATGCTAAATATAGTACTAATTCATACAATTACTGTAAAAATATAATGTAATATAATAAATATAGTAATGTTTTTATGCTAAGCAAACTGTATTCCTGTGACAGATAAACCATTTTTAGACTCAAAATCTCGAGATTTATACCTCATTTCGGTATTTTGAGAATGTATTATTGAATATAATTTCACGCTGAATCCAACGATACCCATAAGTCATTTTGTGAAAAAAATCAGTTAAATCCTTTTTGTTCTCACCCCTTCAATTATTACGAACTATTATGTGTTGAATTAAATAAACAGTTGGAAAGAGTTTAAAGAATGATGCCAATTCACTTTCTTTCTCTGTCTGGATAGTTTTATGTCATTAAGATTGTAACCAAATATATTTATTTATTTAATACTTTATGAACATAAAAAGTGCAAAGGAGGACTTAAGGCTAACAGCATTGTCTACCAGTCAACCAAGGCCATATACAGCTTATGCTAGAAATAATGCGTCTATAAACGGCCCTGATGTCGGTGGCTTAAGTCAACCGGAAATTAGGCAGTAAAAAAAAGCAACACAGCAATATTTAAGAATTATCTTTATTATCAAAACGCCGCGTGTAAATTTTCTAAGGAGTCTTCACACTGAAAAATGTAAACGACTTGCGATGCCATCCCAACTTCTAAGGACGATAAAAGAACCCAAATCTCCATGATTAAACCGTGAATTATATGTTGAACGAGCTTCTGCCCGCAGCTTCACCCGCGGCGTGGCCTATGGGAAAATAATTCAACCACCCATTTCACCCTCTTAAGGGTGGAATTTCGAAAAATCCTTTCTTAGCGGATGTCTACGTCATAACATCTACCTGCATGCAAAATTTCAGCGCGATCCGTCCAGTGGTTTGGGCTGTGCGTTGACAGATCATTGTTAGTCAGTCAGTCAGTCACCTTTGAGTTATATATTTTAGATTTAATAAAATGCTTGTAAGTGATCAACATTATCCTTACAACTGCGCATTTTTCCTTTTCAACATGGCTTCTACTTCAATTCTTAAGCTTTAATGTAGACCAGGTTCCCTATCTCGGGCCAGCGTTAATTGACAGTTGAATCGGGTCGGTCACGAATTAATCGCTCGTTGAATAATTTATAGGACGCGATGTGCGAGTGGACGGGGTGAGGCAAGGTAAGAGAAGGGGGGAGAGGGGGGGGCAGGCAACAGGTCCGCATTGTGTCTGGATGCAGGGATGAGGACCCACAGGGCTGGCACGCGGCCGCACTATCTGCGAATTATTTATATTCTACTAGGTGGTAGAACTTTTCTCCAAAGTTCGTCTAGGTAGGTACCACCGCTTTGCCAGTTATTCTGCCGCCAAGCAGTAGCATGCAAGCACTACTGTGTTTCGGTTTAAAGGGCACTGAAGCTAGTGAAATTACTGGGCAATTGAGACTTTATGATCTGATCTCACTGTTGAGTGATCTTATTACCAGACTGTACTGATGTCTCGGGATGATGTGCGCATTGCAGTGTCACACGAAACTATATAATTTGGAGATCCGAGTGGCACTGTTCTGTTATAGGCGGCCGTGTCGCTTAACATAAGGTGAGTGACTAGCTCTTCACATGATTCACTAACATAAAAAAAAATTATCTGCTACCGTTTCTTCTCCTACTTTTCTTGAACTTTTGGATTAGGCAAATAAGACTGCCGCTATTTTTTTTTCCAAAATTATAATAGAAAGTTGCATTTGTTTTATTTGTATGGTATTATTGGTTTTGTTTTATTAAAATATTTTTACTTACATCAAACCATAGTTACAGTTGGTACAATATATTTTTTTTATGATGTAAATACTATTTTAAATTTAATTATATTTTAAATAGTACATGGACGTTTTAAGTGATAGTTGCATCAAACTAAAATTATGTACAAGGAATTATTTTTTTCTACCCGTATTTTTTTTTTAATTTATAAAAATAATAAAATATTTTTATACTTTTTAGTGACAGCCCTACGCAACAGGCGGGTCCGGAATGCAGCCTCTTGTTCGTTTTGGGAGCGTCTGCGCAGGTAGGCACCCGCCCGCGCCCCGCACCCCGCTGTTACTAACCCCAGCCCAGCCCTGGACTCGTTACGCAGTAACTGCTGGTTGATCTGTGGTCAGGGTCCTTGGGGAGTCAGTATTGAACGTCTAGATTTATTATGGTCTGTTGTAAGCTTGATCCAACTTCCTCTCCATGCTGGTTTACATCTGTATACTATAAACAGTTAAACACATTGTTAATTACTTATCGTATGCATAATTAAAAAACATCATAATACAGTAAAATTTATCACTTTACTGTGAATACGAATGTACAACAAGTAACAAACGTAAAGCGTAAAACACCGACTTCAGACTTATATAGTTTTCTCATGGATGCCATTGTCAAAACTGGACCAAATTGAAACGGAACCACAAAGCACCAGCTTTCAAATAAAAAAAAAGTCTCATTCAGTCAAAAGTTCTGAGGTAATAAACATATTTTTTTAAACAGTCGAATTGAAAACCTTCTCTTTTTTGAAGTTGGTGAAAACCTATAAAACTATAAACAGATAACTCTTTTAGTATGCTAGAAGGAAAGAAAAGAAGAAGCAGACAGATCAGATAAATGTCATTTCGTATGGAGAACTCAAAGCATTCGCTGAAGATAACGATGACGATTACTCACTCCAAAAACAGCTGGACTCCGATAAGTAAGGAGATGAAGAATTAAAGAAGCTGAAGCAAGAAGAAAATGTTGGGCAATTTACACAAGAAATAGGTAAATATTTGTGCACTATTCAAACAACGCCATTTAGCCCCAAACTAAGCAAAGCTTGCACTATGGGAACCAGATAACTGATACAATACTTATATATACAAGGTGGAATTTAATTCGTTCTTTTTCTTTAATGTATGTATTCAGTGACAGTCCATGCTTATATACTTCTTCTGGTTATGGTTGTTAAAGCTCTGGTAAAAGTAGTGTTGTTTTAATATCGCCCGTAATAATAAAAACGCCCAACGATCACATACATAGATCCTGGACCCTAACTAGGATTCTCTGTGTCTTGAGACCCAGGAACTACGAGGACCATGGTCCCACAACACCCAGTCTCAGAACAAGTATTTGAGCACAGGAAAAAAGCGCTAATACTTGTTCTGAGACTGGGCGCTTTTTTCCTGTGTACAAATACTTGTTCTGCCGCGGGAACCGAACCCACCGCCTCCGGGATATGAGATGACCTGCTCCGCCACCACACCACAGAATCTGTCAATACATACATATAATACAATATCTGGTAGTTGGAACTGGTCAAAGCCCGACGAATTCTATCGTTAAGACTAGTGTAGCGAGAATTTTCCTGGCACTACGGACGCAGGCAAAGCCATGGTAATATGTAAATATCTGGTATATGGTTGATAAAGTTCTGTTTTTTTTTTTAATAATCTCTAGAATGAACAACAATCGATCTCTTTAAAATTTCTTTTGATGACTATTATTTCTTCTATTTTCAGTCTTCCAATAAAACATTAGAGAATGTGCACACATAAAGGTATGTTATTTTACCAGACGCATTTTCGTCGAGTGTCTACTCGAGGGCCCTTCACAGTTTTTTACTTTTTTTATCGTTGCGAGGTCAGCCGAGTAGTAAAAGCGGTGTGTTTCAATACAACCAACAAGCAGTATGTTAACTTTGTACATTTTAATCTAAGCCACGCTCGTGAAAGTAAAATATAAGTAAAATATAATAGTATATATATATATATATAAGTAAAATATAATAGTATATATATATATATAAGTAAAATATAATAGTGGAAAATAAAATATAAATAGTGGATATAAGCAAGAACATAGCAAATTACGTTGTTGCCAATAACATATTGTAAACTCTATATAAAACAACTTTTTTTTTTGTTTTGGCTCCGCACTTTTGTGTATTTAACCGGTGTCAAGTAATTGATAATTTCTCAAGTTAATAATATTTCACGCATATACAGGGAGTAACAAAAACCCTGTTAAATAAATGAAGTATGTGTACAGATCATTACAAGTAGTCATATAAAAATGTCTAACAATACCTAAGTTATACGTATCTGAAGTTACACGCAGTATCTAAACACAAAAAAATAATACAATTTCCCAAAAATGTTTATGACACAAGCCGTGCCTATTTTTAAATAGCTAAGTAACTAAGGGAAGAGCAAACGCGGAACCGACAAACGGGAGCCGCCTTTGTCGGCTCTTTTGTAGGATGCCGCTCCTGCAGCTGTGCCTACGGGGAAATGGGGTGCGCGGGCGGCGTGGCATCACTCGGCATAGGTGCGGCGCGGCCCGCGGCTTAAACTCAGTCGCACGTGCTCTCTCATGCAATTTAGTCGTTTCCAGTTTGATCGTCGCGAATTTAGTGTCGAGTGTGATGTCGTATTCTAACGACGAATACTACAATATGTTAATGTGCCTTGGTAGAAGCATTTGTGTGATGTGTTTTTGAAAGCTCTTTTAAGAGCTAAAAATGATGTACCTATCTTGTTTCTTAACAATACAAAATCACACGTGAATTCGATTGTTTAGCCTTTGCTTGACGTAAAATGATTAGAATATGTCAGTGCGGCAGAACGGCGCGCAGCACTTGTGTGCTTACCACTATTGGTCAAAGAGACCTTTTACGTCATTAAGTTACGGTCTCGCAATCCTACAACGTTGTGGTATGTGGTATAGGGCACATAAACGTATGGAAAACGCATAAGAAGTAATCTGTGGAATGGCATCTAGTTCCGTCGCAGTAGGTATGCGCGGTGAATAGACTTAGCGTAGCATGGCGGGCGGTGCGGGGTGCGGGCAACAGGCAGCAGGCTGCGTCGGTGGTGCAAGTACCTATGTTGTCAATATCTGAGGTCGTAAACATTTTTAGTGACGGCATAAAAGGTATTAATAAAAAGCACACGTAAGTTTTGTATGTCTCGTATTTAAATAGAACTAGTATTACTACAACCTTGAGTTGACACTGGATACGCAGCTCGCGGATATAACAGGGTTTTTGTTACTCCCTGTATGTGTCAAGCCACAGTCTGAGCCATCAAGTCAAGTCATAGTATAGTCATACTCCTAGTAAAGTGGTGGCAACTTTACTAGAAGCGTCTATGGAGTTTTGGAAACAACACGAAAAGAAACGTTTCACCAACATTAAACCACTTTCCCACACTCATGCCTGTAATCCAGCGCTTAACGAATAAAACATGAGTTTTGGAAAATAATACAATGCAGTGAAGCGATCTTTTTCGTTTTTCCGCCCAAACTATGTACATATATTTAATTTAAAAAATGATGCATTTTCATTATATAGAAGTAAGTTAAGTCACGCAAAATTAATGTTTGAGTTAGTTTCTTTATTTTCTGACTGGCCCGATAGCTCAGTTGGTAGTAACCCTGCCTTCTGGACTGTGGGTTGTGGGTTCGATCCCCACCCAGGACAAACATTTGTGTTATGAACATCGATGTTTGTTCTGTGTCTGGGTGTTATATTGTATTCTATGTATGTATTTACAAACAAAAAGTATCTAAGTATTGTATCAGTTATCTGGTTCCCATAGTACAAGCTTTGCTTAGTTTGGGACTAGATGACGCTGTGTGAAATGTCCACAGATATTTATTTATTTATTTCAGCCTCAAAAATATTGGCGTTGGGTGAAGTCCATATTTGTATGAGAACAGTCTACTGCTCACATAAAGGTATGCCGGCAAAAGTATTAAGTCAAAATAAATAAAAGAGTCCAAGGGCCTGGGAGTCGAAACCAGGTCATAAACGTGGCCACAAGCCCCCCGCGGCCCCGCGCCCTTCATAATTAATGGCTTTCCAATCGGGTACAAGAAAAAATAACGGGCGAAGAAAAAACCTGTTATGCATAAATTATTTATTTATAGTTTATCTTTATGAATGCGGATCATAGATGTAAGAAAAAACGGTATACTCCGATGATTTAAAAAAAACTAGTATGTTTGACTAGCCCGATAGCTCAGTTGGTAGTAACCCTGCCTTCTGAGCTGTAGGTTGTGGGTTCGGTTCCCACCCAGGACAATCATTTGTGTGATGAACATCAATCTCTGTTCGGTGTCTGGGTGTTATATTGTATTCTAGGTATATATTTAGATACCAAAAAGTATCTAAGTATTGTATCAGTTATCTGGTTCCCATAGTACAAGCTTTAGTTAGTTTGGGGCTAGATGGCGCTGCGTGAATTGTCCACAAATATTTATTTTATATTTATTTATTTAGTGTGCTTAGACCACACGGCTGAAGTAAAACTTCTTTAGCTCCATCTACCGACCGGTAAAACATTTTTTTTTTTTTTTAGCCAGTGTCAAGTAATTTATAATTTATCAAGTTAATGATATTTCACGCAAATATGTGTCAAGTCACAGTTGAAGTCATCAAGTCAAGTCATAGTCTAGTCAAAGTCATACTCCTAGTAAAGCGGTGGCAACTTTACCAGAAGCTTCTAAGGAGTTTTTGAAACAACACGAAAATAAACGTTTCACCATCGTTATACCTCTTTCCCACACTTATGCCTGTAATCCAGCACTTAACGAATAAAATGCCACCAATTTTATGCACTAACACTGAAAATAACACAAGTTTTGGAAAATAATATAATACGGTGACGCGATCTTTTTCGCTTTCCCGCCAAAACACCTTGTTTAATATTAATGTCGCCATCTTCACAATTGTAAATTACTACGTGAACCAACTTAAACTCCTTTTTTTTAACGGGCTAATGCTGTTGATCTCTACCGACCCTTACAGCGTAACCGGGTGATTCCAACTTCAACTTCCGTTCGCCTGCATCTAGTTTACTCCCCAAGTCAAGCGTGCGTAAGTCTTACTTCAAAACGCTTTATATATTGTTACGAGTGCATGGTCAGCTTAAACAAAAGCCAAAAAAATTATCACGCGACTATATAATATAGGTCTTTACCTATGAAATTGCCGTTTTGTTTGAAAAAAGTTAAAGTATTTTTTTTTCGAACTTATTTATTTCTTTTATTCAAAGTAATCACCCCTGCAATCAATGCATCTTTGCCAACGCTGTGGCAGTTTATGGATGCCCTTCTTGAAAAAATCAGCAGGACGGGAGACAACAAACTCTTCAAAGGCGTTTTGTACTGCCTCTCGGGAATTGAATTTTTTTCCCGCTAAAAAGTTGTCAAAATTTTGGAAAAAGTAATAGTCGGTAGGCGCAAGATCTGGTGAGTATGGCGGATGAGGGAGAGCTTCCAAACCCAACTCATGCAGCTTAGAGACGGTCTGTTGTGCAGTATGGGGTCGTGCGTTGTCGTAAAGTAGCAGTGGAGACGACCGATTGACCAAAGCTGGTTGCAGACGTGCGAGTTTCGCCATCATTGTGGTCAGTTCTTCAATGTACACATCTGCAGTAATGCTCTCGCCGTTTTGTAAAAAGCTATGATGAATCACACCAGCACTAGACCACCAAACTGTGACCATCACCTTTGTAGGGGTCATTTTTCGTTTTGCACATTGCTTTGGTACCGAACCAGGATCTAACCAACTTGCTGAGCGCTTTCGATTGTCAAAAAGAATCCATTTTTCGTCGCACGTAACAATTCGGTTCAAAATTCCTTCATTTCTGTGTCTGTTAAGCAGCGCAAGGCAAGTCTCGACGCGTACGTTGCGCTGGCGATCGTTAAGTTCGTGGGGCACCCATCTATCAAGCTTTTTTATCTTGCCAATCTGTCGCAAATGGACCAATATTGTTTTGATGCTAACATCAAAAGCTGCTGCCAGCTCAGCTGTAGATTGAGATTCATCAGCTTCCACAATCGCCTTTAATTCATCATTGTTGACCAAAGTTTCCGGACGACCACGAGGTTCATTTTTCAAGTCAAAATTCCCAGAACGGAACCGAGCAAACCAATAACGGGTTGTACGTTCGTTTGTACAGTTCTCTCCGTAAACGTCGTTGATGTTACGTGTCGTTTGTGCCGCGTTGGTGCCACGACGGAACTCATATTCCATAATTACATGAAATTTCAAAGTATCCATTATGAGGAAAAATGTTGAAATGTAATGAAAATACAACGCTAATCAATAAACAAAAGACTTATATTGTAAATAGAATGTCATATTTTTAAAACAAAATTAATTTAAATTTAGAATTCATAGCCAATCAAAACTTTTTTTGTTGAAAAAGTCTGTACTGCAATACGGCAATTTCATAGGTAAAGACCTATTATAAAGGGTATTTGACTACTATTAAAAATGAACAAATAAATATTATTTTCATAATGTTGCTTAAAAACGAATGTAATAATTGAAAAAATAAGTGAAATTGCTAAATTAATCATGAAATAGTACGCTTTTAAAGATTAATCGCATGTCCATGTCTCGCAAAACATAAATCGTGTGAAGTTTCCTCACAGCTACTATGAAGGTACACACCTTGTGACGTCACATGCCAAAGAGACTTGTACGAACACCATAAATAGAGGTACCACAGCTTAGTAATGAGTTACTGTCAAGACTGGTAACTGACGTCACTGCGTGTTTGAGTTGTTTCTATTCCTGTGTTTTAAAATGCCTGTAACTTTTGTCATTTTTTTGAGATATTTAATTGAGGTATATAATTTATGTATGTAATAAAAATAAAGCAGTCAAATAGCCTATTGTTGAGCGAGATGCTAATGTGCAACCGTGGTTGTTGTCGCACGTATTGCGTTGGCCGTGTGTGTATTTCTGGCCTAACTCGAAGTTCAAACCACAGCAATCTAGAGCGCGGTATTTTATAAAATGAAGCGCCTCTATTGGTTTTTTTGTATTCTCTATGGATAAAGTTGATCAAGTTTTAAAAATCTGTGACGTAGTATAATACATTTTAATACAATGATAATTATTATAATAACGCCCTACGATCACATACATAGACCTAACTAGGATTCCCTGTGTTTAGGGAGTCAGGCACTACAAGGACCATGGTCCCACAACACCCAGACTCATGACGTGATGATGAAAATTATTACTATTTCTAAATTAATTTATTCGTTAGCTAAGCATTCTCTCTATAGCATTTTTGATTGTAAATAATTATCAACCGAGTTTATGTATTATATTAAACTTTTGAAACTTATTTTATATATTTTTGCAAAGTTGTTAATACAAATAATGCAATAATCGTAAAGATGTTATTATATTTTTAATGATAACGAGGCCAGAACTGATGCCTGGCCAGACGTTTTGAGTGCATACTTAATCTTCAAAGAACCACGTAAAGAATGGCGATGTGATAAAACATCTTCCAAGGGATACGATTGTAAATTACTTCGTTAGAAGAAAAATTAACTTGACTTTTTATTTCGTTTGAAATAGGAACAGCTTTTTGAAAAGATTTAACGGCTCGTTTACCAACTTTTTTTATATTTCTAATGCTGTTGTTCTCTACCAACCTTTACAGCGTCCGACGGCGGCAACATCCAGTTGTAAACTCTATGCGCAGCGGGCAGTACCGTAATTTACGCTGTGGTAGCATTTAAATTTATTACAGTGGCAACACCGATAACTGTCATCGCTACCCCACCCATCTGGTTATAAAAGGGAGCGCTCGGTGTACTACGGATCATTCTTACTTCGGACACGGCCCAGTGCGCATGCTGAAGGCCTATAGTTCTATAGTTTGCCCGCCATGCCATACCCCCGAGCCTATATATATATATATAAATGGATCTCTATTTCGCTTGGTCATCGCATCACCCGTGAACGGATGGAACATTTTCGCTAATTTTTTTTGTTGTTTTTATAGCCGGAGAATATTTTTATGAAAGAAAAAGTTAAGAGTGTTGAGCGGAAAATTTGAAAATTTTCACCACCCAGGTGAAACCGCGGAGCGCAGCTAGTTTTCAGTAAAACGTCTGACATTGAGATGTTTTCATAGAACATAATTTACGAACAACGATTATTTATGAGTAGTCAAACGCAAAGACATTGCTCTTAGAATTTTTGTCTGTTTGTTTTATGTTGCACTTTTTTATGAAATATATTCTTCGGAGGCTTAAACAAGTTTTTAAACGACGCTTAAAATAATTCGCAATGTAAAAAGTGAAACTCCCGACAATCCGTCGCAAGCATATGATAGGTAATTCAAAAAGAGAAAAGCAAAATTGTTTCCCTTTGCAACTTGCTTTAAATAAAATATAGGTACCATCAAGTTAAAGAAGGCATCGTTAAAGGAAATGTGGCTCCATTTAAAATTGAAATCGTTGTAATTTAACTTTTTTGCGCTGCCTCTTTGCTTTTGGTTTTGGTTGGAAAATTTACCAAATTAATTCTGCGAGTTTCAGTGGTGATCTTTTCTCGTGTATAAAAAAATATTTTTAGTAGAGATATTTTAAAAATAACATTTTTACTTTTAGATTTTAATTTGTCATGTAATACCTTATTTCTGTAAGCACGTTCATCTTTGAGCAAATTGGTATTTACAATATGTGGGAGGCACCCTTTAAGAACCCAATAATATGACGTCATCATCTTACGTTATGTTTTTGTTATTTTGGTTTTAGACTTTGAAACCTGCCCGAATTGAAATAACAAACATATGATAAACCAAAATTAACCGACCAGTACTATATAAAACACAAAGTACACAAACCCGTCAGCAATACATCTTACCGTCTTATTAATTAGTTAAATCATAGAGGCATTAATTTTCGAATGCCATACAAAAGACTTCAACGCGCTCTTCATTACATTGTGTAAACATGTAAAATCATTGTGTAATTAATTAATTTACTCTTTGCCTACGATTTTTTGTACATTTACATCATATTTATAATTATATTAAAGTAAGTTACGTTTCATGTATACATTTAAACCTGTAGGTATAGTTTATGATTGTACAGATTAAAATGCGGTCGACCACAGTGGTTACGATTATGGAAAAATAAGTTGGAAAACCGGATAAAGCAAGTAGGTTTACGTTTGATTTACATAATTCCATTTTTATGCTATTTTTACAAATGACAGCGTGGTTAAGCCATTCCATTATCAGTCCGCATTAAAGTTAACTTCCTTTCTCTGGCATTATCTTCAAAATTGGCCATAATGTTTCATGAGTACCTCTTTATTTTATTACCATAGATTTCCGAATGACATTTGGACGGATGGAAGAAAGTCTCGCACGGTGACCCAGCATCAGGGTCAATGCTCACCGGCCTTGAAATGCAATAAGAAATTAAGATGATACTTGTACGTAGTAAACGTAAAACAAAAACAAGGCTAATATTGTATTCTATTCTACAAGGTTTCCTAACTTTTGGGTTAGTTGTAAGGTTGATAGATAAAATACAAAAAATATGTATTTTTTGTTGTATCATTTATATAACTGTTACATAATGGCCAAAATATTAGATTACTTACAATAGCAACCAAAAATTGCTTAAAATATCGATATAGGATTTATTTGTCACATAAGAAATTAACAAAAAACTAAATTATACCTAAGAACTTTCCTACAAATATAGATATCTTAATTATAACCAAACTAACTAACCCGCGAAGTTCGTTCCACCTAACAGTCAATTAATGTGCATATTTAGGATTACATTTTTCCTTCTAACGTTGACATTATTTTATTACTTATACCCTATTCCGGACAAAGATAAATACTAAAACACAAAAATCATTAAAATTGGTCCAACCGTTCTTGAGCTATAAGTGGTGTAACTAGTAATGCTTTGTTTTTTATATTGCTTAGATTGGATAACAAATAAATCCTAAACTATAAATTTGTCATCTGCTAATTACACTACAGGTACACAAGAAGTCTACGGACTTTATTGTTATTTATGCAGCGCTGGACCGTGGTTAGCTCTGTGGTATTAGTGCCTCAAGATCGATCTGATATCTCCACAAATATTGACAGAAAGGTCACGTTTCTCCCATGGCAGTGTCGCAACGACTTTATTTTTATGTTACTTTATTTATGGTACATATAAAATGATTGCCGCATGTGAAATATATACCTACAAGGATAAGTCGGTAAACATGATATTGGAGTCGTAAATTAAAGTGAGACTTGTTATTTTGTGAACATTTTACGAGGCTGGATTGAGATTATAGGTACACATTTAATTGTTCGGAGTTCGGAGGGTGGCGGTGGTAGGCAGTAATTACATACTCTACCGGTGATTTATCTGGCTTTAAATAAATTATTATGTTTATATTATATTTGTTTTATTTCATGTTGGTATACATTTATCAAGAGAGAATAAAATATACACAATAAAAATTTCATAATATTTCATATTCATATATACCAAGACCTACGGTACTGATTAAATAAATAAATAACGCTCATTGGTCACATACATAGATCCTACACTTAACTAGAATTTCCCGTATCTAGGGATCCAGGACAAGAACTACGAGGACCGTGGTCCCACAATATAAAGACTCAAAACAAGTATTTGCGCTTTTTAGCTGTGCTATACTTGTCCTGTCACGAGAATTGAACCCAACACCTCCGGGTTATGACTTGCTCAACCGCTGCCATACCACAGAGACTGTGAAAAATTTGCATAATGAAAGTTCAGTATAGTACAGAAATATTTTTATAAGTCTGGGTATAGTCGTAAATATTGGAATGCAGTTCGCAAGACAATAGTAGTAACAACATACCGAGTCAGACCTCTCGCCAACATGACCAGTCAATTACCGGAGTCAAAGCCTACGCCGGTTTGTACAAACATCAAAACACACCGCGACATGGTCCCAGCATCCAATATTTATGAGTTCGCCATTACAAAAATAACCGCAGACGTCGGTCCGCGAAAGATAACCTTGGTACGAAAATATGTGAGTACGAGCCGCGGCCGCGAGCGGGCGACGGGCGGGCGGAGCCAGGCTTTTTACTTGTATTTTTTACCTTGTTTTTTTAGACGCGCAGAGAGAAACGACCGTTGGAGCGGCCGCTGTATAGCCGTGCTGTACAACGCTTTGTGTTTTGTAGGCTGTGCCTTTTTGGAATGTCTAATACATAATAATGTGTTGGTTTTATCAGCATGCAAGAAAATGTACCCGTGCAAAAGAACAAGCAATCCTTTGAGGTAGGAATAGGAGAAGGTAGCTTTTTTGTAAAAGCTGGAGTCTGCTTTTGCTTAGTGTAACATACATAATGTAGCCTTTGTAGCTACAAAGATGTGTTATTCATTTATTTCCAGTTTATCCTTTTGCAACTGAGAATGTGTTGTTACTTGGTGGTTAATCATGCAAAGACTGGATTATGTTAAAGAATAAACGCTTACGCTTATAGTACGCTTACGCTTTAAAATGGGATAAATGAATGGGACAGCTGACGTATTCTCGTACGTGAAATTACAGGTTTTTACCGTTATGAAACATGAGTTTATGAGTTTATATTATGACGCTATGCCGCGTCTATTTTTGTGCAGGTAGCAATGCACTAGTAATTTTTCCTCAAGCAAAAAGGCATGGAGATGGTCCCGACCATTTGTTGTCTCATCAATTTATATCATGTACCCAGGCTGAGGCTTCCTGCGTCTAATGACGTTAGGTTGCAGGGGATAGCGCCAGTTTTTGTCCTTCGTAACGAGGAACTGTGATGAATGGCCCTCGCTAAAAGGCTGACTTGGATGTCGGGATAGTAGAGGCATGTTAAGATAAACGTTTATTACTGACGTGAATTAGAGAAGTAGAAGGGTTGTGCGTTATGCGTGGTACAGCCAATAGCCGCGTCCCGCTTGGCATTTGTAGTATTACTGGATGAAGACAAAATATAAATAAGTAAAAGCAATTAAAAAAATTGTAGGGCATTGTTGGAGATGAGGATCACGGAAGCGACAAAAAAGATAAAGTTTTAAACTGAACGTATATACACCGAATTAAAGGGTAAAAATATAAAACAGAAAAATATCAGAGAAAATTGTCCGCCTGCTAGCTTTCACTTTTTTTGACACCGAAAAACTTAAAAAGGAAATCCATAAAATAATGCTTGCTGAAATATTCTACTAGTTTCACAACGATCATTTATTGAGGCATAATAAGTAATCATTAACCTGTATATATATATATATATATAGGGTATATATATGTGTATATATAGGGTGGATTCTGTGCCCCATAGCAGAGTAAATAATCGATAAATTAAAACGATTCTTTTAAAATTTTCCGCTGAATGTTCGAACAGGTATTTTTTTAGGTATTTGTCAATTTACTTACTTATTGTCGTTATTTCTAAGCTCTCAAATCACTTTCATGTCGCACAATTGTGTCTGGGGGTAATATCGTATTCTATGTATGTATTTACAAACAAAAAGCATCTGATTATTTTATCAGTTATCTGGTTCCTATAGTACAAGCTTTGCTTAGTATGAGGCTAGATGGCGCTGTGTGAAATATCGACGAATATATATATTTATTTATAAAGTATATGGAATGGTCAAACAAAAGATTGTAAAAGCGACGTGCTTCAGAAATTTTCGAGCAAGTCTGCGCACATAGACAACGCATCTAAGCTTCACTGACTCATACCTATTCTTCCAAACAAAGCACTATGTATCTAAAAAACAATAATGGCACGCCGACGCATAATGGAGATTAACCTCCAAGAGAGCGGAGTTCAAGATCCTCAGACGTGGTCTATGTAGTACCGTTACCGGAACTTACACCGATATTGTAACGTATGGGGTGGTCCGGTACTATATAATAGGCACATATATTATACAAGCGTTTGTCGTGTGGCATTAACGATCGTTCCTCAAAATGAAAGGCAGAACCAATGGAAATCAGACTGTCTTTAGGTCAGCACGGCCATATGCAGACCAAATGTTATGTGTACTTAGTCCCATATCGCTAAATGCTTTTTAAAACTAAATATTAGACTATCGAATATCGGCACGTTAGGTTTTTAATTGAAGGGGTGAGAACAAAAACGGTTTAACTGATATTTTTCACAAAATGACTTATTGGTATCGTTGAATTCAGCGTGAAACTATCTACATAATACATTCTCAGAATACTGACATGAGGCTTAAATCTCGAGATTGTCAGTCTAAAAACGGTTTATCTGACACAGGAATACAGTTCGCTTAGCATAAAAACATTATTATATTTATTATATTATATTACATTTTTAGAGTAATTGTACGAATTAGTACTATATTTTGTATTTTAAAATAGAAATAATACATTGTCAAGCAACTAAAACTTACATAAACCTTTTATATAATCTTATAAGCACTCTACATAAAAATGAAGCCGTTGAAGTTTAAAATCAATTTTCTCGAAAATATCAATTTGACAGTTAAACCCTTTTATTCTCAACCCTTGAATTATTTAATGTTCTGGAATGTCATGACGGGCTACTCGTTCGCGTGATGTTAAGCTACACGGCTGCCCTTATCAGTTGCAGTGTCACTCGGAACTCTAAAGTATAGAAATTCGCGTGACACTGCACTGTGCACGTCATCCTGAGACATCAGCAGACAGACAGTAATTTTTACTAGACTGTGAGATTGGGTCATAAAGTCTCAATTGCCCAGTAATTAGCTACATTGTCCTTTAAACCGGAACACAGTAATGCTTGCGCACTACTGCTTGGCGGCAGACTAACTGGCAAAGCGGACCACCACTTTACCAATCTACCTAGAGGAACTTTGCATAAAGTCCTACCATGTAGTAAAAAGTAGGTTTATTAATACATCAAACTTCATGTTATTTTTCTAAGTTTCAGATTTAATTATATTTTTTTAAATACCTTTAATTTCCGTATGTAAGATTTTGGCCATGATAGAAGGAACGTCGTAGATTTTAGAAAATTTCGTACATAATTTTAAAAGTCATTGATGCATCAGGGCCTGTGGACTGGATTGGACTGTTTGACTTAGCTACCGTTGAGCCGCAATCGCGCTTGAAATTAAACGTATTTGCTAAAAATTACTTGCCAATGTTTCCACACCAGCATTTCCTATCTACTGACGTGACAAGGAAACATTAAATAATATACACAGCGACAAACAAGTTTTGATACATAATGCATGAAGATCACGAGATGGATGCAGGCAGGATGTGGAACGGTATATTCTAAGAGGTCGACAATTTGGATAGGAATTTAGAATAGCTTTTGCATTTAATTACATTTTAATATTATATTTCACACCAGCGGATATAATATGCAAATATGAGAACATATAATAAATGTTTATAATGTTTATAAGCTTTGAAAGATCGCCTATTGTCGACCTTATCGTCAATTTTTCGCTTTCGTATAGTTGTCTATATTTTGTGTGCAATTATTGTAGTGAATTCTTTTAATTTTACACAATTACATTGCAGGGCACGTCAAATGTACAGTGCTTGACCATAGTATGAAGACAGCAGTAGTAGCAGACAAGCAGCAAGACAAGAAGAACAGCAGTTATAACAAAAACTTCCAAAAACAGTATTTCCCGAAAAACAGGTTTATAATTCAAAAATGCGCTCTTTTCAATTGTACACATGTCTATTTTTGAGTGATGATGCGTTTTAATTGTGCATTGATAGTATTTCCCAACGTACACGGGTAAAAACTCGTGAACGTGGAAAAACATCAAACTCTCTCCAAAACAACAATTAATTAACCTTACCATGTGTCCAAACTAAATAATTTAAGAAACAAAAAAAAAACTGGTTATTCAGGCTACAACTGTTATTGGCTAATTTTGATCCCTATCTCCAACCTGTCTCATAATAATGTAAGTGAAGATGCATTTGGTGCAAAAATAACTCTCTAATAGCCTTCAGCTAAATCTAGTGAACATATTTTACCTGCAATTTTCTTGTTAAACGCCTCGTTTGTGTGTATTATGGCACACGTTAATGCTGTATATTCTCTGTATAGCAGTTTAGTTGATGCGAGGCGATGAAAATCGTTAATGGTAAGGCTTTATGTTGGAGCTTGGCGTGGATATAGCAACGCGTCAGCAGGCCTAGCACGGCCGGTGGACAACTTCTCCCCAGGGAGTAGATAACAAACTTATCCTCACTGTCACTTTATTCCACTCTGCGAGCACGGCCGCGACAGTGGAAAGCTTTATCCGGGGGATAAACGGCGGGAGTAGCGTTTTTAGATTTCTCTACTGTATTGTTGCCAGTACGAGAAAATTTAACTAAAATGACATTACATGCTTCAATATTTTGTTCAGTCCATCAAACCATCGATAATTGTTCGGCTAAATATACTGGGATTGAAGACAAAATATAAAAATTAAGAAAATATAAGGTTTTTGAGTCTGTGTCCTTGTGTTAATCAAAGAGTATGTAACGACTACTATGTATATGAGTGAGAGTAAGTGAGTAGTTTAAATTAAAATTTTATTTTGTTTGTAATATGAGCGGAAAAACGTGATTAATTATTGTGTAGTAGTTATATTTTAAATTTTTATATGTATATATGTTATAATAAAAAAAACACAAAAAATATATGCATCATTTAAGTTAATTACGTAAATTAAATAATTTCCTTATTAAAACTAAACTAATGTGGCGTGCTAGCCCACGAAAAAGTTTCAATACCAGTCTAATAGAGAACTTTTCCAGCTAGTTGCTAGGGGCAACGAATGTTGTTGATATAGACTTCACATGAGAGAAAATTTTATTTTCCGCATTTTGGTTTTTGTAAATATCTTTTTAATTAATATATCTTATACAAAGTCAATCGGCATATCATTAATTCAGCAAACCTATGGACCTCCTTCTATTACAACAAAAGTGTATCTAATTTCGCTTTACTGGTGACCTGTTTTGAACCGAAAGTCCGCGTTTGCAGTAAATGTGTGTGATTTTGATTTTGTTGCTGATTGCGATAATTCTGATACTGATTCACATAAAGATGTCGCTCTCAACCGATAAGAACGAAGATATTTGTCGTGTGGGCGTGCGCATTCCGCCGTTTTGGCCTGAAAAGCCGGCCATTTGGTTCGCGCAGATCGAGGGCCAATTCGCGATATCGAACATTACTACGGACAATACGAAGTTTTTCTACGTTATCGGCCAACTAGACCCGCAGTATGCTTCTGAGGTGGAAGATATAATCATCAACCCGCCCGACACCAACAGGTATGAAAAATTGAAGTCGGAACTTATCAAACGACTGTCCGCGTCACGAGAAAAGAAGGTCAAGCAATTACTTATGCACGCAGAACTTGGAGACCGTAAGCCATCTCAGTTTCTAAGACATTTGCAACATTTGGCTGGACCTGGAGTTCCCGAAGATTTTCTACGTACTATATGGACCAGTCGCCTACCAAGTAGCACGCAAACGATAATCGCTTCGCAGATGATGTCTTCACTGGAAGCGCTCGCAGATCTCGCTGACCGCATCCATGACGTTGTTTCGCCTACAGCGCACGTAGCATCAACATCAAGTGCCATACCAGGAAGCTCTTTAGAAGCCATGAACCAACAGATTGCTGAACTTACCAAACAAGTGCAAGCTCTAACTGCGCAGGTGAACCGGCATTCACGTGCACCGAATCGTTCAAACAAGAAAACGCGCGGTCGTTCTAGCTCCACACGATCACAGTCGAACTATAGAAAATTTCCTGTGTGCTGGTATCATAGTAAGTTCGGCAATGAAGCAAGTAAGTGCGTAAAACCATGCGACTACCATGCGGGAAACGCGAACAGCAGTCGGTAATGGCGACGACCGATTGCCAAACTTCCGGTCGCCTATTTGTCACGGACGGCGCTACGAAGATGCAGTTTCTCATCGATACTGGCAGTGACGTATGTGTCTTCCCCCGATCGGCACTCAAGGAACGTCGTGAGAAAACAAATTATGAGCTGTGTGCGGCAAACGGTACACCCATTTCTACTTACGGCTACGCTCATTTAGTGCTGAACCTAGGCTTGCGCCGCGACTTTACTTGGCGATTCATCGTAGCGGACGTTACAAAGGCCATAATAGGTGTAGATTTTTTATCATTTTACAACCTCATCGTGGATTGTCGAAATCAACGTTTAATCGACAACACCACAAGCCTTACGTCCCCAGCTTCACCTGCACAGTCAACTGGGAACATTTCATCGGTAAAAGTTATTTCTGGAAATTCCGTATATCATAACATACTAAGCGAATACCCTGAGATTACTCGACCTTCCGGTGTCCACCGTGTTCCGAAGCATAATACCATGCATCATATACAGACTACTGCAGGACCGCCAATAAGCAGCACACCACGAAGACTAGCACCGGATAAATTAAAAATTGCAAAAGACGAGTTTGCAGATATGTTGAGGAACGGAACAGCCAGACCTTCAAAGTCACCATGGTCATCACCACTTCATCTTGCGCCTAAAAAAGATAACGGCTGGCGTCCATGCGGTGACTACAGAATGCTCAACGCTAGAACCGTACCAGACAGCTATCCCATTCGGCACATACATGACTTTGCACATTGTCTCTCCGGCTGTCAAGTATACTCGGTTATCGATCTCGTAAAAGCTTATAATCAAATTCCTGTCTGCCCTGAGGATATTCCGAAGACCGCAATCACGACGCCGTTTGGTTTATACGAATTTCCGTTCATGACGTTCGGACTACGTAATGCCAGCCAAACGTTTCAACGATTTGTGGACGAGATGCTTAGGGGCCTTGAAGAGTTCTGCTTCCCGTTTCTGGACGATTTTTTGATCTTCTCACCTGATCAGGAATCACACAAGAAGCACCTTCATCTGCTCTTCAACAGACTCAAGGAATACGGCATGGTAATCAACACGAACAAGTGCATATTCGGTGTATCAGAGGTAACGTTTTTAGGACACAGCATCTCAGCAGCTGGGACTAAACCATTACCATCGAAGGTAGAAGCGGTTGCGAATTACCCACCACCGAAAACCGTCAGAGAACTGCGAAGATTCCTAGGAATGGTGAACTTTTACAGAAGGTTTATTCCTGATGCAGCGCGGCATCAAGCGCCTCTGAATGCACTGCTCACAGGATCAGTTAAAGGTTCACATCCCGTGCATTTATCAGAAGAAGCTACTAAAGCATTCATCACCTGCAAGGAAAGTCTCTGCCAAGCAGCACTACTCGCTCATCCAGACTGCCAAGCGAAGCTCGCTATAGTCACCGATGCTTCAGACACAGCAATGGGCGCAGCTTTACAACAGCATAAAGACGGCATGTGGGAACCTTTAGCATTTTTCTCTCGAAAGTTTTCACCATGTCAACAGAAATACTCGCCTTACGATAGGGAACTTCTCGCCATCTACGAAGCAATAAAATACTTTCGTCACATGGTGGAGGCGAGAGACTTTATTATTTACACTGACCATAAGCCCATAACTTTCGCATTTCATTCACGAAAAGAAAAGTGCTCACCAAGACAGTTCAGACATCTGGATTTTATTTCACAGTTTTCTACAGATATCAGGCATATTTCAGGAAAGGATAACGTTGTGGCTGACAGTTTATCACGCATCGAAGAGATTACTCAGCCCATCGATCTATCCAAGCTTGCTCAAGCACAAAGCACAGATCCTGAACTAGAACAACTTTTGGATAGCGATACTTCTCTGCGCTTGACAAAAATCAAACTGCCTGGATCTCACACAGAAATCTATTGTGACAAGAGCAGCAATGTGGCCAGACCTTATGTGACCAAAGACATGCGACGGCAAGTGTTCGAAAACTTGCATTCTTTTAGCCACCCTGGCACAAATGGGACGACGAAACTAATATCGGAACGCTATGTATGGCCTAGTATGCGAAAAGATTGTAGAGAGTGGACTCGTTCCTGCCTAGCATGCCAACGATCAAAAATAACACGTCATGTCTCATCTCCGTTAGCATCATTCAGCTTACCTCGAGCCAGATTCATGAAAATCCACATAGATTTGATCGGACCTTTACCTCTCTCACAAGGGTATCGTTACTGTCTCACATGTGTAGATCGCTTCACACGATGGCCCGAGGCTATACCATTACAGGAGATAACAGCTGAAACAGTGGCAAAAGCTTTAGTTCACGGATGGATATCCAGATTCGGCTGCCCTGAAGATATCGTCACTGATCGTGGTCGACAGTTTGAATCAGAACTTTTTAAGCATCTGTCCCACATCATCGGATTTCAACGCAGACGAACTACAGCCTACCATCCAGCATGCAATGGACTCGTCGAAAGATTCCACAGACAGCTTAAAGCCGCCATTACATGTCATGCGACCAGCAGCTGGCTTGAAACACTTCCACTTGTACTACTGGGAATCCGGGCGGCATTTAAGGAAGACTTACAAGCGACTCCAGCTGAGCTCGTATATGGAGAGACACTACGACTTCCAGGTGACATTTTTTGTCAATCGGCTGATGGCACAGAGGACTTGACAGTATACACTGAAAGACTGCGCACATTCGCCAAAAATTTGTTGCCATTACCAACTTCTCATCATGGGAATAACCGCTCTATATTCATTTTCAAAGATTTAGCAACAGCATCCCACGTCTTTCTAAGAGATGACACCTCGCACCCATCTTTTCAAGCAGCTTATACAGGCCCGCATGAGGTGATAGAACGAGGGGATAAAGTTTTCAAGCTCCGCATAAAAGGCAAAGAAGTCACTGTATCAGTCGACCGCATTAAACCTGCCTACATACTTCGTGAGTTGGACCATTCTCCCGCCGTGGCAGCACCCGAGACCCGAGACGCTCCAGTGACCACCACTCGATCAGGACGAACAGTGCGTTTTCCAGAATATTATCGCCCGTAGGACGGTCTCTGGAGGGGAGTGATGTGGCGTGCTAGCCCACGAAAAAGTTTCAATACCAGTCTAATAGAGAACTTTTCCAGCTAGTTGCTAGGGGCAACGAATGTTGTTGATATAGACTTCACATGAGAGAAAATTTTATTTTCCGCATTTTGGTTTTTGTAAATATCTTTTTAATTAATATATCTTATACAAAGTCAATCGGCATATCATTAATTCAGCAAACCTATGGACCTCCTTCTATTACAACAAAAGTGTATCTAATTTCGCTTTACTAATAATTGTATTTTCACGAATATTTCGCTATGTATTTTTTTTTTTGTATTGAAACTCATTTCCCGGGATTACTAGTATTCCGAATGCTTCTCCCGGTGTAACTTTCGCTCCAAAATTCGAGTTCCCGCGATTAAACATAGTTATAATAGGCACGCGACATTTTTGTGCCTATTAAAACACTTTGACTTCCTTATACCCACCTACAAGAGTCGAAGATAAATACTCTCTGCTTTATGTCAATTCAAGAGAATATTATCCACTTTCTTCCGAGTCCGTGCTCTGAAGCGGGGAGTAGCGGGATATAATGTCTACGATAATGTCAAAGGGAAATATTTCTTTCCTCTCCTCGTTGCCGTGCTACGTAAGGTGGAGAGGGGGATTATTTTAACTGACAGGTGGAAAAAACCGGGGGAAAGACAATTTCTCCACATGCCGTGCTAAGCCTGCAGCTTTGCATAGAGTAAATTGCATGTTGAAAATTAACCGTAACAGATACTTTGTTTTCTTTTTATCGACTACATGTTATACCTTTACTATATACATATAAAATTCAAAGTCCTGACTGACTGACTTACATATCAACGCACAGACTAAACCACTGGTCCTAGAAATTTGAAATGTGGAGGGTGTGTTCCTTGTAAAGTGTAGATATCCATTAAGAAAGGGATTTTCGAAACTCAGTAAAGTTTCTTGTAGCTTCTTCTTTACAGTTGTAATCGAAGTTTTCTGTTCTGCATTATGCCGGATTTTTTGCACCAGTAGTGAGAAAGAGAACTGGTTTCTTTTTCAAACTCATATATTGTAATGGGCTTGCTATATATTATTTAACAATAAGCACTTTGTAATATTATATGCTTAGTGAAATAACTTAATTTTAAGTACCTAATATAAATTTTACTTGTAAAAGTGCTAACATTAGCCTAATTGCAATACATTTTTTGACTTTTACTTTGACTCTACCCCTGATAAGGTGAAATGGATGGTTGAATTATCTATGAAAAAATTTCTTCTTTGTTTCCTATAGGCCACGAGGGTGAAGTTGTGTTCCGTTCCAATATAGGACAAGAACTGTTTGTTTATTGTGTTATCGTGGCTTTCTGTTAACTAATACCTACTACTAATAGAAATACAAGCTCATATAATCAGCTGGACGTCTTCCAGCTCCCAGCTACTGCTGAACCTCTCCCATAAAACGCCATTTTAGACGCTTATCATATGGAGACATTTGCCATAACTCACCACGCTCGGCAGGCAGCGTGGTGATCGCAGAGGATTTTAATATACTGAGGAGCATAATCCCAGCATAATCCCTTAGCTGGATCTTACGATTAGAATTTTTTATTTTTATTTTTTTTATTTTAAGGAATGCGTGACAAAACGACACGGCTGCCCATATCAGCTGCAGTGTCACTCGGAACTCTAAAGTATAGAGGTTCGGGTGACACTGCACTGCGCACGTCATCCAGAGACATCTATTACAGAGACAATCTAGTAATAAGATTACTAAACTGTGAGATCAGATCATAAAGTCTCATTTGCCCAGTAATTTCACTAGCTACAGTGCCCTTCAAACCGGAACACAGCAGTGATTGCGCACTGCTGCTTGGCGACAGAATAACTGGCAAAGCGGTGGTACCTACCTAGACGAACTTTGCCATAAAGTCCTACCAACTAGTTGAATGGGAAGAAATGGGTGTTCCTATTTCCACACTGAATATAAACTCACATCACCCAAATTCACATTTTAATTATGTTTTCATCTCCACGAATACAAATCAAACTTGTGCCGCATTATCCGCATAATTGTGAATAAATTACAGACAGTAAGCGGTAGGCGTAGTTATAAGCCGCTCTATTATTATCAACTAAAAGGTCTTTGCCCAAATAAGTAGCTTTGATTGACGATTAGAGTACAGAAAGTCGTTAAGCGGGTCACTGACCGACGTTTTCATAAATATTTGATTGTAGTTTAGCGTTACGTTGTGAAGCGGGGATGTTCTTGAGATGTTCGCAGAATTATTTTGATTTCACTGTTTTTTAATTAACGTGATTGTGTTTTTTATAAGAGTTTTATTGCAAAAGTAAACATTTAATTTATCCATGCTAATTACTACTAAGTAATTGAAGAAACAAAATCGTAACTATCCAAACTTTAAAAACAGTATGTATACGAAAATTAAAGCAAGAAAGTCAATTTTAATTTTATAACATCAGCTGTATTCAAAATTAAGTAATTTTTTATACTTATAGTATAAGTAGTAGAGAAAATTTACTTTATATCATTCAAATGGATAAAAAGTAAAACCCCTATAAGATTTAACTTTAAATTAAAATAAATCATATAAACTGCGGCTGACTATTACAGCTAAAGCTTTTAAGCACTTAAAATCTATAAAGCTGTCTAGACAACAGAGTAATTTTCAAGAAATTGCGAGATGGCAGCTTTGACAGTTACTTTTGTTTTGCGAAAAGAATCGTTATATGCGAAACAGATGTTTTTATAGACACGGAGATTAGTTTTTCATATTATACAAGCTTTGTGCATTTGTAGCTTTTTAGATATAAGGAAGATCTATCTATCTCTATCTAAATATATACAATTCAAAGGACTTGCTGACTGACTAACATAGTGATCTATCAACGCACAGCCCAAACCACTGGACGGATCGGGCTGAAATTTGGCATGCAGGTAGATGTTATGACGTAGGTATCCGCTAAGAAAGGATTTTTTGAAATTCCACCCTTAAGAGGGTGAAATGGGTGGCTGAATTATTTTCCCATAGGCCACGCCGCGGGCGAAGCTGCGGGCAGAAGCTCGTGTATTATAATTTACAAAAACAAATTGAACATGAGCAATTGCGACTTTTGCACGATTTGAGTTGGTGTTTGTCAGTTTTGTAACATTGACACATTGACACAAAGTTAATGGGAACTTTTGAAATAAAAGTAAAACAGAGTTTTGATAACTGTACATGCAACAGTAGACTCTATGGTCTACGGTGGTAAAGCGGGCTCTCTGTGAGTACTGGAGGACCTAGTACTAAAACAAATCTCTGCGAAGCTTAGTTTTTTTTTGTATTTGGCTCCACACTTTTGTGTATTTAGCCAGTGTCAAGTAATTCATAATTTATCATGTTAATGATATTTCACGTAAATATGTGTCAGGTCACAGTCGAAGTCATCAAGTCAAGCCTGAGTCAAGTCATAGTCTAGTCTAGTCAAGTCATACTCCTAGTAAAGTGGTGGCCACTTTACAAGAAGCTTCTACGGAGTTTTGGAAACAACACAAAAAGAAACGTTTAACCAACATTAAACAACGTTTCATCATTATATCATCATTATACCACTTTCCTACACTCATGCCTGTAATCCAGCACTTAACTAATAAAATGCCACCAATTTTATGCACTAACACTGAAAATAACACAAGTTTTGGAAAATAATGTAACGCGGTAACGTGATCTTTTTCGTTTTCCCGCCAAAACCCTGCTTAGTTCTGAATATGTAAAATTTCTTATGAAATTTATAAGTTAATATTATGGTGACCAAAAATTTTTATACCGACGTGTATATTTTGTACGCACGTGTTACGCCAGCATGTGAATTAATTATAAAATTGCAATACTACTTTAAAAATCAATGGACGACATTTAATTTTTATCATGATTTTTTTATTATCATTTCTCATATGTTTTTGTCTATTTGTTGAGGATTGATGATGTCGACGTGTGAATTCAAAATTTGTACAATGAAAGTGTAACAGTAGTTTTTTAGGCGGGAACGCGAAAAAGATTGCGTCACCGCATTGTATTATTTTCTAAAACTTGTGTTATTTTCAGTGTTAGTGCATAAAATTGGTGGCATTTTATTCGTTAAGTGCTGGATTACAGGCATGGGTGTGGGAAAGTGGTATAATGATGGTGAAACTTTTTTTTCGCGTTGTTTCCAAAACTCCATAGAAGCTTCTGGTAAAGTTGCCACCGCTTTACTAAGAGTATGACTTGACTAGACTAGACTATGATTTGACGACTTCGACTGTGACCTGACACATTATTTACGTGAAATATCATTAACTTGCTAAATTATCAATTACTTGACACTGGCTAAATACACAAAAGTGTGGAGCCAAAACACAAAAAAAAGTGTAACAGTATGTTAGATTTTAAAAAGTTTCCGTAACGTAATGAAATCTGCTGGACTTGAACGTTAATATACTATTTTAGTCATGAGATCTTTAAAAAGAGTTCTCATTATATGCCTTAAAAAATTGAGTCTCTTTCATCGCTACCCACAGCACGTGTGCCCACCGAAAGATGGTAATTAATACATCTAAAACTGCACAATCTAAATATTGTACTACAACTTCGTGGCGCCCATTATTTAACTATTTCTTTGCTGATTAACAAGAGAGTCTTGTCAGTTTTAATTACGAACGATCTCATGCAGACTTCTTAGATAACAACGAGATTTACAGCACGATTGTAAAACCACTCGTAAATTTATCGAGCGCAAGTAATGAGTGACTACGGGATAAGACCCTTCGGAATGGGGTTTTGTTGGACAATAAGTCGTCTTTATAAATATACGTAGGTATAGTATAGGTATGTACGTAGATTGTATCTTGACAGGTATTGTCCACTGAGGCTGTGTTATGACCAAATGGAGGTACATTGTACAGTCGACTTCTTAGAGGTGAAATAATGTGCTTTCAGATAGCCACATTAAGATTGAGGTTTGAATTATATAATAATTATGTTAACATACGTACATTACACACAGCGCCATCTAGCTACAAATTAAGCAAAGCTTGTACTATGGGAAGCAGATAGTGATACATTACTGAGATACTTTTTGTAAACACACACGCACACACACACACGTAAGCACACACATACACACATATACACACAGTCACTCACAAACACGCACATGCACACACACCCACACACTTACACCAACACACGCACACTCACACTCACACCCAGACACACGCACATACACCCACACACTCACACCAACACACTCACACACCCACACACACAAACTTTCGCATTTATAAGAGAAATGAGTCAAACAAAACAACGTGTCTGAATCTTATTGGTGTAGTAAATTCATTTATTAATTTTCGTGGAAAAAAGGAAAAAAATTAATGTGTTTGCATACTTTTGTTCAAGAATCACAGCTATGACTAATTTCATGAGAAGGTTTTGCTAAACAGTTAACATTGCTTCACACCACGGAATTATATATATGCTCTATAGTTAACATTGCTTCACACCACGGAATTATATATATGCTCTATAGTTAACATTGCTTCACACCACGGAATTATATATATGCTCTATAGTTAACATTGCTTCACACCACGGAATTATATATATGCTCTATAGTTAACATTGCTTCACACCACGGAATTATATATATGCTCTATAGTTAACATTGCTTCACACCACGGAATTATATATATGCTCTATAGTTAACATTGCTTCACACCACGGAATTATATATATGCTCTATAGTTAACATTGCTTCACACCACGGAATTATATATATGCTCTATAGTTAACACTTAGTACCTATCTTTTGGGTTTCCATTTTGTGATTTAAATGTTTTTTTTTTTATGTACGTGGGTATATGGTATATGTATGTTACGAAATCGAAGTGCACATTTTATAGATTCCGCTTTTTTTAGAGGTAAATTTTCCATCTTTTTTTATTGTAGACTAGAAGCGTTCAGTAGTTTCGCTTTGCTCCCTTTATCCCCTAGAAACTCTTCATTATAGGGTTAATAGTTGATATCTGTGCATGCAAACAAATAGTTTATTTTATTGTACAGTCTTTAAATTGATTAGAAAATGTAATCTTGCAGCATTATGTCAGCACTATAATATAATCACTACTGACACTGGCTAAACACACAAAAATGTGGAACCAAAACCTATATAAAAAAAGCAAAATCAAAGTTGTACCGGCCGATAGATGGAGCTAAAGAAGTTTTAATTCAGTCGTGTGGTCTAAAACACACTCGTTTTTTTTATTCAAGAAAATTGACTAACTTTAGTCGAAAATCAAGCGCAAGGTACTGACCTAGCGTTGATCTCGTCACTAGCCGCTGTAGGTACAATTAGCATACTTCGCACCTCAACCTCATCTAGTACAAGGGAGATCCACGAGCTGATGATCGCGGATCCAACAATGCTCGTAATTAGCGTGAGAAGCGGCTCTTACCGACTGCAGGCTCAATTTCTTCACTAATAAAGTTTTATTTAATTATTAGTGTAAAGTGATTGCTAGTTAGATACTAGTTGGCTAGTTAGTGGCTAGTAAAAGCATTTTTCTTCCTGCGGGAATGGTTTAGCCGTAGTTACATCTCATTAGATTAGTCAAAGAAGTGTCGAAGTCTAGTCAAAGTCAAAGTCAATGTTTTTTATTTCATTTACTTTTTTTTAATGCTGCTTTACTACAGTTTCCTGGGTTCATGCTCATTTTATATATATTAAATTATTTATTTATTTCACTTTTTATTTAACAAAATGGATACAAGAGGAACATCTTCCTTTTTTTAAATATAATATAATATTTTAACACACAGTATAATATAAGAATAACGAGCTTCTGCCCGCAGCTTCGCCCGCGGCGTGGCCTATGGGAAAATAATTCAACCACCCATTTCACCGTCTCAAGGGAGGAATTTTGAAAAAAAAAAAATTTCTTAACGGATGCCTACGTCATAACATCTACCCGCATGCCAAATTTCAGCCCGATCCGTCTAGTGGTTTGGGCTGTGCGTTGATAGATCACTATGTCAGTCAATCAGTCAGTCACCTTTGAGTTATATATATTTAGATATAATAACATATAATTCACTTTTTGGCAGCTGGATCTGTACTCTATAGACATCCAGGAAATAGCTGCTCAGTGATTTAACTATTTACTGGGCTACAATAATTAATGGCCCACAAGTGGACCTACGCCCACGTCGAAAGCCACGGAGCCGTCCACGCCACGCGCAGCTAGTAATATGCCAGTCATCGTTAATAAACTTAAGCGTCATGCGCTCACGCATTCTCTGTCGAGCCTGGATTTATGTCCCCAGCCCAGTCCCTAGTGTGGGCGGCGAGGAAGCCAGGATGTACGGAGTGGGCTTAAGCTTCTGATAAAATGTCAGTGTAAATTTACATAACAAGTTACTTAGAATCTGCCATGAATCTGTCTAGCTTTTTATCATTGCAGATCTATGCAGTTATTTGGCAAAGAACTAACGTGCCGCTGCTTTTCAACCGAAAAAAAAGGACGAAAAACTTACTATTATCGTTATTATGTTATCGTTACTTACCATCAGGTGTGATAGTGGTCAAACAAGCCTATCTAACAATAAAAAAAGGTTCTCAATTCGACTGTTTTTTTTTTCAGTTTTGTCTTTACAGAAGGAGTAAGCTGGCAAGGCGAACGGAAGTAGATTGTTGGTCAACGATAGATCTCCATTGTCAACAAAACAAAGTTAAAAATGTATACTAAGTATTATGTTGGTAGGTATGTCCAGTAAGATGACATGGCGAGGTTAAACAAGCAAAAACAAAGTTATACCAGCCGATAGATGGAGCTAAACTAAAGAAGTCTTACTTCAGTCGTGTGGTCTAACTGCTAATTGAAGGGTTGAGAATAAAAAGGGTTTAACTGTCGAATTGACAGTTTCGAGAAAATTGACTTTAAACTTAAACGGCGTCATTTTAATCTAGAGTGCTTATAAGGTAATAGAAAAGTTTTATGTAAGTTTCAGTTGCTTGAAAATGTTTTAATTCTATTTACATATTTACATTTAATTCTATTGTACATCTAAATGTAGTACTAATTCATACAATTACTGTAAAAATATAATATAATAAAATAAATATAATAATGTTTTTATGCTAAGCGAACTGTATTGCTGTGACAGATAAACCGTTTTTAGACTCAAAATCTCGAGATTTAAGCCTCATTTCGGTATTTTGAGAATGTATTATTGTAGATAATTTCACGCAGAATCCAACGATACCCATAAGTCATTTGGTGAAAAAAAAAAACAGTTAAACCCTTTTTATTCTCACCCCTTCAATTGTAAAAATTCCCGTAGCTCCTACACTATAAAAATTAAAGCAACATGCATAGAGTTAAATCGGTAGTTACTGAGGTTCTTACCACCAAACCTCTGTTGATCTACTTATCAATTTTCACCCTATAAAATATAAAATAATAATAATATTGTATATATAAATTTAAGCATTGAAAAATGAATTTATAGATGACTCCAGGTGTTTGTTAACTGTTGCAATGTAGCGGATAGCTGAAGCAATAGACTATCACCTTATTTCGTTGAAGCCGTGTAAGTACCAACATTAATGACCAATCAATCTTTCGAAAGTAGAACATTCTAGATACGCACTTGGCTATAGATACCTACTATTTTTATTGTACTGTATTATAATTTGTAGCCACTAGCCAGTAAACTAAATCGAGAGGTCGATGACACTACACGAGCTCGTTTGATACATTGCCAAGACCACTTGTACCTATATAGTACTAGTAATTTTTTACTATGATATTAGAGTTCATAATAAATAAATAAAAAATTGCGGAGCAGTTTTTGGGGACTGACGATAGAAGTGAAAACTAAGTAACTTTTGACATATAGCTTATGGGTAGCATGCGGTGACGGTGACGCGAGTTTAACGCTTTTTGTTCAACCAAAAAGCACACTATGTACATAGTATACATATAGCTTATGGGAATCATGGGAAGCGTTCGTTGACGGTGACGCGAGTTTAACGCTTTTTGTTCACCCAAAAAGTACACTATGTACGTAGTATACATATAGCTTATATGAAGCGTGCGGTGACGGTGACGCGAGTTTAACGCTTTTTGTTCACCCAATAAGTACACTATGTACGTAGTATACATATAGCTTATGGGAAGCGTGCGGTGACGGTGACGCGAGTTTAACGCTTTTTGTTCACCCAATAAGTACACTATGTACGTAGTATACATATAGCTTATGGGAAGCGTGCGGTGACGGTGACGCGAGTTTAACGCATTTTGTTCACCCAAAAAGTACACTATGAAACTACATGATCTGGTAATCGAGTAATCTAATTTCTAAACCATCTCTCTCTCAGGATGATATGCGCAGTGCAGTGTCACGCGAAACTTTATATTTTAGAGTTCCAAGTGACACTGCTGCTGTTATGGGCAGCCGTGTCGCTTAAAAAAAGGCGCTCGTCACGTCATTCATTATCATAAAAAAGGCCAGTGTTTCATTCTCTAAACGTATTACACAATTACTAGAACTATATAATGCTAGTAGTAGTGCTACATACTACACACCTACCATGACTATATATAATGCTATACTAGCATGAATCAGCATTGCAATTTAATGAGGCAATGCTGCGGGCTGAAGTCCTTTTTACTTACTTTTTGGTCTGTACAAGTCAGAGCGCTGTTTTTGTTGTATTTGTACATAATAATTGTACATAGCGCTAATAAAAATAGTTGGTATAAACAAAAAAATACCTATGCCAACCAACCACTCTAGGTACTTATCAATATAATTTTTTTTTCTTTCCTTGTTTATACCAACGCCGTCCGTTATTAATTAGTCTCATTTGTTATTTGTATTAATTTTTGTTAGGTACCTGTGTTTGTTTGGATTCTTTCCGTGTAAAATTTCTGCTAATGGAATAGCACTTTATAAATTGTTTTTATCTTTAAAATAACAAAATAAAACAGTTTGATGAATGAGTTCTGAACAGGATCGTGGTACTTTGAACTTGACAAATGAATGCAGCTTTTAAAAATGTGAAAGTAAAAAACCATTTGAATTTATTGGAAGGAAACATTTACCTTCCTAAGTTCAATCAGATTTGTTTTGTATAAAAGATAACATTTCTATGGAAACTATTAAAAAGTATATAGTTTCAACTAAAAATTAATTTGTACTCCGTTCAAAGACTTTTGCTGGAAGGGTGTTTTTACTGCGTAAAGGATTTTATTGAAAAGAACGGTAATGTTTGATCGATGTTTTCTCTACGGATTTACTGACGGAATTAAGGAATAAGAATAATAGTGTTGATTTATATTTAATTATAGATGACTAGGGTTTTAGGCATTTCAAACACAATATAAAATTGTTATTGAATAAATGAATTATGAATTAATTATGAATTATTATGAATAAATCACGGATATCTGAGGTAAACTAAAAAAAAAATAACTGGATTGACAACCACATTCTTCAAACCGATTACAAATAATAAAAAATGACGTTTTAGTTTAATTATTAGGCTTATATTACTTTACTTTAAATATTATGTAGAATATCAGAACCTAGATGCATCGAATTCTTGTGAAAACAGAGAGAATAAGACAACGTTATGCGCATAAATAACGTAGTAAATTGTCCAGTATTTTTGTAGCACTTTCTAAAGCTCTCGGTTAATCGGGCTTGGAGATATTCTCGTAGGCAGACACTTTCTAGGTCTAGACGCCAATTAGAAAGGTACCACCTACATAAGTACTAGGCACACGGCGCTTATCTAAGCACTTAGATTAACCTATATCCTGGTGACTCACTTAGTACGGTGACAAGCTTTTTAGATAGCGAAAAGACGTAGTAAGAGAAAAGACGTGTGCTATAAATAGGATTACGGACTGAGTTAAAATGGAAAGAAAATATATATGTTCAGGACAATCGCACAACACTAAATTACAATACAATATAGAGATGAAACGTATAATAATTAAATGAAGTCAAAGCACCAGGAATAGTAAATTTTTCAATTCTATGCAAGGACCGAACCAGTTTTTTCTCAACATTGTACAAAAATTTAAATCAAGGTGAATAATAACAATGTATTTTAAAACACCAAGGCACCCGTTCATTTTCTGTTTTGTTGCCCAATTGGGAATAATAAAGTGAAACTCATTTCCGATTGACCACTTATATGGTTTAACACAAATATAATATAATCAAGTTCAAGATTGTACAGTTTATTAGTGATTAGGAAATTTTTACTACGAAAATCTTTGGTAAGCAGCTATGCTTACCAAAAAGGTCTTTATTTAGACACTATTACGTATTACTATGACCTATTATCCTATTATCCCAAATCCATACGTTTTTACTTCGATTCTTCAAAATACGGAAGGATAATTGTGAGGAAACTGATACATCTACGAAGTTTTAACAAACCAAACTGGTATGTAGTTATTTCACCGAGGAAAGACCAGACAGTAGAAATAATGTAATGTGCCAATTATGAAAAGTTATTCATTTGCTAAACCGTACCAAGAATATTCGCCACTATTGTCAGCGCACGTTGTCCACGCACCCACAACACTGGCGTTTCTATTGTATGCAGAAACGCAATTCACATTTATATCGCGAAAGCGCCAACTGGATATCCAATAAAATTTCCATAAATTGACGTAAACTTCAAATAAATACAGTTTAAATAAAAGCGAGGCTATATGCGGCCCTCCTGAGGGGCTATAACCATCTGCGTTGTCTGTGCGCGCTATAGGGGGCTTGAATTACACAAAATGTTAAGGAACTTTGACAACTTAGGAGAACACGATCAGAATGTGAATCTTTTTTTTTTTTTTTAAGGAATGACGTGACGACCTAGCCGTTCGCCTGGTGTTAAACGACACGGCTGCCCAAATCAGCTGCAGTGTCACTCGGAACTCTAAAGTATAGAGGTTCGCGTGACACTGCACTGCGCAGTGCGTACGTCATCCAGAGACATCAGCACAATCTAGTAATAAGAATTGAATTCTTGAAGGAACACCACAGCTCAGTTGATATCTTTGACCAAAAACTACCAAAATTTAAAAGAGACGTTTTAGCTATCATTTCTGAACTTTAAATGTTTAAAGATTTTGCATTTAAGAAACAAATCGTACCATGAAAACATATTTAATTTTTTACTAACTACTTATTTTATTGTTTTGTTAATCGTGATGTGTACACATGTTTTGGGATGTAACCTAGCTCAAAATGTTTGTAAACTTTAATTTTTTTGTTCTTTTGTTGGTTATATTCTGTTTTGTGTGCCAAATGAATAAATAAATAAATAAATAAATAAATAAATAAGATTACTAAACTGTGAGATCAGATCATAAAGTCTCATTTGCCCAGTAATTTCACTAGCTATAGTGCCCTTCAAACCGGAACACAGTAGTGCTTGCGCACTACTGCTTGGCGGCAGAATAACTGGCAAAGCGGTGGTACCTACCTAGACGAACTTTGCAGGAAAGTCCTACCACCTAGTTCCTTTTAAAGCTATTGTTAACGTTGTACTTAACGATTTACTTCAGTATCTGTTCATTCATGCTCAAGAATTGTAAAGATAGTGATTAAATCCTTCGAGAATCCATGAGGGAGAAAGGAGTCATAACAAAAAGTAATGACGTTTTCACAATCTGACAAAGTTGAGAGACAAGTCGCGGGACAACTGCGTCTGTATCGTGGACTGCGTGAACAATCTATATTGTATTTGTCTATACAAAAAAATTCGCGTTGACACTACGTCCATAGTAATAGAAAAGCGAAAATATTCTGAGGTCTTCTCTAAAAATGATCTTAGTCAAGTATGTATAGATAGAAAATGCTTTATTGCACAAACAACAAATGTAGGTACATAGGCGAACTTAATGCTAGAGAGCATTATCTTCCAGTTATCCTGGTGTAACATGGAAATTTTTGTGGGGCAGTGCAACGCAGCTTAAATATAGATTGTTTAAATAAATGTATAAAAACAGTAACATAAATTTAACTTTCTTGTCTCCATATTTACAAATATAACTACTTAATTACTACTAATAGAAAAAAAAAAAATTCAATGAACTTGATAAGCGTCTTAACTTTGACCTATTCTGTATAAGCTTAGAGTCAGCCAGGCAGCGGTTGAGCAGTGAATTTTTTGACTAATTACCAATTATTAACTGTATTTTTAGTTACTAGGCTAGCTGCTACCTTAATTATTTATTTAATTATAATTTATTATTGTGCATAGCGATTCTATAACTTAGTAAGTAATACCATGCAGTGCGCATGTAGGTGTTCACTTCATTTAAATTATACTCTTTTTTGTCTATCCATGAGGACCTTTAATTGGCTCCTTTTTTTTGTAAACGTATGTCTATTGTAATTATAACAGCTGTTGGTCTTCCAAGAATAAAATAAATAAAAGAACAAAAAAATAATACGAATAGAAATAATAAAATTATCTATTCTTTTAAAACGAAAGGACACCTCTTAGCTTAAAAATTCAAATTTCTAGTCTGACTTTGATTTGTGTAAACCACATAAATATACCACAGAATATATTATAATAGTACGTGCCTGTATTTACACTTCTGAATCTTCATAGATAACTTAAACAAAAAGTCACAATACCAAACATCAATAGAATTCGCTCAAGTTAGTATTACATTATAATTACTTAAGACGTGGGGTAATTCGACGTTGAGTTTTATGTTCCGGAACAGTTGGTCCATTGTTCCGCGCAGCCTTGGCGGGTCTCCCACGAGTTCAAACACCAATTTGGTGTTGAATTTCGGTGCATTGTTTTAGGGTACCGCAGCCCAATGATGTAAACATTGTTTTGGCGTTCAAGTGTCGGGCTTCGGAGCAAATTGCCGTGAGCTTAGGTACAGTGTACACTCGACACTTTTCAAATATACAAAAGATGTTCATGCTTTCTCTTAGCGCTTGTAGAATTTCCGAATTCGTGTTACTCATTGCGATTTTGGAGAAAAGCTGCTGCACGTGGCTTCATAATAAAATGTTTCCTATGTCTTAGCACCAGAGTTCAAATTATGTATCTACATAATAATTTATATAACTTAATAAATGAAAATAAATTACACGTAGTAGGTATTGACAAGTAAAAGCAAAATTCTATGTACAAAAAAGAAAGCAAAAACATATTAAGAACTAGCTTCTGCCCGTGGCTTCACTCGCGTGGCCTATAGGAAACGCATAAGAAATTTTTTCATAGATAATTCAACCACCCATTTCACCCTCTTAGGCGTGGAATTTCGAAAAACTCTTTCTTAGTGGTTACCTACACTTTACAAAGAACACACCCTCCAAATTTCTAGCCGCTAAGACCAGTTTGGGCTGTGCGTTCATATAAGTCAGTCAGTCAATCAGGACTTTGAATTTTATATGTATAGATAAAAAGGTCAGTAAAAACATTTGGTGGTGACTTTTAGCCACATGCATACCTAATTACAAGATCTGTTCAGCCCTTTGACGTTGGTTTTTCTATAGTTCAACTGTGAAAAGACAAATACAATACTACTGTCAATTGTAGCTAAATAAAAATCAAAATATGCATGATATTAAAAGTTTTGAGTGTGGAGGATGTCATTAAAGACAATTGTACCAAATTGCAACCTCTGTGCATATAGCTTTCTCGCTTGGATATAGGGAGCGATTGTGGCACTTTTGCGATTGTGGATTGTGGCATATTTTAGTGGTTGAAAGGCTTGTATTAGCAACATTGTTGCAACAACAATCTGTGATTATGCTCATACCGCGAAAGCAATATCATAAATATTTATACTTTTATAGATACACACTCCATATACGATTACGTACGTTGTAATTTTGAATAAATAATAATGGGTCTTTGGTCGTAAAATTATTGACATTGATTGTTATTTTTATCGTTAAAAAAAGAGAGAAAACGATTGTGCTTTAGACCATACGACTGGAGTAAAACTTCTTTAGCTCCATCTATCGGCCGGTGTAACTTTGTTTTTCTTTGATTAATGTTAATGATATTTGATTAATGTCGCCATCTTGACAATTTTAAATTGTCATTTAACTGGACATACCAACATAATAATAAAAAACAGTAAGTAATTTTTAACTTTGTTATGTCAACTGTCAACTGTCAACTTCTGTTAGCCTCGTTACGCATTCACCAGCTTAATTCCCAAGTTAAGCGTGCGTAAAGAAGTTTTACTTCAAAAAGATAGAAATAAACAACAGTCAAAAAATCACGTGTAATCTACACCTTATGTCAATTTCTAAAGGATCAAGGAACCCCACAGTAACAAGAAAATCCCATCATATCTTGTGCATCATCCAAAACAGAAGCAAGTGTAGCGAGTCGAATTGTTACGCCACGAGTTACTCCCGTGACCACACCATACCTTCCAAGTTTCCAATTTCCTCAATCTTTTATGGAGATTCAACCTTTATTACAAAGTAGAAACAACCATAATGGTGTGCATACATTTTGAGTAGCGACGTATCTTGTGTTGCTTGTTATATCCGTTAGATAATCATGGTTTATAAAGTGTAGAAGTTCAGGAAGGTTAATGCAGAGGTTGGAAAGTATTTGAGTATATTTGCAGAAGCGAGGAAGACTCAATATACGCCGATATCAAGTTTTAATTATTTCTGACTAGCGATTGCCCACGACTTCGTTTGCGCAGTTGTAGGATCACTTTAGATCCTCGGTCATAACCTCTTTTCAATTTATCTTTTCATAATAACCTAATCCGGAATATTACGAACACTTAAAACAAAAACTTGTCTTAAGTGATGCGCTCACCAACGAACGGCGTTATTTTTATTTGTATAAATAAGCCTATTATAAATGGATATCTTATAATCACTTGAAGCATTTGAACAATGATAAAATTAATTTACCTACAAAAATATATCAGGCATGAAGATAAGTTTGAAATTGGTAAAGGTTAAAAACGAGTGTGCTTTAGACAACACGACTGTAGTAAAATTTCTTTAGTTTAGCTCCATCTATCGGCCGGTATAACTTTGTTTTTGCTTTATTTAATGTTAATGTCGCCATCTTGACAATTATTTATTGTCATTTTATCGGATATACCAACATAATAACAATAAAAAATTACTTTGTTATATTGACAATGAAGATCTACGTTAACCAACAACTTTTAACTTTCGTCCGCCTCGCTAGCTTACTTCCCAAGTCAACCGTGCGTAAAGAAGTTTTACTTAATTTTTTTAACGAGAAGTGATAAATATATATCGACAACGTTATGAAAGAAGAGTCACTGCTTAAGTCGACGACAATATAGGAAGTGTAAATGTATCCTTAACAATTTTGTCCACTAAAAGCTTTCTCGGAAACACTACATCTGCCGGACACGTACCATCACGCTATCCACTGGCTCACGCGAATAAAATGCCCAAAACCGTCGGCGCGTGACGTCACCGCCTTTAAGGTCACGAATCACGAATCTCACCATCACACTGATTCATTGACCTTTGTGGTTGAGACGTTACCTAATCTGCAGGACTTTTGGACAGTCTGTGACCAGTCTGAAGAAGTCACGTCTGTAGAAAAATTGTTCATACTTCATATCGCGGATATATGATAGGCCTAGTAGACGACACAGGCTGTTTGCTGTCCCAGGTTCCCGTACTGTGACCCGAGCCGAGTCTCCCTTATGCCGGTCCCTGCGGAACCTCAATGCACTCCTCGACGCCAACCCTGATTGTGATATCTTTTTTGCCAGTTGGAAAACTGTTTTATATGTGTGTTTGATCTATTGCGAAAATGTTTGATATGTATTGTCAATGTATTTTATTAATTGGTGCTTATTTGAATTTGATTTATGACATTTAATTTTAAATATATTATAATTAATAATTTAGTAGTAAGTGTAATTGGTCTGAAACCGTTCTTATTACAATAAATAAATAAATAAATGATGAGTTATGACTTTAGCATAAGAGTTCTTTAGCTATGATTGTTTTACAGTAGAATTTTCCTGTTTGATACATACATATATGACTAATTGCGCCCCGCGGTTTCGCCCACGGATAATAAGTATTTTAATTGTTTACGCAACCCACGGGAAAATTTAACTTTTCCGGGATAAAGTGTAGCCTATATGTTAATTTAGTGCATAAGCTATTTTTGTACCGAATTTCATCCAAATCTTTTTAGCCGTTTGAGCGTGTAGGAGTAACAAACATACACACATACAAACTTTCGCCTCTATAATATTAGTGTGATGAAGTGTGATTCTTTTATAATAACCTAAAATCTATACATATAAAATTCAAAGTCCTGACTGACCGACTGACTTATATATCAACGCAGAGCCTAGACCGCTGGTCTTATAGACTTGAAATTTGGAGGGTGTTTTCTTTATAAAGTGTAGAATTTTTCTAAAATCCACCCCTAAGAGGGGGGAAATGAGGTGTTGAATTATCATATATAATATTAGTGTGATGAAGTGTGATTCTTTTATAATAACCTAAAATCTATACATATAAAATTCAAAGTCCTGACTGACCGACTGACTTATATATCAACGCAGAGCCTAGACCGCTGGTCTTATAGACTTGAAATTTGGAGGGTGTTTTCTTTATAAAGTGTAGAATTTTTCTAAAATCCACCCCTAAGAGGGGGGAAATGAGGTGTTGAATTATCAATGAAAAATTTTCTTCCTCATTTCCTATAGGCCACGCGGGCGAAGCTGCGGGCAGCAGCTAGTACTTAATAAGTGGCATATAGCAGTGATCAAATCATTGTTTTCTTTTATGTTAATGAGTGACGTGACGAGCTAGTCGTCGCATGATGACACGGCCGCCCATAACATTTGAAGTGTCGCTCGGAACTTTCGCATGACACTGCACTGCGCAATCATCCTGAGACATCAGCACAGTCTAGTAATAAGATTGCTAGACTGATCATAAAGTTTCATTGCCAAGTAATTTCATTAGTTACAGTGCCCTTCAAACCGGAATACAGCAGTGCTTTACATTATTGATTGGCGGCAGAATAAATGGCAAAGCGGTGATACCTACCTATAGAAAAGAAAGTCCTACCACCTAGTTAATGTAACTGGAAATATTATGTCTAATTTTCTCCCAGAAGATAGACAAACATGCTTATCAGATAATTACAGAATCTGACACCAAGCATCTGATGACTGTACCTACTTCAGTAGTGAGTCAATTCTCATTTTAGGCAACGAGGCTCAGCAGTTAAACACCTTAATAGTATATCTATGAGACAGCCCGCGGCAAGACCTCCTTTTCATGTGATTTGACAGTTACCACATGTAACCTATTATTAATATAGTTATTAGTAACTGGTTATATAGTTATAACCTATTATTAGCACAGATGCTTGAAAAACAGCGCAGCGTGCATGTGAAAACGTACATGCTGCACAATACTTCCTTGACTTTGACTGGCCTGATAGCTCAGTTGGTAGTAACCCTGCCTTCTGAACTGTGGGTTGTGGGTTCGATTCCCACCCAGGACAAACATTTGTGTGATAAACATAGGTGTTTGTTCTGTGTCTGGGTGTTATATTGTATTATATCTATGTATTTACAAACATTTTAATATTTAAGTATTGTATCAGTTATCTGGTTCCCATAGCACAAGCTTTGCTTAGTTTGGGGCTAGATGGCGTTGTGTGAGATGTCCACACATATTATTATTATTATAAAATTTGCATCTACAGAGACTATAGGTAAGTTAAGACTTTTCAAACATTACCCATTCTAGACCTAGCATCAAATAGCTACCGCGTGTCTGCGTGGAGTCATGGACAACCAAGGCCACAGCAGCCGTTACAAAGGCGACGGTTACACGGAATCGCCAGAACTTGTCTGTGCCTAGGTTTTTAGTAATAATAATGAATGCCCGCGATTTCGTGCGGTCAGAAGGTTGAGACTGGTCTTTGTCTGCTTTATGGGTTCAGTTAGTGAATTGTTTCGAATGCCTGTGGCTACATGTCTTTCTAATGGGTGCCAGGCGCTCTCCTGGTAGGTGGAGCAGTGATATAGACAGAGTCGCTGGAAGCAGTTAGATGTGAGCCTATATCCGGTAGTGGAATAGCGCAGTCCCATAATGAAGTATTATATATATTTACTATCGAGCACTTACATAGATCCTGGAACCTAACTAGGATTCCCTGTGTCTAAGGACCCAGGAACTACAAGGACCATGGTCCCACAACACCCAGATTCAGTGTTTGCGCTTTCTTTTCTGTGCACAAATACTCGTACTTGTCCTGCCACGGGAATCGAACCCGCCGCCTCCGGGTAATGAGCCGACCTGCTCAACTACCACACCACAGAGGCTATCAGTCAGTGTCAGTCATAAGCTATTAAAAATTTAGAGTATAGTTTGAAGTGGTAAAAATACCGAGTGTAAGTTTACAAAATCACTAGACGACTTTTCCGTTGGTAGAATATAGGTTTAGTCGTATCAAGGTTTGAACATCCTCTTGAATGATTCAAAAACCTGTTCACGTACGCAAATAACACCATCAAATATAATTGTATTCCTACTACCAGGAATTCTAGCTCCCTAAACGTCAACACTGCAAGCTAAATTATGCAAAGACCTTGACTGGGCATACATTTACCTACTCTATTCATCTCAAGGTGCTAACTTTTATAACAAATAAGCCTGAGACCGACCCGCGGCGTGTCAAAGGGGCGAGGTCCAGGCGTTCCGCGAACCCACCGCCTTAAAAATGTGGTCTCAATGGACTGCATATAACAGAAAACGATTCTGCCGTTTGGCTGTAGAAAGCGAGATTATGAGCAAGTTCACACAAAATCTCTTTGTATTTTTTTATCCTGAGGTCAGTGATGAATGGAAAACTAATCTATTTTTTTTTTTTTTTAGAATGTGGTGTATGTGCAAGTTCGCAAAAACGACAACGTTATACGATCAAGTGCACAATAAGTTTTTTACGGCAGTTGCGTTTATGGTCAACTAAATACTACAATTATATAATACCAAACACTAACTATTACAAAAAAAAATATTTGGACTATATACTAGACGCGATGATTTATAGTCTAAATGCTCCAGCCCACTACCAGTAGCGTACCCAATATGCTAGCAGCATTGCCCCGTTGAATTGCAATGTTTATTAGCTGTGCCAAATAAGTTTTTTTTTTTTTTTTTTTTTTTTTTTTTTTTTTTTTTTTATGTTAGGGGATGACGCGACGAGCTAACCGTTCGCCTGATGTTAAGCGACACGGCTGCCCATATCAGTTGCAGTGTCACTCGGAACTCTAAAGTATAGAATTTCGCGTGACACTGCACTGCGCACGTCATCCTGAGACATCAACACAATCTAGTAACAAGATTGACCGTGAGAATAGACTGTGAGATCAGGTCATAAAGTCTCATTTGCCCAGTAATTTCACTAGCTACAGTGCCCTTCAAACCGGAACACTTGCGGTTCTTGCGCACTACTGCTTGGCGGCAGAATAACTGGCAAAGCGGTGGTACCTACCTAGACGAACTTTGCAGAAAAGTCCTACCACCTAGTAAAAATTGCCAGCATTTTGGAAATAGTGACCAATAATTGAATTCATAGTAATAAAATATAGAAATGTTTCTGTAGATTCAAAATGCGATAAGATTTCAAAAATGATCGATTGCAACTGAAGTCTGTCAGGCAGACAATATGGCTCGAGATAAAATTCAGCCTAGCCACAGTTTAGGTAAAAAAACCAATGCCAAAGAGCGACAACACTGACTTTATCGGCATACCACGAGCCTTTGTTATAATATTCGGCACGAAAACCAATTCGCGACGGCTGAATTCGACGCCTTTAGTCTAAATACAATATTATACGTACTCGTCATAACAAACCGATGAAATTTGCTTCTCACTTCTTATACAAAATGTAAAATGTGACGCCACATGCCTAACACCTATTTGAGAAGGAAGAAAGGAACAATATGCAACTAAGCAAAAAAGAGAATGTGACGTTAGTAAATATTTTGATGATGTTGACGTCATAGACATTGTTGATAACGTTGACGCAATATGCTAACACTGCAGCAAAGTAGAAAAGAAAAAACTTGGAGCCGTTCAAGAATAAGAATAATATTTGATTTATGACCTTAATTTAAAGTACTTACGGTATAAATTATTCAATAGCGCTTATGCAACGGGCATGTATTTAAATAAGGAAATGTAAAGTTAAAGCGTTAATTGGTTATTTTATTATCTTGCGCGTTATCTAGATAGTAGCCGAACCCAGTTTCACCCACGCCTTGCCATATTTGGCGATATTTATTGCTACGTTTACTTTGCAAAAACAAGTTAGAAAAATAGTACATAGAAACTTTTGGTATACATTTTCATGGAGGACATGTGCTGCTGAATATAGGCCTTTCCCAGAAAACGCAGCTTTGGACGTTTTTTTTATTGTTTGATATTTATAGGCTCGCGTTTGACCACTATCGCACCTGATGGTAAGTGACGATGCGGTCTAGGATGTAGCACGCTTGCCTAGAAGATACCTGTTCACTCTCGATTTGAAGACTCCAAGGTTGTAGTTTTCGGGAAATACGGATGCCGGTAAAGCGTTCCACTCTTTGGCTGTTCGCATGATAAATGTGGAGCTAAATCTCTTTAAGCTAAATCTCTCTCTCTCTCTTAAATCTTTTTAATCCCTTTCGGTTAATGGTTAATGCGAACGCACATGTGGGATATTAACCATTAACCGTTTATCATAGGGGGCTGCCATAATCAGCATGCTTAGCAGGCATCTTGGTAATGCAGGTTTTAAATACCGAGCAGAATGCTGCTGCCCATTCCCTGGACATTCCCTTAGCCGGCTATTACGGCACCTGGGGGAAGAGATGGAGTGGCGTACTATACTTACGTTACCTACCACACGACCCTCTAAATTATTTACCCCTTAATATTAATTTATTCTGTATATAATAAATAATAATAACACAATAACATAACTAACAATATGTAAGTAGTATTTTAAAAAAGAACACTTACCCAGGAGTCTGTGGTAAAGCAGAATTTAAAAAAAATGTTTATTTAGGTATGTAAAACAAATTGCAATAATTGACTTATTCCACATAGACATGCTTATAAAATATAATCTGGATTGTAATTTAACACTATGTGTACACAGAAAAATGAAATTATAAAGTGACCATCGAGACAAATGCGGATGAGAGTACCCATCAACAAAGCCACAAGCTTTGCAGATCGGCACCCCCCATCACAACGGTATACTACAATTACAATTTATTTTACTAGTAAAGCGAAGTTAGATACACTTTTGTTGTAATAGAAGGAGGTCCATGGGTTTGCTGAATTAATGATATGCCGATTGACTTTGTATACGATATATTAATTAAAAAGATATTTACAAAAACCAAATGCGGAAAATAAAATTTTCTCTAATGTGAAGTCTATATCAACAACATTCGTTGCCCCTAGCAACTAGCTGGAAAAGTTCTCTATTAGACTGGTATTGAAACTTTTTCGTGGGCTAGCACGCCACATCACTCCCCTCCAGAGACCGTCCTACGGGCGATAATATTCTGGAAAACGCACTGTTCGTCCTGATCGAGTGGTGGTCACTGGAGCGTCTCGGGTCTCGGGTGCTGCCACGGCGGGAGAATGGTCCAACTCACGAAGTATGTAGGCAGGTTTAATGCGGTCGACTGATACAGTGACTTCTTTGCCTTTTATGCGGAGCTTGAAAACTTTATCCCCTCGTTCTATCACCTCATGCGGGCCTGTGTAAGCTGCTTGAAAAGATGGGTGCGAGGTGTCATCTCTTAGAAAGACGTGGGATGCTGTTGCTAAATCTTTGAAAATGAATATGGAGCGGTTATTCCCATGGTGAGAAGTTGGTAATGGCAACAAATTTTTGGCGAATGTGCGCAGTCTTTCAGTGTATACTGTCAAGTCCTCTGTGCCATCAGCCGATTGACAAAAAATGTCACCTGGGAGTCGTAGTGTCTCTCCATATACGAGTTCAGCTGGAGTCGCTTGTAAGTCTTCCTTAAATGCCGCCCGGATTCCCAGTAGTACAAGTGGAAGTGTTTCAAGCCAGCTGCTGGTCGCATGACATGTAATAGCGGCTTTAAGCTGTCTGTGGAATCTTTCGACAAGTCCATTGCATGCTGGATGGTAGGCTGTAGTTCGTCTGCGTTGAAATCCGATGATGTGGGACAGATGCTTAAAAAGTTCTGATTCAAACTGTCGACCACGATCAGTGACGATATCTTCAGGGCAGCCGAATCTGGATATCCATCCGTGAACTAAAGCTTTTGCCACTGTTTCAGCTGTTATCTCCTGTAATGGTATAGCGTCGGGCCATCGTGTGAAGCGATCTACACATGTGAGACAGTAACGATACCCCTGTGAAAGAGGTAAAGGTCCGATCAAATCTATGTGGATTTTCATGAATCTGGCTCGAGGTAAGTTGAATGATGCTAATGGAGATGAGACATGACGTGTTATTTTTGATCGTTGGCATGCTAGGCAGGAACGAGTCCACTCTCTACAATCTTTTCGCATACATACATAGCGTTCCGATATTAGTTTCGTCGTCGCATTTGTGCCAGGGTGGCTAAAAGAATGCAAGTTTTCGAACACTTGCCGTCGCATGTCTTTGGTCACATAAGGTCTGGCCACATTGCTGCTCTTGTCACAATAGATTTCTGTGTGAGATCCAGGCAGTTTGATTTTTGTCAAGCGCAGAGAAGTATCGCTATCCAAAAGTTGTTCTAGTTCAGGATCTGTGCTTTGTGCTTGAGCAAGCTTGGATAGATCGATGGGCTGAGTAATCTCTTCGATGCGTGATAAACTGTCAGCCACAACGTTATCCTTTCCTGAAATATGCCTGATATCTGTGGAAAACTGTGAAATAAAATCCAGATGTCTGAACTGTCTTGGTGAGCACTTTTCTTTTCGTGAATGAAATGCGAAAGTTATGGGCTTATGGTCAGTATAAATAATGAAATCTCTCGCCTCCACCATGTGACGAAAGTATTTTATTGCTTCGTAGATGGCGAGAAGTTCCCTGTCGTAAGGCGAGTATTTCTGTTGACATGGCGAAAGTTTTCGAGAGAAAAATGCTAAAGGTTCCCACAGGCCGTCTCTATGCTGTTGTAAAGCTGCGCCCATTGCTGTGTCTGAAGCATCGGTGACTATAGCGAGCTTCGCTTGGCAGTCTGGATGAGCGAGTAGTGCTGCTTGGCAGAGACTTTCCTTGCAGGTGATGAATGCTTTAGTAGCTTCTTCTGATAAATGCACGGGATGTGAACCTTTAACTGATCCTGTGAGCAGTGCATTCAGAGGCGCTTGATGCCGCGCTGCATCAGGAATAAACCTTCTGTAAAAGTTCACCATTCCTAGGAATCTTCGCAGTTCTCTGACGGTTTTCGGTGGTGGGTAATTCGCAACCGCTTCTACCTTCGATGGTAATGGTTTAGTCCCAGCTGCTGAGATGCTGTGTCCTAAAAACGTTACCTCTGATACACCGAATATGCACTTGTTCGTGTTGATTACCATGCCGTATTCCTTGAGTCTGTTGAAGAGCAGATGAAGGTGCTTCTTGTGTGATTCCTGATCAGGTGAGAAGATCAAAAAATCGTCCAGAAACGGGAAGCAGAACTCTTCAAGGCCCCTAAGCATCTCGTCCACAAATCGTTGAAACGTTTGGCTGGCATTACGTAGTCCGAACGTCATGAACGGAAATTCGTATAAACCAAACGGCGTCGTGATTGCGGTCTTCGGAATATCCTCAGGGCAGACAGGAATTTGATTATAAGCTTTTACGAGATCGATAACCGAGTATACTTGACAGCCGGAGAGACAATGTGCAAAGTCATGTATGTGCCGAATGGGATAGCTGTCTGGTACGGTTCTAGCGTTGAGCATTCTGTAGTCACCGCATGGACGCCAGCCGTTATCTTTTTTAGGCGCAAGATGAAGTGGTGATGACCATGGTGACTTTGAAGGTCTGGCTGTTCCGTTCCTCAACATATCTGCAAACTCGTCTTTTGCAATTTTTAATTTATCCGGTGCTAGTCTTCGTGGTGTGCTGCTTATTGGCGGTCCTGCAGTAGTCTGTATATGATGCATGGTATTATGCTTCGGAACACGGTGGACACCGGAAGGTCGAGTAATCTCAGGGTATTCGCTTAGTATGTTATGATATACGGAATTTCCAGAAATAACTTTTACCGATGAAATGTTCCCAGTTGACTGTGCAGGTGAAGCTGGGGACGTAAGGCTTGTGGTGTTGTCGATTAAACGTTGATTTCGACAATCCACGATGAGGTTGTAAAATGATAAAAAATCTACACCTATTATGGCCTTTGTAACGTCCGCTACGATGAATCGCCAAGTAAAGTCGCGGCGCAAGCCTAGGTTCAGCACTAAATGAGCGTAGCCGTAAGTAGAAATGGGTGTACCGTTTGCCGCACACAGCTCATAATTTGTTTTCTCACGACGTTCCTTGAGTGCCGATCGGGGGAAGACACATACGTCACTGCCAGTATCGATGAGAAACTGCATCTTCGTAGCGCCGTCCGTGACAAATAGGCGACCGGAAGTTTGGCAATCGGTCGTCGCCATTACCGACTGCTGTTCGCGTTTCCCGCATGGTAGTCGCATGGTTTTACGCACTTACTTGCTTCATTGCCGAACTTACTATGATACCAGCACACAGGAAATTTTCTATAGTTCGACTGTGATCGTGTGGAGCTAGAACGACCGCGCGTTTTCTTGTTTGAACGATTCGGTGCACGTGAATGCCGGTTCACCTGCGCAATTAGAGCTTGCACTTGTTTGGTAAGTTCAGCAATCTGTTGGTTCATGGCGTCTAAAGAGCTTCCTGGTATGGCACTTGATGTTGATGCTACGTGCGCTGTAGGCGAAACAACGTCATGGATGCGGTCAGCGAGATCTGCGAGCGCTTCCAGTGAAGACGTCATCTGCGAAGCGATTATCGTTTGCGTGCTACTTGGTAAGCGACTGGTCCAGATAGTACGTAGAAAATCTTCGGGAACTCCAGGTCCAGCCAAATGTTGCAAATATCTTAGAAACTGAGATGGCTTACGGTCTCCAAGTTCTGCGTGCATAAGTAATTGCTTGACCTTCTTTTCTCGTGACGCGGACAGTCGTTTGATAAGTTCCGACTTCAATTTTTCATACCTGTTGGTGTCGGGCGGGTTGATGATTATATCTTCCACCTCAGAAGCATACTGCGGGTCTAGTTGGCCGATAACGTAGAAAAACTTCGTATTGTCCGTAGTAATGTTCGATATCGCGAATTGGCCCTCGATCTGCGCGAACCAAATGGCCGGCTTTTCAGGCCAAAACGGCGGAATGCGCACGCCCACACGACAAATATCTTCGTTCTTATCGGTTGAGAGCGACATCTTTATGTGAATCAGTATCAGAATTATCGCAATCAGCAACAAAATCAAAATCACACACATTTACTGCAAACGCGGACTTTCGGTTCAAAACAGGTCACCAGTTAAGCGAAATTAGATACACTTTTGTTGTAATAGAAGGAGGTCCATGGGTTTGCTGAATTAATGATATGCCGATTGACTTTGTATACGATATATTAATTAAAAAGATATTTACAAAAACCAAATGCGGAAAATAAAATTTTCTCTAATGTGAAGTCTATATCAACAACATTCGTTGCCCCTAGCAACTAGCTGGAAAAGTTCTCTATTAGACTGGTATTGAAACTTTTTCGTGGGCTAGCACGCCACACTAGGTAGGACTTTACTGCAAAGTTCGTCTATGTAGGTACCACCACTTTGCCAGTTATTCTGCCGCCAAGCAGTAGTGCGCAAGCACTGCTGTGTTCCGGTTTGAAGGGCACTGTAGCTAGTGAAATTACTGGGCAAATGAGACTTTATGATCTGATCTCACAGTTTAGTAATCTCATTACTAGATTGTGCTGATGTCTCAGGATGACGTGCGCAGTGCAGTGTCACGCGAAACTCTATACTTTAGAGTTCCGAGTGACACTGCAGCTGATATGGGCAGCCATGTCGTTTAACATCAGGCGAACGGCTAGCTCGTCACGCCATTCCTTAACATAAAAAAAATGAAGGAGTATGACTATGACTATGGGTGGGATGGATTATTCTGACACAAAGCAGCTGTTGTGTCAAAACCATCCGGTTTACTATGGAGGTAGAGGAAGATTGGTAGTTACATGGAAACAATAAAAGATATCTTTTATCTTTGGATCAAAAATGTCCAATTTTAAATTATTTACTAACAAATCATAATTACTTTATCACGCCACATAAATGTCAACTGGCTGTATTTGTTATTTATACTTATACTCTGTATTTGTTATTTATACTTATACATAAGACGGTAAGGCCACACATCAAAAACCTATTTTAATCAACATTCTACCATTGAAATAAATTAAAGCTAGTGAAATTACTGGGCAATTAAGACTTTACGATCTAATCTCATAGTCTGGTCATATTATTACTCGACTGTGAGATCAGTCACACAGTCGAGTAATCTTATATTACCAGACTGTGCTGATGTCTCAGGCTGATCTGCGCAGTGCAGTGTCACGCGAAACTTTATATTTTAGAGTTCTGTCTGAGTGGCACTGTTCTGTTATGGGCGGCCGTGTCGCTTAACATCAGGTGAACGACTAGCTCGTCACATATTCACTAACATAAAAAAATGAATTCTACCATTACCAATTGGCTCGCTGATGATCTCTTCTCTTTTTTTTTTTCAAACAAACTTTTAACCTAATGTTATATTTTTTTTATTACCCTTTGCCTTTACCGCTTTATAAATATGAGATCTTCATGTACTTCGAAATTGTGAACTTTGGCAAAAACTTTCATAAATAGCCATGGTTAAGGCGACAGATCATATTTCCACATTAAGCCAAAGACGAACATAAATCGTGGCTTATCTATAGTCTCCAATACAACACTTATTACTACAAAACGTACGTCCATTTATCACAATCTGGTGATTCTAGACGGTGATACCCGTAGTTATAGTGCTCACACAGTGCACATCGAAATTGAGTTGACTCTTGAGTAACATTTTTGTATTTTAGAAAGTAGCAGAGAAGTTAATGCTTAGACTATAAACCTAAGTCTTAAAGTATCCTACGGTATTAAAAAATTTAGTCACTTATTAAAATTTTTTAAATATCTGACTATGTATTTTTGAAATAACATACTCATACTAATAATAGTATATCGAAATTATTAAAGGTACGATAGATGACTTATACTAAGACATGGTCTTACTGCTGTTAGCAAGCTCAAAGTCACGTATTAACTATGGAGAGAGCTACGCTTTGTGTTTCCCTGTGTTTAGCAATATAAAAACTGAAGAAACTAATTGTGATTAAAAATCCGAGTGTGCTTTAGACCACACGATTGAAGCAAAACTTCTTTAATTTAGCTCAATCTATCGGCCTGTATAACTTTGTTTTTAATGTTATGTCGCCAAATTGACAATTATATTTTCATTTATTATTTTAATTTTTTTTACTTTGTCATGTTGACAATGAAGATCTACGTGAACCAACTTCGACTTCGCCTCGTATTCACCAGCTTACTCCCCAAGTCAAGCGTGCGTAAAGAAGTTTTATTTCATAAAGTAAAATAAAAAACCGAATAAAAAACTTCCTCTTGGAAGTCATTTGATATGAAATCAAGTATGTCAAACCTAACACACCATAATATAATTAATTCTACTAAAATACGATTCGCACCTTAAGATCCATCTTGAGCAGACGCACCAGATACAGCCCTTAGTGTCCATCGTCTTGTCACCATATTTCATGCTTGTCCCTTCAGACTCGCGTGCTAAGCTCCCATGATCTCTCCTGAACTGGTTTACTGGAATTAATGCGGTATCATACTGCACGGTTCTCGGGAAACCAGCGCGTGTCTGTGCATGCAGTGCAATTTCTCATTATAAATGACATTCATTTACAGCGGACAACGAGAAATAGCCCGAAGTCGTAAAGGTTCCAAATGACGTTTAATAACTGGGTTTCAAATTCCCTTCTTATTGTTGTATTTATATAGGTCTTAAAACTTTTGTGATTTACAGCAGTATCACTTGCTCAGCGTATTCAATAGACTGTAAAGTCTAAAGTAGTAAAGTGTAAAGTATTGTAAAGGGAAACTTTGAATCATGAACGGGAATCCAATCCGCATTCGCCCATCCCTAAAAATTGAATGCAGAAACAAATCGCACAACCGTTAGTCGTTAAATAAAGATAATAACGTGAAATGCAATTAATTGAAATACACTTAATCAGCTCAATAATCAATTACAAAAGCTCAATTAACAGCTCATTTGAAGCTGTGTACTATCTCGAATACTGATCGTACATTACGTGTTACGTACGGACGCCCGGTAAAAGCGCGCTTGGCTGTGAATGTCGACTCTGAACAAATAATTAAGGATTCCTTTTATATCGGATCTACATAACGAGTCTGTAGGCACGTAGGCTTGGTGATACCAGAGAGCCGCAGCTTGGGAGATAAGCTCGGGATGTCGCAGTGAGAATTTGCATTCGCGGATGGGTGCTCATGCAAAAGAGGTTTGCAGGAGTGCGCTTGTTGTGTTAATCTACAGTTATATGGTAAGATTTTTACAAGGTGGTAGGACTTTTCTGCAAAGTTCGTCTAGGTAGGTACCACCGCTTTGCCAGTTATTCTGAAGCTAAGCAGTAGTGTGCAAGCACTACTGTGTTCCGGTTTGAAAGGCACTGTAGCTAGTGAAATTACTGGGTAAAGGAGACTTTATGATCTGATCTCACAGTTTAGTAATCTTATTACTAGTTTGTGCTGATGTTGCGCTTGCGCACTACTGCTTGGCGGCAGAATAACTGGCAAAGCGGTGGTACCTACCTAGACAAACTTTGCAGTAAAGTCCTACCACCTAGTAAAATGAATCCCACTCATGAGAATTTTAGTAACTGAACTGAACTATCTGCGTATACTTCTCGCATATAAAATGTATGGAAAACTAATATGCGTTTTATGAATTCCTTTCTAATTCTAATACAATTTACTAATTTTATTTATCGTTTCACACAAATCAGTTAATATGCCGTTACTGAGGAGTCATCAAAGCTCACCTTTCGTTGATTTAAACTTTAACTAATGGCTAGTGCACATGTAAGTTAAATGCACATGTAACTTGAACTCAGATGCAATCAATATATCCTTAAGAGCTTTCTTAACGACTTGCTTTTGTGGACGGTATTGCCAGCTGTTGTATAGGCAAATCTGCAAAATTGTTCACTATACCTTTTTTAATATTATACTTACTTATTAATTTATAAATTATGTTTTTATTTTATTTTACTTATATATATATATTTCTCGTATTAGACAAAATAATACACATAATTTGTGACTAAGAACTCGTTAAAAAGTTTTCAGGGACCGGTTCAAGTTAGATTCGATCCACATACCTACAATATTTTCGCCTCTCATACGAACACTTTTGGCACGATTTCACTACCAATTAGAATAATTAAAGAATTATGTATTAATTACTTTAATAAGTATCTAATTATTCATCTCTACAAATATTAAATACACCTTAATTTTTAGATGTATTATGTACCTCTAAAGTGTAGGATTAATCAAGCTTATTAAAAAAAACCTAGAAAGATTTTAAAGAAAGCAATAAAATATACTCTATTTTGTTTTATTTATGTAATTTACTCACGTAACGTTTTTGTGGACTATCCTAACTACCAACATCAGCAGAAACCACCTAAATTGGCAGCACTGTTGGTAAGAATCAGTCTTGTATTCAGCCACTGAGGAGGATTTATTCCAGTTGGTTAATTTAGCGGATTAAAATGGATTATAAAGCTAATCCACAAAGGAACTTGAACAAACAGAATTCAAGAGAATTGTTTGTGACTGAGTGCCTGGGTAACCATTCACTTAGAATGCTAGACAGCATTCACAATAGGAATAAATTACGATAAATATTTCTAGAAGGATCACTTCAACAATTTATTTAATGCCTCGGTTGTTTGAAACTTTGGTTTCGAAACCGTGCCTGTTAAAAATAAAGGTTAAACCAACTCCAATTACCGTAATTTCAAACTGAGAAGTATTTCAATGACACATTTATTACAATAAATTTGTTTTAAAGACTAAAGTCTTAAACTGTTTCGACGAAAATTCTGAGTCCCATCTGAAAGCTTACCCTTTGTAATAAAAAAGAATTTTACTAATTAGTTTATGAATGACGGAGTTCATGTAATTGTAGTAACGCATTCTCCAAGCTGCTGCACTTTAGCGAATTATAATAAAATATAGCGAAGTTGTCGAAGTGTCGAAGTACACATCGATGTGATTTTTCATGTATGGTATCATTTAAAAGTAAAAAACCTACTTATGACTTTTTAAAATTCGTGTATGTCCAATTATGTAACCAATTAATTAATTAATGGTTCGATTCCCACCCAGAACAAGCATTTGCTTTACTACCAACGAACTTACACAACGGAGAACGAACGCAATGTGAATTACCACTACGGAGGCATGCCGAATTAAACACACGCAAGAGAATAATCCATTTAGTTTAAAAGTTAATCATGTCTGATATGGCTATAACAAAATGATGTGTTGTTTAGGTTATGGATAAATTGGATAAATTAAATTATCAAACTTAAATTCTAAAGAAAAGCCTTGTGACATTGTACAAAACAGGATGTTTTATTGCCTACGAAACATTTACAAAACACTCAGCTGGTGGCCGTGCTATGTGTACCGTTAGACATTTCGGCTGTCATACAGTTATTTTAGGAGGCACTAAATACTTAAAAAAAACCTATTTTTTTTATTGGCCCTGGTACGATCATTCTATAGCATGGTCTGAGTACATACATTTAAGGAAAAGAGTGAATTAAATTCCACCGTGTATAAGTACTCGAAGAAGTTGGAGCATCGTTAGGCCGGTCGCAGACGCGGCGCGGCGGGCGCAGCTATTGGCGCTGCCTCGTAACGAGCACCCAATTTAAATACCAACAAAAAGTTCTCAAATCACCACGGATTTACCTCGACCAGTTCTCGTGTAGGCGGAGTTCTTGTGTCGCCGCGGTGCGTCCTATAAGCTGTAAGCGGGCGTGGACATCTACTACAATTCTTACCATCTGAATCTTCGGGCCCGCTGTTTGTACATTGTAATCCGCCCGGAAACGCTGTAATCCTTCCGGTGACGCTTTAAATCGCCTAGTGACGCTGTAAAGGTCGGTAGAGATCAACAACATTAGTCCGTTCAAAAAAAGATACATTATTAGATTGACTTTATACATTACTTAAAAAAAGGAACTATATAGGCTTATTCAATGAATGTACGAAACACGACACCATGTTATGCAAAACGTGAGGCAGTGGTCAAGTGCTCTATGACTTTATATAATAATAAAAAAGTCGGCATTTTATTGATGTTAGTTCTTAGTTTTTTATGTCACTTCTAAGACCGTATATAAGAAAACATTTTTATGAGATTAGTGCAAAGACTTGTAAGTGAAAAGCACTGAACTGTGACTAAATCAAAACGGCCATTAAATTAGTCAATTTACCTGAATTTATTTTGAGCATTGAATTAGATGGGTTGTTTTGATGTTGACCAAGTAAGAAGTCCTAGAAATGCCAAAATTAAGTACTTAAGTTTTTTCAAATAACTTTAAGTTTTCTTTTCTTCTCTAGACTAAGCTCTTTGAGTATATCTACATGGGTATATACTTAAAGCACTAGCAGAAGCACCACATTATATTTTAGCAGTTTCTCTCCCGCTTCAGCGTATGGCTTACAGCGTGATCACGTGGGAGGTTGTAACGCTCGCATGTGAACGCATCTGCATCGCTCGCTGGGGTCAATAAACCCCACACGCTTGTAACGAACATTGTGAGAAGGTCATGAGATTCGGCAACTGCCAATATTTTTGTCCGTTTCAATTTTGAATTTAGAATGCATGCAAAACGTTCCATTTGCTTTTTTTGTGTTTTGAATTAGAACTCGTTTTTCAAATGAACTTGAATACGTTTTAAGATTCTTAATTATGAAGACTAACGTTAAATGATAATGCTTTGTTTAGTTAGGTGCCTTTAACAGTGACGTGGAGGGGTTTTAGCTAGTTTTTATTTACATGGTATGAAATTAAATGTATGTCTTTCAAAAGGTTTATTTTATAATCATTAGACCTGAAAAAACTAAACTATGCCTAAGAACTTAAAACAAATAATAACTAAAAATGTTAAATTTACATGGTATGAAATTAAATGTGTCTTTCAAAAGGTTTATTTTATAATCGTTAGACGTAAAAAACTAAACTATATCTAAGGACTTAAAATAAATAATATCTAAAAATCTTATATTTACATGGTATGAAATTAAATGTATGTCTATCAAAAGGTTTATTTTACAATTGTTAGACCTAAAAAACTAAACTGTTTCTAAGAAATTAAAATAAATAAAAAAGAAATTATTTAAATAATCCGTAGTTGGAGGAGAGTGTGCCCAGAATGCTTGCCAACATTACCACATTGAATGGCAATGCTTGTATTTATTTTAAGTTCTTAGGTATAGTTAAGTTTTGTATTAACGTAATATAAAATAAACCTTTTGAAACGTAAACATTTACGTCAATCTGTCTTGTCCAAGCACTGAGTTCACCTACACAGTTTACTAAAGAACCATCGTTAATAAAATGTTACTAACATATGGTCACTCTTAAAATTCTTAGAAGGATAAGTTTGTTTTATGTATGAAAATAGTTGTCGTAATATATAGTGGTCGTAATCGTAAACCACAGCAAAGGCTTTACAGCAAGCTTTGTCTTCGGCGATAAACCAACTTCATTAAATATCTGAATACTTCAAAGCGGTACTGCATCCACCCTAATAATGCTACAACCTACATACTCGCACTATGTATGTAGGTTTATCTACTTTAATGTATGAATATGAATGAAACCTCATTGAGAATTTGCATCTTATAGCAACTTAAATGTATGAATAATAATATGTATGAAAACTCTTTATGAAATCGCATCTTATGGTAACTTTGATGTATGAATACCTATGAAAACTCATTATGAAATCGCATCTTATAACAAAATTAATTTGAATTATTTTTATTATGTATTATTTATTATAATTACGGCATCCGTATTTCCCGAAACCTACATCCTTGGAGTCTTCAAATCGAGAGTGAACAGGTACCTATCTTCTAGGCAAGCGTGTTACATCCTACAACGCATCGTCACTTACCATCAGGTGTGATAGTGGTCAAACGCGAGCCTAATAATCAATAAAAAAAATTAAAAAAAATTTTTTTGACTGAGAGATCCATTTTATAAAAGCTCTTATGTACTAAAGAGCCCAAGATTTAAAAAAAAATTCAAATTAAAAAAGCCGTCTTTGTTATATGTCATTTCGTCGTTGCGCGTGCAATAGTCGCTATGTGTTATTAAGTTACTGATAATTTCTCGAGAGCTAATTAATTAATATATAACGTGTTCATATGGAACTTTTGATATATGAATAACACATAGCTAGATTTCGTAACTCTTTAAATATTGCATTTATCACAAAGCTCTTTTACAGTATGTTGGTATTGAAACAACGATTAAAACTGAATCTAAAACGGAAAATAACTAAATAGCACATAGCGACTTTTGCACGCGCAACGACGATTTGACAAATAGTCGTAAATTAAGTCAGAAGAAAGTTAAAAACTCTGACTACTTGTCTACACGAGAAGTTATAAAATAATAATAGGTCTTTACCTATGAAATTGCCGTATTGCAGTACAGACTTTTTCAAACAAAAAAAAGTTTTGATTGGCTATGAATTCTAAATTCAAATTAATTTTGTTTTAAAAATATGACATTATTTACAATATAAGTCTTTTATTTATTGATTAGCGTTGTATTTTTATTACATTTCAACATTTTTCCTCATAATGGATACTTTGAAATTTCGTGTAATTATGGAATATGAGTTCCGTCGTGGCACCAACGCGGCACAAACGACACGTAACATCAACGACGTTTACGGAGAGAACTGTACAAACGAACGTACAACCCGTTATTGGTTTGCTCGGTTCCGTTCTGGGAATTTTGACTTGAAAAATGAACCTCGTGGTCGTCCGGAAACTTTGGTCAACAATGATGAATTAAAGGCGATTGTGGAAGCTGATGAATCTCAATCTACAGCTGAGCTGGCAGCAGCTTTTGATGTTAGCATCAAAACAATATTGGTCCATTTGCGACAGATTGGCAATATAAAAAAGCTTGATAGATGGGTGCCCCACGAACTTAACGATCGCCAGCGCAACGTACGCGTCGAGACTTGCCTTGCGCTGCTTAACAGGCACAGAAATGAAGGAATTTTGAACCGAATTGTTACGTGCGACGAATAATGGATTTTGACAATCGAAAGCGCTCAGCAAGTTGGTTAGATCCTAGTTCGGTACCAAAGCAATGTGCAAAACGAAAAATGACCCCTAGAAAGGTGATGGTCACAGTTTGGTGGTCTAGTGCTGGTGTGATTCATCATAGCTTTTTACAAAACGGCGAGAGCATTACTGCAGATGTGTACATTGAAGAACTGACCACAATGATGGCGAAACTCGCACGTCTGCAACCAGCTTTGGTCAATCAGTCGTCTCCACTGCTACTTCACGACAACGCGCGACCCCATACTGCACAACAGACCGTCTCTAAGCTGCATGAGTTGGGTTTGGAAGCTCTCCCTCATCCGCGATACTCACCAGATCTTGCGCCTACCGACTATTACTTTTTCCAAAATTTGGACAACTTTTTAGCGGGAAAAAAATTCAATTCCCGAGAGGCAGTACAAAACGCCTTTGAAGAGTTTGTTGTCTCCCGTCCTGCTGATTTTTTCAAGAAGGGCATCCATAAACTGCCACAGCGTTGGCAAAGATGCATTGATTGCAGGGATGATTACTTTGAATAAAAGAAATAAATAAGATCGAAAAAAAAATACTTTAACTTTTTTCAAACAAAACGGCAATTTCATAGGTAAAGACCTAAATACGCATGGACGAATAGAGAACAAGCTTCTGTTTTTGAAGTCGCGTTGTATGCGATGAGATGCAAATTAATAATGAAGTTAAATGGGGTTTCAGTTTACATAACCGTTTTACAATTAACTTTTTCAGTCTACTATTTACATTTTTTTACATCTACCTTAAATGATACCAAAAGGCTAAATTGCTCTTTACTTGCCTAAATAATATTAACAATTCAACTTGACCTTTACCACAGAATAGATACTATAGTACTTATAGTAATATTTTAAATATAGTAAATATTTTTTTTACATTCTGCCTAATTATATTTCCACTGTACTTGTTTGCATCTAAAACCTTTATTGTAACGCCTATACGTAGCCGATATGGATGAAATGATGCACACGAATTCAAATCAAATAATTTATTGCAAATAGGCTACATAATTCAATAACAACTTATTCAAGTTTAGTTTAATCAGAATACTTAAAATACTTAATATAAGTTATTGTTCATTTTTGTCTATTTTTAAACCAATGTTTACTATATTTGTAGGCGGGTCGCTCAAGACGTGTCACGGACGGCGACGACGCGGGGTGTACATAATATGAAGTACCTACCTACACTTTATATCTGTGTAAAAATTAAATAAACTTAAATAAAGAACTAAACTTAAACAACAGGTTCAATTATATAACCGGTATTAAGGTGGATATTTTTTGTACTGGAAAAGATAATTTCCTCGGAAAAACGGGTAAGTTGCAGGTAAGGTTGCAGGGGCGTCTTGTTTACAAATAAACTAACCACTCCCGCAATACTGTGTTGAATAACAAAGTTACGTAGTATTTGTATTTGTAAGAAAAGCCAAATAAAAACCTACGCAATCTTTACTTGGGTCTGACGCTTAACTTTCAAAAGGATTCAAGCAATGTTCACAAATTGACGCCAAACAATCTAGGGTAGGGCAAAACAAAATGACCTGTGGGAATACTCCAACGAGATTGGGTCCAATCCTGATATTAAGCAACTGAGTTTACCAATAAACGTTATTAGGTACTAGGGATGTACTTACTTGCAGTTACTTAAACATATATCGAGAAAAATAAAACTTATTGTTTAAATTTTTTGGATCAAACTGTTTATACGTATTATTTTGACCGTTATTTATTTTATTTATTAAGATTATCAAAATATTGATAACCGTAATAAATTTATGTTCAGCTACACATCTGACCAATTGACCATATCTGTTGCAGTGTCACTAGGAACTCTAAAGTATAGAGTTTCGTATAACACAGCACTGCGTACGTCATCCGGATACATCAGCACAGTCTAATAATAAGATTACTCGATTGTAAAATTAGGTTATAAAGCCCTTCTTAGATGAACTTTGCAGTTAAGTACTTCTACTTACTGCGGCAATAGAAATCGTTAAAAATAATGTGCCTATCGATTAAAAAAATAAATAAAATATTTAAATATTTATCAATAGTTGAAGTGACAAAATGATGAATTGACGGTGATTTTAAATTACGGTAATTGTAATTAATGTTTGATTAAATTTAGATTTACGGTAGCCAACGTATCTAAAAACCATTATCGCGCCCAGTATTATGCCGCTAAACTTTTCTTATATTTTATCGATAAACAGTAATAAATTACGCTAGCGGCCATATTATTATAGGCATGGCTGAGAAGTAAATCTATGAATAAATATGCCAATGAAGTATTGCGATGTCCTATATTAACGCCGCGAGGTTTACAACAGCAGTAACTAGCCTGCCGTAAATGCGCCATTAATCTTTATACAAAATGATGACAGAAAGAAAAATAATATTGCATTATATGAAAGGATATATTTAACTTCTATTAATTTATTTAAAGAGGTCTCGCAATCTGTCTTTTTGCATGTTGACATAATAACGTTCAAGCAAAATTATAATATATGTACCTATGCCCATTTGGGTCCTAAGTAACTGATTTATCGATATCGGTGTATCGACTTAAGACGAACTTCACTCAGCGGAAACAATATTTGTAATACCAAATTACTACTAAAGTTTATTTAACAAGTATTTTATTTATGAAAATTTGCTGAAAATAAAACATAAAATTAAATTAGTCTCAAAATCTAATGCGAGCCTCTTTTTAAATCTTAACTCGTAAAAAATTTCTTCATATATTTCAAAATAATCTATCTAAATATATATTAAGTAATAAATAAATAAAAACAGAAAACACAAAAAAAGAACTTAATCTATGAAACAACTACCAAAAAATAAAATGTATAAAATATGGGCAAATCGTATACTCATAAAATCTAGATAAAATCGTAGCTATACAAAAATAGATGTGGCAAGGTCTAAGATACCTAATGAAAGAAACATATTGCTTCGAACTTTTAACCGGCTTCCAAATAGGAGGAGGTACTATGTTCGTCTGTATGTATTTTTCTTGTATATGTACATCGATATTTTTAAAATCTACTAAGTCGTGTTGGTAAAACAAAAGCCGGACAGAAAAAATAATGGAGCTGGATTGCCAAGGAAAATGTTATTTCTGAATTGAATATTATCAATAATCAAATTAATGTTTCGAGAATCTCACCTTTAACTGTTTGACATTCAGAAAAGGTTTAATTTCTACATGATCAGTGTCATCAGGGCATGAGAAAGCGAGACAAATATGCAGCCAGCTCAGTCGTGCTAACAGAGTCGGCTGGATGAGTAATGTAGCACGGAGCAGCATCGTGGATGTAGGCAAAATGGACCAGTGGAGAGAAAGCAGAAGGAGATGTTTTGTATTATTTTTTTTATTGAAAATTACGATTTAATTACGGGCTCCTTAGATTGTGTTTGTTCATTTTACCGGAACATAATAATACAAATTTTTAACTTTGTTATGTTGACAGTGGAGATCTACGTGAACCAACTTCCACTTCCGTTCGCCCCAAATTCACTAGCTTACTCCCCTAGTCAAGCGTGCGTTAAGAAGTTTTACTTCAATAACTGACTAGTTACAAGTTATTAGTAGTGACTACAACCATCGTCCGTTCAAAACGGTCCATCTGATAGGTTTCCTTAGCTGCGTCACGACTGCGACCCGGTACGCCCTCTATTGTCTGATAGAAAGTCCCGAATCAAAGTCCACGAGCTGTATAGTACTTACAAATGATATCATGAGTAAGAAACCAATGGAGTGCCGTATTTATTGTAACACGCATCATCGGTGGGAAATATAACATAACATATATAACATATTGGTGGACATTTCACACAGCGCCATCTAGCCCCAAACTAAGCAAAGATTGTACTATAGGAATCAAATAACTGATACAATACTTAAATACTTTTTGTTTGTAAATACATACATAGAATACAATATAACACCTATAAATATGCCTATAAAAGCAAAGAGTTTTTGTCTGAGAGAAAGTAGTCTTGCGCAGTCATGTGGTTTAATCATCATTAGTGGGCGTTATCAAACTTGGGCTATTATCCGCTAATACATCATTAAGCTTAGACAATATACCATATTATTATTATATAATTGTTTCGAAACATGATTGAGTCAGCAGTTCAATTTAAAAGTCTACTTACAATGCGTCTGCGCTATCAGTGTTTCTAAAGGTTGGAATTAACTAACGCGGTAGACAGCGCGGGTTGGGACACAACACGATATAGTGGTTCTATAGATGGATTATTTGCTTGTAGAAATTTATCTTCATTGTTGTAATACCACAATACTAACTTTCTTGGCTAGCATGCTACACCTTCGATCGCATCGTCACTTCCCATCAGGTGAGAGCGTGGTCAAATGATAGAAAAGTTTGAAGTAAAAAAAATACAAGCATGTTTGTAAAGATAAGATATAGTTAAAGTTCGTAGTAACATATTTAAAGTTTCGCTTTACTATCAATTGCTGTAAATACCTACTGGTCTCTGGTCTGCGTGCAAAGGATTGGCTTACTTTCTTAATGGATACAATTCTGTATCACTTTACAATCCTCGTTTCCTCAAGGATTCCGTACTAAAAGGCTTTGTATGTATTTCCTTATACATTACTTGGTTGACGTAGTACTACATATACGTACGTAGTATACTGCATATATTGGTTAAGCATCTACTGCAAACTGACAAAATTAAAAAAAAAAGTTTGCTTCAGACCACATGACTGAAGTAAAACTTCTTTAGTTTATCTCCATCTATTGGCCGGTATAACTTGGTTTTTGCTTTGTTTAATGTTAGTGTCACCATCTTGACAATTGTAAATTGTCATTTTACCGGACATACCAACATAATAATACAAATTTTTAACTTTTCTTAAGTTGACCATGGAGATCTGCGTGAAATAACTTCAACTTCCGTTCCCCTCGCATCAAGCGAGCGTAAAGAGGTTTTATTTCAAAACCAAAATCCTTTTTAAATAAAGGTACTTTTTCTGCTACACTCTAATATCTATTAAAGCTGTTATCTCAAGAAACTATTCAGAAAACTAAAAGTCCAACAAAAGTCATGAATATAGCTAAAACATTAGATAAAAGCTAGATATCGGCGCTGTTGCCATGGGCGCTAGATCTATTGGCAAGTCTCCGGCGCAACAAGAACTGGTTAGACGAGAGCCGAGTACTGGGCGCCCACTAGCCCACGCTTTGTCCACAACTGTTTGATATCAAACTAGTCTAGTATATTCCGCGCTACTTTCCGTTAATATAAATCGGACGAGTTTTTATTTATTGGCAATAATCATCTGCTGGATATTGGAAAGAAATTAAAGTTGAATAGGTTTTTGCTAAATTAGCAATGGTAGCAACTGGTTTTAGTTGTTTATATCACAGGCTTTCTAATAGGTATATTATTATTTTGAGATTTAGAAGATACCTAATACTAATGGACACAAAACGACTTTTAATTAGAAACACGATTCACCACAAAATGAGTTCAAGCTTTCATGATAAAGCTTATCTAATTTATGATTTGTGTGGGTAAGCCAATAATCTCGGGGGGCCAATAATCTCCAGTAAGCCAATGATCAAGACAAGAGTGAATAGGTATTTATTATAGGTAACTAGCTGCGCCCCGCAGTTTCACCCATGTGGTGAAAATTTTGTAATTTTCCGCTCAATTTTATTTTCTTTCATGAGAACCTTCTCTTGACAATAATACACAACAAAAAAGGAACTAGCAAAAATGCTCCACCAGTTCAAGCGTGATGCGATGACCAAGGAAAAAAAATCATTTTTATAAATATAGATTTATTATTGTGCATAGCTTTATATAACAGTAATTCCATGCAGGTTGTATGTAAGTACTGCTCTTAGGAGTTCACTCCAATTAAATTGTACTTTTTTTTATTAAAAACGTCTATCCGTGATGTTCTTTAATTGGCTTAAATTTTTTTGAAAATGAGTGTCTATATTATTATAACAGCTGTAGGTCTTGCAAAATGAAATAAATAAATACAACTACGACGCCATCATTATTCATTAATTTATACTATCAGTTAAGATCGTAGTAAAAACACTGTTAGCTATACCCTAAGTAAAAATACCTCAACATGCATTAACGTGATTTTGAATTAAAACTTCTTTACGCACGCTTGACTTGGTGAGTAAGTTAGTGAATGCGTAACGAGGCGAACAGAAGTTGAAAGTTGTTGGTTTACGTAGATCTCCATTGTCAACATAGCAAAGTTAAAAATTACCTAAAATATGGATTATTATGTTGGTATGTCCGGTAAAATGGCCATTTATAATTGTCAAGATGGCGACATTAAACAAAGCAAAAACAAAGTTATACCGGCCGATAGATAGAGCTGAACTAAAGTTTTACTTTAATCGTGTCGTCTCAAGCTCACTCGTTTTTTTGGAATTTATTGGTAGTGTTGAGGAAAAAACATAAAATTCATATACCTGAGGCAGATATCATAATTATTACTTAGCTACATGCACGAAGAATGACTATGTGGCCTAGACTCCACTATCGTTTTTTAACTTTATAAGGACTTCTTTGAGGAAAGGGAATATTCTTTCCTAAGGAAGTCAAACCCAAAAATTTGATCATCATTACGTAGACCACGCGGGAATAAAAGAGGAGATGAGAACCACTGAATGAGCGAAAATTTCGGAAGAAAAAGCGAGTTCGGCATAAACTGGTGTGAAGGCTTCTTAACCACAACTATATCCACCTTTTATCGTAGTTAAATATCGTAGTTAAATATTCATATTCATGGCTACAGTTGGGCAGGAATCTAATAGAACTTCTAACTTATATATTGACAAATCAAAGCGACACAAACAACACTTTGTCTCGTCACATTTCCATTCATTTCCCAAACACATAACGTCTGTAACGCCTCCATTTCTGGCGGCCGTTTTAATCCATCACGCTAGACGTCAAGCTCCTTGACATGCCGTTTGACAGCCCGAAAGGAAGTACTGATTGATTTACAAGTATGAAGCAAACAGGTTAGAGGTAGAGGCTCTATTTAGAGGTCAGTGAACCAATAAATATGATAGATCAAAATAATATTCTACCTAATATTATAATTGCTAAAGTATTTACGTATGTTTGTTAACGATGAAATGAAACTTTTGAACGGATTTTAGTGATATTTTATGTGTATATGTTTTTCCGGTTTTCATTGGACCAAATAAAACTTAGAATGAGTCTTGGATTAGATAAAACTTACACGACTTAATAGTTCGACGATTCTGCTATCATGGAGTAATACAAAATGAAAATGTCAAAATGAAAAACTAAACACTTTTTCTCTCGGAAAATTGGTTTCTATGCGAGTGAAACCACGGGCATAGTCAGCATATAAATATTGTATGTATTAAGTGGAATGGAACAACGAAAAGAAAAGCCTGGGGCCTTGAGGCACACTTGTTGTAGATGGTTATCTTAGTATTATCTTAATTTAATCTGGAATGTAGATGAAATACGGGCTACTACAAAAAATATTTGTACCTAAACTGACTGGCCCGATAGCTCACCTGGTAGTAATCGTGTCTTCTGAGTTGTAGGTTGTGGGTTCGATTCCCGCCCAGGACAAACATTTATATGATGAACATCAATGTTTGTTATTTGTCTGAGTGTTATATTGTATTCTACGTAATGTATTTACAAACAAAAAGTATCGAAGTAGTGTATCAGTTATCTGTTTTCCATAGAACAAGCTTTGCTTTGCAAGCAAGTTTGGGGCTAGATGACGCTGTGTGAAATGTCCACACATATTTAAAAAAATCATTTTTAAGTTAACCATTATAGTTCTATTTAAATAATACTATTTTCGAAACTTTTGAGAATTGTCCAAATTTTTTGGTATCATTTATACAAAAGTTTAACTGGTTTACCAATCTTATGTTTGATGGTAAGGTTACATAAGTAAGTGTACAACCTATAAAAATGTATGCCTACTCCTGCAAAGTCAAAGTCAAAGTTAAAAGATTTATTGCAAATAGGCTAATTTTAGCATTTTTACAACTTTACTTTTACTTCTCATATGACATCCTGACCACAATTTTTACATGGTGGTAAAAGCATCGAGTCTATAATTTCTTATGATACTTTTTGACAAAATTGCTAATTTTTGACCTGGATTATATATAAAAAACTAACAAACCCGGCGAACTCCGTTTCGCCACCAGATGGCTTCGTTTTATGTAACAGTAGCTGTCAAACAATGTATCACGCACCGGCGCCATATACTTAAAATGTTGGTTTGTCCTGAATTTTTCCTGAATTTTCTTTTCTATAAACTTCACGGAGCCCGAGACCTTTCCAACGAATGCAAAACCGTGGAAATCGGTTCGTGCGTTCTGGAGTTATAGCGTCAGGAAGGAAAACCCGACTTATTTTTATATAGTAGATTAATTAAAACCTAAACATAAACCGCGTCGTGTCACGCGAAACTTAGAGTTCCGAGTGACACTGCAATCTGTTATGGGCGACCGTGTCGCTTAACACCAGGTGAACGACAACCTCTTCATTCGTCGTTCGTTAACATAAAAAAAAGCTAATAAGCAACCTAAGGCTCACGTATTCACCAGCTTACTGTTGACAGTGGAGATCTACGTGAACCAACTTCCACTTCCGTTCGCCCCAAATTCACTAGCTTACTCCCCTAGTCAAGCGTGCGTAAAGAAGTCTCACTTCAATAAAAATAATAATTAATTATGTTTCCACCCGCATAGTTTTTCAAATTCGTATTCAACCCAAAATGGAGTCAGAAATTAACTATGAATACAGTAAATTATAAAAAAACACAGGAAAATTTCTAAAAAGTATAGCTTTTGTGATTAAAAGTACCAGGGAAGTAGAAGTTACTGATAGTTAAATTTTGGAATGCTCTATCCTGGTACTCGTACAGTGTAAGTCATGTGGTATCTCAACCACTGCCAGGGATCAAATAAGTTACCAGCTACTAAGCAACCTAAGGTGGTATCGCGAAAACCAACACCGGGCATAGTTTTCCTTATGACGTCGTGAGCTATAAATAAATATGATTTCCACACAAATCGACCATGAGGAGTACAGTGACTTGAGATGTTTCTGTGAACGCTTAGTAAGGGCACAGATTAGGTGATAGCTACAACTACGTAACTATAAAAGAGGCCTACCGTATACTAGAGTGTGTAATTTACCCATATGCTGTAAGTATTGATGGGTTCGATTCCCACCCGCGACCAACATTTGTGTGATTAACAAAGATGTTTGTTCTGAGTCTGGGTGTGTGTATATTGTATTCTATATTTACTAACAAAAAGTACCTACGTAATCCTTTCAGATATTTAGTTTGGAGCTAGATTTAAAAAAAGTTAGTGAATGATGTAATGAGCTAATCGTTTACCTGATCTTAAGCGACACGGCCGCCCATAACAGAACAGTGTCACTTGGAACATATAAAGTTTCGTTTGACACTGCACTGCGCACATCATCCTGAGATATCAGCACAGTCTAGTAATAAGATTACTTGACTGTGAAATCAGATCATAAAGTCTCAATTGCCCAGTAATTTCACTAGCTACAATGCTGTTTAAATCGGAACACACTTGCGCACTACTGCTTGGCGGCAGAATTACTGGCAAAGCAGTGTTACCTACCTAGACGAAATTTGCAGAAAACTTACCTCATAGTAGCTGTGTGAAATGTCCACATATATTTATTATTAAGTATAGGATAATCTTAATATTATGCTATTCAATTTGAGTCTAACATAATATTATCTACCAAAAAATAAGCATTGCCACTCAACGTGGTAATGCTGCCAGCGTTCTGGGCACATTCCCCTCCACCAACGGGCTATTTTAAATTTAAAATTTTATTTTTTTATATTTTAAGTTCTTAGGTATAATTTAGTTTTTTAGGTATAGTTTAGTTTTGTATTAACGATTATAAAATACTTATGATTAATGTAATAAAAAAAATTATTATCTACCTGCAATGGCGCCTTCCCACGTCAACAACACGGCTCGGGCGGCATGCGCAGCGGCAGAATCTGCAGAAAACCTCAAACGGAGGAAATATGAATCCCTAGATGAGGGTTACATATTTGTTCCGTTCGGGGTTGAAACAATAGGGCCTGGGCCTGCAGGTGCGGCTTCTTGTCAAGGAGCTTTCCAGACGCCTGGTTGAGCTGACGCACGACCAAAAGCCTCGGACATACCTCGGCCAACAAATTAGCCTAGCTATTCAACGAGGGAATATTGCCAGCTTTTTGGGTATGCTTCCCGCAAAAGGTGATCTAAATTCTGTGTTTTATTTATGACCCCTTTTATCTACAATATTACTCTTTTTCAAATAATTAAATATAGTTTAGTATTATGTTTATATGTACCGTTGAATATATTTCTTTGAAACTTCTTATTAAAATAAATATACCGCTAGAACACACAAGTAAGTTAAGTATTTACTAATATTTATTAAGTGTCCCATAAACAAGTATCTTGCACCGTAACTACATATGTAATTCACGTAGCGGTATCTTGGGCGCAAGATAGTCCGCTTTAATTAACGTTGCAGGTTAAGTTACGCCATCTGACCGGCTACGGCTGTGGCTAATCGGGCATATGGGAAAGCGATCACTGCTACAAAATACTCCGTAACATATTATGGACAGAAAAATTTACAATTAATATATTTTTTTATTTATTGGTTACTACATATAGTTGCGCCCCGCGGTTTCACCCGTGGATACAAAGTATTTTAATTATTTATTTATTTACTCATCCCACGGGAGCATTTCACTTTTCCGGGATAAAATGTAGCCTATATATTAATCTAGTGTATAAGCTATCTTGGTACCGAATTTCATCCAAATCCATTCAGCCATTTGAGCGTGAAGGGTAACAAACATACAAACTTTCGCCTTTATAATATAAGTGTGAAGTGTGATAGTGTGATAAGCAAAGCATTTGATCTCTGCCTCGCTTTATGTTAAGCAATGACGTGTTCTGAGACGGGGCATGCTTACCAAGAGATTTTAAGTTTATTTTCTTGAATAAATTAAACCATCTTAGACCGCGTTGCCACTTACCATCATGTGAGATAGTGGTCCAACGCAAGCCTATCAAACAGTAAAAAAGGTTACACCACAAATAACTACTGCTAAACTAACAAGCGGGAGTTTTGGCGGGAAAACGAAAAAGAACGCGTCACCGCATTGTATTATTTTCCAAAACTTGTGTCATTTTCAGTGTTAGTGCATAAAATTGGTGGCATTTTATTTGTTATGTGCTGAATTACAGGCATGAGTGTGGGAAAGTGGTATAATGATGGTAAAACGTTTCTTTTCGTGTTGTTTCCAAAACTCCGTAGAAGCTTCTGGTAAAGTTGCCACCACATTTTGGTATTTTGAGAACGAATTATTGTAGATAATTTCACGCTGAATCCAACGACACCCATAAGTCATTTTGTAAAAAAAATCAGTTAAACCCTTTTTATTCTCAACCCTTCAATTACTTGACACTGGCTAAATACACAAAAGTGTGGAGCCAAAACCAAACAAAAAAAAAAAGAATAACAAGCGATATAATTATAAATATGAACTACATGCACATATTTTTTGTGCGTGAATAAGTTCTTGTGGCAAAGATAATAATAATAATAACGCCCAACGATCACATACATAGATCCTGGACGCTAACTAGGATTCCCTGTGTCTAGGGACCCTCCGGAATATGAGCCGACCTGCTCAACCACCACACCACAGAGGCTGTCAAATAAAAAATATTAGCACATTTAATTAAAACCTTGACTTATTTTACATTAAATGGGTTTGACTATTTTTCACCCGATGGAAAGCGAAGATGAGGTGAAGAACGAGGTTAACGATGAATAACTCCTGACCACCCCAGAAAGTAGCCAATTACACTTGTTTTGAAAACGACTAGACTGTGCAACGCATTTGTGTACGTCCTAGAGACGTAAGCACGAACTTAAGAACTTCAGGAAAAGTGAACCAATAACATACCAACACATGACTGGATTTTTGAAGGAAATCGAGTTGATGCAGGAACTAAAAAATCATTTACATTTAGGCCCTTATTGAGTCAATAACCTCACCAACGATGATTCACCAATCGCATGATTTTACTTATCTTAATAGTTGCCGCGAATAAAAGCATCGGCCATTTTGGATATTCGGACGAAGGCAGCGCAACCGCATTCCAGCATCTGAAACCAGAGAGAATTGACTTTAAAAATGCTTTAAAAAATAAATCATGTGTTCTTTTTAGCACCCTATAAAGCACAGGGTCCTTAACTGCTATCCGGAGTAGCCTAACAAATAAATGTCTCACTGTGACATAGTACTTAAATGATAAAATACGCGAAGTTACAGGGACTTTCTGCGAAGGAATTTACATCGATTTTAAAAGCTGACCGGTTATATCCAGTTTGCGGATATACAGCGACTTCGGCCTACATCGACTATATTGCATGGAGATGCAATGCGGTAAAAAATAACACGTAAAATGGTAAAATGTATCTTGAACTTTATTTCACATAATTATATGTGTTTTTTTTCACAACTAAAAAAACTTAGTGGTTTTTTTTAATACCTTTTAAAGAAATCTAGAAGATATTAGGTAAATTGATATATAAAAAGTTGTGTTGTGTTGTGCTGTTAAACAAAATTACTCTTTGCTCATGTTGCGGTTGCTTACATTACAGTCTGGTTGGCGGAACACGCAAACTCATGACGTAAGTCAACTTTACTTATAAGTGTATCTGTCTCAAAGTTTAAAAAATTAAGCATCGACAAGATTTTAGTCAATTTAGCTACTATGAAATATCTTAAATTAAATAATAGAATAGATTTTATAAACAGGATTCTTATAACGCCTAGTCGTTAATCCAAGGAAATGACTATGTCATAAAAGATCGCTTTTTAGAACCACAGATTTCTATATCATTTGGCTTGTTAAGTTTCCATGGAGCCGCCTGTCGGTCATTTCATTTATTGAATCCCATAAAATCTGATAGTTACGACCAGCAAAGCCAGTTTTTTGATGCATCCGTTCGAGAATAATTCTTATCGCCTTACAATTATATCTGTCAAGCTAACCCGGTCCATTTATTTGAAGACAAACTAATATGCTGCGTTTTATTTTGAGCTCAACGAGTATTTTTAACCTCGAGTATGCAGTAGAATGAATTACCAGGCGTACGCATGCAGTGAATGGCGAGTATGTAAGTAATTTCATAGCCACAGAGAAATACGCGAACGTAAAATTCAGCGGCAACCTTGACAAAGGTGCCAACTAGCGTGAACTTGTGCCGAAGGAAATAATATTACTGGCTGTTTAGAAAACCGGTTATTTCAGTACCGTGGGACCGCCTGAAGAGGCAGGACGTTATTTAGTTAAAAATTAGTGCATGAAATTGTGCTTGGAGTTTGAATCGTGCTCGCGAAAACTTGGCGCGCCCAAACCGGTCCCGGCGTTCGAAGAAAGCCGCCATTGTGCGTCCGCCATTACCGAAATTCGGCCATGTTTGTTTCGCGGCGCAAAAACGCGGCAAGTGATCGGTGTCTAGCAGATCCTAGAAACGTCGTTTAGTATTCCAAATTCAGATTTGAACACATGATTCGGATGAGTGCGTCTACCGTCTTGAATATTAAGATGAGATGATATGTCAGAAGCGACGTGACGAGGACGGTAATCTTTGATATTGCCCCACAAACCACCAACGTAAACCATTTTTGTGATCGTTTTCTGAGGTATGCTTTAAGATTTTATTGTTTAAAATGTTGAGGTTTTGAGAACCCAATAATTAAGATTTAAAACTACTTGGAAAAGCAAAGCCGGTTTTTATGAACCGGTTTCATTATGCCACAAATTGACACAAATAGTGTCGATAGATCTATAATTTTGATAAAAATATTTAATTGTTGATAAATGGTAAAGCGTTTTCATCATAAATACAGACGATGGGGGCAGGTAAAATGTTGAATGCTTCCCGCCAAAGTTCGGAAGGTTTTCGTTGGCGGCGCCGCCCGTCGCCGCGGCCGCCTCTGGCTGGCGGCGGTCATCGGCGCGGTGACGTCACCGAGCCTGCGGCACCAATGGGGCGCGGGCGGCGCGGGCGAGCGGCGGCGCGGGCTAGTCGCGTCCTGCCGCCCAGTGCGCGCCGCACGCGCCGCCGATACCGCACGTTGCTCCTACTTGGCGGACCGGCGCGTACGCTCACCATAATCTACATCTTACTTTTCCTCGTGATTCAGTTCCAAACTTTAGTTCACTTTTCCAACTCGCGTAGTAACCGCCAAGTGGGAACAGTCGTGCGGTTTGCGTGGAGGCAGTCTCCACCCTTGTCCGGGGCTACCCGGATGCGTCGCCCTTCGGTTCTTCGCCAGGTGAGTCTAATTATTCAATTCAATCTTTTGTTTCTTTGCTTATTTCATTTTTTAAATATGGGTTCTGATTAGGCTACTTATAATTGTCTTGTTTAGTAAAGTATTATGTAGTATTTTTTTCGTAGTATTTTAGAAGGCGGGTAGTTTTACAAGAAACTGCTTAATTAAATGTAAGACTCGTATTGTTTCGTAAACGATCAGTACTTACAATATTAACAACGTTGCCATTATTCATTATTGTTTAAAGTAAAAAAAGAAAGATTACAATGATATGTTTAATTCGTGTAAAGTTACCTGTTCCAAATTTGTATCCAGATGTAGGTAAGTAATAAATATGCAAATGTGGTAGGTGCTTGTTATGAAACGTATTTTTTAATTTTGTAACAAAAATTAATAATCATCGTAGGTTTTTAAATTAATTTAATAATTATTTTTTAAATCATTACATTAACCGTCAGGTGTTTAAAAAGTAAGCCAGTATATCTATCTTCATTAGTCTCATTATTGCGTGTTTCGTAACTCTAGAAGGTTAATACTTTTTCAATTGCTTTACTCGGAAAATTATTTCTTTTTATTTAATTTTTTTATGACGGTAGGTGGCTCTTTCGTCTGTTGAGCCTAATAGCTTTTCAATATAAGGGAATCATTTATATACAAAGGCGTTGCGTAGACCCATTGCTTTTCGTCATAATCCACAGAGGCTTATTGGGAACCGCAGTACCACAGTTCCCTTAATAGACATGTGGTATTTTCGTGTCATGTATCACAGCGCATCCGGGTTCGATGGCTTACGACGCCCACGGTAGGCCTTGACCGCGTCTGTGCTTACACAAGAAGAGGCGGGGCCGACACGATCCGAAATAACCATTTAAAATAATACTAATTTATTTAATATCTGATCTGAAGTATTAATTTGAGTGATACAAAAAGAGGGAACCATTGTTACTCATATCTTTTCCCTGCTAAAAATCCTTGTATTTGCATAGTTTTTTTATAGTACCCTTACAAAGCGTCGTTAATTTCAGGTAGGTATTGTAAAAAAAAATACTGGGAACGTGTTAATTAATCGATGAATTACATTGATTTTGATTTAATGAATAAATTGGTTAATTTTAATTTACGACTTTAAAAATAGGCGATTAATGACGATGACTACGTGTAAGAAATTATTTGCTATTCTTTGAAGCATGAATTCCTCGTAATCCAAGTAACACCTGTTCAATGTATATCATTAAATACCTACTAATAAGAGAATTATGTTATCCAATGCTTCAAATCAATCTTAAATTTCAAAAAATATTGACGTCCGTTAAAATGTTGCTAGGATATAAAACAAAGAAAAACGCCCCGAGCCACACCTGTGTCTCCGCTAGATTCTCGTATGAATACAGAATTTAAAAACTTGTAGCTGTGCATTATGTTTTAAATATGTAAATCAATTTGTGTTTTGTCTAATTCTACGGTACAGTATTTTTCCATTGCAAAAATGTTTTGTCAATAAAGTAAACAGCGGAGAATTGTAGGTATCCATTAAAAGCTTATCTGTGACGCGGCTAACATAAGTCATTATGTAAATTTCTAATCACATAATTATGAATTAATTTAGTAGGTTGGTACATTAAAACATAGTCCAAATGTTTTTAGTCTAGTTGGTATTATTATTAGTTTAAAGAATAAAAGTATTTTGCCCGCATAAAAAAAGAATATACAAATGAGTCTGATCTCAAGTTGTAAAGTGGGGATTCGGGAGCGCGTTGATGTCTTGTGTATGGCGCGAGGCGGGATGTAGCGTTGGTTAGCAATTAGCATCGTTCAATGAATTACGGCGCTATAACGAGGTTTTTCCTTGTTTCTTGGAAACTTGTGGGAAAACGTTCTTGTTTTTAATGTGAATAAGATGTAAACCTGCTTTTTTCTGTGTAGGATGAAGAACGTTCAATATAAACGGAGAACGTCATTTGATGACACAACGGCTAATTTAAATTTTTGAATGTTTACTATAGTCATGGCGACTATTGTTGCATTGGGAGATACATTTGAAAAATTTGAGATAATTACATACATCTAACTTGTACAGAAATAATTTATTATGGAGGAGCATTTGGACTGTCTATAGGTCATCGCGGCCAGTATATAGTCCAAATGTTGTTGTTTTTTTAGGAGGTAGTGTTGTTATTTGTTATTTTATCATTTATTATTGCTAATGTTATATGTAATAATAAAATTTACTTAAAATTCTTTATTAAAAATCATATACTTTGCTACCGATACCTTTTTTTTTCTTTTTAATTCAAACTTGTCTAGCATTTGACCGCGCTCTCACCTGATGGGAAGTGACGATGCGATCGAAGGTGTAGCATGCTAGCCAGTCATTGTTAAATGAGCATTATTTTTTATTGATTTTTAAAGTAAATAAAAATGTGAAGGTTGATCAGCAAATATTTTTCGCATATCTTTTGCCAAATTAATTTTATTCAGAGTTGTACTAAAATAGACTAATGTATATTAACGTTTATTTAAATATATTCGTTATTTACCTACAATATTTGTAATTCTTGTCTGAAAGTTTAAATGGTCTACACCTGCAGCTTAGATTACTGTGGCTTAACTCTATATTTAAGATAAGGATATATTTAAGACACTCGATATTTATGTTTTGTTGCTTTGATGTAATATATCACTACCTTATAGTGTCTTAGTGTGTCTTTATCTTTTTGAAGCGGTACCCTACAAATCACAAAGTTCATTTAAAATTGGGACCGTGCTTGTAACTGTGTTAATTTTGCGTGTTTCTTGTGCATTAAGTGAAACAAGCATATCAAATAAAAAAATTACTGGTGATATAAGTTTAGCTGTTTGATGTATTAAAAGTGTTATTATTGATGAAAATTTGGAGAACTACGTTGACAAAGTATTTTTTTGTACGTCATTCTTCGATTTTATTTTGGAATAACCAATCTTCCTAGCTAAATTGTATTCGGTCACCGTACTTTTATTTTTTTATTAACAATTTAGTTTTATTTATTGGTTTTGTTTAATTAAATCAATGGGCTTTTAAAAGTAGTGTATTTTGTTGATTTTGTGATTAGACCACCACCACCACCTACAGAAGTTTCACCGAAAGAAACTAAATGCTATAATTCTCTTAGAAGCGTTATTTTTTAATATTCATAGTAGAATATGTCTATGCTAGTTATGACATGTACCAGACAGAGAGTCTACATATCTATCGATATTAATAAAAGGCTTGACGTTGAGTGACTGACTGACAGACAGCTAAACCTAAAATACTTGATATTTAGAGGGTGCTTTTCTTTTATGGCGTAGGGGTTTGCTTACAATGAGGTTTATAAGATGTAGCCCCATAAAGTGTGACGAGTGTGAAGAAACGCGGGTGAAACCGCGAGCGAACTAATGTACTTACCATGTTATAATATAGGCATTTTATCTTTTGAAATATAAAATCATAGGTGGTGGGTTCTGCAATGTTCGTCTAGGTAGGTACCACCGCTTTGCCAGTTATTCTGCCACTAAGCAGTAGTGCGCACGCGTTACTATGTTCTTGTTTGAAAGGCAGTGTAGCTAGAGAAATTACTGGGCAACTGAGACTTTATGACCTGATCCACAGTCTAGTAATCTTATTACTAGATTGTGCTGATATTTCAGGATGAGGAGCGCAGTGCAGTGTCACGTGAAACTATATACTTTAGAGTTTCGAGTGACACTGTAACTAATATGGGCAGCCGTGTCGCTTAACATCAGGTGAACGGTTAGCTCGTCGCGTCATTTCATAACATAAAAAAAAACGTTAATGCAAAACTGATGAGGTATCGTATCGTGTCGACACTCTGGTACCTTCCACTCGAAGCCGGCCATTCCAACCCACTTGTCGAGCAAGTCTTGCAACATTAAGTTTATTAAGTTCAGGTTTCCACTTATGAGCAGTAATGGGAGCGAATCTGGGACAGATTTGTCACTTAATTGTACGTAGGTAATTGCGCGTGGGCAAGTGATTTTAATAGTTATCCGATTGAACAACGGTCGATTTTGTTAAAAATGTTTTGATTGTTGCTACTTTGAGACAATGGGCAATATCTCGTTTTTTTAAACGTCCAATTCAGCTATTGCCGTAATGTGTCCTTTGCTTATTCCGTATACAAATCACGAACCCGAATTTAATCAAGTCGCAGAATACGGAAATTGCAGCTACGTGACCTATCTACGCCTGTGTGTGTGCACCACTCAATATCCTCGACTTTTCCTGTAGCTAGCGTACATTGTAGCTTTATGCACTTAAACCAATTCCGGCTTTAGTAATATCTTATAATTATCCTTATCAGTTAGCCACGGATAGTGGTTACAGACCTCGCTTTGCGGTGAATTCATATAATTAATGATTTAAATGAGTTACTTAAAGAATTTCTCCCGCTGGAGGCATTGTTTGTAGTTAATAATATTCGTCTGCCGTGGTCGCCGGTCGTCGCACCTTTCGACTGGTGTGTGTTAGTTATTTACATAGTCACCGACCGTGAATGTATGTGTGTATCATTCACAACCCACGACCGTGTGAATCCGCTCGGCTAAGAATGTGCCTGGAAAAATCTAACGTCTTTGTGCGGTGACCATGAAGTTTGGGGAGTAAGGGTGCAAGTTCAAAATGGTTAAAATGCCTTAGACTTTGAAAACAGCAGCTTAAGATATGACAGTAGTTACTCGAGGCTGTATACCTAGCTACAGCGGTTTTGAATTTTTTTTTATTCTATAATTTTTGAGTTTTAGTCGCATAGCTCCATTATTTACATTCATTAAATTCTTACCAAATATGTCTTTTATCATGATGAAAAGTGTCTTGGTAGCCCCACTCAGTGGAAAAGCATAGACACTGTCCTTGTTGCTGTATACCTTTTACCAACAAAATTGGTTTCAACTTAGCCAATTATGGCTTCTATTCATTTATGTTTCTGATAGGTAATCAAAATTGCCATAATCTACCAATATCCAGAATATTTTTTCTGAATTCAGCAAACGCCGTACAATTACACTTATCAAAATTATCAAAATTATATTTTGATAATTTTTGTGCGCGAATAGACCCGTTTTATCTTTACAATATGCCGTTCAATTACTTGAAAGGAAATATGTAAGTATGATGACTTGTCTATCCGCGTGGCGCACGGAGATCGGTGATTCATTTACCACCGTTTCGCAATGCTCGATTGATGTCTGTCGTTAACCGCATTTCACAAGTATTCGCAAATCGTCTGACTCTTTCAAGCGTCGCAGCGTTGCATCTTTGTTTTCAGTTTTCACGGAAACATAAGCTTTGTTCGCGGTGCTCTAACTGTATTTTCGTCTGAGGCTCGAGAATTAGTCAGTACATTCTCGATTTACATAGTCAGTGACCGTGAATTCTCGTGTGAACACTTCAATGCGAGCGACGGAGCGTTCAGCGCCTCAACTCGATCATTTTGTTTTATTACCAGCTTCCAAATTAAATTAGAAACGGTATGGTTTTGTGCGAGGCGGTGCTTTTTTTACAACGTGAAAAACTTTGTTCCAAGTGATTCTCTGCTCTGGCGGTTGATGTTTTTTGCGATAAATGTATATATTTCCAAAAAATATATTTTGCAGGATTAATAAACTAGAAGAAGCAAAGTGATGTATTAACTGTCCTTTTTATTTTTACCACTTGTATGGGCATCCTTCCCATCCATAATGGGGCACATTAGAAGTGCCGTCACGACGTCCGCTGAATACCGCCGTATCTACGCTGCGATCGAACTTGTTGCACGATCCTAGTCTATGCGAGTCTCTGAACACATGCCAATTAACTTTTATGTAAAAGCGTTAAATTGAAATATTTTCATTTTGTTTAACGAATTTTGTGTTTAAGTTTTAATGATTTGAAGGAGAACGGTAATTTGTAAATATCGAAATTCACAACCGTTGAGATTCGATCCATACCATACCATACCGAGTTAAGAGGTGTTTTATCAAATAAAACTTAAGGTACCTCTAAAGCTGTAATTATGTAACCAGATAGTTTTATAAGGAGCAGTGTGCTGTAATAGTTGGGATATTTATGAAAAACCGAAAAGCAAGTTGAGGGTTATTTGGATATTACAGAAAATTACAAATGAGTATTTTTTTTAAGATTAATGTGTCAACTAACGTACATGACATTCAGTGAAACGGCTACCCATAACAGGTGCAGTGTCACTCGGAACTTTAAAATATATAAAGTTTCGCGTGACACTGCTCTGCCTAAATCCGCGTCATCCCGAGACATTAGCACAGTCTCGTTTGTTCCGTAATTTTAGTAGCTACAGTGCCCTTCAAACTGGAATACAAAAAGAATTGGTAATGAGGTGGTACCTAGAAAAGTCCTACAAATTATAATAATAAGAATAACGCCCAACGATCACATACATAGGTCCTGGACTCTTACTAGGATTCCCTGTGTCTAGGAACTACGACGACCATGGTCCCACAATACCTAGACTCGGAACAAGTAATTGCGCTTTTTTTTCTGTGCACAAATACTTGTCCTGCCGCGGGAATCGAACCCACCGCCTCCGGGCTATGAGCCGACCTGCTTAACCACCATACCACACATAAACACTTAGGTCACATAAGCACTATTGGCTCCATTAAAACATACTCTCAGTGAATTCTGTAATAACATACTCGATTAAAATTAATGGAATTTATATGAGACTATTCCGAAAAAATATATCTTGGATTGAATCCTCAAAGTAAATAATCATAGACAGAAGATAGAGGTACCTTTGATCTTATCGGTAAATTTTGTGTACAAATTTTAGTACGACTGATTCGCTTGATCTACGAATGTAATTAATATTTAAATTTAAATGGAAGTTTATCGTGGTAGCCTTTCAAGGTATAATGTAAAACCGGGGGTAAAATCATTTTTACATTCAATCATACAGTCGTCAATGTCGCCATTTATTAAATTCTATGCAAATAGAATACCTTTTAGCATTATGTGTTTATAGCAGTAAAGCCGGCTTAGCGTAATTAATAACAAATTTAAACTTGACTGTTATGGCTTGTATAATTTTCTTTAAACATTATCTTGATATTGAGTAAAGTTTTTTCGATTAAACGCCAAAGTTCTACGACAGTTACGTGACCAAATTAGCCGAATACGCCACAATTTGCATAACTTAATAATGTAAGTAACGACTAAATGGCCAAGTGGTTAATATATTATAAATTTAACAAGCCTTGTTAGACTTAAGATTCTTAACATAATTTCATATATTATCATGGGTGCAATTTGATACAGGAAAGATGACTCGAAACATAAGTAATTAGATGTATGAAACGACAGAGTATTTAGTAAGAGGCTGAACTAATTTTACTCGCTAGGATAACCATAACTCAAGTGTTAGAGTGAACTAACCTTCTACATTTCCAAAACCAAAATCATAATAATAAAACTTTGACAATTTTCTAAGGATATAAAATACAATAAAGTTTGCACGAATATGAACAGCCACATCAGTGTTTTTAGAAAGTCAAAATTTCAAGAAGCCAGTTTTAAAACCGTATAAAATACTCAGTAATTACGTGGTATTTTCGAAACCAATAATTCTCGAGAGGCTGTAAAGATTTACTGACCATTGGCTTCGGAGAAACTCGTCTCGGCAACTACCTGGATATTAAAACCTTTTTGCTTTGTCCAAGAGGCTTATGTAGCTTATGATTGTGGCTTTAAAAGTAAGACCGAGACAAAGAGGTAATTAAATGGTGAGAAGGTGCAAGGTTTAAGTAGGAAGATATTTTGTCGTTGCGCGTGCAAAAGTCGCTATGTGCTATTTAGTTATTTTCCGTATTAGATGCAGTTTTAATCGTTGTTTCAATACAAACATTCTGTAAAAAGAGCTATGTCATAAATGCAATAATTAAAGAGTTACGAAATCTAGCTATGTGTTATTCATATATCAAAAGTTCCATATGAACACGTTATATATTAATTAACTCTCGAGAAATTAACATATAATAATATAATATATGTGGACATCTCACACAACGCCATCTAGCCCCAAACTAAGCAAAGCTAAGCTTGTACTATGGGAACCAGATAACTGATACCATACTTAGATACTTTTTGTTTGTAAATACATGCATAGAATACAATATAACATCCAGACACAGAATAAACACCTATGTTCATCACACAAATGTTTGTCCTGGGTGGGAATCGAACCCACAACCCACTGTTCAGAAGGCAGGGTACAATTATCAATGACTAAATAACACATAGCTACCTTAGCACGCGCAACGACGTTTTGTAGAATCAAAGATAACTAACAGGGAGTGTGTCCGGAGATAAGATACTGCATGCTAAGGGTACAGAATTATTAATAGTACTACCAAGAGACGGGTATACTTATTGGAGTAATTCTCTGAAGTGTAAGGTCTTTCTCTGAATGTATTCATCGCACGTCCCAAGATAAAGTACCTATTGAATGTTTCCAATAACGAGCCGTTTACAAAATTGTTTCTTTGTAAATATGGAGCGGTACTATTGAATGCAACAAAATTGTTTGTTTTAATGGTCATATCAATAAATGGTCAATTTCTCTATTTACCAGGAGTAATGATACGTGGCAGCCCAAATAGGGCTAAACTTAATAGACGGAAAGAGTAGGCGGACCACTCGCTTGACATGAGGACTTAATGTACATTGACCAAACTTGTTTTAAAAATATGGTAGAAGTTTTTCCCAAAAATTAGAGTTTCCATTGTTTTCTCTACCTACATATTTGTCATTCATGAGGGGAACGATATTTCTATTGAACATGTTTACATTAATATCAAGAACGGGGAAAAATGTTCGTGTGCCATGATGAATAAAAAATGTTTTAAGGTAGCATTATATTCTTATAATAATCAGGTTATTCCACCAATTGAAACCTGTCTTAAAACGATCAAGTTACAAAATAACCAAAAGTAACCGAGCCTTGTCGGCCGCGTCCAATTAATGCGGACTCCGAACCGGATTGCAGGTATCTTTATCTTTTTCTTTTCGTCGATCAGGTAAGTGATGCGTATTCTGCCGACCCTCCACCTGTTCCACACTTGCTTCCCCAAAGTTATTTGATTTTCCCCTCTGTCGTCTGCGCGTGAAGGTCGCGCGGGGGACAGGGCAGCTCGCTGTTCGTCAGTTCTCAGTCTTGTGCAGCCACCTGTGAGGTTACACGGGCTCTGTATGTCCCAGTCTATTGATAAAGTGCCTTATTGTGTAAGGAGCATCTGTCCACTTCGAGGTAAATACACATTTTTCCTTTTCATAGCCCCAACTCGTCGTGTGTGCGATTTTAGACCTCTTTGTTCGATCGTACATTACTCCGAGTAACACGTGTGTAATATTTGCTGTTAATTTTTCGGTTTTGTTTGTTGTTTGAGTTCGTTAGTCTCCGCTAATACGTGACGGTTTTAAATTGAAATTTCAATGCCGCGAGTGTGGTTCATAAATATTTGAATGCTGAAATCGTTTCTGATTCGTGTCGTGGGTTCGTGAACGTCAAGTATCGTAAGTGCCTGATGGTGTGCGATGTCTTTTGTCCACGTGTTTAATTCCCGACATCCGTCTTGTAGCCATTCATGCTTACTTATTAATGAGCCGTTCTAGTTTGAGACCGTTCACCTGTCTTATTCCCATATAATATTGTTATTTAAGTAGGTTCGTGAAACACCTGTGTGCATTGCCGTCACAACATACCAGTTACCTACTTGGGTGTAAACTGCGAAACAAAAACGAAATACTTAGACAGGTCGCATGAATAAAGCTAAAAGTAACTGTCCAAAGTAATAACTTTGGACAGTTACTTATGTAACTTATGTACTTATGTAAGTAATAACTTTTTAACAGTTGGCCGTTATATTCAAACCGAATGGTATGTCTTTCAAATGTTATAAAGGCAGCGTTTGAAAATTGTTATTTTATTCAATGATGTTTGACCTAGACACATTAAAAAAAGGTATGTAGGCATACATTCTCTGATTGCTGCATTTATTGTGGCTGGGTAAACATTTACGATGCATAAAACGTAGCTCTATGTAATAGTAGCTGGTACAATGATGAATTAATTGAACTTAATTGTTGATTTATTACAATTTACAATCATATATTGAATAAAACCGAATTTAAAGACTACGTCATGAAAATTTTACTTTTGTTATCTACGCGTGTCTAACATAAAAAGGTTCCAAATACAAGTTTATTCAATAATAAAAAAACACCAAAGCTACACCTATTCCTGTTTTTCTTTTGTTATGTTGTAGATGTAGTCGTTGGTGATCTCATACTGTAGAGACCAAAGTATAAAATTGTATATAATATTTTTTTTAAATTGTATCTTTTGTCTACAATATCTGAGATCATCAAACAATGAAAATAAATTTTGCTTAAAAAAAACATGATGTATTAATACGCATATTTTGGATGATATATTTACTGTCGAAACAGCAAAAAAATAATAAAAGCATTGTGCCACTTTTAAAAATATACACAGGTGCTGCAAAGATCATTTTATCATGTACCTTTTTAACTTATTGATAAAGCGTAAAACTAGTAAAAGAGCATAGGGTGTTTAATTTTGATTAGGGATTAATCATTACGTTAACAATTTAGTAATCTTATTATTAACTTCACTTACATGTATCTTATAATTTGGCTGTAGTTGATTACAATACTACATCCAAGGCGTAGAAAATAAGACGTGTGTTTCTCAGTAATAAAAAAAAACTTTCTATCAACTCCTTTCGCCGTCGTAAACCAAGAACCGTTGTTCAAATAGGAAATTTGATTCTTCTCTGATAAATACAATTTAGACATTCACATTCCTTTATCAAATGATGTGTAATACTTTTCATAATAAAGTATCGCATGAAACGTGAAATGTGAGGTTTTTACCATTTTGATATAAGAAAATGTGTTTATCATTTGAGGAAATAGTTTCAGACAAAATTACAATATGATTGGATTTATTTACCTAGAACTTCATGGTGAAAAAGTGATGAAGACAATAGAAATATACGTAGTTCGAATAAATGTGCGTTATTTTCAATACATTAAAAAAAAATGTTTCAAGCAAAAGATTGCATAGGTACATTGATTGTTTATCTATTGCAAAAAAAATACTTTGCGTTGTATCGCAGATGACGATTACCATAAATAGAAAAAAAAGATAGTTCCATGCTTTCTATTACCTAATATACCTAAGTTAATATACCTTGTTTTGTTATAGACATTTCTGCATAATTCCGGTCTATATACGGGTATAATGTTCCGCAAAACAAAATATTGTGCAGAATCCTGAACATCAAGAAATCGGGAAGTTTTAGTAGCTCTGTAGTAGCTAGCATATAAAATAAAATAGTTTATTTTAAAGGATAGCTCTCCATATAAAGGAAGATACGGGAAACAGCGAGAGACAGCTAATGAGGTCGCCTTTGTATCTATAAGGTAAATCCTGAAACCATTTTAAATTATTAAGCCAATGCCGTGTTGTATCCCCAAAGGTATTGGTAGCTTTGTTTTTTCTTTTTGCTACAGATTTATGTCTTTGTGACGTAAAAAGGTTTTTAAGCAATAGATCTACTGCTTTTATCTCAGTTTTTTTTTCAATAAGTATACAAAAAATAGGTACGTACATTTAGCATTCATAAAAGCCCTCTGTAACAAGTAAAGTTCAAAACACAAAATGATATAATATCTAGCTTAGCTCCGCTAAGACACTGAGAAAGTTTTTAACCAATTCCTGAAATTCAAGTAGGTTATTGTGCGAAGTCCAGATTGAATCAATCGAAATTCATAAATAAAGTTCTGTTTGTACTAAACTGCAAATAATAAATCAACAAGCAAAGTCCTCTCAGAACCCACCACGTATCTAAAACGAATGTGTCAAAGCGTTCACTGTGGTAATTTACTATGTGCCAGCTATAAATTTCTGCCGTTTTTCGTGCCATAAAATAACCAAGATCACACACAATTTGTACAGGCATCTGTCGTGTAAAGAACGTAAGCTAAATAAGCAAGAGTTAGATTTTGAGATTTGATAGCGCTCTGAGACTAGCGTTTGAGACGGTCCGCTGTGAATGAGCTCGGATATTAGTGCAAATGGCGGTAGAGACTGGTCTGGTCGGTCTAGGTACTGAATAAACCATTATTAGATTCTACGGCAATTACCGATGGCCCTAGATGGCCGGTCCGGTTCGCTCGCACAAATTTATATCGCACAGATGCTCGGCCCAAATTCGTTGGTTTATTGACTGCGTGTTCTAGGACACCTCCACTGCTCTAGATCGTAAACTTCATCGACTGACATTTGAGTCGTTGTAATTTTCAATAGATGTAGATATGCAAGTTTTATAAGTATATGGTTGATAAACAGCATGTCCAAGTAATTTACGTCTACTTGGGCTTAAAAATACCTACTAGTTGCTTACTGAAAATTCCTAGTCTTTCTTCGACAAAACAATTAAATTTATCTCATTAAAATTTTATCACCCTGCTCAAGTTATGAGTTCGATTAAGACACAAAATGTCTGAGCCGAACTCATTACAGCCTAATCTTTCTTTCAATCGCGAGGTTGATTATGATTACGTCACCTTTTTGGCACATTACTAGCAAGTTGGAGGCAAGCGGTCTATGCAAATTACTGGCTGGACACGCCCGCCGTTACAGCCGACCCCGCCGTGACCGGATACCATCTAGCCTCTAGCAATACTAACCTATGTCTAACCCCTGGCATGTTTACGAAAGTTGCTCCAAGGCTGGGCTCAAAAGTTGTTCAATTTATACCTGACGAGCCTGCCAGCCTCCTGCCCGCAGCTTCGCCCGAAAATGGGAAAATAATTCAACCACCCATTTTACCCTCTTAAGGGTATAATTTCGAAAAATCCTTTCTTAGCGGATGTCCACGTCATAACATCTACCTGCATGCCAAATTTCAGCCCGATCCGTCAAGTGGTTTGGGCTGTGCGTTGATAGATCACTATATCAGTCAGTCAGTCAGTCACCTTTGATTTTTATATATTTAGATTCTGTTTATTGTAAATGCCACTATTTCACCTAAAACTGTTATTGAGTGTAGCATTGAATGTAAGGAAGTTGCACCAGCGTCCACAATGGCTTTGGTAGCTTATACTTAGATGATTCACTAACCACAATATTTCTTTAGTTATTCACACCTCAGCCTTGGGAAAATGTAAATAAAAGGCTCTCTAGGCAAACTAACTAAAAGTTTCAAAGTGTGGGTTCATTTAAGCCAAACAAGATTATTTTCAAACAATCATGTAAAAACAAAAGTTGCTATATGAATGATTATAATTCATTTAAATAGATGCACTTGGAGTAACGATCGTGAGTCAAGAACATAAAGTCGAGTTCACATCACGTCTTCACAAGGCAATTCCAGAGAGGGACGACAAAAAACGCGTACATACTATAGGCCACGCGTATGAATACAAATGTGTCTTCGCACGCAATCGAATTCAAATAAAACGCGTTATAAGCAGTATGGGCGTTCTAAAACGTGACATTCTGAAAATGATTATATATTATTTAAAGATAATGTAGGACCGGTCTAGTAACAAACATACAATACAATACATATATACAATACAGGCATATCAAAGATAGACTTCAAAAATGTTTGCAAATGACAACTGCCAATCTCTAAATACTTAATATCTGTACAATGTCTACGAGTGGCACAATGGGTGGCAGAAACAAACGACAGTCAGTCTAGCTAGAAGTTGTAACAAATTGACAATAACTGGCGGAAAGTACACAACGTGTCCCCGAACTCTGTCTTATTATTAACTATGTATAATGTGAATGCCTCTCCAACATGCTCTAATCCAATTTTAAATTATTTTTTTTACAAATATTTGTTGACAGTTTATATAGCGCCATCTAGCCCCAACCTAAGCAAAGCTTGTACTATGGGAACCAGATAACTGATACAATTATTAGATACTTTTTTGTTTTTTAAATACAGACAGAATACAATATAACACCCAGACATAGAACAAACGCCCATGTTCATCACACAAAGGTGGAAATCGAACCCACAACCCACAGTTCAGAAGGCAGGATTACTACCAACTGAGTTATCGGTCCAGTCAAATTAGATTTCATATCGCAGTAAATCTAAATACTATTATTGGAAAAAGTGCCTTTATTATTTAAACTATTGCAATTACACATAACTACATCTAAAGCACACTCGTTTTTTAAAGTCCTTAAATTATTTAAACTTATTTCTACTATAATACCATTTAATAAACGTATATTATTACATTCACAATTGTGAACAACTGTCTAGCATTTATATTCACAATTGTAAGTCGATTCAACGCAGAACCCTTACTGATTATACGAGTCACAATGTGTAAAGGACGTTTAGCAGCCTACCCACGTGTGTTCGAAGGACGAAATGCGTAACATCCTGGTGCGGGCGGCGGCATCCGTTACTGATTAACAGGTTCATCGGGACAAATATAGAATCTAGAATCATATACGTGGACCATGTGGTCTTATCACGATACGTGGGAGTATTTGCTTTGTAAATTTAGTAGTAGCATTATTTATTATTGGGGTAAATACAAATATTGCTTGTACAAGCACTGAAAAATCTTTTTTACTTCGGGTTTGACGACGCTGTAATAATCAGCCACATTAAATCTTTCAACTTGGTGTAGTATTCGTAAAGTTTCTATTTTGTCATAGTTATTTATAATAAGTATTCTATAAGTAAAGGTTTAGCTTTCTCTATAGTTATCTTCTTTTATTTATAAGTAAGTAGTGTCAATATTTTAATAACATCAGTAGGGTTTCGTAAAGTATAAAATCAATTACTGTTCTTTTGTCTCGATAAAACTCGAGAATGACGGGGCCGATTTAGTTGATTTTTGATGTTTGTTGTAGCTTAGGGAAGGTTTAAAAGGTGAGAAAAGAAGAACAAGGAGGTATTCTCTTGGACAGGATTAAGGTGTAAAACTATTAACCCGTGCGTACCCGGGCCGGTCAGCTAGTTTAAAATAATAAGTTATCCTTCATTCAAGGAAAGTCGGACAAATGGACGGCAGTTGCAGCCTTAAATTTTTTATCAGACTAATAATCATAATTATTGTGTGAATGTCAATGCATAACAGTACTCCATTATTTAAATTATATTCTCTCACATCATTCTCAATATAAGTATATCCACAACGTAGTTCTTCTATCCTAGAAGGTAGCACAGCTTATATCTTCGAATGATTTAACTCATATAGCATTTATCGAATTTCACTTGCAAGTTCGTTTGTATATAAAAACTTACAACGCTGCGTCATTTAATAGAATGGCTGTTGTGTGTCACTGTGGGTAAACCTTCACACTCAAAGACTTGGCATCACGTTTGCGCGACCCAACTATAATTTAGTTATTCTATTCATTGCGAGAACACACAACTTTATGATTGCTAGTACAAACTGTTTACGTGGCTGCGGTAACCGCGCAAGGCCGCCGTTGGTCGTTGCCTCGCCACCAGCCTTGTCTGTTCGTGACCAAAGACTTTTACCTTTTTTGACGCAGAGTTATGTCACGGAGTCGTGATCGTTGCTCTTTCCCGGATCGGAATGTTTTCAAGGAAATTATGTGGGACGAGGTCTACAACTATAAACTTTTTATTAAATTTAGCATTACCACTGCTTATGAATTAAAAGAAAGAAAAAGATTTAAATACAGAAAGAACAAACGCAATTGCGATATTTTAATATAAAACAATCTATAAAATGTAATATTATACTTAAGTTAAGCAATGTCAACACACCTCTAAACACATCTCTATTAAATATGTATATTGTATGTGTCCTTGTGCTAAATAAATTTAAAAAAAATGTTGATGTTCTTTCGTCACTTATCTGATTGAATTATCTACAAATATTTATACGTTTATTATGTTGAATAGATATAATAGTATCGAATTCTGGCAAAAAAAAAACCAAGTATTAAAGAATAAACTAGGCTATATCAAGCTAGGTTGCTCGATCTTGAATGAAGATGTTTTTTATTGGTTATAGGCAAAGCATTTGACCGCCGTCTCGCCTGATATTAAGCTGTGGCGTCTGTAAGTTTTGTAGTCGATAAAATAAAGGATATGGAGGAATCGGATCATGTAATTCTTTCGCCCACTCTCCAAAGTGCAGTCTATAAAACACTGATACTCATAAGCTAGCGACTTTACGACGGTGACTCAAGCTCTGCTACTTAGTTTCTATCAATGCAGCATGACTGCCTTTTGGACTGTCTCTGAATAGGTCTGGAGCTGGTTTTTTGCCGATCTATTCCAGGTATGGCTACAGTATTCCACACAGAAATGGACTTTAGCTACATAGAAGTTTAAGAGCTGTCCCGATGATTACATCTGTAAAAATAAGTACCCACTTATTTTACAGATGTAATCATCAAAGCCACCACTCACCACCCACTGGCATAGATAAAATAATAGTTACTATACAGAACTGGTGTATTTGCATTAGATATTTCTAATATTTTAATGGATAGATACAATATATACAAGGGGGCATTTAATTCACACTTTTCCTTAAATGTATGTACTTAGACCAGGTTATAGAAGATTAGTACAAGGTCCAATAAAAAAAAAAGATTTAGTTTTAGTATTTAGAGCCTCTTAAAATAACTGCATGACAGCTAAAATGTCTATTTAACGGTAGACACAGCGCGGGCACCAGCTGAGTGCTCTGTAAATGTTTCGTAGGCAATAAAATACCTGCTTTGTTCAATGTCACAAGGCTTTTATTTAGAATTTAAATTTTATAGCACCTAAGTTTAAGTTTATTTCATAAGTACTTTTTTATTTAGTTATATGGGAGCATTCTATAGCATGGAGTGAATACATACATTAAAGGAAAAGAACGAATCAAATTCCACCTTGTATAGTATTAATATACTGCCGCATCATTCCTAGGATAAGGATACCTATGGTTTTTTGCAGCTAATTTAGCTTTGGATTCGAGATAAAAAGTATTTATATGAAACTGAAACTATTTTTTTACCTACTTAATATTTCCGCTAAAAAAATTGCGAAATTGACAAGATGGCCTCAACCATGTATTTATTTTACGGTTACAATGGAAAATTGTGTACAAAAGGAAGGAAAATTCACCAATGACAGGCAGCAGTTTCTAGGCCGCTATTTCCTTTACTTTGCTGCCACGGTCACGTGCTTGGCCACTTTAATGTGACTCTTTGCATTTTAACACAGCTATTCGTCTCGGGATGGACGTGAGAGCTCATAATGTGTTGGTTATTTCACATAGTAGGTATATTTACCTAAACAAACAATTCCGAGAAGTTAGTCGCCATCAAATATCTTTGCATAAGTCATTTACGCCTGAGCGTTGGTGCGATGTCGGTGGGCTCGATGTAAAACCTTTTTTGTCACAAACCTTTTTGCGTGGCTAAGATGGCGTAATAATATTTTTGAATTTTTCTCTTTGTAATTGGCTGCTGCAAAAAGTTTTTACTGTGATGTTTTTATTAATATCTGACGATCATGTTTTTTGCAATTCATATAATACGATTTGACGAAAGATATGAAAAGACAATGTGTCTTAGAAAATTTTAAGTATTTCTTTTTGCATTAACTGTTTATAATAACTTAGATTATTTCAAATTTCAGGGCAGCATATACTTCTGTAAAGAAAATCCAAGAAGAATGAACATTTCAATAAGCAAGAAGACTGAATCTAAATCACAAGAATGAAGCAACAAAAAGAAAATAGAAAAAACTGCGTAGATTGAAGAAAGAAAAGAATTTGTGTAGATTGGTTAGTTATCTTTGGTTATCTAGCTGTATGAGTATTTAGACATCATAAAGCTAGGTTACCGGAGTTAAGTGCCATCTACGACTTCGGTCGTCAATGTAGAAGATTCAACATAATAAATAAATCTGATGTACAAAAAAACGCCTCCGTACATGTTTAATATCTCACATGTGCGAACAAAGCGATTTGCCTCCACGTTTATCCAAAGAGTGGAACGCTTTACCGGCGCGGGCGTCCACATTTCCCGACAACTATAACGTTGGAGTCTTCAAAACGAGAGCAAACAGGTATCTTCTAGACAAACTTGATACAACCTAGACCGCATCTTCACGAGAGTAAATTTTATTCTTAGAATAAATCGCCATTTGTTCGAGAGTAAATCAATTTCACATTTTACCATCTACAATTCTAAGAATAGCAAGTCAATTCGAGTATAAATCCAAGTTTGGTCGAATCCACCCTAAGTGAGATAGTGGTCAAACGCAAGCCTATCGAACAATAAAAAAAAATCGATTAGGCTATTGAACTGTACTACTACTGAAGATGATATAATACTGTTTTAATTATCTACATGTTTTTGAACATGAAAAAGAACTGTAGGGATATAGTGCTTTTTGGCGTTCAAGTTTATTTGAATATTCATTACTGTACTCAATGTGACGAGCTAGTCGTTCACCTGGTGTTAAGCGCCACGGCCGCCCATAACAGAACAGTGTCACTCGGAACTAAAACACAGAGTTTCGCGCGACACTGCACTGCGCACATCATTCCGAGACATCAGCACAGTCTAGTAATAAGATTACTATGCTGTAAGATCACATCACAAAGTCTCAATTGCCCAGTAATTTCACTAGCTACAGTGCCCTTCAAACCGGAACACAGTAGTGCTTGCACAGTAGTGCTTGCACACTACTGCTTGGCGGCAGAATAACTGGCAAAGCGGTGGTACCTACCTAGACGAACTTTGCAACAAAGTCCTACCACCTAGTAAATATCATAAATAAATATAAACTTTTGACTGGCCTGATGGCTCGGTTGGTAGTATCTCTCCCTTCTACACTACTACAACACTTCTACACTAACTACAGGTTGTGGGACCGATTTCCACCCAGGACAAATATTTGTTTGATGAACATCGATCTTTGTTCTGTGTCTGGGTATTATATTGTATTCTATGTATGAATTTAAAAACAAAAAATATCTAAATATTGTATCAGTTCTCTGGTTCGCAAAGTAGGCATAAGTTTTGCTTAATTTGGGGGCTTGATGCCGCTGTGTGAAGTGTCCACTTTTGGCCACAATGATTTTAAACATTAACGAGTAAATTAAAGTGTATTTTTATAAACTCGTACTAAAGATACGATTTTATTACATGGTTTTGTAAGTAATGAACACGCAACGCAACTCAATAAGAAGTATTAAAGCAGCTGGCATAGAAGCTCCTTTCTCTTCACTCCCAATTTACCTGTTTTCCCGCGAGAAGTCTATTTTCCGAGATAAAATGTAACCTATGTTGATGTCGTTTGTATTAAAAATCTGTGTGCAAAATTTCAGCCAAATTGGTTCAGCTATTTTTGAGTGAAGACGATACATAGAAGTAGACTATAACTATTACTAGCGTACTGAACTTACCGTATTACTAACGGAAAGTAATATAATTTTACGGATAGCTTGACCTGATTGCCAATATACAAAATATTATCTGGCACTTCAACCGAATATTCGGCCGAATACCGAACATGGAAAAACCATGCCGAATACGAATAATTACCGAACATTCGGCGCATCTCTAATTAATATTATAATGGCTGAGTTGCTAGATTAGCTTGTAACTAACTGGACATCCAAACAAATGGCCAACTTCCAACTGTTTTAGTATTCATGGCAACCCTAATTGGCCAATTTATATCCGAACCGTTCCCTACCACCTATTCACAAACATTTATTCCAACTTCCAAATAAAGCAGCAAGTTCTTGAATAAAAAAATTCCCAATCGAATTATGGTCGGAAAGTTCGGTAATTGATTTCAAGTAAAATTTTGACTCAAAAATTCGTAGGCGTTATTTGCGACAAATCTTTGGAGCCGCACAAAAAAGAATTTGATATGATTCCGGGATTTTTGAGAAGTATGTTATGAAGTTTTTAAATATTTCTCAATGTTTGATAAAAACAACAATACGCAATAATAATAATAACAAGACTAACGCCCAACGATCACATACATAGATCCTTGGACCCTTACTAGGATTCCCTCTATCTAGGGACCCAGGAACTACGAGGATCACGGTCAATACACCACCTAGACTGAGAACAAGTATTTGCGCTTCTTTCTCTGCACGAAAACTAGTACCTGTCGCGGGATTCGAAAGATACGCTTCTTTTTATTCATTAAGGTATGACCACAATAATAAGGAACATGTAATTTAAATAGTCTTATTCATAAATATTATTGTATTTTCTGTAATTTTTCGTAACTAACTAAACAAATGATTTGAAGGTTGAAGGTTTCTTCTAAAATAATAGTTATTTCATATTTGACTTCAATTAACCCGCGTATTAGCATATAGCTTAAAAACCTTACTTAATATAATTTAAATTATATAATTTTTTTTATATTGTCTATTTGTTTGGGTGGTTTTTATGCTGAAACGGCCGAACCAATTTTGTGCCAGTGTGCAAAATTTCATAATTTTGCACACTGGCTTACATTACTCGGGTCGCCGTAGGACTTTTGTCCCCTTTATATCATAAAAATTTGGGAATTTGGTAGGTTGCAGTTGTAATTGCGGGACGCCCCTAGTAACTAATAATTATATTACAAATATACAAATTATATACAATAATATTACAAAGTATAAATAAATAAATAAATTTTTTTTAGAGAAAACTATTCATTTTTTAGCCATCCCTTTGCTCAGTGGCTTTTCAATCAAGTTAATGAAATTCAGATTGAACCCGATCAAAGCAAATATTTGACCGCACCGCACAAAGTTCAGAGCTCTCTAATACCTGCCCATTAGACAGAGACCTTCGACTTGGAGATGATAAACTTTTACAATTTTAGAAATATTACAGGTAGAAATGACATGCTCATACTCATTGTTCAACTTTAGTTAATGAAAAGAATGAATGAAAATAAAACTAATAATAAAGAACTGCCGCTTCAGTTCTTCCTTTTGATCCACCAATGGTTCAAAAATATTAAATATTTATTCCAGTTTGATCCACCAGTAAGGGATCGTCACAAAATTTAACTGGGTTGGATCCTCTAAGACTTTTTGAGGACTTTCCGTTAGCCTATCGTGCATATGTTTACATATATCTATTAAGATAGACTAGCAGTGATTGAATTTTACTACAGTGTTTAATAAGTACAGACTAGCAAGCAGTGTTTTTGGTAGTCATGTAATGCATTTGTGAACGCAAAATATAGTGTGTTCAAGGGTACGTTAGGCCAAAGCTTTTATATTAGTAAAACGCCCCGAATTAAATGAATTGTATGAAGTGTGTAATGTACTCAGTCTAGCCTAAATATTAGATTAATGTACTCGTATGTAATGGATTATAATAAATATTATAAATATTTGTAGACCTAAGCAAAGCTATTGCCATAGGAACATGGCTGGAACATGCGTCAAGCTCGTGAACGGGTGCTGCTTGCGGAAGCTGGTTTGCTCGGTGGTGTACGCACAATTAGAAATAAGTACTTATGTTTACGTGTTATTGGCTGTATTGTCCTCCCTGTATTATATATATGTTCGTGTTAATAATAGGCTTAGTTAATAAATATAAAAAAATAATCTAACAAAAAGCACGGACCCAGGTGTCTGTGGAAATTCAGTATAAAAAAAAGTGCCATAGGAACCAAATAACTGATACAATATTCGTACTTAGATACATTTTGTTTGTAAATACATACTTAAATTACAATATAACGACCAGACGCAGAACACACATCGATGTTCATCACACAAATATTTGTCCTGGCTGAGAATCGAACCCACAACCCACAGTTCAGAAGGCAGGGCCAGTCACTGAGCTATCGAGCCAGTCATGAAATGAACGAATGAAATGAAGTCATGAATGAATAATCACTTCCAGCATCAGAATTTCCTTATAGGTACAATCTGAGTTTCAAAGAATGAATTGTAATTAAAAGAGGAAGGTGTTCATTAATTTTCGCTTTGTCTTCGACTTTTCTTAACAACGGATTAAGAATACAATGTAAATTAAATTTCAAAGGAGTGGATTAATATATCTGTTGACCAACATTTTAGGACCGTTCTATAGCCTTATTTCAGATTCTCATTTGTTTAAGTTAAGCCACGAACAAAGCTGGGATAATATTAAGTTATTGAAAAGGGATTGTCAAATATTACGGGAATTACATTGTGCTTAAACATACTTTTAGTTTGGGAGATTTATATTATTTTATCTGTATATATGATATGTGTATTGTCTTCAGTACCTATAAGAAACGCAACATAACGCCACACCATGCCACGCCACGCAACGCAATGCTACTCAATGTCACGCAACTCAAAACAATAAAAACTTTTGTTCTAATACTTATAAAAATAATAAATATCTGAATAAGATAATGCAGCTTTAGTCCAGTCATTTTAGGCATTTTAAACCCCAATCTGGGGAAAAATTCCTAGTGGGCTGAAATTTTGTATACACCTTTATTTCGGTGATATTATGAAGATGTGAAAAATCAGCATCGATATCGTGCCGGCTATAAAAGTTACAAAGGTCAAAAGGTCTATATAAAAATGAACGTGCATCATTGTGCATCATTCATTATTTAATTATTATTTATTTGTGTAATGAAAAAATTGGGAAAAAATATGGCAAAGCCAAAGCCAAAGATATCTATATATCATTATAATTATACACCTATACATCATTATAATTATCGTTTTAATGCAATTCTGTAAAAAGGAATGAAACAGCGTTCTGAAATTAGTGTCCTTTAATTAAATAAGTAGTTTCTCATGCAATCTCACTTCCACTACCTCTTGCAATTATGCTGGCGAGAGTGAGAAAAATAGTAGGTATATTTTACGTATACTTACAGAAGCCAATTATTCAAAATCAATTTATTTTCCGAGCTCATTAATCTCGGGCCAGATCTCTATGGCAGTATGGCCTTCTTTATTCAAAAGAAATCGGTCATTTTCTTTTTGAAAGAAGTCCAGTAATTATTGGAGTAAATAAAGTCCAATCAGACTAATGGATTCGTTATTTGGGTATTTAATCTGGGCCGTCAAGAACAAACTAATGCTTTTGCCCAATATATTTGCTTTTGCCGATTGGGTACACTTTTTGTACAGAATTACAGACTTGGGCGCAAAGGTCAATTTGTTTATGTAAGAAAGGTTAGTACAGTGGAGTAAGTAATTGCGTCGGTTTTTGTTTAAGCATAGTTACTGGATCAGCTAATTTCTCTCTCAAATGTTTTTTTTCATTGGTGTAAATGAAAATTAGTCTCCTGGCGTAAAACATAAGCCACTAATCCCGTAGCTACAAGGCTTTTAGCAAGTACGCCTTTCGTAGAGCAGGGAGACCTGCACTATGAAACTGAAATAAATGATAAGGAAATAAATAATACTGAAGATTTTTGGCGGGAAAGCGAAAAAGATTGCGTCACCGCATTGTATTATTTTCCAAAACTTGTGTTATTTTCAGTGTTAGTGCATAAAATTGGTGGCATTATATTCGTTAAGTGCTGGATTACAGGCGTGAGTGTGGGAAAATGGTATAATGATGGCGAAACGTTTCTTTTCATGTTGTTTCCAAAACTCCATAGAAGCTTCAAGTTGCCACCACTTTACTAGGAGTATGACTTTGAGTAGACTATGACTTGACTTGGTGACTTCGACTGTGACTTGACACATATTTGCGTGAAATATCATTAACTTGATAAATTATCAATTACTTGACACTGGCTAAATACACAAAAGTGTGGAGCCAAAACATAAAAAAATAAATAATACTGAAAATAATAACGTTCAAATAACCGAGCAGAAGGCTGTGAAATACAAATTATCTTGTCTGTTCCACTGTTTCCAGTACTAAGTATTATTTATTCTGTGTCAGAGAGATCCCTGACGCTTTGACTGCACTGGTGCTGACACTAGCCCCCTACTAATAATAATAATAACCACATACATAGATTCTGGACCTTAACTGGGATTCCTTGTGTCTAGGGACTCAGGGACTGCGAGGACCATGTGTTACCAACATAAAATTATCAAATGTGAATGTACTTATATAGTCTATGGTTTTTCGTTCTTCTACTTCTTTGTAACGAATGGCAAGCAAGTTAATTTTATACAATAAATTTATTTAAATTCATTTAATTGTTTTTATGAGCATTACGTTCACCATGATCCCACAACACTCAGACACAGAAACAAGTATTTGCACTTTCTTTGCGCACAAATACTTGCCACGGGAATCGAACCCTCTGCCTTCGAGCTATGAGCCAACCTGCCCACCCACCACACCACAGAGGCTGTCAAACATTGCATAAATGGTGAAATAGCTGCTCAATATTTTATTTTATTTTAAACTTGATAGACAGAAACAAAACACAATGTTTATTAGTTATACGGTAATTTAATATATCCATTCATTAGCCTCATTAAAAATATTCAAAAATTCGCTCAATCAAACGTTTTTGCATATAAATACAAGTAAATATTCAGGGAAAACATCACAAATAACATCCTAAGCGAAATTAATTAGAAACAACTGTATTTTCTCATTAACAACATTCCGGCAGGTTCGTTAGTCTGCAAATGAGCGCAAAACAGCGCTTAGCTTAGGTAAGGTATATGTAAAATATTACTGTTTTTATGCTTTGATATATGGATAAAGTTTTGGTAATAATTTGTAATATAGTAGCTGTAATATTTTTTCCCATTTTGAATTAGAATTTATGGTATGAAGTTTAATTGGATTAAAAGATTCTGAAATTCATAATTGTACATGAATTACTAAGAATATGGTTAAAAAACTAGTTAGGTACAAAGCTGAATAGAAATACGACCACGGCCTATCAGAACCTCCACCACACATACCTGCCTACCAAAATATAAATTAAGACTTTGTGACTTTTTATTTATTTCTAATAGAAGGATCAAAAAAAAAGTAGGTACATAATCAGAGAGTAGTTTTTAAGAGCCTGAAATAATTGTTATAGCAATATAGATTCGCGTCGTTGCGATCTGTTTTTAAGAATGATATTTGCCATCCGTTCTATGGTAGGCGCCAAAATCCGCTTCATAATCTTATTCAAATCCAACGATATCGATGGTATTTATCCTCCAAACTAGAGCCATCCCACGATTTTCATTGAATTTTACTGGTTTTCGCACGCCATTGGGATACTATCCGATGTAGATAGGTTAGGATTGATTACAATGTCAAGTTAATGTAGTATAAGCTATTGTAAAATATTCTATTGCAGAGCCTAAATATCTGCCTACCAAAAATATTGTCAACATTTGGTACAAAATACACGAAAATAATCATCAGAATATAAAAGGCATAAAGGTCCAAAATAAGAAAGCCGTATGGTATCATAGGGTATCTTCTCACCAACTTTGTATAGTAAGCAAGTATCAGTTATTTGGACGATGTATATATATATATATTATAATGCGATTATTTAGAGATAGATGAGGAAGAAAAAAATAGAGTTGGGAAACAGAGGAAAGACTATACAAAATCTTAAATCTGCACAATCCAAACTGGGCACTATACCAACTCAGCAAGGAAATTATAATTTCAGGTCCATAGTTTTATGAATATTAAAAAAACCACACATGACTAAAGCGTTATCATCGTCGAATATGTTCTTACTATTCTGACATGAACCTTTTCTCACATGGAGAGAGGCTGGCCATAATCCACAGCTGGCCAAGTGCGTGTGGTGAATGACACATTTTCTCGAATTTTGTGATTCTTGAACATGTCGGTTACCTTACCGGTTACCGGTACCTCACAGTTTTTTCCTTCAGCCTAGGTGCTGGGCCAAGAGGGATTTAAACCTGAGCTGAGCCACACTCGCTCTCACCAAAACAGTTGTATAAAACCTAGCTGCGCCCAATGATTTCTGCCCCAGTGAAGATGAAAAATAGTTGAAATCCTGCCTACTGAATATACTCACAAAATTTCATCAGAATCAGTCAAACCGTTTTGGAGTTTTGTTACTAACACTGTGGTACGAGAATTTTTTATATTAGATTTTACTAAACTGTTGTAGTGTATACATTGTACTGGAGGGTAGGACTTAATAAATCCGTTGTTGTTCCAAGCTCGTTTCATTGTAATCACAAAATAAACCAAGAAAAATAATCTTTAAAAATCTCTCTCAGTTTGAAAACAATCGTTCGATAGGTAAAGTGGACCGAGGTCACGTTGCTAAGTCCCCAGATTAGAATACAATAACAGCGGCGACATCACGTTGCCACTAACCGATGCATGTTAGCTCTGAGCTTTCAATTCATCCGCTTGTGGTGAATGAATACGTAAACCTTAATTACAATGTGCTTCAAAAATATTAAATTATATACGTGCTTGCAGCGGGCGGTGATTGTAAAATGTTTTAAGTAAAGGATGTATGTAATACTTTGCGAGATAATTGCATATACCTATGAGAAGCCTATTCGGTCTAGTTTTAAAGAGACCCAAATTATATGTTTGACAGGAAACAGGCCGAGAGTGTTCCATTCTTCAGCAGTTCTACGATATATTCTAATGTCAATGTAGCAAGTATAGTTTTATGGAAAAAAATATTATTGTAACCAGCCTGATAGCTCAGTTAGTAGTGCCTTCCGTGCCTTCTGCCGCAGCTTGTGGGTGCTATCCCCATCCAAGACAATAATTTGTGTGATGAACATCGATGTTTTTTCTGTGTCTGGGTGGTAAACACAAAACTCTATTCACACCTTCATTTATCTTCTATCGTTATAAACCAGAAATATCTATAATAATTAGATATTTCTCGGTGACAAGTCATTGAGTTAAATACAAATGGGATAAGAGCAAGTAGATTTATTGGACAAATTCACCGCTTTGTGGAGTCGAATATCTAACGTTCCGGCCCTTTGTCCAATCTAGGGTGAGCAAATTGGGCACAATCGGATTCATCCACATCTTATCTTTCACTTGGATCGAGTTAGTGTAGTGTGTATTTAGTGCTATAACGTAATGTAGTGCAGTGCAAGTAAGTGCTACCTACTTAAAAAGAACACAAGAACAATGTGTCTTCGCCTTAATAGAGACAATAAGAAAAGTGTTATTGGACACATTCTTAGATAATTAAATGTTTCGGAGATTAGGTTAAATGTAAATTACTTATTAGCCACATGGATGGCTAGATTGTAATATTATTAGAGTGCTCAAAAAAGGTAATCTAGAAAAAAAAAAAAAAAAAAAAAAAATTGGGCACAATCGGGTTCACTTCTTATCTTTCACTTGGATGTGACTACTATCTTGGATAGGGTTTAAGTGCAATGAATAATGCACATAAAAGTATTGATAATGTGTAAAAATAAGTGTATTCTATAATGAAATGTTTTTTAAATGGTTTTATTTCACTATATACAAAAATATTTGATTCATCCAAAAAGTAGAACAGAAAGGAATAATATTTTAATAAAATAAAACCGTAGTAAGATACAACAAAGAGATAGCACGTACAGAGATATGTTTTCATTCGAAAAGAAAATTGTACAACTACTAATATAGCAAGTTTCTAAGAAAGTATACAGCGCCACTCATCTAGTTATAATAATAAATAACTATTATCCTATTTCTATTTCTAAAAATGAAAATTCAAAATGAACAACTAAGCGCCTGAAGCAATACATGCTGCAAGATACTCTTCAGATACACAACGCCTTGGTTAATATTTCTAAAGTAGGCGTTACGGGAAAATTTACTTATGTATTTCTTTAAAGCGCTACACATTTAATGTGGTGTAAGTTTCCGCTTACAGTAAACCTTATATGTAAACCGTCATAAATGTGGAAATATAAACGTAATTGGTTAAACCGTAATTTGTGTCTTATGGGTTTTTTTTTTTTTTTTTTTTTTTTAATTTATTTTATGGGCTTTGTCGCTGTGCGACCACATCGCCCAGTAAGAAAATGCATACAAAAAAATTACAATATTATTTGATTAAGCCCAAATCGGTTAATTTATATAATAAAAGGGCCTGATACGACATAGGACAACTCAGAGTACTATTACAAAATCCTACTTCTAACATATTACGTCTGCTAAGCCAAGCTCTCCTGTGGGTTTCATTCCGCACACACTCCATCAAAATATGTAGGACATCCTCGAGTACTCCGCACTCGGTGCAATTAGGAGATGGTGTTTTTTTCATTAAAAATGCAAACTTATTAGTGGGAATGTGTGCAGAGCGAAGCCTTAGTGCAGTCACTAACAATTTGCGGTTCATAGTACAGTTGTCAATCCATGGGTGTTTGGCGATCAGTGGCTGAATCGTTCTAAACCAAATGCCTTTTTCTCTCGATCTTTCGTCAAAGTACTCTTGCCAAAATATCCGACATTGTTCTTTTACAATTTTAACATGGTCGGTAAATAAAGGAATGACCTCAAATGGAACTCCGTCTACTGTAGCTTGTTTCGCTAAAAGATCAACAGCATCATTTTCTTTCAATTGGCAATGTGATGGGATCCACTGTAAGAATATGTCCTTACTTTTAGATTGTAAACTTAAGATTGATTCCAGAATACGGTAGGCGATCGGTGCACCTCGCGTCACCTGCGAGGTACAGCGAGCCAAATGTTGCAAAGAGCTTTTTGAATCAGTCAAAATAACAAATTTATTATAATTGATGGACTCGATGTAAGATAAAGCCTCTGAAATAGCAATTAATTCAATATGCATTATTGAGATGTCTGCATCAATCTTAAGTTTAATATAGTTGCCTTGTAGTGGGTCCAAAAATGCCGCGCCTCCATCTTTGCCGTCTTTGGATCCGTCCGTAAAAAGTTTATAGCAACTTCCGTATTGTTGATGAATGTAATTTGAAGACAAAGCATTTAAACGTTGAAAACTATACAAACGTTTCGCGCGATCAATGGTTAGAATTGAGTCGAATACTACACGGGATAAATTAATATTGCTTACCCAAGTCTCCAACAAAAACATCTCCAACCGGTTACTACAATGAATAGGTATTGTTTTTAAGTCCGAATGAATTGAAACTAGCAAGGGAGGTTTTTTATTAAGCCAATAATTAGATCGCATATTACGGGAAAGCTCTTCAATCATGTCAATTGTTTTATTATTTGAAAATGATTTAGATTTCAACCAAAATTTTCCTGCTAAATATCTTCTTCGATAATTAAGGGGTGGGAGACAAAGGTCGCTTTCCATCACATGGATTGGAGTGCTTCGAATGTAGCCTCCGATTACACGTAAAGCTTGGTTTTGAATTCTATCTAATTTTAGTAAATTAGTTTTGCAGCTATTGTCAAATAAAAAGCTTGCGTAGTCTATTCTACTGCGGATAATTGCTATGTATAAACGCCTCATATGTTTTTGGTGGAGACCCCAGCTTCGCCCTGACAACACTTTTAATAGGTTTATGAATTTTGATACTTTCTTTGAGGTCTCATTAATGTGTTTGCCCCATCTTAATGAGCTATCCAGCCACAGTCCCAAATATTTGAAATGATTTACCATTGGCAGAGAGTAATTATTAATTCTGAGCTCGACTGTACTTCTAAATCCACCTTTTTTGAAAACACACAATTTGCTTTTTTTTGGAGAAATACTTAACCCTAGATTATTTAACATAGAATTTAACTTCTGACAGGCAGTTTGTAACTCTGAAGTTGCAAAATCTAAATCATTTTTTGAGACATATAGAACAAAATCATCGGCATATTGTGAAATTTGAACATTTTGTATACTGTTACATATATTTAAAGTGGCAATATTGAAAAGTAACGGAGACCATGGGTCTCCCTGCGCTAAACCTTGTCCTGTGCTTCTTACAAGTTCACTTCCACCAACAGATACTTTAAGATATCTTTCAGTTAAGTAAGACCAAAGGTACAAACAGATCTTTTCACCCACACCCAACTGGTCCAGTATTGTCATAAGCACCGATACATTCACATTATTATAGGCACTATCTATATCTATAAAGCAAGCAACAGTACTTATATTTTTTGAAAAACCTATTTGAATTTGTGAGACTAAACGGGAAAGGCTATCAAAACAAGATCGGGCTTTTCGGAAACCTACCATACCATCAGGAAATAAAGCTTGCTTTTCGAAAAACCATTCCATCCTTTTATTAATAATAGAGTGAAAAATTTTACAAAGACAAGAAATGAGAGATATCGGTCGTAAAGCGGATGATGAGTTTGAGTCTCTGCCCGGCTTGGGGATAGGCACTATCTTAACTTCACGCCATTGTGTTGGTACAAAACCGGAATTGAATATTCTATTATAAAGACATAATAATAGCGTTTTACCTACAGTTGGCAGATGTTTAATCATTGAAAATGAGATCTGATCAGAACCGGGTGCAGTATCGTTTTTTTTAATTGAATTATTTAGTTCTTGTAAAGTGAAATCAGATTCTAGTTGAACATTATTTGATTGAAACTGTGGCCGCGGTGGGCAGACGTAATCGGGCGTTAGATCATTCAATAGTGTTTTTGCCTTCTCTTGATCTACGCAGCGACTAGACGTATTGGAACGGTATCCCTTAATCCACCTCATTTTGCGCCACATAACAGATGGGGACGCGGTTTCATCTATAGAGGAGCAAAATCCCTCAAAGGAATGACACCTAGCCAGACGAATTACTCTTTGTGCATTACTGATTTTATCTTGTAGGACCTCTAAATTATCTGGTGAAGGACATCTTCTCAGGTTTGCCAGCGCTAGCCGCCGTTCTGCTACCGCTTTTGACAGCTCCGCGTTCCAGTAGGGTTTGGGTGAAAATTTACTATTTAGATGCTGGGGGATCTTAGTGTAAGGTATGAATTCATTTGCGGCCGTTTGTAGTGCATATACAAACATATCATAAAATATTTGATTGTCAAGAGGAATAGTAAAGTCTAATAATAGTTCTTCCAATTTTTTAGTATAAGAGGACCAATCGCATTTCTTAAAATTTCTTTTTTGTACGATGTCCCTAGGTAAACACATAGCGCCTGATATTTTGATAATTACATGGTCACTACCGAGGGTTTCATTGGTGGTGTTCCAGGACAAGATAGTGGCTAACTCTGAGGATACAAATGAGATATCCGGAGATGTCTGTTGTAACGAGCCATTAACGAGTCTAATTCTAGTCGGGGCACCGTTATTTATTGAAACAAAATTGTGGTCTAACATGCTGTCGAAAATTTGAGCACCACGATGATCGGTTCGGCACGACCAGTTAGAATGGTGTGCATTAAAGTCGCCTAAAATTAACGATTTGTTACCACAAAGAGAGAACACAGTATCCCAGTCATTTTGTGTTGTATGCACTGTTGACGGACAATAAATCGAGATAATGTTTTCAATAAAACGACAGTTACTAATTTTAACATGCAAAAATTCAATACCAACGTTGGGGCTGCGAGATAAGCATGCAGTGGCCTTGACCGATTTATGAGTCAAAATAGCCACGCCACCATACCCGTCCATTCTATCTGACCTATAAGTGTTATAGCTATTTATATTAAAATAACTGTCGGGCTCGAGCCACGTTTCGCTTAGCACAGCTATGTGAATTTTTTCTTGAGAAAGCAAAGATTCTAGTGATATAGATTTGGGCCTTAGACTTTGACAATTCCATTGTATAATACTTACGTTAACATTGATAGGGCTACAATCCATAGTCATTAATGACAACGTTCATAAACGTTGACATTAACGAACTAACGGATATGTTGCTACCGACAACCTTTGATAAAATCCATTCCGTGATAGTTGACACTACTTGGCGTATCTTATTTTCTAGCCCTTCTTCACTCATTACAATATTTTTTAACTTAATTAATAGCCGCATAAAACCGAACTCTTTCGCTTTGTTAATCCTATCAGCTGTTACCTCACTGTTGTCCCGTGTCGTATAGGTATCGGTGCATTCCTCCATACTAGAACTGGTTTCTATAGGTGGTGCGGCAGGGGTAGGTGGGCGGGGCGGTTGCTTGAGTCTCTTCTGCTTCTTACGGCTTTGAGCTACCTTGAACGAGTTGCTGTCTTCCTCACCATGAAATAACTCCGACATTAACCTTTCACTCCGTACTGGGTCAGTGGTTACCGACGGCACCACCGGCGGCGGAGCGGATGTAGCTTCCAGCGGGTTCAGGCTCGGAAATTCGGGCGCTGTAAAGGGGCTCATATCTCGTTCTGACGTAGGCGTGGGCGGTACATACATGCTAAGAGCCTTCCTATAAGTGCAGTTGAATTCTGCCATCAACTCTCTTACCTTCCTTTCCTTTCTGTAAACTGGGCAAATTCTTTGTAAAGCCATGTGATTCCCGATGCAGTTTACACAACGGAATGTTTTACTTTCGCAGTTTGCGTGACCTTTTGAGCATTTTGGGCATACTACCTTTTTGGACGGACACATTTTTAAACTATGACCATACTTCCAGCATCTAGAGCACTGTGTCACTGGGAATACATACGGCTCCACTTTAACCCTCATTCCTTGAATAGAGACATGACTCGGGAGCATAGAACCCCGGAACCCAAGGCGCACGGATTCAGAGGTTATCCAAGCATTAATAGACGATCCATCCGTATTTCTTTTCCTAAGCCTTTTAACGGAAATTATTTCTATGTTAGAAAATAAGTTTTTTATAATGTCTTGTTCGGGAAAGTCCATCTCAACATCCTTGATTACGCCATAGGATATGCCAACCTCTGATGTCTTTTGGCATCTCCACCCAAGATCCATGAAAGAATGGCATTTGATAAATTCATCTGCATAGTTATCTTCGTCAAACATAATAATCATTTTGTACGGATGGACATATTTTACGCGGCTGATGCTTTTTATATTATTTTCTTTAAGTAATCGTGCTAAAGCGAATTGTTTAGGCAGAATATTAGCGCTCGTTACACACACTTGCGTTTTATCATCAGCTTCAGTTTGACTAGACCGACGAACACTCTTGCGTCCTCTAGAAACCGTATTCCACCCATCATCTGAAGAATTCTCTTCACGTGGTCTCTTCTCTGCTCTGTTTCCTTCCTCCATATTTGGTGTTAGATTACTGCATTCCATGTTTTCTGTCACTACTTCAAAATCAATATTTTCGTCAACAACTTCCCTCCTTGCACTACTTTGAACTAAATCTTCTACGCAATACGGTTCATTTTCCATTGCGAAAGAACGGTTGCCCGACTGCAATAGCCGGGTCCGCGCTTATCGCGAACCTAATTAAAAGTTATTATGCTCCACAGAACGATACACAACCGATCCCTGCGAAGTGCAATCAGGAACTGTGTCTTATGGGTAAAGTAGCAGCTGTACCTACATCATTCGAAAATGTTGTACGGTTGTATTTGCCAATAAGGTATAGGAAATACGTATATACAATAAATAGGTAGACCGTATATCATAAACCGTAAGATGAACCGTATTCTGTAATCATCGATTTATCAAAGAAAAGTAAAACGTGGCAGCAGTGGAAAATTAAGGGCAACTGTTACAAGGTAATTAAATTAATTCGTCAAAATTCCATAATTACGTGTTGAGTCGAGATCTGTAACAACCTTCTTCAACCCTCCGTTTGCTTTATAAAGACAGTTAAAGGCCTTTCTCCACGAAGATAAAATATAATTTACGGCGTAATGAAGTAATTTCCCGTCACCTCACCGAAATTGAGGGATTAAGGAATATCTTAATTTCTTTTGTGATAAATTTATGCTTGTTTCATCATGGCCGCCTAACGACTGTAATTTGAAGCTTCATTGTTTTATTACTTATATTTCAGTTATAATCTTTTAATAACACGTTTAAATAAGTAAGAGGCATCCAAAAAGCCAATAATCAAAGAATGCAGAATGCCCATTGCTGTATTTCATTATTTTTGTGTTAAATAGATTTATGTTTGAACACATTTAGCCACATTTTTCTTGAAAAATCTTTGTGTTTTTGTAAATCTTTATTATTTGGCGTGTTTATCTATCTATCCCTCACACGACGCGTTTAAGTGTTGTAACATTTTTATATGTAATTATTACTTATAATGATTGGCTTAAATTATTTTTAAGTTTGATTTAACGTCTGGTGACTGAAGTTCACTATAGAAAGGAACTAAAAAAATGTTCGCATCATATTAATAGGTCATTAAATATTTAAAATACCAAATCTTTCATTAAAACCTGCCTACTTTTAGGATATGACTATATGCCTGATAAGTTTAAAATTAAATAAATAGTCCAAGTTCAAGATTCCTATATAAGTTATAACAAGCTAAGTTTTATTAGAAATCCGAGATGGATTGTTTGCTTTAAAGAAACTGAAATCATGTAACTTTGTTTCAGAACCGATGCGATCTATTCAGCTTCTGATGGATCGCTTATGCAAAGTATAGGTGATACGGAAAAAATGTTGACTCCACAGAGGGTTTTGATGAATTGCATGCGGATGACAAGTATATTTTGGCTACTTACCATGTGCCTCTTCGTAAAGTTCGTCATCAGTTAGGTAAATATGTGATCATATTCATTCTTGGATCATTATTCGGATTAAAACTAAATTATTTGTAATGCAAACGACTTAATAAATAAACGATATAATAAATAAATATTTGTGGACATTTCACACAGCGCCACCTAGCTTTAAAGCAAAGCTTGTACTATGGGAACCAGCTAGGCGGTCAAGTTACTTAATTGCAACCAATAGAAACCCAAATTTGGATTTGACAGTTTCAATACGCAGCTTAAGTGCATAGTTGCTATGAAAGTTTTCAAATTAGGAATAAAATATCTCCTGTTACAATGCAACCAAAGTTCCGTGATTACCTTCCAGGTAACTGATAGAATACTTCGATACTTTTTGTTTGTAAATACATACATAGAATATAATATAACACCACAGACACGTAACAAATATCGATATTCATCACACGAATGTTTGCCCTGGGTGGGAATCGAACCCACAACCTACAGCTCAGAAGGCAGACTACCAACTGAACTATCGGGCCAATCGAAATATATACTATTGTATACATCTTTAAGCCAGTTATTACAATTATTATACCAACCACTACTAAACGCTACTAGCTCCACTACCTACTACCAAAAATATTCGGACTATATACTAGCCGCGATGACCAGACGCTCCAGCCGCTCCAGCGGTAGGTAGCGTACACAACATGCTGGCAACATTGCCCTGTTGAATTGCAATTTGCAATGCTAATTCGTTGTGTCAAACAAGTGCCAGGTATTGTATATATTTATGTATCTACTCTACAACAACTCTCAATTGAAGGGGTGAGAACAAAAAGGGTTTAACTGTTTTTTTTTCACAAAATGACTTTGGGTATCGTTGGATGCAGCGTGAAATTATCTACAATAATACATTCTCAAAATACCGAAATGAAGCTATTTTCTCTCTCGATTTCAAACTCGAGATTTTGAGTCTAAAAACGGTTTATCTGTCACAGGAATACAGTTCGCTTAGCATAAAAACATTATTATATTTATTTTATTATATTATATTTTTACTGTAATTGTATGAATTAGTACTACATTTAGTATTTTAAAATAGAATTAAAACATTTTCAAGTAACTGAAACTTACATAAACCTTTTCTATTACCTTATAAGCACTCTACATTAAAATGATGCCGTTGAAGTTTAAAAGTCAATTTTCTCGAAACTATCAATTTGACAGTTAAACCCTTTTTATTCTCAACCCTTCAATTGTCCCCTGGCAGCAATAACTTATTTAACGTAATTATCAAAGTAATTCAACTACTCTTTTAATACCGTCGCTTTTCGTCTTATTTAACTTATTTATTTATACTTTAGCCCAAAATAATGTACAAGGAAGACTTAATGCTATGAAGCATTATCTGCCAGTCAACCTGGATGTGCAAGATAACTGATACAATACTTAGACACTTTTTGTTTCAAAATATTTTCTTAGAAACATCGATGTTTATCATACAAGTGTTTATCCTGGGAATCGAACCCACAACCTACAGTTCGGAAGGCAGAGCTACTTCTTAATTCATGAAAGGACTGAAACGTAGAAAACTAAAAAACCTTAGCGTTCTTTTGATTTTAAATTCCTTTCTGTAAAGCCATACATCGAGTACTACCCACCCGTGCTATCTTATATTGGATATCCTATATTGGATGAAGTTAAGCAGCCAGTCCGCGTAAGCTGCTAAACTAGATTGCATTACCGGGACCCAGTTCTAGTCTCGCACACGTCTGGCTTTGCTTACGTCAAGTAGATTTCAGGGTAGCTTTTCTCTCATTTTTAGGCTACAATTTTCGTATGCTATAGTTTTAAAATTGCTTGTTTGTGCCTCATCATGCCTGTTGTTTAATGTTAATGTCACCATCTCCACAACTGTTAATTGGCATTTTACCGGATATGCCAACATAATAACACAATTTTGTAACTATGTTATGTTGGCAATAGATATCTACGTGAACAAACTTCAACTACCGTTCGCCTCGTAATCACTAGCTTACTCCCAAATTCAAGCGTGCGTAAAGAAGTTTTACTTCATAAATAAACGATTTTTACCTTCAACTGCCGCGCATGATAAAAGATAGGCAGGTGCAAATTTTTTTTATTAGAAAACGAACATCAGATTAGAAAATATGTGGATGAGGACGAATATGATTATCTGTAACCAGAAGTGACACTTTCTTCCTCTGTATATCACTGTCCCATCCTTCATCCTGTAAGCCGCGGGGAAAGTGGTGCGTCATATTCATTTTATAATAATTTTTTGTGGACATTTCACACAGCACCATCTAGCTCCAAACTATGCAATGCTGGTCGATGCTACTCGTGACCAAAATGTTGGCACTTATTTGGCACAACGAATCATTATTGCGATTAAACGGAGAAATGCTGCCAGGATGACTGGAGCATTTGACCTGTCTATAGGTCATCGTCGGCTAGTATGTTTTTTTATGTTAGTGAATGATGTGACGAGCTAGTCGTTCACCTGATGTTAAGCGACAAGGCCGCCCATAACAGAACAGTGTCACTCGGATCTCCAAATATATATAGTTTCGTGTGACACTGCACTGCGAACATCTTCCTGAGACATCAGCACAGTCTGGTATTACCAGATTAGATTACTCGACTGTGAGATCAGATCATAAAGTCTCAATTGCACCGTAATTTCCCTAGCTACAGTGCCCTTCAAACCGGAACACAGTAGTGCTGGCGCACTACTACTTGGTGGTAGAATAACTGGCAAAGCGGACGTACCGGACGGACGAACTTTGCAGAAAAGTCCTACCACATTCTAAATAGCAGTATCGTAGTCCAAATTTTTTTTTTTTTATAAGTAGTGTTTAGTAGTAGTTATACAATTAAAGCAAAGCTTTTACTATGGGAACTAGATAACCGATATAATATTTTGATACTTTTTGTTTGTAAATATATACATATAATACAATATAACACCCAGACACAGATCAAATATCGATTTCATCCCACACATTGACTGCCTCTATGGTGTGGTGGTTGAGCAGGTCGGCTTGATCCGGAGGCGGCGGGTTCGATTTCCGCGGCAGGATAAATATTTGTGCACAAAAAAAGCGCAAATACTTGTTCTGAGTCTGGGTGTTGTGGGAACATGGTGCTCGTAGTTCCTGGGTTCCTAGACGCAGGTAATCCTAGTTAGGGTCCAGGATCTATGTATGTGATCGTTGGGTTTTATTGTTATTATTATTATCCCACAAATGTTTGTACTGGGTAGGAATCGAACTCACAACCTACAGTTTGGAAGATAGAGCTTACTACTTACTACCAACTGAGCTGTCAGACTAGTCAATAAAACAATAGGCAATCAGAATCTCATAACTAAATATCACAAAGTGTGGTGTTATCGCTTAAAGTTAATCACACTAATATTATAAATGCGAAATTTTATTATGTGGTGTGTGTTATGGTGTGTATGTGTTATGGTGTGTATGTGTATAATCGTCCTTCTTTACGCTGCAACAGTAGAACAGATTTCAATGAAATTCGTAATTGAGGTAGCTCATCAAGTTTGTCTAGAAGAGATCCCTCTGAGCGATAAGACTACCCATTGTTACACTCTGGTCAAGTTTGTTCACTTTTTTAATTATTTAAGATGTGGTGTTTAAATAAAGAGTTTATCTATCTATCTATCTCATACACTGGAATAACACATAGGATATTTTTTATTGAAACCGCGGAGCAGTGTCGCATATATCGATAAGCTTTTCAAATGTGTACTCTGTCACTTGGATATAAGACGTAATTGACGTTGCGTCACGTCTGTAGTTTCGAATGTCCAGAATCGTAGTACGCCCTTTGTGTGCTCGTTATCTCTAGAGCCGCACGACCGAAATAGTGCACGTTGTGTTTACTTTGTTGCTGTTCTGTGAAAGGATATTGCTGACCTGAAAGGTGGCTTTTATAGAGAAATTTGAACTCATCTTTCGAAATTATTAACGATACAGAAAGCTGACAAAAACTTGTGATATGTTTCCAACCGACTTCAAAAAAAGAGGAGTTTCTCAATTCGACTTTATTCTTATGTTTGTTACCTGATTTTGTGACTGGGTGAACTGATTTTTATTAGTTGCAAGCTGGTGCTTCCCGTGTGGTCCCATTTCGATTTTGGCAAGATCTGATGGGTGGTTTTTGAGTTGTCCTTAATAATGTGTATTTCGACATCAACTACATTGGTCCAGTTCTGAAAACTACGTTAGTCCAGTTCTGACAACTACATTGGTCCAGTTCTGACAATTACATTGGTCCAGTTCTGACAATGGCATCCATAACCAAAACCATCAAGTCAGAAGTCGGTTTTTTACGCTTTCCGTTTGTTATTATGATGATGTATCATTTTGTAATGACATCTCAAAGTAAAATTAATTCAATGAAATTTACAAAAATCTTTCGGAACTACTAATCTAGGCAACACGTGACCAAAATGCTGGTCTCTATTAAGCATTGCCATTCAACGGGGTAATGCCGCCCGTATTTTCGGCACGTTGCCTACTGGTAGTGGCTTCTTAGATTAAGTCCTGCTAATGCTTTTTTAAAATTTTATTTAAGTTTTATTATTTTATAATGATAAATATATGTACGTAATATTGATTTTGATTTTTGTTCAATTTTCTTCATTCTATTCTGTATTTGTATTCTAAGTTAATAATATTGTTATATGAAATATGACTAGATAAATTTACGTATATTGATTATGGTAATTGGCTCTGGCCGTGTAATTGAATTGATGAAATAAATTACGTGTATCAAAAAAAAGCATAGGGTTGTGTTTAAAAAGATTTAGAATTTTATTCACTCGTCTCTACGCGTAGGCAGGACGACCGTAGCGCTACGCCGTAGCACATATGAATAGATGTGCGTAGTCCTACTTCTACGAACACGTCTACAAAGTCTACACACAATGCGGCTGCGTAATTGAACCTTTTTACTTAGGGAGTAACTATTATCTAATCGGTGGCTTTAGCTGTGTGCGAGAAGGCTTGTGAGTGGATATATCCACTCAAAAGCCTCGAATAAACCGAAATATATCCCGGACAAAGAATAGGTACATATTTTGACTAATGATTACGAAGGCGCGAGGAGAATTTAGTAAATTATAATGGAAAAATCCACTATTTGGTTGTATTGTAACCAAATAGTAGGTAGAAAAATACACAACGGTGAAGGAAAACATATGAAACCGACATATTCCAGAAATAAAAAATTCGAAGAGTATAGAATAGTTTTGTGTTCTTTACCTACCCGCATTAAGCCTGGTGGTTAACGGCTATATGAGCCTATATGGCCTATTTTTATGAAAAAAGGCCATGTGTCAGCTTTGGAAACGTAATAAGATGATAAATAATGCAAACGCTCATAATCAACAAAAAAATAAAAATAAAGCTCCGCCGGGACAGTGTATCACTGCCGTGACCAGGATTCGAACCTGGGTTACTACGGCCACAACGTAGGGTCCTAACCACTAGACGATCACGGCTGTCGGAGCTGGTGAGAGGTATGACAAAAATCACGTTGGGTTACAGTAAACGTCGCCAAAACGAGAGCACTTTTACAAACAGTGGCCACCGGTTCGTTGCGTTATCATGAATCGATTTTATCAAGCTTAGGCAGATTAGATAAGAGTTACTACACTCACTACTGTCATTATGTAGAACATATAAGGCCACCCTATGTCCTACTATAGTTTTTATTTATTTATTTATTTGATAGGTTTGCGTCTGACCACTATCTCACCTGATGGTAAGTGCCGATGTGCTCTAGGATATAACACGCTTGCCTAGAAGATACTTTAATTGTCGATTGTAAAACATCAAGATTATAGCTTTCAGGAAACATGGATACTGGTAAAGCGTTCTACTCTTTGGCTGTTTGCATGATAAAAGTGGAGGCAAATCGCTTTGTTCACACATGAGGGATATTAACTATGTAACTATGGCGTTTTTCCATACATCTAGTTGTCCGTTGGTGGAACGGTGATGGTGGAATCAGGTTATGCAGCTCCGATGCGCACTCTCCAAAATGCACTCAAGTATAATAATCTAATATATATGCTATTTTTAACTTGAAAAGTCATCGGTACAGGGCCGAGCGGGAAATGAACCAGTTTTATTTTATTACACTGATCAATTAATCATTTCAATTTAAATATATTTTATTTTAAATTAAATTTTATAACCTAACAAAATACATTTTCTTTTATTGTTCCCGGTGAAAGTGACCTGAATTTCATAATACAGGCCGTGAGCCTAGGTTTTTTCAGGTTTTTGTAACTTAATGTAATGTAACCTATTTATATGCCTTATCCAAAACATATGTAATTTTAATTTCATTTTTCATTACATTTAACAATGGCTCAAGTCTCTAAGGTAAGTGTAGACCTTCTGGGCTACCTAAGTACTTACAAAACAGATAATGAATTTTTACGAGCCACCACTTTATGTAATGTAATCTAAACTAATAATAAATAAGCCTTATCGAAAATAAATGCATTTTTATTTCATTTTTCATTACCATTAAAAAAACAATGGCTAAAGTCTCTAAGGTAGGTATAAACATTCTGGGCTACCTAAGGCTTAGTACTTACAAAACCGATAATGCAGTTTTACGAGCCACCACTTTATGGCTAGGAACGGAATCGCTTAGCGGCGGGAGCCGGCTAGAACAAGGTTTTATGTTTATAGCAAACATCGCTATGAAATATAAGTTGGTACAGAAACTGTACTGTTAAAATTACTACCCTCTATTTATTGCCAAATATCCAGCCCGTGGTTTTTGCATATATCTCCTAAAATCCTATAAAAGGATATTTCCTTTTTAGCCTTACCTTTTACCCTATCCTTTTCAACCTTACGCTGACATATGAAAGTATATAAAAACTCTTCTAAAGTTCCTAGGTCCAAAGGTTTGGGTTGTACGTAGTCAGTCTATCAAGCACTCAGTAGTATTTATATACTTAGATAGAAAATATATAGGTGATGATGATGAGTTGAAAACGTATAAAAAAAAACCTTTTAGATTTTTTAAATAATACATATAAGGTTTTGTTGCCTTTTCTTTTTCATAATAATACCTAATAATACAATTAACTTTAATTTCATAACTTTATAACAACAGACAAACAATTAATAGTATTAAAACACAGGAATTAAATTGTAATTTTTTCCAGTTTTTGTTATTTTAAAATAATTTTATTGAGTCTGTCCAATTTATTATAATAATTAATGTTGATTAATTATTCATAGTAATAGTTATAATAATCTAACGTGTATACAAAAAATAAAGCTCTTCCGCGACAGTGTATCACTGCCGTGACCAGGATTCGAACCTGGGTTACTACGGCCACAACGTAGGGTCCTAACCACTAGACGATCACGGCTGTCGGAGCTGGTGATTGTACCACCGAAATTCATGATCGCTTGCAAATAACTGGAGCACTTTCACTGTTTTTGTTACGGTTTGCGCAAGAGTCGATAAAATGTAATAAAAGCGAGTATACGTCGAAATTGTCGATGGTATTTCTGGGGTTTGATGACAACTACATCGATCAATAATCTATTGTTAAATACCTATTTCTTATAAATTATTTCGTTATATATACTACTTTATCGAATACCTTAATATAGCCCATTCTCATGGATTGTATCCTAACCACGCAGCAACTGTTAAATGTTTTTACTTTTATTTACCAGGGGGATGATCACCAAACTTTGATTGAACAGGAGAAATTTCACATGCACAATAAACTGCTTATTCAAACTGTCAAATCCATACAAATTTGTGTTTCTAAGTGTTGCAATCGCTAACGTTACGTTACATGATTGCCCAGCAGAGTTGACCGTACTAAATAATTTTCTAATTATTTGAACTCGCTATTTCAGGTTCTTTGGATCAAACGCTGAGCTATTGCAGCAATCACGTTTTTTTTTTTTTTTTAATTGTGATTACAAGTTTACCAAGCGAAGTTGGATATAAACGATTATTATATCAACGATTTCATTCAAAGTCATTTCCATGTTTACACCATAGTCATTTAAACCAGTTTCTCTACGTGAACCGGGACATAAAAAAGAGAATGTATCAATTTTCAAATTGAATCACTACGCGTTTTTTTTTTTTTTTTTTTTTTTTTTTTTTTTTTTTTTTTTTTTTTTTTTATGGTACGAAATGACATGACGAGCAAGCCGCTCGCCTGATGTTAAGCGACACGACTGCCCATATCAGTTGCAGTGACACTTGAAACACTAGATTATAGTTTCGCGTGACACTGCACTGCGCATGTCATTCTGAGACATCACAGTCTGGTAATAAGATTACATAACTGTGAGATTAGGTCATAAAGTCTCATTTGCCCAGTAATTTCACTAGCTACAGTGCCCTTCAAACCGGAACACAGTAGTGCTTGCGCACTACTGCTTGGCGGCAGAATAACTGGCAAAGCGGTGGTACCTACCTAGACGAACTTTGCAGAAAAGTCCTACCACCTAGTAAAAACCTTACCTACCACCTAGTTTTAATTGGATCCGCGCATAGTTTCAGTAGAATGCACGAACATATTCTACAGAGAATTGGGTTTCCGCATTGATTGACGAGTGTAAAACGATGGAAACAAAATGTTTGAGCGCCTTGTTTTTGAAGGTGCTGCAATATAACTCATAGTCAATTAGTTTTTCTCGATTTAAAATACGCTTGTACAAATAAATTTTGTATTTTGGTAAAAATATAATGAAATCAAATAGAAAAAAAATTACCGTATGTAACGACTCCAAAAAAACGAGTGTGCTTTAGACCACACTGACGTAAAACTTCTTTAGCTCCATTTATCCGCGGGTATAACTTAAGTTTTTCTTTTTCATGATGTCGCTATTTTAGTAATTGTAAATTGTTATTGTATCAGACATACCAAAATAATAATATAAACGTCAAGTAATTTTTAACTTTGTTATGTTGACAATGGAGCTCTACGTGAAGCAACAACCTTCAACTTCTATTCGCCTCGTTACGTATTCACCAGCTTACTCCTCAAGACAAGCGTACATAATGAAGTTTTACTTCAAAAAAGTAAAGCTAATATGATATTTTTTTAACTTTTTTTTTTATGTTATGGAATGGCGTGACGAGCTAGCCGTTCGCCTGATGTTAAACGACACGGCTGTCCATATCAGCTGCAGTGTCACTTGGAACTCTAAAGTATAGAGTTTCGCATGACACGGCACTGCGCACGTCATCCAGAGACATCAGCACAATCTAGTAATAAGATTACTAAACTGTGAGATCAGATCATAAAGTCTCATTTGCCCAGTAATTTCACCAGCTACAATGCCCTACCTTGCCTACCTTGCCTACAATCCCAATGCCAATAACTTATTTGTTAATGACCAATCAGCGTTCGGTTAGATACCTGAACCAAAATGGTCTAAAGAAATGAATAACATTGCCTCGTTTTACTAAAAAAGTGTAGGTTCTTCGAGTCAACGCACGGACCTATACTTTTTGTAATCCTAACTACGTTTACGTACAAGCTAGAGCGGCGTCTATACACTTTAGAACGTAAATAGACACTCTTTCGTATTCCGCCCCCGTGTCGTGCATGCACTTGATACAACAACGTTAGCGTTTCAATTCATTTCCGCACAAGCCCGTGGCTCAGCGAGGACTTTCAATTAGGATCGAAATTGGAGATTGAGCGCTCTTATAAAGCAAATGTTTGTTCAGGAGAGTGGTTATACGTACGTAGTTATATTGTGACGTGAATTGAGACATGCTGCGTTAATTTACATTGAAAAATTCAGACAAGGACATGAAACGCTGGTTTTATAACTACCGTGAGTTCTTATTTCAAACCGAGTAAGGGCTAAGTTGGAAGTTTACGTTTTGATTGACAAAAAATTAACTACTATTATACATTTTATTTAAATATATAAAAAATACTGTGGATGTGCTTAAATATCATTTTTTTTGTTTTATGGTGTGATTGATCCCACTAGGTGCTTATGTACTTTCAGTGGAACCAAAGATAATTTTATAATTTTTGTGCCAAGTGGATAAAACAAAACTTAGCTTGTAAATGAAATATATTGATATGGCATCGGCAGGTTTTTGACATTGCATATATCCAAAACCAGCTAGGCGATCAGGTAACTTGATTTCAAACAGTAGAAACACCAAATTATATGAATTTGACAGTTTAAATATGCTGTTTATGTGCATAGTTAGAGAAATTTTCAAATTAGGAATGAAATTTCTCCTGTTGCATTGCTATCAATGTTCCATCATCACCCCACTCTAATGAAAATTATTTTGTATTAGAATTAGGATCCACGGCCCCTACACCCAAAAGCTATCCACCAACGACCGTTTGTCAGTTAGTAGGGTCGGACCAAGGTTTGAGGTAGATTACCAAGAAGGCATTTTCCCTCGGGTAGCGTTTTGATTAAAAGTAAGTCTTAGGACTTATTTTGGCATAGATGTGATATACATACGCAATATCCTATAGAAATTGTCATATTAAACCAAGATAATATATCGCAAGTTTCATCTCACGTATTCTCCACGCAAACGTATCAGCGTAACTTATTTATATGGAAGCCCATCAATTCTGACCCTTATGATACAATATAAGATACTGCCTTCAAGATGACAATACATTTCGACTAGAGAAGTGGGGTCAGATCAATCATAAGGCTACGTTCAAATAACTTAACCCAATAGAAATGCAAATACTCTTTGCTCGCTTCCAATGCGTAGTTTGCTGATCTGAACGAGGCCTATTTCTGGGGCTAATGTAGTGTGCTGAATATTTAGGTCATCCATATTTGAATATTTTTGCAAATAGTCTACTAGAGCTGGAAAATAAGGGTAGTATTGTCTAGAGGTGAGCTTTGGTAGTGTCTGGGTTAGGATTAAAGGTTAAATTATCTCGAGAGAGGATGCACCAGTATTAGTGATTGTAAAAGAAAATCTATCGATTGTCATCGTAGCATGCCAATGTCTTTTTTTATTTTTATTATGTTAACTACCTTCTGCGCGCGGGTTCCGAGTGAAAACGAAGATTTTTTTAATTCAACCCTTTTCACCCTCTTAGGGGTGGATTTTCGAAAAATCATTTCTTAGTGGATACCTACACTTTACAAAGAACACATCCTCCAAATTTTTTAAATTTCTAGGACCAGCGGCTTAGGCTGTGCGTTGATATATAAGTCAGTCAGGACTTTGAATTTTATATGTATAGATTTACCAACAAAAAGTATCTAAGTATTGTATCAGTTATCTGGTTCATATAACACAAATTTTGCTTAATTTGGGGCTAGAAATATCCACCAATATTTATTTATTTACCCGTCAGAAGCACGTTATTATTGATGATGATAAGATGACACAGTATCTAAGGTTATCAGGAAGAGATTATTTTCAGCGATAAAACCGCCCATTGAATACCCATAAGTCATTTTTCTGCTCTTGTATTTAGTTACCTTAACGACAATTAAGAATTTATCTATATATCTACTACATTTGATGAAGGTCCAACTAACCTTGGCCTTTCAAATTAAAAAGGATTCCTCATTCTAAATTTAAAATTTAATGCTTACAGAGATTGTCACTTGTTATCATTTGTTATGAAACAAAATAATAGCGTATAAAAGAAAAATGGAATGAGCATACTTACTACGCGATATTTTTTATAGATAACTAGCTTCTGCCAGCGGCTTCACCCACGTGGCCTATGGGAAAATAATTCAACCACCCATTTCACTCTCTTAGGGGTAAAATTTCAAAAAACCCTTTCTTAGTAGATACCTACACTTTACAAAGAACACACCCTCCAAATTTCAAGTCTCTAGGACCAGCGAATTAGGCTGTGCGTTGATATATAAGTCACTTAGTCCGTCAGGACTTTGAATTTTATGTATAGATACATATTTAGAGATTTCAATCAACAATATTCTCACACGCCACAAATGATATTACATACCTGATCCCCACGTAACGTTTCCAATAATGGCTCGCGTGATGACGAAGAGAAAGTTACGTTGTGGTGACCGCAGACGACGTCGTTTGTCGAAAATGCTCCTTCGACCGGAAAATTGCCCTTTACGACGCACTATTTCACATCTTTGCAATATAATAGCTAATATTTGACAGCCTCTGTGATGTGGTGGTTGAGCAGGTCGGCTCATAGCTCGGAGGCGGCAGGTTTGATTCCCGCGGCAAGACAAGTATTTATGCACAGAAATAGCGTTAATACTTGTTCTGAGTCTGGGTGTTGTGGGATGATCCTCGTAGTTCCTGGGTCCCTAGACACAGGGAATCCTAGTTAGGGTTCAGGATCTATGTATGTGATCGTTCGGCGCTATTATTAATATTCCTATGAATTTTATCTAACTACACCTGCAAACTACTTGAATGGACCACGTTTGTAAAGCAGGATAGCTTCTGCCGGCCATGCCACTATAGGCTTTATTGTAACCGCACTCCTTAATTAAACCAACTAAGAACAATCAAACTTTGTACAATGTACGGTCAGCAACAAAAATTGCTCAATAACATCAAAAGCACAATTACTTAAAACGCGAAAAAAAATGTTGTACTAACCTAAAAATTAAAAGTTAGACTTGAAATCAGATCATTTCAAATCAAGTATTTATTTGCTAGAACACGATTTTCGAGAGATGGTAACATAAGTTACATAAAATAATTAGACATTTTGTGTTCAACCTGCATGTTATGTCAAGTGTGCAAATAATAAATAATATTTTTGTTACAGTACACTTGGAATTCCTTAACACTATAAAACTTGATTAGCAACTTTTATCTGTGACAGTACCATACCTTAACTCGCTGTCTAAGGTATGCCAGTACTAAGTACCCTTCACCACTATAAACACAGGTCGCTGGGTTCCTTCTATTTAAATTAAATTCGCATGAAGTGCGCGCAATGACGTATAGAATTACTGCCGTGAGCCAAGTTAACGGCCGTGAGCCTCCGTCAAAGTGCCGTCAGGCGACTAATGGTTCCGTCATGATCAGACAATCAGTCGTTAAGACACTTTTGAATAAATTAGGTGTTGCTGACGACTAGGCGTTTCCGTAAAAAAGGTAAATAATAATGTGCGAAATATAAAGGAACAAGAAACGTGGAAAAAAAATTATTAAAAATTATGAATTTTACATTAAACTAAACAGACATTTTTTTCTTGTCACAACAAAACGTTCTTAAAAACTAAATATAAAAACCAACCAAAAAGAGGCCTTACGCTACAACCTCCGTGTGTCTTACATTAGGAATACTATTATTATGTAAGATAAATAACGGCTAAACTCACGGCAATTAATCACCTCACGTCAGTTTTATTAACTGACGTGAGTTTAGCCGTTATTTATCTTACAAAATATGTCATATCATACTCATCATGATATATAACTCAAAGGTGACTGACTGACTGACACAGTGATCTATCAACGCACAGCCCAAACCACTGGACGGATCGGGCTGAAATTTGGCATGCAGGTAGATGTTATGACGTAGGCATCCACTAAGCAAGGATTTTTCGAAATTCCACCCTTAAGAGGGTGAAATGGGTGGTTTAATTATTTTCCCATAGGCCACGCCGCGGGTGAAGCTGCGGGCAGAAGCTCGTATGTCATACTCCTGATGGTTTTCAAACTAACATACTTTTATTAAAACAGAGAATTTAGTATATGAACAATTAAACCTGTCATAATAGGAACAGTTTTTTTTTAAATTTACGACAGACCGTGTCGGACTGGTTCAAAAAACTCTGGTTCATAAATTGACGATATTTGTTGTAAGTACTTTACATAAAGTTCTTCCTCCACTATAGAAATGTGAATCATCATCGTCACCAACCTATTCTCTTTCATTGGAAGTGGGTTTCCTCAATGAAACGTCACACGTCATTAGCTTGTTCTTCTATTCTTTCTGTTCTACTTCTACCAGTCGCTTCCGCTAGTCGTCATTCCACGGGCATACTACAACAGGGAATCGAGAGTGAACAGGTACCTTCTAGGCAAGCGTGTTACATCCTAGACCTCATCGTCACTTACCATCATGTGAGATAGTGGTCAAACGAAAACTTATATCAAACAATAAAAGAACAATACGTTTGCCTTAAATTCTCCGCTCTCCAAGAACTCGTTTAGTAAAGCAAGTGTTGGGTTTTCAAGAGTTGTGGCCACCTATATGACAAACCAAATTATTGCATACAGATTGTAGCACCACCTCTGTGGTGAAGTGGTTGAGCTGGTCGGTTCATAATCCGAAGGCTGCGTGTTCGGTTAGGTAGGTCCCGCGGTATGTGTGTTCGTTGGGCGTATATTTGAATATCAAGATAAAGATACTAAAAGCTGATTTACATCGAGCCACATTGTAAAAGCACCGCAAGCATGGCAGCGCAGGCATTAAGAGCCATCTTTCGTCTAGAATCAAATACTTGAAATTCAAGGTTTGAAAAAGAGTAGTTTCACTTTTTCATCGAAATCGGAGACAGTGCAAAAAGTGTTTAAAGATAGCAGCATATCCATGCCAGTGCTGATATACTCGTACCGCCGACGCAACCAGTCGCCAGTCACTATCTCAGTGCACAGCCTTAGCACGTGGAATTACTATCCCCGTGGTATTAGTAAATTTGGCAAGTGACCAAGATAAGCATCTGAATTGACATAACAGCATTTTACCCGTCAGCTTTCTCACCTTCTGAAGTCATACGAACTTTATGCCACCATTATTTTTACAGTTGATAGGACACCGGAATAAAACTGATAATATTGAATCCTGTGCTAACACAAACCTTACTTACATCCGATAAGGTTCATTTTTGCGTGTAAATAATCCGTACTCCAATGTTTTCATACTTACTACATACACGGTGCCGTCGTCGTGTCGCGTCGTATTGCACCAAACTAAAATGTTCATTCTATTTTTTTATCGGAAAGGATTTTTCCAACGATAAAGACGCATTTATAAAGTCAAAGAATTTTATTGCTAATAGGCTATTCAGCCAACTTACAAAAAAAAATATATATATAATGCTTTATGTCAAATATTAAATAGCATAAGTACAATTTTTGAGTTTGTAAAAAAAGTTCTCTTTCCCACTACTGATGCATAAAATCCGGCACAATGCAGATTAGAAAACTCCGACCCGAAGCATCGATTACACCTGTAAAGAAGAGACTCCAAGAAACATTCTACTGTTTTACAATATTTATTACAATTGAGACATACTTTTTATCCAGAATATGACTTATTGTCCGTAAGGTGCAGCTATTATAAAATGTATTAATAAAAGTTATGAAAAAGACAATGGCATATTATAATAAACCATATAAATATTACTTTCATTTTAAACAAGTTGCATCTTGCGAATAAAAATGTATGTTCTGGATATAAAATATCACAAATAAGAAAGAAAATCTAAGTGAAGTAAGTGATAACGCTAAAGTCTTTTATATTATTCTCTAAAACTTTCAAAGAAGATAAAGTACGTATATGAAATAAAATTTAGCGATTAGGTACCCCATTGTATTTCCCGCATAAATTACAAAACGTATCCCGTATTCCTGTATTCCCGTATCCTGAAAGCTCACCGTTTCAGTCGCCATGCGCTCCTGGCGCCGTCAGCACGCCCCCGCGCGGTCGGACGTCTCAAATAACCCGCGAATTCTGTAAATAAACAACACGAATTTAGGTCTAAATATTAAAATATATATTTATATAAAATCTAAGACGTGCGTTTGATAACCTGAAAGAATATACTCCTTTGACAACCTGAAAACGTTAGCGTAGTGACGAGTGTAATGTAGTTGTAAAACTTTGAAATATGGGACGCTTCATCGAATTTATAAATAATTGAAATCTATTTTGCTATGTATTTGTGTTAGAATGAGTGTTTCGTGTCTAACTTTATTAATAATTTAACACTAAAATATTAATGGAACCTCTATTTATTTAATAAATAAGTGTAATGGAAAACATGATTTGAAAAGAGATAAGCGGTAAAGCTGATCGGAAAGCAAGATAAAGCGGATTTTTATTTTTTCGGGGTAAGAAGTTTTAATTGATTTTTTCAACATGTGGATTGCGTTAATTGAAAGCTCAATATTTTAATTAAAACTTGGTTCAAATATAGCCGTATTTTTGAACCCTTACGCAAAGATATTATGTATCATATTATATAGATAAAGTCATAAATGTTATGTGTGTATTAGTGGTTTCGTAGCTCCAAAACATAAATTATTTTTTGGGTGATATGGTTGACGCTTTGTGCTTGCTAGTAATTACTATTAGAGGATATCTGTGTTGTACGTTTTTTTTTAGTTTGGACTTGTAGCTCAATGATAACAATTTGATTATGTTTTCATTTACCATGAATTTTCAGCCATTTGAATCAAAATCATTATGATAGTTTTCAATAACATGGAATTCTAGGGGTATACCGCAGTTTCCCCAATATTTGCCTTGGAAAATTCAAATTTTCCGGAGTAAAAACACAATTGTCTTGTAATGCTCGCAGAATAAACGAGTTTATTCAACGAGTTTACGTGAAAATATATTCTTTGAAAAGCCGGGCTTAAGCCAACTTCTATCGTCTTAATTTCATACTGAGAAATATTTTGATGATAATCCTCTTTCTCTGTGGTGTGGTGACGAACAGGTTTATAGCCCGGAGGCGGTGGGTTTGATTCCCGCGGCACGACAAGTATTCGTGCACAGAAAAAAAAAACGCATATACTTGTTCTGAGTCTGGGTGTTGTGGGACCATGGTCCTCATAGGTCCTGGTCCTGGGCGAATAGTTCTGAGATAACAATCTGAAATAGCATCACACTTCACACTAATATTATAAAGACGAAAGTTTCTATGTGTGTATGTTTGTTACTCCTTCACGCGCAAACGGCTGAACGGATTTGGATGAAATTCGGTACCAAAATAGCTTATTCACTGGATTAACATATAGGCATACATTTTATCTCGGAAAAGTGAAATTTTCCCGTAGGATGAGCAAGTAGTTAAAATACTTTTTATCCGTGGGTGAAACTGCGGGGCACATTTTAGGGGTTAAAAATGTAGCGTTTGGCTGAGTCACACCATTTTAAAGTAATTTTGGTCCCACAATAGATAAATAAATATTGATGGACATTTCACACTGCGTCATCTATCTATCCATGGGAACCTACAGCTCAGAAGGCAGAGGTACTAAAAACTTTCAGGCCAGTTATTTGAAAAAAAAGTATAGTTTTCCTCACGATATACAAAACTTGAAATAGGCCTATAGCGAATTTGTTTGCCCGCTTTTGTCATGGTAATGCGAATAACAAATATTGGGCGCCGAAAAGATAAGATAAATATAATCAATCATTACGTTTTCATTTGGCTGTATGATAATGACAATATTAAAATATCTAGTTTATAACACTAGCTGCGCCCCGCGGCACCCACGTTGATATTTTATCGGGTCAAAAAGTAATCATAATTATCACTTAATCATAATATTTAAAATAACATGTCAATTAATGTATTTATACTAAAATAGGTTATTATACTAGTATTAGATATAGCTGGGTATAACACATTTAATATTCACAATATCAAAAATAATGGTAGGACTTTTCTGCAAAGTTTGTCTAGGTAGGTAGATACCACCACTTTGCCAGTTATTCTGCCGCCAAGCAGTAGTGCGCAAGCACTTGCTCTAATAACGGTGAAGGAAAACATCCGAACAGTGAAGGACTCAACAGTGGTGAAGGAAGGTACCGGCATAGCATCCGGATTTTGCACATAACTTAAGAAGTCCCAAGCGGGATTTAAACCAGAGTGCGTCGGTTTAAAAGTCGAGCCACTGCTGAGCCACACTCGCTCCCTAGTCCTAGATACGGAGTAACTATTAGCTAATCTGTGCCAAAGCTTTACGGAATAAAGGTTGCGGGTAGAAACTTGGCACTTAGTTATAACTTAGTTGATAATAATGAATCTGCGGAACTCGAGCACTTTTATCTCCAGTAACAAAAGGCAAAGCGCGGTAGCCAACTTTTCAAATCCTTCACTATCCCAGCGGAAAGTTGGCAAAGTCGGCATTGTAACTTACGCGTAGTCTGTAACAGCGTGACTCATATCCCTGAACGCGAGTCACCTTAATCAACTTTTCAAATAAGAACATTACCAATTCGAAGCGTTCCTTATTTTATATGTACTATCAGAGTCTAAAAATGTTTATCAGTTTTCAAATTAGATCCTTTGGCACATTGTGTGCAGTAAAGTCTAAAATGCTATGTCTAGGTACATATTACTTTTTAATAGTGGTAGCATCGACTCTAACATAAAGATTATTTATGACTTTTTGATGAAGAAACTCTTTTCTTAATATAAAAGTTGACACATTTCGTTAGATGAATGTCTGTATTTTTTGCCTCTATGACAGATAATGTTTTATATTTTTATTTGTACCTATCCTAGACGACTATATTGAGCGATAGATTTTTGTTGTAATAAAAAAATTCAATGCTCGACGATATTATGTGATTTGCTAGGCATACCTAAGCAAATCACATAATATCGTCGACCTTGTGACATAGATTTGTGTATGCAATTACCAACCTTAAGGTGGTATATAGTAATATTTTCAGACCGCGAGCATATATGCAATTTTTACTCCATTTTGTAGTAACGGGCAAAACATCAATATGTTCTATAGTAAAACCGCGTCAACTGCTTAGATAAAAAAAAAATGGGCTCTCAGTGCTTTTGTTCTGTAATATATATAATTTAGTTGCGCCCCACGGTTTCGCCCGCGAGTAAAAAGTACCCCATGTGCTTGTCCAAAGTATCTGCATTCCAAGTTTCATTAAAATCCATTCAGTTGTTTTGACGTGAAAGAGTAACAAATATCCATACATACAATCTTTCGCGTTTATATATTAGTAAGGATTACAATAATACTGCTGTCTCCTAAAAAACCTACCTAAAACCTACAAAATTCCAACGCCTAGTGACTCTAAAAACAAATCAAACAAAATATCTGTACATATAAAATTCTCCTGACTGACTGACTTAATTATCAACGCACAGCCTAAGTTGCTGGTCCTAGAGACTTGAAATTTGGAGGGTGGTTTCTTTGTAAAGTGTAGGTATCCACTAAGAAAGGGTTTTTCGAAATTCCACCCCTAAGATGGTGAAATGGGTGGTTGAATTTTATATGAAAAAAATTCTTCTGCGTTTCTATAGGCCACGCGGGCGAAGCTGCGGACAGAAGCTAGTATATGTATAAATAAAATTCCTGGTATGTGTTAATCTTATAATACAAACGCGTTATTTCAAAGGATTTTGTGATGAAGATAATGCCTTTGTACTCTAAAAACAAGGAGACGTACGACAAGATATTACATGTTAGGTAGGGGTTATACTCGCTCAGAATTTTCTTTTATTCGTTTATTTTTTATTGTACGTGCCTTAACGGTGACGGTACAGCTCTTCTAGTGGATCTCAGGTGGCGTGACTCTTTAGATGAGATGACTATGTCTTATCTGTGACAGTGTACATACAAATAGATGCGTAGGAAGAAGGAAAATTTTGTGATTTGATTTGTAGACACAGAATTCCCCCTATTACATAGGTCAGTGTATGTTTGTAGATAAATAATCTCTTTCTTATGGGAGTTTTACGCACAGCCTTTGTATAATACTAGTTTCTGCTCGCGGCTTCGCCCGCGTGGCTTATAGGAAACGAATGGCATATTTTTCTTAGATAATTCATCCAACCATTTCCCCCTCTTAGGGATGGAATTTTGAAAAACCCTTTCTTAGTGGATACTTACACTTTGCAAAGAACACACCCTCCAAATTTTTTTTTTTATGGTTAGTAGCTTAGGCAGTGCGTTGGTATATAAGTCAGTCAGTCAGGACTTCGAATTTTTTATGTATAGATTGTCTAATATAATATTTGAATACATCTGAGGTGTACTTTTGTCGGCCGTTTTTAATATCATTGCTAAACCATCTTGAATCAAGTATAAATAAATAACGTTACCAATCCATTAAGATCGCATCATCACTTACCATCAGGTGAGATAGTGGTCAAACGCAAACCTATCAAACAACAAAAAAAAAGAGCTGAGGATCACTATGAGCGCTGATACCACGTGGCTAAATTCTCCAAGCGCTACTAATTAATAGTTTTCTTAGCTAGTAGGTACAATATTCGACAGCCCTTGTGGTGTGGTGGTTGAGCAGGTCCACTCATAACCCGGAGGGGGCGGGTTCGATTCCCGCGGTAGGACAAGTATTTGTGCACAGAATAAAAAAGCGCATATACTTGTTCTGTCAGTCAGTACAGTCTGGGTGTTGTGGCACCATGGTCCTCGTAGTTCCTGGGTCCTTCACTTCTTCTCTATCGTGTCACTCTTGACAGTGTCGTGGTCGTCACGTAGAGTGGTCATTTTGGGTCCCTGGGTCCCTAGACACAGGGAATCCTAGTAAGGGTCCAGGGTCTACGCATGTGGTCGTTGGGCGTTATTATAATAATAATAATAAAGAATTATTCCACACAGAACATAAATTCGCTATTCAATCGCAAAGCAATTCTGTTTATGATTCTTCAAATATTCACCAACTCAGTTGCCCTAATTTAACCAACCGAGTAACTAGGTATATTGTCGCAGTGATGAACACTCCCAAGAGTGTCGAGACGGGCAATATTTGCGGAGGGATCGACGGGCTCTCTCCACAACGATATGTTTGCTTGATGTTATAGAAAAGTACCAATGCGAATGTACTAAGAGGCTGGTTGTATCTTTTTACGGCCTTAGCGTCGTAATGTAAATTCCTAATATCTACCTTATGTTAGCTTACTGCAGCTCGTTCTCAGAATCATTTTATGGCACTACGTACTTTATAGCGTTCGTTCAGAGAAATACTACTTGGTATAACTTTGTGAATATCTATCGCAGTATTTAGTATATACTAATTTATTTGTATATACCAAATATACGTTTTTATAATAATTCTATAGGAAATAAAAAAACAACAATATGTGACCATTGCATTGCGTCAAGTAGTAAGTGGTGTTTATGATATTACAATTATTTTTATTAAGCTAATTGTTTATCGATATTTTATAATCTCTTTGTTGCCTTTAACAGGATAAAGGATCTAAACTTCCTTATTTCAATAACAGCAGCTATTCTTGATTCCTGATTCTTATATCCTTTGAAATTAAAATAATTATTGTAGAGAGAATTATCTTTTTCGTTTTTTTAGTGAAGTTTTGCTATATAGATATATGTGCCACGTTTATGGCGTTATAGACGGTGCAGGATAATTGTATACTTTCGAGGCTATAAAACTAGTTGTACTCACTTTGCTGGGCGCGGTTGGCTGTGTAGGTGCGGATGTCATGCTGAAATGTTTTCCCTTAATTCCGCCCCATCTTATGTTGATCACGGGACAAGGTCTAGTTATCTAACAAGTGGAAAGTATAAGCAATAATATTTCATTGGGGCGTCACTCGCTATCGCTACCTGAGATCTTTTTTAAGACTGATCTGAGCCTTGATTCAAAATTCGTTATTGAGAGGTCTTTTTGAATTCTGAATTAGATTAATGCGGAAAATAAAGCAGTTTCTTTATTTTTTTTTTGTACGTTTGGTTAATTGTTTGTGTAGATTTCACGCTTAAATGGCCGATTCGAATGAAATTCTGAATCATAGATTGCTTACATTATCGAGGGTACATTCATCTTAGAAAATGAAAAGTTTCTTCTGATAAATGGTGCGGGTGAAACCGGGGATCGCTTTAGTTACATTATATTACAGTCTTAGCCCCACCACATTGACGGCAAGTCGTGGTGGGAGCTTTCTAAAACATAGTACAAGATTAACTACCATTTCAATAGTTCTACTACAAACCACTGTAAAGAGCCAAGTGCGGGTTTGATGCTACATGGATGATAAAAGTTTGTGGCATCAGTTGCAAGACAAGATGGCATCGGGTTTATGGAATCTATTGGCACTGCCAATTTGGCTGCTACTTGGTGAAATTCTAGCGAATTGTGTGACTATCTGAAGCTGCTTTTGATCAAGTTAACTAAAATTAAAATAAATTATTGGCACATAGCAAAAGTAAGACAATCTCGCTCCACGGCTATTATGTTCATATATAAATTTCGATACTTTGATTCCATTTGGCTCCACCTAGAATACTGAACAAAAACTTAATTAATATTTTTGCTTGGCATCACTCCACAGAAAAGATAGTATATACTATTTTATAGTAATAATCTAACTGTACTAACTGTAATGAAAGTAATACATTTACTTCTACTTGAGTAACAGCTTCCGAGTCCCTAATTCAACTGATTCAGGCATGCCTGCGCGGAAATTAATTTTAAATATACTGGTGTCAAGTCAACATGCCAAATACTGTACGCTCATTGGTTGAGACAGCCGATGATCAACATGCAACCAATGTTACATTTTAGTAGACTTCGGTACATACGAGCATTGTATAGTAGAATTATAATAAAGCACTAGCGCTTAAAACGAAGCTTGACTAGCCGTTCGTAACCGACCGGTAAAGCATTCGCTTCGTTCATTACTCAGATGAGTGAACACTACCAACAAACGGCAGGGTGGGAAGCAGGAATTATAGGTATTCTATTTCTATCTGAAAGAAAATTTTTCTACTAATATTAATTCAAATCAAATCAAACAATATTTTATTGACATAAAAAGTTCACATGTGACTCCATTGTCTCCTGAACTAGTTTAACACTGTATTTCAGCAGGCTTAGCACGGCATGTGGAGAAATTGTCTTTCCCCCGGATTTTTCCACCTGTCAGTTAAAATAATCCCCCTCTCCACCTTACGTAGCACGGCAACGAGGAGAGGAAAGAAATATTTCCCTTTGACATTATATCCCGCTACTCCCCGCTTCAGAGCACGGACTCGGAAGAAAGTGGATAATATTCTCTTGAATTGACATAAAGCAGAGAGTATTTATCTTCGACTCTTGTAGGTCAAAAATGTCGCGTGCCTATTATAACTGTGTTTAATCGTGGGAACTCGAATTTTGGAGCGAAAGTTACACCGAGAGAAGCATTCGGAATACAAGTAATCCCTTCTAAATCCCGGGAAATGAGTTTCAATACAAAAAAAAATACACAGCGAAATATTCGTGAAAATACAATTATTAGTTTAGTTTGAATAAGGAAATTATTTAATTTACGTAATTAACTTAAATGATGCATATATTTTTTGAGTATATTTTATTATAAAATATATACATATAAAAATTTAAAATATAAGTACTACACAATAATTAATCACGTTTTTCCGCTCATATTACAAACAAAATAAAATTTTAATTTAAACTACTCACTTACTCTCACTCATATACATAGTAGTCGTTACATACTCTTTGATTAACACAGGGACACAGACTCAAAAACCTTATATTTTCTTAATTTTTATATTTTGTCTTCAATCCCAGTATATTTAGCCGAACAATTATCGATGGTTTGATGGACTGAACAAAATATTGAAGCATGTAATGTCATTTTAGTTGAATTTTCTCGTACTGGCAACAATACGGTAGAGAAATCTAAAAACGCTACTCCCGCCGTTTATCCCCCGGATAAAGCTTTCCACTGTCGCGGCCGTGCTCGCAGAGTGGAATAAAGTGACAGTGAGGATAAGTTTGTTATCTACTCCCTGGGGAGAAGTTGTCCACCTGCCGTGCTAGGCCTGCAGATGGCTTCTCCTCTTAAAATAGGACTTTTTAAAGATTATGTCATATCTGACAGTTGATAGATATTTTACACTTCTAAAACTACATATCGAAGGAAAATTTTTATATAAAGCAAATTTAATGTTATAAAATAAAAAATATCGATGAAATATTACAGGATTTTTTTTCACACAACACACAGGTGTGTGTGTGTATTTAAATGTGAATGTGTATGTGTTTGTGTATAATTCTATTTATCGTCACTGTCCCGTCCTTAAGTTACCGAAGGTAAGATTATTTAAGTGTGAAAAAGATACCTTTCCCTCTGCTGTCTAAACTTTAAAGGACTTCGTTAATTTATAGTTTCCATTATCAGTGTTCAAAGTTACGTAACGTTGAATTTAGGATTTCAATAAATAAACTAACAGCCATTAATTATCAACTATTACCATCATGGTCTTTTAAAAGTTACCACTTAATTATTTTTGACCACAATTTTACGTTAAAACTACCGGAAAGGATATTAACTGTATACTTACATAAAATTGACATGAAAAACTAAAATATTATCAATAAAATAGTTAGAAGTAAATGATTGAAAAAAAGTAGTAATTGTTTTATTAGTTGCAATAAATATTAAGTGGGATTCGTTCGGTTGGATCCGTTGGACCTACTCTTTTCATGTCCTAAAAGTAGTGCGTAATAAAGACATCCAACTATTATCTCTAATTTTTCTAGGTGGTAGGACCTTGTTGCAAAGTTCGTCTAGGTTATCTACCACTTTTTTATATTACTAGGTAATCTGATCTCACAGTCGAGTAATGTTATTACCAGACTGTGCTGATGTCTCAGGATGATGTGCGCAGTGCAGTGTCACGCGAAACTCGTATGTTTTCGGGTTCCGAGAGTTCTGTTATGACAGAACAGTGTCACTCGGTGTTCACCTGATGTTAAGTGCCACGGCCGCCTATGGGCGACAAGCTCGTCACATCATTCATTAACATAAAAAAATACCTATATTTATAATAATGAATCTCTATTTCCCTTGGTCATCGCATCACGCGTGAATGGAACATTATCCCAAATATTTTTTAATTGTGTTTATTACTGTCAGGAGAAAGTTTTTATGAAAGAAAAAATTAAGAATTTATGTGGATGATACCGCGGGGCGCAGCTAGTCTGTGATAAAATACTGATCGACAGCGCTGCTTGCAGCAAAATAAGGCCGGGGTCAACAGAAAGTGGTTCAACAGATTAAACGGTCAGAGGCCAGCTTAAGTAGAATTGGCACAAACTGTCAAACTATAGTGTCAAGTTATGTAGTGGGAATGACTGGTAAAGAACGGCAGCTAAGGTATGAATAGCGGGATACGCCTAACTTTGGCTTATGGAGCACTCCAGTAGGTGTTGATGAAAAGTTAAAGTGACAATATGTCCATATTCACTAATATTCAGATAATATATAAAAGACATAATATAAATATCATATGTATACTGATCGACATTGACTGTCGTATAATATATATGTATAACATATATGTTACCTATAATAATTTATAGATAAAAGTGGCATCACGCTTAATGGAGCAAAGATTTCTGTAAATTCTTCTATGTAGCGCATCATAAATAAGCGCAAATAATTTTCTAAGTCTGGGTGTTGTGGGACCATGGTCCTCGTAGTTCCTGGGTCCCTATACAGGGAATCCCAGTTAGGGTCTGGGTCTATATACGTGATTGTTGGGCGTTATTATTATTATGATGTAGAGGTCAAATGGGGCGTTACAGATTATAAAAGACGAAACAAAGATATCAGATATGTGCATTAGCTATTTATTACACACCAGCGACTAATTAATTTTCATTATTTTGTGCCTATATACATGACAAAAGACCTTGAAGGTTTATAGATCAAAAAGATAGACGCCATTTTGATTACATAATTTATATCACGCTTTAAGCGTTGTAAAATTATAAACTATAGTTGCGCGCTGCGGTTTCACCCGCGGATAAAAAACCTATGTGTTAATCCATTGTATAAACTATCTACATTCCAAATTTTATCCAAATCCATCCAGCCGCTTGAGCGTTAAAGAGTAACAATCATCCATACATAAAAATTTTCACGTTTATAATATTAGTAGGAGATACATAAGTAGCAAATCAACATAAAAAGCAAATGATTATAGATACTAAATCGCTTATCACAATGCAAATTCTATTCGATTACGCCAGAGTAACGTTCCCAGATAATTTCACACAGGCCCGGTAATTGGGAAAGCAATTAATGCGTTCACGGATCACCGACTCCGATATCGTAGGCATCCATCTACGTCAGCACACGCATGAAATACGCCAAGCTTTTGCTATCTCTATGGTTTCTGTTGGGTTCTTTCGCTGCTATCTAAATTCCTATGTATAATAAGTATGCGTACTAGTATTCTATATTTCAAATTCACCCGCGGCGTGGCCTATGGGAAAATAATTCAACCATCCATTTAACCCTATTAAGGGTAGAATTTCGAATAATCCTTTCTTAGCGGATGCCTACATCATAACATTTTTTTTTTTATGTTAAGGAATGACGTGACGAGCTAGTCGTTCGCCTGATGTTAAACGACACGGCTGCCCATATCAGCTGCAGTGTCACTCGGAACTCTAGAGGTCTTAGAATACTCTAAAGGTATAGAGGCTCGCGTGACACTGCACCGCGCACGTCATCCTAAGACATCAGCACAATCTAGTAGGTAACAAGATTACTAAACTGTGAGATCAGATCATAAAGTCTCATTTGCCCAGTAATTTCACTAGCTACAGTGCCCTTCAAACCGGAACACAGCAGTGCTTGCGCACTACTGCTTGGCGGCAGAATAACTGGCAAAGCGGTGGTACCTACCTAGACGAACTTTGCAGTAAAGTCCTACCACCTAGTAAAACATCTACCTGCATGCCAAATTTCAGCCCGATCTGTCCAGTGGTTTGGGCAGTGCGTTGATACATCACTATGTCAGTCAGTCAGTCACCTTTGAGTTATAAATATTTAGATGTAGCTATACATACTTTGTGTGGTCTGCCGATCAGCCGCTTTACAGACCGAGCTTGTTTGTGCGTAAGAGAAACAAGGCGACTCACTTGATAAATAGTAGTCACCTGTAAAAATGTACAAATCTAATCTAATAATCTAACAAAAGCACGGACACAGGTGTCTGTGGAAATGCAGTATAAAAAAAACACCTGTAACACGAGTAACACCATTGCCGGTGCGTTGCGTACCCTTTATTTGTTAGGACACAATGACCATAGACTAAACACTTTCGTCCCACCAATGAATGTAGTACATACGGATTCCGCATGGCCGTAGATGCCAGTGAAATATAAAAACGAGGCGGTGTAAACATGTAGGAGTGAATGTTTATCCATTTTTTAAATTATAAATGTACTAATTTCTGTATATGTATGTATAGCTAAATTGTAATAACGCATATCGTTCGTTAACCGTTCGGCATACAGGTTTCAATCACAGCTATCAATGTTTACCTATAAGCCTTTTTTTCTATAGGTAAATCGGCGTACATAAAGTGCTTCTAATGTGAATTTTGCTTGATATATCTGGACGTTTTATAAATTCTAGCCGGCACACCGCGTTCTCTAAATACGAATGAAGAGCGTGTCTTGGTATAATGCACAAACTACACTAGGTATTACTGGCTGGCTACAATCCATGATTACACGTCAATTTCATCCCTCGTGACGGCTTTAAATAGCAATAGAATGGCCAATTGGCCAACCAGTCTCCCCCGGGACCTGTCCCACAATTTCTGCTCACTTTTAGTCTTTTGTAACAAGATCGAGTAATCTTCTGTATAGATAAATTTGAAAACGTAGGTTTCTTTTTAATAAAAAAAAGTAAATATAGTACTGTATATATCTAGTTTTATTTTATGTTGGTATACGCAATAAAGAGTTTTTCTATTATATTCTATTCTAAATAATAATAATAATAATAACGCCAACGATCACATAAATAGACCTTAACTAAGATTCCCTGTGTCTAGGGACCCAGGTACTACAAGGAACATGGTTCCATAACACCCAGACTCAGAACAATTATTTACGCTTTTTTTATGTGCACAAATATTTGTCCTGCTGCGGGAATCGAACCCGCCGCCTCCAAGTTATGATCTGACCTGCTCAACCACCACACACAGAGGCTGGCAAAATTGATTTAAGTTCTGAGATTATAAAAAAGAGATTTTAAATTTCACCTAAAGCTGTAAAAGAGGGATTTAACAATAATAAAAGTATAGTGACGTATATAAGGCTGAATTTATATCTGCTACTCACTGAAGACTTTAGTATCTACTGGCTTTTCTAGAAATCAATGGAAAAAAGTAATAAAATACTTCCTATTGAGTCAGAGTGGACGACGCCATTTTTATGGCTTCAAGCGCATTAATTCTCAATACAAACTGAAATGAGGTCAAACAGCTGCTCAATAGACTATCGTATAAAGAATCCTTTCAAGACCTTGGATAGATGACATTGACCCTTTCGGTCGGAGAAATATCACTTCGCATAGTACTTCACCCACATTTACCCGTTTCTCCGTGGGAACTCTTAATGTACCAAAATTTACTGAGCGGTAGGATTTTTTTGCAATGTTCGTCTAGGTAGGTACCACCACTTTGCACATTCTGCCGCCAAGCAGTAGTGTGCAAGCATTAATTGTGTTCCGGTTTGAAGGGCACTGTAGCTAGTGAAATTACTGGGCCAATGAGACATTATGACCTGATCTCACAATCTAGTAATCTTATTACTAGATTGTGCTGATGTCTCAGAAAGACATGCACAGAGCAGTGTCACGCGAAACTCTAGACTTTAGAGTGACATTGCAACTGATATGGCCAGCCGTGTCGCTTAAATTCAGGCGAACAGTTAGCTCGTCACGTCATTACTTAACATAAAAACAAAACCAAAACAGATTTTCGTATTGATCTCGGTTGTATTTTAATGTTAATAAATGATGTGATGAGCTAGTTGTTAATCTGATGGTAAGCGACACGGCAGCCCATATCATAGATATATATTATATATATATATATAATATATATAAGATATATATAACAGAACTGTGTGTGGTACTCCAAATTATACCGTGACACTGCACTGCGCACATCATCCTGAGACATCAGCACAGTCTGGTAATAACATTAACGGACTGTGAGATCAGATGATAAAGTGTCAATTGCCCAGTGTTTACTAGCTATAGTGCCCTTTAAACCGGAACACAGTAATGCTTGCACACTACTGCTTGAGGGCAGAATAACTGGCAAAGCGGTGGTACCCGGTGCAGTAATATTCAAGCCCTTGGTAATTGTCTCAGATGGATGAGACGCCTCGAGTGTTAGCGCTCGGTGAAGTTTCGCATTTATCATAGTTCCTCTTGCAAGAGTGTTGCGAAGAACAAACACATTTATTTGCATTTGATAAAAAGCTTTCAACAATAAAAAAGAAAGAACAAGGAAAATAAACTTGTAAATAACAAAAAGCGAGAAGGAATATCGTTCGTACACGAATGAACGATCGAACTTGTAAAACAACGGGAACAATTTACATAGCTGTTATTTAGCCAAATTTAAAAATAAAAAGTATTTTAAATAAGGAACTTTATGGCTATGCTACTGAATTCAAGCGCAGAGTTTGAATAATGTCTCTTTTAGCATTAGCGTAATATAATATTTTCTCTCAATTTATATTGTCGGTAATCCATGAATATACTCTGATCGGTCTCAAGAATCTATGATTTTAGATAGTTAAGTTAAGCCTTCCACAATATACCAGAGTTAACTAGATGATAGTCGGCTTTATAAATATATTAGGTCTTTACCTATGAAATTGCCGTTTTGTTTGAAAAAAGTTAAAGTATTTTTTTTTCGAACTTATTTATTTCTTTTATTCAAAGTAATCACCCCTGCAATCAATGCATCTTTGCCAACGCTGTGGCAGTTTATGGATGCCCTTCTTGAAAAAATCAGCAGGACGGGAGACAACAAACTCTTCAAAGGCGTTTTGTACTGCCTCTCGGGAATTGAATTTTTTTCCCGCTAAAAAGTTGTCCAAATTTTGGAAAAAGTAATAGTCGGTAGGCGCAAGATCTGGTGAGTATGGCGGATGAGGGAGAGCTTCCAAACCCAACTCATGCAGCTTAGAGACGGTCTGTTGTGCAGTATGGGGTCGCGCGTTGTCGTGAAGTAGCAGTGGAGACGACCGATTGACCAAAGCTGGTTGCAGACGTGCGAGTTTCGCCATCATTGTGCTCAGTTCTTCAATGTACACATCTGCAGTAATGCTCTCGCCGTTTTGTAAAAAGCTATGATGAATCACACCAGCACTAGACCACCAAACTGTGACCATCACCTTTCTAGGGGTCATTTTTCGTTTTGCACATTGCTTTGGTACCGAACCAGGATCTAACCAACTTGCTGAGCGCTTTCGATTGTCAAAAAGAATCCATTTTTCGTCGCACGTAACAATTCGGTTCAAAATTCCTTCATTTCCTTGCCTGTTAAGCAGCGCAAGGCAAGTCTCGACGCGTACGTTGCGCTGGCGATCGTTAAGTTCGTGGGGCACCCATCTATCAAGCTTTTTTATCTTGCCAATCTGTCGCAAATGGACCAATATTGTTTTGATGCTAACATCAGAAGCTGCTGCCAGCTCAGCTGTAGATTGAGATTCATCAGCTTCCACAATCGCCTTTAATTCATCATTGTTGACCAAAGTTTCCGGACGACCACGAGGTTCATTTTTCAAGTCAAAATTCCCAGAACGGAACCGAGCAAACCAATAACGGGTTGTACGTTCGTTTGTACAGTTCTCTCCGTTAACGTCGTTGATGTTACGTGTCGTTTGTGCCGCGTTGGTGCCACGACGGAACTCATATTCCATAATTACACGAAATTTCAAAGTATCCATTATGAGGAAAAATGTTGAAATGTAATGAAAATACAACGCTAATCAATAAACAAAAGACTTATATTGTAAATAGAATGTCATATTTTTAAAACAAAATTAATTTGAATTTAGAATTCATAGCCAATCAAAACTTTTTTTTGTTTGAAAAAGTCTGTACTGCAATACGGCAATATCATAGGTAAAGACCTATTATATTGCTTAGTCCATATAAGAACTTAGTATAACAATGTGAATGTTTTGGCGTAGCTGTATGTTCACAGTGTATTTAACAAATAAATAAATAAATAATGCTCTATAGCTTTAAGTTCGCCTATGTACATTTAATTGTTGGAGTTTGTCCAATAAAAAAAATTCTGTCTATCTAAGTTATGAATATTATATTCTGAGTTGGTCCTGATTATAGCACACGCTAAAAATGTTAGTATTCTTGGTTTAGCTTAAAAAGTCTGACGCTGGAGTACAGAACATTCTTTTGTTTCTTTTTAAAAGTTATTTTGTATTAGCCAATCCTCAATCAATCGAACATGGTCTTTTATACAAAAGGACTGATTTGGTTGTCCTTTAAAAGTGCAAAGGGATTGAGAAGGGGTCTTGCAATAAATTCACCGCTCTTAGCACTTTTATCTCTCTAGCTTGACTCCGAATTAAACATACATAGTGAATGTATGTTTTTTTATGTGGATTTGTATTATGTACAGTAATAGTATGTATTTTATGTATGAAATAGTCCTCTATTATATATTTATCTTAATTTGTATGTAGTAACTTTTATTTTATAGCACCACCGTCCATGCTCATTGAGCTATCTCTGAACATTCAAAGGTTGTCTGGAAGAGATCGCTTTTTAGCGATAAGACCGCCCGTTGTAACCTACTTATAAGCTTTCCTGTGTTGTATTTCGTCATCTTGGTGGTAATAAAGAGTTATTATTATTAGTTATTATTATCTATCTCCCTATTTTTGTCATGAACTATTCTATCACCCACACACAGCGTTATCCCACACAGTGGGATAACGCTATCCGCCCCCACGTTTCATCTTCACAGTAACTGGACATTTTCTGCTCAAAGGTCTCCCCCGTTGAGAGTTTTAGAATCACCACGTTTAACATACGTCTTAGTAATAAATAATATCCCACAAATGGATATTACAGGATAAACACATTTGCCAGTTATTCTGCCGCCAGCAGTAGTTTGCAAGCACTACTGTGTTCTGGTTTGAAGGGCACTGTAGCTAGTTAAATTACTGGGCAAATGAGAATTTATGATCTGATCTCACAGTCGAATAATATTATTACCAGACTGTGCTGATGTCTCAGGATGATATGCGCAGCGCAGTGTCACGCGAAACTTTATATCAAAATATACTCCTATGGAACTACAAAGAGTTTTGAGTGTGCTGTGACAGTGTTCTGTTATGGGCGGCCGTGTTGCTTAACATCAGGTGAACGACTTCACATCATTACATCATTACTAACATAAATAAAATAATAAATAAATAAATAATAATAATAAAACAATCTTTTTGGCATTAACCAGGTTGGGTGGCCATTCTAAAAAGCTACAAAAATCCAGGGAACTGTCATTCAGAGGGATCATCAGCCGAAATATATTCACTGCTTTTATTTTTGGACGGGCTAATTCTGTTGGTCTCTACCGAGCTTTACTACGTCACCGAGCGAGAGGGCAGATGCTTAAGGCGGCTAAGTCGTCAAAAGTGGGAAGCAACTAGCTCAAGGGCACCCCTGGGCACCGTAGCCGGGATAAGAGGATCGAGAAGACTACGTCCACTGGAAGAGTATACTATAATTGAAAGTCGAACACACGCTGATCATAGCCCTCCCCTATTAAATGACAATTTTGTACGCTTATCATATTGCCATACGTTTTAATGTGCTGAATTAATGGCTGCTCATTTCCATTCCCAACAGTCATTGACAATAATAAAGAAATATAAAAATTACGAGTGAAGACCCTGGCGTCAGCTAGCCCCTGCAGAAGCGAGTGCGGTTTTATTAAGCAAGCACGGGCGGCGAACAAACTTGGAGTTACAGCGAGAACATTTCATTGGCTTGTTGATTGTTGACAAACTCTGTTATAAGCAAAGTTCCGTGGTTATGCTTGGGCTAAGTTAAGCAACATTTTGTTATATTGTTTGCTCCAGTTTGTTTTCATATCTGCGTGGAGTTTTGGTCATTTTTCCTAAAGACTTGATTACAACTGGACAGCTTGCGACTTAGATACTTTAAACATGTTTTTTTTTATGTTAAGGAATGACGTGACGAGCTAGCCGTTCACCTTATGTTAAACGACACGGCTGCCCATATCAGCTGCAGTGTCACTCGAAACTCTAAAGTATAGAGGTTCGCGTGACACTGCACTGCGCACGTCATCCAGAGACATCAGCGCAATCTAGTAAAAAGATTACTAAACTGTGAGATCAGATCATAAAGTCTCATTTGCCCAGTAATTGCACTAGCTACAGTGCCCTTCGAACTGGAAAACAGCAGTGCTTGCGCACTACTGCTTGGCGGCAGAAAAACTGGCAAAGCGGTGGTACCTACCTAGCCCAACTTTGCAGTAAAGTCCTACCACCTAGTATATAGTAGTGTTCATTATTAGTTCTAACCTTTTAAATTTGAATTCGCGCGTATTGTTTATGGGTTCAGATCGACCAATAACAAGGCTCTGTGATACCAGAGCATACGCACCTTACTCGTCTCTGATTGGCTCCGGCGATCAGAGCTGTCATCCCTCGAGGCGTGAAGCATCTCACGCATTCGAAACCACGTCAAGTTGTGAAATTCACCATTTAATTTTGCTAATACGGATACCTGGAATCTATCTTATTAACTCTTGTCGGAGTGCTAAGTGGTGTGCAGAACTCAATAATATAGCTATATAGCCGTGAAATCAGTCCCACGGGCGGGACGCTCGCGTGGACCTACCCTACAGTACCTGCGAGGAATAAGACTTCGATAAAGCTCTGGAGGCACGTTTTGGAGGCTGGATTGTCAAGGTAAGGTGTTGTATGTACTTGTTATCTGGGAATCTGGACCACTGAACCATGCTCAACTTCGATTAACGGCGGAGTTTTCAATTTACACGTTCTCTGACCCAGAGTGACGTCAGGGACCCCCTTTTGGCAGGGTCGTTTCGTCACATTTTTTGGTGCCGAAACCCGGGAGCCGTCTTTAGATCTTTATTTTGAAGTCATATTTAAAATACATCATTGTTTATAGCTGATATTTTCACATCGAAAATCTTAATTCGTTATTTCCGTGTCTTAAATATATTTTGGCTGATATACCTACATATTCAATTGTTGTTTGTCATAGTGATAAAATCTTAGCTCTAACTAAACTCATCGGTTTATCATTTTATGATTGACAATATTTTGTAGTGGGTACTTCACAAATATCCGTTTGTATTTTATTGAGTGTAAGTACGTAGTAACGGTTTCGCATAACGTTTTCGACCAGTTTGTTAATCACGTTCATTCATCACTCACTCATTCATTCATCAATTATCCGTTCATTGTCCAAATAGCTCTGGGAACTTCATTCTTTCTGAGTGGTTATACAAAGCAAAGCGTTCATACCAAACCTTTGTTATAACACGACAACTTTTATGTGATCGCTTTGAGTTGAAGCATTTTTATTTACATCGAATATTTGTGTTTGCAACTTTGATTTGGTTTTATCCGTAATATTTTCCGGTGAATATAAGAGTTATTATAGATCATATATATAAACAAACTTTTCAACTATCGGTGTTTATATATACTCATCGGCTGTAGTAATTCTGTATTCAAATCATCATATAAACATAGTCTATGTGAACCTAAATAAGTACTCGTTTCGCGGACTATTATCGGTAACGAACTTATTCGTTAATCACGGGGTTCAGTATAATTAAGTGAAGTATAAAACATTCATAAATTTAAATTATCGTAGTGACCGTTTTCAAGTAGTCACGTTATTTGTTAGCGTTCACTTTGTAAACAAAGGTGAACCATTCGGTCGATTCTTTATCGAATCTTGTGGCTCCCTACTATTTATCTAGTTATACTTACTATCGTAGCTTACTCGTTGTTGTTGAGGCTTAAACATGTCTTTTAATCCTAAGCGTACTATTCGCAAACTTAGTTCGACGAGTAAGTCGAAAACAAAATATGCGGGAACAGTTAGTTATTCTGTTCAAGATTTACCGGCACTACGACGAAAGCGTACTATAGCTTTGAACCGGTTATCGAAGGCGTTGGCAGTTGGTAATGTAGCGAGAAATGATAACAGTCAATGCGACTTATTCTTTTCGTATTGTGACAAACTGGAGGAGTATGCAGATGAGTTTGAACATACGCATTTATCTATTTTGGAACTGTTAAGTGCGGGGTCCGATGATGGTGGTACTATTGATGATGAGGAGCTGCGAACTCGTTTCGATGATACATATTTCCAGGTTATGTCGATACGTCGTAATTTAAAAATGATTGATTTTAAATCGTCCATTTCGTGCGAAGGTATGGCCAGACCCTCTTCATTAGCGCATGTCAAGCTACCAAAAATATCATTACCTACATTTTCAGGACAAATTAAACAGTGGCCTGAATTTATTGATACTTATAATGCGCTTATACATGACTGTGATTCACTTAAAGATGTGGAGAAATTCCATTATCTTATTTCCTCGTTGAGCGGTGATCCGTTAGTTCTTATTCGTACATTTCCAGTGACGGGTGATCATTATCTGGATGCGTACGCAGCGCTAGTGGGGCGTTATCAGGATAGGCGAGAGCTAGCATTTACCTGTTGGAAGGACATCTTAAACGTTACCTTTAAATTGCAGAATGCAAATGATTTTCGTAGAACATTAGACTGCATTGATGAGAACTTGAGTATTCTAAGGAAACTTAAACTACCAGTTGATCAGTGGGATTTTGTTATGGTTTATCACATCTTGTCCAAACTAGATTCAAAAATGCGTCGTGAGTTTGAGGAAAGATGTGCCCACATTGAGCTTCCTAGCTATTCGGAATTAAAGGAGTTTTTGCACTCGAAATGTGAGGCACTTGTACGTGACAATCATTTTACCGAAACCGCCAAATTCACGCATTCAGCCAAAGACACACCCAATAACTACTCAAAACGTTCTAATACGTCACACGCTCTCATTACAGATAACTCGAATATTCAAATAGCAAATCAAAATAGTCAGCCCGTGGCCAAATGTTCGTACTGTGCAGACGCGCATCTGATTACGCAATGTAAAGCCTTTCTGTCGAAATCCGTAGATGAACGTATGTCTGTTGCTGGCGAGAAACGATGGTGTTATAACTGTCTTAAATCGTCTCATCATTTAAAAGACTGCAGTTCAATGTTTAGATGTTTAAAGTGTAAACACAAACACCATACGTTACTTCACAAGGATCAAGCTCCTGATAAATCGAACGTTAACACAAACGCTGCCGGCTCACAAGCAGTGTCCCTGCTCGCTAAGGGCTCGAATACAGCTCCAACATCGTTGACGAACACTACGGTACTACTTGCTACAGCTATCGTACAAGTGCAGGATGCGCATGGTCAGTACCACTTTTTCCGTGCGCTCTTCGATTCCGGCAGTCAAAACAATTTTGTCACACATGCGGCGGTGCAATGTCTGAACCTTAAGCTAGTCCCATCCGAAACCAACATTAATGGCTTAGGAGGCGTTGCAGCCGATATAACCGGCGTAGTCCATTGTTCTCTTGCTTCAAACAATAAAAAATTATTTGACGTAGATATGCACGTTATTTCACATATATGTGGTGATCAACCAATCGCGAAACTGAATACTACGGGTTGCTCTCACATTCAATCGTTGCCGTTAGCAGACCCAGGTTTTGATATTCCGGGACCAATTGATATTTTGTTAGGTGCTGATATATTCGCGGAATCTCTTCTTAATGAACGAATTAAGGGGGATGTAAATCAGCCCTTCGCCATCAAGTCGGTCTTTGGTTGGCTTTTATTAGGCAGAACGCCGCTCGTCACATCTACTCTGTTACAAGTCTTATCGAAATCAGATGAGCTGGTTTCGATGGTACAACGGTTTTGGGAAATTGATAACGTACCTAAGGCCTCACCTTTAACACCAGAGGAAGCTTTCTGCGAACGAGCCTTTGCCACCGAGCATTATCGTGATTCGTCAGGAAGATATGTAGTCCGACTACCATTCCAAGATGGTGTGGAGCCAACGTTTGAAGGTTCCCGTGACATTGCACTTCGACGATTCAAGGCCATTGAGCGACGTTTATCACGTGATCCTAACCTACACCAACAATATTCTGAATTTATGGAGGACTACCATAAGTCTGGCCACATGACTTTAGTGGATTCTAAAGAGCTGAACTTGGGTCGATACTATATACCTCATCACTGCGTCTTAAAACCGGATAGTGTCACAACAAAATTACGCGTGGTTTTTGATGCATCTGCAAAGGACGCTAAGAACAAATCCCTGAACAATACGTTGCTAACCGGACCTAAACTTCAATCTAGTATTGTTGCGGTCCTTCTCCAATTTCGAATACACGCGGTTGTCTTTATGGCTGACATACGTCAAATGTACAGACAAATCTTGGTCGCTGATAATCACCGAGATTATCAGAGAATCTTTTGGAGAAGCGGACCTAATCAAACGTTGCGAGAATATAGATTGAATACTGTTACTTATGGTGTTTCCTCTGCACCGTTCCTTGCTTGCAGAACTATTAAACAATTAGCAGAGGACGAAGGCAATAGTTTTCCACTGGCTAAACAAATTCTTTCTACTGACATATACGTCGATGACATCGTTTCCGGTTGTGAATGTTTAGAAAACGCTGTGGAAGCTAAGTTACAAATCATTGCCCTTTTCAAGTTGGGCCATTTTGAACTGAGAAAATGGGCCAGCAACGATCCTCGGTTACTGTCGGACCTTCCAAGAGAAGATTGTCTTCTTGATCATATACCGTTTTCTGATGGTCAACCTTCTACGTTGAAGGTACTTGGACTTAAATGGGATCCAGTATCTGACTCGTTTCTGTTTGATGTTAAGCCATCTAAGCGCTCTTGCACCAAGCGAATTATTCTCAGTGAAATAGCAAGAACTTTTGATCCACTTGGATTCTTGTCGCCTCTAACCATACAAGCAAAATGCCTAATGCAGAAACTCTGGATCCAAGGAATTTCATGGGACGAGGATCCACCTGAGGAGATCACCAACGTGTGGGAATCCTATTGTGATCAGCTTCTTGCTCTCCAGGAGTTAAGACTACCTCGTTGTATTACCATTCCTAATGCGAAAACTTACGAGTTGCATGGCTTTTGCGACAGCTCTGAGCGAGCGTATGGAGCTATCATTTATTTGCGAGCTGTAGGTTGTGATGGATCAATTAAAATCCTGCCATTGTGTGCCAAGGCCAGGGTAACGCCAATTAAGAAAATATCCTTGCCTCGATTGGAGCTGTGTGCAGCTGTGATTCTCGCGGATCTGGTTAAATTCGTTTGTGACACGTACCAATCAACATTACCGACTAGTAAGCTTCATGTTTGGTCTGACTCTACCGTGGTTTTATCATGGCTTCGTTCTCATTCTTCTCGCTGGACTACATTCGTGGCAAATCGAGTCAGCCACATCCAGGATATCATTCCTGCGGAGTCGTGGCATCATGTCTGTTCAGCTGACAACCCTGCTGATGTGTGTTCACGAGGGCAGCTACCTCGGGATTTACTTCACAACTCGTTATGGTGGTCCGGGCCAACCTGGTTGTTAGGAACTCCTGATGAGTGGCCATGTTTGGAAAAGTTCCCGAAAGCTACAAATACAGAAGAAGACATCATCAAAGTCGAAGAAAAGAGTTCAACGGCGTTAATTACCGCAATGACCAGTCAATCAGTCACACCAATCGAATACCTTCTTGAACGATTTTCGTCTCTCGATAAAATCACCCGAATTGTGTCATACATGAGAAGGTTTATTCATAACGCAAAAAAGCGTCACGCACCTCAACACGGTTCAATTTTAACTGAAGCTGAAAATCACCAATCGTTGCTCACTATCGTAAAGTTCGTCCAATCGACATCTTTTGTTGATGAGTTCCAGCAGCTTCAGTTAAAGAAACCATTACCGAAGCCCCTTCGTAAACTAAACCCTTTTCTTGATGAAGAGGGAATTCTCAGGGTGGGCGGTCGGATTTCTCGTGCAGGTCTAGAGTTTGAACAAAAACATCCCGCGCTTCTACCTAGTGATCATCCGTTCACGTTCAAACTTATCGAATCGATTCATCGTCAACATTGCCATACCGGACAAAATACTACTCAGTATTTAATTCTACAACGTTTTTGGGTGCTATGCGCAAAGCGAGCTATACGTCATTGTCTTTCGCAGTGCATCCGATGCTATCGAACGCATCCAAGACCATTGGAACCGTATATGGGTGAACTCCCCGCTTTTCGCGTAAATCAAGTTAAACCCTTTTCTGTGGTCGGTGTTGATTTCGGCGGACCATTTCGCATAAAACTCGGGACCCATCGCGGCGCCAAGATGGACAAAGCATATCTTTGTTTATTCGTTTGTCTAGCCACTAAAGCTGTCCATCTTGAAGTCGTGTCGTCTCTTTCAACGGAAGGTTTCGTGGCTGCATTGCGTAGGTTTGTGGGTCGTCGGGGGCGTTGTAGCATTATACATGCGGACTGCGGGACTAATTTCGTAGGTACCAGCAATTACATTTCCTTTCTCGAACAGGCTTCGCAAACTAATCGCATTAAATTCGATTTCAACCCTCCGTCAGCACCTCATTTTGGTGGTGTGTGGGAGATTCAAATCAAAGCTGCGAAATCACACTTATATCGTATAGTTGGCAGTCAAGTGTTAACGTTTGAAGAACTTACCACTTTATTTGTTCAGATTGAAGCGGTTTTTAATTCACGGCCCATTTGCCCATTGAGCTCTGATCCAAACGATTTGAACGTATTGACTCCAGGTCATTTCCTGACCTTGGAACCGCTAACAACCGTTCCAGATGAAGATCATTCCCATACCAAAGTATACCGATTAAATCGTTGGCAGCTTATCCAATCGTTTCTCCAAAACTTTTGGATACGATGGAAGAATGAGTATCTCCATTCTTTAACACAACGTGCAAAGTGGACGAAAGCATCAAAACCGTTATCTATAAATTCTATAGTCGTAATCAAAGATGATAATCGAGCCCCTTTGCAATGGTCTTTAGGAAGAGTAACCGACCTACATCCGGGCCTCGACGGCATCGTTCGGGTGGCGACCGTTAAAACAAAAGAAACACTGATCAAGCGTCCCCTTGTGAAGTTGTGTCCTCTTCCTACTGAACCTCAGAACTAATTGTATGCGTATAGAGTTAGATAAGTTAATATTATAGATAATAATAAGTTTTTTTTTTTTTTTTTTTTATCTTTTTTACTTTATTCAATTTCAAACCGGAAAATATCAGCTATATTTTGGTGGGCGGTATGTTCATTATTAGTTCTAACCTTTTAAATTTGAATTCGCGCGTATTGTTTATGGGTTCAGATCGACCAATAACAAGGCTCTGTGATACCAGAGCATACGCACCTTACTCGTCTCTGATTGGCTCCGGCGATCAGAGCTGTCATCCCTCGAGGCGTGAAGCATCTCACGCATTCGAAACCACGTCAAGTTGTGAAATTCACCATTTAATTTTGCTAATACGGATACCTGGAATCTATCTTATTAACTCTTGTCGGAGTGCTAAGTGGTGTGCAGAACTCAATAATATAGCTATATAGCCGTGAAATCAGTCCCACGGGCGGGACGCTCGCGTGGACCTACCCTACAGTACCTGCGAGGAATAAGACTTCGATAAAGCTCTGGAGGCACGTTTTGGAGGCTGGATTGTCAAGGTAAGGTGTTGTATGTACTTGTTATCTGGGAATCTGGACCACTGAACCATGCTCAACTTCGATTAACGGCGGAGTTTTCAATTTACACGTTCTCTGACCCAGAGTGACGTCAGGGACCCCCTTTTGGCAGGGTCGTTTCGTCACAGTAGTGTGTTATAAAAGTAACTATTTTCGAAGTTATAGCAGAATAAAAGAAAATATTAATGATCTAAATTTTATTTTATTTATTATCCACTTATTTATTTATAATATAACTTTATTTAAAGGCAAACAAGCACAATGTATAACTGGACAGGTGGGTTGGTTTATCACAGGACAATTTTTATTATACCACTTTTTGTAGCGGTCACCCATCCAATTAGCGACTGCGAAAGTTGCTTAACTTTGCCGATTGATTACGGCTAGAACTTCGCTATGAGCGTACAGTTAATGTTAGCGTTTGTAACAAATTAAAATAATATCTTATGTTTTGAAAAGTTAATTACTCTTCGTTCCGTAATTAGTAGGACGTTGCCGACGGCGGAGTTAAGTCGCCGCTCAAAAACATAAACAGAAATTAATGGCCTCAGCTACTTCATTTCATCTAGTTTATTTACATTTGAGTCTAGCGACGTAAAAAGAAAAAACATTACCAATGAGAGAAGAAAATGCTTAGTTAGAAATATCAAAGAGCATTATTCATACGTATTATATAACACAAATAAGTAAATAAATAATAAATAATCAATATCTGTGGACATTTCACACAGCGCCATCTAGCCCCAAACTAAGCAAAGCTTGTATTATGGGATCCAGATAACTGATACAATACTTATATACTTTTTGTTTGTAAATACATACATAGAATACAATATAACATCCAGACACAGAACAAACATCGATGTTCATCACACAAATGTTTGTCCTGGGTGGGAATCGAACCCACAACCTGCAGTTCAGAAAGCAGGGATACTACCAACTGAGCTAACGGGCCAGTCGTAAAATAAGTAACGCCAAACGATCACATACATAGATTTCGGATCCTAACTAGGGTTCCTTGTATCTACGTACCCAGGAACTACGAGGTCCCACAATACTCAGACTCAGAATGCTACGGGAATCGAGCTGATTCCAGGTTATAGGCCGACCTACTCAACCACCACACCACAGAGGCTGTTAAAAAAAAAAATCTTATGTGATAATCCCTAGCGTGTACGCTATCTTTATTCCAAATTTTATCTAAGCCGCCCAGCCACTGTGACGTGGAGAAGGAACAAACACACACAAACTTTTGTCTTTATAATATTAGTGTGATTATTAAAAATAAGACGTGGGTAAAAAGTAGCTTATGTGTTAATCCACTATATAAGCTATCCTATATTCCAAATTTAATCCAAATCTGTCCAGTCATTTAAGCGTGAAAGAGTAAACTAATATCCTCATAAAGAATCATAAATTATGATTTGATATATAAGCTTGGTGCGCAAATGCCTTGTTTCTGAATTTGTCGCTTATGACGTTATCATTCACCAGGACTTTACTGCAAAGTTCGTCTAGGTAGGTGCCACCGCTTTGCCAGTTATTCTGCCGCCAAGCAGTAGTGTGCAAGCACTACTGTGTTCCGGTTTGAAGGGCACTGTAGCTAGTGAAATTACTGGGCAATTGAGACTTTATGATCTGATCTCACAGTCGAGTAATCTTATTACCAGACTGTGCTGATGTCTCAGGATGATGTGCGCAGTGGAGTGTCGCTTGTAACTCTGTTTTATGACACTGTTCTGTTATGGGCGACCATGGCGCTTAGCATCAGGTGAACGACTAGCTCGTTCAATAACATAAAATAATAATAATATCATAACACACTAATCAGACATAAAACGTAAACTACGCTAACTTACACGTATATGAATATACATAATAGTTTTATTGTTGTCCGTACACCTACACACACAATGTGCGCACTAGGTGTAATCAAAACGTACGAGTGCCGTCTTCATAAAGATCAAAATGGCATGTCACAACAAAGTGACAAACAGCTCCAATTTATTCTGATATCTGTACACTGCGGGCTTTTTCTGAAATGTGCGCTTTTGTGTTGTAATAATAAGGAAAATCTGCGTCTTATATGACGAAATTATCTTCTAGGGCATCGTGTATGCGAGTGCTCATGTTCTTTTAATATTGTGTTTATTTTAGTAGTATTTAAGTAAAATACACTTTTAATTTAATTTTAGACTTTTATTAGATCAAACAATATAATGCGTATGAGATGATGCAATGATCAATGTTGCCCGGTCACACCACCAAAAAGTATCTAAAAACTATTTACAATATTGCCAGTATTGGCATATGGTTAAGACGACCTATATCTATTACAACATCATCCTTATTTTATTTAAAAATGCTTTTAATGCATTTATTACACCTATACAGAACTGCTAGGACTGGAACTATAATGGTTAGGTAGATATATCAGACAAAATAATAGTAATATATATCAAAAGGCATCATACATCACAAGGTAAGAACCGACTTAAGACAATTTACAAACTTAACTTATAGTTATGGTAGGTAACATGTATTTTAGGACATAATAGTTTATTTTTAATTATCTTTTCCAGATTATCATGATAAACACAAATTAAGTATCTAATCAACTCAGTAAGTATAGAAAGTATGAAATTAAATATGTTATTTTACACAAAGTTGTTTTAGTTAGTGCCTAACTATAGACATAATGAGTACATAGATTAAGACCTAAGACACCTACTGCTGTATAAATCTTTGAACAGGTTTAATCTGCCTCCCGCTCCTTGTCACATACTTATGTGAATACTTACTGTCAGCACCTGGAACATCTGGAGGATCAGGATCACTGCTAGTCTGCTGTTTACTTACATGTTTAGCTTGTACCGGACTTAATATTGGAGGTCTTGGAACTTTCAAGATGTGCTGCCTGTTTCTTCTGCAACTTGAACCTTCTGGTGCTTCTACTATGTAAGATCTAGGTTCTGTACACTTCTTCTTGACTATGCCAGGTGACCATAAGCTTTCAGGACTTTTCTTATATAATATCTGATCTCCTTCTTCTAAATTTGATAATTTTTTTGTTTTCCTATCATAGTACTGTTTCATTCTATCTACATTTTCATTTTTACAATTAATATGATCATCAAACTTGATAACTTTTGATTTTAAATTTTCTTTCACCGTGGGAAGCTGTGTTCTAAGTGAACGTGACATCAATAATTGAGCAGGTGAAGCAATTTTACCTCTTGGTGTAGTACGGTATTGTAGTAGAGCAAGGTAAGGATCTGTGCCTGCTTCTTGGCACTTTGTTAGGATTCTCTTAGCTACTTTCACACCTGACTCGGCCAAACCATTTGATCTTGGCAAGTATGGACTCGAGGTAGTATGTTGGATACCCCACTCATATATGAAATTTTTAAACTCAGCTGATGAGAATGGAGGTCCATTATCAGACTGAAGAATTACTGGTATGCCTTGACGACTGAAAACTGATTTTAATACCATAATTAGAGCTTTAGCGCTTGTGTTAGGTATTGTAGCTAATTCTATGAAGTTTGAGTAATAATCTTCAATAACTACATACTTTTTACCTTTGCAGTCAAAGAAATCTACACCTACTTTCTCCCATGGCAAAGTAGTTTGCTCATGTGGCTGCATTGGTTCAGGTGGATTAGCATTCCTATGTGCTAAGCATGTTAGACATGACTCAACTATATTTTTTATATCTGTTGACATGAATGGCCAGAAAACAATACCTCGTGCAAAGCTTTTTGATCTGTCAATCCCAAGGTGACCACTGTGTATTATCTTGAGAATTTCTGGTCGAATTTTCTTAGGTATAATAATGCTGTTACCTCGGAATACCAGATCAGCTTCGGTATGTATGTCACTTCTGAAGTTCCAATATTCTTGTACTGACTTGTGTACTTTTTTCTTACATGATGGCCAGCCTGTTTGACAGTAGGTCTTCAACATCTGCATGCTATCGTCGGTGGTTGTAGATTCTTTCAGCCACTGCAGACGTTCTGAAGAGACAGGTAAATTTTTAATTAGCATATTGACATGGACAATGACATCATCATCAAGTTCATCTGAACTAGATTCTGGTAAGGCTGCTCGAGATAATGTATCAGCAATGTACATTTCAGAACCTCTTTTATAGCAGACTTCTAGACAATAGGCTTGTATTTTCATCATCATGCGCTGTAGACGAGTTGGAACTTCCACAAGAGGCTTTTTGAATAAAGTAATCAATGGACGGTGATCAGTTTCAACGGTGACTACTTGACCATAAATGAATTGATGAAATCTGATACAACCAAAGACTATTGCATATAATTCTTTTTCAATTTGTGCCATTCTTTGTTGTGTTTGAGTTAGTGTTTTAGATGCATAGTATATAGGGTGACCTTTTTGTAACAAAACTGCACCCACAGCAATGCTACTTGCATCAACAGACAAAGTGATCTGTTCATTGACATCAAAATGCCCTAAAACTGGAACACTGCAAATTAGACTTTTAAGATGATTAAAAACTTGCTCATAATTAGCATTCCACATGAACATAGCATCTTTTTTGAGTAAGTCTCTTAAAGGACTAACTTCAAAAGCAAGATTATTTATGAAAGGACTCAAATAATTCAAAAGACCTAAAAACCTTTGCAAATCTTTTGTGCATGATGGAGAAGGCATGTCTTTTATGGCTCTGACTTTGTCTGGATCAGGTGTAATTCCATCACCTGAGAAAATATGACCTAGGTATTTAACCTGCTGAGTAGCAAAAGTACATTTTGACTTATTGAATTTGACATTGAACTGTGCTGCTCTTTCAAAGACTAACCTTAGACGCTCATTATGTTCAGCCAAAGTAGCTCCTGATATCACCAGATCATCGCTGTAGACAGCAATTCCAGGGATATCTCCAAAGGTTTCAGTCATCACCCGATGGAAATATTCTGGTGCACAGTTGATACCATATGGAAGTCGTTTGAAACGATACCTACCAAAAGGTGTATTGAATGTGGTGAGGTATGAACTTTCCTCATCCAGACGGCACATCCAAAAACCACTACTGGCATCAAGGGTTGAAAAGAATTTTGAACCTGCGACCTTGGAACGAATCATATCTACTGTTGGAATTGGGTAATGTGATCTAGAGACAGCTTCATTTAAGTTTCTAGGATCTAGGCAGACACGTAATTTCCCATTTTTCTTCTCTACTAATAAAAGTGAGCTTACCCAGTCTGTAGGCTCCGTGACCTTCATGATGACATCCATGGTTTCCATGTTATGTAGCTCATTCTCGAGGCTCTTGTATAACGCAAATGGTACTTTTCGTGGTGCATCGACTTTTGGCTGGACACCTTCTTGTACTGTAATGTGACAAAGACCTGGGAGACAGCCTAACCCTTCAAATACAGACTTATAATTATCGATCAAATTATTAAGTTGTTCCCTAGACTGACTTTCTTGACTCACTGAAATTTCACTATTCATATGATATATACGCTGTACTAGGCCTAATTTAGTACACGTGTGGTGTCCAATCACTGTCGGTGAATTTGTATTGGCAATTATGAAAGTGACTCGACTCGACATATTTTTGTTTTGTAATTTATATTGTATTAATAGCTCACATTCACCAAAAACAGAAATTGTATCACCACTGTATGACATTATTTTACTGGAACACTTATTTACGGGCACATTAACATTTAAAGACTTAAATATTTTATAGGATATGACATTTGCATCGCTGCCTGTATCAAGCACACAGCTGACATTGACATTATTGATTACTAAGGGTATACACCAATCAGCACTTGATTTAATTTGTGATTTAATATGACCTATAAATAGTTCTTCTGTTTCTTGATCAACTTGAATATTCCTGACGTTTTTTCTGTTGCGACACATTGACTGGAAATGATTCTTGACACCACATGCACGGCATACAGCACCAAAAGCTGGACACTTGTATCTATGGACTTGACCGCATCTTCCACATACTGACTTTGAAACTAACTTGGATTGATCTTGTGACTTACTGTTGTTACGAGACTGTGACGTTGATCTATTCTTATTATTGTAGTTTGTCGACTTTTTCTTTTGCATGTACAGTACTGACGACTGGTCGTCTACTGAAGACAATGTTGACGCTTGTTGACTGGTTTGGAAAACGGTTTTTGCATATTCTACCGATTCGTCTAAAGAAAACTTATCTTCGAGAAGAAGTTTTTCTTTTATATGTTTGTACTTGTCATGCATGTTGCAAATAAAAATATCTTTGACGAGGCGATCTTGTAACGAAGAAAACTTGCAGGACTGGCTTAAGTTTTTCAATGTAGCGACAAAATCTTCTATGGACTCGTCTGGCCCTTGTTTATATGTGAAAAACTTGTGCGACTCGAATGTTACATTAGTTTTCGGTACAAAATGTTCTTCGAAAAGTTTGAGTACCTGTTCGAACGTAACCTCATCTTCGTCCACGCCGAATGAGTTGAAAATTTCTACACCTTTTTCACCTATGTAATGCAAAAATAAGGCGACTTTTCTTGCATTATTTTCTTCATCGAGCAATGCAGCACGTAAATATATTTTAAAAGCTTGGCGGAATCTTCTCCAGTTAACACATAAGTTTCCTGAAAATATCATTGGCGCGCAACCAGCCATATTGAATTTTGTTGAACTTGACGACGCCATTTCAATCGGTTTTCTTATTTTCGGTGGTCGGTGTGTGACATTATCGTTTTCTTCATGACTTGACATAGTTTATTATATCTTGTTTACTTCTGACACCATATTTTTGTAGTATTTAAGTAAAATACACTTTTAATTTAATTTTAGACTTTTATTAGATCAAACAATATAATGCGTATGAGATGATGGAATGATCAATGTTGCCCGGTCACACCACCAAAAAGTATCTAAAAACTATTTACAATATTGCCAGTATTGGCATATGGTTAAGACGACCTATATCTATTACAACAGTGTTATGTTTTTTTTATTACTTTCGCGACGTTGTTTTGAAACGTTTGCGTAGACAGGTTAAGGTAAATGTTATTAACTGCCTTCTAAAAAGGAGGAGGTTATTATGTTCGTCTGCATGTATTTTTTTCTAGTTGCAGGTGGTTGCAGTGCCACGAAGCTTTAAATTATAAATTTTTATGTGGTACACTGCACACATATGATTTTAGATTTTGGACTGTCTACCTAAAATGTGATTATTATATTCATTTCATTAGTTACATACAATTGAAACATAGTAGTGCTAGCACACTACTGCTTGCTAGCAGAATATCTAAAAAATTTAAACCTATGGTAGCATCTAGGTATAGTTAAATTTTTGCAGATGAGTTTTGGCGTATTATGGCGTATTAAAATGTATTATTTTCTAAAACTCGTGCTATTTCCAATGTTAGTGTAACTAAAGTAAACTTGGTGGCATTTTATTCGTTAAGTGCTGGACTACACGGGAGTGTGGGAAAGCGGTATAATGATGGTGAAACGTTTCTTTTCGTATTGTTTCCAAAACTCCATAGAAGCTTCTAGTAATGTTGCCACCACTAGGAGTGTGACTAGACTATGACTTGACGTGGTGACTTAGACTGTGACTTGACAAACATCTGCGTGATATATCATTAACTTGATAAATTATCATTACTTGGCACTGGCTAAATACACAAAAGTGTGGAGCCAATACACAATAAAAAACGTCTTAAACTCTTCACAACTCACGGCATTGAAATCTATTGGATGCGGTTACTCATGCCGATAAAATGTATTATTTATAGATTGATATAAACAAAGCTATTATTATTGGCAGCTTCAAACTATGTAGAGGGCAGAGAGAATGAAGAAAAACAGTACCTAGTAACTTTAAAATCATTTTGTTTAGGCATAACTGTAATGAGTTGAATTACTGATAAATGAAAGTTATAGAAACGACCACACACATAGATCCTGGACACTAACTAAGATTCCCTGTGTCTAGGGACCCAGACACTACGAGGAACATGGTCCCACAACATCGAGACTCAGAACAAGTACTTACGCTTTTTCTCGTTCCACAAATATTTGACCTGCCGCGGGAATCGAACCCGCTGCCTCCAGGCTATGAGCCGACCTGCTTATCCACCACGCCACAGAGGTTGTCAAATATGAAAAAGTACTCATAATGTAGGTCTCTCAAATTAAAGTATACAAACATACAAAATTTTATGTGAGATTCAATAAAAAATCTCTGGCAACTTTCTTATTGACTTTCCACAACTAAATTCGTAAAAAATCACTGACCAAAAATTTTTGCAATAGCGATTGCAAAAATTACGCGCAACAGCAGCAATATTACGCGTCACTGTTAGAGAGACAATTTTCTAAAAGACGCCTCAATGAAAAAACAAATTCCGGTCTCGTAAATTTGATTAGGTAACCTGTTCCCAGAGAGTTCCAGCTTTGAATTCCGTAATATCTTTTTTATTTTACTTTTACTGTAAGTTGCCAGTTCAAAAATATGTTCAGTTAGCCTATGCACATAATGTAGAGCCTTTATATATAGTTTTGGCGAAAAAACGAAAAGGTCGCAACACCGCATTGCATTATCTTCCAAAACTTGTGTTAATTTCAGTGTTAGTGCATAAAATTGGTGGCATTTTATTCGTTAAGTGCTGAATTACAGGCATGAGTGTAGGAAAGTGGCATAATGATGGTGAAACGTTTCTTTTCGTATTGTTTCCAAAACTCCATAGAAGCTTCTGGTAAAGTGGCCAACTCTTTACTAAATGAGTATGACTAGACTATGACTTGACTTGACGACTTGGACTGTGACTTGACACATATCTGCGTGAAATATTATTAATTAGATAAATTATCAATCACTTGACACTGGCTAAATACACAAAAGTGTGGAGTTAATACACAAAAAAAAGAAATAACTATCTGAGGTATGTATAGCGTGCATTTCAATTAATAAATATTAAACTTATATTTTATTTAAAAGCAACGCTGTAGGTAATTCCAATTTTCTTATTGTCCAAAGATTGTCTTAAATATTAAAACAATTAAGAGATCTTATTTTGGCACTTCAATTTTCAAGAGACTTTTATACTGCTGACCGCTTTTGTTGGTAATAAAAATGAGGCGTGTTGTCTTTAATATCACGAAGTTCTATCCAATTAATTTCGTTTTACTCCAACTGGTGGGGTCATAAAAAGACTTGCTTACTTTTCTTTTACGTCTTATTTCCGAGATGAGGCATGTTATTATAGGTACCTCTGTGGTGTGGTGTTTGAGCAGGTTGGCTCATAACCGGTGGTGGGTTCGATTCCCGCGATGGGACAAGTATTTGGGCAAGGAAAAAAGGCGCAAGTACTTGTTCTGTGTCTGGGTGCTGTGGGACCATGGTTCTCGTAGTTCCTAGGTCCCTAGATACAGAGAATCCTAGTATGGGCCCTGGATCTATGTATGTGATTGTTGGGTGTTATTATTATTTATTATTATTAAGTATTTATTTGTGAGGTTCCAAAATGGTGGAAATATTTTTGAAAATGTTGTTTGTTTCCTCTTTCGATTTTCATAATAAATTTACACGAAATAATATCTAATGTGACGATTGCTAGGAAAAAAAGTTTGATTGTGTGTCCCAATTGTGCAGTCAGATATGAAGATTCACTATATCAGAGTCTCGTAAGGCATAAAACAGAAAACACTATAGTGCTCTTACAAATCGAAAGATGGACTTTACAGGACGTGCATTTCCTCCTTTCCCACAGAGGTTTTAATATATCCGTTCCCACCCTTCCATCCACTAAGTGCAATGTAACGAGCAGATTTACTTTTTATAATTTATAAGCGTAACATTCCCTCTATCCCCTCTTCTCTTCTATCATCCTTTCTTTCTCTGTTTTCTCTTATTGTCTTTCCTTTGTTCACACTTGCTTTTATGACTCCCACGTTATAATCAACTGGAAACAACAATGACGGCATTTCCATTATGCTGTTCGCACTATAAAGTTTAAAACGAAATTATTCTTAAATATTGTTAAATGATATAACTATTTTAATGACTTTATGGTATTTGTAATATGATTTTTTCTTTTTATAATATTATACATACAAGGCACTGTAGATAGTACAATTACTGGGCATTGAGACTTTATGATCTGATCCTAGTAATAATATTACTAGACTGTGTTGATGTCTCGGGATGCGTGCACAAGCAGTGTCACGTGAAACTATATATTAGAGTTCTGAGTGCCACTGCCACTGATATGTATTACGCCTGATGTTAGGCGTCACGGCCGCGACTAGCTCGTCACGTCATTCATGATCATTAAAAAAATGCAGGGTAGATAGAAGATTGTAGTATTTTGTATTATTGGAGAACATAATTGTCAGCCTTGGATAACATGGGTAAGTTCAAAGTTCCCTTTGAAGATGACATTATAGTTGCCGTGATTATAACTAGACAGGTGATAATCTAAGCATAGTTCCACAGGAATTATAGTAGTATTATGAATTGTATATCTACTGTAAGCTTAAACACTGTAATCACAGATTACAAAATGTAGCTACGTTAGTGCAATGCTTATGAATTCAAATGAAATTTATTTCGGAAATAATTTAGGTGACCACCTACTCAAAAATCGTAGAAAATCTACCCATTAAATCATATTTTGCGTATTGTCCTTCACTTTGCGCATTTACACACCACAGATTCATAACAAACTCACGATCTCATTTTGGTAATAATTTAATATAAATTCTGCAAACATTTTTTTCTTTCTACAAATAATTTTCATAGCATCGCCGCTGAGTTTAATTGCGTTTATTTTAGTACTCCAATGGAACCATCATTTATTTTGTAAAAAAAAAAGTAATTAGGTTTTTTTCCTACTTGGCCTAAAGTAACACTTAAATCAGGGGGTTCATTTTCAGATCTAATTTGTGAGGCCCAACTTACTTACCCAATATTGTTAAAACAAAATTGTAGAATAGCTTTAGATTACTTTTCTTTATGCTGGCGAAATAAATTGGGAGGAACAAAATTACAGAAAAAATTTATGACTGTATTTATACAATGCTTTTAAACAGTTTTACTTATTTCAATTTCGTTTATTTTCGTGTGGTTATTAATGAGTCAACTCTCTGAGCGTATTCATTTTAGAACCACGAATTTTTTGCTGCCTTATAATATAGGTATATAAAACTATAACCTTCTTATGGGTACTGTAAAAGAAGGAATCAAATATTAACCTAACAGATAATGTAACGTTGGATGGGTAATTCGTTCGTTTAAACTAACGTTAGTACATAAGCCGTATCCAACGGTTAGAGGTGAATATTTTTGAATCCAAACGCATGATATTTTTTGTAAATGTATTCAGAGATCAAACAATTTCTAAAGTAAACTGAAAGTAAGGGAGTTTGGAGGCTTTGACGGCATTTCGTCGCTATCTGCATGTTCACATTTTATATTCTCTTTATTTTGTCGAACGCTAGATAAAAGGATTCACACTTTGTGCTCCAACTCATATGTTATTTCAAAAACAAAGGTTTCAGGACTCAGACGCTTAGGTTTCGAAAATACAGCTGTTTAAGCCTTTCCTCCGCATAAAATATGACTTTTTCTAAAAGATTTTGTTTTCGTTGTAAAAATACGATACATTCTAGATGAAATATTGAGTAAAAAGTTACTAAAAGGAACCTTTACAGAGCGGCATTTCGGATAAGCGAAATAGCTCTTTAAAAATAAAAAAAAGGCTTTTAGGATTTGATCGATTTGTGGTTTTTTACACTACGACCAGTAAGCTATCCAATGCAAATAACGTTTTGTTTCGATATTTTTTTATATTACCTATCATGTTCTGTAATGTCTATGATATATTCTCGTTTACGATGTTCAATATTTTACAGATACAATATATTTTTTGTACCTACACTGACTATAGGTAGATCAAGCTCAGAGGCCTGCACTAGGAGACACCTATGTCCAAAAGTGCAATTAGTTCATAGTGATGACGATAACTATGAAAATATTATGTAGGATACCTACGTATTACTTAAGCGGGTATCACACCACACGTTATTCAGGGTCCCTTTCTCTAAATCAGGCTAGTGTAATAAGAGAAAGAGAGGATGGGTCCCTAATTAGGGTGACCAGACGGACCCGGTAGCCTTGTTCCCTAAGCGCACTTACTACCGGGAAGTGTAAATAACACAAAGAGCAGTTAGGGCGCTCAGTCGTCACATGGTTAGGGTGGAGAGCGGTTGTGTATGTTAATTACTAGGTGGTAGGACTTTTCTGCAAAATTCGTCTAGGTAGGTACCACCGCTATGCCAGTTATTCTACCGCGCAGCAGTAGTGCGCATGCACTGTCGTGTTCCGGTTTGAAGAGCAATGTAGCTAGTGAAATTACTGGCCAAATGAGACTTTATGACCTGATCTCACAGTCTAGTAGTCTTACTAGATTGTGCTGATGACTCAGGATGACGTGCGCTGTGCAGTGTCACGCGAAACTCTATACTTTAGAGTTCCGAGTGACACTGCAACGGACATGGGCGGCCGTGTCGTTTAAAATCAGGCGAACGGTTAGCTCGTCACGTCATTCATCTAAATAAAAAAAATCTTAATTAATAGTCATGGATGCTACTAGTAAAGCCGTGGCGATCGCCACGGCTTTACTAGTAGCATCAGTACATCATTAGCTACAGTAGCGGGTATCACACTACACGTTATTCAGGGCCCGGTATTCAGGGTGGGCTAGGCCCCTAGTTAGTGCCTTGCTTATTACACTGCACTGAAAATTGGTCCCTCATTCAGTTTAAACGTTACCGCGGAGAGAATTGGACGTACCATGGCACCTATATCATCTAAACCAAACAAAGCAGCGATCGCCACGGCTTTAGTAGTAGCATCCATGACTATTAATTAAGTTTTATTTTATTTAGATGAATAACGTGACGAGCTAACCGTTCGCCTGATTTTAACGACACGGCTGCTCATGTCTGTTGCAGTGTCACTTGGAACTCTAAAGTATGGAGTTTCGCGTGACACTGCACTGCGCACGTCATCTTGAGACATCAACACAATCTAGTAAGACTTCTAGACTGTGAGATCAGGTCATAAAGTCCCATTTGCCCAGTAATTTCACTGGCTACATTGCTCTTCAAACCGGAACACGACAGTGCTTGCGCACTACTATTTGGCGGTAGAATAACTGGCAAAGCGGTGGTACCTGCCTAGACCAATCTTGCAGAAAAGTCCTACCACCTAGTAATTAACACACACAACCGCTCTCCACCCTAACCATGTGACGACTGAGCGCCCTAACTGCTCTTTGTGTTATTACACTTCCCGATATTAAGTGCGCTTAGGGAGCAAGGCTACTGGGTCCGTCCGGTCGCCCTAATTAGGGACCCTTCCTCTCTTTCTCTTATTACACTAGCCTGATTTAGAGAAAGGGACCCTGAATAACGTGTAGTGTGATACCCGCTTACCAAGATACGTCATCCAAGAGATACTATAACTTCACAAGAGTCCCCGTGAGCCACATTGTTCCTAAAACACTTGACAGCTGCCGGAACAAAGGCAAGGCACCGAGAATATTGAACACAATAGTTTCCTGTTTCTCGGTGAAGAATTAATCGAACATTCAATAGTGGAGCTTAAATGTTTCAAGTTAAAATTAAAAGTTCCACGATATCTTAACATTCGTTAAAATGTTAATAGCACATTTCTTTTTCTTATTAAATAGTTACAGACAGTGACAGTGCGTCCTTCAACATTTTAAGGAGTTTTCCTCCGAAGACAAAACAGCAGAGCAAAATGAGAATTTTTATAATTTTTGTCTTTTTTTTTATGCTGTACCTTATTTTGGGACAAGGCTAGACCATTTTCTATGGGTCTGTTTATTTTTAAACTGTATAGTACTCAGAAATACACGATTATTATTATACTAATGTAATGAAAATCATGAAATATGTAGATATATAAATGATTGTCACAATGAACGTTTGCTAGCCATTTGCATTTAACGATACTTCCCGTAACTCAGCTGGGCGATCGCGAAACTTGATTGCAACTGATATAGAAACACCAATTTGTATAGATTTGACAGTTTCAATACAAAGGTTAGGTGCATAGTTACTACAGAAATATTCATCGGTCCCCTAGTGGCGGAAAGTACACTCACTCTGTCTCTTAGTCCGTCGTGGCTACTCGAGAACTTTTCTTCATAATTCCCAATTGTCACTGCTCGTTTTCTCTTTAACTTTACTAGGTAGTTGGAGTTTTTGCAAAGTTCGCCTAGGTAGATACAGAATTGCGCAAGCATTACTGTGATCCAATTTGAAGGGCACTGTAGCTAATGAAATTAGAAATTACTGGGCAGATGAGATTTTATGACCTAATCTCACAGTCTAGTAACCTTATTTAGACCACGCTGTAGGCAAACGAGTAGTTCATCATGAATTTCTCAATATAAAAGAAAAAAACTTTATTTTACAAGGTTGTCGACATACACCTGTGGTCGTACTTATATACAGCCCTAGAAGCCACTTAAGAAAGTTTTATATTATTACCATTACTTACCACCAGGTGGACCGTCAGCTTATTTGTATGTCTATGTAATGAAAAAATAAATTATATTATGAGTGCCAAACAAACTGGTCTCCCACTTGGTGGTAAGTAGTCTCCATCACTTATAGACATCAACACCAATGGCGTTATAAACCCATAAATAGCTTTTTTGAAATCTACATTGTAACCCTGATTAAATACTAGGTATGGCTAGTCATTCCGCACTTTAACTTAGGTCTTTATACATGTTAATAAGCTAAACTATTTTTAATTAATAAAGCCGAATTGTAGATGAAAGGGGGTTATAAATAAAATACAGAATTTAGATCACCTTCGGCGGGAAGCGTACCCAAAAAGATGGCAACATGCGCTTGTTGATATAGCTAGGCTGATTTGTTGGCCGAGGTATGTGTCAGCCCTTTGGTCGTGCATGAGCTCGAACAGAAGTCTAGAAAGCTCCCTGACAAGAAACCGCACCTGCGGGCCCCAGGGTCCCATTGATTCAACCCTAAACGGAACAAATATGTAATCATCACCTAGGGATTCATATTTCCTCTGTTTGAGATTTAATTTAACATGCTAATTAATGGTGGTTTAGTCGTTCACCTGATGTTAAGCGACACGGCTGCTCATAACTGTCACTCATAACTCTAAAATATAAGTTCCTATTACAAAGTTTTTTATTAAGTATTACAATTAATATAAGTAAAAAAAGTCAAAATTAACATCAATTCTAAGTTGCTCGATATCAACTAACGTTATACATTGGTTTAAAACAGTCATCTCCTTTCAAACGCCATGGCAACGAGTTAAGCATACTTTTTTTTTGTGTTTTGCCTCCACACTTTTGTGTATTTAGCCAGTGTCAAGTAATTGATAATTTAGCAAGTTAATGATATTTCACGTAAATAATGCGTCAGGTCACAGTCGAAGTCATCAAGTCAAGTCAGAGTCAAGTCATAGTCTAGTCTAGTCAAGTCATACTCCTAGTAAAGTGGTGGCAACTTTACCAGAAGCTTCTATGGAGTTTTGGAAACAACACGAAAAAAAAAAGTTTCATCATCATTATACCACTTTCCCACACTCATGCTTGTAATCCAGCACTTAACGAATAAAATGCCACCAATTTTATGCACTAACACTGAAAATAACACAAGTTTTGGAAAATAATATAATGCGGTAACGTGATCTTTTTTGTTTTCCCGCCTAAATTCCTCAAGTATCTTATACGTACCTATTGTGCGGAGGTTCCACTATTTCTATTCAAAAATGGAACGGGTATTTTCAATATTGTCAAATGTAATCAGTCGTACACTTATCAATTCTACGCGCTGCAACCAATTAGTTTATTTTATCATGCGGAGCCGTCATCAACGGTACATTGTATTGGTGAACCGAAGCTTTGCATAGGCACAGTATGGTAAAATATGTAAATGAAAGCGACGTGGTTAGAGGTTGGAGGTAGTAGAGTAAACGTTATCTAAACCTGGTCTTCACGGGTCACAGGTGTCACCCGTGTCAGGTTACTTATGAAGCAGTGCTTCTTAAACTGTTGTACATTTGATATCACAGGTGTCACCCGTGTCGGGTTACTTATGAAGCAGTGCTTCTTAAACTCTTGTACATTTGATATCACAGGTGTCACCCGTGTCGGGTTACTTATGAAGCAGTGCTTCTTAAACTCTTGTACATTTGATATCACAGGTGTCACCCGTGTCAGGTTACTTATGAAGCAGTGCTTCTTAAACTGTTGTACATTTGATATCACAGGTGTCACCCGTGTCGGGTTACTTATGAAGCAGTGCTTCTTAAACTCTTGTACATTTGATATCACAGGTGTCACCCGTGTCGGGTTACTTATGAAGCAGTGCTTCTTAAACTGTTGTACATTTGATATCACAGGTGTCACCCGTGTCGGGTTACTTATGAAGCAGTGCTTCTTAAACTGTTGTACATTTGATATCACAGGTGTCACCCGTGTCGGGTTACTTATGAAGCAGTGCTTCTTAAACTGTTGTACATTTGATATCACAGGTGTCACCCGTGTCGGGTTACTTATGAAGCAGTGCTTCTTAAACTCTTGTACATTTGATATCACAGGTGTCACCCGTGTCAGGTTACTTATGAAGCAGTGCTTCTTAAACTGTTGTACATTTGATATCTATTTTTATCTAGAATTAGATAAATTTTCAAATGACAATATATTTATGAATTTCACTGGAAATTACGAGCTGAGAATTGCGCTGAAAATATAGATTATATGGCAATAAAGCTCGTTTTAGTTAGAAAACTTTTCTATCGAAAAAAGAAAAGGGCTGTTTTTAGGGTTTTTCCGGAAATTATTCGAATTTTTCTCACCGTATAAACCATCTTTGAACTTCAACGAACATTTAAAAAAAGAATTGGCCAAATTGGTCCAGGCGTTGTTGAGTTATGCGCTTACCAACACATTTTGCGATTCATTTTTATATTATATTATCAAAAAAATCATAATTATTATTTGATTATTTTGCTTTTTAGTTTTAATACGCCTCTCTTTTAAACCCCTCATTGGTCCTAGGTATTAATTGAATCCATAAGAATTATTATGCAACCAGCGGTATCTGCCTTGAACCAAGCCGTGACAGATATATAACTTCCTATGTAAATGTGTAACGAAGGCCTCCTTTGTGTAAATCTTCAAAGGTCAAAGTCAGGGGAAACATTGAGAGAGGCTGGAATCTTGAGAAAAATACATCCGGAATGTTCTTCGGAAAAGGTTATGCCTTGAAACAATATGTACATTATTGTCATTGCGTACGGTAAAGGAATGGAACAACATAACAGCGTCTCTGTTTCCTGTAAAATATATTTAGGGAAATTTTAAGGTAAGAGTGAACCGGTATCTTCTGGGCGAGTGTGTACCATCGTCAACCGCATTGTTATTTTCCATCAGGCGAGACAGTGATCAAATAATTGTAAGACCATCTTGTAAATAGTACATCAGATGACTGTGTACGACCATTCTAATATGGTGGTAACTCGTGAAAATTAATATAAAATTATATTTAAACGAATAATGAGTTTTCATGCGAGTTGCTCATTTTTATATTTAATTAAAACGGAATTTGAATTGTACGACTTCTAGATTGAAGCAGTACGTAACCCAAGTAATAATGGCGGTCGACAGATGGCGCCAGTGGAGGGAATACTGCTTCACTCTAGAAGTCGATAAGTCTACCCTATGTTTAACAATCGGGCAGTGTTGACCTAACCACCAAGCGATAAACAAGTCGTGTCCGCTCCTTGGTCTGTGTTGTTAAAGAGTATTTAATATAAAGTTGTGAATATACAAGTCATTTGGACGTACAGTTTGTTTTCTTGGTCCGCAAGGGCTAACATAATAATAATGTATTTATTTAATGAGTAAAAAAGAAACATAATATAGGGTTGAACCCTGGATCCCGCGCTAGGATGACCTGTGTCGTGGGATTCAGTCTCTTCCAATTTATATAAAAAACTTAAGAATAAGGGTAGACTAAATCATATGTATTTAATATAGTAGGTACACTTAAAAGCAAGAAAAAAATTCAAGCCTGTTTTAGATAAAACAGTAGGTTTTATGGTCTAAAGATACTTTGGGAAATTTCGTTATGCTGTAAGTATTTAAGACATCCTATGTTTTGCTGTGCCCTGTCATTTTGCTCTCTATTCCCAAGACGTAGAGCTCTCGAAAAATGGGTCATGAAAATAATAATAATTTACACACATTCAGAAACAATTTTAGACTGTCTTTTTCAATTTCATGAATTCCAGATAGTTCAATCCAAATTGTTAGTAGCTTTATTTTTGGCCTTACCCATTGCCTCGGCTTAATAATGAGCAAAAAGTAAGGACATTTTTGTTTAAATAATTGTAAACCTTATTTTGATATACATAATGAGGCTGTAAACCAAATTTGAACCACATCTAAATTACACGAGGAAAGGTAAAAGGGTAAATCTCGTTTCCCTGTGACTCTTGCGACTTACGGGTCACCGCTCACCGGGTCTTTGCATTGTCAGGTCGCGCCCCTTCGCACCCTTAGGTGAGAAGGCAAATAATTGGATGCCAATGGGACAAACTTGGGGTAACTGGTCCAGAATATACGTTCGTGGCCGTGGGTACAACAAATAATTATAGATATACATGGAATTATTTAAGCGAGTGGAAGATAAACATTGTAATGATGTTAGCACCAAATAAATAATCAAAACGAAATACGTGGTCGATGAAATCCCTTACCGATAAACTTTAAATTTTGGGATTAATTAAATATATTAGGTCTTTACCTATGAAATTGCCGTTTTGTTTGAAAAAAGTTAAAGTATTTTTTTTTTCGAACTTATTTAATTTCTTTTATTCAAAGTAATCACCCCTGCAATCAATGCATCTTTGCCAACGCTGTGGCAGTTTATGGATGCCCTTCTTGAAAAAATCAGCAGGACGGGAGACAACAAACTCTTCAAAGGCGTTTTGTACTGCCTTTCGGGAATTGAATTTTTTTCCCGCTAAAAAGTTGTCCAAATTTTGGAAAAAGTAATAGTCGGTAGGCGCAAGATCTGGTGAGTATGGCGGATGAGGGAGAGCTTCCAAACCCAACTCATGCAGCTTAGAGACGGTCTGTTGTGCAGTATGGGGTCGCGCGTTGTCGTGAAGTAGCAGTGGAGACGACCGATTGACCAAAGCTGGTTGCAGACGTGCGAGTTTCGCCATCATTGTGGTCAGTTCTTCAATGTACACATCTGCAGTAATTCTCTCGCCGTTTTGTAAAAAGCTATGATGAATCACACCAGCACTAGACCACCAAACTGTGACCATCACCTTTCTAGGGGTCATTTTTCGTTTTGCACATTACTTTGGTACCGAACCAGGATCTAACCAACTTGCTGAACGCTTTCGATTGTCAAAAAGGATCCATTTTTCGTCGCACGTAACAATTCGGTTCAAAATTCCTTCATTTCTGTGCCTGTTAAGCAGCGCAAGGCAAGTCTCGACGCGTACGTTGCGCTGGCGATCGTTAAGTTCGTGGGGCACCCATCTATCAAGCTTTTTTATCTTGCCAATCTGTCGCAAATGGACCAATATTGTTTTGATGCTAACATCAAAAGCTGCTACCAGCTCAGCTGTAGATTGAGATTCATCAGCTTCCACAATCGCCTTTAATTCATCATTGTTGACCAAAGTTTCCGGACGACCACGAGGTTCATTTTTCAAGTCAAAATTCCCAGAACGGAACCGAGCAAACCAATAACGGGTTGTACGTTCGTTTGTACAGTTCTCTCCGTAAACGTCGTTGATGTTACGTGTCGTTTGTGCCGCGTTGGTGCCACAACGGAACTCATATTCCATAATTACACGAAATTTCAAAGTATCCATTATGAGGAAAAATGTTGAAATGTAATGAAAATACAACGCTAATCAATAAACAAAAGACTTATATTGTAAATAGAATGTCATATTTTTAAAACAAAATTCATTTGAATTTAGAATTCATAGCCAATCAAAACTTTTTTTTGTTTGAAAAAGTCTGTACTGCAATACGGCAATTTCATAGGTAAAGACCTATTATTATATTAATATGTACAGACCCACTATAAATAAAAAGTTACAGCTAATAAAATATTATTTACAAAATAAATATGCTATCCAACTCACCACCGCGCGGTAAGGTTCCCAGAATACTGGCAGCATTACCTCGCTGAATAATACTTAGCTTCTAAGCGAAGTATCCGCCAGCTCTAATTATATTAATTAGCTTGATTGCATCATTAAACATTATGGACGATGAATTAAAATTTTATCAAAATATAGGTTTAAGTTGGTAATATGGACGATGAATTAAAATTTGATCAAAATACAGGTTTAAGTTGGTAATATGGACAATGAATTAAAATTTGATCAAAATACAGGTTTAAGTTGGTAATATGGACGATGAATTAAAATTTGATCAAAATACAGGTTTAAGTTGGTAATATGGACAATGAATTAAAATTTGATCAAAATACAGGTTTGAGTTGGTAATATGGACGATGAATTAAAATTTGATCAAAATACAGATTTAAGTTAGTAATACGGACTATGAATTAAAATTTAATCAAAATATAGGTTAAAGTTGGTAATATGGATTAGAGCCTCATTTCAAGTGGTCGCAGTAGCGATGGGCTACAGACGTCACCAAAGCATAGGCAGAAACATTATTGCTGAATTACGACCTTTATTTTTTTGTATATTTTAATCTTTAATACACCATTTAATCATTTAGAATAAACTTCCCCATTACCCAGATTTAAGGTTCTAAACAATTAATGTTCAAAATAAAAATCTCACAAAAAGAATAACTACATTTAAACCGCGGAAAGTTGGGCAAAACAATTTCTAATACACAAAGGAATATTTAAAAGAACAAGCACTTAATTAAAAGTTTCGGAAAAAGCCACTTTTATGCTTGGCAACTTTTAAATTGAAGAGAAATACCGCCTCAAGCTACCACTACTGTTTTAAAAAACATTATGGAGTTTAGCCAACGGCCATGACTCGGGTCTAAAAAGAAAACATTTTGTTACGTTCTCTTTACACTGAAACACTAACAATTATCTAATTAACGGTAGAACGAACGCTTATAGCTGAACAATAGTCCATTTCATTGTAGAGTATCAAAATACTTGATCCTGTTTTACGCTATTTTTATTTTTTGTAATAGAGTAATGAATTGCTCCAACGTACTAATCGTTTAGACTCTACTTTTTAAATAAGAAACGCTAAAATGTGGATATTTTCTGTGCAAAATGGACATATTTTAGTTTAAGTTTTTTTAAATAGAATACTCTATTTCTGTTATATTAAGATAATAATAATAACGCCTAACTAGGATTCCCTAGTTAGGGTCCAGTGTCTAGGGATCCAGGAACTACGAGGATCATGGTTCCACAACACTCAGACACAGAACAATTTGAGCTTGTTTTTCTTTGCACAAATACTTATCCTGCCGCGGTAATCGAACTCACGCCTCCGGGTCGTGAGTCGACCTGCTCAACCACCACACCACAGAGGCTGTCTCTGTGATGTCTGTGTGTCTGATCTTATCTAAAAAGTTGTCTGACCAATAACCATCATAAATCATTTTCAAATAATGCAGCATTTACATTTTCTCAAAATCCTCCAAAGTTATGACTAGCGGGAAATTTAGGGAAACTTTATCCTCCCACTTTATACACATCATGATCTTGAGCCGTGGATAAAGTTGAAATACTTATACACGGTATAAGTCAACATTATCAACCCTATGCCTTGACAATAAGTCTCAAAATGGTTATGTGTTTTGGCGCGTCACGCTGAAAATACTGCATTGTAATGTATTCATTAATGTAATACTTATTATGAGGTGGAGACGCCTGTGACGTAGAATGATGGATGCGAGTGTCATGTCATACCTCGGAGTGTTCGATGTAATTCCATGGTTTTCAGTCACACAATGTAGAGCGTGACAAGTTAAAAGCGTTTCTTTGTATATCTTACTCATGTTCATATTTTTGTGTACCGATTTTGAGTGAAATAGCTGTATTTTTGCCTTTTTATTAGGTTTAGAACAGGCACAACATTTTCTATAACTTTTTTTTGTTTTGGTATGGCTCTACACTTTAGTGTATTTAGCCAGTGTCAAGTAATTGATAATTTCTCGAGTTAAGTTATAGGTATATATATATATAAATATATATATATATATATATATATAACTTAACTCAAGTCAAGTCGTTAAGTCAAGTCACAGTTCAAGTCATCAAGTCAAGTCATACTCCTAGTAAAGTGGTGGCAACTTTACTTAAAGCTTCTATGGAGTTTTGGAAACAACACGAAAAGAAACGTTTCACCATCATTATACCATTTTCCCACACTCACACCTGTAATCCAGCACTTAACGAATAAAATGCCACCAATTTTATGCACTAACACTGAAAATAACACAAGTTTTGGAAAATAATACAATGCGGCGACGCGATCTTTTTCGTTTTCCCGCCAAAACTCCCACTCCTTTACTTAACTTTCTAACATGTATATAGGCAAATATCCTTTAAGATACAAAGTTTAATGGGCTTTCCTTGTAAATGTTAGTAGAATTTTATCAGTACTTAAGTTTACGCTCTGTCTTATTTTGTGACCGTTTCTATTTTCGCTCGTGACATTTTACGTCAGCAAGAAGTTGACAGGACATTTTAAGCATTGAGTAAATTTAAGTACCTAAGGCTTTACGTGTACTCCTTAACTACTGGTTAAGATAATTATCAGGTTAAAGTACCCTCATTGCAAAATGAGATCATTAAAAATTTTACACGAAAAAGTCGACGTAAAAAGTTCTTAGCCATTCAAGCATGTCGCAATCACGTCTTTTCGTGCAAACAATGTCGTAATTCGCAGCAACTGATATAAAGTTACCCGGACTTTCGACGGCTTATTCATCGCTCCGATAGCCGTGATCGTCTAGTGGTTAGGACCCTACGTTGTGGCCGTAGTAACCCAGGTTCGAATCCTGGTCACGGCAGTGATACACTGTCGCGGCGGAGCATTATTTTTATTTATGACGTTCCTAAATTATTATCATTTTGGAGGTTTGCCAAAACCATTTATAGAAATTTCAGTTACAGACTTGAATAATGTGCATTTGGATAGCACGAATCATAAATATTAAATGGCTGACTAAGAATCTTGGTATAAATATTTATGACGCTGACTGTCGCTATCTTACATACGTTGATAAATTTCTTAAAGTATTTTTACAATTTTTGGTACTAAAAGCCTGATTTGGTTGAAAAAAGGTTTGATTTGGTTTTGTGGTCGGTTCATAACTTGGAGGTGGCGGGTTTGATTCCCGCGGGAGGACCAGTATTTGTCACAGATAAAAAAGTGCATACACTCCTCGTAGTTTTAGGTCCCTAGACATAGGGAATCCTATACAGTTAGAGTCCAGGATATAATAGGTCTTTACCTATGAAATTGCCGTATTGCAGTACAGACTTTTTCAAACAAAAAAAAGTTTTGATTGGCTATGAATTCTAAATTCAAATTAATTTTGTTTTAAAAATATGACATTCTATTTACAATATAAGTCTTTTGTTTATTGATTAGCGTTGTATTTTCATTACATTTCAACATTTTTCCTCATAATGGATACTTTGAAATTTGGTGTAATTATGGAATATGAGTTCCGTCGTGGCACCAACGCAGCACAAACGACACGTAACATCAACGACGTTTACGGAGAGAACTGTACAAACGAACGTACAACCCGTTATTGGTTTGCTCGGTTCCGTTCTGGGAATTTTGACTTGAAAAATTAACCTCGTGGTCGTCCGGAAACTTTGGTCAACAATGATGAATTAAAGGCGATTGTGGAAGCTGATGAATCTCAATCTACAGCTGAGCTGGCAGCAGCTTTTGATGTTAGCGTCAAAACAATATTGGTCCATTTGCGACAGATTGGCAAGATAAAAAAGCTTGATAGATGGGTGCCCCACGAACTTAACGATCGCCAGCGCAACGTACGCGTCGAGACTTGCCTTGCGCTGCTTAACAGGCACAGAAATGAAGGAATTTTGAACCGAATTGTTACGTGCGACGAAAAATGGATTCTTTTTGACAATCGAAAGCGCTCAGCAAGTTGGTTAGATCCTGGTTCGGTACCAAAGCAATGTGCAAAACGAAAAATGACCCCTAGAAAGGTGATGGTCACAGTTTGGTGGTCTAGTGCTGGTGTGATTCATCATAGCTTTTTACAAAACGGCGAGAGCAGTACTGCAGATGTGTACATTGAAGAACTGACCACAATGATGGCGAAACTCGCACGTCTGCAACCAGCTTTGGTCAATCGGTCGTCTCCACTGCTACTTCACGACAACGTGCGACCCCATACTGCACAACAGACCGTCTCTAAGCTGCATGAGTTGGGTTTGGAAGCTCTCCCTCATCCGCCATACTCACCAGATCTTGCGCCTACCGACTATTACTTTTTCCAAAATTTGGACAACTTTTTAGCGGGAAAAAAATTCAATTCCCGAGAGGCAGTACAAAACGCCTTTGAAGAGTTTGTTGTCTCCCGTCCTGCTGATTTTTTCAAGAAGGGCATCCATAAACTGCCACAGGGTTGGCAAAGATGCATTGATTGCAGGGGTGATTACTTTGAATAAAAGAAATAAATAAGTTCGAAAAAAAAATACTTTAACTTTTTTCAAACAAAACGGCAATTTCATTTGTAAAGACCTAATATGTATTGTAATCGTTGGGCGTTATTATTTTTTATTATTATCATATGGATTTATTCATTTAGATCTATAGCACACTTATTGCGCCCCGCAGTTTTTTTACTTGGCTAGCACTTTTCACCTTTGATCACATCGTCACTTCCCATCAGGTCAGAGCGCGGTCAAATGCAAGACAAGTAAAAAAAAAAAGAAAACTCGCGGATAAAAACTATTTTAATTATTTGCTCATCCCACGGGAAGATTTCACTTTTCCAAGATAAAATGTTGCCTATATGTCAATCCAGTGTATAAGCTACGGGGGGCGAGTTGGCTGGACTGCAGTTGCGACCCCTTCTCGCCCCCAGTACGGTGGACGAAATGCTCACGGGGGGGTTTTAGTGGGTTTGAGTCCACCACCCCCGTGGTGGCAGGGAAGCGCGAGAGCATTTCCCCCCCTCAAAAAAAAAGTGTATAAGCTATCTTGGGACCGAATGTCATCCAAATCCATTCAGCCGTTTGAGCTTGAAAGAGTAACAAACATACACACATACTAACTTTCGCCTTTATAATATTATAGTGTGATGAAGTATGATAAAGAAAAAAACACGTGTCTGTGAAAGCAATCCATCATTTTAATGCTTGGAACAGTTTTACGAGGTCCCAAATGGCTTTTTTAGTTGTTGTCGGAACCGAGGGTTTCTACAGGACACACGGAGACTATGACGTCATCTTAATGCCGTTTAGATTGCTTTTGGTAAATCTGGCTGACATTTTATCACCACTTTGTGCAAAGATTGTTTTAACAAGTTTAGTTATAGTAATCGACGCACGAAACATGGCAACAAAGCTTCCAATGATAACCAATTGTGAAGAGTTAGCTCAACTATTTACTTAAATACGCATATGTAGGAAGCTGACACGAATGTAACGAACGTATGAGAATCGGGAGAAGATTGTTGCTTAGCTAAGTTGTATTTTAGTAGATTTTAGTGATGACGGGCATTCACATCTCACCCAATTAAAAATTAACTAGCTTCACGCCTAGGGTTTGGGAATTCCCGACAGTTTCAAAGTCCCGGAACACGAGACAGCCTACAATCAAAGTCCCAAGAATTCCCGGGACTTCGAGACTTTTAAGATAATACAATACAATACAAACTCTTTATTGCATACCACATGCTCAAATTAATTTTATGTAAAAACTTATAGTAGGTAATACAATGGGCGGCCTAATCACTAAAAGCGATCTCTAATTAACTAATAACTTAACGACAATTTTTTTTTTATTAAGTGTCGTGAGCATTTTTTGAAGAATTTTTTTGAATTATATTCTGGTGAAACGTATTTTAAAAAGGCATTGTAAAAAACACGATGATTTTGTGCCTGTCTTAGGCATTTTATATCCTCGCTGGGGAATACTTTCAGGAATTAATTTATTATTTGTGATTGGCCTTATAGTAATGTATATATAATTATAGTAATTGTATATGTCTATCCTCTGTTGTGTGCTCAGTAATTACGTAGTAGACTAAGTAATTATTTATTAAACTAACAGATTTAGCTAGGTTCCTTGAATTATTTGAAAATAATAATAATTACATGACAATTTCGACAGTCTTGTCTCGTCTCGAGTCTCGACGAGAAAATCCCGGGACTCGAGACAAATAAAATTACGAAAAGTCTCGGGACTTTGAGACACAAGACGTCCCGGGACCCAAACCCTATTCGCGCTTCACACCTCAAGCAGCTGACACGGAGATCCCAGCCCAGATTAAATCTAACTCAACGTACATCTAACCAAATCCTCGGTAATTACGCTTCTCGAACACGTTCCTGCGAGATAATCGCGTGCTCCATGCCGTGGTGGCGCCTAAATTGGAGGCACTGTCTTACACAGAGACCACTTAAGGCTGCTTCTATCTTGAAAATCCAGTCAAATATGAGTATATGAAGTGAGTATATAACCTATAAAGTCTCACGGAACGTGCCTCTTCTTGTGAATTGTTTTCTTTGAAGATAAACGTACAGTATAAGGATACTTGGTATGTAGAACAAAAATATTTTTCCTGGTTTTCCTTTCTATACATTAATTGACGTCTTTTGATTTTTATTTGTTCGCTTCATTAACAGAATTTTTTTTTATTCATTAAATCAATGTCAGACTTAAGAAAGATATTGCTAGCCATCTCAAGGAGAACACCTTTTTCAGGTATTTTAACATTTGAACAAAGTGTCATCGCATAATGGCACTTCCCATTGTGAGGTGATATTTTGCGATATGGTTGAGTGCACTACGACGATCGTCTCATATATTTTTATAAATTTTCAGCAAGTAGTCTATAAGAGAGGCAAGAGGCAAGATATATAGTATTTTTAAGTCAACTGTAGGTATACAGTTTTTGATTAGCATACCTAACATACCTATAATGCCTATTCTTCAGTTACGTGCTGACGCTCGCGAAAGCCGCCGCGACTTTCTTTAGTAACTGGCTCCCAGAAGAAGGACATCGAATATGTCCGAAACCTGGTCGGAGTAATTTCGACTATTTAACAGACTTGAGTTTAGCCGTTATTTATCTTACAAAATTTGTCATACTCACGATAGTTTTCTAACTAAAAAAGTATATAAGTATTGTACCAGTTATCTGGTTTCCATAGTGCAAGCTTTGTTTAGCCGGGCCTAGATGCTGCTGTGTGAAATGTCCACAAATATGCATTTATTTATTTTTATTCAGTTTTAAAATAAACGGTTTCAGGTCGGGGCTTTTCTTCCATCTTTTTTATAGTTGTATCTCATTTTATCTCTTCGTTGTCTTTCACCAAACCCTGCTTAACTAACAATCCAGGAAACCTATAAACACACATTTACAAACTAAATTGTTAACGGAAATCTATAAAGTCGTTTCCGTAAACAATTTGGCACCGATTACATAATTTAAACAACCGCTGGGCTTTGTATACACACGTGTCGATATTGCAACTGTTGAAGCTTTGTTTACTCTGTGCACTTTAAAATAGAATGTCCGTGAAGTATCCATCTACAGCTATATTTAAAAAAAGTTAAGTTTGTTTGATGGTTTATGAGGGGTAATCTCCGGGGTTACAAAACCGATACCGATAGTGAAATTTATTTAATTTTTTTTATGTTAAGGAATGACATGACGAGCAAGTCGTTCGCCTGATGTTAAACAACACGGCTGCACATATCAGTTGCAAATCAGTTGTAAATATAGATTTTCACTGCACTGCGCACGTCATCCTGAGATATCAACACAGTCTAGTAATAAGATTACTAGTCACATTCTAGTAATAAGATTACTAGACTGTGAGATTATGTCATAAAGTCTCATTTTCCCAGTAATTTCACTAGCTACGGTGCCCTTGAAATGGGAACACAGTAGTGCTTGCACACTACTGATTGGCAGCAGAATAACTGGCAAAGCAGTGGTACCTACCTAGACAACTTCGCAGTCCTACCATCTAGTAAAATTAATTGGTAGAAATTTAATTATTTCCAATCATTATAGGTTTTGTTTTATTGTGATACTAGTTTTCATCTGCGGTTGCACTCGCGCTATGTTCGGCACCGGCTCAATAAGTCGGAGCGGCATCGCCACTATATTTTATCCGCACGCACGTACAACCGCGTGCAGATGCTAGTATGGCATAACAGCTTTATAGATTAACCAACCGACCAGCTGGTTCAAACTGCAAGCTTTTAATGGGTTAATGGAAATTGTTATTGCATCGTTATGAAAGAAAAATGGTTTATTTTTTATACCGGCGTACTCATTTAAATTTGTATTTACGAACTTTCAACAGCAGTGTTGTGTATTACGAAAGTGCAACGTTTAACTCTGGAATTAAATCTTCAATGCTCAAGCCTAGAACCAGCCGGGCATAAACAAATCTCGTATACGGTTACAACGAGTTGTGACATATTTTATAATCTGTGGCTTCAATCCCTTGCTGAACAATCTAAGTACTTGTACCATTAAAATTTCTTACTTTTAGCTAATTTCACTAGGTGGTAGGACTTTCCTGCAAATTTCGTCTAGGTAGGTACCACCGCTTTGCCAGTTATTCTGCCGTCTAACATTAGTGTGCACCTGATCTCACAGTCGAGTAATCTTATTACCAGACTGTGCTGATGTCTAAGGATGATGTGCGCAGTATAGTGTCATGCGAAATTTATATTTTAGAGTTCCGAATGACACTGTTTTGTTATGGGTAGCCGTGTCGCTTTACATCAGGTGAACAACTAGCTCGTCATATCATTGAAAAACAAAAAAAATACGTGAAAACTATTCTGCTTTAGACCAGACGACTGAAGTAAAACTATACGAAACATAACTCTCTTTCTGTCTCTACTAACTTATATCACCCTCTCATCTTCCGTTCGCCTCGCCAAGTCAAGCGTACGTAAAAATGTCCCGCCCGGTGACGCTGTAAAGGTCGGTAGAGACCAACAGCATTCGCTCTGGTGTTACTTTTGTTATTACAATGATTATCTCAACTGGCCCGATAGCTCAGTTGGTAGTGACCCTGCCTTCTGAACTGCGGGTTGTGGGTTCGATTCCCACCAAGGACAAACATTTGTGTGATGAACATCGATGTTTGTTCTGTGTCTGGGTGTTATATTGTATTCTATGTATGTATTTACAAACAAAAAGTATCTAAGTATTGTATCAGTTATCTGGTTCCCATAGTACAAGCTTTGCTTAGTTTGGGGCTAGATGGCGTTGTGTGAGATGTCCACACATATTATTATTATTAACTGTAATAAATTATATATATTGTAAAAAACAGTAGAAAATAAAACATCACTGTAAAAGTTCTTGCAGCCTCTTCTATATAGGTGTAATCGAAGTTTCGGATCGGAGTTTTCTGTTCTGCATTGTGCCGGATTGCTTGCACCAGTAGGGGAAAGAGAATTTATTTTTTCCAACTCATATATTGTAATGGGCTTGCTTTATATTATTTGACAATAAGCACTTTGTAATTTTATGTGCTTAGTAAAATAACTTAATTTTATGTACTTTATATAATTTTGACTTGTAAAAGTGCTAAAAATAGCCTGTCTAAATATCACATTATGAAAAATTTCTAAGTTAGTGGAGGAGACCCAAACAAAATTTTACATTTCAGCAACAGAAACATCACGATAGCCAAACTCAAAGGTGACTGACTGACTGACATAGTGATCTATCAACGCACAGCCCAAACCACTGGACGGATCGGGCTGAAATTTGGCATGCAGGTAGATGTTATGACGTAGGCATCCGCTAAGAAAGGATTTTTCGAAATTCCATCCCTAAGAGGGTGAAATGGGTGGTTGAATTATTATTAAATTATTTTCCCATTTCCCAGGCCACGCCGCGGGCGAAGCTGCGGGCAGAAGCTCGTTTGCAAGAAATCTTTTTACTTTGACTTTGAATGATCTTATATCTTATAAAACAGAGTACAGCCCTGCACAATCTCAGCTTGGATATTAATACCTCCGCTAATAGGGCTGGATAAGCCTCATCCGCGACGATAATGGCATCATACATAAATCCCTTCTCCGTATCTCTATACCTTCCATAGATAAATAATTAATAAACAGATTATCTACACATTGAACACGGTAATTAACGATGATTATATAATAATAATTATTATTATCAGATAACGTTACATTTAATTAATTAGCGATACGTCACAGATGTGTTCAATATTGATAACGAGTTTAGGCTATCGTGATGTTTCTGTTGCTGAAATATAAAATTTTGATTGGGTCTCCTCAACTAACTTAGAAATTTTTCATAATGTGATAGCGAGGGATGGGACTGTATTACTAAATGGATAGAGAAATAAAGGCGTACGATGGTGTGAAAAGGTTCAAAATTGTATATTTAAATTATATATGCCATTGACAGCCCTGTGGTGGGGTGGTTGAACAGATCAGCTCATAACCCAGAGGCGGCGGGTTCGATTCCCGCGGCAGGACAAGTATTTGTCCAAAAAAAAGCGCAAATACTTGTTCTGAATCTGGGTGTTGTGGGAACATGGTCCTCATAGTTCTTGAGTCCCTAGACACGGGGAATCCTAGTTAGGGTCCAGGATCTAGGTGTGTAAACGGATGAAACATTTGCTGATTCATTTTTTGTTGTCGTTATTATTCTATGAAGGATCTTCTGAGAAAAAAAAATTGAACGGAAATTTGGAAAATTTTCACCACGCGAGTGAAACTATGGGGCGCAGGTAGTTTACAATAAAAATAAAATAAAATAAATACCTACAAAGACATACAACTGCACGTAACCAAAATCAATAAATCATAAAATGAAGTATATATAGTCCATCATTACACACAACAATAAGTCCATCATTATTGTGAAATTTCACAACACAAATTGTTATTTGTATACAATATTATGACGAAAGCATTGTTATATAAATGAGGACAAAAATTAAGTTCGCATTATTAAAATTACATAAAAGAGTGTTCATTTTGGCAGGATTACGAGTAAGCCCTTATTTTGGGCCGACAAAAGGGAAAATAATTCAAACCTTTCTGTATTCTTCGACGAAAATTTTTGAAGATTTCGTGATTATATACAGAACTTTATGAAAAAAATCTTTTCGAAGTTAGAAAGTATGTTTGGATATGAAATATTAATATGATTTACATTCTCAAACTTGTTACTTACTATTATTTATTCTGTGTTTTACTAACACATATTAAAAGGTACAAATTAACTCTCTATTTGAGTTTTTTTTTATGTTATTGAATGATGTGACGAGCTAGTCGTTCATCTGATGTTAAGCGCTACGGCTGCCCATAACAGAACAGTGTCACTCGAAACCCAAAAACATAGAGTTTCAAGCGACACTGCACTGCGCACATCATCCTGAGACATCAGCACAGTCTGGTAATAAGATTACTCGACTGTGAGATCAAATCATAAAGTCTCAATTGCCCAGTAATTTCACTAGCTCCAGTGCCCTTTAAACCGGAACACAGTAGTGCTTGCACACTACTGCTTGGCGGCAGAATAACTGGCAAACCTAGCTAGATGAACTTTGCAATAAAGTCCTACCACCTAGTGAAAAATAATAAAACCAAAATAAGAATAATTGTGTTACTTTAGGCCCCATGTTGAATTTTATTAAATGCTTGGGCTGTCCACACAAAATAGTATATATAAATCTCAAGTAGACAGTTGTTGGATTTTCTAAGATAATTTCTTTAAAAAAAAGGGTTTAAACCGACTTTAATCCCAATGAGAACATCATCAATGTACTCGAAATCAAAATACGCAATAATAAAGATGACTCAAAAACTACTTGTCAGATCTTGATCAAATTTAAAAGAGACTACACGGAGAGTACTTTTTTTTAAATTATGTTTTGGCTCTACACGTCCATGTATTTAGCCAGTGTCAAGTAATGATAATTTATCAAGTTAATGATATTTCACGCAAATATGTGTCACAGTCGAAGTCATCAAGTCAAGTCATAGTCTAGTCAAAGTCATACTCCTAGTAAAGTGGTGGCAACTTTACTTGAAGCTTCTATGCAGTTTTGGAAACAACACGAAAAGAAAAGTTTCACCATCATTATACCACTTTCCCACACTCACGCCTGTAATCCAGCACTTAACGAATAGAATGCCACCAATTTTATGCAATGAATATAACACAAGTTTTGGAAAATAATACAATGCGGTGACGCGATCTTTTTCGCGTTCCCGCCTAAACTCCCGGAAAGTACTCAGCTATAGCTATTAAATAAAAAAAATCATTAAATCGGTTCACCCAATCGAAAGTTGTGTCCCAAAAACAGTCGCATTGGAACACCCTCATTTTTTGAGGCCGTTTGATAAAAACCCACTTGGTTGATAGACTAACTCGATTTTTCACTGATTCGGGCCATCCAAGGTCAATGTTATCCATTCTATATCCATTTTATTATACAACTGTGCTGTGTCTGATCGAATGCCCAGGCAGTTGCGACGTGACCTTTTCAGGAAATGTGACGTCACCTGCCTCCTGCAGCAATATCGGAAATGTTGTGACGTAATAAATTGCGCTTAACGCTAAAAATGACGTTTTTTACGTCTCTATGACGCATTCATATTGTAATTTACTACAAAGTTGTTAATCTGAAAGCTCGTGGTAACAGTATGTACAAAATAAATGCAAACTTTCCGAGTGCAAATGGAACTGCAATGCGGTATCGCGTTTCTTTTTATTTTCCTTGTTTTCAGCACGTTGGCAATGTGACTGTATTCAGTTTCTCTGATCCTATATACTAGTGGCTCGGCGAGCTATTGAATTCCTGTCCATAGGGTTCACTCTTCCAGTGGCCGTAGTCTTCTCGATCCTCGTATCCCGGTAACGCCCCAAGCCGAGGCTCGCACACCAGGCCCTTGCCCTTGCAAGCCCTGGCTTGCCCTTGAGCTAATTGCCTCCCACTTTAGATTACTGGAAGTCTAATGGCCAGCCAGGTGACGCTGTAAAGGTCGATAGAGACTAACGGCGTTCAAGGAATAAACAAAAAGAGCTTAGAACATGCGACTCCGTCTTTGTATAGCTTAAACTGAACTATATATTTAACCTGCCAAAGCCACTATTTAAAAAAATCTGAATTGATATATAAATCAATGTAATTATCGAATCTGCGCACAAAATCCCACTAGGATCGATTGAGAAATACGATTTGTAGAGAAGAACCGCCCGGACATCCGCCGGACATACGAAATATTTTTTGTCCAAGCTAAAACAGAGATGCTTTGCTACACGCTCATTGTTTAGGTCAAATAGAAAAAAAAATGTTCCAATGTATTCAAGACTAGCAACCCACTCCAGCTTCGCACGTGTATTATACATACCGCCTATGTCCATCACGGATAATTTAGGATTCTAATAAAGTCAGAAAAATAATTTTTCAAGTCGATCCAGTAGGTTCAAAGCAATGCAAATAATTAATCAAAGTTTTCCTCTGTATAATATTAGTTTAGATTTAGATTATATCACGATTTCATCTTTGCTGTATCGTGATAATAATACCTCTGTCTTGTAACTTTCTTCATGGCTTCGCTTGTATCTTCACACAGCCACACTTCAGTTTTTTTGTTTGTTTTGTCTCTTCACTTTTGTGTATTTAGCCAGTGTCAAGTAATTGATAATTTCGTTAGTAAATCGTAATAAGTAAATGTTATTCCACGCATATATGTGTCAAGTCTCTGCCCAAGTCATCAAATCAAGCCATAGTCTAGTCATACTCTTAGTAAAGAGGTGGCAACGTTACCAAAAGCTTCTATGGAGTTTTGGAAACAACTCGAACAGAAACGTTTCACCATCATTATACCACTTTCCCATACTCATGCCTGTAATCCAGCACTTAACGAATAAAACACCACCAATTTTATGCATTAAAACTGAAAATAACACAACTTTTGGAAAATAATATAATGAGGTTACACGATCTTTTTTTTTCGTTTTCCCGCCAAAGCTCCGGCTTCTTAGGTCCGTATTACAGAACGATGCTCAGTCATCGATCGGTGCTTAAGCAGAGATTTCATTTATAAAGTGACCAATTAGTGAAAGACATTTTTGCTTGAGCACAGATCGCTGACTGAGCGTCGTTCTGTAATACGGACCTTAAATTAAGTTTTAGTATTTTTATTTTTACTTTAAACTGTCAGTCTTCAAATCTTAGTACGTCAATTAACTTTAATAATTAGGTATCATTTTAATATAATTTATTTTAATTTGTCTAGTTTAGTTTAGTTATTTATATGTTGTATGTTTCAAAATAAAATAATGGAATCATTTAAGTTAATAGCGATGCATAAACTAATTCTGTCAAGTCAAAGTACTTGCACAAGCTATTAATTAGTTTATATAGTATATAGTTTATAACTACACTACTATATAAATATAGTAGTGTAGTTGCAGTAAATTGTAGTTGCAATGAAACTTCTGCTTCATTCGGTGAATACCTCATCAGAGTATGCTCGTTCGGTGTGGAGGAAGGACTTTCTAATTGGAGGTTTGTCTATTCGAACAATTTCAATTCTCTACCGACACCTGTAACAAATCTATAAAACAATTGACGATTGTTACTCTGTGGCAAGAAACGTGAATTACGTATCAAAAATTCAAAGCTTGTTGTAGACATGTTACCACCTTTTATATATTACCTATACAATTTTGTGATATTATCTAGAATAATTTCTCGACAATATAATACAATCTGCGAAATACGATAATTGAAACCCCCTTGAAACGCCTCGCTTTCTTTGAAGTATATTAATCTAAGGGCCGATCTCTCAAGGATATAATTATGTTAAGAATTGAATACATAACTTTCCTGATGTTAACCAATAACTATGTTAATGAAGTGATAACAGTTAGATATAATCACAGATTATAAATAAATAATTGGCTACTGTAATGTAAGGTATTTATAAATATAGTTATTATATATATTGTATGTTGGTAGGACTTTTCTGCAAAGTTCGTCTCGGTAGGTACCACCGCTTTGCCAGTTATTTTGCCGCCGCTCGCGCACTACTGTGTTCCGATTTGAAGGGCAATGTAGCTAGTGAAATTACTAGGCAAATGAGACTTTATGATCTGATCTCACAGTCGAGTAATGTTATTACCAGACTGTGCTTATGTCTCAAAAAATCAATTATGTTTATGTTTAAGTTTTATTATTAGTTTTATAATTTAGGTAAATTCAAGTATTGCGTGTATTGATAAACTAGCTGATTTTTAGTAACTGGATTATCTTTATCATCGAAAATTAAATGTAATATTTTAAATTATTACTAAAACCACAGGATGTGAATTTGCTATAAATATCTGCTAATTGTACCTAATAGGAAAGGTAACCAAAGTTTGCAAATTCAGCGATCGTAACTAGCGATATGGTTATGTTACTTGTATTCCGAGAAGCAAAACCGTGTACCTAACTAGAAAGTTCCTTAAACAAACACTAATTATGAGATATCGTGAATATGAGTAAAATTTCTGTGCTTACATAGTTACCTAGCTAATAAGGTTTAATTTAAATGAACCTACACAAAATTTGCCTCTATTTCCCTTGGTTATCGCATCACGCATGAACGGATGGAACATTTACGCTAATTCTTTTTTGTTGTGTTTGTTATTGTTAGGAGAAGGTTCTTATGAAAGAAAAAATTTGGCAAGTTTAGAAAATTTTTACCACGCGGGTGAAGATGCGGTGCGCAGCTAGTGAAAAAGAAATATTTGAGGACATATCACACAGCGCCATCTAGTTCCAAACTAAGCAAAGCTTATACCATAGAAACTAGGTAACTGATATAATACATAGATACTTTTTTGTTTTTAAATACATAGAATACAATATAACATCCAGACACAGAACAAACAGCTACGTTCTTCACACAAATGTTTGTTCTGGGCGGGAATCGAACATACAACCTAAAGTTCAGAAGCCAGATCTACTACCAACTGAGCTATCAGGCCAGTCAAATTGAAGGTTTATTGTACAACTATGCAATATGTTTAAGTAGGTAACTAATACAATACATTACTCTACCATCATGATCATAATCAGTTTCAAATCATCCACTGCTGAATTGAAGTTAGAGAGAGCGAAGGAGAGAAAGTGAAGGAGAGAGAGAGAGGCGATGAACCAGAAGAGACAGAGAAACATGTTTTTAGAGGTCTCCACAGAGGCTGTCATAAATTAATTGATTAAGTAGTAAGTAAGTAACGAATCAAGTCAAGGTATGTTTTTAAAAGAGAACCAATAAAATGAGCATCTCCTGATGTTAACAAATATCAAGTTTTTTATTTTAGTTTGACTCACACTTTTGTGTATTTAGCCAGTGTCAAGGAATTGATAATTTTTCAAGTTAATTAATATGTATATATGTATATATATACGACTATATACGTCAAATCACAGTCCAAGTCATCAAGTCAAGTCAACGTGTAGTCTAGTCAAGTCATACTCCTAGTAAAGTGGTGGAAACTTTACCAGAAGCATCTATGGAGTTTTAGAAACAACACGAAAATAATCTTTTCACCACATTATACCACTTTCCCACACTCATGCCTGTAATCCAGCACTTAACGAATAAAATGCCACCAATTTTACTAACACTGAAAATAACACAAGTTTTGAAAAATAATACAATGCGGTGACGCGATCGTTTTCGTTTTTTCCGCCAAAACTCTCAAATATCATGTTTGTATATTTTTGCGGCTAATTCTAACAGTTTCCATACACACAGCAGAGACCGGAAAATTCCTTCCTAGATTTCCTCCAACGATTTCCTGGAGCTAGTAACCTCATTTCATAAATCGGCGTGCGATTTACTCTATGGCACTTTCATTACGAATCAACTGTATTATTGTGCTCTATGCCCTTGAGAAACCATACCAACCAATATGGAATTGTATTTATCGTAACGTGATTTGGACAAGATTTGGTTAAGCAGGCTCATAACCTGGAGGCGGCGGGACAAGTATTTATGCACAGAAAAAAAAGCGCAAATACTTGTTCTGAGTCTGGGTATTGTGGGATGGACCTCGTAGTTCCTGGGTCCTTAGACACAGGAAATCCTAGTTAGGGTCCAGGATATCTATGTATGTGATCGTTGCACGTGTACCTATTATTATTGATTTATCATATTTGATATCGAATGAGTCGTCTCTTTGTAACATAATTATTTTAATAATTTCTCGAGAGCCCTAATAAAATTACTAATTAATCATTTACTAATTATCTGTGATTTATCTGAGTTCCATTTTATCGTTATTTAGACAGATTAATCATAAAATGTTTACATTTAATTACAAACGGTGTAGTAATAAAAGTAATTACACCTTGAGAAACGACGTTATTGTGAGTGAAAGTGCCCCAGTTTTCGTATCACCCGAGCAATTATAAAATACCACCTTGTTCAAGATATTTTGCTTACGAGACCTACTATTTCACGTGGTTTCTTTACTTTTAGTTATAAGGCGCTTAAATATTCGGTGGTATAATCATCAGCTCCGACAGCCGTGATCGTCTAGTGGTTAGGACCCTACGTTGTGGCCGTAGTAACCCAGGTTCGAATCCTGGTCACGGCAGTGATAAACTGTCGCGGCGGAGCATTGTTTTTTGCTCCTGAATATTGAAGTAAAACTTCTTTACGCACGCTTGACTTGGGGAGTAAGCTGGTGAATGCGATGCGAACGGAAGTTGAAGTTGGTTCACGTAGATCTCCAAAACATTAAAAAGTGTTATCTAATAAGTATCATAAGCCTGGCCCGATAGCTCAGTTGGTAGTAGCCCTGCCTTCTGAACTGCGGGTTGTGGGTTCGATTCCCACCCAGGACAAACATTTGTGTGATGAACATCGATGTTTGTTCTGTGTCTGGGTGTCATATTGTATTCTATGTATGTATTTACAAACAAAAAAGTATCTAAGTATTGTATCAGTTATCTGGTTCCCATAGCACAAGCTTTGCTTAGTTTGGGGCTAGATGGCGTTGTGTGAGATGTCCACAGATATTATTATTATATATTATTATTATTATTAAGTACGCAACCAACTTAACTCTATGCAGGTTTTTTTTGTGGGCTTCATAAAGAAAGAAATAACATTTATTCGTGACTCACAACTGATAACAAATACATAACACCAAAATAATAAAACAATGCTACATGGTGTCACGAATGGGCTCTGACTCAGCATACAATTAAGGTCCTAAGACCTAAATAACTGATTTAAGGTATATGTGCTCCGAAAAAAAAAGCGCAAATACTTGTTCTAAGTCTGGGTGTTGTAGGACCATGGTCCTTGTAGTTCCTGGGTCCCTACTAGACATAGGCAATCCTAGTTAGGGTTCAGGATCCATATATGTGATTGTTGGGCAATATTATTATTATTACATAAAAAACAACATAACTAAGCACAATATAGATAGACAAAACTATTCATTTCAAAACAGTTCTGTTTACGTTTTAGTAGTTCCGTTTGCGTTATAGAGTAGATAGTAGATATACGCCTTCCGGCAAACCTGATATAAAGTAAAGGAAATATGAACAATGTCGAGCGATGTTTTGTAAAGGTCCCGTATTTTCACTAACATGTACAGATATTATTCAGAGATACGATTCAGTGCTCTTGGTGTCTATTCTGTGTCACATTCTCTAAAACTAAAGTAAACTTAAAGTATGGCGGTACTCTTCTGATAAAGGGGAAATGAAAAAGACGGAAATATGTTAATTTCGTTTAGCTTTAGAGTATGCGACACAGAATCGACACCATTATTATATGATTTTTAATTTTTATCAATTTTATCTTTATTATTTTGGTGTTATGTATTTGTTATCAGTTGTGAGTCACGAATAAATGTCATTTCTTTCTTTCTTTCTTTTTTTATGTTAAAGGGAGCAAACAAGCATACGGCCCACCTGATGGGAAGTGGTCACCGTAGCCTATGGACATCTGTAACACCGGAGGAAGCGTCAACAATGCATCGCTTACCCTGTAGGATTCTTTTAACCCTCCGTTTGAAGTACTCCATGTTGTAACTCTGTGGAAAGACCGCTGGCGGGAGCTCATTCCACATTTTGCAGGTGTACGGCAAGAACGAACGCATGAATCGAGTCGTATGAGATTTCCACGACTCAATAATATGTGGATGAGCTTTTTTGCGGTGGCGAGAGGTGCGATGGTAGAACCGCGATGCCGGGATCAGGTTGAACAGCTCCTCAGACTCCTCCTTAGACTGGCTAGTGCTAACAAATTAATTACCAGTGTTACCAGTGTAAATTTACCTTGTTTCCAGTTAAATATGACCTCAGAGTTCTCAAGTCAAGATTGAACAGGTATCTTATAGGCAAGCATGCCCCAATTTAGACCACGTCATTGTTTAAGATCAGGCGAGGCAAATAAGAAAAAGAATAACCAATAATGCCACTAACCAATAAAAATAAAACATTTATTGAAGTGTAGATTTAACAAGCATGCTTTTATTTTAGTATATTATTGATGGTTTTAGTTTAAATATTATCTATTTTGATGCAAAACGTTATTTAGCAATTTACATATTTTCGCCGACTTTCCCGATACAACAAAAAAAGAAAATATTTATAAAAACTTAATATAACTCAATCCACCTGGCAACGCTGTTTCTACCGCAGAAATAATTTACTTGATGAATGAACTGTTTTATTGGTAGAAAATATTTTCCCTGAAAATATCTTCCTAAGTGGAAAATTTTAATGAAGTAAACGAAACCCACGCAATCATTCACCGTGATTTATCTATATCCTACAGTGATTGTGTTTTCACAGGAGTCTTAAATTTCATTAAAATAAAGCTCCTTTGCTAATTGTGATAGAAATGTTTGTTACGTTGTGTTTTAGGAATTCTGTTTGTCTATCACTCAATTAGCATTTACGTGAGAGGCAACTTTATTAGCTTGATTTTGAATAAACTTATTATAAACCTTAGTTAGGTTTTGTCAAAGCCACGGAATACTTACTGATAATTACTCTTTCACGCAAAAACTACTAAATAGATTTCGATGAAACTTGGGATTCAGATTTCAGCTTATACGCTGGAATAAATATATATAAGTATAGCACATACGATATTTTTTATTCGCGGATGAAACCGCGGGGCGCAACTAGTGGCTTCATAATATCATTTATTATTTTGCGCTCTCGTAACAGATTATTAATGCACCTGTACACTACTTATAGGTTAAAAACACTTAAGTTGGTTAAAACTCTTGGTTAAGCGGAAAGCTTAGCTAAGAATTTTAACTATGTTGTAAAATTTAATCGTTGTTACGCCACAATTGAACGGTAAGCAAATCGAGGTTATGGTCAAAAATAAACTGTGAAAGATTAAAAATAATATGGAGCATTTAACTGTTACATATAAACAACAAACATAGGTAATGGCGTAAGCCACGTTGGATAATCCGTATGGTGAAGATTAACTTAACCTAACCTTAAATAATTCTTTTTTCTTTAAAGCTTATAAATTGTTACTGGATATTGTATTATTCACGCCTTGGGTTACCCAAATAAAAAAAATATTAATTAATAGAATCAGGTGACTTCCTGGAAGTTCGTCTTAAATACAAAATGAAATAAGAAGATGTATGATTCCGCTAAAAACAAAATTCTTATATCATTTTGTACTTAATTCATTATTTTTAACTTAACCTTAAATATTATGTTTCACTTAACCTAAACCATTAAGTTTAACTACAGTAACAAGTTTCACTAAACTGGGATCATGGTGCAACTCAGCCTAAAGTAACATTACTTACCCATTCTTTTAACAGATAGAACAAGGAATAGAGCAATCTCCCGCCAAATAGCTGCAATTACCGGCGAAAAAAATGTGAAAAAAGGCTCTGCCAAGTTTTATTTCAATCGACTGGAGGAATATTGTCGACTATTTTGTTCCGTACATAAAACCGCTCCATTTCTCAGTTTTTCTTCATCTCACATTTTTCAGAAACTTTATTGCAGAAAATCTGTAGACACGGTAGGTATGAAAAGGGTCGCAGTGGAAGTGTTTCAACACCAATTGAATTGAAATATGCATCAGGCATATGCTGCGAAACTGTTTTGTTATTTATAAATAAACAAAAGAAAGCTATACATGCATTTAACTCTTACTAGAGTTTTGGCGGGAAAGTGCATAAAATTGGTGGCATTTTATTCGTTAAGTGCTGGATTACAGGCATGAGTGTGGGAAAATGATATATAATGATGGTGAAACGTTTATTTTCGTGTTGTTTCCAAAACTCCATAGAAGCTTCTGGTAAAGTTGCCACCACTTTACTAGGAGTATGACTTGACTAGACTATGACTTAACTTGATGACTTGGACTGTGACTTGACTTGACACATTATATAATATTAATTAAGTTGAGATATTATCAATTATTTGACACTGGATAAATATACAAAAATGTGGAGCCAAAACCAAACAAAAAAAAACACTTATTAGAGTTTTGGTGCGTATATTAGTCAGACGTTGAATTTAATTTTAAGTTACAGGGTGTAAAATGTTCAAAATAGATGATAGCCGATACAACTGTAGATTTACGAAGAAAGTTACCGGATTTACGAGCTATTTTACAGTTGTTACCAGCGCCGAGACGCGGTACAGTAATTGCACCAGTCTTTATGAATGTTCTTTAGTGCGCATCCCTTCGGACGACTGATTGAGACGTGAAATAGATCGTAAAGTTTTTATTTGAGTTTGTGTTTGTCTGTTCGCTATTAACCGATTTGAAAGAAGATATTATTGCTATGCATATCTAAAATCAAAATTTAAAACAGTGCATTAGGTAAAGTTCAGTTAAGAAAAAAATGTGGACATTTCACAGAGCGCCATCTAGTCCCAAACTAAGCAAAGGTTGTACTATGGGGACCAGATAACTGAAACAATACTTAGATAAAAAACTTTTTGTTTGTAAATACATTCCTTTTAACTGTATAAGTAAAATATATATATATGTGTGTGTGACGAAACGACCCTGCCAAAAGGGGGTCCCTGACGTCACTCTGGGTCAGAGAACGTGTAAATTGAAAACTCCGCCGTTAATCGAAGTTGAGCATGGTTCAGTGGTCCAGATTCCCAGATAACAAGTACATACAACACCTTACCTTGACAATCCAGCCTCCAAAACGTGCCTCCAGAGCTTTATCGAAGTCTTATTCCTCGCAGGTACTGTAGGGTAGGTCCACGCGAGCGTCCCGCCCGTGGGACTGATTTCACGGCTATATAGCTATATTATTGAGTTCTGCACACCATTTAGCACTCCGACAAGAGTTAATAAGATAGATTCCAGGTATCCGTATTAGCAAAATTAAATGGTGAATTTCACAACTTGACGTGGTTTCGAATGCGTGAGATGCTTCACGCCTCGAGGGATGACAGCTCTGATCGCCGGAGCCAATCAAAGACGAGTAAGGTGCGTATGCTCTGGTATCACAGAGCCTTGTTATTGGTCGATCTGAACCCATAAACAATACACGCGAATTCAAATTTAAAAGGTTAGAACTAATAGTGAACAGTGTGTATATATATCAATGATTTAGGTATATGTATTTTATTATTATTTATTCTTATGTATTATATTATTTTAGTATAGGTTAGTAAGTATATAGTATTTATTTGCACCGCCGTCCTTGCTCATAGTGTCTCATATCTCTGTCCATCCAAAGGTTGTCTGGAAGAGATCACTCTTAGCGATAAGACCGCCCATTGTACCTATCTTATTATGTAACGAGCTTCTGTAATAAGTGAAATTACGGCCAAAATGGGTCGCACCGCCATCACAGCGCCTTTGTGTTTGTGATTTGTCTAATAAAGTAGAGGTAGCTAGGAGAGGTTTGAGTAACATTATTTGATTTGATAGAATCTTGAGTTAGTTTTACAAAAGTTTCACCGGCTTTGGTTGATTAAACACGTCGAGTGAGTAGGTGGTACCTACTTACTAGACGTGTTTAAATAAAAGACGGTTTTAAGGAACATTTGCATATTTTATATCTAGGTAATATGTAGATGACTCTTAAATTATACACCTTATAGAATAGAATAGAATAGAAAAACATTTATTCAATACTTGTCTAAAATTAAAGTACAAAAAGAGGTTAAATTTATACACATAATATGTACATAATGAATAGGAATAAACAAGTACCGAATGGGCGTCGGCTCAGCATATTGCTGGTCATCAGAGACATCCAGCGCTGATTTTCAGCCTAGACCCAGAGGGGGTGGAACCAATGCACAAATTCGAAAAAGATATTTTTATTAATGTTTAAACAATGGATAAACAAGAATACATATATAATTACATATTATACATATTCAATCATACACTAATATATATCTACTACATAAATTATATATTATAGTAAATATATTTAGATATAATACATAAAACAGAAAATGAGATGAGGTACCTTAATTTTTTTTTTAATATTACGTATAGTTGGGATATTTTGGCACTGCAGTATACCTACCAGTTATCTTATTATTATTAGTAGGTAGGTATGTAGACTAATAAAATTTCACTTATCATTTACCTACTAACTTACTGTTTACTAAAATTGCTAAAATCCTACTGTAATCGTATATTTATGGTTCTGTTTATTTATTCTGAGAAATAAAAATATTCAATTCGATTCCCAAAATACTTTATGGTGCTTAGTTTCTCAAAAAGTTTCCATGAAATTCCGTCCTGATTTATATTTTAATATTGTTTGACCCAAAGGCAAAAACCTGAAAGCTTCATCTCAAAAGAATTATTCTTGACGTCAATTCAAAACAGTATATTTTTAGCTGGACAAAAAGTAATGTTGTACACGGCGCAAGTTCCTAACGATACCTTCGGGCCATGGACGCATCATTCTCAGATCCGTCCATGCTTCGGGCGTATTAAAGAAATTCCAGCTATCTCAACATTTAGAAATTTTTTGCAAGAATCGCTTTTTAATGCCTTCCTATTCGTTTTCATTTGTTTTACTAGTTTATTTTCGACTTTTTATGTTAAATGGTTAGACAAGACAAGCATAAGTACAGTCTATCTGATGAGAACCAGTTATCGTAACCTATGGACATTTGTAACGCTGGAGGAGAGTGTCACTAACGCGTTGATATCCTGCAGGACTCTTTTGATCCTCTTCTTAAAGTACTCCAAATGGTAGCTTCGCGGAAAGACCACTTCTTTTCTTTTCTGACGTCGTTACTGAACTGCTAAGAACTAGTCAAGTTTTGTACACTGTTATATCTATTTGACAGCCTCTGTAATTGAGCAAGTTGACTCATAACACGAGATGGCGGATTCGATTCCCGCTTCAGAACAAGTATTTGTAAACAGAAAACACAGTACAAATACTTTTTCTGTGTCTAGGTGTTGTGGACCATGGTCCTAGTTCCTGGGTCCCTTGACACAGGGAATCCTAGTTAGGGTCCAGGATCTATGTATGTGATCGTTGGGCGTTGTTATTGTAATTATATCTACTGTGCATCTTGTTCCAGAGCGCAGCATGAGGTGCGATGTATGGTAATGGAAGTGAAAGCGCGGGCGCGGGTGAAGAGACGCGTGCCCAAGCGCTTGCTACGCTAATCGCTTTGTACGTGCTGGTCTGCATCATTGGCATACTTGGTAAGTGGAGAGAAAACCATATAATAGAATAATAACATTCTGTTATATGATATATCCATTTTCTTTCTTTATTTCTTTCTTTCTTTTTCTTTCTTTCTTTATTTATTTATTTCTTTTTTTCTTTCTTTCTTTCTTTCTTTCTTTCTTTCTATCTTTCTTTCTTTCTTCCTATCTTTCTTTGTTTCTTTCTTTCTTTCTTTCTATCTTTCTATCTATCTATCTATCTTTCTTTCTTTCTTTCTTGCTTTCTTTCTAAATTTCTTTATTTCTTTCTATCTTTTTATCTTTCTTTCTTTCTTTCTTTCTTTCTTTCTTTCTTTCTTTCTTTCTTTCTTTCTGTCTTTCTTTCTTTCTTTCTATCTTTCTTCCTTTCATATCTTTGTTATTTCTAATCTTTGCTATTTCTAATTATACCTCCAGCATTTATGTTATGTTCTATTCCCGCGACAGCAAATACTTGTTCTGAGTCTGGGTATCGTGTGACCATGGTCCTCGTAGTTCCTGGATCTCTAGGCGCAGGGAATTCTAGTTAGGGTGCAGGATCTATGAATGTGATTGTTGGGCGTTATTATTGTTTTTTTTATTTCCACTAATATTCTGTCATAAGTGGAGATTGAGATACGTAAAACATTGATGAATACTTTTGTGGAGGCTGAACGGATCCAACACACTTGAGTGAGAATTCAAATTGTAACGTAGTACCGACTTGCACGTAAGACCTACTTATTATTATTATACTCATTGCTATAATATTATAGAAACTGACGTGAGTAGTACTCATCACTACAACTATTACACGGCTAACTCTCACGAAATACAGTCGAATAACTCGACCGGTGTTCGGGCAATATAGATGCCCATCCTCAAGGAGTACGCGTCAGCGCCGAGCTGCCACCGCCGCCGCGATGGGCATCTATATTGCCCGAACACCGGTCGAGTTATTCGACTGTATTTCGTGAGTGTTAGCCTAGTAATAGTTATAGTACTCATTGCTGTCTACGTCTGCTCGCCAGAACGGCTTCGGCGGACTTCACAATGGAATACGGATACGACGAGGCGCTTGGCATTGTGGCCATTGTTTTTTTTATGTTGACGCATGACATGACGAGCCAGCCGTTCGCCCAATGCCAAACGACACGGCTGGCCATATCAGTTGCAGTGTCACTTGGAACTCCAAAGTATAGAGTTTCGTGTGACACGGCACTGCGCTCGTCATCCTGAGATATCAGCCCAATCTAGTAATAAGATTACAAGACTGTGCGTCCCATATGCCCAGCAATTTCAATAGCTACAGTACCCAAACCGGAACACAGCAGTGCTTGCACACTACTGCTTGGTGGCAGAACAACTGCCAAAGCGGTGGTTCTAGACGAACTTAGCAAAAAAGTCCTACCACCCAGTAAATAGTAAACTAATATTAGTTTAACATTTTGTTTCGTATTTATTTGTTTCATTTTTATTCGTGTTTCGCATTTTCTTAGACAGATTTTGGATTGGACAGATTCTCTATATTTTATCCGAGACTTGGCAACCAAGCCTGCGCTAAAAACTTTCAGTAGTTGTTTGGTAGCTTCTTTGTCACGGTCACGTGTGAAACGGGTTAAATCTTACGGATGCGAGCAAACATAAAAACCTAAAAAAAAAATTTTTCACAAAGTATCTAATTATTTTTGGGCCATATTACATTTCAATATAGTATAGGTAGCTGAGTGTTTTGTATTCCTTTGAGTCTTGAATTCTAGATTTTACTCCGCACGCTCGCAGTCTACTTCGGTAATCTCAAAGCCTTCGACTTACAGTAAATAATGTTTTCTAATTTAAAAGTTGAAGATGACGTCATGGTTCTAATGTAGCTGGTTCAAGACATTTTAATTTATTGGTAACACGTTCCGCGCGTTTAATTTATTCCATTATTTAGCCACTTTACTTTGATGGACATTACACAAAAATTTGCAAGTTAATATTTTTGAGTGTTAATTCATTAAAATGTTGATGTGTATTTATACAATATACATTACCTGCTATTTTATTCTCGTTCCGTTATCTGCAAGCCCAAATCAGTTCAATCGAGTCGACTTTAATATTACGCTCCGTGAAATCTTCTAATATCTGGCTTAAGATTTTTTTATTTCAAAGAACATAGTTCACTCACTGAGAACATTACAGAGTCACATTACATGACACTAATATTATAAAGGCGAAAGTTTGTATATGTGTTTGTGTGTATGTTTGAGTAACAATTTCAAAACAAAAACAAAACTTCACGCTCAAATGGCCGAATGGATTTGGATAAAATTCGGTACCAAGATAGCTTATCACACTATCACACTAATAATATAAAGGTAAAAGTTTGTATGTGTGTTTATGTGTACGTTTGTTACTCCTTCACGCTCAAACCGCAGAATGGATTTGGATGAAATTCGGTACCAAGATAGCTTATACACTGAATTAACTACGTACATAACTTAATTAACTACTACATAGGCTACATTTTATCCCGGAAAAGTGAAATTTTCCCGTGGGATGAGCAAATAATCAAAATACTTTTTTACCGCGGGTGAAACCGCGGGGCGCAACTAGTTAATTATAAAGTCAAAGTCAAAGTCAAAGTCAAAAGATTTATTGCAAATAGGCTAATGATACTGTGACATAGTTTGCCTTTGAGCATGCAGGTGTAAATGCAAGAACAAATTATAATATAAGGTAGGTCAGCAAAAAAACTATTCAACACAAGTCTGGTCAAAGATTATGTAGGTTACAGAAGTAAAGTAGTCCTGTTCCACTCTCTGTCGGACCATATTTGAAGGGTTGAGAATAAAAAGGGTTTAACTGTCAAATTGACAGTTTCGAGAAAATTGACTTTAAACATCAACGGCGTCATTTTAATGTAGAGTCCTTATAAGGTAATAGAAAAGGTTTATGTAAGTTTCAGTTGCTTGAAAATGTTTTAATTCTATTAAAAATTACTAAATACAGTACTAATTCATACAATGACTGTAAATATATAATATATTAAAATAAATATAGTAATGTTTTATGCTAAGCGAACTGTATTCCTGTGACAGATAAACCGTTTTTAGACTCAAAATTTCGAGATTTAAGCCTCATTTCGGTATTTTGATATTGTATTATTAAAGATAATTTCACGCTGAATCCAACGATACCCATAAGTCATTTTGTCAAAAAAATCAGTTAAGCCCTTTTTATTCTCACCCCTTCATTTATCATTTCTGATCGAGAACTTTTCTGTACAATAATCACCACTGTTTACGTTACAGATACTCCTCATCACTATAAGCTGGTTTTTACACCCCTCAGGTAATGTCAGCTTAATGGCAGCGTTGGCTTCGGGCGGTGCTTCTCGTCTCCGAACACCACAGATGTTAAGCGCGTGCGCGGCTGACTTCTTGGTTTGTGCTGCGAGCGCCCCACTAGCTGCCACCCGCGCTGCTAGGATACAGCACCTGCCATGCCACGTCACCTATTATATTGAGGTGAGACCATATTGTATTTGGAGAGACACTTCAATGTCGCGGTTTCATCCCAAAGTTTTCCTTAACCGAAATCTCAAGCAGGATTCGAATTTACGATCCACGGACGCAAGTCAAAGTCACTATAATCATACGAGTATTTACTAACTGAGCTGCGTTTGCTTAAAAATTCGGTTATTTTTATCACCTCAAGTACATCCGTAGTTCTCCTAGAAAGATTCGATTGCTATTAGCCATCTAACGACACTCTACGAAAGATTACTTGTCAACTTATTTCCGTTAATATCCACCAGCATTGTATACTTTTGGTGCAGTGGTTACTTACTAGGACTTTTCTGCAAAGTTCGTCTAAGTAAGTACAACCGCTTTGCTAGTTATTCTGCCTCCAAGCAGTAGTGTGCAAACGTTCCGCTTTGAAGGGCGCTGTAGCTAGTGAAATCACTGGGCAATTGAGACTTTATGATCTGATCTCACAGTTGAGTAATCTTATTACCGGATAACGCTATCCGCCCCCACGTTTCATCTTCACAGTAACTGGACATTTTCTGCTCAAAGGTCTCCCCCGTTGAGAGTTTTAGAATCACCACGTTTAACATACGTCTTAGTAATAAATAATATCCCACAAATGGATATTACAGGATAAACACATTTGCCAGTTATTCTGCCGCCAGCAGTAGTTTGCAAGCACTACTGTGTTCTGGTTTGAAGGGCACTGTAGCTAGTTAAATTACTGGGCAAATGAGACTTTATGATCTGATCTCACAGTCGAATAATATTATTACCAGATTGTGCTGATGTCTCAGGATGACGTGCGCAGTGCATTGTCACGCGAAACTTTATATTTTGGAGTTCCAAGTGACACTGTTCTGTTATGGGCGGCCGTGTCACTTAACGTCAGGCGAACGATAAGCTCGTCACATTATTCACATAATATCAAATATATATCTGTTCGGTTCCAGTCGTTTCCAGTAGCAGCTAGTACACTGTCGCTTGTTGCCATCGCAGCAGACCGCTGCGGCGTGGTGAGGCGCGGAGGCACCTCGATGTGTGCGCGTCCGCTGATGGCAGTTCTCGTCGTGTGGACCATGGCATTTCTATTGAGTAAGTACTGTTGCTAGCTTTTTAAGTAATTATTTTGCGACTCAATTTTTCCTTTTTTGAGGTGATTTCACGAGGATGGCTTCTAGCCATTTCGTTGGTTAATTTTACCGTCTGTCAATACAAAAGAACTGGTTTACAACTTGCTTCGCGAACCGAATGTAGTCATGTTCGTAAAGCTCGGTCGCTTTCGCTGATTAGGCCATGTGGAACGCATGGAAGAGACGCAAAAATGCAAACATTTCCTAGAGGGCAAACCAGATGGTCGCAGTCTGGAGAGATGTTTTTGACCTGGCCAAGGTCCACCCCAATAAAGTGAAAAACAAGTGAAAAACATAACTCTGAAACTGTCTTTTCTTTTAGGTGCAGCAGCACTCACAACAACCTGCTTATACTGCCCACCACTAGCAGCAATACACGCAGTCATCACATACTGCTTCCCGGTATTAGCGGTGGCCAGATGTCACTGGACTGTACGAGTCAAACTGACAGCACTGTCACTGACAGCCCGAGCAGCTCATGGAGAGCTGCCTCTACCTGTGCCACTGATGCGAAGGCCCACGCATGTTATTATTGTAGCTGGCGTAGGGCCCCGGGAACGAAGAGATGCCGTCGACGTCGGCGATGTCAGATCCAAGAAAAAGCTCCAGCCGAGTCTCCTAGGGCCACAGCCTCAAACTTCCACGCTACGATCGCGACGCCGCCTAGGCAACGTTCTGATGGGCATAGCAGCGATATTCGCCATGTGCTGGTGCCCACACGCTGCTTTGGTTATATCTGGCGCGTTTGGATTGCACGCCCCGATAATGATAGCTCACTACGCTCTGCTGCTCGGGTACGCTCATTCAGCGCTGAATGCGGTGGCGTATTGGGTGCTGAACAGGCATGCGCTGACGTCAGCATGCGCGGCATGGCGTCTGCCGCAACTGCGAGTCCGAGAGGAACGCCCCTCGTCTACTAATGAAGCAGCTCTTGGCGCCTTCCACCCACGACTCGCTCGCCCCGCTCCCTCCCCGCGCCCGCCCCCCTCTAGCTTTCTTTACTAGTCCGCCTATCTTCTAAGCTCTGTCGATCTGTGATTCCTGTCTCTCAGTGCCTCTATAGGCGCCCCCGCTCGGGGTCGCCGCTGTTTCATCGTTATAAACGTGGTTGTTTGAGATTTTATGGAGAATAATATCCGTGAAGCAATAAAGTGTATGAAACACTTACCGGAGTTTTATTGTCGTCGATGATGACGTCTCGTGTCTCAGGCACTGTGATTTATCTTCAGGCTCACAGTTTAGTTGTTAATATTATAATTTTGCACGATTTATAAGTAATCTAAAGAAAAAAGCTTAGAGACAACCATTTTTAGCTTACCAATGACTATTGCTTGTGTAATACGCATAATCTAAAAAATAGTCCAATTTAGCGACGCAAAGACGTAAAGATCAAAGGACTCCTCAAGGAAAACTGCAAAACAGGGTCTAATGGTATCTAATCTACCCAAGTCGGCACAGTTGCCACTCAAAAATCGATCCCAAAAATAAACATTTCCATCTTTCTGTTATCAATTACTTTTGCACGTTTGAAAGAATTTTTATTTATTTGAGTTTGGATTTAATTGTACATAATTATAATGTTATATGATTGAATACGCCAACAAATTCATTACGTTTATTTTTTGTGTTGAGTTTTGAACGTGACTCAATTAAACAAAAAACCCTTTTCCCGAATAAGTTAATACGTGGTGAAAAACCCTGTTTAAACAGATCGTGCGTGTATTATTTTGAAATGAAATTCGAAAAAGTTTTGTTTCAGTTTGTTTGACAACGTCCCATATGAAGTTGACGCTATTTGAATATTGGTACCTAAGACAAGATTTTAAATTAGCTTCTCTAAATATGGACAATGATTTCATAAAATGCAAACACTGTTCTTAAAAATTCAAGAAAAAACAAGCAAACAGCCTGCCTGATGGAAAGCGGTCCGTGCGACACTATTATATGTACCTATATCTTTGTACTATAATATATTATAGAGGCGTATATATAATTTCTAGGGGTGGTGCTACTCTGACAGACAGTTACTGTGCATGGTAAACATCGACCAATGCATATGCATATATACGCGGTGGAATTTAATTCACTCTCTTCTTTAAGTGTATGTACTCAGACCATGCTATAGAATATTCGTACAAGGTCTAATTTAAAAATAAAATGGGTTTTGTTTTAGTATTTAGTGCCTCCTAAAATAACTGCTTGGCAGCCGAAATCTATTTTACGGTACACACAGCTCGGGCACCAGCTGAGTGTTTTGTAAATGTTTCGTAGGCACTAAAACACCTGCTTTGTTCAATGTCGCAAGGCTTTTCTTTAGAATTTAAATTTGCAGTAATTTGATAATACCTACATTTAAGTTTTATTTCATAAGTACTTTTTTTAGTTATATGAGAGCGTTCTATAGCATGGACTGAACACATACATTACAGGAAAGAACGATTTAAATCCACCTTGTATAGATGAATAATTTATTATAACCATATATAGACAGCCTCTGTGGTGTGGTGGTTGAGCAAGTCGGCTCATAACCCGGAGGTGGCGGGTTCGATTCCCGCGGCAGGACAAGTATTTGTGCACAGAAAAAAAAATGCAAATGCTTGTTCTGAGTCTGGGTGTTGTGGGACCATGGTCCTCGTAGTTCCTGGGTCCCTAGACACAGGGAATCCTAGTTAGGGTCCAGGATCTATGTATGTGATCGTTGGGCGTTATTATTATTATTATTATGTTCACCTGAATTCTTAATATGAGTTGGTTACGCTATCGAGATACTCTCAGTTGTTAAGGGAATAGTAAAAAATCAAATGCTTAGAAGACAGCTATTTTTCTTTTTTGGCAATTTCTAAAACACTGTAATACGATTGAGAAGAGAAGATAATAATTATGCTCTAAATTATTATCTTCTCTTGTCAATCGTGTCACTTTTGACAGAGCGGGCGTGGTCGAGCAGTGGTGGGCTGATGTAGCTCGCCTCACGTCATTACAGCACATTATAATATATATGAAATGAATCGCATCCATTATTGTAAAAGTGCTAAAATTATCCTATTTGCAATAAATTGCTCGAATTTGATTTTAGAGGGAGGTTGCAATAACTTTCTAATAAAAGTAAGTAAAAGCTCGACATTGATTATTATTAGAGTTTGATACTTCAAATCAGATGATTTAATCATGAGGAATAAATAAAAATAAAATGCAACGCAGCAGAATACAAATTCTCAGAATTAAGTTAAATTGTGACAACGTTATTTTTTAAGGTAAATATGGGTTGAAACGCGTTTGGCGCCGCGGCGAAATGTGGCGCGCCGTGAGAAGGGTCGACGTAAACCGTGGCTCAGAACATAATCATGCAAAATACTAGCAGTTTTCCTTACTTACTGAGGAAAAAAGGAAAATGTAAGTTATTCCACGTGGAATTTCTTAACATTTCAACGTAATGCTCTTTATTCCACTTTTGATAGTGTCCTGAATCATCAGAAATTATTAAAATTCCCTACCAAGTCATATGCTAAGTCCGTTGAGTTTTTCATTACGTGCCTTGCACTAGAAATTGGACGAAGCGATTGAAGCGAAAATTTTGCACACAGATAGCTTATATTACCAGGATCAACATAGGTTTACGTTTTTTTTAAATAATAATAACGCCTAATGATCACATACATATAGATCCTGGACCCTAACTAGGATTCCTTGTGTCTAGGGACGCGGGAACTACGAGGACCATGGTCCCACAACACCCAGACTCAGCGCTTTTTTTCTATGTACAAATACTTGTCCGCGGGAACCGAACCCGCCATCAGTCTATGAGCCGACCTGCTCAACCACCACACCACAGAGGCTGCCCAAAAAAAACCTTTGATTGTAGACAATTTATATTAGCGCAAGAAAATGTATGAGTTTTGGGACTTGTCTTTCACTTCGTATACTTAAATTGGTAAAAATTATTTGATCCAAACTGTCCAAGATAGTAACTTAAAAAGAAATAAGCCTCGCAGAACCGACCAACGATGGGGAAGAAATGTAATCAAGTGGCGACCACGAAACGTAAGACGCAAATTAGGCAGACCAGCCCCTGAGCACCGTAAAAAAATAATTACACAATAAGAAAATCTTACTTAATTAACTAATACTAGTACAATAGGCAATCTTTTCGCTTTAAGCGACATCTTCCAGAAAACCTTTGTATTGGAGGAATCTTTAGCTTAGAGTTTTGGGCTTTGACGATCTGCTAGGTGACCTTGGAACTTGATTGCAACGTATAGAAACACAAATTTTATGGATTTGACAGTTTCGCATAGTTTATGTAGGTATATATTTTTATTTTGTTTTTGTTTTGGCTCCACACTTTTGTGTATTTAGCCAGTGTCAAGTAATTAATAAACTCTCAAGTTACATAATCAATATTATATAATGGTCAAGTCAAGTCACAGTCCAAGTCATCAAGTCAAGTCGTAGTCTTGTCTAGTCAAGTCATACTCCTAGTAAAGTGGTGGCAACTTTACCAGAAGCTTCTATGGAGTTTTGGAAACAACACGAAAAGAAATGTTTCACCGTCATTATTCCACTTTCCCACACTCATGAACACAGGTGAACGGTTAGCTCGTCACGTTATTCCTTACCATCAAAAAAAAAAGAGAATAGCTAACATTTAACATTTGTCCTACAATTGAAAGATGGGCCCTAAATTTCGTAATATACCTTTTACGCTTTTAGTAGGTATTAGTTTTTTATTACGCTCTTCCCTGAGTTTCCTACTCCGTATTTGGGGTCATGGCTTTTTTCAAATATAACAACCTTATGTATTGCGTTAATCTCTATTCCTTTGCAATGAAGGCTTAAATTGTTCTGCCGCATGTTTTCCTTGCTGGGCAATTTCTGCTTCAGCGTATACGCATTGAACCGTAACATTGTGAAAGTACCTATCGTTGGCTTTACGAATAATTTGATTGGAAATTTCGGTGGTACAGTCACCAGCTCCGACAGCCGTGATCGTCTAGTGGTTAGGACCCTACGTTGTGGCCGTAGTAACCCAGGTTCGAATCCTGGTCACGGCAGTGATACACTGACGCGGCGGAGCATTAATTTTTGGATTTATGTATCAGGAGACTAGGCAATCGACAAATTCATGTTTCTTTTGCAGAAAAGTCAAGTTACAGATTGTTTTTTTAACCGACTATTTAAAGCGGAGATCACAAAAATCAACGTAATGAGATGAAAAAAATAATATAAATAGGACATAAAACGAAGAAGTACGATCACCGTACAGTTGAGCTAAGTACCTAAGTAGTTTGGTTATACCAAAATAAAATTGGAGAATATCCAAACATTACTTTGTCAAATTGTTTGTTTGGATAGTGCTCCAAATTTTCAGAAATAAACAACAATTTTTTACGAATTAAATATTGTAGTATTTTAAACATATCACCTGCTATTTATTTTTAAATGCCTATTTTATTTAATCCACAAAAAACCCGCAAAATTTCAAGGGCAAATCCAGTTAGACACCAAAAACGATCTGCGATTTTCAACTTAAAATCTTCTAGAGATCTCAATAAGATAAAGTTTTTGGACGCCGCGGCGCCTCAAAACATTTACTAAACTAGCAAAAAACTAATGATAGCATTGTTAACTCATTCACAAAGTACCTTCAGCTGCTTCTGTTAATTTAGATGTCGCACTCCTACTAATTTACATCTTTATACTCATTGCACTCCACTCCTTCTCTATGTAAAGTTGTAAACTATGCTGTCCTGTACCAGTGTGAAGCTTTCACGGAAAATTATGAATTTTCAGCCTAAAGTTTCATTAAAACAGCTTGTAATATACATAATTTCTGACTGTCATTTGCTTATACCGAACAAACAAAATTGTCGAGCTCTCTATGCGGGTATTCAGTGTTTCTGTCTGGGGAATACTACTGTTCAAATATTTTAACTGGGAGTAGATTTAAAATATGTGACTGTGCTTTTCTGAATTTTTTTTTAATTTATACCATATTTTTTCATAATGATAAAGTACAGTTATAATATTCTACGAGCTTCGCCCGCGGCGTGATCTATAGAAAAATAAATCAACCTCCCATTTCACCCTCTTAAGGGTAGAATTTCGAAAAATCCTTTCTTAGCGGATGCCTACGTCATAACATCTACCTGCACGCCAAATTTCAGCCCGATCCGTCCAGTGGTTTGGGCTGTGCGTTGATAGATCAATATGTCAATCAGTCAGTCAGTCACCTTAGCGTTATATATATTTAGATAAGCTGAAATCAGTAATGGCATGGCTTATATCGTTTTTTCTCTACTAATCTCTACTATACAGTATACCTATAAAAAATTGTTTGAATTCTCTGATGTTCGTGATGTCACTTACTATTACGGGTTTTGCCTGAAAATCAGTTTGTAAGGTCACGCGTTGACTTTAATCTCATGCTGAGTTCCCCCTGGTCATGACATCACACAACGTTACATCTGTTAATTTGTATATCATTCCTTCTAAATTATATTGTATTATCCTATAATGTAATGTAATGTTGTGTGGTGTCCTGAATAAATGTCTTTTTTTCCTTTCTATATAGCATAGAAAAATTAAACGTAATCCGATTTGTTTGTTTATTATTTTTTGTAGCACTCACGTGAAACCGGGTTAATCGGAGAAATACACACAGTATACTAGGATAAACATAATATTTTTCATAAACTAAGACTGGATACTGGACTATTCGCGGCAAAACGCGGAGCGCGAGTTACTTGTGAAACAACCCCAAGTTTTTAGTTTATGTACAGCCACCAAGTTGTAGCTGTCGTTCGCATCCACTTAGTGCTTGACTCGGAAAGAGAAGAGAATTACTTCAGAAGTACCTCTAGTACTGAAATTCGAAGCTTCACAAGTCGTTTTCATGTTAGACTTTGTTACGAAAGAAGATATTAAAACTCAAAACGTGACAAATACGTTGTCCGTATTATATTAATCTACCGCGTATTGAGCAATGTTTTTTTTAAATATCTATGAATGACTAGTTGCGCCCCGCGGTTTCCCCCGTGGATAAAAAGTATTTTAATTATTTACTCATCCCACGGGAAAATTTCACTTTTCCGGGATAAAATGTAGCCTATATGTTATTGAAGGGGTAACAAACATATACAAACATATAAACTTTCACCTTTATAATATTAGTATGATGTGACGAGCTGTTCGTTCACGACATGTTAAGAGCGGCCGCCTATAACAGAACAGTGTCACTCGAAACTCTAAAATATAAAGTATCGCGTGACATTGCACTGCGCACATCATCTTGAGACATCGGCACAGTCTGGTAATAAGAATACTTAACTGTGAGATCAGATCATAAAATCTTAATTGCCAAGTAATTTCACTAGCTACAGTTCCCTTGAAACTGGAACACATGCTTGGCGGCAGAATAACTGGCTAAGCGGTGGTACGTGCCTGGAGGAACTTTGCGGAAAAGTCCTATGAGTCCATCCTTTGTATGTATATAATTACCATGTAATTTGTAGTAAATAAATTATTCATCGACGCCATTCACCCAAATTCTATTGACTCACACTGAATTAATGTAGAAATTCCGGACGGGACGTTATATTGAAATGCATAGAATCGGCGAAAGCTATCACGGTTGTGATGTAATACCAGATAGAATAGGAATAAGCATCGATGTTATAACGGACCAGATGGATTGCCCGATCATAAATTGCGCTTCCCCTGATCTTTTTCAAATAGGCTGTTTTAGCACTCTTACAAGTCAAAATTATATTAGGTACTTAAAATTAAGTTATTTTACTAAGAATATAAAATTACAAAGTGCTTATTATCATGGTACTGAGATTCACAACCGGAAGGCCAATGCTCAAAGGCAATACAAATCGTCTCAGTGTCGTTTTAGTCAACATCAAAAGAATTTATTGCAAATACTATATTTTTGGCACTTTTACAAGTCAAAATTATATTAGTGTCATAGAAATGACGTATTTGTGTACCTATTCTTTTAAAAAGACGAAGGTTTTTTTCCATAACCCGTGTATTTTTGAATTTTAATGTGTGATAAGGGTGAATTATTATCCGTTAAGTGTTCGTGAACGTGCACGAGTGTTGGCAAATGGTTCCAAGTTTTTAAACCATGCCTTTTCGTTTTCTCTTCAAGACTTCCTAGAGCCTTCAGTAAAATATCCACCATTTTACTGTGGCATTTTGACTGAAAAAATAAGACTTTGACATGACATAACTCTACAAAATTTCTCACTTAACATTGGCAGAATTATCGCTAAAGAGCGATAGCAAGCCATTAAACGAAAAGTAGAAAATTTGTGTTAAAGTTTAATTTTACGTGAGTAAGTATAGGCAAAGATGACGGACATTTTATTGAAATGATATTCGAATGTTATTATGTCAAGTTTAAGCTAGGTTATAATACCAGAATTCCTTCTGCTGTCGAATCACTATCTCTACTAATAATAATAAAAGATAAACATAATCTATTTGTTTGTTATGTTGCTTCCACGCCAAAACGGCGGATGATTTGAACGACGATTAAGTGACGTAAATATTGCACACAGATTAATATTAATTTCGAAATTGATATAGAATACTATTTATGTCCGACAATTATGAGTGAGTTCTCGCCGAAAGAATGGGTATCTCGTAGAAAATTTGTGGGGAGCTTAAATTAAAAATGGTGTAACGCAACCAGTTGCCAAAGAAAATATTTTATTCTTGTTTTACAGTTACCGTACCGACATCTCTGTCATATTGGAAATAAATACGAGAACGTGAAACTAAACTACTTCAGTATAGTTTTGGTTCCCTTAGTTTTGAAAATGTACTTCTGGATTGTTCTTTATTCTGCAGATTGCAGACGATCTCCTACAGACAGCTGTAAAGCACTGGGAACTAGGTGGGCGGAACTGTCATAAAGTTTTACCCAGAAATTATTGAGATATAGAAGTCATATCGTCATAAGTTTGGTTGGGAAGCTTATAGTTAAGTCTAGAAAGGCCTTGTCGCTTTCAATCTTTGAAACTTAACCAACCTAACATAATTGTACTGAATAGTGATTTATACTGTACAACTTAATTATTAATTATGTATGTATGTGATCGTTGGGCGTTATTATTATTATTAATTATCCTATCCTACTAATATTATTATGTGAGTATATTTTTTTTTAGTAGTAATTTTTTTAGTAGGTATTTATTTATTTGCCAATAAGTAAATAACAATCTTATGCTAGTGGCTTATAATTATTAGGTATAGTTTTCAACTAAATATCATATTTTTAAAAGGAAAACATCTTTAAAAAAATGCAGTTGGTAACTATTTAAGCATAGGTAGGTAAGTTACAATACAAACATAAGATATCTAAGCACTTTAGCATCCGTACTAGGTTACCCTGTGTTACGTTTGCTAAGCTTCCGAAATTTTTTTTAGTAACAATATTATAAATGAGTAGTAATAAAAACTAACTAACATCAAATTATTTATATAAACAAATTATTCATAGGAAGTAGGGAGTGATCACGGAACTACAGTATATGTATATATAGATGTACGGATGAATGTTTGTTACACTGACACGTATAAACTACTGAACGGATTTGAATGAAATTTGGAACACAGATAGTTTATACCTAAAACGGTGCAAATAGTGTTTTTGCACTTTAATAAATAGGGCTAATGCCCACCAAATTCCAAACTACGTGGAATAGACTGGGCTGATATGTACACTTGTGTGACTTTCACTAAACTACACAAACCAAAATAATGTCTTTTTTGTCATTATTCTCCCGTTTCTTTTTCTCTCGTGTAGTATGTACTTGATTATGATTTCTCGCTCTCACGGTTCGTGAGTTTTTTGAGAGTAGCAATAATATTCTAGAGATCTGTGGTAAGCATTCTTTTATTGCGGACCAAATGGACCGTTAATGATTGTGAAAGTGCTCTTATTTGAGCGTTTTATCGAAACTTCTTAAATAATTCGGTGGTACAGTCATCAGCTCCGACAGCCGTGATCGTCTAGTGGTTAGGACCCTACGTTGTGGCCGTAGTAACCCAGGTTCGAATCCTGGTCACGGCAGTGATACACTGTCGAGGCGGAGCATATTTTTTTCAAACAGTGTCTACCATTAAGAAAGATCATATTTAGTGTAGACCCGGTGTGAAAAAGTACCACGTTATCTATTATGGGGTACTGTTCTCTCAAAAAAAAAGCTACTGGAACACGTAATTAAGTTTTTGGTGGCAGATGCTTCACTTCTAATCCTAGGGTGATCACTACAAAATAATAGCGTACATAGCACGCTAAACTTTCATCACTCTTATCTTCTATACTTTCATTGGTGATTTCCTCCATCAAAAACTGAAACTCGGTCGAGGATTCAAACCAACTCATAGAATTGAATTAAAGCATCTATTTCAGTTGTTTTAGGTTTCGTTTTTTATCTAAACAGCTCTCATCATTTACGTAATAGTTTTGTCAATTACATAGTAAAATGCTCCATTAACTCCTCTCGAGCCAACTCCAAAAATATATAAAATAATTGCACTCAGAGAATAAGATAAAAATTCAATTTACTGAAGCAATTTCACATTTCTTTCAACTTCAATTATCTAAATGATGAGCGACTGATAAGGCCAAAATTCTAGCGTAAATGACTTTTTAGGTTTTCGTGTCTTTCTTCATTCCTTTACATTTTCGAAGGTTTCGATAATAAAGTAGGTATGCATAAAAATATCTTCCGTTTCTTCGTTTAATAGCTTCCTATCGCTTTTAAGTGATAATTCTGCCAATGTCATGTAAGGAATTTTTGTACGATTATGTCATGTCAAAGTCTTAATCTGTCAGTCAAAATGCCACAGGAAAATGGTGGACATTTTACTGAAGGCTCTAGGAAGTCTTGAAGAGAAAACGAAATGGTTTAAAAACTTGGAACCATTTGCCAACACTCGTGCACGGATGGTTAATAGTCCACCCTTATCACACATTAAAATTCAAAAACACACGGGTTATGGAAAAAAAAAATTCACAACCGTTATTTTCGGATAATTTTTAACGGCCCAATAAAATATCAGAAAATGATTTGGCGGGAAAACGAAAAAGATCGTGTCACCGCATTGTATTATTTTCCAAAACTTGTGTTATTTTCAGTTTTACTGCATAAAATTGGTGGCATTTTATTCGTTAAGTGCTGGATTACAGGCATGAGTGTGGGAAAGTGGTATAGTGATGGTGAAACGTTTCTTTTCGTGTTGTTTCCAAATCTCCATAGAAGCTTCAAGTAAAGTTGCCACCACTTTACTAGGAGTAGGTATGACTTTGACTAGACTATGACTAGACTATGACTTGACTATGACTTGATGACTTCTACTGTGACTTGACACATATTTGCGTGAATTATCTTTAACTTGATAAATTATCAATCACTTGACATTGGCTAAATACACAAAAGTGTGGAGCCAAAATATAAAAAAAAAATGGAGATCTAGGTGACCCAACTTCAACTTCCATTTGCCTCGCAATCACTAGCTTACTCTCCAAGTCAAGCGTGCGTAAAGAAGTTTTATTTCAATAAATAATAGTATTAGTAATAGTAAGTACTAGTAATTATAGAATTATGTATAAATCAGGTGTACATGGGTACTACAAGGGGAGAGTTTCACCCCAAAATATCCCATAGAAAGTGGGACGACTGTCGTAATTAACAAACTTCAGAGAAGTTGTACGTACACGTCAGGAAACTCGTTTGAAAAGTATCTCACTCTTAAGCCTATCCTGGTAGAATCACCCCGAAAGTTATAAACAAATGTTTATTCATATTTTATCCTTACATAAAACAGCTGCCTTTTACTAATGTTATGTATTATAATAAATATTTTTATCCAATTGGCAATGTTTCGATTCAAAGATAAAAAGGTAAGTAATATTGACATTCATTCCTATAAAAACTAAACTGTATTTAATTATTGGAGAAAAAGTATTATTGTAGTATTAATTACTAGGTGCACCCGCGGTTTCACCCGCGCATAAAAAGTATTTTAATTATTTGCTCATACCACGGGAAAATTCCATTTTTCCGGGATAAAATGTAGCCTATATGTTAATTTAGTGTATAAGCTATCTTGGTACCGAATTTCATCCAAATCCATTCAGCCGTTTGAGCGTGAAGGAGTAACAAACATACACACATACACACATACAAACTTTCACCTTTATAATATTAGTGTGAAGTGTGATTAATTAGTGGTATTGTAATAATATTATGTAACTTTATTAATATAGTATGTATTATAGGTAATTAAACAAATAAAGTACCTAACAATGCGTATTTTTGTATGCGATTGTGTTTACAAAATTAAACTGCAATAAACGAGTGTAGTTTAGACCTCACGACTGAAGTAAAACAACTTTAGCTTTATTTATCGGCCGGTATAACTTTGTTTAATGTCTGGCGACATTCTCTTTGACAAAGACAATCTGGATAATTGTAAATTGTCATTTTACCGGACATACCAACATAATAATACAAATCTTATGTAATTTTTACTTTGTTGACGAGTTTTTGGCGGGAACGCGAAAAAGATTGCGTCACCGCATTGTGTTATTTTCCAAAACTCGTGTTATTTTCAGTGTTAGTGCATAAAATTGGTGGCATTCTATTCGTTAAGTGCTGGATTACAGGCGTGAGTGTGGGAAAATGGTATAATGATGGTGAAACGTTTCTTTTCGTGTTGTTTCCAAAACTCCATAGAAGCTTCAAGTAAAGTTGCCACCACTTTACTAGGAGTATGACTTTGACTAGACTATGACTTCGACTATGACTTGACACATATTTGCGTGAAATATCATTAACTTGATAAATTATCAATTACTTGACACTGGCTAAATACTCAAAAGTGTCAAACCAAAACTTAAAAAAAATTGGTCTCTTTAGTTTTCCTGCGGATCTCTTATTTTGGATCTTATCCGCAGGGAAATACCGAGCATAGCTCGTTGCGCGACTTTAAGCTTAATAATGAGGCTACTAGTAAGATACCATGACTAGTGTTATTTTTATTATATACGGGGCTCGTAGGCAGTGGATAAAATAAAATTTCAATAAAAATATGTTGCTCCTTTGGCGTGTATATTAGTAGTCAAGATAAACAACGAATGTCATTACAAAATAATGAACTATTATAAAAGTGCCAGTAATATAGATAATTACAAAAAGGCTTCTTACAACAGTTATAGCCGAATAACTGCCGGAGATTCTTTGCACCCTATTGCCGTGGCCGCTGCCGTAGCTACGGGGTAGTAGAGATGTCGAAAACAGGGAGGGGCACTTTTTTTCTGTGCTTATCATGAAGAGGATTGCCAGAATCATCACGCTGGTAGGAGTCTTGGTGATCGCAGTAGATTGAAATGAAGGACGAGTAGAATGCTGCTGCCCATTCCCTGAATATTCCCTTAGCCGCTTTCTATGGCATCCATGGGAAGAGATGGAGTGGTGTTCCGTGTTGAGAATGGCGTGGCTTTCAAGAAAAAACTAAATGAGTTGCTACTGGACAAAGCCTATTATACCGTCGATGAATTTTTGAATGATAAAGATCTTAAGTAATAATTGTAATTTTTATCCTCAGATTTTGAGAATCTTTATATTATCTATTTTATCCCATGTTTGACATTTTGCATTAATTATATTATTTGTTTATAAAGGATTGTAAATATGAAACGACGAATTCTGAGAAAGCTTGTATGTCACGACGAAGGAAATAGAGATACCACTGTGTTACTTTTAAGACCACAAGCGGTCCATCATCATCTGGAGACCAACAAACCGCACTTGCTCTTCTTGACTGAGACGCAAATAGGATGTCCATCAGACACGGCATATCTGGACTATCCAGGATTCATCTTGGAAAACCGCTTCCTTCCACGCGCTGGTATCTGCGTTTACGTCCGTGATGACATTTGCAGTTTGCGTCTCCGAAACCTTGAACATCCCCACTTTTCGGTGATTTGGGTGCTTGTGGACACCGGCATTGAGAAAATTCTCTATGCTGGTGTGTACAGATCACATAGCGGTGACCGGGAGACAACTCTTCTAATGGAGTATCTCAGTGAAACGGCAGATGTGGCTCAGCAACGCTATCCTTCTGCTCAGCTTGTTGTTCTGGGGGACTTTAATGCTCACCACCAGGAGTGGTTAGTCCCACACCGGATCACGGACCACGCTGGGAGAGAGACGCGTAAGCTCGCTTTGGCGCTCAATTTAACGCAGATTGTTAAAGAGCCAACGCGAGTGCCTGACATTGATAGCCACACTGCTAACTGCCTCGACCTTCTGCTCACGACTGAACCAGACCGATACTCTGTGGCGGTATCCTCACCCATTGGTAGCTCCGATCACTGTCTGGTCAAGTCCGTTTCAGTATACTCCCCGCCTGACCCAAGCCCTAAGAGCAATCGGCGTGTCTGGAGATACAACTTAGCAGACTGGGACGAGATGCGACATTTCTTCGCTTCATATCCTTGGCGGCAAACGTGTTTTTCTTCTGGAGATCCGACGGTCTGCGCGAATGCGGTTACTGAGGTAATATGTCGGGCTATGGAATATTTTATTCCATTTTCCGATAAGCCCGTGACCAGCAAAGCCAGCCCATGGTTTGGAGCCGACTGTGCACGCGCTGAAGCGCAGAAGCATGCGGCATATCTGGCATGGGCTGACGCTCGAAAACGCAAGGCCTCGGACACTCGAGCTAAGAAGAAAGCCTTTAACGTTGCCGCCAAGGCCTGTAAGAAGGAATTAAGGAAGGCTCGTTTCAATCATATTGGTCGAATAGGGACTAAACTTGCTTCCTACCCAGCTGGTAGTAAGGCTTTTTGGTCCCTAGCCAAATCGGTTGAAGCGAACTTCTGTCGATCCTCACTGCCTCCATTATTGAAACCAGACGGATCGCTGGCTCACACTGCAAAAGAAAAAGCAAACTTGTTTGCCACTCTCTTTGCAGAAGCTTCGCGTCTAGATTCTGCTAATGAGGTACCTCCCTGCCTTCCACAATGCGGTGTTTTCATGCCGGAAATACGCATACGTCAGAAGGAAGTACTAAAAACATTACGCAGTCTAGACGTGAACAAAGCCAGTGGTCCCGATGGTATACCAGCAATTGTACTTAAGAGCTGTGCACCCGAGTTGTCTCCCATTCTAACACGCCTATTTCGCCTCTCTCTAGACACCGGAATAGTCCCTATGAGTTGGAAGCTAGCCAACGTACAACCTGTACCTAAGAAGGGCAGTCGTGCTGATCCTGCCAACTATCGACCCATCTCAATTACCTCCATTCTCTGTAAGAGTATGGAGCGTATAATTAACAACAAGCTCTTGGCATACCTTGAAGACAATGATCTCCTCAGTGACCGGCAATACGGATTTCGCCGAAACCGGTCCACTGGGGATCTTCTCGCGTATGCCACTCACATATTGAGCGAAGCCTTGGAGATGCATGGAGAGGCACTTGCTGTATCTCTAGACGTCTCTAAGGCATTTGATCGGGTCTGGCATGACGGACTTCTGAATAAGCTTCCATCTTACGGACTACCTGTTGGTCTGTGCACTTGGATATCAGACTTTTTGAGGGAACGATCGCTAAGAGTAGTTCTTGATGGCTGCTCCTCCGATCAATTAGCTATTAATGCTGGTGTACCTCAGGGGTCAGTTCTTTCAGCAACACTATTCTTACTCCACATCAATGATCTGCTAAAGCCCGGTACCTTTGGGTATGCAGATGATAGTACTGTTGTTGAAAGATACACATCCAGTGCCCGTGCCAGTGGTGACGACGTCCGGATTGAGAGAGAGGCTATGGTTGAGCGCATGAACCTTGCTTTGAAAGCCGTGTCCGATTGGGGCGATGCTAACTTGGTTAGGTTCAATGCTGCAAAAACACAGGCGTGTTTATTCACGGCTAAAAAGAGCCCACTCCATCTGGCTCCTTCATTCCGTGGTGTATCTGTAAGTTTAGGAAACCATCTTGAGCTTTTGGGTGTTGATCTCACGTCAAACCTAAACTTTGGATCCTACATCGAGTCCAAAGCCAAAGTAGCTTCAAAAAAACTCGGCATATTGTCCAAGGTAAGGCGGTACTTCACACCTGGACAGCTTCTAAATCTGTATCAAGCACAGGTCCGATCGTGTATGGAGTACTGCTGCCACCTGTGGGACGGGTCTGCCAAGTACCAGCTTGAGGCTCTGGACTCGATTGAACGGCGTGCCAAAAGGCTCATTGACGACGACACTTTGGTTGGTAAAAGGCTCCTGAGCCTTGCACATCGACGTAAGGTGGCAAGTCTGTCGGTCTTTTACAGAATACACCACGGTGAATGCGCTCAAGAACTGCATGATCTCATTCTCCCATCACCATTCCACTACCGGACTACTAGACGCTCGGCTAAGCGCCATCCTTTCGTGGTCGAAATACCACCCATTCGTACCAAGCGATTCGACTCAACTTTCTTAATTAGAACGGCTAAGGAATGGAATGCCCTGCCAGCGTCTGTGTTTCCGGCGAAATATGACCCGGGCGTGTTCAAGAGAAGAGTGAATAGGTATTTACTTGGCTAGCATGCTACATCTTCGATCGCATCGTCACTTCCCATCAGGTGAGAGCGTGGTCAAATGCTAGACAAGTTTGAAGTAAAAAAAAAAAAAAAAAAAAAACAAATTATTGTTTGACCTATTTCACAAGCAAATAAATTGATTGATTGATTCATCAACCGGGACCACATGGCATGTGCGTAAGCAGCATAAACCTTGGCTGATATGAAAATATGGTGTATTCTATCATGGGGCTATCTTTTTATATCACTTTATTACATTAAACTAGAGATTAAAATCATTTACCCATCATGACCATGACCATGACCATCCTAATAGTTCCTGGGTCCCTAGACACAGGGAACCCTAGTTAGGGTCCAGGATCAGGACGGATGTATGTGATCATTGGGCGTTATAATTATTTATTTATTTACTTATTATTTAAGCTAATTTAAAGGTTGCCTGGAAGAGATCGCTTCCAGTGATAAGGCCGCCCATTGTGCTACCTATTCTAGTACTGTAATATATAGTTTTATTTTATGTTGGTATAAGCAATAAAGAGTTTTTCTATTCTATTCTAATTTTTTTATTAAGGAACATTTTTGAATCACGAGTGGGTAATTAATCTTTTTTTTTCATGCTTCTGCACTAACATAATGGCTTGGAGGAAATTAGGAGTAAGTATAATGAAGATATATGAACAATTTAAAAAAGCGATAATGAGCCCAACAAATGTACCCTCATTACCTTATTATACTGAATGACAGACAAGGTGACAGTTATTGCACTACAGTACTCCGAAACTATAACTACGGCATCAGCTTTTCCACATCGCAACTTGAGAATCTTGAGACAGGCACTGTCGAAGTGACTTCCCTACAGAAACAGCTCTTGAACCCAAACTCCGCAAATTCACTTACAAGTTTATAAGCATTCCAATTTAAACTTTAAACGAACCTAAGCACAGTTCTAATTCAATTACAGACGCCAGACTGCAACATCTGGTTCAGTCATTAAATGCATCTAAACTGAAGTTTACTTTGATCAAATCTTCGTTCAATTTTGTTAGGACAAGTATTAGGACGGGGGCAGTTTATAAATGCCAAGCTTTACTGGCATTATAGTTATTTTACTGGATTTTTTTATATGCGATATTTACGGAACTTATGAAACGAGAAATCAATAGCGGTCTCGTCCGTAATGGTTTAGGATGGTAATTTTATATACGACTGATAAAAAGTCGGCTCCAATAAGTTGAAGTATGAACAAATATTCAATCAAAAGTCATGGCATTCTTCAATTTCATATTTATTTGCATTCCACAATCTTGTTTATAGATGTAGGTACATTTTTTTAAAAACAGTTTATCGCTCTACATTAAAAGAGAGGAATCCGAAATTAACAGGACTAAAATTAAAATTATTATTATTAACTATGCTTATATTTTATCTATCAAATATTCATCTATAGTATAATAACTTTTTTCAATTAGAAAGTGCTTTAATTGTTTAATATCAGTTACATTATTCGATTTACATTACAGTTACATTATTCGATTTTACTATCGCGTGTTCTTTCAAATTACATTTCTAACTCACAGATTAGAAGTTATATGAAAAACAATCGATTTATTTATTTATTTATTTCGATTACCAACATAATGTACACCGTAGCCAGATCCAATAACATAATTAAAAAGGAAACATTGCTCAGTGTCGTCACAGTTACTGGTAAAGACTGCATGTACAATAAAAAAGAGTATAATAATAATAACAGCTGTTCGAAAAATCGATAAAACACTAGGAATACATAGTCATAATAGTAATATTGATTGAATGAATTAAAAATAAAAATAATGTAAAAATAATATAAAAATGTAAAGATTAAAAATTGATAATTAGATTAATAAATACATTACAATATCACAGATCTTCAATACTCTTCTTAAACTTGTGAATGTTATCCGCAAATAGGTCAATAGTGACATTATTTGGGATCCTGTTAAATTCTCGTACCAATCTGTTTATAGGTGCGTTTTGGCCAAGATTAGATTTGAAATGAATATCTTTGAGTAATTTAAATCTAGATGCTCTTGGTAACCTTGATGGGGACGAGAAATTTAATAATGATAGAAGCTCAGGTGCGTCAAATAAACCATTGGCAAGCTTAAAAAGAAAAGAGAGGTCTAGCATTCGTCTTCGATCCGAAAGTGAACTAATTTTAAAATGCACCAATCTCTCAGGGTAGCTTCGAATACTTTTGGCAAGATTGCACGAGTAAGTAAGATGCCACAAAAAACGCTATTGCACATATTCAAGCCTTTTGGTATAAATATCATAAAAAGGATTCCAGGCGACACTACAGTACTCTAAGCCACTGCGGACAAGTGAATTATAAATTAAAATTTTGGTTTTGGGAGACTTGAAATCTTTACAATTGCGAAGAACGAAGCCGAGGCACTTGAACATACATTGTCGATATGAACATTAAACTTCAGCTTGTTGTCTAATATTATACCCAAATCTCTAATACAGTCAACTTCTAATAAAACATCGTTTATTATCTTGTATTTAAAATTAAAATCTTTCACTTTTTTTCTCGAAAAACGTATTAAGAAACATTTGGAAGCATTAAGATCCATTCCATTTAATTGACACCATACTGCAAGTCGATCCAGATCCTCCTGAATCAGTTCAGCATCAGAAGTGCTATCTACAACCCTAAATATTTTTAAATCGTCCGCATACAAGTAATGGTTACAATGATGAAAACAGCTTCCGATGTCATTAATGAAAATATTGAAAAGTATAGGGCCTAAATGAGAACCTTGTGAGACTCCTGAATGAACTGAAAATGGATCTGATAAGTACCCATTTGCTACCACCACGGATTTCCTATCTGACAAGTATGATGTGCACCAGCTCAACAAAGGCTCGGCGATACCATACTCCGAAAAATTACAAACAAGCATTTGATGACTAACCCGATCGAAAGCCTTGCTGAAATCAGTGTAAACCACATCAACAGACGAGCGCCTGTCCAGCTCAAGCGAAATGGCATTTATAAAAGAAACCAAATTAGTAGCAGTTGATCTGGCTTTCATGAAGCCATGCTGATGCGTGTTCATTAGTTGTTTGAAATGCCATGATAATATTGGGTGTAATAACTGCTCAAAAACTTTAGCAAACACTGGCAGGATAGAAATTGGCCTGTAGTTCTTGACAAGGTCTCTGGGACCATTTTTATGCAAGGGGACAACCAGAGCAACTTTCCATTCTGCAGGGAATATGCCAATACTCAGCGACTTGTTATAAATTAGACGCAGGGGATGCGCCAACGAAGCAGCACACTTTGAAACAAAGACTGACGGGAGACCATCAGAACCGGAGCCTTTATTAACGTCAAGTCTTTTTAATACCTTAATCACTTGATCATCTTTAAATCGGATTGACGTAAGGTAACTGTTTGTCAACATGGCAACGCGATCATCAGTGCTCATAGGAGGGTTAAAAGCTGGGTTGCTATAAGCTGCGGAAAAATTAAGGGCAAAAAGGTTGCAGATATCAGTTCCATTAGTTGCGGTGTTGTTTTGAAATGACATATGTGCCGGGTAATGACTTTGGCTTTTTTTCTTATTTTTAATGTAATACCAAAAAATCTTAGGATTTGAGCTCAGACTAGATTCTAAGCGAGCAATATAATTGTTGTAACATTTGGTCATTAGATGCTCAGACCGCTTCTTGGCCAATTCATATGATAGTAGGTCTAAGGGGTTGTTATTAAACTTGCGTAACTTATTTCTATATTTCAGCTTTTCTCTCAAACGGTTAATTAGATCCCGAGAAAACCAAATAGGATACTTATGTGACTTTGGCAGTGTTTTTGGTACATACTTTACAATAGCAGAGCGAATATGATTGTAAAATACCGCGAGCATGCCATCGATTGTGACGCATTTTTCAAACTCTTCGTCCCAACATATGTCATTAATATAGTTATTTATATTTGCATAGTCGCCCTTATAGAAGCAAAAATGATAACAACTATTAGGACGAAGTCCATTATCAGCACAAAAAGAAACACTAAAATTGAAAGGGGGGTGAAGAGGATCAACAATAGAAAGTGGATTATTATTTATATTCAAATGTGAAATTTTTTTATTGCTCAGAACCAAATCCAAAATTTTGCCTTTCGTGTTAACAATATGGTTGTATTGTATTAAATCGTTTAGCGAAGCAAAATCTAATAGCATAGTAATGAATAAACTGTTGTTGGTGGTATTAGTTAGAGACTCATATCATCAAAATTCCAAGATACTGCAGGAAGATTAAAATCGCCGAGAAACATGATGTTTTCAATATTATTTTGTTCTAACACTTGATTACTGTTCGTTATAAACTCATTGAGTATGTGATGTTGAATAGGTGGTGGCAGGTATGCTGTACACAAATACAGCTGCTCAATAGTACCCTTATCATTGCGGAACTAAATTTGTACCCAAAGGTCCTCGCATTTCGACTCAAAGCTCTGAAGGCGTTTGGAAAGGTACCGCTTCAAGACCGCGATAAGTACACCACCGCCGTTCTTTTTACTATGGAAACCGCTAGATTCCCTATCTCGTCTGTATACAACATAACGGCTATCAAAAAGTTCAGAATCGAAGACGCTGCTATTCAACCAGGTTTCACTTAAAATAATAGCATCGTAATTGTTACAAACAATGTTGTTGAAAGATTGTATAGTTTTTTATAGCAAACCTCTTACGTTTTGATAATAAAATTGAATCATATGAAAAATAGAACAGAATCAAAAACCTATTATAAAAATTGTATACAAAATAATTGAATTAAAATATTAAATGAATGAAAAATATAAAAGTAAATAAAAATACTTAGAATGATATTGTTTTAATATTAGGTACTACTTATATATATTTTTTTTGTAAAACAAATTTCTCTACCAAAAATAATATAATTAAAAAAATACAGTAACGCACCGTGCTGTACAGGTTTTCGTTGCTGTTCTCAGGAACGCACTGTATCTCGATATTATTTGTACGAGATAGCTGCTCCACCTGGTGCAGGCGGTGAGTGAGGTCACGAGTGATTGTTTTCAACTCTTCGTTTTCAACCTTCAGCTGAGCTATCTGCGCTTTTTTATGCTCACCTTCACGATTAAGTTTTTCGTGCTCTGAATTAGTAAACGCCAGTGATTCCTCGAAAGTTGCCAGTTTTGTCTGAATGTTCTTAATGTCGTTGTTAAATTTTCTGTCCAACTCTTCTCTGATTATTTCCCGGATTAGTTCCGCCGATAAGCAGCCGCAGTTCGCGGTGCCACGAGGCTTGGTACGCAGAGTAACGTTATCGAACTGTTGCTGTGGCTCAGTCCCGCTTGTGTACTTACGTACAGACGTTGTGGCTGTAGCTGGAGAGCTGCGTATTGGAATTTAAACAAAAAAAATTTCCTATGTACTTATAATTATCTTGAAGACAGGTTTAGTAGATACACTTTATTAGAAACAAAGCTGCCACCGGCACGTTTCGAAGCATTACCATTATTTATTATTTTGATAACCTTGTATTGTGTCATTTGTTTTAAGATGTCAAGATCGTTGTTATTTATCTTAATGTTAATAACATCATTGCGTACATCTAATAGCTGTGAGTATTGAGTTTGTTTTGTTTTTAGTTTTGTTTTTAATACGGCAAATTGCCTTTATTTTCTAAATACTACAATGATTTAATAACTAATACTTAAAAGTAACTACTACTACAAAAAAAAACATTTGGACTATATACTGGCCGAGATGATCTATAGACAGTCCAAATGCTCCAGCCCACTACCAGTAGGTAGCGTACCCAACAAGCTGGCAGCATTGCCCCGTTGAATTGAAAAAAAATGAAAAAACACATTTATTTGGATAAAGGCAAATAAGTACATTACATTAGGTTAGAAAAACCTGGGTCCCCACACTAGGCTTAGAGCCCGTATTATGCGGTCCAGGCCTCTTTCGCCGGAAATAATATGGGAAATGCCTAAGCTAGGTTACAAATATTTATATAAATTACAAATCATTTTTAAATTAAAGATTAAGTTAAGATAAAAAATAAATACGCACTAATTTTTAGATTAATATTCGCATGCTAGAATACTAATCTAACCAAGATTTGCGAATGTGAGAAATGACGTGGTGAGTGTGTGTGTGTGTGTGTGTGTGTGTGTGTGCAATTGCAATGCTTATTCGTTGTGCCAAATAAGTGCCAGCATTTATTTTGTTTTCAGTTCACATGAACAGATAATATACATATATTATCTGTCCCACTTAAGATATTGCTGTATGTGAACCTCCACGAAGTTATGAACAAGTTACCCGCATTTTTAATCATCTCGCACATTCCAAGACTAGCCGTGCCTCTCGATTTTGCCCGTGGATAAAAAGTATTCTATAATATGTTAATCGTTCCACTATCGGACTACTAGATGTACTAAAAAACGTCACCTTTCCATGGTTAACCAGAGGCGGCGGGTTCGATTCAGGACAAGTATTTGTGCACAGAAAAAAATTCGCAAATACGCGTACACGTTGTGATTCTGGGTGTTGTGGGACAATAGTCCTCGTAGTTCCTGGGTCCCTAGACACAGGGAATCCTAGTTAGGGTCCAGGATCTATGTATGTGATCGTTGGGCGTTATTATTATTATTCACTTATTTATTTTCAATCTTAAGTCTAAGTTTTTTATAATATCTATAAAATGTCACAATATTTTTATAAACGTTAATTAGTTATTATTATTATTATCTTTTTATCCTCTTAATATTCAAAGCTACGGAAATTATAATAAGGTCTAGGGGAAGTTAATAATTTCACTGAACTTGTAATTATTCATTCTCTTAACATGTTTTTGTAGTAAACCCAAAATCATGCCAAACGTTCCCAAAAGAGAAGCATTGCTTGATAGAGTACATGGTGCGGGATCAGTGGCCTCATCAAATCAGGTAAGCAAATAGGTATGTATATGGTGTTCATTAACATTCACGAGTTTTGGCGGGAAAACGAAAAAGATCGCGTCACGGCATTGTATTATTTTCCAAAAATTGTGTTATTTTCAGTGTTAGTGCATATTTGGTGGCATTTTAATCGTTAAGTGTTGGATCACATGCATGAGTGTGGGAAAGTGGTATAATGATGGTGAAACGTTTCTTTTCGTGTCGTTTCGAAAACTCCATAGAAGCTTCTGATAAAGTAGCCACCACTTTACTAGGAGTATGACTTCTAGTCAAGTCTACTCCGACTTGACTTGATGACTTGGACTGTGATTTGACTTGACTCATATATTACTTATCTCGAGAAATTATCAATTACTTGACACTGGCTAAATACACAAAAGTGTGAAGCCATACAAAAAAAATAACATTCACAAAATTTGCCCTATTATGCTAAGTCTATGCATTAAACAATACTTTTTAGTTCTTTGTTATGTATTGTTGCTATGAATTGATACAACTGCCTAAAAGACAATGGATCGATCAAAGGAATACCGAAGTACCGAAGTAATACGATCTATATAAAATATGCTGTGGCGACTTGCTACGTGATACAGATGTATTTTTTTGTTTCGGCTCCACACCTTTTTAAACTTATAATTAACTTATGTTAATTAACCAGCTAATACACAAAGGTGTGAAGCCGAAGTAGCGATTCATGCAAATCTAAATACAGAGTCAAGTTATTGATAATTTCTCAAGTTAATGATATTTTACGCAGATATGTGTCAAGTCACAGTCCAAGTCGTCAAGTTATAGTCTAGTCATACTCCTAGTAAAGTGGTGGCAACTTTACTAGAAGCTTCTATGGAGTTGGAAATAACACGAATAGAAACGTTTCACCATCATTATACCACTTTTACACACTCATGCCTGTAATCCAGTACTTGACGAATAAAACGCCACTAAGTTTATACACCAACACTGAAAATAACACAAGTTTTGCAAAATAATACAATGCGGTGATGCGATCTTTCTTGTTTTTCCACCAAAACTGTGATTTAGATTTCTTAGCGGATAGTTTAGAGTTTCAAAGTCAATACAGGTGAAATTTTGATGAGGATGTAACCTTCTTGCATTTGAACCTTAGGCACTATTAGTCGTGGTATTTTATACCACATGATACCAATAGATGGCATCACAATCCGTACGTGCTTTAGACCACACGACTGAAGTAAAACTTGTTTAGTTTAGCTCCATCTATCGGCCCGTATAACTTTGTTTTTACTTTGTTTAATATTAATGTCGCCATTATGATAATTGTAAACTTTAACAAGACATACCAACATAATATTAAAAATTTTAAGTAATTTTTAACCTTTTTATGTTAACAATTGAGATCTACGTGAACCAACAACTTTCAGCTTCCGTTATTCCGTCTTCCGTATTCACCAGCTTACTCCCAAGTCAAGCGTGCGTAAAGAAGTTTCACTTGTGATCTAGAATTTTTATGTTAATGGATAATCGTTTAGAGGTATAAAGAGGGGGATTATAAAAAACAGATTCTTTAATTTTTATTTGACACGTGACCTAATAATGTAAAATTCTAACAATACTTCAGCTTTTCCGTTTCATTCCGAGTTTGACCGCTTACTCAGCTTTTTTAACTAAGCTACTTAATTATTCAACCTCACAAAGTCTTCCGGGTTAGTCTACAAAGTTATCTAAAAACTTTTGAATGAAAATTAGATTGTGTTAAAAGACGTAAATATTGGTCTTTACCTATGAAATTGCCGTTTTGTTTGAAAAAAGTTAAAGTTTTTTTTTTTCGAACTTATTTATTTCTTTTATTCAAAGTAATCACCCCTGCAATCAATGCATCTTTGCCAACGCTGTGGCAGTTTATGGATGCCCTTCTTGAAAAAATCAGCAGGACGGGAGACAACAAACTCTTCAAAGGCGTTTTGTACTGCCTCTCGGGAATTGAATTTTTTTCCCGCTAAAAAGTTGTCCAAATTTTGGAAAAAGTAATAGTCGATAGGCGCAAGATCTGGTGAGTATGGCTGATGAGGGAGAGCTTCCAAACCCAACTCATGCAGCTTAGAGACGGTCTGTTGTGCAGTATGGGGTCGCGCGTTGTCGTGAAGTAGCAGTGGAGACGACCGATTGACCAAAGCTGGTTGCAGACGTGCGAGTTTCGCCATCATTGTGGTCAGTTCTTCAATGTACACATCTGCAGTAATGCTCTCGCCGTTTTGTTAAAAGCTATGATGAATCACACCAGCACTAGACCACCAAACTGTGACCATCACCTTTCTAGGGGTCATTTTTCGTTTTGCACATTACTTTGGTACCGAACCAGGATCTAACCAACTTGCTGAGCGCTTTCGATTGTCAAAAAGAATCCATTTTTCGTCGCACGTAACAATTCGGTTAAAAATTCCTTCATTTCTGTGCCTGTTAAGCAGCGCAAGGCAAGTCTCGACGCGTACGTTGCGCTGGTGATCGTTATGTTCGTGGGGCACCCATCTATCAAGCTTTTTTATCTTGCCAATCTGTCGCAAATGGACCAATATTGTTTTGATGCTAAAATCAAAAGCTGCTGCCAGCTCAGCTGTAGATTGAGATTCATCAGCTTCCACAATCGCCTTTAATTCATCATTGTTGACCAAAGTTTCCAGACGACCACGAGGTTCATTTTTCAAGTCAAAATTCCCAGAACGGAACCGAGCAAACCAATAACGGGTTGTACGTTCGTTTGTACAGTTCTCTCCGTAAACGTCGTTGATGTTACGTGTCGTTTGTGCCGCGTTGATGCCACGACGGAACTCATATTCCATAATTACACGAAATTTCAAAGTATCCATTATGAGGAAAAATGTTGAAATGTAATGAAAATACAACGCTAATCAATAAACAAAAGACTTATATTGTAAATAGAATGTCATATTTTTAAAACAAAATTAATTTGAATTTAGAATTCATAGCCAATCAAAACTTTTTTTTGTTTGAAAAAGTCTGTACTGCAATACGGCAATTTCATAGGTAAAGACCTATTATTTGGAGGAAAAATTATTTTGGTATAATATAATGATAGTAATAATGAAAGTAATGATCGATCTTTTGGTATCGTTTTGTAATGGCATTGCATATAAGATGTTTACCTATTTCAATAAAGTAAAGTATGCATTATACGCATGTTTGCTTTTCACACATCTGTTTAAAGCATAAGATATGTTTTTAATGTAAAGGAAAATTTGAACCATGAACGATGCTTTTTTTTGTTTTGTTTTGGCTCCACACTTATTTGTCCCAGTGGCCCAGTGTGAAATAATTAATAATTTTATCAAGTTAATGACATTTCACGTAGATATGAGTCAAGTCACAGTCAAAGTCATCAGGTCAAGTCATACTCCTAGTAAAGTGGTGGCAACTTTACTAGAAGCTTCTATGGAGTTTTGGGAACAACACGAAAGATGCTTTTCTTAAGCTATAATGATAAAGATCTCGTCTCCAAATTTATCCTTCACGTCTTACAACCAACATGCAAAAGCCACCTTCGGCCGTTTCATTTATGTAAAGCGAGCGGAATATTAGCAGGTGCATGAATGTTTCATCAACACGACCTAAATCAACATACGCAACGCCGCAAAATATAGACCGCAAATGCCACAATGTCAGAAACAGCGTTGCTAATTACTAACCACCCACCTATGACGTCACTAGCTATGTTCCAGAAACACTTTAGTCAAAAGTACCTAATTTCTCCGATTGAGTTTTATTTACTCGAAAATGCCCTCATCTAAAAAATGGCGTGAACAAATTACCTTTTGACTAATACGTAAAAATAATTATATATACTTTTATAAATATAATAATAATAAATTCACATAATTATATGGAGTTAGGTCTAATAAAATTTTAGTTATAAAATGCATTTTCAAGTCAAGATGGCGACATTAACATTAAACGACGGCCGATAGATGGAGCTAAATTAAAGAGTTTTACTTAAGTCGTGGTCGTGTCTAAAGCACATTCGTTTTTTTTACTTTTGACGCATAAAACTTGAACAAAATGAGACTTGTTACTAAACAAGCATTGATCAAAATGAGATTTCGACATAATAGGTAACTAACTAGACAATTTGAAATTCAATTTTTTGAAGTTGTAAATTTAAAAAATGTCTTGGGCAAAATTGTTCGATTTTATATACGCACACAAAATGCCTTTACAAAACCCTTTCAGATACGTATATAACTGGTATACTAAGAGCTGCTTCGAGATCCGCTGGTCTGCCAGCTGTCCCTCGCTGGACGTGCCAGCTACCACAAACAACTTCCCCTCGGAGCAGGAGTGTCTGGAGCAATGCGGAGGATGGGCATAACTTGATACAGTGAAAATACACATAAATTTTATGAATAAAGCTATTTTCATTTTTATTTTTATTGGTTACACAGATAAATTTGATGAAAAAGTTATTTAGCGAAAATAAAATAAAATTAAAAACTATCTTAGAGTATGTACTCTGTCTATGAAAACTATGGCAAAACTTAATCTAAGAAGCCACTACCAGTTACTAGGCAACGTGCCCAAAACGCTGGCGGCATTGCCCCGTTACACAGACAACTTTTACTCTATCAGACAATATAGGGTATCAATTGTCTGTGATAACATGAGCACTTATTTAATTATAAAAATAGAGTGCTTTTAACTTACCTAACGTTAGGATATTATGTAGTGATTTAAACCACTGTTGTTCCTTAAAAAACGAGAGTGCTGGACCACACGACTGAAGTAAAACTTCTTTAGTTTAGCTCCATCTATCGTCTGGCATCTTTGTTTTTGCTTTGTTTAATGTTAATGTCGCAATCTTGACAATTGTAAATTGCCATTTTACCGAACATACCAACATAATAATAGATTTTTTTTTACTTTGTTAAGTTGAGAATAGAGATCTACGTGAATCAACTTCCGTTCGCCTCGCTACGCATTTATAACCTTACTTCTCAAGTCAAGCGTGGTAAAGAAGTTTTACTTCAAAAACACTCTATAGAGTACTTCTTTACCATACTTAAATAAGTATCTTCTTATCGGGGGACGAGTTAGCTGGACTGCAGTCGCGACCCCTTCTCGCCCCCGGTACGGCGGACGAGGTGCTCACGGGGGGGTTTTAGTGGGTTCGAGTCCCACATACCCAGGGAAGTGCGAGGGCATTTCCCCCCCTCAAAAAAAAAATCTTATGTTTAGTACAGACAATAAAATTTATACCCGGATCAAGCAATGCAATGTCCGGATCAAGAATCGCATGCCGGGAAACAAGTACGCTAAATGTCATTATTTAGAGCAAAGAATCGGTGATTTTGGATTCTATTCTTGTATATTATATTATTCGTGTGAAATAAAACCTCTGCTGATCCTTTACAAACAGTCTGTTATATAATATCTTTTTAGTGTTCATGAAAATGTCAAGGACGAAGTAAACATCGCATCTGAAGGAAAATGATAAAGTATCCGTATCTAGCTAGTTATTCGGGACAGTACTTAGAGATAAAATTGAGTCATAGACAGATAGATAGAGATATATAGAAAACTCTTCATTGTCTCACCAATGAAGTACACAAACAGAAATAAATATTAGGTCTTTACCTATGAAATTGCCGTTTTGTTTGAAAAAAGTTAAAGTATTTTTTTTTTCGAACTTATTTATTTCTTTTATTCAAAGTAATCAACCCTGCAATCAATGCATCTTTGCCAACGCTGTGGCAGTTTATGGATGCCCTTCTTGAAAAAATCAGCAGGACGGGAGACAACAAACTCTTCAAAGGCGTTTTGTACTGCCCCTTGAGAATTGAATTTTTTTCCCGGTAAAAAGTTGTCCAAATTTTGGAAAAAGTAATAGTCGGTAGGCGCAAGATCTGGTGAGTATGGCGGATGAGGGAGAGCTTCCAAACCCAACTCATGCAGCTTAGAGACGGTCTGTTGTGCAGTATGGGGTCGCGCGTTGTCGTGAAGTAGCAGTGGAGACGACCGATTGACCAAAGCTGGTTGCAGACGTGCGAGTTTCGCCATCATTGTGGTCAGTTCTTCAATGTACACATCTGCAGTAATGCTCTCGCCGTTTTGTAAAAAGCTATGATTAATCACACCAGCACTAGACCACCAAACTGTGACCATCACCTTTCTAGGGGTCATTTTTCGTTTTGCACATTGCTTTGGTACCGAACCAGGATCTAACCAACTTGCTGAGCGCTTTCGATTGTCAAAAAGAATCCATTTTTCGTCGCACGTAACAAATCGGTTCAAAATTCCTTCATTTCTGTGCCTGTTAAGCAGCGCAAGGCAAGTCTCGACGCGTACGTTGCGCTGACGATCGTTAAGTTCGTGGGGCACCCATCTATCAAGCTTTTTTATCTTGCCAATCTGTCGCAAATGGACCAATATTATTTTGATGCTAACATCAAAAGCTGCTGCCAGCTCAGCTGTAGATTGAGATTCATCAGCTTCCACAATCGCCTTTAATTCATCATTGTTGACCAAAGTTTCCGGACGACCACGAGGTTCATTTTTCAAGTCAAAATTCCCAGAACGGAACCGAGCAAACCAATAACGGGTTGTACGTTCGTTTGTACAGTTCTCTCCGTAAACGTCGTTGATGTTACGTGTCGTTTGAGCCGCGTTGGTGCCACGACGGAACTCATATTCCATAATTACACGAAATTTCAAAGCATCCATTATGAGGAAAAATGTTGAAATGTAATGAAAATACAACGCTAATTAATAAACAAAAGACTTATATTGTAAATAGAATGTCATATTTTTAAAACAAAATTAATTTGAATTTAGAATTCATAGCCAATCAAAACTTTTTTTTGTTTGAAAAAGTCTGTACTGCAATACGGCAATTTCATAGGTAAAGACCTATTATAATACTTACGAACTAGTGTAACAAAGGGCGGTCGCTGACAGCGATCTCTTCCAGACAACTTTTGTTTGGACAGTAGAGAAGAATAAACGGCGGTGTAACAGCGACTTACGTCATGTACAGCCTTATTAATAAACGGGTATTAGTCTCGAATTAGATACTTCAGCTTTTGTCTTTTTTTTGCTACTGAAATATTTAGCTGGATCGAAAGAGACAAAATATGGTGTAACTAGTCTAAAGATAGTTCGTGTTTATTAATAAGGCTGTAACAGCCTTATTAATAAACGGGTATTAGTCTCGAATTAGATACTTCAGCTTTTGTCTTTTTTTTGCTACTGAAATATTTAGCTGGATCGAAAGAGACAAAATATGGTGTAACTAGTCTAAAGATAGTTCGTGTTTATTAATAAGGCTGTAACAGCCTTATTAATAAACGGGTATTAGTCTCGGATTAGTAACTTCAGCTTTTGTCCTTTTTTTGCTACTGAAATATTTAGCTGGATCGAAAGAGACAAAATATGGTGTAACTAGTCTAAAGATAGTTCGTGTTTATTAATAAGGCTGTTAAAGTTTAATTTCTTAGTTCCAAGTAATTAAAAATGCCTTACTTCTAGATAAGTACGCATTTTTAATTCGGAGTTTCAAGCTCATTACAGCAGTAATATTGTTGTATAAATCATACAAATAATATAAAACATACTATAATAATAATAATTTGTGTGGACATCTCACACAACGCCATCTAGCCCCAAACTAAGCAAACTTGTACTATGGGAACCAGATAACTGATACAATACTTAGATACTTTTTTGTTTGTAAATACATACATAGAATATAATATGACACCCAGACACAGAACAAACACCTATGTTCATCACACAAATGTTTGTCCTGAGTGGGAATCGAACCCACAACCCACAGTTCAGAAGGCAGGGCTACTACCAACTGAGCTATCGGGCCAGTATGTACTATGGTAAATTAAGATTGGTTTCTATTTAGTCCTTTTTTCGCGGTGATGTTGATGATTTCTACCGACATTTACAAAGGGCACCCCTGGGGTGCGAGCCTCGGCTTGAGCCGTTGCCGTTATAAGAGGATCGAGAAGACTACGTCCACTGGAAGAGTGGACCGTATCGAAAGTCGCGACCGTTCTAGCTAACCTACGGGCCGTACGTCGACCTCGCCGGCCGCCGTTCGGTGTCTGATTGTGTTATGCTGGTATCCTATACCGGTGCCGAAAGCGGTACCTCAAACAGAATGGCTAGACTGGTCCGGTGATCTTAGCGCAGCCGATACTACGGCTGCTGTAGGATCGTCCGGGTCTCTCAAGACGTATCTCGGGCGACGGGGTTGTGTTTTTTTTACTTTAAATTATGTATTGTATATTAAATTAAACTGTTAATATAATTATTATTAAGATTGTCATCATTAGAATTATTGTTTTTGATCTATACGAATTATGCGTGTAATATCTACCTAAATACTATAGCTGTATTCCGAAGTCCCAAATTATTTGTTAATTTTATCTTCATCCCATTTTTTCCTGGAAGAGATCGCTTCAAGCGACAAGACCAACCATTGTAGTAATAAAAATAAATAACGCTCCATGAACTGGCATACATTACATTAGTGGCACACGTAAGTTTCTTGGTGTACAATAAAGAGTTTCTCGTAGATCAATTTATTATTTTATATAAAATATATACAGTACTTTATAATCATTATTACAAAAATAGATAGATAAATAATAATAGACCACTTTAAAATAGATAATGATTAATAGATTTTTAAGGATCAATGAACAGTATCACATACATTATTTAAGTTTACGGTATAAGTAAAAAGTCTAAGCAGATGTGCTACCAGCACGATAAATAATATAGCAATAGATAATAATAATTATTAGATATATAACAATAGATCACTTTAAAATATTTGGAAAAATTTGGAGAAATATTATTTTATTTACTTCATGGGCGGACGTATTTCTTTGTAAAAACACCATTTTCATATGAACATGCTCTTTAAAATCACACTATCGTGGTTGTCATAACTAACAAACGGCAATTACTCACTCAAAGAAACAACAACAAAAAAACTCATCCAACTAACGAGGAGGGTTCTTTATAAAATAAAATAGAAGCAATCAGCGACACACGCCGACAAAGCAGGGCGCGGCCGCTAATGGCTGCCAGTCCGTAAATCTATAGAGTAATACCCGTGGCAGAGAATCCAGTATATTTAAATCATAATTGAAGTAAAACTTCTTTACGCACGCTTGACTTGGGGAGTAAGCTGGTGAATACGAGGCGAACGGAAACTAAAGTTGGTTCGTCAAAAAATTAATGTTCAAAATTATGCTCATTTCCTTAAATGCACGCCTAATCAAATTGTTTCTCTGCACGCCTTGGTTGACTGGTAGAAAATGCTGTTAGCATTAGGTCCTCCTTTGTACTTTTTACGCGCATAAATTATTAAATAAATAAATAAATCAACATAACCAAGTTTAAAAAATTGTATCATTATGTTGGTATGTCAAACAAAGCAAAAACAAAGTTATACCGGCCGATAGATGGAGGTTACCTAAAAAAGTTTTATTTGAGTCGTGTGGTTTAGACTCACACTCGTTTTTTTGTGTTTATTAGCATCAGGAGAAGGTTCTTATGAAATAAAAAAATTAACAAAGTTGAGCGAAAAATTAGAAATATTGAACACGCGGAAATGCGGGGCGCAACTATTATTATTATATAAACAGTCTCAAAGTCGGATATTGGTTAAATCAAACCGAGACGATAGCAATGCTTTTGGAATTCTCATGCATAGGAAATGGAAAGCCAGAATACTGCATAAAGAGATAAGATGTGTTATGACATTTATGTGAATATAAATTTACTTTAGATGTTATAAAAAAAAGCCAATTTGCATTAAATCATTTTATTTTAGCTAGATTATCAGATGCGCTGCGTTGTTTCCCACACGTGTACACAATTTTCAGAATAAATAATATTTAATATATATACAAGGTGGAATTTAATTTGTTCTTTTCCTTTAATGTATGTATTCAGTCCATGCTATACAATGCTCCCATATAACCAAATAAAAAAGTACTTATGAAATAAAACTTAAATCTAGGTATTATCAAATTGAAATTCCAAAGAAAAGCCTTGTGACATTGAACAAAGCAGGTGTTTTATTGCCTACGAAACATTTACAAAGTACTCAGCTGGTGCCCGCGCTGTGTGTACCGTTAAATAGACATTTCGGCTGTCATGCAGTTATTTTAAGAGGCACTAAGTAATAAAACAAATTCTTTTTTTTTTAAATTGGTCCTCATATTCTATAACATGGTCTGAGTATGTACATTTAAGTATAAGTTCAAGAACTAAAGTAGGTACCTTATTTCATCAAAATCCGTGCAGTCTTTTCCGTGCCGTGCTTTCTGTTCTCAGTGGTACCAACACACATCTTTCGCATTAATTTTAAAGAAAGTAGGATGGGTTCTTTTTAAAAACTTAATAAAGTAGAGATGTGGGTACTTACTTACTTAGATATAGGACGTATAAGTATAAAAAAAAGTAATAATGACCTTAATTAGTGGTTAATTTGGTTGAATTTCGTGAGATTATATTTTGTATCTGTTTTAATTATCACGCTTAAGACTGTTTTCAATAAAGTTTATCTCTAAAATTTGCAATCCAAATGCCTAATAATCTGTAAATTTATTAGATAGAAATAGAATAATTTAGCAGTAATTCCTAGATCACAATAAAAATGTCGCATGATATCAGCATAATATAGGTTCCGATACTACAACAGTACGACACAACGATAACTAACCAATGACTATTAAAATACCAGACTGTGAATATTGCTTCTTTTCAGCCGTAACACATCGCTTATTTAACCATACTTTTTATGAGTACTTTACCAGTAAAACCTTTATTACTTAGACACACAATTCTAGACAATTCGAAGTTGGAATGTTAATACTATCGCGTTGAATAATTAGATAAGTACATAGCTTCGTAAAGCAACAACCAATTACAGTAGTAATAGTGAATTTCAGACGTACAGTCAATCGGGCTGGTGAGAATACAGTACTGCATACATGAATACAGTGGAGAATACTGGTGAGAAATACGCTGATACTAGTACTCTATTGGAATCTTACTTTATGGCTATAACTAAAGCGACTACAGCATAGAGTCCGCATACTAAATACGCTGGCCTTGACACGCTGTCTCTGCCGCCTACACTACTCTTTGTCAGTGGTGCGCCCTGATCATAACTAGATACAAGCAGTTAATCAACTCTATAGAAAAATATGGTACATTTATAAGCTTATATTATTTAAAAAAACTGCAGTGGCAATTGCTGAACACTACGACATCTTGAATCAGGGATAATAAAATTCAAAAGGCCTGTGATAGGGAAGAATTATTACCCTTGTTACTACTGGTACAGTAAGTTAACAAGAGTAACAAATATAGGTTATTAAGTAACAGATTAAGGTATTCTGTTGGAATAATTATTATTCTTGAGAGTGTTGTAAGCTTTAAAATTTTGCCAAACCAAATAGAGCTTACATAAATGTTAAAATTGTTTAAATTCTGTGTTGAACAAATTGTAACATATAATCTTTTTGGCAATAAAAATTATCTTATCTTATCTTATCTAATTTCTTCGACCTTTCCCAGCTAATCAAATATACATGAACTAAAAATACTATGAATCGGTGCGGTCAGTGAGTACAATAAGGTCAATACCTACCCTACTGTTAGTAAATATACTACGCTCTGAGCCCTGTCGAGTCTTTCAGTGTTTTGCCGCCCGCCGCAACAGGCTGTCCTGGCCGGCTTTTTGGGTGATTTTCCGGTGAACACCAGTTCGAGAGCAAGAGGGATGGGAAACAAGGTTGTCACATTTACGGAGCAGCAGCTGGAGGATTATCAGGTGTGGTTATTTATTTATTTATTTATTATGAAACACCAACAGTATATATATTTAATATTATCTATAATAGATCTTAAACTAATACATTTTTTCTGATATATATACCCTTAACAGGTGCTTACAACATTAGCATATATATTGTGGTAAGACAAAAAAAAAAGTTAAACAATAGATAAATACTACAACAGCATATACATCTGTATAATGATAAATACATGAAAAAAAAATACATACAATATAAATTAATGGTAAGAAAATAATAATAATATTAAAATACAGGTTTGACATAAAATTAAAAAAAAAAAGAAACATTAATGTTTATTTACATGACACGTTGTTTACATTCAAGAACTTTGCTACATTATTCTTGAATGCGCTCAACGTGTCGTGAAAGATATCAAGATCACTCATGGATGCATTTAATTCATTATACGTGCGGCATATTCTTGGCAGAGGAGAGTTATAAGCTAAGTTTGTTTTAGCGCGTGCAACATGAAGAATTCTTGATATTCTATGACGCGGATAATGGCAAGGAATGCTTAGGGAAATTTCATCAAGAATTGAAGGACAATCAGTAAGGCTGTGAATTACTTTATGAAGAAATGCAAGGTCTCGAATTTTTCTTCTGACCCGCAAATTATCCATTTTAAAGAAAGATAAGCGATTTGCATATGGACTTCTATGTGAAATTCCTGGACTAGCAAATGCCAAAGATCTTGTGAATGCTCGTTGTATGCCTTCAATGCGTTGAGAGTGCGCCGCGTAGAAGGGGCTCCACGCCACGCTAGAAAATTCCAAACAGCTGCGTACCATAGAGTTATAAAGTAAAATTTTGGTCTGAGATAATTTAAAACTTTTGGAGTTCCGTCTAATGAAGCCAAGCTGCTGAGTCGCCTTCTTGACCACTGAGTCAATATGAGCTCTAAAAGATAATTGGTTATACTTGGGATATACAGATAAAGCTGTTAACAACACTAATCAACACTGAAAAGCTGGAATATCTACTTAGTTTTTTGCCCGTTTTATCTTTGCTAGACATATTTTAAGTTTGATAGAGAGAAACAAAAGACAATATAAAATTATATACTATATACAATGATTATTAGTTTGGGGTCGGGAGTGTTATGATGACCTATTTATAACACTAAATTAAAACAGTGCGTAGGCTTCTGAATTCTAAAAATCAAATAGTTAAAAGATACTTAACCATTACCATTAGTGCCATGATAAAAAATAATAATTTACATATTTTATATCTATAAGATGATCGGTTTTGTAGTTTTTCAGAAATTTCATTTTCTTGTCTTTCCTATTACTCTCAAAAGGAAGATGGTAATGTTAAAGTTAATACAAGTGATATAAGTAAAAGGTTAAAAATGGGCAAAATTATTTCTTTATTAAAAACTCTATATACAACAAAATAGATACTAGATACTACAAAACTAATGTCTAATCTTTTTAACAGGACTGTACATTTTTTACAAGGAAAGAAATACTTAGGTAATGTAAAATTGTGTGTTATCATACATAAATACATCCGTATACCCATCATAACACTTTCCAAAGTAGAGATAGCAAATACCACACTACCGCGGCCTGACGCGCTGCCTGTGACGCGAGCAGTTCGGCTGTCGTACAAAAATGAACAATTGAAGATATAACCTTCTTGCTGTCATAGGTAGGTATGACCACAGATTAGAAAAAAAACCAATTGACTATAAAGCATAGGTTAGAGAAAAACAATGCTATAAATCGTGTTACAGAGTTTTGGCAGGAAAACGAAAAAGATTGCGTCACCGCATTGTATTATTTTCCAAAACTTGTGTTATTTTCAGTGTTCGTGCATAAAATTGGTGGCATTTTATTCGTTAAGTGCTGCATTACAGGCATAAGTGTGGGAAAGTGGTATATTGATGGTGAAACGTTTCTTTTCGTGTTGTATCCAAAGCTCCATAGAAGCTTCTGGTAAAGTTGCCACCACTTTACTAGGAATATGACTTGACTAGACTAGACTAGATTATGACTTGACTTGATGACATGGACTGTGACTTGACTTGACACATATATATATATTCATTAACTTGAAAATTTTATCAGTCACTGGCTGAATACACAAAAGTGTGGAGCCAAACAAAAAACAAAAAAAATCGTGTTACAGGCCGCATGAGGCCACGCCAGTACCACGTTGTAACTTTAAGGCTCTATCAATATTAAACATACGGCGTAGTTGTCTGTTTTTAGTCTAAACTTTTCTCTGCGGAAAACAATCCTATTTCACAATTATTGCTCGAAGATAATTATATTATAAACTAAATTAGAATTAAAATATTATATGGATGAATAGGAAAATTTCATTGCAATGGAGCTGAATAGATATTAGGTAAACAAGCTGCACTTTGTGTTCAACAACAATAGTTGACCTTATTGTCTGCTGGCGACGTTTTCAACAAAACCATCGGAATTGCATTGACTAAACGCTGTGTATAATTGTCTGTGTATTTTATGTGAATTGTGTGTTTCATGTCAGAACCAAACAAACAGGTACTATAGGTATCTATAGGTAATATTTGTGTATATATATCCTTCTAAGGTTAAATGTTGGAATAATTATGTTATCCTTGTTTTGACCAAAACTGATATCAAAATTTTTTTAAAAAATTACATACCAGTAATAAATCTTGTTAAGCCATAATTGGCTAATGGCCTAATGGCCTGAACATTGAGGATATTTATGACGTGATCAATTATCAATGGACATAGATTAAATGAAAATTAAAAACTATGCATTATCAATTACTTGACACTGGCTAAATACACAAAACTGTGGAGCCAAAACATAAATTTAAAAAACTACATCCTAGAGCTGTCAAATTTAGTACTGACGTGCATTACACTCTTAACCGTACATTATTAATAAATATAATACATTATTAATATTACATTATTAATCCTTCTATAGATACTATACCAGACGCTTCGAAGTGTCACCTGCATTCACCCGCATTTCGTACTATCCGGGATCAAAAGTGTTAGCAATGTGTGTACAAACATACAAATCGGTTTAGATGTTTTGGCTTGGAAGCCATACATAAAGCAGACAAGGTTTCACTTTTGTATTATATTGGTAGGGGACTATGGATAGTGTACGGTTAAGAGTGTAATGCACGTCGGTACTAAATTTGACAGCTCTAGGATGTAGTTTTTTTAATTTATGTTTTGGCTCCACACTTTTGTGTATTTAGCCAGTGTCAAGTAATTGATAATTTATCAATGATATTTCACGTAAATATGTGTCAAGTCACAGTCGAAGTCATAGTCTAGTCAAAGTCATACTCCTAGTAAAGTGGTGGTTACATTACTTGAAGCTTTTATGTAGTTTTGGAAACAACACGAAAATAATGCCTTGCATATATATAATATAAATATAATAATAATGCCTCAATAAGTGCAATTCATCTAATCAATTGCATAATAGGGTAAAACTGGCCGCTATTAGTTATTGGCCACTATTGACTACATTTGCATGAAATAAGACTTGCATTCCCGTAACGCCGCCTGTGATCATGGTTTAACGTTACCTTATCTATAAGCTTTCATATTAGTTCACAATTTTTACCGTATGGAAACTAACACGAACTAAAACGAACTGGCCAGTGCACTAAAGTGGCCAGTTATTAGATGGTTTACCCTAGGTTTAATTTAATTGCATTCATTAGTAGGTGGCTTGATGATCGCAGAAGATTTAAATGTACTGAGATGAATGCTGCTGCCCATTCCCTAGATATTCCCATAGCTGGCCCTTACGGCATCCACGGGAAGAGATGGGGTGACCGGCACCACACGGTCACTGCCAACTGCGACTCAATTACACTGAAATACGTACATACTTTGATTAGTATCGGTTATCAAGCTGAAAAGCTGATTAGTGTGTGACGCATCGTCGATTCATCGACCGCACGGCTTCCTTCGCGTTTTAATTTTTAGGTCATGCAACGATTATACAAGGCATATGTTTTGATGTCAATTGGAAAGATAGCCGTATGACGGCGGCAATGTCCAGTTATAAACTCTATGCGCAGCGGGCAGTACCGTAATTTACCCTGTGGTAGCATTTAAATTTATTATAGTGGCAACACCGACAACTGTCATCGCTGTCCCACCCATCTGGCTATATAAATTGAGGCTCGGTATTACGATCATTCTTGCTCCGGACACGGCCCTGTGTGCATGTTGAAGGCCTATAGTTATATAGGTTGCAACCTACGCACAACCCGTCTGCCTATACGTATTATTTTTTTATATATAGCCTTTTTTTGTTTATAGACAACGCGAATCACGTGAGACAGTGGTCACACTGTCTCCTATATACGTTAGAGCTATCAGGCCAGTCAAAACTTCTTTCTCTCAAACTCAAGAGTGTCGAAGTCTATAGGCCAATACACACGATACACTTTCAACGTGGGCCTTTTCCGGCCGAAGTTTTTTTCTTATGGTAAAGAATGATATGGCTGCCCATATTAGTTGCAGTGTCACTCGTAACTCTAAAGTATAGAGTTTTGCGTGACACTGCACTGCGCATGTCATCCTGAGACATCTGCACAATCTAGTAATAATATTACTAGACTGTGAGATCAGCTAATAGTCTCATTTGCCCAGTAATTTCACTAGCTACAATGCCCTTCAAACCGGAACACATCAATGCTTGCGCACTACTGCTTGGCGGCAGAATAACTGGCAAAGCGGTGGTACCTACCTAGACGAACTTTGCAGAAAAGTCCTACCACCTAGTAAGAGTTGTTCACACGAAGCATGCATTATAGACGGCGGTCCCCGGACCGTGTTAAAGCCGTGCGTATGCCCTAAGCCGTGTTCATTTAGCGTTGATTAGCTTCAATGAATATAAATCAGCGCCTTACCCACAGCCTGGCATTAACGGAAATTAATAGTTTATGAACCGCGGTTTTGAAATACGAAATAGGTACTTACGTGTATAATTTGTAGCTCCCTTGGTTAAGCCTAGGTACTTATTATACCTGCCATTAATATATCAGATTTATACTTACCGTTCAGTAGTTGTTTATGGAAATATAATGTACCTAGATTATTGTTGGCTGAGCAATGTCGTAAAACTTCTGCACTTTTACTAGTAGACTTACCACCACTTTGCCAGTAATTCTGCCGCCAAGTTACTGCTGGCTGGAAGCACTACTGTGTTCCGGTTTGAAGGGCACTGTAACTAGCGAAATTACTGCGCAATTGAGACTTTGATCTGATATCACAGTCGAGTAATCTTATTGCCAGACTGTGCTGATGTCTCAGGATGACGTGTAGTGGAGTGTCAAGCGAAACTATATTTTGGAGTTCTGTTCTGTTATGGGCAGCCTTGTCGCTTAACATCAGGTTAACAACTAGCTCGTCATATTATTCATTAACACAAAACACCCAGAGATCTCAGAACGTGAGTTTCACGCTCTTTTAGTCCCTTAATCTATTTCTTTTAGAGCTTTCAAAACAAATATAAAATCATATAAATAAACAAAAAAAAACAATGCGTCTCAGACATCGACCTGCACAGCACATGATACCTATATTCACAGTCATTATTATTACCCTAGTCACTGCGACAATACCCAATGTTAGTCATCTGACTATGTATTAATGTTACAGAGTTTTCAAAAGGTTCCGAGAAGTCAATCCAGATTTAGTTCCCAAGCGCATGACAGAAAACCAAGCTCACACTATAGCTGTGCCTGTAGAAGAAATAGAAAAGCTACCTGAATTAAAAGTAAGTTTCGAAATACACTGTTAGCGTCACTGTAACCGTCACCGTCACTGTCACCGTCACCGTCACTGTCACCGTCACTGTCACCGTCACCGTCACTGGCACCGTCACCGTCACCGTCACCGTCACCGTCACCGTCATTGTTAGCGTCACTATCACCGTCACCGTCACTGTCACCGTCACCGCCACCGTCATTGTCACTGTAACCGTCAGCGTCACTGTCACCGTCACCGTCACCGTCACTGTCACCGCCACCGTCACCGTCATTGTTAGCGTCACTATCACCGTCACTGTCCCTGTCACCGTCACCGTCACCGTAACCGTCACTGGCACCGTCACCGTCACCGCCACCGTCATTGTCACTGTAACCGTCACCGTCACTGTCACCGTCACCGTCACCGTCACTGTCACCGCCACCGTCACCGTCATTGTTAGCGTCACTATCACCGTCACCTTCACCGTCACTGTCCCTGTCACCGTCACCGTCACCGTCACTGTCACCGTCACCGCCACCGTCATTGTCACTGTAACCGTCAGCGTCACTGTCACCGTCACCGTCACCGTCACTGTCACCGCCACCGTCACCGTCATTGTTAGCGTCACTATCACCGTCACTGTCCCTGTCACCGTCACCGTCACCGTAACCGTCACTGGCACCGTCACCGTCACCGCCACCGTCATTGTCACTGTAACCGTCACCGTCACTGTCACCGTCACCGTCACCGTCACTGTCACCGCCACCGTCACCGTCATTGTTAGCGTCACTATCACCGTCACCTTCACCGTCACTGTCCCTGTCACCGTCACCGTCACCGTCACCGTCACCGTCATTGTTAGCGTCACTATCACCGTCACCGTCACCGTCACTGTCACTGTCCCTGTCACCGTCACCGCCACCGTCACCGTCACCGTCACCGCCACCGTCACCGTCACCGTCAATGTCACCGTCACCATCACCATAACCTCTCATCTTTTCTAATCCTTTCAGGAGAACCCGTTCAAACGGCGGATATGTCAAGTATTTTCTCACGATGGCTCCGGAAATCTGACCTTCGAAGACTTCCTCGACATGATGTCGGTGTTCAGTGAAGCAGCACCAAGAGATATAAAAGCTTGGTAAGCATCAAAGTTACTTGTATGGGACTATTAATAAAAAGTATTTACGATTTATAAAAAATGCACTTCTATCAAATATCAGATTATTTTATACTAAATAAGTAACTGAAGATTTAAGCCTGTCTGCACTAAAATCAACTAAAATACAACTTAGCTAAGTTACACTTTCTACGGAGTTCTCGTACGTTTGTTAAATTCATGTCAACTTGGCAACCAAATACTGAACGCTCATTTTTTTAAATTTTTTTTTATGTTTTGGCTCTACACTTTTGAGTATTTAGCCAGTGTCAAGTAATTGATAATTTATCAAGTTAATGATATTTCACGCAAATATGTGTCAAGTCATAGCCCTTCCTTACAGTTTTTCGATATTTCATCTCACATTAACAAAAATAATTAAATTTTATGATAGATATGTAACCTACTTTATAAAACAACTGTGCCCCGCGGTTTCACCCGCGTGGTGAAAATTACAATAAAAAAATAATTAATCAATTTTAATTAACGTTATATCACTTTCTGAAAATTTTTCTTTTATAAGAACTTCTCCTGAAAATAATAAACACAATAAAAAAGAATTAATGAAAATGTTGTATCCGTTCATCTGTGATGCGATGACCAAGGGAAATTGAGATTTTTTATATATATTACTAGGTTCTTTTCTATACGAAACTAAAAAGATTTTTTACAGATACACAGATACTTTTTGTTTGTTACACCAATGTTTATCGCACGTTTGTCCTAGGTGGGAATCGAACCCACGACTCACAGTTTAGAAGGCAGTGTTATTACCAACTGAGCTATCGGGCCATCAAAATATATGTATAGAAATATATGTATAAAAGAAGAAAATAGACTGAGCTAGCTACAATTAGGTTAATTCAAATGGCGCCCTAGCAACGTAACGATAATTAACACCTAAAATAGCGAGCAGACCGCTAGCCCTACGAGCTTTCGGTTGTCCCAATTTTATGTGGAACCCGTAAAATGATACACGTAATGAGGCATAAAATGCAGAAGGCTCACGCAATCTATCGATTTCATTCCACCCGCGGCGACTTGACCCTATAAGAAAGCTAGACAAAGGTTATAAATCTATTTTCATAAAAATTATAGTTCGTGAGAACAACTAAACACGACTTTTGTAAATCCTAGACAAGAAACTTAGAACTTTTTTGTATCTTTTGTGTTAAGTATTATTACTTATACATGACACCTGCGTGGACAAATTATAATCTATAATTTTCCGCTCAACTTTCTTAAAAGATTTTTTCAAATAAACTTACTTAATTTTACCTAGGAATTTTTCAAATCAGTCCAGTAGTTTCAAAGCCTATTCGATGCAAACAAACAATCAAATATTTCCTTTTTATAATATTAGTTTATACACGGTGGAGTTTAATTTGTTATTTTCCTTAAATGTATGTATTCAGTCCATGCTATAGAATGCTCCCATATAACTAAATACCAATAGTACTTAGAAATAAAGCTTAAATCTAGGTATTATCAAATTGTGAATTCAAATTCTAAAGAAATGCTTTGCGACATTGATCAAAGCAGGTGTTTAATTACCTACGAAACATTTACAAAGCGCTTAGCCAGTGCCCGCGCTGTGTTTAGCGTTAAACAGACATTTCGGCTGTTATCTAGATATTTTAGGAGCCATTTTTTTATTGTACCTTGTACGATTATTCTATAGTTTAGTCCGAGAACATACATTTAAAAGAAACGAATTAAATTCCACCATGTATATCATTTTACATCTTTCAGGTACGCGTTCAGAATCTACGACCTAGACGACGACATGTACATAGGCCGTGAAGACCTCCTCGAAGCCACTCGCCTCCTCACGAAAGGCGAGCTCCATCCCCAAGAGAGAGACGAGATCGTGGCCAGCGTGCTGGACGAGGCGGACGTGGATGGAGACGGGAGGCTCTCCTTCATGGACTTCGAGCATGTGGTCGTTCGCGCGCCAGACTTCCTCTCCACGTTTCATATTAGGGTGTGAGATAAATGGTTTTTAATTTTTGATAAAGTTGTTTTTATTATCAGCCTTTAACAGATTACACCACGGTGAATGTGCACAAGAACTGGGGCCTTACCGCGTAAGTCTGGTGGAGATCGTAATCGTGTTCTCTCTTGCTCGCACTCGTGGACCTGTTAATTGGCGCGTGCGGGATGGCAGGCGAAGCCGATTCCCAGAACGGTTACGCGGTAGGGGTGCTGCATGATCTCATTACCCCATCACCATTCCACTACCGGACTAATAGACGCTCGGCTAAGCGACATCCCTTCGTGGTCGAAATATCACCCATTCGTAACAAGCGTAATTTCACGTTCATAATTAGAACGGCTCCTGCCAGCGTCTGTTTCCGGCGAAATATGACCCGGGCGTGTTCGAGAGAAGAGAGAATAGGTATTTACTTGGCTAGCATGCTACATCATCGATCGCATCGTCACTTCCCATCAGGTGAGAGCGTGGTCAAATGCTAGACAAGATTGAAGTAAAAAAAAATATAAATAAATAAATATTTATGGACATTTCACACAGCGCCATATAGACCCAAACTAAGCAAAGCTTGGGAACCAGATATCTGATACAATACTTAGGTAATTTTTATTTGTAAATACATACATGGAATACAAAATAACACCCAGACACAGAATAATACATCGATGTTCATCACACAAATGTTTGTTCTGGGCGGGAGTCGAACTCAAAACCTACAGTCAGAAAGGTTATAGGTACTACCAACTGAGCTGTCGGGCCAGACAACAGTAATAAACTTATACTTATTTATAGTAATTAATTTAAAAGCATGAAGACAATATTGTAAAAACTATAAAATTCTAAAGACGTGATTAGTTCGTTCAATTAGATATATTATGGAGGTGGCGGGTTTGATTCCCGTGGCAGGACATGTATTTGTGCACAGAATAAAGGCAAAAAATACTTGTTCTGTCTGGTTGTTGCGGGACCGTGGTTTTCGTAGTTCCTCGGTCTCTAGATACAGGAAATCCTAATTAAAGTCCAGGATCTATGTAAGCGATCGTTGGGGGTTATTATTATTATTTATTTATTTATAAATAAATATTCCGTTCTTAATGAATAATTACCTAGTTAATTAGCAACAATGCTCTAATTATAAGGGAAAAAAATATAGGTAAAATATGCAATTTTGTCTACTTACTAGACTGTAGTAGTAACGAACCAGAATAGCTAAGAGGTAACAACAATTATTTAATGTAACACTGACACAAAATATATTAAAAGACGTATGTATGTAAGTATACATACATACGTCTATCGTCTATTAATATATTTTGTGTCTGTGTTACATTAAGGTGGTGGTTTATAGATTTTGTGTCTTTGCCAAGAGAGGGGGCTTCAGTTACCGAAACTTACAATCCAACATTAAATTTCGCCACTCCCGTCACCGCTCCGATAGCCGTGATCGTCTAGTGGTTAGGACCCTACGTTGTGGCCGTAGTAACCCAGGTTCGAATCCTGGTCACGGCAGTGATACACTGTCGCGGCGGAACTTTATTTTTAGTTTTTGATGTAAAAGTAACGTTCAACTGTAAAATTACAATTTGTGTACAAAGTACAATTACATAATGTGGTTGCAGATACAATAAATAAATAAATAATGCCCAACGATCACATACATAGTTCACGGACTCTAATTAGGATTCCCTAGAAATACAGGGAACCATGGTTCTACAACACACAGACTCAGGTCCGTATTGCAGAATGATGCTCAGTCATTGATCGGTGCTCAAACAGAGATTTCATTCACTAATTGATTGATCACTTTATGAATGAAATCTCTGCTTGAGCACCGATCTATGACTGAGCATCGTTCTGTAATACGGACCTCATTCTGAGAACTTTTTTTGAAGTAAAACTTCTTTACGCACGCTTGACTTGGTGAGTAAGCTGGTGAATGCGAGGCGAACGGAAGTTGAAGCTGGTTCACGAAGATCTCCATTGTCAACATAACAAAGTTAATTTTTTTAAATATTATGTTGGTGTGTCCGGTAAAATGACAATTTACAATTATCAAGATGTCAACATTATATTAAACAAACCAAAAACAAAGTTATACCGGCCGATTATAGATGGACATAAACTAAAGAAGCAGTCATTCAATCGTCAACGCAGTTATTTTAAACGTGCACGTTCCTTTATTCTTTTGACTAACTAACTAGCTACTACAATAATATAACAACGAATCCTAAATAGGTATTTTAGTATATACTTTAGTAGCCTAGTTACAAGTTTAACTAGCTACTAAAAAAAAACATTTAGTCTATATTTTTACTAGCCGCGATGACCTATAAACATTTCAAATGCTCCAGCATACTACCGGTGACCCAGCATTCTGGAAGCATTGCCCCGTTGAATTGCAATGCTTATTCGTAGTGCTAAATAAGTGCCAGCATTTCACCTTTCACAACAGTTCACGCGTCGCATCAACCAGACGCTCTGTTAAACTTTGGAAAACGCGATGAGCTCCCGCTCCCTACGGACCCAGGGTCTCAGCACAAACAACATTACAGAACTCTGGGTTAGGTTAGTTAGATAGATAGATAAAACTCTTTATTGACACACCACATTACAGAAACAATTTACAAGCACACAAACTTAAAAATTAAGTGACACAATGGATGGTCTTATCGCTTACAGTATTCTCTTCCAGAAAACCCAAAAACGTAGAGAAATAACAACAAAAATAAGGACGGTGGTTTTTAGTTACAAACTATTAACTCAATTTTATAAAATTAAATAAGAATTAGTTAATACAATACATGAATACAAAGCGGTAACATGTTACAATTTAACATTTCACAGTAGTCAGTCACATGGGATCGGCACGGTACAATCATAATACCATAATATTGACAAATAATTATCATATTAGGTCTTTACCTATGAAATTGCCGTTTTGTTTGAAAAAAGTTAAAGTATTTTTTTTTCGAACTTATTTATTTCTTTTATTCAAAGTAATCACCCCTGCAATCAATGCATCTTTGCCAACGCTGTGGCAGTTTATGGATGCCCTTCTTGAAAAAATCAGCAGGACGGGAGACAACAAACTCTTCAAAGGCGTTTTGTACTACCTCTCGGGAATTGAATTTTTTTCCCGCTAAAAAGTTGTCAAAATTTTGGAAAAAGTAATAGTCGGTAGGCGCAAGATCTGGTGAGTATGGCGGATGAGGGAGAGCTTCCAAACCCAACTCATGCAGCTTAGAGACGGTCTGTTGTGCAGTATGGGGTCGCGCGTTGTCGTGAAGTAGCAGTGGAGACGACCGATTGACCAAAGCTGGTTGCAGACGTGCGAGTTTCGCCATCATTGTGGTCAGTTCTTCAATGTACACATCTGCAGTAATGCTCTCGCCGTTTTGTAAAAGCTATGATGAATCACACCAGCACTAGACCACCAAACTGTGACCATCACCTTTCTAGGGGTCATTTTTTGTTTTGCACATTGCTTTGGTACCGAAACAGGATCTAACCAACTTGCTGAGCGCTTTCGATTGTCAAAAAGAATCCATTTTTCATCGCACGTAACAATTCGGTTCAAAATTCCTTCATTTCTGTGCCTGTTAAGCAGCGCAAGGCAAGTCTCGACGCGTACGTTGCGCTGGCGATCGTTAAGTCCGTGGGGCACCCATCTATCAAGCTTTTTTATCTTGCCAATCTGTCGCAAATGGACCAATATTGTTTTGATGCTAACATCAAAAGCTGCTGCCAGCTCAGCTGTAGATTGAGATTCATCAGCTTCCACAATCGCCTTTAATTCATCATTGTTGACCAAAGTTTCCGGACGACCACGAGGTTCATTTTTCAAGTCAAAATTCCCGGAACGGAACCGAGCAAACCAATAACGGGTTGTACGTTCGTTTGTACAGTTCTCTCCGTAAACGTCGTTGATGTTACGTGTCGTTTGTGCCGCGTTGGTGCCACGACGGAACTCATATTCCATAATTACACGAAATTTCAAAGTATCCATTATGAGGAAAAATGTTGAAATGTAATGAAAATACAACGCTAATCAATAAACAAAAGACTTATATTGTAAATAGAATGTCATATTTTTAAAACAAAATTAATTTGAATTTAGAATTCATAGCCAATCAAAACTTTTTTTTGTTTGAAAAAGTCTGTACTGCAATACGGCAATTTCATAGGTAAAGACCTATTATATAGTAAAAATAAAGCACCAAATCGACACCTTTGACACAAAGATTTTTTTCCATTAGGGAGGAACTTAATAAAAAAAGCTGTCATTCAGGCTCATGTAGGTAAGGTACAAAGTTCAATATTTTTAATAAACCTGTCAGCGTCGTACAAAAGGCAACGGTTGACGTATTTCTAATAAAACTGGATTCGGCTTTCTTCAGGAATTCCTTTCATTTTATAGTGGTGCCCTATACCTCCTATACGGACTACCGAGTAAATTTTGACATTCATAGGTACCTACTTATATTAGTGTGTAGATTCTATATCGCAATCTATTTTATCTGTTGCTAACGGTACGGCGGTAGGTACCTAAACTACACTACAGAGGAGTTTTTGCGTCACCGCATTGAATTATTTTTCAAAACTTGTGTTATTTTCTGTGTTAGTGCATAAAATTTGTGGCATTTTATTCGTTAAGTGCTGAATTAAAGGCACGAGTGTGGGAAAGTGGTATAATGATGGTGAAACGTTTGTTTTCGTGTTGTTTCCAAAACTCCATAGAAGCTTCTGGTAAAGTTGCCACCACTTTACTAGGAGTATGACTTGACTAGACTATGACTTGATGACTTGGACTGTGACTTGACTTGCACACACATTATATGATATTAATTATTACTTGACACTGGCTAAATACACAAAAGTGTGGAGCAAAACCAAAAAAAGTAAACTACACTACAGTGGTACTCTTCTGTTAAAGGGGAAATGAAGAAGACGTACATATTTTTGAACGACACAGATTATGTAAGAACTTTTCCTGTTCAACCAAACTTTGGAGACTATAATGATCTGTCAACTTGTCGCTAACAAGAAACGTCACGCGTGAAAGCGAGACGTATCGAGCGTTTATAAAAGGGATTTAATTGAAAATAGGTATAGGCTTGTAAAATTGATAGCCTTATATCAAATAAAAACATTGGGTAATATTCAAAATAGCCCTCTGACAACAGTTTTGGATTCGTTCATTTACACGGAATGTCGGACCTTTATACCTAAATGGACCATTCTGATATTTTAATATTAGCTCTCATTATAACAAAGTTCAAATTATATGTACCTATAGGAAACTTCCCGAATTAAGCTAGTTAGATACCCAACATAACAATTCTAATCAGCACAACGTGTCTATCGCGAAGCCCGTAACAATGTACCTAACTACCTACGCTTCTGATTGTCTATTATTCCTGCGGTCCTGGATATGACGTGTGTTATATTATTTGTAGGTGATACCTGAATGCCCAGTGCTGTAATTAAAACACCTTAAACCCTTGTAGCCATATATTTAAGAAGAAAACAATTATAACAACCGTATCTATATTTTTCACATAGGACAGTAGATGACAAACGATACGTTACATACAAATCGAAATCTACATGATGCTGGAAAAAATGTGAAAACAATTGCCATAAAAAAAAAAACGAAATCTCTTAATACACCGTAGGTTGGTATTGTGCCTACAAAAAGGTTTCATACCAACAACGTGGTTATTGGGCAATATTAATATTACAAATGACATGAAAAAGCTGCATGAGGTAACTATAATAGAAGAACTCCGAGCTGAAATATTAATAGTCGGATGCGATCAAATCAATATGAGTAAGTAGGATGTGTGTGTCATTTTTTCGTACAACTGTTAAAAATAAGGACCTAAGAATTCTTTGAAATAGGTATGTAACGTAATTTTATGTAGGTAGTAGGTAGGACCTGTCTGTCTGTCCCTAACTTACCTTAATAATAATAACCTTATTACTTTTTTACTTTGTGACGTATACAGGGAAAGTTATAAGTCTTACATAAATTACTAAATAGTACGGCTTCATTAGACTATGACCACCACGTCATTATAGTTATAAAAAATATGTAGTCCATTTATATCCATATTCTATAGTATAATATTATCCAATACTAATCTAATTAATAGTAGCGGCCTCTTTATACGGAAGTTACAGATTTAACTTTTTATTTTAGTGCCACCTAGTGTGGAGTAGCATGACTACAACATGAAAAAGGCGTATCCTATTTTTCTTTTGTTTTGTTTTGGTTCCACACTTTTATGTATTTAGCCAGTGTCAAGTAATTGAAAATTTCAAGTCAAGTCACAGTCCAAGTCATCAAGTTAAGTCATAGTCTAGTCAAGTATGACATACTCCTACTAAAGTGGTGGCAACTTTACCAGAAGCTTGGAGTTTTGGATACAACACGAAAAGAAACGTTTCACCATCATTATACCACTTTCCCACACTCATGCCTGTAATTCAGCACTTAACGAATAAAATGCCACCAATTTTATGCACTAACACTGAAAATAACACAAGTTTTGGAATATAATACAATGCGACGGCGCGATCGTTTTCGTTTTCCCGCCAAAAACCTATCCTATTTTTATTAACAAAATATTTTGATTGCTATTGAAAAACAACCAAAGTAACAGATTAGTGAAAAACAATGGGTTACTTTTTGGCTTAGAATTAATCCAAAAAGATGCCCAAGTATAAAATAAAAGAGAACGCACTTTGCTCTACTGCACGTGTTCTCTATGTTTTCAAAAGTCTATATTATCTATGGTAAAAATTAAAGTACCTTCGCTTTTGTAGTCGCGTTTTTAGCAATATCGTGGCTAAAATGCTATTTTAAATTGTTATTTCGCAAAACGTGCCTCAGAAATCGTTGTTAACACGTAAAGTGAAAAAGATTAGATATTTTTTACAATTATATGGTTACTCGCTCTCATTTGACAAATTGCGCTAGACCGCATATTTAAAATGGCAGCCCTACCACGTAGAATAATCAAAGAGACACAGCGACTGATGCAGGAGCCGGTGCCGGGGATTAGCGCAGTGCCGAGCGAGACTAATGCTCGCTATTTTCACGTAATTGTTACCGGCCCAGAAGACTCGCCATTCGAAGGTGGACTGTTTAAATTAGAGTTATTTCTGCCAGAAGACTATCCCATGTCAGCGCCTAAGGTTAGGTTTATAACAAAAATATACCATCCGAATATAGACCGGCTCGGCCGTATATGTCTGGACATACTGAAGGACAAGTGGAGTCCCGCTCTGCAGATTCGTACGGTACTGCTTTCGATCCAGGCGCTATTGTCGGCGCCCAACCCCGACGATCCGCTAGCCAACGACGTGGCTGAGCTGTGGAAGGTGAACGAAAGTGAAGCCATCCGGAATGCGAAGGACTGGACGCGGAGGTACGCCATGGACAACTGAACTCCAGGCCTCGCTCCCGCGCGGTAGCACCCGCGCTCGGAGGACGACTTACAGATATCTTATAAGAGTGCAAGTTATGTTATACACCCTACACCGAGTAACTTGTGAAGAGACAACTGTGGATAAATTTTATTATCGGTGGAGAGCGGTGCGCTCTCACATTTCTACATAGCCTCGCCCCTCTTTGTCTCGGAATGATCCGGTCCCCACTGATCGTTTACCATTCACATGTAGCTTCGTTACGATATTAGGTATGCATATTTTTTTACTATCATAATAGCGTTAAAATGAACACCTTGGGACTTAATTGTATATATTTCAATGGTTACAGATTTGATTAATTTTATACAAAAGATAGTGTAAACAGTCACAAAGTTGGATGTCTTTGTAAGTGTGTTATCGGACACCATCTTTAGAGTGAAATGTATGCTTATCAGTTCTGATCTCTAGTGATACTGAACATTAATATAATTTTTTATTTTGTCATAGCAAAGTGGAAGTAGTTAGGTTATTTCACTGTTTTTGCTGCATCAACATGATTTAAATATGAATCTTTCGTGTTCTATTTACTTGTATAAAAGTTATCAATGTAATGTATTTATGTAAATTTAATTTGGCTTTGTGAGAAACTTCAAAATACATAATATACGAAAGCTAAACCAATTTTTTATTTTCACTTGCTTCATATCCATCTAACTCCTAAATGTAGTTAGGTAATAAGCAGCTAATCAATGTGTAGGTAGATATGTCAGTTGGGTCATTGGTACCTACTGTGTATTAGGACAATGTTTTATATTTCTTTCCTTATAGGGAAACTAATATTATATTTGAACAACCAGTATATGGGTCCACAGAGAGTACTTACAGACAAGTTTACTCATGTACATCAACAATAAAATACAAACCATGTACTCAGGTACTGTGGCAAATAAGTTATATCTACAAATTTTTAATGCAATTTACACTTTATACTACTGTACATAACATGGCTGAGGTGCCAACTTCAACCAGACCCTAATATTACTATTCAGCTGCAATACATGCTTTCTGTTCTTTCTTCTAGACAAGTGGCTAGCTAGGTGGCAAGCTAGCATAAGCTATAAAAACTTACATCTCAGAAAGCATTTGACAAGTGAACACTTGTGTCGTGTCGGGGTGTAGTGGGACCATGGTCCTTGTACTTCCTGGGTCCCTAGATATAGGGGATGCTAGTAGGGGTCCGGGATCTATGTATGTGATCGTTGGGTGTTTATTTTGTTATATTTTCATTGGGCAAATGCTTTCTCGAGAGAAGAGATAACATTGATTTTTATAGCTCATGCTAGCCCTGTTGATGTGTGTATATTTTGGCCTTTCAGTCTTTTGACTGTTTTACAACTTGAGTCAAATGGCTCTCAAAGTCACCCATGGCTCTCATCTCACAGATGAAAACTATAGCTTTACCACAGTACATTCCATCTTAAACATTATAGTGCTAAATTATTGAAGCTTGCCTTTACTTGCCTGTTTTTACCTGTTCAGATCTCAAAGTGGCACCAGTGGTTAGAAATAGAAAGCTATTTTATTGCAAAGGAAATATTTCATTCATTAGTGGGATTTGAACCACATCCATCCATCTCTAAATCCAGGGCATGCTTTATTTAATCTATCGAGATCTACTCATGTCCAAAATTTAACTCCTACCACCTTTTTACAAACAACTTGGGAGTTGGCATTTTTCTTTTACATCAAAATTATTCTGTTGATTTCTGGCTACAAATTATAAATCTATAGAAAACTGCATTAGTTTGTAAATTTACTGTTTGCGGAAAATTATGTAAGTGTAAATTATGTAATTGTTTGCAATGCTAATAAATCAAGACCCACCCAAAGTAGCCCTTGGTTTCCATAGCAACCTCCAGAGGTTAGTCTTAATGCCATTATTGATTGTGTTTATACACTGATATTCTTCAAATATTCAACAAAACAGTACAAAGAGGTAGCAATTTTTAAAGAACCATTAAACTAAGCAAATAGGCAATAAATAATCATTTTGTTTTCAAGCCTTTCCTTTGTGAAAGTTTATTTATAAATTTAAAATTGCAACAAGACCAGCTTGACGCTTCATCTATGCAGGTGGTTCTCTGACCAAGAAATCGAGCATATCGTTGGATTAGAACCCTTCGGGTCGACGACCCGACGCATCGCCACTGAGTCACCGTGGCTTCGACTTCACAATGAGAGTTCCTTCACTCTAAGACTTCAAAAACTTTTCTATTGAATTCGCTTCTATCCCGTCCATTTGAGGTCCACCGTAGTTCACTTGACAGTCATTTGTTCCTTCCGATAACTAGGTGCACTAGGAGTTTTCTTTCTTTCTTTAGTCCACCTTTTATTATAAATAAATCCTGATTTTTTTTTATATAGACATTTTACCTCTAATACCCCAACGCAAGCAGAGCCGTATGGTGCAGCTGGTTAGCAGAGATGTAAACTGAAACAAAGCAAACTGCGTCGTATGTTCTACTACGTAGCAGTCATGTCCTTATCAAAACGAGCGTACTTACGAAATTGTTCCCGTAATCAGTCAGTTGTATTCTTATCATGAAATACTGATTTCGAATAAGTAACTTGGTTTAATATTTTCATTCATCGATTTTATCAAGTCACAATCCAATGTCCAATTAATCGATAACATGCAATTGACCTGAATAATCGCGCTACCGTATCCTATAAGTTTTTAATCGCCACCATCATCAAGTCGTCCCAACAGAAGACCAGCGCCGGTTCAATAGAAACAACATAACACTCGAGTTGGAGCTGATTTGTCGCGTTTTTCTTTTGTATAGTTGAGTTCGTTTATAAATTTTGACGAATGGGTTTACTTATCACCAGATGGTTAACCTGGTATTCCCCGTTACAAACTCATCGGTCTTTTTAAGTACCTGTAATATAAATTATATTTCATGACTTTTTTTATTAGGGGTTAGCAAAATTAAGTTAAAAATGCCAAGAACCATCACATTGCAGCGTTCGTTTTGGAAATGTGTGATTGGGTTTTTAATTTAATGTTAAAAACGCAACGGACAAAAACCGTTAAAAATGCCGTCGTGAACTTTCAACTCACCTGCGGATGTGGATTAAAAGTGATCGTTCTCTTACATTTAGAGTTTGACGCAAAAAGTATATAATCACTACTTTCTACTGGCATTATTAGCGAAATTCTCAAACCGAACGCATCACATCAACGCTAATTTAGCAAATGCCAAAATCGATATCAATCCCAAACGAGCTTAATTTGTATGAAAATCTGGCTCAGCGCCCCAAGCGGCATCTATTCGTAACTACGGATTACTTACAAAACATTTTGTGATATCGATATAAAAAACGGTAATTTGCATACGAATAAACTGGTACTATGATACTTGATATTTATTCCTCGTCCTGCGCCCAGGATTCTACTCTAGAGTAACTACCACTATAGATCAGCTATAAGGGATTATTGAAACAATAAACGATAAGTTTGTTCAATTTATTCTTAACTTTAATGCAGACTAGAATAATACTCTTAGAAATGAGAACAACAATAGTCATTTCACATGTCACAGTGTACCTACCTCATATCAGCTTCACAAATAAAGGCTGTTTATTATCTGTGTCTCACAAATATAAATAAATTTTATTCATAACAGCTAGCAATAATATATAAACATTTTATCAGACTGTGTACATAAAGGAGGGCGTGCCAGTGTCATAGAAATTGAAGATAAAATGAAGAATTGGTAATGCCCTGAAGGGTAAATGGGTGCGGAAGTGGATAATTTAGGAAATGGACGAATCAGGAAGTTAGGAAATGGCGGCTTTGGAAATTGTCAAGCTAAGATGAAGATAAGTTAGGAAGTGAACAACTTTGGAAAAGAAGTTTCAGAAGTGGCCCAAGTTTTCGGGGTTTCAGTAGTCATAGCAACTACTGATGAAAACGAACATTTTTACATATAGAGGAAATATAGACCGACACTGACAATAAGCTTAAAAAAGATTTGATAGTAGATAGAAAAAGTAGAGTACATTTTTGGGAAATAACTAAGTAAGAATATAGAAGCAGAACGAGTGGGTTAATTAATCTAAAACGGTGTTTACATATACATTTGAATATACATAATTATAACAGATTCTCAGAGCGTTTAAGCTTACTAAGAACACGGGGTACATAATATTGTAGGTTATACAGTAAATGCTATAGCATCTATAAAATTTACAAAATATGATATATCTTTCGAGATGCTACAAGAAATAATGCTTTATAACTATATCCTCTAATCAATTCATTTTTATTTGATCTTTTATATTATGCTGTGCTTCTTAATTACTTATCGTATTTAAAACGAAGCATAAACCGATTACCTATAGCTATTATAATAGATTATAAAAACATACGGACTTGAACTATGGTGCATGTGACGTGCAAAAACCACAAAAATAAATTCAGTTTAATGTCGTACTTAAAATATTTAAACGACAACATATTTATTTTATTTTCAATGCATCAAAGAATCAACGATGTGTGTTACGAAATAAACCAAGAGTTCAATGGAAATTTAAACTTAACATTAATGTAAATATATTATAAAATCGCATGCTGTGTAGGTACTTATAATGTGGAATGGCCCATTACTAAAACAATGAAAATAAAAGTATACAAAATATGGCATTCAAACTTAACAACTATAAATTTAATACAAACAATCGAAGTGTTTAATCCGCAAATGCTTTTACATTTGACAAGCTCAATAGCAATGAAGTTTTATATACTATTTGGGTATATTACATAGGGGATTTATGGGAACGTGGGAACAGAGATAATAAAACTAGGATCTGCATTTATAATTTACATTGATAAGTGTTTATTCGAATGAACCGATCTGGTAATAATTTTCGGTTGAGGTTTTATTATATGTTCTGTGGGAGAATAGTCCATCCACAGATTAGAAATGTGTGCCCAATCTGTGAGTTTGTCTTTGTAGGTTTGAAAATCACAATAAAACCAGACCAAATGTCACAGACGGTCCTGATATTGCGTGAGCGGTACGGCAATATTATAGGCGCGCGTAAAAGAGAAGTATATACGAAATACTTTCTGTTCCACAACCGGTATTCAGACATCTAAATAATGCAACCAATCACAGCTCGTTCCGAAGCAGGCTCAAGATGCTCAACAAAGCTTACTATGATGTAGACTGTAGATGAACTCCCAACAGACAAATCGATCTTTGATTCATCAACATCAACATCGGGGCCGGTTTCACCTACTTATTGATTTTTACCTTAAGTCGGGAGTGTGCCATGCCTAACTACATAGTTTGTTAAGACGTAACTCTGTTCCCATTAAATCATACGCATCCACAGCGGCATTCATTAGTTTATAATAATATCTAAGCAGATATGAGTCGGTTTCGATATTCAATTTATAAATACAATCATATCATTAACTGGAACTTACACATGTCATGATAATTTAAATACACTATCACCAAACCGCGTTTGCCGTGATGCAGCGGAAAAATAAAAAGCATTTTTTTGATAAGTTTTATTTATTTTTTGTTAAATTTGCGTACAGTCACGGCAAATGTGATTCGATATTTATAGAGAGATACATCTTATCCTAATTTATTTAGCCACTTAAGCTTTATTTTTTATTAGCATTTGAAAAGGTACACATCACATAAAGTTAGTTTTTAGTTCTTTTGAGTATTTTTTGTTAGCTCAGCTGGCCTTGTGTTTGGTCCTCGCTTTGGAAAAAAAAATATTTGAATTGCCATAGACAATCTGTTTTAGCAGACTTTTAGTAGAGATCAACTCTTTTTAGCTTCAATATTATTCGAGTAATTCTTAACTATTCTTATTATTATCACGAGTGATGTTGCTTCTGTGAGATTACATTAAAAGCGAGGACATAATCAAACCAGCTCTATCTATAGCGAGGGCACGCGTCGACGCCACACTCGTCTTCAAATCCAATATGGCGGATATCAGGAGCCATTTTGCAATTTGTGCAATTACTGTCTCTACTGAAGCCTCAAAGTTTTTATTTCTTTGTAGTTATTTCCAAACCAATTTTACCCTTCACAACAAACAAAACATATACCTTCACAATATTTTTTAGTAAATATTCATGTACACAATACTTTTTATACATATTCTGAATCTTACTTCTCCCATCTCTCTCTTACTAGTAATAAAAAGTAGCAGTAAAAAGAGATATATTGTCGCTGCTACAATATTCAAACTTTTATATGTAGTTTCCATAGAAATCTCAGCCATATTCCAAACGCGATAAAGTCGAATGTGGCATGACCGTGTGACCGTTAGCTCGCGTGCGTAATATCATAAGCAGGCACTTGTGTTTATATGAACACCGGGTTTTCCTGGCCGGTGAGTAGTCTGAACATAGACGTGGGCATCGTCTTCATTAGTATCTGGAAATCAAAATGTATTTTGTTATATACTATCAGAGTCCAAAAATGTTTATCACTTATCAAATTAGATTCTTTAGCACACTGTTCTGTAAAGTCTAAAATGCTATAACAACGTACATATTACTTTTTAATTGTTGTAGTTTCGATTCTAACAAAAAGAGTATTCATGGCTTTTTGATATTGAAACTCTTTTCTTAATTTACTTAACACATTCGCTTAGGTGAATGTCTGTATTTTTTGTGTGCTGTGTTGAAAGAATAATTACGAGTACCAATTTATGCGTGATTTTATGTTGTTTTGTATAGATCTTTGTGTTTATGTATTTACACACAAAAAGTATCTAAGTATTATATCTGTCTGGTCCGCAAAGTACAAACTTTGCTTAGTTTGTGGGTAGATGGACGCTGTGTGAAATGTCTACAAATATGTATAAAAAAAATTAAAAGATTATTTTGTGTTTATACCTTCAATCAATCAACTATAAACCGACTACACATTCATAATTTAATAATCCCTTGTAATGTTTATTAATGAAAATGTTTTTAATCGACTTCAATCCCAATTAGAACATCATCAATGTAGTCGAAATCGAAATACGCATTATTAAGGGTGACTCAAAAACTACATCAGATCTTGATCAAATTTAAATGGGACCACACGGGAAGCACCCGCTTTCAAATAAAAAAGGATTCATCAAAGCGGTTCACCCAGTCCAAACTTCTGACGTAACAAAGATCGAAAAAAAAGTCGGTTAAAAAGGTAGTTCGATTCCCGCGGCAGAGCAAGTATTTGTGTACAAAAAATGTCAAATACTTGTTTTGAGTCTGGGTGTTTTGGGACCATGATCCTCGTAGTTCCTGGGTCCCTAGACACAAGGAATCCTAGTTAAGGTCCAGGATGTATGTATGTGATCGTTGGGCCTTATTATTATTATTTGTTACCTCTCCTACGGAGGTGGCGAGGAGGTTGACGATACGTTCGTGCGGTACGGCGACGACGCTCTGCGAGTTGATCTCTATGATGCGATGTCCGACACGAACTCCGCCGCGCTCTGCGATACCGCCGCGAAGTAAGCTGCATATCTGTAGACAATACCTGCATCTACACTGACCATAAAAAAGATACACCACTGTAAAGTTTCTTGTAGCTTCTTCTTTACAGGTGTAATCGAAGCTTCGGATCGGAGTTTTCTGCTCTGCATTGTGCCGGATTGCTAGCACCAGTAGTGTGAAAGAGAACTTCTTTTTTTCAAACTCATATATTGTAATGTATTATTTGTCAATAAGCACTTTGTAATTCTATATGCTTAGTACAATAACTTAATTTTAAGTACATAATATAATTTTGACTTGTGAAAGTGCTAAAAATTGCCTATTTGCAATAAATCTTTTGACTTTGACTTTGACATCAGGTGAGATGTGACCAAAGACTACACAAATAATTTGAACAATTTGATAGAACAGACCAGACAAAACTCAGTTTATTAATAGTTTCAGAATAGTGGAACAGATCAATTGCTAATACAAAGTATTCGGCTTTTTGTTAAAACTCATAAAGTCCCAATTACAATTTTGAAGTAAAACTTCTTTATGCACGCGGAGTAAGCTGGTGAATGCTCTATTGACAACATAAAACAAATAACAAAGTAAAAAATTTGTATTATTATGTTGGTATGTCCGGTAAAACGACAATTTACAATTGTCAAGATGGCGACATTAATATTAAACAAAGCAAAAACAAAATTATACCGGCCGATAGATGGAGCTAAAGAAGTTTTACTTCAGTGGTGTGGTCTAAAGTACACTTGTTTTTTTATTAGTTTCAGAATAGCATTATCGTTTTTACAAAGTATTCGGTATTGGTGAACCGCGCACTTTGGGTCAAGTCGGAACTCATACAGTCCCAATAAAAATCTTTTCAAGACAATTCTGGTACTAATATGAGTGCGGGTCTCAAAATCAATGTAAATACTGATCCAAAACCTCATCGTCAAACGACTTTTGAATTCCAAGATACCGGCCTTTTGAGCCAGGGAGTGTAGTGTGTAGGCCATCCAATATATTTTCCCACTGCTAGGATACGGGTCTTTTGGGCCAGGGAGTGTAGTGTATAGGCCATCCAAGATGCTTTCCCACTGCTAGGATACGGGTCTTTTGGGCCAGGGAGTGTAGTGTATAGGCCATCCAAGATGCTTTCCCACTGCTAGGATACGGGTCTTTTGGGCCAGGGAGTGTAGTGTATAGGCCATCCAAGATGCTTTCCCACTGCTAGGATACGGGTCTTTTGGGCCAGGGAGTGTAGTGTATAGGCCATCCAAGATGCTTTCCCACTGCTACGATACGGGTCTTTTGGGCCAAGGAGTGTAGTGTGTAGGCCATCCAAGTATATAAGTGTGTAAGTAATTCGTCATAGTTACCAAGCTTGGTGATCGCAGAGATTTTAATTGTACCGAAGATAATTCTGCTGCCCTGGACATTCCTTAGCCAGCTTTTCCCATGGCCGTGTGAGAATAGGACCACCCCATTTCTTCCCGTGGGTACCGTAATTAACACAACAAGGTTAAAATGTAGGCGACGCGCCTCTTTGGAATTATATATATTTTTTTTATAAATTTATGTTTAAATTGCGACTGATTAATTGTCAATGATTTTGCTCTGAAAAATTATATATACATCACCTCGCGTTAAATAATTTGGTTTATTTCTCATACTATTAAGATTCACTGAGCCTGTATACTCACCACACCGTTCTGTACGCTAAATCCAAGCTGGTACTTGGTGTCCGGCCGTTTTATCTTGACCTCCACAACGGGCGCGCACGGGACCACGGTGAGTTTCACCACGGTCTGGTTCTTGGAGTTTTTGATATATGTCTGACAGGTGGATAACGGTAAGCCGACGAGGCTTACGCCGTTTATTGCTATTATTTGATCACCTGTGGGATAAAAAGCAAGTTAATGACTGCAAGTAAATGATCCGATAGCTCAGTTGGTTGACGGTTCGATTCCCACCCAGGACAAACATTTGTGTGATGAACATCGATGTTTGTTCTGTGTCTGTGTGTTATATTGTATTCTGAGTATAAATTTACAAACAAAAAAGTATATAACTGAGGGGTATAGAATCAAAAGCAGCTAGTTGCATTTTTTTTAAAATCTGACCTATGAATGCAAAAATATAGGTCTGTCAATTGTGTATGATCTCAACTTATAATTTTGCATCGAAACCAGCTTAAAATAATACAAAAACCAGATTAAAAATCTGCATTGGGGTCAAAGTCAGCTTAAAAACGGCATGCAAACATCAAAGACAGCTTAAATTTTAAATTGAAAGTTGTGCTCGTAGCTGCATTTGATTCTATACCCCTCAACTATTGTATCAGTTATCTGTTTCCCATAGTAAAAGATTTGCTTAGTTTGGGGCTAGATGGCGCCGTGTGAAATGTCCATAAATATTTATATATTAATGATAACCACACATTCACATCATCAGCTGGAAGTCCTCCACTGCTGATAAGTTTCCTCAATTAGGGTAATCCTGATTGCGCGTCGTTAAAAACTTGGACGTGCATTTAAATCTACTTTAATGATAATTTATTTTAAAAACTTGAGAATGTCAACGTATTGACACTGGCTAAAAACACTTATCGCGTGAAGCCAAATTTATAGATTATATATATCATCACATCGTCAGTGTTCATCTGTTGCAGAGGGAAGAAGAGCTAGGAGTTTTGGCGGGAAAACGAAAAATGCGTCACCGCATTGTATTATTTTCCAAAGCTTGTGTTATTTTCAGTGTTAGTGTAGTAGTGTAGTGTAGTTAGCTTGTTGTTCTGGGGGACTTTAATGCTCACCACCAGGAGTGGTTAGTCCCACACCGGATCACGGACCACGCTGGGAGAGAGACGCGTAAGCTCGCTTTGGCGCTCAATTTAACGCAGATTGTTAAAGAGCCAACGCGAGTGCCTGATATTGATAGCCACACTGCTAACTGCCTCGACCTTCTGCTCACGACTGAACCAGACCGATACTCTGTGGCGGTATCCTCACCCATTGGTAGTTCCGATCACTGTCTGGTCAAGTCCGTTTCAGTATACTCCCCGCCTGACCCAAGCCCTAAGAGCAATCGGCGTGTCTGGAGATACAACTTAGCAGACTGGGACGAGATGCGACATTTCTTCGCTTCATATCCTTGGCGGCAAACGTGTTTTTCTTCTGGAGATCCGACGGTCTGCGCGAATGCGGTTACTGAGGTAGTATGTCGGGCTATGGAATATTTTATTCCATTTTCCGATAAACCCGTGACCAGCAAAGCCAGCCCATGGTTTGGAGCCGAATGTGCACGTGCTGAAGCGCAGAAGCATGCGGCATATCTGGCATGGGCTGACGCTCGAAAACGCAAGGCCTCGGACACTCGAGCTAAGAAGAAAGCCTTTAACGTTGCCGCCAAGGCCTGTAAGAAGGAATTAAGGAAGGCTCGTTTCAATCATATTGGTCGAATAGGGACTAAACTTGCTTCCTACCCAGCGGGTAGTAAGGCTTTTTGGTCCCTAGCCAAATCGGTTGAAGCGAACTTCTGTCGATCCTCACTGCCTCCATTATTGAAACCAGACGGATCGCTGGCTCACACTGCAAAAGAAAAAGCAAACTTGTTTGTCACTCTCTTTGCAGAAGCTTCGCGTTTAGATACTGCTAATGAGGTACCTCCCTGCCTTCCACAATGCGGTGTTTTCATGCCGGAAATACGCATACGTCAGAAGGAAGTACTAAAAACATTACGCAGTCTAGACGTGAACAAAGCCAGTGGTCCCGATGGTATACCTGCAATTGTACTTAAGAACTGTGCACCTGAGTTGTCTCCCATTCTAACACGCCTATTTCGCCTCTCTCTGGACACCGGAATAGTCCCTATGAGTTGGAAGCTAGCCAACGTACAACCTGTACCTAAGAAGGGCAGTCGTGCTGATCCTGCCAACTATCGACCCATCTCAATTACCTCCATTCTCTGTAAGAGTATGGAGCGTATAATTAACAACAAGCTCTTGGCCTACCTTGAAGACAATGATCTCCTCAGTGACCGGCAATACGGATTTCGCCGAAACCGGTCCACTGGGGATCTTCTCGCGTATGCCACTCACATATTGAGCGAAGCCTTAGAGATGCATGGAGAGGCACTTGCTGTATCTCTAGACGTCTCTAAGGCATTTGATCGGGTCTGGCACGACGGTCTTCTGAATAAGCTTCCATCTTACGGACTACCTGCTGGTTTGTGCACTTGGATATCAGACTTTTTGAGGGAACGATCGCTTAGAGTAGTTCTTGATGGCTGCTCTTCCGATCAATTAGCTATTAATGCTGGTGTACCTCAGGGGTCAGTTCTTTCAGCAACACTATTCTTACTCCACATCAATGATTTGCTAAAGCCCGGTACCTTTGGGTATGCAGATGATAGTACTGTTGTTGAAAGATACACATCCAGTGCCCGAGCCAGTGGTGACGACGTCCGGATTGAGAGAGAGGCTATGGTTGAGCGCATGAACCTGGCTTTGAAAGCCGTGTCCGATTGGGGCGATGCTAACTTGGTTAGGTTCAATGCTGCAAAAACACAGGCGTGTTTATTCACTGCTAAAAAGAGCCCACTCCATCTGGCTCCTTCATTCCGTGGTGTATCTGTAAGTTTAGGAAACCATCTTGAGCTTTTGGGTGTTGATATCACGTCAAACCTAAACTTTGGATCCTACATCGAGTCCAAAGCCAAAGTAGCTTCAAAAAAACTCGGCATATTGTCCAAGGTAAGGCGGTACTTCACACCTGGACAGCTTCTAAATCTGTATCAAGCACAAGTCCGATCGTGTATGGAGTACTGCTGCCACCTGTGGAACGGGTCTGCCAAGTACCAGCTTGAGGCTCTGGACTCGATTGAACGGCGTGCCAAAAGGCTCATTGACGACGACACTTTGGTTGGTGAAAGGCTCCAGAGCCTTGCACATCGACGTAAGGTGGCAAGTCTGTCGGTTTTTTACAGATTACACCACGGTGAATGCGCTCAAGAACTGCATGATCTAATTCTCCCATCACCATTCCACTACCGGACTACTAGACGCTCGGCTAAGCGCCATCCTTTTGTGGTCGAAATACCACCCATTCGTACCAAGCGATTTGACTCAACGTTCTTAATTAGAACGGCTAAGGAATGGAATGCCCTGCCAGCGTCTGTGTTTCCGGCGAAATATGACCCGGGCGTGTTCAAGAGAAGAGTGAATAGGTATTTACTTGGCTAGCATGCTACACCTTCGATCGCATCGTCACTTCCCATCAGGTGAGAGCGTGGTCAAATGCTAGACAAGTTTGAAGTAAAAAAAAAAAAAAAAAATAGTGCATAAACTTGGTGGCAATTTATTCGTTAAGTGCTGGATTAGAGGCGTGAGTGTGGGAAAGTGGTATAATTGTTTCCAAAATTGCATAGGAGCTTATGGTAAATTTGCCACCACTTTACTAGGAGTATGACTTGACTAGACTAGACTATGACTTGACTTGATGACTTGGACTTGACAAGCTAATCATTCAATCGATGTCACGGCCGCCCATAATGCCGCTCGGCAGCGGAATAACTGACAAAAAGTGGTACCTACTCAGACAAACTAAAAAGGTCCTAGTGTATCATTATTATAATTCTTTATTGCACTAAAAAAATACACACAAAAAATAGTACAAACGGAGGACTTAATGCTAAAGCATTTTCTATCAGTCATCCACTCGTAGTTTGAGAAAGAGGGATGTAGGCGTGCATCAAAATTTGTATGCGTAGTATTTGTAAAAAAAATTAAACAAAGTGATTATATACATAAAAAGAATAAATACATAAAATATCATACACATATAATAAATAAATAATCATCATAATAATTTGCATTGCAGCGATTCACTTTGGGTGTTCATTTGAATTGCGCTAATCCTGGCCTAACAGACAGTTTTGACAGTTTGACATTTGGGTACGTCTTAGAGACCTACCAATATTGAGTTGTCCACATCTAGCGGCGGCGCCGGCGGGGGCGAGGTTGGCGATGACGACGGTGGGCAGCATGGAGCCCCATCCGGACTCCACAACCACCACGCCCAGGATCTCACCTTTCGTCTTCGGTACCACCACCTGGATGGAAGGTAATACCTGAGTGTATTACCTCTTTTACTTACAGTTTTTTGGTATCAATTACTTATCTAGTAAACGTCTAGTACTCAGGATACAGTCGAAATTCTCGCGCATGCGCAATGGTTCTGTGTCTGTTTAGCTTTGCCGCTGCGCTCACTTTATGGAGAACGATATCTATAGGTACTGGCCGAACCATCGGTCGAGTTTTTCGACGGAATCTTGCCAGCGCTAGCCGTTTATGAGCTGTAATTATGGATATTACTCATTTTAGTTTCTATACCTAATATGATATAAATTATAATCAAAATAAATTGTTAGAGAAATAAGTAGCACCCAAGCTTGGCGCTGTCCACGCTAGGAATGAATCCACAAGTACACCGGCGGGCCCAGCCAGCCAGAAAAGAAACGCGTCAAAAGAAATAAAGAAAATAAAATAAAAAAGGAAATGTTTAAATTGGCTACCGTCCTAGAAAATAATAATTGTAGGTTATGCGAATCTAAACTAATATTATAAAGAGGAAAGATTTGTATGTATGTTTGTAACGAATTGGCTCAAAAAGTACTGGACCGATTTTAAAAATTCTTTCACCATTTGAATGCTACATGATCACTGATTAATATAGGCTATTTTAATTGCAAGAAAAAATAAGGATCTGTTGTATAAGGACGGAGCGTGCGGGACAAGTGACACGTTCGCTAGTTGACATATATAATATTACTTCGTGCAAGCTAAACTGCACTTTATTGCATTGGAGATGAGGCCTTTATTTATATAAATATCTTTGAGTAGTGAACGTACCACCTACACTTATAAGTGTGAGTTAAATTATTTCTACATTGCTCGTTAAGCAACTGGGTTTTGACTGGCAAAAGTAAGCCATTTAAGGATTGCATTTTAAAGAATGAATCGTTCGGCATTCGGCAAACAGGCCTTATTTTAGAAACAACCGTTTTGCGGATAGGAACAATGTCAATGTCGACTAATAGTTAAAGAGGCGTTTTAGTACAACTGAATCTTGCCAGTATAACTTGATCCGTGACGGTAGGTAGGTAGGTAAATTGATCTATGACTAAACATGTCTATGTAAAGTAGATGCACCTGTTTCACAGTTATAATATTATCCATATTCATACACAAAATACCACGATAAAAATCAATAAAACAGAAAAGACTATTATAAAAAACGAGTGTGCTTTGGACCACACGACTGAAGTAAAACTTATTTTTATTAACTTTATTTAGTTTAGCTCCATCTATGGCTGGTATATTTTTTATAATGTTAAAGTCGCTGTTTTGACAATTGTAAATTAGAATTTTACCGGACATACCAACATAATAAAATAAATTTTTAACTTTGTTATGTAGACAATGGAGATCTATGTGAATCAAATTCAACTTCCGTTTGCGGCGCATTCTCCAGCTTACTCCGCAAGTCAAGCGTAAAGAAGTTTTACTTTAAAAATCTGCATGATGATCCTACCTCTTTTTGCAACTCCTTCTTAGCGAACATCTGAAGCTCATCTCCAAATATCTCCTGGCTGTTCAGCACCTCCTGGTAATCCATCTCCTTCACAAAGCTATGGTCTTCTATCCCATTGGCTTTGAGGAACTCCATGTAAGCCACCTGGAACGCTTGCCCTATAGATTGGGCTATGAACTGCGCCTGAAATCAAAAGATGGTGGGTGAAAAGACATGTTCAATGTTAAAGGATATATCACTATGGAAAGGAAATGTAAAGCTGTTATAAGTCCTGGCGATGCATCGCGTAACAGGTTTTTTTAACGGGCCTATGCTGTTGGTCTACCGACCTTTACAGCGTCACCGGGCGGATCGCGTAACAGGTACAGTAGTTATGATAAATAGTAATAAATTAACTGAATATTATACACTAGCTGAATATGATGATATGAATATGATACACTAGCTGCGCCCCGCGGTTTCACTCGCGGATAAAAAAGTAGCCTATATGCTAATCTAAATATATATAACTCAAAGGTAACTGACTGACATAGTGATCTATCAACGCACAGCCCAATCCACTGGATGGATCGGGCTGAAATTTGGCATGCAGGTAGATGTTATGTTATGACGTAGGCATCCGCTAAGAAAGGATTTTTTAAGAGGGTGAAATGGGTGGTTGAATTATTTTCCTATAGGCCACGCCGCGGGCGAAGCTGCGGGCAGAACCTCGTCCAGTATATAAGCTATCTATATTCCAAATTTCAAACAAATCCGTCAAACCATTTAAGCGTGAAAGAGTAACAAACATATACATACAAACTTTCGCGTTTATATTATTAAGGTCCGTATTACAGAACGATGCTCAGTCATCGATCGGTGCTCAAGCAGAGATTTCATTCATAAAGTGATCAATTAGTGAATGAAATCTCTGCTTGAGCACCAATCGATGACTGAGCATTGTTCTGTAATACGGACCTAAGTGGGATAATTACAGATTTAGTACCTTCGACCTTGGAAAAGCGAATAGGATACTTGTTCGCTACAAACTGTTCACGTGTGCGAAATTTATTCAGAAAACGTACCTTAACTCTTGTTTCTATTCCATGATTTCTATTCATTTTAAAGCAAAGAAAACTTGTTTAATAAAATAAAAAACTACAACTCGTCCGATCTTTTCAGAAGTTATACCGTTGTATGATTCAAGGTGCATTGACACTATTATAATGCGACCTTGCAGACTTTCTGCATTACCCCATCCAGCGCTAGCTCAATATAAGCAACGAAATAATATTTAAGGCGAATTTAGACTACTTGGTACATAATTTTATTTTTATTTCGTTTTTACCTTTACGTGTATAGGCTGAAGAGTTATAAACTAACGGGAAGTTGATGTAAATGGTAGCTAGACCAAATTAGACTAGACTAAAAGATTATTAGACGTAACGAACTTATTACTGGGCAAACGAGACTATAACATCTCGCAGTCTAGTCGTCTAAACTAATATTATAAAGAGGAAAGATTTGATTGTTTACATTGAATAGACTCAGAAACTACTGGGCCGATTTGAAAAATTCTTTTACCATAAGAATCCTACATTATCCTTGATGAATATAGGCGATGGAATATGCTAGCTTCTGCCCGCGGCTTTGCTCGCGTGGCCTATAGAAAACGAAGAAGAATATTTTTCATAGACAATTCAACCACTCATTTCTCCCTCTTAGGGGTGGAATTTCGAAAAACCTTAGTGGATACCTACACTTTACAACCACCCTCCAAATTTCAAGTCTCTAAGACCAGCGGTGTAGGCTGCGCGTTGATATATAAATCAGTCAGTCAGTCAGGACTTTGATTTTATATGTATAGATATAGAATATATAAATAATACCCGTGCGAAGCCGGGGCGGGTCGCTAGTACCTAATAATGATATTTTTGTAAGAAAGCGTGCTTATACCACGTCATTGCTTAACATCAGGCGAAATAGTGGTCAAATGTTTTACCTATGTGCTTATGTCTCAGGATGATGTGCAGTGCAGTGTCATGGAAGAATTATTTAGAGTTCCGAGTGGCACTGACACTGTAATTGGCAGCCGTAACGCTTGACACCAGGCGAATGAATTACACGTCACGCTATGCGATTACATAAAAAACAAAACGAATCCTATCTAACCACCCCCTACTTACAGATTTGAATATAGTAGAAATTTCAACCTCCTTCGTTAACGCTGTAAACGCTTGATATGCTTCTCTAATAAAAATGTTTGTCCCGCTTTCACATGTGATATTTCTCATTAGTGTGAAGTTGACAGATTTTTTTTTGTATACTTACCTATTTTGTAGTTTACGAACAAGAGTATAAGAAACACCAAGTCTTCATATCTTTCTAGTAGTTCTCTATTCTACAAAGCATAGAAAGAAACAGAGACAGGTTTGTAATATTTAAAATTTCACTTACACTCACCTCTTCACTCTCAAAAACATGGCATATCATTTTAGGCGTACGGTTCAGTTTCGGTTGATCCGAATCGTTCTCGTGCGGTACGAATCTCCGCCTTGCCATGAGTACAACAAGATCACCTATATCAGCTATGTAGGATATTGTCCTCAGAGCATGATCCATCATTATTTCTTTCAGTTCTGTGTTAAGGACCATGATTTTCTCCGTCGATATGAAAAGGTCCACTTCGGTGCTCGGTTGATTCTCGCCTTCTGGGGCCTGGAAGAAATAATTGTTATGATATCTTTTGCAGTCTTCGTACGTGGCGTTGGGGATCAATTTGAATTCTGGACTTACCAATGCCTGAATGTCCGGGAGAGCGCGAGGGGGAAACAAAGATATATTAGTATTCATTTTACTTACAAAATTGATTATCTACTAATGTATTACTAATTTTTCGCTTTTTATTTTTAAACTAATTTACAAAAAGTTTCTAGAAGAATATATACACTAAACCTCCTGGTGTTTTATAAATTAATTTACAGTTGAGTCATATCTTTATTGTTAAAAGTTCAGTTCGACTTCATATGAATTAGTTCAGACTAAAATAGCGTTTTTTTCCAACTACCCTCAAAAGAGTGAAGAATATAAAACTACTCAACGAATGAACGTATACCAATATAAATGAACATAATTGTCAAAAGAGTACAACGAAAACTGCCAGCCAAACCACCTTGATTTTGGTGACCGCTTCCTCAACCATGTTCTTTTTGGGGCGCCTCTTGCGTCGCCGGCTGTCTTCGTCCACCTCCACCGAGCCGAGGAACGTGAGTCGGAAGACGGCCGCGGGCGCCGCGTATACTCCGGAGTAGGGACCCTCGCAGCCCCACTGGAAACCGGCTAACCTCCTCGCGTATCGCTCTCACGCATATTGTGTTGGTTGTGCTCGAGATGTTTTGATTTTGCGCGCATACTTAACTAAACTTCAACAGAGTTTTTTTTAAAACGGTTTACGGTAAGTGATCCAAGTGATTTTGTTCGGACGACAGTTTTACGTTACCTTTATAGCTCTGTGAAAAATTCTAATTGGCCTTCGATAATTTGTATATTTACTTGTATTGTTAGCTTTCCAAATATTGTGAAATAAAATAAATAAAGTATTTTTTTATTTTCTATCATACTATCAAAAAGTATCATTAATGTAGTTTTCAAAGGAATGCAGATCTTTTGTCTATATTAGTATTAGCAATGATTCTTTTAGACTTTAGTAAAAGTCATCTAAATGACGAAGTAGTTTCCGGTCTTAACTAAGTATTTTCTGGGCGGGTCGTACTCTTGTTTCTGGTGTTATAGTTTATGACATAGCATAAAATAAATACCTGGCTAGTATTTTTGTATAAATAAACATCCTTTACAATCACAAAGTAATATCAAATGATTGTATTAATCAGATCAGATTTTACGTACATAATGCGTGTATTCTATATTAGTATAGCAATAAAAACTGATGGTTCTAACAGAACTTTATCATGGTTTTTGGAGCATTACTAACCGACATTTTTAGATAAATTCTAACGTTGCTCATCTACAGGATCATGCCTAGTGCTGAGTTTCATAGTAATGTATTAATTAATCTTTGGCTAAGTTGAAGTCATGTCACCAGTGGTGCATGAACTCTGGTATACTGGACGATTACACGATAATTGCTTTGGTTTATTAATTTTTCTCGGCTCTTCCTTTATTGTTTAGCTTGCTTTGTGACGTCTCAGCGTTTATTCAAAAGCCAATAACAACAAAACCTCTTCGAAAATTTCAGCGCAAAAGCAAGCAAAACAACTCGAATACAAACACACAATGACATGTGAGAAGCGGGCGATCCTCGTTGTTATAAAAGCATACCTAACGGAAAATCAACCTTAGTTTTCACAGAATAGGTTTTATTTAGAGTGCGTAGGCGTTGGTAAAGCTAGAAACGCAATGTCTGTGCAATCCTTCCACGAGAGTGGGGGCAGGCCACCGCAGCCGGTGTGAATCGGGTATGTGTCATGCTTTATTTGTGCGTAGAATGAGAAAGGTGCGTCAAAAGCTGATGTATGGAAGAAGTAGTAAACATTTCCTTCCAATCGTATCCGCTCGTGTTTTGTTTATAATTGAAAGTAGCGTTTACGAAGAATGTTTGAGCTTTAAAATTTAAACACCAAAACGATTATAAGGACTGAGAGATCTTAATTTTCGCAAACTAAAAAACAAGAGCATTCTTCGTAAACAATTTAAACACAGTCAAACAAAGTACGTAAACCTAGTACCTTCATACCCGAACATGCTTAACTTAAGACTACCACAGCTCAGTATGATCGCAAACTTAACCGTACCTTACCTTAAATTCAAAATCAGGGTCGACATAATGGTACAAAGCATAGCATCAAGCGGAACAAGCGACAAGAAACACAAACATTTTCAGAGGAGGCTAGCCGGCGAGTACCCGACATTCTTCTCGGGTCGGATCGAGGGGTGAGGAGCACACTGAAAAAAATACTCTAGTGCCAAGTCAATAAGAGCTTACACGGTTTGGCGGGCAGGTTTCGTGGTCAACTTACCGTTCACAGGGTCTGACGATGTTATTAAGTTACTAGGTTTTTTTTCTTTATAGGTTATGATAAGGATATTTCACTAGCATTCTCAATACACTAAACCTAAATGAGCATGAAATTACATATGTACAGAGATGGTGGTGAAGACATAGTTTTGAATGGAAAATTTTGCGTGCACAAAGTATTTCTGGGTGCTACATTTTGTATTTTATATAATTGTGTAGTGAAGATTGATTTTTGTTATTTTACGACTGCATGTTTTAGACAGCAAGCTTAATTCATTACAGTAGGTGTTGTGACCAAGTGAATAGTGTTTTTAATAATTTAGCTTGTATGTACATTAATTAACAGAACTTTAAGTGTGGTTATTATGGCCGCTAATATAATAGAAACAGACAGATTCAGCCAATTTAATGTCATAGGCGATAGAAGGATAGAAAGAGACAAAAGTAATTTCATGCTCTCACTTTTAAAAACATCTACGTAAATAACATTTATACCGATTCACACGGGCAACTTGGTATTCTGCGGTTCGTTAAACTGTGTCTTTATTATGAGAATGCATTTACAGAATGGATATGTTGTTAGAAGGGAGTGGTAATTCATTACAATAAGATACATAACAAGGATTATCTTGAATATAAAATACGATACATGCCAAAACGTTCAGATTCCTCAAAATATTATTTAAAAAACTCGATATTATTATGATCGATACGATTGTGATATTCTCTATGATAACAATATATGAGAGATTAATTTTGTTTAAACATTGAAATACGCTTGGGAAGTGAAATAAAACCTTTTGATCTAATCAAAAACTAGTCTCTTTACTTCCGCTAGGTGGCGTTAAAACCAACTTTATAATAAATGTTGCTATTATTCAAATATTCTATGATTAATGGATACTGTTGTCCTTTTTTTTTTGAAGTAAAACTTCTTTACGCTCACTTGACTTGGGGAGTAAGCTGGCGATGCGAAGATGTTGGTTCACGTAGATCTCCATTGTCAATATAACAAAGTCAAAATTTTGTATTATTATGTTGGTATGTCCGATAAAATGACAATTTACAATTATCAAGATGGCGACGTTAACATTAAACAAAGCAAAAACAAAGTTATACCGGCCGATAGATGGAGCTAAACTAAAGAAGTTTTACTTCAGTCGTGTGGTCTATAGCACACTCTTTTTTTTTTAACGTTACCTTGATCCTAGAGACGGCTTCTTCTGCTTGCAGCATCCGCGTGGCCTTCGTAGGCTGCCCCTCGCACGCGAGCTGTGTGGAGCCGAGGTACCGAGCTCGGAACAGCACACCCTCTATCAGCACTGAACGGGCCATGTCTGGAACGCGGGGAAGTGATGTCTCAGGTAATGTGTAGGTGATGTGGTGATGTTACAAGTAATACGGTGATGTTTCAAGTAATATGGTAATGTTACAAGTAATATGGTGATGTTACAAGTAATATGGAGATGTCTCAAGTATAGTACCCCAAGTACGAGTTTTTACGAATGTATGTTACTATATTCACTATCGATTACAAATATTTTCAACAAAGATTTTATTTTTATTTAAAAAAAGAGGAAGTTCTTTATTCTACTTTTTAAAAAAATATTTTGCCTCAAACTTTTTACGGGGTGAACCGATTTTGATGAGTCTTTTTTTATTCGAAAGCAGATGCTTTCTGCATGATCCCATTTAAATTTGATCACGATCAGACAAGTAGTTCTTGAGTTATCCTTAATAATGCTTATTTCGCGACTACATTGATGATGTTCTCATTGGGATTGATGCCGATTAAAACCCTTTTTGACGTGATGACGTCCTATAAATCGATGAATGCCTGCACGCACGAAAAATTGTTACTTTCCGCCTGAGCCGAGCGTGCAAGCGAGAGCGCGGAACGAGCAAAAGAGAGGCACGATCGGCCTGACGTTATCACGTAAAATTATCGTCCGTAAACCGACTCTATAGACAACCATTTTTGTAAAGGAATTATTATTCGATACTCGATAACGAGTACAGTAATGCACAATTGAATAAACTTGTACTATAGGGGTACTTGTGTTGTGTGATCTGTAATGCCTGGTGATGTTTAAGATAATGATGTACTGACACCGTGAAATTATGTCAGAGATTATGGTAGAGATGTGTAACGAAGTATCGAACTTAATACTCATTAAGTTCGATACTGAGTTTGAAAAAAAAAAGCAGTTTTTCTTTCTCACTCCTGGTGCAAGCAATCCGGCACAATGCAGAACAGTATCGAACGTAATTTGAGTAAATTACGTTCGATTACCAGGAGTTTTACCAGGAGTGAGAAAGAAAAACTGCTTTTTTTTTCAAACTCATACATTGTAATGGGCTTGCTATATATTATTTGACAATAGCACTTTGTAATTTTATATGCTTAGTGAAATAACTTAATTTTAAGTACCTAATATAATTTTGACTTGTCGTGCTAAAAATAGCCTATTTGCAAATAAATCTTCTGACTTTGACTCTACTGTTTTGAATTAAAATCAAGCCAGTCATCCCAGTCTATTGCATGCTACAATAGCTGTTACAGGTGGAACTATGTAAATGTAGCAATAAGACTTGTTAGGTGATCATGTAACTTGATTGCAATAAATAGAAACAGAAATTTGTATAGATTTGATAGTTTCCATACGTAGTTTATGTACGTACTGTGGAAATTTCCAAATTCAAAATGAAATTTTTCCTGTTGTAGCAACCAAAGTTTCGTGATCACCTCCCTGGTTACGGAACCGGACTGTAACCCTGTGACAGCAAAAAACGGATTTGAGTTTGAATTTTATATTTAAGGTAAAGTGCTTAATAGTTAGGCGTGTAAATGGTTTCACTGGTAAAATTATGTTGGTAATGTCAGAGTTGAGGTTAAATTGCTTCATGAATGGGGCCGGGTGATGTTTAGTGATGTCTGAGGTAATACAGTAAATACATGAGTAAAAGCTACTAATAAAAAGTATTGCTAAATTAATAAATATAGATAAAAATCGAATATAAGGCTGTTTACGGGTGCTTCCAAACACATTGTTTATGGCGAACCAGTCTGCTCGTGTCTCCATCGATAAAAGCGATATATTTTAGAGCTTGTATTCAAGAGATGATCTTTGGCATGACATTAGTAACTGTCAAACGATATGCATGAAAATTGGCTGACTGCTATATTTTTATTGTATAAATAAATAATATACCTCAAAAAATAGACAATCGTAAAAACAAAAATTAAATATCTCAAAAAATTACTAAGTTACAGGCATTTTAAAATACAGGAGTAGAAAGAGACAGCTCAAACACGCAGTGACGTCAGTTACCACTCCTCGCGGTAACTCATTACTAATATCTCAAATTCTCATAAAAATGTTAAGCACGAGATTAATTCAAATGTGGAATGAAAGCTACCATTGATAAAACTGGCCCGCTAGCTCAGTTGGTAGTAAGCCTGCCTTCCGAGTTGTAGGTTGTGGTTTCGATTCTCACCGAGGACAAACATTGGCGTGATGAATATCTATGTTTGTTGGTGTTATATTGTATTCTATGTATATATGCATTTACATATAAGTATCCAAGTATTGTATCAGTTATCTGGTTCCAGTACAAGCTTTGCTTAGTTTGGGGCTAGATGGCGCTGTGTGAAATGTCCACAAGTATTTATTTATGTATGAGGGTTATTTGAATTGAATTTGATTTTGTGCTTGACACTTTCCTGAGAATTGGGGCCCATATTTATACTATTAACAGTATATTAAAAGTAAGTAAAATAAGTGTTGTAACGGTAGGTATGAAACAGATGACTATAAATTTTTATAATTAATGACAACTAGTTGCGCCTCGCAGTTTCACTCGAGGATAAAAGTATCTTATGTGTTTATTCAGCGTATAAGCTATTTGCATTCCGCATTTCATCAAAATTGTTCCGTAGTTACGGCGATTAATGGTTACAAAAAATCACACACACACAAACTTTTGCCTTTATAATTGTGCTTCCCAACTGAACAAACAAGAAATTCATTTTACAATATCAGTTTAAACGTTGTATGGGTCAATAGAGGAATGATAAAACAGAGATTAAAGCCTGAATTGATTAAACAACTAAAAGCGAAAAAATCTACATTTTATATTTACAGCAAATACAGCAAATATTTAACAATTATAAATAAATAAATGATATAAAATACTTTTGATGGTTAGCATACCTGTTGAGGCAACTTACCATAAAGGAATATCCCAAGCAGCGTAAAAGGAATTAGGTTTTAGAAATATGCAACTAGGATAATTATTTAGGTTAAAAAAGTACGTTCAATATACTGACAAATTTATTACTCACCTTCTTTATTTTTATTTTTCTTTTTGCCATCTTTGTCCTGAAATAAAAATAATAATGTGTTAGTGTTCGTAAGTTTATTAAAACCTTTTTTTTAATTTGTCAATAAATAATAGGTAAATAGGTGTTGCAACAAACTGTGTCACGACATCAAGCCACTCCTATGCACTGATTTTTATGCCTAAAGTTTATGTACTAAAGTCTATTAAAATACAACTTAGCTATGCCACGCTTTTAGTTTTTGTTTTTCTTTTAGGACTCCATTTGTACCCATGAATGTGAGAGCCGACTAAGAGAATTAATAATACCTAATAAATAAATATTTGTGGACATTTTACAAACGCCATCTGGTCCCAAACTAAGCAAAACTTGCACTATGGAAACCAGATAGCTGGTAAATTTGTTTGTAATTACATACTTAGAATACAATATAACACCCAGACATATAACACGGTGGCTCTTATGCAACAGGTCGATGATGGAGTAAAAAACGTCACCACCACCAACATCATAATCATCATCATCATCATCATCGCCATCATCATCATCATCATCGTCCGCCCAAAAATCATTTTTATGATGATGATGTATTTAGTAAGATGCTAACTTTTCCGTTATGCAGCGTGTCGTCCTCCCGGTTGTCGGGCTGGTCGTGCGCGTGCGGCGGCGAGCGCGCCGACCCCGACACGCTCCCCGCCGGCATCACCGTCCGCGACTTCGGTTTGCGCCAACCCTAGAACACACACATTTTAACACGTTTTTGACTAGCCCGATAGCTCAGTTGGTAGTAGCCCTGCCTTCTGAACTGTGGGTTGTGAATTCGATTCCAAACCAGGACAAATATTTCTGTGATGAACATAGGTGTTTGTTCATATTTCATATTCTATTCTATGTATGTATTTACAAACAAAAAAATATTTATTACTTTACAAACAAAATAGTTATCTGCTGAGCAATCACGTAACTCGATTGCAACCAATAGAAACACAATTTTGTATGGATTTGACAGTTTGGATACGCAGTTTATGGGAATAGTTAGTATGGAAATTTAACCTGTTGCATTGCAATCAAAGTTTCGTGATCACCTGGTTCACATAGCACAAGCGTTGCTTAGTTTGGGGCTAGATGGCGTTGTGTGATATGTCTACACATATTATTATTATTATATATTATTTATATATTATACACATTATTATTATAGGCTGTTGCATTTATTCTTTTTTTGTGTTTAAATATTATTTGTAATAGTATTGTCTCAATCAATTTTGATGAAGATTGATTTTATTTTATTTTTTATGGGTCTATTGCCTGAATTAGATCTTTTTTATTTTTTTATTTATTATTATTTCATCATTTTCGTCCGTAATGCCGTGTGACACCGGTGTACCGGTGACTTCGTGGTCGAAATACCATCCACTCCACTCGTACTCAAATTCTTTTGACTTTGACTTTGACTTTGACTTGGTATGACATCGGCACCAGACGTCGACCGTACCTGTACCATTATGGTACCGGTGCAGGAGTCATCGATATTATACTAGTACCAAAACCACTAGGTACATACGAGTACTAGTACCTACCTACTAAACAAATATTTATTTTAGAATTTAAACATAAAAACAAGTGTGCTTCAGGCCACACGACTGGAGTAAGACTTCTTCAGTTTAGCTCTATCTATCGGTCTGTATAACTTTGTTTTTGCTTTGTTTAATGTTAATGTCACAATCTTGACAATTGTAAATTGTCATTTTACCGGAAATACTAACTTAATAAACAAAATTTTAACTTTGTTATGTTGACCGTGGAGATCTATGTTAACTAACAACTTTTAACTTCCGTTCGCCATCTTACTCCCCAAGGTAAGCGTGCGTAAAGAAGTTTTACTTTCAAAATGTATAGTGTTTCTTTTGTTGCATATTTCGCAGTTTGCATTCATTACACCTAGTACTAGCAGCAATAATAAATAGACAGTTTTGTGATGTATAATCCTACCTACATTACTTCCCTCTGACTAGCCTATAGAAAAAAATATGTTGGGCCAGCTGCCTACGAAACCGATGCTTTATAGGTAACCGTATCATATCTTAAAGTTGGCCTAAATCTTATAGCCACACTATTACTAGTTGAATTTTATGTATAAGGTACCTGTATGATAAATTTATCAATATCATGAAAGGTAATTTGGAGCACATAGGTACCTACCTATTCTGTAAGCCAAGTAGCAAGCCGGTCATTAAATAATATATAATCTACCAGATTACAACTACATGTTGCGACTACAATTTTTCCTACTGTAGTGTACGAGTATTTGTGCGTTTTACCTCTAACTCAATTACTCAGTTATGATATAAAAACGCCCCAGAAGTTAGCTAGAACGGTCGCGACTTTCAATAGGGTCCACTCTTCCAGTGGACGTAGTCTTCTCGATCCTCTTATCCCGGCAACGGCCCAAGCCGAGGCTCGCACCCCAGGGGTGCCCTTGAGCTAGTTGCCTCCCATGTTTAACATCTGGGCGCCTTCAGCACCTTTCCCATCCGGTGACGCTATAAAGGTGACGCTAGAGAGCAACAGCAATAGCCCGTTCAAAAAAAAATTATATAAAAATAACTTCTGTTTTAGTAAATCTATAGTGTTACAAAATACTTCACTTCGGGAGCTGATGCAAGCGGCGTAGTATATATACGAGCGACGGAGAAGGCTCGGGCTCACTTTTCGGGCAGCGCTCAGAGGCGACGGACGTTTTATAAAATCACGCTATTAATTATTGTCGGTTCTTAGTAAATCTTAATAAATATTCTTAGCTTGATTGTAAACTTATTTTTTTAAAACTAAAACCACTTAGGATTTCCAACATCAGAAGTGGGATCTAACTCAATTCTGACTTGGTTATTCTGATTTTAAATATTGCTTTGCTTTTGCTGTTGTGATTTTAAAGAATATCCGCTTAAATTTTTGGAGCTATGTCTGAGACTAGTAAACGTAAAAGTCGTAAGCGAAATCGAACGTCTATTCCTGGTTTAGAAGCCCAGCTTCAAACTTTCATAAGCCGCTTAGGTGTTTTGGAAGATTCCAGGACACGCAGTGCAAGTGTTGTTGCGAGTACATCGCGCGCCATGTCGGCGCCAGGACCGGATGCGCCAGCCGCGTCGTGCGAGCTGTCTGCCCGCTGACTGCGCCGTCGAGCGCCGAGTCGTACCCTGCAAGTCTGGACCTGCCCGTGCCGTGTACAAGCACGCCTCCGCCCACCGCGGATATGGTTATAAGTAGCCGAAAAGCTCGTTAATGCTATGATGCCATGCCGGTAAGATCGAACCATGTATTTATGTCAAATTTCGATCTGTCTTTGCATGATTTTGATTCGTTGTGTGGTCAAATTGATCATGTGCGCAAACTAAATAGATGGGACGACAGTGAGTGTTTAGCACGTATAGGTAATTGTCTGAAGGTGACGCGAGGTCGTGGCTATACGATTGGGTTAGTAATGATCGTAGTTAGCCAAATTTCAAGAGTGAATTTAAGGCATTGTGCCCTATACGAGTAAATATCGCGAACATTTTATTTGATGCTATGAAAACTGATTCTGATAACTACCCCACGTATGCAGAATTTGTTGAACGTTTGTTGTTACGTTACGCATTGTTAACGATTTGAGTGATGAATGAGTTCATTGTAGCGATAGTTACACTCTGGTGTTACTGATCCTCAAATTCGCGCAGCTGCTATGAATTTAGTGAGTTTTTTGCCCATTTATGTGAAACCTCATCAGATTACACCCGTTCGAGCTCGTGGTGTTTTCGCAAAGGTTATGTTCAACAAAACAAGCGAAAACGCGAGTATAGTGATTCTAAAGACTTTGACTGAGGCAGGATTTTCCATCAGCGTTGAGAAATGTGAATTTATTACAACTGAAATATATTACTAAGGTCAAATGATTACTAATGGTCAGGTGAGACCGAGCGAGCATAAGGTAGAAGCTTCTGTTAACACGTAAGTGCCAAGCAATGTCTGAAGAGGTTAGACATTTTTAATGCTACTAAGTTAGTTTTTGTTACTTTAGACGGTACATCCCCGGTTATTCATTCAAAACAAAACTCGCAATGGTGTACCGTTAAGATGCGGTGACGAATAATACTGCGTCCACACTACCTGACGCTGACCAGCAACTCCAAGACGCTTATGTCAACAAGGGTCGTCAGCAGTCACAAACCTTCACCGTTGGCGATTTTGTGTTCGTGAACAGGTCATCACAATCTACGGGAAAGCCGAACTCTGGCATGCGGGGGCCCTACAAGGTCCTGCATGTGCTGCCACCCACCGCTGTAGCTCGCAACTTCGCGGCGGGACTTATGGCAAGACAACGCAAGCGGCCGCCGATCACATGGTGTTTTGGCGGGGCGAATGGACGCTGGAGGCTTGTTCTGCGTTCTCCACTGCGGATATCTGTCTCACCAATGTGACTCAGCGATGACTGCACTTTGTGTGGCGTCGTTTGCAATGTGTGATCATTTCGCACAGTTGCCTTCTCTCTATTTGCAATGTGTGAGGTGGCCTATGCCTCTTCATGCAGTTGCCTTTTGCAATATGTGACGAGATTATTCTCTCCACATAGTTGCCGTTTTTGCAATGTATGACGTGGCTTGTGATTGCCATGTCATATAGTTGCCGTTTTTGCAATATATGACGTGGTTTGTGATTGCTATGTAATACAGTTGCCGTTTTTGCAATGTATGACGTGATTTGTGAGTGTCATGTCGTACAGTTGCCGTTTTTGCAATATATGACGTGGTTTGTGATTGCTATGTAATACAGTTGCCGTTTTTGCAATGTATGACGTGATTTGTGAGTGTCATGTCGTACAGTTGCCGTTTTTGCAACGTGTGACGTGGTTTGTGAGTGCCATGTCATACAGTTGCCGTTGTTGAAATTGTGCCGTTGTGTCATATCATACAATTGCCGTTTACTATTACAATGTGTGGCGAAGTTTAGAAGTCCGGAATTCTGAAATTCGCAATACATTTATTTTTCTTTATTTACAACGCGAACATGCGCCTGTAACCATTACTTGTTCTTACAAATTTTCATAAAATTATTATGTGAGACCTGTGTTGGTTGTACTTGAGTGCACGCTTGTGCTTCTAACACAGTTGTTTTGCAGTCTCCGTTTTCAATGTTTATTACAAGTACCTGTTGAATTTCTCTAAATTGAAATTTCTTTGAATTGAGCAACAGCTTCATTTTAATTTTGAAATGGTTTCAGTTACCAACGTTATGCCTGTACATCGGGTCCTAAAATCATGTTTTGTTGTGTTATAGAAGAAGACACAACGGCCGAGGTCGACGACAATGTGCCGCTTGAAGATGAAGCAGATGTTGAGGACAACACGCAAGCAGGAACGGCCGTGTTACAAAATACTTCACTTCGGGAGCTGATGCAAGCGGCGTAGTATATATACGAGCGACGGAGAAGGCTCGGGCTCACTTTTCGGGCAGCGCTCAGAGGCGACGGACGTTTTATAAAATCACGCTATTAATTATTGTCGGTTCTTAGTAAATCTTAATAAATATTCTTAGCTTGATTGTAAACTTATTTTTTTAAAACTAAAACCACTTAGGATTTCCAACAATAGTTTATATATGTAACTATGGTGATGTGGTAAAATTGTTAGAAAGAGAATTTATTAAGAATAACATTGGGGAAATTTAATACCTTATCTGTCTCATCTTTTTCCTGCGCATTCGTGTCATTACTCAAGTTATGTTCATCACAATAATTATCAGTTGACTCACTAGTTAACTCATTAGACTCGTCACCGTTAACATTCACTTCTTCAACACTAGTTTGTAATTCATCTATTTTTCTATTATCCGATTCACCAAAATTCGTACAATTTTCACTCTCATGTTCCTCTTCACAAAGTTCCTCTTCCACTGAACTGTTTTTATGCACTTCTATTTCAAAACTTTTCAAGTCTACGTTTTTGTTCAATACAATTTCACCATCATCACAATTTTCAACTTCACCCTCATTTAAACAAGGTTCCTTTTCTTCCACACTCATTTTGTTTACGAGTTGTTTACATAGTACAGTCACTCAAGCAGAACGGCGCGATACCATTCATGGATATGTCGCACCCACTCATTGCACAAAAATCCGTACGTGGAACGCGACTTTCACAAGCATTTAGTAATTAGAAAACATCAATAATGCCCAATCCACTACGCAACTGTCCGAAAGCAATGTTGTAACTGGTCGAAAATAAACTTATTGTTTTTTCACATAAGACACGAGTTAGGTATTTAATATAATATAAGGCCGTTATCAGCCGCATTTGGCCATTTCGGAGCGATAACAATATCACAAAGTAAATACAGGCGGCAACACGTCGCGCCCAGACTGCTACCAACACCGGTTTCATTACCGTTTATGCTAAGTAAACAGATGTTGTCAGAGATTGCGCTATGCAGATGGGGCAAACAATTAATACCTATGCCCACTGTTAGAAATGTCTTATTCGAAATAAAAGTGGTATTTTAACTTACTTTTTCTTTAATTCAGGGAATAGTAATGGAAATGCAGAATGTGGTATATGCAATTGTTTAATAGTAGATATAAATTAGCTCATAAATTTTATCCCGGTACTTGTGTGCAATATTAACTTTAACCCCCAATTCAGTATGTTTTGATTCAATATATCCTTTATATATATAATATATGTATACACGATAAAGGATTGTAAACGTACAATACTCAAATGAAATGTATGTTAGGAACGGTATGTAGGTCAATCCATTACCTAGTGTATTTTTTCCATTCATGTAAATATTTATAAGTGAATATTTCAATTTAGAAATCTATTTGCCTAGGAAGATGAATAAGTTCATGTCTTACAACCGGCTTTTAATTAGAATAAATGTAGTTTCTTGTTTCTTTCTTTCTTTTACAGATGAACCAATAATTATCATTATTAACAGAGTTTAAAATATTTTTATATACGATTAACGATTGAACTCACAGATGCTGCATAGATGTAGGCATCCGAACCGCGTACAAAAATAAATGATCATTGATCTGGTAATACCCGAGCAAGGTCAGTGCGCGTGAGCCGAGAAAACAATGTAGGTGTTACATTAAAACTCCGCCTTACTCACAGATGCAACATCTACATAGGCATAAACACGCGTTCATAAAGTTTATGTGACTCATTGACCATTAGGAAAATAAGGCCAAGGCGCACCGGTTGACATCTCTAAGACAATATATCTAGAGCTGTCTAGTATTAACAACGCTAATTGTAAACATAGCTGATGGGTTTTGGCGGGAAAACGAAAAAGATCGCGTCACTGCATTGTATTATTTTCTAAAACTTGTGTTATTTTCAGTGTTAGTGCATAAAATTGGTGGCATTTTATTCCTTAAGTGCTGGATTACATGCATGAGTGTGGGAAAGTGGTATAATAATGGTGAAACGTTTCTTTTCGTATTGTTTCCAAAACTCAATAGAAGCTTCTGGTGTAGTTGCCACCACTTTACTAGAAGTATGACTTGACTGAATATGACTTGACTGAATATGACTTGACTTTATGACTTGGACTGTGACTTGACTTGACACTATATCTATTAATTAACTTGAGAAATTATCAATTACTTGACACTGGCTAAATACACAGAAGTGTGAAGACAAACAAAAAACAAAAAAAAATAGTTGATGACAGTTCAGACAAATGATCCAAATATTTAGGCAATACTTAAACATATATAATCAATCGCAGCGATAAGACCGCCCCGGCGAAATATGACCCGGGCGTGTTCAAGAGAAGAGTGACTAGGTACTTCCTTGGCTAGCATGCTACACATTCGATCGCATCGTCACTTCCCATCAGGTGAGAGCGTGGTCAAATGCTAGACAAGTTTGAAGTAAAAAAAAACTAGTTTATAAGTTTTTCTTGATACTTTTATATTTCACTAGTTGCACCCCGCAGTTTCACCCGCGGATAAAACATATTTTAATTATTTGCTCATCCTACGGGAACATTTCACTTTTCCGGGAGAAAATGTAGCCTATATGTTAATCTAGTGTATGAACTATATTGGTACCGAATTTCATCCAAATCCATTCAGCCGTTTGAGCGTGAAAGAGTAACAAACATACACACAAACACACATACAAACTTTCGCCTTTATAATATTAGTGTAATGTGACTAGTTGCGCCCCGCGGTTTCACCCGCGGATAAAAAGTATTTTAATTATTTACTCATCCCACAGGAAAATTTCTCTTTTCCGTCATAAAATGTAGCCTATATGTATATCTAGTGTATAAGCTATCTTGGTACCGAATTTCATCTAAATCCATTCAGCCGTTTGAGCGTGAAGGAGTAACAAACATACACACAAACACACATACAAACTTTCGGCTTTATTATATTAGTGTGATTGGTGGAACAATAAAGAGTTCTGTATCTATCTATCTATATATATGGTGTCCTAAATTATGAGACGAGATCTTGACCAGTCAAAGGAACAAGGTCACGGTATGCGCAAACCAGAGTTCATAGTAAAATTATAAACAAAGCTGATGGCTGTCAATTATGGGCTTTGTCATAAATGTATTGTACAGTGATTCATTTACAAATTGCCTGACTGACTTTGCGAACAGATGAATGTGATCTTTCAAGTCTGAAATATTAGTATATTTATATAAACCAACCTATAATTACTGTGTAGGTTTTCGATAAGTTCTGTAAATGTTAAATGGTATTCTAAATAAATATAGTAATGTAGGTGTGGGTTGAAAAAAACTTAAAGATTATTAAGTGAAGAGTTATAAGTTATGGGCAAGACCTGACTGAAGCACTAGAGGTCATAACGGATATTCTGTGAAAAATACAGCCGGCTACTTATTGAGGTTCAAGGATAAGAGGAAGAGGTTCAGCCGTTTATTATTTGCTGTTGTAAATATATATACAATACAATAAAGCATTTTTCTTTCTTTCTTCTCTTTGATAGATCGACCAGGCAGAAAGACAAAGGACAAAGGAGACTTAGTAAAAAATTAACAATATCATTTTTACGCTTTGGATACGGAATCCAACAGGAACCCAGAAGGAAACAAATAATTTCACATTTAAATTGTAGGTAAATTCCATCAACCCGCACTAAGCGTTTTGCTACGCACTTTATAGTGCGAACAGCCAATGAGTGGAACCATTTGCCGGCGTCCTTGTTTCTACCTAAGCACAATCTGCGAGTCTTCAAGTCAAGAGTGAACAGGTATCTTATAGGCAAGTATGCACCATCGTAGACTACATCATCACTTTCCATCAGGTATGACAATGTTCAAATTCTTTATCTACAAACAATTTAAAAAAGAATGATTTTAATTTACTTTACATTCCATAACATTGTTTATAGTCGAAATGTTTCAATAAGAATCTAGCAGGGTTGCATATTTCGGGAGCCACCAACGGATATGTTTTGATATGAGTGTTAAAGATAAACTATGACATCAGCTTCTGGTCAAATGTTATCTGTATGTAAATACATGCTAATGTGATTTTGTGCATAACTATAGAATTAATCCAAACTTGTTTATTGTACATTCATTCTGACATACAAACATGTTGCTATACTTATTACCAAAATCTGAAATAATAATAACGCGCAACGATCACATACATAGATCCTGGACCCTATCTAGGATTCCCTGTCTAAGGACCCAGGAACTACGAGGACCATGGTTCCACAACACCCAGATAAGGAACAAGTATTTGGGCTTTTTTTCTTCTGTGCACAAATACCTGTCCTGTCGCGGGAATGGAACCCACGGCCTTCGGGTTATGAGCCGACTTGCTCAACCACTACAGCACAGAGGCTGTCAATAAATTGCACTGCTTAATTCCGCCATCTCCATCGTACAATTAGACGGAACCATGGATGGAAACACGGCACCCAATTATGGTAGAAATTTCTCGAACACGTAAGTACAAAGCGTTTTGATTTATATTTCGGACAGGTAAGTCGGTTTAATGAACACTTCATAATCACCACGCTTGATCACGCAATCATCTGATGGGATGGGGATGGGAATGACGAAGCATTGGAAAACGTAGCATGCTAAGCTAAGCAAGTAGGTACCTATTCACTCATCACTTGAACACATCATAAACCAATCGAGGTTTTGGCGGGAAAACGAAAAGATTGCGTCACCGCATTGTATTATTTTCCAAAACTTGTGTTATTTTCAGTGTTTGTGCATAAAATTGGTGGTGTTTTATTCTTTAAGTGCCGGATTACAGGCATAAGTGTGGGAAAGTGGTATAATGATGGTGAAACGTTTCTTTTCGTGTTGTTTCCAAAACTGCATAAAAGCTTTTGGTAAAGTTTCCTCCACTTTACTAGGGGTATGACTTAGACTAGACTATGACTTGACTTGATGACTTAGACTTTGACTTGACACATATACATATAACCAATATATAATTAACTTGAGAAAATCAATTACTTGACACTGGCTAAATACACAAAAGTATGGAGCCAAAAAACCGACACGATTCTGACAGATGGTTTATAGTTTTCAATAGAACCTACTTTAAATTGAATAAAGGCGTATGTTACTTTTAGATTTATACAAAAACGACGTGTATTGTACTTGCCTTGTCATCGAAAAATCCTTGGTCGTCCGTCCTCTGTTGTCCAAGAAGTCTGTCAGTCTCAAGGTCAGTGTCCGCTTCATCTGAAATGTTACAATGGATGCCTATAATTTCATTATAAAAATGTCCTTTCCTTTAGTTGTGTAGTAGATTTATTTTAATCTTTGCAAAAGGTACCTTCGTCTCCGCTTGCGGGTTTTATTTCCACGGATTCTGTGCTTTGCGCTGATGATGGCCTCTTTCTGGAAACACAAATACTGATTACGCTAAGTTAGACTGGTAAAGAGATAGTAAGAAAGTTTTCGTCATCGTGTAAGCAAATTTACCGTTTTCGATTTGATTTTAGATGGGTTGGTTTAAAAGGTCATAAATAAACAAAACATGTACTTATATAGACATAATAACAAACAAATATAATCAAGAAAAAAATTTGGATAATACATATAAAATTCAAAGTCCTGACTGACCGACTTTAATATCAACGCACAGCCTAAACCGCTGGTCCTAGAGACTTGAAATTTGGAGTGTGTGTGTGTTGTAAAGTGTAGGTATCCACTAAGAAAGGGTTTTTCGAAATTCCACCCCTAAGAGGGTGAAATGGGGAGTTGAAATCTTCGTTTCCTATAGGCCACGCGGTCGAAACCGCGGGAAGCTAGTGTTGGTATATATGGCGACATTAACATTTAAACAAAGTTTTAAGCCGATAGATGGAGCTAAACTAAAGACGTTTTACTTCAGTCGTGTGGTCTAAATTACACTCTTTTTCTTTTTCCCATAACGACATACTTTTCTTCATAATGTGACATACCACTGTCATATCGTGACACTAGATTGGTTCCCTTCCAGTAGTTACGAATATAACATAATAATTATTAGGTATGTAGTTCAACGCCGAATTAGACCAGGGGCCTTACCGCGTAAGTCTGGTGGAGACGGTAATCGTTTTCTCTCTTGCTCGTACTCGTGGACTTGTTATTTGGCGCGTGTAGGATGGCAGGCGAAGCCGATTCCCAGAACAGTTACGCGGTAGGGGTGCAGCTCGGCAGAATGGTTTCCCTTGACACGATATGACCCCAATACCGTGACACTAGGCGGTAGGATATTTACCTGGGCGGGTAGACATCATCGAGATGGGTCCCGTGGTGTGGCGAGTGCGGCACGGGGGTGGGCGCGGGGGACGCGGGGTGCGGCGCGGGGGACGGCGGAGGGGGCGCCGTCTCGCACGCTGGAACAATACCAGACTTGTCAAACTCAAAGCAATATTTTAACACATCAACATAAGATTCACTCCGTCATCGTCACTTAAATAAATCTCTAAGTTAGTCAAAATAAGCCTCTACTTTTTCACAAATATCTTTAGGACGTAATTAACAATAAAAATGGGTTGCACTAGACTTAAGACACAGAATTCACCTGTTTACTTCTTAGACAATTGGTTGAACGCCTAAACCATGTCTTAACCGTGCCTAAACCGATTTTCCATATCTTAACCCTAAGTAAGCGCTTAACAAGTGATAACAAAAAGAAAACTGCCAAAACAGTCCTTGCAGTGCAGTCAGACAAGTCCTTGGAAACAACCTCTCGCTATACTAGCCAAAGAAATCTCAAACGTGAATGTAAATTAAAAAAAATTGACACTATAATTCTATGATTTTATAGGATTTCTAACCGATTTTCCATATCTTAACCCTAAGTAAGCGCTTAACAAGTGATAACAAAAAGAAAACTGCCAAAACAGTCCTTGCAGTGCAGTCAGACAAGTCCTTGGAAACAACCTCTCGCTATACTAGCCAAAGAAATCTCAAACGTGAATGTAAATTAAAAAGAATTTACACTATAATTCTATGATTTTATAGGATTTCTTGACAGAACACAGTAATGCTTGCACATTACTACATGGTGGCAAGCAGCATCCGATCGATATGGAAAAACGGTGGTACCTACGTATAAGTCTATAATGTAGTGTTTATATAATTTTTGGTTCAGACCTAACGTTAACTGGTTGGTGCAACGGAAGTTAGCGATTTAGTAGACTTTAGTGCAGACGGACATTAACGTAGCAGGTACATGCTCTTTAATAAATAGCGACTCTTGCTGCAAAGCAACGCTTAGTCTCCCCCTCTCCCTCCCACCCCATTCCGCAACAGGACAAATGAATAAATTAAAAGATAAATTTAAATTTGCACAGGTGTCGTGCGTTTAACATTCCTTGAAATAACTGTGTAAATATACACAAGGATGAAAAAAGCATTTTTTTTTACTCTAATGTTGAATGCCTACCTAATGGATCCAGTGAGTGCAAGTCCGCGTCAGATAATAAATGAGGCTCCGTGCTGGTGCCATTTTCAACGATCTCCTTTACTGTTACTGTTGAAGAGTGGTTCTGAAAGAAAGAATAAACTGTGTATTGGACCTAAGTTAGCAGCAAAAACTTTAATATGATACTAAAAAGTTACTTCGTAGACAATCAGTGAGTGAGAAAGAGAACTACTTTTTTTAAAACTCATATATATTTTTTTTTGTTTGGTTTTGGCTCCACACTTTTGTGTATTTAGCCAGTGTCAAGTAGTTGATAATTTCTCAAGTTAATTATTATCATATAATGTGTCAAGTCAAGTCAAGTCACAGTCCAAGTCATCAAGTTAAGTCATAGTCTAGTCAACTCAAACTCCTGGTAAAGTGGTGGCAACTTTACCAGAAGCTTCTATGGAGTTTTGGAAATAACACGAAGAGAAACGTTTCACCATCATTATACCACTTTCCCACACTCATGCCTGTAATTCAGCACTTAACGAATAAAATGTTACCAATTTTATGCACTAACACTCAAAATAACACAAGTTTTGGAAAATAATACAATGCGGCGACGCGATCTTTTTTCGTTTTCCCGCCAAAACTCAACTCATATATTGTAATGGGCTTACCATGTAATATTTGACAATAAGCACTTTGTAATTCTATATGCTTAGTACAATAACATAAGTACCTAATATATTTTTGACTTTTAAAGTGCTAAAAATAGGCTATTTACAATAAATCTTTTGACTTTGACTTTGATTACAATTTACATAGAATTGTAGAAAATAATTAGCGGCTAATTAGCGTTTTAGATCTATACAAACCAGAAGTTGCATACTATTTTAAATAAATAAATATTTGTATATCCACAAATAATATAGAGCTAAAACGCTACCTAGCGCTAATTCTATTCTACGATTTTTGCATTTGTGTTTTGAACATCGATGTTTTTATGTGTACATCGATTACCAAAACACAAATCAAAATTTGTAAAATAGAATTAGCGCTATTCATACATAGAATACAATATTACGCCCAGACAAATTTACAAACAAAATAGTATCAAGTATTCTATAAGTCATCTGGTTCCCATAGTGCAAGCTTTGCATAGTTTGGGGCTAGATGGCGCTGTGTGAAATGCCCACACCCATTTATTTTTTGGTTTACTGAATATTTGAGCAACACAATGGGTAACCATCAAAACATACTTTTAACTTCACAATGGTCTAGCATTTGACCACGCTCTCACCTCGATCGAAGGTGTAGCATGCTAGCCATGTAAATACCAAGTAAGTACCTGTACCATATTTCGTCGGAAAAACAGACGCTGGCAGGGCATTCCATTCCTTAGCCGTTCTAATTATGAACGTGGAATCAAATACGAGTACGAGTGGGTGGTACTTCCCCGGAGGGTAGTTCCCACTGACCTGGTTGTTGTTGTCTCCGTCGGACTCCTCGAGCGACAGTCCGTCGGCGAGTACCGGCATCTTCGTCACTTGAATCCGGCACGTGTCCGGCAACCGGTCCATTGCACCCGGGAACAGAGCTGCGGAAGAATTAAACAGAAATTAAGTGAAAATCACGCGGGCTACCGCTGAGCCACACTCGCTTTGCATCTGATAACCTACCTTTAATGTTCTCGATATCATTTTCCATGTTTACGAGGGACATGTCACTGGCGCTGCCGGTGTCGCTGGAATCGGAGGACAGCGTGAAGGGAACGCGGTCGAGGTCGCGGCGGCGGGCGGGGGACGCCGCGCCGCTCCAACCCACGCGCAGCGATGGTGAGTGAACAACCGGGTTCGACTGTGGAAGAATACGTCGCCTCTTGTTTATGGAGTAAATTAATGTTCGTAACCTATGACTAACGTGACCATACTTCCCGCTGTGGACGGGACAGTCTCTCTCTCAGACTGTCTGTCCCGCTGCCCCAGCGAAGGCATAAGCGTCCCACTTTCGCAAACAGACCGAACGATATATTAATTTAGGTATATTGTATTCTATGTATGTATTTACAAACAAATCTAAGTATTGTATCAGTTATCTGGTTTCCGTAGCACAAGCTTTGCTTAGTTTGGGGCTAGATGGCGCTGTGTGAAATGTCCACACATATTTATTATTATTATTTATAAACCGTGAAGATCGTAACATACCGTCAATCCAATAAAGTTAGAATGGTTGTTTGTCATCTGAGGGCTGTGCGGTGGCAGTGGGCTCAAGTCCCTCGCGTCACGTTGGGGCCACTCCGACTCACTGCCTTCGTGACCGTTCTCCGACGGACACTCTTGAGTCTGACGTCTCAGTTCATAGTCCAAATCCTAGAATGAGACGGGATAGATTAGGTACGTGAACGTTTAAACGTCTTCTTCTTGGTTTAATGGCCTTCTATCGCTTTTTAGCGATAATTTTGTCAATGTCAAGTAACGAAGTTTTATACGGTAATGTCATGGTCAAAGTCTTATTTTATCAGTCAAAAATATAAATGCCAAAGTAAAATAGTGGATATTTTTCTGAAGGCACTAAGAAGCCTTGAATAGAAAACGAAATGGCAAGAATTTAAACATTTTTTTTTAACAATTTGCCAACACTCATGCACGTTCACGAACACTTAACGGATAATAATCCACCATTATTACACGTTAAAATTAAAAATAACACGGGTTATGGAAAAAAAATCAAAATTAATAGGATTAGTAGGATGACAAACCATCGAACCAATTTTAAAGAAATTTGCTATGGAGATAGTTTTGATACTGTAAAATTAATAGCGTTTTATCGCAATACTGTAGTCCATACGTGGAAAATAGCGAGCAGATGCTTATCCTTTTTTGTCGTTTGTTTGAGAACTAACTATGGCATACTAAATTGGACTGTTTCACAAAACAATTAAATCCACGGAATGAAACTAGAAATGGCATGGTACCTTGTTTGTACATGAACATTATCACCAAAAAATAAGCTTCATATGCGATACATTGCGTGTTTGAAACGAAGTCAGATCTACATGTGCACAGCATAACGGCAGTATGTGTTTTAATTTTTGCGCCGCATTACATAAATAGCCAGCTGATATGCATATATGACTGAACGCGCGCTACATAACTATGGAAGGCAATTTTAGTGCCAAACATTTGGCTGAATAAGGTCGTAGTGTTTTTAAGTAACCTATGACACACCAGCCGAAATTAAGACGCGTATTATACTAATATAACTACTATTTGACTGGCCTGATAGCTCAGTTGGTAGTAACCCTGCCTTCTGAATTGCAGGTTTTGGGTTCGATCCCCCAAAAGATCCCCAGGACAAACATTTTTGTGATCAATATCGATGTTTGTTCCGTGTCAGGGTGTTATGTTGTATTCTATGTATGAATTTACAAAAAAAAAAAACTTAGTAGTACTACTAATATTTTAACCGAAAGTTCGCGCCGGAACCTTCGGCATGTGTGTGTTCGGTAGTAATTACCTGAAAGTTAACAATCTCATCAGTGCTGTTCTGCGTCTGTCCCGCGACGGGCGGACACCTGAAGAACTCCTCTAACACCTTCCTTGTTTCCGAAAACTCGTATAAATAGTCGAACGCCGCTGAACTCGACGGCGGCAGGTCAGGGTCTCTGATCTCTGTCAATACTCTCTGGAAGAAACGAGAGGGGCATAGTTTACAGCTTATTGCAGGTTATAAAGAGAAGACAAATCAGGTCATCTTTATCAGATGAGTTAGTATATAGACGCTGTTTGTTGATAAATGTAGGTCTCTCCTAAACCATACTAGTGCCCACTCATCTTATCCAACTGTTGCCAGTTGTGAATATCAAAGACTTGAGTTTTGAGAGAGAAAAAAATTATAGATACTTATAAAGTTCGAATAAATATAAAGTGTTATGAATGACCGAGCTTCTGCCCGCAGCTTCGCCCGCGGCGTGGCCTATGGGAAAATAATTCAACCACCAATTTCACCCTCTTAAGAGTGGAATTTAGAAAAATCCTTTCTTAACAGATGCCTACGTCATAACATCTACCTGTATGGCAAATTTCAGCCCGATCCGTCCAGTGGTTTGGGCTGTGCGTTGATAGATCACTATGTCAGTCAGTCAGTCAGTCACCTTTGAGTTATATATATTTAGATATCCGATAGGTAAGGTGAGTTGCATCGGAGTTTGAATAGCTAATTAATCCAACGAACATTCCCTTCTGGAATTTAATAGTAATTTAATTTCCAAAAATTGTATCTTTTTACTGGACTTCAACTAACTCGTACATCTCTCGTATGTTAAATGAAATAATATATTTGATGTGCCATTTTTTGTCATAGTCAGAAATAAGGGTAATGCGCACAAAAAGGCTGGTTGGCAGAACTTTTCTGCAAAGTTCGTCTAGGTAGGTGCTACCACTTTGCCAGTTATTCTGCCGCCAAGCAGTAAGTACGGAAGCACTACTGTGTTCCGATTTGAAGGACATTATAGCTAGTGAAATTACTGGATAATTGAGACTTTATGTACTGATCTAACAGTCGAGTAATCTTATTACCAGACTGGGCTGATGTCTCAGGATGATGTGCGCAGGGCAGTGACGCGCGAAACTTTATATTTTGGAGTTCCGAGTGCCACTGTTCTGGTATGGGCCGCTGTGAAGCTTAACATCAGATGAATGACTAACTTGTCAATTCATTCATTAACGTAAGAAAAATGTAGCTCGAATACCGAAAAACATTTGAACACACTACAAACCTGAGGAAACCCTGGCCTCGGCGACCTCGCCGTCTTCTGCTGCCCCACTCCGTACCTCCGCGGCGAGCCCTCGTACTCCGCTATCGGCAGCTCGCCGATCACCCTCGCCACCCTCTTGTCCTCGTCTCCCGTCCACGACGGACTCTCCCTCACATCCTCCCTCGATCGCGTCGACTCACTCCCCTCACTTAAAGCCTTAGTATCACAATCACCGTTCTTTATATTATCTATAGTTCGCTTAACACTCATGTCTATCTCATCGTCACTTGCGTCTGGGTCCTTCCTCAAACCTAGAGACACAGAATTCAATATCACTGGAAATAAAACAAAAGGAACCAATAAAATAATGGATCGGTTAGGTTGTAGTTGGCTGTAAACTTCGATTATCCAATTCCCGTTAATTGGACGAGCGGCGAGACTTCGCGAGTGGTACGGAAGACTTGGGGCCAATAAACTTGTGAGAAATTGTAAATTTATAAGTGCAGTACAGGTAGGTTAATGAAAGTTTACAGTGAAAATGTGAAACATATAAAGCAAAAGCAAACACAACGAACATTTTAATATATAGCAAGAACTGCACATCACCAATACGCAATGCGATAATGATTTTTACAATGCAAAATTGCTCATTAAAACTTTAATTTTTTTAAGCAGTTTCCATTGGTCCTTTACATAATGACAGCAGCATCAAAGAGTTCTCTGTTGCAGAAATTCAGACTGTCAGCAATATACACAACGCTATTAAAAATGTTTAAAATTCACCTTTCCAGTCATCATTATCGTCAAACACCATAACTTCTCCATCAGCTACGACGGCTATGGGACTACTTTTCGTGCTGACATCAGCGATTTTATGAGGGTCTAGTATGGGCGAGCTGTTTTTAGGTATCCCCATATTGCTAGCCTCGATATCTCGAATGACGTCTCGATCGCCGTTCGTGTAGGAGGGCGACGTGTGTCGAGATATCATCTTTTTGGGCTCATTTGTTATTCTGTGGATAGGTATCTGAAATTAAATAATTAAATCTGATGTAAATTATTCGTATAACAAATTCGGATCACTATCTATTTTACGTATTTAATTTTATTAGTATTTTATAATTCTAGTAGTATATTGATGCTATAGATTCGCAAGTGTAAAAAAATAACACAGGCTAGAAATTACCTCAGTTTCCAGGCAAACTTAAAAACTCAGATCTGACAGCAAAACAGAAAACAGAACAGATTTTAAAGAATAAAACACTATAGCTATTTTCGATGTTCATAAATAGATACGGGGAAATTCTAGTCTTAAATTCTACGAAGACTTTTCAGTTGTCAAGTTTTTTGCGAAGTAGTAGAGTTGATATTCCTACCTCATTACTTATATTAGTATCAGCTGCGTAGTCTACAGTGTCTTTATTAAGCGATCGCACTTTGTTCCTCAGATTGTGCTTGTGTGTGTTGCTATGTCTTAGTTTCCGCACTGCTTTTGTTCTGCTCTGTGAGTAGAGTTCTCGACCTCCAGCTATTTCTATAATCCTGGTGACAAAATTCACAAATGTAGCTATTAAAACCTCCCCTCACTTTTTTCACTTCAATTTAATTGACATTAGCGAAACATTACTATAAATCAAGTACGTGCGTGCAATATTTCTATAACATAGCATACCAAATTACCAACAAAATTTATTACTTTCATTAAACAATACTATTATCAAATACTAGCTCTTTTTTTAAATAATCATTGCAAATAGCTATCTGATTCAGAAGTATTCCCATCAGTCGTGCTACTATTATAAAAAGAATCATTTACATTATCAGTATTACCACTATCATTTCTTATAAGCTCAGTGGGGTGTTATACGATATCATAATCATACCGAATGAACTCGATATTGGCGAGATGGTCATGTAATCCAATATAATTGGCTGATATTGCCAGCCACAATATAACTCTCGCTATGAAATCAATAGATAAATTGGGGCAAGACAAGTTATTGTTGTGAACACATCCATTGTCCAATTCGGCGGCTATATCTTACCTATTGTGTTCTTGATTCTGATAGTTATCGCTAATGAAACTACTACAAATGGTACTACGATCTACGAGATAACTTACTTCAGTATTAATTCATCAAACTTGAGACATGAAATAGAGAGAATTTTCTATGGGGTTTTGAAACGTGAAATAATTTTAGCTTGGAATATATAACTCAGGTTGGTAACTAGTCTATTTGAACAGTTACTCCTATTATCCACAACTCATGATGCACACAAAAGCAAATTAGTGTTGCTTGTAGCAGTTATACAAATACTCGTATCATTATACTCCAACGATGACTTTCACAGAAAGCGTTTCCATTTCAGGATATCCAATCCATCCAAGTTCCTACCTCCATGTGATGAAAGAAAGCATTAGGCATTATTAACAATTTGGGCAGGACTGCAGTTAGTGAAGAATCTAACATCCAACTAATGCCTCGTAGTTGCAAAGCTATTTGTACCAACCTCGAATCTCGAAGTTTGTAAGTGCCCCCTTTGGAGTTCAGTATGACCAGTTGCCCCTCGTTACGCTCGTCGTCCGAAGACACGTTGTTCACGTGGTTGGGGTCGCGCCCCTCCAGCGTGGAGGTCAGTCTGTAACACCAGCAAAATATATATTAATAATAATATAAACTTCTTTATAGTGTCAACGGCCATCAAAGACCTTGAATTCAAATTTAGCGGTTGTGACAAGAAGAAATATTTAATACTAGCTGATCTAACCCGGCTTCTCTATCTACATTCATTCGTCAACTATTCATCCGTTATCAATGCTATCAAAGGCCTGTCAGACATCTTACACATGGCAGAACGTGAAAGATAGATAGATAGATAAAACTCTTAATTGAAACACCACATTACAGGAACAATTGACAAGCACAAACTTAAAAATTGCAAATTAAATCAAAAGCAAATTTAATTCTAGTGGCGATGACGCTAATTAATGTGTTAAAGATCAGTAACCTGTCGTGGTGGTGCTGCATGTTCTTGGGGCGGCACTTGGGGAAGAGGCGCGTAATGCGCTCGCCGACGTCGCTCGCGGGCGTAGAGTCGCCCGCGCCGTCCACCCGCAGCGCGCCCGCGTTCATGTCGCCGCGCCCGCCACGGTCACGCCGCCGCCGCCTCTACCGGCAACACGTGCCTCTACGTTAGTTACATTACCAACAACAACTTTAAGCATAAAACCTAAAGTATTAATCCCCTTCCTAATATAAATGTGAAGTGAAAAAAAGTTATTATGTCTTTTGTTTCTCTCTAAGTTTAAATAGGTTAGAAAACACTGAGTTGGGTTTTTTGGCGGGAAAGCAAAAAATATCGTGTCACGTCTACGTGGCTATATACACAAAAGTGTGGAGCCAAACGAAAAACAAAAAAAACACTGAGTTCCACTGCAATGTTTATTAGTAAGGGTTAGTTAGTAATCTGTTAGTTAGTTTTTCTTTGTCTATGACTGAATTCTGTTTTGAATTTTATATCATGTTTCTAACTTTGTTTTTATAGTCGTAAGGTGTGTTTTGCGTCCGTGATGTCATGAAATGGGTTCAGGCTGAAAATCAGGAACCGAGGTTGTTTGTATGTAGCCTCACTTGTATGCTGAGCCACGACCTATTCCTGCAGTATCGCATATTATAACTGTGAATACAAGTTTCTATTGTCCTAGTGTTAATGATAGCTATGCGATAATGTGCGTCAGGAATACATTTTATTTCATTTCATTAAAATGAAAATGAAATGAAATGAATGACATAAATTTGAAAACTAATGAAGGAATGGATAGCGCGAAGACTTCATTTCTTAACAATTATGTGTGAACAAAAACCACTTGATGATCTAGATATAACCAAACCAACAGAAACATAATAGGAAGTATAATAAATAAAGGTTGTCGTAACAAGACACAACGAAAATAGAAAACAAAGAACTACCCATGCGAGTGCGTCTTTTTTGACAAGGTTATGCCACTTCTTTTTTGGCATGGGTAAATAAAGGGTAGAAACAAAACAACTCATATTAGATCACTTTACCAAGCTTGAAACTACGAAGGGAAACCTTAAAGAAATCGTTAAATAAAAACTCATCCTGCATCTATCCATTGATTAGCATTAACCAGTAAGTTTCAGGTTAGTTTCCAACCACAAGGAATCGAGGCCGCGGGGGCAATGACGTGTTTCGCATGGCACCAACTGTAACCGGTGCCAAACTGCCGGATCGATAGAGCATTAGCTATGCGGCCACGACTAAGGAGGGACTGCTAGCGAAGAAAGTAGCGGATAAAGTCGAGTATAACTGCGCTCAAAATGTCATGAGCTACGGTTACTAAAAGATACCACACAAGTGGAAAAATTTGTGAATTGACAGATACGTAATCTTTTTTCAATTCTCATTTACATTTACTGTACCAAACCACTTTCAGTAACCGATAAATTTTGTTCAAATAATTTAATTTTATCACTTTTCTCTGTTTTGAAATTCCCAGTAGTATATTATTAGTGTTTATGACATACGTTGATTTTGATATGGTTCCATTTAAAAGGACTTTATGTATAAAGGCATAATATCTCCATTAATCAAAACAACATTGCTAATAGGTGGTTTAAAAATGAATTTACTAAGAGACGAGTAATATTCATTATTATTGGAACTTCTGAGATGTTGAGGCTTTATTTTATCATTATCACCATCATCAGCCTGAAGACGCCCACTGCGAAACATAGGCCATAGGCCTCTGTGAGCGATGTGGCCTGCCCACTGCCACTTCAACTGGCTGATTCTTAAAGGTATATCGGTGACTTTACAACTCCTACGGATCTCCTCATTTCGGATCTTATCTCGCAGGGAATCTTCGAGAATAGATTTTTCCGTAGGCTTTATTTATTTCATTCCAAAAACAAATATTATTTGAGAAATTTCCCCAACCAACTCGCTAATCTTCTAGCCCCTCGTCAAACTACTGGCCATTCCGGTCCTCTCCGCCAACGGATTTATGCCAAGGGTTTATAGTCAATTCAACTCTGGACACATACATACTTCTTCGGGATATTTCTGTACTTGTTATGTAAATGCTATAGTAATAGATTTACGAATCGTAACGCGCCTAGTTTAAGATATATATAATGAATAATAAAGATACCTTTCAATGACAAATTTAAAGTTGCATTGTAACAATGTAATTCTTAAAATATAAATTCAATTAATGTATACACGTACGAGTATAACGGGTCACGATATTTGTCCGCCATGGATTCCGAAACTAATGAACCAATTTTAATAAAATTTTGATCACCGTGCCGTTTTATCCAACTATATAATACCTGTGCGAAGCCGGGACGGGCCGCTATATATATCAGGCTCTACGTTTTCTGTCAGGCGGTCACTCAGGACAAATCCTAGGTACCTTTTTATACCCACATCATGTCAACCCACCATTTTGTGTGAACTTTCATTATCTTATACCCTTCTAATCGCTTATTCTATGGCCCAACAGCAAAGCACAAGCACGCATAGGGGGGTGACTTGACGTCGCCAGCCTTCTTCGTAGGATGGATTCGTAATTTCTGATAAAGGGTAGATTTATTTGTCTGAAACCGTAGACTGGACATTATATACCGCCGTGTCTATTATATATTATTAATAAATATATTATTTGTGAGTAAATTAGATCAGAGAAAAATGACTTAGTACTTGAAAGACTTTTTTTTTCAAATTATAGACGAACATTTTGTTTCAAAGTCGCCATTACTTTCAACAAACAATAATAATGATTTCTCCAAAAGCCCGGAAAATAAACTGCCGAGAATCACTTCCCGAAAAGCGAAAATGCCATTACAAAATGCAATTATTATTTGGAAAATTCACCCTTCTCCGAGTTTTGTATAAAACTTAATTTCGTTCGAACTGAGTTACAATTTAAAGTGATAAAGACAAGGTGTAATTTCGCTTGAATTTTGCTAATTGGTAGAAGGTAGAATAGGGCCGGAATTCCTAAGTGGGATGCCTTTTGGGCAGACGTCGTCGCCACTACTGTTCACCAATTAAAAGGTCTCTTCAGTTATCCTGAAGAATGGCGGACACCCTCTGGTAGTAATTAAAACTCCATTTACGGAATAGGCCGCCACTGCCATGCTTTCATTCACAATAAAATTCATTTTCGGAGCATAATTATAGCAATCAGAAGCTGTGACGGAGTGGGAGTGCTCACTTTACGAATTCCAAAAATACCGAAGGTACCTACCTATCTTACGACCTTAACCAGCACTTACTACGTAACATTTTAGCTTCCAATATTATCTTCAACCGTCTACGAAATTGGAGTTTCGTAATTAATTTCGATCTATATTTCGTTTGGGAGATGTATAAGGCTAATAATAATTCACTGAAACAAATTGGTCAATCATACAAAAATGAAAAAAGTAGCGTTCAGAAGTTACAAGAAAATTAATTTGTCCAAATAAATTACGGTAAATTTATATCAAAACAGGATGTTTGAGCCTGCGAGCGGGGAAGATCTGAAGTCACGTCATAATTAAATTTAATATTTACAGTAAACGATCTGACATAAAGGGGATAAGTATATATAATGAAGTTGGTTTTAGGATAATTATATAAAGTTAATTGTACTTATTATTACCACCTATTTAATCCCTTAAATATCAAGACACGTAGGTACGTGTCTTGATATTTAACGTAGGTACGTACATTGAAATTCTTAAATTAATTAATTTCATAATTTGAGGGTTTTGTTTACATCGTAATTTCTTTTCAGCTAAGTGAAGCAATTTCACATGGAGGCTCCTGTATATATTTTACTGATTTTTTTTTACGAGATAAGCCTATAGTAAATATTAAATTACTTTCTTTGAAATTCCAATAATGAAATGAAATAAACTTTATTCCTGACGCACAATATCGCATAGGTAATATAAATACAAAGACAATAGAAACATACACAATCACACACAATAATGTGCGATACTATGCGATGTCAGGAATAGAACAAGCGAGGCTGCAAACAACAACCTCGGTTACTGATTTTCAGCCGGCACCCATTACATGACATCACGGACGAAACACACCTATATATATAAAATATACTACAAAAATATAATATACTACAAAAAAACAAAGTTAGACACATGAAATAAAACTTAACAAAATCCAAAACATTACAAAAATAGACAAAGAAAACATTAAAACTTCTTTCTGGTAGCCCAGAGTGGCAGACATGTAGCTGTCAATGCCAAAATTCTGACATGACAGCCACCATTCACAAAATAATTTTATCATCAGGTAATATAGGAGGTAATTAATAATAATTTACGTAACGGAAATATAAAAGAATGAAGCTAATTTCTAATCGTATACAACACGAAACTAAATCTTAGTATAATATTGGATATCTTTATTAGATCGTAATTTTAGGCATACTATGGATCTCGTGTCTGCAATAAATAAATTATTATTATTATAAAATCCGATATTTTTTTTCTATAACTGATAGACTTATAGCAAAGCAAGGCCCTCATAAAAACGCCAACAGAAGGTCTTTATTTATTGACAAAACATCGCTGTCGTTCAATGGAACAGACATTTGAAGGCATAAAGCAAAGGTCAATGCTTCTGAAAGGCACACTGATGTAACCTTTGATGGTTCGCCCTGAGGCCACTTCACAACATACCTACAAGTTTACAGTTGCCAAAAAGGTGATAAAATATTTTTAAAGTACCTATAAATTTAGATTCTCCTCGTGTAGACAAATGGCCCAGGTTTCAAAACTTTTAGGCCACTGAAAGGCTACTGGCTTTTTTGAGGGGGGAAAATGCTCTGCTCTTTCCACTACCGCGGGGGTGGGCTTAACCTATATTGTTATATATTGTCGTTTAACAACAATCGGGAAAGGCGGTTTAACGTAGAAATATAGATGTAAAATAAAATTATACACATATAAAGCATAAATTCTCAGCTCTTCTTGTAACTATTGTCAGTCAGTCAGTCTACATCACTGTAAAAAATCACTTGTAGAGATATGAAATAGTTTTGGGAAACAGATCCCAATGTTTTTTTCTCTATATGGGTGCAAGGGTTAATTCTGTTCTTTATGGCGGAACACAGCTGTGGAAATGGTGGGAGGTTAATGTTTTCGACTTAATTCTTTTTACGCTTTCGAAAAGGTCGAAAGTAAACTGTAATATATTAAACCAGGTGTTTGTTTTTATGACTTTTAGAGAGATTGCCTATTCCACGAACGGGAATCTAATAAATAAATGGGTAAAACATCGTTAAGTGTTGGGTATTTGGTCGATAGTACAGTACGTATGTGAATCTTAGGTCCGTATTACAGAACGATGCTCAGTTATCGATCGGTGCTCAAGCAGAGATTTCTATACTAATATTATAAAGAGGAAAGACTTTTTTTTAGGTAAGTATGTTTGTAACGAATTGGCGCAAAAAGCACTGGACCGATTTTAAAAATTCTTTCACCATTTGAATGCTATATCATCACTGATTAATATAGACTACATTTACTGTACGTTTATGCCAAAATTAAAAAAAAAAAAGTCCACCCATCCCGGCTTCGCACGGGTGGACCCGGAACGGACCGCTAGTTATTCATAAAGTGATCAATTAGTGAATGAATCTGCTTGAGCCGCGATCGATGACTGAACATCGTTCTGTAATACGGACCTTAGTCAACCAGAAACTAAATCTGATGTAAACACAGTAAACAACGGAAATGATACCCACTAAAAGTTCTTGATTCACAAGAAATACTTATAGCTAAGCGACAAATGAAAGTTAATGTTAACGTGACCGCTGGTAACTCGATGCTTGTAAAAATAACCACAGAACCTGGTTCCAAGTGCTCTGTTTACGACATTCGAAACTGCCTCCACTTTGTTTCAGGCTGCAGTTCTCTAGGAAATAAAGATTTGAGCCAGTTTTCCGGTAAAACAAGTTGGAAGTGGCAGAAAGTGTGGGGAAACTGAGGGAGGGATTGGGTGGAATTATGGCAATATGCTAGTTTTACTGAAGTTTTTTGCTGTGTATAATTGAGTTGGCAAGAGCTTTAGTGAAGTACCAAGCAGCAGTATAATAACAAGCGGCAACTGTGCATTATATTTCCTCGGTCTAATTGCTGGAATAGTAAAACGACTATATATAATATATTCAATACGTAGTTTATGTGCATAGTCGCTGAGATAATTTATAAATTAGGAATAAAATTTATATATTAATGCAACAAGCATTGCAAATCAATGTTCCATGATCCTCCTGGTTTATTTATAAACTATACATGCAAAAGGAAAGGCAAACGGTTTATTACTTACAGATTTGTTGAATGACTTACTGGAGGTTTGAATTTGAATACCCCCTTATAATGAGTTAAAAGATTTATGATGATAATAATTCTCAACGATCACATACATAGATCCCGGATCCTATAACTAGGATTCCCTGTATGGTTCCACGAACTAAAAGGACCACAACACCCAGAACAAGTATTTGAGCTTCATTCTATTCACTTGTCTTGCTGCGGGAATCGAACCTGCCGCCTCCGGGTTATGAGCCGACCTGCTCACCCACCACACCACAGAGACTGTGTATAAGCATGGACTTATTTGTTCCATGGTATAAGTAAGGCTAAAAGCAGACTACGGTGTTTATTTTATTAAAATCTTAAATTTACTGATTTAAGAAAGTTGGTGACGTCAAGGAGTATGATTGAAAACACCTTCAGGTTTTATATTTGATTTTTGGTGCCAAATAAGAATTCTACTTCTAAGAAAGATTTATTTAAGTGCCATTTTATGTAAACAAATGTTTTAAAACAGTTCTTGAAAAAATATTTCTTTTAAAAAGATAAAATCTGAAACACAGAAAACGCCTTTAGCCAGAACACAACAGTATACTCACTAAAAACCCTTTCAAAAACTTTGGTCCACCATTTCAATACAAAACAACTCAACAAGAGAATCCTTCCAAGAGTTCCGGCAAAAAGGAAACCATATAATTATCTTAGAGGCATGAACTGAAATTGGTTACTTTCCATTGAACATGTACCAAGGTTACACAATTCAAAGCTTGAGGTTAATTAGGAAATATTAAATGATGCTCAGTAATTATTATAATAATGTTAAATATGATTCATGTTTCAGCAGGACATAGGTGATTTTGAAAAGGTGCGACGACGATATCGATTCTTCGTGTTCATTCTAACACTAACCTTTTCTCAGCATTATGTCTTCGTTATATCTGAAACAATAACAAAACATTAATAAACATTGTGTCAACTATTATCTAACCTGTGTTATAGATAGACCAAATCTAAGTTAAATATAGGAGTTTTGGCGGGAAAACGAAAAAGATCGCGTCGCCACATTGTGTTATTTTCCAAAATTTGTGTTATTTTCAGTGTTAGTGCATAAAATTGGTGGAATTTTATTCGTGAAGTGCTGAATTACAGGCATGAGTGTGGGAAGGTTGTATAATGATGGTGAAACGTTCTTTTCTTGTTGTTACCAAAACTACATAGAAGCTTCTGGTAAAGTTGCCACCGCTTTACTAGGACTATGACTTTGACTAGACTATGACTTGACTTGATGACTTCGCCTGTGACTTGACACATATTTTCGTGAAATATCATTAACTTGAGAAATTATCAATTACTTGACACTGGCTAAATACACAAAAGTGGAGCCAAAACAAAAAAAAAACAAACAAAATAACGGTGCTACAACTATTAAAAAGTAATCTAGATATAGCATGTTAGACTTTACTAAACACAGTGTGCTATAGAATCTAATTTGAAAACTGATAAAACATTTTTAGACCCTGATAGTACCTACTCGTACTACTACGCATTTGGGTACGTCCTAGAGATAAGTTCGTAACTTTAGTGCAAAATGGCATAAGATTCGTACTTTGCGATACATAAACCATGTTACCACAAATACATAAACCAGGCTTAGTCAAACGTGTGTTTAACAATACAAAACAGAAGTTTAACACTAGTTTAAGGCTATTTTACACTTTTTGTAGTTAAACCGAAAGTGGCTATGATTAGTATATTTATACTTAGTTCTAAATGTTTAGTTCAAACAAAAATACATTCTCTATATCAATATATATTTTTAGAATACTTAATTGAGTCTACAAATAAGAGTGCGATGCTTCGGGGCTGCTAAGTTTGAGGCGGACCAAAAGTTTTACCCAAAATCTTGACAATTTAAACACGAAAAAGTCCGGATGAAGAGTCTGTTCTTAGAAAATTTCAAGACAGTTTTATAGAAATTGAAAAGTTGAGTTTAGAACAAGAAGGTTTGACAATTTATATGAATATAATAATAATAATAATATGTGTGGACATCTCACACAACGCCATCTAGCCCCAAACTAAGCAAAGCTTGTGCTATGGGAACCAGATAACTGATACAATACTTAGATACTTTTTTGTTTGTAAATACATACATAGAATACAATATGACACCCAGACACAGAACAAACACCTATGTTCATCACACAAATGTTTGTCCTGAGTGGGAATCAAACCCACAACCCACAGTTCAGAAGGCAGGGCTACTACCAACTGAGCTATCGGGCCAGTCAAATATGAGAGACTGCTCTAGGGAAACTTCTTTAGATGCTAAGATGGTAACAATGGATGTTGCCATATCGAAAAGGGTTAAGGTTTCTAAGGGTTAAGCTAAAAGGTTATGCGCAATTCCAATTCCAGGGCGTGCGTTAGATTTTTTGAATCATGCTTTTGAACAAGCGGCCCAAGCCGATGCAGGTTTAAAAGCCCACTCAAAATATTCTTGTGACATGCAACGGTGTTTCATATTCACTAGGTGGTAGGACTTTACTGCAAAGTTCGTCTAGGTAGGTACCACCGCGAACAGACAATATTTATTATTATTTGACAGTTATTCTGCCGCCAAGCAGTAGTGCGCAAGCACTGCTGTGTTCCGGTTTGAAGGGCATTGTAGCTAGTGAAATTACTGGGCAAATGAGACTTTATGATCTGATCTCACAGTTTAGTAATCTTATTACTAGATTGTGCTGATGTCTCAAGATGACGTGCGCAGTGCAGTGTCACGCGAAACTCTATAATTTAGAGTTCCGAGTGACACTGCAGCTGATATGGGCAGCCGTGTCGTTTAACATCAGGCGAACGGCTAGCTCGTCACGTCATTCCTTAACATAAAAAAGAATATAGCATTTATTTCAAATAGATTTTTTTATACTTACTTTTCTTTGAAAGCATGTGCTAACTAAATTTGTAATATAGATACCCAAGTAATAAATTTTCAATTTGCTTTAAAAAACCTTAATTTTAGGTAATAAGTAAATAAAGATGTCGGTAGATTAACCAATAAATAGACAAAGTTTCACTTTAATATATTGGCAGGGATTAGGGGGTCAGGATTTTATAAAGAAAATACCTATTCGTAAAAGACACAAATACACAATAGTAATAATCAATAAATAAATATGTATGGACATTTCACACAGCGCCATCGAGCCCCAAACTAAGCAAAACTTGTACTATGGGAACTAGATAACTGATACAATACTTAGATACCTTTTTGTTTGTAAATACATACATAGAATACAATATAAACACCCAGACGCAAAACAAACATCGATGTTCACCACACAAATGTTTGTCCTGGGTGGGAATCGAACCCACGACCTGCAGTTCCGAAGGCAGGGATACTACCAACTGAGCTATCGGGCCAGTCAAATAATCTTTAACCTCTGGGTCTAGGCTGAAAATCAGCGCTGGATGTCTCCGATGACCAGCAATATGGTGAGCCAACATTCGATACTTGTTTTTTATTCGTTATGTACATATTATGTATTAATATAGCTTTTTTTGGAGCTCTAATTTTAAGCAAGTATTGAATAAATGTCTTTCTATTTCTATTTACTTTAATCTACTTATTTGGGAATTTACCGTATTTCTTTTTTATGACATGCAGGCAGGTTCCTAGGCAAGTGTGTTTCATCGTAGACCGCGTCGTCACTTACCATCAGGAAACAGTGGTCAAATGCAAGCCCATCAAAGGTAATAAAGGTAGTTCCCATTTTAATCTTGCATTTCTAAAGCCTTATAAATGCAGCCACTATAAATGCAAAGGCGTGTAAAGCATTGCTCCAAATTGGTATGCAAATACGCGTTGTAAGTGAGAAAGTGCACGATACTGAAAGTGCACTTGACAGCGCTTTGCTGAGAGGAAAGCGCTTTGTGCTAAGTTTGGCTCATTACGATTTCGGAACCACTTGGTCTTGAAACGGAATGTTCGAAATCCGTTTATAATATTTTTTACACATTTTATAGCTTATTTTACAAAGTGCAATATTTAGAAAATATCTCTGAGCAAGTCTTGGTCTAAATGAATAATAGTAAAGATTTTCACTAAGTAAAGTATGAAGTATAAACTAATAATAGGCCCTTTAACATTTGTACCTATCTGTATCTTTATTGTAGTCAAATTATATTTAGACCAATTAAGGTATAATTTTTTGGAGTTGGTTTTATCCAACTGCAAAAAATTTGGACAAAATAGCGACTAATAGTTATTCACTACCCGAAAATATCTGTAAATGAGCTTCTGCCCGCAGCTTCGCCCGCGGCGTGGCCTATGGGAAAATAATTCAACCACCCATTTCACCCTCTTAAGGGCGGAATTTCGAAAAATCCTTTCTTAGCGGATGCCTACGTCATAACATCTACCTGCATGCCAAATTTCAGCCCGATCCGTCCAGTGGTGTGGGCTGTGCGTTGATAGATCACTATGTCAGTCAATCAGTCAGTCACCTTTGAGTTATATATATTTAGATAAAAAATATATGAAATCTATATAATATAAAAGAAAGTCGTGTTAGTTACATAATTTATAACTCAAGAACGGCTGAACCGATTTGGCTGAAATTGGTGGGAAGGTAGCTTAGAACCAGGAGACAGACATAGGATACTTTTAATCCCGTTCGACCGCGTTTTACTATTTCACCCGTGCGAAGCCTGGGCGGGTCAACTAGTATATTACATAAATGATCCCGTGCGAATTCTACGTCTTAATTTATCGGAATTGGGAATAGGATCAGATAGTGACGTGGTGACTGGAAATTACTTATAATCGTGATACGGTTTCGCACTGCAAATCTAAAGCACCGCAAACTGATATCAAAGCTTTCACCTTGGGAGATGAAGGGGCGTGTAAATAGCCCACATCGCCTCTGGTTCCGATATCAGTGTCCGATGTTAAGCGCCTATGATAAAAATTAAATATGGCCGAACACTAAACCGCGACAAGTGACAAGAATGATGAACGACTAAAATCAACACCAGAAAATGCAGCAGCCCACGTACCTCAACCATCCAGCACCTCACCAGGTACTCGCAGATGCGAATCAGAGCAGATCACCGTCTCCCGGTACTTCCAGCAGATCCTCAAGCCCAAGTTTGTTGGGCCGCCGGCCGGCGTTTTTATAATCCGAAGAACTCGTGTAGATCCTGTTAGATCTGGAGTGACTACGTATGCAGTCGCTAAATGGCTGGGTATTACACAAAACTAGCCAGTTTTCAGGCACAAAAGGTTGAATTTTAGGTCACAAAACTATTTTTCACTTGAACAGCGTATTGCTTTCACGGGAATCAAAACGAGAAGGTCGCCATTACCAAGATTGACATTAGGGTACATCATTAGACCAATCAGCGGTGTGTTAATTGCAGATAATCAGTACTGCTAACGCCATCTATCTCGACCCTCTGAGAACTCGAAGGTTTCGGATATGGGCGCGACATTCTAATATTAACTTTAGTTCGTTCATCAAAGAAAGTCAATTGATATTGGAAATAAATGTTAATAATTAGAAAATATCAAAGAAAATATATTATTATTAAATTGGAAAAATAAATGAAGGCCTTAGCGCTTCACCATGCACCCCGCCTTGGAAGGTCGCAAGATCTTTCAAAAGAAATCAAATAAAGTTTATACATTAGTTTGCGTTAAGCTCTACAGGTTTCGTGTCGAAAGGAAAAAATAGAAAGTTTTCAAAATGTATGACTGATTAGAAACGGAAACGAATTAATTATATTAATATGACAATTGAATAATAAATATAAACTAAGTGCGACATTTATATATTTTATGAGAATTATTGTGTCGGTATCGGATACAGTTTAGTAACAGCACGTTTGAAGTTACCGTATTTTGTCCTCACCATAGCGACTCGCACCGTATTATCAGAGCCCTTAAAAACTTCAGTTATGACTCCTAAAGGCCAATGTAAAGGAGCTAAATCATCCTGTCCTACTAATACGACGGTTCCGATTTCAATTTGTCTGTCAGGCGTAGTCCACTTCTGTCTGACTTGCAGCGTATGCAAGTACTCAAGCCGCCATTTCTTCCAAAAAGATTGGACCATGCTGTCCAGCAATTGTTTGCGCTGTGCTAAGTTGGCGCGTTGATTTGACAAGTCGGTAGCGGGTAAGTATTGTAGTGGACTGGACATCAAGAAATGAGCAGGAGTAATAATTTCAGGGTGTGGATCGGACGATACTACACACAAAGGGCGAGAGTTCAAGATGCACTCGATCTGAACGAGTACAGTCTGTAACTCTTCGTATGTCAAAAGCTGACTGCCTATAGAACGATAGAGGTTCGTTTTCAGGCTGCGAATGTTACTCTCCCACATACCTCCAAAATGGGGAGCTCTAGGTGGAATCATTTTCCACTCTATGCGACGGGTACTTAACTCATATGAGAGTGAAGAATTGAAGTTAGAGCTTGCCAAGAAGCTATACAGCTGATCTAATTGGGCCTTGGTACCAATAAAATTTGTTGCGTTGTCCGAATACAGACAAGAAACTGATCCACGTCGGGAGATGAAACGCTTGAACGCGGCCAGGAAACAGTCGGATGTCAGATCGGACACGAGCTCGATATGAACAGCCTTGGTTACGAGGCACACGAACAGGCATATGTACGCCTTCTGTGCGTGTTGACCTCTGCGTCGGGTGAGCGTTATGCGGATAGGGCCAGCATAATCAACTCCCGTGTGAACGAATGCCTTAGCTTCCGACACGCGGCATGTGGGAAGATCTGCCATCTTTGGGGACGGGTGCGACGGGTTCACCTTGAAGCAAACGTTGCATTTCCGCAACTTGGATCTAATGACCGTTCTGGCATCTAGTATCCAGAAGCGCTGCCGTAGAATGGACATGAGGAGTCCAGGTCCAGTATGACAGTTGACCACATGATAATGTTGTATGATTAGATCAACGACATGATCGCGTTTGGGGAGAAGCATGGGGTATTTGGCATCAAATGGAAGATTCGACTTAGAAAGCCTTCCGCCAACCCGTAAAATGCCTTCTTCATCTAGAAAAACGTCCAGACTCAGCAGCTTCTTTGATGGGAGCTTATTAGATTTTAGGCATTTAATATCCTCAGCGAAATGAACAGACTGAATAGTGCGAACCAGAGCTCGTTCCGCAGCTATCAATCCCTGAACAGAACGCGGTACAACATTATTTTTCGGTAAAGCGAATTTCAATATGTATGAGATTATGCGAAGTAACTTTTCCCAGGAAGAAATGCGTAGAGCCAACTCGCATAGGAGCGGTGGTTCTAACTGAGACGTTATTGTCATGGCGTTTGTCTTATGCTCAGGTAGTTCGCCACAATTGCTTGGAGAGAAAGGCTTGACAGGCCAATCCTCAGGAGCTCCATGCATCCACGGCGGTCCGTTCCACCATAGGTCGTGCGAAACTAGTTGAGAAGGGAGCATACCACGGGACAGGCAATCGCTAGGATTCTCTACGCCGGCAACGTGGTAGAAATGTTTTGCGGCCAGATTCTCCTGACACTGAGCGACGCGGTTACTGACAAAAACAGACCATCGATGCGGAGAAGAATGTATCCACGATAAGGCTATGGTGGAATCTGAGAAGGCGTAAATTCCTGCCATAGGAACACGAGTGGCGTACGCATCGTGAACGGTTTTGACCAGTTTGGCCATGAGTACGGCGGCGCATAACTCAAGACGGGCGAGAGTGGTGACCTTGGTCGGTGACACCTTTGATTTTGCGCAAAGTAAGCGAACGCTGATGCCAGAAGAGTGAGTACAGTGCGCATAGACCACACACCCATACCCATTCATGCTAGCATCGCAAAAAGCGACAAGATGTAGCACACAGTCAATGTAGACGCCTACATGACGTGGAATGCGCACGGTGTTGAGCAGAGGAAATTCCTGCACCAGAGCGGAGAAGCGAATCACAACGTTCTCGGGAGCAGGGTCATCCCAGCCACAGTTGCTTAACCATAATTCTTTAATAAGCAGCTTGGCGTAAAGAATAACAGGGGCAACCAAGCCGAGAACGTCGAACAGACGAGCAACGACCGACAATATGTTTCGTTTTGTGCATTTGTCTGTGACTGGAGCGGAAGTGAAGAAAAAATTATCTTCAGTAGGGTCCCACGACAGACCCAAAACCTTTGAAGCGTTATTCTCAGCGTCGAATTCAAGGGATTTGCGGTGCGAATCAGGGAGGCTATTTAAAAGCACTGGAGAATTACTAGACCACTTTACTAGTTCAAAATCACCCGATTGGAACATCTTAATGAGATCCTGTGCCAACTGCATAGCGGTGTCTTCGTTATGAGCAGAATAAACTAGATCGTCCATGTATAGACAAGTCTCTGCAATCTTAGATGCGTCAGGGAAATATGGACTCATGTCAGATGCCAGCTGGCGCACAGTGCGCATAGCTATATAGGGGCTCGACTTAAGACCGAAAGGTAAGCGGTTGAAAGCGTATGTGCGCACTGGTTCGTTCTCGTTGAATCGAAACAATATAAGCAAGTATTTTCGCTGGTCAACAGGTACACCAATGCGTAAGTACATTTGCTTTATATCGGCGTTCATGGCTACCGGAAATAACCGGAACTGCAAAAGCAATAGAAATAGATCGGTTTGTAAATTTGGACCAATATGAATGACGTCATTCAAAGAGAGACCAGTATGTGACCGAGCGTTCGCATCTAATACTATACGTGGCATTGGTTTATCAGCTCGAACAACAGCGTGGTGTGGGATGTAATACCCAGCGCCTGAAGTTTCGGGAACATCAACTAAGCTAAGGTAACCGTTATCAATGTAATCTTGAATAACTTTATTGTAATTCTCCCTTAAGCTTTGTGAATGGCGAAATTTTCTTTCTAGCGCGATGAAACGGCGGTAAGCGACAGCGTGTGTATTACCAAGTTCCGATGGATCCTTTTTAAATGGCAACGCTACAGTATATCGGCCTTCATCGTCGCGGGTAACAGAAGACGTGAAGATATTTTCGCATTCCGTCTCTTCCGGTGAAAGTAAGCGCACTTTAGGCACTTCTTCAAGTTCCCAGAACTTTTGCACTAGTTCATTTAGAGCTAAAGCAGTGAAAGATGCGGTAGGTACTAATGCGTCATTACGCGGAAAATCACCCATCAGAACATATCCGAATGTGGTCAAGAGCGCAGGTGGGGCATGGCCACCCAGATCTACTCTATTCCCCAGGTAAATATACGGGAAAAGTTGAGCGCCTAACACAACATCAATGTCTCCGGGGATGTTCCAGTTCAAGTCAGCGAGAGGTAAATTATGAAAATTTATATTCATATTACACTCGATAAATTGTGACGGTAACTGATCAGTGATACACTCCACGACTAGCGCGTGTATGTTGTATTTCTGGTCAGGGTATACGCGGGATTCAATATCCAAATGAACATAACCAATGATTGGACGTGAAGTTGAGCCAACACCCTTGACAAAAGAGTTACTCAAGGGTATTATAGGTAAGTTCAATGTGCGACAACAATCTGTGGTAATAAGGTTGTTTTGAGAGCCATTATCAATAAGACATCTAACAACAGATTTCTGTCCCGTACCACCATTAGGTCGCGCGTACACTTGAGCTGTTGACAATAAGACGGTTGACTTCGGTTTCATTTCGGCCGAAAGTAAAACCGGGGGTGCAACAGTAGTGCAAGGCGTGAACATAGTGGGGACCGCTAGCGGAGCAGTAACTACGGGAGTATCAGAAGTCATAAGCGTATTGGGGGGTCCATGCAAAATTGGGGGGACCACCGTAGAATTAGGGGCGCGCGTTATAGAGGATCTATTAATATTAGGAGATCCATCTACGGTACAGGGGATAAGCGTAGAAGAGGGGATCAATGTCCTTGGCGATATATGCGCATTGGGGGACCCAACCATAGTAGGGGGGTATAGCGTATTGGAAGGGGCCAGCGTAGCGGAGAATGTAGGCGTTATAGGGGTCGAACCTCTAGTGAGGGGCACGTCATTAACGTGAGGGACTAGCGAAGCGGAGAGCGCGGGCGTTGTAGGGGACAAACCTCTACTAGGGGACGTACCTCTAGCATTAGGGCCACACGATGCAATAAATGCGGGCACTGTAGGGGACAAATTTTTATTCGAAGACGCATCTACCATATGGGGGACGAGCGAAGCGGAGAATGTGGGCACTATAGGGGACGAGCCCATAGTAGGAGACGTGCACGGTGGCAACATTGGTACTTCGCCCTCAACCCAAGCGACATGTGTGCGGGAAGTGTTCCTATTAGTTTTATTGTCAAAGTGCAACAAGGTATGGTGCCGTTTTTTACATAATTCGCACACCGACGATGAATTGCAAGTCGTTAAGTTATGCATTACACTTAAACAATTCACACATCCACGCTTCGATTTAATAAAATCATATCGCGATTTAGCATCACGGGAGCTCTTAAACTGCGCGCAATTATAAAGTTGAGCGTGACCGTTATCATTGCAAAACGCACAGCGCGTGGCATCCGCGGTAGGTACAGGTCCGTCGCTAGCGACAAAAGCCTTGTGGGTATGTGTGCCCGTGCGAGCTTCACGTGACGTAATAGCGGCCGGCGGTTTGTTGTTTACGTTTCGCTGGTTAAGGTATGACGAAGACGGATTCGAACGCTCTAAAATCTTAGCCTGATCCTGAACAAAAGATATCAGCTGTTTAGTGGTAGGTATTTCGACGTCTCGAACTGATAACTCAAAACTCTGAACCGTTTGCATATCAATCTTTCTCAATGCACAGTGCAAAAGAATAAAATCAGTAAGATCCGGTATAGATAATTGTTTTAAAGCGGATATAGAAGCGGCATATTTTTCTATAAATGAATCTGAGCTATTAGCGTTGTGTGAACATCCTTTTATATCTAGAATATTGCTCAAATAGTGCGTACCTAAAGCACGTTTATCTTGGTATTTTTTAACCAAACTGTCCCAGATTATTTTATAGGTATCGCCCGTCGGAACTATTCCGGCGGTCACCTTCAATGCGTTGTGAGTCAGTTTACCGACTAAATACTGCACCCGCTGCGAGTCAGACAGCTGATCATTGTTATGAACATTAGCTTTAAATGATTCGTAAAAGGCGGGCCAATTTTCTGAACGACCATCAAAACTTACTAAGTTTATAGGAGGTAAGTTAATATGCGAACTCACGACCTTCGGTTCTCTGTCACTCCGTGATGGCAAAATAACGGCATTAATTATTTTATTACGAACGCGTTTGACTTTGTTGTATAAATCATCAAAGGCATCTAAACAAGCATAGTCAACGCGTGATTTGGGATTAATTTGCAATTTTTTTTGATTTATTTGATCAACAATTCCCTCAAACTTATTACGTAATTCGTCTACCGTTTCCGAATCAGTCATGAAGTTCTCATTAGATCTGGAAGTCGACTCAAACGATGTTATAGTTTTAGCGGCATCATAAACGCGGTTAATTCTTTTAAAAAGCAATTCTTTCTTTTGTTCTAAAAGAGCCAATAAATTTTCTTCACTAAGTTGAGTTTCAGTCATAGTGACTAACTGTATTACAGAACACAAAAATAAAAATTAAAATTGCAAGGTTAAATTCACAAATAGCAGCAAAAAACTAAGTTCGCAGCTACGGAATAAAAATAGCGGCGAAAATTATAACTTAAAGCGTTTCATGTACAACTTTATTTGAACGAGATATTACCAATTAATTACGTAAATCTATATCAAATAATGCGACTTGATTAACGTAGGTATTAGAATTTTACCAAGTTTACGTAAAATCTATGACCAAAGTTATTTGCGTTAAATATAATAATTTTACCAAAATTACGTAAAATATAAAAATATCACTGGAACGATCCGTGACTCAAAGGACCAAATTATTATGAAGGGGCGTGTAAATAGCCCACATCGCCTCTGGTTCCGATATCAGTGTCCGATGTTAAGCGCCTATGATAAAAATTAAATATGGCCGAACACTAAACCGCGACAAGTGACAAGAATGATGAACGACTAAAATCAACACCAGAAAATGCAGCAGCCCACGTACCTCAACCATCCAGCACCTCACCAGGTACTCGCAGATGCGAATCAGAGCAGATCACCGTCTCCCGGTACTTCCAGCAGATCCTCAAGCCCAAGTTTGTTGGGCCGCCGGCCGGCGTTTTTATAATCCGAAGAACTCGTGTAGATCCTGTTAGATCTGGAGTGACTACGTATGCAGTCGCTAAATGGCTGGGTATTACACAAAACTAGCCAGTTTTCAGGCACAAAAGGTTGAATTTTAGGTCACAAAACTATTTTTCACTTGAACAGCGTATTGCTTTCACGGGAATCAAAACGAGAAGGTCGCCATTACCAAGATTGACATTAGGGTACATCATTAGACCAATCAGCGGTGTGTTAATTGCAGATAATCAGTACTGCTAACGCCATCTATCTCGACCCTCTGAGAACTCGAAGGTTTCGGATATGGGCGCGACATTCTAATATTAACTTTAGTTCGTTCATCAAAGAAAGTCAATTGATATTGGAAATAAATGTTAATAATTAGAAAATATCAAAGAAAATATATTATTATTAAATTGGAAAAATAAATGAAGGCCTTAGCGCTTCACCAGGAGATATAAAGGCGACGTCAAGTGCTTTGGACTAGAGAAATACAGCCTTTTTGAGCACAAAAGCGGGCGTGAGTACAAATTGAAACCGGCGGCACAGAATACGCAGTACTACGTACGGCGACACTATAAAATATATAGATTTCTCTATCTAACTTTCTTAAGATTTTGTACGTATTTTTAAAGTGTAAATGGATGAAATTTTGTGTAAACACTCACCTCAACTATTAAATATTTAAAAACGTCATATCTAATTCTAACAGAGATAAAATGTTACCCACATTAAACATTTATTGGTAACTTTGCTCGTAAAGTTTTGCTGCAACATTTCACGAAGTTTCGTTTAAGACGAACTTAAAAAGTACTTTAGCCAAGATAGGATCATTTTTTATTAATCATCTTAACTTAGACAAGATATAATTTACGTACGTAAAATACTAGAGATCTTAGCTACTGGACAGAGTGTAAGGTAGACAGTATATGTATATAAGAAACTCGTTGAGGGGCACGTTGAACCATCGGTACTGACTAAACCAAGTCAAGACTTTGGGTGGTTTTAAAAATTCTGACTCCAGCATTGACAACTTGCCTTCACAAGAAAAACAAACGAATATCAGATAACGTTAACAATGAATAAAATTCACAAAAAAAACAATGTACGACCATATCAAAGCAATCACTACCAGGCTACCTTTGGAAGGAGAAGATTTATAAAAAACGCAGTATTATGTTAGTGGGAAGGGTTGGTTGTTATGAAACGCAGCAAAACATTCATAGGTTTGTTTTATAATATTAAAGGATACTTATGACATTTTTCCTAGTTGACCTAAGTCATACACTTCTGTCTAAGAAACCAGGGCAAGACCTTCAGCAGAGCGGCGCTGCACCTCGAACTTCTTTCTGAAGAACTTTGAGTTTCACCGATGTTTTACATTACTCACTGGAAGTTTTAAGTTATGAATTAATTTCTTATCAGGCATAGAATAAGTGCCAGTGGTACGAGGCAGTTACATAGAACTTGGCACTCCGCCACAGAATCCCTAACATACAAGTAACTATGTCGAGAGAGCTTACCAGATAGGCCGCTATGTATACAATGTAAATCGTATACTCATGCGCTAATGCAGCAAATATGTTACCGCCAGCTTTGCCATGTGCCAATGATGCAACTAAGTAATTTACTCCACATGCAGTGGATGACACTCTATGAGAATGAAACAACTGCACTGACACAAAAATCTGGACATTGGTGTTGGACTACAGGCTTTCTTGTCGTGGTCCACGATAAAGAGGAATTTTCAAATATGTTTGACCCATGGTCCACCTACAAAAGTACTTTTTTAAACAACGCAAATAAATAGTTTTTTACCCGTAGCAATAATATTTCCCGTATACTACACCTGCAGGCCAAGATAATGTTACATTTTGCCAGTTTTAATTTTTGTCGCACGTCTTATTTTTGACCGATGTGTAATTTTTCTCAGATTTGTATAATTTGAACTTGGTCCACCTAAATCTGTTTCCGAACTCTGAGACATTTTTCGGTCTTTTAGTTTTTATATTTTAACGAAAATAACGTTATTAAATTATTTTTATATTAATTTAATTATCTTCTTCTCTTCGTTTAATGGTTTTCTATCGCTTTTTAGCGATAATTCTGCCAATGTCAGGAATTTTCGTACGGTTATGTCATGTCGAACTCTTATTTTTCAAAGTCTAAATGCCACAGTAAAATGGTGGATATTTTACTGAAGTTTCTAGGAAAAGCCTTGAAAATAAAAACGAAAAAGCATCGGTTTAAAATTTGTAACCATTTTCTAACAGTCGTACACGTTTACGAACACTAAACGGATAATAATCCACCATTATCAACATTCAAATTAAAAAATACACGGGTTATGGGAAAAAAATCAAACTCACAACCGCCATTTTCGGATTCTTTTCAACGACCTCCGAGGTATATAGGTCATATTAATTATAGAAAAAGTAAGCAACAAGTGTAAGGGGAAGGTCGCATACGTAAAGTAAGATGGACTTGTCGGTGCTCCAAAGGCTACGGATAAATTAAAAAGTGCCCATCAAACAATAAAGCCAATCTTTCAAAAACATTCATAGGCCGCATAATATTATCGCCATTCACGAACCACTGCTTTCATTCACTCATCACCAAAACCTGAAACACCTTTCGAGCTGCCACCCAGCGCTCCTCACTTTTTAAGTTTAGAAATAAAAAGCTCATTTGGTTTGTACGAAAAATCTTGCAAAACTACGAATAATTTATTTGTAAAAGTTTACTTTGTGTAAGAATCCTAATAACGCAAACATTTGAAGATATAAAAACTAAAGTTTGTATAAGAGAAGAAAAGCCCGGATAAAAAGGTCTAAACCCTAGGACATCGATTGAACAAATCGGACGGTAAGTACTTTAGTCGATTCAGGGACGAAGGTCGCATCTGCCCGCACCAAGAATTAATGCTGATGTAGAATCCCAAACGTCGGCCTGGAATCTTGATGCCGACTACTGTGCGTAAATATTGATGTGTGGATCACCGAGGACTACATATAGGATGTACATATTTATATACCGCTCATATGTAGCAGTACCTACATACCTATAGGAAACTAATCACACTATCACACTAATATTATTAAGGCGAAAGTTTGTATGTGTGTTTGTGTGTATGTTTGTTACTCCTTCACGCACAAACGGCTGAATGGATTTGGATGAAATTCAGTATTAGGATAGCTTATACACTAGATTAACATATAGGCTACATTTTATCCCAGAAAAGTAAAATTTGCCCGTGGGATGAGCAATTAAAATACTTTTTATTCGCTAGTGAAACTGCGGGGCGCAGCTAATGAATAAATAAATATTTGTGGACATTTCACACAACGTTATCTAGTCCCAAATTACGCAAAGCTTGTACTATGGTAACTGATAGAACACTTTTATACTTTTTGTTTGTAAATACATACATAAAATATAATATAGAAACCTAGACACAGAACAAACAGCTACGTTCATCATACAAAATGTTTATCCTGGGTGGGAATCGAACCCACAACCTACAGTTCAGAAGGCAGAGCAATTACCAACTGAGCTATCAGGCCAATTTAGTCTCTAGAGTACAGTTTTTATATATATATCTATTATGTAATTGAAATCAATAAATTTATTTTTAATCGCACTCAGTTGCAAGCGCCCTTACAGGGTTCATGTACCTACTAAACTACTTGTTAAGACCTGACATAATATATAAATTGTACATGAATGCAAATAAATGAATATGAATATGAATATGATGAATGATAAACTGTACTCTAGAGGTAATATTATGAACCTCTAATGTATGATCATACATTAGAGGTTCATGATTCATACATTACAGGTTCATGATATTATCTCTAGAATACAGTCCTCCGCAGATTAGAGAAAAAAAAAATTGATTCAATAGAGCTAAATTATTTAGTGCCGATTTAGAGATGCTACATAAAATCGATATCAGTGTTCCAGTGCATTCCATTATCGATATTCGATACCTCCAAATTGTCGAAAGTTACGTTCTCTTCTTTTCAGCAAATGAGTTCAGTGGGCGGAGTAATTGAATGGGAAAGCCGTGATGTACTGTCGGGAAAACCCTTAAAAGAGGAAAAACAACGAGAAAGGTCTTAAAACAAAACAATACCGTTTTTAAGAATTATTCCAGTTACTTATTAAGTTGTATGTGATGCATGAAACTTGTTTGTAGATTCACTAGCTGCTGCCCGTGGCTTCGCACTCGTTGACAGCTTATCGCAATAAAACGTTTCCGATGTCCTTTTTCAGGATACACACCACATTGGGTATGATGAACGTCGATGTTTGTTCTGTATCTGGGTATTATATTACATTGTGTGTGTATTTACAAATAAAAAAGACTATCTATGCATTCTATTAGTTATCTGGTTCCCATAGTACAAGTTTTGCCTAGTGCGGGGCTAGATGGCGCTGTGTGAAATGTCCACAAATATTCATTATTCCGATATAGCCAATATATTGTAATAAATATTACGATTTACATCAATTTTTGCTACCTTACCAATGCTTCATGGGGGCGCAAATTTTAACCCTCATTTTACCTACTAGTACATTAAACTCCACTACCACAATAATTCAATTCCAACCAACGCTTTTGTCAAGCAAACTCAATTTTTATTACCTGCAGAGTAAATTAGGCGCGACTTGTACTCGATTTTATTTACCGCCTCGCACGTCAAAACGTGGCTAATATTAACGAGTTTTCCACAAAAACATATTATTTATACATATGAAAGGCAACCTGTGCAGAGTCGTTAGCCATCAAAAGGCCATCGTGGGATAAATAAGGGGTCTGTAGCCATGTTGTGATGTGTTATCAAAAGCTGTGGAAGGGGACGAAAGGGGACGAAAACACGCGCTTTGATACGAAGCAGGGGGAAGAGGGAATAGCCGCGATGAGAAATGACAGTGGTCGCGGTGACCTTCCTTTAGCTTGTTTTGATAAGATACCTACTTTATTTTAAAGAAATTCTTAGATCTTTTGAAACTAGTAATAATCTTAAAACATTGGAAACCATATGAAAATAAATGTGGAAGCGAAACGCTTACAAAATGGTAGAGCCAGGCTATTTTACTGCTATATTTATATTACATAAATAAAAAAATTTCGTAAAAACCAAAATTAAATCACACTAATATTATATAGGCGAAAGTTTGTATAAGTGTATGTATGTTTGTTACTCCTTCACGCTCAAACAGCTGAATGGATATGGATGAAATTAGTCACCAAGGTAGCTTATACATTGGATTAACATATAGGCTACATTTTATCCCGGAAAAATGAAATGCTCCCGTGAGATGAGCAGATAATTAAAATACGTTTTATCTGCAGGTAAAACCGCGGGGCGCAACTAGTATCTCAATAAAATTACAAAGTCACAGGCTTTTTAAAATACAGGAATAGAAAGAGACAACTCAAACACGCCGACGTCAATTACTAGTCCTCCACAGTACCTTATTACTAAGCTGTCGTTACATCTCTTTGGCATGTGACGTCACAAGCAATGCACTCATAGTAGCTGTGAAGAAGCTGCTCACGATCTCTTTTTTGCGAGAAAAGGACCGACGATGATTTATTTACTGATTTTAGTTATTTTTTTCAATTATTACATTCATTTATAAGCTACTTTATGAAAATAATATTTGCTTGTTCATTTTTAATAGTAGTCAAATAGCTTATTCAATCAATATATACCAAATTTTCTGTTAATAGAGATTCGTCGTAAGTGTAATAATAAAACAATGTTTGCGAAGCTATACAAAGCTAGCTATAAAGGGCTATGTTAGCTTTCAATCAAGCTCCCTTTAATCAAACACCGATTGTGCACTAGCAGTAATTCCTTCACCAAGCAGCCTAGTCTAATCCAGACGAGAACTAATGAAATATCTAAGCCGTATGATATGACGTGCCTAACTAATCATCCAACGTCACAACGTGGAGCTGGTTTTATAATAAACATTTGTATACTAAAATGTCACTTAATTTCATGTCACATAGAGAAAGATATTAGCGCCAGTGTTTGCAAGACAACACTTTTAATTTAAAAAAAAAAACGAGTTTGCTTTAACCACATGACTGAAGTAAAACTTCTTTAATTTAGCTCCATCTCGATAGATGTAACTTTGTTAAATGTTAATATCGCCTACTGGACATTTTGGCGGGAACGCGAAATAGATTGCGTCACCGCATTGTATTATTTTCCAAAACTTGTGTTATTTTCAGTGTTAGTGCATAAAATTGGTGGCATTCTATTCGTTAAGTGCTGTATTACAGGCGTGAGTGTGAGAAAATGGTATAATGATGGTGAAATGTTTCTTTTCGTGATTTTTTTGATTGTTTCCAAAACTCCATAGAAGCTTCAAGTAAAGTTGCCACCACTTTACTAGGAGTATGACTTTGACTAGACTATGACTTAGACTTGATGACTTCGACTGTGACTTGACTCATATTTGCGTGAAATATCATTAACATGATAAATTATCAATTACTTGACACTGGCTAAATACACAAAAGTGTGGAACCAAAACATTTAAAAAAAAACTTTTTTATGCTGATAATGGAGATCTACGTGAACCAATCCGTTCGCCTCGCATTCACCAGAAGTGAGGCGTGCGTAAAGAATTTTAACTTCAATCAAATCATAAAACAGAATTTGCTATAGGTACAGCGCCGTGGTTATAATGTGCACATGGAATGGAAGGAATGGAAGGAGAGACTGCAGTAAATACTGAGAGGACTTCGTGTACTTACCTACAATGTTAGCTCTAGGAAACTTAGTTCAGGACATATAAAACGCACACCAATATGTGCAGCTTTCAACTGTAAATGTATTTTAATGCAAATTTTATCAAAGCAAAAAAACACTTAACGTATATTTTATCATACACACAACTAGAGTTAATATGGCCGCAGGTGGCGGCACGTTATGTCTAGATATAGACTAACATGTCGTCTGGTAAGTAGTACAATGCCTACCTAAATAAAAACAATGAAACGCAATAAGGAGAAATTCTCGAAAGTGCGTATCGATTTCTTAGAATGCCTAGTGTGTAAAGGTAATCTAGCAGCCGGCGTGGTTCAATGCCAGGTGGTATATCGATTAACGTGCTATTAACTTGGTATTTGGACTGTTTTCGTGAACTTTATACCTTAAGCCATTATACCTTAAGGCTGCGTCATAGCACGTTTTATTTAAACAAAGCCTTCTAGAGGCCTACAGGGCTTTGTTTAAAGTTATATATCGCGCATAATTTGATGTCAAACTGGGTCTGCGCTTGTAAATGTGTAAGTTTTGCGGGTTCTTTTTATAATTTATGGCTTAAAATAAATATTATTATTTATTTCTATTCCAAAACCTTATTTTACAAAAACTGACATACTTCACTGTTAATTACCAATTTACTATACGACGTTACGTAATAAATGCACAGTTAATTATGTCTTCATAACGCTGCCCGGGGTGGAAAATGTTTGCCTGGACAAACAGGCTAACATACCCATCCTGAGCAAACCGATAGGCCTTATGTTAAACCACTAGAGATCAGAATGTGTTGAAAAATATACATGGCTTTATGCACGCTTTTGTAGCCTGGACCCATGGGCCATTATGATTTTGTGCATTGTTCCGAGGTTCTTTTTGTCGGTTAGTATGCAAAATTCATGGAGAGTGGGGACAATTTATTCCGGAAGAGCACCTAGTAACGAGCAGAGTGGAAGATCTGCTTGTGCTCTACGTTTAGCTTGCAATATAATATTCAATATTTAGTTTTATATAAGACCTACACATATCTATGAATTTTCTCATAAGTCGATTTTTTTATTTCATAAAATTTCCTTTGATCGATCGGATTCACGCTTTAAATCTCCCCAGGAAGTATTCCGAGAGGAAATTATAACATTCCAATAACACAAAATATTTCAAGTAGGATAAAATGTCACTGGATTTGAAAGTTTTTTTTTTTTTTTTTTTATGTTAAGGAATGACGTGACGAGCTAGCCGTTCGCCTGATGTTAAACGACACGGCTGCCCATATCAGCTGCAGTGTCACTCGGAACTCTAAAGTATAGAGTTTCGCGTGACACTGCACTGCGCACGTCATCCTGAGACATCAGCACAATCTAGTAATAAGATTACTAAACTGTGAGATCAGATCATAAAGTCTCATTTGCCCAGTAATTTCACTAGCTACAGTGCCCTTCAAACCGGAACACAGCAGTGCTTGCGCACTACTGCTTGGCGGCAGAATAACTGGCAAAGCGGTGGTACCTACCTAGACGAACTTTGCAGAAAAGTCCTACCACCTAGTGAAAGTCAATTGGAAAGTCAATTCAAATTGTTGAGATTCTCCTGATGAGATATTGAAAATCAAATCATCCAATCATGATGTCCTAATTAATTTATTGCAAACAATCACAGAATGATTAATTCCCTTACAACAATTAGTATTCACATCAAGTCAATTAGGTGCCAAGGCCTCTACACTTCAATTGCGCACTCAAGTTGAATACACAATCGAGCAACATTCGGCCAGTGCTTAGACATGTTGCTTTGGAGCAATGGAGCAATATGTTAGTGAATGATCTGACGTAATAGTGATAGTCGTTCACCTGATGTTAAGAGACACGGCCGCGCCGTCATTACAGAACAGTGTCACTCGGAATTACAAATCATAAAGTTTCGCGTAACACGCACTTCGCACATCATCCTGAGACATCATCACAGTCTGGTAATGAGATTACATGGCATATTTGCATTTTTTTTTAAATACTTTGACAACGGTACTCTCGAATTCGATGTTGATTTGCTCATGTGATTTCATATTTTTAGACAAAAACAACTCTATTGATAACTACAACTATTACACGGCTAACTCTCACGAGATACAGTCGAATAACTCGACCGGTGTTCGGGCAATATAGATGCCCAACCTCAAAGAGTCACCACCGCCACCGCCGCCGCGCGTACTCCGTCATACTCGACACCGGTCGAGTAATTCGACTGTATCTCGTGAGTGTTAGCCGTGTAATAGTTGTAGTTATGAGTACTACTCACATCAGTTTCTATAATATTAACTCTATTGATGTAATACTAGATTCAGGAGGATATGCTATTGTATTGCCTGCATTTATGACTTGTGTCTTAGATGGATCTGACGTTAAATTTTCCTAGATACCGCCCGAAAACATTAGCTAGTTATTGATTGTTTGATATGAAATTTTAATCCTACTACGAGCAGCTACAAGTTCATGTATAAGTTGTGTATTTTTATATTTCAGTTTGGAAACTACTGCTAAACTGCCATCCTAGCAACAAACAAGGATCTAAAAACAAACACACACCTATACACACCTTCCTAGTGAAAATTTTGTCACTACTAATGCGAGGATCTGCTAACGCTTAAATCCATTACCCATTATCCCGTATCTATTTGCCCACTAACACGTAAAACGAGGTTTTAATTCACACGTAGAAAGTGGAATACACAAACAAACACATCCACACGTCTAATACTAATGTCCCCTCCCCTCTCCTGTAAACAAACAGGAGTGTGTACCTGAGAGGGAACCTCGCATTTATTGCTTCATTTAAGGGGTTTTAAAGCAGATAAGTGCTTTTAGCGAGGGCCTTATTAGGGCTTGCGTCTACAAAGGAATATTGGCGCGAGATAGGGAACTAAACACGTCGCGCGATAAATTCTAGTGCGTTCAGCATTGCAGGGAAGTGAATTAATTGGTTGGTTTTAGTGTTTTTGATGAAACTATTTTATGTGTTATTTAGAGTGCACATGTGCAAAATTTAGAAGGATACAAGAACTAGTATTTTTTCCTTAAAATGATGCTAAATCTTTACAAACAATGGAGCAAGAGAATCAATCAATCACAAGATCAATGAATCAAGAACAAGAAATAATAAATGGTGTAAATTTGGCAACCAATCTATCAACCGACCAACCGGTTAAACGAACAATCGATCAAACCATCATCGATCAATCGATCAACCAGTCTAACGATCAATCGATCAACCGTCAATTCGTCAATCGATCAACCGGTCTAACGATCAATCAATCAACAAGTCAAACGATCAATCGATCAATCGGTCAAACGATCAGACGATCAACCATTCTAACGATCAATCAATCAATCGATAAACCAGTCAAACGATCAATCAATCAACCGGTCAAACGACCAACCGATCAATCGATCAAACGATCACTCGATCAACCGGTCAAACGATCAATCGATCAACTGATCAAACGATCAACCGGTCAAAAGCTCAATCGATCAATCAATCAAACGATCAATCGATCAACCGGTTAAACGATCAATCGATCAACTGGTCAAACGATCAATCGATCATTACATAGTCTAGATACTACAGTACACAATTACTATATACAGTAGGCAATTCAATCCAGTCATGAAATTGTCAGATATCAGGGGAGTACACGAGTTCAAGCGAAAAAGTTTTTCAGACCCTTTTCTCGAAGATGAAGGTGTGCTAAATCGCTCCAAAGCCGACATTACGTATTTCATGACAACCTGTTCATAGGTCTTGGGAGCTTCAGTAACTACACATGAAATGTACTAAAAGTATAATGAAACTTAATAAAAGTGAAGTGTTTAAAAATTTATCGACCTCTAGATCGGATTATAGGCTGCTAACTTTTGGCTGCCCATTTCACATCGGTAAACTCGCACGCCTTTCCAATCTAACCCAACTCTGACCCGAACGTGATCTAAAATCTTTTTAAAACTAAATTACGTCAACTTTTTTAAAATCTTTAAATCAAACATGAATTTAGAAGGAACCGTTAAAACGCGACGTGGAGTTTTGGCGGGAAATCGAAAAAGATTGCGTCACCGCATTGTATTATTTTCCAAAACTTGTGTTATTTTCAGTGTTAGTGCATAAAATTGGTGGCATTCTATTCGTTAAGTGCTGGATTACATGCGTGAGTGTGGGAAAATGGTATAATGATGGTGAAACGTTTCTTTTCGTGTTGTTTCCAAAACTCCATAGAAGCTTCAAGTAAAGTTGCCACCACTTTACCAAGAGTATGACTTCGACTGTGACTTGACACATATTTACGTGAAATATCATTAACTTGATAAATTATCAATTACTTGACACTGGCTAAATACACAAGAGTGTGAAGGCAAAACGTAAAAAATAAACGCGACGTGTTAGAGTTGAAATTTTACTAATTTGCGTGTCTGGTTCGTGGCCCGTCTAGACTCCAGACGTGCTTCAGCAATAACACTTGATTCGATTGTAAGCGCCAATAATCCTGTCACCTGGATGAATCACCTTTTATTTGTCGTTGCATTGCAGTATTTGCAGTTATCGTGAACTCTTTAACTTCTGAACTACCTTCACAATGTATTTATAAATTTTATTTTACGAGACTAAGTAATAATGCAGCTTGGAACATCGAATGGACGTCCGTCCATTCAGGCCGTCTGGCCAGCATTCTTAATCAAAATTGTTATACAAAACGTACCGTTAGATAGGTGAATATAAATTGAATATTAGAAGGTAAGTAATATAATAAATTGATTGAGAATATAAGCCACAAATAATCGCCAAATAAATAAGTAAGCACTGATACGACATATCATTACTGCCTTGTATATTATTTTTCACTAGTTGTGCCCCACGGTTTCACCCGCGGATATTATTTTTATATTAAGTATTTTAATTATTTACTCATCCCACGGGAATATTTCACTTTTCCGGGATAAAATGTAGCCTATATGTAGTAGTAGTAGTGTAGCCAGTGTATAAGCTATCTTGGTACCAATTTCATCCAAATCTATTCAGCCGTTTGAGCGTGAAGGAGTAACAAACATACACACATACACACAAACACACATACAAACTTTCACCTTTATAATATTAGTGTGATAGTATGATGAATCCAACTCTGCCTTAGGAAACCACAAAAAAATCTTTCGCGTGTCCTAAGTTATCACAAGAAGCACTACCGAAAGTTATGCGGAAACAAATGGGGAAAGTCACGGCACAACTTTGGCGTTTTCATTAACTAAAGACTAGAAATTAGACACAGCAGTGGTATTATCTGCCAGCCCCAGCAATTTGCTGCCATCCAGAGCTAGACGCATCGACGTCGGCGTTAGTTGTGTGTTTAGGAGGAATAATGGTTCAATGTTCATGTTGAGGTTATCGGTCCTTTGTTTGGTTAAAATTGAAAACTGATTGCTTATTTGACACAAATAAACTATAGTCGTGACGTACTTCATACATGATTCATAACCATGATGAACAGTCAAACTGTGTTCGTCTCAAACACTTCAGGGTTCACACTCATCACACCATACTGACTGATCTACAACAATATTATTAAGAAGGAAAATAAAATTAAAATATAACAGTATCAAATATCACAAAAATATATATTAAACTTGGTAAACATTTTTTTTTTATGTTAAGGAATGACGTGACGAGCTAGCCGTTCGCCTGATGTTAAACGACACGGCTGCCCATATGAGCTGCAGTGTCACACGGAACTCTAAAGTATAGAGGTTCGCGTGACACTGCACTGCGCACGTCATCCAGAGACATCAGCACAATCTAGTAATAAGATTACTAAACTGTGAGATCAGATCATAAAGTCTCATTTGCCCAGTAATTTCACTAGCTACAGTGCCCTTCAAACCGGAACACAGCAGTGCTTGCGCACTACTGCTTGGCGGCAGAATAACTGGCAAAGCGGTGGTAAAACCTACCTAGACGAACTTTGCAGTAAAGTCCCTACCACCTGGTAAATAATTAGTAATAAGTACCACCATGCAATATTTACTGAGTTTAATATATTTATCTTTATAGCTATCCCAGCTGAAGAACATTCCGGTTAGTTTGTAGTCAAACTTTCCCACGTGGTTAATTAGGCAAGCTTTGCTAAAGTAATATAACGAAACATTTACGGCACTCACCTCGACGACGCCCCGATGCCAGACTGTGTACTTCCTAGTTCAGTGTTCAGAGAAAGTTAAAGCAAGAAGTTACAAGTTTAAAATTTTAAGCAAGGATGGGGGATCTTTTAACGATAATCGCCAAGATTCGCCAAGTATTAGAAGTTGAGGTAATGGGATTGCAGAGCCAAATTACAACGATAGGAAAACTGACAGTATAGAAGTAGGCAGAAACTGTGACTAAATGCTAGTTGGTAGAAAAAAAATTGATATTTTTTCTACCAACTCCTAATCACTCGACTTTTTACACAATCAATATATTTGAATGTAACATATAATAAACCACCGTGAATCAAAACAAAGCTTCCGAAATCAATAAAAACAAAATTTATGTTAAGATAATTATTTTAAGTAGAAAATTATTGCTCCATCCCTAAAACGTCCCTCTTCTCTTGTACTTGTCCACTGTCTAAATAAAGCTGTTTGCTGTCCCGACGCGGCCCAAACTTGGTACTTTATTACGCCGCGCCGCTTCGTCCTGTTTCCAACTACATACATACTACCTATTGGTGTGGGTACGTGACTACGTGTATCGTGTATGTAACCGTAGTACAACGAAATGTGAAAACATGAAATAGGCTTGTTTTACAAAGTTAATCATTTCGAGGTGACATTGATATATTCAAGAAACGTGGGCTTGGTCTTCGGTGTCACTGTCACTGTTGTTGAGAGGAACATGAACCACTAATTTTTCTTAAAATGCCAGAATACGAAACAAATGTCTACAGAAATGTGAACGTACTTTTAAGAAGTTACATGCTACTTTTCCAACTCTCTCTTGAGAGTATTATTATACTGGTATAATAATGTTTCCAACTGCAGAAATTATTTACCAGAAATCAATCGTTTATTTGGAGGACATGAAGTTGCAGAGAATAAATTAACGGCAATGAAAAATGGATTCTATTTGTCAATCGTAAGCGCTCAGCAAGTTGCCTTGGATCCTGGTTCAGCACCTTAACAATGCCTTAAACGATAATTACCACAAGAAAAGTGATGGACAAGGTGTAATTCATCCGCATCGTTCTGTAATACGGACCTAAGTTACAAAAGCTGGGGTTGGTTTGGTGACTTACTTCTACATAGTTGTCGACTCATTCCAGTGTTAATAGTATGGGGGTAATATGTACTACGTTGTACGTATATACGTCACATAGATCATTCCATAATGAGTGAATGGCGCCAAGACATTAACGCAAACAAAAGAGGCTGTTTACATAAATCACAAAAAGGGCTATGGAACAAATTCACATCAACCTACAAAACTTGTTAACTTGTATCAAAAATTCGGCAACGAGTAAGTTACCTAAAAACTTTGTTAAAATCTACTGGACTCAAACAATAAAGAACCCTTTATTGTTGTTGGTAGCTTATGTTTTCCAATTATTAAGTTTCAATTATGCGCTGGATACTACAAGCACTAAGTAGCATTGTTTAGCGCTTGGGGAGGCTTAGGTCCTTGACACGGCTGAGGGCGCTTGACCCGCGTTGCTTCGTGATACATATTAAACTGCAGAACTTTTAGCTGCAGGTACTATAAATAAACATAAACAATATATATAGGAAAAGAAAAGGAACGCCATAAAATTTAAAAAAAACCTACTGAAATCGCTTATACTTAACCAATACTAGCCTGTTTAAAATACAATAAAGAATAACATATTTGCGATTATAAAATCCAATTGCTTTTAAGTTCGTAATTTTCTCCTCAGAATTCAAATAAAAAGGAGTTATTTAAAAAGTTATTTGCATTGTGACATTTATAGGCGGAAAATGCCCTAATAAAGTTACATTACTTCTCTGTTTCACTTAATTATAAGGGTGAATTTACGCGTACTGTTAATTCGTATTAACGTCTTTAATGTCCCAATAACGACTGTTTCGAGAACCATGTGAAATGGTCCTCGGGCGATCAATGAAACAATCTATTTAGATTATGTCGATTTCTCTCAACAATAACTCTAGTTTTAAATTATCCTGAGAACTTAGTTTTGGATACTTAGATAAAGTAATGAACTTAGTAGTCTGTAATAGTTATCTTTTATGATATCTACATACCGGATGATCTTTTGGATTTTGTAACTAATCTATATTATTAAAATTGGTTTTTAAAATAGTATTAACACTTCAATAGGAATATTGCTTGAAAAGATTTTTTAATTTTTTTTATGTTAGTGAATGATGTGACGAGCTAATTTACCTAATGTTAAGCGACAAGGCCGCCCATAACAGAACAATGTCACTCGGAACTCCAAAATATAAAGTTTCGAGTGACACTGCACTGCGCACATCATCCTGAGACATCAGCACAGTCTGGTACTAACATTACTCGACTGTGAGATCAGATCATAGTCTCAATGCCCAGCAATTTCACTAGCTACAGTGCTCTTCAAACCGGAACACAGTAGTACTTGCACACTACTGCTTGGCGATAGAATAACTGGCAAAGCGGTGGTACCTGTCTAGACGAACTTTGCAGAAAAGTCCTACCACCTAGTAAAATAAACTCCTTTTACTGTTTACTTCAAAATAATATAAAGATACTTCAAATAAACATTGATAAAAGTCCTATTTATATCTTATTTATTTATTCCTACCTTACCGCGTATTACTACATAACGCCGATTGCAATAACCTCAACTCGTCCATTAGAATAAAATCTTGCTGTTTTGATTGGCAGTTAATATTGGAAATATAATTACCACTATTTTTAAACCGGTCCAAAAATATTTTATTAAAACCGGGAAAACAAAAATATCAGAAACACAATATACTCACTTCCCTGAGTCCTGTCAACCTGTCATATAGGTTTAAAAAATTCAATTTAAAGTTCGCTTTGCTACTTTTATGTTCTTGTCACATCACAAATGGATGAGACATAAAGTCATTATTAATGCCCACGTTTATATGCAAAACGTTTACAACGATTTGATTAATCACTGTAAAACGCGGCACTAATTCCACTTCGCATTTGTAAAGCCAGCAATCCATCACGGTCACATACAATGACAATTAAAATGGTTCATTGTATCTACCGTTGACAATTATAATTACTGACCGCACAGAAATTATGACTACAGCGAAAATAACCTGGGCCCAGGGATGACAAAAAATATTTCTCTGGTATTACGAAACATCTGTCAAGGTATGTAACTTTATGACTGTAATAAAAAAGAATGGCCCTAAAATGCGACCTTGAGGTACTCCAGACTTTAATTGGTGTCTTGAAGATATAAAACTTCCAAATTCGGGCCATGTTTAACGACATATTGTTTGCGCCTATTAGTATTGGCAACATAATAATTTCAGAGTTTTGTTTATGTCAGTTTTGTTTATACTTATGAATTTATATAAATCTACCAAATCAAAAGCAGTAGAGAAATCTTTGGTGATGAATAATAAATAGTCTGATTTGATAAATAGCAGTTGTTATCTATCTATTGTATTATGATGCATCGTTGACCGCATATTGTAACCTACTTGTAAGCTTTCCTGCTTTGCATTTCATCATCTTGGTGTCAATAAAGAGTTTAGCTATCTATCTATCGTAGTTCCGCAGCAGTGACACGTATTTCGTGTGAATAGTTTCCGACGGCAGTTTACAGGTAATGACCGAGATAACGCGAATCGGGTTCATAAACCGGGACATGTATTGGTGCCATTGTCTCTGAATACTTAACTGTATAACGTGAACTAATTAAACTAGCTATACTCCGCACTACTCGTCCTGCGATTGAGCTAGATAAATTTGCCGTGTGAATTAATACAGGAGGGGTAACGTATCGCCACTTATAGATAAACGATATTGGGTGATAAGAGCCTTGTATAACAAAGTGCTTTATGCATACACCCACTAGAAACAAAATATAAAATGCAGTAAGATTATAACAGTAGCGGAATCCTATTTCAATGTAAACGACAAAATATAGTTTATGTTTCATTTAATTACAAATCAATGTTCCGTTTTCTTTCGTTTTATTGCATATAATTATTAACGAGCAATAAAATGGAAGCTTTTGATGATACGAAATAACATCATGAAGAAAATTGCATTTTTGTGAAAACCTAATTTTAATGACAGTTGATTTGTTACAGTTTACGTGTACATAAAAAAGTAATATAAGTTTAGCGATCATACAGTGCTAGTAATTATTTGTGATAATATTATATTCTTTCATCAGCATCGTATAAAGAGTTTGTTCATGTTACTGCTACTGAGCTTTTTCGTATGTAGGTCGCACATACACAGAATAAGTTATCAGGGGATCAACCTAGGTAGAGTAGAAAAATATTCTCCAAACACAAAAACATGTATGAATAACCGGTGTTCTTGGGAGCTAATGCCGGCACGCGACTCAACTTATCTCTTTTATATCCCACGGGTTTAGTACACAAGCTTCGTAATAACTTCAGCGTTATTTTAAAAATCCTACTAAATTCAGTGAGTGGAGAAGCGTCAAAGGATAAGCCAGGTGAGTCACACTTTTCCATTACACTTTCTTTTTACCTTCACATTCCAACGTACGAAATCTAACCCCGATCTGAAATTATCTCGCAGGGAAAACTTCAAATATAAACAAACTGTCTTCCAACTTCAGATCCTTAGAAAAACGAGGAGCTTATTTGTAATAGAATCCCATATTTTCAAACGCAATAGTTTCTTAGAGTTGGACTCGGAGGAAAATGTCATAGGTCCCATGGAGGTAATAAAGGAGATGTTCAGTTTTTTTCATTTATCCCTAAAGTGGGGCGGTGGAGACGTGTTAGGTATGAGAAAGGTGAATTGATTTACGTTGAAAGTTAGACAGTTTCTAAATAAGGAAGCATATAGCGAGGCGTGCCGCAGGGATAACGCTTGAAATTATTTCATTTTCAGCCGTGTCTGGTTTAATGTTGTTATTCACGATATCTTTAAATGAAATAAGCATGATATTTTCTGTTTAATAAAAGACCAGTAATTTTGAGAAATTCTTTTACAATATTCAGTTGGTAATTTAAATATAAGACCCGCTATATTGGTAAAATCTAAGTTAGTTTATTTACATTGTTGTTCAGTGAACTGTTTGTTACCATCAATCGATAAAGCATTAAATGCAATAACCCATATAAATTGCGTGCGAAATAGCTCTAAAATCTTATTTGCATGACCGTTACTCAAAGCTGTATTCGACATGCTACCCACATCGTTACCATTGTATGTGGATTTTATGTTATAAAAGATACGGTGAGAAATTATTTGTTTCGGTATATTCGATAATTATTTGAGGTACAATATCAACTTACCCATCTTTTTTTTTTCGTATAACTCGCAATCATGACATAAACCTATTCGGTGGTAAACATGACATGAAATGTACCTACTATGCCAATGATTTACTAGTGCAGCCTAATTAGACCATCAAAACAAATTGAATTCTTGTAAATGTAAAGAACTCTATCTCATAATCGGCCGCTTGAGAGTTTACCTTCAAACAAGACACAATCATATTAATAGTACACTACTGGATTTACAGCTATATATATCATGCAACACAGCACAGATTTGTACATAAAATTGATTCTAAAGGGGCGCCTGAAGTCCCGTTTTAATTACGAAATATTCCTTTTCGTAACAAACTTTGAAAACACAGACGTATTGTAAGAAACTCTAATTAATTATTAAAACTTTTGTGAGTGTAAAACAAAAACACTTCCATCAAAAAGCATCATGATCCCGAAACTAATTTGCATAAAGTAATTTCAGCGGGGGACGAACTTAGGCCCGACCACTCTATTAGCACTCTTCTCTTTGCGGGAACGTCTGTATACTCTTTCGTTAAGCCACTAATACCGGGATATACTAAGACCCGCCGTTTGGGTGACCTTATTAAGGTTACAGAACAATAAACGGGCGTACTGCATACCTTGTCTGGGATCTTTGAGAATAGTGCGCCATTTTACTTTTGCTGCGTTATACGAATATCAAATCTGTATAGACTAGATAAATTAAATAAGGTTATACGTATAGTGGTGTATTGTTACTTTCATCATTAGTCATACATATTTTTCAAGATATCCTTAAGCCGATTATAAGGCATTTTATACACATGGTTGTTAGTCATTATACCTACTTTAAATATATCAAGCAAGAGTAATAAATTGAGTAGGTATATACTTAACTATCTTCTGCCCGCGGCTTCGTGGACCTATCTCATCTAACTTAAATAAATGTAGGTTTTTCAACAAACGTTTTTTAACCCTTTTCACCCCCGTAGTGGTTGAATTTTCATGAATTCCGTCTTAATGCATCTCTACGTTATGTAATAACTGTGATTTTCAATAATAATTAGAAGTGTAATGGAGTATTTTATTTAAATATGAAAAAATAAATTTTATGTAACCGTTTTAGTAAATTAATTCTAGTAAAATTGAAATGCGGTAAAATCTATAAGAAGCGAACTACTTTCAGATTTAAAAGATTGATGCAAAACTAATTCAACCAGATTCGCTATAAGACCTTCCGCAATATGTATATGCGAAGGTCTATGCAAATGATTTCTATTAGTATTCAGCACCGGTTGCTTTTCTATTGCTGATTTTTCTCGTTCGATTGAGAATCGGTAAAAGGTTTTAGCGTTTGCATTAAATATTTAGTTTCTTCCGTTCGATAGCAATTTTAGGACACATGAAACTACGTGTTTCTAAGTTTTAAGCAATTGCATCGTGTACTTGCCATATTGCCACCCTTACTATGATCATTATTTTATATATTACGCCTCTTTTGAAAATTATAGAAATTATGTTAATGAATGATGTGACGAGCTAGTCGTTGACCTGATGTTAAGCGACACGACCACTCATAACAGAACAGTGTCACTCGGAACTACAAAATATAAAGTTTTGCGTGACACTGCACTGCGCACATCATCCTGAGACATCACAGTCTGGTAATAACATTACTCGACTCTGAGATCAGATGATAAAGTCTTAATTGCTCAGTAATTTCACTAGCTACAAAGCCCTTCAAACCGGAACACAATAGTGCTTGCACACTACTGCTTGGCAGCAGAATAACTGGCAAAGCGGTGGTACCTACCTAGACGAACTTTGCAGAAAAGTCCTACCACATAGTGAAATGTCTCTTGAAGAAATTTTTATGAGTTCCTCTCTCGCAACAATAACCAATAACTCCTCTAGAATCGAGACAGCTCCTAATAACTAGAGAGGCCGGTTGATCCTGTCCATCGGATCTTTCCCTCTTCATCCCCAGGGCTTTACCAGTCATTATTTATCATTTTTTATCCGACAGCCGAGACTCGGCCTCTAGGGTTGCCAAAAATAAGTATGTAATGCTTATTATTACTTGAGACCTCGGAGACTCAATATTTCATTGGTTATTAAATATGTTCGTTGTTTAATGCCTGGCAGATATTATAGTTGAGAAGATATTAAATATTTAAGCAGTTCTTAAGCTCGGCTCTATATCTACCACAATATTTAGGTAGGTATTTAATAAGACACTAGAATGGTTTTTGCTTTTTAACCCCTCACGTAATAACGACGAGGTGTTATAAGTATGACGTGTCTGTGTGTGGCTTTTTATGGCATCGTAGGTCCAGAACTAATCAACCGATTTTTTTATTTAAAAGGTAAAGGTTTTTTCATAACTATGAAAATTGGTGTTTGAATGAATTTTTATTTTTTGTTTTGTGGTTCATTAAATTTTTAATTTAATATAGCTTGTTTTTAAATCTACATGACTGACGTGACAAGCTAGTTCGCCGGAATGTATTAAATTTCGACTTGTTTCAAGTTACGACTTTGGTTTCTATTTTTTTAAATTTGCTTCGAATTTGTAGCAGCCCTGGAACAAATGGAGAAGGGCGTGAAAAAAAATCCTTCCGCAGATAAATAAGAAACGCCAGCGGCTGTTTTGGTAAACTTTTGATTGTGTTTACGATTGTAGCCGCGCCAAGAGAGCAGCGACAGTATTGGAGAGTCGTTTTTAAGCACGTTGCTGTGTCTAAAGTGATAGTAATATGCCTAAATGTGGTAGGGATTTGTTAGTTGTATAATGGTTTCCTATTTTCCTATATTTCTCAAGGCTAGAATGGTAGTACAGACTAGGTGGTAGGACTTTGTTGCAAAGTTCGTCTAGGTAGGTACCACCGCTTTGTCAGTTATTCTGCCGCCAAACATTAGTGTGCAAGCACTACTGTGTTCTAGTTTTAAGGGCACTGTAGTTAGTGAAATTGCTGGGCAATTGAGACTATGATCTGATCTCACACTCGAGTAATCACATTACCAGACTGTGCTGATGTCTCGGGATGATGTGCGCAGTGACGCGAAGCTCTGTGTTTTGGAGTTCCGAGTGACACTGTTCTGTTATGGGCGGCCGTGGCGCTTAACATCAGGTGAACAAAAACTCGTCACATCATTCACTAACATAAAAAAGGCAACCAAATATGTGCAAGCGTGCGGTGCAGTATCCTGCAGGATCTTTGCATTTAATATTTATATCCAGCCACGATTAAGGAAATAGCTGAATAACATAAATCACTTTCATATTTTTTCTTTTACATTATCAATAAAGTATAAATGTTACTGCACCGCTACTAACTTTTTTTTCTCGCACATCCAGGTTGATCATGTGCAAATACTGCTTCATAGCATTAAGTCCTCCTTGTACATTATTTTGTGCTAAAGTAAAAATAAATAAATAAACAAACCAACGAAAAATAACAACATTCCAAAGTTTCCCACAAACACAAAACCATCTAAGAAGACTTCGAATTCAGTACACAATGCTATGAAATTTACCCTCTCCTTCCCTTATAATCTGAATAAAATTGCAAGATCCCAGTATAACTAAAGACAGTATGTGATCTTGGCATAGTTGGTTTACGTATACACTTTTTAAAACTAATCAAAAACGCATTAACAACCGTACTGTGTTCTATAGGCTATATGATGCATATATAGCGGTTTGTTTTTCCAAGCCATGTGCAAAACAATCGTATGAAATCTTGCGGCCTTATAAGTAGATCCCACATGAACGCGCTTTTATGTCTGCTCCAAATGGCAAGGGATGTATGAAAATCCAATTATCGTTAACGTAGACGAGATATATTTTCGTATCTCGGAAAAAACAAGGTTTACAAGACGTGATTGCATAAAATTGTTCTGTTGTACCTACTTTGTTCTTGTTTAGGAATCCATTGCACCATAAGCGAAGTAAGCCGGGTCCAAGCACAAATTTTGCCTCTCTAATTTGGTTTTTGGATATATATAATAAATACAATGGGCTTTGTTTAAAATTGAAACACAGCTCATTTTGATGTTAAAATGGTTCTGCGCTTGAGACAGTGTTCATTTTAGAGGATTTTTGTGGATTACATGAAATATATATTGGTCTTTACCTATGAAATTGCCGTTTTGTTTGAAAAAAGTTAAAGTATTTTTTTTTCGAACTTATTTATTTCTTTTATTCAAAGTAATCACCCCTGCAATCAATGCATCTTTGCCAACGCTGTGGCGGTTTATGGATGCCCTTTTTGAAAAAATCAGCAGGACGGGAGACAACAAACTCTTCAAAGGCGTTTTGTACTGCCTCTCGGGAATTGAATTTTTTTCCCGCTAAAAAGTTGTCCAAATTTTGGAAAAAGTAATAGTCGGTAGGCGCAAGATCTGGTGAGTATGGCGGATGAGGGAGAGCTTCCAAACCTAACTCATGCAGCTTAGAGACGGTCTGTTGTGCAGTATGGGGTCGCGCGTTGTCGTGAAGTAGCAGTGGAGACGACCGATTGACCAAAGCTGGTTGCAGACGTGCGAGTTTCGCCATCATTGTGGTCAATTCTTCAATGTACACATCTGCAGTAATGCTCTCGCCGTTTTGTAAAAAGCTATGATGAATCACACCAGCACTAGACCACCAAACTGTGACCATCACCTTTCTAGGGGTCATTTTTCGTTCTGCACATTGCTTTGGTACCGAACCAGGATCTAACCAACTTGCTAAGCGCTTTCGATTGTCAAAAAGAATCCATTTTTCGTCGCACGTAACAATTCGGTTCAAAATTCCTTCATTTCTGTGCCTGTTAAGCAGCGCAAGGCAAGTCTCGACGCGTACGTTGCGCTGGCGATCGTTAAGTTCGTGGGGCACCCATCTATCAAGCTTTTTTATCTTGCCAATCTGTCGCAAATGGACCAATATTGTTTTGATGCTAATATCAAAAGCTGCTGCCAGCTCAGCTGTAGATTGAGATTCATCAGCTTCCACAATCGCCTTTAATTCATCATTGTTGACCAAAGTTTCCGGACGACCACGAGGTTCATTTTTCAAGTCAAAATTCCCAGAACGGAACCGAGCAAACCAATAACGGGTTGTACGTTCGTTTGTACAGTTCTCTCCGTAAACGTCGTTGATGTTACGTGTCGTTTGTGCCGCGTTGGTGCCACGACGGAACTCATATTCCATAATTACACGAAATTTCAAAGTATCCATTATGAGGAAAAATGTTGAAATGTAATGAAAATACAACGCTAATCAATAAACAAAAGACTTATATTGTAAATAGAATGTCATATTTTTAAAACAAAATTAATTTGAATTTAGAATTCATAGCAAATCAAAACTTTTTTTTGTTTGAAAAAGTCTGTACTGCAATACGGCAATTTCATAGGTAAAGACCTATTATATTAAATATGTGTTATAACTGGTTAAACTTTTAAAACACAAGTCTGAGCATTAAATTTGCAAAAAAAAAAGTTACTAGTTAGTAAAGTTAAAGTTAGTAAAAAGTTAGTAGTTACTAATAGCTTTTTAACGTTAATAAAATATTTTTTTGGAGGTCATTAGAACGAATTTATTTAAAAATACGAATGTACTAAGTTAATTTTTATTAGTGTCTTCGTTTTACTTTCATCTATACTATTTTTCTCATTTGATTATTTTGAATCAAGAGTTTCAGTCATTGGTCCATATTGTACCTTGCTTGCTACATAATATTTGACATCAAGCACTTGTAATTTTAATATATTAATATGCTTAGTACCACAAGTTAGTTTAAGTATTTTAAGTGCATCTCATTCTGACTCGTAAAAGTGCTAAAATAACTATAAAATACTATGAAATAAAATGCTTTGACTATCAACCCCCCCGCTGTTAAACGATTCATAGACAAGACAACCAACCTATTATAGATAAATATTTGATATGGAAAATCTAAATAATAGCAGTAAAGGTTCACTTATTTGTGCGTACGTTATGTTCTGTAATGTTCTCTTTGGCGGTCGCCGTGACTTCTATTATGGCATAGAAATCCCTTTATATCACTGTTGAGACTTGAATACATGTGCCTTATTACGTGGGCCTAGTGTAGGTTCGCGTTTCTTTGAAATTGTCGTCTTTGAGACTGAGCTCAGGCTTGTAAGTTTACCCTTCTGAACGGAGAGAAGGCAAAATGTCTCATAACAGTGATGCCAAGAAAATCTCCGTCGTCTATTTTTGAGAGGGTTTGGAGTTTGATATCTTGTTATCAAGATACCACGCTACTCTTAATTGGGTCAAACTCGAGCATCATCTCGTTTATAGGGCAAGTTGCGAAGCCGAGTCATCAACCGTTGGATAATTTGAATATACCAAGACGAAAAAACGAATAAAACCATCGATACTTGCCCGCCCTGGGTATAACATTCAATTTCCCGGGTTTTGTATCGGAATTTCTGGTATTTTGAAATATATTAGCCTTCTTGATAAGAGGGTTGGAGCAGATAGGTCCGTGACGAGCAAGATTTTGCAGCTGATTCAGACTACACTTTGATGAGAAGCGATTTCAAATTTATTCTCAAGAGTTAAGGGTTACTTTTTGTTTGTTGCTTTTAATTAGTATTTGTAAACAGTTTTCTTTGGAATTGCTTATCTATGTAGGTATAGAGTCGTCAACTCGTCAGCAACCACATGGCTTACCTTAATTACTGGATTTTAAGTTGATTAACAAATTAATGATAACTTACCTGAAACAAAATAATATAAAAATTAATATTCACGCCAATATAAGTTCCGTATCTATTACAGTTAGGTACAAAACTATCGTATCTACACTTAAGCGTAGGTACGTACATATAATAGGTCTTTACCTATGAAATTGCCGTTTTGCAGTACAGACGTTTTCAAACAAAAAAAAATTTTGATTGGCTATGAATTCTAAATTCAAATTAATTTTGTTTTAAAAATATGACATTCTATTTACAATATAAGTCTTTTGTTTATTGATTAGCGTTGTATTTTCATTACATTTCAACATTTTTCCTCATAATGGATACTTTGAAATTTCGTGTAATTATGGAATATGAGTTCCGTCGTGGCACCAACGCGGCACAAACGACACGTAACATCAACGACGTTTACGGAGAGAACTGTACAAACAAACGTACAACCCGTTATTGGTTTGCTCGGTTCCGTTCTGGGCATTTTGACTTGAAAAACGAACCTCGTGGTCGTCCGGAAACTTTGGTCAACGATGATGAATTAAAGGCAATTGTGGAAGCTAATGAATCTCAATCTACAGCTGAGCTGGCAGCAGCTTTTGATGTTAGCATCAAAACAATATTGGTCCATTTGCGACAGATTGGCAAGATAAAAAAGCTTGATAGATGGGTGCCCCACGAACTTAACGATCGCCAGCGCAACGTACGCGTCGAGACTTGCCTTGCGCTGCTTAACAGGCACAGAAATGAAGAAATTTTGAACCGAATTGTTACGTGCGACGAAAAATGGATTCTTTTTGACAATCGAAAGCGCTCAGCAAGTTGGTTAGATCCTGGTTCGGTACCAAAGCAATGTGCAAAACGAAAAATGACCCCTAGAAAGGTGATGGTCACAGTTTGGAGGTCTAGTGCTGGTGTGATTCATCATAGCTTTTTACAAAACGGCGAGAGCATTACTGCAGATGTGTACATTGAAGAACTGACCACAATGATGGCGAAACTCGCACGTCTGCAACCAGCTTTGGTCAATCGGTCGTCTCCACTGCTACTTCACGACAACGCGCGACCCCATACTGCACAACAGACCGTCTCTAAGCTGCATGAGTTGGGTTTGGAAGCTCTCCCTCATCCGCCATACTCACCAGATCTTGCGCCTACCGACTATTACTTTTTCCAAAATTTGGACAACTTTTTAGCGGGAAAAAAATTCAATTCCCGAGAGGCAGTACAAAACGCCTTTGAAGAGTTTGTTGTCTCCCGTCCTGCTGATTTTTTCAAGAAGGGCATCCATAAACTGCCACAGCGTTGGCAAAGATGCATTGATTGCAGGGGTGATTACTTTGAATAAAAGAAATAAATAAGTTCGAAAAAAAAATACTTTTAACTTTTTTCAAACAAAACGGCAATTTCATTGGTAAAGACCTAATATTAGTTACATTGGAAAAAAAAATCGATTCTGTATATATAGTTGTATCGATTCTGTATGACATTCTCTAAAGCTAAACTAAATATGCCTATATTTTTCCAATAAAGGGAAAATGAAAAAGATGGACATCTTCGACATCTGACATCATTGACTGGCCTGAGTCAGTTAGTAGTAGCTCTGCCTTTTGAGTTCAAAAGTAGTTGTAGGGTGGGGGATTCCCACACAGGACAAACATTTGTGATGAAAATAGGTGTTTGTTCTGTGTATGGATGTATGTATGTATTTACAAACAAAAAGTATATAAGTATTGTATTAGTTATCTGGTTTCCATAGTACAAGCTTTGCTAAGTTTGGGACTAGATGGCGTTGTGTGAATACATATTTATTTCATTATCTTGTTTTGTATACACACCCGACAATTCCAATGAAGCATTTACAGAGTTAACTTTGTTTAATACACCATTAAGCGAGTCATCGTCGCCAATGAGGGTAAATGTCATGCACACTATCGAAGTGGGTTGCCTCTGCCACCCCACTGCAGGGGAAGGAGTCAACGACCTTAACGATCGTAGGCACAACATGCGGTTCGTGGTTTATACATACAACTGTTTTAATACTGGTAATGGGCACAACAGAAAGTGCACTAGGAAGAAGTCCATTGTTCAAAAGTATCGTGCATTTTTATATGAGTAGCTTTTTAAAATGAGAACTTATTTTTATGTTGTGTGATAAAAATAGGCTTATGGTTCAAGCAATCCGGCTCTATGTAATCTGTAAAGACCCAAACCCTCTATAATAAAAGTTGATATAAAAATAAATTAAAGTCGTACTATCGATGTGAAACCGCAAGAAAATAAAAGTTGGTAATTTCTCTAGATATTATGCCAAAATAAGTACTAAAACAAACAAAAAAATGGGTACTATTTTCTTCACTTCACTTCTGGTGCTCTAAATTTGTAGCTCGTTTGGAAATATCTCACTTCAATCAAATAGGTTTTTTTAAATAGATTTTAGGAGGAACGAACAGTACAATATTCAACTTATTAAATTAAATTGGTGTCGATTCTGTGTCGCATTCTCTAAAACTAAAGTAAACTTAAAGTATGGCGGTACTCTTCTGATAAAGGGGAAATGAAAAAGTCGGAAATATGTTAATTTAGTTAAGCTTTAGAGTATGCGACACAGAATCGACACCAATATAGAACTGGAAGTAATATAATAAAGATTATTATTATTTACTATCATCGCGGCTAGTTATAGTCCTATTTTTTTTGTAGGTAGTGTTTAGTAGTTGTTCTTTTTTTTTAAATGTTTTGGCTCCACACTTTTTTGTATTTAGCCAGTGTCAGGTAATTGATATATATAATTCATCAAGTTAATAATATTTCACGCAAATATGTGGTCAAGTCACAGTCGAAGTCATCAAGTCAAGTCATAGTCTAGTCAAAGTCATACTCCTAGTAAAATGGTGGCAACTTTACTTGAAGCTTCTATGGAGTTTTGGAAACAACACGAAAAGAAACGTTTCACCATCATTATACCATTTTCCCACACTCACGCCTGTAATCCAGCACTTAACGAATAGAATGCCACCAATTTTATGCACTAACACTGAAAATAACACAAGTTTAGGAAAATAATACAATGCGGTGACGCAATCTTTTTCGCTTACCCGCCAAAACTCCTTAGTAGTTGTTAGATTATAAAAACATAAGCGATGTCATGTCATCGTCACCAGCCCAATATGGTCCCACTGCTGGGACACCGGTATTCTCTCACATGGAGAAAGTGTATTCAATTCTCCACCACGATTGTCAAGTGCGTGCTGTAGACATGTTCTGGTTTCCTTGCGATGCTTTTCTTCACATTTGTAAGAGCGAGTGCAAATCCCGCACATAACTTAAAAGTCGGTGCAGAGCCAATGGGACTTGAACCTGGGTGCACAGATTTAAAACCCATACTATTTTATTGTTTACTAGCTGCGCCCCGCGTTTTCACCCGCGTGGTGAAGATTTTCCGTACTTTCTTAACTTTTTCTTTCATAAGAACCTTAAAAAAAAGAAAAAAGAATTAGCGAAAATGTTCTATCCGCTTACGCGTGATGCGACGACCAAGGGAAATAGAGATTCATTTTTATGTATTAAGATAACTGACGGAAAGTTATGACGTCATTTACGCTGGACCATAATTGCCTCAAAGATACGGATGAATAATTACCTAGATGTGTACATTTTCAACATCTTTGAAACGATTCAATTTGTTAATGCACCGATAAATATTTTATTTATTTATTAAGAGGTCAACAGCATTAGGATAATACTGGTAATAATAAATAAATGTGGACATTTCACACAGCGCCATCTAGGCCCAAACTAAGCAAAGCTTGTACTATGGGAAGCAGATAACTGATACAATACTTAAATACTTTTTTTTGTAAATACATATATAAGATACAATATAACACCCAGACACAGAACAAACATCGATGTTCATCACACAAACGTTTGTCCTGGGTGGGAATCGAACCCACAACCCACAGTTCAGAAGGCAGGGTTACTACCAACTGAGCTATCGGGCCAGTCTAATAATGCAGCCAAATAGGTCACGATAGTAAATACATGCTTATAGTGAGAAGTACACAACTAGAACTGTATTACGCATACTCATGTTAGAAGGAGTGATTATGAAGGTCCCGGATGAATATAATGCGAAAGAAGTCCGTAGCTGATACGTTATTCCCAACTTGTAGCACAACAAGCTCGTGACGTCACCAAGTCCTGAAACCCCCGTACCAGCGGGGTGGACTGACGCAATGAACCCGCGAGGCGTCGCGTGGCGGTCGCCGGCCGGCGGCGGCGTCTGCCCGGGGCATTCGTTAGCTGTGATAATTCCTCACAGCTTATATACACTTATGTGTACTTACGCTGTTTAATATCAAGTCTGGCTGCTGTGTAGTTCTGGATTTGGCTTGTGTTATACCGTTAAAGTCACGATATATTATCTGTTCTTTGATAGTTTAAAATAAAACACAAAAGCGCAAGCTTTGCGTCATTCTGATTGCCTACAATCTGACAATCTACAAACCTTACAGACAAAATATAAGACCAAATAAAAATACTTTTTTTTTCACGTTAAAATTACTATTTTAGAGGATTTTTATTTTAGCTCAACATTTTTTCATACAACAAAATATTTATATGCAAATGAATTCATCCTTCGTCAGTCGGTAAAATTGCGTGAATCCAATTAAGCAATCATTTGCGAATTCCGATTTCGCAACAAAATGGAAAACAAAACGATACAAGGCCAGTGTTCGTGTTCCATTGATTTTTCCAATCGAAACTCATATTTCACTTCACGCGTACATATTAGACCAATTACATCGCAGGGGGGAAATAAATCGTGATAACGAAACATTTCACATATTACTCTACAGCATTATATTATGATGACTATAGGCGCAGCTCACGGTTTCACCCGCGTTTCTTGATACAAACTTGAACAACCCAACTGACCCCCTCAAGAGCACGTTGTCTATCAATCAATCAGATACTCAGGACAAATTTTCTGTTAAATATAAGTAGATAGAAGATTAACGTAGGTAAGGCCCGTGCTAATTGGTGCACAATATTACAGAGGGCTGTTTGGAATGAATAAATTGGTAACATTGGTAAAAGTTTTTTTTTAATATATGAGATACTAGCTTCTGCCCACGGCTTCGCCCGCGTAGCCTATATTAAACGAAAAAGAAAAAAAATCACAGATAATTCAACCACTCATTTCGCTCTCTTAGAGGTGGAATTTTGAAAAATCCTTTCTTAGTGGATACTACACTTTACAAAGAACACACCCTCCAAATTTCTAGTCTCTAGGATAAGCGGTTTAGGCTGTGTACAAGTTAGTCAGGAGTCAGGACTTTGAATTTTATATGTATAGATCAATAACGACAAATAAATATACCCAAATATACATAATATAATAAATATAACTTATTATTTCGAATATACATACTTGTGTATGTTGAAAGTTAAGCCATCCACCCCCTGGCTATTATAAAATTGGATTGAGTCCGGGACAGGCTCAAAATTATACAATGAAATTCGTACGTCGTTACGTATGGTAATAATGGTATGAAAGCTGTGAACAGAGGTATTATTTTGACGCCTCTCAAGTGGCTTCTTGTGTTGAGTACTTTTATTAACTTTTACTAGGGTTTATTATCGTGAAAATACGATAATTATAAAGTAATAGGTAAAACCCCACAGATCGATTCCATTTAAACGTGATAACGCACATACATATTACAGCGGGGCATGAGCTATAAAAACCGACATAAACTAATAGCAATTGGATGGGAAGGGCTGAAGACCGAGCCCAGTGGCGTTCTTTAGGAGAGGCCATGTCCAGCAGTGGACTGATACAGGCTGATGATGATGATATCCTAATATCTCGTCTCTCAAGAAAGCGTTTGACTAATGAAAGCGCAACATAAATGATGACGTGATCGGCGTGATCGTTCATTGGTCAAACGATTTTCTATAAAAATCGCCATCTCTCAAGAAAGCGTTTGTATGTATTGTTATACATATTTATTTGCCTCGTGTACCGACTGTAATTGATGTCCCTTTGTGCTAGCCCCACGCACACCATTATAAATTGTCTCTACCGTATAATAAGTACGCACACAGATATTAATGTTTGAACAGAAATGGCAGGTCATGGCATGGCCATGGCATCGGTCGAGTTATTCGACTGTATCTCGTGAGTTTTAGCCGTGTAATAGTTGTAGTTAGAAATGGCAGGGACGACCTTGACTAATACATAACACCTATTTCAGGATTTTTTCACCTATATACTAAAAGAAACCTACCTATTTCAAAATTACAAAGCTAAGCTAAAAATAAACTACGCAAAGATTTTATCGTAATCAAAAAGCTGATCTAAGATAATCAAAAAATTTCATTTCAAACCAGTAGAGGAGCAAGTTAAAAATATAAATAGACTATAGATAAAAATATAACAACATACTATTATTTCAAAAATATCAAGAAATTAATAGGCTTTTTATTTTTAACTAGGTGCCCGCCCCGGCTTCGCTTGGGTGAATGATAAAAACGCTGTCAAACGGGACAAAAAGTATATCCTATGTCCGTCTCTTGGTTCTAAACTACCTCCCTACAAATTTTAAGCCAAATCGATTCGGCCGTTCTAGAGTTATAAATAGTGTAACTAACACGACTTTCTTTTATATATATATATTTTATTTATTCACTTATAAACACGGCATCTCTTTTGTTAGCCCCCAACCAAACCACGTGTGACTACGCACGTGCAATTTTCTTCTAACATTCATGATCTTACCCCAACATGCGAAGCAGATTATTTTAACTAATTATCGAACTTGCCCCACGTACGTATAGGGGATGAATCCACCCTCGCAATGAAATTGGATTCGTTTGGGGTTCCGATGAGTCATGTGTTTCTGCGAATTCGCGGGAGGATTCGGTTATTTGACAGTATATTGTTATAAATATAGAATATCAGAATCTCACGTTTCCAATTGCTTGTATATCGAGATCCGCCTATAAGTATTCCTTTTATAGAAGATAGATTTGGGTGTCAAAAACGTGAGCTTCAGTCATAGTTTTGAATCGAAATTATCCATCTTCCCTTCTCATGTAAACCTGAGGTTAGTCCTGTCAGAATTTAAGCCGCCCGAGGCTTCTGGGTTGGCTTACCTATCATACCCCGAGTTATGCCTATCATCGCCCTATTATGCCCCGAGTTAGGCCTTTATGCCCCAATTAAGGCATTTATTTAAGCATTATGTTCTATGTTGTTAGGGACACTAAAAACTGGGGATCAGATATTTTTCAGGATAATTTTTATTTAGTAAGCATAAGAACAATAGGTGTTGTTCCTTTTTGATTGTAAGCCATAAAATTTTCAAACATTTTCATCCTCGGATATGATGAATTTTAAAGCTAAAAAAAAGTCTAAGCGAAGACATACCCATTAGAGTATTATCTCAGGACTCAGGGTACGCCACGTCTCGTGTTACAGATGTCCATAGGCTTCGGTGACTTTTTCCCATCAGGTGGCGTATAATGCTTATTTTCTACCTACAGTATTTAAAAAATCTAGCTTCTAAAACCAAACTATCATTTTAACTCTACAAACTTTACGAGACGTGTTCTGTATGTGATTCAGTCAAAGCCAAGTCAGATTTGGTTAAAAAAATAACCACCGTAAAGTTAAAAAAGATAAAGCTGTACAAATTACAATGTCATCGTGACCAGAGCAGGACTGCGGTAATAAATTATGTAGCAACAGAAAGCCGCAGGAGAGCTACAAATCCTTTGGAAATAATTCCGCACTTTGGAGTGTAATCGAAGCTTCGGATCAGTTTTCTGTATTTTGCCGAATTGCTTGCAGCAGTTATGAAAGAGGACTTATTTTTTAAACTCATTTATTACAATAGGTTTGCTATATTTGACATTTAACACTTTGTGATTTTACATGCTCAGAATAATTTGCAATAACTGTTTTGAGTGTGAGTTTGGAAATGTTTACCACTTTCATGTAGTTCAAGTAGCGTAGGCACTTATACGCAAATTGATAAGAATCCTTACTATTAGAAAGGTTGCCTGGAAGAGATTGCTTTTAGCGATAAGGTCGCCCATCGTTACACTTTATATTATTGATTGTTTTTTTTTTTTCTTTCTATTTTTTTTTTATTATTTGGTGTGTACAATAAAGAGTTCATCTATCTATCTATAAACGCGAAAGTTTTCATGTATGGATGCATGAATATTTGTTACTCTTTCACGCAAAAAAAACTGAATGGATTTTAATGAAACTTGGAATGCAGATAGCTTATACGCTTGATTAACACAGAGGATACTTTTTATTGTGAGACCACAGGGCGCAACTAGTAAGGAATAAGCCGTTTGCGTGTTTATAAATATATAATTAATGTCTTTCCCAGATTCGTTTTTACAAACACGAAGCGGTTTAGTAATACGTCTCTATCCACCCGTGTACCCCCTAGATTGAAATTAACGAGTTCACACACACGAGTAAGCACAAACACAAGGTTCTGCAGTCTGAAACAGCCTGAAACAATAGGGTTGCCTACCGGGCTGCCGCACGCGAGACCCACTACCTAAACTAACACAATCGCCGCTAAAAATACCCTGCGGTCTGGAAAGAGTCGCTCCCGTCAACGCTCTGTTACATTTGCTATTATGACGACTCTCGCTCGGATACTTTTTGGGATGTGTTCAAGCGAAAACCGACACTTTTGTTATATCAAAGCTGTTTGTGGAATTGAAACGCTAAGTAATGAATTTTATGGAGATGTGACTTCGGAGGAATGATGGCTTTTGTTACTTTTATTGGATGAACGAGACTGCTTTTAAATTTCAAATAATTCTATGTTGATTAAATCTTTGTTCATGTTCGATGAAGCCCCTACAAACTTCAAAGGGTTGACGCACACTGACACGCTCTTTATTTGTGTAATTTGAACTATTGATTGAGTACTAAATATATTTGATATGATACAAACCAAGACGCAGTGAAGAATTGCTTTAAATAGATTTTAAAACATCAATTAGTGGAATACACGGTGGATTTGAATTCGCTCTTTTCCTTAAATGTATGTACTCAGACCATGCTATAGAATATTAGTCCAAGGTCCATTTAAAAAAAATGGTTTTGTTTTAGTATTTAGTACCTCCTAAAATAAATGCATGACAGCTGAAATGTCTATTTAACGCTACACACAGCGCGGGCACCAGCTAAGTGCTTTGTAAATGTTTCATAGGCAATAAAACACCTGCTTTGTTCAATGTCGCAAGGTTTCCCTTTAGAATTTAATTTTGATAATACCTAAATTTAAGTTTTATTTCATCAGTACTTTTTTTATTTAGTTATATGGGAGCGTTCTGTAGCATGGACTGAACACATACATAAAGGAAAAGAACGAATTAAATTCCACCGTGTATACATAGGAGTAATAGTGAAAGAACAATGTTTGACAAAATCGTGAACTTACATCACATCCAGCAAAGCAACAGCATTCACGAACTTCAAATCCAATTCACACGAACTGCTCGTACTTCTCTCACTATGAGTATATTTAAATCACTGTTTAGTTCTTTTTCCGCACTAGATTCACACGTACCCGGTTACTCAGTACCAGTTTACCAGCACTTAGTGATACGTCACTGCAGGTGTAACGTGAAAGCTACGTGGTACGTCTCGGGCGAGGTGGTAGGGACTGCGTCGCTTGACAGAGGGTCCCTCACGCATGCGCACTTGGGGACGACAACTTAGGGGATGGATTCGTTTCGTACCTACCATTCTCATTTCCCAATACGTGTATTTTGCTTGGACAAATATCAGGATATCAGTGTTGAATAAATAAGAAGGTATTAATTGCGTCAAGATGTAAATGCGATCTTAACTTGGACGCGAAAAACACTTAGTTACAAACATGTAAATAAATAAATTATTGCATTAAATATATGTAGACATTTCACACACCACCACAAAAAACTAAGCAAAGCTTGTACTATGGGAACAGATAGAATACTTAGATGCTCTTTGTTTGTAAATACATACATAGAATATAATATAACACCCAGACATAGGACAAACATCGACGTTCATCACACAAATGTCTGTCCTGGGTGGGAATCGAACCCGCATGCAGTACCAACTGAGCTATTGGATCAGTTAAACATTCATGAGAATATTTTGTTCGACATATATAAGTATTTTCCATATATGAAATTGCATCTGACTTTAACTATGGTTATCGATTATCAGGAAGTCATTCGGAATGGCAGTGTTTTTCTCAGACAAAACAAATCGGTTACGATCAATTTCATTTCGTTTTCCGTTCCGTGTCTTTACTCAAACGAATTATATCATAAGTCAATAAATACAGACGAGGTTAAAGTTATATAAGAGGCTACGATAACGAAAACACAAAAGTTGGTTTTTATGCTGAGTGGAGAGTAGTTTTCTTCTGTTCTTCGTGTTGGCAAGTGGTTAGCCCTGTTGACAGAGTTTTGGCAAGTTTTCTAGGTGGTAGGACTTTTCTGCAAAGTTCGTCTAGGTAGGTACCACCGCATTACCAATTATTCTGCCGCCAAGCAGTTGTGGGCAAGCACTGCTGTGTTCCGGTTTGAAGGGCACTGTAGCTAGTGAAATTACTGGGCAAATGAATTTATGACCTGATCACATAGTCTAGTAATGTTATTACTAGATCGTTCTGATGTCTCAGGATGACGTGCGCACTGCAGCGTCACGCGAAACTCTATACATTAGCGTTCCGAGTGACGCTGCAATGATATGGGCAGCCGTGTCGCTTAACATCAGACGAACGCTTAGCTCATCACGTCATCCCTTAACATAAAAAAAAGTAGTCAGCCTTGGTGACAGTTTTAGCTACCCAAAAGGTTCTGACGGGGCTTAACAATTTTCTCTTTTATTAGTTTATAACAGCCGGGACCGATACCATCGTATCAGAACAGTGCTCAGTTGTAACCAGTTCACCCACTCAAGTCACTGTTCAATCAACTTTGGTATCGTTGCTAAATTACCCTATCAGCTATAACGGCTAATCGAGCTTCGCTGTGAGCGGGGTCGTTTTCAGAAGGTAGCACAAGTTTCTTTGACTGAAGCAAAAGCAACATGAACATAGTTGTAACAAATTGTCTACTGGCTAGATTTGAGCCCGCGCCTTGCAGCACACTTCGCGCTCTCCCAACCGAGCTATGATCGCATACCCAGTGAATAGTCACACTGTCTCATTTTAAACCGACTAATCCAGCGAGTTTGAAAGCACGGTATAAGCCCCGCTGTTTACTATATTTTTATGAACTATAATTTGTGACGATATCATCCTCCTTCATCATCATTCCAGCTTTCCGCCTGCTTTCGTAGTTTTCGCATCAAACTTCGGCCATTCACAATTAGATTTAAATTCAAGTTTAGAACATTAGTCGCATTTTCATTTTCGATAATTTTTTTGCATTCTACCATCGCACGCGGAAGCCTTATAAAGTTCGCTCCTCGCTGTCTTCTTTTAAAACTAAAAATTATACATATAATATTATAATTTGGATTCCCATAAGTGAAGTTTAAGTTGTATCAAATTTTATTATTTTATTTTTAAATTACAGCAAAATTATTATTGTTTTACCAAAAATACACAGTATCCGAAGATCTTATTTTAAATTCACTAATTACTACGTGTTCCCGTGAGTGTCCTTCCCGACAGAGTACTGGAATTGGAAGGACCTCCGGGACACTTTAAGTCACTTAAGGTACCTATGTCTATAGGTCACTTTAAAATCCATTCCACGATGTCTTGATTTACATTTACAAGGCGAAAGTGCTCAAGCTCAACAATCCAGATAGTCAAACAGCCAAATGTGTATTAATAAAACATGATAACACGAGGATAAACAAGGAAACACCCCATCCCGAGGGATACGAGCCCATCGGCAACAAACTTACAGGTAACGCAGGTTTATAAAGTAAAAGTAAACATGTTCCGATAACATACATATTTTTATAATGAACTAAGCTTATTACAACTGGATTCATGTTAATCTAAACAAAAAGACGGTGAATAATAGTAACTGATTATAACTAAAAAGGTACCTTGTTCGACTGTTCGTAATTTTTTTTTTTTCTTTTCTATGCGGGATTTATACAAGCGAATTGGCTCGGAGAGCTCTAGACCACTTTAATATTTACACTGAGTCACCAAATTATCACCGTTTTATATATTGTCTTAGATACAGCAATTTTCAGATTCCAAGGTTCAAGTTCCGTAATTTTTCATTGAGTTTATTTAACTTCTCTATTTAAAACTCGGGTAAGTAAAAAAACAACTGTAGAGCATGTAACGGCAGACTTCGCAGGCGGCAGATTTAGTGATAATTGAACCAATTTCGCCAACAGGTATTCGAGTTTTAATCGATACAGCTTTGGTTGAACTTTTTCTACGGATATTCTCGGCGTTTCGTACAAACGAAGGACCAACTTTTGCTTCGTCACGTTCATGGATTTGATGGGGAATTGGGTCATGCAATTTCAATATAATATCAACTTTTAATTGAGTAACGAGTCCAATATAAAAAAATGCTGTTGATATTTACGATATTTACGTTATAATCGAATAGATACTTAATATGATTTATGTTTTTTAATTACTTTATTCATTAATTACATATCTACCAGTGTGACCATTTATAAATCTTTTAATGATGATGATTATGATGATTAAGATGGTGGCGGTGGAAATAATGACGTTTACGGAATGGATTTTACGGTGTAACACAATATATTACTATACAATATACACAATTCCTAATATCGCGCGAGTCAAATCCCGCTAGTCGCTATAAATTTTATAGGAATCATAATGTCTTTGTAGATGATTGACTTGCTAAGACTTAATGAAAAACAGGGCTCCTAACGAAACAACAGAAAATACTGTTTCAGATAAAATCTGCATTTAGCTGCAGAAAAGGATACGCCGTTGCATTGGCATCTTAATGGTATTCAATTCAACCGACTGAGCTTCAAGAAAATTTTTCTCCATTCATACCTCGGGTTCAACGGCCTGCTCTACATTTATCCCTGACATTTCTAGGTCGTACCGCACCGATTTTAATTTTCAAATGTCCTTTTGTGCCTGCTTTCCCAGGCTACTATTCTGTCATAATAATGAACTAGACGTTTCTAGCATTCCACGAACGGTCTTTGTAACTTTCATCTATAGAAATAAACTATTTTCTCTCATTTCCAGCGCTGTTAATAAAAATTGCGAGTTATAAGAATTGCGATATTATTTTTATTCCTTTGTTTTACTTGCATCTTACGTGTATTTATTTCTAAAAAATTTATTCTCAGTTACATGAACAGAAATAAGTATGACCATCCAAAAGTCCGAACTTCAATCGAAATAGCAGGTAATTTATCTGACAGACTGAAATAAGCCTGGTATCTCAGTTTTACAAAAGTTCTTAATTATATATAGTTTGTTGTTAAGGATTTGAAATATTATAAGCGAAAAAAGGGCGGGACATTTTAAAGTAATATTAAATTTCAATAGCGTTTAAAATGACGACGCCATAGTAAAGCGTGTCTCATCAAGTAATAAAAATGTATTAGCAGTCAAGTGGGCGGATATTAGTCGTGTTGTTCTAGCGTAGGAATCGGACCACCCGATCTTTTCCCACGGGTGCCGTAGAGCAGACTAAGGGAAAAGGGATTTTTTATTGGTTATAGGAAAAGCATTTGACCCCTGTCTCGCCTAATGTTGAGCTATGACGTGGTCTAAAACGGGGCATGCTTGCCTTGTAATACCTGTTCACTATTTACTTGAAAACACTCAGGTAATAGTTAGCTAGAAACAATAAACTGAGAGCTTTCAAGTCAAGAGTGAACTGGGGCCTTACCGCGTAAGTCTGGTGGAGATCGTAATCGTGTTCTCTCTTGCTCGCACTCGTGGACTCGTTAATTGGCGCGTGCGAGATGGCAGGCGAAGCCGATTTCCAGAACGCTTACGCGGTAGGGGTGCAGGTATATTCTAGGCAATATTCAAGGAATGGGCACTAACATTCTCCTCGGTGCATTGTACTCTACTGCGTTCACAAAGACGGCTGCCAAGCGTGATGATAAGGCAACAGTGGTCGCTAGCTTGAACGTGGGTGGATATTCCTTGACTGAAACGAACAAATCTACAATCCATTAATAAATTAAACAGTACATACACCCAAAATTCTTGCCATACTCGTTTATAGATAGGTCTATAATGACTGAAACGTACCCGGTAGTTGGCATCTGGCTCCGTGTCGGCGGATAGAACAAACCGATCCAGAACGATACTGTAATTAAATCGGAATTATTCTCACGTCGATGGATTTTGATTAATATCCTTTTCCTTTGTTACTCATTCAGAATATGTTATTTTACAGGCTGTTTCAACGGTTTTAATGAAGTAATTCGGGTTTATTAATATACAGACTAATTTGCATGCCACGTTTATAAATGCTTTATGTACATTAACTGTTTAATGAATGATTAAATTAAACTTAAAAAAGAAACATTTTTTGTGTATAATAATTAAGAGTAACATTAGCCTTTGTCGTTGCGATGACGAAAAACATGACCTAGTTTCTTCCTAGAATTTTTTATCTGTCCAAAGCCTTTGATTATTAAAGTCCAGGGCAAAGGAAAGAACAATTTCCAACTGGCAATCTATAAGTTAGCTGTATAACCGATAGGATTTCCTTTACTCAACGATTTCCGCGCCCGATGGGAAATTGCAGTGGAAGGAACCTGCGACGTTGCCAATTAACATTTGTAGCGCCACGAGCATCTACAAGGTCATGCTAAAAGTACGGGCAGAATGAAACACAGTTTGAAAACTTGGTAACTTAGATCAGGGTTGTTATATTTATAGCAGTATAGACCTTCAGAGAAGACGCTCTACGAAGCCGATTGTCTTCCTCTTTAGCTCTATACGCATTATATATCACCACTGCGTAATAAGATTACAAGACTGTGAGACCAGCTAGGCGATCATGTAACTTGATTGCAACCAATAGAAACACATATTGGTATGGATTTGAGTTAGAAACTTTGAATACGCAATTTCTATGCATACTTTTTTTGGGTTAGCTCCACACTTTTGTGTATTTAGCCAGTGTCAAGTTGTTGATGATTTCTCAAGTTAATTAATATATATGAGTCAAGTCATCAAGTCAAGTCATACATAGTCTAGTCTAGTCAAGTCATACTCCTAGTAAAATGGTGGCAACTTTACCAGATGCTTCTATGGAGTTATGGAAACAACACGAATAGAAACGTTCAGCACTTAACGAATGAAATGCCACCAATTGTATGCACTAACACTGAAAACAACACAAGTTTTGGAAAATAATACAATGCGGCGACGCGATCTTTTTCGGTTTCCCGCAAAAACTCCCTATACATATTTGGTTACTATGGAAATTTTCAAATTAGGAATGAATTGCTCCAGTTGCATTGCAATCACAGTTCCGTGATCGCCCTCTGTCTAAGAGTATTCTCTTCTCTATCTACGCCCCCTGTCATAAAGTCTCAAAAGAACTTCGAACGTCCTTCCTCTATCGTGTAGGTTGAAAATTGCATGAGCATTAAAATCGGTGTTAGTCATTTGATTCTTTTTCTGGCCATAGACAAGTAAAATGTTAATCGAAAGCTTAAAAGTAAGATTATTCTTAAGCAGTTTTAGAATGGCATTGAAGATTGGTATTACTTTACGTGAGTAATATCTAAAGATGTTACGATAACTCGTGAAGAACTTTGCGACGTGACTCTGAATAATGGCAGAATTTCATTAGCTGTCTCGGAATCCTGTGAACGGAGAAGGAATGAAATTATAACAAATAAGCCGATCGTTATTACCCCGCCTTCACTCAGTCAGCCTACTTATGGCAGGTTCGTATTTGAAGTTTTCTACTACATACTATTTAAAAGGTTAAGGTCGTTATCGCCTTGCAGTTAGTCTGTCGGTTATAACGTTCAAAATATGATACAGATTCAAACTACGTTAAATATTTCATTATATTTCGAATAAAACATCTGTGAAAACATGTAGCATATTGGCTCGGCGAGTGCTTCCATCAGATAGACCTTATGCTTGTCATAGGCTGTAGTTCCTTGCTTATTAAGCTTGTTTCAAAAATAAATAATATCATCTCGTCTTGATTTCACTCACTCACTAACTCAGGACCTAATTCGATTGAGAGAATGAGATTTCAAAATATCAGTAGACCGACCAATAACACAACCTAACTTATGGATATTACAAAGTGGAATACGGAATGAATTCATGAATACAATAAAGTGTATCCTTGATCTGAATACAAAGTTATGTGGTCGATACGTTTTATAAATAATACGAGTACTATATAGAACGAAAATATTAGGCTACCAATGTTGCTTGTCATTTTTTCAACCTCTACACGAAGGAGCTACGCGAAAAGAATACCACCTTTTATAAATTCTCGAACTACCATTGGAGGCATAATAGAGGATAAGGATCTCATACAACTAGATAACAAAGAACACTATAAGGTAGCCCAAGACAGTAGCGATTTAGCAAACCGCAAGAAGTAGAATGCATTCATATAAAGCGGGTTACCGGAATCGGTGGGTTGCGATACCATCGGAGCGATGCCGGTCGTGGCGCGCCGCGCGGGCTGCGGGTCATGCAACTATAACGCTAGTAGAATAGTAGGAAGGAACCACAATCACTAATTAAAGAGTTTATTGAGGTACAAAATCTATGAATATTCATTCATTCATTTCATCATTTAATTGTAAGAAATGTGATCTGATCTAAAGGGGACATACATAATTCAATATGAGGTAGGAACGTTTCATTAATTTCTAGTTTTATCTTACGTTTTACAAAGTGTTAAGGCATTAAACTAGTTTTTTATTAATAGACTTAATAAAGACGTTTAAAGTCTGTAAATCACATTACTAAATCGTAAATCAACACATGTTAATACTTTACAGAGAGTTAGTAGAGTAGATATCTAATTTTTATATTAATCTATGAATATTGGCATATTGTCTGTCTAACACTCATCCCCTTCGACCCACGAATTAGACCCAAAGATGTAGTCTCAGTAATACAAAGAGAAGAGAGAAAGTAGAAGTAGTAGTAGTTTCAAGAGAGTAAGTACGGATTCATACTAAGTTTCGTTCTTGAATATGACTCTAAGCATCTCATCTCTGTCTTTACAAACTGTCAGTTAACAATAAATAAAAAGCCATAGAAAACAGAATAATATTGGCAAGTAGAAGCTGGTTTAGCTATATAATTTTCTTCACCGTCTGGTACGCTAAGCTTTTTCGAGTACAAGTAGCCCCACTTTTCGTACGGATGTTATAGTTCTAGATGTTTTACTTCTATGCTGCGGGAATGCTGCTAGGCCGCGCCTTGGGTCGCCAGGGCTTTGCATTTATCAGATTGTTTCTACAAACACTTCGATTTGAAAGTTTGTAGATAAATTCAAGGTTGCGACGGCGCCGAGGCAAGTAATAGCTCCACTTCCCAGAATCAGACGTCGGACTCAACGTTTCCACTACATGAATAACACTGCGAGACTGTGCTCGCAAAGTTTAGGATGTAAGTAGATGGCTAGACATGACTGTAGACATGTAACAACCTGATCTTTTTATAACTAACAACTCTAAACCAAACAACATTTCCGTAATAATCCTTAAGAAGCAATTGGTATAGAACATTACGCTTGAATAATATGGTTGTTTTCATCCACAATAAAAGCTATTTTTTTCAATTGTTAGATAGGCTTGCGTTTGACCATTATCGCACCTGATGGTAAGTAACAATGCTATAAATTGGTACCAAAATAATATCTAGTATAACTCCGCTAAAACTTGAGCTCAGTTTCAGAGTTACAGCTGAGTCAATCGGAAATAAATGCTGTATTTCCCTACGGAACTCTAAACAGCGCGGAAACGTGGAACTCAGAGCGTGGTCGCCGAATTATTGTCACGTGGGAACCTGGGCGATCACGCAACTCGATTGCAACAGATAAACACAAATTCGTATGGATTTGACATTTTGAATACGCAGTTTATGTGCATAGTTAGTATAGTAATTTCTCCGGATGCTTTATCACCCCCCTGGTAACAATGCGTTCCAACATTTTAACGTATTATCTTAGAACACACATTTTGTTAGCTAATACTAGTTTAATTATTTGGTTAGTGGAAATGTATGAATAAATATTTGCATAGGAGCTGTTGATTTTATGTGCTGAAGTCGATCCCTTGATTGTAGATACAACATCGCTCGATGTCGTCCATAGAAATTCTCCTCACTGCCTTCTTGTCGGCTCTGAATGTTTGGTCTCTTCTATGCTCCTCAAACACGTAACAAAACGAAATTTGGTTACATAACACGGCAAATAAAAAAAATAGTTTATAGCTTTTAGTATGTAGAGAATGGCAGTAAGCAACCCTAGCACTCGAACACGCAATGTTCAAACAACCCTTTTTGTAACCAGATAATGATTGTGACTTAGATTAATCACAAACTACTGTGTGTTTTCGTGTTTATTACGCCAAAGTCATGGCGAGAAAGCGAGCAATACCTACCATTATTTCACATCAAGTTTGTGTAAAATGGAACGTTTTCTGCCGTGACTCATTTGATGGCGTTTTAGGACTTGTGGAATAGAAATACATTGATGAACAAATGATTACGTACTGATGAAATCATTAAAGTCTTATTAAATCGGGAAGCTTAACATCACAAGCGTAACCGGTATAGTGGCGTAGTATAAATAGTCCGATTATTATTAAGCCCGATGATCGGGCTGAGGAGACTCTGTCGGCTCACTAAATAAATAAATATTGTGGACATTTCACACAGCGCCATCTAGTCCCAAACTAAGTAAAGCTTGTACTACGGGGAGCAGACAACTAATACAATACTTAGTTTTTTTTTGTAAATAGAATACAATACACTATAGTACGATGATTCAATAAATAGGACTACTGAGCTTTTTTGTTCGCATAGCACAATTCGATTGTCGAGATAAAGATGCGTTACTATTACGCAGCAATATTTCTGTACTGCATAGATTTGGCTTTTTTACGACTACCCGGCGCCGGTAGCGTTACGTCAACCATTCCGTTCTGGGAGCTATCGTTGATAGAATGACCGCTACTAGCCGTAATTACTTATCCAATAGACGGCTCTTACGACATCCATGAGGAAAGATGGAGTAGATTTACTAGGTGGTAGGACTTTTCTTCAAAGTTCCACCGCATAGCCAGTTATTCTGCCGCCAAGCAGTAGTGCACAGATGCAATTGTTCTGTGGCATTAGCTAGTGAAATTACTGGGCAAATGAGACTTTAACATAATCTCACAGTCTAGTAATTATTATTAGATTGTGCTGATGACGGGCGCAGTGCAGGGTCACGCGAAACTATACTTTCGAGTTCCGAGTGATACTGATATGGGCAGCCGTGTCGCTTAACATCAGGCGAATGACTAGCTCGTCGTGTCATTTCTTAACATAAAAAATATATAAGCTAGCATTTGCAAGTGCAGTTAGTTCACGAAAGGAATGTTTTCATGAACAATTTTTCTTGGTGTAAACTGTATTTGTTATCATTCCCTTCCCGCCATACCACCTTCCTACCATTTTCTCCTCTATTGTAAGGAGCTCATTAGGTCAAACTCCCTTTTATAATTATCCATCTTCATCATCATCATCATCAATGGCTTAATAAGTACTATAATTTAAGCAGGATTTTGAAGAGTTTTAAAGCACTATTGTCAACGACTGATTATATATATTAGGTCTTTACCTATGAAATTGCCGTTTTGTTTGAAAAAAGTTAAAGTATTTTTTTTTCGAACTTATTTATTTCTTTTATTCAAAGTAATCACCCCTGTAATCAATGCATCTTTGCCAACGCTGTGGCAGTTATTGGATGCCCTTCTTGAAAGAATCAGCAGGACGGGGGACAACAAACTCTTCAAAGGCGTTTTGTACTGCCTCTCGGGAATTGAATTTTTTTCCCGCTAAAAAGTTGTCCAAATTTTGGAAAAAGTAATAGTCGGTAGGCGCAAGATCTGGTGAGTATGGCGGATGAGGGAGAGCTTCCAAACCAAACTCATGCAGCTTAGAGACGGTCTGTTGTGCAGTATGGGGTCGTGCGTTGTCGTGAAGTAGCAGTGGAGACGACCGATTGACCAAAGCTGGTTGCAGACGTGCTATTTTCGCCATCATTGTGGTCAGTTCTTCAATGTACACATCTGCAGTAATGCTCTCGCCGTTTTGTAAAAAGCTATGATGAATCACACCAGCACTAGACCACCAAACTGTGACCATCACCTTTCTAGGGGTCATTTTTCGTTTTGCACATTGCTTTGGTACCGAACCAGGATCTAACCAACTTGCTGAGCGCTTTCGATTGTCAAAAAGAATCCATTTTTCGTCGCACGTAACAATTCGGTTCAAAATTCCTTCATTTCTGTGCCTGTTAAGCAGCGCAAGGCAAGTCTCGACGCGTACGTTGCGCTGGCGATCGTTAAGTTCGTGGGGCACCCATCTATCAAGCTTTTTTATCTTGCCAATCTGTCGCAAATGGACCAATATTGTTTTAATGCTAACATCACAAGCTGCTGCCAGCTTAGCTGTAGATTGAGATTCATCAGCTTCCACAATCGCCTTTAATTCATCATTGTTGACCAAAGTTTCCGGACGACCACGAGGTTCATTTTTCAAGTCAAAATTCCCAGAACGGAACCGAGCAAACCAATAACGGGTTGTACGTTCGTTTGTACAGTTCTCTCCGTAAACGTCGTTGATGTTACGTGTCGTTTGTGCCGCGTTGGTGCCACGACGGAACTCATATTCCATAATTACACGAAATTTCAAAGTATCCATTATGAGGAAAAATGTTGAAATGTAATGAAAATACAACGCTAATCAATAAACAAAAGACTTATATTGTAAATAGAATGTCATATTTTTAAAACAAAATTAATTTAATTTCGAATTCATAGCCAATCAAAACTTTTTTTTGTTTGAAAAAGTCTGTACTGCAATACGGCAATTTCATAGGTAAAGACCTATTATATAATATACTAAAGATATAGCAATATTTATAAATAATGCCGATTCAGCACAGCAAGGTTGTTATCAACCATAACACCACAGAATTCTATTTATTATCTATTTTACCGATCCCGCCGGCGAGGTCGACGTACCTCCCCGTAGGTTAGCTAGAACGGTCGCGACTTTCAATAGGGTCCACTCTTCCAGTGGACGTAGTCTTCTCGATCCTCTTATCCCGGCAACGGCCCAAGCCAAGGCTCGCACCCCCTCCGGCGCAGACGAGTGGGAGGGAGGAGGAGGCGTTACGCGCACCTCCTCCCTCCCCCGTAGTGGGGCCACTGGTGGAGAGTCGGGGGACTCTCCGCCGGCTTGCACGGCCCCACACGTCTGGTGGGTGATCTTGGTGAGCAAGGTCACCCATCCTTTGGCGCGGAGAGGCCCGAAAGGGCCTGTCGCCGGGGGCGAGCTGGCTGGACTGCAGTCGCGACCCCTTCTCGCCCCGGTACGGCGGACGAGGGCTCACGGGGGGGTTTTAGTGGGTTCGAGTCCCACATACCCCCTGCCACCACCCCCGTGGTGGCAGGGAAGTGCGAGGGCATTTCCCCCCCTCAAAAAAAAAAATAAAAAAAAAAAAGGCTCGCACCCCAGGGGTGCCCTTGAGCACTAAATATTAAATACTTATTTTATAGCGCAACAACCTGGAACGTGTCTTACGCAAGCAATACAACCGCTTTTATTCAAAGTTGGTTGCACCTTTATTAATGCAAAAGCTACAGCCACATACTAACATAAATGTTCCTCAACGAAATTGCTGAGCCTGTCATGTATTCTAGATATTTCTGTTTCCAAACATAATATACATCAAAACTAACGCGTTTGTTCCGCCTCTGATACAATAGCATACCTCTGTTACAACATTCCTCTACCATGAACTACATTAATGTGGAATATGTTCACAAACAGTTTCAAATTATTGTCATGTCTGTTCTGTACGAATTTAATTATTCAGGTGAACGGGTGGAATCAATAGCGGCGTTAGTTAATAGCCTCGCGACATTGAGGATGCCGATGTTAATAATTGTACCTAAGTAATATTTATTGATAAGGTTACTATGCCCGTATGTACTAAAATTTTACAGTTCCTAAGTTCACACTTTTTGTTTTGTTTTTTTTTTTTTATGTTTTGGCTCCACACTTTTGTGTATTTAGCCAGAGTCAAGTAATTGATAATTTTTCAAGTTAATGATATTTATGCAAATATGTGTCAAGTCATAGTCGAAGTCATCAAGCCAAGTCATAGTCAAGTCATAGTCGAGTCAAAGTCATACTCTTAGTAAAGTGGTGGCAACTTTATTTGAAGCTTCTATGGAGTTTTGGAAACAAGACTAAAAGAAACGTTTCACCATCATTATACCACTTTCCCACACTCATCCCTGTAATCCAGCACTTAACGAATAAAATGCCACCAAATTTTATGCACTAACACTGAAAATAACACAAGTTTTGGAAAATAATACAATGCGGCGACGCGATCTTTTTCGTTTTCCCGCCAAAAAACAAGTTCACACTTATCTCCCTAGCCAAACTAGTGTCAAGACAAGACAACCAATGGGCGTTCAGTGTTTGGTCTGCCAAGTTGAGACGAATTTAACGGACGTATACATCCTTGTTTACGTTCCTTGTATACGGAACCCGGAGAGATTTTAATCGATTTTCCATTAAGTATGGTAATATATGTTAAACGGAAACTAGAAAAAAAATGTCGTTTTAACTGAAAACAAAGCAGTAAATTTTTGACTGAGAAGAAGCTTCTCCGTTTCAGCTTGGATAATGATGATTCCGTATGTCCGGCCTTTCTCATCTACGGATCGCATTTCTCAACCGATTCTCGTGAAATCTTGTGAGCAGATTCGATACTCGTAATTGTATGGAAATTTTGGTCGAAAAAGTTGGAAATTTTTCAAAATGGGTTGAAAACGTCAAGTCGTTTTTTAGCTTTAAGCTATGCAAAGACAGATTCGCAAATTCTATAGCTCATAGAGTATAGAGATTAATTTTAATTTTTTATTGACGTTCCAACGACGTTAGTTAGAATCAACATTTTTCAATAAAAGTAATTAAATCTTAAGCATTTGAGACTGCAACTCTAGTTTGAAAGTGCCCAAATGAAGTATTCAATTAGTATCTTATTTTGCCTTCTGTATGAAAAGATTTCAAGGCAAGCTTTTACGAAGGCATTTCATTCAGAAAAGGTTTGTTTTACATGCATTCTCCACCCGCTAGTAACGGTCGAAAAAATCTGACTATCATCTCCCAAGTCTCAAATAAACTGGTGTTGCTACCCAAAAACAATATCAGTTATCCCTCGTCATAACGCGTCAAGGTTACACCGAAGGAGCCATTTAATTAACGCCGGATTTACGTCCGTACTTTACTGTAACCTGTAACTTTAACCGCGTAATTAGAGAACGTAACGCAAACCGAACGTAAACGCCGCGGTTACGTCTCACGTCGGTCGCCACGTCACACGCAATAACAGTAAACTCGAAGTCGCAAAGTTAAATTGCTACTGATGTACGTTTTTAAGTTAGAGTTAAATGGGGTAAGTAAACCTATAGACCTAATTGACGTAACTATAATTAATATCATTAATTTAAAAAGTATCCCGGTTATGCTGATGGTAATGACGATTTAAGCAACATGTTTTATCAGCGTCTATGGTGTGGTGGTTGAGGTGGCTCATAACATGAAGGCATTCAGATTCGATTCCCGCGAAAAAATAAGCATTTGTGGGCAGAAAAAGCACAAGTACTTGTTGTGTCTGGGTCTCAAAAATTTCGTGCTTTTAATTACGAGTTTTCAAACTGACGTCTTATTTATAAAATAAATTAACATTGACAGGAGTCTACGATTATCATGGTCCCATAACACCCAGACATTTGCGCTTTCCTGGGCCCCTAGGTTCGGGAACACGGTATATATTTCGAATGAAATCCAAAAACTTACATAACTACCCTAGCCTAGAAATCTTACTTACTAACTACCTACTATTTATAGAATATTATTTATTTATTAAATGGTTACCCACATACCCTACAGATACAAGGATCTTAGATCGGATCCAGGAAAGTATTATTTATTTCAATTAAGCAGTACGTGATTGCGACGTCAATGTGATGGGAAATTGACTCAAAAAGTCTCTTTGGTAAATTTTAATTAAAATATTTTCCCTTCTTTTTCAATAAAAATAAACCGAAAGAACCGATCAGAAATGACTTAGAGGAAAACAGTGTGTCCATTAACCATCACGAACTGATTATGTCAGTGGGACCCGTATCATATTGCTCGGCACATATTTTTCTGATACCATGTCTACGAATTCCACACAAAAACACCCTAAATTCGACTCTACAACTTTTAAGATAGGGTTTGGTTTTCAAGCCGGCAGCGGTCGCGTTAGGTCGTTAAGGCCCAACCTCCCCTCTCTCCCACTACAAGTCAAACGCATAAAGCAGAACCCCACTTCATTAAGTGTTCGACGAGCTGAGCGATTAACTTGAGAGATTTACTTTTATAGGTAAGCCACGTATGTTAGGGGTAGCTTTATGAAATTGTTTCAGCACATTCGTACTGGGGGTTATTGTTGCTATAAATTCTAGAATTAAACCTTTTCGGGATGAGTTATGCGGTGCTCCGTTGCCAGTTCGAAGTTCGCCATGCGAGCCTTACGTGTATTATCGTTCTTTATCAAGACCAGGGTTTTGCAACATAGCTAATGATTATACAAAATTAATAACTGAAAATTTTGATCGCATTTATAATTTCGTACGTTTTAAATGGGCCCGTAAGTTAGGGATGGGTAGTCATTTAGATGCCATGATACCAAGCTAAAGTCAGCCTATTGATCATTCTCGTACTATAAGTATACTAGCTCATGCCCGCGGCTTCGCCCGCGTGGCATATAGGAAACAAAGAAAAATTTTCATAGATAATTCAACCACCCAGTTCACCCTCTTAGGGGTGGAATTTAGAAAAACCCTTTTTTAGTGTAGGTATACACTTTACAAAGAACACACCCTCTAAATTTCAAGTCTCTAGGACCAGTGGCTTAGGCTGTGCGTTGATATATAAGTCAGTCAATAAGTCAGTCAATCAGTCAGTCAGGTCTTTGAATTTTATATGTATAGATTTAACTAGAGGCAGCCCGCGGTTTGGCCCGCGTTTCTTTATATAAACTTCAATACCTTCCAAAACTCACACCCAATGGTAGTCAAATGGAAAGTGAATTTTGAAACTGTGCGTTTTGTATTATTTATTTATTTACTATGTGTATGTTAGTGTGGCTTTCAATATAGGGTAATTTAACCTCGAAAAATTAGAAAAGCGGGTAAATTGCAGTTAAAACCAGGAGGTGTCTCTAGTAGACTGTAAAACCAATATTTCAAAGAGTATTAGACGTATAACGCTCGTACGTATTTTAATTGTTCATATTTCACAACGTCGGTCTTCGACAGGGTATTATCACTCATATCTACAATCGTTTTTACACACCTACACAAAGCCTACACATGAAACTCGCCGCAAAATCCAGATAAGCAAAATACAGCTCTGAATAATATTGTCGGTAAAGAATAAACAACCAACAGCAGTTATCTTAAACCTTAAAGCCACAGATTTAAACGTGTGAAGTTATAACGCTGATTAAAAACTGAGGAAAGATATTATTCGGGCTGAAATTACCAACGAACTTTTAACAATTTTTTACAAACTTTCGCAGACTCATTAGAGGGTTAGGGACCTAGGGCTGTGAGCGTCAGGTACCTAGGGCATACGTTATAAAAGTTTTAAAGGTAATCTGAGCTATACTTGCGTCTTACGTGTTTAATGTTTTAGGTACAGCGTCCGTTGCCTCTTAAAGAGGGTTTCCAGGCATTGAATGAGAGTATTAATAAATAATGATATTCAAAGCTTAAATTTAAAATATGAACCAGCGAAACTAAAATTAAGTACCCAAGGTATAGGTACAGGTACTTAATTAGTAAATAATTAATCACAAACTCACCGTACCAAGTTCTAAACTAAAAATGCATAGTTCAGGTTCCAACACAATGGCAGTAAAAATATATAATAAAATCCCGGAAATGATTTTCGCTCAATAAAAAGACTACGTTCTTAGTAAGGTTTTAAAAGATTTTCTAATAAAGAAATGTTACCGTAATTGACAGACTTTTTAAGCCACTTTACTATTAACTTTGCTCAAAGGTATTTGTAGGTATTTGTTTTGTTTAATGGATTGGCCTGGTCTTCACCTAACCTGGTGCTATACCCTAATGGTGTCATATGTGTTACACACACATCAATAACACCATTATTACAAAACATATATATATGTTAGCAATAAATAATTGAGTATTGTATATGACGGTGGCAACGTCCAATTATAAACTCTATGCGCAGCGGGCAAACCGTAATTTACCCTGTGGTAGCATTTAAATTTATTACAGTGGCAACACCGGCAACTGTCATCGCTCCCCCACCCATCTGGCTATATAAAGGGAGCGCTAGGTGTACTACGGATCATTCTAGCTCTGGACACGGCTCGGTGCGCATGCTGAAGGCCTATAGTTATATAGGTTGCAACCTACGCACCTGACGAGCCTGTCAGCCTGTATATACTAGTGTCTCTAGTGAGAGTTCATTCGAATATACATAATAACATTACTATACTTACGTATACACTAAGAATTCCATGAAAATATAATACGTTACAGTAATGTACATTCGAACGAATAGTCCTGTACGTAAGCTGGTATTTTCAAGCGTAAAAACTTGAAAATACCAGCGACGTAAGGAAGGTGTTAATGCTAAGCTACTGCAGCTTGTATCCGCCACTAGCCAAGGTCTAACTGAAGGTATAAAAACGATTTGCAGTCACGGAGATCGCTTTCCCGAGAAGGTATATCATATGAGCGGAACACGTCGTCTTCCACCCACCCACGTCCCTTCCTATACCACCAGCCGCACGGCTCTAGAATGTAAAGTAAACTAAAGAGAAAACTTCTGAAAGCAATTTCGAAATCGCATAAAGCGTTTGCTACTTTAATATTTTAAATTAGGCTCTGAAATAACATTTAAAAAGCCATTTATGAAACTGTGAAATTGTATGAAGGTTTTAATAACGAAGTTTTCACTTGTAGAATCTGGTCTAGACGTTTAGAACAGAAATATCATGAAAGCATATCAGAATAGAAAAGGGGTTTTTATATTTTTTTAGATATAACTTTTTAAATCGTATAATTTTTTAAATGTTAAGGAATGAGGTCGTTCGCCTGAGGTTAAGCAACACGGCCGGCCATAACACTTGTAGTGTCACTCGGAACTCTATTATAGTTTCACTTGACACTGCGCTGCGGAAATTATACTGAGACGAGACATCAGCGATGTCTAGGAATAAGATTCTTAGGTCCGTATTTCAGGACGACGCTCAGTCATCGATCGGTACTCAAGCAGAGATTTCATTCATAAAGTGATCAATTAGTGAATGAAATCTCTGCTTGAGCACCGATCGATGACTGAGCATCGTTCTGTAATACGGACCTTAGACTGTGACATCATGTCATAAAGTCTCAATTGCCCATTAATTTCACCAGCCACATAGCACCAGAATACAGTAGTGCTTGCACACTACTTGCACTTGCACTACTACTTGACGGCATAATAACTGGCAAAGGGATATAGTACCTAACTTGACGAACTCTGCATAAAAGTCATTCGAACTTCGTAAACAAAGTCGCTACAAGATACTGTAAGAGACTTAACTTAAACCCTAACAGCCTTATCAATAAACACGAAGTAGCTTTAGATTAGTTACACCAACTTTTGTCTCTTTCGATCCAGCTAAATATTCCAGTAGCAAAAAAAGGACAAAAGCTGAAGCTAACTAATCCGAGACTAATACCCGTTTATTAATAAGGCTGTAAGTTTTTATTAATTGCCTTATTATACCGATTACTTTTTGTACAGATCGATTATTTGACTTACGTTGTAAATTAGTACTTACGTAAATCGTTAATCGTAGAAAAGATAAAGCTTTATCTAAATGTGGATATCCACGAAAATCTAAATAACCAATGCCAAAACTTAAAATGAACCATATTATTACTGTCGGGGATAAAGATGATCGCAGTCTCACACGCGGCACGATCGAGCGGCTCGCACCGTCTAGGAATGATTTCCCGCGGGTCACACGCAGGGCAGCCTCGCCAAATAACGCGGCTTCCACAGGTTACAAATTGTATGCTTTGCAGTGACGCGAGAATTTATTCAATTGATTATGCGACACAAGGGTAAACTAGTCGGTAATTGTTTATAAGATATTGATTTCGATGAAAATAACAATAAACAAAATAAGTACTAGCGATTTACTGAATTGTTGATAGCTCTTTTAGTTGATCACGAAACTTTGATTGCAATACAACAGGAGATATTTCCATGCTAACTATGCAACTGCGTATTGAAACTGTCAAATCCTTACAAATTTGTGTTTCTATCGGTTGCCATCGAGTTTATGATCGCCTAGCAGATATTAGCAAATTGTCCAGTGTTAAATATTTATAACTACCCCCATACCGCTTTCATATTTTATCTAAAAGCCGTGTTGCATAGAATAGTTCATTCATTCAATAAAATTTTGTCTATCTATTTTGTACATTGTGTTTTGTTTAGAATCAAACAGCTGTTAGCTAGCTCGGCGGCACCATTTACGAATAAAAATAGGTCAAGAAAATCGGCCCTACCGGAAAACATACCTTAGAGTACCGGGTGTAAATAACTGATAAAAGAAAGAGTATCATTGAAACTAACTTACATTGACAGCCACTGCTGTCTGGTGGTTGACCAAGTCGGCTCATAGCTCGGAGGCGGTTTGATTCCCACGACACGACAAGTATTTGTGCACAAAACCAGCTCGTCACATAATTAACATTGCTTTGTTAATAAATGATGTGACGATCTAGTCGTTTACCCGATGTTGAGCGACGCGGCCGCCTATAACAGAACAGTGTCACTCGGAACTCTAAAATATAAAGTTTCGCGCGACACTGCACTCTGGTAATAAGATTACTAGACTATGAGATCAGGTCGTAAAGTCTCATTTGCCTAGAAATTTCACTAGCTACAGTGCCCTTCAAACCGGAACTTGCGCACTACTGCTTGGCGGCAGAATAAATGGCAAAGCGGTGGTACCTACCTAGACGAATTTTGCAATAAAGTCCTACTACCTAATAAACTTGTTCTGTGTCTAGATGTCGTGGGATCTTTGGTTCTCGTAGTTCCTGCCCCTAGACACACGGAATCCTAGTTAGGGTCCACGATCTATGTATATGATCGTTGGACGTTATTATTATTGAATTCAGATACAGACACTCACCTATATAACAACATTGCGATGCAAGAAGTGAAGTCTGAACCAGTTGCTGTACTATCGCTTACAACAATGTTCTCTATTGTGCCACAAATGAACGCATTAGAATCCTGAGCCGGGAGTAGGAAGTTTGCCGTTAGCTCTCAATGGATTAAACTTTAACACATGTTATTGCACAAATAACTTGATTTAATTGTTAGAACCTTAGAAATCTCGTTGTTAAAAGGATTTTGTATTGAAAGCTGTCTTTAGCATTTATAATTTTGTTTTTATTGTTTATTATATTTGCCTTGCATAACTTTTTTTACATTTTATCACATTTATGATAATATATGACTTTTATTTAGACTAATATATAATAATAATAAGCATTTTTTTTGAGTCCGAACAAAAATTTGAAAGAAATCCAATCCGGTCTTGCAAATTTTCCATTAAGCTTACAATTACTGAAATCTTTCAACTCTTTGTTAGGATCTCTGAGAGGATACTTCATTAGCAGAGGGTTAGGCAGTAGTAGTTTAGTAGTGACTAGTACCTTAAATAATATCAGTAACACTCCTTAAACTTCCGTTCTTCATCTTCAATTTTGACAAATTGTCGTTTTACCGAACATACCAACATAATCATACAAATTTTAAGTAACTTTTTACTTTGTTGTGTTGACAATGGAGATATACGTGAACCAACAACTTTCAATTTCCATTCGCCTCGTTACACATTCACCAGCTTACTCCCCAAGTCAAGCGTGGACTTACGAAATGTTAAAAAGCATTTATCGGGACCAAACAGAGGTCGAATATGGCAGGAAATGCTGAATAAACAGCTAAACAAGAAACGCTCGCTTCGCATGGCTTAAACATTTTAGAATGCGACTCACGCACTCTCCTTCCATCCCGACTTGCGCCAAGATGGCCGCCGACGCCATATTTATTTATGAATTGAATTATCTGCGGGCTATCTCTATCCAATTTAAACTGCTGTGTCTCTCATGTAAGCCGAGGCCAAGTTAATATTTTCTCAGGGCAATTTTGAAGCTTATTTTCGATACCTAAATGATTTCTTGTCTGATGACGAAACATCTCGATAGGTAAATTGGAATCAGTAGGTACATTATATTTATAATAATTGTGCATTTACTCTAATCGCAGTTTTTAAATATAACTAATTTGTTAATTACGGTACTTACTACCTTCTCAAACGCAAAACTTTTCTCTAGATCTAAAAAAAGATGAGAAATTCTAATTCTTAACAAATCAACGCACAAATATTAATGGATCCTTTGAATATTCCATAAAATTACAAACCCATTTCTCTCCAAATCCAATTTAAAAATTCGTTTTGGCAACACCAAAGGTCAGGATACCGAAATCCACTTTAAAAACGTTCCAGCAAGCCACGTTTACTACGCTCCAGTCTTATTAAATTTCGCACTAGCGAGTTGCAATAAATTAGCCAGTCCGGAGTTCCGGACTCCGGCGGACACTCCACTGTAACGAAAATATATTGAAGACAGCGCCAAAGATTCCGACTCCAACTTGACGCAAATCCTACAAACGATTATTTAGTGGTCCATTTTAAATGCAGAAGAACTTTGGGGCTTAAATTAAGGAGTTAAGATAACAATAGCGGGTTTGGTTTACGTTTGGTTTGTGAACCTCGTGAGGGGTGTCTGTCGTCCGATCCTCTTCGTCAGTAGGTTAGTACCTACTTAAGGTAAACTTTTATTAGGCCTAGTGGCCTACGCTGGAGCTGACCCGCTCCGGCGCAGACGAGTGGGAGGGAGGAGGAGGCGTTACGCGCACCTCTTCCCTCCCCCGTAGTAGGGCCACTGGTGGAGAGTCGGGGGACTCTCCGCCGGCTTGCACGGCCCCACACGTCTGGTGGGTGACCTTGGTGAGCAAGGTCACCCATCCTTTGGCGCGGAGAGGCCCGAAAGGGCCTGCCGCCGGGGGCGAGCTGGCTGGACTGCAGTCGCGACCCCTTCTCGCCCCGGTACGGCGGACGAGGGCTCACGGGGGGGTTTTAGTGGGTTCGAGTCCCACATACCCCCTGCCACCACCCCCGTGGTGGCAGGGAAGTGCGAGGGCATTTCCCCCCCTCAAAAAAAAAAAAAAAAAAAAAAAACGCCTAGTGGCCTAATAGTGGCCTATTACACAATAAATGATTGTGTCGGAAAAAAAAGCTTGACCTGAATATCCCAAGGTTAACAGTATGAAATCTTAGGTACTTTGCCTTGCCTATTCCTATCTATAATTTCAGTTTCTATTTGTAATGTTTATTAAGATAATCACGGTATTTTTCTTGCACCGGTGTGACGTGGTGGTTACTTTTGTAACATATTCATTATCTCAACTGTAATGAATTATATACATTGTAAAAGACAGTAGAAAGAAGAAAAAAAAGTACATCACTGTAAAGTTTCTTGTAGCTTCTTTACAGTTGTAATCGAAGCTTCGGATCAAAGTTTTCTATTCTGCATTGTGCCGGATTGCTTGCACCAGTAGTGTGAAAGAGAACTCCTTTTTTTTTCAAACTCATATATTGTAATGGGCTTGCTATATATTATTTGACAATAAACACTTTGTAATTTTATATGCTTAGTGAAATAACTTAATTTTAAGTACCTAATATAATTTTGACGTGTAAAAGTGCTAAAATTAGCCTATTTGCAATAAATCTTTTGACTTTGACTTTGAATAAAAGGCAAAGTTTATTTTTGTTTTTATTTATTATTATTTTTTATTTATTTTTTTTTTTTTTTTATTTTTTTGTCTCCTATTAAATTTTGATATGAACCGCAATTTTTCATTACTCATACTCGGAAAATAGGTCTGAAGTGGCCCGCGGAGCTGGAGAGCGGGACCAAATACGTTACTTTCACGTACATAACAATGTACTATACATTTTTTTTTTATCTAAATATATATTTTTATATTAATCGTATAAAGAATATGATAGTAGACAGTGTCTACAGTTGTTCAAAAGAAAAAAGTATAAATGCGAGTGTACTTAATGTTTTGAAGTACAACTTCTTTACGCACGCTTGACTTGGCGAGTAGGCTGGTGAATGCGTGACGAGGCGAACGGAAGTTGAAACTTCATTTTTATGTAAGAAGAAGATATGTCTATTGACTAGCTAGACACATAATTGTGTCACACGAAAAAGCGGCACCACGAAATTCCTATACGTAGATACTTAAGTATGGGCGTTTCAGTACAGTTTTACCGAAGGCGCGAGCGTCCAATGGCGTGGAAAATGCTTTTTCAAGAAAACTTCCCCAACCTTAAATGATTTTTCTGGTTCAGCAAATTCGTGAGTTGCCTAAAGGATATTTTGGAATAAACCTGTATTAACGCTAAATTAGAATAGAAAGTTTAATTTTTACAAGAGAGGTATATAGTTTATAACCGATAAAAAGACGTTTAAGATTTTCGACAATTTTATTATTATTTCATGTTTCTTTTCCGTTTTTGTGTATCAATTTGAGTTTTGTGTTCATCAAACAGATTTCCTGCGTTTTCATTTAGTACGATATCTATAATTTGTTTTATTATTGTACTATTGTATTTATTATTGTACATTCATGTTTAATGTAAGAAGGTAATGTTGTGTGATGTCCAGAATAAATGTATTGTCTTTCTTTCTAAACCTCGTATTTGGTGATTGGACATGCCGGTTTCCTCACAATACTCTCCTCTACCGTTTGTTAGAGAGAATGCAAATTACACATAACTTAAAAAGTTATTGGTGCCGAGTGGGATTCGAACCAGGGTGCGTCGCTTCGAAAGGCTCGGCTTACTGCTGAGTCATACTAGCTTTCCACATTTGTCTACAAGACAACACAAGCTTTAAATATTTAAATTTTTAGCTTTTAATTTATAACTTTTTATGATTAGGGCGTTAGATTTAACTAGCTAATTAAAAAAACAAGCACGTACTTCGCAACGCCCTGCAGATACCAACATTCGCATATTAGTTTAATTTGGCGTGTGATAATATGCAAATGGCGCCATTCATTATACACAGACTGTGCTGCTGACTGTTACGGTACTCGTTCGGTATCGCCGCTTTAGAAATGAGGATTTATTTAAGGACATAATGAAAGTAATCTAATCTACCAATGTGAATTATGGACTCAAATGATTTAGGTGGAACAACTTGCCGGCGTACTAATTTCCACCTAACTACAATCTGACAGCCTTATTAATAAACGGGTATTAGTCTCGGATTAGTTACTTCAGCTTTTGTCCTTTTTTTGCTACTGGAATATTTAGCTGGATCGATAGAGACAAAAAATGGTGTAACTTGTCTAAAGCTAGTTCGTGTTTATTAATAAGGCTGTTAGAGTCTATGAGTGAACAGGTATCTTCTAGGCAGTGAGACAGTGTTTTCTTTTTTCATTTAGATTTTGAATTTTTTTCAAAATGGCGGAGCATTCAATTTTGAAACTCTGTGTGCTATTTCGGTCACCTAAATATTTACAAATAAACGTGAATCCCGCTAGATATACTGCGATTTTATTATACTCAAATACACCAGACACATTCAAAGCCGTAACGTTACAGTAAATGAAGATCGAGGGACGCGCGGCTTTTGACGGGTGCTGCAATAAAGTTACTGGTTGAATACAAATGGGGAGAGCAGGACGACGCGATGCTGAGTGCCAGCTGCCGGCAGTGCATCTCTAATATGATATTTTTATGTACGAATAGGCCAACGTTTGACTGCAACTCACCTGACGTTAGGCGACGATGCAGGCGTTTTGTGATTTGATTAGAATGAAGTTCGAGTGAATCGGATATTTAGAATTAGATAATACAAGCCAATCACATTGTCTTTGCTTTGCGTACAGTCGTTATATAATAAAATGCAACTGTTACAGGTGGCCATCGCTTAACATCAGGCGAACGACTATCTCGTCACGTCATTCATTAGAAAAAAAAAACATTATAAAACATTATAAAAAAGGATATAAAAAGTATATAGTGTAATAAGCTATATAAGCAATAATAAGCTTCGAAAATACTGAAAAATACCATGAGGCCTGGGTCTCATAATACGGGCCCTGAGCCTAGTGTTCCAGTAGGGATCCAGGTTTTTATAACATAATATTACTACTTAATGTTTATAAATATGGTTTTATTTTATTTTATACCATAGGAAAGTTAATTACTAAATGGTTCAAGAAATACAAAATCATTTATTTAACAAAACCAATGACTATTTTTCTTTTCATACATTTAACTAAAAGATTTTTACTATGGTAAGGTAAAATGGGTCACGTTGCCGTCCACGCTCCAGCAAAACCCTCGATGGCTCTCGCTCGTCTTACAACGCAGCCTATGCACGCGACCTAGATACCCGCTCAGCTTAGATATCTGTCAGCGGCAGGCGCGTCTGCATCAAACAGCTCGATTTGTTTACGGCCCATTTGGCGAAGATACCGAGTTGACACACGATGGAGGTTACAGTTTGAACATTGAATATTTTATGGTATGATATACTTACCAGAAACTTAAAATAGATTATCTTTATACAAGTATCTAGCATTGTTGTTAACTAGCTAGCATATTATTGTGCAGAAAGTAAGTACTAGGCGCTTGGACGGACCGTCAGGTATCCGTGACTGGGCGGTCTCAGAGACGCGACTGTCCAGTCTCGGAGTCCTTGTGGCGGAGGCAGAAATTTGTCAGAGAAGTTTATATCCTCAATTGTTTTTGTTAGTATACTGACGAATTTCTCTCTCCGCCTGAGCAACCATCGATACGCAAAACTCCGCCCAAGACCGACTTATTGACCGCGAATAAAATGTGCTCACAATGATCCTCACAAGGAGCACCTTTGCTGTAAAAGCAATTAACACCATTAAGACTACATTTGACACACGGATGACACCTCATCCGTGCTTCAAATCTAGTCTTTTAGCTAGTGTTTCTTTCTTTTAACGCATGGTGAAACGTCAAAAGAAAAACAGCTTTGACCCACATAGAAAGATATGAAGCTCGTCTTCAAATTACTAAGTAAAAGCTGACCTTGCGTTACACTCTTCATTTCGCACGAGACAAGCTCTTTCTTTCGCTAACCAAACACTTTCGGGAAACTAGAATACCTTATAAATGAATATAAAAATAATACCAGACGATACTTTATACCCCGGCGCGCCACATGGTACCTCCGCACAATAAGCATTCCTAAAGTCGTACGAACATAAAAACTGTCTAAGAAGTTTCCCTCATCCCCAAGAGATGCGACGTCTACTCGATCGATGTCAACGGTCCCTGTAGCACGCGATTTGGGATTAAACTTTGGAAAAATAGCTTTATCTTCAGTACAATGATTAAACAGAAGTTTTAAATGGCAGATAAACCATCTTGTGTGCTGATTTTGAATCGTTCCTGGACGCAATTGAAAACTTCTGTGCGAATCAATTAAATGGTATTACGACTGGTTAAAGATTTATTTTGCCTGCCTATTTTTAGTTTTCGTTAATTATATCAGTTTATTAAGATTTTTGGGGTCTCTAACTCTTAAGCTGAATAAGTTACATATCTGTAAATACTAACCTAAAAATACAGACCTAATTTCGCACTTATTCCTGTGTGACATACCCAAACCCATGCATTAGGTATGTTGTAGAAGGATAAGTGCGAACTTAGGAGCTTTCAAACTTTAGTACAGACGGGAATCAGACCCTTTAGTAAAGTGCATAATATTTAATGTTGCTGACTCAATATCGAAGTCCATTTCCAATTATCCACTACTCCATATTTATCTATATTTTAGATTATCGGAGACAATATCATCGAAAAACAATTTAATCGAAATCCTATATAATCGAAACGCCGTATGTAATAGTAACTGCAAAACAGCAAAAAATCGTTTTTTCAAAATCCGCGCACCTGATTTCCCTCTAACATCTAATGTCCAAAATCCAAGATTTCCAATCTCGATTTACTTTATCGTCCCTTATCGACTCGTTTTTTGCGGTTGTGTAACGTTGTAAGTGCTTGAACAGGCTCGTCGAGAGGTGACGAGGCCAGATTGTTTGCTCTCCGTAGAAGAGATACTCGGTTTCGATCGTAGTCGCGCCATTGTCAAACTGGAAAATACCCAAAAATAAGATGATATTCAAACAATATTAAGGTTCTACCCAAAGCGCGTCAAGTTCTTGAATACATGATTTATAAAATCGGATACTTTATAAGTAGCCTTATTTACGATCATTTCGAGAGATAAAAATCTTTCCGCATAATCCAACCATGCTGGAGGGTTTACTCTTTTCTGTCGAATTAGGGCCTCTTTAACAGCATCTGTGGTGACGTGTTTGAGCAGTAGGCTTATAGCTCGGAGGCGGTGGGTTCGATTCTCGCGATAGGGCTTCGTAATTATGCATGATAAAAAGCGCAAATACTTGTTCTGAGTCTGGGTATTGTGGGGCCATGGTCCTCGTAGTTCCTGTGTCCCTAGGTACAGATAACACATACAAATACCTAGTTAAGTTAGTTATTTTTTATTTTATTAAGTTGCAAAGTTTTATTGAGTATAAATTGTGTGAATGAAGCAAACAAGAAAACATTACATGGCGAGCCCATCAACAAGATACTTTTAATATATTATTACTTAGGTAAAGGTATATTATTATTATTATATACATGTCCTAAGCTACTATAATAATATTTATTCTGAGGCAAATATAGATCCAGAGATTTAAGCAACCACCATCAGCAGTAACTTTAGATAGCAATTTGTTCACTACACTGTACATCAAACAAATACCTTTACTGGGTAGTCTGGTACCGTAATTCCGGATTTCATTAACGCCGCTACCAACTACAAAGGTGTATGTTCCAGTAGATATTGCCTTAGTAGATTTATAGCTTCAATACAATTTATCGACTGAGACGCCCCGGGCTTTGTCTTGATCGTGACTCGCGACAACTACTATATAAAACTCTATTACACTGCGTATCAAATTGTATAATAATATTAACTCCCAACCATCACATACATAGATCCTGGACCCTAACTATGGATTCCCTGTATCAAGGGACCCTCGAACTATAAGGACCATGGTCACACAACACCCAGACTCAGAACAATGCGCGTTGATTTTTCTGTGCACAAATACTTGGTCCTGTTACGAGAATAGAACCTGCCACCTCCGGGTTATGAGCCAACCTGCTCAACCACCACACCACAGAGGCTGTTTAGAGGGTGGCTGTAATTCTTGTATTATCTACCAACACAGCTCACATTGCAGAGTTAGCAAATTGAAGTGGCAGACGTGGTTTTGTAGTCTTTAAGTATGATTTTTATTATTTTTGATCTGTTATATATAATCTTTGTGCGAGTAATAAAACAGCTGCCATCTCTACATCTCTACCAACTAACTTCCTAACATTCACACACATCGATCCATTCATATCCTCATCCGGTTTAATTTAACTAGTTTCAGCGCCGGATAACCCAACGCCAACCGGATTAAAGTTAAATCAAACATTACTACTGGAACTCGAGTCATCTGTAAGGAACGTCAACAATGGCTCGGCGGGTTCCACGCTCCTCTCGGCAGATTTAGTTATCGTCATAACAACTATAGTTATCACGAACATACATTATATGTATTATGCGAGGGTTGTTTTTGCTGTTTGTCCTTTTTTAATGCAGTAACGGAATTATGTGATTTTCTGCACAGAGATAGTTTATGAGCTAAAAAGTGACCGGACAGTAATGGCATCGAAACTTTGCCGCTCTGTAGGTAGTGTGGAGGGTTGGGAAGTACAATTTCTTCTTAAAGTCAAAGTCAAAAGATTTTATTGCAGATAAGCTATGTTTTAGAATACAAGCCAAAATGAGATTACTTAACACAAATTTAAAAGAACATATTATTATGGATGTGCCTACATGAGCGCCTTGAGAACACTTGCGAGTACCATAGACAAGTTTTTGTATAATTTCGATTACTTCCCCAGAAATGTAGCGACATACTACAAGCGCATCATAACAATAACAGAGTTGTTTCATTCAAATTATGTTTAAAATATACAAAAAGCTTCATAAACATACAAATTAAAACAAACAAAGCATTCACGCTCACGTGCAGGCGACGCATCTGTCATCAAAGGCTTACTCCCGGACATGAGTGTTAGCACATTATGGAACTGGATAACTTGGTTTCAGCTCTGCGTTTACTTTATATTGAAAACCGGATAAAACGTGCGCTTGCTTAAATAAGATAAATAACCTTACTTTACGTACGTGTAGTTGAAAAATATAATTGTTTGCCTTGATTGGTCCCAACCTCCTTGCAAATTCCAATTGGGATTACCATTCGCGAATACCGGCGTTGTTATATTTTTTGTTTTGATATGTTCGGGCGTTGGCTAGCTGTCACCGGCAGTGGTTGGCCAGTTGCGCGTCAAACTGGCTAACCGGATTACATCAGCGCTTTTGTGGTTTCGCCCGGGTGGATCGTCGTGATGAATATGTACATGCATATGCGTCGAATTCTCTGATCTGAGAATTTGCATAGCATGGCTTATTGTGAAACACCTCAAACGGGTTAGACGGATTGCTTGCGGTAGGTAGGTAGTTAATCGCTATTTGCTGGTTACTAATTTAATAATAAATAAAACAGTTATTTTATTTTATGTACACGATTGAGCTGACTAACGGAACAATTAAAATAATATTTCAACTAATATAAATAATAGAAACTCATTTCAATTTTATAAAAATGACGTGCTCCGAGCTTTTAAATAATTTCAGCCAAATTTAACCAAAAATACACATAGCTGAGCCTAAAAAAATATTGCGTTTCATATGCACAAATGTTTTCCTAGTTTTTTAAGCGAATTTGCTACGCAAATATTTGCCTCTTTTTGGCATCCACTACTAAACGGCTCGAATATGTAGAACTTCATAAAGTATCTATTTGACACAATCAGTTCTAAACAATTCTGTTCAACGGATAGTTTTAGTTTCTCAACAGAACAGAGTAAATTACTAGGCTAACCGCAAACCTTCAATGGAACTATTTATAATATCCTATGATCCTACCTAAAGAAAGTCACCCTTGTAAATGCGTTCTGGACCGTAACTAACTTGGCTTGTGTCTTTGTTTGGGGTTTCGATTAAACCCGGATACCAGACAGGTCTAATAATAGCTATAGGATTGAATGGGATTAATTAAATCTGTAGATGTGTACTTTAACTATGCATAATTCCCAGTTATTCCCAGTTTGCGGAGTTCGTAGTGGTGAAACCGGATAATGATAAGAGAAACCGGTCAAAATGGAATATTTAAATTGATGCATGTGTTAAGTTACTGATTGTGCCTTTCAGTAATGTCCATTATCCTTAAATATAAGGTCGTACACAATAGCAGGTCTTGAAACAATGTATAATTTAATTACTGGCGATATAAGAGACATGAGAGCAATCAAGTTGCCGAGACAGTAAGATACGATACAAGACAGGCACATATTTTATAATCCTCTTAACTGTCGCATTACAATTCATCAGGGGGCGTTACGTCGAGAACATTCTCGAACATTCTCGTATTTGCACGTACGTCAGAAAGTTTATCTGTCGAGACGGAGACGGGAGACGAGTCTGGTGATTTATTGAATGTGGGCAAGCGACGAGCGGATACGACTATAGAAAGACATTTAGAAGGCAGAAACGCGTGTAGGCTGATTTATCATCAAAAGCCATCTAGAAACCATAAAATAAACGGGATATTTAGTTTCACTCCATCTATGGAAAAGAAGGAGGGTATTACTTCTACATTTGTTTTTCAAATTGTTTGTGTTTAAACGGCTGTCCATAAACCCATAACAGAACTCCAGAAACCAATCAGAACTCTAAATTATAATATAAAGTCTTGCATGACACTGCACACCATCGTGAGAGATCAGCACAGTCCAGTAGTAGGTATGATTTGAAATCGAATTACGAGACTATGAAATCAGATCACAAAATCTCATTTGCATGCAATCTAAGATGAGTAACAGCTTTAGCCAAAGAAGCGGCCTACAAAAGTATACTGTGGCATCTATCATCTACTCTCAAAAGAGAATTTTATCTGAGCATCTACTATTAGGAGCGAGTGAACGACAGACGGAAAGCAAAAAGATCCTACAATTCTAAAGGATTCCGTTTTTTAAAACTTGATACGGAAGCCCAAGTCCGACGATAACATAAAAAGCCAAAGCTTTTTTAAACAGACAAACTTTATAGTTTGTCTGTTTAAAAAAGCTTTGGCTAGACTTATGTCTACCTTTAAATATGCTTCTTTCGTGTCATAATTGTTGGGTGTCGAAAACTATTCAACACCAGCCCCTGCATGTGCTGAACTGATGCGCAGTAATCTTAACTCTTTCCTACACGACAACACCTTCTTTCCTACTTCCGCTGATCTAATGAGATTCCTCGTAAAGTCTTTGTCATTCATCCTTACCCTAGATAATATTCGCTCCTAACTTACACCTACTTACTCGTGAGTCGAGGCGCAACGCATACTTACGAGTATGAATTTAATAAGAGTCGAATAAATTACCGCCAGCCGGAACTACGATATGGGACACGAGTTCGTTAAGAACTATACTTGTTAGAGCATGTACGACTCTGAAGCATCGCTTGTCCTACTTTCTGTAGATTCTTCATTAGTCGTATGCGAATTCTTGATCAAATTTGTTATCAAGTTGTTGAAATCTTGACGTTCACGACACGAGAAAAATGCTTTTGCATTTCATCAAAAACGATTCAAGTCTTTCATTAATATCTTACTTTTTTATGGATACAAAGTAGACAATTATAAAAATTATAGAACTGCTCTTGTCTTTTTAATTGACGTGAGAAGCTAACTTAAAGAATTTAGCCACAGCTAATTAATTCTGATAGGTATTCAGTACGCACTAATAGTAGGGCCACAGTAAGTATTACGGGTAAGTAGCGGGTATTCACTATGCTCCATCGCATCGTGTTCAATCTAACCGGATTACTCTGTTCCTTTTATATGACACAGTCACACACTAGGTTTGATACTTGGCAGGCTTGTACGGTTTACATCCTTTCTGTTACTTTATCTATTAGTGCAATTTTCTCTGTTTGTTTGAGTTATTTTCAAGCCAAAATGTCTGAACCGATTTGGATGAGTTTCACAGATTTGTTGAAGAGACACACGAAAATTCTTTTATTTCAGAAAATTAAATAATTTAGTGTGAAATGAGTATATTGCGGGCAAAACTGTGGGATGTCTCTCTAGTACACCTATTTTTTATATGTGTCTCGTATTACATATTGCCATAAATGTGTTTGTTTGGTGTAATTACACCTGCTGAAGACACAATATGAAAAGCTTATTTTTCCGTTCTCCTCTATTATATAACACGTATAAAGTAAAATAATATCAAAGTTAAAAATTAACCGCACTACCATTAGCGCTGAACCATTACCAGGTGACGCTGTAAAAGTCGGCCTAGACCAACAGAATTAGCACGGTCAAAAAAAGCATTAGTACTGTGACAAAAAATTTACTCTCGTACAGTCTTGGTTGCTTAATCACTGCGGTAACTTTAACGCCATATGGAAGTATTTGACTTGTGGTTCTGGCAGTGTGCGTATGGCCACCCCATATCTTCCCGTGGGTGCCGTAAGAGCCGGCTAAGGGAATATCCAGGATATGGGCAGCAGCATTTTCCTCGTACATTTGAATCATCAGCGATCAGCCGCTTGCCAAGCGTGATGACTATGGCAAAGCTGCCCCCTATGCGTCCAAAGTGTGCTAGTGTGGTAAGTGTGTTCAGAAGTGGACGTCTTCTGGCTGTTGATGGGATAGGAAGTATCGTCACCTAAGTTCACACAACTGACCTAAATACAAACACTTGATACATGTTTGTAATCCTTCTTTTCTTTAAAATATGTCACCTATTAATTTGCTACACTGAATGTTGGCTCCACATTTATCATACGAACAGCCAAAGAGTGGAACGCTTTACCGGCATCCGTATTTCTCGAAAACTACAAGCTTGGAGTCTTCAAATCGAGAGTGCACAGGTATCTTCTAGGTAAGCGTGCTATATCCTACACCGCATCGTAACTTACCATCAGGTGCGATAGTGGTCAAACGCGAGCCTATCAAACAATAAAAAAAAAAGAATATTTTACATAGACTCAAAAAATAAACTTATAATAATAACGCCCAACGATCACATACAGGATCCTTACTAGGATTCCCTGTGTCTAGGGACCCAGGAACTACGAGGACCATGATCCCACAACACCTGGGTATTGTGACTCAGAACAAAGTATTTGCGCTTTTTTTCTGTGCAAAAATACTTGTCCTGCCGCGAGAATCAAACCCGCCGCCTCCGGGTTATGAACCAACCTGCTAAACCACCTATAACCACCACATAAATGCCAGCAAAGTAATTTATCTTACAGTAGAGAAAGAACTCGACACATATTTGGATGATATATTTAGTCCAGTGGCTATGCTATAAAGAAGGCTACCTTTGCAACTCATGACTTGCTAATCATATGCAAAGCTTCTTCGAGTGTAAGAGTGCCAAGTTGTCAATGGTCCCTTTTACATTGCATTTTGTCTCGTAAAGGTCTATGGAACCGCAGCAATGGCGTATTTCTTATAAACCTATTTGCTTAAGAATTTGGTTAGTCACCGAGGTTATAAAAGGGAACTATGAGCGTGGCTCATGCTCATATTTTATGATGAAGTTTGATGGATATCCCTAACTCGGATGTTACTCGCTTGCTACTTTGCATAGTGACTTAAAAGATATTGGCGATGAGAGCGAAGGCGGGCGTTCAAAAGCAATTTAGATAATAAATGTAGTGAGTGCCTACAATTTTAGTTTATTTATATAGAAAAAGGTTAAACGCACAGAGGTTCTTAGGTTTAATAGTTGTTTTAAGTGTTTGCGTAAATGTAAGTGTGTAGGTGTAGGGTTGAAGAAAGTTACAATACTCTTTAACGCCAAGACGTTTTCATAGCATCCTTCGTGAAATTTATTCTTTTGTTTTTCTTTCACCACTTTATTCAAATTATGTTACGACAAGGTTGATGAAGGGTTCTTGCGGTTTTAATTCAATTAATTAAAGTATCAAAGTAGTAGGAGGCAGGCCAGGCGCGGCAGCGTAATCAGTTCCAGTAAAGCGCCATGGGATTTATTAAATTACTGGCTGTAATAAGTATTTATAAAAAAACGCTTTATAAAGACCTAAACTAATTCATCTAAATCCATTTATATATTTCATTTTATTTATACATAATAGATTTACAAAACACTCGCTCGCTTTTGAAAGAAATCTTTAAAACAAGAGCTACTTATAAAACCAGTGGCTCTATGAAATGACGTTGAAATTCAGTCCATTTCAGCGCTTAGCCTCAACAATGCCTAAACGAAAAATAGCACCGAAAATACCAACAAGCGAAGTTATCTCGCCGTGCCAGATGGTGCAATCTGATTTCATCACGGTTGAACAAAAAGTGGTAGGAAAGCTACCGGGAAGGATTAGAGGAAATACATCGGCGTAAAGAGCATTGAATACAAGGTAAACAATGTGAAGTTCACAGTTTAATAAAGCCATCACAATTGAATGAGAGAAAGGTATCTACTTTCTTTCTTTCTTCTCGTGCAGGCAGTGGTATGCTCTGGTTGCAGAATTAAACCCATGCAAAGGTTTCTGACTTAATGCTAAAGCTACATGTAAATGAGTTAACAAAAATACACGGCGATAATATGATAAGAAAATCAGGCGAGACGAACTCAAAGTTTGTCTAACCATGTAAAAATGAATAATAAGGCCCTCTTTTGCGTTGTCAGGATCAAAATTGGAAATGAATAGCTAACCCACAGTTAGCTATCTCGAATTAAGTGGATAAACAGGTTAACTAACTTTATCTTTCCATACACAGAGTAACAAATTATTTTTTACAAAAATTACAGTTCATTCAGTAGTAGATAGATAGAGAGATAGATAAACACTTTATTGTACACACCTAATATCAACAAATTTACAAAGCGTACAGCGATTTAAATTACTAATTCGGTGAAATAATAGGTTTACTACTATGAAACTACTTTACCTATGAAATTGCCGTATTGCAGTACAGACTTTTCAAACAAAAAAAGTTTTGATTGGCTATGAATTCTAAAATCAAATTAATTTTGTTTTAAAAATATGACATTCTATTTATAATATAAGTCTTTTGTTTGTTGATTAGCGTTGTATTTTCATTACATTTCAACATTTTTCCTCATAATGGATACTTTGAAATTTCGTGTAATTATGGAATATGAGTTCCGTCGTGGCACCAACGCGGCACAAACGACACGTAACATCAACGACGTTTACGGAGAGAACTGTACAAACGAACGTACAACCCGTTATTGGTTTGCTCGGTTCCGTTCTGGGAATTTTGACTTGAAAAATGAACCTCGTGGTCGTCCGGAAACTTTGGTCAACAATGATGAATTAAAGGCGATTGTGGAAGCTGATGAATCTCAATCTACGGCTGAGCTGGCAGCAGCTTTTGATGTTAGCATCAAAACAATATTGGTCCATTTGCGACAGATTGGCAAGATAAAAAAGCTTGATAGATGGGTGCCCTACGAACTTAACGATCGCCAGCGCAACGTACGCGTCGAGACTTGCCTTGCGCTGCTTAACAGGCACATAAATGAAGGAATTTTGAACCGAATTGTTACGTGCGACGAAAAATTGATTCTTTTTGACAATCGAAAGCGCTCAGCAAGTTGGTTAGATCCTGGTTCGGTACCAAAGCAATGTGCAAAACGAAAAATGACCCCTGGAAAGGTGATGGTCACAGTTTGGTGGTCTAGTGCTGGTGTGATTCATCATGGCTTTTTACAAAACGGCGAGAGCATTACTGCAGATGTGTACATTGAAGAACTGACCACAATGATGGCGAAACTCGCACGTCTGCAACCAGCTTTGGTCAATCGGTCGTCTCCACTACTACTTCACGACAACGCGCGACCCCATACTGCACAACAGACCGTCTCTAAGCTGCATGAGTTGGGTTTGGAAGCTCTCCCTCATCCGCCATACTCACCAGATCTTGCGCCTACCGACTATTACTTTTTCCAAAATTTGGACAACTTTTTAGCGGGAAAAAAATTCAATTCCCGAGAGGCAGTACAAAACGCCTTTGAAGAGTTTGTTGTCTCCCGTCCTGCTGATTTTTTCAAGAAGGGCATCCATAAACTGCCACAGCGTTGGCAAAGATGCATTGATTGCAGGGGTGATTACTTTGAATAAAAGAAATAAATAAGTTCGAAAAAAAAAATACTTTAACTTTTTTCAAACAAAATGGCAATTTCATAGGTAAAGACCAATATAAGAGATTGAATGACATAATTATGCTCGTCTCAATCACATTTATTAGAATTACTATTCAATAAGAAATCAGTTCAAGTTTAGACTTTTCGTCAATCACTACATAAACTGGAACTACTAAAAGCTTATAGGCAAATCGGCGTTGAGAAAATTTGCTGATCGATTTTTAAACCAATAACTATTACTTTTCTCAACACGGATTTTAACCATTTGTAATGTTTTTACTAATATTTAGGTACCATCGATGCGCCCGTAGCAAAACGCAATCTTGAAACGTTTAACAATCTTCTCTCATTTACATAGATGATATTCTAGTATTTAGTTAAACATTTCCAATCCGAACAATTAATTGAAACGTTACAGTACGTCCAGCCTTTCCGATAGGTAGACAGTATCCAGTTGTCTACTTCATGCGCTCGTATCGAGATGTAGTCCATAGCATGTTTACAGTAGTCGTTTGCATTGGCGATGTAGGCTGTTCGCAAACAGCCTGCTTGTAACTGGGTCACCGTTATCTGAGTTTTGAATTTGTATCTCGGGACTTCGCTACTTTTGCTAGAAAACCATTACTATAAAAATGTTTACCTGGATTCTTGAGGATTGTGAGGATTGTGTGCTTATGTATGCATCAATGTAGTCAACAACCAAAGTTACCCATTTATTTCCCTAACTTATAACGTATGTAGGTAGGTACACAAACACAATATAATCCAAATAATTAATATATTGTTTCAGGTACCTACATTTTATTTTATTCAGCAAGCTCGTAAATCATGCATAGTTAATTGAAGGATATTAAAACTAGATTCGTTACGATATAATCTATGACAGTAATCGTAACTTCCCAGGTTTCCGGACGAAGGAATCCGCATAAAGTCCTTCAAATAAATTTGAGAGCAACAAAACGTACCACAAATCAACGCCTTGTAAACTCCAACCTCCAGATCATTGATCACAAAACAGTTTATTCACAAAACCACATTTAAGCAAACTATTCGCAACACCAAACTATCCCATCAATCGTAGTTGGTCAAAAACATAATAAGGCCACAGAACGCACTGGCAAAACGCGCGAACGCCGCGCCCGCCGATTAACTGCGGACAACTAACCATGCGGTGTACAGTTAGTTGCAATCGATATGCGAACGCGGCGACCGGTTTGGCTAAATATCGGGTATCTTTCCAAGAAGGTGGACTCGGATAATAAATATAATATTTATTTTTGAAGTTATCGAGGTAGATTATAAATCACAGGGGCTAATCTAGCTCATGTATTAGCCCCTGTACACACAATCACACAGTAGATTTGTCGTGCTTCGACTCGATGCAGTTCTTTCACTTGTGACTTTAAATCTACAAATTAGAACTAGAACTAGGTATATAGAACAGAATAGCTTGACCAATCATATTTTTAGTTATTAAAACTGCCGCTGTAATTATCAATATAATAATACATACAAATACTCCGGTTCTCAACTACTCAACAGCTATTTGCACTTAAATAATAGTAAGCAGTGCAAACCGCTTTTTTTTAGGGTCTACATTCTAACAAAAACACAAACTATACAAAATATAGTTAGTGTACCTAACTATTAGCAGTAGAACTTGAGTTGTAGGTGTTTAAGGCATAGTCGAAAGCAAACCAATTTGGCCAATTATATAAGTTCTTGTTGTTCATCGTTAAAGAAGGATGACTTCCAGACATGGAAACAAAAGATAGATATACGTTGAATATTTAATTAACAAATAAGTAAACTTTGAAATTCAGGAAAGTGAAAGCTTAGCTAAAGTACTTAAAATAAGAAAGAAAAAACGCAATGAAATAAATTACAAAATTTGCGACGTTGGTTTTGGTTAAGAGCAAAAAGAAAAGTAGGTACTTAATAAGTTTACGCAATGATGACGATTCAGGACACAAACAGGCTCGTACATTCCAAAACTGCTCATTGCAAACTCGATAAAACAAATAAAGCCCTGATAACTTTGAAATAAGATTTAAAATGCAATTAAAACGAGATGGTAATACGAAGGACGGCAAAAAGCTGAGGAGGTAATAGAAGGACCCCTTGGAATAAATGACGAAGTCGTAGACGGTCGTGGACAGCGCTCCTCACCGAAACTTAATTTAGTTTGCACAATTAGCTTTTGGAAAGTGTTTTCTTGGAGATAAAGCAGTTGAAACGAATACTTAACTTTGAAAATCAATACTTGGAAAGAAAGAGAGCGTTGTACTTAATAGAAACGTGACCGACGCCCATTACTGCGCAATCTATAAAATATTATGTGTACGTTCCTTTCGATGGGACTGAAAGTAAATACGACTCCAAAATGAAAATTCGATATGAAATCTATTAGGGTTACGTTTCTCGTGAGAGAATGTGGAAGTGGCGAGAATAATATAATATGTAATATTAGAGAATAAAAGATAAAATATAAAACAACCTGGTATATGCTGTAAAGTTTTATATTCAAGTGACATACCAAAAGGCAGGTATCAAAAGGACATAGAACATAAATTATTTTAATTTAAATACTATACGAAAAAGGCTTTACTAACACGCCCCCTTAATTTATGCTCTCAAGGCCTAGTCAACATACCCCCTTAAGTTATACATATATTATCTTGAAGCCCTAATCCTATCATGCATTTATAATGTTTACATCTAGGCAAGGCTTTCGTTAATATATCAGCCGTCATATCATTTGTAGAAATGTATCGTAAAGAAATGTCCTTATTATTCTTTAACACATCTCTAATAAAATGGTATCTTATATCTATGTGCTTACAACGAGAATGGAGAACTGGATCCTTAGCTAGCGCAATAGCACCCTGATTGTCTGCATATAAAGTAATTCTAGCATACCTGAGTAACCCAATTTCAGTAAGCAGACTATTCAGATAAACCGCTTCTTTCATACATTGTGATAGGCTCACGTATTCTGACTCACAAGACGAAGTAGAAACACACCTTTGTTTCTGTGATTTCCACGAAACGCACGCACCACCTAAAATGAAAGCATACCCGGAATATGAACGTCGATCTAGTTCACAACTTCCCCAGTCCGAATCTGAGTATCCTACCATTGACTCACCAGTCTTTTTAAACGAAAGACCGTAATTCTGTATTCTTTTCAAATATCGCAACACACGCTTTGCGAAATTCCAACTCATTTCATTCGGATTTTCATTGAATTGTGCTAACTTTACCACACAATTCATTATATCTGGTCTACTTCCTGTTGCCAAGTACATCAAGCTTCCTATGAGCTCCCTGTATCCATGTGTATCATTCACAACAGGCACATTAATTTCACTTTTAGAGTATATTAATTTTTCATTCGGACACAATGGAATTGCAACAGATTCTTTACATTTTTCCATTCCAAAATCTTGTAATAATTTCCAAATATATTTCGTTTGTGACAACGTAATGACACCTTTGTCTCTGACAATGTCAATACCTAGAATATATTTGGCCTGTCCAAAGTCTTTTAGTTCAAACTCTTTGGATAGTTCTTTCTTAAAGTCGTCAATGTGAACTCTTTTGTTACATGCTATCAAAATATCATCAACGTAGACCAAAACAAAAAGTTTTGTTCCATTCTCCTCCTTAAAATACAAACAAGGTTCATTTCTGGAAGCCTTGAATTTCATTTTAATAAGTTTTTGATCCAGCGTTCCATTGCCGTCCCGCCTGTTTCAAACCATACAATGCCTTATTTAATCGGCAAACATCTCCTCCGGCTTCAAGATCCTTTAACATCTTTTCAGCTTTGCCTCTAATACCTAAATCTTCACTCTGATTTCTTGAAATGGTCAAAAGACAATCCTTAAGCAATTGAGGAATTTTCATGTAAATTTCTTCTTCCAAAATTCCATTTAAATACGCTGTATTGATGTCCAACTGATGAATTTCCATGTCCATTTCCACTGAAAGAGCCACTAACAGTCTCACAGACTCAAGTCTCGCCACAGGAGCAAATGTACTATGGAAATCAATACCACACCTCTGGCTAAAACCTTGCGCTACTAATCTAGCTTTCTTCTTTTCAGTTTTATCTGGATTTAACTTCGTAGTTAAAACATAGCGACATCCCACTACGTCACGATTTGCCGGTTTCTTAACAATATCCCAAGTTCTATTCTTCAGCAAACTTTTGATTTCAGATAAGATAGCTTGTTCCCATCCATACTTCTCATTACTAGAAAGAGCTTGTTTTAATGTTATTTCTGTAACACCTGCAAAATCTTGACAGTCAGTAAACTCATCCGGGTCTGACGATACACCTTCGCCCTCACACGAATATTGTGGTAACGTTTCTTCTCTTTCTGATGTCACTTCAACCAATTTGTATATTTTCTTCGGACGACCCGTACCACTTTTATCTAAGCGTGGTCTCCCTGGAGCTCTCTTGTATATCTTTTCTGATTCTTCATGCCTTATATCCGGTCCCATATCACCACTTTGAAGTACATCGCAGTGTGATTCGATATTTGGCATTGATGACATCGTTGGTTCAATATAAGAATCAACGCAAGTATGCTCACCATCGGGTCCTACTTCATCTAACTTACGATCAGAAACTTCTGCCGAAGTAATCTCTATCTCCGCATATGTAGGTTGCATTTTCAAAGGAGAAACACATTTTCCAATGTTAAGCGGATCTTCTTTTAAATTATCCTGCAAACGATCTCCGCTCTGATGAAATCTAACATCTCTCGATACTATGATTTTCTTGTCGGTAGGAATCCAAACTCTATATCCCTTGACATCTCTTGGATAACCAACAAAAACACCTTCTTGACTCCTTTCTGCCAACTTACTTTGGTTGGGTTCTTTATTTAAAACATGTACCTTGGTTCCGAACTTCTGTAGGTAATGCAGTTTAACAGGTCTGCCATACCATTTCTCATATGGTATATCTCCTCCAAGTGCACTCGATGGACATCGATTTCTGACATGGCAAGCCGTCACCACAGCATCTGCCCAAAAACCCGCCGAAAGACCTGAAGATATAAGCATACATCTCGCCATTTCGACTAATGTCCTATTCATCCTCTCAGCAACTCCGTTTTGCTGAGGAGTCCGAGGAGCTGTCAATCTTCTACCAATACCTTTGTTCTTCAAATACTCATCAAACTCTCGATTGCAATATTCACCTCCGTTGTCAGATTGCAAATATTTTATCTTTTTACCCGTTACATTTTCAACATAATTTTTATAAATTTTAAAAACAGTAAAAACGGAACTCTTTTGTTTCAATAGGTACACTTCACACAAACGTGTACTATCGTCGATAAAAGTAACAAAATATTTTGCGCCACCTATCGCCTGCGTATTAAAAGGTCCGACCACATCTGAATATACAATCCTCAAAACCTCATTACAGGGTCCGTTTGATTTTGAAAATGGTAACGCACTCATTTTCCCTCTTGCACACACGTCACAATCATACAGCTCACGCTCATTTATCCTCTGAGTTTTTATACCAACTTTGGTCAAAACTCTCAATAAATCCCTTGCATTCAAGTGTCCCATTCGTTCATGCCACAACCATACATTATCCTCTGATACTACTGATGCAGATTCATTCTGTTCCCTAACGTAATATAAATTACTCTTACGATCCGCAACTACGACAATTTCCCCATGGCAATTTTTCACTATGGCCTCATCCTTAGTAAACATTACAGTATAACCTTTATCTGTAATCCTTGCCACTGAAATTAGGTTACATCGCAGATCGGGAACGTACAATGTGTCTGGCAATTGAACATTTGTTTTGGATTCACCTTTACATGCAGACAGTGTGACCATACCTTTACCTTCAACTTTTGTGGTCAAGTTGGAAGCTAAATTTAATTGACTCGATGACGGTAACAAACCCTCCACAAACTTGTTTACGTCCTTACATAGATGTGATGTACACCCGCTATCTAAGATCCAGTTTCCGTTTCCGTTGTACACACCATTACATTGATCTGTAACACAATTAAAAGAATCAAAACTGGTATCAAAAGGTGTTTTACATGTATCACTATCGACAACGTACTTTGCAGAATCTTTTTCTTTGTTTTCCGTGCATTCTGATGCTTTATGTCCAACTTTATGGCATTTGAAACATTTAAACTTGAATGTTTCCCGTTGTTTGTTAAACTTCTTTTTTCTCAAATTCTCTTTTGCGATCATTGCTTTTTCTTCAGAATTGTGCCTCGAACAGTATTCTTCAACGATTTTGATCTTTAGAGTTTCAGGATTCGGAATTTCGTCTCGAGACTCTATTGCACATCGGAAATTGTCAAACTCTGTAGGAAGACTATAGAGCAACATTATCGAAAATAGGTCATCATGAATCTCCACATCCATTGCACTCAGTTTATCCTTTATATCAAAAAATGTTGAAATATGTTCATAAAAGTCGCCAGGCTCGGTGAATCTCATCATCGTCAACCTTTTCAACAAAGTAGCCTTTTTCGCTGGTCCTTTTGATGCATATATGGATTCTAGCTTTAACCATACCTCTCTAGACGTTTTGCACCCTCTTACATGCCGTAACTCACCAGGAGACATACTTAGGATTAAGTCAGCTCTTGCCTTGGAATCTCCAACAATCCACGCCTGCGCTGCTCTTTCCTCCATTGGTTTTTGTTTACTACCATCCACATACCCAAACGCATCATTCTTGATCAGTAAAGCCTCTGCTTGTACTCGCCAGCTCTCGTAATTTTCTCTGGTTAAAACTTCAATCATTCTTGTTGTAGCCATTTTAACTATTCAATAAAATTACCTCAGCTCTCAATGTTTCCTTCAGCACAATCTTTATATAGAAAATTATTTTTCAGCAATGACACTCACTACAATATTATATTTTTCGCCTTCCGTTCTGGGCCCATAACCATTATTAGGGTTACGTTTCTCGTGAGAGAATGTGGAAGTGGCGAGAATAATACAATATGTAATATTAGAGAATAAAAGATAAAATATAAAACAACCTGGTATATGCTGTAAAGTTTTATATTCAAGTGACATACCCACAGAATATACCAAAAGGCAGGTATCAAAAGGACATAGAACATAAATTATTTGAATTTAAATACTATACGAAAAAGGCTTTACTAACAAAATCTGTAATATCAGGGCTTTACTGTTGCACAAGCTTAAATTTTAAAAAAAGTTATCACTAAGATTTAAGATTGCATTATTATTAGAGCTAAAATGAATAATGTCGCACGGTATATTTCAACCCGAGTATGTATGTAAATGGGAATTTTCTCTCAGCTCAAAGTGTGATAAACGGAAAATAAAAGGATATAAATACAGCGTAAAACGGAATGGTGCTACGGACGATACGACGAGAAAATTAGATCCGAAAGCTATACACCGCGCGCGTTCGTTGTCGCTTACACGAAATGAAGTTTGATCCTGTTTTTATTAGAGTGCGAGATACGCCGAAAGGGATATCGACCTCCAGCATCAGACCTTCTCGTTTGAAGGTTCTGTAAATCTGAACGTAATAACTGTTTTGAATTTGTTAAGACTATATATGTGTCTTTGGGCGTTATTATTATTATTATTTATCACCAGAGTATGAATAACCGAATGTTTCCGAGGTCACCACGTGGTAGTGGCATCAAAGATAATAAAGCCCGTGGATTTATAGGCAATGAGTGGCATAAATGTTTTCAAAATTGGTTTATTCGTATGAAAAGTTGCATTTACGTTAACGGAGAATATTACAGAAAAAATAAATTAATTTTTAACCATTTCAAGTATTTGTTATTATTATTCGTTCCGTAAACTTTTAATGCAACGCATGTTTAGTGAGTCGTACGATATTTCAAAGGAGGACTGAATATACAAAATAGGTTAACAAACTCGGTAGATGTAAGAGGTGGCTATTACGCGAAAAATATTTTGAAGCTACAGTTTATCAGCAAACAAGAATTCTATTACTAAGACTAGGAGTTCGATACAGTGGCAGATTTATTATCGAGTTCCTAGTCAACATGAAGCGCAAATGGCGTAAACTATAATTCCATCTCACTACTCCCACTGCATTACCGCTACCTTGCGGCATCTCGCGGAGTGACTTAGATCCTGATAAATAAGATCGACATCGCAGCTGAGATCCAATTCATTTTTCCAATTCAATCGAATACTAGAGAAAATATAATGAGATCTCAGTAGCAGTTCCGTATTTATTAGCTTTTACGGTTGGTTAAAAGTAAATAGTTTTTCGATATTACATAAAAATGTAGCACAGTCATTTATTAATACGTCATTGTGCAGACAGCCCTTTCACTAACTTGGTTATAAAATATTGGGGTACTAGTCTGATGTCTAGTTTTTGAACGGTTTATTTTTTGTTATTGTGTATTTATAGTGTAAAAGATTTGGAAGTTAAATTAGCGATATTTCACTCTATTGTATATGATTTTAACATTTCTATCTTTGTATATTAAACGGATATGAGTATCTACTTACTACTCAGTAAGTAAGTAATTTATTTTTACTATTGCACATTTTGTATTCAAAAACCAAATCTAAAAAACGATAAATATTAAAACGGCTACATAATTAATGTTCTACAACTTTAATCCCACTGGATTATCTTACTCTGCTTAAAACTGAACTTCCGTGAGTTGCCAGCAAAAATTCTTAAATTACAGGTAGTTAACGAGCATTTTTTACAGTGTTAAAAATTTTCCGCATTATTACTGAGATACTACAGAAATGGTAACAGAAAAAGAGCGCAGAGAAATACGATTGGTCGCTGGATACACCCCATCGTTAGCGGCAACTACATATTTCAGCAAGCTCGGATATTTGGGGTCGGGTAAATTATTACGTATTTGCCAGTAATTGTGATTTACAAATATTATGTTATATCGTGTAGGGTAACCTTTTCTGATCAGTGTTTTATCTTCTTTTGTAAAAGTGCGAAATAATACCACCTTAAAAGTTATTATTATAAAAGTTCAAAGTTCAACATTTCAAGTTATTTATGTCTTATGTCTTTTTACATCTAAGCATTGATGGACTTAATAATATTTTTTTTATTCTTGTATGATAATAATATTACTATGTTTTGTATACATTAGCTAGCATACCAAAAATCACAAGACTTCGCAAGTTCACTGACAATATAATAATTACTGAAAAAAAAAAAACAAAAAAAAATTCTAAAACTCGTATCACGTTTAAGTTTATTATGGCATTTATATGTCTGTATCATCTGTGTATTTAAATAATTTTATATTGGTATAAGTATAAGGAAGTAAGGTTGTCCTGGCTCTACCAGCTTACTCTAGAGCCACATCATAAAAACCTGTATATGCCACCAAGACTTTAAAAAAATTCAATCTCGTTAACCTAAGTGGTGCTTATTTTGGGTGGCTGAAAGAATTTTATTGGTCTGGGTCCTAAAGGTCAAGTTTAAATTCGGCCCTGCGAGTCACTCGCATTCATAAAACGCGCGGGGTGAATTATTCTCACATACCATATTAGACTGCTGTAGGGTTGTTAGCAAGGAAGGGATTAGTTTCCGGACAGTTACAGTTACAGTACAATTACAGTGAGTAATTTTATTTAAGTACAACTAGTTGCAACTAATTCTCCGCGGTCCCTCGGTTCGCCCGCAGCGTTTACATTCACTGTTCTTTTTTGGCCTCTAAGCTATTTGCCCTATTTCAGCACAACCAGGCGATGAAGACTTACTGGGCAGAAATTTTCTGCAAGGCTTATCTAGGTAGATACCACCGCTATGCTAGTTCTTCTGCCGTTAAGCAGTAGTGTGCAAGCACTACCGTATTCCGGTTTGAAGGGCATTGTAGCTAGTGAAATTACTGGGCAAATGAGACTTTGACCTTATCTCACAGTCTAGTGATCTGATTACCAGTCTGTGCTGACGTCTCAGGATGATGTGCGCAGTGCAGTGTCACGCGAATATTTAAATTTTAGAGTTACGTTACGAGTGACACTGCAGCTATTATGGACGGCCGTGTCGCTTAGCATCAGGTAAACGACTAGCTCGTCACGTCATTCATTAACACTAAAGAGACCTAACCGATAGAGGCACTGAGTGTTAATTTTCTTAGTTCACATACTTACATGCGTAATGTTACCAAATATAGTAGGTAAATATCCCCAAATCATAAAACTCAAAGTATGGCGAAAACTTTTAATTTTATTTTTAAACTCAAAGGTTGATGTTGATATATATATATATTTTTTTTTTACACGTTTCGTCGGATTTTAGTCAATGTAACACTCACACATAGAAGAAGTTTGTTCATATTTTCATTGTCGTTTGTTCATTCATTCATTCATTCATTAAATTTTGACGAGTGTTAGTTTTATTATTGTTTGATAGGTTTGTGTTTGATCACTATCTCACCTGATGGTAAGTGACAATGCGGTCTAGGATGTAACACGCTTGCCTAGAAGATACAAGCTGGGCGATCACGTTACTCGATTGCAAACGATAAAAACACAAATTTGTATGGATTTGACAATATTAATACGCAGTTTATGTACATAGTTAGTATGGAAATTTCTCCTGTTACATTGCAATCAAAGTTTCGTGATCACCCCCAGGGGGGGTTTTCTCTCGACTTGAAGACTCCAAGGTTGTAGTTTTCGGAAAATACGGACGGTTTGTACCGTTTGTATTGTACAGTTCTATTTATAATTTCAGACGTGTATTTTACATGAATGACTATTAACTATTGACTATTAATGTTTATTTGTTCACGGTTGGAGCTACATGACGCAAAAAGTATTGGACAGACACAGTAGGTATGTATATTACACTCAATAATTTAGTGCACCTCCCTGATGTGTATTTAGCCAGCTGTAGAGAAGTGAGGCATCACCTCATCCCCTCGCCGGCTTATTCTGATTCATAAGAGAAGGGTCCAAATCTCATTGTAAATAATTCATTTGTATGGGACAGAATAACTGCACGTAATTCTATATCGAAGATCGGGATAGCACACAGACGCTCCGAAGAGGGGGCGAGGCATTATAATTATTTAAGAAAATACAAAATTAGCGTCAATTGCACGTCCTTATTTTACTAGGTGGTAGGACTTTACTGCAAAGTTCGTCTAGGTAGGTACCACCGCTTTGCCAGTTATTCTGCCGCCAAGCAGTAGTGCGCAAGCACTGCTGTGTCCCGGTTTGAAGGGCACTCTAGCTAGTGAAATTACTGGGCAAATGAGATTTTATGATCTGATCTCACAGTTTAGTAATCTTATTACTCCATTGTGCTGATGTCTCTGGATGACGTGCGCAGTGCAGTGTCACGCGAACCTCTATACTTTAGAGTTCCGAGTGACACTGCAGCTGATATGGGCAGCCGTGTCGTTTAACATCAGGCGAACGGCTAGCTCGTCACGTAATTCCTTAACATAAAAAAAAATTATTGAAAGAAAGAAATTATATCATTAGAAAAGATACATTTTTATTTTAGGAAAGCATAGCGGTGTTTCATTCACGGTGAAATAAATAAATTTCAGTATCCTATAACTCTCTCTAATGTATACAAAGAAAATGAAAATGAATAAACTGAAGAAATATTATACAATGTTCAAGAAATAATCGCACGTAAGTAACCTCGCAGCCTTTGACAAAACATGAGCTGGTCCATAAAACTATACATCACAGAGACTCACTATCCATCCATCATGCATAAAATATAAAAAACCTAGAGATGGCGAAGATTATTTACGATACGGATCCACTTCCAGACGCGTAAAAAGCAAAAACATCAGCCGCTAGGGAAATAGTCAATAAAACACACCCGCGGAATATAAGTGAAGCTGAATCCATAAATCAAGAGATGGCCGCTAGGAAAGCAAGCAATATAGTGGGAATGGCCTCACCTGAGACAAAAGGAATGGAGGCGAACGTCCCCTAGAATGGCGGGTAATAAATGACACAATATACCACTGAGGTATAGACCACACTACAGTTCCAAAAGTGAGGAGAGAAGACTCGCGGTTTCATCGATTATGATTTCACCAAAAACAGTGCCAAATTCAAAGCTGAAGTACTCTCTGAAAAGGTGTCTTTAAAATGGATAAAATGCGACGGTATCGTTCGCTATGGATCAGGAAGTAGACGGTAAGGGACAGTCAGTTTTCAGTTACTGTAAGTGACGAGCGCAACACGGAAAATTTTAAAGCAATTATAATTTATAAAGGTCTTTCCAAGGTCCAACTTGGTTTGCCAGCAGATAATATGACCGGCCCACTGTCACTTCAACTTGATAATTTACTTTGCTGTGTCGACTACCTTTGTACATATTGCGCCTGAAATATACCACGATGTTAGGGATATTGAGCTGGCTAATGTTATGCTAAGTTGCGGTTTAAGGATTCATAGTTTAAGGATTGATCTTCTTGGTGACACCCAATTCGGATTTAAAAATTGACCATTACAGTTAGGTGTACCTGCTTACATGAATTAGATGTAGTTTAATTTTGTATTTTCACGCTGTTTCCACATAATTAAAAGTAAAGACAAAGCAATTGAACCGCACCGTCAAATTGCCTAGTCGATTTAGGTCAATCGACATTTTGCGGAAATGATTATTACCTTTAACAATGAGATAAAGAGTCACCGCACTTCCGTTTTTATAACACGAAAAACATCCTAATGTTATAAACGCGACAGTTTGTATGTATTGATGTTTGTTACTCTTTCACGCTCAAACAACTGGACGGATTTGGATGAAATTTTGAATATAAATAACTTAAATAGTGGATTAACACATAGGCTAATTTTTATCCACGGGTGAGGTTTAAATATACTATACTTACGCCCATCCAATGAAGAGTTGTTTCCACGCCGCAGTAAAATCTGAAGCAAAAACGTCACTTTTAAGCAAAGCAAAGCATAGCTACACATGTGCTTAATGTTCAATTTCGCAAAAATAAAGGGCAAAAATGAAAAAAGGCAAAAATTTGGACGGACCTAAACACGCCCACTCGAACTTTCTAAACGCCCCAATCCTATCTCACCGGACGTGACGTTCAGTTCAAAACCTAAAGGTCCGGATGTTTCGTCCCTCCGCCCCGTAAAGATAACATTTCTAAGCGACCAGCGGCCATGGTTTTGCTTAATGTCAACATTCACAATTTGAAAAATATCTAAAAATGTATTTAAGTACGGTTTTCTTTCTGTTTTATGCTTTAACAAAGGAACAATATAGTTTGTTGCTCTTTAAAAAGTTCATAATATAATAATAATACAATAATAATACGTTTTTACATCTCACACAAAGCCACCTAGCCCCAAATTAAACAAAGATTGTGCTATGGGAACCAGATAACTGATATACTTAAATACTTTTTGTTTGTAAATACATACATAGAATACAATATAACACCCAGACACAGAACAAACACCTACAGTTATCACACAAATGTTTGTCCTGGGTGGGAACTGGGAATCGAACCCACAACCCACAGTTCAGAAGGCAGGGTTACTACCAACCGAGCTATCGGGCCAGTCATTGCAATATAATGCATTGCTTGCGCCTACAAGTTTTATTTGTATATGTATACGTCTCTTGTTTTTCTGATTATAAGCCGTGTTACCACAAATACATAAGGCTTAGACAGATGTCAAACGCGTGTTTAACAATACAAAACAGTACTTACACACTTGTTTAAGGCTTGTTTAAATCTTCTGTGGTAAAGCCGATATAGTTTATTATTAGTTTAAGTGATTGTAAACCGTGCCGTGACGCCACCGAAACGGTCCCAATGGAAGACCAGCGGTGGTTGCATGACCAGCAATATTATTAGTTGGGACCGATTCGTGGCAACGGGCAAACGATAAAAAAAAATACACCACTGTAAAGTTTCTTGTAGCTTCTTCTTTACAGTTGTAATCGAAACTTCGGATCGGAGTTTTCTGTTCTGCATTGTGTAGCTATTGCTAGCAACAGTAGTGTGAAAGAGAACTTTTTTTTTTTCAAACTCATATATTGTAATGGGCTTGCTTTGTAATATTTGACAATAAGCACTTTGTAATTCTATATGCTTAGTACAATAATTTTAAGTACATAATATAATTTTGACTTGTAAAGTGCTAAAAATAGCCTATTTGCAATGAATCTTTTGACTTTGACTTTGAACAACTTAAAATACCAATAAATTCAAAACAAAACGTATCACTGACGAGTTTGTCAATAAGTTAGGAATTTCCTTAACAACAAACTGTCTTTGAAGCCCCTTCATCTGCCAGCAGTATAAAATCCTCACGAAAATCACGTGTCAAAAGTTACGAATAAGTAGCTTGATATGGCAAAGCGATTGAAACCAGCTCGTCGGGAATGTAGCAAGCTAACTATCAAAATGAGTAAAAATGTAATTAGACTTAATTATGATAACTTCATACGTTTGATGGGTACAAGGGGTAAAATTAAAACAGCATCGATTTTATTCGCTCGCCAGAAATTGTTTATTGGATGAAGTTGCATATAGCAGAGCTTCAAATCAGGATATCATGGCAGAAACTGTCCTATTTTGCACCATCAATTACCTCAAGTATAAAGTCATTATTGGGCAATCGCAACTTTTTTCATGCCTCATCAAATCATAATATTCTTTTCAAAACAAAAATAGCCAGCCCTAAAGCACAATGGTAAGAAGTGACGTTGTCATCGTGTCTACAATACAATACCATACAATACAAACTCTATTGACGCTAATAATAAAAATTTAGAAATGAGAATCACATAATAAGATGGGCACAATGGGTGGTCTTATCGCTAAGAGCGATTTCTTCCAGACAACCTGCGGATAGACAGACATGTCGAAACACTATGATCATTAAGCCTGGTGCTGTTATTAGGTCTAGTTTTTAGTTTATTAGGTCTAGTTTACCTAAGTAGAACATCCCTAAACCCTTCCAACATATCTCATATCAAAGAGTTTGCAGTATCCTATTAAAAACTCTTTGGACGAAAAAGGAGTTAGGGTGGGTAAGTAGAGTATCTGCACAAGTTTATGAATAAACTCGCATAATGAAAAAGCTATGTACATACACGTACAGGTTAATCCGGCATTACGGCGTGAATACACGAGCCACATAGCCGCGTAACTCTACTTTAAAACATGCAAGGATAGTTTACGATGTACTTGATTTTAATTTAAAACGAGTATGTGGTTAAAGCGGGTAGTTTGTTAGAGGTACTAAGGATTGTAAAGGATTAATTAAGAGTCTGTAAAAATTAAACACCTGAATACATTGAGATATATCTTAATATATAAAAATGAATATCTATTTCCCTTGATCATCGCATGACGCGTGAACGGATGAAACCTTTTCACTTACCCTTTTTTTGATGTGTTTATTATTGTTAGGAGAAGGTTCTTATGAAAGAAAAAATTAAGAAGATTGAGATTTGAAAATTTTCACCACGCAGATGAAATCACGGAGCGCAGCTAGTTATATCTATATATATAAAATTCAAAGTCCTGACTGACCGAATGACTGACTTATATTTATCAACGCACAGACTAAACCGCTGGTCCTAGGCTTGAAATTTTGAGGGTGTGTTCTTTGTAATGTATAGATATCCACTAAGAAAGGGTTTTTCGAAATTTCATCCCTAATAGGGTGAAATGGGTGGTTGAACTATTTTCCTATAGGCCACGCGGGTGAAGCAGAAGCTAGTTATGTTAAGCTAAACAACTCAACAATAATAATTAAACCATTTATTTACCAACTAATTAAGAAGAACAACTATAATGACCGAATGTAATCAAGAATCATAGCCAGAGTTAAATCATGCATTAAGTTTGTTAAATTATTGATGAAAAGACTAGTTTAGTTGCTGTAAGATTGGATACACAGAATAATAGCTTTCATAACCTTTAAACAGACAGCGCTGGATCTATTTACCATATGTGAAATTCCTTGAAATTTTACAGCATCTGTGCTGTGGTGATTGAGCCGACGGCTCATAATCCGGGGTGGCGGGTTCGATTTCTGCGACAGGTCAAGTAATTGTGCATAGGAAAAAAGCGGCATCTACTTGTTCTGAGTCTGGATATTATGGGACCATGGTCCTCAGGGAATGTTATGGTCCAGAATCTATGTACGAGTATGTGATCGTTGGGTATTATTTATTCCTATAAGTATATTCCTACTTGTTGCGGTAATGGTTCTCTATTTTGCGGTATATTTATTAAAGTAAGGATAAAATTACACCTAAAAACTCAAAATAGATATAGCCCGTTAATGAAGGGAAAATTGTCCAGAATGCTGGCAGCATTACCACGTTGAATGGCAATGCTTATTTATATTTTGTGCAAAATAAAAATCAGCATTCTGGTCACCTGATGCCTCCACCAAACACTTGCCTTATTATTTAGATTTCTAGGCTTACAACTTTCAACATATTTAAAACATAGTCTATAAAGACAAAATATCCCATGCTCTAGGCTAACATGAGGGTACAGGGAAATTTCAATCAAATTCAATCAATGCTTTATTTTATTTTATCTTATACGATTTAACAGGAAAGTCAGCTTCCTGATTTGGTCATGAATTAATGATGAGTGCATCCGAGGTTATGGCCCCCAAGCGCACGCTCCAAATCATCCTGCCATAGAGGATCAGGCAGGTAAGATCGTAATGAAATAACAAATTTTCCTGCATATTATACTACTATATTTTATAGAAACGGTTGTATTGCTAATAAAATTACTTTAAATCCCGTTATTGCTAGTAATAACAATAAAAGTAAATTACCTTCTTAAAATTTGTTGCCCTTTTAAATTGGTGAATTTCTTTCACAAAATGTAATTTCGGAGATTTTGAGACGGCAATTTTTTCTAATTGATGTCAGTAGCAAACTGCCAGGTTTCCTGAATTTAATTAACGTTTAGCTAATCAAAAAGCATTTGACAAGTTTCATTTGAATTTCACTCCATAGTAACCTAAATTGGAAACGATTTTCAAAGTGTCTTCAACTCAGCGTTATCCAAGTTTCTCGGCAAGCGTTTCTTTCAATTTTCAAATCACTTTTCTCAGTTAGCTTTAGTTCAACTTGGCCCGAGTGTAACTTGCTCAAGCTTGAACTTAGTCATCCGGTTGGCAAGTTGATATATTTGACGGGTCTCGAAACTCGGCGACTCGCTAACGAAGCCGCGCTTTAGCAAACAATGTGCTCTTTAATTTCTGCACAACTTTGTAAGTGAAGCTTACCTGTTTAGAGTTTCTGTATGCAGCGAACACGAGTTGGGTTTTTCGAACGGAAACAGTAGTTTTCGAATCTATGTCATGGTAGCAAGGGATTATTTCTAGTTTTAGAAGTTCTTACGTAGGTTATTGTATTTTGTAGGTTGTAATATTATCATGATACGTCACTATGTATATATTAATACTTACTATTCTATACCTATTGAATAATTAATACACCGCTATTTGAAAATTTGTCTGTTTGTAGTGTGGATTTTCGCAAAATAATGAGCCTATTTTGAATAAAATTTTACATACGGTTTGCTTTACACTCTCGAGATTAACTTATGATGGGTACTTTTTTATCCCAAAAAAGGAGTTCCCGTGGGAAATCCGCTCGATTGGTAAAACTGAGAGGTATCTAAGTTATCAATACTGAAAAGAGTGCAATGTGAAAATGCTCAGTTTTTTCTTGTGCTTTTCATAAAGGCTTGAAATGTTACGATTGTTTGGAGCTAACAAAATTATGGGTAATTTAGTAAATTAACATTTCTCTCGTACCGGGCGGGCCTGTAATATCAATAACAATAATAATAAAGTTCCTGCGAACATTCCATTCGAGGAAAAATTTTCCTACGAAGTTACACATGTGTACGCGGAAAAAGATGGAATCTGACAAAGTATACATCAAAACATTATTTTATTCTAGAGCAAGTGTATAATTTACATTATTCTTATTTCTAGTAAATATTCAATTGAAATTAAACAATACACTCAAGAATATAATTATCCTTGGATGAAAACTTTTTTCCGTGTAAAGTACGTACTTACATGTGTAAATAAATAATTAAATAACTGTAAAATTACAGTTATAACAATAGAAATATAAGCTAGTATATTCTAATTTTAGTTTAAGCTCTCTACAGGTAAATCCTAGTTTTGGATATAAATCTAACATTTCGTAGGTACCGTAGAATATAACGAGGTACTAACTCCATTCCATAATACGATTACAACAGCCCGACAAGAACTTAGAAGGAAGTTTATATATATGTGCGCGAAAAAATAAGTTTCACCATCATTATACCACTTTCCCACACTCATGCCTGTAATCCAGCACTTAACGAATAAAATGCCACCAATTTTATGCACTAACACTGAAAATAACACAAGTTTTGGAAAATAATACAATGCGGTGACGCAATTATTTTCGCGTTCCCGCCAAAAACCCTTCTGCAAAGTTAAATAAGTACAGAGTTAGTTATAAATCATGTCAGTCAAAACACACATCAATCGATCATTCAATGAACTTTAGTTTCAATTTCAGGTTCAATTTCTCTAGCAAATGGCAACACATCCACAGCATGGCTGCCTAATCATTCAACATTGAACGGTTAGTTACGTTCCAAGTTTCCAGAAATACATTTTGAACATAACATGTTATTTGTAATAACGACGAAGGGTGTAATCATCAAATGTAATTAGCTTTCCGATAAAGTTCAAAACAAGCTATGTTTCTAATTCAATTATTTTTTACAGCGATCTCGTTTTATCATAGAAATCCGCAGCACAATAACAGCATTCAGCGGCTGTATTCAGTAAATCTTCATTCATTTCTCGTTGTCAACTGCAAAGCGCTTTACATAGCTGCAAGGCTGAATCGTGTAAAACCTCGGTTCGATTATTGAAACGCGCGCGTTAACGGTATTAACGATTGTTGTGGGGTAGGTACGCAAGCTTTGAGAGGACATCAGAGCGCCCTATTCGAAGGCTTTACAGGATTATCTGATAATAACAGCAATTGAGGACGGTTTGTTGGGTAATGTTTGTGCTTGTTAAGGCTTGAAGGGGTTTGTTAATGACTTTGATTACTTTTTTATAACAGGGAGTCAACAAGCATATTAATGAAGTGTGGATGTCACTAATTAATGGAAGTCAATGCAAACATTAAGTATAAAATAGACAGTGAAAGTTAGAGCCGACAAAAAGTATTGTTGGTTCTGCATGCCGTCGCGTTTATACTCTTTGGTCGTGTTCTCAGTAGTGCTTTCGCGTGCGCCATCTTAGATTCGGTAACCATGGTTACCATGGCATACGACCTCGTTACCATGGCACCCAGCTAGTCGTATTTAATTGTCAGATTGAAGTATAACCGCGAGTTTTGGAGGGAAAACGAAAAAGATCGTGTCGCCGCATTGTATTATTTTCCAAAACTTGTGTTATTTTCAGTGTTAGTGCATAAAATTGGTGGCATTTTATTCGTTAAGTGCTGGATTACATGTATGACTATGATTATGACTTGACTTGACATATATATAAACTTGAAAAATTATCAATTACTTCACACGGTTTAATGAAATTCTGCAAATTTGAACCCGTCGTCGGAGTGCTACTTGTATCACTTCCCTGCAAGAAGTCGTACTTTTTTATTGTAATCTTTTGAAGTAATTTTGGTATGTAGAAAGTGGTTCCTGTTTGGGTATGTGCTTGCATTATTCTAATTATAAATTCAACTAAGCCTACTAAAGTTGTGAAACCAAGACATCTTTCACATTTACATTTGCTAATTCTTATATAGCTTAAATAATTAATCTTAATAAATCTTATCTTAAATTCTTATTTAGCACCAGCTTTACTTATAGCAACCAAACAAAAGCTGTCCATCAGCCATTGCTGTAGTGTGTCCTATTAACTCCCTACATCGTTTAGCACTCAAGAAAGAATGATTAATTTGAGGTTAGGCGCGAAATGAGAGCAATACTACCCTCCTTCCTGAGAGGGTAAACGTATTTGTTTTAACGCTCCATCTATCATCCCGTACCACTTTTATAATCTTCGTGGCTTCTGGATAGTTTATGAAGTTAATGTATGAGTTTGTGTAAAACCTCTTTTTTGACGAACACAGATAGAAAACCTAATAAGTATTGCATCACAGCATAAACGTAAAAACTTCATCACAGCGGGAAGATATTTTAATTTTAAACTTCATAATCTAAGGAAAATTATTTAGTTACTTATACTATTTTTGGCACAAACATAAACTAGACAAATACGGTATAAAAAAGATAGTGATATAAGGATCGCTTTACTAACTGACGTAGATATACACCCAGAATAATAAAATAATCGTGTGATCCTAATTTACTTATACCTAATTACACATATATGTTTCATGCAATGTTCAAATCTAAAATACCTTCTCAATGCAAAATCCGTTAGCTAGAAAACAAGAACTTGTACGTTGTTGAAAAACTTGACTATAGATAGATCTAGATATAAACGGCATTCCTTCAAACAGAGTGAATTCCAAAACGATCCTGTCAAAGCTAAGTTCGTTAGCGCTTCTATTTGGTGACGAGGAGTAAAAGGCAGAGTAAATCCTATTCGAAACGTTATCCTTTTATTTCTGGCAACACTGTTTAATCCCCAATCGGCGAGCTTTTGCATTCGCAGTCTGTTTATTTTAAAACACTAAACGGTTAGTCAAAACTCAAAACAAATTTATCTTTATGATTTACTGAAATGTAGTGATGTGAATAATAATAGGTCTTTACCTATGAAATTGCCGTATTGCAGTACAGACTTTTTCAAACAAAAAAAAGTTTTGATTGGCTATGAATTCTAAATTCAAATTAATTTTGTTTTAAAAATATGACATTCTATTTACAATATAAGTCTTTTGTTTATTGATTAGCGTTGTATTTTCATTACATTTCAACATTTTTCCTCATAATGGATACTTTGAAATTTCGTGTAATTATGGAATATGAGTTCCGTCGTGGCACCAACGCGGCACAAACGACACGTAACATCAACGACGCTTACGGAGAGAACTGTACAAACGAACGTACAACCCGTTATTGGTTTGCTCGGTTCCGTTCTGGGAACTTTGACTTGAAAAATGAACCTCGTGGTTGTCCGGAAACTTTGGTCAACAATGATGAATTAAAGGCGATTGTGGAAGCTGATGAATCTCAATCTACAGCTGAGCTGGCAGCAGCTTTTGATGTTAGCATCAAAACAATATTGATCCATTTGCGACAGATTGGCAAGATAAAAAAGCTTGATAGATGGGTGCCCCACGAACTTAACGATCGCCAGCGCAACGTACGCGTCGAGACTTGCCTTGCGCTGCTTAACAGGCACAGAAATGAAGGAATTTTGAACCGAATTGTTACGTGCGACGAAAAATGGATCCTTTTTGACAATCGAAAGCGCTCAGCAAGTTGGTTAGATCCTGGTTCGGTACCAAAGCAATGTGCAAAACGAAAAATGACCCCTAGAAAAGTGATGGTCACAGTTTGGTGGTCTCGTGCTGGTGTGATTCATCATAGCTTTTTACAAAACGGCGAGAGCATTACTGCAGATGTGTACATTGAAGAACTGACCACAATGATGGCGAAACTCGCACGTCTGCAACCAGCTTTGGTCAATCGGTCGTCTCCACTACTACTTCACGACAACGCGCGACCCCATACTGCACAACAGACCGTCTCTAAGCTGCATGAGTTGGGTTTGGAAGCTCTCCCTCATCCGCCATACTCACCAGATCTTGCGCCTACCGACTATTACTTTTTCCAAAATTTGGACAACTTTTTAGCGGGAAAAAAATTCAATTCCCGAGAGGCAGTACAAAACGCCTTTGAAGAGTTTGTTGTCTCCCGTCCTGCTGATTTTTTCAAGAAGGGCATCCATAAACTGCCACAGCGTTGGCAAAGATGCATTGATTGCAGGGGTGATTACTTTGAATAAAATAAATAAATAAGTTCGAAAAAAAAAAACTTTAACTTTTTTCAAACAAAACGGCAATTTCATAGGTAAAGACCTAATATCTATTTGAATTTAGAGTTGCTCTCGAGTTGCTCTCTACTCTAAAATTACACCTTTAGCCTGCAGCCCACCAATGGAGTGACGAATCACTTCGTAATATTGGACTCATCCATAGATTTAGATGTCAGGATATATCCTGACATCTAAATCTATGTCTATATATCACAGACTAAGCTCAAATGTAGGCCCATCTTTGAATTCAGCTTACAATTTGAAGCGACGTTATACCCTATCATCCTGTCCTTACGAAGGAACATAATCATCTATGCCAATAGATTTATCATGCCAAAAACGCACGAAGTAGCAAAGTAATGCGCAATGTTAATATTTCCTTTTTTTTTTCATGTACCCTAAAATTTATGATTTAAATAGAACTGAATATTTATAAACTTTGTAAAGTGTTATTAGTTTTAAGAGGCGCCTTCAGCCTACAAAACAATTTATATTCTCAGAATAAATTTGTAACTTAGACACTAACGCTAAGTCTTACAAAATAAAATGTAATTTTATGTCAATAAAGGAATTTTAAAATCAAATCAATCAATAGATTTATCAGAATAATAAATACTATAACTTTAGTATAGTAGGTGTAATTATAGTTCTTCTAGGCGTCCTAGTGGAAGTGGACTTTATAGATAGGTATGTTCAATGTAAGAAGGAGCCACTAACAGAAGCGATCTCTTTTAAAATTGGACTAATCGGAACAAACCGAAATATCAGATTTAAAAAAGAATTCAACAGCGAAAAAGCTGTAAACATGGCAGATACATTTTTTTATAAAAGGTCTTCATGGAAAGTATCTCAGGATCCATTTACTACTTATCGCTCAGGCTATTGCGCCGCTACCGCTGCTATAATTTATGAGACGAGTTTTAGATGCCGTTGTCCGGAAAACATAAAAGCTTTTAAGCGATGTTTCATTGCGCCCTCGAGATGTCTGATGCGGTTCAAACGATGCTAAAATGAATTTCTGTACGTAATGAAACGCCGTTACAAAATGCTATCGACGAGAGTTCTTAAGTATGTAAGTAGGTTATACTTTACCTATACCCATTTTGGTGGCAAGCATATAACTGTGTCCTCGGGAGTTCTGGCAGGAAAACGAGAAAGATCGCTTCACCGCATTGTATTATTTTCCAAAACTGGTGTTATTTTCAGTGTTAGTGCATAAAACTGGTGGTGTTTTATTCCAATCCAACAACTGGTAAATATAAATGGTAGATAATTTGTCTATGCTATGATGCTTAGGCAATGCGAGCTCCTGGCCTGAAAATTCTAATGAGGATATTGGTGGAGAGAGGAAACCTAGATGTAGACTGAAATAATTATGGTTGCGTATCATTAAGAATGTAAACGGAAATTTTTCATTGCTCAACTGATGAAGCCAAGAGCCAAGCTGCTTGGTGGTTTGCGAAAGCTTGCGGTTCAAGTTAACTCGACGAGGAACTTCCGTTGCTCATACACAATATGTCACAGATTGATGAATGGCTCACGTGAATATCATGACAGCACTTCATTGCACGCACGGTTTGGTATCCGTGGTACCTCCAGTCGTATAACCAGTAGTACCAATGTTAATTTACGTGAAGAAACAACGAAGAACGACCATCAGGTTTAGACCAATTTACAAGAATTTAGAACCGCTTTCACAAACGTCCAAAGCTTCAGAACTATTAATCTTGCGACGTTTTCGAAACAATTTATTACGTAGAACGTTAGCGGCTTTGCAAATTGGGACTTAGAGATTAGGCAGGTCAGAGTAATATATTCCGATGGTAACAAACGGTCCGATATTACGTTGGCACCAGTCATAGGAAACAACAGTAAGAACGTTTAGGGAAACGTTTTAAATCCTTTTTTTAATACTCCATTTCTCTTGATTTAAAGTGGCAATGTATCGTCTATAAGAAACCGGTTCACTCGCCTCTTCAAACATCCAGATTAATGGCTATTCTGAAACACAGACGCTGGTAAAGAGTTTCACTCCTTAACCGTTCGCATTATAAAGGTTTAATCAAAACGCTTGGTAAGGATAGTAATCAAACTATGGAAAGACGTACATCCTGCAATAAAGCCAAGCAGTAGAGCCACTACGATAAGCCTAGCAAATCTGCATTTTTATGTTAAAGGGTGGAAAAAAGTCATCGGCCTACCTGATAGGAAACGGTCACCGTAGCCTATAGACACCTATAGTAATGTAATGTCACTAATTCAATCCTTACCACGATGACTCTTTTGACCCCCCCTTTTAAATTGCTTCTTGCTACCCTGCTACTGCCCTGGCAGTAATTGGATGAGAAGAACCGAAGACTGGGCTCAAAGGCGTACCTTTGGAGAGGCCTATGTCCTAACTATGTCCCAGCAGTGGACTAACACAGGCTGATGATGATGATGATGACCTTGCTACGTGTTCCTATGCCTAAACTGGGATGCAAGTTTCTTGTACCCTAGTACTAAGATGTACCTTTTTGCCGTTTGTTATATCGGTATGCCTATTGCCTAGCTATTACTAAAACTATTTAAAACGCTTTTCATTAGGGTCCCTACTGTACTTTAAGCATATATGGCCGTGTTGTGAGTTGTGAACAATAGTTCGGGGTCCACAAAAGGCTACCTACCTCATGTCTCGAGACAACAGTGACGGACAGCTCGGCCGGGTACCGTGCAAAACTTAAAACTGTTTCTGAACACTAAACTAAACAGAGATCATTTCGTCGAGTCATGTGAAAGCAATTTAAGTTCTGGGTGGAACAGCCTGACTTAAATTATGTTTTCAGCCATAAAAGTCAAAGCCAGAATTACAAAGTAAGAACCTTTCTCTTATCGACACTTACTTTTGCTATTCGTGCATTAATTGATAAAATTCAGCTTTTTGCAATGTCATTGTAGATGTCTAACGAATTCTAACGAATGTCTCTCAGCGACCGGACTTTATTTTATTAAAGGATTTCCACGAAAACAAAAATTTTGAAGAACGTAAGATAAGAACGTTATTAATAAACGTGAAATACTAAATTAGAGAAAAAACGCAGATGCTAGGCACATTTGCCGGCTTCCGCGAACAGGGCCGAATATTAAAGCTAAAGGAGAGTCTAATTAATTTATGAGAATGAGATTACTGGATAATTGGCACAAACGATGAACAGAGATACCTAATATTTGTTTATTACGAGTAACATGGAGCTTTGGTAATATTAGACACGAAAATGTAACATATTTTAGGTTGTTTATGAAAATAATGTAACATTTTCGCAACTAAGTATTTGTGCTTTGGGCGTTGAAACCAACAAACAAGCGTTATTTAATGTGGTAGGTATTACTTATTATACATCCAGCTCGTTGTTGCTTTGATTTTCAAACGTAAGGTACCTTACCTAAGGGTACCTAATAATTTTATTAGTAGTTCTTCTATAGCTCTAATACCTAAAGCAAAGCCTGACTATTCGTTATATCTATCTACAATAAAGCAACGTTTGCTGCAGTCATCTCTTGGATGGGAAGATAGCATAGGCAAAAAAGGTTTAGTCAACATATTATTATAGTCCTACTCGCAAAAATGCTTAGGTGCCCCTAAAATAAATTTCTATTCTTCGAATGAGTTAATACATGCTAAATAATAAAGTAGGTATGTTTATAAAAGTAAAAGAGTATTTAAATACTGATCGTGAGCACAGATACCAAAAACAAAAATGTCAAGTCAACCTACCCAAATCAAATTCACCACATCAGCTCAAGCAAGCAAAAGAAAATAAAAACTCAAGCGAGTTTTGGCGGAAAAACGAAAATGATCGCGTCGCCGCATTGTATTATTTTCCAAAACTTATGTTATTTTCAGTGTTAGTGCATAAAATTGGTGGCATTTTATTCGTTAAGTGCTGAATTACAGGCATGAGTGTTGGAAAATGGTATAATTATGGTGAAACATTTCTTTTTGTGTTGTTTCCAAAACTTCATAGAAGCTTCTGGTAAAGTGGAGGTTAGTGTTAGGTGGAGTGGGTGAGTTAGGTGGAAGTTAGGAAGTATGACTTGACTAGAATATGACTTAATTTGATGACTTGGACTGTGACCTGACTTGACACATAATATGATATTAATTAACTTGAGATATTATCAATTACTTGACACTGGCTAAATACACAAAAGTGTGGAGCCAAAACCAAACAAAAAAAAACTCATGCACCATTGGTGTATAACCACCATAGTATTCTGTGATAACCACAGAATATGTGTATAACCTTCCAGACGGGAGTTTTGGCGGGAACGCGAAAAAGATTGCGTCATTGCATTGTATAATTTACCAAAACTTGTGTTATTTTCAGTGTTAGTGCATAAAATTGGTGGCATTCTATTCGTTAAGTGCTGGATTACAAGCGTGAGTGTGGGAAAATGGTATAATAATGGTGAAACGTTTCTTTTCGTGTTGTTTCCAAAACTCCATAAAAGCTTCAAGTAAAGTTGTCACCACTTTACTAGAAGTATGACTTTGACTAGACTATGACTTGACTTGTTGACTTCGACTGTTACTTGACACATATTTGCGTGAAATATCATTAACTTGATAAATTATCAATAACTTGACACTGGCTAAATATACGGAGGTGTGGAGTCAAAAATAAAAAAAAAATCCTTCTAGACTTAATCAAAGTGACAATCTTCCAGCTACAGTCTCAGATTCAGTCCCGTTTTATGTGTTACAAGTTACAACAAAGAAACTTCAAAGGGGGAAAAGAGAAAGAGATGGGGTTTATAAAATGAAATTGTTAGTTTATTAAGGTTGATTACATTCGCCCTCCGGCGTAACTTTGAGATTTTTAAGAGGATTCCAGAGTGATTATGATTAAGCAGTTTTTCAGTTGAAAATTGGTTCTGGCACTTCTTAGGCAAATAGGCAAGAATTTTCACGGAAGACCCGTGAGCATATGTCCACACATATTATTATTATTATGTTTGTTACGCCTTCACGCTCAAACGGTTGAATGGATTTGGATGAAATTCGGTACCTTGATAGCTTACACACTGGATTAACACATAGGCTACGATTTATCGCGGAAAAGTGAAACGTTCCCGTGGGATAAGCAAATAATTGAAATACTTTGAATCCGCGGGTGAAACTGCGGGGCGCTGCTAGTAAATATACGATGAAGTCACCCAAATGTAGTAGGTACGATAGAAATATCAATCACCGTATTTCATGATACGCTCTAAAGTGTATCAGTGTGTCAGTCATTTACTTAAATGTCTCGATAACACAGATATAGTGAGAAGACTAAAAAGGAAAAAACCTTTTGAGTTAGTCTAGTGATAGTGATATTGAACCATAGTGTAGTGAGTGTTACTCGAAAAGACTCGTGAACAAAGTGTCTTCCCCTTAATAGAGACATTAAGAAAAGTGTTAATGGACACATTCTTATGATTAGTTTAGCAGTTTAAGTCAAATTTAAATTACTTATTATCCGTTGTAATGGCTAGATTGTAATTTTAATGTACTATTTAAGGTACCTCATTACAAAAAAAAAACTTAAATAACTGACATGAAAGCGCTTGCAAACCTGGCGCAAAAACTTATGAGTCGACCTGCTCCACCACCACACCACAGAGGCTGTACAAGTAAATTTTCAGCTACTTTCAAAATTATAGCTACAATATATAATAAAAAAGACTATTAAGAAACCGTTTGTTTGCGTTTGACGGAGAAAAAGTTCAAACTGACGCACCACCAAGGCACTCGACCGACTACTCGGTACCACTAAAAAGCTACATCAGCAAAGATATTCTATCTATAATTTTTTCCTATCACTAAATGACACCAAATAACAGCAATTAAGTATATTCAAACGGTCGCTTTATTCCATAAAAATGTCGTAAAACAAACATCAAATGCTGGCAGCACCCACCTGGGTGTATAAAGCAGTATTTACCCAGTTGATGAAGCGACCGCATGGACTGGTTTTAATTACTGGAGCAGCCTGCGTACGATATAAAACACCCTGCATCCAGGTCGGAACTTTATTACTTACTACTTACTTTATCTATATGTATACATCTTTACGTTTAGGTATAGGTATATAGGTATGCTATGTCCTGGAGCGATAGTTATTTAGAGGGCATTTAATTAAAATCAAACTCCGTTCGCTACGTGAGCTCAGCACGGGATGTCCAGGAAAGAAAGTCTCAGATTAATTAATAGTTCAGCTTCATGCGGTAAGCTAAAATTAATTGATGGTGAAATCCCTTTGAACCTGCCAAACATTCTCACAAGTGAAGCTGCTGGAACACGCCGTCAAGTACTTGCAGTACACTTAAATATTCCGTCCACCGAAAAATTTTACAAACGCTTTCAAACTTAGTAGCGCAAAGACGTACTCAAAGAGAAACTCAATAATACTCGAACGAGGGTTTCCTGAGGAGTTGTTACGGTGGATTTACCAAACGTTCAATAGGGAGGGCCGAGGAATAATGGCTTATTCAAATTTAACGTCGGAAAAACCGCTATTTGGAAACGATCCGAGCTCCGACACCTGCGCCGCGGACTTCAAATCTCTACCATACCATTTGGAGTCTACATGGACTTCCTTAGTTATGCGATTTTAATAGATTCTATCAAGTAACCGTATTTACCACGATTAGCGGAAGAACGTGTAAACAGGACACCTTCTTCTTCTCCTCTTCTTCCTCAAGCATCTTCTTAACTGATCTCAACATTCACTTCCTCCTCCCTCCTTATTTTTTCTTCTCGGAATTTGTTTTTTTTATGGACTTTATAACTCGTCTCTACAACGTAGACAACAGCCTCCCTTTAAAGTTAATTTTATCAATCAATGTTTAAAATATTATGTCGACTTCTTGCTGACGTGAAATGTTACGAGCAAAAAAAAGACAGCAGTCTATTGATTCAATTTAAGTATGCAACGTTTATAAGTAAGGCCCTACCTAAGTATCCACAGTTGTACCACTATAGAGATGAGTGTAAAAATTCCTTTTATAAAAAGTCCAACCGACTTCAATCCCACCGCATTTGTTTATCACAGAAACGAGAACATCATCAATTTAGTTGAAGTCGAAATACACATTATTAAGAATAACTTGAAAACTACCCATCAGGTCTTGATCAAACTAAAATGGAATCACACGAGATGCGCCAGCTTTCAAATAAAAAAAGAATCATCGACATCGGTTGACTGAGGTAACAAACATAAAAAAATACAGTCAAATTGAGAACTTAATTTAAGAATTTTTTAAGTCGGTTGAAAATGCCGCCCTAACATAGATCTGTCACAGATATTAAGAGGAAGATGAGGTACGTCCTCGTAAACGATTAGTCAACAACTAGCCCTACATCTGCACCTAATTTAAAAGTAACATTTTCGAAAAGCTTGTGGGTTTCATAGAAGGGTGTGGAATCTTCTATTTCATTTACATAACTGTGTCTAGTAGAAAAGTATGTTTTTTTGGTTTCGGTCAACTTCGTAGTCGCGATATAGGTAGGTATAGCCATAGCTATAGTGTTACTAACATTAGAAACAAATTTAGATTATACATATTTAACAAAATGTAGCTTGATGTGACAAATTTTAAAGAAAGGATTTGTTTGACTGCAAATGTCTACTCGTTTTTTTATCTTGTATTTGTAATTAAATCATCAAGTGTACAGCACCTATCCTAAATTATTATTAGACAGGCAGCCGGCGTTATTACGTCACGCGCTTGTAAAACGTCGAATAGGAGGGTAGCTTGAAACCGACGCGACGGACGTCGGCAACGCATCCTGCCAAGTTACGAGTTACGTCTCTCCCGTGAAAAGAATTTTAATGGTACTCCAAGAAAAGGCGATCCAACTTTTACAACTCGAAATGTAGGCTAGGTAACTCGTAAAACATCGCAATCCCTATTTAGTTCTGACAAGACTTTCTGGGGAAAATAATAAATTAAGGAGCTTGTAGCAGTGGTTAGTTATAATTGTTTTTCTCTTTGTATATTCAGCCTATGTGTTCCCACAGCTGGGACACGGGACGTCTCTTACAGGGAGGGGGAGTTTGGGCCATAATGCACCAAGCCAAGTGCGGGTGGGTGGATCTTAACGTATGTCGGTTTTCTCATATTTTCTGTCACCACTGTAAGAACAAATGCGAATTCCGCACTTAACTTAAAAAGTCATCGAGTCTTCTCACTTCCCAGCAGAGGCATGATCCCTCACCTATGTTGCGTCGTTGCCTCTTTACCGGGATTTCAGGCCGCCGCGAATAACTATACGCGGTTTTTTTTAAACGGGCTAATGCTGTTGGTCTCTACCGACCTTTACATCGTCACCGGGCGGAACTTTACGCGGGTCTTTAGAGTGCCGTATAGGCAATGGAACTCATACTTGAAATTTCGTAGAATTAGAACCAAACGCGATTCGAATATGCTCTAACATCGATCTTTGACAAACTTTGCGTTGATGTCGAAGAGGTTAGGTATAGATTAAGGAAAATAATTTAAATTTGCGCTTCTGCAATACGTTTTCTGAAATCAGAGTAGCAGGTTTGAACGCATCATTGAACTATTATAATACATAAATCATAATAAAATATAATACATTCTAATTTATTACAAGCACTGTAGTAAATAAGATCGAATCTGCAATGAGGGGAGGTATTCCCATCAAATTAACAATAAATTAGCACCGCTAATGCTTTGTGTCATTAGGAAGCAATTAATCAAAAACCGAGAATGAAACGGGACCTCCGAAAAATGAGACATTCATACAAATTACTTAATCAATAATACTTTTCAATATTCCCCTTATTTACTTAAGCCTATGTACTTAGGTAAAATAAGTAGTTAAGTTGGTATTACTAGTACTTAGTCGCCATTTTATGTTAGTCAAATGTTGGAAATTTCATCTGCTTTTCTTTCTAGTGTGCAGTTCCTTTCACTACGCCAACTGCGACGGTTCTGCTTTCTTTTTTTTTTGGATTGTCATTGTTTGACCACGTCACCCGGGTCGGTTCGGGTCGGGTGATCACGGAAATTTGATTGCAATGCAACAGGTAACATTTCATTCCTAATTAGTTTTTTTTAAACTGTCAAGACCATACAAATTTGTGTTTCTATTGGTTGCAATCAAGTTCGTGATCGCCTATCTGGTGACAAGTGCAATAGATAAACTCTATATTGAAACACAACATCTTAAATAATTTTAAAAAAGTTACAAACTTATCCAAAATGTAACACACTTACCCAAGATTTTACATGTTATTTGAATCTACAAATTTTACTAGGTGGTAGGACTTTTCTGCAAAGTTCGTCTAGGTAGGTACCACCGCTTTGCCAGTTATTCTGCCGCCAAGCAGTAGTGTGTGAGCACTACTGTGTTCAGGTTTGAAGGGCACTGTAGTTAGTGAAATTACTGGGCAATTGAGAATTTATGATCTGATCTCACAGTCGAGAAATGTTAGTACCAGACTGTGCTGATGCCTCAGGATGATGTGTGCAGTACAGTGTCACGCGAAATTATATTTTGGGGTTCCGGGTGACACTGTTCTGTTATGGGCCTCCGTATCGCTAACATCAGGTGAACTAGCTCGTCACATCATTCACAAACAAATAATCTATATTAAAATATCTATGCATTAAAATTCTAATAAGTGCGGTTTTGCAGACCTATGTAGCATGTTGACAGTTTAGACAGGAATATCTATAACGAGTTTCTGCCCGCAGCTTCGCCCGCGGCGTGGCCTATGGGAAATAATTCAACCACCCATTTCACCCCTTTTAAGGGTGGAATTTCGAAAAATCCTTTCTTAGCGGATGCCTACGTCATAACATCTACCTGCATGCCAAATTTCAACCCGATCCGCCCAGTGGTTTGGGCTGTGGGTTGATAGATCACTATGTCAGTCAGTCAGTCAGTCACCTTTGAGTTATATATATCTATATAATATAATACCATCGAAAGCATTAAAGTAGTAATGAAATAATGCTAAATTCATTGAATTCTCTATTTATTAAATCTTATCGACACAAATCTAAGTTTATTGGCATATCTATTGTATTCATAACCATTAACATAGAGTTCCCAAGGCAATATTTTTATTGGAACTAATTTACTTACTTGCTTTAATGCACTTGTGTTATAAATCACACTAATATTATAAAGGCAAAAGTTTGTGTGTGTATGTTTGTTACTCCTTCACGCTCAAACGGTTGAATGGATTTGGATCAAATTTGGTACCAAGATAGCTTATACACTGGATTAACATATAGGCTACATTTTATCCTGGAAAAGTGAAATGTTCCCATGGGATGAGCAAATAATTAAAATACTTTTTATCCGCGGGTGAAACCACGGGGCGCAACTAGTGAATTCATATTTTAGAATAATTATTATGCCTATCTGTACTAAAGTTTGATTGCTCCTAAGTTCACACTTATCCTATGACATGAATAAGTGCAGGAGTGGTCTAACTAAAGTACATAATATATTAATGCTCCTTATAGGCAAGACCAATTTCTGCCCAGAAACTAGAGTACCCAGTAGGGGAAAAAATAATATTTGCTTTAAATTAGAGATAATTAAAAATATAGTAATGCAAGAAATTTGTCTGCCACAAAAATATGGTACATTGTATGGATAATTGTCGTAATATGCAGGAAGAAAGCAACAAAATAAATTATTAATAGATAGATTAGATAAAACTCTTTATTAAACACCACAGGAACAAGATACAGGCATAAACTATTAAGTGTCACAATGGGTGGTCTTATCGCTTAAAGCGATCTCTACCAGACAACCCAAAAATTATATTTAAGTGGAATTTTTACCAATGTATATTTTTTAAGTATTTTTTACAAGCAATATATTTTTATTGAAGTTACTGACACAATTTTAAAAATCCATTTTAATTATCTTGATTACATAGTTAAAAGAAGCTTTATATAAATATGACATAAAAATTTCTACTACAATAATGAACAATCTCTTTTATTAAAACTACTTATTATTCGAAGTATTTTTTATAATTCAATTTTGAGTGTGGAGTTATGGCATAGGATGAGGAATGCAGGATCTCTTGAAGGGTATGCCAAGGTAATCAGGATTAGGATGAGTGGCTGGAACATACAATATAGAAAAACATTTGGTAAGTATAATCAGTTAGATTGGTATTAAACACACAGTAAAGAATATCATTAATAGCATAAAGGGAAACTTGCAGATTGAGGTTTCCAGTACCTACGCCTTTTTTGTGTATGTTACCTTGCCCAATAAATATCCATTAAAATAACTATCAGACAAACTTAACTTTGCCTTTTACCATGGAATAGAATTAGTATTTTTACAAATTTTTATCCTTTTATTTCACCATATTTTTTGTGTTGAGTAAGTAACTTATTACAGAATTATGAGTTCATGGACCTTAGGATTTGTAATTTACGTTTATTGCACCTTGCACTAATGTTGAGAAAAAAATGTTTTGACAGTCAGACAGACAAGGGGATAACCAGCTGATCCTAAAAAGATCTGTTTGCATAAATCTCTCGTTTTATAAAAACTCTAATAATGGCATGTAAGCCTGAAGATCAGGTTCAAGTGCAAAGGAGGGTTCATTATATCAATTGAAAATTTTCTAGCTAAATCTTTTTTAGTTGGGTCATGTTACTTACATTCAAACCTAATTTTCAAAGTGGCCTGTGTTTGTGTTACACCCTGAAACGCTAGAATGTTTAGAATTAAATTAGCTAAATTAAAAAAAAATCTTACCAGAATACCTAATAAATGGTTTAAAAAAAAAAATGTACAATAATTATCATTACTGAAATCCATCATTTAAAGATCACACAGAATTCCCCTTTTATGAATCATTACGTATTCTGCACAAAAAGCACAAAAAGCTCGCTCAAATGGCAGTAAAGTGAAAGCAACAAAACCGACTATTTGATACTATTGACCCATGACGTTTCTCTATTATGTATGAACGGCTACACATAATCATGATGATATTCAGACGCATTATAAACTTAATCATTGTAAGTACATTTCCCAAAAAATGATAAAACAGCGGTTCTTTAAATAATATCGATCGGCTTTGCAAATTGGTGGTCGGTGACACAACATTGATAGGTAATAGCGAATTAAACTTACCAGAAAAGGCGAGCGTGAACACTACTTCGCACGATCAGAGAGTCTTTAGTCTTTTAAATAAGCACTTCCGAAAACACGAAAAACTATCCCAATATTTATCAATATAACGAATACTAGGTCTCACAAAAAAACTGTCACATATCGCAACGCAATACAAAAATTATGACAGTATGGCAGATGGCGCTGATCGCGCAGTGCCGTCTGACATATGGTTTCAGAGTTGCCCTTACTATAATCGATCTAACCACTTAGTAGATTTTCTAGTAGTTAGTTATTTATAGAGTGCCTGTAAATATTTTTGGGTGTAATTTTTTTTGTCAAAAGTACAAATAAATATTAATATATTATAGTGTAGTAGTTAGAAACGGAGTTTCAATTACGATTCTCGGACTGTAATGCAAAAGTTAAAGGACAAGGTTATATCTGACGTTGTCCGTTCTTTCCTTAGAAAATAAGCATAAATCTTTACATCTGAAATGAAATACGTAAACAACGTTAAAACCGTTTTAATTGAAAGTTTTCTAACGTATCTATGTCAACCATGACGTCCATGACTAACTGTTTGCTTATTACATAGGTCCTGTAGGGCGCATTATGTTTCCGGAATTGGCCACTTACATAAATAATATTTAGAAAGTAATTATATGATTTGAAAATGGAATTCTTTGGCTGTACATAAATATAATTTGTTCCTTTTTTCTTTCTTTCATTTTTGGCGGGAAAGTGAAAAAGATTGCGTCACCGCATCGTATTATTTTCCAAAACTTGTGTTATTTTCAGTGATAGTGCATAAAATTGGTGGCATTTTATTCGTTAAGTGTTGGATTCCAGGCGTGAGTGTGGGAAAATGGTATAATGATGGTGAAACGTTTCTTTTCGTGTTGTTTCCAAAACTCCATAGAAGCTTCAAGTAAAGTTGCCACCACTTTACTAGGAGTATGACTTTGACTAGACTATGACTTGACTTGATGACTTTGACTGTGACTTGACACATATTTGCGTGAAATATCATTAACTTGATAAATTATTAATTACTTGACACTGGCTAAATACACAACAGTGTGGAGCGAAAACATTTAAAAAAAAAAAAGTACTACAGTACAGTTACGCGGTCAATTATTTTCATAACCAGTTGAGCATAGAAATGAGCGTAAATCCTCAAACCACATTCAACCAAATTGTTACAAAAATTTATGTCTACCTACTGTTCGCAAAAAGTAATAGATCAGAACAGAAAAAAACACCTTTTGATTGGGATTTTTTAATTTCATCCAGTATGCATAGTAATTATGAAAAATAGGCAATAAAATTATCACAATAATTGCATTAATCTTCAGAATGGTAGGTTGCCTAACTATATTATTATTTAACAGCCTCTGTGGTGTGATGGTTGAGCAGGTCGGCTCATTACTTGGAGGCAGCGGGTTCGATTCCCGCGGCAGGACAATAATATGTACACAGAAAAAAAGCACAAACACTTGTTCTGAGTCTGGGTGTTGTGGGACTATGGTCCTCGTAGTTCCAACACAGGGAATCCTAGTTAGGGTCCAGGATCTATGTAAGTATGTGATCGTTGGGCGTTTTATACATATTATTATTAAATTGGTTTACTGTGGTAGACAACATTAATATCATGCTAAAAACATGATGCTTTTAAACCAGGACTGGATTCACAAATAATTTAAAAACGTTTTGATATAATATGGGGTTATATAGTGGGTACCTTCGTCTACATGAAAATTCAATAATATTTCATAATCTTTGAAACTTATTATTAATATAAATAAAAAGTAGGAAGCTATTTTTGTACAGAGATAACTCATTAATCTCTAATTTTTTATAAGTACTTTGGTTGTTTGTTTCCATGGAATATGTGTGTGAAGTTGAAGTTAGGACTGGGCAACATCTATCGGGCCAACTAGCGCCGGTATTGAATGAAGTATGTACTATGTACAAAATTATTGAAGCACGGACTAGCAAGCAATATTTTAATTTTTAACATGGCCAATATATTGTCGCACCCACACCGACCAGCACAGCTCCAACATGGGGGCACTGAAGGTTAGCACATCTTGGTACAGCATTAAAGATCTAGATCTAATATAGTAAATTTTATAATGGCACAATTTGGAATACACATAAAATACTAACAATAATTGTATTTAATTACAATAGTTATGTAGGTACAAAAAATTTAGTATAAAAATTATATAATACTTAGAGATTAAAGTTTAGTCTATTTTCGAGATATAATAAAGTATGGAGTAAAAAAATTTAAATTCTATGTAGTTCTGAGTGATTGTGTGAATCTCGGCGATTCTGTATGAATCTGGCTAATTCTGTGTGGTTCTGTGTGGTACTTACCAGCCAATCATAAGTAATTTTGTTTTCTTTTGAGGAAAATTACACTACATATTTCTGAATCTTTCCGTATAATAATGTATAAGGATTTTAACGTTTGGTGTTTAGTGAGTAATATTAATGATAAAACAAAGTGTGTGCAGTGTAATAAATATTAAAATACGACAGTAATAAAAATTATCTTTGTGGAAAGTGTTTGTTTGTGGACACCATACTTTACAAAATCATAGAATATGAAAGGTATTTATTCAATACTTGCCTAAAATTTATAATTATTTAAGTAAATAGGTAGGTACTTAAGACATCTCTCATGAAATTAATAATGGATCGAAATAATCTTATTTATAAATTTTATCAAAAGTAGTAGGTAATAGTAATCTATTCTAAGTTTGATGCATAATTATTATTTCAGTCTTTTAAGAATGTAATGATTTGTAAATTAAAAAAGATTACATAGCTTCATTAATAATTTTTAAATTACTAATTCTCAAGCAAAATCAACTCCTGTATCTAGTAAATCTCTGATTAGAACAGTCGCTTTCCTAGGTAACACTTTCAGTAGATGTCCTAGGCATAGTAAATGTTTAGGTACGGATGCTTCGGGGTAGTTTCTTCTAACGCTATCGAGTATAGACTGCGCTGCCGCGACTGGAGTTATGGTGCCAAAGTAACTAGGTATCCTGGAAATATAATAATAATTAAATACATAGTACAATTTTTACCACAGTTAACAAATAAATCACATTTTTAATTATACATTATTTGTGTTTAAAAATCAAGATTCTACCAAATATTAAATTGATACTTTACCATACCTACCTAATAATTTTTAACTGATTCAGAGTCATCATAAGAAAATACCTACATAAATTAGCTCAATCTGTTATAAAATAATAATAATAATAATAGTCTAGGCTTTACACAATCAAGTGCATATATATGCTTCTTTATGTGGTCCATACATGTATGCACCATAAAAATAAACAGGTAAATAAATACCTTAGTCTTATGATGTCTGGACTGTCATCACTGACAATAAAAGGGTATATGTGGATTAACGTCACATGCACTCCATCAATTTTATTCACTCTAAGATCTTCCATCAGACTCTCAGCAAGACCTTGAACTGCAAACTGTGCCACACTAAGAGGCATTTGGTTTCTGATATAGCTTAAACCAGCTACGGAAGTCAGTGCTACAATGTGACCATGGTTTTTAGCTTTCATATCCGGCAAAAAATGGTCAATTAGCTGAAAATCAGAAATTATATTTCATATAACAACAGTAAATTAATTTTAGTACAACATGAAGATGAATGAAGAAACCTTACCCAAAAATAAGAGGTCAGTGTCAAATCCACTGTAACGTGAATGTCTTGCGGTGGTTCTGTTAACAATGACCTTGGACTTGGAATACCACAGCAATAAAATAACATGCTTACAAAACCTAGATCTTTCTTAACTTGAGATGCTAAGGCCTGTACATTACTTTTCTTAGTTATATCGCATGTGTATGAAGCAGCTGAACCTCCACGCTTTTTGATCACTTCTACTGTGTCTTCATTAGTACTTTTATTTTGATCAACGCAAAGCACAATAGCTCCTAAATCTGCCAGTTGAATAGCTAGCTCTCGACCCACTCCTCTTCCAGAACCAATAACCTGAAATTTGGAAAGACTTAAATCTATAATGCTGGTTTCTAATATTATTTTGCCATCTACCATTGAGCGGCCTCACAAATTCTTACACCAGCTACTCTTGTTTATAATGTAAGTGCAAGAAAGAAAGGAAGATATAAGAATAATAATAATTAAGAAGTTATAATGATATACATGATATCTAAATCAGTTAAATAAGTGGATATAAGTACCTACATAACCTTTAGTGTGCAGAATATTATTACATAAAATAGTGGTGAGTGTGGTCAAATGCTATAAAAGTTTGAAGTATAAAAAAAATGCAAGGTATAAAACTTACCAAAACAGTCTCTAGTCTAACAGATTTTAGAGGTGGTGGTCGGAACAACTCATAACAAGCTTGCAGAACTGCACATATTGCATTTATCATAACCCAGGCAATGTCGAATATCAATATAATGAATGAGTATAATCGGAGCAACATTCTTATTGGAAACATAAGATTCAAAAATGTACTACACAAACTATTCAACATCTGTGATTCCTGAAAAATACTAAATATTAGATAAAACATTTTAAAAATAGTACCTTTTTAATAAGTCTGGTACATAGTAAATTGTTACAAAAAATATGTAATAAAAAATAAAAAAATATGTTTTTTTTGCAAATTATTTTAAGAGCTCATAATGTTTCTATGTACTTCGAATAGAATTATTTCACTTAACGCTTCACTTTAATAATTGAATGGGTACCAACCATATTGCAAGTGTTTTGTTGTTGTAATCCGATAGGACACTAACTTGTTGGTCTATATTTTTAGTCAATGTCATTGAAAGTAAGTAACAAACTCAAAGTTATGAAATAGTTTAAGCTGTTATTAATTACATTCGATAGCCCGCAGATATAATATTAGGGATTTAATTTATCAACAAAAGATAACAAGGTAGCTTGATAATGACAAATGATTGTACATTGAACTTTTACACTTTGTTGCCACGTATTGTTAATATTTTGCTGTACAAACAGTATCTTTCAGCATTATAACACTTAACATATATATAACAATTAAAATATAGGCTATAGTTTTTAGACATATACCCCAGAAAACAAAATAATGCTTATTATAATAGAAATTGATAACGCTCCCCGTAAACACAGCTACATACACCACAGACTACTACTAGGATGCTTTAGGGATGCTCGATATATATCGATATTTAAAATACCATCGATGAAAGTGTTCGATATAGTGAATCGAGCCGAATTATCGTATCATACAATATCGATATTTATATCGAGCCGATATTATCATATCTTGTGATATTGATATTTATATCGATGATGGACGATAATGGGGGTCCCGCAAGGTTCAATACTAGGACCATTCTTATTTTTGGCCTATATTAACGATCTTCCATTTTTTGTAAAGAACCTATGTGATATTGTTTTGTTCGCAGATGATACGTCTCTTATTTTTAAAGTTGACCGATCTATTAATGATTTTGACGACGTTAACAAGGCAATTTCACTGGTTTTGAACTGGTTTACGAAAAACAATCTACTGTTAAATAGTAAGAAAACTAAATGTATTAAGTTTTCGTTACCTAATGTTAGGGGGTCTCCTACAAATTTATTACTGAATGGTGAGCCATTAGATTTGGTACAATCTGTCACGTTTCTTGGCATAACTATAGACTCTAAATTACAGTGGGGTCCTCACATATCAAATATTGCTGGCAGATTGAGCTCTGCTGCATATGCTGTGCGTAAAATCAGACAGTTTACTGATGAAGCCACTGCAAGATTAGTAAACTTTAGTTACTTCCACAGTATTATGTCATACGGCATCTTACTGTGGGGTAAAGCCGTGGACATACAATCAATTTTTGTCTTACAGAAAAGAGCAATTCGTTCTATTTATAACATGAAATCCCGCGACTCTCTCAGGGAACGATTTAAGGAGATAAATATTCTTACAGTGGCTTGTCAATACATTTACGAAAATTTGATGTACACTCGCAAAAACATTAGCTCTTTTCCCAGATATTGCGATATTCATAACTTTAATACTAGGAACAAAAATAAATTGAAAGTTCCAAGATTCAGACTGCAGAAAGTTAATGGTTCATACATGGGAAACTCTATACGCTTTTATAACAAGTTGCCTGACGGTACGAACGATTGTCAATGCGTAAATTTAAATTATTCATAAAGTCAAACTTAATGAAAAAAGCCTATTACACAATAAATGATTATGTGTCGGACAAAAAAGCTTGGCCTGAATATCCCAAGCTTAACGGTATGAAATCTTAGGTACTTTGCCTATTGCCTATTCCTATCTATAAATTCGGTTTCTATTTGTAATGTTTATTAAGATAATCACGCTATTTTTCTTGCACCGGTGTGACGTGGTGGTTACTTTTGTTTATTCATTATCTCAACTGTAATGAATTATATACATTGTAAAAGACAGGAGAAAAAAGAAAAAAAAATACGTCACTGTAAAGTTTCTTGTAGCTTCTTCTTTACAGTTGTAATCGAAGCTTCGGATCAAAGTTTTCAATTCTGCATTGTGCCGGATTGCTTGCACCAGTAGTGAGAAAGAGAACTGCTTTTTTCCAAACTCATATATTGTAATGGGCTTGCTATATATTATTTTGACAATAAGCACTTTGTAATTTTATATGCTTAGTGAAATAACTTAATTTTAAGTACCTAAAATAATTTTGACTTGTAAAAGTGCTAAAATTAGCCTATTTGCAATAAATCTTTTGAATTTGAATTTTATATATTTTATCCGATATATTTGCCAAATGTATTAAACGGGTGACTTCGTAATCCTCCAATGAGAAAAAGAAAAACGATGTATCCTCAAAAGATTAAAATTAATAGAAAATGAAAAAATACATAAAAATAAACATAGTTTTTAAGAATAAGCTGTCTGAAAAATTAAGCACCAAAAAAAAAGAAATAAAACTGATTTCAAAACCACAAAAAGACAATCAAAAGCAAAAAATAAATTTACATAGTTATTATAAGCGAGCGGGTAGCTCATCTATTTGAAGTCGGTGCCAGCTAATTCTAAAAGGTAGTAGATATTTACTACCTACCAGGTATATTTTTATTAATTCATTTTACCATTTTTAGCGCAAAACAAATTTTTACTAAAAAAATAATGACTATAAGCTTTTATGATCTGCAGCCACGTCATGGCAAAGTTTAGGACGAGCTATAATAAGTGTATAAAGAAAAAACATGTCTGTTCTATTCACCGTAGAACCACCCTCGCCGGAAGTCAACCCCGGGTGCAGCAGCTATGTTATAATGGAGTTCAGAACAGACAATATGAAAGCTAAATGTATTTACTAAATTTCATGTCTTTTGTCTTTTACTTATTTACCCTTTAGTGGTTATCTCCTTCTATATATTGCAGAACATTTAAATGTAATAAACTAATAGTATTATACAATGCGAAAGATAAACTGGTTTGAATGATTTGGGTATGATGTTAGCTTATAACCTGAGTTAACACCTAAAAAGTAGCGTAAGTCTAACGGGTACGCGTGTGTAACCGCAGGATGCAGATAGTAATCGACATATCGAAAATATCGATATAACTAATCGATTATATCAAGAAAATATAGAAATATTTTTATTACGATATATTATATCGAAAAACATCGATTTATTTACTAGATGAACATCCCTAGGATGCTTAGACTACACCTATGCAATGAGAAAAAAGGTCTCAGTTTATGGAATTTTATTATGTATGAAAGTTTTTTTTATTGATAGTAGATATTTTTGGAAGTAATGGTATTACTCATTTAATTAAAAGGTTTCGCTCGGAGTTTTGGCAGGAAAACGAAAAAGATCGCGTCGCCGCATTGTATTATTTTCCAAAACTTGTGTTATTTTCAGTGTTAGTGCATACAATTGGTGGCATTTTATTCGTTAAGTGCTAGAATACAGGCATGAGCGCATGAGTATGGGAAAGTGGTATAATGATGAAGAAACGTTTCATTTCGTGTTGTTTCCAAAACTACATAGAAGCTTCTAGTAAAGTTGCCACCACTTTACTAGAAGTACGACTTGACTTGATGACTTGGAATGTGACGAATTGACACATATATATAATATTAATTAACTTAAGAAATTAATTACTTGACACTGGCTAAATACACAAATGTGTGGAGCCAAAACCAAAACAAAAAAAATGTGCGAAGTAAAATGAACGTTAGTAAGTAACAGCACAGACCAAGTAGAGGATACTAAGTAATAGTATTAGTAGTTTGTGGTAAAATGTTCCTCTGCTCTGCATACATAGATATTTAACAATAACTAGATAATAATAAACAGAACGGGGTTTGTTATTATTATTCAAAAGAGTCTTGAAAAACTTGGATGAAGAAAAGTTGTGATATGTATATATACAATATTCTGTTGCTTGAATAACTTACAAATTAAATAATGGCTTTTGTGTACCAAGGTGATGCAGAACTGGAATCAAAAGCAAAAAAAGGTACATACCTATTAAACATTCTAATATACTAATATTATTGCTATTCTATTATTGCCTAAAAAAATTTCAGCTGCGGAACGAATATCGGAGAATATGCATATAGTAGCCAACGAACCTTCGCTGGCCTTGTATAGGCTGCAGGAGCATGTACGCAAAGCATTACCTCCAATGGTGGAGCGCCGTGTAGAAGTCACCAAACTTCAGCATGAGCTGCAGGGAAGGTGTTATGATGTAGAATATGCTCTCAGGTAATTCAAAACTATATAAACAATTAAACATATAATGTTCAATGTTATTTAGATTATTAAATCATATAGTTTTTCTGTACATTATGTATGGAAAAAGTCATTGGTGATTTCTGTAATTTCAAGTATCAAAAAGTTATAGATTATCCCCAAGGAATGTTTTGCTATAACCCTCATAAATCTGTCCATTCTTAAAAATCTCCCCTGTATTTTTCAAATATAGGAACTAATAAACATCAAGTTTTTTATTTATTGCTGTAACATAATGCATTAAATTCACACTTAGTAATATTCATTCCACATTGTTAACTATTTAATTTTTGACACTAACAAGTAAGTTTCTTATACAAAGCAAAACACTTGTTCTTTTGAACTATCTTAGTAGTATACCCCTATGACTGTTTGATTGACCTCAATAGAATATGAGAGAACCCACCACAGTATCATTCTAGGTATTTTGTCTCATCTTGTAGAAGTGATGAAAAAATGCAATAGCACATAAATACCTACATAATACATACATACCTTAGAAATAATCTATAAAAATAATGATGACTTTTGTAAGCACTTGATTACCAAGTTTTTGGTATTACTTTTTTGGTATTACATTTTACTATTTGGTATTAACCAAATAGTAAAATGAATTAATTGTCTCACATACACATCATCTTTACATAGGCCTCTCCCATAGAAATCCACTTTAGATGCTTATCATTTCCATAATCACTACATTTGGTAACTAATTGTATACATTTTGTCAATTCCAGTGCTGTCAAATCCATGGATGCTGCAGCTACCAGCTTCAAGAACATACAAGATATGTTAAAACAATCAATATTTCTAAAACAACAGCTAAAATATGAGGAAACTAGGCGAAATAAAAAGGATTCAAATTCTGTCTACAAACGTCTATCTGCCCACATTGTGTTAGACTTGCCTGACCTCTCAGAATTCTCCATGGTTAGGGAGACCACTAACAGGATTGAGAATATGATGGCACAAGCGCGGGGCTCATCTGCCGAGTTGCATAGATCTCATACTACACTGCATTAATTTTTCAATGAAGGGCATAATAACACAAGTTATTAATTTATCTCTTAATAGTAGTGACATGTTCCAGTAGATTGGATTTTTACAGCATTATAGAAAATGCATACTTAGCAATATTTGCTAATGAAAGAACAAAAATAAAATAAAATATTAATGAAAAGGAAATGAAGAATGCAATTCAAAATGTTTGCTTCGCTAGCCATGAAGGATGGTGCTTGTTTGCTTTAGTTGTTTGCACTGCAGTTAACCATGAGTCACTTGATATTTTCCCTAGTTATATGCTATAACAACACCAAACTTGTTTATCACAACCCTCACTAATATCTCACTGCATTTGGGTTTTGATTTGTCTATCTGCCAATATTGCCTTTTAATAATATTCACCTCTTATATCAGTGATAAAAATTATCTTATTTGAGTCTGTATTTGTTAAACTGAACTAAAGAATCATTTATATAATAACTACTATTTGTTGCTTTTATGTGTTGCTTTATAACATATTATATAAATTGGATTTAAATTTATATTATTACTCATATTAACTGCAAAGAAGGTGACTATGTACACATTAAACATTACAATGTGTGACACAAATATTTAATGTTAATAGTTATAAGGAATGAAGAGTATTTAGTCACCTTCTTGTAATGCTTAAAATATACTTGATAAACAATAATCATGCCTTGGTACATGTCTCATCCGATCATTCTCATCAGTTTCACTGCACACTATCATCAAATTATGTACAGTAAAATTTTAGTTTCTTCTGATACAGTCTAGTGGTCGACCCATCACCAAAATGCAAATAAAAGCCTTATAAGGCTGCTGGTTTCAGAATTTATAAGCATCTTAAAGGCATCTGACTTGGCTTAAGACATAAATAACTAGTAAATTCTGAAAGTGAAAATGATCCAATGTTCATTCCTCATGATTACCATTCTGATGAATATGTGATTTTACTTTATTTATACTATGTTTTATGAGGCACAGAGATCATGTACATAATAATGTTACTTGTATACTCATGTCACTCGCTGGTGGCAAACTGCACAGTACAACAAGTTAAAACTAGAAGATAAAAGTTGTGATTTCTATTAGTAGGGCACAACGACACAATTTTTTCCCATTTGGCCACCAGTGGGAGATACGAGGTGGGGCATAACTGTAATAGATGAATATGCTTGGGTGATAATTATACTAACGCTTTGATAGTCCCAATACAAAGGCTAAAATTGTTCTATGCAGTCTAAATCTTTTTTTTTTCAACAAAGTGAAGCGTGGGGTCTATTATTATATGTGATACCCACTTGTCAACTGGGAACCTTTGGTACCTGCTGGGACTTTCAAAGTGTTACTAGCTAAGATTGTATGTCCCCATCATATCCCAAATCATTAAAGTGTATCTATAGCTATGAAAAGGAATAAAAGCCTTTAAATCGAGACTAACCGATATCATTTAACTGCCTAACTAACTGCTTTTGCTGCCATGCACACAATTAACTGTTCACTTTTTAAGGTTATAACGAAATACGTAAGACGCTTGAATGGGATTTTAATTAGTTTCTGAATGAAATTGCGATCTAAGCCATCGACTGACTATTTTAGAATATTTGCCTTATGCCTAAGTTTTAATTTCATATTACCTACTTGTGGGGACACGCGCTAGTCGTTTCGGCAGTCGCTTTACGTTACGTCTAAATGGAGTGGTGTCATAAGGTAGGAAGCACGGAGACAAATATTTCGGGCATGGTCGCGGTCCATCTGCTTTTATTATGACTACTGGAAACACTTGTTTCGTAATATTATGTAGGGATTAAATTTACTGTGTTAGGTACCTACTACCTACCTAGTTATTTTGGTAGTATACACTTATGTCTTATATTCCCAGTTTGTGTAAGGCTGTGATTCTTATGTGGTAAACGCCTGATATTAGTGATTGTTTTCGGAGTTGGCGTTATTCTGAGGCTTGCTTCAAGTACATATAGCTTGCAGTACATATGTACTGGGTGCCCCGCTCATTTGTTAACTTTTGTTTCCTACTATAAATATTGCGTACCGGAGAATGTATTACATCGATCTGCTATTTTATTAACAGATCGGCTACGTGAGTAATTAATTCATAATTGGCAAAATAAAATCTGCAGGTAAGTTTCAAAGTAGGTTGATAGTTTATTTAAAAATATTTTAAGTATTTTAAACGCTCTTACAACCAAAGAAACATATTAACTAAATATGCTTACTTACATACATAAGTAAATAAAACTTAATATTTCTATTTGACTTTCTCACTACTACAATGGAAAATGGAATTAAATAGAGAAAAATATATATAGGCAAAAAGAGGTTGTAAATAAAAAACTAAACTTAAATCACCTTCTGCGGGGAGCAAGAAGGTGATCTAAATAGTGTGTTTGAAATCACGTTTTTGATCTAATCTATATTCTTTTTCATGTATGAAAAATGACTGACCAAGGCAGTTCCTTCAGTTTCATTATATCGTACTTTTTCTCGAATGGCAATAATGACACCAGCGTCTCCTTGCTCGGCTGAATTTTACTACGAGGTACTTTTCTTATTATACGACGCCGTTTAAATATGTCTGTGACAGGCTTGTTCCCTTTTTCACTATTTATGATGGAGTTGTAGATGTAGTCTATGGGTATCGCTGTGATGATGTATGAGTACACCTGCTGGTTCTCCATTTTTAGAGCTTCCATTTTCTCGAATACGGTCGCCCAGTTCAAGTCCCGATCTAGGATTTGCACGTTAACCAGCACCTGATAAGAGGGGATATTTTTGTAGTTTCTGTGGCTGCTGACGTTAAGAGGTACGCAATTTCGATAACTGATTTAGGCGTGCCTTAACTATTTTACCACAAGATGGAATTTGAAAAGTAAAACTGCAATTATGATGATGAACAGCAATCCAAAACAAGAAACATGCGGAAGCGCTATCATTTTCATACTATCGGCATTGACTGTCAAAATCATAATAGGTAGGTACTGGTGTCGATTCTGTGTCGCATACTCTAAAGCTAAACGAAATTAACATATTTCCGTCTTTTTCATGTCCCCTTTATCAGAAGAGTACCGCCATACTTGAAGTATAGGTACCTACTTTAGTTTTAGAGAATGCGACACAGAATCGACACCAACTGTCACCCTCCTTTTTGCTGTAGGTACACGGGTAAAGATAAAATATTCTAATAAAATGCTTACAGGGATCGGAGAATATTCCTAACTAAACTAGATGTGTCATCACATTATTAATACACTGAAGAACCTGTACGTGTAAGTGTATTGATTGGAGGCAAACGCCAACGCGCTGCTGCAATATTTAAAAAGCACACCAGCCGTGCGTTCGACATTCCTACTTTGGCTTCTTTATTAGGAGACGAGCAAGACTTATAGCAGTTAAACCCTCACCTCGGAGGTATCGTTGATGGCGAATTCCTTAAAGTGGCGAGCGAACATGGCCCAAACGTTGACATCGTCCTTGAGGTGGAGCACGACCGTGTACCCCTTGTTGCTGTACCGTTCCACCCAGTTGTCGACCGTGTCGATGTCGTAGATGGTGCCGTCCACCATGATGGCAAGCCGGTTGCTCATTGGCATGTGACTTTCCACGCTATACAATGACAATAACATCCGGAGTGAAATTCGGCTATAGCCTAGGTTATCACACTAATCACATCACATCACACTAAATTATAAAGGCGAAAGTTTGTATGTGTGTTTGTGTGTATGTTTATTACTCCTTCACGCTCAAACGGCTGAATGGATTTGGATGAAACTCGGTACCAAGATAGCTTATACACTGGATTAACATATAGGCTACATTTTATCCCGGAAAAGTGAAATTTTCCCGTGGGATGAGCTAACAATTAAAATTCTTTTTATCCGTGGGGCGCAACTAATTTGCAATAAATTATTTGACTGTTTGATATAGGAGATATTTGCCTCAAGACACCACGAAAGGCGCAGCGTAAGCCGGCCCTCCTCGGCCGTTAGGACTAAAGAACGGGACAAACTGCGGGCAGCCGTTAGATGCAATAAAGAGATAAGTAAGGTATAGCTCGCGCAAAACTTTATGAGCTCTCGGAAGCTAGGCCCGAGTACCAAACTGCGTATGGTACAGTTGAGTGCATTGTAAAAGTGGCCATACAGTGAGCGCGGACGGCTGCGCAGTACGCATTATATAGTTATATTATGCGTACTGCGCAGCCATCCGCGCTTACTTCTTATATATAGCTCTATATATAAGGGAGGCCGCTATATTTAGCGGTATATACCTAGACGTCTTCCGGCTGGTGATGACTATGAATACCGTTTGCTATTAATATTATACGCTGCAGACTGACTTCTGTATATAAGTAGATAGCTCGTCAAACAGAAAGCGGTTTCGTCGCTAATACGATGGATAATTTAAACTTATTTTATTATTATTACCAGCTTCTCCCCGCAGCTTTGCCCGCGAGGCCTATAGGAAAGGAAGATTTTTTATAGATAATTCAACCATTTCAACAACCCATTTCACCCTCTTAGGGGTGGAATTTCGAAAAACCCTTTCTTAGCGGATACTTAAACTTTACAAAGAAACCCTCCAAATTTCAAGTCTAGGACCAGCGGTTTAGGCTGTGCGTTGAAATATAAGTCAGTCAGTCAATCAGGACTTTGAATTTTATATGTATAGATATCTAATAAACACCACATAATTTGAATTACCTAATTCTTAATCCGTCTTTGCTTAGGAATCATAATAATTGGTTCTCCGATTGGTCCTATCGTGACTGTTTGCCTAGACATGTCAGCGACGCACGCAATTGCAAGGTAGGGAGACAGACTAAATGCCTTATGTAGCTGAATTTTATATGTATAGGTAGATTATTATTATTTACAAAAACACAGATAGATATCTACTTACAATATGCGTCGTCAATTATTTATAAGATAATGAAGGAATTAATAATTATTGAAACTCAAGATAGCTGTAAGTTAAAGCTATCTTGAGTTGTGTGACATTCCTTCTCCAGTTCAGCTCAGAATACTATACCAACGTTGTGTAAGTAGTAGATACTCGTACCTAGTATTTTCATAGATTTGATAGATTCTCCACTCAAGATAGCTAGCTCAACAGTTTCTTGCAGTTTATAGACGACAAAAATGGAGTACCTGCTTGAACTAATGAATATAGCATGTCCCCTTTTCCTCAAGATGTGCAGTATGCTGTACATGGACCGGCGCACGGTTGACTTCTGATGCGCCGTGCACTCGTCTAGGACAATGACCGGAGGTGCGCCGATGATGGCCGCTGCGAACCGTAGCCTGGTTCGGTCAGACTTCTGAGTGATCCGACACACTAGCACGTCGGCTTGCTCTTGGATTTCTGCCAGAGAAATCTTTGCTATGTTACCGATGGACGAGCTTGTTCACGCTTATGGAAGCGTTGTCGCAATAAGCTACGCCTCGCTACACTGAATGAGGGGAATAAAACAATTGGCTCAGTCTACGTGAAACATAAAGGCAATGACAAAGGCAAAGTTTGATGGTTGACACACACAAACCTGCATGATCTAATTCTCCCATCACCATTCCACTACCGGACTACTAGACGCTCGGCTAAGCGCCATCCTTTCGTGGTCGAAATACCACCCATTCGTACCAAGCGATTTGACTCAACGTTCTTAATTAGAACGGTTAAGGAATGGAATGCCCTGCCAGCGTCTGTGTTTCCGGCGAAATATGACCCGGGCGTGTTCAAGAGAAGAGTGAATAGGTATTTACTTGGCTAGCATGCTATACCTTCGATCGCATCGTCACTTCCCATCAGGTGAGAGCGTGGTCAAATGCTAGACAAGTTTGAAGTAAAAAAAAAAAAACATTTGTTGAATTATAAACGCAATTAAATCTTAGGTCCGTGTTACAAAACGATGCTCAGTCATCGATCAGTGCTCAAGCAGAGATTTCATTCATAAAGTAATCAATTAGTGAATGAAATCTCTGCTTGAGCACCGATCGATGACTGAGCGTCGTCCTGTAATACGGACCTTAATGCCACGACCACATACCATTTTTACCATAAAAGCATTGTGCAAGTGATTAAAAGTAAGTTTTTTATGCCTTATGGCCTTTTTTTCTAACTGCATTACCACAGATACCATGTTTTTTAAAAATTATTGTAAAATATTGTAAAAAGTATTGTTGTGTTGTTATCTTATTATTAATCATTAACAAAAGCACAATACAGGATGGACAAAACAATTTTTTAAACATAAGTACATATTTCTAATTGTGCATACACCACGAGCAGACTTCCCCAAGCAGCACCCGTTCACGAGCTGTTGAATGGGCTTACGATTGACAACATCTCACCTGATGGAAAGTGATGATGCAGTTATGATGATGAGGGTAATGAGGGTTCTCATCACCATATTACCTGCGCAATCTTGATTTGAAGAGATGGAGTCTCTTCAAATCTACTTTCAAGAGATCCAAACTATAACTTACACTATACTGCAGAGTAGCGAGAGATGCGGGCCTTCAGTCACACTTGTTACGTATTAGCACAGATAATAATAATAGCATACTACTATGCATGTTTGATAGTTCAATGTTCTTACCTAAAGCCTCGATAATGTTCCTAAGCTCAGTCTTGACGTATTTCTCGGGCACTCCCCGAAGCAAGGCCAGCAGCTCGAGCGCGTCGTAGACCGACATCCAGGGAGGGAGCGGATCGTGGTTGCAGCTCACGGATATCTGACGAGCGTACTGGCGGAAAAGGATTTGTATGTAATCATGGATACAGTCGCCACTTCCCACCATGAAAAATTTTAGGTTACAGGTTTATACATTACCATATCACCAAGCTAATTAATCTTAATATATAGAAATTGATCTCTATTTTTCTTTGTCATCGCATCACGGGTGAACGGATACAACATTTTTGCTATTTTTTTTTATTGTGCATTATTTTCAAGGGAAGGTGCTTATGAAAGTAAATTTATGGAATAATGAAAATTTTCACCACGTAGGTGAAACCACGGGGCACAGCTAGTAATATACATTAATATATATTTAATATAATTATATAATTTATTATTAGATATTATCATTTAATGTGGCTTTACTTCGGTACGTCTATTCTTCATTAAGTACCACATTAGTCTGACAGAATCCATCCTATCATATTCTTAATTATTGACAACTAAAGACCGAAAATATGAATTGATAATGATTACACTAATGTAAGTTAATAATAATTTAAGGAAACGGGATTTTCACTATTTCCTCTGAGGTTACACCATCAGCGATATAATTTAAACTAAATTATTAGAGGAGGGGACGGCGCGTACGCAGTCCCCACTAACAAAAATTACGCGTCCGAGTTATCCACATTAGGGATAATCACAGAGGTCAATCCTACCGCAGTGCAATGGTAGAACCTCGCTCTGGGGGAACCGCCTTCATGATCACGGTATCCCCTACGCCAGGTAAGTATGAGTTCTATATCGCGATTCATTTACCCTATGTTTCGCCGAAGTATCTTGTCACCGCGATTTAGCCGAACAGCGCTCGATAAACAGCGCCATCTTGTTTAATTTTGCGAACTAAACTTCAGTGCGTCATCAGATGTTTGCTTCGGATGATTTAATTTTTATCAACGCGGTGGATTCAGTGTGCTGGCAGTATATTTATTTTTGTTTTCCTTCCTTAGCCAAAATTGAGAGATCAATCAACATCATACCTAGGACTTATAATACGGAATTAATTTTATTAATACGGAAAATATCTTAGACCATATGAATGGTTAGCATAAAGAGGACAAAAATCTTGGGTTTGGATGGCCTAGGTTGACGGCTAGCAGCGGTATAAATACAATAGGTACCTATACAGTATAGATATCTTAGGTTTATTTCATTACCCCGTCGTCGCGTCGCTACCCTAGACACTTCTCGAGCGACCCGACGATCCTTAGCCGTAGTGTCGGCTGTGCTAATATCACCGGACCAGTTGGGCGATCACGTAACTCGATTACAACCGATAAAAACACAAATTTGTATGGATTTGACAGTTTGAATACGCAGTTTATGTGCATAGTTAGTATGAAAATTTCTCTTGTTGCATTGCAATCAAAGTTTCGTGGTCACCCTGCAGGCTAGCCCTTTTGGCACAAGTACCGCTTTCGTCACCAGTATAGAACACCAACGTACTACAATCAGACACCGACCCTGCAGGCGAGGTCGACGTAACCCCCGTAAGTTAGCTAGAAAGGTCGCGACTTTCGATAGGGTCCGCTCTTCCAGTGGACGTAGACTTCTCGATGCTCTTACCCCGGCAACGGCCCAAGCCGAGAATCGCAACCCAGGGGTGTCTTTGAGCTAGTTGCCTCCCACGTTTGATGGCTGGGCGCCTTAAGCGCCTACCCTCCCACCAGGTGACGCTGTAAAGGTCGATAGAGACTAACGGCATTAGCCCGTACAAAATAAACTTGTTAAAAGTGTACTTGTAGCTTATTTTACCATGTGAGGCTCAGTAAGCAGGTTCCATCGAGACATACTAAAGCTGCAGCCCTGGTCCGGCTGCCTGAAACCAGCCAGTATCTCTACTAGCTTCAGCCGGCCGTGCCGCTTGAGGCCTGACAGTGCCAGGGCTTCGCCTTTTCCCAGTCCGAGGTAAACATCGTGGACAGCGAATACTCCTTGCTGCTTCAGAGCTAGGTTCTTCGTTAACAGGTACTCGCCGAACGTGTCGAATCTATCATCTGGGATGTTTTACGATTGTTAATCTGTTAGTAATTTCACGGGCACAATGCAATTATACATTGTTATTGTAAAAAGCGCAAATACTTGTTCTGTTTCTGGATGTTATATTCTATTCTATGTATTAACAAAATAAAAGTATATAAGTATTATATCAGTTATCTGGTTCCCATAGTACGAGCAGTGCTTAGTTTAGGCTAGATGGCGCTGTGAAATGTTCACAAATATTTTATTTATTTATTGCTCAAACATGCCTTTAATTCGATTATTATTATGATGGTTCTACAAATAATTTTATCACGAACAATGTTCACGACACAAATGTTTTCCTGGGTGGGAATCGAATCCGCAACCTACAGTTCAGAAGGCAGGGTTTCAGTCTCATTCTTTCAGTACTTACAGAGATTAATGGTAACAAACATTCACACACAAACACACACACACACACACACAAACATACACATTTATAACATTAGTAAGATATAATGTGTACCTACATTGTTTTTGTTTTATCTGTTCCCACTTATCCATAACATCTTTATTCTCTCTTTCGACACCTGGCTGCCGTTTTTCAGTACTTTTCTCTTCAGTTTTAAGCTCAGAAGTGAAATACTTCCAGAGCCTTCGAATAACTTTGTACTCTAGAAGTAAGAGTATTGCCATGAAGAGGATGGATATGGTGACCATCGCGATCACTTCTCTCAAAACACCCTCATTGGACAGGTAATTCTTTTTTCGGAAACATTCTTGCAAGATACCACACTTTCCTGTAAATAGTTGCCCTCATCATATTAAACTACAACTATTACACGGCTAAAACTCACGAGATACAGTCGAATAACTCGACCGGTGTTCGGGCAATAAAGATGCCCATCCAATAACTCGGTCGAGTTATTCGACTGTATCTCGTGAGTTTTAGCCGTGTAATAGTTGTAGTTATGAGTACTACTGACGTCAGTTTCTCATCATATTGACTCTGCCGATGGCTAATATTAGTTCTTTACGTTTGTTTAAACTTTCGACAGGGTGAACCGATTTTGATAATTCTTTATTATTTAAAAACTGGTGCTTTCCATGTGATCCCATTTATTAAATCAAGATCTAACTAGTAGTTTTTGAGGCACCCTTAATAATCCGTATTTCGATTTCGACTACATTGATGATGTTTTTCTCATTGGCATTAAAGTCGGTTAAAACCAATTTTAAAAGGAATTATATTTAAATTAGTTAAAACATTATTTGTAAGTAAGAAAATCTACCACTACCTACTTAGTTAATCATAATAAATGTATTGTACTTACTGCAGCATTTGTGCAGAATTTTTCCCGAGCACAGATTTTGCGTTCTAAAGATGATACATTCGCTGTTGTATAAGAATATCTGCTTTATCTTCACGAAAGAGTATGCCATGTTGAACTGAGGTGACAGATTCATCAACAGAAGCGCGAAGTTGAGGGTCTCTCCATAGAATATTTTTGCAATTATCGTCGTTTCACCTGATAAAGAAGTTACAGAGAAAGTTAATTGAACGTTAATGCTAATGGACAAACATTTTAGATATGTTATAAGAACTCACCGAAAACTATGTTCACAATGACGAAAGTCATAGAATTGAGAGCCACTCGCGGTCCCAAACTGAAGAGATAGGCTTGTGGAACGCAAGCGAAGCCGTACAGTATCAACATAAACGGCACTACCGCTGAAAAAAAGTTTAATGTGGTTCTAATTTTATTTACGAGTAATAGATGCATGCTTCTAAAATGAGAAGTTTTAATCATCATGACGCCCTTGGCATTATATTATATTCATTATCTTGTCGCAGCGTATGGGATGATCAAAGGGAGGCGTTATTTAAAATTCGTGTCGTAGACACCGGCGCTCCTTATATTATATCTTACGCCTGTCGCCTCTGTACTAAAATTCACTGAAGAGGTAAAAAATAGGAAAATATTAACACATGCTAGATGTGATATGCAACTTTCACTCCATTCCACTTGTAGATAATATCCATTGATCCTCACACCACAAACCGTCTACCTTCATCAAACTTGGAGAAACCATTGCAGATCGCATCCATAAACTTGGTGGAGTGGAAAAGATCAGGAATCATCATCTCAATAATGCGTGCAACTGGAATGTGCATTTTCGGTACCAGAGGAAAATTCATACCAGTACCTATAGTCAATATTATTCCGTTTGTTTTTGGTACACAAAGGTACTCAGGTTACTCACTCGACATTTTTTGTACCCTTACCTATTTTATCAGACATATTGGAGGGTTAATTACAAAAATGCTTATATCACGATAAATAATAAGCGTGGTTCCAGCGGCGTAGGAATAAAACCGCCCCATCTTTTCTCGCGAGTGCCTTAACAGCCGGCTAAGAGGATATCCTAGACAGTAGCAATCTCCTCGGTCTGCTTTTTAACCTACTGCGATCACCAAGATTACAAACTCCCTCCTCACCAATGGGGATATCTGTGTTCAGCATTGGCTTACGGCTGATGGCAATGAAGCATTTTTAAACACAATATCCAAAAACTAACCTCATTAGCATATAAATATCATATAATAACCATCTTTACATCTCCAGCAGTATACGTACCCAAGTCCTCATACTGGAAGTGTTCAGCCGGCACCACGAGAAACAAGATAAGTATCATGAGCCCTGACATCAGAGCCACTAATACCCAATACAGGACTAGGTCGCAGAAGTACAGGGTGAACCAGTAGCGAGCTGGAGAGAAGTTCATCGCATGGCTCTGTAAGATTACTGTAATTTAATTTACACCAACTATTGTAGTTAGGAATATTTTTTATATTAGTACGTTGTGAGAGATTGACCACACGTGAACATAGATAAAAGTACCTACCTATACCTATTGCGAAAAACGTGAATGGTCAGGTACAACCTACAAGGTTCCATGCTTGGATAAATCTGGAACTGACTCAAAAGAGGGCAGGCAAATGTTAGCCAGTGCAAGGAAACTTATATTAATATTAATTCATATTACCTGCATGTGCTTTATTAATCCGTTTTCCATTGAAGGTATCAAGGTAATGTGAGAAATGCATAATATAAGCAGAAACTGCAAAAACAGCGGAGGCATGGAAGCGAATCCCATCCACTGAAATAAAATAGTCAAATATTAGGTAGCAATCTTTAGAATTAATATGCATTATCAATGTCGGCAGACGCGCATTGTATTTGTTGAAGTAAAACTTATTTACGCTAGCTTGATTTGCGGAGTAAGCTGGCGAAGCGAACGGAAGTTGAAAGTTGTTCGTTAACGTAGATCTCCACTGTCAAAATAACAAAGAAAAAAAAAGTACTATTATGTTGGTATTTCCGGTCAAATGACAATTTATAATTGTCAAGATAGCATGAACATTAATCAAAGCAAAAACAAAGTTATACCATCCGATAGATCGAGCTAAACTAAAGAAGTTTTACTTCAGTCGTGTGGTCTAAAGCACACTCGTTTTTTATCGTTTCTATAATAACTGTTTGATGTTCCTTGTGCACCTTTTTGTTTTATTATAGTTTTACGTTTTTAATCGTGTTTCGAACTTATTTACAGGACCTCTGAGAAGTGATGAAGTTATAGGTACACTACAAGGGCCATGATTATGTTACCGGTGTCAAATCCAACGCTAAAGGATCGTCAATGACTTGAATGCTTGCGTTGAGCTTGTCAGTAAAATGGCGGAGGAGAGCCGTGTGCACTTTGGCTAGCGAGCGTGCCGCCGCACTGTAGTCTTTGTGCAATGGACTGTATAAAGCTTGGATCTGCAAGAAAAATATGGATTTTACAATGCGCAAATAGTTTGAATCTATTGAGGGCACGGGATGCAGTGTAGTTGTAAGAAGATTAGACTCTAAGCCGGTGAACTATAGGGCGGCGATTTGACCGAGCCCGGTTTGTTATTTCATTCATTGGAAGAGGTACCTTGTTTAGCAACATTGATATACTATAAATCCACTTGACCAATGATTCAACTTCCCCTCATACGAAAAATAGTAGTTGATTTCTACTACTATCCTTTGCGAGTACGTCAGTTTGGTTTTGGATTTCCGCGGAGAAACAACTAACGAAAAAAAATCACAGAATATTAGAAAAACGAGTTATTGCTCGGTGAAATTATGCGGGGAGAATAGCAAGACGTCTGGCTGTGCAAAGGACGGCATATCATTCCACAAGTAAGCAATTTTCATATGGTAATTAGAGAAAACTTAGTACATCTATTTTGAAATTAAAAACGGACATTATGAAGAAGAAGAAGCGGGAACCCGTTGATGTCTTTTGCTCCGTCCTACTCTGTTCTTTGTAATTTCGTGTGACTTTGTCTCGTTTTATTCTTGCTCTTGCGTCATTATCATGATCAGCCAATCGAAAGCATAGAAAATGCCTGCAGAATAAGTAATATGTAGTACTCTGCTGTTACCTCGCCCTCTGCCCCCGCTAGTGAGTCGTGTTTGTAGGAGAAATTATGTTCACGAGCTATCAACGGTCTTTATTATCCTTGTTTAGCAATGTCAGTACACTTAGGAAGTATCGTAAGGCTCAGAAGTTACTTCAAAGGAACTATCTCGCATATATTCCTCTGTGACATTCCCAAATTTATTGCAGTGGGTATGTCACAACATAATAATACAAATTTTAAGTAATTTTTAACTTTGTTATGTTCACAATGGAGATCTACGTCAACCAACAACTTCCAACGTCCGTTCGCTTCGTTCCACATACTCCCCAAGTAAAGGGTGCGTAAAGAAGTTTAACTTCAAAAATGTTTCTTACTATAGGAACTTGTTGGTAGTTAGTCGTTACGTCCATCCCGTACGCGTACATGGAAACGTATATTTTTGGAGAGTCAATGGCGCGAGTCACTAGGTACTCAGTCAAACTCTGAAAAGGTAGTAAGTAAGTAGTTGCCATATCATAATTATATAAACTAATAGCAATATAATGTTGGATGCTCTTCAAAAATTTCTAAATTGCTTCTATATAAATCAGTAAATATGCATTGAATTCTGGATCTTACTAATCGGTCGTCAAAAGCTTACGTCCAAATTTCATTTTCTGCATGAAATCTCGACTTACAAAAATTGATTGTCATAAATTGTGTGTCATCTTCGACCGCTAAATGTAATGATAAGCGATTTGAACTTCGAAGATCGAAGAAGATCTTTTTCTTAAAAGGTTCACACCGCAATGTACCTAATTATATATACGAATAGGCAAATAAATACAATCGGTAAAATTTATAATAATTACCTCGGTATGCGATAAAGCAGTGTATGACAAACGATTTACTTCAGCTTCTGATGCATTGCTTTCCGAAAGCGTATACCTGAAATATAAATTCTCGACTGACTGAAAACCCCATGTAGACACGAATATTTATTGTGCCCGCACGTTGTGACCTCGACATTTTTTTGTGGCAACTCGAAATTTTGCGGGATAAAAAGTATCATAAATGTAATCCCTCCCTTTGACCCCGGTAATATAAGCAAAACTTGTGTAATTTCATGCAAATCAATACACCGGTTATGGTGTAAAAGCCACACCAATAAACAAAGAATGTTTGTGTCAATGTATGTGATCTTGGGTGTTATTATTATAATATTATTATTGTTATTTATTAACCGACTTCAAAAAGGAGGGAGGTTCACAATTGGACTTATGTTTGTTACCTCGGAACTTTCGACTGGGTGAACCGATTTTGTGTAAAAACAAATTAAATTTGAAAGGTGGTGCTTCCTGTGGGGTCCCATTTCAATTTGGTCCAGTTCTGACAATGGCATCCATGAGAAAACCATATTAGACAGAAGTCGGTTTTTTACGGTTTACGTTTGTTATTTGTCTATGTATTAGTAGGTCAATAAGTCGAACACCGGTCGAGTTATTCGACTGTATCTCGTGAGTTTTAGCCGTGTAATAGTTGTAGTTATGAGTACTACGCACGTCAGTTTCTATAAGGTCAATAAGTGTAGAAGTAGATATAAAGGTTACACTTACGCATTAGCGATGGATGTTGATATCAGTGAAAAATCTGAGCGTAGAACCAATGTTGTCCTTTCACCAGTAGCCTCCATGGTCAGTAACTATAAAACAATTATACAACCTGTAAAATTGTGTTGTGAAGGTGATGCTAAGTTCTGGTGACACTGGGGCTTACACACGGAAGCCGCGTTAATGTTAGTTGACGGAGTTGAAGTCCGGCTTTAATAACCTTCATAAGTTAAATAAAGATATACATAAAAAACGAGTGTGGTTTAGACCACACGACTGAAGTAAAACTTCGTAGCTTCATCTATCGGCCGCTATAGCTTTGTTTTTGCTTTGTTTAATGTTAATGTCACCATCCGGACAATTGTAAATTGTTATTTTATCGGACATACCAACAAATTTTAAAATATTTTTGTAACTTTGTTATGTTGACAGTGGAGATCTTTTTTTTTTTGAGGGGGGGAAATGCCCTCGCACTTCCCCTCCTCCGACCTCGACTCGAACCCACTAAAACCCCCCCGTGAGCCCTCGTCCGCCGTACCGGGGGCGAGAAGCGGTGGCGACTGCAGTCCAGCCAACTCGCCCCCCGAACAGTGGAGATCTACCAACTTCAACTACTGTTCGCCTCGCATTCACCAGCTTACTCCCCCAAGTCAAGCGTGCGTAAAGAAGTTTTAATTCAATAATGATATTCATAAAATAATATACCTACACCAACTAAAGCCAAATATGAAAATAGTGTGGGTAGGTACCTCTCCATGTATGAGTGCTCTGGTGGCTTCGTCACGGCCTGACGCGATCAGCAACGTCGATAGAGACAGCCCGATGAATATCCCCGCAACTATCGCAGATAACAGCTAAAACATAACCACAATCGCATTATAAAATCTAAACCATAACAAAACGAATTTGACTAACTTACCCATAACAAAATCAATTTGACTAAATTACCCATAACAAAACCAATTTGACTAACTTAACCATAACAAAACCAATTTGACTAACTTACCCATAACAAAATCAATTTGACTAAATTACCCATAACAAAACCAATTTGACTAACTTAACCATAACAAAACCAATTTGACTAACTTACCGATAACAAAACCAATTTGACTAACTTAACCATAACAAAACCATTTTGACTAACTTACCCATAACAAAACCAATTTGACTAACTTAACCATAACAAAACCAATTTGACTAACTTAACCATAACAAAACCATTTTGACTAACTTACCCATAACAAAACCAATTTGACTAACTTAACCATAACAAAACCATTTTGACTAACTTACCCATAACAAAACCATTTTGACTAACTTAAACCAATATGACTAACTTAGGCTTAATACTAAATAATAGGTATATCTACTACCTAAATCAGGGCATATTGTTATAAGTTTCCTCATTATCCTCATTACCGTCTTCACTCAGCAAACAATTATTTCAAAAAGAGATTTGCTTTCGTCTTGAGCATTTTCATCATCATCATTAATGATAATGATAATAAATGGTATGCATTTATTTGAATGCATATTTCACGTAATATACAAAAAAACCCGCAAATTAACACATTTTTAAGCCAATTGAAATACGGACAGTTAGAGACTTCTGCAAAAAAGTGCTAATACAACCAAGAAGCCTAAGTCCACAGTTTCAGAACACAGCCCCACATATTCGCTTGCCACCATTTAGTTTCCCACTTAGGTGGTTTAGGACTTATTCTGACTGAATGATGACGTTAGCCCAGTGAGGTATAAACGTTACATATCATTCTAAGTTACATATCATATACGCAAGACCAAAGGTGGTGCCTTTTTATTATGACCTTCATATAAATCAAGATACGTACTTGTCCTTGTTAATTTATTTGTCCACGGTTAGATATATATTCGTACTTACCGTGATTATAAGGTAGAGTCTGTAGTGAATATGAAAGCAAAAGTATTTCCAGCCGATGTTTCTCAAATGTGTGATATTACTGAAAACGGTCACTTTTCTTTCCCATTCCAGTGGTTCTAAAACATCACAGAAAACTTTAGCTAAGTAATACTTAGTAAAATATTAAAAGCGAGCTTCTGCCCGCAGCTTCGCCCGCGGCGTGGCCAATGGGAAAATAATTCAACCACCCATTTCACCCTCTTAAGGGTGGAATTTCGAAAAATCCTTTCCTAGCGGATGCCTACGTCATAACATCTACCTGCATGCCAAATTTCAGCCCGATCCGTCCAGTGGTTTGGGCTGTGCGTTGATAGATCACTATGTCAGTCAGTCAGTCACCTTTGAGTTATATATATTTAGAGATAGGTACCCATGTATCTATTTTTAATATTTTACTAAGTATTTGAGAGCAGAGGAACGTTACCAGCAATTCTTTTCAAAGCATATTTAGCCGCTTCGTACGTTGCAGTAGCTTCGTAATTCGTAGATCTTGATTCCATCATCGCTCTGAAATTATAATCGTTTTGTACAAATTAGATTATAGTCATTAAAAAATATGACGCACTTGATCCTGCATTAATTATAAAAATTGTTAAGCAAATGTAAACTAAATTTTTCACAGGGAAATCACACCTTGCTTCGCAGGTTTGGTCTTGAAAATGTGTAAAATAAAAATCTACTCAAACCCAACCTCCTGTAAACCTCTTCGGAATCAGGCACGCTGATATGCATGGATAACATCCCGTAACGGTTGGAGTTTTCCATCAAGTCCTTGACCAGGTCGGCGACGACTTCAGTGGGGCTGGCGGGTAGCCGCAGGATAAGCAAGGAGCCAAGGTGGGCGCGGATCGAGGCACCGGCGTCGGCCGCTCGTTGCAGGAGATCCTTGATAGAGTCGTCATCTAGACTGCCATCGCTTTGGATTGTCATCCGGACGCGGTACTCACGACCTTCATATTAATATATACACGTCAGTTAATAGAGAAATAACTAATTAATGTAGGAATATATGCATAGCTCCTTTCCTTCGTCAGTGATGAAGGAAATAAGAGACAATATTTATTTATTTATTCATTTATACCTTAGCACAAAATAATTTATAAAGAGGACTTAATGCTACGAAACATTATCTACCAGTCAACCTGGATGTGCTAGAAAAGAAATGGTATCGATGCAGTAAAGTTGATATTAGAATAAAATACGTATATATAATAAAAATATTACATATATTATACCTAATTATTATTTACATAATTATAATGAATACAATGGTGTCGATTCTGTGTCACATACTCTAAAGCTAAACTAAATTAACATATTTCCGTCTTTTTCATTTCCCCTTTATCAGGAGAGTACCGCCATACTTTAAGTTTACTTTAGTTTTAGAGAATGCGACACAGAATCGCCACCATTTACTTACAAAGATATTTACTATACTTATATAACGTCGAGAATTACAAGTGCATATTATGATAGCTGTGAGAAACAACAACGGTTATTAATAGTAATGATTAGGGAAGAATTTTATTCGGCATAATATTTTATGACATAATAATTGCGAACTTGCTTTTTAAACACATCTTTAGACGTCATCTTTTTTAATTCTTTAGGCAAGGAATAACTTGAATAACACAACTTTAATATTCAGCGGAGAATGCACAAGCGGACCCGAGGCCCTGCTATCAGCTGAGATGGTGGAACATCGTGGAGTTGTTAGTCGGTATGGGTGCCCTTCTGGCACTGAGTCCGACACTACCCGTAGGCCCACCCAGCCACGGGTGTGCGTAAGAGCATTTACTCCACGTAAAAAAAAAAAAAAAAAAACAACTTTAATATCCAAAGAATGTTTAATGATAAGCTAATGTGCTAAATTACTCACCATATTTGAAAAACATGTAGGTGGGTGTTCCTCCGAATGCTAATACTTTACTGTCAAACACGAACACCCGGTCAGCATACTCCAACTGAAGGCTTGAGAAGCATGTCTTTATTATTGTAAGGTACTTTCTGTATTGCTGAAAGTGGAAATTATTTGAAATCAACAGTAAGCGATGGCAGACAAAACTCTGAACCCTCGGAGACCAAATGAACATTAATTACCTACCACAATCTTGTCAACGATCACCGAACTATACCGAGGATGCTGATCCGAAAAGTTTGGCATTATTATAATCTGGAAATAAAAAGCAAGGCTTATTCATTCCATTACATCTAGAAGCAGAAAGAAAGCGATGCCGTGGGCGCAGGCCGATGCGCTAGTACGATCAAATTCGCCCCACATTGTACACTACTCAAACTCTATACGATGTCTAAACGTAGCTGAGATTAAGAGATGAAGTAACATCATAAAGACTAGCATCTGTGGTGAGGTGGTTGAGCAGGTGGGCTTATATTACTGAGGCAGCGGTTTCGATTCCCATGGCAGAACAAGTATTAGTGCAAAGAAATAAAACGCAAATTTTTGTTCCGAATCTGGGTGTTGTGGGAGCATGGTCTTCGTAGTTCCTGGGTGCCTAGACACAGGAAATCCTAGTTAGGGTCCAGGATCTATGTATGTGATTGTTGGGCGTTTTATTTAAAAGAAAATGGAAGCTAGAGGTTACGACCCTCAAGCATGAGGAACAGGGCTTAATCAGGAGTAGCTATTGTAGTTACTGTAGGGTAAATGAGGATGACGTGCGCAGTGACACTGCAACTTTTATCACGTGAACGATTATTTCGACACATTAATTTATATTTTTTTAAACTTTACTCCGGCAACGTTCTCACCCTCGGCTCTAACAACTGCGCCAGCGCCCAGCACAGCTGCGCGCGGTAGTAGACATCCAGTTCACGCACCAGCTCCTTTTTTACGTTTTCCAGGTTACACTCCTCGAGCAGGCGCATCTCGCGTAAGCTTCCATACTGCCATATGTACTGACGAGTCTCTTGCCACATACAAATCTGTAATAGCATAATGTATATACCTTATTTTGATTATTACGTACCTACATTCGTATAAATTACAGGAAAAAACAATCGGATATTATCTTTTTTTTAATACGCTAAAATTTGATAACTGTTTCATCTCATGACGGTAAATGATGATGCTGACGACAATGGATCATGCTTGCCTAGGAAATACCGGTTTACTCTGGACTTAAAACCTCCCAGATGATATTTCAGGAAACAATAATGCTGGTAACATTTTCCATTCCTCGAATTTTAAATGAGGAATGAACTGTTCTGTTCAGATTCGGAGAATTTCTATCAACACGGACGCCATGTAACATATCAGAGCTACCTTTTTTTGTGGTAAAAATGCCCTTACCGTATGTAAACGATGTGTCTTCAACTGCCTGCCAGAAAGACTTTGTTTAATACACAAAATAGAAAGGTGCATACTTCATTAAACAGATTAAAATGTTCCATGACGGTCAGGTCTGGGATAAGGAAGTTGGGAAGATGGCAGTAGCCCAGCATGTGAGGGTGCGTCATGTAGTTCTTTCCAGGTCTCATAATGTGGCCGAGAATGTTGATGCTTCCAGAATCGGGGAACGCTAGACCTGAATTACCCAAACGATATTATATTTCTATAAATGACAACATGGCGTGAATGGCAGACAAAGTTATGCAGCCGGGTGGTTGCTACTAATTCTCAATTATTGTGCAAACCTGCTCAAATGAGGGTAGTTTAGGTGAAGCCGGTTGGGAACAATTCCTTTTTGTCATATCCATGATTCAGTCAAAGTCAAAGGATTTATTGCAAATAGGCTATTTTTTGCACTTTTACATGTATAAATTATAATAGGTACCTACTTACTTAAAATTTAGTGATTGTATTTAGCAGATAGCAATGAGACCTAAAACAGACCATTCATCACCTCTTTTCACTCAGAATTCTACATAAATAGCTGCCCCAATAGACGCTGTTCTCATACAAAAATCCCATACACAAAAAGGACATTCAAATTTTCCTAAAAATCTTACGAATGTTAAATAAATATTTCTTTAAAAAATAAAACTTCTTCCGGACTTATACTACTACTTAAAACAATATTACCCTTTAAAAAGGAGGTCAAACCAAGGGCAACCAAATCGCATTAATTTCATACCGAGAAATACTTGGATGATATATTTTTTCCAGTTATCTTGATTTAAAAACCAAACTACAAAACTGATTTTGATAAAACTTCTATCCAACCAATCTATAAGTATATATTTCAAATACAAAGTTATAATTTTTAATATCGGTTTATAAATCACGGAGATATATTATGAGGTCTCAGGATGATGTGCGCAGTGAAGTGTCGCGCGAAACTTTATATTTTAGGGTTTCGAGTGTCACTGTTCTGAAATGCGGATCCGCGTTGCTTAACATCAGGCGAACGACTAAGATCGTCACATCATTTAACATAAAAAAGAACAGCATTAAATTTGAATTTATTATAGATATTATTTATCAGATATTAGTTACCAGTAAGTAAATCTTCTATTGTAACTACCACCTTTTCTTGTACTCGTTCCGTAAACAGTATCGTGAACTCTCCACGGTATATATCTAATGTTACGTTGTGCAGAATTTTGACTCCCATTATGCTCTAAAATGAAAAGGTCTGGTTAAAAAAAACGAGTGTGCTTTAGACCAACTGAAATAAAACTTCTTTAGTTTAGCTCCACCTATCGGCCGGTATAACATTGTTTTTGATTCATTTAATGTTTATGTCGCCATCTTTGTCATTTTACCGGATATACTAACATAATAATTAAAAAAAATACTGTTATATTGACAATGGAGATCTACGTGAACCAACTTCCGTTCGCCTCGCATTCACCAGCTAACTCCCCGAATCAAGCGTGCGTATAGAAGTTTTACTTGAAAAACAGTACTAGGAACTAGATCAAAATACACAAAAGATTAAGTTCTTAATAATTATCATCAAAAAGGCTGATGATGGATTCATATTTCAGACCGTAGAAAAAGTAGCTCAACGTACCTTGGAGACGTTATGGAGGGAAATAGCTTTTGCAACCAATTCGTCAACCTCTTGAAGATTTTCTCGATCTCTGCCTGATGGGTTCTCAATCGTATGCAATGCGTTAACATCCTATTAAATAAATTACATCAATTTATATTAGTACTTAGCTGTAGGTAAAATCTAAAGATAATAATGACAAAATCTTTTCTCATTATACTTTAATAAACCTTGAAAGTAAGAAAATTATTATACATCAAAATTTTATTTACCTCAATTTTCTTGAAAATAATGGACTTCCAAGAAACTTGCCCTCCAATGGCACGCTCGTGTCCGATGGTTCTTTGCAATAACATCAGAAAGGTAAAGTATAAGAGTATTAGCGTAAGCCAAGATCCCATGCCGTACCAGAGTGATTGACCTTCATGGCTTTCTGACAATACAAATAAAGGTAATTTACCTACCCACTATCGATTTGTTCGCGTGTGTCTATAGCTAGAAATAAAATAAAAACTAGTCTGTTTTAGACTACACGACTAAAGTAAAACTTCTTTAGTTGAGCTTCATCTATCGGCCGGGATAACTTTGTTTTTGCTATGTTTAATGTTAATGTTGCCATTTTGATAATTTGTAATTTTACCGGTCAAATTTTTAACTTTGTTATGTTGACAATGGTGTCAATTCTGTGTCGCATTCTCTAAAACTGAAGTAAACTTAAAGTATGGCGGTACTCTTCTGATAAGGGGAAATGAAAAAGACGGAAATACGTTATATTCGTTTAGTTTTAGAGAATGCGACACAGAATCGACACCAATGGAGATCTAGGTACGTTAACCAACAACTTTCAACTTCCGTACGCCTTGCTATCTTACTCCTCAGGTCAAAAGAAGTTTAACTTTAAAAAGTAAGACATGCTATCACGTAAACTCCTTCAAGTTTACAATTGTTTATAGTTTCATAGAAATGCGATTCTAACGACTGATAATGCTGATGGTATTTAGAATCAGCCTGGATTTAACCAGCAACAAGCAAAACCGCGGTGAAATAGGTTTATCTGTTTAGGAGCTGTATAAGTACATACATGTATTTATGCATATATATGTATAGCATATATGCTATAGACAACACAAAAAAGCACATTTGTAAGATTTATAAACGGGACCGATAGCTCAGTTATCTAGTTCCCATTAGTAAAAGCTTTGCTTAGTTTGGGGCTAGATGTCGCTGTGTGAAATGTCCACAATAGTCATTTAGTTAGTTATTTATTCGAGTTGCATGATGTACAAGCTGCCCTTTACATACCTATTTATAGTATATATATATATATTGCCTATTTCCCATACTTGAATCGTAAAATTAATTTTTTTGTTTTATATATCCCTACCTAGCATTTATTAATTTAAGTTTTCTCAAATGTTATCTTTGTTTAAAACTTTATATTTGTTACCTACATTGTTTTTTAGTTTGGAACTTTACTGTCCTATTTACGGAGAATGCGTTGACATCTGCGACACAGTCTCGTACTTCTGCAGGTGTCATCGATTCTCATTTGCTTTTAAGTGAAATTGTTTTTGGTTCCTAATAAAATACTTTTAAAAAAATACGTAAAAGAAACGTAACTAACGTCCGGTCTGCAGCAGCGCGAACTCGTTCATAGCATTCACCAGGCCCAGCGGTGGCAACAGCACATGCATGAAAAAAGTCAGCGCTTTGTGTATCATATCGTACTCATGGTGAACGATCAACTCCGCCAGGTATGTCTGCAGGAGCGTGAACAGCGTGCTCCAAATTGCAGCTATCCATCCTAGGGAACAAGAACAATGGTACTTCTACTTTTGACTGGCCCGATAGCTCAGTTGGTAGTGACCCTGCCTTCTGAACTGCAGGTCGTGGGTTCGATTCCCAGCCAGGACAAACATTTGTGTGATGAACATCGATGTTTGTTCTGTGTCTGGGTGTTATATTGTATTCTATGTATGTATTTACAAACAAAAAGTATCTAAGCATTGTATCAGTTATCTGGTTCCCATAGTACAAGCTTTGCTTAGTTTGGGGCTAGATGGCGTTGTGTGAGATGTCCACACATTATTATTACTTCAATCATCAGGGATCAACCAAACAGATATCTTCTAGGCAAGTTACATCCTAGACCGCATTGTTACTTACCATCAGGTGCGATAGTGGTCAAACGCAATCATTATAACAATTAGAAAAATATCAAGAGTTGAAGGTAACGCAATAAAGGCTTAGCGCTACGTCTCTATTGATCTGATTCATTGTATTATTTGAAATTTTATTTACGTTTGCTGTGGAACATGGCCATGATGAGTGCAGTCATGTTCATGACGGTAACGTATCCCAGCAGCACGAGCAGGCCTAGCAACAGGTGGATCCAGCGGAAGATCAGCAGCAGTGCAATGGCAGCCATGATGCATGTGGGCAGAGCCGTCAGGTACGCGTACATCAGCCAGCTTACATATATGGAGGAGAATTCCACGCCGCGCATGCGTAGACCTCTCTGTTCGATCGAAAGAGTCCGTATAGTTTTTCTATCTGTTATTCGATATTAGACTAGAAATACTACTAATCATCAGAATACACAGATGTTCCGGGTGGAACTGGTTCAGTGTTTTAGGGATCTGAGATTTAATTTTAACACACTTTTGAAGTAGACCTTCTTTACGCACGCTTGACTTGGGGAGTAAGCTAGTGAATGCGAGGCACGCGACTGAACTAAAACTTCTTTAGCTCCATCTATCGGCTGGTATAACTTTATTTGCGCTTTATTTAATGTTAATGCCGCCATCTTGACAAATGTAAATAGTCATTTTACTGGACATACCAACATAATAATACTTTTTTTCTTTGTTATGTTGACAATGGAGATCTACGTGAACCAATTTCAACTTCCATGCGCCTCGCATTCACCAGCTTACCCAAGACAAGCGCAAAAATTCGAAATTCTCCAAAAAGGCTCCTGATAGAAGTAATTTATTGATAACTAGCTTCTGCCCGCGGCTTCGCCCGCGTGACCTATAGGAAACGAAGATTTTTTTTCATAGATAATTCAACCACTAAAAAAAGGGTTTCTCGAAATTTCACTCGTTAGAGGGTGAAATTTCGAGAAACCCCTTTTTTAGTGGATACATACACTTTACAAAGAACACACCCTCTAAAATTCAAGTCTTTAGGACCAGCTGATTAGGCTGTGCGTTGATATATAAGTCATTTAGTCAGGACTTTGAATTTTATATGTAGGTAAGTATAGATTTTTTTTTTCTACAAACTTGTCTAGCATTTGACCACGCTGATGGGAAGTGACGATGCGATCGAAGTAGCATGCTAGCTAAGTAATTATTATTGATATAATAATAATAATCATTATATATGACCCTCGCCTTAAACTTGTTCATGGTCTCCTTCACAACAAGTGCCTGCGTCTCCAGGACCGGTGGGATGAGTGCCAGCGTGAAGCAGAGGAGGATGCCGGAGAGAGACCTCTTCACCCGCTCCTTCTGCATCAGAGGTGACACCGGCATCGCCACCAGCTTTACCTGGTCAAACATTTATAGTAGCCATTTTTTTAAGCGCCTGATAAAAACAATTTCAATATTTATTTCTTTAACTTCTGTAAGCAAGTAGGTATTTGTCGCCAAACCTAATAGCCGGACCGAGCAGCTAGTTTGGCCGGACACACTACACTATTGAGGATTTTGTGTCTCTGTATTAATCTGTACGACAAAAGAATTTGTATCTGATATGAAGCATTTATTACCAAAAATCTTGTTAAATTCAAATGGAAAAATGCGGCGAAAAAAATCGGCGCTCACTCGTTTGCGAAATGCAAAAGCCTGACATACCGGACACCGTTTATTTTAGCCGGACACTCAATCAAAAAGCCTAACAAAGTCCAGCTTTATTCAGACGCCTAACAACGCGAAGTAGTAAGTATGTAAGTAGGTTTGTTGCTAATTTATTGCAACAGGCGTTTGAAAAGTACTTAACTAGATTCATTATATAACAAATAGTTCTATATAAAGAATCGTTCTATAATACGGGCCTAAGTCATAAAAGCACTACATGAACTATAGTACCCTTACCCTATAGAACGATGCTAAATCATTGATTGATGCTCAAGCAAAGATTTCATTCACAAATTTACTATTTTCAGAATTAAATCTCGTTTCGAACACCTGTAAAATGAGCCTATGAATAATATTCATCATGCGCACGTGATGTATTTTGTTTTGCGACGTGACAACAGACACTGGAAATAGCATATTTAAGTGATGTATTTTATAATTTTAGACACTCTTGTATGGCCGAAATAGCTCAGTTGGGAGAGCGTTAGACTGAAGATCTAAAGGTCCCTGGTTCGATCCCTGGTTTCGGCATATCTTTTTTGCGACAATTTTTATTCCTTTTTTTAAATATTATTTTGCATTGTTAACTTCATTTAGAAACGTTACTTCACTCACATCACTAAATAGCCATTCCAAATAAATTTAGGTATATAAAAATTTTAAAGAAAATATTTAGCCGATTCTCGTAATCCATCAGTACATAACAAATTTAAAATAATCAATCGATTCGAAATTGGTGGAAATATCGTATAACCACAGATCTGTGCGTATAACACACACGAAAAAGAACATAATGTTTATATCCGGCATTTTTTATTTATTTACATATTGATAGGCTCGCGTTTGACCACTATCGCACCTGATGGTAAGTGACGATGTGGTCTACAATCAACATGCTTGCCTAGAAGACATCTGCTGGGCGATCACGTAACTCGATTGACACCATAAGAAACAAACAGTTGTATGGATTTGACAGTTTGAATGCACAGTTTATGTGGTATAGTTGGTATTGAAATTTCTATTGTTGCATTGCAATTAAAGTTTCGTGATCACTCGCCTGTTCACTGTCGGTTAGATAGATCCCTATATAGAACAGGCTCCTTCAGTGAATTCACGATAATCGAGTATACATAAGCCTAAAGACATCCGTCCACTGCTGAATTCTTGCATCCAGCGGCTCCCGCGGTTATGGCCAACTGGTCATAACCGCGATCACATAACTTGATTACAACAAATAGAAACGAAAAATTGTAGATTTGACAGCTATAATAGACTAGCTTCTGCCCGCGGCTTCGCCCGCCCGCCCTACAGGAAAATAATTCGACCATCCATTTCACCCTCTTAGGAGTGGAATTTCGAGAAACCCGTTCTTAGTGGATACCTACACTTTACAAAGAACACACCCTTCAAATTTCAAGTCTCTAGGACCAGCGGTTTAGGCTGTACGTTGATATATAAGTCAGTCAGACAGGACTTTGAATTTTATATATAGATTTTATTTCTCATGCGTACTCTTTGCCATGAATAAAAATTTTCTTCCTTTCTTTCTTTAATTAATCTATACCTAGTTACCTCGTACTCGACCTTTGGTTTGGTGCCATGCTCCAGGATCGCCCGACTGACCGCCACCTGGACGGCGAGGAAGCCGGCGCGCAGGTGCGGGTTCCTATACTCCGTCGTATGCTTACTCGTTTGGTATCGCGCGCGCTCTGTGCTGCGAATGTGGAACTTCCACCTGTCGCCGTCCTGAAACCAGCTGGAGATAGGTATAGCTCGCGCTAAACTTTATGAGCTCTCGGAAGTTAGGGCGGATGGCTGCGCAGTACGCATATTATAGTTACTGTATGGCCGCTTTTACAATGCACTTAACTGTACCACGCGCAGTTTGGTACTCGGGCCTGACTTCCGAGAGCTCATAAGGTTTTGCGCGAGCTATACAAGCGCTCTCTGAACTGGATGATTAAAAGTTTATGTGAGAACCTTGTTCTCAGTATCCCTAGCCATTATTTCAGTATCTTTTAAGGGAATTGTAGAACCGAGTTTCGGGTGACACTGCACGTCGCACGTCATTCTGAGACATCAGCACTGACTGTGAGATCAGGTCATAAAGTCTCAATTGCCCAGTAATTTTACTACATCTAATAAATAATAATAAAAAAATAAAATAAAACCTCTAATTTCACTACCTGTTCTTTCAAACAGTAGTAGTTCTTGCTTGCACGATACTGCTTGGCGGCAGAATAACGGCAAAGCAGTGGTATACCTAGACGAACTTTGCAGAAAAGTCCAACTAACTTATAGTATCTGATGTCTCCATCAGCGTTGGATTTATTTGTATACATATTTATCGTTGATGCGGAAAAATTGCAGAGATTTTTCAAATAAATAAATATTTGTGGACATTTCACACAGCGCCATCTAGCCCCAAACTAAGTAAAGCTTTTACTATGGGAACCAGGTAACTGATACAATACTGAGTTGTTTTTTGTTTTTTAAATACATACATAGAACACAATATAACACCCAGACATAGAACAATCATCGATGTTCATTACACAAATGTTTGCCTTGGATCGAACCTACAACCTGCAGCTCCGAAGGCAAAGTTACTACCAACTGAGCTATCGGACACTAGCCCGACTAATCGACTACAATAATTGGCTAATTGATACAAACCGTTGGGTTCCATATGACCCATATAACAGGGTGACCGATGGGTTGTCCCGATGCGTTTACCATCTTGTACAGGTTATTGTTCAAATCGTACTCAGTATCGCCCTGCATTACGGCTGTAAACATTCATATCAACTAACAGCCTCTGTGGTGTGGTGGTTGAGCAAGTCGGTTCGTAACCCGGAGGCTGTGGGTTCGATTCCCGCGAAAGGACAAGTATTTGGGCACAGTTAAAAAAAAGCGCAAATACCATGATCCTCGTAGTTCCATGGGTCTCTAGATACAGGGAATCCTAGTTAGAGTCCAGGATCTATGTATGTGATCGGTGGGCGTTATTATCTGTCTACTATATAATCACACCCAGAAACTACGAGGATCATCATGGTCCCTCAACACCAAGACATAAAAAAAATTGCAATAAATACTTGTCCCATCTGGAATCGAACCCGCCAACGGTTTATGAGCCAACCTGCTCAACCACCACACCACAGAGTTTGCCTATTTCCAATAATTTATTTAAGTGAAAAAACCTACAAATCTGGAGCAACTCCGCCGCTCGGGCCATGATCGCGGTGTAAGGCGGTTCATTCGGCGCGTACCCCACAATATTATCTTTGTCGAGCGAGGATAGGAGGTCGGTGCTGGTGAGCGGTGGCTCCGGCTGCGCCTCCAGTGGCGTCAGGAACACTGGCTTAGCTATGTACACCGCCAATATGAAGAGGACTGTAGCAAATACAGTCTCGAATAGGAGGAGGCGCCATCTGCGTCTGGGATTCAAGAAGGAAATGTGTAATAGCCACATGATCGTTTGTATGACTGTTGATGTATTTATGTTTCACATTCATTAAGCAACATTGTAGCTGTTTATAAACACTGTTTATAAACAATGTTTTATCATCTTTTAAAGCAGTTTGACGAGCCCGATAACTCAGTAAGTATAGTGCCTTCTGAGGCTATAAGTGAGGGTGAATATTTTGTGTAATCAACATCGATGTTTGTTCTGTGTCTGGGTGTTAAATTGTATTCTATGTATATACTAGTCAACCCGCCTCGTCTTCGCACGGGTGAATTAGTAAAACGCGATCGAACGGAATAAAAAGTATCCTATGTCCGTCTCCTGGTTCTAAGCTACCTGCCCACCAATTTTCAGCCAAATTGGTTTAGCTATAAATAGTGTAAACACAAGCTTTGCTTAGTTTGGGGCTAGATGGCGCTGTGCGAAATGGTAACAAATATTTATTTTTATTTATATAAACTAAGATGATGATACATAGTTTTACCGAAACTTGAGTAAAGAGCAAGGCGGAAAATTCAGAACATGGAAGTAGTGTAGTAGTACGAGTATCAAGGTGGCTAGGAAATAAATTCTATATGAACTTTTTGTGTTACTTACTGTCTCTGTAGAAAGCTTTTCCATATTAAAATGCTAGTATGGCGTTGAAAACGACTGGTCAAGGTTTTGTTCGTAGATTTCTTATGCATCACTGTCATTATAAACTAATTTGTTACTCAGCCTTTTATTTGAGTATACACTCCCTTCCTCAATCCCTATTAGACTCCTTTAATATTCTCTATATTTATAACAATATAACAACTTTTAACTTCAACTCTTGATTAATAGAACTTAAATTGAATCTTAATTAGTGGCCTAATTTCACCACAATTTCGCCATAATAGAACTTTAATAATATTAAATTAAATTCAGTAAGTAGATACATGACATTTTCTCCTCAAGTCATTTTGACATAGTCTATATCGAAAAGGTTATATCTCCTCAAATTAACGTTCTTAAGAAAACCAAAAAGCACCAAAAAGAGGCCATACAGTGCAACCTCCGTGTCGTTTACAAGCACTATTCTACCTTTTACATATTGGACCATAGACCGAGGCTATAAGACATTAATGTCACATTGCACAATATTAATTAAGGTTCGATTCGACGCTAAAATATTTTTACACGTCGCGGACCATCCGTTGTTAGAGGACATGTAAAAACCGCAAATTTCCAGAAATCAATTAATATCGCTGCCATTGACCACGGCTAACGCTCAACGCAAATATTTGAACCCACACATTTTACATCGGGTAATTTCCCTGTGAATCGAGCAAATCAAATTCCTTGTATTTATCCAAAATACGTAAACTTAAAACAATACACAATTGATTTCGAACCTTATGCTTAGCATCATAGATATGATATAGGTATGGAGTTTTATGTCATGATTTCAAATTGTTCTGTATAAGTAAACAGAACTATGCTAAAATCGTCAGTTAGGGTCAAATTAAACGTCTTTTAGCGAATATAAATAAGGTGTTAGTTGTAGTGAGATCAGTTTTTCAATGTTGGTCAAAGATGGCGAGTGCTAGTGCTGTTTGTGTTGGGTTGGCCGTCCTACTTTTTGTTAATTTCAATGGGATTGAAGCAGGTATTTCTTTCAAACTACAATTTTTCAAAGGTGTTCAAAGAGTATCTATTGCCAGTCACAATTTTCCCGTATTGCGTGACAAGCTGGAAGAAGAGTTCACTCTTGATATTATCTATGGTTGCAACTAAATACGTTACTATTGGTATGCTAGCACTATTGCTAGGCTCTGACAGCAAGCTAATAGTCTCTGCGGCGTGGTGGTTGAGCAGGTCGGCTCATGACTCGGAGGGTTCGATTCCCATGACAGGATAAGTATTAGTGCACAGAAAAAAGCGCAAGTACTTGTTCTGAGAAAAGGTGTTGTGGGACCATGATCCTTGTAGTTCCTGGGTCCCTAGACACAGGGAATCCTAGTTAGTTTAGGATGTATGTGATCGTTGGGAGCTATTATTATTTATTATTGAAATGAATATTCGTACTTAAACTTGACAGTCAGCGCCTATCCTTAATAGGATAGATGTAAATTACTTATAATCATAAAAACACCTATCTAACCTACTAGATTTGAACTCTTTTCATCTTAAGTCAAGAGTATTTTAGAGTAAGATTGAATTAACTGAAGTGACTTTCACCACAGGTGTTCGTGTAGCCAGATCTCCACAATTTGGTGGTTTCAGTCAGGCTCAAGCGCAAGCCAGCGCTCAAGCTGGGGGCGGTGGTTTCGGTCCAGGCTACAATAGACCTTACTTTGGAGGTCAAGGATTTGGACGACCTCCATTTGGAGGCAGGCCTGGTTTTGGTGGCGGCGGCTTTGGCGGAGGTATAGTTATATATCCAGCAAATAGAAAAAGGAAACATATTGTTGGAAATATATGTATATTGTAAAAAAATTTTAAGTAGTGATGACTATTTCGCCCGATGTGAAGCGACCATAATACTTGCAGTATCACTTGGTCTTGAGACATCAGCACAGTCCAGTAATAAGATTACTTAGATTGAGACTTACTTGACTAGACTAGACTTAGAAATCAGAGGGGTGATCACGAAACTGATTGCAATGCAACAGAAGAAATTTCCATGCTAACTATACACTTAAACTGCGTATTCAAACTTTTAAATCCATACAAATTTGTGTTTCTATTGGTTGCAATCGGGTTACGTGATCGCCCAGCTGGTTATAACGTCTCATTTGCCCAGTAATTCCACTACGCTACAGTGCCTTCCAAGCCAGTGCTTGCACACTTCAAAAAGTTTACTTTGACAATTGTTCCCTCATAAGGATTGAGGCAATTCCTTCTTGAATACTTGAAATACACAATACATGGCAAAACCTATTGTTATAAACAAATTGTTAGAAGTAGACTGATATGTATTACTCCATTAACCGATATAGCAATTGCAGTAGTTGTAACACTAAATGCTTCATTTACCATAGTTCATTCTACCCACACTTGGCTAAGCAGCGTGGTAGATTATGCCCTACATTGTGAGAAAAGGCCTGTGTCTCAGCAGTGGTTCAGCTGATGATATTAGTTCTATTAGATACCACAGAATAAATAGCAGTTCAGTATTACAATTTTTTTTGTACTTACCGCAATACTTTGTTCATGACACAGGTGGCTTCAACCGTCCCGGCGGCGGCTCCATCAGCATCTCCAAAAGTATAAGCATTAGTAGGGGTGGTTCCTCGCAATCCAGCGCTGGATCCAGTGCAGCTGGAAAGTGATCTGTGCCATGATGTCTAGTCTACAACTGTTATGTTTCTGTGTGTGTACAATAAAGTGAATGTTAATTAAAGTAATTTATTATCGAATCATCAGTAATCCAAGAATTTAAAAGAAACACGGGTATTTTTATTTAGCAGCACTCCCTCTTTTTATTAGCTAACATTATGGAGAACACATAATTTTTAAAAGCCTCTGTGGTGTAGTGGATCAGCAGGTTGGCTCATAGCTCGGAGTTGGCGGGTTCGATTCTCGTGACAGGACAAGTATTTGTGCACAGAAAAAAAGCGCAAATAATTGATCTGTGTCTGGGCGTTGTGGGACTATGGTCCTCCTAGTTCCTGGGTCCCTAGATACAGGGAATCCTATTAATTAAGGTCCATGTATCCAAAACCTATGTATGCGATCGTTGGGCATTATTATTATTATTATTATTATTTATAGAAACACCAAGGGCAGGGCATTTCACACTTTTGTATCCATGTATCCAGGATCTATGTATGCGATCGTTAGGCGTTTTTATTATTATTATTTTTATGGAAACACCAAGGGCAGGGCATTTCACACTTTTGTAGTTCTTATTATAAAGTCGAGTCGAAACGCTTAGATCACCATTTAGCAATATTTTGGTTAATATGATTCATTCCAAAATATTTCCATCTTTTTTATTTGAGTACTGTGCCTGGTAATTTAATTATAGCTACAGTGTCTTTCAAACCGAAACACTATCGCATGGCGGTAGAATATCTAGTAAAGCAGTAGGACTTATACCTAGACGAACTTTTGCAGAAAAGTCCTACCATCTTTACAGCCTTATTAATAAACACGAACTAGCTTTAGACTAGTTACACCATCTTTTGTCTCTTTCGATCCAGCTAAATATTCCAGTAGCAAAAAAAGGACAAAAGCTGAAGTAACTAATCCGAGACTAATACCCGTTTATTAATAAGGCTGTTAATGTCTGTTTGTACTTTGTATTGCTTCTGAAGACACAAATACATTGGATATGCGAGCGTAACAACACCATTTTCACTACAATATAACTTAATACCACAGAAAACTACTATTAAAAATATATAGTAGAGTAGTACTACCGTCATACCGTATTCAAAATTGGCATACGTATACAATCAGAATTGGCGCAATCCGCTCTTTGGTTACAAAGCCACAGGAACATGGACCGACCCCGACTATAGCTCGTGTAAAACTTTATGAGCTCTCGGAAGTTAGGCTCGAGTACCAAACTGGGCATGGTACAGTTGCGTGCATTGTAAAAGCGGTTTGTATGCGTACTGCGCAGCCATCCGCGCTAACTTCCAAGGGCTCATAAAGTTCTGTGTGAGCTATACTAGGCCCGTTCTTTACGCGAAACGCGACAGTAGAGCAGAGCAAACGATACCATCCTCGTTGCCTGTGCGAGCTGAACTGATCCTTACTGCGTTGGAGCAAGTGTCGCTTTTTATTCAAGCTACTTCGCCGAGTGACGCTTCTCTATATGTACTATTAATGCCAGTTTGTACTAAGGTTTGACAGCTTCTAAATTCGCACATATCGCTAGCCCCCGGTTTCTCGTACGTTTGTCAAACTCGTGCCAAGTCAACATGCCAAATACTATACGCTTATTGGTTGAGATAGCCGATGATCATCAGGCAACCAATAAACATTCAGTATATGGACTTCAAGTTGACACAAATTCAAGAAACTTATATACGGGAACTCGAGGGAAAGTGTTGCTTAGCAAGTTGTATTTTAATACACTTTAGTACAGACGGGCTTAAGTCCTCTGTGCTACGATGTTGTTTGCGTTATCGAGTAATCGCTAATTCTATTACAAATAGCATCTTCATCCGGTTTCAATACTTAAGTGTTAGAGCTCCTAAATCGATATCAGAATCAATTGATACTTTGTCGTGATGGGTAAAGCTGTTGTAATCTTGATCCTAGTAGTCCTCGTGCTCGCAGTGGCCAATGGCCATCCGCCTAGGGGACATGGTACGATCTATTTTAACAAAAATTGACTAACCTTTTCCATTAACAAAGAGTTTTATTTTGAAGTAAAACTTCATTACGCACGCTTGATTTGGGGAGTAATCTGGCGAGGCGAACGAAAGTTGAAAGTTGTTAGTTAACGTAGATCTCCATTGTCAACGTAACAAGGTTAAAAATGTGTAGGTACTATTAAATTGGTATGTACGGTAAAATAAGAACTTACAATTATTGTCATGATGGCGACATTAACATTAAACAATACAAAAACAAAGTTATACCGGCCGATAGATGGAATTAAACTAAAGAAGTTTTACTTCAATCGTGTGGTCTAAAGCACACTCGTTTTTTTCCAAAAACAATTGAATGATAGTTTATTGCAATAATTCCATTTTTGAGTTTTGGCGGGAAAGCGAAGTAGATTGCGTCGCCGCATTGTATTATTTTCCAAAACTTGTGTTATTTTCAGTGTTAGTGCATAAAATTGGTGGCATTCTATTCGTTAAGTGCTGGATTACAGGCGTGAGTGTGAGAAAATGGTATAATGATGGTGAAACGTTTCTTTTCGTGTTGTTTCCAAAACTCCATAGATGCTTCAAGGAAAGTTGCCACCACTTTACTAGGAGTGTGACTTTGACTAGACTATGACGTGACTGTGACTTGACTTGATGACTTCGACTGTGACTTGACACATGTTTGCGTGAAATATCATTAACTTTATAATTACTTGACACTGGCTAAATATACAAAATTGTGGAGCCAAACATAAAATAATAATAATAATAAATTTTATTTATTATCCATATATAACTTATTGTTTAAATGTATTTGTAAATTTTACACAGTATACTAGGTGGTAGGTCTTTGTTGCAAAGTTCGTCTAGGTAGGTACCACTGCTTTACCAGTTATTCTGCCGCCAAACATCTAGTGTGCAAGCACGACTGTGTTCCGGTTTGAAGGGTACTAGTGAAATTACTGGGCAATTGAGATTTTATGATCTGATCTCACAGGCGATTAATCTTATTACCAGACTGTGCTGATATCTCAGGATGATATGCGCAGTTCAGTGTCGCTTGAAACTCTATGTTTTAGGGTTCCGAGTAACACTGTTCTGTTATGGGCGGCCGTGGCGCTTAACATCAGGTGAACGACTAGCTCATCACATCATTCAATAACATAAAAAAAGTAAAACAATAACATAAAGAAACACATCTATTTGTCTACAAAGATCTAAAACTCTAGATGACGTCATTTAGAAAGCGTACTTAAAGTTTTTATTTTTTACTCCTTATTTTCAACTAAATACTACAATGATATAATAACTAATACTAAACACTACCTACTACAAAAAAAAACATTTGGTCTCTATACTGGCAGCGAAATATTGTTACTTGACACATCTCTTATTTTATATTTTACTTCAAATAAACATCCTTTATTAAAAACATGTTTCTAGGTCCTGGCTTCGACAGGCCTCGTCCTGCGGGCCCTCCTGCCAGCATCGGCAGAGGAAGCGACTCCAGCGGCTCCATTAGCATATCTAAGAGCATCACTATCAGCAAAGGTGGAACTGCGCAGTCCAGTGCAAGCGGCAGTGCCCGTAGTGGATTGGGATTTTACAATAATATAATCAAGAAATATGTAATTAGAATTATATGAAACGAAAACACTGCAAGCGGCATGGCCACGGAATCATTTTTTTAATATACATATATACTTTACAGGAAAGTTAGTTGTTTTTTTTTTTTTCAATATTCATTAAAATTAAAGGTACAAACCGTCTTTTCTTTAGAGAATTAGGTGAATAGCTCGTTTGTTAAATCCCTGTTTATGCATATTATTCTATTACCTCGTCATGTCACTGGCAAAGTCAATATGTAGCGTCGTTTAGTAGTACTAGTTTGTCCAAATAAAGTGTTTTTTTTTTATGTTTTGGCTCCACACTCTTGTGTATTTAGCCAGTGTCAAGTAATTGATAATTTATCAAGTTAATGATATTTCACGCAAATATGTGTCAAAACACAGTCGAAGTCCTCAAGTCAAGTCAAAGTCAAGTCATAGTCTAGTCAAAGTCATACTTCTAGTAAAGTGGTGGCAACTTTACTTGAAGCTTGTATGGAGTTTTGGAAACAACACGAAAAGAAACGTTTCACCATCATTATACCATTTTCCCACACTCACGCCTGTAATCCAGCACTTAACGAATAGAATGCCATCAATTTTATGCACTAATACTGAAAATAACACAAGTTTTAGAAAATAATACAATGCGGTGACGCAATCTTTTTCGCTTTCCCGCCAAAACTCCAAATAAAGTGTTTCTTTCTTCTTTCTTTCTTTCCTCGTCAGCCGTCACATTCCCACTTCTGGGACATGAGCATTCTCCACTGAGCATTGGGAGAGAATGTAAGTCAACTGCACCACACCAAGTACGGGTTGGTGAATGTATTATGTGATTCTTGAACATGCTGGTTTCATACGATGTTTTCTTGTACCGTGTCAAGCGGGATTTGAACCAGGGTGCTTCGGTTTGAAAGTCACGTCGGCTGCCATACTAGCCACAACAGCATTCTCCTCTAAGAATCTACGCTTTGTCAAATTCACTGCATACAAAATCTGTTATTTTTTTTATTTAAATCGTTTGCCGTGCTATACAACAGCAAATTTAAAATGAGTGACTAATAAGTGACGAAGAGTGTGGAAGACAGATCAAAATAGAAGGTCGCCGACAACAGTCAGGACCATTACAGACGATAATACATTTTGGTTAGCTGTATCCTTGTAAATAGTTGAACCTTAATAAATCTCTTATTGCTACTCCTGTGATGAAATTATGCACTGGGTCAAACACACTGCCCTGCATACAGAGTGCAGAACGCATATCACGGCACACAAACGCATATTTTACTTTAAAATAGTTATCAGAAGGTCGAAGACGTCTTCGATCAACCAAAGACTTGCTCAAGTAAAAGACGGACAGCTTCTACAGAAATTGTGCCATAATGCAAGTGCTGACTGACCAGATAGCTCAGTTGGTAGTAGCTCTGCATTCTGGTACTACAGTACTATTACCTATTCTATACCTCTGGACTGTAGGTTGTAGGTTTGATTCCCACCCAGGACAAACATTCGTATGATTACAATATTGCATTATAAGTATGTATTTACAAACAAAAAGTATCTAAGGCTCTATCTGTCAGTTACCCATTGTACAATATACAAAATTTGCTTGCTTGGGGATAAATGGCGCTCTGTAAAAATGTTCACAAAACGATAAAGGCACTCTTTTCTTCACTTAAATTGGGTGCAACGCACACAATTTCATATCTAAGATAGCACTACGTGTCTTGAGTGACAAGAGCGCGATGCAGGTGGTGTGAGTATGTGCCTCAACTTCCCTTTTTACTGTTTCGGTGCCGATGGCATGCAATGCATGCATGCTTTCTGTGCCATCAGCCCCAGTGAGCGCCAGCGTTAAGCCCTTAAGAAAAACATCTGCCATCGGCCCCGGAAGGATAGAATATATTTTCCCATCAGCACCATGGTAGAGGCACCGAGGTTATGTGGCCAAGTTCTACTTCTTCAATTACGTGTGATAACTAGTTAGATACCTAACTATTTTTTTCTATTGTTTCATTGTCTTGCACACATCACCGTAAATACTTTATTTTTAAAAAAGGTACCGCCTTTTAATAGAACTCAACTGCATTTCTAAATCTGTAATTATATGACGTAACATCATAAAATCATCTAATCTCATTGGTTTTACCAAAGTACTTTTATGCAAATGTGTGCAGTCTAAATAAACTGTGTGAATTTCCTACTGTTGCTATAAAGATGTGTTAATTTACTTTATAAATTTGTCGTCAATCATCGCGGGAGGATACCATTCTTGGAAACCGTCTGTTATCACATCCTACTGTTTACATATAAATGTGTGTGCTTGTAGGCAAGCCATCAGATGAGAAGCTGGTACCTTGGCAAGATGACGAAAACGATAATTGTATTCTTAGCTCTGACTGTCTTCGTGGCACACTGCCGCGTACTTAAGGACAAAGGTATTTATTTATATTCACTGCTCTTGAAAAATTATTGTTTGTACATGCAAATCTCAATAATATGTGTTACAATTTCAGAACCGAAACCAAAGAAATCAGAACATCACAGAGAGAAGCGATATTGCCACGTGTGTGAAGAAGGTGGTCCCATCGGGCCTCCCCCACCACCGCCACCACGCGGGCACCCACCGCCGCCACTACCCGGGCACCCACCACCACCACCGCCTTTCTTCCGCACGCAGAACTGGAGCGGCCTCTCCAGGAGTGCCGATGGCTCCCAACAAGGGGTCTTCAGTGGTGCTTCCGCCGCTGCAGATTTAGGTAATCAGGCCGCTGGACAAGCGTTTTCTGTAGCTTCCTCATCAGCTGATGCTGGCGCGGGAAGTCAAGCTTCAGGCAGCTACGGCAGTCAATCGGCAGGCTATGCTGGTCAATCAGCAAACAATGCTGGTAAATTTGCAAGTAATGCTGGTAAATCAGGAGGCTATGGGGGACATTCTGACAACAGCGGTGCCCTAGCTGCAGCAAACGCTCAAGCTCAATCTGGTGGTGGCCAGAATGGTGTTGGATTTGGCAGCCAAAAGTTCGGTGCTTCAGAGAGCTACAAAAAATCTGACTACTCCTACCAAAGTGGAGGCAATAAACATTTCGAAACACATGGAGCCAGGGGTTCAGTCGGTGGTTTAGCCGAAGGTTCATCAGGTGGTTCAGCTGGTGGCCAAGACTTTAGCCAACAACAAACTCAAACCGGGGGCTTTGGAGCTGGCCAAGGATCTCACGGTAGCTTTGGGGGCAGTCAAAGTGGAAGTGCAAGTTCAGCTCAAGCGTATGGTTCTGGATCTGGATCTGAATTCTCTGGAAATGGACAACAACAGGTTCAATCAGCAGAAGGAGGCTTTGGGCACGGGCATGGTCACGGTCATGGGGATGGTTCTGCGAGATACCAGGAGGCTGGCTCATTGAGAGGGGACAGTGAACAGCAAGTGCAGTCTGCTGGAAATGGCCAATGGCAGGAAGGAGGTTATGGATCTGGCGCTAATTCTGCCAGCTCTAGCCAAAGTAGCAGTTCAGGTTCAGGAGGTGCTGGCTACGGAGTTTCTGGAGGAGCAGGTTCTGGTCAGGATGCTCTAAGTGGGGCTCTGAACTTGGCGTCTCAGGGGCTCCAAACAGCTCAGCAAAGTACCGGCTGCAGCACGTGTGGAAAGAGCAGCTATGCTCTCAGCAATGCCAAGAGTCGTTCTGGAAACGCCGTAGCACTATCCATCGGCGGTTAATTCATTTTGTACCTGAAGTATGTACCTTTCTAAATGGATAATGTTGATTTTGTTAAAAAAAAATCGTTTGTTTATCAAGTAAATAGTTAAAATAAATAAATTGCATTTAAACTTATATTTTCTTTAATTACACCTTTGTTATAACGCCCAAAATGAAAAAAAAAGTACAATGAATGTGGTAGGTTAGAATGTGGTAGGGAGTTATTATTATTGTCTTATTTATTATATTGTCATAGATTTAAGTGGTTTTTACAATAATTATATAAAAATAAATTACAAAACTACTATTTAAAAAAACCTAATCCTAGAGTGCCACCGGCAGCGGAGCAAGGCCCAAGTCAGGGCTGCAGACTGAGGAAGCTTCTCACAATACGTGCCGAATCAATGAGTACTGCCTTCTAAATCTGATTCTTGATCCAGCCGTCTAGTTTGAGTTTCTCGAGGCTCTTCGCTATAAGATATTATTATTAAATTATTATTAAAGGAAAGTTACCACAGCCAAATATTTTTTTTTTACTTAAAACTTGTCCAGCATTTGACCACGCTCTTACCCGATGGGAAGTGACGATGCGATCGAAGGTGTAGCATGCTAGCCAAGTAAATACCTATTCACTCTTCTCTTGAACACGCCCGGGTCATATTTCGCCGGAAACACAGACGCTGGCAGGGCATTCCATTCCTTAGCCGTTCTAATTAAGAACGTTGAATCAAATCGCTTGGTACGAATGGGTGGTATTTCGACCACGAAACAATAAATAAATAAGTTCGCAGCAGTAGCAAGTGAACTGTCGCCTGCCGCGGCGACACACACGACTACAGGTTTCTTTGCTTCTCTATGTAACGTGCAACTTCGAAGTGTAGAAACTCCAAGTAATAGCTCTTTCTTTTATTATATTATTCTTATATTATTAAATTAAAAACATGAGTAGCTCGTTGTTCATCTGATGCACAGCTGCCCATAACAGCTGCAGTGCGATTCGGAGGTCTAAAATATAAAGCTTTGCATGGCATTGCAATGCGCACGTCATCACCCCGATTCAGTAGACTAAGTAATAGGATTACTAGACTGTGTGAAGTCTCATTTACCCTGTAATTTTACTAGCTTCAATATAATACCCGTATAATGTCGTTAATTTTATATTGAGAAGTAAATGGATGACATATTTTTCCAGTTATTTTGATTTGTAGCTTTAAGAATAATACGATTTTTCTCCAAAATACGCAAAAATATCTGGCACTAATGTACGGTCGTAAATCACAATCCTACTAATATCTTTATCCCTTCCTTACTAAAGTATCTGTATAAAAGTTAAACGTTGTCTCTTTAATTATGTGGTTTATGTTTTACTTTAACATCAAGTTATTCAGCTGAACCAAATCACTGATTTAAATAACCACATTCACATCATGTTACAGTGAAAAGATGGCGCGAAGCTACGAATGGGTTGAGAATTGGCTCCCAAATGATAGCTGGGCAGTGATCATGGATCTTTGACTGCAACACAAAAGGAGAATTTTCATTCCAAATTTTAATATTTCCACAGTAACTATACACATAAACTGCTTATTGAAACTGCCAAATCCATACAAACTTGTGTTTCTAATGGTTGCAATCAAGTTACATGATCGCCTAGCTGATGATAACTGTCGCACATCAAATGGCTTTTTCATATTTTTTTATTCTCCTATAGCTCCACCTTATTTTAGGGTTCAAGCATTTCCAACGTCGACGGGCTAATATGTGATTCAAAGAAAAAAGCGTACCGATTATAGTAATATATACGGAACCCTCGCACATTGCACTATTTAGAGTTCTCTGTCTGCCAAAACCAAGGTTAAGGTAGTTCGTCAAGATTATTTCTCAGGGATGGCGTAATTTCAATGTTATATCAAATCCTAAAATTCAAAGCATTATGCAGGCATGGCAATAAAAATTAGTACATATTTAAAACTGAGCGTCAGTCCCTTGTGTTGCCGTAAGAAAAAAGTCCGAGGTTTTCACATGGCTTAAAAATTCTGAGACAATTCTGTTGATCACTTGCCTAAACGAGAACGTTTAAAATAATACTCAAAAATGTAAATAAAAATAATAATAGCGCTTCAAGAAAAACAAAATGAACACATGGATGGGTATTTACAAAAATGGAGGAAACTTTTACTAATTATTCAAACAATAAACATCGACATAATATCGTAAAATAGATATTTGTTTATGTAAATTCACAAATATGGAGTTTGGGGGTTAACCTATCTAAGCAAGCACACTTTTAAATCTAGCGTCTGTGTTTACATTTCCACTTACCATGTTTCGCCGAAATAGCAGTTTTTTAGGATGTCTTCAATGTTAATTTTACGGTAGGTAATATATAAATATAACATGATGACGATATCAGTCATAGCATATCGAAAAAATGTGGCGGATAGGCGTACTTGTATTGGCGACTGTTTTATTACAGTGCACATTAGCTGATGTTAAAAGTAAGTTTTCTTTTGTTTCTACAGTTTATTCTTAAGTATTTAAATACATTATTGATCTTAGTATTTCATAATGATATAAGTGACAATTTTATATTAAAAGTTTCAGTTTATTTGTAATGTTGTATGCCGTTGCGGCTGATCGCAGTATGGACTTAATATTTTTGTTGTAACATCTGTTTTATGACCTGTGTGTCACAAAATAAATGATTTGATTTGATTTGATGTGAGTGCCGTAATATCCAATGGATATTACGGGAATAGGTAGCTGCATAATAAAATAAAAATACCAAAACGAATATAAAATATAAAAAATATATTAAATTGTTTTTTCATAGTTTGAGATAATAAAATCTTAGATCCATGCTCGTTCTCTGTCACAGAAATTATTTGTCTACTAATAGCTATTGATGGTGATTGATTTGGGAGCAGATCAATTATAATATTTTTTTACATCCGCCTCACTAAACAATGCTGCCTTACCTCATATTCGACTCTTGCTACAGCCCTGGTGATAAATATTAAGACGAACGAAATTATCTAAGGATGGACAATCAGAAAGCCACTAATAATAAAATTGGGTCGATGTAATTCTAAGTTACACTATTAGCTTATTTCTCAACCTCTGTCAAAATTTGCCTGGAACTACGAATTTTTGTTTTACTGAACTTAAAATTACACTTCATTTGTTATTTCAGATGGATTTGATAACCTTTTAATACAAAGGCTAAAACGTTCACCGCATTACGATAGTTGCGAGACTGACTATCCTCCACCGCCACCACCACCATTCTGGCCCCACCACCACCACCACCAATTCTGGCCACCACCTCCGCCGCCACCACCGCCGCCTCCACCGCAACCAGCGCGCTACGAAACCGGGGCGAATGCAAATTCGGTATCCAATGCGGACAACAACGGAAACTCTGGCGCACCTTGCACTACTTGTGGCGACAATGGATCGAATGCGGTTAGCAATGCTCAAAGTGAAACGGGCCAAGCAATTGCTATAGCTATATCTAAAGGCAATAATGGTTAATAAATAAAAAATGTATTGGTAAGCTATGATTTGTTGTAAATAAAGACGTTAATATTTATATTGTTTTTAATTAATTATACAAATAAACTAATATCCATCGTAATTTTGAAAATATATTTTAGTTTAGTGTAAATAAAAGGATAGATACATGAGAAACAATTCCTTACTAGGTAACAATTATTGCCTACTATATGTAGGTACATAAAAAACTATAGATTAAATATCAAAAAAACTGTTTTCAAGAAACATGGGCAATATTTTTTTCTTTAATCAGGGCTGTATTAAATGATCATAAGATATTTTATATATATTATCCAGGACTATTAGGACCTTCTCTAAGATTTTAAGTCCCTTTTTTTAAATTGTCTTTATTTTCAACTAAATATTACAATGATATAATAAGTACTACTAAAAACTACATACTACTATAAATAAAAAAAAAACATTTGGACTATATATTGGCCGCGATGACCTATAGACAGTCCAAATGCTCCAGCCCACTACCAGTAGCGTACCCAACATGCTGGCAGCATTGCCCCGTTGGATCATAATGCTGATTCGTTGTGTCAAATAGTGCCAGCATTTTGGTCACGCATACCATCGACCAGGCGCTCTAATAAACTTTTGAAAACGTAGACGTAGACCATAATAATATTATGGTCTGATAGGTAGTCATAAATAAACACTGGGCTACCATTGCGACAGGAGCTACATATACAGTAACTAATTTTCTTAAGGACTTCATGTAAGGAGCCGGGAGCTTATCGCGATATCGCCTGGCCACCAAAATGAAATGATTGAATAGACACTAATAAAAATGTTATATTCGTTACATAGTTTTGCCTAATGCATTTTACATTACTAAGGCGCGGTTTTTCAATAATCAGATTAAAGCTATTCATTGGATAATACAAAACGCAGGGTATAAAACACTGTAATGGGGGTTTTTGGCGGGAAAGCGAAAAAGATTGCGTCACCGCATCGTATTATTTTCCAAAACTTGTGTTATTTTCAGTGTTAGTGCATAAAATTGGTGGCATTTTATTCATTAAGTGCTGGATTACAGGCGTGAGGGTGGGAAAATGGTATAATGATGGTGAAACGTTTCTTTTCGTGTTGTTTCCAAAACTCCATAGAAGCTTCAAGTAAAGTTGCCACAACTTTACTAGGAGTATGACTTTGACTAGACTATGACTTGATTTGATGACTTCGACTGTGACTTGACACATATTTGCGTAAATATCATTAACTTGAAAAATTATCATTTACTTGACACTGGCTAAATACACAAAAGTGTGGAGCCAAATCTTAAAAAAAAACACTGTAATAATAATGGTAGGTACTTTTGTTTTAGTCACATTATAATTTATTACATACATAGCTTATTGAAACTCTACATAGTGTGACTTTAACACAGATTTATTGATGAAGAAGCTCAAGCCATAATTTGATTGCGTAAGAAAATTGAGGGAAATTTAATTTACAAATGACATCACATATTGACAGAGACATATTTGATCACGTGTGCCTGCTATAACATTAGTAAACAGAATCAGGATTCCGGGGTTCACCTATCAAGGCATAATTCGCTTCACACCTAACTTGTATGTTTACGGTACCAATTACCGAGTTTCGTGGAAATCTCAGTATCTTCAGTTGATGTTTCAATGTTGATTTCACAGTATATAAGTGTAACATTGTCGGAGTATCGATCATATCACATCACAGAAATGTGGCGAATAGGTGTATTCGCCGCAGTTTTGATTCAGTTGACATCTGCTGATGTTAAAAGTAAGTCATAGTCTAGATATAAATTTACATAGCTTGACAGCCCTTGTGGTGGGGTGATTGACGAGGTCGGTTTATAACCCGAAGGCGGCGGATTCGATTCCCGCGGCAGGACAAGTATTTGTGCTGAAAAAAAAGCGTAAATACTTGTTCTGAGTCTGGGTGTTGTGGGACCATGGTCCTCGTAGTTCCTAGGTCCTCCCTATAGATACAAGGAATCCTAGTTAGGGTCCAAGATCTATGTATGTGATCGTTGGGCGTTATTACTATTATTATATCTCACTGTCTAGTGCATTTTTAGGGTTCAGTCAACTATCGGTTACAATGTTTTTTTTACATCCACTATGTTTTGACCTGACGATAAATATTAACAGAGTATAACTGAGCGTGCTTATAATATAATATTACTAGTTGCGTCCCGCGGTTTCACCCGCGGATAAATAGTATTTTAATTATTTGCTCATCCCACTTTTCCGGGATAAAATGTAGCCTTTATGTTAATCCAGTGCATAAGCTATCTTGGTACCGAATTTCATCCAAATCCATTAGGCCCTTTGAGCGTGAAGGAGTAACAAACATACACACATACACACTTACAAACTTTCGCCTTTATAATATTAGTGTGATAGTGTGATGTGATTAGTGTGATATTCGGTGTCACCAATATAAATTATTCTATAGATTAGAAATTATACTTGTACATCACCAAATCAAAAATGCGAGAAAAGATTCTTCAATTCGTACAAGTATTTATTTACTTATTTGACAGCCTCTGTGGTGTGGTGGTTGAGCAGGTCGGCTTACCCGCCTGGAGGACCGGAGGCGGCGGGTTCGATTCCCGCGGCAGGACAAGTATTTGTGCACAGAAAAAAAAAGCACAAATACGTGTTCTGAGTCTGGGTGTTGTGGGACCATGGTCCTCGTAGTTCCTGGGTCCGTAGACACAGGGAATCCTAGTTAGGGTCCAGGATCTATGTATGTGATCGTTGGGCGTTATTATTATTATGACTATATTTTGCAGATGGAGTTGATAGCGTTTTGGTACAGAGACTGAAACGCTCCCCGCAATATGATAACTGCGGGTCCTTTTACCCTCCGCCGCCACCACCACCACCATTTTGGCCCCATCCACATCCAAGGTACTGGCCACCTCCGCCTCCACCACCACCTCCATTTTGGCCACCACCTCCACCGCCACCACCACCGCCACCACCACCACCACCGCCACCACCACCGCCGCTACAACCAGGCGCATACGAAGTTTACTCGATAGCAAGTTCAGAAGCCCTCAATAATGGAAGCCTTGGGCCTTCGCTACTACTGCCTTGTACTGCCTGTGGCAGTCACGGGCAGAGTAATGCTGTCAGCAATGCTCATAGTGGAACTGGTCAAGCAGTTGCTGTAGCCATAGCTAAAGCTAATAGCAACTAAATTCATATCTTCAACTTTATTACTTCAACCGCATGCCATTTTAATTGTTAGTAAATTTCCTTAGTTTTAATCAAAATTGACTACAATTATTTTCATTGTAACGCCTTTTAATGAAGTATGTTGTACAGGCATCAATTGTCTATGATCAGAATTGATCTTTTAAAAACACATTGTTACATCTAATTTAATATTTTTAAATTACTTATACTCATTTAATTAAGTTATTGTTAATAAAATGTATGATTTTCTTTTCGTTTATTATTTGAACTTATTGTGGTGCACATTGTAAAAAGTACCACAGACTGCACGAAACAATACACTTTTGCAATTTGAGGTGATTTTAACGGGACTTAATCGTAATGAAAGAATAAAGCTGTTTCAAAGCATCTTGACCCAACCACGAACTAAATAAAAATAAATTACAGACGTATTGGTACTTATTGGTTTGTAATATCAATTAAATACCGTTTGCATCAGTATATACAGGTATTATCTACAATTCTACATACAATAACCAATAAAAGTCAGATAGGCACTCTACGAAGAATAATGCATGAACGTGACTAATTTTCTTGCTGTAAGTACTAGACCGATTCTCCACATAGGTAGATAAATTTAAATGTAGGTCCTTGCGGTATATAAGTAAAAATAAAAAGTAAGCATATGTTATTTGACAATGAAGAAAGTTTTTGTTATTATTTGATTTAACGATTTTAATTAATTAAAAATAAGCATTGCCATTCAGCGTGGTAATGCTGCCAGCATTCTGCACTTTTGCCTCTACCAACTAATTACCAGTAGAAGTTTTTTTTTTATGTTAGTGAATGATGTGGCGAGCTAGTCGTATGATGTCACGCGACACGGCAGCCCATAAAATAACAGTGTCACTCGGAACTCCCAAATATAAAGTTTTGCGCGACACTGCACTGCACAAATCATCCTGAAACGTCAGCACAGTCTGGTGATAAGATTACTCAACTGTGATATCAGATCATAAAGTCTCAATTGCCCAGTAACTTCACTAGCTACAGTGCCACCACATACAGTAGTGCTTGCACACTACTGCTTGGCGGCAGAATAACTGGCAAAGCGGTGGTACCTGCCTAGACGAACTTTGCGGAAACGTCCTACCACCTAGTTTTATCTATTTTAAGTTTTTAGGTATAGTTTTTTAGGTCGACTTTAGTTTAGTATTATTTTTATATTTAAATTGATTTAAATACTTATGCGGTTGGTTTTTCCTGACATATAAACGAAACGATATAGAGTATAAATACATAAGTTTCATTTATATCATTAATTTCCATAATTCGATCCTTATTAACAACATTATATGTAATGGTACAATTATAATACAGTGTGTTTCTTGTAAAAACCAACGAGTTCGACCCTTGCTAGGGAATAATTGATTTATTAATAATCCAAAGATGGCGTTTTAGTTTTCATCAAAAGTGAACCCGAGACTCATTTTGAGTACTTTTTGCTAGTTTCATAATTTACTGAAAAATTTACACCGTATAGTGTATAACCTAGGTAATTAGGGATACTGTACTACCGGTAGAATTCCGAACCAAAATGTAAGTACCTAGTACATTGCGCCTATATACTTACCTATAAGTGTTGCGTACTTGAATAAAGCAAAGTATATACATAAATAAGCAAGTATAATGTAATATATGTACGTTGTTTAGTAAATAAAGCTTTCGAGTTTTCAATTTATAACAAAGTTACATACAAATCCAGTTAAAGGAACCTCGGTCTGCCACTTTTGTTTAGTAATTTGAAGGAGTTACAAGAGAGTATCATAATTATGATTTTCAATTTCAATTTTGAATTATTTATTTTCATTCAACAATATTGTTTACAGATGTTCATTTTCTAAATACCAGTTCAACGTGGACCCTGACGGGTACGCCAGATTAGGAGAGAGGAGAATCAATCATTATTTTCTAAGTCAACATGCAGCTAAAAATGTTACAAATTATACCCAATTATAAATAATTTCCTCTATACTTTGATTAAGAGAGGTGATTACGATCCCTTAACTTATTAGGTTTAAAACGATAATTACCTGATCTTCTGTAGAACCAGCGCAAAGTAGGTACTATCGCTTATTCTCTCTTTGATTTTAATTAGTACAGCATCCAAAATTTTATTGCTTAATCAAAATTCATCAATCATTCATTTATAATGAGTATAAAATTGCATTTTACAGCTCGATATGCAAATATTTTAATAGAAACAAACCTGAATAAGAATATTAAATTCAAAATAAACAAATAGTCATCAATAATAATAAAAAATTAACAACATTTTACAACAGTAATAAAAGAAAATATAACTAATGAGGTCCTAGATGCCCATAACTTAACTAATAAAGCCGACTATTTTCTATTTTACAACTTGCTTGACACACTATTTAATTTTATATTTGAGGATATTACCGGTTCTTATATTTGAAAACATTTCTATCCACGTAGACATACAAATAACCGATGTATACAAACCAAAGTTGAGCAGCTTTAGTTCAAATATTGAAGCCCTTTTTCTGCAATCATTCTTTATTTTTCGAGATAATAAAGTACGTTGAACTCGGTAGTACCTATAATCTATATATGAGCAAAATTTCATCCAAATCAATTCAGTCGTTTGATTGTAAAAGTCGCACAAACAAATTAATATAAATGATGAGATTAGATAAGGGAAGAACCATCAAAGAAACAATATTTAAAAAAAACAATAGAAAACCTTCCGCTGAAAACGATGCTTTTCAGATTCGATAGCATCATTTTATATACCTAACGAGCTTTGCCCGCGGCTTCGCCCGCGGCGTGATCTATGGGAAAATAATTCAACCACCCATTTCACCCTCTTAAGGGTGGCATTTCGAAAAATCCTTTATTAGCGGATGCCTACGTCATAACATCTACGTGCATGCCAAATTTCAGCCCGATCCGTGGTTTGGGCTGTGCGTTGATAGATCACTATGTCAGTCAGTCACCTTTGAGTTATCTACGTATTTAGATAGATTTGACATTATACAAAGTTATTTTTTACTTAGAAATCGGCATAATCATATAATGCGGCGTCACAATCGTAAAGCTCCTGCACCCACGCAAAACCTTCTTACTTCTTACTGTATTTCCATTTTGGGTAAAACACCGATATAAAGATGCAAATTCTTACAAATGAAGGAAATAGGAACACTTCCGCTTTGCAGATTTAAGATAACATTGTACGATTTGTAAGTTAACCAGTAATATAACAGGTATGGTAATTTTTCACCTTCGTGGTAAAACATTCTATTGTTTTAGTTTCTGCTGTTACTGACGAGACTGCCGGTGGAACTGAACCGTTAGTTGCAGTACTTACAGCGTAATTAAAATAATCAATGACCCATTGAAACATGTAATGTTGACAATACATACAAAGTACTCTGTGATGTTCACACAGCGACTTTTTTATAGAATAGACAGGACTAATTTATGTAGAGTCAAGTCTATGAAGCATGCAAGCATTCATCATCACATTTGAAATACCTAATTATTACCTATATATGTGCAAAGTATCTAGTACGCCAGTATTGCAATAAATTATAAAAAAGCAATTAAGATTGATTAAGATACCAAGGGGTCAACATTAGATCAGAATTTCGAGATAGGGTTCATTGACTTTGCAAAAAAGTAATGGGCATTAATTAGCCTGTGCTCAAATTTTTAGTTTCTGCATCACTAATAATAATAATAATAACACCCAACGATCACATAATGTTGACATTGTTTGTGTTTATGTGTGTATGTTTGTTACTCCTTCACGCTCAAGCGGCTGAATGGATTTGAATGAATTTTGGTACCAAAATATTAATTTTTTATAATAATAATAACACCCAACGATCACATAATGTTGACATTGTTTGTGTTTATGTGTGTATGTTTGTTACTCGTTCACGCTCAAGCGGCTGAATGGATTTGAATGAATTTTGGTACCAAAATATTACATTTTTATAATAATAATAATAATAACACCCAACGATCACATAATGTTGACATTGTTTGTGTTTATGTGTGTATGTTTGTTACTCCTTATGTTTAATATTAATTTTTTATTGTTAACATAGTCCTGAACTCTAACTAGGATTCCCTGTGCATATGGACCCAGGAACTACGAGGACCGTGGTCCCACAATACCCAGACACAGAACAAGTATTTGCGCTTTTTTCTGTGTACAAATACTTGTCCTGCTGCGGGAATCGAACCCGCCGCCTCCGGGTTATGAGCCGACCTGCCCAACCACCGCTCCACAGAGGCTGTTTCACCATCACTAAAATAATCAGATGTCAAAAATTTACTAGTATTAATTAGTTAGTTAGTCATTTAGTTACACTACAAAGTTGCACGGATATCTTACTATTTCAGCTCTAATTATTTGCGATCGAGCATCCAACTTTTAGGCCCATATTACAGAAGTATCAGCTCAGTCGTAATTGGGCTCAAGGCAAAATTTAATCCACAAAACAATCAATTTGACAACCTCTGCGATGTGGTGGCTATAGCAGGTTGGCTCGTAACCCGGAGGTGGTGGGTTCCATTTCCGCGACAGGACAAGAATTTGCACACAGAAAAGAAAAAAAAGCGCTAACAGGTACTTGTTCTGAGTCTAGGTGTTGTGGAACCATGGTCCTCGTAGTTCCTGAGTCCTTACCTTAGACACAGGGAATCCTAGTACGATCCAGGATCTATTTATGTGATCGTTAGGCGTTATTATTATTATTGATAACTTGTTGCGCCCCGCGGTTTCACCCGCGGATAAAAAGTATTTTAATTAGTTGCTCGTCCCAAGGGAAAATTTCATTTTTCCGGGATAAAATGTAGTATGTTAATTCAGTGTATAAGGTATCTTGGTACCAAATTTCATCCAAATCCATTCAGCCGCTTGAGCGTGAAGGAGTAACAAACATACACACATAAACACAAACACACATACAAACTTTCGCCTTTATAATATTAGTGAGATGAGATGAGATGAGATAGTGAGATGAGATTAGTGAGATGAGATGAGATAATTTGAGAATGAAATCTCGAATTGAGCTCCAATTGATGATTGAGTATCGTTCTGTAATACGGGCCCTACTTACTACTTACCTACTACCTTACTTTTAAGTTAGAGTGCGCATCAACAAGTGTAACTTACTTTAATCTTAGGTAATATTTACCATGCTATGTTATAAAGAGGTACGTGCTCGAATCGTACCTTTGACTTATGATATTAAGGAACTACTCCATATTCAGCATTGTTTATGCTTTTCCGTTTGGTAACAACTTCCGTGGGATTTTTGCCAGTCCGCTCAGAGCGTGGGGGATGACCTCGTCGGCCGACCTATAAAACAGTTTTGACCCGCAAAATCAGCACAATAACCGGAACACCGACAATATGGACTGTTCTCAATATTTTTTGTACCTCGCCGTTGTATTGGCTGGGTGGAGCTCTGCCCTAGGCGAAGGTAGCAATTTTATCGAGTTCTGATAACAAGTTTTTTATAAGTTTAAGCTAGTTTAAGCATTTTATTCGTGCCAATTAAGGTATTAATTTAATTTTGACAGCCTCTGTGATGTGGTGGTTGAGCAGGTCGGCTTATAACCTGGAGGCGCCGGGGTCGATTCCCGCGACAGGAAAACCTAAGCAAAACATTATTATTTTGCCCTATTTTGCTCCATTTGCTTTTTTGATAATTATTAGTATTTGTGCACAGAAAAAAAAGCGCTAATACTTGGTCTGTGTCTGTGTGTTGTGGGAATGGTCCCACCAAGGGGTCTTCGTAGTTCCTGGGTCCCTAGGGTTATTACTATTATATTATTAATTAATTATTATTTTATTTACAGAAGTATCTGCGGATTTTGCTGGAAGTAGAGAACCAAGAAGTTTCCTCAAAAACAAGTTGTGTCAAAAGCACGGGATTTGTGGCGGCGGCGGTTACCAGAGCGGTTACCAAGGAGGTTACCAAGGCGGCTATCAAGGGGGCGTTCCTATAAACATTGCTATTAGCCAATCTCAATCCTCTTCCAACGGAGCAGATGGTGGACACGCGAACGGATACTATCCTAACAACTATCAGTACAACGGTGGACACCCTCAACACGGCTATAACCAAGGCTACAATGGCTACAACCAAGGCTACAATGGCTACAACCAAGGCTACAATGGCTACAACCAAGGCTATGGGGGTTACAACCAAGGGAACAGGCCAGACTACAACAACGGGTATGGTTCTAGTAACAGCCAGTTCAACGGTAACTACTACGGAGGAGTTCTAGGCCACACTCCAGGAGGAGGCTATGGCTTCCAAAGACCTGGACATTTTTATGATGCAGATGATAGTGGGAGCCATGAAGATGAAGACGACAATGAAGGCGGCTTTGGTTTTGCCCGCTTTCTAGCTGTAGCAGGAAGCAAAGCATAGTGTTCTTGTCATATTTATTTATAGCTTTAGTTGATAAATCTCTTATTGTTATTTAAACGGTGGATATCTAAAATTTAAATAGGTGTTTTCGTTATTGCCTCACACCAAACGGTCCATAATTTATCATGATAAATCACGGGAGTCTTAAGCATTTAGAGAAAACGTTTGTTGTAAAATGCTGTGATATTTTTTGTTGTTATAGTTATCATAATATATCGAAGTGGTTTCTTTAATAAATCAGATTATTTATTAATTGTAATTTTTATTATACCCACGTCCTCTAGAGTTGATTTTTTTTTCTAATTATATTGATCTTTCATTATCATAAAATTTCAATAAATAAATAACTAATTGATAGAGCAAATTTTCGGAAAGTCGTAAAAACTATACTGTTTACGCGATTTGTATCCGTATCACTACTATTTTATGGAAACGTGAAACATTTCAATTTATATAATATTATGGCTACATGTTTCGTTTCCTCTATAAACTAAGAAATTTTTATTTTCTCTTGGCTGGAGGAGTCATTAACCTTATTAGTGTTTTTTTTCGAACTATATCAGAACTTCACGGTGGCATTGATCCCGGATTTCGATAAGAATATAATTCAAATTATTAAACTTTAATACAATTTTATTAACGTCTGATGTAAGTTATTTCCACTTGCATAATAATTTAGGTAGAGACCGAAACAAAAGAGTTTTTAGTCTCTATGACTACTTATTGCTACTGTTATGAAATCCAATGAAAACATGACCATTCTCTTACCATAATTTGATAATCATGATAAAGGTCTTCCTTCATTTACTTACCTGTTTAAATCCTCATAAGACTCCGCATGAGACTGATCATCTATTCTGTATATTTTAGACAAGCTCATATTTAACCACAGTGACTTTTGCACTGCTAGCGTGCGTGGTACGCAAGATTTTCGTTTGTTTTACTCCCTGTTTTTCCCGCTACAGGTGAAGAATAACATAGGACATGCAATTTAGTCTACCACCCAAGCTGGGGCTGGTGGTGAGCTGGTAGATATATTTGAATTCTAGTCATGCTCTTTAAAAGCTAAGCATGAGATCATATCAATAATCATTATCATATTAATCAGCACATTAACGACCGTCATTAAAATTAGAGGCTTGACATCAAAACCGATCTAATATAAACTATCGTAATTATAAGACGGGATGTTGTCAAACACATTCCGATCAGCCAGTTTTATTAGCCTATTTTAGCAGTCTTTGTACATTTAAGGATATGGATGACACTGTCTCCATAAAATTTATGATATCAGATCACCTGGACCTATCAAAACGGTATACCGTAAGTTGATAGATAAATTTTATTTATGAGTGTCAATGCCTTCGGGTGTTCTGTGTGACCCAGTCTTAGCGTGGAGGGGGGAAAGATGATACTGGTATATAAGCTTTGGGAAATGAATCACTAATATTCATAAACACAGAGAAAGGTCTAGGCATCCTGTGAGGCAAGTGAGAAATTGGCGATATGGCATCGAGATTGATTGTGTTGGTTGCTGCGCTCGCTGCTTGCCAAGCAAAGCCTTTCTGGTTTGTCGGTGAGTGTGATATGACGTCACTCTGCTGAAAAATGTATTCTTAGAAGAACAGGCAAATAATTTCAGTTAATATTAACTATTTGACGTAGTGCTTCATTAACTAAAAAGTGAAAAGGTCAACAGTTCTCAAATCAGGTTTAGAAACTGTTAATTTTGTCAACAATAATATTTTCTGTAGGTATAAATACTAACAGACTATTGTCTGCGCCAAAAAATATATTAACATATTGATTATTAATGTAGCTTTTGACCTCAACCGGACTTTATTGTCACTTTCTATGTTATAAATTTGACCTCGATAATTTGTGTGTCATTTAAGTAGATACTGATCGTTTATCATCATTCCAGAAAACGGCTTTATTCCCGGTCAGGTGATCATCCGTGAAGGTCGTGCTCCACACTTTGAAGAACCAAGCATTGCTTATGCTTTCGGGAGCGGATTGAGTACCAAGATTGGTGGCATCACACACTCTACTGGCATCGGGGCCTCTTTCCAAACTGGTGACGGGCAGGCCTACGGTGCAGGCTTCGGTAGCTCCGAAGGCGGCACCTTCGCTAGTGGTGTCGGCTACGCGAACGTCAACCCGTATCCCCAACCAACCTACCGCACCAACTACCCTTTCAGCTACAACCCCTACGGTCTGAGACGCAACTATGGAAATAACTATGGAACTGCTGTCTCATCGGCGCAAACCCTTGGCAACTACGGTTCGGCAACGTCCGCTGCCCAAAACGCTGGCAATTATCACTCTGCCATCTCCTCTGCTAAAAACCGTGGAGGTCACGGGTATGGGTCGAATGTGGCCAGCGCATCTAGCAATGGATTTGGATCCGCTGCGATCTCTTCGACTGACGGCCATGGAAACGCTATTTCATCTGCTCAGAGCCTCGATGGCAACGAATACAATACTGCTCTCTCAGCAACACAGAACATAGGAGGATTCAGAGCCAGCACTGCGCATACTGTGCAGCAGAAGGGCGGAGTATTGCAACAAAGTGGTGCATCTAGCGTTGACGGTCCTGGAATACAGGCAACCCAGTCTCACGCCATCAAAACTGGCACATTCTATTAACCTTAAATAAGCTATGTGTAGGTGTAGAGACGACTGCAAAGCACTTGTCACCGTCTATGCAAATTATATATTATAACAACAACATTGATTATCCGTCTAGATCATAAGTATCTGTTAATAAAAGACTGCGATTTAAAAAAAAAAATTTATTTTACTTTAGTACGTTATATAGCTTCGTCATCCAATCAAAGCACTTTGTTATAACCAATTTCGTTCATTTATGTCGTCTACCATTTAAATTAACAGTTTCAACCTTTCCGTAGACATGGCCGTTATCATTCACAGCGGTGGCAGACACTGACGTTCCACTGCCAGCGAAGCTAGGGTCATAAAATCTCTCGAGGTTCCTCAGCAGGTTTCTAACGTCAAACCCTTCTAAGTCAGGCGTAACAAAGTACGGTACAAAAAATGGATTACTAAAGGGATCCTCTCCGAAGCTGCGACCAGTTCCAGCAATGGTCTTCTCAGGAGTGGCTATGCTGAAGCTTTGCACCACAGAACCGTGGCTTTGAGCTCTATTACCAGATAGTGCCTTGTTTTGCTTGGCATGTTTCGCAGCGTAGTCTAATATATACTTCTCAACTTCAGGGTTCGATGATGATATTGCAATCACAGATTCACCGTTCGAGGATGACTCTGCAAACAAAAGTTCAAAATCTTGATTTTCTAATACAATACAATACACTTTTTATTTTGAAAACAGATTAGATCAGATTAGAAATAGTAAATGCCAAAATTCAAGCTCTCTTAAACAATGAGAAAATCTTTAAAATCATAATAGAAGAGGATAATAATAGGAGAGGTAGATTTGTATTAAGAATATTGATATATAGGAACTCGTTGCAGTCAGCAATAACTTCATGAATTAAAAAAATTGTTAATAATAATAATAAATTTTTCGCATAAAGTACGCAAATGAGTTTTGGCGGGAACGCCAAAAAGATTGCGTCACCGCATTGTATTATTTTCCAAAACTTGTGATATTTTCAGTGTCAGTGCATAAAATTTGTGGCATTCTATTCGTTAAGTGCTGGATTACAGGCATGAGTGTGGAAAAATTGTATAATGATGATGAAACGTTTCTTTTCGTGTCGTTTCCAAAACTCCATAGAAGCTTCAAGTAAAGTTGCCACCACTTTACTAGGAGTATGACTTTGACTGGACTAACACTTGACTTGATGACTTCGACTGTGACTTGATACACATTTGCGTGAAATATCATTAACTTGATAAATTATTAATTACTTGACACTGGCTAGATACACAATATTGTGGAGCCAAAACATTAAAAAAAAGTACGCAAATAAATTTCTAATTGTAATTGTTCACAAACATTATGGTATCACACAAACCTTTTAAAACAACGGGTATTGCATTAAATTCACAAAACAAACCGGCAAACACTAACAGTACTTGCAAACGCGACATCATAATTATTCCCAGAGCACGTTTGCAGCTAATTCTTGACTATTAAATAAAGAAATGAAGCTTAAATCCTTGACCCATGGGTTTATATACTATCTTCGGTAATAGATGGTTGGTAAGATTCATTAAAGAGCAATGGCAGGTCATCGAACTGAAAGATTTATCTGATCGGGATGCAGACACGATTATTACTTAAACAGATCGATTGAGACGATAAAGTCGAATACTTTTTAGACATACATTATAATATGTATATCAGTAAACATATCAAATTTATTGAATCTTTTTTATATTTTTAAAGAATTAAAATTCTAAACAATAATAATAATAACGCCCAACGATCACATACATCCTGGACGCTAACTAGGATTCCCTATATCTAGGGACCCAGGAACTACGAGGACTATGGTCCCACGATAACCAGACATAGAACAAGTATTTGCGCTTTTTTCAGTGAACATACTTGTCCTGCCGCGGGAATCCAACCAGCCACCTTCAGGTTATGAGCCGACCTGCTCAACCACCACATCACAGAGGCTGTCAAAATGCATCTTTATCATTATTATTTTAGCAAGATGCTAATATATGTAAAGTAATAAAGATTATACAAATACAAATAGTATCAGTAAATACAAGAAATTTACTTGGCTAGCTTGCTACACCTTCGATCGCATCTTCACTTCCCATGAGGTGAGAGCGTGGTCAAATGCTAGAGAAGTTCGAAGTAAAAAATAAATAAGTCAGGACATTCTATTCTACAAGACGTCCACTTTATTATCGTGCTATTGGAAGAGTGTTTTGTTCTTCAACAATAATATAGTTTGCCATAATATTTAGTATTGTTAATCTACGGAACTGTCTTCAATAGGAAACTGTTATGCGGATTTGTACTAAAGTCTATTAAAATACAATTAGTTAAGTAACATTTTACCCGGGTTCTCGTAAATTTGTTAAATTTTTGACAACTTAGCAGTCCAAATACTGAATGCTCATTGGTTGCCTGTTGATCATCTCCTCTCTCTTTAACCAATGAGCGTACAGATTTGACATGTTGACTTCACACGAGCTTGACAAACGCACAAGAAACCGAGGGCTAGAGAGATAAGTGCAAACTTAAGAGCTGAGAGGGAGTGGTTAATAACTAGGTATAGTTTTTATTTTCAATCTCACCAAATAAAACAAAAGATAGTCAAGTCCGGCGATGAGTTCTTATTTAAAATACCAAGTACCACTAACACACCACACAACTTATTATTATTATTTTCTTTGTGTGAGTTTCTGGACAAACTTGAAACATCTTACCCCAATGTTTTATCCCTTAAGTAACAAACTAGTCACGGAATAATAAGAGTAACTGTTATACGCTTAACATCATGCAAACGACAAGCTCTTCACGTCCTTAGTTTCATAAAAAGAACCACCTAGTAAAGTGGTGGCAACTTTACCAGGAGTTTCTATGGAGCTTTGGAAACAACACGAAAAGAAACGTTTCACCATCATTATACCACTTTCTCACACTCATGCCTGTAATCCAGCACTTAACGATTAAAATGCCACCAATTTTATGCACTAACACTGAAAATTACACAAGTTTTGGAAAATAATACAATGCGGCGACGCGATCTTTTCGCTTTCCCGCCAAAACTCCAGCGATGTACTTACAAACAATATTGATTTGAATTAAATTGGTAGCTTAAAACAACTCATAGGTTGAAACTTCTTTGCCGTAACCACAGATTACCTTTTTATAAATGAAAAGCCGTAAGTGATAATAACTTTTTTTAAAGCTATATATTTTGTGATAGTCTTATATAATTTCGATAATATTTATAGCGTATAAATGTATATTTGTGGATATTGGATCGAATGTTATTATCTAAATGTTTGATGTGTATAAACAGTAATTCAATAGTATTACCGTGTAGCTTACTTATTTAGTTTAAGGTTAGGTTTTATTAAAAGCACATCATTTAGAAACATCTTGTTATTTGGTGCGCTACGTTCTTCTCGGTCAGCTTTGGTCATTGTTGCGGTAAGACAGCAGAAACAAACCATTTGCCTTATTGTATTTCAGAACCTTTAAAATGTACTTAATTCTTTAAAATACTATACATTTCAATAAAGAATAGATCTGAAAAGAACACACATTTTTATTGCTGTCTCTTTCCCACTGCACTGAGATATAATGGGGGAAGTGGGAAAACAAATATTTTCTTGTTTTCGTCGGTATTGTTTTTACAATGATACGAGTTATGAGTGATATCGCTTTTATTAGAAAGTTATTCGCACATCAAATCTAATATTAATTGGGTTTTAATTTAAGATGAAGTTTAAATTATGTGTTTAAATCGAAAAGTTAAATTAAAAGATGCTAAAAGTTCCTTAATAAATAATCAAAACTAATTTATCTTTGCGAGCAATCCTAATGAAGTGTCGCTAATAACACGTGTGCTCTAACATAAATAAAGGACTACGACACCAAACTAACAGTTTCTTGGCCAGAACAAACTATTAGAAGTGGCAGTTTAAAAAAAATTACAATAAGATTAGCAATGTAGTGTTAAAACATTAAATTCTTTTAAAATCACAAAATTAAATTAGTATTCAAAGAAACTACCAAAAAACCTTTACATAAAATTAAATATACTTTTTACGAGCCCATGTAAAATGGAAGCTATCTAAGTTTAGTCTACGCATGTTCTTTCTTTACGTATGTATATATTCATAATATTGTTTTCATAGTGCAATATTTTAATCGGTCTTTACTGAGTATCTAAAACCCAGGTAAGCATTTCATTATACTTTAAAAAAAATTCTTTATGATGATAAAAAGCTTTCCTCGTGTTCTCCTTAAGACACCTTGAATGCATCTGAGACTAGGTATATCACCGACGCGACGTGGGAATAAGTTACCATTAATCTCACGAGTACAATACCAACCGATAGTTTTGAGCCATTAAAGTACAGTTACCATGAAGTATCGGTGTACGCAAAAAGTTAAATTATTACCCGCCAACTCTGGCAATGTTATCACGTTTGGAATTAATCAAAGTCTTAATAGACGCCGATACATTAGGCTCTTAATAATAGTGAAATTGTTATAAGAAAATTGGTTTGTCGCCGTATCGCCATCAATATGTATTAAGAACCGTTTTTGAATACCATAAACGAAAACTCGTAATTTTACGAGAGAATATAAACTGAGAGAGTCTGTGTTTGTGTTGCATTTCTTTCTTAGACATCACAATGGAAAGGTTATCAATATCTGCTTCCATTCTAGTTGTCGTGGCGGCGGCGGGGGCGATGGCAGGTAACTTAATTGATTTGCATAATGTATATACGAAACTAAAATAAATGACCATCGGCGAATTTCGGAAAGAATTTGAAATAATTTGCTCATATTAAATTTGTGTTTTCGAACATTCGGTGTATCTTGGTTACACACTAAAGTTTGATTAGCATATTCATAGGTCAAAGGTAACCTAATGCATGTTTTTGTTGACATTTACATAAATTTATTTAAAACCTAATACAAAATTCACAACTTATAAAGATTTATAGTGCAAAAATATTTGAAATGTGTAGACTTAGATTCAGCATCAAATTATTTACTGAATACTGTTACTAAATCTACAAATTATATCATACTTAATTTTTTTACAGGAGTTGCAGAACCTAACACGATCACTAAGACATTCCGCACCAACGACGGAATGTACGGAGTGGCCAGCATCGCCGGAGTCACCTCCAGGAACGGGAGAGTATCATCCGTTAGCGGCGTCAAGTTCTACCCAGCATCAGGACCCCAAGACATGACCTTCTTCTTCCCCAACGTCAAATCTGGAGACAAGCTCCCCGAGCCTATATCATTCTCTAAGGAAGAGAACGGGAGAATAACCTCCGGGTCTATTAAAATCGGACCTGGATCGGTTTCAGTATCATCGTCTGCTAGATCAGCATTCTCAGATGGTCCCTCATCATCAAAGTATTCTTCTAAGCCTTTGAGTTCGAGCCAAGATTTCGATGACATGTTCTTCCCGTATCCTTTGACTACGTTTGGTTCAAGGCGCTTTGACCCCTGGTTCCCGAATGAGTTCACGTTCAGACAGCCCGCGCAGCCAAGATATGATGCCATGAGGCCTGGATGGCCGTACCCAAGCTTCAGCTCCTTTAACTATTGGTAGATAATATTTTTAAATTTTTACTTTAGTCATGTTGTGATCCTTTATTTATTTTTTTACTAGTGTTATCCAAATTGTTTACTTAAAATAAATTTGATTAAATATTAATAAAGTTTTTTTTGTTGTGACTTCAAAGATACCCGTATTATAATAAATAATTAAAATTTTGTTTATAAATCATTAATGAAGCTTAATTAGAATTTTACCTCTTTGGTAATATATTAAGATTAATTAACCATATAGTTCTAGATTCTCAAGGAGAAATATTGATATCTAGTGACTAAAACCAGTGAATCAAAGAAATGTTTATATTTGACAGATTTTTAGTAGCGATGATGATATACATAGAAGGATTTTTTTTTAAAGAAAAAGATTATATTCTATTATTACCTCCCTACGACACAAATAATAGATAACAATATAATTGATTACAATAATTATTAATAGGTATTATAAGGTGGCATTGTAAAACAGTCCCTAATAAAAAGTGTAAGCTAAACCAAGGATGTTATATTTCCTAACACAGATCCTATAAGTTGGGAGTTTTTCCCTATGCTAGCAACATTATACTCAGACTGACGCGTGTGTTTGTACAGTGTTAGGAACGCTAGCTGTGTGTTGTCACGCACATCATATAGCTAATTACGGCTATCGCAGCGTTGTATCCGAAAACTGTATCTGATCTTTTTTATAGGATCTGTGGTTCCTAAAGTATTACAATGACAGTCACTGGGCATGCAACCATAGAAGAGCATATAATCTGTTGAGTTGGAAGGCTTTCATCGCCACTGAGTCCCGTGCTATAGCTACTTATGACATTTTCATAAGTATGGCACATGTTTGTAAAATAATTAAATAATAACGTCCAACGATCACATAGGTTCTAACTAGGATTCCCTGTATATAGGGGCCCAGGAACTACGATGATCTTATTTATTTATTGCTTATTTCTGTGCACAGATACTTGTAATGCCGCGGGATTTAAACTTGCCACCTCTGGGCTGAGCCGACCTGCTTAACTACCATACCACAGAGGCTGTGTGTTGCTTCGGGTTTTTGCTATAACGGGTTCTATTCATTTATGGCAACTTGTACAACCAGTTCGATAGAGTAGACAGGAACATTGCTAAAAAAGATTATAAGATAAATGTTGAACACACAAAACTAATAATATCCTAGATCAATTATTATTAATTGATAGTAACTCTATAGGAAATCTATACGCCAATTAAAATAATAATAGAGCATCGGTTTCAATTGACTAGTGTTATTATTTAGTTATTTATTATTCGTTGCTCTAGGTTAATCCAACTCCACTTATTTTATACAAGAGAAACGTTTTCATTATGGATTCTAAAAACGTTGAAATTAATTTTCAAATGCTAAAATTCGAACTTCTCGGAAACGCGAAAAAGCGCATCTACGTAACGAAGAGACGTGGAAGTATCATACGAAACTATTTATGCGCTCATTTATTCCCAGAACCTACAAGATGTGGAATGATTCTGAAGTTTTCCGCATAACTACAAATAGGTAAATGAGATCATGGGTAACCAATGCAACGGCAATGCTGTCAGTGTTGAAGTTATCCATGACCACTTACCATCTAGGTGGGGCGCCTGCATTATAGCCGCTTAATTTTAAAAAAACCGAGTGTATTTTAGACCGCACGACTGAAGTAAAACTTCTTTAGTTTAGCTCCATCAATCGGCCGGTATAGCATTGTTTTTGCTTTGTTTAATGTTAATGTCCGGTTTTTTGGCGGGAATGCGAACAGATTGCGTCACCGCATTGTATTATTTTCCTAAACTTGTGTTATTTTCAGTGTTAGTGCATAAAATTGGTGGCATTCTATTCGTTAAGTGCTGGATTACAGGCGTGAGTGTGGGAAAATGGTATAATGAGTGAAACGTTTCTTTTCGTGTTGTTTCCAAATCTCCATAGAAGCTTCAAGTAAAGTTGCCACCACTTTACTAGGAGTATGACTTGACTGACTCTGACTAGACTTGATGACTTCGAATGTGACCTGACACATAATTTACGTGAAATATTATTAACTTGCTAAATTATCAATTACTTGACACTGGCTAAATACACAAGTGTGGAGCCAAATCTTAACATAAAAAAAAACGACGGCGGCTATGTCCAGTTGTAAACTCTATGCACAGCGGGCAGTACCGTGAGGACTCGGCGTGGGTGGACATGCTGAAGGCCTATAGTTTTATAGGTTGCAACCTACGCACAAGCCCTCATCCTAATCCTAATTTTTACTTTGTTATGTTGACAATGGAGATCTTCGTTAATTAACAACTTTCAACTGCCGTTCGCCAGCTTACTGCCGAAATCAATGCGTAAAGATATTACTTAAAAAAATATTCGAAAACCATATCGGTAGGTAAAACTGAGGCGCAATTTTTAGAGTCGCGGTTCTGCGCACGGTGACCTCAGCCCAGGTCGAGCGAGACGGCTGCTAATCGTTACACCCACCACTTTAATTATGCAACTAAACCTAGGAGCGATTCTAAAGCAGTGATCTTAACTGAACTTTTAAATAAATCCCTGTTTGTTTGGTCCCAATCAGGTGTTCTACGTAATTGTACTTATCTATTAAATAATTGCGTCTACTAAAACTAATTTTCGTTATTGGTTAACATAGCAACAACTAACGGTAAAGTGTTTATTTATAGACGTCAAAATAGGTGTGTCACTAACCAAGCATTTAAAGTCCGTATAACAGAACGATGCTCAAGCAGAGATTTCATTCACTAATTGATTACTTTATAATAATAATAATATATGTGGACATCTCACACAACGCCATCTAGCCCCAAACTAAGCAAAGCTTGTACTATGGGAACCAGATAACTTATATACAATTACTTAGATACTTTTTGTTTGTAAATACATACATAGAATACAATATAACACCCAGACACAGAACAAACACCTATGTTCTTCACATAAATGTTTGTCCTGGGTGGGAATCGAACCCACAACCCACAGTTCAGAAGGCAGGGTTACCAACTGAGCTATCGGGCCAGTCAAAAGTGTAACGTTTTATACTCCATTAAAACCAATTAATAATCGAAACATTTTGATTAAGTATTGTATCAGGTATCTGGTACTCATAGTACAAGCTTTGCTTAGTTTGGGGCTAGATGGCGCTGGTGCAAAATGTCCACACGTATAATATCATTATTATTATTATTATCATATCAATAATCAAAAGATTTTCCAGTCATACAATATAGAAGCACTGCTTCTTCTCGTCTAAGAGAATTTATTGTAATAGCAGCAGTGATACAATAACATACAATATTAAGAGAAAATATGAAAGAAAGAAAGAAAGAAAACACATTTATTTAAGACCTCAACATTAAATTTGTTCAAATAGGCACTCATACAAGACAAATCACAGAGCAAAAAGGAGAGAAACTAAAAATATTATGTTGCGTGACGTCATGATATAGGTCTATGTTAGTATATATAGGTATATAATGTATAACAAAAGCAAACTGTAACATTAACATTATTCACTTCTATTATTCTTTGTATTTGAGTCATACAGTGAAATAAATGGAATCACCTTTACTTTAAAACAATGGACTATCACAGACAAATGAATCACACAACACAGTTGCGCAACCACAGTAGCGAGGTGAGAATCCACCCCACTCGAGCGACAACTCGCACATACCACGTGACTCGCCAGTCGCAAGCAGTTTACGCCGACGACGCCATGCGAGTACCGTTGCTTTGCGCAGTTCTTGTTGTGATTGTTGCTGCAGTATCCGCAGCTCCTGATCGGTCTACGCTGCAGACCGGAAACGCAGGTAACGACTTACGTCACTGATTTAATACCTACCTTCTTTGCTTTCAACTTAAAAACTTTGTTCTCTTATTACCTACTAGATTTAGCAATATTTTTGAAAGTTCATCTTGGAGCCATTCAAGAACATTGCTGTTCATTATTGGACTACCTGATAGAATAAATTTCAACCTATTCTATTTGTTCTACCTGATAGAGTAAACTATCCATTGTAAATTAGAAGAACACAGGATTTCCAGTGTGCCAACAATTAATACAATCAATCAACCAACGAATTGTATTTAAGTCAAGTTTAATCCATTGTGTAGTTCTCGACTTGACGTTGTGTCATCATTGTGTGTTTATTCATGACTCATGAGCCATATATAAATAGAAGGATCTTGTAAAAATAAATACTTATAGCATGTGAACTTATCTGCACACATTAGAAACTATATTCGTTCATATTGACTTACACCCATCGGCCTCGGTGTCCCTGTCCACCGGGGCTGACGAGAAAAATGTGCCCAAAAGTGTTTTTAGTCAGTCCGGGCTATGAAAATCCATAGCTAGTACCTAACATTGCTCTTTAACCATGTTATACGTGTATTTCTACAAGATCTAATCTGAAACGAAGTTATTTATTTGCCTGAGCACTAAATTAAGACACATTAGCTGAACGAATTTAAAGTTGAAGTGGCAATGGGCTGGTCAAGTGGTCATATCTGCGGAAGAACCAATAAACATTGGGGTACACGTTTTCTGGAAAGGTGACGGCGAATCTTCAGACGTAGGCCCGTATTATAGACCTATGCTCATCGTGAATCTGTGTTCAAGATTAGATTTCATTACTAAAATGATTGATCTGTGAATGAAATCTCAACTTGAGCAGCAATCGACGACTGAGTATCGTTATGTAATACGGGCTGTACGACGCCCTGCGACGAGATACAGCGATTATAATACACAGTTACATAACTGGAAGAATAGAATCCAAAACCGGGCTCAATGGCGTGCCTTTTGGGAGAGGTTTATTTAAGACTAGTATAAGTTTGATGATGATGATAATTTCGCGTTTATCACCACTTAGCGTGGAAACGCTGGAACGGATTTCGATTAAAACGTTTTAGATATACACTATTGCTAGTACAACGGCAGCCATCCATAAACTGTGTTTAAACTATTATAATAATAATAATAACACCGAACGATCACATACATAGATCCTGGACCCAAACTGGGATTCTCTGTGTCTAGGGTCTAGGGCCCCAGGAACTACGAGGACCATGGTCCCATAACACCCAGACTCAGAACAAGTACTTGCGTTTTTTTTTTGCACAAATACTTGTCCTGCCGCGGTAATCAACCCGCCGTATAATATTTGCCATAGACGATATGTAAATCATATGAGTACAGTTGATTAATTTAAACAAGCTATAAGCATTTAAGTAACAAAGAATGAATGGAAAAAAATAAGAAGTAAGTTTTTACTTAAGTTTTTTCTTTGTCTTCTACGTAATTAATCTTTGAAAGTTTTTGCTTTAGGTCATGTTCATCTCTAGTATTAGCACGACTTGCTATATTGATTGTTAATAAAATAACATGTGTAATAAAATGGTTATATTGGGGAATTGTACAACAATTCTCTCTACAAGTAGTACTTTTTTAGCATATTCTCTGACAACTGAAATTTTCACAAAAAGATAAAATAAATAAAATAATAATAGAAAAATAAGACTTAAATAGTACAATATAATATTCATGTCACAGGGCAACGGGGGTAACTTCAGCATGTGCTGTGTTCACACGACATGTGAACACAGCGCTGTTTTTCTAGTTACCCCTATGCTTGGACAGATTTTCGCCAAGAAAGTAAGTAACAAGTCAAAAATAAGATAAGTTCTCCAGCAGTAAGTTCAAAAGATAAGGCATTTTTTTAGAGGAGGAAATGCCCTCGCACTTCTCCCCCTCAAAAACCATCACCCCTGTGGTGGCAGGGGGTATGTGGGACTCGAACCCACTAAACCCCCCCCCCCCCCGTGAGCCCTCGTCCGCTGTACCGGGGCGAGAAGGGGTCGCGACTGCAGTCCAGCCAACTCGCGCCCCACGGCCGAAACGGCCTAGTCTAATTCTTGCTATAGTAATTATAGTTATTTGTGTGCGTGTGATATATGAAACGTTAAGAAATAACGAACAACTAATTCTAAAAATAAATTTGACATCACAGCATATCGATGCTCTACATATAACGACTGTTTCTAGCTAGTAATTTGCCATAATAATATTTCCCGTAACAACATGTTCGATAGATTGTAAAAAAAGATTAATATAACTGGTTATTGGCAAATCGTAATCACCGAATTAGCGTTACGGTACTAAAGTCTTAAAAAAAATATACCTCTGGTACAGCGTGGGCGGTTAATCATCTCCTAAACTGGGCTTACTCACGCCAATTTATTTTATTGTCATAGTTTGCAAAAACTGGGTGAAGACAATCTTATAAATTGCAATTAAGATTTATTACCTTACCAAAATTTTATATATACCTATTTATAACAATATAGTTAGACGTATAAAGAAATGTTTTGATATAAAATGTGAAAGTTGTTGCATGCATGTCTGTTCTCAAACATTTTGTGTAATTTAGAGTTTACATATACCGAAATAAAAATGAAAACGTTAAATGTCTTTGATTGGTTATCCAATCAACCAATCATAACGTGAAGTTTAAATAATTGACGACAGTTAATTGTCAGAGACGACTTTCCCAATGTACTTAGGGAATTAAATAAAAACGATGAATAAGGTACAGGAGCCAATGAAGGCCCACTTAATTTCAAAACCTCGTGAAATCTTGCAGATAAATAAAGTATAGAAAAAACATAATGGAAGTTGTAATAATAATAATTAAAACACACTTGCATTATTGTCTATGGTACTAGTAGCATAAACCCGCGAAATTTAAAATGTTTCGTTTAATCATAACTGTATTTTTTTTAAAGTGGGCTATCCTAGGAGCCGGGCCATCTTCGGCGACACTACCTTATATCAACTACACGTATATATAGTACTGCGCCTTCCGGTTTCACCTCCGTGTACCCACGTCTACCTCCTTCATTTTCTTGGATAAAAAGTATCCTTTGTCACTTATGTGTTATTCCGTCCCTCCAACACGGGCGGTAAAAAAAATTGTGTTTTGCAAAGTGTTAGACTAGGACAAGGTCCTAGGCCCATGGACTAGGTCATCTAATCTAACACGAAACAAAATCTATCTAGCCGTTTCAGAGATGCATGCAGGTAGAAACTATTTAAAAAAATTGCCACACTATTGTATAGTACCTATATAGGATACATTAGTAGGATTAAATATATACAGTGATATCAACAAATTTTTACCGCTCTTAAGTTAGGCTTTGTTCGTGTACAGTATATGATATGCCCACCATGTGTTGTGTACCTACCTATCCAGTTATACATTGTGCTTGTTTGCCTTATCTACGTTGAACCAGTGGGATTTATTTTTATTTTGTAAAGAGTGGGTAGTAGCAGAAAAAGACTAAAATAAATTGATTGATTAGATTAATTGCATATTACCTATTGCCATCTTCAATAGGTAATTAATTGAATAATCAAATAATTAAATAATGGAATGCTTGAAAATATTATATTATATTATTAAATTTTGACGATATATCTATTATGTAATTGAAATCAATTACATAATTTATTTTTGAAAACAATTTATTTTTTAATCGCACTCAGTTGCAAGCTCCCTTACAGGGTTCATGTACCTACTAAAATAGTTGTTAAGACCTGACATAATATATAAATTGTACATGAATGCAAATAAATAAATATGATTTTGAATCGGTCTGAAGTTAAGCCATGTGATCCCGGTGGAGTGAGGATCGGACCACCAAATCTCTTTCCGTGGGTGCCGTAAGGACCGGACATATTTTCCACCATTTTCCTCGGTATATTAAAATGTTCTGCGATCTCGAAGCTGCCTGCCAAACTGCCAAGCGTAGTGATTATGACAAATTCCCACTATGATAAATTGCCTAAATTGGCCTTTCATGGGAGAGTTCTGTGTTCAGCAGTGGAGGTTTCCGGTTGTTGATGTGAAGTTAGGCCTTGGCCATGTATCATTTTTGAGGCTGTAAATTGTATGAAAAAATGGTACTACGCTTTCCAACCAAATTCATATAGAAGCAAAGTTACATTGAGAACGATTTACTCAGCTGCGTGCGGTTTATCGACATGCGGTATAGGGTTTCTATACAAGAATACATCTTTAAAGCGTATAGCGGTCAGGTCATGCTACGCTACTTTTGCGTCGCTGCTTGTCTTAGTTTAACGTCCAATACTTTTTATTTATACAAGGTTACAGGAAAAATCGTGCTAGATCTGTTAAGGGCGTGGAGTACCCATCATTTCTAACTTATTTCTCTATGAAACACTCTAGCCTAAACTTAACCCTTTTCGAGATAATCGACTTTTAATTTTTTATTGAAAATTGATTCGATTTTTAGGCTACAAAATTAATTATGTTTATTTTGTTTAGGGGCGAGTTGGCCGGGGGGCGGGTTAGCTGGACTGCAGTCGCGACTCCTTCTCGCCCCCGGTACGGCGAATAGAGGCTCAAAGGGGGGGGGGAGGGATTTGTGGGTTCCAGTTCCTACATACCCCCTGCCACCACCCGCGTCGTGGCAGAGAAGTGCGAAGGCATTTTCCCAAAAAGGGTGTTTCATGGTGAAATAAGTCAGAAATGATGGGTACTCCACGCCCTTAACGGATCTAGCACAAATTTTCCTGTAGCCCTGTATAATATGTTCGCATATTATCCTTTCAGATGGAGACAGCCAACCGTTCGTGGAAGAGGTGGTGGTGGAGTCGGTACTCCAAGTGAGGAGTCCATCCACCAGGCAGGCGCGGACCAACACACGATTCAATCTGCAGGACGGTACCAGGGTCTACGAAGAGAAGAAAAACTAACAAATAACGCGTGAGCTACAGACCGTACTCACTTTCACCAATATCTCCAAAATGTAAGGAAGTTAGACAGTAATAGAAATTTACGCTCCTTTCAGATATTTTCTTTAATGACGCCCTCTCAATAAAATTTAAAAAGAATGAAGTTTTAAAATTAATCAATTCGTAGAATGATACTATTAATTTTACTTTTGGAAGGCTAAATATTACACCTATTCAAATACTCAACTCAACTATGTACCTTTTAATCTTTGAATTATGTATAGTTGTAATAATTAATTAATGTATAAAATTATATTATAAATTTTATGTTAGCATAAATAAAAAATATTTACAGTTTTACTACTAGTTATTATTATTTTATTATTATACTTTACCAACACTTGTATTATTCTTTTATTGTAACTCGGTTTATTATTATGGTGAATCATCGAAAGGATTAATTTCACTAGTTACAGTGCCTTTAGCCTGGGATACAGTAGTTCTTGCACACTACTGCTTGGCAGCAGAATAAGTTTTAAAACGAACCGTCGTTTTACAAGTTATATATATATATTATATTAGTTTAGTTTAAGTACCGACTTAAACTAAACGAACTCTGCAGAAAAGTTCTACTATTTATAAAAATTCTTATAAATATTCTTTAAAGATGGAAAGGAAAAAAATACTTGTTGCCTAACCCACGCCACCCTCACATCGCTGACTCAAAGTCTGGCTCTTTGTCTCACTATACTTGTTGCTTAAGACAAACCCTTTCTTAAACCAGGTAAATATAGTGTGCCATTCACCTAATTTACACGGACTACTTTCAAGAAAGTGCCTTAACTACCTTTTTACAACTAGAACTTAAATGCAAAATTATACTTTTTTGAACGGGCTCGTGCCGTTGGCCTCTACCGACCTTTACAGCGCCACCGGGTGTGAGCAAAATGCTACAGCAGACACCATAACCCTAACTTATAAATAGTTATTCCCAGATCTTCGCTCAGAAGCTTAGTCTTTCAGCGCTTTTGGCTTAGATTCAGCGAGAAAATGCTGCTAGTATTCTGGGAACCATACCACGCGGTGGTGAGTTAGATAGCATATTTATTTTGTAAATAATGTTTTTTTTTTATTGTACATAACTTAATTTTACTTAATTGTAAATTTTTATTTGTGATATTACAATATAGTATATTTAACTGATTTGCTCTTTTATCATGCAAATATTTATAGGTTTCATTTAGCGTATGTTACTAAATCGAGACTTTAATATAACAATATTATTATTAATATTATTATTATGTCTTCACGTTACACAAAATATCGAAAAACCAAAAATAATTATACATCACAAACCGTTCTATAAAAGACATCAACGCGCTCCAACACAAAAATGCTAATTGTTTTATTACAGGCGCCCAATGGAAATACCGCATCATTCCACATATAATATATGTAAATAGATAAATCAGTAATTGAACACACTCTAAATATTATAATAATATAAATATAATTACAATGTTTACAAAGAATACAATAAGGTTAAGTCAAATTGCGACTCGGATATTTTGAGATATGGCCTTGAGACGAAGTAATTTTCCGATCTAGTCATTCTAACACTAATCCCAACAATTTACAAGTAGGAAACAATGGGTGACTATGTTGCTAAAAGCGATCTCTTTCAGGTAACCTTTGGATAAAGAGGATTTATCGAAATGGTAAATACCGGGTGCACAACATATGTGCGACACAGTAAAAGCTCACTAGATAGTTTATTTCATTTAGGTTTGGCAACCAGGCGAAGTGGGACAAATTCCTTATAAACACGTCTTTCGTCTTCCGTGAAGGATTTATTAAAGCTATTTGCCAATTTCATGCAGACATAGCGCCAGAACGCCTGTTTATAAATTAATGCAAAACTTTTGTCAGTCTAACCAAAGAGGATAGAATAAGGTCAAACTACACATATATGCTAACATATAATATAACATATACTAACTTTACATAATAGTATTGGTGGATTCGATTCCCATGGCAGGACAGGTATTTGGGCACAGAAAAAAAAACAAATACTTGTTCTGAGTCTGGGTGTTGTGGAACCATGGTCCTCGTAGTTCCTAGGTCCCTAAACACAGGAAATCCTAGTTAGGGTCCATGATCTATGTATGTGATCGTTGGGCGTTATTATTATTATATTTGGAACTCTATTCATGAAACACTTTTATGCCTAGCTAGAGATAAAAGTGTTTCGGTACAACTAACAGCAACAAAACAGTACCTATTCTAGCCAGAAAAAAAAACTGGAGGACTGGTACGCTCGTATGTACTAAATTCTATTAAACTACAACTTTGCTAAGCAACACCGTCCCACGGCTTCTCGTATACGTTTGTTAAATTCGTGTCAACTTGGCAGACCAAAGACTGAACGCTCATTTGTTGTCTGTTGACCATCGGCGGTTTTGGCTACACAAACAAACAGACAATGTTTCACTTTCACATATGATAGGGAAACATTATAATGTTTAATCTAGATAACTGTAACTGATTAAAACTAAAAAACTAACTAAACATAACTGATAACTGCGAGATATTCTGTAGGTAACAATAAAAAAATAGAAAGTCAGTATTAGATAGAACTTTTATATCGTATTGTTTACATTACAATGAATGAAAATTGCCATCGAAATACTTTGTAAAGTTGCTCTAGGATTACAAAGTATTTCGATGGCAATTTTAAATTGAAACACCACAAAAACTTAATTTTATCGTTTTTCCACTAACTTTGGATCTTATTAGTTGTTTAGGTAAGTTTACAACTGTAAAAAACACGTAAGATATGTGCTAGTTATTTGAAAATGTCAAATGGGGTCCGTACGAAGCGCTTAATCCCCATAATGGTATTCATAGACGGGTGCGCATGCGCACATGACAATGAGCCGCGCACGCGCTACGAATAATGTACTGCGTGCGTACCCGAATGTGTGCTACAGAGTGTATCACCAATTCATTTTAATTTATAGAAAAAAATCACAAAACCTTGTTTTGAAATGCATCCATCAGATCCTAAAGCCGGGACAATACAATACAAAAATTCTTTATTGTATAACATACATGAATACACTATACTTTAAGGCTTTTATAATAATAATAATAACGCCCAACGATCACATACATAGATCCTGGACCCTAATTAGTATTCTCTGTGTCTAGGGACCCAGGAACTACGAGGACCATGGTCCCACAACACCCAGACTCAGAACAAGTCTTTTCGCTTTTTTTTTGTACAATTATACTTGTCCTGCCGCAGGAATCGAACCCGCCGCCTCCGGGTTATGAGCCGACCTGCTCAACCACCACACCACAGAGGCTGTCGAAAATCAGAATGTTTCTATTTACACTTCATATTTTCCCTGTTGATATCATACAGCCTTATTAATAAACAGGTATTAGTCTCGGGTTAGTTACTTCAGCTTTTGTCCTTTTTTTGCTACTGGAATATGTAGCTGGATCGAAAAAGACAAAAGATGGTGTAACTAATCCAAAGCTATTTCGTGTTTATTAATAAGGCTGTAATTGACTAAAACATTTTGCGCCGTAAATATAGAAACAAGATATTGTATGAAGAAAAGATTTGGATAAGTAAAAATCAATAGATAAATATTTGTGGACATCATCTAGCCTCAAACTAACTATACTTGGTGTCGATTCTGTGTCGCATTCTCTAAAGCTAAACGAAGTTAACATATTTCCGTCTTTTTCATTTCCCCTTTATCAGAAGAGAACCGCCATACTTTAAGTTTACTTTAGTTTTAGAAAATGCGACACAGAATCGAGACCACTATGTTAAATTAGATAACTGATAGAATAATTAGATACATTCCTGCCTTAAACCAGTGTTAAACTGATGTTTTGTATTGTTAAACACGCGTTTGACGTCTGTCTAAGTATTTGTTTATGTATTTGTGGTAATGGTAACATGGTTTTTGTTTGTAAATATATACATAGAATACAATGTAACACAAATTGTTTGTTGACTCTATTTTAACAAAGGCTATATAAATCTTCAATTTCAATGAAACAATAAAGAAATACTTAACTCTGTATTAACATTTATAAAGATGATGCACTTGGAGCATCCTGTATAAATTAGCCGAATAATGCTATATTTGAATACAATCAAATGGCTCCGAGAGGATCCACTCGGCCACCGTTACTTACGAACCGCACGCGCACAACTAAGGTAGTTGCATATTATGATCATGATTTTTGTCTAAAAACATCTGAAAAATTATAGACACGCCTCTTTTACAGCGACAGCCTCTATGGTGTGGTAGTTGAGTAGGTCGGCTCATAACCCGGAGGCGGCGGGTTCGATTCCCGCGGCAGGACAAGTATTAGTGCACAGAAAAAAAAAGCGCAAATACTTGTTGTGAGTCTGGGTGTTGTGGGAGCATGTTCCTCGTAGTTCCTGGGTGCCTTGACATAGGGAATCCTAGTTAGGGTCCAGGATCTTATGTGATGGTTGGGCGTTATTATTATTATTATTACATATCTCAGCTCATACATACCGATAGCTCAGTTGGTAGTATCCCTGCCTTCTGAACTGTAGGTTGTGGGTTCGATTCTCACCCAGAACAAACATTTGTGTCATGAACATCGATGTTTGTTCTGTGTCTGGGAGTTTATATTGTATTCTATGTATGTATTTACAAACAAAAAAGTATCTAAGTATTGTATCAGTTATCTGGTTCCCATAGTACAAGCTTTGCTTAGTTTGAAGCTAGATGGCGCTGTGTGAAATGTCCACACATAGTTATTATTATTATTATTATTATCTTGGATAACCCTTCAAAAGTTAAAGGAAACCATATTCTAAACAGTTTAACAAGTAATTATGACAAAGGCTGAAACCCACAAATTACATAATGCTTATCGCAATGAATCTTATCAAACATTAATTTAATGAATGTATTTCATCTGCTAGAAATATAAAACAATAAGGTAAAGATACAAAAAAAAAGAAGAAAGTAGTAAAAAGAAATCTTAATCTAGCTAACCATGAAACCACTACCAGTAGGAAGAGTAAAGGAATAATTAAACAGTGGTGTAGATTCTGTTGTAAAATATTGTAATTTAATTTCTAATTTAAAGTCTATCGCAAACTTAATTATATCTATCTGGTATGAAAGAGACGTCTACATTTTTAGAGCTGTCAAATTCGGTTAGTTTTTATTGTGTCTCCACACTTTTGTGTATTTAGTCAGTGTCAAGTAATTGATAATTTCTCAAGTTAATCAATATTATATATATGTGTCAAGTCAAGTCATAGTCTAGTTAAGTCATACTCCTAGTAAAGTGGTGGCAACATAACTAGAAGCTTCTATGGAGTTTTGGAAACAACACGAAAAGAAACGTCCACCATCGTTATACCACTCTTCCACACTCATGCTGTAATCCAGCACTTAACGATTAAAATGACACCAATTTTATGCACTAACACTGAAAATAACACAAGTTTTGGAAAATAATACAATACGGTGACGCAATCTTTTTTGGTTTCCCGCCAAAACCCCTTGTTTAGTTTAATGTTTCGCTCAAAAGAACGTCACCGCTGTCAAAAATTGCTTGTTCATCATCAATCTGAAGACGTCCGCTGCTTAACATCCCACCGAGCGCAGCTTTGAGCGGTTGCTTACCTTTTGCATCCATCGGCTCCCAGGTTTTAATCATTATGCGCAATAAATCATGTTCTTTTCTTCCATTAATTTCTACTTACTGTCATGACAGATGACTGGCCTGATAGCTCAGTTGGTTACACTGCCTTCTGAGCTGTAGGTTGTGGGTTCGATACCCACCCAGGACAAATATAATGTGTGATGAACATCGATGTATGTTCTATGTCTGGGTGTGATATTGCATTCTATGTATTTATTTACAATCAAAAAGTATATAAGTATTGTATCAGTTATCTAGTTCCCATAATATAAGCTTTGCTGAATTTGGGACTAGATGGCGCTGTGTGAAATGTCTACAAATACTTTTGTATATTTTTATTTTATTTAATAAAGATCATGACGAGCTATTTAACACCACTAGAACAATTCACTTATAAGATCAATATATGCCAAATGAAATCAAATATTGTGAACGCAACTTTACCTTAGCAGGCCTGTGCCTACAATTCCATGTTATAGCTTCTTAGAACCCAGCTATGAGACCATTTCGATGCGTTGACATTCCCCATGATTTGTAGCCCTCGCTAATTCTGAAATTTACATTTTAAACAGAAATTGGCGAAAGGCGGATCATTAGAAGTGATACAGGGGTTTTAATGTTGATGCTAAGGAGGACAACGACAAAAATAGCATTTTTTATTTTCGGCACTGTAGACGACGCGCCTCTTTCGAATAATTTTGTTTTTAATTTATGTTTAAAATTGTGACTGTAGAATTGTCAATGATGTTTTTTTTTATTTTGTTCTGAAAAATTATACGATATACATCACCTCGCGATTAAAATTGTTTCTGTTATTGAAGTAAATTGTTCTCATACTTTTAAGATTCCCTGAGCCATATCCCGACATCGCTTATATGCACCGACTGCACCGTTATATACGAAAATTTACAGCATACAAGTAGGTACACTTTTGCGTTCCCTTTCCACACGGTGACGCTGTAAAGGTCGGTAGAAACAAATAGCATTATCCCGTTAAAAAAAAACTTTTGCGTACCAGCGCTTAAATTTTATCAAATATTATCACGCTTTATTATGATAAAATCCATGCGCGTTTGAATTATATACTTATTTATTTATATCGACCTCAATTACAAAGTGTAATTTGATTGCAAAGTTTTGCGCAGTATACTGCACCGTTTGAGCATACCTACAATAAGATGCCCACAAACATTATCAGGCTCATTGGTAATCAGCGAACATAATTATCCGAAATTATTTCAAAGGTTTGCGCTATAAAAACTATTAAAATGCACGTGCGTTTTTTTATTCATTCCAAAAAATACTTCGTAAAAAATATAATGAAATATTCATTAATTTGCTGTTCCGTACACCCATTGTCTAAGCGACAATTTATGGTTTGGATCCGACAAAGCTTCCACAGACTAGCTCAAAGGATTTATATTCTAGCGATATTATTTGCAGATGTTTACCGAATTTATACCAACTATAAAAAATGTCGCAACGCAACTAGAATCTATAATGGCGATATAATATCGAAGAAGCAATAAATTTAAAAATGGCAGAGCAATGGACGAAACTTCCGCGTTATGGACATGGGATGGAATGGGAGCAAAACGTAAAAACCAATCATTGTGAACAGTGAGCAATCGATGATATAATCAGCCGTCATACTGTCGAGTGTGTCACTTTATCACAATGGATATGCTTACGTCATCGATGCATAGAGACTCCAAAAAGGGAATGTCTGGTATTTTAGGATCGACTGCCGCCGACTGCTTGAATGGAATTGAACCTCTCTTTAATTCTATATAACATAGCTGACTTGTAGGACTGTGCATGCTTAGGATTTTTTTTAAAGTAAATCCTCTTTACGCACGCTTGACTTGGGGAGTAAGCTGTCGAGACGAACGGAAGTTGAAAGTTGTTGGTTAACGTAGATCTGAATTGTCAACATAACAAAGTAAAAAATTTGTATTGTTACATATGTTGGTATGACCGGTAAAATGACAATTTACAATTTGTCAAGATGGCGACATTAACGATAAACAAAGTTATACCGGCCGACAGATGGAGCTAAACCAAAGAAATTTTACTTCAGTCGTGTCGTTTAAAGCACACTGTCTTTTTTATTGGTTGTTATCAATTTTATCACTTATTGTCTTATTCCGGACGAAGTAAAATCCAAAAACACAAAAATCATAAAAATTGGTCCAGTCGTTTTTAAGTTATAAGTGGTGTAAGGTGTAACTAACACGACTTTGTTTTATATATTTACTGTTTAACCACAAAAGATTTAAACAAGTCTAAAACTAGAGTTATACTACTGTTTTGATTTGTTAAACTTACAAGTTACATTTGACGTCTGTTTAAGCCTTGTTTATGTATTTGTGATAGTACGAAATATCTTTTAAGTAGCATAAATTACTTACTAATTAAGTAGGTACAATCATGCTTATGCAGAATTTAAACACCGTATTGCCATGAATCACTAAACCATATCACAGCTCGGCGCAAAAGCAGAGCTTATATTAACATCGGTGTTGGACGCTCCATAAATAATACATTTACAAATCTACGAACTTGTTCGCTTGAGGATAATAATACAGAATTCATGGCGGGCGCCGATCTACATCGACAAATCAAAATCGATCGTGGCACCGTGGGCTAGCCACGTAGGATGCTAATGTCTAGATCAGCACCCCTACCGCGTAACTGTTCTGGACATCGGCTTCGCCTGCCATCCTCCACGCGCCAATTAACAAGTCCACGAGTGCGAGCAAGAGAGAACACGATTACCATCTCCACCAGACTTACGCGGTAAGGCCCCTGGATACAAAGAACAGGAAAATGGCCCATCTGTCTCTGTTGACGTCAAGATGCAGCCGTGATACGAATTCAATGGACCGGACGGAGCCGGTGCCAGACCACGGTCAGACAATCAAAGGGCTGACGTCTGCTTACTTTTATTTTTACATTTTGGCTCCACACTTTTGTGTATTTAGCCAGTGTCAAGTAATTGATAATTTATCAAGTTATCGATATTTCACGCAAATATGTGTCGAGTCACAGTCGAAGTCATCAAGTTGTCGAAGTCATCAAGTCATAGTCAAGTCAGTCTAGTCAGTCATACTCCTAGTAAAGTGGTGGCACCTTTACTTTACTTACTTTGGTGGCTTCTATGGAGTTTTGGAAACAACACGAAAAGAAACGTTTCACCATCATTATCCCACACTCACGCCTGTAATCCAGCACTTAACGAATAAAATGCCACCTATTTTATGCACTAAGACTGAAATTAACACAAGTTTTGGAAAATAATACAATGCGGTGACGCAATCTTTTTCGCTTTCCCGCCAAAACCCCAATGCTTACTTTCCTTTGTAAATCCTACTTATATTATAAATGCCAAAGTTTGTGTGTATGTATGGTCTCTTTCACGCAAAAACCACTGAACGGATTTGGATGAAATTTGGAACACAGATAGTTTATAAGCTGGATTAACAAGCTTTGAACAACACAATCACTTGTACCTAATTTAAAAAATGTAAAACCGTATTTGGCTGTAAGTTTTGCTAATTCAGATATGTTAATGTTAAATTTTAAGAGCTGTGGTTTTTATTTAATAAATAAAATAAAATAACACATAGGATACTTTTTATCCCGATAGTATGTTTCCGTGGGACAATTATCGAACAACACGCCGAAGCCGCGCCTCGGGCATTTTACGCAAAAACTACTAAACGGATTTGGAAGAAATTTGGAACACAGAAATGCTTCTTTTTATTCGCGGGTGACACTGTGGGGCGCAGCTAGTGTAGTGTAAAATATAGATTGATTTGAATGGTTTCAATAAAGTAACGAAATATTATGTATATTCCACATGCAAAATGTGGAATAAGCTCCCGCCAGCGGTCGGTCTTTCAGCAGAGTTATAACATGGAATACTTTAAATGGAGGGTTAAGAGTCCTACAGGGTAAGCGATGCATTGGTGACGCTTCCTCCGGTGTTACAGATGTCCATAGGCTGCGGTGACCAGTTCCCATCAGGTGGGCCGTATGCTCGTTTGCTCCCTTTAACATCAAAAAATATGCTTAGGAATTCAAACTTTTCAGCTACACGATAATATACTTATTTGTTACGAGTATATTTGTTTTCAGCTGACAACATCAGTAAAGATTATTAACAATTTTTCTTAAGTTTTAAATTGTCTGAAAAAATCGAAACTATTTTTTCAAGTACTATTGTCCAAGTCACATTTATTTAAAGTAATTCAAAATTGATTAAATTTCATTTAATTTAAAAGGATTATTTAGTCCAAGCTCTTATTTTCAACAGACTTCAATGAAGCGTGATTTTTTTTTTTCTTTTCTTATGGTTTTACCTCATATCTCCGTCATTTATAAATTGACTAGCTGACCCGCCCCGGCTTCGCACAAGTTGATTAGTTGTACGCCAAAGGAAAGACGAAAGGGAAAGGAAAAAAGATAGGAGGAAAAGATAATTGGAAATGGGTCTTTCAGATTGGTCCCATTGGATAACAATAAAACCCAACGATCACGAACATAGATCCTAGACCCTAACTAGGATTTCTTGTGTCTAGGGCCCGAGAAACTACGAGGACCATTGTCCCACAACACCCAGACACAGAACAAGTATATGTGCTTTTTTCGTGCAGAAACACTTGTGCTGCCGCGGGTATGGAACCGCCACCTCCAGGTTATGAGCCAACCTGCTCAACCACCACACCGCAGAGGCTGTCACCACATGAGCGTTCATAATCTATAAATATTCTTATCGGTCAATCTGTTTCAATACACACTCGCCCTACAAAGTCACGATTCAAAGCAGTTTCTCTGAAGCGATCGGATCAACAAAATATTAGACTGCAAGAAGGATAGGCGATGTATTTCGTGTAAGTACTCGCCAAATTCGTGCATGTAAATCTGATGGCGTGAGGTGAATGCGCGTTTAATGTACATGATGGATGGTAACTAGAGATATGTTCAAAATGAGCGGTCAAAAGAATCACCGACGTTGACCGTAAATCCGACCTTAGAACTCACCGATACGAAGAAAAGTTTTTTTTGTGTTTTGGCTCCACACTCTTGTGTATTTAGCCAGTGTCAAGTAATTGATAATTATCAAGTTAATTATATTTCACGCAGATATGTGTCAATTCACAGTCCAAATCATCAAGTCAAGTCATACTCCTAGTAAAGTGGTGGCAACTTTACCAGTAGCTTCTATGGAGTTTTGGAAACAACACGAAAAGAAACGTTTCACCATCATTATACCACTTTCCCACACTCATGCATGTAATCCAGCACTGAAACGAAACGAATAAAATGCAACCAAGTTTATACACTAACAATGAAAATAACACAAGTTTTGGAAAATAATACAATGCGGTGACGCGTCTTTTTCGTTTTCCCGCCAAAACTCCCAAAAAAAGTTTATAACAGTCATAAAAAACTTTTAGCCACTGCATTTGAATAACATTAAAGCTTGTCTGTGATCTGCACAAAAGCGGCATCTAAAGCTATGATGATGCAAAATTGTGTTAAAGTTTTTATGGTACTTGACGTAAAACAAATTCTATTAACGTCTTAACTTCTACCTACGTATGCGGCAATGTTCAGGTAAAAACTAATCAGGTAGGGTTTCGAGCCTATGTGTGGGAAGCCAGGTGTTCCAATCTCCATTATTATGTAATTTTGCCTTCTGTCAAATAAATGTTTTTCATTTCTATTTTTCATTTTTTTCATTAAAAAGAACTTACTATATGAAGCTTTTGTTTTGTTCATAAACTATTATTTGTTATTTACGAGTAAATATTAAACCCCCTGACGCTCTTCACCATTCAACTCTAATTGTACTTTCACTATATTTTCACCATCTCGTACTTCCCTTTCCTTTTTACATACAATATTATTAGTTCAACCCCGCGGTCGCCAATCCTGTGGTGCCCTTATTATAAAAATACCTATAACTCTTTTTTGGTCTGCATTTTAGTCTTTCTGCATTTTAGCCGTAACGCATTTAGCCTGTGTGTTTTAGTCGATTTGCCTTCGAAGCAGTCTTATCATAAAAGCCTATTACGATTTGGAAAGAGCCTGCTCAAAACTCTAAATAATGACGTATGCATTTCAACGTAAATCAAAAATGTAATAGTAATAAAAAAGAAAACAATTTTGTGACTCTGCAACTGTTGCAGCACGACAAATAGCTCGTTACGTCATGTGCTAACAAAAATATCAATAACACCTTTTGAAAACGCGGTCAAGTTTATTTTAGTCCTAAAGTGCCCCTGACACCAATCTTCGTAATTTGTCTAATATCGACAAGATGGGGTTCAGTTGAGTTCCGCCTTAAGGGGCAGTAAGAGAACGTTTGCAACGACCTCGTGGACCCTCGGTTAGTGATCGTCGTACGCATAATTGGGTACTGTATATTCTACTCCTTTAGCCATTAAGATATTGATTAATAGGCATGTTATATCGATGATCAGAATTTAGAAAAGGATGACCGATTCGCTAAAGTAATCAAATTCTTTTTGCAAACACGACCATTTTGTACCTAGGTAATTAGTTTTCGTAGAAAATATTCTTGTTTACAAACACGACCATTTTATACCTAGGTACTGAAGTAGTTTTCTTTCGCATAAATCCCCGTTGGCTTCTTTCTTCTATAGCTTAGATAGGCTTAAATATTATAAGGAATCAATCACCTTCAATCTTCTTGGGTATGCTTGCTAAGAATGGCTTTTATGATAGAATAAAATTAACAGGATGAAAAGAGATGAATGTTTTTATCAAAAGTTCTTTGTTTTGGAAGATTTATCAATGAAAATCGGTACTTAGTTCATTATATGATTTGAGAAGATAATGATGATAAAGGTATGAGATTGGTTAAAATACATATATACTAAATTACTGGCGTAATTACGGAAGCAAATTAAGGGGAAGAAAAGAGGGCTAAAAATTTATATAACGAAGATGAAACTCAAAACTCATCCTGTAGGATAAGAGAATAGCTTATATCTTCCCTTGAAAGCTGGGACGGGTCAGCTAGTACATATGTAGCTAAACCTTATTGTAAACCTTTGCTTAGCACCATTTTAAAGTTTTTACGTAGTTGTATATAATGTATACACTACAACTATAATATATTTTGTACTCAAATTGACTTTTTAATAATTAATGTATGACGTGTAAACATAGTTTACCAATAAATGAGTATTTGAGTATTAGTATTTGAGTATTCAAGAACTAAGACAACAGCACCTAGTAAAGGCTACACCTATAATTCATGTAGGTAATCATAGGGCTACACAAATGAGCATTATTAAATAACCTACCACCATGTTTTTATCACGATCTTTACTTTCCCCAAAAGCTCAAACTCATTGCAAATGCAACCCTACGAAACAGACTATGAGCCGTTGCAAGTCACTACCTGGGCGATCACGTAACTTGATTGCAACCAATAGAAACAACAATTTGTATAGATTTGACAGTTTCAAAGTTTCAATACACAGTATATGTTCATAGGCACTATGGAAATGTTCAAGTTAGGAATGAAATATCTCCTGTTGCATTGAAATCAAAATTCCGTGATCCCAGGTCGTCACTCCACTTAGTGAGTGGCTTGCGCTGCGTCTTTCGGCTCGTGATCGCCACTCGAGAAACTTTCTTTCCCATCGGTTGTTGGTTCTGTGAGCCATTTCCCTTTCAACTAGCCAATTCTAAGAGATTGTAGTTCGCCAGATATTTGTGAAAAATTATACTGTGCACCATGACGATAGCCTCTGTGGTGTGGTAGTTGAGCAGGTTGATTCATAAGGAGGTAGCGGGTTCGATTGCCGCAACAGGACCAGTAATTGTGCTCAGAAAAAAATGCGCAAATACTTATTCTGTGTCTGGGTGTTGTGGGACCATGGTCCTCGTAGTATTTTGGGTCCCTAGACACGGAGAATTCTAGTTAGGGTCCAGGATCTATGTATGTGATCGTTGGGCGTTATTATTATTATTATTATTATTATGATGCTGCTCACACTTTTTTATGAATTGATATCACGCTAGTCACTAACCTGCCCGTTTTTCAGAAGATCTTTGCTTGCATCTTATCATCGAAATGTCACGTAATCTCACATTCAGTTCGCTGCCTGAATATCCAAACCCGACCTGTCAGCCTTCGCGGAACACTTTGTTACGCAAATCATTTAGGGAACTCAGGATTATGCGGGAACCGACTCGGTTTATACGCATTTTTATAACGTTTAAATTTTATTATAGCCGTATATCTTCAGTTAACAACTTAGTACGTATCTTGTATGCCGACGTACCTTGGATCGAAAACACTTTATACTAGCCGCCTTACTAAATACTGTGTAGCGGAATAATAGCTATTTATTTGTTTCTCTCTATCTAAAAAAACAAGCAAAGATAAAATGGAAAACTATGCCAACTGTGACTCGTTGTCACTGCTCATCACAAGCATTAGCATTTTTTTCCTCCATTCTCTGACCAAATTTTTATAGGAAAATATCAGTCTCTGTATCAACAAACCCGTCATATACTCAGATCGCTGGTCGTTAAACATGGAATGTTCTCACTACAAATCCGTCTTATTATTTCTTATATACGATTCTTTCCTCCGTTTTCTAACCAAATTTTAATAGAAAAAAAATATCAGTTTCTTAATCAATCAATCCGTCATATATCCACATGAAATCTATAAAACCGACTCAACTCACATCGTAGACCGTTAAACATGGAATGTTCTCACAACAAATCTGTCTTTTTCTCATATACCATTCTTTCCTCCGTTTTCCGACCAAATTTTAATAGAAAAAAAATTCAGTTAAAAAATATCAGTTTCTGGATCAATCAATCCGTCACATATCTACATGAAAACTATAAAACCGACTCAACTCACATGGTAGATCGTTAAACATTGAATGTTATCACTATTATTATGATCACAACAAATCTGTCTTTTTCTCATATACCATTCTTTCCTCCGTTTTCTGACCAAAATTTATATAAAAATATCAATCTCTGAATCAATCAATTCGTCATATATATCCATATCGATACTATAAAACCGATTCAACTTACATCGTTGGGGTCATTAAAGATGGAATGTTCTCACAACAAACCTGTCTTATTCCTTCTCATATACCACCGATGAGTCGTGTCCGAGGACGTGTTATTTCAGCAAATGGCATTCTATTTCAAATAGTGAACCCATCTATCTCAGCTCAGCCTTCGAACACCATAATTCCTTAACACTCGTAAAATTGTCACCAATAAAATGAATCTTCCCTACCAGCAATCGTATAATCGGATGTCGTCCCGAAGTACAGGTGTTCAAAAGTCGTTAGTCTTGTGAAGCATGAATCAGTGCGCTCCGCTTGCCATACTAATGTATAGAACACCTGAGGTTTCCGGCATAAATCCGAAGGCATTTTCATACGTGCAAATAGGCATATTTGGCTGCTACTTATAACCGTTTAGCCCCCGTAGTCACGATGGTCGGTGGGCGCAGATGTTATCGTCTGAAATGGACACCGTCGGCAGATGATATCGCATCGCTACTAGTGTGCTCAAATGCTCGGCGTGTCTGTAATACTAACCAAAAATAATCCGTAAGGTGATTAATGTATTTAAGACACGGCACGCATTTCTTCAAGTGATAGCGCATCGTTTAAATTTTGGTTGATTTTTCTTACATCATCATAATTCATGGAATTTCGTTTGCAATGCAACAGAAGAAATTTCATTCCTGATTTGAAATTTTCCATATTAACTATGAATATAAAGATATGTATTTCTATATAACAAATATGTATTTCTATAGGTTGCAATCAAGTTAAGTGATTGCCTCGCAGGTATAGAGAGTGGTGGCTAGATGGTGAATGCTAGCGTGACCCTATCTCACCCCATCCCCGCGGTGGACGGATCACGGGGGGTTTTAGTAAGTTCAAGTCCCACATAACCCTTCCATCACCCCCAGGTGACAGGGAAGAGTGAGAACATTTCCCCTCCTCAAAAAAAAAAGAAATAGAGCGTATCTCCCCAGTAGAGAGATGAACTTATCTAAAGCACACGTACTACACACGTATGTATATCTATTTTTGCTACATAGTACCTTTACCTATAGCCCCTAGTCTCCAATTTAACTAATGAAAATAATTCAATTTGAAAATGTCTCTAAACAATAATCGTTACCGCACTTGTGTTATTAGACTTTATGCCTGAGTCTTAAGAGTTAACCATTGAGTTTAATTTTGTTACCACTGTCATGGTTATTGTTTGTTTGAGAACTGTACCGACAGTTTTGTTAAAAGTTTTACTTGATTCAGATATATAATCTGTTATTTTATTAATTTCATAGTATACTTGCCGCTGGTTATTCGCCGTTAGTAGTAAGCGGCGTCGACTTCCTTCATCCCTATATTTTTCAGTGTTCTGAAAATAATTTAAATATTAATGAACAAATTTTAATATTAATACTAAACACAATATTAGGTTATTATGATACATATATTCATTCTTGATTTTTAAGCATGTATTTAACTAACGTTACATAATAAGTACCTCAATATTATTCATCGCCATAAATGTGATTTTATAAAGGATATTTCTCGTTTTAGAATACTTAGGTAAACCTGCTTTTCAATTGTTAGTCACAATTTAATTGTAGCCATAATTATCGCTATCCATCTTTTGTTCTATATTGTGATATTGGTAATATAGATCTCAATTTTCACCGCTATAATCTAAAGTGAGTCACTGCCGAATGCGAGTGCAAGCAATGCAAAAACACCAAAACACCAAGCTCAACGGTTCACCTACCTATTAGAGAGGTACGTGTCGAGCATTCGCAGATCTCAGCATGTCCAGTTTCCTATAACGGTTGGAGCACTCTGCCGAACAGCGAATTGTGTAAAATGACGGCGCAGGTGCGGGTGCAGACGTCCGTGCCTTGCATCCCAATGAGTCCCGCCAGACTGGACTATATAACGCGATGGCTCTCCGTGCTCATCACAAACTCGATAGCAGCAATCCGCACCACACTCTTCCAACAAAGAGTCCTTAAACGTGTTAAAATGAACTTCGTACATTCGCTGGTGATCCTCACCTGTGCTCTGTGGGAGGCGATGGGATACCCCTACTATCCTGCTTATGGCAATGTGGACTCTGGTGAGTGGATTTATTAAATAATAGACCTGAACATTTCTGTAATTACCGTCTATACATAATTGTGTATCATGGGTTTATGGGATTCCGAATCCATAAATACATACCTTATTACCAGATATATCTATACTTGCATTTAAAAACAAATGAAAAATTTAACGAAAAATGCTGCTACTCTTTTTAATAAACCTTCTTGTAATATAAAAGGGAACGATTTTGACAATGATATTTTATTTCTAGTTTCTTATGGATCGATTGACAACACCGGTGGTGGAATGGCATTGAGCCGGTACTACAACCCGTACTATAACCCCCGCACCGCGGGCGGTGGCATGGCTGCCTTCATGTTCCCGCAGCCAACGCAGCAGGTCCAGCAGTCTGGCCAGTACTACATGCCCGACCGCCGCCGCCAGACCAACATCGACTACGTGCCGCCGCAGCAGAACGAGGTCTACTACCCACAGCAGCCCGAACAACAGCAACCAGAAGCGCCCGTCGCTTTCCCTACTGAACCCACAGAACTCGCTGAGCCTACCGAGAAAGTCGAAATCATCCCCACCACTCTCAAAGCCGTAGTGCCAGAACTTGCAGAGCCCGAAGTACCAGAAATCGAAGAAATTGAAGAGCCCGCGCCTAAGCCTAAGAAAGGTGTCGTTTCGAAGAAGAAGCAAGTCAAGAGGCCCATTGATGACGATGACGAAGAAGAAGGGTATGCTCCTAAGATGCCTACGGGCGCGTTTTTCCCGATGTTCTTCGGATGGGGCGGACGGTCAGGCGCGGGCGGTCCAGGTGGCCCCACTGCCATCGCTAATGCGTACAGCACAGGCCGCGGCGGAGTTGCCACCAGCCACGCCACTGCGTACGGTGCTCCTAGACCAGACTCGCAATACACAGAAGAAAGATATAAGAAAAACTAGATACTAAAACCAAATTATATACATATTGTTAAATCATATAGATTTTTATCTATCATTTTTTTTTTGGAAAAGTGTCTAAGTGATTTCAACGCCATCTAGTGATTACATTGTTAACTATATCAAGAGCTGGTTTGAATCTTGAATCGACAAATGTTCTATAAAGTTTTCGCTCTCGTATTCGAGCATAATTGTGAGATGGCGCGATTGTGAACGTAAAGAATAAATGCTTTATTCATTAGACGTCAATCTTAATTTATCGCCAGTAGTTATACAGTTGATTACATAGAACTTGATTCAGATTTATTATGCAAACATTTGCTTCCTATATTTATAAAGTTGATCGTAGGTATCATCCTCATTGGTTATTAAACGTGATAATAATCGAATAGCTTTAAATACAAAAGTAGGTCTAAGTATTACATAGTTTTTCCCTTAGACTTGAGCAACCTTACGACACACAACACTCTTACCACAATCTTACTAGATACGTATTTCTAGAGTAAATTAAAGGTTAATCTCATACTAAACAAAACATTTTTATCACTTTTGGTATATTTAAAGGAGTGAATTTGTTATAGACACATTTAACCTAAACAAAAACTGCCGAAGACAATATTTGTTTTTTTTTTTATGCTACTTATTACATTAACGAACAAAAAGTAACGTAATGATCAATTTAAGTCACAAACGACATTCAACCAATATTCAGCGACACACACACTGTAATAACATAATAATAATAATAACGCCCAACGATCACATACATAGATCCTGGACCCTAAGTAGGATTCCCTGTGTCTAGGAACCCAGGAACTACGAGAACCATGGTCCCACAACACCCAGACTCAGAACAAGTATGTATTTGCGCTTTTTCTGTGCACGAATACTTTTTTATCATCAGCAAGTTAATTCTATTCTCTGATGTAGTTGCGATGTACAATGAGATGATAATCATCGGTCAGAAGCACCCGGATGTGGTCGCATCGACTTGAACTGTACTTAATGTCAAGAGCGGTGCATAGAATACATAGATACCTGTAAGGGCGGGCTAAACTGATGCCAATTGTCAGCATAAATGAAGAGGTGAGAACAAAAAGGGTTTATCTGATTTTTTTCACAAAATGACTTATGGGTATCGTTGGATTCAGCGTGAAATTATCTACAATAATACATCCTCAAAATACCGAAATGAGGCTTAAATCTCGAAATTTGGAGTCTAAAAATGGTTTATCTGTACTCGGGAGCATTCCGAGTATTCCTGTGACTTAGCATAAAGCTAAACCGCCGGGGTTAAATAAAGCAGGATTCGACTGCAATTCGGGTAAGAAGAAGAGGCATCGCTTACAATGTGACTTCAGTTCACGGCATACAAATAAATCAAACATTCCATCTGATTTGTTCATAGATCGATGGATTGACGATGTCGTGACTTGTGCTCGCAGACCTCAGATTAATAAATCCTGCGTAAAAACCAAGAAGTGCACTAAATAACAGATAAAATTATAATACTACTAAATACTAATCGTGTCGCTTAACACCAGGCGAGCGACTAGCTCGTCATGTCATTTCGTAACATGAAAAAAAATACTGCATTTAATAAACTAAAAGAACAGCCTTATTTGTAAAACGTTAGTTTTTTTTTGTTTGGTTTTGGCTCCACACTTTTGTGTATTAAGCCAGTGTCAAGTAATTGATAATATCTCAAGTTAATTAATATCATATAATGTGTCAAGTCAAGTCACAGTCCAAGTCATCAAGTTAAGTCATATTCTAGTCAAGTCATGCTCCTAGTAAAGTGGTGGCAACTTTACCAGAAGCTTCTATGGAGTTTTGGAAACAACACGAAAAGGAACGTTTCACCAACATCATACCACTTTCCCACACTCATGCCTGTAATTCAGCACTTAACGAATAAAATGCCACCAATTTTATACACTAACACTGAAAATAACACAAATTTTGCGACACGCGATCTTTTTCGTTTTCCCGCCAAAACTCAAAAACGTTAGTTAAATTTAATCAATGTCCTGTCAACTTCTTGCTTACGTAAAATGTCACTACAGAAAACGAGACAACCAACCTGTAATTGTTATGCACATAGATACATGTTGATTTATAATTTATGGCGTGGCTCATGTAGGCATCATTATGAATGATTTCATTTTTAGTCTGTATACATAAAGATGTGGAAGCCAATCGATGGAAAATTACCTCGACATTAATTATTATTATTATGGTTTTTATATAATCATTTATTATATTGTAGTTTGACAGCTTCTGTGGTGTGGTGGTTGAGCACGTCGGCTCATAACCCGGAGGTGGCGGGTTCGATTCCCGCGGCAGGACAAGTATTTATGCACAGAAAATAAGCGCACATACTTAGTCTGAGTCTGGGTGTTGTGGGACCATGGTCCTCGTAGTTCCTGGGTTCCTAGACAAAGGGAATCCTAGTTAGGGTCCAGGATCTATGTATGTGATCGTTGGGCGTTATTATTATTAGTCTGCAGCTTTACTAAGTTTTGCTGCGGTAAACATTATAAATTGCTTAAACAATTACAGAGATCATGACTCTTTAATTTGGTAGGTTATAGGACTTTTCTGAAACAGTTCGTCAAGGTCAGAGCACTTCTATAATGAATATTTTGTCCGTAAGTGCGCAATTAGCTGCGCAAGGACTATCGTGTTAGGTTATAAGGGCGCTGTGCAGCTAGTGTAATTACTAATATGAATAATATGAGCCTTTTGACCTGTTGTAGTCTGAAAACAATATTAATAGACTGTGCTGATGGATGACATGCAAAGTGCAGTGTCACGCAAAGCTTTATAGGTACCTAATATTTAGTTCTGGAGGGTGATCACGAAACTTTGACTGCAGTACACCAGGAGAAATTTCCATACTTCATTTCCATATTAACTAGGCACATAAACTGCGTATTGAAACTATCAAATCCATACAAATTTGTGTTTTTATTCGTTGCAATTGATTTATGTGATCGCCCAGCTGATGAGTGGCACTCAAGTAATAATAATAATGATAAATAAAAAATAAAATAATAGTATTCTGTGGTGGCACTGCAACTACTTAACTAAACAAAAACTATCAAAAAACCTTTTTGAATAAAGATTCTTGATCTTCCATATTTTGTCTTCAGATGACAGTGTCCACTATAAAATGTGGTCCTTATGGACTATATTAATAATTTCTGCGTTCATTTGAAACACAACTACATTGAGCTTAACATTTTGACGATATAAAGAGTTAGCAAGATTAAAACAGCTGCAAGCAATTTAGTTCATCACTATATTTAAATAAAGTCTGGCCCGATAGCTCAGTTGGTAGTAGCTCTGTCTTCAGAACTGTGTGGGTTCGATTCCCACCCAGGACAAACATTTGTGTGATGAACATAGGTGTTTGTTCTGTGTCTGGGTGTTATATTGTATTCTATGTACGTATTTACAAACAAAAAGTATCTTAGGTCTGTATTACAGAACAATGCTCAGTCATCGATCGGTGCTCAAGCAGAGATTTCATTCATAAAGTGATCAATTAGTGAATGAAATCTCTGCTTGAGCACCGATCGATGACTGAGCATCGTTCTGTAATACGGACCTAAGTGTTCTATCAGCTATCTGATTCCCATAGTACAATCTTTGCTTAGTTTAGGGCTAAATGGCGCTGTGTGAAAGGTCCACAAATATTTATAGCTATAGTGCCCTTCAAACCTGAAAACAGCAGTGCTTGCGCACTACTGCTTGGCGGCAGAATAACTGGCAAAGCGGTGGTACCTAGACGAACTTTGCAGAAAAATCCTACCACCTAGTAAAGTACCTCTTATTGCGTCTACCTACAACTCAGCTTATTGAACATAGTAAATACTGCGCAATGTATTATTATGTTTAATAATAAAATAATGCCAAATTAACATAGTCATTGTGAGGTCATTAGGTACGGAACAAAAAACATAATTGGCCATTGAACATTGAGCATTTGGCCGAAAGCATTTTAATTTCAGTAGATAGAAAATAAAATAAGTCAAACAAATTAGTTTCTTTTTTTAATGTTTTGGCTCCACACTTGTGTATTTATCCAGTGTCAAGTAATTGATAATTTATCAAGTAATGATATTTCACGCGGATAGGTGTCAAGTCACAATCCAAGTCATCAAGTCAAGTCAGTAGTTGTAGTCTAGTCTAAGTCATATTCCTAGTAAAGTGGTGGCAACTTTAGAAGCTTCTATGGAGTTTTGGAAACAACACGAAAATAAACGTTTTATACCACTTTCCCACACTTGTGCCTGTAATCCAGCACTTAACGAATAAAACACGACCAATTTTATGCACTAACATAACACAAGTTTAGGAAAATAATACAATGCGGTGAAGCGACCTTTCTCGTTTTCCCGCTAAAACTTCCAACGAATAAGTTAAAACCTGTTAAAACCATACCGAAAGTATTGCAGGTCTGTGTACATATTTTAATACTATATGCACCCCACACCCATAAAACTTACCCAATTTTTCGCGAGAACGCTGCACTGTTTTCAGGGCTAAAAAGTGTAAATAAACCACAAAAATGTATACCTTTAGTACGTAATAGAGAGAATTATGTGACTCAAACAAACTTTTCATTTTTAGATATTAGTAGATACTGGAGGATTGACAATTAAATCATTGAACCTTCAATACTGTAGCATGTGCTGGTTGCTGAATTGAATTAATTTTGAACTTTACCATGATAAACATCACCTCTTCTGACTAATCGACGATCTACAAAAACTTCGTGATTTCTTGTGGGAAATACACACCAAAGCATCAGCCGCATAAAAACAATTATTGTTACCAGTTACGTACTTGCGCAAGTATGTTCTCATAATTTTTATTACAAGTTTATAATAGCGATATAAAAGGATGCTAAGTGTGGAATTATCGTCAGTGCAGACATGGCTCAGACGATGAGAGTTTGGATCGTCCTGTGCCTCGCGGCGGGCCTAGGACACGCCTCAGGTACGTTCGCGTGAGGCTTTTTGTGATAATTACATCCTCTTTGTGATTTTAATTTGTTCATTGTTGAATTGCGGTTTAAAATTATCACTTTGTTGTGCATAGTGTTACTGAAACTTTTTATGATTCCCTTTTTTGATTTGGTTAAGTTTTTATGTAATTAGAGTAGGTAATGAACTTCAAACAAAGGACTATTTATACCATTCAGAATTTAAATCATTTAATTTTGCCATTATTTTGTAACTATTATAAATAATAAATAAATACCTATTATATATTATTTGTAAATATTTCACACAGCGCCATCACACAAAATGAATGTCCTGGCTGGGAATCGAACCCATAGATATCACTACTACCAAAACTGAGTTATGTATGAGGCCAGTCAATATTACTGCATCTTTGTTTAATGTAATCCTCACTTGCTTCAATTTGGTGAACTGTTCATTTTCAGTGAGAGTCCGCCGTGGCTATGGCGCTAGTGGAGGCGGTGGCGGCGGCGGCGGTGGCGGTGGTGGATACGGAGGAGGTTACGGGGGTGGGTTCGGCGGGGGCGGAGGTGGCGGGGGAGGATTTGGAGGAGGCGGTGGATTTGGCGCCGGTGGCGGTGGTGGCTTTGATGGCATCCGTGACGGAGTCAGTGACATCCTGGGGAAAGTACATGCTGGAATCAGCGGACTGGCTAAAGCAGGAGGAGGGTTCAGTCTGGGGGGTGGTTCCGGGGGTGGTGCTGGAGGTGGTGCTGGAGGTGGCGCTGGAGGTGGAGCTGGTGGTGGTTACCAGAAGTCCATCTACACGCAATCGGAAGACGGAAAATCTGGAGGGTTTGCCTTTACTGGAACTATTGGAGGAGGGAAAGGAGGGTACGGTGGCGGTGGTGGCTACAGTGGAGGAGGCAATGGAGGAGGCAACGGAGGAGGATATGGTGGAGGAGCTGGATTTGGAGGAGGATCCGGTGGAGGACTAGGCAGTTCTGGAGGCAGTAGCCACGGAGGCAGTGGTGGTAGCAGTGCGGGCCTGGGTGGCGGTGCCGGTGGTGGCTATGGAGGAGGCAGTGGCTATGGAGGAGGCGGTGGACTAGGTGGAGGAGGCGGGAAGGGAGGATACGGTGGAAGTGGATCTGGAGGATTTGGAGGCAACGGAGGCAACAATGGAGGATTTAGTGGATCTGGAAGTTCTGGAGGCAACGGTGGAGGCTATGGAGGTGGAATTGGCGGTGGCGGCGGAAGTGGTGGTGGACTTGGAGGGGGCAGTGGAGGCTACGGTAGCTCTGGTGGTAGTGCTGGTCACGGAAGCTCTGGAGGACTAGGTGGCGGCGGAGGATACGGAAGTAGTAGCGGCGGAGGTGGTGGTGGTGGACTCGGCGGTGGATTCGGAATCAGTGGTGGATTCGGTGGCAGTGGAGGTGGTGGCCATGGCGGTGGCCTAGGCGGTGGCAATGGAATTGGAAACGGTGGCCATGGAGGCAGTGGATACGGTGGAGGCGGCGCGGGTGGATATGGAGGAGGCTCTGGTGGTGGCCTTGGAGGCGGTAATGGGGGTGGCAGTCACGGTGGTTACGGAGGATCTGGAGGCAGTGGTGGACTCGGCGGAGGATTCGGTGGAGGAATAGGCGGTGGCCTAGGAGGCGGTAGTGGACACAGTGGCAGTGGTGGACATAGCAGCAGTGGCAGTGGTGGTTACGGTGGCAACGGTGGTTCTAGCGGAGGATGCAGCTCCGGTTGCGGAAGCAATGGTGGTGGAGGAAGCTCCGGTGCTTACGCTTCCGCCAAAGCCTCCGCCTCAGCATCAGCTAGCGCAAGCAGCTACGGAAACCACCACGGTTATTAATACAGCAAAAAGTTTTAAAAGGATAGAACCAAAACTCCATTGTGATATTACGCTGTGTTACCTATGGCCATAACGATTGTAAAATTGTATTTACTAGTACTTAAACCGATGTGGAATAATTATGTAGTCATTATATAAGTGTATAATAAGGCTTATTTTGGTTTTTATTTCTTCTATGCCCAGAATATTTAATGATAGCTAGTATACTTGTTATCGCTAATATTTTTTAGGTAGTTTTGTTTAAGTAGACTTTGCACAAGACTCTTACAGCCTTATCAATAAATGGGTATTAGTCTCGGATTAGTTACTTCAGCTTTTATCCTTTTTTTTTTTTTTTTATATATTTTGGACATCTCGCACAACGCCATCTAGCCCCAAACTAAGCAAAGCTTGTACTATGGGAACCAGATAACTGATACAATACTTAAATACTTTTTGTTTGTAAATACATACATAGAATACAATACAATATAACACCCAGGCACAGAACAAACACCTATGTTCATCACAGAAACGTTTGTCCTGGGTGGGAATCGAACCCACAACCCACAGTTCAGAAGGCAGGGTTACTACCAACTGAGCTATCGGGCCAGTCGAAGTCCTTTTTTTGCTACTGGAATATTTAGCTGGATCGATAGAGACAAAAGATGGTGTAACTAGTCTAAAGCTAGTTCGTGTTTATTAGTAAGACTGTTAAAGCACCTGTCTCAATCTCTACGGAATAACGTCTACAGGTAATACGAAATACGAATTAAAAAAATTGATGTGTGGATCGACGAAAGATGATTGAGGCCTCAAAGTCAAAGTCAAAGTCAAAAGATTTATTGCAAATAGGCTAATTTTAGCACTTTTACAAGTCAAAGTTATATTAGGTACTTAAAATTAAGTTATTTCACTAAGCATATAAAATTACAAAGTGCTTATTGTCAAATAATATATAGCAAGCCCATTACAATATATGAGTTTGAAAAAAAAAAGCAGTTCTCGTTCTCACTACTGGTGCAAGCAATCCGGCACAATGCAGAATAGAAAACTTTGTTCCGAAGCTTCGATTACAACTGTAAAGAAGAAGCTACAAGAAACTTTACAGTGATATACTTTTTTTCTTCTTTCTACTGTTTTTTACAATGTATATAATTCATTACAGTTGAGATAATTAATATGTTACAAAAGTAACCACCACGTCACACCGGTGCAAGAAAAATACCGCGATTATCTTAATAAACATTACAAATAGAAACTGAATTTATAGATAGGAATAGGCAATAGGCAAAGTACCTAAGATTTCATACCGTTTAGCTTGGGATATTCAGGCCAAGCTTTTTTGTCCGACACATAATCATTTATTGTGTAATAGTCTTTTTTCATTAAGTTTGACTTTATGAATAATTTAAATTTACGCATTGACAATTGTTCGATACCGTCAGGCAACTTGTTATAAAAGCGTATACAGTTTCCCATAAATGAACCATTAACTTTCTGCAGTCTGAATCTTGGAACTTTCAATTTATTTTTGTTCCTAGTATTAAAGTTATGAATGTCGCAATATCTGGGAAAAGAGCTAATGTTTTTGCGAGTGTACATCAAATGAATGCTCAATGCTGATCGTTTATTCTTTGGGATATTTCTTCCATAACAGCTCACGCTAGAAAGAATTTCGTGTTTTTTTTTTAATGTTGAAGATATGACGAGCAGATTCACCTGATTTTAAGCGACACGGCTGCCCATATCCGTTGTAGCACTCTTAATTATAAAGTATTTATAGTTTCCTGTGATACTGCACACCTCATCCTGAGATATGTGCACAATCTAGTAATAAGATTACTAGACTGTGAGATTAGGTAATAAAGTCTCATTTGCCCAGTAATTTCACTAGCTGCAGTGTCCTTCAAACCAGAACACAGTAGTGCTGGCACACTACTACTTGGCGGTAGAATAATTGGCAAAGCGGTAGTACCTACCCAGACGAACTTTGAGAAAAGTCTTATCACCTAGAAAAAAATATGGGAATAAATGTGAATGGAAGCCTAGCGTCTAATAAAAAATCCTAAGTAATAAGTAAACTATTAAGAACTAAAATTTCCTACAAGTTATTGAATAACAACTTTTATTACAATAAAACAAATAAATTAAAATAATAAATTACACCCAACGATCACACACATAGTTCCTAGACCCTAACTAGGATTTCATGTATCTAGAGACAGGACAGGACAACTAAGAGGACTGTGGTCCCACAACACCCAGACACAGAACAAGTCTTTGCGCTGCGGTTTTATAACTCATTATTTAACTCTTAACCTAATCCAGATTTACATTCTATAGGTAAAATAATAATTTACTGGACAGTTATCAGATAGAACCGTCTTATAATAGGTAATATACCAGGTAGGTACTCATTTTATGTTTAATATTTGAATCGATGAGCTGCGGAAGAGAGCTATGCTCGGCGTTTCCCTGTGAGATCCGAAATGAAGAGATGCGTAGGAGTCTAAACTCACCGTTCTAGGGCTTAGAATAAGGAACAGTCAAGTAAGAAGTCTTTGCTAGGCCTAAAAAATCTGACGTCAATGTGAAAGTACTCAAGGGAAACTTAAATTTTACTTGAGGGCCAGAACCACAAATAAAACGCCCACAGCAAAGTTGACTGAAAGTACCATGATATAAGTTGTGGTGTAAAAGGATTTACACTAATAATCACTAACAAAACTCTAAAATAATAATAAGCAATAAAACTAAAAACACAATGTAGAGTACAGACTGTTAAAAAGGTTTCTATCATCCTGACCTCCATCGGCATCATTCCACCTACCCTCCACACAAGCATGCAATCTTACAATTTTAATAGGCAATCTTACAATTGTAATGCAATCTTGTAATTTTTTATTTTTTATTCCTGCAATTTTACTAGGTGATAGGACTTTTTTGCAAAGTTCGTCTAGGTAGGTACCACCGCTTTGCCAGTTATTCTGCCGCCACGTAGTAGTGTGCAAGCACTACTGTGTTCCGGTTTGAAGGGCACTGTAGCTAGTGAAATTACTGGGAAAATGAGACTTTATGATCTGACCTCATAGTCGAGTAATCTTATTACCAGACTGTGCTGATGTCTCAGAATGATATGCGCAGTGCAGTGTCAAGCGAAACTTGACTTTTTGGAGAACTACTGGCTCGTCACATCATTTATTGACATTAAAAAATACTATTTAATTATCATTAAAATAATAAATTAAATAATAATAATTCAAAACGACCAAGTGTATTCATTGCTCAGAAGAACACTTATAATGGGTAGAAATAAAAAATAATTGCATTAATAAAAAATATTCCTTATGCATGTTGTGAATCACACTAATAGGTACATTAGTGCAGCAAGCACAGTCAAGACAATGCACTCATACCCTTGAAAATTTATGAAGAGTGAAGGGACAACTGACATAAAACTTTAGTTAATTACCTAAAGGCGCCGTCTAACTAAGCACAAAATTTAAGTTTTTAGGGTCTCTAGAGTGCTTTGTATAAAGTTGAAAATCGCAGATCATATTTGAATGTCAAAATGGGTCCGCGCTTAAAATTGAGTCAATTTTACGGGCTTTTTATCAATCAAGAGATATAGACATATCAAATAATAGCTGATGCTATGTTTAAAACACCAGTCTGGCTATCTAAATATATATAACTCAAAAGTGACTGACTGACTGACTGACATAGTGATCTATCAACGCACAGCCCAAACCACTGGACGGATCAGGCTGAAATTTGGCACGCAGGCAGATTTTATGACGTAGGCATCCGCTAAGAAAGGATTTTTCGAAATTCCACCCTTAAGAGGGTGAAATGGGTGGTTGAATTATTTTCCCATAGGCCACGCCACGGGCGAAGCTGCGGGCAGAAGCTCGACTAGTAATAAGATCACTAGACTATGAGTCTCAAATAAAGTCTCAATTGCCCAGTAATTCCACGAGCTACCGTGCCCTTCAAACCGGAACACAGCAGTGCTTGCGCACTACTGCTTAGCGACAGAATAGCTGGCAAAGCGGTGGTACGAGTACCTATACCTACCTAGACGAACTTCGCAGAAAAGTTCTACCACCTAGCAAATATCCATTATCGATACATTTTAAGTTTTTGCTATACCTATAAATTGAGGCCATGAGAGCCAAAGTGGCCTAACTGCATTTTTTCTATTTTCATATTTTTATTGGAGTCTGCTCTAAATGGTAAAAGCTATAGCGCAATAAATAAATCCATCAATAAAAGGCTTCCCATAAATAGGGATTAAAATAGGGTGAAAGAATAAGTGAGAAAATGGCTCCTCCCCTTTATTATAATGTACATAAAATACAATAACATAAAGGTATTTAAAAATGCAGTTAGGCCACTTTGGCTCTCATGGCCTCAATTACTCTTCACCTTGCTTAAAATTCGTAGGTTAATATAATTTCTATAAGTACCTACATTTTCGATTTGAATATATCTAAGTCAATCACTATTGTTTATTTGGTGGTCAAACGGGTCTCTTATACCTAGTCTGTAGATGATACCTAACAACTAGGTACTAAAATAGTTGAAGAGTCCTTCAAACATCGACATGATTCCACCTCCCATTATCTCAAGTGTGTACGAGTAAAACCAGTTAGCTTGGTTAAGCATAAATTATAAAATTATATTCATAGCACAGTGTTAAAATATAGTAATCATTATTCTCGAATGCGATCATTAAATAACAGCCCTACACTGTTATTATTATTAATTACTAGTTGCGCCCCGCGGTTTCACCCGCGGATAAAAAGTATTTTAATTTTTTGCTCATCCCACGGGAAAATTTCACTTTTCCGGGATTAAAATGTATATAGCTATCTTGGTACTGAATTTCATCCAAATCCACTCAGCCGTTTGAGCGTGAAGGAGTAACAAACATACACACATACACACAAACACACATAGAAATTTTCACCTTTATAATATTAGTGTGATTAATTATTAATTATTTATTGAAGAATATTTTATCTTGTGTGGGTAGATAGATATATAAAACTCTTTATTGAAACACCACATTAAAGGAAATTATTAATTAGATATCTACTATCACTACTCCAATCCACTTTTATTTTAAAGCTAGACTTAATGCTGAAGTCTACCTCACTCTACGCAAAACTGTAACAATTTTTACTAGGTTAATAAATTACCCGAAGTAAAAAGCAAATTTATTCTAATCTTCTTCTAAATATATATACAGCCTTATTAATAAACACGAACTAGCTTTAGACTAGTTACACCATCTTTTGTCTCTTTCGATCCAGCTAAATATTTCAGTAGCAAAAAAAGGACAAAAGCTGAAGTAACTAATCCGAGACTAATAACCGTTTATTAATAAGGCTGATAGTGATCTATCAACGCACAGCCCGAACCACTGGGCTGAAATTTGGCATGCAGGTAGACGTTATTACGTAGGAATCCGCTAAGAAAGGATATTTTGAAATTCCACCCTTAAGAGGGTGAAATGGGTGGTTGAATTATTTTCCCATAGGCCACGCCGCGGGCGAAGCTGCGGGCAGAAGCTCGTCTTATTGTATATATACACAGTGGCATTTAATTCACTATTTTCCTTAAATGTATGTACTCAGACCATGCTATAGAATATTCGTACAAGGTCCGATTAAAAAAAAAGATTTTGTTTTAGTATTTAGTGCCTCTTAAAATAACTGCATGTCAGCCGAAATGTCTATTTAACGGTACACACAGCGCGGGCACCAGCTGAGTGCTTTGTAAATGTTTCGTAGGCAATAAAACACCTGCTTTGTTCAATGTCGCAAGGCTTTTCTTTAGAATTTAAATTTGATAAAACCTAGATTGAAGTTTTATTTCATAAGTACTTTTTTAATTTGGATATATGGAAGCATTCTATAGCATGGGCTGAATACATACATGAAAGAAAAAGAACGAATTAAATTCCACCTTGTATATAAAAATGAATATTGGTCATCGCATCACGCGTGAACGGATGGAACATTTTTGCTAATAATATATAATAAACAAATATAAAAATATTTGTTATTGTCAGTAGAAGGTTCTTATGAAAGAAAAAAATTAAGAAAGTTGATCGGAATATTAGAAAATTTTTACTACTTGAAACCACGGGGCCTCACGGCCCACGCAGCCCGAAAGCTATAAAAAGAATCGAGACTTTAGAAAATATATTTGTGTCGACTATTTCAATCACCTAATTTCATGTGGAGTTTGTAACCCTATATAATAGTATATTTATAAACCTTATGAAGGTATTATTTAAAATTGTAAATTTACCATTTGACCCAAAATTTATCTGTTACAATTACCTAAAAATAAGGTGATGTAATTTGACTGTCCTGATAGATCGTTGGTAGTAACCCTGCCTGTTGAACTGTAGGTTATGGGTTCGACACCCTGTGACCATATATGAGGTGAACATCGATGTTTGTTCTTTGTCTGGGTGTCATATTGTATTATATGTATATATTTACAAACAAAAAATATCTAAGTATCTAACAGTTATCTGGTTCCCATAGTACAAGATTTGCTAATTTTGGGGCTAAATGGTGCTGTGTGAAATGTCCATAAATATTTATATTTATTATTATTAATAAGGTTAGTATATATTAGAATACCCATTCTCATTAGTCGTTTCCACTACACTAACACACATATACACAGACCTTCGCACACAAAATAAACATTAGTACCCTATCCGATTTCTAGATAAGTAAAACGAATAAAAAATAACATTTCAGATGACTTTTGTCGTGATGTGGATAAGGTTACTTACCTTTAAAGTTTTCCTTAAGTTCTGCAGTTCTGCAAAGTTTTGAGATGTTCTAATTGCGAATATACATAAAATGGAAATCTCAGATGTTCCTACAATTTAACGTCAACTTAAAAGTAGGCTAGTATATAGACCAAATGTTTTTTTGACTTCGGGAGTAAGCTGGTGAATGTGTAGCGGAAGTTGAAAGTTATTGGTCCACGTATATCACCATTGTCAACATAACAAAGTTAAAAATTACTTATCAATTGTATATTACGTTGGTATGTCCGGTAAAATGATAATTTACAATTAATGTCAAGATGGCGACATTAACATCAAAACAAAAACAAAGTTATACCGGCCGATAGAAGGAGCTAAACTAAAGAAGTTTTACTTCAGTCGTGTGGTCTAAAGCACACTCGTTTTTTTTTTGTTATATCCCTATTTTTGTTAATAAATCACATGACGAGCTAGTCATTTGCCTGATGTCAAGCGAACGGCCGTTCATAACAGTTGCAATATCACACGGAACCCTAAAGTATAGTTTCGCGTGACACTGCACTGCGCACGTCATCCTGAGACATCAGCACAGTCTAGTAATAAAATTAAATAAACTGTGAGATCAGGTCATAAAGGTCAGGTCTTTCATTAATAAACCAATTAGAATTACTTTTTACATTATTTCTTTTACTTTGAATTCGTCTCATAAAAACTTTATTAAAATTAGTTTTTAAATCAAAATAAATAGAAAACGTATATAGATGACTAGCTTCTGCCCGCGGCTTCGTCCGCGTGGCCTATAGGAAACGCATGGCATGTTTTTAGGCCTAAACAAACAGTATGAACGCTCTGTCTCTCAAGAAAAAATTTCATAGTTAATTCAACCACCCATTTCACCCCCTTAGGGGTGGAATTTCGAAGAACCCTTTCATAGTGGATACCTACGCTTTACAAAGAACGCACCTTCCAAATTTCAAGTCTCTAGGATCAGCGGTTTAGGCTGTGCGTTGATATATAAGTCAGTCCGGACTTTGAATTTTATATAAATAAGATCATCCAAATATTTCTCAGTATGAAATTAAGGCAAAGGAAGTAAGTTTAACCCTTTTTAAAGGATATTTGACTGCCCTGTGGTACGGCGGTAGCAATTCGCCTCATCCGGAGGCGGCGTGTTTGATTCCCGTGGCAGGACATGGATTTGTGCACAGAAAAAAAGCATAAATTAATACTTGTTCTGTGTCTGGGTGTTGTGGGACCATGATCTTTGTAGTTTCTGGGACCCTAAATACAGGGAATCCTAGTTAGGGTCCAGGATCTAAATATGTGATCGTTGGGCGTTATTATATTATTGTTAATAAATAGTTCGTATTAGCTTTTTATGTGAAGTAAAATTGGAAGCTCAAGTCTGCTACTTTGCGAACGAAGTCGCGGGCAATAGTTTATATTAACTAATAAACAACAAAAATAATAAATTATTAGTAAACAACATCGGAATTGAGGAAGTTTTCAGGAGACAGCTGACACAATCACTCGACATCGCGCTAATCAACCTTGCAAACATTTCCTACTACATTGTGTTCACAGAACTAGCAACACCGATTCCAAGTAACAACAAGGATAATAATCAATATAAATGCGTATCTCTGTACATAGTTTTTATACGTAAACATTATTTAATAATCTATGTACATATAGTGCGGCGTGTTGTAACGATCGAGTCTCGATTAATTTAAAAATCTGTCGATGGTCGAATAATGTTTATTAATAGGAGAGTAAAAAAATTCTATTTTTGTGTTTAAAGGTTCTGCACAGTTTCTGACAGATTTTAACAGTATGTCAGGTTCGTAGTTTTTTTTAAATATTATGGAATGACGTGACGAGCTAGTTGTTCACTTGATGTTAAGCGACATGGCTGTCTATTTCAGTTGCGGAACTTTAAATTATAGAGTTTCGCGTGGCTCTGCACTGCGCATCATCCTAAGACGTCAGCACAGTCTAGTTATAACAATATCTACTAGTAACTAGTCTGTGAGATATAGGTCCGTATTACAGGAAAATGCTCAGTTATCTATCGGTACTCAAGCAGAGTGATCAATTAGTGAATGAAATCTCTGCTTAAGCACCGATCGATGACTGAGCATCGTTCTGTAATACGGACCTAAGTCATAAAGTCATTTCACTAGCTACAGTGCTCTTCAAACCGCAACTTAGTAGTGTTTTAAGTTAAGCTTTAGCACAAAATCAAAACTAAAAATCTTATGTTTTGATTGATGTGATAGTTCAGTTGGTAGTAACCTTGCATTCTGAACTGCAGATTGTTGGTTCGATTCCCACCCAGCACAAACATCTGCGTGATTATCATCGATGTATTTTCCAGTTCTGGGTGTTATACTAGTATTTATTTATAAACAAAAAGTATCTAAGTATTGTATCAGTTATCTGGTTCCCATAGTACAAGCTTTGCTTGCTTTGGGGCTAGATGACGCTGTGTGAAATGTCGTCAAATATTTATTATTATTTATTCCTACTTCTCTCATTTACAACATTATACAATTTAAACGTTTTGCATTTGTTTATAAATGTACTTTGGAATTGAGTTCGATTTTTTGCTACAGTCCATGTCATGGCAACAGTCCATGCTAACTATAGCAATAGCATGGAGTTTTGTCTAATGGATAGCATGTTGCAATGTTTCTATATAATTAAATATAAAAGTAGACACTTTTCTATGGCACACAGGCCTTACCAATTACGACGAGAACCGCACATAGCTTACACGATAGAGGTGCAACGTAGGATTTTACTTTTATACCCGATGACGATGAGGTCGGTATTACTAACAGCAGCAGCCCATTCAACAATAAAAAAGGTACATTTACTTTTATCCCGGTAACTTTTTAGCTCTCGCAGGTGGTAAATTGCAGGAGCGCCTTTCACCATAGAAGGATTTATGACTGTTATTAGAGTGTTAAATTTTTCACTTTAAATTATTGAAAATAAGTAATAGTATGTATATAACGGATCATCTTAAAAACTATAGTTAATAATAATAACGCACAACGATCACATACATACACGCTGGACCCTAACTAGGACTCCCTGCTACCACAAGGAATGACGAGGACCATGGTCCCACAATACCTAGACACAGAACAAGTATTTGCACTTTTCCTGTGCACAAATACTTGATCTGCCGCGGGAATCGAACCCTCCTCAGGGTTATGAGCTGGGCTACTCAAACACCACATCTCAGAGGCTGTCAATAAACCTACGTAATTTACTGAATTATATGACTAAGCTACTTATTATAATTTTATAGGTACCCTTCGTCGAGTCCATTGTTCACGTTCAGATCGCGTTAAAATTAAATTACAATCCATTTTAAAAAGGGAACCCCAATAAAATTATAAAACTGAAAAAACAGACGCGGGCACTGCAAAAAAAGTGAAGACTTTAATAAACATTTGCTCGCGGTGACGTCATAGGTAACATACGGCTACATGATTGTATATAAGGTAAAGCGACGCTGCGGACCGCACAGTTCGCAACATGGCACGACTTGTACTGGCTACCGTGGCCCTTGGGCTGGTCGTCTGCGCTTACGCAGCACCAGGTAAATAATAGATCTGATAACAGTTGTATTATGTCAAAGTAAACATCAAGTCAAAGTCAATAAGGCTATTTTTAGCACTTTTACAAGTCAATTATTGTTCTAAGCATATAAAATTACAAATATGATCAAAATATGAAGGAAACGAAAACATTACAGTTTGTCATAAAGACTATTTGTTCTGACAGTTCTAATTTCACACCAATCTATAAAGAACAACGTAGAGACTTGATATTTTGAGGGTGTATCAAAGTCGCAGGAGTTTATTAAATTAGGTATCTCGGGAGCATTAAAAACTGCAAGAAAACATGAGTGAACCAGCGAGCAGTTTCTAGTATAATATTATAAACAATCATAAAAGTTAGTACTCGTGTGTTGAACGGAATTCGGTGTTTAGATCCTGAAATAAGAGCTCGGTAAATTTGTATCTACGTGTGAAACCGCAGAGTGAAACTGAAGAGTGAAACAGAGTGAGACTTTAACAATATTTTTAATATAATTATTTTTTTTCAGGATATGGAGGTGGTAGCAGTGGAAGCGGTGGCGGCGGTGGTAGTGGAGGTGGTGGCGGATTTGGAGGCGGTGAAGGTTACGGTGGTGGCCAGGGAGGTGGCGCTGGAGGCGGTGGCGGCTTTGGAAGTGGCCACGGAGGTGGCTCTGGAGGTGGCAAAGGAAGTGGTACCGGAGGTGGTTTCGGAGGTGGCAGTGGAGGTGGCGTCGGAGGCGGTAGTGGCCATGAGGGTTCCTTAGGCGGAAGCCACGGGAGCAGCGGCAATCTTGGAGGTGGCTCAGGAGGAGGCAAAGGGGGCGGCGGCGGCTTTGGAGGTGGTTCAGGAGGCATCGGAGGTGGTGGCAGCCATGGAAGTCACGGGAGCGGCGGTCTTGGAAGCGGGATTGGCGGTGGCAGTGGAGGCGCTTTGGGTTCCGGACATGGTGGCAGCGGGGGTCACAGCAGCGGCGGTTTAGGAGGCAGTAATGGCGGAGGCTATGGAGGCGGCGGTGGCGGCGGTGGCGGAGGTGCTGGCGGAAGCTATGGAAGCAGCGGAGGCCATAAAAGCGGAGGCTACGGGTATGTTATATCGTCATTCTCTCTTCTACTTTTCAATAATTTACATATTTTCTAAATGATACCTACTTGTAAGCTACGAGGTGGTAGGACTTTTCTGCAAAGTTCATCTAGGTAGGTACCACCGCTTTGCCAGTTATTCTGCTGCCAAGCAGTAGTGTGCAAGCCCTACTGTGTTCCGGTTTGAAGGGCACTGTAGCTAGTGAAATTACTGGCCAATTGAGGCTTTATGATCTGATCTCACAGTCAAGTAATCTTATTATGAGACTATGCTCATGTCTCAGGATGATGTGCGCAGTGCAGTGTCACGCGAAACTATCTTTTGGAGTTCCGAATGACACTGTTCTGTTATGGGCGGCCGTGTCGCTTAACATCAGGTGAACGACAAGCTCGTCACATCATTCACTAACATAAAAAAGCGATTGTAACTCCCTTATTTAACGCTTTTGTCCACGCAAAAAATGCATTTTAGTTAGAAGCTGTTTAAACAAGAATCGTCTTTCTGACATAAGCCATGAAATGATTATAAGTATATACTTAAATATGAGTGTGTAATATGTATTTGTTTTTGTTACAGCCGTTAATCTGTCCGAGGTGGCATTCAACGCGTGACACTAAAGAAACAAATTCTAAAAGCTCAATGTGATATTTAGATCAATTATTTTTGCCATGTATTTGAATATTGCGATATGTATGTAATAAAATAGCATTTTTTCCTAAATTTGGTTTTTAATTCTACTTAGGTATATACGAACTTTGACACGCTTATACCCGTATGTACTAAAGTCTATTATAATACAACTAAACTTAGCTAAGCATCATTTTCCGCCGGGTTCTTGTTAAATTCGTGTCCACTTGGCACACCAAATACTGAACGCTCATTGGCTGCCTGTTGATCATCTCAACCAATGAGCGTGCAGTATTTGGAATGACTTGACACGAATTTGTCAAACGTGGGTATGAGAAACCGGGGGCTAGGGGTATGAGCGCGAACTTAGAAGCTGTAAAACTTTAGTGTATACACTAAAGTTTTACAGCTCCTAAGTTCTCTACGAGAATTTTAATTATTCTTTTTTGTCCACATTTACAATTTTATATGAGCACAAGTTAAATATTACGGGTAACAAAAACAGATGTTAATCTATACATATAAAATTCAAAGTTCTGACTGTTTGATTGAGTTATATATATATCGACGCACAGCCTAAACCGCAGGTCCTAGAGACTTGAAATTTGGAGGGTGTGTTCTTTGTAATGTGAAGGTATCTTAAGAAATGGTTTTTCGTAATTCCACCCCTAAGAGGGTGAAATGGGTGGTTAAATTATCTATGAAAAAATTTATTGTTCGTATTTCTATAGGCCACGCGGGCGAAGCCGCGGGCAGAAGCTAGTATATTATAAAGTAGTACATAAAATAGTACCACAGATTAGATAGATAAAATAGCACTTACTAATGAATAGAACAGGTCTAATGAATAATGCCGTATTGTCAAGCCCGAATAGTCAAATTTTTGAATTAATTTACATAACTTGTAGGGTAAAAACGTTATCGCTATGTATGGAAAGGATTCGGACAAAGCTTCGGGCAAAAACGTCTGGTATTAATTACAACGGCTAACACGTTATAATTAATACCAGACATGTATGATTCTATGAATCCTCAGTATCGACATAAAGTCAAAGCAAAAACCTATCTAGTTTACTTACGTTTATATTTTGATATAATATATATGAATAGAGATAAATCTGTATTTATGAATATTTTAAAACACTTCAAACGGTTTTTTTAAGCCGTGGTTTTTCATTATTCTATTGAAAAATTATAGAGATCAATCAATTTAATCCTCATATATAAAAATGAATCTCTTTTTCCCTTGGTCAACATTTTCACAAATTCTTTTTTTGTTGTGTTTATTATTGTCAGGAGAAGGTTCTCATGAAAAAAAAAAACTAAGAAAGTCAGAAAATTTTCACCACGCTGGTGAAACCGTGGGGTACACTAGTAATTAAAAAAAAATTACTAAATATTTTTAAAAACATGAATTAACTGTTTGGGTACACATGAAAAAATCGCGGGTAACATGGCACATGTAGGTGTTGAAAAAATGGCATATCAAATTTGTGTTATAAATCAATAGGTACCTATTTTACTTAGAGAGTTGTGTTGCATGTTTCCTGTATAAATGTAGATATACCTATAAATTACGGTCTACTAACCAAAATACGGTATATAAAAAAATACTGCAGAGTTCACACGTAAACTGTCTTCTTAGTAACGTCTGCACATGATGCAGGGCCCAACTTTTGCAGCTCAATCACTGAAACCTCTCTTGAGCTGTATCTGCAGAAGAGTTAAAAAACCAAAAACTTTAAAACTTAAGAAAATAAACTTTTAGGGAGAATCAAAATCCAAGGTGGAACTGCACGATACAAATGTAGAATAAGAGTAAAAATAGCATCACTGCTATCTAACGAGCCCTTGAAAGCTGAGGGTAAATTCAAACATACCCTTAAAATTGGTTAAAACGTCATTGGAGAGGTGCACGCGCATTTATGCCTTAGCTCACCTGTTACAAAGATTTAATATTTAAATTTAATTACAAAGATAGCCGTGTGGTCCCTTTTTGAATAGGACCACCCCATCTCTTTCTCATCATCCTCATCTCCGTTGTTGCCCAGCTAAGGGAATATTCAGGGAATGGGCAGCAGCTCGTACCCCCCGTAGGTTAGCTAGAACGGTCGCGACTTTTAATAGGGTCCTCTCTTCCAGTGGACGTAGTCTTCTCGATCCTCTTATCTCGGCAACGGCCCAAGCCGAGGCTCGCACTCCAAAGAGGGTACCTTTGGAGCTAGTTGCCTCCCACTTTTAACGGCTGGGCGCCTTAAGCGCCTGCCCTCCCGCTCGGTGACGCTAGAAAGGTCGGTAGAGACCAACAGCATTCAAAAAATAATAATAATGAATGGACAGCACCATTAGGTACTTATTATTTTGAAAGATAAATTAGGGATGATTTTCAATTAAATATATTTTTTAGTCTTCCCAGTACTTTCACTTAATTCCTTCAGTTATAAGCAAAACATATTATTCGATAGTCACGGAAATCAAGAATCTATTTTCTATTCACATTCAAGGTTGGATTTACTGTTTATTCTAGATAGTTTGTACCTTGGTAGTTATTTTAGAATAATTCCATTTGCTTTTTGTGACTTTACCGTTTACTCGATCTAGAATTCGATTAAGATTCAGAAAGTAAGCGGGTATTTATAAGAGATCTGTACTTATTGTTTAGTTGTAGTGTATCGAGAGCAAATAAGGCAGCAACATGAAGAATTTGACTCTGATTGCCCTGGTTTTAGTCGTCCTAGCGGTCTGCGTCTCAGCCAGGCCTGGAGGTAAGGACTTATTTTTCATCCCGTCGTCACCGCCCGAGACACGTCTTGAGCGACCCCGATGATCCTATAGCAGCCGTAGTACCGGCTTCGCTAAGATCACCGGACCAGTCTAGCCCTTCTGGCTCAGGTACCGCTTTCGACAATAGGATACCAGCGTAACCCAATCAGACACCGACCCCGCCGGCGAGGTTAACGTACCCCCCGTAGGTTAGCTAGAACGGTCGCGACTTTCCATAGGGTCCACTCTTCTAGTGGACGTAGTAATCTCGATTCTCCACTAGGATCCACTGTGTCTAGGGATCCAGGAACTAAGAGGTAGTTCCTGGATCCCTAGACACAGTGGATCCTAGTTAGGGTCCAGGATCTATGTATGTGATCGTTGAGCATTATTTATTTATTTATTCATTTTCGTTTGCGAACACTTTTAAGTGTAAACGATTTATATAGGTACATTATAGAATTTTATTTATAAAATGTCTAAGTACCCTTGTCTGTTATATAGGTAAAGATGATGAAAAAGGCGGCTGGGGCGATGGTGGTAAAGGTAAAAGAGGCGGTGGTGGAGGCGGAGGAGGCATCGGTGGATACGGAAAAGGCGGCGGTGGTAAAGGTGGTGATGACAGCTCTAGCAGTGAAAGTGATGAAGGGGGAAAAGGTGACGGCACCGGCAAAGGAGGCAAAAAATGGTAGTTTACCTTACTGGACTCATTTAGTACATACAAAAGGAAAAACGCGTTAGGTACTTATAAGGGTTGAAAATATTAGTAACGTCAATATCCTAACGTTCTCACCTCTGGGAGACCACCACACAGAGAGAGAGGGCATATCATAATCAACCATAACCAAGTGCGTTCTATTGATTAATATCTCTATAGTTAAAAAAGTATGTGAGTATATAAATCAATGTCACGGTTGGTTGCTAGGGTTACATCACTCTGTATTAGTTACTATATTACGCGAATTAGATTCAATTACACTACCTATTGCATCTAATAAAGTTATAATTAATTTGTAATAAATAATTTATTCAAACAAAACTGCATTTAATTTAATAGAATCAAAATGATTATCATATTCATTACAGTAGTACCTACCTATACTATAATCATGACCATCATAGCCTCTGTGGTGTGGTGGTTGAGCAGGTCGGCTCATAGCCCGGAAGCGGCGGGTTCGATTCCCGCAACAGGAAAAGAAACGCAAATACGTGTTCCGTGTCTGGGTATTGTGGGATCTTAGTCCTAGTAGTTCCTGGGTCCTTAAATACTCAAATACTCATTTATTAATAAACTATGTTTCATAACGCGTCAAATTATAAAAAGAACAGTCCTTTTGAGTACATATTATAGTAATATTAGTTATAGTGTATCATTATATACCTACATACAAATAAAGATGAACATAAAAATATTAATTAGAAGTGCATGTCAATTTCAAAATAGTGATTATTTAAATAATCAGAATAAAAATAGTTAATATTATAAATGTCAAAAAAATAAATAAGAGATAACTATTGAGAGATATAACTTGGCACGAGGTCTACGTTAGAATTCGTAGATGATAACTGGCTTGAAAATTAGGTAATAATTAAATAATTAATTAGGTAACAATAGTAATAATTAATATGTTAAAAATAAAACAAAATTTTCAATTGATGTTAATGCGTCATTACTTAAAACTTAGAGGGACTAGGATTTAGTTAGGGTCCAGGTTCCATGTACATTGTTTTATTTATTTATCATGAAACAGAGGTTCTCAAGTCTCCACAACGTATGTCCATACATACAAAACAAAAGTTTTTGCAGTAGGTAGTGTGCGGGGTTGTGGTGGTCAAATGCTAGAGGTTGTTAAAATAGTCAAGTGTGAGTAATTCGTTTAGGACTATTGTTGGTTTATACTACACTAACTACCATCCTCAGAATCATATGGTTACCAACTTTCTTATAAAAAGTACACTGATGCCTTTATTCATGTGAAATAGAGACTTTACAATACAATAATACTTTATTGAACACCAACTAATACATAAAAATGCACCTTAAAATCTTACAAAAAATGGTAGAACAGAGGGCGGCCTTATCGCATTAAGCAATTTCTTCCAGGCTGCCTTAGGATGGACAGGAATTAAAGAACCATAATTGCTGTTGGTGTTGTTACAACTTATAAACTTTACATCTTTTCATACAAGAATAATAAGAAGAGATAAAGCTTTGATACATTAGTTTATATATGCATTTGTTAACTGTGGCAGAAATTTACTAAATTCAAACATTAATTTAAAATTAATGGCATGGTAGTCCTGTAACTCTATAATAGCTGTATATAGGTACCGCAGTAATCTTATCTTACTTCTGTTGCTAGTATACTATTATATAATCTGTGATTCTGTCTATAATTTACGGTATCACGGTTCTGAAAGGACTCGTAAGATTTTTTGTGCCTATCAGTGAGCTACAAAAACAACCAAAGACCAAACCGCCGAACTCTGACAAGGACAGAGTAATTTGTAATTACTTTTAAGAACAAGACAATAGTATTATAATTAAGTTCTTTGAATTATTGAAACTATGTAATTAAAGAATCAGTAGGTAACTGTAAGAACATAAGACCGAGTGTACTGATTTTTTAATTACATACGCATATTAAGAAAATGTATGCAGGTTTTTCCTCATTGCTATGGAGAAACCAAAATGAATGCACATTACGCTAATTAGATATCTTCAGGGGCTTTACCAAGGACCAGGTGATTGCGTTGGTAATTCCCAATTTTCTTTTACCACGGTCAGGTCGGGTCTTTAATCATACCTAATCATTTTCTGAACGGAAAATGTCATTAATTTTCTAGCGGTACTCTAATAGCTAATTAAGGCATATTTTTACGCGATTGGAGAAAGGGGCGTTTTAAGAAAAGAAGAAGCAAGACATTCATTTGTTCGATGCCGCGTCAGGACAAGTATTTGTGTACAGGAAAAAAAGCGCAAATACTATATGTTCTGAGTCTGGGTGTTGTGTGAGCATGATCCTCATAGTTCCTGTGGGCCCCTAGATACAGGGAATCCTAGTTAGGATCCAGGATCTATTTATGTGATCTTTTCTATTATTCTATCTTATCTATTATTATTATAATTCATGTGTTGGTGCTAATAAGGAGCAAAATATAATTTAGGCTCGAATTGCGTAAAAATTCTGCGAAATCCGTTTAAAATTTTCATATAACCAAGTTACGCTTATCTCTAATTTTTTAAGCTCCAAACTACTTGAGTTCTAATTATATGATCAAATTATGGATATTATAGTTGTCACTAAACCCTTTGTGCGTCCGTCACAGTCACCAAAACCATGACATTCAGGCCTGACCGTGACGCTTCCGATGCGATAATTTGCCGTGGCCCAACCTTCCCGTCCCCACGTGATTATACTAATAAATACTATTGTACCTTGTTGTATTTAGAGTTTTCATATTTCCATCAAGCTACCCGAACTGTGAATAAAACTTTAGAGTGACAAAGTTGTTATGCTGCCTGCCATACATGTTCCGTGAAATCTAATGGAATATAAAACAAGCAGGCTTTGAATTTGGGACTAACAGTGAGTTTTGCGGAGAACGTCGACTGGTGGTCAAAATGGTAAAGATTTTGGCTTTGGTTATAATGTTGTTTGGTGTTCTTTACGTGAATTCTCTGCCATCGGGTAAGTTGAGCGTAAGTATAATAATAATTTAATAAGCCTCTGCGCCAGGTTTTAAAACCACTTACCTACAAAAAAATGTGAAGAGGCTTTGAGTGAACGCGTTATACTGACAAACGCACGCAGTGAGTTGCACATAAAATAAAAAATATTTGTAAAGTAGAGTACTTAAGTAAGTAAGTAAATAGTATTAGTAAAATAGTACAGGGAGTGTATTTTATGGTTTTACAGGAGGCAGAGTAAGGCGTGGCTTCAATAATAGCGGGCATGGAAGCGATAGCGGAGGCGGGTATTTCAACCAAGGAAGTAACGAGCGAGATGCAAGCAAGAAAAGTAAGTATACTTATAATTTAATCCGTGGTACAGGTATGTTTTCTATTATGTACTAAAGTAAGTTAAATAAGTTATAATAATTGAATTATTAGTAAAATTAATAATATAGTAGGTACATTATTATTATTACTTATTCAACTTACTTTATAAGCTTGTTCAGACATTTGGTTATTTTTTTCTAGCAACGATAGCAGAGATACCTACGGCTACGGCAGAGATGATCACAGCCAGAACGAGCATCACAGCGGCCGCGACCGCGGGAGACGGCCTATCTAAGCTTCAAAATCCACGCTCGCCTCCTCTTGTTTCCATTGACCACATCTGCTGGGCGATCACGTAAATCGATTACAACCGATAGAAACACAAATTTATATGGATTTGACGGTTTCAATACGCAGTTTATGTGCATAGTTAGTATGGAACTTTCTCCTGTTGCATTGCAATCAAAGTTCCGTGAATACCTCCCAAGGGAGGCACATTTCCTTCCTAAGTAGATAATTTCCGTAGTAACTATGCACATAAACTGCGTATTAAAACTGTCAAATCCATAGAAATTTATCTTTTTATACATTGCAATCAAGTTGCACGATCGCCTAGCTGGTATACATTAAACAATGTATATTTTAATAAAACTTTATATAACCACTAGTTTAAGCGTTTGTGTTACTTACTAGGGTACTTTATTGAAATAAAAATATGCCAGTACTCGTAGTTGCTTTTTATTCATAAGGTTTATATAAATTATTTAGAGTATAATATAAAAGTCAAAACAAAGTATTTTCAGGAATATACGTTAACGTGTAACTACCTATCAATAAATTAAAAATTTAGCAGGTAATGATATAATAGCATTATTTTGATGTAAGACAGTAAAATATAATTAATAATAATAATATAGTATCATTGATCATTCTAACTTACTTTATAAATTTATTAGTTACGTACTTATTTCACAAATTCCACAAAAATAATTGGTACAATACTTTATTCATAATTTTCTTACCTAATACTAAATCCACGCTTTTCTCCCTTGATTTATATGGTAGTGTATAATTATATCATCACACCCCACCATTTTATCCTTCGCTTCTACAACCAACATTTATACTATAATTATATTACAATATTATAGCATATAATATTGTATATATTAATATATTATAATTATAATATAAAGTATGCATTATAGAGACACTAAATAGGTTATAAGTTGAAAATAATCGCCTGTTGATATTCAGTTTGACAGGATTCATTCATTGACTGATCTGAAACAAAATAACCTAATTTTAACCATACCTAATTTAACCATATTCTTTTAAATATATAAATAAAATAGAAAAAGGAAATAAAAAGGGAACTTAAACTAACAAACCACTACCAGTAGGCAACGTGCCCAATATGCTGGCAGCATTGCCACGTTGAATGGCAATGCTCAATCTTTGGCCGAAGTAGAAGCCAGCATTTTGGTCACGTGTTGCTTCGATCAGACATTTAGAAAGGTCTTTAAAAATTTAGTGAGCACTCGGTATTTATATATTGATTATTTTTATAATACTTAAATAAATAAATAAAATTACCCGTCTATTTCAATAATTTTTCAAGATAAAGTATTGGTCGTGTAAGTAATAAGTGTGAAAATTTCATGCAAAACACAACCGCAAAACATACGTTTCTTTTTAATCCTATTAGTAGGCAAAAGGGCAGTAATATTATTCAACACAGTTCTAGAATATATAATGGTATAATCGTATTTTAGAGTATTTAGCCAATGTTATTATTATATTCGTGGCAACGGGCAAACAACGATTTTATTCTTTGTTATACTTAATTTTTAAACCATTGCCTTTCCTTTTGTCCTGAATTAATGTATTCTATTCTGTTAAGTCAAAGGATCCTTTTCTAAAATCCTTATGGTATGGGTCATAGAGATGTTTTTTATGTTAATTAATGATTAGATGATCTAGTCGTTCACCTGAAGTTAAGCGAAACGGCAGCAGATGCAGTGTCAATCAGAACTCTAAAATATAGTTTCACGTGACATCGCACTGATGCACGGATGTACTTAATCCTTAATCATGTAGAATATGTATCAGCTGGTTGATATCCAGTGCTAAACAATATTAAGTTGGTAATAATGTTTAGCCACAGTATAAGTAAACATATGGATCTGCCCCATAATTAGCCAGCGCTACAACCTCAGAAACTATACTTAGCTATGCTAGCTAGCCTCTACCTATTGATACAACCTTGGCTACAACGAAAGGAGGTTACGTGTAGCTATTAGCAGATCCCTGCGGTTTCATCTGCGTGGACATAGAATTATATTAATTCACAGGATTCACTAAATTTTCCAGGATAATATAGATCTATATCTTATCTCATATGTTAGAAACTCCGGTAAGCTACTACCTTCTTACTAAGGTCTATTAAAATACAACTTAGGTCACCAACACTTTCTCCCTGGTTCTCGTATGTACCTACGTTTTAAATATGTGTCAACTTGGCAGGCCAAATACTCGACGCTCATTGGTTGCCTGTTGATCATCGACTGTCTTCAACCAATGAGCATACCGTATTGGTATTGTCAAGTCAACACGAGTTTGGAGGTAAGAAAAACCGGGGGCTAGGGGTATAAGTGCAAACTTAAGAGCTGTAAAATTTTAGTGCACACGGGCATTAAAGTTGCTTAATGTAAATATATAACTCAAAGGTGACTGTCTGACTGACTGACTGACATAGTGATCTATCAACGCACAGCCCAAACCACTGGACGTATCGGGCTGTAATTTCGCATGCAGGTAGATGTTATGACGTAGACATCCGTTAAGAAAGGATTTTTCGAAATTTTCTTGAATTATTTTCCCATAGGCCACGCCGCGAGCGAAGCTGCGGGCAGAAGCTCGTGTATTATAATACCTTTTATAAAATTGAGCAATATCAATTCGTTTTCCATTTATTTGTTACCAGTACGAAAAAGCTTTAAATTAGGGCTATCTGATCTTAAGTTAAATTAGATGTAAATTTAACTTAAGATCAGATAGCCCTAATTTAAAGCTTTTTCATACATTCACGTGGTTTTTGCATTAAACAGAAGCAGAAATCAGAGTATATTATATATATACCATCACTACGTACCTGCACTATTATGACGTGATGTACATTAACTACATACGTAGCTTTGGATTTCATAACGTTTAGCTAATTTTTTTTTTTTTTTTTATCTTAAGGGATGATATGACGAGCTAACCGTTCGCCTGATGTTAAGCGACACGGCTGCCCATATCAGTTGTAATGTCACTCAGAACTCTAAAGTATAGAGTTTCGCGTGACACTACACTGCGCACGTCATCCTGAGACATCAACACAATCTAGTAACAAGATTACTAGACTGTGAGATCAGGTCATAAAGTCTCATTTGCCGAGTAATTTCACTAGCTACAGTGCCCTTCAAACCGGAATACAGAAAATACTTAAATAAGACTGATAACTTGACTGGCCCGATAGCTCAGTTGGTAGTAGCCCTGCCTTCTGAACTATGGGTTGTGGGTTCGATTCCCACTCAGGACAAACATTTGTGTGATGAACATAGGTGTTTGTTCTGTGTCTGGGTGTCATATTGTATTCTATGTATGTATTTACAAACAAAAAAGTATCTAAGTATTGTATCAGTTATCTGGTTCCCATAGCACAAGCTTTGCTTAGTTTGGGGCTAGATGGCGTTGTGTGAGATGTCCACACATATTATTATTATTATTATTAAGTACCCACCAGCTTATTTCTTCCCAAAACTTCCTCCACTGGAGACCGAACTGGCGCTGGCGGAAGACTTAGAGAAGGACTGCGTGGCCACCGGTACTGAATGCACCCCGCCGTATCCGTGCCCGCCGTTACCCACGGGCCCGTAGCCGCCGTACCCGCCGCCGCCGCCGTAGCCGCCGAGCCCTACGTCGTGGTAGTAACGGCGGACCCTCTCACCTGAAAAAAGTGCATAATATGCTAATATAAGCAATACCTCGCACGACGCAATAATGATTTAAAAAAAAAATTGATCAAAGACTTTTATTAACCTAAAATCATTTTTTGCAATGTGTTCGGAACGTCCGGTATCGTTAGTTTCCCACCTAATTCTATTATTTAATCCACCTATATAACTATTTGCTTTATTATGTTAGGTAAGTATTATACAATACACGATGGGTACCTAAGCATGTGGCGTTCTATCATCAGGGTCTCTAACTCTCTATAGAATTAACACTTCATTTAAGTATCTTATAATTATTGCATTATAAAAAAAAAGAATGTGCTATAGAAAACTCGACTGAAGTAAAACTTCTTTAGTTTAGCTCCATCTATCGGTCGGTATAACTTTGTTTTTGCTTTGTTTAATGTTAGTGTCACCATCTTGACAATTTTAAATTGCTATTTTACCGGACATACCTACAGGATAATACAAATTTTAAGTAATTTTTAACTTTGTTATGTTGACAATGGAGATCTTCGTGAACCAATTTCAAACTTACTAATAAAGTACTTTATTAAACTTGAAAATTGTTGATGTTTAACCATGTATATTCCACATAAATATATCTACGTTTGTACTATTTCTGTTTTATTATATGGCCTCGCGCTACGACGGCTACGAGCTACGAATCTGTCGAGGGCAAAAGAATCACGTAACGCTGCCTGTTCTGATAAAATATATATATATATATTCCCTATGTCAGGGACCCAGGAACTAAGAGGACCATGGTCCCACCACACCCAGTACAAGTATTTGCGCTTTTACGCACAAATACTTGCCTCGTCCACGGGAATCGAACCCGCCGCCTCCGGATTATGAGACGACCAGCTCTACCACCACCCCACAGAGGCTGTAATAGGTACCTACTTACTGAAAATTAATAAGAAAATGTAAATTATTTTTATTACCTGGAGCAGCATTGCAAGACAGAACTAGCGCAGCAAGAAGTAGCACCAACCTGACCATTTTTGCAGACGGGTTATAATTGCAACTGAAAGGAAACTGTCCAAAAATCTGAGCAGGAGTTGATTTTATATAGCACCCATGTCATGGTCTAAACTGCCCCATCATTCTGGATTGTTCGCGTAAAACCGAGAAATCAGAATTGTCATCAACTTTAGAGTTCCTTTCATGAAACGTTAATTTATGTTTAAAGATTTTTGGTAATATTTTGTGGATCTATGTAATTATGTGAACTACGAAAAAATTACAAAAATGAAATGGTTTTTTAGATACTTAATATCCTCTTACTATTCTCCGGACGCGGACATATTTTAAATATACAAAGTGGAATTTAATTCGTTCTTTTCCTTTAATGTATGTATTCAGTCTATGCTATAGAATGCTCTCATATAACTAAATACAAAAAGAACTTATGAAATAAAACTTAAATCTAGGTATTATCAAATTTAAATTCTAAAGAAAAGCCTTATGACATTGAACAAAGCAGGTGTTTTATTGCCTACGAAACTTTTACAAAGCACTCAGCTGGTGCCCGCGCTATGTGTACCGTTAAACAGACATTTCGACTGTCATGCAGTTATTTTAAGAGGCACTAAATACTAAAACAAAATCTATTATTTTTAAATTGGTTCTTGTCCGAATATTCTATAACATGGTATCCCTCACATCGTTACAAGAAGACTTAATAAACTTAGAAAATATTTACTGCTTCCGTATTTCCTACCATTGTAAATGAAAATATATGTGAAAAATTACTAAAACAATATGTAGATATTAATGTTATGTCATAAAAAACACAATTTGTGACCCTTAAATATATATTCCGTTTAACGTTCCTTCAAGCCTTACAGTCCTTATATTTTATCGTTAAAACTTGCGCTAACTTTATACGTTTACTTACCTAGAGCTCTCGAGCAAAATTCGAAGAAATTATTCCTCAGCCAACTTAATTCATTAGTTAAAACAGGTGAACAAATTTTTATCCCAGAAAATTGTGATCAAAAATCTTGGACTGCATGTGTTGGACGTTAAAGCGTCGTAAACACTCGTCTGAATGGGAACCAAAATCTATAATTACAATATACAATATAAAATATGATACGGAATGGGTCTTTATTAATCCTGCGGATCCATGGATCTTGAAATCTTGAAACCTAGCTACTGAACTGTCAACATGGAAAATAGTCTCACACTTGACAATTTTTTTTGTGAATTGTTATCACGTACAATGGTAGCCCACGCATTGAAGGAGATTGTTTTTACGACAAGTTTTTACCCGATTTAAAGCTTTCTGTATAATCTAGCAAATACAAGGAAAACCCATTTGACCATGTCTAATCGACCACCACCATGATTCTATGTCAATGCGTATTGGGGCGATCTCATACTGAAGATAATGGGAAACTGGGTTGAAGACCCTTCCAGAATATTCCTCAGTCTGGAAGTAGGTATAATAGGTACTTAATTATACAACTTATTGATTATGTGATGTGTGGGTGGTTACTTTCGTAATAATTTTTTTTGGCTCCACACTTTTGTGTATTTAGCCAGTGTCAAGTAATTGATAATTTTTCAAGTGAATTAATAATAGGTCTTTACCTATGAAATTGCCGTATTGCAGTACAGACTTTTTCAAACAAAAAAGTTTTGATTGGCTATGAATTCTAAATTCAAATTAATTTTGTTTTAAAAATATGACATTCTATTTACAATATAAGTCTTTTGTTTATTGATTAGCGTTGTATTTTCATTACATTTCAACATTTTTCCTCATAATGGATACTTTGAAATTTCGTGTAATTATGGAATATGAGTTCCGTCGTGGCACCAACGCGGCACAAACGACACGTAACATCAACGACGTTTACGGAGAGAACTGTACAAACGAACGTACAACCCGTTATTGGTTTGCTCGGTTCCGTTCTGGGAATTTTGACTTGAAAAATGAACCTCGTGGTCGTCCGGAAACTTTGGTCAACAATGATGAATTAAAGGCGATTGTGGAAGCTGATGAATCTCAATCTACAGCTGAGCTGGCAGCAGCTTTTGATGTTAGCATCAAAACAATATTGGTCCATTTGCGACAGATTGGCAAGATAAAAAAGCTTGATAGATGGGTGCCCCACGAATTTAACGATCGCCAGCGCAACGTACGCGTCGAGACTTGCCTTGCGCTGCTTAACAGGCACAGAAATGAAGGAATTTTGAACCGAATTGTTACGTGCGACGAAAAATGGATTCTTTTTGACAATCGAAAGCGCTCAGCAAGTTGGTTAGATCCTGGTTCGGTACCAAAGCAATGTGCAAAACGAAAAATGACCCCTAGAAAGGTGATGGTCACAGTTTGGTGGTCTAGTGCTGGTGTGATTCATCATAGCTTTTTACAAAACGGCGAGAGCATTACTGCAGATGTGTACATTGAAGAACTGACCACAATGATGGTGAAACTCGCACGTCTGCAACCAGCTTTGGTCAATCGGTCGTCTCCACTGCTACTTCACGACAACGCGCGACCCCATACTGCACAACAGACCGTCTCTAAGCTGCATGAGTTGGGTTTGGAAGCTCTCCCTCATCCGCCATACTCACCAGATCTTGCGCCTACCGACTATTACTTTTTCCAAAATTTGGACAACTTTTTAGCGGGAAAAAAATTCAATTCCCGAGAGGCAGTACAAAACGCCTTTGAAGAGTTTGTTGTCTCCCGTCCTGCTGATTTTTTCAAGAAGGGCATCCATAAACTGCCACAGCGTTGGCAAAGATGCATTGATTACAGGGGTGATTACTTTGAATAAAAGAAATAAATAAGTTCGAAAAAAAAATACATTAACTTTTTTCAAACAAAACGGCAATTTCATAGGTAAAGACCTATATTACGTATATATGTCATGTCAAGTCACAGTCCAAGTCAACAAGTCAAGTCATAGTCTAGTCTAGTCTAGTCAAGTTATACCCTAGTAAAGTGGTGGCAACTTTATCAGTAGCTTGTATGGAGTTTTGGAAACAACACGAAAATAAACGTTTCATCATCATTAAGTATACCACTTTCCCACACTCATGCCTGTAATTCAGCACTTAACGAATAAAACGCCACCAATTTTATGCAAAAACACTGAAAATAACACTAGTTTTGGAAAATAATACAATGCGGTGACGCGATCTTTTTCGTTTTCTCGCCAAAACTTATGTAATGATGTTTATTTATGTAGTGTATAGTTTGTAGTTATATGATATTTTTCTTTTGTTTCATTTACTCTAAATTCAAAATTCCGTATTCTATTGTCTCTTTTGAAATGACGCTGTCAAAATGTGATAAACAATTGCCATCAAAAAAAATCGGCGGCTTGCGTCGTCTAAATGTATTGTAAAATTAACTTGTGCTATAATATATAAATAGGGCGAATTCTGTGCTTGCTATCATTAAAATATAGGAGTTTCGTCTAGACTTGTGTGATGCTTTTTTTACTACCAAATGCCTGATTGAGTAGGCGGGAATCGACTCTTGGGAACGTTTCGCCACAAATACAGTATAAAATGGAGGTCAGTGGTCAAAATACAATTATTTTAAAAGAATTTATATTCATTAAAAAATTAATCTGGCGAATATGATCTAAACATGAGGTTTCCGAGGTGTCATGAGGTTTCTATTAATTCACTAAAAGGGTGATGATTGCAAATAAAACATAACAAATCTTTTTACATCTCAATATTTTTTATTTACAAATAATTAAAAAAAATGTGAGTTGACGTCACAATAACAAATCTAAACTGTACCTAATACTTATTACATAATTAGTATTGTATTTTATATAAACAGCTTGAATAGTTATTAAGGGACTGACCTTAGTTTATTTAAAAATATTTATTGAGAGTGTACTTCACGTACTTTTTGGTTTTTATTTAATTATAAAGATTTTTTAACCCCGCAGGTGACATGCGAACTAAGGCCCGTGTCACAGAAGTACGCTCAGTCGTGAATCTCTGCTCAAGACAAAATTTCATTCACTAAGGTCCGTAGGTATTACAGAACTATGCTTAAGTCCTTATTAGAGAACGATGCTCATTCTCTAATTGATCACTTTATGAAATCTCTGCTTGAACACGGATCGATGACTGAGCGTCGTTCTGTAATACGGACCTTAGTCATCGATTGATGCTCAAGAAATTTCATTCACTATTTGATAATTTTGTGAATGACCCTCTTGAGTAGAGATTCACGACTGAGCGTAATTCTGTAATACGAGCCAATATCATCAATTAGTGAATGAAATCTTTACTCGAGCATCAATCGACGACTGAGCAAAGTTCTGTAATACGGCCGCATACTTGCGTGAGGAATATTTTACACTTAGTTAATTATAAAATTATGCTTTATTTAGTCACATTGTATAAGATAAAATACATGTTATTATACAGTTATTGATCTAGATTTTAATTCACTGGCGCAAATGCAACTCATGTAGTACAAAACATTTATACTATTTAAAAAATGTACACTGTTAAAGCATTACAATTACTGCAAGTCCCCTGTATAATATTAAGGACCGTATTACAGAACGATGCTCAGTCATCGATCGATGCTCAAGCAGAGATTTCATTCACTAATTGATCACTTTATGAATGAAATCCCTGCTTGAGCACCGATCGATGACTGAGCATCCTTTTGTAATAAGGACCTAAGACTTGATTTTCATTGTGATGAAAGCTTTTGCACAAGTCGACACAGCACTATATAATTGCTAATATAACATAATTAGGCGAATAATATCTGTCGGGATAAGTAAAAAAAACTTTATTTTATGATATACTTGTTAATGATTTCAATTGCCAATACCACGTGAAGTCATGGCGATTTACATCAGTAATCAATGGAATATTACAATAAATTGATTTACTTAAATATTTTATCGTAAATATAAATAAGGGAAATATAAAATGTATCCCCTACTGTGGTTGTAATTTTTGTATAATAATATTAAAAAATGTATATAAATAGTAGTACAATTGCTTAGTAACGCAGACTAGCAGATTTTTGTTTCTACGCCGAAAAGCTTAACTCACCTAAAAATACAACAAAATTTAGCTACCAGATATATTTTTTACTACAATGAAATAGTAATACATAATGTAAGTATTATTATTTCAACAAATATTTGATGACGCAAACATTTATTATTAGTTCTGCAAATTAAACTGGGAATTTTGGAAAATAATTGTAACGTTACGTGCTGACGCTCGAGAAAGTCACCGCGGCTTGCGTTAGTAACTGGCTCCCAGAATAAGATCCGAAAGAAGGAAGAAGGATCTAATATGTCCGAACCCTGAACGAAGTAATTTCGACTTTTAACTGAAGTGAGTTTATCCGTTATTTACTTTCCAAAATTCTGATGATCTACGAAAAACACTTTCAACTGAAACCATATAATAATCATACATTTAAATTCATTATATTAAAATGTTTTACTTGTTATAATACCTTAATAAATTAAAAGTCTAGTATAAAATGAAAAAATAATAAAATTGCACACAATAATGCACCAATAAGTTTGAGGAACCACTTCATGTCAATTGTGATTTATTAGTTTAATAGTTTTCGTTGTATGTATTATTCAATTATTAATGTTTTACGTGTATAATCAATACATACAGTCTTCATACATTACATTACGAAGACATTTTAAAATGAATATATAGATAATGTGATGATTTTGAGATAAATCAGTCTATTTTGTTTATGTTTAGTCCATCTCCACTTTATCTATATTATTAAACCTACTACATGTATATAATATATATTGTATATATTTTCATGTCACAGTTACAAAATTGTAACTTCATTTTTTATTCATATTATACATACAAAACATATCCTTATTGCACTTTCATAAGTAAGCTAAAACAAAAAGTGTAATTCACAATAGTATTTGTTAAATAAATAAGTTTTATTTATGAATACTTACTGAATGTGAAAAATAATCGAAATATCGCACTTTAACTACATATATATAATAATAGCATCACAGATCTAAAAAAAAAGTTGAAGTGTGAAGATTATAAAGTGGACGTCCGATTCAATTTGTATTATTATTTATTATTATATTGTAATAATGCTTCGATAACTCTAATTCTCTACTGTTTTTACACTTGGCCCAGCGTTTCGAAGTTATTTCATTGCACATTGGACTGTGAGCGATCTACGAACATAGTATTGGGATCGCCCTAGATTTGCGGACGAGATTAAGCTGAAAATGTGCCAAAAATATGGTAATTTTCTTTATTGATTGATTTCAATTCCTATACACTCCAATATAAAATTCTGTTGACTACTTTTCGACGACTAATTAAAATCGATTTTTTAATATTATCTAGGTTGAAGCCGAGCGAATATCGATACCTGATATATATCGTATCTGATGATATACACTTTTAAGGAACAATAAATATATTTTAAGGCTACGATTCCCCAAATGACCATGTACATTTATTGTCAATGTACCACAGTCCAATAAAAAAATCAATCGAAAACTCAATTACAATAATAATTAAATTTAACATTACATATTTAATTAGATTTAAAAGACAACAGAGTAAACTAACAGCCTAAAACATTTAACATATATTTTAAATCTAAATCTTATATATAATGTGATACAATTTTCCGTATATATTTACATTGTGTTTAGTGATATTTTTGATTTAAAAAAATTAATTCTAATATAAATGTCTAATCACTAGCCATGTAACTCGCAATGTAATATGCAACGCTGTGATGTGTTGACAAATACATATTGAAGGGGTCCCAATATAACCAAAGTTTATCAACGGCTCAACTTAATTTGGTCGTTCTAACTATTGCGGTCTTTATCATTTCGGGCTGTATGAAAGTGCCAGCAATATCTTTAGAACAATCTAATCAAATTGAAACGTGTTTTTTAGAATCTTTTACGTGATTCGCGTCCGATTCGACGTCAGCTCTGGGCGTGGGTACTCCCTAACCAAACATTTTACGCTATATTATGCTACCGTTTCACTAAAGCCTGTAAACTTAAGTATCACAATAGTATCGCTAAATCCGCAGCAGTTTATATTGAATTTACTGTTATTTTTTTGTAACGCTTTGTAACAGTCTTGCATCTTAACAAATAAACTTGCTCCTTGAGAAATGTAGCATACAATATTAGCATGAATATGACAACGATATTCAATAAGATACCGTCTTAGTTTTGTTACATTCTATATTATTCTAACGTGATGTATATAACTGGTGCCAATCTAATCATGAACGATTTCAGAATACTGAAAATTACTGTCGTCTTATTCTCACTTCACTCTTGTTCAGTTATAGTGTAACGGAAGCGAGAAATCAAGTAGTTCTTCGGCTTATTTCTCTATTGGCTTGAGTAAAAGTGCACTATGTTGTATACAAATATCGTGGCACAAATGAAAAAGAAAAATAAAGTCAAATTAGAATAATTATGACACAAAAACATGCTAAAATTATTAAATATGTAAACTTATAATAAAAATTATTCATTATGAATTCATAGATAATAAAAATGTGATTTAATATATGTACATTAAATTTCATTAACGATTTCATACGATTGTTCCCATTGGCTATAATATATTCATATTATTATGCATTTGTTCGATCGAACATTATGCTTTAGCATCGTGACTTGAAAATTGAGCACAATATTAAAAAGCGAACTAGTATATAAAATGCATTCAGATTACAAATACAAAATGCAAACAAACACAAATAAGATCATTAATTTTGTCACATTTCATTTCAATAGAAAACGAAATGAGTGTAAAAATATATATATCTAGAATTCTCTAACGAATGGTTTATTGCATGCAGTGTCTTTGAATGGAAAAGTCCACCAAATGTATAAAATTCAGTTATCTTATAATAACAATAACGTTTAACATAATTTAGCTATATATATCTATATAGTATTCGGGGTGACGTCACCCCTATCAGCAGCAATATATAATATATTGCACAACAAAAATCGCTTCTTTGGTTTTCCAAGCGATACAAAAATTAATAAATTCGACTTGAAAACTGTATTTTTCCTACACTTCTGCGACTGATTTAACATTCTACAGTCGAATAATTTTCTTATTAGATAATTTCAATTTTAGTGCCATCACGCTTAATTTACGACTCCAGTCAACAATCAATCTTTAGATAGAAACCATCAATAAAATAAAATACTTTACAAAAACTTTGTCTCGCTTTTACCAGTGAAATTTCTCCTTAGCCAAAAGTGAACAAAGCATTTTATAACGTAAACTAGTTTATCGACCATTTATAAAAAATGCCATAGCCGATTTGATTTTTTTTTTCTCCCGAGGGTAGGGATCCTAAGGTGGTTTGATTACAGTAATTAGTCACATGCAACCAGATTTTAATTGATCGATTTATTCAAAGATCGATTACTGAAGTCGTTAATCGAGACCTGCCGATCGCATCATCGGTCAATATAGTATATAGTCAATATATCAATATTCGATATGGTCAAATACATACCGTTATTTCAGTGTACCTTTACGTCGCGATTCGATTCTTGAAGCACCGTTTAAGTTACGCAAGTTTATTATAGAGTTCGATCACGCAATTTTTCCCACATTTTAAACGCACCGATATGTCCTACTAAAAAACCTTTGCACTAGCAGCTTCAAAGACGCGTTTATTTATTTTCCTAGGCATGTGTGGCCTTTAGCAACGTTAAATGGATAATCTGTTTTTTTAGGACACAAGGACTTTCAATCTTTGACTATTTCTGCGAAGCTTTATAGCTAGGAACTAGCAACAGGTAAAAAATTTAACAAAACTGGATAACATAAGCTCTTTTTCGTTTGTCTTGAATATCTTTTGTTTCAAAATCCGGTTTATTCTAGATCCCAAATGTAAAGCCTTTTCTATTATTGCGGTCCAGGCTATGAACAACTCTCCTTTACCGAAAAATACTTCTAAATTATTCAGGAAGTGCCAAGTTTCGGGCAGAATAATGCATTTAAAGTTACCAAATATCAAACGTTTTCTTACCAGGATAATATGTTCTAATTGTATCCCTTTTTAATCCGTTGTCAAATTTCGCCTTTGTGTTGTTATCTTCTTAAATGCTTGCGTCGCGATTTTGCGTCCATCTTTGCGTGCTTAAATGCTTTTTTTTATTGTTTGATAGGTTTGCGTTTGTTTTTTTTTGTTTCATTGAGTTCTCGCATTATGGGTGCTAGAGTCCTTGCGTTCTTACACTCTTTCATAGTGACAGTGACATCCTTGACTGCGTGCATCCTAGTCTCATTGCGTCCTCGCATTAATGAGCGCTTGCGTCCCGATCTTGCGTCCTCGCATCCTTGACTGCTTGCGTCCTTGTCTCACTACGTTCTAACATCATGCGTGCCTGCATGCTTGTCTTCTTGCTTGTCTCCTTGCGTGTCCCCTTGCGTGGTGCGTTAGAAGTGCGACTCGTAGCTGGCGGCCGTCCGTCAGAGCTGGGTGTCGGGCGGCGCGAGGCGAGCCGCGTCCGGCGGCGCTTCCCCCGGGTTCATGTCGATGCGGCCCGCTTTGCTCCACACTAGCATGTCCATTATGAACGCTAGGCCCATTAGGCCCGCGGACAGACCTGCAATATAAACAGTAAGGTTAGGAAAGCTTTAATTTAAACAAACTTTTTGTAAACATATGTCTGGAGCCTACCTAGGATTCCTTGTTTCTAGGTACCCAGGAACTACGAGGACTATGGTCCCACAATACCCACCCACAGAACAGGTATTTGCGGTATTAATTGCGTGGAAAAACCGCCTTCACGGTTTTTAAATCTATAATTTTTGCGAGCTGGCAACGATATATATCTCACCTAAAAAATACAAATGTATATCCCACCTAGATACAGATGTACTTTTTTTTATTGTGAAGAATGATGTGACGAGCTGGTCGTTTACCTGATGTTAAGCGACACGGCCACTCATAACAGAACAGTGTCACTCGTAACTCTAAAATATAAAGTTTCGCGTGACACTGCACTGCGCACATCATCTTGAGACAGCAGCACAGTCTGGTAATAAGATTACTCGACTATGAGACCAGATCATAAAGTCTCAACTACTCAGTAATTTCACTAACTACAGTGCCCTTCAAACCGGAACACAGTAGTGCTTGCGCACTACTGCTTGGCGGCAGAATAACTGGCAAAGCGGTGGTACCTACCTAGACGAACTTTGCAGAAAAGTCCTACCACCCAGTAGTATGTACACCCACCTAGATACAGGTGCCAGAAGCTGTCGCCGTCGTAGGAGGCGCAGGCGCCGGCGAGGCCGCAGGCGGCGTCCTGCAGTAGTATGTACACCCACCTAGATACAGGTGCCGGAAGCTGTCGCCGTCGTAGGAGGCGCAGGCGCCGGCGAGGCCGCAGGCGGCGTCCTGCAGTAGTATGTACACCCACCTAGATACAGGTGCCGGAAGCTGTCGCCGTCGTAGGAGGCGCAGGCGCCGGCGAGGCCGCAGGCGGCGTCCTGCAGTAGTATGTACACCCACCTAGATACAGGTGCCGGAAGCTGTCGCCGTCGTAGGAGGCGCAGGCGCCGGCGAGGCCGCAGGCGGCGTCCTGCAGTAGTATGTACACCCACCTAGATACAGGTGCCGGAAGCTGTCGCCGTCGTAGGAGGCGCAGGCGCCGGCGAGGCCGCAGGCGGCGTCCTGCAGTAGTATGTACACCCACCTAGATACAGGTGCCGGAAGCTGTCGCCGTCGTAGGAGGCGCAGGCGCCGGCGAGGCCGCAGGCGGCGTCCTGCAGTAGTATGTACACCCACCTAGATACAGGTGCCGGAAGCTGTCGCCGTCGTAGGAGGCGCAGGCGCCGGCGAGGCCGCAGGCGGCGTCCTGCAGTAGTATGTACACCCACCTAGATACAGGTGCCGGAAGCTGTCGCCGTCGTAGGAGGCGCAGGCGCCGGCGAGGCCGCAGGCGGCGTCCTGCAGTAGTATGTACACCCACCTAGATACAGGTGCCGGAAGCTGTCGCCGTCGTAGGAGGCGCAGGCGCCGGCGAGGCCGCAGGCGGCGTCCCGCAGGCGGCACGCGGCGTCCACGGCGGCGCCGAACACGATCGGGCACGGCACGTTGCCGAACACGCCTATCGCGAACTGGATCACCCCCATCGCCATCGCTTTGTCTGGAATATTCCAAATTATATTTATGAATAGGTCAGATTTGGCTTTTACATCTTGAATGATTACTAACTTAATTCAACCACCCATTTCACCCTCTTAAGGGTGGAATTTCGAAAAATCTTTTATTAGCGGATGCCTACGTCATAACATCTACCTGCATGCCAAATTTCAGCCCGATCCGTCTAGTGGTTTGGGCTGTGCGTTGATAGATCACTATGTCAGTCAATCAGTCAGTCAGTCACATTTGAGTTATATTCGTATATAATTAGATTAACTTGTGAAATTATTACAAATACTAAAGGCACAAAATAACACTAAAAGAAGAAGAAGTATATAAATATTTACTTCGATAACCAAGGAACTATAACATCATCATCATCATCATCAGCTTATGTTAGTCCACTGCTGGACATAAGCCTCTCCCAAGGCACGCCACTGAGCCCGGTCTTCGGCTCTATTTTTCCAGTTACTGCCAGCCACCTTGCGTATATCATCGCTCCATCTTGCCACTGTGCGTCCTACACTACGTCTGCCTACGCGTTCTCCACTCTAGAACACGTCTGCCCCAACAGTTATCGGTTCTTCGGCAGATATGACCAGCCCATTGCCACTTGCTTGCCAGTTAGCTACAAGTATAACGAACCGCGTTTGTCGGTGCACCGTATGATGAGCAGCACCGCGCCGACCTCCCCGCTGGAGTGGACGAACATGACGGCGGCGAAGACCGCGATGAACACGTAGATCTGCGAGCACGAGCCGCCGCACTCGCCGCTCACCGCGAACCCTCCCGCCGCGGAGAACGCCTCGCCCGACTGGTTCAGGTTGTACCGCTCGATGCTGGAATGGAGGAGCGCTTGCTACAAACGGTCCGTGTTATAAATAAACCAGTGTGATAAGTAAAACTTATTACAGTTATTAGTCTTATTACAAAACGTGGACTAAGTAGTTCTAGTTTGTTACGGTACTTAGTAGTTAGACCTTGACTTTATTACAAAATGCCGACTAATCGAAGACCAGCTGATACCAGAGATAGTCCATGGTATAACTATTGACCATAGACTAAATACGAAAAAAGTTTGCTTATTTGTGTTACCAATCAACGCGCGTTTGATATTTCTGTTTATTGTTGTTATTGCTAACTACACTGCAATAAACATAAATATCGTAAAAATTGGAGCAACATAATATAAAAACCGAACCGTGTAGATATATTTTTTCAAAGACCCAAAACAACCTTAAAATCCTGTAACAATGAAAGGCTGACTCAACTTTTTTTGACGGATAAATAGTTTTTTAATCATAAAAGTTTAATTTTTCCACCACAGTAGCGCTAGCTTCGTTGCTTTAGCGAGTTAGTACTATAGTTAAACTAGGGATATCGGAGGACTAACTTTAGACCATGGACGATCCCCCGATCAGTGTTAAACTTGTTTTTGCAATAAGGTTTTTAACTAGTCATGGCTTAAATCTAGTACTAATTTTAGTCCACGCTTAGTCTACGTCTTGTAATAAGACGGCTTTAGTTTAGCTCCTTCTATTGACCGGTATAATTTTGTTTGTTTTAATTTTAATGACGCCATCTTGACAATTGTAAATTGTCATTTTACCGGACGAACCGGACGAAATTTTTTTTACTTTGTTACGTTGGAAATGAATAAAGTCAAAGTCAAAAGATTTATTACAAATAGGCACATTTTTAGCACTTAAGTCAAAATTATATTACGTACTTAAAATTAAGCCTAAATCTGCCAAGTTGACATGAATTTACCAAATGTGAACACGAGAAGTTAGAAGAAAGTATTGCTTAACCAAATTGTCGTTTTTGATAGGATAGGGAACCTAGTAATATCAGTTTAAAACAGTTAGTTTAAAAACATCCACACGGGTCCATGGCAAAGTCTTCCAGAGTGTCACGACCAGGCCTTCGACTTCGCCCGGCCAATGGCCAGCTGTAAGCCCCACCGCGCGTCACGGTGGGCGCTATTTAGCTGGCCCCCAGCTGCCAGCTCGGCTGACAGCTGATCGCTGTGCAAGTCCTGCGTCACCTCCTACAGCGGGAGTAGAGCAGGCGGCTCGGAGAACCGTGATCTCCGAGCTTCACTTTCTGTCCCTACTCTAATCCAATCTAATAATAATTTAACATAAAGCACGGATCCAGCTGTCTGTGGTTTAGCAGCTAGAAAAACATCCAATGCAGATTGTTTTTTTTAATGTTTCTGATTGATGCGCTTGCTTTGCTATTTCTCTTATTATATACTCTTAAATAGGTACTGTTTACATTTAATTGTATTCTCTTGTTGTATGTATATTCTTGTAAATTTTATTTTATTTTCGTGAGTCCTGAATTTTTTTTTTTCTTACTTTCTTTCTTGCTATCTTACGTTCAGTCTTGTCAATACCAGTTCAGAAATAAATAGACATTATAATATTAGAATTTCTTGGATTTTTTTTAAATGATTATAAAAAGCAGAAGTTTCTCCATTAGGCTGAATCCAAAGGCACATACATGTGTATGTTTTCTATTTAATATTGATTAATTGATTAAATGAATAATATGTGTGGACATTTCACACAGCGCCATCTAGTCCCAAATTAAGCAAAGCTTGTGCTATGAGAACCAGATAACTGATGAATGATTTAGAAAATTATTTTTTTATTTGTATCAGTTTCTTTACAGATCGCATAGAAAATCAGTTCAGGTTTTTTTTTGTTTTTAAATGCAAATAACTAGAAAAAATATTCATAATAATTATGCTAATAACATCAAGTACTTCTCACTAAGGAGATTGGAATCGGTTCAACCTTTTCTTAAGAATATCATTGACCAAGTGAGCGCAAAGCGCGATAAAAGCACCTCCGTTTTAGCTTGGTCTAAAATGATATTGTATACTGTATGTCCAGGATGTCCAACTGTCTTTTGTACGACGCATTTCCCAATTTCAGTGAAATTTTGGAAGCAATTTCTTTACAATTTAGTTTGTGGAGATGTTTCAAAATTGCGGAACCATGGGTGTTAAGAAAACGTATAAAATAGTTTTTTAGTTTTAAGATATGTAAAGGCAGACTCACAGTGAGTACAACTCGCAAAGTCACTAATCGTAATAAGGAATGGAACGCTTTTCCAACAACAGTGTTTCCTCCTGGGTATAACCTGGGTCTTTTTAAGTCAAGAGTGAACTCATCTCATGGGCAAGCGTGCTCCGCCTTAGACAACTTCGTCACTTACCACCAGGTGAGTTGTTGTCAAAAGCATGCCCATTTTACCATATTTTTTTTTTAAATTAATAGTATGTAGGTTTACTGACGTTTGTAGTGCCCGGTCGCCGCGATCGTTGCTGTCGATGCAGGTGCAGTTATAGTAGAGCCACGTGCTGTTGTCCAGCTGCATCGACGCCTCGCAGCCCGCTTGGCACGGAGATACGTATGTGAATGAGTCCTGGGAATTCAAAATGGCGGATTCAAGATGGCGGATGCAAGATGGTGGATTCAAGATGGCGGCTTCAAAATGGTGGACATAGATGGCAGCTTGTAACTTGCCAGAAATTTATATACTACGTGACAGGAAGGTTCACTGGTACAAAAAAATCGCAGTCAGAAAGAGAACCACTTGAATAAGGGCCTGTCTCTTTTTTGGTGTGATTAATAATAATAATAATAATATGTGTGGACATCTCACACAACGCCATCTAGCCCCAAACTAAGCAAAGCTTGTACTATGGGAACCAGATAACTGATACAATACTTAGATACTTTTTGTTTGTAAATACATACATAGAATACAATATAACACCCAGACACAGAACAAACATCGATGTTCACCACACAAATGTTTGTCCTGGGTGGGAATCGAACCCACAAACCGCAGTTCAGAAGGCAGGGTCACTACCAACTGAGCTATCGGGCCAGTCAGATTAATTATATATCCAACCAGGATACGACGCTTTTTCATCAATATGACATCCACTCATCTTACAAGTAAAAATGGACCCATGAATAAGTCTCTCTAGGCCGTTTCTTCTTACAACTTAAATTATGAAAGAACGTTATTCAGTTGTGATAAGATTCAAAATCTTTTTAACATTAAATGTGTAGTGAACTAGTGAACCTTGGTAACTTGTTCGTGGTCGAGATTTTTGCATGTAGATCGGACTGGCCTGATAACTCTGCGATTGACCTGACAGCTGAGTTGGTAGTAGCTCTGCCTTCTAAGCTGGGTGAGGGTGTGTTAGGAAGAGGGTGTGTGTGTGAGAGAGAGAGAGAGAGAGAGAGAGTAGGCGTGTACCTGTCCGCAGACAGGGCTGAAGGCAACGTCGTCGCAGTAGCACGCGTCGCTGCACGCCAGCTGCTGCGCGTCCCCGAGCAGGCGGTACCGCTCCTCCGGACAACTCACGAACATCAGGATCACCATGCCTGCAATACACAAAACACTATTAACATGAAAACTATCAGTCGGAATGCATCCACTGCTGAACACACTCCCCATAGATTGTCTCGCCCAATAGCTCAGTTGGTAGTTATCCATGTCTTCTGAACTGTATGTAACTGGTTGTGGGTTCGACTCCCACTCAGGACAAAAATTTGTGTGATGAACATCGATGATTGTTGTGTATATGTGGCCTAGAATAATATAACTAACGCAAAGCGTAAAAAAATACTTCAGACATATATATATATATATATATATATATACGTATATATATATGGTTTTCTTATGGATGCCATTGTCAGAACTGGACCAAATTGAAATGGGACCACACGGGAAGCATCAGTTCCACCATATAATCATCAAAATCGGTTCACCCAGTTGAGAATCTCCTTTTTTAAAACGAAGTCTACTAGGTGGTAGGACTTTTCTGCAAAGTTCGTCTAGGTAGGTACCACCGCTTTGCCAGTTATTCTGCCGCCAAGCAGTAGTTCGCAAGCCTTGCTGTGTTCCAGTTTGAAGGGCACTGTAGCTAGTGAAATTACTGGCAAATGAGACTTTATGACCTTATCTCACAGTCTAGTAATCTTATTACTAGTACAGTAGTGCTGATGACTAGATTGTGCTGATGTCTCAGGATATTGTGCGCAGTGCAGTGTCACGCGAAACTCTATACTTTAGAATTCCGAGTGCCACTACAACTGATATGGGGAGCCGTGTCGCTTAACATCAGGCGGACGGTTAGGTCGTTACGTCATTCCTTAACATAAAAAAACTGATCCAAAAAAAATGGAGAGTGAATAGATGTGTTTATCACTGACCAGCGCTATAAATGGCGGCGGTGGCGGCGGTCCAGGCTGCCACTTGCCTCGCGGTCGGCACCAACTTCAATATCACCACGCCGGATGTGATGATACCCAGGCCCATCACCAGGATACCGCCCAGCCCTGGAGCCACACGAAAACAAGGGTTAGAGGGTTTCAAACCGAGGCTATGTATGTAGTTGGGAAAAAAATATGATTATGCCCAAACTCGTCTCTAAAATACGCTCAGCCTACGCAATAACTGGACTTACGGAAGAGGTTAAAACCGAAAGTAAGATCCTTAAAATAATCTAATATAAAAAAAAACAAGTGTGCTTTAGACCACACGACTGAACTAAAAATTTCTTTAGTTTAGCTTTCTTTAGTTTTCTTAGTATTACTTTGTTTAATGTTAATGCGCCATCTTGACAATTGTAAATTGTCATTTTACTGGACATTGTTATTTCTAGTAAATTAGAGGAAAAACATGTTAATTGTTGAAGAGTTTTATTTTGATTGACTAATAGAAATAGAACGTCATTCTTTTAAAATAATCTAAACATTATATATATAAAGAGATTTAATTGAAATATGCGTAAATAGTTTCATACTATTACAACATCCGCCCTCAATTAAAGCTCTAAAAATAAAACAAACAATAAGTATACTGTAACTGTAAGTGGACTGGGTTATGCACTAAATTTTGTGCATAACCCAGTCCATCATGAGCGTACGAAACATATAGATACCAAATATTATTTTATAAGAGAAAAGGTGTCTGACGGAATTATAGACATAGATTACGTAAGATCAGACAACAACTATGCCGATATGTTGACAAAACCTTTAGGACGAGTAGCGCATATGAAGTGTGTTACTGGATTAGGTTTAGGATTAGCATAGTTACTTTTAAGTTGTGTAAAATGTTCTTCAAAAAATGTCACATCTCTTGACTTCTGCAGATGTCTTGGATTTGAAGAATCCCTAAAGAAATATCCATTAGGATCTTCTGAGTATCCAACAAAAACTACTTCTTTAGCTTTTACATCTAATTTCTTCCTGTGACAAGCTGGAACTTGTATCAATGCTCGACACCCAAATACACGCAAATGGCTCAGATCTCCCTTTTGTCCGTTCCATTTCTCAAACGGTGTCTTTCTACCTAAAGCTCGATGCGGCGACCTATTTTTTAAGTAAACAGCAGTCTTAAAAGCGTCTTCCCAGTATGCCTTTGACAGTGAGCTTTCAGCTAGCATAGAGCTTGCTTTCTCCACAATGGAGCGATTGGTCCGCTCTGCTACGCCGTTGGACTGTGGGCTATACCCAACAGTTGTCTCATGCTTCACACCTTTAGATGATAAATATTCCGAAAATTCCTTATTGACGTATTCCTTCCCGCAGTCAGTTCTCAAAACTTTAATTTGAACACCAGTTTGCCTTTCTACGAGCGCTTGGAAGGCACAAAACTTTTCTTTTACCTCAGCTTTTGAAGCAATAAAATAAGGATATATAAATCTCGAAAAATCATCTATAAAAAGTAAAACATACCTATTACCTTGAAATGACGTTTCAGACATAGGTCCGCATATGACTGAGTGAATCAGCTCTAACTTCGAGGTAGCTTTTTTATAATGAATTGCATGAGCATTTATTTAGAGAGAAATTCAAATAGATAATGTTTATTATCGTGCTGATAACGTGTTATTTCTAGTAAATTAGAGGAAAAACATGTTAATTGTTGAAGAGTTTTATTTTGATTGACTAATAGAAATAGAACGTCATTCTTTTAAAATAATCTAAACATTATATATATAAAGAGATTTAATTGAAATATGCGTAAATAGTTTCATACTATTACAACAGACATACCACATAATGACACAATTTTTTAACTTTGCTATGTTAATAATGGAGACCTACGTTAGCCTACAACTTTCAACTTCCGTTCGCCTCGCTAGTTTACTTCCCAAGTCAAGCGTGAAGAAGTTTAACTTTAAAAAAGAGGTTGGAAAGATATGATCTTATCCCCATGTACTACCCACCCGGTACTAAAATATCGCCCAGCCCGGGAATTACAGGGTTATCAGGGATTTATATAGTTAGTAGTTGGAAAAAATTGTGGTTAAGTCGAAACCTACGATATCTTCCATAACATAAGGATAGTATTCATCGCGATAAAGTATCGCCGTGCGCAAAGCCATCAGCAAGCTGTTTATACCTCACCCGAGACAAGGTTGGCATCATGTGTCGGCAGCCGGAACTGCTTCTCCAAGTACTTGGGGAGGAAGCTGTAGACGCCGCTGATCGGCATCAGGTGGAGCACCGAGCTGGCCGTCCGCCACATCAGGATATCATTGGTCAATTGCCTCTTTATCGTTGCGAAGAAACCTAGAACGGTGAGCATTTAACAGATTATGTTTTTGTGTTTACTACATGGTAGGACTTTTCTGGGAAGTTCGTCTAGGTAGGTACTACCTGGCTTTGCCAGTTATCCTGCCGCCAAGCAGTAGTGTGTTCAGGTTTGAAGGGCACTGTAGCTAGTGAAATTATGATCTGATCTCACAGTCGAGTAATCTTATTACCAGACTGTGCTGATATCTCAGGATGATGTGCGCAGTGCAGTGTCACGCGAAACTTTATATACTTTAGTATTCCAAGTGACACTGATCTGTTATGGGCAGCCGTGTCGCTTAACATCAGGTTAACGCCTAGCTCGTCATAATATACAGCATTAGCATTAAAATAAGTTTCGGAAGTACAATAAAGTTATAAAAACTACTTGAATTAAGAATTAAAATGTCAATTAAGTTCTTCGCAATACAATACACAGAAATAAACGACTGGTCGCGAGGAGAGTCAACATGTAATAGCTCTTATAACCCCTTCAAAGGGGAAATCGGAAGGAGTTTTAAAACCCCTTTAATGGCACTTAAGACCTAATATTAATAAACCGTAGCGGCATCGCATTTTGAACTTTAATACACATTGGCCTAAAGGCAACGTTTCGACCACAACGCATTTGCTACTCTACTATATATTAGTATAATAAATTAGTAACTGATAACATTTGTTAACGGCGCCATTTCAAGTACATTATGATAACTTACGAAGTGAATAATTACAACTAAATAAACAGAAATTTATAAATTATAAATGTAATGGAGATGAAAGTAAAAATATTAAGAAAGACATTTCAAAGACAACACGACACAGACAAGATAAATGCGCGCGATAGCAGGCGAAACTACATGAAAATTATTTTAAAATTCCTGAATTATTATCATGAACGCCAGCAAACCTTTTCGTAATAAGATCTTTTCCAATGAACGAAGCCATCGAGAACATTTTTTTTGCGACAAGGTACTACTTAGCCATGTGTCGTTAAAATAGTTTTAAAACCTACAGACCGTTTATAAAGAATGCAAATTATAAAGCCAGGAAGGAAATGTTAGAAGAAAATTATTATCCCAATTGTGTCTTTTAGTTACGACGCATTTAAAATAGCATTCATTAAATACAGTATTTGATGCTGTACTGTAGGTATACGATAAGTTGTTTACCTATGATATATTTATTTCTATGTAAAAACTAGGGATGTTTAGAGTAACCAAAACTATCGAATATATATCCGTTTCACAAGTTTGGATAGCTTTTTTTTTGGCTCTACACTTTTGTGTCGTTAGTGTCAAGTAATTGATAATTCTCAAGGTAATTAATATTATATATATATGTGTCCAATCAAGTCACAGTCCAAGTCATCAAGTCAAGTCGTAGTCTAGTCAAGTCACTCCAAGTAAAGTGGTGGCAACTTTAACAGAAGCTTCTTTGTAGTTTTAGAAACAACTCGAAATGAAACGGTTCACCATAATTATACCACTTTTCTACACTCATGCCTGTGATCCAGCACTTACCGAATATAATACCACCAATTTTATACACTAACACTGAAGATAACACAAGTTTTGGAAAATAATACAATGCGGTGACGTGATCTTTTCGTTTTCCCACCAAAACTCCTTTCGGATAGTTTCGTATAAAGGCGGAGTCTAAATATAACGACATGTTTCGTTTCGATATATTTTTTGTTCCCAGCTCGCGCGCCACGTGAATCTTGCAGCTTGTTTGTTAGTCCTAGTCATAACATAACCTCTTTCATAACTAGTTAGTTTTTTATTAAAGAGTTCATACTTAATTTTAAAAAGTCATGTGTTAAGTATTAAATTGGTTTCTATAGACAAAATGCGACCAAAGTCGAGTTTAATTTGGACATATTATACATTGTGTGTATATTTTACTTTAATCTAATATCCGTAACCGAAACTATCCGACGCTAACGGATAATCCGAATTAATTACATATTCGTAACCGTATCCGAAACCGATATAACTTTATTCCTATATCCAGATCCGAAATATCATATCTATAAGATCCCCAGTAAAAACACAAACCTTCAATAATACAATTATGCTATTAACTTATTATGCATATTAAGATATTATATATTCATAAATCAGAAATGATTTGCGAATTCCCACATACACGTTAGGTAAATTTTGACACTGCTGATTTAAAGCCAGCATCACATGCAACTACATTTGAAAAACAGCCTCTGTGGTGTGGTGGTTGAGCAGGTCGGCTCATACTCCGGAGGCGGCAGGTTCAATTCTCAAGCTCAAATACTTGTTCCGAGCCTGGGTGTTTGGCAGATCATGGTCCTCGTAGTATTGGGTCCCTAGATACAGGGGATCCTTATTAGGATGTATGTGATCATTGGGCGTTATTATAAAAATAATGTACTGGTACATATGCTTAAATAAGGTATAATAATCACCTACCACTACACTCCTTATGCACTTGATGATAAAAATTTAATGTGATATTAAAATCAGAAAGTTCAAATTCAAACACCACAAGTACCTTTAAAGAAGGGGTCCCGTTTCTCCTTGTTCTTCCTGGGCAGCGGCATCAGCTCAGGTTTGATCTGCTTCGGGAAGAAGAACATCAGGATGGACAGGATCACGATGAACCCGGCTATGAACACCATGCCTGGAGACAATAATGTACCTACAGTTTATAATGATACTCATTAAAAGGTTTTTAAATTCCACCCGTATGTGTTTGTGTTTCAGTAAATATTTTACAATCGAGGGAAAAATTCCATTCATTCAAATACAAATAAAACGTTTTCACACATTTCTCTACATCGACGAAACAAAACAAACACATTACGTATGCATGATAAATAATCACCTAACTGTGCATAAATATTTCATACATTATCATACAGGTTGTAAAATTGTCTACAAACACGTTCGTTTTGCGAGCACGGATCAAACATTCGGCGATAATAATGAAAACCATAAACAGCAAAAAAGACTTGCAAAGGAAATAGGAATCATCGACATCGCAAAAAAATCGCTAACGAGCAAACACCACCGTGGCCGGCTCATGTACTTCTTTGTTTAGTCAACGTATCAGCTGTACCATGTATGGAATATTCTAATTATGGCAATTATCGCCGCGGGCGCGAGTCTGGCAACAATCTTGCCAGCTTATACCAAACGGATTAAGAACCAAGCATGTTATGCTCTGAAGATCACCACGAAGCGGAACGAATCGTATAAAATCAAACGTATCTAAAAGAAACTCTGAAACATACCTATATAGAGCTAACAATGTAAGATGGTCATGCTATTCGAATAAAGGGAATTCCCGTCTAAGCCGAGGAATAAGAGGAATAAGAACATTGCGAGGACGAGTGACATTGAGTTATTAATTACCCTGGAGAGCACGGTGGCTTCGACTCGCATGTTATTTTTGGGCGGCCAATATCGAAGCGTTTATTTTCAATTAGCTAGTCAAATGAGGCGAAATAAACGTTAGAAACGCTGAGCATAAAATGAAAACAACTCTGATGGGCCCAAACTACGTTTGCGCGTTTACAAGGTCGTCCGGTCGGCGATCAGTCAAGGGCATTCGCTAGACGCAGTAGGTACGGACTTCACACATATACGTGCGCAGTTGCGCACTGTTCACAGCGTATTTTTTACAACCAACCGGCCCTTAGCATCCAAAGTGCAACATTCGAACATGGACAGGAGCGGCGGGATAGGATTCCAAATGTGGACTTCTCGATAGCGTAGAGTCGAAAGACGAAGGTCAATCCAGTTGGAACCGGTTTAAAAGTAAAAGTGAGCACTGCGGCGGTCGCGTGTCCACCCACTAAATCCTCATTACGGACACCGACGACGGCATAATTGTCAGCAACAAGGCGCGCAGCCTTGGCCGTGACCGCCCGTGGATAGAGCGCTATTTTAGCTGCGATGACGCGCTCTGATGTAAGACAAGTTGTGTAACTAGAAGCGTGCGCGGCAGCGTGACGCCGCGACAGCGACACTAGTCCGCGAGAAAAAGCGAAAGCAGATTGAAACTGCAACGCACGCAACAAAGCTGGAGACTGGGAGATGGTATCGCAGCTCGAATTCAAACCTCCTCTGCACATTGCCAGCTGCTAGTGTTCTCTCTTCTCTTGCGCTACAAGCAAGCAGCAGATGAAACAATACATCTCGGAATGAATACTACATGCAACGTGGTCAAGGATCAATATTTCAATGATGCAACAAAATTATCTCTCACTGCGCACACCCCCTCGTAGAAGCAATTACCTACAGCAATTGTATGATTGCTGAGTCGAATGAGGGAAGCTGTAATGACGATGATTACATTACACTCGCCACTCGCCGCGCATTCAGGATGCTCATTACATGTTGAGAAATTCTCTTATTTCAATACAATCCGCCAAATGTCAAGCAGACAATAAAACAGAAACGCTGGCCAATATTATAATCATGAATTATGCAAAGTCATCGGCGTTGCGGAGTATTTTGTACCAGGCGTGAAGATCGTTAATGAAAAAACCTACGAGGAGGAAGCTTCAATACGAGATACATTAATACAAAAAGCGTGAATAAAATAATAATCTGATATTATGGCATGAGGTTATTAAAATTCACAGCTCCATTCATAAGCTCAAAGCAGTGTAACAATGAGGATATACGCAGAACCGATTCAATGCGTATTCGCGAATTTACTTTATTAGCAGTTGAGACACGGTCGAAGCAGTTTTCTAAAGGTGTATTGTTATTACTTCCCGAAAACGAAAATTGCTCAATAGTGGACCTTAAATTGATGGTAATATGGAAATTTGCATGTAGGGTGAAGGCAGCGGCGGTGGTCGCGCACGCGTGTAGTTGGCAGTCCGGTCACGTGCGCTTTCTTCGTGTGCTTGCGCGCGAATCTGTGCAAACCTTTGCTAACGGTACGCGGTGGTTCCGCGATGGAATGCCGGGATCGCAGAGGAAGACACCTACTCGACGTACCTTACACCACCATAATTGGAATCTTGAACCTGAGCCGGTTTGCGTAGCATAGATACCATTCCTGACTTTTCTTAATCAATAAAATCTGACCGTCTTCAAGTCTTCAGAGAAACAGTATCGTTAAACTTAACGATGACATTTCTTTGAAGACTTTATCAACCGATTTCAATGTGAATAAGGGTCATATTACATACTTACTATTTCTAAGTTTAAAGTACTTATTTTGAAGTCTCTAATGAAAACTAAAAGACTTGACAGTAAGTCTCCCAATACAATATCCATGGATCATTGCACCTGACGAGAACTCAACGAAAGCTATTGCTACGAATAAGGAAGTTCATTAGCAGTAAAGATTTTTATGCGCTGCCTTCGTACGAGGAACAAGTCAATAAACATGGCGATAGAAACTCTCTCATATTCTGTGATCAGTATGTTTAAAAGCTGGTTGCTTAAACACCAGATTATGCACCAGTCGATGTTAAGTTATTCCCGGCGCGAACAATTAATAGCGTTGCGTGTAACTTGGTACATTGTGGAGCTAATAGGTCTCTATTGGCGGACAGGTTAATTAGAAATGTGCATTATGCATTATCATCTGTAAACGAGCGTTTGTGAGTGTTGAGAACCGAACTAAATGAGACATTGGTGTCGATTCTGTGTCGCATTCTCTAAAACTAAAGTAAACTTAACGTATGGCGGTACTCTTCTGATAAAGGGGAAATGAAAAAGTCGGAAATATGATAATTTCGTTTAGCTTTAGAGAATGCGACACAGAATCGACACCATTGTTAGAAACTTTAACCTAGACGTTCACAGCTTGCATTAGGACCAGTGGAAATATTCGCCTATATCAACAGAAGAAAAGTCCAGAAGACCACTCGTATTACCAGATGCCTCTATCGGCACGTTTTTATTTTGAAATATCCAGTTGTACATTTTGCGTTTGTGGTAATTAGCAATGCTTGTATGGAATGTACATACAAGGAGAATTCATTTTAATGTAAATTATTCTTAACCTCAACTAAAAAAAGCATATAGTACTAATTTGGACATTTGTTTTTTTTTATGTTACGGAATGACATGACGTGCTCGCCTGACACTACTGCCCATATCAGTTGCAGTGACACTCGAAACTCTTAAGTACAGTTTCGCGTGACACTGCACTGCGCACGTCATCAGCACAATCAAGCATTAAGATTACTAGACCGTGAGATTTGGTCATAGTCTCATTTGCCCAGTAATTTCACTAGCTACAGTGCCCTTCAAACCGGAACACAGTAGTGCTTGCACACTACTGCTTGGCGGAAGAATAACTAGCAAAGCGGTGGTACATATACCTAGACGATATTTGTAGAAAAGTCATACCACCTGGTATACGTATAATTTACGACCATTAAAACAGCTAACTTACCAAGCCACCACGCACCGACCCATCGTGGGTCAGCCGAGTCGTAGCCGGGGTCAACCAAAGGATCCACGTAAACCCTGGTGCACAGAGCGCCCAGCAGGAATCCCAGAGCCGGCCCAATCACCCTGATGCCGATAGTTATAGCTGAAAAAAATAAAAATAACCGTAAGAGATTATCTATGAAATTACTTTAATTAAATGCATTTACAATTAGCATACTACATTGTTGTTTTTCTCACGAAACATTGAATGATATTACGTTAACTGGACACGTAATGCAAGCGAACGCATACATTTTCTATTGCACGCACCGCTGAAACCGGTGCACCGCGCACTAAACAAGGCAACCGCTCTCATCATATAAACTAGCGATTTTACAATTCGTGGAAAAATTATTATCGACCAGCTAACGTAGTATATTAATGGGCGTAATCACAGAGGCGGAGACGGTCATTATGCAAATTGAGAAGCATTCTCGTACAGAGAGTGGACCGCAGTCGTTTATCTCAATAGGGCTAGGGCTCAATGGCTAATTGAGGGTCATCGAACCCGAGACAACAAATAATTATCTTATAAAGAATTACTGCTGCCCACGACAATCGCGCAATAAGTTCGCGTAGGTCTACAAACGTGCCGGGGCGAGATGGTTAATGCGGTGCGTCTCCATCTCGCTCCATCCCGGCGGCGGTCGGATCACGGGGGGTTTTAGTGGGTTCGAGTCCCACATACCCCCTGCCACCACCCCCGTGGTGGCAGGGAAGTGCGAGGGTATTTCCCTTCAAAAAAAAAAAAGGTCTACAAACGTGCCATGTCGAGCTTCCTGCACGACCACGATTGCAAACGAATTCAAGCGACTAATAATAAATATTTGTGGAAATTTCACAACAGCGCCATCTAGCCCAAACTAAGTAAAACTTGTACTATGGGGACCAAATAACTGATACAATACTTAGATACTTTTTGTTTGTAAATACATACATAGAATACAATATAACACCCAGACACAGAACAAACATCGATGTTTATCACACAATTGTTTGTCCTGGGTGGGGATTGAAGCCACAACCTCCATCCCAGAAGGTAGGATTACTACCGACTGAGCTATCGGGTCAGGAAAACTATATATTATTTACGCATATAAAATTTAAAGTCCTGACTGACTGACTGACTTGTATATCAACGCACAGCCCTAACCGCTGGAGGGTGTGTTCTTTGGATATTTCGAAATTCCACCCCTATGAGGGTGAAATGGGTGGTTTAATTATCAATGAAAAAAGTTCTTCTTTGTTTCCTATAGGCCACGAGGGCGAAGCCGCGGCCAGAAGCTAGTTTATTATATTCCTTGCAAGCAGCACTGAATAAATTCCGAAAGGATTCTCGGAAGTATATTTAGCCGAAGCTCAGCGGGACAATGATGTATCGCATGATGCACCGCGACTCGCAGCTTGACGAAAATAGTGTCCCAGATTTCGAAGCTACACAACCTGTTATAATATAGTAATAAAGAAGCACGGTGAGTAGCCGAAAAAATTTGGTATTCCCAAAAACAATCGGGTACTTAGCTACCAAATGTAATCTTTCGCCGAAACCGACCGCGTCAATTGCCAAAAACCCACTGGTTGCTCACGCATCGCGTGCTTCGTGGTAAAGTAAAATATACAGCGTTCCTATTATCATCATGCGGTTTTGTAATAAATAATGGTCTGGTCAGGATCGTTTCTCAAAACGACCAGCGCTCGCATCATAACGCAAGTTTTTATTGAGCCTGTAGCACACATACCCCGTACTCGTACCGGTTCTGATGCATCATTAACATCGTTCAGCGGTGCTGTTCACTTGAATTAAACATCAATAATTGTCGAAAAATTACGGACTGTATTATTAAAAGTACCTACAACATAATATAATACATTGGAAAGTACCTTGTCTGTATATCTCTCTAGACTCCGCGTCTGGTGCCCTCGAGCTAGATGATTTCATCGGTCGTTTAAAAATAGACAAATACACAAATGATATTCTGGTCCATTATGGATATGCGTGGATAAGAGAAAAACAAAATGCAGATACGAAAGGCAGTAGGGCTCCGAGAGATAACCTCGCATGTCTGTTGCAGTAAATAAGGTCATCTGGCAGCCACAATAGCTATTGATATTCCAAATGGAGAAAATTAATTTCAATACTAACAATATAAAACCGGCACGCAAGCGTCATCATGCGTATTTAACTGTGAACCAGATGAACATGCAATTGGCCGAACAGCTTTTTGCGTATATTTCTTACAGAGTCATCAACTGTGGCATTGTTTGATTAATTTCTTAACCAAACCCTCAACAAAATTTGACAACCTACGCTTATTATAATCTTATTTATTTGAATTAAGCTTGACAGGTGGAAAATACCTTCATCAAACAATTGAACAAATTGGCAGTCATTCATTTACTTCCTAAGAAGAGCAATGTCTCTAATGGTTAGTATTCAAACCACGTCGTTTGTAACACACGATATTTTTAATGACCAAGAAGACTTAATCGGGAACACACGGTCAACGCTCTCTCACTTTTGTTGCAAATTTGTCTTTGGTTTCTGCCGTATGACTAATTCTATGCGGAAACGTATGAATAGGATTGGACGACAAATGTCTTACACACACCTGTTCAAACATTAATCAATTCAGTCTCATTACTGAATTGTGATGGCTTTCTGAATATAAGAGTTCATCGACATCGACGAGAAGAACCATTAAAGAGTAACTCTATGATGAAGAAAATCACGCGCTTATTGTCACCTGCGAGCCGGAACAAGAGTGAAAAATTATATTGTTTTGGGTCTGGGTTTTTTCTTGTAGAGCATTGCAATTACATTTTAAATATCAGTTATTAGTGGATTGTTCTAACATTTTTGATTATTTTGACATGTTTTTAATTCATGAATTTTGACATCTTTTTATTATTGTTATACAATTTAATTTAGTAATTAATTATAATAACAGTAATATATTTTATATGTATAATTATAAAAATTAAATTTATTTGCTATGTGTATTTTTTATATGAATAAATTACTATGACTATAACTAGTGTATTATCGAGAGCTAACACAGTAAATCACTTAACTCCAATGTAAACGTTATTGCAAATTGCAAACATGGTAATAATAATTAATTTCTCAAGTACATTTCAAAACAACACAATTGAAAGTGAAACGATGATATTGCTGTCAATATCTTATCAACTTTCAATTGCAATCTAATCTCGCCCGATGCAAAAGTACTGACCTATGACAACTATCGCGACGATTGCGCTACGGTAATTTGAGACGTTAATTTCAAAAAGTTGCATAACGCCCTAGATATATTCATGCAGCGCGTGGACCAGAACGGAATTTAGCAAGACTAGAGTTGGATGAACATATCAAAGCAGTGAAACGGGTGACAGACAAGCAGAAAAGTACTATGAGATACACTAAATAAATTGTCTTCACACACGTAACCCGGCGCAAGTGCGTGCTTTGATAAATGAACAAATGAGGAATGTTCTGATTGGCAAATGGTGTTCTAGTCTTTAATAATCAGAGGTCAACGTACCTAAATAGACTTTTTGTAGTGAGATAATGAAGATGAATATGTTTCGTAACAAAAATTTTAACCATCGGTGTGCGTAAGTTCTATAATGATCAAAAACATGATAAGTTAAGTATGTTATGTGTACAGATATAGCAGAGCATAAGATAAACACGCCAATGTGGAAATAGGCATACAATTTGACTTTATTTCCCTATTAAAGTCCAAAGCCTAAATAAAATGTGTAATTAATTTAAAAAAATACTTTGGTTCGGATATCCTCAGCTTTCATGCGAACTTATTATAAAAGCAGCATTGATCGAATCATACGAGAAAGCAACAAGCAAACTCTAGAGTTTAAAAAAACCAGAAAGAGACCAGATTTTTTTTTGCTTTTGAAATATAGAATGTCAATCCGATTTTGGCTATAGGTTTAGCATGTAAATTATAAATTTAGTTAATTAAGGGCTGTGGATTATGTAAAATAAATAAAATAAAAAGATGTTTAACATTAGTTTGTCAATTTTAACTGCAAACGGAAAATTCTACTAATAGATATAAAACATTTATATATGACTGACATTTAAGAACCGGGTAGCAAATGCTAATACCTGCATGACACTGGTTTTTCCGAAACATTCGCATAATATTACATATTTTAGAATTCCTTTATCGACACCAACTCTCTTTATTATGAATTCTCAAAAGAGGCATAAAAGTCGTAAACGCAGCTCATAACTAAACTTGAAATAATGCAAAGAGGGGAAATTTAGTTAGAAAATATACTCTACGTTGTTTTCACAATTTTTGATAGACAAGTTTCTGGCACAAGTAATCCCAATCCGATCCCAAAGATCCTTGCATCCACAATAGTAATACTGACGCAAGCCAAAATTGGGCTAATAAAGACGCAAGGAAACACGTTGCGTGACGATGTGGTAACTAACTGAAATTGTCGCAGAGACGCCACGGCCCACTGACACACTAAATTGTGTTCCCGACGACATCGCACTGAAATTGCATCCTACTTAGGTGGATTTAGCGATGCTTTTGGACTTAATAAAGGAACCCGTATAAAAGTCCAGTTCCATCAGGGTACTATAAAAAGATGATGTACCCCTATGGCAGGCTTGCGGTTACGTGAACTGAGAAAACAATTACCTTTCTCTATTGAGGGCGAAGTCGGTTAGCACAAAATCAACCATCTGGGAAAGACTGGGAGGGGTGTTTTCATATTTGACAAGAGTGTTGTGGAAGTAATAAATGAAGAATCTATAGATGAGGAGACAGGATGGGGCAACTTCCTAAAGAAGCCCAGATGCTACGTCCTACTGACACACATGAGACGCACTAAAATAGCAACAGCTTCCCGCGTATTAGTAATTTAAGCTTGCAAATGACCAATTTAAAATGACGTACACCTTCGGACGTCGGTGTAACAGATAATTAATCAATATACAGTAAGTAGTAAAAACAAAACATGTGCGACGGGTTAAAAGTAGATAAGGTATGTTAAAGTTTAAACAAACTCGGGGTGCGAGTTGGCTGGACTGCAGTCGCGATCCCTTCTCGCCCCCGGTACGGCGGACGAGGGCTCACGGAAGAGGTTTTAGTGGGACTCGAGTGGAAGTACAAGGGCACTTCCCCTCCTCAAAAAAAAAAAACAAATTAATGATTTGCTAAGAGAACGCTCTATAATTTGCCTTGTTCTTGTTAAAACATTTGAGTATACGGCTCTATGTACACTTACTAATGTACAAGAATAATCGATAAATAGCAGATTCACATAGATATGCATATAAGGCTTTGTAATATCGCGGGATGATAGCTTCGGTAGAATTTGACTAGGCATAATGACTTGCACTTTCAAGATACGCATCTTAGCAAACCTAATAATAAAAAACGAGTGTGGTTTGGACCACACAACTGAAGTAAAACTTCTTTAGTATAGCTCCATCTATCGTCCGGTATAACTTTGTTTTTGCTTTGTTTAATGTTAATGTCGCCATCTTGACAATTGTAAATTGTCATTTTACCGGACATACCAACATATTATTTTTTTTTACTTTTGTTATGTTGACAATGGAGATCTACATGAACTAACTTCAACTTCCGTTCGCCTCGAATTCACCAACTTACTCCCCAAGTCAAGTGTTCACTGACTGGCCCGATAGGTGTTGGTAGTACCCTGCCTTCTGAGCTGTAGGTTGTGGGTTCGATTCCCACCAAGGACAAACATTTGTGTTATGAACATCAATGTCTGTTCTGTGCCTGGGTGTTATATTGTATTCTATTTATATATTTACAAACCAAAAAGTATCTAAGTATTGTATCAGTTATCTGGTTCCCATAGAACAAGCTTTGTTTAGTTTGGGGCTAGATGGCGCTATGTGAAATGTCCACACATATTATATTTATATTTATATTCTTTGCAACATTATACACTGTTATCTAGTGTATAATTGTAAAGAATATATTACTTTATTAAAGTATTACGTCGTCATCAGAAATATAAAATAAATAAAAAAAATAAAATTAAAGTTAAATAAAATAAATTTGGAAGCGAGTACCTATTTAATTAGTGGTAGAGAACTAGCTCAATCTAAGGTTATTTTATTTATATAACAATTGAACTAGTTGAATGAACACGGCGATTAATGACGTGCCAATCGTTGTGACCTACCAATGCGAACAGTATTTAGGTCACCAAACGATTCCAGCGGCTCACCACAAAGTGTGAGTACACAAGCTGGAAACTGGGCTTCAGGTTGCAGGCAGGTGAATGATGTAACGAGCTAATCGTTCACCTGATGTTAAGCGACACCAATAACAGAACAGTGTCACTCAGATCTCCAAAATATATAGTTTCGTGTGACACTGCACTGCGCACATCGTCCTAAGACATCAGCACAGTCTGGTAATAAACTTACTCCACTGTGAAATCAGATCAGTCTCAATTGCCCAGTAATTTCACTAGCTACAGTGCCCTTCAAACCGGAACACAGTAGTGCTTGCACACTACTGCTTGGCGGCAGAATAACAGGCAAAGCGGTGGTACCTACCTAGACGAACTTTGCAGAAAAGTACTACCACCTAGTAAAAGTACCTAGTCTTGTAGTTCTATGATGGAAAGGAGATGAAGGAATGAGTTGATGAAGGGCATGCGCACACTCTCCAAAATGTAGCCGATAGAAGACCGACAAACCGGCGACCTTGATGGCAGTAGTTAATGGCTGGTGTTTCCTTTGACCATAAATATAGGAAAATAAAGATAAATTCGAAAAGTACGGCTCTTATGGAAAACAAATACCAAACATGACCATTTTAGAGTAAAGGCGTCACTGACAGGCTTAGATATAAAAATTACGAATAAACGATGCAGCTACATAAGGCATTTAGTCTGTCTCCCTACCTTGCAATTGCGTGCGTCGCTGACATGTCTAGGCAAACAGTCACGATAGGACCAATCGGAGAACCAATAATTATGATTCTAAGCAGACTGATAAAGAATTAGGTCATTCAAATTATGAGGTGTTTATTAGATATCTATACATATAAAATTCAAAGTCCTGATTGACTGACTGACTTATATATCAACGCACAGCCTAAACCGCTGGTACTTAGGGACTTAAAATTTGGAGGGTGTGTTTTTTGCAAAGCGTACGTATTCACTAAGAAAGGGTTTTTCGAAATTCCACCCCTAAGAGGGTGAAATGGGTGGTTTAATTATCCATGGTAAAAATTCTTCTTCGTTTCCTTTAGGCACGCGGTTCGCCCGCGGGCAGAAGCTAGTGTAAGTATAAATGTGCACAATTGATTTGTAATTAAATATGTGCAATTAATGCTAATACTGACAAAGAATATTTAGAAAATACTATTAGAGAAGAAATAACGCTTGATATTATTCCGAACGGTACAAATACCTTACTTCCTTCTCCTACCTTTCCTTATGTCTTTTAGTAGGTAAAGTTAGTTAAGTATTCTTTGAGTCGAAGTGTGTAAAGTAAGAAATTATAATGGCCTGGCACATCCGATGTAGTTTACATACTATTATATATTATATAAGTAACGTACTACATATATGTACTACATTACACCTCTGAGCTTAACGACTTAAATGACACATTTAAAGCTTTCGTTTAGATAATTGATAGAATCGGGCGTCACTTCGCTGAAGTTCATCTTAGATATCCTTATTTCATTTTGTATCTTCGTTTAGATATTTTACTGCACCAACTTTACTTACCCTCTGCCACATATGACTTTAAATAAATGTCCACTACATCATTGTTGTACAAAAACGCACAAATTTAAATTATACCGAATGGTATAATACTCTAGAAAACTAAAATAGCCATCTATTTTCAGCATTCATAACATAAATGGGTGCAAGGCCGAGTTACTGACTGCGCGTAGGCTACGAATGGCTTTGTTAATAGTGTTATCTGATTTTGAAAATGTATGTTCAGTATTCACAAATTATACTTGTACAGCCTTATTAATAAACGGGTATATTAGTCACGGATTAGTTACTTCAGCTTTTGTCCTTTTTTTGCTACTGGAATATTTAGCTAGATCGAAAGAGACAAAAGATGGTGTAACTAGTCTAAAGCTAGTTCGTGTTTATTAATAAGGCTGATAGAGTTCTACATTAATCTATAGGAAATAGGAATGTACCCTTTCGAAATAAAATCAAATGTTACCTACACGAGAGTCTTTGTGTTTAGAATTTCATCGTCACCACAAAATACGTAGCCAGCATAACATCTATGCTGAGTGTAACAAACGCATTAGATATGAAACGCAGTCAAAACAACGTGTAATGTAATGCACTACCACTATTACCTTCGAGACTGTTCGCGTCTCCCATAGTCGCCGCACCGGTTCCACCCAAACAACTATTGTTTTTTGCTCGATGCGTGCTATATACAACCCGAACTACCATATACGCCGCATAAAAACCACAGCCGTAAACTTTATCCTCTTACAACTTGAATAAAAAATATGACCCGAATCGTGTTTTGTTGATTTCGGCGAATTCAAAGATACATTATTCAGATAATTGCATTGGGCGTGGAAGCTCATAATAAACCACAGAAAGTTGCAATACGAGCGTGCACTTAGCTTCATTGTTAATTACGTGACGCACCGGAGGGCGGCTGAGCACGGCCGTAGGCGGAGCGGACGGGGCGCATGGGCGGCGGGTGATTTACGCACTTTTATATGCCTATTTTACTACTCTTACAATCTCTACACAATACCGATCTTAATTATCCTGATATTAACGCCTGAATTTTAGTGAACTTTATTGATTTTCCTTCAATAGAACGAGACAATGTAGCATATCACTCACCCATGTATAGCGGCGACTGCCTGCTGCCAACGTTGTCATCGACATACGGTATCCCGAGCGTGGCGATGCCTGTCTGTCCGACGCCAACCACCAGTAAGCAGACGAACAGCCAAGGGATGACGACCGCCGCGATGGAGTTGCGGGTGTCAGTATTCTTGGCGTGGTCGTCGTCGCAGAGCGTAGAGTTGATGTCAGTATAGCAGACGGGCGCGGCCTCCGCCCGGTGCTCCTCGCGGTGCACGTCCAGCAGCCGCGTGCCGTACCGCGCGTGCGGCAGCACGCAGCCGATCACTCCCACCGCCAGCACCAGCATCATGCACGCGATCCAACGCGGCCGGTGCCCGCGCCCCGCCAGGTACGTCAGGAACAGCGCCGTGCATATCTGACCGATCTCCGTCGCCGCGAGCAGCGTGCCCGTCGTCTTCGACTCCACCTTATACAGTTTCTCTAAGGTGGTGGTAACGCTAACGAAGTACGTGAGGAACATGCCCTGTAGCACCCAACCCGAGAGAAACACGAGCATGAACACGTGCGTGGAGTGGAACGCGCTGCGTGGCCCGGCTGGCTGCAGCGGCCGCGCCGCCGGCAGCTTGCAGTCGAGGGACCCATTGTTGTTGCCGGTCGCAAGCCGTTCCTGCTCCTCGGGCGTGGCTTCTACGCCTTTCATGGCGGCGTCGTCGGCCGCCGGGCCCGGGGGACCCGCCTCCCCACCTTTTGACGCTGCTGGCGCCTCTATGTCAGCCCTACAACAACAGAAAATCAAACTTGTAGATATTTACTATACATTTTGTATGGGAATGTTAGACTTAACACGTAACTGTACTGACTAATAGTAATGCTGATTTTTTATTATCGACTTACGTCATGATCGATTCGCAAGTATCGGTGCAAAGCAAATAGATCCAACCCCTAACAAGCAGGCGCGACCGCCCGAGCGGAAATGAAACGCACGCAAAGCTCTATGGACGACAAAACTTCCGGGTAACGGAACCGGCGCGTGAAGTGTGATGGACAGTCGCAATATCGCGAATACTAGGAAAGGAGTAGGCACGAGTATGGCGAGCCGTGCGCATACTTTGTATGGGATCGTTCACCCAGAGGGATGGAGGAGGCTGCGTGCGCGCAACCAACGCGGCGGAGAGCGACTGCAATGTGCAATTACCGGCGGCCGCGCTGCACCCGCTTGCCCGCCCCTCGGCTGCTCCCCACACGAGGTTTTTATTGGTCGTCTATCCGTTTTTTGTACAGCAGCATTCACACACGATGAAAGCCGTCTGCGCGCCTCCCTTCAGCGAAAATTCCTTTTCGTCTCGACACTTAGAATGCCTTTTGTCTTTTTATGGTACTTTAGTAAGCTAAACTAGACGCATTTAAATTTCTGTAATTAAATGATAATTGTTGAAAGTATACGTAGTAATTCGATGCGATGCAGTGTCTGATATGAAATAAACGGAGTGTGCCAAAGAAGACGCAAAGTCGCAAACACAAGGTTCGCAATAACTGCAACCATAGAATATTAATGTGGTCGGCTCATACGGTTAACTGAACTTGTGAAACTTACCGATGGAGGCCGATGACCACTGGCGACACCGCCGATCACAACACCACCGCGCTCTGGCCACACCTTCACCTTCGTCCTATTCCACAAGATACCAACAATACGCTGATACGCTGATCTGGTCGAGTTTTAGGATGCAGGTAATGAACACTCTAATTTTTATACGACTGCCGATATGAGAAGCGCACTGGGAACTGCATTCGGAGATAAGCCGAGCGTCAACTTGTGCAATGGTCGGTTATCGAGCTGCTCGCTATCGCTCCAATGATAACGGGACGCGGCAAATAGACCGCTCGTGAAGCAGGTTACTGTCCGCACTCCGCCCGGACTCTGGCCAATCTTGTACCGACAGAACGCCCTATTTATCACAAATGTCAAGACTATAACCTACGTGCTCGCAGCTCCACTTGGACTGCGTGGAAATCCGGCTAATATTATAATTCTGCTCCGAGGAAAATCAACCTTTGATACTGAGCCAAACTGATGATTTATGGGTTAAGTATACTCAAGACCACACCTCGAACACACGCGTGGTGTAATAAATCAATACATTAAACTCCATATAAGGAGCACGCTGTACCTAATCAAGCTCTATACTCAATAAGGTCGATTAAAATCCGAGTTTAATAAAAGGTTTTTGTATCTGTGTCACAGACAGTTTATGTGTCGTGCGTGTTTAATGTTGCGAGACATAATTGAGTGCAATATTGTATGGGAGTCAGACCAGCACGCACTGCACGCTCCCTGCAGCGGCCGAGACAGGGGGCTGAGGAGAGGGATGGGGAGGGGAGGACAATCACTGACGATTTATTTAATCTCCTACTGCGATTGAGATTGAGGGCCAATGGATTATGATTCGCCGCTGGACCATCCGTTTGTTATAAATTGAATAAAACGTCCCAAGTCCCAACTCCAACCATAAAAAGATGATTTATTCAAATCAACGACGCGCGCCGCGTTGCTGGACACACGAGGCAAGCTGTAGCTTGTACATATGGAAACAAAAAATTGCCCAATGCGTCCTCACTTATGATTCAGTGACATTACAAAATTAACGACGGAGTTCGAGACGTTAACGTCAACCCACATCAAAATTCATCCTCGTGACAAAATGGAAAATACAAAATAAACAACTCCGATGTTTTCGGGAACAAGCCCGCGGACTCATGCATACCATTTGAATTACAGATTCAATTTTAAAAAGTAAAAGAAAACTACTTGAATAAAAAATATAACAAAATACAACTTTTAGGGAGTCTTAAATGTGTCATAATATCTGGCGTAAACACATGGCATAAAAATATTAAATTAAAAGCGTAAATATGCACTGATGAAATGTACATATATACTTTATCTTGCAATAAATATCTACCGCGACTAAATTATGACAACATTGTTCGTGATCGGAGAACATAAGTATTGGAAAAGCATGGCGTTCGTTAGTCTCGAGTAGAGGGCGCATCCGAGACGTCTGATCATAGAATTCTAGTATAAGTGAGAGGACAACGTGCGCGGTCAAGGTAAGTGAGCTGGTACCTGTTGTCGATGACACTGCGCACTCGACATTAATCTTCAGCTTAAACCGGCCTTAATGTTATAAGGTGCAGTTTACAATGGCTGACATTGTACAATAAACAAGAACAAATCGCAGAATGGGGAGCTAACGTCAGAAACATTACAGTAAATCGGCACGGGCGTCTAGTCTAGACATAAACTGTATTGATAACTAACTCGAACAGCGCGAAGATACAATTTCAAAAATGTACAACAAAATCTACAACATATCCGAACATTAGTACCCATAAACAACTACTGAATTAAAATTAACTGGCAATTAGGACTTTATGTTCATTCCAAATTTGAAAATTTCCATAGTAACACTGTACATAAGTTGCGTATTGAAACTGTCAAATCCATACATTTATTTCTATTATCCATACAATTTCTATAGATTGCAACCAAGTTACATAATCGCCTATCTGATGTCACAGTATAGAAATTTCTTGATTAGTGGACTGTGCTGATGTCCCATCATAACGTGCGTATACCCGATACAACAAACATTCTTTCATTTTTAAAGTTCCTTACCCAAAAGTTACGGGACCCTATTACTGAGCCTGAGAAGCATAAAACTGATTGAAAATGTCATTAAGCTGGACAGACTAACCATTTTGCATTTAATGAGTTGTAATCTATAAATGTCAGTAGCGAGCTTTCCAATAAAACAATGCCGTCATTGTATTGCACACCTGTAGTGCAGCAGCGTCACCTTAGTTTTAGCGGGAAAACAAAAAGATCGCGTCACTATCTTATCTGCGGGTGAAACCGCGGGCCGCAACTAGTAGTTTATAAAAATGAAAAAAAAAAAAAAGAACTTTAATATAAACTTTAATTGCCCTGGCCAATAAGTGAAAAAATGAAATACATTTATTTGACAAAAGGTAAAATAATATAATGGTGGACACCTTGGAAAATAAAGTTGGTTTATCTCAAAAAGTTGACTGAAGATTATTTTCTGTTAATAAATTTTTTCATGGCATTTTAATGAGATACTGGTCGTAAAACCTGAACGGGTTTTAAAAAAATTTTAACTAAAGATCTCTAGTTGGTATCAGGATCAATGCGAAAGTTACAGTAATAATAAATAAATAATAACGCCCAACGATCACATACCGGCCTATCTATATATACACGGACCTTAACTAGGATTCCCCGTGTGTATAGGGAACCAGGAACTACGAGGAACATGGTCCCACAACACCCAGACAAACTAAACTTAATAAACTTTATCAAAGTATCAATGGACTCTCATTAACGCACAAAGAAAACCGTAAAAAATAAAATTAAACAAAACGACAAGTAAAATTAACACTTGATATTGTTAATGACAATGTAAAAAATGCTTATTTTCTGTTTTAACAACTCAAGTTACTTAAGATTACTTAGAATTGACTAGAAGAAACTGTAATTAAGTCGTACTATATTGGGGTGATGTTTGGTAATAAAATGTAGTTACGTTCCGGTCATGTTATTAGCCTTTAGAACTGTTAAATAATAAACTACACCTATAAAAATAGGTTACAAACTAGTTTTTAATACCCAATAATCATACTAAAACGAATGTTTTTATTAAACAAATATTAGCATGTAAAATTAATATTGGTTCTATGCAGATTCCTAGAAGCAAGTTCCAGTTATTTTAATTGAGCGCGGTCCTGTACTTAACTCCTTAAGGCCAATCCAATGAGAGTTAATAACGCTAGCAGACCCGCTTGCGTGACTACCACTAGGTTAGGTACCCCTATTTGCAAATCAAATGCAACTTAATGCGTGTATTAATATAATACAGCAGCTGTTGAATGTCTCCGAGACAAATGATTTACGCACAGATTCGAGCTCGTTAATTATTCCGAAACGATGCCAAGATTTGAATTGATAATTAAAAGTTCAACCACAATTGCACTATCGGATTAAGTGACAGTATTCCTTCAAGGATAAAGTTACTAGAATAGCCCACATTTTAACAATCCCTTTATAATTTTACAAAAGATGTGAGAAAATCACAACTACTTTATGTACTTACTTAATAATAACTTATCAACTGCATGACGAATAATTCTAATGACCAAACGTAAACAACCTCATATGTAATTGAAAATAAAACTGAACTCTAATTACGATACATTCATTACACAAGTATCGAAACCCAACAAAAGATATAATAAATAACAAATCTGATTTAAGCTAATAACTCACTGAACTGTCGTGCGAATGCAATCTTCAAAACATCCGTGCCAGCATAAACCAAGGTCTGACAAGAGACGCCCTGGGGCGCTGCTCGGCTGTCCAGGTATCCTAACTTATAGCCTCAACACGGCGACAATGTCGTCGCAGGACCACAGATAAGGCACACACACACAACACAAGCTTTATACTGTCTAAAGCGAAAATAACCAATACGACATTAAAACATGTTGCAGAAAAGCCTCAGTTCATTAGTAATGAACAAATATTTGAAGAATCAACATACAAAGAAGGTGAAGATTAATTAGCAGTCATTTAATATTACGATGTAATTATACCTGCTCATATACAGACATGGACAAAAAATAGAGACTCCACGTCGCCTGCGGAAAATACATCTACAAGTAAGCTAGTAAAATTTTAGACTGAAGGGCTGGAGTACCATCTAGACCACTACCTATACTATAACTTCACTACACTACACTACAATTATCTAATGTTGCAACATTGACACAATAATGCCGCACCTTGACATTGTTGACCTCATACTTACAGCTCTGTGTCTGTGCCAAAAGATAGTGCGCCAGGGACAACCCTCAGCGCTCGATCGTAGACAGAATTACTTCAATGAGGATAACTATCACAAAACTATGCACTTTAGCAACAATAACAACGAACTTTGTAACTTTATGTAGCACTTAATCCGTCTTGTTCCAACACTCAACTGTGGGATAAATATATTTTCATGACTGAACATTTTTATAAACAAGGTTTCAAATTTGCACTTGGGTAGTTTCAATTCATATGTAAAGCGCCGAGATGATTCCAACTGCAGCGTAACTGAGTAGAATTGTATTGGACAAGGTCGTCACTTATAAATCAGTAGTACCTACCACCAATTTGACATTGCTCACCTCACTTATTGGACAAAGTGGAACGTGTAAATGAAGAAACGAAACGTTACCCAGTAATCGTTTAACAAACATCAGTTATGAAACAGATGTCACATCCGAAGGTAATATCAATTCAGATATCGAATTGATTCATAGATGAGGCAGAGGACGTCCTCAACGCCGGTTAATGCACTCATCAGAAAAAACATTAGCGTCTATAAATTGGCACTGACACTTGATTCTAGACTTTAGGAGCATAAAAATATATAATGATACGTCATAAAAGTTCTAGTGAAAGCGACAACGGTTATCGTCAGTTTTGGCGCTGGGCCGGGTGATAAAATACCATCGTTAAATAAATACCCGCGACCTGTAGGTAGCATACATGAACAATTTGCATACAGCGCACACATGTATTCGCGAACATACGAAGTGAAAACTTACCTTACCACACAACTTTTTATTCAGAATCTGCAGCTGCGGTTTGAAAAACTACAACGATTAAGATAGGTAATACGATGTCATATGTAGATATTTTTGGTTCATACAAAAAATTGATAAATAAATATTTCAAATTGTAGTACCATATCTGAAAAAGATTGAAAGACCTTATAATGGTTATTTCTATATGAGTTATATCAAGACTAAACATGTTTTAGAAGGCTGAACAAACATTAGTCAGGTGTCAAGGTGTCCTGGTCAAACAACTTAGCGTCCACTTCCGACATGAACGCATTCAGAAGGAAAACAAAATGAACAGGCCCGAGAGGCCCCTTTCACACGGTTCTGATTCTCTCATAGGACCTTCGATGCATTCCTTTACAAGCCTTTATACTTGGATGCAGTTTTACAATTAATTGGATTTGTCTTATCAGAGCAACATACAACAATAAATAATGACAAACAGCTCGCGTGACGCAAAACCAACGGATATATTATTGCACTTAACAAGTCAATTTAAAAAACCATATTATGACATGGGGTTTAAATTGACTAGTTGGATATTTACTCAGTTCGAGAACATGAATTCTCGGCAGGAATATGCTTTATAGTTAAGACGAGTAGTAAACATTTATAAAAAGTTATTAATTCTTCTACTTTGAGCCGCGGCGACCTTTCCCTAGTTCATGCGCAGTTTTGACAGCTAAACATAAATTAAACTGAAATATTACAAAGGAGAGCTGATAAACCAAGCTCACGTCGGAGGGGAACGGTTGGTAAAAATAAACGTAAAGAAATTGAAGTAAAAACGCCGACTTGGGTAAAATTGCTTCGAGCCAAGCCATACAATACGTAGAATGGCTGGCTTCAATGAACTTTACAATCGATTCTAGTTTTTATTTCCGTATCATTGTATTGAGAGTTTTTATTACAACTGTTACAATTGTTTTATACAAATGATATTTTTATTGAACATTAATTAAAGATAACTGGCTATTCAAGAAATATTAACGGAAAATTGCTCAATTTGAAAGGGCCGACGTATTAAAGTGCAGCTCCAAAATATATAAACGGCATAACCGTAAATATACCTAATGGCAAACAACTTCATACTGTAATAGTTATTTACACGTATGTTATTTATATTAAAACTGTAACAGAAGAAACGTTATATACGTGATAATATAAAAAAACATTTTTGTAATAAGTAATTAGAATCCAAAAATATCGTTTTTAGAATTCTTGTCTGTCTGTCTGTATATGTATGATATTTCGCGTAAAAGGAGTCCTACGATCAGTATTTTGTTTGTTTTATAAAAATTAGTTTATCCAACAAAAAATTAAAAGTAGACATTTTAGACGATGGTATGTCGGGCCAATGACGTCACAGATGTAATAAATAGGTACCGAGTCAGAATCTTAGAATAAAGGAAACCTGGAGGCAAATCAGCTAGATGGGAATAGTATTTGTTATCTTTGTCAGTCGTAAGTTCAAGTTCAAGATAAATACCAACCACAATCAACTAAAAAACAAAAATTTAGGCTTTCTAGTATCCGTTCAAGGGGTTATCTTTACCCTGATAATATTATAAAGTTAATTACACAGTTCAACGGCTTCTATATCTTGAGACTTACTTTTGTTTATTCATTATCTCAACTGTAATGAATTATATACATTGTAAAAGACAGAAGAAAGAAGAAAAAAAATACATCACTGTAAAGTTTCTTGTAGCTTCTTCTTTACAGTTGTAATCGAAGCTTCGGATCAAAGTTTTCAATTCTGCATCGTGCCGGATTGCTTGCACCAGTAGTGAGAAAGAGAACTGCTTTTTTTTCAAACTCATATATTGTAATGGGCTTGCTATATATTATTTGACAATAAGCACTTTGTAATTTTATATGCTTAGTGAAATAACTTAATTTTAAGTACCTGATATAATTTTGACTTGTAAAAGTGCTAAAATGAGCCTATTTGCAATAAATCTTTTGAATTTGAATTTGAATAGACATACAAATCTTACGCTTTTCCAAGAACCGAACATAATCAAATCCAGCATAAACAAATATTTACTCGGTTCTACGATATATACCAATAATAATAATAATAATAATAATAACAATAATCTAAATATATATAACTCAAAGGTGACTGACTGACTGACATAATGATCTATCAACGCACAGCCCAAAACACTGGACGGATCGGGCTGAAATTTGACATGCAGGTAGATGTAATGACGTAGGCATCCGCTAAGAAAGGATTTTTCTAAATTCCACCCTTAAGAGGGTGAAATGGGTGGTTGAATTATTTTCCCATAGGCCACGCCGCAGGCGAAGCTGCGGGCAGAACCTCGTATAAAATATATATATATATACTAATAATTGGGTGGTTAACACTTAAATAGCAAATATAGAACGTAGAGAGAGATATTCATCGGCTGATCCTGCCTATCATTTTTGTCTCATAATATCAAATGATACTCTATTGAAAATTGTGAGATATAAATTGCATTATTTACATTTCGATGATAACAATAATAGTTATGGCATACTCTAACAAAGCTGTGACGGTCATCATCATCATCATCAGCTTACAATAGTCCACTGCTGGACATAGGCCTCTCCCAAAGCACGCCACTGAACTGAGCTGTGACGGTAGAAAATAATAATTTGAATAGATCTAATAAAATTGACCAATGCGGTAATAATTTGCTTGATCCTAACTTTTTATATTAATTCATAGCTGGCGTAAAATTTTCGAATCACGAGCAGTAACCACGTAAATAATAATAGCATAACACGAAATGGCTCGAGTATTAATCACTAACGACGCCTAAAATTTCAATGACCGTGAACTGCCGCCCAAACTGTCGAACTCAAAATGTATCAAATAACGAAAACTATCAACTAACAGATAGCTGTTACTCGTCCCACATCTGTGACCTCGTTACGGCGAAATCGCAATGTAATTTCGCGACTAAATTTTTTTTTGGAACACTTTTACTTCGACAAAGAGCGTACGGTCCAGCAGATCCAGTGCACGGATTCAGCGATGACACCAATTTCTCTTTCAATGAACGAGTACAGAGCTTATAAAGTTCAGCGGTTACTGAAGCTCAAATATTGTGCGTTATAGATTTACCTTGTCATAAACATGTTATTATCAAATACTACTTAACTCGCGTAATAAATAAAGTACCAGTTACAGAATACAGCAACTAATACAATATTTTACTATTTTACAATATTACCACAGATTATATACAGTTTACATAATAACAACAATCACTATACCATGATAATAATTTTCTATACATGAACGAAATGCGAGGGAAATCCTGTTTAACTTTCATATGAGCCGTGAAGAATGCAAATACTCACCTAAATAGAGCCATATTATCAGCTACTGTAATATTTCCCGAGCAAATTTTCGCAACGCGCACGTCATCAATACGTAAATCTGCGAGAGCACGCGCGGCCGATACGGCGTAACTTTCTCCTGAGCCTACGCAATAACGCTTGAATTTCGCTTTTTTGCACACAAAAGGACTGATTAAAATACATGCGAGTGGAATATCAAAAAACGAGTTGCAAAACAATGAAACAGCACAACTTATAGCAACAATCGTGAGTGTTAGATAAGTCCGTTTTGAATTTCAGTGAAAACTAAAGGGATTCTTGAAAGGTTTTGCCGGCGTCGGCAATAGCGAGAACGGCCATAGAGGCGGTCGAGAGCGAAACTAATACAAACTAGTCAGTTGGATTACTTTCATCTGTGCGAGATGCCGAAAGTGAACTTTTACTTTCGGTATGAAAAGATCTATCGAGAGTGAATCGTGATCGAACTAGGGATATTATAGGCGAATACATTCTTGGAGGAAAATTACATTACATAGGGAGGTAACTAAAATATATAAAGGAATTATTAATATTTTGAGTTGTTGACGAAAACAGCGCATTAACCTATTTGAATTCTTATCCCACTATTCTACTAATGAACTAACTCTACTAATGTTGTACGAATGTTTGAAATTGAGTTTGGTCTGTACGTACTGTGTACTGTGTAGATTTGATACCTACTTTTGGATCTGGAACAAAAAGTAGATACTTTTTATACCGTACAGCTTTCCAATTAAACAGCAGCTATAGCATTAGCAGGTAACACGGATGTAATATTGATAGGAATTGAATAAAACTCAATCAATGTGCACAGAAAAATAAACGCATATACTTGTTCTGAGTCTGGGTGTTGTGGGACCATGGTCCTCGTAGTTCCTAGGTGCCTAGATACAGGGAATCCTAGTAAGGGTCCAAGATGTATACATGTATGTGATCGTAGGGCATTACTACTATTATTATTATTTATCTATAGATATAAAATTCAAAGTCCTGACTGACTCACTGACTGACTTATATATCAACGCACAGCCTTAACCGCTGGTCCTAGAGACTTGACATTTGGAGAATGTGTTCTTTGTAAAGTGTAGGTCTACTAAGAAAGGGTTTTTCGAAATTTTGATTTGGGTGAAATGGGTGGTTGAATTATCTATGAAAAACATCTTCATTTGCGGACAGAAGCTAGTAATGCAAAAATATGCTCGAATGTGTCGTTGCCATAAAACAAACTGTAAACTGAAAGATTACAACAAATAATTGTAATATTGTAAAGACTGTAACCATGAACTGGTTGGATGAAAGCGAAATCACATAATTACTTTCATCTGCTCTGAATCGGTTAAAGTGGAACTCGACGACCTAGATATTGAATGGTTGCTTGTAACTAAGTGGCTGCTGAACGCAACACTAGAAGCTATAAAACAGGATCTACTCGGCGACGACGATACAATGTCAGGAGATATTAATTTAATAGCCGATTCAACTTTTAGCAACATATTAAATAACTTCGGCAAACCCTGTCCTATCACATCGTTTTCTCAATTTAGTTTATTTCATACAATTAAATTCAGGAATTGGGCAGCAGCATTTTCCTTGGTACATTGTAATCTTCTGTTGAGGAGTTTTGGCGGAAAAACGAAATAAATCGCGTATTATTTTCCAAAATTTGTGTTATTTTCAGTATTAGTACTTAAAATTGGTGGCATTTTATTCGTTAAAGTGCTGGATTACAGGCGTGTGGGAAAGTGATGATGAAGTGAAGATGATGGTGAAACGTTTCTTTTCGTGTTGTTTCCAAAACTCTATAGAAGCTTCTGGTAAAGTTGCCACCACTTTATTAGGACTATGACTTGACTTGATGACTTGGACTGTGACTTGACTTGACATACATATATATATTAATTAACTTCAGAAATTATCAATTACTTGACACTGGCCAAAAAACACAAAAGTGTGCAGCCAAACCAAAAACAAAAAAAACTACGGCGATCACTAAGCCGATTTATGGGAAATACGATAAGCATTTAAGCATCCTCAGTGGTGTGGTGGTTGAGCAGGTTGCTTCATAGCGCGACGAGGGGGGCGACAGGTTCGAGTCCCACGGCAGGACAAGCATTTGTGCACAGAAAAAATAGCGCAAATACTTGTTATGAGTCTGGGTGTTGTGGGACCATGGTCCTCGTAGTCCCTGAGTCGCTAGACACAGGGAACCCTAGGGTCCAGGATCTATGTATGTGATCGTTGGACGTTATTATTATTATCCAGTGGCGTTTTATGAGGAGGTCTATGTTCAGCAGTGAACATCTTCCAGCTGATGATGCGAGATGGAATTAATAATAAATAATTTAATCGTTTCAATATTTGACCATTGAAAAAGAGACTATGTAATGTCAAAGTGTGATATAATTATGTTGTCTGTGTCTAAATAATTGGAAATTCATAGAATAGGGAATACCAGGCTTATGGATATGTACCCAATGCTCAATGTCGTTCACCTGATGTTAAGCGACACGGTCGCCCAACAGAACAGTATCACTCGGAACTAAAAAATTAAGAGTCGCGTGACGCTGCACTGCGCACATCATCCTGAGACATCAGCACATTCTGGTAATAAGATTATTTGACTGTGAGATCAGATCATAAAGTCTCAATTGACCAGTAATTTCACTAGCTACATTGCCCTTCAAACCGGAACACAGTACTGCTTGGCGGCAGAATAACTGGCAAAGCGGTGGTACCTAACTATTTTGCAGAAAAATCCTACCACCTAATGGAAGAATACTCAATGCTCAATCATTTATTGCAAACATTATTGGTTACATGCAGGTGTTAATAATAGCATATTTAAGTATGTTATATAATGACCCAGCTTCGGTATAGCAATATTTTGTGGAGCGAATCGATCTAGTCTATAATAGTTAACTTGTCTGAAAAGAATTCGTCTAACGTATAATAACTTTTAGTCAGTAGTACATTTTTTAGGGCTACGGTAATTTTTTTGCTCTTCTTCTATTTCTTTTAACATACATATTCCAAAGTTTTTTTAGAATATCCACATGTCACTATTTGTTTAAAAAAAACAGGATTTCTCGTACAGCTCTCGGCGACATCGTGTAAGTTGGTGTTACCTAACACGTTTTACTAGATATTTGTTCGCAGTGAACCTATTTTTTACTTCGCGATTGATTGCACGCTGCTTGTGGTATGCCAATATATCTTTTATTTCAAATGCACCAAGTCAAATTACGTTAGACAATTTTCCCGTGCGAAAACTTAGGAAATAAAAATAATTTTCTATTTACTAGCCGACGTATTTGATAGTATTTCGTGTAAACATATAGGAACAAATAATTCATTATTATTGTTTTGTTTTTGTGGTAGCGAACTTCCGACGACTTTTAAATAGTAATTACAATCTAGTTAACAGATTACGTGGAGTGGTGGTGAATGGCCGATAAGATAGCATTCATCTTTAGATGAATAATAAAGAAGTTTTCTTTATTATTCATCTAAAGATCTTAAGTTTCCAGAAAAATAAACTACATAATGCTCAAAATTAGTTTTCTAAAGTATACTTTATGTTTATTACAACATGTGCTAAAATAAATGATCAAAAACTGAAATGCCACGAGCGCAAAACGATAAATAAGCTTAAGTTGTGTTACGTATAATCAAATACACATCCATTCGTATCTTAAATTTCCCAATGCCAAAAAATCTCCAAAAAAACCTTTAATTTTTAAGGCATTGCTTTTTAAAACAAATTGTTCCAATAAAACAAGGTTTTAGTCATTTATTTTTTTATTACATAGAGTTCAAAAGTTGATTTTTATAGGTTTATAAGACCACGGACCTCAGTATTCGTTCTGAATTTCAGCTTCAGCCGTTTATGGGAACAGTCTTGACAGATCGACAAACTGACATACACACCAACGGACAACAAAGTGATCCTACAACGGCTCTGGTTGTTTTTTTGGAACCCTAAAATGTAGAAACCCGAATGAACACCGGTCACCTAACTTCATATTACTAATAACAGTTCTGGGATTAGCGTCATGTTAAAGAATTCTTACTACAAAATATCAGAAGAAGAATTCCAGAAGTTCATCATTGTACCTATTCCACAACTTATTATTCAGAGAGTGCAAAATTTCACAGGCCTCTGTTGGAATATGGCCAAAATTGCTCTCGATGCACTCATATACTGCTCAAGTAAGGTAATAAACCCTTGTGTTGTTATTATACGAATACGAAAACATAATATGCCAAAGTAAAATGCATCGATGTTTTACGACTGAATTATATATTGGGTTTAAAATACAATATATTGCAGCATTAAAATCTTAATATGCCGATAGTAATTTTCATCGTCATGTGATGAAATTGATGTTATAAACAAATATCAGTATTCAGATGGGAATAAGTCAAAACATAACACGCAATAAAGTACAAATATTAAAATTGGTTCGACTTAACCGGTGGGACGTAGGGGAGCTGCATAACAATTCGATTTATGAATGAAAATGTGCACCCAAAACGTGTCGAACTAAGAATAAAAATTCTATCATGTTACATAATTATCATATCATAGTTAATAACCGTCAAAACTGTATAATCCGGCCTTGAAGAAACTAAGCAAACAATGTGTTATTAAGTATCAAGAATTCAAAAGGAAGCCAAAGTAATCAAATGGAATGGAAACTATACATATATAAAATATAGTCAAACTGTTTAAAATCAATACATAACAGAAGGTAAGAACAATTCGGCGATGTGAGAGCCAAAGGTCGAATGTCTAGAGGTCGGTAGGAAAAGGGAGGAATGCCGGCGAAACTCAATAATCAACATACGAAACTGGTGGAAACCGTTTGCCAACTCTTCAAAACATTATGCGTTTTTGTAAGTTTTTTTAACTCTTCAAAACATAATGCGTTTTTGTAAGTTTTTTTAAGGTGCGTTGTTATGAATTAGTTGGTGTTCAATAAAGTATTATTGTATTGTATTGTAAAAGGGGATTATGTGACTTAATTTCATACTGCATTTGCTGCTATCCAGAGATTACCGAACTCAACATAAAATCTTCAACAAAATATCGGCCCATTCTGAGAGAACACTCTACGAATATAAATAGAATAATCGCAATTGGTGGAGATATCGTACAACGTACACAAAATAAACAAACAGAAGAATTAAAGGGTTGAGAATAAAAAGGGTTTAACTGTCAAATTGACAGTTTCGAGAAAATTTACTTAAAACGTCAACGGCGTCATTTTAATGTAGAGTGCTTATAAGGTAATAGAAAAGGTTTATGTAAGTTTTAGTTGCTTGAAAACGTTTTAATTCTATTTTAAAATACTAAATATAGTACTAATTCATACAATTGATGTAAAAATATAATATAATATAATAAAATAAATATAAAAATGTAAGAATACAGTTCGCTTAGCATAAAAATGCTAAGCGAACTGTATTCCTGTGACAGATAAACCGATTTTACACTCAAAATCTCAAGATTTAGGCCTCGTTTCATTATTTTGAGAATGTATTATTGAAGATAATTTCAGGCTGAATCCAACGATACCTATGAGTCATTTTGTGAAAAAAAATCAGTTAAACTCTTTTTGTTCTCACCCCTTCAATTGTTACCAGGCTTCTTTACTTGAAGTCACTGTTAAGAGAAGAAATAGCTAATATATTTGTGAACATTATTGACCTTGAAGACCCTTCAAATAGATAAAAATTAAAGGTTATTCCATAATGCTTATTATCACAGGAAGTGGTTATACTTTTTGTGCGAAAGTTAGTTATCTAAAATGCTTATTTTATCAGCAAGTGGTACTTTATGTGCGAAAGTAAATTCTCCAGTCAAACAATTCGTCCAAGCCTTAATAAGCAACATTACTTAAGCTAGGTGTGTATTTTTTTTACTATTCAATGAAAACATCTCAACTTATGTCCCACTGAATAGTTCCTATTTATAAACTGTAATTTGATGGCCAATTATGGTACATAATTAAAATAATATCTCCAACAGTATTAAAAAATATGAAACGCTCAAACAAAATTAACGTGACAGAAATAAATACTCTACAGAACTCTACAGTATACCTGTACTACAAACTAAACGTCCTTGGCCACTAATCTAGTGAAGCTTAAATATTGGTCGTGGATCAAATAACATAAATGGATAATGCAAGTGAGTTAAAAATATAAATACTCTGTATTAGAACCGACCCATAGGTCCGTATTACAGAACGATGCTCAGTCATCGATCGCTGCTCAAGCAGAGATTTCATTCACTAATTGAACACTTTATGAATGAAATCTCTGCTTGAGCACCGATCGATGACTGAGCATCGTTCTGTAATACGTACATTAGACCCTTAGAACCGAACTGAAACCTACCATTATTTTGTTGTTTTTTCATGTCATATAAAACTTACTTATTGTGAGTTTATAGCATATAACCAGTGGTAATTATACCTACAAAATACTTGTAATAATAATGCAAACAGTCAAATCATGTGGAGCCAAAACTTTAATTTAAAATTTCTGGCAGTAGTCCTACACTATACAAATACGTTGTCATGTCAACTGCCAACCAGTGCTGATACCATGGTGCTCGGCAGAATGGAGTTACTCAGATATCGTGGAACAAAACTCAATAGCACCAAACAAGCATTTTGTTGGTCTGTGTTCACTGAACGTTTTTGAAGATCCCCTTAAACAGTTTTATATCTCGCAATAGGCATCCGATAACTATTATCTTATTATCTATATTTAATTCCTATAGCTACTTATACGTAAACGTTTATGCATAGCTTTTTTTTTGTCGTCCTTATATTATTGCGTTATTTCATTCTGTGCAAAGTTGTCTGGAAGAAGTCGCTTTGAACGATAAAACTGCCCATTGTCACAATTTTGTTAAATAATACAAAATTATGATTTACTTACAAAAATCCTGTTTTTTGTAATTATTTACTTTGAACAAAGACCCGGGTACCCAGGTCTCAAAATTAAGCCAAATACCTGAATCTCAAAATATATCCGGGTCTGCATTCCCTACTCTATACCTATGCCTTATCAGATGACGACAACAGTTTGAATCTTCAAAGAAGGGTTCCTTGCTACAATCTAGATTTTTAGGAACAATAATGTCTTTGTAGATGTACCTTACTTTACCTTACGTGTTTACATTTGATAGTTGGAATCTGTCACAATGTCAACACATATTTATAGTATAACGACTCCATGGCATAGGGGTGACTAGACGAGCGACGGCAAATAACATTCAGAAATACAGTCAAAACTGATATAACATGACGATGATTTTTATTAGTGTAAAAAATTGTTAGCCTACGTCAGAAGCCTTCGGTGAGTTTAATCATTCTTACACCAGGCTCAGTCAGTGGCCCCGAGAAGGAAAAGAGTATATCAGCAAAAGATTTAAGACGTTTCGTGAATATAAAAAACTTTATGTTTAACCGAACAAAGACGTGAGATCTACCATATGTGAAAATAACATAAACTAAATACGCGCTTCATCGAGATAACAATAAATCAATCGATGGACGAATTAAGGATTGAGTTCATCGCGCACACATGCGATGCGGGTCATCTCAAATGCAGGGTTTTTTACTTCAATTCAGTTCCACACCAGTATGTTTTTAAATTCCCATCCTTTTCCTGTCTTTCGAAACAAGGTAATTGCTCTATAAGGCGGCCCAGCTCTCGATACCTCAGGAGAGCCTCCCAAAACCCGGTGCCAGCACACACACATTCACGTTCACCGATGTCTGGCCCGATATGTTAATTTTATTACACTAGCCTTAAAAACATCCCAACCAGTTTCTTTCGAAAAGGAGCGTAAGTGACATAAAAATTACGACCTTCAAGTCCAAACAATACTGCACCTAAAACCAGCGCGCCGACGAAAACATTTACAAGTCGATCAAACCAATATTAGACAGAGTTCCGCGATATAGTTTTGAAACTGAACATTTGCATACATTTCATAACTACTTACATAAGTTATTCTAAAAACAGGTTTAGTGCGACAAACATTTAAAAACAATTTTTTACTTACGACTAATTTCGGCGATTTGCAGCGGATCCTTTGCACACACTGGATGCACGTAGTGGTGACACGGTTAGATAGGAAATGAGCGGTGTTCGCGTTTATGATTTTTAATATCTTCGGGAACCGGTTGAGTAATCACGGGGCCTCAGCGGTTCGGGTGTCACTTATCAATCGGGACGAGATATTATTGTGTTGAACGGGTGTGCGTGCGCCGCGTGGTGGCCGGCCGCGGAGTGCCGGCGCGGAGGCGTCGCTCTGTAAACAAATCGTACTGGTGGGGGCCCCGCCGAAAAGCCTGGCCGAATAGTCACCGCTCACTTACGTCACGACTCTACTGTTCCACCGCATGAGATGGTTTCCGACAACCACCTAGCTATAGCTTATTATAATTATTTTCCATTTGATCGACCGTCTATTGTTTAATCGACGTTGGACCTATAATTCGCAAAACAAGCAAGTAGCCATTCAAAGTAGCGTTTTATTAGAGAGGCCTATATTCAACAACATCGTCCGGCTAATGATGTGAACTTCCGAAATGAAGACCTATTTGCTGAATTACTTATGTCACCTACCTACTTACCTACAATCTGTATGTAAAAAAATTAGCCAAATCAGTTTTGCGTGAAAGCCACAAAAATTCAGAAACGGACAACGTTCCAATTGCAAAAAGGTCGATTTGAATGAAAATTTGCCATTATATGTAAAAATAAGCATATGACGGCGGCTACGTCCACTGTTAAACTCTATGCGCAACGGGCAGTACCGTAATTTACTCTGTGGCAGCGTTTAAATTTATTACAGTGGCAGCACTGGCGTTTGGCATCGCTTCCCTACCGATCTGGCTATAGAAAGGGTTCGCTCGGTTCACTACGGAGCATTCTTGTTCCAGACACGGCGCGGTGTGGACATGCTGAAGGCCTATAGTTATATAGGTTGCAATCTACGCACGACAACCCGTTTCTGTCTACATCAGAAGTGGGATTGGCCAGTTCTACATCACTCTTCAAGCAACGCAAAACGTGACGTAACGTGAATGATGTCGTGACGGCGGGTAACACTAATATCAAATTTAGTTGCAAGGTTAACCCGGACCAGTGAAAAAAAAGATAATAAAAGTTATGGTAAACAAAAGTAATGATTCGTGAGAAAAAAAAGAGAAAAAAAAGGGTAAGAAAAAAGTTTAAAAAAAAAAGTGAAAAAAAGAGAAAAAAAAACTGAAAAAAGAGAATAAAAAGGAAAAAAGAAAGAATGTAAGTATGATGACAAAAAATGTGTCTGAATGCTAAAGGGATAATCTATCTGGACTAGCACTAATGGTCCATAAAAAAAAATGTTGGTTGCTAAAGGGATATCTGTCCGATCTAGCACTAATTGGTCCATTAAAAAAATGTAGGAATGATGATTTTTGGTTGCTAAAGGGATATCTATCCGGTTAGCATTATTCGGTCCATTTTTTTATAAATGAAGGTATACTGATGGTCGTGAAGGGTTAACCCTGACGATGACTGGCAGGTTAAAATGCTTTTGACTAATCAAATTGAAACCTGATCCTTTGACTCCAAGTTTAACTCAATTTAATTGTCAGGATGAACGAGCAATAACACTGATACCTATGTCCCTCACCAGATACAAAGTGAAGCTAAGCGTACGAGGACGTACGCACGTCAGTATGGCCGTGACGGCGGCTACGTCCACTGTTAAACTCTATGCGCAACGGGCAGTACCGTAATTTACTCTGTGGCAGCGTTTAAATTTATTACAGTGGCAGCACTGGCGTTTGGCATCGCTTCCCTACCCATCTGGCTATAAAAAGGGTTCGCTCGGTGTACTACGGAGCATTCTTGTTCCAGACACGGCGCGCTGTGGACATGCTGAAGGCCTATAGTTATATAGGTTGCAATCTACGCACGACAACCCGTTTCTGTCTACACATATATTACGGAATAAATTAAATAAATAAATAACGCCCAATGATTACATCAGATTCTAAGCCCGGATTCTCTGTATCTAGGGACCCAGGAACTACCGGGATAATGGTCCCAAAACACCGGGACCAGAACCAGTATATGTGCTTATTTTTCTGTGGGCAAATACTTGTCCAGAGGCTGTCCTACTGGAAGTTAATACAAAGGATATCATCCTGAAATAGGTACATAGTATATACTTTCATGTGGTTAGTAAAGCCTACAAGAGTCTAGGCTTCATATTGACGATGTCTGCCATTCTCTGATACTGATTTTATGAATGTCACACTTCTTAGAGTACTGTAGCACGGTGTGGAATCCGCAGTATCTTATTTATATCCACGACTTAGGTCCGTATTATAGAACGATGCTCAGCCATCGATCGGTGCTCAAGCAGAGATTTCATTCATAAAGTGATCAATTAGTGAATGAAATCTCTGCTTGAGCACCGATCGATGACTGAGCATCGTTCTGTAATACGGACCTTAGAGAGCATTCAGAGCAAGTTTATAAAGCATTTAAACTTCGGTATCGTATCGTATCCATAACGTCAAGGATTATCGGGATTCATGTAATTATCATCACCTACCCTAGAAAATCGGCGTAACCTAGCTGACATGTCACTCCTGCATAGTCTGTGCAATAATTATATAGATTGTCCAGATCTAGCATCAAAACAACCTTTTTGCTGTTTCACACTCGTCAACTAAATGTCTCTAAAAATCACTCGTTAGTGTATTGGTTGATATTTTCCATATCAAATTACATTTCAAAACCCCAAATCCTTACCCCAAAATCACACGCAATTTTGTGTATTCACACACAAATTATATGAAATAGGTATTCGAACTGTAGGAACACTACAAGGGAAGATGTAAGTAATTATTGCTACACATTTATTTACTAGATTTTATGTGTCTAGTGATTGACGTTTCTAATACGAAGATAAATTCATAAAATGTAAATCCATTATTCGCTTTAAGTTTCATTGTAACTTTCATATATTTATTCATTTTTAAGAGCTTTTGTTTAAGAAATAAATAAAAAATAAATAATCCATTGGTAAAAACCTTTACATTCCATAACCTTTATCAAATGTTCAAACACATGGGAATTTTCCATTATATTTCATTCATAATAAACCACTTTTGCTAGTTGGACCTAAGCGAGTTTCCTGAATCTAGACTAATACACCCTATTAAAACTCGTTACACGAACTGTCCATATCAGTAAAAAATGTCTTTAATTGTTTTTATAAACATTGAGCACATGCTTCGCTATGCTATTAGCCAACAATTTTTATAGATCCTGGCGCACCCAATTTTATATTTTATTCGGAATCAAGCAACACGCAATACTGATTGAAATGTTCTTTTTTATTTTTACGCTTCTCGCTCCCACGTAGAATAGCAGAATTTACAGAGGGCCATGGTGGATGTTCTACAAACAACAATTTTAATTAATTACATCAATACATTTACATCAGCGTAAATGTATACGGTGCAGTCGAGCACTTCAGTAAGGCTTTTTGCCACTTTACTTTTTACCCTTTATGTTTTTTACATTCTTATTCTGAATTATAACTACACATACTCGTAATTCAGAATAGTAATGCAATCACCCTCTAGTTTTTGCTCCAAACTACGTTGAGCATTGAAATTATGCGATCCTTGCGACTGATTTCTAGATGCATTTTCTAGAAAAACAATATTGTATTTTTATCAGCTAACGGTTTATTTGATTAATTTTAAAATTTCCTTTATGAAAATCACATCAGTTGGGGCGTGTTTGTTAGTAAAATATGATGAAATGACGCACATGCCTGTGCGCGGTTAATATTAATGTCGAATTTTGAACAGATTTACTTATACAGTTTGATCGGCCGTGTATCACTGTCTCCTCTGAATGGTTGCTTTGAATAAATAAAACCTAAGCTGTGCCCACAGTCATGCTATTATTTTGTGGTTATTTCCTGCATGATAAGCTTCGAGAAGAGCATTAATTTGCTGATTCTCTCTTACGAGATATGGACCAAATCAACACTTCTATTGGTGTAAACGCTATAAAAGGAATTTAGCGCAATTCTCTGAAGGTACAAGTAGTGTCTACAATGCCTTTGCAAATGAACCATGGACGTATTATCCTCTGGTGAAGCCATTCCTTGCATTATTAGTAAAAATGTTAACAACCTCAACTTGTGCTATTATTTATTCTGTGACCGAGAAGTTGTAGCGCGGTAACTTGTACACTCTCTCAAGTAATGATGTCCCGGCCAAAAGTGGTAACATCTCCAACCAATTATACAATAGAAAAAAAAAGCGTAAAAAACCGAATTCAGACTTATTTGGCTTTCTCATGGATGCCATTGCCACACTTGGAACAAATAGAATTTGGTCCACACGAGAAACACCAACTTTCAATCAAAAAAATAATCATCAAAATCTGTTCACCCAGTTCAAAGTTCTGAGGTAAAAAACATTAAAATAAAAATATATATATAAAAAACAGTCGGATTGAGAACTTCCTCCTTTTGTTGGGGTCGATTAAAAAATGGCATGAGCCTAAAGCTTCAGCTTCTTTTGTCTTCAATTACAAACATGTTTCACCACTTTCTCTCTTATTTCATCGAATTTCCATAATCCTGTTACTTTAGCGTCAACTTTAAGCCACTCTGAAACTGGCATCATTTAAAAGGAGGTCATCATCGACTTCAACAGCCTCTAATGTTTTGAAAGAGAACCCCTTGCCGCTCTACCTTAAGAGTCACTTTTGGACTTTCATGCCAACTCTATGGCCTACTTGTGCACAACATAACTTTTGTATAACAAGCGTTGCCAAAATTAATTCGATTCGCGATACGATATGATTATAGCCGTTCTACTGTTGATAGATTCATAATCATAATCATAATCATAATCAATTTATTCATAAAATGTCAATTTACAAGTCAAAATAATTCTTACAATTTAAAATAGCCTACATTGTTATCAAGTGCATTTAAATCAAGCCCTATGTAAATAGGGTGAATGCTGTGATTTAAATAAAACATTTTTTACATCGTTCGTAGGTATACGAAATTAATAAATAAATAAATTTTGTCGTTATAATAATATGTTGTCAATACATTGGACAATTATAATAAACATAAAAAAATAAAATATATCAACTGTGTAAAAATAACATATGTCACTCACCTAATATATTCGTCATAACTGTAGAAGGACTGCTCGACAAGCCATAGTTTTAGTCTAGACTTAAAACATTTCAAGGTTATTGCCGATGTAATAGTGTCCGGGAGCTTGTTGTATACAGTTGGGCCCATGACATGCGTTAATTTGGAGGACTTCGTGAGCGATCGCGGTATGGCCGCTAGCTTATCCCTGTTCCTAGTGCAGTATGAGTGCCCAAAGCCATTTTTTTTAAATATATCGGGGTGCATCCTTACGTACACTGCTACTTGAAATATTAAAATAGCAGGCAACGTAAGGATTCCCAGTAGTTTGAAATACGGGCGAGCTGACGAGTCTTGTGGGATAAGCGCCAAGCTCCGCACTGCACGTTTCTGCAAGCGGAAGACACGCTCCCAGTCTGCGGCTCTCGCCCAGAGCTCAGCACCATACTGCAGCTGAGAGTGCACCGTCGCGAAGTAGCACGCTCGAGCTACTTCTGTCGGCACCACTCTCGCGACCCGCTTGAGTGCGTAGCATGCACTGGCTAGTTTTCCACATAGTACATTAATGTGAGTGTCCCACTTTAAGCCACGGTCAATATGAAAACCTAAGAACTTTGTTTGTTCAGTTTCATAAATTTTTACCCCATCTATAATCACATTCAAAGATCTCACTGGCCTGCCCGACAGTCTGAACTGGATGAAGTGTGTTTTAGTCAAGTTAAGTGCTAGGCCATTAGTGTGAAACCATCCAGCGAGTTCAGACGCTGTTCCGTTTAGCTTTTGTTCCAGAATGTCAACCGATGATGCCGTGACCACTGCAGCTACGTCATCAGCGTACATTAGTACCTCAGCCATTGTCACGGCACCTGGCAGATCATTCAAGAGCAGAGAGAACAGGATATTTGAAACTGAGGAGCCCTGCGCCACGCCCATTACTGACTTTAGAGGATCCGACCTCTCGGATCCTCCACTGCCGACTACTATCTGCGATCTACCACGCATGAGATCCGTCAGAAGATCGTGCGCGGCACCGATCACTCCGTAGTGCCGTAATTTAACGGCAAGCACAGTGTGATCAGCGACATCGAACGCCTTTGACAGATCACAACATAAAATTGCTACCTGGAGTTTGGACTCACGAGCTGCCATGACGCGGCGTACCACCTCTCGGGTAAGAGACGTCGTCGAGCGTCCCTCGCGATAGGCATATTGCCTGTCTGATAAGGCGCTCGTCGCCGACAAAAATTCCACAAGACGAGAGCTCAGACCATTTTCAAAGATTTTTGCTATTGCAGGTATAATTGAAACCGGTCTATAGTTGTCTATGCACTCTCGTTTTCCTTTTCCTTTATACAGCGGGGACACTTTACTAATTTTTAAAGGGCTTGGAAACAAACCCTCTTTTAAGCAACAGTTGAATAAGTCTGCCAAAACAGGAGCTAGTGGCAGGATAGCGCTTCTTAGGAGCTTCATCGACAACCCATATATATCTTTGGATGTTTTTGGAGGAATTCGTTGCATCACAATACAGTAAACTTCTTCTGAACTAAAATTTGTAAGCCTAAGTGAGCGATCAGCCGGAGCGCGTGCTGTGCTTAGCGCATAGCGCACCCGGGCGACGTCGGCGCTCGGGGCCGCGCAAGCCTTGGCTGCGTTCAGGAACCGAGCGTTCACAGCATCTACGGCCACTTTTTTATCACTAAATATTGTGCCGTCAGGTTTCCTTACGACATCTGTGAAATCGAAGTGAGGAGTATTATTCTTCCCTTTCTCCTTGTTCACTACCGTCCACATCGCTTTAGAGGCATTACTACTACTACCTATAATATTTGAGTAATAAGCGCGCTTATTGCTTTTAACCACTTTATCATAATAATTGTTCATGTCGGTAATAATTGTATTGATTGTTTCATTATTCGGATCTAATTTGCTCAATTCAATTATGTCAAACAATAGACATTTTAAATTTTTTACATCCGGTGTGACCCAAGATGAGTCCAGCTTCTTATTATTACATGTTTTCCGTAACGGAAAACATATGTCATATTTATTTGTAATTATATTCAAAATTGCCGTCGTTTTCTTGATGCAGCTACTATTCCTTGATCGTATGTCATCCCAATCTATACTATCTATGGACGCGGCAAAATTTAATTGATTGACTTGTGAAAACCGTCGCATTAACCGTGTTGGTGGCAGTACATTACGTTTTTGACAAGCTACTTCAGTCCTCACAGCCAGGTGGTCACTCAAGTGTGTGGTGACTGGTGCAGCGTTCACCGAGCCACCCACCAAGTTGGAATAAACATGGTCGAGGCATGTAGAAGTGGTCGCAGTTATCCTAGTCGGGAAGTCCACCTCATTAGTCATGCCATGAGCTCTCAATAAGTCCAACAGTCTTTTTAGGTCACTATTTAGGTACCCTAAACTATTAACGTTAAAGTCTCCGACAATTATACACTCAATATTCAGTTCCGTAATTTTATCGAGCAATCTTTCCAAGCTATCCATAAATACTATAGGGCTAATAAGATTTGTTCTATAGACACATATAATTGTAAAACCGAAATCAATTAAATCAATAGCAGATATCTCCAAATATTGTTCAATAGATAAAGAGACTAACTCGACATTTTCAACACTATTTATATGGCTGCTTGTGAATATGCACGAGCCACCGTGCGCTATTTGTTTTCTACAATAATAAGACGCTAATTTATAACCATCAATTGCAACACATTTTAGGTTTGGTTCCGATAACCAATGTTCTGTTAATGCTAGTATATCGCACTTTAAGTCACTTTGTAATAGCACCTCTAGTTTTTGCGTTTTTTTGTCGATGGAAGCGATATTCTGGAGGCATACAACAATAGACTTTCTTGCGAACGGGCTGTTTTGACTATTATGCGCAGCGGACGTCTTACTGCTGCATGTCCGTGGCACTGGTATGGCCGCCGCGGGCCGTGTTTCCCCACTCACCGCGGCGGCGGGCGAGAAACCAGTCTGACACCTTTACTAGTGGTGACCATGTAGTCGGAGAACTTATAAGTTCATACAAGCTCTCGGGAAATCCAATCACGAATGATGCATGTCTATCTGATTTGATGGCTCGTTTTTCCACAGTGTACTCGGTGCACTTATGAATTTTATTTAAGTAATTCAGAATATTCTGTACTGAGGTTTCGGGTCTAAACGACCATGCCTGAATATGTTTCAGTCGCTCCACTGTCTGAAGATCATCGTCGGCCTTTCCGGACCCAGTTATAACCCGCCGTACCTTTAGGTTCGAACGTTTCTTTTCGACCTTAGTCCATTCTCTGTTTGCATCAACAGAGAATATATCAGCAGAGCATTCAGTTTTATTTGTTGCGCTCACGATCCCATCACTACAGATCGTCGGTGAATTTACGATGTTAGTGGGTGAGGGTTTTTTTTGAGTAAGTTTATTTTTCAACTCTGCTTTGCTTACCCCCGGTGTTTCAACAATCTGATGTTCGTCAGCTTTTGCAGCGCTGTTTTTATTTGCGGTTGCCGCATAGCCAAGCGTACTATTAGTTGTCAATCCAGCAGCGACAGCGATAGCATTGAGTCGCGCTTGACGAATCGGCCGCGCGCGCTTCATTGCTTGTTGAGTATTGGTATTTGTTGAAGTCGGTTTACGGTTCTCAGTTATTGACATACCCTCCAAATCCGCTTTAAATTGATTAATGAGTTCGCCTTGCTTGGAAATAATCTTCACTTGTTGGGATATTATGCTGTTCTGTTCCTTTACTTGCGACTCCAATGAGCCCACTTTATCAGCGAGGCAAGTGATTGCCTTTTGTAACTCGCGAACACTACTTTCGAGCGATTTCTGCGCCATTGAATAATTATACAAAATAAAAATACGTGAGCAACCTATCACCCCTGCGGGTACACACGCGTATATTGCGATTCTGTTCTGTACATTTATTTTGCATCCTATAATAACGAGATCATAACTAAAACTTCTGCTGTACAGAACCTATTAGTGTTTTTTGTTACACGAACTCAATGTTTGCTCTCTGAAATGCGTTATTGCCTAGCTTCGTAGTACCTATTCAGTCCCCGCCGACCCAGATTCTTGGTTATCTACTAAGCTTTGCTTGGCAATTAAGATCTCTATCTACCTATTACTTTTGTATAGCAACCACTTTGAGTTCTTTCCTAAAATTACAAATGTAATATAGATAAACGCCTCGGTTGTTTTCATGTTATTGCCTTTTTGAGTACTTTTATCCTTGGAGTTAATAAGAATGTATTTAGCGAATGGCATGTCTAAATTTTATGTAAAAAAACGCATTTTTTTTAAATAATAACGCTGATCGATCGCATACATAGATCCTGGACCCTAACTAGGATTCCCTGTGTCTAGGGACCCAGGAACTACGAGGACCATAGTCCCACAACACCCAGACTCAGAACAAGTATTTGCGCTTTTTTTTCTCTGAAGTAATACTTGTCTTGCCGCGGGAATCGAACCCGCCCTCTCGGGGTTATGAGCCGACCTGCTCACCCACCACACCACAGAGGCTGTCAATGGCAATTGGCAGTGATCAAGATAGAATCGCCCTACTTTAAGTTCGGGTGGTTTTCTAGCAAATTTTTCCTCAAGATGTCCCCGAAAATAATGTATTCGGTGATTCGAATTTCGCAGAAGTGTCGCAACAGAGCCGGCACGGCAGAGCCGCACGCGACTCTAATAGAACCAATAACAAAGAGGCGCCAATCACTTTTCGACTTTGAACTTGAACTCTTATGTTAGAACAATTTATCAATGCACATGATATTTTCGAATACTTATCAAAATGCCATTAATCATTGTGAAACCGATGGAGGACTAACTTATGTTATGAAAGCTGATAAAACGTCAGAACTAGCTGCTATCACTTGTAACAAGAAAGGTTCCTGCCTTTTGTGTCACGTTATCAAATTGGTGTTTATCAAATTATATACTTTGTAACCTAATTTTATTAAAGATAGACATGTAATAGTGTTTATTTGAATGTACTCGACAATCTAATCTTGCAATAACTTTGAATAGGGCATAATGACATTGGCTTATTTACACAAACAACTACTTTGCTCTCGGTGGACTAAATTTAATTAACTTCTATCTAACCCTGTACCAGGGAGGGTGTACCCGCCGTTTAGGTACGTTAGGCTGCCTGCCGGGGGCAAGCGTCGCCATAGGTTGCCGATCGGCTCGCACGCTAGTCGCGTAATTATTTGTATGTGATTTTCATTAAAAACTTTGTCATTCAGGGAAATATCGTAACTATAATAATAATTATTCATTTATTTAAACGTTAAAAAATAACATTACATGTGGGTTGATCCCTGGATCCCACACTATGACTTGTGTCGTGGGATTCAGTCTCTTCTAACGCTAATGAAGATTATATGATTTGGAGTGTTGGCTTCTCGATTATCTTGTTCGCGTTGTACGTAATTCAAGATAATATATAGACCTATTCACCTAAACACATAAAAGAGATAGGTAATGTATATAATGGAAGTAATTAAATACGTGAGAGTTACGCGATAGAAAAAGAGGCAACTTTTAGGTGAAAATAAATGTCATCATCAGCGTTGTGCGACATGAATTGCACTTTATTGTGTCGGGGCAAGGGTCGCTATTTATTTAAACGATTTTGCGGAGTGATACTTCTGGACGCAGTGCTATTATCTATTCTGTGCTTGTAATATATACTCTGTGATGTACTGTCTTTTGTGTCCCGCTTAGTCCCGCGACGTCCTCCAAATCGCTCTAGGGACAGACAGATTGACATTATTTAAATTGAAAATGACAAAATGATCACACACTTCTTTCTTTACAAAAAACAGTGTTACATTTAGTATGTTATATTAATATTGATTTATAGAAGTGGTCTGTTACAAACGCTATGATTTGGAGGGCAATGCCAATTTAGATCTGTTGAAGCTGTGCGAATGTTCTTTCTAGTAAACGATGATTGATTTCAAAATGATAACGTGGAAGACCTACACGATCTTATCTCGAAAGCTTTCGGATAGTAGTCTCTCGAAAAAGTTAAGGGTGTATTCAGTAGGTCTGTACGTGAAAACAAGTTTTAATAACACCAATATTGGTGTAGTGGTCAGCATTGTTGGTACATTAACTACTTACATTCTAAGGTCCGTATTACAGAACGATGCTCAGTCATCGATCGCTGCTCAAGCAGAGATTTCATTTACTGATTGTTGAGCACCGATCGATGACTGAGCATCGTTCTGTAATACGGACCCTAAGACTTATAGTATTTTAAGATTATTATTTAATGAATGGAAATTGTATGAGTATTCGTTTCTTCTTCACACAACAACGAACGAACGCAGAAGTTAATGAAATTAACTTATACGATGGATTAACAAATAGGATACATTTTATTCGCGGATGAAAATGCAGGGCATAACCAGTCCTTTATACCTTGAACAGGTATCTATATCTAGTTAAGGTTATCTAGAAGAAACCACTGAGCTTCTTCGTGACTCGAATAAGTTTACAAGCCGTGTATTTATTATTTCAAGTTAAGCTTTGTTTAGACGTCGTGTGGTGTGAAAGGATACGAAAGACAAGAAGCGTACCAACGACCAAGGAACCGTAGAGGAAAGTAGAGACTGTGGAGAAAGCTGACCTGAGGTGGCCCCGAACTTGGTGTTGAAGTAACTTGTGTGAATTTAATGAAAGTTCGAAACCACGATGTGGGGGTAAAAGCACTGAAGACGTCACCGTTGGTATTTTTAAAGATTGCTCCCGAGATTTAATGTACCTTCTAGTGACTCCTCATTTCAATGTTTCACATAAAAATATAATTACGAAGCAGAGAAATGAATCATGTTACTATCCGCGAATACAATACTGGTTCTTCTCTAAAGACTCACCCTATTACCTTCAGTGTTTGCTTGAATTCATTATCAATTGTTTATCCATCCTACTAGCAGTCCAATAATAATCTAATTAGTGGCAAAATCCCAAAATCATCGAAATGAATGATGTATAATTAGGTAGATACTCTTCGCTTTGCAAAATTGAGAAGAAATATCACGTGTTGGGCGTGAATCATAAAACAAACAACGGTATTCTGAAAAACCTGATGGATAACAAAAAAAACGTCATTGTGCAAATCACAATTCGTGCAGAATAAATGGTGATGAGGCAGCGGGGCTGAACACCCCATTAGCGAAATGGGATCTCGCTGTAGGCAAATGTATATTGTATACAAGCAAATGGTAGCTAATTAATAACCTTATGAGACGTAGTTTAACTTTTTGTTCAGTAAATAGTCTACGCCGTTAAGAGCATCAAACTCATCTATTGTACAGTTTCAAGATGACCGGCTCATTTAGTTTTGCTATTTATACTAATTTAATGAAACCAAGATTATCTACCGAACCGGAAGATGTAGCGTAGACCTGTCACCCACCCACTAGGTGGACAAACAGGTGGGAAGCAGTGGGATACAAGAGGCAAAGAAGAAGGGTTAATGGGGTGATATTTTGAGGTACCTACGTCATCGCAAAATCATATCTTAACGGACCATACCTTTTTTGTACAAGTAGGCCAACGTTTTACTGACACATATCTGGTGTTAAACAAGCCTCTGTGGTGTAGTGGCTGAGTAGGTCGGCTCATAACCCGGAGCCGGTGGGTTGGATTCCCGCGACAGGACAAGTATTTGTACACAGAAAAAAAAGCCCAAATACTTATTCTGTCTGACTGTTGTGGGGTCATGGTCCTCGTAGTTCCTGGGTCCCTAGATACAGGGAATCCTAGTTAGGGTCCAGGATCTATGTATATGATCGTTAGGCGTTTATTATTATTGTAAATTATTTATTTTTTAACGATGCAGTCGAGGGTGTAGTCCTTTGGCCTATAAAATAAGGAGCCTATTCACTTTTGTCTTAAATTGTATTTATCAGAAAATAAGGAAGCTGGAAATGAGTTCCATTTCCCAGCAGTTCGCATGATAGAAGAGTCAGCGAAACGCATAAAGCGGCATGTTGGCAAATCTACTACAGCGACTCTCCACGCCTTGTAGTCCTGTGTCGAAATGGAGATGACGGAATCATCTCATGCAGTTCTTGTACGCATTCTCCATATTGCAACCGGTAGAATATTGATAGACAGATTACATTTCGGCCGTGAGCAAAGTTGTAGTTTCTTCTCAATCAGCGCCTCAATAATTATATAAACAGCCGGTTACCTCAAACTCAAAAACCTCAGTATTTTGTATTTTGTATAAACTTTTTGTGACCTAGCTTATGCATTTCCCGTATTATTTCCGGCGAAAGAGCTCTGGACTGCATAATACTTGACAGAAAATACCGAATTGTAATAACGATATTACGATTTTATATTCGTTATTTGCTTCGTTTTGTAGTTCCGAACCGGCTGTTTATATAATTTTCTTCTATTTGCATTGCAAGTGCGTAAATAAGATTATGAATATGACAACGTTTCACGCTTTCTGGTCGTAAGTACCGGAGGAAAGTGAAAAAGTGGGCGAGTCAAATGAGATAATATTAGTGCAGTAAACGAGCACCGGTCGCCGGCAGCGCTCACTTTCGTTGGCGTTGCGGTGCAACTACCACCAGTGTAAGGAGGTCCACTATTTTAATTGTCTGTGGCGGTGGCGCACCACAGTATTGTCAATAGTACCTACGACATACCTAAGATAGAGAGCAAATGGAACCCTATGAAATTGTGAGAAGTTACAAGGTTCTTACAATGGTGAAGAAAAACAAGCGTTGCATCTTCCAGGAACACAAACTTCAAGAACATTTGTGTTAACCACCAACCCACACTAGACCGGCTTGATGGGTTATGGCCTACACTCTCCATGTGAGAGCAGGCCCGTGTCTACTAGGTATCAACATTATTAATTATTATTCTACCACTAAATAAAAGACAACAAAAGAATTAAGATTTTATAAACATTCAAAAACTACTGTCTGTTAAACGGTATTATTATATTAACTAATCATGCAGGTAGTTTTTTTTAATGTAGTTTATAAATAAATAAATAAACCTTGAAAAGTGTTAGTAGGTATGAAATTAATAGAAAAATCAATTGCTGTTCATTAGTCTCGCTAAAACTTGAGAACGGCTGGGCCGATTGAGCTGATTTTGGTTTTAAAATGTTTGTCGTAGTCTAGGGAAGGTTTAAAAGGTGAGTTGAGAGAAGAACAAGAAGTATTCTCTTGGACAGGGTTAGGGTGTAAAACTATTAACCCATGTGTAGCCAGCGAGTCAGCTAGTGAAATTATAAATATTATTAGTATGAATAGTAAGAACAGAAAATTCTGTGAATAAAGGCTGTGTACATTTTTTTTTCTTTTTTTTTTAACCAAAATGTGGTTGTATATAGTTTGAGCGCTAGAGAAGATTAGATTACTTTAAATTGCAAGATACTGTAGTTTATACATGTGAAGTCTACGGAAAATTTATTGGTATATGTGTAACTTTTTTTAAATGATTTATACACAGCATTTGACCACCGACTCACTGGATGGAAAGTGATGACAGTCTACGATGGTGCGTGCTTGCCTAGAAGATACCTGTTCACTCTTGACTTGAAGACTCTCAGATTGTAGTTAGGTGGTAACAAGGATGCTGGCAAGATGTTCTACGCATTGGCTGTTCATACTATAAAAGGCATAGCAAAACACTTAGTGCATGTTGATGGACTATGTATGTGTGAACTTTCTCCTCATAATCAGCATCTTAGTAGATGTCCAGGCCTCCACCAAATCAATAATGCACAATGAGGCCTTAATGCTTTAAAGCATTATTTATTAGTCAACTAGGATGTGCAAGAAAAAATGGTAGCGGTGCACCACACTTATTAATATATATATATTAATAAGTGTGGATTATTATACGGTAAGTGTTTGTGAATGTGCACAAGTGTTGGCAAATGGTTCCAAGTTCAAATCGAACTTGATGGACAGTTTAACGGAAAGTATGACCCTTGACATGATTTGAAGACATTTAAGTTTAGATAGGTGATGGCCATAAATGTTGGAGATGAGGAAACCATTCTAGATACCTAATAACTTTATAGGCCAAAAGTATTTTTGTTATTAGACATTAATGTGTCAATTAGCAATTAGCAGTATTAAAGAAAAAAGCCAATGGTAATAAAAATTGTCTAGCTCAGTTACAGAATAAAGACATAGCCAAATGCGAACATACCTTGCAGCGAAGACGTCTACTGGATTACGGCAACCGATATCATTACTTTTACTTTCAAAAATGAGTGGTTAACCCGCGCGCAGCGGGAACTTGACACCGATTTTACAAGTTGCCGCCACCAATACTACCCCAATTAAAATAGCACCACAGAAACCCCAATTATCGCGCACATTCAACATTAAATACGATATTTGATTCAAATTACTAGCTACAACCTCACTGACAACGGAATTAAAAATCAACTCGTTACCACAACAACTCATCACAACAAATTAATTTCAATTAATATAAGACTGAAATTTTATAATCAATAAATTATTGTACTAGTAATTTAGCGTTAAAAATAATTAAAATTGACCTAAATAAAATTTATTTTCCTATCGGCAGATGTAAACACTTGTCAGTCACTAAAGTCACCTGACATTGGCAGTTGACAGATATTTTTTGGAAAAGCGCAGTTGCCTTTTTTTGTTCTGGCACCACACTTTTGTGTATTTAGCCAGTGTCAAGTAAATTATATAATATTTATTAATCTTATATTATATACATTGTGTTAAGTGGATTACAGGCATGAATGTGGGAAAGTGATATAATGATGGTGAAACCTTCGAGCAATAATAAGCATGTGCTTGTTATTGCTCAAGGGGTGAGAATTTTTAATCAGAATTTTCAAACATTTCTTTTCGTGTTGTTCCAAAACTCCATAGAAGCTTCTGTTTTTGCCACCACTACTAGTATGACTTGATGACTTTGCTCGACCCAATGCGTCATATACACATTACACATATCAACAAAGTCTAAAGGATACGTTATTTTGAAATCAAACATAGCTTTATTGTTTAAAACCTATTTAGTTTCCTTAAAAAGTTTATATACATTTTAATCAAGATTAAAACCTTGTTTATTCCTTTTTCAAAATTTAAAAATTAAAATGAGAAACAAATGAAAACACACAGTAGCGCAATTTTTTTAGTACCTTAGTTAAGAGAAGTTACATTGAACTTTTTTTCAGGTGTTAAGTTATGATTAACGGTTTAAATTTTTTTTTCTTGTGTGCTTTGATTGTGTTAGGTCTTTAGCGTTATGCCACGCCGTCATTTGAGTCGAGATGAAATGTGACGAGCAGTTGGCATGTTAGAAAACGGTGCTATGCATCGCGTCGTTGCTGAGGCTCTGGGCACAAGCCAAAATGTAATATCCAGGCTGTGGTCACGTTATCGCGCTACTGGAGATGTGGTAGAACAGCACACGGGTAGGTAGGTATCGTGTTACCACTCAGAGACAGGATCGATTCCTACAAATTACTGCCAAAAGACTACCCAACGCACGACGACGCAACTAGTGCAAAGGCTCCAAGAGCACCACCAGCTGCTGGATAGCGACCAAAACCGTACGAAGAAGGCTGCATGAAGTTGGTCTTTATGCTCTCAGGCCGCTACGAGTCCCAGCGCTGCGACGTGGCAATCGCGGTAGGCGACTTTCATGGGCTCGAGAACATATTTTGACATGGAGCGACCAACAATGGTCATTGGTGCTGTTCACTGATGAGTCCCGCTTTGGATTTCATCCAGATTCGCGACGAACACTCGTTTGGAGAACTTCAGGTAGAGTCAGCCGTCTCCGACATCCACAGGAGGTTCACTCTTAACAAGGCGGGACAATCATGGTGTGGGCAGGAATACGGATCGGCGAACGAACCCAGCTCGTTTGGATCCAGGGCAGCATGACCGCCCATAAATACCGTGAGGAGGTAGTGGAAGGTGTTATTGTCCCACTCAGAGCCCAAACGGGACTATAGCTTATGCATGACGATGCACCTTCGCATAGGGCGCGGCTTGTGTCGGCCGCCTTTCGAGAAAATAATATTCAGGTGTTGGATTGGCCGTCGTCCTACTTAAGCCCAATTGAACACGACTGGGACATGTCACAGCGCCCTTTTCCGCCCAACTTGACAACAGAACAACAACTTTTCGAAAATTTACAAAGAACTTGGGACCGCATACCCTAGCAAGACAATTGACACACTAATTTTAAGTATGGAAAATCGTTGTCGCTTTATAATTAATATCAGAGGCAATACCGATTACAAACTATCAGATTTGATAAGATTCTTAGTAATTCAATTTGATTTAATTATTTTTTAAAAATAAAAAGTTTTAATTTGCTTAGTAATTTTCTATGACTAAGTATAATGATTTTAACACTTTTACTAATGAAAAGTCAAAATCATATCATGTTGTTAATGTTTAGGTTTAAGCCATGAAATTACCTATAATTCTTCCATTTACACTCATATTTTTATAGGTTTTGAGATAATCAATGAAATGTTCAATATCCCTAGACTTTTTTGATGTGTGTATATACATGAAATATTATCAATTACTTGACACTGTCTAAATACACAGAAGCGTAGAATTAAAAAATAACTAATATATTCTGTGTCAGTATTGAATGGTGTATTATTGCCAAATTATATTTAAATTATTTTGTTAATGAAACACTAATGTATTTCTCATTATGATTCATTCATTTCTAAAGACATAATGATGTAAAGAAATTCACTACAAAATTAAAATAAACATTAAATGTGTACTAAGTTAAAAATAATACAGTAAATGCAATTTGATCATAAGACATATTATGTCCATGAATTTAGTATATACCTACCTGTTACCAAATATGCTGGAGCTGCCCTTACATAAAACTGTTTAAGATATTTTTATCTTTGTCACTATGTACGTTAGATACGTGTAAATAGGGTGAATTCTGCGTTAGCATAATATTGATAAAATCTTTCATTCCTTTACAATTTTTAACATTTGTAATGTTAATAGAAAACTTAGCTCTATTCAAATATTTGTGATCACATTCTCATACTCTTATTAATTACATAACTCAAAATCTTTCTTAATTTTACATCAAGGATGCCACATGGAGATTTAAAAACTGCAAGGATAGTTTCAAAATCACTCAATACTAAATTTGTTGTCAGTACATGTTCCAGCATGAATATACAAATGAATAAATATATTTTATGACTTGTTTTGTCAAATATTTTTCATAAACAGTATTAAAGCAGATATCAATATTATTGATAATATCTATGTGTGCTTGTACATAGCAGAACATGTTTAACATAAGTCCCCTAAATTATTGATAAAAAATCAAGTCAATCTAAAATAAATTAAACCTTTTGCTTCAAAAGCACAAGTCAATATTATAAGATTCTTCGTTGTGGACCAATCTTGATTGGAGATGAAGTAATTGGTTTCTTTGGACTATGCTTCACAGGAGATCTCATGACGACATCCACAGCTTTTCTTAGAATTTGGTGCTCACTTTTCTTGTATTCTTCAGTGATTTGGGTGAGATCCAAGTCAGCATCCAGCACTAAGACCTGGGTGAGGATTTTTAGAATACAATTAACATAATTTTCCACCTAACTACAATTTGAAAATCAAGACTCAAGTCAGTCAAGTCAAGACTGAACAGTGTATCTTTTAGGCAAGCATGCACCATCATAGACTGCATCGTCACTTTCGATCCAGTGGTCAATGCTTTGCCTATAATAATATATTATATTATAAACAATAAAAAAAAAATTTAACCAATAAGAATAATATTAATATTACAATACATTTATTAAAATACAAACATTATCTTGCATGACATTAGTGCACACTTAGCCAAGAAGACACTAGCCAACATAATTTGGTTGAGCTACCTAATGAGAAGCAATTATGTAAATAATAACTCTGATTCTTATAAAAGTATCCAAAATCCTCTGAAAGTGAAATCTAAAAGGGATTTTGAAGCTAACCATTTTTAATAAGGATAACATTTAACTTACAGGTGCAGGGCATTCTCCATGTACTCGGTTGATGAGCCAATCTTCATGCAACTTATGTAGTTCCTCAATGTATGACAGTGGCACACATTGTTCTTCTGAACGGGCTCTCTTTTTTATCCTCTCGTACACCCTCGAAGGTGTCGCCTTTAAGTAAACTAGAATTTCAAATAAAATTTGATTATATTCGACTGACTCAGAATATCTGCTTTTTATTTTGATGTTTTGTGGTAATGAATAAACCAATATGTGGGTCATTTTCTGTAATAAAATCAATTAATACATCATATTGAATGTGGTTATGTGATGACTGTGTCAGGTGAAACATTTCAGTATTAACATGTAACAGTAAACTACAGGGTGGCAGGAATAAAACATGCATCTTTTTTTACTGGGTATATTATGCATGGGCGGGGAAAGTCAAGTAGCATTGGATAGAACTTTGCTTGCAGTTTTAGTAGCCATGAGTAAATTTGAAGGGAAACATTGCATATTTTAGATGCACATTCTATTGTGCCAACCTGTACAACTGCTCAGAGACTGTCAACATTTAACCCACACAATAAATTAACTGAAAATAATATGAAATGATTCTATAGACCTGATAAAATATATCTTATTAACAGGATATTAATATAAGCAGTTTCAATAAGGATACTACTTTGTCAAAACAACATATATATAACTATCTTCAATTTGTTTAATTTGTATTTTTATAAAACTTTTATTACATACTATTATTTCTATCATTACTCAGTCTAGTTAATCCAATATGACTCACCTATGAGATCTGCTTCAATAGGTATTTGGTGGTTAATAAACCTGAACCATTCATCTAGAACTGCAAACTCTGCTGGATGTATGGTCCCACTTCTCATCATGTGTTCCACAAAACAGTAGCGAGCACTGAACAGAGACCTCTCCATCAGTTTCACTGGGGTAGTGGTAGGCCTCCGGTGCATTTCCAGCATGGTCAGTGATACGTAAGACTGGAATGTCATTGCCCACTTTGATGGCTCTTTATACATTAACTCCTGAAATGACAGTGTAGTGGTGACAATATTTAATTTTTCTAGTAAGTAATTATTAAGTACATAATAAATATTAAGTAACAATTTGTTTAGTAAGTAGTTTTGGGCTTGGCATTGATCAATCAGAAGTCAGGAGAGTGGCCTTTATTAAGGTACAGATTATAGGGTCCCAGCGGTATCACCGATATTTAAAGTAAATAGATACCTACACATGTTCCATCCGATTCAATCACCTATGCAAGCAATGGAACATTGAATATGCCAAAGGCATAGTGATGGTAGGGTGCAGTTTCGATATTGTCAACGTTTACATAAAAGAAAAGCGTTATCTATAATGTGGGATTTATTGCAAACATACTATTTACTCACCAATAGATTCCATCCTTTGAGATTACGCCACTGTTCTACTGGTTCCGTCAGTAAGGAGATATCTTCAAACTGTCGAAAATGTTCCAGAAATGTAGTTTTGCCGCTCCCTATATTACCCTCAACGAAAACAGTGAAAGGTTTCATTTCGTCAGAGCTTATTTTACGAGACAAACGGCAAAATATATGGTCTGGAACATAAAATTAATAAACAATTAAAATAATGCTTCGATTGCTTGTTGCTTGCAGTTGCTTGCTTTGCTGGCGATTTCCCGCCGAAAATAGCCCAAAAACAACATTCTCAAATATAAGCGTGCTATGCGCGCGGGCAAATCTGTCAGTTGTGAATTAGTAAATACACACACCCTTAAGGCTCGAATTTACGATATTCAAGAACTTTACACGGTTAACCGATCTCGAAAAAAACATTGGAATTTTATTAAGGGTACTGTTGACATGAAATGACACATAAACGGCAAAATTATAAGGGAAAAAATGTTGACAATTGTTTTTAGGTTAGCCATTTTGTTTATCCGTTATATCAGTGTTGCCAACCCCAAGAAACTAAAAAAAAAAAAACCTACACCTATAAAAAAATAGTAGGTCAAGTAAATAAAAGCAGAATTCATAATTTCCACGTACATATTTAAAAAAAAATAACTTCTTTTATTAGTTACCAGGGGGATGATTACGAATCGTTAATTGCAATGCAACAGGTGAATTTTCCATACTATGCATATAAGGGGCCGTCCATAAATTACGTCACACGGTAGGGAGGGAGTCGGCGAAATGTGACATTTTGTGGGGGGTCCTAAATTTTGTGACATCACATTTTTTCAAAATATTTTTTTTTAAGTATTACTACACTAAATAATTAATTTCATAAATTTCTAATATGTTACATCACACTAGGTAGCAGAGCAGGGGCATCTCACAATTAATGTGATCAGCTGTGTGTAACAAGGACGAGGGAGGGGTCAAAAATTATGTAATTCATGTGACGTAATTTATGGATGGCAAACTGCGTATTCAAACTGTCAAATATAAACTTGTGTTCATATACATTGTTATATAATAATATTGATCACAGAACTTGAGATTTCCTCGTGCATAAAAATATGACTTTCAATCACAGACTGTGGTCGGGGAACTCCTTCCAAGGATATGATATTTCGCATCTAATACGGATATGAATATGGGAATAAACGGTTTGAGATACGGTTGCGGATATGTAATTATTTTGTATTATCCGTTTGTTTCAGACTCTGTTACGGATATTCGATTGAAATTAAATATATGCACAAATAGTATGTAATAATTTGATTCTAATCATGGGTTTTATCTAGTGTAGGTCATTAATTGGTATTATAATCAGTCATATTGGTAAGTAATTATTATACGGCAGGGTGTATCTAGTGGTGGCTGGGGGGTGGGGACTTAGTACCTATCGATTTAACAGCCCTGTATGTTCTGCGATGTTCAATAGTTCAAAAGTTATATGGACTTTGGTAAGATTTTAGTCAAAATCAGTTTTCAGCCTGAACTACCTAATTGTGGCCATATTATTAGGTTTGCGAACTTGCTTTTTTTAAATCAACATTGGGCCTATACCTATTGTATCCCTACACCACAGACTAGAACGCATACACCCTACACGCCCTACACCAATCAGAGTCATAGGTCCGTATTACAGACGTTGCTCAGTCACCGATCGGTGCTCAAGCAGAGATTTCATTCACGAATTGATCAATTTTGTGAATGAAATCTCTGCTTGAGCACCAATCGATAATTGAGCATCGTTCTGTAATACGGGCCTAATAACCCAACCTACCATTTTAAATTGACCAATAGTGTCCATCCACGAAATCCATCGACAAGACGATGACGGTCGAGTAGGTTGCCAAAAAAATTTAAGACTGACGTGTATCAGTTGTGTCGTGTGTTCTTAAAAAAATTGCCGGTGTATTGCTCAATCGTAATTCCATTGTTTTGTTGTTTAAAATCGTCAAAAATGCTTAATAAACTTTTCCTAGGTGTGTTTTATAAACATGTGGAAGTTTCTGTAAACGTCCGTCGTTTTATTAGATTTTAATTTGCCGGTAATTTCACGCTATTTCTATGTTGTTTTAGGTATTTTACTTTCCGTGACGGGGTCGTTTGCTCTTTACGACTCATCCTCCGACGTGGTAGAACTGACTCCAAGTAATTTTGATAGATTAGTCGCAAATTCAGATGACCTATGGATTGTGGAGTTTTACGCGCCCTGGTGTGGTCACTGTAAGAATCTAGTACCTGAATACAAAAAAGCTGCTAAAGCATTAAAGGTAAAATTAATGTATACTATGTAAGTAGCTACATATAAACTTTATTTGACAACCTCTGTGGTGTAGTGGTTGAGCAGGTCGGCTCATAACCCGAAGGCGGCGGGTTCGATTCTCGCGACAGAGCAAGTATTAGTGCACAGAAAAAAAAGCACAAATACTCGTTCTGAGTCTGGGTGTTTGTGGGACTATGTCCTCGTAGTTCCTGGGTCTCTAGACACAGGGAATCTTAGTTTGGGTCCAGGATCTATGTATGTGATTATTGGCCATTATAATTATAATTATTTCTTCTTACTTGCATGTACATTACTTATTTGAAGCAATGCTAAGCTCAGTTGTTAGGTACAATGTCTAGAGGTGTAATTGAAGTTTTTTCTTCTTGAAATGCTTTTACAAAACTGTATGCAAAAGCCATTTGTCCCATTAATAATAATAATAATCCCCAACAATCACATACATAGGATCCTTCCCATTTTAACACAATAATGGTTGTTATTACTTTAAAATGAGTTTCTGTTAATTTTCAGGGAATAGTGAAAGTTGGTGCAGTAAATGCAGATGAACATAAGAGCTTGGGCCAAAAATATGGAGTCTCCGGATTTCCTACTATTAAAATATTCACAGGCAGTAAACACAGCCCATATCAAGGTCAAAGAACTGCTGAAGGATTTGTAGACGCTGCAATCAAGGCTGCCAAGGACAAAGCATATGACAATCTAGGAAAGAAAGCTAGTTCATCAGATAAGGTAAATATATTAAATGCGTTAAATTCTCTCATGAGAAATGAAGTGCGGAAAAAACAAAATCTGAATGCTGATCAGTGTAGGGCTACTATGGCACTGGTACCGCAAGTGTTATCTCATTTTGGTTGAGTAGAAATTGTTCATGAGTATCATAACTTTTATAACTATCACTTTCCCTAACATTAAAAATAGGTACCTATAAACAATATTTAAATCAAATTACGTAGAACAATGATACTTACATTACCATTATCTGTTGTTTATAAATTGTAAATAAAACTAACTACATACAGCTGAGAAAACAAAAAAGGGTATATGGCCATCATATTCCATGGAAAAAAGTGATGCGTACAATGAAAATGGATTCTGCAAATCAAGGAAAACAAGCTAGCCATCTGCGTGTAGTCACTACTGCATATGGAAAAATGAACTTACTGCTGCTCCAGTCCCACTTGTTTCGTAGAATGGGTGACACTGATACTCCTAGGATTGTTAAAGCTAAAACAATTTCTAAACCTATGCAGAGGAGGTTTGGTTAATGTCATACATATCTTTGTTTCTCCAATAAAACTGATAATGTGCAAGTGTACATGCTTGTATGTTACTTGTACTTTAAATAATGTTTATATTATGCTATCACATTATAATGGAGATGATTCCTTGACATGAGAATCCATTATTTCTTTTATAATTTTGGTTGGATTATAAAAATATGTAAAAGTATTACTAAAGATAACAATAATAACTTGAGATAAACGAAAAACCATTATAAGTACTTTCTATCTGTCACTAGAGGGATAGTGTGATCATAGAGTTTATTATTTATAACTAACTGGTCCAGCGAATGTCGTACTGCCTAAAATTCAATGAATGTTGTGGTACAGATTAGCTGTTCTTAATTTATGATATTATGAAAGTAATACAATGAATACAAAATAAATATTAAATTCAGTACTTTATTAAGATAATAACACAAATGAAATAAAAAATACAAAAAAATATCGTACATATGTTTCACATTCCGATTTTGAAGTTTTTTGTCCTTTTTATAATGTTTTTAATAGTTATACTGCTATTCGGCACAGAGACAAATACAATATATTACAATACATTACAATATATTAAATACCACGAAACTTGGTCCATGCTTTATATATAGATCAGAATAGTTATAGAAGTATTTACAAGTGTCAATTTAGCATTATTTATTAGCAGTAAAATTCTTTAGTAGTAGTATTAAATACTGCATGGCAACCAAAAAAACATGCACTGCACTCTGTACCAATAAAACAAATATTCATAACCATATTAATTTCCAGTGATGCACTAACACAGAAATATTTATATACAACAAATATAAAGACAACACCACACTGTAAAAAAGTGCGATAAAAAGGATGATAAGTTCTCAGTCTGGGTTCAGGCTACCTCCAAATTTCATCACACTTACTCCCCTATTTCACTGTGAATAGGCATCAAACAGATAGTGTTGATTTACGTCTATAGAGAAACTAGTGGCCTTCGCACGGGTAAATTGAGATATAAACTATCCTACCTTTCAAGTTGAATAAAACTACACACAGTGTGCAAAATTGTATTAAAGTCGGTTCAGTAGTTTAGGAGTCCATTCCATAGCGAACAAACAACGTGACACGTAATTATATAATTAAGAATATTAAGATAGACCATACCTAACTATTCTTTAGTCCACAAGCTTATTTTGCTGATAAGTCAAATTATTCATAACATGGATCGTTAATTTCATGCGGCATTCTCAGATAACATTGTAATTTTGTCACGACGAGCATCACCAGTAGTGTACAAGTAAGATTAAATTACATAACTTGATCGATGACAGTAGAAAAATTCCTGACAAATGTGGGTCATATCATATGGGGTCGTGTAAACGGACATACACGCAAGCACTATGTGTTCCAGTTTGCAAGGCACTGTAGTTAGTGAAATTACTGAGAATATGAGCTCTTATGACCTAATCTCATATAATAATATTACTAAACTGCGCTGTCTCAGGATTACGTGCGCAGTGCATTGTCACGTGAAATTTATGCTCTAGAATTCCGAGTGACAATGTAACTGTTATAGGCAGCCGTGCCGCTTAACATCAGGCGAACGGCTAGCTCTTCATATCATTCCTTAACATAAAAAAGCAATGATTTAGTTTCAAACAGATTCAGTTTTCTCTTTTTTCTCGTTTCTATTTACAAATAGTGTTAATATGGAGATTTTACATTATTCGTAGTTTTCATAACATTTCATTAGATGCTCTATCTATACATATATAAATGAATCTCTATTTCCATTAGCCGCGTATCACGCGTGAACGGAGGGAACATGTTCGCTAATTTTTTTGTTGTTTATCATCGTCAGGAGAAGGTTTTTATGAATGAAAAAATTAAGAAAGTTGAGCGGAAAATTGGAAATTTTTCATCACGTGGGTGAAACCGCGGGGTGCAGCTACCTACATATACATATTATAATATGAAAAGAAGTTACCAGAACTTTGTTACAGCCTCCATACATAAATGACTCCCCGCCCACGTCGCAAAATCCTACGCATCCATTCACTTTTCTCTACAATCGCTATTGGGACACGTCAGTTTTGCCACTGTGGCCTTTTTGTTATTAATTTTTTATATAAGTACATGTGTAAGGCCGTTGAGTCATGAATCACGATGGCGCTAGTTTTAAATAACCCAACTTTCATCGTGCGCCCAACCGATCGGTAAAGTTAAGAAACTTTTCTGCGGTCATCACTTTGATGGGTAACCCTAAAATGGAAGAAGGTTACCTTCTTCTCGTGTATGCTCTAAAATCTAGGTAATTAATACATACCTACATACAAATATAAAAAAATCATTTTGTACAACCATTTCTTAAGGAGGAACTCGGGTTTTTACGTAGAATGAATGCATTAGTTATTTGCTTGAAAATAACTAAATGCATTCATTCTAAATAGCTTAGTTTGTTAGTTGGTTATCGAGAGCACTACCTTTTTTCTCTTTAATTTTAAATAACCTATCTTTCATCGACTAACCGATCGGTAATGTTAAGAAACTTTTTTGCGGTCATCACTTTACTAGGTGGTGGGACTTTACTGCAAATTCCTTAACATTAAAAAAAAAAACTTTCATGTGTGACTATTCCCAAACAATCAGGACTACACTAAAAGGGAAGAAGGTATAGACCATTCTTCTCGTGTATGCTTTAAAATCTAGCTGATTAATACATAAATAACAAAAAATCATTTTGTACAACCATAAATTGTTAAGGAGGAGTTTTTACGTAGAAAGAATGTGTAGTTATTTTCTTGAAAAATATAACTTTGGTTGTTAGTTGGTTATCCAGAACACTACCTTGTTTCTCTTTTAAAGTACTTACAACTATTTCAACTTTGTCATATAATTGGATCCATTTGGATAGTAGAACTCAATTCCACAGAAAATTCACGTACGGATCACACATATACATGTGAAAAATGTGTTGTAACCAATAGGTTTTCAGCATTTTTTTGTCAAAGATTGCCATGTGTTCCAACTCTCCGATAATTTTCCATTTACCACCAAGTTTAATTAATGAACTTGTAAATTTAAAAATTACAGAAATGCATGCTAGTTTTAATACACTGTGTGATTTTTTTTTGCCTTTAAATTAATCTTGTAATCCAATCCCCAGTCTGACGTCATCACCCTCACGGACAGCAACTTCAAGGAGTTGGTGCTGGACAGCGACGACCTCTGGTTGGTGGAGTTCTATGCACCATGGTGCGGACACTGCAAGAACCTCGAGCCTCAATGGGCCAAGGCTGCCACCGAGCTTAAAGGAAAGGTATGGCCAACTGAAAACAAAGAAATTTATACATATTGCATTTAACTAACAGCTCATAAACTCGTCTAACTTAATATTTTACATGAGGGTTTCTTTCATCCTAGACCACACGTCACTTACCATCAGGTGAGGTAGTGGTCAAACGCAAACCTATCAAACCATAAAAAAGGGCGATAAATCCTTAAATTTGGACAGCCTTGGTGGTTAAGCAAGTTGGCTCATAACCCTGAGGTTTTATCCCCGCGGCAGGACAAGTATTTGTGCATAAAAAAAAACAAGTACTGTGTCTGGGTGTTATGGGACCATAGTCCTCGTAGTTCCTGGGTCCCTAGACACAGGGAATACTAGTTATGGTCCAGGATCTATATATGTGATTGTTGGACGTTATTATTATTATAAATTGAATCATAAATAAATTAAATTTCCAATTTACAGGTGAAAGTAGGAGCGCTGGATGCAACAGTTCACACTAACATGGCATCACGGTACCAAGTGCAAGGGTATCCGACCATTAAGATGTTCCCATCAGGCAAGAAGGGAAGTGACAGCGTAGAAGACTACAACGGAGGGAGGACATCCAGTGATATCGTGTCTTGGGCTCTCGACAAACTGGCCGAAAATGTACCTCCACCAGAAATCATACAGGTATGCTAATTCCATGCTAATCATTTTTGAAGTAAACCTTCTTTACGCACGCTTGACTTGGGGAGTAAGCTGGTGAATGCGATCCAAACCGAAGTTGAAGTTGGTTCACGTAGATCTCCATTGTCAACATAATAAAGTTAAAAATTTGTATCATTATGTTCTTTTTTTGTTTTGGTATGGCTCCATACTTTTGTGTATTTAGCCAGTGTCAAGTAATTGATAATTTATCGAGTTAATTAATACATATGTATATATGTCAAGTCAAGTCATAGTCTAGTCTAGTCATAGTCTAGTCAAGTCATACTCCTAGTAAAGTGGTAGCAACTTTACCAGAAGCGTTTATGGAGTTTTGTAAACAACACGAAAAGAAACGTTTTACCATCATTATACCACTTTCCCACACTCGTGCTTGTAATCCAGCACTTAACGAATAAAATGCTACCAATTTTATGCACTAACACTGAAAAGAACACAAAAAAAGCGCAAATACTTGTTCTGAGTCTGGGTTTTGTAGGACCATGGTCCTCGTAGTTCCTGGGTCCCTAGACGCAGGGAATCCTAGTTAGGGTCCAGGATCGATGTATGTGATACATAGGTTGAGCGTTAAAATTAATATTATAATAATTTAATATTTAAATTTATAGATTATGTTTGGTGTTAATGCAAACAAATTAAACTACTAAGTTACTAAACATAAAAACTTAAATAAAAAAACGAGTTTGCCTTAGACCACACGACTGAAGTAAAACTTCTTTAGATCCATCTCTCTTGCCCCTACAGTAGTATACGAAACGTAACTCTTTCTTTCTATCACGTGGAGAGGGAGATACAAGTATATCTGCCTCTCAACTTTCATTCGCCTCACCAGCTTACTTCCAAGTCAAGCATGCGTAAAGAAGTTTTACTCAAAACAAATATTAACCAACCGAAATACTTTTAGTTTTCTACGTACTTAACTACTTACCTACTAATTCCATAATTACAAATTTTCTCCTCATAATAAAATTGGCCATAATCTAGTATAGAAAATTATTGTTTAAACAAATGTTTGATTTTATCCACGCGGGGCTTGTCGATATCGATCAACGCGTGAAATTAAAAGTGGTTCAGGCAAAATGTTTGTATCGAGCTGGTTACGATATGATTAACTTAGGTCGTAAAGTTTATAGCAAGGAGAAGCGATAAAAACTAACTTGAACTGTTATTGAATGATGTGACGAGCTAGTCGTTCACCTGATGTTAAGCGACACGGCCGCCCATAACAGAACAGTGTCACTCGGAACTCCAACATGTAAAGTTTCGCGTGACTGCTGCACTGCGCACATCATCCTGAGACATCAGCACAGTCTGGTAATAAGATTACTCGACTGTGAGATCAGATCATAAAGTCTCAATTGCCCAGTAATTTCACTAGCTACAGTGCCCTTCAAACCGGAACACAGTAGTGCTTGCACACTACTGCTTGGCGGCAGAATAACTGGCAAAGCGGTGGTACCTACCTAGACGAACTTTGCAGAAAAGTTCTACCACCTAGTAAAAAAACTGTAACGTAGATTTGAAATATCGTGTGAATTTGTGTATTGTGGTAGCTCGGTTCGTAGCCCTGCTTTCTAAGCTGTAGGTTGTGGGTTCGATTCCCACCCAGGACGATCCGTTTGGGTGTTATGTTGTACTAGCTTCTGCCTGCGGCTTCGCTCGCGTGGCCTATAGGAAAATGATTCAACCACCCATTTCACCCTCTCAGGGGTGGAATTTGGAAAACCCTTAGTGGATACCTACACTTTACAAAGAACACGCCCTCCAAATATCAAGTCTCTAGGACCAGCGGTTTAAGCTGTGCGTTGATATATTAGTCAGTCATTCAGTCAGGACTTTGAATTTTATATGTATAGATTTTATGTATAAGTCGTAATCAAGTCTAGCCTCTTTACTAATTATTTTTATATAATACTACTTTAGTAAATAAAAATAATAATTCATTTAATTTTAGTATAATATAATTAACCGCTCCTCTTTATAATTTTATTTAATTAACTTTATCTTCCTCTCTTTTAATTTTGCGTGCCCGACAGGGTGAGCGATCACTGTACCACGATGAACTGTAATTTTAAAAAACTACCTACACCTGTACAACATTGTGGAATGCAAATAAAAATTGAAAATTGAAATAAACAGCGCCGTTAAACTAGCGCCCTGAATGGTATTCACTCGTAGCGGTTGTTACAACATTTAATATCAGTCGATTTTTTTTAAAACTTTATTTGGGAAAACAAACAGTACCACATTAAAATTATAGCTTATGAGTTATATACAATGACAGTAATCAACGTGATACCAGCACCGGTTACCACGGAGTGTCAAAATTATATTAAAATAAGTGTATGATGCGATAGGTGGTAGTGCTACGCTAATAATTCTACAATTTTATTTATGAATATACTAGGCCTCGTTGCCGCAATATCTATTGTGTTAAATTTTTCATTATATTGTTGTACCAGACGGTAAAGTGGAGATCGCTTACCGGCGTTAGTGCGGCAACGGAAGGTTGCGAACAATTGAGACGGTTTACGGCAGTGAGTTCTAGTAGGTATTCTATAACATATTTTATTTACAAGAGGTATACAATCATATCTGTTATGGCAAAGGTCATAAAGTAACATTGTTTCAAGTTGTATTCGTCTAGATTCAAGTTTTATTTGTTACAGTTGTTCTTATGAACAACTGTAACAAATAATCAATGTAATCATTTATCTTATGATAAATGATTACATTCGTATGATTGGGTGACCATGTGACAGAAATGCTCGTTTGCACTAAATTCTATTAAAATACAACTTAGCTAAGCAACACTCAACCCCGGGTTCTCGTATGTTTGTTACATTCGTGTCAACTTGGCACGCCAAACGTCATTTGGTGTGTCGATTTGACACTAGTTTGACAAACGTACTACAAACCGGGGGCTCTAGAGTGTGTGCGAACTTAAGAGCTGTCAAACTTTAGAGCAGATGGGCAGAAATTAAAATTTAAAAAAAACGAGTGTCCTTAAGACCACACGACTGAAGTAAAACTTCTTTAGGATTATCTATCGGCCAGTATAATGTTAATGTCCCCATCTTGACAATTTTAAATTATTGTCATTTTACATACCACCATAATAATACAAATTTTAGGTAATTAATTTAACTTTGTTATGTTGACTTAGAAATCTACGTGAAGCAACAACTTTCAACTTCCGTTCGCCTCGATACACATTCACTAGATTACTCCCCAAGTCAAGCGTGCGTAAAGAAGTTTTACTTCAAAAACTTGTTATTAATGAGTGACCCATTTATTGTTTTCCAGGTGGTGAGTGAAGATGTGATGAAGGGTTGTAGCGAGAAGCCTCTGTGCGTGGTCTCCATACTGCCTCACATCTTGGACTGTAACGCCGCGTGCCGGAACGACTACATAAAGGTGCTCGCCCGCCTCGGGGACAAGTACAAGAACAAGATGTGGGGGTAAGTTGACAACTATGTTGTTTTACTCAACCAATTTCAAAAACGGAGGGATCAAACACATATACACTCACACACACACACATCCACTTGCTCGCACACACACACACACACTTGCTCGCACACACACACACTTCCTCGCACACACTCACACACGCGCAGGCACACACTTACACAGACACACACACACACACACAAACACTCACACACTGTCGCTTTTAGCATAGCATTTTTTTTTAACAAATGTAATGTTCTTCGGCTTTTTGCTTTACAGAAGTCCTCTGGATTTGTAATTGATTTTGGCAACTAAATCTGCTTCGGTTGAAAGTATTGCTAAAGCAGATGGTTAGACTTCATACCGCTTCTTAAGTAGTTCCTTATAACTTTTAACTTAGAAAACTTGTTATTGGGAAAAAATAATAATACTATGTGTGGACATATCACTCAACGCATCTAGCCCCAAACTAAGCAAAGCTTGTATTATGGGAACCAGATAATGGTACAATACTTAGATACTTTTTGTTTGTAAATAAATACATAGAATACAATATAACACCCAGACACAGAACAAACACCTATGTTCATCACACAAATGTTTGTCCTGGGTGGGAATCGAACCCACAACCCACAGCTCAGAAGGCAGTGTTATTACCAACTGAGCTATTGAGCCAGTCAAACGGGGATTTTAAGTCTGGTTAGAGGGCCCACGCCTAGCTACGCCACTGACAATCCCAATTGCATTATATTTACAATTGTAAATTCCAGATGGATATGGGCGGAGGCGGGCGCACAATTAGCACTAGAAGAAGCGCTCGAGATGGGCGGATTCGGCTACCCCGCCATGGCGGTCGTTAACGCCAAGAAACTCAAGTTCTCCACGCTACGGGGATCATTCTCGGAGACTGGCATCAATGAATTCCTCAGGTATTAATAATTTTTTCATTTTTCTCAATTTTACTTAATTCGTTTACACCACCGACCTCTATCTCTCCAATAATTCTTTCCATCCAAAGGTTGACTGGAAGAGATCGCTTTTAGCGATAAGTCCGCCCATTGTACTATAGCTTTAAGTTTCATCATCAGTAACTGTTTTTTTTTTCTGGTGTACTATAAAGAATTGTTGTATTGTAATAATAATAACGCCTAATGATAACATACATAGATCTTGGAAACCCTAACTAGGAGTTCCTGTGTCTAGGGACCCAGGAACTACGAGGACCATGGTCCCACAACACCCAGACTCAGAACAAGTGTTTGCGCTTTTTTTTCTGTACACCAATACTTGTCCTGGGTTATGAGCCGACCTGCTCTACCACCACACAACAGAGGATGTCAAATATAAAATGATCTACTTAAGTTTGTATATGTAAATGAAAATTTTTAGTCACGAACGGGATTTAAGATAGATAAGATAAGATAATTTTTATTGCCAAAAAATAAATTGTATGTTACAATTTGTTCAACACAGTGCAAGAATATACATTTCCTTCAAACTATACTTAACTATGAGCCCCAAACTAAGCACGAAGCCTGTATCTTGGGACTCTGATGTAAATTATCCTAACATAAATATAGAGACAAATTTTGTGTGTTTTTTAATGTTAGGGTATAAATAAGCATGCGGCCCACTTGATGGGAAGTATGGTATTTATATCCATACTTTTTTTTAAACTATATTGGACAGTATTGATAAAATTATGTGTATAGCGTTCCATTTGCTTATTTTTTTGCATTAAAAATGCTTTATTATTGCAGCTTTAAATTGTCAGGTAAACTAAATCACTTGTTGAAAAGCTTGTCCAAATTGGAACTAGATGGCGTTGCGCACCCTTAAAACACGCAAGCGTTTCGTACCTCGAATGCTTGGATACAAATTCACTGCGTCAACATATTATCTTGTTCTGCTGAACAACGGATTTGAATGAAATTTGTAGTTTTTCTACCGCTTCTCTTTCGTCAGACGACGAATATTAAGAAGTGAATTTGAAGGAAATATAACACGGCAGTTTCGCATACATATTAAATGTATGTGAAGCTGACTATAAATCTATGTATATAAAAGAAAGTTGGACCCCTCCAACTTTCTTTTATATCCTCCCCAGGTAGCTTAGAAGTTAGAACCAGGAGACGAACATAGGATACTTTTTATCCCGTTCGACCGCGTTTTACTAATTCACCCGTGCGAAGCCAGGGCGGGTCAACTAGTATTATATAGGAAATACTACGTATAACTTTAATTAATTATTATTTATTTTATGCTAATAGTGTCCAAAGGCGGCGGTGACCATGGCACGTACCATTAGGTGGGCAACCAGCACGTTTCATAAATACTAGCGATACGCCTGTTTGTACGACTTTCATGTTTCATTCTTGTCATGTCATGCAATGCTTTGCACGGATTACCGATATTTGTGATGGTTGGCCTTCTGGTCCTGGCGGTGTGAAAATAGGACCGCCATAGGTTAGGTTGTTCCCGGATCTTGAGCCGCGAATATCAAAATAATGGGACCATGTTCTTCGTAGTTCGTGGGTCCCTAGACACAGGGAATCTTAGGGTCAAGGATCTATGTATGTGATCGTTGGACGTTATTATTATTAATGGGCAGCGGCATCTTTGGTACATTAAAATCCGCAAGTGCTAAGCCTGATTATTGCAACCCCTAAAAGCGTCCAAAGTGGCATTTTATGAGGGAGACATGTGTACACCAGTTGTTGACGTGACGTCTTAAATTTGCTAACCAACTATTAAAGAAAACTATTATAATAATTATAATTAAATACTTATTCGCGAGTGTAGTAGAACAAAATCCAAAATGTCTTAAAAAGCATTGTTTGTGCGGAAACAATACAAAACCGTTATAACGTGAAAAACAATGCCTTCATTTCATAATAGAAGCGAAAGCGTTTTTGTCGAATTACGCAACTTTGCTTGAGACCGTTTGATAATTTAGAGAAACCACCCGTTAGCGTCTAATAGAGTATAAAAATCTTACGTTGATTGTAATTAAAAACCGATTAAAATTAAATTGTGTGACTGATGAGAAATCACAAGTAATTATTTTTTTCTAGAGCGATTAAGACGTTATGAATTCTACGGCTTTGCGAGTTTAGTTATACTAAGGTAGTGTCGCCGAAGATGGCCCGGCTCCTAAGATAGCCCACTTTTAAAAAAATACAGTTATGATTAAACGAAACATTTTAAATTTCGCGGGTTTATGCTACTAGTACCATAGACAATAATGCAAGTGTGTTTTAATTATTATTATTACAACTTCCATTATGTTTTTTCTATACTTTATTTATCTGCAAGATTTCACGAGGTTTTGAAATTAAGTGGGCCTTCATTGGCTCCTGTACCTTAGTAAATATTGACCTTGCAAGTGGAATAATCTACATCTGAAGTAAAAGAGTCGAAAAAATGGGGGGAGGCCTATATGAAGGATAAGGAATGGACGTCCTTAGGCTGTTGTTTGTTTAATATATTTTTATCATATCTTAATATATGAAAATGAATCTCTATTTCCCTTGGTCATCACGGGTGGACGGATACATTTTCGCTAATTATTTTTATTTTGTAAGATAAATAACGGCTAAACGCGTAAAATCACGTCAATTAAAAAGTCGAAATTACTCCGACATTCCACGTCCTTCTTCTGGGACCTAGTTACTTGCGATGGCTTGCTATACTCAGATAGTTTTCAAACTAATATTTTTTTATTGTATTTATTATTTTAATATGTATGATTTTTAAATAATATCAAACAAGGGCATACTGGGCACTGCTGGGACACGAGCCTTGCAACTTTCTCCTGTGAAAGACAGGAGCAAGTAGGATGTCAAGGAGATTTCGGTTTTTCACGACTAGCTGCGCCCCGCGGAATCACCTGAGTGGTGAAAATTTTCTAATATTCCTCTCAACTTTTTTTTTATTTCATAAGAACCTTCTCCTGACAATAATAAACACAAAAAAAAAACAAAGAATTAGCGAAAATGTACGATCCGTTCACCCGTGATGCGTTGACCAAGGGAAACAGATTTATTTCTATTTATTATCCCTTCACCATTGTAGGGCGAATATAAGTTTTGCACACAACTTTCAAATATTTTGGTGCGGAGTCGAGCGGGATTTGAATCACAGTTCGTTGGTTGGAAAGTCGTACAGGCTGCCGTATAACCTGCTATTTACTCTTGCTAATTCCAAATTTTGTGGTCAAAATCGCATACTAATTTCCAGGGACTTATCGTTCGGTCGTGGGCAGACTGCGCCGGTGCGCGGCGCCGAGATGCCCAAGGTTTACACCACGGAACCCTGGGACGGGAAGGATGGCGAGTTGCCCCTAGAAGAGGACATTGACCTTTCAGATGTCGACCTCGAAAAGGACGAGTTATAAGGAGGGGCCAGTCAGTCCTTAAGATGGGTAAAGATTGGGTAGTTCCATCAGAAACCGCATCATCGCTTCCGATAAAGAGAGGTGTTGTCGAATGATGCCCGCTTTAGCATAGAAATCAATCCGGTCATTTTTTAGTACAATATTACTGCATGGTAAATTGTTAGTAATTTTATCATATTAAAGTGGTATTTCTCAGTGACATAACCCAGTTTGCTCTAATCGCTTCTGAATGTGATCGAAATTAATAAGGCATACGTTATACTGTTAAGTACTGTTTTATCTTTACTACATTTTTATCGCGACGTGTTCTATTAGTTTCCATTCATTAGATTCATTTTTATGCAGCGCGTTAACACTCCGCTGGTTAAAGGTAAACTTATTGGTCAACTAATTTTGATCTCATTGGTAGCGATATTCATGACTTGATATCCTAAACTCTGTTTTATCAAAAGTAGGTTCAAAGTCCATGCAGTCACATATTTCATGTGAAATTAGTAGATCATAATGGTTAGTTGTTATCTTATCTAAAATTCGACTAAGCGGTCGCCTCATTTCCTTCGTAACTTTATCACAATTTTTAGTAAGAATTGCAATAGTAAAAAGAATTGTATTACATATCTCTAAATAAGGAAGTCACATCTGAACACGCATTTATGTTACCTATGAATTTGTATGAATCGACGTTTTCATTATATGTATGAAATTAAAACTAACTTAAAATAATTATAATATATTAGTTAGTATACATTTTTATATCACTCAAAGAGGTCCTGAGGCAATATGAATGTAAACACCACCACACAACCAGGAAAAATCTTAATATTTAAGTTTTATTATTTTTGTATGTACTTATCTTTTTATAATTAAAATCACAATCTTAAATAGGCTCTGAAATATTTCTTGTAGCTTTACATAATTATAAAATTTTGTAATTTAGGTAGTTGTTATTCTTCCAGTATAATAATTAAATATTTCGTACAGTGTGGTCGTATTTAGATATAATTTATCTTTGAATAAATTTTAATAAAAACACTAAACATATCTTTCATTTCTATGCAATCAACTGCCATACCCTTATCTTAATATCTAATATTTATCACCATTAGCTATGCAAATAATTAATTGGTGATTAAAATTTGTTAATTGTAGTGTTTGTGTTGAAATTTTCATAGGTTAAAAACCAGGGTTGTAATTGATTAGGGTTGGGTGGTCAGCATGGACAAGGTTCAGAAATTAAACAAATTTTAAAATCATGTAGAAAGGTATAATTATTAGATTGAGCTGATACAACACTAAACTTAACCTATAAAGCTACCTACATGATGCTTAATAAACAATCATATCTAATAAAAGTAATACTGATAAATACAAAGTACACATTTTGTAAAGAATAATTCAAGGTACTTAGAAACATATAAATTCAAAGTACAAATTCAAGACATGTTTTTCACAGGCACTTTAAAAATCCAGACACCATAAAAGTGAAAACAGCATGAAATCATAATTATGTAAATATTCTCAACTGTTGTAGGCCAAGATTAAGAGAATGTACAGACATGTTTGTAGAATTACTGTGTTCTTCATATTTTTTTGTAAGTCACTAGAATTCATATTAAATATCTTATACAAGTACTTTTACCTTGTGACTTGTGTCTACAAAATTATCACCTTTATTATTAACCTTGAATAGTAATTTTCCCTACATATTTGAGACATTCTAGTTTTGCCTTGATATGTTTACATAATAGAGACAAAACTTTGATAAATATTGTTAGCCACAAATAATCGATGAATTACTTTATTAAAATATAAAGCATTTCTTTGAGGTATCGATAATATACTCATGGTTTCCATACTTTAATGACCCTTAGGTAATTTCTAAATCTAAAATATACATAAATAAACACATCAATTTATAAATGTGATAAAAAAAATTGATTGTTTGGTCCCATGCAGTCTTTGAACCAGCTCTTACAGCCTTTGATTTTGAAAAATTTAGTTGAAAACAACTTATTATAAAAACAATAGAACTATCAAAAGATAATCTGTCTCAGGTTATAATAGGTCTTTACCTATGAAATTGCCGTATTGCAGTACAGACTTTTTCATACAAAAAAAAGTTTTGATTGGCTATGAATTCAAAATTCAAATTAATTTTGTTTTAAAAATATGACATTCTATTTACAATATAAGTCTTTTGTTTATTGATTAGCGTTGTATTTTCATTACATTTCAACATTTTTCCTCATAATGGATACTTTGAAATTTCGTTTAATTATGGAATATGAGTTCCGTCGTGGCACCAACGCGGCACAAACGACACGTAACATCAACGACGCTTACGGAGAGAACTGTACAAACGAACGTACAACCCGTTACTGGTTTGCTCGGTTCCGTTCTGGGAATTTTGACTTGAAAAATGAACCTCGTGGTCGTCCGGAAACTTTGGTCAACAATGATGAATTAAAGGCGATTGTGGAAGCTGATGAATCTCAATCTACAGCTGAGCTGGCAGCAGCTTTTGATGTTAGCATCAAAACAATATTGGTCCATTTGCGACAGATTGGCAAGATAAAAAAGCTTGATAGATTGGTGCCCCACGAACTTAACGATCGCCAGCGCAACGTACGCGTCGAGACTTGCGTTGCGCTGCTCAACAGGCACGGAAATGAAGGAATTTTGAACCGAATTGTTACGTGCGACGAAAAATGGATTCTTTTTGACAATCGAAAGCGCTCAGCAAGTTGGTTAGATCCTGGTTCGGTACCAAAGCAATGTGCAAAACGAAAAATGACCCCTAGAAAGGTGATGGTCACAGTTTGGTGGTCTAGTGCTGGTGTGATTCATCATACCTTTTTACAAAACGGCGAGAGCATTACTGCAGATGTGTACATTGAAGAACTGACCACAATGATGGCGAAACTCGCACGTTTGCAACCAGCTTTGGTCAATCGGTCGTCTCCACTGCTACTTCACGACAACGCGCGACCCCATACTGCACAACAGACCGTCTCTAAGCTGCATGAGTTGGGTTTGGAAGCTCTCCTTCATCCGCCATACTCACCAGATCTTGCGCCTACCGACTATTACTTTTTCCAAAATTTGGACAACTTTTTAGCGGGAAAAAAATTCAATTCCCGAGAGGCAGTACAAAACGCCTTTGAAGAGTTTGTTGTCTCCCGTCCTGCTGATTTTTTCAAGAAGGGCATCCATAAACTGCCACAGCGTTGGCAAAGATGCATTGATTGCAGGGGTGATTACTTTGAATAAAAGAAATAAATAAGTTCGAAAAAAAAAACTTTAACTTTTTTCAAACAAAACGGCAATTTCATAGGTAAAGACCTAATATTATTATCACAACCTTCCCTAAAATACAAAATTGGATATGTTTGTGATATTCTAAATGCCCACTTATGCCATTGTTGGTAGACTCATTTTATCATATTTATGACTGGTGCTACGACTCTTGCACATTGGGTAGCACATTGAGAAGTAGTATAAGCCCATTACTGCTACGATGAGGCCAACAATGAGAACCACTAAGCCCCATGCAGATATGCCAAGACCTCTTCGGGTTGAGTGTTGAGAGGGTAGTCCAGAAGTCGTGCCAGCAAATGTCTTTGGTGGTGCCTCTTTAGATCCCCTGTTATACTTTCCGTAAATGTTTCCCCTACTTCCTAGGGCTTCACAAGGCGTTAGGAACTGATTCAATACTGAAAATAAAAAACACGATCGTAATGTCCCTACTACTTGAAGTTCATGAATAAAAATAGCTTCTAAGCAATAGCACTGTTCACTTACCAAGTAAAACAAATCCCATGCGAATCAATAGTCGTAACATCGTCATTATTATTAGTTGACTTCCTGCAGGGTCTTCTTCGCAACTCGGCCAAGGATGGTAAAGGCACGGAATGCAGTAAATTTGGTGTTTGTAGCCCCCAGTACAGCTGTTTCGTGTGGCTTAAAACTTTATTAGTTTATTACTGATTTCATTTCATAAAATGAATAAAGAATAAATTAATTTACTATAATAATAAGTTGACGCGATTATCTGTCACCACCGCAAATCAGTAACAATCAGTATTCAGTAATATGTACTCAACTCACAGACTAATACTGGGAACTAGGATGTAGTCTGCGAAAACTCGAAAAGTTATAACTAAATGAATGAACAAAAGTATAAGAATGAACATGACACTGGATCGAATGAAATGCACAGGTTATAAGAAGATCAGATAATTGAACCATAGACAAACACCGTACTATTCCCGGGAATATATTACTTTTCCGCTTTATTTTCGTTTGTCCCAAGAGCATTACATTCTCTTTGTTTCACAGGTGACGTGTACTTCCGGGTATTGCGTTGTCAAATGTAAAATAAACTAAATTGTGATTGATTTTCTGAAAGGTACCGGCAATGGCTAAATTACAATTTTGCCTATTCTTTTTACTTTACGCTCTAATAAAAAGTGATAGTGCTAATGTAGACACTATATCTAGTGACATCAAACTAAAATCTGTGGATAGAACGATAGATATATCTTCCCAGCTCGTGAAAATTGTTTCGAAAATAACCTTAGAAAACATCGGTAAATCACCGGTAAAAAGCTTCTTGGTGGCCGTGGAAGCATCTGCTAAGAACAATTTGGCTTACATTGGTGCTAAGGACAACAACAACAGGGATCTTCGTCTTACAGAGACCACAGTCAAAGGATATGATAATGTCAAATTGTGGCGTGTCGATCTTAAAGACGCCATCAACGCCGGGTCAACAGCATTTTTGACCGTGGAATCAGTATTTACAAAGGCCCTCCAACCGTACCCAACTGCAATTTCCCAGCAAGAAGATCAATTAGTGAAATACACTGGTAATTTATATGCCTACTCTCCATACTACATCACATCCCAGAAAACTACTGTGAATTTAAACACAAAGATTATAGAATCTTTCACAAAAGTTAAACCATTCTCGCAGCAAGATGGTTCAATATCTTATGGCTCATATGCCAACACAGGGCCATTCACAGAAAAGGAGTTAAGCATTCATTACAAGAACAACTCTCCTTTCTTGACTGTGACTAGAATTGAGAGACTAATCGAAGTTTCTCACTGGGGTAATATTGCTGTTGAAGAAGTGATTGAAATTGCACACACAGGTGCTAAGCTAAAAGGCCCATTCTCCCGCTATGATTACCAGCAAGATCACCACAGTGGCCCAGCCAGCATCCGTTCTTACAAGACTCTGCTGCCAGCTTCTGCTTCGGATGTTTACTACCGTGACACCAATGGAAACATTTCTACATCTAATATGAAAGTCAAGAAGGACTCTGTTGAGTTGGATCTCAGACCTAGATACCCTCTTTTCGGAGGCTGGAGGACTCATTACACTCTAGGTTACAATGTTCCAAGCTATGAGTACTTGTATCATTCTGGCAATGAGTATATGCTGAAGATGAGAGTTCTAGATCACATATTTGATGATATGCAAGTTGATGAAGTGATCACAAAGGTCATTTTACCTGAGGGTTCAACTGGAATCAAACTTAACACTCCTTATTCGGTGACTAGACTGCCTGACACTCTGCACTATACTTACTTGGACACAAAGGGGCGTCCTGTAATCACATTTACTAAGAAGAATGTTGTAGAAAACCATATTCAAGATTTCCAACTGCGCTACACATTCCCACGCCTGCTTATGTTGCAAGAGCCACTGCTGGTGGTTGGTTTTCTGTATGCTTTGTTTTTATTAGTCATTATTTATGTAAGACTAGATTTCTCTATTCATAAGTCTGAACATCCTCATAAAGATTAATTTTTTTTCTAATCATATTTTATTATCATTTAATGCTTACTAGTGTCATGCATTCATTTGTGTGTTTATCACATGTGAATAAAGTGGTTTTATTTATAGATTAATGGTTGGTTTTATTTTCTTTACTTTGTCACGGGTCTAGCACTTAACTGAGTAAGTTTCTGTGGCAGTGGAGAATTTTCTTCACTGCATATAGCTCACGCAAAACTTTATGGGCTCTCGGAAGTTAGCGCGGATAGCTGCGCAGTATGCATATTATAGTTATTGTATGGCCGCTTTTACAATGCACTCAACTGTACCGTACCATGCGCAGTTTGGTACTTGGGCCTAACTCCCGAGAGATCATAAAAGTTTTGCACAAGCTATGCTATATTCTTTCCATTACATTACAACTTAATTCCCTCATATTCTTTATACCACCGTACACGTCGCGCATAAACTCGACTTCCATGTATGGTGGGCATTCCTCCACTCTACACAAAATATATTGTTTTCAAGGCAACAGAAGGAATATCTTCTACGGAAGCATGTGCCATCATCACTTATGGTCAGGTGAAGTGGCAGTAAGAATATGAAGTTCCTAGTCCAAGTAGTACTACGAGTACAGTAAATTATAAATCATATTTCATATGAGTTCATACTCATGTCTGAATGTGAAGCAAGAATGGGTTTAAATTGCAGGTAAAAGTCTAAGACAAAATTAACTTTCTAATGTTTTACATATATTTTATTTCCAATATAGATAGGGATCTACTTACAAGCTTCATATTTTATACAGTATCAAACGAGTAACAAGTTGTTATTTACAAAATAGTGTGTATCACAATGATTGAAGTTAAATCTTTACTTTTGCCACTTGAGAATTTACTTATATGCTATACTCGGAGAGCTTGAATCTCAACACTACAGGAGCACTAGTGCAAGGTAGAATGGCCAGTTCTGTGACGACTCCGGTGACGAGGTTAGCAGGAGTGACGTCATACGTCAGATTCAGAGGCGTTAAATTCGGGTTCGACCTCCAATCCTTCAGCGGAGAGTTCTCATCAGTCTTGTCTATGAGGTCATCAGGATTGCCTGTCAAAAATATGTTATGTATCGTTATTTTTTAAAATCATCAACAAATTTAAATCAATGAATATTTTGTAAATTAACAATTTTAATATCTGATCACCATCAGCCGGTTTTAGTCCACCGCTGAACATAGGTCTACTCCTTGCTCCTTGCATCATGCCTCCGACTGCTCCTGAGGTTTGGACCCAAGTTGACGATCCTCCTAGTAGGGAGCTGGCTTAACACCTCCCAGATTACGCTTTATCCCCTCGATCCACTAAAATCCATTGGGATCTTTTGCACTGTTATATCCACTCTGTTTCTTTATCCATGATATTTTAGGGTGTCTGAAAATCTTTTGTAAAGGACCATTGATGGATCCATGTGTGTAGATACTGACCGATCTCATTGTAAACGAAGGCGTCAGTTTGCACTCGGTCGCTGAACTTGTGCGTCTCGCATGCAACCAGCACGGGCTTGTTGAAGGCGCGGGCTGCGAGCGCGGCCACCGCCGTGCCGCACGCGCCCAGGATGGAACCGTTCGCGAGGATCGAGTGTGCACCCAGCACTACCAAATCCACCTGGGAGGGTAGAAAAAGGGGGGTTGAGATATGTAGCTTATCTATACACATAATATTCAATATCCTGACTGACTGACTTATATCAACGCACACCCTAAACCGCTGGTCCTAGAGAATTGAAATTTTGTGTGTTCTTTGTAAAGTGCAGGACTAAGGGTTTTTCGAAATTCCACCCCTAAGAGGGTGAAATGGGTAGTTTAATTATACATGAAAAAAATTCTTCTTCATTTCCGATAGGCCACGCTGGCGAAGCCCCGGGCAGAAGCTAGTAAGGTATAAGATGGACTGCGTGTTAAGGTAAGATAAGACCGGCCTGCACTGACATCCTGATAATTTGTGTATTTTGTCAGTGAGTTGGTCAGTAGTCAACATAGCCAGCCCAACTTCTACCGGAGAGTTGGATTGCTTCTTGCAAGCCATACAACTCAATCAACTTTTCTTTTTGAGCGAAGAAAATGCCTGGGGCTTCTCTGGTAAAATTCCTCAGTTCAATTCTTTATTCGCTTGATCATGGGTACTTATATAGATAACAATAATAATTCGCCTCTCCACGCTCTGCCGGAATGGCATGCAAAAAAAAACATTACACTTATTACACACAGAAAACTAAAATAAAAATTATCTAAATTAAACATTAATTACATTTCTATCTCAAACACTACACAGTACTTATGTCAATATTTTAAATAAAATATACTAAACAATAATAATCATAATAAATATCTCCAGAATTGTATAAATTGAAATTACAGTTGCTTGTCATGTAAATACTCATCAATTGTATAATAGCCTGCTAGCATTTACCGTAGCCAGTCCAATAAAATTTGCTACACCTAAATGCCATATGCCCCCGCGCGCTAGTGTCACTCACCCGCCGCATGACGAACCCGAGCGCGGTGATGTCGACGCAGGTGCAGTGTATCCCGCGGGCGGCGAGGCGGCGCGCCATGTCCCGCGCACTAGTGTCACTCACCCGCCGCATGACGAACCCGAGCGCGGTGATGTCGACGCAGGTGCAGTGTATCCCGCGGGCGGCGAGGCGGCGCGCCATGTCCCGCGCGCTAGTGTCACTCACCCGCCGCATGACGAACCCGAGCGCGGTGATGTCGACGCAGGTGCAGTGTATCCCGCGGGCGGCGAGGCGGCGCGCCATGTCCCGCGCGCTAGTGTCACTCACCCCCCGCATGACGAACCCGAGCGCGGTGATGTCGACGCAGGTGCAGTGTATCCCGCGGGCGGCGAGGCGGCGCGCCATGTCCCGCGCGCTAGTGTCACTCACCCCCCGCATGACGAACCCGAGCGCGGTGATGTCGACGCAGGTGCAGTGTATCCCGCGGGCGGCGAGGCGGCGCGCCATGTCCCGCGCGCTAGTGTCACTCACCCCCCGCATGACGAACCCGAGCGCGGTGATGTCGACGCAGGTGCAGTGTATCCCGCGGGCGGCGAGGCGGCGCGCCATGTCCCGCGCGCCGCACACGACGGCGCGGAACTGCACGCCCGCCGCATGCGCCTCCACTAGGATGCGCTCAATCAGGGACGAGCTGCCGACATAAACACGCGCCACCGTTCAGTAAAACCGAAGAATTTGACTAATTTTATATGGTTGTAATATAAAATTATAGTTGGACTATATGAAGTATGCATTGACTATAAATCCACTTGACCAATGATATAAATACCCCTCATACGAAAAATAGTAGTTGATTTCCACTACTAGCCTTTGCGAGTACGTCAGTTTCGTTTTAGATTTCCGCGGAGAAACAGCTAACGAAAAGAATCACAGAATATTAGAAAAACGAGATATTGCTCAGTGAAATTGTGCGGGGAGAATAGCAAGACCTCTGGCTGTTCAAAGGACGGCATATCATTCCACAAGTAAGCAATTTTCATACGGTAGTTAGAGAAAACTTAGTACATTTGTTTTGAAATTAAAAACGAATATTATAAATATGTGTGGACATTTCACACAGCGCCATCTAGCCCTAAACTAAGCATAGCTTGTACTATGGGACCCAGATAACTGATACACAATACTTAAATACTTTTTTTTGTTCTTACATACATAGAATACAATAGAAGCTTCTGGTAAACATAGACTAGACTATGACTTAACTTGATGACTTGGACTGTGACTTGACACAATTAATTAACTAGTTTGAATATTAATTAACTTGAGAAAATAATCAACTACTTGACACTGGCTAAATACACAAAAGAGCGGAGGCAAAAAAAAACTACCAGTACATCTTACCAGCCGTATGTGAAGATATTATCGCCGTTACGAATTTTCTTCCTAACGGTGATACTGATCGCTTCCCCGGCCATGTCTATTTGTTCGCGGATGTACCGGTCGATCTCTTCCTGTAAAGTCTTCTTTGCCTGTGGGAAAGGTTTGTGTCACAATTGAAGGGGTGAGAACAAAAACGGTTTAACTGATTTTTTTTTCACAAAATGACTTACTGGTATCGTTGGATCCAGCGTGAAATTATCTACAATAATACATTATCAAAATACCGAAATGAGGCTTAAATCTCGAGATTGTCAGTCTAAAAACGTTTTATCTGACACAGGAATACAGTTAGCTTAGCATAAAAACATTATTATATTTATCATATTATATTAAATTTTTACAATAATTGTACAAATTAGTACTATATTTTGTATTTTAAAATAGAATTAATACATTTTCAAGCAAGTGAAACTTATATAAACCTTTTTAATTACCTTATAAGCACTCTACATTAAAATGACGCCGTTGAAGTTTAAAGTCAATTTTCTCGAAACTATCAATTTGACAGTTAAACCCTTTTTATTCTCAACCCTTCAATTAGGATATTACAGGTCATACGAATGTATTAACTTCGAAGGACTTGAAACTTTTGAACTTTAATAAGCTAAGGAAAAGGTCAAATGTGCTTATTGGTAACTAGTTAGGTCGAATGAAATCCCACTCGACCCCGCAACACCTAAATTGTGTGCTGAATACGTTTTTCAATTAAAAATTAACAGGTAAACATTATTTTCATAAAGTAGCCTAAAGATGAATGTAATAATAGAAAAATTAAGTAAACCCGGTAAATAAATCAGGGAGTAGTATAATATATATATTAGGTCTTTACCTATGAAATTGCCGTTTTGTTTGAAAAAGGTTAAAGTATTTTTTTTTCGAAGTTACTTATTTCTTTTATTCAAAGTAATCACCCCTGCAATCATTGCATCTTTGCCAACGCTGTGGCAGTTTATGGATGCCCTTCTTGAAAAAATCAGCAGGACGGGAGACAACAAACTCTTCAAAGGCATTTTGTACTGCCTCTCGGGAATTGAATTTTTTTCCCGTTAAAAAGTTGTCCAAATTTTGGAAAAAGTAATAGTCGGTAGGCGCAAGATCTGGTGAGTATGGCGGATGAGGGAGAGCTTCCAAACCCAACTCATGCAGCTTAGAGACGGTCTGTTGTGCAGTAAGGGGTCGCGCGTTGTCGTGAAGTAGCAGTGGAGACGACCGATTGACCAAAGCTGGTTGCAGACGTGCGAGTTTCACCATCATTGTGGTCAGTTTTTCAATGTACACATCTGCAGTAATGCTCTCGCCGTTTTGTAAAAAGCTATGATGAATCACACCAACACTAGACCACCAAACTGTGACCATCACCTTTCTAGGGGTCATTTTTCGTTTTGCACATTGCTTTGGTACCGAACCAGGATCTAACCAACTTGCTGAGCGCTTTCGATTGTCAAAAAGAATCCATTTTTCGTCGCACGTAACAATTCGGTTCAAAATTCCTTCATTTCCGTGCCTGTTGAGCAGCGCAACGCAAGTCTCGACGCGTACGTTGCGCTGGCGATCGTTAAGTTCGTGGGGCACCAATCTATCAAGCTTTTTTATCTTGCCAATCTGTCGCAAATGGACCAATATTGTTTTGATGCTAACATCAAAAGCTGCTGCCAGCTCAGCTGTAGATTGAGATTCATCAGCTTCCACAATCGCCTTTAATTCATCATTGTTGACCAAAGTTTCCGGACGACCACGAGGTTCATTTATCAAGTCAAAATTCCCAGAACGGAACCGAGCAAACCAATAACGGGTTGTACGTTCGTTTGTACAGTTCTCTCCGTAAACGTCGTTGATGTTACGTGTCGTTTGTGCCGCGTTGGTGCCACGACGGAACTCATATTCCATAATTACACGAAATTTCAAAGTATCCATTATGAGGAAAAATGTTGAAATGTAATGAAAATACAACGCTAATCAATAAACAAAAGACTTATATTGTAAATAGAATGTCATATTTTTAAAACAAAATTAATTTGAATTTAGAATTCATAGCCAATCAAAACTTTTTTTGTTTGAAAAAGTCTGTACTGCAAAACGGCAATTTCATAGGTAAAGACCTATTATATATACATATATATGATAAAATACAGGAATAGAAAGAGACAGCTCAAACACGCAGTGACGTCAATTACTCCTTCAAGTACCTCATTACTATGCTGTGGTACCTCTATGGTAGCTCTACATACAATCTCTGTGGCATGTGACGTCACAAACTATGCCTTCGTAGTAGCTGTGAGGAAGCTCCACGCGTTTTCTGTTTTGTGAGAAAGGGGCAGGCGATGAAACTTTAAAAGTGTATAGCTCGCGCAAAACTTTATGAGCTCTCGGAAGTTAAGCCCGAGTCTCAAACTGCGCATGGTACAGTTAAGTGCATTATCAAATCGGCCATATAGTGACCATAATATGCGTATTGCGCAGCCATCCACGCTAACTTCCGAGAGCTCATAAAGTTATACGCGAGCTATATACGCTTTTAAAGTTTCGAGGGAACATCTGCCCCTTTCTCACAAAACAGAGAACGCGTGGAGCTTCCTCACAGCTACTATGAAGGCATAGCTTGTGACGTCACTTGCCAGACATTGTATGTAGAGCTACCATAGAGGTACCACAGCTTAATAATGAAGTACTATGGAGGACTGGTAACTGACGTCACTGCGTGTTTGAGCTGTTTCTTTCTATTCCAGTATTTTAAAATTCCTTATGATTTTTCGAGATATTTAATTTTCGTTTTCACGACTGCCTATTTTTTGATGTATATGATTTATTTATGCAATAAAAATATGGCAGTCAAATAGCCTATTGACACTTTTTACAACGGCTAAGAAAGACATCATAAGGAAATCGGCATATTTAGGTACACCAACCGCACTTGGGGAACATTGTTTGACCTTTATTATCTCCCTGTTGAGGGCCGAGTCCCAGTTTATCTATCTATCATGGGGGTCCTACGTTGCGTCTTTCTTCCCGATTGGCTGTCGTTTCTGCGCGGGATGTGGCCAGCCTACTACCTTTACTAGGTGGTAGGATTTTATTGCAAAGTTCGTCTAGGTAGGTACCACCGCTTTGCCAGTTATTCTGCCGCCAAGCAGTAGTGCGCAATCACTGCTGTGTTCCGGTTTGAAGGGCACTGTAGCTAGTGAAATTACTGGGCAAATGAGACTTTATGATCTGATCTCACAGTTTAGTAATCTTATTACTAGATCGTGCTGTTGTCTCTGGATGACGTGCGCAGTGCAGTGTCACGCGAACCTCTATACTTTAGAGTTCCGAGTGACACTGCAGCTGATATGGGCAGCCGTGTCGTTTAACATCAGGCGAACGGCTAGCTCGTCACGTCATTCCTTAACATAAAAAAACCCCAAGCAGAGAGAGTACTCACATCGAACTCGTCCACGTTGTTGGGCAGCCGCGTGAGGTGTCGCCGGAAGTGGTTGATGGCGTTGGTCTGCGAGGCGGCGGGCTCGCGCATGCGCCACAGGTACCGCAAGCTGGCCGCCACCTGCGCCTCCAGCCCGCGCGCGAACTCCGTGCGCGCTGGCAGCGTGTAGTCACGCACCATCTAAGGACGCGACGGGGTGTGAGGGAAATGGAAACACAAGCTAACATACTACAAAAAAGTATGCATATAAAAAAGTACTGAAAAGTATGCTGTAGAGAGTTTTGGTGGGAATGCGAAAAAGATTGCGTCGCCGCATTGTATTATTTTCCAAAACTTCTGTAATTTTCAGTGTTAGTGCATAAAATTGGTGGCATTCTATTCGTTAAGTGCTGGATTACAGGCGTGAGTGTGGGTAAATGGTATAATGATGGTGAAACGTTTCTTTTCGTGTTGTTTCCAAAACTCCATAGAAGCTTCTGGTAAAGTTGCCACCACTTTACTAGGAGTATGACTTTGACTAGACTATGACTTGACTTGATGACTTTGACTGTGACTTGACACATATTTGCGTAAAATATCACTAACTTGATAAATTATTAATTACTTGACACTGGCTAAATACACAATAGTGTGGAGCCAAAACATTTAAAAAAAAAGTATGCTGTAGGTAGTCGGTGACAAGGAGAACAGCGATATAAAGCATGTTGAACTCACCTCTTGCGTACCAGTATGTTCTGAAATGAGTTGCTACTGGACAAAGCCTATTATAGCATTGATGAATTTTTGAATGATAAAGATCTTAAGTAACAATTGTAATTTTCATCCTTAGATTTGAGAATCTTTATATTTTGCATTCATTATATTATTTGTTTCTAAAGGATTGTAAATATGAATCGACGAATTCTGAGAGCCTGTATGTCACGACGACGAAAATAGAGATACCACTGTGTTACTTTTAAGACCACAAATTATTGTTTGACCTATTTCACAAGCAAATAAATTGATTCATTGATTACACTTTCGATCGCATCGTCACTTCCCATCAGGTGAGAGTGCGGTCAAATGCTGGACAAGTTCGAAGTAAAAAAAAAGTACACTAATTCATAAATCCGTTTAATTTGACTTGATATTATTATAGAAAAAAAATTCATAACACAGCAACAATTCATGAAAGCCTCTGTGGTATGGTGGTTGAGCAGGTCGGCTCATAACCAGGAGGCGGCGGGTTCGATTCCCGCGGCAGGACAAATATTTGTGCACAGAAAAAAAAGCGCAAATACTTGTTCTGAGTCTGGGTGTTGTGGGACCATGGTCCTCGTAGTTCCTGGGTCCCTAGATACAGGGAATCCTAGTTAGGGTCCAGGATCTATGTATGTGATTGTTGGGCGTTATTATTATTATTATACTAGTAGCGCCCGGCGGTTTCACCCGCGGATAAATAGTATTTTAATTATTTGCTCATCCCACGAGAACATTTTACTTTTCCGGGACAAAATGTAGCCTATATGTTAATCCAGTGTTAGTACCGAATTTCATCCAAATCCATTCAGCCGTTTGAGCGTAAAGGAGTAACAAAACATACACACATACAAACTTTCGCCTTTATAATATTAATAATAATAATAATATGTGTGGACATCTCACACAACGCCATCTAGCCCCAAACTAAGCAAAGCTTGTGCTATGGGAACCGGATAACTGATACAATACTTAGATACTTTTTTGTTTGTAAATACATACATAGAATACAACATGACACCCAGACACAGAACAAACACCTATGTTCATCACACAAATGTTTGTCCTGAGTGGGAATCGAACCCACAACCCACAGTTCATAAGGCAGGGCTACTACCAACTGAGCTATCGGACCAGTAATATTAGTGTGATGAAGTCAAACACTTACCTTTTTTAGAGCATTGAGCAGAGCAATACATCTCGCATTAGAGCCGGTTACTACTCTTGTTGCTAACTGCACACCTAGCTTTATAATGGCTGGATGCAAGCTGGAAAAAGCTTTTTACTATTATAATCTATTTACTCATACTAATATTCAAAATTAACTTTGTTTTTTTGTTACCTTTGCATGTCTAAACGGTTGAACCAATCTTGATGATATTCACTATAGAAATAGTTTAAACATGGAGGAAGGACACAGAATAGCTTTATAGTGGTAATTTGATGCATTTGCAAAGCCACAGATAACCGCTAGTTTAATATGTAATAAGTGAAATATAGAATTGGAAAGTCATAAATTAGCTTAACAGTTGTAGAAATAAGACTGGCCCGATAGCTCAGTTGGTAGTAACCCTGCCTTCGAACTGTGGGTAGTGGGTTCGATTCCCACCCAGAACAAACATTTGTGTGATGAACATAGGTGTTTGTTTTGTGTTTGGGTGTTATATTGTATTCTATGTACTTGTAAGTATCTAAGTATTGTATCAGTTATCTGGTTCCCATAGTACAAGCTTTGCTTAGTTTGGGGCTACATGGCGCTGTGTGAAATGTCCACACATATTTTATTTATTACGACAACCGTGACCCACAGTACAATGTTACCTCCAAAGCATGCGAGTGCTGCTGTATTACCCAGTTTGCGGTTACCTATGCAAGTAATGACTTCAACCACTTTTTTCTGACAACCCAAACCTTGTTAAGGCCACTTTATCAAGATAAATAGATCAAGGATAAGTTTAAACCGTACAAGCCTTTTTATATCTGAATCTAGACTTTAATACACTAATATTAGAGACTATTACACTCTTGCTAATATACTGAAGTACATACTTTATTGCCTTAAGAAGTTTACAACACAAGTTATCTTAATCCATATTAAGACATAGCATGCCTCTTGACCTAAAATATATCAAGTGTTGTGAATTGGAGTGTAAGACAAAACAACTTAAGTGTTATCAACAATAACATAAGTGCAGATGCAGCATTAGCAACACAAGTGGTATCATGGACCCTTATAATTTTGTAAGGATCCATGATATCTGATACCCAAGTCCTCTATCTTCGTCACAATTTCAATACTAGCTTATGCCAGCGGCTTCGCCCGCGTGGGCTGTATGAAAATAATTCAACCACCCATTCCAACCTCTTAGGAGTTGAATTTCGAAAAACCCTTTCTTAGTGAATACCTACACTTTACAAAGAACACACCCTCCAAATTTCATGTCTCTAGGACCAGTTTAGGCTGTGTGTTGATATATAAGTAAGTCAGTCAGGACTCATATATAGGAATAATACTAACTTGGAGTTGATAGGTATCTTGCTTAGTTTTTCCTTTACATCATCCTCGTTGTACATGTGCCTGTACCAATTCAGCGTTAGAGTTGGCTCCTTAGCATTCTGTTTACTTACTGTTTTAGGTTTTGGTGATTTATCCTGAAATGTTATATTGTTTATATTAGATTGGGCAGTTGTATGTTGTACTCATAGAAATAGGGTTGAGATATTAGGGATAATGTTTATTGTATTATTGCATAGCTTTATTACAATTAAAACATAACCACATTGTCATTTTATGGTTAAGATGAATCTTAAACTTGAGTCCTTTGCTTTGCGTTTGCAAATAATCAAAATTCAAATCATAAAAATTATTTAAAAATCGATTATTAATTTAATATTATAAGCTGTTTATAGGGATGTTTTTTTTAATTACAAATAAACAGTGTTGTAATATTATTTTATTTTTTAATTTTCGGAAAAATAGCAGCTAGGTAAAACAATACAAGGAAATTAGATTATGTGTTAAATTATATTATGTGGTAGTCGCTAGCTAGCGTAGCTAGCTTAGGTAGTCACAAATACTGCACAATTTTATATCAGAGCACTACCTACAAAGCTGGTTTTGAGGGCCATCAACTATGCTGAACAGCAAAAATTATCGCATAGCCTCATCATTCAATTTGTGCAACTCTTCAGGCTGTAGCTGACTAACTTACCTTGATTACAGTTTTTGTAGCCTCCTTATTTGGTTCCTTGCTTGTTTGAGTGTTCGGCGCCTTTGGTTTGGCAGCAGCCACTTTAGCCTGAGTGGCTGCTTGTTTAGCGGCCCGCTGTGCTTCTTGCTTTGCTCGCCTTTCAGCCCTTAACTCAGCCTTACTTTTCCCTTCACTTTCCTCTACAGATCCTTTAGGTTTCAGGTTAGGAGGTCCACTGTTATCTTTAAGTGGTGCATCAGGCTGTACTTTAACTTGTTCAGGTTTTATATCAATACATTTTGCTTGCAACGGGTCTTTAGGTAATGGAGCAGATTTCTGCAGAGATTAATATATATACATACATATATCACTTTCATTATTTTTTGATGCTAGTATTTGCAAAAATAATGTAGTTAAATGATCATGCTGGAGGTGTGACAAGAGTGTAATACACCTCTGAAGTGACAGAAAAGATAGTAAGAATAGTCTAACATCACATCATGTGCTCATATTCAGTTAAATAAATAAATTTAAATAGTTTGAATATTTATGAAGACAATTTTAATTAATATATCATACTCTAATTAATCACAGTCATCTATCTAATTATGGTCTAGGATCTATGTATGTGATCATTTGGGCATTTTTTTTTATTATCTCAGGACCAATTTTTTTTTGTAGAGCCCACTTTTCAAAATCATAAATTGTTGCATTTAATTATGCAAATAAATTATTTATTCTCATATTCATTATGCATAAGTTTCAAGAAAGCCTTTAATGGAAGCTTTGTGACTATTATTAAGAACCATTACATAAAATTGGTTGTGATTTAGACAATGCCAAAATCAAAATCAAATTAGCAAAAATCTAAGACATCTACGATCCACACAACAACTCAAAATACCTTTTCTGGCTTCTGTTTATCCAAATGGAGAGCCATCACTTGAGCAGTAACTTCTTTAAAATCTTGTGCAACAACCTTTATATCTCTTAATGTTTGTACTACATCTCTTACCGTCATTTCTGTGTCTGCATTAGGTGTGATATTGGCTGAAGGTATTGAAACATTGGCACCCGCAGCATCTTGCTTCTTAGCTTGCTTCACAGCCTTCTTTGCAGCACTCTCAGCTTTGGTCTGCCCTACGGCTTCTCCAACTCCTTGAGTAGCTTGCATAACCTTTTCTGTTAATACTGCAGCTCTATCGACCTCATCATTGCTCTTGGCCTCTTCTAATAGTTTGCTAGGACTGTTTTCTCCTTTATTCTTTGCTTTCTTTGATTCTTGTTTGGGTCCATCATCTTTGCTAACATCTGTAGGCACCTCCCTCGGGCTTTCATCTTTTTTAGTCTCTTGACCTTTGGAAGGTTGTTTGATGTCTAATCCAGCATCTCTTTTCATTTTAGCCTGCTGTTTAGCTAACTTCTTTGCTTCCCTAGCAGCTTTGACTTTTTCTCTAGACTCCACAGGATCATTTGTCATTGTCCCTATGTCTTTTTTTACTATAGTGCAGTCAGGGCAATTACATGGACCGTAATATACTGGCTGATCAATTGAAACAGATTCATTCAGGTGTAATATCTGTTTTTTTGGCTTACTTTCTGATTCAACATTCACAGTTTGTTCATCAGTTGTGTGAGATTTTTGTGTCCTTTTCCTACGATTTCGTCTCTTTTGCGTTACGCTTTTTGTACCAGCTTTGGATATGGTGGCGCTTTCCTATGGTTATAAGTTAAGGTTAAAACAAACATTACCAAATCATGTGACAAAAATCAATGTGCGCTGGATGCACGTAAATTACAATTAGATATAATACAATAAAATAAAGGGGCTGTATATATTCTACTAATTTTGAAATCACTGAAAGCTTTGCATTTATAATAACATAACCCTAAAATCTATGTGACACATAAGCATAGCCTTATTTAATAATTCGAAGTACCTTTCTTGTAGACATCACTGGCATCCATAGTTAAGCATAAAAAAGAGTGAAAACATTACATAGCCATTGTTTAAATACGAAAGAAAGAATTGAAACAGTGAAAAATCCAAACTTACCGCTCAGGTACAAAAGTCCTCACTCTGGTGTTAACTTGAGTGTCCCACCAACCAACACCCAAGATACGGATATGTAAGCAAACGAATATTTGACGATTTAATAAAATTTATTATAGCAGCATGTACGGGCAAAACAAAAATCAAAAAATTAAATGATGCACAGACCAAGTAGAGGATATGATGAAATCAAATCTTTTTTTGTGGCAAGTTGGCAACTGTCTTTTTGACATTTCTGCCCATAGAATACTAGTATATTACTAAAGATAATGTAATACCTTCGGAGAACTTATAGTTTCACGTACTTTTATAATTTGAGACAACGAAAGAAAACAATAACGATCACTAATGTTAAAGTATAAATATAAAAAATAATAAGTAAGTAAATAAAGAGAAAAATTGAAAAAATAAATTGATTATTCTGTTTTTATTTTTTCAAATCAAATTATTTATTAGCGTTCCCATCAATTTGATTAAATTGAATTTTAGTTAGTGGCTTCTGCGGCAATTTTACCACAATTTCGCCAGATAACATCTACATTATTATCTATTAGTATTTTGGTTGAGATTAGTTCGCCCAAAATTCGTCCTATAGTGAAGTAAAGTGTATTTTGGTCTATTATATTTGAAGTTGACGTATGGCAGTTATTTTCTTGTGTTTGGTTCACGTTTACACGTTAGCTTATCTTACCATTGCAAAAATGCAGGATTGGTTTACATTTTGAAGATTACAATGGAACTTTATGATAACGGTATGAAATCTTAGGTACTTTGCCTATTGCCTATTTCTATCTATAAATTCAGTTTCTATTTGTAATGTTTATAATAAGATAATCACGGTATTTTTCTTGCACCGGTGTGACGTGGTGGTTATTTTTGTAACATATTCATTATCTCAACTGTAATGAATTATATACATTGTAAAAGACAGTAGAAAGAAGACAAAAAAAATACATCACTGTAAAGTTTCTTGTAGCTTCTTCTTTACAGTTGTAATCGAAGCTTCGGATCAAAGTTTTCAATTCTGCATTGTGCCGGATTGCTTGCACCAGTAGTGAGAAAGAGAACTGCTTTTTTTTTCAAACTCATATATTGTAATGGGCTTGCTATATTATTTGACAATAAGCACTTTGTAATTTTATATGCTTAGTGAAATAACTTAATTTTAAGTACCTAGTATAATTTTGACTTGTAAAAGTGCTAAAATTAGCCTATTTGCAATAAATCTTTTGACTTTGACTTTGACTTTGACTTTATGCTAATACATATTTAAATACTTTAAACATATATTTCAGATAAATAACTTTTGCAAAAGTAATTAATTATATTAATTATGATCAACTTATATTTACTTACATAGTATTTACTATCTGTATTAAAATAAGTATAATTTAAGCTTTAAAATTTTAATTTAATAGATATATTATAGTTAAGTATGTATATCGAATGAACAATCTAAAATTATAAAGAAACTAGACACGATCGAGTATTTGAATAGAAAACATACAAATTGAAAATGTAAAAACGTTTGACCGATAGTCTTCGGTTTATGATGATGGATTCGTGATAATAATATTAATAAAATTAAAAAATAAGTAGTAGGTATAGTAGCGTAGGTAAGTACTTACTCTACTATCATATATGGCTCCACTTCAAAACTTAGTTGGTATAACTCGTGATTCACGAAACGGATGCTTCAATCAAATGTATTAGTTAAGGGCCGTGTACTTATTTTACTTTATTATACAACTTTTTCAGTTGGGTTGGTAACTACCTAATTTTATTTATTCTGTACCTGTGTAAAACTGAATACGTTTCATGAAATATAAATGGATTAACACTCGGGTAGTGACAGTTTATCAATGTATAATTTTACAAAAATTTTATTTATTTGCTTAGCACTACTTATGCCCGTTCGTACTAAAGTTTGACAGCTAAATGTTCGCACTTATCCCTCTATGACATACTAACTGCAATGCATTTGGGTATGTCACAAAGGAAGTACGAACTATCAAACTTTAGAACTGACGGGCATTAGAGCACTAAATGAAAACAAACAGTGCGCTTTGGTATACCACTCGACAGGACACTCCCAAGTAGTTTGGGTACCAAGAGTGACGAATCTGGATCACCAACACAGAATTAGAGTAGGGTCGATAACGAAACTTCGTTTAAATTTCGTTAGTTTACGAAGTTGCGTTTCGGAGAAACAGAGTAGACCTCCTGTTTTGAAAATTCACGATGTTTGTTAATCTTTATAGAAATAAATCATTTACTCATTCTCATTACTAAGTTCTTAGGTTTGGTCGCAATCATAATAAAACAAACAATAACGTGTATACCTAATATTGTTAAATTTATTTAAATGCATTATTATAAAGTTAACTAGTTATATTGATATGTTTCTAACAATTCAAAATCAAAACACTTAATCTTACTAACCTTTTAAAACTAGTATCCAAATAGAAAATAAGTTAATAACTATTCTTGAACACAGTAGCACCATCGTTGGGTGCGGTTGCAAACAAATAAGAACTAACATCTTTCTTGTCAAGTTTGCAATGTTCTATGTAAAATTTATCAGTTAATATTTCTATGTATTTATCTACTTCTTCTCTATGGCATAATGCTACAACACATCCACCCCAACCAGCACCTGTAAGACGAGCATCTACATCTACTTCCTTTGATAGATCTACAATTAAATCTAAATTATCATGAGAACATTCGTAAAGATTCTTCAGACTGTCGTGGCTTCCGGACATCAGTTTCCCTAAGTCCTTCAGTATATTTTTGTTTATATCAGTCTTTGCACATATTTGACGAAACTTTTCGACTCTTGATGCTTCTTCGTATACATGTAGAGCCCGCTGTTTTAATTTAAATTCTGTAATATGTTTCGTGTTAGAAGTTAAAAATGCACTATCGATTTCTTGTTCACATATGTTTAACAAACTACAAATATCAGTTTTGTTGTATAAGTTTTCTGGAAGGTACTTGTAAACAATATTGATCATTTCATCTAGAGTTTTATTAAGGTTTCTCTGTAGTTGACTGAGAGTGATAATTTTATTGTTTGTTATTAGGCCTTCACGAGCTGCTATTATTTGAGCTGCAAGCCTACATTCTATAACTCGCCTGTTAAAATCATTTGTAGCAGCTTTATTAGCTTCTGCTAAACTATGGGCTACCACAAATGCAGCATTTTCAGGCAATATTACAGGCGCCGCATTCAGTGGTTGAAACGTGATATATTGCGCGCTATATTTTTCTGCAAGGAATGCTATTGCTTGATCCATGCCACCTCCTTGTGTCCCAATATATTTCTCACTTTCTGCACATAAAGTGGCGATATCTGTTTTTATCAATTTAGCGTTTTGCCCATAAAGGAACGCCAAGCAAGATGCGCTTACTAAAGCTGAAGAACTAGACAGTCCTGAAGCTGGTGGAATGTTTCCATCAATGTAAAGCTGCAAACCATTTATTATTTTATTTTTCAAATGTTCTAGTCCTCCTTTTATTCCACATAATACATAGTTATACCAAAAAGGCTTTCCCTTTTGATCTGGTTCAATCCGGATTTCATCAAAAGTTTTAATCATGGTATTATGTTTTGAATATTTTTGGTTAACGTTGCGTAGTTGAAGCTTCAATTCATCTGTTATCGCGGCTGCAATAAGTATATCCTGTTCCAATGCCATTGGCAACACTGGGTATCCACAGTAATCAATATGCTCGCCAATAATATTAACGCGTCCCGGCACTTTGACGAAAAACAATGGATATCGACCAAACTCCTCCTTAAATAGTGCATTTAATCTTCTCATTCTTTCATTTGGCAATGTTTCAATTTGTTTTATTGGAACTACATCACTTTTAAGGTTGGAACTCATTATACTAACGCGAGTAGCGAGAATCTAAACAGTTAAGTAAATACTTCTGTAAATTGACGTTAAAAACAGTAGGTAGCACCAGTTTTCAGTTAAAACGAGATACGTAAGCTAATGCGAAGCCAAGTAACATGAGTAGGCCCGTGTAGTGAGATTGTGTAAATTATACTACGTAGGTTCCTCGTTCCTCTAACATGAACACAATAGCACAAACGTAGGTGCCCGGGCTGACTGAATCACTCCGCTCCGCACCGCGCTGCGTCTGCGAGTCCGAGGCGGCCTCTGACTGATAAGAACGTGTGCTGTGTGCCGTCTCAATGGTTATATTTGCGTTACGTTACGTGTTATTCCTTAGTTTTTCATTTGTAGTACTCTCTATTACTACTATTTTTACCACGATATACTTACTATATCGGTAGATACGTTTATAGAGAGGTATTCTAGGTACGAATTTTGTTCGATAATAGATACTTATACCTAAATTAATCACAAATTTTAGGTTGAGTTTGGTGGAAAGCAAGTGTAAAGTTTTGAATAAAGAATATAAAGAGCGTGAAATGCTCATAAATTATTGCTAGGTAATCGTAAACATGAATTAAATGTACTTATAACTTGTCACGAACATGTGTACAACATGTGAACACCACGACTGTGGAGCCATGCTTTGTAACATAGATGCACAGCAAGACGATCAAGTAAATATATTGCAACCAGTAGAAATACAAATTTGTATGGGTTTGACAGTTTCAATACGCAGTTTATTTATGTGCATACCTAGTTACTATAAAAAAATTCAAATTATGGATGAAATTTCTCTTGTTGCGTTACAATCAAAGTTCCGTGATCACCCCCCAGGTAGGTAACTTTAATTAGAAACGAAAAATAACGTAAGTAAGTAGTATGTATTAAAATTTCAGTATTTTGAAAATTTACGTTAGAAAAAAGGTCAATAACCTGTAGGGCATTATTAAGTATTTAACAGTTTGCTCAGCTAATCTCAGAAAATTTTGGTATGTTCTCAAAATTTTTTGACTAACATCTATCAACATGTTCTTAAGTTTTTGGTATTCGTAGATTAGAAATAACGACCGACTATTAAGTACCGAATTTTTACCCACACTGCAGTTAAGCTACTTTGGCGGCCAATATTCTGCAAACAGTATATCTGATAAGTTGGTGTCTAAACCAAAGTAAATGGTCTATTCAATGACACCCATTTCTAATTTAACTAATTAAATTAAATTAAATTAATCAATTAATTATTTAACATTAAAATCAGACGAGTCACAAGTGACTGCTGCCTTATAAAAAGATTGTTGTGCAAAACTTCTTCATTTTCCATCTACGTTGAAGTTATAAGGCTGTATTTAACTCGTGACATTAGCTTCGAGCATTTATAGTTTTTTAAATTTTCAAGGGACATTATCATTGAATAGGTTTTACCCGCAGATAACCTAAAAATATGAAAAAAAAAACACGGAGATTAAATCGCATTAGAAACAACAGCGTTAAAGTAGACGGGTAGGTAGAAATCATGTCATTATAAAAAAAAGTTGTTTTCTAACGGTGAATTTTTAGTATTAGCACATATTAGCAAAAACAGGTTGTTTTAACATACATTTCTGTAATCGGCACGAATCCGCTATATTTCAATAAATATAACGGGTTAAAGACATCTTGTCCTACTGAACACACTTGGGTTGTTCTAAAATCTTTAAGGCTGCTTTAAGTGATAATGATGATACCTACCAAAACTATACCTACTTACTACTTTATACCTAATTACCTATTTCCTTCTATTATAAACTATCGTTCAGATAGCACGATTTCACTTTTTTGAACCGACTTCAAAAAAGCTGGAGTTTCCTAACTGTTTTTACTAAACGTTTGTTGCCTCAGATCTTCTGAAAATGTGAAGATTATTTTTTTGTTTGAAAGCTGGTACATCCCGTGTGGTCTCATTTCAGTTCTGACATGGCATCCATGAGAAAACCATATTAGTTAGAAGCCGGTTTTTTACGCTTTGCGTTTGTTGTATTTATTTATCAATAGGAATTGCTATACTTGATCTAGCGATCACGTCTAGATTTTATAAAGATATTAGCTGCGGCCCGCGAGTTCACCCACATGGTGATAAAAACGGTGGTGTTATGATGATAAGATCATAATAAAATTAGTAAGCATGTAGCAAAACGTTTAATTAAACATCATGTTTTTATATCGGTAGGTCTTATGTACGTATGTATGTACGTAACGCATTTTGGTAACTGCATTGTAGTATACATTGGGTTCAAGTAAAGTGCTTTTGTCTATTATTTACCCACAACTACTATTATTAGGACGGCTAAGGAATGGAATGCCCTGCCAGCGTCTGTTTCCGGCGAAATATGACCCGGGGGTGTTGAAGAGAAGAGTGAATAGGTATTTACTTGGCTAGCATGCTACACCTTCGATCACTTCGTCACTTCCGATAAGGTGAGAGTGTGGTCAATCAAATGCTAGACAAGTCTGAAGTAAAAAAAAAAGTTATGAATTAATAAGTAGCTTAATCCGACACGAGACCTAAAAAGGGATTTTAGTACAACGTTCCTACACGCTACAATATAGGTTTCATTGATAATCATACTCATATACACTAAAAATAAATAATAGTATACATAATTTAAAAGTAACGAAGGTTAAGATCTACCTACTTACCTCAAAATTGCTGCGGCCGCGTAATAAGAAACCGGAGTCTTGTAGCTTGTAGGCAACCAGCTGCGATCGAAGACTTTTTCGCCCTTATAAGAAATTAGTATTTTGAGCAAAACGTCGATTAGGGAGGCAATTTTGGTATTTATAACAGAAGATGCTTACGGTTCACCTCATCAGTATGTATCTCTTACCTCCTGGTACTTCATCAGTCGTGAAACTCGTAAATCTCTCAAGACGAATTCATCCACTAAATTATCAAATAGGCCCGTTTTACAGAACTATTATGCTCAGTTGTTTTTGCGTACGATCTAGTATATCGTACATTATGACAAATAATGCTCTTGCGGTACTTAAATCAAAATCAAATTTAAAAACAGCACTAGTTGCTTACTACGCATACGCATATGCATGGTTACGCTGTGGAGTAGTGGTTTGGGGAAACTATACAGAAGCCGGACAACTTTTCACTATGCAGAAGAAATGTGTCCGCATAATAGTAAACATTAAACAGCGAGAGAGCTGCAGGCCACATTTCATACAACACAAAATTCTTACTCTACCTCACTGTGCTGTACTTCTGTACATATAAGAGGCCACTATGTTTGTAAGAAAATACCCTGACTTTTACGAACTCAATCATAACCCGCGCAGAAAAAAACTTCTATCAGAGCCCAAACTAGAAATGTATAAAAGAGGAATCACATTATATGTTAATAATGATTTTCAATAAAATACCTAAAAATATCGTAACCGAAACTAAAGACACAATTTTCCATAGTAAAAGGAAAAAATTATTAATTCACAAATCTTATTACTCTTTATATGATTATTTTAATGACGAAATGCTTCAATCTCATAAAACAACATATTAATACTATCTTATCAACCCTTTTACTTTTTAAACTACTATTATTACTCATGATTATTATTACTTACTTATTACTATTACTTGTTACTTTACTTATCATTGTAAATACTTAAATACATATAGCTTAGTTCATAAGTTACTGTTTGCCTTAACAAAAAATTGCAACACTTGTCAGAGTATATAATATATTTTAGGTTACTTTAAGTGTATACTTAAGCACTAAATATATTTAAGCAATAAATAAATAAATAATAAATAATCGTACAAATACGGCAATTATCATACAAAATCCAACCCTGGGCATTGGGGTAAAATAAAAATCTAGCTTGGCATCATACCCAATCATACCAATGGCATGGCAACATTGGTGGACTTGTGTTGTCTGTTGTGGTTTATTTATTTTTATTCGCAAATTCCATTTCACTTTTCATTATAAAGGTTTTTGGTTTGGCTTCGTGTTTGCATCGCATTATTTATCATCAAGCCTAAGTTATGGTGGAAGTTATAAATATAAAGAAAATATGTCGGGCTTGTCTCGTCGACACAGGACCTTTTACAAGTTTACTTGGAATGTCGACCACCGAATCTATTGTTTACTCTGAAATTTACAATTACTGTACCACTATTGAGGTAAACATTGCTGTCGAAAGCCTGTGTGTAACGCCCTGTTCATCACGTTCTTCTAAAACGCTACGTTTCAGGTTTCGGAGAACGATAAACTTCCCAAACAAATGTGCCAAACATGTACGGATCTACTGAAGAAGTTGTACTACTTCAAGCAAATGGCTCTAAAATCCAATGTCATTTTGAAACAGCATTTGACGACACAGGTAAACACTTTGCTGTTACACTGGCCAATATCTATTGTACACTGGACAACCTCCTTTGTTTGAATGAATGGATTATTTAGCGAATAACTTGGCTTAATACACTGTGAATGTATTTAATTTTATACAATTATTACAATCTTCAAGAACATCTACTTGATAATAATACTTTTACTATTATTTATTGTGTGAAAGATACATACTATTTTATTACAACATTCAAGTAGTAAGAGTAATTTATATCATAAAACTAAAATAAAAATAACACTTGCACCATTACATCCAAATATTTTTAAATGGGTAGATGGTAGGTTTAATGGTCTATCAGAATGTGACATTGCTGAAATTGTGGTGGTACCCCCACAAAAGCCATATATAAGAGTTGTTGATTGTGTATGTAGGTATTGAATTGAATGTGCATTTTGATTTTTATTCTCATACCTCTAGCCTAACATGGGTAGTAGACAAAATTGTCTATCTGTTTTATGTCACTTACATAACACTTACTTGCTAGGGGGCAGCGCTGAATGCTTCTGCTTTACTGAAAATTCTATCTGTCTAGGTTTTATGTAGGTTTGTCATAGGTAGGTATTTCCGCTGTGTATATTTATGGTATACACAGGTATTGAAGATTAACCTAAAGTAGGCATTATTACAGGGTTACATTTCCCCCCTCAAGAAAAAAAACAGGGTGTTTCATAGTGAAATAAGTCAGAAATGATGGGTTCTCCACACCCTTAATGGATCTAGCACAATTTTTCCTGTAACCCTGTAGTTTTTATCAGGAGTACCTACCTACTAGACTAAATAATTGACTTCCAGATGAAAGTGAAAGTGGAGTATGTAGGCTCTGAAACATGCAAAATTCCTGAATCTCAGCATGAAGATGTCATAACAGATGTAAGAAATGAACAAACATCAAGCTGTGAGGATGTATCTGAGGAAGTACAACCATCAAGAAGTTTGTAAGTTATTTCAATGGTTGAATGGTATGCAGCTGCATCCAAATTAATGCCCATTTGCAAAAAAATATATACATAACTCAAAACATTGCATAATATGAAATAACTATTTTAATATTATAGGATTAGAAGAAAAACTGCCTCCCTAAGAAAAAAAAGTAGAATGCAATGCCCTAAATGTGATAAATCATTCCAGAAGTATGAAAACTTTGAAGCTCACATGAGAAGTCATTTTGGTAAAAAGGTAATCAAAATGTATAAATTATTTGTTTTGTCATATTGCTTTCATTTTAATTTGGTTCTTAATTAAAATGGTTGAGTATTCATGTAACAGTGTGCTCTATTATATTGTCTGCAGGATTACGCAATTCCTACTTAATTTTCATAAAACTGTAATGTCTGTTTAGCTTTCACGCAAAAGCACCAGAATCCAGAACTGATAATTTATCATCCTGGAAAATTAAGAAAGGATAAATAGTGAGGGAAACCATGTGGCACCTCTAGGGTTAAAATTGTCTCCTTCAGTCCTTTTCACAGTATAAAGAAACCAACCTCCTTAAAAGTTAATTAAAAATAATCTGTACTCCTTTCAGCCTGACATAAAATGTGACATTTGCGAGAAGTCATTCCCGAACCTCCGCAACCTACACAGCCACATGCGAACACATACAGGCGTGAAAAAGTACCAATGTTTAACCTGTGGGAAGAGTTTTGCGTACCTCAATGTATTGAAAACTCATGAGCTGATACATACAGGAGTAAAGAACTATGCTTGCCATTTGTGTGATGCTAAGTTTGTTCAGCCTTATAACCTGAAGGTAAATATGTAAGGCTATCAACTCTTTCATATTCCCTTAGAAATTATATTTCAAGTAATTTAATTTACATTTCAGGTATTGGTTATAGTGAGTGTAGCCACCCACTCATGCAAATTCAAAATCCTGCTGCCCTGCACGATTGACTAAGTATAATTATGTGTAATTTGCATTTGCTTATACAATGGTGCAGGAAACTGGCATGTTCAAGAATAATAAAACTCATCCACCAATCCGCACTTGGCTAGTGTGGATTGTGGCCTTTCTCATGTGGGAAGGACTATGTTCAGGAGAGGGAATTCATTGGGGTGATGATAGGGTGTTTGGTTTACATGTAAGATAAAACAAATCCATCTACATGTAAAATTCAAAGTTCTGACTGACTGACTTATATATCAACGCACAGCCTAAACCACTGGTCCTAGAGACTTGAAATTGGAGGGTGTGTTCTTTGTAAAGTGTAGGTATCCACTAAGAAAGGGTTTCTCGAAATTCCACCCCTAAGAGGGTGAAATGGGTGGTTGAATTATTTTCCTATAGGCCACGCGGGTGAAGCCGCTGGCAGAAGCTAGTTATACTATACTACTTGATACTAAGTTAGACTTTAGTATGGATTTCAATTTATGTTTCAGTCACACCTAAATACCCATACAAATGAGAAGAATTACATCTGTGGACAATGCGGGAAAAAGTTTGCACAGCGTGGCAACTTGAAGGTACATCTTATCAGACACTCGGGCATTAAGAACATCGCCTGCTCACTTTGTGATATGAGGTTCTACATAAAGGTACATTTATTACAGAGCAACACTTTTCCTGGGTTCTCGTACGTTTGTATGTCCTTGCTAAATTCGTGTCAACTTGGCACATCAAATTCTGAATTCTCATTGGTTGCTTGTTGATCATCAACTGTCTAACTAATGAGTGTCCAGTATTTGGTATGTTGAATTGACAATGGGTTGATGTTTATCAATCAATTTAGTATGTTTATACTAGCTAGCTAGCCTAGAGGGCTAGGAGCTAGGGCTAGAGATCAAGTGCGGACTTAGAAACTGTCAAACTTTAGGGCAGATTTATTAGAGAACCGAATCTTTTCAGAGTGACATGTTCAAGCACATGCGATCACATTCGACCGACAAGCCATTCTCTTGTGAATTCTGTGATAAGACTTTCAAGACCAAAAGTTTCCAGATAGTCCACTTACGATCACATACAGGTAAGTTAACAAATGTTTAGTCTTACAATTTGGAGGGTTGGTCATTTTTTGCCATAGAGGTGTATTAAGACAGGGTTTTTGAAAATTCGACCCGGGACAATTCGACTCGGGGTTCAAATAGGGTGTCAATCATCGTAAAAGAAAATGCGAGTGAAACCGCGGGCTGTCTCTAGTTAGATGTAAAGGGAAATTAAAGATTTTTTTTTTTTTTTTTTTTTGTTTGAACGAGCTAATGCTGTTGGTCTCTATCGACCTTTACAGCGTCACCGGGCGGGAGGGCGGGCGCTTAGGGCGCCCAGCCGTCAAAAGTGGGAGGCAACTAGCTCAAGGGCACCCCTGGGGTGCGAGCCTCGGCTTGGGCCGTTGCCGGGATAAGAGGATCGAGAAGACTACGTCCACTGGAAGAGTGGACCCTATTGAAAGTTGCGACCGTTCTAGCTAACCTACGGGGGGTACGTCGACCTCGCCGGCGGGGTCGGTGTCTGATTGTGTTACGCTGGTATCCTATACCGGTGCCGAAAGCGATACCTGAGCCAGAAGGGCTAGACTGGTCCGGTGATCTTAGCGCAGCCGATACTACGGCTGCTATAGGATCATCCGGGTCGCTCAAGACGTGTCTCGGGCGGCGACGACGGGGTGGCGAGTCTGTCGTGTCTGTACAGTAGTTTGAAGCTCTGACTACGAGTGGGTTGGGGTGATGAGGTGCCGCATCAAAATAGCGGCGGGATGCATCCTTCATAAATTGACGGATGGATGGGAGTTCGAGATCGCAGTGGAGGTCGGAGTTTCGCTGGTACCAGCGAGCCCCGACCACCTTGCGGACAAAGCGGTTCTGGATCACCTGAAGTCGATCCAGATGTACTGAGGGAGTATGAGCAAACGCGACAGATGCGTAGGTCATAATGGGGCGAACGCAAGTTTTGTAAAGCGTCACCTTATTTCTAAGGGACAGCTTACTACGCTTGCAGATGAGAGGGTGGAGGCGGCCTAAGACAAAGGCAGCCCTGTCGCGCACTCGCTTAATATGGTCCTTGAAGTTGAGTTTGGTGTCAAGGGTAACCCCCAGGTATTTGGTAGACGAAGCCCAGGGAATGGGCTTGTCGAACAAGGACAGTGGTTTCGCTGGACCACGCTTGTAGTCAGAAAAGTACATCGCTGCACTTTTATCTGGGTTAACCGTGATCCGCCATTTCCTGAACCAAGCACCAATCTCGGTGAGGGCTCGTTGGAGGCGACCACGCATGTGAACTCTCTGCCATCCGGAGCAGTAGATAGCGGTGTCATCCGCAAAGAGTGCGAGCTGCACACTGGGATGAAATGACCGCGGGATATCGCTGGGAAATTAAAGATAGTCTTACAGCGAAGTTGACGTAAATAGTAACTAGACAGTAGACACGTACAGACTAGGCCAAACGGGAGGTAACTGGATGTAACGGGCTTAATGGATCTTGAGAGTTGAGCTACATCAGACAAAGAGACGTATAGTAACTATTTACGTCAACTACGACACTACTTACGACAGTAGACACGTACAAACTAGGTAACTGGGTACCAAACGGTAGGTAACTGGGTATAACGGCCTAAAATAAGAGTTGAGCTACATCAGATAAATTAAAGAGACAGAACAGCGAAGTTGACGTAATAATATAGTTACTATTTACGTCAACTGCGACACTACTCACTACTTACGACAGTAGACACGTACAGACTAGGCCAAACGGGAGGTAACTGGATGTAACGGGCGTGATGGATCTTGGAGTTAAGCCACATCAGATCCTTGAATGCTATAGTTCTCGATCTGAGAAGTGGCGATCCTGAAATGGATAGAGCATGAAGAAGTGCGATCCCGTGCTGATGGATGTGGCTCAGCGTCTCGACCCTTCAACCGTCTCATTTGTGCAATATTTAACCAAACGGACTCAAAATGCATCCCATAGTAAATCGTAAACTTTTTTTTACAGGTGAGCGTCCATACGCTTGCGACGTGTGCCCTAAACGCTTCATGGCACACAAAGACATGCGCAACCATCGCATGATCCACACAGGGGAGAAGCCACACAAATGCCTTCTTTGCACTCAGGCCTTCATACAGAAGTGCGCTCTCAATCGACACATGAAGAGTCACGACCGGCCGACCGAGTCGCAGTGTGTAGCCGTACCCTTTACGCAGTGGAACACGTGAACACTGAACATCATGACAATGTGACCAATGATCATTGTGAATTGAATTGAATCTTAGTGGCTTCTGTGGCAATTTTGCCAATTTCATGTACCTACTAATACAAACGAAGGAGATTGTTCAGTAATTTAAAAAAAATTGAAACTGAAAATGAGTATTATGATGATTTATACACTGAAACAAAAACATACATAAAGTTTAAAAACACTAAAATAAATCATATCTACAAACATGTGTATTAACTAAACAATATAAGCATCTACACAACACAAAAGGAGCTTCAACTTATTATGGCTGCTGCGGGGTTACTACAATTTCTCCAATGTCGCATGGATAGAGAGAAAATAAACGATGGAGATTGATCGATGGAGACAGAATTTTAGCTGGTGAATAATTTTGAATCCGAGTCGGAAAAAGAAACCAAGAAGAGGAGACATCAAATGTGATATTATTATAAGTTAAGAATAAGAATTATATGAAGATATCAGATGTGATGTGGCAGAAAATGAGGAAAGTCAATTTTATATATATGTGTATAAAAAATCATTCAATTTAGTAAATGTTATGAAATAAAAAATATGTATCTTATTAAAAGTGTGCATTTATAATTGCAGTAAAATTGTACATTGAGATAATTAAAAGACGATTATACAGTTATAATAATAACAATGATCTAAATTTTCTTATGAATAATTCTAATAATTTAATGCAATGGTTATTCTAAATATAATATTTTATTTTTATTATATATAATATTTAAATCGTTTCTGCTTTGTTGATTTATAAACTCTGGTTAAATTAACTAACGTCGATTAAGTTCTGCGCAGTACAAAAACACACGGCCCTAACCTGACTATACTTACTTAATTACCACGTGTTCTGAATGAAATAGTAATACTCATATTGACGAATGTTTACTTTTCAAGAGCTTAAAGGGAAAATTTGAAGCAAAACTTGACGTCACTTAAATTTTAGGCAAACCAAACTTAAAATTATCTACATAACAACTTTTGGTCTTTCGAGATATTTCTCGAAGCTTCCATCCAAACTAGGTTAATTAAGCATCAGATGTTGCTTTTCTTTTCTAGTTTGGTTTCTATGATAGAGCTTCAGCTGGTTGTTCGAACTGGGAAGCCGGCTCTTCGATCTGAGAGTCATGAGCTCTGAGCTGATGAGGCACTCTGCTATGAGTTTTCATATGCCGCTTCATCGAGCCAAGTTGCGCGAACGCCAAGTTACACACAGCGCATCGATGCGGCCTCTCGCCCGTGTGCGTCCGATGGTGGATGATCAGCCGGTTCTTGCAGCTGAAAGCCTTCGTGCAATAAGCGCAGTTGTACGGCCTCTCCCCTGAATGAATTCGTTTGTGGATGACGAGAGTTGAATGGGCAGAAAAGTACCTGTCGCAGATATCACACTTATGATCCTTTTTGCCCTGGTGTTTCTCGACATGCTTGGCCAAGTTGTATTTGTCCGTGAACGGATAATTGCATATATGGCATATGTACCGTTGTCCGGTGTGTAGGCGCTTTATATGCGATTGCAGCATGTGTTTGGTAAAGAACTTCTTGCCGCAGTGCTCGCAAGGGAAGTCGCGCGGTCGGTTCTCATTGTGGCTTTCTATGTGCAACTGCAATTATTAACTCAGTGAACATTTTGTTATTCTTAATTTATTTGCATGCGGAAGCGGTTACAAGCCATTTAGATATTACATTTTTCTTAAATAATAATGGAAACGTACTTTTCATACGGTGTCCGGGTTTTTCGTATTTTCCGTGATTTTTATGAATTTTTAGTAGGTAAGTATGAGTGCATTGCACTTATAATAAATAAATAATATGCAATGCAATGCACCGGATTTATATTAAATATTCCTTAAAATTGCACGTAATGAAAACTGTATCAGAAGATAAAATCTGTACCTACTTAAATCTATATTGTAAGTATAACATGTTATAGTTATACACATTTTGTGATATACAATCCAGTGAACACAAAAGAAATAGTAAGTGTGTAGAAAAAAGCGCGCAAGAGACGCGACTTTATTATTTACGATTAAATGAAATATTACCTACCAAAGTTCGATGCAATGTTTATAGCGGATGTTAAGTGCGTCTTCATATTGAACATGCCTACTTACTTTCAACGACACGGCGCTAGAATAATTTTTGCCACAAATATCGCAAACGGATATGTGATCTTCCGGCAGCTCGTGCAGCTTCGTGTGCAACTTCAGCGTCTGCTGGTTCTTGAAGACCTTTCCGCAAGCCTTGCAGCACAATGTGGTCAGACGCACGACCCTGTGCTCGCTATCCGTGTGCCGCTGAAGCCCACTCCAGGTCATGAACACTTTCTTACAGATTGTGCATGTTTTGTTCACCTGTGAAATTGTTTAATATCAGAATCATTTATTAGTTTTGTTCATTCGTAATTTATTAAATCGATCACATCAGCATTTATGAGTCCACTGCTAAACATAGCAAGAGATTATAATGCAGACCGAGGAGAAGCTGCATGTCATATTTCGGGGTAAAGACATTTTGGAAGAGGGACATTACTTATGTACCCAAAATTATTTCACTTACGGTTTGGCCCTGATGTTCAAGCTTATGAGCTTCGTATCTCTCCTTGTATTTGAATTTGGATTTGCAAAGTTCACAGACATATTCGAAAACTTTTGGTTTCTTGTTTTCTGCACTTTTTAGTGTTTTGTTCATTTTTACTCTTCTGAAAAAGTTTCGTGAAATGAAATGACATGATTTCTAATGTAATAACCGAATGCTACGTTTCGTTTGCATGTGAATATCGGAATGATCGATCCTAGATCGATATCTTAGAACTCGCAGTTTACGAGGAGGATGATTAAGATAGTTAAGAGGACAAGAATCGTGACATTATGTGGTATCCGATTCCTCGCTAACACCTCCTTTGTATAGCCATAACCGATCAATATTCATAGAGTGGAGTTATTAGCCGCCAAACCTATATTTCCAGTTTCTTCATACAAGTTGTAAAAAACGACTTGTCTTGTGATACTTCCACACACGAAAAGAAATTCATAGTTATTAAATTTTTGCTGTGTTTGTGCTATATAGCATACGGAAAGTAACCTATAACTTTTATGATGAGTGAATTCACAAATTGGTTTAAAAATAAACAAGACTATTCTTTATTAATCTTTTTATTGCATTAATTTGGAAACAGCAATTTATAACAATTTCAGTACATTCAGCCGTTCTTGAGAATAAGGAGACATGATAGACCGACAAACAGACGAATGAGAGATCAAATTTTCCCGTAACCCTAAAAATGTGATTAAAAATCACAAAAATAGCAAGTTCTAATAGCAACTGTTATTTCTTCCACTATAGAACTTTGGCTATTTGAACGCACTGTTCAATACTCATGGAAATAGACGAATCCAAAACTACGAAATTATATTGATAATTGGCTATAAATGGCTGAAAAATTGCCGTTTTTCTGGTAGTATTGGGAATTACATGACGCTAGAGGTCAAACTTAAACGTTTTTTTTTTAATGTTTATAAGTAAATCATTTGACCGCTGTATCGCTTGATGTAAGCAATGGCGTAGTGTAACATGGAGCATGCTTGCCTAGAAGATACCTGTTCACTTTTGTCTTTAAATCTCCCAGGGTATTAACTGGAAACAAAGACGGAAGCAAGCTATATAATTAAAATGTTTTTAATACATTACGACTTAGTAGTTATAGTATAGTAATAAGTAGGTAAGTACCTATGTAATCTGTGACATTATGCAAAACATGTTACCATGTTAATAAATATCAAATAAACGATAAATATCATGTATTTCTTATTCAAGTAAGTAAGTACACATAATAATCGTAGATTGTACACTTCGAACTAACAGGCCACTTCTATTTTGCATAAAGTCGTATTCTTTTTAAACACCAGCATCCACTCCCACTCTTTATATTTAGTTCTTTATCATTCAAGTTCTTGTTTTACACAAGTAATCTCAAGCATTTGATCTGAAGGGTCACATGTAGAAGACATACATATTTTCACCGGTTCCTGTTTAAATACATGCAAGTTAGACATAGTCATTTGTTCTGGCTCTTGTTTAGGTGTACATGAGGTGGCCATAAATATTTGTTCTGGCTCTTGTTTAGGTGTACATGAGGTGGCCATAAATATTTGTTCTGGCTCTTGTTTAGGTGTACATGAGGTGGCCATAAATATTTGTTCTGGCTCTTGTTTAGGTGTACATGGGGTGGCCATAAATATTTGTTCTGGCTCTTGTTGAGGTGCACAAGAGGTGGCCATAAATATTTGTTCTGGCTCTTGTTTAGGTGCACATGAAGTGGCCATAAATATTTGTTTTGGCTCTTGTTTAGGTGCACATGAAGTGGCCATAAACATTTGTTCTTTTATTTGTTTAGGTGCACATGAAGTAGACGGGCTCGGTGAAGACAGCTGACGTCTTTTCAAATGTGTTGTCTGTTTAATGGGATTTTGATTACACGTCTCTGCGATTATTTTGGTTCTCCGATCATCATGACAATTTAACGGCATCGTCCTGCATAGTCCAGAATTCTCGAGCAACATGACAGAAGCTTTTTTAAAACTACTACCAGAGTAAGAGTCAAGGTCTGGCAATCCAAGAAACATGGCGATCTCTTTGGTCATGTTTCCCATTTTGTTTTTGCCAATGACTTGTGCTACACATTTCCCTTTCCGATAAGTCTGAAAAAACCGGTCGCTGTTGCATCTTGATATACGCAGACCCATATATTTTTTTACAATTTTGTAATACTCTCCGTGGACTGTGAACGTTCTTGTTGGTTTGCCTTTCTTGTCAGGCATTTTAATAAGAATTATTTCACCATGGGTTTCGATGTCTTTCGTAGTGATACGGACGAGCTCATTACAATTGCATGCACCGGTAATCCCAAAAATAAGTGCAACCTGCAAACAAAGTTGTAGAACGTGGATATTTGAAACTAGCGTTTGCCCGCGCCTGCACCTATGATATAATTACGGGACATAGAAATGTATAACACATAAAAAAACCATCGTGCTACAAAAGCTTGGAAGGTTGCTTATAATAGAAACAGTTTGAATTTTGAAGCTATCGATTTTAGTAAAATAGCACTCAACGTAACACAAATTTTAACGGACATAATGCATATTTCTCTACGCTAACTACCACAATCAAACTACCGTTAAAAGCAAGTAGGTAAAACTATAAAGCATTACGTCTGTATACAGGCCTATAGACATTCCAAATGCTCCAGCCCAACAAGAGCTGCAGTAAACATGGTGTCCCAAGAATTAGTATCAAGCAGAAGTAGGGGTAAGGGTTCTGAGTTGCACCTATGATGTTTCGCATTTTTTAGGTTACTATAAAAAAAACACAAAACATACATTGGGGCATTTCAGACGTCCAAGGAAGCTCTATCTAGACTTTTGACACTAATTCCTGTATAAAGCTAAATGATGATGTCGAAAATGTAATTGTACAAGCAATGCGTTATAGAAACGGACAAGGAATCGAAAGTTACCTTCGTAGCCAGATATCGATCATCTGGAGCTTCAACAATGAATTTTTTAATATCATTTGCACTCAGTGCTTTAGGTTTCTTACTTATAAAACCTTTGGATTGCCTTTTCAGAAAAGCAAGCAATTTAAAATATTTTTTAATGTCAATGTCATCATTATTTAGCATTACGCTTCTCAACATTGAAAATTTGGACCATAAAGTAGATGGCTTTAATTTTTCGGACAGTTCCCTAAAATAAGTTAACAAAACTTTCTCTGATAACGATGTCACTTTGCTGTTGTTTTTCCATTCGTTGAAGCTCTCGTAAGCGTTTAAGTACATTTTTTTCGAAGCTTCTGGTAGCAAGCTGTAACTAGTGAACGATTGATTATTTAAAATTCAAATAACGTAAGAATAAACGATTTTCTTAGTAATGAAACCTTTCATTTAGTTAGCCATATAACATTACTTCCCAGAGTTTGATTCTTATAAACAACACTATGGGATATACGAGTAGCTATAGCCCAAAAAACCGGGTGCTTTTTCCTTGTTCTTATTCCGGCGTTCCAAAATTGATATTATTTTTCAACAACTATGTAGTTTTAGTTTTTATTGAAATAAACCCCGAGATTCCGTCGAGCATTTTTCGCGTACAATCCTCATACTTTCGCAACCCACACACCCAGTTGAAAATTTACCTATATAGGTGTCATCTTAAAAAATGACATACATTTATAATGATTATAACAGGTTAGCATGCGAAACTATATGGTAGTTTCGTATGCTTAGGCCTTATTAAAAACGTTCGTTAAAATTAATGCTTAAAATACCCTGTAACTTCTAGCTGAAGTGAAACGTCTCAAGCGAAAACGAGTCAGCGCATTAACTACTTTAAACTAACGTTAAAAAGTATGGCTACGGGATTTTTCCTCCACGAGTATACACCACAAAGTTTTTCATGTGTAGGTATTAACCCTTATTTTAGGGGCAACCATGTTAGTTTCATGGCGTTTTGAATTCCTGAGTTGTTTGATTCCATTTGAGTCGTTGCGTTTACTCTTCGACGTTTTGCCGCTGATTGCAAAGAGAGACTGACTAAGGCTCGTATTACAGAACGACGCTAAGTGATCGATCGGTGCTCAAGCACAGATTTCATTCACTAATTGATCACTTTATGAATGAAATCTCTGCTTGAGCACTGATCGATGACTGAGCATTGTTCTGTAATATGGACCTGAGATACTCAAAACTAATTGAATCAACCAATCACAATTGCAAACAAAACAAAGTTGAAAATGTTGAACTAAAGTTTCATTAATTACCTTATTGTACATTTTATTTTCTTTTTAAGTTCCTGAAGAGGTTCATCGTCATCATCATCATCATCGTCTTCAACGCGGTCTTCCGTTTGAGTTGTTCCTAAAAAGGCAAACACTTGTGTATTTACTTTGGGATATAAATTATGCAAGAAGTAAAGGAGTCTCAGGGGGCCAATTTTGATGGAACAGACAGATATTTTTAGGTTACAGAATAACATCTAGAAATGAAATAACATTAATTTTAATTCATCATATTATATGTAATGTGGTATTACGGAACACAAAATAAAAATAAACCTAATAAAAAATACATTGAAACTATTAATTTGAAAATCAAACAACCAGTTGTGGGCTACGTTAATAATAACAATAGCTGTTTGCCTACATAAATGCAATTATGGCTGTCTGTACTATTACTTAAGTTTGTACTTCTTTCTCAAGGATATACCCAAATTCTCGGCAGCAGGTATGTAACAGAGGTATAAGAGCAAACTTACATGATGTCAAACTTTATGGCAGATGGGCATAAAACTCTCTTTTTCTGCCTCAGGGGTAGTAAACGAATTATCAATAAGACATAATTAAATTGGTTAAAAATTGAATAAAACTTTAAAATCTTACCACTTTGAGCATTGCAGTAATTATCATTATCACGATCATAGTCTTCATGGCCATTTCTGTTATATTCAATGTCATTATTGACATCTTCATCAGCATTACTTGAATCATCATGTTCATTACTTAAATCCAGATCACTATTCACTTTAATTTCGCTCATAACCACTTCACAACTTTCATCGAGCTCGAATTTATCATCATCTACATTTGTCAATGTATTATCTTTTGGCAATGTTTTGCTAAAATTATTTTGGAACATCAGAGTGTTTTGTGCTTGAATACATGCTCTTTTGAAGTTTGAATATTTTTCCAGAAGCTCATAGCAAATGTTGCATATAGTCTTTGGCAGCTCATCATCTTGATTGACCTAAAAAATGAACCTATTATCATAGATGTAAATGAAAATGCATGTCCTCACATTGTTTAGTCAAAAACCTAATACTCTTCTTGTGATGCATGCTAGGTTATTTCTTTCTTTGGTGTGTTTGTGTATGACCATTCCTAAGAACCATATCTTACTTATTTAGGTTTTCCGACCTGTTATATAATAAGGATAATGAGACTTCAGTGTCCATCTCTCGTCTGTGGGGCATAGAGGTTTTACTGAGAAACTATCTATGACTCTTTTGAATATGTTTTGTCTTCAATTGAAAATACAGTTAATGTAACAATGTGGTACCATATGAAACTGCTTCATGTAGGGCTAAGGCGAAGCTAGGCGCTCTGCTACTTAATGGAGTAGAACGAGATGCTGGATATAATTTATGTTATCTGGCATTTTTTACTACTATTGATGGAAATCAATTCGATATAACTCCTTTTTTTGGCAAGAAATAAACAATACTACTTTTCTTCTACTACTATGGTTTCTTACAACAGTACGGTAACAAAATGAGTGATCAGTTAACTTGTGTGTTGAATAAATGTCAATACAATTCCATTTGCTATATTTAGGTAATATAATTATGAGAATGTGATTTTATTGTATATGTACGTCAGTAGTATCAACTTTTTTTATTCATAAACATAAAAACCAACTTGTTTTAAATAATTTAATGTTCAGAGTATGATTAACAATAATGAAATGCAGGGTAACTAAAAACGGTTTTATAAAATTCAATCCATGGGTGTTCAAGATTGTGGGAAATTACTACATCTAAGGTTCGTATTACAGAATGATGCTCAGTCATTGATTTGTGCTCAAGCAGACATTTCATTCACTAATTGATCACTTTATGAATGAAATCTCTGCTTGAGCACCGATCGATGACTGAGCATCATTCTGTAATACGGACCTAAAATTCTGAAAGTAAAAACAATCTGCTTTAAAAATGAAAGCCTACTAACATACCAAGCGATGAAGATTAACGTGAATCTAAACAAAATACGTTCAGATTTACCTCCACTGATGTACAAAACGAATATTCTTCAGCAGAAACGTTTTCAAACAGCACAAATGTGAAGGATTCTCTCGCCACTAAACACGCTCGACATAAAAGACTCATTTTAGCACGATAATACAAACTTTGGTAGCAATTCCATATGTAAATGCAGTTCAGTAATTTATAAATATAGTGTAATGTTTACAAAATAATATATTTACGTAGAGGAGTACGTTTACGTATGTACATAATATATACATATTAAGCACAGACCAAGTAGAGGAAGAAAAGTACTCTGTGGGAGAGGATTATTATGTATTTAATTTTTTATGTTTTGGCTCCACACTTTTGTGTATTTAGCCAGTGTCAAGTAATTGATATATATAATTCATCAAGTTAATGATATTTCACGCAAATATGTGGTCAAGTCACAGTCGAAGTCATCAAGTCAAGTCATAGTCTAGTCAAAGTCGTACTCCTAGTAAAGTGGTGGCAACTTTACTTTGAGCTTCTATGGAGTTTTGGAAACAACACGAAAAGAAACGTTTCACCATCATTATACCATTTTCCCACACTCACGCCTGTAATACAGCACTTAACGAATAGAATGCCACCAATTTTATGCACTAACACTGAAAATAACACAAGTTTAGGAAAATAATACAATGCGGTGACGCAATCTTTTTCGCTTTCCCGCCAAAACTCCGATTTTTTTGTTTACATTTTCGTTTCGAGTCACTATTCACTATATTGTGCAGCTAGGAATGCGCGACCACAGGCAAATAAAGTACAGCAAGTATTGTACGGTAGAGAGTGATTTAAACGTAATGGCGGCACGCTGCGCTCACCGCTTTCCGCTGCTCGCGTAATATCTGTATTTCGCTACTGCGCACCGTTTCACGAATTCCTTGACAGCCTTGCACGGCCTAGCATTTCGAAGCCATGTACGTTTTATTTCCAGTACCGAATTTTGCAAAGGCTTTATGATACGACCCGTACTGCATAACTTGACATATGGAAGCCATACAAATGTACCTACACAAATTGACAGCATTAAAAAAATTAACATATGTATTTAAAATTCTTTAATTTTTTTTTAAATTAAAGAATATAAAAAGGTATACGTGTTTTTTAACATAAGATTACTTGCCAAGAAATTAATTATTCGAAAGTAGCTTATTCATCAAGGACGTAACTGCGAGAGTTCGGTGTTACGACCACAATTACCGAAGCCATATTTGAAAAAAAAAAACATTTATATCCGTGAAAATCCTGGGGAGGCAGGAATTTATACCCTAAATATTGTACAGCTAGGAACTAGTGTCCATGGCTTTAAACTAGGAACAAGAAAATATCAGGCTATACACAACCTAATATTGGAGTTTTGGCGGGAAAGCGAAAAAGATTGCGTCACCGCATCGTATTATTTTCCAAAACTGTGTTATTTTCAGTGAAGTGCTGGATTACAGGCGAGAGTGTGGGAATATGGTATAATGATGGTGAAACGTTTCTTTTTGTGTTGTTTCCAAAATTCCATAGAAGCTTCTGGTAAAGTTGCCACCACTTTACAAGGAGTATGACTTGACTAGACTAGACTATGACTTGACTTGACACATGATATATGCAATATTAATTAACTTGAGAAATTATCAATTACTCGACAGACAAAAATGTGGAGCCAAAAAAAATAAATAGACAAAAAAGCAAATGATTGCTCACACAATTTTCAGATTTAATAATACTAAGAAAAAAAGTTAATAAAACAAGTTGTTACAAATAATAAAAAATATATTTGATTATATTATTCTTAATAAAATCTCATTAACATCAATACTGTTCTTGAGCCTGATTTTTATAGGAATGATTTCCACCACCATGCAGATAACTTTAAATAATATCATATCTATCATAACATTAAGTAAAATATTTTATTATAAGTAAATAACCATAACCTTGAGCATATTTTTCAATAAAATTAAAATGGTTTTTGTCAATCTTCTTATACACAACATTAGGTACAATGATACAGGACATCAAACTATACAGAAAGAACAAGTTAAGCCCTTGGTCGCAGGAACGATATTGTCACAGATTATATAACAGTACATACCTCATAGGTACTTCGGTGTCGATTTTCTAAATCCAAACCTAATAAAATATCTTTGTCTTTTCTTTTCTGGTTTATCAGAAGAGTATCGCCGTACTAACATAAAAAAATGCGCCAAACTCGTCCAGAAAAAAACTTTACACAGCGTGATTTTTCTTAACGCAAATAAGGCTAGGCTGGGGCAAAAGTTATAAAAATGATTAATATTTCAAGTAGGTATGGATGGCCATACCTTCATCGTCATCGGAATTTGGTTCAGGTTTTAAATCTATAAGAAAATTGATATATAATTGTATCAATTTTCAATATATAATCAATAATCCAATGACTTATTTTTATTTAATGAATCTTCCGCTATTTCTAAATTAGCATTTAACCATCCAAACCCATTTGGAAATGTACATGCATAAAAATATGTTAAATGAAAAATAATGTATTGAAATAGCACCATTTTTGCCTGTATTCTTGCCTTATCATAGCAATAAACACTGCATAATAGTAGAATAACAACTCCGTAATCTCTTGATTTATCATTAAATTCAATAGTGAGTCCAAACATAAACATAGCTTTCCACCACTACAACAATATTTATTAATAATAATATTGTGATCCACACCAACGGAGTGGATCACAATATCTTAACATTCGTGTCCACCCATATTATATAATAAACAATATACAGTAGTATTGTGTTCTGGCTGCCAGTGTGCGTTAGTATCACAGCTTCTCCATTTTAAACTCAATATAGAGAGAGATAAAACATGAAAATAGCTACACCTGAATACAAAAAGATTTTATAATAATGATACTGTGATCCATTCTATTAATCATAATGGGATGGATCACAATATGATCACATTCATGTCCACCTGTTGTTTAATATACAGTAGTATAAGGTCCCAGCCGCCAGCGTGTCGGTGTCACAGCTTGCCCTGCATGAAGGGCTTCAGGTACCGGTGGAAGCTCCGGTTGACGGGCTCCGCGTTGAGGGGGCTCTTGAGGGCCTCCTCCATCAGCCGCTCGTACACGCGCCCGTCGTACGCGCCCAGGGCAGAACGGAGAATCTGTAATGGAAGAAATAAATTATACAACACTTTAGTATACATTTTATGAGATAGGTAAATAAATACGGAGTAGGAAAACATTTGTAGCGGTGTTGAAAAGAAGCAGCTCAATGTGTCCGTGTGCTCGAGACACGGAACTGATGTTCAGGCCATATTGCAGGTCGGTTATTTTATAGGTGAAGAAAAGTTATTAGGGTCACCATAAAGGATATAAATAACAGTGGTCTGATGGAACGAATAACGTCATAACCAATTTATCGACTGTGAAAGGAATAGAAAAAATGAGATAGAAAAGTAAACGTGTTCGACACGCTAGCTAATTCCAAAATTGCACAAGGTGAAATTTGGCCAACGACGTCACAAGTAATTTGTCAAATGGAAACGACAATAGAAAAGTGAGCAAATGGCAATTTGCTTCCATGACCTTGGTGGTTGAACGGGTTTAATGCATAATAGGGCGTCCATAATTGATTCCCTAATCAAGCCGAATCCCAACCAAAATAGCGTGTCGCGGGGGGTCTCGGCAAATCTAAAAGTATGGCTATAAATTCTACACAATAATACCTATCGCAACCGCGATAGGTCCAAATAACCATTTGGACGACACGCTGTCCAACGCAATCAAGCACAGATATTGGTGGGGTGTCGAAAAACCGCCAAAAACACTTCGTATAATTTCCACCGATTCCATGTTCCCTTGGAATCATGGAATCGAGGGGAATTTTGGGAAAACGAAGATAGGGGGCGTCCATAAATTATGCGAGGTGATTTTGTGTGTGTGTGCGCGCGTGTTTTGTGTGGTGTTGTGTTTTGTGATTCCATGTTCTCTTCGGAGAGCACGTGAACTCTACGGTCTCGGCTGTTGTCGTAAGACCACACGAGCTATATAATATTGCCTTACCTCGTCCCTAATATCGAATGCGTCGACCAAGCCGACAGCGTTTGGCCGTAACTTGGTGAGTAGCTCTTCGTACCAGTGTTGCAGCTTCTCGATGTCTCGTTCCGATATCGATGTGAACTGAAATAATGTTACAGATTTATGATTTACTAACTTCTGCCCGCATGTATAGGAAACGAAGAATTTTTTTCATGGATAATTCCACCACCCATTTCACCCTCTTAGGGGTGGAATTTCGAAAAACCCTTTCTTAGTTGATACCTACACTTTATAAAGAACACTCCAAATTTCAAGTCTCTAGGACCAGCGGTTTAGGCTGTGCGTTGATATATAAGTCAGTCAATCAGTTATATGTAGATATTAAGCCAGTATCGCCAGCTTAGCGTAAACAGATTCATTAAAATACTCTCAATAGTTGATGTTGGCAGCCCCATTAGTTGCTTGTAAAAGGTGAAGGATTTTGGACATGAGATTGGAATGGACATGGAAAAGCATGTCCGATGGGATGGGTGACTGCGGGTTCAATTAAACCCATCCATGACTTAAATTTTATTGAACTCTTGTCTCAATATATTATTTGATTACATAAAACGTAAGTTGTATGTACACCTAATGGTAAGCGTTTCAGTGTCACAGTAATTCGTTGGGGAAATTATATATCTCGTAATCGCAATCATATTAAGTAAAATAATGGACTTCAAAGCAAAACTTTGATTTTGTTTAGATTTAGCAAAAACTTATGTATTTATGTATAAAATATACATAAATAAATAAATTTTGCATAAGCAAAATCTTTTCTTTTGAGTTTTTTTTGCAAAATGTATTAAGATGTATTACTGTGAAAAAAATAGAGTAGATTCAGACCAAATTTGTTCTCTACGAAAAAAAAAAAATGTTTTTATGGCTGCTGATAATAAACAATAATAAAAATACAAATTTTTATTTAAAACCGACGTCATACTTATTAAAAGAAAAAAAATGTTATTAAAAGAGATATTCTTAGCTTAGCCTTCCCTCAGCTAAGATTGAGGTCACTTTACTTTGCGCTCGTTTTATTATTTTTCATATGGCTCCCACTTGTATTATGTATCATATAATTTCAAACATTCATTTCACTTATCCAATTTATTTTTGAATGTATGATGGTGTCGATTCTGTGTCGCATTCTCTAAAACTAAAGTAAACTTAAAGTATGGCGGTACTCTTCTGGTAAAGGGGAAAAGGAAAAGACGGAAATATGTTAATTTCGTTTAGCTTTGAGTATGCGACACAGAATCGACACCATTATTTACCCTATATATTAACTTACTCGCAGAAGGTCACCGACCCTGGCTAGGGCCCAGTACACGGCGTACAAGTCCACAAGTTGTGTGAGCACCTCCCTGAGCTGAGGAGAGGAGTGCTTGGTCATGTTCTCGGTCTCCCTGTAATATGTGTCCAGCAGGATAGCGCGGCAGTGAGACTGTTGACAAAAAATTAACAAATTAGCCCGTTAGCTCAGTTGTAGTAGCCTTCTGAACTGTGGGTTGTGGGTTCGATTCCCACCCAGGACAAACATTGTGGTAGTATATGTGGTGTGGTGGTTGAGCAGGTCGACTCATAACCCGGCGGCGGGTTTGATTCCTGCGACAGGACAAGTATTTGTGCACAGAAAAAAAGCACAAATACTTGTTCTGAGTCTGGGTGTTGTGGGACCGTGGTCCTCGTAGTTCCTGAGTCCCTGACACAGGGAATCCTAGTTAGGGTCCAGGATCTATGTATGTGATCGTTGGGCGTTATTATTATTATTGTGTGTGTTATGAACATCGATGTTTTTTCTGTGTCTGGGTGTTGTATTCTATGTATGTATTTAGAAACAAAAAGTATTTAAGTATTATATCAGTTAACTGGTTTCCATAGTACAAGTTTTGCCTAGTTAGTTTGGGGCTAAATGGCGCTGTGTGAAATGTCGACACATATTTATTATTATTACTGGGTACAACTTCCCTGCAAGAGTTCGTATAAGTTTAAAATTTTATGTAATGTCGCATTCACTCACTCAATAAGACGGAAAAACTTCAAAAAAAATTGTATTTTGGACTGTGATAACGTAGTTATGGTACATGATTATGAAATGCCCTTCCTGAAACAGATTGTGGTGATATGTGTAAATACTTGATAAAAATAAATGATATATCTCGAGCTTGATTTGAACTTGCTCCCACGATAAGTCTTTTAAGAGTTATGAACATATTCTAACTCTGTGATACGGACTACAATGTTTTACGAAAAAGCATCGCCAAATCATCAATCAATCGTCGTCAAAGCATAGTCATGAGAACAAAAAAAACAGACCAAATTACTTAATTGGTCGAATTCATTAGAAATAGCGTGTATATACCAGATCAAGCATGAAAGGTATCTTACCTCAGATGCAGAAGTAAGTTGTACTGATGTCAAGTTCCATGCATCTTCATAGCACATGCCTCCCTTTTGCCTCTTCTCAATGTTCGCGACGCAGAGCCCGATTTTTCTGCAACAATAACTAACTATCTAGCGTTTTTTGAACACTAAGAAATTGGGGATTATCGATGTAAAGTGTTGCCACCTGCAGCAGAGCAGAAAGGCGCCAAGGGTAGATTGCTACTGCCTAGTTTTTAATGAATTCAGAAATGAAATAGGACTGCCAAATGCTGTACATTGCCATTGGCACATTGTTACAAAACTGGTACCACATCCAAATTTTTCTCACTTAGACTGTTGTCACCTGCAGTATGTTGCCATTTGTATATTGTCTCCGCTTATGGACTATTTCCACCTGCAGTGTGTGGCCATATACACATTGTTGTCTCTAACAGCTGTCATTTAAATAAATTCACCTAAAACATGAAGGGTCGTAGAAAAAAATCTGAAAATGGCGATTGTGAATTTAATTTTTTCCGTGCATTTTTAATTTTAATGTGTGATAAGGGTGGATTATTCCGTTAAGTGTTCGTGAACGTGCACAAGTGTTTGCAAATGGTTCCAAGTTTTTAAACCATGCCATTTCGTTTTCTCTTCAAGTCTTCCTAGAGCCTTTAGTAAAATATCCTCCATTTTACTGTCATTATGACTGACAAAATAAGACTGACATGACGTAACCGTACATAAATTCCTTACTTGACATTGGCAGAATTATCACTAAAAAGCGATAGAAAGCCATTAAACGAAGAGAAGAAGAAGTAGAATACGAATCATGCGCGACTGCTGGCATTTTGCCACTGCTCATATTGTTCCCGCTTATAGACTGTTGTCACGTACATAATGTTGCCATCTACAAAATGTCTCCAATTTCCCGTGTAACGCACTCACCCCGCAGCCACGCGTTGGAAGCCGCGAACGATGCCGTCGACGGTGTTGTCCCACGGCGGCGAGCGTCGGCCCGCGCCCACTTGGCTCAAGTACGCCACGGTCGGGGTTAGGCTGTTGCCGCCTATGGACTGTTGCCACGCCTTCACTAAGTATCTGGAAGAGATACAAATCGATGTTAAATTTATCGTTTGTCTACTCTTATCGCGAGATCGGTAGTCTGTTAAGCTAATTGTATTATTATACAGTTTGATTGGTGTGTTTGTATAGCCTTTGCTTTTAGATATATATAGGAGGAACGGGTTGTGCGTAGGTTGCAACCAATATAACTATAGGCCTTCAGCATGTCAACACCGCGCCGTGTCTGGAACAAGAATGATCCGTAGTACACCGAGCGGTTCCGTTTTATAACCAGATGGTTGGGGGAGCAATGACAGTTGCCGGTTTTGCCACTGTTATATATTTAAATACCACCATAGGGTAAATTACGGTACTGCCCGCTGCGCATAGAGTTTATAACTGGACGTTGCCGCCGTCATATACATTTCCGAAAATAAAATTTAAAAAACATTGAACTAATACAACGCTTAAAAGAGACTTGTTTAAATATGCCCTGAAAGGATACGGGCTATAGTCAAAGTAAAATGATGTATTGCAAATACGATCATTAAATAAATATAAATAAATATGTGTGGACATTTCACACAGCGCCATCTAGCCCCAAACTAAGCAAAGCTTGTACTATGCGAACCAGATAACCGATACAATACTTAGATACTTTTTGTTTGTAAATACATAGAATACAATATAACACCCAGACACAGAACAAACATCGACGTTCATCACACAAATGTTTGTCCTGGGTGGGAATCGAACCCACAACCTACAGCACAACATCATCATTTTAGCAATTTTACAATTGACCCAGGAACTACGAGGACCATAATCAAACAACACCCAGACACAAAACATGTATTTGCGCTTATTTCTGTGCACAATCACTTGTGCCGCGGGAATCGAAGCCGCCGCTTCCGGGTAATGAGCCGACCTCTCTCTAGCCCGCACTCGTGGACTTGTTAATTGGCGCGTGCAGGATGGCAGATTCCCAGAACAGTTAGCAGCGCCGAGCGCTTACCTGGCCGTCTGCAGCAGCAGCACGGTGTTCTCGCCCTCGTAGGTGCAGGCGGCGGTGACGTGGCCGTAGGCGGGCGGCAGCGCGGAGGCCAGCATGTACCCGTGGCCGCCGCACGCCAGCCGGCAGCGCTCCACGCACGCCGCCGCGTCGGCCGTCGTCACCGCCTTCAGGCAGCACGACAGGCCGTGCAGCTGCAACATGCACTAGCTGCTAGCATACATTTACTAGGTGGTAGGACTTTACTGCAAAGTTCGTCTAGGTAGGTACCACCGCTTTGCCAGTTTCTGCCGCCAAGCAGTAGTGTGCAAGCACTGCTGTGTTCCGGTTTGAAGGGCACTGTAGCTAGTGAAATTACTGGGCAAATGAGACTTTATGATCTGATCTCACAGTATAGTAATCTTATTACTAGATTGTTCTGATGTCTCAGGATGACGACATAAAAAAAAAAACACATGTGGGGATACGTATTCTGTCTGGTCTCCCAATGTCAGGCGTGTTCTTATCTATGGTGCGGATAACTCCAAGTAAAACTAGGGCTCACTGAATAAATTGATATATATTTCGAGTCGGTATACATAATTGGTTAAATTACAACATGACGCGGTACTGGTGGAGACACGACTGAGGAGGCCAGAGCGGCGCGGTCGCCGCACGCAATAATTACTGCCGCGTTAGCATTCTGTGCCCCTACATATATAACTCAAAGGTGACTGACTGACATAGTGATCTATCAACGCACAGCCCAAACCACTGGATGGATCGGGCTGAAATTCGGCATGCAGGTAGATGTTATGACGTAGACATCCGCTAAGAAAGGATTTTTCGAAATTCCACCCTTAAGAGGGTGAAATGGGTGGTTGAATTATTTTCCCATAGGAGATGCCGCGGGCGAAGCTGCGGGCAGAAGCTCGTCTCCTATATATTCTATACTAGTTGCGCCCCGCTGTTTCACCCGCGGATAAAAATTATTTTAATTATTTGCTCATCCCACGGGAACATTTCACTTTTCCGGGATAAAATGTAGCCTATATGTTAATCCAGTGTATAAGCTGTCTTGGTACCGAATTTCATCCACATCCATTCAGCCGCTTGAGCGTGAAGGAGTAACAAACATACACACATACAAACTTTTGCCTTTATAATATTAGTGTGATATGTCTATCCGCGAGGACCTTTAATTGGCTTTCTTTTTGTAAATGTATATTGCTGGTCTTCTAGGAATAAAATAAATTAATATATACATGGTAGGACTCTTCTGCAAAGTTCGTCTAGGTAGGTACCGCCGCTTTGCCAGTTATTCTGCCGCCAAGCAGTAGTGTGAAAGCGCTGCTGTGTTCCGGTTTGAAGGGCGGTATAGCTAGTGAAATGACTGGGTAAATGAAACTATGACTTGATCTCACAGTCTAGTAATCTTATTACTATTACTAGACTGTAATAGTTAATCTTATTACTAGACTGCGCTGATGTCTCAGGATGACGTGCGCAGTGCAGTTACGCGAAACTCTATAGAGTTCTGAGTGCCACTGTAACTAATATGGGCGTGTCGCTTAACATCAGACGAACGCTTAGTCATGTGATTCCTTAACATTAAAAAAAATTATATATTTTTGGTCATATACAACATTTATGATTGAAAAATAGAAAAACTATTAAAGTAGACAATTATTAGGTAAAATAGGTACGTAGGCCTTTCTGTTAAATAATCTGGTTCCCTGACATGACAGCTTACTAGGGTTGACAAAATTGTTGGGTTGAATTTTTTTTATTTTTACGGGATATTTTGCAATACTTTCTATAACGATAGTGAATAAATTATTAATCAAAAAAACATGCCAACTTAAGTATTAAGACACCGCTATGATGCAATGCTGTGATGATGAAGCCCATAAGTTGGTCCTTAGTCCTTACCTCAGGCAGTCGGTCCAGGTCTCCAGCCTCTAATTCAGCGGTAACGTTATTGTACATGTTCCAAAGCCACTCGGCGCTCAGTTTGAATGCGTGGACCGACGCAAGCCCGATGAACAGCTTGTGCTGTTGCGTCACGTAGTCTAATATCTGAGGCTCGGGCTCGCTGGAAATAGCACTTTTGCTTTAGTATAAACAATTATTGTACTCCATTCGCTGAAGACGTCTAATATGGATTGCTCTCTCTTGTGTAATAGGCTATTTGAATAATATTAAAAATGAACAAATAAATATGATTTTCATATTTATATCCATCTCGCCCGGTGACGCTGTAATGGTCGACAGAGGCGAACAGAATTAGCCCGTTCAAAAAGCTGGCCAGCGTGAATTATTACGCCACGGGTCAAGATTAATTAATAAAATTAATATTAATTAATATTATTACTAACGCCCAACGATCACATACATAGATTACCCTAAGTAGGATTTCCTCCGTCTTACCACAAATACATAAACAAGGTTTAGATCTGTCTAAGCCTTGTTTCGGTAACTGTGGTAGTGGTTTTTTTTTATCTATAATTTTTAGGTTTTGGCTCCACACTTTTGTGTATTTAGCCAGTGTCAAGTAATTAATTTTTCAAGTTAATTAATATTTATATATGTATGTTGTATGTGTCAAGTCAAGTCACAGTCCAAGTTATCAAGTCAAGTCATACTCCTAGTATGGTGGCAACTTTACCAGAAGCTTCTATGGAAATTTGGGAACAACAAGAAAATAAACGTTTCACCATCATTATACCACTTTCTCACACTCATGTCTGTAATCCAGCACTCAACAAATAAAACGCCACCAAATTATGCAGTAACACTGAAAATAACACAAGTTTTGGAAAATAATACAATGCGGTGACGTGATCTTTTTCGATTTCCCAAAAAAGTTTATGTACTTCATTGGTGAGACAATAAAGAGTTCTATATCTATCTATATCTATCTCTATCTATCTTCTATATCTATCTCTATCTATCTTCTATATCTATCTCTATCTATCTTCTATATCTATCTCAATCTATCTTCAATATCTATCTCTATCCATGTAATGCCTGTATCGACGTTGCACTAACTTGGGTTTGGGCTGCGACTGCCTGCGGACGGCGGCGTATCTCGTGGCGATGGTGACCGCCTTCGCCATGTAGTTGCACATGTCGTTGACGAGCACCACGCGCACGAACATCATCGTGCCGTACGTCAGCTTGGAGCTCGGCGAGTTCACGTACGTGCCGTCCTACAACAATTCCACAGAAGCGGTTAAACCAACTTTCATGGCATACATTTCATCTATACATATAAAACACATCGAAGGTGGCAATCCTACCACGTACCCATCAACATACACAGTTGTCATAGGCTTTTTAGTTTAAGTTAGTTTTATTAGAATAAGTTTGGATTTTTTTACTTATTTTTACTTTTTTTTTTTTTTTTTTTTTAAGATTTGGCTCCACACTTTTGTGTGTTTAGCCAGTGTCAAGTTATTGATAATTTATCAAGTTATCGATATTTCACGCAAATATGTGTCAAGTCACAGTCGAAGTCATCAAGTCAAGTCATAGTTAAGTCAGTCTAGTCAAAGTCATACTCCTAGTAAAGTGGTGGCAACTTTACTTGAAGCTTCTATGGAGTTTTGGAAACAATACGAAAAGAAACGTTTCACCATCATTATACCATTTTCCCACACTCACGCCTGTAATCCAGCACTTAACGAATAAAATGCCACCAATTTTATGCACCAACACTGAAAATAACACAAGTTTTATAAAAATAATACAATGCGGCGACGCGGTCTTTTTCGTTTTCCCGCCAAAAAAAAAGATTTTTTTTTTTACTTTTACTTGCTACTTTAAGTGCATGGATGACATACATAGATCCTGGATCCTAACCAGGATTCCCTGTGTCAGCAGTGTGGGGTCAAACGCTACCATCTCTTATTAAATATCTTGCCAAGACCTTGTCGGACCATACTTATAGTGTTCCGTAGTTAATACTACTGATATGATATTACGTGGAAAAAAATATTATGCTGCTTTCTAGGATCGTTAATTATCGCACTAATTTATGAAAGTATTGTGTAGTTTTATCTTTGTTGCTTAAAATCAAAATATGCCAAGAATTGAAGTTCCCTAATTTTATGCTATTTATAGCAAACAAGCCTACGGTCCTGCATGGGCCCGTACCGTGAGCTCTTAGCGCGAGCCTGAACTGAATCGCTTTGATTTTCGTCTTGCTCTCTCAGCTGGAGAAAAAGTGAGACGAAAGTCAAAGCTCGCGCTAAGAGCTCACGGTACGGGCCCTGATGGTAAGAAGTCACCGTAGTTTATGGAAATCTAACACTATACGTGACACTAGACGTGCCACGCATGCGATTTGTTTTGTCTCAAGAAAAGTTTATCAAACGTTCAAAATGTCCCAACCCCAATATCTTTTAGGATTAAAATGGCACATCCCTCGGACACCCTTGTTACTTACCTCCAATACTTTGGAATTCTTCATAAGCATATGTTCTCTTGGTATCCTCACATGTTCGAATCCTAAGAAGCCATTGTTGGTGCCATTCATGCCCAACTTGGCGCCAATCTCGCCAACCTTGATCCCGGGGAGCGGCATGTGAGTTTCTTCGTCTCTCAGCTGAACTATGAACGGATGGATGCCGTAGCATTGGCCGTTGGTGTAGAGTTGGGCCATCACAATGCAGTAATTTGCTGTGTGGGCCACTGTGGAGAGTAAATAATTTCTTTTAAAAAGAGGGTTTTAATCGACTTCAATCCCAATGAGAACATCATCACTCTAGTCGAAATAAAAATACGCATTTTTTATGTTAGTGATTGATGTGGCGAGCTAGTCGTTCACCAGATGTTAAGCGACACGACCGCCCATAACAGAACAGTGTCACTCGGAACTCTAGTTATAGTATATAAAGTTTCGCGTGACACTGCAATGTGCACATCATCCTGAGACGGCACAATCAGGTAACAAGATTATTAGACTGTGAGATCCGATCATAAAATAGTAGCATTATTTAAAAAATAAAACAATCGAATTGCAACCTTCTTATTTTTTGAAGTCGGTTGAAAAATTAAGTCGTCGTGAAGCATAATAAAGGCTTGTATGAAAAGAATTAAGAAGTTGATTTGGGTGGTGGTTTTTTTTGGCAACTTCTGAACATATGTCTGTATGTCCGGAATGGATAATATACTGTTTGTGACAATTTTTATAGTTCAAGACCTTTGCATGTACACAGTTTTTATACAATAAATTAAATTCTAATTCTGATTATTGTGTACCTATAAAATCCTGTCTATGTAGACAATTTTTTAACCACCTTCAAAAAAGGATGAGATGTCAATTATGATGTAATCTTTTTGTTTGTTACTTATAACTTCCGTCTATCATAAATAGAACTAGAAATTTATATTTTTCATTCGAATCTGTAAACTTTCAACTTGAGTCATAAAAATTTCATCGATTAAATTTTGTGGCGTTGTCGAGTGGTTTGGTTTTTAAATAAAAATAGCTATCAATCGTGTCGTGTAAAATGTGTCATTCAAGTACTTTTTTTATGTTTTGGCTCCACACTTTTGTGTATCTAGCCAGTATCAAGTAATTGATAATTTATCAAGTTAATGATATTTCACGCGAATATGTGTCAAGTCACAATCGAAGTCATCAAGTCAACTCATAGTCAAGTCATAGTTAAAGTTAAAGTCATACTCCTAGAAAGTGGTGGCAACTTTACTTGAAGCTTCTATGGAGTTTTGGAAACACGAAAAGAAACGTTTCACCATCATTATATCATTTTCCTATACTCACGCCTGTAACCCAGCATTTAACGAATAGAATGCCACCAATTTTATGCATTAACACTGATAATAACACAAGTTTTGGAAAATAATACAATGCGGTGACGCAATCTTTTTCGCTTTCCCGCCAAAACCTCATTCAAGTACTTCCACTATCAAATTAAGTCACGTAGTCAAAAGTAGGCCGTAGTAACATTTCTTTCAAATTTATTATCGTGTACTTTTAAAACAATTAAAATAGGTAATAATTATTAGTTTTCAAGGCGCTGCGTTAAACTTAATGTAGGTAGGTAGCATTATGTATACAGCTGTTGGCAAAGTTTTGGTATGTTTAATGAGCATATTTATTGGATAATAATACTATGTGTGGACATTTCACACAACGCCATCTAGCCCCAAACTAATCAAAGCTTGTACTATGGGAACCAGATAACTGATACAATACTTAGATACTTTTTTGTTTGTAAATACATACATATATATAATACAATATAACACCCAGATACAGAACAAACACCCATGTTCATCACACAAATGTTTGTCCTGGGTGGGAATCGAACCCACAACCCACAGTTCAGAAGGTACTACTACTACTGAGCTACCAGGACCATCATAATCAACTGTATTACGTAAACTGCTGAATCGGCTACCCAAAACAACTACGCCATCGATCGATCGTATCATCATCAGCCTAACTAATAACAATAATAACGCCCAACGATCACATACATAGATCCTGGACCCTAACTAGGATTCCCTGTGTCTAGGGACCCAGGAACTACGTGGACCATGGTCCTACAACACCCAGACTCAGAACAAGTATTTGCGCTTTTTTCTGTGCACAAGTACTTGTCCTGCCGCGGGAATCGAACCCGCCGCCTCTGGGTTATGAGCCAACCTGCTCTACCACCACACCACAGAGGCTGTATAATACGTTCCCACAGGGACTACGGGCTTTCTCTCAGATCGAGGGAGTGTATGCTATTATCCACCAGCACGGTCAAGTGCAGGCGGTTTGGTGAATGTGGATAACACAGTGATCTCGAATTTTGTGATTCTGAAAACAAATTTAAGCGGAAAAAAATATCTAAGCTTACAACTACTAACTTTAACACTTGGTAAATAATTCATTTTAAAATGTAAAATAGCACTGCCGCTAATGTTAGCAGGTTTTTGTTACCGTAAATCGGTGTTTTGGACTTCGCCGACTGAGATTATGACGTAAGTGTCTACTTATATCTCGGTTGCGAAACTTTATATACGAATATGGCGTGGTAGTTCAAAGTTCAATTTATTCTAGCGATTAGTGTAGTGTGGATTACATTACAAATACATATTTCAAACAAGAAACCCATACATAAAACTGGAGAACCACGCTTTGAAGCAAGGAAATGTGACCTTGAGTTACGCTTTATTATGTTTTTCATCTCTTCCTACAATACGTAAAGATATAGTAAACTGGATTTTTAAGTAGATAATCTTCTCTCTTCTGATAAAGGAGAAATGAAAAAGACGAATATATTTAGAGAATGCGAAAAATATCGACACCAGCACGGGTAGCATGAGTTGTAGATATCGACTAAAATATTATTATTATTCGATAAAAATGTTAATTACATGATCGATATTTGATTAGTAATAAAATGTATCTATTTTTATCGTTGTTTTTATTGATAAACATAACGTTACACCTATTTGGTATGGCATTAGAATGTTTTAGTAGGCGCCAACCAATAAACACACAATTTATATTTTTTCCAGCGGAAACTATTGATTTTGAACGAATGAATTTGAAATGAAACTTTTCGGAATGAAAGATATCCCATGTTGATACCAGTAATGTAAGAAATCTAAGGTCCGTATTATAGAACGATGCTCAATCATCGATTTGTGCTCAAGCACAATTTCACAACGGGCAAGTTCATTCACAAAGTGATCAATTAGTGAATAAAATCTCTGCTTGAGCACCGATCGATGACTGAGCATCGTTCTGTAATACGGTCCTAAGTACAACATTTTCTCCAAACTAGAAAATGAAACTATGTATCATTTTCATATCATTGATAATTTTAGAGATTTTTATAATAGATACCTAATATAAAAAATTTACATTATGTATAGGTGGATAAGGTGAATAATAATTCAACTTCAATCTAATTAAGCCAAATCTAAACAGTTTATTGTAATAATATTCGATAAGGGTATCGAGGGTATCGTCTTAACGACAAATCGATATACATATATTCATAATAATACACGTATATTGTGATTAATCAATATTTATCATTAGGTACATGTACTAAGGCACGCCTGTATATGAATCATGTTACAGTTTATTTAAATTATTGCATATACAATAAAAAGATTTGTATCTTTGTTAAAGCCGATCTAACTTTATTTCATAAGTCTGTCTGTCAGTTAAGACATTTTTCTCGGCAACGGCTAAATATTTCAAGTTGAAATTTCAATTCAAATCAATGCTTGCGTACTTGCGTTGCGTAAAGTACCTCTATATATCCGTCGTCATGTCAAGCCATCGTTTTCTGTATGCTAATGTTCTTTACAATAGGTTTTCAATTAATTGAATTAATGTCAAATAAGTAAACTTTGTAAGATTTACATCAAACAAATACTAATTGAAGCTTGCTCTATGGAAAAAAAAATATGGCAAAATTCTTGATTTTTAAACAAGCGTGTTTGTATTCTCCGCGTCATCAAAACCAATTTGACCTTCTTTGGGACAAATGAAGATTATATACAATTATGGTTGTTTAGAAGATGTTTAGGAACGGTGAACAAAATTATCGTGAGTCAAAAATCACAAAAATCAAGAACATGTGTCATCCACCACATAGCCAGAGTAGTGGATTAAAGCCTACACTCTCTCCGTGTGAGAAGATTGTGTACAACTATGGTTGCTATGGAGATGTTTAGGAACGGTGAAGAAAATTATCGTGAGTCAAAAATCACAAAAATCAAGAACATGTGTCATCCACCACATAGCCAGAGTAGTGGATTAAAGCCTACACTCTCTCCGTGTGAGAAGATTGTGTACAACAATGGTTGCTATGGAGATGTTTAGGAACGGTGAAGAAAATCGTGAGTCAAAAATCACAAAACTCAAGAACATGTGTCATCCACCACATAGCCAGAGTGGTGGATTGAAGTCTATACTTTCCTTGTGGGAGAAGGCCCGTGTTCCAGCAGTGAAAACGTATTGGGCTGATAACGTAACCAGTTTTGAGGGTATCGAAAATCAAGACTCGAGTTTCACTAACTTCTTATCATCCTATTGTTTATGTAAAAGTCTATACTCACGTCCACCGGGCCACCACTTATAGGCGGTAAGGGTAGGGCTGTGCAGCACAAACTCCTTGGTGGTGGGATCGTAGGTGGCCGTCGTCTCCAGACCGCGGATGAACGTGCCGTGCCCTAACTCGGTCTGTAAGTATACATTTGATCATCATTCATCATCAAATCCCTTAAATTGTCAAGATGTTGTGGCCGTTTTGATGACTGGAGAGAGTCCAACGGAATCGCTTTCCAATACCGATTTACTAAACCAGCGCAGTCTTGAATCGGTACTGAACTCGAAGTATCTGTTTATTAGGAATAGGTGTCGTGTAGCTCAAGTCCAAGATGTCATTCATAAAATGATTATTTGTTTATACAAGGTGGAATTTAATGGAATTTAATTTATAAATTTAATTTATTTTTTAAAATATATTTATTTATTATATTATATTAATTATTTATTAATTAATTTATTATAATTTATTGGAATTTAATTACATTCTTTTCCTTTAATGTATGTATTCAGTCCATGCTATAGAATGCTCCCATATAACTTAATAAAGAAGTACTTATGAAATAAATCTTAAATCTAGGTATTATCAAATTTAAATTCTAAAGATAAGCCTTGCGACATTGAACAAAACAGGTGTTTTATTGCCTACGAAACATTTACAAAGCACTCAGCTGCTGCGTGTAATGTGTGTACCGTTAAATAGACATTTCGGCTGTCATGCAATTATTTTAGGAGGCACTAAATACTAAAACGAAATCATTTTTTTTTAATTGGCCCTTGTACGAACAATCTATAGCATGGTCTGAGTACATATATTTGAGGAAAAAAGTGAATTACATTCCACCGTGTATATTTATGAACCTTATGCATCGTCGCAGTTGCACCTGCGTGAATCTCCATAGAATTAACACCTCATTTGAACCACTTAGTTAAGAATTTAATTTCAGTTAAAATGAAAATGAACCTTTCTTTATCTAAGTCATAAAAATATGACTTCCTCAAAACATCAAGTCTCAGCGACCAGCGCTTTATGTTGTAAGTTGTAAGTCTGACACTCAGTACAAATCCTTTTATTAATATTGATGACTAGCCATTGTCCGCGACTTTTTGGACGTAATAGCAGGCTCGGCCTTGAGCCTCGCCATAAACCCTCTTTTCGGATTAATCTTTTCATGAAAGCCTAATTCGGACTAATACGAACATTTTAAAACAAAAAAATATCTAATCCTTTCAGCCGTTCTCAATAACGCGTATCCCAATGAACTGCTTCTAATTTTTATTTACATACTAGCAGCGCCCCGCAGCTCCAACCGCGTTTTGAAAAATTTTCTAATTTTCCGCTCAGCTCTCAAAATATTTTATTTCTAAAGAACCTTCTGTGATAAAACAAACACAACAAAAATGAATTAGCGAAAATATTCCATCAGTTCACTGGCCAAGGATGGCCAAGGATGGAGGATGACCAAGGCAAATAGAGATTCATCATTTATATATATGGATATAGATAGAGAAGAGCGATTGATTGACCCGATAATGAGTTCTTGATCAACTCATTTTGTTAGCTAAGTTAGTTATAGTGCCCTACATCTCAAACCAGAGTATAACACAGTGTCTGAAATTACTTAGATTTCTATCGTCATCAATCTGCTCCCCGCAGTTTTGACCAGTTTCGGTTGAGAGACGGTCTGCGCTGCGTCTTCCAGTTCGTGATCGCCACTGGAGAATCTTCCCCATCGGTTGGATTTCTATATCGCCACCTAAATTAACAATACAACCTAAAGTAAATACCTGAGCGTAAGTGCCAATAATGTCTAGGTTGAAAGCCCTGCCGATCCAGTACGCCTGCTGCTCCACCGACGCCTGTCCCATTAGAGTTGGTATGAACATCACATAGTGCAAGGTCAGGGGTGACCCGTCTTGTAAGATGGCTGACCCGAGTGACCCGCCTAGCAACGCCCTGTGGATGGAAAAGTTACTCTGCATCTGGGGCTTTACCGCGTAAGTCTGTTGGAGATGGTAATCGTGTTCTCTCTTGCTCGCACTCGTGGACTTGTTAATTGGCGCGTGCAGGATGTCAGGCGAAGCCGATTCCCAGAACAGTTACGCGGTAGGGGTGCTGATCATGTAAAAAGGGTCATACTTGGGAACTACGTGATCCAAACATATAAAAATTTCGGTCGAGGTCTTTTATTACATTATTACATTCTTTTATTACTCACTTGTTCTCTCGGTGTCTTGTCACCAGTAATTTAATATTCCTCATTTAGCTACGTACCTAAGAGCCCTCCACTGCCCGCCATTTTGCATGCAAGACAATTTTGGTGATTTTTTAAGATCCCCTTGGTGAGATTTCATGAGATTTAACTTGACCGACTCCTTCCACCCTAATCTGAAGTGAGATTTTTTCGTTTGGCTGGCCTATGGCATCTACACAATCGAAGGACTACTGCTGGTTTTGCCACATTAAATGATTGTTTTGGATTTGGCCATTTTACACTGTTTCTTGCGGATAAAAATACGTGATATTTACCCCTCTCTCCCGCGTGAGATTCGGCCCCTCCCCCCCCTAAATGTACATAATTAATGGGCTCCCCCTAATCTAATTAAACTACTTTGCCCTAAACTAGTTTTTACCTTCTGCACTATATCACGAAGGATATTCACATGAGACCTAAAACTGCTCCTTTCAATACTCCCGTCTATTGGCGCCATAAAAAGGGAAAAAGGGAATTGATTATAGTACCAAGCTTCGAAGATCAATGTGTGATGTCGTTTTTGTTCTTGTGCCTTGTTGCTTACATTCCAACCTAATGTTGTAGTTACCTGAAATTCTCCATTCCAGTATTTTCCTCGTCCTGCCATCGGCGGATCAGCTTGAACAGCAAGCATGCTTTCTTCACAGCTAGCTCATATTTCTCTTTATGGCTGAGATACTCAGATGGAACCTCTTCTATGTGAATGCCTTCTTTTAGTACTTTTTCCTCTAAAAATATGTATATCAGTTAGTAACGTCAAAACATTCTGGGTCTTTAAAGCTTTTTTATAGTAATAGTAATTCAGAGCACGCAAATAGCGCCAACTGAGCCCCATTGCTGCGAGTATATGCGTTCTTGCTAAATCACAAAGATAAGAATTTTCTAGATGAAAAATATTTGAAATGAGAAAGTTTTATTTAAAAATTTACTAATGAATAGTCAGGCTTTATGATGGTGTATAACTTGCTAATGTCAAACAAATGAATAAATAGTAGCTAACTTATTTTAGTATGCCCATCATATACTTATCTTATGTCTATACAATTAAATGCCAATTAATTGAACATGTGATAAAAGACTAGAAGGTACGAAGTTTGTATTTAGAACATGTATGCTTCTGAAGTCAATAATGAAGATATAATAATAAAGCTGAGTTTTGGCGGGAATGCGAAAAAGATTGCATCACCGCATTGTATTATTTTCCAAAACTTGTGTTATTTTTAGTGTTAGTGCATAAAATTGGTGGCATTCTATTAGTTAAGTGCTGGATTGCAGGTGTGAGTGTGGGAAAATGGTATAATGATGCTGAAACTTTTCTTTTCGTGTTGTTTCCAAAACTCCATAGAAGCTTCAAGTAAAGTTGCCACCACTTTACTAGGAGTATGACTTTGACTAGACTATGACTTGACTTGATGACTTCGACTGTGACTTGACACATATTTGCGTAAAATATCATTAACTTGATAAATTATTAATTACTTGACACTGGCTAAATAGTGTGGAGCCAAAACATAAAAATAATAATAATAAAGCAAATCATGAACAATAAATGGTCCTCTACTGGTTGAAAATTATAATATTTCATAATCACAGTAGGTAGATTATTAGTTTTATGCACATAAGTATTAGCATAAATTATTAATGACAAACTGAGTAAGCACCTTATGAGCCCATACAAGCCTTGACCCAAGTCAGTGAGCAAAATAATAAAATAAATAAATAACACCCTCATTCACATACATAGATCTTGGACCCTAATTAGGATTCCCCGTATCTAGGAATCAAGAAACTAAAAGGACCATGGTCCCTCAGCACCCACACGCAAAACAATGGCACTTCTTTTTCTATGCACAAATACTTGTCCTGTGAAAGGAATCGAATCACCACAGTACAAAGGCTATACATATGTTACATAATAATAATAATAAAACACCCAACAATCACATACATACATACTGGACCCTGACTAGGATTCCCTGTGTCTCGGGACCCAAGAACTATGAAGACCATGGTCCCACAACACTCAGACTCAGAACAAGTATTTGCGCTTTTTTTCTGTGCACAAATACTTGTCCTGTCACGGGAATTGAACCCACCGCCTTTGGGTTATGACCCGACCTACTCAACCACTACACTACAGAGGCTGTTTACACATAACATGCTAACTAAAAATATTTAAATATGTATGTAAAACTTACATACAAATATTATTTTATAACTCATGTCTTTAACCATACTTATTGTTATTGCACATTGTTTTTGTGTCTAGAGGGCAAAAATCAGGCACACACTATAAGTGTGATAAGATAAATACTTGAACTATGATCTTTTACCTCAATATATAGTCATACAAATGTTTTGAGTTGAGAATAACATGGGTCTTATTTAAAATAAGCATTCATGAGAGTAATTATGTATGTGATCATTGGGTGCTATTTATGTGTTAAAATTAAAATTTGATCTCTTGTAGGTGCCTACTTAGAATGTTGTCTATAAGAACCTTTATGAGAACCAGGGTTTGGTTTTGTTACAATAATTTATTTGTCATAGTGTATGATATACTATCCTTATTCAAAGATTGTATGAAAAAACACGATAATTTGTGATTAAACAAGTTATTTTCAATAAGTACCCATAAAAAGCATTGAATTGTCTCTGCTTCGACACGCAAATGCAGATTGTGAAAGAATATTTAGTAAGATCAACCTTACTAAGCCAAATACTCAGAAAAAACTTATAACGCGAACTGTAGATGCAATTTTATTTGCATGCAATGAAATAAAACTTAACAAAAGTGGCAACTGCACAACACAACACACAACAGAAGAAATTTTAAGAATAGCCAATGTCAAAAATAATGAGGGTATGTAGTCCATTGAACAAGTTGCAGAAATCGAAACAAATTTTCCATAAATTATAACTATAAGTTAATTAATGGTTTAAAGTTATTTAATTGATGATTAAGTTGTGTCTTCTATATTTTCTTAGTTCCTTTAATTATTCTTCCTTTACAATGTAATACTGCGAGACATTATCGGATTAAGCTGGTATTTTTCCAAGATGTATGATCTTTTTTATAAATGTACTATCTTTTTTATGACAAATATAAATTTGAGTCTATTTAAGACTAGAGTGAATAGGGTTCTTATCAGTGAAGATAAGGTGAAAAAATATTGTGTTTCAATGAGAAGATAGGGTGAAACAATATTTTTTTGCTATTCCAACACTGATAAGAACCCTATTCACTCTAGTCTTAAATAGACTCAAATTTATATATGTCAGGAAACAAGGAAATAGGGAGTAAGTAATATTACCTAGCATTTAAACTGAAAAAAAAACTTGGCAGATAATTACCCCGTGTTTTCCTTTCCTTGGTCATATGAGCCCCTCCATCAATTAAATTCGTAAGCTCTGTGACGTCGAAAGTGCATTTCTCCCTTTCTCTTTGTAAATCGACGTTAACTTTTGTTGTATTAGACATAGTGTTGTTATTATGCATTTATTTATTATTTCATTAATATATTTAAACACGCTATGACACTCGCGTCAGAGGCGATCGAGACAAAAACAGGTACTGCAAATACACTGACTGAATAAACTGAATGGAATGTATATATAGAACCAATTCACTGTTGTTGGTGTCAAGACACGGCTGAGATTTTATGGAAACAAGTTATCTAGCAGAAAAGTGAGCGTGATGACGACGACGACAACGATTGGATAACAGCGCGCTACTTGGCTACTTTTGATTATCTAGACTCGGCCAACTTCCTCAATCACAGAACGTTATTAGAATTCCTATTCCTATAGACAGAAAGGTATTTTTGAAATAGAATAGTGTACTCGGTATTCTTATTTTAGAAAATAATATCCTTTTCTTTTCAGATAATATAAAAATATGAAAACAAACAAAACAATAACAAGATTTAGTTAGGTTTTTTTTTGTTTGGTTCCACAGTTTTGTGTATTTAGCCAGTCTCAAGTAATTGATCTTCTTTTTCGTTTGACTCCACATTTTTGTGTATTTAGCCAGTGTCGAGTAATTGATAATTTATCAAGTTAATTAATATATATTGTGTCAAGTCTAGTCTATTGAGTTTTGGAAACAACACGAAAATAAACGTTTCATCATCATTATACCACTTTCCCACACTCATTCATGTAATCCAGCACTTATATTCATAAGTCTTCTTCGTTATTCAAAAATCTTTTTCGTTTTTCCGCCAAAACTCTCTAATTGATCTTCTTCTTTTCTTCGTGTAATGGCTTGTTATCGCTTTTTGCGATAATTCTGCCAATGTCAAGTGAGGAATTTTGTACGATTATGTCATGTCAAAGTCTTATTTTGTGAGTCAAAATGCCACGGTAAAATGGTGGATATATTATACTGAAGGCTATAGGAAGCCTTGAAGAGAAAACGAAAAGGCATGGTATTTAAACTTGGAACCATTTGCCAACCATTAGCTTGACTACTGACATTATATTTTTGGTGACGTGTACTTGGGAATGGCAATATTGTTAAAATATTTAAAACTCTACGGAGTGGTGCTCGTGGCATAGAGTAAGGATGGGCTTATAATAAACAAGATAATATTAGTAAATAAAAATCGATTATAAAAGGTAGCCTAAAGATGAAGAAGGTAGATGAATATTGTTATTTATTGGTGTTCAATAAAGTATTGTATCGTATTTTGCTAAATACTCAAAAAGAACTAATTTATTGATAAAACCGGTTTTCTAAGTCTTTAGACCACAGGACTGAAGTAAAACTTCTTTAACTCCACTAAAAATTGACAACACGTAATTAGCAAAAACGATTGCATTTTTACACGAAACTCCAATGAGTTTCGTGTAAAATTTGCTCTGAAACCTGTATTTATTGGGGTTACTATTTTGTGACGTCACACTCACTCATTGAATAAAACTTAAAAGCTACACAATTATGATTTTGCACGTTAATAACGGGATTATGGTACATACCATAATCATTAAATCACCAAAAATCAAAGTTCGTGAAGATATGTGCGCATATTTTTTACGTGTTTAATTAAACCAAATTAATGTCTTATCTGACATTATTCCACCATCTCATTACCTCTTCGGCGGTTTGTACTTGATTAGGACTTCTCGCTCTCACACTACGTGAGTCTTTTGAGAGTATCGAAAATATTTTAAGTCTGTGAGTCTAGGTTCATGAAGTTTCATTTATAATCGACTTAATCGACTACTTTGTTCAAATAAAATGGCACGTCACTAAAATCAGCGGCCATATTTCTTTCTTGTGTGCGTTGGGTCTCACTCCGTCAAGATGAGGTTAGTTTTTGTAAAAAAATAAATAATTTCGAGATGTTTCAGTACCTGAAAGTAATAATCTTATTGTTGTTCTCCATAGCTATTGTGTGGTCATATTTTTTAAGATTTATCGTGCATTCGGGGTCTTAAGTTTCACGTTATCGGTGTTGTCAGAAGCCATGTGGTCATGTGTCTTAATTCTTGAATTACAGTTCCCTCAAGCTGCAGAAGAGGCTAGCAGCCTCGGTAATGAGATGCGGTAAAAAGAAAGTATGGCTTGATCCTAACGAGATCAATGAAATCGCCAATACAAACTCCAGTAAGTTGCGATGTGATATTTACTTAAACGCTTCTCACCTTGTCAAATGTATTGTGCATTGAAATCAAAACATTCTATTAATTCTGGGACTAGCCACGCTAATATAAGACAGATTTTGTTCCATCTTTTTCCAAAAACAGAAGTTTTTGACAAGGACTGTGCAGAGTCAAACATACTAATTGCACCATCACAGATAGCAAGTAGAATTTACTGCGAAATCTGAATAATTCGGGAGATTTATTATAAAAGTATTACATTAAAAGTATCACCTAAAAAAATTGCCTACATCATGAGACTAATCTATGTCTGCATGTTAAATTATAAATGATGGTAAACGATTCCAGGACAAAACATCCGTAAGATGATCAAGGATGGTCTGGTTATTAAGAAGCCAGTTGCTGTGCACTCACGTGCCCGTGTCCGCAAGAACACAGAGGCACGCAGAAAGGGACGTCACTGCGGGTTTGGTAAAAGAAGAGGTACTGCTAATGCCAGAATGCCTCAAAAGGTTAGTTCAGTCAAATTTGTCTGTATACCAACCAAGTAATCTCAATAGTTGTTTAGTTTTAGGAGTACTTTGGATGTTGTAATATCAAGATTTGTCTCCATCCACTTGCTCCCTTAAATTGGAATTATCTTTGCAACGGGGAATTTGATTACATTTCCCAATTGATTCTAGGATATGTTTGGATTATTTTCTCTTTTGTTTGATGTTAATTTTGAGCATATGTATATATTTGGCTACAGCTGTCATGCCATACCTGGATTTGGGACCTTAATCTCAAGTTAGCCTGACAAAATCAATCACTACTATTACTACTAGTACTTCTAGATTATCAGCTGAACATCCAATTGTTATTAGGAACTCTGGGTACAAAGACAAAGGGTGCTCCGTAAGCTGCTACTCAAGTACAGAACCGCAAAGAAGATTGACAGACATCTATACCATGCCTTGTACATGAAGGCGAAGGGTAATGTGTTCAAGAACAAGCGTGTGCTGATGGAGTACATCCACAGGAAGAAGGCTGAGAAGGCTAGAACTAAGATGCTTAGGTATGTATTTTCATTGTAAACGTTTGTGATCTGTCTTAAATATGCTGGATTTCTGGATTTTAATAAGATAGATTTGAATAGAAATTTTTATAGAAATTAAAATATATTTGCCTTCATCAGCAGCCTGTATTCCACCTTTGAAAAGAGGCCTCTCTTTGTGCATACAAAAGAAATTACCCTTGAATCTTTTCATCCAGTTTCTTCCAGTCACTTTGCATGGTGATGATGAAATGTCTACTTAATGCCAGTAGTTATTGTTCTTGCCAATTGGCACTGCTAGATTTTATAAAGAATCAACAGTTACTATCATAAGGTTGTTTATTAGATAAAACCCATAGCTAAAAGATCTTTTTTAATATTAAGTTTATATGTATGCTAATGTTTGACTGCCAATTCTGTTGACTGTGTTGCACATTGCCATTTCATTGAAAATAACCTATCTGTGGGGACTTTTGGTGTAGGAAAAAAATAAAATATATTGAACAGCTGTAGTACTGCAAATTTTTATCTTAATAAACTAAATCATTGTTGTTTGGCTAGAGGCTTTCAGCCTTGCACACATATAAATGCAACATTTCTGCAGGTACACTAACTAACAGGATTATATGATATTTTAATACATAATGATATAAAAGATCTCATCTAATTTTATACTGGCAATCTTCACTTTGTTTTGTATATTGTCACCAAATTATTGTATCTTGTGTTATGGCACATAGCATTTTACCTAAAACTATATAGGTGTGCAGCAAACATGATGTTTTTACGATATAGAATGACTTGTCAAGCTAGTCATTCTCCTGATGTTAAGTGGCTCATAAGCTGGTTGTTAGAGTAAAACAAAATTCTGAATTTTTGCCAAGGGTTTACTTTTTGCCTCATAATGTAACATTACTAATCCAGGATGTTGATTAAAACTTCATTGAGAGCTAATAAAAAGTTTTCTCTTCGCAGCGACCAAGCAGAGGCGCGCCGTAACAAGGTGAAGGAGGCCCGCAAGCGGCGCGAGGAGCGTATCGCCGCCAAGAAGGAGGAACTTCTACAGACCTTCGCGCGGGAAGACGAGGCCGCAGTCATCGCGAAGAAGTGATAGCCTAGACTACTTGTAATTGTAAAATGGTCCAATAAATGCTTTGGGTCGAATGAGTTTTTCTTTTGCTGCATCCTGATTTGCTTTTGGGCGTCAATGAAATGAGCGGTTTGCGTGTAGCTAAGCGTCTATTCTCCTATAATATTTGAAACTAGTAGTGTTTTGAAATTGAAGTGCCTCAGTCTTAAATATCTAGGGCAAGTCCCGTTACCAGTGCTACATCGACATTAGAAATGCATTGCATAGAATTCTAAGTTGAGCTTGGTGCACTGCACACCTGTGCAGTGTCAAGTGTGCGTTGTAATTTGGACTAGCCAACTTGCCCCGGTTTCGCACGGGTTAATTAGTTTTACACATTAGGGTTGAGCAATGGCGAGATGGCGGAAACGCGACCTCTTCTTGCCCCGGTACGGCGGAAGACGGCTCGGGGGGTTTTAGTGGGTTCGAGTCCCACATACTCCCTGCCACCACCCCGTGATGGCAGGGAAGTGCGAGGGCATTTCCCCCACAAATAAAATCTGTTGAGCGTCGTGTTTTTTCGTGCTCTATCCCTCGGGATCGTCATTTCCTGGAGTGGGAAATGTATCGGGAGTGCTGTCGAGCGTGTTCCAATGCGATAGCACTTACGCTATATTTCTCGTTTTGGGAGGTGGCGATCTTGAGCGTGTCTCATCCCTAAACCCTCCAAGAGAGAAGGAAGCGCCGAAACAAACAAATCGAAATAACGATTGAAGTTCTGAATGGAACAGCTGGAATGTTTGATAAACCAAAAAAGATCAAGAGTGGAGTATTTCTTGGGTTACAATATTATGTATTGGCACAATATAAAATACTACGTAGTATTGGGACTCATCTGAAATGTTCATGCATTGTAAACATTGTTCTTCTGCGGACATTGCTACCAAACATTAGCAGGCGCCAGACACTTTGCTAGTTTTAGACCTGTATTACAGAACTACGCTTAGTCATGAACCTCGTTTCATGTAGGTAATCATAGGAGATTTCATTTATAATACTTTCGATTATGTAAAATAAACAAAATAAAATAAAATCAAAATGTGAAAGAAATCTCAACTTTAATCGATGATTGAGCATAGTTCTGTAACATGGACAATAAAATTGTATTTAACTTGCACTATTATTTATTCTGTGCTTGAACTATGAACCAAGTAAACAACGTACATTGAAGATAGAACGTTATTATTTTACCTTCACCTCGATCATAATTCCGCCAAGCTGAAACCTGACTTGTACTTTTAACATCAAAGATTACTTTTGAGCATGAGCGTATCTTAGCAACATCACATTCATCCTGTGATTCGGACCTTGTACTCGCAGACCCGCGGCTCATATCTAGCTATAATATAAGTAAAAATACTCGACTCAGGCCGGCGTTCACTGCAGTATTGGACATTGTATCGCAACGGGCGGTCACTAACACGTAAAAATTTACAAAATAAAGAACTTGTGAAGGAAAATGACAGAAATTAACGAAGATCTGAAAAAAGAGAGACAGATGTGTACGTTTAACATTCAAGAGATGACGGAATTCATCGATGGTGGAGCACATAAAACAAAACAGAGGAGAGAGAGAGGTGAGTGAAATGTAAATTAAATTATTAAATTAATGTATTAATTTTTTGCGGTTCCATTGCATTCGCCACGACTCACCGAGGACTAATTGTTAGTTATTCGGATATTTTTCGGTATAAAAGTATTTGTCTTGTCAGAAAACGTTTCGCTTTTATAACTATCAATACTCACTTAGTTAATTAGTTATTATGGATGGCTATTTATAAATAATTTATGATGAGTGTCACGACAGTAATTTGATTAGTTTAGTCCGTTTTTAACAACTGATCAAACAAGGGGTGTCATAAGTTTAACGGCTGCTGAATCTGTGACCTGTGTATGTTTCAGTAGCATCCTTATATACCTAGCTACCACTTGAATGAACAATCAATTTATGTCGCTCTGTTAGTCTGTACCTTTGTACAATTTACTAATTCTAAGTGTTTCCTCCGACATTGGATCGGCCAAGAATATTAAGTATGCGACATTTTGCATAGTTGCGAATTTAGATACTTCACGTATGAAATAGGCTTTGTTCATTGGAGTGTGTCCGGTTTTATTATTATTTATTTTGTCATTCCATGGCGAGTTCAATGACTGCTGTTGAAAGTAGGTATACCTAATTCCGTACCAAATTCTTTTCTCGCGAGATCGTAAGTGAAAGTATTCTCTCCACACATTTATTTTTATTATATCTACTCTATATTTATATATCTATCTCTATATTTATAGCTAGTTATTATGAGTAGGTAAAGGGAAGTCAACACCACCACTATACATGAAAATTAGCTGTCTTATAGCTATCTAAAATCAGATTTCCTACACGACAAGGATTCGTCGATAGCAATAGTTCCACGGCGTGCATAATACAAATGGCAATTATTTTTTAATTTTAAGATATTACATTTAAAATCGTTATCGTCATATAAAGCAGATCAAAAGCTATTATTTCTTATGATCCATCAGTATAAATTCTATCTCTATTGTGCACTTGAGTAAATAGGGGTAGGTAGAAAGAACTTTTCGGCGGTTTCTTTCCCCTCCAGTGTTAGATATCTTTTTTAAAGTAAATTATTTTTAAACTTTCGCGACTTGCTTTCATATTACTTATAAAGTTATAACGTCTACGCGCACAAGAATTAGATTTTTTATATTTCGGGATATTGATTGATTAAACCAAACAACAAGAAGACCAGAATGCGGGTAGTTGGAGACAACGCCCGGCCTGCGCGATGCTGACCTGACACTCTTTATACTTCTTATACCTACTACAGTCCCCTCTTGACCATGGGCAATGTGAATTGGTCAAAACGTCGAGGTTAATCAAAATTATGTTTGATAAATTTCTGTGTGCGAATTCCGTCCGTCCGTTTTAACTTTAATATTAATCAATCAGTATTCAGTAGTCAGCAGCATATAAAATTTGAGACTATGTAAAGCTGTCACGCAACGAGAACCTCTATAATCCAAAAAAAGAGTTTCTATACGAGTAGGTGAAACATTTAGTTAACTGACGCTGTAAAAGTTAGTAGAGATCATTGACCCGTACAAAAAAAAGCCTTTAGTTAAATAAAATGCACTGTCACGTGCTCAACATAAAATCGGTACCTATCGTATATATATTCCATAGTGCTTTACAACGCAAATTCATTATGACGCGATTTTAACTATGTTATATCTTTTATGGTATATTATATTACACTAGCTTTTGCTCTCGGCTTCGCCCGCGTTGCCTATAGGAAACGAAGAAGATTTTTATAGATAATTCAACCACCCATTTCACCCTCTTAAAACCCTCTTACATTTCGAAAAACCCTTTCTTAGTGGATACCTCCACTTTACAAAGAATACACCCTCCAAATTTCATATCTCTATATAGGACCCCGCTGGTCCTATAAAGATTTGAATTTTAGGCAGTGCGTAGATAATATATAAGTCAGTCAGTCAGGACTTTTATATGTATGGTATTTTATGGTATTCTATACTAAAGAGTATTCTAATTAATTAATAATAATAATAACGCCCAACGATAAATAGATCCTGGACCCTAACTATTAGGATTCCCTGTGTCTACGGACCCAGGACCTACGAGGACCATGGTCCCACAACACCCAGACTCGCAGAACAAGCATTTGCGCTGTTTTTCTGTGCACAATTACTTGTCTTGCCGCGGGAATCAAACCCGCTGTCTCCTGGTTATGAGCCGACCTGCTCAAGCACCACACCACGGAGACTGTCGAATACATATAATAATGTATCATATCATTGTTTCAATAAATAAATTTGTATTGTATTTGTCCTGTTTTTGTTTTGTTGTTTGTAATTAGTAATAGGTAACTGATTTTATTTGGTAAAATATTCCTATCATAATAACCATGAGTAGGTTCGGATAAATAGCTAGATACTAATAATCTGTATCTAGCTACTTATTTCATTATATTTTTAGAGAAACTTCTGTTGGGATTAAAAGAACTGAAAGGCATTCCTGAGGAGTACCTAAGCCACAAGGAAAAGTATGAGGTAGCTGTGAGGAAATCAGTCGCTCTCTTCGGGATGGTAAGAAGGGAACAATCTGAACGGAACTCCAATCTCACTGACTACAGGTACCTTTTGCCAGAGATTATGCTAAATATACGTAAGAAGTATGTATTCAGTGGTGCAGGGTCCGAACATGGATACTAATAGACTAATACTACATAGGTACTTACCATTTTTAACTCATATTAAAGGCGCCGGCGGCATGCTTGCATTAAAAAAAATGAAATTAAATACTTAGTTGATATGAAATAGTTTATTAAAATGTTTAGTTTACAAACATCGGTTTAAACATAAATGAATTACCTATTTACGAAAAATCAAAATGAGTTTACTCCTGGTGGGAAAACATTGGTATCCAAACTAGGAAAGGCTGGTGTTTTGGCATACCAAAACAGGCTCTCCTATGTATGCCATACAATACAATACTTTTTTTTGTCTTGGCTCCACACCGTTATGCATTTAGCCAGTGTCAAGTAACTGATAATTTCTCAAGGTAATTATTATTATTTATATATTGTATATATGTGTCAAGTCAAGTCACAGTCCAAGTAATTAAGTCAAGTCCTAGTCTAGTCTAAGTCACACTCCTAGAAAAGTGGTGGCAACTTTACCAAAAGCTACTATGGAGTTTTGGAAACAACACGAAAAGAAACGTTTCACCATCATTATACCACTTTCCCACACCCATGTCTGTAATCCAGCATTTAACGAATAAAACGCTACGAAATTTATGCACTAACACTGAAAATAATACAAGTTTTAGAAATTTATACAAATGCGGTGACGCGATCTTTCTGTTTTCCCGCCAAAACCCATACATTCATACAAACCAATACCATACTTTTTAGATAGAAATACACCAACAAAGCTGCCACCAATAGAAACTAGGTATATAAATACAAAAAAGGGTACTCAATACAAAGTTAACTTACATACATACTCGATAATTATAAACCTATGTGACAATAATAAAATAATATTAACAACACAATAAATGTAGATAATAAAATAAACTAACTATACTAATTAAATATTGTTGCAATGTTATTGCAAGCCTGACATGTAAATTGCAATACTAATAAAAATTTAGTATTTATGATTTCTTATATAATTATTTACAGAAATTTTTATAGAGACACTGGAGATTTAAACTTTAAAAAGGATGTATTTAATAGAATATAGTTCGCACTTATCCCTATGTCGTACTCGTAGGTATTGCAAGCATTTGGGTACGTCCTACCATAAAGAGATACGAAATTAAGAGCTGTTAATCAAAATTAATGCAGGCTGCACTAAAGTTGTTCCTGCCCGTTTAGAGTTCCGTCTGAGCAACTGCAAATATTAAATGTGGAACTAGCTCGTCACGACAATTTCGTTTATATAGAAAACGAGCTTCTGCCCGCAGCTTCACCCGCGGCGTGGCCTATGGGAAAATAATTCAACCAGCCATTTCACCCAGGAATTTCGAAAATTCCACCCTTAAGAGGGTGGAATTTTCGAAAAATTCTTTCCTAGCGGATGCCTACGTCATAACATCTGTCTGCATGCCAAGTTTCAGCCAGATCCGTCCAGTAATTTTGGGCTATGCGTTGACACTATGTTAGTCAGTCACCTTTGAGTTTTATATATATAGATAGATAGAAGTATTGGCAAAAGCAGTCTTCCATATTTTCGTCCAGGGATCTTTTGGGCAGCCTGCTGAGCTCAACAACATCTCACAATGGGAGTCCACTAGGGGTCCACTTCTTGGTGTTCTTGCCTGTACTGTTTAGTCAAGCTGATGAGGAGCAGCAGGCGTACTGGCTGCCCAGGGCTTGGAACTGTAGCATTATTGGAAGTTATGCCCAGGTAGGTTTGTGATTTTGTGTGACTGATAATATGTGAAGTGAAACGAACAAAAAGAAAATAAACTCCACTTTGAATGGCATTGCTCCAACCTTTGACCCAAATAGAGGCCCACATTTGGGTCGGGTTTTGCTACGACTAGATGTTTAGACAGGTCTTTAAAAATTTGGTGCTCCATGGGCCCCAGAGTGTCGACCCCAAAAGGCGTAAAATAAAACCCCTATTTAGAATAACTACATTTGCGCCTTTTTAGTTTCTCTACGGTATCCGTAGCCCCAGCCTTGTTTTGTGTCCCGGGAAGATATACGGTGCAAGGGTTCTGCACTCGTTCAGTTCAACACCAAAGGCCGCTCCTTCTTCCACGGAATCAGTAATTCCGTCGGTAGAGAGTATATAACTAATTATTTTTCGCCTAAATGCCATCTCTTAAATTTAGGGTTGTGTGTATTTTTGAATGCCGTAAAAAAATATTTATTTATTGATTACAACTATTACACAGCTAACACTCACGAAATACAGTCGAATAACTCGGCCGGTGTTCGGCGGTGGCGGCTCGGCGCTGACTCTATTTTTTTACGTCAGCGCCGAGCCGCCACTGCCGCCGCGCGTACTCCTTGAGGATGGGCATCTATATTGCCCGAACACCGGTCGAGTTATTCGACTGTATTTCGTGAGTGTTAGCCGTGTAATAGTTGTAATTATGAGTACTACTCACGTCAGTTTCTATAATATTTATTTATTTATTATTAATGGTTCTGTGGTATTCATGAGGCTACCCAATTGAGTCAACGCAATCGTGTCGTGATATTTATGTTTGTCACTGTTGATTTTCCAATAAATAAATAATATTGCTATTGTTTATACTACACAGACTGAAATGGGTCATGGTACGTTCATCCGCGGTCTGGAGACGACCGCCACCTACGATCCAAGCACCAAAGAGTTCGTGATACACAGTCCAACGCTCACTTCTTACAAATGGTGGGCAGGCGGCCGTGAGTACCTACTTATAACTGTTAATAGAAATCTTGAAAATGATGGAGGTCTAAAATAAATACCTACTAGATAGTTAGGTACGGCGGCTGGTGCTGATATGCCTACCTATATAATTATTATTAAATACTGGTCGGATGGGTTTGAATCCATGCGGTTTGAGTGTATGTATATACGCTTGTTGGAGGATATTTATCCGGCATGGTATTATTATTTCTTTTTGTCGATATCAGCAGCGGCGGAACGTCTGGTAAAGCTTTTGCTAAAACGAACCAGTATAGGTAGGTACTTACATAACTGTATTATCTACCATCAAATACAATTACTGCATCTGATACCTAAGTCCCACTTGGCTTCTTATGTCTACGGTACTTAATAAAATTAATAAAACAAAAGAATATTTCTTCAAATAATTTCACGTTTTTAAAACAAAGTACTGCGGTGCGCTGTAAATGCACCTTGGTATATTAGAAACGAGGACCTACACCGGGACCTAAAGGTAGACCTTGTTGTTAACGTAATAAAGAAATTCGCTGAAACTCATGAACGAAGGCTTCACCACCATGTGAATGTCGAGGCGATCCAGCTCTTCGACAACACGGATATAGTGAGAAGACTAAAAAGGTAAAAACCTTTTGAGTTAGTCTAGTGATAGTGATATTGACCATAGTGTAGTGAGTGTTACTCAAAAAGACTCATGAACAAACTGTCTTCCCCTTAATAGAGACATTAAGAAAAGTGTTAATGGACACATTCTTATATTACTTTAGCAGCTTAAGTCAAATTTAAATTACTTATTAGCCGTAGTAATGGCTAGATTGTAATTTTAATGGTGTACTACTTAAAGACCCCATTACAAAAAAATATCACAACATTAATTTCCAAATCTTGTCCTTTCCAGTGGGCCAAACCGCTAATTACTGCGTATTAATTGCCCAGCTCCACACCAAGGGACAAAACCATGGCATCCACTCGTTTATAGTCCAACTGCGAGACGAAGACACCCATATGCCTCTCCCTGGTGTCAAGATCGGAGAGATCGGAGCGAAGATGGGCCTGAATTTCATGAACAATGGCTTCGTTGGCTTCGATCATGTCAGGATACCGAGGAACCAGATGTTGATGAAGAATGCCCAGGTGTTGGAGGTAACAATGAACATTTACAACTTTATTATAGGTACGTAGTACCTTAACTTTAATTATATATTGATATATTTGTATAAATGTATATATTTATATACTGTATCTATACCTATACGTATAAAATTTAAAGTCCTGACTGACTGACTTATATATCAACGCACAGCCTAAACCGCTGGCCCTAGAGACTTGAAATTTGGAGGGTGTGTTCTTTGTAAAGTGTAAGTATCCACTAAGAAATAATTTTTCGAAATTCCACCCCTAAAAGGGTGAAATGAGTGGTTGAATTATTTTCCTGTAGGCCACGCGGGTGAAGCCGCGGGCAGAAGCTAGTATAAGTATATAATGTATTGTATTTATTATTCCTATATATTTATTTACTAATGTGTGTGTGTATGTATATTTTACCTAATAGCATACTAATTGTAAAAATTATTGCCTACAAAAATTTGCTAATTTGTCAAATTTTAGTTACCTTAAGTCTTTTTTTTTGTTCTTATTGCGCACCGCTGTCTTTTCCTATTGTGATACTGATCCATCCAAAAGTTGCCTGGAAGAGATCACTTTTAGTGATAAGGCCGCCCATTGTGCCACCTATTAGGTATAGTATATAGTACTCTAATGCTTAGTTTTATTTTATTTTTGTTTTATTTTTTTATAGCCTCTGTGGTGTGGTGGTTGAGCAGGTCGGCTCATAACCCGGAGGCGGCGGGTTCAATTCCCGCGGCAGGACAAGTATTTGTGCACAGAAAAAAGCGCAAATATTTGTTCTGAGTCTCGGTGTTGTGGGACCATGGTGGTAGTTCCTGGGGTCCTAGACACAGGGAATCCTAGTTAGGGTCCAGGATCTATGTATGTGATCCTTGGGCGTTATTATTATTATGATTTATTATTATATTCTATTCTAAAATTGTTATTAGTCACAAAAACGATAGACGGATTGTTAATAAATTTTTGAATTATATTTTTGCCTCGTTATTATTCTACAGTGTGAAAACTAATTTGAATACAAATATCTTCACATTTACTTATCTACTATATGTACCTAGGTATATAGGCACTCATTGTGTTGCAAGACTTATATTTTACGTTATATTTTATTTTGTTGTATGTTTATTGGTTCATTAGTTCGTGTCAGTTTCGATTTTTTTTTAAATTTTTATGACATTCAAATCGCCTTTATTCTTTTAACTAACTACGACTATTAACTGACTATTTGACTGGCCCGATAGCTCAGTTGGTAGTATCCCTGCCTTCTGAACTGCAGGTCGTGGGTTCGATTCCCACCCAGGACAAACATTTTGTGTGATGAACATTGATGTTTGTTCTGTGTCTGGGTGTTTATATTGTATTCTATGTATGTATTTACAAAAAAAAAAGTATCTAAGTATTGTATCAGTTATCTGGTTCCCATAGTACAAGCTTTGCTTAGTTTGGGGCTAGATGGCGCTGTGTGAAATGTTCACACATATTTATTTATTATTTATATTATTTATTATTAAATACTACCAGCTACACTACCAACTACAAAAAAATGAAATACTAGCCGCGATGACCTATAGGCCTCGGTGACGTGGTGGTTGAGCAAGTTGGCTCATAAGCCGAAGGTGGCGAGTTCGATTCCAGCGACAGGACAAGCACTTTCTCACAGAAAAAAGCGCAAATACATGAACATGAGTCTGGGTGTTGTGAGACCATGGTCGTCGTACTTCCTGGGTCCTTAGATACAGGGAATCCTAGTTAGGATCCAGGATCTATGTATGTGATCTTAGGGTGTGTAATTACGCCTATTACGGGCGTATAATAATGATAACATTATTATGATAGATAACCCAAATGCGCACTACGGGTGGGCAGCGTACAGTGTGCCAAATAATTGCCATCATTTTGGCCACGCGTCGCATCGACCAGCCGCTCTGATAAATTTTGGGTACCCATGGTCTTATCACTGGACCCAGGGTCTCAACGGCTCAAATATGTAACCGCTACCGAGTATACAGAGCTACAGGAAAAAATGTGCTAGATCCGTTAAGGGCGTGGAGTACCCATCATTTCTGACTTATTACACTACGAAACACCCTTTTTTAGTAGCGCCCCGCACTAAAGGCCGCACCATCTTCCGTCTCCATCAGGCTAGAGAACCAGATTGATTCCGTCTCATATTTTAGTACATTACACAGTGTGGTCAGTCAACAGTGTGCGCCACTGCGTCTCCGCGTATCTTTGCTCCATATGTATCACAATCATATATTTATGTTCAGGACGGCACGTACCTGAAGTCCCTGCACAGTAAGCTGAACTACGGCAGCATGGTGTTTGTACGCGTGGCGACCACGCACGACATGGCCAACCACCTGGCCAAGGCGGCCACCATCGCTACTAGATACTCCGCCGTAAGGAGACAGGGACAACTCAAGGAGGGGTCAGTATTGTCATCAGTCGTGAAATGAAATAAGGCACGGTTCGATGATGATAATTTTAAAACTTAAACCTTAGAGGTACTGTCGATAATGCATGCTTCAAAAAGGTATCGTAATATAGGTAAAACAGCGTCTCCTTAGTCGTATCTGCAAGTAACGAGCTCGCAGAATACGAAATACCTCTGATGTAAAAATTTAAATCCTTTGTTCTCAGTAGTTAGTAGTCTTACTGATTCGTGCTTAATAATAAAAAATAAAGCTTTGGTACTGTCAGGCAGGCTGTGTGTATATTTGCAACAATCATTAATTTGCACAAAAACAAGGCTTCGCTTTCTTATATATTTGTGATAATTCAGTGAACCAGAGCGCCAGATCTTGGAGTTCGTGACGCAGCAGCACAAGATATTCATCAGCATCGCGACTGCGCACGCGCTGAGGTTGACGGCTACCAAGCTGTGGGACACCTTTAACGAAGTTAACGCACAGCTCTCCGACGGGAACTTGGAGATGTTGGGAGAGGTGGGTTTAATTCACATTGGATCTCCGTCGTAAAGTTGTTGTCTATCGGTGTTTTATAGACCGCACTTTTGAGGGTATGCGAATGGAATTACACGATCTAATTCTCCCATCTACTGTCTTTCATCGGACTAGAAGACGCACAGAAACACGGCATCCATATACAGTTGAAAGTGCAATCGCAATCTCAAGGTATTGATTGCCAATAATTTGCTGCTTCTATGATTTCATAAAATAATATCACAGATTGTGTATATGAATTCAAACTTTGGTAAAAAAAAAGGTACCAGAAACGACAATTACTCTAGGGCCCATTAAGGCCTCTCAGCTGGCAGCTGTATTAGATAATAAGACCGCTGAAACTTTCAATCCATCCAAATTTGATGCTGTCTCCGCATGATAATATGATGTGCTGTGATCATAGATCCCACAACTTCTCTGCGCATCTCTTATTTAAACATTACTTACCGTAGAAGACCAGTGGTAGAACTATAAGGATATTATAAAAACCAAAAAAAAATTGTAACCAGCGAAATTTGAACCGTTTTTGTTTACACTTTAAAATCAATTCTACGAGTGGTAAAGTTAATATAGAAAACAGTACAAGGCCTTCCATGGTATGCTGAAAACCAGCACTATAATATGATGAGACTAAGCCTGTCATAGTATTGAATAATGTCTGCAGTGACTTTTTATTTACTACCAGCTGCACGCGTTAGCTTGCTGCCTCAAAGCTGTCAGTACGTCTGACACGGCGTCCCTCGTGGAGCGATGTCGGCTGGCGTGCGGTGGCCACGGTTACATGCATTCTTCTAATCTACCCCTCTCTTACTGTCTCGTTACGGCTTCCTGCACGTATGAAGGAGACAATACTGTGCTCCTGCTGCAGACCGCAAGGTACATAGCTAGATAGAGGATACAGGGAGTATTTCGACACTTTACAAATATTTGTAGGTTTGGCCTATGCCAGAGGAGTTGTAGGTGTACCATATGATACTCGTTAATTTTGATGTGAAACGCAGTAAATTTATTTGTGTGGACAACTTTGACTGATGGATGATAGTTTTCAGTAGTAGACACCTGTAAGACCACTGTTCAAACGGCCTTCCATTCGACGTTCCAAGTTTTCTGATGATGTGCTATGATATGATATTTTTTTTAGGTTTTTGGTGAAGACTTGGCAGCAACTTGACAATAAAACTCTAACCCCCACGATGGCTTATCTGAGAGAGACAACTTCGAAAGAGTTTCCTGGAAGTTGGGAAGGCAACGTTCAATCCATTGTTCGTGGATTCCAAATGGTGACCACGAGGTAAGTTTGAATATTGAACACTCTAAGCCCCTGAGTCCTAAACATGATAGACCATAGGCTATTTGACTACTATTAAAAATGAATGAGTAATTATATTATTTTCATAATGTAGCTTAAAAAGAAATGTAATAATTGAAAAACAAGTAAATTCGGTAAATTAACAGAGTAGTACGCTTTTAAAGTTTCATTGCAAGTCTCTTTCTCAAAAAACAGATATCGTGAAGATCTTTCCACAGCTACTATGAAAGTATACCTTGTGACGTCACATGCCAAAAACATTGTACGTAGATCTACCATAGAGATACAACAACTTAATAATGAGTTACTATGGAGGACTAGTAACTGACGTCACTGCGTGTTTGAGCTGTCTCTTTCTATTCCTGTATTTTAAAATGTAACTTTCTCCTGTAACTTTGTCGTTTTTGGAGATATTTAATTTTTGATTTCACGATTACCTATTTTTTGAGGTATATTATTTATGTGTGCAATAAAAATATAGCACTCAAATAGCCTATTTATGTAAATCTTTAATTGCACCAAAACAATCGAACCGTTTGCGAGCTAGATGAAACAACCAACATGCAGAAATATTCCGAATATTTCCCTTCCGGTCGTGATCGCAACCGAGCTCTACTGAAGTTTTCCTTAGGAATAATTTAACTACAATCTTTTCAGGAAAGTGGCATCATGCGTGGAGAATATGAACAAGTTAGTGCAGTCGGGCATGTCGCTTGAAGATGCATGGAATGCGACTTCTGTGCAGTTGGTAGCAGCAGCCGAGGTATTACACATTTTTCGCGCTTTTTCTTATAATACAGGGAATGGCCTCAGACATGGCTGCATTTGCACTGTAAGTGTAGAGAAGGATTGTATTGCAAAACTTTTATAAAAATAAATTTTCCGGACAAACATTTGTGTGATGAACATCGATGTTTGTTCTGTATCTGGGTGTTATATTGTATTTTATGTATGTATTTAGATAAACAAAAGTGTGTTGTATCAGTTATCTGGTTCCTATATTACAAATTTTGCTTAGTTTGGGGCTAAATTGCGCTGTGTGAAATGTCGACAAAAATGTATTTATTTTATAAAATTCAGAACACTCAACGAAGTTTTTTTTTCTTAATTTCCGAGGTTTTGTAACCTAAAGTCCACGTGGATACGCGATTAACTTAACAATTAAATATGGGCACAGAATAAGTAATTATGCTATACATAGGCTTGCATTCATTTGTCTGATTTTCAATTTTCCAGTTCCATTGTCGTGTGATCATCATATCAACGTTCTACGAAGAAGTGACAAGACAAACTGCCTCGTCGTCGCCGCTGGTGAGGGAGGTACTCTGCCATCTAGTCGAGCTTTACGCGGTTTATTGGGCCTTGGAGAAGCTCAAAGATTTGTTGCGGGTAAGAATAATATCCTTTTAATAAAAGGGGGTCAAACTGATTTCATTCGCCTTAACATTGACTTCATACTGAGAAATACTTGGATGATATTATTATCTATATGTTTTTTCCAGCTATTATGATTTAAAAACAAACTAGCCTAAACTGATTTTCATTACCTATATCTCTTTGATTCCAATCTAAAAGTACATAAATATTCATTCATCAATCATAAATACTCGTTTTTGGTACAAAAGAAATGCATAAGAGCTCTAAGTGGTATTGGTCCGCTAGACTCATGCAACCATTTTTCAAAAAATTTAAAATTTTGACTTTGACCGGCTTATATATTATGCATATGCATATAAGAACATCCTGATCTTTTTCAAAAACCTAAACAGATATTTGTAAGGACCCAACTATGCTTAACTTAATTGGTCTTGTTATTTTGTGCTAGGAGGCAGGAGCAAGATATAGCTAAGAGGTCGCGTTGAGCGATAAAGTCGCCCATTGTTACATTAATAATAATAATAATAAACACACACATTGCTTGCGAATCGTATTATTTGTAATTTATGATTATTTTTATGTGTACAACAAAGACTTTATTTATCTACTTATGTGCTAATTATTGCCAAAGTACACTAATTTATCTTGAACTATCTTTGAAATATAATACCTACGTATTATTATTATTGAGAGTGAACAGGTATCTTCTAGGCAAGCGTGTTACATCCTAGACCACATCGTCACTTACCATCAGGTGCGATAGTAGTCAAACGCGTGCCTATCAAACAATAAAAAGAAATACAAATTCTCAATATTCAACATTTTATTTGATTCAGTATTATTTTAATACTAGTTGCGCCCCGCGGTTTCACCCACGGATAATAAGTATTTTAATTAATTGCTCATCCCACGGGAAAATTGCACTTTTCCGGGATAAAATGTAGCCTATATGTTAATCCAGTGTATAAGCTATCTTGGTACCGAATTTCATCCAAATCCATTCAGCCGTTTGAGCGTGAAGGAGTAACAAACATACACACATACAAACTTTCGCCTTTATAATATTAGTGTGATGTGATAGTGTGATTACTTAAATAAAGTTTGTAATAGTACGTAAGTGATTTATTGCATATAAATATTTGTTTCAGTACACATCTATTTCTAAACAAGATATTGACCACCTGGAAGCATGGTACGCAGAGTTGCTCCGTAAGATCAGGCCTAACGCAGTCGGGCTTGTCGACTCCTTTGACATCTCGGATGAAGTAAGACACCTACATTTCTATCTGTGACCACACAAAAATTTCCACTTTTTTGTTTTTGTTTTGGCTCCACACTTTTTTTTAATTATATTTTTATAGTAATTGTATGAATTAATACTATATTTAAATGAAAATTAAAAACTATGCATTAGCAAAACTTAATCTTCATCTAAGAAGCCGCTACCAGTAGGCAACGTGCCCAAAATGCTGGCAGCATTGCCCCGTTGAATGGCAATGCTAAGTCTTTGGACAAAATAAAAACCAGCATTTTGGTCACACTTTTGTGTATTTAGCAAGTGTTAAGTAATCGATAATTTCTCAAGTTAATTAATATTATGTATATTTGTGACAAGTCACAGTCCAAGTCATCAAGTCAAGTCATAGTAGACTAGAGTCTAGTCAAGTCATACTCCTAGTAAAGTGGTAGCAATTTCACCAGAAGCTTCTTATGGAGTTTTGGAAACAACACGAAAATAAACTTTTCACCATCATTATACCACTTTCCCCCACTCATGCCTGTAATCCAGCACTTAACGAATAAAATGCCGCCAATTTATGCACTAACACTGAAAATAAAACAAGTTTTGGAAAATAATACAATGCGGTGACGCGATCTTTTTCGTTTTCCCGCCAAAACTCAATTTCCACTTTATATCTAGATTAACTAGAACTGTTAAGAGTTAGAGTGCAAACTTAATGTTACAGAGAACTGTCACTGTAACATTAAGTTTGCCTATGTACACGGGCTGTAGGCACAGCTGTTGTTTGTGCAATAATTAATTATCTATAGATAGTTCGCGTGACTGCGCACGTCATCCTGAGACATCAGCACAATCTATACATACTCAATAATATCTATCTATACATACTACTAGGTGGTAGGACTTTTCTGCAAAGTTTGTCTAGGTAGGTACCACCGCTTTGCCGGTTATTCTGCCGCCAAGCAGTAGTGTGCAAGCACTACTGTGTTCCGGTTTGAAGGGTACTGCAGCTGGTGAAATTACTGAGTAAATGAGACTTTATGATCTGATCTCACAGTCGAGTAATCTTATTACGACTGCTGATGTCTCAGGATGATGTACGCAGTGCAGTGTTACGCGAAACTTTATATTTTGGAGTTCAGAGTGACAGTGTTCTGTTATGGGCAGCTGTGTCGCTTAACATCAGGTGAACGATTAGCTCGTCACATCATTCACTAACATAAAAAAAAATTCAAAGTCCTGATTGACTGACTTATATATGCACATCCTAAACCGCTGGTCCTAGAGACTTGAAATTTGGAGGGTATGTTCTTTGTAAAGTGTAGGTATCCATTAAGAAAGGGTTTTTCGAAATTCCACCCCAAAGAAGGAAAATCGGTGGTTGAATTATTTACGAAAAAATTTCTTCGATTCCTATAGACCACGCGTGCGAAGTCGCGGGCAAAAGCTAGTCTAGTAATAAGATTACTCGACTGTAAGATCAGAGATAGCAACAGGCATAAGGCAAAGTACCTGATAAGAAATTATTTTCAGCTTAACTATTTGTAATGTTTATTAAGTTCTCATCATCATCGCAGTATTCTTCTTGCACTGGTGTGACGCGTGGTGGTTACTTTTGTAATATATTCTCTATCCCAACTGTAATAATTTATAAATATTGTAAAAGACAGTAGAAAAAAAATACATCACTGTTAAGTTTCTTGTAGCTTTTTCTTTACAGATGTAGTTGAAGCTTCGGATTGGAGTTTTCTGTTCTGCATTGTGCCGGATTGTTTGCACCAGTAGTGAGAAAGAGAACTTCTTTTTTTTTCAAACTCATATTGTAATGGGCTTGCTATATATTATTTGACAATAAGCACTTTGTAATTTTATATGCTTAGTAAAATAACTTAATTTTAAGTACCTATGTAGGGGCACAGAATGCTAACGCGGCAGTAATTATTGCACGCGGCGACCGCGCTGCTCTGGCCTCCTCAGTCGTCTCTCCACCAGTACCGCGTCATGTTGTAGTTTAACCGATTATGTATACCGACTCGAAACATATATTTATTAGCTAACGTGAGTTTCTGTGAGCCCTAGTTTTCCTTGGAGTCCCTCGCACCATAGATAGTAATACGCCTGGTAATGGAAAAAGACGAGAAAGGATACGTCGACTCCCACGCCTAATATACGCGCCTAAAAATATCCTATTTGCAATAAATCTTTTGACTTTGACTTTAAGTATTAATATTTTCTCCAACTAGTTGCTCCAATCAACCCTGGGCGCGTACGACGGGCGCGTGTACGAGCGGCTGATGGAGGAGGCCCTCAAGAGCCCCCTCAACGCGGAGCCCGTCAACCGGAGCTTCCACCGGTACCTGAAGCCCTTCATGCAGGGCAAGCTGTGACACCGACGCGCGCTGGCGGCCGGGACCTTATACTACTGTATATTAAACAACAGGTGGACATGAATGTGATCATATTGTGATCCATCCTATTATGATTAATAGAATGGATCATAGCATTATTATTTATGTATCTTAACGTATTGAGGTGTAACTATTTTTACTACTGTATAACTAGCAGGTGTTATGACAAATGTGATGATATATATATATATTTTAATTTATTTAGGATCAACAAGCAGTACACAACAAAAATAATCTTAAAATAATATAAGCCTAAGAATGTAGGTAGTTAGTATACCAACAACGCTGACCACAAATTAATAAGAAGTGTAACGAAAACAGAACAGAGAGATGTAACTTAAGATATTTAGTAGGTAACTGATTCCTAACTATCGCCTTAAAGTGAGTATCTAATTATGTGCTATAAAAAAAGTGCTTCTAACATTCTAAATTACAAACCAAAGGTAAAAAAGAAACTAAAGATAGTTGTCGTAGTCGGTGGGCCAAGAGCAGCGATGAGGCAAACATATTCATGACGAAGTAGACAAGGCAGGTACGTATAAGACAAACAAACTATCAGGTGGAATGCTTGTTACCATCCCCACTCAAGACCTCCAACACAATCCTCCGAAAATCGCCAATACGTGCATGAAATATGTCGATACTATTAAAATGATCGTTATAAGATTTAGTCATGCGGTACAGTGGTGAACGCTGACCCGAGTTGGTACGTCAGGTTGCGGTAAAAAAGATTTTTTGCTCTGTTTGTGAGTGAATTCTAAGTGGAACTTTGTAAAAAAACCTATTTACCATCTCGGGGCAGTCGTAACGATTGTGACAGATGTCATACAACAACGTTGCTCCAAGTAGCAACCTTCGAGAATTTAAATCCACTAGTTTATATTTTTAAGCAGATCTTCATATGACATAAAAATATGATTATATTTATAGTTCATACAGCGTAAGAACTTCTTTTGAACTCTTTCAATGTCTTTAATATAACATTTATAATAAGGGTTCCATACGGGAGCCGCATATTCAAGCTGTGATCGAACAAGTGACTTAAACAATAAACTATAAGTATATTCATTTTTGAAATTATTAGCAGATCTTATGACAAAATTGTACATTTTGAAACCTCGTGCTGTAATGTTCTGTATATGTATATCTAAGGTTAATTTACTATCCAAAGTAACACCTAAATCTTTGATTATTTGTACCTTATCTAGATTTGAATTACAAAGGGAATATGTGTAGTTACTTGTACTTCTCTTACGAGTAAAAACTATTGAATTGCATTTATTAAGACTAAGCGTCAGTTTATTTTCACTACAATATACTGATAACCGGTTCAAATCCAACTGGAAATTCAGATGATCTTGGTATGTATTAATGGTATGATATATTTTCAAGTCATCAGCATATAATAAATATTTGCAGAATTTAAAACATTCACTTATATCATTCACATATAGCAATGGTCCCAGTATTGAGCCTTGTGGGACCCCAGAACTGACAGGGACTACATCCGATTCATACCCATTAATTACTACTTTTTGGCTCCGATTGGTGATATAAGATTTGAACTAGCGCCATAAGTTTCCACGAATTCCATTGAAAGCTATTTTGTCTAATAGGATTTTATGATCAACTCTGTCGAAGGCTTTCCGAAAGTTCGTATACACAGCATCAGTTTGTTTATCGTTATCCATATTATCAAAGATATCTTCATTATGATTAATATAAGGATCATAGCATTATTATTTATATATCTTATTTTATTGAGGTGTAACTATTTTTACTACTGTATAACTAACAGGTGTTATGTAACTAACAAATGTGATCATATTATCTGTGATGGGTAATAAATTAATGTTACTTAAAAATTCGTGCGTGTTTCATTCACTTCCTCCCGCCGCCGCGCCGCTACGGATACCCGATACACAGAATTTTTATGAACACAGACTGTGATCAACACAATTTTTGAAGTAAAACTTCTTTACGCACATTTAACTTGTGAATGCGAGGCGATCGGAAATTGAAGTTGATTCACGTGGATCTCCATTGTCAACATAACAAAGTTAAAAATTTGAATTATTATGTTGGTGATGGCGCCATTAATATTAAACGTGATATAAAGTCCTACCATTAAACAAAGCAAAAACAAAGTTATAGCGGCCGATAGATGGAGCTATAGAAGTTTTACTTCAGTCGTGTGGTCTAAAGCATACTCGTTTTTTATATCAAGAAGCTCCCGTTCTGCCACACAAGTATTCAACTCGTTACGTAAATGTCACAGAATATGCAATAATTGGTACCAGAGTTACAGACACGCGAGTCACGCGACGGAGAGTTGGCTAACTAAATACCTACACTGACTCAGTCACATTTGTCCTCTCGTCGTACACACACATTTTTTTGTTTATTTAATAAAATATCGTCGTAAAACGCTGCAAAACAACAAAAATACAATTGACAACCAATATTAGGAGTCTAATATAGTGCTGTGATGTGAACATTCACCGTCTAAATAAACGTGAGTCCAAATAATTTGTTCTTTGTTACGTTAAAATAACAAGATAACATGGTATTACTGGTTACGATTTTTGCTGTTTTCTACTTGTTTGTTGTGTTGTTTATCTTTGGAGAGTAAGTGATGAGTATTTTAACAATTATCCAAACGTTTCGTGTTACTTTTTCTAATATAGAGTTCAATGGCCTGCGATTATTGTTACACGACTAAAACTTATTTTAATCGTAGGGAAGTTATTTAAGTAAATACCTATATATCTTTTAAAGTTTTTAAATGACCGTCTGTGTTTTTAATTACCTATGATGCCATTCCAGAGGGGTCAGAAGGCAAAAGTAGCGCAATACTTTTGTCGCTCCGCGTTCGCCCCGTCCATCCACAAGGTTTTAGTTTCTTGCTCATAAACGTAATAGTTAGAGGCTTAAAAGATCAAGGGTGTTGATAATATCCTTAAATTACAACCGCAAAGCGTAAAAAAAACAGACTTCAGACTTAAACGGTTTTCTCATGGATGCCATTGTCAGAATTGGACCAAGCTTGAAATGGACCTTGCTTTTGGCGGGAAAACGAAAAAGATCGCGTCACCGCATTGTATTATTTTCCAAAACTTGTATTATTTTCAGTGTTAGTGCATACATTTGGTGGCATTTTATTCGTTAAGTGCTGGAATTACATGCATGTGTGTGGGAAAGTGGTATAATGATGGTGAAACGTTTCTTTTCGTGTTGTTTCGAAAACTCCATAGAAGCTTCTGGTAAAGTTGCCACCACTTTACTAGGAGTATGACTTGACTAGACTAGACTATGACTTGATGACTTCGACTAGGACTTGACTTGACTCACACATAATTATATATTAATTAACTTAAGAAATTATCAAATACTTGACACTGGCTAAATACACAAAAGTGTGGAGCCAAACCAAAAACAAAAAAATGGACCACATGGTAAGGACCAGATTTCAAATAAAAAAGAAAATCAAAATCGGTTTACTCAGTCGTAAGATCTGAGGTAACAAACAAAAAAAAACACTTGAATTGAGAACGTCTTCCTTTTTTGAAGTCGGTTAAAGTCGGTCGGGTCGGAAAGGTATTCAACCGGCTTCAATTGGCATACTGAGAACATACGTTTGGATGATATTATTACATACACTTTTCAGTTAGTACTTTTTTTTTTTAATGTTTTGGCTCCACACCTCCGTGTATTTAGCCAGTGTCAAGTAATTGATAATTTATCAAGTAAGGATATTTCACGCAAATATGTGTCCAGTCACAGTCGAAGTCATCAAGTCAAGTCATAGTCAAGTCAGTCTAGTCAAAGTCATATTCCTAGTAAAGTGGTGGCAATTTTACTTGAAGCTTCTATGGAGTTTTGGAAACAACACGAAAAGAAACGTTTCACCATCATTATACAATTTCCACACTCACGCCTGTAATCCAGCACTTAACGAATAGAAAGAAAAAAAAAATGAAACGAAAAAACCAATTTTATGCACAAACACTGAAAATAACACAAGTTTTGGAAAATAATACAATGCGGTGACGCAATCTTTTCCGCTTTCCCGCCAAAACTCCAGTTAGTACTTATTTATATTTAAAAAAAAAAAACAATTTTGGTAAACTGTCTATAGGTCATCGCGCCTAGCTTAGTCTAAATGTTTTTTTAGTAGGTAGTGTGTGTATGCATTTAGTATTCGTTTTTTATTATGTTGTAGTAGTTAGTTGGTCAAAGAATAAAGGCAACTTGGACTTTAAAAATATACGAACCATCTGAATGTTAAATACATTTACAACTAATTACATACATACAAACTTTCAAATAAAAAAAGAATTTTCGAAATTGGTTTAATAACGACGGAGATCCGTCGTTATTAAACCAATTTCGAAAATTCGAAAAAAAAACCGATATATGAGAAATAATTAAATTTAAAAAAGATAAAAGCACACGGTATTGAGAACCTCTCGCTTTTCTTAAATCGGTTTAAAGCGACGACGTACGGCACGATTACGCAAATGAATGCATTCGACAGGTAAATAATTTTAAAATAAGTGTAAAAGAGCACTTCACACTTAATTTAAAAGGGTAATTATAATTACCTTATCAATTATTAAAAGGGTAATAGTAATTATAATTACCCTTTTGGGTAAGAATACCTGGTATACTATTGTAATTAGCAAAGTCGTACGATCTTATTGTATGCTAAAATTAAGTATCCTTACCTTAAAATACATTGAAATAATGATGTCGTTTTACATAATTTTATAATAATTTAAATATTTATTTTAAAAGCTCACGTAAGTAGCTTTACCTACTCCACATTTTAAACTAAAATATTATATATTATTAAATCTTGCGCCCCTTACATATAGGCCCCTATATAGGTCGACACTGAGGTCGTCAAGAACGTAAACAAACTTGTGACCTAAATACCTATAATATTATATAGCTAGGTGTAGTATGTTACCTGGGGGTGATCACGAAACTTTGATTGCAATGCAACAGGAGAAATTTCCGTACTAACTATGCACATAAGCTGCGCATTGAAACTGTCAAATCCATGCAAATTCGTGTTTTTTTTTTTTTAATGTTTTGGCTCCACACTTTTGTGTATTTAGCCAGTGTCAAGTAATTGATAATTTATCAAGTTAATGATATTTCACGCAAATATGTGTCAAGTCACAGTCGAAGTCATAATCAAGTCATAGTCTAGTCAAAGTCATACTCCTAGTAAAGTGGTGGCAACTTTACTTGAAGCTTCTATGGAGTTTTGGAAACAACACGAAATGAAACGTTTCACCATCATTATACCATTTTCCCACACTCATGCCTGTAATCCAGCACTTAACGAATAGAATGCCACCAATTTTATGCACTATACAATGCGGTGAGGCGATCTTTTTCGCTTTCCCGCCAAAACTCCCAAATTCGTGTTTCTTTAAGTTACAATCGAGTTACGTTATCGCCCAGCTGTAAGCTCGTTAATGATTGTAATTAAATCAATATTTGTAGATATTTTACTCAGTGCCATCTAGTCTCAAACTAAGCGAAGCTCGTACTAGATAACTGATAGAATACTTATATATGTGTTCATGTTAATAATAAGCTGAATCTATATATATAAAATAATTTAACAAAAAGCACGACCCAGGTGTCTGTGGTAATGCAGATAAAAAAAACAATGAATACTTATATTTGACTGGCCCGATAGCTCAGTTGGTAGTAGCCTTCTGAACTGTGGGTTGTGGGTTCGATTCTCACTCAGCACAAACATCTGCGTGATTATCATCGATGTATTTTCCAGTTCTGGGTGTTATACCTAGTATTTATTTACAAACAAAAAGTATCTAAGTATTGTATCAGTTATCTGGTTCCCATAGTACAAGCTTTGCTTGCTTTGGGGCTAGATGGCGTTGTGTGAGATGTCCACACATATTATTATTACATACATTTTGTTTGTACCTACAAGTTACAGTTCAGAAGACAGAACTACTACCAATCGAGCATCAGGCCAGTAGTACATGAATTATGCATATAAAAGTGAAGCGTCTTGACATCTTGCTCGCGAATATTGTGATTCTTGAACATGCCGGTTACCATTAACCTTCACCGTTGTAAGGACGAGTGCGAATTCCGCACATGGCTAGCACTCATTGGTGCAGAGCCGCGCGGGATGCACCAATGGATAGGGGCTGCTCCGAAGACCTCTTATCTATACATATAAAATTTAAAGTCTTGACTGACTGACTTAAACGTAACACGTAGTTCTTTGTAAAGTGTAGGTATCCAAAAAGGGTCGAAATTCCACCAATAGAGGGTGAAATGGGTGGTGCAATTATTCATGAACAAAATTCTTCTGCGTTTCCTATAGGCCACGCGGGCGAAGCCGTGGGCGGAAGCTAGTTTGTTTATAAAATGGCACCAATTTGATGTTGTATCAAAGTCGAACAGTGTAGGCTTCTAGGGTTCCAGGGTGCGTCACCCGCTAAGCTAACTCGCCAAACTCGCTCTTATTGTCTTCTGATAATGAGATTACCGCCTGCAAATATACATAATTATATGACATACAAACAATTTCCCCCCTATTAGTGTAGATAACGGTTACAATCACCGATATCACTTGTAGTCCGTGTTTGGTTGTGTACAGACGTCATGGCGCAGCGTTCCGTGAACGAAGACCTGGTGAAAGAACGTAGGAAGTGCACCTTCGATATTCAGGAGCTGATTCACCTGATCGATGATGGAGAGAAGAATACGAAGGAACGGAAGAAGATTGGTGAGTTGTTCTTGCTTACGATGTTTCAATCTACGGTCATTGGTCACTCTAATTAATTTGGACCTGCGGAGTGATCATAGAACTTTTGATTGCAATGCAACAGGAGAAATTTAATTCCACATTTTTAGTGCGCACTTGACGTGGGGTGTCGCAGGGCTCAACTTGCCCCGTACTATTATCATGCGTAATATTATACATATGTACCTACGTTATGAAATATGTATAATATTTATAATTTATAATAATATAATTTATAAATATTCTATTTTATAATAATTATATAAATAATATTATAATTGTAAGGGGTAAGTTAAAAATGAGCTCAAAAGGCGCTCATTTAAACAAAAAAACGCACGCTTAAAAAGAACATGTCTGTGAAGTTATCACAAAGATATCACAACCTACGATTATATCAGTGATTAATTTAACATAAATTTCTATGTATATAGGTACATACATAGAAATTTCTAGGCGTCACACCAAAGGCATGCGCAATTTTTCAACTAGACCCAGATATTTTTAAAGAATTATTTTATTATTAAAATGTATGTTTTCAGAGGAATTGGTGCTAAGCATCGAAGAGCTGAAAGACAAGGTCCCAGAAGAATATCTAAGCCACAAGGAGAGATATGAAAACTCTGTGAGGAAGGCCTCAATACTCGTAAAAATGCTAAAGGAACATGTTCTGAATGACATGAGCTTAGAGGTATTTACGTAAGTATGAAAATTTATATTAGTATTTTTTTTCCAGTTTGTTAATATGTAATACTCATACAAAAAGCCATAAAAAAGACATAGAAACACGTTGTCAGAAACCAAAATGGCAAAGAAACAATTCTACAGCATCACACATCAATATTCATGGTAGATTAATGGCACTATCCCTACAAAGAAAAGGCATGAGTCGTACAAGTGGGAAAATTGTTTTTTCTTTTACTAGAATGTCTTTTTTGAGCACTCTATTAAATATAATGATCTTAGTCGTCCATGTGGCTAATAAGTAATTTACATTTAACTTGATCTTCTAAACATATAATTATCTAAGAATGTGTTCAATAACACTTTTCATATTGTCTCTATTAAGGTGAAGACACTTGTTTCTTGTGTTCTTTTTAGGTAGGTAGCACATATATACACTGCGCTACATTAACACACACTATAACTCAAATGGTTTTGATCTTTCAATCTTCTAAATATATCCATGTGATTGCCTCAACGTCCACGTGATGGTGAAGTCTGTGACGATGAGTTTCTGCGTACTTCTGAATAACTTTGGTGATGACGTCTATATTAAAATCCCAACGGAGATCGTCATTTCATATGTAATGTTGATGATGATGATATAGATGGTCGTGTGGTTCCACAGGCCAACATACAAGTACAAGGTGCAGTTGGGTGTGATTAAAGACGTATCTCCCTTCATGCTACACATGGGCATGTTCGTACCGACGATTGTGAACCAGTCTTCGGAGGAGCAGCTAGCTGAATGGCTGCCTAAGGCCTGGATGATGGAGATTATAGGGACTTATGCACAGGTGACAATTCTTCCTATACATAAATACTATACCATTTCTGAATTCCATTTACTGAGTTTGTTAATTGATCTTCCATTTTTCTCTATTTTTGGTAGGTTTTACACATGACACTAAATATGGTTGTGGCTTTCTTCGTCTTCTTTCTTTTTAATAGTTTAATGTTTAGTTAAGTTGCTATCATGAATTCGTTCAAGGTCCCTACGGTTTTATGTAGGCACATCGACTGCAGTAAGATTCGAATATCTGTTAAGTGCAGCAATTATATGACTACATATTCCTATATGTAGTCATCCTATCCTTTATTCCTTAAAGGATAGGAATTCAACAGCCTTTCTAAATCTGATATTACACGTGTTTCAGACAGAGCTCGGCCACGGCACATTCCTGAGAGGGTTGGAGACAACAGCAACGTACGACCCTAAGACAGAAGAGTTCGTCTTACACAGCCCCAGCCTCACGTCATACAAATGGTGGCCAGGAGGATGTAAGTACTTGTTTTTACTAAGTAGTACAAATTAGTATACCGTATATTCTTGTAATTTGTATAAGCAAAACGATCTACTTGATACTTACCGACTGAAACTATCGCAGTTTAATGGTAAAATATTGGAGTCGAATACAAAGCCTCTAGACTCTACAGTCAAGATAGCAGAAAGAAAACTTGCACATTGTACACATAAAGGTAGTGAACTACAAGCTCGATAAGATTCTATTCCATCTGAATGCAAAAGTTTATTTTAACCGATACAATACATAGAGTTTTTAAAATTCGAACCTTTCTTTTCTATACCTCCAGTCAACTGAAAATGCATTAATACTTATTGCATGTCAGTTAGCCTCCATTTCATGTTCATGTCATTATTTTTCTTGACCTGGATATACAGTTCTTTAATAGAAATATTTAAAAAAAATCAATACAGTCTAGTAATCACATATTTAGAATACTCGCACTGGCCAGCACGACCACTGCACGAAAAACATAATTCAATAAATTATTTAGGCTGTTTCTTGTATTCCATTTTCCTCGCTGTAGCAAGGTGAAGGCGGCAAAGTTATTTTGCGTCCCGTACCTTTGAAAGTTCAATATAAGTACTATATAATATTATAGACACTGACGTCAGTAGTAGTCATAACTATGAGCGTCTACATTGCCGGAACGCCGGTCGAGTTACTCGACCGTATCTTGTGAGTGTTTACTAGTTGTATTTATAAGTACTAGCGCCAAAAACCAACTGTGCAGTCTTGCCTAATCTTGAATGCCGTAACAAAATTTCTACCATTTTATGTCTTACATTCCAGTGGCACACACAGCAAATCATTGCATCGTAGTAGCTCAACTTTACTCCAATGGGAAATGTTACGGAGTTCATCCTTTCTTCGTCCAAATCCGAGACACGGAGACGCACATGCCCCTCCCTGGGATCAAAGTTGGAGAGATCGGGCCTAAAATGGGCTTCCAAACAGCTAACAACGGCTTTCTAAGTTTCAACAAGTTTAGGATACCCAGAACAAATATGCTAATGAAGAACGCACAAGTTTTAAAGGTCAGTATCAGGTCATACAGATTTCTTTTTTACAAAGAATTAGAATCATACAAAAAGAAAATGAGGTTCTTACAGAATACCTAATGCCTTTTAAAAGTAATATACAAAATATAAAAAGAACAAGAAAAAATTAAGACAGCGCTTTATTTGTTTCTTGATGACGTCATATTTATTTTCATTCTTAAATATTTATCTTTGACCTTTCCTTTTAGTAAGGTACTCGTTCGTCATAAGCATTTGTACTTTAGAATCTCATATTGTACCTTGATTCAGTATCAAAGTTCGCATTCTACTATGTTATCTGATAAAGCGTATTACCCCTCATAGGTTAGATATGCCTTTGTGTGTGCGTGCTGATATTATCTACTTACAAATAACAAATAATTTGTATCTTTTTTAAATCCATAAATTACAAAACGATTTTTATCTTTATTTACATCGCCTGTAAACTAGAACTATCACCGCTACACTTTCAAGTCTGTAATTGTGTATGACTGTAGCTGGTTCCGTCAAAGTCAATGTCAAAGTCAAAACATTTATTGCAATTTGGCTATTTTTAGCGCTTTTACGTACGTACTTAATTACTTATGAATAGCTAAAAAATTCAAAGATGTTAAGAATATAGTAGAATAGAAAAACATTTATTTAATACTTGCTTAGAAATAAGGTACAAAACAGATTATAAGGGTTAATAATAATAAATATTTGTTAGTAAATACATAGAATACAATATAACACCCAGGCACAGAACAAACATTGATGTTCATCACAGGAAATATTGGGCTGGAATCAAACCCACAACCTGTAATTCAGAAGGCAGAGCTAAACTACCATGTTTATGTTTTTATAGTCCTACGTTTCAATGTATAGTTGTCTCACCATGATAAATATGATGAATAGGTCGTAAATGGAGTATACTTGCCTAAAAAATACTGGTTCATTCTAGCCTTAAAATCTTACCATTATAGTTTTCAGGAATCATAGACGAAGACATTTTCAGGAAAAGATAATTTGCCTATTTTTCTATTTTCATATTATTTCTTGTTCCACAAATAATTAAAATTCGGCTCGTTGATACAGGACGGCACGTACGTAAAGGCGAAGAACGACAAGCTGACTTACGGCACGATGGTGTTCGTGCGTGTGATGATCGTGACAGACGTGGCTTACGAGTTGGGCAGGGCTTCCACCATCGCAGTTCGATACTCCGCGGTTAGGCATCAGTCTCAGCCGAAACCTGGGTAAAATTCTATACTAAGGCCGCTTTGTATAATAAAGAACGATAAAAATATTCTAAGTTGGTCTTAGACTTCGTTAGCGCAGCTGTGTGTAATATATCATCCACATTGGTTCAGCTGTTTTGGCGTTAAGCGCGAATAAATTAACAAACAAGACAACGTAAGTATATTGTTAAAACGGAACGGTGTCTTGATACTAAGATGATCGCCTTAGTTCAAATTACTTAATGGAAAGTCTTCGCACATAGTTGAAATAATATGTCGCGTGTAACTAATATCACTAGAGTAATTAGTCTTGTGTTGCAGGCAACCAGAGCCCCAGATTTTGGACTACGTGACGCAACAGCACAAATTGTTTATCGGTGTGGCGTCCAGTCACGTATTCAGGATGATGGGCATGTGGCTCTGGAACACATACTCTAAGGTCCTTAAGGACATCGGCCAAGGAAATATGGATCAACTGCCAGAGGTACATATCTCTACTAATGTACATAATATGTATAAAAAGAAAATGCTGTTTGTTTTAATTTTGCATTTTTTTATACCCTTATTGCTTGCGCTAACTAGATGAACTCATTTTTTCCATAAAATCTTGAGTTCCCGCGTTAAAACGGATATGCTATGGGTAAAGCTGCGGGGAGCTCCAATTTCGCTAGAGAGGACTGATTAGTGTTAAGCGCTTTAAGAAGTCTGTATAAAACGCAAGCAAGTTAACAACCATCTGAAAGGTGTGGCTATAGCATATCTATACTTAAGCCAGTAAGTGAGCACTAGAAACTGTCTATTTAATTGTTTAAGCCAAGGATCACCAACTAGTTTCATTCGGGGTCCGTTTTTTGAAATGATAATGACTGTCGCTATCCGTTTGATGAACGATTAGGGATCGATTTTACACTCCTTTTCTTCCCGCGGTGATGTTTTAATTTAACCATTTGATTCCCCTACATGCCCCATCATCACGTTTATTTACTTTAAGCAATATTAATGATGATGATGAGGATTTGTCTGCAGTTTAGAGTAAAATTGGTGCAAGCTATTTCCACCAAATCCTGGAGAGATCGCTTAGTCCAGGTCGTATTTTTAATGAATATTATTTACTCGACTGGATTTGTAGATTACGTATTCAATAATATCGGTCTGCACAAATAGCTGCTGAGCGCCAGCTGCTGAACTTTTTAATTGTACATAACTCATGTTTATGTACAATTAAAAAGTTTCGAAATTTCGAATCTTTGACTTACGGATAGCAAGTTGACCTCGTAGTATTATTATAATATTATGTTTTCTGCTTCAACTGATAAATGAATATACTATATCTTTCCAGTTACACGCAGTAGCATGCTGCCTAAAAGCTGTGTGTTCTCGTGATGCCACCGCCAGGGTAGAAGAGTTCCGGCAAGCTTGCGGCGGACACGGGTACATGACGTCATCTAACTTGCCCGTCATCGGCGCGATAGTAGCCGCCACTATCACGTACGAGGGAGAATATAGCGTGCTTATGCTGCAGACAGCCAGGTTAGGACGTTTTGCTTTGATTAGTACTACGCTCTGCAATCTAAGTTGCCCCATTGAAATTTCTAATTTCTGTCCTGTGTTAGTGCCATTTACATGAACAATACAAAAAAATTCGCACGTTGACCATGATTCCCATATACATTATCAGCTGGGTAACATCCACTGCTGAATATAGGTTTCTCCCAATAGGGGATTCCATAATCATTGCGCTTGGTCCCATTCTCTGGGTATTCCCTTAGGCGGCTCTTACTGCACCCACGGGAATAGATGGTACCTCATATATTTTTTCTATTATTATATTGCAGGTACCTGGTTAAAGCGTGGAAGCAAGCCGTCCAAGGTACGGCAATGACTCCGACAGTGTCGTACCTACTCAATTATCACAACAATAACAGTCACAGATGGGAGAACAACCCTGATGGTATCATTAAGGGCTTCCAGGCGGTCGCGGCAGGGTGAGTCTTATTATTTTTGAAGTAAAACTTCTTTACGCACGCTTGACTTGGGAGTAAGCTGGTGAATACGTGACGAGAGCGTTACGGAAATTGATCGGTTGAGGCGAGCGGAAGTTGAGAGAGAAATTACGTTTCGTATAGAAGTTGTACTTCAGTCGTGTGGTCTAAAGCACACTCGTTTTATATTTAATTTAATGTACAAATATTAAAAATCAATTTTTCAGTGATGATGACTTGTAACACGAATGTCTATGATAAGTTTGGTACTTATAGCCTTGAAATTGTACCATGAAATTGATATATCGTGAATTCGATTGAGAATTGAAACCTGTAAATTACGTGGACTACATGGGTTCAGAATACATTACCCGATGGTTATTTTCAACTAACTTCAAAAAAGGAGGAGGTTGTCAATTCAATCCTTAATAATGCGTATTTAGATTTCGACTACATTGATGATGCATACATTCTCATTGAGATTCAAGTCGGTTAAAATCCTTTTTTTAATGGAATTATTAGAGACAAAGTGGATTTAACTGTTAATTTGTCCGAGAATAAAATATTAAATTTATTTCCAGAAAGACAAAAGCAGCTTGCGAGGCTCTAAGCGCTCATGAGAAGACTGGCATAGACTACGAGGATGCCTGGAATATGGCTTCAGTACAACTTGTTAACGCTAGTGAGGTAGGCACGAACTATATTGATAAGATTTGTTTCATTTTACTATTGTGTCTCATGATTTTCCTTTAGCATGCTTTTAGCGTGGAACATAATGAAGCTATTGAGGCCTCAAATGGCCTCAATAACTTCATTATGTTCCACAAACTTATTCTTTTTACATCTTTATCATTTTCTACACCATCATTATATTTTTTCAATCTTAATTTTTGAACAGTCGTATTTCCTTACTTTGCTTTTTCAGGAAAAGAATAAGTGGTATTATTTTGACTGTCCCAATAGCTAATTTGGTAGTAACGCTGACTTCTGAACTGCAGGTGTGGGTTCAATACCTAATGTTGAACATAGACCTTTGTTCTGCGTATTCTAAGTATGTATTTACAAACAAACAGTAAATACCTTCTTAGGTATTGTATGAGTTATCTGGTATTGGTGGTCAGTTATATTATTATTATTATTCTAGTAAGCTTTGCCTAGTTTGGGGCTGGATGGTGATGTGTGAAATGTCCACAAATATTTTAAATTTTTATTTTCATCTTCCTCATTCTTTACCACTACTTTATTATTTACAACATTCACTCAATAGTTTTTTTTTTTTTTTTTTTTTTTTTAAGCTTGTTTAATAAATATATTTATTATAAGCACAGAAAAAATATTTACAGGCACTATAAATAAAAAGTTACAACTAATAAAACATTATTTACAAAATATAAACGCTATCCAACTCACCACCGCGCGGTAAGGTTCCCAGAATACTGGCAGCATTACCTCGCTGAATTAGAAGACTTAGCTTCTGAGCGAAGTATGTGCCAGCTCTAGGATCCCCCGAGGCAAGAACCAATCGAGTCGAAACTTGTTTAATATTTTTTTTTTGTGTTAACTCAATAGTTAGGTTCATCAATGTTTGATATTATATGCTAAGAACAAACTGTGGAAACCTGCGAAATCACCTAAAATGAGTTATTTGCTTTTTATTTCTCGCCAATTTATGTAAAATAAATATTATAAGTTTATCTCGCAATATATCCCGCTATCTCGCGGGATATATTGCTCTGCAACACGTATACTTTAACCACAAATGCCTTAAACTAGTGTTAAACAGCTGTTTTATTAAACACGTTTGACGTGTGTCAAAGCCTTGTTTATGTATTTGTGTTACCATGGCTAACGTTTAACATCAACATCAGGCGAAGAAGTAGTACGTCACGTCATTTGATTAAATAAAAAATATTCCCCTTGCAGGCTCACTGTCGCGCTATAATATGCGAGGTGTCGTGGCGCGAGGTGCAGCGCATATCGGCGACGGTGTCGCGAAACCTCGCGCAAGTGTTGCAGCAGCTGGTCGAACTCTACCTTATATACTGGACGCTGGAGAAAAAAGGAGACTTATTACTGGTGAGTACATTAGTTTTCTTCGTCATTAGACAACTGAGAAATTCTATCGGACAACGCGTGTAACAATAGCGAACGCAAAGCGTAAAAAACGGACTTCAGACTTATATGGTTTTCTCGTGTATGCCATTATTATTTATTTTTTATTTTTTTATGTTAAGGAATGACTTGACGAGCTAGCCGTTTGCCTGATGTTAAGCGACACGGCTGCCCATACCAGCTGCAGTGTCACTCGGAACTCTAAAGCATAGAGGTTCGCGTGACACTGCACTGCGCACGTCATCCAGAGACATCAGCACAATCTAGTAATACGATTACTAAACTGTGAGATCAGATCATAAAGTCTCATTTGCCCAGTAATTTCACTAGCTACAGTGCCCTTCAAACCGGAACACAGCAGTGCTTGCGCACTACTGCTTGGCGGCAGAATAACTGGCAAAGCGGTGGTACCTACCTAGACGAACTTTGCAGTAAAGTCCTACCACCTAGCCATTGTCAGAACTGGACCAAAACGGGACCACACGGGAAGCACCAGCTATCAAATAAAGAATCATCAAAATTAGTTCGGCCTGTCGAAAGTTCAGAGGTAACAAATATAAAAAATAGAATGGAATTGATAATACATAAATACAGTACAGTACAATACGGAAGAAGAAAATACGGCGGACGTGCCAGTCGCAAATAAATTAACTATAATATAAAGTGGTTTACTGGAGTTTTGGCGGGAAAGAAAGATTGTGTCACCGCATTGTATTATTTTCCAAAACTTGTGTTATTTTCAGTGTTAGAGCATAAAATTGGTGGCATTCTATTCGTTAAGTGCTGGATTACATGCGTGAGTGTGGGAAAATGGTATAATGATGGTGAAACGTTTCTTTTCGTGTTGTTTCCAAAACTCCATAGAAGCTTCAAGTAAAGTTGCCACCACTTTACTAGGAGTATGACTTTGACTAGACTATGACTTGACTATGACTTGACTTGATGACTTCGACTGTGTCTTGACACATATTTGAGTAAAATATCATTAACTTGATAAATTATCAATTACTTGACACTGGCTAAATACACGGAGGTGTGGAGCCAAATTATCAAAAAAAAAAGTGGTTTACTTCATATTACCATAAAACCCATATGCCATACTCTGCACCAAGACCCTTAACCTAACAGCTATGAAGTGGACTTACACCGGGACCACACAGAGCAAATAAACTTCCCGTCGTTTACGTTCTTGCAAATGGAGTAGCTACCATTACGTTCATATCGTATTGTTGCCTGCAATATGTTTGTTTTGTTCCAGTATTCTACGATATCCAAAGACGACATTATGAAGCTTCAGCAGAGATACGAAGAACTGCTGGCGCTGATCCGACCTAACGCTGTTGGTATCGTCGACGGATTCGATATTAGAGATGAGGTAAAGTATTTCTAATTAACTAATATTATAGTGACGTCTCGTTCCATTTAACCATGTAGTAGCAATCAACACATACGCAAAATGACACATACACGAAATGCCACACACATAAAATCATGACAACTATGCAAGAGGAGTGCAAACGACAAGTCCAGTGAGTTGAATTATCCTTCGGAATATAGGCAAAACGACAAAAGTTTCGATGGAATATTGTAGTGTGAAGCATTTGCTTTTTTTTAAAATAGCATCCACTAAAACTAAAAACATTCTTATTGATTGAGCGAATGAAGTGAATTCTACTCTGCTCTACTCTACTTCAACACTATTCCATCCCAACCTGTCCTATTCCCATTCCCTTTCCATTCCATTCCCGTTCCCGTTCTCTTCCCGTTCCCGTTCCCGTTCCCATCCTCATATTTCCATTCAATATTTTGTATTCAATATTTTGTATTCCCTTTTTTGGTATTTCCCTGACAAATATCATCCCTGTTCTTATATTCCAGATCCTAAACTCGACCCTGGGTGCGTACGACGGCCGCGTGTACGAGCGGCTGATGGAGGAGGCCCTCAAGAGCCCCCTCAACGCGGAGCCCGTCAACCGGAGCTTCCATCAGTACCTAAAGCCGCTGATGATGACTGCTAAACTGTGATCAAAGATATTGGTTCGGATAGAACTTTGTGATAAGAATAAGACTATTTCCTATTTTTGATGGTGATTATTTTTTATACACATATATTTTTTTGTAAATATGGGTTTTGTATAAATATAAGTAGGTCCTATATATTTATGAATAAAGATATATGAACTAAAGAACGTTTTTCACTTTTGAACTTACTTTGTACAAGAAGAGATGGTTAAATGCATAGAGGCTCCATTAAACACAAAAAAAGAGTGTGCTTTAGATTACTCACTATTTACGCGACTGAAGTAAATCTTCTTTAAGTTCTTTAGCTCCATCTGTCGGCCGTATAACTTTGAATTGAATCGAATATTAGTTAATGGCTTCTGCGGAAAATAAATAATAAGTTTAACTATGTAACGGTATAACTTTGTTTAATGTTAATGTTGCCATCTTGAGCAATGTACATTGTTATTTTACCGGACATACCAACATAATAATTTAAGTATATAAACTTAAATTCTATGTTGGAAAATACCAAAATAGAATTTTTTTTCTGTTTTTCGTTTGGCTCCACACTTTTGTGTATTTAGCCACTGTCAGGTAATTGATAATTTTTCAAGTTAATTAATAGATGTCCTATAGTGTCAAGTCAAGTCACAGTCTAAGTCATCAAGTCAAGTCATAGTCTAGTCTAGTCAAGTCATACTCCTAGTAAAGTGGTGGTAACTTTACCAGAAGCTTCTATGTAGTATTGGAAACAACACGAAAAGAAACGTTTCACCATCGTTATACCACTTTCCCACACTGATGCCTGTAATCCAGCACTTAACGAATAAAACACCACCGATTTTATGCACTAACACTGAAAATAACACAAGTTTTGGAAAATACTACAATGCGGTGCAGCGATCGTTTTCGTTTTCGCGCCAAAACTCCCAATTTTAATATTGTTATGTTGACAATGGAGATCTACGTGAACCAGTACAACCCGTCTCTCTCTCTCTAGGATGGACGAAGGGAGTTATCTTACTTGAACAGAACGCTCATAAGGTATCCAGCTCATTGGTTGAGACAGCCAATGATCAACAGGCAACCAATGAGCGTTCAGTATTTGATCTCCAAGTTGACACGAATCAAACGTACCTGACCTATACGAGAACCCGAGGAAAGTGTTGATTAGCTAAGTTGTATTTTAATAGGGCATCAAGCAAATCTATTGTAGATCCGCGTTTGGTATTATCAAAGATTTATCATGAAATGATAAACTTGATCATATCAGTATCATTGCATAAAAGTACTTAATCTTTATCTTTATTACCTGCATAAAATGTGGGATGTCACAAATATTTGACCATTTCATTATCAACGCAATGCAATGTTGAATTATTGCAGACGTAGTGCAAAGTGCAATCTTATAGATAGGTACTTTTAGGTAGGTTTTTATACTGTGATGAACAGTGGTGAACCTAGCACAAAAGATAAATTGTAGTACTATACCTAGTATTATTTTAATAATATATGAGAAAAATGTTTTTTTTTATGTTATTGAACGATGTGACGAGCTAGTCGTTCACCTGATGTTAAGCGCCACGGCCGCCCATAACACAACAGTGTCAATCGGAACCCTAAAACAGAGTTTCGTGTGACACTGCACTGCGCACATCATCCTGAGACATCAGCACAGTCTGGTAATATGATTACTCGACTGTGAGATCAGATCATAAAGTCTCAATTGTCCAGTAATTTCACTAGATACAGTGCCCTTCAAACCGGAACACAGTAGTGCATGATGTAATGAATAATGTTTAGTGTCTTTTTTTAAACAGTAATAATAATAATAACGTCCAACGTTCTAGGGATCCAGGAACTACGAGGAATATGGTCCCCAACACATGTTACACATGTAACAAGTACTTATTTGAGTTTTTTTTCTGTACATAAATACCTAGAACCCAGAATTTCGGAGAGCATTGAAAAATTACAAGTAGGCAACAATCGCAAACCGTAAAAAACCGACATCAGACTTATATGGTTTTCTCATGGAAGCCATTTTCAGAATCAAATTGAAATTAGACCACACAGGAAGCACCATGATGCACCTTTCAAATAAAATAAAGAATCATAAAAATCGGTTCATCCAGTCGAAAGTACCGAGGTAACAAACATAAAAAATACAGTCGAACAGAGAACCTCCTCCTTATTTAAAGTTGGTTTAAAATTCATCGTATGTCTACCAAGTTTGAGCTGAACTCAGAGTATCTGAGAAATTATAAATCTTTTATGAGCTCTGTGGTCAAAAGTATAGGTAATCTACCCCGTATGAAGTGTGCAAGATATATTTACAAGTGCATGTATGATAATATCACTAAGATATGAATGCATTATAGGACGCAGTTACGCAGTATTTACCGAGGTTTCGCTCAAGTGCCTGAATTTTGGTGCTATTTAAATTTGTTATATTGACGTATTATTCGACAATGTACTAACAGAATAGTTAGAATTTTACTTACAAATAACTGTGACTTAGTCAGTTTACACAAGCGCTTGCTCAAGCCATTACGCATGCAGGTGTAAATTGTACGAAGAAAATTTAAATATTGCCGTAATGAGTGAAGTTAAAAATAAAACAGAAATGAATGCGGATCTCGTGAAAGAGAGAGCTAAATGCAACTTCAGAATCGAAGAGGTGACCTTCATATTGGACGGAGGAGAAAAAAATACGATACACAGGAGGAAAATCGGTATGAAAACAGATGCTATTTTTGAAATAATGGAATGGACTTTGCTTACTGAATTAAACATATAACGTAGCTACATATAGGCTGCAACCTATAATATCCAGAATTTTTAATGCACTGTAAATATAAGAGCAGATAAAGTAATGCTATGGAGTTTTGGCGGGAAAACGAAAAAGATCGCGTCACCGCATTGTATTATTTTCCAAAACTTGTGTTTTTTTCAGTGTTAGTGCATAAAATTGGTGGCATTTTATTCGTTAAGTGCTGGATTACAGGCGTGAGTGTGGGAAAGTGGTATAATGACGGTGAAACGTTTCTTTTCGTGTTGTTTCCGAAACTCCATAGAAGCTTCAAGTAAAGTTGTTACCACTTTACTAGGAGTATGACTTTGACTAGACTATGACTTGACTTGATGACTAAAATGTGTGGACATCTCACACAACGCCATCTAGCCCCAAACTAAGCAAAGCTTGTACTATGGGAACTAGATAACTAATACAATACTTAGACACTTTTTGTTTGTAAATACATACATAGAATACTATATAACACTCAGGCACAGAACAAACACTTATGTTCATTACACAAATGTTTGTCCTGGGCGGGAATCGAACCCACGACCCATAGTTCAGAAGGCAGGGCTGCTAGCAACTGAGCTATCGGGCCAGTCACGTCATGTGTCATGGGCAGTTTATGTTGTGTGACATTCACGCCCAAACGGCTAAACTGATTTGCATGAGCGCACAAATTACTTACCTATATAAAATACGATGCTGCAATATGTATAAATGCACAATATATACTTAGGTAAATAATACAACTGTATGATTACAGAGGAGATTGCATTAAACGGTGGAGCATCTCTAGATCCGTTACCTGAGGAATGTATGACCCCGATTGAGAAATACGAGAATGCGGTGAAGAAGTCAGTACTTTACAGTAATATCGTGAAAGAGATACTGTTGGAGTTTACAGGAATAGAAGCTATAGGGTAAGAATAAATCTAAATAAATAAAACTCAAAGGTGACTGACTGATTGACTGACTCACATAGTGATCTATCAACGCACAGCCCAAACCAGTGGACGGATCGGGCTGAAATTTGGCATGCAGGTAGATGTTATGACGTAGGCATCCGCTAAGAAAGGATTTTTCGATATTCCACCCTTAAGAGGGTGAAATGGGTGGTTAAATTATTTTCCCATAGGCCACGCCGCGGGTGTGGGCAGAAGCTCGTAAATAAATAAATATGTACTTTTTACACTGCGTCATCTAACCTCAAACTATACAAAGCTTGTACTTGAAACCAGATAACTAATATACTTAAAAAAAAACTTACATAGAATACAATATACCAGACAGAATACACATCGATGTTCATCATACAAATCTTAGTCCTGAGTCTTAAGCGAACCCACAACCTATAGTTCAGAAGGCAAGGCTATCAGGTCAGTCAATGACTGAAATTAAAGTGTTTTCAAGGACTTGAATATTTCTTTAAGCCATTTTGAGTGGCTATACTTAGGGTAGAAGTTATATTTATGATGAAGGTGACCTATGGGAAAATAATTCTACCCTATTTCACCCTCTTAGGGGTGGAATATCAAAAAATCCTTTCCTAGCGAATGACCGCAGGTATCTTAGTGAATGAATGCAGGTATGCATGCCAAATTTCCGCCCGATCCGTCCAGTGGTTTGGGCTGTGCGTTGATAGATCACTATGTCAGTCAGTCAGTCACTTTTGAGTTATATGTTATTGTTAATTACAGCGACTATGCATTGACTATTTCTACTACCTAACTAACTACTTTTCAATACATTTCCAATGTCCTTTTCGGAACAAACGTTTGAAGCACGATTTAAACTTAGGTATATTTCTCAAATGGATTACAATGCAGCACAGGCGCCCGACATTCCATGTATTGTAATATATTTATATACTTAAAAAACAAAATTGAAAAGACTTTTATACAAAATGCAAAATACAAAATTTAATTATCTTTCTCTGAATTCTCATTTCTTATCATTTCAGGAGATCTCCAGTTATCCGGCGAACGTCAGATGCCTTCTTCAAAGAAATCTCCCCTTTCCTTCTCCACCTAGGCATGTTTGTCCCTACGATCATAGGTCAGTGCACTCCTGAGCAGCAAGCCCACTGGCTTCCACGAGCACTAGATATGCAAATCATCGGGACCTATGCCCAGGTACATACATAAAATTACATTATTTGGTACGTTATTCCATTGAATCAGCTTCATTAAAAAGTAAAATGAAACACGTATACAACTACAACAGACATAAATTAATATAAGAATGCACGAGTAAACAGTAGAGCAGTCTTAAGTTTTAAAACCAGTAATAACGTCTTAGAGAAATTAGCCAGTTATCTATTGTGCAATGCAGCATCTCCAACTCCTGTTTATCGTTTGACTGCTGTCTCAAGGGATCAATTGCAGTCGAAAGAACCAATCGACATTGCATTTTGACAGCCTCTGTGATGAGGTGGTTGGGCAGGTCCGCCAATGGCCCGGAGGTGTCGGGTTCGATTCCCGCGACAGGACAAGTATTTGTGCTCAGAAGAAAAAGCGCAAACACTTGTTCTGTGTCTAGGTTATGTGGGACCATTGTCGTAGTTTCTAGGTTCCTAGATAGGAATCCTAGTTAGGGTCTAGGATCTATGTGGTGTGTTGTGGCGTTATTATTATTGCCACCTTAAGGTTGTGGCCAGACGAGGCGTTATTCTATAGCTGCGGATGATATATGTAGGACAGCGAAACTATTCCCTCCCAGTTCTGCAGCACGGTCTATGATAGACCGATGGAAGTCACGCTAGTTCCTCTCTATACCTCTGTGGTGTAGTGGTTGAGAATGTCGGCACATGGGCTAGGTTCCCATGACAGGAACAGTATTTATGGATAGGAAAAAAGTGCAAATGCTTGTACTGTGTCTGAGTGTTGTGGAACTATGGTCCTCGTAGTTCCTCGGTCTCTTGTTACTTGGAACTCAATTTAGGGTCTAGGATCTGTATGGCATTTTTTTTTAAATTATACTTGACCCCACCTGGAACTATATTATTTCAAAAAATTTCTTATTCTATACACTTTGTATCCTTGTTACTGATAGACCGAGCTCGGACATGGGACGTTTATCAGAGGCTTGGAGACAACGGCAACTTATGATCCCAAGACTGAAGAATTTGTGCTGCACAGCCCTACGCTGACCTCGTTCAAATGGTGGGCAGGTGGATGTAAGTAAATTGGGTGCTTTTTGTTTCTAATAAAATAAAAGACCTAATAAAAATTCCAAAAATTTAATTTTTCAGTGGGCCACACCGTGAACTACTGCATAGTAGTAGCACAATTGTATACCAAAGGTGAATGCCACGGAGTCCATCCATTCATGGTTCAAGTACGAGACGAGCAGACCCATATGCCTCTGCCTGGGATCAAAGTGGGAGACATCGGTCCTAAGATGGGGTTCAATACGGCGAATAACGGATTCCTCGGCTTTGATCACTATAGGATTCCCAGAGACCATTTGATGATGAAGAACGCGCAAGTTTTAGAAGTGAGAAATTCTCTAATGGTCTTGCACTAAAGTTTGACAGCTCCTAAGTCCGCACTTATCCCTCTATACCTATTGCAACGCATTTGGGTTCGTCATACAGAGATAAGGGCGAACTTAAGAGCTGGACAGCGTTGGCGCAGACGGGCATAATAATCTATTTGACAAACTTATCCGCGGCACCGCAACGAAACAAAACGGCAGTTATCAGTAAACTTGGGTCATCAACGATGCACCTTCCACGAACAAACCTTTAACATTAAATAAATCTTCAATCGCTTCAAAAGGCTCTTCAATAATCCAAAAAACATGCTGACTCCACTCGTAAGCTAATTAAACTAGATACTACTGGCTTGAGTGCCAGTACAATATAGGTATCTAGGTAGTTAGGCATTCTGTGTCAAATACACTGAAGTGAACGATTCGAGTGAGTTGAATGACCATTGCTTAACTTGATTTTATCTTGTTAGAGTATTAGATTATATATATATATATATATAGACCTGCTACGATATAGGTATTGTTGTGTAGTATTTAGTGTCTCTATCTCTGTTTTGTCGATTTGGAGAAAGCCTTTGACAGTGTTCCTCGTGAGGCTCTGTGGATTGTTTTGCGTAAGCTGGGGTGTACCGACAAGTTCGTCAGAATGCTAAAGCTTTTGCATGATGGCATGGACTGTTGTGTCTCAGCCAATGGTGACCGGTCTGACTTCTTCCTAGTCAGCTGTGGGGTAAAACAGGGTTGTGTAATAGCGCCGACTCTGTTCGCTCTATATTTTGCTGTTGTTGTGGAGGAAGCTCTACGAAATTCAATACATGGCATTCGTGTACGTTTTAGAACTAGTGGTCAACTTTTTAACCTGGCTAGACTTAAAGCTCACACCAAGTGTTCATTTGACACCATCAGGGAGATCATGTATGCTGACGACCTCTGCTTTGTGGCAGAAAGTCCGGATGGTTTGAAGCATCTCATGAAAAGCCTTAATGATGCATGTCACAAATTTGGTTTGAATATCAATGCCACGAAGACCGAAGTCATGGCAATGGACCACACAAGTTTGAATATACCGCTCGGAACTCATGTCCTTAGGCAAGTAGACAAATTTAAATACCTTGGCAGCACGCTGACATATAAAGGGAACCTGGATCCAGAAATAAATAGTAGGATTGGTGCTGCTTCTGCTGTTTACGGAAAGCTTCGGGAAAAAGTGTTTCATTCTCACGACATCTCGTTAAACACTAAAGTCAAAGTCTACATGGCCATTGTTTTGCCAAATTTACTTTATTCTTCTGAGACGTGGTGCCTATATCGCAAGCATATACGCGTATTGGATAGGTTTCACCTCAAGTATCTCCGTGACATCATGTGCATAACGTGGTCAGATCGTGTCAGAAACACGGAGATTTTGAGAAGAGCTAACGTTAGTGGGGTAGAGGCTTATCTGATGCGGCGTCAGTTGCGTTGGTGTGGTCATGTCTCAAGGATGCCCGATGAGAGTGTAACAAAGCGCATCTTCTATTCTGAGCTCCTGGATGGTAAGCGGAAGAGCGGTGGCCAGTTCTTAAGATATAAAGATGTTCAGAAGAGGCACATGAGAAGATGCAATATTGAGCCTTCTCATTGGGAAGTACTTGCTCAGAATCGTTCCAAGTGGACGCGCCTGGTGCAGCAGAGTGTATACACTTTTGAGGACGATAGAAGGCGCGATCTTGACTCTAAACGTGACGATCTAAAAAATAGGCCGCCTTCTAATATGGTCTATAATTATATTAACGGTACCCTAACGTGTAGCATATGCTTGCGCACTTTTAAAGCTAAAATAGGGTACTATAGTCATATGAAGGCACACGAGCGAAGCCTTGCATTGACTTAACAGAAACATTGGTCGCCGTGGCCGAAACCGGGTTGGAACCATATATATTGTTGTGTATAACTGGTAATTCCCCTTACCATCGATTACTACCGATATGACCATAGATGTGATTCTGGTAGATGTGGTTCTTTCAAATGATTTATTATTATCACCCTGTATTAGTGGTCCATAGAACATAAGGCATAGGTGACATATAGACGTGACATTGAGCCTAATATTTCAGCTCTCATCAAATGGAGGCCAACTGCCAACGCAAGTAGTTGCTCCATCTAGCTTGAGAACGTCTCATGCTATATGCTTGCCAATGGTGGTCAAGAACTCATACGTCACTCTTCATTATCTATATTCTGAAACGACTCTTTATAGAAACGCCAATCATATAGCTCTTTTCATAGCTCTGTGTATTCCAATATGCATGATTAATTCAGAGGCATTCACCATCATTTGTTTTCAGGACGGGACTTATGTTAAAACTGCGAGGCATGGTAAGCTGACGTACGGCACAATGGTGTTTGTTAGAGTTGTGCTGGTCAACGAAGTGGCGTTCAACCTCGCTAAGGCGACCACGATAGCAGTGAGATATTCCGCTGTCAGGAGGCAGTCAGAGCGTCGACCAGGGTATGTAGCTTTCAAAACTGTACCGTTTATTCCTCCGTTTTTTTGTTTTTATGTACATGGACAAAGGGCTTATAAAATCATACTTACTTCGGAGCATATGTACTTTTTGAAGTAAAACTTCTGTACGCACTCTTGATTTTGGGAGTAAGCTGGTGAGGTAAATGGAAGTTAGAGGGTGAAGATAGAAAGAGAGAGAGAGAGTTACGTTTCGTATATTACTGTAGGGGCAAGAGATATAGAGCTAAAGAAGTTTTACTTCAGTCGTGTGGTCTAAATGTACTACAAGTAGAAACCGTACCTAACTCACAGATCCCCGCGTTTTCCCTCGAGAACTCTTAATTGTACTGGGTAAAATGTATCCTAAAATCTGATACATTTTGATAAAATTTATGATTTAGAAACAAAGTTTTAGATGAATATTAAAGCCAATATAGCTTTTAGAATTAGCAAGTTGAAACGGAAGAAAGGAAAGATGGACCGATGCTGGTCACACCGTAGGGAAAATGGTGCTCTATGGAGAGGCCTATGTTCAGCTCTGGACATCTTCAAGACTTGTAGGAAATTGAGATGCAGTTTAATTTAAAAAAAAAATTACCAAATTTCAGGCAGCCAGAACCACAAATCCTAGACTACCTGACGCAGCAACACAAGCTGTTCATATGTATCGCAACTGCTCACGCGCTTCAACTGAGCGCCGATTGGTTGTGGAGGACCTTCTCAGCTGTTCTCTCTGACATGCAGAAAGGGAATACTGATACCTTGCCAGAGGTGAGAATAGGCAAGGTGAAAGACAATATATCAAAGATGTCAACTTCAGAGTAACTTGTGATGTCTCATAAAGTAGACAGTTTTTTTGTACAAGTTTGAAAATTACAGGGATGGCACTAACGGTTTCGTAAGTTAGCTAAACTAAAACAGTCCTTCAAATCCATAAGATATATTGATAAAACTTTTTGTTGAAACACCACATTGCAGGGACAATTCACAAGCACATACTTTTAGTGTCACAATGGGCGGTCTCATCGCTTAAAGCGATCTCTTACAGACCACAAATATGTAGGGGAAACCATAAAAATACGACGGTGGTATAGATTTTAATATTATCAACCACCTGGAATCGTATCTATCATCTAAACTGTTTTAATGCATTTTTATCCTTTGATAAGACTATTGATAATATTATGCTATGCTATTTGCTATCACGTTGTTGATAAATGACTAGAGGGAGCCGCGCAGATTCATCCACACTTACCGTTTTCCCACGGGAACACTAAACGTTTACGTTTCCTATATATTGACACCGGTAATATAAGCAACCGGTGTGCAAAATTTAATACAAACCGGTTCAACTTTTTGGGCATGAAGGCCACACAAACAAACCTAGGTACAAATAAAGAGACGTTTCATTTTTAAACATTTATAATTATTATTAGGGATTTAAGAAACAAATTTCTAAAATGTATATTTATATCCACAAACTTCAGCGCATGATGGTCAAAAAACCTAGGCCCGTATTAAGAAACGACACGACGCTCAGCCGTCGGTCTAAGCTCAAGTCAAGATTTCATTCATAGCATGATCGATTGGTAAATGAAATCTCGACTTGAGAACCGATTCACAACTGAGCGTATCTGTAACACGGGCTCTAGATTCATGAACACGAGGAACTTTACCTTGCTTGACAAAAACGGTTTTCTCGACATTTACACCATGATGTTTTCTCAACCATTGTTACAGCTACACGCCCTAGCCAGTTGCCTCAAAGCGATCAGCACATCAGACTCAGCCAGTTACATAGAGCAGTGCCGGCTGGCCTGCGGAGGCCACGGCTACATGATGTCTTCCAACCTACCCTACTTGTACTCCTTCGTCACCGCCACCAGGACGTATGAAGGGGATTATACTGTGCTGCTGTTGCAGACTGCTAGGTGAGAATGAAGCTATGCATTGAAAATGTGCAACAAGTGTACATTACTTGTCACGGCAGTATGAGATCATGAAACCCATGAAAGAGTATTTTAGTAACGACATACAAAAGTGATTCGCATAAGTTGACAAAGTTTCCCAATACACTGTCTTTCTAATCAACTTTTTAACTTGGACTTGGCTCCCAAGTGCACAGAACACTTACAAAGATCTTTTGGAGTCAGCACGTAACCAAAATGTTCATCTCAATTTAGCCCAAAGGCCCATTCAACGGGACAATGCCGCCAGCATTTTAGGCACGTTGCTTACTGGTAGCAGCTTTTTAGATTAAGAAGGTTAAATATATTGTAATAAAACTTTTTAAATATATCTGCATAAAGATCACTGTATATAAACAAAACTCATCCATACAACGTATAAAATTGTCTAGGTTCCTAATAAAAGCGTGGGAGCAGGCCGAGGAAGGGAACTCAGTGACTCCAACTGTGTCGTACCTGTCCAAAGCCTTCAAAACCCATCAACCATCCTGGGACAACAGCCCTGATGGCATCATCACAGCTTTCCAGGCTGTTGCTGCAGGGTAAGTTTAAAAAATTACATTCACGTGACAATAGTCAAAATTCGAGGCATCGACTAACCCGCACTTCGCCAGCGTGGTGGATTTATCACATATATTCTCTCCATGTGAAAGGTGGCTCGTGTCCCAGCAGTGGGAATGTTATGGGTTGATGACAACAAATAGTTGTCAATCTTCGAAACGAGAGGAGCGTTGGACTACATTTCACCTGATATTAAGTGACCATATGGCTGAAGGTGGCGTCACGCTACTTCTGGAGTCTCAAGTGTGGATGCCGTTATACGTTTGATACACGTACCTGTGGCTGCGTACCCAAAAAGATGGAATGTGATAAATGCCTTTTTTTTAAATCTAGCAATCGAGATGCTAATTTTCATCTTCATCATTAATCGCAGGCAATTCGTAATTTACCTAGAATGAAAAAAAAGGTAAGAAGATGGTCCGACGACCTGGTCACATCTTCGGGGAGCCGTTGCATGCAAGAGGCGTCAAAAGAAGCGTTTTTAGGTCTATTGAAGATATGATGAGTGAATGTTTGCCGGCTCATTATGATAATGGTCAAAAAAGGCTGGTTTAATTTCATTGTTTTGGAAGACTAACGTGTACGTTTCATCTATGGTTATTATTCTCGGTATTGCGAAGTACTTCGGTGTTCAATATTCTTATTAACGTCTGTTTGTTTTGTATTACTTCCATTATCATCATCGTATCCAAAAATAAATATTCAAAGAAAAATTATGGAAATGTCTATATGTGTATAACGGCGGCACCGTCCACTTGTGAACTCTATTCGCAGCGAGCAGTACCATAATTTACCCTGTGGTAGCATTTAAATTTATTACAGTGGCAACACCGGTAACTGTCATAGCTCCCCCACCCATCTGGCTATAAAAAGGGAGCGCTCGGTGTACTACGATTCATTCTGGCTCCACACACGGCCCGGTGTGCATGAAGGCCTATAGTTTTATAGTTTGCCCGCCATGCCTAACCCGGAGCCTATATGTATTTTGTCATTTCAGAAAAATATCAGGGTGTGCAAAACGCATAAAGAAACGGATGGCTGCTGGTATGACATTCGAAGATGCTTGGGAGCTGACCACAGTTCAACTAGTGGATGCTGCTGAAGTAAAAATTACTAAATACACATAATACATACACAAGTGGTTTGCTTAAGCAACAACTGCAAAGCCCAACACCTTGCTAGTGTTCTTGTTTCCAGTTTAACAGCTTAGCAGCACTGGAAGTCTTTATGGCTTCAGAATGAATAGATATCTTCTAGGCAAGCATGCAACATCAAAGACCACGTCATTTGAGAACTGTCTCACACGTTTTACGTTATAAATAAGTGACAAAGAGCTCAAAATTTCACACATATTTTTTTTCACTTTTCACAAGTTTTCCAACAAATGTATTAAAATCCTACTCCTAAGCTTCGTGTGTCGAGCGCACAGTTTTCATTTATAAATCCATTGTGCAGTGCTCTGATAGTTGATGGATTGTATGTATTACTTAGAAACAGAATCAAAATACTTAATACTTTCAGGCGCATTGCAGAGCAGTTATATGCAACACCTACAGGAAAGAGACTGATCGTCTCACTGCCAACTCCAGCGCTAACGTCAGAACTGTCATGGAACAGCTCTCAAAACTGTACCTTCAATACTGGGCTTTGGAGAAGACAGGAGACCTATTGAGGGTAAGGGAGATAATCTAACACGGGAGTACTGCTAAGTTTTATCCTTAAATTTCCCAACAAACCATCTCGTCACTAATTCAGGAATGGTCAAATGCTCCCGTTTTGTTTACCAGCATTTCATCCTATAGCTGGTGGGAATTTATGAAGTTGTTGCTTCTCAGTGACAAGCGCAGTTTAGTATAAGTAGCGTTATGAACTTGGCGTAGTAGTAAGTTTGTAATGCGTTGATTAGACAATTGTTTATACCTTGTTCTTATAACTAAAGATGTGTCCGTCTCATCGTTAATTGGTTTACTATAGGAGACTTAAGAAGTAGGTCTAACAAGTATAGTGTTTTTTTTTTTAATTTCCAGTACTCGACCATTTCCAGTGAGGATGTAATCACCCTGCAGCAAGAGTATGAGGAATCGCTGGCTCTGATACGACCTAATGCCGTGGGGCTCGTCGATGCTTTTGATATACGAGATGAGGTAAGATCTGGTAGAAATCATTAGCAGATTTTACAATCCGGTGAGTTTAAATATTTCCGGTGAGAGAAATGTTGAAATATTTTCTTTAAAATGACATAAAATTTTTAAAGGGCAAAGTATTTAATAAAACTTTGTATGACTGGTTGTAACAACACGCATTTTATAGTGTTAAGGAATTCCAAATGTACTGTAACAAAAAGATTATTTAATATTTGCACACTTGCATGCAGGTATAAGTACCTCATGTTAACATCTCTCGAAATTTATGTTCTAGAAAATGAATATTTGATTTGATATGATTTGATTTAAAAAATTGTTTGTCAGCACAGTGCCCCATACAATTTTTGAATGGTCATTATGTATCATCAGCGGCTTCAGGTGCCGGTGGAAGCTCCGGTTGACGGGCTCCGCGTTGAGGGGGCTCTTGAGGGCAAATCAAATTGCTGTGATCAGACTATAAAACATGTTCGGCTTAACCACAAAAGATTTACCTTAGTGTTAAACTGCTGTTTTGTATCGTTAAACACACGTTTGACGCCTGTCTAAGCCTTGTTTATGTATTTGTGGTACGGATTGTGTTTTATTACAGTTCTCTACACAAGATATGAGAATTTTGTGATAGGTATTCCCGCTTTATTTATTACAGTTAGGTAACTTCAGATAAAACTTTATCAAGTTCACTGTTATTTTCGCATGACTCCATAATAGGTACATTAATCCTGATAAAGTATCGCGGTAGTTTGATAGCGTTGGATCAATTACACTTGTTTTTATCTCTATATCTTTATTGTGGCCTTATAAACTGCGGATCATGTTGCTCGCTTGCCCCCCCAAGCTGTAATTTATTAAGCAGGTCCTAACGAAACCAATTTTAAAAACTACATCGTTTGTCTACTACATATACTAAATTAAAAAAAAACGATTTTAGACTTATACGGGTTTCTCTCGGGTGCCAATGTCAGAACTAGATCAACCTTGAAATGGAATCACACGGAAAGCAACAGCTTTCAAACAAACAAGAATCATCAATAATAAATATATGTGGACATTTCACACAGCGCCATCTAGTCCCAAACTAGCAAAGCTTATACTATGGAAACCAGATATCTGATAGAATACTTATAATTTTTAATACTTGTCTTGCCGGAATCGAACCCGCCGCATCCGGGTTATGCGCCGACCTACCTGCAACCACCACACCACAGAGGCTGTCAATGATTTGAGAGGCTGTCTTTAATACATAGTGTCATTGAAAAATCACACTAAAAATTAGTATTTTATTGTGATTCAAGAACTGTCTCCCTTTCCAGATCCTGAACTCGACCCTGGGCGCGTACGACGGGCGCGTGTACGAGCGGCTGATGGAGGAGGCCCTCAAGAGCCCCCTCAACGCGGAGCCCGTCAACCGGAGCTTCCACCGGTACCTGAAGCCGCTGATGCAAGGGAAACTGTGATACTTTTAACTGGTCACAGTCGCTGCTTGCCTACTCATAGAAAGCAATAAAGTTATTTCTTGTTTTAAAAGTCCAATAAAGTCACCACTGGTGTTTCTTCATTTTTTGTTCATGAAGTAAAACTTCTTTACGTACGCTTGACTAGGGGAGTAAGCTTTACGGGAATTGAGCGGACGAGGCCAACGGAAGTTGAGAGAGAGAAAGAGAGAGAGAGAGAGAGATAATAGGTCTTTACCTATGAAATTGCCGTATTGCAGTACACTTTTTCAAACAAAAAAAATGTTTTGATTGGCTATGAATTCTAAATTCAAATTAATTTTGTTTTAAAAATATGACATTCTATTTACAATATAAGTCTTTTGTTTAATGATTAGCGTTGTATTTTCATTACATTTCAACATTTTTCCTCATAATGGATACTTTGAAATTTCGTGTAATTATGGAATATGAGTTCCGTCGTGGCACCAACGCGGCACAAACGACACGTAACATCAACGACGTTTACGGAGAGAACTGTACAAACGAACGTACAACCCGTTATTGGTTTGCTCGGTTCCGTTCTGGGAATTTTGACTTGAAAAATGAACCTCGTGGTCGTCCGGAAACTTTGGTCAACAATGATGAATTAAAGGCGATTGTGGAAGCTGATGAATCTCAATCTACAGCTGAGCTGGCAGCAGCTTTTGATGTTAGCATCAAAACAATATTGGTCCATTTGCGACAGATTGGCAAGATAAACAAGCTTGATAGATGGGTGCCCCACGAACTTAACGATCGCCAGCGCAACGTACGCGTCGAGACTTGCCTTGCGCTGCTTACCAGGCACAGAAATTAAGGAATTTTGAACCGAATTGTTACGTGCGACGAAAAATGGATTCTTTATGACAATCGAAAGCGCTCAGCAAGTTGGTTAGATCCTGGTTCGGTACCAAAGCAATGTGCAAAACGAAAAATGACCCCTAGAAAGGTGATGGTCACAGTTTGGTGGTCTAGTGCTGGTGTGATTCATCATAGCTTTTTACAAAACGGCGAGAACATTACTGCAGATGTGTACATTGAAGAACTGACCACAATGATGGCGAAACTCGCACGTCTGCATCCAGCTTTGGTCAATCGGTCGTCTCCACTGCTACTTCACGACAACGCGCGACCCCATACTGCACAACAGACCGTCTCTAAGCTGCATGAGTTGGGTTTGGAAGCTCTCCCTCATCCGCCATACTCACCAGATCTTGCGCCTACCGTCTATTACTTTTTCCAAAATTTGGACAACTTTTTAGCGGGAAAAAAATTCAATTCCCGAGAGGCAGTACAAAACGCCTTTGAAAAGTTTGTTGTCTCCCGTCCTGCTGATTTTTTCAAGAAGGGCATCCATAAACTGCCACAGCGTTGGCAAAGATGCATTGATTGCAGGGGCGATTACTTTGAATAAAAGAAATAAATAAGTTCGAAAAAAAAAATACTTTAACTTTTTTCAAACAAAACGGCAATTTCATAGGTAAAGACCTAATATATAAGTTACTGAAGATAGAAAGAGTAACGTTTCGTATAAAAGTTTTACTTCAGTCGTGTGATCTAAAGCGCACTCGTTTTTTTATTAAACTATTTATATATTATTCTTATTAAATAAATAAATAAAATATCGTTATTTCATTTTATATGTCTATAACGAATTTGTCACACTCTTCTATCAAATTGAAATAGAAATTTGAAGAAATGGCAGCCGCCTGCAGCCAACATTTGCAATCTTAATTAAGGTATACTAAAACATTAATCGGAGTAGATGTTACAATAATATCTATACATAAATATATCATTGTTACAATAACAGATCTTGCTAAATGCACAACGTATTTGGAGACTTTGTTGCAATAAAACAACTGAGCTCCAATTAACTTGGTCGGATGTCTCAGGATGATGTGCGCAGTGCAGTGTCACGCAAAAGTTTATGTTTTGGAGTTCCGAGTGACACTGTTTTGTCATGGGCGGCCGTGTCGCTTAACATCAGGTGAACGACTATCTCGTCACATCATTCTTTGACATAAAAAAAATGTAGAATCCTTCTCCGTTCTCACCCCACTGCCGTGAAAAACTTCTTAGTGATGGGACATCGTTGTCGACTCTGTAGTGGTGTGCTAGTGGCGTGTCGAGACGCCACACGTACACGTTAGCCAAAAGGCGAATCATCAAATCTTTCCTATAACTACTGCGCTAAATACACAAGTATAGAGAAAAGGTAGCCCATTTAATATTACAACTAGTTATATTATGTACTCTGTGGCCTATATACCTATTATTAAGTCACAAATCAAAAAGCTAGGTAAACCTAAGTACCTATGTTTGCAGCCTCTGTGTGGTGTGGTAGTTGAGCAGGTTTGCTCATAACTTGGAGGTAGCGGATTCGTCAAAGTATTTGTGCACAGCTGGGCGATCACGTAACTAGATGGCAACAAATAGAGACAAATTTGTATAGATTTGACAGTTTCAATACGCAGTTTATGTACATAGTTAGTATGGAAATTTCTCCTGTTGCATTGCAATCAAAGTTTCGTGATCACCCCCAGAAATCGCAAATACTTGTTCTGTGTCTGGGTGTTGTGCAACCATGGTCCTCGTAGTTCCTGGGTCCTTAGATACAAGGTATCCTAGTTATGGTCCAGAATCTATTTATGTTAATTATAACACAGCAAAAAAGTGTCATTGTAGTTTTTAGTTGAATTAATAAAGGCATAGATTAAATGATAGTAACCTACCAAAGTCCGCCTTGTCCGCATTTTCCATTCTCTATTCAGATATGCAAAGATCGTACCTGTTATAGTGATAATTGAAATTACGTCAAAGGTAAATAAATAACATTGTTATCTTATCATGCTCCGGTCCAGTATGATCAAAGTCCTATGAAACAGAGTGTAACGAGTACGCCCGCGTAACCAGTTGTACAGCGTAAAGCCAGTTTCTCGTTTAACTAAACACTAATTATTACAATCACACGATCGCAGTAACGTTTTGCGGTTGTTATTCTTTGAGTGCTACAATGGTTGTACGAAATGTGAATGAGGATTTGAAGAAGGAACGAGACAAGTGCGATTTTGATATTGAAGAGTTGACGAACTTTTTAGATGGAGGTGCTCATCTAACAGCGAGCAGGAGGGAAATAGGTGAGAGAAAACTAAATCAAATAAGACTTAGTACAGGCTAAACAAGGTAATTTCTTGTGAGCTAAATCATATAAGGCTTACAGGCTAAAAAGGCAAATACAGGCAAAGTGATTTCTTGTGAGTTCAACCAAATAAGACTTAGCATAAGCTTAATAAATAAATTTATTGTGAGCTATATCAAATAAGACAGTACAGGCTAAACAAACTAATTACTAGTGAGCTATTAAATAAAACTTGGCTAAACAAAGACGAACAAAATTTTGTAAGGCGCTTAAATATTATGCTCCTGTAACTTTTTTAATAATATAATTATCGGGAGCGTGATTTCCATTACATTTTATGTTAAAATATTTCCGACTATTACCCAAGAATAATTTGCCTCCACAGCAGTATTATTAATATATTATGTAGTTGCACTATAATAAAATACATGCGAAATTCAATTCAACATTTTGTTCTTATGAACTATTTAACAATATTATTGTTTAGACTTTTTAATGACTGTAATTATTATAGCACTAAATCACCTATTTGCAAATAACTATTAGCTATATTCAGGCGTTTAGAACACTTTTACCGATGTACCTCAGTGGTAATTTAATAGCATGATATATCTTAGTAGCCTATTAATAAATTAGATTGCATATTGCAGAAAACAGTGCTCTCAGTGTCAAAGGTCTAATAGACGAGATTCCTGAAGAATTTCTTAGCCACAAGGAAAAATATGAAAATGCCATCCGAAAAGCGATCTTATACCAAAGAACTATGGAAAAACTACACGACCCTAAGCTGAACGAAGTTGAAAAAGCATGGTAAAAACGTTATTTTACTGTTCAGACTTTTACGGAGTATGTAACAATGATATTCAAAGTGTTATCTATTGAGAGTAAAACTTTCATTTCTATCACAGCAATTAAGACTTAAGAAGCTTTAGCTTATTTGAAATAGCAAGGTGCTATGAAATAGCTGAAGTATTTATTTCTCTTTTTATATTACTTAGGTCAAACTTACGTCTGAAAATTAAAAAAATGAGTGTGCTCTAGACCACCTGACTAAAGTAAAACTTCTGGTGGGCTGGTGAATGCGCGGCAAATGGAAGTTGAAATCTGTTCACGTAGATCTCCATTGACAACATAACAAAGTTAAAAAAATATATTATTGTATCGGTATGTTTGGTAAAATGACAATTTACAATTGTCAAGATGGCAACATTAAACCAAAGTTATACCGGCCGATAGATGGAGCTAAACTAAAAAAGTTTTACTTCAGTCATGTGGCCTAAAGCACACTCATTTTTTATATTATTATTATAGGTCCTTGGTGAGCTCAAAATATATTATATTTATCATTGTAGGAAGCACTACCGCAGCCAGTTAGGAATAGCAATATTCAAGGATAATTCTCCATTTTCATTGCACTCTATCATGTTCATCCCAGCTATCATGGGACAGGGAACGGAGGAGCAAAAGGCGTACTGGCTGAAGAGGGCGACTAATATGGAGATCATTGGAACTTACGCACAGGTAATAAAGTTCAATAATTTTTTTTGAAGTAAAACTTCTTTACGCACGCTTGACTTGGGAGTAAGCTGGTGAATGCGTGACGAGAGCGTTACGGAAATTGATCGGGCTAGGCGAACGGGAGCTGAGAGTTAGATATAATAATAATAACGCCCAACGATCCCTTTGTCTAGGGACCACAACCAGAACAATAATAACAATAAAATAAATATAAGTTAGTGAAGATAGAAAGAGAGAGAGCGAGAGAGTTACGTTTCCACTCTTTTTTTTAAATAAAGCAACGTTGTAATATTTATCAGCACAGTCTGGTATTAAGATTACTAGACTGTGAGATCAGATCATAAAGTCCCATTTGCTCAGTAGTTTCACTAGCTACAGTGCCCTTCAAACCGGAATACAGTACTGCTTGCACACTACTGCTTGATAGCCGAATAACTGGTAAAGCTGTGGTAATTACCTAGATGAATTTTGTAGAAAAGTCCTACCACGTAGTAAAAACATGGCAAGGCGATAGAGTTATAATAGCAAATTACCCGTTTTCCCACGGAAACAATTAGCTTTTCCGGGATATTAAATAGATGTTAAATTCGGCAATGTAAGCAATCTGTATACAATTATCAAGATCGGTTGGGTAGTTCTATGGTGAAAGTCACACCGACAATAAAACCGACAATGTTTCGCTTTTACAAGTATGTTTATAAAATGTGGATTTATATATATATTTTAAATACATGTTTATTTCAGACTGAACTTGGCCATGGCACGTTCATCCGTGGTCTGGAGACCAGGGCTACTTACGATCCTCAGACCGAGGAGTTCATTCTGCACAGCCCCTCACTCAGCGCTTACAAATGGTGGCCTGGCGGATGTTAGTTTACAAATAATTCTTTTAATTTCTTTACACTTTGAAACGCTTACCGATTTTTTATCTAACATCAAAGTCACATCTTCGTACGTTTTCTATCAGCTTCTAGTGGATATCAGACTGTAAAAAGTACTTAAACTCATAACTGGTAAAAAGTACTTTTAACTAGCAAAATCAGTAAAAAGTAGTTTTGACTGAATTATTCCGTAAAAGTAGTTTCGACTGGTTATATCGGTCAAAACTATTAAAAAGTTAAGGATAACAACGACCGGTGAGGCACTATAAAATATGTAATGCGCAGGGACACTAGGTTAGGTTAGAAATTCGACAACACAACGCGGCCGGCAAACCGTTGGTGTTTTAGCGGTTAAAAGTATTTTTGACTAAGAGCTTCCGTCAAAACTTCTTTCGACCAACCTGTTCAGTCAAAACTACCTTTGGCTGTTTTTCTTCTTCACTTAAAAGTACTTTTGACCGGTTAAAAGTTGTGACTTTCATGTGATTGTAATGATCATAGTAATTATTTTATGCAATTACTATCATCATTACAATCACATTAATAATAGGTCTTTACCTATGAAATTGCCGTATTGCAGTACAGACTTTTTCAAACAAAAAAAAGTTTTGATTGGCTATGAATTCTAAATTCAAATTAATTTCGTTTTAAAAATATGACATTCTATTTACAATATAAGTCTTTTGTTTATTGATTAGCGTTGTATTTTCATTATATTTCAACATTTTTCCTCATAATGGATACTTTGAAATTTCGTGTAATTATGGAATATGAGTTCCGTCGTGGCACCAACGCGGCACAAACGACACGTAACATCAACGACGTTTACGGAGAGAACTGTACAAACGAACGTACAACCCGTTATTGGTTTGCTCGGTTCCGTTCTGGGAATTTTGACTTGAAAAATGAACCTCGTGGTCGTCCGGAAGCTTTGGTCAACAATGATGAATTAAAGGCGATTGTGGAAGCTGATGAATCTCAATCTACAGCTGAGCTGGCAGCAGCTTTTGATGTTAGCATCAAAACAATATTGGTCCATTTGCGACAGATTGGCAAGATAAAAAAGCTTGATAGATGGGTGCCCCACGAACTTAGCGATCGCCAGCGCAACGTACGCGTCGAGACTTGCCTTGCGCTGCTTAACAGGCACAGAAATGAAGGAATTTTGAACCGAATTGTTACGTGCGACGAAAAATGGATTCTTTTTGACAATCGAAAGCGCTCAGCAAGTTGGTTAGATCCTGGTTCGGTACCAAAGCAATGTGCAAAACAAAAAATGACCCCTAGAAAGGTGATGGTCACAGTTTGGTGGTCTAGTGCTGGTGTGATTCATCATAGCTTATTACAAAACGGCGAGAGCATTACTGCAGATGTGTACATTGAAGAACTGACCACAATGATGGCGAAACTCGCACGTCTGCAACAAGCTTTGGTCAATCGGTCGTCTCCACTGCTACTTCACGACAACGCGCGACCCCATACTGCACAACAGACCGTCTCTAAGCTGCATGAGTTGGGTTTGGAAGCTCTCCCTCATCCGCCATACTCACCAGATCTTGCGCCTACCGACTGTTACTTTTTCCAAAATCTGGACAACTTTTTAGCGGGAAAAAAAATCGATTCCCGAGAGGCAGTACAAAACGCCTTTGAAGAGTTTGTTGTCTCCCGTCCTGCTGATTTTTTCAAGAAGGGCATCCATAAACTGCCACAGAATTGGCAAAGATGCATTGATTGCAGGGGTGATTACTTTGAATAAAAGAAATAAATAAGTTCTAAAAAAAAATACTTTAACTTTTTTCAAACAAAACGGCAATTTCATAGGTAAAGACCTAATATATATTATAATTACCATGCTATCATCATTATTATTCTTATCAGTTATCATCTTTTTCCAGTGGGACATACAGCCAATCATTGCGTGGTGATGGCTCACCTCTACATCAAAGACAAGAGCTGCGGTATCCAGCCGTTTATGGTCCAGATTCGCGATGAGGAGACCCACATGCCACTGCCTGGTATTAAAGTAGGAGAAATCGGGGCAAAACTAGGTTTCAACCCTGTCAACAACGGTTTCCTTGGTTTTGAAAACCACAGGATCCCTAGAGATAGGATGCTGATGAAGAATTCTCAAGTGTTGAAAGTAAGTGAATACTGAATACTCGGTACAAGTTAACCAAAATCTTAGATAACGATACGATAGGCATACGATATAGATAAGGAATGCGTTATTATCAAATAATTCCAAGCATCTGCAACTTAGCGATACATAATCATAATATTGATCAAAATCTCAATAGCTAAACACTCCTGCAATATATTTTACAAAGATATTAAATGTTTTTACTACTCTCTAGCAAAAATATTCTACGTCAGGCCAACTATCAAACTTACGACAGAAATTCGAGACGCGGGTCATTTTTTCTCTCACCAGCCAAATTCACCTAGATTCCTTAAATAAATCTATGAGTATCGTAGTTATAAGTCTAATTACGTTGCCCTCCAATAATATCTACAATTTGGCAGCTAACGTATACCGGTTTGCTTTTTAATATTATTTAATATTATATTTTAGGACGGCACGTTCATCTCCTCACCAAACGACAAGCTGACTTACGGTACTATGGTGTACGTCCGAGTGGTGATTGTGAACAGCATGGCCAACCTGCTCGGCAAGACCGCTACCGTCGTCGTCAGATATTCGGCAGTGAGGCGACAGTCACAGCCAAAACCTAAGTACGTGGCATTATGCTCTTAACATTGTTTTGTAATTTAATTTGACACGAGAGACACTTGTGCCTATTTTTACACAGGAACAACTTTCCGGGATAAAAAGCATAATCTGTTTCGGTTAGAATAAGCAATCTGCGTGCAAAACTCCATGTTGATCATATCAGCCATTTTGGCGTCAAAGCCTCACAAATACAAACAAACAAACCTTTCATATTAAAATACTTATAATTTGGCTAGTAGAATAGGGATAATTTTTCAATTGTTGAAATGAGTGAAGCATGAGTATCAGAGATGCTTCTCTGATATCTGATGAATGATTGTTATGATTGGACAAAGCGGGTACTTCCTACTCCACGACGAGTACTGTTAATGTAGTTAATTGTATATGTAAAGTATATTGTTTACAGTGAACCAGAGCCCCAGATCCTGGATTATGTGACTCAGCAGCATAAAGTATTCATCGCCATTGCGACCAGTTACGTCTTCACTTTCACAGCAAAGTGGCTGTGGGATTTGTACAAGAAGGTCAACACTCGCTTGGCAACCGGGAAGACTGATGAACTGCCAGAGGTAATTATGCTGAAGATGAATGATTGAAAACTTTGCTCACATTTTTAATCATCCACCTGTCGCTTTCCATAGTTCAAATTTCGCTGAGCTCTGCATGAATCAATGTTCAAGGTGTGGATTTTGCAGTTACTTTTTCAATGGTGAAGGAAAATATCGTGATGTATTCTAGAATCACAAAATTCGAGAGCATATTGTCTCCACCGACCGACACTTTGATCAAGTAATCTCTTCTTGTGAAAAAAGGCCCCCGTCGTGGACTGATGATATTTATTATGGGCCATTTTTATTTCAGCTCCATGCTCTAGCCTGCTGCCTAAAGGCAGTCAGTACATCAGATACGGCAACTCTTGTAGAGAAATGTCGGCTGGCGTGCGGAGGCCACGGCTACATGATGTCTTCTAACTTGCCTCAGACTTATGGGCTGGCTACCGCAGCCTGTACGTATGAGGGGGAAAACACCGTGCTGATGCTACAGACTGCTAGGTGAGCTAGGTTAAGTTGGGTAAGGTTAGGTTTTAGGGTTTTAGGGTTATAGGGATAAATTGGCCATGTGTTGGGTTATAAGCCGACATGCTCAAACACCACAGAGGCTGTTGTAAATAAGTCATGTTCATTTATATTCAGCAGTTGTTAACTTCCTTTGATGGCAAGACAATTACAAACGCTTGCTCGGGGTTAATATAATTATTTTTCAGGTCTCTAGTGAAAGCCTGGGAACAGGCTGCTAAAGGCAAGTCTGTGGCACCGACTATGGCGTATCTAACGAAGAAATCTTCTTTGAAGTGGGATGGATCCGTCGATGGCATTATTAGGAGTTTCCAACAAGTAGCTGCTGGGTAAGTAATTAAGTAGATATTAACCCTTAGTTTGTTAAAAAGATAAGTGAAAGGTCAGATTTCTCTAAATATTTATTTTTCAGAACTTGGTTCTGTTAGTTCTTCTGTTCACCACTAAAGGAAGATTAAGCATCTTGAATATTGAAGTTCCAAAATGGTAATATATTTTTGTAGGAAATTGTCGACAGCTGTAAAATGTATGGAGAGATACGTCAAATCAGGACTGTCACCGGAGGATGCGTGGAACAGGACTTCGGTACAGCTGGTAGCAGCATCTGAGGTACTGTAGCTACTTTTAGCTAGCTGCCGCGCGAAGTTTTCCATGCCATGGCAATCAACTTAGCTATAAGGCAATTTATGATTTACTAGATGCTCCCCGCGGGTTTACCCGTGGATAAAAAGTATTTTAATTATTTGTCTCATCCCACGGGAACATTTCATTTTTCCGGGATAAAGTGTAGCTTATATGTTAATCCAGTGTATAAGCTAAGTACCGAATTTCATCCAAATCCATTCAGCCGTTCGAGCGTGAAGGAGTAAAAAACATATACACTTACACACATACAAACGTTCGGCTTTATAATAATAATAGTGTGATTTACTTAAGATTCTATTACAGGCCCATTGCCGTGTTTTTATTCTGTCTACATACAAATCAGAGATAGAATCGAAAGGCGCATCGTTATCGGTCCCTGTGAGACGGGCTCTGAACCTGCTGGTGGCGCTTTATGCTCAGTACTGGTCACTGGAGAAACTAGGAGATCTTCTGCTGGTAAGTGATCATTGATGAAGTTCCTCTTTGCTGGCAGAATGACGTATGCTAACAGTTATATAATAAAATAAAAATAAAAACGAGTGTGCTTTAGACTACACGACTGAAGTAAAACTTCTTTAGCTCCATCTATCGGCCGGTATGATATTGTTTTTGCTTTGTTCAATGTTAATGTCGCCATCTTGACAATTGTAAATTGTCATTTTACCGGACATACCAATATGATAATACATTTTAAGCAATTTTTAACTTCGTTATGTTGTCAATGGAGATCTACGTGAATCAACCACTTTCAACTTCCGTTCGTCTCGTCGCTTATTCTCCAAGTCAAGCGTGCATAAAGAAGTTTTAATAAAATAAAAAAAAATCACAAGTACACATCGCATTGGTTCATCATCTACCTAAAGATGTCCAAAGCTGAAAATAGACCCCCTGCGTATATAGCAGTATATACGCATGCGATTGTGTGTGTGTGCGTATATCGGAGATAGGTACAGAGGGATTATGACGATGTTAATACCAAATCGTCAAAATAGTTTTTGTTTTTAAGTTAGATTTCATTTCTAGAAGCACTTTGTCAAAGATGAGGAAAATAAGACAGGGCCTATTGTAAATAAATATATTCTGGAACGCACTATTATGGCTGATAAGGTCATAATTGAAGGGGTGAGAATAAAAAGGGTTTAACTGACAAATTGATAGTTTCGAGAAAATTGACTTTAAACTTCAACAGCCTCATTTTAATGTAGAGTGCGTATTAAGTAATAGAAAAGGTTTATGTAAGTTTCAGTTGCTTGAAAATGTATTCATTCTATTTTAAAATACAAAACATAGTACTAATTCTTACAATTACTGTAAAAATATAATATAATATACTAAATATATATTTTTATGCTAAGCTAACTGTATTCCTGTGTCAGATAAACCGTTCTAAGACTGAAAATCTCGAGGTTTAAGCCTCATATCGGTTTTTGAGATTGTATTATTATAAATAAATTTCACGCTGAATCCAACGATACCCATAAGTCATTTTGTGAAAAGAATCAGTTAAACCCTTTTTGATCTCACCCCTTCAATTATATAAAGGTTTCTGTGTACCAAATTATTAACTTAATCCATTAATTACAAGTTACAAGTAAGTTAATGTTACAGTTAATGCCCTCATGTATAAATAATCTTGTAAATATATCACAACTAACAATATGTAAGTTGTATACTAAAAAAGAGCACAGACCCAGGAGTCTGTGGAAAAGTAGCATAAAAAAAGTACACTTAATGTAAGTGTAAGTTACGTAGTTAACGCTAAATCCCACGACACAGGTTGCCCTAGTGTGGGATTCAGAGTTTCATAGTTATCATACCCTCTTTTACTGTACCAACATTCTATGTACCTATTTTATCTGATGTATTGTTTTTTGTCAAATAAATTATCATTATCATAAAATTAAAGTACAGTTAATGGTATCAACCATTACCAATACTGTCAACTTTAAAAAATCCAATACTATTTCAAATAACAAGTGTTTAATATGTAGATAGATAGATAGATAGAGAACTCTTTATTGTTCCACCAATGAAATATAAAAATATCAAGAAAAACTTATAAACTAGTGTTACAATGGGCGGTCTTATCGCTGAAAGCGATCTCATCCAGACAACCTTTGGATGGACAGTATTAAATGCAAAAGAGTAGACGGTGGTGTATGACAATTTAAAAGAAATCTATTAACAATAATTAAAAAAACATATACTTAATTTTTAGCAATAAATATACCTACATCCTAATACTTATATAATCATAATATTATAGTAAACTAATACATATTCTATATTACTTATAAAGCATATCATAAAATAGCGTGATGAATTAATGCATATGTATAAGTCTATACATACTTCAATTACAGTACACAACGATCTCACAGCCCGACGTTTGGGAGCTACAGCGAAATTATGAGGACCTCCTAGAAAAGATACGACCCAACGCTGTAGGATTGGTTGACGCCTTTGATTACAGGGATGAGGTAAGATAAATAAATCCTTAGAACCAGAGAGAACATGGGGTACATACCCCATTGTCATATTTGTTCTCGTTTGTGTACTATACGTACAGAGGCTGGCAAATTTGGATTTATATTATAGATATAAATCCAAATTTGCCAGCCTCTGTAGTGCGTTGGTTAAACAGCACCCCTACCGCGTAACCGTTCTGGGAATCGGCTTCGCCTGCCATCGTGCACGCGCCAATTAACAAGTCCACGAGTGCGAGCAAGAGGGAACACGATTACGATCTCCACCGGACTTACGCGGTAAGGCCCCAGGTCGACTGATAACCCGGAAGCGGTGGGTTCGATTCTCGCGGCAGGACAAGGCGAAAATACTTTTTCTGTATCTGAGTGTTGTGGGACCATGGCCCTCGTAGTTCCTGGGTCTCTAGATACAGGAAATTCTAGTTAGGGTACAGAATCTATGTATGTGATCGTTGAAATAAAAGCTGTATTTAAATATTTAGAAATAATAATAATAACGCCCAACGATCACATACATAGATCCTGGACCCTAACTAGGATTCCCTGTACCTATCTAGGTAAAAATTCCAATTATTGTACCTATCTCTCAGTTTCTCTATAGCTATCAGGTTAACTAATATAAAGTTAAATTATATGATATCCATTTTATAATTGAAGGGGTGAGAACAAAAAGGGTTTATCTGATTTTTTTCACAAAATGACTTATGGGTATCGTTGGATTCAGCGTGAAATTATCTTTAATAATACATTCTCAAAATACCGAAATGATGCTTAAATCTCGAGATTTTGAGTCTAAAAACGGTTTATCTGTCACAGGAATACAGTTCGCTTAGCATACAAACATTACTATATTTATTTTATTATATTATAGTTTTACAGTAATTGTATGAATTAGTACTATATTTAGTATTTAAAAATAGAATTAAAACATTTTCAAGCAACTGAAACTTACATAAACCTTTTCTATTACCTTATAAGCACTCTACATTAAAATGACGCCGTTGACGTTTAAAGTCAATTTTCTCGAAACTGTCAATTTGTCAGTTAAATCCTTTTTATTCTCAACCCTTCAATTGTTTATAATACTCCGTCAGATCCTGAACTCGACCCTGGGCGCGTACGACGGGCGCGTGTACGAGCGGCTGATGGAGGAGGCCCTCAAGAGCCCCCTCAACGCGGAGCCCGTCAACCGGAGCTTCCATCAGTACCTGAAGCCCTTCATGCAGGGCAAGCTATGAACATGGAAATTCATGAACTACAAATGATTTTGTGGGAGCATCGTGCACGCGCGCGCATGTCTAGCGCGCATTGCGCGCGGTAACTGATTTGTGCGCATTTTTTTTTTTTTTTTTTTTTTTTTTTTTTTTTTTTTTTTTTGAACGAGCTAATGCTGTTGGTCTCTATCGACCTTTACAGCGTCACCGGGCGGGAGGGCGGGCGCTTAGGGCGCCCAGCCGTCAAAAGTGGGAGGCAACTAGCTCAAGGGCACCCCTGGGGTGCGAGCCTCGGCTTGGGCCGTTGCCGGGATAAGAGGATCGAGAAGGCTACGTCCACTGGAAGAGTGGACCCTATTGAAAGTCGCGACCGTTCTAGCTAACCTACGGGGGGTACGTCGACCTCGCCGGCGGGGTCGGTGTCTGATTGTGTTACGCTGGTATCCTATACCGGTGCCGAAAGCGGTACCTGAGCCAGAAGGGCTAGACTGGTCCGGTGATCCTAGCGCAGCCGATACTACGGCTGCTATAGGATCATCCGGGTCGCTCAAGACGTGTCTCGGGCGGCGACGACGGGGTGGCGAGTCTGTCGTGTCTGTACAGTAGTTTGAAGCTCTGACTACGAGAGGGTTGGGGTGATGAGGTGCCGCATCAAAATAGCGGCGGGATGCATCCTTCATAAATTGACGGATGGATGGGAGTTCGAGATCGCAGTGGAGGTCGGAGTTTCGCTGGTACCAGCGAGCCCCGACCACCTTGCGGACAAAGCGGTTCTGGATCACCTGAAGTCGATCCAGATGTACTGAGGGAGTATGAGCAAACGCGACAGATGCGTAGGTCATAATGGGGCGAACGCAAGTTTTGTAAAGCGTCACCTTATTTCTAAGGGACAGCTTACTACGCTTGCAGATGAGAGGGTGGAGGCGGCCTAAGACAAAGGCAGCCCTATCGCGCACTCGCTTAATATGGTCCTTGAAGTTGAGTTTGGTGTCAAGGGTAACCCCCAGGTATTTGGTAGACGAAGCCCAGGGAATGGGCTTGTCGAACAAGGACAGTGGTTTCGCTGGCGGACCACGCTTGTAGTCAGAAAAGTACATCGCTGCACTTTTATCTGGGTTAACCGTGATCCGCCATTTCCTGAACCAAGCACCGATCTCGGTGAGGGCTCGTTGGAGGCGACCACGCATGTGAACTCTCTGCCATCCGGAGCAGTAGATAGCGGTGTCATCCGCAAAGAGTGCGAGCTGCACACTGGGATGAAATGACCGCGGGATATCGCTGGTGTACAGCGAGAAAAGCAAGGGGGAAAGCGCGGAGCCCTGGGGCACTCCGGCTCTGATAGGATGGGGAGACGATCGCTCCCCCTCGACGCGGTAGCGAAAGCTTCGATCCCTAAGGAAGTCTTGTATGATGTGCACAAGACGATCTGGCACGCCGATGTGGTACAGCTTGAAAATCAAGCCGTCGTGCCAGACTTTGTCGAAGGCTTTCGCCACGTCTAAGAAGACTGCGAGAGTCCCTTTCGGTTTTGGATTCGCGTTGAAGCCATCTAGAATGTGCTCCGTGATGCGGTGCACTTGTTGAACGCAAGAGTGTCTAGCTCTAAAGCCAAACTGCTCGTCGGGAAGGAGTTTATGTTCGTGGATATGGGACCAGAGACGCCTCCGAATGAGACGCTCGTAGATCTTCCCCAGAGTACTGAGGAGACTGATGGGCCGGTAGCTAGAGGGCTCGGTAGCCTTCTTGCCTGGCTTGTGGATGCCGATGACGTCGGCGGACTTCCACGCAACGGGGAAAGAGCAGTTGCTCATGGCCGCATTGAAGATGCTGACTAGGAGATAGATTAAGGGGACAGAAAAGTGTTTGACCACTTTGTTGCTGATACCATCAGCGCCGGAGGCTTTACGGATAGCGAGACCCTTGATGACAGACTCAACTTCGGCGGCCCTAATAAGCTCGAGCGGGGGGTCGGAAGGTGGTAGGGAGCTGCGACGTTCGACTTCACTGACCACCGTATGGAGGTGGGCAGGGTCAACGTGATCGGGGGAAAGGTTGCACTGGGCCTCGAGGCTCTCAGCCAAACACTCGGCTTTTTCCTCATCATCGAACGCGGGGACTTGGTTTGGCCTATCAAGAGGGGGCATCGTTCTAAGTGTGTCACTTTTCAGAGTTCGAGCCAGCCGCCAGTAAGCCTGGTGGGTTGGCTCGAGCCCTGAAAGTAGGTCTGTCCAGTTCTGGGCGCGAAGATCACTTATGCGTTTCTTAACAGCACGCTGTAAGAAATTCAAAGTGGATTTGTTATCACGGGAGGGAGCCGCGTCATATGCCCTAGTGGCGGCGTTCTTTGCTGTCAGCAGTCTCCTCACGTCCTCGGGCAAGTCCCAGCGGTGGTCCACCACCGGTACCTGCTTAGAAGACTCACCGATCACAGTGCGGAGGTGACTAGTGAGAGCATCGATCGCGGTGGAGACGTCATCTAGTGTCTGTATGTCGTCAGGTACCTTGTCTAAGTCTGGTGAACTGATAGCTTTCAGGGATTCCCCCAATCGCTTCCAGTCCACCACTGTCTTAGTCTGGGGTATCAGTTCAGTTGGATCCGAGCCTAGTCTCATGAGAACGGGGCGGTGGTCAGAGTCAAGTTCGTGGAGCACTTCTATCGAGCTTAACCTGAGGGCTACGCCTTTTAAAAGTGCTATGTCGAGTATGTCTGGTCGTTGGTCGAGGTTCCCGGGGAACCTGGTCGGAGTCATGGGTGCGATAATGTCAAAGGTGTGGTGGTCTGTGTCTGGTCGTGGGTCAGTTAGCTGTTCAAGTATCCTACCGTTGGTGTTGGAGGTGTGACAGTTCCACATGACGTGTTTGCTGTTGAAGTCTCCCGCCAGTATGACGGAGCTTCCCAGAGAAAGTAGCGCGTTGATATCACTACTGAGCAAACGTTTATCAGGGGGAAGGTAGCAAGACGCTAGTATGATCGGTTCGTGGCCGTTCATAGCTAGGCGACAGCAAGACGCTTCTAAGTTGATTAAAGATGAGGGAGTATCAATTGGGATGCAGTGAAGAGACCTTCGGTAATAGATAAGCGTACCGCCTCCGGCATTGGTAAGCCTATCATTACGAACCACTACGTAATTGGCGATCTTAGGATCCCGCTTACTAGGTTTCAGGAGGGTCTCCTGTACAAGCATCACATCGACCTGATGGGTCTTACAAAAGTTATGAACCAAGTCGCGTTGACGAGTGAGGCCGTTTGCGTTGAAAAACGCTAACGCTACGGAGCGAGGTTTAACCTTTTTTGGTGTACTATCCATATTAGATAGTACTAAAAGAAGGTAAGGGGCAGCGCATGATAGCGTCGAGAATGCCATCGTGCTGGACCAGGGCACAGAAACGGTCCTCGGGAGTGGCGGCTGAACGAAGTTTGTGTGCTAGCACACGTACTTCCTTCAGATCGATGGCTGATAGGCTCTGCTTAATCAGAGCCAGATCTTCCATCAGGGAAGTTGTAGCCTGGCCAGAGGGACCAGACTTAGAGGCGGGAGGGCTAGTGTGGGCTACAGGCAGCGCTTCAACAATAGCTGGAGCGCTGCTAGGTGTCGCTGGCGCGGCCTGCGCCCGGACCATGCTCGGGGGCTTGGACCAGGCGTTGACTACGGGAGGCGGTGCCTGAGAGGGCTGTGTGCTGCTTGCCGAGACAAGGGATAGCTTAGAGCTTATTCCTTGAGCGCCAGTGGTAGGTGGATTGGGGCGTGATGGCGCGCGCCCGCTAGTCCTGCGTGTGCTGCGCGGTGCCTTCGGGCAACCACGATAGTTCGCGGTATGCCCTGAGTTTCCGCACAGAACGCAGCTTGGCGGGTCTGGACTGTCCCGAGTGCGGGAACAGTCGGCGGTGCCATGATCCCCAAGGCACTTAACACAGCGGGGCCTGGCGTAACAAAAACGTGCCGCATGCCCATAGAGCTGGCAGCGATGGCACTGGGACGGAGTACCGTTTCGGTGTGGGGCCTCGACCGTGACCGCTGAAAGTTTGTCTACCTCCTTCAGATTGAAGATAGACTTCCCCTTTGCGGTGCGGTCGAGCACAACCAAGACAAGGTCGAAGGCAGTTTTGGTACGACCACTGTATAGGCGGTGAACTTCCCGAACCGGGAACTCCTGGGCTTTGAGGTCCTTGAGGACAACCTCTTCCTTCACCTCCTTCGGTATTCCGCGTAGGACTACACGAAGAACTTTCTCTTCCTCGAGAGCATAGGTATGAAAACCTATTTTCTCTTGGCGGAGAATACGGGTGAGGAGACGATGGTCGTCCGAGGTTGCCACTTGGACTTTAATGCCCGAGTTGGTCGGTCTGGCGGACGTGTAGTTCACCTTCCTGGTGGTAAGGAGAGATGAAACATTGCTCCATTTCTCCTTTTCCTGGACGTACAGAGGTGGAGGTCGCTCCGGTCTCGAGGCTGATGATCCCGAGGAGGGCACATCTACCTCAATGGCGGGTGATCCTCTGCGGTCGGAAGGGCCGCTTACTGCCCCAGGACTGGGGCAGGCTGCCTTGGACGGGGGAGGAGAGGAAGCTGTCGCGGGGCGCTTCCTTCCTTTAGTGACTGTGATGAAGCCATCATCATCAACAGGGTCAGGAGAGGCGGGACTTTCGCACTCCATCAGTGAGGAAATTACCTCTACCGACGGAGTGGTAAAAATAGGCGAGCGGGAGCGCGGTCGCTCGCGGGTTTCGCTGTCACAGCTTCGCGGTGACGGGGTCGGGGGGGGTCCGCGGATGGCGGGGGAACGGGAAGTGTTGCGGGAAGCAACCTTCTCCGTTTTGCGTGCGCGGGCAACGCTAACTGAGTCAGCGGGTGGCGGAGGCATCACCGGTGATGCGGGCTCACTGGTAGCCAGTGCGGATGGAGTAGGAGTCCTAGCAACGAACTTGGACCAAAGGTTTTTAAGATCGGGGTTGAACCGGATGGCCCAGTCGAAAAATTCGAACAGTTGCCTTGCGGCAACGTCCGACGGGATAGACTCCATCCCGGCGTGCTCCGGGATGGAGTGGGGAGTAAGCAGTAACGCCCCGCCTGTGAAGGCGGAGCGGTGTGTACCTAAAGTGTAGCCCTAATTAGCGTACCGTCTGCAATGCAGCACGGGTGAATACCTGAACGCGGATCCCTACGTCTTCTGCAGCTCCTGCTGCGCCGACGAGTGTACCCGGACGCGGCGGCAGCCAGTCACGCGCACGAGCGCGGAGGCTACGCGGCGACGACGACAACGCACTCGGGCCGCGGCACACGCTCGGACGTGGCGACGGCGAAACGCGCACAACACTTCACTCGCGGCACTGGTAGCGACGGCGCTAATTGTCTATAATGTCCAGCAAACAGTCTCTTCACTCACGGCACTCGCGAGACGGGTGGGGCCCGGGAGGGGCCGTCGGAGACGCGCGGGGCGCGCGGGGGCGGCCGCTCGGCGCGGCGGCGCCGGGCGGACTGCGGTTGCGGTGTGCTGAGCACAGCGCGGAGGCGGGGAGCGCGTAACGGAAGCGCTCAAAGACGACCGCTCGGGGCGGTGTCGAGAGTCGGACTGAGTAGTGGTGATTTGTGCGCAGTGCCCGCGCGTATATTTATACTGTGCGAGTAGGAAGCACGATATGACGTGAGCGAGAGAGAACTATGCGCGAATTTTAATTTTGGTATAAATCTGTGCCTTAGTCTCAATCTATAGATTACGTGCAACTTTTTTCTGTCCCTTCGTTTTATGTGAAAAAGCCGGAATGTCGAAAATAAAAGAGAAAGATACCCTGTGGGCGTACTTAAACTTTAGACATCCGCAAATGTTATCCACATTTAACAAGGTGGACTTTTGTGCAAACACACGAATAATCAAGTCGGCAAACAGAAGACATTTGTCAATTTACTAGATGGTACGATTTTCTGCAGAGTTCGTCTAGGTAGGTATCACCGCATTACCAACCGCCTAGCAGTAGTGCGCAAGCACTACTATGTTTCAGTTTCAAGGGCACTGTATGGGCAAATTAGTCTTTATAACCTAATCTCACGGTTTAGAAATCTTATTACTATCAATCAATCAAATGTTTATTTGCTAGAACACAATTTTCAAGAGATGTTAACATAGGTAAGTTACTTAAAATAATTAAGACATTTCATGTTCAACCTGCATGCAAGTGTGCAAATATTAAATAATATTTTTGTTACAGTACATGTACTAGACTGTGCTGATGTCTCAGGATGACGTGCGTAGTGCGGTGTCACGCGAAACTATGCTTTAGAGTTCCGAGTAACACTGCAGCTGATATGGGCAGCCGTGTAGCTTAACATCAGGTGAACGACTACGTCGTCATGTCATTCCTTAACATAAAAAACGTATAAGATTCATGAACTTGTTCTATTGTTGTCGGTAAAAAAAAACGAGTGTGCTGACAACACAACTGAAGTAAAAATTCTATAGCTCCATCTCTTTTGCCCCTACAGTAATATATGAAACGTAACTCTCTCTTTTTATCTTCACGTAGAGAGGGAGATATACTTATATCTCTCTCTTTACGTGAAAATCATAGCAACGTCAATGGCAACTTCTGTTCGCCAGTTTACCCCCAAGCCAACTTTTACTTTAAAAAGTCCGAGTGCTCTGAGTTTACGAGTGCTGACAGTAGTGCGAGCGTACCCACAAGGCAACACTAGTTCTAAAAATATACCAAAACCGTGTCAAAGAACTCTCAAATAAAATTAATTACTTACAATGCGGTCGTATAAGTAGAGTCATTAATTTAATGATGACCCATCCAGCTTACATTTAAATATTAACTTTGAGAAAGCTTATTGATAAATCGATAGTTGTTTAATAGATAAGGCTTGTAAATTTTATTGTATTAGTAAAAAATCTATATACAAAGTGGAATTTAATTCGTTCTTTTCTTTTAATATATGTTTTCAGTCCATGCTATAGAATGCTCCTATATAACTCAATAAAAAAGTACTTATGAAATAAAACTTAAATCTAGGTATTATCAAATTTAAATACTAAAAAAAGCCTTGTGACATTGAACAAAGCAGGTGTTTTATTGTCTACGAAACATTTACAAGGCACTCGTATCGTCGTATCGTTAAATAGAGTGTTAGTGTCTGTAGTGTTAGTGTATCTGCAATAGCTGCCAGCTATTTTAAGAGGCACTAAATACTAAAACAAAATCAGTTATTTTTTTTAATTGGATTTTGTACTAATATTCTATAGCATGGTCTGAGTACCTACATACATTTGAGGCAAAGAGTGAATTAAATGCCACCTTGTATATAAAAATTTCGTGTCACAGTGTTTGTTCCATACTCCTCCGAAGCGGCTGAACAGATTTTGATGAAATTTAATATTCACACTTGGTAGGCCTGAGAATAGGTTTTTATCTACTTTTCATCATCATCATCACCACGCGGGTGAAACCGCGGGGCACAGCTTGTAATGTATAAATATAATAAAGCGAATAAAAATAAATTTATATAATTTAAATAACGGCGCCGAAAACCATGCGGTTTCCTTATTTATTTCATTTATTTATTAGGTTTTAGAAGACTATCGACTATTATAAACTAAAATATACAATGAATGAAATAACAAAGAAGCCATTAAAAAGTCTTCACAAGTAGAAATAAAATGAAAACTACAACAATACTACACTAACTACGTTGTGCACTAGACTAAAAAAAAATAATTAAATAATTATTCAAAGTTTGACTTTGTCAAAAGATTTATTGCAAATTAAGTTATTGTACTAAGCATATAAAATTACAAAGTGCTTACTGTCAAAATTCAGAACTGTCAGTATACCTACTCTTGTTATAAATTTTAAGCTATATTAAAAAGGGTATAACCGACACATATTAACAGTTAGCGTGTACCTGGTAGATAAGGTGTGATTTCGGCCGTAATCACACAACGTTCTCGAATTTTGTGATTCTTGGAAATGTCTATTCTTTACCTTCATCGTTCTAAAGCGAGTGCAAATTCCGCACATATAGCTTGAAGCTTCCGAATTTGAACCTGGATGCATCGGTTTGAAAGTCACACAAGCTACCACTGATCTACACTCATTTTTCACGTACTTTTAAGGTATATTTATGTAATTTGTATTTAAATTTTTAAATGTTTTTCTAATCTGATCGAAGCGAAACGTGACAAAAATGATGGCCTCTACTTCAGCCAAAAATTGAGCATTGCCATTCAACGTGGCAATGCTGCTAGCATATTGGGCACGTTGCCTACTGGTAGTGGTTTGTAAGATTAAGTTTTCTTTTCATTGATTTCTGTTTTTATTTATAAATTTGTAGTAATTATTTAATTTTATATTTTATACATACAACAAACAATCGTACGGCCTGATGGAAATAGTTCACCGTAGCCTATAGTAATAGAGACGATTTTCCCGCGTCAGAACTTTGTATCATAGAATCAACGATAACATATTCTACAAGTCATGATCGATTAAAAAACCACTTCAAATAACAAATAGAAACAAAAGAACAACTCAAGGATACCTGGCGTGCAACGGTAAACGTACTATCGATTTATAATGTACTGTTACAACGAGATATCGTTTGAACTAACAGGATTATCTAAAGATATTTATGATCAACTTAAATTATACAGACTGATACAGACAGTAATGAAAAACTATAAGGAGATAGATAGCTCAACTTCTTAATTAAATAATCTAAAACAAAAAATGTCTCTTAAAAACACCAGATGTAATTAAAAAAATGTAATTGTTAAGGCTAACTGTTCTTCGGAATCACACTAATATTATAAAGGCAAAAGTTTGTATGTGCGTATGTGTGTATGTTTGTTACTCCTTCACGTTTAAACGGCTGGATGGGATTTAGATGAAATTTGGTACCAAGATAGCTTATACACTGGATTAACATATAGGCTACATTTTATTCCGGAAAAATGAAATGTTCGCGTGGTATGAGCATATAATTAAAATACTTTTTAACCGCGTGTGAAACCGCGGGGCGCAACTAGTTGAAGAATAATTTTATCTTCTAGGCTGATCTTTAATTAAGGTAATGTTCTATGTTGCTGCATAACCGTACAAATCTGAAGACAGTTAATAGGTAGTTTTTTAATAAAAATTGTATCACCTTTTATGATCAAGTCTGGCAACGCAATAAATCTTACATCTACTGTATTTTATCTTAACAATTCCATACAATCATGTTCGAGTCCATAAAACTTTTTTCCATTTCAAATTAGAATGTCTTATGAAATTTATATGTCCTGTTGATGAACTAATAAATTTTCTACTGGAGCAATATTATATGCAAATTATGTTGTATACACATGTTTTACATACGCATAAATTTAAAAAAATTTAACAGGATATAATAATGTTTTTTTTTTGGTTTGGCTCCACACTATTGTGTATTTAGCCAGTGTCAAGTAATTTAATAATGATTTACAGATAAGAATAGATTTGCGGCGTGTTTTTTTTTTGTTTTTGTTTTGGCTCCACACATTTGTGTATTTAGCCAGTGTCAAGTAATTAATTTCTTAAGTTAATTAATATTATATATATGTGTCAAGTCAAGTCACATTCCAAATCATCAAGTCAAGTCATACTCCTAGTAAAGTGGTGGTAATTTTACTAGAAGCTTCTATGTAGTTATGGAAACAACACGAAAAGAAACGTTTCACCATCATTATACCACTTTCCCATACTCATGCCTGTATTCTAGCACTTAACGAATAAAATGCCACCAATGTATGCACTAGCACTGAAAATAACACAAGTTTTGGAAAACAATATAATGTGGTGACGCGATCTTTTTCGTTTTCCCGCCAAAACTCCTTACGGTGCGCGGCGTGTTTCTCATTACAATAAATTAGAGTGATTGGAGTCAAATGGTCTAGATTTCCAGTTTTTAATAAGTGCTCCAGATTAATTGTAGCCTAGCGTAGCATTTTATGTTCTCTTTGATTTGTGAAAGCCAGTATTCAAGTTCCAAGAATGTTGCCTAAAATAATTCTCATGTTTGACCGTCGGTTTGTCAAAAACTATATAAACTGATGTCTATGGTTATGATAATTTTGTTTATGACTGTTATATCTTCACTATAGAGCTATTTATTTATTGGTCTGAGGTATTTTCTTTTGTTAAGTTGGCTTTTACAAAGCCTGTGAATTTCGCTTTATTTTAACTGTTATACATGTATTTTCCTTAGTAACTACTGCAAAAGTATTAATACTGAATTTTGAATAATATAACCGGTTATTCACAGTATTTTATCGCTTATATGGAAAGTAATTTCATCACAAAGTACCATTCATTGACGTGATTATTTTTTATTGAGGATGTAACCTTTTTGGTTAAATCAATCTGGAATGATGAAAGGCCAAGAAGGTCGATATATCAATCTTGTGAAGGCCGATCAATGTCAATGTCAGCTGTACATTGAAAATTTATATATATTTTTTTTATTTTGGGTTGGCTCCACACTATTGTGTATTTAGCCAGTGTCAAGTAATCGGAATTTTTTTGAGTTAATTAATATAATAGGTCTTTACCTATGAAATTGCCGTATTGCAGTACAGACTTTTTCGAACAAAAAAAAGTTTTGATTGGCTATGAATTCTAAATTCAAATTAATTTTGTTTTAAAAATATGACATTCTATTTACAATATAAGTCTTTTGTTTATTGATTAGCGTTGTATTTTCATTACATTTCAACATTTTTCCTCATAATGGATACTTTGAAATTTCGTGTAATTATGGAATATGAGTTCCGTCGTGGCACCAACGCGGCACAAACGACACGTAACATCAACGACGTTTACGGAGAGAACTGTACAAACGAACGTACAACCCGTTATTGGTTTGCTCGGTTCCGTTCTGGGAATTTTGACTTGAAAAATGAACCTCGTGGTCCTCCGGAAACTTTGGTCAACAATGATGAATTAAAGGCGATTGTGGAAGCTGATGAATCTCAATCTACAGCTGAGCTGGCAGCAGCTTTTGATGTTAGCATCAAAACAATATTGGTCCATTTGCGACAGATTGGCGAGATAAAAAAGCTTGATAGATGGGTCTGAGCTGGCAGCAGCTTTTGATGTTAGCATCAAAACAATATTGGTCCATTTGCGACAGATTGGCGAGATAAAAAAGCTTGATAGATGGGTGCCCCACGAACTTAACGATCGCCAGCGCAACGTACGCGTTGACACTGGCCTTGCGCTGCTTAACAGGCACAGAAATGAAGGAATTTTGAACCGAATTGTTACGTGCGACGAAAAATGGATTCTTTTTGACAATCGAAAGCGCTCAGCAAGTTGGTTAGATCCTGGTTCGGTACCAAAGCAATGTGCAAAACGAAAAATGACCCCTAGAAAGGTGATGGTCACAGTTTGGTGGTCTAGTGCTGGTGTGATTCATCATAGCTTTTTACAAAACGGCGAGAGCATTACTGCAGATGTGTACATTGAAGAACTGACCACAATGATGGCGAAACTCGCACGTCTGCAACCAGCTTTGGTCAATCAGTCGTCTCCACTGCTACTTCACGACAACGCGCGACCCCATACTGCACAACAGACCGTCTCTAAGCTGCATGAGTTGGGTTTGGAAGCTCTCCCTCATCCGCCATACTCACCAGATCTTGCGCCTACCGACTATTACTTTTTCCAAAATTTGGACAACTTTTTAGCGGGAAAAAAGTTCAATTCCCGAGAGGCAGTACAAAACGCCTTTGAAGAGTTTGTTGTCTCCCGTCCTGCTGATTTTTTCAAGAAGGGCATCCATAAACTGCCACAGCGTTGGCAAAGATGCATTGATTGCAGGGTGATTACTTTGAATAAAAGAAATAAATAAGTTCGAAAAAAAAATACTTTAACTTTTTTCAAACAAAACGGCAATTTCATAGGTAAAGACCTAATATATGTAAAGTCAAGTCAAGTCACAGTCCAAGTGAACCAAGTCAAGTCATAGTCATGCCTGTAGTCCAGCACTTAACGAATAAAATGCCACCAGTTTTATGCACTAACACTGAAAATAACACAAGTTTTGTTTAATTTACACAATAATACAATGTGGTGACGAGATCATTTTCGTCTTCCCGCCAAAACTCATATTTTACAGTTTGAAATTTGAAATGAGCAAATCACGGACTAATGTTTCACTGAAAAGAATCCGAAAATGTATTTTTGAATTTTAATGTGTGATAAGGGTGGATTATTATCCGTTAAGTGTTCGCGAACGTTATGGGAATATTGCCAGCTTTTTGGGTACGCTCCCCGTAGGTGATCTGTTTTATTTACAACCTCATTTTCCCTACAATTTATTTTTGTCTCTATTTAAAGCATTTTTTTTTCATTTTCCATTATAGTAGTAAGTTTAAATAATAATAGTGGAAGATTAAAATCAAAACAAAATTACCTCTGTCACTCATCTTTAAGTTAAGAAGAGATTTGACAATAGATAACTGATAGGATTTTATACTATGCTATTTGCTCCATCCACCAGCAATCCAGCTAGCTCGGTTGATTATCACCTGTACGGCTCTCTTTGTGGGAGAAGAGCCGTGTCCCTATTGGATGATGTTTTTTTTTGTAATAGATAGCCTAAAAACCGTTGGTGTATCTATTGCTATTAAATTAAGGGAAAACCTTGGAAAAACATTGTAGTTGTATGTATGTATATAAAGAGTTTCTGTTTTGAGTGGCAAGATAAAAGGAGTAATTTATTTATTCAAGATTATGAATATTTTATCGTAATTTAGTATTGTCTAAGCATACGTAATAAAATAAATTCACTTTAATATAATAATAACACCCAACGATCACATACATAGATCCTGGACCCTAACTAGAATTCCCTGTGTCTAGGGACCCAGGAACTACGAGGTTCATCGTCCCACAACACCATGACTCAGAACAAGTATTTGCACTTTTTTTCTGTGCACAAATACTTGTTCTGCCGCGGGAATCGAACCCGCCGCTTGCGGGTTATGAGCCGACCTGCGCAACCACCACACCACAGAGACTGTCAAATTAATGTTTATGCTAAAACTAAAACTACTTGTAAATAGATAAAATAGATCTATGGTTAAGAAAATATCTATTAAGGTACTATTACAAGCACAAAAGGGTTTTTAAACTAGGTAAGTAGGTAATATTGATGTGGCGTGCTGGCCCACGAAAAAGTTTCTATACCAATCTCATAGATAAACTTTCCAGCTAGTTGCTAGGGGCAACGAATGTTGTTGATATAGACTTCACATTAGAGAAAATTTTATTTTCCGCATTTTGGTTTTTGTAAATATCTTTTTAATTAATATATCTTATACAAAGTCAATCGGCATATCATTAATTCAGCAAACCTATGGACCTCCTTCTATTATCAGTCATCAGTATATTCTGATACTGATTCACATAAAGATGTCGCTCTCAACCGATAAGAACGAAGATATTTGTCGTGTGGGCGTGCGCATTCCGCCGTTTTGGCCTGAAAAGCCGGCCATTTGGTTCGCGCAGATCGAGGGCCAATTCGCGATATCGAACATTACTACGGACAATACGAAGTTTTTCTACGTTATCGGCCAACTAGACCCGCAGTATGCTTCTGAGGTGGAAGATATAATCATCAACCCGCCCGACACCAACAGGTATGAAAAATTGAAGTCGGAACTTATCAAACGACTGTCCGCGTCACGAGAAAAGAAGGTCAAGCAATTACTTATGCACGCAGAACTTGGAGACCGTAAGCCATCTCAGTTTCTAAGACATTTGCAACATTTGGCTGGACCTGGAGTTCCCGAAGATTTTCTACGTACTATCTGGACCAGTCGCTTACCAAGTAGCACGCAAACGATAATCGCTTCGCAGATGACGTCTTCGCTGGAAGCGCTCGCAGATCTCGCTGACCGCATCCATGACGTTGTGTCGCCTACAGCGCACGTAGCATCAACATCAAGTGCCATACCAGGAAGCTCTTTAGAAGCCATGAACCAACAGATTGCTGAACTTACCAAACAAGTGCAAGCTCTAACTGCGCAGGTGAACCGGCATTCACGTGCACCGAATCGTTCAAACAAGAAAACGCGCGGTCGTTCTAGCTCCACACGATCACAGTCGAACTATAGAAAATTTCCTGTGTGCTGGTATCATAATAAGTTCGGCAATGAAGCAAGTAAGTGCGTAAAACCGTGCGACTACCATGCGGGAAACGCGAACAGCAGTCGGTAATGGCGACGACCGATTGCCAAACTTCCGGTCGCCTATTTGTCACGGACGGCGCTACGAAGATGCAGTTTCTCATCGATACTGGCAGTGACGTATGTGTCTTCCCCCGATCGGCACTCAAGGAACGTCGTGAGAAAACAAATTATGAGCTGTGTGCGGCAAACGGTACACCCATTTCTACTTACGGCTACGCTCATTTAGTGCTGAACCTAGGCTTGCGCCGTGACTTCACTTGGCGATTCATCGTAGCGGACGTTACAAAGGCCATAATAGGTGTAGATTTTTTATCATTTTACAACCTCATCGTGGATTGTCGAAATCAACGTTTAATCGACAACACTACAAGCCTTACGTCCCCAGCTTCACCTGCACAGTCAACTGGGAACATTTCATCGGTAAAAGTTATTTCTGGAAATTCCGTATATCACAACATACTAAGCGAATACCCTGAAATTACTCGACCTTCCGGTGTCCACCGTGTTCCGAAGCATAATACCATGCATCATATACAGACTACTGCAGGACCGCCAATTAGCAGCACACCACGAAGACTAGCACCGGATAAATTAAAAATCGCAAAAGACGAATTTGCAGATATGTTGAGGAACGGAACAGCCAGACCTTCAAAGTCACCATGGTCATCACCACTTCATCTTGCGCCTAAAAAAGATAACGGCTGGCGTCCATGCGGTGACTACAGAATGCTCAACGCTAGAACTGTACCAGACAGCTATCCCATTCGACACATACATGACTTTGCACATTGTCTCTCCGGCTGTCAAGTATACTCGGTTATCGATCTCGTAAAAGCTTATAATCAAATTCCTGTCTGCCCTGAGGATATTCCGAAGACCGCAATCACGACGCCGTTTGGTTTATACGAATTCCCGTTCATGACGTTCGGACTACGTAATGCCGGCCAAACGTTTCAACGATTTGTGGACGAGATGCTTAGGGGCCTCGAGGAGTTCTGCTTCCCGTTTCTGGACGATTTTTTGATCTTCTCACCTGATCAGGAATCACACAAGAAGCACCTTCATCTGCTCTTCAACAGACTCAAGGAATACGGCATGGTAATCAACACGAACAAGTGCATATTCGGTGTATCAGAGGTAACGTTTTTAGGACACAGCATCTCAGCAGCTGGCACTAAGCCGTTACCATCAAAGGTAGAAGCGGTTGCGAATTACCCACCACCGAAAACCGTTAGAGAACTGCGAAGATTCCTAGGAATGGTGAACTTTTACAGAAGGTTTATTCCTGACGCAGCGCGGCATCAAGCGCCTCTGAATGCACTGCTCACAGGATCAGTTAAAGGTTCACATCCCGTGCATTTATCAGAAGAAGCTACTGAAGCATTCATCGCCTGCAAGGAAAGTCTCTGCCAAGCAGCACTACTCGCTCATCCAGACTGCCAAGCGAAGCTCGCTATAGTCACCGATGCTTCAGACACAGCAATGGGCGCAGCTTTACAACAGCATAGAGACGGCCTGTGGGAACCTTTAGCATTTTTCTCTCGAAAACTTTCGCCACGTCAACAGAAATACTCGCCTTACGACAGGGAACTTCTCGCCATCTACGAAGCAATAAAATACTTTCGTCACATGGTGGAGGCGAGAGATTTCATTATTTACACTGACCATAAGCCCATAACTTTCGCATTTCATTCACGAAAAGAAAAGTGCTCACCAAGACAGTTCAGACATCTGGATTTTATTTCACAGTTTTCCACAGATATCAGGCATATTTCAGGAAAGGATAACGTTGTGGCTGACAGTTTATCACGCATCGAAGAGATTACTCAGCCCATCGATCTATCCAAGCTTGCTCAAGCACAAAGCACAGATCCTGAACTAGAACAACTTTTGGATAGCGATACTTCTCTGCGCTTGACAAAAATCAAACTGCCTGGATCTCACACAGAAATCTATTGTGACAAGAGCAGCAATGTGGCCAGACCTTATGTGACCAAAGACATGCGACGGCAAGTATTCAAAAACTTGCATTCTTTTAGCCACCCTGGCACAAATGCGACGACGAAACTGATATCGGAACGCTATGTATGGCCTACTATGCGAAAAGATTGCAGAGAGTGGACTCGTTCCTGCCTAGCATGCCAACGATCAAAAATAACACGTCATGTCTCATCTCCATTAGCATCATTCAACTTACCTCGAGCCAGATTCATGAAAATCCACATAGATTTGATCGGACCTTTACCTCTTTCACAGGGGTATCGTTACTGTCTCACATGTGTAGATCGCTTCACACGATGGCCCGAGGCTATACCATTACAGGAGATAACAGCTGAAACAGTGGCAAAAGCTTTAGTTCACGGATGGATATCCAGATTCGGCTGCCCTGAAGATATCGTCACTGATCGTGGTCGACAGTTTGAATCAGAACTTTTTAAGCATTTGTCCCACATCATCGGATTTCAACGCAGACGAACTACAGCCTACCATCCAGCATGCAATGGACTCGTCGAAAGATTCCACAGACAGCTTAAAGCCGCTATTACATGTCACGCGACCAGCAGCTGGCTTGAAACACTTCCACTTGTTCTACTGGGAATCCGGGCGGCATTTAAGGAAGACTTACAAGCGACTCCAGCTGAGCTCGTATATGGAGAGACACTACGACTTCCAGGTGACATTTTTTGTCAATCGGCTGATGGCACAGAGGACTTGACAGTATACACTGAAAGACTGCGCACATTCGCCAAAAATTTGTTGCCATTACCAACTTCTCACCATGGGAATAACCGCTCCATATTCATTTTCAAAGATTTAGCAACAGCATCCCACGTCTTTCTAAGAGATGACACCTCGCATCCATCTTTTCAAGCAGCTTACACAGGCCCGCATGAGGTGATAGAACGAGGGGATAAAGTTTTCAAGCTCCGCATAAAAGGCAAAGAAGTCACTGTCTCAGTGGACCGCATTAAACCTGCCTACATACTTCGTGAGTTGGACCATTCTCCCGTCGTGGCAGCACCCGAGACCCGAGACGCTCCAGTGACCACCACTCGATCAGGACGAACAGTGCGTTTTCCAGAATATTATCGCCCGTAGGACGGTCTCTGGAGGGGGGTGATGTGGCGTGCTGGCCCACGAAAAAGTTTCTATACCAATCTCATAGATAAACTTTCCAGCTAGTTGCTAGGGGCAACGAATGTTGTTGATATAGACTTCACATTAGAGAAAATTTTATTTTCCGCATTTTGGTTTTTGTAAATATCTTTTTAATTAATATATCTTATACAAAGTCAATCGGCATATCATTAATTCAGCAAACCTATGGACCTCCTTCTATTACAACAAAAGTGTATCGAACTTCGCTTTATTACAATAATATCAAACAAATATTGAAAATGTCGTTAAAAAATATTAGTTAAGTTAAATAAAAACATTAGTAAATATTATGTTTATAATTATGTTATCTGTTTTTGTTAGCTAGAGCACATTTTGTATTATTCGTTGCCCATTTTCAGACACTTTTATGACATAAAACCAAATAATTTTTGTCTCATTCTTTCACTGGAATTCACAGAAATCGTTGAACTTTAGCGTCTAGGTGTTAAAGCTTAAAAATATCACGTTTTTGGCATCCACTAGGTACGTATATAACTCAAAATGACAGGTTGGCAAGTGCACACTGGATAATAAAAACTAGACATAATGGTACGGGCTTTGCGGTCAGTTTGTTAATCGCATTCATCTTATAAAAAGTTGACGTTTGATCCTTTGAGGAATTTATCTCAATCGACGACGAATCGTTGTGTGTAAGGCAATCAAGTAAACAATCCAAAACAAGAAAGTCGTGCTAATTACACTATTTATAACTCAAGAACGGCTGAACAAATTTTTATGATATTTGTGTTTTTGAATTTACCTTCGACTGGAATAGGATAATCCTTATAAATAAAAATGAATCTCAATTTCCCTTGGTCATCATGAAAGAAAAAAATTAAAAACTTGAGAGGAAAATTTGAAAATTATCGCCACGCGGGTGAAACCGCGGGGTGCAGCTAGTAAGTAATAAAAAAATTGATGTCAATCAATAAAAAAAATATGATCTTAAACGTGCACCTTCATTAACTGTTAGGCGGAACGAAGTTCGCCGGGTTAGCTATATTAATAAAACTTGGCAACAAAGTCCTACCACCTACTATTTTTTGGTTTGAAATGTTCATTATTCTATGTTAGAATCAGGTTTGCCTGGAGAGACAAATTGGAAAAGTTAACCAGAAAATTTCCGAATCCGGAAAATACTGCACAAGTGCACACACGTTATTTTTCTAAAGGATTTTTGTCCTTCTTTAAGAAAGAACTACGCCTGTTGAATTAGGTATTCAGTTTCAGTTGGTACACGTTGATTAACATAATATAATTTTAATATTTCATCATCATCATCATCATCATCAGCTTATTATTCGTCCACTGCTGGACATAAGCCTCTCCCAAGGCACGCCACTGAGCCCGGTCTTCGGCTCTATTTTTCCAGGTACTGCCAGCTACCTTGCGTATGTCATCGCTCCATCATGCCGCATATTAAAATACTTAATATAATATATTTTCGAAATACTTAAAACATAAATACATCAGGCGAACGACCAGCTGGTCACGTCATTCAGTACATAAAACTTGGATGATATCATATCATCATACATTTTGTTTATACATTCGTGAGTATACTTACTCAAGAAAATACCAAATTAAAATTCTTAATAATTATAAATCCACCTTTTAAATTCTTTTTTTTTCTTTTCATTAACGTGCTAAATTCTCCTTCCGAGAAGTACAGTAATATTTATAATTTTTACAACTTAAAAAAAAAAATTCTTTTTAACTAGCATGCAGTGTTTGCATGTAATTAATTATACATTTAGCTTTACTATGGTCATGTTTGTTACAATAGTTTTAATGATATAATTGTTGGTAGAACTATGAAATAAAAAAAATACATACATCCGTTATTTTGATTTAAAAATCAAACTTAGAACCAAAATAAGAACTTCCTCTCTTAAGTCAGTTGAAACTATATCAATGATTTATTTTTTTAAATATATTTTATTTACTGTTTTAGGAATATCTATCTCATCTAAACGAAGTAAAGAAATTTATTCTCAAATAAGACAAAAAAGTCACTTTCATGAGAACATAGTTAGACTTAAAAAATTCAACACAAGTACATTCGTCGTCACTTTAAATAATGTAGGTATAGTAACATAAATAGAAATACGTGCTTAAGTAACATTACATTTCAACACGGCTTAATTTAAAATGTTTACTTCGGCAACTCATCCGTCGTTAGATATTGAGTCAATTGCTTCTTGAATTCGTTTATGAACATCCACCGTTGCTTCCATTGGGGGACAGATGGGATGAAAACTTTTATCTTCCCTACCATGGCTTACATGACGGCCCAAACCTAAGAGAATAATTAAAGCATAATCCAAAGCCTAACCTTGAGGTCTCATTACAGTTATATCTATAGGGGTCAACATTCTGGGGGACGCAAAAACGAATGGATCACGTATTGATGCAGATCTGAAAGGCGATACAACAGGTTTGCTATCTGATCGAGGATGATGTGAAAAATTACCGGTTGACTAAAGTAATGGATGAGCAAGAGCGAGCGTGGCACAGCGGGTAGCCCGTGCGATTTTCAAACCAACGCACCCAGGTTCAAATCCCGGTTGGCCCTGCACCAATGATTTTTTTATGGGGAAATTTTTCACTCGTTCTTACAACAGTGAAAGAAAACATCGTGTGGAAAACATGTTAAAGAATCACAATATTCGGTGTACCAACTGCACCTCCAACCTGCACTTGGCCGAAGTGTGGGTGGTACTTTTGTAATATATTTCAAGTTAATTATACATAGTGTATAAAATAGTAGATTTTTTAATCGTATAATATAATGATGATGAAATAATGATAAAATATGTTTTTGAAGTAAAACTTCTTTACGCACGCTTGACTTGAATGGTTTGGGAAACTGGTTCACGTGATCTTCATTGGTTCGTAAGAACTAGCACCATGCTGAGTTGGGGCCGGTTTGTGACAGAAATATGAACTCGACGTTTTTAGGCAATTTTCATGTTTTTTCTATGTTTTTGTTCTGTTACAAAATACATTTTCATTCTTTCTTTCTTTCTTCTTTCATTGTCAACATAACAAATATAAAAATTACTTTAAATTTGTATTAATTTATTGATATGTCCGGTAAAATGATTATTTACAATTGTCTCGATGGCGCCATTAGCATTAAAAAAACCAAAATAAAGCTATACCGGCCGATAGATGGAGCTGAACTAAAAAGTTTTACTTCAGTCGTGTGGTAAAGCACACTTGTTTTTATTTATTGGAATATTCCAAAATAAACTCATAGTACCCTACACTATAGCTGCTCAGTTACACTAACGCAATTACAATGTGGACGCATGATCACTTGCAAAAAGTATTATTATATCATATTTCACCGTGCTTCAGAGAGTACGTTCAGCCAATCCCGGTTGTTTTAATTATTGCAATGCAATCGTTACGTCCGGTAGCTTTCAAACCATTTTATAAGTTCGGCTCACCTAAGAGTATAATAGTCATAATATAAAATACATAAAGTAAAAGTAAAAGTATGGAAAGGTTATGCGGCGCATGTAAAAATGAAACTCTTTTTCACAAAAGTTAATCTAAAAAGGTGACTGACTGACTGACATAGTGATCTATCAACGCACAGCCCAAACCACTGGACGGATCGGGCTGAAATTTGGCATGCAGGTAGATGTTATGACGTAGGCATCCGCTAAGAAAGGATTTTTTCAAATTCTACCCTTAAGAGGGTGAAATGGGTGGTTGAATTATTTTCCCATGATCATATCATGGAATTACTTTCATTTGCATTTAGAATCATATTTCATTATAAATTTCTAAGGAAAAATTGGGAACTGCTCTTGTTGCTGTAGGTATTTATAATTTTTTCTGGACACAGATTTTCTATTTTTTAATACGAGTCGTGTCCAAACCTTTGACTATTCAACCCATACACAAAAACCTCAAACTTTACAAATAGTTTACTTATTGCATACTTATTTTTATAAATTCAGTGCTTTTGAATATGCATAAATAAAATTAAAATAAATCGTATTCTGGAAGTTAATGTTCAGTTAGAAGTCGTGATAATATCATGAGCTCGGATACTTTTATCCAGACCACTGATAGTGCTACAGTTTATTCTGTATCTAGACCTTGTATATTATATTACACTACCGCATTAAACCTTCCACAGGGGTAACCCTAGGGCTACTTATACTGGGGTTAAGATGCTCTATAGCATTAAGTTCGCCTATGTACCTTTTATTTTTGTTTGTGCAATGAAGAATTTTCTATCTATCTATCTTTCTATTAAGTATTCTTTACGTAGATAATTTGCATAATATTGTAATAGCACTGATGTGACTTTTTGTAATAATAAGTGCTCGTAGTAATATTTATAAGCAGTAAGTAATGTTTACGACTGTTCGTTTCTATAACTTTATTACAAGCTTACAGTTTGCCTAAATTGCGTGAGATGTTTACTATTATTAAATAAAGAAAAGTTTTACTAATGAATCTAAACAGTTTATTTCTTTATGCCAATTTTCATAAAATTATTTTAGACAAGTCTTTTAAGTTACAATAAATATAAAGTTAAATAAATAAATGCGTTTTATGCACGGCAAATACACCAAGACAAGTATTCGGGTTTACCGACTGTCGTCGTGATGTGATTGCTTAGTTCGCAACACTTGAGCTCAGACGCTTTGCGCCACGGAGCGAGCGGAGCCCGACCCGTATGAGTTGGCTGCCGAGTTAACCGCCCGGTATCCGTTTCCACTGTTCCTTGCAGACGAGGTAGCGTCGCCAAGGCCATGGGCTTGCGCGTTGGCACCGGTGTTGCCACCCCATCCTGCAGATCGCAGTCCGTAGCCGCCATTCGTGTTGGCAGAGGACTGAGCGGAGCCGTGCTCGTGAGAGTTGGCATTGGCCTTGGCGGTTCCGTATCCGTCTACGCTAAGGTTGGCGTTGGAGTTGGCAGAGCTAAAGCCGTTGGAGTTGGCATTAGACTGCACAGCACCGGCACCAAAGTGCTCACCAGTCCTAAGGTAAGCGTAGCCTTGATCGTTGATGGCAGCGTTGGCTCTCGCGGCACCACCGTAGGTGTTGACAGCAGAATTTACACCGTAGTTGTTAGCCGTAGACTGGGCAGCACCAGCTCCCTGACTTTGGGCAGCGGAATTTAAACTAGGCACGTTGGAGTAGCGGAGGCTGCTAGCAGCAGGATTAGCGGAACCGGCGGGGTTATCGTATGCAGTACCGAAACGCCAGCTGATACTTTTACGGGCGGGACCAGTCTTAGCGGAGGAGGTGGCGGAGCCCTGTCCGTGAACACTGGCGGTCGAGATAGCGGAGTTGTGAGCGGGGTTGTACCCGGTGTTGTAGCCGTAGTTCTTGGCAGCAATGACGGCGGATTCATAGTCGATGGGAGCCGCGATACCGTTAACTTGTGCTAGCGAGGATGCCGATCCGTGTCCCTGCGGGATCACGTACGGATGAGTTTCAGCTGGGGCATCATACTGCTGGTAAGCGACGACCGTCGCTGGTTCGGGCACGGGGTAGTAGGCAGCCTGGGATTTAGCGATGCCAAAGGCGCTGTCGGTGTTGGGAGTGTCGTAGTGGCCAGCCTTGGCAAAAGCCTGTCCAGCTGGGCCGTTCTGGTCGAGCGCGTCGCGGGCGATGTTGTTCCTGCTATACGCTTTTGCATTGTAGCCTTCAACAATTGCAGAGGCCTCGTTTGGGCCGTTGCCGCTGATGCTGGACCCTTCCGCGACGGTGAAAGACCGTTGGTTACGGTATATAACATCTGAAAGATAATACGAGTCATATTTTAATACTTATGAAGTATTTTGTTTAATATTGATTTTGAATAGAAAGTGTAAGTGCTCTGATAGTAAGTAAATAGTTTTTTTAGGTAGTACAAGTATAGTACCAACATTTTTATTAACATAATACGTATAGAAAGTATTTAATAAAAATATTTTTTCTATAAAGTCATCGAGTATCCAAAAATTACAAAATCAGAAAAAATATCTCTAAAAACCATGAGCTCATCACATCACAACTCAAATAAAAAATAATACTGATTTTGAAGTTCCGAAAAAGAAATTAATTTTAAATTTAAAAAAATATAATATCTCACCGTCGTTGAGGGGGCTTGAATGGCAGACGGCGAACAACGCCACGACTACTAGGAATCTCGACGCCATGTCTGCTAGTTTATCCTAGGAGAGGAGACGGATGACTGGATGCAGTGAGAGCATTTCTCCTAGCTTTTATACAACGTCCGCAGTCCCCCCAAACGCCGCACGATTGACCCCATAAGCAGTGAACTTCACCCACTGTGATGGACACTCATAAATTAACCTGATAGGTTACGGTAGATTAATGTACCCGCGAATATTGGCGAATAACTTTTTTCTGACGTTTAGTAGATACAGTAGGTTGGATCGCCAGTCGTGATTATGACGGTAAAGTGCAGTGACCTTAGCTGTGCAGTGCTCGCAAAAAATCGCATAATTTTTTTAATGTGGTCGTTTACTTTTATTGGACGATATAATTATCAATCAATCTCATTAGGTTTTTATAGATTTGTTTAGTAATTAGTACTAAAGCTGTGTAAATTGATAGATAATTTTCTGATTAGTTTTATAATTAACTCGATTATAAATTTAGTAATGTAATTATGTAGGTAATTTTAAAAAAAAGATTCGTCGCTTAGATACACTCAAAAGCTGCTACATCGCATTATTCTTGCCGTTCAAGTTCCATATTGCTTTTTCCTCTTTCTTTCGGAAAATTAAGTACATTTCATCTTTATCTTTAAGAGGAGAAAGACACTATTTATAAAGTATTTTACTCAAATAAATGACGAGGGAATTTAATATTATTTTGGTATCTACTTCTACAGAGTGCATGTGTGAACCAGTGGGGTAATCACGGAACTTTGATTGCAATGCAACAGGAGAAATTTCCACAGTGACATAAACTGCGTATTGAAACTGACAAATCCATACAAATTTCTGTTTCTGACAGTTGCATTCAAGTTACGTGATCGCTTAGAAGAACCCAATTCTTTACTACAATTTACTACGCCAAATATTAATCAATTTCTACTGTAAGCACCGTATGGGCACTACTCACACACCACTCTCTAGTTAGACAACGGTAGTTGGTCAAAGTACAGAGCTTGTTATTTTTCCAGCATAAGCATAAGGTTGACTGGAAGAGATCGCTTTTAGCGATAAGTCCGCCCATTGTACTTTAGCTTTAAGTTTCATCTTATGTAAATGTTTATTTTTTCTGGTGTACAATAAAGAATTTTTGTATTGTATTGTATGGTAATGTTGTTTTGCCAGTTCATCACATATATAAATCCGTAATTGGTTCATATTTTAAAAGCCATCGACCCTTCATACGGATGTCATGAACTAGCTAATGGCAGAACCAACCAGTTTCAAAAAACCAATTTCACGGTAAATTTGTTGATGTTCATAAATTAGATCATTTTGGAGTGAACTGTTAGAATTATTGGGTGTGGCATGCAGGGGCTTAGGAACCTGAGATTGCCAGGATGCTATAAAAAGTCTAGAAATCGAGACAAAAAATATCCGGGATATAAATAATTCCTATTGGAAATAATATCCTTATAAAGAAGGGTTTTACGCGACTTCAGTACTGCAGGGTTTTGTATGATGCTGTTAGAGCTTTTCACTTCAGCTTTTACATGTGACGTCCTATAATTATTACATGTAGAGATAGAGTGTCTCCTCTTCCCAGGTCAAAAATTGATCATATATTTAATTATTTTAGTACAAATATGGTTCAAGAGTCACTAAACGTTAATGGCGAAATGGTGAGTCATACCATCATACCAATTATAGGTGATAGGGCTTGCCTCTTTTGATCCCTGTCCTGTTTAATGTATGGGACTCAGGAACGGGCAATGGATGTTCGTAAAGAGATCGTCAGTCATGTAGTAGCTAATTGGCATGAATTTGCGATATTGTCATATAATACTAAGTCTAAAAAATTAATGGTTTCCGAGGGATAGCCCACGCGGGCGAAACCGCGGGTAGAAGCTAGTTTTCTGTATAATCTCCAATACCTGCGATTAATAAACTTTTGTCTAGAGATTTCATCTCGAAATCTGTTAAAGAAATCGAAATAAGCTTTAGCTACTGTTTCCAGTCATTGTCTTTAGCCTTCCCAACGTGCTGTCCAGTTGATTATTGCAATGTTCTTAAATTACAATAATTTTATTAATTGCTTCTTGAGTTCCAAACGTTGCTATATAATTCATTATATTGAACACAAAATAGCCGAAATCAATTAACGAAGTTGTGTTTTTGCAAATTTCCAAAACTAATGAATATAACTTGCTTAGACTAGTCTGCTTGAATTATTAAGATACTTGTCACGCTGGTGTCACTTTCTCATAGATAAAATCAACGTTAATTTCTTGAAATTCGTATCTCATGCAGAAATTGATTAAGTTTTTGGTATAATTTGTTTTTTTTTTTTTTTATTATGTCTGCGAATAAATTTTGTGAATATCGCCTGAGGTACATAACGTAGATGATTTTTGTGTTTTTATTGTGGTAATAAAATTAAAAAACCAGCTCATTACGGAAGGCGGTCCCATTCAGAATGCGATGTAAATGGTTGCATCCTATGTATGTCGCACAGCTGGGCATTGACCTCTATACCTGAAAAGATGAACAAACATAAAATGATAAATCCATGAATATAAAACTGCGTTCTTTCTTATGCATAATAGAAGATCCAAATGGCATCGCCTAAATAAGGAAACCAAATTAAGTTTACAGTGGTATTAACGATATAATATTTAAAAATATTTATATTAGTTAATCTTTTCTTCCGCCATAGACCAATGACCAGCGCAGCCCAAAAATACTGAAACCAAGGATTTTTCTTTTATGTTTTGTAGATGTTACGAGCTAGTCGTTCACTTGATATTAAGCGACACGGCCGCCCATAACAGAACAGTGTCACACGGAGCTCTAAAATATAAAGTTTATAAAGTAATACTGAGACATCAGCCTGGTAATAAGATTACTTGACTGTGAGATCTGATCATAAAGTCTCAATTGGCTAGTAATTTCACTAGCTACAATGCCTTTCAAATCGGAACACAGTATTGCTAGCACACTACTGCTTAAAGGCAGAATAACTGGTAAAGCGGTAGACCCTACCTAGACGACCTTTTCAAAAAAGTCTTACCACCTACTAAATTGGCTTGATTTGATTTGATTGGCTTTATCTACACGCGTAAAAAGGCTCTATCCAATATATTTTATACATTTTAAACAGTAAAATGTTAAATATCCAAAAAAAAATGAAATATCAAGTATAGTCAATGTGAAATATAGAACAATTTATTTCAACAAGCATCTTTTTTTAGAAAATAATCATCTTGTGTTAATACACACTTAAAAATGTAATAACCAATTAACGTTAAATTAGCTTTCGTTTGCTCTTAAATCAATCTATGTCCGTTGTCATAAAACTTGACCTACGTCGAGTTACTCATTGCCTTTCCCCGTCACCAAACTCATGTATGACAAAAGTAGATTGGCCGACAGCATCTGACATTTAATGTTTTTTTTTGTTTGGTTTTGTCTCCACACTTTTGTGTATTTAGCCAGTGTCAAGTAATTGATAATATCTCAAGTTAATTAATATCATATAATGTGTCAAGTCAAGTCACAGTCCAAGTCATCAAGTTAAGTCATGGTCTAGTCTAGTCAAGTCATACTCCTAGTAAAGTGGTGGCAACTTTACCAGAAGCTTCTATAGAGTTTTGGAAACAGCACGAAAAGAAACATTTCATCATCATTATACCATTTTCCCACACTCGTGCCTGTAATTCAGCACTTAACAAATAAAATGCCACCAATTTTGTGCACTAACACTGAAAATAACACAAGTTTTGGAAAATAATACAATGCGGCGAAGCGATCTTTTTCGTTTTCCCGCCAAAAAAAATCTCCATGTAATGTTTATTTGAATTTAAGAATTTTAACTTATATTACTATTATTATTATTAATTTTAACTGTACTAGGTGGTAGAACTTTTCTGCAAAGTTCGTCTAGGTAGGTATCACCGCTTTGCCAGTTATTCTGCCACCAAGCAGTGGTGTGCAAGCACTACTGTGTTCCGGCTTGAAGGGCAGTATAGCTAGTGAAATTACTGAGCAAATGAGACTTTATGATCTGATCTCACAGTTGAGTAATCTTATTGCCAGACTGTGCTGGTGTCTGATGATGATGTGCGCAGTGCAGTGTCACGTGAAACTTGATATTTTAGAGTTCTAAGTGACACTGTTCTGTTATGGGCAGCGGTGTCACTTAACATCAGGTGAACGACTAGCTCGTCACATCATTCACTAACATAAAAAACAAAAAAATAATTAACTAATGGTAATAACGCCCAACGATCACATATATAGATCCTGGACCCTAACTAGGATTACCTGTGTCTAGGGACCCAGGAACTACTATTTGAGAACAATTATTTGAGCTTTTTTTCTGTGCACAAATACTTGTCTTGTCACGGGAATCGAACCCGCCGCCTCCGGGTTATGAGCCGACCTGCTCAACCACCACACCACAAAGACTGTTTCACTAATTTAAATTTTAAATATATTTGCTATCATTTAGTTTTCTTTGCTATTTTTACTGTTATTATTATTAAAGTAAATTGATATTAATAATATTAAGTAATTTGATATTTCTGTGTCTTATACGCCAAAACGACTGAATGGATTTGAATGAACTTTTGTACACAGATTGCTTCCATTATCAAGATCAACATAAATATATGATAAACTAGTTGCGCTGCGCAGTTCACCCGCGGATAAAAAGTATTTTAATTATTTGTTCATCCCACGAGAAAATTTCACTTTTCCGGGACAAAATGTAGCCTATATGTTAATCCAGTGTATAAGCTATCTTGGTACCGAATTTTAACCAAATCCATTCAGCCGTTTGAGCGTGAAGGAGTATCAAACATACACACAAACACACATATAAACTTTCGCCTTATAATATTAGTGTGATTAGTGTGATTCTAAGCCAAAAAAATTAATGCTCGTCCTGTACTTAAGTTTGACAACTTCTAAGTTCGCACTTATGCCTCTATGGCTAAAATTAAATTTATGTTAGTTTTTTTTATATGTATATATGTTTATATAGTTTTTATTTATATTTAGGCAATCTATATTTAAGTTGCGTTGCACTGCCCTGCAAAAATTTCCATGTTACACCCAGGTTAACTGGAAGATAATGCTCTCTAGCATTAAGTTCGCCTTTGTACCTACATTTGTTATTTGTGCAATAAAGCATTTTCTATCTATCTATCTATCTATCTATGGCATACCTACCAGCTGCAATGCATTTGACTATGTCACAGAGAAATAAGTTACAGAGAACTTAAGAGTTATCAAACTTTATTACAGATGGGCATAACATTTCCTGTCAAACCACGAGCCACCTTTATTAAGAAGGGTTGAGAATAAAAAGGATTTAACTGTCAAATTGATAGTTTCGAGAAAATTGACTTTAAGCTTCAACGGCCTAATTTTAATGTAAAGTGCTTATAAGGTAATAGAAAAGGTTTATGTAAGTTTCAGTTGCTTGAAAATGTTATGATTCTATTTTAAAATACTAAATATAAGTACTAATTCATACAATTACTGTAAAAATATAATATAATAAAATAAATATAATAATGTTTTTATGCTAAGCGAACTGTATTCCTGACAGATAAACATTTTTAGAATCAAAATCTCGAGATTTAAGCCTCATTTCGGTATTTTGAGAATGTATTATTGTAAGTAATTTCACGCTGAAACCAACGATACCCATAAGTCATTTTGTGAAAAAAAATCAGTTAAACCCTTTTTGTTCTCACCCCTTCAATTACGAGCTTCTGCCCGCAGCTTCGCCCGCGGCGTGGCCTATAGGAAAATAATTCACCAGCCATTTCACCCTCTTAAGGGTGGAATTTCGAAAAATCCTTTCTTAGCGGATGCCTACGTCAGAACATCTACCTGCATGCCAAATTTCAGCCCGATCCATCCAGTGGTTTGGGCTGTGCGTTGATAGATCACTATGTGAGTCAGTCAATCAGTCAGTCACCTTTGAGTTATATATATTTAGATTAATACTTAAAAAGTAACATATGTACAATATAGTTAATATTACTATGACAACTACCTATTTGAATGAAAAGTAAGCAATAAATCTTTATTTATTTAGCTTAATAATACATTACAACAAGTCGTAAATTTTAAGAATCCAAAATAATTCATGTATCTATATAATCAGACATAAAAAGCTTCTTTTGCCATTTCTTTTAAGCTACAGAATATATTATAATGTATAGGCACAGTCAAAGATCGCAGTATGTCTGCAGTCGTGACAATCATTAATTACACTCTCTTCTACAGTAGGATGGCGAATCCAGTTTGACGTCACCGAATTATTTTTGGAGATCCGTACGAACGACGTAATTTTTTCAAAGACATGCTGCTCGTATATCCTGAAGATGTAGTGAAAACTTCATTAGGCGCGTTGTGCACTTTTTGGTTGCACATAAATCATGGAACTCGCGTCATCGTCACCGAACGCTTTCCATGAGCTATTTATGTATACCGTGTAGATATGTGTACTTTTTGGGTGAACAAAAAGCGTGTAACTCGCGTCATCGTCACCGCACGCTTCCCATGAGCAAGTTACTTAGTTTTCACTTCTATCGGCAGTCCCCAAAGACTGCACGTCTTTTTTTTTCTTTGTACTGTTTCTCGTAAATTTTGATAACTTTATTGAGATGCTAATCTTATGTACAGCTGCACCATAAAATACTTTTGTAATATGTATTTACTACAGCTATTACTTTGTACTATATAACAACAAATAAAACCACCGTAACGGCCTAATTATAACTATCATTTTGAAAATAATTATATATAGTTACGATATAAAAATGGGTATTAGTAAATAAATGACGTAACATTCGCTATTTATCATAATTTATTTATTTTTATTTCATACTAGCTGCGATCCGCGGTTTCACCCGCATGGTAATCATTTTCTAATTTTACACTCAAATTTATTTATTTTTTTCTATCATTGGAACCTTCTCCTGAGAGTAATAAACACAACAAAAAAGAATTAGCGAAAATGTTCGATCCTGTGTCATGCGATGACTAAAGGAAATAGAGATTCATTTTTCACACTAATATTACAAAGGCGTACGTTAGTATGTGTGTATGTGTGTTTGTGTGTATGTTTTTACTCCTTCACGCTCAAACGGCTGAAGGGATATGAATGAAATTTGGTACCAAGATCGCTTATACACTGGATTAACATATAGGCTACATTTTATCCCGGAAAAGTGATATTTTCCCGTGGGATGAGTAAATCATTAAAATACTTTTTATCCGCGGGTGAAACCGCGGGGCGCAACTAGTTATATTATAAGATGGCATAAATAGTATATATTATGAGATTTTTATGTAGCAATACTTTTTTATGAACGGGCTAATGATGTTGGTCTCCAACCAACCGACCTTTACAGGGGGCGGGTAGCAATACGTAATATCAATACTATTGTGGGTATGTACATATACTTTCTAACTTTAAACTTACTAACTTTAAAACTCTAAAAATCACGCCAGTGCCCAGATAAAAGCGCCTTGCTTAACACTTTTCATACAATAAAAGCGTGTCACGTTATAGAATAAATCTTCTATTATTTACCTGCGCAGATGACACATATTGTATTATCTTGAAATCCGTGTAGGCGCTCGGCGCCTATAAATAAGTTTGGCATAAAATTCAACATGAATTTCGCCTCTATCGACACGCAAACGTATTTTTTTCCTGCTCCGTGTTCTTAAAGATAAAATTGATTGCCACTTCATTTAAGTTGTTAACTTTACCACGGAACCCTTCAAAGCCAGCAACTAAATCGCGCTTAACGTAAAACTTTTGATTTATCTGACGAACTAGTTTAATAGCTTGGTCAGATTTATGACTAATTGGTACATCAATAGTAAATCACTTTTAAAAACTATAATTGCCTAAAAGTTATTCTATAAACCCCTCGTTTTTTATGGGAAAGAATCATCTTCATATTCATACCTAGTGGGGTAAAACTTGGTGTAACTGGCCGCTATTAGTTATTGGCCCCTATTTACTACATTTGCATGAAATAAGACTTACATTCACGTAACGCCATCTGTGATTATGGTTTAACATTACCTTATCTATAAGCTTTCATATTAGTTCACAATTGAAGGGTTGAGAATAAAAAGGTTTTAACTGTCATATTGATAGTTACGAGCAAAATTGACTTTAACTTCAACGGCGTCATTTTAATGTAGAGTGCTTATAAGTTAATAGAAAAGATTTATGTAAGTTTCAATTACTTGAAATGTATTAATTCTATTTTAAAATACATAATATAGTACTAATTCGTACAATTACTGTAAAAATATAATATAATATAATAATGTTTTTAGGCTAAGCGAACTGTATTCCTGTTTCAGATAAACCGTTTTTAGACTAACAATCTCGAGATTTAAGCCTCATTTCGGTATGTTGAGAATGTATTGCTGTAGATAATTTCACGCTGAATCCAACGATACCCATAAGTCATTTTGTGAAAAAAATCAGTTAAACCCTTTTTGTTCTCACCCCTTCAATTATTACCGTATGGAAACTAAAACGAACTGGCCAGTTCACTAAAGTGGTCAGTTATTAGATGGTTTACCTACCTAATATAATTTTGACTTGAAAAAGTGCTAAATATAGCCTTGCAATAAATATTTTAGCTTTGACTATGAAGTAGCCGGAAGACAAACTCTGCTGAACGTAGGCCTCCTACTCGTAGCATTAGGCCATCCTGTTGAATAGGTTCTTTGTTAGATACAATTTTACTTATATTCAACTGCTCTCTATGTTTTATGATTAGTTAAGTATTTCAACATGTTTCCTATTATAATCTTGCTTTTTTCCCCTGCAGAATAAACAATAATTTTGAACACAAACTGCGCTGATTACTATTTCGTTTAATATAATTTTTGGCTTAGAATCATGCTAAAATTTCTTAATCGCTTTGTTCATAATTTCTATTTTTTTTTATTTGCTATAAAAAGTATAAAAATAATCAAATGTGTATATTAAAATAATCATAAAAAGTTTACTAGGTGGTAAGACTTTTCTGCAAAGTTCGTTTAGGTAGGTACCGCCCATTTTTATTATCTTTGGTACCACCGCTTTGCCAGTTATTCTGCCGCCACGCAGCAGTGCGGAATCGGAACCATATAAAATTGTATATGTAGATAAATAAAGATATAAATAAAGAGATCGCTCTAAGCGATAAGACCGCCTATTGTACTAGTTATAGTCACTAAGTTTTTTTTTTAAATTACGGTGTATAATAAAGTATTGATCTATCTATCTAGTTTTTGGATCAAGGCATTAAACATTGTCTTATCGTAGAATTCTTATCTTAAGATCTTTTTGTTAGTTTTAAGGTCAACAGTTAGACGGAGTGGGCGTATTATGGGCAGGAATAACTCGCACTACACCGCGATTTCTGATAGATCAAGATATCAAAAGAAATATTAAATAACGGTTTGCTCGCCATATTAACGGAAATCAAGGCTGGCCCATGTTGCCTTCATCAGTTTAATGGATATTTTTATTAGATGTATTTTATTATAACAATATAGCCTTTATTTTCGATTTACTTAAATTCTAACTTACATCAAAATACTTTTATTCATTTGTCTTATTTTAACATAACTCTTCCAGCTTCATTCCATTCCATTCAACTATTTCTCTGGCCGTTCTTGACCATGCATTCCTAGCTTTGGTTTTAATATCTTCCCATCTTTTAAATTGTCTCCCGCACTTACGCTTTCTGTCTCTTAGACACTGTCGCGGCGTCCGACCTCTTTGACAACGACTGACGAAACATTGAGATTGACAAAAGGACTTCCAGTTTTGGCGGGTAAGCGAAAAAGATTGCGTCACCGCATTGTATTATTTTCAAAAACTTGTGTTATTCTCAGTGTTAGTGCATGGATTTGTTGGCATTTTATTCGTTAAGTGCTGGATTACAGGCATGAGTGTGGGAAAGTGGTATAAAATGGTGAAACGTTTATTTTCGTGTTGTTTTCAAAACTCCATAGAAGCTTCTGGTAAAGTTGCCACCACATTCCTAGGAGTATGACTTGACTAGACTAGACCATGACTTGACTTAATGACTTGGACTGTGACTTGACTTGACATATACAACATACATATATGTATAATAAAAATTAACTTGATAAATTAATTACTTGTCACTGGCTAAATACACAAAAGAAACTCCGACCGGCTATGTTAAAACCTCTTTATTCCTCTTTTATAATATTTTTTGTTAATATTATTATTATTGGAAATTTTGGCGGGAAAATGAAAAAGATCGCGACGCTGCATTGTTTTATTTTCTAAAAGTTGTGTTATTTTCAGTGTCAGTGCATAAAATTGGTGGCATTTTATTCGTTAAGTACTGGATTACAGGCATGAGTGTGGGAAAGCGGTATAATGATGGTGAAACGTTTCTTTTCGTGTTGTTTCCAAAACTGCATAGTAGCTTCTGATAAAGTTGTCACCACTTTACTAGGAGTATGACTTGACTAGACTAGACTATGACTTAACTTGATGATTTAGACTGTGACTTCACTTGACTTGACACATATATATACATTATTAATTAACTTGAGAAATTATCAATTACTTGATACTGGCTAAATACACAAAAGTGTAGAGCCAAAACAAAACAATAAAATTGAAGGTTGTCTGGAAGAGATCGCTCTTAGCGATAAGAACGCCCATTGCACCTATCTTATTATGTAATTCTCATTTCTACATGATTATTTTTGGTGTCAGGAAAGTTCTGTATTGTATTGTATTATTGGTACCAATATTTGACATGACGCTGGCAAAAATGTGATAAGTAGGTAGTACCTAATTGCCACAAAAAATATAAAAGATCATACATGAGAGAGATAACTGTTATTTGGTAATAATATAGTTTTTTTTTGTAAAATGTTTATATTTTTTATCACGTGACCTTTGTTTTAGCTTGTATAGCGATATTTTTAAACACATAATCATAAGGCAGCGTGGCCGAGTGGTCTAAGGCGCTGGTTTTAGGCACCAGTCCGAAAGGGCGTGGGTTCGAATCCCACCGCTGTCAAACTTTTTGTGTTATTTTACTCGATGAAGATGTAAAATAGTTTATTTTACATTGTTTTATTTATTTTCTGTGAAATTAAAGTATAAATTCACAACTTATTGACTTTGCTTGCATGGTCTTCAACAACATTAATATATGATAAAAACACGAAGCATGTTATATTTCACATCACATTTCCATCAATATCACAGTTTAGATCATTCTGTTTATTATAACAGCTGTATAATAATAATTCAGGCGTAGCACGGTAGCGTAGTTTTTGGCCTTTGGCAATGCTGCCATCATGTTGGGTTCGCTTCACGTCAAATGTGGATAAAGGCTAGAAGAATTGAAAGTTATGATTGTTGAGATCGCCCACCGACCGATTAAAAAAAGTAAAAAAACAAATGTCGCAGGTAATGTTTCGCGATTTTGTGGCAGGTTTATTTTTGCGCGTAGTTCTTGGCGTTTACAATTTATTACAATACTGCTGGATCTGGGTCAGATTGCAATGCAGTAAGAGAAATTTCATTCCTAATTTGAACATTTCTAAAGTAAATAATGCACATAATCTGCGTATTTTTTTTTTTATTTATTTTAGTCAATGCTGTGACGAGCTAGTCGTTCACCTGATGTTAAGCGACACGACTGCCCATAACAGAACAGTATCACTCGGAACTCCAAAATATAAAGTTTCGCGTGAAACTGCACTGCGCACATCATCCTGAGACATCAGCACAGTCTGGTAATAATATTACTCGACTGTGAGATTAGATCATAAAGTCTCATTTGCCCAGTAATTTCACTAGCTACAGTGCCCTTCAAACCGGAACACAGTAGTGCTTGCATACTACTGCTTGGCGGCAGAATAACTGGCAAAGCGGTGGTACCTACCTAGACGAACTTTGCAGAAAAGTCCTACCACCTAGTAGTACTAGTATTGAAACAATCAATTCCATACAATTTTCTGTTTCCATTTGTTTCAATTATTCCATGATCGCCAAGCTGGATTAGGCTGCGAAAGTGTAGATAGGCACTGTATTAAAGTTTTGTTTTCGTTCGTCAAGTTTTACTGCATAAATGTACTTAGATGTAAATACTTCGTGTCACAGAATCCTTAATAGTATAGGTATAGAAGAATCACCCGGAAAACTCACTTACACCAATAGCGACTCTTGCCATAAAGCCATAAAGTGTAGTATAGCTCGCACTACAAGTCTATCCTAGCTCCCAAACAGCTCCCTCTTTCTAACGCGTTGTATGTGTGGAATAAAACAATAACTTTCGTAATATTTCTGTATATTTATCTAAGTGTAAAGGAGAAATATTTACACGGTGGACATCAATATGTTTATGCCTACCTTAACCTAGATCATTTCGGTCTTATATTACATACACAAACTACTTAATGACGAAGACATAATTCCCAAAAGAAACAATTTTTAGAACCCCGTTTATTGACATAAAACATAATTGGTACACACTAATTTATAGAACTAAAAAGAAAGAGTTCTTTCTTAAGCATTGCAAAAAAAACAGTTACCGTAAAATTATAAACCTAACAAGTGTTGATCGAAAAAACCTATTATTGCATTCACGTGCTGCCATCTATTGAGGTAAAGATACATTACTAATGATGTGTGAAACTGTAAAACAGGAAAACGAAATTAAAAGCATATCAACAAAAAGTTATTAGTAAACTATATTTGGTTACTGGTCGTCTATTTATTTATCGTAAGTTACAGCCTATCCCTAAATAATTTACATTACTATAATTACAAAACTTAAAACTATCTCCCTAAAATGATATTAAACTTTATGCCCTTACATTTGATAAACTTGGGTTTATGATAATTATAAGAAGCAAAGTAAATTGCGAAGATAAATAGAAGTTGAAACAATATTTTTGGATAAGTATTAGACTATTTAATCAAATGGTTAATTTATAAAAACATCTTAAAAATTAGTGTAGATATTTAGTTAATATTTTTTATAAATACAATAATTAAAGATATCTTTATCAGGCTCACAGCTTCATCCAAAGGAATGTTTGGATAATAAAACATTTAAAAATTATCCTAACCTTTGCTGAACCACGAAAAGAATTCAAAAACCAAAAATAAGTTGGGTTGTGAAAAAACTCACGCAAAGGTAGGGATAATTTTCAAACATCAATAGCTGTTCTATCTTGCCACACAGAGATAGGGAAACTCAAAAGTAATACAAGATACTTTTTTATTTATTTATATCTCTTATTTATTGATCTGGATAATTTAATATCTATTTTGGTTATCGCGGTAAATTGGGTTTGTTTTTTTATCAGTCAGTTGTCTTATAAAATTGTTCATGGACTGTTTTTATAATGTTTTTATGCAAATTTTGATAGCGTTTCTCGTAATTCTGAGGCCTTACTTTCAGGAAAGTTAGTTCGATAAAGTGTATATCATCAACGCCCCTAATAATTTATTACAATTTTTTAATGACTTAACCTTATTTTGTTTACATGACACGACCATTAATAATTTAGAAATAATATGGAATAAAAGTATAGATTATGGAGAATTATAATTAATTTAACTTAAAATATATATGTATGTGCTTAAATTTTAATTATTAGATACTCCATTAAATCTTATTGCGAAGGAATAGAGTCCAATAGCGTGAAGCAAAGCTTAAAATATTATTAACGGGTTATTTTTAATGTTACAAAATGCTTGTAATTTTATAAACAATTAATTTTATATGTGTTTGATATAACATGGGGACAATATACATTTATATTAATTAGATATACACACTTTTTTCTAATTTATCGCAGGTTATGGCTTAGTCTATATAAGAAATATATAAGATTTCTCTAATGTACTAAAGTCAGATAGCTCCTAAGTCCACACTTATTCCTCTGTGCCATACCCAAATGCGTTGCAGTAGGTATGTCATAAATGAATAAGTGCGAACTTAGGAACTATTACAATTTAGTACAAACGGGCATAATGGAATTTGTGTTATACTGGAAGAGCAATTTGATTTTGAAGTTTGATTATTCAAATTACAACTAGTGCAAGCCTCAATGCACCTCAAAAGTTGTGAAAGGGGTTTATATTTTGTAAGAAAACGCTTGCTATCAAATAGAAAAATCTACTGTAAATGTAATTAGGTATATCATAAAATGCCAAAACCTACATTAACCCAAGAAAATTCTATAATCTGGAACATGCTATAGAACTTCTTTACATTACCAGTGTTTTGTTTCGTTCCCGTAAACGACAATTTACGTCAGTGCGATTACTGACAAAATATTTTGATGCGAATGACATTAAATTTTTCCAATTTTCATAGCGAATTCTTACAAAATATTGCATGTGCAATGTGCGTAACATTTACCCTGTTCTTCTTTAAAAATCACGAATTCTTCGGTGGTAGCATTTATAAAATAAGCTTTTTTTTAAATCGTTGGGAATGTCAATTCCCATTGTTCCCACTTTTGAGGAGGTTAGTGGGAACGCTGGAAATTACCGTATTCATTACAGAACAGGACAGTATGTCGATAATATAGGGTTTGTATTTCCATAATTTATAATCTGGGACATCACATTATTAAAAATGATACTTATATCGTCGAGTGCCTTACCTACAAAAGCTTATACACATTCCCCTTACTAACAAATGCTGTATAACAGCTGAATAAGTATTCAGTGTTTTATCTTATTTTATCTGACTCATTTTAAACTGAATAGAGAGAGACAAAACTCTAAATAGCTATTCCTATTCTACACAATGTTTGTTGTTATTGTTAGTAAGGGGGTAATAAAATAATAATTTGTCCTTGAAGCAAATACCTACTTAAGGTGACGACTAAACTTCATTTCAGCCGCATTTGCAACTAAGTTATTTTGCCAACCAGAAGTAAAAGAGTCGGTTTTCATTTTTCTTGGTAACTATAGTTGCAATAGAATAAAATGGTTGAATATGTGTTTATTTATGTGGTTGGATATCGAGACACCCAATCGCCTTTGCGAGCATAGTCTTAAACACTTGCAGTTATTATCTGTTAGTTTTTGGAGTTTAGACTTTAGAGTAAAATCGTCGAGGTCGAAGTTAGGTACGATATTGCCAAAAGGACAAAATTTATAAAACTAATAAATAACTTGAATTCTTACTTAACATCAATGTATTTATTTCGTGTGACAGCTTATATGAATAAAAACATCGATTCTAAATCCATTAAATAATTGACATAATGCAATTATAATAAATTATGAAATTAAAATAGCACTGGTTACAAAAGCTATTGAGAATAAACTTGAAATATTAAAATAGATGGCACAAAGTAAATACTTAGTAAAAACAGTTAAATAATCCACAACCTATCATTATTACAGCTACACAAATATTGACGAGTAAAAAACAAGACTGTGGTCATAACGATGAGAAATAGTGATGGAGAGACACACTTTACTACTAGTTAGTTATAGCGCGCGCCGCGCCTTAAGACTAGTTATAGAGCTTAAGGCGCGGTGTGAGCACAAAATCCACAAATTTTTTGACGTGACAACAAAAAAAAACTTTATAAACGTAGTTTTTTCAATTTTCAGTGACAACACATGTTTTTTTTACAAATTGATACTCACTGGTTCTAATGAATTACCAAAATATTTATTTGATATATTTCACGTAATCCGCAAAAAGCCTCAAAATTACACATTTTCATGCGCAGACCCAGTTGACATAAAATTATGATCTGATTATGATTTACAACTTTAAACAGAGCCCTGCTAAAAAGTGCTATGACTCCTTATTAGCCTTATTCAATAAAAATGCATGCAAAAATCCATTAACCGAACAAACAACGAGATTGATTTGCAAGGTATAGTTCTTAGTGCAATCAGAGTGGCGCTTCAAATCGGCACAAGAAACACTATTGCAAAATGACATTGTGTACCTGTATAAAATGGGGATCAGTGGAAAAACAGACATAAATGGACCGTGACAATAATTGAAACCGATGGCTCCAACGATATAGGCAAATATATCATCTGAGATTATATATTTGTGTGCTTCTCCATAACATTTAGAAATATAAACGCAACCGTGATTAGTAAGAAAAAGATATAAAAATAAAACAGATGCACTCATTAGCAACCTTATGTCAGAAACAAATATACATTCTTGTCAATTTACTTGATATATTTAAATGTACACGGTGTATCTACGTACAATTCAAAAACCTTAACGTAGACTTATTCTAGATACATGTATCTATGATACACTAGTCAGCGCGGACGTGTCCATAGAAGACAGTATGTCAAGGCGAAGAGACGCAATGTACAGAAGGAAAGCGGATGGCACAATTATTACAAAGAAAAGATACACGAGAAATCATCATCATCCATCATTACATACAGAATTATTTTAAACAGCCCCCAACTCAATATTTCACGCAGAATTACTCACATTCATATTTGATATCCTAAACATCAGTGTTTTCATTCAACGCCTTCACACAGCATGTTACAAAAGTTGGTCTCCAGTGACGATAGGTATATTAAATAACTAACTTATTTTATTCATATCCAATTCTCAAAATCGTTTGTTCGTTCAGACAAATAATTATCTTTGTACACGGCTTGTACAATTTACAGTACTGTACATGTCCAATCGGTACATGCAGCGTCAAAACATTTAAATAAAATGAATAATTCGTCAGCCTATTTTTCGTTATTTGATCACAGAACAATTTTAGCCACGTTCAGAAAATTAAAACAAATGATGGCCGAATATTTCAATTGTTTGAAATAGAACGCGTCTCGTTGGTTTGGAATGGGATCCATTCGCGCGCGGTGGTCGGTCGGCGTGGTGGCGGCTAGTAAACACGCGGCAGGGCTTGTTCCGGTCCGTCTCACGCGTAGAACTCGCGGTTATTGTGGCCCTTGCCGTAGGAGGCGGCCGCCGGGCTGCGCTTGGGCTCGTCGAGCGCGTACGAGCCCTCGTCCTTCTTGCGCATGCGGTACACTATGAACATCACCACCAGGATCGCGCACAGCAGGCCCACCACTGCGCCGCCGATCACAGCTGGAAACATACATCGTCTTGTCATTAATACGGTAGACAAACTTTGAATATCACGTGAAAGAAGCAGCATCTCAATCAGCCCAATGCAGTATTACGCGAAAATTTATAATTAAAAGTTCCGAGCGACACTGCAATTGTTATGGACGGCCGTGACACTTTACTTGAGGCGAACGTCTAGATAGGTTTTTTGGCGGGAAAACGTAAAAGATCACGTCGCCGCATTGTATTATTTTCTAAAACTTGTGTTATTTTCAGTGTTAGTGCATAAAATTGGTGGCATTTTATTCGTTAAGTGTTGAATTACAGGCATGAGTGTGAGAAAGTGGTATAATGATGGTGAAACGTTTCTTTTCGCGTTGTTTCCAAAACTCCATAGAAATTTCTAGTAAAGTTGCCACCACTTTACTAGGAGTATGACTTGACTAGACTAGACTGTGACTTGACTTGATGGCTTGGACTGTGACTTGACTTGACACATTGTATGATATTAATTAACTTGAGATATTATCAATTACTTGACACTGGCTAAATATACAAAAGTGTGGAGCCAAAACCAAACAAAAAAAAGTCTAGATAGTCACGTCATTCTCTTACATTTAAAAATTGCTTTTTCGGTAGCAACTGACGTGCAGAGTTTCTTTATTTGTTTATTTCAAGGATAAGCAAAAAAACTGCAGTTTGCACTCTGCCGTTCTCTGTGAGTTTGTATATTATGAAAACGGAGAGAGGAAATGTGGACTATCAAACCGGTTACAGTGGGTGAATGGTGCTGGTGGGTGGGATTAGTCACAAAAGTATTTTGGATACTGCGCAGTTTAAATAATGAGTAAATGGACTTTTTTATCAGGCGTTAGGTATATGATTTATGGGATCTATCTGTTGAAGTAGCTCTCAGATTTTACCTACAGGAATTTATGTCCTTAAGTATATTTGCCCATTCTTCAATCCGTGCTCATGTTTTATGAGGAAATAATCTTGACTCAAGCGCAAATAAATTAATATTTGTGAACATATCACACAGCGCCATCTAGCCTTAAAGTAAGCAACGCTTATGTACTGCAGGAGCCAGCTAGGCGATCATAGATCTTAATCGACAGACAGAGCAATTAGTATAGTTTTGACAGTTTTAATATGTAGTTTATGTACATAACTAGTTACGCCCCGCGGTTTCACCCGCGGATAAAAAAGTATTTTAATTATTTGTTCATCCCACGAGAATATTTCACTTTACGGGATAAAATGTAGCCTGTATGTTAAACCAGTTTATAAGTTATCTTGGTACCAAATTTCATCAAAATCCATTCAGCCGTTTGAGCGTGAAGGAGTAACAAACATACACACAAACTTTCGCCTTTATAATATTAGTGTGATTACTATAGACATTTTCAAATTAAGAATGAAATTTCTCTTGATTCATTGCAACTAAGGTTCCGTGATCACTCCCCGGTAAATGACAAATTACTCAGACACTTTATTGAAAATAAATACGGTCACAAGTACATAGAATACAATGTACTCTATGTACAGTAGTACTGTAACAGCTTCACACAAATATTGTGTGATGAATATAGCATATATATAGGCTAGCATACATATAGTGGAATCGAATGAGGCCAGTCTATAATTATTATTGTTTTAGAATACGCTGAAAATGAAGTCCTCTTAAACGTGTCCGTCTATGGTGAACCCTGGCAACATCAATGATGTGGCTTTTTAAGGCAAATTTGGTAACTTGGTTTTGGATCTTCAGGTTTAATATTAAAGAAATGAAGACAATACTGCCTTAGAACAAAAAATATCTAGGTTGGTGTTTTTTTAGTTAGGACAAAGATCAACCCAATTTTGTAATAATCTGGCAAGCAGGTCAGCCTTCAGTTTCGGTCTCTTTCCGATTTCCTCAATAAATGTTAATGCATTAATTCCTTAATTTACTCCAAGCCATCATTTTGACGTGAAGTACAATATTTTTATATCTCTCATCCTAGCCGAAAATATTGTCATGAAATATTGAAGTTACAGTATAAGGAAATACTGACCGGCCAGGATGCCTGGCTGCGCGAAGAAGCTGGTGGCACGGTCTTCTGGCTTGGCATTCATGATGAAAACCACGTTGTCTGGCGGCCGCGATTCTGGGTTTACGTTGCTGCCTGCAGGGTCCTGATCCTGGAATACCATTAGATAAAGTTTTACACAAAATTGAGGCAGAAAAAGAAAAGAATTAACGACATGCTGTACAGACTCGATAGTGTGAGAAGAAGATAAAGTAGACCGATGATGATAATAAATATTAGAATTGCGATAAGGATTATAATGGTTTTAGAAAATACTTCCATTCTTCAGTCCAGATGACAACCATAGCTTTAATAATTACTATAATGTGCATTGAAGTAGTTGGATATGATGCACAACCCTATTGATACGGTTCTATCCTGAGTATCGTAAATTTAAAGAGATACTAAAATACATTAATATCAACTAATACATTTTTTGATAATTCAAAGAGGTGTCTTTGTCAAAATCAAGTCAAAACGTGGTTACGCCAAATCTGTAAACATGAAATGAGGATAATAGGCACGCTTTATAATTAAAAACATCATTCAGTGACAAATGGACCCAGGAATATATTGTACCTACTGACGCATCGCTAAATATAACTTTGCGAGTTCATACTGTCCTTTATATCGTGGTGTCGGATTTTTCAAGCCAATCGAAGGCTTCTGAAATGGCTTGGGTTTATTAAAATAGTACATACTTTACATAAACGCTGATCGCTTTCTCAGGGTCAACTTGAAAACTTGACTTGCCTTCGTTTCCAAAATTGGTTCTCTCTATTTAATCACTAACATGTGAAGGGGTAAATTTCTAGTTTATATATGAGAATTACTTACAGGTGATGATGGACTCAAGTCTTCACCAGAAATGCTGATGTCTGTCTCAGGGCGCGAGGGTTGCTCCGCCCCCGCGCCTGTTCTCTCTTCTACTTCTTCGCTCGCTTTGCTCTTCACGTTAGCTGGAATTTCACGTGATATTAATTAGTCAATCGCCCCGTTATTTTGGTTAAATTAAAACTCAGTCTCGTGAGTCAACGTTTTCATTACTAAAATAATTTCTCTCGGTAAGTGTTACGTTCATGGTGAAATCATTGTTCAAAATAAACATTATCATTGAGTTGGTCTATTTTAAAAATAGTTTCATAGTTATAGTAATGGAAGGAGAATAATAATTAGTAATGTTGTTATAGATAGAATTAATCATAAACATCTGGAACGTATTGATAAAGATTTGTTCAATAAGTAATATACATAGGTAAATAATTGTAAAAGAAGAAATATGTGTTAGAGGTTATAAATCCGATGACGAAGACTTAGGAAGGTTTGGATTAATATCGGATAAGGAGGGAATATCATGATAATAGCAAAAGCATCCAATGAAGTAAGAACTTCTAAATATATAGAATAATAGAAACTAAGCTAATGAGATAGATGGATCCATGAGATGAAGAATAAAACTCTAGGGCTATAATACCTGATTACATGCCAACCATCTAAAAAATGGTAAAAAAATTCAATGGAAAAGGTCGATGATGATTTGCATGAAAATACAGTCATGCAAGATAATAAACATGTTTTGGAGCACAACATTGTTAAACTTACCGATGTTCCAAATATTTCGTTAGAGCAATATATAAAAATAATTAAATAAAGGTACAAATAGAGAAGTGTTTACAACGGTGGTACGCAGTCGACTGACTGACCGTATAGAGACTAGCGCGTTGACGCTGATTAGCATTGTCAATGCGAAAACAATGCTGATAATGAAGTATGTTAATTCAGCGTTACTTCAGAGTTATAGTGTTGTTAAACTGCATTAGTGGTGGTCCGCTTCTCTGTTGAATACTCGGTTTATTAGCAGATAATTTATAAATAATACTAAGCACAAAATTTTCTGTTTATAAAGGTAAAGATTTAAAGTTACAGTTAATCGTATACTTACTCTCAAATATTGATTTTATGAGGGTGGCGTTATTTGTGCGAGATCTGTGCCCAGCAGAGGACGTCTTCCGGCTGTTCATGTGTTAGTAGTTAAGTAGAACAATGTAAACATAATGAGCAATATACCTCTTCACAATACGTAACTTCTGTTTTAACTAATTTGGTAAGTGTACGTAATGCACTTTCTACAATTACCTACATAATTAGTTTAAGGTCTGTTGATGCTGTATACCGAGCAAAACAAAAATGACTGTGTATAATACTATCTAGAGAGAAGACCAAAAGTTAATTCTTGACATTTAAGGACATCATTATCCATTGTCAGATATAATTATTTTAATATTAGATGATAATTACACCGTGAGAACAAATACACTTTTTATAGTTATTGCAACTCTGCTGCAACTGTGAATTTATAATTTTATCTTAAAAGCGAATTACCTTTTAGTCTTCCGAAAAACAAAATAAAACGCAAATAATATCTGGCATGCCCAGCCACTACTCACGAACGTCTAAATCGAACTGCCTGGATCTAAGGATCGGTGCTTCTGAAGAGGGTTCAGGGGTCTGCGCAACTTCGACAGGGTCCTGTATGTCGGTAATTTCGGGTTCTGGAGTTTCGTAGTCGAGCACGACAGGGCTGTGAGTTGTGGTGGTTCTCGGGGCGAAGTCTTCGTCATCTTCGGGGAGCTCGTGCGTTATGGGCGCGTCACCTGATCCCCGCCCGTCCTCGTCGTCGACGCCGGGCCCGGCACCCCAGCCGGAGCCGGAGCTCTCGTCGGGGTCTAGCCCTGAGCCGTCCTCGTCCGAGTCGTCAGCGTACGCATCCTTGGCTGGGCTCACGTGCTGGTCGCTCTGCACTTCCTCGGTTGCAGTTGCGTCGACGACAGTCTCCTGGAATTGAGAAATGCGTTGTTTGAGCATTTGATCGTTTCTCTGCAATGGATATGCAGTTTACATTGGGCCACTTCACATAAGAGAAGAAGTGTAGATAATACAATAACGATACATGTGATCCGAGATAGAGAACTGATAGAGGTTTGTTCGCTTTAGGTCAGATTCACGTTAGGTTAAGTTGGGTTAGTTAGAATAGTTTTAATACAGATTTGTGTTATATAGAGGTACAGTTCAGAACAACACATATTCTCATGTTTCACCTTTTGCTCTTATAATTATGCCAGATATTTTTAAATTCTTGATTTTACTTAAGTAATAATTTTTACTGTTCAGCGTAGTTTGTATATTTCAGTCTAATTAAGGCTTTACACTTCTTAATTATCTTTATTGCTCAAGCCAACTTACGTATGCAGAAACGTCTTAATGATTACTCAACATAAAATGTTTGTCTAAGTGATACCTATTATCACACAGATTCACTGACCTTTCTACTAAAACTAGGTCATTTATTGACAACCGAGGCCTCTTGAAGTACCTCTGATAGTTAATGACAAGTCAAGGCGTTCCAAACAATCTATTCCAGAAAGTTCATTTACGGATATAAAACTTTCAGCTGTGACCTAATTCCTCTATCTACAACACAGACCTTTATAATAAGCAAAGTTTATTACAAAACAAAAGTAGCTTTATCACGAGCACATAAAAGCAAGGGGAAAACCATAAATCAGGATAAGCGTTTCTCCTACGTCACCATGAATGGGTGAAGTATGAATGGCCGAATATTCCATGAGTATGACTCACCTGAGTTTAATAGAGTTACAGCCACTATCACAAACGTTTTTACTAGGCCTGATAAGTGTGTTGCTTGAATTTAGAATTACTATTTCATAGAGCTGTGGCAGTGGTTTGCTCGGTTAGCGTAAATTGTAGTGTCGGATCGATAGGCTTTTGCAGAGTGCGGGGCGAGCTGTAGGGGAGAAAGGGGAGGGTCGGGAATGTTCCCCATGCTGCCGACAGATGCCGGGACGCGGGTACGGAGGCTTCTGAGGTATTTGGTTTTATGGGAAAGCGTGTTGAAGGTTGCAGTTTTAGCGAATTGTAGCGAAGGTCTGTTGCAAGATGGCGCTAGTGCTGGAATGCCAGGTTTTATTTATTTGTCTTGCTTATTGTGATTTACTTAATAAGTAATATAGTTTTAAATTAAAATTAGCTTTAATTATGTTTATTTATCTTTTTGTAAAAATGGCTGCTGAATTTGTTTTAACATAATTACCTACTCAAATAAATGTATACATATAAAGTACGAAGTTCTGCCCGCAACTTCGCCCGCGGCGTGGCCTATAGGAAAATAATCCAACCACCCATTTCACCCTCTTAAGGGTGGAATTTCGAAAAATCCTTTCTTAGCGGATGCCTACGTCATAACATCTACCTGCATGTCAAATTTCAGCCCGATCCGTCCAGTGGTTTGGGCTCTGCGTTGATAGATCACTATGTCAGTCAGTCACCTTTGAGTTATATATATTTATATAGATTATGGAATCAATGAAATAAAGGTACTAATCGATACTATATTCCTTCCGCTATTTTATATATAATATATAAAATAGCGGAAATATATCACGCAATGCTTACACTGCCTGTAAGCATTGCGCGGCATTGCCTATACGCGTTACCAGCTGGGCGATCACATAATTCGATTGCAACCAATAGAAACACCAATTTGTAAGGATTTGACAGTTTGAATACGCAGTTTATGTACATATATAGTATGGAAATTTCTCCTGTTGCAATGCAATTAAAGTTTCGTCATCACCCCCTAGGTCGCAGGCAAGTGACCTAGATTGACTCTCTCACTACATAGTACAACCTAGTTAAAACACATTAAGTCCGAGTACTGTTTTTACTGTGCTTGCATCGTAAATCCCAGTCCGGTCCGCGGCCGGGGCGGGCCCGGGTAATGAGAAATATTATTTATTGTTCCCGGATAACACGGGTCGAACTGACCCGGCCCTCCCCGCCACAGGTAGCTAGGGTTTATTATGGGAGTATCTGTTAATTCGCGTTTCGGCTCGCTTATTTGAAGAAGGTACATAATTTTGTGCGTAGATTATTAAGGTGGGATAACACTTAAGAAGATGCCTCAGTAAAGTGCCAGACACGATTTAATTTGGTTAAAAGCTGAGCAATAGTGCTTCTCTGAACTTTACATTAATAAACCTTATATATTATGCGAGTCTAAAATAGCTAAATAAGAAACCTCAAAGCGTAAAAATCCGTTTCAAACTTTTTTGGTTTTCTCATGGATGCCATTGTTAGAAACACGGAAAGCACCATTTTTAGAATAAATAAAGAATCATCAGTGTAACTGAGAGCCTCCTATTTTTTGAAGACGAAAAAAAGATCTAGCTTGAGGTAAGGATGGATATATAACGTGTTGAAATGCCTGTTGAATTATACACAGTGGAATTTAATTCGTTGGCTTCCTTGACCTAGACCATGCTATAGAACAATCATTCTAATTGCAATTTAAAAAAAATTTAAATATGCCTTTTAGAATAACTGGATAACAGCCGAAATGTCTATTTAACGCTATACACACACGACCACCGGCTGAGCGCTTTGTAAATGTTTCGTAGGTAATAAAACACCTGCTTAGTTCAAAGTCGTAAGACTTTTCTTTATAATTTGAAAACGCAGTAATTTGATAATACCTACATTTCAGTCTTATTTCATATGTACTTTTGGTGTTCAGTTATATAGGAGCGTTCTATAGCATGGACTGAGTACATACATTTGAGGAAAAAAACGAATTAAATTCCACCGTGTATTTACCCGTTGCCCGTGTATTTACGTGTTGTGTCTTCTCTAAAAGACACAACACTTTTCTTGATACTCCTCATACCTACTATAGTACCTATGTATAGAATAAGTTTTGATGCTTTAAGACACCTTGAAACATTAATAAAAGTGTAAAGATTGCTCTCTAAGGGTAGGCAATAAATACTATAATATTTACATCCATCAACTGAAAGTGTTGCTTGAATATAGGCGATCCTGTGATAGGCTTTCCGAACGATTTTAAGCCTTCTCTACCCCACTTGAGATGACGATGAATGAATATAAATGAACGTAGAGGGTCCTAAATATAAATGCGACATTATCTTCTGGCGATATTCCAAGCACCTGGCTAAGTTGTGAGGTGCTTAGGCAGGAGAGTCCTTGGCTATCCAGCTGAGGCACGTCAGATCGATTATAATAAAAGTGTATAAAACTGAAACGTTGTCTGTCGGTTTGTATTGCTTTTAAAGCAAAACGACTGAACCAATTTTGATAAAATTTTGCACACAGATTGCATACAAAACCAAGATCAGCATAAAATATTGTGAATCGGAAATTGATTTTTGCGGAATTACGGAAAAGTTGCGGTTGAAACCACGAATGAGGCACCCGTGGATTCACCATTATAAGTAGTGGAAAAGATAAAGTGGTATATGAGAATGGGGTGTATGAGAAAGTATAGAATGAATAGACTCACCCACTCTAGTTGATTATAGAGCATAACTTTCAACTATCAAAAAGAAAAACGTGATAATGGATTTAGGTGTACACAGGGTCTTTCGCAAAATGTCACGTCCCACTTTCGTTAGACACTTCTTGGGTTTAACCTATGTAAAAAAGTAAGACAAGAAATGAAAATAGACACATTTACAACGTAAATTAAATAAAATATTTTAAACAAGAACATATTTCAAACTAAAAATTTAGACAAGAAATAGCTGAAGAAATGCATTATTTTATAGCTGCCATTTTATGCAATCAGTATGTAATATTAATTGTTTGTTAGGTTGTTCGTCTGGCTTTATGTCAATATAACTTAACAAATCAAGCAATAAAGTTTTGCATAAATACTTATCGAAACCAACAGAGATTATTTTTATTTAAAAAGTAAAGATATTCCATAGAAAACGAGTATCAAGTGTACGCATTTCGCAACGGTTATAAATGCTAACAACAGAAACGCCTCAGAAACCCAAAAGTTGAACAAAAGCTCTCTGCGGCTAAAGTGGCCATTCGGAACCTCGAAAGGAAACTGTTTAAAATGTACAAAGTTTAATGGAAATTGTATCGCTAAGGGAATATTAAGGGTAATGCTTGTGTGACAACGTCCTGGCAACACTTCGGTAACTACATACTTGGGGTTAGAGGCGGTGTTTGTAACTTAGGTCACTGTATTCGGAGCTATTGTTTCACTAGGCTATGGCACAGTCTTAAACTGAAGAACCCAATGGCAGAATGTAATTTAAATTATATTTTATTTATACCTTTTTATTTAAGCGGGGAAAGGCCTTAGACTAACAACTACAATAATAAAAACGAGAGTGCTTTAGACCACACGACTGAAGTAAAACTTCTTTAGCTCCTTCTCTCTTGCCCCTACAGTAATATAGGAAACGTAAGTCTATCTTTGAGTTTTGGCGGGAAAACTAAAAAGATCGCGTCACCGCATTGTATTTTTTTCCGAAACTTGTGTTATTTAAATGATTTGTGAGGTAACGAGTTTTCTCCTTGTTGCTGTCTATTATGGGCAAATTTACCTCTATAGAGTACAAATTTGATATATATAATATTAATAATAGTAACGCCCAACGATCACATACATATATAGATCTAGAACCCTAACCAGGATTCCCGTGTCTAGGGACTCAGGAATTACGAGGACCATGGTCCATGGACCATGGTATAATAATTAATATTCGTCAAGTTATTTGTGATTTGGCAGCTACAGCTCCCCACTCGTTGCTTTGTTTAATTATTATTGAATTTACCTTTCCAACGAAGAGAAACCGAAAATACAGAGATGATTTATGGATCAAAGCAACTATCTTTTGTACATTTTGATCAGATTATTCTGCGCCTTCCATCCATCATAAGGGTTTTAGAAGTCTTATTACTAAACCATACAATTTCAATGTTTTAAATGATTTTTTTAAATGATGTATTACTTTTTACATTACAATTTTTCAATAATATAATGGCTAAGGACTATGCCTACTTAAGTACATGGAAGATAATGTTCCATAGTATTAAGTCCTCTTTGTAAATTTAATTAAATGAGCCTTCAAATGGGCGTTTGAAATGTATTTACTTATTTATACTTTAGCACAAGATAATTAACACTATACACGGTGGAATTTAATTCACTCTTTTCCTTAAATGTATGTACTCAGACCATGCTATAGAATATTCGTACAAGATCTAATTAAAAAAATACGTTTTGTTTTAGTATATAGTGCCTCTTAAAATAACTGCATGACAGCCAAAATGTCTATTTAACGGTACCACAGCACGGGCACGAGCTGAGTGCTTTGTAAATGTTTCGTAGGCAATAAAACACCTGCTTCGTTCAATGTCACAAGGCTTTTCTTTAAAATTTAAATTTGATAATATCTAGATTTAAGTTTTATTTTATAAGTATTTTTTATTTAGTTATATGGGAGCATTCACTGAATAGCATGTACTGAATACATACATTAAAGGAAAAGAACGAATTAAAACTCCACCTTGTATAGTATGTACCAGCCTACCAATCAACCTAGATTTGGATGAAAAATGCTAGCTGTGCAGTAAAATTAACGTTATTTTAAGTTCTTAGGTATAATTTAGTTTTTTAGGTCTAGTTTAGTTTTGTATTAACGATTATAAAATACTTATGTTATTTATTACATTAAACATAAATATTTCATAATCATTAATACAAAACTAAACTAGACCTAAAAAACTAAATTAAACATAAGAACGTAAAAAAAAAAAAAATTTAAATAGCCCGTTGGTGGAAGGGAATGTGCCCAGAATGCTGGCAGCATTACCACGTTGAATGGCAATAAATACAATAAATATATATTATATTATATACTAATATTATATAAAACTTAGAACAGTAAGCTCGTCACGTCATTCCTTAACATAAAAAAAATATATACAACAATACTTATGTTTAATGTAATAAACTTTTTCTCCTGTGAATGCTTTAATTGAACTTTACATTATTTTAAATTCAATATTTTTACAATTGCGCTATATTTTACAATTTACAATATGCGCAATTGTGATAACTATATATGTACTTATCAATAGATGCCTGTGCTAGACACACAAGCAAAAAAACTGTGATTTTTTGAAGTAAACGTTTCACCTTAATCTCAGATATTGCATAAATTTTATTGAAACGAAGCCAAATAATTCCTATATTTCAATCCGAATCTGTTTACGCCCTCACTCCGCAAAAATAACGCCTTTATCACACTAATTGCGCCCCATTTCACCGATTCTTCTATGAAAACTATCAATATTTCCAGCCGAAAACGAATATTTACTCTTTAAAAAAGGGGTGTACGCTACAGATTCATACTAAGGAGTTTCGTCTTCAAAGCACATGAAGTGTTTGTCGTTGGAGAGTTTCGTTAACCGAATAATTAGTTAGTTCGTTAGTTTCCGAGTACTGATAGGTTCCTAAAGCTGTTCCCTAGAAATATGTAAGATAAAAAACCAAATTAACGAAAATTTTGCTGTGAACCATTGAGAAATTTCCTGTGTTTGTCTAGTACTCCATCATGAAATACTCACCAAATTCATATGAGACCTAGAGAGAGAGACGGAAGTGTACTAGAATAAGGACCAAAATCCATTCACAAATAGCGGAGTTATCATACATACAAAAATCTATTATTTTAGCTCTTATTTTGCACAAAAAATAAGCATTGCCATTCAACGTGGTAATGCTGCCAGCATTCTGGGAACTTTCCCCTCGACCAACGGTTTTTTCAAATTTTAAATTGTCATTTATTGTAAGTTCTTAGGTATAGTTTAGTTTTTTAGGTCTAGTTTAGTTTCGTATTAACGATTATTAAAATAAACCAATTTTAGTATCACTCGGTTATGGATGGTATTTGTAGTAGTAGTAAGCTTTACGATGCTTCAGGTCCAACCAAACTTGACCTATCTAAGCTTCTGAGATCCCCCTGTTGTGGTCTATTTGTGTATGCACAGAGGAGGGTGTGAAGGTCAGGTTACGCTGTCAAGTCTATTGGGTCACCCATTGTTCTGTGCATGTAACTGTTTTAGCAGTTCAAGCGATAAGCGACGGCGGGTAAATAAAAAAGAAATGAACACCAACCACACCTAGTACCTAAATTAATTTTACAAATACAAAAATTCTCTATTGTACACCAGATAAAAAAACAGTTACAGATGATGAAAGTTAAAGCTATAGTACAATGGGCGGACTTATCGCTAAAAGCGATCTCTTCCAGTCAACATTTGGATGGAAAGAGTTATTGGAATTATTATTTATATGGAATTAGAATTATTTAATTAATTTTATTACATAGCAACTTTTATCTCATCAGGGGTATTATTAAAATAAAGAATTTAACAATTCTTTTAAAATGTAAATGATGTAGTTAGTGTGGAAGACTGTATCATAATCTTTCCTCTCACCCTAAATAATTATTAATTAGGTGCTTTTCTGTTTTGAATGAGGCGCTCAAAAACGACCGTTACTGATTATTTTCGCAACAACAAGACAGCCATATTTAGTGTTACAAAAACTAAATATTTAGAACTAAATAGACAATTTTTTACATTCTATCCAGTTGCTTGGCTTGGCTTACGTTTACCCTATTTCTCCTGATGTTAATTGAAAAGAGTAGATATTAAGGTAAAGAGTTGTAGAACTCTTTACAAACTAACGGCTAGGCGTGGTTCTAGCCGTTAGTTTGTAAATAGACATCTAGCTGACCTTACTGTTCTGGTTCACCCTCACCCTTATTCACCCTCTAGTCTCTGGTGACTTGTACCATCAGTTTTCTATTTTATACGGTCCCTCGTTAGTCGGACTGACCTACATGTGTAAACTGAAACGGAATGCGTTATTGAATGTTGGAACTCGGGAAGCTATTTATTCATCTTTAGAAGACTTCTCCTGTTGACCGTAGTGCCGAAGAAGTGGGCTCCAATGGTGGACTTGGCATTTTTTTCCCCGATAGCCACAAATAGAACTACAAACGTAAAAACATAGGACTCAAAACGTTGCCGAATGAAAGGAAGGTATAAATTGCCTTTATAAAACAAGATATAGAATTGATTATAGAACAAACCCAAATCTCAGTAACTAAAGTTTAACCGTAATATATGTAGATAAAGACCTAATTACTTACGCCTTTTTTAATAAAAAAATAATAATAATAACGCCTAACGATCAAATACATCATAGATCCTGGACCCTAAGTAGGATTCACTGTATCTAGGGACCCATGAACTACGAGGACCATGGTCCCACAACACCCAGACGCAAAACAAGTATTTGCGTTTTATTTTTCTGTGCACAAATATTTATCCTGTCGCGGGAATCGAACCAGCCACTTGCGGGTTATGAACAAACCTGCTCAACTACCACACTTTTGCACCAAATTATGCTATTGAGAAAATTTAATTTCTCTCCTTTTTGATAAGATTCACCTAAAATTATCTCGTGAAGATCACGTTAGCCCTCTAATCTCGAATATTGAATCATGTCTCATTATACTAGACAAGGTAATTCAATTACCCGACTACGGCACAGATTATCTAATACTCGTATTGTAATGCTAACGTAGGTGTCTCTGGCAAAATTTCCCATTTGATCGCTCCTTCGTATCAGCAAATTCTACACCTAGTAATTACATATAGTTATTAGCCATTTAGCCTCAGCAGGCGCTATCCGGGCCGGATCCGATTACCGGTGATTATGTCGGACGTCTCCCGGGTGCTGTGATCGGCAAATGAGCAGCAAACTTACAACTTCCAAGGGATCTAAGTAACTTTTGGGTCATCCCTAAAGTTTCATAAACTTGCCAATTCTTTTGGACGATATCGGGTGACCTACAAACTTTATTTTTGTGATCGAAACAATTCAAAAACAAAAAAAGGGTTGGATAGAGACGTAAACTATATTTAGGTCTTGTATCAGGAGTTAACTTCTTTACCAATTTTAGTTATTTATTGAAACATATAGTGAACGAGCTTCTGCCCGCAGCTTCGCCCGCGGCGTGGCCTATGGGAAATAATTCAACCACCCATTTCACCCTCTTAAGGGTAGAATTTTGAAAAATCCTTTCTTAGCGTCTTTCTTAGTGCATGCCTACGTCATAATATCTACGTGCATGCCAAATTTCAGCCCGATCCGTCCAGTGGTTTGGGCTGTGCGTTGATAGATCACTATATCAGTCAGTCAGTCACCTTTGAGTTATATATATTTAGATTGAAACTAGCAATAATACATTTCGCTATCAGTTAATGAACTATGCGTGAGGAGTTTTGGCGGGAAAACGAGAAAGATCGCTTCACCGCATTGTATTATTTTCCAAAACTTGTGTTATTAGTGTTGGTGCATAAAATTGTGTTTTATTCGTTAAGTGCTGGATTACAGGCATGAGTGTGGGAATGTGGTATAATGACGGTGAAACGTTTCTTTTCGTGTTGTTTCCAAAACTCCATAGAAGCTTCTAGTAAAGTTTCCACCACTTTACTAGGAGTATGAGTTAGACTGTGACTTGACTTGATAACTTGGACTGAGATTTGACACATATCTGCGTGAAATATCATTAACTTAATAAATTACTTGACACTGGCTTAATTACTAAACACTGGCTATATACACAAAAGTATGTGGCCAAAACATGCAAAAAAAAAATGCGTATACACAATATAACCTACGGCTGTACGACTCCATGTTAACTTCTAACTACAACTATGCAGTTTTAGTAACCTAATAGACAAACTTATTTAAACCAGCAATTTCCACTCCATCATTTATTTACTTTAACACTCAACGCAAGGAACAACGCTTCTACAAAAGAAGCCATTACGTATCTGATTTCAAAAACTTTTAAACACGATCCTTAAATGAAAAAAAAACCCTACTGAAAAGGCTCTAAGCTATAATTACGTGACCAAAATCTTCTTAATCACACAATATAAACTGAAAACTGTTAAAAAAATCTTCGTTTAAACAGAACGGCAATTGCCGTTTCGGCGCCGCGGACGCTCGTTAGGCGTCCTAATTGCCCCTTCACGCCAATTAGGCAACGTAACGTCTTCGTGACGGCTGAAAAAACGGGTTTAAGAGTTTTTGGAGCCAGTTTTAGCCTTATCGGGCCCATATTGTGCCTTACTAGATGGTAGGACTTTTATGCAAAGTTTGTCTAGGTAGGTACCACCACTTTGCCAGTTATTCTGTCGCCAAGCAGTAGTGCGCAAGCACTACTGTTTTCCGGTTTGAAGGGCACTGTAGCTAGTGAAATTATTGGGCAATTGAGACTTTATGATCTGATCTCACAGTCTAGTGATGTTATTATCAGACTGTGCTGATGTCTCAGGATTATGTGCACTGAGCACATCCTGGTGTCGTGAAACTTTATAATTTGGAGTTCCGAGTGACACTGTTCTGTTATGGGCGACCGTGTTAATATCAGGCGAACGACTAGCTAGTCACATTTATTCAATACAATAAAATAAAAAATAAAAAACTTCGCAACGCGTTCATGGACGATGTAGCGTGGTCTGCTTAGATTATTAATTATTACAAAGTGTCACAGGTTGGATGAGGATGTGTAGAGTCTGTATCTAATACGTTACATGTCGTATTACTAAGTGGTATTACTGAAAAGACTTTAAGCCGAACTTGCCCAAATTTTACCTCTTTTGCAATAGCGCGGGATGACTTCATACAAAATAAATAAATAAATAAATATGGTGACTGACCATAAGCACACATTTTATATAAAAAGCTTTAAAAAACATACAGCGTAGTTGGGCAGCCAATATTTGTGTAACCAATCATGTAAGCATGAATTAATCAAACAAATATTTTATATTCACTACGGGCACAATTATTAAGATTTTCGTGAATTTCGAACGTACGAATATAATTTAAGTATCAAATATTATTACGAGATACGGAAATGAAGACTAAAATCGAAACATTTGTTATATTGTATCTCAAGCATAGAAGTTATTTATAGGAGTCAATTAAATTTAACTCGGCAACCTTCCATAAACCATAGGGCACGTGCTTCCGGCAGTTTCCAAACCGTAACAGTGGAAAAACGGATTCTCTGAACTCTTGTTACGGTAATTATAAGTAATTATAAGGTATAGTAATGTAAACTCTAAAGGTCATGTAATTCTTAATTAAAAATGTAATCGGCGGGATTTGAATCCGAGTCTTACAACACTGGATTACTCGTAGATGCTTTACAAAAGAGCTATGATCGCATTTTCTAATGGCTGCGAAAATCTTTAAGACTATATTTTTGTACTGACTTAGTAGCCGTAGCATCTATAAAATCTGTGTTAGACAGGTAAACTAATGAATTATTCTTGTTTCTGCTAACAAACCCCCAAAAAAGCAATGCCTTGTAACGAGGCTTTTTCTTGTTGAAAAATCATTAGCCACTAATATACCTTGTCGCAGCGTATGCCTATAACTTCTATTGCTCGCCTCTGTCCATAGAGTAACATTTTTATTGGGAGATCTATCCAATTAGGTAATCTATATCCCTGACGATCACATGTCAGCCTAAATTACGTACATTGAAGTGGAGTCTTGAAAAGAAACCGAAAATGACGCTTGTAAGTTTTGAAATTTTTCTAAATCTCGCGTCGGTTTAATTTTTTTAGTGGATTTATTATCCGTGAACTGTTCATGAACGAGCACGAGTACGGTAGGCAAACTGTTCCAACTTCCAAAACCATACTTTTTCGTGTTCTCTTCAAGGCTTTCCGGAGTTTTCAGTAAAATATCCTCTATTTTAATGTGCCATTTTGACAGTTACAAAATAGGACTTTGACATGACATAACCACACAATATATTCCTAAAAGTCAAATTCAAAGGATTTATTGGTAATAGGCTATTTATTACAAGTCATAATTATATTAGGTACTTGAAATTAAGTTATTGTACTAAGCATATAAAATTACAAAGTGCTTATTGTCAAATATGATCCTTACTTGACACTGACGATATTTCTCGTTAAAAAGCGATAAAAAGCCATTAATCGAAGAAGAAGAAATACATAGAAGAGTTTAGGCGGGAAAACGAAAAGGTCGTGTCACTGCATTGTATTATTTTCCAAAACTTGTGTTATTTTCAGTGTTTAGTGCATATAATTGGTGGCATTTTATTCGTTAAGTGCTGGATTACAGGCGTGAGTGTAGGAAAATAGTATAATGATGGTGAAACGTATCTTTTCGTGTTGTTTCCAAAACTCCATAGAAGATTCAAGTAAAGTTGCCACCACTTTACTAGGAGTATGACTTTGACTAGACTGACTTGACTATAACTTGATTTGATGACTTCGACTGTGACTTGACACATATTTGCGTGAAATATCGATATATCGAACACTGGCTAAATACACAAAAGTGTGGAGCCAAAACTAAAAAAAAAATAAAAAAAATAGAGTATAATAATTATTACCCCTCGATATAAAGTTTCCGAATCCCTATTGTGACATTTGAAGACTGTTCTAATTAAAATTCTTTGTCGTTTGTAACAAATTAAATTAAGGCTTCTATTGTCACATTCATATTTGAATCCAGTGAGTTTCGTGCCCCAGCCACGTGGCACCGACGGTCTCAAAACATTAATTTCGAGAACAATTAAGCAAGGAGATGGTAATCAATTCTACACGTTCAGGTATTCCCAAAGTCCCGATTAACAACAATAGTTCATTCATGTTTGGGTACATTTATAATTGGAATTACTGTTACTGTTGTCGGGAAGATTTAGATGGGTTAATTGAAACTACAAGTACTTATAACAATATAAACTGCCTACGTTGCTTGGCTTTTATGTATTTAGATTAGCAATTTATGATTTGACTAGGTATAGTAAATTAAAATGAATAAATAAATATGTGTGGACATTTCACACAGCGCCATCTAGCCCCAAACTAAGCAAAGCTTGTACTATGGGAACCAGATAACTAATACAATACTTAGATACTTTTTTGTTTGTAAATACATACATAGAATACATTAACACCCAGACACAGAACAAACATCGATGTTTATCACACAAATGTTTGTCCTGGGTGGGAATCGAACCCACGACCTGCAGTTCAGAAGGCAGGGATACTACCAACTGAGCTATCGGGCCAGTCAAAATTGTTGTTCATAATTATATATTATTTGGTATGAAATTGAGCTTGTTCATAATTTTGAGAGCATTGCATTATTGATAACTATTTCATAATTTAAGGAAGAATTTTTTGACCCTTTCGGTCAATCGGGACCTGATAGATCAGTTGGTAATAAACTTGCCTTGAACTGCAGGTCATTCCTTTATCCCGTTTCCATCATAGAACTACAAGACTTGGTGATTCTTCACATCCTTAAGTCGTTAGTGTACCTCCAAGCACGCACTAAGCGTTTTGCTGGGTCATTTATAGTCCGAACGGCCAAAGAATGGAATGCTCTTTCAACAACAGTGTTTCCTCCTGGGTATACCTGGGTCTTTTTAAGTCAAGAGAGAATGGGCATCTCATGGGCAAGCGTGCTCTACTTTAGACATCTTCGTCACTCACCATTAGGTGAGTTATTGTCAAAGGCATGCCCATTCTACAATTTAAAAAAAAAGGTTTCGACGATTCCCACCCAGGACCAACATTTGTGTGATGAATATTGATGTTTGTTCTGTGTCTGGGTGTTATATTATATTGGTATGTATTTACAAAGAAAAAGTATATAAGTATACTGTTAGTTATCTGGTTACCATAGTACAAGCTTTGCTTAGTTTGGGGCTAGATGGCGTTGTGTGATTCCTAGATCATTTCCAACAATCTCATTCTAAAACATCTCATATTCTACAAGCGTATAAACTATAATATCAACGTTAAAGTTGAAAGAATAAATGCCATGCCAGAGAAAAGAGCATTTTATGTGTACTTTTGAACAGTATTCGCATTTCATAAAACTCTCCCTCAAGGTTCGCTTACTCTTTGAAAGACGTCAGAAAAGTGGATGAAAACAATCCTATTCAACTAGCTGTCGGGACGCCAGAGATAGAAAAGACTAGCCAAAGACAAGATTCACAATAACAATAAACGTGTTGGACTGAGTCGGACCGGGGTCGTTCCGGCCGGGTTGGCGCCCAACATGGGGCGACTTTCGCACACTGCGGTGAACTTGTTCACCAATAAAGTCTTTATTAAGTTTCAGTTACAGGTACATCTAAAATTGAACAAAAGAACGCCGTCGGTGGAGGCATGTAGCCAGATAACTTTTTATTAAACGTTTGAAATGACGTTTAAGCGTTTTTTTTTGTTTTTGGTTTGGCTCCACACTTTTGTGTATTTAGCCAGTGTCAAGTAATTGAAAAAATTTCATGTTAAAAAGGTATTAGATATTATGTGTCAAGTCACAGTCCATGTCATCAAGTCAAGTCATAATCTAGTCAAGTAATGCTCCTAGTAAAGTGGTGGCAACTTTAACAGAAGCTTCTATGGAGTTGTGGAAACAACACGAAAAGAAACGATTCACCATCATTATACCACTTTCCTACACTCATGCCTGTAATCCAACTCATAACAAATAAAATGCCACCAATTTTATGCACTAACACTGAAAATAACACAAGTTTTGGAAAATAATACAATTCGGTGACGCAATCTTTTTCGTTTTCCCGCCAAAACTCCCGTTTAAGCGTTTTTATTGAACTATATTTTAATCAATCGTACGTTTTATTATGTAGTGAAAGTCCAATGAATATTTTTGACTGCTGTTTTTCTAAAACATGCTTTGAAAGGATCATACAAGGGAATATATATTATGCTACATTTAACAATTTGGCTCTATCTCCGCCGACGCATGATATATGCTTGACTACTCATACCCTTTATGGGAAACGTTTCCGGGTCAATAATTCAGCCTCCTATCCATATTACATAATTAATTACGTTTAATTAAATTTTGCATACCGGAATTTATATATTAAATTATAGGCAGCATGCGATTTCGCCCGTTTTTCATATAATTTTAGCACCTCTGTTTACTGTGTAGGAATTGAATTTTCTAGTCCTAGTACACCCCTAAGCCGGGAAAAAAAGTCAATATCAAGAGTACTCTGAAAAATTAGAATATATACATCACCTCGCGTTAAATAATTTGGTTTATTTCTCATATTTATAAGATTCCCTAAGCCATATCCCGACGTCGTCGATACGACGTCAGTCAGTCACTCAGGACAAAGCGTTAGATTGGTATAGATAGATACATTGGTAGCAGTTATAAAATTTCCTTTTTGTCAGCGAAATTAGATATCGTAAACCGTTTTCGAGTAAGTACTGCAGGGTCCGGGCAGCATTTGGGACAAATAGCTCGGGAAACGGTCGGCCGCCGGCCGCCCAACATACCCAAAATTAGGTCAAGACGCGCTATCGCATCCGACCCTAGGCTTTTACAGAGTTATGCGAATTTAGTTTGATTTTTCCCTGTCTTCGATTGCAATGGCGATATGGGCATCGATTGTGTACAACTGGGTCACAAGTGGAAAGTTTCGAAGTGCCTTTTCTACCACTTTATTTATAAGAACGTTTGACACGCGAAACGAACTTTATACTCTTTCCGTCTGACTTGATCTACTTTGTTTGGCGTCTTCCGTGAAAAAACGACTCGTTGATTCAATAACGGGTAGACAAAGAGGCCCGTAATATGATAAGAGATAACGAAATTTATTAAATGAAAGCATCCGTATTATTACGGCAGTAAAATAAAATTTAGGATAAAATTCTATTAAGCTGCTAAAGGATGAAATTCCCAACGAACTGTCTCTTCTCGAGAGTTCGTTGGAAATATAATTTACGCACTTGTTTTATTATCAGTTCGGAAAATTATAACCGAGATATTAACGTTTTATCTCTTTAGAATATTGTAATTTTGCTCGGATAATAAAAACGTGATGACCTTTCGTATTCGTTGGAAAAGGTCTCTATACCTATGCTCAACTATCTATAAAGGAATTTTTACCTGTATAGAAGGTTGCTGGGATAGTGTTATAATTTGTACATGTGACTAATAGCACAAAAACTTTTTGGATAATATAGTATATTCAGGAATTTACAATTGTTACGCTATAAGACTAGTTAATAGAAGCAAAGTATGAAGTAATAATGCAATTCTCGAAATATAAATTTTCTCTTTCCCTAATCGTTTTTCCCTTTCATTAGGAACAATTAATTTTAATTGGGCAGATTAATTAATATCATGTTCTTGGGCGTCAGCTGGCTTTTCACCATCGCTTTCTATCCTGGTGTCAGGTCCATTTAATTTTTTAAATATAATTTCTGGCGTTTTGGTGTCAGACCTCGGCGTGTATAGTGATTTACGAGGCAATCTTTTAGTCGTAAATCAAAAGTGTAACACCCCAGTTCGTATTCAGTACCTCGTAACATTGAACGAAACTTTGAAACAAACAGTTTTGCTTTTTCTCCCACGATTTTCCAAATTTGCTTTCGTGTTTCACGCGAATATTCCGCATCAAGTGTTGCTTTATTAAATTCTTAAAAGAAATTGTTTATTATCGAGGATACATTTACGTCACGGATAGAATGTAACACGCGTACCAGATTTACAAGGAGAAACAATTTATATTCATGGCAACCCTTATACTTTTTTATGAAAACAATGTTTATTTGGTTTACAAGAAAAACAATTGAGTTCTGATCACAAAAACCAGAAACCGGAAAATGAAAACTTTTTTCTTCCTGATTTAAAATAAAAAGTCAAAACCACAACCAATTTAGGTAGAATGTAGAGCGAGACCTCCAATACGTAATAAAATGATACTTCAATACTTATTAAAGAAGCCTCGTACCTGGAGAATCACCTTAGAGATTTCGGAGATGGAGTAAAACGAATTTGACTGAGTAAAAAAAAGCATTCAATTCTATCACGTAATTGTGAGATTGGACGGGAACCAGTTGGAGTGGAAGATTTGGGCGTTTGGGGTCTACGTATACGTTTGGGGTCGATTAGATTGAAAGATTTACATCAGAACAACATGTCAAAGGCAATTTCGATTTTTGAGGTGGAAAGAAAACTTATTATTATGATTGTTTACAGTGTGATTTTTCAAAATATTTATATGCTAAAAAAATAATACCGTATTAATATTTATCTCGACTTTTTCGATTAAATTGAATAGATTGGAGATGCAGGGATTATTATCCATAGGCTACGGTAACCTCTTCTAATCATCGGGAGGCGTAAGCGTGATTGCTAAAAATATACCTACTTTTTTGAAACAACACTGATATAAATTTAAATTTTGCGTAAAATTGTTGCTTTCGATTTTAAAACGCCTGTACAAACATTGATTGACGCCATGAACATTCGCATGGTACGCGACGTGTTGTTTACCGGAAAACCATCAAAATTATATATTAAATTAAATATTGGACTAGAATGAATTGGCAAGTAATTGTTTAAGTAAGAATTTATGTTTGTGATATCTGTCAGGAGTACTTAAAAGCGACGTTAAGGACATTCGCAAATTTCGACCTTATTATACCTACGTAAGAGTGAGAACACTTAAAAATTTCACTTTAATTGTGCTGACTGTACCGAAACAAATTACGCTTAATGAGAATAATCCTTACGCCCATTGCGTTAAACGAAGCGGAAAAAGGACGGAATAATGGTCGAAATGGGACGAATCTTGTCTTCGGAATGACAATTACTCTTTAGCTGCAGCAAATTGAATGCGAAGTCGACGGGTCACTTTGTTACGACTTCAGTACCCGGTGCCAAAATCAAAACCCTTTTATTAGTAAAAAGCGTTTTGACTTTGGCTCTGGGGTGCTCCAGGCATTTTATTAGTACTTGCTTCGTCGTAAAGTTAGATTTTAATTACATTTTAAACAGGAACGTTGCTGCGCTACTGTATTACCTATATTTTATGGTATTTGGTACCAGCACGCAACGTTCCGGGGTGGTTTCGCGTTGTCTTTAATGTTAAAATATATTTATTTATTTATAATATCACTACTCCACGCGGCTAGCGTATTAAGCCAGCTTTATGTAACAGTTATTTAATATTTAAGTTTTTATATTAAAAAAGAACTCGAATAAAATAACTAAAGTCAAATCAAAGTCCCGCCCAATTATAGTCTAGTCAAAGTCAAGCTAGTTTAATAAAGTTAATTCTAAGTAAGAACTTACTTTCACTTGCTATAGGGATTCAATATTAGCACTTGAAGAAAAGACGAACTTCACACTTTTGTTACATAGTCTTCGATCGCAACTGGTTACGAAACTCCGGTTTCGTACTCGGCCGAAGCGAAAAAATCACTATGTTCTCGCATAAATAATCCCTAAGATTCAGATTACGAGTAGCCGAAAAAAATACCTACATTGCTGAACAATAAAATGTTCAAGGCATTGCTCTAGTCTGGCATTCCTTTGATATTAAAAATGGGAATGCTTAACCCTGCGAGAATTTTAGGTAAAGTTAACCCTCATGCACTCACGTGCGTGAAATGTTCCTGCCAGCAATAAAAAGATTCCTGCCCGGTTCTCGATAGAGGTCAGGGTGCTACTGGGTCACATGCGGTGTTACCAGATGGGAATTAAATAATATTGCTTGTATTCACAAATGTCGTCAAGAATTAAGACGCCGCTTGAACAAGATTTTCGTTTTATTAGCTGTTTATATGCTCCTCGCTGTGTGCAGTGGGGAAATCATTTGATATAAATGAGACTTTTTTGACTTGAGTCAACAAAATCGCAAAACAAAAAACAATGAAAAAAAAACTATACTGTAAATGAATGCCCTTACAATAATTCAAATTTATTTGGTTATATGTCTTTAATTCAAACTTTTTTTGAACGGGCTATTGCTGTTGGTCTCTACCGACCTATACAGCGTCACTGGGCGGGATAATTCATACTTAAAAATATTGTAATTTTGACACAATTTATATTATTGCCCGAATGAGAATATATCTTTGGTACGCAGGGGTATGTGGGACAGCATCTGAGATGCTTACTTTGTAGTTGGTTCTTGGTCGTTAGGCGAAATTTCTCTTGAAAATAATCTTATATCTGGTAAAGAAACAACGCACACGACACGAAACAACGAAACACGCTTGTTCTTTACTATAAATAAAGCTAGCAGGAAAACAAAATGACCGATGACGTAGATTAATTGAATTGCGGCAGCACTAAAGCTATGGGTGTCACGTTTCTACGAAAATTTGTTGCCCGAAATTCGATAACAGCCATTTCTGAGAATGTGAAAATTCTCAGAAATGGCTGCTTTCGTGACACCTCCAACGCGAAACTTTAGTGGAGTACCCAAACATGCAAATTTTATGTGAATCGTTTTATTTTACTAAGTTTGAGAGTATACGTACTAATTATACCATTATATGCTATGCAACCTTACAAACACGTGAACTTAACGTTGTGTTATGCGGACAACCATTTTAACTATCCCAGCACGTAAGCTTTTAAAGTAGGTATATGTATAGATCCGCAGAAGCATTTGAGGTCAAAAAAATCGCTCAGGATTACGCAAATTTCCCCCGCGGTGAGCAAATGCAGAATAATAATGGAGTCGGGTTTAAGGGAATTCAGACGAAACTCTGTTGGTGCCTGATAAATTACAGTGTTTTTTGCTAATGGCCGCCTTTTAAGGCGCATTTTCGCGTCGAAGTATTAAAACAGAGCAAATGTTCAGATAAATCATCGGCGTGCGGCTGAAGGGGCGTTGGCGTTAATTCTCGGGAATGTTAGGCTTGTAGCAGACCGCTCGAGGCAGTTAGGAAGTTATGGCTGCCTCTCTCGAGGATTGTTGGTTGAAAATATATCCGCAAAGGCGAGCATAAACGCAGCAGTCGTCACGTTAGCACTATAATCTATTCTGTGACAAGAGTAGCACCACTAAAGGTGCTAGTAGATCTGCGTGCTGTAGACCTCACGAATCGGTTTTTTCATAGCTTAAAACTAAAAAACTATTTTTGTACAATAAATGATAATAATAAATATTTGTGGACATTTCACACATCGCAATCTAGCCCCAAACTAAGCAAAACTTGTACTACGGGAACCAGATAACTGATATGACTACTTAGATACTTTTTTTTTGTAAATACATACATAGAATAAAGTATAACACCCAGATACAGATCAAATATCGATGTTCATCACACAGATGTTTGTCCTGGGTGGGAATCGAACCCATAAACTACAGCTCAGAAGGCAGAGTTACTACCAACTGAGCTATTGGTTCGGTCATTTTACGTTTTCAACCCCCCTTTCCGAGCTCCGCCATTAAGAAAAAACCAGAAATAGAATCGGCAAAACAAATTATAAATCCAGCTTATAAAATATGGTTGAGCAATGCGACATATAGAGAAGAACAGCCAAACATCCGCCGGACATCAGAAATGATTTTTGCCCAAGCTGAAGTGGAGACGTATTCCTCGTTCCTCACGCTCGGGTGGTCAATTATATAAGTATGGAGTGATAAAGTGAGAGTGGTTAAAAGTAAGGTTAAAAGTAGTCAAAATATATTACAAATTTTGTAAGGCAGATAGATGACATGCATGCAGGGCGATCACGTAACTCGATTGCAACCAATAAAAACACAAATTTATATTGATTTGTTTGAATACGCAGTTTATGTGCATAGTTAGTGTGGAAATTTCTCCTGTTGCATTGCAATTAAAGTTTCGTGATCACCCCCTGCTCAAAACCAAAGTCGTTGGATGCAAGAGACGCATAGCCGTTGTCAGGTTAGATTACAATATATAGATGTATTTATTTGCTGTAAAATTTCGTAAAAAATTTTTTTTTAATATCCTTAACGGGAAAAGAATATAAGATCACAAATTGTGTAGTGAAACACCTTGCGCAAAGAGGCAAAGAACTTTCGGCTGAATTTGTATTTCTATTTTCCTATTTTCCTGTTGACATGGCTTGCCAACATATTTTATATTCGCTTCAACTATTATGTCTTGGCAGGATCATAAGTTCAAAAGGTATTTAGGGAGGCAATTCAATAATACAGGCAATCCTATTCAGACGTACAAGAGACGTATACAAATGGACATATTATACGTGTATAAGCTTATAATCTGTATACACTTACAGAATACTCACAAATCGTAGCGATTGGATTGCAATCTCATATCTCCAATAAAAAATCAAATAATTAACAGGCAGATGAATAATGATTTCACGCAAATCAGATCTATTCATACACTAATTTCGCACGATTTACACAATAAATAGCGATTCATCGCAGATATGGTGCTCTGGCGTCCTCTCGTTCCAAAGTGGTATCCACAGACTAAGTAGTGGTGGTATCTATCTTTGATATGGCCGCCTAGCTGATGGACAGTAGACACGACACTCTGTGACTTTGACAATATGAATTTACACTGTTGACTTTGACATTACACTGACGCGTCATCAAATAGAAATTTTTATATTGTAAATGTTGAAGAGTAGCAAGGATGTCCTAGGTTATTTGGCGGGAAAATGAAAAAGATCGTGTCACCGCATTGTATTATTTTCAGTGTTAGTGCATAAAATTGGTGGCATTTTACACATATTTCCGTGAAATATCATTAACTTGATAAATTATCAATTACTTGACACTGGCTAAATACATAAAATTGTGCAGCAAAAACATTAAAAAAACAATTACGCTAAAAAGCGCTATATAATTTTTTTTTTAACGAGCTAATGCTGTTGGTCTCTACCGACCTTTACAGCGTCACCAGGCGGGAGGGCGGGCGCTTAAGGCGCCCAGCCGTCAAAAATGGGAGGCAACTAGCTCAGGGAATCCCTGGGGTGCGAGCCTCGGTTTGGGCCGTTGCCGGGATAAGAGGATCGAGAAGACTACGTCCACTGGAAGAGTGAACCCTATCGAAAGTCGCGACCGTTTTAGCTAACCTAGCTAGCTAACCGGGGTCGGTGTGTGGTTGTGTTACGCTGGTATCCTATACCGGTATCGAAAGCGGTACCTGAGCCAGAAGGGCTAGACTCGTCCGGTAATCCTAGTGCAGCCGATACTACGGCTGCTATAGGATCATCCGGGTCGCTCAAGACGTGTCTCGGGCGGCGACGACAGGGTGTCCAAAAAGCGATAGAAAGCCATTAAACGAAGAGAAGAAGAAGTAAAGGTTGAAGTTAGTAAACAAATGAATCATGAATCGACGCAATTAGTTTAATCACCAAGCAAACCCTTTCCAAACGTCCATTCAAGCAGCGACCTATATAAATCCAGGATCCCTTTCGATCCGTAATTGCTAACTCCCGTCCTAATGCTCCAAGATGCTTACAATGTATAGGCCATCAAATAAAGTGGCCTGAGGACGGTCGCACGATATGATGAGTTGGCCAATAGATCTACAGACTTATAAAAAAAGAAAATGATAGTAGAATCTAATATCGCTAGCAATCCGATTTCATTGTTATTCGGACGATGTGTTTGGTAGTTTATCTGAAGTTTTGTTTTTATGTTGCAGCCATGGAATAATATTAGGGCACTGGAAAGTTTTTTGTTTCAATAAAAATAAATTGGTCAAAGTTATGTTTTTTTACGTATCCTACGGTCTTCTCCAAAAGCTAGCACGCAGTATTTTAAGAGGAGGGTCAAAATGAAAATCACAGGTATAGCGACGCATTTGTGGCACGTCTAGTCTAATTCAATTCTCTCCGTGTAAATATGATGTTGATAGACACTATATATTATTTTAACGATCGCGACGTTGTTGGATGAACATAAAGTAAAAACCTTTCACCCTCTATTTACCCGTTTTCCCGTAGGAACTCTTAGTTTTCCGGGATAAAAAGTATCCAATGTTAATCTCAACAGTATTAGCAATGTAAGCAAAATATCATCGAAATTTGTTCAACTGTTATGGCCTGTAAGCCACACAAACAAATAAATATTGGACTTTTATGTATGTACTAGCTGAGCCCCGCGGTTTCACCCACGTGGTGACGAAAAACGGTGATGATGATGATGAAAAATAGATACAATCTATTCTCAAACCTACGAAGTGTGAATATAAAATTTCATCAACATCGGTTCAGCCGTTTCGGAGGATTATGGTAACAAATGCTGTGACACGAAATTTTTATATATATAGATTGGTAAGGTTTAATTGGTTCCATAGATTGATTTATGGGATAAACTAGTTCTTTCACTTTTCCACCCAGTTTCAAAAACTTGTATAAAAAGCAAAACAAATAGTCTTAAAATATCTGGTTTTGAGTGGCAGCCAAAACCACTCGCGAAATACCTTGTTGGCAACAAAGTAGGTATAAAAGTGTAAACATAGTCGTTTTACACTTCCGTCACTTAACGTCCCGACCTGAGTGGACGCCAACGCTACCTTTAAAGGTAAACTTCGCTTCAGAGGACCATTGTTCCATCCCCTTTCATACCTCCCTTTCAGCCATGTGGCCGACAGCACCGAACTATTATTTTATTCAAATTCTGTCTATTGTCACGGAACCGCTTATCCTTTTGAAAGGGCTTGAGCATATAAAGGCATATCCACTCTTGGCTCGTCCTTTGCCCATTCAAATCAGGCTTATATAAACTTTGGCAAATGGAAAGTAAATATATGGACTTAAATTTGTGTGGGCGATGGCTTTTAAAATGAATCGTGTTGGTAAGATCAGTATCCTCAACAAATGAGGCACTGATTGTGTGGTTACGGCTTGAATCTTCGTGTAGCTTGAACCGTTTGATTAACTTTAGGGTCTTGAATGTATCTGACTTTATCAACATTTTTAATATTAGATCGGTATCTTTACTGTGGTTGGAATCATTTCTGAGTTCCCGATATTTCGGCGCAATTTTCAACAATAAGTTTGGGAAATTTTGAAGTTTTAATGCGCAGGTGCTACTCCACAATCCTCCTCCACTCCTCCGCCGCTTTGTTAGTTATTCTGCCACCAAGCAGTAGTGCGCAAGCACTCCTGGGTTACGGTTTGAAGGGCACTGTAGCTAGTGAAATTACTGGGCAATGAGACTTTATGACCTGATCTCACAGTCTAGTAATCTTATTACTAGATTGTGCTGATGTCTCAGGATGACGTGCGCAGTGCAGTGTCACGCAAAACTCTATATTTTAGAGTTCCAACAAAAATAAAAATAAATATTGAAATAAAAATAAAATAAAGAGGTGAACGGTTAGCTCGTCACGTCATTACTACCATTAAAAAAAGCCGTTCGCCGTGATATTAAGCATTAGGGCCGGTCTTTCTTAATGTAAACGATTGGCTGTTCTGTTAACCTGAAAATAAGAAAATCATCTGAATTGAAAAATCGGTATGAAGACGATTGTCATAGAATAACATGCGTCTCTTTCTCCCTCACTCGCGTCTGTCCTTATTTTTTGGCATGGCTTTAATACATTGACTATATTAATTTAAGGTTACAATAAGTTCGTGTGAATGGTACAAATCGAGCAAAAACTAACTTGTTGGGTGGAATAATTGAACACGTTGTCTAAACAAGCCACTGAGCAACCCGAGCAAGCTACCGTTTTGTAGGCTTGGAGTGAGTGAGCAGTGCCCTGGAATAGAGCCTTCACCTACATGACGGGAGGTAAATTGCTGGATACCTTGAGCTTATCGGTGTAAGGTGAGAGATGTGGCGGAAATTGAAGGCAGGTTAGCTTAGCGCCAGCTGAGCAAACGGTACTTTGAGCTGCTAAAGTAATGAGATGTTGGTCATAGACCAAAATAGGTCTGGTATAAGGATATTAGTAGCGTAAAGTACATGGAATGAAGATTTTAAAAATGACGGTACTTTATCAGTTTCCTCGAGCCCAAATCTGAACGCGGAAAAACTGTGTCGGTTTAACGAGATCAGATGTGTGCACAGAAATCTTATAAGAGGTATAAGATTTGTCGCAGGTATCGAATCTCTTGACCACCTTCAGCCTTCAGCCTGAAGCCACTCTTCAGGTCATTACATCCCACACGGTATAGGTGCTTACTAAGCTTTTATTATTAGTAGTATATATGAGTATGTTGTTTTTTTTATTGTTTGATAGGCTTGCGTTTGACCACTATTGTACCTGATGGTAAGTGACGATGTGGTCTAGGATGAAGAACGCATTCCTAGAAGATACCGGTTCACTCTCGATTTGAAGACTCCAAGATTGTAGTTTTCGGGAAATACGAACGCCGGTAAAGCGTTCCATTCTTTGGCTGCGCATGATAAATGTATGATAAGTGTAGGAAAAATTGCTAGAAAAATAATCAGAGTGGTCAACTAGGGTACGCAAATTCACGACTCTGGCCAAGTGCGGGAGGATGACACAGCCATGGGTTCGAAATTTTGTGGTTCTTTAATATTCTGATTTCTTCACGATGTTTTCATTCACCACTAAGACCGTGTGCATATTCTGCACATAACATAAACTCGTCATTGGTTTGAGGCGGATTCAAACGAGGTGCATCGGTTTGAAATTCGAATGCGCTCTTGCTAAGCCGCAAGTCTCTGTGTTCACACGCTTTCGTCTAACACTTGAAAGTTGCCCGACTCCAAGTCAGTAATCACGGAAACAAATGACACACACCTGTGCACTGCCAAGCAAATAAACGGAGCAGGGCACTGACGTATGTTAATTAATTCGCGACTGTAATTGTTTACGAGCAGTTTACTGTGAGATATTACTGTGAGCAAGGAGCTTAAGGGGTGTTAGAAAACTCGGATAAGGATTTATTACTCTAGATTTAAGTCTCGTTTCGTCATAGTTATAACCTATGTATAGCACTTAAAATTAAGTCAATTTACTATTTAGTGCCTATGCACGCGACGTCTTTAATACGCGTAGACGACGCACGTTTACGTGTGCAAAGAGTGCGTGAGATTGAATCTCGTTTGAAGCGCGTATGCGCGTGTCATCTGCGCGTCGTGTCTACGTTTAAAATACGCCGTATGCATAGGCCCTTAAATTAGTTTACTATTAGAGTGGCGGCTGGAAAAACCTTCCCCATCAAGTAAATATAATGAAATTTCACCAATTGCTCTGAAACGATAGACCTAATTATGCATGCTTAAAAAGGTTTAGACTAGAATTGGGTCGTAGGCTAGGTTTCTTCGATGAAATACACTCACAAAATCTAGTCCAGAACGATGCCAGGATTGGGCAAATTTTCAAGCTCTACTTAATACCCTTTACCAGTTCAGATCAGATTCATTCAATTAAATAGGATTTTGCAGTCGTTGGCAGTTCTGTGTGAAATCACCTCAACAAGAAGAACCTCATATACTTTTTACGAAGAGGTGCATTAATTCTTACAAGCACTAAGCCGTACCTTTTGTTATTCAATAGACGACGGTCCCAAAATGACGTCTCTTGCCTATAACCATTACGAAAATACTTAGATTTCACGAAACATAAAAGGGACGTTGCAATATGGCGATATTTGAATAATAGAATAGTTTATCCGTGTCGCCCGCCCTTCTCGGGCCTTCCGTGGGCGCTCCGTGGCCCAATGCTGGAAAAAGGTCCACCCATTACTTACAATGTCCCTTTGAAGCCGACTTTGGACCTTGAAAGCGCTTGCAGAGTCGTTCAATGTAATATTTATATGACCTGTAAGGCGTAGATTTTGATTTTGTAGAATAAAATGTTTGCGAGAAGGTCTGGTTGGAAGGTCCTGCGTTGAATAAGAAAGAAGTTCGTAGTCCGCTAATGTATTAATTTTTGAGTCTTCACCTTAGAGAATTTTATCTCTGTTTTGATTTTATATTAGACTAGCTTCTGCCAGCGGCTTCACCCACGTGGCCTATAGGAAAATAATTCAACCACAAATTTCACCCACTTAGGGGTGGAATTTCGAAAAACCCTTCCTTAGTGGATCCCTACACTTTACAAAGAACATACCCTCGAAATTTTAAGTCTCTAGGATCAGCGGTTTACGCTGTGCGTTGATATATAAGTCATTCAGTCAGGACTTTGAATTTTATATGTATAGATTCAAGCACGCATCATGTACCTACTTTAACTATTATTTATTCTGTAGTACTTACTTACGTATCTATCTACACCGTCAATTGTTTTTGTAGCACAGTAGGTAGATAAACACTCAGTAACATCATACTTCTAATTTCAAACCGTCGTAAGTAAACGAGTGAGTTTAAATTAAAACCCTTTGAAAATATGGCAGTAATTTGGAAGCACGTGTGAGATTTAGGTATTATTTAGGAGCCATTACGTTTCCCACGCTGACTTGTGACGTATGGGAGCGACGTGCTCGTTCAACTCCATAAGTTATTGTTTTTGCTTACAATTGAATTTTTTTATATTTTTTTAATGTTAATTAATTAATGATGTGACGGGCTAGTCGTTCACCTGATGGTAAGCGACACGGCCGCCCATAACAGAACAGTGTCACTCGGAACTCTAAAATATAAAGTTTCGCGCACAGTCTGGTAATAAGATGACACGACTGTGAGATCAGATAGTCTCAATTGCCCAGTAATTTTACTAGCTACAATGCCCTTCAAACCGGAACATAGTGCTTTCGCACTACTGCTTGGCGGCAGAATAACTGGCAAAGCGGTGGTACCTACCTAGACGAACTTTGCAGAAAAGTAATTTTAGTAATTTTATTTTTTTTTCACCTAGTAATTTTTTTTATAGTAAAGTCAAAGCATTTTATTGCAAATAGGCTATTTTTAGCACTTTTACAAGTCATATAAAATTACAAAGTGCTTTATGTCAAATATCATATAGCAAGCTGATTAGGTACAATAAATGAGTTTGAAAATAAGTTCTCTTCAAGCAATCCAGCACAATGTACGACAGAAAAATTCGATCATAATAAATAATTATAGATTAATTACTAATAATTATTCAAATAATTAATGAATCATTAAATCCTTTATGTATGCTTTTGAAAATGTAATGAAAAACCATGAAAGTTTAAAACAGTTGAGAAAAAACACAGTCTGGAATATCCATAATTTAAACATTATTATTATTAACGAAGATCCGCAAGCCCCGTAAATCTCCAAGGTGACTCAACAAATAGTGAAATTATGAAGGGTACAGTGAGTTCCAGGATTAATCTCCTAGTACCCCAGGGTTTCATATCTATTACCTGCTCGAGTGCACTTTGAAGATGGTTACTTTGAGACTCGACACGTTAAATCGTTCTAGAATACAAATTTGGTAAGGCGAAGTACGATTTCATTAAGAACAATCCATATATTTTTGAGCCCAAATCGATATACATAGTATGTACATATGTAGGTTGAAAGCAAATTTGTGCAGGCCGTAACTACAGTCGTTTTTATATACATATCTTTAAGTCTTTTATAACTAAAAAAATTGTTTCAAGCGCTGAAAGTCATAAGTGCAGATTTAGTTTAGGAATAACAAATATATTTAACGAGCTTCTGCCCACAGCTTCAACCGCGTCGTGGCCCATGGGTAAATAATTCAACCACCCATTTCACCCTCTTAAGGGTAGAATGTCGAAAAATCATTTCTTTGCGGATGCCTACGTCATAACATCTACCTGTATGCCAAATTTCAGCCCGATCCGTAAAGTGGTTTGGGCTGTGCGTTGATAGATCACAGTTGATAGTTATATATTATATGTTTAGGAGAAGAAGATAATAGGTCTTTACCTATGAAATTGCCGTATTGCAGTACAGACTTTTTCAAACAAAAAAAAGTTTTGATTGGCTATGAATTCTAAATTCAAATTAATTTTGTTTTAAAAATATGACATTCTATTTACAATATAAGTCTTTTGTTTATTGATTAGCGTTGTATTTTCATTACATTTCAACATTTTTCCTCATAATGGATACTTTGAAATTTCGTGTAATTATGGAATATGAGTTCCGTCGTGGCACCAACGCGGCACAAACGACACGTAACATCAACGACGTTTACGGAGAGAACTGTATAAACGAACGTACAACCCGTTATTGGTTTGCTCGGTTCCGTTCTGGGAATTTTGACTTGAAAAATGAACCTCGTGGTCGTCCGGAAACTTTGGTCAACAATGATGAATTAAAGGCGATTGTGGAAGCTGATGAATCTCAATCTACAGCTGAGTTGGCAGCAGCTTTTGATGTTAGCATCAAAACAATATTGGTCCATTTGCGACAGATTGGCAAGATAAAAAAGCTTGATAGATGGGTGCCCCACGAACTTAACGATCGCCAGCGCAACGTACGCGTCGAGACTTGCCTTGCGCTGCTTAACAGGTACAGAAATGAAGGAATTTTTAACCGAATTGTTACGTGCGACGAAAAATGGATTCTTTTTGACAATCGAAAGCGCTCAGCAAGTTGGTTAGATCCTGGTTCGGTACCAAAGCAATGTGCAAAACGAAAAATGACCCCTAGAAGGGTGATGGTCACAGTTTGGTGGTCTAGTGCTGGTGTGATTCATCATAGCTTTTTACAAAACGGCGAGAGCATTACTGCAGATGTGTACATTGAAGAACTGACCACAATGATGGCGAAACTCGCACGTCTGCAACCAGCTTTGGTCAATCGGTCGTCTCCACTGCTACTTCACGACAACGCGCGACCCCATACTTCACAACAGACCGTCTCTAAGCTGCATGAATTGGGTTTGGAAGCTCTCCCTCATCCACCATACTCACCAGATCTTGCGCCTACCGACTATTACTTTTTCCAAAATTTGGACAACTTTTTAGCGGGAAAAAAATTCAATTCCCGAGAGGCAGTACAAAACGCCTTTGAAGAGTTTGTTGTCTCCCGTCCTGCTGATTTTTTCAAGAAGGGCATCCATATACTGCCACAGCGTTGGCAAAGATGCATTGATTGCAGGGGTGATTACTTTGAATAAAAGAAATAAATAAGTTCGAAAAAAAAATACTTTAACTTTTTTCAAACAAAACGGCAATTTCATAGGTAAAGACCTAATAGAAGATTTAAGCATTATGACTAGGCTTCATCTATTGTATTAATAATAATAATAACGCCCAACGATCCCATAGATAGATCCTGGACCCTAACTGGTATTCCTTCCCTTCCTGAGTATCTAGAGACCCAGGAACTACGAGGACCATGGTCCCACAACATCCAGCCTCAGAACAAGTATTTCCGCTTTTTTATGCATAAATACTTGTCCTGCCGCGGGAATCAAACCCGCCGCCTCCGGGCTATGAGCCCACTTGCTCAACTACCACATAGGCTGTTATTGCACCTAACTTGTAACTACGGACAAATGCAGTAGAGAATACGCTGTATTTATTATTAGTAAGAAGGTTAAAGATAAGGAGTCCATGACACCTGCGCCCTCTATACCGGTCACGCATTCAATTCAATAAATAATTATGATTTTTCCTTACTTCGCCATTTTGGTAGTCATTAATGTATTGTATTATTTAGTTACAGCTTGAAACCTCACTATAACCTACGATGCGAACCTTTGCCACCAAATTCTAGATTGAGTGATAAAAAAATGTTTTGTAGTTCGTTCATCCTACTACTATTATAAACACGAAACTTTGTATGTATAATAATAACGCCCAACGATCACATACGTAGATCCTGGACCCTAACTAGGATTCCCTGTATCTATGGACTGTACTGTAAGGATCATGGTCCCACAGCACCCAGATACAGAACAAGTATTACAAGTTTTTTCTGAACACAATACTTGTCCTGCCGCGGGAATCGAACCCGCTGCCTCCGGGTTATGAGCCGACCTGCTCAGTGCTCAACCACCACACCACAGAGGCTGTCAAATGGATGGATGTTTGTTACTCTTTCAAGCTCAAACGGTGGGATGGATTTGGATGAAACTTGGAATATATATTATATACTTATATACTGGATTAACACATAGGCTATTTATTTAAACGCGGGTGAAACTGAGGGGCGCAGCTAGTTCTTGAATAAACGAACTATAAAACGATTTTAGTTTTTTATCACGCTCCCGCTTGTTTACTGTCATTCATAGAACAAAGCTATTCGCAAACTCACGTGTCCCAAACCTTGCGAAGTGGGCGAGTTATGTGACACTTAGAACGAATGCGCACGTAAAGTGGTGAATAATAAAAGTAACGAGATAGTTCGCAGTGAAGTTTTAAAATTTTGTGAATATTCGAAGTCATAAAGTTTTTGTATTTAAGTCATACATGTGATGTTGCCAGTATTTCTCTGACATATTCCGCTCACGGCGCCAGGAAACTTTGTATGGATTTGCGTAATTTGCGATGTTAGCGTAGTGAAGTGCATACACACTTGTTGGGAATGCAGTTATTAATAAAGCAATTTAACATATGAGACTTCACGTCACAATAAACTTATATTTGCCCAATAAACATTAATAATAGGTCTTTACCTATGAAATTGCCGTTTTGTTTGAAAAAAGTTAAAGTATTTTTTTTTCGAACTTATTTATTTCTTTTATTCAAAGTAATCACCCCTGCAATCAATGCATCTTTGCCAACGCTGTGGCAGTTTATGGATACCCTTCTTGAAAAAATCAGCAGGACGGGAGACAACAAACTCTTCAAAGGCGTTTTGTACTGCCTCTCGGGAATTGAATTTTTTTCCCGCTAAAAAGTTGTCCAAATTTTAGAAAAAGTAATAGTCGGTAGGCGCAAGATCTGGTGAGTATGGCGGATGAGGGAGAGCTTCCAAACCCAACTCATGTAGCTTAGAGACGGTCTGTTGTGCAGTATGGGGTCGCGAGTTGTCGTGAAGTAGCAGTGGAGACGACCGATTGACCAAAGCTGGTTGCAGACGTGCGAGTTTCGCCATCATTGTGGTCAGTTCTTCAATGTACACATCTGCAGTAATGCTCTTGCCGTTTTGTAAAAAGCTATGATGAATCACACCAGCACTAGACCACCAAACTGTGACCATCACCTTTCTAGGGGTCATTTTTCGTTTTGCACATTGCTTTGGTACCGAATCAGGATCTAACCAATTTGCTGAGCGCTTTCGATTGTCAAAAAGAATCCATTTTTCGTCGCACGTAACAATTCGGTTCAAAATTCCTTCATTTCTGTGCCTGTTAAGCAGCGCAAGGCAAGTCTCGACGCGTACGTTGCGCTGGCGATCGTTAAGTTCGTGGGGCACCCATCTATCAAGCTTTTTTATCTTGCCAATCTGTCACAAATGGACCAATATTGTTTTGATGCTAACATCAAAAGCTGCTGCCAGCTCAGCTGTAGATTGAGATTCATCAGCTTCCACAATCGCCTTTAATTCATCATTGTTGACCAAAGTTTCCGGACGACCACGAGGTTCATTTTTCAAGTCAAAATTCCCAGAACGGAACCGAGCAAACCAATAACGGGTTGTACGATCGTTTGTACAGTTCTCTCCGTAAACGTCGTTGATGTTACGTGTCGTTTGTGCCGCGTTGGTGCCACGACGGAACTCATATTCCATAATTACACGAAATTTCAAAGTATCCATTATGAGGAAAAATGTTGAAATGTAATGAAAATACAACGCTAATCAATAAACAAAAGACTTATATTGTAAATAGAATGTCATATTTTTAAAACAAAATTAATTTGAATTTAGAATTCATAGCCAATCAAAACTTTTTTTTGTTTGAAAAAGTCTGTACTGCAATACGGCAATTTCATAGGTAAAGACCTATTATTATAAACCCTGTAAAAAAATCCTGAAAACAAAAGCTAGATTTTGTTACAATGACACACGGTATATTCTCAAACAAGAATATAAATCAAAAAAATATACAGCCTGGGTGGAAATCGAACCCACAACCTGCAGCTCAGAAGGCAGCAGGGTCACTGAGCTATCGGGCCAGTCGTTAGAAGACTCTTAATTATGTGCAACCGAAATAATGTTTATTCTCTTCCAAAACTAGTGTTTTTTCAAGATATATAGCCCACAAACTTAAGCAGTTTATTTACCATACTTTCCGTGATATAACGCAAGGCATAGACAAGGAAGTTTATTATCTACGTTAATATAGAAGAGCTGAGGTTGGTTAGATAATGGTAATCTTTCCGAGCTACTGATCACAGCGGTTATGTTGCGAGGAAAATAATGTCATATCGCTTTGTAGACACCACAGTTTAGCCGCTTGTTATCTTAACAAGAGCTTATTATACTTTTATGTTATCGACAAAGATGGAAAAACCTTGCTGATTCTATCACGAAGATATGCTATTGCTTCCGAATATTTGTTTGAATTTTCTTGTTTATTAGAATCATTTCGAGATAATTAATAGGATTTCTTCATCTAAAGATAGTCTTTTAGTATTTCATGATCAAGGAAAACTTCATGATCAGAGTTTTAGAGAAAACTTAATGATCAAAGTTTTAGAGAGAACTTCATGATAAGAGTTTTAGAGTAAACTTCATGATCATAGTTTTAGAGTAAACTTCATGATCAGATTTTTAGAGTAAACTTCATGATCAGAGTTTTAGAGAGAACTTCATAATCAGAGTTTTAGAGCGAAAAGATACATATTCCGTTTTTATAATTAGCTTTTCACTCGTGTATGTTCACAAACTCTAGTGCGTGTCTAGTGCTAATAGCGGTAGATAGTCCGCCAATCATTACCATTAACACTTGAATTTTATATGATAGTTGGATGTTAAGCGACCAAGCCGCCCATAACAGTACCAGTGCCATTCGGATCTCTAAATTATGAAGTTTCACGTGAAACTGGTGCACATATGCACATATGTCATCCTGAGACTTGAGCATAGTCTGACTTCTAAACTATGAGATAAAGTCATAAAATCGAATTTTCCCCGTAATTTCACTAGCTACAGGGCCCATCAAACTCAACACATCAGGAATTACACAAGTTTTGTCAAATAATAGTAAACACAGTAACGGAATATTTTCAAGTTCTCACTAAAACTTATTCTCCAAACAAAAACTTTGCTTAACCACAGAAGACTTATATAATACAGAACTTGACTTTAACAAGCTTGCAATATGTTAAGTGTAGAGAGTATAATAATGAATGGAAAGCCGATAAGAGATTCTGTGACAGTTTTGCGAATATAAAATTAACACGTCAAAGAGAAATTGGAAGGCTTTTTGGGGCTTTGATTTACATTTCAAAAAGAGGCACGGTAAATTTTGTGCTGTTCGAGCCAGCTTGTTAAATTATGCAACGCTTTATAGCAACTTGTTAGCGAGCGCTATCGAGTACATTGTGCATTTTCAGGGGATGAGTTTTTAGCATACGACGTAAAGGTTTCACTAGCGCTTATAATTCATGATAATAGGTGTCACAAAAAAAAAAACGAAAAACTGACACATCGGTCATGAGACAGACACGAATGGGGTAAGTCAAAACGCACAAAGCAGTATACAGAAACACACAAAAGGAGCAAATAGAAACGCACAAATAAGTAGAAACGCTCAAAAGTTGCAAGTAGAAACGCACAAAAATAGTAATCAGACATGCACAAACGTAGTAAAAATAAACGTACAAAAGAAAAACAAAAGTTCATTAAACGCCGAGTCAGCTGAAGACACAATCGCTTTTCCGAACTTTTTACAGTTTCCCCAGTTACTACGGGTTTATGCCCCGTCACCATTCAAATTCCAGCACAAAAGGGCACGCAGTAGCCCGAAATAAAAGAAATAACCTTCATAAAGCAATGAATGCGAATTCAATTTCGTTAACAAAGAAAAATAGCCGTCGCGAGAAAAAAACGTCGATAGAACTCAAAGAATTTACGTTGAATAAATATTTTTTGGTGGCGTATACTTTGTACCGAGTTTCGAAGACAGATTACCGTGGTGATGCGTGGTATTCGGTTCCGATGGCTTTTAACCTTAATAATTTAGGAAGTCTAATACGATTATACGCGCGTATAGTCATTCATATGAAATACTTTAATATGTTACTTGGAGCTTTACAGTCATTTGCGTATACATACGGTTTAGGCGCGGTTTTCCAATAATCACATAAAAGGATTCATTGGATAAAACAAAACACAGTGAAAATAAAAGATTTTTTTTGTATAATGAACATTTTAGTAATAATGGTACTTTTATTTTAGTCAGATTTTAATTTATTAGTTGAATAACATTTATCCAGCCATTGAAAAATCGCACCTTGACGTGGTAAAATGCATCAAATATCATTTCTCTGGTTGCAAGGTATCTTAATACTAAATTTCATTAAGGTCAGTTCAGTCGCTTAGTTGTAAAATTTTATCAAACGGACAGATGGAAATATACATTTTATATACTTTTCGGAGACTACTCTTTCTGTGTTAGTATAAAAACAATTATTTATTTACAAGGTAAAAAACTAAAACTCTGTTCTCATACTAACACATAAAAGTAATCTGAACCGGTTTGGATAAAATTTTGCAAGCACATTACTTATTAATACATAAATAAAAAATGCGTAAATTTCGGTTAAACCAGTCCCGTATCTATTGTTTTCTTAAAGTTCCCTAAGACGGTGTGTTTTTGACGTCCAATTTAATTTATCATTACAATTCCGTTTCCCAGCACATTATCGTAAACAATTCTTAATTTATCTCCCCAAGGAGGCGGAAACACGATTAAAATACGCATCTGTTTAACATTTTCCATCTGTTACATTTTACAAATAGCGAATGTACAAAATACCCAAAATACCGTGGTATTTTGTTACAGCCCCAGGTCTCATTTCCATCCAATCTCCAGCGATCGGCCGCACAATGGCTTGGAAGAAAACAATCTTTAGGCCCGAACAGACCATTGTGCTACCGATGGAAACCCGGAAACGAACACGCCTTTATTGTTTTTTATTTACAACGGAGTCTCTTGTGGTTTTATACAACATTTTTATTTTCAGGATGTAGGAGGCTATTTTTTAACCGTCCGCAAAACTGAGGATACTTTATTTAGCACTTTACTGTTTCACACTATAGTTTTATCGTCTTCTCGTGTTGGTCAAGCCTGTCAGAACTTTTAGAAAGGCTTCTACTTGGCTTAACGATTTTTGTCATATGATAATATTTCTGTGTATTTATTTGAGTTTTATTTGACTGGCCCGATAGCTCAGATAGTAGTTGCTCTGCCTTCTGAACTGTGGGTTGTGGGTTCGATTCCCATCCAGGACAAACATTTGTGTGATGAATATAGGTGTTTGTTCTGTGTCTGGGTGTTATATTGTATTTGAAGTATGTATTTACATAACAAAAAGTATCTAAGTATTGTATCAGTTATTGTATTGGTTCCCATAATACAAGCTTTGCTTAGTTTCATATTTCTTTTTTTTTTTTCTTTTTTTTTTACTAATGGAAGTGTCCCAAAGTGATCATCCCAGTCCTGTAAAAGTTTCATAGATTTGCACTATTTTTTGAGCTTTTATTTCTTTTTCAGTAAATTATGTATATTTTACCGTTACTGGGGAGTTTTAATAAAAATAAAATCTATTCATTTGTAGTTCTACTTTTGAACAATGTTCAACACACAACGACAATTCTACAAGGAACGATCATTCTACATTAGGGCTCTACGAGACTTCTAGCCAGCTGCTACGAACATGTCGTAGCATTGCGTCACTGCTTTAGTTAGCTACGCGAAGTCATTTTTCCAAAGGATTTATAATACAGATTCTAGGAGTTATGCAATAGCACCTAAACTAAAAATAGGTGCAATTCAGAAATCTTGAATTATCGGTATAATCCCAATCCTAAATGCTTTCACGCCGTAAATACTTAGCCGATCTTATACTTTTGTGAATACTTGCATACATACGGTTTACTTATATTGTTAGAATCTATATGGGCTACTTTTATCCCGCAAAAGTAAGATTAACCGGAAGAAAAAGTTAAATTTTGCGAGCTAAGCCGCAGGGCAATACCACCTACCTTTATTTTCGCGCAACATTTGATGGTACCATTTACTTTTTCATATTCCATTCGATTGCTGCAAATTCAATTTATACTACGTACTATTTGAAGATCTTGTCAAGTAGTCCTAACCTCCACAAACATAATAAACCAGATCTACAAGCACACACTGGGCACTCTCAATCTATCGCTTAAAGTGTCAAGCGCATTTACCCGGCCGTCTGATGCGGGAGGACGGCAAACATCTTCTGTCTTGTTTACATGCAGCCGGGTACGTTTGATCGGTGTGAGTACATTACCTCAGACTAAAACAGCAATATAGACTCGTCATCTGCCTGTATCAGTCCACTGCTGGACATAGACCTCTCCTAAAGAACGCCACTTGGCTCGATCTTCAGCCCTTACCATTCAATTGCTTATAGACTGAGCTCGTGGAACTAGAAAGGAATACGCATCTGACTGCATCTGTAGTGTGGTTGTTGAGCAGGCCGACTATAACCCGGAGGCGGCGGGTTCGATTCCGCGGCAGGAAAAGTATTAGTGCATAGGAAAAAGAACCGCAAATACTTGTTTTGTGTCTGGGTTTTGAAGGGCCATGGTCCTCGTAGTTCCTGGGTCCCTAGACACAGGGAATCCTAGTTAGGGTCCAGGATCTATGTATGTGATCGTTGAGCGTTATTATTATTAACTAACACTAGGTGGTAGGACTTTGTTGCAAAGTTCGTCTAGGTAGGTACCACCGCTTTGCCAGTTATTCTGCCGCCAAGCAGTAGTGTGCAAGCACTACAGTGTTCCGGTTTGAAGGGCACTGTAGCTAGTGAAATTACTGGGCAATTGAGACTTTATGATCTGATCTCACAGTCAAGTAATCTTATTACCAGACTGTGCTGATGTCTCAGGATGATGTGCGCCGTGCAGTGTCGCTTGTGACACTGATCTGTTATGGGCGGCCGTGGCGCTTAACATCAGGTGAACGACAAGCTCGTCACATCATTCAATAACATTAAAAAAAAAAAAAAAAACGACCGAACGGACGGCAGAGTGACAACAACAGCCAACGTTAGCCCTCTGCGTACGTAACCCTATAAAATAATATTATTTAACAAAATCATACCATTCTTTATCCATTTACAGAAGCTCTCAATTGTGAATAGAAAATAATGTGAATTTGGTATGATTTTTCAATTTAGTAATTATTTTTATGGCTTCCCTTTCCAGTTTGAGCTTTAAGTCTATGTTGTTTTACTAGTCTGAGGTCTACAGTTGCTGCGGGTAAATTCTACACATACATGTGAGTACATTAGATAGATGTACCTTCTACGCTGTTTCATTGAACACTGTTTGTGCGGCACTGGGGTACGTTTTGCTTTGAAACTATTCTAGTGAACTTTAGTTTCGTATTGCAGGTGATGTACTCATGAAAGGTTAAACCATTTCGTTATGTAGAGTATTGAATGAATATAGATAATCTTGATACTCTCTTTAGAGCACATCGCTTTACTATGTATTTAAAGTAGATCTCTAGCTAAGTTTTATCCTAGTTAACCGTAACTTGTACAAACATTGTATTAAAAACTTGTAATATGAATGTACATGTGAACACTGCATAGTGATACTTAGCCTCTAACATTTGTGCCCTATTCGAGGGCGCTTGTATAACATTAATTAATATATAATATGACCCGGGCGTGTTCAAGAGAAGAGTGAATAGGTATTTACTTAATTTTTTTTTATTCTATTTTTTTATTATTATTATATCTATTTCATATATTTCAGGTTCGACCCGAGATACGAAACAAATAAATTCTTCAAGGCCAACCTTTGACTTTTTAGAAGTCAACTAAAGCAGGCTAATAGTCTGTACATTACCTTCCTTAATCAACATTGTGTAAATTGCGTGGAAGAAGTGTTTATTTTTTGTTTCCCTCTATTCAGTTAAGATAAAACAAGAGAAAACATTGAATAGATATTACACTGTTACAGTGTTAGATAATAAGGCAGTACTGAGGTTCGTGATGTCATGAATATGGGTTCTGACTGAAAGTCAGTTATTAAGGACTTGCGACCTTAATTGCATGCTGAGTCGGGACCTAATCATGACATCACGCAACATTATATATTTTAGTTTCTCTTTTTTTTTTCGTGTGATTTGTTTTGTGTAAATGCCTATTTGTAAAAATGTAATGTTGTGTGATGTCTTGAATAAATGTATTTTCTTTCTTTCTTTCTTTTCTAGTAGTGGTTTTGTGATAGCAGGGAAAGCTGCAAATGGAGTTCACAACCATCTTGAGGAATATGTTTATGGTTGACACCACTTTGTGAGTGAGCTTGCATACTAATTACGGTAATTGAAATTAGGGCTGGTCATTATACTAATTATTTAATATAATGCTGACAGCCTACGGGGCTCCTTTAGATAGCGAGTCATTTCTGAAGCAGGTTTGTGTAGAGTGAATTAAGTGAAGACCCCTAAACCTCCTCCTTTTACTACTGTATACTACGATACTTACTACGGATTATGTGACCTCCTAAAAAAAATAACCGAATAAAGATCCTCCACATTTTTGAATTCGGTATAGAAAAGCAAGAACATGTTTGTATTGCCAGAACAAATGAAATGTTCTCTGGTCATACCATTGCAACGCATGGCTATTTTTCTAAATTTGAATGTTATTGTAGTCTTGTGTGTTAGTCTGTAGATTGTACTTACGTAGATCTTAACGTATACCGAATATATAAATGAGATGGGGCACATTCGGCTATCAGCTGTCTTTCTCACACGTATCTCAGAGTTCTCGAGTGAAGGTATTGTTCGTTCAGCCAGAGACATGTATTGATGTATATATGTACTATTCATGTGGTGCCCTTTGTACTAGTAATTAGGTTAGCTGATGTCTTGTCAACATCGTTGGTAGGTAATTGAAGTTGTTTTCACAGAAATATATACTATAATCTAAATGATCTATTTACTTTGTCCAATAATCGTGTGATCTCTATTAACTATATCTATATCTAAATATATATAACTCAAAGGTGACTGACTGATTGACTGCCTGACATAGTGATCTATCAACGCACAGCCCAAACCACTGGACGGATCGGGCTGAAATTTTGCATGCAGGTAGATGTTATGACGTAGGCATCCGCTAAGAAAGGATTTTTCGAAATTCCACCCTTAAAAGGGTGAAATGGGTGGTTGAATTATTTTCCCGTAGGCCACGCCGCGGGCGAAGCTGCGGGCAGAAGCTCGTCATGATATAAAATAACTCTCACACGGACACACAAGTAATACTATTATGCCACCAATCGATACCAGTTTACCATACAATTTTACCATAATTGAATACTTTTAGAATGGTTTAGAAAGGTAGAACAAGGACCAAGGGCCTTATCACGTAAGTCTGGTGGAGATGGTGATCATGTGCTCTCTTGCTCGCACTTATGAGCTTGTAAATCAGCGCGTGTAGCATTGCAGACGAAGCCCCTGTCCAGAACAGTTACGCGATAGGAGTGCTGGGGCCTTACCGCGTAAGTCTGGTGGAGATGGTAATCGTGTTCTCTCTTGCTCGCACTCGTGGAATTGTTAATTGGCGCGTGCAGGATGGCAGGCGAAGCCGATTCCCAGAACAGTTACGCTATAGGGGTGCTGGTCAGAACTGCGGGGAGCCGGTGGATGCAGGAGGCAAGCAGCTCTATGGGTCATCTACAATAATTGGAGGTTATACCTCCAATGAACGACATGATGTATGGTATTAAACTATGGGCTTTCATTGTACCGCTCTATTTTCATTGAAATATTTAGGCATACAATAACCTTTTTCTAAGTGGAAACTTGCGAGTTGAAACTCTTTCGTTCCAAAGTGGTATCTTTAATATGGCCGCTTCGCTACCATAAACAGTAGACACGACGCTCCTTGACTTTGACTACATAAATTCACTTTGTTGACTTTGACATTTCACTGGCGTGCCGTCAAATATTTTTTTATATATTTTTGTTTTGTTTTGGCTCCACACTTTTGTGTATTTAGCCAGTGTCAAGTAATTGATAATTCCTCAAGTTAATTACTATTACATAATGTGCCAAGTCAAGTCACAGTCCAAGTCATCAAGTTGCGTCATAGTCTAGTCTAGTCAAGTCATACTCCTAGTAAAGTGGTGGCAACTTTACCGGAAGCTTCTCTGGAGTTTTGGAAACAACATGAGAAGAAATGTTTCACCATCATTATACCACTTTCCCACAGTCATGCCTGTAATCCAGCATTTAACGAATAAAATGCCACCAATTTTATGGACTAACACTGAAAATAATACAGTGCGGCGACGCGATCTTTTTCGTTTTCCCGCCAAAAAAACTAACAATAACCATAGTATGATTGGCATAAACTATACACGGATTTGGCCACGCCCACGTCTACACCCACACAAATTAATCCAAGGTTTATTCAAACGAATATTTAGGGGATAATTAATTAATTAACGAAAGCTGTTCGAGCTTTATTAGTCCGGAATGTGTCTGCGGCAAATGCTTAGTTAATTAATTATGTTTATTTTGTCAAATTACTCTATTTATACCTCTCGAAACTGGCAATTCGTTGTATGGTTAATTTAATCCCTTGAACACTGTTAGTTTACTATTATTATCACCAAAAAATCAAAAGGTTATTATCAAAAGGTTGATATCAAATCGTTAATATAAAGAAGCTACTTTTTTATAACAACAGACTCTTTTTATCTTTCTATTTATACTTTCTTACTTTGACTGGCCCCATAGCTCAGTTGGTAGTAACCTGCTGAACTGTAGGTTGTGGGTTCGATTCTCTAAGACAAACATTTGTGTGATGAACATCGACGTTTGTTCTGTGTCTGTGTGTTATATTATATTCTATGTATGTGTTTTTCAAACAAAAAGTATCTAAGTATCAGTTATCTGGTTCTCATAGTACAAGCTTTGCTTAGTTTGGGGCTAGATGACGCTGTGTGAAATGTGTACAAATATTTGTTTATTTATTCTACTAGTTGCGCCCCGCGGATAAAGAGTATTTTATTATTTACTCATTTCACGGGAAAATTTCACTTTTTCGGGATAAAATGTAACCTATATTTTAATCTAGTGTATAAGCTATCTTAGTACCGAATTTCATCCAAATCCATTCAAACGTTTGAGCGTGAAGGAGTAACAAACTAACACACATACACACAAACACACATACAAACTTTCGCCTTTATAATATTAGTGTGATATTAGTGTGAAGTGTGATTATATTATCTATTGCAAGTTGAATTTCACAAACTTATAGTATATCATACAATTTAGCATTTTTGTTACATTTACCCGCATATAGAAAGCCATCTTATCTGACTTAGCTATATATTCATAGCATACTATGCACACGGTTTTAGATAGATATAGATGCGCAGCCTATCTAGGGAAATCGCTAGCTCGTCTAGACGGTGTATCAGACAGTTTACTCTTGGGACGCAGTGTTTATGTAAGGCGTATAAAAGGGGGAAAGGGGGAATTTAATATACGAAATTTTAATAAACCGCGGTTAAGATGTGTACATTATACAATCCAAGTATATGCAGTGCGCGCTTTGAGCTGACTTGGAAATTCAGCAATTTATGGAGATGATTACTTTTTAGTGCAACAAAGGTATAATCCGTACGTGTCCCTACTATGTAAAAGTGAAATTGTCTGCTTGTTTGTATGGCTTTCGCTTCGGCTGAACCGAATTGGCTGCAATTTTGTACACAGATTGCTGACACTACCAAGATCATTATCGCGGAAAATTTAGTTTTCTTGGGAATCGGATAAATTAACGAGGCGTCCATAGTTCTGAATATATTGTGCAAGATAGATAGACGGCCAACGATCACAGGTACATAGATCCTGGACCCTAACTAGGATTCTCGGTATCTAGGGATCCAGAAATTGCGAGGATCATAGTCCCACAACACCCAGACACAGAACGAGTATTTGCGCTTTTTTCTATGCACAAATACTTGTCCTGCCGCGGGAACCGAACCCGCTACCTCCGTGTTATGAACCGACCTGCTCAACCACCACACCACAGACTGTACTATACATGAATGATCGTTAAACAGACTCATGTACCATATAACTATGTGCATGTTACCAAAAAACTATTTTGCAAATATTTCTCATAATTATACAGAAATAACACCTGCGCAAGTGAGTTAAGGTCCGTATTACAGAACGATGCCCAGTCATAGATCGGTACTTAAGCAGAGACTTAGAGACTAAGGTTTGTACTACAGAACGATACTCAGTCATAGATCAGTGTTCAAGCAGAGATTTCATTCATAAAGTGATCAATTAGTGAATGAAATCTCTGCTTGAGCACCGATCGATGACTGAGCATCGTTCTGTAATACGGACCTTAGACTACTGATACCTAATTTAAACAAGAACATAAACCCCAGAGATAAGTCTAATTTATCCCTACACTTTTTCAATGTTACCCTGATTACATCTGTTCAAAATTGTTTATTACCCCAGAGGTTCCAAATTGGGTAATTCCAGAGATAAAACTAAAATTAACTTGGGCTCGCAAAAAATGTTCTCAATATTGTACAGCTAAAGCAACTTGGGAGAAGAAATTTTGGGTTACCAGATACAATAGGAAATTGAAATTCCTTTTTCCGTATCTCCAAGCTCCCGCGGTATGTATGATAAGAGTTTGTGGTACAAAAATATAGTATAGGAAATTATCACATAAGGTTTCCGTTATTTATTTATTTTTTATGACGTGAAGTGACGAGCCAACCGTTATTATATTAAATTATTATGCTTCGTTTTTAGTTTTTAGTATTTCTTTATAAACATTATTATAATAAAAGATGTCTTATTTATGGTCACATATTTATAATCAGGTTAAAAATTGCAATATTTATTTATTTCAGACACAAATATATTTATAAAAAAAGTTATGTGTCTAGATGTTTTCCACGATTTCACACGCTGATAAAATTTATCCTATGTGTTAAGCATAAAAGCTATCTATCTTCCAAAAAAAACGAGCGACCACATGACTGAAGTAAAACTTTTTTAGTTTAACTCCATCTATCGACCGGTATAACTGTTGCTTTGTTTAATGTTAATGTCGCCATCTAGACAATTGTCAATTGTCATTTTACCGGACATACCAAAATAATACAAATTTTTAACTTTGTTATGTTGACAATGGAGATCTACGTTAACCAACAAATTTCAATTTCCGTTCGCCTAGCATTCAGCAGCTTACTCCCCAAGTCAAGTGTGCGTAAAGGATTTTACTTCAAAAATCAAATCCATACAGTTGTTGTTGCGTGAGGAGGAAACAAACACACAGACTTTCACATCTATAATACTAGTGTTATAAAAGTAGAGTCCCGATTAAAATTCACTGAATAGTGTTAATGATTGCTATAAGTGACCTTTGAAAGGCACTTTTGTGTCGGTATATACCTATATTTATTTATCAACGCTACAACTGGATTGATTTGATAGGATTTGGAATATAAATAAAATACACCAATAGAAAAGCTGAAAATATCATACATATATATTCATACATTGTGATACTTTATCCCGGAAATCTTAGAAACACGCAGGTTGTAAATTCCTATTTCTATTAGTTGGTTACTATTTCCTAACACATAAAGAGCAATATTAAAGTTTATAGAAAATAGTATTAAGTGTGATTTAATACGAATTGAACACGGACTACAGCAACATCTATCTATATTCAAAGCAACCCCACCAAATTTCTTAGAAAGTCGGTAATAAGTCGTAGGGCAGGAGTTGGGCGGGCGGCGGACGAATTATTATTTTTATTGCCCTAATAATATGGCCACTCGGGAAATTAATTAAGTACAAGCTGTAAATTGAACGAACGCAATGGGGAAGATAAACGAGAAGATAAAAACAAATGCTATCAGTTAAAGTTATTATAAAAGCTCCATTGTGTAAAGCTTTCTTGTCACTAAACTAGATGGCGCTGTACGTCCCTAAAATACGTAGCAAGTACGTATCGTCTGCGAATCGCGAAAGAGATATTTGGCAGGTTTTCATTTTTTCATGATGATGTTGATTTCATAGTGATGGCTAGAGAGTCAAGAGTAGTGTAACAGCTGCCTGTGAGATATGAATAAAAAGAAGGAGAGGGAAGAGCAAGATTTTTGTATGTTTCAAGACTTCTTGATTTTGGAATTTAAGCAAATAGAAAAAGCAGTCTTTTTTAGATATATCAGATGATAAATAAGATAAGCATCAAATATAATTGACTAGCTAATGGTAGTGACTTCGGACGTGTTTCTATGTTTCATCGTATTCAATCGTGTTTTACGTTCTCATAAATTTTGAGCAAAATTACTTACATAATCACGTTTTTTCTCATTTTTACAAGCGACTGAGCGCTACTGTATCAAAAATCAGCATTTCTTGTGGTTTAATAAGGCTTTTATTCCAAGTCAGGAGTGACTTCAAAGCAAATTGCTTACTCTATAAAGCGCGCAAACTTTTAAAATATGCGGAAAAGCGCTTTTTTCGCGAACCAATGAAAAAGAAATCAGCAGTCGCGTACAGAAGTAATTGCAAAATAAAACGGCGTTTTTGGACTGTTAGTCCGAAAAGTTCGTCTGTTTGCGGAGGGCTTGATGACTGTTTATTTTCTCGTATCTGACCCGTTTGTTCTGTCATATCTGTGTTGACTCCGTAGTCAGGTACTATGATATCGTGATAAATTACATAATAAAGTCGAGTTTATCTTTGGAAATCGATATTATAAAACAATCGACCATTCTATTACTGATTAGCTTCTGCTCGCGGCTTCAACCACCTATTTCACCCTCTTAGGGGTGGAATTTCGAAAAATCCTTTCTTAGTGGATACCCACACTTTACAAAGAACACACTCTCCAAGTTCTAAGTCTCTAGGACCAGCGGTTTAGGCTGTGCGTTGATATATAAGTCAGTCAGTCAGGACTTTGAATATTGTGTGTATAGATTGGTTTAAAAATTATAAATAAAGTAAAGTTTTGTTGAAAAAACTCGTTATTTTTTACAATTGACTTTTGAATGAATTGAATGATCCTTATAGTAATAGTTTGCTCGAAAAAATTACTTGCATTGTCTTCACTTCGTAAATAGGTCGCAAAAAGAATTATTTGCATAATAACAAATACTTAAACAGTTTTATTGCTTGCTTCAGTCAGCAAAATTGGAACTATTTCCCTCGTTTTAGTACCTACTTATTTTTGTCCATATATTAACATCGCTAAATTGACCAAACTTGATCTAAAATTAAGTAATTAAACTGATTACTACTGACTAATTAATTAAACTGTATTGTGTAATGACAAGTATTTACATTACCAAGTTATGAAGAGGGTGCGTCCTTTAACGGTATTATACGTACCTGAAAAATAAAAATGACAAATCTTAATATTTAAGCAATATTCTTTTTCTGACCCAAAGTAGTAAAGAGATAATTTATTTTTGAAGTATAATACGAGTACTAGTGCAGTAACCTGAAAAAGATTATTGTAAGTGCCTTTTTCAGTAAACCATTCTGAAATATTTATTCCTAATTACAATTATCTACAATCCACATACACAGAGACATGCTAAGAATCTTATAAATAGCGGTGCTTTGGTGCTTTGGTTGAAGCATGCCTTGAAAAAAAAAAACAAAGTTGCTGGTCTATTCACTCGCCTATATGATACATTTCGGCACGATTGCAAGATTTTACTCCCCATCTCCATTCCACCATCGGACGGCCAGACGTACGGCATTACGTCACCATAAACGGTTGTCATCCCTCCTATCTGTACCTAGTTTGTTGTCAAGCATAAGCATAATTCATATTAAAAAAAAATAATATTATTTTCTGACAACGTTCAAGAATCCGTTCAGAAAAAAAGCGCTAATACTTGTTCTGAGTCTGGGTGTTGTGGGACCATGGTCCTCGTGGTTCCGGGGAATCCTAATTAGGGTCCAAGATCTATGAATGTGATCGTTGGGCTTTATTGTTATTATTATTATTAATCGTAAAATTCGTGTTTGTAAAATCAACAAAATATGACAAACTACAAAAATTCTTAAGCTTTTGAAAACTACACAGCGAAATGCTTCCAAGTTCAGACTTTAAAGTTCAAAAAATTTAAGCGGCAAACAATACTCCCTAGATATTGTTTCCAATATACTTAAATTGGATGCATCTTTGCTACAATCAGAAAACAGTTACCTATCTCTGTACATGGTTGGTACATGTTATTTTCAAAGCGTGTTGACCTAATGTAATTACTGATGGATAAATGAGACTTTACAAACTGATGTCACAGTCTAGAAGTCCTAGTAGTTTAGCGTGAGATGTCACGCAAAACTTTATAATTAAGAGCTCGAAGTGGCTCTGCAAATGATTTGGGCAGCCATGACGATTAACATTAGGCGAACGACTATCCCGTCACGTCATAATAACATAATAAACAAATCTTAAGAAAAAGTTGTGGCCGGTTTGGAAGCGCTCAAGCGGTTTTTGCTTCCGTCCGTTAAAAAAATATTTTGTCTTTTACTCCCCTTGTAGGGAGTTACAACGAAAGAAATTTTATTTTACCGCTCGTGCTATCTATAAATTTACATGAATATAAAAAAAATATAATGTAACAAAAAAGCAGAAGTCATGCATGACATACAAAGCAGTCGCCACTAAAACAAATGATCTATTTATTAAAGTAAAACTTCTTTACGCACGCTAGTCTTGGGAATTAAGCTGGCGTGGCGAACGGAAGTTGCAAGTAGTTGGTAGATCTCCATTGTCAACATCACAAAGTTAAAAATTTGTATTATTATGTTGGTATGTCCGGTAAAATTATAATAAATAATTGTCAAGATGACAATATTAACATTAAACAAAGCTAAAACAAAGTTATACCGACCAATAGATGGAGCTAAAGAAGTTTTACTTTAGTCGCGTGGCCTAAAGCACACTCGTTTTTTTTAAATAACGTACTTGACATGCGTAGTACTATCCGTAGCACTTCCACTATAGAATCGTAGATGTTTCTACGCTGAGCCGATCTAAACAGTACACGGCACACGATTCATTAGAAACATTTAGGACTTTTTAAATTAATGTATTCCCGACTGTTACTCACGAATAGTATGTCGATTTCTCGACCAGGTTTCGAGCACAACAGTCGGGAATATATTAATTTAAAATGAATTACACTCATGAAAATTTGTACACTTAAACATCTAGGACATCATACAAGATCATCATTTTTTTTTACTCCAAACTTGTCTAGCATTGGACCACGCTCTCACCTGATGGGAAGTGACGATGTGATCGAAGGTGTAGCATGCTAGCCAAGTAAATACCTATTCACTCTTCTCTTGAACACGCCCGGGTCATATTTCGCCGGAAACACAGACGCTGGCAGGGCATTCCATTCCTTAGCCGTTCTAATTAAGAACGTGGAATCAAATCGCTTGGTACGAACATACATCAACATTTTCACTTTTTCAGTCACTTTCACTGTAGAATCTTCTCTGTCACTTCCATTGAATAATCGCAGATGTTTCTACGATCCCAGTTACTACGTAGAGCTTCCACTGTAGAAACGTGGAAGCATCTACAATTCTACAGAGGAAGTTCTACGGAGTGCTACAAGTGTTCTAGTTGAGCTACTGCAGACTCAATTATATATTTTGTCTTCGACATCTGAAACAAGAAGCTGAGAAAGGCCACGCGATTCGGGCCGCATTCTATTTTACCGTCGTTTGAAATATGGATTCGATATTTGAGCAAAACATTTTGAATATTGGAACGCTACGAAATGAAATGGAAAATTTGGCTTTGCCTGTTTAGTATCTAGGTTGAAAATATTCCAGGAATCTAGTTACGTAACAGTATCAAAATATAGAAATTCAATTTAATTGTAACACGTATTTAGAAGTTTTGGCGGGAAACGAGAAAGATTTATTTGAGATATTTATTCGCCGCATTGTATTATTTTCGAAAACTTGTGCTATTTTCAGTATTAGTGCATACAATTGGTGGCATTTTATTCGTTAAGTGCTGGATTACAGACATGAGTAGTAGTATGAGTAGTATTTGGGGGGTAAGCGTGGAGGCGTGCTCGCCGCATCCCCTGCCGGCTAGTGAGCACATTGATAAATATTATTTGTTTATGTGCTTTCTGGTCGCAACTCCACTCAAATTAAAAAAGGTGGTAGAACCTCATTCCTGAGGTTCGCCTGGTTCATTGATTACCACCCTTCTGCTAAAGCGTGCCGCCAAATGTTGATGAACTCAACGTGTTCCGGCACAATTGCAGGAGTGCCAGTCTCCCCTCTGGTGTGGTGTATTTTGCGTCAATTTCTTGGGACCTCATTAGTGGCAGAATGTTTAGTTTCGCATTAACGGTAGCGACGGATTGGCATGGATGCCAGGGAGACCCGGTGAAACGGCTGTCCGCTGGCCGCCCGCGGGACAGTAGGGGAACCTAGGGATTACTTCTAATCTCCGCCCTAGGAGGCTGTCCCGCCATCTCGCGCATAATACTGTGGAGTAGCTGTCGTGCCGGATTAGGAGACCGGAGTGGATCCCGACAGTTGCTCTCAGGGGGGTCCGGGGGCCCTTCCGTCCTCCATGCCAGTCAGTCATATGGCTGTTTGCGGAACTATCATCACTCCTACTTTTACCTTGTTCCTGGAAGTTGAATCAAATGCATTGCACCGCCTTCCTCAAATTTAAAAACCATGGCCGTCAAGACAAATAAAAAGAGAGTTTTTACAGCGGTCTCTAACTCCACATTTCAGGTGGACTTCTGTAATATCCGAGGTCTTCACACCAATCTGAATTCGGTTCACCATCATCTCGAATCGACAAAACCTGCCCTACTCTTTTTAACGGAGACACAAATATCTGACCCAGATGAGACATCTTATCTTTTATATCCTGGATACAAGCTCGAGCATTCTTTTGTGCGGCGTGCTGGAGTTTGCGTATATGTGCGGGAGGATGTTTGTTGTCGTCGTCTTAACGGCCTTGAAGATAGAGACCTGTCAACTCTTTGGATTCGTACAGATTTTGCGGGTAAAACCCGAGTCTATGCATGCCTGTACAGGTCTCATAGCGGTGATGCAGAGACTAGTCATCTATTTGAGCATATCGCTAGAGGTGCTGATAAAGTCACTGAGTGGTACGCTTCCGCTGAACTAGTGGTTCTTGGCGACTTCAATGCTCACCACTCTGAGTGGCTGGGTTCCAAAACTACTGATCACGCGGGACGTGCTGCTTATGAATTTGCCTTAACGTATGGCCTCTCTCAACTTGTCAGAGAACCAACTAGACTGCCTGACATTGAGGGCCATAGCCCTTCCTTGCTGGATCTTCTACTGAGCTCCAGACCAAATCAGTATCAGGTAACTGTAGAGGCACCACTCGGACCCTCTGACCACTGCCTTATTCGTTCCGTTGTGCCAACTTCAGATCACGCCCAGACCATACCTTCAGGAAGGCGTAAAGTCTGGCACTATAAGGCGGCGGATTGGGATGGATTGCGAGAGTTTTATGCTTCTTATCCTTGGGGGCAGTTGTGTTTTACTTCTGATGGCATTGGCGTGTGTGCTGACTCCATTGCTGATGTCGTGCTGCAGGGTATGGAATGTTTTATTCCTAGCTCTCGGGTACGCATTGGTGGCCGGAGTCGTCCCTGGTACGATAAATCGTGTGCTATCTCATCTCGCCACAAAAACGCAGCCTATACGTCTTGGACTGAAGCATACCTACGTCAGGACCCCAACACAGCCGTGCTAAAAAAGAAGCTTAACGCTGCCTCCAGATCAAGCAAGAGAGTTATGGCTAGGGCCAAAGCAGTCCACATTGGCAAAATTGGGGACCAGTTGGCAAGCTTCCCTTCGGGAAGCCGCGCCTTTTGGTCGCTCGCCAAAGCTGCTGAAGGCGATTTTTGTCAACCCTCATTACCAGCATTACGTAGGTCGGATGACACTCTGGCTCATAGTGCAAAGGAAAAGGCTGAAATTCTTGCTAGTTTCTTTGCCTCTAGCTCGACCCTTGACGATGGGGGCGCCACACCGCCTGTTCTTTTGCGATGTGCGAGTTCCATGCCAGAAGTACGTTTCACTCAGAAATTGGTACGGAAGGAACTCATGTCTCTTGATGTGCATAAATCGAGTGGGCCAGATGGCATTCCGGCTATCGTCTTAAAAACCTGCGCTCCAGAATTGACTCCAGTCTTAACGCGCCTCTTTCTACTCTCATATTCAACTGGAAATGTGCCATCTTCGTGGAAGGTTGCCTTAGTCCACCCGATCCCTAAGAAAGGGGACAGATCAGACTGTACTAACTACAGACCTATAGCTGTGACCTCTCTGCTCTGTAAGGTGATGGAGCGTGTAATAAATACCCAGCTCTTAGGTTACCTTGAAGATCACCAGCTTATCAGTGACCGTCAATACGGTTTTCGTCACGGTCGATCAGCTGGTGACCTCCTGGTTTACCTTACTCACCGCTGGGCCGAAGCCGTGGAGAGCAGAGGGGAGGCTCTGGCAGTCAGTCTTGATATTGCCAAAGCTTTTGATCGGGTTTGGCATAGGGCACTGTTATCGAAGCTTCCATCTTACGGCCTTTCCGAGGGGCTATGTGCATGGGTCGCCAGCTTTCTCTCCAACCGGAGAATTAAGGTTGTTCTTGAGGGCTCCTGCTCCGAGAGTATACCTATCAATGCTGGCGTCCCTCAGGGATCTGTGCTTTCACCAACGCTGTTTATTCTGCATATCAATAACATATTGCAAACTAGCAACATGCATTGCTATGCAGACGACAGCACTGGTGATGCACAATATGCCGGTCATGCAAATACCCCTCACGAAAAAGTTGTAGAAAGTAGGAACAAGCTTGTGTCTGAAGTTGAAACTTCCCTTGAACAGGTTTCAGATTGGGGGAAACTGAATTTAGTTCAATTCAACCCAGCCAAGACACAAGTTTGCGCATTCACCGCTAAAAAAGCTCCATTTGTTGTGGCTCCCAAATTTCAGAATGCTCCCCTTACGGTTTCAGACAGTATTGGGATCTTGGGTGTTGACATTTCTGCCAATGTACAGTTCCGCTGTCACATTGCGGGCAAGGCTAAGCTTGCATCAAAGAAACTTGGCGTGCTCAATAAGGCGAAGCGGTACTTCACGCCGAGCCAAAGACTTGTGCTTTATAAAGCACAAGTCCGACCTCACGTGGAGTATTGCTCTCACCTTTGGAACGGAGCACCCAAGTATCAAGTCCAGCCTCTTGACTCAATACAGCGTAGAGCTATCAGAATTGTCGACAGTCCCAAGATCACCAAACGCCTTGAACCACTCAATATTCGCAGGGATATTGGATCTCTGTGTATATTTTACCGCCTCTACAATGGGGAATGTTCTGAGGAGCTGTTCAACCTGATCCCGGCATCGCGTTTCTACCATCGCACCTCTCGCCACCGCAAAAAAGCTCATCCACATATTATTGAGTCGTGGAAATCTCATACGACTCGATTCATGCGTTCGTTCTTGCCGTACACCTGCAAAATGTGGAATGAGCTCCCGCCAGCGGTCTTTCCACAGAGTTACAACATGGAGTACTTCAAAAGGAGGGTTAAAAGAGTCTTACAGGGTAAGCAATGCATTGGTGACGCCTCCGGTGTTACAGATGTCCATAGGCTACGGTGACCACTTCCCATCAGGTGGGCCGTATGCTTATTTGCTCCCTTTAACATAAAAAAAAAAAAAAAAAAATTAGTGTGGGAAAGTGGTATAATGATGGTGAGACGTTTCTTTTCGTGTGGTTTCCAAAACTCCATAGAAACTTCTAGTAAAGTTGCCGACACTTTACTAGGAGTATGACTAGACTGATGACTTGACTTGATGACTTAGACTGTGACTTGACACACATCTGCGTGAAAAATCATTAACTTGATAAATTATCAATTATTTGACACTGGCTAAATAAAATAGTGGGGCCAAAACAAAAAAAAAATCACGTATATTGCCTTTACACAGTCATTAAGAGCGTTGGACTCATTCGAACGTGAACGTAGTATCCTCTACTTGGTCTGTGCGTGAACGTTTCGTTCGCTATTGTAAAACGTCATAATCATGTTTTAGAATTTTGTGATTCTTGACATTTTTGCCGATTTCCTCACGATGTTTTTCTTCACCATTGTAACGAGTAACGAGTTTTAATGAGTGTAAATTCTGGACATAACTTGAAAGTCATTTGGTGCACGGTCACGCGATATTTGATCCTGAGTACGTCGGTCAGAAAGTCTCACGCCACACTAGCTTGAATATTGAACTATACTTCACATAAGCAAATAATAAACTGCAAACATTTATTTAATACTTTATGCACAGAAAATGTACAAAGGAGGACTTAATGCTAACAGCAAATTCTACCAGTCAACCAAGACATGCAGAGAAACAATTAGATTAGGCGTGCACATAAGGAAATCAGGAAAATTTGGAACATTCTCGCACCAAAAACATGTTACTACTTAAAACATAAATGTACACCGGCAAGTACACACCTAATATCCGCCTGCACTAAACTTTGACAGACCTTAAGTTCGCACTTATCTCTAGGACGTTACCAAATGCGGTGCGTCATAGAGGGGATAAGTGCAAACATAGAAGCTGTAAAACTTCAGTACAGATGAGCATATTACTCCTAAATTCTTCATAGCGTGAGTTAGAATTTATTGGCTCGAGAATGCCGGCGGTGAAGTAAAATATTAGTCATAACTATTAAGTCTTCGTGGGTACTAACACTAGTGAACGCGAGAACTGCATGTTTTATTCATCGTTAGCTTTCGCAAAACGCTGCTGCGACTGTTTCGCAGTTAATTTGTAGTTAGACCGGGCGTTATTACTGAACTGTGTATATTTCTGGTCTAGGGAGTGAGCGAAATGCGGAAAGCATTTTCTCAGATAAATATGTGTGTGTGTGTGTGTGTGTGTGTGTGTGTGTGTGTGTGTGTGTGTGTGTGTGTGTGTGTGTGTGTCCTACTAGTGTAGTTCTAGTAGTATAATGATATTGTTATGGTACCGTTTTTGTGCACACAGGCTTGTTCATATATAGTTAAATAAAAATAATATAAAGCAGGTGATGAAAGTCGTTTAGCTAGTCATTTGTTAGTTAATTTATTAATTATTTTATTATTATGTTTATTTTGTTAATTGTTTATTAAATATAGAAATAGCTTTCTATATTTAATAGGTGGTAGGCAAATAAGTTAAGTCGAGAAATTGTACAGCAGTCCGCAGCGGGAGTGACCGGTTTTCTCCATTATCCTTCCCTATCTCACTACTACCACTAAGTGCCCCAACAAATTATGTTTCATATGAATGAAGATTAAAGTTATTCTCCTCGCTCTTGGACCACAGCATGACAAAACCAGTAGTGCTCAGTGCGCCATCACTCGCAGCTGCTACATAAACTCCCATTTTCAACACTTGCTCAGAGCCTGCGTTATGACTCTCTGAACGGTGCTACATGAGCTACGCTTCTTTATCACATTTTGCTGTACGTACTGTGGCAAAAAGGCAAATGGAATGTATGGTATTTGAAACTTATTATTACTATTATTATAAATAATAATAATAATAACGCCCAACGATCACATACATAGATCCTGAACCCTAACTAGGATTCCCTTTCTAGGTACCCAGGAACTACGAGGACCATGGTCCTACATCCCAGACTCAGAACAAGTATTTGCGCTTTTTTTCTGTGTACAAATACTGGTCCTATCGCGGAAATCAAACCCGCCGCCTCCGCGTCATGAGCCAACCTGCACAACCACTACACCACGGAGGCTGTCACATGCTACAGGAAACATAAATATCTAGGAAACAAAGAAACACCTGGTAAATAATATGTATTACATCGTATATATGGTTGACCTACTAGCCGGTCTATTCATTGGAATCCAATGTCCAGTAACTGTGCCAGCACTTAGCTTATTAAGTTCTTGGTCACGCAACCTGCATGTTCTCTTAGCAGTTGCTACTTGACACCCTATCCCAAGAATATAGCAGCCAATAGACGGCTGCGGTCGCGCCGCCTCTCTATGGCTGAAGTTTCATGAATGTCTAAGTGCAACTTGCTCCAGTCGCTGGATCTTGTTATTTCACCGATTTGCATGGATTACGGGATGTAGTTACGTCTAAGTAGATTGAACTACGTAGCTGTGGAGTTTGTGTGTTTAGTCGTTATATACCTAAATGATTTATTCAGTATGCATTGGTACTGGATTAAATCAATCGATAGATAAGTATCAAGTGATATAGATGATACATAATTATATCTTCCATTTCCAAACTACTTACTTTATTAGATTTTTCCATACTTCCTTCTCGTGAAAACAAGTTGTTAACTGTTAGATAAGATTAATAATAGTATCATTTAGTAACTTAATAGCACTTAGTAATTTTATATGCTTACAATAACTTAATTTGAAGTATCATTTTGACTTGTTAAAGTGCTAAAAATAGCATATTTGCATTAAAACCCTTTGACTTTACCTACAGGTTGATGTCAGATTTAGAAATTTTAAGTCGCCTGAACAACTCTGATGTGGTATAACGCCTGTTGTCGTACAACAAAAATCAAGATGGACGGCTAAGCGTACTTTTCGACTCCCTGACATGGCTTTGGCTTGGTAGAGTTTTATGCTTGGACTTGGGTTAAATGTCTTTGACATTATGTAACGTTTTGTCGCACTAGCGCTCCGACGCTTTACGAAAGCGAAACAAACCTAGCCGATTATCTCTGCTTTAGTTACCACCAGGACCTTGAAGTGGTTAAGTGCTTGAAAACACTGAAAAGCAACTGATAGAAACATTTGTATTTGACTTTAGCGGTGTCCACCGCGAACGTCGAACTTTACAGATTAGTTAAAAAGGCTAGTCGAGCTTCGCTATGAACGCTACCGACTTTCCATGCAGTCTTTTACTTAAAACAGGATCAGTAGAACCGCGTCTTAATAAAACCAGCAACAGTTTAAAACCTAGTCTGAAGGATAAGATTACGCTCAGCTACACAACTTCCCAACCAACGCTGTTAATAGAGCTTGAAGGGGGAAACGGAGAGTATTATAGGAAGACTTGTTTCTAGAAAGTTCCTGTGAAGTTGTAAACTGATAGAGCTATTTACACGCAGGTGCCTATCCAGCTATTCTGTTAGGAATATTGTGTAGATGCTGATTTTTACCAATAATCCAATTCTAAGGCCGGTTGTCCACCACATCGTCACCAAGCCATCACCTGAGAATTAAATGACGTCGCCGAAGTAGCGTTACATACTTTTACGAGAATTAGGAGTAGACATGCTTTAAATATAAATTGTAATATATCGTTGTTTTGGAAGTAACTATATCAGCAAAGCTTTGTTGATAGGTACTCTATTACGCATTTGTGTTAGTAGTCATTTAATAATTTTATTATTCTACTAGTTGCGCCCCGTGGTTACACCCGCGGGTAAAAAGTATTTTAATTATTTGCTCATCCCACGGGAACATTTCACTTTTCCGGGATAAAATGTAGCCTATATGTTAATCCAGTGTATATCTTGGTATCGAATTTCATCCAAATTCATTCAGCCGTTTGAGCGTGAAGGAGTAACAAACATATACACAAACACACAAAATTTCGCCTTTATTATATTAGTGTGATTTTGAGTTACAATCCAGTTCATAATTTATTCGTGTTTTTTTTTGTATATGACACTGACTGTAATTTTGTGTAAAATTAATATAGATAGGTAAATAATATTTCTCAATAGGTATATTAGAAAACAACAATCTTAGGTATTAGTAATATATTGGTTTTCGATAACCATAACATTTAAATACTATCAAAAAGCTGCTCATTGGTCGTTTTAAGCTAAATAAATACAAAGGCTCTACCACCAATAAATGGAGGATTTCACGTGCATGTTCCGACAGGTAAAATCCAATATTTATCGGCGTAGAGTAGCTGAAAAGTTTGCATTCATTCAAATCAGAAACAGTTAAAAAAATAACCGTGATTTAATATAACTCGGGTATTCATGCTTTTAAACGCTCGGAAAAAAAGGTAGTGATAAATAAAGCACTTAATTGGATGAAGATACTGAATGAATTTTGATGACATTTTTTATGGGACTAAACTTGTATATCCATACAACAACAAAAAACTAACCGGTTTATAAATGGCGGAGATTAGAAAATAACAAACACTTTAAAAATAGAACAACCCGAATTGAGAATCTCTTTGTCGTTGATTGGTGAAAAAAGTGGAGGTTGATATCAGCTTGAATAGTTTATACCATTCTTTTTGTGACTATCTTTTTTCTTTTTCTGATGGGGAAGCGTTTGGCTCTGGTACTTGTAATTGATTTTTAAGCCCCTCGAATGCTTGACTTTGCTTAATGACTGTTGTCGTACGACAAGACAAGACCGGATTTTCTCTGAATTAATAATAATAATAATATTGGGCATCTCACACAACGTCATCTAGCCCCAAACTAAGCAAAGCTTGTACTATGGGAACCAGATAACTGATACAATACTTAGATACTTTTTGTTTGTAAATACATACATAGAATACAATATAACACCCAGACACAGAACAAACAACTATGTTAATCACACAAATGTTTGTCGTAGGTGGGAATCGAACCCACAACCCACAGCTCAGAAGGCAGGGTCACTACCAACTGAGCTATCGGGCCAGTCACACAATTACAGTAGTACTCAGCAGTAGATTAGATACCACTAATACAAGGACAATAGAAACTAACATACACACAGTCAATAAACATGAATTTTTGAAAGCGATCAGTAGTAACATGATTGCATGGAAATATCTAAATAGAAAACCACGTTCGGATCGCTCAACATTCACCAAATATTTAAGTTTGACCGCAATCGATCACTATGTCCGATAATGGCATTAATCCGATATCGTTGTAGCAGCTGCCTCGGTGGCTTGTCCGTGACGTATAGCCGACAGTCCCATTTGCCCCGACATACTTCAGAACATTATTGTACGAGCGATACGACCACAATCGATCAGAATAGCCGATGGTCCGTTAAATCGGATTGTGCTGCAGCTTGTTTAGTTCTCTGGTAATTGAGCCGAATGTCAGAGGCTTGTTAAGTTTGTTCTCTATACAAGGTTCATTAGAGACACCGCACGCTTCTATTTACTTATTTTTCCACGGGAACTTTCCACGAATTACAGTGCATTGTGATATATTTCAGTTAAAACTATTTAGCCAAATTAAAAAAAAAAATTATATGAATCTCTTTTATAGATAAAACATTATTTTTCTGTTTTTGAAACTATATTCTCGTATGTTATGTAAAATTAATAACGACTTGCGCAGCTTGTGTTAGTAACTGGCTCTCAGAAGAAGAACATCAAATATGCCCGAAACCTGGTCGGAGTAATTTCGACTTTTTAACTGACGTGAGTTTAGCTGTTATTTAGTTAAAAAAACGTATCATACTAACGATAGTTTTTAAAATATAATTAGGAATGACGTGACGAGCTAGCCGTTCGCCCGATGTTAAACGACACGGCCGCCCATATCAGCTGCAGTGTCACTCGAAACTCTAAAGTATAGAGGTTCGCGTGATACTGCACTGCGCACGTCATCCAGAGACATCAGCACAATCTAGTAATAAGATTACTAAACTGTGAGATCAGATCATAAAGTCTCATTTGCCCAGCAATTTCACTAGCTACAGCGCCCTTCAAACCGGAACACAGCAGTGCCTGCGCACCACTGCTTGGCGGCAGAATAACTGGCAAAGCGGTGGTACCCACCTAGACGAACTTTGCAATAAAGTCCTACCACCTAGTAAATTACACCTATTTGAATAAATGTGATATTTTGTAGAACATTTGTAAAATCTTATTCTTGAGGGCCGATGTAAACAAAGTACATTCGTAATTACAAATAAAAAAAAAAAATCAAACACTAGTTAAATGGCGCCGATATCATGAGCAACTTATCAATCACACCATAATTGAAATGTGATTTCTAAGAGGCTCTCAGAGCCTTGAAAGAGGAACCAATTTTAGGAAGCAGCCTTTGAAATCCTAAGCTCTTAAATCAACTTTTTATCTTACAAAAAGTCATACAGATAACCATTGTAACTTTTACCCGAAACTTGTATTTATAATTCTTCCCAAGATTACCTCAAAGGGGGAGTTCCTTCCTAATTCCTTTGTCAGATGATTTCAATGAGCGATACCTGAAACTATGGAAAGTTTCCGCGCAGCTCTTTAACTTTGGGGGAAGTTGCGTGAAGAGTATGGAATGAGTTAATAAAGGGTCGTAAGTGTTTGCTCTTTAATGGAGGTAGTGTTTTCGCCATAATTCTGATTTTTGGAGAAAGTCTTTCTCATAGCAACCTGGATTAGCAAGATTAGTAAGCAAATAATGACTAATGGGCCTTAGGATTAGGAGAATAGATTCTAACACACTAAAGCCAGATGCGTTCGGAGAAAAAGAAAACATTGCTCTATGTAAGTAAGTATGGATAAGCAATCTAAAGTATGGGTAAAATAAATATTAAGAAATAACATAATGATAATAGTAATAATAACGCCCAACGATCACATACATAGATCCTAGACCCTAACTAGGATTCCCTGTGTCTAGGGACCCAGGAACTACGAGGACCATGGTCCCACAACACCCAGATTCAGAACAAGTATTTGTGCTTTTTTTTTTCTGTGCACAAATACTTGTCCTGCCGCGGGAATCGAACCCGCCGCCTCCGGGCCTCCAGGCGGGTAAGCCGACCTGCTCAACCACCACACCACAGAGGCTCTGATCCTTATTTCCACACTATATTCGAAGTAGCAAATAATTAGTAACTCGACCGGTGTTCGGGCAATATAGACGTCCATCATCTTGGAGTATGTGCCTCGGTGGTGGTGCCCCTGCGCTGACTCGTCTGTGTCATTTATATTACCCGAACTCCGGTCGAGTTATGCGACTGTATCTCGTGAGTGCTAGCTGTTTACTAGTTGTAGTCAATTCGTATAAAAGCCCTGAATAATGCAAAGTCATCAGAGAGAGCAGAGATCAGAGAGGTAGAAACATACCTGAGTTGTAATAGGATTCGACTATCTTTCTCCCCCCTCTCTTTCTCTTTCTCTCTCTCTTACTCTCTTTTTCAATAGAAATAAAAAATAACTTCCAAACAAAAGCTTTTAATGAAATTAATTCACGACAGACGAATAAAAAATGGCACATGTTAAAAGCAGCACCATTTCAAGGGGCACTATAAAAAATTCCGCGATATACGCACCGCTCCCGAAATTCTTACTTATTATGTTTGTTGTAATAAAATATTTATTTAGGCTCGCAAAGTAAAAGATACGAAACATAAAACCTTAACCAAGTGGGGTGTAATAAATTTTAATCCTCCGAGCGGGACTTGCATATAATTATATAAAAGTTCTTTTTATGGACTTTCCCGCTGTTTTGTGAATACAATTTGTATTTTTTGGTGATTGGAGTTGTAAATTCGGCATTTAACAGCCTGAAATTGACTTTTCAGCTTATTTTTTATTGATAACGAGCTTCTGCCCGCAGCTACGCCCGCGGCGTGGCCTATGGGAGAATAATTCAACCACCCATTTCACCCCCTTAAGGGTGGAATTTCGAAAAATCCTTTCTTAGCGGATGCTTACGTCATAACATCTACCTGCATGCCAAATTTCAGCCCGATCCGTCCAGTGGTTTGGGCTGTGCGTTGATGAAATGAGATCACTATGTCAGTCAATCAGTCACTCAGGCACCTTTGAGTTATATATATTTAGATATTCCTAGTTCTGATTATTCTATGGGAGTTTATATAAATTGGTAGCACGAACAAAATAAGAGTAGCAATAGGACTACACAGTCCTGGATACGCATCCAGATTAAGAAATATATTAAAAAGAAGGCATAGGAATGGATACATTGCGTAATTGAAAGGGAGTTAGCTCTAAGCGCGCATAATTTAAAAGCAATGTAATTAATATTATATGTGCCTCGAGTTTTACGCACATTATCTTAAATAAAGCTTCTTTATTCCCTCATCTCTCTTTCTTTCATCAGACTACAAGACGCACAGAAAAACAGCATCCCTATTAGGTTGAAATTCCTTCAAACCGCACGAATCGTTTCGACTTAAACTTTATAGTGCGAACAGCTCATGGAACAGCCTGCCGGCGTCCTTGTTTCCAGTTAACCTGAGAGTTTTCAAGTAAAGAGTGAACTGGTATCTTTTTAGGCAAGCACTAGACTACGGCATTGCTTAACATAAGGCGAGATAGTGGTCAAATGCTTGGTGCACACACACACCTACTATGACAGTCACATAACTTGTCTTAGACTAGCTCCTGCCCGCGGCTTCGCCCCCGTGGCCTCTATAGGCAACGAAGAAGAAATTTTTCATAGATAATTCAATCACCCATTTCACCGTCTTAGGGGTAGAATTTCGGAAAACCCTTTTTTAGTGGATTCTTACACTTTACAAAAAAACACACCCTCCGAATTTCGTGTCTCTAGGACTAGCGTTTCAAGCTGTGCGTTGATATAAATAAATAAATTAATAAATATATTTTATATCACCTTATCACACTAATCACACTAATATTATAAACTCGAAAGTTTGTATGTGTGTATGTTTGTTACACCTTCACGCTCAAACGGCTGAATGGATTTGAATGAAATTCGGTACCAAGGTAGCGGCCAGTATATAGACCAAATGATTTTTTTGGTAGTAGTAGAAGTAGTAGTAGATAGTTTTTAGTATTAGTTATTAAATCATTGTAGTATTTAGAAAATAAAGGCAATTAGCCTTGTTTAAAAAAAATAGTATTACATAGCTTAGGTAGGTAAAATTAATAATGGGAGAAGCCACTGACTCCTGAAACACAGTTTCCACTACTTCGGAAGTCTATGGATTCATAATAACTTAAATAATTTTTGTATTATTTATATTGAATTGCTTAGCCTGTAACCAATAAAAAAAAGCTTTATAAAAGGATTTCGCAATCAAACCACAAATAATTTCCATCTTCGCAATGCTCCCGCAATTTCTAATAATATTAAGATCATTAGCCGCACCAAAATTAAACGTTTGTACATCAAAACAACGGCGACGGTACGCGAAATGCTCAGTAGGGTTACCATTTTCCACAATTAAAGGGTTGAGAATAAAAAGGATTTAACTGACAAATTGACAGTTTCGAAAATTGACTTTAAACGTCAACGGCGTCATTTTTATGTCGAGTGCTTATAAGGTAATAGAAAAGGTTTATGTAAGTTTCAGTTGCTTGAAAATGTTTTATTTCTATTTAAAATTACTAAATATAGTACTAATTCATACAATTACTGTAAAAATATAATATAATAAAAGAAATAAAATAATGTTTTTATGCTAAGCGTACTGTATTCCTGTGACAGATAAACCATTTTTAGACTCAAAATCTCGAGATTTAAGCCTCATTTCGGTATTTTGAGAATGTATTATTGAAGATAATTTCACGCTGAATCCAACGATACCCATAAGTCATTTGGTCAAAAAAATCAGTTAAATCCTTTTATTCTCACCCCTTCAATTGTGATAATATAATGTTATTTATGCAAAACTCTGAGGGCGGTTTGATAAACTCTGATAAATGGTTCCAATTATTACCCTGCTTCAATAGAAAGATATGTTACAATGCAAAAAAAAACGATTGTGCTTTAGATCACACCACACGACTGAAGTAAAACTTCTTTAGTTTAGCTCCATCTATCGGCCGGTATAACTTTGTTTTTGGTTTGTTTAATGTTAATGTCGCAGTCTTAATTATTGTAACTTGTCATTTTGGCAGACATACCAACATATAGACATGATAATACAAATTTTTAGCTTTGTTTGTTGACAATGGAGATCTACGTGAATCAATTTTAATTTCCGTTCGCCTCGCATTCACCAGCTTACTCCCTAAGTCAAGCGTGCGTAAAGAAGTTTCACTTAAAAAATTTAATCGTCCATTACATAAAACACTGTTTTAAACTTGATGCATGTAACTGCGCTGAAACATCGGAAAGTCAAAAATGCTTCTAATCACGGTAAAATTCCTGTAAGTGCTTATGTATTAAAAATGTAGTTCATTTATCATATTACAACAATACGGCCTTTTTCGATCACAAAAGTCGAAAAAGGCCGTATTGTTGTAATATACTTCCAAGTCTTTCCGTAAAATTTCCGTTAGGGAAACTTCGAGAAAACGGCTAAGCTTTATGTAAACAATGCGCTTGGTGTTTATATATTACTAGTTGCGCCCCGCGGTTTATCCCAGCATGGTTAAAATTTTCTAATTTTCCGCTCTAAAATATACCTTTTACCTTTCTTAATTTTTTTTTATAAGAACCTTCTTTTAAAAGAAATACATTTAAAAAAAATGCGATAATATTCCATCTGTTGACGCGTGATGCGATGACCAAGGGAAATAGAGATTCATTTATATATTTAGATTATTTATGTATTAAGATTATTTATGTATTAAGATTATTTATGTATTAAGATTATTTATGTAAGCGGCGGTGACCGCTTATACTATCAAAATATAAACCACCATACTAAAAAATCAGGTAAGAATTAAGCTGTCGGTAGCCCTAGTTGTGGGGAACTCGTCGAGATTAAATTTCAGTAAGCTGCAATCCTGAGATTAAATTATGCGAAGCAACGTGGGCGGTAATCAGTTTAGTTCTGTTATTACTGAGCTTGATTCCTTTGGTTATTGTTTCAAAGCGATCTGCCTGAAGACTGCTACGGTAAAATTGAATACAATTAATTTTTTTTTTTTTTTTTTTATGTTAGTGGATTATGTGACGAGCTAGTCGTTCGCCTGGTGTTAAACGCCACGGCTGCCCATAACAGAACAGTGTCACTCAGAACTAAAACACAGTTTCGCGCGACACTGCACTGTGCACATCATTCTGAGACATCAGCACAGTCTAGTAATAAGATTACTCAACTGTGAGATCAGATCATAAAGTCTCAATTGCCCAGTAATTTCACTAGCTACAGTGCCCTTCAAACCAGAACACAGTAGTGCTTGCACACTACTGCTTGGCGGCAGAATAACTGGCAAAGCGGTGGTACCTACCTAGACGAACTTTGCAATAAAGTCCTACCACCTAGTAGATTAGATACAATAAGGACAAAAGAAACTCGAAAGTTTAACCGACATAGACATACATATAACAGAATTTTTTTGAAAAACCACTTTTTGAAGTAATATTTCTTTTCGCACGCTTGGCTTGGGGAGTAAGCTGGTGAACGCGAGGCGAACGGAAGTTGAAGTTGGTTCACGTAGATCTCCATTATCAACATAACAAAGTTAAAATTTGTATTATTATGGTGGTATGTCCGGTAAAATGACAATTTACAATTGTCAAGATGGCGACATTAACACTAACTAAAGAAATTTTACATCAGTCGAGTGGTCTAAAGCACACTCGTCTTTTTTTTAGATTGGATACACGCGATTTGTATGCCAGTGTCAAGTATCATGGTTGTGGCCCCAAGCAAGAATAGGACAACCCCATCTCTTCCCGTAAAAACCGGCTAAAATAATGTCCAGGGAATGGGCAATATTATTCTACTTGGTCTGCATTAAACCATCTAATGCGATGACCGAGACGCCTAAAAAACTGAAGGGAAAATAATGGCACTCTGTTATTCTATAGAATTTTAAAGCTTTGTAAATACTTATCACATCATACTAATATTATAAAGGCGAAAGTTTGTATGTGTGTATGTTTGTTACTTTTTTTACGCTCAAACGGCTGAATGGATTTGGGTGAAATTCTGTACTTAGATAGCTTATATATATAATATATATACACTAGATTAACATATAGGCTACATTTTATCCCGGAAAAGTGAAATTTTCCTGAGGGATGACTAAATAATTAAAATACTTTTTATCCGCGGGTGAAACCGCGGGGCGTAACTAGTTACTTATAAAATAAGGAAAGAATTGGATATTTTATCACAGAGTATCGAAGTAGATATAACAAAGCAAAAATACGTGCTGTAACTACGTACTTACAGAATTTTCCTGTAACTAGGCGAAAAAGAAAATAACGAAGTTTCCTTAAAAGAACATTTTTCATGCTTAACTGAATTAAATATGTACTTAGAATAATATTATTTTATTTAAATAGAATTTTTTGACGCCTGCTATGTTTGAATTTATTATGTTTCGAATTCAAAGAGCCTAAGCTTATATTAAAACATCTCTGTGTGAAGTTAATGCTCCATCAAAAATTCAGTGATCAAATCTAAACGGCCAGTAATAAATCTACGCAGTATTCGAAGTTTAAACATCGCACGCTATTTAAGCGGGAGATTTATCCACATACCTAACAATTTATGAATGGCCAGTGATGCATTAATAATACCGTTATCAACGTACACACGCTTCACCCAGCTGTATGGTGACATAAATCATGGGTTTTGATGAATTGTATGACAATTAAGATGGATTCTATAAACGGCCAAAACAAATGCGAATCAGACTTTCGCACCGAAGGTTCCGTACCATCGCCACGTACTTCATATTTCTAATTAATCGGCTCAAATGTGAATCTCATATCTATAGTAAACGACAGCTTCACATTTTTTTAATTTTAAAAAGATCATTGTAAACGACTCTACTTGCATGCATCCCACTTCTCACAGCGGCTGTATATGCTATTCTTTGAATTTATATCATGTATCTGATTTAGAAATCTATAGGATTATATGCTACGGTAACCACTTCCCATCAGGTGGGCCGTATGCTTTTTTGCTCCCTTTAACATAAAGATAGGATTTTATTATTAATATTTTGAGCCAAAATTTAATGTGTTGAGAAGTCTCGAATATTATTATTTTTGTTAATTGCTGCATCTCCAATAATTATAATGCTATAAAACTGTCTGACATTGGACTATGAGGAAATAATTGCTTAACTCAATCAATCGAGATCGTAGCAATGTGTGGTGTGGTTTGGTGAGCGAATCCGACTCGCTCTTGTCTGTTTAATACCAAAACGGTTGCAGCACTTGCAGTGATTGTTGTTGCTTAAGAAATAAGAAAATTCATGTTTTAAATAAATAAATATATAATAGTACATATCACACACAGCGCCATCTAGCCCCAAACTAAGCAAAGCTTGTACTATGAGAACTAGATGAATGATAAAATACATATACTCTTTGTTTGTAAATATATACATAGAATAAAATATAACACCCAGACAAAGCAAATACCGATGTTCATAACACAAATGTTTGTCCTGGGTGGAAATCGAACCCACAACCTACAGCTCAGAAGGCAGGGTTACCACAAACTGAGCTATCGGGCCAGTCGGGCTATTGCCACATATCAACGGTCGCCATTTTGATAATAGCCGCCATTTCAACAAGCGGGTTGAATGCGTGTGACGAGAACATGACTGAGGTGGAGCCATTAGATTTATTGGATAATAGGTACCATGCCCATGACCTAGTAAATTATTCAAAATAATTTGTCTTTTTTTGTTGCCGTTATTATAACGACTAGAGGCGATTCATGTTTCAACTGAAATTCACCTCACTCCAGCACTTTCCGAAGACAAATATAAATATCCTCTGTTAATATTATAAGTGTAAGATAACCAAACTTCCACCCAAATCAGTTTAGCCCTTTTGGCGTCAATGTACAAACAGACAACGACATGCTTTCATAAGCCGTAAAACCACATTAAAAAATATTGAATTTTAAGGAATGTAATGTCATTATGCTTTCAATCTGATATGATATACGTTTAAAGAAAGTAGACAGATGAATTTTATGACCGCACTCGGAGGGAAGGTACACTAAATACTGGAGTGGAAAAATTACTCAAAGGAAACATTTTTCGAAAACTTACTCAATCAAGAATAGACTCGGCTATAATATTGTACTTTTATTACATCAATCGATATGATCAACCATAAAGATCAAATCTCTGTAGCAAACATGGTAAATTAAATGAAAGGAATACCACGAAATCTAAACTTATTAATTCAATGAGATGAAGATAAAGCGCTTTTACTCAATGTCCATCAGATTGCGTGATTAGTTAAGATTTCATTGTCTTCCTTTTTTATATTTGACATGTTTGTTACAGAGATTTGATCTTAGATTGATATCAACGCAAAAGAACAGGATGTTATTTTTTTCGTATTTTAGCTGGTTTGATAACTAAGTGTGGGAAACGGGTTCTAAACGCAGATTTCTTTTTTAATATTAGAATATTTTCTTTGAATAACATTTTCAATCTCCAGTAGTTAGAGATCTTTCCGTGGGTGTGGTTAAAAAATTACAACCTGTATAAGCATAGTTACAACTTATTCTATTTCCTTTCAGTATTTTCTCGTCCAGTATTAAGTAAAGTATGGATGTATACCAATTACATTTATATTTAACTCATAACGTCTGATAAACCTTTGTAAAGGCCTTTCTACCCCTTCTCATATTCCCTGAACGTCACACACTCGAAGACCTCGTTTCACCTCGCAGCCACAGTTTGAATAACAGTGACTTCCAGAAACGTTGAAGAGTTAATTAAATTGCCAAAAGAGCCACCTGATAACTTCAGTATTATTGTTGAGGAGAAATTTCGGGAATTCAATTAGCTACGAATGTGAAATATTTGATTTTGAACTTTATACACCAAATGCAAGTTAGCTATTTTGCAAGCATGACTTGACAGCTCATTTGCTAGTAACCCTGCCTATTGAATTGTAGGTTGTGGGTCCAATTTTGGAATTGGACCCACAACCTACAATGTTTGGACATTTGTGTGACGAACATCGATGGTTGTTCTGTGTTTGGGTGGTGTATTCTGTGCATATAATTATAAACAAAAAAGTATTCTATCAGTTATTTGGTGCCCACAGTAAAATCTTTGCTTAATTTAGGACTAGGTGCGCTGTGTGAAATGTGCACAAATATTTATCGGCAGAAACGGGTTTGTGCGTAGGTATGTTGCAACCTATATAACAATAGGCCTTCAGCATGTCCGCACCGCGCCGTGTCTGGAACAAGAATGATCCGTAGCACACCAATCGATCCCTTTATATAGTCAGACAGGTAGGGGCGCCATGACAGTTGCCGGTACTGCCACTGTAATAAATTTAATGCCACCACAGGGTAAATTACGGTGCTCAATCGCTGTGCATAGAGTTTATAACTGGACGTAGCCGCCGTCATATTTATATATTTGTTTATACACTGTGTAGGACTTTGTTCGTCATTTTTGTTTAGTAAATAATTTAAAATACAATTAGCTTTCATGCTTATTTTCATTTACTTTTATGTAACTAGCCATGAGTGGAGATGCGTCAATACGGACGCTACTTAAATCATCTCTTATGTAGATATCTTAAATAGGGAGGAGGTACTTTCAATAGGGTCCACTCTTCTTCGTAGTCTTCTCGATCCTCTTATCCCGGCAACGGCCCAAGCCGAGGCTCGCACCCCAGGGGTGCCCTTGAGCTAGTTGCCTCCCACTTTTGACGGCTGGGCGCCTTAAGCGCCTGCCCTCCCGCCTGGTGACACTGCAAAAGGTCGGTAAAGACCAACAACACGATCCCGTTCAAAAAAATAAATGATTAAGGAACGCAAATAAACTAATGATTTCATTAGGATTTTTCATCAATCAATCGATTCATTAGAAACTGGGGAAACTGCGGGTGATAACGCGAGATATCTCCTAGTACCTATTCAATAATATCTCTAATAATAAATTATGTTTAACTGCCATCTATTAGTTGCAATCAAGTTACGTGATCGCCCAGCTGATCTCAAATTAGTTACGTACGTATTTCAAAGACCGGTTAACCGTTCAGTTACTAAACTGCATCTCAGTTACTAACCTAACTAATCCTTCGATCGAATGCCGTAGCTACCTGTGGTTTTAAAAGCTCAAAATACTAGCCGGTGCAGTTGAAAAAACTATGTAGTGTCGAAGAGTACTAGACTAATCGGTCGATTCGCTCTCGGAACCCGCATAGTAATACAATAGGCAGGAATATACGCTCTTTCTGTTTATTTCGTTTTGCATAGAACAAAACAGATCAAATGGCAGATATTGGAGATCATAATCATCATCGTTAGGATAGCAAATCTGTAAGTTGAAATAGTTTAAACAAAATTGTTTAAGTAAAATGGTTTTCGTGAAATTGTAAGGTTAAATAATAATAATAATAATAATACTAATAAATATCTGTGGACATTCAACACAGCGCCATCTAGTCCCAAACTAAGCAAAGCTTGTACTATGGGAACCAGGTAACAATGATACAATACTTAGATTTTTTTTTGTAAATACATACATAGAATACAATACAGACACAGAACAAACATCGATGTTCATCACACAAATGTTTGTCTTGGGTGGGGATCGAACCCACAACCCACAGTTCAGAAGGCAGGGTTACTACCAACTGAGCTATCGGGCCAGTCAAATAAAAAAAAGTCTGTCAAAGGTTATGCTTGAATGGGCTTGTTTGATAGCACTTCACCTCATGGAAAGCGATAATGTGGCCTATGTTGGAGTGCTTATTAATTTTGATTTGTTCATTCCGTTTTGTATTCACTACTAATGTTAAAACTAGCTTCTGTCCACGTGGCCTATAGGAAAAAAAGAAGAAAAAATTTCATCTATAATTCAACCACCCATTTCACCCTTTTAGGGGTGGAATTTCGAAAAATCCTTGATATCTATACTTTACAAAGAACAAACCTTCCAAATTTCAAATCTCTAGGACCAGCGGTTTAGGCTGTGTGTTGATATACAAGTCAGTCAGTCAGTAAGTACTTTGAATGTATATCACACTAGCACACTAATATCATAAAGGCGAAAGTTTGTATGTGTGTTTGTGTGTATGTGTGTATGTTTGTTACTCCTTCACGCTCAATCAGCTGAATGGATTTGGATGGAATTCGTTACCAAGATAGCTTATACACTAGATTAACATATAACATTTTATCCCGGAAAAGTGGAATTTTCCCGGGGATGAATAAACAATTAAAATATTTTTTATCCGCGGGTGAAACCGCGCGGTGCAACTAGTGTATAGATAAAACGAAATCTTTGGTGTCTCTTTCAAATAAAAATCCTATTTGTATTTCGACTCTTATACATAAAAAATTCTCACAAAGAGTTCCGAAGAACCAAAGTTCCAACTATGGCGACACCTGAAGCCTTTATTCCAGTTCAATTAATCGAGGTGCTGTAAATGAACCGGGCTACCTTCTTCGTAGGTATTTTTAATTAGAGCAAGCCTCGTCGCCCGCTAAGCGCTTTAGGGGGAGGATACAATGGAGGACGGAGCGAGAAGTTTCTAAATTATGGATGTACAATTCATTTCACAATAGGTTTAAAACTCAAAGAACGCCAAGAAACAAATAAAAAATGTCCTCAAATACTACCATAAGGGTACCAAAAATCAGTGTATCGGAAAAGCACAAAATAAATAAATGCGCTACATTGTTTAGTCGTTGCACTAACATCAGAAAATATCCAAACATAATTTATTATTTTGTGAACAGGTTTAATATTATGTGGAGTTATATGTGATCATTATTCAATGGAATCAGAATTAAATTTCAAGAGATCGGTTGAAAAATGCGGCGTGTAGAGGTGAACTATCTGACATTCGCCGGACAGACATACGGAATTACTTTTGCTCAAGCTGAAACGGAGACGATTTACGCTCGCTGGCCAATAAGAATAATGTGTCAATCCGGTAAAACAAATAAACAGTTTACCTATATTGGCATATTATTGTATCATGTCGTATCTGACATGAACCTCCGCAAGGTTACGTTTTTTTATATTAGTGAATGTTGTGACAAGCTAGTCGTTCCCCTGATGTTAAGCGACACGACTGCCTATAACAGGACAGTATCATTCGGATCTCCAAATATAAAGTTTCACGTGACACTGCACTGCGCACATCATCCTGAGACATTAGCATAGTCTGGTAATAAGATAACTCAACTGTAAGATAAGATCATAAAGTCTCAATTGCCCAGTAATTTTACTAGTACAGTGCCTTTCAAACCGGAACACAGTAGTGCTTGCGCACTACTTGGCGGTAGAATAACTGGCAAAACGGTAGTACCTACACGAACTTCGCAGTAAAGTCCAACCACCTAGTAAAAGCGAAGCGTTCAAGATAATCGGACTTTTTAAATAAGAATATTTACTCTAATACTTTTTGTATCTTTATCCGTACCCGCTCTCGTTCCGCTTGTAACAGTCCTCGTTCCCGGAAGCTCAAGGCATTCTTACCTGCTCCTAATGGGATAAAGTTTTATGGGCGGAAAAACGCTTTCAATGAACCGCGCAGGATCATATGCAATGCACCGAAGAACGAAGGACTTTAGCGGGGATCTACAGCGTTCGCTAAACTTTCCTGTTTCAAACTATGAGTATGTACGGGAAGAAAGTTTAAAGAATATTGATTTGCTTTCGAACTGGGCGGACGCAGTAATGGTAAACGAACTGTCATTTATTTCAAACATCCTTAATGGAAATGCGTTATATTAGAGATTGATTATCTAATAATCTTCGTCTTCTCTTCTAAATATATATAACTCAAAGGTGACTGACTGACTGAGTGACTGACATAGTGATCTATCAACGCACAGCCCAAACCACTGAACGGATCGGGCTGAAATTTGGCATGCAGGTAGATGTTATGACGTAGGCATCCGCTAAGAAAGGATTTTTCGAAATTCCACCCTTGAGAGGGTGAAATGGGTGGTTTAATTATTTTCCCATAGACCACGCCGCGGGCGAAGCTGCGGGCAGAAGCTCGTCTGTTCCATCAGACCGTAAAACCACTTACAAGAATTTAGCTTGATGAGCTCTAGTAATGCCACAAAAATCCAGTGATACTTGGAAATTTTACTGACAAAACCTTGTAGAGTGATATCTATTTGCCTCTATACCTAGAGTTTATTTATTTACTTTGGATTTTCTGTGGGATCTCTCAAGTTACGGACAGAAAAAATGTCTCGCTAACGAGAGAAATTTTATCGAATATTTCGCCAATTATTCCATAATAAATCAATTTCTTATTTTACCATATACGATTCCAAGAATAGCAAGCATATCGGAGAATAAATAAATAAATAAATAAATAAACTCTTTATTGTACACACCACATAATAACAAAAATATCAAATAACACAATGAAACACAAGTAGTGGGGAACAATGGGCGACCTTATCGCTAAAAGCGATCTCTTCCAGGCAACCTTTGGACGGAGAGGATTTATTACAAAGTCGTATAGACGGGGTGCACTTAACTACAGCATACTAATGAGATAATTTACCATAATATAATATTAACTACATAATAAATAAACATACATATACATATTCCTCTATCACATAATAATATACCTACATAAACCACAACAATAATATATAGGTACTAATAAATATATATAATAAATACACATATATATATAATTAGTATACTAGTATATACTAATTAGTTTTTGGTGGAATAGCAGTTATTCTGGGAATATTTTAATGGAGGCAGCGCGCCGTATGACTCCGAGCATAAATCCAAGTTTCGTCGGATCTCCCCTGAGACATGTAATAGTTTATTCTTGGTAGAGAAGTAATCTACAGCGAAACTACATTCAAATCGGTAAACCCCTTGAAAACTGGTGGTTGCGCAGGTTAGCTTATAGCCCGGGATGACGTGCTGTCTGCGGTCGAGAACGCTGCGTTTATGTTTGCTCCGCGCAAAAAATTCGCCGTGGTGGTAAAAGTTTGTTCCGGAGTACAAATTTTACACCGGAAGTGTCGTGGTGGTGTGATGCACCGTTTGGTGGTTGTGGTTTTCTCCTGCGGGAACTCTCCGCAGGGATAAGTGGGAGTGATTTTCGGGAAGGAAGAATATTCCTTCCAGAACACTCGAAAATTCGCTCGGCTACTTCGAGGAAGCGAGTAGTCCGCGGGCGGGCCGATATCCAGTCGGCCACGGCGCGGAGTGCGCGGAGTCTACGCCTCTGGATAAGGACTATAAGGTGTATGAACTCTATATAGTTAGGTTAAGTAGTTTTTAAGCTAGCTTTAAGGTAGTTCTTAAGTTAGTTTTTAAGCTGCTAGGATTAAGGTTGTGTATATACATATATACAGACTAAATATTTACATAAATATTTAAATTTTTGTTTAATTGTTTACATGTATATAGTGTTAGGATATATATATTAATGTGTATATAGAGGGTGCTGTTGCGCAGAGCAGCCCACGTAGGAGCTTGGCTATGCCCAAGCCACTACGTAACGCCTCCGGGCGATTTTCGAAAGGCCCTTGTCAGGGCCAGGCCGGGGGTCCTCCTCTGGGCCCACCGGTTTCGGTGGACCCCGAGAAGGACTCATGCCCTTCTCAGGGCCAATTTAAAGCCCCTTCTCAGGGCACGTCCGAACGAGTTTCGGGGTCGGAGGCCAGCCGCGCGTCGTCCGCGGCTGGCTTCCTGCGGGCTTATTGCGGGGCAGATGTGCCGTCGGACTCCGACGAATCCGTGATTTTCACCTCGGACACGGACTCGATGGCGGTCGACGGCCGCACCGAGTCCCGCAAGCGAGCCTTTCTAAAGAAAGGCTCGGAAGGCTCCTCGGACAATACGGGGAAGCCGAAACGGAAAGCGGGGGCCAAGAAGGCTAAGCCGCTGGTGGCGGACAGCCATGACGTGGGTCTGGCAGACGCCCAGCGTCAGCTGGACCTGGCTCGGCGGAGCCAAGTCCCGAAAGAGTTGGAGGAGCTGGTCGCGGCCAAGGAGCAGCGGACGCGCGTCGCCCGGGCTAAGTCCGGGTACGGCGCGTCCCGCGTCTTATATACGGACCACTCCTTGGCCGAGCTCGAGAGGATGGCGCAGGAGGACGAGGAGGAGATTATGGAGGTCGCCTCCAAGTCCTCCAACTTGAAAGGGACTTTTCAGAAGTGCCTAAAATGCAGGGCCGCCAGTATGCGCGGCATCGTGAGCGAGCTGGCGCAGCGTACGGCAACGGAAGAGACGAGGCAGCTGCAGGCGAAAGTGGATCGTCTGCAGGCGGAGATCAGCCAGCTTCATAAGAAGCTGGCCGAAGCCACGTCTCACCCGGCCGAACTGCTGCTGAGGCCCGCAGCTGGGGGCCCACCTCCCTCCAACCTTGAGGATATTGTCCGCAAGGTTGTGATGGAGGAGAGGGCCTTCACTAGGGCCTGCTTCGCGGGAATAGAGGACCGGCTCCTGCCGGTGCGATGCCTCCGCCCACCGCTTGCGGCGGACAAGAGGCGTAGTGAGCCGGGACCGCCGGTGCTGTGTCCCCGCCCGCCGCCCGCGGCGGACTGGAGACAGAGCGAGCCGGGCCCGTCCACGCAGCGCCTCCGACCGCCGCCCGCGGTGGACAAGAGGAGTAGTGAGCCGGGGCCATCCCCGCTCACCCAGGCGGACGCCCTCCTCCCTTCTACCACCCCGTCCAACCAGCATGGCTGGACGAAAGTGGTTAAGGGAAAAGGGAAGGCGAAGAAGAAGGTGGTGGCCACCCCCCCCTACCGTCCCTGCCCCCGGCCCGTCGGCTCAGCCAACGATCAAGGGAAAAGGGAAGGGGAAGAAATCGGCCCCCAAGCCCTATACCGCTGCTCCTACAGCGAAAAGGGCCCCGACTGGCGCGAAGAAGGGACTCGCTCTTCCCAAGTCTGCGGCCGTTGTGGTGACGCTCACCACGGAGGCCGCGGAGCGTGGGGAGACATACATGTCTCTTCTGATGCGGGCCCGCACCAACGCCGATCCCGCTCAGCTTGGGATCGGCGAAATTACGTGCCGGCGGACCCAAACGGGGGCTCGAATCTTCGAGTTCCCAGGAACTCAGGGTGGTGCACACGCAGACCTCTTTGCAGCGAAGCTGAAAGAGGTCATTTCGGATGCGGCCAAGGTGGCTAGACCCACCAAAACCGCAGCCTTGGAGGTGACCGAGCTTGACGACTCGGTCACCAAAGAGGAGGTGGTGGCGGCGATCGCAGCGATAGGGGGCTGCGACGTCACAGCGGTGCAAGGGCGGGCCATCAGGCCCGGCCGCGGTGGTATGGGCACTATCCGCCTTGAGTGCCCAGTCGCCGCAGCTAAAGCTGTCCTCACCAAAGGACGGCTTTCCGTCGGTTTCGGGTCAAGTGTGGTCCGGGCACTTGCAGAGCAGCCTCTGCGCTGCTTCAAGTGCTTCGGCATCGGCCACACTCGGGCCCTCTGCCCGTCCAAGGTGGACAGGAAGGGCCTTTGCTACCGCTGTGGCAAAGAGGGTCACATGTCCGCCTCCTGCAAGGCCACCAGGCCGCACTGTGCGGTGTGTGCCGCCAGTGGTCGTCCGGCGGACCACGTAATGAAGGGGAGCAATTGTAATCCTCCCCTTAGGAAGGGCAAAGTGCAAGCACTTTACCGGCCTGCCGCTGCCACCACCGTTCCTGAAACAGGAACCTCGGAGGCCGCGGAGGAAGGTGCGATGTCCGATTAAGTCCAACATCGCATCCTCCAGGCGAACACCAACCACTGCGGAGCAGCCCAGTATTTGCTGACGCAGACCGTGGCTGAGTGGTTGGTGGACGTGCTGTGGTCGCCGAGCCGTATTCGGTCCCCGGTCGTTGGCTGGGTGATCGGGACGGCCTGGTGGCACCGGTGATGCGGTCTTCCTCAGACTCCCCTCCCCTCTCGACCTTAGAGAGAGGACCGGGATACGTGGCCGCCGCCTCCTCCCTGGTGGTGATTAGCGGGAACGAGGCACGGGGGTGCCTCCTCCCGCATTGCACTGATCACCACCACCGTCGGGCGGGAGCGACCTTAAGGTTGTTCCCGGGAGGTGCGTGCAGGCCCCGCTGTAAAAGCGGGCAATCGTCGGAAGAGGACTGGACGTCAAGGCTCCGCCGGTTACCCAGTCCTCCTCCACATAGACGAGGGAGGAATATCGTGGAGTTTTTTAGTCGGTAGGGGTGCCATTGCATACTGGCGCAGAGTCCGACACTACCCGTGGCCGACCCAGCCGCGGGTGTGCGTTTACGCACACAAAAAAAAAAAAAAAAAAAAAAGGTTAGCTTATAGCCCGGAGGCGGTGGGTTCGATTTCCACGGCAGGACAAGTATTTGTACACAGAAAAAAAAGCGCAAGTACTTGTTCTGAGTCTGGGTGTTGTGACACCATGGTCGCCGTAGTTCTTGGGTCCAGAGATGATACAGAGAATCCTAGTTAGGGTCCAGGATATATGTATGTGATCGTTGGACGTTATTAATATAATATTACCGTTGGGAAAGCACAAGTAAAATTGAGGCACAAAAATGTTCATCAATCTGAAAGATAAAAATCCCATCATAATATAATTCCTTCATTACTTCGCAGTCTGGCAAGCGTTTTATAATGAACATAGTTTCCAAAACTCTGTTCATTGGATACCTAACGAAGTAACTTTTCCGATAAGTTTATTGTACTTTATGGACTGCTCAAAGTTACAGAACAAATGCGAATATGTATTGTATTATTAAAATTTTTGAAGGGTAATATGAAAAATAGCCGTACGAAGATGATAGGTGGCGCTTGAATTTTGATTTGTGGACTTTGTATGACGTAATAGAGAGGAGAGTTATGCGTCGTTCATGTGAACAATTTGTATCAAAATTGATTTATTCGTTTCAATAGTTGGTGCATTGTTTAAGGTATCGAAACTCTCTGCAAGTGTATGGCAATGAATTAATAATAATCATTAATCCTTTTTTATTCAGATTTATGTCATCAAGATATTAAAATAAACATTTTGCCAAAATGCCTCTTCCTCAACTTTATATTTTTTATTGCCTTTCAACGTTGCAACGCTACTTTCAATAGGGTTCACTCTTCCAGCGGACGTAGTATTCTCGATCATCTTATCCCGGCAACGGCCCAAGCCGAGGCTCGCACCCCAGGGGCGCCTTTGAGCTAGTTGCCCCCCACTTTTGACGGCTGGGTACCTTAAGCGCCCGCCCTCCCGTCCGGTGACGCTGTAAAGGTCAGTAGAGATCAACAACACTAGCCCATTCAAAAAAAAAAAACAACGCTGCTAGAATTTTGAATACGTTGCAGCGTTTTAACTTTTTTTTTCTATCTGCATTACCACAGACACCTGGTCCGTGCCTTTGTTAAATGATTGTAAATTTATTACTTCAATACTTTAATGCCTCCATTTTTTGAGTAAAGTAGTAATTTATAACAAAATCAAACATTGCTAAATCGTATCCGTAAAACAGTGGCAATAATTAAATCTACAATATTGCCTGACATTTCAATCAGGCAAATACTCGCAGCGTCAGTTTAGTCAAACATAAAAAATAACATACAATGAGCCTTTTGTTTATTCGGACACGTCCATCAGTAGAACCTTTTCAGACTCCGCTTTTGAGGGATTAATTTAAATGAATATTTTCGGCGCCATGAATGTTAGAGATGGGCGGATCGGATCTTGGGTGTCTTGTTTATTAGACAAATTCTCGATTTGACGGGACTTCATCCTCGAGGATTCTGGTTTCTTGCGAGTTTTTGATAAAATTGTGTTCTCAGCATAGTTATAGTGTGTTTGTGATTTTGGTAGTATTTTGTTCACTATATATTTTACGTTATACGACCGTTTTTGAATAACCTCGTGACCGTGAGTCGATGAATTTTTGTCAGAGCGTCGTAATTTAAGTGATGTTTTGGAAGTATTACTGAAATAACATAAATTTTATGAGCTAAGTAATGAACGTTCAACAGTTTTCCCTTAATAGTAAGGAACCAAAAATGAAATGAAATGAATGGTGCTTTATTATTTAAGTTTCACCCACGTTTTTTATTTATTTATTTATTTGTAGGAAAACCAACAGCTTATCTTAACAAAATATATGACGGCGGCTACGTCCAGTTATAAACTCTATGCGCAGCGGGCAGTACCGTAATTTACCATGTGGCAGCATTTAAATTTATTACAGTGGCAACACCGGCAACTGTCGTCGCTGCCCCACCCATCTGGCTATATAAATGGATCGCTCGGTGTACTAGGATCATTCTTGTTCCAGACACGGTGCGGTGTGGACATGCTGAAAGCCTATAGTTATATAGGTTGCAACCTACCTACCCACAACCCGTTTCTGCTTACATCAGAAGTGGGATTGCCCATTTCTACATCACTCTTCAAGCAACGCTAAACGTGACGTGATGTGAATGATGACGTGACGGCGGGTGACACTAATATCAATTTTAGTTGCAGGGTTAACCCAGACCAGTGAAAAAAAAAGAGAATGAAAGTTATGGTAAAAAAAGTAATGATTCGTTAGAGAAAAAAAAATGAGAAAAAAAGAGAAAAAAAAGGGTAAGCAAAAGAAAAAAGAGTAAAAAAAAAGTGAAAAAAAAGAAAAAAAAAGAAAGAAAAGAGAATGATGACAAAAAACGTGTGTCTGAATGCTAAAGGGATAATCTATCCGGTCTAGCACTAATTGGTATTAGTTGGAAAGATGATTTTTGGTTGCTAAAGGGATATCTATCCGGTCTAGCACTATCCGGTCCATTTTTTATAAATGAAGGGATAAGGTAAATGATGATTTTTGGTTGCTAAAGGGATATCTATCCGGTCTAGCACTATCCGGTCCATTTTTATAAATGAAGGGATAAGGTATTAGTTTGTTGATTTTTGGTTGCTAAAGGGATATCTATCCGGTCTAGCACCATCCAGTCCACTTTTTGTAAATGAATGGATACTGATGGTCCTGAAGGGTTAACCCTTCAATTACAACTCTTTGTAAATGGCCTTTGTGGAGAGGAGACCAGGGTTAACCCTGACAATGACTGGCAGGTTAAAATGCTTTTGACTAATCAAATTGAAACCTGATCTTTTGACATTGACTCCAAGTTTAACTCAATTTAATTGTCAGGATGAACGAGCAATAACACTGATACTTATGTCCCTCACCAGGTACTAAGTGAAGCTAAGCGTACGAGGACGTACGCACGTCAGTATGGCCGTGACGGCGGCTACGTCCAGTTATAAACTCTATGCGCAGCGGGCAGTACCGTAATTTACCATGTGGCAGCATTTAAATTTATTACAGTGGCAACACCGGCAACTGTCGTCGCTGCCCCACCCATCTGGCTATATAAATGGATCGCTCGGTGTACTAGGATCATTCTTGTTCCAGACACGGTGCGGTGTGGACATGCTGAAAGCCTATAGTTATATAGGTTGCAACCTACCTACCCACAACCCGTTCCTGCTTACATATACATCAATTTAACCGTAGAAAGCCAATTACAGGTTCTCACGAATAGATAAAAAATATAGTTGGAAATGTGTCAACACTGGAGCATAACAAAGTAAAATTTTGTTACACAAATTACCCACATAATTGTGGAAAAAAACAAAGATTAAAAATTACACAATAAATGACTAAATATAGGTACAAAAAATATATATTAAATTAACATTCTGCTATCATCAAACGTCAACTAAGAAGAACTCCCTGCTCAGCCGTCGCCTCGCCGAGGAAGCGCTGGTGCAAAAGAGGTCAAGGTCATTACGCTTGTTCAGTTTGTTAATTATGTTATGCAATATTTAATAACTTTAAGCCCCCTTAGGGGTTGAATTTCCAATGTTTTCTTAGTATACATCCCTACACCAAAAAAGGAAGGCACCCTCCAACTGTCAAGTCTAATGGTTTTTGACTGTACGTTGCCAGTCAGTCAGTCACTCAGAACAAAGCCTTTTATTAATATAGATTTTCCCGAATAAAAAACGAAAGCTCGATTTGACTTCGTTTCTTTAGCGAGATCGAGTGTCAAAAAGAACCGAGACTGTGACTCGAGCTATTAAAATAAAGACTAACGGCACATCACTATGGATTTAGACATTTTCAATATCGCTAGGATTGTTTTAAAATTACTTAATTGAAACTTTAATGTCATGTTGGCTGACCGCTGGCTTTCGTTTTCGATGTTGATTTTACAATGTAATGTAATTGTTTAATTTATGAATTTGCTGAACATTAAATCTTTCAATTGTAATTACAATTAACGTTGGTTTTAATAAATAAATTTTGACGGTAATGTTAGTATAAGTTATCGTGGATGAGTAAAAGAGATATGTAGAATTTTAATTTAGAATACATTACTTATGTTATCAAATAACATTTTGCGTTGTTACGGCAAAAACAAAAGAGGTTATTGTTGAGCGTTTCATTAAGCTTCTTTGTACCAACACTTATGTTTAGAGATTATCAGAGGACGCCTTACCGTGAGTTTCTATCGACTAAATATTCACAAATAAACAACTACAAGTCGTTGCTGTTTGTGTTGCAAACATGTTGGACATTTCATCCTTTTTATTTGTTTTATCTAAAGTTTTGCGATTTACACGTGTAAAATCATGTAAGATATGAAACGTAACCTTTATAAAACATGTAACATGTACATGTAAAAAACGTTGTAAAGATCTTGCAGCCTTTATCTACATGATTTTTGATGGTGATATATTTTGCAGTTTTTGTTCAAAGTTCTATTGTTCTTCTAGCTGCAACACAAGCTCTAGAGCTTGGGTCTTCAAGAAAGGTCATAAAGTCATAACTGCCGAAATTAATTACATTCATTTTTGAGATTTATTTGCTTGAAATAGTAAAATTATCGAGAAGTTGTTTCCAAGGGGTATATCTAATTAGTTTTACATTTGATAGCATAATTGTTCCACTATCACCCATTACTGCCCATTGCTGACTATTATGACCTCCAGCTGCATTGATGGTGCAAATCTCCCTGATATCTCGATACCTGAATGAAAACACGAAGGGTGAAAGGCGATAAAAGTAGCTGTGCTCAGGTAGTAAAGTGAGTTAGGGGTGAATTCACACCGTTTCGATTTACCTTCCTTTTCCCTCTCACTCCAAAATGTAATTGAATTATTTCGCGAGAATCATATAGCGCTGTTAATTGCTCAAATTTCATTGTACTTGTCAAAATGTTCGCTCTGTGATGACTGAATGCCAGACACGGCTAATCCTCTATCGATTTCAGCTCCGGAAAACGCTGGTCGGCTAGATAGAGGTTTATTCATAGCTCCGCCGAAATATTTGTCGTCTGGAATACTAACGAAACATTTGACAAACGGTTTGACACCAACATGCATAAATAATAACATCAAAGTGCATAAGTTTTGACACTAAAAAGCAAGCTAAGTTACATTATAAATAAATAAAAAAATATCTGTGGACATTTCACACAGCGCCATCTAGACCCAAACTAAGCAAAGCTTGTACTATGGGAACCAGATAATTGATATAATACTTAAATACTTTTTGTTTGTAAATACATACATAGAATATAATATAACACCCAGACACTGGACAAACATCGATGTTCGTCACACAAATGTTTGTCCTGGGTGGGAATCGAACCCACAACCCACAGTTCAGAAGGCAGGGTTTTTCTTTTGTTTGGTTTTGGCTCTACACTTGTGTATTTAGCCAGTGTCAAGTTATTGATAATATCTCCAGTTAATTAATATCATATAATGTGTCAAGTCAAGTCAAGTCACAGTCCAAGTCATCAAGTTAAGTCATAGTCTAGTCTAGTCAAGTCATACTCCTAGTAAAGTGGTGGCAACTTTACTTGAAGCTTCTATGGAGTTTTGGAAACAACACGAAAAAAAAAGTTTCACCATCATTATACCACTTTCCCACACTCATGCCTGTAATCCAGCACTTAACGAATAAAATGCCACCAATTTTATACACTAACACTGAAAATAACACAAGTTTTGGAAAATAATACAATGCGGCGACGCGATCTCTTTCGTTTTCCCGCCAAAAACTCGAAGGCAGGGTTACTACCAACTGAGCTATCGGGCCAGTCAATATTGATAATTGACAATTGCTTGTCATTTTTAATGCGCAATGATGAAATTGTATTTAAAAAAAAAAAGGAAATCCCTGAAGAGTAAATTTCCCTATTCTTAAAACCAACTTAATACATAACGAGACCCGGTTGTCGTGATTTTATTAATTTATTCCTATTTGTTTCTAAACAAGAGACAGAGAAAGAAAAAGAGAGTGAGTCAGACGGTTGAGCAAAAAGACTTGATGGGATAACGATCCGACGACGTATTTGATTTCGTAGTGAAAAGCTACGACTACTTCGACGTTCATTGAAGAATGAAGAATTAACAGTAGTTCAAAAGGTCCTGGAGCCTGGAAGTTTAATTGCAATGCAACCGGAGAAATATTATTCCTAATTTGAAAATTTTCTTAGTAGCTATGCACTTAAACCACGTATAGAAACTGTGAAACATACAAATTTCTGTTTCTAAGTGTTGCAATCAATTTACGTGATCAGTTTACCAAACTAGATTTATTTACAACTAGCGGCCCGCTGCGGCTTCGCGGGTATAAAACATATAGTCTATGTCATTCACTGAAAAAATGATTAAAATCGATCCAGTAGTATTTTAGTTATTATATATATATATACATATATATATATATATATATATATATATATATAATAACTAATATATATATATATATATATATAACTGTATGTATGTACTATATAAATATATTGAACCAGGTTAAAATTGTACTCCACTAAATGCAAATGTTCGCGTGATATGATCAACCATAATCTACCATAATATTTAACAATTGTAGGTATAATAACATATCATTATTACCTAATGAGCGTAATCCAATCATTAATTATGGATTAGTTTTCGCAAATGCACGCGATATTAATATTGATATATGTGACAATTAATATGACTTTCAACAACAATACAAATTAATAATGTACATTCATTATTTTATTTACGGATTAAGCTTAAGTTTTTCATTAATATGTTTTTTTATTATACAAAGTTAAAATATAATTTTTTATGTTAAGCAACTTAGGTCTTTTAAAGTTTAATATTTTCACGACAATGAAAATTTATCTCCTTATTCATAAACTGTACTTACACATACTAATACATAAACTTACTTGTACATAAACTCTTGTTGCAAATATTGGTTTATTTATAAACCAATATATGTTTTCAACTCAAAAGTTTTAACTTTTGAGGTTTAATATTTAACATCCTAATCCCTATATGCCGCCATGGCAACATATGTATATACAACATATATACATAAGCACCCTTACGTTGTTAGTGTACCCCAAGTCCGCACTAAGCGTTTTGCTGACTCATTTATAGTCCGAACGGCCAAGGAATGGAATGCTCTCCCAAAAACAGTATTTCCTTCAAGGTATAACCTAGGTCTTTTTAAGTCAAGAGTGAATAAGCATCTCATGGGCAAGCGTGCTCCACCTTAGGCAACTTCGTCACTTACCATCAGGTGAGTTGTTGTCAAACGCATGCCCATTTTATCATAAAAAAAAAAAAAAAATATAGGGACTTGGCCAAACTTTTGGTGGAAGCGTCAGGTGACCAGAATGCTGGCTTTTATTTTGCACTAAAAAAAAGGAATTAAATTATTTAATAATATAATAATATTATTATTATTATTTAATTTTTAACATTTTTTAAGCCATTCAACGTGGATTTTCATTATTTTAAGTTCTAAGGTATAGTTTAGTTTTTTAGGTCTAGTTTAGTTTTGTATGTTGTGATTATAAAATACTTATATTAATAAAATAAATTATTCGATGAATAAACATCGTAATAAACATCCAAAAAATAAATGAAATCAGTAGTAGGTACCCATTACTAGGTACCGCTAATACAGAATCAAAACGTTTATTCACCGGAGAGCGTTTACTTTGTAACCAAACTTTGTGTTTCGAAATCTACGGTTTTGAGAGATTTGAACATTAGAAAGTCAATAAAACTTGACTTATTTCGTGTTTACTTTAATTTAATACATTACGAGTTGTGATTTAAACACAAATTCGAAAATAAAACTTTTTGTAATTGTAATATATATATACGCCGTAGATGTAATAAATTTTTATTATTATTTTTTTAAATCTTTTATTTTGTAATTATATTGCTTAGTGTTTTTATTATAATAATCGTCGTAGTAATCGTTATTATACCATAAAACAACCCTGAAACTGAATAAAATCAAAATACTAAAAAAATACAACTAAATACTATAAGGTGGTAGGATTTTTCTGCAAAGTTCGTCTAGGTAGGTACCACCGCTTTGCCAGTTATTCTGCCGCCACGCAGTAGTGTGCAAGCACTACTGTGTTCCGGTTTGAAGGGCACTGTAGCTAGTGAAATTACTGGGCAATGGAGGCTTTATCATCTAATCTCTAAGTCGAGTAATCTTATTACCAGACTGCTGATGTCTCAGGATGATGTGCGCAGTGCAGTGTCACACGAAACTTTATATTTTGGAGTTCCGAGTGACACTGTTCTGTAATGGGCAGCCGTGTCGCTTATTATTATATATTAAATCACGTAAACGACTAGCTAGTCACATCAATCACTAACATAAAAAATGGCTTTATTTTCATATTTTTAAAAACCCCATGAAGATAAAACAAACACAGGTTTTGTAACTGGCCGAATACATCTTTGTTCGGATGCACTGTTATATTCATTACAAATTCAACAACCGGTAGCCCTGAAAAAAAAAAAAAAAAAAAAAAAAAAATGGCCGCTGTTTCGTCGGTCTGATTTGTGATATTTCCGCCGGCGATGAAAAATGGCGCGATATGGATGTTAACGAACGTATGGCTTTTTCTGTAAGCGAGCAAGTTCCAGCTATTTTATTTGTTTGTTGGAACCGTAAAGATTGTGTAGAAAGCTTCGATATTACCATTGTTGCATTTCACGCACTGACGCTCAAGAAAACACTTATTTTACCCAAGAGCTTGGCACTGGCTAAATAGGCTAAAATCGTGGTCCTAAACAAAAAAAAAACTACTGCTACAGCTGGGTATTATAACGTATAACCGGCATTATGTTTCATTATAATTTTCTAATCTTAAAACACATTATAAAAATACGACCATGACTGTTATGATTTTTATTATTATTAGACAGCTAACGCCATCTAACAAAAATAGCACACTAACATTATCCAATAACATTAATATCTAATATTCTCTACTTACTCTTCTCTTACTTTAGTGTGGTATAAGCAATCTGTGTACAAAATTTCATCCAAAACGGTACAGAGATGACGAAAAAAAAAGTTTTAAAGCATCTGAACTCATTTACTGGTTCTACTGAAGTAGCATCTGATTAAATAGACAGTTGTCAGTGTTGTTCTGATGTTCTGAAATGTTCACTATCCGAGGAAAGCGCTTTAAAGCTATAAATCAGAATATATTTTCAGATATTTTTCTATTGGACAAACCTTTTACGCTGAGCTGTGTTTCCATAAGTTAAAATTCTTACCTGTAACAAAAACGATTATTTTATTTTTAGTAACATTTTGTAACAAAGAAATATTTAAAGAAATTATGATGTTGGCCGAAATTCCCCAAATTCTTTATCCGTCTTACCATTGTGGCATTCAGGCAAACAATGCTGTTTTTGTTCAATACAATTTGAATATACACGATTCCATAAAAATATTGACGTCTTATATTGGAAATTTAAAAAAAAATATCGTGCGTTACGAGTGTTCAAAATTAATGTTAAAAAGCTTTCACGAATACAAAGGTCTAATAACAAAAGAGGTCTATCTCAACACAAGCAGACACAAACTCGGAGTTACCAGTGGAATTTATTTGTTTTTCCCCAGATTTAGGGTGTATTCGTGCGCAGCTAAACAATATTTTCAGCGCGGCTGCAGGAATTCATTTGTAGTCAGCAAGACGTTAAGTCTGCGAGAGGTCGCTGTTGTCGTCGTCACTTACCGCACTTGGTCTGGGGCCATGAAACGAGCGGGAGAAAATATACGGAAAAAGATAAGGAAAAGCCGTAAAGATTATTTACGTTTTCCTTGTTTTACTCTACTTCTTTCTACTTCTAGCTAAAATAGGGGATGTCTATCGCGCTTGACCTAGATAATAATAATAATAATAAAGCCCAACGATCACATACATAGATTCTGAACCCTAACTAGGATTCCCTGTGTCTAGGGACCCAGGAACTACAAGGACCATGGTCCTACAACACCCAGACTCAGGACAAGTATTTGAGCTTTTTTTCTGTGCATAAATACTTGTTCTGCCTCGGGAATAAATAAGGTATACCGAAATCTAGGAACCGCTATCAAATCTCATCATTAAGGTGCAGTGATATAGTATTTTTAGCACCAGTACTATTTAGATTACAGATTGTTCATAGTATTTAGTTTTTTTTTATTATATTCCAAAATCATGGTACATATATTGATTGATACTCTCAGCTTCAAGTTGAGAACTAAAGACTAATAAGGAGAAACCATATAAATAAGTGGATGTTCGCTAAGTAAATGGCCCTACCCCTCGTGTTTATACGCTGCAGCAAACTCTTGCAATCCAAAATTTATAAACACAGTTCCTTATAACACGGTTCTAGGGGCGATAATCGCTTGTATACTGGCAACTTGTTTAATACTGGAGAATTAGCATTGGCCAGATATATTCAAAATCCTGGAGTTAATGGTTGTTTATTTAGTACCTAGTGGTTTTACGGTTGGAAGTTCTTTCTACTGTCAAACGTCATTCGATTGTCCGACATTTGTTGAATTAATTAACTATTGCAAGCATCATCATCATCATCATCATCATCATGAACAGCCTGAAGACGTCCACTGCTGAACATAGGCTTCCCCCACAGAGAAGCTTCTTGCTTCCTGCATCCATCGCCTTCTCGCGGTTCTGACCTCGAGACTCAAGAACCTTTACTTCCCCGTCGTAAGTAACGCAGTGCTCCTTGAAATAAGATATTTTTTTGTAATACAAATTCGTAGAGTGATGGTGAAAAGGCAACGCGTGCAAAGAGAAAAACGAGTTTGCTTCAGCTTTTAGTATAGTTCCATCTATCGGTCGGGATAACTTTGTTTTTGCTTTGTTTAATGTAAATGTCGTCATCTTTGTAAATTATCATTTTACCGGACATACCAATATACAAATTTTTATGTTGACAATGGAGATCTGTGAATCAACTTCTTTTCGCCTCGCATTTAGCTTACTCCTCAAGTAAAGCGTGCGTAAAGAAGCTTTACTTCAATAAAGTGGTGTCTTTTCATGATAGTTACGATGTTAAAACATAGTTAAACGGAGTTTAAACTTAAACGGAGGTTCAGTACTTCTAAAATGGCACATGGTGGGATGTCAGCCGAGTTTTCAATGATTTCTAACTACTGACTGAGTGTATTGAGTAGTACTGAAAATGTATTTCATGAATATCTTCGATTCTTTACAAGTATTATCATCGTCGAAAGAAAGAATGAAAATTCAATAAGGACCATTTTGCATTGTAAGCTCCGGACAATAGGCACGAAATCTTGTTCGTACGCGATGCGAATAATTTGGCTTTAAAGGGGTATTATTATGGAAATTCTGATATGCGCCAATACGTGTTAATTGGGCTGTATCGCGCAAGAATGCATACACGAGGAAGAAAATAAATAACTTACAGGCTGTGGATAATATTATAGGTACACCTTGTTAAATATTATATTACTGTTACTGTTAAATTAGAACGGCTAAGGAATGGAATGCCCTGCTAGCGTCTGTGTTAGCGAGATATGACCCGGGCGTGTTCAAGAGAAGAGTGAAAAGTTATTTTATATATACTACTACTATGTTTAGTAGACCTACAATAAAAAACCTTTGGACTGTATACAAACCGTGATGACCTATAGACAGTCCAAATGCTCCAGCCCAGTAGGCTGGCAGCATTGCCCTGTTGAATTGCTTAAATACCAGTTTCCACAAACCAATATGAAACCCGACCAATCATAATGAGACTCCCATAATGACAGTGACATTTCTCACTCCCTTCCTTATTTCCTGTCTGACAGTTAAAGTGATGGGTGTCTTTTCAGATTGCAATTCTTCTCGAATTTCGTTGCTATTTATTTTTATAACATCATTTATTGAGGCTCAATAGAAAATGAGGCTGATAATCTATTATCATCGCACTGGAGGTCATTGTCGGCCAAACCGAATCAACACTTTGTTTACTGAAGATAATATGCAGGTAGCGAGCATTAAGAAGCGAGGTAACTTAAGTATTACATGAAAAAAAAATTAATGATAAATATGAAACAAAAACATTCATGTTTTTTTTATGTTACGACATGACATGTCGAGCTAGTCGCTCACCTAATGTTAGGCGACACGACTGCCCATATCAGTTGCAGTGACACTTGAAAATCAAGTGTAGTTTCGCATGAAACTGCACTGCGCACGGAAACTGAGACATCAGCACAGTCTAGCAATAAGATTACTAGACTGTGAGATTAGGTCATAAAGTCTCATTTGCCCAGTAATTTCACTAGCTACAGTGCCCTTCAAACCGGAACACAGCAGAATAACTGGAAAAGCGGTGGTACCTACCTAGACGAACTTTGCAGAAAAGTCCTACCACCTGGTAAAAGTATTAGCACTATTGTCGCAATTATAGCCACGATTTTGAATTAATTGTAAGGATCAAGTTGCAATGCAACCTTCTGTGTGTATATGCCGCGGTCTAGTGCATCCTTTGACTCTAGTTCATCCAAAGGCTGTCCGGAAGAGATCGCTTTTAAAGGCCTACTACAATATATTTTATTTTTAATTTATTTTATATTCTGGATTCACCACGTGGTATCAACAGTAACTTACTCGATTGTCCGACAAAAAATATCTTATGTTGATCCCGGTAATATAAGCAATCTATGTGCAATTTTTTATCGAAAACAGTCATACTATATCATCATCATCATATATCGTTTTAGCGTGAAAGCCACACAAACAGGCTACATGTTTCACTTTTTATTAGTAAATGAAATAAATGGATTTTCTTTTCTATTCTATATATTCTATGTGATCGTCGCCACCTATCAACCTGATACACAAAATGTGATAAAATACTTTACCCAATACACGTACGGGGGCAAAAAATTGCTGTAATTTATTCGACGTGTCGTAAATACGTTGAAGATAAATAAATCTTCGCCGAGATTGATTTCGTCCTTGAATATATCAATATACCTACCGTTTGGGCAAATCAGGGGGAAGGCACATTTTTAAAAGCCTACCCCCTGTGAGGAATAGAAATCGTTGGTGCTTTTGACCAAATCCACAGATGCAATACTTATAGTAGTCAAAATTTAATACAATTACATACATTTAAATAAAAGGGGAACACAGTAAGGAAACACAGACTGTGGTCCGCTTATATTAGGTGCAATGCGCAGAATTGGCCGGGCAACAGAAACAGAAAGCAATACGCGTTTCGCGCCTAAAACAGTTTATTAAAAAGCAATGTCGGAATGTGCTTTATATTCTGTTTTTTCTCATTCGTTAATGTTTTAAAAAGATTCTATGTTTATTATATTATATTTAGTTAATGTATGATGGTCTAGGTACGTACCACCACTTTGCCAGGTATTCTGCCGCCAAGCTGTAGGTACAAGCACTACTGTGTTTCGGTTTGAAGGACGTTGGTGAAATTATTGGCAAATGAGACTTATTGACCTAATCTCACAGTCTAGTAATCTTATTATTAGACTGTGTTGATGTCTTAGGATCAGGATGTTATGCGCAGTTCAGTGTCACGAGAAACTCTATACTTTAGAGTTCCAGGTGACTCTGCAACTAATACGGGCAGCCGCGTCGCGTGGCAGGCGAACGACTACCATAAAAAAAATATATTGAGAATATTCTGTAATACGCCTGGACTCCCTATCTCCTGTTTCATATATTAGTTCCAAATGAAAAGAGATGGAAATCCCTCCTACCCTAAATTTCAGTCCGAACCAGCCCTTTAACCTCAGCATAATTTACAAAGCATGTACAACATTACATCTTCCTTCACATAATACGTAACGAGGCCGTTCATACATTATGTATAATATACTTGACAGGCAGTCTTTATTAATAATAAATTCTATGTATAAATGCGCTGAGCTTATGATTAATCATGGTACACCTAATGCTGGGCTAAAGCTTGTTAAAAAAACAACGCTCTGTCGTGAATCGGCGCTCAAGATTTTATTTATAAAGTGACAGCCTCTGTGGTGTGGTTGAGCAGGTTGGCTCCTAGCCCGGTTGGATTCCCGCGAAATTTTTGCACATACTGGCCCGATAGCTCAGCTGGTAGTAACCCTGCCTTCTGAACTGTGGGTTGTGTATTCGATTCCCACCCAGGACGTACATTTGTGTGATGAACATAGGTGTTTGTTCTGTGTCTGGGTGTTATATTGTATTCTATGTATGTATTTACAAACAAAAAATATCTAAGTATTGTATCAGTTATCTGGTTCCCATAGTACAAGCTTTGCTTAGTTCGGGGCTAGATGGCGTTGTGTGAGATGTCCACAAATATTATTATTATTATAAACAAGCGCAAATACTTGTTCTAAGTCTGGCTGTTCTGGGGCTATGGTCCTAGTAGTTCCTAAATACAGGGAATCCTAGTTAGGGGCTGGGATCTATCACATGTATGTGATCATTGCAATGTAATTTATTTACAACCGACTTCTCAATTCGCAAGGAGGTTCTCAATTCTCTAATATTTTAATGTATGTTTCTCACCATTTAATTCAACTCGGTCATTTATAAGCCGATTTCGAAAATTCTAGTTGTTTGTTGTTTCTAGTTGTGGTTTGATGGAAATTTTCAGTTCAATATAAATTTTATCAAATTCACTTCAGCAATTTGGTTTTTGAATCAAAATAAGTGGAAAAAATATATCATCTAAGTACAAGACTTCTCAGTATGATATTATTTTAAAATGACAAGACAATTTGTCATGAAATTTCGACTTCGCACCGATACGATTTCTTCTTTGTTCTTTCTAATTTAACACAATAATAACTGCATTTTAAGTATTTTCAGGTTTTGTAAGCATTATTTACAGTCACGAACTTTCATTCGCTTAAAGTTGCTTCTCACGCAAATATAATATAATTTTAATTAAACTTCTCGATTCATAAATGTGCCAACGTGATTTATAATTACAGTTAACGTTGTGCTTTGTTAATTAAATAGCATTCATATCTGCAGGTTGTCGTCTGCATCGTTTCCGAGATGAAATATCCTATTTTAATCTCAATGCTGTAAGCATTTCGTGTACAGTTCTAAGCATCTTAATCGGATAAGTTTTAAAACAAACTAGACATGGTCACATAAATCATCAAAATTTGGGATATTACAATCTTCTAATTAAAATTTATAGTAAAACTTTGCAAAATACGGAAACAAATAACAGATACCTTAACTAGAGCAATATGTTGCATTTCATATTTATAAAATCAGTATGCCCGTATTTCGTAGCTTGTAGCCATGGATGCTACGTTTGTAGCAAGTACGTCATAGCGTAGCTGTATATTATAATCACGTCACACGCACGATAGTAATGCTACGAAATGCTACGAATAGCTACGGCGGCTCCGTAGCACTATTCAAAAGCATCTTTATAATATTCCGAACAGTTCAGGGATATCTGGAAACGGTCGGGGCTAATTCGCACCACGAACTACATTTTGCGGGAGTGCTTTTGAACCTGTTATAACGGTTTAGTCTCCGGCATATTTTGTTTTCTCTCGACTGCTTGATCATGAACATTTTAGGTAAAATGGAGTCCACAATTCAAACATCTGAATTGCTAACACTGCCAAGATCAACATAAAATACTTTTTTACCAACTTCAAAAAAAGGACATGGTTCTTAATTCAGTTGTATTTTTTTTTTTACTGAAATTTCACCAAAATTGGTTCGATAATTTAGTTAGCAAATCAAAATTACTGGAAAAATATATTTATGATAATGTCATCTAAGTGTTTTTCAGCATGAAATTCAAGCGATTGAAGTCAGTTTAATTCTAATAGACTTAGAATATTTTCGCACATCCAAAGTTTAACCCCTTATTTAAACATATTATGTTGAAATATGAAGAGTTCTTCCTGTCATTTGACCACGAGTCAACGACTCCACAGTTAACAGCCAACACCAACAAAACTAATTCCGTAACTTTAATAATTTTTAATTTATCGCAAAGTGGTCCGTGGAACCAATTAGCGTTGTGTCACTAGCGGGGCTGGGAGTGGGTGGTCCAAGTTTTAATGGTCCCGGGCGGCGAGATAAGAGCCTTGAGCTCGAGGAGCTCTGTTTAATTTAATAAGTTGTGTTTTGAGGGGCACCGGCATGAGGTTTGTCATTGAATACTGTTTTACAGGTAAAGTTTTTTTTGTAAATTTCATATCGTAACTAGCTTCTGCCCGCGACTTCGCCCACGTGGCCTATAGAAACGTAGATTTTTTTTCGTAGATAATTCTACCACCCATTTCACCTTCTTAGGGCCACCCCTAATTCCACAATTTCGAAAAACCCTTTCTTAGTTGATACCTGCATTTTACAAATTTCAAGTCTCTAGGACCAGCGGCTTAGGCTGTGCGTTGATATATAAGTCAGTCAGTCAGTCAGTTAAGACTTTGAATTTTATATGTAAAGATAATATTCGCTGAACATAAAATTCACAGTGCTTCGGGGTCTTATCTCTCTTAGGCGGAGAAAATAAAACAGAAAATAACAAAATATATATAACTTTGAGTTATATATATTTAGATTAAATTCGAAGGTCTCTATTTAGCCCAAAGACAAAGCATTGCCATTCAACGGGGCAATGTCACCAGCATTTTGGGCACGTTGCCTACTGGTAGCGGCTTCTTAGATTAAGTTTTGCTAATGCATTGTTTTTAATTTTATTTTAGTCTAAATTCGAAGTGTAAAATAACTTTTAAAGGGCAAACAAGCATAAAGTGAACGAGGGAAAAAAATACAGTCCAATTAAGGCGACACCTGAATAAACAATTCAAAAAACCTAACCATCCTACGGGAAAAAATTTCCACTTCACAGTAGTGCACCAGTATATAAAAGCTACACGTATGGTACGTAATACGTATACGTAAAGGTATGTACCTTATATTTGGTATACATTTATGTCGTCAATTTTAGAAGCAGTATTACCACCACTTTGTCAGATAATACTTATTCTCTATAAAAAAAACCTGTAAATTTTATCTCATGCTCGACTCCAAATTCACTCATAACTTTCCACTGTTCCTGCGAAAATTTTTAATTTTCCAGAATGAAAGAAATCTGGTTTAGCTATTTTGATCCACAAATAAACCGACGTTTCACAAAATGTTTGTTTATTTAATTTATGAAGTAAAACTTTAAAATATTCTCGTTTGTAGCGGCGTTTGAAAAAGCCTTAATTTATACAAATTGAGCTTAGCCGTTGCGTTTTAAATAGATGGGAGGAAAAGAACAAAAACGAGTCAAAATCCATCATGGAGTGCTTAACTGCTATAAATATTCATGTAACTTCCTTCCGTTGCCTTTTGGTTGGTAATATTGTTAAAAAACAACAAAACTTTAGAAATAATCCATTCTTGTTCAAGGAATGACGATGCTTAGAAAAAGGCAAAAAAAAACGGTATAATGCAACATGTAAACCTGACATGCTTGCTTGACATGTTTTAAAGCCGTAACAGACGTTCCACCGCTGCTGACACCGACAAGATATAATAATAATACCATGTCGGATAAAAATCCTTCAACAAGCGTACATACACTCCAACCGCATGGATTCTAGCCTGCCCGACCAGTATTTAATATTAATTATGTAGGTATACAGAACTAACCGCCATACACACGCTATGACGCGGCTGTCGTCAACCTGCCCGATACCTATCTGGTGGGTGTTTTATTCTGTACAACGCTATCGCTTATACTTTTGAAAAACGTCCACTGCTGAACATATGCTCCTCCCACAGAGTGCCACTTTGACCGTCTAGTAGCCTCTTCCATCCAACGGGTCTCCACGATTCTAACCTGCACCCCAACCGCGTAACTGTTCTGTGAATCGGCTTCGCCTGCCATCCTGCACGCGCCAATTAATATATCCACGAGTGCGAGCAAGAGAGAACACGGTTACCATCTCCACCAAACTTACGCGGTAAGGCCCCTTGTCGGTCCACTTAGTAAGGTTGAAAAGCGTAAATAATCGCCTAAATCAATAAACCCTACGTTGTCATTGCTCCCTGAATGCAATAAAGCTATGCTCTTGGACCAGGTAACTACGTGTACAAAATAGCACAGACAATAAATTCACTCGACCACTGCATCTGCTTGCCCTTCGCCAAAAACGCGTTTGGGTAAATTGACTTGCAAATGTCAGTTTAACTAAACGCGGCAGCGCGTCAACAAACAGTGGCAAAATAGCTAAATTACCTACGGCGGTTTTCAATGGGCTATTAAAAGCTACCATTACGTACGCTTTGAAAACTAGCAGTGTTGATTGGCTGAAGCAACAATTACAGCCAATCAACACTAGATATCGAAAGGTTACGTAAAGGGTAGCTTATTGAAAACCACCGTAAAGCGCTGATCAATTAAAACTACCTATCTACGCCAACTCAAATTTATTTATACATGAAATACCCTCTCTATTACTTGTCTACTGGTTACTTACTTCATAAAGTACAGCGAGACAGGGTCAATGCTCCGAGTTAAGCGGCACTCAGTCATCTCGGAACGTCTTATGCAAGGGTGTCCTGTAGATGTCTTTCTTTATGCATGCTATATTAATATTAGATAGTCAAACGCCGGCTCATAAGTCGATCACGAATGTAGGAGAGGCAAAGGGAAACATCAAAGTGAATAGTGTGGCAAACAAGGTGTTTTAGACACGTTTCTTGGCGAAAATAAAATATTTAGAGCTTTGAATTTTATAGAACGTGTAATTCATATCTTATAGTTATCTGTGAAGCTTGTCGATGCAAGATATATAGGCTAGTAGAATTACGTGTAAATTTAAGATAGCATTAGCAATATTGTGATTTTTACCAGTAGGGCGATGTGGTCGCTCAGCGACAAAGCCCATTAAAGAAATAAAAAAAATTATTAAGAAATTCGGTTGGACAGAAAAAATCTCAAAGATTTTATTTTAACTTACATGCTACAAACAAAAATTACATATAGAATTCTCCAAGACAACTATAATTTTATTTAATATATTTTTTTAATTTACTCGTATATTCATGTTATTGCTCTGATAATATGCCAGTAGAATGAAACGATAACCTGAAGAAAAGAGGCGAGCGGCTCACTAAAATAGCGTAGTTTAACAAGTACTTACGGTGCGTTATTTAAATAAAATAAACATACATGGAGCAGCGCCAATCGTTAGGTCATACGAGGTCGTGGCATGTAGAGCGGAAGGCGATACTGCCAACTTGTATCATACAGAAATGTAGGCGACGTGCTTATACCATTTCCACCTATCGATATTTGTCGAGATTTTATTAATTTTATTATTCTTTCTAAAAATGTCAAAAAATTAATTTTAATTTAGAGAAATAATTATATATTAATATAAACTATCTGTGTTCCAAATTTCATCAAAATCCGTTCAGTAGATTTTGCGTAATAAGCCCGCGGCGTCTCCTTTGTGATGTTCAATAATTGTCCACGGGAACATACAATCGGAATAAAAAGTAGCCTATGTGTTTTGTATTTAACTAGGTACTTACATAGCCACAATTTGTTAACTTCTTCTTGTTGGGTGAATTGTTTTTTTCTGATTGGCAACACTGAATTGCGCGTGACTGGACAGGCTTTTGAGTCAGATAACTGAGCAAGACAACGACTACTAGTTACTACTCTTTAGGACATTTTTTTTTGAACGAGCTAATGCTGTTGGTCTCTATCGACCTTTACAGCGTCACGTCGCTTAAGGCGCCCAGCCGTCAAAAAGTGGGAGGCAACTAGCTCAAGGGCACCCCTGGGGTGCGAGCCTCGGCTTGGGCCGTTGCCGGGATAAGAGGATCGAGAAGACTACGTCCACTGGAAGAGTGGACCCTATTGAAAGTCGCGACCGTTCTAGCTAACCTACGGGGGGTACGTCGACCTCGCCGGCGGGGTCGGTGTCTGATTGTGTTACGCTGGTATCCTAACACCGGTATCGAAAGCGGTACCTGAGCCAGAAGGGCTAGACTGGTCCGATGATCCTATAGCAGCCGATACTACGGCTGCTATAGGATCATCCGGGTCGCTCAAGACGTGTCTCGCGCGGCGACGACGGGGTGAGACTCTTTAGGACTACTCTTTAATGAATGAAGTATAAGACGAAGTTTCAGAGATGCTCCTAGTTTTATCCTACTAATATTATTAATGCGAAAGTTTGTTAGTATGAATGAATGTTTGTTACTCTTTCACGCAAAAATTACTGAACGGATTTGGAATAAATTTGGAACTTAGATAATAATAATAATTTATTTGACAAAAAACAATACATCGTATAAAATTGGTACATCGAATGTTGGTACAGTAAAAGAGGGTATGATAACTATGAAACTCTGAGTCCCACACTAGGGCAACCTATGTCGTGGGATTTAGCGTCTTCCACTGTTAATAGTTATATAATAAAGAATAAACAAGAAGAAGTTAACAAATTGTGGCTATGTAAGTACCTAGTTAAATACAAAACACATAGGCTACTTTTTATTCCGATTGTATGTTCCCGTGGACAATTATTGAACATCACAAAGGAGACGCCGCGGGCTTATTACGCAAAATCTACTGAACGGATTTTGATGAAATTTGGAACACAGATAGTTTATATTAATATATAATTATTTCTCTAAATTAAAATTAATTTTTTGACATTTTTAGCGCTCCATACCAAAATGGTAAAAAATAATCTTCGGAATATAGATAGATTGTTGTTGTTTTGGAATATAAAGTGGATTAACACAAGAGCTACTTTTTATTCGGGGGTGAAGGTTCTGGAGGTTCTTTACTGTTATCGCAAATAGACTGATGATAATAGTTAACTAATAATATCAAGTGGACTGTCTACAGTCACGTTGGTCGGCCTCAGTCACCGCAAGACACTAGTTCAAGTCGAGTGAAATAGCCCACAACGTTGGCCGAGATGTAAATGTTCTGTCAGCCAACTCGCCCAGCCACGGCAAGCGTCGACAGGCATGATATATTTTAGACCCTTTCTGAGTTGTCGCTGATGTTCCAACATGTGGAAGCAGTAGATAGAGTAAATTTATTTCGAATAAATATTATTATACTAAATCTACCCGTGTTTAGAGAACATTTTGCTAACGTGGCCTTTTGATATTACAATAACACCCGTTTGTACTAAGCTGTCACTCCTAATTTCGTTTTTATTCCTCTGTGGCTTACCTTAGAGAGAGTAGATCCTAGACGACCTATTTGCTTATAGATTTTGCGTTTTGTATTAGGTAGGTCAGTGTCTTTTAATTATAAATTAGAAATACCTAATACAATTTGTTTTAATGCGAAAGTTTTTCATTAATGTATCTATGTACTTTGCCAGTTACCGCTGAAACGGTTGGACGGGGAGGAAATTTGGTGTGTGGATACTATTGGTCCTGAAGACAAAGGATGTGTACATCACAAAAAAATTTGGATCCTGGTAAGATGATCTTTTAAATATCTTACCAGGATCCAAAACTATTTTTCAAATTATAATTTTAATACACAGAGCAGGAAAAATTATTTCACTCGCGCTTCAATAGATACGCCTTGCTCAACCCTTCTGTGGTTACTATTTCTATGGTTTACCTGCGCAGTACCATAATAATCTATTTATCTTGTGATTGGTATAATCGCCTATATGCTCGGCACGAATATCATTATTGCCTTTGTCTCTTTCAGGGCGCGAGGCTTTAATTATTTACCAGTCTAAATAAGCAAAGGTGCGAGCGTAATTTGTTTTTCTGCTCTGTGATTTCATCGCCCGTGGGGTAAAACTGCGGGACATAGGTAGTAAATTATCAAATCAAATGCCATCATAGAATGCTAGCTTAGTATGTATATCACGAACGCAAATATGAACATACTTTACATTTTAAGACAAAACCAGTTGCGCGAGTTTCGTTATGACGAAGTAATCTCAAAGGAAACAGAGATGGAGGGGTCGTATTCAATTAAATTGTTCTTGGATACTTGTGTGCTCGCGTAATTAGATTCCTTTGTGTATGTAAATTAAGTTAAAATTAGAGCGAAACTATATTGCATCAAGTACATTAACTTCTAATGTAAGTAAGAGACGCGTGAGTTTTGCTTCAACTTCATGTTATTCATATCATATTTATTTTGCTTTTTAATATGACCGTAATATGACCTTATGTACTATGTCACAGCGTGTTCCCAGGATTTCCTTCTGAAAACATTAACTAGATGAGAATGATCGAATATTGTATAACTATTGTTCATAAGCGTTCTATAAAATAAATGCTATTAATATACCTACTGCATAATTGCACCATCCGTCCATGCTCAGCGATATATCTCTATCCATCGACAAATTGTCTGGAAGAGATCGCTCATAGTTATACGACCGCCCATTTTTGATGTAATTTTCATATCTGTATGTTTATTTCTTGGTGTTAATAGAGTTTATGTATTTTACTGTTATAAAATAATATGTCAACGTATCTCTGACAAGCTTGCACAACCACTCAACTGCTTTGACAAGCACTCAAAGTCAAAGGATATTATTGCAAATAGGCTATTTTTAGTTTACTTTTACAAGTCAAAATAATAAATAATAAATGTTCAGCCTGAGGTTCCTCATAAACCCTGGTTCTCTAAATTTAAAAAGGCAGACAAATTGACCACTCAGTTGTTTGTCGTTTACGCTTGAATCACTCTTGTACTCCGGTTTTCTTAAATAAACTTAGGATTAGGGATAATTCTCTCTGTGAATGTGGTTTAGATCAAGGAAATGTGGACCATATATTTTTCAGTTGTTCCAAATTACAGTTTTCATTGTATGATGTTATTCCAAACAATATCCCTCGTCCCACTTCCCTCAAGTGTTTATTATGTCTGGTATTTTCTCCGTTTATAGGTATTTTATGTAAATTTATTAAAGTGAATAAAATTAAGTTGTAAGTAGGTAGTTATTTTAGAAATTGTGTAAGTATTTATGTAATATTGTGTACTTAAATATTAGTTTTAGATTATTTATTATTTCATTATCAATATTATTACTTGTTGTAAATATAGTATTGTTTTGTTTCAGCATTTTAGATTCATCTAGTACTTTCATAGTTGACCTCATTCTCCACATATACCAAAATTTCTCACTGAAAAATCTTCGTTTGATGTGCTATCTTTCTACGTGATATTGGCAAAATTGTGGTAACCTCTCCACAAAGGCCATTTACAAAGAGTTGAAGTTGAAGTCAAAATAATATTAAGTACTTAAAATTGAGTTATTGTGCTAAGCATATAAAATTTCAAAGTGGGTATTATGGTAAGCCCATTTGAAAATGAGAGTATCATTAAAAAACAATCGACCGATAGAGCGCCTGTTAATGAAAGGGTAAAACCAATACCAAAAATTTGTTCTACTTATGGTAATATGCATCACCATTATTTTGCTATTTACTCAGTCCTTTTCTCCCTTCTATCAAGAACAAAGTTTATCAAATATTCAATAGAACCTACATCTTATTTGTATGTGGATAAAACTACACCAATACAACTTATCATCCGAACTGCCCCAATCCCATTCTCACGGATCGAACTCTGCCCATAAATTCGGCAGTTCCCTTTGTCATATTGAGCGCCTAAAAAGCATACGGAGGTCGACGGCTGAGAGCCAAATAATTCTCACGTAAGTTCTAATGGGAAAAGTTGAATGTCAACCGTTGCGATCAATAAGTATTGGTTTTGTGAAGTAAGCGGTGCTTTTTGCTTACCCTCTGGAAGAGGTGAAGATGGGGAATTAAGTGACTGGATGATAAGTTAGTGTAAGAATAACGAAAAATGGGTTGTGGTTCTGAGGAGCACATGCTGACAATGAGAGATAGTAGCTACGACTACCTATTAATACTAGGATAGACGTCGTGGATTAGTTGAAGAGAGCAGTAATAAAAATAAGAGAAGATCGGATTAATTTGGATGCAATGCTACTGTTTTTTCTTAAGATGAAACGGTTTAGCTCACGCACTACTTACAGGCAAAGTCCGAGAGTTTAGTCCCGTGGTGATGCAAAAAGTGAAAAATCAACGAAAAGACAAGATCTTTAAGATTTTTAATCTTCGAATAGGAAGAATTCATAACTGATCAAAAAGTTATTATCATTATTAAAAAGCACATTATAGTCGTTTAAATCTTTCAACAAGTTTCCAAACTTATTTATATCCGGTTAGCTATATTTATTATAAGACGCGCACTCGATTAAATCTATTCATAATAATGCTAAAAAGGTAATCGTTTGACCTGCCCGTTCATTAATTACCAAACTTCAGCCATTTGCGATCTCCGAGTCAAAGGAATGCGCGAATTTCGCTGCAGCTCTGAATCCCAATATACAGACAACAGTTATTGGGAACTTTTGGAATTTTCATTTTGCCGTAGCTCCGGAAAGATATTTAAATAGTTTGCCGACAGGTAGCAGCTAGAATTCAGAGTGCATCTATCAAATATTTTCGAAGGTGTGTGCGCCAGTAAGTCGGCTGGTATATCACTGTTTGCGAATCCGTTTGATGTCGGGTTGGTGTTTTTGTCTTTTTCAGAATTCCGTTGGTTTATTTTGTAAATGTTATGGCTGGGTAATGCTCGCGTTGGAGGGTTTGAGAATATAGGACCTAGATCGCGTTTTTGAAACGGTCAAGTGGAACCATGCAGTACTGTACTTTTGAGTGACGAACGAACAGATGATAGATGTAACCGACGCATATAATGGAGCCTAAATGATGAGTAAGATTGCTAGCGTCTTTGATGCTATCAAATTTGATGTATTTACGTTTCCAAAAAGCTTCACAAAATTCAATACTTAATGCATATTATATTTTTGTATTGTTGTGAATAAAACCACAAATCACAAAGCGTTCACAAGCATAAACCGCTCATAGCCCCGAACATTTGACTGTTACGCTAAAACGAAAATCTTCATAACAGCACTTTACAAATCAATTTCGAACCAAACAGCCACTATTAAAAGTGAAAAAACACAAGCTCCGCAAAAACTCATGCAGTTGTAACGCGCATATTGCTGTGGAAATGCCTACTGCTCCCAGAAGGGAATTAAAAAGTTCGCGCCGCCAAATAAAAGTACCGTACAGTGGAAGTAAAAACATTGAGTCGCATGGCCTTTCCATAACCTGCCTCTTTCTGTTTCACTGGCTGCCTTGCTTTGTGTCAGAAACAGTTTTGTTTTTATGATATCAAAGAGAAAGGTTAATGTTTGAACGCTGTACGTAGTACCTAGATACTCAATAATAAAAAAGTTACATAATAGGCTTTGCCTATCAATTAGTGAAAGATTTGAACGAGATGGTTTTTTGGATTGACGAATTAATTTCGCAAGACAATTAGTCAATGTGGCGTTTTTTTAATAAGATGCTGGACGTGTATTTATTATATTGTGGAAGTGATAGATCAGTGGGTATACCGTGCAACTTTCCAACCGACGCACCAGGTTCAAATCCCTATGCGGTGCACCAATGACTTTTCAAGTTATGTGCGAATTCACAACCACGAAGAAAAACATGGAATTATAACGTCATTTTCAAGAATTACAAAATTTGAGGGCAGTGTCATCCATCAAACCGCACTTAGGCAGCGTTTATGGCCCACACCCTATCCATGTCAGAGAATTTCCGTGTTCCAGCAGTAGGGGACGTATTGGGCTGATGAAGATGATATTGTTATATTACCTGTGGTTTAAAGTTGTAAGTCGCAATGGTCATCGTTATGACAGTAAAGGCTATTCGTAAATTCGTGTATTAAATTAGAACTTACAAAGGTCAGCGCAAATCACGAGTTTATTGCACAGAAACATTAGGCCCATGGTCGTCACAAAAAAATATTCGACAAGTTTCTACTCGATTGGTTCTCGCGTCGGGGGATCCCAGAGCTGGCACATACTTTGCTCAGAAGCTAAGTCTTCTAATTCAGCGAGGTAATGCTGCCAGTATTCCAGGAACCTTACTTACGGTGGTGAGTTAGATAGCATATTTATTTTGTAAATAATGTGTTATTAGGTGTAACTTTTTATTTATAGAGTGCCTGTACATGAATTAATAAATAAATTAAAATATAAAAAAGCGTACAAAGACAGAACAAAACAAAATGCTGCCATCTCCAGTTGTTGTAGTAACCTGTCGTCCCAAGGCCGCGGAATTAAACAATAGAATAGCAGAACAAGAAACTTTTAGGGCACCATGTTAAAAATTCATAGTCGCGCGCCATCTTGTTAGAGTGCTTTTGCTTGCTTTCTTAGGAGCAACATTTTCTCACTGAGAAGTGGTTTCGTCTATTTTTGCATACGGAGGGCCTGGGAAAGTAAAAGAGAAAAATTAACTATCCTGTGCTAAATAACTGAATAATTTATGCAAATAATAAATTTATCTAAAGGATTGGATACAACAGCTGTGCCAGAAGCCCAAAGCACCACCTCGTTATAAAAAGCTTATAAGGCTTCGGTAGTGCTATAGAGTGCAATCAACAATTTTTTTTGTATACATTTTGGAAATGTGCACAAGGCCTTCATCAGCTGATTCCGTCATCTTTCTATCACAGAGCCTTGCAGCTTTTAATTGCCTTTATTGGTGGTAGGACTTTTCTGCAAACTTCGTCTAGGTAGGTACCACCGCTTTGTAAGTTATTCTGCCGCCAAGCAGTAGTGTAGATGCATTACTGTATTTCGGTTTAAACAGCATTGTAGCTAGTGAAATTACTGGCCAATTGAGACTTTAATTATGATCTGATAGTTATCTTATTACCAGACTGTGCTGATGTCTCAGATGATGTACGCAGTGCAGTGTCGCTCGAAACTTTATATTTTAGAGTTCCAAGTGACACTGTTCTGTTATGGGAGACCGTGACACTCAACATCAGTTGAAGGACTAGCTCGTAACATCATTCATTAACATAAAAAAAGTTATTTTTAATCATTGTTCTCATATAATCATTTGTCTGTTATCAAAACAAATGAAAGCACTCAATAAGGAAACAAACACTTCAAATCAAAAAGCAAAAAAAGACGTGTGGCACTCGGAGACTGCTGCGGTAAAGCTATTGCATAGCATTTTTTAACAATTAATTATACGGTTCGGAGTGGGGGGTGTTAGGTTTTTTCGTTACGGAATTTCTGGATTCGGTCCCCACGCTCAAGGCCCGCGATAAAAGCTATGCAATAGCTTAAAAATAACACATGTTAGTAGTAGCCAACTGTACCCGCATTGGAATCAGCAGGCCGGAAGTTGGAGCGCGAGCTTTGTCATACAATGTGCTCGTTGGCCAATCTGAAAAGTTTCCGTGTCCTTGCAACTAACTGGTTGAATGTGAAACGAGTATACTTTGATAGATGAATGTACCATTGACACGGGATTTCATTTGTCTATTCGATGAAATGGCTGTGACGATATCATCCTCCTTGATGAACATTCCAGCTTTCCACCTGTTTTCGTATTTTTCGCATCAAATATTGGCCACTCACATTATTAGGCATTTTCATTTTGCATACATTTTTAGCATTCTACCTAGTGAAGTTTAAGTTGTATCAAATTTTATTATTTTATTTTCAGAAATTGCTAAACTACAGCTAAATTAATATTGTTTTACCAATAATATACAATTTTCCGAAGATTATTTTAATTTCATTTTGTTCTCACACCCACTACGTGCTCCCGTAAGAGTCCTTCCTACAGAGCTACTGGGAAAAGTTTAAGAAGGACCTCCGGGACATAGCCCAGCGACATAATAAACTTTCGATGATATGTCGATGTAGAAATGATTTGACTTAAATGTTTTTCTCGTGTGTTGTCATAATTTTGAGCCACCCAAAGGATTAGCTTAACAACTATTGTTTTACAACCACTGGGACCGGCACCGACGGCTTAAGGTAAATCACGGTATCGCTCAATTGTGTGTACCACTTTTTGTAGCGGTCACTCATCAAAGTAGCGACCGCAAAGATTTCTGAATTACTTATGCTTAATTTTACCGATCGATTAAGAACGGCTAGTCGACCTTTGCTGTAAGCGCTAAATTTTCTTGAGCCATGATGACCTTATCAATTCCAAACCACCCCCTGTAAGAAAGTGGACTAATTAATTCGGACTAGACGTACGAAGCTCTGTATCGACAAAGACTACAAAGATCGATGAGTATTTGTATCCGCATTGTAGACTGCATTTTGAAAGTATGGGAAGAAATAATACGATCTAATTCCTCCATCTCCTTTCTTTCATGAAACTAGAAGACGCACGGCACAGATACACGGCATCAAAATATGGTTGAAATTACTTTATCCTACACTAAGCGTTTTGTTATTAGCTTTAGAATGCGAACAACAACTTGCCGGCGTCTTATTTTCCAGTTGACTATCCTGGGCGTTTTTAAGTCAAGAGTGAACATATCTATCATAGTCAAGAATGATCGTATCTTCTAGGCAGGCATGCCCGATCTTAGACCACGTCTAATCAATCAATCAATCAAGTCAATCTTAAAACCAGGCGAAACAGTGGCCTAATGCTTTGCCAATAACCAATAAATGGGGTGGGTGGGGTATAGAATCAAATGCAGCTACGAGCACAACCTTCAATTTAAAATTTAAGGTGTCTTTGATGTTTGCATGCCGTTTTTAAGCTGACTTTGATCTGTCTTTGATGCAGATTTTTAATCTGGTTTTTGTATTATTTTAAGCTGGTTTCGATGCAAAATTATAAGTTGAGATCATACACAATTGACAGACCTATATTTTTGCATTCATAGGTCAGATTAAAAAAAAATGCAACTAGCTGCTTTTGATTCTATACCCCTCAAATAATGACGTACTTGCAAATTGGCGTTATTGTAAGACAGAAAAGATATTGGTTTCTTTCAAAGTTAGATAAAGCGTCTCATCATAAATTCATAAATATTTAATCATACTAACTGAACTTTCAATTAAGGTAATTGATGCAGAGACCAAAATAATAGGTCTTTACCTATGAAATTGCCGTATTGCAGTACAGACTTTTTCAAACAAAAAAAAGTTTTGATTGGCTATGAATTCTAAATTCAAATTAATTTTGTTTTAAAAATATGACATTCTATTTACAATATAAGTCTTTTGTTTATTGATTAGCGTTGTATTTTCATTACATTTCAACATTTTTCCTCATAATGGATACTTTGAAATTTCGTGTAATTATGGAATATGAGTTCCGTCGTAGTACCAACGCGGCACAAACGACACGTAACATCAACGACGTTTACGGAGAGAACTGTACAAACGAACGTACAACCCGTTATTGGTTTGCTCGGTTCCGTTCTGGGAACTTTGACTTGAAAAATGAACCTCGTGCTCGTCCGGAAACTTTGGTCAACAATGATGAATTAAAGGCGATTGTGGAAGCTGATGAATCTCAATCTACAGCTGAGCTGGCAGCAGCTTTTGATGTTAGCATCAAAACAATATTGGTCCATTTGCGACAGATTGGCAAGATAAAAAAGCTTGATAGATGAGTGCCCCACGAACTTAACGATCGCCAGCGCAACGTACGCGTCGAGACTTGCCTTCCGCTGCTTAACAGGCACAGAAATGAAGGAATTTTGAACCGAATTGTTACGTGCGACGAAAAATGGATTCTTTTTGACAATCGAAAGCTCAGCAAGTTGGTAAGATCCTGGTTCGGTACCAAAGCAATGTGCAAAACGAAAAATGACCCCTAGAAAGGTGATGGTCACAGTTTGGTGGTCTAGTGCTGGTGTGATTCATCATAGCTTTTTACAAAACGGCGAGAGCATTACTGCAGATGTGTACATTGAAGAACTGACCACAATGATGGCGAAACTCGCACGTCTGCAACCAGCTTTGGTCAATCGGTCGTCTCCACTGCTACTTCACGACAACGCGCGACCCCATACTGCACAACAGACCGTCTCTAAGCTCCATGAGTTGGGTTTGGAAGCTCTCCCTCATCCGCCATACTCACCAGATCTTGCGCCTACCGACTATTACTTTTTCCAAAATTTGGACAACTTTTTAGCGGGAAAAAAATTCAATTCCCGAGAGGCAGTACAAAACGCCTTTGAAGAGTTTGTTGTCTCCCGTCCTGCTGATTTTTTAAAGAAGGGCATCCATAAACTGCCACAGCGTTGGCAAAGATGCATTGATTGCAGGGGTGATTACTTTGAATAAAAGAAATAAATAACTTCGAAAAAAAAAATACTTTAACTTTTTTCAAACAAAACGGCAATTTCATAGGTAAAGACCTAATATAATTTATATAAAAATATCCGCTTTGTGGAAAACAAAGTATATTATCCGCCAAAGTGAGTGCAACCATTTTATAAGTTCAGCGTGAAGTATAAAAATTACTCTGTTTTGCTTTCAAGAAATTGGTTTGGCACAGATACAGAGGAAAAGTGCTAAAAAGGCAAAAATATTGTATAGATACGTACTTCCATGAGTTACAAAGAAATATCAAATAGAAACGCTCTAGTCACAAGAAGTTTTATATATAGATTGTTCTGTTAGGTATATTTTTACGCAAGTTACTCCAGTTTTTTTAATGCTGTGGCAGATGAACGTGTGGTGTAACTAAAATGAACAAATCAGAAATTAATAATTCAAGTCATCCCGACCGATTTAGGAGCAATACCAAATATTAAATTTAGATAATGCATAAAATTTCCTGTCTCGTTTTCAGTCGTGTCATTTTGACCATTATTATAGTAATAATAAAGCCACGGGTGCATTCAGCGAAAGTGCCCCTATACACCCATACAACTCTCTCTCGATACCCTAAACCACTCTCATCAATGTTCCTTCGTCGGCTCCAATATGCGGTAGCCTTCTACACCCCTGTATGAGATGTGTGAGACAAAATTGGCAGGTGCCGTTATCTCATTCCATAACCCAATATCATAATCATTAAAAGTTCACCAAGATAGCCCAGTTTTGTTTAAAACTTAATATTATTCATAATAGATTTATAATCAGAAATTGTAATTATTAAAAATAATTTATTAAATTCTTTCATTGCCGTTTATTTTCCGTATCTTTGTAACCGCATCCTCATCGAATCATCTACACACTTCTTTGTCTTAGTTTACTTAGGTTCTCATATTCTTATTAATTTAAAATAGTGCACCCAATGCGCAAAGGATAAAATATTCACAAAACAATTCACCAATTTCCCTATTCATGACAATAGTTCCTGTTATTTTAGAATAATCACTGTCCAAACAAAAGAATTTAAAAAATACGATCAAAAAACATCTTGTCTTGTCGTAGATGCCTTTTGATTATTTTCCGTTAATAATTTGGAGATTCTTTGTAGCCATCCGGATGATCACATTGATATTTATCAAAGAAGATTTTTTTCATCTTTCCTTTGAATTCATGCCATTGGCAAATGGGGCATTTTATCCGCTTGTTTTCTTTTCTGGCGTTTTGATTTCACGATATTCTTTAGAATATTCCAAGATATTTGCTTTCCTGAATTTACATTGTCATTTAGCATAAATTTCCAATTGGAAAAAGTTTCTGTAAATAAATAATATAAAATAAAATAATGTATTACATTAATAAACTTACTGATATATATACGCACACACGGGTACATTATATGTTTAGATTGTGCCCGAGTTTTAATTTTAAATACTGTTTTCCTCTTATCACGATTTCTGACAATTAAAGTAAGTCCAGATGGCGCAAGTGGTTCATTGTTCACCGATTTTGAAATAGCTGTATAAACATATATTTTTGAAGTAAAACTTCTTTACTCACGCTTGACTTGGGGGTAAACTGGTGAGGCCAACGGAAGTTGAGAGGGAGATATACGCGAAGATAGAAAGAAAGAATTACGTCACTGTAAGGGCAAGAGAGATGGAGCTAAAGATTTACTTCAGTGGTGTGGTATAAAGCACACTCGTTTTTTATTCTAGCATCCTTAGTAGAACAAACCTACAATATGCAGGCACCATCTCCCTTTCATTATTATTTTCATTGCTGGTCGTTATATAAAACCTTAACCCTTAAGACTTAAGGCTTAAAACGACTTGTTTATTTTCCATTTGCAAAAGTTGAAAGTAACCTGCTGCGATAGCGCGGAACACTCGCAAAATAACCATTCCGAAGTACTTTCTCCACATAAAAACTCATCTTTATTCTCCGTAACTACATAAAAAGATCTTAAGAACTCCTGAAGTACCTAAGTTTAAGCTAGAATAATAATTTTTAATCTGAACCATACTATTTCAGAGACAGAACTGTAATTTTTACTCTAGCATGTTACAGCAGCGCCCGTCATGGCCAAATCATCTACAAAAATAATCAACCAGGTATTCTAAAATCATTCATCGGTGAAGCTCATATTTTAAAACTTGAACTGGTAAAGCTGTTTGGTAAGATATGAATGAGTTCTGACCGGGAACATCTCTAGTGAAACTATATTATAAATAGCTTTCAAACGGTAACGATGATGGTGAGTAATTATATGATAAATACATAAATAACGCCCAACGATCACGTTGAGCAGATCGGCTCATGACCCGAAGGCGGCGGGTTCGATTCCCGCGCCAGGACAAGTATTTGTGCACAGACAAAAAAGGCGCTTGTTCCGAGTCTGGGTGTTGTGGGACCATGGTCCTCGTAGTTTCTGGGTCTCTAAACACAGGGAATCCTAGTTAGGGCCAGGATCTATGTATGTGATCGATGGGCGTTAATTAAACATATATTATTGATTATAAACATCTATCTAAATATATCTTAAATATATATAACTCAAAGATTGACATAGTGATCTATCAACGCACAGCCCAAACCACTGGACGGATCGGGCTGAAATTTGGCATGCAGGTAGATGTTATGACGTAAGTATCTGCTAAGAAAAGATTTTTCGAAATTTCACCCTTAAGAAGGTGAAATGGGTGGTTGAATTGTTTTGCCATTGGCCACGCCGCGGGCGAAGCTGCGGGCAGAAGCTCGTTCTACATATAAAGCAATGTAAAGTTATAAATAATTTTAAAAGATGTTATTTCTCACACAGTCTAACCACAACTTTTTCGCTCTTCTTCTACATTTTTACCATCAACATTGATGATTAAAACTATCTTGGTGACATGGCTTTCGTATCTCCGCATGACAAGACCATACAACGCTACGCTAGCTTATTACCTTTCTACTTTTCCGTCACCGGCGTCATTTTCAGACTACCCCTTACGTACTGATTTTATCCAATACGCCCAGAATTCCTACGAAATTATACCCAGTTTCTATAGCCAACCGCTGAACAAACTCCGCCCAAGATTGCGGCCGTGACTCCTTGCTATGCAAATGGATTTACACTGAAATATAATTATTCAAGTCGCAAGCCCCACGAGTTTCATTTGGCGGCCATTCAAAAAGTTTCGAACTCAATTTGAGTTGTGCAAACAGGCGGCTGAAGCATGTGTATAGGTGTGCCTACCTACTTGTAGGACAAGCTCCGTGATTAACAAGTTGTTTGGGATAAGGAAACCATACTTGAATATTTAATAGAATCTTAATAATAGGAAATTTTGATGTACTTTGGATATTTGGATGCGTACTTTATTAGGTGGTAGGACTTATTTGCAAAGTTCGTCTAGATACCGCCGCCATTTTTTGATCATGTACCGATTACAAAATGGCGGTGGTACCTACCCATTATATTATAAGTGCAAAATACTATTTCTACCGTTTTTTGTTTTATTCAGTTCGTGAATGTGACTTTACAAAATATACCAAACCGAAAAAATAGACGTAATGAATAATCTCGCCATTCTTCAAGATAATGAAATATCTTTTACCATAGTTGATTATTTTCTAAATAATACACAAATAAAAATTCTTGCATTAAAATGACTTAATAATTGCTTACCGCTACCCGCACTTGACCGTTTTTGTTATCATTAAGAAACCCAAATATTATTTTGAAAAATTATGTATGACGGCGGCTACGTCCAGTTATAAACTCTATGCGCAGCGGGCAGTACCGTAATTTACCCTATGGTGGCATTTAAATTTATTACAGTGGCAACATCGGCAACTATTATTGCTCCCTCACCCATCTGGCTATAAAAAGGGACCGCTCGGTGTACTACGAATCATTCTTGCACCGGACACGGCGCGGTGTGGACACGCTGAAGGCCTATAGCTATAAGGGTTACAACTTACCCACAACCTGCTTACATGTATAATATTAAGTTTCATCAAAATCTCTCCGGTAATTTCAGCGTGACGCGTGTTCAAAGAGACAGACAAAAAAATTCAAAAGTATTTTGAATTTTTTTTTACTTCTATACCGATAAATAAGTGAAGGTACAGATACTGATTATATTTTTTTTTATATGGTAAAACTAACTCTGCTAAATACAGATTTAACCCAGTTAAAGTTTTATTTATATGTAGTCTGGATATAGATTAGGAATGCTCATTCAAATATATCACAATATTTCAGTGTTTCAGTTGTTTATTCATCAGCACTTTTACTCACTAAATAAAATGCCTGTTATTTTAAAATTCACACCACATTACTGAAGTAAAACTTCTTTAGTTTAGCTTCATCTATCGGCCGGTATAACTTTGTTTAATGTTGATGTGATCTTGATGTGTAAATTGTCATTTTATCGGACATACTAACATAATGATACAAATTTTATTTTTGTTAAGTTGACAATGGAGATCTACGTGAACCTGAAACTCCCGTTCGCCTCGCATTCACCAACTTACGCAACCAACGCTTACAACAAGTTAAGCGTGCGTAAAGAAGTTTTACTTGAAAAATATGATTATTCTTTCATGCGATTTCTTGTGTATTTAGGCTATCTACCTTTTCTGATAACGCGGAATCCTGAAAACCGTAACAAATAACATGAACATTATAAGAAACAGCCTGTCTCAAACGACCACTTAATAAATCGTAAGAAGTCCGGGCGAGGGAGAGTTAAATATATTTGAAAGTATAATCGTTAAGATCGAGCCAGCAACAACGTGAGTGCTCACGCTTAATGGCACTTGGCGACAAGTTGCGCTCAGCGCTTTAAGCGAACACTCTTGCAGCGAAAAATATAAATTCGCTTAATGACAGAGTTGCTTGCTTCAAATAATTTTCATATTTTCCCTGTCGGTGCCACTCGGGCCCTGTTGTTTTTATCGTCGATTTGCACAGCCACTCAAAAGGTTGTTAAAAATACTGAATCAACGCGAATCAGGCGATTTTTTGCATAAGGTCACTTATGAATATTCAAGTATAAACCCACTGCTGATAGGATTTTATTTCATGTTCGCTTGAATATTTTTGGAGATTAAGTTTTAATAATAATAATAATAATAATATGTGTTGACAATTTTTTTTTGAGGGGGGAAATGCCCTAGCACTTGGTTGCAGGGGGTAGGTGGGACTCGAACCCACTAAAACACCCCCGTGATCCGACCGCCGCCGGGATGGGGCGAGATGGAGACGCACTGCATTAACCATCTCGCCCTGGCGGTAGGCCCTTCCGGGCCTCTGCGCCAGTGGGTGGGCAACTTTCCACGTCAGTTGCCCACCAGACGTGTGGGGCCATGTAAGTGCAGCGGAGAGTCCCCCGACTCTCCGCCACTGGCCCCACTACGGGGGATGGAGAATGCGCTCAATGAAGCCCCTTCTCCATCTCCCCACCCGTCTGCGCCGGAGGGGGTCAGAGTTGGATGTGTGGACACCTCACACAACGCCATTTAGCCTCAAACTAAGCAAGGCTTGTATTATGTTTTAAATCAAGATGATTTTTTAATGTTACTGAACGATGTGACGAGCTAGTTGTTCACCTGAAGTTAAGGGATATGGCTGCCCATAACAGAACAGTGTCACTCGCAGTGTCACTCGGAAGTCCAAAATATATAATTTCGCATGACATTGCAAAGGACAATAAGAAAAACTTTCATATTCAAATTTGTATTTAAATTACAACTCGTAACGTATTAAATTAAAGTAAACACGAAATAATTTTCAGGATGAACGAACGGACGAAAGAAGTCACACATCATGCAGACAAGTCACACATGCCTGCGCTACATACTCTACTGTGAGATCAGATGATAATGTCTCAATTGCCCAGAAATTTCACTAGCTACAGTGCCCTTCAAACTGGAACACAGTAGTGCTTGCACACTACTGCTTGGGGGCAGAATAGCAAAGCGGTGGTACCTAGACGAACTTTGCAGAAAAGTCCTACCACCGAGTAAAAATTAGTAATAGTAATAGTAATGAATAATTAAACCGGCGTTGATTAGTTATGTTGTTATTATATCAAAAACTAGCTTCTGCCCACGGCTACGCCCGCGTGGCCTATAGGAAACGAAGATTTTTTATAGATAATTCAACCATCTATTTCACCCTCTTAGGGATGGATTTTCGAAAAACCCATTCTTAGTGTATATCTACACTTTACAAAGAACACTCTCTCTAAATTTCAAATCTCTACGAACAGCGATTTTTGCTGTGCGTTGATATAAGTCATTCAGACAGTCAGGACTTTTAATTTTATATATATATATATAGATGTTCTACAACTGTACGAATTAATGGCTTGAGTAAAAGCTTAGCCGTTAGCTGCATCATTTTCATCAGTCGGAAGACTTCCACTGTACATAGACCTCTGGCGTAGCATGGGCCGGTACCAGATCGACAACTTGGTCAATACCGCGAGGAGAAGTTGGATGAAAAAGGCTACAAACCATCCAAAGTGGCCTTAGCTTGATGTGGTACGGTCGAATGCAATTCAAGTGGGTTTTCCGCGTCTTACATTCCTTGGAATAAATTTCAAACATGACTATATTCCTTAAACGTGGCTCTCTTTGTTTTCTTTTTTGTAACTGACAGTTACAAAAATAATTGGTTTTTGTTATTAACTAGTACTACTACTAGTTAATAACAAAAACCAATTATCCTATATTAAACGCTTTAAAAAGTTAATTTTTCGGTTGTTCCTACACATGCTTACCGTAATTGGATAACAAATGATGTTCCTAAATAAATAACCAACAACCTTTTCTCGACTTGGCTGGCCAAAGAACTTTTAATGAAATACAATACAAAAACAAACGTATCGCTGGAGAGCATACTTTTGTTGATAATTAGATTTTAACGGTCAGAGGCAACACCAGTTTAAGAAGAACTCTACCCTAACAAACAACGAAACAGTGATTTAAAACATCCAGAGTTTTATTTTACTGGTGAACTGCGGACGATATCTTTATGAAATCTTCGATTTATCATCAAAGCAAAAGTTTTAAGAAAGTTGTAACATTTTGCGGGTAGTCCAAAAATACTCGTTGTTTTAGTAATTTATGCGACTTGTTGCAAGTTACAAACAACTGCAATGCGTTTAAGCTTATTTTTACCTACTTTCTTATTTTGTGGCAGTGTTATTTTCTCCCTCTGCAAGTTTTTAACTTATTACAAAGATCTCTACCATTCACCAAAGCATTATGAGCAAAGTTCTATTATATCTTTGTTACTCTTGCCAGGCTACAAAAAATGTATGTCAGAAGTTTTAAAATAGAAGAAATGAGGTTTACCTCAATATTTGGACGAAAGTTTTAAAAAATATGTACTCTGTAACTTTATTCCAGATTATTATAGCCTGATTATATTAAACTAAATTTACTTGGCTAAACATAGCCCATGCGTGTGGATCAATCGGTAATGATGCATTGGTACGCATAATCACCGATGAGCCTTTTGGCGCGACTTTACGACGGTGATCCGAGCCACCAGACTAAGCTTGGATCACCGCCGTAAAGTTGCTGGCTTTGACTGAATACACGATCTAACTCCTCCATCTCCTTTCTTTCATTAGACATCGGACGGCCAAGACGCACGGAAACGCGGCATCCATATATGGTTTGAATTCCTTCAACCCACATTAAGGGTTTCGTTATAGCTTAATAGTGCGAACAGCTAATGAATGGAACAGCTTGCCGGCGTCTTTATTCCAGTTAACTATAACCTGGGAGTTTTGAAGTCAAGCGTGTACAGGTATCTTCGAAAAAAGCACGCCACATCTTAAATTACTTAACATCGGGCGAGGAAGTGGTCAAAACTTTGCCAATAACAAAAACATTGGATTATTTTGCTAAAGAATGTCAGTGCAAAATCAAAGAAAAACGAATCCATTAATACTATAACAAACATAGATAGTTTCCAAAAACTGCGTTTGAACCAAAACCCCGGGCGTTAGTGAGAATACCTATAAAAGTGTCGACGGCACGTTTTAAACGGTTTACCGCGAACTCAACTTGATAGTTCAGTACAATCAGTAACAATGCTATACAGAAGTTTAACAGTCATTGACGATGGGAACAACTTTGTTACAAAGCTTAATGAATGTCACAAACCTTATTTAGAGCAGAAATATGCAGAAATAAACGTCTTTTTCAACTACATGCACATTCAAAACGTGTATCATAAAGATTGTAATGTTTTTTGTTTAGTGTGCAAAGTTTGTGTTATACTTACTAGTGATGTGTCCAAAGTCAGCGATAAAGTCCTTATGTTACTAACTGAAAGAAATTAATTTATCGATTGTCTACACAAAAACATAGTTTCAAAATTGTACCAAACGAGGCCAACAAATTTAGTGATCAGTGAAATTTCACTAATGAGTGTCTCCGTAATATCTTCCTTCTACAATGTTACGGTTTTTTATCATCGCTTATCTACGTACACAGTTGAAATGATTTCCTTTGAAGCGAGGAATGCATGTTTTGTGTGCACGGCGGTTAAGTTTAGGAATGTCTTCAAAGCCCGATTTATTGTTGGTTTCGGTTAAAATTATACGAGTTTTAGGTCAAATTTGGATGTAAGCATTTTTGGGTAAAAGTTTCAGAGGGGAAAATTAAGCACCGCGATATAGCAGTTTACTCATTGTTGTGTCGAAGTTAATGTACTATTCTAATTAATTAAAATTACGGATTTATGTATATTGGTAAAAACGAACCGTTTTCTTAATTCAGAATAATAACAGTAATAATAATAACACCCAACGATCATATACATAGATCCTGGACTCTAGAACTAGGATTCCCTGTGTTTACGAGGACCATGGTCCCATTACACCCCAGACTCAAAACAAGTATATGCACTTATTTTTTTCTGTGCACAAATACTTGTCCTGCCGCGGGAATCGAACCCGCCGCCTCCTGGTGGAGCCGACCTGCTCAACCACCACAGAGGCTGTCAAATAGTATAGATACTTGTGTTTACATTTCCTATTACTTACATTGAATGTTCAAAGTTGCAGTTTTACGAATTACCCCACCCTATCATTTTATTTAAGTTACAATAAATAAATGATCACACTATCACACTAATATTATAAAGGCGAAGTTTGTATGTGTGTTTGTGTGTATGTGTGTTTGTGTGTATGTGTGTGTATGTTACTCCTTCACGCTCAAACGGCTAAATAGATTTGGATGAAATTTGGTACCAAGATAGCTTATACATTGGATTAACATATAGGCTACAGTTTATCCTGGTGAAATATTCCCGTGGGATGAGAAAATAATTAAAATACTTTTTATCCGCGAATGAAACCGCAGGGCGCAAATAGTTCAACATAAAAGAACGGGCAAAGAAATCTCTGATTATCCTAATGAAAACCGAGAAATTGGAGATTACATTTAGCTAATCTCAATACAATAAAAATGTCCATTTAGACCCAGCTGGTATTAAGGTTATATTAGAAGCCGTGCTTATCTCCATCGAAGTAGTCCTCAGAAGTATCCCAGGTCTTCGACAGAAATGGAGCTAGGCAATTTGGAAGGGTCCAGAAAAGATCTCACAAGTTTCAAGCAGATAATTTCACAAGGCTAAAGACGAGCTTTTCTAAATAAAGAACTGCTTACATATTATTATTGGTATTTGAGAGATGGGACTAAACGGGAAAATTTGTTAATTCGATTGACCAAAATTGACATAACATATTGTTAACTTCGCTTTAGGATCAAAACATAATAAAGAACCTGGTGGATGTCTTGGAGAAACGCTCAGGGGTCTAAATGTATCTACAACAAACAGAGTTAGTTCTTAGGCTTATGGTTAGATAATAAGTTGACGTGGTCAACTCATATAGAAGAGTTGTGTAAAAAACTAAGCTCGGCGACATATGCTATTAAAAAAAATTAAAGAGCTGGCAGGCATGAAAGCAGCTCGTGATGTTTATTTTGCTTATTTCCATTCCTTGATGACATATGGAATTCTATTCTGGGGGACAGCTGCTGATTCTAACCGGGTATTTTTACAAAAACGATCAGTACGGTACATATTGGGACTTAAACGCTTAGATTCATGCAGAAATAAATTTAAAGAATTGAATATAATGACTATGACGGGTGAATTTATATATCAAAGTATATTATATGTAATAGAAAATTTGGAAGATCAAAATAGATGATCGTTAAAGTAGATATCATAAATTTGAAACTATTCGAGTACACAGTTTTAAATCGTAAACCGTAGGTAGCATGCTACTCCTTCGATCGCATCGTCACTTCTCATCAGGTGAAAGCGTGATCAAATGCTAGTAATGAGCTAGACGTGTTTGAAGTAAAAAAAATAATTTCACTGGTTAAAAAAGGAACATGATGCATATGCGCCCACACACGTCGCTTTGTCAAAAGCTTGATTTGAATATAGATTCTAGACTGAGCGTAGTTCTGATATGGCCATAAACTAGCCTGGCATTAGATGGCATATTATAATTAAAATAAATAGATTTTAGTGGACATTTCACACAGCGCCATCCAGCCCAAAACTAAACAAAGCTTGTACTTTGGGAACCAGATAACTGATACAATACTTAAATACATTTTAGTTTGTAAATACATATATAGAATACGAGCTTCTGCCCGCAGCTTCGCTCGCGGCGTGGCCTATGGGAAAATAATTCAACCACCTATTTCACCCTCTTAAGGGTGAAATTTCGAAAAATCCTTTCTTAGCGGATGCCTACGTCAAAACATCTACCTGCATGCGTCATAACATCTATCCCAATGATGCGGGAGTCGAACGCAGAACCTACAGTTCAGAAAGCAGAGCCACTACCAACTAAGCTATCAGGCCAGTCAATTTCTAGTATATTGTGTACTTTGGACTTAATTTAAACTTTCCAGGAGCAATTTTACTCATATTTTAATTCCTTTATTAGTTCTCTTTCCTTATCATCGTTCTTTCTTTATTATTTCATGATAGTGATAAAATTGATATTCTAAATCCTGAAATTGAAGCAAGGCGGGCTCCCCCTCTTTTCTAAGCCTGATTCCTGCCCTACTCCAAGCAATCTCAATAATGGTTCCGACCGACTTCTATCAGATACCGTTGATTAAGACACGTCGGTACGTTTATATTATCTAAGAGTAAAGTTATCTACTATTTAATCGTAGTACCGAGATACTCTTTACTCTTCAAGCTCCTTCACGAGCTTTGACTTGACAAGTCGTTTGTTACCTGTAACAAAATTAAAATTACGTTAGTCTTATTTAAAGAAAGAAAAAAAATTATTTTATTTACGACGGCAAATAAATCAATAAAATATTTTAAGTATTTAGGCGCGCGAACACATTTATCATTTATTTATTGGTGCCTCGGTAGGTTCGATTCCCGCGCCAGGATAAGTATTTGTGCACAAAAAAATGCACCGATACTTATTCTGTGTTTGAGTATTATGGGACCATGATCCTCGCAGTTCTTGGGCCCTTAGATACAGGGAATTCTAGTTAGGCTCCAGGATCTATAAGTGAAAGTTGGCGCAAATGGCGTTGGTGAAAATCTTTGCTGTTTAAAACTAACGATCATACAAAATTACAAAGATATTATACCGATATTTTATTTTAACCATTATATGCAAATTATGTAACGTAAAATGGGGACATAAAATCAGCCTTTCTTGCCCTATCTGCAACAGTCAACGACACTTGAGCACAATGAAGCTCCGGGTATAATCCCGCTCAGGCATTCCTATCACGCAGTATAGCCATAAAGCATGGGCCCAATAAGAGCTGCAATTAGGCCCGGGCCGTGGGCCGGCAAATTGGACCCATTCTACTGTCCCTTGGACCCTGACGCCCCAAAAAGTGTAAAAAGTTGGCTCCCGTAAAGATACTCTATTTGTGTCGGGATCGTGCGGAATAAGACAACTTTGATATCGATGTGCTATTTTTATTGCAAACTAGTTGCACCCCGCGGTTTCACCCGGATAAAAAGTATTTTAATTATTTGCTCATCCTACGGGAAAATTTCACTTTTCCGGGATAAAATGTAGCCTATATGTTAATCCAGTGTATAGGCTATCTTGGTACCAAATTTCATCCGAATCCATTTAGCCGTTTGAGCGTGAAGGAGTAACAAACATACACACATACACAAACACACATACAAACTTTCGCCTTTATAGTATTAGTGTGATAGTGTGATGACTCTCTTTTCTTTAGAGACTAACATTGAAGATACTGAAGTTACTCTGATGTTTTATTTTCCCATAAAAAGGTTTTACTTTGGTGCCTATAGAAATAAAGAGAAATAACGGCTGGATAGAAAACACAAAGCCTGAATATATGTAGTATTGTTGAGTATACAAAATCCAAAAAAACTTTATCTTTTTGCCAACACGAGAATAAATTCTCCATAACCATAACTATCACGTAAATAAATACCTATAAACATGTATCAGACATCACCATCAGTAGACTAAAAGCTTATTGGATTTCTTCCCATATTCTTTGGGTATAACCGTAAATAAATCGACAAATATCTTTGCCTTTGCACAACATTTTTACGACGCAGAACTTTTGTGATAAAAACAGTCAAAAACAGAATTTGATCTGGAAGAAAGTACTTGACAACTACGTTTTATGCGCGACCCATAAAATGTTAATACGGCTTGGACAGTCCACAGTTCGCTTTAGGACTCTGAAAGTTTAAGTACTTGTAGGTGTGTAGGTGTAATAAAAGCCGTTCCAGTCTTTTTCGGACAGGCCCGGTGTAATTCACGCCGGAGATGTTCAGGGCGATAGCTGAAACGGTTCGGCATTTTATTTTTAGTTAGCAAAAACTGTACTCGGACAATAGAAATTGGTGATGGCTAAGAGGCTGAGTTATGAAGCTACCAGTGTTACTGAATTACAGATTAACCTATCCGTTAACGACAGGCATTTTGGTAGTAGACTGACCAGACCAACCCTGCAAGGACAGACACGAAATAATAGTGATTTCGTGAAAGTTATTACGATCTAAATATAACTCAAAGGTGACTGACTGACATAGTGATCTATCAACGCACAGCCCAAACCACTAGACGGATCAGGCTGATATTTGGCATGCAGGTAGATGTTATGACGTAGCCATCCGCTAAGAAAGGATTTTTCGAAATTCCACCCTTAAGAGGGTGAAATGGGTGGTTGAATTATTTTCCCATAGGCCACGCCCGCTAGCTGCGGGCAGAAGCTCGTTTATATATAAATTGTTTCATAATAAACTTTATACGTGGTGTCTACTAATAGAGCCTACTCCATGAATACTTAAATGAAAAAGAAATCGATTCAATGGAAGCAAAGAAGCTAGTGTTAGCGACCGATGTGACCGATGATCGAATCGAGGTCGCGCTGTTAATTGTGCAGAATCGATTACGGTATATAGCTGCGGTCGGAACGAGACCACTAGGATCAATCTATGAAGATGTAATTGAAATCGGAATAGGTTTGTTTTTAGAATTGCAGGCGGTCCTATTGAGAGTTCATGATTGTTTTGAAAACTACACACTTTGTGAATTATATGGTACCTTATAGCTTATACCATAGCTTTCAAAAATATCTCGACCAACTGTATGGGTCGAGATATTCTTGAAAGCTATTTTAGATCTAGTTAACTTTGATATTAGGTTCGATTCAGCTATCCTAAATTAAACAGTGTCATTATCATCATCATGTCTGTGTTAGCCCACTGCTGGATATAGGCATGCCCAGTGTACCTATGCCCCTGATCCCGGTCTTCGGCTCTTCTCATTAAATTGCTATTTTGAAAGATACAACGACTATGGTTCTTTTCCATGCCATTTAAGTTGTCCCGAAGAAGATTTGAATAAGCGCTGAAGCCCTCCCTCACATGTCTCCAGTTCTCAGCTCCGTCGTCATTCCGTTATCTTCCAGAGCTTTTCCATTTTTAAGCTATTGAAGAGCCGTCTCGATTTCGCTTGGGCTGACTTTAGATAGATCTTCAGTGTGCGAGTTAGAGTGGCTCTGGAATCCTCCGAGGTAGATTCGGTTTGAGGCGCATACGACGCGTATGTATTTATTATATGTGTGGACATTTCACACATTCCACACAGCGCCATCTAGCCCTAAACTAAGCAAAGCTTGTACTATGATAACTGATACAATACTTAGATATTTTTTGTTTGTAAATACATACCTACATAGTATACAACATCCAGACACAGAACAAACATATGTGTAGTGGTTGAAGATCTCGCAAGGCTAATGTTAGAATAGTATTTAGTCTGTATCATAAGTATTAGATTTAAGTAAGCTATGGATCTGTTGTACTCTATGGTTCTCGGTATCCGTCCGGCCCTCTCTGTTCGCCATGATTGTAAAATAAGATGTGTTTAGTTTTTCTCAATATAAATTATAATTTGTTTCGTGTTAGATCGGCATTTTTATTTAAATAAACCATTAGTTTTCTCAGCTAAGTCGCACTTAGCCCGAGTGAGAACGCCCACGAACCTCCTTAATTTATTTTCTTTTTGAAATTTTTATTATATCTTAGGTATTCGCCGTGATAAAAATTTCATCCAGCTACCTACTATGGTTCCAGAGATACATGCCTATAAACATGGATCGCACAGACAGACAGGCAGACACTGCGGATGCTTAGTATAAGAGGGTCCCGTTTTTACTTTGGGTACAGAACAAATAACACATCACAGAAATGTTTATCCTGGGTGGGAATCGAACACACGACTACAGCCCAGAAAGCATGGTTACTACCGACTGAGTTATCGGGCCAGTTGGCTGTACAAGTCAGTGAATTGGCTTCGGCCAAGCTGTTGTCCGAAGACTTTTGTCCCCCGATTTCGCTCTATCACTCTCTCAATAGAGCTTCGGAGGTACCAGTTTCGCGGTCGACTTGCTTTAAGTCCGTTGTCCTATCGAAATAACTGATGGATATTTCCGTCTTTTCCGCATACACTGCAGAGTTTTTTGAGAATGTTTAGATCTTTTGCCTTTGCGACGCGACTAAATAAACAGTGTCCGTTGTTTATATCGCAATTACATGAAATTTCTAATTTATATGGCAGCCTAAATAAATAAAATCTTGAAACTCTAAATTTGATATTTGAGGAATATATAGAATGTTTCAAATAGGTATTTAAAGGTTCCCAAAATAAAGAATTATAAAAATCTTATTTGAAATATTTCCAAAAAGAAAGGACTATATTCGTACAGGGCTATTGGAAAACACTGCTTCCCTAAAAAGGCAACGTACCACCTTTGACATCATCTAACAGTTTTAAGCGCGCTGACTGTATAGACATTTTAGTGTGATGTTTAAAAGTGTAGTCAGATGCAACAAGTTATAAATGCATCAAAGTAAATCTAATAGTTTGATCTCTATAAAGCGAAGAACAGAAATAGCCGCTTTTCTCTAACTACTCCGTCAACTTTGCCTGCAGTCGTCTCTGGAAGTTGGCTAGCTGTAATTCTGCTATTTGACCGCCCCAAACTGCCCGAAACCAATTAAATTCTATCATTCTTACGCAACATTAAATACAATTGAAATCAGAGCTGTGCCTCATCATGCAATTTCCGCCTTTACACACCAGTTATAAGGCACATTATAATGCAACTGTTTCATATTGTCGCACGAAAAATAATAGTATTGGAGGGAGTTGGTAATGAACAACTTTGTACATTAACGGAACCCTTTGGGACAGAATTCAGAGGTCGCCTCTAAATTCTACTGTATAAAAGGTTCTGCTCCAAGAGACTATAACTTAATTTATTCTTTGGAATATTTAGCAAGGCATTGGAGCGCTAGCAGAAGGAAGAGAAATAATGATAAAAAATTAGTAATACTCGGGTGTTAAGGTTTGAAGAGCGTGTTAAACTCTTCGAAAGATTGATTATATTCTAATAATTAGCAAAATAAATTACAAATTTAATGTTATTTAATTTAACCTCTGGGAAAAATCTCACTCATTTTCATGTTTGAGTCCGTAGCTGTATTTTCCTATCAAGCACAAATGCAAAAGAATTATTAGTAGAGAGCATTTAGTTTAAGGGGTAAAAAAGAGATATGACATAAAGGAACAAATGGTAAATCAGTAAAATGCTTCCTGTCAAGACTCGTTTACACTTACTACGCCCCGTTAATCTAACTTCCTAAAAATAACACTAAAGATTTAATCAGTTCGTCAACAACCCAGCGCTAGTGTACCCACTCCATTAAAACTTTCTTACGCCTCTTCAGACTCTTGAATAAACATAAAACCTCAATTTCGTTGACTCCGCCCGCTTTAAACCTTGATAATCCCGGAGAGGCCGTTTAAACCGGGTCTAAGGGATCCCAGGATCCCTAATTCGGCAGTCCTGTTCTTGAGAATGGGATCAGTATAAGATTTTATTTTTTCGAGTATTTTTCTTTGGAGGTAAAAGTGTTAATTATTTCGGGGTTAAAGAGGATTAGCGAAGATTTTCTGTTTGTACCAGGTAAAGGTTAATTCAAAAGGAGGAAGGCACGTGAAAATTTAGATGTACGTTTGAGTTAGACCATTATTGAGGATTTTCACCTATTAATTCTATCCTATTATTATTATTGGGCAGCCGTGGCGCTTAACATCAGCTGAACGGCTAGCTCGTCAAATCATTCAGTAACATAAAAAAAAATCCGTTCTCCTTGCTAAAGTAAATATCCAAAAAAGCTTCGTAACTATTATTGCGCTACAGAAATATTACCTAAGTCAGTAAGAATTCAGAGTAGCACTGCAATTGTGATGGGCGGCTGTGACGTTTAACATCAGGCGAACAGCATGCTACGTCATACAATCATATATAAAAAAACTTCACTACGTAATTTAAGTTTGCAATTAAATGATGACATGACAACTGGGATCGCAAAGGTGTAGTCTTTCACAATCGCAAATGTGAATTCTAACAATAGCACATAAGCGGACGGCTTGTCTGAAGGTAAGCGTCACTTACCATCAGACAAGCCGACGAGGTAACTACATCACCTCAAAAGAAAACTTTAGTTCCCCCGTAATCAAGTAGAGATGTCTAAGAAGAATCAATTTACAATACAGTGTTGCCTACTTCGAAACTTCCCAAGTATACCGGGAGAAGAGCTCTCTGTGAAGTCGAAAACTTTTTTCACTTTCCTTCATGGATAATCGAAGTTAAATTGATAGGAGGCTCTGATCAAAGGAAAAGTGATATTGATCAGGTAGAGTAACGAGAATTGAAAAAAAAGCTGCTTTTCTATTCTACATATATTTAGAATTATTTTAGTAACCTACACTTAGCTACCTACTTCTACTCATTAATTTTTATTCGAATATATACTTAAAAAATTAGTGTTGTTACGCAACAATTACAGTTAGCTTAAATGAGAGTCAAGAAAATGTAGAAATTTGTCGTTATCAACATATTATGCACCTATGCAGTATTCCGAGTTCACAAATTATAATCAATGCAATGAAATTGGAAATCAACTTTACTTAATTTCATTTTTAATTATAGGGTATTTATTTCATGGTTCTTTAACTGCATGCACCTTCTGAAATGATTGCTCAGTCGTGAATAGGTGCTCCAGTCGAGATTTTCTTGACTTGTATGTGTATCTAAATTTCCTAAAGCAAACCTTTAGAAAAAAAACAAGTGTGCTTTAGACCACACGACTGAAGTAAAACTTCTATACTAAAAGTAACTCTCTATCTCTTTCTTCACTAACTTATATCTCCTCTCAACTTCCGTTCGCCTCGCCCGATCAATTCCCGTAACGCTCTAGTCACGCATTTACCAGCTTACTCCCCAAGTCAAGCATGCGTTAAGAAGTTTTACTAAAGAAAAAGGTAATCTGACATGTACGTAGGGTTGCCGTAAAAAGCTCAAAATATCCCTAGAAAGGCCCAAAGATCCCCGGCATGGTAAGTGGTGTATAAGGCAGTCGACACACGTATTTACGACGCGGGCAGTTAATTGGTGGCACGGGGCTGCGAACGTTACGGCCTGTTACGGTCATTTGGCCCGCGTGTGTGGCATGCCTAATCTGAGTTATCGACGGTCGATAGCGTCGAGACATTTCTTACTAACTCACTTTTTGGTTTTAACACAAGATAGCATAAGTTACCTTTTTGCACAATCGCCGAAGACGTTATAATGTAAAAATAAACAGAAAAATGTAAACCATGCAAAACAAAATAATAAAAAAGGTTTTCGAAACACTTCAGGTGGTAGGACTTTTCTGCAAAGTTCGTCTAGGTAGGTACCACCGCTTTGCCAGTTATCTGCCGCCACGCAATGTGCGCAAACACTGCTGTGTTCAGGTTTAAGGAGCACTGTATCTAGTGAAATTACTGAGCATTTGAGACTTTATGATCTGATCTCACAGTCAGGTAATCTTATTACAAGACTGTGCTGAGCTCTCAGGATGATGCACGCAGTTCAGTGTAACGCGATACTTTCTATTTTGGAGTACCAAGTGACACTGTTCTGTTGTGGGCGGTCATGTCGCTTGACATCAGGTGAACGACTAGCTCGTCACATCATTCGCCAACATAAAAAGCAGTCGTGAACTGATGAAGATAATCATATTATGATGATGACGTAGATGAGCTAAGCGCCACACAGATTCTTTTTTATGTTTTACGAGCTTCTGCCCACAGCTTCGCCCGTGGCGTGGCCTATGGGAATATAATTCAATCACCCATTTCACACTCTTAAGAGTAGAATTTCGAAAAATCCTATCTTAGCGGATGCCTACGTCATAACACCTACCTGCATGCATGCTTGATATTGATTGATAAATTTCAGCCCGATCCGTCCAGTGGTTTGGGATGTGCGTTGATAGATCAATATGTCAGTCAGTCACCTTTGAGTATTATATATATAGATAAACTTATCAAAATCGGTCCATCCATTTGGCAGCTATAATACCAAAGACAGACAAGTGTTACACTTTAGTTCAATTACCATAACACTATCATAACTAAAACGGGGCTAAAAATAAAAGCATCTATCTTTTATTACATTCACGAACAAAATTACATCAACAGTCGCCCATTAAACTATTTCCAAGCACTATTAACCTCAACAAACCGGTAACTGTTTCAGACGACGCCGAATTGAGTTACCGTCCATCTTGCTCTGGGATCGAAACTCACCGTTTGGCATCGGCGAGACTGGTACGGGAACAGTGAAAAGGATAATTATTGCTAGAGATAAACACAAGCAGTCTTATTACAAAACGTAGACTAAGCGTGGACTAAAGTTGGTACTAGGTTAAAACCATGACTAGTTAAAAATCTTATTACAAAAACAAGTTTATCACTGATCCGGGATCGTTCATGGTCTAAAGTTAGTCCTCCGATATCCCTAGTTTAACTATGGTACTCACTCGCTAAAGCAAAGAAGCAAGCGCTACTGTGGTAAAAAAAATGAAACTTTTATGATTAAAAAACTATTTACGCGCAAACAAAGTTGGGTCAGCCTTTCATTGTTACACGATTTTGAGGTTGTCTTGGTCTTTGAAAAAATATATCTACTCGGTTCGGTTTTATATTTTGTTGCTCCATTTTTACGATATTTATGTTTATTGCAGTGTGACATGTATTCTCCTTAGAGCATGAACTCTACCTTCTTTAGTTGTATTCTTATATTATAGTCTAGGTAGGTACTCTACGATTGTCACGTCAAGATTGACAATGTCTGTTACCTATTATTATTCTCTAAAATATATTTCAATTCTTTTAGTTGATTAAAGCCAAGTTTTCTCATGGTTTGTCGTTTAAATGTATCAATTTAATCAACTAAAAATAAAATGTCCCAATCTAAAGGAGTCAACTCAAAAGAAAATCTTGAAAATGCGAATTCCAATATGGCCCGTTTTTTACGACCTGAAAGATTCAATGAGCTGCCTGATGCCAGTGCAGCTGATATTAAATGGACACATTGGCGGTATACTTTCATGAACTTTTTATCTCTAGAATGCTTGCCCAGCACAACAGAGTCTACAAAATTGAAACTTTTAATACACCATCTGTCTCCAGAAATTTTCTTATACATTAGAGACTATAAAACTTATGAAGATGCATTGGAAGCTCTCGATAAAATTTATCTCAAGCCTAAGAATGAAATTCTTGCCCGACACCAACTGAATACCAGAAAACAAGGGCCCTCCGAAACAATAGCTGATTATGTAAGAGCTCTAAAAGTACTCGCCCATGACTGTGGTTATAAAAGTGTCACCGCTAAAGAACATGAAGAGCAGTCTATCAGAAGTGCGTTTATCGTTGGAATTTCATCACAAAAACTAAGAGAACGTCTACTAGAAAATTTAAATTTAAGCTTAGAAGAGACAGTACAGCAAGCTTTATCTTTGGAATCAGCTGAAAAAAACTCACTGACGATATCTGGCAGTTTAAACTCATCGCCTTTTCATGCAAATGCCATACCGGAACCTGAAGTAGACAAAGATGTCAGAGCTCTTGCCGCAGCTGCTTCATCAAACTCTCGAAAACGATGTTTCTTTTGTGGTGGAAATATTCATCCAAGGATACGATGTCCAGCAAAGGAGGCCAACTGCCAGTTATGTTCTAAACTCGGTCACTTTGCGAACGTTTGCCGTAGTACCCATCAGTCGAAACAATCAAACTATTCTGCAAATGCGACTGACATCAACACTGATGATAGCCATAATCAACTTGGAGCAGCACACGTTCTGGCTGCATCTCCATCTAGTCTCCGGAAAGCGACTGTTTCTGTAATCATTAACGATATACGTGCTGATGCCCTAATAGACACTGGAAGTTCAGTAACTTTTATAGATAAAGCTTTAGCTCAAATACTTGATTTAAAAAGAACACCATGCAAGCAAACAATATCATTGGCAACTCTTTCGCAAGTCTCCTTTGTAGAGGGTATATGCTACGCCACAATTCAACTAGGTGACAACATCTATAAAAAACGATCGTTGCTTATTGTAAATAACCTTTGTGCTGATTTGATCATTGGCCACGATTTGCTTAAAGAACATGAGTCACTTGTACTTAATTTTGGTGGCGAAAAGAAACCACTTGAAGTGTGCAGTGTAATGGAAGCAAATGTGCCACCTGCATCATTGTTTACAAATTTATCTGCTGATATTCAGCCTATCGCAATAAGATCACGGGAACACAATACTGAAGATACTGTATTTATTGCAAACGAGATAAATAAACTTTTAGAAGATGGCGTTATAGAGCCCAGTAATTCGCCGTGGCGTGCACAAGTTCTGATAGCTGGTGGCGGAACGCACCGAAAGCGTTTAGTTGTCGATTATTCTCGTACGATCAACAAGTTCACGTTTCTAGATGCATATCCATTACCAAATATTAATTCACTGATTACAAAAGTTGCAAAATACAAAGTCTTTAGTCAAATCGATTTGAAAAGTGCCTATCATCAAGTGCCAATTGTGGAGAGGGACAAAATGTATACTGCTTTCGAAGCCTGTGGAAAACTCTATCAGTTTACGAGAATACCATTTGGAGTCACGAACGGGGTCGCTGCATTCCAACGTACGCTCGAATATATCATCGCAGAGGAACATTTAGAAGGTACTTATGCCTATCTCGATGATGTGACTGTATGTGGGAGAGATAAAACGCATCATGACAAAAATTTGCAAAAATTTATGGATGCAGTGACTAAGTACAAACTTACATTGAACCAACAAAAATGCCGATTTGCACAAAATTCTATCAACCTGCTTGGTTATACCATCTCTGACGGAAATATTAAACCTGATAATGACAGGCTGAAGCCTTTAATTGAACTGCCTTTGCCATCAAATGCGCAAGAGCTAAAACGTACCCTAGGGCTGTTTGCTCACTATGCAAAGTGGGTACATAATTTCTCCTCCAAAATTCATCCACTTATCGGAGTGTCCACATTCCCTCTCAAAAATGAAGCAAAAATGAGTTTTGAAACTTTAAAATCTGAAATTCAAAAATCCTCTCTTATCGCAATAGATGAGCAAGAAGTATTCACTGTCGAAACCGATGCTTCAGATTACGCTTTAGCAGCGACCCTATCTCAGAAGGGGCGACCAGTAGCTTTCTTTTCTAGAACACTTTCGGAGTCTGAACGTAGACAATCCTCGATTGAAAAGGAAGCTGGAGCGATTGTCGAAAGTGTCCGTAAGTGGAGACATTTTCTTATTGGAAGACATTTTAATTTAATCACTGATCAACGTTCAGTAGCATTTATGTTCAACAGTAATCATACCAGCAAAATTAAGAATGAAAAGATCGAACGCTGGCGTCTCGAATTATCTTGTTTCAAGTTTGACATTATTTACCGGCCTGGTTGTGAAAACATTGTCGCCGACACACTATCTCGCGTTTGCGCTCAAATGAATATTGACAAACTGCGTGCACTGCACAACGATTTGTGCCATCCTGGGATCGTCAGAATGATACATTGGGTGCGCCTAAAAAATCTGCCGTATTCTGTGGAAGAAATAAAAGCAATGACTGCTTCCTGCAGAGTCTGTGCAGAAATCAAACCGCGTTATGGAAAATCAAAAGGACAGCTTATCAAAGCTATCGCACCATTTGAAAGAATCAACATCGACTTTAAAGGACCACTGCCAGGACCTAATAAATATTTATTAACTATAATAGACGAGTTCAGTCGGTTCCCTTTTGCCTATGCCTGTAAAGACATGACGTCAGCCTCTGTAATCAAATGTTTGCAAGACTTATTTAACATGTTTGGTACACCACTCTATTTACACAGTGATCGAGGCACTGCGTTCATGTCTACCGAATTGAACGAGTTTCTAAGACCTCTTGGAATTGCTACCAGTCGGACTACACCGTATAATCCTAGAGGAAATGGTCAAGTAGAACGCCTAAATGGCACACTGTGGAAGGCTATTCAGCTCGCTCTTCGCTCCAGAGGGTTGCCTATAGATAGTTGGGAACAAGTTTTACCCATTGCATTACACTCAATCCGCTCGCTCCTTTGTACATCTATAAATGCTACACCGCATGAGAGACTTTTTAACTACCCGAGAAGGTCAGCAAATGGTGAATCAGTTCCCTCTTGGCTAGTGCCGGGGCCGGTTTTATGCAAAAAGAATGTGCGTAACAAGAACGACCCTTACGTCGAAGAAGTAGAGCTTCTACAGGGTAACCCTTACTACTCTTTTATACGGCGCAGTGATGGCCGAGTAACAACAGTCTCCAACAGACAGCTGGCCCCACTTCCTGAGCCCATCACTCAAGAAGAAGTTTTGGATGTGAATTCTAATGTTTCTTCTCCGTCTGATTCATTCCATTCGGCAATTTCAGATGAAGAGGAAGAAACAACCTCAGGTGCAAATAGAGAACCCCGAGACGATTCATCTGAAACGGAGCATCACACAGTTCCAAGAAGATCTGTAAGATTACGACGACCACCTCATTACTTAGAAGATTATACAACATCGGTGGTAACGATGAAAAAGTAGAGGGGGTGAATGACATGTATTCTCCTTAGAGCATGAACTCTACCTTCTTTAGTTGTATTCTTATATTATAGTCTAGGTAGGTACTCTACGATTGTCACGTCAAGATTGACAATGTCTGTTACCTATTATTATTCTCTAAAATATATTTCAATTCTTTTAGTTGATTAAAGCCAAGTTTTCTCATGGTTTGTCGTTTAAATGTATCACAGTGCAGTTAGCAATAACAAGAATAAACAGAAATATCAAATTTCGCGCGTTGAGTGGCACAAATGAACAAACTTAAAAAAAAAAAATTAAACCATGGACTATCTCTGGTATCAGCTGGTCTTCGATTAGTCAGCGTATTGTAATAAAATCAAGGTCTAACTAACTACTTGTACCGTAACAAACTAGGACTACTTGGTTTAAACCTCTATTTAGTCCACGTTAGGTATGAAATAAGCATACAGCCCTCGTGATGAGAAGACCACTTCCCGTCACGAGATCCCAAAATAGATCCCTATTCAGACCATATGCTTGTGTGAGATAGGCAGATGTGGTCATCGAAGCCTACGGTCTATAATACTAGACGTACGACAAATATTTAACAAATAAATTAATAAAAAAAAATAAAAATTAATAAAAATAATGCATTAATTCATCAACCAGAAGTTGCTTACCCTATGATAATATTGTATCTTTATAAAACGCTGCCTGTTGAACCTCTGGGAAAAGACTGTTGGGTGAAGCATTAGCATCTTACGAGGGTACGGCAAGAAAGTGTGCTTTTCTCTAACATTTTCGTGATTTCATACTTTCGAACTTACCATTTCGTCGCAATAGACAATGAGGCTCACATTTAGATGGCTCTACGCTTGTTTTGATGAGGTGTAGTAGAATTTGATGAAGGTTAAGATCTAAGTGATGGACAAGAACTTTTGTACAGTGACTTTAACAGCCTTATTAATAAACACGAACTAGTTTTAGACTAGTTACACCATCTTTTGTCTCTTTCAATCCAGCTAAATATTCCAGTAGCAAAAAAGGACAAAAGCTGAAGTAACTAATCCGAGACTAATACCCGTTTATTAATAAGGCTGTTATAGTTTATGAATTGAAACGTTGGTATTAGGTACAGATGAGTTACATATGTGTTTTAATCTCTGCCAACACCATTAATAAATAACGAGTAAAACATTTTAACTTTTACCATTTCACTTTGTCGACATTTAACAGCACCAAAGCCAGCGTTTTAACAATGTTACTACACACTGTACCTCGTTAACTCAATTATCATTCGCTACGAATTGTCCATATCGGTAGATGTATGCATATTCATTAAAGTTGATTTTCGCTTGTCAAAAATATATCCAATGGATGCTAGTTATAGCGTTGGGATATATAAAGCTTATATACGGGATAGCTGGATTGAACATTGTTAACTTGAGACTCTGAAATGAATTAATGCATACAGGTGTCGATTATGTAGGACCCACGATGGTGAAGTGATACTGTAAAATCTTTGCTTTAATAGCAAAGCTTTCAAAGATACGCTTTGTATAATAATAATAACGCCCAACGATCACATCATACATACATAGATCTTGGACCCTAACTAGGATTCCCTGTGTCTAGGGACCCAGGAACTACTAGGACCATGGTCCCACAACACCCAGACACAGAACATGTATTTGTGCTTTTTTTTCTGTGGAAAAATACTTGGCCTGTCGCGGGAATCGAACCCGCCACCTCTGGGTTATGAGCCGACCTGCTCAACCACCACACCACCGAGGCTGCATGTCAAAATAGTCAAGACTATCATTATAAAATCTAACGCAGCAGGCACGAGTGGGCAGCTGTTTTACTCGAAAATTCAAGAGCGTACCACATAAAAAATTCTGTTTAAACCCGTGAAAAAAGCTGCGGCTGCAAAACATAATTTGATGAGGGAAGGTTAAAAAGTTGCCCCAATTTGTTCTACGGGCAAACACTCTTTGGAAGTTACGAGTTTTCACCAAGTTTTATTATTCCACGAAGTTTATTATACTGGAAACTTATTGAAAAACGAGTTGGGATCTATGGAAATAGATATTAAATTATGGTTTTTAATTTTATGTTGTTGTTGTTGATGTTGTCGTTGAGACCGTTTGAATATTCGATCTAAGTGACTGAAGTAGTACCAGCTTCAATGTCATTGTATCAATAGAGTCAGCATTGGCCATTGAGTGGGTGTTATTTAACGCCTAGTAATAATGGGTGTTATACTGTATTCTATGTACGTATTTACAAACAAAAAGTATCTAAGTATTGTATCAGTTATCTGGTTCCCATAGTACCAGCTTTGCTTAGTTTGGGCCTAGATGCTGTGTGAAATGTCCACAGATATTTATTTAATTTTTCAATGATTTGTATCAGGCCCTTGTAAGCATATAAATGCTAATTTTTGTAATCTCTTACGATCAACTATGTGCTAACAACACCGAAAGTTACCTACATCTCTTTCAAGTAGCTAGGAAAGGTATTCGACAAACTTAAACAAACAAAAAAACTTTACTTTGAAAATCGTGTGGAAGTGTATGAAATCTCGATGTTTACTAGCAAGTTTAGCAGTCTTTATTACTACTTTAGCCCAAAGGAAATATGCTTGTTACTTCTAACGCCTATAGCCTGTAGCCAATTTATCCATTGTTTTGAACTTGGGTTTATAGTAGAAACAGAAACTGTGGTTTGTTTATTCATTACCATCTGTCCAATATTAATTTGTCTGCCAGAATATCCTAAAGAAAACAAACAAATATAAGCTGAGTTAAACAAATAATTAAGTTTTTAAACATATAATACTTTGAGTTTGACCTTCGTTACTAATCATAAAAATAGACATTGAAATATAGCGTATTTCCTCTAAGAATGTAGATTTATTTCGGCGTTATCGAATCATTTTTCACTCAACGATTTCAATTTGCTCACATTCTCTATAATATAACAGTAAATTTAATTATCTACCTGCAGAGACGGAATCGGGAATAATTTAGGATTTTTAAAGCACCTAAAATAAGCCGCAGTCTTCAGGCATAAATTGAGGAAAGCTTGATGAATAGTCAGTGTTGACGAGTTTGCGGTAAGAGAAACTTGATAAATTTACATGCAGTAATAAATTGTTTTTAAAGGTATGAGGACTATGCTGTACCGACCAGTACATGCAGTAATGATCAGTATGGACCAGTATGCAGTTTGGACTAGTATGTCGCAAATCTTCCCGTATCACGATGGTTACTGTCATCCTTAATCAAACTTTCAATATTTTCAAGTAATTGGTAGCTAAGCTATGGTTGCAAATAATGGATTACACATTAGGTACATTCCAAGAAAAATTACTATCATATATTTATACGAAAGCATCGAAGCTTTTAGACAAACTCATCAATAAAACGTGTTTAACAGCCCAAAATTATATAACGACTATATCTAAGTGTACCGTTTTGAGTAAAGGTACAAGAGTGAAATTATTGGGCAAATTAGACTTTATAACCTGATCTCACAGTCGAATAATCTTATTACGACTGTGCTGATGTCTCGGAATGTTGTGCGCAGTGCAGTGTCGCGCGAAACTTTATATTTTACAGTTCCCAGTGACACTGTTCTGTTATGGGCGGCCGTATCGCTTAACATCAGGTGAACGACTCGATCGTCACATCAGTCACTAACATAAAAAATATATCAGTCCTTGAGTACAGTCCTGTTTGTTTCATTAACGCGCGGCGCCAGCTTCGTTATTTTCACATAGGAATTTCGTTTTTGTTGATGCTGTTTTTAGCGAATCCCATTACGTATCCAAAGTAGGCACCTGATCACTCGAGCTCAAGATAATTAATTGAAAATATATATGTAACGTTATGAATATTTTGATTACAATTATCTATATTAATTACTACTACTACTACTACAATACGACAAAAACTACAAAATACTACTAGCTACCTACAATTAAAAACACAATATTTGGACTATATTATTTTGATTGGCCTGATAGCTAAGTTGGTAGTAACGCTGCCTTCTGAGCTGTAGGTTGTCGGTTCGATTCCCACCCAGGACAAACAGTTGTGTGACGAACACCGATGTTTGTTCCGTGTCCTGGGTGTTATATTGTAATATATGTACATATATACAAACAAAAAGTATCTATGTATTGTATCAGTTATCTGATTCCCATAGTACAAGCTTTGCTTAGTTTGGGGCTAGATGGCGCTGTGTAAAACGTCCACAAATATTTATTTATTTATACGAGCCGCGATGACTTATAGACATTCCAAATGCTCCGCCACCTAACTGGTAAAATACTCACAGTGAAATAATTCACTGATTGCATGAATCCAAGCCACGAGTAATTGGTTAAATTAATTGCGGCGAGCTGTGATTGGTCCACTAATGAAGACATTGGACCTCTGAAGACGTGACTACCAGATTAGTAGGTTCTATAAAGTGTGTACCAAATTAGGGTTGAACGAAATCTATATCGATTTATAAACATTATATTATTTAAATAAAATAACAATAGATAAATCAATAGATTCTTTTTAAACTCTTCCAAATACATATTAGGTATTAGTTAAATAAAACAACTATAGTAAAATTAATAAATTCTTTTTAAACTCTTCCAAATATTGTTTACTTCAAAAATCTTGTTCATCATAAACACATAGGCTCCGGCGCTAAGAAACACCAACACGGACATTATATAAGCATCATTGATTGCTGTCAGTACAAAGCAAGCCGACAAGAAAGTAACCATTACCACAGCATGGAAAATGGCAAACCAGTAGTAATATTTTAGTATAGAGCTTCGTCTGTTAACAAAGCTCACGACGAGAACTGACGTGGCAACCATGAGCTGGATGCAAAGCAGACTGAATACGAACTCCACAATCACCCTTGAAACTTTCTCCATAGCAGGATCGTTGAGGCCTATTGTGGCGAGAAGAAGTAGACCAGCAAAGAAGACCATGGGCACTACAACCGATATTGCTATCATTATGAAAGATTTCCGAAGCTGTGCGCAGTGAGAGTAGGGTATGTTTTCATCATCTTCTATCACAATCGTCATGGTGATGAATGCTAGTAGCGCTTCGGTTTTTTGATTTAAAAAAAAGGCTATGTTTGTAATAATGTATACGAAATTGTCTCAAGCTGACATTAAAAACGTCATTGCAAAGAAAATACTTTTTTTTTGTGAAATCAACGCAAAGATTAAATAGAGAAGATTTTTTTTATTGTTTGATAGGCTTGCGTTTGACCACTATCGCACCTGATGGTAAGTAACGATGCGGTCTAGGATGTAACACGCTTGGCTAGAAGATACCTGTTCACTCTCGATTTGAAGACTCCCAGGTTGTAGTTATCGGGAAATACGGATGCCGGTAAAGCGTTCCACTCTTTGGCTGTTCGCATGATAAATGTCGAACCAAATCGCTTTGTCTGCACATGTGGGGTATTAACCATGTAACGGTGGCGTTTTTTCGTACATCTAGTTGTCCGGCGGTGGAAAGGTGATGACGGAATCAGGTTATGCAACTCCAATGCGCACTCTCCAAAATACACTCGATAGAAAACCGATAAACTGGCAACTTTGCGTCTATGGTCGAGGCTTTGCAGTCGGGATTCAAACAAGTCGCTACCTATGAGCCTCTTAGCACGCCTTTCGATAGAGTCTAAGGCTTCCAGCTGAATTGAATCAAACTCTTTAATTGAGGATTCAAATCTGAAAAAATGCTGGTCGATGCGATGAGTGACTGAATGCTGGCTCTTATTTGGCTCCACGAAGCAGCATTGCCCCGTTTAATTGCAATGCTGTTTCGTCTGGTCACTCATCGCATAGACCAGCGTTTTTCTTAATTTCACTCCTTCAACAAAGAGTTTGATTCAATCTTCTGTATTCTCTTAAATCTTTACGTTGATTTCTTTAAAAAAATATTGCTATTAAACGGGGCAATGTTGCCAGGTGTACCACCAATATAATCGGTACGCTACCTACTGGTAGTGGGCTGGAGGATCATTTTGTCTATCGCGGTTAGTATAATAATATGTGTGGACATTTCACACAACGCCATCTAGCCCCAAACTAAGCAAAGCTTGTACTGTGGGCACTAGATAACTGATACAATACTTAAATACTTTTTGTTTGTAAATACATACATAGAATACATTATAACACCCAGACACAGAACAAACATCGATGTTCATCACACAAATGTTTGTCCTGGGTGGGAATCGAACCCACAACCCGCAGTTCAGAAGGCAGGGTTACTACCAACTGAGCTATTGGGCCAGTCAATAGTATAATTAAAGTCCAAATGTTTTCGGTAGTGTTTCTAAAAGTTAATCCTTATGTAGTAGTTAATTCAAGTAATAACGGAATAAAAACAACCTTTTCCTCTTATTCAACTTGAATAGTCAAAGCTTTGTGCTTTATATTTCCACTAGTTGCGCCCCGCGGTTTTACCCACGGATAAAAAGTATTTTAATTATTTACTCATCCCACGGGAAAATTTCACTTTTCCGGGATAAAATGTAGCCTGTATGTTAATCTAGTATATAAGGTATATTGATACCGAATTTCATCCAAATCCATTCAGCCGTTTGAGGGTGAAGGAGTAACAATCATACACACATACACACAAACACACATGCACACATACAAACTTTCGCCTTTATAATATTAGTGTGATTAGTGTGATAAAGTGATAAAATAGAAATTCCTACAATTATAAATTATTAATAGTGATTTATACAGATTCTCTATTTTAAGGCTTAAAGCTTTGGCAAGCTCAGCGCCGATGTCGAAGTAACACAACCATTTTGTAAACAACGGTCCTCTAAAGAACTATAGACAGCTAAATAATCAAGGCCTGGAACGGTTTGCGTCTAGCGCCACAGACTGCTTCCATGTTCATACAGTATCCATCTCGCACGTCACTATTAACTGTTCGTATACTTTTTTTTTTGCTGTTTTGGCTCCTCACTTTTGTGTATTTAGCCAGTGTCAAGTAATTGATAATTTATCAAGTTAATGATATTTCACGCAAATATGTGTCAAGTCACAGTCAAAGTCATCAAGTCAAGTCATAGTCAAGTCAAAGTCATACTCCTAGTAAAGTGGTGGCAACTTTACCAGAAGCTTTTATGAAGTTTTGGAAACAACACGAAAAGAAACGTTTCACCATCATTATACCACTTTATCTCTGCCGTCCTTATGATAAATGCAGTATGTAGGTAAAACAAGTTTTCGAGAAAAACGCGAAACAAAAAAAATATTTTGTATCTGTTGTAGCTTCAAAACTATACAAGTTATTAAGACATGCAATACGCCAAAAAAAAGGTAATAAGATATAGTTTTTATGAGGCCTACATTTTTATTATTATATTTAAGTTAAATAAGAATGATTTATAAAAATATGCTTATGCTTAGTTGTTGCTTAGCTGGCGAAACGAATTTTTCTAGTAATAATTGCAGTAAGTACATTACTTGCTGCACTTATTATTAGAAAAATTACTTAATGCGATTTTGGGTTTACAGAACAGTTACAGCAACTACGTACTTACTGCACTAATGATTATAATCCTACGTATTTTACATTGTGTTTGCATATAGATACTACAGTATTGACTACAACTTTACTTACAACTACATTAAAACTGTTTAAAAACGTGTAAAAATAGATTTAATCTTTGGTTATTTCTGCAGTTTCATATAAGTAGCTACTCAAAGCTAGATTTTGACGTACTGCTTAATCAATAATTAATATTGCAAAGATAAGAAACAGTAATTTGCTTAGGTGTTAGTATCAATATTTAGATCTGCCCTTGCTGTAGTAGAAATAATTTAGGTCTGCAGCATTGTAAAATACAGGCAATTTTTGCCAAAAAAGTCTTCGTGTTTCTGGCATTATTGGCACCAGTTTTAAGATGGTAGTATTTTATTTTTTGTTTCAGGAAACTCGTGATTTTTTTTTTGAATTGTGTTTCAGAAATAAATTTAGATTCATGCCATCCCAATTAATCATGGCCAACCTTAAATAGCAGTGTGAAATCACCTCTCTTAACTTTTAAAGCCACATCATGAACATCTTTCAAATATACTCTCAGCTCGCGCTTCTCTCACAAATATACAGTCATGACTTTGACTTCGACGACTTTGACTTAGACTTGAGGTCTTAATGGCCTAAAAAGTAAAAAAAACATTGTCAAAGTATCCACAAAGTCATCAAGCTCGTAGCCTTTTTTCTTCATTTTCAATTGGCGTTTTCCACTTCATGAAAGTAGTCTGCTGATATATATGAGTGACCAGGCTAGTAGTTAAATATTTTAATATGACTGATTTAGCTGCAATTACATTTTTTCACTTGACTCTAAATTTCGGTGGCATCTATTATTATCGATGTGCTGTTTATGTAGAGCACAGATGCCACACTTTTCACCTACCTAGATTAGTGAAGGAAATATTCATTTGTTTAACAGTTTAATGATATGTTTCTAGTGCTACTGGCTTACAGAATGTTTTTCATATATCATCAACGCATAAATTTTATTATTATTATTTATTTTACGTTCACAGCACTTTTGTTTTGACGTTCATACCTTCCACATCTATTTAATACGAAGAAGCGTCAATGTCTTCTTGTCAGGAAGTAGTTTTAATGTCTAATTGCTGGAGAGCAGCACTAATTTTTATGCTAGATTACTCTCTAGTGTGTATTTTCTGAAAAGTGCTGTCAATATCTTGTTGTTGGGGCCATATACGTCCATTTGCCGTTGAATAACGTGCTATAGGAAAATAATATCACTGTAGTATTTTTTATTCAGGCGATTTGGTAGATGTGTTCCATTTTCTGGAAAGTAGAGTTTTTTTTCTTTCAGTAAATTCCATCGGCATAGTTTCATTTAAGAGGTTTCAGTTGTCGATAGTTGTTTTTTTATTTGTTTATCAAACCTGGATTACATTTTCTAAATCACATGTTTGCATTTTATGTGATATAGTTTTTTAATGTGATATAGCTTTGAAGTCGTATGGTCGATACCGTTTTTTATATATGTTGAGACCATAGGTTTGTTTTTCATAGAAATGTAATGATGTTGCGAATTGTGACGATTTTTTTAAAATTTTTAGTATTAATGTTATGGTTTTCTTGAAATGTTCACCTGAAATATTAAAAAACATAAGCATTAATTGAGCATTGTTCGATAAAATCAAATGCTAGCTTTGAAATAGGTCAGGATTTCACAATCAGTTGACCTCTGACATCGTGGCATAGTATTGATACTGAAAGATAGGTATACGAAATATCAGCTAAATCTGTTTAAAATTCAATAGTAAAGTTTGATCTAAATAAACAATAAACAAACATACAGGTAAAGTTAATTTGGCGAAAGCTTGTAAAATGTATTGAAATAATGATTAAAAAAAACATTACTTATCTTTTGACGAGTGACGAGTTATCTACAGATACCTAGGTAAATTCATAAAAAATCGGTATTATTAAACTTATCGCGAGAAATAATTGATGCGAAACACAATTGCATTCCGTCTGGAGGTAGGGCGTAGACTTATTTTATTCAGATTACCCTGCCACGGACATGCCAATAGGCATCATTTAGCGAGTTATGCCTGCAGTATCTTTCTAAGTTATCACGATGTTAATAGTATTTTTACTGTAAACGTTGTGTTTTATGCTAATGATAACCACAATATCTTATAGATACTGCATTTTTAAGTAAGTAGTCTCAGATTTGACTTTTATGGTGTTTAAATAATGAAACTGCAGCATCTATAAGATACTGCGTTCATTATTAGTTAAATTAAGTTTGTTGTCCAAATATACTTGTGATAAATGCAGTTCATATGAAGATACTGCACTTATAATAGTAGTTAAATATTTTTTTAACAATGTACAAATAAAAAGGGCACAGTATCTATAAATACTGCATTATTTACTAGAATAACATAATCATAGCGTTCATACGTTATACGCACTGCACTTTTCATAAGGAAAATGTTTACTGAAATTCGAGTTGCTGCACTCTTGCTTTCTGAGTTTTTGGGTTCCAGATAGAATTTTGGTACGTGAGAAAGAACAGAATATAGTATTTTTTTCGGCGATTCCGAATATATATCTAACTCAATTTTGCCAAAAATGTTAGTTACTGCATTCTTCACTATGAGGGCAGATCTCACTCATGCCTGTAATCCAGCACTTAACAAATAAAATGCCACCAATTTTATGCACTAACACCGAAAATAACACAAGTTTTGGAAAATAATACAATGCGGCGACGCGATCTTTTTCGTCTTCCCGCCAAAACTAACTACTATTTAACACCTCTAATAATTTTTTTTTAATTTTACATTTTGGCTCCACACTTTTGTGTACTTAGCCAGTGTCAAGTAATTGTAAATTTATCAAGTTAAAGTTGAAGTCATCAAGTCATAGTCAAGTTATAGTCTAGTCAAAGTCATACTCCTAGTAAAGTGGTGGCCACTTTACTTGAAGCTTCTATGGAGTTTTGGAAACAACACGAAAAAAAACGTTTCACCATCATTATACCATTTTCCCACACTCACGCCAGTGATCCAGCACTTAACGAATAGAATGCCACCAATTTTTTCTGAAAATAACACAAGTTTTGGAAAATAATACAATGCGGTGACGCGATATTTTTCGTTTTCCCGCCGAAACTTTCTTATAATTTTACATCGTCGTACACCGTAGCTCGCTTCGTTTTTTTTTTGTATCAATCATAGAGTATGTACATTAAAAAATCATCGACTATATCTACTTTCCACCACAGACTAAAATTATTCCTACAACTTGGCCATTCTGCATTCAGTCTGGCCTCAGGCTGACCACTGATTGCAGAATGGCCGAGATGTAGGAATAATTTTAGTATGTGTGGACATTTTACACAGCGCCACCTAGCCCCAAACTAAGCAAAGCTTGTACAATGAATACCAGATGACTGTAAGAGCTTGAACACCATTTAATTAGAGTAAGAATTAGGGGCTCAGATTTATTAATCCCACCCGCACAGTTTTAATTCATATTACTGGGTAAATTAGACTTTATGACTTAATCTCACAGTCTAGTAATGTTATTACTTGACTGTGCCGATGTGCCAGGATGACGTGAGCAGTGCAATGCCACGCAAAACTTTATACTTTAGAGTTCCAAGTGCAACTCTGCAACTGATATGGGCAGCCGTGTCGCTTAACATCAGGTTAACGACTAGCTCGTAATTTCATTCCTTAACATAAATAATACTTATTAATAACTAAAACTAAGTCCCCGTCGCTAATCGCTCACTTTCCCTCTTTGTGGGTACTATACATATATGTATACATAATGGTGATGCTTTTAAGTTTATTTAGGCCCAAAATTAATACCTTTCCACATAAAGATAAGTCCGATCATAAATAACATTTTATCAATATTAGGCTCATCAGCAATAAACGCGTATTTATGGACCTCTAAGGGGGCTCGTACTCTGCGATAAGCCCCTTAACTCCCTTTAAGGTCGGAAAGCCTATAAAATGATGACATAACTTTATTTAATGCAAAACCTTGCAGATTCTGAACTTCAAAATAATAATTATTCTTATGTTTAAGAGAGTTTGGCAAAACTTTGTTGATTATTGCTGAAAACATCTAATCATATATAACCTCTATTTAATTGTGGTGTACTAAACCTCTTTAATTTGACGGCCTTTGTAGTGTGGTGTTTCAGAAGGACAGGTCATAACTTTGAGGTGGCGGGTTCGATTCAATATGTTCCTACATAGGACGAGAACTTAATATTTCTAGGTGGCAGGACTTTTCGGCAAAGTTCGTCTAGGTAGGTACTATGAGGTCGCAGGATCAAGTTTTTCCTTTTTCTTATCCGTCGTGATCCGCCCCGGGCTTCGCACGGGTAGATTAGCAAAACGCAGTCGAACGGGATAAAAAAAAGTATCCTATGTTCGTCTCCTGGTTCTAAGTTATCTCCCCACCAATTTTCAGCCAAATCGGTTCAGCCGCTCTTGAGTTATAAATAGTGTAACTAACACGACTTTCTTTTATATACATATATAGATTTAACTGATATTGGGAAGTATAAGAAAATGTTTATTTTAAATTTAAAAAGTCACCGACACAAATGTTACCCTCTAATACACACTAAATTACAATGACCTCTCAAAACATTTTTTTTTTAACATAGATCTTGGATCCTAAATCAAATCAAATCAAATCAAATCAAATATATTTCATTTCAGACAACATGATCCATATAAGTTAAGCTAACCTAACCTAACTAGGATTCCCTGTGTCTAGGGACCCAGGAACTCGAGAACCATGCTCCCACAACACCCAGACTCAGAACAAGTATTCGCACTTCTTTTTTCTGTGCACAAATACTTGTCACGCCACGGGTTGCCACGGGAATCAAACCCGCCGCCTCCGGGCTATGAGCCGACCTGCTCAACCACTACACCACAAAGGCTGTCAGATTAATTCAGAAACATTTCGTTTCGAAGCTACGAGGCCATAGACACAATATGGATAGGTACATATATATGTTAAACGTATATTAGACTTTTACCATACGGAATGCATCAGTAGTTAAAAAATACAAACAGCACGAAACTATAGATTAAAATTAATTATTATTATTAACTTTTTTCCGTCCGTTTGTACGATAAAAGTAATGACGTTGATGAAAAGACAAAATCTATTCCTAGCTTACTTTCCGAACAGGTATATTTAATGTTCAGTTAAAAAATAAAGGTATCAGTAATTAATAATTTTAGGTACCTCAAGTTAATTGGTTATACCTAGCACATAAATAAAGCTAGATAATTTTACGAATTTTATAAAAACAAGCCAGCCAAACGCCTACATATTGTGAGCAACACACTTCAACTGATTGCCTGTTCTTTTTATCAAGGCTCACACTTCGCTACGTATACAGGCCAACGACGATATTGGCTGTGTCACCCAAGTTTTGCGAGTTTGTCGTTCAATTTCTCATAGGACGCCGGGTGACGCTTATATCGACATCCTGTCGTTTTGTACACTTGGAGTGTTTAGGATGACGTGGCACCCATTAGGAATAAACGAACGACGATGGTTCAAACTTTTAAAGCATTATAAAATTTAAAGATTTATATGTAAAGACACAGGGAATCCTAGTTAGGGTCCAGGATCTATGTATGTGATCGCTGGGCTTTATTAATATCTTTATTATTATTATATTTATTATAAAGGAAACATTTTAATCACGAACGGGTTTTGAACTTGCGTGCATCCGTCCCTAAATTCGAGACATGCTTTAGTTAGGCCACCGTGACAAACAAAATCATGTCCAAAATCCTTCTTCTTTTACAACCAACTTACGCTAAGTGTACCGTTGACTACGTTAAGTAGGCAATACATCTCTAAAAATCATATATCACTATGAAATTGGTACAAGCAGTATTTTATATTCGTCATAAAGTGCAGTACCTAATTAAGTACCATTTAATAAATAATAATATAAGTAGGTCTTTAGTCGGTACACATTATGGGATAGGCAGTCATGAAATTATAACACTTTGTTAAGCCTAAGTAACTCTATATGTCAGTAATCATTAGATAATCCTCGACAATGGACCCATTCCACGACATAAACCAAGAAACAACATAATATCGTATATACAAAACTCGAAATATTCCCACACTAAAAGCTTCTACTGTTGAATTCAATTCCACCAAATTATTAATTAAACTTTGACAGTTGGCTTTAGTTTAACGCCTGTCATTCTAACCTCCGCCTGTCATTCCATTCCCTTTACCTGTCATTTAAGTAAAGCATCCTGATTTGAGTGTGTATTTTGGACTGCGACTGAATAATTTAATGTATCCTTAGTCTCAGCAGGAACACATGCCACGGGATTAGTTGGATCTTGCCTAATAGACGTCATATCTACTACTGAATTTACCGCTTTATCCCAAATTATTTACTTATTTGAACATCGGTGGAGAAAGTTTCAACCGGCTTCCAGGTTGTTATCAATTCAGTTGTATTTTTATTTATTACTAGTTGCGACCCGCGGTTTCACCCGCAGATAAAAAGTATTTTAATTATTTGCTCATCCCACGGGAAAATTTCACTTTGACGGGATAAAATGTAGCCTATATGTATCAATAAGCTATCTCGGTACTGAATTTCATCCAAATCCATTCAGCCGTTTGAGCGTGAAGGAGTAACAAACATACACACAAACACACATACAAACTTTCACCTTTATAATATTAGTGTGATGTGATGTGATTACCTAATATCTCGATCGTATTAACCATTTGATAAAACGTTTTTTTAATTGAATTTTTTAAATTCTCTTTGCATATTTGCGAGTATGTGGCATAAAACAATAATTATAGACAGCATTTCGGAATCCAATAATCAGGTCGGCTCATAGTCCGCCGGCGGCAGGTTCGATTCCCGCGAAAGGGCAAGTGTTTGTGCACAAATAAAATAGCGCTAATAGTTGTTTTGCGCATGGGTGTTGTGGGAATATGGTCCTCTTAGATCCTGGGTCCATAGACACAGGGAATTCCGGTTAGGGTCTAAGATCGATGTATGAATCGTTGGGCGTTATTTATTTATTTTAATGAGAAATAAATGTAAAAACCCCCTTTTTGTATCGAAATTGATGGGCATCAATTTCATATTTCAGTAGCACATCTATCACAGTTCTTTTATCGGCATGCGAATGTAATTTCATCTTAAATTGGAAGAGACCATGATTTTATCTTAAATTAAAATTCCTAGATATTTCTCTTAAAACTTTATTTTAGCTCCCAATCGGAGCTTCCAATTGCTTTTTGCGAAATTAAGACGGTACGTGTCGAGATCTCAGGAGCTGTATGAAACAGTGCTAGTGCTCATTGATTTTCACTCATAGTGTACCTACTTAGGGTACAGCACTCTCACTCATCAGGCCTATATCACAGATAGTATTAGTAATGTGGATAGGAGAAGTTCTGAGATAATAAACTTCTGTCAGCAGCACTCAACAAAATTGCATTGGATTTTATTTCAGGCTTACAAATTGGGTTTGTTCAGCTTAAAGGGCCACCTGCACCGCCTACGACACAAAAAGCACACATACGTATGAATGATTCGTACGAACCGGTCTCCTCTCTTTCTACTGTAGTGTATGAACACATCTACATAACTGATACAGCATAGCATCTAAGAAGTAATCTGGAAGTTTTCGAGAGGATAGTGAAAAGGTTTCTTAGGGGAAATGTAGCCAAACGCAAACCTATCTAATATTTAAAAAAGTTAGTATAACTCTGGAGTAGGCACCATGTATAAGTCGCATACCTTCTTTCATTGCAACCAACAACTACCCCAGGAGTTCATGGAGATCCTGCCACCTTTGAACAATAACTTACTTTAGAATATATAATTGAACTTAGGAAAAAGAAAAAAAAACTAAACTATACATAAGAACTTAAAATAAATAGTAATTGAAGAAAAAGTAATATTGTACGTAAAAAAGGGTCATAAATAAAACACAGAATTTAGATCACCTTCTGCAGGAAACGTTCCCAAAAAGCTGGCAATATTTCCTCGTTGAATAGCTAGGCTAATTCGTTGGCCGAGGTATGTGCCAGCCTTTAGAATTGATAAAATTGAACCTACTTTGTATACTATGATGGAGCAGTTTTAGGTACTGCATGCTTTAATATACAATTGCAACGAGGATGGACGTGATCCGATATAGGAGATACCTGACCGACCAGTATATACTATATACTCCGACACGATAGACTGAATAATAAAACGTTAAATAAAAAGCGGAAAAAATATAGAAGAAGATTTATTTCAAGAATATTGGTACTTTGAATATACATGTAGCATTAGATTGATGACGAATATCAAATAAACCTTGTTTGTAAACCAATGGAGAGTAAGTAAGTACATATATATTATGCGGGACTCTGGAAAATTCGGAAATGTAATGTTTTATGGTAAACTAAACCCGTCTTTCCCAAAATATAATTAGTATGAACAAAGTCAAAGTGAAAAGATTTATTGCAAATAGGCTATTTTTAGCACATTTACAAGTCATAATTATATTAGGTACTTAAAAGTAAGTTATTTTAGGTACTAAGCATTTTGGTCAAGAACATTTCAGGAACATTTCGTCCAACAGTTACCTCTTGGTAACTGTTGGACTGATTAAGCTTAGTAGCAGTATTTAATTTTTTATTTTATATGTATATAAATCAACTTTACATGTCGTATACTTGTGATCAAATCGTCTTTGACATCAAAGAACAGTTTTATATCGTCTCGTAAAATAGCACAAAAAGTCAAACCAATATCACAAAGTTCAACACGATCATAAAACTACATCGATTCCCTTTTATTGCACCAAATTATACATAATTGCAAATAATTCTTGTAAAATACAAATGCTTGTTCAGAAACATCGTCATCGGAGAACTTCGTCCGTTTCTCTATGGCATAGTCTATGCTAACTTTGTTTCTTGAGTTTAGAAAACTTCTTTCTTGAGACCATTAAAAGTTTTAATTCATTTAGAAGCTATGCGGTCCTGGATATAAATTCAAGATCGGATCTTTCTTCAATTAAAGGGTTGGTCGAGGCCGCACGGAAATTTGGTTGAATTATTGTGGCTATTATGTTAACTTTACTAATATTGTAGGGTCGGATTCGCGACACAGCAGGGGTACGGTGGGCGGGTCGTTAATCGTAGCGTTTACAGGACGGAAGGTTGTTATCTCAAAGCTCGGTTATGGCATGACAGAGGCATTTGGGTGGCTTTTGATCACCCAAACATGACCACTGCAGACAACTGTTCTTATTAAGGTGAAAGACGGTGCGAACGCAAGAAAACTAACACTAACAAACAATCTCTTTTACAAAAAACCTGTCAAATTTGAGAACACAAAACTAGATGACTACATGGATAATTTTCCGTTTAAAAACATGTTCTTAAAAACAACATTTAACTTAAACAGTCCTATCTAAAGCTGCGATTTAATGCCAAAACAAGCCTGAAGCAATTGTGCCCAATTTGCCTCCACAAAGGCGAGAATAATTTAAAAGACGTAAGCGGAGTAACACAACACTGGCTGCTAGCGACTAATGTAAGTAGGCATGGGAATGACACATTTCACGCGGGGGTAATGACCTCGCAGCGCCTTCCATATAATAATCTTCATTACAAGTAAAGAGCCTCTATTTGAGAGAACAATTCCACGAGCTTGATTACGTAAGTACTGCGGCTGTGGCTTTCAGTTAAGAGTTACAAATGTGAAGGCTCCTTGATGTTAGCTCGGGGTGAGGATGAGTGCAGAGGTTAGGAATTCAGGACTGAATAACCTCTATAATCGTTAAATCGTTATCAGCATCGATTTGATAGGATTTGACTTGTGCTACTCCTACGTTATTTGTGTTTCCACATTTGTTGAAACACAACACACAACACACAGTTGATCCAAGGAATGTGTATTGCGAGACTTTGGAAGTAGAAAATGTTGTTCAGTAATTTTTTAAAAGAGACTAATTGCGCAAACATGGAATACCTGTTTCGCCTAACGAAAAACAGAGACGATGACGCATTAATCGTGGACCCTATGATGGATCAATCCATTGACGGATCCGCTGTTAAAAAATAAGTAGAAATGATGATGAAACACAAACGGGGCATAATTAAAAAAAAATCGGTAGCATTATTTCATATACTTTAATGATTATTTCATACCGTTTCATCTCGACCGTTTTCAGTCCTTATTTAGAAGGTTCTGATGGTATCTTTGTAGATGTGTAATCGGCTTACTGGGGAACTAAGAAGGGTTTGACGAGTCTCAAGTGGAACTGTAGAAAATAACCCTTTGCATTTAGAATGATTATGTGCCGTGAGATTATTGTAGTTACAATAAGATCCTTGGGTTCTTACACGCCATAGAAGTCTAGTGAACGTCTCACTAGAAATTCAAATACAAAAGCATTTTATTAACAACACAATCATGATTACGTTTTTTTTTCAAAACATACGTATAAGTTATTGAATATTCTAATAATCATTATCATCCTGTATCTATCTATACCTAAGTAGTTTTTTCTTTCTTATAAAAATAGGTACTTGGGAATAGAAATTAGTGTCTCCTCTACTCGTTACCTTTAACTAATTTATATTCAATGTTTTTTGTTTTGCAAATGGACATAATATGGCTTTTATTTTTTAAATTAACTACTACTTACAACTTCTACTAAATACTACTATCTACTATACTACAAAAAAATCGATGTGTTATTTTCGGATTTTTTAAACAAACGACTTTTGAAAAATAATAGTATAATATAATAGGTACTTAGTGTTGCTTGATACAGATATCAACACCCGATTAGCACCGACAAAGGAACTCACCTACTAATCAGACCTCCTGAATTTCGCAAGCATACTTAGATTTATGGCTTCTCAATCTTATCACACAAAAAGAAGACAGGTTAATTAATCATGGATATATTTTATTACATTCATGTTAATAACTCTAAATGACGCTCGTGCCCGAAGATAAAACACACCTAGATACAAGTGCTTTGTATTTTTTATTGATTGAAATCAAAAAACCTTTAATGTTTTATATTTAATGGGCTTATCAAGCTTACAATAACTTTAAGTGTTTTTAAAAACGAGGAGGACAGGATATGGGCGCCTGAAATTTCATATATCTCTTAAGTCATTGAAGTTATGATATCGAAACAAACTTTTCATGGGTTTTTAGTCTTCAATAAATCATGTGACCTTCAGTTCTTCGAACCTCAAATCAAATGAAATCAAATCATTTGTTTATTTGCAAGAATGCACCATTATTTTGGGTACAAGATCACCTAGTAAGTAGTGGATACGTGCATTCAGCCTGCAAGCAAGCGTGTAATATTAAAAACATATTTTTGTTACTACATTAACATTTGTTATTACATGTTACATATTCCTTGACACTATAGAAACATTTGCCTAAAAGCCAGTCACTCAAATTTTTTTTAAATGCATTTCTTTTTAAAGATTTAATTAGGCAAATTTAAAAAAATTGTAAGTATATACGTTTTTCTTATAAATATCTTTACGGCAAGGAGGTTGGTACTCAGAATTGAATAGAAAGACATATTTAATCAATCAATCGATCATCGGATCGGATCTCACATGAAGAAAAACTTCGTGTGGAAACAGGAATGATCAAGGATCAAACAATTCTAGAAACTCCAGCAAACCGCACGTGTTGGATCAGTTCTGTCCATGTACAATAATGGCAATTTTCCAGCAGTGGAAATATATTGGGCTGACGAAGATGAATCAAATCCAGATACCTACCTACCTAGAATGCTACCTACTACATACCTAGCAATCTGGTCAAACGCAAGCCTATCAAACAATAAAAAAAAACATAGATAATACATACGCACTATTATTTTGAGAGACAATGCGTCAAAAGGAGCAAGATCGCCCCTCTCACGCTTTATCGAAGCCCGAGCGGAATCCATTTCAAATTGCGTAAACATCAACATTCTAAGCCTATCAAAGTGCTAAAACTTATCAGACACATCTACCTCACGGTGAGTGAACGTTTCTTATCGTATCCTAGCAAATAAAACAATAATGGTAAAATTGATATTAAGATAAGAGAGTTAATATATAGAAGGACTCACATTGAATAAGTTGTCTTAGGAATTAAACATGGCTGTGTTGAGGATCCTTTTACCAGTACTCGTCTTTGTGGCTGCCTTTGCGTCTCCAACCAAGGAGAGATCATTCTCCGTTTACGAGACAGTAAGAAATTACATGTGCAAGTTTTTTTAACCTATTCATTATCATCATAATTTACTTTACATTTAAATCAAAAAGTCCTCCTGATGGGATGAAGTTGCTGTAATCCATGTATATTACCAAAACATGCCATTAAAACCTAGAATTTAAGAAAAAAAATAACTTATTTTACCGATTCAACGCCCATTAAACATATTTTGTTATGTTGACACTTGTTGCGTGAAATTGTGAAATGTCGTATGCAGAAACGATGATAACACGATTGGCTTAAATGTCGTAATCTACGATGGAACATGCTTGCCTAAAAAGCCGTCGGAGGTTTACATTTAAGAAGTTGAATTACACCCTATAGACGCAATCAAATCAATTGTGTTTGGATACATCTTCTAAAGTTGATTTTTAATTTAATGATGCTCTTCATCCTTCACAGGCAGAGATAATAGCTTCAAATGGATATCCATCCGAAACTCACCATGTGACGACAAGTGATGGATATATCCTAGAAATGCACAGGATACCTCACGGGAAAAATCAATCACCATCTACCGACAGGCCTGTGGTCTTCCTAATGCACGGACTAACAGCTGCGTCGAACTCTTATATCATTCTTGGCCCAGAGTTTGCTCCAGGTAAGCAAAAACACAATCGAAAACGATATCTATTAACATATTAACGATCTACGTAAATAGGGTGAACTCTGTGGTATGTCTTTACTTATAAAGACACTTTTTTTAAATTAAAAAAAATAAGTTACCGGTTTTTTCTCTTCTATATTATTAAAGTAATCACCCATGCAATCGATGCATTTTTCAAAAGAAAAGAAATCAGCTTGGCAGGAGGCAACAAATTCTGCAAAGGGATTTGTACTGCCTTTTTTTTCCCGCCAAGAAGTTTTCCAAATTCTGGAAAAATGGAAGTCTGTAGGCGCAAGGTCTGGTGAGTACGGCGGGTAACGGAGAGCTTCCAGCCCCAGCTCTTGTAACTTGGAGACCGTCCGCTGTGCTGTATGGGCTCACGCGTATTCGTGGAAGAGCAGCGGAGACGAGCGATTGACAAACGCTTAAAGACGTGCGATCTTCTGCATCGTTGTGTTCAGTTCTTCACAGTTCAGTACAAGAAATATTATGACTTGAAATGGCCAGTACTGCACAATGGAAATTTCATAGGTGAAGACCTAAATAGATAAAGTAATTAACATAGAAATTCATACGATTAACACATCAAACCAAAAATTATACAATATTGATTACTATTCTAGCATACAACTTGGCTGATGCTGGCTTCGACATCTGGATGGGGAATGCTCGAGGAAACAAGAACTCTCGATTCCACGTCTCCTTGAATCCAGATGATCCAAGAGAAAAGTTGGACTTCTTCGATTTTACTTTCGAAGAAATCGCCATCCACGACCTGCCCGCTATGATCGACTATGTGCTACAATACACAGGACATGAAAAACTACACTACATAGGGCATTCGCAAGGAGGGACTACGTTTCTTATTTTAAACTCCATGCGTCCGGAGTACAATGAAAAGATAGCATCAGCTCATCTATTGGCAGGCGTTGGATATCAGAATTATTTCCCTAATGAAGAATTAGCTCAAATTGCTCAACTTACAGATGTTATTTATGTAAGTGCCACTTAATTTATTTATTTAATCTATTAAGCGTCTTTGGTCATTTTGAATAGGCTGACGCTTGACCACATTTCGTGATAATGTGGTCGACGATGTGGCACGCTCGCATCTTCCATATCGTTGGATTGCTCATCATTATACCATTATTCATATGAAAATAAACTTTGTAGACAGCCTCTGTGGTGTGGTGGTTGAGCAGGTCTACTCATATCCCGGAGGCGGCGGGTTCGATTCCCGCGGCAGGACAAGTATTTGTGCACAAAAAAAAGCGCTAATACTTGTTCTGAGTCTGCGTGTTGTAAGTCCTCGTAGTTCCTGGGTCCCTAGACACAGGAAATCTTAGTTAGGGGGCCAGTATCTACTCGTATGTATGTGACCGTTGGGCGTTATTATTATTATTATCATCGTTATTATTTATTATCATCGTTATTATTATCATCGTTATTAAATATTATTTATGACACTTTCAGAATATGGCCGTGCTTACTGGTTTTGTTGAAATATTTCCACCCGAGTCCTTGAACGAAGTGGCAGATGATGAAAGAGCTGATCATTGCACCGGTGATGTAAGGTCTTCTTACATGTGTGAACTGATCGGAATTAGAGAACTGATGGTAAGTCGAAGTTAAATTAAATGAACAATTCTTAAGTAACTTTTGGGGGTTTATGTTTGCTCGCGTCCGTAGGCTTTAACCCTAGTTTCCCTACACGTGACCCCTGGGTGGTGCCAAAAGAGCAACCAAATAACTGGTGGAAGGCCTTAGCCGCCGGCTTAGTTACCACCCATTAGACAAAACCACGATGCCAAGCGACTCGTCGTGTTCCATCGTGATGTCTAATGAAGCCGTTCTGACGAGTAGATGTGGACAGTTGTGTTGGGTATGCAGACCGGTATTGGTGATGGAGATGCTTTCGCGTCGGAGACCTTGCTTCGGAGGGTAGCGGGATCCGAAGCACGGTGCTCTCTGCTGGCCGACCGCAAGTTGTAGGGGGCCCAAGTTACTACTTGGGCCCCCTACAGTAGTCTAGCCAACTACGAAAGGCTGCCCCACCGCTTGTGTAAAATCCTGAGGTTGTCCACAGGGCCAGTTGGCGACTGGAAGTGAGGAACTTGTGGGCAATTTCAGGGGGGTTCGGGCGTCCCCGCAGTCTCCGCGCAAGTTCTCCATTGGCGTAGGAGCTTCTCTATTACTGAGGGTTAGCATCCCAATATCTCGTCCACTTCCTACTTGTCTACCTAACTCACCCAACTATGAAAAAGTCGAAAAAATTGAGCAAGTTTAAACGGCAGATGCACGTCCTCACTCTTAAAGTGCACCTCACAAATATTCGTGGGCTGCACTCAAATCTGCAAGCGGTCCATCATCATCTGGAGACCAACAAACCGCACTTGCTCTTCTTGACTGAGACGCAAATAGGATGTCCATCAGACACGGCATATCTGGACTATCCAGGATTCATCTTGGAAAACCGCTTCCTTCCACGCGCTGGTATCTGCGTTTTCGTCCGTGATGATATTTGCTGTTTGCGTCTCCGAAACCTTGAACATCCCCACTTTTCGGTGATTTGGGTGCTTGTGGACACCGGCATTGAGAAAATTCTCTATGCTGGTGTGTACAGATCACATAGCGGTGACCGGGAGACAACTCTTCTAATGGAGTATCTCAGTGAAACGGCAGATGTGGCTCAGCAACGCTATCCTTCGGCTCAGCTTGTTGTTCTGGGGGACTTTAATGCTCACCACCAGGAGTGGTTAGTCCCACACCGGATCACGGACCACGCTGGGAGAGAGACGCGTAAGCTCGCTTTGGCGCTCAATTTAACGCAGATTGTTAAAGAGCCAACGCGAGTGCCTGATATTGATAGCCACACTGCTAACTGCCTCGACCTTCTGCTCACGACTGAACCAGACCGATACTCTGTGGCGGTATCCTCACCCATTGGTAGTTCCGATCACTGTCTGGTCAAGTCCGTTTCAGTATACTCCCCGCCTGACCCAAGCCCTAAGAGCAATCGGCGTGTCTGGAGATACAACTTAGCAGACTGGGACGAGATGCGACATTTCTTCGCTTCATATCCTTGGCGGCAAACGTGTTTTTCTTCTGGAGATCCGACGGTCTGCGCGAATGCGGTTACTGAGGTAGTATGTCGGGCTATGGAATATTTTATTCCATTTTCCGATAAGCCCGTGACCAGCAAAGCCAGCCCATGGTTTGGAGCCGAATGTGCACGTGCTGAAGCGCAGAAGCATGCGGCATATCTGGCATGGGCTGACGCTCGAAAACGCAAGGCCTCGGACACTCGAGCTAAGAAGAAAGCCTTTAACGTTGCCGCCAAGGCCTGTAAGAAGGAATTAAGGAAGGCTCGTTTCAATCATATTGGTCGAATAGGGACTAAACTTGCTTCCTACCCAGCGGGTAGTAAGGCTTTTTGGTCCCTAGCCAAATCGGTTGAAGCGAACTTCTGTCGATCCTCACTGCCTCCATTATTGAAACCAGACGGATCGCTGGCTCACACTGCAAAAGAAAAAGCAAACTTGTTTGCCACTCTCTTTGCAGAAGCTTCGCGTTTAGATACTGCTAATGAGGTACCTCCCTGCCTTCCACAATGCGGTGTTTTCATGCCGGAAATACGCATACGTCAGAAGGAAGTACTAAAAACATTACGCATTCTAGACGTGAACAAAGCCAGTGGTCCCGATGGTATACCTGCAATTGTACTTAAGAGCTGTGCACCCGAGTTGTCTCCCATTCTAACACGCCTATTTCGCCTCTCTCTAGACACCGGAATAGTCCCTATGAGTTGGAAGCTAGCCAACGTACAACCTGTACCTAAGAAGGGCAGTCGTGCTGATCCTGCCAACTATCGACCCATCTCAATTACCTCCATTCTCTGTAAGAGTATGGAGCGTATAATTAACAACAAACTCTTGGCATACCTTGAAGACAATGATCTCCTCAGTGACCGGCAATACGGATTTCGCCGAAACCGGTCCACTGGGGATCTTCTCGCGTATGCCACTCACATATTGAGCGAAGCCTTAGAGATGCATGGAGAGGCACTTGCTGTATCTCTAGACGTCTCTAAGGCATTTGATCGGGTCTGGCACGACGGTCTTCTGAATAAGCTTCCATCTTACGGACTACCTGCTGGTTTGTGCACTTGGATATCAGACTTTTTGAGGGAACGATCGCTTAGAGTAGTTCTTGATGGCTGCTCTTCCGATCAATTAGCTATTAATGCTGGTGTACCTCAGGGGTCAGTTCTTTCAGCAACACTATTCTTACTCCACATCAATGATTTGCTAAAGCCCGGTACCTTTGGGTATGCAGATGATAGTACTGTTGTTGAAAGATACACATCCAGTGCCCGAGCCAGTGGTGACGATGTCCGGATTGAGAAAGAGGCTATGGTTGAGCGCATGAACCTGGCTTTGAAAGCCGTGTCCGATTGGGGCGATGCTAACTTGGTTAGGTTCAATGCTGCAAAAACACAGGCGTGTTTATTCACTGCTAAAAAGAGCCCACTCCATCTGGCTCCTTCATTCCGTGGTGTATCTGTAAGTTTAGGAAACCATCTTGAGCTTTTGGGTGTTGATCTCACGTCAAACCTAAACTTTGGATCCTACATCGAGTCCAAAGCCAAAGTAGCTTCAAAAAAAACTCGGCATATTGTCCAAGGTAAGGCGGTACTTCACACCTGGACAGCTTCTAAATCTGTATCAAGCACAAGTCCGATCGTGTATGGAGTACTGCTGCCACCTGTGGGACGGGTCTGCCAAGTACCAGCTTGAGGCTCTGGACTCGATTGAACGGCGTGCCAAAAGGCTCATTGACGACGACACTTTGGTTGGTGAAAGGCTCCAGAGCCTTGCACATCGACGTAAGGTGGCAAGTCTGTCGGTTTTTTACAGATTACACCACGGTGAATGCGCTCAAGAACTGCATGATCTAATTCTCCCATCACCATTCCACTACCGGACTACTAGACGCTCGGCTAAGCGCCATCCTTTTGTGGTCGAAATACCACCCATTCGTACCAAGCGATTTGACTCAACGTTCTTAATTAGAACGGCTAAGGAATGGAATGCCCTGCCAGCGTCTGTGTTTCCGGCGAAATATGACCCGGGCGTGTTCAAGAGAAGAGTGAATAGGTATTTACTTGGCTAGCATGCTACACCTTCGATCGCATCGTCACTTCCCATCAGGTGAGAGCGTGGTCAAATGCTAGACAAGTTTGAAGTAAAAAAAAAAAAAAAAAATATAGAGAAAAATTAAAGTTTAAGGAAGATTTTCGTGAATTATGTTGATGTTATCTGCAGGTCTTAAAATACGTTCCCAGAAATTCATTTTAATAAGTAAAGGACAAAATTTAATCATCGCCGGAATTTCCCAGAAATAACAATTCTTAGATTAAGTTTTATTATATCAGAATATTAATATCACAAATAACAATGACAGAAGTACAACAACTCGAACTTTAGCCAAAGACAAAGTAAACTTTAATCGAAACCCTTATCTTAATCTAAGTAATAATGTGCACAAACGCAAATCGATAAACCCTTATGGCAAAACATTACCGGGATCATAACAATACATGTGTAAAAGGTACTTACCAATTTATTACTTTTGTACTTCAAAACAGTCTGCTTTTATCTTTGATATCGTAAATTAGCATATTCAAGGATATCTTTATTGATGAAGTTTATGGTCTTTTATTATGAAGTTTTAGTGTTATTTAACAGTATCTGAAGATGTCTAATGTCCGGATTCCAGGACAGCCTTCAGTCATTACATAAAAACGTGCTCAAGTTGAAATTTCAAGGACTGAGCTTCGCTCTGTAATACGATCCTTAGTTCATAAAAAAATACCGATTATTGCTTAAAAACTAATGATTACTTATGCTATTATAACATATTCAAGTCTAACAACCCGGATTAGATTGAATCATGTACTTTGGATATTAAAATGAGCGCGGAAATATGTGAGTAATAAAGCTTGAAGAAAGCATGAAGAAATTACGTAAAAGTAGGAGATTTACTCATGAAATACAGTACAGTATTATTGAAAAACAAATCTTCATTTACAGGGAAACGACACAGAGTTTGAAACAACAGAATCTATCTTGGATAACTACGAGTCAGCTGGCGCAGCTTTAAAACAAATCGCACACTATGGTCAAAATATTCGCGACAAGGTTTTCCGAAGATGGTCGTACAATAACATTCAGAATTTGATCGTTTACGGAAATAGAAACCCACCTGCATATGACTTGAGTCTCATAACTATCAATGTTACGATGCACTACACAGTCAATGACAACCTACTAGACGAAAGAGATGTTATTGATATGGCAAATGATATGCCAAACACCTCAGTCAGAAAAGTAGCGAGAGAAACATTCCTGCATGAAGATTTCGTTGCAGCTCTTGATGCTAAAGAACTTGTTACAGATTATATCATCGAAACTTTGAAAAAAGATTCTGGAATGACTATGCAAGAAACAGTTCAAAAAACAGAAAATTAAAACGATGAATCCGCAGATAATCTAACTGATCATATGACAGATATTGAATCTTCACCAATAACAATGGAAGGTGTTAGCGAATATACCGCAACTGATTCTGCTCATGTTTTAATTTTGAGTAATGTTCTCAAGATGTATCTAGTATTACTCAGTGGTTTTTTCCTTATCATATAAATATATATTCATATATAGTTAAAGTAATTTATTTTGTTGTTTAGTCTAATATTTATAAGTTGTAATAACTGAGTCTAATTATAAGTATAAGTAAAACTTATGCTAAAATATGTTTTAGTTTATTAACCCCCACATGGGGATTATATTGTGGAGGCTAAGGTGAAATACTTAAGACCAGCTTCTCTTATTGCTTATGTCACTGAGATGAACGCGGAGAACAATATATCAGAAAACTTTATGAAATCTCTTCGCACATCTGCGACACAGGGCCATAACAACCACTTCCCAGTGTCAAGAATGGTCATAAACGGGAAGATATAAGAAAAAACATTAACAATAACAGTAAAGGAAGCGAGTAAACAAGGCTGTAAAATAAAAGGGTTGGGATAATAATAAGACACTTTGAAAATTAAGACGTGGAAAGGATTACGTTAATTCTTGTTCAGGTTTTCTATTATCTAGGTAAAGGGCTACAATTATAACAGTTTGTGGATTATTGTTAAATATTTCACGACGATTTAAAAGATTGAATAAAAAGTAAGCTGTGAAAATGTGAAAAAATATTTGTTTTTATTAATAAGAGTCGATTACTCGTCAGGACCCCAGGACTATGATATGACATTTTATACTATTCAAGACAGGATTGTAACGCGTACAAATTATAAATTTGGCTCTAATGTCACAACTCTTAAGATTTTAATTGCTTCGTGGATTGTGAAATTACTAAAATAAAATAAGTATTAGGCTTGTTTTGTCGTGTTTGTAATAACAGCACACAATACTGTAAGTATGAATATGTAGAGATAGCCACAGTACATACATATAGTTAATCTATTAGCGATAAACATAATATGTGAGCATTTACAGCTCTGATACTCCGAAACGAAAAACAAAACTCCAATATTAAGCGAAATAAAATTCGTTACGAATTTTCAAACAACATGAAATAAATATAATATTATAACGTCAAGAACAGGGTAACAAATAAACAAATCAACGGCCGATGTTTACGTCACACGATCATGACCCGATAACTGGCAAGGAGCGACCCAGATCCCAGTACTTCCCAGTTTAAGTTTATGTTCTAGAAGGAGCCCACTGAGAACACAAGAGTAATGGAGGCGATAAGTGGTCAGAAGTGAATAAATTTAGGAGTTCTATGTACGGCCGTACAGCCGTGTCAGTGCTTAATAAGATTTTTATAAATTTACTTACGCAAATATAATTTAAATGTTGTTCATTAAAGTAATTGGTAAATGCATCATTTACGAATGTCCGATTTGGCTGTCTGTTTTAAAATATTCGTAATAATCCGAATGCCATTTTAAAATCCCGGAAATGTTTCAATTCTGACTAGATTTGCATGAATTGAACACCATATTTTTTTGGACTATCATATACCTGCCTATAATCACTTAACATGAAAACTCAGTTTAATTACTAAGCCTAATAAGTATCTAGTAGAATACTCTCTTTTATATTTCTTGTTGTTATGTTAATCACGATTAACATGAGAAAATATTTGACCAAAATATTATTGTTTAAGAAATATTGCAGTCCAATCAATTCATACGACGGTTCTTAGGTGGTCAACCCGGTACTAAACATTACATTTTGGATACATTACTTAGTTATGGTAATAACACTTATGTTTTTTTTAATCAGTGATATTTCACTTATGCGTGGACAGATAAAAATACAACTCCAGGGCTAATTCCTCGATGAGCAGCCCAAACGAACCACTTGTGACTGGTGGAATTAGCGCGTGCATTCAGCCTTAACTTTATACGAGTTTAATTGCCCCCTCGATGTATAAACAACTGTTAAATTGATGTGGAAGCGAAAGTTGCCGAGTACAGCCGGGTTTTACTACGGTAATAAGATTTAAGAGTGCTCAACGTGGAGGGAGTAGATTTCATGAGAATGCTAGCTTTGTGTTTGTACCTATATAGAGAGGTTTTTTACTTTAACCAAAACATACATAGTAAGAACAGTAAAAAAAATAAAACGATATAAAGTGTCCACTGAAACTTTTAGCAACTTAATTAATAATAATATAGTAACATCCAAAGATCACATAGGTACGAGTAATCCTAACAAAGATTGCCTATATAAAGAATCCAGGAACTACGAGGACCATGGTCTCACAGTACCTAGACACAGAATAAGAATTTGAGTTGTTTGGTGTGCACAGTGTTAGTACGGGAAGCGAATTCATATGTCTAAGTAAATAAAGCAAGCAATTTACTGACTGAAATAACTCAATAGATACATTACATTGCTATATATAAAACAAGCATAGATACATTACATAAAAGGTTTATGTGGTTATCGAACCACAACCGGCACATTAAAACTGATAGCCACAAATCAAGGCTTTGCGATTTCAAAGCGCAGCCTAATGACAGTCAACCCATTGAATCGCAAAGCGGTACGTATATGTTGTCTGTGTCCAGTATCAAAGCCGGATACGGGGATAAATCACCGGACGACCCCAGCTCGGTTAAACGGATCCCTGTCAGACCGGATTAATGATGAAACGCGAGCGCAACGCGTGACCTTCGCGCGAGAACATCCGTCATTTCTACAATTGTGAAAAATGGTCCGGCGAAATCTACGGCATTGTTGCCCTAAACCTTCGCACATATGGTGCATGCATATTGCCTTTTAGCCAGGAAGAGTTAAGACCTCTGAAAAACTGGGTAAAATAAACCTTAATTGTATTGAGAAATAGAGCATGTTAGTTATTAAGTAAAAATTGAACTTAGGAGAAAGAAAAAACTAAACTATACATAAGAAGTTAAAATAAATAATAATTGAAGTAAAAGTAATATTGTAGGTAAAAAGGGGGTGATAAATAAAACAGAGAATTTAGATCACCTTCTGCAGGAAGCGTTCCCAAAAAGCTGGCAACATTTCCTCGTTGAATAGCTAGGCTAATTCGTTGGCCGAGGTATGTGCCAGCAAAAATTAATATATTTCGATAAATCCCTTTATTATAGAGTACTTAATCTAATTATACCACAGCTTATACCTGTGCTTATAATCAAACGAGCTTCTGCCCGCAGCTTCGCCCGCGGCGTGGCCTATGGGAAAATAATTGAACCACCCATTTCACCCTCTTAAGGGTGGAATTTCGGAAAATCCTTTCTTAGCGGATGCCTACGTCATAACATCTAACTGCATTCCAAATTCCAGCCCGATCCGTCCAGTGGTTTGGGCTGTGCGATGATAGATCACTATATAAGTCAGACAATCAGTCAGTCACCTTTGTGTTATATATATCTAGATATATATTTTTTAAATGTAATAATGCTACAAGACCTACATTTATACATATGTCTCCACTACAGACTGATCACTTGACCACGTGAGAGGAAGACTAAAATTTATATAAAATATGTATAATTACTTAGTATAAGGGATTAAGATTTCTGTCTAACCTATAACTCCAAGATGCCCAGAAAATCAATAGGGTTAAAGTTTGGAATTGGCTGAAGAAATCAAATAAAAAGGTAAATAGCAGATATGTACTAAACTAAGCTAGCTGTTCCATTAATTATATGTGCGCACTATACAATTTGATCGAAAAAATTATTGATAGCATTACATTCATGCAACGTGCATGGCAATGCTGGATTTTGTGCTAAATAAAAGCAAGCGTTTTGATAATGACCAGTCTAAACCAATTCGGTCTAATAAAACTATCAAGACTAATAAAAATCTCTCTGCGAGTATTTATCGGTTTGAGAATCGAAATATAGGTATATAAATATTAGGTCTTTACCTATGAAATTGCCGTTTTGTTTGAAAAAATTTAAAGTATTTTTTTTTCGAAGTTATTTATTTCTTTTATTCAAAGTAATCACCCCTGCAATCAATGCATCTTTGCCAACGCTGTGGCAGTTTATGGATGCCCTTCTTGAAAAAATCAGCAGGACGGGAGACAACAAACTCTTCAAAGGCGTTTTGTACTGCCTCTCGGGAATTGAATTTTTTTCCCGCTAAAAAGTGGTCCAAATTTTGGAAAAAGTAATAGTCGGTAGGCGCAAGATCTGGTGAGTATGGCGGATGAGGGAGAGCTTCCAAACCCAACTCATGCAGCTTAGAGACGGTCTGTTGTGCAGTAAGGGGTCGCGCGTTGTCGTGAAGTAGCAGTGGAGACGACCGATTGACCAAAGCTGGTTGCAGACGTGCAAGTTTCGCCATCATTGTGGTCAGCTCTTCAATGTACACATCTGCAGTAATGCTCTCGCCGTTTTGTAAAAAGCTATGATGAATCACACCAGCACTAGACCACCAAACTGTGACCATCACCTTTCTAGGGGTCATTTTTCGTTTTGCACATTGCTTTGGTACCGAACCAGGATCTAACCAACTTGCTGAGCGCTTTCGATTGTCAAAAAGAATCCATTTTTCGTCGCACGTAACAATTCGGTTCAAAATTCCTTCATTTCTGTGCCTGTTATGCAGCGCAACGCAAGTCTCGACGCGTACGTTGCGCTGGCGATCGTTAAGTTCGTGGGGCACCCATCTATCAAGCTTTTTTATCTTGCCAATCTGTCGTAAATGGACCAATATTGTTTTGATGCTAACATCAAAAGCTGCTGCCAGCTCAGCTGTAGATTGAGATTCATCAGCTTCCACAATCGCCTTTAATTCATCATTGTTGACCAAAGTTTCCAGACGACCACGAGGTTCATTTATCAAGTCAAAATTCCCAGAACGGAACCGAGCAAACCAATAACGGGTTGTACGTTCGTTTGTACAGTTCTCTCCGTAAACGTCGTTGATGTTACGTGTCGTTTGTGCCGCGTTGGCGCCACGACGGAACTCATATTCCATAATTACACGAAATTTCAAAGTATCCATTATGAGGAAAAATGTTGAAATGTAATGAAAATACAACGCTAATCAATAAACAAAAGACTTATATTGTAAATAGAATGTCATATTTTTAAAACAAAATTAATTTGAATTTAGAATTCATAGCCAATCAAAACTTTTTTTTGTTTGAAAAAGTCTGTACTGCAAAACGGCAATTTCATAGGTAAAGACCTATTATATACCAACGTCAATAACGCAACTTGGACCACATAATATGACAGTTTGATTGCATTTTATTCAGCTTCATTTTCCGCTGCCAACGTGGCAGTAGCTAAATCGTCCATAAAACTGGAGCCACATCATAAATTGGAGCTCAAACTGTCACGTTTGCAATACATACCTACTTTAATGTGCATTTGAGTACTGTCGATAGACGTACCAAGGGCAGGGGGTGGGGCAGACGACTAACATTAATGAGAATGCAATCCTTTTTCGAAGACCGAAGTATATTTATGCAAATAAATTTCAGAAACATATATATCAAAATTTTCTAGATTCCTCTTCATGCCATGAAAAAAGATGTGAAAGATATTTGTATCTCTAAAAATAATACTACGTTTGCATTTCTGTAAAACTAACTTCATAGTTTTCATTTTTATTCCAAAACAGATCAAACTCCACTTTTTAAGATAAAAGGTGCTATCAAGCATACGGCCCACCTGATGGCGACTGTAGCCTATTCTGCAATGGTGGTGTCACTAATATGTTGTTTACCCTGTAGGATTTTTTTAAGTTGTTGTAGCTCTGCGGAAATACCGCTAGCAGGAGCTCATTCCGCGTTTTACAGGCGTAAAAGAAAGAACGTCTTAAAGAAGATTAAAGCACAGTTACAAGACGAGTTCCACTGAATGGCCGAAAAAATCTTGTACTGTTACTCCCGCATGCGACCGCACCGCTTGCTCGCGTCTCCGCCCACTAGGACTGCGTGCAAGCTCACAACCCCTATTGCCTGTAGAGTTAAATTTTCTAAGCTTGACATAATTTTCAATGATAAGGTCGGTCATCATTTTAACCTATTGCTTACTTATTTTACAGTTTAGTGTAAAGTGTATTAGTGTGTTTAATTAAAGACTATGCTAAGTTGTGAATAAATATGAATTTAAAGTAATTTATAAATACATCATTATAAAAAAAAAATATTTACAGCTGAGGTCTAAGATGAATATTAGAAAAATTTATTGGCGGCCATTACCCCCTTATAAATATCCTTAATACGCCCACGCTCTGCTTTAAAACTCCCATTTACGACGCGAGAATACGCCTTCAATTCTCAAAGGACAATATTGTGTCAATTCTCGCTTCACAAAGCTATATATCTCCGTCTTAGAACCAAAGCACCTCCGTTGAAATGGAAATTTTACCCCCACCTTTTGCTTCAAACAACGTAACTTTTAAAGCTAGGAAATAAAGCGTATTTTCTTTTAAAAGGAGTGCACAAAAACCTTTGCCGAAACATGAAAAAGAAAAAATTAAGAAGTCCTTTGTTGGCGGTAGGGTAGGTCTTTTCACGGGTTTTGAAATTTGAAAGATATAATTAAACATTTTATTTTCCGTTTGATTTTGCTGTCAAGAGAAATATTAAGACTAAATTAACTGAATTTCTACTTAGCATTACTTTCGTCTATGTAAGTTCATTTATTCATGTTTTATTTTTATTTTATTTTATTTGGGGGGCTTAAAGCTATCATAAAAAACTAAATAATGACATAACTTTGAAGAGCCAATTAAAAGCCTCCACAGCTAATTATCAAAATAGAAGAACATGCAATAGCCTAACATGCAATTATAACTACTTAAATAAGAGATTCACAAATTGTCAAACGACGGGGGCGAGACACAATCCTTAAGGGAAAGTGGCTTGCTCACTGACGCTATGCTACTTGTGAATAAGTCTATGGGCGAAAGATCAGACTTCATGAGTTTGTTGAAAGCTGTGCAAGATCGCAAAATATAAGAGTTCTGGCGATGAACAGTGCGTGCAAATAGGCGATTTTCGTAAGTGTCCCGTCGAATTTTAAATTTATAACCTAAGTATCTTGTGAACTTTTTTTGAATCCTTTCTAGCCTAAAAGAGTGTACATTATAATTAGGATTCCATACTTGACACGCGAGGTGGCTACGGAGGTTTTTATGAAATAAAGTATATTATAACTATCTAAACATTTTTTTTTTAGTTTTATATTAATCTTACCTAAATTATCATATTTCAAAGTATGTAGTTTTAGCTTTAATTTCAGAAGAAGTTGCTTTTTACCTGAAACAAACGAAACAAAACATAAGTTAAAAACTCAAAGTCAAAGAATTTGATTACAAATAGGCTTAATATATATCGTTCTCAGCATTTAAAATGAGAAAGTGCTGAATGTCAAATAATAGGTCTTTACCTATGAAATTGCCGTATTGCAGTACAGACTTTTTCAAACAAAAAAAGTTTTGATTGGCTATGAATTCTAAATTCAAAAAGTTTTATTTTAAAAATATGACATTCTATTTACAATATAAGTCTTTTGTTTATTTATTAGCGTTGTATTTTCATTACATTTCAACATTTTTCCTCATAATGGATACTTTGAAATTTCGTGTAATTATGGAATATGAGTTCCGTCGTGACACCAACGCGGCACAAACGACACGTAACATCAACGACGTTTACGGAGAGAACTGTACAAACGAACGTACAACTCGTTATTGGTTCGCTCGGTTCCGTTCTAGGAATTTTGACTTGAAAAATGAACCTCGTGGTCGTCCGGAAACTTTGGTCAACAATGATGAATTAAAGGCGATTGTGGAAGCTGATGAATCTCAACCTACAGCTGAGCTGGCAGCAGCTTTTGATTTTAGCATCAAAACAATATTGGTCCATTTGCGACAGATTGGCAAGATAAAAAAGCTTGATAGATGGGTGCCCCACGAACTTAACGATCGCCAGCGCATCGTACGCGTCGAGACTTGCCTTGCGCTGCTTAACAGGCACAGAAATGAAGGAATTTTGAACCGAATTGTTACGTGCGACGAAAAATGGATTCTTTTTGACAATCGAAAGCGCTCAGCAAGTTGGTTAGATCCTGGTTCGGTACCAAAGCAATGTGCAAAACGAAAAATGACCCCTAGAAAGGTGATGGTCACAGTTTGGTGGTCTAGTGCTGGTGTGATTCATCATAGCTTTTTACAAAACGGCGAGAGCATTACTGCAGATGTGTACATTGAAGAGCTGACCACAATGATGGCGAAACTTGCACGTCTGCAACCAGCTTTGGTCAATCGGTCGTCTCCACTGCTACTTCACGACAACGCGCGACCCCATACTGCACAACAGACCGTCTCTAAGCTGCATGAGTTGGGTTTGGAAGCTCTCCCTCATCCGCCATACTCACCAGATCTTGCGCCTACCGACTATTACTTTTTCCAAAATGTGGATAACTTTTTAGCGGGAAAAAAATTCAATTCCCGAGAGGCAGTACAAAACGCCTTTGAAGAGTTTGTTGTCTCCCGTCCTGCTGATTTTTTCAAGAAGGGCATCCATAAACTGCCACAGCGTTGGCAAAAATGCATTGATTGCAGGGGTGATTACTTTGAATAAAAGAAATAAATAAGTTCGAAAAAAAAGCTTTAACTTTTTTCAAACAAAACGGCAATTTCATAGGTAAAGACCTAATATTATACAGCAAGCTTATTTCCCGCCGCTATAGTGGAAGCAATCCGGCACAAACTAAACCACGGCTATTAAACAATTACACTATAATAAGTATAAAACAATAGAATATTTTCATTTGAAATTGTTATGTACATAGTATTAAATTTTTATCGTCTATTAAATAAACAACTAATTTATTTAATACATGGAGGATAGCCATGGTCATCTTGATACACTTTCACGCTCAAACGGCTAGCCAGATTTGAATGAAATTTGCAATATATCTTATATAGTGGATTAACACATAGGCTACTTTTTATCCATGGGTGAAACCGCGTAGCGCAACTAGTATGCTATACTTTGGCCTATGACCACTTACTACTGTTAGAGTGTATTGTTTTGTTAGGATAGGTGGCATAGAAGTTACGAGACAACAGATGAACACACAGATACCGGTTAAAATCATAATCCTTTTTGCTGTGCTGTAGTCGGGAAAAAATAAATAAAAGGCAATTTCAGGTCACAGGTGAAAGTCGAGTCCGAGCTCAGACGGCGCGCGGATGGTTTTCCGACCGCATCTGTGATTGCATTCGATCGTGCTCAAAATAGAATGTGAAGCTCCAGAATAGTTACTTTGACAAGACCTTAAACATGACTAACTCAAAAATAGACCGCCGAACATCACTTATTGTTATTATTATCTAACATCACCTTAACAATGACATCCTGACGTACTTTTTCCATTAAAATCGGATTATCATCATCATCAGCCTATATTAGTCCACTGCTGGGCATAAGCCTATACCAAGGCACGCCTCTGAGCCCGGTCTTGGGCTATATTTTTCCAGGTACCTCGCATATGTCATCGCTCCATCTTGCCGCAGGGCATTGTACACTACATCTGCCGATTCACGGTCTCCACTCTAGAACACATCTACCCCAACGGTTATGGGTTCTTCGGCAGATATGACCGTTCCACTGCCAATTCAGCTTGCTGATTCTCTGACTTTAGTTCTCTCGCGAATGACTTCGTTTCGGATTCGACCCAGCAGAGATACCCGTAATATAGCTCGAATAAAATCGGATACATTAGCCATTTAAAAGCACGCCATCCATGATCTTCGGATTGACGCTGAGGATAGTCACCGTGGCCGGAATCGACAAGGATGACGTCATCATCATCACACAAGAATGTGTAGTCCTAGCTAGTGTAATCGACACTTTCAACCGATTCTCGTGAAACATTATGAGGTTTGATATTTATATGGATTTTTTATCGATTCAGTAACGGTATTTTTTATGACGACGAAGGAGTAACAAGGGGGTTGCAAGCTTAAAAAAAAGTTTTAAGTTATAAGAGAACTGTCCTGGCATTTGAAAATGTTATTGCCGTCGCTCTGCTATCTGCACGTGTGATAGAGACGAGAGAGCCCGTGATGAGTGAATTTATCTACATTTCGCTTTTCGGGGGAAAATGGTTTGCACCCTCTAAATATAAACAAAACCTTTTGATTTTGGGATCAATCGTTTACGTAGATTATAGTTTACGCCGACATGCTTTAATTTTATTATAACTATGATTTTTATGCTAATTATAACTACTTTTCTACTTTAAACGTTGGCGCTTTTTGTATGGAGAAGGGAGGTGTGATATACTCTCTCCTTAAGCTATGCAAAGACTGGATTTCAAGGTCTACCAGCTCACGAAAGTCACTAGTTTTATTATGCACAGAGAAACGATGGAAAATATAAATCGTATCCATCAATTTCTTTTTTCTAAATCATTTCAGTGATATGTTTTTTATATCAAAATAAATTATGTCATCCAAGTACTACTCAGTATGGAATAAGACGATTGAAGTATGCTTACCCATTTTTTTTAAGAATATTATTGACAGTCTCTTTGGTGTGGACGTTGAGAAGGTCGACTCATGACCCGGTGGCGGGTTCGATTCCCACTGCAGGACAAGTATTTGTGAACAGAAAAAAAGCGCAAATACTTGTTCTGAGTCTGGGTGTTGTGGGACCTTGGTCCTCGTAGTGCCTGGGTCTCTAGACACAGGGAATCCTAGTTAGGGTTCAACATATATGTATGTGATCGTTTTCGTTGGTAGTTTTCTAAGTTCCACTCTCAAATTCCCAGAACAGCAACGCAAATGTCGAACGATACAAAATGGACCAATGAGCTACAAAATACTAGAACGATCTCCATTACCCAGCACTCTGCGTCATATAATAGAGCTCTAAAGAGTGTCAACAACTAACCACGTTTCCACTCTTATTTGACCCTTCCCGGTCTTGAACTATTGAGGAAGTGTGGTAGAACGTGTAGGTCTTTACGTTTGGTCGTGTTTAAGCATTAGCTGAGGCTATCATGATTGTTAAAAGGATAAACCGTCGTTGGAGGCGCACCGGGTCCTAATGAAGGAAGTCACAGCGAAAGGAAGTCGTTTCGCGATGTACTTATTTTTCCCGTGTAATGCCATCCCGTACAATGTTTATATAGACTGGGTCTTTATTTATACTTACTATAATATATAAGCCAGCCACCGAATACATAATACGTACGTACTATAAATTTTATAGTTTACATTTGTATCGTACCAAGATGTTATTTTAAAGAGATGTTATAATCTATCTACTAGCTGCTTTCAGATAGTTTCTAAACTATTGAAAAACAAAAAAATAACGTTAGGCATTTGGTCCCGTTAATCCTGGGCCCGAAATCGTAACGACTGGATAAAATGTCAGTTTTCATTTTTCTATTCTTATACAGAATATGGTTACTGTAAAATCTGGAGTCTTTAGGCTTTTGGGTCCAAAGCCTACGGGTCCAAATCTCGTAGGGCGTACACAGAATTAATATTAAAATTCCTAAGTCACAACGCCATTAAATCTTTACGCTATAAAGGTTATGTTTGTAAAATAAAGCTCAAAATACTGTAAGTAAGTATTTGAGTATTTATAATACTTAAGTGAAAAGTTGATTCTAATTTTACATGTTTTTTCCTATTTTTTGCGTAAAACTCGCTTGTATTGTCGCATTTATATAAAGTACTTTAGTTTAGACCAAGATTTACCGCACAGAACAGAGAATAAAATAACGCTCACGCCTTTTTTCCCCGCTCTGTGGTCAGCCTGGAAAAAGGAATTGGCCTCAGCTAGGCGATCGCTAGCACTTAATTGCGTCCAATGAAAACACAAAATTTAATAGATTTGACAGTTTCAGTTTCAATACATCGTTTATGAACATAGTTACTATGGAAATTTTCCAATTGGGAATGAAATTGCTGCTGTTGCATTGCAATCTAAGTTCCGTGACCAACCCGCTGGAAATTTTCAAATTAGGAATATAATGGCTCCTTTAGCATTGCAATCAAAGTTCCGTGATCACCCCACAGAGCAATTACCTATATACTTTTTTTATGTTATGGAATGACGTGACGAGCTAACCGTTCGCCTGATGTTAAGCGATACGGCTGCCCATATCAGTTGCAGTGTCACTCGGAACTCTAAAGTACAGAGTTTTGCATGACACTGCACTGCGCACGTTATCGTGAGACATCAGCACAATCTAGTAATAAGATTACTTGACTGCGAGATCGGGTCATAAAGTCTCATATGCCCAGTAATTTCACTAGCTAGTGCCCTTCAAACCGTAACACAGCAGTGCTTACGCATTACTGCTTGGCGGTAGAATAACTGGCACAGCGGTGCACAGCACAGCAGCATACTATACTATACTATATACTATACTATATACTATACTATATACTATACTATATACTATACTATATACTATACTATATACTATACTATATACTATACTATATACTATACTATACTATATACTATACTATACTATATACTATACTATACTATAAGAATAAAATAAATAAATAAACTATACTGACGGACCGGTGTATAGATGGGCCAGACTGACGTACAAACACTTTTTAAACTTTCGCGACTTTAACTCATATTATAAAGATAAAACGGGTCTATTCGCCCACAATTTTGACTAACACGCCCACAACTGTTTTCAAAATTCTATTTTGATATTTTTTGTGCGCGAATAAACCCGTTTTATCTTCATAATTATTACAGTTTGACAGACAGACGGACGTGTATTCCGTAACCCTACAAAGAATTGAACAGATCCAAATTCAAAGTAGACTATCAAATAGGAAGAAAGCAATAAAATCAAACTTAATGTTTATTAAGCAACCCGGCCGATATTCCAGGAACGTTCCAGAAAGTGGGTCGATGCGTTAGTGACGCTTTGACAAGCTTATCACGTCGCGTCCTCGACAAGATCTCGTATTTGCAGCCATAACTTATTATACGACAACGTATAATATTATCAAAGTGTGCGATGCAGGTGCTTTGGAACTTGAAAGATCTTTTAAAATTAGAATTATGAGCGAAAATGGAATAATAAATAATTAATCTGTTCATTAAGTACGCTATGAGAGTTTTGGCGGGAAAACAAAAAGATCGCGTCGCCGCATTGTATTATTTTTCCAAAACTTGTGTTATTTTCAGTGTTAGTGCATAAAACTGGTGGCATTTTATTCGTTAAGTGCTGGATTACAGGCGTGAGTGTGGGAAAATGGTATAATGATGGTGAAACGTTTCTTTTCGTGTTGTTTCCAAAATTCCATAGAAGCTTCTGGTAAATTTGCCACCACTTTACTAGGAGTACGACTAGACTAGACTATGACTTGACTTGGACTGTAACTTGACTTGACATATATACATATATTATTAAACTCGAGAAATTATCAATTACTTGCCACTGGCTAAATACACAAAAGTGAGGAGCCATACAAAAAAAAGTATGTTATGCCTATGTGTTTATTATTATTATGCGTCCATTCATAGATTTAGGTAAATCGCATACCACAATAAACCGAGTAATACAATAGTTCCTACATTCACAATCAAGATTTCACATTATCCGGAATCAACACTCGCTTACCTCGAATACAAATCGATTTATCGAATGAATGTCCCATTAATTGAGTCTACTGAGAGCACTTTAATCGAATGATGGGGACGTTTTAATCGATTCCAAATGAGACATTGTGGAATAAAAGTGTCGGTTATTTATTTAAACGTTTTCATTAAGATGTACTGAATAATTAATGATAGCAACAAAATAACACAGCGTTAAGTTACCAGTTGGTTTTAACGCTTAACTACTATATGTTCTAATCTATATTGACTGGCCCGATAGCTCAGTTGGTAGTATCATTTTTTTTTTTTTGAAGGGGGGATAGCCCTCGCACTTCCCTGCCACCACGGGGGTTGTGTCAGGGGGTATGTGGGACTCGAACCCACTAAACTCCCCCCGTGAGCCCTCGTCCGCCGTACCGGGGCGAGAAGGGGTCGCGACTGCAGTCCAGCCTACTCGCCCCCGGGGTTGGTAGTAACCCTGCCTTCTGAACTGTGGGCTGTGGGTTCGCTTCCCACCCAGGACAAACATCTGTGTGATGGACATAGGTGTTTGTTCTGTGTCTGGGTGTTACATTGTATTATATGTATGTATTTACATTCAAAAAAGTATTTAAGTATTGTATCAGTTATCTGGTTCCCATAATAGGAGCTTTGCATAGTTTGGGGCTAGATGGCGTTGTGTGAGATGTACAACACATATTATTATTATTATATAAATAAATATGATATTTTGTTTGCTGGTAAGACTGAAGATGATTACCTTGTAGTACAAGTTTATTGGAAAGTACATCTTGCTATTGGGTATCATAAAATATTTGTTCAGATCCTTAGTCACATATTTGCCGCTAGTAGCGGCGTGCTAGGTTTCACACAAGTAATAAATTATAAAACCTTCCACACTAAATAATAATTAAAAAAAATGTAATCGTCATTTTGTGGTGGCCGCCATCTTGGATTTGAAATTTATAATAGTGTATAGTATTGTACTAGTCAAGCCGTTTGATAGATGACAAGCTTCTGCCCGCAGTTTCGCCCGCGGCGTGGCCTATGAGAAAATAATTCAACCACCCATTTCACCCTCTTAAGGGTAGAATTTCGAAAAATCTTTTCTCAGCGGATGCCTACGTCATAACATCTACCTGCATGCCAAATTTCAGTCAGATCTGTCCAGTGGTTTGGGCTGTGCGTTGATAGATCACTATGTCAGTCAGTCACCTTTGAGTTTTATATATATATATAGTGAAAAAATATGTAATCCACCATTTTGTGGTGGCGGCCATCTTGGACCGATCACATAAAACATAGCTAAAAACATTCACAACTAATTCACCTTATAACAAAAAAAAACGAAATCGGTTCATCAGTTTGGGAGCTACGACGCCACAGACAAACACACTGACACGTCGAATTTATAACGCTCCGTCGTTTTTAATAAATATGACACGATAGTGATTACCATTAATTAATTTACGTAATTTTCATTGTGCCTAGTAATTTAATTAGCTACAGTGCCCTTCAAATCATCAGATCAAGTAACTTAATTGCAAAGAATAGAAACACTAATTTGTAACAGTTACAAATTAGTGTACAGTTTAAATGCATACTTACTCATGAAAATGTTTAAATTAGGAATACAATAGCTTATATTGCATTGCAATCAATGTTCCGTGATCACTCCTCAGAACGCAGCGGCAGAATAGCAAAGCCCATGGCTTGGCTTATAAATTAAACAAAGAGGCTTGTAAGTTTATTCGGATTTAGCATTAATTTGATGGATAAAGTGGCAACACTAAGAAAAAAGTAGAAAAATGTAAGATGGCGGCGAGGGCGGGCATTCGTACGAGGCAGAAGCATTGGGAGATACCTGTAATAAGCGGATGGAAAATAAACGTGTGTGCCCTTGAAACAAGAGTTCTACTACAGGCTTAAATAATCTTTAGAATCAAAATTCGAAATCAAACGCCCAATACGCAAATTGCGTAACCAGATCACGGCAAAGAGGAGATATAGCGCGTTTATCAGATGAGTTCGTTAGCCGAGCGATCCCGCGGCTGTGGCTCCCCTAATGGTGACGTGATGCGAGTGCAGAGATGCTGATTAGGGATATAAGAGGTTGTATGAAACCCTTGGATCTATGTGAAGAAGGAAAAGTGTCTACCTATTTATTTTTTAAGTTAGCGTTGCGTGTCAATCCGGTGTCGTGGTCGCAAATTTCCGTTTTCCAGGGAAAACTTAATTTTCCGGGGTAAAAGAATTTTAAGATTTTATCTTAGCTTTAGCTTGCGTTAATTTTATCAAAAATAGTTCAATTGTTTTAACGAGAAAACCACACAAGCAAACAGGCAATGTTTCACTTTTATTATATTAGCAGGCAAATAATATTAAGGATCACGTGAAATTCTGGTAAGGGGTAGTCCGATAGAATTTTCAGAAGACGTCTACTTCTAAAAATAGACCTGCCACATAAAAAACCACTTTGGACGCTTATCATAGAAGAGGGGGTATACCATAATCACCTCGCTTGGCAGACGTCATGTCGAATATTTTTACCGACTTTACTTTTTGTCGATCGCAGAAGTTGTTAATGTATCGACGATAATGCTATATATTATTGTAGAAACTAACATGAGTCGTATTCATAACTGTATACTGCATAGCTGTAGTTATGTAGCCGAATAACGCCCGAACAACGGTCAAATTATTCGACTACATCTCGTGAGTGCTAGCAGTTTACTTGTTGTAGTGAGGAAAATAATGTTGTCCTCCCTGAATAATAATCCCTTATCTGGCTCTTATGGTACCCGTGACCGTTATAAACCGAAAAATAAAACAAATAAAGGTCGTTTTACCTTGACATCAACGTAACGGGTTAAGGTACAATCATACCAACTATTACTAAATGCTACCGCAAAAACATTTTGATTATAAACTGGCCGCGTTCACCTACCACGTTGATAGTAATGATAGTCAAACCACCTCTTACTGTAGCGACTAGATTTTAAATAGAAATTCGTAAAAACAAAATGTTTATAAATAAATGTATTATAAACATAACATAGCTTTCAAGGGTAATAAGGTTCAACAGACGAAAACAAAAGATTCTAAAAAAACTTGTCTTATTTTCCTCAAGATTTTCATTTACAGTCCTAAAAAGCTTTAAGGAGCTTAAAGTTGTATTACTTAGAAAAATAGGATTGTTTTTGTTTTCTTTTTTGGTACCATTTTGAGAAATCTTTTAGAGTACGATACGAAACTTCGCAACTGTAAAGGTGGATGGCAGTGCAGTAGCTTTTTTATAATCATGACTGGTGGAAGAACTTGACTTTAGCTAGGTGTTCACAGAACTTGATTGCAGCTGACGTATAGATCTAACAGTTTCAATAGTGCATAGTTAATATGCACATTTTCAGATAGAAATGAAATTTGTGAGGATGTTCCCATGACATTACTGTCAACTGACGGTAGTACGGTTTATGTGTTAGTGGAGTTTTCAAACTTTGACCATCCACTAACATTTAGCTAACGACGAAAGAAAATGATGGTATTTTTCACTTGCATTTTGCATAGATTGGTGAATTGTGTTTGACATTACGACATGCATGTTTCTCAAAACAAATGAGCACCGTTTAATCAACGGATAACGCCTGTCAAAAATATAGTTTTCCCATTTCTACCATTATATCTAACCGCAGCGAAATAGATACAGTAATAGAAATAAGTAAATATCTGTTCTTTTCAGATCGTTTATTTTCTGAAACACAGTTATTTTAGTTCTGAGTATTCTTCAAATTCCGAGCTTGAACATAGATCCAATTAAAATGAAAACCAAGTACATATTTCCATGCGGCCCGTAGATTCCCCATAAAGTGGATTTCTCCTCGCTACATCGGTTTTTCTTAAGAGGCAGAGTGAAGCGGTCCCTTTTGAAATAAAATTGAATGGAGCAGCTTTATTTCGTTTTACTGCTTTTTAGATTGTAGAGCTACAGGTTTGAAGACTGCGACGTTGAACGCATCTCTGTGATCACCGCGAAATCGAACTTATAGAGAAAGATTTTTAAGAATTACGTTTGTTAAATTGTAATGAAATTAACTTTATTCCCGACGCACAACATCGCATATGTAACATACAAGGATACCTCTTCATGTAATGGTTTTATAAATTACGAGCTTCTGCCCGCAGCTTCGCCCGCGGCGTGGCCTATGGGAAAATAATTCAACCACCCATTTCACCCTCTTAAGGGTGGAATTTCGAAAAATCTTTTCTTAACGTATGCCTACGTCATAACATCTACCTGCATGCCAAATTTCAGCCCGATCCGTCCAGTGGTTTGGGCTGTGCGTTGATAGATCACTATGTGAGTCAGTCAATCAGTCAGTCACCTTTGAGTTATATATATTTAGATTTAAATCAATATTAATAAAAGACTAAATGCTGGCCTCTACTTCAGCCAAAGATTGAGCATTGCCATTCAACGTGGCAATGCTGCCAGCATATTGGGCACTTTGCCGACTGGTGGTGGTTTGTTAGATTGTTTCCTTTTATTGTTTTCTGTTTTATTTATCTATTATAATAAGAAGACTTGTCTTGAGCGAGTGACTGACGGACAGCCCAAACTGCTGGCCAGAAGCTGGTGTTCAGAATGTCATCTTCTCATTATAGATTTGGCATAAACTATAAAAAGAGGCGTTATAAATTGTAGAAGCGCAGGTAGAGGATTCTAGTAGGTAATTCGTGGAATACTTTGTTACCATTTGAAATGTTTACTCGCTCAAAATTAGATAAACCTATTAACGCCACTTTATCTTTTATTATTCTTTCATCACGATAGTAGACGTGCTCTGAATTTCATCATATCGTTGGCAAAAAAACGTTTTCCATTTTTAAAACCGTGAGTTGCCATATTTTACAACAAAATATCCCGAAGCAGTGACACGTAAACTTCGCGTCGTCATTTTCACGCACTTGTTGATCCAAAAGCTCCCAAATTAACTTATAATTTCAGAATTTTCAGCCAGTTTTTAGCGCAAACTGTGACATTGTAACATCACATGCAGCTTACGCCGGAAGTAACGTCCCGCTACGTGTGAATGCCTCCTTCCGGTTGCACCTCTTCCGTCACCGTTCCTCGAGTTGGGTAGTTGTTTTTGAATGAAATCAACTTTGACTTTAGTCAGCGTAATGGCATATTCGGAGAGTTGCTTTTATACGTAGTTTGTTGTATGAAACAATGTTCGCATAAAAACGTTGCCAGAACAAACTATTATAATGCCATTTTTTTATAAAATAAGTTACCGTAATTTATTTTTCCTAATTTTTAATTTGTTTCAATAAATAAAAGTAATCACCCATGTAATTGATGCATCTTTGCCAATGCAGTGACAGCTTACTGATGCCCTTCTTGATGAAATCAGCTGGATCGAAGGCAAGAAGTTCTTCAAAGGAATTTTGTACTGCCTCTCGGGTATTGATTTTTTTCTCCGCCAAAATGCTGAACCAGGATCTAACCAACTTGCTAAGCGCTTGCGATTATCAAACAGAATCCATTTTTCATCGCAGTTAATAATGCAATAAAAAACTTTTCGTTTGTGTGCCTTTTGACTTTTGACAAGTCTCGACGTGTACTTCGACGCTGGCGATCATTGATTCGTGGGGCGTTTGTAAACCTTTTTTACCTTGACGTAAACAGACCATTTTTGTTTTTTATGCTAACGCCGAAAGCTTCTGCTAATTCAGCCGTAGATTGATTACCATTAGCTCCCACAATCGCTTTTAATTTGTCATTGCCGACCAAAGCTTTTGGACGACCACGGGGTTCATTTGTCACATCGAAATTTCCAGAACGGAAGCGGGCAAACTAATAACAGGTGGTGCGTTCGTTTGTTGTGTTGGCTCCGTAAGCGTCGTTGATGTTGCGTGCCCCGTATTGCTACGACGGTGCTCATATTCCATAATTACTCGAATTTCTAACGTTTCCATGATGACGAGATTCGAATGCGATGAAAATATAACGCTAATCAATAAACAAATGACTAACTATGAAATAAATTTCCATGTTTTGAAATAAAATTAACTTCTTAAAAACTCCTAGAAAAAAACAAAAATTACTTGTATATCGGCTAGTTAAGGCGGCGATTTTGTATATTATAAATAGTTTATCGCACTGAAAGAATAATTTTAAAAGGTGATCTAAGTTTTCATTGCGATAAAAAATGGGAGCATTATAGAGTGAAATATCGATTTAACACTTCCAGAAACAAAACGTGTACTGCATAATAATTGGTAACACAATAAAAAAGAACAAGATTTCCTTAAACCACACGACTGAAGTAAAATTTTTTTTTCGCTCCATCTATCGGCCGGTAAATATATATTTTATTTAATGTTAATGTCGCAGTATTGGTAGTTGTAAGTCATTTTACCGGACTTACCAACTTAACAAATACAAATTTAGTAATTATTAGCTTTGTTATGTTGACAATGGAGATCTCCGTGACTCAACAACTTTTAGCTTCCGCTCGCCTTGCTACGCATTCACCAGCTTACTCCCCAAGAGTGCGAAAAGAAGTTTCACTTAAAAAAAAAAAAACTAATAAAATATTTATTTAAAAAAAACGATGGCAGACGTCCGTAGAATTGCACAAGAATGCAGAAACAAAAAGCCATAAAGTAAAGATGTCTTCGATCTCCCATTTGTACACTAGAAACTATTGGACACATTTCTTAGCAAACGAAACCAATTTCCTACAACTCTTGCCTTCATAAACTTCAGGTCCTCGTTCCGGCACGCGTGTCACGTACCCGCCGTTATTGCTAGCCTGTGGATCGCGTTATTTATACCTGAAAAAGTACGATATATTGCAAGTTAAATGTATAGGTAATCTATAGAGATGTATTGAATGCGTGAGGATAAAATAAACATGGTTCATTCTTTTACTTGTATGTATACTGGTTTAGTTGAAGTATGATCCGTAGTAACTTAGGCTTTTTTGTTTTGAGGGCTCATTTTTTTCGCCATACTTTAGTCATGTACCTAATACATCCTACCACTTATTACCTACTCCGATAAACTAATAATTTAAATAAATAAATATTTGTGGAATTTTCTAGTCCCAATCTAAGCAAAGCTTGTACTATGGGTACCAGATACAATACTTACATACTTTTTTTGTAAGTATATACATAAAATACAATAAACATCGATGTTCATCAGACGTGCAAAAGGCTGGTAAATATGCTATTGATGAAATTTTATAGATTAATTATTTTTAATGTAAACGAAAAATATGAATCACGATCGGACTTCAAATTTTTGTTAACGAACACCGCTAGTACTTCAAATGTAAAGCCACACAACCAGTAACTGAATCTATAATTGCATTGCTTTAAATTTAATAAATATAAATAATTAAAAATATTATATTCTTCTGAAATAAAAACTTGATTGATTGATTGATTGAATACTAATTATGATGATTATTTAGATATTGATTACGAGAAAAAGTATGATTAATACCTATTTTGGTGGTATTTTAATTAGGTAATGGTAAACAATTATTAATCGATAAGCATATCGAATAAGCTAAACCTTTTTTGGCGGGAAAGCGAAAAAGATTGCGTCACCGCATTGTATTATTTTCCAAAATTGTGTTATTTTCAGTGTTAGTGCATAAAATTGGTGGCATTCTATTCGTTAAGTGCTGGATTACAGACTGAGTGTGGGAAAGTGTTATAATGATGGTGAAACGTTTCTTTTCGTGTTGTTTCCAAAACTCCATAGAAGCTTCTGGTAAAGTTGCCACAGGAGTATGACTAGACTAGACTATGACTTGACTTGGACTGTGACTTGACATATATACACATATATTAATTAACTCGAGAAATTATCAATTACTTGACACTGGCTAAATACACAAAAGTGTCGAGCGAAACCCAACCAAAAAAAACAGCACTTTTACTACATGACCCGTCCTCGTTTCTATTGTCATCTACACATCAATGTTTTCACCTTACATTCGTAAACACACCTACATTGATGTACCTCATAAAACACATCCTCACGGCGGCGGGTGGCGTAAAGATAAGAACAGGCGTCTATTTGAGAGCGTAATGCTTCAATATCCAGTATTGTGATGTGGCCATGCGTTAGGAAAACTTTACCTCTAGAACAAGTTTATTTAAATGTTACCGTACTTTTCGAGTATCGTAAAATATTCATTACAAGATACACCCCGCGGTTTCACCCGCGTGATGAGCGTTTACTAATATTCCGCTCAACTTTCTTATTTTTTTCTTTCATAGAAACCTTCCCCTGGAACACAAAAAAATAACTAGCGAAAATATTGCACTTGGTCATTGCATCACGCGTGATGAAATTAGAAGGGGAATTAAAAGGGGATTATTAGGGAAATCATGATGAAATTAGCGTCCCTGGCGGTAACTGTACGTTACCATTTTTACTAGGTGGCAGGACTTTTCTGCATAGTTCGTCTTGGTATGTACTGCCAAAAAGTTAGCTTATTGAACTATCGTAAATCAGTTATTATTTAAGACAATTTAGGCTCCTCAGTACATTGAGATATTCTGGAATTACCAAGACGCCTGCCAAGCGTGGTGTTATTTTTTGTTATTGGTTTGGCTCCACTCTTTTATGTATTTAGCCAGTGTCAAGTAATTGATAATTTCTCAAGTCAAAAGGTATTAGATATATGTGTCAAGTTAAGTCACAGTCCATGTCATCAAGTCAAGTCATAATCTAGTCTAGTCTAGTCAAGTCATACTCCTAGTAAAGTGGTGGCAACTTTACCAGAAGCTTCTATGGAGTTTTGGAAACAACACGACAAGAAACATGTAATATTAATTAACTTGAGAAATTATTAACTACTTGACACTGGCTAAATACAAAAAAGTGTGGAGCGAAAAACAAAAAAAAAACAATGCATGTTGTGGCACTGTCCCAAGAAAAATAAACTTATGTAGTTCTTATCCGTACTCTCTTGTCGCCGCAGAGGCCTAACACAATATATTCCATTTTAAGACAGAAATGTGAAGAAGTCTGCAGAGACTGAACGTCACAAAAAAATCTGTTCCATAGGAAAGATGTTAGATAGAATATTCCTTGTGAGTTTTTGCGGGAAAACGAAAAAGATTGCGTCACCGCATTGTATTAATTTCGAAAATTTGTGTTATTTTCAGTGTTAGTGCCTAAATTTGGTAGCATTTTATTCGTTAAGTGCTGGATTACAGGCATGAGTGTGGGAAAGTGGTATAATGATGGTGAAACGTTTTTTTTTTCGAGTTGTTTCCAAAACTACATAGAAGCTTCAAGTAAAGTTGCCACCACTTTACTAGGAGTATGACTTTGATTAGACTATGACTTGACTTGATGACTTCGACTGTGACTTGACACATATTTGCGTAAATATCATTAACTTTAAAAATTATCAATTAATCGATGCAAGCTCGATGAAGGCTCTAGATGCGCTGGGGTCTTTCTCGACCTTGCCAAAGCCTTCGGCACAGTGTCCCGGCCTATTCTTTTAAAAAAGCTCGAGCTTATGGGCGTGCATGGTATTCCACTGCAATGGTTTCTCTCGTATCTTGACAAACGAACACAGAGAGTTTGTGTGGGGGATGCAACTAGTGACCTGTCCGAGGTAAAGTTTGGAGTGCCCCAAGGAAGCGTTCTAGGTCCTACACTATTTTTAGTGTATATAAATGATTTGTGCTCGCTCAATCTTCATCAAGGTCAAATTTTCACTTTTGCTGATGACACTGCAATTATCTTCTATGGTCATAGCTGGGAGGCTTTGAACAAAATCTGCCAAATAGGTCTAGATAAGGTAGGATCCTGGCTACAAAATAACCTTCTGACACTCAACGTTACTAAGACCAAACTGATTGCCTTCAGTACATCTCGGAGAACAGCCCCAAAGCAACCTCTAATTGTTAAACTCCACAAGTGCCAGGATAATGCTAGGTTCACCTGCGGATGTACAATATTGGAAAGAGTGTGTGCTCTTAAATATCTAGGAGTCATCATAGATGAACATCTATCTTGGGAAACACACATAAATACACTCGCTAGCAGAGTTAGAAAACTAATGTTCATCTTTAAAAGACTAAGATCTGTAGCTGATGTTGATGTCCTAAGACTTGTCTACTCATCAATATGTCAATCGATCCTAGGTTACTGTGTTGTGGCATGGGGTGGAGCCTATAAAACGTATCTGCTGAAGCTAGAAAGGGCACAACGTGCTGTTCTCAAGGTCGCATATCGGAAGCCATTTCTTTACCCCACTAAAGATCTATACAATAAGTTTAGGCACTTAACAGTTAGACAACTTTATTTGTTATCCGTAATCCTAAGATTTCATAAAATAGCACCCTTGAAAGTTATTATCTGTCACCGTCATATCCGATGGAAAGTACCAACTAGACACACTGAATCCTATCGTAGATCATATAACTGGACTGCACCCTATCTATATACAAAAATTAATAGACTGCTAAACATATTTTCGCTAACGAAAAGGAAATGTAAGAGTACTTTGCAGAAATGGCTACTAGATATGACCTACGAAGAAAGTGAACAAATTTTGCAGATAGACAAATAGATTAATGTTGTTATTGTTATTGTATATTATACTATATATTTATGTATTATATATCTACATTACATTTTAAAAAATATGTACATTATTATTAGATACACTTATGCTTTGGGTTAATTTATTTTACTATAATTGTTAATTCTTCTTAACTCAAAAACAATACATGCCGATCATAGTTCTTACAATCGTTTAAGTATTCGGTTCCTTTAATTGATTTTATATAGTTTTTTTTTTTACAATAATTCATACACCACTTACATTCATTTATACCTAGTCCTTACAATCACTAATACAGCTCTTACAATCATTCACACTTACAGCTTTTACAATCACTCATACTCTAATCCTTATAATCATTCATACTTACAGCTTTTCAATCACTCATACAGTCCTTACAATAATTCATACTTACAGCTTTTACAATCACTCATACAGTCCTTATAATCATTCATACTTACAGCTTTTACAATCACTTATGCAGTCCTTACAATCATTCGTACTTACAGCTCTTACAATCACTCACGCTGCTCTTACAATAATACATACCTCAAGTTCTTAGAATCACTCATATATACTTTACAATTTCAATCCATAGACAGCCTCGGATCAATTATACAATTTCTACAACCATTTATAAAATTCTAATAACTTCTCATTTCTGTTTCATTCACTATTATTTTTTATGTTTTTTCTGTAATCTAAACATTAAATCCTTTTTAACTGTTCAAATCCAACGAACACTTTTGTAACGTCTCAAAAAATTAGAAAAACAAATGTTTGTAAAACTGGCCTCCACAACACAGGGAATCCTAGTGTGGAGCCCAGGGCTCGAATAATAATATCTACTGTCAACTAAAATCATGACTTCGTATTTGATTAATTCACATACCTACTTAAGTAAGGATGATATTGTTATTGTTGCTATTGTTTGCTGAAATAAATCTTATTCTTATTCTTATTCTAATTACACTGGGCTAAATACACAAAAGTGTGGAGCCAAAACATAAAAAAAACAATATTCCTTGTGACTTGCAAATCTCATAATCTGTGGATTGTTACAGACTGTTGATTCTTTACAAAAGAGTTTTGGCACAGATACAATGATCCATTTTCTGGTTGGAGTTTTATGTCTTTGTAATAGGAATTGATTCAGTGAAGGCGAAACTTGCCTTCCTCTCTCATATTATTTCCATGTGGTTATACCACGTCGAAATAATATGAAAGATATGTATCAATTCGATCTCTAAGCCGAACCGTATAAAATCAAATCACGATTCGCTTATTTAGTCCAAGGTGGCACAAAAGTGAATCCAACACTTTATCCACTCTCAAACGGAGCACGGATTTGTATAGACTTTTTTAATGGTACAAGGTCTTTTTACATTAAATAACTTAGAGGAATATTTCTTACCTTATGCGTCACTATATAAGTTAAAGTTTGTTTTATTTCTGTTAGTTTGTTAGGGCAGCATTGACAACAAAATGGCGAAACCGATTTGGATAAAATTTTATAAAAATATGGCCGCAGAAAAATTGGTAGGTATACAAGTGGCCGCCGAAACCACGTGGCGCTCCTATTGAGTAATCTACAAATTTTGTAAGCCTTACCAACAAAATGGCACCGATTTCTTTGTATTTAGTTAGTAAAATAATGCATGAGTAGATAGACCTAAATACAGTCTAGCAATATAAAATAGGTAACTTAAAAAGCTTTATATGATACGCGATATGAACAGGTAAGTAATAGTCCGAATTTCGCTAAAACGCACACCACCCATCTCAAATATACAGGAGGGGTGCAAACGCTATATTTATAGGGCAACGTCACAGAATAATAATGAACAGAAGTTTAATGCTCTTTACTTTTACTTTCTTATACTTTAGTACTCTGTGATATTACTAAAGGTTTTTTGATGCGGTAAGAACATGCACTCCATTGTTATACATTGGATAAATAAATTGTCAAGAGTATGTAGAGCCATGATTAGTATTTAGGGTTTTGTAGACACACAGGTATTTAATATTTTCCGAAAAAAAAACGGGATGACGGTGTCTGGAGAAAAAAAACACCCCACTGAATATAAGAACTACCCATATAATTTTTTATTACATGTACTAATATATACTATATACTCTAAGGTATCTTCTTCTTCTTCTTCTTATTTAAGAGTCCAGCTCTTGTCGGTGGAGTAATCGCCATCGTTCTCGGTCTTCGGCCAACGTTTTAACCTCCCTGTACGACATGACATCTATTTTTTCTTTTATTTGACCTGTGTAAGCCCTTCTAGGTCTGCCTCTTCCTCTCTTCCCTTCTATCTTTCCTTCTATGATGTTTTTCATAAGGTTGTCATGTTGGCCACCTTATACGACATAAGGTGGCCAAACATTTTTCCTCTTCTAGCTTCTATTGTCGCTAGTATGTTCCGTTTTTCTTGAACCAGGGTAAGCACTTCTTCATTAGTTTTTCGCTCAGTCCAGCTTATTCTCTCCATACGCCTCCAGCACCACATTTCGAATGCTTCCAGCCTTTCTCTGTCTCTTTGGGTCATCGTCCATGTCTCGCTTCCATACAAAGCAATGCTCCAGATGTAAATTCTTATTAACCGTTTTCTTAATGATTTTGAAATTTTGGATTTAAAAAGGTGTTTTTTGTTGTTGAATGCTCTTTTTGCTATTGATATACGAGCTTTAATATCTGCTGTGCATCTGGCGTCATTGCTGATAAGGCTTCCTAGATACTTGAATGAAGTTACTTGTTCTATTGGAAAGTTGTTTAATTTAATTTGATTTGTTGTAGGTAAGTCTCTGGTAATTGTCATTGTTTTTGTTTTGTGTATATTGATTTTTAATCCTATTTCTTGAAACATGTTGTCCATTTTTTTTACAAGTTTTTCTAATTCTTTCTGATTTTCTGCCAGTGCTGCGATGTCATCTGCGTAGCGTATGAAGAGAATGCGTTCTCCGTTAACTTTAACTCCTCCACTTTCTGGCTCTCTTAATTTACTAATCGCATTTTCTATAAATATGTTGAATATTGTTGGTGAAAGAGGGCAGCCCTGTCTTACCCCTTGATTTATTCTTGCTTTTGTTGTTTCTTTTCCTATTTCTACAACGGTTTCTTGGTTTTTGTATAGTTTGTAAATTATTTTTCTATCTCTGTAATCTAGTCCTATATTTTTCAGTGTTTTCATCATTTTCTTCCAATTTACTTTATCGAAGGCTTTTTCAAGATCTATAAATGCAATATGTGTTTCAAGACCTAAGGTATCTAAGGTATCGCTGTGTCTAAAACTTCAGAAGTTATTAGACTGTAAGGATTTAGACGTACAGAACAGACAGACAGGCAGACATGAACTTATAAGAGTTCCTTATACACACAGAATAATATTATAGAAACTGACGTGAGTAGTACTCATAACTACAACTATTACACGGCTAACACTCACGAGATACAGTCGCTGACGTCAGCGCCGAGCCGCCACCGCCACCGCGCGTACTCCTTGAGGATGGGCATCTATATTGCCCGAACACCGGTCGAGTTATTCGACTGTATTTTGTGAGTGTTAGCCGTGTTTGTTGTAGTTATGAGTACTACAGAACCTTAAAATCACATTATGATGGATTTAACAAACAATTCTGTTTTTCATTTAGCAATAGGTCATCAATTTTCTTTTTACTGTACTGTCCTAGGAATAATCAGTTTCTCATTTAGTAAAAGACCTATAAACAAAAAAAAAACATAAAATATATACTCATAAAGCATGTCACAGATAAAAACAAGCAGGTAAGAAATAGGTGAATGTTGGTAAACTACGCCTCTTCCGGGCCTGAAATAAAATACATTGGAGGGGGCCAGGGTTGGCGCTCCCTTGCCGTTTATTATGGCGGAGTTTCCGAAGGGATGCCATCCTTAATCATTGTTATTATACCTTTCACCTTTTCGATATGAAAGAATGAGTAAGAAAAAAATTTATATTTTTATGGGTTGTTTTTAGATAAAACTGTTAGTAACTAGCGATAGTTTTTAAACTAAAATCTTATATGTATGTTCAATATTTAGTAAAAAAGTGTTGTAAATTATAGATAATAATCATAACAGGTTTTCACACACACACAATTTCTGAAATTTCTCGTCTCTCCTTTGAACTGTCATTGTTGGTCTTGTACAATCTATGATACTACTATAGAATAGAATATATGTACTATGAAAGTTCCTTGTCGTTTACCACACTGTGTATCTTCTATAACGTCGCAGATAATATAATACCATACCAGTTACGCCCCACGGATTCACCCGCGGATAAAAATTATCCTATGTGTTAATCTAGTGTGTAACTTATTTGCATTTTAATAGTCATCAAAATCATTTAAGTATAGTTACGGACGTTAATGGGAACAAACATACAGACACGCATACTTTCGCTTTTATATTATTACTAGCTTCTGCCCGCAGCTTCGTCCGCGTGGCCTATAGGAAACGAAGAAGATAATTTTTCATAAATAATTCAACCACCCATTTCACCCTTTTATGGGTATAATTTTGAAACACCCTTTCTTAGTAGATACATATATTTTACAAATAATACACTTGAAATTTGTCTCTAGGATTAGGCTGTGCGTTGATATATAAGTCAGTCAGTCAGTCAGAACATTGAATTTTATATGTATAGACTAGAATTATAGTAGTAGCGTATATATTGTTTATATGTATAAGAAGCACTGATCCTGTCTTGCTCACTTATTTCGCTTCACGGACTGTAAAATCGCAAATGGCGCTACGATATTTTTCATAGCTCCTTGACATATTTATTTTTATGAAATCTAATCAACATTAAAATTTAAATTACATTAATGATAAGGTATAGGTCAATTTCAAAAGACTTATTTCGGTACCTTTAGCTTCGCAGTGCAGGTATATATTATGTGAACAACAAGCAGCGGACAGCCCGCTTCATTCCTACTTTTTAAAAACCTAATTACACAAGCAACACAGCCTTTGTGGTGTGGTGGTTTAGCAGGTTGGCGAGCAGAGGTGGCGGGTTCGATTCAAGCGACAGTAAAAGTATTTGGGAACAGAAAAAAATCTGCAAAACTTGTTGTGTCTGGGTGTTGTGGGACCATGGTCCTCGTAGTTCCTGGGTCCCTAAACACAGGGAATCCTAGTTAGGGTCCAGGATCTATGTATGTGATCGTTAGGCTTTATCGAGTTTAGTATTATGTTTATATGTAAATAGAAGGAAAAAAGGCCCCATAAAGGTTCACAAGTGTTCTGCTTTTTTTATATTAGTGCCAGACTCTGCCATTTTTTGTTTGATAAAGCAATGTTTTTCATTTTCACCTTTTTTAACCATGTCAGAATCATATTACGAGCTTAACCGTTTTTCTTTAAACAATTATGTCGAAAATATAATTAGGCGTAAAAATAATAACATTTTTATCGAATTGTAATGCGTATAAAAATTTGTTTTAAGGCTAAGCTTATCTTATTTACCTGTACCGGTGCTGCTCATCTCGCTCGGTAGAGCGGAAGAGCGATAAAATGGTGCCATAACTTAATTCTTCCCTTCCCCTTCTTGTGAAAAAAATACAAATTACAATCGTAGCATTCTAACCTAGTTCCTAGGAATATTACTGAGGCGAAAGTTTCTCTGTGTGTTTTTTGAAGTATGTTTTTGTCACACAGCGCAGAAATGCAGGATTCAATTTTTTTTAAATGTTAAATGTAGCAAACAAGCATACGGCCCACCTGATGGGTAGTGGTCACCGTATCCTATGGACATCTGTAACACCGGAGGAGGCGTCACCAATGCATCGCTTACCCCGTAGGACTCTTTAACCCTCCTTTTAAAGTACTCCATGTTATAACTCTGCGAAAAGACCGCTGGCGGGAGCTCATTCCACATTTTGCAAGTGTACGGCAAGAAAGAACGCATTAATCGAGTCGTATGAGATTTCCACGACTCAATAATATGTGGATGAGCTTTTTTGCGGTGGCGAGAGGTGCGATGGAAGAAACGCGATGCCGAATTTTAGTCTAAGTACCGAAAGAGATAACTTTCTAGGTACGTAAATTTATCTTTTTCGGTACTCCGCATCTCCATTCTTTTAATTGGTTTATTGAAAAAAGAAAAAACCCTTTGTAATTGTAATGTAATTTTGGATATGGAGAATGGATCTACATAATAAATAATAATTTGATACCAGGATATCATTCAAAATCCTAAACAAAGGCTTATTACTTTCTTCTGAAATAATTCTCAAAGGAAATCAAAGCCACAAATCAAATAGGCAATTAAAATCCCAATTTATAAAGTTAAACAACTTAGTACCATTAGTCTACATTATTACGGTTGGATATCATTAATTATCTTGTAGTGTCACTCTGGTTACCAGCTTTTTACTTTACGCGGGACTTTTCCATTAATATTAACAATTTTTTACGACGTCTCGTTTTAACGCAGCGAGGAAATTGTGGATAGACCCGCAATAATGAACTGTCAAATTCTGTTAGCTATCTGTGAAATATCACTTATAAAAACGAAAAATTGGCGCGCTATTTTTAAATGCTTAATAGCAAACAATAGGCCTGGTGAGGTTAGCCTAATGGACATCCATAGCACAAGAAGTGCTCCTAATGCATTGCTAAAAGTAGCTAAAAAGTTCTAAGCAATCTGTAACAGAGTTGACGGTGATTGCGGTATGTAATATCTGTCAGAATCTGCGCGTTCCGCTCGGTGACGCTGTAAAGGTGGCCAGAGACCAACAGCATTAGCCCATCGAAAAAAAAGTTATGAGGGTAGCTTATTAAAGCTGTGATGAAAGTACACAAGGTGTCAAAGAGCACACAAGTATAAGATGCTTGCAGAAACAATTATGACGACCTCTGTGGTGTGGTTGTTGAGCAGGTTAGCTCAGAACCTAGAGGCAGCGGGTTCTATTCCCATGGCAGGACAAGAATTTGTGCACAAAAAAAAAGCGCAAATACTTGTTCTGAGTCTGGGTGTTGTGGGACCATGGTCCTCGTAGTTCCTGCGTCCCTAGACACAGGGAATCCTAGTTAGGGACCAGGATCTATGTTTGTGATCGTTGGGCGTTATTATTATTATTATATAAATCAGCTACTTCACTCTCCCGCGTCAGCAACGCTGTGTTATAACTTTTTTTAAAGAATGTTAATGAATGATGTGACGAGCAAGTCGTTATGCTATATTAAGCAATACGGCCGCCCATAACAGAATAGTATCACTCGGAACTCCAAAAAATAAAGTGTCAACTGTATACATATATACTGTATACATATGTACATATTAACTTAACTTACACAACAATACGAATTATTTATTTATTTTACTTTTACGTCCGTTTCTACTCTATTAAATATATTCTCTAAGGTTCAACGCGAGCGTAAAATTGCTTTACGCCATGAATTGATTAATAGTCGACAGTCATGAAATCTGAGTTTTTATACGAATATTTTTATTTATTTTTGACGCGTATTATTTATTCTGTAATGGTTCATTTTTATTATATTTTTTACAGAATATAGAGTTTTACGCATAGTAACACTGGCTAACTAAGTCTGCCACGTAAAATAAAACTGGAGCATGTTGGGTCATAGAAAAAAGACCATGAGGATGAAATCAAATGTGCTAGTCTAACCAAATCTGCACCAGACTGGATCAAAGTCCATATGAGGCCATTACACGCCGCTGATGTAAACAGACCGCGGTTGTGTAACATTGTTAGAGACAAAGTGATTCGTGGATTTGACATTGATTCTGGTACATCCAAAGGATTACTATTCACACATGGACAAAAAAAAGACTGTGTAGACCACACGACTGAAGTAGAACATCTTTAGTTTAACTCCATCTATCGGTCGTTGTAACTTTGTTTTTATGTCGCCATCTTGACAATTGTACATTTTACATTTTTACTTCAAAAAGTGGCCCTACGTGATACGCGAAGAGAATTGCCGCTCTTATTATTATATTTAGTTATATGTATGAACTAGCTGATCAGTGTAGTATTTTTAAAGCCATTTCTGCCTCTATTGGCGGATGATTTTGGAAAAACTGTGATATACTTAATTGAAGAACGTGTTGCGTATACATTATCGAGTCAATTGATCCAGAGAAGAAAAATTTTCATAGATAATGCAACCACCCATTTCACCCTCTTAGGGGTGGAATTTCCAAAACCCATTCTTAGTGGATGCCTACACTTTACAAAGAACAGACTCTCCAAAGTTTAAGTCTCTAGGACCAGCGACCTACGACTACGACTACGACCAGCGTTGTCATATAAGTCGGTCAGTCAATCAGGGCTTTGAATTTTATATGTATAGATTGTAGATTCAGACCGCACACAAAACTTAACCGCACTTTATATTATATACAGCCAAGTTGAAACGGATATACACATATCGGGCTGCATAATTAATGCACCGATATCAGTTATTGGACATTCCACGAGCAATTATGTGGTTACTGCTTCAGCTCAAACCAGCTTTGTATATTACCCGACGTGTTTGGAACATATTCACCAGTTATGCCTTCTGAAATTTATTATTATGGGAAAATGGAGTAATACACAATTAAGTGTAGATAATATATAATACATTTTACGCTTTTTTAACTTATACAGCCTCTGTGGTGTAGTGGTAGAGCAGGTCGGCTCATACCCGGAGGCGGCGGGTTTGATTCCCGCGGCAGGACAAGTATTCGTGCACAGGAAAAAAAAGCACAAGTATTTGTTCTGAGTCTGGGTGTTGTGGGACCATGGTCATCGTAGTTCCTGTGTCCCTAGACACAAGGAATCCTAGTTAGGGTCCAGGATCTATGTATGTGATCGTTGCCTGTTATTATTATTATTTATTATTACTATAGAGCAGTAACTCTAAGGTTAAAAAAAATACCGTTGATTATATCACTGCATGGAGACTGAGTAAGTGACTAAACTTATAATAGGTCTTTACCTATGAAATTGCCGTATTGCAGTACAGACTTTTTCAAACAAAAAAAAGTTTTGATTGGCTATGAATTCTAAATTCAAATTAATTTTGTTTTAAAAATATGACATTCTATTTACAATATAAGTTTTTTGTTTATTGATTAGCGTTGTATTTTCATTACATTTCAACATTTTTCCTCATAACGGATACTTTGAAATTTCGTGTAATTATGGAATATGAGTTCCGTCGTGGCACCAACGCGGCACAAACGACACGCAACATCAACGACGTTTACGGAGAGAACTGTACAAACGAACGTACAACCCGTTATTGGTTTGCTCGGTTCCGTTCTGGGAATTTTGACTTGAAAAATGAACCTCGTGGTCGTCTGGAAACTTTGGTCAACAATGATGAATTAAAGGCGATTGTGGAAGCTGATGAATCTCAATCTACAGCTGAGCTGGCAGCAGCTTTTGATGTTAGCATCAAAACAATATTGGTCCATTTGCGACAGATTTTTCAAGATAAAAAAGCTTGATAGATGGGTGCCCCACGAACTTAACGATCGCCAGCGCAACGTACGCGTCGAGACTTGCCTTGCGCTGCTTAACAGGCACAGAAATGAAGGAATTTTGAACCGCATTGTTACGTGCGACGAAAAATGGATTCTTTTTGACAATCGAAAGCGCTCAGCAAGTTGGTTAGATCCTGGTTCGGTACCAAAGCAATGTGCAAAACGAAAAATGACCCCTAGAAAGGTGATGGTCACAGTTTGGTGGTCTAGTGCTGGTGTGATTCATCATAGCTTTTTACAAAACGGCGAGAGCATTACTGCAGATGTGTACATTGAACAACTGACCACAATGATGGCGAAACTCGCACGTCTGCAATCAGCTTTGGTCAATCGGTCGTCTCCACTGCTACTTCACGACAACGCGCGACCCCATACTGCACAACAGACCGTCTCTAAGCTGCATGAGTTGGGTTTGGAAGCTCTCCCTCATCCGCCATACTCACCAGATCTTGCGCCTACCGACTATTACTTTTTCCAAAATTTGGACAACTTTTTAACGGGAAAAAAATTCAATTTCCGAGAGGCAGTACAAAACGCCTTTGAAGAGTTTGTTGTCTCCCGTCCTGCTGATTTTTTCAAGAAGGGCATCCATAAACTGCCACAGCGTTGGCAAAGATGCATTGATTGCAGGGGTTGGATTGATTACTTTGAATAAAAGAAATAAATAAGTTCGAAAAAAAAAATACTTTAACTTTTTTCAAACAAAACGGCAATTTCATAGGTAAAGACCTAATATTTTCATGTTGTATTGCTAGTGTCACTAATGCGCAGGATGCCTCTATACGAGTACTATGGTTACCATTTAGGTCTCCATATAGCCTCCATAATTATTATTTGAGCGTGATGTTTGTACGCTGAAGAACTGATTCCATTGAGTTACATATAATTAATTCTCTTAGTATTAAATTTGTTAAAACTTATTAATAATCTGAGAATAGCTATTTTATGCTGTTTACTATTCCCAATAAAAAATCTATGTAATACATTCAGTTTATTTTTTATTTTTTTATGTTAGTGAATGATGTGAGGAGCTAGTCGTTCACCTGATGTTAAGCGACACGGCCGCCCGTAACAGAACAATGTCACTCGGAACTCAAAAGCATAAAGTTTCGCGCGACACTGCGCAGCGCACATCATCCTGAGACATCAGCACAGTCTGGTAATAAGATTACTCGACTGTGAGATCAGATCATAATGTCTCATTTGCCCAGTAATTTCATTAGATACAGTGCCCTTCAAACCGGAACACAGCAGTGCTTGCACACTACTGCTTGGCGGCAGAATAATTGGCAAAGCGGTGGTACTTACCTAGACGAACTTTGCAGAAAAGTCCTTCCATCTAGGGCTGCATTATTATTCTTGCTGATGCAATGCTTCCATTTAGCTATGTTATGCTGTTTACTATTCCTAGTAAAAAATCTATGTAATTCAGTATTAAAAATATTATTGCATATTCACCAATTATTTGCAACTGTGGTCAAAATGGTGTGGTGTGCTTTTTTAAATGATGAAATGAGATATTAATGGTAAAAACTTTAATATTGCAGTTCACGTGGGGTCAGACTCCGATTGATTGGTGATTTACCTGAAACAAAATAACATCAATGTTAAAATTTTACGCTGAAATTATGATGTCACTTAATAATTTTCCTGAAACAAAAAATGTCTCGTTTTAATAATATTACACTCAAATTAAGCTGTCATATTGAAAATAAAGGAAGTAAATACGTTTTAAATTAAACTTCAGGAAAACAATTGTTGTTCGTATTAAAATGGTTTTTAACTTATCCACATATATTTATTCATTTATTAGATTTTTGAACAATATCGACTATTATAAGCTACAATAAAATATACAATATATTATTTTAGTTTTTCCGGTTAAGGATACAGCTCAAAATTCCATTCAAACATACAAAAAGTCCTACGTAAAACCGGTTAGCCTTTCTGCAGCGGAGAATTATAATCTCGTTTGGAAAATTCTTTGTATGCTTTGAAATTTAAAATGTGCTTACAATGTACGGACCCATCATTAATGCATATTTATGAATGGGGGAAAAATCTCGACACACTGTCATTAGTAAAGCATTACTTAGGTGGGGCGTAAGTTAAAATCGAAAGCGATGAATATCTAATGTTGTTAAAGCCTAATGGTACATGTAAATAAACAAGATTCAGGTCAGAAGATGTTTAAAACCAAATATCACATCACATCACATCACACTTATATTATAAAGGCGAAAGTTTGTATGTGTGTTTGTGTGTATGTTTGTTAGTCCTTCACGCTCAAACGGCTGAATGGATGAATGAAATTCGGTACCAAGATAGCTTATACACTAGATTAACATATAGGCTACATTTTATCTCGGAAAAGTGAAATTTTCCCGTGGGATGAGAAAATAATTAAAATACTTTTTATCCGCGGGTGAAACCGCGGGGCGCAACTAGTTAAGAAATAATTTAGAGTGTTTTAAATTATATCAATTCGTTTGTTCAATGAAGAGATAGGTATATAGATAGATAAAACTCTTTATTGAAACACCACATTACAGGAACAATATACAAGCACAAACATAAAAATTAAGTGTCACAATGGGCGCTTTTATAGCTTAAAGCGATCTCTTCCAGACAACCCAAAGAAGAGTTTACCTATCTATCTAAACGTGGTAAATAAACGTATACCAGAATTATGTTATCATCTGCCGCGCCCTATATTCCTAAAGTTATATAGATATTAATGAAAATGGCAAGCATTTTTTTAAACATCTATAAAAAATCATTATCTGTATACAAACATCGTCAACATTGAAACGCCTAGCTTCAGTATGCCATATATCATTGAAAAAAAGCTGTATTCGCTACCTCTTCTCACTTGTACCACACTCCAGGCGGGGCGTAATGGCCGCGTGCGCTTGACAAGGGCACGCCCTAGCTTACTTTGTTCTAAACGTATTGTACGTATATCCAATTCCTTTGTAATATAACGGCCCGTGTACAGTTTGTTCTACTAAAATATCTTCGAAGTTTAGTGTTCCACTTTTTGGCATTTGGAAATTTTTGCATGCTTGGTTAGCTAACCACAATCTCAAATAGTTGCTAGTGACGTTAGCTTGCGATCAATGAATTGGTAGTTTAAATCCAACAGTAAATTTCCAGTGAAGGAAAATATCATACACTTTAGAAAATGCCCTATCACCGTGGTATGGTTAAATCAAAAAGAACGTAAAGACATTTCCTAACCACAGTACGGCGACACATTTTTCTAGAGCGCTAGGACCCTCAAGATTTTGATATAATTTATAAAATAAATGAATACAATGAATTGACACATTCTTATCAGTCAGTTTATTTATTTATTATATCAATTTAACATAATATAGCTTACAGAGTATCTCCGACACACACTATACTACAAAACTAAGGTGATAATTTTACAATTCGTTTTGTGTACATACTCAAAATCTAATATATATAACTCAAAGGTGACTGACTGACTGACAGCCCAAACCACTGGACGGATCGGGCTGAAATTTGGCATGCAGGTAGATGTTATGACGTAGGCATCCGCTAAGAAAGGATTTTTCGAAATTCCACCCTTAAGAGGGTGAAATGGGTGGTTGAATTATTTTCCCGTAGGCCACGCCGCGGGCGAACTGTGGGCAGGAGCTCGTCATTAATAACGTTACTATGTGCTACAAAAAATTGCTATCTTCAGTAATTTATCATCAATTAAGCACTACCCTGGCTGATGTAAAAAGTTAATTAAATAACAACCTGCTACGTAAAGGTAACCCGATATGTTGAAGCCGCAACAAATCTATGGTACTTAGGCAGTGTACGGTCAGCGGCGCGGTAGGAAGGTTAAGTAGAAGCCCGTGAACGCAAGTATTAAACGAGTTTCAAATCTATCAACACGTGCAGATTCTACGAAAACTAATTGGTATCAAACATAATAGGAAACATGCCAACCGCAAATATTTCGAAACCGAGGATCAAAGTTTATAAGTTGAAATTTTTCATGAAACCGACTCTATCTCAATCAAGATGAGCTTTTTATTTTTGGCGTTAATGCGGCTTACAAATGAATAATTAACTCTAATTTTAGATCAAAATTAGTTAAGAAAAAAAAAAACAATTTTATTTTTGACCTCCGGCGTTACAAATTAAAGAGTATGTCTGGACTGTAGCATCGTAATTACCCAACGGATGAACCAATTTAAATTTTTCTTACTAGAAAGAAAGAAGGAAAGAAAGAAAATTTTTATTCATGGCAAAAAAGAAAAATACTTTATAAAATTTAAGAACATCGTGATTATCAGTTGCCACTAATCGGACCCAACTCAGCATTGCGCTGGCCATACAACCAGCACTAGGCTAATAACTAGGTTTGAAAGTTGATTTATTCGAAAGTATTTTTAGCTACATTTAAAGAAAATCCCCGTTCAATCATCTCCACTCGTCAATCGTCAACCCGTTCTCATCAACATCTTTTTTCTAGTCGGCAGATTTTTTATTTTGAAAAATGTATTGAAATGTAAAAATATTATACTTTCTAGAAAGCCTCTAAATAAAACTCCTAAATCTACTGGAATCTAATCGGTTACGTAAATATAAAAAAAGGAAAAAGATCGTCTCAGTAATATATAATTAAACTTTCACAATACAGAAGATTTTTATTTCAACAATACAATATTGCAATTACCATTTTAATAATTAAATAATAAACAGTAATGAAAGTACGCGAATGTGTACCAGCCGACTGCCGGCGTTATTTTCATTTGCGAAGCATATTGTTGTGCCCGGGTTAAATTAAAATGTTTAATTAAAAGCAATACACCTGATTAAATAATATACAAAATAAGCTGTAGCGACATATTTTAATTAATTTAGCTAAAATAGTATTGATATATTGGTTGAAAATATTAGGGATATACTTAAGTATGTTGTGGGTAGATCCAAAAATATTAACTTTAGAATTTGTTGTTTGTGTCTATATAAAAATGTATCACGCAAAAAGTAATGGATGGATTTTAGTGCCGTTTGCTGTTATGTATTCTCTGGAGTTCTGAGCGGAGTAACATTTTTATTTATTATTTATTTATACAATTGTTTCAACTTGTATACAAAAATGAGTTTTACGTATTTTTTGTTAAGAGATTCCGTGCCGTCAGGCGGACGTTGGAAAGACAAAAAAACAAATCTTGATTGTAAACGGAAAGGGAAGAAGTAAGGTGGAAAACAGGAGAAGAAAGAGATGAGAAGTGTAGAAAAAGGGCTAATGAGTGGGATGGTCAAAACATAAAATTAACCAGTTCGAAGCCGGGGTGGAAGTAGATTATAATTCTATTTTATATTGCCTCCTAATGCAAGAAAAGCACCATTAAATGAAACGCACGGGAGGAAATAGCTACAAAATAAATACCCTGTCTTTATGGTACATTACAGTTTAATGTTTTGTGAGCTAATGATGTTTGCCGTGAATGCATTTTGTAGAGCTATGAAAACTGGGACCAAATTATTTTCACAGAAATTTAAAAAAAATAAAGGCAACCCGTAGTTCTTGTGGAAGTGTTCTCATCTAGTGAGTATTACATACCTACACATTAAAAGATTAAAAAAGAAAAAACATCAATAAACACATAAACATGACATAATAGAATTTCCTCCTTCTTTCCAATCAGTTAAAAATGGTGTGGGTCGACATACTGCCATGCTACGATACGATGCTACGGTGTAGACCCGTAGCCCTTAATGTGCCTGCTACGAGTCTACGAGATCTCCGTAAGGCGTTTCAATATTATCATCTTTGCTTTTTTTCTCAGTTTCTTTATATATTAGTTACTGTTTGCTTTGAATTAGAAACTCTTATGTGATCATTTCGAACATCCGGCTTTAACCCTTTTTAACTCTTCTGAGTGGATGCTAGGTTACTTAATGCTATCTTCTCAAAACTACAATTATTTCCAAAGATTTTGTGTGTGTTTTGTTGGTGGATGAATTCCTATTCGAATATTCATTTCACAATATTGAAGTATCACCACTTCAATAATTTGACTTTCTCGCACGTAGGCGTTTATAAATCCAAGATTAAGAATCTTTCGAGGATAGGAATGTTTGTTAATTTAAATTACCTCAATTTAGCGGAATTACGCTAGATATTCTTATTTCATTTTGTATCTAGGAATGCTTGTATTTTGGCTTTATTGTTATACATATTCAAGGATATTTTCTGTTTTAAAACTTTGCATATTTTGTCTACTCAAGTTGTCAGTGTAAGAATGTGTTCTGTGTACCTAATCAGAAGCCCTGAAGTACTGAAAACTAACTAAATGCAATAAGATATTACATATCTATTTAATAGGTATTTTGACAGCCTCTGCGGCGTGGTGGTTGAGCAGATTGGCTCATAGCCTGGAGGCGGCGGGTTCGATTCCCGCGGAAAAGCATTTGTGCACAGAAAAACAACGCAAACGCTTGTTCTGAATCTGGTTGTTGTGGGACTATGGTCCTCGTAGTTCCTGGGTACTCGGAGAATCCTAGTTAGGGTCCAGGATCTATGTATGTGATCATTGGGCGTTATTATCTGGATTTTTTGACCAATTTGTTAGTCTTTCACTAAATTAGTTACACACAACTTGTATTAATGAAACTGCTATATTTGCTTGTCGGGTAATTACTCCACCTAAGTTAAGATGGTATGAGAACAGTTAGGTTTCAATTTGTCCCGTTCTAAACTTTAGACAGAACTAATTATGACGTTTAGTCGGTGTTTTCACCGGTCATTGGCTCAGTTAAACACCTGTTTACACTACGCGACACACTGTCTGTAGCACAGTGTAAACGGGTGTCGCAGAAGATGCCTGCAAAACTGCCACGAAATGCATTATAGCGTGGCTTTGCTGCGAGAAGCGTTCCTTGGAGCTCCTGGAACAACCCAGAGACCTGCGCTGACTTCGGAGGATTGCTAGCCTTCCTGAACATTGGATGTGTAAGGTTATATAATTTATGCATATTGATTGATTATTTTTTTAATTAAAAGTATCACAGTAATTTATACTATTAATAATAAATAGTGTATTCTTTACAAGTATTAAAACGACGAGCTCCTGTCACCACTTTAGTCAGTCGAAGCACCCGCCATTTTGATGTGCGCGAACGTCAGTGCAGTTGCTAGACAAATCGGTTGGACTGACTGCACGTGAATCGGTTATTCACTCGTTCTCCTGAAAGTGGTAATCGAGAGTGGCGTGGTTCCTGCTAGAATGAGCTAAGGTTAGTACAGTGTGCTAATGTAATGTAATTATTAGAGTTCTATTATTGGCTCCTATGCATATTGCAATCAAATATTGTAGATTAAATCATTTTATTTACTGTTAAACTATCATTTGTTTATCACAGTTATGTTCGTAACAGATGGCTGGACTAATGCGCGGCACTTTATCACGTAAAAAAGCCTGCTATACCTACCTGTCTTCTATTATTATTAGACACTATTTGTACAGCTACACATGGTAGGTGAATGTATGTACACAATGGTAATGGCACAAAACAAGGGAACGACACCTCAGACAGTGCGTCCCTTCACCGCAACCCCCTAATTGTTGCCGTGTCTATGCCATATTTATATACTAGAACAGTAGTTAAGCTTGATACCGCTTTATAGGATTACGCATAAATATTGATTGTTGTGTGCCAGACATGGTAAAGCATTCGAATATATTAAAACTTATGCTGTGACTGTAAGATCGAATACAGCGCCTGGGTTGGGTTCTCAGTGAATTAGCCGTAACATACTTTTATTATTATACATACTTTTATACGTATATATTAGGATTATGATTAGATTATGTGAATAATATTCTCCACTTTCCGCGATTTTCAATATTATATGATACAAGCTACAAATCTGTATAAAACTGCAAACAATCTTGAATTTTCTGCTTTAGAATGGTCAATGGAAATGGAACGTTAACTTAGGGGTGGTAACTACCCAAACGAGCAATATAAAATGCCTTCCCTCCATGATATATATTTGTCACGATGTTGTAATTCACTGAAAGCTGAATATCATTACAGGATTTGAGCCGACGACTTAATCCCAAGTCGATTTCACTGCTGAACAACTGAGCTATCATACTCGTAGGTCAATTCCGTTACGCATTTGTCGTGCTGAGATACTGTTGAAAGTAAACTCTGTCATCATATATATATATAATAAAAAATGAAATAAAAAATAAAATACACATAAAATTCATATATATAAGGACTATGGTTCTGACTGACTGCCTGAATGACTTATATATCAACGAACAGCGTAAACTGCTGGTCCTAGACTTGCAACTTGGAGGGTGTGTTCTTTATGAAGTGTAGGTATCCACTAAGAAAGGGTTTTCCAAAATTCCACGCCCAAGAGGGGAAATGGGTGGTTGAATTATTTTCCTATAGGCCACGCGGGTGAAGCCGCTGGCAGAAGCTAGTATAGGTATAAGGCACATGAATACGTCGTTCCTAAAGTTGGATGGCAAGAAACTTAGTAGGCGCCCAGGGGACTCATGTTAGAAATGAAGTTCCACCACAGATCACTTTTTCACGAAGCTTCTGTGACCTTGATGATATATTGGCTTAGTGATGTATCGTAGATAAACTTTGAATAGACAGAAAATAGTTAAATTTAGACTAAAACAAGCACACATATTTTAGGTAATTTTTTGAGATTTTTCTGTTGTCTTTCTCACGTTTCATAATGCAAGTTATAGTTTTAGTAAAATAAATCACATTAATGTAACACTAACGTAACCTTATGTACTGTAGATAGAATACTGCATTTTTCTGCAGTTTCAACCCCTGGTAACTTTTGCTTTGCGTCTGCCAAGGGCGGGGAATCCAGACATCAGTCTGGTTCTATTTCTAAAAGATTTGTAGTAAAAGTTGGTTTATTAAAGTTTTAAGCAACGAAGCTAATTAGAAAGAATGGAAATTAACTACTAACTAAAACAAAATCTGCAATATGCAAATAAATCTGAATATTATCCCTTAACATCGGGTGAACAAGCTCGCACGTCATTCAGTAACACAATGCATCATATGCATTCTGTCACAGAGTTATGCCTTTTATACTTCTTCAATAAGCCCAAACAGTTACATTTTTATTTTATTTTTATTTTCCGCACATAACATAATGGTGGTGTATAAATAAATAAATAAATATTTGTGGACATTTCACACAGCACCATCTAGCCCCAAACTAAGCACAGATAACTGATAAAATACTTATATGTTTGTAAATACATACTTAGAATACAATATAACAGCCAAAGGTGGTAGGACTTTACTGCAAAGTTCGTCAAGCCACCGCCACCGCTTTGCCAGTTATTCTGCCGCCAAGCAGTAGTGCGCAAGCACTGCTGTGTTCCGGTTTGAAGGGCACTGTAGCTAGTGAAATTACTGGGCAAATGAGACTTTATGATCTGATTTCACAGTTTAGTAATCTTATTACAAGATTGTGCTGATGTCTCAGGATGACGTGCGCAGTGTAGTGTCACGCGAAACTCTATACTTTAGAGTTCCGAGTAGCACTGCAGCTGATATGGGCAGCCGTGTCTTTTAACATCAGGCGAACGGATAGCTCGTCACGTCATTCCTTAACATAAAAAAAAACGAACATCGATGTTCTTATTATTAATTTATTTTACTAATACTAAATACTACCTTCTACAGAAATAAAACATTTGGACTTCAATGTACTAGCCGCGATGATCTATATACAATTCAAATGCTCCAGCCCACTACCGGATCTTTAACTTGTTGCATTAAGTCAGTTCTTGACAGGTAACATCTTCAAATTTGCCTGTTCTTTCAATTGCAGACGCTATATGCAGCATGTCGGTATCCACGTAGATATTGGATAGTAAGCAAGTTTGCAGCGTCACGTAGCCTGGAGACAAAATGTTCCCAAACATGACTCGCAATATGTTTGGGAACATTTTGTCTTCTGGTATATCCAGATTTTTGTAAACTAGCAGAATCATCCCGGATTGATACAAAAAGTATTAAAAAAAGTACCTATTTTTTGTAAGGTATATTTATCGAGTTGCTTTTTTTTATACGTACAAATTTGGCTTGGTAATAAATATATAGCTATATGATCTTAGAGAATTTAGCCACTCTTTTGAATTTGACTAAATTATCGGACTCAATTAATTCACCTAATAAAAACCATTCCAAAATACACCATCATTGACCAAGCAAACACGCTATACGATCGGAGAAATAATAATAATAACGCCCAACGATCACATTCTTAGATCTTGGACCTTAACTAGGATTCCCTGTGTCTAAGGACCCAGGAACTACGAAGACCATAATAATATGGTTCCACTACACAACGCAGAACAAGTATTGGCGCTTTTTTTTTCTGTGCACAAATATTAGGTCTTTACCTATGAAATTGCCGTTTTGTTTGAAAAAAGTTAAAGTTTTTTTTTTTTTAACTTATTTATTTCTTTTATTCAAAGTAATCACCCCTGCAATCAATGCATCTTTGCCAACGCTGTGGCAGTTTATGGATGCCCTTCTTGAAAAAATCAGCAGGACGGGAGGCAACAAACTCTTCAAAGGCGTTTTGTACTGCCTCTCGGGAATTGAATTTTTTTTCCGCTAAAAAGTTGTCCAAATTTTGGAAAAAGTAATAGTCGGTAGGCGCAAGATCTGGTGAGTATGGCGGATGAGGGAGAGCTTCCAAACCCAACTCATGCAGCTTAGAGACGGTCTGTTGTGCAGTATGGGGTCGCGCGTTGTCGTGAAGTAGCAGTGGAGACGACCGATTGACCAAAGCTGGTTGCAGACGTGCGAGTTTCGCCATCATTGTGGTCAGTTCTTCAATGTACACATCTGCAGTAATGCTCTCGCCGTTTTGTAAAAAGCTATGATGAATCACACCAGCACTAGACCACCAAACTGTGACCATCACCTTTCTAGGGGTAATTTTTCGATTTGCACATTGCTTTGGTACCGAACCAGGATCTAACCAACTTGCTGAGCGGTTTCGATTGTCAAAAAGGATCCATTTTTCGTCGCACGTAACAATTCGGTTCAAAATTCCTTCATTTCTGTGCCTGTTAAGCAGCGCAAGGCAAGTCTCGACGCGTACGTTGCCCTGGCGATCGTTAAGTTCGTGGGGCACCCATCTATCAAGCTTTTTTATCTTGCCAATCTGTCGCAAATGGACCAATATTGTTTTGATGCTTACATCAAAAGCTGCTGCCAGCTCAGCTGTAGATTGAGATTCATCAGCTTCCACAATCGCCTTTAATTCATCATTGTTGACCAAAGTTTCCGGACGACCACGAGGTTCATTTTTCAAGTCAAAATTCCCAGAACGGAACCGAGCAAACCAATAACGGGTTGTACGTTCGTTTGCACAGTTCTCTCCGTAAACGTCGTTGATGTTACGTGTCGTTTGTGCCGCGTTGGTGCCACGACGGAACTCATATTCCATAATTACACGAAATTTCAAAGTATCCATTATGAGGAAAAATGTTGAAATGTAATGAAAATACAACGCTAATCAATAAACAAAAGACTTATATTGTAAATAGAATGTCATATTTTTAAAACAAAATTAATTTGAATTTAGAATTCATAGCCAATCAACGTCACGTCACGGGAATCGAACGCGCCGCCTCGTTATGAGAAGACCTGCTCAACCACCATACCACAGAGGAGTCAAAATATAGTATATCTTATAATATTATACAGTAAAACAGTGATTGATAGCAAGCGTGGCAATAGAAGAGGCGGCAGATATGAAAAGACGATAAACTTTGTTAGTAAACATTTTTTCTCGTTTCATTAAGGCCAAGGTCAGATCACCTGTCCTGAATAAAAGCATTGTATTAGTTTCGCTAATGCATCCTCTCGCCATTAGCGGGGGTCTAATGAGCCCTGTCTATCAATGTAGCCACAGGGTGCTGGATACAGTGGTAAATATCCCACGGTTTTAGCCATGGAAAAAAATATCGTTAGATTTAATATCTGCAGGAGAAGTAAGGTGTTGTATAGCTATTAGAATAATTAGTTGATATGACAATGGGCAGGCCATATCGCTCGTAGAATTGACAACCTGGGATTTTATTTTTATTTTTATGTTATTGATTGATGTGACGAGCTAGTCGTTCACCTGATGTTAAGTGACACGGCCGCCCATAACAGAACAGTGTCACTCGGAACTCTAACATGTAAAGTTTCGCATGACTGCTGCATTGCGCACATCATCCTGAGACATCAACACAGTCTGGTAATAAGTTTACTCGACTGTGAGATCAGATCATAAGTCTCATTTGCCCAGTAATTTCACTAGCTACAACCTGGGAAATGGGGAAATGTAAAACGGGGAAGACAGGTTCTCGAGTGGCGACCACAAACCGGAAGACGCAGCGTATTCCGGCCCCCTGGGTGGACCGACGATCTAGTCACCGCGGGGAGGCCACCGATCAAAGTGGCATTCTCTGGGGGGCCTACTGTGACTCAGCAGTCTTCAGGCAGTTGATGACGATGATGAAGGTTTAATATGGCATATAATTTATCACCATTCAAAATTTAATTTAAATACGTTCGCTATTACTGCGTGAAGAAGAAACAAACACTTTAAAGTACTTATACATATCAAAGTAGCAGGGTTTTAAAATAATTATATAAGGAAATTTTATATTTATATTATTTGACAAGGTCAACTTTCACAACCTATTGCTAAGTTTTTGTTTGATTTTTTTATTTTTTTTATACATAACTAAAACTAAACTAATAAACCTGCACTGGGTTTATTAAGGGGTTAAGGGTTAAGTAATTGTGTAGAAATGATCACCAACGAAACTCGGTAGTACATAGATTATTTTACGTCAGTTATTTACAGCCTATAAAGATTTTTAAGTGAAACTCTTTTAGGTACGCTTGATTTTGGGGTGAGCTGAAGCGGTGAGGCGAATGGAAATTGAGATGGAGATATATTTAAGTGAAGATAGAAAGAAAGAGTTACGTTTCGAGTATTACTCTGTAGGGAGAGATGGAGCTAAAGAAGTTTTACTTCAGTCATGCGGTCTGAGGTACACTCGTTTTAAAAAAAAATTAAGTTTTATGATGGAGTCCAAAGGAAAAACGTTAAAATTTACCTCGGGCACTCGCGTATGCTACCGATATTATCATTCCTGTCCACACATATTATTATTATTCCTTTAAATAATGTAAGTACCTCGCTGCATGAAGATAGGCAACTGTACTCATTCCACTAAAGGGCTCAAAAGGTCCCCTCTGAAACTAGATACAACTTCCCTAATGAGTTGAAAACACAATCAGTTGGCATTCCGTGTGATTGTGCGCAACTTGCGGGGCTCGGGATACCGTTAAGTGCTCTTTCGATAGTTTTGACGGAGGTGCTTATAGGTACTGTTAATGTTAGAGTATCCGATTTTGGTAGGTTTTTGGAGTAAAACTTATTTACGCACGCTTGGCTTTGAGGTAAAATAATTCCTCATGATTCAGATTCAAAAGTGTAGCAATTGAATTTGTTAGTGAATGATGTGACAAGCTAGTCGTTCGCCTGGTGTTAAGCGCCACGGCCGCCCATAACAGAACAGTGTCGGACTCGGAACTAAAACACAAAGTTTCGCGCGACACTGCACTGCTCACATCAATCTGAGACATCAGCACAGTCTAGTAATAAGATTACTCAACTGTGAGATCAGATCATAAAGTCTCAATTGCCCAGTAATTTCACTAGCTACAGTGCCCTTCAAACCGGAACACAGTAGTGCTTGCACACTACTGCTTGGCGGCAGAATAACTGGCAAAGCGGTGGTACCTACCTAGACGAACTTTGCAACAAAGTCCTACCACCTAGTAAATGACGTTTTATTATCTAAACGGGGCAATGCTGCCAGCATGTTGGGTACGCTACCTACTGGTAGTGGGCTAGAGCATTTGGACTGTCTATAGGTCATCGCGGCCAGTATATAGTCCAAATGTTTTTTTTGCAGTAACAGGTAGTGTTTAGTATTAGTTATTATATCATTGTAGTATTTAGTTTGAAAATAAAGGTTTTATCCCGATAAAAATATAAACAGTGGCTTATCGTGAGTCAAATATTTGGAAATTTAATAACGGCTATTAGAAATAAAATAATTCACAAAATTTTGTCGTAGTCTTGAACTCAACAATCATTTACATTCATCCCACAATTTTCTTTACATTACTAAGTGATGCTATCTACCACTTTTAGCGCATGATTTTTGCCATTGTACAATTATTTGACCTACACGTTTAATTAATGCAAATAGCAACCTGTATCAACGTGAAATGCGATATCAGCAGTCAAAGCTTATGCCAGGTGTTTGATATTAATTACAATTAGCCTGTTCACTGATACACTAATTTAAATCGTTAATTAGGTGTATAATCGCTACCTACCTACTAAAACTTAGCTTTATTATTATAAAAAAACGAATGTGCTTTAGCAAACACGACTGAAGTAAAACTTCTTTAGTTTAGCTCCATTTATTAGCCGGTATAACTTTTTTAATGTTAATATTGCCATCTTGACAATTGTAAATCATCATTTTACTGGACATACCAAAATAATAATACAAATTTAAAGTAATTTTTAACTTTGATATGTTGACGATGGGCATCTACGTGAACCAACAACTTTCAACTTCCGTTCGCCTCTTTACGCATTCACCAGCTTACTCCCCAAGTCAAGCGTGCGTAAAGAAGTTTTACTTCAAAACGGAAATACTCGCTTATCAAGTTGGTACTTAATGCATGACCTAACGTACAAAGTCCATGTAAATAGCTGTTAATATCTTAATTTTATACGATAAAAAGTTGTCGCTTGTATTGACTAGTTAATTAAGTAGCTATTGCTACTGAAATAGGTAGTGTTTTCAAAATCTCGTATATATATATAGCATGATAATAAGTCCAATTATTATCCTATGAATAACATTGGCGATTATTATAATTGCGAATGCTTACATCCTTGACAGCCTCTGTGGTGTGGTAGTTGACCAGGTCAGCCCGGAGGCGGCGCGTTCGTTCCCCGCGGCAGGACAAGTATTTATGCACAGAAAAAAAGACGCCAATACTTTTTCTGTGTAAATACAGAAATTCCTAGTTGGGGTCCAGGATCTATGTATGTCATCGTTGGGCGATATTTATTTATTTAAGAAGTTAACATTTACACACTGGGGATTTTTCGTATTATAAACCAGACTAGATGGCTAATACTTTCTCGCTATCGCCTAACATGATAATATATTTTAGTGTATACTCCTGCCAATAAAGAAATCAGAGTTTTCAATTTCCATTTTCTACTTGACCAATCATAGCAGTGCGCCTTTCATTTTGCACCGAACCTATTGGTTACTTTCCCATGAAAAACACTGGTCTGGTAGTGCAAGTTTACTAATAAGACAGTCCTAAACAAAACATTTTATGACTCTAAAGCCAATTTTCACCACAAAATTAGCATACACATCCAGATGTTACTGCGGAGCGCAGCTGTGAAATCATAACATAAAACACGTTTATAGCGGCATATCTCAGGGGTGAGCCACAGTAAAATCGTGTGTAAAGTAAAAAGTTGGCATATGCCAGGGCCACATACGAATCCAAGCTGAGAAAATGATGGGTGTATTTTAATTGTATCATTCAAACATATTTTTTGAACTACCTTTTGTCATAGTAACTGGAATTTGTGAAACTGTACTATGTTGTATTCATTTTTGTAAATATTTTTTGGATTTTTTTGAGGCATATAGTAAGTTCCCAGTTACTCGAATTAGGGGTTGGACTTGTATAGGGTTTCACATTGAGGTAGGTATTCTCCGAGTGGCGTTACGCTAAGTCAACTACTATATTTTCAGCAGTGGACGTCTAACGGCTGATGATGCATTTAGGGCTATTTTTGTTTAAAAATTAAATTACTTTTACTGCAATTTATTCTTTAACACATCATTTTAGCACTAATTAAAAAAAAATCGCCACTATAGAGACACAAATAAAAACCAGAACGAGGCTTAAAACACTACAGCATAATATATATATGTCATAGGATAACGGAGTAACTTTTGCACGTTCTTTTAAATTTTAGGAAAAGTAGCGTATACATCATAATACTTGGCAAATTTTAATATTCTAAGATAACACTATCCATACATTCAACGACAAACATGAACAAATACTGTGAAAATACCATATAATATTATTCTTCATTCAAAATATATCAAATCATTTTTCAGAAAGAATTCCTATACAGAAGCAATTAAATGTAAGCAGCATTTCTTCGAAATATGATTTCGACTTTCAACAGAGCACCGTTCAATTGCTGAGAGCGGCACAAGACAGATTTGCCGAGAACGCCTCTACGGAATTGCACTGAGCCGGGGCATGCTGGGGCATGCCGGGGTATGTGGGGTATAAATGCACGGACGCTCGCTAACACTGAATCACAATAAACTGGATAGTTATGACCCACGGGGGACGAATCAGTGGCTTCCACGTTTCCACACTTGCCTTACGAGCCGAGAAAACGGAAAATGTGATATGGTAACTTTAATATGTAAAGTTTTGAGCAGTTTCATTTTCATATGACTCTACACAGGAATATATTAACTCGATAATCTCTACTGCGTCGACCAAACCACAAATCAGTAAAAAAATTGTACACGTAAACTTTGGAATTAATTTATTTGACAGCCTCTGTGGGTGTTTGAGCAGGTCGGCTCATAATCCGAAGGCGACTGGTTCGATTCCCGCGGCACGACAAGTATTTGTACACAGAAAAAAGCGCAAATACTTGTTCTGAGTATGGGTGTTGGAGGACCATGGTCCTCGTAGTTCCTGGGTCCCTAAACACAAGAAATCCTAGATGGGGTCCAGGATCTATGTATGTGATCGTTGGGCGTTATTATTATTATTAATAATTACTTGATATTTTAACAATAAGGTTACCTATTAGGTATAACTGTTTGCTAACGTGATTCTTATTATATAATGGCATTGCTATTTCTACTATGAATAATCATTAATTAGATAGCACTTAACATTACGCGTACTCAATGCAATTAACTTAATTGCTGCTAGACATAATATTTTCCCTAACGCATGTACAGAGATGTCATAAACACAAATGTAAATATCAAGTCATAAAGATAAAGAATCAAACTCAAAACATCCACAAACATCTTAAAACTATTTCCACCCGGAAAATTCCTACTTAAGAGAAAGCACACTGCAGCTTGATGCACATCTGGCGAATTTTGTCTACAGAACTCGTCCATCAATCATTGACGAGGTTTTGATCGAGGTTCGATGTGACATCTCTAGCCGTGCTCTTGCCTGATTTTCCCTGATGTCCCTGATGTGCCTGATGTGGCCAAACGTGGCTTGTTGTGCCAAATCTGTCTGACACGTTGATACGCTGTTGTAACATAAAATATGGATTTGTGACGGTTCGCCAGTTTCATGTGGCAGCTCAATAAATAGGAGGTGAATTGATAGAGCTGTTTTGTTTTAGATTTTTTAATTTTTTAGACTGAACTGAGTACAAAGTTAGATGGATAAAACAAATGACTACTTGGTAATCTGTATATCTGCTATTGTAATAAGTGTAAACACTGGAGTTTTGGCGGGAAAACGAAACAGATACGCATCTGTTTCGTTTTTCTTCCAAAACTTCACACCTCTCGCTTATCACAGGAGAGGTTTGCCACAATCACCACGCTTGAGTTTTGGCGGGGAAAAGGAAAAGATTGCGTCACCGCATTGTATTATTTTCCAAAACTTGTGTTATTTTCAGTGTTAGTGCATAAACTTGGTGGCATTTTATTCGTTAAGTGCTGGATTACATCATAAGTGTGGGAAAGTGATATAATGATGGTAAAACGTTTTTTTCGTGTTGTTTCCAAAACTCCATAGAAGCTTCTGGTAAAGTTGCCACCACTTTACTAGGAGTATGACTTGACTAGAATAGACTATGACTTGACTTGATGACTTGGACTGTGACTTGACACATATCTGCATAAAATATCATTAACTTAATAAATTATTAATTACTTGACACTGGCTAAATATACAAAAGTGTGGAGCCAAAACACAAAAAAAGTGTAAACATCTGTATTATTCTTTACTAATGTTGCTATAAGATCGTACTCTCCATTTAGGTTTACACTTTATGATACGATTTTCTTTTCTTTCTTTCAGAAACACTGTGGCTAAGCACAGGGGACTAATCGGGTGCATTCATTCAAAATTCGCCTCTGCTGCAAAAGTTTTAAAGCCCACTAAAATGGCTGAGATATAGTGTAAAGCCCAATATCGTTAACTACAAATATTGGATCTTTTCGATATTGCTTCTCTTATCCCGGTTATTGTGATAAAATATAAAAATTTTGCGAAATTCTTTTACAGTTTCACTTTTGTAATATTTTTGCCAAGCTTTAAAAATCACTAGGTGGTAGGACTTTTCTGCAAAGTTCGTCTAGGTAGGTAACACCGCTTTACCAGTTTTATTCTGCCGCGAAGCAGTAGTGTGCAAGCACTATTGTATTCCGTTTTGAAGGGCACTGCATCTAGTGAAATTACTGGGCAATTGAGACTTTATCATCTGATCGCACAGTCGAGTAATCTTATTACCAGACTATGCTGATGTCTCAGGATGATGTGCGCAGTGCAGTGTCACGCGAAACTTTATATTTTGGATGTCCGCGTGACACTGTTCTGTTATGGGTGGTCGTGTCGCTTAACATCCGGTTTTAATAGCTTACAGTCATTTAGAAAACTAAAACGTTATGTTAATAGCAGTTTGAAAGAAAAACCTCGTCATAGTTTTATCATCAACTCCCACGGCGCTACATTGTCCACACATACTTGAGCAAGTCGTGAAAAGGGCCACATCGGAACGACACTTCTGAACTTGTCTCCTTTTATATTATGATCCCCGGACACTTCTCCTCATAGCCATCACGCCTGATTTATATCTTATTTACTGTAAAGGTTTACCCTTCAACGCAGACTTTTGTTTAACTTACCAAGATACACTTCAGGGGTTGTATCGTAAATCAATCCATCTGACGTTGCGGGGAATTGCGTTTTTTACGACATCACAACCTTGGGACAGAAACGTTCCCCGTCTCTCTCGCTCTTATGTTGGAGGTTAACGAGGGAGAAAGAAAAAAAGATTTACTGGTTAGTGACGGTGGATGATGTGCATGTAGATTTTCATGTTTAAAACGATGCGATGATATATACTTTACTAACGGATTTCTATAGTAGTTTGAATTTAGTATATAGAAGGATAAGCTATAAGATGGCTTGAGGGATCTTCAGTTAATAAGTACTGAAAAACTTCAAATTTGGATCTGAGTTTGAAAGCCACGCGTAGGTTCTATTATTAATTCTGTGACCGCACTGCACTACATACATTTATTATTATTATTTATTCTGGCTAAGCGTCTCTACGTCTATCCGCGACTATTACCACCCGGAGAACAATACGGAAATAACCAAGCATTAGCCGTTTACTAAAATAGCAAATGCTTACTTTGAACGCCATTGTCGTTGTCCATTACACTGGATTGACAATTTTTTGTGGTAATTCGGCAGTCAAAGGAGAGATCAAAGTCAAAAATTTATACGCACTAAATATTATATAACTAGTTGCGCCCCGCGGTTTCAGCCGCGCATAAAAAGTATCTTGTGCTAATATTACCGGATATTTATACTGAAGAGTTTACGCGGCAAACAGAGAAAACTCGAGTGAAACCGGGTCAGTTCTAGTTAAGCCATAAAAGCTTAAGCCATTAAAAACCTATCTTTCGGGTACCAAACTTTATAGCCAAAGTGACGTTACAACCGTTTAATCCCCCGAAACCACAGAACCCAGCGATCCTAACACTCACTCGGAGGGTCAGAAAGGTCAACATGACGGTCCAAGCTAACCGCAAAGCCTTTTGACTATCTACTTGTTTATATTGACAGCCACTGTGATGTGGTTGAGCAGGTCGACTCATAACCCGGAGGCGGCGGGTTCGATTCCCGCAGGACAAGTATTTGTGCGCAGAAAAAAGGCACACTACTTGATCTGAGTCTGGGGGTGTTGTGGGACCATGGTCCTCGTAGTTCCTGCGTCACTAAATACAGGGAATCCTAGTTAGGGCCCAGGATCTAAATGTATGTGATCGTTGGCCGTTATTATTATTATTGATAATCAATTTACTTGATTAAAACAATCTTGGTAATAATAAGGTAATGCCAAGTGTTCAACCGACTTAATATTTTGTCGCCTAGAAAAGAAAGAAAACGTGATTATCCCTAGAACAAGAAAAATTACATACTTAGAAAGCGTCGTAAGTAGTAGGTAATATCTTTAGTCTTAAAGTAGCTATAAGAACACTTTTTCTAAGAACTTGAACAACGTTTGACCTAGAATCTAGAATAATATTTTTGGTAGAGTGAGCATCGAAAAATTTCATCTGTCCCATAGTCGCTGAAAATAGTTAGAACTTTTCATTACCGTCAGACCTTCTAAGTTGAAATTTTTTAGAGGTTTTTTTACACATGTATGGCAATAAATACGTACATTGAGTTCGCGCATTTTAAGCAATCGTGCATGCAAAGTTTATTTTAAAAATAATGATTTTTTTAAACCGATGGATAAAATGAAGTGTTCATTTTTTTTTAGTTATAGGAAAAGCGTTTGTCTACAAACATCATTGTCATTTAGACATACGGAAGAAAATAAATCACATAAGCAAAAAAAAATGTCTTTTTCTTTATTATGTGATTTATTTTTTTCCGGATAAAAACTCGCCGTTGTGTTTTTGTGAAAGAAAGTAGAGAATTTGAATAACAAGCATTTTCCAAATTGAAACCGATATATTAAATTAATAATATCTAAATATATATAACTCAAAGGTGACTGACTGATTGACTGACTGACATAGTGATCTATCAACGCACAGCCCAAACCACTGGACGGATGTGGCTGAAATTTGGCATGCAGGTAGATGTTATGACGTAGGCATCCGTTAAGGATTTTTCGAAATTTCACCCTTAAGAGGGTGAAATGGGTGGTTGAATTATTTTCCCATAGGCCACGCCGCGAAGCTGCGGACAGAAGCTTTATCATATTTTTACAAAAATCGTTACTCGTTGCGTCTACCTAACGTTCAAGATCGATGAGACACTACAACTAGAATTACAGTCTTACAAACTCTCTCAAACTGTTACCATACTCGGGAGTAAGATTAATTAATCCTCTACACCGACGCCATCTGTCTCTCGAGGCGTTAAAAGCGCGCGTGAGGAGCGAACATTAATCATGCATCGCGGTTCACTGCGCCGCCGCCGCACCTGATAAACTGTACCAACGTTTCTACATTATAGAGCTTTCTTGTCAGAGAATCTAGAAACTATGAGTTAGTATCATTTAAGGTATAAGCATTGTAAGGCTGTAACCCTGCTAATCGTAAGATTGTAATCTAAGGGTGGTAACCAGTGGTTATTAACTAGAAATGACACACCATCATTACGCTCTACCAGCGTCCGTATTTCCCAAAAGCTATAATCTTAGCCTTCAAATCGAGTGAACAGGGTATCTTCTAGGCAAGCGTGTTACATTCTAGACCGCATGCCACTTACCATCAGGTCATATATTGGTCAAACGCAAAGCTATCAAAAAATAAAAAAAAACTTCTACTTTGGCTAAAAACTTTTTGAGACTATCGGACCTTTCTCCTTTCATAATAACTATAAATATTAGCAGTAGATTTTCCAACAGACAAAGACAATCAATCAATCAGTCAGCCAATGCAGAACTCTATGATTTGCATCATAACGTCTAGGATTACAAATGTTGTATACATGTTAATATAATAGGTCTTTACCTATGAAATTGCCGTATTGCAGTACAGACTTTTTCAAACAAAAAAAAGTTTTGATTGGCTATGATTCTAAATTCAAATTAATTTTGTTTTAAAAATATGACATTCTATTTACAATACAAGTCTTTTGTTTATTGATTAGCGTTGTATTTTCATTACATTTCAACATTTTTCCTCATAATGGATACTTTGAAATTTAGTGTAATTATGGAATATGAGTTCCGTCGTGGCACCAACGCGGCACAAACGACACGTAACATCAACGACGTTTACGGAGAGAACTGTACAAACGAACGTACAACCCGTTATTGGTTTGCTCGGTTCCGTTCTGGGAATTTTGACTTGAAAAATGAACCTCGTGGTCGTCCGGAAACTTTGGTCAACAATGATGAATTAAAGGCGATTGTGGAAGCTGATGAATCTCAATCTACAGCTGAGCTGGCAGCAGCTTTTGATGTAAGCATCAAAACAATATTGGTCCATTTGCGACAGATTGGCAAGATAAAAAAGCTTGATAGATGGGTGCCCCACGAACTTAACGATCGCCAGCGCAACGTACGCGTCGAGACTTGCCTTGCGCTGCTTAACAGGCACAGAAATGAAGGAATTTTGAACCGAATTGTTACGTGCGACGAAAAATGGATTCTTTTTGACAATCGAAAGCGCTCAGCAAGTTGGTTAGATCCTGGTTCGGTACCAAAGCAATGTGCAAAACGAAAAATGACCCCTAGAAAGGTGATGGTCACAGTTTGGTGGTCTAGTGCTGGTGTGATTCATCATAGCTTTTTACAAAACGGCGAGAGCATTACTGCAGATGTGTACATTGAAGAACTGACCACAATGATGGCGAAACTCGCACGTCTGCAACCAGCTTTGGTCAATCGGTCGTCTCCACTGCTACTTCACGACAACGCGCGACCCCATACTGCACAACAGACCGTCTCTAAGCTGCATGAGTTGGGTTTGGAAGCTCTCCCTCATCCGCCATACTCACCAGATCTTGCGCCTACCGACTATTACTTTTTCCAAAATTTGGACAACTTTTTAGCGGGAAAAAAATTCCATTCCCGAGAGGCAGTACAAAACGCCTTTGAAGAGTTTGTTGTCTCCCGTCCTGCTGATTTTTTCAAGAAGGGCATCCATAAACTGCCACATCGTTGGCAAAGATGCATTGATTGCAGAGGTGATTACTTTGAATAAAAGAAATAAATAAGTTCGAAAAAAAAAATACTTTAACTTTTTTCAAACAAAACGGCAATTTCATAGGTAAAGACCAATATTATGCAGACAGGTAGCGACTACCGACCATCCAAATAATAATAATAATAATTTTGGGCAACAGATGGCGCCAGTGGGACAAATTAGTTCATCTTGTTAGTTTGAGACCATGTGTCAGTAATGTGGAGAATGCTTTAATTTTTTTTGTTTTGTTTTGGCTCCACACTTTTGTGTATTTAGCCACAACGCTTTAATTGTTACCTATAATAATAGATAAACAATTAAAAAGCGTATAATACTCGTCTGCACTAAAGTTTGACAGTTGCCAAGGTTGAATTTATCTCCCTAAAGTTGGGCAATTAATACTTACTCGTATCTTAACATTGCAGTATTTATAATCAAACTCTATAAATGACGCTGTGTACGAAACTTTATTGTTTACTAGTTGCGCCCCGCGGTTTCACCCGCGGATAAAATGTATTTTAATTATTTGCTCATCCCACGGGAAAATTTTACTTTTTCGGGATAAAATGTAGCCTATATGTTAATCTAGTGTATAAGCTATCTTGGTACCGAATTTCATCTAGATCTATTCAGCAGTTTGAGCGTGAAGGAGTAACAAACATTTACACAAACACACATACAAACTTTCGCCTTTATAATATTAGTGTGATACAATACAAGTTATAGCATTCTAAGCTTTAGTTTTCTGCCAGCGTTTATACATTTTCCTCGTAAATAAGCTTTTTTATTTTGTTTTATTTATATTATATACGTGCCTCTTTGTAGGGTCCGCGCAAAGATGTTTACGTTCAAACCGTTTATCTACGTTTACTGTCGCTGTTTATATGTACTTTCTTACCATCTTTATGAATTTTATTGTACCATCAGAAGGGAAATGTCATTCGGATGATGTTTGGATATTTTGTTAGGTTGCCGGATTTGATTTCCTTTGTTGAGAGAGATGGAATGATGAGATGTACAAATATAGCTTTGAGGCTGATTGCATAAAGGCAAAAAGTATATGATATTCATACATATTTGTGAATTATTGGTACGTTTGCGCATTTTTTTGTTGGTACATAATGTTACATCTTTCTTAATCACATAAATATCTGCATAAATTTATAAATAATGATTTATTACAATCATATATTTAAATAATAATAAAAATTTCTAATTCCAGAGCTGGCACATACTTCGCTCAGAAGCTAAGGTTCGTATTACAGAACGATGCTCATTCATCGATCGGTGCTCAAGCAGAGATTGCATTCACTAATTGATCACTTTATGAATAAAATCTCTGCTTGAGCACTAATCGATGACTAAGCATTGTTCTGTAATACCAACCTCAGTCTTCTAATTCAGCGAGGTAATGCTGCCAGTATTCTGGGAACCTTACCACGCGGTGGTGAGTTGGATAGCATATATTTTGTGAATAATGTTTTATTAGTTGTAACTTTTTATTTATAAAGTGCCTGTACATATTAATGTTTCTGTTGAATAAATTTATCAACAACACTCATTATATTGGGCTGGTAATCTCAGGTAGATAATCAATGAATTAATATAACATAATTTACAAGTCTAATTACAACTACTTAAAAATAAATTAATAGAAAACTAAACTACAAAATATAGGTAATGATACAAAAACCTATTGACATTATTAGATTTAAAAACTAACTACCGGTTTGATTTTTTAATGGAAACAATCGGAAGGTATAACGTAAGATAAGATCGTTTCAAATAAGAGGAAATAAATCAGATCGATTTATAATTAACGAGTTTTTGAGGTAACAAACATAAATATTATAAACAAATTACGAAATTCCTAATTTTGGCACTTATTTGTTACATAGAATCAGCATTGCAATTCATCTTTGAAATTTTGAGACTGATTTAATGAACGTTGGAATTGAATTGAATCTTAGTTAATGGCTTCTGCGGCAATTTCACCACAATTTCGCCAAATCGAAAAAACTGCCACAAAAATTAGAAGTTGACAGTTCTATCGCTTGGCAAATGGTTCTTTCTTTCTTACTTCTTCTTTTTTACCATCAGATGCGATAGCGGTCAAACGCAAGCTTATCAAACAATAAAAAAAAGTTCTACTTCTTCTTCTTCCTCTTCGCTTAATGGCTTTCTGTAGCAAATATTTAGTTCTAAAAGCCCGAGAAGTAATTGTTTGTATGTCTGCAGTCAAACAGAATGTCAAACTCCAGTCACACAGAGTAAGAAAACAAAAATATCTTCTTAGCCTTCTATATTCGAGTTTATATTTGTTATTCTGTGGTAATTAAGGTATTTACCTCGTCTACTCGTAAAATACAAGAACGTGGTCTGAATCTTAAAGGTAAGGTAATAATCCGCTTGCTAATAATATTTAGGTAGAAACTTTTTACTTAGCTAAAACAACGTCTGTAACTCAAATCGGTTTTCAGAGTTTTAATATTCAATTAAGAAATTGTTCAAGAGTTTCCGTCGGAGAAGCCTTATTTTGTTCCCTGCTAGGTTTTATATACGAATAACTTGTAACCTTCGCAACATAATTAATTTTCTATCGTGGGAATACTTACAACTGTTTCTTGGTAAATGTTGGTTTTAGTTGTTTATTTGGTATTAAATTATTTTCGTTGAAAATTAGCGAGCTTATTGCGAGCGAATTTCAAACGTTAGAGATGTGGTGCTTTTGTAACGGTCGGAAGATTTAATCTCTTGTACGCGAGCACTCAATTATAACTAATATGTAAATAAGGTTAAAATTGAATTTAAGATGAGCCTAAAAACAATAACAAATCGATTAAAATTTAATTTAAAAATTAATGTAAATAAGGTTAAAATTTAATTTAAGATGAGCCTAAAAAGAATAACAAATCAATTAAACTTTAAAAAATGGTGTCTTCAATATTGTTTCTTTTTTCACAACACCTGTGACGGATAATTGCAAAGAAGAAATCTATATTTTTCAGATCTCTTCAGAAACGTATTCAGGACTGGCTGTTTGTCAGAGTTTACCGACTGCGTATGATGAGACGAGCTAGTCGTTCACCTGATGTTAAGCGCCACGGCCGCCCATAACAGAACAGTGTCACTCGGAACCCTAAAACATAGTTTCAAGCGACACTGCACTGCGCACATCATCCCGAGACATCAGCACAGTCTGGTAATAAGATTACTCGACTGTGAGATCAGATCATAAAGTCTCAATTGCCCAGTAATTTCACTAGCTGCAGTGCCCTTTAAACCGGAACACAGTAGTGCTTGCACACTACTGCTTGGCGGCAGAATAACCGGCAAAGCGGTGGTACCTACCAAGACGAACTTTGCAACAAAGTTCTACCACCTAGTAAATAGCGTTATAATTACCCGAGTCATATTGGTGGTTATTATTATCTGGTTCCCATAGTACAAGCTTTGCTTAGTTTGCGCCTAGATGGCGTTGTGTGAAATGTCCACCAACACTTATTGGGAATTTTTGTTCCTATTGATACACTCAATATCGACATCAATATATTTATGTAACGGCACTAACATCTATGGACGTTATGAAATGTAAAGGAACATAATACAATTTACATACGGTTACCTTCTGAGCATATTGTGCTTAGACTGCTCTACCAGTTAAATTTTTATCTCGTTCACGGCAAAACCTATAAGACAGAATCTCTCGGCAAATATCCAGAACATTCTCAAAGTCCATACATAACTTATATCCACGTTATAAGCTGAACTTTCGACCAAGTTTTCTGTTTGCAGCTCCAATGTTTGTCTTTCACTGTGATGTTCTAGAAGGTTCTTTATTCGTTAATGTAGAACGGAACGTATGAGTTTGCTCTGTGATTTTGATATGGCACAAAGCTTTGTGAGATACAATATATCATACATAATATCGCTTTACGCTTTATGCCTTGTGTTGGGCGCAGAAAATATTGTATCTTGGGTTAAGTATTTCGTTTTATCCAATTCTCATTCATGTGTTTGTTAACCTTAATATAAAACATATGTTAAATGCTTACTGCGCATTTGACCTAGTGCCAAAGCCTGGAGCATGTTTGCCCTTTACTGTACTTTGTATAACCTTTGTTTGACCTCTCGAATGCTGACGTTTTGCATAACAATAAATACGTATAACGTATTTTGATTGTTTATCACCAATTAAATAATTATTTCTATAGGCCATCAAAATTGGTCACGTATTTTAATTGGTAATGATCAATTAAAATACTTAATGACCAATTAATATACGTAAGATTGTATAATACGTAAGTTTAACATTGTTGACCTTTTTTATTATTGAACGACCTATTTGGTGATAATTTTAAATATTATCTTTGTTATTTACGTAGAGGTTGTTTTTTAAATCGATGTTTCCGATTTATACCTTGTGAACAATTTGAATGCACCGCTTTTAGTCATATTCCAGCTTAAAGAGCCAATATTCGAACACATCTTGAGAAATGAATTGTAAACACCGCCCGCATGTTTGATATCCGGACGAGATGCAAACACCACCGGTGCCCGCCTAGCTTTGACTAGCAACGACCCCAGTGAGAATAAAATATGTACGTTTCATCTGTTATTTACGTAAAGGTGTATTTTTTTTATGTTATTGTATGATGTGACTAGCTAGTCGTGCACCTGATGTTAAGCACCACGGTCGCCCATAACAGAACATGGTCACTCGGAACCCTAAAACATAGAGTTACAAGCGACACTGCACTGCGCACATCATCCTGAGACATCAGCGCAGTCTGGTAATAAGATTACTCGACTGTGAGATCAGATCATAAAGTCTCAATTGCCCAGTAATTTCACTAGCTACAGTGCCCTTCAAACCGGAACACAGTAGTGCTTGCACACTACTGCTTGGCGGCAGAATAACTGGCAAAGCAGTGGTACCTACCTAGACGAACTTTGCAACAAAGTCCTACCACTTGTATTTGAAATAACGGTACCTATAATAATAGGTCTTTACCTATGAAATTGCCGTATTGCAGTACAAACTTTTTCAAACAAAAAAAAGTTTTGGTTGGCTATGAATTCTAAATTCAAATTAATTTTGTTTTAAAAATATGACATTCTATTTACAATATAAGTCTTTTGTTTATTGATTAGCTTTGTATTTTCATTACATTTCAACATTTTTCCTCATGATGGATACTTTGAAATTTCGTGTAATTATGGAATATGAGTTCCGTCGTGGCACCAACGCGGCACAAACGACACGTAACATCAACGACGTTTACGGAGAGAACTGTACAAACGAACGTACAACCCGTTATTGGTTTGCTCGGTTCCGTTCTGGGAATTTTGACTTGAAAAATGAACCTCGTGGTCTTCCGGAAACTTTGGTCGACAATGATGAATTAAAGGCGATTGTGGAAGCTGATGAATCTCAATCTACAGCTGAGCTGGCAGCAGCTTTTGATGTTAGCATCAAAACAATATTGGTCCATTTCCGACAGATTGGCAAGATAAAAAAGCTTGATAGATGGGTGCCCCACGAACTTAACGATCGCCAGCGCAACGTACGCGTCGAGACTTGCCTTGCGCTGCTTAAGAGGCACAGAAATGAAGGAATTTTGAACCGAATTGTTACGTGCGACAAAAAATGGATTCTTTTTGACAATCGAAAGCGCTCAGCAAATTGGTTAGATCCTGGTTCGATACCAAAGCAATGTGCAAAACGAAAAATGACCCCAAGAAAGGTGATGGTCACAGTTTGGTGGTCTAGTGCTGGTGTGATTCATCATAGCTTTTTACAAAACGGCGAGAGCATTACTGCAGATGTGTACATTGAAGAACTGACCACAATGATGGCGAAACTCGCACGTCTGCAACCAGCTTTGGTCAATCGGTCGTCTCCACTGCTACTTCACGACAACGCGCGACCCCATACTGCACAACAGACCGTCTCTAAGCTGCATGAGTTGGGTTTGGAAGCTCTCCCTCATCTGCCATACTCACCAGATCTTGCGCCTGCCGACTATTACTTTTTCCAAAATTTGGAAACTTTTTAGCGGGAAAAAAATTCAATTCCCGAGAGGCAGTACAAAACGCCTTTGAAGAGTTTGTTGTCTCCCGTCCTGCTGATTTTTTCAAGAAGTGCATCCATAAACTGCCACAGCGTTGGCAAAGATGCATTGATTGCAGGGGTGATTACTTTGAATAAAAGAAATAAATAATTTCGAAAAAAAAAAATACTTTAACTTTTTTCAAACAAAACGGCAATTTCATAGGTAAAGACCTAATATATAATTATAATGTTGTGTGATGTCAAATAAAAGTATTTTCTTTCTTTCTTTCCATCTACTACAAATTAATAGATAAATGTTAGTAATACTGTAATATATCTAAGTACCTAAGTACTAAGTATTATCTAGTATTTGGTTGGCCTGATAGCTCAGTTGGTAGCAAGCTCTACCTTATGTATATATGTAGTGTGTGGGATCGATTCCCACCCCAGACAAACATTTGTGTGATGAACATAAGTGTTTGTTCTGTGTTTGGGTGTTATATTTTATTCCATGTATGTATTTTTTTTAAAGTACCTATGTAATTATTATATCAGTTCTGATTCCCATAGTACAAGCTGTGCTTAGTTTGCGGCTAGATGGCGATGTGTGAAATGTAGATACATATTTATTCATCACGCAAATGTTTGTCCTGGGTGGGAATTGAACCCACAACCTACAGTTCACAAGTCAGGGTTACTACCAACTGAGCTATCAGGCCAGTCAACGAACGAGTAAATATTGCAAGATTTACAAAAAAGGTAGAATTCTAAGCAATCAGCAGAACTTGCTTGAATCAACAAAATATTGAAGGAAAATGCTGTTCCAACTCGCAATTGTCATGTAAAAATATTCCGTTTTACATAGTGTTTGCTGTATTGTTTCACACCCTCGGCTCGTTCGAAGACATCCCCAAGGATCCATATCAAAGCGAGCCATGTCACGGGAAATAGGATGTATGCATTAGCTTTGATATAATTTAGAGGGAGGGCCGTGCATCAGTATGTATGAGAGAGATGCATGAATTATTCCCCGCAGGGTCATTGGTATACCATAGAGGGTATGGATTGGTATGTTAATATGTATATACAGCCTTTGAGTATAATAGGTTATGTTATGGATGCGTTTTGTAGTGTTTAGAGTATTTTAGAATGAAGGTAGTTAATAAAATTATAATATTGCTACCTTCAACTTGCTAGTATTTGTCGTGTACCATCTCTTAGCAATAAACGTTATTCTGCGATAGTCTGTTTCCGTATACTTCATTTGGCGCAGTCGGTAGGATTTTAATAAGGCTTTTGAAAGGATTATATTGATAGCTCAATCGGTTATCTGCCCCTTCGTCGATTATCATCATCAGCCCAATACGTTTCCATTACTGGTACGTGGGCCTTTTCTCACACTGGGAGAGTGAGTATGTGCTGACCAAGTTACTGTTTTTGGATGACATATTTCTTAAGAGTTTCTTTTTTTGTTTTTATGTAAAGGAATGAAATGACGAGCTCATCGTGCGCCTGATGTTAAGCTGCACGGGTGCCCATATCGGTTGCAGTCTCACTCGGAACTCCAAGGTATGGCATTTCGAGTGACACTGCACATGCGCACGTCATCCTGAGAAATCAGTTCACAAGACGGTGAGATTAGTTCATAAAATCTCATTTACCCGGTAATTTCACTAGCTGCAGCGCTCTTCAAACCAGAACACAGCAGTAAGCGTAGTGATATTCGTAATTCTTGAAAAAAACCGGTTCTTTGGGATTTTTTTCTCCACCATTGTAAGAGCGAGTGCATATTCCGCAAATAACAAAAAAAGTCGATACAAGGTTGAGTGGTATTTGAACCTGGGGGCATGGTTGTTTGAAAGTCGCACGGGTTACTACTGGGCCACACTCGCACTCGCCTTTAATTATAAAAGTTATTTAAGAGAATGTAAGGAATGACTGGAATATTCCGGTAGAAACGTCCACTCACGGATAGCCTGACCACAAATCCGGTAAAAACATATCTAACGATATTGAACTTTATCAACATAGAACGCAGACTTGGGTGCATCTCGGGATTTTCAGTGTTCCATTAGAGTTCAAAATTGATTGTTTATTACACAATCAATTTAGAAATAAGTCCGGAGTTCTCTGCCAATGGTCACAGGTGCACACAATAGAAGCCATACGCTTTATCTATATTTACGCCCACTTTTACGTCAGAATAAAGCACTCTACGGCGACGGAAACAGTATAAACCAATTTTGTGACGTGTTTATATTCAGATACGACTTATGACACTATGAAAGTTTTATTCCTTTTATTTGGGTCACGTATTGTCACTCTGATTCTGGAAGAAGACTCGTGGAAGGCGTAAATACGTTATAATACATTTTTAATGAGTGGAAAATGTAATGTGTGTAAATATAATAGTAAAAAATAGTGTGGTTTAGACCACACGACTGAAGTAAAACTTCTTTAGTTTAGCTCCTTCTATCAGGTATAACTTTGTTTAATGTTAATGTCGCCATCTTGACAATTGTAAATTGCCGTTTTACTGCTGTCTGGTATGTACCAACATAATAATACAAATTTTAAACTTTGTTAAATGTTGACAATGGAGATCTACGTGAACCAACTTCACTCCCGTTCGCCTCGCATTCACCTTCAAAAAATCTCAATTAAATTCAATTTAAAAATATTTCAAATTAGGTAAAAACAGATTCCACGAACAACCAGGTCAAATAACAGTTTTTGTTAAGGACACCTCTCCACACACACACACACACACACACACACACACACAAACACACACACACACACAAACACACACACACACACACGCAGGCGCGCCTGCCACAGCTACTACAGAAGTGAATGGCCGCTACGACCATCTGCCAAAATATTAAATCCCCATTTCCCTTAGCCTAACCTCCTATTCAAGATTGCGCTCTGAGAAATGTCCACAAATATTTATTTTTATACTTATTCATTGATCACGTCTACTTTTATCTCTACAAACACAAGATCCTTTGAAGAATAATTCCAAGCATTATCTTGCAACGCTCTCAGAATCTGTTGGGTTAAAGGTTTCGTACAATTTGCTTTTGGTTTCAAACTTCGCCATAAATTTGGTGTACATTTGCACTATTATGAGTTCATTGATACCAAATATATATGTAAACTTTTTTTACGTACTTATAGGCCAATGTTTGACTCTGACTCACATAATGGTAAGCGATGATGCGGTCGAAGAAATCATTTTTGTGGAAAACATAAATGTAGTTCACACATGAAAACAGTGATTTATAATAAATAAATAAATATTTTTCGACATTACACACAGCGCTATCTAGCCCCAAATTAAGCAAAGCTTGTGCTATGGGAACCCAGATAACTGATACAATACTTGGATACTTTTTAGATTGTAAATACAATATAACACACTCAGAAAAAACATCAATGTTCATCACACAAATTTTGGTCCTGAGTGGGAATTGAACCCACAACCTACAGTTCAGAAGGCAGGGTTACTGCCAAATGAGCTATCGGGTGATAGAAAATACTCAACGTAAGAAACTGTTCGTAAAAGATTGTTCAGTACTGCATTTTTACTCTTCCAGCTATTTGAGAAGTCAAATAGCTGGAAGAGTAAAAATGCAGTACTGAACAATCTTTAAACTATTCAGTCCATTACAAGTTTACAAGTACTAGCATGTATCATACAAACGGGTACTAGTAAACTTTAACAGCTTTATTAATAAACGGGTATTAGTCTCGGATTAGTTACTTCAGCTTTTGTCCTTTTTTTGCTACTGGAATATTAAACTGGATCGAAAGAGACAAAAGATGGTGTAACTAGTCTAAAACTAGTTCGTGTTTATTAATAAGGTTGATAAAGTTAAACTAAAACAAATGAATGGACTATCACCGCATGGGACAAGCGCGCAAATAAACACAGAAACTCCAAAGCGATGATGACTTACTTTTTACAATTCTATAACAATTCGTCAATCTACTTTGAACTTTACAGCGGCGAAATAAAATTCATTTCATTAATTTTTTATGTTGATGGAAATAGCGGCATTCATATCCTGTTTCCTTTGAATGAAAATAAAAATCGCACGACGTCAACCCGACACAGTGATTTCCGAAAGCTTGATGAAGTGGAATAAATTGCGCTTTTCATGTTTTCATTTGAAAAAAAAGTAATAATGGAAGTGGCTGTGTCACCATCTTGGCTGAGAGACTGCAAATCCGTCGGATATGAAAAAACGCCACATAACCATTAATATAATAACGCTACAATCATTCCTTCCTTCCTTCTTCCTTCTTTTATGTAATTTCTATCAGCCTTATTAATAAACGAGTATTAGTCTCGGATTAGTTACTTCAGCTTTTGTCCTTTTTTTGCTAATGGAATATTTAGCTGGATCGAAAGAGACAAAAGATGGTGTAACTAGTCTAAAGCTAGTTCGTGTTTATTAATAAGGCTGTTAGAGACCAATCTGAAAGTAGGTATATAGTTTCAATCATTTTAAAAGAATTTCACAAGCTTATACATATAAAAGTCATAGTCCTGACTGATTGACTGACTTATATATCAACGCAGAGCCTAAACCGCTGGTCTTAGAGACTTGAAATTTGGAGGGTGTGTTCTTTGTAAAGTGTAGGTATTCACATAGGGTTTTGCGAAATTCCTCCCCTAAGAGGGTGAAACGGGTGGTTGAATTATATATTAAAAATATTCTTCTTCGTTTCCTATAGGCCACGCGGGCGAAGCCGCGGGCAGAAGCTGGTCGGTTAATACATGACTGAGTTCTAAGGTAAAAAAAAACATTTTGGAAAATTAATAACAAATAATAATAAATAATAACAGCCTCTGTGGTGGTTATGGTTGAGCAGGTCGGCTCTGACTCTGAGGTGGCGGGTTCAATTCCCGTGACAGGACAAGTATTTGTGCACACAAAAAAGCGTAAATACCTGTTCTGTGTCTGGGTGTTGTGGGATCATGTAAAAGTAAAATTAGCCTATTGTAAAAGTGTTAAAATTAGCCTATTTGCAATAAATCTTTTGACTTTGACTTTGACATGGTCTTCGTAGTTCCTGTTTCCCTAGATACAGGGAATCCTAGTTAGGATCCAGGATCTATATTTGTGATCGTTCGCGTCACAGCTCACGTCAAATAAAAGTCGAAGCGAAGCCACCGCTTGTAAGCTCCCAGAAGAGGGACATCGAATATGTCCGAAACCTAGTCGGAGTAATTTCGACTTTTCAATTAAACGTGAGTCATTTTCAAAGCAAAAAAAAAAACATTTAAAAAAACAAACAACCAATTGAGAGCCTTCTCCTTTTTAAGTCGGTAGAAAGAATGGAATAATTGTTCGATGCATGACCAAATAAGCATGTGGCTGGCGACGCGCTACTTAACCATATACCATATATATATTGACTTCTTCTTTTGTGATACTATCCATCCAAAGGTTGCCTGGAAGAGATCACTTTTAGTGATAAGGCCGCCCATTGTGCTAACTATTCTAGTACTGTAATATCTACTTTTATTTAATTTTGGTATACGCAATAAAGAGTTTTTTCTATTCTATTCTATATATTGACTGGCCCGATAGCTCAGTTGGTAGTAAGCCTGCCTTCTGAACTGTGGGTTGTGGGTTCGATTCCAACCCAGGACAAACATTTGGGTGATGAACATAGGTGTTTGTTCTGTTTCTGGGTGTCATATTGTATTCTATGTATGTATTTACAAACAAAAAGTATCTAAGTATTGTATCAGTTATCTGATTCCCATAGTATAATCTTTGCTTAGTTTGGGAATAGATGGCGCTGTATGAGATGTCCACACACATATTATTATTATAGATATCGTGCGACAACGGGTTAAAACAATATGGCGACCTGTGTGTTGAAACCTTTAAATTGGTCCAATTGGCTCCAGCTTACCACAAAAATCAGATGAGTTCGTTAATATACCTAATCTCCTTTACAAAAAGCGAACATCCCCACTTTTCAATTATCCAACTACCTGAAGAAACTTGAAAAGTCCTAAGACAAAAGATTGGACATGAAAAAGGAAAAATTCTATGCTAATTCTTCAGAGAGAATTCTTTGCGATTTGTATTTACAAAGAATATGGAAAATGCTTTTTGCATTTTCTTATAGCTCAAAGACAGGGAAGTTCTGCGTGTTTTTTTTTCATTCATGAGATGTTGATGTTGATAAGACATCTAAGATAGAAAGAAAGCATATCAATGGCTCCCAATAAAATGCACGAAGTAAATGATAAGAGGAACAGAAAAAACGTTTCTTTTTTAACAAAAATAACATCAGCGGTATGTTTAATTAATCATGTAGTGGGCGTATTACGCCAAGTGTATTTTTCTCCGGAATTGCGGTGAATGGTTAAATCTAAAGTGAGTATATTTTCGGAACGGAGAGGGTTATTTAAAGTCCAAAATTTAATTCGTAGAATTTCAACGTCTGTGTGTTCGTCTCGTCTGTGAGAGATATATATACAGATCTATTGATGAAAATCTCGGTAAAAACCTTTCATAGCGTTGTCTTCTATATGAGATGCGATCGACCTCTTCATGATTCGGTGTGATCAACGTTCGAGGTATTCTTGGTCCTCGTTTGCTATTGCCGAGGTGACGTGATCGAGAGATTTCGAGAGATCATGTTACTCGCGTCAATCATATAGTATTCTATCAAATAGTGGTCTCAAAATCCTAGAAGGAGTATAACATTAGCGATGAGAACCGTTAAAGTCAATGTTAAGTCTTTTATTAATATTTAATTTAATTTAATAATTAGTGTCTAAATTTGTAAGAACTAAGAAAAGAATGTCCCTCCCGTATTAATTTTGTTAAAACAAAAATACAACAAACAAATATGTAAGTAGTATTATATTAAAAAAGAGCATAGACCCAAGAGTCTGCGATAAAGAAATTTAAAAAAAAAAGTTAAGCCTATCTGCTAAGTCCCCCTGAGGGACGTAACATTCAAAGCAGTTTCAGTTTCAGTTCGTAAAGTATTTGTAAGTTCTATAAATGTGTTGATTGCAAAGCGTTTTGCAGATTTGTTACTAATGAGTTTGATAACTCTATAACTCTATGACTAAACTGTATAGAAGTCATTACCTAAGGTATTATTCAGTTCTATTGGCGGTTCTAAATATACATAGGTAAAAAATCTTCACTTCCAAACAATATTGATTGCTTGGAATTGAAGTTAGGCCCTTTCAAAGCTTTGACAGTTAAAGGGAATAAACAGGTCGAAAATAACAACTTTAAAGTTGCTAGACTCATAAACATCGATTTCAAAGTATAATCCAAGTATGGATGGATTCTTGTAGACAAGTTGCTGCTGATAGTTTTTGATAACAATAATCTATTTTATGTAAACTCCACAAACATTTCTCCTTTTTTCAGATCAAATATTTGATTCGTCACCAAAAATAATCTTTAGGAAATTTATGAAAATGCATTCATTACAGGGGTACATAAAGATGTTTAACGTAATTTGAATAATATTTGAGTATGTATTAAGTACTCAAACATTGATTCAGCTATACGCATTCTTCAGTTTACCCGTAAGCATGGCACAAGCGCGCAGAAATCTGGATTTCAAAGATTCCATACACAGTACACTAATTATTCAAGGAATGTCGGATGGACGGACGGCAGTCCAGCGTTTATCCTTTATGCAAAACCTCAACGTTCGACTGGAAATGTATTAAGCCGTATAAGTTCAGTGTTTTAGTTTAGAAATCTCTGTTATGGAGATGATCCTAAGATTTCTGTTTCTATATTTATGCACATCTGATTACTATATCATTTATTGAGCTGTTATTTCTCTATACTTTAGGTAACTTTATCTTCGTCGATTATCAGTAGGTACATTTACAATACCGAAGTAAAAAAAAAACTAGCCAAAAAACTCAAAGTAATTATAAAATATCGGTTACCACAAACATCAGGGCGTCGGAATGATAACCTTTAAAAACTGTTACACGATCTTTTTTGCGATATATAAGTTTATAATGAAAACACAATTATTGACTTAAGTAAAAAATAACACATCTTGTACACGCTTGCTCGTTATTACCCGCGATAAGAAACGTCCTTTATTTATTGGTAAGAACCCAGATAAGAACATCATACTTGATTTTTCTCTTGACTCACTGTTTGGATGAACCGAATGATCTTATCACAGTCGCGGTATGTGCTAGGACTTCTAGCTCAGACATAATTTTAGGTTCCGGTATAGGACATCAGTGTAACGCAATATAGATTCAGATCCAGTCACATTCGTACAAGCCACTAGGTGTAGAACTTTTCTGCAAAGTTTGTCTAGGTGTCTAGCAAGCACTACTGCGTTCCGGTTTGAAGGGCACTGTAGCTAGTGAAATTACTGGGCAATCATTTGCCCAGTAAATCCACTCAGGATCAGGATCTCATAGTATAGTAATTTTATTACTAGATTGTGTTGATGTCTTAGGATGACGTGCGCAGTGCAGTGTCACGCGAAACTAGAGTTCCGAGTGACATTGCAACTGATATGGGCAGCCGTGTCGCTTAACATCAGGCGAACGGTTAGCTCGTCACGTCATTCCTTTACATAAAAAAAGCCTAACACAGATCTCGCCGGCGAGGTATATAGGTCAGGGAACTATCATCTTCTGATACGTTCATGATATAGGTTTGCCCCTAGTAAGTTAGCTAGAACTTTCGCGAATTTACATTATGGCTTCCAGTGGACAAAGACTTAAATCCCTTGAGCTATTTTCATCCTACTTTTGACAGCTCACAAGCCACCTCATGCACGCTTGCCAATAGTATCAGCCGATTCAAAATTTATTTATTCCTATCTTTAAGTATGTACGTACATGATATGTCAAGAACTAGGATTTTTTATCAGCGATCAAATGACGTTAAGGATAAATAAAGGCATATGCCGACTGGCAAGGGTTATCAATCATGAGGCACCGCCACCGCCGTCACTGCCAGACTCGCCACCCAGTGTGCAAGTAGCTTTATTTACCCACGCAAATCTGATATCAAGGGCAGTAGCTCATTCAGTAATGGATTGCTATCTGATAAGTGTAAAGCCCTACGGCGTATAAGGGAAAATACTTTTTCTACATTTTAACTATTTATTATACATGGATAAACTTTTTGTAAGCCAGCCATAAGTTTTCAAGGGTATTTGTTTGCTAGATTGATATCAGACTAGATTGAAACCAGACTAGATTGAAACTCAAGAGAATGTACTACTTTATATGACGCGGAATATAAAATAAAAGAATTGGAAAACACGTAAATTCAAAGTGTGTCAAAATTTAAAGTAAAACCGCGAAAATTAAACTCTATAACACATGCTCCAATGTCACACAGGTCACAGCAGGAAAAGAATACGCTTGCCCCCGGCAGAGACGCCTTGTTGAATACTTTTAAGAATGAAACTTCTATTGTATTCCAGTGCAGTTCAAGCTCAGCGCAAATAATCAAAATAAATCAGCACAAATAATGTTATTATTTTTGTATCTCACGGGACGCGAACTAAATTTTGTTTCGTCTTCTGTGCTCGAGGTTGTGGTTCCATTTCTAGAAGATGTCCAGAAACATTTGTTTATAAGTTTCGGGACAAATCTTTTCTTCCGTGTCATTTAATTTGGTCAAAAAACAAACTTGTCCCTTATAGCACATGGATAAAGGACACCCAGATTGAGATAAAATGGCGAAAATAACTCCCGAAGTAGTTTATATTATGAATAGCGTAACTTCCGAAAACTAACGCACTTTTTCACAATAGTACGCCAATAACGTACGCATCTGTAACCGCGCAAGAATGATGGCGTATAAGCTCCGCCAAAACACATTGGCCTGGCAATCGCTAGGGTTTTTTTCTGCGCCTTACTGCCTTGGATCGGTGCCAGGATCGCCAGGAATGGTTATAGTCCTGCGGTCCAGGATTACATGTAAGCCCGTTAAGTGAGGTATGATATACATGTGAGATAATGCTATGTTATGATGCATAAATGAGACGTGGTTTGGGGTTAATTGGTCAAAGGTTTGCACAAATATTTGTTGATGGTAGGAATAATTTGGAGTTAACCTTCGAGGAGTGGCCAATATGCGTATACTATCATACTTATAAATTCATGATTTTTTAAGTTACGTGCGGAATTTGCACTCGCTTTTAAAATGGTAAAGGAAAAACATGGCAAGGCAACTGGGATGTTCAAGAATTCCAGAATTCGAGAACATTTGTCATCCACCAGCCCGCACTTGGCCAGCGTGGGGGGTTATGGCCTACACTATCTCCTTATAAAACTCGTTTCCTCGCTTCGGGAACGTATTGGTCTGAGAACGATAGCTTATAAATAGCAAGTTCATGAATTTTACCTTTTGTGCGTACATAACGCTTTGCAGATTATTTTATTGTGCGTATATTATATAGCTAGGGAACGAAACTCACTCCAGTCGTCGGTGTTTCCATTCACCTACAATTTGGTTGTCTTTAAGTAAAGAGTAAATAGGTTATTTCGAGAAAGCGTGCTCCACCTTCGACCTAATAGTCACTTAGAATCAGATGCTCCACTAGGAGCATCTGATGCTAAGAGATTCTGTGATCAATTGAGATGTAGTCAAACGCAAACCCTTAGAAAAAATAATTGACATTAATATTAGAAATCCTGTCGAACAATACTGAAAAACAAAGCTAGATTTTGTTATAATGACACACGGTACATTCTCAAACAAGAAGGGCGTATTGTACAGCCGCTGTGAGAAGGAGGGTGCAATCATAGTGCGTCGATTACAGGAACAATTAAACAAATAACTTTGTTAGAGAAACACTTTTTAAACTTTCGCGACTTGAACTCATAATGTAAAGATAAATTATATTTTGATAATTTTTGTGCGCGAATAGACCCGTTTTATCTTTACATTATTTGTTAGAGAAAGTCGCAAAATTTTTAGTTGGATAGGTATTTCCAAGAAATACTTTTTATTCCATCCATTAGTTTTAGGAAGTGAAATCACAAAGTGCCGAGAGATTTTGAGAGCTCCCAATAATGTAAAAGGGTTTAATATTCATAAGGCAAATAAATCCAACGAGAACCTTCAGTACTTGGGTAGCTCACTAGTTATGCATAGAGAAAAAAATAGTGATGTTCTATTATGCAAAATGTTTTTATTTTATGATTTTCTTTTTCATAAGCCCTTTGTCCATTTTTGGACCTTCTCATTTCTACTTATGTTCGCTCCGGGTAGGTGGCTTCGAGGTCTGAGGGCCTAGCCAAATTACAAACGTTTCGTATCTATTCTATTTCTACAATCGCTAACGTCTTAGCGTAAGTGATTGTAGAAAACGATAGAATTCCCATACAAATGGTAGCCAAGTTACACTTCTGACAAGCGCTTACGAAACGTTGTCACAGTTTCTGTACGATATCTAAACGAACGCCAAGACGTGACATAACGTCAAAGATATGTGATTCCCATACATTTGAAGCGTTTTCTCTAGCATTAGCGATCATCGATTGTCAACTTGGCTAGGCCCTCTGGTGTTCGCCCACTGTCGTCATTCCAGCTAGGCGATCACGTAACTCGATTGCAACCAATAGAAACACAAATTTGTATGGATTTGACAGTTTGAATACGCAGTTTATGTGCATAGTTAGTATGGAAATTTCTCCTGTGACAATGCAATCAAAGTTTCGTGATCACCCCCCTGAACTCATCATGTCCAACGTTTTTGGTCCATACGTGATTGGCCCAACTCTACTTCCGTCCCGCAATTATATAGTCCACGTCTCTCACACCGATGGGAAAATTCCCATCGCTCTTTGCGCTTTTTCATGTAACGCGTAATTCTGTAAGGGTATAATCATATTCTTAACCAAACTAATATTATAATGAGGAAAGATTTGATTGTTTGTTTGTATTGAATAGGGTCTATAACTACGGGACCGATTTGAAAAAATCTTTCACCATTAGAATCCCACATTATCCCTGATGAACATAGTTGATAGAATATTTTCAAAAAGTTAGGGACCTATATGATAACTGCGATAAAATAACCCAACGTAAAAAAAATACCATAAAAACCGTTATATCGCTTACTCTGCGGAAATTATTGAAAAATAGAGCATAGTCATGTACTAAATTTTCAAAGAGGACATCAATAGATATACAAAAAAGGCCACGATACCATATGTCTATGTTAGTACATTGTATTGTGATATAACTGTAGTCAGTTACATCACAATAACTAGATACTTTTTAACGGAATTCCAAAAATTAGGAAGTACTATATTCGTATGTATGCATTTTTTGATGTTAAAATATGCAATAGTAATGCCGGTTTAGACTATGCCACATTATTCACCCTTATCTAAATAAATCACTTAGTATTCAATTTATATTTTTTGAAATATATGTTAAATACCCGTGCGAAGCCGGGGCGGGCCGTTAGTTAACTATTAATGCGTAATTTTTGATACCTAATTGACAATTAGTGTTCCAACTAACTAACAATTACCAATTGGACTATACCACCCAAATTGGACCAAATGGGACTAGATGGCGCTGTGTGAAATGTAGAAAAAAAAAAAAAAAATGTTTGTAATTAGTATCGATAGATGGATTTCAATATAATTTGTTTTATTATGGATACATTAATCAAAAAAAATATCGGTGAAAACTACAATTGATGCTAACATTTTGTTTTTGTGACGCTTGAATCTTGAAGGAAAGGTGATAAACATACATTTCAGACATTCCGGCCAAAGCTTTCGAATGTCCCAACACTAAAAGGTACGTGTTAAGATACGTTGTTTACTTAATATATCGCTTAAATTATGCATGTACGAATGTGTCATTTTTGCATGACTTGGAGTAGCTATGCTAATTCTCGAGGCTGCCTGTACATATCTACATTATTCCTAGCGTCTCTGTTTCAAAGTAAAGATATTTTAGTACTAGCCCTTATACTTTCTTCTAATTACTACAATGATAACAACTACTACTAAATAGCTACACTAATATTCACTAAAAGAACATTTAGACTGTATACCGACATTAGACCTATGTAGACCGTCCAAATGAAAATTATCTTTTTCAGTAGGTGGTAGGACTTTTCTGCAAAGTTCGTCTAGGTTGGTACCACCGCTTTGCCAGTTATTCTGCCGCCAAGCAGTAGTGCGCAAGCACTACTGTGTTTCGGTTTGAAGGGCACTGTAACTAGTGAAATTACTGGGCAAATGAGACATTATGACCCGTCTAGTAATCTTATTACTAGATTGTGCTGATGTCTCAGGATGATGTGCGCAGTGCAGTGTCATGCCAAACTCTATACTTTAGAGTTCCGAGTGATACTGCAACTGATATGGGCAACCGTATAGCTTAACAGGCGAACGGTTAGCTCATCACGTCATTCCATAACATAAAAAAAAAATATTTTCCTAAATTTTATTTATATCATCCATTAGATATGTAGTATTCACTGATGATATTATATATTGTATGATATTACTTTGATATATTTTATTTTTAATATGTGATATTATGAATAAAACATTGTTTATAATAAAAAATCTGTGATAAAAAAGCAGCCGTTTCCAAAAACAATCTAATCACTGTACCAATCCAACAACGGGAAAACATTTCTTAATATTTCATTTGAAAACAACTCGAATACCGGGAATAATAAATATAACAAATATATTTCTATACCAAATTCTGAGAAGTTTTACGAAACTCCGCCAATGATTGCACGGCCGCGTGATATTATTGTTTTTCAAAGGTCAAGAGAATTCCAAACAAGCGTGCCGTGAACAATATCTGAAGCTGACGATTTGTGTTAATGTACTACACGCATTCCTCTTCACGTAAGTCTATACTCCAAAATACATCAGCGTGCACAGCCGGCGATGGCCCATGTCGCGTCAACAGTGATACGTAAAAACCCATGAAGCCGGTCTTCGATGTCGATACATGAACGTCGACGTAGAGTCAGTTCTATGTAAATAAGTGCGAAAATGGCGTGAATTCGATATGATGTAGTTTATCTAAGATTCGATTAAGGGAACACAGATCACCATATGACTTTAACAAAAATAAATTATACTAGTGATGTATATCACAAAACATCTCGTACTTTTTAGCTATATTATGTTAATACTCTACATTTTGTAGAGTCAACATAAATCTTCGGCCTAAACAGTGGCCGGAATCCTCTTAAACCCGAATTAGAATAACAGACCGCAACACGCCGGCCTCTACGATATAGAGCTCTATAAATCTAGAGTTCCAGAGTTCTAGGCTTTGTTAGGCCGCTAGTGTTTTGTGAAATTAGTAAGTAGAAGGTATATTATGAGCTTTTTGTATATAATACATGTGTCAAATAAAGAGTAAGGAGATATATATTTGTTATTATCTTCTCTTTCAAATCTCTTGTGCCCAATATAATGTACAAACGTATGAGCATCGGATCATAATGAGGTTTCCTAAATAGCAATTATATTTAGATCACCGATTTTGGTATGTAGCAGTATAAAGTTATAGAGTACCATACGAGACAATCTCTACAATACAATGCTTATCTTAGTAAAGATTCACAGACAATCACTACTGACCTTTACATCAGCTACGCCCGGACTAGCCCGTACAATAAAGATCGGTAGAGATTTTCTAACCAACTTTTCGGTACTTGATATTCAGTATAGGACGCTTCGAATAGCATCTTATTCTACTTTAGGAGTAGGTTTTCTTTAACAAAATATCATTTTAAAAGGTCATAGACCGACTTCATAACTAAGTACATATATCGTTTCAAATAAAAAAGAATTTCCGAATCAGTTTGTAAATTACCGAGTTCTGAGGTAACTACCAAATAAATAAAAACCACTACTGAGTTGATAAGCTCATCTTATTTTGAAATTGAAAAATAAAATCATGTATCAGCGGGCGCGGGGTTATCCAGACTTAACCGTTTGTCCGCGGATTGTCAGTTCGGAAACTTTCCTTATCAGATGTGTTTTCAGAGTTCCTTACGATGTAAGTAGGTACATAATCATGTCATCATGATATTAATATAATAAAAATAATAAGTAACTAGTTACCTAAGAGCTTTATTATTTAAACATGTATAAAATATTCAATAATATTTTCTTTTTATATTAGTTTATTTATTAGTTTATACTTATTAATTAAGGTTAAATTATGTACTTTTTAAATCTCAAAATCGTGCATGCTGTGTTTGCATATAATTGGTTGTGCACATATATAATATTTTTAAGCTTAATTACTGTTATAGAAACTGTGTATCAACATTGTGGAGGGAGTTTTGGCGGGAAAACGAAAAAGATCGCGTCACCGCATTGTATGTATTATTTTCCAAAACTTGTGTTATTTTCAGTGTTAGTGCATAAATTTGGGCATTTTATTCGCTAAGTGCTGGATTACATGCACGAGTGTGGGGAAGTTGTATAATGATGGTGAAACGTTTCTTTTCGTGTTGTTTCCAAAACTCCATAGAAGCTTCTGGTAAAGTTGCCACCACTTTATTAGTAGTATGACTTGGCTAGACTAGACTATGACTTAACTTGATGATTTGGACTGTGACTTGACTTGACTTGACACATTATATAATATAAATTCACATGAAAAATTATTAATTACTTGACACTGGCTAAATACACAAAAGTGTGGAGCCAAATCAAAACAAAAAAAAAACATTTTGGAGAACCAAATAAATAAATAGATAATATAATAATCAGTATGTCAGAAGAGAATATAATTTCACTCTTCTCACACATTTCTACACTCGTACACTCCACTGTTATTAAAAATGCATGGAGACTACACAAATAAATCGCATTATACGAACATGAGCCAGCAAACCTATGAATAAATGACGGCCCTTAAATTCGTTTTACGACCACCTTTGGGGATGTGACGCAATTATTTCAAGTACGAAGACACGAGTGTGAGGACTCACCTTGACTATTTAATGTAGCGCTAAAGATTTTTCACAACCAATGGGGAGTGAGACCGTAGCTCAGTTGGGAGAGAGTTTAATCAGGAAGGTGCGGGTTCAAATCATGCTGGTTGATAAAAAATTTAGGAACTGTAATATATTTGTTGGTTATTTTATCGTAAAATATATATGAATTTTATTCAACAGAAACATTAATATGCACACGCACTCTATAAATAAAAAGTTACAACTAATAATTAATAATAAATAGTTAATGTTGGTTATTTATTTAATAAGCTTGAATAAAATTAAAATGCCTTAATTTCTCGCGGGTACTACTAATTTTCAGGGATAAAAGTAAACTATATTTGCATCTGCAGTCGTCTGGGCGATTGAAATTTAAAATCAATCAATTAATCGTTACCTATTATTATTCTCCTTGACCCTCAGACTTATAAAATGGAAAGAAAACGAGCACTTGCATAAAATTGATAATTTGGCAGGTGTCAAGGTTGTCAAGCAAGAAATACTAGTTCTGACTACAATATGGCAATTATTAGTTTTTATTTTGAAATCTATGCTAAATGGAGTCATTCATAGTTTGGAAATAGGTACCTATGTAATTATGTTCAAGCTATTATCATACCCCTCTTTTGTAATTAAGCATTCCTGACAGAGTTCACAAAGAATTATTTAACAAAAACACCTATTATATGTAAACAACATTTTGGAATAAATAATAATCAGTCGCTTCTGTGGTGTAGTGGTTGAGCAGGTCGGCTTATAACCCGGTTCAGCAGGTTCGATTCCCGAGACACGACAAGTATGTATTTGTCAACAAAAAAAGGCCAAACACTTGTTTTATGTCTGGGTGTTGTGAGACCATGGTTCTCATAGTTATTGGGGTTCCTAGACACAGGGAATCCTAGTTAGGGTCCAGGATCTATGTTATGGTCGTTAGGGGTTATTATTACTATTAGATTGAAATGAAATATCATAGAAAAATTAAGTAAATAAATCATAAGATGAATGAGCCACTGGCTTAATGGTAGGCGTTCTGACCATGTCTATAACAGCCTGATAGTCCACTGCTCGGACTTAGAGCTCTACCAAGGCTGGCACTGATGTCTCCAGAGCTCATCGAGAGCTGCAGAAATCGACATCTCGAGAAACCGTTTCACCAATGAACGATGACGCAGATCACGTCATAAACCTGTTATTGCGTTCATTGGTCGAGAAAAGATATTTAGACTTCTACAACTAATGCTAGCCCTGCGCTTCACCTATAGGCGAACGGAGTTTAATTCGACGTAGAATATCAGAAAATCTCTCACTGAAACTGTTCATTGATGTATCGAACACTATCAATTATCAATCACGAAAACGTTTCACTAACAGTTAAGTCAACACGCAACGTTAACACAGCATTTCAACGACCACGCTAAATCTCAGGTAGCACCTAGAATTATCGATATTATACGAGTTCACTGAAAACCAAAGCAGAATTTTGCTTTAGTTTTCAAAGGAATATATCCCTATAGCAAAAGGAATAGTAGTGGTAAATCAATTTGCAGGAATAGCAGTTTTCTTTATTAATCACTAGTTGCGCCCCGCGGTTTTACCCGCGGATAAAATGTATTTTAATTATTTGTTCATCCCACGGGAAAATTCACTTTTCCGGAATTAAAATGTAGCCTATATGTTAATCCAGCGTATAAGCTATCTTGGTACCGAATTTTATTCAAATCCATTCAGTCATTTGAGCGTGAATGAGTAACAAACATACACACATACAAACTTTCGCTTTTGTAATATTAGTGTGATAATACATATGAAATTTAAAGGGTGTGTTCTTTATAAAGTGTAGTTATACACTAAGGGTTTTCACCCCGAAATTCGGAAAAAAATCGAAATTTCACCCCCAAGAGGGTGAAATGAGTGGTTGAATTTTCTATGAAAAATTTTCTTCTACGTTTCCTATAGGCTACGAGGGCGAAGCCGCGGGCAGAAGCTAGTATACTAATAAAAAGCGTTGTCTGTTTGTACAAGTGGCTTAAGTAATATGGTCTGCCATCAGAGTTAAATTGACAACGCACTTTGCGAACCGGTCTCCCCTCAGTCCAATAATAGAATGGTCAGCTCATAGGAGCTATTTCTGGCTCAATTCACTATTATAATTAATGTGAAGAATATTCTACCGTAAAATGATAAAGTCGAATATCGGTCAGAATCAACATCCGCTGATAAGCATATTCTATACTCTACTTGTGATGTTATAATCGACAGTAAAGAAACGCTACGCTGTAAACATAAAGTTTGATAATTCTTAGCAGCGGGTTCAAAAACAACCCGTTAAGATTTTGAAGACTTCTCCAAAACATCCATACAATGAATATTATCTCAACCGTGGGGATCTAGTGCGCACAAAGCTTACAAAGGCCTTTCGAAACGTCTAGTCGAGGCAAACACGTGACCAAAATGCTGGTCTATATATAACACAAAAAATAATTACACAAAAAACAATAATTAAAGCACAAACAATAATTGTATATATATATATTTGAAGCAAAGACAAGTATTGCCATTTAACGGGGCAATGCCGCCCAGCATTTTGGGCACATTGCCTACTGGTAGCGGCTTTTTAGATACAGTTTACTAAATGCATTTTTGTTTTGTTTAATTTGAGTTAATTTACACAGGACTAATCCTATTTTGTTCTGGTTTGAAGGGCACTGTAGCTAGTGAAATTACTGGGCAATTGAGACTTTATGATCTGATCTCACAGTCGAGTAATCTTATTATCAGACTGTACTGATATCTCAGGATGATGTGCGCAGTGCAGTGTCGGAAACTGTATTTTAGAGTTCCAAGTAACAATGTTCTGTTATGGGCACCCGTGTCGCTTAACAACGGGTAAACGACTAGCTCGTCACATCATCCATTAACATGTGGCTAAAACGTATTTTTAATATCTCGACGTTTCAACCAAGATGCATCGGCTAAGGTCAATGGTTGACTGCTCTAAAAAAATGATTTTAAATAGCATTTAGACGACATTTATGCCCTGACTTAGTGATTAATTTTATACTGGATAAATATTTGTGTATGAACGTAAATACCCAGCGGAGATATGGACAATATGACGTGATTTATTTCTGCTGTTGCCAACTGTTATTAGGTTTGATATTCTAAGTAAGTACTTTTATTCGTGGAACGAACTGACTTACTATAATTATAGTGCACATCAATCAAATAATGTCATGTCCAATTTTAATCCAAAATCCCTACAAACAATCCGTAATGGCCGAGCCAAGGTCCTTGAGCACGTTACAAATTTCAACTAACAAAGAGTCGTAAATACGTTTCCCTGGCTCATAAATACATTTACTTTATATTAAACCTGTCGCTAATAAGAAAATCCATTCAGCACAAACAAGCCTGAAATATCCACAAATCACTAGAACTGCTTAAAGGCACAATAAATCCGAGTAATAACTCAAACGTGGTAACCCTAAGGCCACGGACTTGACAACCGGAATGTATGAGTGAGTTTTATGTGACTTAATGTGACATAAAGGCGATGTTGCAGAATACATAATGCTAATCCTATGGTAAGTTGAACTAATAAATACTTAATATTGTATGGCAAAAGTATTTTTTCCGTAACTGAAAAATATCGCAAGTGAAGCTAGAGTAAAATAGGCGACACTCTATTGTCCTTTAGCCCCTTATATATTACTAGCTTCTGCCCGCGGCTTCACCCGCGTGGCCTATGGGAAAAGAAAAATATATTTTTTCATAGATAATTCAACCACCCATTTCACCCTTTTAGGGGTGAAATTTCGAAATACCCTTTCTTAGTGGATACCCAAACACACCCTCTAAGTTTCACGTCTCTAGGACCAGCGGTTTAGGCTGTGCGTTGATATATAAGTCAGTCAGGACTTTGAATTTTATATGTACAGATAAATATGCCAATGGCAAATAGAAACAAGTCACTTTCTTTTTGCAGAAATTCCTCAATGTTGGGGTCATGACAACAATTTGGTTACCTAACCTTCGGTTTGGTATGGCAGCCTCCGTGAAGTGGTTGTCGAGCAGGTTGGCTAGGCCCGGTGTAGGCGGGTTCGATTCCCGCGACAGGACATGTTTTTGTGCAAATAGTACTTCTGTGTCCAGGTGTCGTGGGACCATGGTCCTCGTAGTTCCTGAGTCCCTAAATACAGGGAATCCTAGTTAGGGTCCAGGATCTATGTATGTGATCGTTGGGCGTTATTATTTATTTATTTATAAGTACTATTATTTATTTTGTGTTTTGGTATAAATTTCTCACTATCATTAGTTGTATTAACGTAATAAAATAAGGTGCAATAATAATACAATTCTAAATGACTCCGACTTGATTGACTGGTCTTTAATTATAAGTCATATTAGTTAATTATATTGGTTAATCAGTTTGGTTTGAAACCTGTAAAGCGGTGGTTGAGCAGGTCGGCTCATAGCCCGGTGTAGGCGGGTTCGATTCCCGATGTCATTGTTGTGTTGTATTATTGTTATGTTATTTTAATGTTGTAACATTTTTAAACCTTAAGTTTGATAGTCAATTCCTTTTATGTTAAACGCCACCAATTGTAATTGAATCATAAATTAGATTATATTGGAATTGTAATATATGTTATGTTAGCTATTATAATTGTAATATATGTTATGTAAGCTATTATAATTAAATGGTTAGGTACTTATTATTATTTTAATTGGTCACTAAAATATTTTCATGCCTACTGGTGAAAATGTATAAGGGACAATATTATTATATTAATACAAATTAAAAATATAAAGCGTTCCTTTTATAACATAGTGTTCTAAGAATGAATTTTTGAACATTACCCCTTAAGGTCCCACTTTGGGCTGTTAATCGATTGCTGATGTTTTACATAATAATTGATTAACAATATAAGATTGTATAGCCCCAAATTACGCGATACTTTTGTACGTAATGGCGTCTGTTCGTTCGACGTTGTGGATTTATCCAGAGGGAGCTTCTATTGGGTACATACAGTCATATTAAGTCATTAATTAAGTAGAAGTGTAACAGAGCAGAAAGTAAGAGTCAATGCCACTGAGCATCGATGCGTAGAATCGCGATTCGATGAATAAAACTAATTGATTCCATTAATTGCGCGTTGACGTGAAATAAAACGATTAATGCACTAAGCAATTGTGGTTGTTTAAAACTGATCCCAATGAAAGATAACAAAAAACTAGTGTGCTTTAGACCACACGACTGAAGTAAAACTTCTAAACGAAATGTAACTCTGTAACCTTTGAGAATGTGGTGGCTTAAAATGATGGATGGCCTCGGCTAGCTGTGGGTTCTGGGGCCAGCAGACAGGTAGAAAACAGAAGATAATGTAAAGGGCGCCACGTGCCAGTATTTTACAACCCTGGCACGGAGAGTTGTTAAAAAAAAGGTATATTTGTAAACTAAGCAGGTATATTTCAAGAAAAAAAAAATAGAATTAGTATTAAGTACCACAAAAGGAGGCAGAAAATAATTTACTCTTAGGATATAGCTAGGTTCCGAACTTAAATTCTAGGACTTAGCCTATGTACATTATAAATCCATGTGTACGCATAATTTTGTATCACAATAAATGTCTGAGGCAGCCGTTGTACATCACAGTGTACTACAAAGGTGCAAGCTCAATTAGCTTCATGTGAGCCAATACCGTAGGGAAGAATGATGGCACACTTGAGTTTAAATTTTAAGAAAAATGGAAGGATTTCACCTGGGTTATGCTTTGAAGGATGTAGGTGGTGCAAAATGAATGCCAAGGGGACTCGAATGGGCCTCAGCGGTCAGGGAGTGCGATGCAAAGTGCAAGCAAGCAGCGTGCGTGGCATCGATCCCCAAATTTGCACCAGGTAGGCAGCGTGCGAATCGCCCAGGCGAGCGACCGAACAGAAGTCTGAAATTGCGCAAAAGAAGCCACTGTCATACTGAGCTCGAAGACATTCTAGCACATGCCAAAGGTCGACACGTCAATACTTTTATAACCTAATTTTCAAGTACCAAAAAAATGATGAAAAACTTACTCGGTCTTTCCGATTTTATATCCCACACGTAAAGCTTCTTGTTGGAAAGACTGCAAAGGCATCAAAATGATGCTACAGCTCCACAAAAAATCACGTTGGGCTTGTCGAACCACCTGTCGACATCAGCCTCGCCAGCCCAAAGTCCTGGAAAGCGAGTGCACAAACTTCAAGACACTTATTGAACCTTCCCGATCGATATTCCCAATTCACAAAATACTCACAGTCTCCGGAGAACCAGAACACTTCCAAAAGTTTGTACACGACGACAAATGCGTGCCAAAAGAACAAGTAAAAAATGGCTTGCCCCGCAGGCCTCACCAAAAATAGTGATGTCAAAAATCACTGTTTGACAATCATCGACAAGACTGATCGATAAAATCCTTTCAGTCGATAAACTACCGAAACTATAGTGACGAATGGCGCCACAGATAGACTTCCCGAATACATTGCTGACCAAACGAAGTATAATTATTAAATAAAAATAGAGTAAAGTAGTCGTTCCTCCTTTTCTATTGATTTAAATAACACGAAACTACAATTCTCTAAGATGAAAGCAAAGATTCGTCGATAGAACTACAACCTCAGGGCCCACAGACACCTCACTAGTCTGACTATGTGCTGTATGGGGCATCCTAATTTCTCTTAAATGTTTGAGGCTGCAATGCCGATATTAAATTTTAATTCACGGAATTTATTTATACATATTAATGTTTTTGATTAGTTAATTATTTAGGATTGTGAAAATATAAAAGATTTCCTATTGACTCTTAGAAGTACATGACGCAAATTCCACTCGTAAGGCGAAGTTGCCAACGGTGAAAACCAATTGCTATCTGTCTATTTATTTTTTAAAAGTTTATTACAAAACTATTATAAAAACGTTAATTCTATTATTACTGTTTTATTTATTACGAAAGTAAATTATAATCCACATAGTAGATTTATGTCAAAATCTAGTTGAATTGATGACAGCGCCATCTGTGTTGATTTTTCTATCCATAGACCAGGTAACGATCCAGGAAAGTATGACGGTCGCTAGGTGTCGCTTTTACAAATTACTCAGCGTTCACCTATTATATCTGTTCAATGAAATTCGACCCTAGCTAGAAAAAAGCTTATTTTTTCGAAATTGTTTAGTAAAATTGACTGTAAAAAGAATGAAACGTGATATAAAAAAATGACACGTTACAACTCTTTCTAACGGATATCTCACTGTCAATTCCGTTCGCTTCGCCCGATCAATTTCCGTAACGCTCTCGTCACGCATTCACCAGCCTACTCTCCAAGTAAAGCGTGCGTATAGAAGTTCTACTTCAATTTTATAATTGGCTTTGTTCTTTGAACTACTACAATAGTACAACCCACTACTAAATTCTCCTGGTCGATGCGGCGCGTGACCGAATCGCTGGCACTTATTTGGCACAACGAATCAACATTGCCATTCAACGGGGCAATGCAGTCAGCATGTTGGGTACGCAGGTCAAACGCAAAAACATTTACATACAAAAACATTTGGACTGTGCTGAGGTCAACGCGGCCAGTATACAATCCAAATATTTTTTGTAGTAGATAGCGTAGTTTACAAATCTAATCAGGTGTTTATAAAAACTAGTGTATACCGAATTCATTAAAAAAGAAATAAATTAAAAAGAGCAGGGACATAGGAGTATGTGGTAAATCGGCTATAAAAAGATATAACAAACTACATCTCAAACGCTTGATTTATTAACATTTCTTGTCACGCATACCATAATTATCGTGTTTCTAAGTTTTTGATCATGGACAGGTTTTTGTTGCTAAAAATATCTACGTAGTCGTAATAATAAATACTACGACGTGCTTCTGCCCGCAGCTTCTGCCCGGTGTGGCCGATGGGAAAATAATTCAACCACCCATTTCACCCTCTTAAGGGTGGAATTTCGAAAAATCCTTTCTTAGCGGATGCCTACGTCATAACATCTACCTGCATGTCAAATTTCAGCCCGATCCGTCTAGTGGTTTGGGCTGTGCGTTGATAGATCACTATGTCAGTCAGTCACCTTTGAGTTTTATACATATAGATACAGCAGCTGACACGACCTTGTACTTCAAACACTTTCAGAAAAGGGTAGCCGAAGAAGATATTTCTTTATGGCTATGAAAAATTACTTTCATAAATTTTTACTATAAAAACTTTTATCTAGCACAAAGCCTTTCTTTCCATAAACCCATGTAATGAGTTAATATCTCGATCAAATTTGGGCTACCATTCGATCGTAATTCGACCTAACGTTATTGCATTCCTAGGCTGGAGGCTACTACGGAAATTGTGTTGACGACAGGAACCGGGAATTTCGGCCTATTTAACCAGGTATTCGATCGAAAATCCCGGAATGTGAGAATTTAATTTAATATACGTTTTAGATCATGGTATTGGAAATTATAGCTGTTTTAAAACGCGATCAATCGGCACACCGCCAGTAAATTGCCATCAAAATCATGTTAAAGAAGGCAATCTTTCTTCGATACTTCGTCGGCGTAACGAGCGCCGAGCGTCCTTTGCCACCGACTGGAGCAAATTGTCCGCGTAATTTTGCTGCGAATCAGCCACTCACTGAATGAGTCCGCAAGCAAAACGCCACCAACTGTGTAGGTACGAATAAAAATGGGTGTCGTACTGGAAGCAAATAGTAAGCCGCTCACTGTTCGCCTAATGAGCCCTAGATGAGGTTGATTTAATCTGTAAGGTTATTCGGATTTTTGACATTAAATTGGTAGATAAAGTAGCAACACTAAGAAAAAAAGGGAGATATATAAGATGGCGGCGAGGGCGGGGATTCGGTGCTAAGCTGAATTCTAAGATAGCGGTAACAAGCGGAGATTGAAATCAACGTGTGTGCTCTGTGTTTAGTGTAGTGAGTGTAACCCCCAGCTGACCAATGAAGTGTGGCTTACTTGTAACCGACGCCTATTTTGATTTCAAACACAAGACGTAAAAACTGAGAACGTTTTTTTCTGTTTTGCTATTTATTTTTAGACGATATCTTTAAATAGGGGTCAGAAGTTTATCTGAACATTAAATTACGTTATAACTTTAAAAATTACAAAACACTTTAAGCAGTGTTAACTTAAAAAGCGACAATTAGAGCTAACGCTAAGAAGTGTTTATACGTAAGCCAGAATTCAAGAAATCTTACTAGTAAGTTATAAGGAAAACCCTTTATATAGAGTTCCTGGTTGGAAAATATTTATTTAGGTTCTAATTTTTAATATGATAATGTAAATAAAAATAATTTAACGTTCTCAGCAAAACTTTTCCAAATCGGAATTTTAATTTCATAGCAAAAATCCAAAGTTTGAAATAGAATGTTAGTTTGGTGGACTTCCATCAGTGATGAATAGAATATTCTCCCGTTTGCGTTGCTTCCACTTGCATTTTGGTTAGTTAATGGTTAGTAACAATATTGAATCTCCCTTTAGTAAGCAAACAGGTTGCTCATGAGAAGTGGCCAAAATAATTTTCCACGGCTGGCAAATGGCACTGCATTCTTTTCACAGTATAGGCAACAAAAAAACATATCCGACCACTAAACATTTAGCTATGAAATACCACCACATATTTTTATCTCGACGCCATAAAACATTCGAAGAATATACATGGGCCGTGATATAAAGCCATAGTGACTATATTTCACGGATTAGAATAAGGTAAACCTAAACCTGGAGCGGTTTATTCTGAACGATAGACAAGTGGAGCGATGACCTAATAAATTGTTGTCTGAACTGAACCGAAAGTGAAGTATTGTACTTGAGACAAACTGTTTGAGTGACTATAAGTTTGGAGTGTACTTTATATTGGTTAGATAGCTTGAGTATCTTTAAAGTTGAGGATGATAGAAGGTTGAAGGTCTGTGAGACTTGGGCCGTGAACATCTGTGAGCTATTTGTTAGTGCCTAGTTGTAACATAAAAATTATATAAAAGTATTTCTTATTCAGTCGTGTTTTAATAAATTATGTGAAAGGTCCCGACTTAATGAATAAGGACACTCACCTACTGCGAATTTTCCGTACATTCGGCTCCAGAGTTGGGGAAGAAATACGTAATTTTTCTCTTAAATAATGGGTGATCTTACCTGAAACAAAAATAAACATTAAATGTCATATAATTATTTTTTTACTTCACTCTTGTCTAGCATTTGACCACCCTCTCACCGGATGGGAAGTGACGATGCAATCGAAGATGTAGCATGCTAGTCAAGTAAAATATTCGTGTGTGCAATGGTGTAGTTATAAATTTCGTATACCTACACCATTGTCTGAAAGATAAAAGCAAAAACATTATTATATTGGTGGAAATCTTAGAGTTAAATTAACTTACCAGTAGAATAGAGGAATCCTTCCATGATCGTATATTCCTCGGTCAAATGACGAGGAATTTCAATTTGCCGAATGCATAAAATTGAACAAAAAAAAACGCCGAACGATCACATACATAGATCCTGGACCCTAACTAGGATTCCCTGTGTCTAGGGACCCAGGAACTACGAGGACCATGGTCTCACAACAACCATAAAAAGAACAAGTTTTTGAAAAATCAATGTGAACTATTGAAGATCTTCACTGAATAGGCCTCCCCAAAAAAAAGAAAGAGGTTTGTAGGAAAAAGTGCCGAACTAAGGAAATGGACTAGCAATGTCCAATATATGTTGCAGATCAATAAGAAAAACAAAAGGCACTATCCTATGATAGCCCTTATCTATAGCCTTAAAATATCTTCTTCAATAGATTTAATTACGTATCGAAGTAAGGTTAAAAAATTGAACGTTTTAAAGAATTTCATAAACTTGACCCTTACACAAGCAATTAGTTTAGGTCACAACCTGTAAATTGCTAGAAAGAGACCGCCAATGTCAAGGGTAAAAGGGCGGTGTAGTGTCAAACACGTGTCAAGGTACGTACGATAAACCCCTGTGCGTATCGACCTTGTTTGTCAACTGAGCGATAATATTACTAACGGTGAATGGAAAGTCCCTTTTTAATATAAGAAAATTATTTGCATTTACTGAGGTCGGGGCAAAATATGCCACGTTCCCCTGAGCGACCCCTCTACAGCTGTTTCATGTTGAATAATAAAGCTTCATTGGTAGCTGGCGACCGACGCATTAGCAATGGGCAAAGTAAATAAGTAAATAGTTAATTTACTGTAGAGCTGAGTTAATGGCCACTAACGTAAAAGCTGATATCTATGGAGCAGTGAGCGGAACGCGCAGTCTTCGTAGTTTCGCGTAGGAACACGTGTTGTTGATACACAGAATAATAAATAGTCCAATGTCCTACTACCATGCAATGGCAACATAATAAAATAACGGTTTTTCAATACTCAGATAATGGTTGTCATTCAAAAACAAAAACATTATGTGGCACTAGTTGCGCCCCGCGGTTTCACCCGCGGATAAAAAGTATTTTAATTATTTGCTCATCCCACGGAAAATTTTTACTTTGCCGGGATATCATGTAGCCTATATGTCAATCTAGTGTATAAGCTATCTTGGTACCGAATTTCATCGAAATCCATTCAATCGTTTGAGCGTGAAGAAGTAACAAACATACACACATACACACAAACACACATACAAACTTTAGCCTTTATAATATTAGTGTGATAGTGTGATAATCAAAATTGTTTTTTCTTGTTGCGTACTTTATATATTTTAACAGATATATATTACTTTTATCCAGCCACTAAGGAACCGCCCCTAAAGCGAGTATATTATTTGACTGGCCCGTTAGCTTAGTTGGTAGTAACCCTGCCTTCTCAACTGTGGGTTATGGGTTCGATTCCCGTCCAGGACAATGGTTTGTGTGATGAACATCGATGTTTGTTCAGTGTCTGGATATTATATTGTATTCTATGTATGTATTTACATACAAAAAGAAGTATTGTATCGGTTACCTGGTCTCCATAGTGCAAGTTTTGCTTAGTTTGGGGCTAGATGGCGCTGTGTGTAATATTCACACATATTTAATATTAATTTATTAATTTCGATTAATAGCAAAACAGTGTACTTTCATAAAACGATCTTAATTTATCTAGTTTTTTGGATTGTATTGTAAAAATTAATCCTAGACATTAGTTTTCTAGGTGGTAGGACTTTTTTGCACAGTTCGTCTAGGTTGCCAGTTTGCCAGTTATTCCACCACCTTATAAACCAAAACACTTATAAACCATCGGTTTGCCAGTTATTCTGCCGCCAAGCAGTAGTGTGCAAGCACTGCTGTGTTCCGGTTTGAAGGGCACTGTATCTAGTGAAATTGCTGGGCAAATGAGACATTATGATCTGATCTCACAGTCGAGTAATCTTATTACCAGACTGTGCTGATGTCTCAGGATGATGTGCGCAGTGCCGTGTCGCGCGAAACTTTATGTTTTTGAGTTCCGAGTGACATTGTTCTGTTATGGGCGGCCGTGTCGCTTAACATAGAGTGAACGACTCTCGTCACATCATTCAGTAACATAAAAAAAAAATGTAAAAAGTCAGAAGTACCCAAATGAAAATATCGAAATGCAAAACCAGACTGGATGCTTACTGATTTCGACGAACAGACAATAAGTTAGCTCTCCGTCCACCCCTCGTGTCAGAAAGGGACGGCAATGTAATGACAAGGGACAAGACAGGGTGGATAATTAAAAACCGTTTCACAGTGATCGATGGAAGTGAGGCTGGACTGGAGTACAGAGGTATAGGTTTTTCAAACAGAAAATATTTTTTAGATGATTTTTCATCAGAAATTATTTTTGATTAATTTTTTGATAATTATTTATGACAGAGCTGTAGCTTTTCCTGTAACTGAAAACCGCCGTCCTTATTTTTGTTGTTGTTTCCCTAAATTTTTAGGTTATCTGGAAGAGACCGCTTTGAGCAATAAGACTGAGCGCTAATTGTGACACTTAATTTTTAAGTTTGTGCTCGTAAATTGTCCATGTCAGGTGATGTTTCAATAAAGAGTTTTTATCTATCTAACTAAAGGCACACTGCCCGTAAAAACAAAAGTAACAAACTTATCTTACTAGTTGCGCCCCACGGTTTCATCAACGGATAAAAAGTATTTTAATTATTTGCTTATCCCAGGAGAACATTTCATTTTTCCGGGATAAAATGTAGCCTATATGTTAATCCAGTGTATAAGCTATCTTGGTACCGAATTTCATCTGAATCCATTTAGCCGAATGAGCGTGAAGTAGTAACAAACATACACACAAACAAACTTTCGCCTTTATAATATTAGTGTGATAAATATATCAAGAGAACGGCATAGATGAATAGATAGATAAACGCTATAGTCGAATTTTTAATCAAGCTTCAAGCTTCAACATCCGAGAACAAAAGCGTTTTAGCACTCGACAGCGATTCAATAAAAGCTCGACTCGAATTCAATGCAAAATTGCAATCCCACTCGATATCTGATTACGACGAGTTGAATACCCAGTATCCATGTGTGGATACTTGAATTTAATCGATACTCTAATTCACTTTGACATGGATACTTTTGTTTATTCTGTGGTGGTAGAAAACATGGTAGAAAAGCACGGGCACATATTAAAATATTGTTACCAAATAACATTGGTTCTGTTCTATCGCCAAATTAAATGCCTATTTACTTTTTTAAGTAGACGATGAGTTTTTTATGTACTTAAATATGAAATTGTCTGATGGAAAGCGCTCGTCTGCTCAAAATGTAATAGACAGATACAGTGGAAAAACTTAAGTAATTAAAAAAAAGGAATTAGAATATGAAAAAAAATTGCTAGCTCGACATTGTAATGAGACTTCACTGCCAGTGCATGTTACACTAAAGTTGATTAGTTACAGGGTTATCTTGCACACAAACACACACACACACACACACACAAACACACACACACACACACACACACACACACACACACACACACACACACACACACACACACACGAACGCACACATGAACGATTCTAAATCCGAAACTACTTACCTAATTTACAATACTTGCGTAGTGGCTTCTTAGATTAAGTTTTCCTACTGCATTGTTTTTACTTTAAACTCTTTTCATTTCTTTACAATACGTGTTACTTAGTTATTCTTTTACAATACACCTAACCTACATTACAAAACATTGACTGAATAAACCAGAACAAAAATCAACTCTTCGGCTTCACAGACGGTAACAATGATCGCAATTTGGTGTCAACTATTGTTTATTCTGTGGTATCACTTCGTTATTCGGGAATAGGGTAGCCTCGTTCAGAATCAATGCGATGTCTCCTCGATTCAATTACGTTCCATTGTTTTGCGCGTTCTATCATTGAGATTTTATTGCGATTTACAGTGTGATAGAGTCCATTGAAATGAATATGTAGGTTAATGATACACTAGTGTTTAGTATCATTAACATATACTTATAGTATACTAGTGTATATATATGTATATGTTTAGTGAGTGTGAAGCATTCTTACTTTAGACACTAGACACTAGTGTGTCTAAAGTAAGAATGCTTCACACTCACACTAATATTATAAAGGCGAAAGTTTGTATGCGTGTTTGTGTGTATGTGTGTATGTTTGTTACCTCTTCACGCTCAAACGGCTGAATGGATTTGGATGAAATTCGGGACCGAGATAGCTTGTACACTGGATTAACATATAGGCTACATTTTATCCCGGAAAAGTGACATTTTCCCGTGGGATGAGCAAATAATTGAAATACTTTTTATCCGCGAGTGAAACCGCGGGGCGCAACTAGTCAATAATAATAATAATAATAATAATAACGCCCAACGATCACATACATAGATCCTGGACCATAACTAGAATTAGGAGCTACGTGGACCATGTTTCCACAACACCCAGACTCAGAACAAGTATTTGCGCTTTTTTTCTGTGCACAAATACTTGTCATGCCGCGGGTATCGAACCCGCCGCCTCCGGGTTATAGCCGACCTGCTCAACCAACACACCACAGAGGCTGTCTAACTAGTCTGTCTGAATAGACATAGGCACAAGATTGCTACACAATTTATGCGATTACGAAACACTGCCTCACCCGATTGTTTACACATCCGTATTTTAATTAAGGTCCCAAATATCATGTGTTAACAGAACCCTTCACGTCATGATCTTGTGTAACAACCTTTTTGTTCTCGCGGTAAAAAAAGGCTAATTACACCTTTCCATCACAATTAGTCGGTGTGGGATGAACCTTTTACCATTTCTTCCGTGAAACGTAGTATCTGGTGGGTGCGTACTCAGGACCATGTTCAGGGGTACCCTGATATATACGGCGTCCGTATTTCCCGATAACTACAACCTGGGAGTCTTCAAATCGAGAGTGAACAGGTATCTTCTAGGTGTGTTACATCGTAGACCGCATCGTTACTTACCATCAGGTACGATAGTGGTCAAACGCAAGCCTATCAAACAATTAAAAAAAAAAAAATAGTGAGAGATAAAAAATAGTGTTCTTTTGCTAAAAATGCTTGCGTTGTATATAAACAAGTTAGCAAGTGGACAAAGTGGAATGTAGCACATAAAAACGTTGATTAAATATTAGTAGAAGAGACAAAATAGAGTTAGCGCAGTACACACATCACACATCAACGAAGACGTCTAATGTTGAACAAGCTTCCCTGATAAAACGCTTATCATATTGTATGTTTCCTTTTGTAAAACGGTCAAAATCAATGGATTTTATTGTAAACGAGCTTCTGCCCGCAGCTTTGCCCGCGGCCTATGGGAAAATAATTCAACCACCCATTTCACCCTCTCAAGGGTGGAATTTCGAAAAATCCTTTCTTAACGTATGCTTACGTCATAACATCTACCTGCATGCCAAATTTCAGCTCGATCCGTCCAGTGATTTGGGCTGTGCGTTGATAGATCACTATGTCAGACAGTCGGTCAGTCACCTTTGAGTTATATATATTGTAAATAGGCTATTTGTAGCACTTTTATAAGTCAAAATGATATTAGATACTTTCAATTGAGTTATTGTACAAAGCGCTTAAAATTAGAATACGTAATAAGTAGAGTCTTCATTTAAGATTATTTTATTTATGTATAAACAAACACTTGTTTATTGTAGGCTGGCTGGTAAAAGAAAATAATTTAAAAAATTAAGGTACGTATTATTTATAATCGTTTATGGTTTTATTTATTATAAACGTTTTACATCGTTTTAACGATGCTCAGTCATTGATCGCTGCTCAAGCAGTGATTTCATTCATAAAGTGATCAATTAGTGAATGAAATCTCTGCTTGAGCACTGATCGATGACTGAGCATCGTTTTGTAATAAGGACCTAACTCCGTGACGATAATGGGTATGTTATTTTATCCCAGCTCTGGTACGCAGCAACGACACACTTTTAGAGCAAGAGAAGTGATAATACATTATTTTAAGCTGCGGGGGCAACTTGCCCCACCCTCATTACGTCATTTCTTCCTTATTTGAATAAACGATGACTCGACGCGACCTGAGGTGAATTAATCAGGGGTTTCCGCTTCCTACCTGCGACTTAACTATTAAAATGGAAATAGGAAAACAAAAACTTACTTGAATTGTAAATTGTTTTAAAAACTGTGTCACGAATTCTCTGTGAGCGAATTTGTGAAGCAAACTTGGTGAATGTTAAATAATACCTACCCCTTATAAGTAAAGTTTTACTTTGCTCTTGTTTCAGCTAGTTTATTATGATAAAGGGTAGCAGTCATGTCAGACATCGATATTATCTATTTAAGATTTTTTTTGTTTTGTTTTGGCTCCACACTTTTGTGTATTTAGCCAGTGTCAAGTAATTGATAATTTCTTGAGATAATGATATTTCACGCAGATATGTGTCAAGTCACAGTCCAAGTCATCAAGTCAAGTCATAGTCTAGTCTAATCAAGTCATACTCCTAGTAAAGTAAAGTGGTGGCCACTTTACCAGAAACTTCACGTAGTTTTGGAAACAACACGAAAAGAAACGTTTCACCATCATTATATCACTTTCCCACACTCATGTCTGTAATCCAGCATTTAACAAAAAAAAATGCCACCCATTTCATGCACTAACACTGAAAATAACACAAGTTTTGGAAAATAATACAATGCGGCGACGCGGTTTTTTTCGTTTTCCCGCCAAACCTCTCTATTGAAGATTAATAATAATTAAGCAGAGAACGATTTATCGCGTAACAGTTGTCACTGTCACTCTATGGAATATTCCTGGTCAAAATTTGTATAAAATAGCTTTAAAAAATCGTACATATATGCATTTTAAATTTAATAGCAATTACCTAATGTGTTATTTGATTAATAAGCTAATTTCTATTGAGTTCTTGAAATCGCTTTAATGAAATCTCATTTAATGATCCTTTACCTAATAGTCATCAATACATCACTATCTGTCCCCTTTGTCTCGCATCTCGACTGGTGTATTTTTTATCTCGTTCCATTTCTATAGGTAATGGGTACCTATAACTTTGAACATGTCACCAGTAACAGCACAAAGAACCGTTACTAAAGCGTTCAAAAAGAAAACTATACAAAGGCCGTCCATAAAAGCTGTTTCTAGATATGTCCTGACCTAGCATTAATTATATTTTGCTAGACTGTGTTGAAGTACTGTGCATTTCCTTTGTAGTTTGCATCGGCGGTATGTTTATATAGTTAGCAACGTGGATGTGGTTGGAATATTGTTGTGAAAGAACGTTTTGTTGTTGAAACGTTTTGTTGTTGAAACGTTTGTCTTTTGATTGCTTAAACGCGAATCTTGGACTGTTAAATAGATAATGATGTCCTATGCATTAAAAACTATTTATACAGTGAACCTACCAATGACTGGAAAAGGCGGGCTGAGGGACGCCCCTCAGCCCGCCATTTCTAGTCATTGGTACGCGCCTGACCTAGGTGCATGTCATGAACTGAATCAGAATTTTAGGCTGGTGATCATAATGACTATGATTACGCCTGAAAGCTTAAGGCATGCGTACTTAGCTAAGTAATTGCTTAGTCAGGTAAACATGGTTTTAAAATCCATAAATTGTAAAACCTGTAAACCAATGTAAGCATTCGTCACTAACCTTGACATTAGGCCTCCACCGCGCCGTCCACGGGCGCGCCCAAATGTCACCAAGTACGAATCAATAATCAGTACTTATATTCATCACTATAAAGGCCATTGTAGCTTGTTTTTGATTCCTTAATAATAGCGGTTTTTATAATTATTATTATTTATTTTTTTATATATTATTTATTTGACAGCCTCTGTGGTGTGGTGGTTGAGCAGGTCGGCTCATAATCCAGAGGCGGAAGGTTCGATTCCCGCGGCAGAACAAGTATTTGTGCACAGAAAAAAAAAGTGAAAATACTCGTTCTGCGTCTGGGTGTTGTGGGACCATGGTCCTCGTAGTACCTGAGTCCCTAGACACAGGGAATCCTAGTTAGGGTCCAGGATCTATGTATGTGATCGTTAGGTGTTATTATTATTATTAATTATATAATTATTTAGCGGAAGGACTTCATACATGTAGTTGAAGTTGTGTTAACTAACCCCTTTATTTTTAGGATGTTATGAAGTCATTGCATCGTTGGATTGAATCTTACAAAATCGAGTCCAAACATTAGCTACTAGTCTATACAACCTCGTAATTAACTACATTGCAAGTGCAACTGAGGTCCCACCTCAATATTCACACAACAATGGATCCCTGAGCTCTCCATTGTTTGCTGCATCCAATTCACAAAGCATACATGCAACTAAAACCGCTTATACAATCATATTTCATGTCGTTGAGCAGATAGATACATGAAATAGTTTAATAATGATGGTGAAACGTTTCTTTTAGCGTTGTTTCCAAAACTCCATAGAAGCTTCTAGTAAAGTTGCCACCACTTTACTAGGTGTATGACTTGACTAGACTAGACTAGATTATGACTTGGACTGTGACTTGACTTGACACATATATTTATTAATTAACTTGAAAAATTATCAATTACTTGACACTGGCCAAATACACAAAAGTGTGGAGCCAAACCAAAAACAAAAAAAATAGTATTTAGTCTTATATGCTTTGTTAATTACATTCTATTGTATTTATTTGTTGCGTCCTGAAGTTCGTGATATCATGAATAAGGGTTCCGACTGAAAATCTGTTATTAAGGCCTCATAAACTTAATTGTATGCTGAGTCGGGACCCATATCATGACGTCACGCAGCATGATATTTTTATTTTACATTTTTTACCTTAGCACATTTTTTTTACAAAATGCCTAAGTTTTCTGTTCACCTAATCAAACTTAGAATAACATTACACTTTTCGAGAGATCGAACTAAGTTTGTTTTGTATAGTGAGAGCTTGATATACTTACTCTCTTAACAATCCAGCCGATGACGTTACTAGACCGTTCCGAACTTGATCTATGCCACACAATATCACCAATTTGTATCGATTTGATAGCTCCAGCCACAGAATAAATAATAGTATGTACTTCGGCATGAACAAACCCTCCAGCGCGGTTGAAGCCATAGCATACGTACATAGTTACTACGGAAAATGTCAAAGCCTTGCCAAGCGCGTTGATGGCAATCGAAGTTACAACCTTCCCAGTCACTTGCCCTAAATTCTGGCATGATACACGATGTGTATCTAAGACGCAGATGGATCGATTGATTGGATTACAGTCTGTCCATTGGCAATTTCAATAAATCGTCGTTGAACTGAATCTAGTCACGTTTCGGTGACGTGTCGGAGGGGGTAGGAATATTAGGTTTGCTGTAATCAGAATAATATATTGGTAGTTCTAGCACGTGGTACTAAGTGGAGGGCTTCTTAACTGAAGGGTTGAGAATAAAAAGGGTTTAACTGTCAAATTGATAGTTTCGAGAAAATTGACTTTAAACTTCAACGGCGTCGTTTTAATGTAGAGTGCTTATAAGGTAATAGAAAAGGTTTATGTAAGTTTCAGTTTCTTGAAAATGTTTTAATTCTATTTTAAAATACTAAATATAGTACTGATTCATAAAATTTCTGTAAAAATCTATATAATATAGTAAAATAAATATTATAATGTTTTTATGCTAAGCGAACTGTATTCCTGTGTCAGATAAACCGTTTTTAGACTCAAAATCTCGAGATTTAAGCCTCATTTCGGTATTTTGAGAATGTATTATTGTAGATAATTTCACGCTGAATCCAACGATACCAATAAGTCATTTTGTGAAGAATATCAGTTAAACCCTTTATATTCTCACCCCTTCAACTGGTTATCGAATTGACGGAGAAGAGCGAGTTTTACGTGCAAGTAGGTACTCTAGTTCTGTTCCAATTGCGTTACAATTTCAATTCTCACTCAAGTGTCTTGGATCCATTCAGCCTCCATAAAAATTATTCATCGATGTTTTACGTATCTCGATCTCTGCTTTTTATAGAATTTTACAAACGAACACCCAACGCTCACATACATAGATCATGGACCCTACTAGGATTCCCTGTATCTAGGAACCCAGGAACTACGAAGACCATGGTATCACAACACCCAGACTCAGAACAAGTATTTGTGCTTTTATTCTGTGCACAATAATTTGTCCCGCCGCGGGAATCAAACCCGCTGCCTTCGGTTTCGGAGCCAACCTGCTCAACCGCCACACTACAGAGACTGTCAACAATGTCAATAAACTGTCAATAAACGATTTGAGTTTACATATTTTTGAACAGTTAAACCCAAAGGCCTATATAGAATATTTTCGATTGAATCGTTTGAACGCTAACGCCGTGACGCTTCACATTAGGCGAACGACTAGGTCTTTAAATCATTAATTAAATTGTTACGCACGTGAAATATTAAAGCTGAAATACGATAATATCAATTAGTCAAAAATGAACCATATCTAATAGAGATAAGTATGTAGCACAAAACGATCAATAACGTTTCATCATCGCCTTCGGTCATAATATCAAGTTACTAAGTAAATAATCGCAGTGGAGATAGCTTATTATGATCCCTGATTGACCTTAGGCACTTAAATGACATATTTGTCAGTTAAATGCTGGATGTCGGTGGTGATATATATATATATCACCACCGACATCCAGCACATATTACACATATTACACATACATATTTGTATAAGATCGTCGAATCACGCGAAGGGTTATATCCCTTCCCTACCACCCTTCCACCCTTCGCGTGATTCGACGATCTTATACAAATTTAATTTTTTAACGGACAAGTGTCTTTTTTTTTAACTAACTCAATACCACTATAATATAACAACTAATACTATAAATACTAATACATTTCGTCTATAATTAAAGTCCAGGACGCGTAGCATCGACCAGGCGCTCTGATAAACTTTGGAAAACGCGATGAGCTCCCGGCCCCCACGGACCCAGGCTCTCAACACGAAACGACTGGAACATGTAACGGCTACCGAGATTACTATATTTGCGCCGTTTTAGCTGATCAGTCGATTTTTTTATTGGTTGTAATAATAATAATCAGAGGTTCAAAACAAATGCAGTACAAACAACAATCATCATTAACTTATTCATGTTCCATAATCTATTGAGAATAAATTATTATCAATGATCCATAACAAAAAATGAAGGTAGAACCAATTACAGACAACATTAATGTCTATTAAGAGCTAGCAAGTGTTTCAATGACTTGGCTGTGAGACATAATATAGACCTTTTTAATACTTCCGCTAATCAGCTGAAAAAGCTGATGGGCAATGTATTTTTTAATAATAAAAAAAAGTGTTAATACTGTTTGTGGAAGTTGTATTTTTTCTTTGTGTGCATCCGCCTTTCTGTGTGTAATTATTTGTTTTTGTACATATCTATGGAAACTTGTAATTGACCTTTATATGTTTACTTTTCTATATACCTGGCTGTAAGTTTTCTTAAAATCTTTAAAGAAAATAACATCAGTTTAGTATGTTATATAGACTATTCCATTAGCGATCGTTAATCGCATTGACTCGAACATCGAGATTAGCGAGTGCTCTAAAGAGACGCTTTTATCACTGTTTTATTAATCTACGGAGAGGAGCTTATTCAAATGCAAATGAAATTTTCAATTTCAGTGCTCGGGGAATTGATATTTTAGGTGCTGTCGAATGGGAGAGGTGGCTTAATAAAATGTAGGTGTTGAAATTTGATACTTAAGTTAATATACCAAGAGCCTTTTATGCAAATGACTTTGAAGCAATACTAAAAATACCTGTAGAATTTTTCTTTGTTAAGAAGTTGTCTTGGTAGAAGATGCCCCAAACTAAGCACAGCTTGTACTATGGGAACCAGGTAGCTGATAGAATACTTAGATTCTTTTTATTTGTGTACATAGAGTTTAATATAACACCCAGACACAACAAACAGCGATTTTCATCCTACAAATGTTTGTCCTGGGTGGGAATCGAACCCTTAATGGCATAAATCTATCTAATAAGAGATACAAGGTGGCATTTAATTCACTCTTTTCCTTAAATGTATGTACTCAGACCACGCTATTGAATATTAGTACAAGGTCCAATTTAAAAAAAAAAAAATTATTTTAGTATTTAGTGCCTCTTAAAAAACTGCATGACAGCCGAAATGTCTATTTAACGGTACACACAGCGCGGACACCAACTGGGTGCTTTATAAATCTTTCGTAGGCAATAAAACACTTGCTTTGTTTAATGTCACAAAGCTTTTCTTTAGAATTTAAATTTGATAATACCTAGATTTAAGTTTTATTTCATAAGTACTTTTTTTTATTTAGTTATATGGGAGCATTCTATAGCATGGACTGAATACATACATTAAGGGAAAAGAACGAATTAAATTCCACCTTGTATATATTTATTTTACCACTACATAGATATACATAGAGTTATTTATTCTGTAAATGAAAACAAGCATCGCTTTGCTATTTAAAGGTAAAGTTAAAGTCAAAGTCAAAGTCAAAAGATTTATTGCAAATAGGCTAATTTTAGCACTTTTACAAGTCAAAATTATACTAGGTACTTAAAATTAAGTTATTTCACTAAGCATATAAAATTACAAAGTGCTTATTGTCAAATAATATAGCAAGCCCATTACAATATATGAGTTTGAAAAAAAAGCAGTTCTCTTTCTCACTACTGGTGCAAGCAATCCGGCACAATGCAGAATTGAAAACTTTGATCCGAAGCTTCGATTACAACTGTAAAGAAGAAGCTACAAGAAACTTTACAGTGATGTATTTTTTTTTGTCTTCTTTCTACTGTCTTTTACAATGTATATAATTCATTACAATTGAGATAATGAATATGTTACAAAAATAACCACCACGTCACACCGGTGCAAGAAAAATACCGTGATTATCTTATTATAAACATTACAAATAGAAACTGAATTTATAGATAGGAATAGGCAATAGGCAAAGTACCTAAGCTTTCATACCGTTAAGCTTGGGATATTCAGGCCAAGCTTTTTTGTCCGACACATAATCATTTATTGTGTAATAGGCTTTTTTCATTAAGTTTGACTTTATGAATAATTTAAATTTACGCATTGACAATTGTTCGATACCGTCGGGCAACTTGTTATAAAAGCGTATACAGTTTCCCATAAATGAACCATTAACTTTCTGCAGTCTGAATCTTGGAACTTTCAATTTATTTTTGTTCCTAGTATTAAAGTTATGAATGTCGCAATATCTGGGAAAAGAGCTAATGTTTTTGCGAGTGTACATCAAATTGTCGTAAATGTATTGACAAGCCACTGTAAGAATATTTATCTCCTTAAATCGTTCCCTGAGAGAGTCGCGGGATTTCATGTTATAAATGGAACGAATTGCTCTTTTCTGTAAGACAAAAATTGATTGTATGTCCGCGGCTTTACCCCACAGTAAGATGCCGTATGACATAATACTGTGGAAGTAACTAAAGTATACTAATCTTGCAGTGGCTTCATCAGTAAACTGTCTGATTTTACGCACAGCATATGCAGCAGAGCTCAATCTACCAGCAATGTTTGATATGTGAGGACCCCACTGTAATTTAGAGTCTATAGTTATGCCAAGGAACGTGACAGATTGTACCAAATCTAATACCTCACCATTCAGTAATAAATTTGTAGGAGACCCCCTAACATTAGGTAACGAAAACTTAATACATTTAGTTTTCTTACTATTTAACAGTAGATTGTTTTTAGTAAACCAGTTCAAAACCAGTGAAATTGCCTTGTTAACGTCGTCAAAATCATTAGTAGATCGGTCAACCTTGAAAATAAGAGACGTATCATCTGCGAACAAAACAATATCACATAGGTTCTTTACAAAAAATGGAAGATCGTTAATATAGGCCAAAAATAAGAATGGTCCTAGTATTGAACCCTGCGGGACCCCCATTTTAGTGATAGAACCAGATGATCTTGCTCCATTAACTTCAACTGTCTGAATTCTATTACCAAGATAAGAAGAGACAAGATCAAGAGCTTTCCCACAAACCCCGTAATGCTTTAATTTAAAAATTAGGGTTTCGTGACATACGCAATCAAATGCTTTGGATAAGTCACAAAAAATACCTATGGCATCCTGTGACTTCTCCCAAGCACCAAGTATATGTATAAAGAGTTCTACGCCTGCATCTGTAGTTGATCGTCCTTTTGTAAATCCAAACTGTTGACTGTGAAGCAGTCCGTTAAGGTTAAAAAATGTTAACAACTGATTAAGAATTTCTTTTTCAAAAATTTTACTTATTGCAGGTAACACAGAAATTGGCCTATAGTTCGATGGATCATTCTTATTTCCAGACTTAAATAATGGAATCAATTTACTATTTTTCATTACGTTGGGAAAAACTCCTTCGTCTACACATTTATTAAATACTTCTGCTAAATATGGTGCGATTAATGTGACAATGCCACTTAAAACCCTGGTAGACATTCCCCAAAGATCCTCAGTATTCTTTATTTTAAGTGACCTAAAGGTCTTAACAATTATAGCCGAATTAATATGTCTAAATCTAAAAACTACTTCACATTTATCAACACACTCTGCAAGAATTGCACAAGACTCACTAGTCGATGAATTTACGGTACGAAGGTACGAAAATAAAACAAAGTCTATGACACCGCTTAGTCGGGAAAATTTGAGGACGGATTCCTGCGGAGGAAACTGAATCATTCGGATACGGAACGTACCCGTGACTATTTGATAAGGAGAGCCTGCAAACGCTGAAAAAACAACCAACACTCACTAAGCATCGCAGCCTTTTTCTTCCTCAAAGGAAACTGTGCTTTATAACTAAAGCATAAAATGTACTTTAGCCGGGGTTTACATCCGGGCCTTTTGCCAAGCAAATGTGGGCACATTTTGTCTGTTTTTCATAGAGATGCACGTTTGAATGGCCTCCCTCGATATTTTTTTGTTATTTTGGAATGGTCCCGTTTTATAGCATTAATCTTAAATATGAACATGTTTTAGAAGAAGCACAGTCCTTTATAAATAGGTAGCCACCTATTAGGTACACCTTCTAGGAAATCATCATAAAGACTCGAGCATCGAATCAAATCGTCTTCTATAAGGTTTACAACGGTGAGTGTGAGATGGAATAGCACGATTGGATTCCCGCATCCCCATTCCAGTATTGGAAGACCAGACATACAGCATGTCGTATACATGGTTGCCATCCTTCCCAATCTTACCAAGCGTTTTGATTCGACATTCATTTGATTTATGTCATTTCATGCCGGCTCTGCTGTCTTCAGACAAACTCCTAAAGTAGGTCAGGTTCAAGAGCAGACACAAGCACTAGATTTAGTATTTCGAGTGTAGAGAAAATGGAATTTCGGTATCTGAAAAGTATAGAAAAATTACAGGTAAATAAATAGGTACGCTACCTTCTGGTAGTGGGCTGGTGCATTTGGACTGTCTATAGGTCATCGCGGCCAGTATATAGTCCAAATGTTTCTTTTTTTTTGTAGTTGGTAGTTTTTAATAAAGTATTAGTTATTAATTCATTGTAGTATTTACAAAATAAAGGCAATTTGCCGTGTTAAAAAATATATGGATAAAAATATCCTACATTTTAATCCACGCGTCACACGCGTTTGACAAGAGTTCTGTAAAATCATTCAGATACCAATTATATTTTTATACTATGACATAATTAAAATATGGAACACTAAAAGATAAAAGTCTTATTTGATTAACAATTAACCTTCCGATGTCCCGACCATCAGGGACAGAAAGGTGAGGCAAAGACACCCACCCGCTGAAAGTTTACAAAAAATAATGAAGTTCTTAATTAAATTTACCCGCCCGCGCCCTATCGTGTGCCGCGTCAAAAGAATTCAAATAGGTACGATATTTAATTATAGAGTGAGTAAAGTAAGTTAATTGATTTGGTAAGTATATTCAGTGAATGCTTCTTGCGAACGTACCTACGTACCTACGTTACCTATAACAACAGATATACAATAGAAACTGTCATATCCCAACCGCAACTTATAACTCATATATATTTATCAATCTTCTAATAAATCTACTAATATATAAAAATGAATCTATTTCCCATGGGCATCGCATCACGCGTGAACGGATGGAACATTTTCACTAATTCTTTTTTTGTTATGTTTATTATTGTCAGTAGGTTCTTATGAAAGAAAAAATATTAAGAAAATTGAGCGTAAAAATAGAAAATTTTCACCTCGCGGTTTTCATAATGCAGTTTTATAATCTAACCCCGTGTTTCTCGTACGTTTGTTAAACTCGTGTCACGCCAAATACTGAATGCTTATTGGTTAGATGTTGATCATCGGCCATCTTCAATCAATGAGTGCACATTATTTGGTGGTTTAAATTGACTTGAGTTTGACAAACTTAGGTACCTACGAGAAACCGGGGATAAGTCAGTATAAGCAAAAGCAAAATGCAGTAAGTAAATAAGTTATTTAATTTCTTGTAACCACTCGCGTTGTAACACGAATTCATGAATTATAAAATAACAGTCCGGTATTCTTGGTCTTCGATTGACTCCTAGAAAAACATAGATGCATAGAAATATAACTCTAAGCTCTGTATGGAGTTAACCGGTCATTCTAGATATTTCCCACGAGCTCCATTAATTGCTAATTGTAGCGGATTTTTCTTGTAAATGATAGTTGATTTCTTTGTGGTGTAATTAAAGAACTTGTGGGAAACGGCTAAAGGACTAGCTTGTTAGGGTTCCGTAACAAAGAACGCCAAAGGGCTAGTATGCCTCAGTATGTCTGCACTAGTAGGTACATCCACCAAAAAAGATGAGAATCATAGTTATAACCGAAAATATTTAACGGAGTGATACTTATTGTTAAATAATAAAATTAAAACTGATACAGAAGCGAATTAGTAACTGTAATTCCCATACAATACAAAAAATACATTGAAAATGTCACTGCTTTTTTTCAATGTATTTTTTTTTTTGTTTGCTTTATTGTAAAAACTGAAAACATGAATTTACGATTAGTAGTGCATACTATAAGGTACCCATAACCAACAAATAATGACTAAATGCGAGTTGGACTCGTGCGCCGAACTATATTAAGTGGTTGGTACTACGGAATCCTCGGTGCGCGATTCGATTCGCACTTGACCGTTCAAGTTAATTTATCAATGTTGGCTTTCAGCTCTCCATTAACACACAATATCATAATACACAGAATGCTTTAAATCATAAAAACCTGCACAAATAGAACTAATCTATATTACTATTATTTTGTACTTAATCGTACTTCTTACTTTTGCAAGCTACAAGTTTTCTATTCTCTGAGCATAGTCTTTTTTTTGGCTCCACACTTTTGTGTTAAGTAATTGATAATTTCTCAAATTAATTAATAATATGAACTATATTATGTGTCAAGTCAAGTCAACTCACAGTCCAAGTCATCAAGTCAAGTTATGACTTAGTCTAGGCTAGTCAAGTCATACTCCTAGTAAAGTGGTGGCAACTTTACCAGAAGCTTCTATGTAGTTTTGGAAACAACACGAAAAGAAAAGTTTCACCATCATTATACCACTTTCCCACACTCATGCCTGTAATCCAGCACTTAACAAAAAAATGCCATAAATTTTATGCACTAACACAAAAATAACACAAGTTTTGGAAAATAATACAATGCGGCGAGGTGATCTTTTTCGTTTTCCCGCCAAAACTCCAAGAGCATAGTTCTTTTATTGGCTAACTTTATCTGATAAACCATCAATTGTTTTTTTTTTCTAGTTTGTATCTAATCCGCTTTGAATGTAAATTTCAATGAGCGTTTATTGAGCCGGTAGTTCAACCGTTGAATCAAAACACAATCCTCAAAGGTTCAAGAAAGTTGTAGATATTTCGAATGTGTCAAAATGTTCATGTATTCATGTGTGTATTATTCATTTTCGATGCAAGTCTCTACAATTAAGAAACATTTAAAATCTTAATTTTCTAATATGTAAACATATCTATTTATTGCAAACTCGATACAAACTGGTGTAAACTCAGTACTTTTCTTTTTGCCATGCCTTGCCATGATGTATCACCTTATTATATAATAATGTGATACATCATAATATCACACAAGTTACACAATCCTGCCAGGGCATGGCAAAAAGAAAAGTACTGAGTTTACACAATAATAAAATGTTGACTATGGAAATACCGAAGAAATAATCAATAATACATATATCTACATATTTACTATGTGTCATTATCGTGAGCTTGCTACGCCTGTCTTCCAAGTATTGCACAGTCACTTTTTCGTTCTCTTGCACAGTTCGTTTTTGAGTTCGTTTGAAATGTTGTTTCTTTATACATACGAACGCAAAAATATTTTAAAGCATACTGTGTTCACAACTAGGACGTACACGTCTGCACGTGTCCTTATGTATTATTTTAAGTTTATTTATGTATTTCCAGTTTAGTGAAACAATAAAATATACTTAAATAAAAAGAAACATCGAGAAGGTTCTAAGAATTGAGGCTTACCTATCAAGCTATTATTGAACGCAGTCTTCGAAAAAGTCCTACAAAAACATTATTATAGAAACTTATACAGTTATACGATGTATCGGTTGGCTCCAAACACCTCAATGTGGTCGAATTCAGGACAGGGGAGTGTGGGGCAAATTAACCTGGTTTTACAACGCAACAACAAAAACACTTACCAAGATTTTTTTTTTATAATTTTTTGTGTCTGAGTCGGCGAGCGATTATGCCAGACCCGTAATTGTATTCAAAGAATATTTTATGGCACAAGATAAAAACTAGCGCCTAGTTAATAAATGTAAGCTGATTAATATGCACTTAGTTGTCTTAGGTCCGTATTACAGAAGGATGCTCAGTCTTCAATCGGTGCTCAAGCAGAGATTTCATTCATAAAGTGATCAATTAGTGAATGAAATCTCTGCTTGAGCACCGATCGATGACTGAGCATCGTTCTGTCATACGGACCTTAATGTTAATTTGGCAGTACTCTAGTAAACTCTAACCCCCTTACTAATCAATATGAAGTTTTGAATAGATATTTTGTCTTTTGTTTTTATCTATGGGGTGCGAAATAGGAAAAGATAATACAAGATAAAAAAAAACTGTGTAGCTATACGCAGTTTTTATTTAGTAAGGGGATTTATTTAAATCTTCCGTCTGTAATAAAACAGATGTGACCACCAGGCTCTATATTCTCACATAGCTGATACTTACACCCCGTATAATCTACTTTAGTTATTGAGGTAAAATCTGTGAAAAACTAACGAATGCATAATGATTGATTTAAGGAAATATGTAGAAGAATATGAAACCTCTCGGCAATAACGCAATCCCCACTACCCCCGAAGTAGACATCCTATTCTTCTTCTTCGTTTAATGGCTTTTTATCGACAATTCTGACAATGTCAAGTAAGGAATTTTTGTACGGTTACGTCTATTATTTTGTCAAAGTCAAAATGCCACATTAAAATGGTGGATATTTTACTGAAGGCCCTAGTAAGTCATGAAACGAATAAGAAAAGGCATGGTTTTAAAACTTGGAACGATTTGTCAACACTCATGCACGTTCACGAACACTTAACGGATAATAATCCACCCTTATCACACAGACACACACATTAAAATCCAAAAATACACGGGTTATGGAAAAGAAATCAAAATACACAACCGTCATTTTTGGAATCGTTCAACGACCTGCTAGACATCCTATATCCATCCCTGTAAAACTAATCCACAATGACGTATGACGGGCAGACTGTCCGAGGTAGATAAAAAGGGCAGACCTGCCGATTGTCAGCCCCACCCCGACGGGTTATTGACATGCGATACGAATTTTCACGTGACTTGTTTTTTATTGAGATATTTAGGCCGCCTTGAGTTTCAAAGGGTAGATGTTCAGTGACTGAATTTAATGGAATTCTGCTACTAACCAGCTACTGCCCACGGCTTTACACGTGTTGACTCAGCAATTTTACTTTTTTCTTGAAGGGGCTCGCTGTTGGTCTCTACTCTGCCTGCCTTTACAGTCTCACCTCGCATAACGCACCTAGCCGTAAACAGTGGGAGGCAACTCTTTCAAGGGAACCACTTGGGTAAGAGCCTCTGCTTCAAGCAGGCCCAATGGGCCTTTGCCGGAACAAAAGGATCGACAAGACTACGTCTACTGTAAGAGTACACTAAACGGAAAGACGAGAAGAACTATGTAGACAAAGTAAGTCAAGAGTGAATGGGCATCTCATGGGCATCTCATGGGCAAGCGTGCTCCACCTTAGACAACTTCGTCACTTACCATCAGGTGAGTTGTTGTCAAACGCATGCCCATTTCATCATAAAAAAAAAAAAAAAATCCTAAACTATCACACGCACGAACGCACGGGCACACGCAAGAGAGGGGGAGAGAGGGGGGGGGGGGGGGAGAGAGAGACGGAGAGAGAGAGAGGGAGAGAGAGAAATAATGATACTTTTGAATTTAGAAGTGTTTGAGAGGTTTTAAAGACTTAGGACTTCAGCTGATGCTGAGAGTAAAACCACAAGCAAAAACTAGCTGAATCTTAACTAATTCAAGACACGTAAACGTAGCATCCTATAAGATGCAATCACAGTCGGGCACAGGATGCGCGTGCGGCGCATTCTAAACTTAATTATTGATTTAGACCTTAAGAATGCTAATACCTAGATAATTTATTTCATAGGTGGGTTTCATTATTAAAACATATTAGATATAAACTCGTCTTACTACAAAAGATTTAGATGCGCCTTAAACACGTGTTGAACAGACGTTTCGTAAATTTCGTACCGCAAATCCGCGCCTAGCGCTCGTTTAGGTTAAACATGGATTAAACATGGGCTAAAATATAAACAGCCCTTGGTTGGTTTAAGAGGTGTCTTAGGTGCGTTGACTGCATCTTCACTTTCCATCAGGCAAGACAGTGGTCAAATGCTTTGTCTATAAACAATAAAAAAAACTTTAAAAGAAAGTCAGACCTATATCATGATGTCACGCATCATTTTGTACTACAATTTATGGTTAAAAAACTTAAGTGAATTTCTAACAAAACTATTCGAAATGCTACACATTAAGTTGTTCATTACTGTTTTCTATTTCAGATTGTATTATCAGTTTTTATATGCGCACACGCATGTTGATGGTGTATGATTGTACTTGCTGCATGTGGTGTGTACTGTACTTAATTGTGTTAAATATATATTATAAAATTATACAGTAAATAATATGATACAAATTTATAATAATAATATATATATATATATGTAATTACATTGACAGCCCCTGTGGTGTGGTGGTTGAGCAGGTTGGCTTATAACCCGGAGGCGGCGGGTTCGATTCCCGCGGCAGGACAAGTATTTGTGTAAAGAAAAAAAAAGTGCAAATACTTGTTCTGAGTCACAGACACAGGGAATTCTCGTTAGGGTCTAGGACCTATGTATGTGATCGTTGGGCGTGGGCGTTATTATTATATATTAAATATTATTTGAATATGAAATATACTTATACATGTAACAATGCTCTCTAATTCTACTCGTAGTTGGTTGTCAAGGATAATTATCTTCTTTTTTTTTTAAATTTATTACACATATACAAAAAACAGAGCATTGTCGCTGTGCGACCACATCGCCCAATCGGTTTACAACAATCATTCCTATGTTCTACTGTGATTTTTAAGTAATGTATACAGACTACAGGCTTCTTCTGACAAGGGAGATGATAAAATACTGTTGCACAATCTTATATTAAACAAATTCTCGGTTCCTAGAATACTTACTTATCTTCTTAATCCATCAAAAGTTTAATTACCCCATTCTTAAAATTCATCTTATTTTAATTAAATCAACATTGTTAAACCTTTAAGAATGTAATGTTGTGCGATATTTTAAAATACTATTATTTTCTTTTTTTGTATCGTTACGTATGTAAGCAATAAATAAAAAAGTAGCAATATCGAGATGTGATAGAAAAATAGACTTCAACATTTCATGTGAATGTAGGTGAAAACGCAAGCGGCTTAGTGTCGCTTCCAATCTTGGCTCCAATACGTATTGCTGAGAATGGTACCTACTATCAAATCACAAAGACGTTGATAGTAGAATCTATAAGACCGGTAAGCGGAGGAAAAAGCATAAGGCATCTTTTGGTTGCTTTTTACATTTCGTTTTTTAAGAACGTTGTGTTATGACAGTGAGAAAATGTCGGTTTAGTTCTGTGTAAATCTTAATAATATATATAAATCTCGTGTCACAATGTTTGTCCTCAATGGACTCCTAAACCACTTAACCGATTATAATAAAATTCGCACACCATGTGCAGTTCGATCCAACTTGAGAGATAGGATAGTTTATATCTCAATCTATAATAGATATATATTAAATACCCGTGCGAAGCCGGGGCGGGCCGCTAGTTTTTTAATATATTTTTAGCCAACTCTGCCGCTCCTTTATATTTCGCACAGTATTATTTTCCGGAAACGCCTAAGCCTAGTCGTCAGCAACAGTACCTTCGTAGACGACAAATGAATTTTCCGAATCCATGAAAAGATCAGCATCCAACGAGAATTTATCAGTTTTTGAAGTACAACTTCTTTACGCACGCTTGACTTGGGGAGCAAGCTGGTGAATGCGTAACGAGGCGAACGGTACTAATAAGTCATTAGTAAACAGCCTGATTAAAATACACTGCTCATTATTAAACACAACAATAATTATAAAACACATATTATATATTAATAAGTGTAATAATAACCAATCGTTATTAAAACCGTTTATCAAATTAGATAAAAATATAACAACGTAAGATAATAAAATAATGACATATTTGTAACAAACACCGTTTATTTAAATTGTTAGTTTGTTGTAGGCACTTGCTAATTCAATATGAATAATAATAATAATAACGCCCAAAGATCACATACATCCAGGATCGATGGATCCTAACTAGGATTCCCTGTGCCTAGGGGCCCAGGTACTAAGAGAACCATGCGCCCACAACACCCAGACTTAGAACAAGTATTTACGCTTTTTTTTAATCCGTGCACAAATACTTGTCCTGCCGCGGTAATCGAACCCGCTGCCTTCAGGTTAATTATGTCGGCATGTTATTTAAATGCACGTTTTATTTTAAGTAATTGAGCTTAAAACCGATAATTATTTCTTAAAATGATATTGAGCTTTGATGTAACATCCAGTTTAAAGATAAGTTTAGATGATGATAATGATGATTATGATTTCGATGATGATGGCGGTGGTGATTGTGATGATGATGATGGTGGTGATTGTAATGATGATGATGATTATGATGGTGGTGATTATGGAGGTTTTGGTAGTGGCAATCATGATAGCACGGGAGATTTTAATTCAAATGGGATTTATATAATTTTGTTATCAACATGCCTACACGAAGGAAGGAATAAGATATGTGTACCAGACACGTATTACTTAACAACTGCTTATCAAAACGAAGATACATACTTTCAAGCCTTGTTCCACTTAACTTGCTGATAATAAATTATCAATTATTAACTCATTTGAGCGAGAAGAAATACAAATGAAACACAAGTTGTCTTGCCAGATTAGGTAAAACACTATGACAATGCACACTTAGCAAACACGAGTACAAGTATTCGGGTTCCGTATGTATTAAGAGTTTTTTTTATTAAATAACTAAATTTAATAACTCTTGTCATGGCAGTTTTTGTTAGCATCCTGCTTTATGTCTGTGTTCTTCTTGGCCCATAGCACTGCATCTTTTTCTGTCTCCCCTATCCCATTTTATCCCTAATGTTTTATTTCAATTTTAATACTATTGTACATAACTTTACCATGAAACGCCTTGAGAAATGTTACTAAATAAACGTCTGCACTCCGTGTGGCAATATTTAACTCAAATCGGTTAAGCAATTTGATAAACAAATATACAAACATCAACATTTCAATTTTATACTGTATATTTATCTTACGTAAGGATTGCTATTGAAACCACGGGGATCCATTGGATGCAGGTGGCAAGCAGCCGCTCAGAGGCGCTCTATGGAGGCCTATGTTCAACCACCCTCCCGCTGACGCTGCAGAGGCAGGTAGAGACCAAAAGCAAATCTGATCAGAAAAAAACTGCCTGCCCAGGCCTATGTTTAGCAGTGGGCGTCTTCAGGCTGCTGGCGATGATGGAGAATTGAAATCGTTTCCCCCAAATGAGTACGTAACCCTAAAGCATTTATTTATGACTAGTTGCGCCCCGCGGTTTCATCCGCGGATAAAACATATTTTAATTATTTGCTCATCCCACGGGAAAATTTCACTATTCCGGGATAAAATGTAGCCTATATGTCTATCCAGTGTATAAGCTATCTTGATACTGAATTTCATCCAAATCCATTCAGAAGTTTGAGCGTGAAGGAGTAACATACACACATACAAACTTTCGCTTTTATAATATTAGTGTGTAGTGATTGCGCTGATTTATGAAATCAAACGATCGCGTGACTAACACAACCGATCAGATTGCAAAAAGCTACATAGCCACAAATAATTGACGATAGCAATGTGACATTGACATCCATCTAATCCGAAAAAAAATCTGTTCAAAATTACGGAAGGTAAGATTGGAGTGAAAGTGTTTTCATAAGTTACACATGAATGCGTCCGATATTACGTGTGTGAGTTCAATAACAATGGTGATTAAAATAAATAATGTGTATTAGTCAAGTAAGTCAAATAGTTATAAAAAAGCTCATTGGTGACGAAGCGCTGGTGAAGGCTAAGCTACAAAGCCTTGAGCCTCGACGCAAAGTGGCCAGTCTTTGGGTCTTTACAGGCTGCATTTTAGAGTGTGCGATTGAATTGCACAACTTAATTCCCATGTCCTTTTTACGATCGCATAACGCGACGCACGGAAACACGACATCCGTATATGGTGGGCATTCATCTACACAAGGCATTTCGCTTCAACATTTATTGCGCGGAAGGAAAACTAATGGAACTTACCAGCGTCTCTGTTTCCTGAAAAATATAAAAGGCAAGAGTGACCTGCTGGACGATCTCGTAACTCGATTGCAACCAATAGAAACAGAAATTTGTATGGATTTGACATTTTGACTTATATATCAACGCAGAAACCACTGGTCGTAGGAACTTGAAATTTGGAGGGTGTGTTCTTTGTAAGGTGAAGGTATCCATTAAGAAAGGGTTTTTTGAAATTCCGCCTCTAAGAGGGTGAAATGGGTGGTTTGAATTATTTTCCTAAAGGCCACGCGGGCAAAGCCGCGGAAAGAAGCTAGTTCTTCATAAATACGAAGTACAGTTCCTTTTCTCAATCATAAAAACAATCCTTAGTGCTTAAGTTATGTTCGCTAACCTACTAATGTATATGCGGAATCATCGATAACAAATTTTATTCGCACTTGGTTTTTTAAAATCAAGTCTCAGTTTTGTGTCTGATAAAGTGCAAACTACATTTTACATTTCAAAACAAACAGAAATATTATTATAAACATAACATAAATCATAATCAAAAGGCATACATTCTATAGTCGGTAAAGTGAAACCAAGGCACAATGTGTGACGAAAGAAGAAGTTTCTAGAAGAAAAAAACCTGATCCTAATTTAACTTTAGCAATAAGTTGTTAGTTTTCTCGATCTGCGACGCAATATGCAACTTCACCGTCTGCACGATTGCACACGTTTTTATATGAATAGCCTGACTATTACTGCTATGATAGATCAAATATTTCGCCCAAACACACATAAGCCAGTGTTGCAAACAAAAAGTGTCAAGTTAATATTAAAAAATAAAAAATCAATAACTTTTCAAACGACGTCAGAAAAGTAGGTCCTTGTTTTAGCTTTAAGTTTAAAAAAAAAAATTTTTACTACTGAACTAATTGATGAACGAATGAACCCATCATTTATTGAACGAATTGAAAAATTCTTTTTTTTACATATTTGAAACAATATAATATCATCTAAGTATTTCTCAGCAAGGGTACTTATTGATTAAATTATTAGAACAGTACTTCCGTATTACTTTGACAAAAGTGTTCAATAATCAATAGTTTACCAAGATCCCAAAAACACCAGGAGAAAACTCCCTAAAATTATAAGCACCAGATACAAAAATCCATCACAAGTAAATGAAGTTAATTCCTCTACAATTTGTCGCCCTCGCGGCTGCCATTGTGAACACTCGCCGGCTTCGCTATTGTCAAGCTACAGAACGACGAAGTGTTGACTGCAGTATGATATAATCTACAGTATGGTATAATCTGTGGTCAGTTTCAAAGTCAAAGTAGCACAGTTTCTTGGTAATAAGGTGTCAAACGTTTTGTTAGCATTTGCGTTCATAAACAATTCTGCTGAATGTCACCATTGAATTCGTAGAAGCAGTACCGTCATCATAAAATGTCAGCAATTCAGCGCCAATGACTAGATTTTTTAATCCCTAATGAATAAGATTATTAAATTGATGTTAAAAATCGAACAGCCAATGATTGGATCAGCTTGCAGTCGTCCTTGTTTCCAGTTAACCTGGAAGTTTTCAAGACAAGTGAACAGCTGCGCGATCACGTAACTTGATTGCAACCGATAGAAATATAAATTTGGATGGATTTGACAGTTTGAATACGCAGTTTATGTGCTAAGTTAGTATGGAAATTTCGCGAGATATTGCACTGCGGACATCATCCTGAGACATCAGCACAGTCTGGTAATAAGATTACTCGACTGTGAGATCGGGGGGTGATCACGAAACATTTAATTGCAATGCAACGGGAGAAATGTCCATACTAACTATGCACATAAACTATGTATTGAAACTGTCAAATCCATACAAATTTGTGTGTCTGTCCGTTGCAATCGAGTTATGTGATCGCCTATCAGATCATAGTCTTAATTGCCCAGTAATTACACTAGCTACAATGACCTTCAAACCGGAAACCAGTAGTGCTTGCGCACTACTGCTTGGCGGCAGAATAGCCGGCAAAGCGGTGTTACGTAGCTAGACGAACTTTGCAGAAAAGTCCTACCACCTAGTAAACTAGTATGTACCACACTGTCTCACTCCAGTCGGCACTCTAGTCTTCGCTCTCCTCGTTCCCGATTCTCAATATTCCAGGGCAGTGAGCGGAAATGGAGGCCGCTATCTGTGTAGGTAATGGCCGTAATGGAGCACACTTATGTATTTATGACGCCTTTGAAATGTAGTAAGTACTTTTTGTAGTGCTAATGATTTTCGCATGAAGATATTCATACGCTTTTATTTTTTTGCTGTGGCGTGACTTCCAGCCATCAATTACCTGAAACAAAATAAAAATACTTTTAGATATGTTTAAAACTGATTATTTTTCTTCTTCGTTGATGAAATCGGAATACAACAGGTCTTTACGATTCAATAAACCTCATTTATAAACGAGCAAACTACAAAAATGTGGTTCTATTGTAAACGCCCACATGCTTAGAACATATTATTGTCGTGAGCTATTACGTTATTCGAAGGCAGGCGCGGGTCAAGGCTTTTTCTCGTGGGCACAGAGGGGGTAGTGGGTACTACTTATATGGTCCGCGCACGACCTTTTTATTTAAAACCAGCACTTCCAGTCCAGTCGGGGTTTTTTAATTGGTCTTAACCTAACCCTGTCAAACCTTTTTTGAGGTCACTTCTTCTTCTTACTTAAGAGTCCAGCTCTTGTCGATGGAGTAATCGCCATCGTTCTCGATCTTCAGCCAACGTTTTAACCTCCCTGTACGACATGACATCTATTTTTTCTTTTATTTGACCTGTATAAGCCCTTCTAGGTCTGCCTCTTCCTCTCTTCCCTTCTATCTTTCCTTCTATGATGTTTTTCATAAGGTTGTCATGTCGTATAAGTTTAAGGTCACGCGTTGACCTTAAAAAAGGTTTGACAGATCAGGTTTGACTGATCATAACATCACACAACGTTACATCTGATTATTTGTCTATTCTTTATTTCTAAATTATATCGTATTCTCCTATAATGTTATGTAATGCTGTTTGGTGTCCTAAATAAGCGTCGTCGTCACTCAATACTAATGCACCTTCAAATTACCTGCGGAGTATTGTACATACTTAATTCACCAGGTGATTTACTCCAGGTGAACTAGGTAAGAGTGCCGCACCGTATTTACATTAATTATTATTTATACTCATACTAGTTGCGCCCCGCGGTTTCACCCGTGGATAAAAAGTATTTTAATTATTTGCTCATCCCACAAGAAAATTTAACTTTTCCGGGATAAAATGTAGCCTATATGTTAATCCAGTGTATAAACTATCTTGGTACCAAATTTCATCCAAATCCATTCAGCCGTTTAGCGTGAAGGAGTAACAAACATACACACAAACACACATACAAAATCGCCTTTATAATATTAGTGTGATTAGTGTGATGTGATTTTAATATTGACTGAAACAATGAGTTTCTTTTTAAGTTGTGGGTTTCCAAAGAACATCAATCGCGGTAATTAAGGTCTGCAAGGACGTCAATCTCCAGTCTGCCCCTGCCTTAATACAGCCACGTACGCAGTAGAAACATCGGCGAAAACTATAAATTTTATATCGGTCAATAAAACCAGGGCCAAGGTGAACGCTAAAAAAACTCAATAAAACGCTGTCCCAGTGGCCATCAGCTATTAATTAAATGAAATACAATTCTATAACAATGGTATATTGTATATGAAAAGACTTTAGACCGCAACCACAGAATTCCTTGTAGTACTAATACGGAGTCGAAGTTCTTAATCGACACGATCAAAGTTCAGAATTGTTGCCAGTGAGGTACCGTAATTTGGTAAATTTAATTTCGTAATTGTCCTAAATTCCTGACAGTTCAATGTAATTTTGGCAAACTGAAAATGCTTTAAAATGTTACAGTAATTTTTTTTAATCTATATTACATGATTTACGATAGTAATTTAATTAAATATATTTAGTTAAACTGATAGTAATAGTTTAGAAAATACAAGGCAGTGTATATATAGTGAAAAAATCTATATTCAATTGATTAAGATTAGCTTTATAGCTCTAGGCTCAAAGTTAAAGTCAAAAGATTTATTGTAAATAGGCACTATTTTAGCACTATTACGAATCAAAATATATTAGGTACTTAAAATAAATTATTTAACTAAGCAATTCCAATGTATGAGTTTCAAAAAAAAAGAAGTTCTCTTACTCACTACTGGTGCAAGCAATCCTGCAATGCAGAACAGAAAACTCCGATCCGAAGCTTCGATTACACCCGTAAAGAAGAACTACAAGAATTTTTACGTATTTTTTTTACTGTTTTACAATTTTTATAATTTATTACAATTGAGAAAATGAACGAGTGAGTATGAATGAATGAGTTGTGGGTTCCATTCTCAACAAGGAAAAAAATTGTGATGAACGTCGATGTTTGTTCTGTGTTTTGGTATTATATATAAGTGTTCTAAGTATGAATTTACAAACAAAACATTATACATAGTAAGTATTCGGCAAGTTATCTGGTTCTAAGAAAGAGCTTTGTTTATTTTAGGGCTAGATAATGTTGGGTTAAATGTGTACAAAAAGTATGTATTTATTTTATACTTATTCTCTTCTCTCAGAAGCAAGCGAAAAAGTAAAATGAATGAGATTTTTAAGTAAAACTTCTTTACGCACGCTTGACTTGGGGAGTAAGGTGGTGAATTCGTAACGAGGCGAACGGAACTTAAAATTTGTTGATTAACGTAGATCTCCATCGTCAACATAACAAAGTTACTTAAAATTTGTATTATTATGTTGGTATGTCCGGTAAAATGACAATTTACAATTGTCAAGATGGCGACATTAACATTAAACAAAACAAAAACAAAGTTATACCGGCCGATAGATGGAGCTAAAGAAGTTTTACTTCAGTCGTGTGGTCTAAAGCATACTAAAATGATACGTATTTTTAAACACAAAGTTTCGCAGACACGCCAGGTGCCCTTGAGTCGAACTTATTTGGACTTTCGTTACATTTATGTTAACCTTTGCTTAAGGTCAACAGCAGGCCTAGCACGGCCGGTGGACAACTTCTCCCCAGGGAGTAGATAACAAACTTATCCTCACTGTCACTTTATTCCACTCTGCGAGCACGGCCGCGACAGTGGAAAGCTTTATCCGGGGGATAAACGGCGGGAGTAGCGTTTTTAGATTTCTCTACCGTATTGTTGCCAGTACGAGAAAATTTAACTAAAATGACATTGCATGCTTCAATATTTTGTTCAGTCCATCAAACCATCGATAATTGTTCGGCTAAATATACTGGGATTCAAGACAAAATATAAAAATTAAGAAAAAATAAGGTTTTTGAGTCTGTGTCCTTGTGTTAATCAAAGAGTATGTAACGACTACTATGTATATGAGTGAGAGTAAGTGAGTAGTTTATATTAAAATTTTATTTTGTTTGTAATATGAGCGGAAAAATGTGATTAATTATTGTGTAGTAGTTATATTTTAAATTTTTATATGTATATATTTTATAATAAAATATACTCAAAAAATATATGCATCATTTAAGTTAATTACGTAAATTAAATAATTTCCTTATTAAAACTAAACTAATAATTGTATTTTCACGAATATTTCGCTATGTATTTTTTTTTGTATTGAAACTCATTTCCCGGGATTTAGAAGGGATAACTTGTATTCCGAATGCTTCTCCCGGTGTAACTTTCGCTCCAAAATTCGAGTTCCTGCGATTAAACATAGTTATAATAGGCACGCGACATTTTTGTGCCTATTAAAACACTTTGACTTCCTTATACCCACCTACAAGAGTCGAAGATAAATACTCTCTGCTTTATGTCAATTCAAGAGAATATTATCCACTTTCTTCCGAGTCCGTGCTCTGAAGCGGGGAGTAGCGGGATATAATGTCTACGATAATGTCAAAGGGAAATATTTCTTTCCTCTCCTCGTTGCCGTGCTATGTAAGGTGGAGAGGGGGATTATTTTAACTGACAGGTGGAAAAAACCGGGGGAAAGACAATTTCTCCACATGCCGTGCTAAGCCTGCAGATGCAAATAAAAATGTATATATCAAAAAGTTAACAAAACCCATAGCAAATAGATTACATTTCACACAGCGTCATGACTGGCCCGATAGCTTTTTTTATTGTTTGATAGGCTTGCGTTTGACCACTATCGCACCTGATGGTAGGTAACGATGCGGTCTAGGATGTAACAATCTTGCCTAGAAGATACCTGTTCACTCTCGATTTGAAGCTCATTTGGCAGTATTCCTGCTTTCTGAATTGCAGGTTGTGGGTTCGATTCCCACCCAGGACAATCATTTGTGTGATGAACTTTGATATTTGTTCTGTATCTGGGTGTTATATTGTATATATTTCTATGTACGTATCTATGTAATATATTTTTCATTTTTATTCCAAACAAAAAAGGATCTAAGTATTGTATCAGTTATCTGGTTGGTACAATCTTTGCTTAGTTTGGGGATAGATGGCGTTGTGTGAGAGGTCCACACGTATTTAATATTATTATTATGTAGCCCCAAAATAAGCGAAGCTTTTTCTATGGCAACCAAATTGTAATCGATAAAATACTTACCAATAATTATATAGTTATCTTTATGTTTGTAAATTCATACTTAGAATTCTTACAATATGACACCCAGACACAGAACAAACATCGATGTAAATTACACAAATTACACAATTTATGTTTGTCTTGGGTAGAAATCGAACCCACAACCCACAGTTCAGAAGGCAGGAATTACCAACTGAGCTATGAGTTCCATCAATTATCTACCACCCATCTGTTGGTTTTAAGTGTTGCCAGTCACATACTAAACTATTACCGAATCCCTATCAAAAGTAAACAGTGGTAAATAATTGAAGGGTTGAGAATAAATAGGATTTAACTGACAAATTGACAGTTTCGAGAAAATTGACTTTAAACGTCAACGGCGTCATTTTTATGTAGAGTGCTTATAAGGTAATAGAAAAGGTTTATGTAAGTTTCAGTTGCTTGAAAATGTTTTATTTCTATATAAAATTACCAAATATAGTATTAATTCATACAATTACTGTAAAAATATAATATAATAAAAGAAATAAAGTAATGTTTTTATGCTAAGCGTACTGTATTCCTGTGAAAGATAAACCATTTTTAGACTCAAAATCTCGAGATTTAAGCCTCATTTCGGTATTTTGAGAATGTATTATTGAAGATAATTTCACGCTGAATCCAACGATACCCATAAGTCATTGGGTCAAAAAAAATCAGTTAAATCCTTTTTATTCTCACCCCTTCAATTGTTATAAGTAATCAATCCATTATGTGGTTATAAATACACACCATAAATAAACGATCGGAAAACCAAAACAGGAACATACATTACTATGACTATCTCACTTATATTACACTTTCGCCATCATTTATGACTTAGGTGGAAGTAGGAAAACAGTAATTACCTCTCTCTCTTCTATAGCTACCATCAGAATTTTTTCAATGGCGCGCGTTATCCACCTGCGTTACTCATCAATAAACGTCAGTTAAATTTAATCAATGCTAAGAATGCCGTCTCGTTTTCGCTCGAGACCTTATCTCTATCTATCTTTAAGTTCAGCTAGAAATACGCGTGAAAAGAGAAATTACTTATAAGTAAGCATTATTATAGAGTATGAGAATACTTATAATTGAAGGGTCGAGAATAAAAAGGGATTAAATGTCAAATTGATAGTTTCGAGAAAATTGACTTTAAACTTCAACGGCGTCATTTTAATGTGGAGTGTTTATAAGGTAATAGAAAAGGTTTATGTAAGTTTCAGTTGCTTGAAAATCTTTTAATTCTATTTTAAAATACTAAATATAGTACTAATGCATACAATTACTGTAAAAATATAATATAATAAAATAAATATAATAATGTTTTTATGCTGAGCGAACTGTATTCCTGTGACAGATAACCCGTTTTTAGACTCAAAATCTCGAGATTTAAGCTTCATTTTGGTACTTTTAGAATGGTTATTGTAGATAATTTCACGCTGAATCAAACGATACCCATGTCATTTTGTGAAAAAAAAATCAGTTAAACCTTTTTTGTTCTCACCCCTTCAATTAGTAACCGGCTTCCAGAAAGAGGAAAACAAATCATCATTCATCATTATCTCATTCGTTTTCCTTTTTCATCGAATATGTCCAAAACCTGGTCGGAGTAATTTAGTTTACTCTTAGTTTAGTTTTAGTTTACTCTTTAATTGACGTAAGTTTAACCGTTATTCATTTTACAAAATATGAGAATACAGTTGATTACACTTGCCGATTACTAGCACTGTGGAGTCACCACACGCCAAATTGGCAGGAGAAAATGAGCATTAACTTACTTATTACACTGATTACATCACAATTAGCATACTTACATAATGCTTCATAATGAATAATGTATTTTGTATAAAAACTTAATTAAACCACTAACAGCTGGGCACGTTCAATTTATTCCACCTGACTTAACTTTACAAGTGTCTAACTTGCACGTACGAAATGCACACACCTCACGCATTATCTTTTTTGTATAATATGACAGACCAAGAAGACGGTCCACTTTTTTTTGTATGTTTTGGCTCCACACTTTTGTGTATTTAGCCTGTGTCAAGTAATTGATAATTTATCAAGTTAATGATATTTCACGCAAATTTGTATCAAGTCACAGTCGAAGTCATCAAGTCAAGTCAGTCAAGTCATAGTCTAGTCAAAGTCATACTCCTAGTAAAGTGGTGGCAACTTTACTTGAAGCTTCTATGGAGTTTTGGAAACAACACGAAAAGAAACGTTTCACCATCATTATACCATTTTCCCACACTCACGCCTGTAATCCAGCACTTAACGAATAGAATGCCACCAATTTTACGCACTAACACTGAAAATAACACAAGTTTAGGAAAATAATACAATTCGGTAACGCAATCCTTTTCGCTTTCCCGCCAAAAAAAAACGACGGTCCACTTGATCGTTAAGGTTTTTGATGTAAAACTTCTTTACGCACGCTTGACTTGAGCAACACAAAATTATTTCCGATGGCCTGCCACTTAAATGTGGATTTTATTTTCTTGTGGATTTTTCTTTACAGATGCAATCGATACTATTCTCTGCATTGTGCCGGTTTACACCAGATAGGAAGATATACATTTATTTATTTTCAAACTGATTTAATAATAGGCTTGCTACATTTTTGACATTAAGCACTTTATAATTTTATATGCTTAGAACAATAACCAAAATTAAATATTTAAAGAGTTAATTTTGACGTGTTAAAAATAGCCTATTTGAAATAAATCATAAAATTTTATTGGTAAAATATTTACATGTCAGGCTCTCGAAAACATTACAACAATATTTAATAAATTATACTAACATGTCATTAATTAATACAATAATATTAAGAATGAAAACATGTCATGAGAAATTTAAAACAAGTCAATAATAATAAAAAATAATAATAAAATAAAATAAAAAATTATAAGTAGTTATTCTTCAAATACGTCAATGTCAAATAAAACTTATTTAGATAAAGAGTTCCCAATTATACATACAATAATTTAAATGTTAACATAACTTATATTCTACAAATTCTTCAAAGCTGTAGAACGTTTGTTCGACAAGCCAGCTTTTAAGCCGTGCCCTAAAGCAGCTCATACTCGGGGAAGATGTGATTTGCTCTGGAAGCTTGTTGTTAACCGTCGGACCATGAACGTGCGACGTTTTGGCAGATTTTGTAAGAGTACGAGGCACTAATAAATAATGAGCAAATAAATAATGATCTTTGACTTTATGATGTCTGATTATCTACTATCGGGTTATTCCTAACGACGTCCACATATTTTCTAACTTATAAAACACCAGTTCATAAATCTAACGCTCCATGTACTTGGCAACAATTTGTACGTTTCCAGTCGAGTGCACTTCGCACCGCGTGCACGCACCGTACTCATTGTCGTGGTCAACACGCATTGTAATGTAAACGCATAATCCATTAGCGATACTGGTGCGTTTCAACGGAAACAATTACTGTCCATACTGCCTCTGACAGCCTCTGTGGTGTGGTGGTTGAACAGGGCGGCTCATAATCCGGAGGCGGCGCGTTCGATTCCCGCGGCAGGACAAGTATTGGTTCATAGGGAAAAAATCGCAAACACTTGTTTTGAGTCTGGGTGTTGTTGGACCATGGTCCTCGTAATTCCTCCACATGGAATCCTAGTTAGGGTCCAGCATCCATATATGTGATCGTTGGGCGTTATTATTATTATTTTACTATGTGCTTTCACTTGCTTGCAGTATCTTCAACGACAAAACAAAATCTAAAGTATTTATTTAAATTATTAAATCCAAGAATTTTCCAATTTATATCCGCTGTGGTTTGTCCTAATCGATTATAAACCATGGTTAAGTAACTCTGCCGGTCGTGGTTTCTTTCATTATTACCCTTGACTTTTGACTTTGACTTTGACCAACAATCTTTAATCTAAATGATATTTGATACGGTCTATGGCTTGGGGAAGAACATAGCATACTTTTATAGTCCCAATGAATAAGTCTACTCCTTCTAAGGCACAGGCAACATAATCTTGCCCGATTAAACGATAAATGACTGGCCCGAGAGCTCAGTTGGTAGTAACCCTGCCTTATGAACTGTGGGTTTTGGGTTCGATTCCCACCCAGGACTAACATTTGGTGTGATGGTACACATATAGGTCTTTGTTCTGTGTATGGGCGTTATATTCTATTCTATGAATGTATTTACAAACAAAAAGTATCTAAGTATTATATTAGTTATCTGGTTTTCGCATAGCACAAGCTTTGAGTTTGGGAGTAGATGGCGTTGTGTGAGGTGTCCACACATATTATTATTATTACAATCAGTAATTAATTAAAAAAAATTCTCACAGAATTTTAATCAAATATCTACAAAGTGAGAGTTGGGCAAAAGAAAAACGTAATCTTTCTTCTAAATATATATAACTCAAAGGTGACTAGACTGACTGACGGACTGACATAGTGTTCTATCAACGCACAGCCCAAACCACTGGACGGATCGGGCTGAAATTTGGCATGCAGGTAGATGTTATGACGTAGGCATCCGCTAAGAAAGGATTTTTCTAAATTCCACCCTTAAGAGGGTGAAATGAGTGGTTGAATTATTTTCCCATAGGCCACGCTGCGGGTGAAGCTACGGGCAGAAGCTCGTGTTGTTTATTTCCTTTCTAAAAAAGTTTTTTTATACAAAGTCTGTGTTGATCTTTGTTTTACGTTTCCAGTTACTCGCACTAAGCACTGTCCTCGTGCGGCTTTCAACAACAGCCTGTGATTAACCGCGCTCAGTGGACTTGAAGGAAGTCAACTTATACGTTGGCGATTAATTTTGTGTTCCTGTACAATAATTGCTTGTTTATGGTCGATTTAGCTTCAATACATCAAGAATATTGCAACGAACAGCTATACATTATTGACGACGATATATAGTTATTTGGCCGTGTGCTTCGTAAGGGTGTTTCGTATATTATTCTATCGCCTATGATCATCAAGGATAATGTAGGATTTTAACGGTGAAAGAGTTTTTGAAATCGGTCCAGTGGTTACAGAGCCTATTTTTTTTTAAATCTGCCTTTCCACAGACACCTGGGTTCGTGCTTTTTGTTAGATTATTTTTTATATTTATGAATTAAGCCTATTATTAACATGAACATATATACAATACAGGAAGGACAATACAGCCAATAACAAAAACTACAGAGCCTATTCAATGCAAACGAACAATCAAATCTTTCCTCTTTAAAATATTAGTTTAGATTAGATATATTACGATAATATGACTGATATCTGGCTTATGAGCTTTAACGCCATCGAACATGCATCGCATAATCAGAGCCCCTGCGGTGTTGCCTACCGTCTGTTTTTTAGCACTCGCATAGTATTAAAAAATCTACCAATTTATCTAGTTACCCATCATTACATAATAATAATTAGATAATTGAATAATCAAATAACTAAACAATTAAATGATTGAAAATACTATATTTTTAAATTTTGACGATATATCTATTACTTATGTAATTAAAATCAATAAATTTATTTTTAAACGCACTCAGTTGCAAGCGACCTTACAGGGTTCATGTACCTACTAAACTAGTTGTTGAGACCTGACATAATATATAAATTGTACATAAATGCAAATAAATGAATATGAATATGATTGCATCAAAAAAACTCAATTTTTGTAGTAAAACATCTTTACGCACGCTTGACTTAGGGAGTAAGCTGGGGAATTCGTAAGGAGGCGAACGGAATTTGAAAGTTGTTGGTTCACGTAGATCTCCATTGTCAACATAACAAAGTTAAAATTACTTATGTATTATTATGTTGATTTATTTACATTAAACCAATCAAAAACAAAGGTATACCGGCCGATAGATGGAGCTAAACTAATGAAGTTTTACCTCAGTCGTGTGTTCTAAAGCACACTCGTTTTTTATACCGTTATTAATAGGTCTTTACCTATGAAATTGCCGTATTGCAGTACAAACTTTTTCAAACAAAAAAAAGTTTTGATTGGCTATGAATTCTAAATTCAAATTAATTTTGTTTTAAAAATATGACATTCTATTTACAATATAAGTCTTTTGTTTATTGATTAGCGTTGTATTTTCATTACATTTCAACATTTTTCCTCATAATGGATACTTTGAAATTTCGTGTAATTATGGAATATGAGTTCCGTCGTGGCACCAACGCGGCACAAACGACACGTAACATCAACGACGTTTACGGAGAGAACTGTACAAACGAACGTACAACCCGTTATTGGTTTGCTCGGTTCCGTTCTGGGAATTTTGACTTGAAAAATGAACCTCGTGGTCGTCCGGAAACTTTGGTCAACAATGATGAATTAAAGGCGATTGTGGAAGCTGATGAATCTCAATCTACAGCTGAGCTGGCAGCAGCTTTTGATGTTGGCATCAAAACAATATTGGTCCATTTGCGACAGATTGGCAAGATAAAAAAGCTTGATAGATGGGTGCCCCACGAACTTAACGATCGCCAGCGCAACGTACGCGTCGAGACTTGCCTTGCGCTGCTTAACAGGCACAGAAATGAAGGAATTTTGAACCGAATTGTTACGTGCGACGAAAAATGGATTCTTTTTGACAATCGAAAGCGCTCAGCAAGTTGGTTAGATCCTGGTTCGGTACCAAAGCAATGTGTAAAACGAAAAATGACCCCTAGAAAGGTGATGGTCACAGTTTGGTGGTCTAGTGCTGGTGTGATTCATCATAGCTTTTTACAAAACGGCGAGAGCATTACTGCAGATGTGTACATTGAAGAACTGACCACAATGATGGCGAAACTCGCACGTCTGCAACCAGCTTTGGTCAATCGGTCGTCTCCACTGCTACTTCACGACAACGCGCGACCCCATACTGCACAACAGACCGTCTCTAAGCTGCATGAGTTGGGTTTGGAAGCTCTCCCTCATCCGCCATACTCACCAGATCTTGCGCCTACCGACTATTACTTTTTCCAAAATTTGGACAACTTTTTAGCGGGAAAAAAATTCAATTCCCGAGAGGCAGTACAAAACGCCTCTGAAGAGTTTGTTGTCTCCCGTCCTGCTGATTTTTTCAAGAAGGGCATCCATAAACTGCCACAGCGTTGGCAAAGATGCATTGATTGCAGGGGTGATTACTTTGAATAAAAGAAATAAATAAGTTCGAAAAAAAAATACTTTAACTTTTTTCAAACAAAACGGCAATTTCATAGGTAAAGACCTAATATTATAATACCTCAATGCATGAGAAGCAAACAAGGACACTCCCCTCCTGACTGCAAGAGGTTAGCGTAGCCAATGGACATCAAGAAGTGATGTGACTTTTTTTTTGAACAAGCTAATGCTGTTCGTCTCTACCGACGTTTACAGCGTCTTCGCTTAAGGCGCCCAGCCGTCAAAAGTGGGAGGCAACTAGCTCAGGGCACCCCTGGGGTGCGAGCCTCGGCTTGGGCCGTTGCCGGGATAAGAGGATCGAGAAGACTACGTCCACTGGAAGAGTGGGCCCTATTGAAAGTCGACCGTTCTAGCTAACCAACGGGGAGAACGTCGACCACGCCGGCGGGGTCGGTGTCTGATTGTGTTACGCTGGTATCCTATACCGGTAGACGTGACGTGACGTGATCATTCGTTGCTTAGCCTATTAATAAAAAAACGATAACAACAAAATCTTTAAATGTAACAACTGAAATTCAACATGTACAATGAACCTAAGGGAATCTTAGGGGTCTAGAATGCATGTATGTGATCGTTGGGCGTTATTAATTTATATTTATTTACCATACATAACGGTCGAACTAAAACTTGCGATTCACACCGCCTTAAACCTACTTTTAGAGAACGATCACGATACACCACATGACGATAAAAGTTATGTGAACATTAAATGGACCAGATTATAGAGTCATAATGTCATTAAATCTATACATAAAATGTAGTCAGGCTACATCATGCTCTATCGCGTTCAGTAAAGTCAATGCCAAAATGGTTTTCATAACACTTATCGAATAAGGAACGAGTTGACGATAGCGTCATTGGGTGTTTTTTTATGTTACCAAATGATATGACGAGCTAGTCGCTCGCCTGATGTTAAGCGACACGACTGCCCATATCAGTTGCAGTGACACTTGAAACTAAAAAATAGTTTCGCGTGACACTGCACTGCGCACGACATTCTGAGACATCAGCACAGTCTAGCAATAAGATTACTAGATTGTAAAATTAGTTCATAAAACCTCATTTGCCTAGTAATTAAACTAGCTACAGTGCCCTTCAAACCGGAACACAGTAGTGCTTGCGCACTACTGTTGGCGGCAGAATAACTGGCAAAGCGGTGGTACCTACCTAGACGAACTTTGCAGAAAAGTCCTACCACTTAGTAAAGTAGTGGTACTTTAGAACTTTAAAATGAAATTGTTGTTGACTGTATTTTATGTATTAAATAGAACTGTAAGTAAAAGCCTTCTTGTACATGATAACATCGTTCTCGACTGGTGGTGATATTTGTGGACAACCCAATAATGCTATGAGCGTTTCGAGAATTTCAAATATACGTTTGAAAACAAAATGTGCGTCACGAACAATGGAGATCATAATTACACTATAACCCAATACAAATATCACCTGTCTAGGTGGACCAATGACTGACCCGACTGTTGTGACTGGCCCGACAATTCACTTGGTAGTAACCCTGCCTTCTGACCTTTGGGTTGTGGGTTCGATTGCAACCCAGAACCAACATTCGTGTGATGAACATAGGTGTTTGTTCTGTGTCTGGGTGTTATATTGTATTCTATGTACGTATTTCCAAACAAAAATTATTTAAGTATTGTATCAGTTATCTGGTTCCCATAGTACAAGCTTTGCTTAGTTTGGGGCTAGATGGCGCTGTGTGAAATGCCCACACATATTATTATTAATAATATCGTCAAAGTCGCGGGCAGTCGATGGATACAGGAGGTATGCAGCCCCTCATAGAAGCGCTTTGTGGGGATGCCTATCTTCAGCAGTGGACGTCTTGAGGCTGTGGATGATGATCATCCATCTATAAATGTTGCTATTTTACCATCCACAAAAAATTGCTCTCTGCTATATTATATGTTTTTCAATAACATAAGCACTTTCGTTCTTGAATGTACACAACGCCACACCACTCTGCTCTGTTTACAATAAGTGGCAATATAAAATTTATCGGGTGATAACTGATGATAACACATGCTGTTATTGTTGTATTTTGATTGAATTTTATTTTAATTACTTGTGTTAGTTATAATAATATATTAGTGTTATAAATTATTTGATTAAAACAAGAAACATAAAAAAATATATATGTGACGGCGGCAACGTCCAGTTATAAACTCTATGCGCAGCGGGCAGTACCGTATTTTACCCTGTGGCAGCATTTTAATTTATTACAGTAGCAACACCGGCAACTGTCATCGTTGCCCCACCCATCTGGCTATATAAATGGAGCGCTCGGTGTACTACGATCATTCTTGCTCGGGACATGGCGCGGTGCGCATGCTGAAGGCCTATATTTCTAATATTTTGCAACCCATGCATAACCCGTTTTCCTATATATGTTTTAAAAAACATTAAAAAATCCGTTACATTAGTTTTATAATAAGTCGAGGGGTAAATTGCATTGCAAATGTAATTGCAAAACATCAAACCTGCTTCCAAAATTTCACGAGAATCGATTAAGAAACGCGACCAGTCACAGAATTGCGTTAGATACATTATATAATTCTATGCGACCAGAGGACGGACATCCTCCGGACATATTCATATTACTACGATTAAATTTTTGCCCTAGCTGAAACGGAGACGCTTCGCTCGCGCTTCGCGGTGGCTCTGTCATTGAATAAGTCAGACGTAAGTACTATAATTAAGTAATGTTCTAGGGAGCCCTGTAAAATAACTACAGAAAGTTTGAATGACTTTGACAGCGAAGCAAAGTAACGGCATTGATGATGGAATTGCTAAACAGAAGCGGGTCCGTAAAGATCTCGTAACACTGGAACATTAGCAGCCTTATTAATAAACGTGTATTAGTCTCGGATTAGTTACTTCAGCTATTGTCCTTTTTTGCTACTGGAATATTTAGCTGGATCGAAGGAGACAAAAAATGGTGTAACTAGTCTAAAGCTAGTTCGTGTTTATATTAATAAGGCAGTAGGAGTATAACAAATGGACTTGTGGGTTTACCATAGTATGGTATGGTTCAACATTTTTTTTTAAATTTTAAATAAAATAAAATCACTTGAACTGTTTAAAATGTAAATTTTACAATGCCTTTGTTCCGCATAATTACTTAGAACGACAAAAAAATCAATAATAAAACAATCGCCAGTAATTATAGCACAAAGGCGTATTCAGTTGACGCTAAATTTCCATTAATATCAGTGAAGCGAGAGCGACATTGACAAATTACTCCATGCTATGCAGGCAGGGCTGCCACATCGGGATTTTCGCGATAAATGCGATGCGCAACAAAACTGCAGTCTGTATATCTGATAGTAATGATTCCAACATGTGCGCAAAACATCTAGTCAAAAAGTTTGATTCAATTGAAGGGATTTTTTTGAAGTAAATCTTTTTTACATTAAACAAAGCAAAAACAAAGTTATACCGGCCGATAGATGGAGCTAAACTAAAAAAGTTTTACTTCAGTCGTGTGGTCTCAAGCACACTCGTTTTATTTTGTTTTTGAATTTTAGTTTCACACTTCATTATTCATAGAAAAAATTATACCTTATGTGTATACGTACGCAAACGCTACACTCTCGGGCCTGTAATAAATATTGTGGTTACGTACATTTACAAGGATATAAAATAAGTAATTACTTTTGCTTCAAAAAACCAGTTTGTCAGCTGTTTATGTGTCTTAATCTTATAAGAAACGAAATAAAAAAGCATCATCAATGCGCTAAGACTCATCCTTTTTTTAACGGGCTACTGCTGTTGGTCTCTACCCACCTTTACAGAGTCACCGGGCGTGATAGTCAAAAGTGCGAGGCAACTAACTCAACGGCACCTCTGGGGTGCGTTGGCTTGGGTCGTTGCCGAGATTTAAAGAGGATCGAGAAGACTACGTCCACTGGAAGAGGACTCTATGGATAATAACGCTCCTCCTTCATCACAAGGCATGCATCTTAATTTCTTAAGAAACCAAAATAAAATAGAGTCATATTTAATTTGGATCATCAAGGCTCCCTGTCAGAATGCTTGTAATATTTCCTTCCATTAATAAGACAGCGGATTTACTACGTCCTTTATCTCTCACCTCGCGCCGTATAATATCACCATGGCCTAAAAACAAAATAAACACGGTCGATTATGAGCACGTTGCTTCTTTACGGCAGATTGATACAACACAACGTCACAACCCTAATTTCAGGCGACTGCACGCAGATTTTGTAGAGGGAGGGGAGGTTAAAAGGGTTCAATTGCAACACTATTGGGCACGTGGACTACCAATAGCTGACTAGTCAATTATTACCAATATAGTCATTATTACTTATCAACATCGAATTGGATATTTCCTGAATGTTGATAATGATAATTTAATGATGTGCCACTTTTAGGTAGCCAACGGCATTTATTTGGATTTAATTAAATGCATGGCCGACATAATTAACTCCAATTCAGCTGACAACGCTTTATAATGCATAATTAATTATTGTTTTATAGAAATACGTAATCATTCGCAATGTTTCTGAGTCACGGTGGATTTGTATAGAAATTATATGCACCAGATTTTCTGCAGCTACCATTATGCTTTTATAGAAATTGAAAATTTGATTTTGTCAAATCTTGTCGTGAAAGGTATATTAAGGTATACTATACTAAGTAAGTAAGTAAGTGTACGTGTGTAAGTAAGAAACTTATTTCGATTGGATTTGTTAATTTTCGTCATTGCCACCCAGTGAGGGGCCGGCCTACGCTGCACCTTCCGGTTTGTGGTCACCACTCGAGAATCTTTCTCCCTGAGGTCCGGGAAAAATCAGTACTTGTGCCATTATTTTTTCATTGTTTCTTCATTTTTTTTTTCACATTAATGTATAAAATCCCGTTTTGCATGTAATCAACAAAGCTTTAGCTTTTAGACCAGTTATTGTGTTACAACTTTAGTTAGATGCATTTAGAAACATACTCTAAAATTATTTTCGTCACACTTGCTCGTAAAGTGGTTCTTGTTGCAGCGTTTTTAGGTTCATAATCTAAGATATTATACACTTATGTTTTTTTACTTAACATTACCGCACTTGTGGTTTCTTATAATATCCCATTCAATTACGTTTGCACCTATCTCACTGCCAGTTATAATATATGTATGAAGAAGATTTTTTCTTTAAAATACTTGAGCTGTATTACGTACATATTATTCTTACTTAGAATATTTTAAATAATGATTACATAAATGATGGTTTATTTTAAAGTCTTTTTTTCTTTAACAAACATTAAGAATACCTACATAGTTTTAATAAATACTTACTTAATATGTTCATCGAAACTAAGTAGAACAGAACATATTTTTAGTAGGTACTTACCTAGTATAATATTTTTACACCTAAGTAGACTGAGTACCTATAGGTACTAATAAAAAAATGTTCTTTTCTTAAATACCATGCAATGGCATTAAATTAATAAATTAATATGCAATTGTACCTATTTAGTAGTTATTACAACAGAAGCTATAACAATTTATAAACAAAATAGAGCATAGTAGTAGATATAACTACAGCTCTTTGGCTGTTGCGAACTAAGTAAGTCGCTCTTGCGGGACCAGGCAAGAGATCGCTGAGAGCAATCGTCTTACCCGCTCTCGGTCCTGCCGCGAACTAGTGAACTAGAAGAACGACCTAGTTCACCGACGACCTGCGAACTAAAAGGAGCGCTCCCTGTCGCGAACTAAAATGCGCAAGGCTACAGTAAAGTCCTACCACCTAGTAAATATATAGTAATAGGACACATTTTCTTCAATAAATCAATTGAATCTTCTTAGTCAGTCTAAACCATTTTAATTTTATCAAATTAAGTTTAATTTAATTTAATTGAATTATCAACTAAAGCTAATTATACCTTTCTAAATATTTTTGATGTCGGCTGCATACCGATTTCGTTCGCACCGTCCACAATTTTTTCTTTGATCTGTGGTCCGCGCCCTTGTATTGCGTATATATATACTCTTTGGTGTTTCTGAGCGCGCATCGCTGGCGCTAGTGGTGGTTAATATAGCATGTAGCAACATAAAGCAACGTGCTTATTATACATATCATATAGCAAATGCTATCGTGGCTCTTAATTGTTGCTATTTGCTATTTGCTTTATTTCGCACTCTGTATAATCTGTTCATCGCGCATCGCAAGTCGCAACGCAAAGCATTTAGCAAAGCAATAGCAAGTAGCACCACAAAGCAAGTAGCACGCCGCACAGTGGTCCCATTTTGAAAAAAGGTGGACTTAGGACCGAAAGTCGGAATTTCGGGCTGTTTTTTTTTTATAGAATAGGTCTTAACTATCCTAACAACATCTATTCTATAAAGAAAATCCGTAGGATGCATAGTTTTCGAGAAAAAAAATAATCTTTTTTTTCTTGTATGGAGAAAAACATACTTTATTATTTTTCTCAAGTTGGGTGAAATAGTGACGGCTTTTGTTGATATTTTATAAAAGCCCTAGTGGTATTGTATCCAGAAAAAAATAAAACCAATGCGGTCACCTGCGGCCGCGGGAATAATCAGATGTCAAAAATTGATTAATTTTTTTTGCGTATTTTGCAAACATTGTTCGTTTCTGGCCAATTATTTATGTATTTTAGGTTAGCGCTCCATACTTTAATTCGAACTATTATATAACATTTCAAAAAAATTAATCAAAATCGAGTTTTTTTTTTATAATTGCTGTTTCATTCATGAAAATGCACGCATACATGGTTAATTCAAAATGCAAATCCTATATTACTCAGTATAATGTACAAAATAAACATGCACGTACCTAAAACGAAAAAAAAAAAATTTAGTTTTTCGTTTATGCTTACTAAAAGTCACCGGTAATGGTTACCGACATTACTTACCTACCACTGGCGGGCATTATCTGCATAATCGATTTCTTGCTTTGTATTTTCAAAACTGGTTTTGCGACAGCATTTTCACAACCGCGGTTGTTGAATGCGAGGCAGGATATAAACAAACGAGTCACATCTGATACTAGCTATGACTGGTCGCTAGCTGGTCGCTTTGTTCCTGACAAATCCTGAAAACAGGATAACTCGTATATGCATGCAAGTAACTACCCCCTAAACATAAAAGTGATATAGCTCATCAATAATAATTGGCGTATGTTATACACCAATAATGTTTGTTATTGGTGTGTGTTTTAATCTTATGTAGTTGTGTACGTATGATTTTCTACCAGAAACATAAGATAAATGTGTAGCCTTGAAAAGGGCTGTTTTATATGTAGTTTTTTAAAGGATAAAATAAATAAAAAATTATAGCATTGGATCTGGTATATTTTCATTTTCTACTCTTCTTCCACGTATACGCACTCCGAGTCTATTTCGAGCAACTGAATTGCCTCAGGAAGCATCTCTAGATGATTAGGCTTTGAAAATTTTGGTCTAAGCCATGATATGTGGGGGTCTGAACTTATTAAAAGCCCGTGTAGTATGTCCTCGTTTGTTTGGATCCTTCCTGTCTTTCTCGTGTTCTTCTCTCTTACGTTCCGGAAGTCTTTATTACGAGCCTCGGAAGCTTCCTCCGACAAGGACCCTAAAAATAATAAAAAATATGCTATAATTATACGTTGAAGTTGACATTGAAACTATTATTTTAGTGTTTATAGATTTACAGTTAGTTAACTGCTTTATATTTCATTTGTCTTGATCTATTATTACTTACCAATAGGCAGAACTGAAAAATGACTGCAAATATCTGCTCCGTGCATCAGAAGTTTGTGGACACTAACAGGCATGTAGTACCACGGATAGAGATGCACATACAGTTCTGCTGTTTCTTTGCAATAACGTCTGAAGTTCGCAATATTGACGTTCTTTCCTGAAGATATAACTTGCAGAATGACAGAAAATCGGAGTAACAAATCTTCATCAACTCCAGTGATTCTCGATGATCTTTTATAATCTCGGAAAAAACGTCTTGCAGTGTTTCCATCGTTAGTTGTTCCAAAGCCCTGCAAAGAAGAAATTAAGTTAGTAGGGCATACAAAAACAGACGAGTATATAATATAAAGGAAGCAAATTAAAGGAAAAATTACCTGTTTTACAATATCGATGAGTATTCCAGTCTGTTCCCGAAACTCTTGTTGTGTGGCATTTTTCTTTGCTTGCTTCAATTCCTTGTGATCGCCACGAGCACTCCAGCGCTGGAAGTCCATATTATAAGATATATGAAGTAGACACTCCATACATCTTATCTTCATATGTAACGATGAAATTCCATATTGGTACAAATCCTGTCGAAGCGGTCTCGTGGCCAAAAGCTCCAAGTTATTCATTTCACTTGGTTTCGCCAAGCAAATGGGGCACGTTGCTGATGAAGGTACATCTGCAATAATATTCGCCACTTTCCCATCGATCATAGTCATGTGCAGTTCGTGGGCTATCTCCACATCACCACAATTTGTTGGTACCAATTTTGTAATTTCGCGCTGCATTTCTAAGTGTTCCCCTTTTATGAACTCCGCAGTCTCTGAAGTAAACGTGAATTTCACTGGCCGACAGTAATGTGGTGAGCAAGGATTTGGGTTTTCCCAAATAATCATTTCTCCCCCATCAACTAGTCGGAGTGGGACGATGCTGATCAATACAACAGAGGAATCGTCAAACTCAGGAGCTGAGACTTGTTTGTAATTACTCTGTGACGATGCTCCGTCAAGGCCCCATTTCCATATCAACTTCAGTCCTTCTTTGGTTGAACTTGTGATTGGTCTTAAGTCTAGCAAAATTCTTTCCACTGTGTGGTTAAGAAGTCCTTGCAACCTGAAAAATAAAATAAATTAATAAAAGTAAGCTAATGAAGCTTAAAAATTTTAAAACAACATATAGTATAATTTTATAAATACCTTATGCGAGCTCCCATTTCCGTTACTTCCACGTGTTCTTCAGATGGGTAACATCTCTTTTTAGCGTCAAGTAACTTGTGATAAGACGGAAAGGCAGCTGAACAATTTTCATCCTTCAGAAACATTCTCAAGGATAAGTATTGCCATTTGGATAGGCTAAGGGCTGTGTACAAAGCCAAAGATGTATCCTCTGCTATACTGACTACTTTTTCTTCCTTGAAAAGGAGTTTTGTTACATCTGATACAACTTCGGGAGTCTCGCACAGATATTCCACAATCTTCGCTAAAGCATATTTTCCATTTTCTTTTAACTTGGAAATAAAATAATACTGTAGTTCTTCTTCAGAGTTATCGTTAACAAAGACACTGGAACGTCTTTTCTTCTGTTTGTTGCCCAAATCGGCAAAGGGCACTCTAACTTCTTTTACAGTAGAGGTACCTGCTTCCGCAGTGCAGACAGATGGAATAGCAACCGGCAGTAATTCCGGCTCTTCAACTAAGTCCTCTGGCATTCTCATTGTAGTAACAAGATCAACCGTATTGCAAGTAGGCCAATTAATATTGGTCTCTAACCACTTGCGGTTGTTTTCCCGATTCATAAATGTCTTCAAGTTTCTGCTTGCATCTTTCCACTTCTTAGTTACAAGATTGGTGAATAGCCGACAAAACTCCTTAATTGTTTGATGGTCATCTTCAGATATTTCACATGGTATTTTGGAAACTATAAATTCACACAATTTATTGTAATCCTTAAGATTTCCACTATCTTTAAGAATCAAGAACATATCAAAATATGTGCCTAAGCCAGCCATTGCAAATTCAAAATAGTAATTTTTAGTACTTCACAGTTAGCGATGAATCAATTTAAATTAACATTGCTCTGTATTTAATACGCCATAACAGATAGGTCATTAGTCACTATGTGCAAGAGCAAGGTAATAGTAAACGACCAATCACAGCCATTTATCAAAAATGACTCATTTGTTTGTATAGATAAAGTCCGCCAATGGGAGCTAAGTAACGTGTAATAAGTAATCAGGAATCTGCACAAACAAATGAGTCATTTTTTCTGGTAGAAAATCATACGTATACAGATGACAGAAAGATTAAAACACACCAATAACAAACATTATTGGTGTATAACATACGCCAATTATTATTGATGTAGCTATATCACTTTTATTTTTAGGGGGTAGTTACTTGCATGCATATACGAGTTATCCTGTTGTCAGGATTTGTCAGGAACAAAGCGACCAGCTAGCGACCAGTCACAGCTAGTATCAGATGTGACTCGTTTGTTTATATCCTGCCTCGCATTCAACAACCGCGGTTGTGAAAATGCTGTCGCAAAACCAGTTTTGAAAATACAAAGCAAGAAATCGATTATGCAGATAATGCCCGCCAGTGGTAGGTAAGTAATGTCGGTAACCATTACCGGTGACTTTTAGTAAGCATAAACGAAAAACTAAAATTTTTTTTTTTTTTTTTTACGTTTTAGGTACGTGCATGTTTATTTTGTACATTATACTGAGTAATATAGGATTTGCATTTTGAACTAACCATGTATGCGTGCAATTTCATGAGTAAAACAGCAATTATAAAAAAAAATTACTCGATTTTGATTAACTTTTTTGAAATGTTATATAATAGTTCGAATTAAAGTATGGAGCGCTAACCTAAAATACATAAATAATTGGCCAGAAACGAACAATGTTTGCAAAATACGCAAAAAAAATTAATCAATTTTTGACATCTGATTATTCCCGCGGCCGCAGGTGACCGCATTGGTTTTATTTTTTTCTGTATACAATACCACTAGGGCTTTTATAAAATATCAACAAAAGCCGTCACTATTTCACCCAACTTGAGAAAAATAATAAAGTATGTTTTTCTCCATACAAGAAAAAAAAGATTATTTTTTTTCTCGAAAACTATGCATCCTACGGATTTTCTTTATAGAATAGATGTTGTTAGGATAGTTAAGACCTATTCTATAAAAAAAAAACAGCCCGAAATTCCGACTTTCGGTCCTAAGTCCACCTTTTTTCAAAATGGGACCACTGTGCGCCGGGGCGGCGCGCGGTGGCCAGTCGTCGCATGCTAGCGATTGCTATCGGTCGCATGCGTCATCGTATAACGCACCGCGTGCGAATTTGCGATCTCAGGCGGCTCACGTACCCAATAATACTTGTGAACGAATATTTCTTAAGTCGGGGTATCTCATCAGTGATCGAAGAACACGATTGTCTAGTGCAAAAGTAGCACAGATAACGTTTCTAAATGTAAATTACGTGTACAAAAGTGTATATATAATGTAAATAGTGTATTAAAACGTTTAAAAAAATTATATGTACATAGTTGATTGTTTGTACATACATGATACTTCAATAAACTTTTAAATACGCCTATTATTGCTTTACATACTAACATACTTAATTTAATAATAACACTTAATCAATTATAGACAGTCCTAAGCCTGGAAAGTATGAGGAAAATTCATTGTTCTTTTTTACTGCTCCATTTTATCGTAATAAATTCATAAACGCGATGTACTTAATATTAATAAAAAGCATGCTGTCGGTCCGACGAGTCCAACGATAAGGTAGGAGCTGCGAGTTAACAGTCACCTCGCATGCTTTTTTCGCGCCCGCCCGTTTTGGCGTAACAAAATATTATATGCTTATACAAAAAGCATGCTATAAAAATAGCACGTAAAATAGCATGCTTTTTAAATAAAGCAAATAGCATTTAGCAAGATATTGCCATAAAGCAACATTGAACACTACTAGCTGGCGCCGCGCCGGCGCACATTAAAATAAACCTGTGTCATTTTTCACGCAAGTTAATAACAATACAAATGTGTTTTTGTTCCTCGCAAGTGTGATGAAAAAAGTCGTATGAAACGCGTATGTATTGATCATTACAATCTTGGATCTCTAATAGCGCTCGCCTGCGCCTGCCTCGCGAGCGCTTAATAACGCTTCGAGCGTAATGATCAACTTAGCACACGGAGTTTTGGCGGGAAAGCGAAAAAGATTGCACCACCGCATTGTATTATTTTCCTAAACTTGTGTTATTTTCAGTGTTAGCGCATAAAATTGGTGGCATTCTATTCGTTAAGTGCTGGATTACAGGCGTGAGTGTGGGAAAGTGGTATAATGATGATGAAACGTTTCTTTTCGTGTTGTTTCCACAACTCCATAGAAACTTTAAGTAAAGTTGCCACCACTTTACTAGGAGTATGACTTTGACTAGACTATGACTTGACTTGATGACTTCGACTGTGACTTGACACATATTTGCGTGAAATATCATTAACTTGATGAATTTTCGATTACTTGACACTGACTAAATACACAAAAGTGTGGAGCCAAAACATTTAAAAAAAAAACTTAGCACACTTGTATCATAATGTACTATTATACATTTCATGCATTTATTTACAACCTGCCGGTTCTGTAAAACAATAGACGTGGTATTTTGAACAGTAGCGAACACTGCTAGTATATGTACTGTATAAACAGCCAATTGATTGTTCTAGGCTCTAGTCGATCTATAAATATTTAGGTCACCTCAATTTACTGGCAGAACGTTAATTGGACGGCATTCAGTCCTTGGATAAACAAAAGGTAGCCGTTTCTCGGTCAAAATTGGGCATGAAAAAATTATATTTCGTATTTTTTACGTCCATGAAATCAAAACATTCTTCAATTATCTCAGTAAATATTTTCATGGATTTAGGGCAGGATTTCACAATTTTTTTTTTTAAATTTAGGTATGTAGATATTTACAGACTTTATAAAATACTATTACAGACTTAATAACTTTCAACTAAACAATTTTTGTATTATTCACTCATTTATTTTTTTATTATCTAATATATTCATATTTTGTTAAACCAGTTCAGCACCTACCTCGTTTAGTTTTTAACCAATGTAACTGGAAAATATATAGATTAGGATATCATCCAAGTATTTGTCAGTATGAAATTAAACCGATGGCAGTCAGTTTGACACCTTGTGTGAGATGCCCATTATTATTATTATTATTTTGTTTGCCATTTACTAGACGTAGCACTATACACTAAAACGTAAATAGGGTAAATTCTATAGTTTTTTGGTACAATATTTTGTGTGTATAAAACTGAAAAAAACAATAAGAACAAAAAGAACTGAAACTTTTTTTTAAATTTATTACCTACACACAAACAAAAGAACAGGGCTTTGTCGCTGTGCGACCACATCACCAATCGGTTTACAACAATCATTCCTATGTTCTACGGTAATTTTTAAGGTAATATATATAGACTATAGGCTTCTTCTGACAAGGAAGATGATAAAATACTGTTGCATAATCCTATATTAAAAAAATATCTCAGTTTCTAGAAAAATTTTAAAACTTATAACCGGTGAAAACTAATATTGAGTACGATAATCAGTAATCAGTTTTGATTAAAATCAGAACACAACACTCAGTATCTGCAGAACGGATGCAGAATTATCACGGCAGACTATTACTTCCGATCGCTCTATCAGGGCTGATTAACCGTTAAACTTATTACCTCCCCTCCGTAGACTTGATTTCCGGTTACGTTTTATTGAGTCCTTTGCCAGACTGAATCTTGGACAGCGATTAAGACTTTGGTGTTGGTTTTAATAGCTTATTTGAACGCTATTTTCAGTGCCCGTGCCAAGAAATCCGATAAATTATAAGTTTTTACCTGTGAAATTGCCTCAATCAAAAACAAAATCATCATTTTAGTAGACAGTAGATGTTATTATTCGAGCCCTGAGCTCCACACTAGGATTCCCTGTGTTGTGGAGGCCAGTTGTACAAGCATTTGTTATTCTCATTTTTCAGTTACAAAAGTGTTCGTTGGATTTGAACCGTTAAAAGGGATTTAATTTTATTATAATTATATAATTAAGACTACAGAAAATATTATATTACGAGCTTCTGCCCGCAGATTTGCCCGCGGCGTGGCCTATGAGAAAATAATTCAACCACTCGTTTCACTTAAAGGTGGAAATTTGAAAAATCCTTTCTTAGCGGATGCCTACGTCATAACATCTACCTGCATGCTAAATTTCAGCCCGATCCGTCCAGTGGTTTGGGGTGTGCGTTGATAGATCACTGTGTCAGTCAGTCACCTTTGAGTTTTATATTATAAAATAAGTTACCGCATTTTTTCTGTATTTTTTATTTACTATTAATCAAAGTAATCATCTACCATGCAATCGATTCATCTTTGCATACAACGTAGTGGCAGTTTATTGATGCCCGTCTTAAACAAATTGTACAGGCGTCCTTGTTTCAGAATTATACAAATACAGAATATTTAAAAAATCAGCCAGCTATTCTCACAGATATTCAGCCTCTGTGGTGTGGTGGTGGTTGATCAGGTTGGCTCATAACCCGCAGGTGGCGGGTTCGATTCCCGCGGCAGGACAAGTATTTGTGCACAGAATAAAAGCGCAAATACTTGTTCTGGGACTGGGTGTTTTGGGACCATGGTCTTCGTAGTTCCAGGGTCCCTAGACACGGAATCCTAGTTCGGGTCAAGGATCTATGTATCGATGGGTGTACAAAAAAAAAAAAAAAAACATTTTGGTGCCTCACTGCCGTCTATATGGCAGTGCGGAATACATAAGTTTTATACGTTCATGTTTCAAACTAACAATAAAACATCAAAATGGCGCGCCTTTTAAACTCTAGCTAAGTTATATCTCAGAATAATAAAACATCCATCAGCGGTACATTTAATGAATATCAAATGAATAGACTACTAAACTATGAACCTATTGTTAGGAATTACGCACATCCACCACGACGTAGTGTATTACAATCACGATCTTTAATCAATTGTCCGTCGAAGGTACAATAAAACTGCCATGTTTATCGCATTGTATTATACACTAGTGTGTTAATGTGTTACTCCTAATGTGGTAATCCACTGCTAAACATAAGCCTCCCAAATTAGGAAGGAGGTTGCAATAATTACGAAGCTTAGCAGGAGTATTGGTAATCGCATATAAATGTAGATCGAAGATAATGCCGTTGCTCATTCCTGGTGGATATTATAATAATAACGCCCAACGATCACATACATAGATCCTGGACCCTGACCCCTGTGTCTCCCTAGACACAGCGAATCCTAGTTAACCCTACCCAGGAACTACGAGGACCATGATCCCACAACACCCAGACTCAGAAAAAGTAATCATAATCGGGTTATGAGCCGACTGCTCAACCAGCACACCACAGAGGCTGTCAAAATATTCCTATAGCCCAGTGTTTCTTAACCTGTGATCCGTGATCTGTGATATACGTATGGGGATCCGCTATGTCATCTTTCAACCGCTACGATTTAACTCTACTATAGCACGCCAGCGGGCGGTGTATGATGACAATATCATAAAAGAGCAACATATGGTAAAACATTTTTTTACCATTATATTTATTTATTTCGAAACATACAACATATAAATAACTTAACTAAACTAGACCTAAAAAACTAAATTCCTAAGAACTTAAAATAAATAAAAACTAAAAATTTAAAATAACCCGTTGGTAGAGGGGAAAGTTCCCAGAATTCAGTAAAACATGTATAATAACGAAAATAAAATACGTATTTAATATAGACATTTATTTTTTGTAGATGCAGTACTTAGGTGCTCCATCTACAAAAAATAGAGCTGGCTAAGTCAGCGTTTCCTACTTAGGTAGGAAATGTTGCCTTAGCCGGCTCTTTCGACACCCACAGAAAGAGGTTAGGTGGTCCTATTCTTATATACGCCGAGGCCACACTGTCATGTAAGTAAAAATAAATAAAATGAAATGGATGTCCACTGCTAAGCCTTCCCATAAAAAACGTCTCAGTGAAACATTTCTATGGAAAGTTTTCTTTATGTCTCACAATTTTTCTTTCACAGTAACGTAAAGGAAAAATTGACGTGCTTTTTTTTTATATTAAGGAATGACGTGACGAGCTAGCCGTTCGCCTGATGTTAAACGACACGGCTGCCCATATCAGCTGCAGTGTCGCTCGGAACTCTAAAGTATAGAGTTTCGCATGACACTGCACTGCGCACGTCATCCTGAGACATCAGCACAATCTAGTAATAAGATTACTAAACTGTGAGATCAGATCATAAAGTCTCATTTGCCCAGTAATTTCACTAGCTACAATGCCCTTCAAACCGAAACACAGCAGTGCTTGCGCACTACTGCTTGGCGGCAGAATAACTGGCAAAGCGGTGGTACCTACCTAGACGAACTTTGCAGTAAAGTCCTACCACCTAGTACCTACCACCGTGCTGCTATAATTAAGCGCTACCGACTAATTTTTGACCGGTTTGTTATCAAACAAGCTCGTCTTGTGATAAATATTTATATAATAACTCGTACGGGCCGTTTGTTTGACTATTAATGCCAATGTTTTAATTATTTTTCCTTTTGTAGCTGTATTTAGAATATTCATTAATCTTTAATTTTATCTTTCTCTATGAGGAAGTGGACGAGCATTTTTCTGAAAAAATAAGGAATGTGTTTGGTTAAAACAACGAAAAAATAAATTTTGTGTGAGTTTAAAAGTAGCGCAACAGTAGACAAGCAAGACAAAACGGCAAGAACTTGGCCAGTGCGCTGGAACGTGGCGAGATATTTGAAAAAAAGAGTACATTTGGTGGCAAGTGAGGAAGGACGGGAGCCCATTTCTGGAAAAGGAGGACAAAAGGACAAACTCAAATCTATTCAAAATGTTTAATTTGTTGAAATGAAGTTAAATAATTACCCTGGCTGTCCTCGTTTACAATTACAAAACGTAATAAACAAAACAAATCATAAAATCAAAAGAGCAACAATCAGATAAAAATAATTAGCCCGTAATAGTAACCGCACATTATTATCTCTACTAATTAATATATCAAAGCGAACGTTTGTTTGTTTCTATGGCTTGCATATCAAAACGGTAGCACCGTTTTGTCTGAAATCTTGTATATACATTTCTGATTAAACCGAAACCGAAAAAACGTTTAAGCTGTAGGTGAAATCACACGCTCTCTATTACATTTTTAATCGGACTTACGTGCGCCTTCCCTAGCTTCAAGGATCACGAAATTAAACAATTTCTGGAAAATCACAGGTAGACACCGGTCTACCACTAGGGTTACCAACCATACTATAATATACAATATAATATTGTACTATATTTCGAGTCGGCGTTCAATATATTGTAGAAATATATGGGTGATTCTACGATAAGAGGTAACTTGTGCGGCAATGCGTTTAAATCAGTTTTTTTTATACTATATGTTGTTATTTTTTTCAATGAATTACATCATCTTAATATACTTTATTAAATAACAACACGATTGAATGCCTAATTAAAACACATTATTCTGAAATTCCATACAAAGTCTAAAAAAGTCTCTACCCTGGCCTGTCCCCTTGCTGGTTTTAATTTAATTTTCAAACAATACATATGTTTTTTGTATCAGCTGTTTAACTAAAGTATTTTTTATCGGAATTTAAGTAATTAAACTGAAGTAATATTAACCAAAACATAAAATAATCATGTTAATTTCATATATTTTTTAAAATTAAAATTTGTCCCGCTGTTTTTGTTTATCTACCCTGGCAAATTTTGTTTCGCGAATACAAACAAATTCTAGGACTGCCGTATTACTAGAAGCGCTCAAAGACATTTATCGGCGTGAAGTTAGGTATACTAAACGCGCTAGCCGTTCAAGGGTCACCATTTTCTAGTTGTTGCGACGCGACCGCGTGGTGTACAGGTTTGGTAAAGTCATTGTGTCTCTCCACTGGTAAGTCATAAAAATTACAATAATAATATAATTTAGTTGCATTTACTGGCCTAGTTAAACAATACAGTGATAATTAAAGTGGGATGTACAATTAACCTATAAAATGATTTAGTCAGTTAAAACAATTAAATTTGTCATGAAAACGTCTCTACCCTGCCGTATTTCTCCTGTCAAGTTAACTGCCAGGGGAGAGAGTCACTGACCAGGGGAGATAATATTCATTCAACATAAGACGTTAATATTACAAACGTTAGTGTTAAATTACAGAAATGATTATTTCAAATGAAAAATATTATGATAATGAAATGTTGTTATTACATTATAGTCATTATTACAGATTATAGAACAACGGAAAAAGTTAACACAGAAAGAAAGAGTAGAAACATTACAGAAGAAACGTTAAGCAGAGAGGCTACGATATCAAAAGATTAAAATGATCCTGTAAAGTATGAACAAGCAAAAAGAAAAGGAAAAATATTATAAAATATATAAATTTATAAAAATAAAATTATAATATTTAAAAAGGAGAAAGGAATCAAAACTGTTGAACTAATGACTCCTATAAAGCATCGTAAGGCGAAAAAGATATGGGAGAAAAAAGCCAGAGAGCGTAGGTAACGATTCAGTCTTCAAAATATAACTAATGTTCCTGCAACACCATCGATATCAGATGTTGATCATCAGATTTTGCGAAGTAATCATAAAAGTAAAAATAAATAAAAGGTTAAGAAGATCACGAAAGCCTCAAAAACTTACACCTAACAGCAAAGTAGAACAAGTCTCTATGACTCGTGAATTCACGACTTGTCACTAGAGACACAGTGAAGAAAAATTTGCTATTTGCAGAAGTGTTAATTCAACAATTAAAAGAAAATACGAAAAATAAAAGATAATTTTAAAAGGAATAAGCGGGAAACTTTTGCAAAAATATAATATACTACAGGATGAAAAAAATATGAAACCTTTGAGAAATATTGGAAAAGTACCTACAATTAACAGATAACAAATGTAAAACCAAAGCAAGTTATTAAAAGATGAAGAATTAAAGATTAATGAAGAGAAGAAGAGAAGATGACGCTAATACGAGGTTTTGTGCCTGCAAAACAGATCATTGACAATAAAAGGAGACCGAAAACCAAAGACTTCTTTTGGATACTCTTAGAAATCTAGACAAATCTTTTATGAAGAAGTACAACATCACGATCTCATATTCTCTATTGTCGCCTAAAGCCATTTTGGATAGTACATTTGTTTTATGACAAACGTGACACTCGTTTGCACACATGCTAATGTGGATCTTGATTTTTTTAAATTACGAAGATAGTGCCATTAATAATTGTTTTTTTTTTGTTTACAAGAGAGTGCGTTTTAATTTAATTTTTTGTTTATGTAGGCAAGAGAGTGCCTATTATTTATTTTACCTTTCATTTTCTAATGTGATTAAAACAAATTAATTAAATGAACCTCGTGCATAGGTATAGTGTGAAAGTTATCCTGATTATCAAGTCTGATTACTACTTAGGAAGAGCTAGTCTACTATTACTAGTGCAATTAGTATAATATTTTTATTTGTTGAAAGTACAATGGCAAGATAACTAACGTATGAGTGTTTTTGTAAGTGAAATACTCTTGTTTAAGCAAAATATATTATTAAAAATTATCTTTTGCAAAAAGGCTGCTAAATGATAGTCTAATGAATGATTAATATGATAGTCTTATTATATGTTATGAACAATATTAATAAAAGGTGATTTTATTGATTTTATTAAGTATTTTATTCTGTCAAATTCTTTCCCCTGGTTAAATAAGTATCTACCCTGGTCCTGATATCTCTCCCCTGCCAGATGTATTTACCCTGGTCGTCGAAAAAGTAATAAAAAATTAATAAAGTGACTTGCCCTTATGTGAAAAGCTAAATAAATGGGACAGAAATCATAATATAAAGGTTTCATGACAAAACTCGAAATTTTCTTCTTGGCCGCATCCTCTAACATTTTAAAACCTCTTATCGTAGAATCACCCATATAGTACCCAAAAATACTATATTTTTAACACGGAACGATATCTAACAAACAAATATTTATTTTAAAAAATAATTTCATTAAATTTTGAGTGAGGCAAGTTCGCGTAACCGAATTCCGGACTCAGAACGCATCTACCATCTTTTAACTATATTATGTAACGTATTCCCATTGTACAAGCTTTGCTTAGTGTGGGGCTAGATGGCGTTGTGTGAAATGTCCACCAAATGTCTATTATTATTATTACCCCTTAGGGCTGCAATTTTTAGTGAGCCCCTAAATCATAAGCTGAGGACATCCAAATAATAATAATAACACCTAACGATCACATGCATAGATCCTGGACCCTAACTAGGATTCCCTTTATCTAAGGACCCAGGAACTACGAGGACCATGGTCCCACAACACCTAGACCCAGAACAAGTAATTACGCCTTTTTGTGTGCACAAATACTTGTCCTGTTCCGGGGAATCGAACCCGCCGCCTCCGGAATATGAGCCGACCTGCTCGTCCACCACACCAGAGACTGTCAGCGGTTTGGGCCGGGCTATACTTTCTGTCAGTCACTCGGGACAGTCTTTTATTAATTTACTTAGATGGAATTTAGAAGAAACTTAATCTTAAACTTTACAATAGTAAATAGGCTATTTTTAGCACTTTAACAAGAACAATTATGACTTCTGACTTTGACTTTGAATCATAAATTTTCAATCTCACTCATTCATTAAAAAAAACTAATATCCCTAATACAAAAAGAAAAAAAAAACATTTAAAAAAAGGAAAGTCAGTTAAAAGTAATTCTATAAAACATTCTTTCGGTGGCCTTTTGTTCTATTTTAGTTTAGGTGGGTAATTTAGTTACTGTTATGCTGCCAGATACCAGAGAGTAACCATTGTCCATTCTCGTTTTGTTCCAGCCCACAGTGGCATGGGAATCTCATTACGCCGCGCTGTCGCATGCATAATCAATGATGCCCATAAAATTGTCGGCATCAAATACAGTCTTCGACGTAGTATTCGTCATCAACCGCTGACAATATGATCCTTCTAACGTTAGTTTTGTATTATGTAGGTTGTAGATTAACCGATTGTCATCTTTCTTCTATCTTCTTCTAAATATATATAACTCAAAGGTGACTGACATAGTGATCTATCAACGCACAGCCCAAACCACTGGACGGATCGGGTTTGAAATTTGGCATTCAGGTACATGTTATGACGTAGGCATCCGCTAAGAAAGGTTTTTTTTAAATTCCACCCTTAAAAGGGTGAAATGGGTGGTTGAATTATTTTCCCATAGGCCACGCCGCGGGCGAAGCTGCGGGCAGAAGCTTGTTATTTATATAGTTAATAAATGCTTAAAATAGTGACTGCTTCTCGTGTGTCATTCACGTCAGCGAGAAAATGACAGAGCATGATTAAATTTACCACACTAATCACATTTATCACACTAATATTATAAAGGCGAAAGTTTGTATGTGTGTATATTCGTTACACCTTCACGTTCAAACAGCTGAATGGATTTGGATAAAATTCGGTACCAAAGTAGCTTACACTCCATTAACATATAAGCTACATTTTATCCCGGAAAAGTGAAATGTTCCCGTGGGTTGAGCAAATAATTAAAATACTTTTTAAACTAGTGTTAAAAAATGCTCCTGTTAGCATTCCAATCAAAGTTCCATGGTCAAAGCCGCGGGGATCCGAGAGATGGAAGAGGCAAACGGCCGCTAAAAGTGGCGCTCTATGGGGCTATGTTCAGCAGTGGACGTTTTCAGAATGATGATGATAAAAAATTCAAAGCAAATGAAATTTCCAAGTGTTCAATTTCAATTTAATAATGCGTTAGAAAAACGAGAGTGTTTTAGACCATACGACTGAAGTAAAACGTCTTCAGTTTAGCTCCACCAATCGGCCGGTATAACTTTGTTCCTGCTTTATTTAATGCTAATGTTGCCATCTTGACAATCGTAAATTGTCATTTTACCAGACATACCAACATAACAACACAAATTTGTAACTTCGGGAGTAAGTTGGTGAATGCGAGACTATTTACCAGCTTACTCCCCAAGTTAAGCGTGCGCAAAGAAGTTTACTTCAGAAACTTTTTTGCCTAGGTACTTGCCCATACATCTACAAGACGGCAAACCGAATTAGGTGCACTCAATCCTAGTTGCTTGCTTCTACCTGGTTCACCTGGCTACGTAATCCGCTGGTATTAAGTCAAGCGACCTCCACTCTCAGCTCAAGCGCTGATCCACGGATTTAAGTAGAGCAAAAACTTGAATTTTAATGGAGATTACACTTCTCCGAAGCTTATTGATCACGTTTGCCTTTTTGGAACCAAGCGATGGCGTAGATAATTCCTAATCTATTAGTTATCGGCAAATGATATCAAACGGTAAATGAACAGTTTGTTTAATAGTTTTTTAAAGTCTGGGTTTAGCTTTATTGAGCATCCTCCATTTAGGGTAGGTTGTAGCTATTTAATTACTACTTCAAGTCCAAATAGAGGTTCCCGGATGAAAAATCACTTTTGGATTGAATTTTATTAACTGTAGCTACTACTACTACCTAGTCCAATAGGCTATTTGACTACTATTAAAAATGAACAAGTAAATATTATTTTCATAAAGTAGGCTAAAAATGAATGTAATCATTGTAAAAATAAGTAAAATGAGTAAATTAATCACGGAGTAGAACGCTGTTCACGAAGTTTCATCGCCTGTCCCTTTCTCGCAAAACAGAGATCGTGTTGAGCTTCCTCACAGCTACTATGAAGGCATGGCTTGTGACGTCACATGCCAAAAAGATTGTATGTAGAGCTACCACAGCTTAGTAATGAGTTACTGTGAGGACTGGTAACTGACGTCACTGCGTGTTTGAGTTGTCTCTTTCTATTTCTGTATTTTAAAATGCCTGTAACTTAGTCATTTTTTGAGATATTCAAGTTTTGTTTTCACAGTTATCTATTTTTTGAGGTATATTATTTATGTATGTAATAAAAATATAGTAGTCAAATAGCCTATTCTATATTGACTAATACATTTACTTATTCATAGTAAACTTTTTTCAGGTTTCTCTTATAACAATGGAGCGGTAGTTTTTCAACCGACTTCGAAGAGGGTACTCGATTCGATTGTATTTTTTTAATTTGTTACATCGTATTATTATCTTCAATTCTTATAGGAAAGAATATACTTTCAGATAGAGTTGCCTTCTATCCGGGTTTTCCCGTATTTGCCCTAGTTTAGAGGGCATCCGGGGAGTGTCCGGGTGTTTGTAGTCCGGGTTTAAATAATTAAAATATAATTAAATAAAAAGCTAATTTATGCCATTTTCAACATTTTTACACTACATTTATAAAATCTGTTGACATGTCCGGGTTCTGGGTTCTAAAATCCGGGGTTTTCACGCGTCTTGTTCTGGTTGCATTGCAACCCTACTTTCAGATTATTTTACATTTTTTTTAAAATCAAAATCATGTCGGTGCATATTAATTCAAAATAACTGGGAAAATTATTGATTACAACATCGTACAAGTATATTTCAGGCCTACACCAGCGGGAAGGTAAATCCCAATTTAATAACAATAATAATAATAATAAATACTGATTGCTCCACTTAAAGACATATAAAGACAGATAAAGGCTAGACGAAAAGATATATACATGTATAATTTGTTGGGTATCTGCTGCCAAACTAGACTCGGCGTCTGTGTTTCGCGTATAGTGCCCTCCCCGAGAAACTGTTTATAGCTAACCTTATAAATCTAAATATCACTGATTGACTGACTCACATATTGATCTATCAACGCACAGCCCAAACCACTGGACGGATCGGGCTGAAATTTGGCATGCAGGTAGATGTTATGACGTAGGCATCCGCTAAGAAAGGATTTTTCGAAATTCCATCCTTAAGAGGGTGAAATGGGTGATTGAATTATTTTCCCATAGGCTACGGCGCGGGCGAAGCTGCGGGTAGAAGCTCGTATACTATAATTGCGTTTTGTACAGAAAGTGGTTGAAACAATTTTTTACAACAAGTCCTTGTAATATTTTTAGGTACAAGTAAGACTATACAAGACGGATGTGGCCAGTTAGACGTGGGTACTGCGTCGTGGGTGGACACGCCACAACGCTTGTTATTGTTACCAAAACGCCGTACAATATTATACAGCTAAAATGTTCCATATAAAACGCTATTATAGAACTTTATAGTGATAAATTAATTTGAGGATTAAAATTTGCTTTGCACACAGATAACTTACACACACTATCAAGAGCAATAATTATTAATTCTCCGGGCAAATGGCTACTTACCATTTTCACTGGATATGTATCCAGTGAAGCTGCAGTGTTTCATAACTAGAGTCAGTAATAAACAAGAGCCTTAGTTGAACTTTGAACTAACCTTAGTTTAGTTTGAACTTTCGTAACATGAACCTACAACTTAAGCTATTGATATACTATAGGTACCTAGCTTGAAGTTCACTCACTCAAAGTAAGTTTACGCACTGTAAAACAATCTCATGAAATCATGAATGGGCGTTGTGAATCATAACTGCCTAAAAACTTTTGTAACAGCTGTTAAGCAGATGGTGATCTGTAAAATTTCTTATAATTCGTATGATTTATCGTTACAAAGTTGTGGGGTTTAAAGCCCTTTTGTTCGTACTTTCTTTGTTTGATCTACGGATTATATAGCTGATATTATCGGTAGAGTTGGCTCTTGCAATCATATTTGATATATCACTGGACAAAATTACTAGTAGCTGGTAGTCCGCATCTACGTTTAATATATTACAGAATCCTTTGATAATAATAGGGGATCCAATCATATCATTAAAGCATTTTCATAGTAACCGTATTGCCAGAACCTTATATATTATATACATTTTAACCTTTGATATTCCAACACCTGCCTAGAAGATAACGGTTCACTCTTGCCTTGAAAACTCTCAGATTATATTTTTCACGAAATAGATACGCTGGTAAGTTGTTCCATTCTTTCGCCGTCCGCGCAATAAATGTTGAAGCGAAACCCCTTGTGCGAAATGGAGGAATGCCCACAACATACGGATGTTGTATTTCCGTGCGTCGTGTTGTGCGGTCGTAAAGGACATGGGGGAATTTGTGCAATTCCATCGTACACTCTCAGACCAGCTTGTAAACACCCATAGGCTGGCCACTTTGCATGGGTGCTCAAGGCTTTGTAGCTTAACCTTCACCAGCGCTTCGTCACCAATGAGTTCCTCGTCTTTAAATCGAGTCCAAGACATCGTACTGATACTTAGCTGAGCCGTCCCAGAGAGGGCTACAGTATTCCATACAGACTAGTCCTTGATAGAGATCTAACAGCTGCCCTTGTGTGAAATACTGCCTTACCTTCCCAAGGAACCTAACCTAACCCAAACCTTCCCTTCCAACCTAACCTTCCCAGCTTCTGTGCAGCCAATTTGGCCTTCCCTTCGATGTTTGAGTCAAAATTTAGGTTGTAGAGTAACACACAAAGCAAGAACTGGCTTGTATTGTATGTTTTGTCTATCAATTTTTTTAAACACGGCAAGTTGCCTTTATGTTCTAAATACTACAATGATTTAATAACTAATACTAAAAACTACCTACTACTACAAAAAAAAACATTTGGACTATATACTGGCCGCGATGACCTATAGACAGTCCAAATGCTCCAGCCCACTACCAGTAGGTAGAGTACCCAACATATACTATGTAAATATAAAGTCTATCAATTTTAAGTAATAGTTTTAAGTTCTGTTCAGATGATACACGATTGATAGATGATAGTAGACACTTCGGTATTAGGTACCTACTGAGCATAAATCTTGACTACAGAGTAATGATTTATAGTAGCTGTATCACCATACTTAGCGTAATCAACAGAATAGTATAATTTTTAATGCGGTGGCAAAAAAAATTGAACCAAACGCGTAAGTTGGTTTTAAAGGTTGAAATGTTTTGGATACGAAATCTCTTGTCACGGTATATTCAGCGAAACATGTACCGGTTTTAGTGATGTGTAGGTTCATATTATGCCGATGGTGACTAAAATAATTTCTTTACATAAAATAAAATATATTTTAGTGTGTATATTACGATTTCTATAGACTAGTCCTAGAGTGAACCTACTCCTACCGCCAAATAGTTACAACGCCTACCTAAGCCCCCGCGGCGTGCAATCAAGGTAAGTGCCCTTCTACTGTGATTATGATTTATAGGCTGGGAGAATCAAGAAACCTTCATTGGTCTTCATGGATGACCATGATAGTCATCTATCTTAGTTTGAAAACTATCGTGAGCATATCGTGCGTAAATTTTCCAAAATATCATCTCGTTTAAGTGATTGATTGATAGATGTTAGAAATATTATATATACTAGGATTACTAGGTAAAAAGTATCCTATTTAGTTCTCAATCTAGCAATCTGTGTAAAAATTGAAGGGGTGATAACAAAAAGGGTTTAACTGATTTTTTTCACATAATGACATATGGGTATCATTGGATTCAGCGTGAAATTATATACAATAATACATTCTCAAAATACCGATATGAGGCTTAAATCTCGAGATTTACAGTCTAAAAACGGTTTCTGTCACAGGAATACAGTTCGCTTAGCATAAAATCATTATTATATTTATTTTATTTTGTTAATTTTTACAGTAATTGTAAGTACAGTAATTTTGTATTTTAAAATAGAATTAATACATTTTCTATTACCTTATAAGCACTCTACATTAAAATGAAGCCGTTAAAGTAAATTTTCTCGCAACTATCAATTTGACAGTTAAACCCTTTTTATTCTCAACCCTTCAATTGTAAACAAATTGGTATTGGCACGAAAGCGTATCAACTAAGTATACCTTAAGGAAAAAATAAGGATATAGGAATTTAATCATACCTACTCTTACCGTAATCTAACATATTGTTTTTTTAATGTTGCTTTACCACAGACTCCTGGATCCGTGCTCATTTTTAATTTAACAAACGTCTACTTGAAATTCGAACAACCGACTATATTGTGCCTCGACATCGGCACGATCCTAGCTCGACACGGAAACTTATACGAATACTTATCTTATTACAAAATACAAACCTCAACACCTTTTTGCCTAACAATTGATAGAAAACCTCAAAATAAAAGTAGGTAGATAACAAAACAAAGCGCACAAAAATCACAGAGAACTTGTGTCCTTCGGATCGTCGAGTCCATTTTTATTTATTTAAGTCGGTCCCTCGGAACTACTCAAACAATGTCTGGTCAGAAGTGGAAACAAAAACTGACACAATAGGGGTGGGTCGCCGGCCTATTTTCACACGTCTTACGTCTACAACTTAGGCTCGAATGAGTAAATTTACGAAAATAGTGAGCTTTTGTTCAGCTTTTTCATCTATGCTGATCTCAACTGCGATACGACCTAATCTTCAATTTTACCTCCAGATATAGGCGCCTTGACCATTTCTACTGGTCTTTGTGTTTGAAAGGCATTATAATTAGGATAGGCTTTCAGCACTACCGATCACAATTTGTCCCTATGTGCTATACGACGATTACACATATACCGGATTGCGTTACACAAGCGAATATTGTGTCACATTAGTTTCATGGAACTTGATGTCTTAGGATGAAATGAGACTCTACTAAGTACTCATTGATTGGAGAATTCGTTTTATGCGCCAGTGTTAGAAAATGTGAAGAATAGCAGGAATCGAGCTCTTTATGCCTGCATCGTCGAAAGACTGCAGAACATTATTGGGTGTTTTCAGATTTGTTCCGTTTTTAACCTAGGGTTCTCATGTCGATTACCTACTTACTTTCCTTTCTTTTCTCGCCAGATTCCTGGGAAGATTAGGATTTTCAGCATGCCTCGGGCAAAATTCGAATCATTGAATGACGCAATTTATCCTTCATTAAATTCTTAAATTGTATGGTCATTTTAGCACATCCTGATATCATAAATAAATTTTATGATCATTAAGGAGAAACCTACTTACATGCCCCTATTTATAAACTCGAGTCAGCGACGAGTTTGAGCTTAAGCTCAATCTCTGCTATCTGGGATCTTAGAATGTCGTATCGTCTACCTATTTCTTTTATTTTATTTTACTGGAATGCTTGACCATATTCAAATAAGTAGTATGTATTATTATTTAGTACTAGTTACGGTTTCACTCGCGGATATAAAAGTATTTTAATTATTTGCTCATCCCCCGGGAATATTTCACTTTCCCGGGATAAAATGTAGCCTATATGTTAATCCAGTGTATAAGCTACCTAGGTACCGAATTTCATTCAAATCCATTCAGCCGTTTGAGCGTGAAGGAGTAACAAATATACACATAAACACACACATACAAAAGTGTGATGTGATATTTATCTTAGTATGTATATAGAAACTTTTATTGTATAGCACCACCGTCCATGCCCATTGATCTATCTCTGTCCAACCAAAGGTTGTCTGGAAGAGATAGCTTTTTAACGAAAGACCGCGCATTGTATCCTACTTACTTTCCTGTTTTGTATTTCGTCATCTTAGTGTCAATAAAGAGTTTATCTATGTCTAAGTTAATTACAGTGTCAAAAGTAGATGGCCCCAATTATGTAGTAATGGCTCCACTTATTTTCATGCATAGTTTTATCCTCAAGGCCCTTCAAGGATCTTATACTTATGTATCGCCTGAGACATTACTTACTGTTTTCTCACATAACGTACAAGCTTGAATTTATTTTGCCAGTTCTCTGCACAGCTCTCCAGTCATCGCTGCAACTTTTGCATCATATTTTGCGAAACAAAGCGCACGGCACCAATACCTTGACCAGATTGCCCTAAGACTACCCAATTCCGAAGATAAATTATGGTTTTCAAAAAGCTTAAACACTTCATCCACTTTTACAATGAAGACACAATTCATTAAACTTATTTCACTACATGTCGGTCGATAAGAATTATTTTCTACATTCAATTAGTTTGATAAGTATACCTACACTGCATTGCTCCCAAATTGCAGTTATAACAGGTTTCAAGCGTTTCTTCAATCAATCCAATTAGGTATTTAGTCGTTAGGTTACGTAATTTATTATAGTTAGATAATTGGACTATGTCAAATTAAGTGCTACCTGACGCCCAATGAAATTCACAGCAAACCGGTAACCGCCAGCTTATTATCAAAACAAATGCACGGCTTGTTCCATGAATGGTGAACGAAACAGGCAATCGGTAGTTAGCGCTGAGCATTCGCCAAACGTTAGCACATACGTAATTATGATGCTATATTTTGAGCTGTCTCTATGAAGTAACATTTCTTGTGTTTCTTTGTGTCAAACAACTCAAAAGTCACGACCAATTCAAAATTAAAACCCAAAGGAGTCGTTTCTCAAAGGAAGCATTTCAAGCTTTCAAACAAGAAAGCAACTGTCAAATTTTATGAATTTCTCGGAGCTATATCTTGTTACTTCACAAACGCTGGAAGATCTCTTCTGCAATGTGATGTAAACTTGGTAGAAAACTTCTTTATAACAACGAATTGGATTCGTAGTAAATCTTGCAATATTAGAGGCATTTTTGCCTTGTAAATTCAAAATTCATTAGTGAAATCTGAATTTCGCAGAACTACTACGTATTTTCATGCCTTTTATTTCTAATGATGTAAACTAGGTAAGTATACCTAGAAAAAGAAACGATGTTAATACCTGCCCTATTTACTAGGGTTTATTGAGTGGGTCTCTTTGAAGTAGGTAGGCTATGTTCCAATTTATTTGAATTGACTGTGAAGCTACTGATGGTTAATTTCAAAACAAGTCTAGACATCGTTGCCTGGAATTCTTTACAATATACGCGTAGCATTTTAGAGGCAGAGTTAAGCATTTAACATTTTTGCTTACAGTGAAATTCAAGACACATTTCCACTTTATCGTTGAATTCAAACATTTTTGAAGTAGGTAGATTACTTAAATATAATAATAACGCCCAACGATAACATACTTACATAGATCCTGGACCCTGACTAGGATTCCCTGTGTCTATTATTATTATTCCCCCTTAATTTAGATTCTAGTGTGCATAGTAAACCATTTTAAGTTGATCCATGCATGCAAAGAACTTATTGAGCTTTCAATCGCAACAAGTTCTTGCTTCCAATTTAATAAGGAATACAATGGATTCCTTGAAATTTCACCGTACCAGTTGTGACTATTACAGATTACTTAATTTTTCTTCCAAACTATCATTATTACGAGCAGTAGATTTAAAAATCACAACATTCACTTGCTGCAAACCTGGAGCTGAAAAAGAACTGTAGTAACTTTTTTGTTAATCAATTCTTTATTATCAGCGCTTAAGATGGCATTAGTATCGGCCAATACTATCCTATTCACTCAGCTTCTAACACTTATTTATCAGTAAGGGGGCTAAGGAATGCGAAGGCGTCATCATAAAGACTCCCTAACTTCCTACCATTCATTTTATTGGATAATCACACTGGGTAAGGCGACGAGATTGTAGCCTAGCCACGCGATACACATGGCCTTGCTCTGCTTGCACTTCCTTGCGAGTATGTTTTGAAGATGCGAGCTCTTATACGTCGCGTCACCTGCTGTGACCTTTCTTTGACTTTGCACTTGACGACCGAAGGCCAATACGAAGTTTAATAGAAGGTAGATAAGTAATACACGTTACGGTTTATAAAATAGAGATCCTCAATGTCATAGAATACATTTTAGGTGGGAGGGAGAGCTCTACATTGATACTTAATTATGGTAGAGTCGGGCAAGAGATGGGGGGAAAAACTCCCTTCTCTAACATGGGCGATTATCCCCCTAGGAGTGCCCAATGAGATTACAGTCAAGGGATCCAAATGGATGGGGACAATATACGTTAGTATGGACAATTGGAATTAGCCCCATTTGCGCATCCCTCTCGGAATTTTTTGCACTGGAGCCTAATACAGGTAAGCGTGGTTAATAAAATTAAATATTTACTTCAAGTTGCTTCTAAGAAGAGCCGCGTAACGGAATATTCAGGGAATGGGCAGCAGCATTCTTTCTTCAATCTTTGCTATCACCAAACCGCCTGCCAAGCATGACGATTATGGAAAACCCCTACTATAATTAGCGTCCTAAGTGACGTTTTATGGAGAAGGCCTACGTTCAGCAGTGGCTTTCAATGCCAGGTTCATGTGCTCAACCATAGACTGGCCCGATAGCTCAGTTGGTAGTATCCCTGCCTTCTGAACTGCAGGTCGTGGGTTCGATTCCCACCCAGGACAAACATTTGTGTGATGAACATCGATGTTTGTTCTGTGTCTGGGTGTTTATATTGTATTCTATGTATATATTTACAAACAAAAAAGTATCTAAGTATTGTATGAGTTATCTGGTTCCCATAGTACAAGCTTTGCTTAGTTTGGGGCTAGATGGCGCTGTGTGAAATGTCAACACATATTAAGATATTATTATTATTAAGTATCTCAATACGGACGTCGTCACCACTGGCACGGGAACTGGATGTGTATCTTTCAACAACAACAGTACTATCATCTGAATACCCAAAGGTACCGCTTCTCGTACGTTTGAAAAATTCGTATCAAGCCAACACGCCAAATACTGTAGGTCCACCCATACATTGTTTGTAGACAGCTGATGATCAACAGGCAACCAATGAGCGTTCAGTATTTGATCTGCCATGTTGACACAAATTTACCAAATGTATGAGAACCCGGGAAAAGTGTTCCTTAGTTGTATTTTAACAGACTTTAGTACAAGTAAGCATTAGCTTGGATGGATTGAGAATAAATGTATTTTCTTTGAATCTCTCGTTTCCAAACTGCTCAAAAATCTTTACTATTCGATAGAAAAGCTTACTAGCGAATGGAAATTAGGCGAATTATGCTCGTATAAATTACCAATTTTTCCTCTCTGATACTGTGATTAACAATTTTCTACAGAATTACTTATGTCGAGTAAGAGCAAACCGATGGCGTTAGCTTTATAAGCCTTAACTATAACCGTCACAGGAGGCAAATTCGTTTTTGTTTAATAAACATTTACTTTTGAGATTATGATAGTTTATGCAGGACAGTTTTTAAAGGTTCTTTGGTGTTTGCAGATTTTGCTGCAACTTTACTATAGTATGTATCGTGGATGGGATGGCATGCAAATTAATTGTTGCTCATTATCATTACCTACCTGGCGATCTACCTACACTGCGAACAAACGGCTGTATATATAAGGAAAGTAAAAACGGGATTTTGAAATTTTACTCATCATCATCGTAGGTACCTATTTAATAAAAGACAGGTGGTTTTGTCGTGTGACATCACCGCATAGATAAAAATACCTATAGATAAAGTTATTGCATGTATGGCCTTAATGACTGCTGGGGTCACCTTAAGATAGGGTTACCTTCATACCCACTTATGCCAACAAAACACGTAGGCACGGTTCTCGATGTACGAACGAGTTGATACCTAAATGTAGGTACCTAGATATCCACTTACTTCAGTTACATAGCTTTAACTGTTTAACCTGAGAATCTGCCTAAAGCTTTGCGACGGACCTGGGTAAATTATGATCAGTATACGTGGTTTGCGAAAATGGCTGTGAGTGATTCATTGGAATGCCCCCCGTAACTTCACAATCGTACTTCTATAAGATTTATTTCACCATGTGGTAACAGCACTCTGTGTACATTGCACAAATATTTGAAACAGCGTGTCTACCAGCTACTTCATTACTCATCTCTCAGGCATAATATCCGACATCCGTTGAAATTTAGTTCTGTCGCTCGTAGCGAGGCTCAATTTATACAATACCTAGTTAGGGAGGAGTTCTACACATCTAGTGGATGTTCACTTAGAAACATTCGACATCAACTTTAGGGACTTTCGCTTTCTTAAAGTTTTCATGACTTTATTAAATCTTGGGAACACTCGCTACTCGTTCTGACTGAAGTAACGCTTTGAGTACAAATAATAGGTACAGGATTGGGTGCCATAGCCTGGCGTAATGTAGACGCGTAAAGCGGTACAGCTTTCTCCAAAACGTGGGCGATACTCGCTCCCATTCATGTCTCGAGCGTGTTTACATCGTCAGTTTCTATCTACGATAGTGGGTGATACGGAAACAAAAATAAACGCGACTCGAATCGATGGGAACGCAGCGACGAGATAACGATTGTTTACCTGCGATTACCACATTCAAGGTAACCGTTCTATTAGTTACTCGCTCGAGTTGACTTCAGACCTACATCGGTCGGTCAGCGACGTGTATAAGTTTATAGACCCATAACACTTAGTGTGTGACATTGAAAGTGCAGTTACGCAAGCTCGCGTCTAGTGTCAAGTCTCCGACCGAGCTAGGGCTACGGTCCCGTGTCCCGAGTACACACAAAAAGCCGGGCGAATGCCGCATTTAAGACGGTCCCCCTTACCTCTGTCGCTCGAACGTATCCTGCGAGGAGTACACAAGACAGCCATAGGTAAATCCTTAAATGCATCACAACAACGTAAACCGGACCGGTCGCACCAGCTGTATAACACAATCACACTGTTATGACACTGCACAAGATTGTTGTGTTATTCCATAAACACCATACACACGAGTATCGTGTCGCGAGCCGACATGCAGCGTCCGATTGCGATTCTGGTAAACTGGCTCTCGGTTGTGTCGGCAGTCGACTGGCGGGCGCGCGGCTCGCGTCCTCTCTCGCGGCTAACTTCAGGCAACTAGGCGCGCGCTCGGTCGTCGCCCGCTCGCCGGCACCCGCGATCCCCGATGGTCGATGGAGCCACGTCTCGTCACGCACTGCTATTCATTACACCGAATAATAAGCCCACAAAAACGAGCCCCCGAGAACCGCCCTGCCGCGCGCCCTTGCTCCGCTCCACAATAGAACGAACCCGTTCTAAATTCGGTCGCAGTTAAGACAGTAATATTATTTGCTGGGGCGACGACCGCCAGCGTACAATCAAAACAAACAGTGCGATAGCCATCTAAATGCGTGCAATGAGTCGATAATTAATATTCTAATTTCTTGGACGGACCAAAGACAACATGTTTGATGTCCCGGCCGTGAGCCGTGCCGTGCCGTGCGTGACTCATTGCAATTTTTATTCCATTGCACATTGTCGTGAAATAATAGAACAGTTAAGCTTACAATGCCTAATAGCCTGATAAACAATTTGTAATGCATTGCAAAGCTATAACAAAGAACAGGGCAACGGCAACCGTAATAAATTATAAAATTACTGCTCAGCGCCATCTACACATAGCCATTGTAACAATTTACAGAATGCACACGGAAATTACATTTTTACACTACTACATAATAAGTTCCAACAATATTAAGCACATATCTGAAAAATAACACAATAGAAACTAACATTAATAAGCATGATATTGGTGACACCTTTTAAAATAGAGGTAATATACTAAAGATAATCATCAAGACTTACTTAGGACCACTTGATTTTAGTACGGCAAGAAATTGGTAGATGGCGGTTATCTCAATTTCAAACGGAACAAGTAGCTAGAATATTCTATTCTAGGATTCTACTTTCTAGGATATTATCACAAAAATATTTTAGTGCTAAATGTGATACTACTATTCTATTGGCTAGGGACAGACAGATCACTATTTACATTATAGCTAGTCAGTGTGTACTTACCTAGCATATCGTTGTTGCACTTGCAAAAGTCGCTGTGTTATTTAGTTATTTTCAGTTTTAGATGCAGTTTTAATCGTAGTTTCAATACAAACATACTTTAAAAAGAGCTATGTGATAAATGCAATATTTAAGGAGTTCTAGCTAGCTAAAGAAATCTAGCTATGTGTTATTCATATATCAAAAGTTCCATATGAACATGTTATACATTAACTAACTCCACTTGGGTATGATCCACAAAAACAACATTATCGATGCCTAAGATTATAATTCACACCGAGACTAACAACTAAACAAAATAAAAGCAAAAAGTCACCTTAAAACATAATTATATGCAATCTTACATCTTCAGCATCAAGTAAACGATGATACTTTAACTTTAACACCAATATCATGAAGAATACAACCACTAACTATTACAAAAACCTTAACATTAATTGCTAGTAAGATGTAGATTTATTTGATAAAACCAACATTTTTAATTTTTTTTGCGATTTTGATGATTGGTTGTAAAAATGTTGAATAAAGGACCAAGTGGTGTTTTAAATGAAAATTGCATTGGTTCAATTCTTGTCCATTTCTGCGACCTGCTGTTTGTGACGGCGGATAGCATCCTCGTGGCGCTTGATCTGCTCTTGGTGGAAGCTAATCTCCTTGTCCAGATGGCCTTTCAGGTTCTCGATCTGTTCCTTTTGCTGTGGGAAAAAGAAACAAAATATATTTTAATGTTAAAATTCTCTTGAGTGTGATTAATATGAAATTAATATATTCCCGACTTCTCCGATTTCTCGACTGCCTAGACTCATCTCCTGAGCAAGAGCAATTAATTCAACATTAATCAAAATATATAATAAGCAAATATTTTTTTAAACACAATTTCTTGAAGTTTTTCTTTTCTACATCTTTCTAATGGATTATGAATTGAGCAGTTGTGACACTTAAGTAGATAATATTCATGATTACTGTGGTGTGTGTTGTAGTAGTCACTTATGTGGTCATTCTGCAAAAATGTAGCTGCCCTAGAAAGTCATCAATATTATTTAGCTGGATCTGATGAAATGAAAACCAAATCAATCATTCAATTTAATAACCTTAGCAATATTGCATCATTTTTTATGATATGACCAATCTGAAAGTATTACCTATCAAATAAAAATATTTTTTCAAATCAGTTTATAAATGAGGGAGTTCAGAAGTTGCAAACATAAAAATAACAACTAAATAAGCAATATACTTTTTGAAGGTGAACTCTATTAATATAATATAGAAATATGTGTGGACAAACAAGCGTCATCTAGCCCCAAATTAAGCAAAGCTTGTACTAAGGGAACCAGATAACTGATACAATACTTAGATACTGTTTGTTTGTAAATACATTATAATACAATATACCACCCAGACACAGAACAAACATCAATGTTCATCACACAAATGTTTGTCCTGGGTGGAAATTGAACCCACAACCTACAGTTCAAAAGGCAGTGTTAATACCAACTGATCTTTCAGGCCAGTCGTTATTGACCATCCATTTCATTGATGAAAAGATGGTATTCAAGTTACCTTCTTGTAGAAGTACTGGTCCTCACGAGCTGCCTCCATCTTGCCGAAAGAGCCGCCTGCCTCACGGATTGAACCACCGCCGCCACCACCCTTACCGGCACCAGAGCCTGGTTCACCAGAATACATTCTGAAATGAGAATTATAATTTTATAATAGACTCGTAATATATATCTTGGGATAATGACAATTTATCTCTAATTTTAATGTAAAAACACCAGTGTGTGCTTGTGTGCAGTGTGTTGCAGTGTGCCACACAACTGTAGTAAAACTTTAGTTTAGCTCCAACTATTGGCTTACTTTGTTTTTGCTTTGTTTGATGTTAACATCGCCATCTCACAATGAAATACCGGACATAATAATACAATTTTAAGCTCAGTTGTGTAGACAGTGGAGATCTATGTGAACTAACTTTAACTTCTATTGGCCTGGCATTCACCAGCTTCATCAAGTTCATCAAGTCAAATGTTTATATAAAGAAGGTTTACTTCAAAAACCTACAAAACCCATGGAAATTCTGGAATTAATTACCCCAATTGCTTAGAATAAGAAAACAACATGAATTCTATACCTGCATATTTCTTCATACTGTCATTTACATGTTAAATAATACCGCATACATCACCACTGAACATATTCAGACTTTGGGATATATAGCATAAAATATAGGTAAGTAGCAGCAAATCTAAACTTCCTGGAACACATCCCTTAATGTGTATATTTTGAAAATAAGAGAAAAATAGGAAATAAAAAGAAAAGATCTGAACATTTGCCAAATAAAACAAATCCTGAGATATTGAAGAATATAAACCTATAGGACATTAAAGCTTGCACAATTTGCTGATAAGATTAATAAGCAATCATAAACATCAGCTAGGTAGATACCTACATATTAATTGATAACTTATAAAAAGTGGTGGATATAGAGCTCAAATGATAAGGTCTACAATAACAATTAAAGAGTTTGTTAATTATTAATTAAAATTCTGACCTGAACACTGTTTGAGAATCTTGAACTCTTAGTTTTGGGGTATTCTTGTTTCACATGCAACAAGATGTAGATTTCAAAAACAACTACAAAAAAGATGTTGCAACTGCGTTTTACTAAGTGGCGCAGATGTAACGCAGCTGATATTGACAAAGGTTAAATATAAACATGTCATCATCCGATTTCTAGAAAGCCAAAAATCGCGACGGTTCTTCTTATGTCACGAGATGTCTATATGATCTGTATCTAAATAGATTAGCGAATTATCTATTCATGCTACAAGCAAAATGCGGTTTCGTGTGCTCAAATTTGAACAAAATCCATCCTAAAATGCGTTTGTGCTACTGCTTATATTGCGTAACCTGTCAGCCACACCGGCACAATAACCTTACCTTGCGCTGAAAATAGCGGTTCTTGCTAACGCAATCCTACTTCCAGAAATTAAGCTCATGATTAAATGCAATTTTTATACGATTTTTTTAAATATGATTGATAAAAATTAATTTACTCCAAATTCCCAACGAGTTCAATCAAAAAATAGAGTGATATAAAGTGACGTTGACATTTTAGTTTTACGTGTGATATAAAACTTGACATTGAAATTTTTACGGAAATGTCAGAACACTCAACGGCAATAAGCAGTTTTTTTTCTACAATTCAGCTTTAAGCGATTACATTATTTAGTCACTTTTTCAGGTACCTAAATTCCTATTCAAAACAAATGGGACGTGTTTTGTTTGCTTGTACGTGTATTCACGCCTAACCAAACGGTTGAACTATATCAGATTAAATAGTGTATATTTTTAGATTAGTTACACTACAAATATGTATCAACGTAATCCTTAAATATTTATTTTAGTAAAATCAAGAATTTCAGAGGTCTCTCTAGGAAACTTAGCTACGTTACTAGTCTGGTAGTTGATACATTTTATTACCTACATGCTTCTTCGTACAGTGTAATAGGTAGTCATATAGCAGCTTTGTCATTGAATAGAATTTGTAACACAAATGTCCAATAATCCATGACCCTCATTTCCTATTACTTTAAAAATATCATATCTTTTGTTGTGTCACAGATTAAATTGAAATTCGGAATGGACATAGAGCTAACACCTAACTAATAATACATTGTTACAACTCTTGTGTGTTGTGTCATGGGTTTTAAAAACGCCTGAGTATTCGGTGAAATAAAAAACGCGTTGTGATAAAACGTCATTTTATAATAGATACCTAGTGCTCGATAACTCCAGTTCGCCAAGGTTCTTGGCTTAGCCAGTTTACCTAATCTAGAAAATACATTTTTGCCTCAAAAGGTAGGTAGGTACAGTGTAGGTAGGTATAGGTTAGTGCCTAAAAGCCTGCCCTGACTGATACAAATAAAGAAGGTAAAATTTTATATTAAAAACTTACGCCATCTCTTGTTTTTTTACCCACAGGACATGTTTCAATTTTTGCTCAGCTATTATTTTATTCAATTCCGCTGTTTCCCTCATGGCTCTGATGACTTGACGTTCTTCTTTTAGAGACTCCATTTTCATAAATTTTTCAGCAGAAACAAACCTTAGAAACATAATATTAACTTTGTAAAATCAACAGAGCATTTAGGAAAAAAATAAGTAAAGGGACCAACAATTTTTCTTACTTGAAATATTCTTTTATTTCATTATAAAAAGGATTAATTCCATGGGGTTCCTTGTAGAATGTGGCATCAGTCATCATGGAAGCATTCCTCTTTGAAAAATCACCTTCTGGCTCATGCGTGTCATCTATTGCTTCAAATACATTTATTTCAGATATTTGTTCAGAAGCTGATGATGCAGATGATTCAAATTGGTTACTTGGTTTTTCTATGTCATTGTTTGGTTCATCATCCACAATCATGGCAACATTAATATTTACGCCACTACAAGCGGGTTGATTCACGTCTCTGCAAGAAAGTGTTTAAATATAACTAATATAAAATCAGCCATGTCTTAAATTTGTTGTAAGTAAGAACCCCTATCTCGTCTTGACGTTTCCAAGAATTAATAACTAATAACAAACCTTAAAATAAGTTGCTGTCGTTCCTGAAGCGATGGATGACAAAATTTCTTTAAAACCTATTTCCGATAAACCCACTAGTACCTACATATGACGCTATGTCTATGTATTTTTCAAATTATTACCTACTATGAAATCTCTTAAAATCGTAGCCATCTAAATTTAATTAACTGAATATATACCTAAGTGTTTGTTGTACTTACTCATCAATACGTTCGGCCTTAATCACAACATCTGCGGTCATTGAACTTGAAGATTCATTTAAATTAGGGCCTTCAATTTTTAACACACCATCTTTGATCATGTCTAGAATGTAGCAAACCTCTACCGATTGTCTTGAAAGTTTATAAATGACAGGTCCATTAGCTGTAATCTCTTCACGAGCAATGCGTTTCATATTTTGCCATTGAGTTTTAACTTTTTTGATAGAGCTTCCACTGAATTTATTGCCAAATTTAGCGTTTAATTCTCTCAGTATCTCGTTCCAGGCGGTATCTTTTTCTTCCGAATAATTCGGTCCATTGTTGGTTTTGGTAACGACAACTTCCTTCCTAGCCTTGATCAACTCAAGAAGGTACTGCTTTTCATCGTATGACCAATTTGGTGTTCTCAAACGCCGATTGCTATTGTTGTTAGCAACTTTACCCATGTCTTTGTTATCTCGCAGGTTGTGTTTTATCTTTTGCAACGATTTGTTGCAAACGATGCACTCAACGTCCAAAATTATCGGTTTCCACATCAAAACATAACAAATGAAACACGACTAAATCAAGAAAATGTTTGACAAGCGACAGCCAGTGCTGACGCTAATTTAAAGTAAGTAAACGTTAAGTACAACCTACTTTGTTACTGTTAAGAAAAACATTATGAGTTTTTAATCATTTCGTAAATTCGTATTAGTTAGGCATTTAACCATTTTATTTTATTTATATTTTACTCACTTATTTAAATCTAATTATTTTTATAAAAACAATATTACCAAAATACAATAAAGAAACTTTAGAAGAGAATATACTCTTTCTTATGCATACAAAAAGCGCCAATGTTTTTCTAGCCCTGAATGTTATCCGATTTCGATGAATATTTTAGATTGTGTTGTCTACAGTGTCTACACAGTAAAAAGCGATGCTCGTTTGCTCGCTTCTTTTTTGAGTGTTTACAATATCTTTGTAGTTATAGCCACCCAAAGTGACGAGTTGCGTGAAAATGTAGTTGTAATTAAAATAGGTACAAAATATATTTAAAAAAAAAATCAAGACGTTCAAGTATACCTGTATGAACGATCCTATTAAACCTGTACAGTAATGCCAGTAGCGGAGCAGGGCCGAAACTACCGGTGGTTAGGGCTTCAGAGTGAGGAACTTTCGAACGAGGATTCTGTCTGTGAAAACGTACCGTGTCAAGAAGTTCTGTCATTTTTATTTTTTATTTTAATTAATATGCCCTAGAATTTCGCAATCAATATTCCACCTACTTTTACAGAAGCTTTCGGGCTGAAATTTGGCACACGCGTTTGGTTTTCGTGACAATGCTCCTTGCTCGATTACTCAAATGCCGCCATTTTTAATCTAATATGACGGACGTTACAAAATGGCGATCTATCATTTTCACAGCAACCCCTTTGATGGGTATCAAATGAGCTAAACACAATAAGTAAATTATTAAAATTTAAATCGTGGACGTCACAAAATGGCGGCTTATCATTTCTACAGCAATCCCTATGATATGAGTATCAAATAAATGGACTTTATGAGCAAAACACAATAAGTATACTTGAAATTGACGTTATTTTTACTCCAATATAGGGTGAATTAAAAAAAACCTTTAAAAATATCATTTAAGTATTTATAGGTAACCAAAGATAATAATATTTCTATATTTATAATAAGTTGATTCTATGTAATGAAATGATGTGACAAGCTAGTCGTTTGCCTAGTATAAAGCGTCACGGCTGCCCATAGCAGACCATTAAAAACTAAATTATAAAGTTTTGCGTGACAAACTGCACTGCGCACATCATCCTGAGACCTCACACGGTCTAGTAATCAGATTACTCAGATTACCGAGTCAGATTATTACTGTTAGATGATTGCTAGACTGTGAGATCAGGGTTCAGATCATAAAGACTAATTTGCCGGTAACTCCCCCTAGCTACAATGCCCTTCAAACCGGAACACAGTAGTGCTTGAACACTACTACTTGGCGGCAGAATAACTGGTAGAGCGGTGGTTCCAACCTAGACGAACTTTGCAAAAACGACTTACCACCTAGTAAAAAAAAAGATACCTATTTAAAGGCTGCGAATTTATTTTAGTTTCTAACACTTGTGTATAAATTGCTTAATTTTTTTTTTATTTCGCTCATAAAATTCTTATTTAAACCTAGTGTCTATTATAAGTTAGGTACTAATAAATTTAACCTATTTATCCTTACATCAGAATTAGGGGGCATTTAAGTAAAAAAATATAATATAGAGGTTGACGTGTCTCTACTTATAATTTTTTTTAGAGCGAGTGGTTGCGGACTGTGTATATTATATTCAAGACGACATGTGTATAGCTGTCTGTCACAGCATCGGCACAGCTCAATTAAAATACTTAAGTGTTTTATATTTTATAGATGTTTATTCTATGTCTGGGTGTTATATTGTACTAGTTTCTCCCGGCGGCTTCGCTCGCGTGGCTTCTAGGAAACGAATAGCATATTTTTCTGCCCAAACAAGCATTATAAACGCTCTCTCTCTCTCAAACAGATAATATCCCAAACAGTGCAATAATTTAATATGAAACTCTGGGGTGAGAGTAGTATGGTTTTAACAGTACTCAGAGCGTGTGTGAAAAGATCTTATTAGGAGACAACCAGAAAACGGATGCAGTAGCACAAGGCAATATGGTCGAACGGTGAAACCGTAAAACTGAAAAAATATTGATAATAGTCAAATAAAGTAGGTACGTTATAGAGGGATAAGTGCGAACATTGAAGACCCCCAGTTCTTCAACTCACATATTAAAATTGGGAGAGAACTACAGTTATGTTGCTGCGTAATTGATACCCACCAAAATTATTTAATTTAAAAAGTTACATTTAATATATTAATTTTAAAAGTTGCAAATAAAAACACTGTAAATGTGGCCTCTATACTGACCGGTGGTTTTCGTGGAGAGTCTGTGTTTGTTCAAAGGATAGTCAAAGTCAAAAGATTTATTGCAAAAAGGCTAATTTTAGCACTTTTACAAGTCAAAATTATACTAGGTACTTAAAATGAAGTTATTTCACTAAGCATATAAAATTACAAAGTGCTTATTGTCAAATAATATAGCACCATCTTATAACACCATCGAACTACCCCTTCGACTTCAATCAAACATTTAATTTAGCTGGGATTACAAGGGAGAATCGGGGATGATTTTAGGAAAACTGTGATACATAATTTTATTTGAAGAACATTTTGTGTATGAATTTTCGAGTCGATTGATTCAGAGAAGAAATTTTTTCATTGATTATTCAACCACCCGTTTCACCCTCTTAGGGGTGGAATTTCGAAAAACCCTTTCTTTGCGGATACCTACCTACGCTTTACAAAGAACACACCCTCCAAATTTCAAGTCTCTAGGACCAGCGGCTTAGGCTGTGCGTTGATATATTATAAGTCAGCCAGTCAGTCAGGACTTTGATTTTTATATGTGCAAATTCTATATGCATGTATTTAAAAACAAAAAAAACGATGTGCATCAGACTACACGACTGAAGTAAAACTTCTTTAGCTCCATCTATCGGCTGGTATAACTTTGTTTTTGTTTTGTTTTATGTTAATGTTGCCATCTTGACAATTAAATTGTCATTTTAACACTGGACATACCAGCATAATAATACGAAATTTAAGTAATTTTTTAACTTTGTTATGTTGGCAATGGAGAGTAACTAACAACTTTCAACTTCCGTTCACCTCGTTACACATTCACCAGCTTACTCCCCAAGCGTACGTAAAGTACGTAAAGTTTTACAATACTTCAAAAGCTTAGAGGATATATTGCTATGTTCAAAAGTATCTCAGTACTTTTTTTTTTTAGTGTCCACACTTTTGTGTATTTAGCCAGTGTCAAGTAATTGATAATTTATAAATTTAATGATATTTTACGCAAATATGTATCAAGTCACAGTCGAAGTCATCAAGTCAAGTCATAGTCTAGTCAAAGTCATACTCCTAGTAAAGTGGTGGCAACTTTACTTGAAGCTTCTATGGAGTTTTGGAAACAACACGAAAAGAAACGTTTCACCATCATTATACCATTTTCCCACACTCACGCCTGTAATCCAGCACTTAACGAATAGAATGCCACCAATTTTATGCACTAACACTGAAAATAACACAAATTTAGGAAAATAATACAATGCGGTGACGCAATCTTTTTGCTTTCCCGCCATAACTCCATCTCAGTACTTATTGCATGTGTCAGTTATGTGGTTCTAATAGTACAATTGTTTGGTTTGGTTTGCTTAGTTTGGGGATAGATGGCGCTGTGTTAAATGTTGACATATTAATAAATACATTTATATTTAGCACTTAGGCCCGTATTACAGAACTACGCTCAGTCGTCGATTGATGCTCAATAGAGCTTTTATTCACTATTTGCTGATTTTTAGAATAAAATCTCGTCTTGAGCAGAGATTCTCGACGGAACGTAGTGTGGCGTCCACCCGTAATTTACGTAAGAACTCCTAATTTTTCAATAGAAAATATCATTATCCTAGGTTTGGTTGTTCTCTGAGATCCATAATTTTATTACCACGAGATCTCACGGCTTCTATAGGTGTACAAGTAGAGTATGTAAGTATAGACAAGTATACATATGTACCTTACAAGTTTGTATGATAACGGATCTGGCATAGTAGTTCAGCGAAACGAAGTCCAAAAAAAAAAAGAAAAAAAGTCAATTTAATTATTTTTCGTTAGCTGTTTTAACGTGGTAGAGTACCAACCGCAATTTTTCTTTCTTTAATTCCTGTCCATCCTAAGGTAGCCTGGAAGAAATCGTATAATGTGATAAGGCCGCCCTTTGTTATACCATTCTTTTATTAATATTTTTAAGTGCATTGTTATATATGTGGGCTGAACGGGTTGTGCGTAGGTTGCAACCTATATAACTATAGGCCTTCAGCATGTCCACACCGCGCCGTGTCTGGAACAAGAATGATCCGTAGTACACCGAGCGCTCCTGTTTTATAGCCAGACAGGTAGGGGTGCCATGACAGTTGCCGGTGCTGCCACTGTAATAAATTTAATGCCACCACAGAGTAAATTACGGTGCTCGATCGCTGTGCATACAGTTTATAACTGGACGTTCCCGCCGTCATATATGTTGGTGTTCAATAAAGTAATATTAATAATAATAATAATAATAACGCCCAACGATTACATACATAGATCATGGACCCTAACAGGATTCCCTAAGTCTAGGGACCCAGGAACTACGAGGATCATGGTCCCACAACACCCAGACTCGGAACAAGTATTTGCGCTTTTTTTCTCTATGCACAAATACTTGTACTGCCGCAGGAATTGAACCCGCCACCTCCGGGCTATGAGTAGACCTGCGCAACCACCACACTACAGGAGCTGTCAATAAAGTAGTATTGTATTGTATTGTAAAGCCACGCAAACAAACAGATCTCTACTTTTGTAATATTATAAGGATTTTAATATTCACTTATTGTTCGTGTTTCCATTCGTTGAGTTGGTTAATTCAATACACTTGTTTTTTACAAGTTATTTATTTTCTTTGACATTTCATTATTAATGGTACCATTGGACATTGGCAGACGTGCAGATGTTCAACTAAATATATTTTATGAGATTTAAAGTATTGTGTCAGAATATTCATTTTATCATATAAAATTACATTAGGAAAAAACCAGTATATTCCACATTATTATAGTTGTTAATTCACAAAACAACTAGTACATATACAAAGTCAAATAGAAGCGTAAGAAATCAATGGCCAGTTTGTACCTTCGACCTTCAGTACAGGACCTTCGGTATACAGGGTGTAACATCGAAAAAGGTAAATACAGGGTGTGGCGTAAATAGTGGTCCAACGTGAAGGCATCGATACTTTATGTATTCGGCTTACACATGGCGGAATTTAAATAATTTTTAACGAGGGGTCTCAAATTTATTAAATTAAAACTTGTTTTTTTTTTTTTAGAAAATCGATTGCTTTACTGATTTGATTACAATTTCAACAAATAAACAATTTTATTTATCTTTTATTTTTTAATTTCTGCTGTATAAGTGTGTCATCAGATCCAAATACTTTTACAATTTAAAATCAAAAGGTAATACAAAAAATGTATATCGAATTTCAACTCCCATATCAAACAAATCATTAAATTTCAGCTGCGAATTGTGTAAAAATATTACCACGCTATCAATGCTTATTATTTTAAAAACTTGTCGGCTTAATGCAGATTCTAAAATAGTGCAATAATAATTGGTCACATTATTTAAAAAAAAAGTTGTTTTCATCATTTAAATGCACTTTCTCATTTAAAGCGATTCAAATACTGCAAAATATTCTAAGCCTAAATAAACTTGAATGCACGGGGTGTCGACACCTTCAAGTTGGACTACTATTTGCACCACAACCTGTATATATAGATAAGGTGGGACCTCTATCACTAGAGTAGAAATTTGACGTTAATAATTAACGTCAAATCCTAGTGGTTTGGGCCCCATGTTGGCTACCGCAGTTAGTCAGTTGGTCAGTCACTCGGGACAATGCTTTAATTAATATTGTAGATTTCGTTATAGACTTTAGGTAGGATTTTTCTGCAAAGTTCGTTTAGGTTTAGGTAAGCTCAGTAGCTCAGTGACTCTTATGCGATTAAGTTTTGTGGAGAAAATCCTGGTTTTTTGGGACTAACCGAGCGGCAACATGCTTCATGTCCAAGTGATTATTTAAAATGGTAAGGGGCGACTCGTGAGACACAAAACGCTCAGCAGCTATCTCTCTCATACTTGAATGAGGATTTTCAGAGTCACTATTTCCATCACTTTTGAGATGCTAACTTCAGTTGATGGTGATGTCCTACCAGAGTGAGGCAAATCTTCCATCACATCTCGAACGCTTTTGAACGCTCTTTATCACTGAAAATCATGTGTTTTCTATAAAGTCGATTCACCGTCTATAAAATTTTCAGTGACTTCAAAAACAAAATTCCATTGACGATGCAAATTTTAAGACAATCTCTTTGTTCGAGTCGTGCACTATAAAAATAGCAATATACTACATATAATCTAACTAAAAACGGCAAAGTATTTAATCTAAATAAAAGATGCAACTCATACTTTCTCTAGGTGTTTAACATTTCTCTAGGTAGTAGACTTTGCTGCGAAGTTCGTCTAGGTAGGTACCACCGCTTTGCCAGTTATTCTGCCGCCATGCTGTAGTGCGCAAGCACTACTGTGTTCTGAAGGGAATTGTAGCTAGTGAAATTACTGGGCAAGTGAGACTTTATGACCTAATCTCACAGTCTAGTAATCTTACTACTAGACTGTGTTGATGTCTCAATATAACGTGCGCAGTGCAGTGTCACACGAAACTCTATATTTTAGAGTTCCGAGACACGGCAACTGATATGGGCAGCCGTGTCACTTAGCATCAGGCGAAGGATATGCTCGTTAAATCATTCTTTAAAAAAAATGCTTTGCGCCAAAATGGAAAACAGTTGTGAAAATCTAACAACAATTTTTTTAAATTTGGAACTATAAAAAAATCATCCTTTCCCGATACTTTTTTGACAGAATGTACTATTTTACTTACTTATTTAATAGCGATATATATTTAGCGATAATTAATGCGACGCGAAACCTTTAAATATATGCGTTTGAGAATTGATGAGAAAAGGTTAAAGATACATACTTACATTAACTTTTTTTTTGATAGCACATTTTAATTAGCGATATTGTCGTTTGATATTTGAGCAATATATATATAAATTAACGTGAGCCCATATTTACGAGAAACTATATAAGAAAATAAAGATTTCCCGAATTATATGCTTTAAATATGTTGTTGTTTAGGTGTATAATACAATGTTTTATGTTCATTTTATTAATATTAACAAATCAGTGCCGGATTAAGCAAGCGCGAGGCCCATAGCAATTTTTATCAAAAAGCCCTTGCTGCTATGGGTTCTTATGTATAAAGTAAAAAACAATTCATACTCAATACTTTTATTTGCCATCTACAGAATACAATTTGTTCACGTCCTCAAGTCATCAAGTAAATTCAATATCACCACATTTCCACATCTTACCTAATAAGTTTCACTCAAAAAATTACGCTCAGGCAGTGGGCTTAAATATGCGGGCCCCATTTCGCGCGGGACCCGTAGCAGGCATTTGAGGCTCTTGCCTAAAATGATATATTCATTTGTTATTAATAATAAATAAAATACCAGAGAACGAGGCTCTTGGGTAGAGTCGTGACGTGACTGGGCAAGTGTCACACTCCGTCAAGATAAGCAATGCCGCGCACCGCCGCCTGCCTGCACTAAGTAGCTAGTGCAAGTGAAAGTAAAGGATCGTACAAGTGCTGCTGTGTTTCGGTTTGAAGGGCACTGTAGCTAGTGAAATTACTGGGCTAATCGAACAGTCTAGTAATATTATTACTATTTATTTTATAACTATTTTTTATTATTATTACTAGACTGTGCTGATGTCTCAGGATGACGTGCGCAGTGCAGTGTCACCTGAAACTCTATACTTTAGAGTTCTGAGTGACATTGCAACTGTCATGGGTAGACGTGTCACTTAACGTCAGGAAAACGGCAAACGTCACGTCATTCCTAGCCATAAAAAAACAAAAAACAAAAAGTAAATGGCAGCAGATGATAGTTGAGTAATTAAGTCAAAGAAAAACAAATTCTCAAAATTAAATTATGGCGTTAAAGAAATTTGGCGGAAAACGAAAAAGATCGCGTCACCGCATTGTATTATTTTCCAAAACATGTGTTCTGTTATTTTCAATGTTAGTACATTAAAATTGTAGTGGTATTTTATTTGTTAAGTTCTAGATTACAGGCATGAGTGTGGGAAAGTGGTATAGTGATAGTGAAACGTTTCTTTTCGTGTTGTTTCCAAAACTACATAGAAGCTTCTGGTAAGTTGCCACCACTTTACTAGGAGTATGACTTGACTAGACTAGACTATGACTTGACTTGATGACTTGGACTGTGACTTGAATTGTGACTTGTGAATTGACTCAAGAAATTATCAATTACTTGACACTGGCTAAAAACATAAAAGAGTGGAGCCAAAACATAAACAAAAAAAGTGGGGCGATTGATTTGTTTTAAAAAAAGGATATTATAGTAAGTAATCTTTATTAAACGGAATGACTACCATAATCCAAATTTAATTTAGTTATACCAAATAATATGTTAATTCTAAATGGAAAATAAAAATTAATATATAATTATAATAATAACACCCAACGGACACGTACATAGATCCTAGACCCTAGCTAGGATTCCCTCTATCTAGGTACCCAGGACCATGGATCCAGAACACCCAGACACAAAATTTGCGCTTTTTTTTTCTATGCACAAATACTTATCCTTGTCGAACCAGCCAGCTCCGGCTTATGAGCCCACCTGCTCAACCACCACACCACAGAGGCTGTCAATTGTATATTCAACTCAACTTGAGGTCTATATCCTTCTTTGCAAGTTTGCTAAAGCGAGGTATAAAGGTAAACGTGACGTGACGGTGAAGCTAGAAAAGACTCTCATAATATTGTGCAATATTGCGTATCGTAAAGTACGGCTCGAAGGTTTCGAGTCTTTTTAATGATTGGCGTTGTGGGAATCAGGCGCCCCAATACTCCTTACGTTTTTTAACTTTGTGTCATATGTTTTTTAATTTTTATATTTCACTTTCAAATCTGGACTTTCGGCCTATAGCGTAAAATTAAATTTTAACCGTTTATAAAGTTTGAAGTAGAATAAAAAAGAAACACGCTAACACATTTTACATTTAATAGGTATGTATTTAATCGCAAAAACCTAAATAAAAAGTCTTGGCATGGGGCGTGACTGCCTGACAATGTGTTTTAGAAATAAATTAGGCATAATTGTTATAATAGATGTTCTGCTAAAGTAAAAAGATGACTCAAATCAACCGTTCAGGTAAAATACTCGGTCTATCTATAATAAAATATTCAAAGCAATTATTTTTAAATATTACTAATTTGTTTAATTAATTACTAATTTTTAATTTAATTTTTTTTTTTTTAAATATGTTTACATATTATTATTATTTCCTAGTAGCGCCCTGTGGTTTTACCCGCGGATTAAAGTATCCTATACATTACCTAATCGAACGTATAAGCTATCTGCATTCCGAATTTTTATTAAAACCCATTCAGTAGTTTTTGCGTGAAAGAGTAACAAATATCCACATACAAACTTACGCGTTAAAATATTAGTAACGATTATTGCGACATTTAGATACTTTAAAGCTCACGAAGATGTTAATTCGCTAATATAAATCTGTACGAGCTAGGGAATGCAGAATCGGGGACCTCTCTCTGGATCTGGGAATGACTTTAGGTTGGTTCTCAAGGAGAAATAACCCGTTTCTTTGGTTCTCCAGTATGAACTACCAGACTCCCGGTAGCTAACGCCAAATATTAATATTGTATTTACGCATTAAGCGTAGCTAAGGTCTGATTTTAATCTATTAGTAATTTTAATAATACATTTACATCCTTGTTGTTTGATAAAATTCAAACTAAGCTGGACAAAACCTGCACATTACAAGTTTTTTTGTGACAAACTTAATGCACATAGACCCGTTACAGAAGTACGCTTAGTCGAATATTCAATACAAGTTTTAGTCTGTCACGGCATCAGCACATCTCAATTAAATTACTTGAGTGTTTTATATTTAGCACTAAGACCCGTATTACAGAACTATGCTCAGTCGTCGATTGATGCTCAAGCGGAGATATCATTCACTATTTGATGATTTTGTAAATGAAATCTCGTCTTGAACAGAGATTCGCGACTGATTGTAGGTCTGTAATTCGGGCCGTAGAACGGTAGCACAGAATTGCCCCTACAGCTTATGCGTCTGCCCTTTACTTTCACAAAATTGCTCAATGATATATTAAAAAGAAATTAGACGTCTATTTGGTAGCATTCCACATTAATTTCCTTAGAATAGAGGATGCTAAAGGACTCATTAAATATGTCAAACTAGTTTATCCGATGACTTGGGTCAGCTAGCCAGTCGTGAACCGATGCTTCACAGCAACGCACGCTCTTAACGGAAACGCATGCGTATACGACTGGGAAAATAGAACAATAATTTCTTTATAGTGCGCGATTTTATTTGTTCAAGTGCAGTGATAAAGGAATTGGAAAGTGTTTACGCTGCGAGATTAACTAGAGATTGTTTTGTTTTCGGTAAGTTTTCAGTTAGATTTGAAAGTCGTTTTCAACGTGGGAAGACTTTATGCACGTGTATGGTCTACCTAAGTATTTCCTAGTTACTATACCTGTTTATATATTATTCTAATTGAGCTTACATTGTAGCATATTTATTGTTAGGTAAGTATTTTCACATATTAAGTAGAAACATAGTATGTGCAATTACTTGCCGGTATCCTCACGAACCATCATATAATGTGACCTTATGACAAGTATACCTAATAATTTACGTTACAAAATGATTGTTAATCATTACCTAATCTATAATTATCTTAATGGTGTCTTACTACAACATAATGGATAAGTTATTGCTTTCACTTACGTAATATTAAAATTACGTTAAAAGTAGAGTAAAAGTAATGTTAGAGATTTTAAGAATGAAAACTTGACAAAAGCACAGATATATGACTGCTAGTCATTCTGTAATTACTAATGATTGGTTGAAGTTCATGACTAGAGTTAGGGATTTCGGTGTTAACCTAAAGCTGGGTGGATTTGTAAAATTAATATGCATTTATATCAACATGCCCTTCATAACCTAAATCACATTCTCCATAATTGTGACTATATTTATGAATTGAAATAGAGATAAGTTGGAATTATAAAATTCTCACTAAAAACAAATTCACACAAATGTTTTTTTTTGGTTCGATTCACAGGACAAACATTTGTGTGATCATCATCGATGTATGTTCTGTAGCCTGGATGTTATGTTGTATTCTACTGTATGAATTTACAAAAAACTTATTTTTAGTATTCTATCAGTTACCAGTAACCCTAGTAGGTTCGAGTTTATTCGAAAGCACAATTCTGTACTTACTAAGGAGTAGGTATAGTAAATTATTTGTATGAAAATCCTAGTTACGTATAGTTACCGCTAGGGGCGCTGTGCCGGATTTAATACTATATATATATACTGAGTAACAGCAATTTGCTTTCGAATAAGTTCGTACTTTACTACTATTAGATGGGAATATTACTAGCTTTGCTTAGTTTGAGCTAGATGGCGCTGCTGGCATTGTCTGCAAATATATATATTTTTTAATTATATTTATAACAGCGATATAAAATGTAAGTACAAAATTAAAACCCGACCTCTGGAAAATCACGTTTTAAAGACGTTAAACAGGAAAATATTCTCATCTGAAATATAGTTAGGTACTTACAAACTATTTTATATTTAGCGTTTATTTAATAAATAAAAAAACGCGGTTCTCTACTAGGTATATGGTAGGTATATATATGGTAGGACTTTTTTGCAAAGTTCATCTAAGTAGGTACCAACGCTCTGCCAGTTATTCTTCCGCTAAGCAGTAGTGTGCAAGCACTACTGTGATCCACTGGGCAAATGAGAATTTGTGATCTGATCTCAGTCGAGTAATTTTATTGTTAGACTGTGCTCAGGATGGCGGGCAAATGCACGTGTCACGCAAAACACATTTACGTAAACTTAATACATATTCATAGTGATGTTTAGGTTAGAAGAATGCATTTTGTTGCAAAGGAATTTTACACTTTTTAAACTTTCGCGACTTGAACTCATATTGTAAAGATAAAACGGGTCTATTAGCCATGGTTATAGGTTATCCTCATCGTGGAATCCGATGATAAGTAGATGTTCGCGTCGCAATTTGTGCTCGCTACCGATACTATTAGTATTGTATTTGTAGTGAAAATTTACAAGACCAAATGCGGGTAGTTGGAGACGACTCCCGTTCTGACGATGCTGACACTCGCTACTCCAGTCACCTCGTGACCACTGCCAATGTAACTTGGTCGAAACGTCGAGGTTAGTCAAAATAATGTTTTGATAATTTTTCTACGAGAATAGACCCGTTTTATCTTTACAATATGAGCAGTAATTTAGAAAGCAGATTATTTGGGATTTAATGATAGGTGGCTACTTTAAGACCTTACAGCTTTCCAACAGTCCTTTAAAAAGTACCCCAATTTCAGGTTTGACTGCAGGCGTGTTTTATTTTTAGCTGACTACATTGAACTGGCTCACCAAATTGGCCCGATAAATAGGTGTCCTCGGTGAAAGCTCTGAAGTATGCGATAGATTTGTTCAAGCAATGTGACTTTAATGGAATCATGATTATTTATTATGGTTTAGTATAAAGAAAGTTTATGTAAATTAATGTATAATTAGAAAGTAAGGAAGTTATTATAGTGTCCACTATAGACTTTATTATATTTGTAGAGCCGCAATTATATAAAATAATAATAAATAATAAATATGTGTGGACATTTCACACAGCGCCATCTAGCCCCAAACTAAGCAAAGCTTGTATTATGGGAACCAGATAACTGATACAATACTTAGATACTTTTTTTTTGTAAATACATACATAGAATACAATATAACACCCAGACACAGAACAAACATCAATGTTCTTCACACAAATGTTTGTCCTGGGTGGGAATCGAACCCACGACCTGCAGTTCAGAAGGCAGGGATACTACCAACTGAGCTATCGGGCCAGTCGTAAGTATATGTATAGAAAACATTTCTTCTATATCGATTAATTCTATGTAAAGGAAAAATTGCGTGGTAGTTGTAAGTTTTCTATTGTTTCACTGAACGAGTTGCGCCTGGCGGTGCAATATCATAATTGAGGCCATGAGAACCAAAGTGGCCTAACTGCATTTTATTTCAATTTTCATATTTTTATTGGAATCTGCTCTAAATGGTAAAAGCTATAGCGCAATAAATAAATCCACCAATAAAAGGCTTCCAATAAATAGGGATTAAAATAGGATGACAGAAGAAGTGAGAAAATGGCTCCTCCCCTTTATTATAATGTACATAGAGTACAATATAATAAAGGTATTTAAAAATGCAGTTAGGCCACTTTGGCTCTCATGGCCTCAATTATGGTACATTGTAGGTATTGGAGATTAGTAGAACTTCACACTTAAAATCATCATAAAGTAAATGTGGTGGGCAAAACAAATTAATATGGTGTGGAAACACTAACTGACCGGACTGAAGTTGCAGTTCTTCTTGAGACATAACAATCCTATTATTTTAAAATTGCATTGTACATCATGCAGCTATTAGCCTAAGAGCCCGTGAACCTCAGACCTTCGTTATTAGACTGGCCCGGTAGCTCAGTTGGTAGTATCCCTGCCTTCTGAACTGCAGGTTGTGGGTTCGATTCCCACCCAGGACAAACATTTGTGTGATGAACATTGATGTTTGTTCTGTGTTTGGGTGTATTCTATGTATGTATTTACAAACAAAAAGTATCTAAGTATTGTATCAGTTATCTGGTTCCCATAGTACAAGCTTTGCTTAGTTTGGGGCTAGATGGCGCTGTGTGAAATGTCCACACATTTTTATTATTTATTATTATTATTTTATAAAAGCTGAAAGTATAAATTCGGTATTTTACACACCTATAGTACCTTTTACCTGCCAAAGCCACGATGACCCAAACTTCTTAATAGAATAGAATAGAATATCATTTATTCCAGAATGTATAAGAATATTACATTACATATAAAAGAAAGTAATTAGAGGTAAATTCTTGTAAATGTCAGGTAATGTATTGTAAACTCTAATGGCGTTTATATAAGCATTCCTTCCGTACAACTCTAGCTTGCAATGAGGAAGAAAGAGTAATCGTCCATCATTCTTATTTATGTTGTGAGCATGCGCTGCATTTTTTAGATTTTATAAAATAACGAAGGTTTGGTGTTCACGGGCGCTTACTCTATAAGTCATCTCACAATCACTGAAACCCTTTTTCAACCGACTTCATATGTTTTTTTGTTTCTTGTGTACTTCGCATTAACAATGCTAAAGCCCTACCAGACGGTCCGCCCGTTGCTGACACCGACAAAATGTAATAATAATAACATGCCGGATAAAAATCCTCCAACAAGCAACCGCTCCAACCGCATGGAGTCCCGTCCGACCAGTATTTAATAATAATTAGGTATCGGCACCAACCGCCGTACACGCGTTATTGGCTGTCGTCAGATTTCCGGATACCCTAATTTAAAAAAAACGAACATATCACAGATTCAGTGGGCTATCATTTAAATAACAGAATTAAAAGTCACTGATGTCTTATCTATGTAAAGTTGAACCGGCCCTTCCACTCCAAAAAACTCAGAAGTTTCATATTACACTGTGAATGTAGAAAGTCTTGACTGCCCTTGTGAATAATTATTAGATTGTACTAATTACCGGTATAGATTAATTAATAGTTACTATGAACTTTACGGTGACGCTAAAATGTATAATAAGTGATTCCGTATGTCAAAGTCAAAGTCAAAGTCAAAAGATTTATTGCAAATAGGCTAATTTTAGCACTTTTTATGAGTTACTAAACGAGGCCTGTCCTAAATTCAAGATTTTGATATTACATTCTGTCTAAAATAAACTGGCCCGATAGCTCAGTTGGTAGTATTCCTGCCTTCTGAATGGCAGGTTGTGGGTTCGATTCCCACCCTGGACAATCATTTGTGTGATGACAGCGATGTTTCTTCTGTGTCTGGGTGTTATATTGTATTCTATGTATATAAGTATTGTATCAGTTATCTGGTTACCATAGTACCAGCTTTGCTTAGTTTGGGGCTAGATGTGAGTAGAGTAGAGTGCAGTGTCACGCGAAACTTTATATTTTAGAGTTCTGTCTGAGTGGCACTGTTCCGTGTCGCTTAACATCAGGTGAACGACTACCTCGTCACATCATTCACTAACATTAAAAAAAAAACGTATCAACATTATAATACAAATTTTAAGTAATTGTTAACTTTGTCATGTTAACAATGGAGATCTACGTGAACCAACAACTTTCAACTTCCATTCGCCTCGTTATGCATTCACCAGCTTACTCCTCAAGTCAAACCCTAAAGAAGTTTTACATCAAAAAAATTACGACAGTGTATGTAGGTACATGCATTACTTTACTGGATTCTTATATACTTCATGTAAGTGGGTTACCAGTAAACTGTGATCCAAACGTCCCTCACGGCAACTTGACACCTCGCCCGCTGGTAATGTTACCACGTGTGGAAACCACGGCCTATCGTAACCACTAGTTTTAAAGTTTCTTCATAGCTTCCCGACCGGCATTACTCGTGGGCTGTGATCTAAGGGCTAGTAACTTAGAGGAATTCCTTTCCGGCTTGTATTTAGGGTGTACAATATATAGGGTTATTTTTAATCCACCTAAAACCTTCTAGGTTTGGATCTATGTATGTGATCCAAAGATAATAAAGCCAGTGAATTTATAATCAATGATGTGATTGTTGGGCGTTATTATTATTATTATTTAATAAACAATCAACTTTTGTTCTAAGTTTTTTTTGTTTGTTTTTGTTTTGTTGTTTTTTCACCAATATATTCAAACTATTTTTAAAATAATGTAATTTTATCTTTTTTGCTTTTTGAGCAATAAATATTATTTTGTTTCTTTGAGAATTAACGTGTACTATGATTACATTTTATAATTATGTAACAACAAAATAAATGGTGACAAGAAATTTACCTAAAAACTTTAAAATACTTATGTAGAACAAAAGTTGTTTGTTTCATATGAGTCATGACCTAATAGGTTTTACGTGAATTAAAAATAACCCTGGACAAAAAGCTTTTTTTTTTTGCATTTTATACTCCATCGATTTATTGCTTGCACTTTCTTTAATTTATAGAATAGGCACCCGTGCGAAGCAGGGACGGGACAGTTGTATAGTTTAATATAAAATGTGTTAAAGTGACTGTTCGTTTTGTAATAGCCTCAAAAATGCAATCAACTATTTGATATTAGAAGCGTGTCTAGTGTCTACGCAATAAGCTTAAATGTTTAAAATTCGTAGGTAATTTTAAATGTAAAAATCTTTAATTACTGAATTTACTAGGTTTGTATAAAATTAAGTAATTTAAAACATAATTAATAGTATAATAATAAAATTGTATCAAAATTCCCAGTTAAAAAATAGCTTAGCAAACCGTAGGGATTGTTTTACGGTGGGCCATTTAAGTTTGTCATTTTACTTTATTCCGTTAGATTAAATTCCACCTGCGCAAGCGCAGCGCGGTGGGCGTAAACATTGCGCAATGGCGTTACAGCCGTTGCTCTACTACTCTTGTTAGTTGTAACTTTATCACTTGGTAAACTTAATCTATCAGAGTTATTCACACAACACAATTAGACTGCTCTATAGACCGGAAATATTAAGACATTTATGAATAATATCGGCATCATCAAACCGATCAATTGTGTCAATTGCATCTTGAGACCGGAAGAACCATCATCAGATAACATGGGCGACTAGACTGTTGCTATTATCAAATCAGTACTCTTTAAACGATTTATTCAAATGTACATTATTTATTTATTTTACTTATTTATTTAAAGGGAAACCAACATCTTATCTTAACAAAATATGCATCAATTTAACCGTAGAAAGCCAATTGTACGTTCTCACGAATAGATCAAAATATAGTTAGTAATGTGTTGACACTGGAGCGTAACGAAGTACAATAGCTGCTACACAAATTACCTACATAATTGTGGAAAATAACAAAGGTTAAAACTTACAGAATAAATGCCTAAATACAGGTACAAAAAATATATATTAAATTAACATTCTGCTTTTATCAAACGTCAACTAAGAAGAACTCACTCGTCAGTCAGGGCGTCAGGGGGTCAGGGCTGGCGGGGCGAACGGAAGTTGAAAGTTGTTGGCTAGTAGATCTCCATTGTCAACATAACAAGCTTAACAATTTGTATTATTACGTTGGTACGTCGGGTGAAATGACTATTTCAATTGTCAAGATGCGACATTATCAAATAAAGCAAAAATAAATTTATACCGGCCGATAGATGGAGCTAAACTAAAGAAAATTTACTTCAGTCACGTGGTCTAAAGCACACTCGTTTTTTCGTATAAATATTTCACGGAACTCGCTATAGATTTCAAGCTCACTGTTCGCACAGTACACATAACTGCAATATCTGCAGGATTCAAACTTATGATTTTAATTTTAGAGATACAGCCTGCGGGCTAGTAACCAATCATACAACCCGATAAATCTTGAATAGATGCTGAATATCGAAGCTTGCATCAGCCTTACGCATGAACACTGTTGCGCACTGTCTCATTAGAATGTCTGCTGTGATATCATATCTATATACCAAGTTACATAGGTCTGGAATCATCCAACCATGATAAAACTAGCATTAAAGAAATGTATGTAAAGGCAATCATGTATACGTCCAACATGCTGATTAAATAATAAATTGCCAAGTACGTGTTAGGGTAGTGAGTTCAATACTAATGAACCACTAGCGGGCCGTCCCGGCTCTGCACGGGTGGACATTTATTTTTTAAACATTTTGGCATACACATTTTTTCTTGCAAAAAAAATAGCCTTTTTTTGAGGGGGGGAAATGCCCTCGCACTTCCCTGCCACCACCCCCGTGGTGGTGGTGGTGGGGGGGTGTGTGGGACTCGAACCCACTAAAACCCCCCGTGAGCCCTCGTCCGCCGTACCGGGGCGTCGCGACTGCAGTCCAGCCAACTCGCCCCCGCCAGCAATTAAAATAACCTATATTAATCAGTAATAATGTAGCATTCAAATGGTGAAAGAATTTTTAAAATCGGTCCAGTACTTTTTGAGCCAATTCGTTACAAAAATACTTACGTACAAATCGTTCCTCTTTATAATATTAGTATAGATATGTGTGTTGCTTTCTTAGCGGATGCCTACGTCATAACATCTACCTGCATGCCAAATTTCAGCCCAATCCGTCCAGTGGTTTGGGCTGTGCGTTGATAGATCACTTAGTCAGTCAGTCACCTTTGAGTTATATATATTTAGATAAACAGCAAAAACTTCAGTAAGTATGATAATAGTGCAGCTAAATAATATGGTATGATTAGTTAACACTAGATATTAAAGAAATAACAATCTTGTTAATTTGTAGTCTTTTTTTGCATATGTTGTTAGTGGTAATAGGATCTAAAATTTTTAGATGGTAATTATAATAATAATAATAATAATAATAATAATAATATGTGTGGACATCTCACACAACGCCATCTAGCCCCAAACTAAGCAAAGCTTGTGCTATGGGAACCAGATAACTGATACAATACTTAGATACTTTTTTGTTTGTAAATACATACATAGAATACAATACAATATGACACCCAGACACAGAACAAACACCTATGTTCATCACACAAATGTTTGTCCTGAGTGGGAATCGAACCCACGACCCACAGTTCAGAAGGCAGGGCTACTACCAACTGAGCTATCGGGCCAGTCATTTTATAAGATCTAAACGCGTATTGCTCTGTGCTAACTAAAGCAAATGGCTAAAGTTTGAGACATTTTTGTAGTAAAACTTCTTTACGCACGCTTGACTTGGGTAGTAAGCTGGTGAATGCGAGGCGAACGGAATTTGGTTCACGTAGATCTCCAGTTTTTTTTGTTGTTTGGTTTTGGCTCCACACTTTTGTATATTTAGCCAGTGTCAAGTAATTGATAATATCTCAAGTTAACAATTAATATCATATAATGTGTCAAGTCAAGTCACAGTCTAAGTCATCAAGTTAAGTCATAGTCTAGTCTAGTCAAGTCATACTCCTAGTAAAGTGGTGGCAACTTTACCAGAAGCTTCTATGGAGTTTTGGAAACAACACGAAAAGGAACGTTTCACCAACATCATACCACTTTCCCACACTCATGCCTGTAATTCAGCACTTAACGAATAAAATGCCACTAATTTGATGCACTAAACACTGAAAATAACACAAGTTTTGGAAAATAATACAATGCGGCGATGCGATCTTGTTCGTTTTTCCTATCTCCATTATCAACATTCCAAAGTTAAATAAAGTCAAGATGGCGACATTAAAATTAAACAAAGCAAAAACAAAGTTATACCGGCCGATAGATGGAGCTAAACTAAAGAAGTTTTACTTCAGTCGTGTGGTGTAAAGCACACTCGTTCTTTTTGTCACACACTCTCTCTCTCTCTCTCTCTCTCTCTCTCTCCGTGTGTGTGTGTGTGTGTGTGCGTGTGTGAGAAGGATCGGGTCCCAGTTGTGGGAACGTATAGACTAATGATGCTATCGCGTGACCATCGCGACTATAGTAAAATTATGATAATAGCGTGGTACTTGCTGGTTGTATCATATAACGCTACTCGTGAAAAACTAAGCAGTTCGACATGCCAGCTTTTGTGAATACGCGGTGTCACCAGCAATTCTTTAACAATCTTCAATTCTCCATTAGGTATAGGTATTTTTATAAAAACGTTTTATCGGTATGTTTACTGCCAAATAAGAAGGGTGAAAGAAAGAAGGGTCTCTTTCTCCATAGGTCTCTAGGTCCAACAGTTAGGGCTCTATGTTGCCTATTAGTCTGTCACTCAGGTCTGCTCTGTCACAGTTCCATGCTCAAGACAAATCTTTCGATTGAAATAATAAAATTAACCTCAAAACTTAATGCAGTAGTTTCGGAGTTTTGGCGGGAAAACGAAAAAGATCGCGTCGCCGCACTATATTATTTTCCAAAACTTGTGTTATTTTCAGTGTTAGTGCATAAAATTGGTGGCATTTTATTCGTTTAGTGCTGGATTACAAAGGCATGAGTGTGGGAAAGTTGTATAATGATGGTAAAACGTTTCTTTTCGTGTTGTTTCCAAAACTACATAGAAGCTTCTGGTAAAGTTGCCACCAGTTTACTAGGAGTATGACTTGACTTGACTTGACACATAATATATATTATACGAGCTTCTGCCCGCAGCTTCACCCGCGGCGTGGCCTATGGGAAAATAATTCAACCACCCATTTCACCCTCTTAAGGGTGGAATTTCGAAAAATCCTTTCTTAGCGAATGCCTACGTCATAACATCTACCTGCATGCCAAATTTCAGCCCGATCCATCCAGTGGTTTGGGCTGTGCGTTGATAGATCACTATGCCAGTCAGTCAGTCACCTTTGAGCTATATATAATATATTTAGATTAATTAATTTGAGAAATTATCAATTACATGACACTAGCTAAATACTCAAAAGTGTGGAGCCAAATAAAAAAAGAACAGCAGTTTCAATTTGGCTTAACATAAAAAAATGCATCTTATAAGTTTAATGAACCGATATCTAAAAACTAACTCAGCATATATGCATATTCAGACCACAGCTTGAGATCTATTTAATTACGTTTTTATGATCGTAGGTACTCGGAGCTCAGAATGGCTTATTGAATACGGGCCTAAGGTTAAGATTCTAGAAATACGACCCTCAGTCGCGCATTGGTATTAAAGACGAATTTTAGTGCGGAAATAATAAATAAATATGTGTGGATATTTCACACAGCGCCATCTAGTTCCAAACTAAGCAAAGCTATGGACTATGGGAACGAGGTAACTGATACAATAGGTACTTAGGTCCGTATTACAGAACGATGCTCAGTCATCGATCGGTGCTCAAGCAGAGATTTCATTGACTAATCGATCACTTTATGAATGAAATCTCTGGTTGAGCAGAGATGCATTCATAAAGTGTGTATTGTTCTGTAATACGGACTTTACTCATCACGTCATTCAACACAAAAAAATCATTGTAATTTTCGAGGTTAAAATAGGTAAATATTATAGCTATTCTATTATACAATTTTATTTATTTATTTATCACAATTACCAACATAATTTACACCATAGCCAGATCCGGTAGCACAATTAAAAAGGAAATATTGCTAAGTGTCATCACAGTTACAGGTAAAGACTGCATGCATAATAAAAAAGAGTGAATTATAATAACAGCTGTTCGAAGAAATGTATACTAAAGAATACATAGTCAAAATAGTAATATTGATTGAATGGATTTAAAAAAAATTTAAAAATAATATAAAAATGTAAAGATAAACATTTAAAAATTGATAATTAGATTAATAAATACAATACAAAATCACAGATCTTCAATAGTTTTTTAAAACTTGTGAATGTTGTGTGAATGTGTTGTGAAATGTTTATTAGTGTGTGTATATAAAGCGTAATAAACCTATTATTACTCCAATGTTTTAACGGTAAGCGATAATTAAAGATGCTCCATTGTTACAGGTTCATTTCAAATGACGTGACATCAGCAATCAACAATGAAGGACGACGTAGGCCTTAAGCTGCCCACCAGGAACGTTCTCACCGGAGCCATCGTCAACTGGGATGACGACGAGATGGGATTGATGGGAGACGGCCCCGAGAACCTCACGCTGGCCTGGAAAGACCTCTCCGTTTATAGGAAGAAGAAGACGCAGACCAGTATATGGAGGTCACCGACGTATGAAGAAGTCAGAGTTTTGAATGGAGGTAGGAATTTTATTTAGTAGATACGCGGAAGTAATTTTATAAAAAGTCGTAAATTTTTAGTAGGTTTTTTTATGTTGAGGAATGACGTCACGAGCTAACCGTTCGCCCGATGTTAAGCGATACGGCTGCCCATATCAGTTGCAGTGTCACTCGGAACTCTAAGGTATAGAGTTTCGCATGACACTGCACTTCGCACGTCATCCTGAGACATTAGCACAATATAGTAATAAGATTATTAGACTGCGAGACAGGTCATAAAGTTTCATTTGCCCAGTAATTTCTTTAGCTACTGTGCCCTTCAAACCGGAACACAGCAGTCCTTGTGCACTACTGCTTGGCGGCAGAATAACTGGCAAAGCGGTGAAGACCTAGACGAACTTTGCCGAAAAGTCCTAGTGAAAGGTGGGACTTTTCTGCAAGAGTTCGTCTATGTTGATGCCACCGCTTTGCCAGATATGCTGCCACCAAGCAGTAGTGTGCAAGCACTAGGTACTATGTTCCGGTTTTTACAATTCAAAAACTAACCGCAGTGGATCCAACTGGAACAGAAAATGGTTGTGATATCAAACAGGAATTTAATTAGAAAAATGAATAAAAGTGCATCATTTTGGGATCAATCTGGAATATACCGATTTGAAGGCTGGTGAAATTACAGCTCAAATCTGTCTCAGGATGACGTACGCACTGGGCAACGCCATGTCACGCAATATTAATGTAGAGTTCTGAGTGGCAATACAACTGCTATGGGCAGCCATAGCGCTTCTTATCAGGTGAATGACTTGTCACGTCATTGTTAAAAGCTAGCTAAAACTTAAATTAAATCACTTAAACGTTTAAATAAATAAATCGTTCGATGAACGGCAATGTCAATTGCCGTTCATCGAACGATTTCGTAGCAGCTTTCGTAGCACCTACTCGTACTAATCTTTACCTAATATTATTAAGTAGTAAGTAAGTACGTAAGTTTGTATGTATGGATATTTGTTACTCTTTCACGCAAAAACTACTGAATGGATTTTATGAAACTTGGAATGAAGATAGCTTACACGCTGGATTAACATAGGATACTTTATATTCGCGGGGCGCAACTAGTTACTCATAAAAGCCTTACTACATAGTACTATTTTGTATTCTGTGGCCTTACACAATAACTGTAAAAAAAAATTTAATGAAATAATTAAAAATCTCCCAGCAATCAAAATCGCAATATAATATATATTTTAAAATTCAACTATTAAATTAAATCATGTTAAAAGCTATGCAAAAATACACTTGGTTCATATGACACACGGAAAATCTCAGATATATTTCATTTTCTATTCATCTATTAATTTATTCACTCCAGATACAGATCAAAATGGCTATAAAGAGGTCCCACGGCATTTTCGTTGCTCAAAAACACTATTTCGACATACTAGAAGTTCTTGCGCCACAAATTTAATACAAACCGGTATTGAGGTATGCAGAGATAACCCACAAAACTACCGAGTTTTAAACTGTCTACGGTTAGAAACATTATGGCTTAATATTTTCAGACACACTACTCTACTGATGCTATGACTCAATGTTGTGTCGCTCCTTGGGAACTTGTCACTCAGAATAGCAAATCAGCAAATTATCACTCGATAATTTTCTAAATATCTTTTCGGATGTCGTGGCTGTTATTTTTAGTTACCTACCTTTGAATTTTGACAACGTCATTGTTAGTCATAATAATATGTGTGGACATCTCACACAACGCCATCTAGCCCCAAACTAAGCAAAGCTTGTACTATGGGAACCAGATAACTGATACAATACTTAGATACTTTTTATTTGTAAATACATACATAGAATACAATATAACACCCAGACACAGAACAAACATCGATGTTCATCACACAAATGTTTGTCCTGGGTGGGAATCGAACCCACAACCCGCAGTTCAGAAGGCAGCGTCACTACCAACTGAGCTATCGGGCCAGTCAAAAGTCAGTAATTTTTTTTAAGTAAATCTTTTTTACACGCACTTGACTTGGGGATTAAGCTTGAGCTGGTGAATGCGTGACGAGGCGAACGGAAGTTGGAAGTTGTTATTTAACGTAGATCTTTATTATCAACATAGTAAAGATAAAAATTACTCAAAATTTGTATTATTATATTGGTATGTCCGGTAAAATTACAATTTACAATTGTCAAGATGACGACATAAAAAATAAAGCAAAAACAAAATTATACCGGCCGATGGATGGAGCTAAAGCTTATGTGAATGCCCTTTAGGTTTTTTCCTATGTACTCTGTGTTGGTTTTGAAACAGATTACCATAGCTATCGTAACATTCATTTCGGAGTGTTTTTTTAGTTTAAACTGTATTATTTACCATGTTATATTTGGACTAATAGTTTGGCCCACTCTGTATAATAAGTATTGGGAGTACAAATAAGTTCCCGCCGTTCAAACTTATTTGTACACCCAATATTATCACAATAGTATGTATACATACATACAGATAATATTACTATAATTTATTTTTCTTTTCAGTGAGCGGCTATGTCACATCCGGGAATTTGGTAGCTTTGATGGGGTCAAGGTAAGAAAATTTAAACTTCTATATATAAAAATTTCGTGTCTGTGTTTGTTACCATACTCCTCCGAAACGGCTGAACCGTTTTTGAGAAAATTTTATATTCACACTTGATAGGTCTGAGAATTTCACCCGCGTAGTGATGAAAAACGGTGATGCCACGGCGGTGGTGACGGTGATGATGATGATGAAAAGTTGATATCAACTTTTCATCATCATCACCGTTTTTCATCACTACGCGGGTGAAACCGCGGGACGCAGCTAGTCACACTAATATTATAAAAGCGAAAATTTGTATGTTTGTATGTTTGTTACTCCTTCACGCTCAAACAACTGAATGGATTTGGGTGAAATTTGGCACCAAGATAGCTTGTACACTGGATTAACATATAGGCTACATTTATACCAGAAAAGTAAAATGTTCTGTAGGATGAGCCATTAATTAAAATACTCTTTATCCGCGGGTGAAACCGCGGGGCGCAACTAGTTTTAAATTATATTTAATAGCTTCGTTTGTATGGTAGCAGGCTTGGTCTTCAGCGTCGTTATAACCACTCTATTCCAATTTTACTTCTATCTATACAATCTTAATTCAGATTATTACGAACATTTTAAAACAAGACTTATCCATATCATATTATACAGAATAGATCATATTATATCGTGGATTAACACATGTGCTACTTTTTTATCTGCGGATGAAACCGCGGGGCGCAGTTAGTGAACAATAAACATATTTGAAATCAATATGACCAACAACATAAAATATCATCATAAAAATACCTAAATTATATCCACTGTCATCAAGGAACTTGTTGAAAAGTTCATTGTGCCCTCGTGTGCTGTGAGAAGCAAAGAGAATCAAGAAACGTCGGCTTATTTGTTTGCTTTCGCGCTAAAATTGTGGGAATCGATTTTGATGAAATTTTGTTCACGGATTGACGTGATTGACGGATTATTTTACCGGGATCAACTTCGAATACTTTTTGTCCCGGAAGATTTTGAATTACCGCGGGAAATTAAGCCGGTTGCGGATAAAACGCGTGCGCCTATAGCGTTCTGAGAAGTTTTATATAGTAGCATCATGACTTCCCCTGCCCGCTGCCTGTAAATATAATACTACTAAATTAAAAAGAACTTACCAGAAAAACCGCTTACAATCCTAGTAATATAGTTAAAATCGAAAATTACGCTATTAGAAACCATGACTAAGTGAAACCAAAATCATTACTAGAGACTTTCAACGTCAATATATGAAAAATACATAACGACCATCTTTAAAATAGTCATTAGGTTAGGTACTTACAGCAATACTCGTACATATAAACCAAGATAAAGGTCAAATAATTTTGTGGTTATAGTTCAAGGGTACAAACTTTGCTGCCTTCAAAAACTAATTATGTATGCATTTAATTTTATAATCCTTTTAAAAATGAAACGTAAGCGGTGGATCTTAAGATTTACCCAATAAAAATAAAGGCAGCGTTAAATAAAACGCGGAATTGTTTACATGTTTTAAGGATTTTATTGTAAACTCGATTGAATCATCGTCACAGACTATAAAAACATTGACAGGACAAGTATTTTTTTTCTTCTGTTTTGGCTCTTTTTTTATTTTTGGCTCCACACCTCCGTGTATTTAGCCAGTGTCAATTAATTGATAATTTATCAAGTTAATGATATTTCCCGCAAATATATGTCAAGTCACAGTCGAAGTCATCAAGTCAAAGTCATACTCCTAGTGAAGTGGTGGCAACTATACTTGAAGCTTCTATGGAGTTTTGGAAAGAACACGAAAAGAAACGATTCACCATCATTATACCACTTTCCCACACTCATGCCTGTAATCCAGCACATATGCCACCAATTTTATGCACTAACACTAAAAATAAAACAAGTTTTGGAAAATAATTCAATGCGGCGACGCGATCTTTTTCTACTAGGTGGTAGGTACGACTTTTCTGCAAAGTTCGCCTAAGCAAAGAGATGCGAAGTTCGCAAAGCGGTGGTACCTGCCTAGGTACCACCGCTTTGCCAGTTATTCTGCCGCCAAGCAGCAGTGCGCAAGCACTACTATGTTCCGGTGGCACTGTAGCTAGTGAAATTACTGGGTAAATGAGACTTTATGACCTAATCTCAGAGTCTAGTAATCTTATTGCTACACAGTGCTGATGTGAATGACGTGCGCAGTGCAGTGTCTCGCGAAACTATAAAGTTTCAAGTGTCACTGCAACTGATATGGGCAGTCGTGTCGCTTAACATCAGGCCAGCGACTAGATCGTCATTTCATTCCGTAACACAAAAAAATTGACACTGGCTAAATACACAAAAGTGTGGAGCCAAAAAAAAGCAAACTATTCTTTTAAATTTACTCAAATGATCGGTTAATCGGTAACCTTGAATTTATAAACGTTCTCCTATTAATATTTGTGTGAATATTTAAGATAACAACCAGTCATAATAACCCACAAGGAATTTTCATAAATTAATAATCATTAGCTTTTTTACGGACCGCCTGCTATCTACCGGCTAGTTTTGTCACTCAAAATAATTATATTTTCTTAAACATGCGCGGAAATATTATCATTACTTTTGAATGAAGAACACGCGAACTATCTTATTTACGTAGACTGAAATACCAAAATCACTTCCCGGCGCATACTTTGAATTTGGAACGAAGAGCGCACTGGCAATGTTGTATGAAACGGTGTGCTGTTTGAATTTAGAACTCTTTCATCTATCGTACACATTGCGTTCTCGTGGCTGTATAGCCACAGATGCGTTTACCTTTCGGGACAAACTGTAAAATAAATAAAAAATTGGCGGTAAAGCGGAGTTCGTTGTTATTTGGTTAATAAAAATAAATAAAAATGAGTTCCGATGATTCTGAAAGTGAACATTAAATGGACATTGCCTGCACTCCACCAGATTTAAGATCGGAAGCTAAATTAGCGATGAAAAACCTGCTTCCAGCGAAATCAAAAGAAAATTAAATTTATTATGTAAAAGGCCCTTTTTTATTTCCTTGCATTTTTTTAATAAAAGCACTATATATGCCTCGGCCGAAATGGCAATTGCCTGTCTCGTATCATTGAAGTCCTCGTCTGCGGCTCAGCCTTCAATTGCCTATTTCACTTGCCTTGTAAACATAAGTTTGCGTAAAAGCTTCGTGTTGTTGTTTTTATATCGCTTTATTAAAAATAATTTAGAATTTTCCGAATTTTTTAAGTTTGAACTCCACAATATTTTTTTGTGCTTGAATTTGGTTGCTTTTTTATTATTTATAATCTCAAATGTATTTTTGGTCTACTTAAGGCAATTTTACACCACCATTTATTTACATCATTATCTATTTACACCAATATCAATTTATACCATCATCATTTTACATTATTATCACTTTACATCATCATTACTTCACACCATCATCAATTTACATCGTTATGCCTGAATGGCGTCCACCAATGTCGGACTTGGCAAACGTAGGACACCTTCCGACAAACTGTAGTGACGGCCTGAGTAAAAACTATGATGACGATGATGATAATTTTCTTGGTGCTTTTTACCGTAACGTCATCCACCGGCCAGCCGTTAGACGTCCACTGCGGAACATAGGCCTCTCCCCATAAAACCACCACTTTGACCGCTTGGTAATCGCCAAAGGTTTTAATTCACCAAGGAGAATGCGGCCTATTCCCTAGATATTCCCTTAGCGAGCACTCGCGGGAAGAGGTAGGGTTCATCATTAACAGCCTGAAGACGTCCAATGCTGAGCAAAGGGCCACAGAGCGCCACTATACTTGGCCGCTTGCCTTCTGCATCCATCAGCTCTCCACGGCTTTTGACCGGATCGTCGGTCCACCTAGTTACGTAGTTACTAGTTAGTAGTGTACCGTAATTGTACTGTAATTGTACCGTAATTGTACTATAATGTAGTGCCAATATCCTAATAATTTTTATTTTCTAATTAATTCTATTTATTTTTCCTTACTCAGTGGTGCTGGAAAGACCACCCTCCTGGCTGCGATCAGCCGTCGTGATAAAAGCGCTATGACCGGATACCTCATGCTGAACGGGAGGCTAGCTGGAGCTGACCTCATCGCTAGGATATCTGGCTTCGTCCCCCAGGAAGACTTAGCTGTTGAGGACTTGTCTGTTGCTGAACACATGGAATTCATGGTAAGTGAAACAGTTTTTTTTTATGTTAATGAATGACGCGACAATCCAGTCGTTCGCTTGATGTTAAGCAACACGGCCGCACATAAAAGTTACGGTGATGGAAGTCAAAGATATTAAATTCGCGTGACACTGCACTGCACGCGTCATTCAGACTCTCACTTGTTACTAGATTCCTGGATTGTGAGATCAGGTCATGAAGTCTCATTTGCCCAATAAATTCACTAGCAACAGTACCCTTCAATAACTAGCAATTCTTAATCATTATAACATATTAACGCAATAAAAGGTTCCATAGTAGAAACACTATATATATTTCTTATTAAACTATTACTTATCAGAATTTCAAAGTATAAGTTTTACTGTCAGTGTAAAAAAGCATCAAAATATTCAAAAGATAATATATTGTATGCATTCTTTGACGTAGATTGGACCAAGGATTCACGTTGCTCCATACAAATTTTGCCCCAGCTTTTCACCTCTTTAGCGGTAGAATTTTTGAAAATCCTTTCTTATCAAATGTCTACGTCATACAAAGAACAAACCCTCCAAATATCAGATCTCTACGATTAGCGGTTTAGGCTGTGCGTTCCGTTCCGTTATCCGCCAGTCAGTCATTCAGGTCATTATTATATTTACAGGATTATACTCTAAAGCGAACTTATGATGTCGTATCTATCTATCTATACGTTGTTCTGGCTGACTGACTGCAAACAGCGTAAAGCCCCAACCGCTATATACCTAATACCTAATAGAATTGATATTTAGCGAGAATTTCGTTGGCGTTGGGGAAAAGAATAAATAAAAGTATAGAGGATTTTGAACCCCTAGAAGGTGGTAAAATTGGGTGAGATATGAAAAAAGAAACCCGATAGAAACAACCTCTAGTTGTAGAATATAATACCTACTAGATGACTTAAAAACCATTCCGAAATTTGTTTTGCGTGGGTGTGTTCCACTCAAAACAAATTTCGAACGTAAATAATTAAATGCAAATGAATGCAAATGAGTCTGGTGTGATCGGTAGAAGAACAAAACTTTTCAAAACTAGAAGCTGGTTGTCGAGACAGTCCGTCTAGCGCTAAAGTCTTAAACGTAACCACCTCGTTGTCGAATAAACGGAACTGCATGTGTATTAGTTTTTTGATCTGTAATAAAACCCACAAAGCACAAAACGATCAAGATTACTATCCGTAAGGTCATAAACCAAAACTAGTTGTACAACTTTATCCTTATGATCTTATTATAATTGAATACATAACTTCGGTCGTATAAGTTAGGTACCTACTTAATTTTCAACTATTAGTTAAATGTCACGAAGCGTTCAAATTATAATATCTTATTTATACCAGTCAGCACTAAAGTTTTCTATGACGTCCGTGCAACGCATTTAGGTACGTTCTAGGGCCGGTTCCAGTCGAACTAAAATAGCACTTTACGAAATTTTCAATCACTTATTCTACACGTGATGAAAGCGATCACACGATCGCATTTTTAGAGTTTACTGTTTGTTCCGGTCGAACTACAAATGTTAAAAGCGCCACCAAATTATGCCATTTTTACCCAGCCAAAAAGGACAGGTAATTAAGTTATCACTTGGATGCGTTTGCTATCCATAAATCATATTCAATAGTCCACAGCCACCCAGCATAGCACTGATAGAAACAGGTATATTTCTATTCGGGGGGCAAGTTGGCTGGACTGCAGTCGCGACCCCTTCTCGCCCCCGGTACGGCGGACGAAGGCTCAGGGGGGGGTTTTAGTGGGTTCGAGTCCCACTCCCCCCTGCCATCACGGGGGCATTTCCCCCCTCAAAAAAAGGTATATTTTTATTAATCAAAGTAGAAAAAGCAGAAGTCTGTAGGCGAGGTTTGGTTTGTACAGCGGAAGACGGAGAGCTTCCAACCCCAGCCCTTGGTAACTTGGAGACCATCTGCTGTGCAGTACCAGGTCGCGCGTTGTCGTGTACGAGCAGCTGAGACGCGCGATTGACCAAAGTTTGAAGACGTTTTCTCCATCATTGTGTTCAGTTCTTCACAGTACACATCTGCAGTAATGATCATCCTATTCAGTAAGAAGCTGTGAATCACACCGGCGTTAGACTACCAAATAGTGACCATCACTTTTCTAGGAGTATGCAAAACGTATAACTTCAGTAGTTCATAAATAGATGTAGGTATCACTAAGATAAAATTATCCTGCCGTCAGTAGGCAAGCTATCTGGTTGGGATATCTAAGTGGCCTCTAGGCTGGCCGAGCGCCTTGTTGTCAGCCAACGCAAAATGGTCGTTATACAGTCATACTTTGATGTTGTGTGCAAAAAATCGAAATCTTCGTTTATTTTCGAATGGAACGGTAATAAATGGATTAAGTGTTTTGTGCGTTTTTGGTAGCGACTGAAACCCACCCCTAGAGAGATAAGTGCGAACTTAAGCCTTTAAACTTTAGTGCTGACGGATGGTTAATCTTATGGTTAGATAGAAGTTTATAAGATATAACTACTACGCCCCACTCCTCACCCCAGGGCCTCATGGCTGTTGAACGGTTTCCTCGCAATTTTCCGTGACAAAAAGTAGTAGTATTATAGAATACATATGATTCTAACAAAATTAGTAATCCATGCAAAAAAATCTAAGTTTCAGCCATTAAGGTATGAATCCCACGCAATACAAACAGACAACGTTTCTCTTTCGTATATTAATTAGACGGGAAGGGATTTATAAAATAATTTATCAGAAAACCGCGTTGAATAAATACCATTTTAATGATACAAGTGCTTTTTTCTATCAACTCTGGTTTGACGGGTTTTTGCTCCGATGAAATTAAGGTGGCTGCTGGCCATTAAATTCAATTAAATGTTCTTCGGGGCATACTACATGAGTACTGAGTAGGGCAGCTTTTATTGTAATGTTTATTCACGCTTGTATGTTCTACCTTTATAATTTTGTGTAGTTGTGAATTTAAAGTGTTAATAAATTTGATATCTGATACTTGGATTAATGTTACTAAAAGGGCACATGCTTACGTTATGTTTATAAATAATTTGCCGTTAATTTCAATTACAATATTCCGGACAAACTAAAGTTCCGGGAAGGTATTTAGACTATTGTTTCGTTTCAAACGAGCTATGGAGAGAGCTATTGCAGCTATGCACTTGAGTTTCTTGCTGGATAAGATAAGATCAGAAACGAAAAGAACCGAAAGGGCGAAACAATTTACTGATATATAGCTCTTAGATAATTTATATAGATCAAGTTGAAATGGCAAAGGGTTGGCTATATCGCTCGTAGAACTGATCACCGATGGGAAGAAAGATTTTCGAGTGGCGACCACGAACCGGAAAGTCGAAACATAGGTAATGTATGTATGTATATAGACAGCCTCTGTGGTGTGGTGGTTGAGGTGGTTGAGTGGTCGGCTCACACACCGGAGGCGGTGGGTTCAATTCCTGCTAAAGGACAAGTATTTGTGCACAGAAAAATAAACGCAAATACTTGTTCTGAGTCTGGGTGTTGTGGGACCATGGTCCTCGTAGTTCCTGGGTCCCTAGATACAGGGAATCCTAGTTAGGGTCCAGAATCTATGTATGTGATAGTTGGGCATTTTTTATTTATTAATTTTGTTATAGCCACCTATCCTTATCCCTTTCTAATAAATGAAACTCATGCGTTGTTTATGTTTGTGTAGGTTTAACGCATAAACGATGGGACTGAATTAACTACATTTTTGCACGTAGATTGCTTTTAGTATCGAGATCGGCATACGGTACTTTTAAGCCTGGAAAATAGAGTATTTCCGTAAGAAAATGTGTGGTGAAACGGGGTGCCTAATCGCTATAACAAAACTCCAACGTGGGGTTGGCCATTTTGATCTCTAAGCTGCTTTATTGCTTTTTTACTATTTTGAGCATTTTGCTATTTTTATATGAACCGGCTAGTAACATTTGGTTCTATTTTTAGCAATTGAAATTCTGAGTCCATTTACGATTATGCAAATAAGATACCGCCTATTTATAAATATGGGTTTAAATGCCGCGAGACAAAAATAAAATAGCTTAAAGCATTTATATATAAGTGTTAGTTTTTTTGTATTGTATAAAGAGACTGGTTTTGCTACTTTAAAGAAATGTTATCAAGTAAAGCATTACTTTCAAATTAGATATTTAAATGAGCCATTGCGTTGGTGCCAACTACTCAAAACACTTCTTAGAATAAATTTCGAAATGAAATCAAATTTTTGTCCGAAATAGCTTTTAGTACAACATAATTTACATAAAGAACTCTCCTGACCACAGAAATAGGAATAATAATTTCGTGATTTAAATGTACATTAATTTATTTCTATTCTATACAAAGTAGTTACTGCTTTGCTAAAAAGGTCGTATAATAAACTCCTCATTTATAAATATTGAACCGAGAATATCAAAACACATATGAATGTGTTTTGATATTCTCGGTTCAATTCCCTCGTAGAATAAATAACAGTATTTCCTACATACATATAAACATAGTAACTATGACTGGCCCGATAGCTCAGTTGGTAGTAACCCTGCCTTCTGAACTGTGGGTTGTGGGTTCGATTCCCACCCAGGACAAACATTTGCGTGATGAACATAGGTGTTTGTTCTGTGTCTGGGTGTTATATTGTATTCTATGTATGTATTTACAAACAAAAAAGTATCTAAGTATTGTATCAGTTATCTGGTTCCCATAGCACAAGCTTTGCTTAGTTTGGGGTTAGATGGCGTTGTGTGAGATGTCCACACATATTATTATTATTATTATTATGTTTCGTTGTCTGCACCGGGTCTATTGCCATACGGCCCCGCGGCCCCGCCCCTATCGCCTTTACGGGTTTTGTTGTGAGATATGTATGTACTTAGTTTATGAAGTGCATCTTTGCAGGCATCAATTACCTTTACCGCAGCACATCAGGAAATTTTCAAATGAAATTGGTTGTGCCTGTGACCTACCACAGCAGAGGGTCACATATGGACGGACGTGACATATGTGTGTTATCATACCATTTTGACTTATTGTAAAAGAGCTAAATATAGGCTATCAGCAATGAAATCCCTTGACTTTGAATTTTACAATAGAACTTTAAACATGGTTGTCGGGTCGAAACGCCCAATGACCTCATATCCCAATAAAAAGTAATTTCACTTTACTAATTTAATTTTTAGTTGAATTGCAAAATGTTATTTTATTCTACTTTTGTAAATGAAGTACGTCTTGTATCAAATAATATGTTTTAATAAACGTAGCGTCCGTACATCTTTTTTGCTACTACGTTGTACTGCTACTAATAAATTAATAATCGAATTTTCCGTACAAAAACATACAAGCATTATCTAATGCTTCTAAATTATCTAATTGAGTAATTAATTTGCTATGTGCTTATTCTGCCATTTAAACCGAGGATACATGAATAATGTCACACTAATATTATAAAGGCAAAAGTTTGTATGTGTGTATGTGTGCACCTATATATGTTACTCCTTCACGCTCAAACGGTTGAATGGATTTAGATGAAATTCGGTACCAAGATAGTTTATACACTGGATTAACATATAGGCTACATTTTATCCCGGAAAAGTGAAATGTTCCCGTGTGATGAGCAAATATTTAAAATACTTTTTATCAGCGGTTGAAACCGCGGGGCGCAACTAGTTTAAGATATATTTTACTAAACTGCGGATTCACCCACGTTTCTTCATACAATCCTTAACACTCCATTTAACCCTCTCAGGAGTTTAATTTTCAAAACCCTTTCGTAGTACAAGACCCACATATGTCAAGTGTCTACGTCCAGTGGTTTTGGCCACGTTGTCTATCAGTCAGTAACTGAGTCGTATTTACCTAGTCACTCAATCAGGACAAGGTAATTTATAATAGTAAACTGTATAAACAAACGCCTATTACGGTTTCTTACAAAGTATTTAATGCTTACCTATACACCGGCTAGATGGCTATGGGTTTAACCTGAAACACAAATTTGTATGGATTTGACAGTTTGAATACGCAGTTTATGTACATAGTTAGTATGGAAATTTATCCTGTTGCATTGCAATCAAAGTTTCGTGATCACCCCCCTGGTAGGCGATCAAGTAACTTGATTGCAATCAATAGAAATACATAAATATATGGATTTGACAGTTTCAATGCGCAGTTTATGTGCATAGTTACCATGGAAATGTTCAAATTTGGAATTAAATTTCTCCTGTTGCATTGCAATCTAAGTTTCGTGTTCACGCCGTTGATCGTTAGCACCTAATGGAAGGTCTTTTTTTATTCTTTGACATTTATATTATTAAAATTGATTATTTTGTGTGATTATTTGAATAATCATTATTTGTAAAATTTATAATTGATTTTGTTTGTTTCTTTTTTATTGTGAATTTTTATGTAGCTGTATATAATGTATACACTACAATTATATTATATTAGGTCTTTACCTATGAAATTGCCGTTTTGTTTGAAAAAAGTTAAAGTATTTTTTTTTCGAACTTATTTATTTCTTTTATTCAAAGTAATCACCCCTGCAATCAATGCATCTTTGCCAACGCTGTGGCAGTTTATGGATGCCCTTCTTGAAAAAATCAGCAGGACGGGAGACAACAAACTCTTCAAAGGCGTTTTGTACTGCCTCTCGGGAATTGAATTTTTTTCCCGCTAAAAAGTTGTCCAAATTTTGGAAAAAGTAATAGTCGGTAGGCGCAAGATCTGGTGAGTATGGCGGATGAGGGAGAGCTTCCAAACCCAACTCATGCAGCTTAGAGACGGTCTGTTGTGCAGTATGGGGTCGCGCGTTGTCGTGAAGTAGCAGTGGAGACGACCGATTGACCAAAGCTGGTTGCAGACGTGCGAGTTTCGCCATCATTGTGGTCAGTTCTTCAATGTACACATCTGCAGTAATGCTCTCGCCGTTTTGTAAAAAGCTATGATGAATCACATCAGCACTAGATCACCAAACTCTGACCAATCACCTTTCTAGGGGTCATTTTTCGTTTTGCACATTGCTTTGGTACCGAACCAGGATCTAACCAACTTGTTGAGCGCTTTCGATTGTCAAAAAGAATCCATTTTTCGTCGCACGTAACAATTCGGTTCAAAATTCCTTCATTTCTGTGCCTGTTAAGCAGCGCAAGGCAAGTCTCGACGCGTACGTTGCGCTGGCGATCGTTAAGTTCGTGGGGCACCCATCTATCAAGCTTTTTTATCTTGCCAATCTGTCGCAAATGGACCAATATTGTTTTGATGCTAACATCAAAAGCTGCTGCCAGCTCAGCTGTAGATTGAGATTCATCAGCTTCCACAATCGCCTTTAATTCATCATTGTTGACCAAAGTTTCCGGACGACCACGAGGTTCATTTTTCAAGTCAAAATTCCCAGAACGGAACCGAGCAAACCAATAACGGGTTGTACGTTCGTTTGTACATTTCTCTCCGTAAACTTCGTTGATGTTACGTGTCGTTTGTGCCGCGTTGGTGCCACGACGGAACTTATATTCCATAATTACACGAAATTTCAAAGTATACATTATGAGGAAAAATGTTGAAATGTAATGAAAATACAACGCTAATCAATAAACAAAAGACTTATGTTGTAAATAGAATGTCATATTTTTAAAACAAAATTCATTTGAATTTAGAATTCATAGCCAATCAAAACTTTTTTTTGTTTGAAAAAGTCTGTACTGCAATACGGCAATTTCATAGGTAAAGACCTATTATTATGTACTCAAATTGACTTTTTAATAATTAATATTTAATAATTAATGTATGACGTGTAAACATAGTTTACCAATAAATGAGTATTTGAGTATTTGGGTCGGTATATGCTGCGGCTCCCAGTTGCAGAGTCGCCACTCCAGAACCTTTTTTCTCCATCTGTCATTGGTTCTGCAAATTATGTGCCTCAGGCCTACCTCTATATTACATTTTTGACGTGGTGGTTACTTTTGTAATGAATACATTATCTCAACTGTAATAAATTATATATATGTTGTAAAAGACAGTAGAAAAAATAAATACATCACTGTAAAGTTTCTTGTAGATTCTTCTTTACAGTTGTAATCGAAGCTTCGGATCGGAGTTTTCTGTTCTGCATTGTGCCGGATTGCTTGCACCAGTAGTGAGAATTAGAACTACTTGTTTTTCAAACTCATATATTGTAATGGGATTGCTATTATTATTTAACAATAAGCACTTTGTAATTTTATACGTTTAGTAAAATAACTTAATTTTTAGTACTTAATATAATTTTGAATTGTAACAGAGCTAAAAATAGCTTATTTGTAATAAGTCTTTTGACTTTGACTTTGACTTACATATTGGAAAAACAAAACAATAACACGATTGTTTTAGTTCGGTACTTTTATTCATTTACAAATACTGAATAAATAGAAATGCCATTGCCATTTCAACGTGTTAATTTGGTGAGATATTCCAAAATATAGCAGTCCTGTTTACACTTCCATTTACTACTGGGGGCAAGAAATCCGGCACACCACAGAAAATAACATTCCGATTCGCATCTTTATAGATCGATGTCGATACATTCTTGATGCGTTCATCAAGAATGTATCGACATCGATCTAACTCTGCTAATATTAAAATTAATAATAATAATAACGCCCAACGATCACATACATAGATCCTGGACCCTAACTAGGATTCCCTGTATCTAGAAGGAACTACGAGGACCATAGTCCCACAACACCCAGACACAGAACAAGTATTTTTTTCTAAGCGCTTTTCTGTGCACAATTATTGGTCAAATCGAGAGAATCAAACCCGTCACCTCCGGTTTATGAGCCTGCTCAACCACTACACAACCGAGGCTGTCAAATGAGTGAACTGAGTGAATGAGTGTGAAATCAACTCTACTAATATTAATGCACAATTAATACAAGAGTTTTACCACCGATGGAAATGCTTTGGGTTACTGTACCTGCAAGGTCATTTAATCCAACTGTAGGCAATAACCTACACTTAGCCGTTTTCTATGCGCCACCTAACAATCAGTTACCGCACGTTGTTGAATGTGCCGTACAGTGCGTTTCTCATGTTTATAACTTACATATATCTGATAACTTTTTAATTTTAGGTGATTTCAACTTACCAAATATCCAGTGGAGTACACAGCATGGCCCATTGCACTTAAAACGAGGCTCAGTGGAAATGCAAAATGCTGGCAAGCTTCTTTTAGAAGAATTTTATTTACTTGGCTTAGAGCAATGTAATTACTCAAAAAATATTCACGGCAACACGCTTGACCTTGTATTTAATAATTTTACTGCGTCCTGCAGTCGGTCACAAATATCTTTGGTAGATGAAGACAGCGCGCACCCATGTTTATTGATTGATGCCGCCAATATCACTTTATGTCCACTTGATGAACAGTTAACGTCAAAACTTAACTTCCATAAAGGTAACTATAATGACATAAATATGCACTTAAGTAGTATTGATTGGTGTGCCCTATTTAATTCTTGTGATACTGTTGATTGTGCTGTCAATTGTTTTAATTCAGAGCTACAAAAATGCATTAAATTATATATTCCTGAGCGCAGAGTCCGAAATACTGCAAAACGTTATCCATTGTGGTATAATAATGTTTTACTTAAAGTAATTAAAGAAAAGTGGAAGTTACATTCTAGATGGAAGCGTTATAATAATGAGCTAGACTATCAGGAATTCTCTGTGTTAAGGGCACGAGCAAAAAATTTAGAAAATAGTTTGTATACCAATTACATGACACATATACAAAAAACTATTAAGGTATGTCCTAAAAAGATGTGGAATTATATAAGAACGATACGGGGGAAGTCGAACTACCCTAAAACTCTCACTCTGGGCGCGAATACTTACAATAATGGTTCAGACATTTGCAACGGGTTTAATAAGTTTTTTCAAAGTGTCTTTGTGAACCCTTCCAGTAGTTATAACTTAAATAGTCTACACTTGCCGACGTGTGGTGATTCTGGCCTCATTAGTAAAATAACTGTAGATAAAAAATGTATATTAAAGCTTCTTAAACATACAGACGTCAATAAATCTGCTGGAACAGATAATATCCCCCCCATTTTCATACACAGCTGTGCCGAAAATCTGGTTATACCTTTAAAAATTATATTTGAAAGATCGTTACAAGAGTCTAAGTTTCCAACTAAATGGAAAGAGGCTAATGTGGTACCAGTCCATAAAAAGTCTACTAAATCCAAAATAGAAAACTACCGTCCTATATCAATTTTAAATACTTTTAGTAAAATCTTTGAAAAAATTGTTTATGACCAGATATATGGTACGGTTGTGAATGGCATAAGTGAAGCCCAGCATGGGTTTTTACGACGGCGTTCTACTGTTTCTAATCTTGCTGAATTTCTTCAGTTTGTCCTGAGCGGTATGGAGCGAGGGGGACAGGTTGACGTGATCTACACTGATTTCGAAAAAGCCTTCGATCGGGTAGACCACGTCATCCTGTTGGCCAAATTAGAAAGGTTAGGTATCCACGGGGACTTGCTACGGTGGATAAAATCCTACCTGTCAAACAGATCCCAGGCAGTTGTCGTCGGGGGGTACAGGTCTGACTTCATCAGCATACCTTCAGGAATTCCGCAGGGCTCACATCTCGGTCCTCTTCTCTACAACGCTTATATTTACGATATATATACCTGTTAAATATCTTTTATATGCAGACGACAAAAAGATTTTTTATAAAATAAATAATGTCCAAGATTGTACCTACCTTCAAAACACCCTTAATAAGCTCTCCCATTATTACTCCATCAACAACATAACTGTGAATGTACAAAAATGCCAGCAAATCTCGTTTACTCGCAAGCGATATCCCATTGACTTTACATACACGATTAATAATGTTGCTCTCGATAAAGTAGAAGTAGTACGCGATTTAGGTGTTATTCTTGATAAAAAACTAACTATGACTGAACATATTGACGCCATTGTGGACAAGGCCTACAAAAACCTTGGGTTCGTACTTCGTAACTGTAAACCTTTTTCTAACCTGTATTGCGTCAAAAGCGTCTATTATGCATATGTCCGAAGTGTGCTTGAGTATGCGAGTAGTATCTGGTCTCCTTATTATATAACGTATAGAAAAAATTCAAGCCAAATTTATTAAACACCTGAATTACAGAGTTCATACCTATTCTGATTATAGCATAGGCTGCACTCGTCACAAAATTATGCCTTTAGTAGATAGACGTACATTACTAGACGTAATGTTGTTGTATAACATAGTTAACGGTCACCTGGATGCTCCAGTTTTATTATCTAATATTAATATTAATGTCCCCAGAAAGCGTACACGGCATACAACATTATTTTTACCCCCTTTTCAAAATACGAAATATGCAAGCAACGCCCCTATTTCACGTATCAGCTCAACATACAATAAGAAATTTTCGGATCTCGATATCTTTAATACTTCCAAAAATACCTTCAAAAACAAGGTATTCCAACAGTTACTGGGTACGGAATAAGTTACTTCCTATCTATATAATTATACAAAACACACACACACACATACACACACAAACACACACACACACACAAACAAACAGAGAAAAACACAAACAAACACACACACACACACACAAACAAACACACACACACACACCCAGACACGCGTGCATAAATTACCTATTATTAATTAATTAAACGTTAATACTAATAATCATACACCTAACCCTACAACCTTAGCACACCCTCATTATCACTCTTTAAACATGCGTAATGCAGTGCGAGCTGTGTCTCTTTGATTATAAAACTTGTATTACTATCGAGACCTATTATTGGCTACATTAATATTCTGCTTTTATGTAATTACTATCTATATTATCCTAATGCTGTTGGTCTTTTAATAAATAAATAAATAAATAAAATCGAAATCTCGAACAAATTACTCTCAACTCACTCTCAACGGCCCGTATTCATATGCAGATCTTAGATCTGATAGTGATATTGAGATTTCAATTTTGATATTAGCAGTATTAACCCGTATTCATATGCAGTTTATTGTTATGTAATAGGTTACAGTTTGTTCTTATGTAATAGAATATCAAGTATCAAACAATAGGCTATTTGACTACTATTATAAATGAACAAATAAATATTATTTTCATAAAGTAGGTTAAAATGAATGTAATCATTGTAAAAATAAGTAAAATCGGTAAATTAATCACGGAGTAGTACGCTTTTAAAGTTTCTTCGCCTGTCCCTTTCTCGCAAAACAGAGATCGTGTTGAGCTTCCTCACAGCTACTATGAAGGCATGGCTTGTGACGTCACATGCCAAAAAGATTGTATGTAGAGCTACCACAGCTTAGTAATGAGTTACTGTGAGGACTGGTAACTGACGTCACTGCGTGTTTGAGTTGTCTCTTTCTATTTCTGTATTTTAAAATGCCTGTAACTTAGTCATTTTTTGAGATATTCAAGTTTTGTTTTCACAGTTATCTATTTTTTGAGGTATATTATTTATATATGTAATAAAAATATAGTAGTCAAATAGCCTATTGATGACTATCTAAGGTCCGTATTGCAGGACGATGCTCAGTCTTTGATCGGTTCTCAAGCAGAGATTTCATTCACTAATTCATCACTTTATGAATGAAATCTCTGCTTGAGCACCGATCGATGACTGAGCATCGTTCTGTAATACGGATCTAAATGTTATCTATACGTAATTTACTATTGTAAATAAGACCGACAGCTGGTTTTTTATTAAAGTGAACTAAATTAATTACAATATTATCTTAGCCGAAGAAGCCGAAGCCGTCGAAAGACGAAGGCGTATTAATTCAAACTTATCAATTATAACTGTAGGTATTTGCTTATTATGAGCTACGCTACGTGTAGCATAAAATTATCAGATAAAGTAGACACGCTAAAAAACGCTTTTTCGTTTATTGAATTCGAACATATAATTTGTTTAATTGGACATTATTGCTTATTGCTGGCAAAAAAACATAAAGGTCATCTACCTGTTTAGTAAAACTCTGCAAGAGTTGCAGGGTAATCACGGATCTTTGATTCCAATGCAACAGATAATTTCATTCCTAATTTGAAAATTTTCGTAGTAACTATGTACGTAAACTATGTATTAAAACTGTCAAATCCATACAAATGAGTTTTTCTATCAGTTGCAATCGTGATGGCCTTGCTGGTAACATCTAAATTTGCCTGTAAATCATTATTATTAGGTGGTAGGACTTTACTGCAAAGTTCGTCTAGGTAGGCTTTTGCCACTTTGCCAGTTTGTCGGTTTGAAGGGCACTGTAGCTAGTGAAATTACTGGGCAAATGAGACTTTATGATCTGATCTCACAGTTTAGTAATCTTATTATTAGATTGTGCTAATGTCTCTGGATCACGTGCGCAGTGCAGTGTCACGCGAACTTCTATACTTTAGAGTTCCGAGTGACACTGCAGCTGATATGGGCAGCCGTGTCGTTTAAGATCAGGCGAACGGCTAGCTCGTCACGTCATTCCTTAACATAAAAAAAAAAATATTACATATTTCACGTGGTGGTTACTTTTGTAATGAATACATTATCTCAACTGTAATAAATTATATATATATATTGTAAAAGACAGTAGTAAAAAAGAAAAAAAATATATCTGTAAAGTTTCTTGTAGATTCTTCTTTACAGATGTAATCGTTGGTCGATTCGATCGGATCGATCGATGATCGATCGGAGTTTTCTGTTCTGCATTGTGCCGGATTGCTTGCACCAGTAGTGAGAAAGAGAACTGCATTTTTTTTCAAACTCATATTAATGGGTTTGCTATATATTATTTGACAATAAGCACTTTGTAATTTTATACGCTTAGTAAAATAACTTAATTTTAAGCACCTAAAAAAGAGCTAAAAATAGCTTATTTGCAATAATTTTTTTGACTTTGACTTTGACTTACATATTGTAAACAATAACACCGATTGTTTTAGTTCGGTACTTTTATTCATTTACAAATACTGAATAAATAGAAATGGGAGAAAGCTGTTTACTTTTTAACCGATAATAAATAATAAAATAAATAAATCTTTTGACTCTGACTTTGATTTGCCTTTGATAGTCTTGCATTTGACCCCTGTCTCACCCGATGGCTCACCTGGTATCTCACTTCTGCTTTGAAAACTCCTATATTTTTCACGTAACAGGGGAGCTGGTAAGTTGTTCCGTTACTTCGTCGTCCGTGTAATTAATGTGGACACGAAACGCCTTGTGTGAATTGGAAGAATGCCCACCATATATGGATGACATGTTTCTGTGTATGGAAGGCCGGTGGTAAAAAAGGATATTGGGAAACTAATTAGTTTGATTAAAAAAAAAAAATTGAAAAGGAGGTGATCACGGAACTTTGATTGCAAGCAAGCAGGAGAAATTTCATTCCTAATTTGAAAATTTCCACAGTAACTATGCACATAAACTGCGTATTGAATCTGTCAAATCCATACAAATTTGAGTTGATATTGCTTGAAATCAAGTTCCATGAGCGCCTAGCTGGTATCTGGAAGGTGATCACGAAACTTTGATTGCAATGCAACAAGAGAAATTTACATACTAACTATGCACCATAATGTGCCTATTGAATCAGTCAAATCCATACAAATTTGTGTTTCTATTCGTTGCAATCGAGTTACGTGTTCGAGTAGCTGATCTATGATTTAACCCTGAAGAAGGGAAGAAGATATCTATTTTATATCTAACTGTGATATACTAGTCATTGTCAAGAAGACAACATTAACAAAAAACAAAATTATACCGGCTGATAGATGGCTATCAGCCGGTATAATTTTCTTTTTTGTTAATGTTGTCTTCTTGACAATTGTTAATTGTCAGTTTATAAAACATACCAACATTTTTTTTTAACTTTGTTATGTTCACAATGGAGATCTACGTGAACCAACTTCAACTTCCGTTCGCCTCGCATTTACCAGCTCTCCCCAAGCCAAAGAACTCTTAAGCCATGTGGTCTAAAGCACACTCGTTTTTTTAAATATAATTATGTATATTTTTCTTCCATCCAGGCCAGGCTGATGATGGACCGCCGCTCATTGAAACAGGCCCGGCAGAGGCGAATTCAACAACTCCTGGGGGAGCTAGGCATCAACAATTGCACCAGAACCAAGCTGAAGGCTTTGTCAGGCGGGGAGAGGAAGAGACTGGCCTTAGCTGTCCAGGTAGGAGACGTCATGTAGATCACACTGATCATAAACACGATCACAATGATCATAAATATTGCGTACCCTGTAGAAGAAACACACTGATCACAATGATCATAAATATTGCTTACCCTGTATAATAAACGCACTGATCACAAATATGATCACAATGATCATAAATATTGCTTACCCTGTAGAAGAAACACACTGATCACAAATATGATCACAATGATCTTAAATATTGCTTACCCTGTAGAAGAAACACACTGATCATAAATATGATCACAATGTTCATAAATATTGCTTACCCTGTAGAAGAAACACACTGATCACAAATACGATCACAATGATCATAAATATTGCTTACCCTGTAGAAGAAATAAGTGTTAATATACTGTTCGTTTTGAAATAGATAGGTAGGAGTTTTGGCGGGAAAACGCAAAAGATCGGGTCGCCGCATCGTATTACTCGTATTTTCCAAAACTTTTATTTTTTTCAGTGTTAGTACTTAAAATTGGTGGCATTTTATTCGTTAAGTACTGAATTACAGGCATGAGTATGGGAAAGTGGTATAATGATGGTGAAACGTTTCTTTTCGTGTTATTTCCAAAACTCCATAGAAGCTTCTGGTAAAGTTGCCATCACTTTACTAAGAGTATGATTTGACTAGCTAGACTAGATTATGATGATGACTTGGACTGTGACTTGACTTGACACACATATATATATTAAAGAGCTTCTGCCCGCAGCTTCACCCGCGGCGTGGCCTATGGGAAAATAATTCAACCACCCATTTCACCCTCTTAACTATGTCAGTCAGTCAATCAGTCAGTCCAGTCAACCTTTGAGTTATATATATTTAGATTAACTTGAAAATTATCAATTACTTGACACTGGCTAAATACACAAAAGTATGGAGCCTAAACAAAAAAAAAATAGACAGGTAACTATTTCAAAACCAACAGGATTATTTACCTTGCATGGATATAATCTAGACACGTGTGTCAAGTTCAAGCTAACATAATGGCGATCAGCACTGTGTGTTATATTACACAAAACATTTGGAGCTAATTTTGACTCATAACTCAAAAATCTGTACGTCAAGCTATAAAAAGTTTAAGTAGGTTTATCGAAGATATCATCCAAATATGGCCCTTATTATAAAGGAAAATCATTAACAGACTGCCCGTTTCTTTTGGGAACAACCAGTCGTTATACTGATCGAATTTTTTGCAGACTGAGTTCTTTAACTGGTTCTGTACAACGTGATTTATGATGGTATACGAACGTAACGGGTGGCGGCGTTTTGTTATACACAGTGGCATTTAATTCGCTCTTTTCCTTAAATTTGTGTACTTCAGACCATGCTATAGAATATTCGTATAAGGTCCAATTTAAAAAAAATATTGTTTTAGTATTTAGTGCCTCTTAAAAAACTGCATGATAGCCGCAATGTCTATTTAACGGTACACACAGCGCGGGCACCAGCTGAAAACTTTGTAAATGTTTCGTAGGTAATAAAACACCTGCTTTGTTCAATGTCACAAGGCTTTTGTTTAGAATTTAAATTTCATAATACCTAGAGTTAAGGTTTATTTCATAAGTACTTTTTTATTTAATTATATGGGAGCATTCTATAGTATGGACTGAATATATATACATTAAAGGAAAAATCGAATCAAATTCCACCTTGTGTATGATAATGTGGCATCCACAATGAATTATTTTTTCTGTTGCAACGTTTGCAAATGTGTTTGGGCCACAACTCATATAGATAGATAGATAGAGAACTCTTTATTGTTCCACCAATGAAATATAAAATTATAAAGAAGTCTTAAAAACTATGTTACAATGTCTTATCGCTGACAATGATCTCTTCCAGACAACCTTTAGATGGACAGTATCAAATGCAAAATAATTATTTAGTTACTTAATGTTGTTTTAAACAAATAACACAACGTTATTTCATGTTATTTTTAACACAATAACGTTATTTAATATTGTTTGAAACACATAACAACGTTATTCCAAGTTTTTTAAACACATTACACAACATTATTTAATGTTGTTTTAAACACCTAACACAAAATCATTAAATGTTATTGTTATTGTAGTAACATTTTTCTTGTTTTTAATAGTCAATTAAATGATAAATTGTGGTTAAATTGTTACAAAATGTTGCCCAACGTTACCTCAACATAAAAACGTGAAGTAATATTTATTTAATGTCTTTTATAATTGTTACTATATAGGCAATTGAACACACACACAGTTTAATTTTAAGAAAATTACATATTATATAGTATTACTAAATATTTTAAGTTTCGTTTCGTTAATTTATGTTATTGGTGGTACCTATGCTCGCGATGAGCAACATTCACTTTAATAGCAAGACCAACAACTCGAGCAAAAGTAACTTAGTGGATGCAACACACTTTACCGGGTAAAGTGAATTATTCCCGTGGGATGAGCAAATAATTAAAATACTTTTTATCCGCGGGTGAAACCGCGAGGCGCAACTAGTCTATGATATTAAAAACTCTAATATAAAGTTAAAGTTAAGTATATCAGTTTTAATAGCAATACCAACAACTCGTCCAAAATTAATTTTTCAAACTAAATACTACAACGATATAATAACTAATACTAAACAATACCTACCACGAAAAAAATTTGGACTATATACTGGCCACGATGACCTATAGACAGTCCAAACGCTCCAGCCCACTACCAGTACCGCTACTATTAGGTAGCGTACCCAACATTCTGGCATCATTGCCCCGTTGAAATGCAATGCTCATTCGTTGTACCAAAAAGTTAGTTTCCTGTACAAAATAAGCTCCCAGTACACATAGTACAAATAAAAAAAAAGTACTTAATTGCCTTTTTTAACATAAAATAACATCACAAGTATCACAATTATTATTATTGGAAGCAAAAGGGATTCAGCATTGTGCCTCATGTACGTAAACACGTGCACGCTGCGCTGTTTTTCAAGCCACCCCTTGCTCGGACTGATGATCGCCGAGAAGAAAAAACCGGTACAAGCGGGTATCATTGTTAATACCTTAATGTGCATTAACCGCATTATCCAAAACAACTTTTTATTAAATAATATGAAAATATGTATGAAAGATTATTATGCATAAAAATAAAAACAATTAAATTAACTTAAACTTATGCGCGCGCGTGTGTGTGTGTGTGTGTGTGTGTGTGTGTGTGTGTGTGTGTGTGTGTGTGTGTGTGTGTGTGTACAAATAGGTACATAGCCTAAATTTATATAAGTACATAATACAGTCGCCTGCAATAATAATATTACACTGCACATTTTTGATCAAATCTAACTACTTCTTGGGACTGTTTAGTGCAGTATTCAAATCAACTCTGCATATACATCAAAATAGCATTTAAATAAACTAAGAAAAGCTCAAGATTAATTTTGCATCCTATTTACATGATTAATTATAGATGTACGTATACAATTTGCAATTCAACTGGGCAATGCTGACAGCTTGTTAGGTAGTAGCTACTGATAGTGGGCTAGAGCATTTGGACTGTCTGCCATCGCGGCCAGTATAGTATTTTTAATTTTATATATAGTACAGTATTTATAATTTTATTTAGTAATTTAACTGTTTTTATTTCTATGTCTACACACATACATATTTAATTTTTTTATTTATTATATTGTAATTGTAGGCGTACTATGGATCTCGTGTCTGCAATAAAAAAATATTATTATTATTATATTATATAGTCTAAATGTTTTTTTTTTATTGTAGTAGGTAGTGTTTAGTATTAGTTATAATAATAATAATAATAATAATATGTGTGGACATCTCACACAACGCCATCTAGCCCCAAACTAAGCAAAGCTTGTGCTATGGGAACCAGATAATTTTTTTTTTTGTTTGTAAATACATACATAGAATACAATATAACACCCAGACACAGAACAAACACCTATGTTCATCACACAAATGTTTGTCCTGGGTGGGAATCGAACCCACAACCCACAGATCAGAAGGCAGGGCTACTACCAACTGAGCTATCGGGCCAGTCAAAGTTATTATATCATTGTAGTATTTAGTACAAAATAAAGGCAATTAAAAAAAAACAACTTTACAACCCTACAATATATAATATATAATTTGTTTTTTATATACTCACTTTATTATTTCAGATATTAACATTACAAATGTGCGATTTAATTAATCAGTTGCTACGGCTATAGTCATTAAAATTTTATGACGATATGATTATGACAACCTAATAAAACTTAGCAACATCTATATTATAATAAAACTTAGCAACATCTATATTATAATAAAACTTAGCAACATCTATATTATAATAAAACTTAGCAACATCTATATTATAATAAAACTTAGCAACATCTATATTATAATAAAACTTAGCAACATCTATATTATAATAAAACTTAGCAACATCTATATTATAATAAAACTTAGCAACATCTATATTATAATAAAACTTAGCAACATCTATATTATAATAAAACTTAGCAACATCTATATTATAATAAAACTTAGCAACATCTATATTATAATATAAAACAATGTCGTGTTAGTTACACCACTTATAACTCAAGAATGGCTGGACCAATTTATGATTTTTGTGATTTTCGCATTTATCTTCGTCCAGAATAAAAAATTCAATCCTGTACATGCATATTGACTTGACTTAAGTTCGCTGGTACAACAAGTAAAATAAATATGTGTGGACTTAACTAAGCAAAGCTTGTACTATGGGATCCAGACAACGGATACAATACTTATATACTTTTTGTTTGTAAATACATACATAGTATACAATATAAACACCCAGACACAGAACAAAAATCGATGCTCATCACACAAATGTTTGTCCTGGGTGGGAATCGAACCCACAACCTGCAGTTCAGAAGGCACACTACCAACTGAGCTATCGGGCCAGTCAAAGACGAAAAGTCAAATTTAAAAATTTATAGGTTCCTTTATAGGTGCTTTCAATTAATAATGTTAAAGAAGACCCATAATATTGTACGGTTTATAGTATTATTCAGATATGAGGAAAATTACGCAATCGCATACGTAAGGCCACACCATGGGCGGTTATTAAAATAAAATATGTATTATAAGAAGCCAGAACTTGTTTCTGGAAATATTAATGAAACCACGTTTTAATTTATTCTCCTAATCTAAAAGAAGGTTGTATTTCATAAACGTCACATATTGAACAGCACAGAACATCTACGCTCGATTATTCACCATACCATTGATGTAATGATTCGATATAATCGATCAATTATTGTGTCGGGACGATTATTTAGTCTATCGATAATGTCATGTCTTATCGACACTAAAGATCGATATTCCGCCAATTATAACGACAGGACCTCAGCACTAATATCGGCCTTGCTTGTAATCTAGCATCACTAAGCAATTATAAACTTTAATGTTGACATTGTAATTATCAGATCAAATGTGACAATATCGATATTTAAATATGAGTCAATATTATACCACGTATTCATCGATAGTACTTTCAAACTTATAACTCCACAACACTAGAAGTTGCTTTAACAGATCAAATATTTTCCAGCTCCTCAATGACCCTCCCATCCTATTCTGCGATGAGCCAACCACAGGCCTGGACAGCTTCTCAGCAGCCGCTGTAGTCACCCGCCTGCGGAAGCTCGCCATCGGAGGAAAGCTGGTGATATGTTCAGTGCACCAGCCGGCTTCTGGAACATTCGAAATGTTCCATCAAGTGGTGTTGCTAGCTAATGGGAGAACAGCTTTCCATGGGACAATTGAACAGGCTGGCCAATTTTTTGCTTCGTGAGTATATTTCTAGCGTATATTTTTAACACTTCACCAAAAAGCCGCCATTGTCAGTCGATCAAGCCATGGCCTTTGAAAGGCACCATACGGAACGCCTCAACAACCAAACAGCTCGTTAGAACAATAAGGGTCCAGTTTTGGAGATCACAGGTAATAATTTTAAGTCGATCAAGCATGCGTAGACCTTTTAAAAAAAGATCATATTATCACATAAGGACTGTTTCAAAATGTATACCACATTTTTAAGCAGTCCTTTCTGAGAATTCAAAAGGTAGAGCCAATTTCAAAGCACGTATGTTATTATTATATGCTTAACTCTAGACGTATAACTGTTAGGTATTTATTCTGTGGTAACACTAAAATGTCATTTTGCTAGATTGTCGTTCGATATGAACGGACTAAATTGCAAGTTTTAGACATATTAACAGGAGACATTTAGATAACCATGTAATTATGCATATTTGCCAGATGTCTAATCTAGATGTCTGTCTAGATTTACACTAAATGCTATCCAAGCACTAAATCAAGTTTTATTAGAAAATATATACATCTTGATTAAATGTATCGTGTATACATAGTAATTATGTAATTGCAAGCGGCAGATTTGATATTTCAGTCATTTTCGGCTATACTAAAAAATTTGCAGGAGTTATTTACGAACACGTAACAAATATGGAATAAACATTGTTCTAGTGAGTCACTATAAGAATTTAACAAGCTTAAGGTTTGTTATTCGATTAAATTAAATATTGTGAAATATCTTACGCTCACGCAAACCAATCTACGAGGAGATACCTAACATATAAATCCGAGGTCATTCTCAAAACTTCACAAAAACTGTTCTGTCCCGGCTATGACTGAAATTAACTTGGACACTTCCGTCTAGAAAATTATGTACATTAAAAAACAGGGCTTGTCGAATTCTTATATTAGGAGCGTCCAATTTTAGATCCGTAGCCTTGATTCTATTTTTACACTAAATAGGTTTTGCATTTTTAATTAGTTTAAAAAGAACTAACAAAAACGATTTCATCTTTTTTACGGACCGGTCTTTCACCTTATTGCAGCTTGCAATATATCTTATCGAGACATAGTTAAGCAATTTAGTTCGGAACTTCTATAGGCTGATATTATTTTAGAATCTATAATTGTGTGGGTATAGTAAAAGCAGGCCATTAATTACGCGTACTTTTAGAACAAAATCTATCTACTTCTATAAAAATCAATTGCTGTTCGTTTGTCTCGCTAAAACTCGAGAACGGCTGGGCCGATTTAGTTGATTTTGGTTTTGAAATGTTTGTTGTAGTCTAGGGAAGGTTTAAAAGGTGAGAAAAGAAGAAGAAAAGTATTCTATTGGACAGGGTTTGGGTGTAAAATTATTAATTACTACGCGTAGCCGGGGCGGGTCAACTAGTTACTAATAAATATATAAATTGAGTGTTGGAAACTTAAAGTTAATAATCTGTAATCATGGTATTACCATAGTAATTATAATGATTATTATTTGGAAAATAACGAAGATCTAAGATTATAAGAAATTTAAAAAATATAAGAATTTAAAATATATTAAACCGAAATTCATCTTAATTGATTACCATTAACCATAAACAATGTGCCCGCTACTTCTATACCGCGTTTCTCATTTTTTCCTAGATCTAAAGTACCCAATTTTTTTTGGCGGGAAAAAGAGAAAGATTGCTTCACCGCATTGTATTATTCCAAAACTTATGTTATTTTCAGTGTTAGTGCATAAACTTGGTGGCGTTTTATTCGTTATGTGCTGGATTACAGGCGTGAGTGTGGGAAAGTGGTACGAGTATAATGATGGTGAAACGTTTATTTTCGTGTTGTTTCCAAAACTTCCGAGAAGCTTCTAGTAAAGTTTCCACCACTTTACTAGGAATATCAATCAGACTAGACTTTGACTGATGACTTGGACTGTAACTTATATTTCTGCGTATCTTAAGAAATATCAATTACTTGACACTGTCCAAAAAAAAAATTCAAAAAAAAGAAAATATGAAAATCCCGGTATTCCTGGTAATATATATGTAGTCCGTGTGCATACTTTCACCCTAATCAGTTCTGCCATTTTGAGATAATATCCCCACAAACAAATAAACAGACGTTACATTTCATTAGGATTTTACCTACTGGTAAAATACGACCTAAAAAAAATTTCTACTCTGACAACTTAGGATGTCAAAATAAGATTATTTGATAAGCTGTTGACATGTGGTTGATTCTTAAATAGTAACCTTTGATCATTTTAGTTACCCAACTATAACTGGGTTGGTCGTTGAAACGAATTCGACAATGGCGGTTGTGAATTTAGATTCTTTTTTCCATAACCCGTGTATTTTCTAATTTTAATGTGTCGTAGGGGTGAGTTATTATCCATTCGTGAACGTGCACGAGTGTTGGCAAATGGATCTAAGTTTTAAAACTATGCCTTTTCGTTTTCTCTTCTAAACTTTCTTGAGCCTTCAGTAAAATATCCACCATTTCACTCTGGCATTTTGACTTTGACAAAATTGGACTTTGGCACGACATAAGCGTACAAAAATTCCTTACTTGACATTGGTAGAATTATCGCTAAAAATATATAGGAAATCTTTAAACTAAGAAAAAGTAAAACTTGGTATTCATATGACTTAATTATACCTACTTACAAAATTGAAATAGGTAAACATTTCTGTTTCCAGCTTCTCATATTATGTTGAACTATTATTTATTATATTCTGTGTTCCTGTTACCGAGCTACCCACGTTAAAACTGTCAGCCACTAATATTGTCAAGGTTATCCTAATATAATATAAATAAAATAAAATTAACAACTAAACTTTTAAATCACTGATCATCTGTTAGATAAAGTTTGTTGCTAACTCCAAGTCTATAAAATTTATGGACGTTAAATTGTTATTATTGATATGTTCTAAAACACATTCTGTGAATAAGATTTTGTGTTGTAACTAATATTTATATCTTTTTGCTTATAATTTTCGTCTATAACTAATTTAAATCTAACCATTTATGATACAATTTATTATAGTTAAGTGGGTCCATTAATATTTGCGTTTCATAGTATGTATTACAAATACCTACTTAAATGCACATTAGCACAAAAAGATTTCTCTGTAGAATGCAATATTTTTGAAAAACAAATCGGCCAAATTTATCTTGTGGATTTGGTGGTATTGACCTGACCGAAAAACTTATAAAATAGCAATAAAACAAAAACCAACAAAACGAAATAATAAATATGGTGAATAGAACACGCATGGACTTCCGAAGCTTGCACATTTTTGCTCGAATCTCAAAAACTGGAATTTCATCTTATTTTTTGTGAGACTAATGTTTTAGTAGGTTGTAACATTATGATATTTTAGCACTAATAAAATAAAACGCCTTGCCCGAATGCGGTTCACCCAGTTTCTGGCAATAGGATCGAATCTTATTAAGACCAACATTTGAAAAACTTATTAACTCGTCAAATTGCTATTTTTGTTTATCCTTTTTAGCCTAAACTACAAATGCCCGATGGGATTCAACGCAGCCGAATACTATGTCGGCCTACTCGGCATAGAGTTAGACAGAGAGATAGAGAGTCGGGAGCGAATCAGGAAGATTTGCGATGAGTACTCAAGGTCTGATATCGCGGCCAATATCGAAACCAGAGTGGGGGATGTACACGACGAAACAGAATATTTCAGTGGAGAACTAGACGAAAAGGTAAGAAACAGACTTTGAACAGCGATAATATAAACGTAATTTTACAGTATAAGTACAGCAAATAATAATAGAATGAAATAAAAATATCTAGTGTGATTCCGCTAAAACCAAATGATAAGGTCATCTATATTGGGGTGGTTGCAAAGGATTATTGTAGATATATTAATGATAATACCTGAAAAACCCTAAAACCTTAAATACCTACCCAAAGTTAACAATTATAAAAAATAGTATTGTTGTTATTATTACATCCCTGGGGCCCGCAGGTGCGGCTTCTTGTCAGGGAGCTTTCCAGACGCCGCGCCTGGTTGAGTTGACGCACGACCAAAAGGCTGGCACATACCTCGGCCAACGAATTAGCCTAGCTATTTAACTAGGGAATGTTGCCAGCTTTTTGGGTAAGCTTCCTGCAGGTGATCTAAGTTCTGTGTTGTATTTACTTTGACCCCTTTTTACCTACAATATTACTCTTTTTCAATTAATTAAATATATTTTTGGATTATGTTTATATGTAAATTGAATCTTTAATTAAGTGTTAATTGTTGAAAATAAACGCCATTACAATTATTAATATAAATAAAACCTAAAATTAAAATAACGAATATAAAAAATATTATAAATAAAACCTGAAATTATAGGTAATAACAAATTATAGAAAATTATTATTATGATTAAATTTCTTATTATTATAAATTTCCTGATTCTGGGTAAGCGTGCTCCACCTTCGACCTTATCGTCACTTACCATCAGGTGAGATGTAGTCAAATGAAAACGAAAGTAAAAAAAAAACCATTAATTATTCTATAAATTAAAATAAAATAGCCACAATGCGACCAGGCGCCGACCTACCTTCGAAAGAGGTTGTGGTCACAGCCACCTGAAAATCGACCAAGTACAAGTTGGACTAAATTGCATTCTTACATACCTATAACGTATACAAAATGTATGACGTCTTGTTCAAGACCTTACACAGTGCATTTATCAGGTCTAAGTGGACAAAGCACAGCATTTTTTTAAAGTAATTAATTCTTCTTTACGCTTGACTTGGGGAGTAAGCTGATGAACGAGAGGCGAACGGATGCAAAATTTGGTTCACGTAGATCTCCATTGTCAACATAACAAAGTAAAAAATTTGTATCATTATGTTGGTATGTCCGATAAAATGACAATTTACAATTGTCAATATGGCGACATTAACATTAAACAAAAAAACAAAGTTATACCGGCCGATAGATTGAGATAGACTAAAGAAGTTTTATTTCAGTCGTGTGGTCTAAAGCACACTCGTTTATATTAGGTCTTTACCTATGAAATTGCCGTTTTGTTTGAAAAAAGTTAAAGTATTTTATTTTCGAACTTATTTATTTCTTTTATTCAAAGTAATCACCCCTGCAATCAATGCATCTTTGCCAACGCTGTGGCAGTTTATGGATGCCCTTCTTGAAAAAATCAGCAGGACGGGAGACAACAAACTCTTCAAAGGCGTGTTGTACTGCCTCTCGGGAATTGAATTTTTTTCCCGCTAAAAAGTTGTCCAAATTTTGGAAAAAGTAATAGTCGGTAGGCGCAAGATCTGGTGAGTATGGCGGATGAGGGAGAGCTTCCAAACCCAACTCATGCAGCTTAGAGACGGTCTGTTGTGCAGTATGGGGTCGCGCGTTGTCGTGAAGTAGCAGTGGAGACGACCGATTGACCAAAGCTGGTTGCAGACGTGCTAGTTTAGCCATCATTGTGGTCCGTTCTTCAATGTACACATCTGCAGTAATGCTCTCGCCGTTTTGTAAAAAGCTATGATGAATCACACCAGCACTAGAACACCAAACTGTGACCATCACCTTTCTAGGGGTCATTTTTCGTTTTGCACGTTGCTTTGGTACCGAACCAGGATCTAACTAACTTGCTGAGCGCTTTCAATTGTCAAAAAGAATCCATTTTTCGTCGCACGTAACAATTCGGTTCAAAATTCCTTCATTTCTGTGCCTGTTAAGCAGCGCAAGGCAAGTCTCGACGCGTACATTGCGCTGACTATCGTTAAGTTCGTGGGGCATCCATCTATCAAGCTTTTTTATCTTGCCAATCTGTCGCAAATGGACCAATATTGTTTTGATGCTAACATCAAAAGCTGCTGCTAGCTCAGCTGTAGATTGAGATTCATCAGCTTCCACAATCGCCTTTAATTCATCATTGTTGACCAAAGTTTCCGGACGATCACGAGGTTCATTTTTCAAGTCAAAATTCCCAGAACGGAACCGAGCAAACCAATAACGGGTTGTACGTTCGTTTGTACAGTTCTCTCCGTAAACGTCGTTGATGTTACGTGTCGTTTGTGCCGCGTTGGTGCCACGACGGAACTCATATTCCATAACTACACGAAATTTCAAAGTATCCATTATGAGGAAAAATGTTGAAATGTAATGAAAATACAACGCTAATCAATAAACAAAAGACTTATATTGTAAATAGAATGTCATATTTTTAAAACAAAATTAATTTGAATTTAGAACTCATAGCCAATCAAACCTTTTTTTTGTTTGAAAAGTCTGTACTGCAATACGGCAATTTCATAGGTAAAGACCTATTATATTTCATAGAGTCATATCAGCTTATTGAGCAATTAGGGTTGTGGGCATGCCCGTACCCAGTAGTCCCAGTACCACAGTAGCCTCTGTACCACAGTAGTCGATACGCACCTACATGCATGCGACGGAAACAGCTGGAAGGATAAAACTAATAAAAGGACGATGATAGTTAGCTAAGAAAGTAACTAGTGATTGATGATACTTCATAATACTAGTAATAATATGTGTGGACATCTCACACAACGACATCTAGCCCCAAACTAAGCAAAGCTTGTATTATGGGAACCAGATAACTGATACAATACTTAAATACTATTTGTTTGTAAATACATACATATAATACCATATAACACCCAGACACAGAACAAACACCTATGTTCATCAATGTTTGTCCTGGGTGGGAATGGAACCCACAACCTACAGTTCAGAAGGCAGGGTTACTACCAACTGAGCTATCGGGCCAGTCCAAAAAAACTTGAAAGATGACACCATGTTACTTTTGTGATATAATGTTACATCTAGGTAACTATAGACAGATAAAATCGTAGATTCAGACTTTTATAAAGCTCACGGTAGTTTAGATAAAACACCTAATGGTAAAAACCTATTATGATAGCTCAAAAGTGGTTGATCTTGAAACAGCTAACAAATATGCAGAATTTATTTACATACTTGTTCTTGTTATATATTTAGCATAACCATTTTTTGCATTTGATCTTTAAATTTCTACGCGTGGAAAAAATACCACCGTATTGACAACGAATTTTAAAATTATTTACTTTAAATAACAGCGTCGCTATACCACTGCTATTCTAAAAATTCGTATAAAGACTTTATTTAAATCGCACTAATATTATAAAGGCGAAAGTTTGTATGTGTGTTTGTGTGTATGTTTGTTACTCCTTCACGCTTGAACGGCTGAATGGATTTGGATGAAATTCGGTACCAAGGTAGCTTATACACTGGATTAACATATAGGCTACACTTTATCCCGGAAAAGTACAATTTTCAATTTATTTTCAATAACTAAAATACTTTTTATTCGCGGGTGAAACCGTGGGGCGCAACTAGTACAAAAATAAAAGTAATACATTTAAATATGATGATAAAAATATGATTTACATCATATTTAGATTTATGTATTTACGAGCTTCTGCCCGCAGCTTCGCCCGCGGCGTAAAAAGTAATTCAACCACCCATTTCACCCTCTTAAGGGTGGAATTTCGAAACATCCTTTCTTAGCGGATGCCTACGTCATAACATCTACCTGCATGCCAAATTTCAGCCCGATCCGTCCAGTGGTTTGGGCTGTGCGTTGATAGATCACTATATATGTCAGTCAGTCAGTCACCTTTGAGTTATATATATTTAGAAGATATATATTATAATAGTCTGAATTTCTGTCCGCATATAGATAACTTGGTCGTCCACAAAAGTAAAATAACTCTTCTATTTCTAAACATTGCGTTTGTTTCAGAATGAATATTTCGAGCGCTACTTAACTCTGTAAGTTTACGTAACTTAAATCAATCCATACTAACATTATTGGAAATGAAATGTCAGTTGTCAATTAATTTGACATTTCATTTCCAAAATAATTAAAAAAAATAATCTTCATTCAATTTCCTAATATAAAGGTTATGCCTCAAAAATTATTACATTATAAACGAATAAATTAATAACATTCTATTACGAAACAAATAAATAAAAATGTATCTGCACTCAGATGCTACACCTTCGATCACATCGTCACTTCCCATCAGGTGAGAGTGTGGTCAAATGCTGGACAAGTTTGAAGTAAAAAAAGATCCAATTTTTTTGTTCTAGCAAACATAATGTAGTTTTTATTGGTAATCTGAAAGTTTACTTATTGCAGAGTCAAAGTAAACTATTTGGTGCAATTTTACTGGCTCATGTGGAGAAACATACAATCGGTGAAGCACAATAATAGTATTTGGATCGCCGAATTCCTACTACTCATGGTAAGCTAAAATAAGTTAAATCTAATATAAGATTTTAAGCTGAAATGGTCACTAACATTTCTAAAATATTGTTTCTTATTTACCTACTATATAGAAAACAATATCCAAAACAATATTTTAGAAAAGATTAAATTTATATCAACAAATATTTTATAATTGAAAATTTGTATACGTAGAGACGCGACATTCGAAGATGTATCTATTTTTAAATAAATACCTACACGAAATATTATAGCAACGCATAAAACAAAACCATGATAAACCTTATTTAAACAAATATTTTATTCACTTTTTAAAAATGTCACTGAATATCTTTGAACACAATTCATTGGTTGACAATGAATTGTTCATTGTCAATAATTGTTCAATGGATAACAAGTCTCTCGCCCAATCTAATACCATGTTTAAAATATTTCGATCTATGAACTAAAAGCATGTTAAATTACTATATAAGATCAATTTCATACCAAAGCTATTCATATCCATGCCTCCTTAAATAATAAAGACATCGTCTATTCAGATTATAATAACCGTAGCCAGAGTAATAAAGATTTTATAACTGCCCATCACATATTCCGTCGAAAGATCATTTAAATCTTTGAGTCATAACCACGGTGTATTTTATCAACAGTTAATTGACAAAAACATACATAAATACATTTTCGTTTCACAATGAATAAGAATTTTGTACTTGTTGTCCAATAGTTTTGTCTTTCTTAATGAAAATTGTTTTTACCTTAGCTTTCTCTAGGTATTTATAATATTAGGCATGGCTTAACAGCAGATGACCTCCGGATTCATCGTTGTCATTATACGGTTTTACAATAATTCTTCTGTTACCTTAGTATGGACTTCAACCGCTCCAGAAAGCACGAAGTATTTTATATGAATCTAAATTTTACAAATAACTGCTTCTACTAGATCATGTTCATCGTTGATTTTTACATTATTACTACGTCTAATGAGAAGAAACAGTTTATATCTTCCGATACAGTTAGTTTCTTAAAAGTTGTCTCAAAATTATGTTATTATACTTCATGCTGTTAATTTGACTAGTATTGTTGCCTTCTTGTTATAGGTAGCTGTTTAGATACAATTAGCCAGTCCTTTTAGTTAGGCAGTCCTTAGTTTATTTCTACTTACTTATAGTTTTGCCTTTAGATTTGATTTCATTTCTTTAATATAAAATACTACCGGCAGTGAATTACTTTGTTATTCAAACGGGTTTTTTTCGTATTGTGCATTGGTTCCACGTCCTCTGGGTATAGGCTGAAAACTAGCGCTGGATGTCTTCGACGACGAGCAATGTGCTGAGCCGACACCGAATCGATACTTTTTTTTAAAATTAATTTTTATGTTTATTAATATAGCCTGTTTTGTATTTTAATGTTAGTTGCCTAACATTAGTTATATTTTAGTTATTCAATACTTGCTATTGAATAACTATTTTTCTATTCTATTCTTTTACCCAAGTTTTACATTGCAGGAAGACTCAAAAAGAATGAAGTTCTGTCTGTTTACCTGTATCTAACCTTCTTCTCCCTCAGTTCGTGGGCCTCATCATTTCCGTGCCATACCACGGCCGCTTTGCCGAGCTCGACCAGCGTGACATCCAGAACGTAGAAGGTCTGCTGTACCTAACCATCACAGAGACTATATTCTTGTTCATCTATGCTGTCTTCATCACGTTTCCCAGCGAAGTACCTATCCTGCTGCGAGAGACCGCCAGCGGGCTGTATTCACCACTACCATATTACTTGTCGAAAATGATATTTTGGGTAAGTAGATAGATAGTAATATTACAATAATTTATAGCTATAGTATATTTAACCTCATCGCTATAGGACTTGGAGTTGACGTGGACAATTGGAGATGCTTAGAAATACGGCATTATGTAAGAATCTGGTTTTATTCGGATTAATAGGAGACTGATTATAATAAATGTGCTGTATGTTTCTTTAAATTTAAATATCATTAATGTATTAGAAGGTCAGATTTAAGTTTTTGGAATGAGTGTGACAATGATTTTAAAAAACTGGTAGTTTAAAATAAAATATATTTCCTGCTTTCAGTTTTCTATCCAAGAGCATCATTTTCTGCCAACGTTTTGGTTTACATACATGCTTATGTTCCAAAAATGATAAATCTCACTATATGGTGATTATAAATAGCAATAATTAAATCCAAATGATAATCGGACGTAGGAATCGCACTTCCCCCGATTCTAACATTAAAAATTTATTTGGTCTTTAATTGGGCAATTAATATGTCATCAACATATTTTTTGTGCTACGAAACATAAAGTGGCATTTTAATGACTGTCTTCATACATCTTTTACAAGTACCTATATAAATTATAATTTTATCTCTGTATATTTTGCTCAATCTAATCAGATATGTAAATACAAAATTAATAAATAACGCCCAATGCTCACATACATAGATCCTGGACCCTAACTAGGATTTACCATTCTCATATCTAGAGACTCAGGAACTGGTGGACCCCCACCACTCAACACCCACCCACCAAATCGCACCCAGCCCCACCACACAACAACCACCCAATCCCACAACACCCAGAAGTAATATAATATACAAGAAGTATTATTTTATTACTTTACTAGCTTCTGCCCGCAGCTTTGCCCGCGTAGCCTATAGGAAACGAAGAAGATTTTTTTCATAGATAATTCAACCACCCATTTCACCCTCTTGGGGAGGGAATTTAGAAAAATCTTTTCTTAGTGGATACCTACACTTTACAAAGAATACACCCTCCTAATTTCAAATCTAGCGTCTAGGACTAGCGGTTTAGGCTGTGCGTTAATATAATTCGCTCTCACGACACAGGTCGTCCTAGTATGGGATTCAGGGTTTAGCATTATTTTTGTTATTAGCTTCTTTAGTCCATAATATTCTTAGATGCATAATTCTGTGTGCTTTATCTTATGTGAACAAATAAATTATTATTATTATGTATATACAAAGAAAAATTACAAATATAATAATAATAGGTCTTTACCTATGAAATTGCCGTATTGCAGTACAGACTTTTTCAAACAAAAAAAAGTTTTGATTGGCGATGAATTCTAAATTCAAATTAATTTTTTTTTTTTAAATATTAGGTCTTTACCTATGAAATTGCCGTTTTGTTTGAAAAAAGTTAAAGCATTTTTTTTTTCGAACTTATTTATTTCTTTTATTCAAAGTAATCACCCCTGCAATCAATGCATCTTTGCCAACGCTGTGGCAGTTTATGGATGCCCTTCTTGAAAAACTCAACAGGACGGGAGACAACAAACTCTTCAAAGGCGTTTTGTACTGCCTCTCGGGAATTGAATTTTTTTCCCGCTAAAAAGTTGTCCAAATTTTGGAAAAAGTAATAGACGGTAGGCGCAAGATCTGGTGAGTATGGCGGATGAGGGAGAGCTTCCAAACCCAACTCATGCAGCTTAGAGACGGTCTGTTGTGCAGTATGGGGTCGCGCGTTGTCGTGAAGTAGCAGTGGAGACGACCGATTGACCAAAGCTAGTTGCAGACGTGCGAGTTTCACCATCATTGTGGTCAGTTCTTCAATGTACACATCTGCAGTAATGCTCTCGCCGTTTTGTAAAAAGGTATGATGAATCATACCAGCACTAGACCACCAAACTGTGACCATCACCTTTCTAGGGGTCATTTTTCGTTTTGCACATTGCTTTGGTACCGAACCAGGATCTAACCAATTTGCTGAGCGCTTTCTATTGTCAAAAAGAATCCATTTTTCGTCGCACGTAACAATTCGGTTCAAAATTCCTTCATTTCGTGCCTGTTAAGCAGCGCAAGGCAAGTCTCGACGCGTACGTTGCGCTGGCGATCGTTAAGTTCGTGGGGCACCCATCTATCAAGCTTTTTTATCTTGCCAATCTGTCGCAAATGGACCAATATTGTTTTGATGCTAACATCAAAAGCTGCTGCCAGCTCAGCTGTAGATTGAGATTCATCAGCTTCCACAATCGCCTTTAATTCATCATTGTTGACCAAAGTTTCCGGACGACCACGAGGTTCATTTTTCAAGTCAAAATTCCCAGAACGGAACCGAGCAAACCAATAACAGGTTGTACGTTCGTTTGTACAGTTCTCTCCGTAAACGTCGTTGATGTTACGTGTCGTTTGTGCCGCGTTGGTGCCACGACGGAACTCATATTCCATAATTACACGAAATTTCAAAGTATCCATTATGAGGAAAAATGTTGAAATGTAATGAAAATACAACGCTAATCAATAAACAAAAGACTTATATTGTAAATAGAATGTCATATTTTTAAAACAAAATTAATTTGAATTTAGAATTCATAGCCAATCAAAACTTTTTTTTGTTTGAAAAAGTCTGTACTGCAACACGGCAATTTCATAGGTAAAGACCTATTATGACATTCTATTTACAATATATATTATATTTTTATTTTATTTTTCCTCATAATGGATACTTTGTAATTTCGTGTAATTATGGAATATGAGTTCCGTCGTGGCACCAACGCGGCACAAACGACACGTAACATCAACGACGTTTACGGAGAGAACTGTACAAACGAACGTACAACCCGTTATTGGTTTGCTCGTTTCCGTTCTGGGAATTTTGACTTGAAAAATGAACCTCGTGGTCGTCCGGAAACTTTGGTCAACAATGATGAATTAAAGGCGATTGTGGAAGCTGATGAATCTCTATCTACAGCTGAGCTGGCAGCAGTTTTTGATGTTAGCATCAAAACAATATTGGTCCATTTGCGACAGATTGGCAAGATAAAAAAGCTTGATAGATGGGTGCCCCACGAACTTAACGATCGCCAGCGCAACGTACGCGTCGAGACTTGCCTTGCGCTGCTTAACAGGCACAGAAATGAAGGAATTTTGAACCGAATTGTTACGTGCGACGAAAAATGGATTCTTTTTGACAATCTAAAGCGCTCAGCAAGTTGGTTAGATCCTGGTTCGGTACCAAAGCAATGTGCAAAACGAAAAATGACCCCTAGAAAGGTGATGGTCACAGTTTGGTGGTCTAGTGCTGGTGTGATTCATCATAGCTTTTTACAAAACAGCGAGAGCATTACTGCAGATGTGTACATTGAAGAACTGACCACAATGATGGCGAAACTCGCACGTCTGCAACCAGCTTTGGTCAATCGGTCGTCTCCACTGCTACTTCACGACAACGCGCGACCCCATACTGCACAACAGACCGTCTCTAAGCTGCATGAGTTGGGTTTGGAAGCTCTCCCTCATCCGCCATACTCACCAGATCTTGCGCCTATACCGACTATTACTTTGTCCAAAATTTGGACAACTTTTTAGCGGGAAAAAAATTCAATTCCCGAGAGGCAGTACAAAACGCCTTTGAAGAGTTTGTTGTCTCCCGTCCTGCTGATTTTTTCAAGAAGGGCATCCATAAACTGCCACAGCGTTGGCAAAGATGCATTGATTGCAGGGGTGATTACTTTGAATAAAAGAAATATTAAGTTCGAAAAAAAAATACTTTAACTTTTTTCAAACAAAACGGCAATTTCATAGGTAAAGACCTAATATAAGTTAGTCAGTCAGTCAGTCGGGACTTTGAATTTTATATGTATAGATATTATTCCGATGCTTCTTTATTAATATAATATATTAAGTAAATATTCAGTAAAAACTTTAGAACTCGATTGAAACGTTGATATAATAAGTAAAATCAATATATCAAAATGACTTGAAATCAGCATAGTGGAACAGTAATTTAATTTATTTCAATGGACATAACTTCAACCACCTGTCAAATGAAATATAATATCCGACTACTATAAAAACAAACTTAACAAAAAATGTGTAATTAGTTTGAGCGGTGAAACAGTACTCCAGAGTTACGTTCATAAACATAATTTTCCTTTCAATTTTAACTCTTAAGAATCAGTCACGTATCGAATTGAACTGGTGTAAGAAGTAGGTGAAAAAAATATGTTTTACAACTTTTAAATGAATGTAGGTATCACGAGTGTTTGCCGGTAACAATTAAATAACCATGTTGAAGAAAAGTTTCGGCTTATGACTTTATCACATATTTTATTTTCGTTAAGTTAAGTTACCTGGTAAAATTACATAATAATGTATCTTTACCTGATCTACCAACTTAAGGCCCTGTTTTAGCACGGTGTTTTTTGTCTCTATAACGCTCTGTTAGAAGTAGAAAATCGCAGATCATAATTTTGATGTCAAACTGGGTCTGAAAATTATAATGTGTTGAGTTTTTTTTGTATATTACGTGAAATATGGATATCAAATAAATATTTTATCTAGCCATTCCTATAGAACTTCAGTCTGGCTATTTAATTTGTAAAAAATGTGTTGTTTACGCTGAAAATTTGGAGATTTATATTCATAAAATATTTTTTTGGGGTCATTGGAACAATTTTATTTTAGAAAAACTAAATTACTTAGTTAAATTTGGTAATTTCATTCCTTTTTTTAGTTTTATTTTTATTTACACAAAATTTTTATACGATTATTTTGACACGTCAAGTTACATTTGAAGGGTTGAGAATAAAAAGAGCTTAACTGTCAAATTGATAGTTTCGAGAAAATTGACTTTAAACTTCAACGGCTTCATTTTAATGTGGAGTGCTTATAAGGTAATAGAAAAGGTTTATGTAAGTTTCAGTTGCTTGAAATGTATTCATTCTATTTAAAAATACATAATGTAGTAGGTACTTATTCGTACAATTACTGTAAAAATATAATATAATATAAAAAAACATAATAATATTTCTATGCTAAGCGAATTGTATTCCTGTGTCAAATAAACCGTTTTTAGACTGACAATCTCGAGATTTAAGCCTCATTTCGGTATTTCGAGAATGTGTTGTTGTAGATAATTTCACGCTGAATCCAACGATACCAACAAGTCATTTTGTGAAAAAAAATCAGTTAAACCCTTTTTCTTCTCATCCCTTCATTTGTGCAAAGGTGCTTTTTGATTTTGAGCTTATACCGCGCATTGATCTTCTTCTTTCTATGAAGCCGTACGTGCTTAAAATAGTAGAGTCTACTATTACACTACACTTGTACGTCGCGTACTTTCCTAGTCTTACTTCTACCATCTGTACTTTCCAGATACCCCGAGCTGTGATCGAGCCCATCTGCTTCGCATCCCTTGTGTTCAGCGTGGCTGGTCTCCGCGGCGGGTTCATGGGATGGATGTGGTTCTGCTTTATCTGCATCCTCTGCGCTAACTATGCTAATGCTTACGGTAAGTTCTTACACATAGAGATTGATGTACATTCATACGGTAATAATTAATTTAACGACATAACTTATTTAATGATTGACATGTAGATTTTTCAAACAGTTCCAAACTAAATTTTTGGTTAGAGATTTTATACAATATTTTTGTTTTAATAATCGTTTGTGATGTTACTTTTATTAATGCAGTTTCCATAAATCCTACTAATTAATATGCATCCTAAATTAAAAAATTTTTCGTCATTGTATTGTAACAAAATAATGCTCGAAAATGTTTTCAGAAAAGATTACCAAATTAGATAAAATAGATTTTTATAATTTCAGTTATTATACAAATCAACTTATTACGAGTCAGATTGATAAACGTAAAAGATTTTCGAGCACATGAAACAGTTCATTACTCACACTCAATACTTGAACACACTTAATACCTAATTGGCACACCAATTCCTTCCAGGCTCATTCCTCTCCGCTGTTTTCGACAGCATGGAAACCGCGGCCCTTTTTTCTGTCCCCTTCGAGCTTATCGGCACCATGTTCTCCGGGCTTTACCTCAACTTAGGCAGCGTGTCCCCCTGGGTTTCCTGGCTTAGATACGCTTCCCCCTTCTACTACGGAGTCGAATCCATCTCCATCCTCCAATGGGACTCCATCGAAACAATCGATTGCGTTAAAATCCCTGGCATACCTTGCATCAAAACTGGACCAGAGGTCCTTAACAGATATGGCTACTTGGAAGAACACTTTTGGAGAAACTGCAGCTGCTTAGCAATTATGTACTGCGTAGGCCACTTTGTTGCTTTTGTTATGGTTATGAAGAGAAGTAGGGGAACACCTGTATATTGAAAACTTAGGATTGTTAATTTTATACAGGTAAAAACTGATTGCCTCAATTGACGTGTCAAAATTCAAAATAGTTTTGAGTAGCTGAATCTCGATTTTTTATCTGTTTACAGATTTTTTGAACATTTTATCTGGTTTTTATATTTTATAAATAAATTATTACGAGAGGCCTTTTCTGTTTTTTTTCCTTCCTGTTTCCTCCTTGATTTAAATCTAATCAGAAATTTAATTCACCCACTCTTTACTTCTGTTATGGTAAATATGCACTACCTCTGGATGTCTGGACCATACTGAAGAACTAACAGTGTAATCGTCAAAGTTCCTTATTGCAAGTAAGCATCTTAATTATTATGTAGCAAAATTTAATTAATGCCATAGCTTTTACCAATATGTCTATAATATTGTAGCTAGATACCCTCCAGCACCTTTACCCTGAACCTAAACTTTTCTAACGTTGAAATTGTGTTTTATTTAATAGAATTCATAAGTCAACCCGTTTTATTTTTAATGTTTATGTATGACGTGACGATTTAGTCGTGCACCTGATATTAAGCGACACTGCCGGCCATGGCATCAGTATGTATCACTCGGAGTTTCGCGTGACACTGCACTGTACACGTCATCCTGAGCCATCGGCACATGTTTAGCGATAGGCGCTACTAGACTGTGCATTGGGTCACAAAGTCTCGTTTGCTTTGTTTGCTAATTTTACTAGCTACAGTGCCCTTCAAACCGGAACGCAGTAGTGTTTGAGCACTACTGCTTGGCGGCAGAATAACTGGCAGCGCGGTGGTACCTACCTAGACGAACTTTGCAGAAAAGTTCTACCACCTAGATTATATAGAATAGCTAGGTTATGGCAATGTCTTTGATGCTAATGATAAGCGTCGAAAGTGGCGTTTCATAGGAGATGCCCGTGTTCAGCAATGGACGTTGTTTAATTAAAAACAAAATAAAAGAATTTGCCTGTTATTTTTAACTTTTAATAAAACTAATAAAAACTAGAGGTCAAAAATTTTATACGTTGTCCATTGCTTAGCATCCACACTGCAGCAGTAATAGTCTGTAGTTGAGAGCTGTACACTATTATTAATTTTACATCCAGCAAAATTATAGCGTTTTATGAACGTCATCCCAAGTATAATTTCTCTTCCAGGCTCTTTCCTCTCAGCAACCTTCGACAAAATGGAGACTGCTGCCCTCATAGCTGTACCATTAGACCTTACAGGCATCATGTTTTCTGGCATCTACATAAACCTAGCAAGCATCAAACCATACTTATCCTGGTTGAAGTACATATCTGGCTTTTACTATGGAACTGAGTGCATATCTATACTTCAATGGGACTTGGTGACTGATATAGACTGCGTGAACGTTCCTGGGGTCCCTTGCATCAAAACAGGTGCTGGGGTCCTGACGAGGTTCGGGTACAGCGAAGATAATTTTTGGAGAAACTGTGCATGTCTTACAGCCATGTATTTTATTGCTAATATTATAGCATATATCATGGTTGTAAAGAGGAGTAAAGGAACTCCTGTATACTAAGGGAGGGTTGCACAATCTATATACAATTAATTTTGAACTACCCGTGGTCTTGTTTACAGCAAAACTATAGTAGAAGCAGAAATGTATTGCAACATTTTAACAGTCATTAAAATAACTTGTAAAATGAATAAAGGCTAAACTCACGTTGATTAAAAAGTCGAAATTAATCTGACCAGGTTTCGGACATATTCGATGTCTTTCTTCTGGGAGCCAGTTACTAACGCAAGCCGCGGCGACCTTACTCGACGTGAGTTTAACCGTTAATAATTTTACAAAATGTGTCATACTCACGATAGTTTTCAAACTAATATTAATATAACTTCATAAATTTAACGTAAAATGGCCGTCACACATTGAAAATAATATGGAGCATTTAACGATGAATATGGTGTGAAAGTTATTTGCGCAACACGCGCTGTGCTGGTTAAACTTGATGGTCGGTTAAGATTACAGTTAATTTTAACTATAGCATTTACGTTAACTTATTATGGTGCAACTCAGCCTTAATTAGGGAGCATTTTATATACAGGTGATAATATAAAACATGACGGCCACGAAAGAGGTCAATTCATACTTACTGCACGGGTAGCACGAGCTGTAGAAATCGACTATATCTCTTCTCTCAAGAAAGCGTCCAACACGGATAACGTCATAAACCTTCTGTTGCGTTTTTATTGGTCAAATGCATTCTCAAGAGTAAAGATATGTTGATTTCTGTAGCTCATGCTAGAGTATGAATCGAACTTAATGGCGGCTGTGAAATCAGCGCGAAACGTTGCGCAGTGGCAAAAATTAGATGTGCCCGAGCAGCGGAAAGCGGTGTACGCAGCGTGCGCGGTCTTGCATGGCACTTCACAGCAGTCATTAAGTTTGAATCACACTCTACCCGTCAGAATTATGGGGACATTTATATGTACCATACTACTTATATACACATAATATATAATAATAGCTACCGAATGACACCTAGATACTGTAAACGTTAAAATTAATAATTATTTACTAGTAAGTTGTAATTACAGGTCAGCGCAGCTGCGCAGCAGATGAATGATTGTTTGTGATTTGTTTTGTTTGATGAGATGCGTCGCTAGCGCTTAGTAGTGGGTGGTATGATTGTATGTAGTACCTAGTTCGTTAAATTAATAAAGTCACCTTGTGAACGCACAAGGTTTAACGAAAAAAAGATAATTATTATGATCCATATATTAGGTCTTTACCTATGAAATTGCCGTTTTGTTTGAAAAAAGTTAAAGTATTTTTTTTTTTCGAACGTATTTATTTCTTTTATTCAAAGTAATCACCCCTGCAATCAATGCATCTTTGCCAACGCTGTGGCAGTTTATGGATGCCCTTCTTGAAAAAATCAGCAGGATGGAAGAAAACAAACTCTTCAAAGGCGTTTTGTACTGCCTCTCGGGAATAGAATTTTTTTCCCGCTAAAAAGTTGGCAAAATTTTGGAAAAAGTAATAGTCGGTAGGTGCAAGATCTGGTGAGTATGGCGGATGAGGGAGAGCTTCCAAACCCAACTCATGCAGCTTAGAGACGGTCTGTTGTGCAGTATGGGGTCGCGCGTTGTCGTGAAGTAGCAGTGGAGACGACCGATTGACCAAAGCTGGTTGCAGACGTGCGAGTTTCGCCATCATTGTGGTCAGTTCTTCAATGTACACATCTGCAGTAATGCTCTCGCTGTTTTGTAAAAAGCTATGATAAATCACACCAGCACTAGACCACCAAACTGTGACCATCACCTTTCTAGGGGTCATTTTTCGTTTTGCACATTGCTTTGGTACCGAACCAGGATCTAACCAACTTGCTGAGCGCTTTAGATTGTCAAAAAGAATCCATTTTTCGTCGCACGTAACAATTCGGTTCAAAATTCCTTCATTTCTGTGCCTGTTAAGCAGCGCAAGGCAAGTCTCGACGCGTACGTTGCGCTGGCGATCGTTAAGTTCGTGGGGCACCCATCTATCAAGCTTTTTTATCTTGCCAATCTGTCGCAAATGGACCAATATTGTTTTGATGCTAACATCAAAAGCTGCTGCCAGCTCAGCTGTAGATTTAGATTCATCAGCTTCCACAATCGCCTTTAATTCATCATTGTTGACCAAAGTTTCCGGATGACCACGAGGTTCATTTTTCAAGTCAAAATTCCCAGAACGGAACCGAGCAAACCAATAATGGGTTGTACGTTCGTTTGTACAGTTCTCTCCGTAAACGTCGTTGATGTTACGTGTCGTTTGTGCCGCGTTGGTGCCACGACGGAACTCATATTCCATAATTACACGAAATTTCAAAGTATCCATTATGAGGAAAAATGTTGAAATGTAATGAAAATACAACGCTAATCAATAAACAAAAGACTTATATTGTAAATAGAATGTCATATTTTTAAAACAAAATTAATTTGAATTTAGAATAATAATAATAATAATAATAATAATAATAATAATATGTGTGGACATCTCACACAACGCCATCTAGCCCCAAACTAAGCAAAGCTTGTGCTATGGGAACCAGAATAACTGATACAATACTTAGATACTTTTTTGTTTGTAAATACATACATAGAATACAATATAACACCCAGACACAGAACAAACACCTATGTTCATCACACAAATGTTTGTCCTGAGTGGGAATCGAACCCACAACCCACAGTTCAGAAGGCAGGGCTACTACCAACTGAGCTATCGGGCCAGTCAAATTTAATTCATAGCCAATCAAAACTTTTTTTTGTTTGAAAAAGTCTGTACTGCAATACGGCAATTTCATAGGTAAAGACCTATTATATATAATATATAATGAAGATAAAGCCACTATAGGCTCAAACATCCTGTAGACGGGGAAAGGAAAGGGAAAAAGGATGAATGACGCCTGCCTCCTTTCCACTGGCACCCCATCCTTTCACTGTCCTTTTCCCTTGGACAGGATAAAGCTAATTTACTCTTGTGAATCCAGGGTGGGCCAGCTCGTAGATAATAATATTACTTAAACAGAAAGCTGAAGATAATATAATACCTAAAAATATAGAAAGAAAGAAGAAATAAAATGTTTCAATTCATGGCAACAAATAAATCAATAAACTACATATTCTAAGTACTCGTAACAAATATAATTGGCAGTTGCCACGAACCGGTCCCATCTCAGCATCCATCGTACGACCAGCGCTGATCTTCCGTTGGGGCCGTTTCGGTGTCGTCACGGATCCGCTTACAATATTGAAAGTAACAAAATATAAGAGAAAAAATAAAATAGGTTAAAGTATTGCTGAAGGCTTAGAGGAAGCGCGATATATATATATCTGTGGCTGAAGGTAAGTTGAAAATGTAAGTATCTATATAAAAATTATTGAAACATATTTTTTTATTACCCTGTATTAATAAGGCATTTTATATGCAGTAAAAATGATGTTTATGAACTCAAGCTCAAGGTTGACAGTAAATTCTATTATTTACGTTTTATTAAATTAGTAACACATAATAAAGTCATAAAAATATCATATATTCTAAGGTTTTTACGGACCGATATGCCATTCACAGTCTTGTCAGAATCAAGATAAATAACATAATTCTCAAGAGTTGTAGACAAAAAGTGATATAACAGTCATTGACCCACGGCCTTGAAACATGTCGGTTTTTGATGTGAGTAGAAAAAATAAACTATGCCTACAATCGACCTACGCCAAGATGATTATTGTGTCTGACAAAACTTATAAGAGTACCTAAGTAGCAGAGAGAGATAGCAAGTCGAAATAGGAAAACAAAATGAAATAATAAAGCCTTACCAGAGTTCCGCCGCTGCTGACAAAGACAAAATATAATACCATGCCGGCTTAAAATTCTCCAACAAGCGTACACACACTCCATCCGCGTGGATTCTACCCCGCCTGACCAGTATATTATAATAATTATGTAGGTATAGGATGGAAGCGGGTTCAAATCGCGTTCCCGGTTCAAATTTTCCCTTTAAACATTTTTAGATTGCGTTAAGCAGGCCGTACTGCTATAAAAATCATAAACATTAAGGTATAGGTAGTAACCCTGCCTTCTGAACTGTGGGTTGTGGGTTCGATTCCCACCCAGGACAAAAATGTGTGTGATGTTTGTTCCGTGTCTGGGTGTTATATTGTGTTCTATGTATGTATTTACAAACAAAAAGTATCTAAGTATTGTATCAGTTATCTGGTTCCCATAGTACAAGCTTTGCTTAGTTTGGGGCTAGATGGCGCTATGTGAAATGTCCATACATATTTATTTATTTATATATATATATATATATAATACTTATTATTACGAGTAAATCTATCCTTATAAAAATATCATTGTGGATGGTTATAAATTCTATGTTACTTAATTTAGAAATGGACCAAAAATGACTTGCATAATATTTACTTTATTAACTGTACCACATCATCAACAGAAAAACATCCATTACGGAACATAGGCCTCATGAACTGTATGGTAGAAGTTAACCAGTCATCACATCATTGACAACCTCTGTGGTGTGGTGGTTGAGCAGGTCGGCTCATAACGCGGAGGTGGCGAGTTCGATTCCCGCGGTAGGACAAGTATTTGTGCACAGAAAAAAAAGCGCAAATACTTGTTCTGAGTCTGAGTATGATCCTTGTAGTTACTGGGTCCCTAGATACAGGGAATCCTAGTTAGGGTCCAGGATCTATGTATGTGATCTTTGGGCGTTTTTATTATTATTATTATTATTATCACAGGTTTGTAAAATCATCAATAATAGAAAGTTTCTCACGTTACGTTCGTTGTCACTAAAAATTACATCTATGATATATACTTACGCTATTTTTCAATTATCTGTACCGCTTCCCACATACACACAACATGTACACTAATAACGTCACAGTCTGCCCACTTCCTTCTAAAAATAAGCTTAATATTATACCTACAAAGGCAAAAGCCGTGTCCGTAACTAAATTAGCCTCTCAGAAACCGTGAGACGCCATTGTTCCATTCTATACAAGTCTATTTAATGGACTCACTTGTAGACGTCGCTACAAGGCACGTCACTGCGCGTTGCCTTGCCTATCTTAGCTCAGTACCTTTCCACAATACGATTTCTAACCTTTCTCTGTTTAACGAATAGACATGTCAGAACATTTACTGTGACAAGGCATCAAAGCAATACGTTGATGACGATGTAATCCATCACATAGAAGGGACGGCTAGAGTAATTGGTTTGAGATATAAAAAAGCTTCAAAAGTGTGATCTGTTTGCGAGAAAAGGGTTCTGTACAAAGATTTAGATGAATTAAAAATGGATAAATACAGCAAACACGCAGTACTATAAGGGACTGGTATATTAGGTGTGTGAAAGTGGTCTGTGAAACATAGATGAACTGTTAAACTAACCTATTACAGACTTACACCCTTTGCACCTAAGTCCGTTAAAAATTACGTCATCCTAAAATTAACTATAACCTAACCATGAAGTTCAACCAACATTTTTACTATTACATATATTACTAGTATTTCCCATATTCTTTAATGTTATACCTTATTTTTATCATCGTGCTTAGTTAGTGTTATCTTAAAAGCGGTTAAATGGTGTAACATTTATTTGATTAACTAGAATTTAACCGCAGCTTTGACTAGCATAGTTTAAAGTTAAATCTAGATTGTACTATAGAGGTGTAGAGTAGGCTTGTTACAGAGACTTTAATCCTTGTTCTGACGATTTCATTGCTTAATTTTACGTAATTATTATAAAGTTTGTCTATGTAAATACCACCGATTTAACAGTTATTCTGCCGCCAAACAGTAGTGTGAAATTTGTGCATTGTAACTAGGCATTGTAGCTAGTGAAATTACTGGGCAATGAGACTTTATGGAGTAATCTTATTACTAGATTGTACTGATGTCTCAGGAGGACGTGCGCAGTGCAGTGCCACGCGAAACTATACATTAGAGTTCTGGGTGACATTGCAACTGTTAACGGACGGCCGTGTCGCTTAACATCAGAGGAATGACTAGCTCTTCAGGCCATTCATTAACATTAAAATTTATTATTTTCATTCCATAAACTTAACATCTAAATTTGACTAGATTTAAAGCACCAGATGAAGGTTGGTAAACAAACTACTACAGTAGGTACTGAATGTAAAAAGTTTTTTTTTCACTTTTGATCCCCAAAACTGGACATAACCTTTTTACGATACGAGTGAGTAGGCGATCGGACCGTTTTTAATTTCTAAAATAAACGTATGTGTATTTTTAAGTAGGTTGTCAGGTTATTACCTCTAGAAACATTTTAATTAGCTGTAATCCATATATAGGTACCTACTTACGCCTTTTAACAATGTTCACGTATAGGCACTTACGCCATTTAACATGTTCACGGGCATACTCCGAGGGTTGTGCCTACATACATACAGATTTAAAAAAACAATTTGTGTTCGTGCTTCATTAAACATTTAATTATGTATATCTACAAAACATCTAAATATATATAACTCAAAGGTGACTGACTGATTGACTGACTAATATGTGATCTATATCCCAAACCACTGGACGGATCGGGCTGAAATTTGGCATGCAGGTAGATGTTATGACGTAGGCATCCGCTAAGAAAGGATTTTTCGAAATTCCACCCTTAAGAGGGTGAAATGGGTGGTTGAATTATTTTCCCATAGGTCACGCCGCGGGCGAAGCTGCGGGGAGAAGCTCGTTATACGTTATATGCAAATTTATATATTCAATAACTATTTAATTTATATATTAAATAAATAATTATTTTGTATAAATATACATGCACATACACATATACATACACAAACACATATACATACACATACACACATACATACACATACACATACACACTCATACACCAACACATCATACACATACATACACATTCATACGATCTGACATAAATCAAATGTAACTAGATATTAAATAGGAGAAGCCACTGACTCCTGAAACACAGTGAACACTAGTTCAGGAGTCTATGGATTCACTACATAAACTGTTGTAAAATATTTATGTCAATAAATGATTTGTATTTGTATTTGTATATGAATACATAAAACTTTGGCCCCAAATAAAGTAATTTGGCCCCAGTAAAGATACCAACCATCGCTGCGGTCACGACTTGGATGTTTAAAGAAATACTGTTTTAAAAAAAAGACTTACTTTATTGAAATTATAACTAAGAAACAGAGAAATATAAATGTGTGTGAAACTTGGAGTTCAGTGATGGAATGCCGGGAAGGAATGCGGTCAGGATCTTATAAAGGATCGGTTCGCAGTGTGGAAGGGATGAAGGTTGTGGAGACGCTGTTTATTTACAATTATCTTACAGTGGAAAAATACTAGAGCATCTACTTAACTGATTACATAATACTAATGAGGGTCGCGGGTCACAACTTAACAGATAGGCAACCGCTACAAAAAGTGGTATTTATGATTTATTTTTGAAGTAAAACTTCTTTATGCAAGCTTGCGCTTGATTTGGGGAGTAAGCTAATGAATGCTTAGCGAGGTGAACGGAAATTGATTCACGTAGCCATTGCCAACATAACAAAGCTAAACAACTTAAAATATGTATTATTATATTGGTATGTCCGGTAAAATGTCAATTTACAATTGCGATGGCGACATTAACATTGAACAAACCAAAAACAAAGTTATACCGGCCGATAGATGAAGGTAAAGAAGTTTTATTTCAGTCGTGTGGTATAAAGCGCACTCGTTTTTTTCTACCGTATGTTTCGGAGGACACGTTAAGCCGTCGGATTCAGCTCTTGTCATAAGATAACAGTGAAAGCTCACGGCGACTTAAAGCGGCGGACAACCTGCTAGGCGATCGCGTAACTTAATTGCAACAGATATAAACAAAAATTTGTATGGATTTGACAGTTTAAATACGCAGTTTATGTGCATAGTTACTAAGGAATTTTCTAAATTAGGAATGTAATATCTTGCAACCAAAGTTTCGTGATCATCCTCGCTATCGCGAAAAAAGAAGGGTTCACTTCACGATACAAACTAAACAATATGACTATCTTATTTCATAATTCTCTTGAAGACAGGAAGGTTAGTAAGCATAACCTTTCTTCTCTTCTCTCTTCAAGCCATGATACCCGAGTAGACTCCATAGCATCGTTACGAACAGCAACCCTAGGCCATCTTGAAAGATGAAGTCTGAGGAGTAACCATTCTCCACCAGAACTCCTGCACCATCCTTGATGCATATGGCTGTTGAATTCGATGGGCAATCTGAAAAATAATTAAATTAGTTTAGCGGTGCAGCCAGGCATTTACCCGTTTTCCCGGAACACTGCATGTGCTTAGGTTGGTCAACTCTTATTGATTCTGTGTCCCAGCGTATACTTAATTTTTTAGTACTATCTAGGTAATACTTAGGTAGGTACTAAAAAAGCTGAGGCTTTGAGGACTGCAGGCTATGCCAAGCCCGCATGAGAAAAGGTGAGAGATAATAGTAATGATATTAATAATTATCACCCAACGATCACATACATAGGATATAGATGCCCTGTGTCTAGGGACCAAGGTACTACGAGGATCATGGTCCCACAACACTCAGACACAGAACAAGTATTTGCGCTTTTTGTCTGTGCACAAATACTTGTCCTGTCGTGTGAATCGAACCCGCCGCCTCAGAGTTATGAGCCAACCTGCTCGACCACCACACCACAGATGCTGTCAATATAGAGATAAGTAAGTAATGGCGGGGATTCAGGACGCAAGTATTGCAGGGCTGCAGCGCTGTGCCAAGCTTAATTGCTTTTTATTGCGCGATAAGAGTCACTATAATAATTATCTTTCTCGAGTGATTTTTTCCTTATTCCGTGACCTGGCTTGAAATTTTAAAATGTAGTTTATTATAAGAATAGTTTCTTGTCATTTTACAAGACGCAATATTAACGTCGTGATTCCTGTTTTATAATTTAATTAATACATTAAGTAAGTGATATTTTATATTCTAGAATCATTAAATCCTATTTGTGATCTACAGAAGTTGAATCGACCAAACTAGCTCTGGGCAAAAAACAACTGTTTAGTCTTCCAAAACTGAAACAATAAATCAAACTATAAACTTACGGCAATAAAATGTCAACATAGAATTATCATCAATCTTTTATTCACTTTATAAACCACCTCCGTTAAACATTAAATAAATGACTATATGATATAGATAGGACCATTTAGAGGCACCCTTGCCAGTTTACTTTGACCTCCCGTGCGGCACTGAGATCATATTATCATACATACTGATATTGAAACTGTAGCGTTTACTTTTTTTTTTATATTTTGGCTCCACACTTTTGTGTATTTAGCCAGTGTCAAGTAATTGATAATTTTTCAAGTTAATGATATTTACGCAAATATGTGTCAAGTCACAGTCGAAGTCATCAAGTGAAGTCATAGTCTAGTCAAAGTCATACTCCTAGTAAAGTGGTGGCAGCTTTACTTGAAGCTTCTATGGAGTTTTGGAAACAATACGAGAATAAACGTTTCACCATCATTATACCACTTTCCCACACTCATGCCTGTAATCCAGCACTTAACGAATAAAATGCCACCAATTGTCGCGAAATGCGATTTTTTAATCTGTAAGTAAGTGAATCGATTCTGATTCGAGTTTTGGGTTATCTGTGCTAGTGACATTGTATGACAGAATATTAGGCGGGATAGCGCCTGGGTTTTATTATGAGAAAAAAGCGCGAAGCAGGTACGATGAAAAAAACCAAGTTCAGTGAGAGAAAATTTGGTATAACGATGAAAAACATCGACGAGACCATAATACTAGAGGTAAAGGCAATTCCCGGCGATGCTGGGTAAGTGCTTATAATTAAATGTGATGTGAGTGTTATTGAAAGGGAAATAAAGAGGAATAAGAGTTTTGCTCGGTGGTATGGGCGGGTCATTTGGGGAAGGCTGGTGGACCCTCTTCGGGACCTTCGGGTCCTGAAGGATTAAGGCGAGAGGAGTAATATCGCAGCTGATAATGACTTCACTCGTTGGTGAGAGGATCCAACCACGTCGATGTGGCTCTCGGGTGATTTCATGGTATCAAAGGCGATTCTCACGTTGAAATAAATAAAATAAGAATTGTGACCTCTATTCCTTTCAATGATTCTCAATAAAAATTCATTTGTGGCGTATATTATGTCTAACCTTAAATTGAACCTCAGGCATGACAACGTAGAAGAATACGTGTCGTGTACAACTTCGCCACACCAATTTTATGCACTAACACTGAAACCGTTTTGGAAAATAATACAAAGCGGTGACGCGATATTTTTCGTATTCCCGCCAAAACTCCCTAGCGTTTACTTACAATTTAAGTTTATTCTATAAAATTTACAGGTTCAAGATAATATTGTCTTTCTATTCTAGACTTTGGCATAACTGGTTCTACCGCCTGCCATCCATTCTATTCCATTGTTCAAAGTTCAAACGTTTATGGTAAACTCATACCAATCTTTGTTGTCTTTGTTGCCATGGAATGCCATAAATTATAGGTTTTATGGGTTAATTTATGGTTGACTATGATAATTTTCCCATTAAGTATACCAAATTCTAGAGAACCTTTACCTACTCAATTGTGGTATCGTTAAGAATTAATGTAGGGAATTTATGCAGAATCGGCAATTTAGAATCAAATCGTTTATATGTTTAGTAAACGATTTGTGGCAGTGGATTTCTATGTAAATTACACAAAGCCCCTATAAGTCATATTTATGTGTAATTATTAATAAATATAAGGAAAGAGTTGTTTCTTTGAGAGGCTCATGTTCAGTTGAGTAGTCAATTAGTACCTACAGGCTAATGATGATAAATGATAATTATTACAAGCCTTCGGTCGTGAGTTGTCTGGGTTCGCACTTTTTTGTACAATATCAAAAGAATATAAAAAAAAGAGTGTGCTTTTGACCATATGACTAAAGTAAAACATCTTTAATTTAGCTCCATCTATCGGCCGGTCTAACTTTGTTTTGTTTGATATTAATGTCATGTCATGTCAATGCCATCTTGACAATTGTAATTTTTTTTTTCTTACGTCATGACATGACGAGCAAGTCGCTCGCTTGATGTTAAGCGACACGACTGCTGTGATACTTAAAACTCTAAAGTATAGTTTCGCGTGACACTGCACTGCGCACGTCATTCTGAGACATCAGCACAGTCTAGCATTATGATTACAAAACTGTGAGGTTAGGTCATAAAATCTCATTTGCTCAGTAATTTCACTAGCTACAGTGCCATTCAAACCGGAACACAGTAGTGCTTGCGCACTACTGCTTGGCGGCAGAATAACAGGCAAAGCGGTGGTACCTACCTACACGAACTTTGCAGAAAAGTCCTACCACCTAGTCAATTTGTCATTTAACCGGACATACCAACATAATGATACAAATATTTGACTTGGTTATGTTGACCATTGAGATCTACGTGAACCAAATTCAAATTCCGTTCGCCTCGCATATACCAGCTTACTCCCTCAGTCAAGCGTGCATATAAAGAAGTTTTACTTCAATAGATAATAAGGAAAGAGTTGGTTCTTTAATAGGTTCAGTTTCAGTTGAGCAGTTAATGATAATGATGATGATAATGGATTCGCAAGTTATCCTACCATTTAAAACAAATATAATCAAAATAAAACCATAGTTACTCACCGATGGAACCAATCTGTCGCCAGTAAATATTGCTCATGGCATCCATTGTGTAATAGAAATGGGAGATGAACTTTACATAGTACAGCCAGACTGGCATCGAAGAAATCCGGAGAAACGCCCCAGACATCAGGAACAAGGGGAGATCAGCGCACGGCATCACATCGCCCATGATGCCAGTGGACGTGAAGAGGGCTGCCATGGCTAGACCTTCGACATTGAAAACTTAACTTAACACAATAATAATGTAGGTATAAAGGAATATCTTATTCATAAATTAAATTAATCGAATCAAATTGAATTGAACTGAACTGAAGTGAAAGAGTTGAACTGAAAGAACTGAACTGAAAGAACTGAACTGCAAGAACTGAACTGAAAGAACTGAACTGAAATGAACTGAATTATTTTGCTGGGATTAGTATAAAAATGTCGCATATAGCATATTCTACGCTCTGAGCCAATATTTCAATTTGGCCAGCATAAGCTATATAATAAAGCTATATAACTTAAGTTGTACAATGTACTTAATACATCATTCAAAAATATGTATCTTGTATGTGTGCTTGTAAATAAATAAATAAAATAAAAATAAATATATACGAAATTGTAGAGCGAAATACGATCAGTAAGTAAAGTACCTATATATCATTGGTGAAACAATAATAAGTCATCAATTAGGGTTTTTAGTGAATGATGTGACGAGCTAGTCGTTTACCTGATGTTAAGCGACACGGCCGCCCATAACAGAACAGTGTCACTCAGACTCCGAAATATAAAGTATCGCGTGACACTGCACTGCGCACATCATTAGGACTGTGAGATCAGTTCATAAATTCTCATTTGCCCAGTAATTTCTACAGTGCTCTTCAATCCGAACACAGCAGTGCTTGCACATTACTGCGTGGCAGAATAACTAGCAAAGCGGAGGAACCTAGGGACGAACTTTGCAGAAAAGTCTTACTACCTAGTTACCTAGGTACTTATATGTATTATTGTATGTTTTTCTGTTCCCAAATACTTGTCCTATCGCGGGAATCGAACCCGCCGCTTGCAGGCTATGAGCCGACCTGCTACCACCACACCACTGAGGCTGAATATATCACGCACAAAAGTTAAACTAAGCTGCTTTAACTGACACTAACTGATAGCTGGTTAAACTTCTACAAATAATGTATAACTTTTAAATTTTCTATAATATTTGTATTAAGTAATACGTAGCATGGGCGTGCTACGTAGTGTTGAATCTATCACTTATTGTCCATCATAATTTTTTTTAATAATAATAATATGTGTGGACATCTCACACAGCGCCATCTAGCCCTAAACTAAGCAAAGCCTGTGCTATGGGAACCAGATAACTGATTCAATACTTAGATACTTTTTTGTTTGTAAATACATACATAGAATACAATATGACACCCAGACACAGAACAAACACCTATGTTCATCACACAAATGTTTGTCCTGAGTGGGAATCGAACCCACAACCCACAGTTCAGAAGGCAGGGCTACTACCAACTGAGCTATCGGGCCAGTCGAATCTAAGTCGAATTACTAAAGTAAACACAAATAAATGCAATTTTCAAACATACCATAAGCCAGAGAAGCCACTCCAGCCACCATCAAGACGACCATGAACTCCAAGGACGTGATGATATGGTTAGGAAGTTCTACCGCAAACGTTGATAAAGTGACCAGAGTTATTGGCCAGACGACGCAACGAGGTATCTGAAATAATTAATTAAAATCATTCTTTTGAAGTAAAACTTCTTTACGCACATTTAACTTAGGGAGTAAGATGGTGAATGCGAGGTGAACGAAAGTTGAAGTTGGTTCAAGTCAAACATAACAAAGTAAAAAATTGTATTATTATTATGTTGGTATGTCCGCTACAATGACAATTTTCAATTGTAAAGATGGCGTAATTAACATTAAACAAAGCAAAAACCAATTTATATATATAAATACTATATCTAAACTAAAGAAGGCGCTGAACTAAAGAAGTTTTATTTCAGTCGTGTGGTATAAAGCGCACTCGTTTTTTTTTCTCGATCTTGAGATTACTCATAGCCTGCCACATTCTTCAAGTTGTCCTTTTTGTTTTTTGGTTTGTCGGTGACTTCGATACTACATAATTTGAAGGTTTTTTCATTTCCTGTCGCGTAGTCACACTCAGATAAGTACAATAGTCATGGCGTTACCACTTACAATGAAACATGAATACAAGGTCATTACACAGAATAACGTATAAAACTTACAAAACTTAAGAATCTAGCCACGAAGTACGCTGAGCAGCGATAAACCCCGACCTCACGCCTGAACAGTGCCATTTCGTACTCGAACACATAGAGGGCATTGTACGAGAGACTGAAGCAGACCTCGCTTGTCACCAACCACAGCAACCCTCGGATATCCTGGACTCCGCGCTGGGTGGTGCCCGTGATGCCGACGTAGCAACTACCCAGCACTAGAGAAGAGATCATCTGGAAGGGATTAGTCATTCGGTCATTCTTAATCAGTCTAGGGGTCAAGTTAAGCTAGACGATTAGCAATAACAGGTAATGGTGGTAGGGATTGATTCATTGTTGAAGTGACAGGTTTATATATAATGGGGTCAATGGGGATCATATTTATATATCGTTTGCTTGTGCATCGGTTTAGCAGACAGGTGACGATTACGCGTTTAAGCAGTCGAGCTTTCATTGCAATGTTATGATTTCTTCAATAAAAGACGCGATTTAAGACTGCAATGATCTTGAAGTTTCGTAAGGAAGAGAAGTTACACCAAAATACTTAGTACTGATAATACTGAATTATTATACTGTTAGATAATTTTTATAACCAGGATGTATCTTGCAATTTCTTTCTTGTTATTTCTAAAGTAACTCTTCCATAAATGTTATACTAACATACTGTTATTCTACCCAACTTTGTTAATCCAAGCACTTATTACTAAGCAAGTAGAGCGGCAGGCTAACAGGTTGCAAAATGTTAACTTACCACAGATATGAAAAGCTGTAATATATGATCTTTAACATCCCTTTTTAAAGTTAATGACAACCTCCATAATATCAAATGCACTTGCTTTAACCAATTTCTTTGCAATCTGAAAAGTGAGTGACCTCAATGTAATGCATTAAAATCCCACCGATTCAAATTCTCTTAAGGCATTCAAAAGGTTCGACAAAAAAACATTCAAAAATGAATCACCACACACAGTAAGTGGCTTATCTTGAATATGATAGAACGGCTTACAAAGTCACCTGCGCCATTTATAACATTATCATACTAGTCCAACCACTCGTCCAATACTTTTTTATCCGTCACCCATTTTACCCGTCGCTGACCTCATATTCAAAATTTTGGAGCCGTGGGTTTAATGACTCTAAGACAGCACCAAATAAATTAACATGAAGCTATGTAGGTATTTTATTTCCGGTAGGTACTTACAATTTGAAGTGTCCCAAAGAATCAGAACTGGTTTCGTAACATTCTGTAAAACGATCTTGGTAAGATTCCATGATTTTTTCAACACAGTTCTCGGTTTGATTCGACACGGCCCTTATGTAGAACTCGGCGGGATTGTAATTCAACGGGCAGTGTAGATTTATGCTAATAACATTCAATATTTTGTTAGAAGTCATGATGTTTTAACCGTAGGTGATTTGTTACGGTGAGGTAGCTTGCGTCAATGGGAACAAGCTTTTATTAATTTAAATCGATTGTATAGGACATTCATCAAATCCGTCCTTATAGCTCTAATCATTAGGTGGGCGTGTTTATCTATTGACTACTGAGAAGTCATAATTGGGAGTGATCTGTTAGAGCCTATCATTTTATCGGAATTCCGACCTTGACGTTACTATGTGCACTATATTTTTATTGGTCTCTCTAAAATTAGTACTTTTTAGAGGTATCATATAATCATCTTGAGCAGCTAAAAAACACCACCAATAGCGTTTTGCAAGTTTGTATTCTTGTTTGTTTTCTTTTAGTTTATTTTAAATATCGGTGTAGGCGTAGCTACTATGACAAAAGCTTCTGCATCGAATATCCGTTATTTGGTTATCGATATTAAAACTCGGTTAACCTACCAAATCGCCTACCCAATGTGATGTTCAAAGATTAACATACATACTACTTTATTATCTACTAGTTACTAGCGGTTTCGACATGCGGACAAAAAGTATAATAATAATAATAATAATGAATAATAATACTGCAAGTATTTTTATCATCTGCTTATCCCACGGGAAAATTTCACTTTTACGGGATAAAATATAGCCTATATGTTAATCAAGTGTACAAGCTATTTGGGTACCGAATTTCATCCAAATCCATTCAGCCGTTTGAGCGTGAAGGAGTAACAAACATACACACAAACACACATACAAACTTTCGCCTTTATAATATTATTAGTGTGATATTATAGTGTGACTAGATAACCCACCCTGGCTTTGCACTAGGAAAAATAAATCCAATAAAAAAATTGCATAGGTATATCTACAACGTAAAATATTGAACCTGTTTATACGTATAGACTAACCGTTTCTTTTTTTTTGTGACTGAGTCGCTGAGCGACTATGTCAGACCCGTTATTATATATAAAATCAGGCTAAGTGGACCAAGTCATAGACCATTGCGAAGAGCGTCTTAGCTGCTTCGCCCAATAGCATTGACAAAAGGATTTGTAGCTCCCCAATGTTCACTAAATTTAATCCATATTGGCTCATATGTTGTCTTATTTGCTGACTCCAGACACATTCCACCAACTGATAAATGATAAATATCCTCTATAGACTAACCTTTCAAATACCTCTTTGCATTCATCCTGCGTCCCATGGAACAGGAGTTCACCGTTTGCCATCAGCAGAATGGTACTGAACTCTCTAAACAGGTCACAAGAAGGTTGATGGACGGAACATATCACAATCTTGCCAACGTTCGACAATTTCTTAAGAGCTGTTATAACCAAAATAGCATTATGACTGTCCAGACCTGTAGTTGGCTCATCGCAGATTAGGATATGTGGGTTCGATAGAAGCTGAAAGAGGTTAAGTTTGTAACGTTTTTGTTTTAGAAATTACACACTTTTAGAAATATTTTGTACGTGGCTCTAAAGATTTATGACTTAAGTAGTATCGCCTGCATTTGCCTAAGGGGTGGATGGAATTCATTTGGGAATCTTTATCCTTTACATTTCTTCTTCTATTACCAAAATGAATAATTGCAAAGGTATCATTATCACTGACATTCTGTAAAACTTACCGAGGTAGCCAAAGATAATAATCGTTTTTCTCCACCTGACAAAGATCTAATAGTGGAATTTGCTAGTGACATCAACTTCAGCTCGCACAGTAATGTCTCTAAGACTGCTTTATTCCCAAATGTCTTACTGCTGCCTCTTTTCATTTCTATCTGGAATATAACACCTTTTTTAATCATGTTCGACTAATAGACAGTGCAGATCCAGCCCACTACCAGTAGGTAGCGTACCCAACATGCTGGCAGCATTACCCTTTTGAATTGCAGGTAGGTCAGTGCGGCTTATACAGTCCAAATATTTTTTGTAGCATATAGATAGTGTACCTAGTACTAGCTAGCTAATTCTAGGTAGCATTTAATAATAATTGGTACTATTGTAGTTGTTATTGTATAGTAATAATATATAGTTAGTATTGTTAGTGTAAGGAATAAAGGCATTTTGCATACACAAAATCATTGTGCGTTGTGAATAATCTACGTAAGGAATCAACCGATTTTTTAATTTTCTTCCGTATGTTCTCTTGCCATAAAAAAACTGAAAATCAAATGGAGTATTCCGAAGATAAAAAGCATAAAAAAATAATTCTTAAGAATATATTATCAATCATTATGGGTTGGGGGTTTATGTTTGCTGGGGGTTTATGTTTGCTCGCGTCCGTAGGCTTTAACCCTAGTTTCCCTACACGTGACCCCTGGGTGGTGCCAAAAGAGCAACCAAATAACTGGTGGAAGGCCTTAGCCGCCGGCTTAGTTACCACCCATTAGACAAAACCACGATGCCAAGCGACTCGTCGTGTTCCATCGTGATGTCTAATGAAGCCGTTCTGACGAGTAGATGTGGACAGTTGTGTTGGGTATGCAGACCGGTATTGGTGATGGAGATGCTTTCGCGTCGGAGACCTTGCTTCGGAGGGTAGCGGGATCCGAAGCACGGTGCTCTCTGCTGGCCGACCGCAAGTTGTAGGGGGCCCAAGTAGTAGTCTAGCCAACTACGAAAGGCTGCCCCACCGCTTGTGTAAAATCCTGAGGTTGTCCACAGGGCCAGTTGGCAACTGGAAGTGAGGAACTTGTGGGCAATTTCAGGGGGGTTCGGGCGTCCCCGCAGTCTCCGCGCAAGTTCTCCATTGGCGTAGGAGCTTCTCTATTACTGAGGGTTAGCATCCCAATATCTCGTCCACTTCCTACTTGTCTACCTAACTCACCCAACAATGAAAAAGTCGAAAAAATTGAGCAAGTTTAAACGGCAGATGCACGTCCTCACTCTTAAAGTGCACCTCACAAATATTCGTGGGCTGCACTCAAATCTGCAAGCGGTCCATCATCATCTGGAGACCAACAAACCGCACTTGCTCTTCTTGACTGAGACGCAAATAGGATGTCCATCAGACACGGCATATCTGGACTATCCAGGATTCATCTTGGAAAACCGCTTCCTTCCACGCGCTGGTATCTGCGTTTACGTCCGTGATGATATTTGCTGTTTGCGTCTCCGAAACCTTGAACATCCCCACTTTTCGGTGATTTGGGTGCTTGTGGACACCGGCATTGAGAAAATTCTCTATGCTGGTGTGTACAAATCACATAGCGGTGACCGGGAGACAACTCTTCTAATGGAGTATCTCAGTGAAACGGCAGATGTGGCTCAGCAACGCTATCCTTCGGCTCAGCTTGTTGTTCTGGGGGACTTTAATGCTCACCACCAGGAGTGGTTAGTCCCACACCGGATCACGGACCACGCTGGGAGAGAGACGCGTAAGCTCGCTTTGGCGCTCAATTTAACGCAGATTGTTAAAGAGCCAACGCGAGTGCCTGATATTGATAGCCACACTGCTAACTGCCTCGACCTTCTGCTCACGACTGAACCAGACCGATACTCTGTGGCGGTATCCTCACCCATTGGTAGTTCCGATCACTGTCTGGTCAAGTCCGTTTCAGTATACTCCCCGCCTGACCCAAGCCCTAAGAGCAATCGGCGTGTCTGGAGATACAACTTAGCAGACTGGGACGAGATGCGACATTTCTTCGCTTCATATCCTTGGCGGCAAACGTGTTTTTCTTCTGGAGATCCGACGGTCTGCGCGAATGCGGTTACTGAGGTAGTATGTCGGGCTATGGAATATTTTATTCCATTTTCCGATAAACCCGTGACCAGCAAAGCCAGCCCATGGTTTGGAGCCGAATGTGCACGTGCTGAAGCGCAGAAGCATGCGGCATATCTGGCATGGGCTGACGCTCGAAAACGCAAGGCCTCGGACACTCGAGCTAAGAAGAAAGCCTTTAACGTTGCCGCCAAGGCCTGTAAGAAGGAATTAAGGAAGGCTCGTTTCAATCATATTGGCCGAATAGGGACTAAACTTGCTTCCTACCCAGCGGGTAGTAAGGCTTTTTGGTCCCTAGCCAAATCGGTTGAAGCGAACTTCTGTCGATCCTCACTGCCTCCATTATTGAAACCAGATGGATCGCTGGCTCACACTGCAAAAGAAAAAGCAAACTTGTTTGCCACTCTCTTTGCAGAAGCTTCGCGTTTAGATACTGCTAATGAGGTACCTCCCTGCCTTCCACAATGCGGTGTTTTCATGCCGGAAATACGCATACGTCAGAAGGAAGTACTAAAAACATTACGCAGTCTAGACGTGAACAAAGCCAGTGGTCCCGATGGTATACCTGCAATTGTACTTAAGAGCTGTGCACCCGAGTTGTCTCCCATTCTAACACGCCTATTTCGCCTCTCTCTAGACACCGGAATAGTCCCTATGAGTTGGAAGCTAGCCAACGTACAACCTGTACCTAAGAAGGGCAGTCGTGCTGATCCTGCCAACTATCGACCCATCTCAATTACCTCCATTCTCTGTAAGAGTATGGAGCGTATAATTAACAACAAGCTCTTGGCATACCTTGAAGACAATGATCTCCTCAGTGACCGGCAATACGGATTTCGCCGAAACCGGTCCACTGGGGATCTTCTCGCGTATGCCACTCACATATTGAGCGAAGCCTTAGAGATGCATGGAGAGGCACTTGCTGTATCTCTAGACGTCTCTAAGGCATTTGATCGGGTCTGGCACGACGGTCTTCTGAATAAGCTTCCATCTTACGGACTACCTGCTGGTTTGTGCACTTGGATATCAGACTTTTTGAGGGAACGATCGCTTAGAGTAGTTCTTGATGGCTGCTCTTCCGATCAATTAGCTATTAATGCTGGTGTACCTCAGGGGTCAGTTCTTTCAGCAACACTATTCTTACTCCACATCAATGATCTGCTAAAGCCCGGTACCTTTGGGTATGCAGATGATAGTACTGTTGTTGAAAGATACACATCCAGTGCCCGAGCCAGTGGTGACGACGTCCGGATTGAGAGAGAGGCTATGGTTGAGCGCATGAACCTGGCTTTGAAAGCCGTGTCCGATTGGGGCGATGCTAACTTGGTTAGGTTCAATGCTGCAAAAACACAGGCGTGTTTATTCACTGCTAAAAAGAGCCCACTCCATCTGGCTCCTTCATTCCGTGGTGTATCTGTAAGTTTAGGAAACCATCTTGAGCTTTTGGGTGTTGATCTTACGTCAAACCTAAACTTTGGATCCTACATCGAGTCCAAAGCCAAAGTAGCTTCAAAAAAACTCGGCATATTGTCCAAGGTAAGGCGGTACTTCACACCTGGACAGCTTCTAAATCTGTATCAAGCACAAGTCCGATCGTGTATGGAGTACTGCTGCCACCTGTGGGACGGGTCTGCCAAGTACCAGCTTGAGGCTCTGGACTCGATCGAACGGCGTGCCAAAAGGCTCATTGACGACGACACTTTGGTTGGTGAAAGGCTCCAGAGCCTTGCACATCGACGTAAGGTGGCAAGTCTGTCGGTTTTTTACAGATTACACCACGGTGAATGCGCTCAAGAACTGCATGATCTAATTCTCCCATCACCATTCCACTACCGGACTACTAGACGCTCGGCTAAGCGCCATCCTTTTGTGGTCGAAATACCACCCATTCGTACCAAGCGATTTGACTCAACGTTCTTAATTAGAACGGCTAAGGAATGGAATGCCCTGCCAGCGTCTGTGTTTCCGGCGAAATATGACCCGGGCGTGTTCAAGAGAAGAGTGAATAGGTATTTACTTGGCTAGCATGCTACACCTTCGATCGCATCGTCACTTCCCATCAGGTGAGAGCGTGGTCAAATGCTAGACAAGTTTGAAGTAAAAAAAAAAAAAAAAAAAAAAAAAAAAAATCATAATTATCATATCTGAGTCTTACAAAAATAATGAGTTTAGCTGCGTAATTAAGGTAGGTACTACAGTTTATACGGCGCACAATATGTCACGTCCAAGCAACATCCACGTTCACTAACCATGAAAACCAAATGCTCCATGACGCTTAGACTGTCAATAAACACTTCAAACTGGGGCACTATTTCTACCACCTGCAGTGCCTTGACATTTACGCCATTTATCAAAACTTCACCTTCTGAAGGCAGGGTACATTTGCCTGCCAATGATACCAGAAATGTCGTTTTTCCTGCACCACTGAAAAAGAAAATACTGTAAAAAATTTCAAGCTTTAGAGATTAATCCTGGTGTAAGATTTACCTGGGTCCAATGACTGCGGCAAATTCGCCTTGTTTTATGCACCCAGTAACTGTAATAAAGAAATCAATATTTAAAGACATAAAAATAAAGCACATTAAAATGCCATTTTATTCCAATATTATTATCAGGCTATTTGCTTCCGAACCAAAGCGGATTTTCAGGACATAAGGACGATATATGCCTGCGCTGACGTCCCGCTTGGGGTGTTTTGTGTATTTTCCCCTTTCAGCTCAGTTACTCTAGTCTGTAACTATGAGGCCTCGTTTTTATAGTGGAGCTATGGAACCAAGTCTTGTATTAATGACTTTAGTAACTTTTTTGCTTGCGCAAGTACTTATTATTGTGGAACCGTATAGCTTACCATTATTCAAAATCACTGTTTTTTGCTTGATTGGTTTTCTTTTCCACCATGATTTTTCTTCTGGAGTCCACACTTTGAGATCCTTAAATCTAATGGCCACATTGTGCTCTTTGGAGCTATGATACTCCTGTAATATTTTGAGCGTAAAAATTGTGAGAATAAGGATTAATCAGATGCAGATGGTAATCCAGATAACACTTTTTAGAGATTGGTGAGTCATTTTACATAAATTATGATTAATAGAAACGTGAACACAGTAGGTAAAGAGGTAAAAGGTTAAACGAAATATTTAGCTTTAGCTGCATCATAAGTGGGATACCGCGCCCGTGTCTGCATTCTTTCGTGATCTGGTGAATTATTGGTATGACTATAATATGTATGGCTACTGACTTCAAATCTAAATACGAAAGATATATCTTGTTAATTTATATTTATAGAATCACGATGATTTCAAATATTAAATATTTATACCTGGAACTATGAACTAACCTGGATCTCAGCCGAACATTACGTACATTTTACAGATATTAAATGATTGAATTTGCTTGCGAAAAATCTGGCCAAAGTTAGGCCCTCAATTTTTTTAAATAAAAACTACAGAAGTAACGTATTCATTCCAAACAAGTTTACATACATAAAACAGAATGTAAAGAAATAATATTTGATTGTTTTTATGTAACGGCAGTTCCAGTTATAAAGAATATTGTATATCTCCTTCCAGCTCGAAGCCTTGGACTCCATTCAAGGACGAGCCAAACTACTGTAATGATGCGTTGGTGGAAGCTAAGCTCCACAGCATAGAAGACTGACGTAAATTGGGCAGTTTATCGGCTTGTTGTTGACTGCGTTTTAAAGTGTGCGAAGGAATAAAACAATCTTATTCCTTCATCTCCTTTCTTTCACCGGACACAAGACGCGCGTTTTGCTACGCACTTTATAGTGAGAACAGCCAATGAATGAAACTTGCTGGCGTCCTTATTTCCACCTGACTAAAATCTGTCAAGAGTGAACTTGTATCTTCTAGGCAAGCATGCACCATCGTAAACTGCGTCGTCACTTTCCATCAGGTGATACCGTGGGCAAATGCATTGTCTATAATTTTTTTTTCAAATGTTCATGTGCAATATTAAATATATAAAAGACATTTGAAAAACATGTACATAAGTGACGTTTAAAATTACGAGATTTGGCCCTATATAAGCACTGATCACTATTTCCACCATATTGGTGTGCTTTTAATTGTTTATCTATTATTAATATGCAAATTAATGGCATCCGAACACTTGGACTTCGAGAATCAGCAATACTCAAGAAAAATCCAGAACTTTACCCCGTTTGAATACATTTCACCAAGAACACTAACACTATACTATTTCACATTTAACCGAACTACACTAAATTGTAGATAATATCAACAATCCTAATGATGGAAATATTCGTTGAGTGCAATACAATAAAACTATTGAGAATAAGGGGGACAACAAGCATGCTGCCTGTAGGTGTTATCACAATGCAAATATCCAGATAAGTGTTTAATTTTCTGTTAGCATAAGGTTTTCATTCGCTCGTCTCCTTTTAGTTGTTTTGTATGACTGAGTCTGTATTGTTTGTTTAGTGTTTGGAAATAAATGTAGGTACCTAATATAAAAACCACTACAAAACTGATACTCTGATGTTGGAAACATTTTGGTTGATAATTTATTATCTGTGCGATATTGATGTGTGCTATGTTATCCGTAGTTTCTCTCTTCTCAATATACAGAAAAGTGCGAGCGAATTTTATTTCATTTCACCTGACCAGCCTTTAACATTTTTGTTTGGCTTCGTTCATAAACCGTGCCGATCAAGTTTTTAACCATTGAAAAAGTAGTCCGTCTATGTAGTGACTTTACAGTCTACCAAGATTTTAAATTTGTTTCTGGTTGCAATAGCGTTGCTTCCCCATTTTGCTAGCCGCGGCTTGCGCCTGGAGGTCCAGCGGAGCGCAGCCATAAAGGAAGTGAAGTGTCTCTTCTGCTGTAAGTTAAACGTGTTTTCTTGCCCCAAGTTTATGTTAACATATAGAAAATTATTTTCTATTATTGACAAACTCAAGCCTTTCTTTAAATTATTTTCTATTTTTGACAAACTATTTAATTAATTTACTATTTAATTAATTTTCTCATTCAAATAAATGCAAGTGTTAAAAGTGTAAGAATCATAATACTCTGCTGCATTTTGAAGGTAAACAAGAAATTCCAAAAAATTATACTAATAAAAGCATAGCTCATATTAGTGCAAGTCATCTGAATGACAAGACTCAAGTTCTTTTGCCCACAGCAAAGGTCAAGCTCATCACAAAAAAACTGGTCAAGAAATCATAGTCAAAGCTTTATTAGATTCTGCTAGCCAATCTATATTTATCACTTCGGGAGTTGCAAGTGTGATAGATAAACCGCTAGTGTCTAGCCGCACTGATGCAGTTGGCATAGCCAGCAAAAGGACAATTCATCACTCATTGCAGACATCTTTTCATGTGTGTACCCATAAAAAACAATGGCCAATCTTTTATACGTATGTGATCGTTGGGCGTTATTATTATTATTATTAGTGGACAACATAAAATCAAGGCTACCTCAAAATATAGATTTCTCTATGATTAAAGTGCCAAACAATATAAAATTAGCTGATGACACCTTTTGTACCACAAGTGAGATAGACATACTATAGGGTGTTTATATCTTTTTTCAGACGCTGTTGCCGCAGCTTGAAGAACTGCAACAACGAGATGAAGCTAGCCATTCACACCCAGTTCCATCCCTAGTTCTTCTCAACAAAGTACTGCTGTTTCTCTGTTCTGTCAAGACTGTCACACAGATAGTAATAATATAACAAATTTTTGACAAACAGAAAGAGTCCCAAATACTTTTATGGTACACACGTCTAAACAGCAATATTTTGAGGAATATTTGGAAAAAAAACAGTATAAAATAATAAATTTGAAGTTTCTGTGCCTCCAAAGGTACTTTGTGAGATGAATAATGCATTAGGTGACTCACTCAGCTTAACTTTGAAAAGCTTTCTTAATTTAGTCAAATATTCCATAATATGTACAATAAATGAATATAAAAGCTTTATACTCCAATCCAGAATTAGGTCATGGCTCATTCATTGATATATCTCTCTATGATTTTTCAAAATAAATAAATATGTGTGGACATTTCACACAGCGCCATCTAGCCCCAAACTAAGCAAAGCTTGTACTATGGAAACCAGATAACTGATACAATACTTAGATACTTTTTTGTTTGTAAATACATACATAGAATACAATATAAACACCCAGACACAGAACAAACATCGATGTTCATCACACAAATGTTTGTCCTGGGTGGGAATCGTACCCACGACCTGCAGTTCAGAAGGCAAGGATACTACCAACTGAGCTATCGGGCCAGTCATCAAAAGATCCAGTATATTTTCTGCCTCATCATGCAGTCATAAAGCGGGATGCGGTCACAACATCTTTACATACAGTTATCTATGAAAGCGAGTAAAAAGAATTCACTGAATTAATTGATGTTCAACAAGAGCTGTTTGACCAACACCAATCGTATATCTATATCTGTTAGGTTCTCTTCTTCAGCCTTTAGGTCTACTTCTGAATATAGGCGTTTCCCAAACTTTTCCAAGCCGCCTTGTCATGATTTGAAAGGGTTGCTTAGCTGTGATCACCACGCTAGCCAAGACGGGTTGTTGATCACGGATTAACCAACTATGGCCTTTTTAGCCATTATTACCTACCTACAAGAGATGTTCAGTCAGTTGATAATAATTTATCTAAATCTTAATTCAATGTTTGATATATTTTTCTAAGATATTTGTCCATTTTATTTTCGTCCATTATATTACCTTGACATTATCGTTTCATTCGAATAATATTTATATCACTAAAATTGACAATAGCAATTATGTAAATCTAAAAGATCGATGTTCTTGCCTTTCCTATGTATGTTGTCTGCATTCTCTAAATATATCTGCTTACAGATTCTTGATAAAATAAAGATTATTTTCAATGTGAAGAAACAAATTTAATCACTGGCAGGCTATCGATACAAAAAGGCAGGTGGCGTGGCTGTATAAAAATAAAAACAGAGCAAATGATTTTACCGTGAAACAGCCTGATATAAATGCACAAGCGGAATATTATCTACAAAATTGCTAGAAACATTTTTTTTAACAGGCTTATGCTGTTTGTTTATATCGACCTTTACAGCGTCACCAGGCAGGAGGGCAGACGCTTAAGGCGCCCAGCCTTCAAAAGTGGGAGGCAACAAGCTCAAGGGCACCCCTGGGGCGCGATAATAGGATCGAGAGTGGACAATTCCGGTAGCTGTCTGCAGAAATCCGTTGTCAAGTCAATGCTTCGGCAATTGACTACGCAAGAAAAAAAGAATGAAGTGGTCAAATTTAAAGTCATAAAAATAAACGAAACAACATAAAATGTTATTTTTATCGCCATCTATTGACATCACGATGGCTTTATATTGAGGTACCCAGCACCTATTCTGAAAACATAATAACCGATTCAAAATTAAAACATTCCGCTGTCGATAATCTTTTTACAAAAGTAAAATTAATGCCTTACATAATTACTATTTTGGAATGAACATAGGTAAAAATAAAAAATAAGATAAGAATAAATGTATATATATTAAGTTATTAAAATCCTTTATCTAAGGCATTTAAATATTATGTATGTAGTTTTATTATAAAAAGCTCGTATTTTATCATAAGATTATTATCTCATTTACAACAAAACTATTAGTTGGTTTTTTGTTTTAATATTAGGTAACCATCAACGCGTTGGACCACCCAGGACAATCAGGACCTCCTTTAAGCCACTGTTTATTCTTCATTCTTCAATGTACATAGTAACTTTACTAACAAGCCAAAAGACTATGACCCGTATTACAAAACTACGGTCAGTGAATCTTTGCTCAAGACAAGATTTCATTCTCAAAATGTTGGAATAGTGAATGAAATCTTGAGCATCAATCGGTGACTGAACAATATAGTTCTGCAATACGGGCATAAGATGCAGATCACTCTTTCTACTTAACCGCGTGACTTTTCTCTCGTCGAATCATGCGCCAGTCATGTTGCTGACCAGAAAAAAACATACAACCAACTTAATTTTGAAAACATGACAAATTAGTGCCTTAACAATGTAAGGCACTGATTTGTTTCTATTTGATTGGTATTGACCAAGCCTATACTTATAAAACACCTTAAGATCTCGCTTATCACACAACTGTTGCTATTTCTAAGCAGTTCTGTCACTTAACGATACAGTGAAATGGGCAAATTTTTAAAACCAAGTTGTCTCCTAGAGCGGTTTGTTTGCTTATTTGTCAGTCTAGTTTCCAAGCCTTTCTTTTCTTCTTCCTTTTCTTCTTTACCTTTTCCTTTCTTTTTTCCTTTGACCACACCGTCACTACGACATCAGTGATATTTTAAGTGTAGCGAGTATGTGGTAAAAAAACCTTAGTTATGTTATAAATTATGCCATTTTAATTTCCGCCGGAAATCCTTAAAATCATGCTATCAGCGTAGATGTTGTGTATCATCCGGCCTCGTTCAATCACCGATAAATACAAAAAACTGCTCTAAAATATAAATCGTAAGTATGAATATTAATAGACGATAAAATATCACATGAAACATAGCTAACAAAATAAAATAATATTTAGATACTTATTGATACAAAAGGTGTCCGTCTGTACTAAAATTTTACAGCTCCTAAAATCGCTCTTTACTCCCCGGTTTTTAGTACGTTTATCAAACTCTTGTCAAGTCAACATGCCAAATACTGTACGCTCATTGGTTGAGACCACTGATAATGAACAGGCAACCAATGAGCGTTCAGTATTTGGTCTGCCAAGTTGATACAAATTTAACAGACGTATACGAGAACCCGAGGAAAGTGTTCCTTAGCTAAGTAGTATTTTTATTGTAAAGATAAAACGGCCATGGCCAATGTAACTTGGTCGAAACGTCGAGGTTAGTCAAAATAATGTTTTGATAATTGTTGTACGCGAATAGACCCGTTTTATCTTTACAATAACACTTTTTAAGCTTTCCCGACTTGAACACACAAGTCGTGAAAGCTTAAAAAAGTGTTAAGTACTATTTTAACAGACTTTAGTAAATACAGGCATTCGGATTTTCTCAAATAAAAATCATTCATTCATACATACTTCTTCTTCTTATTTAAGAGTCCAGCTCTTGTCGGTGCAGTAATCGCCATCGGTCTTCGGCCAACGTTTTAACCTCCCTGTACGACATGACATCTATGTTTTCTTTTATTTGAATTTACTTATTTTATTGCTATCATTCATACATACACGCATGCCTAATTTTTATGACTATAGCACCACCACCACGATCCTCACATACAGCACTTCCAGAAATCAATCAAATTATAGTTTTGAGTGCAACGAACTTGCCCGTTTCCACCGACCCTGACCATTAATTATTCTCGTCTTCATAGATGACTAACTGTTGCGCAAGAGTTGTTTTTGGAAACTTGTTCTGTTTTTGTTAGATTATGATAGGTCTAAAATAGGCAGGCAAGAGCCTACATTTTATTTGACTGCAATAATAAAAGGTGTGAAGTTATGAAATGCATCTGCCGAAAACTTTGAAACTGTTTTGTCTATACCGTTTTATAAACATATCATTTTTTAAAACACATCTGTTCTATGCTACCACAGAAAAGATGTGTTCTATTGTAGCATAGAAAATATTTTACCATTTCAACTTGCTAATTTTTAAAGCTAAATAATGTGTCGTTGACTATAATAGGTCTCCTATGGGATCCGAAATGTTTAATGTAGGATGTCAACCCTTTATATAATTTTAATGGAATACATACTTAGATAGATCAATAACTTCAGAAGGTGCCTTGTTGCCTATCTAAAATATTTAGCTTCAGCAAATAAATTTTTCCGTCCATACTACCCAAGGTAGTACAGCTGAGCTTTTTTTATTCTTAATATCGAGTATTGAAATCCCAGTACAGTGCCTCCAACGGTAACTATTCGTAACTAAGAATTTCAAATATTTCCGATAATAGTCGAGTACAGTAATGTACATTCGAACACACTTGTATGTAGAGGTATTGCAGTACCAGTAGTGTTCAAGGGAATATTTCATCCCTTCTGCACCGCTGGCTTCTAGTACTCCGTGAGTTCTTCTTTGCGCACACCAGTGCCTCGCACGTTAAAGCCTTTACAGACATTCCGCCGCTGCTGACACCGACAAAATGTAATATTAATACCATGCCGGATAAATATCCTCCAACCAGCCTATATACATTCTATATGTATAGATTCTAGCCCGCCCGATCAGTATTTAATAATAATTATGTAGGTATACAGCACCGACCGCCGTACACACGCTATGACGCGGCTGTCGTCAGCCTTCCCGATACCTAACTATCATGTAGGTCTTTTACTGCAACGCCATCTTATGACCAGAAACTTTAATAGGCTATTTGACTACTATATTTTTATTACATACATAAATAATATACCTAAAAAATAGATACCTGTGAATCCAAAACTTAAATATCTCAAAAAATTACTAAGTTACAAGCATTTTAAAACACAGAAATAGAAAGAGATAACTCAAACACGCAGTGACGTCAGTTACCAGTCCTCATAGTAACTCAGTACTAAGCTGTGGTAGCTCTACATACAATCTTTTTGGCATGTGACGTCACAAGCCATGCCTTCACAGTAGTTGTGAGGAAGCTCAAGACGATCTCTGTTTTGCGAGAAAGGGACAGGCGATGAAACTTTAAAAGCGCACTACTCCGTGATTAATTTACCGATTTTACTTATTTTTACAATTATTACATTCATTTTTAACCTACTTATGAAAATAATATTTACTTGTTCATTTTTAATAGTAATAGTCAAATAGCCTATTGGTACCGTTTCGGGGCAGTGGGCCAACTACTGTGTCTAACGAGTAGAACTATGGGAACTTTAATAGAGTTCTGAGTGACAGTGTTCTGTTATGGGCGGCCGTGTCGCAAACATCAGGTGAACGACTAGCTCGTCACATCATTCACTAACATAAAAATAAAAGTTATTAAACAGCGCTTAAATATAAAATATACTTCAAGAAAAACCAGGGCAGCATAAATGGCAAAGAGGCTTCGCAGGTATAACCTATAGTAAGTAGTACCTTACTTCGCATACAGACAAATAATAGTTGGACCACTGCCCTATCGAAAGCGGTCCAACTGGCTGAACAGAGTACTTGGACCACGACCCGGTAATGATCAGGGGCCTTACCACGTAAGTCTGGTGAAGATCGTAATCGTGTTCTCTCTTGCTCGCACTCGTGGACTTGTTAATTGGCGCGTGCAGGATGGCAGGCGAAGCCGATTCCCAGAACTTTGATTTAAAAAAAAAAACTTAAAACTAAAAAACTTTGATTTCTAGAAATCCCCAAACTGAAATATGATAAATAAATGAACTGATCTTATAATAATAATATAATAATATGTGTGGACATCTCACACAACGCCATCTAGCCCCAAACTAAGCAAAGCTTGTGCTATGGGAACCAGATAACTGATACAATACTTAGATACTTTTTTGTTTGTAAATACATACATAGAATACAATATGACACCCAGACACAGAACAAACACCTTTGTTCATCACACAAATGTTTGTCCTGAGTGGGAATCGAACCCAGAACCCACAGTTCAGAAGGCAGGGCTACTACCAACTGAGCTATCGGGCCAGTCATCTTCTTCAGTGATCTTCTTTCTTTTCTTCGTTTAATGGCCTGCTATCGCTTTTTAGCGATAATTCTGCCAATGTCAAGTGAGAAAATTTGTACGGTTATGTCATGTCAAAGTCTTATTTTGTCAGTCAAAATGCCACAGTAAAACGGTGGATATTTTACTGAAGGCTCTAGGAAGCCTTGAAGAGAAAACAAAAAGGCATGGTTTTAAAACTTAAAACCATTTGCCAACACTAGTGCACGTTCACGAACACTTAACGAATAATAATCCACCCTTGTTTAATAAGGGTGCGTGTATTTTTGCATTTTAATGTTTATTAAAATGCAAAAATACACGGGTAATGGAAAAAAGATTTGAAAATTGATTGGAAAATAGATTCAAAATTCACAACCGCCATTTTCCAATTCTTTTCAATGAATCTGAACTGATCTTATGGTTATTTATAGACATTTTTCCCCTGCAATCTATTATAAATATCTATTCTACCTATATAATTTTGATTTAATATTTTTCGAAGATATAGGTTTTAAAATAATAGAAGACTCTCTGTCACGTAATATTTTATTAAATTTACAATAACACCCTCACACACTCGTACAATAAGTAGATAATACTTATTACAATAATTATTTGTATTATTATTACCTAAACACTATTATAATAAGGTACTTAATAGGTACATAATCATTATGACTGCAGCCACAAATGGCACTAGAAAACTTGCACCTTCAAATTTCATACAAGTCTATTATTTAGTCAAAATAAGCAGTAACTATTTATCTATTGTACATTATAAATTCGATCGATATATAGGCACTTTGTATTTAACTTGCTTCTTCTATCCTAGGATATGTGTTTTAAAAATGTCAATGTTCAAATCAAGTGCATTAACATAAACATACGACAGTTTCAAATTATGCGATATATTAGTTAAATGTGATACTACCACACGAGTCCATTCTGATAAATAAAATAAATCCAATTTTTGTAGGTGCTTCAAAAAACACAATCACATGACAAATTCAGCAAGTAATATAAAATCTAAAATCCATAGCCGCATGTGAAAGTGCAAGGTATAAAAATAATCTGATTAGGCCTCTAAATGAGAGCCACAATAATGATTGGTCCATTAAATAAACGGCGCGTTGTGATTGGTCCATTAAATGAATGGAGCTCTATTTATTGGTCAGCAATTGCAAGACTTTCCACTTGAATCCCGGTTGTTCTCCCCATTGGCTATCTTGTGCTCGAGTGCGAATCGTTCACCATCTCTGTTGTCGTTGCTTTGAAGTAGTTTGTCATTTAGGAGAATCTGTAAAAAAGAAAGCATATTTTTATAGACATTTGCTTGTACTCATATGAATTGGGCTGCTAAATTTAATGTAGGGATAAATGCAAAAAAATACTCTTTAGAAAACATTTTCTGAAGCATCTGATAGCGCCGGCTTACAGATTTCATTTATTTTTCGAAATAGCTACTCCACGGATAATTTTAAATGTAAAGAAAAAATCCTTCATTTGTGATTCCAATTTATCTTTTAGGATTAAAAATTAATCTGTTGATTAATATACGCATTAGGCGATAATGCTATGAATCATAAATCTTATAGCTACTTTAAATGAAGCATATTTCCAAAAAAATAAATAACTCATATATACGATGCGTAAACCTTGCTACAACAAATAACAGCTAAATATTGATATCAGCTCTTTAATTTTATTGTGAAAATAAAAATATATAATGTATGGTCTTATTAGTACTAATTTTAAGTAACTAATCTCATTTTGACTTGTGAAAGTGCTAAAAATAGCCTATTTGTAATAAAATCCTTTCTTCTAAAATCTACTTTGACTTTATCGCTTAAAAGGATATCTTCCAGACATCCCAGAAATATAGGCAAAATACTAACAAAAGTAAACGATGCTTTTCAGTACGGCAAAAACTATATAAATATACAGACATGAGATTTACTTAAGAAAAATAGGCAACTATACATATAAAATAAACTTTACTTATTACAATAATAATATTAGTACAAAAAAATGTATTAATACATTCATAAATATAAACATGATACAATAGATTGGTGACATAAGTAAGTTCATAATTATTTAAATGATCCCGCCTTTATGCTACACTCGTCAATAGTTACGGTTAAGCTATAAATCAAACAAAGACGGTTTAAAAAAAGCCTTAAAACTGATACGGCAATTAATCTATAAAAGCCTTCAAGTCGAAGCCGACCTACAAGTTACATCACGCATACCATTCTCCGTGTCCTACGACCAATCTTGGTTGAACCACCATTAAACGTGAAGGTGACTAATGAGTTACCATGAAGGTACAAACTAAAAACTGTATAATAATGTGCTTTAAAGTTTATACACATGTCAATGGATCAAACGTAGACCGGGCTCAGTGGCGTGCCTTGGGAGAGGCTTATGTCCAGCAGTGGACTAATACAAGCTGATGATGATGATGATAGTGATGATGATGAAGATGAATCAACCGTGTATATCTTAGGATCGGATGCGTCGGATTAATCTTACTACTGCCAAATGCGTTATATTTCGAATTGTGATCTGGAATCCTTTATTCACTCATGCTCATCCCTTTTTTTTTTGTGTATTCGCTCCACACTTTTGTGCATTTAGCCAGTGTTAAGTAATTGATAGTTTCTCTAGTTAATGATATTTCACGCAGACATGTGTCAAGTCACAGTCCAAGTCATCAAGTCAAGTCATAGTCTAGTCATACTACTAGCGAAGTAGTGGTAACTTTAAACTAGAAACTTCTATGAAGTTTTGGAAACAACACGGAAAGAAACGTTTCACCATCGTTATAACACTTTCCCACACTCATGCCTGTAATCCAGCGCTTAACGAATAAAACGCACTAACACTGAAAAACTTGTCCAATTTTTTTTATGTTGCCTAATTATGTGACGAGCTAGTCGCTCGCCTGTTGTTAAGCAACATGACTGCCCATATCAGTTGCAGTGACACTTGAAACTCTAAAGTATAGTTTCGCGTGACACTGCACTGCGCACGCCATTCTGAGACATTAGCACAGTCTAGCAATAAGACTGTGAAATTAGGTCATAAATTCTCATTTGCCCAGTAATTTCACTAGCTACAGTGCCCTTCAAACCAGAACACAGTAGTGCTTGCGCACTACTGCTTGGCGGCAGAATAACTGGCAAAGCGGTGGTACCTACTTAGACGAACTTTGCAGAAAAGTCCTACCACCTAGTAACATTTCCTATAAACCGTATACCTGGGTATTATTTTCAACAGACTCCAAAGATGTGGTTATCCATTCAGTTGTATTTCTTTAAATATTTGTCACTTCATATCTAAATCATTTATGAACCGATTAGATTTTTTTTTTACTTGAAAGTATTGCCCTACTTTCAGATTGGTCCCATAGAAATGATTACAAAATCAGTTTAATAGTTTGTTTTTTACAATCTAAATGACTGGAAATAATTAACAAACGCAAAGCGTAGAAAACCAACTTCGGTCTTATATGGTTTCCTCATGGATGCCATTGTCAAAACTGAGACCAAATTGAAACGGGACCACACGGAAAGCATCAGCTTTCAAATAAAGAAAAAATCATCAAAATCGGTTCGATAGTTCTGAGGTAACAAACATAAATACAGTCCAATTGAAAACCTTCTCCTTTTTTGAAATCGGTTCATAATAATATGAACGATAAAATCATGAAAGTACAGAGATTGATTAAAGTAAAGCTTTGTTTTTAATAACTCATTATTGTCTACAAATGTATGTAACATTATCGACCACTGCAAGCCGAGTCTTTCTTCATCTAAAAATGCCGCTGCCATAACTTGATATTTTGTTGTGCAACTATATTAAGATTAGATGAATGTTGTTACAGGTTGCGTCATTTTTGTTAAATGACCACTAAACTACTTTGTAACTACTTTTGAAACACCAACCATGTTACCACAAATACATAAACAAGGCTTAGACTTGTTAAACGCGTGTTTATCAATGCAAAATAGTAGTTAGACACTTGTTTAAGGCTTGTTTAAATCTTTTGTGGTTTTTTTTTATACTGCATTTCCACAGACACCTGGGTCCGTGCTTTTTGTTAGATTATTTTTTATATTTTACATATATATTACATATATATATAAAAAACTTTTGTGGTTAAGGCGCAATAGATTAATTTTCAGATAGATTTTAGTAACAAGAGTAGCGGAAGTCCAAAATATTCTTCTTTCAAAAACTTCAGTTATTCAAACTAGCTAAACCAAAATAATGTTGGGCAATAAAAAATAACTATTATAAAAATGCCCTTCTACAATTCAACAGAACCGGAAACATTCCACAAGGTCTCCACGATGGGTCTCCATAAATTACCTAGATAATGACTACGGTATTAGACACAGAGGTTACTCTTTATGTGGTTACACTAGAATGCTCACGTCTTGATGCGAAACTTGTTTAAAATTAGATACCCTTTTTATTTTAACTTTAGTTTATTTTTTAATGTATAAGATTAATTCGGACTATGTTATAGTTATAGGTCAAGATGATCATTTTGAAGTAGTTTATGAGATTGTAATTTGAATATTATTATTATGATAATTAAAATGGTATTAAATTAAATATTTTGTTATACAGAATAACAAAATAATAAAGTTTGAAATGCCTTTTCAATTATAGACGAAAAACGACGAAACATATGCGAATCTTTTAGATAATTATAGCCTCATTATCATACAAATTTTTACTCTGATTTTTAGTCTTAAATCTAGTTTATTTTTTATTATAATGATATATTTTTTTAATTTAGCCTGATTGCTTGGCTTTCAAAGTCGAACGTAATCAAATGCTAGCTTTCACTTACGACTGAACATATTTATAAGCCTCTCCCAAAGTCACCGAACCAGCACCCCTACCGCGTAATCGTTCTGGGAATCGGCTTCGCCTGCCATCCTGTACGCGCCAATTAACAAGTCCACGAGCAAGAGAGAACACGATTACGATCTCCACCAGACTTACGCGGTAAGGCCCCTGGTCTCCAGGTGTATCCTTCCAGTCGATTCCAGCACACATTGTATGCCTACACAATACTGTTTGCAGTAGAACATGTGTCACAGGTGGACTCACAGAGGTCTGTTGTAAAAAAACAATTTCCACTTTTGATAAGCTTTTGAAGTTTTTTTTGTTGGAAGGTCAAAGTCAAAAGATTTATTGCAAGCACGCTATTTTTAGCACTTTTACATGTCAAAATTATATTAGGTACTTAGAATTAAGTTATTGTACAAACATATAACAAAGTACTTATTGTCAAATGTCATATAGCAAGTTACAATACGAGTTTGAAAAAAAGAAGTTCTCTTTCTCACTACTAGTGCAAGCAATCCGGGACGATGCAGAACAGAAAACTCCGATCTGAAGCTTCGATTACGCCTGTAAAGAAGAAGCTACAAGAAACTTTACAATGATGTATTGTTTTTTTCTACTGTGTTTTACAATATTTATAATACATCACAGTTAAGATAATGAATATATACTATATTGTGTAAGTATTTATCTTTTACTTTTTTTTGTTTTTGGATTGGCTCCACACATTTGTGTATTTAGCCAGTGTCAAGTAATTGATAATTTTTCAAGTTAATTAATATATATATATATATATGTGTGTCAAGTCAAGTCACAGTCCAAGTCATCAAGTCAAGTCATACTCCTAGTAAAGGGGTGGCAATTTTACCAGAAGCTTCTATGGAGTTTTGGAATCAACACGAAAAGAAGCGTTTCACCATAATTATACCACTTTCCCACACTCGTGCATGAATGCCAGCACTTAACGAATAAAATGCCACCAATTTTATGCACTAACACTGAAAATAACACAAGTTTTGGAAAATAATACAATGTGGTGACGCGATCTTTTTCGTTTTCCCGCGAAAAAACCATCTTTTATTTTTGTAACATAGAATTTGCTACGTGGTCTGTTTATAGAACTCAGCTTTCCTGTTGTTATTGTTCCTTACCTTATTAACTAAAGAGCGCGCAGCCTCCTCAATGTTGATATTTTCTTTAGCCGAGGTCTCGAACCAGCCCGCGAACCCTTTCTCGCGGCAATACTCGTCCATCTTCGCCGGTGAGTTTACAATGCCTTCTTTTTGTTGGTCACACTGAGGAAGAAAATATACGATTTTGAAGATGTATCGCTCGATTGTACATAATTTTCTGAATCACGATAAGTGGCGGATAATTGAGCATGTGTATTGAAAGCAAAGTGACGATTTTGGTTTCCCCTAATTCAAAGCTTTTATGATGCAATGAAATATGTTTAGTGCCTATAGTATTAAAAAAAAACCTGTGCCGCTAGTAATAGTATAAAGTCTGTCTTACTATCAAATGGATTTTACCAATAATTTTGAATTTAGGGTAAATTTCCTCACACACAATAATAGTAACGCCCAACGATCACATATTTAGATCCTGGACCCTAACTAGGATTCCCCCTGTGTCTAGGGACCCAGGAACTACGAGGACCATGGTCCCACAACACCCAGACTCAGAACAAGTATTTACGCTTCTTTTGTTGCACAAATACTTGTCCTGCCGCGGGAATCGAACCCGCTGCCTCCAGGTTATGAACCGACCTACTCAACCACCACACCACAGAGGCTGTTATTGAACAACATTGAACAAAGCTTACAGCCCGCCCGATTGTAAACAGTTGCCGCCGCTTATAGAAATTTGCAACATTAAGCGTATTACCAACTATTTAACATTGATTGAAGTGTACCCGTGTTGTAGCTTAGAGGAAACACCTCAGTAAACCTGAGGTAAGGTTCATAGCAAGTTTTCCTCTTGACCATAGAGTCGGGCATAAACCCTCTAGGTTTCACTTGGCTAGCATGCTACACCTTCGATCACATCGTCACTTCCCATCAGGTGAGAGCGCGGTCAAATGCTAGACAAGTTTGAAGTAAAAAACAAAAGGTATTTGGTACACAAACGCCGAATCGGCTAAAACTATAAAACACACGAATCAACGTCTCCGTATATTATAAGAACTTAGATTTACAATTTTAAGTTTACTTATTGATTGTTGAAGTAAGACTTCTTTGCGCACGCTTGACTTGAGGAGTAAACTGGCGAGACAAACGGAAGTTGAAAGTTGTTGGTTAACGTAGATCTCCATAGTCGATATAACAAGTTAGTATGTCCGGTTAAATGACAATGTACAACTGTCAAGATGGCAACATTAAACAAAGCAAAAACAAATTTATACCGGCCGATAATTGGAGCTAAACTAAAGAAGTTTTACTTCAGTCGTGTGGTCAAAAGCACACTCGTTTCTATTTACTTGTTTACGAAAGAAGTAAATGATTATATGCTATGTATGATTATACGTTACGTTACATTATGTTTTTACATGTTTATTCCAAATACATACCTTATTCGCGAGTAATATGCAAGGTATTGCAGACCCGTCAGGCAGCTGGACCTTCGTGTCCAGGTCGTTCTTCCATTTGACCACGGCGTCGAAGGTCGCGACTCGAGACACGTCGAACACTATAAAGGCACCCACCGCCTCTTTGTAATATACCCGGGTCATGTTGCCGAAACGCTCTTGTCCTGAAATATTGATTGAGGTCATTAAAAGAGAAATGTTGGACGTAACTTTTGGACGTAAATTCATTGTTTTAATGATTCCTAAAATAAAAGAATTTAGAGACTTGGAAAGAATTTTTTGGATAAATCTTTTTCTTTCTGTTTTATAGGTTTGCGTTTGACAACTATCTCACCTGATAAGTGACGATGTGGTCTAGGTCTAGGTCTAGGTCTAATCAGTGAGTGAGAAGTAGACACGTTCTTAGAAGTAGAGGCAAAAACACTGGTGACAAGAGTCATAATTCTAAAATCTTATTCTTTGCCAAATATCATGTTGATATTTCGAGGGAAAACACTGCGAAGTCTCTTGATATATTACAAAAAAACATAGACAAGTATTATTTTTAGATAAGAATTTACTTCTTAATATATACGAGATATAATATTTATTATTTTTCCACTCTCGAAACGATGCATTTAAGAAATCATGACACAAGATATAAACGATAAATTACAAGATATCCTTATATATAAAATATTTATTATTCCGTTGAAGATGATATCTTCAACGGAATAATAAATATCTTCATATCTGAAAATTATGCAATATTAGTTAAATATGCATCATTTTACTAAGAATGTTGGGCTTGTTTCATATTTAACATTGTATTAATATAAAACCAGAATGGCACAAAAAGATAGTGTGTAAAAGAAACAAAATGGTAAAATTATTTAAATTTAGTTATTCGTTAAAACGATATCGCGTGGATTAATAAGATAAAGAAATGAACGCGGAAGTGTTGGCTTCAAACTGATAATAACTTATCTAATCGTCTACATTCAAATCTAGGATCTTAGTCATACAAAAGTTCACGGCGCACAACTAAGTATAACCAGCTCTAAAATCAACTGCGCAGACATTTATGAAACCAGGAGTTCTGCGAACAGTACATCTCGCGAGCACAGTTTTTTCAACAATTTAGTTGGTAATTAAGTGCCGAATATTCGCCCCTAATAACATCAAAAGTAGCCGCTAAAAATCCCAGAACTCAGACCTAACGATCTTGCATCTTGGCAACCTCTTGACCAATTTTACTTATCTGACACACTTGTTTAGATTGGGTACTAAATGTTCCTTCTAAACGTTATCGAAATCAGTCGGTAAATGGCGCGGTAGCAGATTTCTCCCTATTTGGGGAAACTACCCTAACAATTAAAAAACGCCGACTGCAAAATAAGAAATTCCTGAACTTGGAGAACCTGTATATCTAATTTCGCCAAGATTCGTTGAAAAATACAATGAGTATGGACATCCAGACAGATAAAAGCAAAAATCCAGACACTTCGCACATTTCATTCGCTCGGTCAATAAATACTTGATTGGTCACACCTAAACGAGTCAAAAGTTAAAACATTCATGAAATTATCAGATAAATTTTATAGTTTACTAAACAGTTTATTTATAAAGTACCAGAAGATTAGAACTAATGAAGAAGTAAAGCTGAGGCAGGTATTATTTGATGCAAAGTAGCAGCCCATAACAAACCTAAACCGTCTATTCCAAGTTGTTCCCTCCCTCATATTCCTAAGTTGTCTAGTTCATACAGCTGATTATACAGTAGTCTACATCCTTAATTAATTACCTATACAAATGGTCCACTTTTAGAGGCCTTCTTTAAAATATGCTACCCTGGTACCTCTAGTACTAGATATGATACAACTTAAACCCTAGGCTAGCCGTGTTTCCGTGTTTCAGTAGATATGGCTGGGTTATACAGTCAAAGATACAATGGTTAAAACTATTCTGCCACAGTACTAAAAAGTGTTCGAATAAATATTATACCTTGACTGTTAATGAAAATTTGAACAATATTACCGTCTTACGACTATCGCTGTTTTTAAGATGAAGGAGCAGGACTTATTCTAAGCCTACGTTCATAGATTTAGATCTCCATATACCGATTAGGAACTATTCGGAAGTTCAACACAGTGTTGGTCGCCAACGCCATCTTAATTTAGTTTTATTAAAATGGAGACGTATCTCAGCTTACCGAATTTTATGAGATAGAAATCATAATTGGTAAAGAAAAACATATCAGAAATATCATCGAAACCACGAGAGCAAACAAGATCATAAAATCATGGGCAAACTCATCTACCAACATCTTGGAAGATATTTGATGAACTCAAATTTGACAAAAATAAATATGACATAAGTAAAAAACAAACATTCTTTTTGATCATTAGGTACCATAAAGTTTTACCTTTTTAGTAAATCTAGATTGAATAGGTTCGTGAGAGACTACAAAAAGAACAAAGGAGATTTAATAGGTTCGTGAGCGACTACAAAAAGAATAAAGAGGTTAAAGGAAGTTTAAAGAACTCAAAGAGGCTAAATGAAAGAAGTCGTATGCGAGGCCGTTATTCGACGAGGGGAAAAGTCTATGAGAGAGAATAATACCATAGTTTGTATTGCATCTTTCCTTGGATGAAGCGTCATTCTGTATACAATGTACATGGTTAATATGAAAATGCTAGCAACCTTCTTTATTTTACTTTTCTTAAAACTTTTAATAGGAACTATCTCTCAAGTAACAGATTCTTGTAAAGGATGAAGGAGTACCTGCAATGTCCCATAGCTGAAGCCTGATAACTGTGTTAGAGTCCCAGTTGAGCACTTTAAGCGCGAAGTCCACGCCAATAGTCGCTCGGTAGTGCTGGCTGAAGAACTGATGAACGTATCGTTTGATGATAGAAGTCTTCCCCGTTCCCAGCTCGCCGATTACCAGGATCTTGTAAAGATGCTCTCGCCGTTCCGCACCGGCGGAAGCATGAGACTGAAAGAGAAAGAGTAGGTTCACGTCTCGTCTCTTTTAAAGTTCTTTCATTTTGAGCTGGTCAGAACAGCTTTGTAGCTAATTTCTTGCCTCATCATATGATATACATACTGTTGTGATATGTCTGTCATTAAATCAAGATAGAGGAGTACAATATATATTATACTTATTATTTATTCGGGGTATAATGTAGGCACAGGTAATTGTAAGACATAATTGAATCCAAAGAGTAGCAAACTGCACCCCTACCGCGTAACCGTTCTGGGAATCGGCTTCGCCTGCCATCCCGCACGCGCCAATTAACAAGTCCACGAGTCCGAGCAAGAGAGAACACGATTACGATCTCCACCAGACTTACGCGGTAAGGCCCCTGATCAGAGAGTAGCTCTTTAGTCGAGAATTCTTTGTTGTTTTCGAAAATAGTAACTGGACGCGATAATATATTAGGGGGCTGTAAAGAAGGAGGGCTGTGTGAAAATAGAAAACTCAGGGTCCCACAAAAGTTTTATTTAGGTGTTGATCTTTGGACAAACATGATTATCTCAATCAACGACTATTTATAATACCTATTTAATATATAATACTTACCTACGTTTATAGAAACCGCACGAAAAAAAAGTAATTTACATCTTATACAAAAATGTTGATTGGCTGCTTTGGGAGGCCTTTTAATTTGTAGGCATGTTTTTTTTTAATAATCATCATGGAATGTAAATCACACTACAAATGTAAATTATAATTTCTAAAATTCTTAGGAACATAATATGTTGGTGTTTTTAATGTTACACTAATAATCGTTTTGGTATCAGAGTCCAGTTCTTTGTAATACTTTTTTAATGTGCTACATAGTTATTGTAAATATTTCTGATGGCATTGTAACGATGTTATTAATAAACTCGTTAAAATAATAATTATATCAAAAGACAAGAGACGGATCTGGCTATAAGAATGACTAAGATAGTGACTAAGTAATTTTGAACCCTTATGAAATATTGTTATAAATAAATAATAAATTAATAATAATAATATATATTGTTATAAATAAATATATATATATAGTCTGCTTCGACGAAGATAATTTTATCGTCATCATAATAATTATATTATGTATCGCCAAACCAAAAAAACGGTATTGGTTTTAGCAGGCAGGCATTAGTTTTTTCTGTAATAATAATAAATATTTGTATACCATTCACTTAGCGCCATCTAGCCCCAAACTAAGCAAAGCTTGCAGTATGGGACCGGATAACAGGTACAATACTTCAATATTTTTTGTTTGTAAATACATACAAAGAATACAATATAATACCTAGAAACAGAACAAACATTGATGTTCATCACACAAATGTTTGCCCTGGGTGGGAATCAAAACCACAACTTACAGTTCAGAAGGCAGAGTTACTAACTTACTACCATCTTAGCTATCGGCGTATTCCATTATAAGCATAATGCTCGCATTGTATGCTTCACCGTAGCGCCTAAACTACTCATTCAATTTTGATGAATTAGGTGTCAATCGATTCGTTATTATAAAAAGAGAGCAGGGTTCTAACGTATTATCTATGTCATGTATATTGAAACAAGAAAGAAAGAAATAAAAATCATAGCCGGGCTTTAGTTTTCCGTCTTTATCTTATTATAAATACATCAACCCAACATAAACAAGGGAGAATATGATTCATCAATAAATGAAGATCGGAGGAGGACGCACATCGTTAATTAAAGACAATCAATGAGACAATGAGAGTGATTAATGCGAAATGCCCTTTCGTTATGCCTACTAAGGCCCGTATTTCAAAACTACGCTCAAACGTGAATCTGTATTCAAGACGAGATTTCATTCGCATAATGTGAATCAAATCACACAAAACATCAAATAGTGAATGAAACAAAAATGAACTTGAGCATCAATCGACTGAGCATAGCTTTGTAATACGGGAGTAAATGCCGGATTACCGTACCTAGTACTATAAATACGTACCAATGTAGGATGCAGAATAAAAAAAAAACAAAGGTCCAACCATGATTGTGTATTTTGAAATACCCATACCTATTTAGTTCGCTACAATGCATGGAGGTTGGGATTAGTGTCTAAAGTATATATAAATAAACGCGACAATTCAATGAACTCAAGTTATGTCGCGGTATGTGGTCTTGTATAGTATATAAGTTGATACCAACGTCTAGGTATAATTGTCTTGTAACATAATAGGCCGGAGCTTTTCGTATTATGTATTTACACATGAATATGAAATCGAATTTCTTTAGTTGTACTATTTCTACCTGACTGGTATGGATATAATTAGAAGAAGACAATTTAAAGCGATACAAATAATTAAAAAGAAAAAAAAAACACGTTTTATTTCCTTATATTCCGTGAAAATGATGAGTGAAAATAACAATCAGTTATTGATTGGTTTTTCCAATAAAAAAAAACGAGTGTGCTTAAGGTCACCCGACTAAAGTAAAACTTCTTTAGTTCCATCAATCGGCCGGTGGTTTTTGCTTTGTTTAATGTCGTCATCTTGACAATTATAAATTTTCATTATACCGGACATACCAACATAATAATACACATTTTAAGTAATTTTTAACTTGTTATGTTGACAATTGAGATCTACGTTAACCAACCACTTTCAACTTCCGTTCACGTCGTTACAAATTCACCAGCTTACTCCCCAAGTCAAGTGTGGGTAAAGAAGTTTTACTTCAAAAATTATAATTATTGTGACATAAAAGCGTGTATTCCGTTTACTGTCCATTTGGTGTTAGCGAGGTTAGCCAAACGTTGGTGCAAGCGCGTCCAGTCCGAAAATTTTAACGTCAAAAGTGCACCTAGTTCCGTACATTCTATAAAGCTCTCGAACAATATACGAAGAAGCTATTTCCCCGACTATATTTATGTTATATGATACGCTGCACTTATCACGTTTCTTAGAGCTCATTAAACAAAAACAAAGATATGAGCAGTTAAATCTCGCAACAGTTTAAGCTATTTGTGCTCGATTTTGGATTGTGAAATGGGCACCTTCAAAATGTGTAAATTATTTTGCTTGCGACACACGGTTACGAAACACCATTGCACCTTTAACATTTTAAATAATATATTTACATACTTTTCCGATATTGGTTCGATTCAAAAGTATTACATTCATATCATTTTCAAATAAAGTAGTCTTTAGTCTAAATTTTATAGGATCTATTGAAGGAATTCAATACATTGTGTTTGGAGCATCCTTACTGCTAATAACTTTTTAGTTAACCACAAAAAAATAAGTTGAAAGGGGCTCAAAACTTACACAGCCAGCTTTTGGTTTCTGTTTCGGTGACATTGTTCACGATCCGCGTCAAGAAACACAACTAAAAATCCAATAGAACAATTCTTCAGTATCACTTTTAATTATTCTTTCTAATTCACAACACATGTCGCGCAGGTTTTTTTTATTAACGCGCCTTCTTCATATTTAACTTCACTAAACAGTTTCTATAACATGTTTTTAAAATTAGAATGAGCTCCGACGGGCTGTCAGTTTGTTAGCTTTTTTATTTTTTATTATAATGATGATACAGGTACGGGTACTGAATGCAGCCGGGTTGGTATCGAGAGACTATCGGGCCGAATGAACGCTTATTTATGAAGCATGTTGGAGTGTCTTCTTATCGGACAACCGATAACGTCAAGTTTGTCATTTGCACTTCTTGCGTGACCGGCGACCGATTCAATATTTGTTTCGCTCAAGTGATAAGTACATGTTTATTTTTTGCGTTTCCTGACGCTTCTGATGACCTTAACGTTTTTTTGATTTGAGATTTACGGCTATTATGGAAAAAATAAATATTTGTTGGACTTCTAATTAAATAAGGACCAAAATTTATCCTAGTACCCGTTCTTATAACCTTAAAAAAAGAGTGTGCTTTAGACCACACGACTGAAGTCAAACTTCTCTAGTTTAGCTCCATCTATCGGCCGGTATAACTTTGTTTTTGCTTTGTTTAATGTTAATGTCGCCATCATGACAATTGTAAATTGTCATTTTACCAGATATACCAGCATAATAATAAACATTTTTAGCTTTGTTATGTCGATAATGGAGATCTACGTGAACCAACTGCAATTTACGTTCGCCTCGCATTCACCAGCTTACTCCCCAAGTCAAGCATGCGTAAAGAAGGTTTACTTCAAAAATATCCTAGTTTCTAATAAAACGATATCTACTTAAACCTGTCAGGTTTCCCATCGAAACTTTCCAATCAAGTTTATAATTTTAAATAGCAGCATAAAGGCTAGCTGTCTTTTCAAATGGTACCGAACCTAACGTTATTTCAAAACCACAATCATAGCGAACGGTCACCACGCCATTACCCGTCTACCCTGCACACGCACATTGCACAACCGTTGGAACCGCGTCATAGAATACCTTAGGATCTACGCGTTGCGGTAAGTGCAGTCGAGGGTTATGTTACCACCACGGTCCGCCGGCGACCTCCGACCGGTATCGATATGAAATAATATCGATAAAGGCAACAATGTTGAACGTAATGCCAATGAACAGCACTTGCCATTTTTTTAAATGCTAATTGAATGACGTGACGAGCTAGCCGTTTGCCTGATGTAAACGCGACATGGCTGCCCATACCAGTTGCAGTGTCACTTGGAACTCCAAAATATAAAGTTTCGTGTGATGCACTGCGCACGTCATCCTAAGACATCAGCACAATCTAGTAATAAGATTACTAGACTGTGAGATCATAAAGTCTCATTTGCCCAGTAATTTCACAAGCTACAGTGCCCTTCAAACCGGAACACAGCAGTGCTTGCGCATCTACTGCTTGGCCGCAGAATAACTGGTAAAGTGGTGGTACCTACTTAGATGAACTTTGCAGAAAAGTCCTACCACCTAGTAAATATATCTAAGTATATACTAACTATAGGTATATACCTAAGTACTTTAGCAGTTTTTGAAGTAAAACTTCTTTACGCACGCTTGACTTGGGGAGTAAGCTGGTGAATGCGAGGCGAAATTGTGTCATGATCTCTACTGTCAACCTAATAAAGTAAAAAAATTGTATAATTATGTTTGTATATCCGGTAAAATGACACTTTATAATAGTCAAAATGGCGACATTAACATTAAACAAAGCAAAAGTTGTACCGGGCAATAGATAGAAGAAGTTTTACTACAGTCGTGTGGTCTAAAGCACACTCGTTTTTTTTTATTATGTCTAAGTTATGTAATGCTGTGCCACCAATGGACCACAGAGTAACCACTAAACGCCGGAGATCACCAAACACGCATAGACCACTAAACACCAAATACTGTATTTAACTGCACCTAAAGCTTTACCATAGATCCCTGCCGCAGATCCCTACTTTACTAAATAAATATACTATGAACGCGAAAGTTTGTATGTAATTGGTTGTTATTCTTTCACGCACAAACGGCTAGGCGGATTTGGATGTAATTTGGAATATAGATAGCTTATATAGTGGATTAACATATAGGATACTTTAAAATAATTTGCCTACTTACTGTCAATTATGCCTATTCAAGATAATGCAAACTGCGAAACGAAACTTTTACTTTCAATGATATTTCATTCTTAATAATTATTATAAACATTATTTTAAGAATTACAGGTACTTACTTAAGTAGATACCTATTGAAAATATTGGTATTTTAAAGGACGCAGTCAATCTTAATTTACTGATGACTAATGCATCATTAGTAAATTAAAATGAACATTAAAATCATTATCCTCGTCTAACCAATTCACTCATGCGAAACATTAAAAATCGTAGACTCATAAAATAATGTTGCCTGATCTGACATAATGTTTTGACCGTAAAATCACCGATTACTAAATATTTCACTACGTAGTCACGATCCAAATGACAGTTAAATAAAAAGGAAGTCAGGTAAATTATTGAATCAATTTAATGAGACATACATTTATATGTAAATTAATATTTTTATTTCAAAACAAATGTCATATCAACACTGCTTGGGCATTAAGTATATAATTTAATATCATTTTTACTTTACTTAGTTTAATAAATTTTGTAAGATAAATAACGGCTAAACTCACGTCAATTATAAGTCGAAATTACTCCGACCAGGACTAATAAAATGTGTCATACTCACGATAGTTTACAAACTAAGTTTAATAAATTTCATATTTTTCCTTGTATAATAATAACGCTCAACGATCACATACATAGATCCTGGAGCCTAACTAGAATTATCTCTGTCTAGGGACCCAGAAACTAGGAGGATCATGGTCCCACAACACCCAGACTCAGAACAAGTTGGTGTAGGTATTATAAACCTACACACCAGCGCTCTTATTCTCTAAAATATTAAAGCTCAATGCTTATGTAGGCCTATTCCAACTAATATTAGCATATCCATTGCCTGAATGTTCTTGCGCAAAAATAGAATAAATTAAAAAGTTGTAGTTACGTGGTAGTATTTACAGAGGATTTTTATTTTATAAAAAAACAGGAAAAGTATACCTACCTACCAGTAGCGACTTACCTTCGATTTCTTGCGAAGCCAAGGCATCAATTGAAGAAACGAATCTAAGTTCGGCATCGCGACAAAAGAACACAATTAAAATTACTAAAGTTTTTTTATATATTTTTTTATATTATTTTTTCGAAATGTTGAGTTCCAAATTAAATTGACCTTCCTTAAAAATCCGGTTGTTAAATTCAGGTCGCACGGTTTTTTAGTCAAAAAGTTTGTCTATATTTCTCAGACTACAGAACAGAGTGGGACGTTGGACCGATCAAATCTTAATGAAAACAAAATGCGCTGCTCGGAGCCTTCCTAACTGGTTAGAGTATGCTAATAAGTCTCGATATAGGTAACTATTAATAGCGTTCTAGAATATTCTAATATCCTAAAAATGTATGACATTTGAAGCCCAAACACATGCATGTTATAGGTAATAGAAATAGACAGATAATAATAATGTGGTACACTTATTATACATAACATAAAAAGCAGGCTTGCAAATAGATATTAAAAGTTACTTTTATTGATGTTGTTAATTTGTATATTTACAGACAAATATTATTGTGATATTAAACAAGATTTTATCTACTCTATATAATCCTATTGACATTAAAAGGATTCGATAAATACCAACACTTAAATGCAAATCAACCAACGTCGTAAACTTACCTACGTCAGAATCATATTGCTTACTCGCCGTAAGTCCACTTTAGCTTAATTTATGCGAGTAATAATCAATGTTCTTGTTTAATTTTATTTTGCTTGCCTCCACCTGCAGGTGTAGGACTTTTGACTTCAACCTTGTCTAAAATAGGTATCCCGCCTACTTATTATAGAAGTAAAAGTCTGTCTTTTTAGCACGCGGTGATCACATTGTAAGATCATATTGTACATTATGTCTGGAGGACAAAATTTCACAATCACTTTTGGTGTTTCAAAAATGACGTATGATAAAATAAATTACACTAGTTGCGCCCCGCGGTTTCACCCGCGGATACAAAGTATTTTAATTATTTAGTCATCCCACGGGAAAATTTCACTTTACCGGCATAAAATGTAGCATATGTTAATCTAGTGTATAAGCTTGGTACCGAATTTCATCTAAATCCATTCAGCCGTTTGAGCGTGAAGGAGTAACAAACATACACACATACAAATTTTCGCCTTTATAATATTAGTGTGATTGTGACTTTATTTGTAATACTACCTACTACTCTAGGATAATCCATGACTGTTAGAAGGAACGAAGTTCGCCAGGACAACTGGTTTACTATAAATGTTAAATAATAATAATAACGCCCAACGACCACATACGTAGATCTTGGACCCTAACTAGGATTCCCTGTATTTAGGGACCCAGGAACTACGAGGGCCATGGGCCCACAGCACCCAGACACAGAACAAGTATTGGGGCTTTTTGTGCACAAATACTTGTCCTGCTGCGGGAATCGAACCCGGCTCATCCGGGTTGTGAGTTGACCTGCTCAACCACCACACCACAGAGGCTGTCAAAACGTCACAAGTGTAACGTAACGTTACGTTTAAAGTGGATTTAAAAAAGCATAGAGCAGCAAAGATATTTTAGGTCTGTGATAATAACTAATATCATCATTGCTGCCGGAACCTTCAGATATATAAAAACCAGTTCTTAAAAAAACTAAACTAATCAACTTCATTAATTTTTTTCATTTTAATGCTTAAGCATTAAGTATCACGAAGAAATACATTTGAATTTAATCTTTTTTAAATGGTGTTTAGTCGGCACCTACCTGTCGCTCCCACATGTATTGAAAAATTTCTGTTTGGAAACTTACAGACTGAAACTGGACTGGATGTTACTGAATACATAATACAGTCAGGTTTTCAATCAATTAATAACTAAATATTTGGAAATTGGAACGAATTGTGTAATATGACGCTATTAAAATCGTTAGGTACACAATAAAGTCCGAGCTAATTTGCTAGATTCACTATAAAATATTGTCTGAGAACTAGATTATCGTTCATAATTGGAAACCTGTTTGGAATAACCAACATTAGAAAGTTGTTTGGAGTCATCGCATTCTATAACAGATTTTACTTCAAATTAACATAAATCGATCCATGGAATTTCACTTACTACTTTGATAGGTACCTTGACGATAATCGGATGACTAAACACACCAATATCATTGAAATCACACAATAGATACAGAAGGCTTGATTGAATGCATGTGGATACGACCTTTGATCTAAAATACATGTAATAAAATAAAGGCAGCACTCTTGTAATAGTTGCGCAACTATAATAAACGAGCACGTGACTTGAATAAACTACTAAAGAAAAACAACTGAAAGCTAAGCACACACGAGCAAGCAGGCCTGTGTACTCACGAAGGGCATCGCGCGTCGCGTCCGCTGAAAACTAGCGTGAAATGTAACGTACTGGGAACAAGACCGCGGTCTCGGCGCTGAAGCCGCAGCACTCGCACACTGTCAGGTAGCAGTCGTCAACTGCCTCCTCGAAGGTCATGGCGCGCGCGCATCGCACGGAGTACCTTCCACCACTGACGGGCCGGCGCGGCGTGGGCCGGCACGCGGCGCGCGGCGCGCATTCCTCGCGGTCTCACTCACCGGCTCGTTCCCGGGCCCGGGCTTATTCATCGGCTCGATGAGGTCTCCGTAGGCCGGCATGGCGTCCGAGTACCCCTCCTCTTCGGTGTCGTTGTCGCGCGAGTGTGCCGGCGAGGGCGGCGCGGCCGGCGCGAGCCGCACGCGCGCCAGCGCCACCGCCTCCTCCAGCGACCCCACCTCGGGCCCTCCCCTCTCCCCGTCCGCGTCCGCGTCGTCGTGCTCCTCCGACAGGCACGCGGACGCCTGAGCAACAAACGCGATACGCCGCCGCAGCGCGCTCTCCGGAGACGGTCGCTCAACGGGTTTTTGAATTTCTAGTATGTTTTTTCGCTTCCAAGCGGCTTTCGTAAAGAGACGGGTCGCTACGGGATGTACTACTGAAATGGGACTCACCGGTTCTGGAGTCGTCGGCTCGGGAACTAGCTTGGGAACCGGCGGCTCGCTAGGACTAGGAACTGCGGGCTCGGGAGCGGGTGCTGCGATAGTTGGCGTCTCGGGGGTTGGCACCTCGGAAGATGGCAACTCGGGGGTTGGTATCTCAGGGGTGGACTCCTTTAAAATAGGCACTTCGGGAGTCGGCGATTTTGAGATAGACGCATCGGATGATTGCGGTTCAGAGGGCGGGATCGGATCGCTCTCCAGAGAGGACTCCTTCGTGTCCGACTGAAGCGACTGCGCGGACGTGAACTCCTCCGCTCGCTTTTTACCGATGCTTCCCATCCGGCGCATGAACCCACCCTCCTTTTTTTTCTTATCAACGCTGGGCGAGCTGTCGGTGCTGCGCGAAGCATCGCTCGCTGCCGCGCTCGCGGGGTCTCGGTTTTTCTTGTTGCGTTTACGCATCGTGCGCTCGGTGCGCGCGAGATCGCCGTCTGACGCGGAGGACTTGCCGGGGCCGGAGCGCTTGAGAGAGCCGAGGTGGAAGGGCGAGCCGGGGCGGAACGGCGAGCGGAGCGTGTGCAGCGTGCGGCGGAGACGCGAGGGCGCGGGCGACGCCGGGGGCAGGGGGGGCTCGTCGTCGTGCGCCCGCATGCTGCTGCGGGGGCCGGCGGCGGCGCTACTGCCGCGCTCGCTGCGCCCGGCCCGCGCCGCGCGCCGGCCGCGCGACCCTTATCCACGCACCCAAATCTTGGATAAACTCTTGTCAAGGCCTTTCCACTCACCCTATATTCGGATTATTTCCAATTAAAAATTTGTCTTGCTTGTTAGTTTTCGACTCTTTACCAAATTCTAATTATGGGAAAGATAAATGATTTCTTTAAGCAATAGTTAAAACGTATGTGTTATCTATTACTTGTATGTTGGCATTATTAATTATCAGAAACTTGTAATTATAGCAATACTGTCCGTGTTTATCAGTAGTAACATAATTATCAGCTAAAATTGACAACGCGTTATATAGTACCCGATACCTAACTTTACCAACGTGGAAATCTCCATGAATTTTTCCATTCATCAAGATCTTGTTAATATGTCAATTAACGTTTCGTTTTTTAATTATCTAAGAACTGACTTACGTACTAACAAAACGACGTTTTTACGAACCACTCATGTGTGACAGAATTAAAAACTTAACCGGTAATTAAACCACCTAAACATACCTATACCACGTCAATACAAATTATAAACCCATTTTATATAGGTGTAATGTAATTAATGATACCGACAGCAAATTGTAATTTGAGAACAGACGTCGGAAACATAAACCGTAAGGGAATGGCACCTAGAGCGTATATCCGATTTGGAAGGACGAATAGATTGGGTAAGATATACACCACGAAACTTAATAAACATAACGCGGGTTTATGATTGTAATCATGTCGTCTCGGTTTGCTTTATAGTCATTTTCTTATGTAAACATATGACGTGTTCCTTGCCTATTACGAAGTCTACTGACAGCCTCTGTGGTATGGTGGTTGAGCAGGTCGGCTCATAGCCCGGAGGCGGCGGGTTCGATTCCCGCGACAGGACAAGTATTTGAGCACCGAAAAAAAGCGCAAACACTTGTACTGAGTCTGGGTGTTGTGGGACCATGGTCCTCGTAGTTCCTGGGTCCCTAGACACAGGGAATCCTATAGTTAGGGTCCAGCATCTATGCATGTGATCTTTGGGCGTTATTATTATTACTACTCCCAAGTCCGTTACGGTAACGGTTAGCAAAGAAATTGATCCTTACAACAGTAAATTGTTGATCTTGCAAACTCGCTCTAGATAAAATAAAATTTCAGCATTCATCCACTACGATATACACTCGTAGATACCACAAGTTCCTTGCTTAATTGGCTAACTTAACGCCACATCAATAATTCCCAGTTTACGCTGTTTCAGCAGAAACTAAATCCCGTAGAATCGCCAAGGTCTTCCTTTGCCTAATGACCCGGGCCAAGAGTTGATGAACCGAACACAGTCGGTTCTAACTGCGAGCATTTCTATGGACTCCCGTAGAGAAACCCGACAAAGTATTCTACTTTTGATATCGTCTTGTTTGGATTATTGCGTAAGATGGTGGAAAATCAATGCAGGATTAGTTACTGCAGGGTTAAGAAGTGAATGGGTTTTTTATAAGTACCTATTTAATGTTTTCTACGTCAATCGCCAGCCAAATAGCGTGCATCAAATGAAGGTATAGTGAAATAGTTATAACAAACACAAAACGTAAAAAACCAACTTCAGGCTTATATGGTTTTCTTAAATTTATTATTTTTCTAGAAATCCATATAAGAACAATTCAGGATTCTGACAATTCAGGACCAAATTGGAATGGGACCACACAGGAAGCACGAGCTTTTTTTTATATATGTTTTAAAACAAAAAAAAATAGCCGAATTTGTATAGGCTTGCTCAAGTTTATCAAGTTTTTTATTCAAGTTTATTATTGCATTTCTTTTTTATTTATATAAGTAGATAAGAAGAGAAGATAAAAGCAGATCCGTGAGTATACAATGGTCACAAACATAAATTCTCTACATTGTAAGATATGGTGATGTTGAAATACAATAAGACGGTGAAGGGACATGGCAGGAAGAGCCAATCACCGGTCTGCCATCGTTTAATGGACCTCAGATGACATCAATATCGTAAGTACGAACTGTAAGGTCGTCAGATGTACTAGAATACAATTACCTACTATTAATGTATTCATATTAACTTATTTGCATTCACATTTATATATTACTATATTATACTGATATTTATTTTAAATATTTTGTCATAAACATTTTTTTCTTGCAATTAAAATAGCCTATATTATCAGTGATAATGTAGCATTCAAATGGTGAAAGAATTTTTAAAATCGATGCATTACTTTTTGAGCCAATTCGTTACAAACATACTTACATACAAATCTTTCCTCTTTATAATATTAGCGTAGAATATATGTCAAGTCTTAACAACTACTCGTAGTTTGGAGTTTTGGCGGGAAAGCGAAAAAGATTGCGTCACCGCATTGTATTATTTTCCAAAACTTGTGTTATTTTCAGTGCTAGTTTTTTTTTATGTTTTGGCGCCACACTTTTGTGTGGCGCCAAAACGTTTAGCCAGTGTCAAGTAATTGATAATTAATTTATCAAGTAAATTATATTTCACGCAAATATGTGTCAAGTTACAGTCGAAGTCATCAAGTCAAGTCATAGTCTAGTCAAAGTCATACTCCTTGTAAAGTGGTGACAACTTTACTTGAAGCTTCTATGGAGTTTTGGAAACAACACGAAAAGAAACGTTTCACCATCATTATACCACCTTCCCACACTCATGCATGTAATCCAGCACTTAACGAATAAAATGCCACCAAGTTTATGCACTAACACTGAAAATAACACAAATTTTGGGAAATAATAAAATGCTGTGACGTGATCGTTTTCGTTTTTCCGCCAAAAATCCTATATAAGTAGTTTCTATATTACATAATAATAATAATAATAAAAATAATGCCCAATGATCGAAACTATTCGATATGAATGTATTCGACAGTTTTTTACGCAAAACTACTTCTGTGCAAGGGCGCAACTATTCCGCCATAAAGCAGAGAAAAATATCTAACTTTTATCCCTGCTCTGTGCATCCAACCAACTTCAGAGCGACAGAACAGTTTTGTTAAAGTCGCTGTAATATTCTTGCCATCCGAAGGTTGACCGGAAGAGATAGCGTTTCTTGTAGCTCTACGTTATTTCTTCTGTATTTGTTTTCATGTATTGTTGCCCGTATTACCAATAGTAACACTTCCGGCAGTGTACTATTACCTACATCATTTGCAGTGGGTAGAAATAAATAGCGGAAATAGCGAGACGCGCTTTTTTTTAACAGCATTAGCTGTTGGTCTCTACCGATCTTTACAGCGCCATTGGGCGGGAGAGCAGGCGCTTAAGGCGCCCAGCCGTAAAAAGTGGGAGGTAACTAGCTCAAGGGCACCCCTGGGGTGCGAGCCTCGGCTTGGGCCGTTGCCGGGATAAGAGGATCGCGAAGACTACGTCCACTGGAAGAGTGGACCCTGTTCAAAGTTGCGAGACGCGCTTTGTACAAGCAAGTAATATAGGCAAAGGTAGTATATACCATACGCTATACGGACTACGCTACGGCATATAGCTACGAAAAATTGATCAATTGAGTCAAATAATAAAAATTCTGATTATTCTAACGTAAGATAATATAATTTACTGGCCTGATAGCTCAGTTGGTAGTAGCTCTGCCTTGCGAACCGTAAGTTGTGGGTTCGATTCCCAGTCAGGACAAACATTTGTATAATCAACATCGAGGTTTTTTATGTCTGGGTGCTATATTGTATTCAATGTATGTATTCACAAAAATGTACCTATCTAAGTATTGTATCAGTTATCTGGTTCCCATAGTACGGGCTTTGCTTAGTTTGGGGCTAGATGGCGTTGTGTGAAATGTACACAAATATTTATTATTCATTATTTTGACAGGTTATCAGCCGATCTGTGCACAGCAGATCGGCTCATAACCCGGAGGCGGTGGGTTCGATTCCCGCGGCAGGACAAGTAAGTATTTGTGCACAGGGGAAAAAAGCGCAAATACGTGTTCTGAGTCTGGGTGTTGTGGGACTATGGTCCTCGTAGTTCCTGGGTCAGACACAGGGAATCCTAGTTAGGGTCCAGGGTCTATGTATGTGATCGTTGGGCGTTATTATTATTATTTATTATTAATTTAAAAATAAAGGATATAGATAAAAAGCTTACATATAAACGCCCATTGCGTTCTGCTTCAAGAGCATCCTCAGCGTACATCGTGATATGTGGTGTAACTCAAACGTATTGTCAAACACTTATAAAGTCCAAAACTGCACTTTTTACACTGTTACACACATTTCAATTTCTTAGACACTACCTGTGTTCACAAATACATAAACAAGGCTTAAACAGGCGTCAAATATTTGTTTAAGAATACAAAACCGGATTTCAACATTTGTTTAAGCCTTGTTTAAATCTTTTGTGGTTACGCCATACACTTTTAGTAATGCGCAGAAAGGATGAATGAAATCACTTTCCCTTTCAACAGCTTCACAGGTACGCACTATATATATTTGCAGAGCAATAGTTTGTTTAACAATACAAAACCGGATTTCAACATTTGTTTAAGCCTTGTTTAAATCTTTTGTGGTTACACCATACACTTTTAGTAAAGCGCGGATAAGGATGAATGAAATCACTTTCCCTTTCAACAGCTTCACAGGTACGCACTATATATATTTGCAGAGCAATAGTTTGTTTAACAATACAAAACCGGATTTCAACATTTGTTTAAGCCTTGTTTAAATCTTTTGTGGTTACACTATACACTTTTAGTAATGCGCAGAAAGGATGAATGAAATCACTTTCCCTTTCAACAGCTTCACAGGTACGCACTATATATTTGCAGAGCAAATGATTTCAAGCTGAACTTCCAGTCGAAGGCTAACGCCCTTTTAACTGCTCTTTATCAGTAAAACAAGTACAATATTGATGTTGCAATAAACAGAATTATTACAAAACTTTTTTGTTTTTAAAGGCATATGTGGCTATGTCTGGATATTTGGTGACACTATCGCGTTTCAGGCAATCTGAGCATACGTAGCGCTTTATCGATAAGCATGCCGATAAGAAATATTATGCAAAATACTTATATATAGGTAGGTAGTACGTAATATCTACCTAATCTCTGCTTAACGTGGTTTCACTACATTTTATCTATAACTGTAATTTTTTAAACAGTTACAGCCGGTGTACCTAGTTTAATTTTATTCTACTTATACCATTAATCTCAAACAACAAAGGAAAGTAAAAATAAAAACACGAATTGCCTAAAGAAAAAATGAGTGAATACAATTATTTTTTTATTTGGTATGGCTCCACACTTTTGTGTATTTACCCAGTGTCAAGTAATTGATAATTTTTCGAGTTAAGTAATATATATGTATGTCAAGTGAAGTCACAGTCCAAGTCATCAAGTCAAGTCATAGTCTAGTCTAGTCCAGTCATACTCTTAGTAAAATGGTGGCAACTTTACCAGAAGCTTCTATGAAGTTTTGGAAACAACACGAAAAGATACGTTTCACCATCACTACACCACTTTCCCAAACTCATGTCTGTAAACCAGCACTTAACGAATAAAATGCCACCAATTTTATGCACTAACACTGAAAATAACACAAGTTTTGGATAATAATACAATGCTGTGACACGATCTTTTTCGTTTTCCCGCCAAAAACCCGAATACAAATTTCTGCTATACGGAAGTATACACAAAACTCTACAACTCGAAAGAAAACAATTTAAGATCGGTTTGCCCCTTTCCCGCCTATTTTGTTTTTTTTTTGTTGAAAAAATAATAAATAAAATAATAAATAGTTATTTAGAATTTTTTTTCATTTTCATCCTTGAAAAAATGGTAAATATTTTGCCTAAATCTATGTTATATTAATGAAATAGTTGAAACTAAATTATAATAAAGTCATTTATAATATTCTTTAATACTTTACTTAATGGTATACATCGCGCTGTACCTAATTGAGCGGCTATAGATAAAGTTGGAACATAGTTCAGCAGAAATATGAATTTAGAACTAGTTTTTATAATAATTAGACAGCTGTCAGTTGAAAACGTTTCACCCTAGGGCTGAAAAGTTTTACTTTCAACCCGCTCAGGTAACTTCAGACACACTTTCCGAGTATGAGTAATGAAAAACTTTAACACTTTATGTAGGTGTTAAAATTAGTAAATAGTACTGAAAATCCACGTACCTGATTCAGCCTCCCGTTCTTAGTTGTTGCCATAATGTTGATGTTGTATTTAGGTTTACTTCTCGCTTCCACGATTTTCTCTTTCTCCAACAAATATTCGTGAACCTTTTGTTTGTTCAGATGTTTTATCATTATACCACAACCATACGATAACAAATTTGTAACTTAGCACTTCTTATACTTTATTAAAAATAAATGATTTCTTTCATCTTTCTCTTACAATGGACTAAAAATTCTTAAAAACGAATTAAAACAAAACTTAAACGGATATAACAACGTTAAAAATTAGCAGCAAAAAATAAGCTCTCACACTAATAACATGGAAAAGAAATAGTTTTCCGACGCACAAGTACGCTTATCTACAGAAGGCGCCGGAGTAAACTCAGTAGGCGTTTGTTCATTTGTTTGCCCTCAAGATAATGACTGGATATTTATAACTATTTGCAGAATTAACGCGTTACTGTCCCCGTTAGCGACTTGGGTCAACGTGCATTTAACAATAACATTGTAACCAATTAATTAACGGTCTTATTCTTACTTATCTCCGTTCATTATCTATACGCCGATATGGAGAGCACGCTGCCTAATAATTGAAGTTCATGAAAAATTATCTGTTCAAAATTGACTTATGTCCGTATTACAGTACGAGAATATTTTTAAATTATTGAAGGGGTGAGAACAAAAAGGGTTTAACTGATTTATTTCACAAAATGACTTATGGGTATCGTTGGATTCAGCGTGAAATTATCTACATTAATACATTCTCAAAATACCGAAATAAGGTTTAAATCTCGAGATTTTGAGTCTAAAAACAGTTTATCTGTCACAGGAATACAGTTCGCTTAGCATAAAAACATTATTATATTTATTTTTTTATATTATATGTTTACAGTAATTGTATGAATTACTATATTTAGTATTTTAAAATAGAATTAAAACATTTTAAAGCAACTGAAAGTTACATAAACCTTTTCTATTACCTTATAAGCACTCTACATTAAAATGAAGCCGTTGAAGTTTAAAGTCAATTTTCTCGAAACTATCAATTTGACAGTTAAACCCTTTTTATTCTCAACCTTTCAATTTTCTTGTTGGATTGCAATCAAAGATTACCCCACTAGATTAAAAAGAACAATTGTAAAACAAACATAACTAGATAGTAATTTATTTGATTTAGGTACATAGGAATATTGGTTAGTGAAAACGTCTTTCTCAAACTATGAGTGGATGACTGGTAGAAAATGCTTTAGCATTAAGTCCTCCGTTTGTACCGTTTTAGTTCAATAAAGAATTATAATAATAATAATGTGAGAGGTGAATATAAATATTTGTGAACATTTCACACCGCGCCATCTAGCCCCAAACTAAGGAAAGCTTAACATGGAAACCAGAGAGGTGATCACGGAACGTTCATGACAATGCAGCAAAAGTAATTTCATTGCAAATTTGAAAATTTCCATACTAAGTATACACCTAAACAGCGTACCTATTGAAACTTTCAAAACCATACATTTATATGTTTCTATCGATTGCAATAAAGTTACATGATCGCCTAACAGATAAATGATATGGTAAATACATACATAGAATAAAGTATAACGCCCAAACACAGAACTAACACCTATATTCATCAATCAAATTATTGTCCTGGGTGGGAATTGAACGCACAACCTACTCAGAAGGCAGAGCTATAGTCAACTAAGCTGTCAGGCTGGTCTCATTGGTTCAAAACGGATTTTTACTAATTAATATATGACATAATGACAATAACATGATAAACAAATTGTACGAGCACAATCTAGCAATCACCAGACAATGTAAAACGTGGAAAATAAATAATAAGTTTAACTCTTCACAGGGATAACCAACTGATGATTACTTTATCAAATCAGTATCTAATAAAATCGGGTCAATGGGCTCTGGATAATGTGCTATATATATGATATACATTTGTCGTTCTGCTAAGTATAAAATAAGTAGTAAGTATAAAATATAAACCGGACTTTTTTGGCGGGAAAACGAGAAAGATCGCATCACCGTCACAGATCCTACAAAAAAAGTTTATAGGATCTGTGATCACCGTATTATATTTTTTTCCAAAACTCGTGTTGTTTTCAGTGTTAGTGCATACATTTGGTGGCGTTTTATTCGTTAAGTGCTGGATTACAGGCATGAGTGTGGGAAAGTGGTATAATGATGGTGAAATGTTTCTTTTCGTGTTGTTTCCAAAACTCCTTAGAAGCTTCTAGTAAAGTTGCCTCACTTTACTAGAAGTGGGTATGACTATGACTTGACTTGATGACTTGCTCTGTGACTTAACACATCTGCGTGAAATATCATTACTTGACACTGGCTAAATAAACAAAAATGTAGAGCCAATACAAAAAAAATATTCACTATAAATAGTAGTAAGAAATACTCATATCTTTTCCGATAAGGAAAAACAAACAACTGGCGCCATCTATCCAAAAGAGTACTAACTTTAACAACAATAATAGAAGACAAATACATTATTTCTACTTACCATTGTCCAAGGAATATTTCTTCTTTTGCACTTTACAGAATGATTCTTCACAGGCACTGTAGTTTCCACCGTACGCAAACATCTCTTAGAATCACGAACGTATACTGCGGTTATGCGGACGACGGCACACATGTCTCAGGTTAGATATATACTTAGGTACCTATGTACACTGTAGATAACAACCACATCATAATCAGTCACTTTCAGTTACGTCCGTAAGGAAATGTGAACTTAAATCCGTGGCCGTAAAGCCCTTATTGAAATAAAGTTAGTAATACTATTTTGCATTTTCTTGAACAATGTCATTAAGTACTAAAATATATAAGGTACCTACACCTCAACAGAGAAGAACGTCAGGCGTCAGTATTCAACCATATAAATGCAAATATGGGAGTTTAAGCGGGAAAACGAAAAAGATCGCGTCGCCGCATTGTATTATTTTCCAAAACTTGTGTTATTTTCAGTGTTAGTGCTTAAAATTGGTGGCATTTTATTCGTTAAGTGCTGGACTACAGGCATGAGGGTGGGAAAGTGGTATAATGATGGTTAAACGTTTCTTTTCGTGTTGTTTCCAAAACTCCATAGAAGCTTCTGGTAAAGTTGCCACCGCTTTACTAGGAGTATGACTTGACTAGACTAGAATACGACTTGACTTGATGACTGGGACTGTGACTTGACTCATATATATTACTTAACTCGAGAAATTATCAATTACTTGACACTGGCTAAATACATGAAAGTGTGGAGCCATACCAAAACAAAAATAATGCAAATATAGAATCTATGAACGATATATCTAGATATAAGCAAGTATTTTACTTATTTATATGCGATTTGCAATTAGCAATCGATCTGTTCATTATGTACATATTATGTGTATAAATTTAACCTGTTTTTGTATTTTAATTTTAGACAAGTATTGAATAAATGTTTTTCTATTCTATTCTATTCTATTCTATCTGTAGAATACTGTTCATTTGTTTAAAAGAATAACAAATAAACTAACACGAAAACACGAACATATACTAAAAGTTTATGCACCATCATTTATGCACCACAAAACCAACATTATTGCAATACCTACTGCAATAGATTTGGGTATGTCACAGAGGAATAAGTGCGAACTTAGAATCTGTCAAACTTTTGTGCAGAATAAGTGAACAAAACTTTGCATAAGTGTAGCAATGGGCGGTCTTAAAATGACCTAAATATTTTCTATCTATCGGTAACTTAAAATCAGCTAAGCTTCGCCTATAGATAATGATTTGTGGGTGTTTTATATTATACAATACAATACAATACAAAAATTCTTTATTGTACACCAGAAGAAAAAACATTTACAGATGAAGAAACTTAAAGCTATAGTACAATGGGCGGACTTATCGCTAAAAGCGATCTCTTCTAGTCAACCTTTGGATGGAAAGAATTGTTAGAGAGATAGAGGTCGGTGGTGTAATCGAATTGAGTAAAATTGAAAACAATGAAATTTATAAAAAATAAAAATAAATAAAGATAATATAGATATATTATCTCGATTCTTTTTTATAAGGAATCGGATGACCATCGCTCGGTAAATGTCTAGTGACAGATGGGCTCCACCCGATGACGCTGTAAAGGTCGGTAGACACTAACAGCAGTAGCCCGTTCAAAAGTTACAGATGAGCGCCTGCGCAAAAAGGAATAAAATTTAAACATTTTCTGGGTGTTCGGTTGAACAGTTTTAGATATAGAATTGCACACGAGGTGGTCTAGGTGCTAAGACTTTTCTGCAAAGTTCGTCTAGGTAGGTACCACCGCTTTGCCAGTTCTTCTGTCGCCAAGCAGTAGTGCGCAAGCACTGCTGTGTTCCGGTTTGAAGGGCACTGTAGCTAGTGAAATTACTGGGCAAATGTGATTTTATGATGACTTTATGATGTTCCGGTTTGAAGGGCACTGTAGCTAGTGAAATTACTGGGCAAATGACACTTTATGACCTGTTCTCACAGTCTAGTAATCTTATTATTAGATTGTGCTGATGTTCTCAGTGGTCATGACATGCGGAGTGCAGTGTCACGCGAAACTCTATACTTTAGAGTTCCGAGTGACATTGCAACTGATACGGGCCGTGTCGCTTAACATCAGGCGAACGTCGTTCGTTCGAACGTAGTTCGTTACGTCATTCCTTAACATTAAAAAAAACACGAGCCCTGGACCGATTAATTAACTAATGTTCTATGTTAATTAACAGAGAACTTTTAATCCTGGACAAAACGTGCATTTTTGTAAGATAAATAACGGCTTAACTCACGTCAATTAGGTAAAAAGTCGAAATTACTCCGACCAGGTTTCGGACATATTCGATGTCCTTCCAGAGCCAGTTACTAACGCAAGCCGCGGCGGCTTTCGCGAGCGTCAGCACGTAACTGAAGTTTTTTAATTGACGTGAGTTTAGCCGTTATATATCTTATAAAAATGTGTCGTACTCACGATAATTTTCAAACCAGAAAACGTGCATGTTGCGGATGTAACCTCGAGGCTCTTGAGTACTTACTTATCTCACCTACCTCGCGCAGTCATAGGACCATTTGTCAATTTTAAAGGCAATAAATCATAATTCAAAGGTCCCAGTACGATCTATCCAGTGAGAGTCAATAATAAATGATGTCATAAAAATGTATGATCACGTAGAGCTGGACGAAGGTCAATCTACGTTAAATTAGGAAGGTTAAATCTCGGGAGGCGAGTTGGCTGGACTGCAGTCGCGACCCTTTCTCACCCCCGGTACGGCGGACGAGGGCTCACAGGGGGGTTTTACTGGGTTCGAGTCCCACATACCCCATAAGTGCGAGGGCATTAACCTCCCTCAAAAAAAAAGGAAGGGTAATTTTTTTAGGGTACATTGAGTGTTACTTTCTTAATACGTAAGTTTACCTATAACACTTTTTAAACTTTCGCAACTTGAACACATATTGCAAAGATTAAACTGGTCTATTCGCGTACAAAAAAACAAAAAACGAACAACTTACTCTACCTTTCTACATTCACAGAAATACAACAAACACAGAAATTACAGACTGGTGTCGATGGTTAGATTTACAGTCTAATTATTACAGAACGATTTTCAGTCATCGATCGGTGCACAAGCAGAGATTTCATTCATAAAGTGATCAATTAGCGAATGAACCACCGATCTATGACTGAGCGTCGTTCTGTAATACGGACCTTAAACTAATATTATAAAGAGGAAAAATTTAATTGTTTGTTTGCATTGAATAGGCTTTGAAACTACTGGACCAATTTGAAAAATTCTTTCACCATTAGAATCCTACATTGTCCCCGATGAACATTGATATATTATATATAAAATACCCGTGCGAAGCCAGGGCGGGTCGCTAGTATTTTATAATCTATGGTTTAGAGCAGATTCTGTTAAGGACAGATTCTAAGTATATGGCAGAATGGTTAAAACCAATAAACCCTAAAGGATAGGTGATTTAATTTGGTATGTTGAAAGTTTTAGCTCTGAGAAAGTACATAGGATTCTTTTTATGGCGTTAAAGTGTTCAGTGTGACGCGGAAATGCAATGTTCTCCAAAACATCCTTGAACAGCATTAAAAGTAGCGCGTATTCACTCAAGTAAACTCTAAGTTCTAAAATAAAACACTAAATAGGTAACCATTTTGTTTTAATTAAAACTAACAATCTACTTTCAAAACTCATAAATATGCTGTGTCCGTTCAAACCGCCCAGGCGAATCAGTGTCACAAAAAATAATATCGCATAATTATTTAAAACATTGCACAAAAACAAAATATTAATTCAATTAGGTACCTATATAATCTAAGGGAACGCATAGAATGTGATACTCAAACCATGGACGTATAAATAATCTATATATATAAAATATACTATACCTATATACATACGTCCAGAGTTCAAGCCACATAATTAATAATAAATATACCCAAGCTGTCCGTAAATACGGTACCTCAAAGTATGCGTGTAATGTGAACATATATTTAGCCCTCTTTTTCATTAGACATTCGTAAGCAAAATGTCGCCCAAATGCATTTGTCTCGCTTTCGCGCGTCATATTTCCCGTCAGCGAGAAGTTGACAGATCATTACAAAATACATTATTTTATAGATCGTTTAAAAATAAGATGGTCGAAAGTAATCAAATTAATTAAAAAGCATTTTGCATTGATGAGAAAAAGGTTTGCTGTCAGTTTTTTAATAATGAGATAGGCCACGCATTTTCTTAAGCGAGGGATAAAACCTATATAATATACAGGATAAAAACATACACACTCACGCTCACGCTTACCTGCTAGTGATGTGATATGCGTCTCTTTCTCATTATTATTGTACTTGACTGACTTTCGTAGCATGCTCATATGCAAAACGGCGTTTTTTTCCAACTAATTCGTATAAAAAATGGCAGATAGTTACATACATATTTTATCTGCTTGGCGATCACGCAACTTGATTTATAACCTAGAAATACAAAGGACTTTTGACTGTTTAAATACGTAGTCTGTGCATATAGTGACTGTGAAAAAAAATTCTGTTACGTGGCTGTCAAAGTTACGTGATCGCGCTCCTGGGGGCGTTAACGGAACTTTGATTGCAATGTAAAAGTACTAATTTCAATCTTAATCTTTACATTTCTATAGTAACTATGCAATCTTATTACATGATCACCCACTGATCTCCTTTGCAATAAAATTAAGGACTGCTACGCATCAGCAATATTTCGGTTTATTCCTGATGCATTATAAAAATTGAACTAATATAAATTATAATAAAACGAGCAAAGAAAAATAACTATTACACAGCCTGTGTTACCTTTTTTTTTTATTTACAGACTTTGGTTTTTAAAGGCAATGTATATCTATTTATTCAAATTGAAAACGTACTCGTAGCTTTAGCCTAAATTAAGGATAGAAAATCCTAACCAAAGTATTGCACGGCTCGTATTGTACGACCAAAGTATTGCACGGCTCGTATTGTACGACCAAAATTGCAGAAGTGCTAAATTGGCACAGGCAATAATGCATGATCAGGAATGCACAACCAGTAATCCGAGTACATTGCCTCGAAACGCTGCTGGGATGTGCATACATTACAATATAGTGACTCCTAAAATTATAACTAGAAAAATTCTATATATTATATAATGTTAGATTTACATTGCCTTTTACTTAAATGGTGTCAATTCTGTATCAATCACTTAATGCTAAACGAAACGTATGCCCGTATAACAGAATTATGCTCAGTCGTCGATTGATGCTCAAGTAGAGATATCTTTTACAATTTGATCATTTTGTACTACATGAAATCATCTCATGAGCAGAGATTCAGCGAGATTGAGCGCAGTTCTGCAATACGTGTCTTAGGTCCGTATTATAGAACAATACTCAGTCAGCGATCGGTGCTCAAGCAGAGATTTCATTCACTAAATGACCACTTTATGAATGAAATCTCTGCTTGAGCACCAATAGATGACTGAGCATCGTTCTATAATACGGACCTTAGAGTATGGCTTCTAATAAATGAAAAATGAAGAGACGTAGACGTTTAGCTTTATGGAACACACAGAATCCACTATCTATCTAATAAACCCTAAAACGTAATTTGAACATTCCTTTTTAAAAATATTCTATTTGTGTCAACAAGAGGTTTGCAGTCCGATTCATCATACGTTGGATAGGTTCCGTTTCGAAATCCACTACATTCTGAATAAAGAAGTATCGTAAGATTGTGTGATTGAAGAAATTTGAATTGAAGCATTTCCGATGAAATGTGAATCGGAGTGCTAAAAAACTTAACCGCTAATTGTATAGTACCACTAAGGGCAAAGAACAACCCTTGAAAAGGTCATAAAATTAACCAATATAATCATATAAGTTTTAATTTCAGTAAAAACTTAGATTAAATTAATGAAAACTAAGCTAATTTTGTGATTGTCAGATAGGTGGGGTAACACTGGGTTTTAGACATCCTAATGATGCTAAACCAATAAGCCTATGAATATACACGGTGGAATTTAATTTACTCTTTTCCTTAAATCCATGTACTCAGACCATGCTATAGAATATTCGTACAAGGTCCAATTAAAAAAAAATGTTTTAGTATTTAGTGCCTCTTAAAATAACTGCATGACAGCCGAAATGTCTATTTAACGGTACACACAGCCCGCGCTGTTAAGTTATATTTCATAAGTACTTTTTTCATTTAGTTACAACACTCTTTACTAAAAATGAAGCATCGCCGCAAGTTACATTTGGCCTGCCTTCTTTTCGGCGTTATAAAAAATAAAAAACCTAGGTATCTTTTCGAGAAACTGTCTTGGACATCTAGTCGAAGATCCCTAGGATCCCGGCAATGTGCAGCGCAGCTCATGACGCAACGTCATAGATCGGTAGCTTTTAGAGGGAGCTTCCGCTACTCAGCCTCCAAATGTTGGAATAACATACCACCACCTATAAGGAACCAAAAAAGCATCACAAGCTTCAGGTTCAAATCAAAGAAATTTCTTTTTGACCACCAGAAAGCGGAGGAAGCTCTCCGACATGACACAAGTGCAATCTAATCACCCTAAAATACACCCCTCACAACTCATTCTCAATATCAATTAAAAATAGTCATAATAAAGCTGTTAATGTTTTCGCTTGTAGTTTTGTGCTTTAATGTAAACATCTTTTAATTACTCTTTATATGGTATAAAATATATTTTCTGCAAGTAAGTTAGTTAATCTCTAGTTAAGCATTGTTAGTTTATTGGTAGTATATTTTTAAGATTGTAAACTGTTCCGTGACACTGGAACGGTCCCAACGGAAGACCAGCGCTGGCTGTATCGCCAGCACTATGCTGAGTTGGGACCGATTCATGGCAACTGACAATTACTATGTTTTTTATATCTTTTATGTATTTTTTATCTTATGCGCACTCTTTGCCATGAATAAAATTTTTTCTTTCTTTCTTTCTTTCTTTCTTTCTAGTTATGTGGGATCATTCTATAGCATGAACTGAATACATACATTAAAGGAAAAGAACGAATTAAATTCCACCTTGTATATACCTCCTTTTTAGCCATCTCCATTTCTATGAAGGTTGTCTGCTTCATTTATTTAAATTTAATCAATTCTTCGATCGTTCTAACAAAATGACGCTGTTTTAAATTTCTGCTTAAGCACTAATTTGTGAATGAGCGTCGTTCTGTTGAGATGTAAAATAGGTACAATAACGAGCAGTCTTATGCACTAAAGTTTGACAGCTAAGTCTGCATATAATATGCAGACTTAGGAGCTGTCAAACTTTAGACTTTTCTTTACATTAATTGTCGTACCTCCCACGCTGTAGGAAAATAAGTGCGAACTTAAGAGCAGTAAAATTTTAGTGTAGGCTGGCATTAGGATCTATTCTACTATATTTATTGTGTTGTTAGTATTATTTTATTATTGTCACATAGGTTTATTATTATCGAGTAAGTTAACTTTGTATTGAGTACCATTTTTTAGTATTTATATTTAAAACAAACGCGTGTGCTTTAGACCACACGACTGAATAAAAAACCTCTTTAGTTTAATTCCATCTATTGGCCGATATAACTTTCTTTGCTTTGTTTAATGTTAATATCGCCATCTTGACAATTGTAAATTGTCATTTTACCGGACATACAAACAATACAAATTTTAAGTAATTTTTACTTTGTTCTGCTGACAATGGAGATCTACGTGAACCAACAACTTACATCTTCCGTTCGCCACGTCACGCATTCACCAGCTTACTCCCCAAGTCAAGCGTGTATAAAGAAGTATTACTTCAAAAATAAATAAAATGCGGCCTATTCAGTTGTAATAAAGTGTAGTATAATATTACCTGTGCCCCAAGGAGCTGATGCTCTGTATCTAGCTACTGCTACAAAACAGTACAGCTAGAGCCATTAACGTCACTTAGTCTGTCGGTCTTTTACAGAATACACCACGGTGAATGCGCTCAAGAACTGCATGATCTCATTCTCCCATCACCATTCCACTACCGGACTACTAGACGCTCGGCTAAGCGCCAAGTTTGAAGTAAAAAAAATAATAATATTCAATTACCTCCTTTCACAAAACTAAATTAAGCTATTGGTTATTGGTATTTAACAAGAAACCTCACAGGATAGCATGACTCACAGTATAGATACTGCCGTTTGTAGATATAGAAAATACAATTGATTCAATAACCAGTTGACCATCAATTCAAAAGATTACGAATAGGACCGTTCCGTAAATTTAGGAAACCACTTTTAGGTATTGATCCCACGTCAAACCTTAACTTTGGATCCTACATCGAGTCATCCAAGGTAAGGCGGTACTTCACATCTGGACAGTTACTAAATCTCTATCAAGTACAGGTCCTAAGGTGGGCTAAGCGCCATCCCTTTGTGGTCGAAATACGACCCATTCGTATTAGGGACCGATTGTGGCATACTGTCAAAACGAGACGAAGCTTTAGTTAAAACTACACCATAGGCTTTACTTTAACACTATTTGAATTAACTAATGTCAATGAAATAATGTAATTTTTATTAAACGTCATTTAGGAAAATTAATACGGCTAAACCCGCGTCTATTATAAGTCGAAATGACTCCGACCAGGTTTCAAACCTATTCGATTCCCTTCTTAGGGAGCCGGTTACTAACGCAAGCCGCGGCGGCTTTCGCGTCAACACGTAACTGCAAACTGCGTTTCAAACTAAAACATCATTTAACTAAGAGGCATTTGGAAGTCAGGCTGTTATTGTTGTATCAATCAACATTTGAATATATCTCGTAATTCCATGTACAAATTAAAATCTTTAGACTTTATAAATAGTAATAAACTAGCCACTACGTACGAGTGAATTGTCTAGATGAGGAAAAGAAAAAGCCCTGATAAAATTTTTAAAAAGGCATTAACGCCTAATTTTTAAACCAAATTATTAAATGCAATAACAGTTACGTAAATTAGTAGCAATATGACGCCTTCTACTATCATCCTAAGAAGGCAGTTTGAGCCGGTTCCTCTGCAGCATGTAATGCGATACGTTCTCATATGTGAGGAAAGTGATCATGGTAGCGGGCACCACACGTACAAGGCTTGGCTTCAGCCCTTTGTAGAACCCTCGCAACCCCTCGTTCCTGCAACATATTGTGTAAGGGTTAGAATTGTGCACTTTAATACTTGTGGCCTATTTTTTTTTTTTTTGAACGATAGAGGTGTTTGTCTCTATCGACTTTTACAGCGTCACCTAGCTTAAGGCGCCCAGCCGTCAAAAGTGGGAGGCAACTAGCTCAAGGGCACCCCTGGGGTGCGAGCCTCGGCTTGGGCCGTTGCCGGGATAAGAGGATCGAGAAGACTACGTCCACTGGAAGAGTGGACCCTATTGAAAGTCGCGACCGTTCTAGCTAACCTACGGGGAGTACGTCGACCTCGCCGCCGATACTACGGCTGCTATAGGATCATGCGGGTCGCTCAAGACGTGTCTCGGGCGGCGACGACGGGGTGTTTATACTTGTGGCCTAATGATCGATGTGAAGTTAGGCGAAAGACACTGTTACAATAGACAATCGCGGCGGACTTCATTCGCCAAAAAGTGTTTCGTTAATTCTTGTACTTTACACTATCAGGGTTGGATTACGCGAGTCCTAAATAGCTTGATAAACATAACCAATGTTAATAATGCATAGATATTTTTAGAGCAATGAAATTAATTATTAAAAGAAAATTTGTTTTATGGTCTTATAGAAACAAGAAATACTGATTTAGTAGTAATATTTCTTCCGTATAATTAATAAATTGTAGATGGTTCGAATGCACTTACCTTGTTATCGCTTTTGGGAGTATTTACCTAAAAATATCATATATATCCGCCATGCCAGCGCGGTTTTATGTGTATGTTTTTTTTACTAAATATTACATTCCAAATTTTCTGTCTTTAATACTTCTAATAAAAAATCAAGTTATATACATTCATTTTTTTTTATTAACTTTGCTACCATTTGAAATATTATTTCGTGCAATTTTGTGTTATATTAAAAAAACAAGTGATTATAATATTAACGTTAGTAAAATAAAAACTAATCTAACAATTTGCTATCATTTTATTGATTACACAAATTGAATAGGCGAGTCGAAATTGTGAACATTCAGCGATAATAATAATAAACTATATAATATAAAAATATAATAATAATGTCTTAATAGAATATTGTGGCCAGCCACCGAGTAAGACAATAATAATTAAACTAGTGTCGAGGTGCCACTACAAGAGGTTTTAATAAGCGATTTATTTTTAAATTAATCAAGAAAAATATATTTTCTTTCTATTGACAGATTTTGTATGTGGGTCATGTAATAGAATTAGTAGTAAGTATGAATAGTTTTATTGTCAAACTGTGTATACAAAAGACCTTAAATTATGTTATATACAGATAATATAAAAAAAATCAAGTCAAAAGAATGCTTTCAATTACAGATATATCTCTGTGACTGGGACCAATTTTTCCTTTTTTACATTTGGTTATAAACAGTTTAATATAAACTATAAATTATCATATCCATCTGTTTTGAGAATAATCCTTAAATTTCACAAATAACGATTGAGTTACAGTTAAACAAAAACCGACCGTATTCTGTAAATGTCAGTAGATTTATAATGAACAAAAAAAACGAGTGTGCTTTAGACCACACGACTGAAGTAAAACTTCTTTAGTTTAACTCCATCTATCGGCCGGTATAACTTTGTTTTTGCTTTGTTTATGTTGCCATCTTGACAATTGTAAATTGTCATTTTACCGGACATACCAACATAATATTAAAATATTTTTACTTTGTTATGTTGACAATGGAGATCTACGTGAACCAACTTCAACTTCCGTTCGCCTCGCTTTCACCAGCTTACTCCCTAAGTCAAGCGTGCGTAAAGAAGTTTTAATACAAAAAATTTACATTTTAAATAAAAATCATCAGGTTCTTCACGAACTTTCTTTTTGGTGCGTAACTTTTTAAAAGCATCCAACCCATTTAAAATTACATTACAATTTTGTATTTTTTTTTATGTTGCCATGATCTAAAATTAAGCTACAGCACTCGAACGCTTATCAAATGTCTTGTAGTGTACACGACGATATTAATGCTTTTTGATTTTCGACATTCGTCATCACATATTTGGTTTTCATATTTCTCAATACACATATGCGTTTAACATTTTTGTACATGTCATACTTGTATCAAGCAGAGGTTGCCAGTCTACTGTTGTTTTTTTTTAATATGGCAACCCCTCTAACTAATAGTGCAAAGATAAGTATCTATGTATAATTTAGCTTCAATTCGACAGTACTAGTTAAACTTGTACATGTCTTTTTTATATGATAATTATAAGTCTAAGCAGACCATAACAAGCGAATGAAAATACTAAATCGGCATTAAAAATATGGGATTGTTTTTAATCAATTTGCAATAATGTTATGGTACATTTTAAACGTATCACATCGCTTGGTGGGTACGCAACGATATGTCAATAAATAAGAGTATTATAAAAACGATAATTACCTACTTATAACGATGGTCACAATCTACTATATAACTGATAGATTAAAATTAAACTACTATTTTTTTGGGATTTATTATTTTAAAAGAGATATATCGACTTTATCAAGGCGGGAGTAACAACTAACATCAAGCTGTGGAGACAGGTTAGCTTCAAACTTGCGTAAATGTGAAGATATTTCAAAAAAGCATACAATGTTTCTACATGAAATCGATCTGATCCAACGCACACGCACGCCAACAAACATATTTGTGTGCGTGAGTTGACTCTTACCGGTTCTGTGTAATACTTCTACTGATTTAATGAGTTAACATTTTACAAAGCAAGGTTGAAACAAAACTATCTTACATCGTAAAGGATCTAACGTCGTCTCACCACACATGTAACGTTCGATTAAAAAATATAGTGTCTTTTACTGGTGTATTTCTAGATTCATCATTAGACACTGATTCGCGAAAAATCTAAGTACGTACCCTATTATCACAAAACTCTCGATATAAAAACTAAATTGTGCTAAATGTGGCAACATCGATTGGTTGTGTTGCCATCGTAAAATTAAATCAGTCGCGATCTGATGGGAAAAAATTCTACTACTATTTATAGGAGATTACGAGCAGGTAACTGTTAGAAAATAAATAAATAGAACAAAAAAAAACACAACATATGTCGTGAGACAGGTTTTACAATCTACGTTAACAATAAAATCGGCGTCACATACTTATTGTGTACTTGTTAAACAGTACATTTAACAAATAAGTTTAACCCACCTTGAAGGCGATATAACGAGTAACACATAGCTTGTGACGACGACTGTACACTTTCATTATTAATTTTAAACACAATTCAAATGTTCAAATATCATACAAAAGAACATATTACAAGGACGTAACACGTAACAGCTAACAATTATGTCTTAAACTTCGAAGATGCCAAATTAGCGTCGGCTTACTGACTCGCTTGCCAAAACCTGTCTTAACATTAACACAATACCAAATTCAATGCCAACTTTTTGGATACAAATAAAAATGCAAGAAAAATTAAACTAAGCAATAAATTAGTTCGTCGCTTACATTCTAAGTTACGAAACACGTCGGGTGCGCTTGCGTTCACGTACGTCTTTCCAAAGCTAATGAAATCCTTATATGTCGATTTCTTGGCAATCTAATTTGATAGTTCTAAAAACGATCCTGTCCCTTTCTTCTAGATCAAAATAACAAGGACTGCACTAGTTTTGGAACTGTCAAATAAAGTTTATTATGTTGTACAGCACAATCGATTCGACAATTATTAATAAATCTGAGCTAACCTAATCACACGATTTTCACCCAACCGTTAAAGAGTAGCAGAGTTGAATTTCCAGTAAGGGGCCGTTCAAGTATTACGTAGGCAGATTTATTACAATTATTTACCCGCCCACCCCCCTTGTCAGCAAAAGTAAGCAAAGCTCTTACCCTCTCCCCCCACGCTTACGTAAACATTTTTCAATTGATAATTATAATGTTTAGTGTTTCAAGCAGAGACAATGTGAGGGTTGCCATTCGTGTAAAAAAGTAAATAACTACCGATGACGTAAGCATCATCTAGACTCCCCTACCCCCCATGTCATCCAAAATAAGCAAAGCAGACCCCCCCGCCCCCCCATTGTGCTTACGTAATACTTGAACGGCCCCTAAAAGCAAATATTAGAATACAGATACCTTAAAAATAGTCATTACGCTGTTTAGTTCCGAACAGCGAGCGTCAAGACTATTGGAAATCGGTTTAGAAAGTATGACGCGTTGATCATTTGAAAACTCAAAACATTCTTTCATGATACATATTTACTAACCGACTTCCAAAACGGAGGAGGTTCTATGTTCGTCAGTATGTTTTTTATCAACTATCAATCATTAGCCTTCCTTGTGAGGGTTTGTCACAATAATGAAACGATCGATTCAAATTTTCAATGACACCACTATAATCCGTAAAGTATTTGACATTTGCATTCTACGGTTTTATCAACGTACGCGCACGCAACCGCGCCCGGATTCTGCGTCCATGCTTACCTTTAAAAAACACTCCAAACAATAAACCCTGTACAAAACAATAAATAGTGTAGTTATTTCCCATCAGATAAACGTTAAATTCAATCGTTGTTCGTGAATTTCTCCCATATGAGCATAACGAGGCATATGTTCGGTGTTACATGTAGTAGGTACGGCGTTAGGCCCTTATAGAAGCCACGGATGCGTTCGTACCTCCATGTCTCCGTGATGCAGTGCCACGCGCCGTTGTAGCTGCGGTGCTGGTCTTGCAGCCTCGCCCGCACCACCTGGTACGGGTAGGTGGCGCCGGCGGCGATTAGCTTCGATATCGCAGCGAACGTCAGGTACTCCGCCGATGTCTACAAATGACGCGAAACACAAATATTTAATAACAACTAGTTGACCGGGCTAACTTCGTTCCGCTTGACAGTCAATTAATGTGAATGTTTTTTTTATTGATTGATGTCAATTGAAGGGGTGAGAATACAAAGGGTTTAACTGATTTTTTTCACCAAATGACTTATGGGTATCGTTGGATTCAGCGTGAAATTATCTACAATAATACATTCTGAAAATACCGAAATGAGGCTTAAATCTCGAGATTTAAAAAAAAAACTGTTTATCTGTCACAGGAATACAGTTCGCTTAGCATAAAAACATTATTATATTTATATTATTATATTATATTTTTACAGTAATTGTATTAATTAGTACTATATTTAGTATTTTGAAATATAATTAATACATTTTCAAACAACTGAAACTTACATAAACCTTTTCTATTACCTTATAAGCACCCTACATTAAAATGACGCCGTTGAAGTTTAAAGTCAATTGTCTCGAAACTAGAATTACTACAATTTGTCAGTTAAACCCTTTTTATTCTCAACCCTTCAATTTTATTACTTATTTATCCTATTTCAATGCAAAAGCACAAAAACCATACAAATTATTATAGCCATTCTTGAGTTATATTTTGAATTAACACGACTTTGTTTTATACACAACGTGTTAAAAAATACCCCGTAAAAAATATAATTAATTATTAAAGCTGTCATGTCCAATAATTGGGGTATACTATTGTAAACCCAAATAATTATACGTTAATAATATATTGTTTATATACTATATTGTTTTCGATAAATATTGTTAATAATTCTGCACCCACATGTACTCGTAGTAGAACCTTGCACTTACACCGCCTGTGACACAGGTTTACCTTAGTGCAGGCACCTAATTTTTGTAAGACTTTAGTTTCCTAAGATTTATATTGTATTTCTAATTCCATTCATGTAAATTTTGAATGAATATTTTTATTTATTATATTATTTATTTTATGTCAGGGAACCAGATTATTTAACAGAAAGGACTACATACCTATTTTACGTAATAGTTCTATCTAACCTAATAAGTCTATTTTAAGTTTTTTCTATTTTACATTCATGAATGTTTGCTACCTCAATACAAGGATGTCATTATACTCAAGTATTGGCTTCAAAAAATGTCAAGTAGGAAAAATAAATAATTATGTTGTCAATTTCAAATATACTAATCGATATCCTACAACTGTTTCGAGTTCCAACATTTTTTGCAAAATAACGACGCTTTCTTACTCAAATAAAAATAACAAAATATAAAATAATAATAAAATAACTAAAGTAAGTCTTCGTTTAGGTTGTTTCGATAGGTTAGGTCTTTGTAGTTCCGCGTATTAGGTAGAAATGTACAATACTGCGTAGTTTACTCTTTAATTTTACTGAAATATGGCTTGCACATCAGTGAAAATAATAATGTTTTTTAATTAATAAACATTTGGTTCGTCAAGTCGAGATCGTACAATTATATTATAAAACAAATGGTTGTTATTTCATGACAAAAAGGCGAAGATCTTTCAAATCTTAACAGCATCCGAACAAAATGTTCCTTTGTGCGGTCAATTTTCACGTGTGAGTCATACCAAGCTCTTTAAACTGTCTTCGTAATAAGGAACACTAATAAACTCATGAATTTACCTGACTATACCGTGTCCGCTTACATACAGAAACATTATCTGTACTTTCAAAATAATATCTTATACTACACATTTTAAGGTCGTGATTTTAACAACACATTACTAATAAAATATTATTTACCTAACAAAATGATTTTTCTGTAACGTCACGGTAAAATTATCACTTTGTAATTCACTCGCTGGAAAAATGCCATTATTATTTTTGGCAACAGTCTTGTAGGCATTTGACAATTACACAAAACTTTTTCTTATCAGAAAACCGACACAAATTGAGCGGCCGTTTCCAGTAATTCTGTAGTGTTCCAAGAATCCATTTGTACTGGCCCAATTGGGCCTTAGAGTTGAGCTTACCAATTTGATATCAATCGGCAGATTCCTGTACTGGTTGTAGCTGTTCTTCATCTCTTCGTATGTCATGAACTGAAGCGCGCCGTGCGACACGCCAAACATGCCGGGAACGAACCCCTGGAAACAGGGAACAATACGATTAAATAAATAAATAATAATAACAAAAAAAAATATATGTGGACATTTCACACAGCGCCATCTAGCCCCAAACTAAGCAAAGCTTGTACAATGGGAACCAGGTGATTGATACCACAGATACTTTTTTGTAAATACTTTCATAGAATACAATATAATACAATACATAGATACTTTTTGTTTGTAAATACAATATAACCCAGACACAGAACAAACATCGATGTTCGAACCCACAAACCCACAGTTCAGAAGGCAGGGTTACTACCAACTGAGCTATAGATCCTGGGCCCTAACCAGGATTCACTGTATCTAGCGACTCAGGAACTACGACGAAAGTCTAGTAATCTTACGACTGAGACTGGAGACTAGAGAACTTACGACTGTGTTGATGTCTCAGGATGACGTGCGCAGTGCAGTGTCACGCGGAACTATATCAATCACACTATCACAATAATATTATAAAAGCGAAAGTTTGTATGTGTGTGTATGTTTGTTACTCCTTCACGCTCAAACGGCTGAATGGATTTAGATGAAATTCGTTACCAAGATATCTTAAACACTGGATTAACATATAGGCTACATTTTATCCCTGAAAAGTGAAACGCTCCCGTAAGAGCAAATAATTCAAATACTATTTATCCGCGGGTGAAACCGCGGGGCGCAAATAGTATTTTATAGTTCCGAGTGACCATACAACTGAAAAGCGGGCGTTACCGTAAAGTGATCAAATGTTTGTTTATTTGTATACTAGTTGCGCCCCGCGGTTTCACCCGCGAATAAAAAGTATTTTCACTATTTAATTATTTACTCATCCCACGGGAAAAATTCACTTTTCCGGGATAAAATGTAGCCTATATGTTAATCTAGTATATAAGCTATCTTAAAATTATCGATATCGTAAAATTAGCCTATTTGCAATAAATCTTTTGACTTTGACTTTATTTGTTTGCGTCTCACCCTAATCGTTGAATTGACTTCGATATAATGCTGCTTTCCCTTTCCAGTAATTTTATTTTCATAATAAAAGGGCAAGATCAATATTACATTGTCAAAAAAGCCTGTAAATACAAGATAAGAGCAAAAATCTGCAAATAAATCGTTCATTCCCTATCTGATATTGAAAATGAAATCGGAAAATCAATCATTGCCGCAGATAGCGTCATATTTTATATTATGTGCTTTGTTACATAAAAGTCAACAACATATTGTATCAAAAACATGCGTGGAAAATAACATTATGGAATTATAATGTTTACGTATCGAGATCAAGTTCCTACTATTCGTAGTATTATCAGTAAGGGCGCGCTATACTTAAATAGAAAATGTATTTCCACTAAGTGACACCAATTGCATAGCTTCATTATAAATTTTGATATATCTTATGATTATTATCAAAGGTTACCTTTGATGTTTCTTAATTATGATGTATGATGGATAGTGAAATTGCAGCACGTTAAACATAAAATGCCAATTTTAGATCCAAATGGTATTGGTTTTATAAAATTACAGCAGGACCGCAAGCAATAATTAATCAATTTTTTTCCTCTTTTTCCCTTTATTTTTTTATTAGTTTAGTAATAATAGCGCATCAAAGAAATGAGGAATACGAGACCAAGATGTCAATAACATACAAATAATAAATAAAAATAGATCATACTATTCGGTGACATGTCCATACTGGTCCTATATTATAGGAAACGAAGAATAAACATGACTGACAAACAAATAACAGGAATCTACATACATATACGTTAAACTGGATGGATGATACAGATCATCGATAGGAATAGCCACAGAAAAATAATACGATATAATTTTTGGAAATATTAATATTTTCACGTGATCAATGATATAATTGGGTTATATTTACACGTGAGCTGGGTTATCAATATAATTAAGCAAGCAAATATAGAATCTTATCTAAATAAAACGCAACGACGGCAACGTCATTGACTCAATAAGGTATTGAGTAATGTATTTTGGTTCAATGGAATAATACAATGAGATAAGCTCTTCGTAGATTAGCATAAATCATTTGACACTAAAATAATTTAGGACAGAATAAAATACTTGGCATGTTTTACTAGGGATGTTTTGTGCGATTGATTAAACTGATTGACATGGAACGATGCAAAGTTTTATGATTTTTGCTGTTATCGTGACCATAGATTATTAAGAAATTATAACCGAGAAAAAAAAGAATACGTTCTCTTTTGGAACTAAAAACGTAAACACTGATTACAAACGCCCGGTTTTTACGACTGCTGTTTACCACACTTTTGGACCATCCTATCTCGTGATATCATTTTTAAGTGTGCAAAAACTGGGCATTCATTTTAATCTTAAAGTAAACTAAAAGATATGCGGTTTCGTTACATCAAGTGCCGTTTGTAGCGCCAGAGTACAAAGATAAGAAAGTAAATTAAATGACATTCGTCATAATGTTATTGGCAATCACTTACAGCCTTATTAATAAACACGAACTAGCTTTAGATTAGTTACACAATCTTTTGTCTCTTTCGATCCAGCTAAATATTCCAGTAGCAAAAAAAAAGGACAAAATCTGAAGTAACTAACCCGAGACTAATACCCGTTTATCAATAAGGCTGTAAAGGACCAACTATTGACAAAGAACAGAGACATTCAAACAAAAAATGAAAATTAAAAATTGCGAACATAGAGTTAAATTCGGAATAATATAGGCAATAGAAGTACCACCGCTTTGCCAGTTATTCTGCCGCCAAGCAGTAGTGTGCAAGCACTACTGTGTTCCGGTTTGAAAGGCACTGTAGCTAGGGCAATTATTGGGCAATTGAGACATCATGCACAAACTTAAAAAATATAGAAGAGTACGGTAGAACCAGAGTCAAACCTTACTCAATAGAGTTTAACGGAATATCAATAACAAGCCGGCAAATTATCTGAACCAAATTCATATAATTGCTCTGGCTGATTCAGTTCTTTCTTACAACTATACATTTAGGATGAAGTGCTTTGATACGATTAGATAAAATAACTCATTGAAACGCATCGATTGGCTTTAAACAACGTTCAGGTAGACATGTGTGGAGAAAAACGGCGCCACGCGATTTGGAATCAATCGAGAAACATCCCCGCGTCACAACGGTTGCTATAGTTTTCCCTTTGTACCGAACCTTATCCCTTCGACTCTTGGCCTAGTGTACTCCGCGATGCAGGCTTAGCATGTCCTCAAAAGCCACAGATCGTCGTTGGCCTTTCTTTTTCTAATGCTTTCACTTCGATTATTTAATTTTGCGACGCGAATTCATGCACTGTCAGTTCGACCTCGTTTTTTACTAAAACTTTGTTTATATTTGTCAGCGAGGAGCGCGAGTTAAACAACGTTCGCTGCGTTCACCAACAACTGAGTACTAAAAGTAGTACTTACAACTGAGCGCTAAAGTGCTTTGGATGGCCACGTTAGTGTTGCTAGTATACGTACATAATTATTATTAAATACTGATCGGGCAGGCTAGAATCCTTCCGGGGGCGAGTTGGCTGGACTGCAGTCACGACCCCTTCTCGCCCCGGTATATACGGCGGACGAGGGCTCACGAGGGGGTTTTAGTGGGTTCGAGTCCTACATACCCCAATACCACCCCCGTGGTGGCAGGGAAGTACGAGGGCATTTCCCCCCTCAAAAAAAAAGGCTAGAATCCTTACGGTTACAGTGTGTGTAAGTTTGTTGGAGGATTTTATCCGGCATGGCAATATTATTACATTTTATCGGTGTAGCAGCGGTGGAACGTCTGGTAAAGTCTTGAGCCGTCGCATAGTCGGTCCCGGCTGATGTCGCAAGACAACAGTTATTAAGCCAGGCCTTCGGGTGACCTACAAATTCCGACACCAAAGCTGACCACTTGCCTATATGACGTTACTAAAATCTATATTTGTTTTTGAGCGTCTAAATCCATCACACTAATATTATAAAGGCGAAAGTTTGTATGTGTGTTTGTGTGTATGTTTGTGTGTATGTTTGTTACTCCTTCACGCTCAAACGGCTAAATGGATTTGGATGAAATTTGGTACCAAGATAGCTTATACACTGGATTAACAACATATAGGCTACATTTTATCCCGAAAAAGTGAAATTTTCCCGTGGCATGAGCAAATAATTAAAATACTTTTTATCCGCGGGTGTAACCGCGGGGCGCAACTAGTTGATTATAAAGAGTGCTATTATGTAGGTGATGTGCTAAATTCAATACGCTACGGTTCGCGTGGACCGCACCCGTGCGCAACGTAGGTTACCACAAACCGCATCAAATGGAGCAAGGTCGACTGTGATCGTGATATCGATCGGTAATGATACCTTGACGCCGTGACGTCACAGACAACCTCCCTTAGGTCATCGCACTTATTGTTATTTAACTACCCGCGTGACACTTTCATCTATTAAATATTACAATAATAATCCAATATAAAGGTTGTTTAGAAGAGATCGCTTTAAGCGACAAGACCGCCTATTGTACTAGTACTAGTTAATTATGCAAGTTTTTCTTTATGTAAAATTATTTTTTATTTTTACGGTGTACAATAAAGCGTTGATCTATCTATCTAAGTTCAAAATATAATAATTATTATTATTATTAGTATAGTCAAATTACATTAGAACTTACCCGATACAATCCTCTAATGCCCTCGGTCCTGTAGATCTTCGTCAGGCCGTCCACCATGCCTTTATACCGCTTGTTGTCACACGCCACCTCCTCGCTGTACTGGAGACAGAGGCGGGTCTTCACCACCCAGATAGGGTTGGTCATGATGAGGGAGAGAACCCCAGCCTCGGCTGCGGCCAGCATATGAAGGCCAGGGCCGAGCGGCGTGCGCGCGTTCCCGCCTTGGATCCATGTCTTTATTGCATTGTAGCTGAAAGATGGAAAGAAAACGGTGAAGAATGCAGTGTACAGAAATGTAAGAAAAAATATTGAAGGAGAAAAAGAAGAGAAGAAAGGAAATGTCTCTAAAGCGCTACTTTCGAGGCCACTTTCAAATTACCCCTCTTAAATTAGATGCAACGCACACAATTTTTTACGGCAAAGAAATATTATCCGTTTTTAAAAGGGGTTAAATCGCCTTAGTTTAATACTGAGAAAAACTTAATTATATTATAATGCATACATTATTTACGGTTATTTTTTATTTAAAAAACCAAAATTCGGATGAAATTTCTCTGGGTTGCCCCATAGAAACTTCTTCAAAATTTTGTTTTTTTGTTTATTTATTTGAAAGTATACCCTTTCAAGTAAAAAAATAATTCTCCAAATCGGTTTGTAAATGACGGAGATATGAGGTGACAAACATTTTAAAAAATACAACTCCTTAAAGTCGTTGGAAAGAGTGTGACGCAGAACAAGTTTTTGTTTTAAGTCTATGGACTAAACCCTGTGTATGATTGAGGTATAATTTTGCACTATTCTTTATTTGGTGGTGTAGTAACTGCGAAGCTTCTTGATTTCCATTAAGTTAGCTATCTGCAAGACAGAGTACCATTTGAGAAGTCCATTATAGATTGATCTGTATACGCCTAACTTAAGCTATCAAATGCATGTGGACTAATATTTGTAATCATGTGTTTATTGAACACAAAAACTGCTGCTGCTTTGAATTTGCAAAAGTTGCAGCAGAATAGAAAAATGCATATTTGATGCAAGGTTTTTTTTTACAGAAACTGCGTACGGAATATTTACAGTAAAGTTACTGTAAAAAAGTTGGGGCAATGATATCGATTTAGACATTGAAATGTGTTCAGCCGTCACGAAGCGGTAAAAAGTTCTGCATTAAAAACTAAAAACAGTGTGTTCTAGAAACCTAATAATTATTCAAAATTGATTGCTATTTATAGTTAAATAGCGGATATTCAGCATTTATTTTCCTTTACACTTACAATTTCTATAGTCTCCTGACGCGTGACATAACAAAGGGCGTCATTGTTAAAAATAGCTCTGTTTCATAGTCAAAAACGGGCGCAGACGAAACATAAATGTGTAGGTATCATTTTAATCTCAGATAACAGCACGATATGATACTACAACTTAGCTAAGCAACACTTTCCCGAGGTTCTATTACGTTTTCAAGATTCGTGTCAACTTGGCAGACCAAATACTGAACGCTCATTGGTTGCCTGTTGATCATCGGTTGTCTCAACCAATGAGCGCACACAAAATAACTCTCGCGCAGTTCTTGCTGCCAATACAAAACCAACCTTTTTTAATACATAATTTATATGATACTCCTTCGGAAGTTTAATTATAGGTTTTGTGACGCTCAACACTATAACCAAGAAGATCGTATAAGAAACTTTTAAGGTTGATATTTCATTGGCATCACAAAATTGCGCGAACCGTTTCATTCAGACGCTGCTGCGGTAACCATTTCTCTAGGAATTTGGCACGAGTCTTAGTTTTCCTTATCTCATCACGTTTTGCGTACTAACATTTTACGAGTTTCGTATTGACAATTAAACTTTTGTCAGTGACGTTATAATGTTATCGTTGCCAGATTTGCCAGTCACCCGCAACTTTTTTCAAACAAATTAGTAGGTATTCACTGAATGGATGATAAAATAACACTGACAAAGGAAACAGACTTATTATGTTTCGAAACAAAATTAAAAAAAAACTTGAAATATTTTAGCCGATGATTCCGCCAAGTGGCATTTATGTAAGAGAATGACGTGACGAGCTATTCGTTCACTTGGTGTTAAGCGTCACAGACGCCCATAACGGACTGTAGTGTCACTCGGAACTGTAGTTTCGCGTGATATTGCACTGCGCACTTCATCCCGAGACATCACACAGTCTAGTAATTAGATTTCTAGACTGTGATTTCAGATCATACAGTCTCATTTGCCCAGTAATTTCACTAGCTACCATGCCTTTCCAACCGGAATACAGTAGTGCTTGCAACTACTGCTTGGCGGCCGAATAACTGGCAAAGCGGTGGACGAACCTAGACGAACTTTGCAGAACTGAACTGAACTGCCTGCTTGCTTAGCTTTATTAATCCTTTATTTTTTTCCCTTTTCTTTTAAGTCATTTTATATAATGTAAGTATCATTATGTAACTAGTCTGTAAGTATCATTATGTAACTAGTCTGTAAGTATCATTATGTAAGGTAATAATAAGTAATTAAATATGGGTCATATGCCAGCCTACACTAAAATTTGAGAGCTAAGTTCGCAATTAACCCTTTGCAACCGTTGACGTACCCATTGCAACCCATTTGGGCACGTCATAGAAAGATAAGTGCGACTTTAAGAGCTGTCATTTCATATTTTCTTTGTCGATTCATGTTTACCGAAATTACCTGAAATATAGATTAACTTTATTGTAAATCAAAAGAAGAGAGTAGGTCAGATGCGGTTCATTCCTTCCCTTTCCGTTCTCATGTAGCTTTTGTATGATTTACTAGCGGCGCCTAGCGGTTTCATCCGCGGATATTAAAAAAAGGAGCCTATGTGTCAATAAGCTATCTATGTTCCAAATTTTATCCAAATCAGTCCAGCCGTTTGAGCGTAAAAGAGTAACAAACTCCCGTACATACAAACTTTCGCGTTTATAATGTGGGTGTTGTGGGACCATGGTCCTCGTAGTTCCCGAGTCCCTAGACACAGGGAACTAATTAGGGTTCAGGATCGATGTATGCGATCGTTGGGCGTTATTATTTTATTCTAAATATATATAACTCAAAGGTGACTGACTGACATAGTGATCTATCAACGCACAGCCCAAACCACTGGATGGATCGGGCTGAAGTTTGGCATGCAGGTAGATGTTATAACGCAAGCATCCGCGAAGAAAGGATTTTTCGAAATTCCACCTTTAAGAGGGTGAAATGGGTGGTTGAACTATTTTCCCATAAAGCTCGTTATTATATAATATGTATTAGTAGGAAGTAGGATTTGAGATGGTTGTTTCTAGTTGTATCTATCCAAAAATTCTAAGAAAGACTAGGCGAGCTGACGACGCGCGACGTTTGTTTACAAATCGCGCATTACAATTACAAACATACATTACAATAGTCTATATTAGTATTGAGCTCGACTGATAATGCATGACCGAGACTTCACATGGCGGTACATGTGGGCTAGGCCACTTAGCTTGGCTTAGCTTTTGTTTACTTGCAATAGGTATTATGTCTTTTACACAAGCCTGGTCCACAGCTCTTAAGTTCGCACTTATTCCATGACATACCTACTGCAATGTATTTGGGTATGACACAAAGGAATAAGTGCGGACTTAGGAGCTGTGAACCTTAAGTACAGATGGACATTAGAGCTAAGCTCGGTTGAAAATTCTAAGAATCAAAAGTTTGATGACAGTATTAGTAATACTGCACTGGAATCTTTTGATCGTGAAACGTGGCGATGGAAGACTAAAATTACAAATAAGTAATTAAAATAATTTGACAGTGATTTTAAAAGTTGTTAGTTTTTGCGGAAGGTCAATAAAAACATTATTTAGGAACCTATTCATGCGCTTACACGTTGTTGTGGTGAATGATTACGGTGAAACATACTTATTATTTAATAATCTGTGCTATTGACATAACTATTCGGTGGTGGACCCAAGAAAAGACGTCGCTATATGAAAGTCTCTCAAAAAGAGCTGGTGTGTCTCTTGCACTTTGCACTTTACGGCATAAATAACATGATAGTTATGAGCTTATGACGTGTCCATGTTAGAGAACAATCATGCTCCATTGCCTGCATCATAATCTTGGTTGAATCAACAATTTACTGACATTAAGTTATTGCATAACATACCATAACTAAAATGTGGATAAAACAGTAGCAAAAGGCAAACCTATATCAAGGATAAAATAATTGAACTTTTGTTATTTGTTTTGGTAACTAATCATATCTTGGAACTAAATATCTACGCGATGTTAATCAATATCTACTTATTCAGCAAAGGTACTCAGTCGCTAAATTTATTGTTAAAGATAAAAGCATACTTAAATATTATTGCAAGTGAATCACAATCAAATAAATTTTTCAATTGCAATGAATGAGGTAAGTTGCTGCTTATCACAATGTTAATGGGCAAATGGTTATAAATCTCAGTTTATATATCGGAGAAAAATATTTTTAATTTGTACAAACAATAGGTTGAAATTGCAGTGGTCTAAAACATCACATGCTTGAAAATCCACATAGTCAAAAAAAATCACATAGTAAATTGTACTTTCAGTAATACTTACAACAGGAAATAGAACCCCCAAGCAGATCCTGAGCCCCAGACGTTAGGGGTGACACCTCGGTACAGCCCCTTCACCCCTTCCTTCTTCACAATTGTGACGAATGCACTGCTGAGTCCATCGTAACGGTGCACTGTGGCGGTCCTGCCGTCATTCACTAGAAAAGAAGCACATCACTATCAAATAGGAAGAGTGTATTCACAATTTTATATATTATTTCCAACTTTAGACCATCATCATCATCATCAGAGTGGATTTCAAAATATCTATCTACTTAATTACACAAGCTGCTTAACCATCAACCAATTAACACCACTGTATATGTATAAGTGTAAGTGTATTCAGTTTGTTCAGTAATTTGGCAAAACAAACCAGCATTGCAATTCAACAGGGCAATGCTGCCAGCATGTTGGGTATGCTACCTACTGGTGGCTGGAGCATTTGGCCTGTATATAATCCAAGTATATTTTTGTAGGTTGTGTAGCTAGTAGCCTTTGGTAGTAGATGTTATCTTATAGTAGTAATTATATAAAGAATATTTAGGTTGAAATCTATATTGTTCTGCAGACATATTATAGTTTAGTTAGCAAGACACGCTATGAAAAGTGCAAAGTTTTATGTTTAACTTTTGTATAGTGATAAATTGACATCATATAAAATAAGTTTATCTCAAAAATACTTGCATGGCAATTATTTATGAGAATTACATATTTTGAGACTTTGCTGATATCATATTTATTGAATAATGTTTACAGAACTGTAAAAAATATACTTATTACATCTGAATGGCCAAGTTTCATAATAAACATCACTAAAACAGAATAGCACTGGATATAGCAGTGGCAAGTAAAAAAAAATGGCATTTAAAGCTAATATACTAAAATAATTTAATTGGTTTTGTAACTCAATTGAGAGCTTGAATTTTGCCTAACATGTAAAAATATTTGTTACTAGTTTAAACTTAAAATTTAACTCGGGAACTGAGCAATTAATTTAAATTGGCAATCAGCTATAGCCTCATATTACACACTATTTCCTGTATGAGCCAGTTTGCATGGGATAAATAAGCATGTGTGAGGAAAAGTCGTCTTTGTTCTATAATCTAGTGTAACATTGCATTATATTAACAATAAAAAAGACTGAATACATACCTAATTATTATAAAAGTTGAACTTGGAATATATTCTGAGAAGACAAGGTAATATAACCGGAATTCTTATTGTGGTTTTATAAACAAACCCCATTTTATCAGAAGGAGTGGAGGATGTTTTCACAATGTAAACAAAGCATTCCTAAACACTGCCCTTTCACTCTACGAAGTTCAAGGTCGAACCAACAGAAAGTATCATCTTCACCTATCAACTGCCCCAATTCAGATAATTTAATTAATTAAACGAAAAAGGATACAAACATTAACCTTAATTAACTCGACATATCACATGGTATAATGCATAAAATATGACATCGTGTTTCTACTCACCAGCGAATCTAATTTTTATCAAGTCCAAAGGGTGCAGAATTAGAGTTGAAGTGACGCCACCTGATATACCAGCTACCAGGTGCTCGTACTTGATGTGGCTGAGCAAAGCAAGCTTAGAAGACGATGGGTTAGGGTTCTTCATTGTGGTCATCACGAGTTTATTAAATTACAGACAAAAGCTTTAGCATCTTGCGGGGAACCTATTAATACTTATATCTACCGGCAAACACTGTCCCAAAAATCTATAATGAAACTAAATTTGTAACAATCTTCACTAGACATTATGCCCTCGTAATAAATCCCACGAAATTACGTGCGATAAAAAGAGAAAGATTTTTTAAGTAATTAATAATAACGTTCCTATAAGCGTATTGTATTGCGAACAGCTTAAATACAACCTTTTTTTATTCAGCTTCAGTATACTACGGAGAGAATGTGTAGTGTTTGGAACGATTTTACTCATAATCGGATAAAGACAACGAACACAAAATTTTCTTTGATATAAATGAAGAGTAAAAGAAATTTTACGCCCACACTCTTGAGCTAATGTACTGTGATGTAAAGTTATTCCATTAATAATATACAGAGACTTTATTTTTCTACGTAGGTCGAAACGTAACAGGCAGAAAAGCTGATGCAATACTCAGTGCTACCAGCCTCTAAAATAAGCTCTTCTTTGGCAGGTAGACAAATAATACATGAACAAGTTTGTTTAATTTGGTTCATGTAGTATAGTTGCTATTGAGAGTCCTAAGTGGTCGAAAAAGAATTAAAATAAACGTAATAGAAAAATATACTTATATTGAGACGTGTTTTATTATATTAGACATTTGAACCGTCATTCATTTTTATTTCAATACAAGCAATAAAGTTTTTACTAAAAACCTTCTTTAACATCCTCCCTTTTTAGGAAACTTTATTGCATTAAACCAATCATTTTAGATATAAGTACCATTCTTGGCTTATGTACTGGTTTCGTCAAAATATCAGCACATTGGTATTCTGTGGGAACATATTTAACTTCAAGTTCTTTATCAGTAACTTGTTCTCTGACATAAAAATGTCTTAATGCAATGTGCTTTGTTCTTCGATGTAGCTCTGGGTTTTGCGATAGCTTTATAGTTGCATCGTTATCTATTTGTAGCGTAGGGACTTCTTTCAATAGAGATACCTCATTGTATAGTCTCTTTAGCCAAACGATTTCACGAGCTGCTTCGCTAGCTGCAACGAGTTCTGCTTCTGTGCTTGAGATCGCTACAGACGACTGTTTGCGGCTTGCCCAAGAGATTACTCCTCCCGAATACTGTTAGAGGTTACATGAGCTACTAGATAGTTAACTCTTTTGTATTTCTTTTAATGATATGTCATCGCCTGTAAATTTTGAATTTTGATTTTTCGTCTGTTACTCACCAGAAAACTGTGAAGCAATCTAACTGTTCTTTATAATATATATTTTACGTTTACCTTTAGATACCAGTTTTATTTGCTAAAACGATCTAAGCGGACCTCATAATCAAACACCAACATGGTAGCATCGCTAGGAAGATTTTTAGTAAGATAAAAATTGGTTAGAAGAATGGATAACGTAAGACGTGGTGCGGTTGGTGACGACGGTGCTCCGCACGCCCATGTGTCAGGAGGATTACTACAAAGCATTGAGAAACTTGATGGCGCGACTAACTACGCGACATGGAAGGTTCAAGTGGAGCTTTATCTGGTAATGGAAGATTTATGGGAATATATAGAAGAAACACCGTCAACTGCTGCTGGTCTTAAGATAGACAGAAAGGTACGTGCAAAGGTGCTCCTTATGGTAAAACCACACTGTCTGGTGCACGTGAAGAAAGCTACTACAGCTAAAGAGAGCTGGAACGCGCTGAAAGCCGCCTTTGAAGACCAAGGAGTAAATAATAGGTGTCGATTACTGGGACGCCTTGTTAGTCAGAAGCTGAGTATGTATAGCAGTCCACGAGTCTACGTCACCGAGATACTGTCGCTGGCCGATCAGCTAGCAGATATGGGCAAAGAAGTAGACGACGAGTTGCTGGCTGCACTTATGCTACAAGGTCTAGGAGACCAGTACGAGCCGATGAGAATGGCTATAGAAAATAGCAATATAACGTTGACAACCGATTACGTTAAAACCAAATTGCTACAGATTGACGTTAATGTGACGTCTGAGAGTTCGCAGAATGCTTTGAGTGCTGCTAGAAAGAAAAGCTATAGCAAAGCAAAGGAGAAAAACAACGGCAAGGCAGAAAAGAAGAAGATAGAATGCTACGTGTGTGGGGAAGGACATAAAGCGCGTTTTTGCCCCAAGAAGCATGACTGTCAAGCACACACGACACATACGGCACCCCATACCTACAGAAATGCATCGCAAGAGTGGATACTTGATTCTGGAGCGTCATTTCATATGACAAACAGGAGAGATTGGCTAGAGAACTATGTAAAGTTAGGAGAGCCAGTCCAAATATCCTGCGCGAATGGGAACAGGGTGGAAGGTGAAGGCCGAGGTGACGTTTGTTCGGATGAACTGAACGTGAGTGTGAAGGGAGCTGTGTTCGTGCCGAAGTTAGCTGCGAATCTATTGAGCGTAAGTACGTTAGTGAATCGTAACTTTGTGGTAGTATTTTCAAAAAGAGGTTGTGAGTTGTATAAGTCGGGAGAATGTCAAGTGAGCGGTAAGGTTGAGTTGGTATGCAAGGAAGAGAAAGGGATTTATGTAGTGAAGTCCATTTCTAATCCTCACATGTTTTCAGCTTTAAAAACAAATGCTGATGATGCAGTCCAACTATGGCATCGCAGACTTGGACATCTGGGACTCGGCAACATGAAAATATTACGTGACAGACTGGCTAGAGGTATATGTTTCAAGGACCCAGTTTCAGTACAATGTGTGTCGTGCTTGAAAGGTAAGCAAACTACATTACCTTTTCCGAAACAAAAGAGTACGCGTGCTACTGAACTACTTGAACTGGTACATAGTGATGTCTGTGGGCCAATAGAAACTACTTCATTTACGGGGTATAAGTATTTTTTGACATTTATTGATGACAAATCGAGAAAAACTTTTGTTTATTTTTTGCGAAACAAAAGTGAAGTTTATTCGAAATTGGTAGAGTTTAAAACGCTTGTTGAAAAGCAGACAGGTAAAAAACTAAAGGCGATTCGAACAGACAACGCGACCGATTACGTCAATGAACGCGTAAATACTTTTCTGCGGAATAATGTTGACCAGTTGACAGTGGAATACACACCGCAACAAAATGGAGTAAGTGAGAGGGCAAATCGTTTAATTGTGGAACGAGCTAGAAGCATGCTTGAAGAAGCGAAACTTAATAAGAAGTATTGGGCAGAAGCGGTCAACACGTCAGTTTATTTGAAAAATAGATGTCCAACACGAGCTGTAAGAGGGATGACGCATGGTCTAACAGGAAGGTAGACCTGAGTCATTTAAAGGTTTTCGGCTGCCGGGCGTTTATGCATGTCCCGAAACAAAAGCGGAAGAAGTTTGATTCAAAAACAAAAGAATTGCTGTTTGTTGGCTATTGCGAAACAACAAAAGGCTATCGCCTTATAGACCCTGTCACGCATAGTTTATACAAAGCAAGAGATGTAGTGTTCTTTGAAAATCAAATTCGAGTTCATGCAAACGACACTCATGATGAAATCGTGGAAGTGATACCATCAGATGACAGGTGGGAAAGACCTATATTGATTCGAGAAGTTAATGCTCCCAATGAAGCTCATCGAGTGGAACAGCATGAAGCAGTACGAAGAGGGCCTGATTAATTTTTCGACTGTGAAGAAGTTGGTGAACAGCATTGTACGGAAAACATAGCTGGTGAAGAGGTACAGTCAGCTGGAGAAATAAATGAAATTGAGACCGTGAATCCCAATGAAGGAGTGGAAGTTCCTGAATCTGAAGTGCAAGGTAGTGAAGGTTCTGCACCTAGATTGGAAACCACTTATGATGTTCCTGAAAGAAGATATCCTCTTAGAGAAAGGAAGCCTAAAAACTTGAGTGATTATATTCTCTATTATGCAGAAGAAGATATGAAGGAAGATCCACTTACAGTGGAAGAAGCTTTATCTAGACCCGATAAAGATAAATGGCAGAAAGCTATTCAAGAAGAGCTTGATGCAATGAAGAAAAACCGGACCTGGGAGTTAGTAGAGAAGGCTAATGGCTACTTCGTGGATTCTAAATGGTTATTTAGAATAAAAAAAGAGCCGGAGAAGATACGGTACAAGGCGAGACTCGTAGCCAGAGGTTTTACGCAAATAAAAGGATTGAACTACAACGAAACTTTTGCGCCTGTAGTACGTCACAGTACCTTGAGACTACTATTAGCCCTAGCCGTGGAGAATAATCTGAAGGTAGATCAGATGGATGTCGTTACCGCGTTCTTAAACGGAGAGTTAAAAGAAAAGGTTTATATGAGACAACCTAAAGGTTTCGAGGAACAAGGTAAAGAAGGACATGTCTGTCTACTAAAGAAGGCTCTTTATGGGCTAAAGCAGGCTCCCAGAGCATGGTATGAGAAATTGAACAAAGTTTTGTTAGAGATGGGTTTCAAGCGATGCGAAACTGAACTTTGTGTTTACAAGAGGAAGAAACAAAACTCTATGATGTTTGTTGCAGTTTATGTTGACGATATTCTAATATTTTGGAATAATGAAAAAGAGAGAATATCGGTGAAAAGAGAGCTTCAAACAAAGTTCGAAAAGAAAGACCTTGGTGAAGTAGACGTCTTTCTGGGTATGAAAATTAAACGCCAGGAGAACTCTATACGACTCAACCAAACTGAGTATCTTGAGAAGATCCTAAAAAAATTTGGAATGAGTGATTGCAAGAGTGTAAAGACTCCTGTTGAGAGTGGAATAAAGCTTGTGAAACCACAAGATGAGAAGTACGTTCCACCAAGCGAACTGCCATACAGGGAGTTAATAGGTTCACTGATGTATCTAGCTGTGTGCTCAAGACCTGATATTGCATATGCAGTTAGTTACTTAAGCCAGTTTAATAGTTGTTTTGATTAAACACATTGGACAGCTGCGAAGCGTGTGCTTAGATATTTAAACGGAACCAAAGAACTCGGGCTTATATTCAAGAAGACAGGAAATAAGCTGGTTGGCTATGTGGATGCAGATCACGCAGGGGATGTGTGTGATAGAAAATCTTACACTGGTTTTGTATTCACATTTGGAGGATGTCCTATAGCGTGGGAAAGTCGCAAGCAAATGACAGTAGCACTCTCAAGTGCTGAGGCTGAATATGTGGCTCTTTCGGAGGGATGCAGAGAGTCGGCTTTTTTGACTGCACTTCTAGCTGAGCTGACTGGGATTAATGAAGCTGTGGAACTATATAGTGATAGTCAGTCTGCAATTCAAATTGCTGAGAATCCCATGCATCATCGGAGAACCAAACATATAGATGTGAGGCATCACTACATTCGTGAGATGGTTCGAATGGGGAAGGTAAAGCTGAGTTACTTGCCTACGAATGAGATGCCTGCAGATGTGTTGACGAAAGGACTTTGCAGGGAGAGGCATGAGAGGTGTCTGAAAGGAATGCAAGTTTGAGGAGGAGTTGGACTGGCTCTAGTACCTCATTTAAGGAGGAGTGTTAGAGGTTACATGAGCTACTAGATAGTTAACTCTTTTGTATTTCTTTTAATGATATGTCATCGCCTGTAAATTTTGAATTTTGATTTTTCGTCTGTTACTCACCAGAAAACTGTGAAGCAATCTAACTGTTCTTTATAATATATATTTTACGTTTACCTTTAGATACCAGTTTTATTTGCTAAAACGATCTAAGCGGACCTCATAATCAAACACCAACAAATACATGCATAAAATTCCAGAAGTAGAACGACCTGTGGTTGAATCTCCACCGTGATCAGAGTCACTGTAGCATTCCAAAATTTCAGGTTTATACCCTTTCTGGTATACAATTGCTGTATCTAGAGTTCCTTTAAGGTAACGAAGAATACGCTTTACCTTGTGAACATCTTCTATAGAGGCATTAGTAAGCGATCTGGATACGACAGTTATGGCATATGAGATATCAGGTCTGGTCCCTGTCATAAGATATGCCAGCGCACCAACGGCTTCACGATAAGGAAACTTAATCTCATGTTCCTTCTCTGAGTCTGACTGCGCTTCTTTAATAATTGGAGAACTGACAGCTTTAAAGTCACTCATTCCAAAGCGTTCCAGTAGCTTTTCAGCATAGTGTTTCTGAGAAACTTTAATCGAACCATCTTTGTTGTTGAAGATTTCTAAGCCTAGAAAGTATGAGACTGGCTTTGTCGTAATCTTGAACCTTCTTTTCAGTTCTGACATAAACTTCTCAGATTCCTTTGGGTTTGTAGAAGCTATCAATCCGTCATCAACATAAAGACCCAAAATAATTTTATTTCCGTTACGATTTCGCATGAATAAACATGGATCTGTATCACATTGTTTAAATCCAATTGTTTTCAGATAATCAACAATACATTTGTTCCAACATCTTGGGGCTTGTTTGAGACCGTATAGGCTTCTCTTCAACTCACAGACTTTATTCGTTCCATCATCAAACCCTTCTGGCTGATTCATGTAGATATCTTCATCTAGTAAACCATTCAAAAAGGCAGTAGTTACATCAAACTGAATGAGGGATAATCCTTCATTTGCAGCGATACTTATTATTGCTCTAATTGTTGCCATTCCAGCAACAGGGCTGAATGTTTCACAGTAGTCAACTCCTTTCTCTTGTGTGTAACCTCTCGCTACAAGTCGAGCTTTGTACTTATCAAGGCTTCCATCAGCATTGGTTTTTATTTTGTAGAGCCATTTACAGGAAATCAGCTTTCTGTCTTTTGGTCGATCTACTAAAATCCAAGTCTTATTCTCTTTTAGAGACTTTATCTCGCTTTCCATTGCTTTCACCCATTCAGCTTTTTGAGGACTTTTCTTAGCTTCTTTGTACGTTCTTGGTTCATCCAAATCAGTAACAATAGCAGACATGACAAAGTCATCAAACCAAGCCAGCGGTCGCAATCTCGATCTGTCTCGAAGAGTCCTTGTTTCAGGAGTTACTTCTTCGTGATCTTCATCATCAGAATTACTTAGAGATGGTTCAGGTGTAACATAGGATTCATTTGATTCTTCTTCATCATGACTAGTAATATCATTTGACGTCGTAGGCAAATTCGGAGTTAATTCACGCGCAACTGAAGCATCAGTCAATGTTTGAGGCATATTTGAAAGAGCTTCATCTTGTACATCATCTACCCTTGCATCTAACATTGTATGATTTTCATTAGCCTTCGGGAAGTGAATTTCTATCTCAGTCGTAGGACTTTGTTCATCTGTTTCAGATACATCTGACTCTAATCCAATAGATCTGATGATCGATTCCTTAAATGTTACATCTCTTGACCTGATCAATGTTGGTTCTGATTTATTATTAAAGCCCAGTAACCGATAACCATCATCACCATCATATCCAATGAGTATACGTTTTTGAGCTTTCTTAGACAATTTAGTTCGCTTTTGCTTGGGGACATGGGCGTAACATTCAGTGCCAATTACTCTTAAATGTTTTATGGAAGGATTTTTTCCAAACCATAACTCAAATGGTGACTTTCGTTTAATAGAAGTTGGTCCAGTTCTGTTTAGTATATAGGCAGATGTGTTGACAAGCTCTGACCAACAGGAGAGGAGGGAGTTCTTCGTGAGCATGCATCATAGTACGAGCTGCTTCAACCAAAGTTCTATTGTCTCTTTCACTGCACCCGTTTTGTTCTGGTGTTTAAGGCATTGTAAAACGGTGTTGGATCCCATATGTATTTAATATTTTCTCAACAGCTTCGTTTTGGAATTCTCCTCCATTGTCGCTGAGAATTGTTTTTATAACATGACCAGCAGTCTTTGTTTCTTTTATCATCTGTAGCAGCTTATCCTTGACTTCAGACTTATGCATGATGAAGTAAAAACATGACGATATTTGCTGTAATCATCTTTAAACAGTACAAAATAGCGAAACTTTTTAAATGAATTTGGGGATGGACCACATACGTCAGTATGAATAATCTCTCCTGGTGCTTTAGCTCGTTCTCTTGTTCCAAATTTATGTCTGTGTGTCTTACCATATACACATCCTGTGCATAATTCAGAATCTAGTTTCACTTTAATACCAAGTTCCTCTTCAATTCATTGTTTCACATGTCTTTTATTCTGGTGAGCAAATCTTTCATGATACAGTTGTAGAGTGTTATCTGTTGACAATATGTTCAATTCTGGAGTTTGATTTCTTACAGCCTGTACTTTCAGCTTGTAGAGACCACCATTTTTGACTCTTGTGCCAATCAAATTAACTTTTCCATTAACTGTCAGTTGACAAAATTCTCTTTCAGATGTAAAGACACTCTTTTCTAATTTGTCTTGTGCAGCGAGTACAGAAAATAAGTTTTTCTTTATTGCAGGGACATACCACACATCACATAGTCTTATTTGTTCTTGTCTACCATGAACATCAGCTATCATTTCAACTGTTCCTTTACCAATAGCTTGAGCTGTAGAACCATTTGCATTATTTTTTTATTTTTTTCAACTTGCATTAGTGCCAGTGTCAGGTTTGTATGATTAGCTAAACTTGTTGATGGCTTAGGTGGTTTAGGAGGTTTACCGTCCGATATCCACTTTCGACATTGTTTAACTTTGTGTCCAAATAACCACGCTCTGCTACCATATTGAGAGTCCTAAGTGGTCGAAAAAGAATTAAAATAAACGTAATAGAAAAATATACTTATATTGAGACGTGTTTTATTATATTAGACATTTGAACCGTCATTCATTTTTATTTCAATACAAACAATAAAGTTTTTACTAAAAACCTTCTTTAACAGTTGCGACTTCCGCACCTGACTGGTGAACTTATTTTAGTCAAGTCGCCTTACATAAATATACATAAGGAAGGAAAAGCAACTTGCGAAATATAAAATGTAGACCTAAACTTTGGATCCTACATCGAGCCCAAAGCCAAAGTAGCTTCAAAAAAACTCGGCATTTTGTCCAAGGTAAGGCGGTACTTCACACCTGGACAGCTTCGAAATCTGTATCAAGCACAGGTCCGATCGTGTATGGAGTACTGTTGCCACCTGTGGGACGGGTCTGCCAAGTACCAGCTTGAGGCTCTGGACTCGATTGAACGGCGTGCCAAAAGGCTCATTGACAACAACACTTTGGTTGGTGAAAGGCTCCAGAGCCTAGCACATAACGTATGGTACGTAAGGTAACGTGTGGTCACGTAAGGTGGCAAGTCTGTCGGTCTTTTTCAGATTACACCATGGCGAATGCGTTCAAGTACTGCGTGATCTTATTCTCCCATCACCATTCCACTACAGGACTACTAGACGCTCGGCTAAGCGTCATTCTTTCGTGGTCGAAATACCACCCATTCGTACCAAGCGATTTGACTAAACGTTCTTAATTAGAACGGCTAAGGAATGGAATGCCCTGCCAGCGTCTGTTTCCGGCTAAATATGACCCGGGCGTGTTCAAGAGAAGAGTGAATAGGTATTTACTTGGCTAGCATGCTACACCTTAGATCGCATCGTCACTTCCCATCAGGTGAGAGCGTGGTCAAATGCTAGACAAGTTTGAAGTAAAAAAAAAATGAATTAACGGTCGAGACCGAAATCTAATATTTGTATAACATTTGCAATGTACTTTCTTACTTAATTTTTTTAATTTACTTACCTACCTAGAAAAGTATATTACTCAGTTCTTAACAGTACTGTTACCCCGTAGTTAGACAAAATTATAAAAAAATCTAGCTAACCAATCCTCGAGTCAGGTGAGTCAGGTTATCTCAAACTATACTACTTAATATAATAATATAATAGTGTGAGCAATGTTACCGAATGTATATGGTCTGTTGAAGATAATATATCTAAAAATATTAAGCACTTCTGGACATATCTGTGAAATCGTAAAGCTAAACCGGAAATTCCGTGTAGAGTACAATACAAGGATACCAAATCTAACGATCCAGAAATCGTTTGTAATCTGTTTTCTGACTTTTTCCTTTCAGTCTTTGAGTCATCTTCACCTAGTCTAGCGCAATGGCAACCACCACCTACCACATCTGGCAACGATAATCTAATAACTGACCTTTATTTTAGTGAATCCAATATTTTAAAAGAACTGAAACTTCTTGATATCTCAAAAGGTCCGGGACCAGATGGTCTTCCTCCTATCTTTTTTAAACAAACTGCTGAAAATATTTGTGTGCCACTACACATTATTTATAATAAATGTATGCTCGAAGGCGTCTTTCCTGAGATTTGGAAACGTGCCAATATAACACCGGTGCATAAGAGTGGCTCTAAGCATGATGTTGAACAGTATCGTCCTATATCTATTTTGTCCGTTATGTCTAAGCTTTTTGAAAGGTTAGTTCATAACCAAATTTACCCTATCTTACACAGCTCTATCATAGATGAACAGCATGGGTTCGTTAAGCGCAGATCTACAACATCAAACTTATTGACATTTACAAATTTTCTGTTTGAAAATATCGCTCGCATTCAAGTGGATGTCGTATATACTGACTTCAAAAAAGCCTTTGATAAAGTAGATCATGAACTGCTTCTCAATAAGATAGCATTCAATGGAATACGTGGGAATTTGTTACGATGGTTTGCATCATACATTCAAAACAGGTCTCAAAAAGTTGTAATCAATGGTTATCAGTCCAAAAGCATTTCCATTGGCTCTGGAGTACCTCAAGGCTCAATTCTTGGACCGCTGCTATTTATCATGTTCATCAATGACATTAAAACATGTTTTCAACATTCAAAATTTTTATTATATGCAGATGATTTAAAAGTTTACAGTAAAAGTAAAAGTTTAAGTAATTAAATCTAGTGATGACTGCATTTATTTTCAACAAGACCTGGATAGGCTTACATCATATTGTTGTAAAAATAAATTACAGTTCAGTATCCTTAAATGTCACTTTATTAATTTTACAAAAAATAAAAACACTTTTAAACATACGTATAATCTGTGCAATACATCTTTGACTAAAGTAACAACTGTAAGAGATTTAGGGATACAGATAGACACTAAATTATGCTTAAATTTACACATAGATAATATTATCAACAATGCTTTTAAAATGTATGGATTCGTTATGCGGTGTTCCTCTGATTTTAAGCGAACTTCTACCTATCTCTACCTTTATAAAACTCTAGTACGTTCTCAGCTTGAGTACGCAGTGCCTATCTGGAATCCTTATTACAAAAAATATGTGGATGCTATTGAGAGAGTTCAAAAAAAGTTTTTACGTACAGTGCATTATAGATGTCATAGAGGCTACTTACCTTATTCCCAGTTGCTCACCATTTACAACATGGTTACATTAGAATCAAGAAGGAAATATCTTGAAGTCACCACCTTGTATAAAATTATAAGTAATCAATTCGATTGCATAGATTTAGTGAGACGTATTTGTTATATTGTACCGAGAACTATACACAGGTGAGAGGCGCGTGCTGGCCGTTTGTTCGCAGTTGGTACTTGTCACACGAATGCTGGCCTACGTGTTCCTATTCGCCGGATGGTAGAAACATATAATAAACATTTTATGAATATTGATATTTTTGCCTGTAACATGATTCAATTCAAATTAGCAGTTTTTCAAAATCTTTCTTCATAATAATTTTTGTTATCGCATGAATATTTATTATATAATTTTATCAGATGTTATATATTTTGTAACATTACAAGTACACAATAAGTACTTATAATGAATATTTTGTAATATCTAAATTTTTTAGTTTTTAACATAATTTATTACTTCTTTTCACCTCATTTCATTTCATTTTATTTCTTTTGTGTACATTTTAAGTAAATACGAATGTTTGTGTTTAGCATGTCATCTTCCCCTAGCATTAAATTTATTTATACTATTTAACAATCTGAGGATAGTGTTGTGGGCTGCATTATTACTAAGTTTATCATAGTTATATTTTAGCTTAATATTGATAATGTGTGCTGTTTACTATTCCTAATAAAGAAAAATAAAAATAAAAATAAAAATAAATGCTAAACAAAGGTATTATAATCACAAATATACAAATGTTTTTTTTATAAGTAAAAGCATTTGTTCGTACAACCAGAGTGCAAGACTTGTAAAGGTTGTAAACTACATGAAAATAATAACTTTCTGTTAAAAACAGTTTTTTTTTTTACTTTAAACTTGTCTAGAATTTGACCACGCTCTCACCTGATGGGAAGTGACGATGCGATCGAAGGTGTAGCATGCTAGCCAAGTAAAACAATTGAACAGTTGAAACAATTCTCGTGATACTTATCCCTTTCAAAACTATTTTCAATTAAAATCGTCATTTTAAATTCGTCTCTTCAATGAACCGGCTCTAATACTAAAAATTGTTTGCTCATAATGTCCAATTGTGTGTGTGGAATGGCTTGCAGTTTTGCATTTACATAATAACTGTTATGGATGACCGTGTGGTTAACATCAGGTGAACAAAAATATCAAATAATACAATGAATCACAAGTAGTGGGGAACAATGTTAAGAGGAAGGTAAAGGAAACAACGCTTAAAGCGATCTCATCCAGGCAACCTTTGGACGGAGAGGATTTATTACAAAGTCGCATGGATGGGGTGCACAATACAATATACATAATATATTGGGTATACATATACAATAATTTATAAAAGGCAAAAAAGACGACGACGGGCGCGGCACCTTGGCTGGGTAAAAAAGGGCATAATTCAGTGGAGTTTTTAGCATATTACTTCGTCTGGAACATGAGAGAAAACTGTCATAATGTCCACAGTGATTAGGTACTTTCATTGGGAGTGGAAGAGTTGAGCGTTATTAGAGGTATAGATTATTATTATGAGCGAGGAAGTTATTGAAAAGTTTGAAGAAAAAAACATTGCTATTTTAGTTGACAAGAACTTGACACCTTCCATTGACTATTTAGCGTTGACACCTTAGCGCAGCGTTACATACTCTTTGGTTGTCACTTCATAATTGACATTGACAGCTTTTGCTCAGCTTGGTTCGGTACTATTGCCCGTTTATTACGTAAATCAGCGAGGAAAATTTTTAATAAAATACTGCAAGGATTAGAACAAAAATGCTGAAGGTAGCGACAACGTTGAGATTAGTCTCAAAACAGGGCAATCAGGCGCGCTCCCTCGCGACTGCTGTGGGCTACAAACAGGCGCTAATCAACGTTCCTCCAACCAAGCTCACAGTGCTAGACAACGGTCTACGAGTCGCTTCTGAGGACTCCGGCTCTGCCACCGCCACCGTCGGACTGTGGATCGACGCTGGTTCCAGGTACGAGAATTCGAAGAACAATGGAGTAGCCCACTTTCTAGAACACATGGCGTTCAAAGGCACTAGCAAAAGGTCGCAGACTGACTTGGAACTGCTCGTAGAAAACATGGGAGCGCATTTAAATGCCTACACTTCCCGGGAGCAGACTGTGTTCTACGCCAAATGTCTAGCCAATGACGTACCAGCCGCCGTAGAAATCCTTGCAGATATCATTCAAAACTCGTCCCTTGCTGAGCCCGAAATCGAACGAGAGCGTGGAGTCATTCTCCGTGAAATGCAAGATGTCGAAAGCAACCTTCAGGAGGTAGTGTTTGATCACCTTCACGCCACAGCCTTCCAAGGCACACCCCTTGGCCAAACTATTTTGGGACCCACCAAAAACATTAAGAAAATCTCCAAGGCTGATCTGCAAAACTATATCAAGACCCACTATCAGCCTGCCCGAATTGTACTATCAGGTGCCGGTGGAGTAGAGCATGAAAGACTTGTGGACCTTGCCAGCAAACACTTCACTGGTCTCAAAAATACAGCTGTTGAAATTCCTGAACTAACTCCCTGCCGTTACACTGGTTCAGAAATCAGGGTGCGAGATGATTCCATGCCACTTGCACATGTCGCCATTGCTGTTGAAGGTGCTGGCTGGACCGACGCTGACAACATTCCTCTGATGGTAGCTAACACTCTAATTGGAGCTTGGGACCGTTCTCAGGGAGGTGGCCTCAACAATGCCTCATACCTTGCTCGCGCTTCAGCCAGCGCAGGCCTTTGCCACAGCTTCCAGTCTTTCAACACCTGCTACAAGGATACGGGTCTGTGGGGTATATACTTTGTGTCCGAGCCCCTTCAGATTGATGACATGGTATTAAACATTCAGAAGGAATGGATGAAGCTGTGCACATCTGTCACTGAGGGAGAGGTTGAGCGTGCCAAGAACCTACTGAAGACCAATATGCTTCTGCAGCTTGATGGTACCACCCCTGTTTGCGAGGACATTGGTCGTCAGATGCTTTGTTACAACCGCCGCATACCCATCCACGAATTAGATGCCCGCATTGAAGCTGTCTCTGCACAGAATGTGCGTGATGTTTGCTACAAATACCTTTATGACCGCTGTCCTGTTGTCGCAGCCGTCGGACCCACTGAAGGCCTTACCGACTACACTAGGATCCGCGCAGGAATGTACTGGCTTAGGGCATAGACACATATTATAATATTCTAGAACAGTTATTTATAATAAATCAGTTAAGATCGAACTGCATTAAACAATCTCTCCCAATGCTTCTCGTTTTATTGAGATAAAACACTGTCTTTGGTGAAACTGTATTTCTTTAATAGTCAAATGAACCATGTAAATAAAATTTCGTTGTTATAATTCTTAGATTTTTATTTGCTTGTAATTCTTCAATAGTAACATTTTTTTTTATCTTATAATTATAATAAATTAATTTAATTTGTGAAATAATATAAATACAATACAGTAAAACATTGTTAATGTTTTAGTTAAAATTAGATAAACAAAACTACATATATACTGATAGATATTTTCTGCAGACAAAACAAACGATAATTAAAAAAAAACTCATATTTTGCTTTCAATTCCCAAGTAACTGAAAGATAGACCACAAAAACAAATTCATATTTTCATACTTCATCAAAACTGGGTAGCTTTTTTAAAACAATAATATTACACAATAAAATATGAATTCACTGTAAAAACAACTAGAAATGCATTATTTACATTACTAATACTTGAGGAAGCAAAACATAACGTTATATAGTCATCTGCCCATCCTTATCTTCACTTTTCTCAACCCTCTCCTGTACCTTGGTAACACTAGGTTTCCTGACTACACTCTTTGCCTTCACTCCATATGGCTGCACCACATCCGTGTGGCTGATCAAGCTTGCTGATGATATGAACACGGAGACTTGTTCAGGAGTTGGGCAGGCCACAATAAGAGTGTCTTCGTGGGTATAACCAGCGGTGCTCAGGAGTTGCTCGATTTGTATGAAATATCCGACGACGTTGTTCTGTTGACAATGTTTTTTTACACAGATATAGTAAGCAGTTTTGAAATATAATAATAATAACGCCCAACGATCACATACATAGATTCTGGACCCTAACTATGATTCTCTGTGTCTAGGGACCCAGGTACTACGAGGACCTTGGTCCCACAACCCCCAGACTCAGAACAAGTACTCCTGCCGTGCCTTTGGGTTATGAGCCGACCTGCGCAACCACCACACCACAGAGGCTGTCATGTCAATGTATTGAGTACCTACTAGCTGCGCCCCGCGGCTTTACCCGCGTGGTAAATTTTTTCTAAACTTCCCTCGAATATTCGATTAAGTTTCATCATTTCACGCGAGATGCGATGACCAAGGGAAATAGAGATTCATTTTTATATATTAAGATGTGTGACGTTTGAGCGAGTGTGGCTCAGCGGTAACGGTGAACTTTCAAACTGACGCACAATGGAGATTGGAAACATCGTGAAGAAACCAGCATATTTAAGAATCGCATTTTTTTGGTGTGTGGTGGATTGTGGCCTACACTCTCCCAGAACTGGCTCTCAAGTGAGGCTGCAGGCACTGTTCTGGAAAGTTTCTGAGCTGTTCAGTGCTTGCGTACAGTGCGCTCAATGTTTTATAGCTTGCTAGCAAAGCATTTAGACTCTGAATTGATTTATGTCATGATACAAACTTTTATAATTAATTTAAATTAATGAGTAGTATAAGTTTTTGTTATTATTAAGTCAATAAATACAACGAGAACTCGCAGTGACGTAACGTCGTAACAAGTTACGTGACGGTAACGACCTCTATGGTAGCTCTACATTCAATCTCTTTGTCATGTGACGTCCAAAATTCCTTCATAGTACTTGTGAGGAAGCTACACAAGATCTGTTTTGCGAGAAAGGAACAGGCGATGAAACTTTAAAAGCGTTATATTACATTAACTTTAAACCTAGGTACTTTAAGAAAATAATATTTACTTGTTCATTTTTAACAGCAGTTAAATAGCATATTGTAGCATCGTAACTAAAGTTCAGTGCTGTGATACAACTTACACGTATAGGCCGGAACAGTATAAATTCAGTTTCTTTATTAGCCAAATAGAGTTGCATAGATCGCTGTAAGGAAGCGAGATGCTTCTTGATAAGTTTCTGGGCTTCCTTCACCACCACGGCCAGTTCTTCTGGCGTTGCCCACGGCTGGGATTTCAGCTGCTCGATTGGTGAGAAAGTTTGGACCTGGATGGAAACAAAACATTTAAACTTGGAATAAGTACAATGGACATAGCATCCAGGTATAGTGTTATAGTTTGATTTAGTTACTAGCATTTTTAATTTGTCTATCAGTTTTTGGCTTAGTCCGCGTGTGTTTAGATTAGATATTGGTGAAATTAAGTAACCCTATTAACTTTTTTTATGTATATGTCCGACCGGAGAGCTGAAATGACATCGATGAAATTTTGCACAGACATAGGTCAGTACCAGTACTGAACGTTACCATTCGGTAACGTTCATCATCAGTCTTATTGTAAACTTTCTAGTTTTGACGATTTTAAGACAATAAAATAATATTAATACCACATTTAAATCACAATTATATACAATGTCTAATGTAATTTTATCAAAACAATTTTTATAGATTTTTCAATTTGATGGACTCAATTCGTAATTAAGTTATAGTTATCAATTTCGTTTCCACAGTGTATACACATACACATGTTTAAACCTAATGACTTGTAAACTTAGTTTACCAATAAATGAGTATATAAATATTTGAGTATGGTTTTCGAAAGTAAAGCCTCGGGGCTCAACTGCTTTAGAAAAATATGGAGAACCACAATCAATTATATCACTAGACAGTAGTAATGGAAAGGCGTCTGTCGACAGCTCCTAAAAATGACACAGCATATTCCTGTAGCATATATTAATATGTAATGTATGTAATTAAATGACAATAAACTCATTAAATACAAACCTTCTCCGTAAACGCAATCATCGGCATCGCAAGAATCTCTGTAGCGTCCTTAATGAACATTTCGCAGCAACTCTTCAACTGCCTATCTACTTCCTTCCTCGAATCCAAAAGGTGTTCCTTCACCATTGGAGTGCCTTCCAATAAAAACTCCAACAGCGCGTTATTGGTATTCAAAGAAAATATCTGCCGCGGCTTCTGAATCAAACCGTACGCAGCATTTTTCATATTACTAAAGTCTAAACTAGTTTCCTTTATGACAAAATCGACCTGAAACGGGGCAATTTGTTCGCGCAGAATCAGCAAGTGTTTGATTTGGAACAGTTCACCGTCGATTTTGGTCGCGTTCGCTGATATTTGCCTCGCTGCACTGTCGACGCTTTGGACGCAGAACGAAATCGCTTCTTGCGCTAGACCTTGGAAGACTTTCTTCTCTAGACATCTGTAAAGCCTTGATAGTGCTGCTAAAGTCCTTCTGACTCCAGGATACCACATTCCGTGGAGGTCGGCTGGCGAGGTTTGCGGCCGCCGCTGAGCTTCTACGTTTATGTTGGCGACTTCTTGCGAAGTTGTGGAAATGTCAGAGATCATGGAGTTTCGAGAGTCGCTCCGCTTGAGCGCTTGCTCTTGTTGGATGGATATCGCGATTTGCTGAGGGAAAATGAACTTTTAAAATTTGCAGTCGATACTTCAGTATCCTGGACATTTAATGTTTCAAGTGAATGTGGATGCTTAACTAAATAATAATAATAACGCCCAACGATCACATACATAGATTCTGGACCCTAACTAATAGGATTCCGTGTCTAGGGACCCAGGAACTATGAGGACCATAATCCCACAACACCCAGACTCATAACAAATATATTTGTTTCCTTTTTTCTGTGCACAAATACTTGTCGGTACTGCCACGGGAATCGAACCCGCCGCCTCCGGGTTATGGGCCGACTTGCTCTACCATCTATAGAAAAATGCGCAGTAATGCTCAAAGGAAACAATTTTGAAAATGGGCGACTTTGACAATAATTTAATAAATAAACATTCAACATTTTTATTTTTTAAATATCTATTATATTCGTAGATTATATTAGTATCGACTGGATAAACACGATGATTAATAAAAATATTTTATAAATGCTTTTTTTGTGTTGTTAGCAGAATTACTAGTTTATTTAACGACGAGTATCACGTACCTCCATCATATGCAGTTTTTGTGGATAAGCAAGGTCGCCGGGCGCGGCGCGGTAGTGCAACACGTCAGCTCTCAAATGTACGTGCGCTCGGAACACGAGCCTCTCTTGCGCGTCTTGTAGTAAGGCGCGGGCTGATACGCCTAACGCGTATAGTGTCACCGCTGGAATAATACAGGATCATTATAAACCGGTGGAACGTCGGCGCGCTGCACTACAATATATTTATGAATTAACCTTTTTTTTAAGCTACGCCCCGAGTACCTCTCGAACTAATATGCCATGCCTTGCGTTCTGAGTGCAAGCAAAAACGAATGCTCGTCTTATCCTTTTATGACATAGCTACTGCAACGCATTTGGGTTTGAAGAATTACGAATAATATTGGGTGTTTTCAAAAGAAGGGGAACAAGTGAGCATCCTACATCGTCTACTATATTGTCACTTAACATCAGGAGAAATGGAGTAAGACGCAGGCCTAATATTAAAAAAGCGAGTGCGAGTTAGACCACACGACTGAATTAAAACTTCTTTAGTTTAGCTCCATCTATCGGCCGGTATAACTTATTTTAGGGTTGTTTAATCTTAATGTCGCCAGTAAATTGTCAGCGGTTTACCGGACATGCGAGTACCAACATAATATAAATTTTAAGCAATTTTTAACATTGTTATGTTGATAATGGAGATCTACGTCAACCAATAACTTTAAACCTCCGTTCGGCTCGTTCACCAGCTTACTCTAAAGTTAAGCGTGCCTAAAGAAGTTTTACTTCAAAAATGTGCAAAAGAAACGGGTCTGATTATATTGGTCAGGCTGATACTGCGCTCCCACTCCCGGCCGCTATCCCACTACTGCCCGATACGGGGACTTTTGGCTGCTGGGTTTCCCCCCTGGCCCGGTTCGCCCCTCCTTAGTAGACCTGCACCTCCCGGACTCCTCCGGGAGGTCCATATCAATACCAGGCTTAGTGTGGACGTCCAGTCAACATGGGATGCACAGCACCAGTGAATCCCGACCTCAAACCATCCTCCGGTTCCGACCTCCGAGTAGCCGGATTACAGGAGACGCCACGCTCCCAGTCGAAAGAGATGACGAAAATGTCTTACTGTAACGAAAAATTGGACGCGTGTTCGAATCCGCTCCTAAAGTACGATGTTAAATATTCACTTTTTGCATTGTCAGATAATTTCAACAGATTTCATAGTTTGTATGTATCTTTAATTTTATGTGTAGGAACATTGTCTCTAGTGATCTAGTAAAATATTTTAGCCAGATTAACAATAAGTCATTTCTCTGCATTGAAGTAAAATTCAAAATTTCAATATTGTCATGGTGTAGTATATAGACCATATTTTCTTATGCCTTTCATTAAAACCTAATAATTAAATACATCATCCATTCAATCTGTACATTTTTCTAGAGGCCTCTTTTTTATCCTATTCGTTATTTTAATTTTTTATTCTCAAAAGAAAACTTACCACCACACTCACGCCATTTGCCACGTTCAGAAGGAACGCTATATCTGCTATGCGCCTCCTTTCGTGGAGTGGAAGTAAATGTTGTTTTTTGCATTCTTACTTTACATACAATGACAGTACAAAAGTACTCACGATCATTATTGACCTGTTCCTCTATAACCTCGACTCTCAGAATGACGCACAGCTCCGCAAGGGTCTCCAAGTGGTTGATGTGTATAATCTGAGGCCGCAAGGTCTCGTACAGAACGTTGCATAGTGATTGGAGGTACTCTCTGGAAATAAATAGGCGGCGTATGAGCTAAGTGGATGTACTCGCTGTAAAACTAACTATAATCGATGAAGTGACTGTACTAGAAGTGACTAAAATCAGTGTAAAAATGACCATACTCACAGTAAAGCGACAATAACACACGTAAGTAACACTCTACACTTTACTAGGTACTAGTACTAGTCTCTACACTTTGTAAAAGTCTTTATATGATTTTTTTTTAGAGACTGTAACTGTAAAAAGAGTCATTATATGACTTTTACAAAGTGTAGAGTCACTCACTGTAAAGCAATTCAAACGACTCCGGCGTGAATTAACGGTTCAATAATTTAAAAAAAATGATTTTGTGTGATTCTAAGTGATTCTATGAAATCCTGTGAGATACTTATATTTCTGTATCATTTATGTATTTGTAAAGTGATTGTACCAAACCAAACGCAAAAGTGACTATACTCATTGTAGAAGTGAGTATGTTCACTGTAAAAGTCACTATGCTCACCAGTGACTATGTTCACTGTAAAAGTCACTGTGCTCACCAGTGACTATGTTCACTGTAAAAGTGACTATGCTCACTGTAAAAGTGACTATGCTCACTGTAAAAGTGACTATGCTCTCTGTAAAAGTGACTATACTCATTATGAAAGTGACTATGCATACTGTAAAAGTCACTATGCTCTCTGTAAAAGTGACTATACTCATTATGAAAGTGACTATGCATACTTTAAAAGTGACTATGCTCTCTGTAAAAGTGACTATACTTACTGTGAAAGTGACTATACATACTGTAAAAATGATTAGTAAAGTCAACTATACTCACTGTAAAGGAGCTTGCGGATCACTCGGCGCGGGCCTAGCAAAGATATGCTCGTACAGCGCGCACTCATCGCGGCTCGCGTGCGCCAACAGCGAGCAGGCGGTGCGCACGAGCGCGCAGTGGTCGCGCGCGGGCGCGGCGCCGCACGCGCGGAGCGAGGCGCCCGTCGGCGCGCCGGCCGCGCGCCCGCGCCGCCGCGCGTACTCGCGCTCCACGTCCGACAGCAGGGACGCGTAGCTGCACGCCGTAAAACTATCTAATTAGCTGACTAATGTCAAAATTAGCAAGTTGTAGAACCGACAACCGATGGGGAAGATAGGTTTTTTATGTTTTGGCTCCACACTTTTGTGTATTTAGCCAGTGTCAAGTAATTGATAATTTATCAAGTTAATGACATTTCACACAAATATGTGTCAAGTCACAGTCGAAGTCATCAAGTCGAGTCATAGTCTAGTCAAGTCATACTCCTAGTAAAGGTGGCAACTATACTTGAAGCTTCTATGGAGTTTTGGAAACAACACGAAAAGAAACGTTTCACCAGTTTTACCATTTTCCCACACTCACGCCTGTAATTCAGCACTTAACGAATAAAATTACACCAATTTTATGCACTAACACTGAAAATAACACAAGTTTTGGAAAATAATACAATGCGGCGACGTGATCTTTTTCGTTTTCCCGCCAAAACTGATATTTTGACTTATTTGCATTAAAATTATTAAATATACACACATCAAAAAGTAAATAAATTGTTGAACTATGTTATACTTACTCAGTATTCGTTTCTGCTCTTCTCTCTACCTCTTTTATCACCATGCTGAGCTTAGGAGCTGCTGCTTGGAATTTTCCAAAGTACACCGCATATGCTGTGTCAGCGTTTTCCTGCTCCGACTGCATGTCAGCTGCTAGTACGTTGTCACAGGCCGAGTCTAGCACGTGGTTAGCGTAGGAGCGTATAAGGGAGATGGCTCGGCTTTGCAGGTGCCGGTATTTGACTAGGTATGTATGGGATTCTTTGAAATTACTCTGAAAATAGTTTTTTAATAAGATCATCTTAATGTCGTTAACAGCAGCTGTTTGTTTTATCTATATTATATTATGTTATATTGTATTCTATGTACATATTTACAAATAAAAAGTATCTAATATATAGTACAAGCTTTGCTTAATTTGGGGCTAGATGGCGTTGTGTGAGATGTCCACACATATATATTTTATATATATTGTATTATCTATAGTTTATACTAGCTGCAGAGCTCTAAGTAGTCAGTTGCGAGTTCTTCTACCATAAAAATAAATTGTATTACCATAATTATTATTTTGTTAATCACAATCATCATAATCATTTTTTTAATTTATTTTAATGAATGCCGTGACGTGCTAGTTATTCGCCTGATGTTAAACAACACGGTTTCAGATATCAAAGTGTTATTTAAATTTAATGACAGCTGTGAAATCGGTGCAGTACCAAAATTAGACGTATGTGGGAAGCGGAATGCCATGAGCTTGAAGCATTCTTCACACTGTGAAGTTGTCATCTGCAATTAAATTTGAATCACACTCTACTTACATGAGTTCTCATATAATCCAAGCATTCGTCTATTTTTGCCAAAACAATGAAGAAAGTTTCGCTGTTGACCGACATTGTTGGACTGTTCAGTCTCTGAGACAGGTGTTCAACTTGAGTAAAGTAGTGCAACTTCTGCTTTATATCCTCACCTGGAATTACAATAGAATAATGTTTCAATTGTTTCCACAAAATCAGCTATTATCATCAAAAAATGTTACAAATGTATACTTTTTATAGGAAGTAAAATCTGCAATTATTGATCTAATTTTCTCTCACTGAAAGGAGCTACACTATTCCCAAGTAACATGGGATATATTAGCTTCTGCCCTGACCATGCTCCCATAACATTAGGATTGTCTGGTTCCTAGTAGCTGCAGTGATCCAACATATATTGATATTTTTGGAAAAATATTTGAATGTGTAAAAGTAAATACCAATGCTGGACAGTTTATTCTGGTCTGCTAATAGCTGCTCGCTCATCATGTGCAATGCATTTGTTTTGTTTGATACAAAATTGTATTGCTCTGTTAATTTGTCCAAGTCTGATATTGTTGCATCTATCTGAAAAATTACAAATTGTAATGTATTGTGATATTAAATAAAAAAAAATCTGGTAGAGTGTAAGCAAGTGTTCCACTAGAAAAAAACATACTGATTGACTATCAGTCCATTCAGTATCCAATATAGTTACAAGCCAACTGTTCACAATTATTATTAAATTGCACCCAAAAATATCAGCTTATGGAAATATTAGTCTCATCAGTGTTGATGTAGACCGACTTACGCTTTTATGAATAATCTATACATATAAAATTCAATGTCTTGACTGACTGACTGACTTATATATATCAACGCACAGCCTAAACCACTGATCCCAGAGACTTGAAATTTGGAGGGTGTGTTCTTTGTAAAGTGTAGTCCACTTAGAAAGGGTTTTTCAAAATTCCATGTCTAAGAGGGTGAAATGGGTGGTTCAATTATGTATGAAAAATGTTTTTCTCTAGATCAATTGACTCAAAAACTTAAACACAACATGTTCTTCAATTAAAATTGTGAGATATGTGCATCACAGTTTTACCAAAAATCATCCCCAACAGAGGCAAAAAGTGAGGTGTATGTATTTTTCGGCAGAAAAGTATGCCATTTGTTTCCTAGGCCATGTGGGCGAAGCTGCAGGCGGAAGCTAGTAAACTATAAAACTTGATTACCTGATCAGTCAATGCAACACATTCATTTCTTCTATCTTCTAACTGCTTGTGATAGGCTTCATATGGCCTATCATCAGCTTTCACAGTGCTGTCATATAAACTCTCATACCACTCCAAAAAGTCATAGGTGGTATCTATTGGAGGCATTATAGATTTATCTGGCTCTTTACTTAGACTACCCGATTTATCCTAAAAGTAATGAAAATTTATACAATGTACATATACAACATAGTTACACAAATACTATATATAATAGTAATAACAAACTTGTTACACAAATACTATATATAATAGTATTAACAAACTTGTTTTAAAAATTTAACAAACCACTTTCTATGTTAACATTGTTGTCTTGTTTTTTAATGCATACATGGGTTCATGTCACATTCCAACGTAATGATGGAACATATTTTAATCTATTAAATATAACTTTGTTCAAGTTTTTATACATGTCACACAGGATCTATATAAACTAGTAAGCTTAAAACCAACTCATCTGATTGAAGCGATCAAAATGACTGTAAATAATGATAGACACACATATAAAACAAATTCGTAACGTAGAAACATAAATATAAAAATGAAAGATAGAATTATTGTAAAACCATTTATACACACATCATCAAAGTCGTTTGAAACACCGAGTATTAGCGACTCCAAATCAAGAATTGCTTCCCTTTGGTCGGACGTAAGGGGAGCCAGTGGACTTTCTGAAGATTCCCAAAGCAGAAGTTTGTTTTGAATCTCTTTTAAGGTCATGTTGTCCATTTCTACAAGTTATATTTATTTTATTTTGATTTTGATCTCTTTTCCTCTCGCAAAATAACAGGATTCTTCTTTTTTATTGTCGTTCGCTCGCCAAAATAAAGATTTGACAGTGACAGTAAGAAAGAGAGATTGACAACGCAACAAATGTTTCAAAACATGGATAGGTGACAAATGATAAGCATGAAATTAAATGCAACCAAAAATATAATACCAAGAATATATATTTTTTTACTGATTATTGCCATCTAGTGGCGAGTAGCAGTACCATTAAATGATTATATAGTTAAGTGACATCTATTTTATGAATAAATAATACACTAGAAACCAATAAACCTTAGTAGATGGCTCTATCTGTAGGTTGACTATTCAAAGATTTTGTGGTTAAGCGCCATCTATGATGGATTCACTAAGTTTTCTAAAGAAAAAAATGCGTTTTCGTTACATGGCCCAATCATGTAACGCAAAACGAAAATAGACTTTCAACTGCTAAGCTTTCCACTAGGTGGCGTTTTTCTTAACTAGTCGAATCTGTTCCATATTATTTCTAATGATCACAATACATAATTACGTTTATTGATAAGTTCTTCCTTTGAATAGTCAAATAACTTCAACTTGAAATATCAATATACATTAATATAAATTCTTTTTCTATTTTTAGAACTGTCACTTATGGCTCTTTTTTACTATTGCTCTTAGTATTATGATCTATGTATTTATTATGTGTAAAACTTAGCACGCGTTACTATCAATCTATACTCCCAATCGTTTTTGTTTAGAAATAATTAGTAATTTATTAACAAAGCTTAATGCTACCTATAGGGCAAGACTGCTGCCTGCGATTACAGTACTTACTGCTGGTTACAGTTTACTGCGATAAAAATTGTTCCATGTCCTTTCCCAGGGTTGAAGCTATTCTAGCTAGTTCAGCAGTTCAGTCGAGAAAAGGTAACAAACAGGCAGGGACGGTTACTTTTGAATTTATAATATTACTTTCTAGTATGAATAAAGACCTGTCCAGGTTTCTTTTAAAATATTTAGTATTGTCTCTAGGAACACAATATTTTCTAAAGCTCAGCATTGCGCATAATAGTAGGACCACGAGAAAACGGCCGCTGTAATCAATGAGACAATAGTGCTACTAGAACAGTCAATGGAACTAATCATTGAGTAGAACAGACGTAAAAAATGCCTCTATAATACCCCAAATTATAATAGAGGTTTTCCGTTTATTGCCCGTGGTACTAACAGGTAACCTGGTAACAGGGGAAATAATTCTTACCCGTGGTACCAGTACTACCGACAGGCTGAAGTGACAGTGACAAGCTGAAGCTCAGTGCTAAGCGAACAACCCTTTTATTTTACAAAATTTATCTAAATGCAAGTATGGAAAAAATTGACAATGCCTTATCTTCGTTTCGGTTCACAAAGCCCACTAAGCCAATTACGGCTTTGTTTAATAAAATTAGCCTACGAGAGCATAACTGATAAGCGGCTGCTGGAATTTGGAGATAGACAGGAATTTTTATTCGTTTATCCACCGTTAGAAAAATATTGATTCTACTAGATTCCCGACTCAAACTTCCTATAAAATCTTGATGGAGTTTCAGATCTATGTCAATTCAATTGAACCAACGGGAACAAAAAATCTCAATAATCACTAACTGGGAACTCTCACAACCTCTCATGGGGTAAGTTATTCCCTAACATCTCTTTCATGTTAAGCAACGTGTATAAGGATAAATTGAAGAAAAACACAACATCGAGTATAGTTTTGCATTTATTGGGTATGTACGAGGAACCTTTCTGGTCAACATAAGCTACAATGGACATTCTCAGTTTATTACAGTATATTTACAAGTTCAGTATCATAAATCCTATCTAAGGCCTAGGGGTAATGCTCTTTAGGAGTATGCATATTACTGTTTTATATTCACAATAATTATAAAGACCTAACTGAAAAATCAACTATACACATCATATGCAGTAGCGTTGTACCAAATACTAGTCTATGAAGTAAATTAGTCACTCCTGCCGCTGGGACCTACTCGCTTTGGCTTGAAACATATGGGAGCCCAGCTTCCTTCTTACCTGGTCACCAGCGCTTTGTTCCCCCGTTAAACGTTAAACAACGGAGCCAGTATTAAATACAGCAATATTTAAACTTATACATTTCTTGATATAACTCTATCTGATATCGGGTTCTGTCCTCAGAGGCCCGATGCCGTATCGGTTCTCTACATCACATTCTTACATATCTACATCTTTCCGACTCACCAATTCTATTACAACTTGTACTATATACAAACAATTTTTTATTATAATTAATTAAAAAAATACAATGTTAAATTGCTATAAAACCTCTATTCTTGATATAGGGTTGGAATAAAAATAGATTTTTTTTTCGATTTCAGCGTGCAAAATTGACTAAAGCCAGCAATCGTACGAGTCGACTCTCGCAACGGTTCTACTCTAAACGACTCTTCTCAGAACATTCATGTCATATTAACTGCGGTTAACATACATTCAAACATCTACTATATATTTAATCGTAAAATTATAATCATAATTGTAAAACACAAACTGCCCACAGTTCATTCATAACGCTACTTTATCGTCAGATCATTATTCTCACGACAAGGAAAACACTTGCAATTTATATATGTAAATATGTAAGTAAATAAACGTCGATAAATAACTTAAATTACTATTAAAATATATAGAAAAATAAATTAACACACAGTCCTTGTTCAATGCGCAGGAATATCCGACTATTACATTACATTTATCATTAACACGTCTTACAAGTTACCTTACAATGGAATACATTACGTGGATAGCGATATCTAAGTTAAAACCGTAGGACAAACTAAAATTAGAGACATCGAACACTAAAAGACTCGTTGCTGAGATGCATAGCAAAAGCATGGCAATTAGCACGAAATTCTGCACCCTAAATGTATTTAATTAACAAAACAATAATTATATGTAATTGAAGCGTGATCACTCCACCGACAAGAGCTGGACTCTTAAATAAGAAGAAGAAGAAGCGTGATCGGTGTCATCTTGCGGACTCGGCGAGTCGACGCGTGCGCGCATCAAGCGCGTCATCCCTCGGCGCTCGACCGGGGGCGGGGTGGTGGTGCGAGCCCGGTGAGCCCGCGATGGTTGATCACGGCGGGCGGGCGGTCGCGCGCCGAGGGGGAGGAAGGCCTCGGGCCGGCGGCGGGCCGGCGGGCGGGCGCGGCCTACGAGACGGGCGGCTGCGGGCCCTGCGGCTGCGCGGGCGGCCGGCTGCCGGCGGCCGGCAGCTGCGCCAGCGTGTCCTGGCTCGCGTGCGCGCGCAGGTACGTGTTCTCCACCTCCAACTGGTTGATCCTCTCCATCAGTTCCGCGATGCGCTCCTTCAGGACTTCCACTTCCTCGCGCACCGCGAACATCAGGTGGCTCTTAACCAGATCCTGAAACAATGCAAAACGTGGAGACGTTAATTGATGCTACTCTTGTGGATAATCTACAAAACAGTAGAGACCTATACGAAATACTAATGTAATGGAAAAGAAAATTGGTATATCTACACGGTTCGAAACCGGTAAACGAAAAAGGTACGATACACCAAGCGCTAAATATAGAAATGAGCAAACCGTTACACGTCATGCAACCATAATAAAAATAAATTTATAAATGTGATTATAAATATAGGATGATATAAATTCACTAAGTACCGTATATACTACTATACGGATAGTATATACAAATGTAATATACAAGAAAAAACAACAAATTTAAAATGCGCAAAGTTAATACCTATAAGAAAGCACTTGTGGAAAAAAGACGAAAAAATATAATCAAAACGAGCGATACCTTTAATTTTATTCATTGCCCCAGAAAATGTCAGAGACAAAAATACAAATACTTCGGGGATATATAATTCTTTACAAATTAGTACACATCGAGATACAGAAGACACAAAATGAGAAAACAAGTTACTAAGCTAATGGAAATGAAGGCCCAGCCCGAGACAAGAATATTGTGTGGCGAAGAAAACCAATTCGATTAATTAGACAATTACGCATAAACGCAATTTCGATCCAACAAAGCTTACGAAATGACACTGCCATTATCGTACAAAATAAAGAATTAATAAACACGTAAACGTACTGTTGTATCAGGAACGACCACGTAACAGGGCTCCTTTTGTCCCTTCTGCCTGATCTCGTAGAGGCAGCCATCTCTTGGTTTTTGCACAACCTCAATCATGTTTGTTCAGATCGGGTGAACTAGTTTTCAGGGTCACTGAATGTGCGCGTCGCCGACGGTGGCACAAGTGCGACTGACGATAGCGTATCAAAGTATAGTAAAGTTATATTAGCGTATAACTCGCGAACTCGTGAGAAGTTGCGCTGGTGCGTCCTGGCAGGCGACTGGTGGTCTGCGCGCGCGGTCGTCCTATATAAAACGACTGCGAACACGTCATCGACCACGCGATGCGGCCGTGCACCCTGAACTCGACAACAACCTACATCGATACCGCACAGTCCTTATTTTTGTTTTACTTTACACAACAGTGCCAGTACTTGGCGTATTTGTACAGCAAAGACACCGGATACGAGGAGTCCTGATTTCAACACGGTCAGTAATTATAGCGTGGACACGGACAAATTCGTGCCAGACGTTAATAAGAATAATTGAGAAGTAAATTAAGCTAACATTACAATTACAGCCATATAAGCATGCGGATGTGTGCACAATGTAATTGACGTACACTTCACATGAAATTAGAGCAAACAAAAAGTATTCCTCGAACTGAGTGCCTCTAGCGTGGACGATAAATTAGCATCGATCCAAGAACATCAGAAAATGCCAACACGCTAATGGAGAGAACCAATAATATGAGCTACAAATGCTATAATACAAATAAGTACCGATCAACACCACCTAAAATTTTGCGTTATGTATAACTGCATTCTAATTGTAAATGAAATGCAAATAAAGGTTTGTGCCACAGTTATTTTAAGAAATAGTAGTGGAAGAATTAATGATTTTTAAGAACTGTTCACTGCGAACAATTAATCTTCATTGAATTCTATCTTTGTTAATCAAAAAGTAACTGGGCGCTAGCGTCCATAACAAAAACAAGACAAGACCGACCGTGCCACATTACAAAACCAGTAGCATTTAATTCAAACACAACGTTAAACTATTCACAGTTAATTTATAAAACATTAAAATGTCTATTTATATAACGCTTTATTACAAGAGATATAAACATTGGTAAGATGAAGTTCACGTTCAGTTACGATAAAAATAAGACAAATCTATCAAAGCAATTGAATTGAGAATTATATGATAATAGACAGTAAGAATGCGGATAGCAGCTCAGTCAGGTGGGCCACTTAGTAAACGTTAATAATAGCTTGCACAATTTACGCAAGATCATCTACAATGTATGTGGAATGTCAACATTTACGAATAATGATTAGTTTATATATTTAGATTAAAAAAAAAAAACATTTTTAGAGATGATTGTGAAAAGAAGCACGGGAGGGAATTTCACCACGAGCAGTATAGTTGCCAGAATATTTGTTTTCGTGGTTAACAAAAAAATAAGCAACAAGAAAAAAAAATGATCAACAATTTAGTCTCCCACGAATGGTGACTAAGGTATGCACATAGGAATCGGTGTGAAGTGGCTAAAAGTGGTCTGGGTCGATTTATAAGAAGTTATAATTAGATCAAGAGGAGTATAAATAGCTGGATTGATGAGATCTTGTTCAGTCGCGGTTCGCGTGGGTGCTGCGACCTTCAATTAGAGGAGTCCATGCGTTGAAATTGCACCAGTGCAAGCCGGATCTCGTTAGAGTCGTCAGGCACTATCGGCTCCTGCGTCACGCTTGCAGATTGATGCCGCGCCAATGTACTCGTTTATATTATTTTCAATATTTACACTAATATTGATCAATTGAAAAGGCATCGATTGATTTTTCAGTGAGCGGCACTGACACAGATATGTCAGTGACCTAAAGTGTTACGTCCTCTAACATTTGACGAAATTATTTGCTATTTTTATTAATTTTAGTTAGGTACTTAGTTTGAGTTAGAAAGTCCAATTTTCTGAAAGAAGACTAAATAAGAAATACGTTTAGCACAGTAAAAACAGATGCTAATTAAATTTAAACAATGAATAAAAAGAACGTTGATTAGTATGTAGTAAGTGCCAGGTTCTATTAGCAGGTCGTCGCCTGCAAATTAAACAGCACTTATCGTTGTAAACCGACAACAGACACTTTCATGTCAGTGGGTAAATTAGATAAGGATGGTGAGTTCGAAAAACAAGGCATTGAGGCCACGTTGATTGCGAAAGATTCTAAAGATACCACTAAAGTTGGGCTCCTAAGTGGCAATGTGCCCCGAAGACTTGACAGTGCTGTGAACTACTTTATCAGTATCGCACCAAATATTGCGGTTACATAAATGATACATAATAATATTTACAAGGGCATAACAACCTGTCCTATTGATTTTAATTACAACTAGTCAACAAAAGTAGACGAGACAAAATGTTCTAATTTTATTCGTATGGGTTGATTTGAGCTAATTAATAACTTGTTATAACTGGATATATTGTGCTAAATTGATCTTTAGTTAAAGCCGTGACTAACTTCACGGTTGCTGGACAGATAAGAGGCAGAGTTGAAGATTGGACATTACGTAATAGTTAATTAAGCGGTATTTAATGTTAACAATTTAAACGTAAACAAAATATCGATATCAATTATTTGTTTTTGCACATGTTTCTACTTATGATATAATTAAATAAGAACGTTCAGACAACGGTCGACGACGTGCTACGATGATAACACTTAAATTATCATTTATATCTCCAATCCCCACATCCGCAATAAACCTATTATGTTATGAGTTTTTATCATACAAAAAAAATATCATAACAAAAATAATGTTAGGGATTCAAACAACACCGACCACATGGTCGGTACGTATTCTTCGATTGAAACCGGTATTCCTACATAGGAATACCGGTTTCAATCGAAGAATACGTAAACATGTTGGTCTTGGGTCAAAACAACGGCGGCGTACAGAAGTGAGTTTAATTGTTTTAATGACATCACCATTCCAAAACAACCAAAACAAGCTCGTATGGCTCTACTCATATGAATAGAGCACATGTGAGCGCGTACAAAAACAACGTCGCGTCGCATTAATACAACTCTACCTAAAGTAATAATGATCTCGGTAATAATGATTGTGTTGATATAACCATATAAAATGTGAACCAGAATTATGTCAATGTTGGAATGTATGTTATGTACATGATGTACACTGTTTATAAGCTAAAATATATTTTCGTACTTATAAACCGTTTCTCGTAGACTACTTAAAACATCTATCTAGAGAACGTAATAACGGGCCATATTTTTATTATTGTATTTTACGCTCATTCTCGGAATATTTTGTAAAAGCCGATTACGTACATGTTTTTGTAAAGACAAAGGCGAAAAACAATGTAATTGCATTGACTCTTAAAAATTCTAAATTGAAAGACGTCGGCACACCTCGTATTAAGGAAGGAAAAAAAAAACGCGACGGGAATTTATCAATATACATACTAAAACCAGCACAACAGGTTGTTGATCTTCCAAAGAGAACTCGTAAAAGTGGTCTGACGGGGCAGGCTTTTCCACGCACACACCCGGCTCGTATCACCCATACGATTTTCTCTTCTTTGTATAAGTTTGCATGACTAACACGAGGTGCGCAAGTACCTCAATCGCAAGCAGATAACTGCCTATGTTTGCAGTGTACTTTTACAGATTGACACACAAAGGCAGGAAACTAATATTGAATTTGGGTATGAAAATGACGTAGCGCCGACATTTATATGTAATACAAGAATTACCTTATATGCCTTTTCGATACGATTACAACGAAATCGGTAAACAATGATGTTACCATTGAAATATGTTCGCAGGTTCAAAATGTTACATATATTTATATGTACATATCTGTTGATAATCGTCAGAGTTAATGTTATGGAATTATATTTGCGAAATTGCGCGGTTATATATGTAGAGTTATTTAAGAAACACATGTTCAAATGTTCAAACACAGTTTTGTATAGGAAATTCATGTATTTTTTCGAGGCAGTACAGTATGTACTGGCATTATGTTTGCGCAGTTGCCATATACAGGTGGTAACAATAGATTTATTAATATTCATGACATAGTTTCAAAGTTATTCAATGAGATGTTTTGTTTGTGTCATTACTTTAACAGTTACTATTACATAATACTAGTAAAAAGCCTAAAAGGCAGTTTTAACTTAATTGTCTTGCAATGTTATCAGCGTATTGTTACTATGATGATAGTTTTTCATAATAAATTATGCTTTACCGTCAATATAGTCACGACTCAGGTGTGAAACTATGAATATATCCCTGACTTTTGACCTAATCAACTGTATTATCGACTTCCTTACTTTATTTGTACATCCACAGCTGTAGGTATTTCTCAATAGTTCAAACAAAGTTCACGTAAACACATATTGACGTACCGTCTCATAAACTGCAGATAATGATAAACATATACAAGTGAAAATGGTTAACCTCAGTATCCAGCTGTAATCTGAATGCTTGACCCCGAGGGGCAAGGTTTGATGTCATTTGGATCGTTATAGTAGATGATTTCATGTGTTTTGTTAAATGAATTGGCTTTATTTACTCCAAGAAGTATTATCTTTACGGCAATATATAAAACTTGGGTACTTGGGTAAATAAATCATACAGACTATTTGATTTATTTATTAACATGTTTGTACTCTATATGACTCGCCAATAGAAAAAGATGGGAAGCGCCAGCTTCATCTCATATGGAGATGTCTCGCAATTGGCAACAGCATATTAGCCTCTCTAGTCTCTTAATATAGCTATTCATATTATGCTTGTTCCTAATATTTAGACAAATCATATTAATTTGCTAGAATTTGTTACTTATTTGGGTTAAAATTTAGATATACCTGCTTGTCTGGAACTATTTATGCTAGCTTACATTTACAGATAAAAGAGTATTGAAATGGTAATAGATGTTATTAATCTAATGCTGAAGGTAAACTCGTCTGAATTTTCGGCATAAACATGTTTACCAAAGCATTTTGCAATCTGTTTAACGTCTATCCTCGATATATCAGCCGATACGACTGAGGTAATCTATATCTATAGATTATACATACATTATCTCGGTAGATTTCCACGGATACCGGTATATTTTCCAATGCGTGTGTTTACGTAATAATTTAGCATTGAAAAATAAACACTAACTTCAACAAACGACAGATAAAAATGGCAGATATAAATTTATTATCAAGGTTAGCGCGTATTCTGATTCCTATAAGCACAAGAGAACATTATAAGTGGAATAAACATGCCCGTGAAATAAAGTTTATGGGAAGAACGTATTAAAACTGTGAATTAATCAGTCGTTTCAGTTTTACAGAATAAAACAAGGATAAAATAAGTATAAAAGTACGTTGACTGAGAAATCTTTAAACCTTTCGAAGATGATAAAGGGGTCTTTTGCCATAAACACGAAGGCTCTATGTCTCCAGAAAAGCATTGACTAGTGTGCTTCCTGAATCGTGATGCGATTCCGATCTGGCGCGTGCTCGTTGCTGTTCTTAGTTGCAAATTACCCGACGCTGGTTCTGTTTATTGGCAGCACGCGACTGAATCGTGCGACCTCCTGAAGACTAGCTCTTCTTCCCGTAGCGGGTATACGCGAATCAGCCGCGTAATCAACGGAGCACGTGTCTCCATCGTAGCATCGGGGACGGCTTTCCTTCCGTGTCTATTCTTGGCACAGAGTCCCGTCAGGTCACGCTTGCTTTAATGCAAATCACGTACACAATGAGGGAATTAGCATGCCGCAGTACTTGGGTCAAATCAAAGTTTCCACGTGCGAGTTACAAATGGCTCTGTCTTCACAACAATGTTTTAGAAACAAATATACGGGATTTTCCACGTATAACATTTTGCTGCAATATGTTTGGTATCCATCATCTAAGAAAATCTTTAAGCAGTCGGTTTTGTGTAAACACACCAGAATCAAAGAAATTTATGCTTGAACAGATGCGAGAAATTGGGTCAGTAGTGTGAGCTATGGTTGGTCAATATCAACATGTCAGGCAGCACGCATAAACATCATCTTCTTCGATGACGTAACTGAAGGCGGGAATCTTGTGGAAACTATTATGAGACGGTATTTCAAGTCAGATACTAAAATTATATACAATCGCAGCCTGTACGCAAATTTATAGCGCGACATGGTTCAAGGTGGACTGGTTTTCAACAGCTCAACGTTTACTTGATGCTTCTGCAGATTCATATTACTAGAGTAAATATTTATTATCCAGATGGATATATCCTTTACAAATTCAATTGCATTACACACAACGGACCATTTACTAATGTATAATTGCTTGCTTTTCCATATGTATTTGATTTGAACGAGACACAAGTTACTAATCTTGGCGATTAAGTAATGCAGACATGTGTGTGCAGTGAAATAGTTGCATCAGAAGAGATACGTGTCTTTTTTGTAAAAATAAATAAACATCGCGTTACCAAATGGTTTCATGAGATACACTGCGCACGTAGCATCGATAACGGCAGGCAAGAAAGAGTTACCGTATATCTTGCTAATCGTATAATCTCTCATATTATCAGGTGCCCAGATTAAAGCAATTCCATAAACCACTTAGATACGACTAAATATGGAAAACTACAAATAGAAACAGTGATAAGCGATTAAAGCGATACAATAGTGACAAACAACGTTGATGTTGATTGAAACGTAACGACATCAGATACTTATATGTAGGTGAAGGAATAGTCAGTAGAGCACGTTGCAGGGCGTGATATAAAAATACTATGGATACGATGGTAGCGGGCATTAGGGCTGGATTGAGGTCAATCGCTTGAGGCCATCTGCGATGGATAATTATAGATGTTGAGGCGAGCCCAATAGCGCACAGCATTGAATCTCAATTGAAATCGCGTTGCATTTGCATAGACCGAATATACACGCTAATCAATAACAAAATATAACAAGGCACAAATTCATAAATTGAATCATGCAAAGAACTAGATTTTAATTGATGCCAAAATATCAAAATATAAAACGGTCATTAGCAAAAAGTAATTAATGAGCCTCGTTTTAATCCTCGTGACTCCGAAGTCAGTACGACATTCGTTTTTCTTGCAAAAAATAAAACTAGTTTCTATGTATATCCGATTCCAACCGCAAATTTAATAACATCGACACGTCTTTTATTTTACTTGTTTACGTGTGTAGCGATCCCCAATAGAGCCATCATAAACCTGTTTGGGAATTTGATGAATGTAATATGGAAATTGTTTGATCGTTAAAGTGCAGCCGTATGCGTTTTACTCCCGGGGTCACAACGGGACGCGTTTCCTGGCCATTACAGAGGGGAAGTCATTAGCGATTCGAACAGTGACTCCGATCTAATAACGGCGTTATGCAGCACAGCAAGCATTTCCATTATAAACACGGATAAACTCTCTGGAGATTGCATCTTTACGCAACCGCGTGGCGTGGAACGGATTCATAACGCTCGTTGATCGCGCCGCGCGATCCCGAGTGCGGCAAAAACAAGATAATTTCGACACTAAATATACTCACGATGTGTTTATCGTTGTTATGTGTATTAGAAGGCATATTATCAATGGTTATCTATGGATAGACACAATCACTTGACCGATATTTTGTTTAAGTGTTCCACGTAAAGTGTATACTTATACAGCTATTATAAGTTGGAGACACTGTAATTTGTAAACATGCTATGATTATTAATTTACTTATATGCTTTTAATTTAACTATCTAAATAACTAAAGCCAATGAGAATCTGATTTCTTGTTGATCATCATAAACAATAACAACTATATGGTAGTAAACGATATAAGGAGTACCTACTCATAATATATGCTGAAATATCGGAACGCAACATATCAAATGAAATTACATTTAATATCAATTAAAAAATATTAAATGAATGAATTTAGTCATAACAACGCCGAGTGACGAGACATGACAATAATGATTGAAAGCTGATAAGTTCATTGACTTTCACAATGGTGAGGTAACGAGACGGCCTAAGGTGTACCGCACTTGATAACGTTCCTTATCTTATCATTCTTGGCCGGATTAAGTTTTAATTGGTAAAAGTTGTTTGTTGCTTTCAAAGTCAATTAGCGCAAAATACCTAAACCGAAACGTCTTGCGGTAGTTATGGAGAACTTAAAATGAGTATGGTGTAAAACATGTTGGTGAAAAAGTTAATAGTTTGCTGACATGATTTAAACACCGATGCCGCCATAAAAATAGTGTTAAACTTATGGTGACATACAAAGAATACGTTCCTTGAATGTATAGAGAACACGCGGAACGTATGCGGCCGACTGACACGACATCTAATGGACGCGCTAAGTTACTTTACTATGTATAAACAGTATAGAACAGTACGGACACTAGCATATCAGTACTATATTGAAAGATAGAATTGCCTGATCCAGTGCCAATATCACATATGAAAATGCTCAGACTCATCGCAATATGAGAAATCGCAGTGAATAAAAATATCGAGTTTTATATAATGTATCTGAAACCCAAGTACAGCGAGATTCTGTACAGATGAAGGGATATTCTTTGATGAGTCCGAATGCTACAGACCAGCATGTACATGTACAATTAACGCTAGGCACAGTAGTGCCTAGTGTCCATACTGAGTTACTGACTGCAGTGTTTGCCATGAAGTCTACAGATGTTGCACAAAAACCTAGATTACACATGCGGCGACACATTCTAGGTAATGCTTGGAAAGCGCATTAAAATGAATGAAGCGACTAATTGCAGCGAAGATTTACGGATTTTTAGCCAGTTGAGGACGATGAGAATTGCTAGCTAGCAGACTTATAATCACCGTTTTGTACCCTAGAATGCCACATTTTAGACAGAAGCTCTCAAATCATACTTTGTTGGTTACAGAGAGAGTTTAAAGTGAGAGAAAGATATAATACTTCTTAACGGCTAAACGAAAGCAGTCATTTCTAAGAAAGAGTAGTCATATACATTCAAAAAAGACCGAGACTTGACTTCATCCAGGAGAGTCAATAGTTATAAAATAAAGGCACACTCTCAGTACAATTACAAATATATTATAGAACAAAAACCAGCGCCACTTTAATTAAAAGTTTCTGTCCAACCAGGATTCCTGCCGTCAGTTTTTGCTTCGGATAGTTCCTTGAACTAGCACGACGACGTCTTTGCGAAGCGAAGCTATCGGCTAGCTACATCGGTAATTGATGAAAGTCGTTGTCTGTCGACGCAAACATTCCCGATGACATTTCAATACAATTCCTTTATTACAGTCAATTTATGATAATAACAAAAAAGGATTATACTCGATAAGTCACGTAGGTACCCATTGTATGACGCGATAGATACTGTGTGTTACAGTAGATTTTTATAGGTAGATGTCACGCGACTTCGACATTAAAACTTCTTTAAATAAATTTTAAGCCAACTTTACTCGTTTATTACTTTAGGTTTGGGTGAATCAGAAGACTTTGTGTGACCCATTCGACCTTTTATTTAAGTAGCTGTATTTGTAACTCTCGAGAATTCGGTGAAGCATAAAAATAGGCCCAAATGTAATACCTCCTAACTGAACATTTACTACTAAAAAAACAACGTAGCACTAAAAGTCAACGTATTCACAAACAAAAATGGATCAAGAGTAACAAAATGTTGACAAACAAGCTAACTACAACATAGGAATTTACGTATGCAGTAAAGCCTTAACAGATTGAAACTTCAGATTTGAGGAGAGTAAAAATTAAAAATAAAGAAATTTTTAATAGTTATGCTCACCATGGCTTGCTCGATCTTGTTGTCGATGGCCACCGCGCTGGTGCCTGATGCGCTGTAACAAAAAAAAAGGAAAGTTAGTTATACACTATTATAAAAAGTTGATCAGTTTGAACAATTGGAAAATGTTTTGAAGATGGCCTGGTGAAACATAAAATCATCAAATGAAGCAAGGGAACTGTAAAACTAGGAGCATAATGTATAGAAGAAAGTATTTTGAATCGTGCCAATAACAATATCTAGATCTTGAAAATGATAAAGCTGTATTATTTAAACAACTATTTATCCGAAACGTCACGCAAATAAAACGCTCGGCACGTTTCCTACAAATAAACGTTTCCGCTACATTTCATTCTTTGAACAAAACAAAGGTAAATTTTTCTTTTCTTCCATTTACAATAAACTAGTTTCATTAACGTCAATGTCAGAATGTCAAAAGGTAATCGTTTTACCGTACGTTTTCACGATTATTGTCGAAACAAACCACGTTACACTACAATTACTACGTCTATGCGATATACAACTGTCCGAGAGCGCGTGCAGCGCACGATGCAATTCAAAAAGGCACCCAATCGTCTCTGGAGAATTTGAACCTACATACTATTATTAATTAATTGAATAAAACATTATTTCTAGAAGAGCTTCCGTTGGTTAGACGGATGATTACGCTAACGAGCCACGTGTAATATAAATATTGCAAAATCAATGACCCGCGTGTAGGACCGGTTGGTAATCAAAACAATATGTGAAAACAATAGCTTGAATTTAGGTGATATAATAAACAAACTAGCTACAAAACCAAACATGTTAGAATTATATATGTTAATGGAAACTGGAAAATCTTTGTTGTTTCATCGCTGTAGTATGGTGCCGATAATATTCTATAACCGCCAGAAAAAATACTTAACCTAGGACCGACTATCAATCAGACTACATACAAGCCATCACCAATAAGAAAAAAACTGATAGCATTCTATTAAACGTTATTAGAATTAATGATCGATTAAGATTAACAATTTTAATTTGTGGTTGAAAAAAGAGAAGTAACGCAGAATGTGCAGTTACTAATCATTGATGATGATGCGATGATAATCAGCTAGGGCTAGCATGCTCGCGGCGTACTTAATTTTGTCTTCGCATTATCTCGTGCTAAAACGTAAAGTTTCTATTATATTTGACGTTTCTAGCCCGGCTGGTCGCTGACAATTAGCTAGTGTGCTTTGCTAAGACGGAAACGTCAATTGCTAAACAATGATTACACGAATGCAGTTAAGTGTCATGAGAACAGCACGTGGTGGTTGCCACGTGCTTCTTGAGCGAAGCTCAGGCTGGCAGGAGTGACGGCACACTCTACTTACCATCTGCTGATTCTATTACCGGCTATATTGCGTTATGATCTAATCAAGCTGCTGTAATAGCTCCGGTGGTTATAATATGTGGCACGGAATACGGCTACGTTGAGTGTACTTGACTTTCTCTACAGACAGATACCGTGTCACGTCAACGAGGTGAACAACACCACGCTAAAGTTGAAGCCATTGAAGCGTTAAAATCGGCGGATCGATTTCGACCGGTCCGTCGTCATCGGCGTGAACTCTTAGGCAGTAACGATGGCTGTGGAACACATGACTACCGCATAATGCTACCGTTTCGCATTTCTTACTCTTATTTCTTTATGTAACTCAACTGTAGCAAAATTCGTACGTAACAATCCCTAATTATGTAAACACACATATAAAGATAATCTTTGAAAGGTGACACTACGTGTTGAAAAAAAATTCTAGCTTTCTCTAAGCAGATTTCAACAAAAACAAGTTTTAGTACGCGCGGGCGGTTACGTAAGTTTCAAAGTTGACAAAATCACAAACAAACTATGATGACTTGCCTGCATGAAAGAGTTGAAATTGAAACACAAGATGAAAACTAAACAGAGAAAGTATTGAAGAAATGTGACAATATTGCTCAACCAACACCGCAACGATGATTAGTTACTCAGTAATTAGTTACTCGTATGTTAACAAAGAATTTTTGATAGCTATAGATTTCTAAAACACAGTAAAAGAGAACGTGCTTATTCACAGACTTTTCATACATGACATAAATAATGTTTTTGTTTCCAAATATAACCCAAGAGGACGGGTATTATACTTGTGTGTCGAGATTGTCAGTCAACAGAACAGAAACCTGGCAACAAAGCGTTATTTGACATATAAGTTTCAAAAGAGTCATCAACCTAAAATACATCTCTAACGGAATCAGGCGTTGAAGCGCGTTGGAAAATATTCACTCATACTCGTATAACAGAAATGAGTTAACGCTCAAAGGGCTTATACAATGTGAATGTGTTTTAAAAGATGTTAAGTAAATTGGAGCGGCAAACAAAGAGATAAACGTTTTGTCATAAAACCACGCACGTGCGTGTTTGCGTAGATCCCGTCTCTACCGCATTTTAAACAAACTTAAGACAAAGACCAGAGCTAAGGTTTTCATTGGAACCATGTATGTACGACTATATGAACAAAAGGCTCTTCAAGCCCCTATTCGTCTTAATGAGTAAAAAAACAAATATGTGCTTTATTCTTTGTGAAGCATCACATCACATCATTGAAAACCAAAATAGCATCTGCCAAATATGCTACGGGTTAATAAAATTTCAAACCGGTTCAATGAAAATCTTTTGTTCACAAAAATCAAGAGTTGGATTTTATGTATGGAAGTCGAGACGAAGGCGATTGTGTAAGCTTGTGTATACATTTATATTATGTAGAAACGTAACATGGCGAAGTGACCGTTTAGAAAAATAAGTAGGTGTTTAAATTTACTCAATTTACATATTCAATTTGGTAGCTACTAAATAAGAATATATAGAATCTATATATAAAACCAAATTAAATTGAATTATCTATATGTATTATAGATTTACTGTTTACAGTTTAGCTTAGTTTAGTCTTCGACTTGTACTACCAGTTATACTTGCGTCTTGATGACCAATGTTAAAGACTGAAAGAGTTGATGACGATCGCGTAATTAGTGCCGAATCGTCTGTTACATTTCAATGTTACACTACAGCGAAATAGTCGGCTAGCAACTGAACTTGTGCCGATAACAACATCGGAAATCGAATAAAGCACATTTATGAGTCACCCAACCAGTACTGCGACGTACGAAACGTGGAAAACAATGCCGACCAGAAAACAAAGGTCACTGAAGAAATTATGCGAACAGCATGAAAATTAAACGAGTTAGTCATTGTTTGGAACTGTTATTTAAATTCGTGTTGGACTACAGGCATTCTAACGGCAGCATTCAATTAGTGAACTACAAAAATTGAGAATTTTCTAAGCCCCTCAGCAGTGTTATTGTGCTATCCAATAGCCAATGAATTATTTACCAATTTAATTCGCAATCCATCATGTTTATGTATTTTCCATTGCAATTATCAAGACTCGAAGAGATTATCAGCGCCAATGTACGCATATTACAGTGGTCATGCATTGTTATCGTGTAGCGAGCGGGTTGCGCATACGCAAGGCCATTGAAGGGAAATCGTTGAGTTTCATGTCGACACGGCTGGCGCCAGTGGCTGAGCTGAGCGTTACATCTCGCAGCTATGTTTCATAATACATTGTCAGTTTCAATTAGGCTGAGAACTAGCGAGATAAAAGTTTGAGTGTTTATTTCAGCAGTGGTAATAAAATCTTGGATGATTGCGATGGTAGGGGGTGGCACAAAATAAATCGCTCGCATTGGTGTTGTCAAAGGTGAAATTAACTAAACGTGTAATTTGGCCGTGTTTATGTTTAACTAGTAAAATAAGTATACGTAATCTAAAGGCTATGAATTGGTCGCAGAGGAAATTAGTGGGACACTGGTGTATTGTAGCGGCAGTCAGTGTTTGTCACGCGAAACGGTCACGCTACTGTGCTTTCCCTAGGATTTGTATTACCACCGGCATATTTATGAATTGCTTATTTATTAGCCGCATAATGTGTCCTACCTGACCTATGAATACAAATTATTTTGTGTACTTCTCTAGTCCTCACGGCGGCTGATTATATGTACCTACCTATATGGTTATTCAGTGAAACCATTATGTTCACATGTGACGACACTCCGACAATGATGGCCGTGAAAAGAAGAATTAGTCACCGCTATATCCTGGTAGCAAAACCATTTTGAAGGCACATCTAAAACACCGTTTTCCAATCTCGAAATTCGAACAAAGATGGCGGCTCAAAAATGTGATGTAGAAAAGAAATAAAATGTAGACGTTTTACGTGTGGTGTGTTTAATGCACTGGATCGATAGAGCTGCCTGTGAAGCAAAAGAGACGTTTGAGTTCAATAGGCGGCGCTGATGTCGTTTAACCGTTGGCCTGCTGCAGCCACGTTGCCGTTGCGGTGGAACCTTCACCGACTTACCGGCTCAGTAATTAGTTCGCCTGTGAGAACCTTCACGCCGCCGCCCCGCTTCCACAGACAACTAACTGAATCTGCAATGCGCCAGCTGTCTCCGACAGAGTAACCAATGGTGCTAAGTACTTACACAGGGTAAAAGTAGTCGATATATTTGACTACTACTTCTCGAAGCAGGTCTTGCTTGTTCATGATGGACGCGTAGCTACCACTTATTATTTTAGTTTGCATCTTATCCACTTCGTCTTGTGACCTCGCGTTGTGGGACTTTCGAGTCCCTGTTTTGGGATTGTGCGGAGCCGTTTTTATTTGATTGAGCTTTGGGAGATGTCTTGCGTGTTCGAGTTAATGAATGGTAAAAAAAAAATAAAAAAATGGTCGTGTTGACGCGCGAGCAACCGTACCGACGCGTTGCGGCAAACTGGGAGCGGGCGCGGGCCGGTCGCAGCACGGCGCGCAGGGGGGATCCGAGCAAGTGGCGCGCGCACGACTCTACCTACTCTACTACAAGCTACGATGGCGCCTCGAAACACCAAGGCAACGCTTTTGCGACACACCCGCTATACTTTAAAATCGAGAATCTAAACAGCAGCAGCGGCTAGATGCTAACGATCAAGCTCACTCGTCTATCGCGTGGGTTCAAGGTTGACGAGATTGGTCAGCGCTGTTCGATCAAGATTGAGATAACAATAACACCTACCCAAAAATAGAATAAATCATTCGAATAACTAAAAGCATTTGCACTTCTATTGAGAAACAGATTTAGCAATTAATATGTAACTTAAAATAAAGAGGTTATATTACTTTAAGTAGTACTGTAGTAGTGGTGCTGAGGAGTATTATTTTCCTTACTTAATGATGATGAAATATGATATAGGATATGCAGTGCAAAGCAATATATGAGATAGTTGGGAAACAAAGCACTCCCAACAAGGAATTATCAGCGAGACGGCTAGACGAGTGCCATCAAACAGTTGTAGAGTTGTTACAGCTGACATTTCCGCGTATTGTTTATCAGGGTTCAAGATGCAACCAATTTAAAGACTACATTCTGCAAGTCGAGACGTCTTTAAATATGAGACATAATAAATTACTACCGCAAGTAGCAGTTTCCAAAGAGACTTCTATGTGGGATATGTTAAGCAATGGAAACCTTCAGACTCATGAAGATGATGATGGTGACTATTTATACAATTTTAATAGCTTTATAATAGACCTATTAACTAAAAAAAAAAACCACGAGGAGAAAACAGTCATATTATTACAGCATTATCGCATTAAATATTTATAAACAAATGGGTCAAAGTATTGATAAAGTGAACACATGGGCAACTGCTACGGCAAAGTAAATTTTGTTTTAAGTTGCGAGACGTATATAATCTTCACTTTAGAATATTTAAAATATAGTTTAGTTTGCTTTAGAGCGAATTCAAAAAAGGAATACAAATTCAAAACAACTCTAAACACTTTTTCATATATTTTTTGTCTAAAGCATTTTGGATTCATCATCGTATCAATAGCAGAAAGATGTATACTGCTGAACACCAACGTCCCCCTTAAAATTCCACTTTGTATTAACGTTGCTGACCTCTCTCTGGATATTCCCGCCAGCTTTTACGGCATCCACGGGAAGAGGTAGGGTGGTCCTATTCTCACACCGCCGGGACCACAACGCCTGCTGACGGCCGGACGTTGTATTATTTTGTGGCAAATACGCGAATAAGCTTTACTCATATGGAACATTGGGCACCCCACAACCTGAACCATCCGCATTCCATATTAAAAACGTACTATCAGACCTGTATCAAATTTGGAAATTTACATCTATGTAGTAGGCCTAGGTGGCGAGCCTAATTTACTTTCACTTTCTTGGAATAGACATGAACTTTTTTGCGGAGCTTATTCCAGTAGTAATAGTAGTAGAAGAGTTTTACTTCAGAGTTCGTCTATTCCCAATTTTTTATGCATTATTTATTTAACAGACAGAGCGTTTGACACGGTTCACCAGGATAGATGTTCAGTATTGAAGTGACAATAGCTGAAGGTGAAATTATAGCTAAGAATGTGCTACTTTCGAAAATATTTTAAAAATCCCATGCTAAACGTGTATTTTATTTATTGAAACACTTAAATTTGAAGTGATATTACTATTTCAGCAGTAGATGAAAACCAAAAGTAATCTGTAAGTCTCACGTGTTAAAAGTGTATTCAGAAAATAAATAGTAATATCAATATCAACAATAGAACACACATTACGAATATATTGTCCAACCACCATTGGCATGAATCTAGATCTAAATCTAGATGAAAATATCACAAATCTAGTAGCAATACAATAGGAAATCGACAAGGTAGCGACACAGCTCATTTGCATACACCGACTTCGAGTGCCGTAACAACCTGTAAATGCGACAAGTGGCTTAGCGAGAATTCTAGCTATTACAATATCAATCCTGTAATAAATTGAGAAATCATATCGATGTTTAGCAATTCGTTAATGTTCGAACATATTGAAAATTTTGTTAAAGTTACGAAACTCATGCACGAACCCAAGTGCACTATTTGTAATGACTACAATTGTTTAGTTGTGTGTGAATTTTAAACATTTGCTTGTGTTATTTTTACTGCAGTGAAACAATAAACATACTCAGAGCTCTAATTGTCGGACATAATATTACATGACCTGTTTCCAAGTCTAATGTTAATTTAGCATATTTACATTAGATAGCATAAAATATGATACTCGACGACCTTGGACACATTATCTTAATTGCGAATGAAATTGTACTAGTTCATGTTATTACACACTTATGAATATAAAATGAGTGTTGATACATAATATTTATGAGGCCCACGTATAGCATAATTATGCAAAAAACATGAATGGTAATTCATTCTGTTGTGTAAAATCTGAAAACTAATTTGATTCAAAAAATGTTGTTCATCTCTTCATACAGATCGAAATGACAAGGATCGCAATAGTTTTAGAACTGTTAAATTAAGTTTAGTCTTAGAAATACTGTGTATGTCTTACGTAGTTTGGCAGGACTATATTCAACGAAAACAAGATCAATATGAACTAGAAGTGCTTTGCTTTATAGTTCCAAACTTTCACCGGCATTTATGACCCACTAAGTTTAATATTAGCCATTACCAAAAACCACGATGATTATATTTGCTTTGCTCGCCGTTCATTTTAACTACATAAAATATTCTAATATTTCTATGTATTGTACGCGTAAGAGCAAAGGGGTCTGTCTCCCTTTGCTCTTACGCGTACAATACATAGAAATATTAGAATATTTTATGTAGTTCAAGTTTCAAGTGTTTTGCTCGTATAGAGATAAGTTATATGGCAAAAAACAGATACGAGACTTCCCGATAAAAGTCACGTGCTATCAACCGTGCAATCTAAAAGTATTCGTCAAAGAATCAGTTGGTTGGGTTCACCTATGAATTGTTTGACCCATTTGTTTATATGAATGTTCTTAGCTTGAATACATAAAGTTTCAATTCAAATAACCTGTATTGAAGTCACAACAATAAATATTTTAGCTCAAATATGAAATTTTTGTGCGCTTCTTTTCAAGTTTCATCATCCGGGGTTAGTTTTTAAAATTAAGATAATGTCACTCTTATCGGCTTGGTTGAAAAAATACACCCAAAAATTTTTTTTAGGTGCACTTACTTGAGTGAGTGAAACAAGCCTCATGGCTCCGAGCGTTAAAAACGAGGACTTGGAATGACAATTTCAGTCAATCCAGAATTTTTAATAAAAAAAAAATCTATTACGATGTTACAATAATCATTCCTACTATTACGTAACAGTCATACAATATTCTTGTCTCAGATTATCTCATAGGTAGATACATAGGTAGATAGCTACTGACAATATTACAATCATCATTTATAATGGGATTCGACCTTTAGTTGGGATGACGGCATACTATGACTGTTAAGCTAGCAAAAAGCATAGTAGTTGTTACATAGGTTTTTTGTTATACACAATAGCGCGCAATTAGAAAAAAGCTACCTACTCCGTTGTACCTCGTACTAGATCTATCTCGACGCTAATGGATTCGATATTAATAATCTTTAGGCATGATATCATGATTGTTCGCACCTGACTCTAATTTACATTCTAGATTTAATATTGTATACTTTATATAAATAATAATTATGCACAGAGATAAAACTAAAGTCAAACTTTGACAACCCCAAAACCATGCGGTTCCTGTGAGATAAGTGTATTATTATATAGATGATTCTCCACGCGGGTAAAACCGCGAGCTGTAGCTAGTAATTTTATGAGATATTGGTCTCAGTATCTTATTCATATCTCGTCAAATTACTAGCAGACCGTCTGGTCTGTCTTCGTTACACAAAAGAAATTCCCTAAGTGACCAGTTCCTGATTTCATGGCTTATTACTGTAATAGGGAACCGAGACGTATGCACAAATTGAAATTTCCGTTAGTTTGGTCCCGAATTGATACACACTCCAGTAACCAGTGCAGTTGGAATAAATTATATAACAAGCCAGCAAAGGTTTACCACCAATTTGACAAAATTATGATAATATATTAATTAAATGAATCTTTGAAATTGCGCGGTAATATAACGACATAAATATATCGCCGGCAAGTAACAAAACAAATTCGATTTTAAACAGCAACCGCAATGATGAACTCACGCAAGATTGCAATATACTGCAAATTATGTTTTCAATCTAAGGAAATTAATCAAGTACTAACAATTTGCTTAACGAGCGTATATTTTGTATTCTGGCTGACCTGCAAGGCCGCATTTATTAAATCTACCAATAGCAATTAACCTTTCAAAAAAGTAACTATAACAAATTTATAAACTATATGTTAAATCGATATGAATCAAGGTCAAAAAATACATTACTAAGTACTCATAGAAGAAAAACACTTTCGAAGATAGCAACGAAGTGTCAGATAAACGATAAAGAAGACAAATAACACGTAGAAATCGTGAAACAATAACGAAATCAACATACACAAGTGATGACAATGACAAGTATAAAGATAACGCAGAATGATAGAACACAAATAAGACGGGTGCATAAATCAGTGTTGCATAATAATAATACAAACACAATTCATTTCGACAAACGTATCAACGAGGATAACGTCTCAATACATGTATTAAAAAATGATCAGTGCATGATTGTTTAAATGACTATTGGTCAAACTTACGAGCACCACGTGTTTCTGCGAGCAAAATGTGAACGGGGTGGTTCGGCAGGTGTCGTTTTCGGCTGTAAGTCTGAGGCCAGGTTGAGCTTGAAACTAGCAATGGACTTGCGACGTTTCGCCGCTAGAGCTCGAGACGCCAAGTCCGTGTCATGCACTTCGTGTCTTTCGGGGGAGGAAGCTGCATGCGTGCATTGCTTCATGTGCGCCTGCGCCGTCGCCACCTGAAGCAGCTTGGTAGACAGACTCCTGCGGCCAAGAGCCTCGCACGTAGCGCAGCGTGGCTCCTCCATGAAGGTCCTCGTGCGTCCGAACCGGCTCCGTCGCGGACACTGAGCGATTAATGTTTCCAACGGACGTGGTAGCTTAACTGATGTCATCCGACGAGCAATGTACTACGCGCGACCGTTCGCGTTCACCGCACGAAAAATTCAAGACGGCTTCAGCCGGACGATAGGATCGATCGATACTCAAACGAAATAGGTTTAATGCGATAATGGGAACACGATAAGGTACACGCGAATAAGTGTATTGACCTAGACGCTGTGGCATAGCACGGCTTCGGTTTGGCCTCGTCGGCGGGCGGCCATGCGCGGGCGGCTCGACACATACGACTGCGGTCATCACTACAAAGCACCCCCGCCGTAGTCGTAATCCGAACAGTGAAGAAGATATCGATGTTTGCGGTGAATAATGTGGCCATCATATGACCAAAGGTGTCTATGAGCGGTATAATGAGGACCGAGGTGTCATTCCGACATTCCCTTGGAAGCGGTCCAGGTGATATTACGTATGAATAGCCAGGGCCATGGTATTTTCCCATCCAATGCGTAAGAGCCCAAAAGACATACCACACCTACAAGGAAACACTGAGGAAGTGTTTGGCTAATTGATGGGTTAAGTTTGAGTTATCGCTGCTGTCTGCAAATATAAAATGGTGCAATGTTGGATGAAACATAGTCAATTAATAGATTCTTAGTATATTTTCTAGATTGTCTGAAGATACCTGTTCACTCTTGACTTCAAAACTCCCAGGTTATATTTAGTTAACTGGAAACAAGGACGCCGGCAAACTGTTCCATTCATTAGCTGTTGTCACTATAAAGTTAGTCGCGTGTGTGCGGGTTTCCACCATATATGGATACCGAGTTTCTGTGCGATTTTCTTGTGGTCCGAAGAAAGGAGAAATCAATTAAAAAAGGAATTAGATCACGTAATTTCTTTGTAAAGTTTACTTCGTCAACGTTTGTTCTTTGCGAATTTGAGACCAACTAAATCAGCGCAAGGTCGTACATTTCCACGCACTGGAATCGTTGTTTATTTCTGGACACTGGCCGACTTTATATTATCGGTGTTACGAATTCATTTTTGCAACCGTTCGTCTGTGACAATGTTTTGTAAAATGTGAGCTAATTTAACGCGAGTCATTTATTTAACGTTCAAAAAATATGTTAAAATTCTTTCGTGTTTTTTTTGGATGCGTCGGCGTCGCGTCTTTTAGTTTTCGATGGCTATTTAAAGCTATCATGCTGTTCACTAATATAACGCTTAGCATAGGATTTTTTGAATCACACTGATTCTATATTTAAAAATAAAAAGAGTTATGTTTTATATTTTATAGCAGTAGGTATGCATAGTAATTTTTAAATGCATTTAAAAAAATGGTACGTGTGTTGCTGAAAATACAAGTTTTAGTTTACGTTTTTAAAAGTTTACTTTTTTATCACCGTATCGGCGTCGTCCGTCACCATTCCAGTATCAATTGAGTCAATGTTGTCCTTGTAATGAAAAGTAAATGAAGAGGTGTTTGCAGCTATAGCATCGATTATTTAGCGTTAATAAATAATATTAATTCCAAGGTAACGATACTTTTTTTGTAGATACGTTTTGAGAGATTTATTTGGATTTTAATTTTACAGTTTTGTCTTGCCTATTGTTAATTTATATATGATAACCGTGGTCAATTCCAAGTATCACCTCATTGCTTCATTCAGGATCTACTCGTAGATAATGGTTCAAGGAAATGGAAATGCTTTGCACGTGCTTTTGTCAGGAAATATTTTAACGCGTGTCGGTATCTTTCATTTGAATTCGGATATTTGGCACGTCCGAGTACATATCATTCCAAACGTCATTCAGATCAATCTCAATGTATAAAATTTGACAAGAGCGTCAAAGCTGTCCTATCACTGGTGCCAAATGTTCTTCACATGTCAGCCAATCGATGTGATAGGATTATTACAAGAAACTGCTTCGTCGAAAAGGTGTGATAAATGTAAATTATAATGTCAAGTAACATAATATTTATTTTTAGTAGAGAAATGCCCTGTCCAAATAGCATTATGGCGGTAAAACAAACAGGGGCCAACTAAATAAAATCCTTTAAAAACCTTTGATATACTTATTCTGAATCTACCATAAAGAAGTAGTAGTAAAATGGACAAAAAATTGAAACATCATTTTACCTAGGAATAGAGGTAAGCTTTACTGAAAAGTCTTCATCAGATAGTGGAAGTTCTTCGGGAGGCTAACATCAAAGAGCCGAGGTTAAGGCTAAAGTGAAAATTTCATTTAAGGCGGTGTCTTCTTTGTTTTTTGAGCGAGTCTCTAGAGGGCTTCGTTTAAAGTTGAAAATAGCACATCATAATTTGATGTCAAACTGAGTCTTCGCTTGAAAATGCGTTTTGTAGCTTTTTTTTTAGAAAAACTTAAGTACTGATTTTACTTTTATCCGTTTATCCCTGTTTTTAGTTTTAAATATTTCCTATTTACAATATTTTTATTGATATGATTATTTTGAAACATCACGTCTCAGTACTGGGCTTTCAAAAAAGTCATTTTGTGCTTTGACTGCGCGCTTTAATAAATAATTGACTATCAACACTTGCATAGGTTATAGTCGTGATAAGGTGGCGTTTATGAAAAAAAATCTGCGCGTCATGCGAAAATACTAACGTTCTAACGTAATGTAAATTGTTTCGTTCCATGTAGTAGCCCCTAGAGACAAGGCTAGTCGTAATTGCGACAAATTGGCTCACTGGACACATGTAAGCACACCATTAACGCCATAATGATAGATGTTTATTTACAGTTCTTCCTTGGTAAAATAAGCTATTGGACTTTATGCTCTATCATCATCAACAACCTGAAGGTATCCACTGCTGAACATAGGCTTCCCCCACAGAGCTTAAGCTCTATCGAAGTTTGGAATTCTGAAGCTAAAGATATATCCAGCGGTTTATCAGTTCCGACGAATTGTTGAATAACCAAACCATTTCGCAAGAATGTTTTAGGTTTCTATTCCCATCAAAATCCAAGGATTTTGATACAAGTATCCAATCTGAGCCGGTAGGGGAACTACTTTTGTTGTTAGGGAAAAATCTGAAAAGCCTTGTTGTACTAAAATCTAATAGTAATAGACCTTGACAGATATTCAAAACTTTGTTCTAAATTTATTATACAGTTCGAAAATCATGTTTATATTGATTTAATTTAATACGGTCTGTATAATGATTTAAGGTGTGTCCGACCTCGGTGAGTTAAATTAAACCTTTATGAAAGTTTAAGGTTATTTTTACAACTTGCAATCAACGCTATCTTGTTATAAACCAGTATGTATGTACATAACTGTATAACGTAATTGGGGCTGTGCTATTGAACTGGATAATTAAATAAAAGTGGGATAGTATAACTAATACACCGAATAACATTTGTAGTCCATGGCATCTTGGAAATAATGGCATAATGGAACATTGTGTTAAAAGGTCGCAGCTCTTTGGGTTTAAGGTTGAAATTATTCTAGTTAGTTCCAGGATGTAACTTTATTGACGGTAATTACTTTTAGAAGATTGGCCGCTCAATAGATCGATTGTGCGCCAATCATAGCCTTGACATTTACAGCTCCAAATTGAGCACTGCCAATACTTCTCCGTCAACAACGATGTTGACAATAAAGATGTATTGATTGATAATATTAAATTCAGAAGCTTGAAATACTTAATGATAAACATACGTCGACATTTCGAACATTATCAGGAATGTTAAGTACACTTATGAGTACTCTGCATGTTGGATTATCTTTATGCCTAATGCCATTAACGTCATTTCAATCAGATATCAAAGAGTACTGCAGTATTTTTTTATATTTTGATTATTCCTACGTGTCCGTCGCGTTGTAGACACTCCATCGAATTGGAGCTTATCTCTTCAAAGCCCTTCGATTTCAGTTTGTGCGGTGGTTTCTGGCATTAAGGCAAAACAAAGTGAATTTGGAGTCTTTTAAAATCGTGAATCCTTCTTCACTGACCTGTCTAACACGATACTCATGTGTCTATGAAGGTTCGCCTTCAGATCTCGTCTTGTGTAGGACTGCTGCTGATGTATGGCGGTTGGTGAAGGTGCGGGAGGTGGTGGCGCGGGGAGCGGTGGTCCCCCGACCGGTGCTCGTCTCCCGATGAGCACCTTCAGCTCCGCCATCAGCGTCTGAACCATACGGACACGTCTGCACGCAACCGCACTACGCACACAAATGAAGACGGCACCTCAGCGAGACGGAGACGCCACAGCCTTGCCAAGAGCCATTGGCTCGGCCGTTGCATACACAATAGACGTCACTGCTGCACACGTGATAATAAAGCATCGATATCTGTACAACGTCGTTACAACTCGCGTGGTTGTTTAACACTGTGGAGCTAGCGTACGATGCTTTGACCTCGCCGACGCTTTTTATAAGTGTCCGATGAGTGCGCAAGGTGGTATATGCGAGACTGAGAGGATGTGTTTATATTTAGGCGGGATCATTGAGAACGCACGATACGCATCTGAAGATTCGATTAGATTTTCACTTTTTTAAGTTTTGTTTTGATTGCTTTTGAAGATTCAATAGCCGGAAGGACCTAAATTAAAGACCACAATATCGATTTATGTTGCAGCACCGGGTGTGGATTATTCAATAATTAAGGAGTAATAAACAATGATAATTGTAGATGTGGGTCGGTTGCATTGGATCACAGACTACGATAGAAAACCAGGTCACGTAAGCATTGTTCGGGTTCAGCTCGAAGACTAAGTTAAATGGGACGTTGCCGCTGTAACGCTTCCGAACGTGGAATTGGACCAAGGACAAGCTCAGCGTTCACTGTAAGAAAATAATAAATTTCAAATATGTTGAGGATTAGTCGGTTACTGAATATTTGATTCGGGAAAATATACACGCCTTTAATGGAAACGATGTAAATTATTTTTAGAGGTACACTTTAGTATCACATGTAGTCTGAGAAGTTTGTTTACTAAAAATATTGTAGCTAAGTATAAATTTACTAATCATTTACACTCATGAAGTATTCTGATACTAGATCTAAAAGAACATATCTCATAAATATTTAAATGCTAGGAATGTACTGAGCACGAAGATTCTTGAATTTCAATTAAAAACGATAACAAGCCCGTGTTTTTTTTTTTTAAATAACCGACTTTGAACGTGAATTGTGAGCGTGGCCGGTTCACGGAGAGGTAGAAATAGCACCACCTGACGCCGCCGGCGGCGTCGGCACAGGAAGTGCGGACGGCCGACCACACGACCGCAATAATCAAAGAGAAGAAAATGCACGCAATTTTTATCCAAATAGTTTATCATTCAACGAAATAATAAATATAGTATACCTACATGGATGAAATACCGTGAGTATTACAAATTTGTGTTAAAAAACCACAAAATCATTAAACCTGTAATGTAGAAATAAACTTGAAAGTTCATGTAGCCCTTAAGGTAACGTCACTTCGCCAGCCAGCTGCGTTAAAAAGAGTATTAAAAAGCCATAAAGTTACCATATCGTACGATGCAGTCATATTGCCCCAAATGGGCTACTTTCATCAGCTGATATCGAACAGTTGTTTGGTTCAAGATGTACTCTATACTTCTACACAATGGCCAAAATGTGGAAACTTTCAAGAGGAGAATGAACAGGTTTCTTATAGGGGAGCGTGCTATATCGTCGACCACATTGTCTTTTGAGTTAAATTTTTAACGGTAAGAAAAATGTGGTTAAGCTCAAGGATATCTGAGCTTTTTTAAGCTTACATTTACATTTTGGCCATTTGCAATATAACATAAAAAATCTCAATAGTCATCTTGACCGACATGATGTTTTGTTTGTAACCATATTTTGTTTAATTTAAGACTTCACTTAGTGATTTTGATTTTAGAAATGCAACTAAACCGAGCACAGCATGATCTTATAGCTTTCTCCAAGTGAGAAGACGAGAGATTAGATCTCGATCGGAGATAATCCAAACGCAATCAACAAACGTATAAACTAATGCTTCCGACTAACTATGGCACAATTAAGAAAAAGTTAAGAGGAAGTAGATTTCTCAGCAAGCTCTTGAATCAGTTACCGATTGCTGGATACAAATTACAAATGGAGGTACCTATACTTGGAAATTTCTTTTACCTCATATTATTTGATCTTACTTTCAAGATTTTTTTCAAAAGCTTTGTGAGAGTTATGACACATTAAAAAGTTATGAAGAAAATGAAATTAAAAATAACCTGACTTTTCATGACAGCAAAAAAGCATTGTTAGGATGATTCTGCATCCAGTACGTGTATATACAATGGAGAGTAAATGTATCGTAAAAAGGAATGAAAGAAAACGGCAAATATACACAGCGAGTTTTAGTTTCAGGCTTGAATTTTTAAGAATAATGTATATGTTCTCAGATATAGTTCTAGCTAACATAAGCTAAAGAAATAAACCTGTTCTCTACAATAAAACAATTAAGCAAACAAAGAAAATGAACTCTCTTTGTGTAGGAATGGGGTTAGAGCGCAGCAGCATTATTAATGCAAGCGCTGAACGAAGGAAATGCAAATACAGTTATGGTAAAATCGATGACAACCGCTCCATTGAAGGACCATGACGTCATCGTAGAAATGACCCGTGCTTGTGGGTTGATGAGGTTATTGTATATCAAAATCTTCGTCTCACTTTGCTGTGGAAACCATGTTAGTGCAGAAAAACAGTACGCCCATTCATAAATAAAAACCTTAGGGCCGAGGACGCGGAAGCTTGACCTAGTTTAGATACTCGATGTACTTTTACTCTTATACGGTTCTGTACTTACAAATGTTGCTTCAGAGTATTCTCCAGGGCAACTGCTTCTGATTTTCAGTCAGAATTACCACTATAAGGCACTTCCGCGGGTTAAAGTTAACGCGAGGGGACACAAAACGTGCTCTCTACGCGATGGACGAGTTCGTACTGAGTTGAATAGAGAATATGCGCGCGTCCCTATATTCCCGACATCCTTGCGTGAAAGGGGCGGTTTTGGTAGGGTGGCGCCATGGTAGCTCGTCAAGGCAACGCATCAATCAATATGCGAGATGAGTCTTCTAGGATTGTAATTGCATGATTGATCATTTAATGAAAAAAACTGATATTCGTTTGCGACTCGTTTGGTGTTCTTGCAAAAGCTAATGCAACAAGACAATCATACGCAACAGGTTTACGAATGCACATCAGTGCAGATTTAAGACTGGTTGCGTAAACTTGCGAGACCGCTCTTTTTTTCTTGACCCTTCAACTGGGTGCAAGCTTTCCATTACAGTTGATTTTAAATTTAACTTGTTAGCTAAGCTAGTGGATTATGGATGATATATTGTGTGAACATGAAATATGTGTGGGATTGTATAACTTAGAAATTGGAACAAAATTATCAGCAAATCTGTACAAATTTATGGAATTTAATGATACATATGATATAATGGTTGTACATTGGCGGCACAAAACGCGAACTGAACGCACGTTACGCAAGTGGTCGGAGTTACGTATGCTCATTGGTGCCGACACGCAATATCTCCAATCACATCAGAACGCATCGTTGCGAGAAACGACAACTGATAGACAAAATCAGACAATAACGCCCCAGTCTTATTACGCGAGCTATTCTTGAACTCTCTTCGTACATAATATAAATGAAGCAAGTTTAGGTGTGCGTAATATGCATCCTTAAGACAAGTGCTTGCATTTAAATAGAAAGAAATATTAACCCACTTGTTTATTGGAATGGTTTAATCGAAGGCAATCATTAGACGCGCTGCATTTAATGGTGACGAGAAAACTAGTGTAGCCAAGCAATTACACAAAAATTAAACAAAAATACCCCTAAAAAATAAATTAGTTTGGCATAAACGCAACAGTCGACCAGATAAACATATTTGTAATGAACGAGCTCGAATAGAAAAGGAATGTTAATGATGTCCTCGAGCTTAAGAATTACGATACAAAAGTAAAATGAGGAAAAAAATCGGTGGCGTTTATGGTGCTTATTTCCCAATACAACAACAAGACGTAGTAATAATATCGGAACCGCAGTGAAACGCTACGCACACGACGCAACTCATATAGCACCGACCAAATGTTATAAGTATGGATCGCCAAAGATTAATAATGATAGAATCAACAAAGGTCTTACTGTGATAAAATCTATATTGTTATAATATGTGCTATCTAAACTCATACATAAAAGTAAAATGTTTTCTTTTTGTGTATAAATTTATTTATGTGGTTTTCACGCCAAAACAGCTGATTCAGTTTTGATGAAATTTGTGACACGAGAGCTGTTAAGGAAATCAAAAAAATAAACAGGTTAATTACACTACCTAAAATAAAAAACGGATAGTATTATCCCATAAAAATAGATCCTGTGGTAAAACGAGTAATTGCGCGTGATATAGCGGCCTCAAATTATAATAATTGCTACACCTTATTTTTCTAGGAATAATATAATTTAAAAATATTATTATCACTAGAGAATTATCTTTTAAAGATTTATATGCGGACTTTAGACTTCAGTTTCCTTCCACTGAATGTATTCGGCAATTTTAAAACTAAACCCATGAACTCAAGATTCGAAATCAACAAAACTATATGATTTTCCAGATTCAATAAGACTATTTCAACGAAGCTGTTGTGTAAGAGATAGAAACGCAAAACGTGCATGTAAGCGTTAGCAAGCAGTGAAATAAACAATAGGAATTAGCGGCGGACGATAGTCCGAGCTAATCTGACCGCAAGGGAGCGGGCGCCACCGATACTTTCCCTTTTCTTATTGTGAAAGTGATGATGCAGGATGCAACAAAGCAACAGAAAGTTTGCATCCGAAATCAACCACTCAATCACTGATCAAATCATCCGGAACAACGATTCAATTGTTTCGACATTTCGAGTGATTACATAAATCGATCGTAGTCAACAAAATGAAAACATTAGTGCACACATAAGGTGCTTCAAAATGACAGTAGGTATAGTAGAAAATGAAATTTCATAGCCACACGACCACAATCACGTGCCTAGTTTCGATGCACTCGATCATGTTGCTGTTAAATAGAACGTCAATCTGTTTAGATATGCAAAATGGAAACCAGCGATGTTAATTACAAATGCAATTATAGAAAACACTGACGGCCTGCGTTGCTTAGAATTGATTAGCAGATAGTCTGTTGGAATCAGTTAGCTTTGGACGGAGAAGCTTATCTGATGTATCAAATAGGTTGGGTGCTTATCGCACGACGCGAAGGACCATTGCAGCTGGACACGAAAACAAAGCGTACTTTCTAATTGAAGACTTTCTCCAAACAAAGTTCGGCACGGGTATCACCCGCCCTTGCCGACAATTAGCTACAGACAGCCCTTTGTTTAGATCAGACACGTTGTACTCTACTATAGCGTAGCGTAGTAAAGGAATAATTTGAACCACGAACGGGATTTGAGCTCGCTTCTAACTGCATTAATTTGTAAGTTACACTAAGGAGGCGATGCTTGCTTGTAAAAATTATAAATGTTGTTTTGAGAAGCGTTATCTTTCCAGCGTTTGTATTGATGTAACTTGACCATGCTGGCTGGGGCGATTTACAAATATTTGTGCACAGAAAAAAAAAGCGCAAATACTTTTTCTGAGTCTGGGTGTTATAGGACCATGGTCCTCGTAGTTCCTGGGTCCCTAGACACAAGAAATCCTAGCTAGGATAGATTTAGGGTAACCCCGTAAATTGGTTTAAAACGTGAAGGATAAATTTGGACATGAGATCAGCTGTCACGATAGCTTAAGTAAACTGTCCAGGTGTTCAAATCCCGTTCGTGATTCAATTTCTTACTGTAAATTATTAATGTATAGATTACGCTAAGCAGGCGATACTTCTATAAATAAACGTAAATTCATAACATACTTGGTAGGGTGGGTACTAAGCAGGTATTCTTCAGGTACCAAGCAGGCAGTTTTATGTACCAAAAAATATTTAAAGCTAGACATTACCCTAACCGAAGCCGATTAAAAACGTAAACATAGGTGCGGGCGCTGAGTAAAAAACATCCAACACGGTGTAGGTGTGGGACTCAAGGTTAGGTAAGAACATCATGTTGTATTGAACGATACCTTATCTATTGCAGATACTGGTTTGAAAATAAACAAACATTTACCAAAGACATGTGAAATATTGGATGTTACGTTATGTAAATATTTATTAGTGTCAGGGTGTCTTTAAGGTCGCATTACTACATGGTCATAGAATACTATTAAAATGTGGAATTAACACTCCGTTAATATTTTTGTTGCTAGCCGTCAGGCAGTAAACAAGTGATAAATCTGACGAACCGTTCAGTCAAGGTTGAGTTATTGTATTGTAGAACAATGTATCGTACATTCTCACAATTCTATTTACTAGGTGTATATAAAACGACTGATGTAATTGCTAGATAGGATAATAACGTTCACAATATGTATATCCAACTATTTAAAAGTGTACGTGTACGTTATCTTGTTAAGAACTGTACAAGTTATTTACAATGTACTGATCGGTAAAGAGCTGAATAGCTGATGTTCTCTAACTCCTCTATGAAATAGTGCTTGTGCACACGTTTGTAAACGAGGAAGCGTTCTCTGCGTTGCACCAATGCGTATGTTTAGCAGGTTGTTTTTGATTATATCCTTATTCCGTACCGTACTATTTATTGTTTTCGTGTTCGTACTCCCACGCGTGTTTTATTTGCTTTAGATGCGCATCGACAGCGCGTCCAAAATACATCATGTGCATAGACATTATTTTCATAGAACAGTTTGAACATCAGTTATTCAGCTCCTAGACCGATCAGTATAAATAATTTATACAGCTCCTAATGCAAGGGTCGACCATGGATCATGCACTGGCCTTACAAAATAAATTAGAAGAAGTTCTCGATATATGTACATCAAAAAATAATAAGTAGGCGTATTCATTTCGAACGACTCTGTGTTTGATACAAGTAATACATTTATTTACTGTATTGAATATTATTGCTGCTGCATATTATTGACTGCTTATTAAGCTGAGCACAGGTACAGGTTACATAAGGGCGTTAGATTGCGGCGAAGACGAAGTATAGAACATGAATCGCTACTCACCCAATGAAATTTTTGATAAAGCAATATACGGCAAATAGCGTAGCATCATTGAGACCGAGGTCCGGCTTGATCCTGGGCAGCGCGACAGCCGCGGCCGGCGAGGTGGCGTCCGGCGGCAGCGCGCGCACCTCCGGCGTGGCCGCGCTCATGGCGGGCGCGCCGCGCGGCCGCGTGCCCGACGCGTGTGGAGCGATCGTGGCGGCGCCCGAGGCTGGCTCACTCGCCCTGGCGGCGGCAGCCGCCCCGCATAACACCACCGGCGCTCCCGGCACGCGGCACCGCTCGCACCGTCGCCGGAGCGCGCCTACAACCACCCGCGTGCAAGCCCGCGCGGCGCACGGCTGACACCGACAACCCGCCGACTCCGCTCACTATCGATCGCGGGACGACGCCGCGTCTGCGCTCTGCGGACCCTCCGACCTTACACGTCCAGCATTAGAAAACCCAGGTATATCACAAGAAAGAACCACGGACAAAAAAGGTACATGCAGACTGACATAGTGCGAGTTCGTAAACGAGAAATAGTCTGTTATTTTGTAGAGTTCAAGTGATGAACGAGTCGTGTGAGTTTTATTGTTAGCACGTGCAAGTAGCGCGTGCGTCTGGTGGCGCGGCGGCACTCTGACTGGGCGCGCTCGCGCCGCGTGCTCGTTGCCGTTGCCGCCCGCCCGATATCCGCTCACTGCTGCTCTATCTATACCCAGTACCTACGTACAATACAGAGCTAATGCACAGCTTGCACCACACCTTCTTCGAAGGTGTGTGAGGATACTCATAATACAAAATATAAGGAGGGACCAGATACAACCAAAGTTATACAGTGTTTAAGCAGGAAAACAAAAAAACGATAAGATTAAAATACCTTCGCACGAGACCTAGTTATGTCGATTGTCGAACGCACATCGCTGATGATAAGACCAATTAAATGTCACAAATACGAGGAGCTACGAGATTCAGAACATAGTGCGAAGCAAAAAGCGCAATCAAACCATTGAAATGTCATGGCCATAGAATAAATAACACCTATAAAATCAAAGATAAATAAATAAGGTTTTGAAACGGAAAATATTTAAGTAGTGTTCCTAAGTATTTTGCTTTTTTAACTAACACTAAGACGTCACAGCGTTCAAAAATGAGAAAGTAAAAATATTTTAACCAGTAAAAAAAACAGCTTACATAGAAACTGAACACCCTAAATAGAAGTACCACGGTCAATGTCCTCGTGACGGACTGACGGATAGAGCGATCAGCAGTAGGCAGGAACAAAAAAAAAATTACTCCCACCATCCACAGTCGAAACTGAAGCGCGTTTTTGCGACATAGCTCAACATAGCCGCACCATTTAGTTCTGGGGTTCGTCTAATGAACTCCAGGACTGGTAACATTTGACCTGCTTGCCGCATGAGCTTCGCCAACATCCATCGGAAACATATCAAGTTTCTCCATGCGGAGTTCTGAGTACGTCGACCTCACTCTATTACGACGACCTTTAAAATTATCTACCACATGTATATTTTTTGCCTGGATTACTTTTGAACTAAATTCAAATTCATTAACGAAAAAAAGTTCAAAAGTTTAAAGTTTTACACTAGTTTTAGTGATACGTGTCTATCTAATCCAACGCTGCGTTACCAGTATCAATATTTTTAGTTCCGAGAAGGGGTCTGTCTATACAGCTAGACCCCATTTCGGGTCTAAAAATTTTGTGGCTTAAGGCCCATGTAACTTGCATGTTGGCTATTGTCTGTCTTATGTGGTTGGTTTACTAAATTAGGAATTTCTAGTGATAAAGCCAAAGGCCAACTGTAGCCGACTCGCCACCACTTTATATGCTCTTTTTGAATCACGTACAAGACGACAAAAACACGTTTGATTCCCAGAAAACGACTCCCGACTTCCCAACCAGAGTCCTGGTCGATTTCTAAGAAGCGATGCAGTGAGATTCAAACGTAGACACAGTTGTTAGTCACAGGCTGATAGTAATTAGTAGAGCTAAAAGGAAGACAGATAACTAGCGATTCAGAAATAAGTTGCGATACAGACACTACAGTAACGTACAGTAGAAATGAATTAAATATAGCTAACGATTAGGATTTACGACTTACCGAATAAAACTCGGTAAACCATAAGACCTTTAAAACAAAAATCATTCAACATGAATGTCTTACATACCTGGCGCATGAAATAATAAATTTATAATTATTGTAAACCAGTTCAACTGAACTTTGTTGTTTAGATTTTCTGTTGGCATTGGCCCTGTTTAACATGGTTACGAAAATAAACTAAGTTCACATAAGTGATATCACAGCCAAAAAATTTTTGGTTGTAAGTTTTTATTTGGGGAAAGATGACGTTTTATTTATTTAGTTATCATTCATCCTAATTTCATAACTTTGTTTGTTGACGTACATTTAGTATTTTAAATATTACGCCGAGTTTTATACATATTAACTAGTATTATGCCCCGTGCGCGGGCCGCGAGCGGCCCGCGGTATGTTGCCTTAAAAATTATTATTTATATAAAATTTCTACAAAAAAAAAATATTGTCAGCGTTGTCTGAATGCGAACCAGGGCCCTCACGCACCGCTACCAAGAGCCGCCACCACTGGGCCACGAAGTACTCGCGCGGTTGCGCCGCGGGTCCGTGTTAAAAGAATAAAAAAAAAAAAACAATATACCATCCGAAAGTATTTGGGCCTCCTGCAAATATATCTTCTTTACTTTCAAATATTCAACCTGATATTTATAAAGCTTTGTTTATTGTTTCTAATAACTTTCAAAATTATAAACCCTATCCTTTCCATTATTTTTATAGTCTGTTTTTTATTACACTTTTCTTTCGCATACTTTCCTGATCCCATCTTTTTCCAAAATATTTCAAATTTTGTAAGCTCAAAATACAATTTAGCGCGTTTAAGTTTCCCCACTTTTAATTGAAAAGTTAAATCTAACATGACACTGGCGGATTGCATCAATAGCACGATGCCAAAACAGAAGAAAAAAAAAGTATTTGGACCGTGCGGTGTACCGTGTCTGACTGACTCTGACTTTAAAGCTTACGAGATGTTGACCATAATGCCAATAGGTAAGGAATGCCCATACATAGTTATTCTTACCTATCATTTTCTCTTTTGACATGACGATTGCAAAAATGTGGTAAACAATTACCTATAAAAAAAAATTATTGTTATTGTATATAATTTAAATCAAACGATACGCGGGGTTCGTGTTATTCGACTTAAAAAAATATATTAAAAAGCTCCTACAAAAATCATCAGCATTGTGTGAATGCGAATCAGGGCCCTCACGCACTGCAATCAAGTGCCGCCACTACTGGTCTACGCAGTTTTTAACCTTATGCATCGAAATTGAATACAAATAATGCAAAAACAACAACACGACACTTCGGCATTCTCGCCAAAACTCTGATTTCATACTTTTAGGTCCGTATTACAGAACAATGCTCAGTCATCGATCAGTGCTCAAGCAGAGATTTCATTCATAAATTGATCATTTAGTGAATGAAATCTCTGCTTGAGCACCGATCGATGACTGAGCATCGTTCTGTAATACGAACCTTAATAACCAACCAATAGAGTTAAGCTATTGTGTTGCCATCAGTTTCCGAATGCAATAGGAGCGATGGTCAAGTAACGGTATAGTAAAGTCAACCTTGGCTCCGTTACAATAGAGTCGAATCGTTTCAACGTACCTACTACGGATACTATTATTAAGAGCGTGCTTCGTTCCGCGCATGAAATAATACCTTTAAAAATCGATTAAAAATAAAATTACTATTGACCGGTGTGTAAAAAATTATTGCATCGTAATATATGATTTTTTTGCAACAAATCTGCATATTTAGTTTTTCTTAACTGACATCCGTTGAGAAGTTAGTTTTTTTTTTTTTAAAAGGGTCCGTATTTCAAAATCTAAAGCGATAACCCCCCCCCCTTTTTACATTAAAAACAGCTTACAGTTTCAGCTTCAAAACGGTGCTGAAAACTGGTATGAACTTCCTTGAAAGTCTCTCGCGATTCGCGCGGAACCCGAACGCGGCCCGAATTTCTTAAGATTAAAAAAAAAATTGTTTGAAACGCGTAATTTTTTTTAAAGATTTGAAAGGGTACCGAAAGGCACGCAAACTTTAGTTCAAGGTCGACCCCGCTATCTCTCGCGATTTCCGAGGGAAGTAGGGGTATAAAGTACCTTTGTATGGCGGCCATATTGAAAAATGGCGGAATCTAAATTTTTTTTTCACATTCCTACTAATCATCAAGGAGGATAGTCAGATATTGATTTTCATCTGGATCGGATAACGTTTTTTTAAAGTCGATATTTCCGTATCCGCCATTTTGAAAAAATCGGTTTTGTTGTTCTTGCATTTTAACCCTTATTGTATCTTCACTTGATCCTCAGGAATGACTTTTCTAAAATATTGGTATTCGTGGCTCAAAAAAGGAAAGTGTATATTTCGATAAAAGTACCTTTGTATGGCGGCCATATTAAAAAATGGCGAAAGTCAAAATTTGATTTCAGAATGTTGATAAGCATTCTATAGGACTTCCAGATATCGATTTTCATCCGGATCGGTGAAACTTTTTTTTCCGCCATGACCTAAATTTCCGCCATTTTGAAAAAAAAATATTCCGATATCTTTCCCTTGGGCTCCCAAACAAAATTAGTTTGAGCTCTTTATACTAAAGTATCACGGTTTCGGCGTCATTTCCGGTCTAAATTTGTATGGCGGATTTTTTCCGCCATTTTGAATTTTTTTATGTGCCCTAAAATCGTCCAAGGGTTTGCTATAACATTTTTTAAAACGCACATGACCTTCGTATAGTTTAGCCAGGCCGTTGATGGTCGCGATGATGAAAGATCAAAAGACCAGGATTTGAATTTTTTTAAATTTCAAACTACCATATCTATATGAATCGTAAAAAACAATTGCAAACTTTCCCATAGGTATCGAGAAACAATGTGTTGAATTTGTGAAAAAAAATTGGCGCGTGCAAGATGGCAAGCTAAGCCGATTCCCAGAACGGTAACGCGGTAAGGGTGCTGAGCCGCCGCGCCTTTTGTATAGATAGGTACCTATACCTACAGATGCGGTTCGCGACATTGGTGTCGATTCTGTGTCGCATTCTCTAAAACTAAAGTAAACTTAAAGTATGGCGGTACTCTTCTGATAAAGGGGAAATGAAAAAGACGGAAATATGATAATTTCGTTTAGCTTTAGAGAATGCGACACAGAATTGATACCATTGACTGGTTATACATAATAATAATACTTATGTAATCATAAATCATTTCAATTTTACTTTTTGATAATTGGGTAGGTATGTACCTACAACCTACAACAACCTACGATGAAGAAGCACAGCCTTATTAATAAACACGAAATAGCTTTGGATTAGTTACACCATCTTTTGTCTCTTTCAATCCAGCTAAATATTCCAGTAGCAAAAAAAGGACATAAGCTGAAAGTAACTAACCCGAGACTAATACCCGTTTATTAATAAGGCTGCTATGGTCCGTTTTCCATTCATAGTTTAAACAGGCAGAAATACATAATCACCAATTTGTTGATTAATTAGGTTGATTTTAGAAATTGAAATAATTTGTATTTAAGACGAACTTAAATCAAAATGAACTGAATACGCATTGACTTACCTTGGTATTTTTGGCGTATTTAAAAAAGGGAATGATAGTTATTTACAACGATTAAACTAAATCGTACTACTACCTATTTACAACCTTAATTTTTTTAATAATGTGCACCTCTTCGCGTGAAGCACAGCTCGGCGCGCTGACGCATGTTGTCTTTCACAAGATTCAAAACGAATGAATCACTTTTAACAGTTTTAAATGCACTAATGATTTTATTCTTTAATTCTTCCCTGTTTACATACTCTGTAGCGTACACAAATAGTTTTACCTCACCCCATAAGTAAGAATCTAATGCAGTGAGATCCGGAGAGCAAGCCGGTCACGGAACAGACCCTCTACGACCTGTCCAGCTATATTCGAAGTTACTACTTAAGTACTCACGTCCTTGTAACTACATGTAGTTCATCACACTTTTTAAAACGTTTAAGTATGACACATTATTCAGTCTTCCTTCGATAAAATACGAAACAGTTATTTAGAACACCAATGTTTCCCACCCGCTGAATACCTACACCCTTTATCACGGATCACACACGCACGACACACGAAGGATTACACGCGTATTGATGCGGGCGCGGAAGTAGGAAGCGGTAAACCGGATGTACACATCTGTCGACGCTTGCGATGACACTAATTACGCAGTGGGCAGGCGCCGGTGATGCGACAGGACAGCGGGTTGAGACGGACGGGGTGGCGGGGTGCTTTTTTGTGAAATGTGGGAATGTATTCACCATACTTCACTTATTTATAGGGCAATTTGGTCAAAAATTAAGTACCTAATTTTATTAATATATATAATATAATATGTGTGGACATATTACATAATCATAACGACAATCGTTTACCGAGTGCTCTCCTTCAGTATCGTTCGCATCTCACCAGTCATACTGTATAACCAACCAATGGAGTAAGCTTTTGTGGTGCCATCAGTTTCCGAATGCAATAGGAGCGATGGTCAAGTAACGGTATAGTAAAGTCAACCTTAGCTCCGTTACAATAGAGTCGAATCGTTTCAACGTACCTACTACGGATACTATTATTAAGAGCGTGCTTCGTTCCGCGCATGAAATAATACCTTTAAAAATCGATTAAAAATAAAATTACTATTGACCGGTGTGTAAAAAAATATTGCATCGTAATATATGATTTTTTTGCAACAAATCTGCATATTTAGTTTTTCTTAACCGACATCCGTTGAGAAGTTAGTTTTTTTTTTTAAAAAAGGTCCGTAATTCAATATCTAAAGCGATAACCCCACTTTTTTTTTACATTAAAAAATAGCTTACAGTTTCAGCTTCGAAACGGTGCTGAAAACTGCTATGAACTTCCTTGAAAGTCTCTCGCGATTCGCGCGGAAACCGAACGCGGCCCGAATTTCTTAAGATTTAAAAAAAAGAATTGTATGAAACTTGTATTTTTTTTTACAGATTTGAAAGGGTACCAAAAAGCACGCAAACTTTAGTTCGAGGTCGACCCCTCTATCTCTCGCGATTTCCGAGGGAAGTAGGGGGTATAGTGTACCTTTGTATGGCGGCCATATTGAAAAATGGCGGAATCAAAATTTTTTTTCCATATTCCTACTAATCATCGAGGGGGATAGTCGGATATCGATTTTCATCTGGATCGGATAACTTTTTCTTAAAGTTGATATTACTGTAGCCGCCATTTTGAAAAAAATCGGTTTTGTTATATTTGCATTTTGACCCTTATTGTATCTTCACTTGATCCTCAGGAACGACTTTTCTAAAATATTGGTATTCGCGGCTCCAAAAAGGAAAGTGTACATTTCGATAAAAGTACCTTTGTATGGCGGCCATATTAAAAAATGGCGAAAGTCAAAATTTGATTTCAGAATGTTGATCGGCATTCTATGGAACTTTCAGATATCGATTTTCATCCGGATCGGTGAAACTTTTTTTTCCGCCGTGACCTAAAATTCCGCCATTTTGAAAAAAAAAAAAATCCGGATTCTTCTCCTTGGGCTTCCGAACAATATTAGTTTGAGCTCTTTATACTAAAGTATCACGGTTTCGGCGTCATTTCCGGTCAAAATTTGTATGGCGGATTTTTTTTTCCGCCATTTCGAATTTTTTTTATCTGCCCTAAAATTGTCTCAAGGTTTGCTATAACATTCCTTAAAACGCACGTGACCTATCTCGTACCGTTTAGCCAGGCCGTTGACGGTCGCGATGATGGAAGGTCGAAAGACCAGGATTTGAATATTTTTGAATTTCATACTACCGCGTCTATACGAATCGTAAAGAACGATTGCAAACTTTCCCATAGGTATCGAGAAACGATGCATTGAATTTGTAAAAAAAAATTGTATGGCGGCCACCTTTAAAAATGGCGGAATCGAAATTTTTTTTTCAAATATGGAATCTGCGGCCTTGAAAACCCTCCGACGCAAAAAATCAGTCGGATCGGACCAACTTTCAAAATGGCCGCCATCTTGAATCCGCCATCTTGGATTTTAATGACCACAACATTTAACTTTATATAATGTAAAATAATAAAATAAACTTATTAAAATAGGTTTCTCAAATTAAAATATCAAGTCAAATTAAAATTTTGGAGTTAGGATGATCGGCTGGGTCAGACATGTTAAGTCTAAAGTCGTTGCACATCATCAGACCAGTTTCAAAATACCATAAAACAAGCTCATGTCATCAGATATACAGCTCCATGCCAAATATCTACTCGATCAGACAACTGGTAGTCGTCCTAATATCATTTCCAAGATTTGTAATGTACAAATAAATAAATTATCAAACACACAATCTAATAAAGTCGTCGTGAAGTATAATAAGAGCTTGTAATTAGAGAAAAAGCAATTGACATGTAACTGCACGAAGAGAACAAATGCTAAGAACACGAAGTAGGTCTTGTAGCAGAGGATTAATGAATAATCGATTTCATACCTTCACTTAACACTCTTTGTTGTTTTGCTGTTTTGAATGTATAATCTTTGTTTCCTCAAAAATACAATAATACGTTTTCAAGGAAATAGGTAACTGGTATTGTTTAGGCAAGCATGCTCCATCGTCAGCCACGTCGTCACTTACTATCAGGTAAAACAGTGATCAAATTCATGGCCTATTAATATCGATACGATACATATTCACTTTCGAAATACAAGTATTAACTTCAAGTCTATCTGTTATGCCAGCCAGAACAGTAAATACATAAAGTATTTCACCTACAAATGCACGTTTGGCAGTAACATTCGTGACACGAGAAAATTACAAAGTTGAATTTGCAATCAGCGCCATGGTGTCTTTAGCGTTTGCGTGCATCGTTCTATTGATGCAATACGACCCAGAAACTTGTCACTTCCATGAAACTGGTAGCCCTATCAACATAGTATTTATGTTATATTATGCACGATTCATAATTATTATAACACTTTATTATTAAAGAGATTACGGCAACTTTGTTTTGTTAATCATTAGTAAATTTAATAAAGTTGAATTATTAGACTCTTCTACGTCAAAAATTATACAATTTATATGACAACCCGCATCGTTTCGTATCACATGGTGTAGCTAGATGGAGTAAATCTAATCTGGAGCCCGGCAGCCGCTGCCGTATTTACGCAAGTATCGTCGATTTCCCGGTATCGACAGGCTGCGCACGCGCTCCTGCCACAGAAAAATTATACAGACAGTAACGTAACCTACATAATGTACTAATTTATGATGCTCAATCACAATTAGCTATATGATTATTTTCAGTTGTTCATGACGATACAATCTAGCTGTCCACATCTATAATATGACTTTCATATAATAGGACAATGTACTTATAATCACCTGGAAACAGTACTTTGTCTGCAACGTATTGAGCACTACGTACCAAATTACATCGTCACTTCTCTGTAACGTGTTCAAGAAAAGTGTGCATCAGTGGAGATTTCATACTGTTTTAGCACTTAGTATTGGTACCGCTGATCTATGGCGCAAGCTTCCATCATTATTCTCATTACGAACAGGCGTGTTGGCTGTTGCGGCACACTAGTCCGCTGCCAAATGGTGACTTGGCCATATAACTCGTTTTAGTACCTTTTATAAATATTTTGCAAATGCAACAAAGCCTGGTTGGCCCTTTTAGGGGTTGCACTTAAAGCAAACACTGTTGTGGTGTCGTTTTCTATGCATTTCTAAGAGAAAGGAAGGTAATAACCACTTTAATAATATGCTTATGGAGCCTGTTTGAAATTTGAAGTGACAAAGTAAAACATTGCACCATTCTAAGGTCCGTATTACAGAACGATACTCAGTCGTCGATTGGTGCTCAAGTCGACATTTCATTCACAGATCGATTATTTTCTGAATGAAGTCTTTTCTTGACCACAGATTCCTGACTGAGGATAGTTTTATAATAAAGAAAGAAAGAAAAGACATTTATTCAGGACAATAATAATACGGGTCTAAACTTCCTTCATTTTGCATAGCGGTAACTGTGATTGATGGATCTAAGGAAAACTTCAAGAAGGCCATTTGCAACGCAGATTATATTAATCTTCAAGAACATGGCATAGACGCGTGTTGTATTTGAAATGGAACATCGCCGCACATCCGTGTTCTTTCATTTAAGAGTTAAACTTATATCTGTAGTTTGTTCCACTCATAATAATAATTAACGCCCCACGACCACATACATAGATCTTGGACCCTAACTAGGATTCCCTGTATTTAGAGACCCAGGTACTAGGTCGTATGACTTTGCATAGTTCACATCTAGTTAGGTACCACCGCTTTGTCAGTTATTCTGCCGTCACACATTAGTGTTTGAACACTACTGCTTGGCGGCAGAATAATCGGTTTGCAGGGCACTGTACCTAGTGAAATTACTAGGCAAATGAGACTTTATGACCTTATCTAGACTATGCTGATGTCTAAGAATGACGTGCGCAGGTCAGTGTGTTAGCTGTTCTTTAGAGTTCCGACTGACACTGCCACTGTTATAGTCGGCCGTATTGCTTAACATCAGGTGAACAATTAGTTCGTCACGCCAGTTGTTAACATAAAAAAAACTAGGAGTAAATTCTAATCTAGGTTCATTGCCTGCATTTTGAGCTCTTGACAGGTCACAAGATTAGCCTTCCAGCACAATATCATGAACGCTTCTAGTCTTTCTGTCCTTCTTGGTCATTGCACGTTCGTATTTACTACAGGTAAGTAACAAATTCTCAAAAAACATATTCCAGAATATAGCGTCGGTTACGTTAATAATAGCGGGTGAAATGTTTGTTCAAGTTTACACACGTGGTCTCATAAATGCATTTTCCTATTCCTGCCATTAAGCAATCACACTTCAGTGATTCAGTCAATATAAAGGTATTTATAGAATTTAATTGATGTTATTCTAGGTTTCGCAGTTTCAAACGATAGCGTTGTGAAGGTATTTTGAAAGAAATAACTGTCTGATATTGATATGTTTGCGCCTAAACTATAAATTATATCTTGAGATTTTATATGTCATTGGCTTGAAACTTGGTATTTGTAACCTCTCTTGAAATAAATAAGGCGTACAAGAATAGTCAATCAATATATATATAACTCAAAGGTGACTGACTGACTGATTGACTGACTGACATAGTGATCTATCAACGCACAGCCCAAATCACTGGCCGGATCGGGCAGAAATTTGGCATGCAGGTAGATGTTATGACGTAGGCATCCGCTAAGAAAGGATTTTTTCGAAATTCCACCCTTAAGAGGGTGAAATGGGTGGTTGAATTATCTTCCCATAGGCCACGCCGCGGGCGAAGCTGCGGGCAGAAGCTCGTAGTCAATAAGTGATGCCATAAAGTCTGGAGCTTTCCATATCAAATTACAATACAAGTATCGAGTATCCTAAATGTGCAAGAGTGCATAATATGAAAGAATGCGAGTTATTGTCCCACTATCAGCCGACTATTCGCAAAGGCTAGAGTTACTAAATTACGACTTACATACTCATGTAGTTGCATAAAACACTGATACATGGGATGGGAATCTTCTTTATAGACACAACTGAATGGTTAAATGATAATATTGATTACCTTTTAAGGTTTGTAGTAACGTATTTTTATTGAATCTTTAAACGACTACAGAAGACTTAATTACAAGTAAACTACAGTGACTAGACACTTGATTTCAGGATAAATTATTGCATTTGATAGAATCCGATTCCATTTATACAATTTAGAAGCTTTTATATTATTATTATTATTTCACGACGATTTTTCCATTTATTTATTTGTTTGACAGCACAAATCTTGTAACGATTTTAGGAAGACTTCCAGCGGTCCGACCAAATAAAAATTTTGGCATGGAACTGTAAATCCGATGACATGAGCTTTGTCATATAAGTTTCTGCTCTGATGATGACCTGAAATACCTGGTAGGTATATCGGTCACTACCGACTATTACACTATTACACTTAATTCCATTCTTCAGCAGTCACATAGCATACACGCTTGCATAGTGCACTCACATAAAAACCAAGGCGACAATAGCCCACTTAGCAAGTAGCACGGGGAATGCCCATGAAAACTCGTTTACGGACAGTGGGCGAATTTCTCACGCGATGTTTGTGTTTCTAATTCAATTAAAACAATACGATGTGTCGGTATTCTTGGAAGTCTAAGAAACACTCCGGTTGAATCGATTCTAGTAAATTCAAACGCTATAAAAATTTCGTTTCTACAAAGCAAGATAATTGGCCGAAATTGTATAAATCATGAGCAATTTGAAGGTCATCGATTGTTTTGCATATGGACGTGATTAATATAATCAAACGGAGAATTCTTAAAATGTAGCAACGATAATAACACAGTATTAGGCAGGTCTGAGATTTTAACTCTCCACCAAGAATGATATACCTGCATGTTGAGAATAAACGATCGGGTTGGTTAACAATTTATCATACGCTTCTACTCCTGCAATCGCCCCCAGACACCGCAGTCATTAGTTACAGTATTCGCAACAGTTGCTCTGCTATTTTGAGAAAATAACTTACTTGGTTATAGTCATAGACTAACGTGACAGACACAATTGTCTGTAGTAATTTCTAGAGAGGGATCAAGAGGGATATGTTGGCTAATTATAAAAGTTAACGTTATGCCAAACAGGAAAACTCTCAGTAATTACAGATCCCTGGCCTGATGACGTGTTTTCTGGCAAGTTGCGGGAGACAGTCGATAGCGGAGATAGCCCGAGCCATGAATTTCACTTCCTTTCGGATAATATAAATTTAAAAAAAGTGTGATTAAATCAAGAAAGAATAGACATCTCATGTACGTGACGTGGTCTATTATAAAACCATTGTCAATTTCTAACAGAAGAGATGTTGAACGTGAACCCAATTTGGCCAAAAAACACTCTTATTTCAAATCTAAAGTGAACGTAGAGGTATCTCTATTTATCACAGATAGTGTCGTTCAACAAGCGTGCGACAAGTCACAGTCCTTTTGTAAGCCGACCAATTAGTACTCGCGTCACTTTGAAGACCATCTTCTCACCGGCCTCTTTGATCACTACACTTGCAAAATGAGCACCATTTTCGACGCTAAAATTATACCCAGGTTGTTTGTCCCGGAGAGGTTATTAACATGGACGAATAAAAAACTAAAACATGTGTACATAATTTCTAAGAATATACACCGCGTTGAAAATGTGTGTCAACCAACGTCTACAAAGTTGGTAACTCAAAACCTAAAGATAGAGGAAGTGGCAATTAAACTAAACGAGTTTGCGACTAATAAACCCCGATTTCTTAAATGTGGACGAATTTGTCGAAAGCTGTAACATTTCTGGTTACTATGTTGAGCAAACTGTATTGTGAATATCGTAGAGAACAGTCACAACTCACACCCAGTTGTAAATCGATCACTTTCAATAGTTTCATTGGCCAATTTGGACATAAATTTTATGATTTTATTATGGCACTGACCATCGAACGATGTAATTGGCATTTGATTACAAAGGCATAGATAACTGTCAATATGGGCCGGTGGCTAGTGGCTACCGGTAGTCATAACAAATGACGTCATTACCTCTGCGCCAAAAAATATTTAATTACAGGTTCTATACCTAATCTTGTCTATCGTATAAAAGACAGGTAATAGTAGATATGACAAAGCAAACCGAGATCTCACGCAACAAGTCCCATGAATTGGCATATAACGTACCTACATACAAGTACATACAAATTATATTTATAAGTAATTAAAGACCAATGACGATTAAGTCACCCACAGACTCGAGTGTTACACATATAGATGCGATATATTTTACTCTTTTTTGTCAATAGTCTACATGCGTCATCCAGGGAATGATGACAAACACAGACGTACTCCAAAGTGGACCGATCAGAAAAAATCCAATCACACCTTGATTGACTGAAAAAAAAAACACAAGAACCAAGTGTCTTCACCTTAATAGAGACAATAAGAAAAGTGATATTTGACACATTCTTAGATGACTAAGTGTTTAGGAGATTAGGTTAAATGTAAATTACTTATAAAAAAAGGTATTTTAGAAAAAAAAACACCTTGATACAGGAAAAATAATTTTCTTATGCATCTGGAGTCGTATAGTATTTTTGTACTAAATAAACAAGTGTAGGTCGTGATAAAATACTGTTGAGCAATAAATGTCATGTACCTTAATGCCGTGTCAGGAGGAGCTGATGAATTCGCACATTATTGTAAGGAATTGCTCGACCAAAGTAACCCTAAGGCCGTGACCAAAATTAAATCGCAATGAGGAAACTGACGTAAAGCTTTCTGTAAGTCCATATTACATTGTAGCAGACTATTTTAGTGATAGAAACCTGACAAATCCTGCGCCGGGAAAGATAAGGACGCTGCGGTAGATTTACAGCCTGCCCATTTTAGGTTGATGTTGGCAGTTTAAGACTGTGTTAAATTAAACTGAACATATACTAAGGCCCTAATAAAGGATTTTCAAACACATATTTGGCAACGGTCTACTGTCACTGAAAATATTTCCTTGAGACTGATATGAATTACAAAGTCAAAGTTTGTCAAAGATTTTTGGTTTTGTTTGTAATCACAGTAATGATTATATTATCTGGCGCAAATCCCTAGAGATTTAGAAATTGATCGAAGGGCGTCTCTTGTACTTACACGGGTTCACTCATGCGGTTGACTGTTGCCAGTTCACAGGCTTAAACCAAATGACTACGGTAAAAGGAGGCGGGGCAGAAACATCGGTGATTGGTTGCCATAAATAGGTGATTTAATCGTACGATTCAGGTAAAGCAGGCGTTGCAAAAAATACTTGAAAATAGTGGTTTAATAGATTTGCTACTGTTTATTCAGAATTAATATAATATGCTTTTGGCAAATAGAGTCAATCGGGAAGAGTAACATAACAAATTACGTGAATATATATCGATATTGATTCAGTTTTAAAATCTGCAAATCATTCTCAAAAATTGAATCCACGACCTTCGCTCTTTGTGCCGGCTATATTAATTTTATATCCAGCGCTGTTCGTTCGGTGCATGGCAACTTTCATTTCATAAACCAATGCCGTTTCATTTTTGTACTAGAACTTTCTGGAAATATTGTTGCTATACACACAAAGCGATAGCGATAGTACCTTTTCTAAAAATGTCTGAGGTTGTTAGGAAACTAGGTCACAGTACTCGCAATAATTGGAGTAAATTATAGCTTTTAACAAGGAAACAGTTAAGCTTCGTTCATGCTTCATTTGAGAAATGTAGTTAATTTTCGATTTTGCACAGAGCCTTTATAAGTTCAAGATTAAGTGCTCATATCAGTATATGAGCACATAATCTTGAACTAATGCAATGCACGACGAAATGTTATCTCTATCAAACGTTATTTAAATTGAAATAAAAAAGTATGAACTTAAAATATGAAAGTATGAAACCGATAGGTACGGTAGATCCAGAAAGGTAAAAGCACTTTTCATTTCGATACGGACATTAGGGCAGTGTACGGCAAAGTTCCAAATGCATCAACAAATTATACAATTCAATGTGTTTGCAGGCACCATCGTGAAGGGTGGTTTAAGTCAGTCCACAGATTAGTTAGCATTCGCTACGCTAACATCACAACCGGCAATTTGCGTCTTGTGCATAATCATGCGCATACCGTAATTACTGTTGGATTGAAAGAAGCGTTTAATGCAAAACAGAATTTAATTCGCCAAATTTATTGCGATGACGTTATTGCACCACCCAGTGGTGAGTTCTTTAAATACACCTACTATTATCAAATTATTTTTATTTTATAAATACTCTATTTAGCTTCCGTTCCTTCCACCCATATAAACTATAATGTAAAGGAGAGTGTTTAAAACATGTTGAAATTAACTAAATTAGTAAAAGTAGATAAAAGTAGTAGATAGTAGATGATGCTGGGTTACATGCAATATTACTCTGTAGTTACTTATGATTTTTTAAACCTCCAATCTGATTTATAATATTGTTGCACAATATTGCAACTGCGTGAAAAGAAATGATACACGTATGATAAACCACAGATGCAACATGATCTACATAGATTATACATAGGGGACTAAAGTTCCAAAGTCAATGTTAGCAATGCTAGATCACAAAAACAAACCAATACTGTATAGAATAGCGGAGTCAGCGAAGGATTCAAGTTAATAATAGGGAGACTTCAACACAACGAAAAGCAAATGTACTATTCAACGAGCGAAAATCTGACCATAGAGTAAAATAGCTATGACTGACTGGCATATCCGAATGTTTTTTCTCTAATCTGTGCTGCAGATGGTATTAGACTAGACATTGACAGGTGAAAGCTGACAGATAATAAAACATTCAATTTCTCACAGATTACAGAAAACAGATTGATTGCTCCAGCTCAGTGTTGCAGTATAAATTACTTTTGCATAATATTTGACCCGAAAATAAATATTATGGACGTTTTCAGAAGAAAAATAAATGTTACTTTGTTATAAATCCTTAATAATTGATCGTTTATTTTACACCCGCTGTAATATAAACCATGGTCCATACAAAAAATACCTCTCCTTTAGGAACTACCTATTTACTTTATTGCCCGTCAGTACTAAAGTTTTACAGCTCCTAAGTTAGCACTTACATTCCTAACCCCCGGTTTCTCGTACGTTCATACAAACTCGTGTCTAATAAACATGCCAAATACTGTACGCTCATTGGTTGAGACCGCCGATAATGAACAGGCAACCAATGAGCGTTCAGTATTTGGTCTATTAAATTGACACGAATTTAACAAACGTATACGAGAACCCCGGGGGTTGCTTTATCTAAGTTGTATTTTAATAGACTTTAGTACAGACGGGCAAAGTCTAGCATCTATTTTAATTTTTTCTTCATCAGCATTATCAGCTTAAAACATTTCCACTACCGAGACACAGGCCTCACTCCCAGGTTGTATTCTAGAATTAATTAGGCAGAAAGTGAGGCTGTTTATTTTTGTAATATATATCTATTTCTATAATAAAATTGTAAGTAAAATGAAGCAGACGATTGAATTCTTAACCAAAATATTGCAATGGACTTTCAAACAGCGCAGACACAAAAAGTCCAGTTGATTTATCCTTGCCCAACGGACCGCGCGGGGTCATTTCAAAGAGCTTTCCATCCCCGTCACGAGTGAAGGCTCTGATGAAGGTAATTAAGATGTCTTCACAGACTTGAGGTTATTTAGAAATGAAAGGAAAAAGAATGAAATGAAATGTATATTTTATTCAGGTTGAGCAGGTCGGCTCATAACCCGGAGGCGGAGGGTTCGATTTCCATGGCACAGAAAAAAAAGCGCAAATACTTGTTCCTGGTTCCTGGGTCCCTAGACACAGGGAATCCTTTAGGGATCAGGATTTGTGTGATCGTTGGGCGTTATAATTATTGTATTATTAGAAAGGCATCATAAAAGAAGTGTGACGTTGAGAATACATATGTAACAGTGGTTTTAAATATTTTAATATAGTATGTAAGTAAAATAAGACCATGACCATTTTTTGCCATATTAATTCGAAAGTATTTAAGTTTGTCTCGTTTGCTACTTATGTGATTTGATGTTGATTGAAATTGGTATAGACATGTTCGACCCTGGGAACAGAATTTATATTAGCCCTTGGGGCAGCGCATACGATAGAAGAAAGCAATTTTTTTAGTGGAAAATATATTTTGTTTACACCTTTATCATTTAAGCAACCGGGTCGGTAATTGATGAAATAATAATACGCTAAACATAATGCAAATAATAAAGGATGTACGATAGAAATCGTATACACGATGAAACCATGGTGGGAAGCAATAAATTAAAAATTATAACCCACTACCAGACGATTGGAGAAATCTACGACCTCTGTTTCCTGTTAGATCTCACACAGCAGTTTCCGGGAGCGCTTCTTCAAAAACTTCACAATCTCGACATTATGCAAAGATATTTTCGTACTTTTGATTTAGAACAAAAGTATTTATACATAATAATTTTTGAAAGCTTTAATTTATTTTGAACTCAAGTTACTCTACACGTTTCGAAGCCCGATAAATATCTGACAGAACCTCGAGCGAACGTGCACACGAGTAATTTACGTTTAAGGGAACATATTTTTACCAAACAACACGATACCAGTGAATAATTTCAATCATTTTCGTGAAGGATTCCATTCTTTATGATACAGTGCACTTTCGTGATGGATTCCATTCTTTATAATATAGTGCCGGAGCATTATGTTAATAATTGGTTTCAGAGATTCCGAGGGCCGGTCGGGCTCGCCTCGCTCATAAGAGCAAACGCGCATGCGTGCCAAATTGCAAAACAAAACAACTGGTTCTGATGTTATGCGATACCCATAAACTTATTTTCATATGTAAACAATTCACTACGCGGTAGCGTACCGTTTGTTGTAAAACAATACATTATATATAGAAAACATGAACGAGGTCAATCAAGGTTTATTGTGGAAGCGTGATGTACAGCAGTTCAGTCGGTACAGGTAATCAGCGGGATATATACGGGTAAAAAATTTAGCAAGCTGCGTACGCTCGTGAGGAGCCTGCGGCGATCGGGCGGTCATTAAAGGAACTGACATCATCGCCGAAGTTAGACCGGCTATTGTTATTATGCGCACCATCGGGCGAAAGTTGAGAGATGGGTTATCGCTAACCGACAAAAATATTAAAAGCATAAAGTTAAAACGCAATAGAGAAACACTGTTTACGATTCACATTCACACTAAGGTATTGAAGTTCAATGCCGTCGGATTCGGGTAACATGCAACAATTCGCCGGTTCAGTGATTTTTATCGCGACCAAATTTGCACGCATTGTGTTAAATGATCCATTGATAGAACCATGAGCGGACTATCGAATTACCGAGCAAACTGCTCGTGAAGCGTAAATTATATTAGCACCTTACTGATCACTGCTACCTTACTGGTTTCTTTACTTGGAAATGCTTAAAATTTCATATACAAAATTACAAAGATGTAAGCAACGATAATATCAAGCTCTAAACTTAAGACTGAAGACGTTTTTGTTTGCGTGTTTATTAGAAACACCCTAATAACCCTAGTTCTGAAAATAAGCTAATGAAACCTAGCTACATATGCATAGCTACATATGGATCAAAAACGGTAGTTGGTACAGTGGATAGTGAAAGAGAGAGAAAATAATTTTAAAATCAGTTCACAACTGATGCGGTCCATTATGTTTACGAGAGCAAGGCAAGATACTTGTGAAACTCGGAGCTTCACTCTATATGCAAATTAAGGGTAATGAGAACGACCTTAGTGCAAACTCATACTGGATAATTTTAATTAAAAAATGTCTCCGCGTTTTAAATTGAAAAATTACGTATTAATTGAGTAAAGGATGTTATTGGAAATGAGAAGTGTTTAGTGCAGTAAATATTAAAACATTTTGTAAATGACACAATGGCTGGACTCGCATATTACTATCTACTATTATAATCTTATAATCTACATATTATCCGTTTGAATGTGCACGAGTGATATAATCCACGCTTACGTTAAAATTCAAAAATACACGCAATAATACACGTTAAAATTCAAAAATACACGGGTTATGGAAAAATTATTTTCACAACCGCCGGATTATTTTCGGATTATTTTCAACGACCAATCATAAACATGTAAGCGGAATTTTCAACCTGCAATATTGACAATTAAGTAGGTATCTTTAAAAATATTGATTTATTTTCTAATGCTATTAAAACGAGAGGCCATTAATACAAAAATAGATTAAATTATTGGCTGTTTCAAGGTCTCGATATATTTAATTGTACTTCTAAATAAAGTTACCCCAAATTTAGCATTTTCGTAAAAACAATTGTAAGCATTATTGGGACCAATTCTGGTTATAAAACAACAACAACTAAGTACAAGACATAATAAGAACGCTTCGTCAGTACCTACCTACTTTCATGACAGGTAACTTGCGAAGGAATTTGCAGTGTGACATGTTTCATATTTCATATTGGAGCTATTTGACTGTTCATTCAATACAATATTAGATGTAGGTGTGTAAAATTGTCTATTGTTGAGACACACGAAATTGATCTGTCCCAGGGCAAGTAGCCGTATCGTGGTCTATGATCTGTGAAATCAAAATCCATTCCGCCAATCGCTGATGACAACTAACTTTGAATAAAATTGATGGTTTAAAAGATTCAAGCGGTTGCCTTCAAGCAAATATTGACATTTAGGTCGAAATAGTTGTAAAATTAACTGTACATTGAATCGATTGCCGATCTGTAGCTCAGCATTCACTTGGTTCAGTTCCATGTTATACTTGGCAAGAAATAAAAGTGATGTCATTATTTTTTGCCGGTACACCGTAACGTTAATGCGAAATGAATTGGTTTTTGTTCGCGCTCGACAGATGTTGCTTGCTTACAATGCTTCGTTTGCATTTAAATAAAACTTGTACTAGCTATGTATAACACTGTTTTATTTAAATTTGTATCACCATCAATAGAAATAGTCATGAACTTTATTAGTAGGTACGTATATAACATGTAGTGTATACATAATACACAAAGTGAGTAGATGTGGTCTTTTAGTTGTTAATTTAAAAGTGAACATGGTAGAAATAGATCCTCATTAATTGCATTTTAATAATAAAATAAAACACATCATCAATCAAACATCATCATCATAATCATTATCATCATTATCGTTATATTTGTATATGTATTCGTCTCGTGTTTTTATGATTGTGTATAGTTTATTATTAGTTTAAGTGATTGTAAACCGTACCGTGACGCCATCGAAACGGTCCCAACGGAAGACCAGCGCTGGTAGCATGACCAGCAATATGCTGAGTTGGGACCGATTCGTGGCAACGGGCAAACAACGATTTTTATCCTTTGTGACATTTAATTCCTTTTTTAAAACCATTGCCTTTTGTCATGAATAATCATTTATTCTATTCTATTCATCAGCCTGCTGGACGTACGCCTCTCCTAAAGAACGTCACTGAGCCCGGTCTTCAGCCATTTTCATCCAATTTCTGCCTGAAAAAACATGAATGTACCAAATGTAGGTTTATAGAGGTACGTTGTGTAGGTACTATTTATATTTACGGTTCGATGAACAGTTTTGGCTCTAAGTCGACGCCTACACTCGTTCACAGCCAAATCGATTGCAGCCGCGAAGTGTCACAACAAAGTTGGCGTTATTGACGACAAATGTCACTTATCGTGAGTGGATAAGGTTGAAACTTCGTGTTTAAGTGTAAGAGTTGAAAAGTGGGATGAGCAGGAAGACATCTGTCAATCAACAAGGTCATCGTGGACGCCCGAGCTCGTTCTGGGAATGGTGCGATACCATGTGACCAAAACTAACAACATTTTCATGTGAAAAGCAAGAAAATGACGTCGTTGAAAAACAAATGAATGAAAACGTCTTAAAAGTTAGTAGCAGGTCGCTAATTGAAACAATTGGGAATAAATCTGTTTACGAGTCAATAAATATATCGTAAAGCTGGTAGCGCCATTACAAATATACCGAAAATCAATCATTCTGCGTGATAGATAGACACACCAATGGTAATAAAGCAAGGTAATAAAGACGGACGGTCATAAAACAACCTGTGTGAGTCGAGCGTTATTTAAGGGAATCCATAAAAAAACTCTTACAAAACAAACTATAAAAGACCACCACAATGATTCGATGCAACAAGATTAGGAACACCACGCGGTGGCTACGGAACACTAAAAATAAGACTACCACGGTTTTTAAATTTTTAATTGTTCCCGAAACCAAAATTAATTAAACTGCAGTGAAAGTGTGATCGTTCTTTGACTTAGTTTATGTTTGGCACGGTCTGGTAAATGGCGCAAGTGACACTTAGCTTGATAGATTGTGAATGTTTCCCTGTTAACCAGTGTGATTGCTACATCACCACATTTACATATTATATAACGGTAGTTCTATAGACACGATCGCTGGCTAAACATACAGAAACTTTATTCGATCGCAACTGTACATTGATAGATTGCGTGACAACTTGTCAAGCTACTGGTTTTGGTATAGATTTTTCAATTTAAATAATCATCAGCAAATACGATCCTATTCTAGCTGATGGGACATGAACCTTCTCTCACGAGGACTATAGGCCATAACCAATCACGCACTGAAAAGTGTTGGTTGGTGAATAGCATGTCCTTGAAAGGTAACTCACGATGTTTTCTACCTTCACTGCTGTAAAAGAATTTACATACTAATTTTCAATTTAACCGCTGACGATGACAGCATCAACCATCATGTCTCTTGTTTCAATTTATCATTCAGAGCCGAAAGTTCGGCAGTCCATTTGTCCGAGTCTCCGCCCCATGTCTTGGCACGATGTTATCTCCAATGAGATGCTAATGTATTACTTGGCACGTTCGTCCGTCAAGAGTTCAGCCTATCAGATGTCTGTATTATTAGGAGTGACTAAGGGCTGCTATTGTTCCAGTAGCTTTTTCACGGTCTCCTTGTTTTTCAATGTAACCTCAGGTTTCACGTTAGCTGCGCATTGGCCTTGGACATTGTGGTTTTGGCAACTGGAACGACAGGCGGTCTCTTTTAGCAATATTATAATAAATGGGATTTTGTACACGTCGGGCAGGTGTCTCTAATCAAATGAAAGAGATGGCATCTATTTCAGGCACATGGATGTTATGAATACAAATACCTATAGATGAAAGATAAAAAAAACAAATAAGAAAATTAGAAAGCAAAGCAAACTAACTAGAACGTTAAAACTACAACAACACGTAGTAGTTTAATAATTATTACTTAGTAGCCTACATTACGGCAAACACCCCAAGTATGGGAACTTGGGTACCATTACAATCAACTGAGAGTACTCAACGCGAAGTTATTATTCAAAGTTAGTTGTCGAGCAAAAATGTGTCCAGTGCCCGTGACCTAGGGTTTTGTTTGCAATGCGATGTCCGCCCGAAAGTACCAGACTGCTTGTCGCCGCCAGTTCTAGACCGAGACAAGCTTATGGATAAAGATAGCGAGGGAGTGAGACAGATATCGCGCCTTGGCGGAGATATAACACTCTTGTGCTGTGCTAGTGAAGCTACGTGACGTAACAAGACCGAACATAAACCGCAATTTTATGATGATCGATGTTAGTATTAGTCAGTAGTTTGCGAGTACACAAGACATTTTAGTGATTGAGTAAATCTAGGTACAAAGTATCATTCACCCTTCTAAAAAAAATTGTAAAGCAGATAGAGCTGACAATTTATACTTGTAACATTTAATGTACATATAATATGATATACATACTTACATAGAATTTTGAGAGGGCGTTCACGAAGTGTCAAAATTACAAATTAATCTTTGGAAAACATTTTGTTTTGTCAATCCAAACCTAATCCAAAATCATTGGCAAAAATTATAGGTTTGTAAAAAGTGTCCGTATTTATGGTAAGCACACATCCACTCTCATATTCTCCAGTGATCACTTCACCCCCGTCATGCTATTATTGCGTGAAACAGAATGAAAACTCAAAAACCACAATCATTGCTAAATTGATAATAAATTTTAAATAAAAATTTAATAATCACAATGTGCGTCATAAGTGATTATATTTGACTAACATACCATTATGTATTTATATTATTATAATAACTGCTCAAAGTGGTCAGTAAGCTGAAAATCACGCAACGAGCTATGGAGAGTGCTATGCTCGGTGTTTCCTTGCGAGGTAAAATCCGAAATAAAGAGATCCGCAAGAGAACTAAAGTCACCGATATATCTCTTAGAATTAGCTACTTGAAATGGCAACGGGTAGGCAACATCGCTCGTAGAACTGACAACCGATGGAGATGAGAAGTTCTCGAGTGGCGACCACGAACCGGAAGACGCAGAGTAGGTCGACCTCCAACTAGTGGACTGATAATTTGGTCAAAGCGGCGAGGAGCCGATGGACGCAGGAGGCCTATGTTCAGCAATAGATGTCTTCAAGCTGACTATGATGATGATTATAACTGCAAGACGTCTGTTCTGTTGCCCATATTTTTTATTATTATAATTATAGTTTGTATTTTATTATTTTGTAACACAAACTTTATCAGTTTCACCACATAACTATATCACCTATGATATGGGCGCGGACCATACATCAAGCCATCACATTTTTCGATTAGACATACAGAAATGTAACAAAAACTAAAATCAGGGACGTCGGCGCGTCTACAACTCGATATAATAGAAAAGATACGATTCGACCTTACCATAATGGGCAGACCGGCTTATTTATTAATCGAATGCCTACTGAATCCTAAAAGTCAATTCTGTAATCACTGCCAGACTAAAGATCAAGGACCATTGGTGGGTGGGACCTAGCATCATCGTTGTATGGCGCAGATTTAAAAGCTATAGGAGGGTTAACGACATAAACCAGTTTTACTTGCTATTAATATATTGAGACTATACTATCAGCTCACTTAATTTTATCGAAATGATATGTTTTATTTAAATACATACTACTTTCATTTAGCTATTACACACATATTCTATACTATTTCAGTAAGTACCGCTTAGTTAGATTTAAAAGTATCTCTATACTTACTAGTGACTCTCTCAGTATTGAAGTTCTACGATTTTTAAGTGATACGTCACTTGTATTAGGTTATCACGTAGAGCCCAAGTAAGGAACGACCGTGATTTGTAACTTCGGTAATAAATCATTAAATATTCCGATGTAAGGTTACACTAAATTAAAATTAACATGTTTACAGAGATATTACGATAATCAAAATAAACCATCTCCGATATTAAACTCTTACGATCACAACCGATAAGAACAGGAAAACCGTATAACAAAAACCAAAAGCTATCAAAGGACAAAATCGAGATATAGCTCCCATACATCAACATGATATTAGCACGTAATTTACACAAATAAACAAATATAAACAAGCACTAAGAAATAAATTACATAGTAAATATCCCCGTAATTAACAATATTTTATGTCGTTGATAAGAATCCTAAAATGGCGGTTGAGATTTTTTTTCCATAACACGTGTATTTTTTAATTTTAACTAAGTGTTCGTGAACGTGCACGAGTGATGGCAAATGATTCCAAGTTTTAAAGCCATGCCTTTTCGTTTTCTCTTCAAGGCTTTCTCAGTAAAATATCCACCACTTTACTGTGGCATTTTTACTTTGACAAAATAAGCCTTTGACGTGACATAACTGTACAAAAAATCCTGGCAGAATTATCGCTAAAAAGCGATAGAAAGCCAATAAACGAAGAGAAGAAGAAGAACAATATTTTGGAAATGTTAGTGACCATGAAAGTCCCAAAACTCCCATAATGTTCATCATTAGATGTGTAGTGTACTCAGTGAAATCGCCTTGGTGCAAGTGTGTGCAAGCTGCATAAGGCAACGTGTGGCCGACTCGACGACTGAGGAATGCTAATCAAGAAATCACTTCGAATATACGCAAATCTTTAAGTATTATAAACAAGAGAAAGCGCGACAGAAATGTATTCATATTAGGAAGCTCATTTGAAGTCGTAATTATTTTCTAACCCGTTTATGTAGGAAGTAGTGACGGTATAAATGACATCATCACAAAAGCTGCGATGATGTCGTTGTGAATCGTGATTCAGTGCGGTTTGGTTGATGATGCAATTGCCGGCCGGTTCCGACGGAACTTTACGATGGGCTTGGGAATGCAATTTCGAATGGAGCCTTCATACGCTTTAGTTTTAGGTTGGTTGCACTGTTGACGTCATTATATTTATAAATTCAGAGCTTAGTCGATCAACTCAATTTAATGTTATTATTAGCTGCGCCCCGCGGTTACACCCGCCTGGTAAAGAAAAACGGTGATGGCGATGATAAATTTATAGACCACGACCTATTCTCAGACCTACTGAATATACACACATTTCATAAGAATCGGTCACGCCGTTTCGAAGGAGTATTGTTACAAACATTGTGACACGAGAATTTTATGTATTAGAAGATGAACAACTAAACCACAACTGTATAGCTGCTGTAACTCATAGCTATTTGTGATTTTTTGCGTGTATTATGGTTGTTTTTCTTCAACTATTGCGGTAAGCAGTTTTATAAAGAGGACAGTAAAAGTTAATTATTAATATACTTCCGTAGTTTATGGTATAATACTCAATTTTGAGAAATAATAAACCACGGCCTGTTCTGGCACAAAATTGTAAATACAAACTCATAAAATTATTACGATAATTGCATGAAATGAAAATTTAAATATTTATGTGTTGATATTCAAATATGGCCACCCAGGTGGGTGGTAAATTGGTGATGGCAATCGAATTCCTGACAGTTAGAAATAACATAAAATCGATATAATTAATTCAGTGAAACACTCTTCCCAGGTTTGAATTTTGTTATAGGGATAAGACAAATTAAGTAGTAGTTCATCCTCACTAGAAATAATATTTTACTTTAAAAAAGTAAGTACTGCTAATAATATTACTGGAATATAGGATATTCTAGTGTTTATAGTAAACAGAAAAGAATATGCAATGGAGTTTAGACTGACAGCGAAAAATGGACCGCACACTTTAAAACTACACTATTTTAGTGCAAAGAAGACAATGGAGTCTTTGGCTCACACTCACCACATTTTGGCAATTCATTCAATTACAAAATCAAAAGCAGAATGGATGATATAACGTGGTTGGTTAATCTAGTAATCTTCAAGATATTCAAAAGAAACAGCTGCACTACCTTGCCGCTCACCACCTTTACTGGTTGTATTGGCCGTATCAGTCAATAAATTGTAGTAATTTCTAAGGATATAAATAGTCTCAAGAACAATGTAAATTGAATTATTGAAAACAATAGTAGGTGCAAGCCGTTAGTTTCTTGAGTAAGAATTAAATGCAGTGTAGGAGTGTTGAGGTGTGGAAGCCTTAGAATAAACCTTCCAATAAGTAGGTTAAGAACGCTTTAAACGACTAATCGGATCCGCTATCCGCTTTACATGTCCGATTACGTTAACTGAATAAAATTCAACACAAGGTTTTGATATAACTCGTCCTAGACAAATTTTATTAGAGATAATAACCAGAGTTACATTTACGAAAATAAACTGGAATGAGTTTAAAAGAACGACATTCAGCCTACGCGTATATTATTTTATAACATTTTATAGCACTTATATATAAAATAATTTCAACTGCTTTTACGTCTTACTTTAGAATATGAGTTTTTATTTGTTTGCTAATGTTTTAAATAAAATCGGAATCATAAACGCATTTATTGTTAATTTTATGTTGTTGAAAACTGGGATATGCAACAATTTTAATTCAACGGTTCGTAAGTATCTCCTTCGGAAATAAATGAATGTGAACGAAAGATATGCAATTTGGTAGCAATTTTAGTGACTATGTTTTTAACTATCGCCTAGTGTGCAGTCATAGTGACTCAGATTTATTGTAAAATATCAACATCATACGGCCGGATATGTTTCTGTAGAATAAGGAAAAGTTACTTTACATTGTTATACATTCGAGGCATTACTTGGAAATATAGCATAATTAGTCACTGTTAGGTTAGTGTTAACCCATTTTATTTTAAACCATACTTTTATACCGCGACGTTGCCAAATGATACGATGATACAATAGACCATGAGCTCAACTACTAATAATAGAAGGGCACAATCAGTTATCGCTCATTGCGCAACCGTGTTACGAATGTCTAAAGGTGTAAACAGAATTGTTAGCAGCAACACCTAAAAGGGTTCGATAATCGCAAATGGAATATGGAATGTATTGAGCGAATTCAGCATTTCTAATAAGTTATTACTGACTTTAATAGCTCCATAGCGGGTAGCACAACTTGCAGCAATATATTGGTCAATAAACAAAATACTGCATTAAGAGGCAGTGAATTTGAACGGACAATAGATCTGGGCAGCGTATCAGAAACCGTCTGACGCAATCGAATTTGGACAATTAGGTGCGATGGAGTAAACAACTCGTGGCCGAGATGTAGGTTATCGGTACAAGCTTGTTCGCGCGATAGCGATGGGGGACGAACTCATTAGCGATACGCTAGGTAAATATGTTGATGGGTGCCTAAATATCGCCTCCAAAATATCCACGTGCGCAAGATTGATAGGAACTAAAAACAACTCGGATATTGATTATCATTAAGTTTTCAATCGTAAATAAGGTGAGAGCAAACGTGGTTAGAAAGCTATCGCAATGTGTGTTGATTGACGTCAACCAGACACGTGCTGTTAGGTGACCTAAGACCTGCTTTCTGAGCGGATCCGCTTCAGCTTAGCGCTGTAATAGACACTGATAAGATTGATTTGACGTTCTCGTTGGCACACAGACAGCAGCCGGTTCTATAGAAGCCGTTTAATTCGACCTCTGCCAGCTAAGGCGTTTAGCAATGTCATAACTATAAAATATTGTCCTAATCTTGAATCTATCATGAGCTGAGTTATTTGAATGTTGTGTAACTTATGTGATCGATTGATTCAGTGTTATGGATTATTACAACATACAGTAAGAAATCCTTCATGAAATAAATTTCCTCTAGGTCAATACGAAATATGAAATGAATGAATGAATGAATATGAAATACTTACAAGTTGTAAAAAATTTGTACATATACTCTTTCGAGACTAGTTCTTCAACGGCCACTTTTGATGCAAATCTCTTCAGATAAGATTTAAATGAAAGAACATTTGCGAGAGGCGTTATGACATAAGAAATAAAAATATCAACCGACATGCAGAAATATCTGATGACGTAAGTAAGATTAACACATCTGTCGTCAAAAATATAAAATATTTAACGTCCTGACATAATTTCGACTAGTTTAATCTTTTAATGTTTCTTGATTAATTTTTGTGGCACATGTTTTCATATAAAATATGATGGATGTATGTTGTCTCATGTAATATGTTAAAATTGATGTGTGCCGGTGTACATAGTTACTATCAGTATGTAAATGTAAACATACGCGTTAGATAACCGTCGTCGATAACAAGATTGTTCAAGATGGCGGAGGGTGGTTAATAATTGCGACTCCTTTATGTCTACTGAGGTTATCAGACCACCATACCATTAGTGATGCGAGAGGAACTGTAGGTAATTATAATATCATTACGATACTTTATTAAGGTCGCTTCATTATGACGTTTTTCAAATAAACTTAAAAGATTACTGTGAAACACTGTAAGTATACTTTCTAGGAATAAATTTTACCGAAATTTATTTTATTTTAAACCATAAATAGTTCTTAAAAAGCAATGTAATTTACGCATATTACATTGCTTTTTAAGAACTGTTTGTATAATGTTTGTTTCCTTTGTTCAGCAATCATTACAAAGTTCAAAACTATATTGTTAAGGTCACAAGTGATAAAGCACATCGTTTAAATTTTACGACACTCCTTGAATTAAATTCGTTTTTTAATAGTGATACAATCTACCTCTAATATTCTTTTGAAAAAAAGGAGCCTCTTCAATTCAATAGCTTTAATTTTAAACTGAAGCGTCAGGCTAGAATATCTTTAAAGTGGTTTATCCGTCCAAGTTCAAAGTCCATGGTCAGTTGACTAGTGGCTAACATAGGTTCCATAATATATATTCTTAGCAATATAATTATCAAATCGCGGTGCATTTGCTGCATATTGCCATCCATTAGCGTTTTACATTTGTATCGTACTCCCATCAAATCCTCCACCAAATGAATACTCGAGACCACTCGGGCGGTCAACTTTCTTAACAATTGGTAGAGATATGAAATAATATAATCACAGCCAAATTTTTTTTGTACAAGCTTTTATTGGGTGAAATATGTAGTTTTATTTATTTAGCCATTCATTCATCCATCCTATTTTCATAGCTTTATTTGTTGACGTCCATTTAGTATTTCAAAATATTATGCCGAGTTTTTTTCATATTAAAAGGTTTTACTTCATCACATTAAAAACTTTTGGAGATCGGATGATCGGCCATCAAACATTTAAAGAAAATTAAGTCAACATATACTGACGATGTCAACTGGGCATTGTGTCATTCAGTCAATCAATGATATTCAGGAGTATGACTTGACTAGACTAGACTATGACTTGGACTGTGACTTGACTTGACTTGACATCATTTATATTACTTAACTCGAAAAATTATCAATTACTTGAAACTGGCTAAATACACAAAAGTGATCATAAACTGATCTTTGATGATGGGAAAATAAAACGAGTTTGTTTTAGACCACACGACTGAAATAAAGCTTCTATAGCTCCATTTATCGGCCGGTATAACTTTGATTTTGCTTTGTATAATGTTAATGTCGCCGTCTTGACAATTGTGAATTGTCACTTTACCGGACAATTGTTAACATTCTTACTTTGACAATGGAGATGTGACAACTTTCCACTTCTGTTCGCCTCGTTAAGCATTCACCAGCTTACTCCCTAAGTCAGGCGTGCGTAAAGAAGTTTTACTTCAAAAATTGCTGAGAACGAAATGAATATTGATATAGGTTGATAGTAATGTATTGTTTTACATACACATGGAGTACGTTTAAATACGAGTATTAATGGAATGAAGTCACTTCCCGCGGCTTCTTTCTGCTAGCCGGAAAATGTAGCATCTGCCATCCTTCTTTTAGTGATCTTTAATATTCAAATATTTGGTTTCTCAAATCACCGAGGCCATGAGAGTCGGACAATCTATTAATGAAAAACTGCAATTAAATTACGAAAGTTATATAAACTATGCTAATTTTACAATCTGCGTGCTTAAAATGACTTAACATTTCTGCAGCATAGAAGGACGTCTGAGACAAATACCCGTATTTATGTAATTTATGTAAAATAGCCTATTAGTTAGGTACCTACACCTACTGTCTATAACGAGTATTATGATATATAACGAGGAAATCGCAACTGCACACACACACATAATAATACCCAACGATCCTGGAACCTAACTAGGATTCCCTGTGTCTAGGTACCCAGGAACTACGAGGACCATGGTCCCACAGCACCCAGACTCAGAACAAGGATTTGCGCTTTTATTTCTGTGCACAAATACTTGTCCTGCCGTCGCAACCGGGATCGCGTCGACTTGCTGAACCACCACATATGCTGGAATAGGTTCGCTGTATACCATAGAATTTTTAAGAATCGAGCTTCCTCAAAAATTCTTGTATTATCAGCGACATTTCGAAGCATAAACCGAGTGCGGTTTTATAAAAATTGAGTAATGTGCCAAAATGTAATAAGTCCGAGTTCAGGTGACCGTTGGCAAGTTGCCCGGACATGGCGTAAACAATCTATTTCAGATCTTGAAAGTAGATTATGTGAGTATTTGTAGGTACGACCGGCCACTTCCCTTCTCCTGAATGATAAACGTTGATGTTTCAATATGTAATGTTTTGCGTAGTCTTGAAGCTGACTTTAATCATTATTTGTAAATACACTTTCATATAGTTTGTGAGAAGCAGTCCCAGCTATTAATATAAATTATCGGAATACTTCATTTTTTTGTACAATTAGACAGAAAGAAAAAACACTTGTTACATAGGAACAGTAACTATAGTTAAGTATGAAAAGATAAATTAGGAATAATAAATTCTTATTCCTTATGTTATCAAAGCGGTTAAGTATACTAAAAGTTTACAATGATGTCATCGATGGCGTCAGCTACCACCTTGCATCGTACCACATTACAAACGTCACTTCGCCAAACGCAATATTGTGCCCATCAACTAAATAAATATTTGCCAGTCTGACTAACATTAACCTCAAGACTTTGGGTTAAAAATCATGAAATATCGATATGGTTGCTAACTGAAACATACGCCAAACGCTTGTCAAATATTTGACTTGGCTTATGTGTGACTTCACTGACTAATCGTTGGACATTAAGTAACCATGCATCGACGAGGTAAATGACCTACAGTATTTGTCAAACGCTTTCGAGTGCCTGCCGGTTCATTTACATCAAACAAAACGTCAAACGGTAGACTAATTTGACATTAGTGACAGTTAACATTATTAGAAGTGTCCTCATCGTGTAACATACGAGTATAATTATGTGAAATTCAAAAACTATTCAGTTCATGTGACTTTTTCATGATCATCATCATGAGGCTTGACTTACGTTACACTTACCTGCGTTGTGGAATAGAGGTCACCCGTTTATAAGACATTGCCTTACCTGAAACAGAATTAGATTGTGATTAGCACATGTCAAAAATTATGTTACCGGTCTTGGCATTTAGCTTTGCTCGAAGTAGAGGCGTAACTTGATCTAAATGAGTCAACATATTCAACACATTTTGTTTAAAGTCGAGCGCCTTACGCTGGCGCGACACACAGGTGCAAATCGCCCACTTCATGAGAGACACGCCAGAGACACGTATTGAGCGACCCGGATGATCCTATAGCAGCCTTAGCCTTTCTGGCTCAGATACCGCTTTCGGCACAGGTACAAGATACCTGTGTAACGCTCCCCAGGGGTGCCCTTGAGCTCGTTGCCTCCCACTTTTTTCGGCTGGGCGCCTTAAGCGCCTGCCCTCCCGCCTGGTAACGCTGTAAAGGTCGGTAGAGAACCAACAGGATTAGCCCGTTCAAAAAAAAGGGCAAATCACCAAAGTGCGACAACACTCAATTGCAAAACACTACGGTTTGAAATCACGCTAGTGTAAGATTAGTTCGACACCACTCTAGTGCGACATTGCGCTAGTTTGACACTGTCATTAAGTTAGTCTGGCAATACATTATAGTACGTTATCTAGTTACAGTTTTATTATATCTAGGTGATCTGTGCTTTCATGTGACGTTTTATTTATTTGGAAAGAAAACCAAATTAGAAGAACTAAACATCGGGCTCAGTAGAGTAGGAAAGTTCAAGTCATTGAGATGAATAAAATGCATGTCCAGCTGCGCGAATTCCGTGAACATAACACAGATATGTACTTTGGTTGGGCGCTAAGGTTGTTTTCAATTACCAACACGTACTTCTTGACTAAATACATTCAAGAATTTGTTGTTTCAGAAGATGTTTGCGATTTCATTTCAAGTTCCAAATGGGAAAAGGAAATTAAGTTTCCATTAAGAAACTTAAGAAGATAAGCATTAGGTGTTGTAAAATAAAGACTAAATAGAAGTGTGAAAGCCGTTCGTGTCATCAGGCAAGACAACGTAAAGCACGTGGTGGAGACAATTTTATTGAAGCTGAATCATGTGGTAAGCACATATCGTATTGTTGCGGGCTACCTGCCAAAATTCTGACATGTTTCGTGTTAGTTCAAATGTGTGAACATGATTCTGTAGTGGTATTTTTTTTTTCAAATATTGGTCTAAGCTTCGTGTATAACTGTGTAAGTAAAGATGTTCATTAACGTTTTCAATTACGATTTCTTTGTATTTCCTGAACACTACTCGTATGTCTGTTTACAATACAGATCAATTCATTAAACAGACAATTGTGTCAAGCAAACACGGTCTAATACAGTCATCTTCAGCTATAGAGGAAGTGACATTGAACTTAAGCTTATTTGTTCGTTCAACGTTGCTGTTCATACATCAATGTTTAACGATAGATTTACTGAAATTTTCCAGTGTGGTATAGTTACATTAGCATAGTTGATGGAAGTACTTCGTTACACAACGTTGTGTCACATGCACGATTAGAAACGCATAAATCACGTTTTGTACCATGCGCGGACGCATATGCACGCCGCAGAAATGTGATCATTATTATAAGAGCCATACATACAAGTGGTATTAATTCATCGCCATAATGGTCTTTCAATATGTAGAGTATTTTACATATACACGCGATTTTAACCTGAATAAATTTGAGTATCAATAGTAAATATGATGCACATGTTTAAAAAATACTTTAGCTACGACCATTTGTGTCTCAGCATTGTCATGAATAATTCTTATAGCATGTTGCCATTTCGATTTCAATTACTAACCATCTTTTTAATTTTATAAATATACGAGCTTCTGCCCGCAGTTTCACCCGCGGCGTGGCCTATGAGAAAATAATTCAACCACCCATTTCACTCTCTTAAGGGTGGAATTTCTGAAAATCCTTTCTTAGCGGATGCCTACGTCATTACATCTACCTGCATGCCAAATTTCAGCCCGATCCGTACAGTGGTTTGGGCTGTGCGTTGATAGATCACTATGTCAGTCAGTCACTTTTGAATTATATATATTAATTATATATATTTAGATAGTAGGTATATGTATACCCAACGTATACCCAAAATAACATGACCATATCATTTATGTTGACTGTTGAGAGTTTAGATGTTTAATCTTTTTCAGGCTATGAGTTATCTACAAACAGACAAATGGCCAGCCTGATTGTATGTGGTTAAAATGAACATCTGCAACATAAAATGCGACGTTTACGATCTTATAACTGCTCTACTATCCTTTTCTGGCAAATATTTATTATATCTTTATGCAATACCAACATTGATTCACTTTTAACATTTCAACCAGTTTTACCAACGCTTTATATAATAAGTTGCATACGCATATCTATTACAGCAATTTTCCTAATATGGCAATTTACATTTGAATCGTCGTTTTCTATGTTCACATAGTTTCAATTCAGTTTTTGGAGCGAGACTGACTTGATAATTAAACAATTGTGTACAATGCTATGCAAGTATAAACCGTACCGTACTGTTATAAGCGGTTTTAAACTTTGGGTCATATTTTTAAATTCATCTGTGTCGTGTATATTATTACCAGCACTCTCGATAATTATACATTAATCTACACAAATATACAACGGTACAGATACTTGCTTGTTTGATTATTTGTAAAATGGTTTCGGTGTTATTCAAATGGTAAGTGCCGCACGGGGAATACCTCATCTGCGGAACTACTAAACCGATTCTGAAAATCCTTTTACTGATAGAAAGCTGTACTAATCCCAATAATACTGTGTTTTATTGTGAAACAAGCTTCGCGTTATCTTATCTCTTACATCTGTAACGATTGAACGGCTATTGATGAAGTTTAGATAAAATTATAATATTAGAAGTTTAGTGGTCAGTCACGTGTAGTTTTCTACAATTAATAACTGTGTCAAAATGTGTGCTTAGAACTTAGTGGAAATCTACACACACTCTACAGTAAACCACTACCACTAGTAGTTTATCATTAATTAGTTGTACAAGATAAAGCCGCGAGACTCGCCCCTCTGCACAAAAGCGAATGGCTAACAGTACAACCCCTGGGCAAAACAGCAACATCATTGTACACGGACCGTTACAAGTAAGCAGCGTCCATCAGATATTAAACCTACTGACAGACGATAACGGTAAATGTACGTCGCTTCTTATATTACACTCCAGCCTACGAAATTGTTCGATCGAGAGCATGATGAGTTTTGACACGACGACCATGTATGAAGCGGCCAAATACGAGCCAAGAACAACAGTTTTATTAGAAGTTGCGAAAGTCAATGAACTTTTTTGGGGCCGTGGTTTAGAAATTTAATTTGCAAAGTTTCCAAGATGGTTAGCTCGTTTTGTGATTTAGCCCCATTTACAGCGATGTCAATCAACGAAACTTAGCCGATCTGAAGTTCGCGTGGATGGCAACGCAGCAGTATTTTTTCATACAAATGTAAAAACAAAACATGTTCATGCTAACTTCCGAGTGGCAGACTCGTTGACATTACTGTACCTTCGATACCTCCTATCAATAAAATAGGCAACGCGCAAAACAAAACAAACAAAACAAAGTCGTAAATCCGAGAAAACTTCCACTCAAATTCGCAATAACATGTAATTGGCACATTAATTTGTTTTGCGTTATATAAACAAAAGTTGCCTAATAGGCATGTGCCGATGGGTATTTATGGCAAGAGAAATAATTGCTAGCCGGATTTGGTCAATGGCATCGCTTCTAACTCTATTTGTGTTTTACAATTTCTATTTGGCATTGTTGTAAATTCTACGAAATTTCTAAAATCACTAGTATGTGTTAGAGGTTTATGTACTTGTTATGTAATAGCGAATTAGCAGTATCGGTACTTAAGTCTCAACAGTACCTTGGCTGCTTAAAACGATAGATTATTTCAGCGATTTTGCAGATAAAGCTTTTCCAAGTGCAGGTACTTAGTTTCTCACTCGTGTATTTATTTACACCCCCGCTCCTATCACTTACCTATCACTTATATATAAGTTGTCTGCGACAACTTAATAAAAATATAATATTTCTCAAGTATTTCACAAATTTATACGTAGCATGTTTAATTACTTGGAGCTTGCTTCTATTCGCGTCTCGCTCGGGTCAATGTTAACACACGGTTAATTGAAACAGTTGAGTAATCATCTAGCATCCAATGCTGTCAATCTCAATGACTGAAGGCGAAGTTTGCAATTACCACCCGTACTTTTCCATATAATAAAATGTGCTATAGTAGATATTTATATTAACATTAATCCTTATCACATGACTCAACATTACAAAGTGATATTTTATAGTAAAAAGCTTAACCACTGTTAAAGTAAATCAAACATTGTAAATACGGAAATAGCGACATGAAATATAGGGTGATATACATTTAGCAACGTAGCCGCATTCCGAAACAAACAAATAAATATAGAGGTGCATTACCGTTTGTCTTACGGTTTAAGCATTTAAGAGGCCAAACTTAATTAAGTGTCGACCTTTTGTCATTCAAAACTTATAAGAGCCCGAAACAGCAGGAACTGTATAGCTATCGAGGAAGTAAAAACTTGCAAATTATGGGCATTTAGCAGAGTAGGAACCAATTGTTGCTCAGGAGATATAAAGATAAAGATTTTAGGAGCAGGAAATGTTTTGAACTATAGAGGCGCCTTATTATTTCACCTGCAATGTACCGAATAGTAATAGACACTTCATGAACCTGCGTGCTAATATAACCCTTGGCTGCATCATTACCATCAGGCAAGATGCAATCAGCAGTCAATTTTACAGCCTCTGTGGTGTGGTGGTTGAGCAGATAGGCTCATGACCCGGAGGCGGCGGGTTCGATTCCCGTGACAGGACAAGTATTTTTGAAAAGAAAAAAAAGGGCAAATACTTGTTCTGAGTCTGGGTGTTGTGGGTAGTAGTAGTCCTCGTAGTTCCTGGGTCCCTAGACACAGGGAATCCTAGTCAGGGTTCAGGTACAATGTATGTGATCGTTGAGCGTTATTATTATTATTTATTTATCAACTAAACGTCGGCTTTTTTACCATAAAAAATTATAGCACTTTGTAGCCAAAATTTCACTTAAATCAGTTCATTGGTTTTGTGTAAGTCGCACATTACATCAACAAACGTTAATATTTAATTGGATATACACAATGAAGTGTAGGGCTTTTCAACGAAAACATACTACAACAATAATATCATCTACATTTCTCAAGAGCAGTGAAGGATATAAGAGCGAAGACCTATCGCTATCACTATAACTGGACTGATAATACGGCAGTGTATGCCCGTCAAAGTTCTAACAACAACAACATTCATAGACGTTTACTTAAAACCAGACTGTTTTCGTCAGTACCTATTGAGATATTTTTTAATGCGTTATAACGTGAGACAGTGGTCGAAGATAGTTTCTATATAAAACACTTGTAAAAAACAATCCGAATCTCAATGTTAAATGCAACACACATGCAACATCTCACGCATTCCGATGGACGTCGCCGTCGGACACCGCTGTGAATACTTGGCAATAGAGAACAGATCTTTGGCACAGCCAGTATAGTCACGCCCCATTTTGTGTGTAACGGGTCTAAAATCTAGCACTGGGAATAAAATATGTCGAGTTTCCTAATACAGAATCATCTATTTGATTCTGTATTAGGAAACTCGACATATTTTATTATTTTTGTATTTCCTTCGACGAATGCTAAGCTCATTCATTGTAGAATGAGAATCTGCGACTTATGGAACCCAAGACAGTGTCACCTACAAACTTGATACATATAATCATTTGAGAAATTCAACCAACTAACACAGGTTACTAAATTCACAGAAACATTTACGTACAGGGAAGATGGAAGAATTAATACATCCAGTTCTCACGAAAGACGGTGAATGTTTATCGAATTATATATTTAGCTACGCTCGACCTTTCAGTCAATCAAGTCAAGGCTGTATCAGAGATAACCGGAAACTGTTCCGATAAATATGGGTCAAGTTTAGATCCGTCTGTGCAAAGCTCGCAGAAACACGCAACAGTAATAAATAATTTTCACGAGAAGCTGACAAACATTCTTCTTGCCGTGTAGTCAAGTAGAAGACCCTGGTTAACCCTTGTGTCAGAATTTTATGCCGCCCAAAGGCTTTTGACTTGGCTTACGATTATTGCCTAACGACAACAGGCGGGACCGACGGCTTAACGTGCCCTCCGTAGCACGGTAGCGCTCAGTTGTAAATGCCACTTTTTATGGCGGTCACCCATCAAAGTAGTGACCGCAGCGAATATTGCTTAACTTTACCGATCGGTTAGGAACGGCTAGACGTGCTTCGCTATGAAAAGTTACTTCTTAATATGGGTTTTTCCATCACCTGATCTTACGCAAGGCAGAATATGAGATGCGTCACGCTATGGATGATGGCTGGTTGGTAAGACACGAACTATTGTATGTTTGTGTAGCAAGCAACACATATCACAATATTATATTCAATTTATTCTGGCTATACTAGTTAAACAAATTGCGATTTCACTATGCAACTTTCTCAAATAAAACTTTACGATTTTATATATCTTGCTGATGTCACCGCCACGAATAGTTTGCGATTTGCATTTTAGGAAGGGGGTCCATCGGTAACTCTTGGTGGTGATATCATGATTCAAGTTCCATGTTTTAATATTGGTGTTTTATAAGTCTACTTTTTACTTCCCGCAATTCCAGTCTCCGTATAAATTACAAAATACCGATCATTTTAAATTTTATTAGAATTGATCATATTTACGATGCGTTGAACATCTATTAGCACTTAAAGTTCTGGCAGTCAATCATCTTACGGTGCCAAACCATTGCGCAGGCTAAACTGTTAAGTGGGAAACCGCAGGGACTCAATCAAACCCAAAGCTTGAACGTCAAGGCAATATGTCCTTTGCATATTTGGATGAAAGCGTAATATCCTTCAAAGAGTACGACGGCCATTGCCGCTGACGTAATTCTGGAGAGTCCTTGTACGGTCGGATGCGCCGACGCATATCGAGGCTGCGGTTACAACCACTCTGGAGAGGTTTCATTGTCACACGAGATGACGTTAGTGCGTTGTTGCTATGGACAGGGACAAAGGAATTAAACCGGCATTCAAGGCAGATGAATACGCAAACGCGAACAGAGTTGTTACAGGTACGGAATGATGAATCTTTAGTGAGATTCATATATCTGTGATGTCGATTTGAGTCGTATATTTTGCTCGTTATTCTTACTATTCATTGTATTCAGCCGTCAGTATAATACTAAACTTGCCGGAACTCATGTAATAATGGAGATATTTTCATAATGTGTATCACGTGCTTCTATATATATCAATACATAGCCCTGTAATTTTTGTTTTCCTGAATAAACAATTCCAATTTTCAATGGAATCGTAAAAGCACAATTAAAACCCATGTGAGATTATTGTAATCTGCATGCCATCTCATAAAATATTTACATATCCACTAGAGGAAGCCTGCGGTTTCAGCCACATTTCTACGTAATACAATATTTCACACATATTTGACCCTTTTATTTATTCAATTCTTAAAAATGTTTTTTAATTATAAACCTACGCTATTAAAGGAAGTCATCATCATAATCATTAGCCTGACGACAGAGTCCTTTACTGAACACAGACCTATCACATAAAACGGTAATATGAGCGGATGCTTGCCTCTTGCATCCAAAGGCTCTCCGCGTTTTTACTCACCGTCAGTCAACCTCGTGGGGGTCAGGCCTACGCTGCGTATTCTAATCTTTTATTAATTATAGAACATTTGAATTGAACATTTATATATAAAGACTGCAGATTAATCGTCGTATACGTGTTGTCTACCGTCTCCATTCCACCACAGGAACACACCGCGAGAACAGAGTTCCCATCCCTATGTAGCTAATTTTCCTTGTACGAACGCTTTGCAGATTTCTTTATTGTGCGTGCGGCTAGGGAATGGAAGTCACTCCCGTCGTCGATATTTCCATTCACCTACGACTTGAGTGTCTTCATATCAAGAGTAAATAAGTTATTACTGGGTAAGCGTGCTCCACCTTCGACCTCATCACCATCAGGTGAAATGTAGTCAAACGCAAACCCATCGAAATTAAAAAAAAGAGACCAAGTTTGCTAAAATGATACTGCTAACATGACCGTTACATAGTAAAGTATAGTATAACACGAGCATATTAAAAAAAATTGATTGATAAGTAAAGCTTTAGCTAGCGGTCAGGAAATGGTATATCAGATCGAACTTAGCATACACGTCTTTAGGCAACGGTAATATTTCATACAACATTTTGCACAATTGCGATGGAACTGTACGAGAGAGTGAACAAAATGATGAATTGCGAATAGCGAATCCATGAGGTCACCATTGCTTTCGCCGGGCATCGAACCCAGCGTTGGTTGGCCGTTGCTAGCCAGATTATAACGGGTACCAGACAAGAGCCTCTTTACTAGTACATAAGAAATTATAAAAGTTGCTCAGTAATTAGGTCTCACTATTTGAATCTAATGATACGTTTGCAGTTAGCAGAACATGTCAAAGAAAAAATGCTAGAGCCAAAAAAGTTTTGACGTTACTTATTAACATTTTATATCATAGGAACAAACCGTTATATAAAATTATATTTTATTAGCTTTCATGTAATTCCTGATAGTTTTAATACTATTTTTCAATTTTAATTCTGACGAATGAAATCTCTAATGGCCATAACTCTAGCAAGTTTCCAATTGCTCATACATTTTGTATTACAGGTAGATTGCACCTTTAGGCCGGACATTAAATATGTGCACCACTTGATGGGTGGCTAGTGGAGCGTTTCAACAGATTTGTGTTGTGGAGAGGGTGGACTACGTAAGGACAATTTAAGGATAATACGAAGAATTTAACCATTTTTAACATACTGAAAACATTGCAGCTCCTTAACTCTTTGTCAGCGATCCGTAAAATTCAGAATATGAGGACTTTGAAATTAATGTTTTTTTGGTTGAATTCAACTAACTATTATGTAGGTATTAAGTTAGTTGAGTTGCTGACCAAGAATAACTTGATAATGAGAATTGAAGTTTTAAGCTCTTGTATGCTCTGCTCGTGTTTCAGGCATGCTGCGTATGGATTTCATCTTTATACATCGGTTTCTATAAACGCTTTTTTTAGGAGTATCACTACTGGTTGTAATTTTGGATAGGGAATATACAGTGCGGTAAACATGCTCGTTATTTTATTCTATCAGTATAACGTGCTTTGTTCACCTGTTGTGTTGTACGTGACCAATCATTATGCATCAATTTTTAAAATAAATTATATGTAATGGTAAATACATTATTGTGTAGGCCCGTTTGATACCCGACCATTGTCAATGACTAGTTGACAAGTATGTTAATTTTGTAGCGCAGTACTTCATAACTATACACAGCTATAACACAGAATATAATAATAATATATAATAGTACTACTCACTATGGTAGGAAATTAAAACGACCATCTGCGGAGCGCAGTGAACATTGATGTTTTTGTATGAATTCAGTTACGATATGACCGCTATAGAACTGCTAGGGTTAAGAAATGTTAAATTGCAACCCGCGGAGCCGAGCGATTGGATAGTATAACACGCCGATCTCATCATACTATATACACACAGGCATTTACATCTATAAATAACTTTTATTATGACGACAACTGAAAACTAATTTTGGCAATTTTATAGTGCCAGTGATTATAGGACTAAAATCGGTGCCAAATTACGAATGTCTGACGATAGAAGTAATAAAAATTAATGTATCTAGGATTAGGTTTGACATTACTCGTATCGTATTTGCAAAGAGAACTTGAAAAAGTACTAACATTCAATGTTCTTTTTATGGCTTGAAAACAGCAACATAGCTTGTCATGACATTCATTCATTATTTAGGTAAGTTAACGCACTCTGTAATAAAAAATTGTCCTACAGATTTTATGCGTGTCTTCGACTCTTCATTCTGTTTTTCTATATTAACTATGATTTATTATCGATATACTTTTCTTGTTAGTTCTCTCTCTCTCTCATGAGAGTATCTAAAGGTTTCAGATGTGTTAGCCCTTGCGTTATTTGTTTCTTCATTGATTCTAGCTACTCTGTGGCATTCTGAAGTTAAAATAGGCTTGCACACTGGCTGTCACGAGAAATTTTGGAACAGACTGGGAAGTGCTCTCATCTCGAGAATTAACGCGGGAGTAATTGCTCACTACTTGTAGAGCGAAGCGAGCAAAAACCCTATAGCAGCCGCAAATGCAGCACTTTTGTGGTGAGGTATTGTAGAGCTATATACTACTCGTTTGAAGAGCCGTGACCTTTTCCACCGTCATGATCGTGACCCATGAGAAGAGTAGTTTATTTATGCTGCCCCCGGTTTCACCTGCGTTTCTTCATACAATCTTACCCTATTTGACTCCCTTAGGGATTAATTTTAATAAACTCTTACACACCTACGCCATAAAGGAAAGATACCCTCTTAATATAGGATATTAATATAGGAGTAACTGAATGACATAGTCCAAATTGCTGGACGTAAGGACGTAATCCTTTACGTCCTTACGTCCAGCAATTTGGACTATGTCATTCCGTTACTCGAGACCAAGCCATTTTATACCTATAATACTAGCTGACTAGTCGCACAAAACTTTTCATTAAAATATACCCAGCCGTTTAGGAGTTCAGTGATATACACACGTAAAGCAGAATTTCATATTTTAGTTGTAGATAGATTTTCCAGGTTTCGTTAGCTTTCAGTTGAATTATAATTTAGGGTTTCTTTATTTTTTGTACTTATCCTTATTAAAAGAAATAAAACAGTTTTTATTTGGCCAGTATGAAGTAAGCCGTCTGTAAATTTACCACCCATAATTTTGTCATTATACAAAATTTTTGTAAGAAGGCAATTTAATCGGTGTATTTCATTCAATTTTTATTCTAAGAACCATTAAACATTTCCAAAATACTTTTAGCCTTTAATACCACTTATTGAATTAAAAACCACTTGCGAAAGGCTTAAATTATAAAATTAATCATAAGGCAAAAAATACAACTCGATATTATCGTTAACTACCCGTCGTCATATTCAGTTTGTTACACAGATGAGTAACAAACCCATAAAGAGGGTTTTTTTATATTAACGAATGACGTGACGACCTTGTCCTTACTTGATGTTAAGCGTCACAACGGCCATAACAGTTGCAGTGCCATTCGGAACTCTAAAATATAAAGATTTGCGTGACACTGCACTGCGTACGTTACCCTGAGACATCAGGGCAGTCTAATAATAAATTACTAAACTGTGTGATCATGTCATATAGACTTATTTGCTCAGTGATCATTAATGTGCAAAAACACAATGATTTTAATTTAAACCAACGTGGATCTTCTAGTCAAGTCTAAGTTGACAAGTCCCGGTTTGTTTGCATCACAATCAAAGAGATTTAGAGATTACTCAAAGTCTCGGTGACATTTTCAAAGGTCACACAAATCGCATTCTATATCGGCAAGCTGCATCGTCTTCTAACGAACATTGTGTAGCATTTCCACATTACTTGTTTAATTCAATCTAACACATAAACTACGTTTACGAGCGTGTTTATGCTCTCTAACACGCCTGCTGTTTCGCATCGGTGTAACGAAGCTCTGCACCCATACCCTTGCCGTGACATCCAAACAGCGCAAGTCAATAACCTGCCCCGCAAAAAATGTACAGTCTACATTGTATGTGAGCAACCACCGTCTATTTCGAGAGCATGACGTAAGCTTCGCGGGGCATCGAAATTATGAGTTACATTTTGTGCTCTGTAAATATATAGATTTGGATTTGACTGATGCTGTTGTAACCAGTTTTCAAGGTTCCTTCAAATTCCACGCAAAAGTATGCAGGATTTTAGAGGTGCAATAACACTATAATGGTGGTGTAAATTATTTTTTAAGCATCGCGTTGTATTGACATATTTCTGATAAGGAAAATTTTTCCTTTACTACGATCTAGTAATATTTGCATAGGGCATTCACAGTAATTTAATTGCGTTGCCAATATCATACCGATTGTCAACAGTAAATAGTAACTGCCCGTAATGTGTAAGAAAATAACAAGCGCTACACTACCGCTGTTACCTTCAAATTATTCTGGTTTAAAAATGCCCCTTGAACTCATTGCTTAAGAATGGTACTTCAACAACTTTTTGTTATATAAAATATGTCCAAACTATTTTTGAAATAGGGAATGTTTGTAAATTAACCTTCTTGCAGGACTCTTTAAGGTCGATAGTAAATATTAGAGAACAAAACTGGCATCCAAATATTTGTTCGGGTTTCGGACCGTAAAGCATGGCAAACATTTACATAGGGCCGATCGATACTCATGTTCCAAGCCACCGCATTTTGACCGTAGTTTATGGTTTTAGATGTGAATATTTTAAAAGTTTTAGGTATCAAATCTTTATTTCCTTTTTCGAATGAAATTATGATTTCGGTAGCATCATACATTTGATTTTTATCTTGACTAAACAAAGGGTACAGCCAAGTTTTGTGTAGGTTTTATTTTCTACGTTCAATATTAGTATTCCAAACATGTAGAGAACGGATACGTGTTAGAGATACCGTTTACTTTGCTGATTGTATCTATTTTGAAATTGGAATTGGTAATGTTTGAAAGGCGTATTAGACATTTTGTTTACTAATTTACTTTTTCTTTGACTAAGATGTCAGTGGGAGTGTGTTTGTTGTTCGATGTTAGTGTGGGAGTTATTTATATAAGAACAGCATGTTTCATTGATCTTGCTGATGTACGATACTTTATTTTTGCCGTTGTCAATGAGATTTATATACTTCATGCCAGGTAAAAATGGAACTTCCATTCATTACTTCCAGTGAGAATTTAAACACTCGTTAAATACTCTGATGATCCCTGTTATTTATCATTATGCGCTTAATGATAAATAATAGGGATCATCAGCGCTTTAAATAAAGTTATGAAGTCATACTGCATTCAACAGGAAAAGACGGCAGTGACATTGTATAGTTTAGGACGGTCATTAAACTCGTTTCCATCCTGAATTATTTAAAATAAACTCCTTTATCTCTGACTATTGACAGCTTTAAACCAGCAATCAGGTACTTTACAATGTTAAACGAACACACGGCAGTGATAAATTATTCACATTATGATCAGGATACAATACAAAAGCAAAGAAACATCATTTAACTGCAATAACAAAGAGTAAGACAAAAAATACCTACACTCTACACTCTAAACATTAACTAAAACAAAAAACGTACAACGACTACCACAAAATAAATAACAAAACAAAAACCACTCCGCAGGCAAGCATGCACACATACTAGGAACGTTGTATGGCGTTCAATACAAAAACAACTTAACCAAAAACCATGACCCACATAAAACGAGAGTAAAGAAATAACCAACACCTTTTACGTTTGACGAATGGCACGTTAGCTTAACAATCGTGAATGACAGGATTATCTTTATTGTAATCGTATCAGTGGGACCGAACACTGTCACGTATGTAATCTCGTAAGCTAGCGCGTCACGTCAAAGCACAAACAGCCATAGCCAGAGAAGCCAAACGTTCCGAGCGTGGGGCGTGTCTACCTGGAGTGTTGCTGCCTCTCGGAGGGCGGCGGCGATGGTGCGCGAGAGGAGGTCGCCGTCTGGTCCCGCGTGTCGGCCGTCGTCGCCGGACTGCCCGCGCTGCTGCTGCCAAGCGCCAACGCCAAGCCGCTGATGCTGCCGACACATCACCACGTCACCACAGCCCTAGAGCGTCGATCGCCAATCTTGTGTCTAGGCCTAGCTGCTCCATACCAATTATGTCATAAGCATATCCCATGTTAGTTGCATTAAACTCTACAATAACGTTTCAGTAGAAGCAGTTATCCGCGTACCAAATATTCTGAATATATTTTTTGCCACAAAATATTATGGACAAGTTTTCTAGCATACTACGTTTTGTCTAAAAGTTAGTCACACAAAGTATTTTGAGGATGATGATGACATCGAGTGTATCGGAGCAGATAAGCCCTAACTAATTTTGAATCGAAACTAAAACCATCTAGTCTATGATTAACGGTATTATAATCTATATTAAGTGTTATTATACACCTACATGAAACACCAGAAAATATCCCGCCAAGTTTGATTTCCATTGTGTGTAATCACACTATTGTTCTCGTAATTTCTGTTATAGACTACGAACAGCCGAGCGAAGCAGAGCATTCTCAGCGGGGTGAAGATACATTTAAGCAGTGATATTCAGTTAGTGGCAAGGCAACAGGAGTGTCAGTCATAACTCATAATAAAGGTACTGGCAAGCAAGCATTCCGAATGCAACTCGTTATCGAACACGAATTAGACATGTCGATAGATGTAGATTCTGCCCTATTCTATTAAATGGTGTATAAGTCAATGTTAATTAAACGACATGTTCGTAGAGAACAAAGAAACTGGACGTAGTTAGCGAAGTAACAATTGGTATAAATCATTCTAAACTTAAGGCTAAGGTAAATGAGGATAATGGCGATTCAGATGCCAGTCAAGGAGTCGAGGAAGATTTAGTGTTAGGAGGAAATCGTTGAAGTAGTCACGAACGAGAGCAGGCAATTAGTCCACAGTACATGTAAAGACACTAGTGATGTCGGACGAAACGCATCTCGAGTATGAATGGCACTTGTGCGTAAGACATACCTACATAGTCGCGGACAAAACCAGCCAACTCGTCGCCGCGCAAGGTTATCTATTGTTGAAGGTACAAAGGCTAATATATGATTGTTCTAATCAATTTCGGCGTGTGCCTCGAATATCGTTTTATAAACTTCTTGTCTTTTGTTATCTTGAGACTTTTATCGGGCTGGCTATGTTGTATTCATTAATTACTAATCAATAGCGTCAAGTTGCGTCAGACCTTCTTAAATCATAAAATGTATTAGAAATTCTAAGTAAGATGATATTAAAGATTCATAATTTTTATGGTCCTCTCTTCACATTTAGTTCCGCCTAATAAAATTGCTACTTCTATGAAACACTTTCGAAGGAGTGATTCTTAACAGCACGGCAGTAAACTACGCTTCGCGTGATAACGTTGGTAATTTATGGAAACTTCATAACAAAGCGTTCAGAATTGTTCAAAGCACATTTCAAAGAAAATAGTTTTACTTGTAGCTTAAATAAAATAATTTAATAACGAGCTGATATATTCGAAGCCTTCTTTGTACAATATTTATATTTCAAGAAATTAACTTTGAACACTTACAAGTATTACAACATACAACAGTTGAGAACAAAGGTTTTGAAGAAAAAGGACTAAAAGACTTAAAAAGTTGTTTACGGAAGAAAGTATACTTCGAATGTCATAAAAACATGATCATTGAAGCAATAAAACTGTAATTAATGACGATATTCAATTAAAAAACCACAGGACATGCTTAACATTTCCGTGAAATGTACAATTTACATCTGAATTAATAAAGTTCTCACATCGCCTCCGTAATAAAAGTGTAATTTCCGCAAATACCTACCTATACCTAGCAGATTTTGTAAAACCATAAAAAAATGTAAGGTCGGATGGCGTCATGTAGCCTGAGGTCGCTTTTAGCGGAAGAATGGAATTGTATGCACAAAATATTAATAACGCCTTTTTAACACTGATGGTACTATAATTTCACGCCCTTGCTATGACATTATCATTATAAGAGATCATTGATTCCTGACAAACCGATAATTTTAGTGGTCAAGTTTATATTGTAAAGCCCACACAAATGTTGTATTTAATTGTTGACTTGTTCTAATTTAAATACTTTATCAAAAAAAACCTAATTAAAATGGTTTAATTTTTTTTTCAAGGTAGAATAATAACCTTACTAAAAATATTTATTTGTATAACGTCTAAAACTTGTATAGGACTTGTCGACTTATCTATACTTTTACTAAAACTAAATAATAACTGGTTTTACAATATAGCAATTGGTTATGAACCAAGTCAAGATTTGTGTAGGTGGAAGTGGGAGGTAAAATCATACAATTACATTTTAAAACAGAAATAAGTATTTGCAAGTTGCTTTAAACTAACTTGTTTTAACTAGAGTTTCATTTTTTTATTCATTTACATCGGTGTGTATTATAGACCTTCTGATCTATTTTCCTTAGTAATTAAAGCCCTTCTACAAGTAAAACTATAATAACTGTTTATTCATCAATAGCCTAAGTTTTGTAAATAGCATCATCGCGTACTTTTTCCATGGCATTGAAGATAATTTTTTTAATACGAAAAATAAATTAAATAAAGTCAACTCTAATATAAGTAATGTCTCTATGTCAATCATTGTGGTGTATTCAGATTGAAGTATTTCTATAAGAGGACCTATTTAAAGCACCGATAAACAGGTGACTGGTAGATTCCCATCAGATGGGAATCTTCCCCACGTGCATGTCCCATTCATAATATAGTGAGCATTTATTAAGATTGTGGGCCATACTTTTTTATTAATGGAATGAGCACGGCCACCCCTAACTACCCGCTATGGAAATGATATATCATCAACATTATCAAGTTTATGTCGTAGGACAATATTAATATAAAGCTATGTTTATAATTACGAGTAATTATATTTTCTAAAATGTCGTGTACGTCAGCAGCCTCGGCTTTGTCCTGCATTGCAAGCAAGACAAATTATTACAAGATAATGTATTCACCACGTGACCCAGGGGTGCTGCCGTATCTAGCAAATAGCGTATAATTGATTAATGCTAATATATATAATATATATATATATATATATATAGTTATAATTTTCTATAAACTCTATCAAGGTCTTTTAAAGCCTTCTAAAAGAACTCTAGGCTATTTGTGATTGGTGTACAGATAATTGTTACGAGTTAGTTATTGCATCATTCGGGTGTGTTATGCTGCTTGCAGTTCCTGTGTCTTCGAGGTCGGTAGCTTGCTGAGGCTGGTGTTGCAGTAAATTAATTAGTGGTGTATTAATTAATTAATATTTTATTGGTGGTTTATGCTAAGGATCACGTCGGATTGTGTTTATAAGATGTCTTGCTTTGTAGTTGTTTGGGAGGCAAGTATTTTATTAATATAAATTGTTTTTAGCAAATATAATAACTATGGATCTACTTATACGAATAAAACCAGGAATTATTACTTATTAAATTCAAAGTAAAGTCATGCTTGCAGCATTGTGATGTCATTAACTAGAAATGAAATCTTATTGGCTTGCTGGTTAGTTAATAAAAGCTTAGGTGATTAGATTTCCTTCATCGTAATTGTAAGTTATTTACTTAACCTTTAGGAATAATAGTTCCAGTGACATAATTTACTACAGTGACGATATTAACGGAGTGCGTTTATACGATTGCAGCTGTATGATTAATCGTTTGAAATGACCACTTTCCGTGTTGATATGCCAACTCACCGCGATTCAGTATATATTCTTATATTCCTAGGCCTCAGTGCTGTGCTTTTACAAAACTCATATAGGTGTGGAATATCCTGATCTCAATAAGAAATACTACAACCTTCGTGAATACAGAATCAAGCTTTTCACAATATACCTACGCAAATACTCTAACATTTGCATCTTGATCTATAAAAGTGTTGCCATCAATTGCGTTGACGTTAATTTCAAAGTTATGATATAGTTCACATAAACATTGTGTTATCTGAAACATTACGAGATGATCCAAATACAAGCGGCGCAATACTGGAGTAATCAGTGCTAATATTAATAAAATGGGTGAATTCCGAGGTGGCGTCGGACTCCCAAGTGACATATGCTTGGCACACAATCAAATGATGTGATTCACCACGTGACCCAGGGGTGCTGCCGTATCTAGCAAATAGCGTATAATTGATTAATGCTAATTAGTGTGGTTCGAATACTTGCCAGGAGGTTATTTATACCTCATTTGTAACTATTAATATTGTAAAAGATCTATCTAATTTGTGTCTAAATAAAAAACACATTAATTGCAACATAACCTAGACAAGATGAAGTGCTTCATTCTATTTTTATTTGTCATCTTATAAACATATTTTTATTCATTATCATTGAGAAGAATACGTCCGGGAAAATTATCAATTAACAATTCAAAACCACTCCAGCTACATAGGGACTTCTATATGGTTTGTAAAAAGATAAACAGCAAACAAAACATACGTACAGGTGTGCTTAGAACAGTAGCTGGTGAAGAAATATCAAAGAAACTATGAAACATATCTCACTATATCTGCAGCAAGTATGGAGCAATAAACAATTCCAACGCTAAACCAACTAACACAACAACCACAAAACTACAAAGGGCAACAATTTCATACCAAACGGTCACTTCTGTAGAACGAACGAACGAACAAAGATCAGAAACGTGAAATACCATCAGCTTAGAATATGATGATGGCAATGGTCGGAGAGCTGGATAACCTTCGGCGAGCGTCAAACGATGCGATTGTGTAATCGTCGAAGCTGTTAAGCCAACAAAGGTACCCTTCATCGGAGCACGTTGTAAATCATACAAATGGCCGTTTGTGGCGCGTGCGCGGCACGACTCCGACCGATAACAACCGAACATAATCAGCCGTGGCCCGTGGTCCGTACGAGCCTTGTCGGAGACACTGTTCAAAGCTTTAAGGACCTCAATAATAGAGTCTATAGCTCTGTAATAATCGGCGTAGTAGACCATGAAAAATGATAAATAGTAGAGAACAATCGCCTTTTATTTCGGAATCACGTTTACTGCGACACCTCCCTTATTTCTGAGAAAGAGTTAGCATAGGAGTAATACAATAATGAATGATAGTTTGTGACCGCAGTGGAAATAAAGCGGCCACTTGGTAACGTAAATGTTTCTACCAAAATACTACCAATTAAATTATAGTATAGAGATAAAATTAAAAACGTGTGAATTACATAAACAAAGTAGAATAAATACGGATTAAACATGTTTACAAAATTTACAAAAATAACAATAGATTGTGTAAAACTTAAGCCTGGTCAGATTTACACATAATTATATCAAAAAAAGGTATTGGAATTTTTCTCTAATAACAAATTGAGTTATTGACAGATGAAAGAGAAAGGAAAATAAATAATTTTCTACCTGTTGCCATCAATCCAGATATTTGCGTAATCAGATTATTTATAGCAAAATATATTATTGCGAATAAACTTCAACACGAGTCGTTGTAGAATGTCGTACAAAATTACATTTTGACAAATGATATGACACTGAAGCAATAGATTTTAATATATATAAAAGGCCTTGCCCTGGCTACCTATATTATTATACCAAAGCATTTTTCCTTAGATATGTAAATATGTCTCGTAACCTCAGGTCAACCTAACCTCGTAACCGTATAACTTCAGGGTGCAATGCGTTCTTGTTTGATTTATATCTGTAGCTAGACTGTATTGCTAGTTAATACTAGTATGAAAGGTGATGGCACATAAAATATTAAGTATTCTGTAAATCTTGTCATCGTATTCAAAAAGTTCTCTTACCGTAACACTAAAAGAATACTTGAGGATTATAAACAAAGAACCGAACTGATTCAACGCCACAAAGAAGTTCTATTTTTGAAGAGAGCTTTGAAGAGCGTCTTTTATAAAAGTAACGATTAACGAACGATTAACCTTCGCAACTGACTGATGCATCCGGGCTGAAAACATTTCGCAGATTCGGTGGAATCATTCACGTTATAGCAATTGTTTATTTTAGCTTCGGCCCCAGGCTGGTCCGGGCTCACCTTGTCTGGCGTGGTGGTGCAACAAACCAACGAAGGCCGATCTAAACACCCCCTCAGCCACCAATATGCATGAAAACCAGATTGCTTTCCAGAACCTATTAAGCCGGCGGAATATTAATTTTACTGAGGTTCAGTGTAGAAAAAAAATAAACAAATGAGACGCCAGCTATAAATTCCGTTGGCAAATAACTCAATATTTTTTTAAAGAATCTATTTGCAAATGTAAAGAACGAAAACAGATATTTTCAGATACAAATACACGTGGTATTCGCAAGTATAATAGCAAACATACAGATTGGGATTTTACACCTGAGAGATCAAAACTGTTTATAGAGTTATGGTATAAACAGATAATTATAATTAGCACGTTTAAACTTCACTTTGTAACATGAAAACCGTTGATAAAAGTGGAAGTACGAGTGTATTCTAAGATTCCGACCGAAACAGTAACAAACGGTTTTATAACTGAGTAAAATTTAAGGTTGTTGTGATATCACAAGACGTTAAGTCTGTGGAGACTTGTGATATTCTCGAGTCCATTACTTTTTATTAGACATGACAGAGCTATGATCCAATAATAGTTAAGATAGAACAATAACGACTTCTAGCACATAAATTACAGTTATACAACCAGTTTGCTTCAATCGGAGTTTAGTGGGCTCGCGTGGTTCGGAATTAGCCATGTCGTAAAATTCTAATTGATTTGTGTAAGTTTTACTTTCTATTATTTTTCTTTACATGTTTTTAAACATATTATAGACGTCGTTCAAAACAGGAAACATGATATTACTCGATGTTTTTGATTGTATACTATTACATTTTATTTTTATCAAACATATCTTCCAATACTTTTAGTTTAAAAGTACTGAATAATGCGAACGGTGATCGGCCACTTTAATTTCTGATATCTATATATATACATATATTATACGAAATAATAAACATTGCTATAAGGCCGTTATGGTGGAATTTATTATTGTTATATTTTTTACTATTTAGTTGCAGTTGTATGTTCATTTTTTTAATACACATTTACACATTTCACATTTAATTTTAAACTCAAAGACAAATTGTCTCTCATAGTGTCTTTTCACTGCTTAAGGCAACTTTATTTGTTGAAATTAATGATGACAGTATGCGCACGAAGTGACTAAAATATCACAGTAAGCACAAATTGCCTAATTGAATTATGTTTCAATCGTAAAAACTGTCAGTATTGCCACCAACGACGATAATAATAAAACTGATAAGGAGGCGAATAATGTTTGTTTGCTTGACTGTCTTTGTAATTGTACTCTAGCGTTTTAACATTAAAACCTTTTAAATGTGAGCGAGAGAGAAGCTTATTTTATCCCCGCCTTTTGCAAGCCCATGTTTGTCAACAATACAATACCAGCTGAGATCTATCTCGTTCATCAAGTAGACAGACACTACACAATTACTTTGACAACAGAACTGTGAAGGACGTTCGTTGAACCTTAAGAGGGGGTAAATTTGAGGGTGCGGTAGGGTATTGAACCTTAACGATGATTTGTTGCCGGGGGCGGTTGGTATTGCACGTGCGTGTTATGAATCCCTTGTTCAAGGTGCTGAATTGCTGATGAACAAAATAATTATTTATTTTAAAATTAAGACTTTCGTGACCGGAGAAATAGGGTTTTTTAAATTCCATTTCGATAACCAATTTTGTAAATTCTAATTCTGCAGTGGTTCACAAAAGCATTACAGGAAATATCAAATAGCTCAATACAGTGATTGTTACCTATTCCAATTTCCAAACAACATATCTGATTACCAAAAAACTCACTGACGAAAACAAACTATAAGCCATTTTAACGAAACGTCACTCAGAGCTGAAGATCAGTTTACCAGTACCTTAGAAATCAGTCCAACAACCTTTCAGGAAACCCTACCCATCACCACTTCGGGGTGTAACTCGACGCCAAGGTCGCACGCAAAGGTCGTCCATCGAACTTAGCTAGCCTCTTCCGGGTATTAGATGACTGATGGAATTATAGTAATGGTAACATTTTCAAATAACCATTAGAACAGTTCAACGACCGATGTAAATAAACACAAAGCCTAAGCGAACCTTATTAAGATTTTTTGCTGCAGAGTTCTTGAACTCATTTATCTTCATGTCAAAGAAAGAAAAGATTTGCAACAATAGATGAGCATACGAGTTTATTTATTTGTTTGTTAAAGCGCGTTAAAGCTTTGAATTGAACTTAGGCCCATATTACAGTACCTACGCCCAAGCACATTACAGCGCACTATTTGATGATTTTGTGAATTAAATCTAATCTTGAGCAATTCACGACTGAGTGTAGTTCTGTAATACGGGTGAAGTTATCTGCTATATTCCCATGAACATATCATGTATCCGGACTATGATTCACTAATATGTCATCACTCGTTTTAGCCATTTGTGTCAGCAGATATTATTGTTGTATTCATTGCGAGTTTATATTGCTCTATAAAAATTATTATAGCCTCTTTTATTAGGTCAAATCTCGCGTTAAATAAGAGCAATCTTCGGCTTTGAAGGTTTTATTACACAGTACATATTACTTTCTCGAGGGGCCTGTAATTTAAGCGGGCTCTGATTAGTTCCTTATGTTCGTAAACACTTGTGAATCCGCGCATTCAAACGCGGATGCCTTAGGACAACACCCTCCGTAATAACTCCAGCCGCTTTGTATACCGTGTGTCTACGGGAGCTTGTGAAGGTTTAATTAGAGAGTTCAGACGAAAAGTTACACGTGGAACGGGAGTTTCATAAAGGATGCCAATTCAATTGAAACTTGAAGCTGCTATTTGTAGAATCGGAGGTAATCCGTGCCGTATTCACGGGAGTATTGCTTAAGAATCGGTTCATTACATACGATTATCTTCGTAACTGCGGACGCACAATCTGACTTTCTCGTCATACAAAGACGTGCATTCTGACGTTGCTTGCGTTACAAGTCACAATGCAAACATTGATCTATGTTTTTTTAAATTTTAAATATTTGGCAACTTAAATAATTAGAAAATATTGACTTGACAGGCTCTGTGGTGGAGCAGGTCGGCTAATAACCCGGAGGCGGCGGGTTCGATTCCCGCGGCATGACAAGTATTTATGCTCAGAATAAATAAATAAAAAGAGCATATACTCGTTCTGAGTCTGGGTGTTGTGGGACCATTGTCCTCGTAGTTCCTGGGTCCTTATAGACACAGGGAATCCTAGTTAGGGTCCAGGATCTATGTATGTGATAGTGGGGCGTTATTATTATTATTGAAAACATACCAAATTCAGCGATAAAATTCCTAATTAAAATTAGCTGACCGAATCAAAGATGGTGAGTTTAAATCTTCAAGCAGCGCAGCTGCAACGCGAAATCCCGACGCAAATAAAACGCTTAAAACGCGTTAGATTTAGCTGACACTCGCAAAACGTTGCAAGCGCAACCGTTAAGCTGTTTAACATTTCTATATTACTGTTATGTGAACATTAACAAGTCAAGTTCTTGTGACATTTAGTGACAAGCGACAAGGCGTTAAACGATGACTAAATGTATTCACGACAAATATAACACCGCTTCCCAAAGAAATACCTAGCTAAACTTTGCTATGCTAACTAACTGAGCTGACCAAAACAAAAGACAATAGACAGATTGATACAAAATTCTTTATTGCACAAACAACAACAATAGTAGGTACATAGGGGAACTTAATACTATAGAAACAATGATAATGAAGTCATCAATAATTATGATCCATGACCCACTCGGGGCTATGACAAGCATTTGTATATATAATCAAATAGGTAATTATTAAATGAGACTTCCAGCCCGTGACTGTGTAAGAAGGAAAACTAGAAATTGCGGTTACTTTGAAACCGCGTGTAAAACAAACACGATGACCACAAACGTTTTAAAGGATAATTAATTTTTAAGCCTATTAAATGTACAATTTAACCTTGACGGAGATTAAGCCGTTGACTTAACGTGTGCAAACACACCATGTCATCATTAGATTAGTACAAAAGCTCCACAAGCCTTTTCACCCGGCATCAAAAAGGCATCAAAACAAAAGATTAAAAAGTTACACACGCGATCTTGTTTACCCCCGCATGCTGACGTCATGGCCCGGAGCGAGCCTGGTGAGATCATTCCTTTTTATACGCATTTACGTATTGACCTTATCGGCCTAGCCCATTAGGGCTGAAAATTAAAAATACAAAGTTTTTACACTGTAAATAAGAGCTTGATTACATGAGTGACATCGTGTCGGTTTCCCTTGCAAATAGAAGCGTGGTAATGTAAACAAATAATGACGCATCGTCAGGCTAAATAAATACGAGTTCGCGAAAATTACACGCAGACAAATGAAACGATCAATTCATGTCTACAATTTACGAGCGATAGGTTTCATCATTTCATAAGGCGATCTAAATAATGGATCGATTTACATTCTCTTTGCAGGTAACGCTGGCGTTAATTTTACGCTTTACGATTATAGAGTCGTTTGATATAGGCTATCAGTTTACAGCAGTACTAATTCATCTATGATTAAACCGCAAGAGTCAATAGTCAATTTATATAATTTATATTATAAAAGCAGCTTCATCGATTTAAATTCCTTATTTTCCTAACCATAAATGCACGTTGTATAGTAAGGTTTAGTTTTATATCTCCCATTAAAAATGTTAACAATAAGTTAGGTAATACACACTGAAGTGACTCCAATAAAGCCAAAAGTAGTTAATATTGTACAGCAGTAGTTAATATTGTATTGTTCATGGTTACGAATTTGATGACTCATCACACGCGGATGTTTTTTCAGGTTAAACAATGTAGGGCAGAGTGAGAGAAGCTAGTAAAGGTAATATATTTTTATTATCTCCTTTGGCAGTAGCCCGAAGCTTTCATCACATTTATAAAGGAGGATTTGGGACACTCGTGTCGAAATGTCCTTTGGAAGATGACATGGGCACTGATGACCTAAAAACCGCGGTTGATTTACTAGTGCAGTAAGTGTGCGCTGTAAGCACACATTTGGGTTACTTTACGACAGTTTAAAAAAATAGTTTATCGGATCACCAATTAGCTAGTAAGTGATTGCGTCTTTTTATCAGTTCACCAGTACTTCTGTTTCGAAAAATACTTTGGGGGTATTTATTATTTACTGAAAATTCATTCAGCACGGCGTTCTTAACTGGAGAGCAAAATATGTGATGATTTAGTTGTTTAGTAAGACTCACAGCTCCCTAGTTGAGAAATAAGGATGCATTAGCCAAGCCAAGGCGCTTTTCTAATCACGAGACTTGCAACACACAACGTGCACTATATTTAATATAACCTATGATATCAATAGACTATTTATTGCATATGCATTGAAAGGACTCAGGTATGTCAGTATTTGCGCAACACTAGTTGTATATTGTGTACCTACCAGGCATTGTTCGCCGTTAGGGCGTTCAAATGAACTACATTTACAATGACCAACAAAAGCCGGCTGACATTAAATCTAATGCCTGTATATTATTGGTAATTTTCTTTAGGCATAAAGGAGACTTGTGCCGGAGTAATTACGTTGATAGACAGTGTTAAATTTATCTTAGAACTAATTACACTATTAACATTAACTATATTATAATACGTGAGTTTAAAAAAAAACGATTTAAGGATGATATTTGCAAGACGTAGATATTACACGTAGATACCATAGATTTTAGTAAGTTCCTTCAAACATTATTCTTTAATGACATAGCCTCTTGATTTTTACCATTTCTAATAATATACATCTTTGCAGTTTGGATCAAACTTAATGCTCATGAAATAAAACCATAACATAGGCAATTTTATGAAATGATTTATAATAAATACTATGATAGTATATTTCCTTAGCGTAACAACACTACATGATATTCTATCTACAGAGCTGTACGAGCCGGTAACTATCGTTCACGCAAACCAGTGGACTGCAATTACTCAGCAAGGTAACATAGACATGATTTCTTGTCTTGTACAATCACCGATAGGTATCTAAGACTGGTGGCAGTTATTCGCTGTCGTAGAATAGTATACAGTGGAGCTGATAGTACGTGATGACAATTAAGATGGTAATCTGAGGCTTAGATTCGTCCGCTGCGCTGTTTTCTTAACTTTTTGGTCTCTTTTTCCTATAAACAGAACTTGTGATTTTGTAACAATAAAACAGCTAGGCGATCACGTAACTTAATTGAAGGTGTGAGAACAAAAAGGGTTTAACTGTTTTTTTTTTTTTCATAAAATGATTTATTGAATCTCGAGTTTTAAGTCCATCCCGGACTTAAATCTCGAGATTTTGAGTCTAAAAACGGTTTATCTGTCACAAGAATACAGTTCGCTTAGCATAAAAACATTATTATAATTATTTTATTATATTATATTTTTACAGAAATTGTATGAATTCGTACTGTACTATATTTAGTATTTTAAAATAGAATTAAAACATTTTCAAGCAACTAAATCTTTTCTATTACCTTATAAGCACTCTACATTAAAATGACGCCGTTGACGTTTATAGTAAAATTTCTCGAAACTGTCAATTTGACAGTCATACCCTTTTTATTCTCAATTGTTACCAACAGAAACACGAATTTATATAAATTTGACAGTTTCAATATGCAGCTTACGTACATAGTTACTATGGAAACGTTCAAATTAGGAATGAAATTTCGCCTACTGCGTTGCAATCAAAGCTCCATGATCACCCCCAGATTATAAGAACCAAAATAACCAATGGGTAGTTTCAATGCGGAAGAAACATTTCAAATTTTCAGTATGCATATTTGAATTCAACTGGAAGTGATGATTCTATATAGCTGAGAGCTCCCATACGAGATTTTTTTGACTGTCTCTTTGTATGATAACCATTTTTTTTTAAACCCAGTCTTTTCACTATAAACCTTTTGTAGCAATATAGCAATCGACTACTTTCGAACTGAAGTTGTAACAATAGCAACTCAAAGTTATGATAAAATATTTAAAAAAATAGCGGTCAAAAGGCCGCAGGCAAATGGAACCCGACAAATGGAAATCCAATTGCCGGTTATGGCAATTCAGAAGCCATTCCAATTTACTTTCCGATGGAAACGGTATTCAAATTGTTTACAAAATTTCATTAAACGGGATTTTCCTTTCAAAAGATGGCAAATGTAGACTTTCTACGGTATTAACCTCGGCATTTTGTTTCATATTTTATAGGGCGGTGGTGTGTTGTTGTAGTAAGTTAATCTTTAATCAAACTTAACTGATCATGGAAATGATAATTTCGTTCAATCATTCACTCAATTTAGTGTTATTTTTGATAAATGACGACACATTCGTAACGTAGTGTTTGTATACTCTTTGACCGAAATAATTAAACGGTTTGACTAAACAAATAATCATATTTTTCATTCGCAATATAAATATAACATATAATATTATAGAAACTGACGTGAGTAGTACTCATTGATATACATAGATATTAGACTGTAACTCGTGAGTGTTAGCAGTGCGGCGGCGGTGGCGGCTCGGCGCTGATTCTGGTGGTGACTAGCGCCGCGCCACCGCCGCCGCGCGTACTCCTTGAGGATGGGCATCTATATTGCCCGAACACCGGTCGAGTTATTCGATTGTATTTCGTGAGTGTTAGCCGTGTAGTAGTTAAGGTTATATAAAATATAGGTATTATGGTCAGTTTTCATTCATGAAAGTCTTCAAAAAGCGATATTTAGTGAATATAGTTACAAAACTACAAGGAAAACGCAAAAATAATGCGAAAATAAATAAATTAAATAAATATATGTGGACATTTCACACGTAAAGCCATCTAGTCCCAAACTAAGCAAAGCTTGTATTATGGAAACCAGGTAACTGATACGATATATAGATACTTTTTGTTTGTCAAATGTCAACGTCTCGTCAGCCATACTATTCCATAAAGAATTCGAAGCATCCCGTCCAAATGATTTCTTCAAGAAAGGTATCAATAAACTGCCACTGCGTTGGCAAAAGATGCATCAATTTCATGGGTGAGATTACTTTGATTCATAGAAATAAAAGTATATATTGAAAAAATGTACGATAACTTGTTTCATAAAAAAAAGGCAATTTCATAGATAAGACCTGAACTTTTATCTCTTTGTTACTTTATCAATAACAATAAATCGGAAGGTCACGATTTATTTTAGTAACAATAAGATTACCAATACATAGAAAGTTATAACATACGAACTGAAGCGAATGAATGATTGTAGCCTAATCCAAGATTTTGTTATAAACATAGTTTTTTTAAATATTGATTTAATTTTTTAATACTATACTAAACACCTAATATTATTATTTACTTTTATAAAACTATCATTTTACACTTTTTTGTAATAGAAAACATAAAACTGAAAATAGAATAAAGGAAGCAGACGTTCTCCGGAACGCATTAACTACGTTCCTAGAATGGAATCGTGTAAAAATGTTCAAAGTCCTGTCGGTCATAATTTACACCGCTCCCTTTTGGAGTTTAAGGAAATCAACATTAGTCTATCACTTATACAATACAGGCTTAAATATGGACACAATAGATTCACGCAATCTTAAGGCCCGTTAGCTCAGTTGGTAGTAACCCTGCCTTCTGAATTGCAGGTTGTGGGTTCGATTCCCACCCAGGACAAACATTTGTGTGATGAACGTCAATGTTTGTCCTGTGTCTGTGTGTTATATTGTATTCTATGTATGTATTTACAAACAAAAATTATCTAAGTATTGTATGAGTTATCTGGTTCCCATAGTACCAGCTTTGCTTTGTTTGGGGCTAGGGCTAGATGGCGCTGTGAAATGTCCTCAGATATTTAAAAAAAAAAAAACACTAGGTGAAAATTTCTGAAAATCCATTTCATAAGTCTTTTGTGTTTGAGAACAGTACACATTATCCCTCGCTCTAACTCGGGCTCTAAACTAACACTTGATGCGAATTAGTCAATTTCTGCGCGCTTTCAGCAAGCTATGCCTGTTCAGAGTTCGAGATCAAAAAGGCAAACGAAGAAATGTCAAAATATGTCAGTGTAAAAGCGACATTTCAAAGGTACTGCACATTTTTTTCATCCGAAAAAATTCAAAACAATCACAAGTATACCTGCTATAATAAGCAGTTACTGGCACAGATTATATAATAGGTACTATACTATTACCGGTATAATTGCATTCATGGATAATTCTAATATGTTTTATGATGATTGCATTTCTCTTGTGATTTCATACTGCACGAAATGTATTGAACCTCGGCAGTGTTCCCAGCCTAAGAAAAATAACTGTATGAAAAACACTTTCGTTTAGTATAAATTTGTTTAAAATGATAACTATGTAAAACTAAAAGCTTCAAAATTATTGGATAATTCAATAGGAGCATATTGTGCTCTAAAAATAAGTAAAACTAATTTCTGTCATCAAATTGTAGATTGCACAATTTTATGTAAATTTTTTTTATGCTGTTATCCCCTTGGTTTACCTTGTTGATCTCGAATTGTGATTCTTATACAAATTAATTAATAAAATTATAATTCTTAAAATATATAATAGGTATTATGATGATGGATGTCAAATTTACTACACTTATATATAATATTTCACAAGTTCCATTAGCCATAACGGGTTCGTAGCTATAATCACAAAATCAAGCTCGTTTCTTACCCATAACCGGAAAATGTATAATCAAATATTCCAGCAACGTTAACGTAATTCTTATCAAAATCTCACATCTCATCAATATCGCAAAGTCAGCGTAACTGATCCGCTCCACTTGCGCATACGCATTTCACAAACGCACGCCGCGTCACTTTAACCGGCTCTGTGTCTACGACATAACGCATAATTGTTACAAAACTGCAATTTCTGCAACGCAATGTAACGCATGTCTAGTGTGGTGTGGATTGTTGTGTGCTTATTAGGAGTTTGTTTACTGCTTCCTAGTTTTTAGTATTGTTATTTCGTATTCTTGTTAGTATCGCGTGAATGCGACTGGCCGATAGCTCAGTTGATAGTAGCCCTGCCTTCTAAACTGTGGATTGTGGGTTCCATTCCCACCCAGGACAAACATATGTGTGAACATGGGTGTTTGTTCTGTGTCTGGGTGACTGATACACTACTGTTTGGGGCTAGATGGCGTTGTTTGAGATGTCCACACATATTATTTTTATTGATGAAATTTATGAGAAAATCGAAACATACGATACAATATGAAAGAAAATGATACTAAATAAATTAAATAAAATTTACATTCTTATATTGCCGTACTTACGTAAAACTTTGGAGCCTAATAAATATTTAAAAGGTACAAAAACTGGTGTAACCATAAAAAATCCATAGATGGGAGGAAACGGTGGTCAACATTGTATTTTTTATGCTAAGGATAGTAAATAATCTTAAAGACCTGATGGGAAAATTCACCGTAGCCGTATGATATCTGTAAAACAAAATGTGCCACCAATGCGTTGCTTACCCTGTCTGGGGAAAAAGCGCTGGTGGAAACTCAAACCACACATTACATCTTACGGGTGCATGACAGTTTTAACAACGGCAATTATTTAAACAAAACTAGTGTGATTTAGACCACACGACTGAAGTAAAACTTCTTTAATTTAGCTCTATCTATCTGCGGGTATAACTTTGTTTTTGCTTTGTTTAATGTTAATGTCACCATCTCACAATAAATTTTCATTTTACCGGACATACCAACATAATAATAAAAAAATTAAGTAATTTTAACTTTGTTATGTTGACGACGGAGATCTACGTGAACCAACTTCAACTTCCGTTCGCCTCGCATTCACCAGCTTACTCCTCAAGTCAAGCGTGCGTAAAGAAGTAATACTCCAAAAAGTAACCAATAATGATCCTGCAATTCCTGCTGCAATCGCACTTTTTACTAGTGCACACAAAACCGGCACACATAAAAGTGTCAGATAATAGGGTCGTAATGATGTCAGTTACGTCACCGCGTATAGGTAATGCCAGTTGCGCATGAGTTTACGCATATCGCGTACCCGTTAACAAATACAATAACTTGATGCATAAATATTGTTGGGAAAACTAACCAGTATGCAGTGAAAACAGTAAACCGAAATATAATGGTGAAATAAAGAGGCTTGAGTAAAACCAACTAGGTTCAATTTGTACGCAATCTTTTAATGCGTAATTGGGTAGCAATAATAATAATAATAACGCCCAGCGATCACATATATAGATCATGGGCCCTAACTAGGATTCCCTGTGTCTAGGGACCCAGGAACTACGAGGACCATTATCCCACAACACTCGGACTCAAAGAAGTATTTGCGCTTTTTTTTGTGCACAAATACTTGTCTTGCCACGGGAATCGAACCCGCCACCTCCGTCCGGGCTATGAGCCAACCTGCTCAAACACCACACCACAGAGGCTGTTAACAATCCATTGAATATCCAAAGTAATGGATGTGGTAATTTACATAAAGCATTGTATTTAAGTAAACTAGGTTTTTCATAGAGCAACAACGTTCTTTGGATGAGTCTCACATTAACCATGTGTAAAGACATTACGATGAATCCGTGCAATGCTGTGTCCTATAAATAATTGTGGTTTTTTTGATGATATTTATTTCTCAAAAAACATCACTCACTTATAATATGAGAAATACAGTTATAAAACTAGTTGGTGCAACATCAGCTCTATTCTAGATGCATAACATAATGGCAACAGGCGATGTCTTGCGCTAGGTAATATTATTACGAATTATATGACATGACTGGCCCGATAGCTCAGTTGGTAGTAACCCTGCCTTCTGGACTGTGGGTTGTGGGTTCGACTCCCACCCAGGACAAACATTTGTGTGATGAACATGGGTGTTTGTTCTGTGTCTGGGTGTTATATTGTATTCTATGTATGTATTTACAAACAAAAAGTATCTAAGTATTGTATCAGTTATCTGGTTCCCATAATACAAGCTTTGCTTAGTTTGGGGCTAGATGGCGTTGTGTGAGATGTCCACACATATTATATTATTATTATACCCATATTAATTCCAACTACCAAAGTTACTTAAATAAAGTAATTAATAATTCCATTGGCATAATTGGCGATATAGCCAATATTACTACTTTGATTTGTAACCAATACGGTTTTCACGAACGCTGAGAGTTACGATGATTGGCTTCACAAAGAAACGAATGTCTGCGAAAGACGGAATAATTTACTGAAACGAGATTGTATACTGAATAATCGAATATCAATGAGCTGTGACAACAGGGACACACGCATAAATCTGACAATAACCGTGGACACTAATCGAAACTTTAATAAACAAATCGATCTGTCTAATGCAAATCAATCCCGCAGAGTGATATACGATACGAAATCACAAACAGTAGTAAGAGAACAAAAAGGGTTGAACTGATTTTTTTCCACAAAATGACTTATGGGTATTGTTGGATTCAGCGTGAAATTATCTACAATAATACATTCTCAAAATACCGAAATGAGGCTTAAATCTCGAGATTTTGAGTCTAAAAACGGTTTATCGGTCACAGGAATACAGTTCGCTTAGCATAAAACATTATTATGTTTATTTTATTATATTATATTTTTACAGTAATTGTATGAATTAGTACTATATTTACTTAGTATTTTAAAATAGAATTAAAACATTTTCAAGCTACTGAAACTTACATAAACCTTTTCTATTACCTTAAAAGCACTCTACATTAAAATGACGCCGTTGAAGTTTAAAGTCAATTTTCTCGAAATTTGACAGTTAAACCCTTTTTATTCTCAACCCTTCAATTGTGTCGATTGACGCTAATTTTAATCATACGTACATTAGGTTGATACTCTATAATCTTTGTGCAGGCTAAATTATTAGTTCTGGATAAAGCGTTTCACCATGATCACCTTTCACCATCGACCGCTCAAGTTGTCAAAGTGGTTAAACGCCTTTAGATATAAAAACGTAAGTTCTGAATTGGTTTTTAGTGCAATAACACATTGTAATTTTCAAATGTTGTACGTGCGTATTTTAAACATGTAGCTTATAGCAGTATCTTAATGAAGACGCTGACCTTGGCTTGTGATACCTTATTTTTGATTTCATATATTTGATAGTTTATTATGAAACCTCTATTTTTAGTTACATGGCTACAGATATAAAGCATTGATATGTTAACCGTAAGACATGCAAATGGTTTATAGTAAGTATGTATTAGTATAAATTAGCTAGATTCGCATTTATTTCTGAAAACTGATTCGAACTTAAATTTAAATTTTGGAATTCGTTGATTTTGCATTTTATGTCGTGTTCAACGGAAAGTGAGCAATTAAATAAAAGCAGTTTTAAAAATACATTAACTGGAATCTTATATCACTGGGCGTATGCAATATGTAACTGATTTTTTCATTATGTAAAAACGACATGGGAAAGGAACCACTTACCAGCGCGTCATTGTGTATTGAAAAATATAATCGGAGTTTTGAAGGTATGAGTGAACCGTTATACTCTAGGCAGGTGTTCCATCGTCGACCTTGGCGTCACTTACCATCAGGTGAGGCAGTGGTCAAATGTAAAATAACCTTTTACTAGGTGGTAGGACTTTGTTGCAAAGTTCGTCTAGGTAGGTACCACCGCTTTGCCAGTTATTCTGCCGTCAAGCAGTAGTATGCAAGCACTACTGTGTTCCGTTTTGAAGGGCACTGTAGCTAGTGAAATTACTGGGCAATTGAGACTTTATGATCTGATCTCACAGTCGAGTAATCTTATTACCAGACTGTGATGATGTCTCAGGATGATGTGCGCAGTGCAGTGTTGCTAGAAACTCTATATTTTAGGGTTCCGAGTGACACTGTTCTGTTATGGGCGGCCGTGGCGCTTAACATCAGGTGAACGACTAGCTCGTCACATCATTCAATAACATTTAAAAAAAAAACCCTAGTACAGTTATGTAAAATAAGCTTCTTTGGATGACCCCTATTATTAAAAATAAAGGTGATATACGTACCACCTTTGCCAACAACTCACCATGACAGTGGTGGGTTTACCAGAAGGCTGAGTAGGCTGGAGCCTGGGGCGGCAACTTCAGGTCAATTTTACTCATAAACAAAATCATTTTAAACACGGAGAAAACGAGTCTTTGGCTTTTGAAGCGTCTACCAATTAAAGAAACGTTCTTAAAATACGATTTGGAAAATTCTAAGCATTTAAATTCAGGTGAATAATTCATTAAAGAACTTACTAAATTTCAGTAGGAAGTAACACGAAAACGGAACATTGCAAAAACTCCTTGGTTGACCATAAAAAATGTAAACAAAGCTCGCCTACGGCAATAATTACCATAATAATCCCATAACCATCGTGAATTACGATCAAAACATGTTTACAGCCTGTGTCCACCGTTGTAGGCAACAAACTATATTATATTTTGGAGTGAGATGTATATCTGTGTGAAGATATACAAGTTCCCGAATTTAACCAAAATAAAAAGTATAACTAACTAAAAAAATAACTAACCTAAAGTAACTAATAAAAAGTATAACTGTAGGCGACTTGCCACACATGACTTATATGATTATCCTTTTAGTTGGATTATTTTTGGTGTTTTTTTTTATTATGTTTTGGCTCCACACCTCCGTGTATTTAGCCAGTATCAAGTAAATGATATTTCACGCAAATATGTGTCAAGTCACAGTCGAAGTCATTAAGTCAAGTCATAGTCTAGTTAAAGTCACACTCCTAGTAAAGTGGTGGCAACTTTACTTGAAGCTTCTATGGAGTTTTGGAAACAACACGAAAAGAAACGGTTCACCATCATTATACCATTTTCCCACACTCACGCCTGTAATCCAGCACTTAACGAATATAATGCCACCAATTTTATGCACTAACACTGAAAATAACACAAGTTTTAGAAAATAATACAATGCGGTGACGCAATCTTTTTCGCGTTCCCGTCAAAAATCATTTTTGGTGTTACATGGTGAAAAAGTTACAAACTTGTTTTTTACTCTATTACTTTTTTTCAAGTTAAAGCGAGCAAACAAGCATACGGCCCACCTGATGGGAAGTGGTCACCGTAGCCTATGGACATCTGTAACACCGGAGGAGGCGTCACCGATGCATTGCTTACCCTGAAAAATTACTTCTATTAAGTCTATCTTTTCTCTATAAGATCTATATCTAGCTTATCAACATTTTTTTGCAAACGTACGCTCTGGACTTTGGGTTTCGGTACTAAGAAAAAAGCGTTGTTGGTATTCAAGCACTTGAATTTTGAAGAATTTTTTGCTTTTCTGTTTTTGTGTGTCTTTATTGGAAACAGATGCTTTTGCCACTTGTCCTCAGTTCTGCGCACATATAATAATAATTATAAGTGGGTATACCAAAGGTCTTCTATTTTTTAAATATTTTTTTATTTCTAACGAACTTCATAGAGCATAACAAGAGTGAATTTATTTCCATTCAAAATTAATAGTGTTTTCGGACTTGTGCTCTGTAAATATTGAATATGTATATTAATTGTTTGGATGTATGCTTTACAAAAATCATCATTATAGTCGGGCTGAATAAGTACTATTACTTTTGCTATTTTGATGTGTCAAATTAACATGAGAATAGTGAATATTCAAAATAGACATTATTGGGGACTCCCTTAAGGACGCCTGATGCTCTTCAAACGTAACGAATGTTCACTATTTTATTTTATATCTACCGTCTTTTTATTCTGAATGGGGTGATAAATATCTGCACTGACAATTTCGTCCAGCTTGGAGTGTTTAGTGTATTTCCCATTGCCAGTGTAATTAACTAATGAGGTAGTTCTCTAGGTTACTTTAGACAACTTGTCTCTTGAAGTATCGAAGCACGGCATTGATTCGCTGGTAGTGGTAATGAATTGCTAGTGATGGTGATGACAGTGGTGATCTCTACAATCATCAGAGCGTCATCATCTGATATTATGCAGAACTGTACGCATTTTTTACTAAGTGTTCAAAAACTAACAGTTGTAACAACTTTATTCTTAATAATGACTGGCCCGATAGCTTAGTTGGTAGTAACCCTGCCTTCTGAACTGTGGGTTGTGGGTTCGATTCCCACCCAGGACAAACATTTGTGTGATGAACATCGATGTTTGTTCTGTGTCTGGGTGTTACATTGTATTCTATGTATGTATTTACAAACAAAAAGTATCTAAGTATTGTATCAGTTATATGGTTCCCATAATACAAGCTTTGCTTAGTTTGGGGCCAGATGGCATTGTGTGAGGTGTCCACACATATTATATTATAATCTTATTAGATTTAAGAATGATTTATATGCAAGTTTGATTACAAACCGTTATGATTATACGATAAAGTGTAATAGAAAATAGAAAAAAAAAAGATAATATGCTTGCTTTTTCTCTTGTAGCGATTTAATATGGTAATGATCATGCAAAGCAGTTGTATTAATGTTCAGTTCAGTTCGGTGGAAGCTCAGAACGCGAATTCTATTTATAGCAGTGACACATGGTTGCGTTTCTTTTATCGCCGAAACCATTTCGAAGTGTTGTGAAGAAAACATGGGACGGGAACCGGTTGCGGACGGTTACGCTTGTGATTGTTATGTAAACTTGAGTCTTTAGTGTTTACTATGTCTTAGTTTTTGGAGTAAAACTTCTTTACGCACTCTTGACTAGGGGAGTAAGCTGGTGAATGCGAGGCGAACGAAAGTTGAAATTGGTTCACGTAGATCTCCATTGTCAACATAACAAAGTAAAAAATTACTTAAAATTTGTATCATTGTAATGATAAGTTCGGTAAAATGACAATTTACAATTATTGTCAAGCTGGCGACATTAACATTAAACAAAGCAAAAACAAAGTTATACCGGTCGATAGAAAGAGCTAAAGAAGTTTTACTTCAGTCGTGTGGTCTAAAGCACACTCGTTTTTCTAAGGCGTTGCATGGTATTTTACTTATATAGCTAGCCGAGGTACCATTAGGATCTGTCGTAAGGACAATCGCAGGCGAAGGATATTATTACTTTCATATTTTAAAAATACTTTTTTTATATTTTGGCTTCACACTTTTGTGTATTTAGCCAGTGTCAAGTAATTAATAATTTTTCAAGTTAATGATATTTACGCAAATATGTGTCAAGTCATAGTCTAGTCTAAGTCATACTCCTATTAAAGTGGTGGCAACTTTACTTGAAGCTTCTAAGGAGTTTTGGAAACACGAAAATAAATGTTTCAGCATCATTATACCACTTTCCCACACTCATGCCTGTAATCCAGCACTTAACGAATAAAATGCCACCAATTTTATGTACTAACACTGAAAATAGCACAAGTTTTGTAAAATAATACAATGCGGCGACGCGATCTTTTTCGTTTTCCCGCCAAAACTCTTAAAAATACTTTAAAAAAACGTTGTTCTGATTTTTACGCATTGGTTTCTTAACTATATTTTTACATTTAAGTCTTTTCGGTACTAACTAATATAAGTAAACAGGCGCATTACTATTTTTATTAGTTTTATAGTTTAGTTTCTAGCTACACTAGTAGACCTTAAACTATCAGCTTCTAAACGTAAAGTTTTATCATTTTGGTATGGTATAATTAGAAGAGTACAAGAATAATATAAAATAAAATATACTTGTTTGAATAGTTAATATAAATAGATGAATACAAAATACTAATTTTACGTTGATTAAAAATTGACTGAATTAATCACCCTAGTCCGGCTGCGATCGACCTAAATTAATGTAAGTAGCGCCATCTAGGCGGTACATAAGTAAACACCACGATTCATAATAGCGCCATCTACACGTTACGCTCATATTCTATAAAGCAGTCCACCGGCTGCGAGTTTACGACAAATAGGCACAGATGGCGGTGTAGACATGAAAATATTTTCTAGGCAGCATCGACGATGGCTGATATAATAGGAAATGGTTTTATTTAGCTTTGATATTATTTTTTTGGAAATAAAAAAAATAAAAGGTTACAAACACAATAAATGCGACTGCAAAAAGAGCCGCCCGAACAGGGACTTGAACCCTGGACCCTTGGATTAAAAGTCCAATGCTCTACCGACTGAGCTATCCGGGCTCATGACAATGACCGCGAAAAACATATATTGTTGGCAATCGTAACACTTAAGTTCTTTAACAAAGTTATATCCTCAACACTTTACATGACGGTAAAGATTTATTTTGCATATCCTAACGTACTATCGTTATACTTATTATCCTACAAAACCGTATGCTTGTTTTACTTCCACTCTGTTATCAGTCGATATTTTTCAGAATTCACCTGGGCGCCTTTCTGTCTCTTAAACGCTATCAACTTTGACAGAGATAATTATCCCAGGTAGCATAAGAAGCAAGTAATGAGATGTGGCTACGAATTTCGTTCATGATTTAAATTTTTCCTTTTAAATTATTTAGCATTCGCCCGTTGAAATGAATTCTTATATCAGTCAATGCTATTGTACACAATGATGTCCGTGCCATTATGTTGGCATCGGGCATATTCACAGATTTCATGGGCATATTTATGTTTGTGTTCATGCTTCAGAATTATTTTGCCGACACTAGCGCCACTTCTATATATGAAAAAAAATGTGAACTACAGAACTACAACATGAATATGAATACAGAACAAAATTATTAGCGCTTAATAAACATTCAATCATAACAGACATACTGCTTATTAAATAATAATACTTATTCGTTTATATAGGTCCAATAATGTAGCCAGATAAGATACTTAATAATATTTGAATACAGCTACATCTAGTGAGTAAGTGAGGTAGTACTATAATACGGTTGTAAGTGTCGCCGCTACTCGACGCTAGATGGCGTTGTCATACATTACACATCTAACGAAAGGTCTAAGGACATTTGAGACAAGAAACCTACGTCAATCGAATTCTAGACTATTAAAAAATATGATAAGTGTTAAACTGAACCATTCGAGTGAGAGTTTAAAAGAAACGTTAGGAAAAGAAAAATACGTTAAAATCATGTCAGCCTTGCCAACAAACCGTGTCTTCAACCCTGAAAAGGATCTGCTCACGCACGACGGCACCTCCCTTGGCGGGGCACAGGAAATTAGGACGCCTAGAAATATTACATAACGCCTTTCACTGGTTTCACCTTTACGCCCAATATTCCCTAGTACAGCCATTTTGGAGTACATTGACTGATGATGATGGATAACCAAAATTCGCATTATTTACCTGCTGGGACATGTATGTTCGTTTCGTATGTTTTATACTGCACTTCAGGGATTGTGACTGGCGTTGTAGACAAAAAGGTTAATTTACGCATCAGGCTTTCATTTGCAATGCCAGAATTGCAAAGCGTTGTAAATTATTGTACTTGTATAATTGTCAGATATATAAAAAAAACAATAGGGTCGTTCCACTGAATGGCGTTATGAAACTTACAAATATAAACACAACAAAAACGTAAACTAGAGCAGAAAAATAGTACGCATTATGTGTTACAGCAAAACCTATGTTTATCTATACTTGTGTAGATAATTGCGACATAACGTATTAAATATATAAAAAGAAAACTGCTATGGTATTCGTATAGAATATGTGCATAGGGTTTTCTGTACAAAGTAACATATGAATATCACACGAAATTGGGATCCGCAAATAAATAGGGCCCAATTTTATTCACCGAATGCCGTGAATCATTAATGCGTTGAAAATTTCTAAATACTTTGTGTATTATTATTTATATTACGTAAAAAGAAAAAAGAGAACTTAAAATACCAAATCTTAATATATATTTCATATTTAAGTCCTATTGTTATAAAATAATTTTAAAAGACACTTTTTGTCAACTCTGCAAATCTTTCTGAATTTCTCATACTTACAGATTTCATATTTCATTTTAAGTAGATATGTATTAAGTATCCAAATTATTATCAGATTCCCACGCGGGTTCAGCATGGAATATAATACAAAACAACGTTTAACTTTGATGCCTACAGTGATAACATAATAAATAGAAATGGCAACCAAATATCAAGAGCATTATAACGGTTATCAATGAGTCAGGTCTATCATTCATCCATTCAGTACCTAAACAATATAGGTTAGATTTTTTTTATTGTATATAGTTACATACAATCATAAAAGGGACAGGAAAGATACCTAACTGGTATTGATGAAGTCAGAGTGTCAGAATTTAATTGCAGTCCGGAGTTTGCTGTCTAATCTATTGGAGAACCTCAGATAAAACTGTTGATACGGTTTCGAGAATTGGGTATGTTCACTGACTGAACGAATGCAAGTTCAAATTCTTGTCCATCATAACAAAAGCGTGACATAGATAAAACTAATATGATGAAACATTAAATAAAATTTGGAATTTTCAATCGTACGTATCGTGCATCGTTATATTACCCAATATTACTTAACACAGATAGTAGCCAAAATTCTTTTTAGTATTGTTTCGTTACCATTGTGAGATATGTCGAAAAGCACGTTCAGACCTGTTCAAATGCTAACACTCACATATGCTTTCGGACGAACAAAAGGAAAATTAATATATCCAGTAGTGGATGAATTTGATATGGACTTTTACATATTTTACGTTTCAAAGTTGAATTAATTACCATAAATTACTTGCCCTGAGCTGCTTTTGCAGTTCATTAAAGCATACGGATAATATGAAATAAAAATATCAATGTCAGCAAATGGCTAATCGTCACTTTCTGATACAGGTGGCAGTGAGCCGCGTCATCAAAGCAAGCGTCGGTTTATCAACGTATGAATGACTCACGGTGTCGGATGTGTGCAGCGCAGACTGTCATAGTACCTGCAATAAGTAATGGTCGGTTAGTTTTGAATTTGAACGCACACTGAAAGATGTTGGCTGACTCAATGTTTTTGCTTTTGGATAACAGTCTTGATCAGTCAGATCTTTGAGCCTTATACTATGTCAGCCAAGTACAGGGGCAGGTTACCGGTTTTACTGCGTGGAAATCTTACATAACTAGGCTGCACCTTGAATTGCAGCACTGTCGGATGGCTCCTGGAGGATGTGGGTGATGGGTGTGGTGACGTTTCGTTTTCCGCGACAAGACAATATTTTGCAGTAAAAAAATCGCATGTACTTTTCTGTGTTTGGGTGTTGTTGATCTTAAGATGTTTGAGTTATAGGGATTTTCTAGTGATTGTAATAATTTGTGCAGTAAAATTATTGACTGTTGCGTAAAAAAAATTTATATACTCATAAGATCATCTATGTGGACAGACAGACGGACGGACGGTGTCAAACTATGAAGTCCCTAGTTTTGCTATGAAACCCTGAAAAAACTCGCATTCAAATTAGTCTAGTGGTAACAAACGGGTAGTATTGAAGATTATTTATGATACCTACCTATCATAAATAATCTTCAATACTACGCGAGTGAAAATTACGAAATACTGATACTGGAGTTTGTAACGGCCAGGTCTAGATTCAAAGTTTTGTAGATTACACAAGACTCCTTATTAGCTCCCCTTACTTCTACGTAAGATAATTTCAATGTAGACTGGCCACACTAACCGAGTTTCGTTTAGATTTTGTGTTTCTACTGTAAATATATCAAACGTAGAAATATGTACTAATAAAGTTAATAATCAGAATACTGGAACTTACTTGTGAAACGATACTCCATCTTTTTCGTCTTGTTTGCTAAGAACAAATAGTTCTAACAATATTTGAACACACTATACGACGTATTTTAAGAACTGTGAGATTCACGCGCAGTACTCACTCAGCCAGCGCTTCGTTACCCACTGACCCGACGTAGTATCTGCTTTGTGTTTTAGTATCCAGTTCGCGCGTGTCGATGTCATGTTCCGAGAGAGGTATCTGCCTTTTTTAAAGGATCTTTGGTGTGTCAAAGTCCTCAGTAGTTACTTATCACTAGTTAAACATATGTATGTGATCGTAGGTTATTAATATAAAAGAGTTAGAGGTGACTGGCTCGAGCTTAGTTAGGTCACCTGTCACAACCACGAGTTGGCCAAAGTATGCTGGGCTATATGAGAACTGAGTTACAGCGTGATGGGTCATTAGTGTGTGTTCGCAAGGTATATTACGTCGATATGCAAATCTGCCACCACCACCTCTTAGCGCGATTCAACTGGCCTCAATGCTTGCGGTGCCGTTACCTCTCATAATTTGAACACTTATTCCCGCTGGTACTAAAGTTTGAGTCCTAAGTTCGCACTTATTCATCTGCGACATACCCAAATGTATTACAGTAGGTATGTCGTAGTGATAAGTGGGAACTTAGGAGTTGTCTAACTTGAATACAGACGGGCACAAAACAAGGTATTCATTTTTTTTTATTTGAAGCACAGAATATATTTTAATAATAGTACTTGAGGTTACATCGGATGTTTAACCCATTTGATTATTTTAATTACTCATTATATCTGTGACATAAATCACCGGAGAAAACTCGACGTACTACTACAGCCAATCAAAATATAAAACATTGAATATAACCATACAAATGATAAGTTCACGACTTAAGTAGGTTTTATAATAAATAATATTGTCTTTTTTTGCTCATTAAATAATCAGCCATTTAATGAATTCATTCATGTCTTATCCAGCATAAAATACACCAAGCTAAAGCCACCAAGCAAAATTTTTTTTCACAAATTGATTCTAATAATTTCAAACTACTTCCTTTAAATTCATTACATTTACTCGTTAACTAATCGGCTGTTGTGAAAATCAATTAAATGACAAGATACTAAGTTAACAACGTCGGTATTTCGTTTGTCTGATAGTTAGCCGATCGCTAAAACTATAAAAAGATTTTTATTGTATATATATGTGAAAAAAAATATATCCATAAATGTTTAAAACTCGGCATAATATTATGAAATTCTAAATATACGTCAACAAACAACGCTATGATTATTAGTATGAATGAATAACTAAATAAATAAAACGACATATTTACCGAATTAAAAGTACCTAAACATCTTTTAGGTTGCGATTATTGAACTTGGTTGGAAGTACAAACGTTACTTTCATTTAATTTGATAATTAAAGAAAAACTGAACATTTAAGAAGTTTCTTTAAACTTAACTAAACAGCTAATGCCCGTGTGATATTTATTAATTTAATCTTCCAAAACACTGATCCATTTCAAAAACTACAATTTCACTTTCAAAGTGTTACTTAATAATGTTATTAAATAATATTCACAATCGTGAATGACTCTTGCTCTCTCTCCGATGTGAATGAACCTTGCTTGATATTACATTATCGCCCGCAGAGCTAGAGATACTATACGTTATTAGTTGTATAATAACTGCAATAAAATTCGCTACACCCACGCCTATTGACACGCCTAGGCCAGACAGAAAGGCTGGCACTGTGGCCATTCCAACGATGTCTATCAGTCAGGCAACATTAATCAATATGCTTTTAGTCCCCGAAACATTTGCCTAGGATAGAATTTCAGACTTCGGCAAACTAGCAGCTGTTCCGGGAAAAATATTCTGTTTAGAGAATATTAAAGATACAATCTAAATATATATTAACGAATCTCTATTTCACTTGGTTTCGCATCACGGGTGAACAGATAAAACATTTTCGCCAATAATTTTTTTATTGTTTTTATTATTTCCAGGAGAAGTTTCTTATGAATGAAAAAGTTAAGAAAGTATGGAAAATTTTCCCCACGCGGGTGAAACCGCGGGGCACAGGTAGTCTGTTTATGAATAACATATTTTCTTGTACCTGTACGTGAATTGGTTTTGCTATTAGGCAAAATAATGGTACTTCAATGGTAAAGTAAGGGACCTTTTCCTTTGCGGTTAGGTTTTGTTTGTTGGATTTTTGGGACATTGAAAACAGCCATCCAGCCTAATATAAATACATGGATTTATTTGCATAGAAAATCGACCCTACACTCTCAAGATAAACTAAATGTTTCCTATAAACAAAAGCTAACTGTAAAGAAAAACCTATCCTTTTAATACCATTATTTTGCCCAACACTGTAAGTATATAATTTAAATTACATGAATAAATGTCAAAACAGCAGAATTTTGAATGGATATACAGCAATTCATCAATGGAATATATTTGATCAATAATAGCAAGCTCCACGTAAATACATGCGCCATAAATGTTGACTAGTCGGCCTCAAAGAGCTCAGAGATATGTTATTGCGGTGGATGGATTCCAAAGAGGGACATTATCATAAGGTGCGCGTTTATCTCCTTAGCTCATAAACGACATAATGCTATAGCAGTGCCGATTACCCTCAGGAATTTTCACATCACTTGATGGTAAGGCAATTGAACAGGTTAATGTATCACCCACGGCTGGCCTTGATTTCTTTGATTTGACCTTCCAAGGATTACATAATAAACTGGTAGCAATAAACGTAAATTTTATAACAACGCACGAGGAATGCCAATTAAGGAATAAATAGCCGATGATGAAATCTTTGCAGTAAACAAATGTCTTTTCTTTTAAAAATACGGAGATTAGGTACAGTAATTATTATATGTAGTTTCGTTTGCGAATTCAAGGCATTGTCTGTGAGACAAAGTTTTTCAGAATATGCTTTATTACGACCGGTTACGCAATAATATATTTTAAAAAAAACGAAATATCAAGAGGCCCCCCCCCCCCCTCCCTTGGAAACGTGACATTATTAACGGATTTTTGATTATTTTGTATCACAAAAATGAAAATGAAAAACTTTTTTTTTTCATGTTAAGGAATGACGTGACGAGCTAGCCGTTCGCCTGATGTTAAACGACACGGCTGCCCATATCAGTTGCAGTGTCACTCGGAACTCTAAAGTATAGAGTTTCGCGTGACACTGCACTGCGCACGTCATCCAGAGACATCAGCACAATCTAGTAATAAGATTACTAAACTGTGAGATCAGATCATAAAGTCTCATTTGCCCAGTAATTTCACTAGCTACAATGCCCTTCAAACCGAAACACAGCAGTGCTTGCGCACTACTGCTTGGCGGCAGAATAACTGGCAAAGCGGTGGTACCTACCTAGACGAACTTTGCAATAAAGTCCTACCACCTAGTAAATATTTGACAAAAAGACCTTATTTGACAAAAGGCAAAATTACATAATGGTGGAGATTGGAACACCTGGGTCTCACACTAGGCTTGAAACCCGTGCTGTCAGAACCAGGACTCTTTAAAAAAATGGTTGTACATACAATTACAAATCTTAATCTTGGATTATAATGAATACTCTCTCTAGTATAACGTAAAAATACTAAAAGCCTACCAAGCGCAAGTTGCGTAAAGGTTTTCAAAAACTATTTAATTTAGTGAACTATTTTACGTGGTTTATCACGAAAATGTAAGTACATAATGTGTACGGAACTCTCGTTGCGCAAATCCCACTCACACAGCTCTTTTCAACAGTTGTCTGAGCGGCAGCTTCGAGTTGATATCACTGTACAGTGCTCAAGGTATTAATTTAACACACTCCAAATAATACAAATTCACTTCAAATTAAATCAAACATTATACATTTAAGAACGATAAAATGTATTTTCATGCAGATTTATTTATAGACCGACTATTCTATTATTTTGATAGCGTTGCCCTTATTCTCAAGACCTTCGAGGGTTCAAGAGACGTGAGGTTTCAATTGTAAAATGCATCGTGTCCATCATAATCACTAAATAACTGGGTCACTCGTCATGTCGAGGTTGATCGGCATCAAGGGCGCACAAATTGCCTGATCACTTTATTAAAATGTTCCTAGTGATAATCGGTTTTTAATAAACATTTACGTTTGGTCTTTGTTTTGACTGATTTATTTTTAGAACTGATTTATTTTCTGAACTTTTCAATTTTAAATTTTATTCTAGAAATTATTTCATAATATTAAGGTCTAATTCAGTACAGCATTCACTTTATTACCATTATATTAGTATAAGAAATTCTTCTTCGTCTTTTTTTATTTTATATTTATAATATTATTTTAAAAAATCACCAGTTCAATAGTTTACCTTTAGAGAATGCAAGACAGATATGGCTAATTTATCTGGTTATTGAATATCTGTGTTCTGCTTCTTTATGATTTGGGAAGAATTTGTCTATATGTTGTATATATATATATATATATATATAAATTCTTTTCTAATTCATCACACTTGGCTTTGGCAAAATTGTTATTAAACTCGTCATCTCTAAAGATCTCTTGTGTGAATCAACGAGTGAGCCATTGCAAATAAATATTGAACGAAACGTTCAACGCAAAAGACTAAGACAGCTAGACCAAAAACTATTATTTAGCGGGTACGTAATACGTATAATGTACACGCTTGAATAGACGACCCACGACATGCAAAATGTACACTGGTACGGAAGCACACTAGCGCCTTAAACATTACAATCAAACGTTAGGTGTGATTTCAGTGCATATTGCGGGCACAGAATACAAAATCAAGTCATAAATAATACTACCTACATTGAAATCCAAAAACAATAAATTTAACTGTTAAAATTGTACAAAATTATATGCTAAATATGGGATTAGACAGAAATCGAAAATATAACATGTAAAAAGTTGGGTTCTTGGCTGTTGACTTACCAACTGTATGCCATTATTTATACTGGGTTTATTACCCGTGAGATACCATTAATTTGAATAGCAATAGATGAACAATCAAAAGTGTACGACTGTAGTACGACTAACAGTCGAGAGCTATCTTAATATATATAAATCTCGTGTCACAATGTTTGTCCTCAATGGACTCCTAAACCACTTAACCGATTATAATAAAATTCGCACACCATGTGCAGTTCGATCCAACTTGAGAGATAGGATAGTTTATATCTCAATCTATAATAGATATATATTAAATACCCGTGCGAAGCCGGGGCGGGCCGCTAGTAAGCATATAATGACCAATTTCCAGCGAAAGACAACAAACAACTGAACGTATTCTAAGTGTAGGGAGCGATATGGAAGCGATGCAACATCCCGCTGCGTCGGAAACCAATACGCATTGTCACGCAAGTCCATAAAGTTTCGACAACACTGCTTTTACAAAGTCGATTAATCGGCCAGCGTTTGCGAAACAATTCCTAGAAAACACCGAAATATACTGGAAATGATAATAGGCGCTGTTTTATGGAACGAAACATGTTTAGTTAGTCGTGTACTGTTCAATGTTACGGATTTTACGGATTGTACGAATTGAATGAACATTCAAGCATTTAGCATTTAAGATCTTTATACTGTCTTTTCTCAACAACCACAAAAATATATGCATATATTTTTCAATCTAAACTATAAATTAATAAAATACGAGCGATATCTAAACGATGGAAACGTTTTTGGAAATCTATCTCAAATAAAATTCTCAAAAGAAACACAACTGAAAAACTGACTTTAACACGTAGTACTGACAACAGACTGCTCTACCGGGATCTCATAAAGTCCTAATGCCGGTCGATGATGCTGTGAAGGTCGGTCGGTAGACTAGAGAGGACACCAACAGGAAACTTCAATTCACAAAATCTAGGTACCTACTGATGACACGGAAATAGCAACCGAATTATTGATTTTTTTTTTCTTATTTCTCGAGTACCTAGGCATTCTAATAGGCTAGGCGATAGATATTTGGCTAATAAGAAATTTTAATTTAACTTAATCTTCTAAAAACCTAATTTCTAAGGTTGTGTCTATTAACACTAATCTTATTGTCTCTATTAAGGCGAAGACATTTTGTTCATTGGTCCTTTCCATGTAGCACAAATTGGACTGCACTAATATAATCTATTCCGTTACACCAACTCATTTGAGTTGTTGTAGACTATATATATCAATATAATATATATTAAATAATAGACTATATATAATAGACATTTTGTTCTTGGTGGACTATATATATATCAATATAATATATATATTATATAATAGACTATATATTAACGGATAGAGCTCTTTTAAGGTTTGTAATGGTTTTGTTCTTTACTATATTCGTGTGCTCATCAAATATATAACAGTAGTTTTTTAAATGGGCGCAACAATGTCGTCTGCGTTTCCACTTGTAGTTTCATCCATCTCTACAGTAATAACATTCACTATGGTATCGAAAATGACTCACTTACTTTTATGTCGTGATCAAATACAGAAGTTACATCAAAGAAGCTCATTCACAAACTATACAATGTATCAATCGAATGTTATAAGGTATAAATAAATCGGGCTATAAATAATGGTGCATTTTTAAGAGCTATTCATCAAATTTGTAAAATGTAAAATCTGAATCGATTTGAAAGGTGATTTGTAAATACTTAGGCAACATTATCATAAAAGTTTGATTCTATAGATAATTAGAGACAAAAAAGGCATGCGTGGTGTGTGAACAGGTAAAAATCACTTACACGAGAATATGGCAGATATATGTTGATTAAACGATGGCGCGGAGTATTTTTTGACACAGTAAAGCGTTAGATACTAGCCGTCTAGGCACTCTGAGAACTGGTTCTTCCGATACCTGCCCGAGCAGTAAATATGTACGCGTACATCCAGCTATTCCACTACATAGAAAACCACTTCCAGAGACAGACAGCGCGCGATGTTTGAAAGTTTGTAATGTAATTTGCAGAAACACTGACGCTTGTAAGTGCTCCGTGTTGTTTTAGCAATACTAATAAAGCTTGATGTTACAATGACAACACCACAAACTTAAACAAGGTAGATGTTTATTTAAAAATATTAGAAGATCGTAGTCTGTGACATTCTGCAGTTTGATTTGTTGATATTGTACTCCACTGAGAGCTGTACTAACACAAACACTAAAGCGCAAGCTGAATGTTGATTTTGACAAATTAAATTAAGGTCATAAGCCAAGTTTTTTTGTGGGAAGTTTTTGTATTACTAATGCAAATGCAATGTATAGGTAAGGAAACTAGTTATTTTAATTAAATAACCAATGAAGTGTTTGTTTAAGACAAGACAATAAAATACCGGGCCTTATATGATCACTTCATTGTCCGACTGTCTGTCTGTAAGATTGTCAATAATCTTTTTGTAAAAAAATAATGCAAACTAGTAGCCGGTTCTAGTACCTACTGAGCACCTGTACTTATACAGTAACCGAGAGCCGTTCTCGAGAAACTCTCGGCAGGGTTCCGTTTATTTTTAAGCGGATACGAAAACCTAAAAAGTTCTAAATCTTTTTACTCCTAAATGTTATCGGATTTTTTAAATAAAATTTTGTTATCTACACTTTGAAAAACTATGCTCATAAGTCTTCGTTTCTTAAGTTTTTGCAATATCTTCGCAGTACCTATGCGTGCCCAAAATGCTGGCACTTATTTGGCACAACGAATAAGCATTGCAATTCAATGGGGAAATGCTGCCAGCATGTTGGATACGCTACCTACTGGTAGTGGGCTGGAGCATTTGCACTGTATAAATAACCTTACAACCTTGGAGTCTTCAAATCGAGAGTGGACAGGTATCTTCTAGGCAAGCGTGCTACATCCTAGACCGCATCGTTACTTACCATCAGGTGCGATAGTGGTCAAACGCAAGCCTATCTAACAATAAAAACAAAATAATAATATTAATACCAGGACCAAATGCTAGTTAAATAAGTAACATAATAACATAATATAAAATGGCTTTTTAATTCTTGTGATGTCCACAGTTCCGCACCAGCTGTCAATATTCGTATCATTTTTCGAAATCTTACTTCAGGGTAAACCACATCTCAATTACCTATAGATGAAAGTTTCATACCGACGAGGTCATATTTTTTGCCAGTAACGTAATTCTTATTATATGCACGAACGGGACAGTTTGAGAAAAAACTCGATATTTCGCTAGTTGGTAATATTTTTAGGAACTGGAACATTTTTTCTATTTGAAGAAGAAATAATCGACAACTTTATTATACAAATCATTGCTATAAGTCGCATAGACTCAGTGTTGTACTGGAATTAATGAAACAGCTGAAAAAGCGGTGAAGTGAGCCAACCAAGTAAACGCCAGCACGCGCTGTAGCGCCAGCCGAAGACGCCAGCGCCACTGATACACTTGCCAAGTTTTTTCACTCGCCCGTCGCGCAAGTGGACGTGCGAAACCGAGGTACGTCACAGAAGGCGGTGCCTCGTATTTTTGCTTCACAAAATTTTCGAGTACACCGGCAACTAATCTGAGCAATTTGTAAACTGACGGTACTATCAACGTTTTAACAAATACTAGTCATTTTGTCATTTTTGAAACTATACAAGTTACACAATAAATTTTAAAATAAACATGAATGAAAATCAGCTGAGTAAATTTGCTATCTAGCTGTGTTGGTACTAAATACTAAAGAAAAAAAAAATGAAAATCACCAATGCCAAAATCAGCAAGTACTAGTTTTGTTACAGATCAAATTAAAGTACTGGTAAGGGAATAATTGTAATTATTGCTTTCGAAAGTCATCGCCGACTATTAATAGATCATCAAGCAAGACACGCGTACTTGATGAGCAATTGGTATTTAAGGATCGGAATGTTTGGGAGCCACCATTTTGAATATAAATGCTAGGCCAACAAAACTAGGCAGAGCGTCGAACTACGTGAAGCCAATGGCAGGATGTATTATTTATTGATGTAGCTGAAGGTAGAGCAATGAATACGAAGACTAATAGACTAACGACAATTTACCAATCGGCAAAAAGTTTTTTTTTTACAGCACGGACCGACGAACTAGCTGACTGCCTGCCTGATGGTAAGCAGCTTATACAGTCGCCTATAATGATAAAGCAAACATAGAATGAAATATACGGAATTGCTTGAAAATGATGAAGGAACACAATTTAAGAAACCGTTTCTTCTGTGCCAAGTAGGTCACTTGTCTGTCAAGATATAACGAGAAAATAGCTAGCAGGTAGCTTTCTCTAACAATTCACGAATGCCAACATTGAACGGAAGCTATTTTTGTAAAAAGGGCGATGTATTTTTGCATGGGTGCTCTCAAGGGTATTGCTCCAATAAGTCAAGAGTTTTAATTGTGACCTCTACGTTAGAAATATTGTTTTCGGTACTTACTTTAGAAGTAGAGGAAAATAACAACTAAGTGATTGACTTTTTTTATGTTAATGAATGATGTGACGAGCCAGTCGTCCACCCGATGTTAAGCGCCACGGCCGCCCATAACAGAACAGTGTCACTCGAAACTAAAAACGAGTTTCGCGCGACACTGCACTGCGCACATCATCCTGAGACATCAGCACAGTCTGGTAATAAGATTACTCGACTGTGAGATCAGATCATAAAGTCTCAATTGCCCAGTAATTTCACTAGCTACAGTGCCCTCTAAACCGGAACACAGTAGTGCTTGCACACTACTGCTTGGCGGCAGAATAACTGGCAAAGCGGTGGTACCTACCTAGACGAACTTTGCAACAAAGTCCTACCACCTAGTAAAACTAGTAATTATAAATATATTTTATTATATGATTAGTAATTATATAATATTCCCAAGTCGGCTCAAAAGTTGTGTACACAAATTTAATTATCTTCATAATGTCTCAATAGTGAAGCGAAGAAGAATATTGCGGATCATTAATGAGCGCAAATATTGTAATTTCTGAAATAGTCCGTATTATGAGGGAGTAAAAACGGCGTGTCTATGGGTTATTTAACCGAATGTCGTAGTGCTTATTATGTCTGGGCACCGGTGACCACATTTTGGTTTTCATCTTTAATTTTATTTATGTAGAGTTATTTATTTGTGTATTCGTATGTCCGGTGGATGTCCGGTTGTTCTCCTGTACACTGTACAGGTCGCATTTATCAACGTATTCTCGTGAAATTTTGTGAGCAAGTTCATTAATTATCTTATTAATTATATAATTATCATATATTATATATAAATGAATAATTATCTATAAAAATGAATCTCTATTTCCCTTGGTCATCGCATCACGCGTGAAACGATGGAACATTTTCGCTAATTCTTTTTTTTGCTATTATTATTGTATTGTTGAAGGTTCTTATAAAAGAAAAAAATTGGAAAGTTGAGCGGAAACTTGGAAAATTTTCACCACGCGGCGCAACTAGTATGGAATATTTTTGTCGATTATGTTTATGGTAAATTTTCAAAACGGCGGAAGTGCAAGGGTTGTAAACAAACAAAAAATATTTTTCGGTTTTATGCTATGGCAAGACGAAACGTGAGATCACAGAAACACCACTAGTATAATTAAGTACCTTTGAAACTTAAAGCTAGCTGGCTCTAAACAATTAACGAATTCATAACATACGGAACATCAAACAACTAAATATCCGACCTAATATTATTTATAAGAGTTCTATTAACATTTCTAAACGTCAACAGAATTTCATAGTCTGCAAATGTTGTGTAACACCCGTAAATCATTTTCTAAATGTGATTCAGAATCTAGCAAACACTAAAGAATAAGCAATAGAAAAGAAGTCTCGTAAGTTATCTACGTATATGATAGATGGGATAAGTACTTGGAAACCATGCCATTTATAGTAATAAATGTAAGATCGGAAAACATGAAGCCACGCTTTTTATGGACAGCATTATCGTTAGAGGCGTTTACTAAAGCTTGCAAGAATGTTATGGATGAATAAATCATTTACTTTCTTGCAGATTTTGTTGAGAGGCTTGACATCTTATAACTTACTTATGTAACAAGAATTAAATGGTTATATCAAAGTGAATAAGAAAAGTTCATAAATCAAATGTCTATTTTAAGTAAGCTTTTGAAAAATCTGAGAACAATAATTAGATTAGAGAACATTGTTTTTGTGTTTGTAATATAGACAGATACTTGTTTTGATAATTTTTATCAACGCATCAATTATGTAAGCTTAACATGGAGTTTTCAATATAAGTAATAGGAAAAGATAATTTCAACATTGATAATAACCATGGGGTAAGCGTATAGCTTACTCCATATAATAAATCGAACTTTAATTTGTAGAACATAGGCATTTGCGATAATAAAAGCGGTTTGGATTGCATAACGAAAACGCAATAGTACTTACGGCCAATGTGTGTACAGTTCTCAAATGACGCCTGAACAAAGCCTCCACCGCGGGTCTCTCATTACTTATACTCATTACTGGCCAGTGGAAGAAAGCAGACACCGAGCAGACTGAACACAATGGCCGCCCCAGAACTGGGTTAATTGAAGACAACAGCACCCATCGCCGCAGGCGGACAACGAGATCCAATCTCGGTACGCCTCTAAATTAATACTGTAATAAACTATTCATTCGGAATTATGGACCAACAGACTCCATTTCAGTAATATCGTTAAGCGTGCAGTGAGAGAATCTATATTTACTTTAAAGGTGTGCGAGAACATTCATATTAAACGAGAGAAAACAACGCGGCGAGTTATACGACAGTTCGAGTCACACAACTCAACTTAGCAGGATTTATTCGTTTTTCAGAGATTCGGTTGGCATTTCGCAAGTTCAAAGCAGGTAAAATACTCAGGAAGTGTACGAATGGACGTAAATCTGGAAAATAGGTCGAGGAACTTTCTCCGGTAAGTGAACTGACGGGCGTTTGGCTAGGTATCTGCAGTGCGACACTGCTACATTCGATTTCTGAGATCTAGTCCGGATTTGTTTAATTTTATGCTTTTACGAGGTTACAACAGTCATTTTCTGACATCGCCTCTGTAGAAGTCTGAGAGATTGTTGTCTATATAAACTTGAAACATTTTGAACCACTAAAAATAGTGGTGGTACCTGGTAAAGGCTTACGGGGAAATGGAAGGTAAGAGATTAGAACTTTGCAGAGAGACCAGTCACTAAATGAGTAAATGGACTTAATAGCTGTGAAAAAACTGTAAAAACTGCTGAAGGGACATGCTTCTACATAATAATAATAACAATACGTAATTGTGATATCAATATTAATGTACGTATAAGTCATACAACTATTTATTACCTACGTGTAAAAGAAGATGGAGATTGAAGTCAAGTCTATTCGAATCTTTTTTTTACAATAAATAAAATAAATAAATATGCGTTACGAATACAAATTTATTGTATGATGTCGGTTCATCGATATTCCAAATGAAAAACAGGCACCTGACACTGTTAATAGACACTCGATATTGAATGCGAAACGTAACTTATCCAACAATACAGTGAACATACAATAGAAATAAGCTAACGTAATGTGAGGTAAACGGTATACCGCTTCCTGGCCAATGGACCTTTGCAGCATACTAATTGTGACCTCAAACGTTTAATTTTCATGGCGAATGCAAGGTACACAAATAGGCAACCAAACCAATACCTTGAAAAGTCACGGGCTAACCTCTGCATTCAGAAAGACAATTTGTATGACAATATAACTTCTACCTTGAACTTCAATACGGTATTATTATCGTCTACTTTATTCGTTTTGAGAATTTTCATTACACTGAAAAAAGCTTCAGCGAAGACAAACATCTTTTCATTCATTTATTAGTTCCAAGAAGCAATGTCTAAGCTAAAACGTTCACTATTGAATTAGTTGCCTGTCATTTCACACCCACACAAGATTAAAGTGGATCAAAGTTCATCGACATTAAAAGAGTGAAACCCATTCATCATAAAACAGTCAGTAGAGCAGTAGTGCCGCTAAGCTCGAAATCATGACTGACAAGCGAGAGAGCGATGATGTCAGCGTAAGGAAAGCCAAATAGGTCGGTACTTTTTTTGTGCAAGCCTATTTCGAATTGTTAATACAAACGTTCATTCATAGTGATAATGAGGGCTGAGAGGTGTTCAGCAGAAAGGCAGTGCGGCCAACCGTTCCGGGAAGCGACGGCAGGCAGACGAAGCGCAGACGACCATGACGTCAGTCACAGTGTGTTCATTGACAAGAAACATAGACTATTTTTATAGGTTAAATTATAATTAAGTTATAATTTGAGTAAACTTTGCCATAACACATTCTGCCTATCCACAATGCTAACATACTTAAACCACACAATAACAAATAAAACGTGCTAGAGTGGCTGATCTCCGTAATATTTCCTAATATTCATTTAAATGCGTGGTCATTAAACAAAACGTAATGCAAACAAGGATTTCAAATGCGGCTCAAAATGCAAAAAAAATCTAGTTAATCTACGGACGGGCCGCAGGCTACGTTTGAAAGTATACCTTCTGCATTGTGAATACAGTTTAACCACATTGTCCATAATGGTAACCATTTACGCGATCTCAAAAAAGTGGAACATATTTTTTACTATTGTAACAGCCATCCATCACCGATGCCGATGAAATAGCCGAGCACTCCAGCATTACAAGCGACAAAGCCGTTGGCCTTGACAGTAAAAAGTTAAGTCCATAGCATAACACGGGTTTAGAATGCCATTGAATCGGGGGACGTGAAGGCCGCGGAGTCAACGAACAGCATTGGTTGGGCGCCACCCGTCTCCTGTACAACTATTATAAATAAGTGTTATTAAAGACACGTACCTAATAAGGTACCCAATAAATGTGGCTAGGTTATTACCTAGCCACATTTATACGTATCATGCATTCCTACTGCTAATACTGTATCCAGGGGCATGGACATGCTGTCAAAAGAGCTGCATCTGCTAAAACCTGTATAACTGCCTGAGAAACATTATAAAGTCACACTCGTACTTGGAAAAGTTAGTCAACTTAAGCTGTTAAAACGTCATGAGCTTTAAATAGTTTGCTGATAAACTTGTTAAGAATTCACACAATGTTGGAGCGTATTTAACATTCTACGTGTAACATTTTTAGCACAACGTTGTCCGACTATAAATTCTAGCTACATTATATTCTGATTTCTTATACGGCATTGAATGAAAAGGTATGACAAATAGCTGAGGAGGAACTAAACAAACCGATAAAAGCAATGCGTTATACAATAAGATAATAAATATAAATTTAAAAAAGTTACGTTACAAATCATAAACAAGGCTTAGACAGCAAACGTGTAACACTACAAAACAGCAGTTTAACACAAGTTTAAGACTTGTTTAAATCTTTTGTGGTTAAACCCAAAGTTACAAACTTAAAGATGTCTGCGTTTAAACTATTGAAATGGCATGAGTCGCACACTGATATGTAATTTACTATAATAATCTTGTTGTAGGCGTATCGGGCGAGCTGTATATGTTTTCAGAAATGGGGTATGGGTGGTAAACTGTTCTATTTCTTTGTTAATAACATTCATGCACTGAAGAAGAAAATACGTTGACATTGACAACATGAGAGTAGAAAAATGTCTTTTAGATTTCAACCAGAATGCAAATTATAATAACAAAAAATGGAATCATCAGGACAGGATCGTAGTTATTATGACCATAACTTACGGATTAGTTATAAAATTATGCAAACGAGTAGCTGATTATACAAATTATAAGAAAAAAAAATATTTTATTAGTAAAAAAACCAGTGTATTAATCAAAAGCTTAATACACAGCTAACAAGAGGAAATAATAGAAGGCTTTTAATTCAAACCGATAAAGCTGACCATGCGACCAACGCGACGGCGCGACGCAGCGAAAATACATTATAGAACCAGTTTCCACCTACATTGAATTATTTAGATCTATACCAATATGTATATTATGGTCCTTTGAGGCAAAACAATTGATGTACAACTCTTACTTTACAAAAGTTACCAAAGTGTACTGCAGCAGCAGCAGCTTATAATCTACGAGCTATACTATTATATAATTTTATGAATTTAACGAGATCGTTCAATAAAACACAAAGTGAGTTCCGTGGGAATCTTCAAGACGGCTATCTCGCCAGACTTACGTAATGACATTTTCTTTAAATTCACAATGTTTACAGTGACGCCCCAACTGGCACACGGCCAATGGTTCTTTTTAATCGGTTTAATTCATTAACCAACTGCTTTACTGCCGAACGAGTGAGAACAGATATTGACGACCTCCACATGGTCACTGACTATATTGCGACTAGAAACGAGTTTGTGAATATACCAGTTCACCATCACATAATTATACTTTCATCGTCACTACCTCAAACGACAATGTTAAAGCGCCATCTGTCTTCATCGTCATTAAAATTAATCTTTCAGCTAGTGAACTTGCGAAATAGTAGGTATAATGAATGACTAGGAAATTACAACACAAGTACACACATTCAGAAACGCAATAGAACAATCCAAATGACACTGAGATTAAGTTACACGAATATATGTCGGAAGGACGTTTGTTAAATCATTACTCGAACATTTATATAAAGAAAAAAACACTGATGGATAATGAACCATATTATAATATGTCATAAGCAGACAGGTTATAAATAATCTTTGAAATCAAGTACAACAAACGTACAAACATATGAAACTGGTTTAGCGAGAAATACGTACGCATTTCATATCATAAACCGAGACCTCAAAAATATTTTCCTTTTTCCGGTAACAAACGATATCAGCCATTACTTTGCACCCAAACGTTTAGTAATATTTTGTAATTTGTTTTAAGATTTATTCAATTATTAAACTCAACGATGTTGTCTATTTGCCAATAAAAAAAGAAAACCTGGATAACATAATCGGTTCAACAGAAGACAAACAATTTATAAACTTCAAAGAAAACAAGAGTCAATTCAGTTTCCAATCATTCCTACGGGGGCATACTTTAACAATTTTTTTTCTTTGTACTGCGCACTTTAGTCTAATATTCCGCTGCGAACAAAACCATTGCAGACAAGGTTACGCGTGCGCCTATAATAATTATACAGAGATTTACAAAATCAAAGAGCATACATATTTCCAAATAAGTAGTAAATATTTATAATTAGGTACTTGTTACAATAGATACTAGAACTATGTAGGTTGACAACGCCAAGGGTAGTGACCGATTATTTGTAACAGGAGTCTCAATGATCATACAATTTTGTGAAGCGTAGACTATAAATACAGAGATTGAACTATTGTAACTTTAAAAATATGTCAAAGAAAATTACAAAAACCAATTAGTTTAATTACTTCACAGTTAACAGAGTTCTTAATAGATATGACTGCAGAGATAACTCAAGTCGCACGTTTCGAAGTCGAAGCCGATGACGAATCGAACGGTCGTTAGCTGCCGCAAGTCTGAGACTGATCTAGCATTAGACCTATTGTAATTATTTTCTGTTACATAATAGAAACAGTCGAAATCAAAATTCGAAAAGAGAAAGCTTCAGACGCGAGAAATAATAATTATGGTATATATTCAAAATGGAAAGTATAACAAATTGCTTAATGGTTTTAAAGTTTGGTAACTGTGGCAGGATAAATCTAATTCTTGATATGCTCACTATTTTATAGCTTTGTTTGTGTTTAAAAAATAAACATTGCTTTTTCCTGCGACACCAAAGCAAGTACTATAACAAGTATAAACTATATTAACGAAACCATTTTAAATCAATGGTAAAAGCCTATGCTTTTGTTATCCATAAACTTATGCGGAGCTGGGACAGGGAGAATAGACACGTTTATGCGTTTCGTTTGGCCACCCCGCGATATTATTTTGAGTGAACAATTCCATATATTATTTATTTTTTAGTTTTTAGTTCATTACCTACATATTCTACCTATACCTAATCTTACCTTTCTGAAATAATTTTTTTACCTATTTTATTTCCAAGTTTGTAGTTTTTATTTCGTAACATGTTTATTATTTTTTTAGCCAACAAATGGCCCATATTATTAAGCCAATATGGGCCATTTGTTGGCGACCATATTGGTTTTAGATTTTCTTTTCATAGTGTACTGCATTTACTAGTCAAGCTCTACTATCATTACTCACATTGATGGAGTTATTATATTGTATTGTAATAATACAATACAATATAATAACTCCATGTATAAGTACTAGTTAAAGCTCATAATAATGTAATGATACGGGTTCAGTCCCCGTTCGTGATTCAACTTTTTTCTGTACAAATTAATCTACTAGGTGGTAGGACTTTTCAGTAACATTCGTCTGGGTAGATAGTACCGCATTGCCGGTTATTCTGCCGCCAAGCAGTAGTGTGCAAGCGCAACTGTGTTCCAGTTTGAAGGGCACTGTGGCTAGTGAAATTACTGAGCAATTGAGACTATGATCTGATCTCAGTCGTGTACTCTTATTACCAGACTGCTGATGTCTCAGGATGATGTACGCAGTGCAGTGTCACGAGAAACTATATTTTAGTTTCGAATGAGACTATTCTGTTATCGGCCGTGTCGCTTAACAGCAAGTGAACGACTAACTCGTCACATCATTCATTACCATGAAAAAATAAATTAATATAATTACTTGATTCAAATACTACTAACTACAATTAAATTAACTTTGTGGGGAAAAACTCGATAATCATCCCAACTCAATACAATCATAAAATTGGGCTTGATAAATCAATAACACATACTCCATATCTTAGTTACCTAATAACAGAAATTTTATATTATAACAGCGGGAATCTGTTTGACATTTATTGCACTCGACATAAGTTATAAGATAACATCTTGTTTCGCATTTAAAATTTCGAGTATTAAATATCTGCGGTTTTGGTTACATAAGTTTTGTAGGGAGATTAATTAAATCATATTCATTGATTATGATCGATAAAGAAACTGCAAGATTCGATAACCATAAATCTATTGAATATTAATTATTATTTATTAATATAAAAACAACATATGAACAGACAAAAATGTAAACACCAAAATCAGCAGAGGTGAAACGGTCAAAACCGAGGGCATGTTTAACAGGTAGACGTGTAAACATAATTATGGCATAGAAATAAAAAAGAAAGAGAAGAAAATAAATTACTACAAGTGTAAAGTTAAAAAGGTTATACGCAATCAAAACCCAAAAGCTCTCACCAAAAAGAGCATTATATTGTGAAATGAAATTATATTACATAAAAACACAAACTAGCAGTCGCTACACCTAACTACTGACAAGACTAGATTGCGTGTAAGCGCCAGCTTTGTAAGAGCCAAATAAGCCGGTTGAGTGTAGATTCTATACTGATACGCACTATGCTACTACGCAGAAATATAAGGGTTTAATCAGTGTTGTTAATGATCGAGCGTGCGCTAGCGCAGCGCCCAGTGACCTCAGCGCGGACAAGATAAAGGCTATTTTAAGCGTACCCGATAATATCGAATGCGTCGAATAACGTTCAACTGATACGGCACTGGAGGCGCCGGATTCGGGCCGGACACCGTTACGGCTACCGCTATGAGAAGGACACGTAAATAGTTATCATTTCTCAGATTCTGTGGGGTTATGGCAATGAGACTTCATAATTTGATTTCTCAGGACGACGTGTGCAGTGCAGTGACATTACTTGCGCTACTGACTTCTACCTATTCCAAAATTTTTATAACTTCTATACGGGAAAAAAATTCAATACCCTAGAGTCAGTACAAAATGCCTTTAAAGACTTTGTTGCCTGCCGTCTGGTTGATTACTTCAAGCAGGGCATCAATAAACTTCAACTGCGTAATAAAGGTATATCGATTGCATGGGTGGTTACTCTATGATTAGAAATAAAAAATATAGAAAAACAAAACGATAGCCCATATAATAAAAACGGCAATTTCATAGGTGGAGACTAAAGAGATTAATATAATGGAAGGCAACTCAGCTTAAGCTCATCTTGAGCGAGTTGCTTTCTATTATATTAACCATAATAACGGAACAATATGGAGTAGAAATTGTATATATATTATATCTATATGATATCAGCATTTGCTTCGAAATTTTACAGCACATACAAAGTCGCGTTAATGAGAAGAAACATTACATCTGTACAAACTTACCAGGACAATGATCCTTAAACAACTGTTTTATTTATGAAACAGCGCTCGATTGACTGGGAGGCCTCGACCTCACGAGACCACTTTCATGTACTCTAAAAGGATTACCCGTCAGACGACGACGCCGACCGATGCGACGCGACGTTGCGAAAACAGTCTGCAGAATTGGGCTAATCCCTTTAAGGCCACGACGATGTTGACCGAGACGATGAGCTCTGCGATTGCAAGCTACACCTGATCGAACGACGATAAATATACCCTCAAGCAAATACATAAAGCATAATGTGCAAAACCATGAAACGCTCAGAGCTGAATCAATAATTCCAGACAGCAGCAGCAGAAAGTTATCAAGGAAATGAAAGACAACCGAAAAGCCACCTTAATGGAACGCGATAGAAATAATTTTCAGACCTTCCGGAATTCACGAGACAAGTCGGTGAAAGCCCGTCTGCCCTTACGATCTCTAGCTCTACAAGAACATAATTGCACACGTTCAGAAAACGATTCAATGAATCTATGGCATTTATATGGACCTCATGATCTTTATTTTTTAACTCACCAGTCCATAAAATGGGCAAATGACATTTCTAATGATACATTTCTTTAATTTTTAGCGTATTAAGCCATTCACGTTGCGTAAATTAAGTTAAAAATAGCAGTCTTCACATTTAATTAAGATGAATGCAACCTCACTACATATAAAAAATATTTGTTGAAATGTTTGGAATTTAAAGGATTTTGGATTAGATATGATAATTAACAAAATTTGTGAATACTCGGTGCAGCGCCTGCATTCGTTATGCGCGTCATCCTGGGCTGGCGCACAATTTAGTCTCATTAGAAAGTCTTAGATTTGGTGGTGAGGCCAATGACCGACCAAACTCTTAAGCCACACCCTTCAATTGCGGAACGTGTAACTACCATGTTCTAATGTAATCGATACTGAGATTCAGAATTCGCTAAACATTGCTTAAAAAAACAATCGTCACAATAATATTTGGCAACATAAAATCAGCAGCAAAAATGGGTTTCTAAAAGTTGCATGATAAATTTACAATCGCCGTTATATTTTTTATCAAACCACAGATCTTAGTAAACAAAGCAAATTATTGAAGCAAGTAACTTTCATGTTTAAAAAAAAAAAATGACAATAAGATATGGATGGACCCGTCACTTAGCAATCGCTAGGTTTATAAGCGGAACAGGAAATAACAGTTGAATCGATGGCACCACTAGACAAAAGAGTTGCGGTGAGAGCGAAACTTCTAAGAATTTCGATCGCTAAAAATAAAATAACAGTGCAGTTTAATATTGAATCACGACATAGTCCAGAGTCCTCTGTGCGAATGATGAGATGACCCGATCACATTAAGCAAAACAAAAGCATGGAGTACGAAATCTTGGTCTTATTTTATCTTGCATTTCTTGGAACAGGAAATTGCACTCACTTGTTTCCCACAATTCAAGTATTATATTGATTTTAAGCATATGTATTGAGACAGTGCACAAGAGTCCGCTTTATGAACATTTGAACATAAAATAAGCTACTGGTAACAAACGAACGTCTAATACCAGACATGATAACTGCATTAGCTTTTGCAAGAATAGTAAATTATATTAGCATCACAATGGTGTCGATTCTGTGTCGCATTCTCTAAAACTAAAGTAAACTTAAAGTATGGTGGTACTCTTCTGATAAAGGGGAAATGAAAAAGACGGAAATATGTTAATTTCGTTTAGTTTTACAGTATGCGACACAGAATCGACACCATTGAATAGATTTTTTGATGATAAGGAATGACATTACGAGATAGTTGTTCGCCTGATGTTACGCGACACGGCTGCCCATATCAGTTGCAGTGTCACTCAGAACTTCAAAGTATAAAGTTTCCCGTGAGTGACTAGTGCGCACGTCATCCTTAGACATCAGCACAGTCTATATCAGATCACAGTCTCATTTGCCTTTACTAGTAATTTCACTACCCTAAAACCCTTCAAACCAGACGCCCAACGATTCCCTGGACTCAGAACAAGTATTTTCTTTTTTTTTTGAGTGCAAAAATAATGTCTTGCCACGGGAATCGTACCCGCCACTTCCGGGATATGAGCCGACCTACTCAACCACCACGCCATAGAGGCTGTCATTGGCGATAATATGCAAAGCAGTCGTACCTACTTAGAAGAACTTTGCCGAAAAGTCCTACCACCTAGATGAATCGATTTAGATAAAAAAAGACAAAGAATACAATAAGAGTAGGGAAAGAAAACTAGCCGATAATATCATCACCAGGTGACCATTTTACGACGTAACAGCTTATCACAGGCGCACCAACGTCAATGGTGTTCTATATGAACAGATAGCATTCTTTGGCGGCGATAAAACTTCCAGGCAACGATATTTTTACTTCGATCGCAGATAGTTCTCGGACACTTACGTGAGAAATAGCAATACTAATTAATTTGAATCCAGTTACGGTTGTGAATTAAGGCGCAGCAGCACTTATTAGTACATTGATAGGAAGAACTTCGAATTGAGGTTTGCTTTAGAGATTTTTAGGTACACTTTTCGCTTCGATAGTTTGGCACGCGTAGCATTATGTACTTTGTGTTTCTCTTTATTGAATGGCTTGTGCCCGTGTGTAGTTGCCAGCTCCTATACTTGCACTTATTTCTATAGGATTTAATTAACAATAAAAATGCATTGCAATAAACTTAGCCAGTTGCTTAAATACTTTTTGACACTGATTTTTCAAGTCTTAATGCTAAGTAAGTGCTTAACAAATAGTAGTTGTCAAAAAAAAACTATCAAGGCAATTAAATATTAACGAATAAGTTTACGAATTCCTTGGAAATAATCTTTCGGTACACTATAATATTCCTAGCAACCTGAAAAATCAATTTAAATAATTATGACTTTACAGGGTTTTTTAAAGATCCAAGTTCTAGAATAAAATAAAAACGACGGTATTTTTAATTAAAACTCCCCTTTTTTTCTTGTAAAAATTTAAGAAACCACTCTTTTTTGGATAAATTCGCTAATCTTTCTCTTTTCTGGCAGCTGCTGCATTTTGCATAAATAGGTGATCACTGCTTTTTAAAACACCAGTATTAACTATCATTGTTTCGCGTTATATCGATTTTTCACTGTCTATTAAACTGTATGTACCTGGTAGGTACCTATTAATATATTCTGTGGTCAAGCGTTATCAAATCAACTTAACGGCACACAGTAATGCTCATACTACTATTTGGCGCCAGTGCGCAGCATACCTACCCAAAAAGAAGTGGTACCTATCTCGAGACGAACTCTTTCACAAAAGTTTTAGATCGACCATAACGTAATCTTTATATAATCTTTGGTAAAATACTTTTTTAATGCAACAAATATAAAATAATTATGGATTTTATCGTTCTTTCATCACTTAGTTACTAAACTTTAGTTTTAGGAGTGACTTGATGGTGACTGGTTAGTGCGAAGGAAGTGACTGCGTAAGTCGGACTTTAGTACTAATACATAATAAAAATAAGTGATTAATTAACCGATATGCAGTGAGAACAATGCGATCAGTGAAACTAGAGACGAAGAAAGTTAAGTTAAAAAATACATACCGCATAGAAGCTTGATTGAAAACTTCCTTTTAGTGAAATTAACGGCAGATGATGACAAAACTTGAAAAATAACACACGCTAAAGGAACTTACAAAATGCACAAAAATTTGCATGAGGCCAAGTAAGGAACTGAATATAGGCAAACAAAACGCCACCGTTTACTTTTTAACTCAATCGATACAAAAGGGATGTACCCAAACTATAACCGGTGTAAAGAGCAACGTAAGCGTGGTACGACCTGGTGCCGTACCGTGACCTTGGACTGCTCATGGAATGAAAATTTACGTTGAACTAATCGATGAGATTTTTGTATTTATAAACATGAGGTTTTAATGTGCTATGCTAATGATGACGGTGTAATATGGCATGAATAAAGATTCACTCATCATTGTTAGCATCTGAAGTTGTGGAACTGAAAGATGCTAAAGTGGGAGCTTCGACATTCAGTGAACACGTTGCCAATCTATGGAATAACTTATGTGCGCATAAGCCTCGGGTTTAAAAGCTGTTTTATAATCATAGGACATATTTCTGATTTGGGAGCGAAATACACGCGTAACCTGTATGTAAGCACTTATTAGCGTGAAAGGACTTTGTTGGGACACTGTCTACCATCTTGTATTTTATTGAAAATAGCAGCCACTCATAAGGCCTATATCAATAGATAGCTGATACATGAAACAAGGTTTGTATGAGACAAAAATTGTCTCAATCGTCACGTTTCTTCGTATAATAAACCGACTTCTTACATTGCATTACATTACAGGCATTGCTTATTGTGCACGCGGTGCCAGGACTATAGAGATGTGATAAACGGCTTATATCATTGACAACACGTTTAAACGATTGGCTTATATATTTAAACACTTTAAAACGCGCTTTTCGTTTTTAACGTTTATTTTAAATGGTGAGGTTTATTTTTAATGGTGAGGTGAGGTGAGGATGAAGTAGAACGTAATTTAGGTGCACAATATTTTTTTTTTTTTATAGTAGTATGCTTTTGATGTCTCAAAACCATAATAAAAAACCATATCGGTTACTTTTCTTTAATCGTGTTCATAAAATCTAAAGTGCTGTTTAATTTTTTTTAATTATTTATGTATTAAGTTATTTAGTTATTGACAAATAAATTACTAAAAAGTTACTAAATTACAAAAAATATTAACTGATCGTTTAACTTTAAACAGAATCAGTCAACAGCTAACAGTTGTCAGCCTCTGTGGTGTGGTGGTTGAGCAGGTCGATTCATAGCCCGGAGGCGGTGGGATCGATTCCCGCGACAGGACAAATATTTGTGCACAGAAAAAAAAAGCGCAGACTTGTTCAGTGCCCGGGTGTTGTGGAACCACGGTCCTCGTAGTTTCTGGGCACCTAGACACAGGGAATCTTAGGGTCCAGGATCTATGTGATCGTTGGTTATTATTATTATTATTAATTAAAGTCGTAAGCGCGCTTAGGCGCTTATTTTTTTGAGTCTAAAAGCAATCTTTCTAAAGCGCGTTTTACGTTTAAACGCCCACGTCTAGCCGACGGTATCCGTCGCTGCCTGCAACGATGCATTTATGTTAATCCCCATTGATTGCAAATAAGATAGAATCATGACGAGTTACGGTTCGTTATGGTGATAACAAGGCGCGCCATCAATATCATTATAAACTATTGTTGACCTAAACGATTTCTCATTGACAATGCTGCTTCATTAAAGTCCATTTTACAAACAATGTTTTTACGCTATTATCTCATTCTCAATGAGCTCGTGTATCATTATTACTTTAATTATGTCACACATTAATACTCTTTTTATGGTTCATTCAGTTTGTGCGATGTGGGTTTTTGCGATGCGATGACCCAGAAAAGTTAGAAAAATGGGAATGCGCTAAGCCATTTTGATCAGTATGTAGGTCACTTGGACGTTAAACTGAATACTATCGAAACTTCTAGCGTATATATATATATATATATATATCTGGCTTATTATAGCCTGACTCTGTAATGTAAAGTGCTACCAAAAGCATTTTTATTATAGGAGAGGATAAAAATATCATTGTATGGTGTAATTTAACGGTATTGTGTGAAGAGTACACTACAAGCCATCTCTCCCATTAAAATGAGGACTGGGAAGTTGAAAACAGAATAATATTGTACAATGAATAATGTTTAATATGCCATACTTAATATAGCCTTATTTACAAAGTAGGCACTATATATGTCACTCTAAAAAATTGGTATCTCTGAAAGTTCCGGATTTTCTTAAAAAGTGTATATTTGAATACTGACAGTTAAAATACACGTACCGAAAGGCGAGATTTAAATTGAAATTTCTAACCATAAACCGCATAAGCTTGTCAATATGTGTTATTATAACACAATACGGTGAGTAATTAGCAGTAAACACAACGTACGCCTGAAGATAAACGTGCCGGCAGATGATTTTATCGGCGGATTTCACGTGAGGCTTCCATCAAACGTCGATTATTCTAAAAATAGACATCAATAGCGAAACTATCCGCTTTCTATTTACAGTGGATAATATCGTGTCAGTTTTTAAGCTTGACCACCGAGCGGGAGACGGGTGAGCGGGGGAGACTGGTGCCAATGAACTTGGCGCATCGCCGGGAAAGCAAATGCAAGCTTCGAGACACTGGGTCACACAGGTACTGCCGTGGAACGCGAGCTACCCGAACCTATGCGAACATCACCAATTCATAAACGTTCCAGTACAAACTACCAACCACGCCGTTTTGCCGTGTTATCGGCAATTTATAGCTTGAATTTTCATTGGGCGCAACGTACAACCAATACAGCGTCGCTATTAAATTGCAAATGCGTCTACAATATGCAACGGCTTAAGCACATACATTCCCACGTCTATTACTTCTAAACTGGAAATGATTGGACTAGTCAGGTCTTGTCACTTTGTGGGAAACTTGTAGTAAAAAATGTTAACAGCAATTACACAGCGATCAATTTTGAAAAGATGACACTTGCATTCAATTTGTCTGGCAACGTGCCATTCCGAGGACGTTTCCGGCAAGCACCGGCAGATACCGATTCGTTCTGGCAACGCCTGAATTACAATTGCAATTGGATGGTGTAGCGGACGCAGTTGCGGCATGCGTCACCGCAACACCAAATACATTTTTTAATGGCTATGAATGATCTTTAATTGAATATTAACGTGTGAACGTAATTGCCTCAAGAAAGTTAGTAAAACATTAGCAGGATGTGCGGCGACAAACCGAGGTTTTTATCACAGGCCATATAACTCGACACATTTATCTGAATCGATAACTGAAAACGCATGCAGCGACTGAGTACAAATCTTATCTGCCTCCTACGCATGCATATCAACGTCACCGTAAAATATTCGTATTCAGGATTTCAGACGATTTCCTTCTTTCTCTTACTCGATATAAGCATAGTATTACCCTGAGGAGAAAGTGGTGGTCGTAAGTAAAGCATTAAAGTACATTTATAGAAGCTTTGGTTTTAAGCACCTACAAGGACCAATGCGTCATCAGCCCAATACGTTCCCACTCGGGACTGGGACTCGGACTTTCTTTCACAAGGCGAGTGTAGGCCATAATCGACACTATCCAAGTGCAGGTTGGCGGATGACACATGTGTACTCGAATTTTATGATTCACGAACATGCTGGTTTGTTCGCGATGTTAACATGAACTTTATTGTTGTAAAAGCGAGTGCAAATACTGCACATAGCTTGAAAAGTCATTGGTCAAGGGTCAAGTGCGATTCGAACCAGGGTGCAATAGTTTGAAAGTCGCACTGACTATCGCTGAGCCACAGCGTCTAGAAACCCATTAAACTAAATTAAGTCAATTAAACCAAAATTATAACATCGGAAAGAAAAATTGCACTCCTGTCACCGAGTGTTTCCATATAAAACATATATGATACCGAGATAATAGCTAAAAATACACGATAAATAGGAGTACAGTGTTCCTACTAACATGAAAGATACTTTGTCATGTTTAGCATCAAAATAACAAAGGGAGATAAGGGATGGTTATAATTAGACCACGCGTAATGGTGCAGAGGTCAATAGACACTGTATTGCAACCGGCAACAAAGCCCAGCTTGTTTAAGTAAGTATTTCCCAGAGACAGTGGGAGAGCTCTGCAATACGATAATCGCATAAATTTGCATGTTTATGTGCAAGCTTGTTAGGCTATTTTTAATATAAGCATTTCTAAAAATAGCTGTCACATGCACTTTTCCTCTTAGCATGCGGGTTGAATTTAACACGAGACAGAGGGATATGCGGTGGGATTAAAAATATAAACATTAAGCACTTTGTAATTTTATATGCTTAGTACAATAACATAATTTTAAGTACCTAATATAATTTAGACTTGTAAAAGTGCTAAAAATAGCCTATTTGCAATAAAACCCTTTGACTTGGTATACCGTTGAAATCCTTTTTTAATTGTCTTGTGTTTTGGTTGAGCTTAAAAGTAGCTTTGGTTAACCATTTTGAACAACTCTACATAAGTAATAAAAATGTTTCTTTGGTAAGCGCATCACTGCAGAACGGGTCGACCGATTTATTTTTTTTAAGTTCGTAACACCACAGAATAAATAGTAGTGTAATAATTAGTGAGAATCAGGCTATTATGTATACTGAGAAAAAACGATGTCAGAAAATGTTCAAATTCAAAACAAACTGAACCTTATTATTATCTATGGGACGTTAGTTTTGGAAGTTTTTTCTATGGAACGTTTGGGCATAACACCGTCTGTCGGCTCGGGCCAGCTAGTAATAAACACACAGTGACTTCATTTACTTTTATAAGCTGATAGGTGTGATAAATCAGTTTGTATTTTAGTTTATATCAGTCAACACTCGATTACTAATTTATTGGATGTTGACAGTCTCGCCCGGTAGATAATCAAGATTATTTGCTTTTGTGACACATAAGTTTAACACATAAACTGTGGACATGTTAAGCATAGTGTTACATGTTACACAGTTAAATTAAACAATAGCGACTTACACGTGCTTCAAAATATTAGGTCTTTACCTATGAAATTGCCGTTTTGTTTGAAAAAAGTTAAAGTATTTTTTTTTCGAACTTATTTATTTCTTTTATTCAACGCTGTGGCAGTTTATGGATGCCCTTCTTGAAAAAATCAGCAGGACGGGAGACAACAAACTCTTCAAAGGCGTTTTGTACTGCCTCTCGGGAATTGAATTTTTTTCCCGCTAAAAAGTTGTCCAAATTTTGGAAAAAGTAATAGTCGGTAGGCGCAAGATCTGGTGAGTATGGCGGATGAGGGAGAGCTACCAAACCCAACTCATGCAGCTTAGAGACGGTCTGTTGTGCAGTATGGGGTCGCGCGTTGTCGTGAAGTAGCAGTGGAGACGACCGATTGACCAAAGCTGGTTGCAGACGTGCGAGTTTTGCCATCATTGTGGTCAGTTCTTCAATGTACACATCTGCAGTAATGCTCTCGCCGTTTTGTAAAAAGCTTTGATGAATCACACCAGCACTAGACCACCAAACTGTGACCATCACCTTTCTAGGGGTCATTTTTCGTTTTGCACATTGCTTTGGTACCGAACCAGGATCTAACCAACTTTCTGAGCGCTTTCGATTGTCAAAAAGAATCCATTTTTCGTCGCACGTAACAATTCGGTTCAAAATTCCTTCATTTCTGTGCCTGTTAAGCAGCGCAAGGCAAGTCTCGACGCGTACGTTGCGCTGGCGATCGTTAAGTTCGTGGGGCACCCATCTATCAAGCTTTTTTATCTTGCCAATCTGTCGCAAATGGACCAATATTGTTTTGATGCTAACATCAAAAGCTGCTGCCAGCTCAGCTGTAGATTGAGATTCATCAGCTTCCACAATCGCCTTTAATTCATCATTGTTGACCAAAGTTTCCGGCGACCACGAGGTTCATTTTTCAAGTCAAAATTCCCAGAACGGAACCGAGTAAACCAATAACGGGTTGTACGTTCGTTTGTACAGTCCTCTCCGTAAACGTCGTTGATGTTACGTGTCGTTTGTGCCGCGTTGGTGCCACGACGGAACTCATATTCCATAATTACACGAAATTTCAAAGTATCCATTATGAGGAAAAATGTTGAAATGTAATGAAAATACAACGCTAATCAATAAACAAAAGACTTATATTGTAAATAGAATGTCATATTTTTAAAACAAAATTAATTTGAATTTAGAATTCATAGCCAATCAAAACTTTTTTTTTGTTTGAAAAAGTCTGTACTGCAATACGGCAATTTCATAAGACCTATTATTATGAATTTAATAGCTTTTAGCACAATTTACATTAGTCATCGTCTTTAAACAATATCACAAGGCTTTAAAGCGTCTAAAGTAAACGGTGGTCCAAATCTAATAACTACTTTAAAAACATGGTAAAAAAAGGTTCAGCATCAACTGTATAGCAAATTAAAACGATAAAACTACAGTTTAATACAAAGATGTTACTATAATTACAACAATATTAAACAGAACGTCAAATGTTAAATGAAAAAAAAAAAAAGAAACTGCAGTAAAAAAGTACTCATAATCTTATATTCTGAATTTTAATGCATACATCTTACTACTACGTAACGGCTCAAATGAGCTTTAACGTATTAAGAATAAAGTAGTTTAACTAATTAAAGAATGAAATAGTGTGTAAGTATTCGCGGAATGTTCACGAATCACGATATCCTCTGGCTGATCAGCCTCTTAAGTGGATAATTACTGGCACGAAACCAAGCAATGTCGAATAATTTGCTTATAAAGTAAACAGTTAGAATACGGGTGTTTTTAAAAAACCGTTAATTTTTTTTAGTATTGAGCAGACTTATTTTTACTTCGTCTATCACTAAAGCCAATACGATAATCTATGTCATTTATACTGTTTGCTGTGTTTGTCCGGTGGCGGTGATCCATCCTATCTCTAATAGGTAATTATAGTTAATTTATATATATGAAGGCACTTTACTGAATTATAATAATTCTGCGCTCAATATGTAGATTAGACAATCTTATCTAATCTTATCTATTTTTATTAGTGAATGGTGTTTTGGCCTTATCACTAACCGTTCCAGTGAACTCTGTCATTTAATCAGTCAGCCAACCGACTTTTCTATTATTATTATTATATACTTTGCAATAAAACCTAGTCGTAATATTAGAACAAAGCTATTGAAGAACGCATAATAAAAAAAAATTGTCGTCTTATAATCAAAAAGTTCGCTATCCATATATCGAACTTTTTTGTTATAAGACAACAAAATAACAAAACTGAAAAACTAAGGAAATGCATTCCATTTAATAAGAATTGTCCTTCACACCCAATCGACTCAATGACTAGTCAAGATACTCGATACGGCCGACGGTTTATCGGGTTATATTGACTTAAAAATCTTAAATATCCGACGTGCTATTGCGTCGAAATAATTGGCAAATTTATAGCGTTAAACAGTTCCTGTTTCTATACTGCAAAAAACGTATGTTTTGTCTAGACACGAGATGAAAAAGGCTCTTCACGCGTTGGTTCACGTTTTTTTCGAGGGCTGGACGTCCTTGCGAGGCGCGACGTAGCGTCACGCACCATCGCCGCTTACAGCTGTTTGTTTGACAACAAACTAGCACGATGCGCCGCCTCTTATCACCGCCATATCGCACCTCTAATGGCAACCAGGCTGTGACGTAACGAACGTCAGAGTGTTAATGGTACGCGATCGATTATACTATGGAAAAATTATGGTGACTGTATTAACAAGTGCATTCACTATCTAAATTACCTATCAGTATTATTCTAATTATAATGGCTCTTCGCAGAAAAAGGCAGTCAAATACGTGCTGAATTGTTCATACCGCAGGTGATATGACCATGTTGTTAAACCTACACGAACAACTGCATATTCGAATGCAGAACGCGAACATGAAATCACAGAATAAATAATATGTGAATTGAACGCCTGTCTGCGAAAACTTTAAACGTGGAATTTTAGCAAGACATGACAACGTGTAAATATAGCAATATTTTGTATGATAATTACCTAGGCATAAACAAAAACCAAATAACCCAAAAAAGTCGATTACGATATGACGTAAAAAGTATAATAGCCACACGCAGCCGTTGACTCAAATGTTTAACAATTCATTAGAAGAATCTCGTTTAACTCGTTTTAGAATACAAAATGCTGTTTTTCGTAGCTCCCACATTTTTCAACGAAACGTCGGTTTGATAACGCTTTGCTCCAGCGCGACGGCGTGATTGTACGGCTGAGAGACATTTTGTGCATCATCCACTTTCACCGATAGAAGCACGTCAATCTTGACTGCACCACACGAGAGGCGGAATAATCTTATACCTACTCGTGGATTTATTCTTGCTAAAGTAAGCTTAGTCCCAAATTCCCAACCACAACTAAGCACAAAGTAAACAAAAGTGCCCACTTTGTCTTATTTGTGCCTTGGACTTGAAAAAGGGGCAACGATCTCATTCGTGGCCTTTCTTCAGAGTTAAAACCTGTATTGTAACGCTGTAAATATAATAACATTGAAAATATTTATTCCTGACAAAACGGACATGGAGTTCTTCAAAAAGAGTTATTTTTAAATTTATTTATGGTAAAATATAATAATAATAATAACATATATAATCACCTGATGGTAGGTGACGAAGTTGTCTAAGGTGGAGCACACTTGCTCAAGAGATGCCCATTCACTCTTGACTTAAAAAGTATCAGTCTATCAATGGGTCAGCAACGAATCCTTAGTGTCCTGGTGTTGCAAATGTTTATAAGCGACGGGGGCCGGTGACCACTTCTCATTAGGGACGTTTTGATTGCCACTAATAATAGTTAAAGTAGATAGAAAATGCTTTATTGCACAAACAACAAATGTTGGTACATAGGCGAACTTAATGCTAGAGAGCATAATCTTCCAGTTAACCCGGGACAAAAACAAGCTAGAGCGTGAGTTCCAATATAAAATTAATTTAAATATCAGAGGATCATATTTCAGATATATAATCGAGATAATATCTTGAATTGAATATCATCTCTATTAAATAATAAAATTGCTAAGTGCTTATGATAATTTTTAAAGTAGTTTTATGTTGTGTATCTTCTTAGTATGCTAAACGACCTACACATATTTACTTTAATGTTAAAACCAAAAATAAGAAGTGAAACTCCGGAGTCCAGTGTGGATTACTACTAGTACATGAATTTGACAGCGTGAGGAAACATACATTAGCTAAAAACTCCGAAAACAAAAACGAAATTAGTCCAATAGTTTCCGAGCCTATAGGCACTGAAATAATAACAGTACAGATATCTGGACCGTTATTATTTTGTTTCAGTACCAAACCACTCCCAAAAAAACGTAATAAGACAGATATTTTATTATATTAGAGTTCAAACATCGAATCCATGCAGTAAATAGAAAGTTAATAATAAAAGTAAAGCTTTTTATTGAAGGTTTATTAATACTTTCTACACCCACGATTTTAAAAAGATGCAATAGCAATCAAAAATTGAATGAGGTGTCTTAAGGTCGGTTTCCACGACTGGTTGAAACAAATGAATTGAAAGTTAATAAATAGACAGGCATTGAAGACCAAGAGGAATCTTTACGAGTAATTAAAAAGAACAATAGCTGAATGAGTACTGAGAGTTGCTAGTGGTCGAAAACCTGTCTGAGACAGTTTGGCGTCTGATGCCAATTTGAATAAAGCTGTTCTATTCTCTTTTGAAAATTAATTTTATATTATATACAAATCAAATATACGGCACCTTACTTAATTTAAATTATAAGTTAACGATGATAATTTAAAAAAAAACAGAAGTATTCACTCGGGAAAAGGCTAGTATGGTTGAACTGTGGGAAAGAAAAAGAAGATATGAGCATTAATGGAGAAATTGTTGAGATGACGATTGGAAGAAGTGAATGGAAGAGAAAGACATGCTGCACGACTCTACTTAGTAAGATAAGGACAGGCAAATGATGATCGTTCACTAAAAACTACTTACGTAATAATCTTATTTTGTTTATATTCATATTCATATTTGACTGGCCCGGTAGCTCAGTTGGTAGTATCCCTGCCTTCTGAACTGCAGGTTGTGGGTTCGATTCCCACCCAGGACAAACATTTGTGTGATGAACATTGATGTTTGTTCTGTGTCTGGGTGTTATATTGTATTCTATGTATGTATTTACAACAAAAAGTATCTAAGTCTTGTATCAGTTATCTGGTTCACATAGTACAAGCTTTGCTTAGTTTGGGGCTAGATGGCGCTATTTGAAATGTCCACACATATTTATATTTATATATATATATATATATACGTGACGAAACATACATTAGCTAACAAACTCCGAAAACAAAAACGAAATTAGTCCAATAGTTTCCGAGCCTATAGGCACTGAAATAATAACAGTACAGATATATATTCCTATTCTATATATCCTATCCTATATTCTAAATAATAGGTCTTTACCTATGAAATTGCCGTTTTGCAGTACAGACTTTTTCAAACAAAAAAAAGTTTTGATTGGCTATGAATTCTAAATTCAAATTAATTTTGTTTTAAAAATATGACATTCTATTTACAATATAAGTCTTTTGTTTATTGATTAGCGTTGTATTTTCATTACATTTCAACATTTTTCCTCATAATGGATACTTTGAAATTTCGTGTAATTATGGAATATGAGTTCCGTCGTGGCAGCAACGCGGCACAAACGACACTTAACATCAACGACGTTTACGGCGAGAACTGTACAAACGAAAGTACAACCCGTTATTGGTTTGCTCGGTTCCGTTCTGGGAATTTTGACTTGAAAAATGAACCTCGTGGTCGTCCGGAAACTTTGGTCAACAATGATGAATTAAAGGCGATTGTGGAAGCTGATGAATCTCAATCTACAGCTGAGCTGGCAGCAGCCTTTGATGTTAGCATCAAAACAATATTGGTCCATTTGCGACAGATTGGCAAGATAAAAAAGCTTGATAGATGGGTGCCCCACGATCTTAACGATCGCCAGCGCAACGTACGCGTCGAGACTTGCCTTGCGCTGCTTAACAGGCACAGAAATGAAGGAATTTTGAACCGAATTGTTACGTGCGACGAAAAATGGATTCTTTTTGACAATCGAAAGCGCTCAGCAAGTTGGTTAGATCCTGGTTCAGTACCAAAGCAATGTGCAAAACGAAAAATGACCCCTAGAAAGGTGATGGTCACAGTTTGGTGGTCTAGTGCTGCTGTGATTCATCATAGCTTTTTACAAAACGGCGAGAGCATTACTGCAGATGTGTACATTGAAGAACTGACCACAATGATGGCAAAACTCGCACGTCTGCAACCAGCTTTGGTCAATCGGTCGTCTCCACTGCTACTTCACGACAACGCGCGACCCCATACTGCACAACAGACCGTCTCTAAGCTGCATGAGTTGGGTTTGGAAGCTCTCCCTCATCCGCCATACTCACCAGATCTTGCGCCTACCGACAATTACTTTTTCCAAAATTTGGACAACTTTTTAGGGGGAAAAAAATTCAATTGCCGAGAGGCAGTACAAAACGCCTTTGAAGAGTTTGTTGTCTCCCGTCCTGCTGATTTTTTCAAGAAGGGCATCCATAAACTGCCACAGCGTTCGCAAAGATGCATTGATGCAGGGGTGATTACTTTGAATAAAAGAAATAAATAAGTTCGAAAAAAAAATACTTTAACTTTTTTCAAACAAAACGGCAATTTCATAGGTAAAGACCTAATATATATAACTCAAAGGGGACTGACTGACTGACATAGTGATCTATCAACGCACAGCCCAAACCACTGGACGGATCGGGCTGAAATTTGGCATGCAGGTAGATGTTATGACGTAGGCATCCGCTAAGAAAGGATTTTTCGAAATTCCGCCCTTAAGAGGGGAAATGGGTGGTTGAATCATTTTCCCACAGGCCACGCCACGGGCGAAGCTGCAGGCAGAAGCTCGTGTCGATATAAAAGACGTTACTAACATATATGATGTATGACTAACTACATTGTGGTGTCTGTGACTGTGAAAATCCAAAATTAGTACGTTCTTATTAAACGCATCAACGTGTGTTATTTTAAAAACCAAGATACTGATACTTAGTATACATAGAGAGCATGTGATCAGGAGCGAGTGGAGGATCTGATTTCATGGCCTTGGTTCAAACTACTCGATTACCAGCGCCAACGATGACGTACAGCCAGACGCCTGGCGCCTGTTACACCTCTCTGTGGCTTTGCATGAACACTAGGAAGCCTAAACGTTCATGGGGCAGGTTAAGAATGCTGTCCTCAGCTGCTGCACACGAATTAATGTTGATTCATTAGTTGTGAACGAGCGCGTTTCGTTTCACGTGGTTTTGTATCGTGATTTCTAACTTTAACAACTTCCTTTTCTTTTTATTAAAGGGTCTGGAGTAAATTTTTTCCCGTAATACACGGTATGACTTAAGTCTAGTCACTACCATACCATCAGACTTTATCAATCATTGCTTTGTTTACTAAAGCTAGCAAATCTCTCTATTATCTATTCAGTGTCGCTACGTGTCAGGAATTAAGAATGACGGCAATCAATCAATTCTGAGCAAATTGGATATGTTATATTTAGGGATTTTTTTAGTTGGTTGTTTGCTATCAGGTTGAACAATGAACATGTACCGGTCCAAAGATCTTAAAATAAGCGTTATTAATTCAGGCATTCAGGGCTGCAAATGGAATGCGGTGAAATAACTGGATAAACGTGAAACCATTCGCAATTAAGCGAGATCCGAATCTGGGTACGATCGGTGTTATTATTACGTAAATGGTATACATTTTATTGGTCGTATTATCTGCCTAAATGAAAAACCGCCAATTAGGTGAACAGTTTAACAGCTCATTATTCAAAGGCCTTTGCAGATGAATGTTGGTGAAAACTAGTACAGGAAGGTAAATTAAATTGCCTACGTTGACGACCATTGGAAAAGTCTTGAAATAAATAATTAGTGGTAAAATAGCCAGTTTGTCCTCTGCTTGGGAAAACGGCTATGATTTAAATTTGGCGGTTCGGTTCTATCACAGCAAAACCGACACTTTTGTCAACAATTGTTGTTCAAGGGAACAAAAATTATTTACAAAGCTAAATTGTTCTAAAAATTCCATTTGAGAGAAGAATTCCGACCAGAGAAATCTATCGATGTCAGCAGCCCGAATCACGACCCATCGGAAGGGTTCTGAACACTACACTCAGTATCCTTCATCTACATTCAGGATTAAGGAGACGGAGAAGTAGATACCTAATCCGATTATGAATCAAGAGTGCAGATTCGTATAAAAGGTGCAGGAGATAAAGGTATTTGCGTACCCACATATAGCCGAACTGTGGATCCAAGTGGACGGAGCCATTGGAACTACTGATTGGCCAAACGAAAAAGAACGCACGAATATCGCTTTTTATTCTGGCTAGCTAAACCCAGGCGAAGATCTAATGCGATGCTTGTGAATCACAAGATACACCATACCACGTTATGCAAGACACGTAGGGAAGAATTAAACAAGTAGAGTTGGTGTGGTTTAGCTTGATTGTTTAGACGATAGCCGTGATAAGGTTGCTGATGGAAAACTTCAATATAATAACTGCCAGATGGGAAGCTATTACGTTGCGTGAATCACCCCAAGACAGATTGATTTCGCTTACAATGGACGGAATATTACATTAGGAACAGACACAGAATCATAATAGTAGAGTCGATTTACAGATGAAAAAACTCAATGAATTCTTAAGGCTACACGAAAATGAATGCATGACCGCTGCTTTAGGAAGTCTGATCAGTGAGTCACCGGAGACATTGACTTGCCTTAAATAAAGCGCAATTTACTTCACAAAGGCTAGATATATTTTTGTAACGTTTCCCTATTCAGTCAACTGCCAATCTGCATAAAAAGTTAACATTACTCTAAACAAATTATTAGCAAATTCCAACATTGTGTATCTCATTCGCACTCCGCGGGCGTCACAATATTTATCCCTTATTTTCTTGGAAGTTCCCTCTCCGTTTTAAAATAGAGCTGTAAAGTACATTTCTGAATATGTTGCTGAGCCTACATGCATGGAAACAGAAGACGACAGCTAGCAGGTTTTTGTAAAAACATTCCACTTTGGAATTGTTTTGGAACATTCCATTTCACTTACTAACTTTGGTAGTTTAATTCAATACCTAAAGAGACGTGTCTGCAATGCACTCACAAACGGCAAACCGCATCTAAAACGAAACTCCCGTACTTGTCAACCACCTATTTACGTCGCAGGACGATCTGGACGACGCGCAAATAAACATCATCAAAGGGAACTCGGATTCCACACGCTGTAGACGCAGTACGAAGCGAGCGAAATCAAGCAAAACACCTACCATTGTCTACGGATGAGTTATTTTCGCAAATAGACATGGGATCCGATGATTGCGTGCAAGAGTGCGCGACGCAGGACGCGGCCCGTAACCTGGGCGATTTATATTCAACGTTCGTGTGCTGGAGTTTTCTAACTTGGACCTACCTACTTTCAAAAGCCGTATATTTTCCATAATGTTGATTAAAAACTGCCTTTTCTATGTAACCCGAAGTGACGAGTTAGTCGTTTGCGTTCGTTAACAGTTGTCGATCCAGAAACTTAGGTACCTACATGACTGTATAGTATAATGGTACCTATACCTACCTACAATTTATTTTTCAACCAACTTCAAAATAGAAGGTTTTCAATTCGACTGTCTTTTTATTATGTCACCTGAGAACTTTCGACTAGGTGAACCGATTTTGATGATTCTTTTTTATTTGAAAGCTGATGCTTCCCGTGTGGTCCCATTTCAATTTGGTTCAGTTCTAACAATGGCATCCATGAGAAAACCATATAAGTCTGAAGTCAGTTTTTTACAGTTTGCATTTGTTAATTTTTATTATTATTTATCATTGCTATCTGAAATACTTCCTACTAATAATAATTGTGACCATTCAACTCTGTAACGGTTGAACCGATTTTATGTGTCTAGATACAATTCCTGGAATAACACATGTGATTTTCTGTATCCTGGAAATTGTGTTCACGCAAGTGAAACCGCGGCGCTGGTTATCTTTCTCTACATTTTTTTATGGTTTACTGAATATTTACCTGAACTGCTGTAGCTTTATTTGTAACTGAAACTGTCAAAACCGATACAAAATTACCGTTCAGTGACGAAGTTTATGAGTAACTGTTAGGCATAAACTGTGGTAGCGTTCTCCCACGTACGTAATGTAGGCAGCTTTACGGAACGTGGGATGACAATTGACGTCGGACCAACTAGAGGTAGGTTAAATATTTTTTTATATTTTTTTTTTATAATTGTGGACATTTTACACAGCGCCATCTAGCCCCAAACTAAGCAAAGCTTATATTATGGGAACCAGATAACTGATACAATACTTAGATACTTTTTGTTTGTAAATACATACATAGAATACAATATAACACCCAGACACAGAACAAACACCTACGTTCATCACACAAATGTTTCTCCTGGGTGGGAATCGAACCCACAACCCACAGTTTAGAAGGCAGGCTTACTACCAACTGAGCTATCGGGCCAGTCAAATAAAGTTAATACAAGTCAGTCAATGCCAGTTAAAAGTAAATACAATCTAAGTGCAAAAAATAAATTTAACTGCACTCGAGTATAAATGTAGAAACATTCGTCTGTTAAGTGCCTTTATATTAACTACTCTAATTAAATTATTTTTATTTAATTTGCAAAATACGAATCGATTAAAAAAATTCATATAATTATCGAAACTGCTCAGAAAATTTCACGCGAATCGGGTGAGAAATGCGACCTGTAGAGAAGACCACTGACTCCATCCGCTGGACATGAAATCATATGAAAGTGAATCCCTATTACTATTATATATTTTGTGGCTTCCATGCGAAAACGGTTGCTACACTACCAAATAGGATATTTTTATCCCCGGAAAATTACAAGTTCCCGCGGGAAAACGGGTAAGTTGCAATGTGGAACTCTATACTATAATTTAGCAGAGCGATAGAAGTGAGCGTTGTTTCTGCTTCAAAACTTGTAATTTACTTTAATCCGTACCGATTTTGATACTCGCGTACAGTCGGATTTTTTTGTCATCGCCGATTTTTAAATTTAGGTTTATTTCCTCCAAAAAGGTGGAAGTTTTCTGTTGCGCCATTCACCGGGCGACTTTTACCTAAGGTCGTAAGGCCCGAGTTAGGGACAATATAATATAGTTCCTTTTAAAAAGACTCCAACCGACTTAAATCCCACCGCATTTGTTTATCTCAAAAATGGGAACATCATCAATGTAGTTAAAGTTGAAATAGACATTATTAAGGATAACTCAAAAACTAACCATCAGATCTTGATCAAATTGAAATGGGACCGCCCTCCCGCGCTGGTGCTGGCTTGCTGTACCAGCTTTTAATTTAAAAAATAATCATCAAAATCGGTTCACCCAGTCGAAAGTCCTGAACACGTCGAATTGAGAACATCCTCCTTTTTTAAACTAGGTTGAAAATAACACCACTCAGAGGCCAATTTTAGTAATATTGCCTACTTTGAAAAACCAAATTATAGCAAAAAAGTCTGTGCTCGCGAGGTCTATTGTTTGCAGTCTACTGGTAGTATAAATAATAAAACAGTGTCAACTTATGATTGTATGTATTTTAATTGTCACTGTGACACGATTTACGGATCTAAAGATTCGCAACGCCGTCAGGTCATGGACATTAAACTTTTAGCTGTTATCAAGGAATTTACAACTGATAAAGAGCATTTGTACTAAAAAACTTATCTAGTAATAGTATGAGAAGATAATCACAATTGTATGATGTAACCAGATATTGCTAGAAAGAATCATTCCGGATTTCACATTATGCATTGTAAAAGGAATTTACTATATTAAATTTACGGTCATTTAAAGTGTGAAAAATGGATCTTATTTTTTTCTTTTTAAGTAGTATTATTATGTAACTAAAACCATGTCATTTGGTGGTGTTATTGCAACCAAGGAATGTTATCTTAATAAGCTTATTTAGATGAGGAATAATATTATCATGAATAAAATAACGAAATAAAATCTATATAGATAAAGATAAGGATCCACCATTTTAAAATGTGAGTATATTTTCAACATTTTGAAATAGAAGGTGATTTTTGTATAGGTAGCGCAGCGCACATGTTTTGGCTTGGTTTACACAAAAATATAGTTTAAGGTGTCCATTATGCAAATTAGTTACCTAATATAATAAATAATAACTTTGCAGCTAATAAAGAATTCTAAATACTGCGCAGTACCAACTTTCTTAAGAGATGAGAATATATCAAAGTAGATACATACTATATTAATTTAAATTAATATATAGTCTAAGGTCCGTATTACAGAACGATGCTCAGTCATCGATCGGTGCTCAAGCAAAGATTTCATTCATAAAGTGATCAATTAGTGAATGAAATCTCTGCTTGAGCACCGATCGACGACTGAGCAACTTTCTGTAATACGAACCTTAGTCTGTCTTTTAATAGCTGTAATACTTTCTTTAGTATTAATAGGTAACCTACTCTACCTACCCTGGAGTTCAAACAGTCTCCGTGTCATATTACAACATTATCCATTCAGCCTATTAGAAAGACAGAGATTAGACAAGTTACTTTCAAAATTTTAAAATTAATATTCATAACAATTTATAATTCTATGGTTTGATATGGGCCTCTTGGTGAATATATTATTGTTTGAATATAATTTGGTGCTTTTTAATTTTTTTTAGTTCTATACCCAAATGGTTAAATGGGACACTATTATTAAGCATCCAATATCTGTCTGCCCTTAAACAGCTATATTTCTTGAACCTACTGATATATATTACAGTTATTTCAGTGAATTTATTTATTTGTATCCTCTATTTATTTATTCCACAGCTTTTAAAAAACATAATAAACAATATTTTACCTAAATGGCTGTAGCCAAAAAAGGTTTTTTTTTATTAAATTTTATACTGTTGATCAGCAACAAGTGAATTATTTAACCTACAAAGTCAATATGTAAGTAATTAAATATAATTATTTATATTCAAAGTTCTTAACATAATAGATACAATTTTTAATATTAAAGTATACATACATAATAATAATTCAATAAATTTATTGGGTTCACTTGCATCTAAAATATTTTTTCTTGATAAAACTTATTATTAGGTTATTTATTTGTTAAGTACATAGAACAATATACATAAAGAATATGTTAGTAAGCAAATTGTACCTACACAAGTTGTCAAGGCAGAAAACATCAATAATTATATAAATAACTACCATGAGGTAGACAACAATTTAATGAAAATTCATACATAACACAGCCTTTTTAATAATAGTGTTCTATAGTAAAGTTTGACAGCTTTGTTTTTGAAGTTCACACTTATTCTTCTGTGTCATACCCAAATGCATTGCAGTAGGTACATATGTCATAAAGGGATAAGTGCAAACTCAAATATACACACCAGCTTAAGAGCTGTCCAACTTAAGTACACAGGGGCATAAGAAACATACTTTCGCATTTATAAAATTAAGTAGAATGATTTCTGAAACTGATTTTGAGATGCAAACTCCCATGATAAGAAAATTATATTGTATTTAAGATTACTAATTTAGCTAAGTTAGCATTTGACACATATCAAATCCGCATTTGAGAGATGATTATGGTTGAATAAAGATGCATTAATTAGTAAAATGGTTTAAGATATGGGATTCGGTTATTTGAAGAAATTAAAACTATTTTATAGTTTATTTGACAGTAACCTGAGGTTGGCATCCAGATAGACATAAAAACGTTGGCAGATGAAATAGATAAATTGTCAGAGTAAACATAAAGCCAATTTAATCGATATAAAATAGGTATTTATTTTTTAAAACAACTCACCTTTCATCTTCGGGTGCGGGCGCCGACTGAGGTTCCTCCTTCCCATCCGCCGAGTCGCCGGGCTGCGACTCCGCCGCCGCGTCCAGAGCACCACTATCACACGCATTCACTACACTGCCACTAACCACTGCACTCACTGGACTACCGAAGCCCTGACTATCATGGCCTGGCTGCGCAGTATAAGTGGAATTGACTGGCAACGTGACCACAGGCGAATTAGTCCCCGAAACCGTCGCCTCCACTGGCGCTACGCTGCTCTGAGACATGACTGGCACAACGCCTCCATATCCTAGCCCCATACTTGTCTGTGACTGCACAACATTAGGGTGCACCCCACCGCCCATAACCGGCATAGTCTGAGGTTGCATTGACATCGGAATGTTCTGGTGACTCATCTGAGGCACTGCCTGGTTTGATACATACTGAATTGGCCCCTGTCCACCCACCTGCTGAGGCATCATATTCTGCTGAGCCATGTGCTGTGCAACATTTGCCGGCTGCAAGTATATTTGTTCTGAGGCGGGTATCTGCATACTTGGCTGATTCCCGTCTAGAGTCATTTGCATATTCTGAGGTGCCGCTGTGATCATCTGTATGTTCCCCTGCTGCACATTTCCTTGCTGTGGGATAGAGTGGACATTGTTTGTTTGCTGCTGGCCTGCCAAGCTTTGGAGATTCGCTGGCAGTGTTGAGCCTTGTGGTTGAGATGCCATGGGCTGTAAATTTGTAGGAAGAGTTGCACCTTGCTGTGATGTAACAATACTTGTGAGCACTTCTTGGGGCAACGTCTGGCCTTGCTGGCTCATTTGTGATTGCTGAGTATGGTACTGAGAGACATTATGTTGAGGCTGAACCATCTGCTGCTGAGAAGATGGCATGCTGGCAGTTAACATGGACTGGGCATTGTTTTGTTGGTTTACAGCTTGATTATACTGCTGCTGTACTCCAGACATGCCCTGCTGCTGCATTTGAGGGTGCATATTGGTCACAACTTGTTGCTGAGGTTGAGATGGAAGCTGGTGCATTTGAGTCTGCATTTGTGGAATTTGTTGATTATTTCCTGAGAGCTGAGTTGGCATTTGCATCTGCTGTATATGGTTAGGGATTTGCTGGTTTTGCAAGGCTTGAATTTGTGCTTGATTGGGCAGATGCTGCAGTTGGGCTTGTTGAGCACCCATCGCTTGTTGTTGTCCTTGCATATGATGGCTCTGTCCTATATTAGGTATCTGTGCTTGTTGCATGTGCATCTGTTGAGGGTTTTGCTGCCCTTGCATCTGCTGCATTTGCAGCTGTTGCATTTGAGGTTGCTGATTAGGCACTTGCTGCATCTGACCTTGGTTAGGCATTCCCTGCATTTGAGGCATCTGCTGCATATTAGCCATTTGTGTTTGAGGCAAATGCTGGCTCATTTGTTGCATTTGCTGGTTTGGCATCTGTTGCATCTGCTGGTGCATAGGTATTTGCTGAATAGCAATAGCTTGTTGATTTGCAATGACTTGCTGCAACTGGTGCTGTGGAAAGCTTTGTGGAATCTGCTGAACTTGTTGCTGCAGCGAAGTCTGTGGATGGTTTTGAGTAGCATTCTGCATAGTGATATGAGTCATGCTCTGGGGATGTTGCTGGGCCACCTGCTGATTTGCTTGCATATTCTGATTGGGCATCTGTTGTGGCATTTCTAAAGGAGGAGATTGCACCGAAACAGATTGATTCACTGGCATTGATTGCTGCACTACATTTAAAGGCTGTGTTAGAGACTGTCCAGGAGAAGCCATAGGAAACTGTTTCTGAAGTGTTTGCTCTAACTGTTGCACAGTAGGTGTATTACCCTGCACATCTTTAGGCCCTTTATTAATCAGATCATTAGGTATTTCATCATGCTGACTATCATTTATCACAACACCACTATCCGGAGCTTGCAATACATTTGTTTCTGTTAAATCCAAATTATTATTTAAAGTAATAGGTGCATTCTGCTGAGTAGATGTGTGATCTAAGTAGTCCATACACATCCACCGACCTCTACGAAATGGCTCTGTGCTCTCTATTTTAACCACTTTAAATCGCTCATTCCTAACATGTTCTTGTATCTCTTTCATACCTTCTTGAGGTTTGGCATTTCCTATGAGATTGATGATACTGCCCGCACCGGCGTTAGTGACGCTCACATGCATGTCCGTCACTTCTTGGTTATTACTATTTGGCACTGCTCCTCCTATCTGGTTGGCGGCGCCGTCCTGGCCTACGATGGCGAGACCGTACTGGGAACTCGTTGGTATCACTGGGGCACAACCTAGAGATGCACTCGACGCGTTATAAAACACATCGTCTTTAGAGAACGTATCTTCCGAATAACTTGGTGTCTCATTCTCAATGTCAGTCACTCTCGATATGTCGTCGGTGTGAGATTCATCTAGATCGTCAGCGGAGTCCTCGCCAGCATCGGTGCTCACCCGAGACCCGACCGTAACACTGGTGATCTGAAATGAAGATATTTTCCTTGGGTTATGGGCGGCTTGCAGACTCGTCGGGTGAGTCACTCCCTTCTCCGACTCGTTCAGCCGCAGAGATTCGCTGGTTGTGCGGTGAACGACGTTGTTATACTTGTTTTTCTCACTAGTTTTATGTGACTTTTGAATCAGATTGTCAGCCATTATGCCGTCCGAACCGAATGACTATCTAAAGAAAATTTCACTGTTTATTGGCTTCAGAGACATTTGATAGACTTTTCAATCACAACAATATATGTAGTATAAAATCATTGTACACTCACAATTTCACAAACACAGTAATTTAACTACTAAAGTTCTCAAAATTCATTAGTAAACACACACAGTTGCGAACATCTTTCAGACGGCAGCAACATGGCGGCCATTTATGCGCAATGCATTGGTTTGACAATTTGCAGTAGACTATAGAGTAAACATTCTAGATAAATGTGCCTTAAGTTGTGTCTATGGTTGCGAGATAGCAGCACTGAGCACAGCAGCAATCACTAGATTCTAATTTCTAATGGCCTAAATTTGACTTTCCTTCCACGCATTACTATATCATACAAAAACTTTATGTGCTTTTTATTTTTAATGTTGCTTATTTTATATTATTGTTTATATAATTATATATTTAAATTAAAACGTCAATGTAAATTAAATAAATCGCCCTTTTTAAGCTTAAGCTACTTGAATATCAAGCAGCACTGTTTACGGCCCATCACGAATCCAATAATTTGTGTACATAACTCTTATGTTCCACGCAGACGGATAGAATCGGTACAGTCGTCAGCATATATAATTAGTTTAGCGTTAAATTCAAGTGAATTTCATTTAATAATATTTTTAAAATGTTAAATGCACAGAAATAGGTTTGGATTTAATAAAGTCTATTTTTCTTAAGTTTTGGCTCCACACTTTTGTGTATTTAGCCAGTGTCAAGTAATTGATAATTTATCAAGTTATCGATATTTAACGCAAATATGTGTCAATTCACAGTCGAAGTCATCAAGTCAAGTCATAGTCAAGTCAGTCTAGTCAAAGTCATACTCCTAGTAAAGTGGTGGCAACTTTACTTGAAGCTTCTATGGAGTTTTGGAAACAAAACGAAAAGAAACGTTTCACCATCATTATACCATTTTCCCACACTCACGCCTGTAATCCATGGTAACCAATTTTATGCACTAACACTGAAAATAACACAAGTTTTGAAAAATAATACAATGCGGTGACGAAATCTTTTTCGCTTTCCCGCCATAACTCCCAAAAAAAAAGTTTATTTACTACTGAAAGGTTAAACTCGGTTCATGCTATTCATTCCGTAGGGGGAAAATATAATAACTCGTGGCCCGTTAATGAAACAACCCACGTCCATGGATAATATTATAATGCTGCAGGCCTAGCACGGCCGGTGGATAACTTCTCCCCAGGGAGTAGATAACAAACTTATCCTCACTGTCACTTTATTCCACTCTGCGAGCATGGCCGCGACAGTGGAAAGCTTTATCCGGGGGATAAACGGCGGGAGTAGCGTTTTTAGATTTCTCTACCGTATTGTTGCCAGTACGAGAAAATTTAACTAAAATGACATTACATGCTTCAATATTTTGTTCAGTCCATCAAACCATCGATAATTGTTCGGCTAAATATACTGGGATTCAAGACAAAATATAAAAATTAAGAAAAAATAAGGTTTTTGAGTCTGTGTCCTTGTGTTAATCAAAACACAAGGACACAGACGACTACTATGTATATGAGTGAGAGTAAGTGAGTATATATTAAATTATATTAAAATTTTATTTTGTTTGTAATATGAGCGGAAAAACGTGATTAATTATTGTGTAGTAGTTATATTTTAAATTTTTATATGTATATATTTTATAATAAAATATACTCAAAAAATATATGCATCATTTAAGTTAATTACGTAAATTAAATTATTTCCTTATTAAAACTAAACTAATAATTGTATTTTCACGAATATTTCGCTATGTATTTTTTTTTGTATTGAAACTCATTTTCCGGGATTTAGAAGGGATTACTTGTATTCCGAATGCTTCTCCCGGTGTAACTTTCGCTCCAAAATTCGAGTTCCCGCGATTAAACATAGTTATAATAGGCACGCGACATTTTTGTGCCTATTAAAACACTTTGACTTCCTTATACCCACCTACAAGAGTCGAAGATAAATACTCTCTGCTTTATGTCAATTCAAGAGAATATTATCCACTTTCTTCCGAGTCCGTGCTCTGAAGCTGGGAGTAGCGGGATATAATGTCTACCATAATGTCAAAGGGAAATATTTCTTTCCTCTCCTCGTTGCCGTGCTACGTAAGGTGGAGAGGGGGATTATTTTCACTGACAGGTGGAAAAAACCGGGGGAAAGACAATTTCTCCACATGCCGTGCTAAGCCTGCTGGTTCACTGCGGCGGCGGCGGGCGTTTACAGTAATTTACTATCACTGCGCACTAAATCCCTCATAAAGAATACTTACAAAGATACAAATAATACAAAGTCAGGTCTTTTACAGTTCTGCTCAACAAAACATAATTTACCAATTTGCTTGCACCGTAAGTGTCAGAAGGTAATGATGGCATCATAGAAATATAATTCCTCTATGGATGGCACACTAAAAACCCATATGTCGTCGTACGTAAGGGAAAAAAATATAATTCTCTTTGCTCTGCTCACACACGAATTAAATCTACCTATGTGTGATCTGAGCATCTCACTTTCATGTATTATTATTGTTATTGTAATAGCACGCCTATACCTATCTTCCTGTTAAACAGTTACTCTATTAGTATTTCAAGTAAGATGAGATCAATATTTAAGTTAAGATCAACAGTTAATTTTGGTTCTTTAATTTTATCTACATTTTCCGTATATCCTACAGTGTTTTTTTTCTTTAATCTGTGGTCTATCCACTCATTATTTGTCTATGGTGAAATAAAGTTTTGCTACTCGACGATAGATGGCAGCTTTAACAATTACTCTACATATTATACCTACAACTTGACTACATACCAACCTAAGCGTTAAACTATACTAATTACATTAAGCTTTAATAGATGTCATTAATATAAATTTAAATTTCCAGTTTCCAACACATACAAAATGCATTAAGTACTTAGGTGGTGTTTCTTTCACATTAATCTAAGATTATTTACTGCTTAGAAAACTTATTGTAAAAGCATAAAAGCTTGTAAGTACACAGAGTAGAGAGAAAAAAATCGGTGAACTGGTACAATATACCTATATTGTACCAGTTCACCGATTTTTTTCGATCTACTCTGTGTACTTACAAGCTTTTATGAAGCCTTAGATTAGAGACACGTTAATAAAATTAACACTTGTAGGTACGTAGTCAATTAAGCGACTGTAACTGTCTTTAATGCACCGCAATAAGAGTTATATTTGTATGACATGTTTACCACAGACAGCATAAATCTACAACCGATTCATGAAATCATGACTAATATAGACATACATGTATTGTGTAAAAGTGTTACCTAATGGAATCCTAGCTATAGATTTCATTTTAGTCAACTAGATCGGACCCTTCGAGAAATAACCAGTGGATGTCTAACATGCCGGCTGTCTAAGTATTAGTTATCATAATTATTATGAAAGGCATGCCGCATTTAAGAATTGGCTTAGACCTTACAGTGGCATTGGTATCAGGGATTTTTGAATTGCAGTTTATTGTACGAGCATTTCTTACGGGGCAAAAATCAGAGCGTTGCAAACATACGCAGGTGCCAGCGGCGCCGCGGCGGCTTCACGGATGTCACCGTGCTCACCACAGAATATGATTTCCTGTTCCGTTGGTGTCACTGAAGGCGACGTCCAGGCTGCCGGCGGCAACTCTTAAATGAGGAGCCGGTTAACTTGTTCGTAAACTGCAGAACTTTTCCGGAATTTACCGGGAACTCTTTTTTTTCTTTCCCTCGGGAGAATGAGTAAATTGTGAGATATACTACGGAGCGTTTCGTATAAAATAAATTATGTAGGTAAAAAATTACGTAGCAGGTAAGTGTTGTACATAGTTTCTAGGTACCTAAATGTTGCTAGGAGTGGGCATATACCTACTACCTAATCTACATACTAATAATTAGGTAATTAGATAACTGCGCAGATAACTGTTAATTTATTTCTTATGAAACAATTTCCAACTCCATCACCATCATCAGTCTATAAACATTATCTGGTAAACGAACAAAGTCCGTTTACTTTCCTCTTACTTAGGTAGTTACTGCATTTTATTTTATACTTAGCAATTATTTATGAGCTAGATGAGGACACATCACGCGACGCAGTCATCAATGCTAAAATAGTTACCTAAATAATGAATTATGTATGCAGTTGTATACTGTATTTTATCTGGAAAGTAGGTAATAATGCCCGAACGATATTTTGCTTTTACTATAATAATAATAAAAAAATATACTTAGAACTTAAAAAAGTACCTTCATTAATTTCAAGAATCAAAAGTACCAGAAGATATATAATTAGATGTAAAATAAAATATTTAATGAAACTAAATCAAAAAACTTACATACAATTCAGTGTCGCGACGTATATACGGAGCCTGCGACCCGGTCGTGGACAAAATGCGCACCGAGAGCTCCCGAGACCCGACCCCAGCTATTACCCGCAAGGTCTCAGCATCGCCAGCCGATTTAGCCAACATCCCCACCAATCGCGGTGACACTTCTTAAACGAAGGTAATTTGCTATTATTTGTAAATTGGCGGCTGAGCGACGTCCGCCGACAGTCTCAGTTGCTCCGGAGCTCGGGTACCGACCAGGGATAACCTGGGCCCAGCTCCGTGCTTATATCAGCGGTGAGACACCAGCCTTAAGCAAACAGCGCTCGCATTGTCTCCCCTGCCGAACGTGGCGCCAGTCGATAAGATACAGTCCGCAGATAAACATGAGTGCGTGAAGACATGAAGGCAACTGAAGTGAAATACGAAGACGACGAGATGGACGGAGACAGCGATGAAGAGATCGGATGCGTCGGCAGACTCATGGTCTGGGCGCGCATCAATCCCAACCTCATCATGTTGAAAGTGACTCTCTTTGTGATGTACGGAGCCACGGCTTCTCTTCTACCTTATCTGACGATACACATGCAGAGCATAGGGCTTACTGTGCCTGAAATTTCTTTTGTATATTTAGCTTTGCCATTTACAACGTTTCTGAGTCCACCGATTACAGGTAAGATTTTATCAAAATACGCTGAAGGTGCTGTCGGTATGTGAGATATGTTTAAGAGAATGTGGTGGTTTTAGGATTCCTGGTGGATCGTTTTGGAGAATACAAGCCAGTAGTGATCACCGCACTGATTCTTAACGCCGCGTTTCACCATTCACTACTGCTCATCCCTCACCAGGAGACTCCCGGAGTGATGCCGTCAGCCTACGTCATGCGGCATCCGATCACAAACAGCGTAGAGGTACGTACAATTATAGATTTGTTGCGAAACAGACCCCTAAACAATTGGTCCTTGTTGGTAACTCAGTACACCTAAGAATTTGAGCAAATCGTCTTCATCCGGCCTCTGGGCGAATTAACTGGTAGGTAGGTAGTGTCTTGTGAGTCTGTATGTTTGAATTAGTTAAGGGAATTAAACGGAACTCATGTACGTTGGATTACCCTTGAACTGGTGCTATAGTTATGTGGCCCGTTCCAAAGATAATGGACCAAAAAGGTAAACTGTGCAGTCACATGCACAGGCCAAATTTAGAAGGATGTGTGATGGGTTCGGATTGGTTCTCGAATGTCTCTCCCCAGCTGACCTTAATAAGATTTTATTGCATGTCCTAAGTTAAGACAATAGGCCCAAGTTTACTGGAGTGACAGTTATAATGTTATAATTGATATTGTTTTTGCTTATTTTTACGATTACCTGTCGCATTAAATTGGTTTAATTTTTTTGAGCCTCCATAGAAATCCTAGGTCATCCTCAATTAAGTAGTTTCTTTGTCAATATAATTTATTCTGTTTTTAAGCAATTATTGAATGTATTTGTCATAGTTAACGTTTGATATTGGAACATACAGAGAACACAAACATTGGACTCAACTGCCGTTTTATGAATTCTTTACCTAATGTATTCTTTGTATCCATATTTACTTAAGTCATGAATAAGAAACATGTTCAATTTTATTCAAGATAATAAACAGCTCTAGTTTTTAGTTCACGAAAGAAAGAGAACATGGCATAACAATCCACACTAGGCTTTGACGTTTCAAACACATCGTGTATCTTGCAAATTGTTGTATTTTTATTATTGTTGTCATCTTATCGTAGATTTGGTGGAGCCCCTGTCCCAGCAGGGAATGCCCCGATGAAGATGAAACGGTTGACTTTGTACTTGATCGTTGTGTTGATCATTGTCAGTTGCTTAAACCAATGGAAAGTCCAGCGAGTGACCCCACAGACGATAAAGATGATCTCGATTTTCATATAAGTCATAAGATACTACCACCAAATTTGTCTAACACCAGGTAAGTAATCAAGATAAAACACAACAGCTCATGAGCGCAACATTTCACGAGTAGATTACACGAGTGATTACAACTGACAATAGATATCTACAAATCAAAATTCAAACTGTTCTTTTTAAAGTCATTATCATCCACAGTACTTTATATTAAGTAGTTCCTTTGCACCTTGTCCTTGTCCATTGCAGTGCACCAATAGACTGGTAGGATGGCTTACATTATGTTTGTTTATATGTTGTCTCCACTCATGTACTTCCTTTGGCTCCATACCCAATGGTTCAAATGAGGCCAACCCATTTCACTTTTGCTTACCTTTAAGCTACTTATGTTAAATTGAATCTCATTCTGATCACATTACCCGATGGTATCTGACTCAAAAAATAAAAATTGCGTCACAGCTAAATATGATATTTAGTGAAAGACAAGTTTCCCAATTTACCAAGACGTACGTGTAAATTTTGAACATGTCTGCGCTAAAAATAATTTATCTGTATCTAAACCAAAAAAGGAATATGCTTATTTTCAGAATAACAGCATTAATCAGACGCGAAACATCCTTTGCGTCTTATTAAATAAAAGCGATAACGTAATGCTGCTCGGAATCCACGTAAATATTTGTGTTGCGTAAAATTTTATCACTCTTAAGCCTTCTGAAGAACTTCCAAAGGCAGTAAAAATTGCGGAAGTTGAAAACATCTATTTTTGCATTACATTTAGCAAGTCGTTTTGATTTTTTCAAACCATTTAAAAAAATCAAAACGACTATGAAGTGCCTTCCGCGGGTTATTTTCAAGAAGTAATATTTCTTACAGTTACTCAAACATAACCGATGACGAAGATTACAACGATGCTGCCTATTTTCTTATTGAAATTCACAATGACTTAGGAGAACCTAAAGAACAACTGGGAATAGAAATGGAAAGAGTAAGTTATTTTCGAAGTTGCAAATGATATTTTATTTAAGAAAGTAATCATAATAATATTAATTTACAGGATGAAGATGACCCAATTACAGATTTTAGGTCAAGATTTGGAGAAAAATTATTAATAGCTCAAGGTGTAAATATTACTGCCCTTGATAAAGAGGACTTGAGGTGTGGAGGCCTAGTGATGTTACACAATATGACCAAGCTCTCTCAACAAAGACTAGAAATCCTCTCCGCCGATTGTATGGTACAAAGATGCGATTTCAGGTAAATCGACGTCACTGAAACACTTTATACCCAGACAAACGTAGTAACACCTGATTTATTATTGTTTATTTATAAGTCAAGTACTTAATTTATCTATGTTTGCTGAAATAGTAGCTATCAGTTAAAGATAAATTGACATTGGAATATTACAGGAGGGGCGGTCCTGATATATGCCCACCGGATTACAAAGAGAGTGATGATAAAACTTTTTATATTTACTTCTTTCTGAGATTTATGGGAACTATCATGCTGTCTGCAGGGGTTACTATCATGGACCCTATTGCTTTGACCATGATACAAAAGTATGGAGGAGATTTCGGCAGAGAGAGATTGTTCTCAAGCATTGGAATGGCAATATTCTCTCCTATCACGGGCATGCTTATAGATATGAGGAGTAAACAAGTTGGTACGTACTGCGGCTGTGGCATCTTGTAATCGTTATCTTCAATGTCAATATGTTACTAATGTTTGCATTTTTCGCAGGTTATACTGACTATTCAGCTGCTTTCTACACGTATGATGTTTTGCTTCTAATTTCTGCAATTACTGTTGCTGTTATGCCTTTGGGAGCTAAATTACCAGCTGATAACTTACTCAGGGACCTGATTAATATTATCAAGATGCCGCATATCATTGTATTTATATTCTTTTTGTTTGCTTTGGGCAACTTCTGGGGATTTATCGAGTCATATTTGTTTATTTATTTGAAAGAGCTGGGTGCGCCAAACTTTTTGTTAGGTAAGTGATTGAGTATAAGCAGCTTTGATATTCTGATGTTCAAGTATTTTTATTTAATTGAAATCAATCAGTCTGAATTGATAGTTAGGTTGTACCTAGTTACTTATTTGAAATTCCTTAATACAGCTGTCTAAATGTCAAGAAAGTTTTGAAAATATTGTTTTGACTACTGTGCAAAGATCTTTACTAATGCTACAACCTATATATTTATTGGTATTCAAAACCATTCCTTAGCTACAATATAGCAAAAACTATAGTATCAGATCACATATAGACTAACCTAATCCCGTCAAGTTCAACAGTAATTGATTCAGCGTACCTACAGATTATCATTAACATCTGTCCAGGAATAACCGTGACCGTCGGCACATTAAGCAGCATCCCGTTCCTTTACGGTGCGGACGCCATCACTGCGCGGATCGGCCACGTTAACGTCATCATCGTCGCGTTCTTCTCCCACGCGGCCAGGCTTGTCGGCTATTCATTTATAGAGTAAGTATTGTCAATCTCGATAGTATTTATACATCACAGAGTAATTTATGAGCACTACCATAACTTTTATCTCATGTTCACATTTGCTTTAATTTGCATTGTACTAGTTTGCCTCATCTTTAGATAATACCTCCTATTTTAACTACTGAAATCACATTTAAATAGCCTCTAATACTTATAATCAGCAGACTTTTAGGTATAGTAGGTAGGACTAGTAGGTAGTAGGTACAACGTTTTCAGATCAATAGTTTTCTTTTTTATTATGCATGCAGTATTTACCTGTAACTGTGATGACACTTAGCAATGTTTCCTTTTTAATGCGTTATCGGATCTGGCTACGGTGTACATTATGTTGGTGATCGAAAAAATAAATAAAGAGTTTAGCTTTGCTAGGATAACATCTTGCAAGATGTAATCCTAGCAAAGTCATCAACATCTATATGAATAACTTTCTTGGTTACCACCGGGAAGTAGGTTTTATCTTAGTCTGAATTACCTTTTATGCCTGCATTGTTTCCGTAAATTATCTTAAACGCTTCTGGTATGTTCTGTGACAAATGTTAAATTAGCTGTGGGTGGCTTTATTCCTGTGTTGGCAAATTTTGTTGTAAATGGAATAGTTTACATATTTCTCTAGTAAGTGTTATAGCTAAGCACCTAATTATATTTTCATGTTTCCAAATCGTCATTATGTCGCAAATTATATACAAACAGCAGCCACCGCGCCGCTTAACAAAGCGTGCATGTTTACGAACTATTAAAGGTTGTTCCAGAAATATAGAGTTTGATAGTACCAACAATAACTAACTTATCAGATAAAAGATGATGCATACATAGTAATTGCTAATTGTATCTCACTAATGTTAACATATGCCTTGATCTCGGATGTCTACATACCAGGCATACAATAAAGCAAAATAAATTTGAATGCCATTGGTGTCGATTCTGTGTCGCATACTCTAAAGCTAAACGAAATTAACATATTTCTGTCTTTTTCATTTCCCCTTTATCAGAAGAGTACCGCCATACTTTAAGTTTACTTTAGTTTTAGAGCATCATCAAGCATCATTTTAGGTACCATTGTGGCATTGATACATACTGTAAACCTGATTAAAAGGCGTAAATACGCATATTATGATCGTTCATTTAGCTCATCAATCTCGTAATATCGAGATTTAGCCTTAAAGCGATCTCTGCTGTCTATTCGTATCGAGATTTAGTCTTAAAACTTCTATCCCGACTAATCTTCCTAAAAGAGTATATTTAATACACAATTATCACATCACAATAATATTATAAAGGCGAAAGTTTGTATGTGTATGTGTGTTTGTGTGTATGTGTGTATGTTTGTTACACCTTCACGCTCAAATGGCTGAATGGATTTGGATGAAATTCGGTACCAAGATAGCTTATACAATTAATTATACCTATACATACTACTTAAACTTATAAAATGTAGCCTATATTGACATATCGGCTACATTTTATTCCGTAAAAGTGAAATTTTCCCGTGGGATGTGCAAATGATAAAGATACTTTTTATACGCGGGTGAAACCGCGGGGCGCAACTAGTTATACTATAAACGTAGATTATTACACACACGTATATTATTAACATGCTTTTAGCTTATATATCACACACACACTTATACATCACACCATCACACTTCACACTAATGTTATAAAGGCGAAAGTTTGTATGTGTGTTTGTGTGTATGTATGTATGTTTGTTACTCCTTCACGCTCAAATGGCTGAATGGATTTGGATGAAATTCGGTACCAAGATAGCTTATACACTGGATTAACATATAAGCTACATTTTATCCCGGAAAAGTGAAATTTTCCCAAGGGATGAGCAAATAATTAAAATACTTTTTATCCGCGGGTGAAACTGCGAGGCGCAACTAGTCATAAATTGTAATAAATTGTTTGGAGATTAGAAAAAGCAGGTACACGTTTCATAAACCACTGTTTTAAAGTATATCTATCAATAAAGACAGTATCATCAGACAGACAGTATCAGTAAAACGAGATAATTGGATAATATTCTTTGAGTTGTAATTAATACATTCAGCACTGACCCCGCTTCGTAGGCAGTAAGTGTACATGTGGATGACGACGACGAGATCAATCGATAAAAAAGTTATAGGTAAAGTTACCAGTAGGATGCCATCTGAAGCAGGTGGTCTGTTTAGTGAAATTCTCGGTGTGGAAGGAAGATATTGTAGGTATTCTGGGAATTGAGTTAATTGTGTAAATGTTTCATTGCTCGTAAAACATTTAGAATAGAATTTGAATGTGGAATAAGTAACAAGACACGAGATCTAGTTACTTCCTTAATTAGTAGGATAAGCAGAGACATCCTATTACGTCTTATATTTAAACGTCCTGTGGCAAAGCTGACGGATGTAACAGTACGTTATGTATTTGGTTGCCAAGACATCTTCAGTTACCTTAGTTACGGCTGTTTATTCATTAAAACTCCATTTAGAGGATTAATGTACATACGACAATTCGCATTGTCAAGTTTACATGAGGACAACGATGTCGCGTGGGAAGAACCTCGTGACTTATTTGATGTAGCACATATAGTACACATTCGCGTAACACACGTTCAGGCTCTGTGGTGTGGTGGTCGAGCAGGTTGAGACAACCTGGAGACGACGGGTTTTTATCCCGCGGCAGGATAAATATTTGTGTACAGAAAAGCGCATTTTTTTTTGTTTGGGTGTTGGAGCCATTGCCTTTGTAGTTCCTGGGTCCCTAGATACAGGGAATCCTAGTTAGAGTCCAGGATCCTATGTATGTCATCGTAGGGCGATATTATTAATATTCCACACTTTCACTTGAATAATTTTTTGTGATCATTACACAGATTCCTTATTATGTAGTACATATTTGAGGTTTTTTTTTACCGTCATTTGTCCGTAACTTGATGATTTGTAGGTACATATTTGTATATTCTCTTTCAGGAATTCTTGGTGGTGCTTCCCTTTCGAAGCTATGGAATCTCTCTCAGTTCATCTGATGTGGGTCGCAGCGGCAACCTACTGCGCTATGCTGGCTCCTAAAAGTCTTCTGGCGACTCTCATTGGTGTTCTAGGGATGGCGCATTTCAGTCTCGGTAAGTGTTTTGGTTTACTTGTTTTAGCGTAGTGTGCCCTTTGTGATTTAGATTTTCCTTTTACATTAAAAACCGATCTGTTAATTACACTAAGCAGGCGATGATAGGATACTTAAACCATAAATCCTTACCAACTAATAAGCCACTCGTCAAATAATCTAATTAAGTGTTTTGCAATAAAGTATTTGAATTTGAATTTGAATATTTACTGCAGAGCTGACAACCGTTGGGGAAAGCGTGTCCTTGAGTTGAGAACGCGATTTAGCAAACGTAGTGTAAGACGCCTACCGACGACTTACGCCGAATGGCTGGCAGTCTTTCGACGAGAAAAGCCGAAGACCGGGCTCAATGGCGTACCTTGGGAGAGTTCTATTCCAGCAGTGGACTAACACATGCTGATGATGATATGATAATGAAGCCGCTTGAAGTAGCGCATGGGGGAGGTCTATGTTTAGCAGTAGACCTCTTCAGGCTGATAATGTTTACTTGAAGTCAAAGTCAAAAGATGTATTACAAATAGGCTATTTTTAGCATTTACAACTTATATTATAATCCCCTTTCTTGTCATTGGCCATATTTATCTCCGTGAGTTTTCCATAGATCATCATTTGTATAGCATTCCTTACGTTTTTATTAGCAAAACATTCTTATTTGTCTCATAATATTTGAGAGAGTACATATTAAATAAAAATACAAAACAAAAGTACCGTTTAACATCCTAGTCTAAATGACTATATCAGAACTTTTTCGGATTATTAACGCCAATTTTTCTCTACCACAAAATAGATAAGCACTAGGAATTATAAACTTTCCTTAGTAGAGTAATATTGAATAATCATAATATGCTTATAGTCCTTGATGTGATAGATAACTAACTAAATATAACAAACGGAAGAGATGGAAAACACTTATGGCTAGAATAAATATCAGCTGGCAAAAATACAAGCACCAGCGATCACAGCGATTGGAACCACAAGATAAACGTGAACGAACTTTCATCTCTTAGCAAATAAACACGACTCAAATTAAGCTTCAAAGATTTACAATTTACATTTGAATTTGAATTTAGATAATGTTATTGACGTCACTCGGAAAACAGGTAAGTATCACGTTTTAATTTACGATCCTGGCTAAAATATTGTGTCGTCATTCGTCAACAAAAAAATATGTACTCGTTTCACTTCTATTAAATTTAGATAATATTTGATTTAATATTAATAATAATTATATAGTAAATGTGAAAGCTGACGCGACTGGCATTAATTAGCCTGTTTAAATGATTAATGGTCTTTACTTCATTTAAAAATTCAATAGACAAAGGACGTTCAGTTTTTCAACAGACATACAAACTAATTGAAACTCTCTCTCCTAAATCGTTCCAGGTCGAGGCAGCGGCAGCTTCGGTGGTGGCCTTCTCATCGCGTCTCTTGGTACCCGAGAAGCCTTCCGCTACATGGGGCTTATAGCTTTCCTCGGCGGAGTGCTTTATGGTCTACTGCATTACTTCTGGCTTCGACACATTAATATGACCGGGATCGAAGATGCCTGCGAACCTGACACTGGTATTCTTTTCATTTCATTACTTTTTAATATAACATGGATTTTTTTCACTTATAAAGATATAATGCACACTATTTGTAACTTACATACCACTTAATTATATACGTATATTACAACATCACAATATTTCAAAGTCTCATATAGTACTGGCATATTTTCCTATAGTTTAGTTGAAAAAGCTAAAGCAGCTATACTGTCAAAAAATTTCGCCTATAAGTTTTATTATAACGTTATCATCTTCCATATAATGATTATATACGAAGATACATAATAACATTAATCATTTAATATAATTCCAGAAAGTGGGGAAGGTGACAAGCTTAACGGAGAACCTCTCAGAAAAGATGCGGAGACAATGGTGTCTCTGGAAAGACTGCACATTATAACGCGGTTCAATCCACTCGGCTCTCTTCACTCTCTGCCGAGAGGATCTCGGGCTAGAGTACGTTAAATTTCCATTATTTAGACTCACGACTTTCAAACTTCCTTGGAAGAAGTTAATAATAGAGCAAAAGAAGCGGAACTTATTTCCGCCATCAAAGTCCACCATCGAATGACCAGAAGACATACAAAAAAACTCTATCGTTATAATTATGCGTAGCATCCCATAACGAACAAAGCGATTGGCTTCCACTTTTATCGTGCGAATAGCCATAGAGTGGGAATTCTGGCTGAGTTGGAGGTGAATTTCGAACTAAACTTTCGTTTGAAACGCTGATTGCTTTATTCCATGACATGTATAAAGTGTTATGTAATTTAGATTTACTTCACCATAAATGTAAAACTTTTTTTTTTTTCAGTTTTCGCAAGGCGATATCAATGAATGCCGCAGCCGCAGCGGCAGCAATAGTCAGCGCCGCGGGAGCAACTACGAAGGTTCAGCGTCTAAAGTAGACCTTCTGCGGTCAGCGCTTGAGATCAGCAACCACCATGGCAAAGGGCACATTTCTAATCCAGTATTAAATTGTCAGAGGAACTCGAATGTTTACAAGGTAAGCGTTCAATCGAAATAAAATACACCAGATACCATGTTGATCAGGATGATTCGAAGTGACGTTTGCTCAGTTTGGTGCTCAGTTTTTTGTGAAGTTAACTTGGGATCCATGAGTCGTAGCTTCGAATTCTATGATTAGCTTGTGTTTCTCGAGATGAAATGTGGTAAGGTGAGTTTTGCCATTTTTTTTAAATATTAAGGAATGACGTGACGTAGCCACGTGCCGTGAACTAACCACTCACCTGATGTTAAGGGACACGGCTGCCCATATCAGTTGCAGTATACTCTATGCGTTGAACTCTAAAATATTAGTTTCACGTGACACTGCACTGCGCACGTCATCCTGAGACATCTGTACAATCTAGTAAAAATAAAATAGTAATCTTACTAGACTGTTAGATTAGGTCATAAAGTCTCAATTGCCCAGTAATTTTACTAGCTACACTGCCCTTCAAACCGGAACAGCAGTGCTTGCTTACTACTGCCTGGCGGCAGAATAGCTGGCGCAGCGGTGGTACCCACCTAGACGAACTTTCCAGAAAAGTAATACCAACTAGTAAATCTCATCCTTAAGCTAAAAAACTGTCACGAAACACTTAACGATCCAACAATCTTCCTTGAGAGCCTGCAGCGAGCTGTTAGCCCCACCATCTTTGGTCATATTAATGAAAGTTGGTACTTCTCAGGAGACAAGTCAACCATGTGCACAGCCAAAGGTATGTTAGTTCATTATACAGAATGTTAGAATGAGAACCCATTTCTGTTCCAGCAAGCCCACAGCGCACCAAAGCTCGCACTGGTCGGACTAGTTCAACGCAACAATATATCGCAACCAATCCTGTCAGAATTCGATCCCAGGCGTCGCGATTCAATACCAGAAGAGGCTGAAGAAGACAAACTAACAGCACCTACTAAGCCAACAAAGACCAAGAGTGACAATCTTCCTCCACCACCAAGTTATGCTGAAGCCATTAGTGAACATAGAAAAAGTTGGCATTCGGATGATAGCTCTCCGACTTAGGTTACTGGTTGTGATGATAATGCTAAACGTGATCAAATCTGTTGTGTTGTGATACTGACTGTTTGAAAATCAAAATAATGTTGCTTTCACTGATTGGTTAAATACCTATTGAATTGAATGTATGATGTGAAATCGAAGGTGCTCTGTTTTGAATTTTTAAAGTAAAACTTTTTTACGCACGCTTGACTTGGGGAGTAAGCTGGTGAACGCGAGGCAAACAGAAGTTGAAGTTGGTTCACGTACAAAAATTAAAAATTTGAATTATTATGTTGGTATGTTCGGTAAAATTTCAATGTACAATAATTGTCGAGATGGCGACATTAACATTAAACAAAGCAAAAACAAAATTATACCGGCCGATAGATGGAGCTAAATTAAGAAGTTTTACTTCAGTCGTGGGGTCTAATAAAGCACACTCGTTTTTCGTTTTATTTTAGTTGCTTATATATTCTAGCATGATTTAGGTATTTTCATTGTACTATTAGATACCTACCCTTTTATGGACGGTACAGAAAGGGATAGCCTCAATCACTGTGAATAAATATATAAACTACCAAGTTTATCTTATCTTGCTCTAATGGCTTTTCTTCTTTATTAATATACTGTTTCCCTTTAAAAACGTTTATTCGTGTTTGCAACAAACTTTATATGAATTAAATTTCTCCAATTAGGTATATGTGACCAGAGACTATTTAATAATACTACGTGATATAGTAATCACAAATTTACAGTAATATAAAAATACATTAATGTATCCTATGCTACATATTTTATAGAATGAATGTTGTTTATATAGATAATTAACTACTTATTAAGTTAGTAATTTGTAAAGGCTTTAATTTATTTAAGTCGTAGATAAATATGGCTAATATATCGCGCCGTTTTAATACTTATTCACCCTAATACACAAATAATAGGTCTTTACCTATGAAATTGCCGTATTGCAGTACAGACTTTTTCAAACAAAAAAAAGTTTTGATTGGCTGCGAATTCTAAATTCAAATTAATTTTGTTTTAAAAATATGACATTCTATTTACAATATAAGTCTTTTGTTTATTGATTAGCGTTGTATTTTCATTACATTTCAACATTTTTCTTCATAATGGATACTTTGAAATTTCGTGTAATTATGGAATATGAGTTCCGTCGTGGCACCAACGCGGCACAAACGACACGTAACATCAACGATGTTTACGGAGAGAACTGTACAAACGAACGTACAACCCGTTATTGGTTTGCTCGGTTCCGTTCTGGAAATTTTGACTTGAAAAATGAACCTCGTGGTCGTCCGGAAACTTTGGTCAACAATGATGAATTAAAGGCGATTGTGGAAGCTGATGAATCTCAATCTACAGCTGAGCTGGCAGCAGCTTTTAATGTTAGCATCAAAACAATATTGGTCCATTTGCGACAGATTGGCAAGATAAAAAAGCTTGATAGATGGGTGCCCCACGAACTTAACGATCGCCAGCGCAACTTACGCGTCGAGACTTGCCTTGCGCTGCTTAACAGGCACAGAAATGAAAGAATTTTGAACCGAATTGTTACGTGCGACGAAAAATGGATTCTTTTTGACAATCGAAAGCGCTCAGCAAGTTGGTTAGATCCTGGTTCGGTACCAAAGCAATGTGCAAAACGAAAAATGACCCCTAGAAAGGTAATGGTCACAGTTTGGTGGTCTAGTGGTGGTGTGATTCATCATAGCTTTTTACAAAACGGCGAGAGCATTACTGCAGATGTGTACATTGAAGAACTGACCACAATGATGGCGAAACTCGCACGTCTGCAACCAGCTTTGGTCAATTGGTCGTCTCCACTGCTACTTCACGACAACGCCCGACCCCATACTGCACAACAGACCGTCTCTAAGCTGCATGAGTTGGGTTTGGAAGCTCTCCCTCATCCGCCATACTCACCAGATCTTGCGCCTACCGACTATTACTTTTTCCAAAATTTTGACAACTTTTTAGCGGGAAAAAAAGTTTATTCCCCAGAGGCAGTACAAAACGCCTTTGAAGAGTTTGTTGTCTCCCGTCCTGCTGATTTTTTCAAGAAGGGCATCATAAACTGCCACAGCTTTGGCAAAGATGCATTGATTGCAGGGGTGATTACTTTGAATAAAAGAAATAAATAAGTTCGAAAAAAAAAATACTTTAACTTTTTTCAAACAAAACGGCAATTTCATAGGTAAAGACCTAATATATCACCTTGTTAATAAGGTTAGTTTTGGTGTAATTTTTGTGACTACACTCATAAGAATTTGAGTCATGAATATTGTCACAAATGTTGAAGTGTTAAGTTAAATGCAATATAGGTAAGTTCCACCTGACTATTTCTAATTTTTTACTTATTTTATGTTAGGTACTGTCTTCGGGACAATCTTTTTGATTTGTTGTCATAAAGAAACTTCTACTGATACTGTTTTTATTGGCAGCATCGTATGCCTTGTCCAGAACAGATTGGGGTGGGTTTCGTTCTCTGGTTAGAATCCACGCGTTCCCTGAAATGAAAAACAAACTTAGCTAAAGATTACTTACTGCTAAAACATACGCAAAAAATCACACGTCTTCTTCTTCATCTAATTTCGACGAGGAGGTTCACAATTTGGTTTTTTATGTTTGTTATATTATCTTCGTTATTTATCAATTTAGGTAAACTTTTAAACGATACTTTCAGAGTGGTTCCATAGAAATGTTATCAATATCAGTTTAGTAGTTTGGTTTTTAAATCAAAAATCCCGGAAAAAATATGGATACCATATTATCCAAGTATTTCTCAGTATGCAATGAAGGCGATTGAAATCGGTTAAACCCCTTTATAAAAAGGAAATATTGATATTGTTATTATTTAGCAACGTTGATATTATAATTATTAAATTGCTTTTAATAGTTATTGTCAGATTCTGTCATCATTATCTACATAGTAACGTGACGAACGATAGTCGCGAAATGTTAAGCGACACGGTTGCTCATGAAAGCTATCGTAAAGCCTTTTGATTTATTACCTGTCATGATCACGTTCAAGTTCTACAGTTTTTATTTTGTGCTACATCCATCTTAAAAGTTGTATTAGATAGGACTTTTCTTCGGCATGATTCGAAGATAAAAGCAGTCGTATATATTTCTAGTTATAAGTTATCTATAACTTATATCATCATAAAGCCAAGTTTAAATGCTACTTACTGGTATGGAACAGTCCAAGTTCGTAGCAGCTCCACACCACAGCGTAGCTGTCATAGTCGGTATCCACCACCCAGTATGGCGCTGCTATGTTGACGGGGAGAGATGGAAACCTTACTGACAGCTTCCCTTCATCAGATCTGCTGACCTGACTCGCCTCGCCTTGGATCTCAGATTGAACGCCTGAACTAAAATAAAGTATTGGAAACTATAGTGAGTATGGCACATTTTTTAAAATTAATAACGGCTAAGCTCACGTCAATTGAAAATTCGAAATTACTCCGACCAGGTTTCCACCGGACCAGGTTCGCTAAAGCCGCCGCGACTTGCGTTAGTAACTGGCTCCTAGAAGAAAGACATCAAATTTGTCCGAAACCTGGTCGCAGTAATTTCTACTTTTAATTGACGTGAGTTTAGCCGTTACTATTTTTACAAAACATATTAAAACTAATTTGATAGTTGACTTTCTTGATTCATAGTGGATATTTCAGTTAATTGAAATAAATATAGAATAAAGAAAAATAAATTGTGAGTCGTGTCCAATTCATTCTGCGGGAAAAATTACCAAAACTAACGAACTACATACAGTTTTTGCTTCACAGCGTTTCATAAAGCGAGCAGAACATAATTTTATCTACAAAAGAAACGAATAGCATTTTTTTTTTTTTTTTTTATGTTATTGAATGATGTGACGAGCTAGTCGTTCACCTGATGTTAAGCGACACGGCCGCCCATAACAGAACAGTGTCACTCGGAACTCCAACATGTAAAGTTTCGCGTGACTGCTGCACTGCGCACATCATCCTGAGACATCAGCACAGTCTGGTAATAAGATTACTCGACTGTGAGATCAGATCATAAAGTCTCAATTGCCCAGTAATTTCACTAGCTACAGTGCCCTTCAAACCGGAACACAGTAGTGCTTGCACACTACTACTTGGCGGCAGAATAACTGGCAAAGCGGTGGTACCTACCTAGACGAACTTTGCAGAAAAGTTCTACCACCTAGTAAAAGCATAGTGAAAAATAAGACCTACATACTTTAATGATACCTTTATAATGATTGTGACGTCGCATCGGACGGCCTTTTTACATCTTCGGGTTAATTTCTAAACGATTTTCTCTTGTTTTTTTAATAGGGAAGTCAACCACCTTGTCATCAGGCAAAAAAAACATACTTTCAAAGTAACAACCCTCACATATGTAGGTATTTTTAAGTATGTTATTGACAACATATATTTTGGTTTTAAATAAATCGAAGTAAAAATTTTTTGGATACCTACAAAAGACTGATTTGCTTGTTGGTCACGCCAATTATGCCGTTTTCTTTCAAGTCGTAATTGGCTGTGATGCATTTGCCTCCAAATTCGAAGAGGAAGAAGTACTTCTCAGCTTCATACCACTTCCCCAGGTACTGGAAACGGAACAAGTTCTTGTGTAAGTTTTAGTATTATTAGAAATTAAAAAATACTTTATAGACGTCATTCTCAGCTATGGCGAGCACACCACTTTGACCAGCTACTTGCATTTTACATCTAAAGGCTCAGGTCTTCGCGTGTTTAAAAAAATTAATTTATGATGATTATTTTGAAGGGATGATAGCTGAGTAAGTAGTGAGATCAACTTGTAAGTCGATCTCACTACTTACACGTGGGTTGAAATCTTGCTTTTGGTGAAGGAAATATCATAAAAAATACCATAGAATGGTAATAGGGTATTTGGTAGTGCTCGTTTATATATAGTGGTCAAGTTAAGAATTTTTCGCCAAGCACTTAACAGTGTGTTCAGATTTGAGAGCCAGTTCCCAATCCAGGCTTACATAATGTGGTTACATTCTCAAAATATATATCTAATAATAATAACAATAATAATAATAATTACGCCCAACGATCACACACATAAATTCTGGACTCTAACTATAGGTTCTAACCCAGGTACTACGAGGACCGTGGTTTCACAACACCCAGACACAGAACCAGTATTTGCTCTTTTTTAGTATACAAATACTTGTCCTTCTGCGAGAATCGAATCCGTACGCCCCCGGGTATGAGCCGACCTGCTCAACCACCACACCACAGAGGCCGTCAAGTCAATAATGTGTCAATAATATGTTCGATTACCTACCCGTCCCGGATTAAAATCCTGCATAGCTTGGATTTGAGGACATGCTCCAGGCAGGATAATCTGTGCGCTTGATAGCTTCATAACGACGAATCCGACGAGAAACACTGCAATTGCACGTAAGACCGACATCTGAAAAAAATAATAAGTAATAAAATTATAACTGCTAGTTTAGTTTGAAAACTATCGTGAGTGTGGCAATTTTTGTAACATAAATAACTTCTAAACTCAAGTCAATTTAAAGTTAAAAATTACTCCGACCAGGTTTCGGACATATTCGATGTCCTTCTTCTGGGAGCTACTAACGCTAGCCGCAGCGGCTTTCGCGGGCGTCAGCTAACTGGAGTAATTTCGACTTTTAATTGACGTGAGTTTAGCCGATATTTATTTCATAATTGCTAGTTGAGTAATTATTTATCATGATCATTTCAACCTCCATCACTCTGAATAAAAATTAAACAATAATATTCCGGTTCTAGTATTTGCAAGATGCTTAGTTTGTGGTTAGATGGTGCTGTCTGAAATGTCCTATGTGTAAAAAAAAGTTTTATCAACATTTCCATAATAATACCCAAAGGCAAGGAAGTTCAATAGTTCTAGGTCCTTGACCCAAAGGATAATTTACCTCCTTGATCTTCATCGTGAAAAACAACAACATTGAGCAATGCTATTTTTGTCATTGCAGTAGCAGTTTTTAATGTTTTTATCTAATACTTAAGTTCTGCTACTTCATCCAATACTGTCCATCTTAAGGTTGCCTGGAAAAGATCGCTCTTAGTTTTCTTTTCATAGGAGGATAGCAATTGTTTTTTCTCTAATCTTTGCTTTCCCACCTTAGCTTAGATTGGGGATAGATGGCGCTGTTTGAAATGTCCACAATGCTAAGTAAGCGGTTCTCTTGTGGTCTTGACTCCATGCTTGAACCCTTTCTTCCTGTCTGACTGTAATAGGTGAAACTGACTTCCCTATAAAGATATTCTATTATCAAATCAAGCTGTTTCTATATATATGTAAGTTTTTGCAATTTCTCATCCGTACCTCTAAGACAAGATAAACGCTCACTCAACCGTAATTTACTGTAATAATGTTTTTTTTTTCACTTCAAACATTTCTAGCATTTGATCACGCTCTCACCTGATGGGAAGTAACGATGCGATCGAAGGTGTAGCATGCTAGCCAAGTAAATATCTATTCACTCTTCTCTTGAATACGTCCGGGTCATATTTTGCCGGAAACACAGACTCTGGCATTCCATTCCTTAGCCGTTCTAATCAAGAACGTTGAGTCAAATCGCTTGGTACGAATGGGTGGTATTTCGACCACGATAGGATGGCGCTTAGCCGAGCGTCTAGTAGTCCGGTAGTGGAATGGTGATGGGAGAATGAGATCATGTAGTTGTACATGGTAATTTGTGTTTTTTCGCATAAAGCTTCACCCATAACATATCTGCCTATACAGAAATAACACATATTTACATGCAGATAGATTATGTATCATAGCTAATTATCAGGCAAGTTATCAAGTAAGGTGTAGTAAAATGTTATGATCTATGACAAATTTACCGACTCATTGTTTGCTTTGGTGCGGCTGTGTCATTATTTTGTGCTTTGATACACACCTTTTTACAGGGTTTGTGTTGATAAATAATATTTAAACATTTTATTTAAGAAATGCGTAGAATTAACAAAATGCGCAGCAACGTCTGTACATATAATTAGTTGAAAAAATTTAGTTTTCATGACTACATTTACATTACATTTTACATGACATTTGTGCTAGTGGAGTCACGACCACGTTTCTAGTTAAAGACAATTAAGTCTTTAGAAATGTAAACAAAATGTACTTTTCACCTAAATGTAAAAGCATGACCAATACTGCTGGGTACGTGTAACGTGACTGCATATTTTGTAAATATAGGTAGTACCGGTATGACTTGGGTCACATATAGAAAGATTGTTTTTCAGGTGCGGTCTAAGTATAAAAACAACTAAAAGCTAGTGCTTAAAGAGTTGTTTTTATGCTTAGACCGCGCCTTCTTTATATAAAAAAAAATATATAGTGCAAGTATACAAAAAAAACGGGGACATACGAATAAAACTTCACTAAACACTTTAGTTTTTTTTAAATTAATGCGTTCATTGTGATGTCCACCAAAAATACTTTGACGTAGAGTACAAACTAAATAGACAGACTTGCGTTTTAATGGTATAACCAGTTATAATATATATTAGAAATCCACATTTCACGTAACGTGGATCGTAAATTAACACATTTTCATCGCAGACTCAATTTGACATCAAATTATAATCTACGATATCCAACATTAAGCAAAGCCTTCTAGAGACCCCTTCAAAAACAAACTATCCATCTATACGCAATATGTTAACAGTTAAAGAGAAATCGGCTCATTGATTATTTGTCCTTGATAGATGCAGAATCGACACTAGAGTCAATCTAGGTCTCATCTCATAAAGTCCGGTTGCGTCTCGCATAGTTGGTGCGATGAAGTTTACAGAGTAGCTGACTATGTCCCAGTCCAGTCGTATACGGTATTAACTAACGGTATCTTCTACTTTGTAGATGGTATAAGTAAAGAGAAAACGGGGTTTTGCTAGACCATCGTACATCCATTTAGATTTTCTTCCATTATTCCGTTAAAGTAAGTAATTATACACGTTTTTATAATATCTGGAGATAATTACGTAGGTATTTTAAATACTAGCTTTTATAATAATAATGTTGGTAGCTAATTTATTATTAAAACTGCGAGAAATATAACGCACATCTTATTTTTTAGTTTCCTGAAAACTATAATCATGGGCTGATAAAGTGTGCTCTAATATATACTGCATCATCTCTTTTCATCAAAGTCAAAGTCAAAAGATTTATTGCAAATAGGCTAATTTTAGCACTTTTAGAAGTCAAAATTATATTAGGTACTTAAAATTAAGTTATTTCACTAAGCATATAAAATTACGAAGTGCTTATTGTCAAATAATATATAGCAAGCCCATTACAATATATGAGTTTGAAAAAAAAAAAGCAGTTCTCTTTCTCACTACTGGTGCAAGCAATCCGGCACAATGCAGAATAGACAACTTTGATCCGAAGCTTCGATTACAACTGTAAAGAAGAAGCTACAAGAAACTTTGAACATCAAAACATCAAATGAGAATGTTGGCAAACTGCAGATATTCTATTTGACATAATGGTGAAGCTCTTGATTGAAGAGTTATGAATGACAGATGAGCTTTACCATTATGAGCATAATGTTGAGAATAATTTCAGTATGCTCATTGCTTGTCTATTTTGGGGAACCCCAAACAATGGCAATGGTTCATTTACACTCACCTCTCAAACTTATTTTGTTAACACCTCTATAACAACATCAGCCATTTATTTGCCACCACTATCTATTGCTCTCGTCATTGTTCTTTTCTTCTATATATTCTTATTCATGCCTATTTCTCCTTAGCTTCTCTTTGGTTCGGCCACCAGTTTGCTTATCCTCTAGACATGTACGAAACACCGTTGCACTTGCTTAATAAGTACTTGTACAATTATTGGACCATTAACTTTCAGATGTAATGCAAATGCAAGGCAGGTGTAGAAACCAACGAGTTCGTAGGTCCAATGGCAGCGACATACATCTTTAGTAGGCCTAGGCTAACGTGTCAACAAACCTGAACTGTATTTTAATGAGATATGCACCCATTTGAAAGGTCTTTGAAATGTTAGTTACAGGTTAATGACCTTTTTTACACAAATTATACGAAGCGTATTGCAGAGTATTTGGACACTAAGTTACCTGGCCGAAGGCTAATTAAGGATTTATGTAAATACGTTTAGTTTTTATCTATTCACTTTAGATCCTAACAATAAAATTCTCTCGTTATCTATTTATTTATGACCGAATCTATTGTTGATTTAAGCTATATAAAGACTTACGAAGTTGTTTCTACAAGGCGATTCTACAAGTAAAGTTTATTTTGTACAATAATTATTATGAGGTCACAGAACAAAATATTCAAAACATATAAAAAATTCGTTAATTCAAGACTAAAGGTTTTTATACAATAGAATCACTTACGAATATCGTGTGATTGAGAATTGCATTCACACCTATCCGGTTCTATTTATTTGAAATGACGTACGATATTATTAAGCAAGTTCGAGGTTATTTGGGTGGACTAATGTATGAATGTACTACATAGGACCTACAAGTTTTCAAGGTAACACGGAACCGGTCATATATTATGATATATAATTTTGTTAATGATTTGATGGATGGTAGATATTTTAACTTTTTTGAGTCTAATCATCTCTTGGCCATTGTAACTTTTAATATAGTGCCGTTTATAATACATACTACAATATTAGTTGTACTTATTGTTAGTATTGTGTCAACAATACTTATTGGTTCTTGATGAATCAAATCAGCTGATATCTCTCCATTTCCATTTTTTTCATTATTTTCTTGTTCTACCTATGTTTATACTATAGTTTGGGCTTTATCTTAAATGTACGAAATAATGTATTTATTGATTTATTTAATACGTTATGCACAAAAAATTTACAAAGGACGATTTAATGCTAATAGCATTTTCTACCAGTCAACCAAGGCGTGTAGAGAAAAGTCAAACTCAAAGTCAAAAGATTTATAGTAAATAGGCTATTTTTAGCACTAATACAAGTCAAAATTATATTAGGTACTTAAAATTAAGTTATTTTACTAAACATATAATTAGAAATAATTAGATTAGGCGTGCACATAAGAAAATGAGCAAAATTGTTGAACATTATATGAATTAAAATAAAACCGTAGCAACAATATAACTATTAAGGTACAAATATAAATATTTATTAAAGTACATATATTAATGAATAGTAATACGATAATATAAATAATATAAGTAGACATAATTAAATAAAATACAAACTACATAATAATAAATAATTCTATGTTATGCTAGTTTAAGTTTTGAGACTTTTAAGCAAATATTCCTTTACCTGGCGTTTGAAATTATCCTCCACTTTGTAACGTGAAAAATTAAGAGGTGTACTTCTGGATCTTATTTGGTAAGAGTTCCAGAGACGAACCGCCTTTCTCGGGCAACTCCCCAAGAGTTGTCCAAGAAAGTAGTATGTCGTCGAGGTAATATTAGAATTATTAGACTTACCTTTATTTACAGATGTTAATCTTTTGTTATTGTTACGAAGTTATTTGTTCACTTCACTTCCTATTGACCATTCCGCAGCGGTCCGGCCTCTCTGCCGCTCTGAGGTTAACTGCTTGCTTCAAAGCGTCGAACGCTCGTCATCGTCACCAGTAGTAAAAAGTTTATTTGACCGCAACGAAAAAATGGTTTTAATTAATTCCATTCGATAATGCTCAGAAGCTTGAATTAAACTGTTGATTTGTTTAGTTTATTATTATGAGTTATGACATAGAACACAATATTTAATATAATAATAATAACGCTCAACGATCACATACATAGATCCTGGACCTTAACTAGGATTCCCTGTGTCTAGGGACCCAGGAACTACGAGGGCCACAACACCCAGACTTTGTTTTTTTGTTGTGCACAAATACTTTTTCTGCCGCGGGAATCGTACCCGGCGCTTCCGGGCTATGAGCCGACTTTTTTTTAATATGTTGGCTCCACACTTTTGTGTATTTAGCCAGTGTCAAGTAATTAATAATTTATCAAGTTAATGATATTTCACACAAATATGTGTCAAGTCACAGTCGAAGTCATCAAGTCAAGTTATAGTCTAGTCAAAGTCATACTCCTAGTAAAGTGGTGGCAACTTTACTTGAAGCTTCCATGCTTTGGGAAAAATACAAAAGAAACGTTTCATCATCATTATACCATTTTCCCACACTCACGCCTGTAATCCAGCACTAAATGAATAGAATGCCACCAATTTTATGCACTAACACTGAAAATAACACAAGTTTTGGAAAATAATACAATGCGGTGACGCAATCTTTTTCGCTTTCCCGCCAAAAACATCAGCCGACTTGCTTGACCATCACACCACAGAGGTTCATTGAAAGGTTCGTTAATTTAAGACAAGACTAATCATGAAGGTTTATATAGAATCATTTATGAAGAAGGTGATCTAAGTTCTCTGTTTTATTTATAACCCCTTTTTACCTACAATTAGGCTTGTTTATTCAGTTGTAATATTTGTTTTTTTTAAGCGGTTACGCTCTGAACAGATGATATAGTTTTTATGGTAATTAATAACGTGACAGTCCGTCATTCGCCTGATTTTAAGCGCCAGGGCCGCCTATAACAGCTGTGGTGCCACTTGGAACACCAATATACAGGTTGTAGCGTAGTAAGTGGTCCAACGTGAAGGTTTCGATACTCTATAGATTACGACTGAGTCGATACAGCTGTCACATAATTAGATTACAATTTCAATAAATGACTAAATTTCTTCTTTTTTAAATTGCTGCTGATTATGTGTGCTATCTGACCTAAATACTTTTTCCATTTAAAATCAAAAGGTACTAAAGAAAAAAAGCGTTTAATTAAAATTTCAACTCCCATATCTTACAAACCATCGAATTCCCAATTTCAACTCCCATATCTTACAAACCATCGAATTCCCAATTTCAACTCCCATATCTTACAAACCATCGAATTCCCAATTTCAACTCCCATATCTTACAAACCATCGAATTCCCAATTTCAACTCCCATATCTTACAAACCATCGAATTCCCAATTTCAACTCCCATATCTTACAAACCATCGAATTCCCAATTTCAACTCCCATATCTTACAAACCATCGAATTCCCAATTTCAACTCCCATATCTTACAAACCATCGAATTCCCGACAATTTCAAAGTCTCAGGACACGAGACAGCCTACAATCAAAGTCCCTGGAATTCCCGAAGACTTCAAGACTTCGACAAATAATCTGTTATAATTTTTTATTTCTGTAAGGAGCTCCATTTTGAAGAATTTTGATTGAGTTAATTTCTGGTGAAATATCAAGATGATTTTAATGATATCAGTTTCGTTCTTAGGCATTTTATATACTTGCTGGGTAATTCACAAATGAATTTACTCTTTGTGATTGTCTTTATAGTAAGTCCATCCTCTGTTGTGTACTCAGTAGTCACTATTAGACCGAGTAATTATTTATTAAACTAACAGATGGCGCAAGGCTAAGGAGTCTTAGGAGAATTGAAAGCAATTACTTGAAAATAAAAATGATTACATAACAATTTCGACAATCTTATCTCGTCTCGAGTCTCAACCCGAAAGTTCCGGGACTCAAGACCACTAAAATTACGAAAAGTCCCGGGACTTCGAGAAGCGAGACGTCCCGGGACCCAAACCCCAAAGTGTAGTAACAATGCCAAATACACGAAACGAACACCAAAGACACGAAATTTTATAAATTGATTTAACTACTTACAACATAACGCGCTCTAAACTCCATCATGACATGGCTTCTACACCCAGAATTGACTTCCGGCGAGGGAACTCCTCACCTCAATATAGATTAGGTAGTATTAATGTAGGTAATCTACCCACCATGAAATAATTATTTACTTTTGAACAACACTTTTTGGTTAAAAGCGCCCTCTTATTTCATTGTAATGAAACCGACCGTCACTGCTTCAAGTCAATGTAGCTAATGGTTCTAAAAGTATACAGCAGGTGGAGTTTATGTCGCGTATACATAATTTACATAACTCTGTTAAATATGCGCTGTTGTTATTCAAATAAACTTTGAATTTTTTTTAGAAATATTCACACAGACAAAAATACATAAAAATTAGAATTAGCACAAAAAACGTCGTAAATAATAAAATAAGTTTTAGTAATTTCTTTGGTTGGATTTGAAGTCGGGGTCTGTTTATGGGTTGTGTATTATAATTTTGTCTCACTCTTCGACTGGGAGCGTGGCGTCTCCTGTAATCCGGCTACTCGGAGGTCGGAACCGGAGGATGGTTTGAGGTCGGGATTCACTGGTGCTGTGCATCCCATGTTGACTGGACGTCCACACTAAGCCTGGTATTGATATGGACCTCCCGGAGGAGTCCGGGAGGTGCAGGTCTACTAAGGAGGGGCGAACCGGGCCAGGGGGGAAACCCAGCAGCCAAAAGTCCCCGTATCGGGCAGTAGTGGGATAGCGGCCGGGAGTGGGAGCGCAGTATCAGCCTGACCAATATAATCAGACCCGTTTCTTTTGCACTAAATATCTAAATTATACCTTGTATTTGAGCATTTATTAGCGTTCTTTTATTTTATTTATTTATTAAGGGGAACTAACAAAAATTATCGTGATTATCTTACTTTTATATCTATGACCGAAACACAAAAATTAAACAACAGATATCATTATTTTACTTTTTATTGATTTGACTTGAAAACGCTTTTATTACAATTTGTAATGACTGTCGTAGCGTCACTAAAATTAAGCGATGCAAAGCATCAGATTTCGATGTGTCTTCCAAGTATTCCTTATTTGGTAAAATAGCCCTACAGTTTGAATCACATCAGCTCATAAGCTAATTTTGGGTCTAATATCTAAAAGGCTTTAGTGTCTAAAATGAATTGAATAAGAAACGCATATACATATTATAACAAAACCTAATTCAAGTTTCAACTTCATATATAGATGGTATTATAATCTGTCATTATTGTCATTATTGTCAAGAGCACCCGAAAATAAATATGACCGTTTCATATTCGATTCAAATTAAACTATTGCAGAACTCAATTGTTAAACTCTAAGCCCTTTTCAGAGATCCGTCCGGCATTACAGGTTCTTTAATTTTCTCAGGCATGTCTTTCATAGGCATTTCTTCAGGCATGTCAATCTTCTCTTCTTTCTTTTCTGATTCAGACATGATCAGTTCAGGTACTTGCATTGGCTTGCTTGGATCTTCTGGGACTGGGCCTGCCGCTCTTTCTTGGTGGACGTTAGCCTTCACTTCAGCTTCAACGTTCTGTGGAAAGTTGGTAAGTTCATAGTGTAATTCTGTATTTGTTGAATGGCATTTTTTGGGCTTGTTAACGTAAGTATTTGTATGTACCAAACTAAACAAGGGTAACTATAGGTAATAAAATGGCTGTATAAGAGTATAAATAAACCTACAGTATAGAAGGTGACTAGGTATGCAAATATTTCGCTTCAGTATAATGTACCTTATTTAGTTACTCAGGTTATAACAATTATTTTACCATGCTTAGTATTTCGATGAAATGTGCATACCTACCTAAATATAAATATAATTTTATAAAACATAATTTTTCCTGCTAACGTGACGAACGATTTGGTTTGAACTTTTTATTTTATTTATTCAGATAAATTTAAAAAATAAAAACAATTGTGGTTTAGACCACACGACTGAAGTAAAACTTCTTTAGTTTAGCTCCATCTATTTATAGGCCGGTGTAACTTTGTTTTTGCTGTGTTTAACTGTTAATGTCGCCATCTTAACAATTGTAAATTGTAATTTTACCGGATATACCAACGTAACAATAAAAAAATTTAAGTTTGTTATGTTGACAATGGAGATCTACGTTAACCAACAACTTTCAACTTCCGTTCGCCTCGCCAGCTTACTCCCAAAGTCAAGTGTCCGTAAAGAAGTTTTACTTCAAAAAGGTAATTATAGGTAATAAGATGGATGAATATACTTATTTATATTATATAAATATACCTACAGTGTGGCACGTGACTATGCAAATATTTCACTTCAGTGTATATACCTTATTTAGTTATTCAGCTTATGACACATTTTTTTAAATACTGTTACCATGTAGTATCTCGATAATAAATGTAATATTATAAAATATAATTTATCCTGTTTACGTGACGAAAAATTATGTTTGAATTACTTATTCGATTATACTATTATCGAAAAATTTAACATAATTTACTTACCTCTACTTTTTCAACCTGCTTAACAACAACAACATTGTTCTCTTCCACAGCGCTATTAGCAGACCTCTCAATGGGCGGGACAGCGGCAGGGTCAGGCAAGATGGTGCAGTCCGCCTGGTTGGTCTTCACGAAGAAGGTCCTTGAGATCTTGTACCGGTCCAAGACAGCGTACGCGTTTTGCATGACGGCAAGAGATGGGAGCCTGTCACGGCTGAGCAGCCAAACGTTCTCTGGATAGAAAAATATCTGATTTAATGAACCGTCAGTATTTACAGTAAAATAATAATTCCTTTAAAAAAAATAGTTATAGCCGATTTCAACCCCAATGAGAACATCATCAATGTAGTCGAAATCAAAATACGCATTATTAAGGATAACTGAAAAACTACTTGTGAGATCTTGATCAAATTTAAATGGGACCTTAAGGGAAGCACTAGTTTTTAAATAAATAAAGAATCACTAAAATCGGTTCACCCAGTCTAGAATTTCTCCACGTCACCCTTCTCCGTTTTTGTAGCCGATTAAAAAACGAAATATGCAATTTTAAGAAGAATAAATGTTTTTAGTACTTGGAGTAAAGATTTTTTTGTGACTTTATTGACCATAATTTATCTCTACGTTCATAATTACAACGGCTAAGGAATGGAATGCCCTGCCAGTGTCTGTGTTTGCAGCGAAATATGACCCGGGCGTGTTCAAGAGAAGACTGAATTGGTATTTACTTGGCTAGCATGCTACACCTTCGATCGTATCGTCACTTCCCATCAGGTGAGAGCGTTGTCAAATGCCAGACAAGTTTGAAATAATAAAAAAAGCACTAGCAATAAAACACGAATACAATGGGTGCTTACGGGTGTGGACTGGTCCAATACCGCTGCAAGACCACATCACAGCATAGCTGTCGTAGTCTGTGTCTAGAATGCTGAATTCGGACTCATAGGGCAGCGGCAACGAGGAGTACTTGACCATCATGCGACCTTCACCATCGCGCCCAATCAATTGAAGGGATCCTTCCATCACACGCTTAAACCCAGTCCTGAGAATTAACAGATAAATGAGTATCAAACTGATGGCATCACCTCAAATAAGATTAATTTTAATGATATGTAAATTGTACGTATATTAATAATAACATAAAAAATTACGACTAGAGGTACAGTTCTGGTAAAATACGTGGCAAGAGGATTTGCAATATATTCATCACACTAATCACACTAATAAAGGCGAAATGTTGTATGTTTGTTACTCCTTCATGCTCAAACGGCTGAATGGAAATGGATGAAATTTGGTGACAAGATAGCTTATACACTGGATTAACATATAGGCTACATTTTATCCCGGAAAAATGTCATTTTCCCATGGGATGAGTAAATCATTAAAGTACTTCTTATCCGCGGGTGCAACCGCGGGGCGCAACTAGTGCTATGTACTATTTTCACTAAGAAACATACATTGACACTGGAAAACTCAGTAGTTTGAAAATTGGGAATTTCATCATGTAACTTATTATGATGGAAAACTTATGAATTTTACTGGTCACCTAAATTATAACGCCCAACGATCACATACATAGATCCTGGAGTCCAGGACCTGGACCCGAATCAGAATTCCCTGAATCTAGGGAGACCTAGACTCCGAAAAAATATTTGCACTTTTTATTCTGTGCACAAATACATCTGTCGCGGGAATCGAACCCGCCACCTCTTGGTTTTGAGAATCCTGCTCAACCACAGCACAAGGTTGTCAAAATGTAAATAAACGAGCGGCTTTAACTATTCTCTTTTAGTATTTCGTACCTAATTCTAAATCATGTAAGAACTATGTGTTGGAGTTTTGGCGGGAAAACAAAAAGATCGCGTCACCGCATTTTATTATTTTCCAAAACTTGCGTTATTTTCAGTGTTAGTGCATAAAATTGGTGGCATTTTATTCGTTAAGTGCTGGATTACAGGCATGAGGGTGGGAAAGTGGTATAAAGATGGTGGAACGTTTCGTTTCGTGCTGTTTCCAAAACTCCATAGAAGCTTCTGGTAAAGTTGCCACCGCTTTACTAAGAGTATGACTTGATTAGACTAGACTATGACTTGACTTGATGACTGTTGGACTGTGATTTGACTTGACTTGACATATATACATATACATTACTTAACTCGAGAAATTATCAATTACTTGACACTATATAAACAAAAATGTGGAACCATTAAAAAAAAAAATTATGTGTTACTAGTTGCGACCCGTGGTTTCACCCGCGGATAAAAAGTATTTTAATTACTTGCTCATCCTACGGGAAAATTTAACTATTCCGGATAAAAAATTTTAGCCTATATGTTAATCCAGTGTATCTTGGTACCAAATTTCATCCAAATCCATTCAGAGCGTGAAGGAGTAACAAACATACACACATACAAACTTTCGCCTTCATAATATTAGTGTAATGAGATTAGTGAGATTCTAAATTATTAGAACAAGCAGGTGTCTGTACGTACAATGAGTTGGTGATTTCGTTGGAGACGACGATCCTGCCCTCTGGCGTGCTGAGATAGTTCGTGGTGACGCATCTGGAGCCCAGCTCGCTGACCGTGAAGTATCTCTCGGCCTCGTACCACGTCCCGAGGTAGCGGTTCATGTTAAAGTTCGCCATGGGCTGGTAGATACAGATAGCAGATCAGTTAGATCAGAATCTTAGCAACCAAAGGCAGCAAATGCTGTTGTAACCATTTTACGTTGAACCCAATAACGATATAAATAAATAAAAAACGAGTGTGCTTTAGACCACGCTACAAAAATCTTCTTTAGTTTAACTCCATCTATCGGCCGGTATAACTTCGTTTTTGCTTTGTTTAATGTTAATGTCGCCATCTTGACAATTGTAAATTTAAATTTTACGGGATATACCAACATGATAATACAAATTTTTAGCTTTCTTATGTTGACAATGAAGATCTACGTAAACTAATTTCAACTTCCGCTCGCCTCGCACCCGGCCGTAACAGGGAGGAGCTTTGTGGAGCAATTCCCCACCTTGAAATCCCAATGCCCTACCTTAAAAATACCAAAAACTAAAATACATTATTATAATTAATATGTTTGTCTGTAGTTTGAATAAAAAAAATCTTAGATCCATGCTTATGTTCTGTGACAGAAATTATATGTCTATAAATAGCTATTGAACGTACGAACATGTGATACATGGTACGTTCGAGGGCAGATCAATTATGGTATTTTTTTTAATTCCCCCTACCTGTAACCAATGCTACTCTATCTCTAATTCGACTCTAGCTATAGCCCTAGCCTCGCATTCACCAGCTTACTCCCCAAGTCATGCGTGCGTAAAGAAGTTTTACTTCAACAATTTACCAAACCAAACTGCTTGTAATAGCGCCCAACGATCACATACATAGATCCTGGACCCTAACTAAGATTCCCTGTGTCTTTTTCTTTCATAAGAACCTTCTGAAAATAATAAACACAATGAAAAAAAAAATCAGCAAAAATGTTCTATCCGTGCAACCATGATGCGATGACCAAAAAGAGATTCATTTTTATATATTAAGATTAAATCATTTAAAAAATATATTCTTTAATAAATACTTAACTTTACGTTGTTTCAATTTTACATCGCGCTGTAATTGAGTGGCTGTAGAGAAAGTTGGTAAATATTTTTTTAATAATTTGACAGTTGTCAAACCACTAGGTGGTAGGACTTTACTGCAAAGTTCGTCTAGGTAGGTACACCGCTTTGCCAGTTATTCTGCTGCCAAGCAGTAGTGCGCAAGCACTGCTGTGTTCCGGTTTGAAGGGCATTGTAGCTAGTGAAATTACTGGGCAAATGAGACTTTATGATCTGATCTCACAGTTTAGTAATCTTATAACTAGATTGTGCTGATGTCTCTGGATGACGTGCGCAGTGCAGTGTCACGCGAACCTCTATACTTTAGAGTTTCGAGTGACACTGCAGCTGATATGGGCAGCCGTGTCGTTTAACATCAGGCGAACGGCTAGCTCGTCACGTCATTCCTTAACATAAAAAAAAAAAAAAGTTGTCAGTTGACAACGATTCTCCCTAGGGCTGACAAGTGTTACTTTCAACCCGCTCTTCAGGCAACTTCAGACCTTCTTTCCGAGTATGAGTAATGAATTTTTTGTTTATTATTTTGTGTTTTTGCTGGTATGTTTCATGTTTCTTTTATTTTTCCAACCAATAGTTCGTGATGAGAATAGCAACGAAAGTGAAAGCATGCCATCAATCGATGGGCCCCAGGTCATCGACCGAGCGGCAACCGGTTCACTATTGTCTGTGGTCAGTGCCACAGTACGTAGGACTTACTATTATTTATTCTGTGTCAATGCTGCTGTTTATATAAGATTCAAGGTCGACTTTGTCCTACCTACTATTGTAAGCATTCAGCGAAAAAGTCGTAAAGGAAAGTAAATTTTTTAAATATTAATTTTGACATCTTTTTGAATCATTATTATTTTATATTAAAAACGAAACTGAACAAAATTGTAGGTAGGAAGGTACATGAGAAGTTATTTCTGTCTACAAACTAAGATAATCGTTGTGGTAAAAAGGTCAAAACTAAATTCTTGGAAATTTCAATATTCATTATAAAAAAAAACAAATAAATGTAATATTAGTATTTTGGATCGGTTCATCGGTTGATAGCAACCTCGTAAACAATTAACAATTTTAATATTTTTAAATTAAAATGATTTACTATTAGAAAACAATTTGGTATCGTTAAAATTTTATATTTTCTAAGTTATGCTTGAAAATTATCAATAATTAAATAAATAGACAAGTCCTTAGTTAATTATGCCGTTAGATAATTCACAATGTACAGACTAAATTTAAATGTAAAGAATAAGTTTGCACCACGAGTGGGCCCTAGTCGATAGTGTTCAATATATCTGCCCAAAACACTCACCTGATAGTCCGGGCACCATCCCAGAGAAGGAATCTGCGCCGAAGCGGTCGCGACCAAGGCTAGGAGATACAGCTGCCACATGATGACGAGACCAGGGAACTGACGGGAATGCTCCCAGGAGTCCCGACGTAAGCTTATAAAGGGGCGGTCTGGAACCGGTCCCGTAGACGCGTCTAATGGACTCCTTATCTAGCAAACCCTGCGATGGTTCGCAAACTTCTGCAGAGGCAAAAAAGGGTAAGTTATTTTAGTACATGGTAGTGGGACTTAAGTGCCTACATTCAGTGTAAACTCATATTAACTCAACTAACACACGTTTTAAGTTGTCAACCCTATTCTTAATTCCAAATATGTCTTGTATTGGTGTAGTATGTCTCGCTAATAGTGTTTCATCTAAATTGGTTCAACTAACAGCAAAGAGGGGTGTTAAAAATTGTATAAAGAAACACGGGGCGTAACGATAAAAGATTTGATTTACTTATGCCTAGTAGGTAGATGGTACGATTTTAATATAATGTTTAGACAGAGAACAATAAACAGAGAATTGTACTCGTACTATTGACGTTTTAAGCATTGGCTAAGCTATTGGATAGAGAATAATGGTGATTACTCCACCGAAAAGAGATCTTAAATAATAATAGAAAAACGTGTGTCATTAAGGATGAAGATGAGTTACAAAAGTTAGAAGTCTAGAGGCTACCAAGCTTGAGTACCTCAGGCTGTATAGCCATAGCCGTAACCTCTGCATTACGGCTATGGCTATACAGCCTGGTGCCTCCTTGTTAGGAAAGCGGGCTCACATGTGTGCTAATAGGTTTATTTGTTTGTTTAAAGGAGCTGCCTAGTGCTCAGGTGTCTTGAGAATAATAAGTAGCAAAATGGCTAGAATGGAGATACGGTTATGCTGAAAGCATTTTGTTCGGCAAATATTATTACTACCTTTTCTTGTTTTTAGAGTTTTAAGATTTTACTGTGATGTTTTGAATCGATATAGTAATATTGGCACGTTAGAATGAAGTATGTTGTTGTGTGTCTAATTTGGTATTATATACAAGGTGGAATTTAATTCGTTCTATTCCTTTAATGTATGTATTTAGTCCATGCTATAGAATGCTCCCATATAACTAAATAAAAAAAGTACTTATGAAATAAATCTAGGTATTATCAAATTTAAATTCTAAAGAAAAGCCTTGTGACATTGAACAAAGCAGGTGTTAAATTGCCTACGAAACATTTACAAAGCACTCAGCTGGTGCCCGCGCTGTGTGTACCGTTAAATATACATTTCGGCTGTCATGCAGTTATTTTAAGAGTCACTAAATACTAAAACAATTTTTTTTTAAATGGACCTTTTACTAATATTTTATAGCATGGTCTGAGTACATACACCTAAGGAAAAGAGTGAATTAAATGCCACCTTGTATATATTCATAATTATGTTCCAGTTCGGATAGTTTCTGTAAGTAGTGACTCTAAGTAAATATTGTTATGAAGTGCGACCAAGTGATTCCAATTTATATTTGGTTTGCACTTCCCAAGTTGTCTGTGTAATGTTCATGCAGTAAAAACTATAATTATTAAAACAATTTATTTTTATCCCTATTCTGTAAAACTACCGATTGAAAATTGAAAGTGTAGTTTTTGATGTTTGCAGCTTTATTTCAAAAAAACGTTTAAAACATTAAACAAAAAAAGTATTTTTATTATTGCATTTTATTAATTGAAAATCACACCTGAATCAATTTTATAGTTTTACGAGGCCAGCCGAAGGACCGTCTTTGACCGATCCACAATTATCCGGAGGAACAAGAATGTTCCCACTGGACCAGGCTCCGAGGTCCGAGAAAAAAGATGTTACTCCCATCTGCTTACCGGTTTCACCTACTACTTATTTTCTATTTTTAAATAAATTGTGTCGCAGATTACAATCCACGCGCAAAACCATACCTATCATCAAAAGAGGAACATTTTGTATAGATAAATAGGTAAGATACTCGTAGATATAGGTACTCTTTATTGTACACACCTCATATTAACAAAAATTTCAAGGAATACAATGAATTACAAGTAGTGGGGAACAATGAGCGACCTTACCGCTAAAAGCAATCTTTTCCAGGCAACCTTTGCACGGAGAGGATTTCTCGTATATACAAAGTTACATCCAGTTAGTATAAATAAATATTATAATTTGGATTCTGGAGGCAGAATATTACTAAGTACTAATACAGTACAACAAACCCCTAGCTCGAATTTGTTTGCATTAATTACGGACGTCATTAGTTTTGGTGGTATTGGTATTGTGAGATTAATAAATAATATCATGACATGACTTGTGTAGCTGCACTCTTTCAATGACAGTTGAACAACACAATCACATGTACCTAATTTAAAAAATGTAAAACCGTATTTGGCTGTAAGTTTTGCTAATTAAGATATGTTAATGTTAAATTTTAAGAGCTGTGCAATTTTAAGAGAGAAGTATCTCTTTTTTTTTCTTTGTGTGTGTAATTTTAAGAGAGAAGTATCTCTATACCCAAATATATACATAGTTGTGTAATTGTTAATAATTGATTGTCACTTGTGTGCAAGAACCTTACAAGTTGGTTTATTTCTGCGCTAGACTACTTGAAGACCAGTAAGGTAAATTGCTCGTCCAGCGTGTTTTTGTTCTAACTAGATACTTGACAAACTGTAATTAACTATGTCCACTCTATTTATAATTTTATTTTATTTATAGGTATGAAGGTTGTCTACCGCAACAAAGACGAGCATTGACTGTGTACCTAAATAAAAATTACACATATAATAGGTCTTTACCTATGAAATTGCCGTAATGCAGTACAGACTTTTTCAAACAAAAAAAAGTTTTGATTGGCTATGAATTCTAAATTCAAATTAATTTTGTTTTAAAAATATGACATTCTATTTACAATATAAGTCTTTTGTTTATTGATTAGCGTTGTATTTTCATTACATTTCAACATTTTTCCTCATAATGGATACTTTGAAATTTCGTGTAATTATGGAATATGAGTTCCGTCGTGGCACCAACGCGGCACAAACGACACGTAACATCAACGACGTTTACGGAGAGAACTGTACAAACGAACGTACAACCCGTTATTGGTTTGCTCGGTTCCGTTCTGGGAATTTTGACTTGAAAAATGAACCTCGTGGTCGTCCGGAAACTTTGGTCAACAATGATGAATTAAAGGCGATTGTGGAAGCTGGTGAATCTCAATCTACAGCTGCGCTGGCAGCAGCTTTTTATGTTAGCATCAAAACAATATTGGTCCATTTGCGACAGATTGGCAAGATAAAAAAGCTTGATAGATGGGTGCCCCACGAACTTAACGATCGCCAGCGCAACGTACGCGTCGAGACTTGCCTTGCGCTGCTTAACAGGCACAGAAATGAAGGAATTTTGAACTGAATTGTTACGTGCGACGAAAAATGGATTCTTTTTGACAATCGAAACCGCTCAGCAAGTTGGTTAGATCCTGGTTCGGTACCAAAGCAATGTGCAAAACGAAAAATGACCCCTAGAAAGGTGATGGTCACAGTTTGGTGGTCTAGTGCTGGTGTGATTCATCATAGCTTTTTACAAAACGGCGAGAGCATTACTGCAGATTTGTACATTAAAGATCTGACCACAATGATGGCGAAACTCGCACGTCTGCAACCAGCTTTGGTCAATCGGTCGTCTCCACTGCTACTTCACGACAACGCGCGACCCCATACTGCACAACAGACCGTCTCTAAGCTGCATGAGTTGGGTTTGGAAGCTCTCCCTCATCCGCCATACTCACCAGATCTTGCGCCTACCGACTATTACTTTTTCCAAAATTTGGACAACTTTTTAGCGGGAAAAAAATTCAATTCCTGAGAGGCAGTACAAAACGCCTTTGAAGAGTTTATTGTCTCCCGTCCTGCTGATTTTTTCAAGAAGGGCATCCATAAACTGCCACAACGTTGGCAAAGATGCATTGATTGCAGGGGTGATTACTTTGAATAAAAGAAATAAATAAGTTCGAAAAAAAATACTTTAACTTTTTTCAAACAAAACGGCAATTTCATAGGTAAAGACCTAATATTTATGTTTGGGTATATATGTATTTTGTTATATGATCACTGATAATATTATTACCCTTGATTAATAATAATAATAACGTGGACACATACATGGACCCTAACTAAGATTCCATGTCCCACAACACCCAGACTCAGAACAAGTATTTGCGCTTTGTTCTTCTGTACACAAATCTTGTCCTGCCGCGGGAATCGAATCCAGCGCCAGGCTATGAGCCGACCTGCTCAACCACCACACCGCAGAGGCTGGCATAATAACAATAATAGTGTGATAGTATTAAGATATTGCGACAGTGTCATTTTCCGTGTAGTAACACTTTGCGTTAGCAGGTTCGTATAGTTCATCAACTCAAATTGGAAGAAATCAATTTAACGTTAGAAGAAACGTTATAGTCTATCTGGTATCTGGTATACTAATAAAAATAAATATCTGGTAACTTTACTATTTTCTGTTCAACCATGTCGTGTCCAGAGGACGTAATTACCAATATTATCATAAGGTTTTGCAGTAGCGAGTCCACCGCTGCACATAAGCCTCTCCCAAGGCATGCCACTGAGCCCGTAGAGTTCCAGTTGCGATGAGCTGGGCAATCACGTAGCTAACTCGATTACAAAATAAATTTATATAAATTTGACATTTTGAATACGCAGCTTATGTGCATAGTATGGAAGTTTCTCCTGTTGCATTGCAATCAAAGTTTTGTGATCACTCCCCCAGAGGTGATAACGGAACTTTGACTTGCAATGCAAAAGGAGTAATTTAGTTCCTTATTTAAATTTTACCATAGAAACTATGCAGATAGTCTGCGTATTGAAACTGTCAAATCCATACAAATTAATGTTTCTATTTGTTGCAATCAAGTTACGTAATCGTCTAGCAGCTATCATTTTTCAAATTGAAATTACTGTTTGCGTCTCCAATCTCCATTCTAATCAGATACACCGCGGTTAGTTTTAAAATTAAGGATAATTAAAAAATACAGATGTAACATTTCACCACTTTAGTAATTTTTTACACACATATCTATAGGGTTTTTGAGATACCATTTTATATAGTTTCAAAAGTATAAAGTACCAGGAAAACGGAAATATTGAGGAGGCAAACGTGGATTAATAATTATGGAAAATACAAATGATAGTTGAACGTGAAGTACTAGGATCAAAAATAAAATAAAATACAATTAAAATTAGAACTACACTCACCTGCTGGTTAAATCACTGACGATCGACTGTCGACGCCTGCCAGTGGAGCATGTACCCGAGGCCTGTTTGTCTAGGGCTTCTTACCTACTTATTTCGTGACCACAGTTCATACATAATACAATTACGCACCAACACAAAGCCGGCTTTCCAAGGTATTCGGTTAGATTATGTCGTGTAAAAGTTATAACTTTACTTAGAAAAGAAAGTATAATCAATCGTTATAAATGAGGGATATTTAATATCAATCCAGTATCGACAGCCTCTGTGGTGTGCTGGTTGAGCAGGTTGGCTCATAACCCAGAGGTGGCGGGTTCGAATCCCGCGTCGGGACAAGTATATGGAAAAAAAAACACTAATACTTATTCTGTTTCTGGGTGTTGTGGGACCATGATCCTCGTAGTTCTTGGTCCATAGATACAGGGAACCCTAGTTAGGGTCCAATACATATTATTTGTGTGAGAAAGAGGATATGTGTGTGATGTGTGTGTGATAATGATAATGTTTAGGATTAACAATTACTCTTTGATTATTAAGCTACGGTCCGTCAGATTGTTATATACTCTGTATAAACTTTGTCATTCCTCTCTTACGATACCTTGCGTGAGCATTAAAATCTGTCTGTCGCTATTATTAAAAAATACAGTCCACTTCATTTTAAATCTTTGATTATTATTCCAATCCATTAAAAATATTACCCAGATAATATGCTATCATATGATAATAATGATTGACAGCCTCTGTGGTGTGGTGGCTTAGCAGCTCGGCTCACAACTCAGAGGCGGCAGGTTCGATTCCCGCATCAGGACAAGTATTTGTGCACAGAAAAAAAGGCGTAAATACTTGTCCTGAGTCGGGGTGTTGTGGGACCATGGTCCTCGTAGTTCCTGCGTCACAGGGAATCCTAGTTAGGGTCCAGGATCTATGTATGTGATCGTTGGGTTGTCATTATTATTATTATATTATATATTAATACTATTTGTAAATATTTCTTATAATTTTAAATATGTGCATGAATATTAGGGCTAGGTATAGTCTATTTACACAATGAGTATAATAAAGTAAAGAACTAAGTGTAGGTAAGCCCTTATTATTTTAATTTGTCTACAGTAATCAGCACGTTACTTGTTTTTACTTTATAATAATAATAATAATGCCACATTTAATGGCATAATTTCCTCATAAAAGGCCATGACACTGACATTGTAATATCCTTTGCAATACCTATATTTCATATTAACCTATCTAAAGGAAATTTCGTGAAATAAACAACATTGAAGTGTGTAACTAAAATATTCTCGTTATTTAATTTACTACATTAAGAACACATTTTTACAGAATGTTAATAAACTAAACAATATCTACAAAAAAATTGTACACTATGTGAAAACTTATGAAATAATATTTTTAATTTACAAATTAACAGAGAAAAATCAATATTCAAGTTCAACAAGATTAAGTTAAGCTTTATTTTTATTATTAAAACTTATTAACTAATTATTATTTACATCCTTATTTTAAATCTTAACAACAACGTCATGTTTTAGACATTCGAATTGGCTGTTAACTTCTCGTCCATAATGGTTACGTACTATCATATGGGTGTTTTTTTGTATCGAAATTTTTGTGTACCTAAAACGTAGGTCTATTATGAGTGTCTTGAAAAATGTTTGAGAAGAGGATAATCAATTAAGCTAAAGACGTCGAAGAAACACACTTACGTATTGTAAAATTGCATTGATTTATTTTATTACACGAAAGGCAATTCCGACTAACGCCGGCATATCACAACTCGCTTATGTACTAAAAATGGTTTCCAAAATACAATATTATACAAAAATACGGTTTGTTCGAGTTTGCACGTAATGTTTACGTATGATTAATAGGCCGTTTTGATTAATAGAATGTGAAATATATTTGTCATGCATATTTATTTTAGTTCTGATTTATAGTATCGATCAAAAGATGGCGCTGAGAATAAATGTACCTGTAGTACTGATACACTGTGTGTGTGTGAGTGGATCCTATGCAGTGCTTTTTTTCTTTTCTGGCTTGGTTTTGTTCGGCACGGATCATAAAAGTTTAATAGACGCAACGGAAGATGCGTTTTTGGCCTACTTATATTATGAAGACAATTATCACATAGAATTTAATATTAAACCACGAAATCACAATCCTTAAAATTAAATTGTTCCCCAATTACAAACAAATATCGTCAAAATGACGTTAAAAATACAAAAAACAAACAAAAATCAGGTAAAACGAAAGGTAACGATCGAAAGAATTAAAGCGACTCGACAATTTTATCGTTTATTCTAAGTTTTGAACAACTTGATGGTAACTTTAGTTTTTTGAAGTACATAAAATACAATAGCGGGTGATGCATTGAAAAATAACTTAAAATATAAGAAAGACAGTTTTAATTAAACAACTTGTTGCATTTTGTCATGAAATATTGTATCGGCACAGTTCTATTTATAATGTGCCGATAGTAGAAAATAAAAACATTCACTTGGAACAAGAATCGTAATCCACTTTCGAATTGAAAAAATCTAGGATCGAACAAAAAATATGTTAGACACAAAATGAGTATTCGAATTTGTATTATTTTTTCCAATATAAAAGATTTGAATCAGTTATTTGGACTAAATTTAACAACAGTTAACATCGAGGTATCGACAATATAGAAGAGTTTTCATACGTTGAAAATATCAAAACTAAATTTTGCGTTTTACAAAGAAGCCTTAGAAATATAATTATCATTGTACATCCAGCCTTCACTAAAATTAGCTTGAATACAACTGGCCACAATAAAGTGTACGAAAGTGATATCTAAACAACTATCGAAGATTTCACGAAAGCTAGAGTAGGTACTAAAAATAAAATAAACCGTTTGAACATAATGCCTGGTAAGCTTCTTATTGCTAACATTAGTAAAGTTGTCAAAAAATAAGACAATATTCAAGAGTAGTGGATCAGTGTAAATTGATACAGAGAGAATTGTGTTAGTAACTACAAAGATGAGATTATCGAATTGGTACCTACATACGTAACTTTAACAATTCAATCATTTCAGGTCCCATTAATTTCTCTTAATTGTACAGTACACCAAAACATGTTTTCTTAAATCTTTGGTGCTCATCCCACATTGTAAATATCGGAATAACAGAATGGAAGGAATACGTATAATAATAATGTTACATTACGAACACATATTTTTTTGTTAAATAAACATAATAAACCTAATATTGAGATTGAAATTGTCGTTAAAAAGCTGCGAAATATCAAGTCAGATTGCCATTGGAACAAAGAAGCAAAAGTACCTTAATGATATCAAATGTAAGTACAACAATCACTAATCGGAAGCTCTTATACCAAGATATTTATGAAACATCATGCAACTATTCGTTTCAATTTATGTAAACCCCACACATTTTTTAATGGTTTAATCTAAGTTCCAATTCTGACTAGAATTATTGACTCTGTACTACACAACTGTGAAAAGTATTTAGTCAATATTGAACCTATTTCGTCACTGCTTGCTTCAAGATACTGATTTATATTAGGAGGTAGTTAATGTGACGTCGTCTTAGGACTTCGCAACTTTCCTCTGACACACTTGTCTATTTTCTATGCTTAAGGAATTAATGTGTCGGTGGCTTTTATAATAATATTTACCCTAATGAAATATATCTTTCAAATAAATACTATCTTGGAAGGTGTTGGTCCCGGATTATAATTTTTAAACAAATTATAACAATTTGGACCCATTCGGCAAACATGATTTTTAAATTATTCATCAACATCACATCCGCGGCGTAGTGCCGCGAATTCCTCACTATGAGTATCGCTCTGCGATGTCATACATCTTAAAACTAAGCACTAATTATTATTCCATCCTAAACACATATCACATTTTAAACTCTCTGATCGAGAGAAAACCATTTCAAAGTCCAAAATGACACGGCTCCCGCGTCACGTGGGCGAGCGTCATTCATGTAGGTTCTTACTGAGAAGCAAACTATTGTGCGGTCCCGACAAGTGCCTGATGAGCTCCGGTAGCGCCTCGAACGTGAGCTGACAGAAGCAGCAGTTGAATCGGCCGGGCGTATTTGTCCGGCCATCATTCTCGCTAGAAGATATCACATTACGGTGCACTGAACACAAATGTTTCAGTAAGTGTGCTTTTTGTTTGAACATAGCAACGCAAAGTCGACATGCGAACGGTTTTTCTCCAGTGTGTACTCGGAGATGGGTTTTGAGATTCCACGACATGCCGAACTGTTTACCGCAATATTCACAGCGGTACTCTCGGACTGGGGCTTGTTTACTCGAGCCTTGGTCATGCTCTCCTGAAGGTGCATCGTCACTGCCCATTTGAGGTTGGCACAGCCAGGGACCCCAAGACCCGGCACTGGGCGGCCGGTATTTCATAACTTCCTCATGTGGCACTGCTGGAGGAGTAGCACTCCTTTCTGGTAAGTAAGGTGGCGCTGACGCACTAAGTGGGTGTGCAAGTGCACTTAGTCGTGCAGTTGCTACCGCTGCGGCTGTAGCCGGACCTTGTGTATACCGTAAGTGTGCCATTTCTTCTAAGTAACTTGGGGGGAATGATACAAATGGAGGGTTTTGTGAAGGTGAATTATGAAAGCCAGGTCTTCTTTTTCGATGAGGTGTGACGACATAATTCTCTGGTGAAGTTTGGACGAGTGACATAAGGTCTTGGTCAGGCGGTTTGAGATGTGCATAGTCTTCTAATTTAACGGTTCGTAGGTCTAGTTCGGGAGGTTCTAAGTAATGTGATTTCCTTTTAGGTCGATCAATGCTTCGTCCCAATCGGTCGTTAAGAAGTTGCCTTCGATAAACTGGTCCTTGTGGTGGATCTTCTTGGCTTGATGATGTTGATCTTCTTCTGCTTATATTCTGTAATTGAAAAATTAAATATCAGGTTCACTTTGACAACATAAACTGGCGTAAAGTCAGCATTATCTATGTAAAAAGACATTTACCTTCGCTGCAACTGATTCCACATCTACATCTTGTGAGTCGTCATGTTCACTACACGTATTTTCAGAGGTTCTTGCTACGGATAGATTGACTGGATTTGAAGAACTTCTTCTTCTCGCTGTCAGTCGCCCACAACCATCCTTGTCTCTTTCACCTTCTTCATCATCCCTTTCATCAGTACTGCTTGTTGACATGCTTTCTTTTTTTATACTCCTACCTTCTGAATCTTCTCTGTCTTTGTCTTTACTGTATCCAGCGCTGGGTGTAACTCTTTCGCTTTCTGAATGTGAGGATCCGGAAGGTGCATCGTGTTTACTGCTTTCATTGCTATTGATATCAGTTTTGAGGGTCTTTGCTTTCAAACGTTCACATGATCGGTTTCTTTCCTCTGCTTGCTGGCGCTCTTTTGTTGATTTCCATACGTCTGATTTGATTTCTAGTAATTCAAAGAGTTCTTGCATGTCATCTATTTCACCTGACTGAAATCGAAAAGAAGAAACAGTAAAGTATTTGTTAGAATTTAATAATTTGTATAAAAGTAATTTCTTGTTCACAATAATTGACTCAAAACCATCAATCGGGTTGTAGTTTTATATATTAATTCTTATCCTTACCTCTATGTAAGCTTGGCCACTGTACAGAAAGACGAGAAGATGCCTCATGAGGGTGCTGTTGATTCCTGACATGTGGATAGTGACTGGATTATCGACTAATGGGGTGTCATCGAGAATTTTTCTGAAACAATAATAATATTAAATTATAAAAATAGTTTTAAAAAAAGGACAAAATCGTTTCATCTGCATAATAGGCAAGTACATTTTCTCAATCATAGCGTAGTTTGATTTAGCTGTTCTTAAAGTACTGGATAGTGGTTACCATAAGGTAACACAAGAGGATACAAAAGTGGAAAACTTTACTGTGGCTAAACTAATTTGGGTTGTGATATTTGTTTTTGTACATTTTATTCCAATTAATTTATAAAAATTCACCATGTTTATAATGAAGGGATGAGATCAAGAAGGGCTTAACTGATTTTTTTCACAAAATGAGTTATGGGTATCGGTGGATTCAGCGTGATAATTTAGCTACAATAATACATTCTCATAATACCGAAATGAGCCTTAAATCTCGAGATTATCAGTCTAAAAATGGTTTATCTGACATCTGATTTTAGTTCGCTAAGCATAAAAACATTATTATTTTTATTATATTTTTACAGTAATTGTACGAATTAGTACTATATTTTGTATTTTAATGATGATGATAATGATGAGCACTCTACATTAAAATGAAGCCGTTAAAGTTTATAGTCAATTTTCTCGAAACTGTCAATTTGACAGATAAACCCTTTTTGATCTCACCCCTTGAATTGGAAGTGGGCATGTACTCAGTTGTCCGTACCACGTTTTTACGAACTCTAGATTTTTTATATAGATTTATGCAAAATGAAGTCATACCTGATGAGGGGGCTGGCGGCGGCCATGACGATGCGATGCGCCGCCAGTGGCACAGCGTCGTCGCAGACCAACACCAGGTCGGAGTAGCGCGCGCCCCTCCACGCTGCCCCCACCTCATTCAGGATGCAGGCGTGGTGCTTGCCGTACGTCAGTGTCAGCAGGCCCTCGCCCATCATTCCAGCACTGTAACAAAGCAAATCTAGCATCAACCAACTATTTTGAAGTTTTAATAAAAATCATATTAAACAGGAAAACGATCACGCAGCTTATATTCTAAATATTGTACTGTAATAATACGGTTGGATAAAATATACATAAGTAATAAGCAACACTGTAATATACAAACAATAATCATATATCTAGTTTTGAACATTAATTATGTGAAACCTAAGGTGTAATAAATTGCGCTATTGTGCTCTACGATCGTGTGAATACCGGTCAAATCGTTAAATCTTATAGTTTTTGCTTACATCTTCATCTCAAGGAAGTAGTTTTCCTAATGTTTATAGTAATAAAAACATGGCAATTAAATGTATGTGTATACGTCGGCCGACCTGTTTCTACGATCATTGTTATCTAATTGGTAGATTGAATTCAATTATTGTTTCGTGATGGGAAGCTGTAATACGTGAATAAGTGAAATCATGTACCCGATCCCCGAAGTAAAGGCTCATCGTATCACGGTTACTCGGTTGCCTGAAAATGAAGTAAATACTTAGAAGTAAACTAGGCTGCATTCATCTGACTGCTACAATGAAATCATTCCAATATCAAATAATGTAGAAGCTGAAACGAAATCGATTCCTTCATAGCAACGTACCCATTATACAGATCCACAATGGCTTGTTTAAACAATTTCAATTGCCCAACTAAATTAAAAAGGTTAAAGGGTGAGATGAATATAAATTAACGTGAACTGTTGATGCGTTCTTGGACGTTTAAAAACAGCAACCGAAGTCCTAGCAGGTGCTAGAAAGCCTGTTGCAATAGGACCTTGGCCCGGCGGAGCATCGCGACTTAGCATTGCGTTAGAAGCGCAAGATCGTTTAAAAGACGATCAACAACTTGGCTCCTTTGCATTGTGTTAAAGTTTAGCAAGAGCGGGGTCAGAAGCGGCGGAACAGCATAATCATTGTTATTGCTGGCTGTTGCTCTATTGTTGAAGTATTCTGTTCAAAAGTCATATTTAATAAGAAAAATAAATATAAAAGTCTCAGGTAACATAATAATATACTAGTAATAAAAGCGGAATACGAGACGCCTCGCGAACTCGAGGCAATTATGTTCTGTTCTCGCACTGCGATGTCAATCACACATAGTTACAATTTTGTAATGACACTAGTAAATATTATTTGTATTTATAAGTTGCAGATAATATTCAAAAACTTCACATGGAACGCAAAGCTAGCTGAAAGTCTGATTCATGGCCATACAAAAAACGTTGTTCATGCGGACTAATAAAACCACATTAGCATCTGCTTAATTAGCTTTTACGCTTTATGCTATTGAAATATATTATACTGGATAAAAAATTAAGTCTTACTCAACAAAGAGTAATCATTTCCTTGAGTGCGGGAAACTTATAGTCATTAAAATTAGAATAAAATTGTTTGTATCCGCATATGAGAGAAAAAAATCTGATAATAACACGAAGGAACGTAATTTCAAATATTTCTTGGACAAGAGTAGGATGCATGTGTCTTAATGAGAGACTCAAACTGAAGGTCACATAATAGTAGTAAAGATTATGTGGTTCAATCTGTTTGAAATTTGACCAATGTCTAGCTAAAAAGAAACATGACGTTAAAAAGGACACAAATCTTTAGCAAACATTGAAGACCGAAGTCAAAAGGTTCTGTTGAATAGTCTCAGGACATAGAAGTTTTATGATATTTCAACAATATCATTGATTTTAAATATATTTTTGATAAATTATAATTTTAGTAACTCGACGGGAGTTTTACCAAATAAAAATTTTGCAAGCACAGGTATAATTTACAAATGGCCTACATGCAGAATACTGAGTTTGTATGCAAGGATGGTCTATTTTCAGGAGCCCAACGATGCGCGACCGACTCGCCTGCCTTTGTCCGTAGCCAGCCATCGCGACGGTGCAGTTCCCATGTTTTGCATTTAATTCCATTAATCGCAGGGTTGATGGCTGAAATATCTGTGGGTGTAGATAGTGATCTTGAGAAAATATACTGAAAATTAACGTTGAAGTAGCTTGTAAAAGAAATATTTGTATGAATTGTGAGGAAAATGGAAACATCAGATAAGTAGGTAGGTAGAGTAAAAAAATATCATCGCGTACTAATTTAATACGCACAGTAGTTATGTATCTACAAGGATAATGGGGAAAATAAATTTGAGATAGGTACAAATAAAATAAGAATGAAATACTACTTTAAATAATACTTTAACAATAAATAGAATTATACACTATAAAAATAATAACATAAATTTAACAATACAATATATTGTTGATACGGAGAGCCATCTAGCGATGATCTATTTCTCGGCTTAAACGTTCGATTCACCACGGAGCGTTGGGTTGTGCCTATTACATTGAAGTAATATACTAGATATGGTGCATTGTCTAGCACCACTCATAGATGGCGCTACGTGTAGTCAGATACTATACGACAACTAATGTTTGGGCAATTGTATTATGAATGAAAGTGAAGTAGTTTGAACTGCTTCGATAATGTTTGCTTTGCCGTTCTGCTGGCCTTCACTGTACAAATAAGTACACACTTTCACGAACTTTTCAGTAAACAAAAAACACGGAAACAGAACACTTGGACACAATCTCTTTGCCTTTACTTTTATTTGGAAACAAGCGAAGGTGATTCGGTAATAACAATTTAAAACAACAACTGAAAATGACGTCATTAGAATTTTCGTAAACAACTTTCATAAATAGTTTGTGGCCTTACCGGGATAAAAATTCAAGTGCTTAAATAAGTTGTTTGTTTTATAACCAATACTTAACTATCTGTATACTACGGCATAAACGATGATGATAAAGATATATACAATGACGAAACAACAGGTCTCTAAAATAAAAACAAGAAGTCACGAAGCCTACAGATAACATAATTTAAAACAAACAGGAAGACTTATTTGTAACAGCTGTTAAAAGAACCTGTTAACAACGATTATAAAATATCTCAATCAGTCCAAGTATCAAGGTTGGCTTATAAAGTATTACATAATGGTAGCATTAATTAGGCAAACCTAGAATGGTTACATATACCTATCATCTGAGATTGTTAGCCATAAATGGTGTTTATGACGGTATTGCTACTGTAAAAGGAGGAATGGAACGAGATAGTTGAGTAGAAGAAATACTTGTACTCATAAATACGTAATTAGTGGTGGCAATAGATTTTTATGAGTTATCACCACTATAGATGCTCGGAATGGCTTTATTGGCAAGCAGCCAGTATGTGTATGTTGAATGGACAATGATACTGATCAGTTATTATTACTAGTTGACAGAATTACATAGATATGCTGCATTGAAATAATATTATGATGGCTATGTCAGTTTTAGTAATAATGCTTTGTAATCATGGCTTGAACTTTGATTTAATTAGAAAGATCTCCTTTCTTTTACTCACTACACAACTCGACTTTAGAATGTTTCTTTATTTGCGAGGTCTACAATAAAGCTATAAATATGTTAATATTTTATATGTTTCTAAACCTTGAAATTACATCCGCGAGAATTTTAATAATTAACAACAATATTCAGCGTCGGCAACCAGTAAGAAATGGTTCACAAAACGGAGTTTGCGAAACATTTCGCGTCGCTTGTGTTGTAAGCCTAGAAATTGTTCAAGAGAACCATTGTAAGGCTACTGGAGCGTAGGATTGAGAAAAAAGTTACAACTTTCTCGGCTGGTTGCCAAATAAACTGAAAGTTACGAAAATGTACATTAATTTATGGATATGATACCATTTTGAAAGTATGGGTTACTGTATATATTATTTTATTGTTATATTTACCCATGCCATAAAAAAAAAATTTGGTGGTAGCAATTTGATGCCAAATACCTTCTAATTATTTAATTATTTTCTAGTATCAATAATTTTACTACAGATATCGTAAAGAAGACGTAGCTGATGCGTAATTATAAAATCAATTAGTTAATGCCATCAAAACCATATTTTAGTTTAAGAATGTGTAACTCCGACGTATATTAAGGCGCGGTCTAAGCACAAAATTAACAATAAAGACTTTTATAAGTCCAGTGTGACGTGGATTGTCCAAATAATCATATGGAAAAAAAAACGGTGTCAACAAAAATTAAAACAAAAAAACTGGGATGAGTTTTTGGTGGGAAAACGACGAATATCGCGTCAACGCATTGTATTATTTTCCTAAACTTGTGTTATTATCAGTGTTAGTGCTGGATTACAGGCGAGTGTGGGAATATGGTATAATGATGGTGTAAAAAAGCAAACCACCATAGTGAAACCGTAAAAAAACAAGTGTGCTTTACACCACACGACCAGTAAAACTTCTATACAAATCGTAACTCTCTCTTTCTATATTCATTAACTTATACCTCCCTCTCAACTTCCGTTTGTTTTGCCCAATCGATTTCCGTAACGCTCTCCCCCAAGTCAAGCGTAAAAAAAGTTTTACTTCATAAACATTCTATGACGCCGCCTTAATAGAATTATGATGTTCAAGGTCTGACTTTAAATCATTAATTTAACAGCATTTCGAAAGGAAGAAATTATATTTGCATTAACAGAAATTAATAGGTATTTATTGAGTGAGTCAATTCGGTTAACACGCGTGTGTGGGTGAAACGATAATACATAAAAATTTGTAAACCAATTTAATGTTCAATTTCAAATTAAATGAAGAAATACTAAGATTGCTTTGAATTCTCATTATTTTAATGGAACAAAGAGAATGGAAAATATAGAGTACATAATACTAATAATGTTATAAAATTACATAAATTTATGTATTTTTCGGTTGTATTTAATTAAGTGTTCATTTAAAAATTAATACATTCAATTGAAATTTCTTTAAACTTCTCATATAACTGTGTTGTTAGATTTTTTATCTTATACGAGTGTTCATGCGTTTGAGTTTCTAGAAACAAATTATTTTGTAGAATGTGACTTAAGCAGCATTTATTAAAACATAGCTTATTTACATAATATATAAGAATTTATGATATTAAATTTTTGATTAATGGTTATTTTTATTAGGATGTTGGGTCAGGGACTAGATTAAGTTTTATGGATAGTTAGGTATGTATCACACTAATATTATAAAGACGAAAGTATGTATATGTGTTTGTGTGTATGTTTTTAACTTCTTCACGCTCAAACGGCTGAATGGATTTAGATGAAATTCGGTACCAAAATAGCTTATACACTGGATTAACATATATGCTACATTTTATCCCGGAAAAGTGAATTTTTCCCGTAGACTTGACTTAAAATACTTTTTATCCGCGGGTGAAATCGCGGGGTGCAACTAGTTTAAAAAATAATAATATATTAAAACGCATACTTGGTGTTTTGGATTCGGAATAAAGATTATTGTTTATTTAAAATGTAAATCTCATTTACGTATTTTTTGCTAGAGACTAAATTATCATCAACATTCATTATTATGAAGAGAAGGTCAACAACATAGGTAATGATCACTCTTGTGAAACATTCAGTCAGACATTGAAATATTCACAATATGGAAGTTAAACTGTTGAAACTAAAGTAAGAAGATAAAGATACATGAACACTATTGTCCATGGAGCATTAACAATTTAAAAGCATTTGGAGATGCTCTTTGTTACGTGAAAAGACAAGTAGAAATTGATACAATTTTATTATAATTGTTGCGGTAATTGAAAATAATGAATATGAACGTATTTTTTTGTGTATTACCTTCACACTTTTGTATATTTCACGCAGATATGTAACAAGTCACAGTCCAAGTCATCGAGTCAAGTCATAGTCTAGTCATACTCCTAGTAAAGTGGAAGCAACTTTACCAGAATTTTCTATAGAGTTTTGGAAACAACACGTTCATTATACTTTCCAACACTCATGCCTGTAATCCAGCACTTACGAATAAAACACCACCAATTTTATGCACTAACACTGAAAATAACACAAGTTTTGGAATATAATACAATTTTCCAAATCTTTTTCGTTTTCCCGACAAAACCTATCGAATAAGAATGCTAAGAGTAAGAATCGTTAAATTGTTTTAATATTGCGTTTGAAAATAAAGTAATCAGCACAGATTGAGGTGAGCATGCAGTCGACAATTACATTGTCAAGTATTCAGCCAGGCTTGATCATGATACGGCTCAGTGTGTGCCAATGGACGTTCATTCAGCCCTGTTGGTCACAATCACAGAAAATCACACGAGCCTTACCTTCATACTTTAGAACAGCTTTCCGGTCCATTACCATAACTGAAATGATCGGATAAATTAAATTGTCTTCCCTTATATTAACGCTAAATCATAGATTTAAATAATTACATCTATTTACAAAAAAACATGGAAATATATATACAAGTTGAGAATAAACTATTTAATAATTAAATAACTATCAATAGGCACAATCAAGAAATGTAAATGTGCCAATTAACCACGTCGAATTAATTTCCAAAGCTGCAAACAAAAAATAACCGGATGATTTGAATAATAAGGAAGAATCACAATAAGCCATGAGACTGGGAAGTCCTATATGCCGGTAGTAGCTACATTCGATCAATGACAAACGTACAACAAAGGTACTTAGCAACAAGCCAGACCCCTTTACAAGCTTCTAACAGTCATGCGAAGTATGACAGAAAGCGATAGTGATGTAAGTCGATAGTTGTCAAACAGGAAACCGCGGGGCGCGTGTGGCAGCGATACGCGGCACACGCCCCGCGCTGCCGCCGGCTCCGCTCTGAACGGCCTTCAGACGAAATGCTCACTGCCAGCGCTGGCTCTACTGTCTACTCTATTAGACCACATACATTCATTATGTAACGACAGTCCAACAACAAACAGCGATTCATTCAAGAGAACGATGGCCAGTCAACCTTCTACCGTTCATCTCCGATTCCCGTGCTTAGGTTTGTTTTGATTTGACGATTCCGCTTTGTATTGGCTTATGTTGTTTACTATATTTTGTTACATTATATCATGCGTTAAATTTTGTATGGTTATATTCGGAGATATTTTCTTCTGTTCTGTAAAATTCAGGAACTATCCAAATTACTCATTTTAATCAGTGCTGAACTGACTTGAGTCCAATGAGATCATTGCCGTTATGATAATTTATGTGATAAGTTCGATTTGCTACGTTTTTCATTATTGTTATCGTTTTACGATGTATTTGTTTACTTTATTCATTAGCGTAAAATGTAGGCAATGATATTGCCTAATTTTTTTTATTTTAGTTTCTATTATTTATGCTTTAGCTTTTTAATAAGAAAATTTAGTTAGTCCCTTTTCACTTTGATGTTTAAAAAATGTCTTTCTTACTAGCCTAAATGTTATATAAACAAGCCGTCGTCGTTGGCAACTGACAGATGTATTTATTTATAAATGCCATCGTACCCTTGCCCGAGAGAGTCTTGGGCCGAAAGCGCGAATGAGTTTTACCTTCGATGATGCTAAAATAGCCACACAGTTATACTCTTACCTTGCGTTTGATTGACGATCGATCCCTTGTGCCAGATACTTGCTAACTGTTACTACAAACAGCTAACATAGACTATTTACAAAACCAAAGTCAGCATCGGAATGGGATTGTAAAACTTTGACACTGACGCCGTGTCGGATGAAGATTTCCTTCATTCCGTAATGCCGCGGTCGCTCCTAGGTTGCCACGCTTCCAGTTATCAAAGAAACCCCTCTGGCATATTTCTACATTTTCGTAACTATTCGGAAATAAATTGAGTTCGTGTTCGACATTTTGCGATCACTGCGGCAGTTAGATGACTATTTATAAAGAACGTGTCTAAGAAAAGGTCGGATTTGATTGTCGGTAGTCATTTGAATATATCTGGTGTTATTACAGCAAATTATGATGAATTAAATCGTCTAAGTAGAGGTGTTCTCACGCCACGAAATTAGTTGACCTTCGCATCTTTGTGCTGAGCCAAACATAAGCTTATATCCAAATCAAGTATTAATTACTTCATGCGTATGAACACTACAAAGTTAACAAGTAAATTCAAAGAAGTCTTCTTTGTTTGATTAATGTCTATTAGCACCAATCTCTTCCGTTTGCTCGGTGGTTACAGACGAGCGGACCGAGGTGAACCAGACTCGACCAAGGTTCGTTTTGAAATAGGATGGCACTTGACCTTCAGGATGAAAGTCAACAGTATTGCGCAACGTATCGACGCGCGCCTCTGAGCACTATGCTAATGGTCATCTACGAGACATATTGGAACATGATCAATATGATCATGACCCACTTAAATCCATGTTCAAGGATTTCATATATTTGGAAGGCAGTGATTTCAAAACCTACAGATTTTAAAGGTGTACTTCGGTAAACGATGAAGGCGTAAACATTTCTATTCATGAATGGAATATCAGAAGGTTAATGAACGTAATAAATTGGATACAACTAATTTAAAGTTGCTCGGTGAACAATGGAAAGGGCTATTTTTGGAGTTTCTCTAAAAAATCAACACCAGGAATTAGAAAGTCAGGCAAAAGCACTGACATAGTCCAAACAATTATCAAACTAACGTGGCATTGGGAAGAACATATAATGACGGACATGTTCTTGAGTGGAGACCACTATTTAGAAGACGATGTGTACGCGACGATATTTTCAGTGCCTAGCAGCCGTTGAATAAGAAGCCAAAGATCGAGCTTAGTGTATTATGTATTATATAAACTTGTTCTCCAGTGACCAACCATTGGGGAAGGAGGGCTGTGTCCAGAGCTCCACAGACTCACTATGATGATAAATCTTAATACATAATTAAAATTACACGAGTTTGTGTTTTCTCTGGCCTTTCCATTATGGTGTTGAGCTGAGTGCTGACGTAGTGTATATGTGTATACAATAGATCAGGAGAAACTACTGAGTCATTTTATTATTCATCAGCGTTAATGAAACGTTTGCTCCTTTTTAATGATCTGATACATTTTGCGGTTAGCTAGGGGCTAGGTTAGATTTTGAAACACTCCTTTCTAGTGATTAGGTCCCACCTCACATGCGTACGCGCGGCGACGCAAGTGTGTGCGCGCGGCAGTGGTGTGCGTAGCGCGCGGGAGGGGGAAGCACGTTGCACAGGGAGGGGGGAGGTAGCGCAAGCGAGTGGCCACGGTTTTGTAACAGCGTTTTATTTCAAGGTCAGTCGAGCAGTTTTAGAAAGTTACTTCATTGGAGTCTTAGGTAAAAACTTACATTTGCATGTTCATAAATATTGCTAACAAATAATTCACTGACATGTGAATAACAATTAGATGATGTGGAGTTTTCAATTGAAAAATTTCCTGGTTCGAGTCATTATACCATTACGACCAACGATCGGTCCTCGAGAGCCGTCCCTAAGAGGTTATTGTAATAAGCATAATTATTGGTATTTATACAAACAGCAATAAAATTATGGTTATTGATGTCGGTTTGTCGCACGAGAAAATGTTTTAAATACATTGCTTTGCTCTTTTTGTGTATTTAAATTTACATAAAGTTATATATTTACATAAAGTGGAGTAAACTTAGTATGTACTGTAGCCATTAAATAAAATCATAATAAATAACTATGAATATGCAAATCTTAAAGCCAAGGAAAACCTTATATTACATATAGAAATCGCATGATAAAATTGACTTGTTGTTAAAACTTCAAACAATTGCGACGAAATTTTAAAGGAAGGATGTTTTGTATACGCCAAAACATTTAGAGATTTCAAATTGAAACCTATGTTCGAAACCTTGTCGTGAAATCAAGTAAAAATTCTTGACTGCCAACCGGTAGTATAACAATTTAAAACATATCAAATCTTGAAAACGAAATCCTTAACCAGGTTTTACGAAAAGCACAAGAAATGTTCCCTTGTATGAAACATCGCGGTTTATTTCATCACAACGCTACTTCCATATACGATCCGGTGCTCTTCTCCGCGAGTCGGAATGATGAAATTTAGTTGGCTGCCATTTCGTGAGGTTGCATAACCAGTGAACGCTAAATTTTGCTGACAGAGAAAGTATGCGAAAGGTTTTATGTAATAACGACGTAACGCTGTAGCGACTCGGTTTTGATTTCCTTGCTTTTACGTCCATCACTGTTACGTGATATTTTCGGGGTAATTTCGGATTGGCACATCTCGATTTTTTGCGAGTGTTGCAATTTTTTTGGTAAATCTTCATTTATTTTTGTTTTGTATGATTCATTGGTTATCGCTTTTGTATTTTGTATCTTCAAAACTTTTCTGATAAGTACAGTTCCTTCTTAGTCTATATTATTTGATTAATAATACTAATCACTAGTGATGAAACTATTTCATGCCATAATTATAATAATAACATAACTGTACCTACTTCTATAATTGATATCATGATTTCACTTTATTCTTGGTAGTTATTTGAACCAGTATTTAAACTTTCAAATGTAATAGGGACGTTTGGTGTAGGTAAGATCAAAGTTGTTTTTTGCGTAGGTATTCCTCGAACAGAGACGTAAGCGTGCAAATCAGTAAACACATTGGGAAACACAACTTTGACGTGACTTTTAAAATCATAAACAATATTCGCAAGTAACATTTTTAGATGTTTGTATATAACTTATCTTTGATGAACATGCAAAAACCATTAAAAACAATAACTTAAATGATAACAAATTTCACAAAACTAAACTATACTCGTGTTATAACACAAAATAAGCAAGAGTAATCTAATTCAGAAAATGTATGATAAAATAGACATTAATAAGTCGTCTAAACGCGAATAATATACCAAAAACCTAACGTAGATTGAGTAATATACGAAAGTGGGTTTGCGAAAAGTTACTGCAATCGCTGTCCCAATTTTTGAGTTATCAGCAAAGTTAAATATGGAGCTAACCATTCTGAAGTGATAAGAGATAGACGTAAGGATTTGTGTCTTATTTATTTAGTTGTTTTTGCTTCCGTAAAGGTTGGTATAGGCCGGCGCGGTAGGCCGTGCGGTAGGCCGTGCGGTAGGCCGTGCGGTAGGCCGTGCGGTAGGCCGTGCGGTAGGCCGTGCGGTAGGCCGTGCGGTAGGCCACGCCTGTTCACTGTTATGACTTAGGGCCGATATTTTAACTTAGTATAAATGTCACAGTATTTGTAGTTATTCTCTTATTAAAATCTCTTTAACCTTAGAATTTTACTATTAAAGATTGGCTTTTATTATTCCATAAATAATTTACTTTAAATTTTTTAAAATTAAAGCTTATTTTACTGAGAATATTTACAATTGTCATAACTTTAAAGGTTGTATTCTTATTATTTTTCAATTGAATTTTATTTATTTTAGTAATGTCGTTCAGGTCTGACACTTTTATTACCTAAACTAATATATTTGAGATTTAATGATAAAAAAAGATTATTTGAGAGAAATCTGAATAGTTATGTTTTAAGTAAAAAAAATATTACAAGCAAGTGAATATATTTTAATTTTAAATGTGTATTTTCAAGTACATTGGGTTATATGTTATACCAATCAAGGTTACTAATATCTCAATTTAAAAACTTTAATTGAACGGCATTCTGATTACATTGATGACTAGAAAGATATTAATGTTATTCATGCATTATTTAATTTTATTATTCCTACCTTGATGGAACGAATTATGAAATACAAAAGCATGATTTTAGTATAAGTAAGAAAAGAGATAAAAGGTGAAGCGTTCGCTCATGAATTTAGGGTAACTGAACAGTAAACTGTAACAGATTGCCCAACATAATGTGCTGTACTTTCACAGAGATAACTATCATCTTTCACAACATCTGCAAACAAGACTGGTTGTAAGAAAATTATTTAAAATACTTACTCCAGTTTCTTCTTCCATTTTTACTGTATTGAGAACTAATTAAGTGAATAACGAGAAATAAAGCAGAGTTCTAGAAATAGACGTCTGTGTAGCATTTGCAGTGCCAATGGGAGGCACTGCAAATGCTATGGGCGGGTGTGACGTTTAAAATCAGGCGAACGTCTAGCTCATGATTATAATTCGTGCACATAAAAAATTACAAGTATTAATTATTAAGTACTAGTTGCGCCCCGCGGTTTCACCCGCGGATAAAAAGTATTTTAATTATTTACTCATCCCACGGGAACATTTCACTTTTCCGGGATAAAATGTAGCCTACATGTTAATTCAGGGTATAAGCTATCTTGGTACCGAATTTCATCCAAATCCATTCAGCCGTTTGAGCGTGAAGGAGTAACAAACATACACACATACACACAAACACACATACTAACTTTCGCCTTTATAATATTAGTGTGATGTAATTTTATTTTCTCTACCGTTAAGAAATATACAAAGTGAGCGTATTGTAATGATCAACTCAATTTTGATGTTAATATAGATTTTACTACTAAAGGTGCTGTAGGTAAAGTCAAAGACTATTTTCTAATACTAACACCTAATAGTTTCTATTAGGTGTTAGTATTAGAATGTTTTTAATTGTTAGCAACCAGCGTGATTTGAACTTATGCCTGTCAACTAACCGGAATAGACGCTGTTCTTAAGCCATTGGTCGCATGCCCAGTGATTGCAAAAATCTTTATGATTTTTTAAATAATCTCTACTTAATGATGAGAGCCGCTGAAGCGGTCTACGCTATCGTGGAACAGTTTTTAAAAATATTCAAAATAATTTAAACTCATATCTAAAAGTTGAAAAACAAAATATACGCATGTTTCTTTGAGAGATATAATAACGTTCGTCGATATAAAGATTGTTTTATTAGTGCTATAATTTTATAATACCTACAATATTATCTACTCATATAAATGCGAAAGTCAAAAGTAATACATATGATAAAAGCTAAATTTTGTACATGTAAGTATGTACATATGTGTGTTTGTTACCTCTTATCGCTGAAATAACTGAACATTTTTAGATGTAAGTAATAATTAATAATAATAATAATGTGTGGACATCTCACACAACGCCATCTAGCCCCAAACTAAGCAAAGCTTGTGCTATGGGAACCAGATAACTGATACAATACTTAAATACTTATTTTTTGTTTGTAAATACATACATAGAATACAATATAACACACAGACACAGAACAAACACCTATGTTCATCACACAAATGTTTGTCCTGGGTGGGAATCGAACCCACAACCCACAGATCAGAAGGCAGGGCTACTACCAACTGAGCTATCGGGTCAGTCAATCAGTAATTTTTAATATTGTGTCTATAAATTGAGTGCAAGGCCAAATAAGATCACAAGACAAATAAATTCAAACCCAACAGAAAAAAAACCACGTGTCCGTAACATATAAATCATACAATACGTACTAAAACCAAAACGTAGCTAACACTAGTATTATTTAACAATACACGTAGCATACAATGAATTAGTAGGCTGCAAACAAAATCGTGATCGAAGTCTAAATTCAACGATGATCCATTAAGTTCAGGATCTTTCTCTAAGCTGGTGCCTCTAACAACTGAATCATGCATTGACAACCGCGGACTGACTCATAAAAATATTCCATCTATTGTATTGTTAGACTTTCTAAGGCCAAGTATTTACAGGAAAGTGGCTTTGTTACACTAATTGTAACTTTATGTCCAAAATGAATTGTTTTAAAGAGTTAGTTTGTGGTATAGATAATCTACAACACACATTCTGACACTATATCCCTGTCAGAAAAGACTAATATCCCTCCAATGGAAACGTGTTGATGATAATATAAACAGCTTCTGTATCTATTGTCTAATTATTCATTTCCATATGAAAAAGGAATATAATAAATTCACTCTGCTACGTTACCTAATAAAAAGCAAATAACTTAAAAGTACCATCATTTAATTATATTTAAATATTATTATATTCTTCATATTTAATATTTCACGTCATATTACTTTAAGTGCGGGTTGTGAATTGTGTTTATTTGTTGGTTGTGGATAAAATACGCAGCATGTTTCAAGTGCTAAATGTAGAGAGCATAATATTTAGTTTAGCACTTAAGTGCTTTTAGCACTTACTAATACCTACTACTAATAATAATAACGTCCAACGATCACTTTACATAGATCCCTAACTAGGATTCCCTGTGTCTAAGGATCTAATGGGAATAATCCTGACCATTACATATACAAAAGTTGGAATTAGCTAGTAGTAAAATTAAGCGATGATAGCGCTTTATAGTTAATTGAATGAAACGACGCTGTGAATTCATTGCAATAATAAAACTCAATGAGTTAGTGGCCGTAGTAAGCGATAGGTACGTCACACATGATTTCATTGATTGAGAAAGTAGTGCACATTTAAATACAGAGACAGGGAACGTGGTGAAGGTAAATGTGATAGATCTTATCAAAATTTCAGTCATAACAGTAACTGACCTACCCGTACTCCGGCATCTCGCTAAAAATACTCCTCCGCGTGAAACGTGCGCTTTCGTTCACGTTTGTTCAGATTAAGTACTCTCTACTGTGGCTCTCACGTGTGTGTGTTACGGAGTGGGGATTTGTGGGAAATTGTGCGAGTGTGTGCGTCTCACACGCGTAACAACCGCCTTGCTCCGGATGTGAACGCAGATTTGTACGCCTGTGAACGTACTAGCCCTAGACCAAAATAGGTCTATGCATTATCTATAAACCATCACTCATTGTATGGCCGTGTATCGGCCAACCATATACCCGCGTGAGTTATTGTTTGATAGCCTTGAGGCCTTTAACTTATTTTACAACTTACCAGCAATCGCATTGACTATAAAATTGCGAACAATCAGAGTTTATGTTAGATCTGAACTTTTATTGCTGTGTGTGACAAGTGACTATAATTTATGGGATCGGTCAAGGTTGAGAAGGTTGTTAGTGTAATAGTTATAGCGATGCATTCGTTAGAGAAGTTAATGGCCATATAAGCGCATTTTGTTGTACATATAACAAATAAGTTAGAGACAAAGAAAAACCTTGTGATTTTATGTTCACGAGAGAACGCAATAGGAAGGGCCTGTCGAAAGCATAAGTTAGGCCATAAATAATAAACATCATACGCAAGGGTAACCGCGTAATAAAACTAATAGACCAAAACCACTCTGGCCTTTGAGGCTCTTAATGATATTATTCATTATGAAGATATAAATTCGACACCTTTTCAATTTAATCGACCCGTCGACCTTAGGAAAGTATTTGGATTTTTATATACGAAAGCGGAAGACATTTGAAACCGCACCCGCTGACATATTGAAGATTCCGAAGGTGAACTGGTACAAGGACTTCCGAGACCAGTTAAGGATGAACCCTAAATTGTAGAGGGCTTCTTCGTGTGTGTAAGCGTTTGAAAATCGACTCTGATGGAGCGTGCGTGTGTGCGTTGCGTGCGCGCAGACTAGCCGATAACAATAAACTATTTCCGAAGTGACCCAGATCCAACGTCCTTCGGTAATTTGTACCGCGAACGGGAACAAGAAAGGGCTGGAAGTCATACGACAGCAAACATTACAAATTTTATTATACTAAACAATACACCCTTTTTACAACTAGGACTGCCGATTTATTACACGGTTTTATGACATCTGTAAACCGGCGAACCTCTCCCGACCTTGAATTTAGATTTTATTGTTTGAAAGTAGCACCTTTAAAACTAGTTCATTTTTTGTTACTTTGAAAATATGTGATTGAAATCTTTGATGAAACCGAAGATCATTATGTCAAAGTGACCGACCGACGCCCAGTCGAATTAGAGCTTGTTAATTTTAGTAATGCAGCGAACAGTGGCCGTCATATTCGAACGGTGAAGAATGCATTAAAATTCAATAAAATAATAAATAAAACAAGTCAAAAATATGATAATGGTTCCCTCCAGAAGCACTGTCCTTACAATAATAGCGTTGCACAATAGCTCAAGTGTGCTGACGAACATATCGAGCCCTTTGATAACGCTATTCAATTCTGTTCAATGTCAAATGGGACGCAGAACTATGAAGAAATTCATTAAGACGATAACAAAGTTGAGACATTTTTGAGCGGTCGAGTGTACGCGAGCGGTTTCGTATTTCTGAGAAAATGTTTATGTCGACTTTGCAAGGAGTTAACGCCGATTGCGAAATCATATTGAGTAGTTCTGTTCGACTCTTGCCTTTGGGACTTTAGAAATGTTAGTGTTCCAAGCTGTAAACCTAGTTTCTATGAACTTTAAGTACGTCAAAACTCACATACCGGTATTTTGACACGTATTTCTCTTCATACACGCCATGCCTTAATGTAATACATATTACGAAAGAAATAGAATTTCTTTTGAATTGTTTAGCGATTGTAATTTGAGATGATTAGTGTCTTTTGCAATTGCAAATGGTCCGTCATTTGCATCATTCGGTCTAGTTCTTCCTACATTTGTTACAATAGTTCTAGACAATTATGGCTGTTGATACTAATTGGATGCAAGATTTTTCCTATTAGTATGCGATGGCATTTTAATAGATATCCCAACTGGTTGTTAGGAAGTTACTGACTCAGAATATTATCTATGTATGTAAGTATTTTAAATTAGTGAGATGAAACTAACACAATGACTAAAATATAGCGGTGTCTGAAGTCTCAATAATATATCATATATCAATAATATGCTAATTACTTAAATAAGATATGTTAAATTGGCTAGTATTTAGGTATCTATAGTATATTGCAGAAAAGTATAAAAATTTAATTTTCAAGTAACATACTATATACAAGTATTTTTTACCACATGGTGGATAATGATGCATCCAAACTGCTTTATATAGTTCTGCAGAACATAACTATAGAGCACTTACCTAGTCCACTTTTAAAATAAGTACTGCAAAGACGTGTAGGGCAGAAGTATTTATAACAAACTAGTTGCGCCCCGCGGATTCACCCGCGGACAAAAAGTATTTTAATTATATGCTCATCCCACGGGAACATTTCACTTTTCCGGGACAAAATGTAGCCTATATGTTAATCTAGTGTATAAGCTATCTTGGTACCGAATCATCCAAATCCATTCAGCCGTTTGAGCGTGAAGGAGTAACTAACATACACACAAACATACAAACACACATACAAACCTTCGCCTTTATAATATTAGTGTGTTTATAACCAATAATAACATTCTTGTGACATAGAACATAGGAAATATTGACTGGAAATTAATATAATATAACAGAAATATATAGACGATGTTCTAGTTGCGATATTTGCGGTTTATTTAGGTTATTAGTGACAAAGTGATTATTTCAAACAAATACAGGCCCTTCGATATGTCGGTAATTAGTTCATGCAAAGAGAACCGGGAAAAGATCTAGTTTCACAACACGTGTATGTGATAAACGAACGGTTTGTTCCAAGCGGAAGTTTAGTAGGTTGTGGGTACCTACTAACATTATAAAAGTTGTGCTATCAACATTCTAACACTGTATTTGATTATGCGAAACCAATAATGAAATGGTTGGTAATTATTCTAAATAATTAATTATTCGTTATTTTTAAATGACACCGTAGTGAAATATATCAAATTAAAAAAGTTTTGAACTCTTAAAACGCTGTTTTATGTTTACACGAATCTGGAGTTTAGTGACTGAAGCTGTTGCGTAGATGTTGCGAAGAAATGCGTAGATATGTCGAAGTGTAATAACATTGGATTTGGAGCATATAAAGATCTATAAAACCGTCTTGGAACAGAGTTGCATATTACAGCCTAAAAATTTCTCTATCCCCTTTCACTGTCTCGGTGAGAAAGCCAAATTACCTTATGAAAATCCCTTGTCTGACGACTGTGTTTGACACCAAATATAAGCGATTTTTAAACCGAATTCTATTCCACGGCTCTAACGGAACGTACCTAACGACAATGTACTTGAACATGGAAATCTTATCTATAAATATGTTATCAAAAACATTACCATAACATTTAATCAATACAAGGTTGATTAGATGAGCCTACGACTTGGTCCTAGCATTTTAGGATACAGCAATACCGAAGGTTTGAGCTTTCTCAGAATAGCTATATTATTTTTTATTTCCATTCGTTTTTATGTAGACACAACTCAGTTTCATTTATATTTTGGTTATGAGTTTCAATGTCACTGTACATTACCTCTTCCTAATTAAATAAATAATGTATTATTAGATTATCAGACTAATGTTTAAAGTGAAATAATGTTCTAATTAGAATTTCTGCTAACACAACTAATAGTACAAGTATATACATAAAAATATGTCTACGGAACTCTATGGGCATGCTTAACATTAGAGTCTTGACCATTTATATATTTCGTAACTTCACAAACAAACTCCAAGGTTGGATTTTTAATAAATTTTTATTAGATGAAATTCTTGGCTTTGAAATGACATAAACTTATGAATAATTAACACCGTATCATCAGCATAGAAAAGTTCAAGGGAGGATTATAATATATTATAACTAAAGATTATATTATTAAATTGATATACTATCTGCAGGAAATATTAATACTTTTATTAAAATACATATATTAACAAGGATTTTTAACTGATAAACCAATTTTCTTTGAAATGTTTTTTTGCTTTGCTTGCCTTGAAGTTTGGAATGTCATATCATAATAGGTCGTAAGTACATATTTAGTGTAGCCTAAATTTCGTATTGTACTTCGTATGCTCTTGCTTCATCTAAAATACTTAGATAAAATAATAGCACAATAGTTAAAATAAATATTTATTTTGTAAATTTCGATGTTTTATATGATAAATAAAACAATATCATCGAATAATAAAAAATAATACTATGTAATAATAGTACATCAGCGGGCATAATTACCCAAATAAGTAGTACTACTACTGTAGTAGGGTAGAGTTTACATACATACTATTTGGAAAAACAATTACTTTTTTCAGACTATACATACTTTTTTTCTAAATCTAATCATTTATCTAAAGCAAAAGTAACTATCTATTAATTATACAATACAATACAAAAATTCTTTATTGTACACCAGAAAAAATAAACATTTACAGAAGATGAAACTTAAAGCTATAGTTCAATGGGCGGACTTATCGCTAAAAGCGATCTCTTCCGTCAACCTTTGGATGGAAAGAATTATTGGAGAGATAGCGGTTGGTGGTGTAAACAAATTAAGTGAAATTGAGAAGAATGAAACTAGTAAAAATAAGAATAAATAAAGATTATAGATTAATTCACTAGGTGGTAGGACTTTGTTGCAAAGTTCGTCTAGGTAGGTACCACCGCTTTGCCAGTTATTCTGCCGCCAAGCAGTAGTGTGCAAGCACTACTGTGTTCCGGTTTGAAGGGCACTGTAGCTAGCGAAATTACTGGGCAAATGAGACTTTATGATCTGAACTCACAGTCGAGTAATTTTATTACCAGTCTGTGCTGATGTCTCAGGATGATGTGCGCAGTGCAGTGTCGCGTGAAACTCTATCTTTTGGGGTTCCGAGTGACACTGTTCTGTTATGGGCGGCCGTGTTGCTTAACATCAGGTAAACGACTAGCTCGTCACATCATTCACTCATATAAAAAAAAAATAAAAAATAAAAAAGAAATGGATACGTATAATAAATAAAAAATAAATTAAATATACCCGATTCATATTAATACTGGATAATATATAACTCATTATTTCATTAATATATAATGTAAAAAGTGGCTTTGGACTGCTCTCTGGATGCCCTTTCATTGCTCTCATGCCAACAGTTTCGGCTTCATTGACATAGTTTCTCACTAGAGTATCAATGGACGACGACTACGTGATATTAATCGTTTGAATTGCGTAATTTATAATTTACATGTAGCATTAATGTACCATTTCAGTGATGATTATTTTTGAAGTAAAATATCTTTACGCACGCTTGACTTGGGGAGTAAGCTGGTGAATGGAAGTTGAAGTGGGTTCACGTAGATCTCCATTGTCAACATAACAAAGTTAAAAATTTGTATTAATATGTTGGTATGTCCAGTAAAATGAAAATTGAATACACAAAATAATTGTCAAGAATTGGCGACATTAACATTAAAAAAAGCAAAAAGTTATACCGGCCGATAGATGGAGCTAAACTAAAGAAGTTTTACTTCAGTCTTGTGGTCTAAAGCACAATCGTTTGTACTCTATAGGTAGGTAGGTAACAAGTGACATTATCATGCTGGCAATTTTCATCAAATAGAAAATGTATTAAATCATTAATAGATTTTACGACTTTTTCAATTAAAACGAATGCTAATGTGGTGCGTCTCAAAAATACATACCGTCGATCATGTCATGCGCGCGTTTTACAATCACAAGTATCACAACATAAGCATATTTTTGTAATTAACAAAACTTATCTTTCAGATTATAGGCCCGGAAGCCTTGAATTGGTAATATTGATAAATTAATGATGATAATTTAAAATATATGTAAGGTTTGTAAAAGTAACAGATAATTTTAGAATTAATAACATAAAATTAAATATAGATAACGCAAGATCTGTGTATGTATTACGTAGGTATTAACCTATTCCAAAATTGTGTTTTGAAAATAATTTAAACACATTCAACCTTTAGCAAATCGTGTAATTTGATCATAATATTGGTGTTGATGAAGTGGTTTAAATTATGCAACAACAAAATTAATTTACTATTACTATTACGAAAACAAAAGAAGTTGCCTAGCAAAGTAAATTGTTAACTATTCTGGTCAATAAATCTTCAAACAACATACGAATATAAAATAGTTCAATACTAATACTAAATACTATTTGCCGTAGTGAGACTTAAGTTATTAAACGAATAAGTGTGTACATACATAATATATGCGTGTTCACGTATCTGTGAGCTGATGCTTATTGATGTAAGTAGGTCAATTTTCAGGACGTAATTATCGGCAATAATCAAATCTTTGTATGATCATATTTCATTAGAGAATTCGCGTGCCGAATGCGCGCGAAACCAAGCGTGGAAAAGCGTCGGCGCAGGCGCAGCTGTACTCGCGCTGAGCTCAGACGATTTCGCAAACCACCATCTAATATGAACCTATTAACCTCTTCGTCGAGTGAGCCTCGCAGGCGAAGGCGACAGGCGGATGAAGCGGCGAATAGTGCGTTCATTAGATACAAGGTTGTGCCGACCAACCATCGGACCACCAGTACCGCCACTTTGAACACTGCCTAACGATGACGCCCACACTTACAAGCGCATCCTACAAAATTAAAAAGTAAACATCCAAAATTCTCACCTAGCGAGCTGCAATGCACTTCTATTAGCGATCTCATTGTAGAAATTCAAAAGTATGTTACTGTCGAACATATTTGCACTACCTCACAGCCATAATATTTCACAAAAAATATATATAATTTTTCTTCGACGAACAACAACAATCCAAAGCACCGGCGATCACAGGATAAATAAACACAACGACGATCCTAGGCACGTCCGTGCGCAAGCGACGTCAAATCAAACTGGCCCGGTCAAAATGACGAAAGTGAAAACATCGCACGCACAGAAAAAAGGCTGGCGCGGTACAGTCCTTGCAGGCCACCTCTCGCGCGGGCTCTAGTGACACACTAACTGCGAGCGCGCGCATCGCCCGTCGCCTATATAATGAATCGCTCGGAGGCTCGAACATCAAACGCCACTGGACGGTACAAAAAGAAGATGCTTCGCAACGGTAGCTAGGAAAGATTCAACTTCAACACAAAGAATAGCGACAGGGACACGTGGGTGCGTGTGCGTGCACGTGCGAATGTTGGTGTGCGCGAGAGATAGGCGGCCGCAGGAAACTCCGTTCTCTTCCACTAGGAAAGACCTTGGATATGAATCGGCACGTTGCAATGTGTACCGCCATCGCCTACGCCCATTGCCCACTTTACGGTTCCAACTGATTATCTGATGATTCCATATTAGTTTTCTATCTCATGGATGCGCAGTAGAGGCATGGGAAACAAAACAGAACCTATATAGACAAGACAACAGGTTGAGTAAATATTGAACTAGTTAATAGTTAATGAGCGTGGCAGATAGCTTTATTGTTATAACAAGCATGGTTGCTGGACAAACAGTATAATTACTGGCAGCGATGATGATGCAACGAAAGTTGATAATGCTATTAGCGATTTGACACGTATTTAGCGTGGGTGGTCACCGAGAAATGAATGTTGTGGCGCAATTTCAGAAGACGAAGACGTTCAAGATAATGTTCCTAAGTAAGTCATCAAAGAGTTTACTAAAGTTGTTAATAAAACACGAGCACATAATACCGTGAATACTGATTCCATAGAAAATATTATTAATTGTTGATGAACAGGTAATATTAATACTGATGAACTTGGCTGTATCTAGAGTACTTACACTTTTATTGATGACCTTATTGTATGAGGAAAAGTCATTTGTTTTACCTGTAGATTCGATATTAATATACTCGTAGTTAAACTTTACAACATTCGCACAGAAAGCCTCTCACGAAACAATTTAGCCTATTGTCTCCGTAATGTGTACAGTTTTTCCGTAAACGTTTGTCCTCGCTAAATTTATTTACATTTAAAAGCGGTGCTTCATGTATAGTATATGGGGTAATGTACCTAATGGTTTAGTATGGTACAATGTTATTTTAGACAAACAGTTAGAATCAGTAGTATATTCTCATTATTATTAAAAAGTAAGCGTCGTGAAAAGTTTGTCTTTGGTAAACTGGCAAACGGACGTAATAGCCCGTTTATAAAGTTCTAATCATCAAAGGACGATGTAATTAGTTGAAATAAAAATATCGCGGTCATTAAACCTTGATAGCCTCTATGGTGTAGTGGTTGAGCAGGTCGGCTCATAACCCAGAGGCTGCGGGTTCGATTCCCGCGTCAGGACAAGTTTTTGTGCACTAAAAAAAAGCACTAATACTTGTTCTGAGTCTGGGTGCTGTGGGACCATGGTCCTTGTATTTCCTGGGTCCCTAAACACGGAGTCCTAGTTAGGGTCCAGGATCTATGTATGTGATCGTTGGGTGTTATTATTATTATTATTATTATCATCATTATTAAATAAGCTTATGTTGTCACAGATCACAAAAAGCACTATAGTATTCTGTCCATTCTGTTTATAGAAGTAAGATGGGTTCTTTGGTTTGTTTTTTATTGTTTTTATTCTCTACTTGAATGACTTAATATGAAGATAGGTGCCATTGATATCTAGTGATTTAAATAACGTACAATGGTTCACAGAACCTTTGTACGTTATTTAAATCAATGTATGGATGCGCAAGATACATTGTAACATTCTACTTCTACTACAAAAATAACAAATGTCTACTACGCCTCAGAGCCTAAAAAACAACAAATATTATTTATAATGATATGAGATTTTTCTGTAGCAGACAAATCGATTTTGTCGAATTTGTTTTAACAGGACCAGTTCTAACATTTTAAAGTTATCAAAATCTCGTTTTATGTCATCCAAATTGGAAATGATTACAGATTGCTTGACTGAGGTCTTTTAGGTTCTATACAATGCACTTACAAAAGTAGATTGAAACTATTATGTCATAGTTTTATTTACACTTTTTATATTGTCTGCCTTCACTAGATACAAAGTTAGCATCTAGGAAGTCACTGAAATGATCGCCAGAAGCATTCTACAATTTGGCGGAACATTACGAAGTGCTAATGGTAACAGAGCAGAAACACGTTCCGTTTCCGCAACAGCTTTCCACTTTCGTTCTCGATCTCATTGTCTAATGAGCACAGATTGAATAACTTAGCGAATTTCTTCCAAACCGCCATTTCTGTTTACGTAAGATTCTTTAGAAACGCTTCTGTGAGAATCGCTGTAATTGCTACTTGTTAAGTCTTAATTTAATTTTTGTTATCGAAACATTATATTGTAATACTTGGGAGTTTTACATCAAACCGATCTCGTTGTTTTACAATGAATGTTGAATATTTTAAATTTATAATTTTATACTTATTGCGCCTCACGGTTTCACTCGCGACAAATACGACCTATACGCTCATAAGTCATGTAATAAGCATTTTTTTTCAAATTTTTTCAGCCGTTCCAGTTATGTGTTGAAACAGTCATATGAAGTACATACATAGGTACATTACATGAGAAACTTTTGCAATTTATCTAACATTATTATGACAGGATATTAATTAGTTGATCGGATAGTAACAGGTTGATCGAACAAAAACGAGAGTTACCTACTTGCAAAGAAAATCTTTATAGATAAACAATTTTTAAACTGGTCTCCTAAAATCGCTGTGTACAAAACCTACTACATACCTACTAAATAAACGCGGAAATATGACGTCAAGTAATTACAGTGCATGTATTAACAGACTTCACTGTTTAGATCTATTCATTTATCACAGTTCGCAACAGTCGATTTCATTTATGTTGCAGAACAATGGGCGGTTCACAGTTTTACGAAATATCAATGATCTAAATCAACAATTGAATAATTCCTTCGATAGCATTTGTCAGTCATAATCTGTCAAAGGTACGCTATTGTTAGCATTGTTTGGACGAATAACTCATTTCACCTGGGTTGAATACGTATATAATACCTATATTGTTATTGGCGAATTTATTTTTTTGGTCTTCTCAACTTTTATGATACTTAAATAATAAACTTAAAGTTACTAGACCCTTTTTAACTTTTTCGTTATTGATTGAGTCATCTCAATCATATTATTGTTGCCTATAAGTATTGAAGTTTACGTATCCATAGAGAAAATTATACTATGTTTGATGTGTCAGTACATTACACTTTCATATGCACAAAAATCGTTGCGAAATCCGCATGAAATCATCGAGAGGCGTACCGAAGAAAGCCTCACAAAAACTTTCGAGACATTTCTCCGGGTGAAAGTTTAAGCACATGCATTGTACTTTTGTCACTGGCTAATCACGATCTTTATCATAAATCTTAATCCTGACATTTACACGCCCACCGGCATTCTAGTTTGGATATGAAAGTAAAGCAGTTCGCAGTGCGTGTCGTTACACAATCTCTCATCGATATGTGAATATAGATTTAGAAAGGGTACGACATACTTAGCAACATGTGATTTCGGTACTAGTTTGTATTTATCTCTTTCAAGGACATCCATATACTTGGGATTTTGGGACATTACCTACGATAGTTAGAATTTAAACCTACGTCTGCATAGAACATTTTATGCAATATTTTGTTTATTATCTGTGTCAATAACAGTGAGAACAAATGATATTTTTACCTATACCTAGTAATTAATATTGGTAGGTTTTGACAGCAGCATTGAAAAATATTGCACGAAACGAAATTTATCTATTGTACTAACGATTATTTCATCGATATCGTGCCTGGTATCGTTACGATTGGATTCGGTTTTCAATTACGTATATTGATCGCATTTTAAACTACATCCATTTGCTTGTATGCGTGTGGTATTATGTACTCTATATCTTGAACACAAGAGACATTTATCGTGTGTTGGTTGAGAGCCAGATTTTGCTGAGGTCGCGGCTGACTATAATATCCATGAATCGCGTGAAAGTAATTCTAGATCAAAATTGTATGCATCCGCGTGTACCATTGGAGCTGTCACGATCGGCCGTGGCTGCCATTTATTAATATTAAACGAAAATTCGTTATCCAACTGGCCTTGGACCGTGTTCCTTTCAGTTCTACTTAATGATGACAGTTGCATGAAACGTGCTGTTTGTAATGGCAACAAACTCAATGACCGCACCACTCTGGTCACGGAGACTGCAAGGTTTTGCATGTGATTTGTAAAAGAGCTCATTAAAATCGACCAAAGCCAGTAATTACGTTTCGAAATGCTTTGATGAAATTTCTATGAACTTTCGAAAGAAAATTCGACATGCTGAAGATTTTGTAATAGTTATTGAAAGCGTGGCTGGGCGCGCGAGGCTCGGCGGCGCGCAAACGTCGAAAGTGAGACCGAGAAGTTGCGCAGGCGCGTTACGAAGTTTTTATTGTCGGCCGCGCGCGAAATCACTTGAAAGTTGTATTGTCCTTGGATATTTCACTTCTTTATTTGCCGCGTTTCCGACACCCGAGCCGAACTTCAGTCGGCGGTGACGCCAATGGTGCGGAGTGTTGGCGACATTCGCTCCCCTTCACTCCGATTTAGATTCCGCAGCGCGGGATGGAGCTGCCTTCTACTAATCCTTGGTTGCCTTTCGCCGGCTTTCTAATGTAAGTGGTAGTGCTTACCGAGGGGTACAATCAGGGGAAAATCGCGCGTTATCCGCGGTGCAATCCAGGGTGAGTGCGTGGCGCGCGGTGGCTTCCCGGCGCTTGCGCCACTTCCCCGCTTGCGACACGCTTCCTGCGGGAGAGTGCGAGGCCGCGCGCGAGTTCCGCGCGCAACAAGTTGCACAACGTTTATCGGCGACCCGGTTTCGACTTTCGCCGCGATTATCACTGAAACTGAATCCTGTGTGATGCACTGTGTATCACTGTAATCCGGGGCTAGGCGGTGGTCGGAGCGGTAAGAGCGCGGCGGAGTATGGCGCGACGGCGCTGCGGGCCGCGGGCGCCGTGCGAGTGGCGCGCGCGCTCGGCGGCGCCGCAGTCGGTTGCGCCACACTGGAAAGTAAAAGTAAGCGGCGCGGGGCGCGGCGGCACATTTCTCCCACTTTCGCTGCCGTGATTCATTCCTCGCGCCAAGGTCGCTTCCCGCAAGTCCCGCGTGTACGTTGCTCTACTCCCGGTGTGATCGATCACACCGTCTCCGCTCATCGTCAACGTCGTCGCTGCATTGCTGCTTTTTTGCATACGTCCATCATCAGAGTACATAATCTCTACGCTTAGAGCGTCCATGTTGGGCCTCACGTGGTATTAGACGGTTTTACTCAACGTTTTCTAACTTCGTAACAGAAAAGCAAGTCAGCGTTATTATTACAATTATTATAACAATCCTACTGACGTCTGTGCTTTCATTACGATTCTTGTGATCATGAAATATAATGTAACGAATTACAGTTGATGACCATAAAACGATTTTTAACATAGCAGTAAGTTTTCTTTGACAACTGTAATCGTCTTTCAACCTGCCTTTACCTGCTTAGTTATCATTAAGTACTATCCATCATTGCCATGCTAACTTTTACTGCCGTTACTGCTTCTTCATAAAATATCTGCAACTATCATCACCTCTAAATGTTGTATTCAAATCCCCACATCGTATGAACGTCGACTGAGATCTTGGGACCTTATCACTGTCGCTTACTCCATTTGTATTGCAAAAGCGGTTGAACAAAATATGTTGAAATTTCACTTTCCATGGTAAAAGTTTACCAAGCTAACTAGGAAGCTAGCATTGTTGTTTCATGAATATAGGCACAGGACTAATCGCAAACGTTCTCTGTCTTCAGCTAATGTTTTGCCTTCCCCGTACGATATGACATATATTATTTCAAATAAACTTTATTTGAAAACATGTTTTTTAACATTTGGTGTTTAATTAACGTTATATTTTCATCGCATTTGAATTTTTCGTCTCAGCTGCTCCTGGACGACAACACGGGACCTCACACTGCATCTATCTGCACTGCGGTCTATAAGTCACAAGAGCTGGGGTTGTAAGCTCTGCGTCATTCAGCCTACAGGCTTCTACTTTTCCCAGAACTTGTATAACTTCTTGGCGGGAAATAAATTCAATACCTAAATGCCACAATGTACAAAATGCCTTTGAAGAATTTTTCGCTTTCCGTCCAGCTGATTTCTTCAAGAACGGCATTAATAAATTACCACCGTGTTGGCAAAAATGCATTAATTACATGGGTTACATTGATTAATAGAAAAATAAAATACAGGAACTTTCATGTTTTTCTATTATCTATTTTATATTCTATTTTACTTGAATGATTGTTAAACTAACTTGGTTCAGTAATGTAGATTTTGAGGATTACAACGATGATCATGGTGATAATAAAACTAAAGCCTAGTAAATGAATTCTAAGATCAACGGCAGTGAGGAAGTAAATAACATTCAAACTGTACTCACTCATATTCAAATTGAGGTTTAACTAACAAGCTTGAGAAAACCAGCTCGTAACATTTGTATTCACGTGAAAGTTCATTCTTGTTACGACAGCAATAGTGCATGGCAAGCCCTTCACGTGGTCAAACCACTTTATGACTTCGTCGCAATAATCAGTCATGACATTTACTGTACGACTTTAAGAAATTTATTGCTGGCTCTGATTTGAGCGTGTCTTTGACAATGGCGAAACTTTTAAGATGGTAAAATTACACAATGTGTAATGGCGATTCACTTTAGATCTTCAATTAATAATGATAATAATAAAAAACTTGAGAGGTGTCAAGGGAAAGCCGCATGGAACTAAGTAAAAAAATTTTTTAATAAATATGAGAGAGACAGTTAGAGAGAGAGAGAGAGACAGAGAAACACGCGCACGCCGCACGGCTTACAACTATAGCAAAAAGTGTCGTTACAACTTTTGGTCTTAATTTTTTCCGTCTAGCCCCCTTTCGCAACGCGCGATAAGGAACTTCGTTCCAAAAATAACGCCCAACGATCACATACATCCTGGACCTTAACTAGGATTGCCTGTGCCCAGGAACTACGAGGACTATGTTCCCACAACACCACGACTCAGAACAAGTATTTGCGCTTTTTTCTGTGCATAAATATTTGTCTTGCCGTGGGAATCGAACCCGCCGCCTCCGGGTTATGAGCCAACCTGTTCAACCACCATACTACAGAGGCTGTCGAAAACTGAGTCGTACACAAAAGGTGATGCCCAGATTGTTGTTTAAAAAATATGCGGGTGGAACACAATAAACCGTACCTACCTATTAGTTCTGAGCGCTGCTAAGCTTTCTTATACGTCTAGGAAGGATTACGATATCAAAAAGAAATGTGTCAAAAAGTGCTTGCCTTTATCAAAACCCTAAAATATTAGTAGAACAAACTAATAAAGCACAGCAAATCAGAAAACCCCGTACATTCACAGCAAAGAAAACACACAATGCTCGCGCCTGACGACATTGAAAGTTGGCGTTACGTTACGTAACCCTAGATACTGTAGGCGAATGTATCCAATATCAGACGGTTGCGCGTGGACGCTACACTCATACCTATACTAGGTGTACTCAAGGAAGGGGGAACGAAAAGAGAAAAAGAGGGCTAAACCGTAGCTCCTTGTAAAACGCGTAGTAACAAAATGAAAGTTATTTCAAGCTCCTTGAATATACTATAATAGTAATAATAATAACGCCCAACGATCACATACATAGATCCTGGACCCTAACTTTTTTACCACGGCAAATTGCCTTTATTTTCTAAATACTACAATGATATCATAACTAATACTAAAAACTACCTACTACTACTACAAAAAAAAAAAACATTTGGACTATATACTGGCCGCGATGACCTATAGACAATCCAAATGCTCCAGTCCACTACCAGTAGTTAGCGTACCCAACCTAATGGACCCTAACTAGGATTCCGTGTCTAGGCATCCAGGAACTACGAGGACCATGGTCCCACAACACCCAGACTCAGATCAAGTATACTATAAAGTATTTATTCATATAATATGTCCTTTGGCAATGATTTTCTGGTACTATTATAATATATTTTATCGTTAAAAGAACAACTCTTCCGCGTGCTACGTAGTCAAGCTACGTATCGTGTAGGTTCACGTAATATAGCAAACATTTTATTCTTAGTTTTGTAAGAAAGAAATATTTGTTTATGATAATGTTTTGTCTTGTTTTATCTTTGCCTATTTCAAACTAGATAGAATAAAACAAAACACAAAATAACCATAGTTCCTTAGTAAAACGGCGGTCGATCATATTATTATTATTATTATTTTTTTCATTCTCAATATAAATGATGTAATTCTTATTATTTTGATGTTGCCCCTATTATACAAGATCTTCGTACATTTCTGTCCACGACAATGAGCAATTGCGGTATTTTTAACAAAGTTTTATTGCAACTTACGAGATGTATTATGAACAAAACTGGGGAATCTGAATGTTCAACATGACCGGAAAAAGGAAGTGAGAGGGGGGGAATTACCGTTGCGTCAGATATCAGGCTGTCTTCGGCTTTTTTTTTACACTTTTGATAGTAATTATACATTTATTATTTAGTCTATCAACTTCATTTTAATATCCATGATATTCATACTATATGCACATATAAGTTGATAAAAGGTCAGACTTGCGTCTTTTTCCATAACATTTGAGCGAAGTTTTTTTTTAATCGCGCCCACATATCGCGTACATAGATCCTGGATCCTAACTAGGATTCCCTGTGTCTAGAGACCCAGGAATTACTAGGACCGTGGTCTCACAACACCCAGACTAAGAATAAGTATTTGCTTTTTTTTTCTGTGCACAAATACTTGTCCTGCCGCGGGAATCGAACCCGCCGCCTCCGGGTTATGAGCAGACCAGTTCAATCACCACATCAACGAGGCTGATCACCATCAGATTGATTTATCCGTAATAATATAGGTTAATTAATCACTGCGCGTTTTGCTAAAAGGTAAGTATCCACCTGTCACTAATGACTGATTGACGACAGTTGACTTCATTTAGACGTGGCACCTGTCACTGCCCTACATTTTATGTCATAAAATAATGCTGACTTTACTGCCTAAGTTTAAAGCAGCTTTTGCTTTGTGTTTCATACATATGATGAATAAAAAAAACTTAATGAACACTAAGCGATACTACAGTTTTCAGCCTTTTAAAGTACAGTTCCATATTATTTTTCCTAAAAAAAAACTGTTTATAAGAATTATTTAGATTCTTGGATTTATTTTATTTTTAGGTTTTAGAAGAACATTGGTTATTTTAAGTTATAATATGCGTTTGTTTACACAGCTGTTACGCCAAAACGGATTTGGATGAAATTGCGTACATATTTGTTTGTATTAAGATCAATATAGAAGGAAATGAAATCCAATTAAATTTATTTCAAAAACATTAATAGTTACCTACTCAAACACAATATAGGCACACACTTATACAGAATAAAGGCAAAAGAGATTCAGTAACTTTAACAACTTTACTAGGTGGTAGGACTTTTTGCAAAGCTCGTCTAGGTATCACCGCTTTGCTAGTTATTCTGCTTCCAAACAGTAATGTGGAAACACTACTGTGTTTCGGTTTGATGGGCACTGTAGCTAGTGAAATTACTGGATGAGACTAGTGAGACTTTATGATCTGATCTCAAACTAGTGGACTGTGCTGATGCCTCAGGATGACGTACGCAGTGCAGTGCCACGTAAAACATTACATTAGAATTCCGAGTGACACTTTTCTGTTATGGGCGAGCATGTAGCTTAACATCAGGTGAACGATTAATTCGTCACATCATTCATAAACATAAAATAAAATAAACATACATTTTAACTTGTGCATGAACCTTTTTTTGGGAAAATTGAGGGTCCGCGAGGTAACGGGATAGTTGCGAGCAAAACTACTCGGCGTATGTGTGTTTGTGTGTATGTTTGTTACTCCTTCACGCTCAAACAGCTGAATGGATTTAAATGAAATTCGGTACCTACCAAGATAGCTTATATACTGGATTAACATATAGGCTACATTTTATCCCGGAAAAGTGAAATTTTCCCGTGGGATGAGCAAATAATTAAAATACCTTTTATCCGCGGGTGAAACCGCGGGGCGCAACTAGTACTCTATAAATATGATTTAATACCGTTTATCGGCGTAGAAGTAATAAGATTGTCTTTTGGGTGAGGCAAAAGAGCAATCGGGAAAATTAGGGCACAGAGTTTAGCGAGCATTAATATGATAACCTCCAGCCGGTTAACTACTTATCGCGAATTCTCTCTCTTTCTAATGTGTGTAACCTAATTCCATCGTATCTATCGGATAAAGTCATTGGCCAACTTTTAGTTGGCCAATTTTAGTTGGCCTATTTGGTTAGGTTTTGGATATTGGATAATAATTTATACGGGGTTTTTATTATTTAAAGCACCCGCTAAAATACCTGACGTGGCTAGTCTGCTGTATCGGTTTGGGTTTAGACAGCCTTTGTGGTGGAGCAGTACGGCTCATAACCGCGGGGTGGCCTATTCGATTCGCGCCAGGACAAGTGTTAGTGAACAGAAAAAAAGCACAAATACTTGTTCTGTATCTGGGTGTTGTGTAACCACGGTCCTCGTAGTTCCTGGGTCCCTAGATACAGGGAACCCTTGCATGCCTTTTTTCGGGGATTCTTCATTTTCCTGGTTAAAAAGTACCCAATGTCAATCTTTATAGTGACAGCAATCTTTAACAAAATTTAAACCAAGTTCAGCCGTTTTTGAGTAAAAGTCACGCTAGACAACGTTTTGCTTTAGTATTTTAGCTTTTTAATATAATCATTAAAGTGAAACTTTTACGCTTGAAGGGCACTGTAGTAAGTTAAATTGAAATTACTGGGCAATTGAGACTTTATGACCTAATCTCACAGTCTAGTAATCTTATTGCTAGACTGTACTGATGTAAGGATTACGTGCGCAGTGCAGTGTCACACGAAACTATACTTTAAAGTTTCAAGTGTCTGTGCAAATGATATGGGCAGCTTAACATCAGGCGAGCGATTTGCTCGTCATATCATTCCGTAACATAAAAAAAGTTGCTGTGGTAGTCTTGAATTTTGTTCATTATAATTTGAGATATGGCTGAAATGAGGTCTGGGATAACGATTGCGACGTATAACCCACACGCTGGAAAAGCTGACTAACTGTATCTATTATTTTATTGATAATAGACCATGCAGACTGAAAAAAAAGGGTGCATGGAAAAGACCACTACGCTAAACGTCGCACGTAGTGGTCTTTTCCATGCACCCTTTTTGCCAACAAGAAATCTTAATTTTTCCGAGATAAAAAGAACTGTTTGTTACTCTCGGCAGTATTAATAATGTGTGTGAAAAATTTCATCCAAATCGGTTCGGCAGTTTTAGCGTAGAACGGAACAATGAAAACGTTTTTAAATTCATACATTATCATTATTATATTTTTATATTTTGACTGGTCCGATAGCTCAGTTGGTGTAGTTCTGCCTTCTGAACTGTAGGTTATGGATTCGATTCCCACCCAGGGCAAACATTTGTGTGATGAATATCGATGTTTGTTCTGTGTATGGGTGTTATATTGTATTATCTAAGTATTGTATTATCTGGATTCCACAGTACAAGCTTTGCTTAGTTTGCTTAGATGGCGCTATGTGAAATGTCCGCAATTATTTATTTATTTTATTATTCCCTCCTAAACTTTCAATCACACAATGAAGCGACACTCAAAGATAGTCCAAAGAAAACTGTGTCACAACCTTGCTAGTTACTGTTACAAAATTGATAAACTGATAACCCCGACGGAGAATACAATCCACTATCGTACACAGATTTGGTGTTACGCAAGCGGAAACTACAAGCGGTCTTGGACCTTATATATACTGGATATACTGGACAGCTATTCATTTATTTGCATTTTATAATCGTTAATACAAAACTAAACTCGACCTAAACAACTAAACTATACTTTTTTTTTGAAAGGGGATTTGCCCTCGTACTGCCCTGCCACTGCCCTGGTGACAGGAGGTTTTTTTTTTGATTTTTTTATTTATTATGTATGTGGAACTCCCCCGTAGATACGTCTATAAAAGCAGATGGAGTACACCATCTTTATTCGTTTGCTATGAGTCGTGACGTCACGTAACCATTCTTGTATCGGAAGTATACAGTAAAGTATTTAAAAAAAAATTGTTGTTTTTCTATTTTATACCAACATGTCACTTTGATCTACCGCTAAAGGACACTTATAATATGAATTCTAATCTAAATTAATTATCTGTCTTGTTGTCCTTGTAATAAAGATCTATTAATAAAGATACATTATAAGCGGATTAAGTTACTTATACGTATTTTAAAGCTTATTTTTGTCCAATTTTTCTACTGAAAGAAAGAATAAATAGGTCATGAAATACGAATCTTTAATTATTACATTATAGCAGACATAATAATTCAAAACTAGCTAGTAACTAGCGGTTTGCATTCATTGACAGTGCCAACTGGACTAATATTATTTTAGAGTATAATTATTAGGTCAGGGAAAAAATTTCTTCGTATTTTGTTCGACAGCTCTATACTAATGTACGAGTTGGCTGCAATTTTGACGTTAAACATTTCTGGACTGGAAACGCTTGAACCGACGTTACGCTATAATCAAGTTACATTACAGACGGACGGATGCGCGGAACATATATTTATATAGTAATTTTTTTTATTGCACCAGTAGTGAGAAAGAGAACTGCTTTTTTAAAACTCCTATATTGTAATGGGCTTGCTATATACTATTTGACAATGAGCACTTTGTAATTTCATAAGCTTAGTAAAAGAACTTAATTTTAAGTACCTAATATAATTTTGACTTGTAAAAGTGCTAAGAATAGCTTATTTGCATAAATCTTTTGACTTTGACTTACATATTAGAAAAAAACAAAACAATAACACCGATTGTTTTAGTTCGGTACTTTCATTCATTTACAAATACTGAATTAATAGAAATGGAAGAAAGCTCTTTACTTTTTAACCGATTTCCTAAGGAGGATGTTCTATATTAGTCTGTATGTTTTATTTTTAAAATATAAACATATTGTATTGCTTTAAATCGATTTATTCTAATGATATCCAAACCAGTACAAATAGTATTATAGAAACCAGCGCCGAAAGTCAGCGCCGAGCCGCCACCACCGCCGCCGCGCGTACTCCTTGAGGATGGTCATCTTTATTGCCCGAACACTGGTCGAGTTATTCGACTGTATCTCGTGAGTTTTAGCCGTGTAATAGTTGTAGTTATCAGTACAAATAGCACACACAACGGAGCATATACTAGCGACAATAGAAGCTAGAAGAGGAAAAATGTTTGGCCACCTTATACGACATGACAACCTTATGAAAAACATCATAGAAGGAAAGATAGAAGGGAAGAGAAGAAGAGGCAGACTTAGAAAGGCTTACACAGGTCAAATAAAAGAAAAAATAATGTCACGTCGTACGGGGAGGTTAAAGCTTTGGCCGAAGATCGAGAACGATGGCGATTACTCCACTGACAAAAGCAGGACTATTAAATAAATAAATAAATAAATATGTGTGGACATTTCACACAGCGCCATCTAGCTCCAAACTAAGCAAAGCTTGTACTATGGGATCCAGATAACTGATACAATACTTATATACTTTTTGTTTGTAAATACATACATAGCATACAATATAAACACACAGACACAGAACAAACATCGATGCTCATCACACATTTATGTTTGTCCTGGGTGGGAATCGAACCCACAACCTGCAGTTCAGAAGGGACACTACCAACTGAGCTATCGGGCCAGTCAATCAAATAAGAAGAGAAACCAAAGGAATTCGATTCTTAATTCGTACGTACAAAATACGAAGACTTTACCTGGCCTTTTACTAAAATTCTACCATAAATTTACTGGTAGGTATTCGTAACGCATATTTCATTGGTTTTGACAATCTTTGATTTATTGGCAGCTGCAACAGTAACTATTAAATCTTCTGTGACGTAACCCAGGTACGACCTATGTGCGAACGCTTATGAACTATACCTATTTCTAAACGAAAATTTATGTTCAAAAATTTCATTTTATTTAATTTTCCATGTACAGCCTTAAATATTATGACATATAAATGTAGTTTTTAGTGGCTACATATAATAGAGAAAAATCCCTTACGGTTTTGTGTCATTTCACTAGCCCGTTAGCTGAGTTGGTAGTAGCCCTGCCTTCTAAATTGTGGGTTGTGGGTTCGATTCCCACCCAGGACAAACATTTGTGTGATGTACATAGGTGTTTGTTCTGTTTCTGGGTGTATATAAGTATGTATTTACAAACAAAAAGTATTTACGTATTGTATCAGTTATCTGGTTCACATAATACAAACTTTGCTTAGTTTGGGGCTAGATGGCGTTGTGTGAGATGTCCACACATATTATTATTATTATTAATATTTTTATTATTATTATTCATCGTAGCGATATCTTTTAATGTCATCATCTTAATATGTATAAAAAAACTGCCTGTTGTTTTATACCTACCTACTATGCAAATACATATATAATTTTTTTTATAGATAAAAACTTGTATTATTATTATTACATCAATTAGCCCACAATTTCATCCGCGCTTCTGTACAATCTTTACTCCTTATTGCCACCGTGGTTAATTTTTCAAAACTTTTTTTATATATCTCTACTCCATTGACAGCCTCTGTGGTGTGGTGGTTGAGCAGGTCGGCTCATAGCCCGGACGGAGGTGGCGGGTTCGATTCCCGCGGCAGGACAAGTATTTGTGCACATAAAAAAAAAGCGCAAATACCTGTTCTGAGTCTGGGTGTTGTGGGACCATGGTCCTCGTAGTTCCTGCGTCACAGGGAATCCTAGTTAGGGTCCAGGATTTATAATATGTGATCGTTGGGCGCTATTGTTATTAAGCCTTTTATTGATATAGGTAGATTTGTATATTATATTATAGATAGATTTTGACCATTTTTTTTGTATGGCTCGACACTTTTGTTTATTTAGCCAGTGTCAAGTATTTGATAATTTCTCAAGTTAATTAATTATTAAATGTGAGTCAAGTCAAGTCCCAGTCGAAGTCATCAAGTTAAGTCATAGTCTAATCTCGTCAAGTCATACTCCTAGTAAAGTGGTGAAAACTTTACCAGAAGCTTATATGGAGTTTTGGAAACAACACGAAAAGAAACGTTCCACCATCATTATACCACTTTCCCATACTCATGCATCTAATCCAGCACTTAACGAATAAAATGCCACCAAATGCACTAACACTGAAAATAACACAAGTTTTGGAAAATAATACAATGCGGTGACGCGATCTTTTTCGTTTTCCCGCCAAAACTCTCCGAGCACCATTATATAATATTACAGTTGCGCTAGTTATCACATAGCTTCTGAATTATATTTACGATTACACATTGAAACTGTACAAACAAAACTCTTTATTACGTATACCAACATAAAAATAAAACTTGACGTTAGAGTACTATAATAGGTAGCCCAATGGGCCTTGTCACTAAAAGTGATCTCTTCCAAGCAACCTTTGGGTGGATAGTATCACAAGAATAAGGAGTAGTTAGCGGTGCGTAAAACTAACAAAAAAGATTTACAACATTTAACTAAACTAAGAGAAATTTGCAAATCTTTGTAAATATATATAAATAAATCTATATACACGGTGAAATTGAAATCTCTCTTTTACTTAAATGTATGTACTCAGACCATACTACGGAACATAATGTACAAGGTCCATTTAATAAAAAGAGGTTTTGTTTTAGCATTTAGTGCCTGCTAAAATAACTGTATGACAACCGAAATGTCTATTTAACGGTACGCACAGCGTGGGCACCGGCTGAGTGCGGCTGAGAGAGGTTTTGTAGGCAATAAAACACCTGTTTTGTTAAATGACGCACGGCTTTTCTTTAGAATTTAAATTTGATAATACCTAGTTTTAAGTTTTATTTCATAAGTACCTTTTTTATTTAGCTATATGGGAGTGTTCTATAGCATGGACTGAATACATACATTAAAGGAAAAGAACGAATTAAATTCCACCTTGTATATAAAAGAAAGTCGTGTTAGTTACATTATTTATAACTCAAGAATGGTAGAACCGATTTGGCTGAAAATTAATGGGGAGGTAGTTCAGAACCAAGAGACAGATATAGGATACTTTTTATCCCGTTTTTTAAATAGTTTTTGTTTAATTTATATAGTATACATAGGCTATTTTTTTATCCGCGGGTGAAACTGCGGGGCGCGCTAGTATAATAATAAAACAAATAGTATCAGCTGATGACGATGTGGTCCACGAGCAAGGAGATCCTATACTCATAGGTACAATTTTACTATACATACTATACTTATATGTACAATTATATTAAATTAAATAATATAGAAAAGCTGAGTGCGAAGAGGAAACCATTATCGCAGTGTATGACTCACGTTGCTCTAACAAACGTGACCCGGCGCGTATAAGTAAAATTGTTATTTATTTATATGTGGAAAAGTTATTTTATGGAGCTTCCTACTGATAAACTTTGAAATTAGAGACGGCGGATATAATTATGGAATAAGGAAGTCATATGGACTGAAATTCTAGGAATACGGAATTTTTATTATGACTGGACTAGCTCAGTTGGTAGTCCGAACTATAGGTTGCGGGTTCGATTCCCACCCAGGACAGACATTTGTGTGATGAGCATCGATGTTTGTTCTGTGTCTTTATATTGTAATCTATGTATGTATTTACAAACGAAAAGTATCTAAGTATTGTATGAGTTATCTGGTTGCCATAGTACAAGCTTTGCAAACCAAACTATTTGGGACTAGATGGCGTTGTGTGAAATGCCCACAAATATTATTATGCAAATACCTCTAATTTTATTTTTCGATGATCTGAAATGTAATTGTTTAAAGTGCAGTTCGCTTTTCGTTACTATCGCGTTTATTTAAAGCCATAAAAAAACTAGTCAGTCTTATATTTATTTTATTAGTCTTATAGTTCTTAGTCTGACAGCTCTAATTTGACATTTCTTTTTCGCGGTGGCAAACATCGTGGTCGTCGAAAAGAGTTCGAAGGTGTTTTGGTGGGAACGCGAAAAAGATTGCGTCACCGCATTGATTTATTTTCCAAAACTTGTGTTATTTGCAGTGTTAGTGCATAAAATTGGTGGCATTCTATTCGTTAAGTGCTGGATTACAGGCGTGAGTGTGGGAAAATGGTATAATGATGGTGAAACGTTTCTTGTCGTGTTGTTTCCATAATTCCGTAGAAGCTTCTAGTAAAGTTGCCGCCACTTTACTAGGATTATGACTTAGGCTTGATTATGACTTGACTTGACTTAATGACTTGGACTGTGATAACTAGACCCCTGGGGGACTGATAGCTTCGGCAGGTAGCCTCTAATCTTAACTATAGTATTTTTTTCTTTTTTTTGGGTTTTCACACTAGTTGCACTCTTTTTATCAGTACCGTACACTCAATAATCGCAAACATTGACGTGCCAGTCAAGAATTAAACTAAGTACAAACTTTATTTACCGTAAAAGTAGATCAAACAGCTGGTACGAGTAGGTATGCCATTACCACTTACCAGCCTCTAGCCGCGAGATAGCCAGCTAATTAGTGTTTTTGCGCGCTAACATGTTTCGTACTTATTATATCATAAACTCGCCCACTGTGCTACCTTTTCAAAGCAAGAAAACCGACGCTTCCCTTGATACTTGGAAATAACTCTCTCATGGTTTGATTGCGACACGGTGTGTAGTGGCGACAAGCGGAACAAAACATATGCGCTTTCAGTCCATTTCAGAAGAAATATCACAACCCTGCCTTCTTTGTTTAGGACTAAAGTTCAAAGCATTGTTATTGCGACAAGGCGCTGAAGCGCTTACACGTTTTATTTGTAGGTACGCGCCGAAGCAGGAAATGTGAAGAGACGCTATCGCAAATTTCGTTCCCACTACGACTTGTCGGGATTATATGAATTGGTGTCGACTAGGAACCGTAAATAGGAGTACAAAATGGTTAGTTGACGGTTCAGGTAATTTTTTACTGCAGTGTGGCTTTCACGCCTAAATGCTGAATCTTTGCACTCAGATTTGCTCTTACTACCTAGCTGGGAGACCTCAGAACACCTATTATCTCGAGAAACTTACAGTATGCAGGTAATGCAGGTAAAACAACGAGAACTCAGTTGTCAATGTTGGTAGAGATCGTAATATAATACGATAAAATAATATATATTTACGTTTATTTTACAAAGAAAAGCTCACAGAGACCAATTCACACGTAACCCACTACGCATTTTCAAGGCCGCTACGCTGATCTCACTCGCCGTCTGTTTTTTCTACACAACTATTACATAGCTAACTATAGATGTACACTAGCTCTATGGGATTCCTTAGTATTAGGACATCCTTGATTGCATCCCAACATGGCCGGGTTATATCGAATCCAGCCATCTTAGAATGTTTCAAACTGTCGAAATAGTTTTTGTTTGGGTTTTTTATTAGCGTTATTTTTTAGGCTTCACATTTTCTTGGGCGCCATTTTTCACGGCGCTCGGGTATTAGCGTTCCGTGGTGTTTTGAGTTGGGTTCTGTGTCATTGTTATTTATTTTCATATTGTTCTCATCTATAAAATTATGTGAAAATAAAACTCGCATTCATGAAAACCTTTTACATACAGTATATTTCAATAGCTGTGAATTCTGGTAAAATCAGTAAGTACTTTTATTTAAGGACGACTGTTGACTCTTTATTAGTGGAAAACTTTTTTTAAAGAATGACTCTTTATTTAAGTTATTTAAGGTCTTTAAAGACATGGTGAGGAAACATTTCCTATCGGAACAGTCCTAGTTTTGCTTAGAATTTGTCAATGATCTATCAATTTAATTTTATTTATATAATATATATGTATATATTATATGTATATATATATAATATATGTGTATATTATTTTTATATATTATATATATATTCATATACATGTAATATATGTATGCACATTGTTGTTTATAGTACGTAAGTTGTAACAACACCAACCGCAATTTTGGTCCTTTAATTCCTGTCCATCCTAAGGTAGCCTGGAAGAAATCGCTTAATGTGATAAGGCCGCCCTTTGTTCTACCATTTTTTTGTAAGTTTTTTTTAAGGTGTGTTTAAGGTGTATTAGTTGGTGTTCAATAAAGTATTATTGTATTGTATTGTAAGGTAAGACATAGTAAAAGGAGACAGAAATCGAATCTTATGTTATTTATCTTACACAAATGCACAACAAAAACATATTTAACAAATTATTAATAAATATTTTTCTTCAAGTCGATATTTAAATATAAAAAAACTTCGGTGTTTTCATAACACTCGACCTCAGCCAACCGTGTAAAATAATCATTTGAGTAACTCTAAAATATTATTGTAAAGTTGACGAGTTCCTAGATAGAGCACGGCATCCACTCTCCACAAAGTTTGGTATCTTTGTTGTTTGGTATTTCGTAAACATTTTGCACTGTAACTTGTAGGTACGAGAAGCGTACTCATAGAAACGTAAAAGCAATATCTTCTTTGAAAGCCTTTATTTGCTCAACTCTTGATATAGCGTCAAACTAGGTACATATTTAGCCGCGGCTATTGCTGGTTTCTATAGGAGTGGTCACGTAAATTTGCCATCAATACAACATTCATTTAAAATCATCCATTGTAACTATGCACATAAGCTGCGTATTGAAACATCGGCCTTTTTGCATGCACTGCGACTTTTTACATCCATCCATATTGAGGAGAATGTTTTTTTGTTTTGGTATGGCTCCACACTTTTGTGTATTTAACCAGTGTCGTAATGGATAATTTCTGGAGTTAAGTAAAATATATGTATATATGTCAAGTCAAATCACGGTCCAAGTCATCAAGTCAAGTCATAGTCTAGTCTAGTCAAGTCATACTCCTAGTAAAGCGGTGGCAACTTTACCAGAAGCTTCTAAGGAGTTTTGGAAACAACACGAAAATAAACGTTTCACCATCGTTATACCACTTTCCTACACTTATGCCTAAAGTTAAGTTAAGTGCTAACGAAGAAAATGTCACCAATTTTATGCACTAACACTGAAAATAACACAAGTTTTGGAAAACAATACAATACGGTGAAGCAATCTTTTTCGTTTTCCCGCCAAAAAAAACGAGGAGATGTTACTTTCTATTCCCGAATATTCTTTTAACCGGTTGTTCTCAAAGGAGTAAACAGGGTTGTCTTAATCTCTAGCAAAAAAATTCAAACAAATTCTTGTTTTAATCGAAGTAATCACCTATTAGCTCTTCTCTAGGCGATTGAAAAATGAAGGGGTGAGAACAAAAAGGGTTTAACTGTTTTTTTTTCACAAAATGACTTATGCGTATCGTTGGATTCAGCGTGAAATTATCTACAATAATACATTCTCAAAATACCGAAATATGGCTTAAATCTCGAGAATTTTAGTCTAAAAACGGTTTATCTGTCACAGGAATACAGTTCGCTTAGCATAAAAACATTATTACAGTAATTTTACGAATTAGGTCTATGTTTTATATTTTAAAATAGAAACCATACATTTTCACGCAACTGAAACTTGCATAAACCTTTTTTATTACCTTATAAGCACAACATTAAAATGACGCCGTTGAAGTTTAAAGTAAACTTTCTCGAAACTATCAATTTGACAGTTAAACCCTTTTTATTCTCAACCCTTCAAACGTGCTACGATGTTGCTACGAAAGTTTTGGTCGCTCACATTTATTTTTTAAGGTTTTGGAAAGTATAAAATGTACCATTGTGTATTTATATTGTTTGTCAAAACAGCCTATTATTGAGTACTAATCACACCAATATTATAAAGGCAAAAGTTTGTATGTGTTTGTTACTCTTTCACGCTCAAACGGCTGAATGGATTTGAATGAAATTCCGTACCAAGATAGCTTATACACTAGATTAACATATAGTCTACATTTTTTCCCGGAAAAGTGAAATTTTCCCGCGGGATGTGTAAATAATTAAAATACTTTTTATCCACGGGTGAAAACAACTAGTGAATTATAAAAAGAACAGCTGGGAGGTGGCTCCTCAATAATTAATTAATAATGTTATTAAATTTGGATGGTCAACCTAATGGTTTTGTATTTAAGGCGAATTTATCTGCCATTTGTGACTCCACGAACGTACTGAGTTTATAAGCAAACTGTCATCGATGTTGAAAACCCGTGAAACTTCGTGTTCTTTTTCTCCACTCGATAAAAATTCGACCCTATCATTATTGTCTCATGTTATACTTTTGTAGGTATATTTTATGTATATTTTGATGTGTAATACAGTATTTTTCTATTCTTTTGTTCACAGTGGGCAAACCGCTTAACTGCATGAAGATTAATCTTGATTTTGATTAAATTATGACGTTCTAATTATTTAAGTAGTACGTTATATTATCTACTACTTACCTATATATATTATATTACGTTACATAATTTTTTTTTATGCTACTGAGTGATGTGACGAGCTAGTCATTCACCTGATGTTAATCGCCACGGCCGCCCATAACAGTACAGTGTCATTCCGAACCCCAAAAGAGAGCTACGTGTGACACAGCACTGCGCACATCATCCTGAGACATCAGCACAGCCTGGTAATAAGATTACTAGGCTGTGAGATCAGGTCATAAAGTCTCAATTGCCCAGTAATTTCACTAGCTACAGTGCCCTTTAAACCGGAACACAGTAGTGCTTGCACACTACTGCTTGGCAGCAGAATAACTGGCAAAGCGGTGGTACCTACCTAGACGAACTTTGCAACAAAGTACTACCACCTAGTAAAACGTTACATAATTGTATAGGTACCACCATATATTTATTATTGAATCTACGATAGGTATATTAAATTGCATAATATGAGTACTGTTTTTTTTCCTGGGACTTATTATTATAATGATTTATCTGCTTAAGCAAAAAGTGGCTGTTCAAGTAAAAACCACGCACTAGTACATAATGGCACCACATTCATTTTATTTAGTAACATAGTAACAATATATGAATGTATTGCGTTCACTTTCATATCAAACATCGGTATCTTTTAATTTTATCGAGTCATCCGTGTAAAATCTAATATTATCATTCTGTCGTGAAGGCTAAAGATAGCTCAGTAACATTATCAATAATTTATAAAAGCACACTATAAGTACAGTAGATTGTTATTTATTTATCGCTTTCTTATCAGTCGCCCGAAATCTTAGTATTATTTAATACATCAAACATTATGTTATTTGTATGTAAGTCTTAACATTTGTATGGAAAAGACCGAGTTTTTTAAGCACGAATAGGCCAAAGTTTAACCAACTCACCTGATGTTAAACGATGCAGTCGAAGGTGGCACGTTGGCAAGTGAGGAATCCCACTGTAGTCTTAAAGAGAGTCAGATTATATTTGTATAATCCATTCTAAAGTGTCTCTATCCACTATTCCAGCCGTTTAGAAGGCAAAATTGAACAAATTGAAATAATTTATGTCAACCCTAATTACATGCCTCTTCTGTCATACTTATAGTGATATCACACTAAGAGTTCTCTATCTCCATCTATATACATGGAGATAGAGAACTCTCAGTGTCTTTATTGTCTCACCAATGAAGTACACAAACAGGAATAAATATAAATAAATAAATAAATATGTGTGGACATCTCACACAACGCCATCTAGTCCCAAACTAAGCAGAGCTTGTACTATGGGAACCAGATAACTGATACAATACTTAGATACTTTTTGTTTGTAAATACATACATAGAATACAATATAACACCCAGACACAGAACAAACATCGATGTTTATCACACAAATGTTTGTCCTGGGTGGGAATCGAACCGACAACCCACAGTTCAGAAGGCAGGGTTACTACCAACTGAGCTATCGGGCCAGTCCAATATAATACAATACAATACTATAATAGTCAAATATAATACTTTCGAACTAGTGTAACAATGGGCGGTCTTGTCGCTGACAGCGATCTCTTCTAGAAAACCTTTACTTAATATTTACACTTGTTTTCCCGTATACTTAAATTTGTGGGATAGAAAAACGGCCAGGAAATTTTTCGGACGACTTTCGTTTGGGCAAATGTATTGAAAGGTACGTAATTGAAGAACTGGTTGATTGGTTCCATCACGACAAATAAACAGACAACGTCCCAATTTTATATCGTCATGGGCCCTTCCCGCTACTAACTAACCGCTACCGCTACTGTCAGACGTCATCTCAACATTCACACATATATCATTCTTCACACTGTCCAACATCACTTTTACTCCTAGCCTAGTGCTGGTTTGGTGGATGATACAGTCATTTTGTCGAACTTTGTGATTCTTCAACATGCCGGTTTCCGGTTTCATGTTGCCAAAATTTGTGATTCTTGAACATACCGGTTTCCGGTTTCATGTTGCCAAAATTTGTGATTCTTGAACATACCGGTTTCTGGTTTCATGTTACCAAAAATTGTGTTCTTTGAACATACCGGTTTCTGGTTTCATGTTGTCGAACTTTGTGATTCTTGAACATGCCGGTTTCCGGTTTCATGTTGCCGAACTTTGTGATTCTTGAACATGCCGGTTTCCGGTTTCATGTTGCCAAAACTTGTGTTTCTTGAACATACCGGTTTCTGGTTTCATGTTGTCGAACTTTGTGATTCTTGAACATGTCGGTTTCCGGTTTCATGTTGTCGAACTTTGTGATTCTTGATTATGGTTTTTTTAAACTCTACACATAAAAAGTCATTAGTGCAGTGAGTGGGATTAGAACCTGGGTGCGTCAGTTCTAAAGTCGCATGGGTTACCACTAGCTCACTATTTTTAGTTATAGGAATAATGACAAGCAAATCCGCTGCATTCACTTACCTAACCGATACGGATATCATTCATTCGTTATCAGAGCAACATAAAAGTGAAACTTCACTTTCACAACACCACACAATCTTATCTGGCAGATACACTTATAGTAAACAACGTAGTAAGATAACGTATAGATATCGTACAGGTGTTTTGTTTTCGAGATTTTCATTAGTCGACTTATTCTGGGATTCTATTTTGGGTTTAATTGGAGTAGGGGTGTGCACGCGAACTAGCCGAGGAAGAATAAAACAATTTGCGCTTACGTCACCATCGATTTATTTTTCGTAGACTTCGTTCTTCAGATCTATGATTGCTATAAAAATGTAGTGTTTAGAATAATTGCTACCAAGCTTTGGAGGGAAATAAAAAGCGCGGCTTAAAAGTTCTGAGACATGAGAAGCAATCAGCTAACCATTTATACAGTCAACAAGAAAAGAATAGGGGTTTCCTTCATGGCCCTAAAATTAATAGAAAATTAATAGGAAAAGAAAGAGATAGACAGATAAACTCTTTAATGTAATAAATAATAATTCTACTATATAAAAATAAGTCGGGTTTTCCTTCCTGACGTCATAACTCCAGAACGCACGAACCGATTTCCACGGTTTTGCATTCGTTGAAAAGGTCTCGGGCTCCGTGAGGTTTATAGCAAAGAAAATTCAGGACAAACCAACATTTTAAGTAGATGGCGCCGGTGCGTGATACATTGTTTTTCGTATATTATAAAATGTTTAGTAAATAAACGTCCACCCGAGCGAAGCCGGGACGGGCCGCTAGTAGTTTACAAAAATACGATGATTTAAGTTTAAGCTATGGGTGTTTGTAATGCAAGCTTTATAAATATCATGGATTTTAATTCCCGGGCGCTTTTTGATACAAAACATGTCTAAAATAGCAATTTTAATTATCCGGTGTCCATATTTGGCAGCTTATCTTTTATATACTACATTAAATAATAGTGAAAAACAAATTGAAAAACAGGAAATTACGATTCTAGAGAAAAATAAACCTCTCATTTTATCCTTATAGTGCGATAACGTCACAATTGTTGCTATGCATTTTAGTAAAATAGGCGGTTATTGAAAAGAATCCCACAGTGGCGGTTGTGAATTTCGAATGTTTTTCCATAACCCATGTATATTTAATTTTAATGTGTGATAAGAGTGGATTATTATCCGTTAAGTGTTCGTGAACGTGCACGGGTGCTGGCAAATGGTTCCAAGCTTTAAAAACATTTCGTTTTCTTTTCTAGGCTTCCTAGAGACTTCAGTAAAATATTCACCATTTTACTGTATCATTTTGACTGACAAAATAAGACTTTGACATTATATATATAATGTCAAATATATATAATGTCAAAGTCTTATTTTGTCAGTCAAAAACATAATGTCAAAGTCTTATTTTGTCAGTCAAAATGATACAGTAAAACGGTTATAACCGTACAATAATTCCTTACTTGACATTGGCAGAGAACGATAGCGAATCATTAAACGAAAAGAGGAAGAAGAATTAGTAAAACAAGTTAGTTGTATTTTAGTGACGTCACATTGTAGTGAATACATTATTTGTACCCACTGCAGTATATAGTCGTATGCTACATTATGTAGGTACAATATGCACTATTCTAACGTGAAGAAGAAGTCACAATTGCAGGGATGAGATCAAAAAGGGTTTAACTGATTTTTTTTCGCAATTGACTTATGAGTATCGTTGGATTCAGCGTGAAATTATCTACAATAATACATTCTCAAAATACCGAAATGAGGCTTAAATCTCGAGAATTTTAGTCTAAAAACGGTTTATCTGTCACAGGAATACAGTTCGCTTAGCATAAAAACATTATTACAGTAATTTTACGAATTAGGTCTATGTTTTATATTTTAAAATAGAAACCATACATTTTCACGCAACTGAAACTTGCATAAACCTTTTTTATTACCTTATAAGCACAACATTAAAATGACGCCGTTGAAGTTTAAAGTAAACTTTCTCGAAACTATCAATTTGACAGTTAAACCCTTTTTATTCTCAACCCTTCAAACGTGCTACGATGTTGCTACGAAAGTTTTGGTCGCTCACATTTATTTTTTAAGGTTTTGGAAAGTATAAAATGTACCATTGTGTATTTATATTGTTTGTCAAAACGGCCTATTATTGAGTACTAATCACACCAATATTATAAAGGCAAAAGTTTGTATGTGTTTGTTACTCTTTCACGCTCAAACGGCTGAATGGAGTTGAATGAAATTCCGTACTAAGATAGCTTATACACTAGATTAACATATAGTCTACATTTTTTCCCGGAAAAGTGAAATTTTCCCGCGGGATGTGTAAATAATTAAAATACTTTTTATCCACGGGTGAAAACAACTAGTGAATTATAAAAAGAACAGCTGGGAGGTGGCTCCTCAATAATTAATTAATAATGTTATTAAATTTGGATGGTCAACCTAATGGTTTTGTATTTAAGGCGAATTTATCTGCCATTTGTGACTCCACGAACGTACTGAGTTTATAAGCAAACTGTCATCGATGTTGAAAACCCGTGAAACTTCGTGTTCTTTTTCTCCACTCGATAAAAATTCGACCCTATCATTATTGTCTCATGTTATACTTTTGTAGGTATATTTTATGTATATTTTGATGTGTAATACAGTATTTTTCTATTCTTTTGTTCACAGTGGGCAAACCGCTTAACTGCATGAAGATTAATCTTGATTTTGATTAAATTATGACGTTCTAATTATTTAAGTAGTACGTTATATTATCTACTACTTACCTATATATATTATATTACGTTACATAATTTTTTTTTATGCTACTGAGTGATGTGACGAGCTAGTCGTTCACCTGATGTTAAGCGCCACGGCCGCCCATAACAGTACAGTGTCATTCGGAACCCCAAAAGAGAGCTACGTGTGACACAGCACTGCGCACATCATCCTGAGACATCAGCACAGCCTGGTAATAAGATTACTAGGCTGTGAGATCAGGTCATAAAGTCTCAATTGCCCAGTAATTTCACTAGCTACAGTGCCCTTCAAACCGGAACACAGTAGTGCTTGCACACTACTGCTTGGTAGCCGAATAACTGGCAAAGCGGTGGTACCTACCTAGACGAACTTTGCAACAAAGTACTACCACCTAGTAAAACGTTACATAATTGTAGAGGTACCACCATATATTTATTATTGAATCTACGATAGGTATATTAAATTGCATAATATGAGTACTGTTTTTTTTCCTGTGATTTATTATTATAATGATTTATCAGCTTAAGCAAAAAATGGCTGTTCAAGTAAAAACCACGCAATAGTACATAATGGCACCACATTCATTTTATTTAGTAACATAGTAACAATATATGAATGTATTGCGTTCACTTTCATATCAAACATCGGTATCTTTTAATTTTATCGAATCATCCGTGTACAATCTAATATTATCATTTTGTCGTGAAGGCTAAAGATAGCTCAGTAACATTATCAATAATTTATAAAAGCACACTATAAGTACAGTAGATTGTTATTTATTTATCGCTTTCTTATCAGTCGCCCGAAATCTTAGTATTATTTAATACATCAAACATTATGTTATTTGTATGTAAGTCTTAACATTTGTATGGAAAAGACCGAGTTTTTTAAGCACGAATAGGCCAAAGTTTAACCAACTCACCTGATGTTAAACGATGCAGTCGAAGGTGGCACGTTAGCAAGTGAGGAGTCCCACTGTAGTCTTAAAGAGAGTCAGATTATATTTGTATAATCCATTCTAAAGTGTCTCTATCCACTATTCCAGCCGTTTAGAAGGCAAAATTGAACAAATTGAAATAATTTGTCAACCCTAATTACATGCCTCTTCTGTCATACTTATAGTGATATCACACTAAGAGTTCTCTATCTCCATCTATATACATGGAGATAGAGAACTCTCAGTGTCTTTATTGTCTCACCAATGAAGTACACAAACAGGAATAAATATAAATAAATAAATAAATATGTGTGGACATCTCACACAACGCCATCTAGTCCCAAACTAAGCAGAGCTTGTACTATGGGAACCAGATAACTGATACAATACTTAGATACTTTTTGTTTGTAAATACATACATAGAATACAATATAACACCCAGACACAGAACAAACATCGATGTTTATCACACAAATGTTTGTCCTGGGTGGGAATCGAACCGACAACCCACAGTTCAGAAGGCAGGGTTACTACCAACTGAGCTATCGGGCCAGTCCAATATAATACAATACAATACTATAATAGTCAAATATAATACTTTCGAACTAGTGTAACAATGGGCGGTCTTGTCGCTGACAGCGATCTCTTCTAGAAAACCTTTACTTAATATTTACACTTGTTTTCCCGTATACTTAAATTTGTGGGATAGAAAAACGGCCAGGAAATTTTTCGGACGACTTTCGTTTGGGCAAATGTATTGAAAGGTACGTAATTGAAGAACTGATTGATTGGTTCCATCACGACAAATAAACAGACAACGTCCCAATTTTATATCGTCATGGGCCCTTCCCGCTACTAACTAACCGCTACCGCTACTGTCAGACGTCATCTCAACATTCACACATATATCATTCTTCACACTGTCCAACATCACTTTTACTCCTAGCCTAGTGCTGGTTTGGTGGATGATACAGTCATTTTGTCGAACTTTGTGATTCTTCAACATGCCGGTTTCCGGTTTCATGTTGCCAAAATTTGTGATTCTTGAACATACCGGTTTCCGGTTTCATGTTGCCAAAATTTGTGATTCTTGAACATACCGGTTTCTGGTTTCATGTTACCAAAAATTGTGTTCTTTGAACATACCGGTTTCTGGTTTCATGTTGTCGAACTTTGTGATTCTTGAACATGCCGGTTTCCGGTTTCATGTTGCCGAACTTTGTGATTCTTGAACATGCCGGTTTCCGGTTTCATGTTGCCAAAACTTGTGTTTCTTGAACATACCGGTTTCTGGTTTCATGTTGTCGAACTTTGTGATTCTTGAACATGTCGGTTTCCGGTTTCATGTTGTCGAACTTTGTGATTCTTGATTATGGTTTTTTTAAACTCTACACATAAAAAGTCATTAGTGCAGTGAGTGGGATTAGAACCTGGGTGCGTCAGTTCTAAAGTCGCATGGGTTACCACTAGCTCACTATTTTTAGTTATAGGAATAATGACAAGCAAATCCGCTGCATTCACTTACCTAACCGATACGGATATCATTCATTCGTTATCAGAGCAACATAAAAGTGAAACTTCACTTTCACAACACCACACAATCTTATCTGGCAGATACACTTATAGTAAACAACGTAGTAAGATAACGTATAGATATCGTACAGGTGTTTTGTTTTCGAGATTTTCATTAGTCGACTTATTCTGGGATTCTATTTTGGGTTTAATTGGAGTAGGGGTGTGCACGCGAACTAGCCGAGGAAGAATAAAACAATTTGCGCTTACGTCACCATCGATTTATTTTTCGTAGACTTCGTTCTTCAGATCTATGATTGCTATAAAAATGTAGTGTTTAGAATAATTGCTACCAAGCTTTGGAGGGAAATAAAAAGCGCGGCTTAAAAGTTCTGAGACATGAGAAGCAATCAGCTAACCATTTATACAGTCAACAAGAAAAGAATAGGGGTTTCCTTCATGGCCCTAAAATTAATAGAAAATTAATAGGAAAAGAAAGAGATAGACAGATAAACTCTTTAATGTAATAAATAATAATTCTACTATATAAAAATAAGTCGGGTTTTCCTTCCTGACGTCATAACTCCAGAACGCACGAACCGATTTCCACGGTTTTGCATTCGTTGAAAAGGTCTCGGGCTCCGTGAGGTTTATAGCAAAGAAAATTCAGGACAAACCAACATTTTAAGTAGATGGCGCCGGTGCGTGATACATTGTTTTTCGTATATTATAAAATGTTTAGTAAATAAACGTCCACCCGAGCGAAGCCGGGACGGGCCGCTAGTAGTTTACAAAAATACGATGATTTAAGTTTAAGCTATGGGTGTTTGTAATGCAAGCTTTATAAATATCATGGATTTTAATTCCCGGGCGCTTTTTGATACAAAACATGTCTAAAATAGCAATTTTAATTATCCGGTGTCCATATTTGGCAGCTTATCTTTTATATACTACATTAAATAATAGTGAAAAACAAATTGAAAAACAGGAAATTACGATTCTAGAGAAAAATAAACCTCTCATTTTATCCTTATAGTGCGATAACGTCACAATTGTTGCTATGCATTTTAGTAAAATAGGCGGTTATTGAAAAGAATCCCACAGTGGCGGTTGTGAATTTCGAATGTTTTTCCATAACCCATGTATATTTAATTTTAATGTGTGATAAGAGTGGATTATTATCCGTTAAGTGTTCGTGAACGTGCACGGGTGCTGGCAAATGGTTCCAAGCTTTAAAAACATTTCGTTTTCTTTTCTAGGCTTCCTAGAGACTTCAGTAAAATATTCACCATTTTACTGTATCATTTTGACTGACAAAATAAGACTTTGACATTATATATATAATGTCAAATATATATAATGTCAAAGTCTTATTTTGTCAGTCAAAAACATAATGTCAAAGTCTTATTTTGTCAGTCAAAATGATACAGTAAAACGGTTATAACCGTACAATAATTCCTTACTTGACATTGGCAGAGAACGATAGCGAATCATTAAACGAAAAGAGGAAGAAGAATTAGTAAAACAAGTTAGTTGTATTTTAGTGACGTCACATTGTAGTGAATACATTATTTGTACCCACTGCAGTATATAGTCGTATGCTACATTATGTAGGTACAATATGCACTATTCTAACGTGAAGAAGAAGTCACAATTGCAGGGATGAGATCAAAAAGGGTTTAACTGATTTTTTTTCGCAATTGACTTATGAGTATCGTTGGATTCAGCGTGAAATTATCTACAATAATACATTCTCAAAATACCGAAATGAGGCTTAAATCTCGAGAATTTTAGTCTAAAAACGGTTTATCTGTCACAGGAATACAGTTCGCTTAGCATAAAAACATTATTACAGTAATTTTACGAATTAGGTCTATGTTTTATATTTTAAAATAGAAACCATACATTTTCACGCAACTGAAACTTGCATAAACCTTTTTTATTACCTTATAAGCACAACATTAAAATGACGCCGTTGAAGTTTAAAGTAAACTTTCTCGAAACTATCAATTTGACAGTTAAACCCTTTTTATTCTCAACCCTTCAAACGTGCTACGATGTTGCTACGAAAGTTTTGGTCGCTCACATTTATTTTTTAAGGTTTTGGAAAGTATAAAATGTACCATTGTGTATTTATATTGTTTGTCAAAACGGCCTATTATTGAGTACTAATCACACCAATATTATAAAGGCAAAAGTTTGTATGTGTTTGTTACTCTTTCACGCTCAAACGGCTGAATGGAGTTGAATGAAATTCCGTACTAAGATAGCTTATACACTAGATTAACATATAGTCTACATTTTTTCCCGGAAAAGTGAAATTTTCCCGCGGGATGTGTAAATAATTAAAATACTTTTTATCCACGGGTGAAAACAACTAGTGAATTATAAAAAGAACAGCTGGGAGGTGGCTCCTCAATAATTAATTAATAATGTTATTAAATTTGGATGGTCAACCTAATGGTTTTGTATTTAAGGCGAATTTATCTGCCATTTGTGACTCCACGAACGTACTGAGTTTATAAGCAAACTGTCATCGATGTTGAAAACCCGTGAAACTTCGTGTTCTTTTTCTCCACTCGATAAAAATTCGACCCTATCATTATTGTCTCATGTTATACTTTTGTAGGTATATTTTATGTATATTTTGATGTGTAATACAGTATTTTTCTATTCTTTTGTTCACAGTGGGCAAACCGCTTAACTGCATGAAGATTAATCTTGATTTTGATTAAATTATGACGTTCTAATTATTTAAGTAGTACGTTATATTATCTACTACTTACCTATATATATTATATTACGTTACATAATTGGTAACGCCAAGTTATTTAACTTAAATTAACGATAATTAAATTGATATTATGGTACATTCCTTTAGCCCATTTTCCCACCCAAACATGCAAACACTACCGCACCGCCGGGTAGCCCTCTAGCGGCTACTGCAGAAAACGCATACAGTCTTGAACGTCTTGCCAAAAAAGATGGCCGTAGACGCATCCGCGCGAATTGTGCTGACGATTCGATAAATTGTTGTACCGCAGTCAAGCATTGTGCTTTTGTAATTTTCCCCACAAATAATCGCGCTTCCGCGAGTGCAATCGAATACTGTGCTGTTGATGGTGTTTGAGAACTCTGGATACCAGGACTTTTCGTGTGTGTGGCGGGCCCGCCGCGGTCGCCGTTCCCGGGAGGATCTGGAGCTTCCTCTGTGTTCTTGGAGGTATGTGCTGCATGTCCCGTCTTCTCTTGCTCCTTGCCCTATTTGATTGTGCGTACCATACATTTTATACAGTCCACTATTATAATTCTTGATCGAAGATATTCGGTAACATATTGGCGTGATCATTTGTGTGTGGTCCTTCCGACCGGATTTAATTTTCCGTTTTTCCGGCCGAAATTCATCCAGCCGCCCTTATTAGGATACTTTTATAGGCCCTATTAAGAGATTTTTAGTGTATTCATTGCGAATATTACTATAATAACCCGCGTAGGGTAGACATTGCGTCACCCACCTATTTCGTAGGAAAAACCGCCCGTAACATTGAGTTACGTGAATTCCCGCCTAGATATAATATTTATCTACGTATTACATAAATTACATTATATATTTATCCCGCTAATTAATACTATAATCAGTTTTAAAATTGCAATATTCATTGTAATATATTTCTACCCTCATCTCATTTTAATCACCGCTGTGGCTCGTTCGACCTTACCGCTCGATATAATCCTACCGCGTTACGAAGTCACGCGCTACGCCCTGCGCTTGCGCATTTGCAGTACTTGAATATTACCTACTTTATTTTGCCGCATTTTATTGACCTAATTTATTTTACCTAGTTTTATTTACTTGTATTGCATAATGCCGCCAAAAAAGGTTACTTCACACAGCGAAAGCTCCACTGAGGAACAGCAGGATGCGCAACTAGCCATCATGCAAGCTAAATGTGAAGCTATCTTTGAAATAGTACAAAGTATCTATGATCTATCTTTAAATATTCATTCGAACGCCGCGGATAGGGAAAGTTTCCTTGACGCTTCTTCACAAATCGATTCCTTACGTCTTAGATTCGAAAAGAATTTAGATAACCATAATTCTCGCACCTTATCATTGAATCCTTCCGCGAAACCTGACTATAAGAGTCTCGTAGCTTTCGAGTCTTTGTATAGCAGGATTAAACGACTTCAATTGCATTATTCGCAACCGAGTACTAATATACAGGATTCACGAGATGGTATCGCACCGCATAAGGCTAGGCCTACACTGCCGCCAATTCAGCTGATGAACTTTTCGGGTGACATACGCTCATGGCCGTTATTTTATGCCAGTTTTAAGTCTACTGTACACGATAATCCATCGCTCTCAGACGACGAAAAGTTGTATTACCTATTAGGCAAGCTGACAGGCAAGGCTCAGTCTGCATGCGCAGGTATATCTCCCTGCGCTGAGAATTATGAACTTCTATTGCAAACGCTGATTGATAAATATGAAGATCAGCGAATGCTCGCCTCCGCGTATTTAAATCAAATGTTTGAGTTTAAACCTTTACAATCTGCCTCCGCGACCAACTTTGATTTATTTACAGATAACTTTACTAGTGCAGTACGCGCTTTAAAGAATCTAAAGTTAGATAATCTAACCGACTTAATTTTACTTCATATCGCGCTCAAAAAGATAGACTCAGATACTGTTCGCGCTTTCGAGTTGAGTTGTGGTTCTAAAATACCTACTTTCGACAATTTCGTCGATTTTATTTCCGCCCGCGCTAAGGTATTCGAACGCACTCAGCCATCTCAGCCTACCTCAGGCGCATTGAACGCTCATCGAAATAATAATCGCCGTTCTAATACCGCTCCGCCGCCGAAGTACCAAGCCTACTTGAGTACCACGGCTGACCCGCAGTGCAAATGCCTTTGCACTAATATAACGCATCAACATTTATTTAAATGTTCTGATTTTAATAGAATGACTCCTAACGAACGTTTTAATTGCGTGAAGGATAACAATGCGTGTGTGAATTGTCTCAGTTTAAAACACAGAGTTTCTAATTGCTCATCTAATTCTAATTGCCGCGTTTGTAAACAAAAGCATCACACAATGTTACACTTCAAACGTATGGAGACAGGGCGCGAACCTCCGCTAGCCGCGTCGCGACCCGCGCCGCTTACCCCTGCGCCAGTGCAGCGCGATATCGCCGCCGGCCGCGCGCCTCCCGCGCAGCCGCCGCAGCCTCCCCTCGGCCCGAGCGCGCGCTCGGACGTTGCGTTATGTGCTACTTATGCATCTATAGATAACTGCAGCTCACCTGATGCACTCGCGCGTAATAAACAATCTACTATTTTATTATCAACCGCGCAAGTTGTCGCTTATGATGCTAAAGGCGAGCGACATGTTATTCGCGTGCTATTAGACTCCGCTTCGCAAAGCCACTTCATTACAAAAGAGTGCTGTGATTTGTTAGGTATTCAGCTTCAGGATGCCGAACGTACTATTGTTAAGGGGTTCGGTGGAGCTGAGAAAATAATTAAAACTAACTCGATTGATTTAAAATTTTATTCGCGCTTTGACAACAATATTAATTATAATATTTCGCCGCTAGTTGTTGATCAAATTACTGATTTATTACCTACCGCAGTGGTAGACACCTCCGTCTTATCACACTTATCAGGAATACCGCTCGCGGATGAGAGTTTCGGTTTACCTAATAAAATCGATGCGCTGATCGGAGCCGCTCTCTTCCCGCATCTTCTTCTGCCCGGCGTAGTTCGTGATCTTCGCGACACGTCGGCGCCCCCTGCTTTACGCACGGTGTTAGGGTACGTTATTATGGGTTCCGTGCCCACGATACCCACACTGCATAACCACCAGGCCTTGACATGTTGCCTCGCTCAAGAGCCTGCCGCTATTGACTCATTAGTCAGGCGATTTTGGGAGCTCGAAGAGCTTCCCTCCGCACCGCCCTTTCATCATCCCTCCGATGTTGAATGCGAAGAATTTTATAAATCGACTACGACCCGCGATCCCGTTACTGGTAGATACGTTGTTGGCCTACCATTTAACGATGATGTTTATTCTCTCGGAGATTCTTTCGATACCGCTCGTAAAAGATTCATATGCCTCGAAAGAAAGCTAGAAGCTTCACCTAAACTTAGGTCGGCATATGATGACGTCATTAATGAATACCTCGCTAAAGATTATATTGCCCCCGCGCCTCCGTACGGTTGTCATGACCCCGTTCCTATATACGTAATACCGCATCATGGAGTCGTCCGCGAGGACAAGACATCCACTCGACTTCGCATGGTGCTGGATGCTAGCAGTAAGACTAGCAGCCGCTCCCGACGTTCGCTGAATGACATCCTGTATTCAGGACCGAACTTGCAAGGTGATTTATTTCAAATTATTTTGAACTTCCGCTTACACGCAGTCGCAATGACCGCTGACTGTCGCCAGCAGTTCCTGCAAATTGTTGTTCGCGAATCTGACTATCGTTACCAGTGCTTCTTGTACCGGTTCCGCCCGCAAGACCCTCTCGTGTTGTACCACTTCAATCGTGTATGCTTTGGGTTATCGTCGAGTCCATACCATGCACTGCGCACGGTTCGACAGCTCGTCGACGATGACGGCGCTAATTATCCGATCGCGAGTAGCATTGTGCCTACTTCGTTGTTTATGGATGACCTTGCCTTCTCGCTTCCTAGCGAACGAGAAGCGGTCCAAGCGTCTCAGCAACTGATTGAACTATTTAAAGGTGCACAGTGGGAACTTGTCAAATGGAACAGTAACAGTCGATCCGTCTTAAATAATCTACCCGCTTCTCACAGACTTCCTACTGAGGTGGAGTTTGATAAGGCCGTGCAACATAAAATATTAGGCTTGCACTGGTCCACAGATAATGACACATTCTACTTTAAAATTACTTCTCCCGCCGAAGTGAAGTGCACTAAGCGCTCCATTTTGTCCACCGTCGCCCGCTTGTGGGATATAATGGGTTTCGTTGCCCCCACAGTTGTGTATGCCAAGATGTTAATAAAACAGCTTTGGCAGCTTAATCTCGATTGGGACGATATACCGCCACTGCACATCATTAAGATGTGGCACCAGTTCTGCGTTGAATTACCGGCTCTTAATAACTTACGCATCCCACGACACGTAGGCGTGTCCGCAGACTATGACGTCACCCTATTGGGGTTTTCTGATGCCAGTCTCCAGGCTTACGGTGCTGTAGTGTACCTACACGTGAGCGCCCCTACTGGCAATACGGTCCAGCTGGTGTGCGCGAAGACTAAAGTCGCACCTACCAAGCCGCTTTCAATCGCTCGTCTCGAGCTTTGTGGAGCCGTCTTATTGTCAAAGTTGCTTCGTACTGTTCACGACAATTATTCTCGCAGCCTCCCAATCAAGATTTACGCGTTCATCGACTCTAAAGTCGCGCTATATTGGATTAAGAGTTCGCCACACAGGTGGCAAACGTTTGTCGCAAACCGCGTTGTTCAGGTCACGGACAATATTCCAGCTGGCAACTTTTATCATGTCGCGGGTACTGAGAACCCCGCTGACATACTTTCGCGTGGCATTACGCCACTTAAGCTTATCTCGCACCCTCTGTGGCTCCACGGGCCCCAGTGGGCATCTTCAAGTCCATCTGAGTGGCCGCTTAAGAGCCTCGACGGACAGTCTATTGCAGACATACCTGAGCAAAAGGTACTGGCGCACCCCGTGTGTACGCCTGTAAAGCATTGCGCTTTACATGAACTCGCTCTCCGCACTTCCTCACGGAATAAGCGTTTTCGTATAATTGTGTACGTTTGTAAGTTTGCTAAATTATTGCCCCGCCGCAGCACTACTGCAGTGACTGCCGATGATATTCAACTCGCTGAATATAAAATGCTCCGCGCTCTGCAAGGCCAGCACTTTGTAGAGAAAGTTCATCCCTCTAAAGATGGAATCGTACGCGTCACGACTGTGAGAACCGCCAAGGGAACTTACCTCCGCCCAGTCGTTCGCTTATGCCCTCTTCCAAAACAGTAAATTTTTCGCCCCGCAAATTAGTTGTTAGTTTTATATATTTACCGCTATATTATTATCATTATTATTTTATTTATACCGCACCGCTTATCTATAAATTTGTAATATATACTCCCGCTTCGCCGTGACTCTACGGACAATATATATCGCCCCGCGCGCATTGAGCGCTCTATCCTAGAGTCATAGTTCTATTATTTTCTCGCCTTATGGTTGTCCTTTTAAAGGTGACCCTTTAAGGGCGGGTGGAAATGGTAACGCCAAGTTATTTAACTTAAATTAACGATAATTAAATTGATATTATGGTACATTCCTTTAGCCCATTTTCCCACCCAAACATGCAAACACTACCGCACCGCCGGGTAGCCCTCTAGCGGCTACTGCAGAAAACGCATACAGTCTTGAACGTCTTGCCAAAAAAGATGGCCGTAGACGCATCCGCGCGAATTGTGCTGACGATTCGATAAATTGTTGTACCGCAGTCAAGCATTGTGCTTTTGTAATTTTCCCCACAAATAATCGCGCTTCCGCGAGTGCAATCGAATACTGTGCTGTTGATGGTGTTTGAGAACTCTGGATACCAGGACTTTTCGTGTGTGTGGCGGGCCCGCCGCGGTCGCCGTTCCCGGGAGGATCTGGAGCTTCCTCTGTGTTCTTGGAGGTATGTGCTGCATGTCCCGTCTTCTCTTGCTCCTTGCCCTATTTGATTGTGCGTACCATACATTTTATACAGTCCACTATTATAATTCTTGATCGAAGATATTCGGTAACATATTGGCGTGATCAATAATTTTTTTTTATGCTACTGAGTGATGTGACGAGCTAGTCGTTCACCTGATGTTAAGCGCCACGGCCGCCCATAACAGTACAGTGTCATTCGGAACCCCAAAAGAGAGCTACGTGTGACACAGCACTGCGCACATCATCCTGAGACATCAGCACAGCCTGGTAATAAGATTACTAGGCTGTGAGATCAGGTCATAAAGTCTCAATTGCCCAGTAATTTCACTAGCTACAGTGCCCTTCAAACCGGAACACAGTAGTGCTTGCACACTACTGCTTGGTAGCCGAATAACTGGCAAAGCGGTGGTACCTACCTAGACGAACTTTGCAACAAAGTACTACCACCTAGTAAAACGTTACATAATTGTAGAGGTACCACCATATATTTATTATTGAATCTACGATAGGTATATTAAATTGCATAATATGAGTACTGTTTTTTTTCCTGTGATTTATTATTATAATGATTTATCAGCTTAAGCAAAAAATGGCTGTTCAAGTAAAAACCACGCAATAGTACATAATGGCACCACATTCATTTTATTTAGTAACATAGTAACAATATATGAATGTATTGCGTTCACTTTCATATCAAACATCGGTATCTTTTAATTTTATCGAATCATCCGTGTACAATCTAATATTATCATTTTGTCGTGAAGGCTAAAGATAGCTCAGTAACATTATCAATAATTTATAAAAGCACACTATAAGTACAGTAGATTGTTATTTATTTATCGCTTTCTTATCAGTCGCCCGAAATCTTAGTATTATTTAATACATCAAACATTATGTTATTTGTATGTAAGTCTTAACATTTGTATGGAAAAGACCGAGTTTTTTAAGCACGAATAGGCCAAAGTTTAACCAACTCACCTGATGTTAAACGATGCAGTCGAAGGTGGCACGTTAGCAAGTGAGGAGTCCCACTGTAGTCTTAAAGAGAGTCAGATTATATTTGTATAATCCATTCTAAAGTGTCTCTATCCACTATTCCAGCCGTTTAGAAGGCAAAATTGAACAAATTGAAATAATTTGTCAACCCTAATTACATGCCTCTTCTGTCATACTTATAGTGATATCACACTAAGAGTTCTCTATCTCCATCTATATACATGGAGATAGAGAACTCTCAGTGTCTTTATTGTCTCACCAATGAAGTACACAAACAGGAATAAATATAAATAAATAAATAAATATGTGTGGACATCTCACACAACGCCATCTAGTCCCAAACTAAGCAGAGCTTGTACTATGGGAACCAGATAACTGATACAATACTTAGATACTTTTTGTTTGTAAATACATACATAGAATACAATATAACACCCAGACACAGAACAAACATCGATGTTTATCACACAAATGTTTGTCCTGGGTGGGAATCGAACCGACAACCCACAGTTCAGAAGGCAGGGTTACTACCAACTGAGCTATCGGGCCAGTCCAATATAATACAATACAATACTATAATAGTCAAATATAATACTTTCGAACTAGTGTAACAATGGGCGGTCTTGTCGCTGACAGCGATCTCTTCTAGAAAACCTTTACTTAATATTTACACTTGTTTTCCCGTATACTTAAATTTGTGGGATAGAAAAACGGCCAGGAAATTTTTCGGACGACTTTCGTTTGGGCAAATGTATTGAAAGGTACGTAATTGAAGAACTGGTTGATTGGTTCCATCACGACAAATAAACAGACAACGTCCCAATTTTATATCGTCATGGGCCCTTCCCGCTACTAACTAACCGCTACCGCTACTGTCAGACGTCATCTCAACATTCACACATATATCATTCTTCACACTGTCCAACATCACTTTTACTCCTAGCCTAGTGCTGGTTTGGTGGATGATACAGTCATTTTGTCGAACTTTGTGATTCTTCAACATGCCGGTTTCCGGTTTCATGTTGCCAAAATTTGTGATTCTTGAACATACCGGTTTCCGGTTTCATGTTGCCAAAATTTGTGATTCTTGAACATACCGGTTTCTGGTTTCATGTTACCAAAAATTGTGTTCTTTGAACATACCGGTTTCTGGTTTCATGTTGTCGAACTTTGTGATTCTTGAACATGCCGGTTTCCGGTTTCATGTTGCCGAACTTTGTGATTCTTGAACATGCCGGTTTCCGGTTTCATGTTGCCAAAACTTGTGTTTCTTGAACATACCGGTTTCTGGTTTCATGTTGTCGAACTTTGTGATTCTTGAACATGTCGGTTTCCGGTTTCATGTTGTCGAACTTTGTGATTCTTGATTATGGTTTTTTTAAACTCTACACATAAAAAGTCATTAGTGCAGTGAGTGGGATTAGAACCTGGGTGCGTCAGTTCTAAAGTCGCATGGGTTACCACTAGCTCACTATTTTTAGTTATAGGAATAATGACAAGCAAATCCGCTGCATTCACTTACCTAACCGATACGGATATCATTCATTCGTTATCAGAGCAACATAAAAGTGAAACTTCACTTTCACAACACCACACAATCTTATCTGGCAGATACACTTATAGTAAACAACGTAGTAAGATAACGTATAGATATCGTACAGGTGTTTTGTTTTCGAGATTTTCATTAGTCGACTTATTCTGGGATTCTATTTTGGGTTTAATTGGAGTAGGGGTGTGCACGCGAACTAGCCGAGGAAGAATAAAACAATTTGCGCTTACGTCACCATCGATTTATTTTTCGTAGACTTCGTTCTTCAGATCTATGATTGCTATAAAAATGTAGTGTTTAGAATAATTGCTACCAAGCTTTGGAGGGAAATAAAAAGCGCGGCTTAAAAGTTCTGAGACATGAGAAGCAATCAGCTAACCATTTATACAGTCAACAAGAAAAGAATAGGGGTTTCCTTCATGGCCCTAAAATTAATAGAAAATTAATAGGAAAAGAAAGAGATAGACAGATAAACTCTTTAATGTAATAAATAATAATTCTACTATATAAAAATAAGTCGGGTTTTCCTTCCTGACGTCATAACTCCAGAACGCACGAACCGATTTCCACGGTTTTGCATTCGTTGAAAAGGTCTCGGGCTCCGTGAGGTTTATAGCAAAGAAAATTCAGGACAAACCAACATTTTAAGTAGATGGCGCCGGTGCGTGATACATTGTTTTTCGTATATTATAAAATGTTTAGTAAATAAACGTCCACCCGAGCGAAGCCGGGACGGGCCGCTAGTAGTTTACAAAAATACGATGATTTAAGTTTAAGCTATGGGTGTTTGTAATGCAAGCTTTATAAATATCATGGATTTTAATTCCCGGGCGCTTTTTGATACAAAACATGTCTAAAATAGCAATTTTAATTATCCGGTGTCCATATTTGGCAGCTTATCTTTTATATACTACATTAAATAATAGTGAAAAACAAATTGAAAAACAGGAAATTACGATTCTAGAGAAAAATAAACCTCTCATTTTATCCTTATAGTGCGATAACGTCACAATTGTTGCTATGCATTTTAGTAAAATAGGCGGTTATTGAAAAGAATCCCACAGTGGCGGTTGTGAATTTCGAATGTTTTTCCATAACCCATGTATATTTAATTTTAATGTGTGATAAGAGTGGATTATTATCCGTTAAGTGTTCGTGAACGTGCACGGGTGCTGGCAAATGGTTCCAAGCTTTAAAAACATTTCGTTTTCTTTTCTAGGCTTCCTAGAGACTTCAGTAAAATATTCACCATTTTACTGTATCATTTTGACTGACAAAATAAGACTTTGACATTATATATATAATGTCAAATATATATAATGTCAAAGTCTTATTTTGTCAGTCAAAAACATAATGTCAAAGTCTTATTTTGTCAGTCAAAATGATACAGTAAAACGGTTATAACCGTACAATAATTCCTTACTTGACATTGGCAGAGAACGATAGCGAATCATTAAACGAAAAGAGGAAGAAGAATTAGTAAAACAAGTTAGTTGTATTTTAGTGACGTCACATTGTAGTGAATACATTATTTGTACCCACTGCAGTATATAGTCGTATGCTACATTATGTAGGTACAATATGCACTATTCTAACGTGAAGAAGAAGTCACAATTGCAGGGATGAGATCAAAAAGGGTTTAACTGATTTTTTTTCGCAATTGACTTATGAGTATCGTTGGATTCAGCGTGAAATTATCTACAATAATACATTCTCAAAATACCGAAATGAGGCTTAAATCTCGAGATTTTCAGTCCAAAAACGGTTTATCTGACACAGGAATACAGTTCGCTTAGCATTAAAACATTATTATATTTATTATATTATATTGTATTTTTACAGTAATTTTACGAATTAGTAGTATTTTGTATTTTAAAATAGAATTCATACATTTTCAAGCAACTGAAACCTACATAAACTTTTTCTATTACCTTATAAGCAATCTACATTAAAATGAAGCCGTTGAATTTTAAAGTAAATTTTCTCGAAACTATCAATTCGACAATTAAACCCTTTTTGTTCTCACCCCTTCAATTATTATTTTACAACGCATTCATTATTTATTTCACTAACTAGTTGACCCGCCCCGGCTTTGCACGGGTGAATTAGTAAAACGTGGTCGAACGGAATAAAAAGTATGAAATGCGTTACAAATAGTGTAACACTAACACTAATTTCTTTTTATATTTAACTTATATATATATTTAACTTATGTAACTATATATTTAACTAGATAATATATTTAACTTATATAACTATATATTTAACTAGATAATATATTTAACTTTTGTCGTACACTTGAGCTTTATGAATACAAATGTTGTGTGAAAGAAAAGGTTATCATGAAACCTTCATATAACACATTATGTTCGACTAATATGAAAGAAGAAATCCTGAGGAATTGACAACGGGTACAAAAAATTGTACGTGTTACTACTGAGTCCGTTGGTAGTATTACGGGCAATAAACGAACTGTAGCATCATATTTTATGACATATTTTCCTCTGCTCAAATATTATATTACCGGTCACATATATGTGGGAATTTCACACAGCGCTATTCAGCCGCAAAACAAAGTATCTGTACTATGAACCTACAGACTTATGCCCGTCTGAACACAAGTGCGCCCGCTTCTAAGTTCGCACTTATTACTTATCTCTCTAGCTCCCGGTTTGTCGTACCTTTGTCAAACTCGTAAGTCACCATACCGAACGTACGACAGAGAACCCGGTGGAAAGTATTGCTTAGCAAAGTTGAATTTTAATTGGAGTAATGTCAACTTTTAATTAACATGAGTTTCGCCGCTATAATATTTCAAAAATTTTTTTTTTTTTTGCAAAAGAACTTTAGAATATTTTTGTTACACCAGGATCCAGATAATTAAAATAATACTTAGTAAGTTTTAAAATTATTTGACATATATGTTTAATAACTAAAGTATCCGTAACCTTACTTAATATTATTAATACAAAAATATATTAATTAATTTGTAATTTTTACACTCATTACCAGTTTCATGGATTGACATCATTTTTTCCACAGATAACGTCAAGAGCCATCAAAGTCCAGTTATTATACAGATTAATAACGAGTTATTATTAGTTTATTACGGATCATAGTCCAAGCAAGCAAAGTCATGGGCATCGTATATGTTAAGGGTAACTTGTTTAAATAATTAGTTAATACGTAGTGAGCTACACAGCTAAGTTCCTCATAGCTCGACAGCAACAATACATGAGTAAAATGTACGGCTAGCAACAATATTACTCATATCTTATTTTTGTCTAGAAAACTGTATTACTGCAGTTTTTTTTTGTTGGTTACCTATATACATTTGAATTTTATAATCGTTAATACAAAACTAAACTAGACCTAAGAACTTAAAGTAAATAAAAACTAAAAGTTTGAAATTACCCGTTGGTGGAGGGGAAAGTGCCTTTTTAAATACAAAATTTAATTTATTTTTTAAAATTTGGCTTTTTAAAAATATCCTTATTTTATATTACGTTTTAAAAATAATTATAGATATGATGTATTTCGGCTACTTTGACTACTCCTACTACTACTCAGGGAGTTGAGGCGCTACAAAAAGATCGAAAATCAGTCGTTTCTCGTTGATAAAGTGTAAAGTAATGTAATGTGTAATGTAAGAAATGTGTATAAGAAACAAGAAATATACAAAATGGAAGAGGCATTGTATGTGTTTCCATTTCAGGATGATGTGAAGTTTCCATTAGTTATTTTAAATATTAATTTCGTAATTGCGTTTTACCAACAACTGTTGTGAGATTAAATTAATGACCAACCTTCATATAGCAAAAATAATTAAGGTTAATTTTAAGCATATTTCAGATTAGTTAAGTGTAACAGAAACCACAGAAATACAAATAGAAGGAAATTAAACACTTTAATCAATATTGTTACCGGAAAGTTGCTTTATGATGACACTAGGTTTTACGGCGTGGCTTTGCTCGAGTATTATTAACTTTTTTATTTAAGTCTTACTTTTACTAAAGGAATAATTTACTATTATATTAATAATTTACCTAAAGGAATCAAGCGTGAGTTAAGAAGTATTACTTCAAAATTTCTCAACGCACGCTTGATGTGGGGAGTAAGTAAGTAAAGCGTAACGAGGCGAACGGAAGTTAGAAGTTGTTGGTTTACGTAGATCTCCATTGCCAACAAGTTAAAAAGTACTAAAAATTTTAAATATTATGTTGGTGTGTCCGGTAAAATGACAATTTATAATTGTCAAAATTGCGACATTAACATTAAACAAAGCAAAAACAAAGTTATACTGGCTGATAGATGGAGCTAAAGAAGTTTTGCTTCAGTCGTTTGGTCTAAAATACACCTGTTTTTTTTTCCTTTTTTTTAGACCTTACTTTTTCTTATGAGTAAGGTCTAAATATGTATACGGATTTACTAATCATTAAATTGATTTTTCCAAAAAAGTTATTCCAGCGACTTCTTTTTTGTATGTTTTTTAAGCGGGTTCTTTTAATCTCTATTAACCTTTACAGCGTCATCGCGCGGTTGCAAAAGGCGCCCAGCCGTCAAAAGTAATCGGCACCGAGTTCCAGAGAATCCTTGGAGTGCAAACTTGGACTTGGGCCGTTGCCAGGATAAGAGGACCGAGAAGACTATTTAATTCTACTCAATGACTCCACGGATAACTTGGTGGTATAGGTTAAATATAAGAAAGCAAAATATAGCTTTCTCGCTCTCACTCCTTTTATCAAAAATAGTGGGAAGTGGGCAGGCTGTGGTCGATCGCAGCTCCAGTTAACGTGCTGACGCTCGCGAAAGCCGCCGCGGCTTGCGTTATTAACTGGCTCCCAGAAGGACATCGAATATGTCCGAAACCTGGTCGGAGTAATTTCGAATTTTAATTGACGTGAGTTTAGCTGTTATTAATCTTACAAAATAGTAGGAAGTGGGAATGGATAAGCATAATTTTATATAGATCTTGTTAAAACGGGCAATATATAACGTTTCAAATATTTAGGTCATAGTTTTGTAGGTACCTTTCGTCTTTTACAGTTTTCCTCTAGACATAATTAACGTGAGCGTCACAATATTAGAAATATTATTACATTTAAATTTTCAAAAACAGGAAATAGTTTTGTTTTAATTGGTGGAGTCATATTTATATTTGAATTAAAATAATACGGCTTTTTCCGCATGATATGAAGCAAAAGCAAATGATATCTACATTTTGTACTACTTGTTATTACTATGGTGAAAACCATTATGGCTAATCCTTCATTCCTTATTACTATTTTTTTCAAAGGCACGTAGGTGGCAAGAGTTTTGGGACCACCCCAAGAATTATTCCATGACGTATGACCCAGGACCGAATACTTATCAAGCTCTCCAAAGCACGGTAGTTTGTTGGGAATGCCACTTAATGGTGACCCATCCAAAATTATAATTAAAATAAACCATCGCTGGCCAGTTTTAGCAGACAAACATCCATCGACGACGACAGCCTCTGTGGTGTGGTGGTTGAGCAGGTCGGCATAACCCAGAGGTAGCGGGCTCGATTCCCGCAGCAGGACAAATATTTGTGCATAGAAAAAAAGCGAAAATACTTGTTCTGAGTCTGGGTGTTGTGGGACCATGGTCTTCGTAGTTCCTGGGTCCCTAGACACAGGGAATCCTAGTTAGGGTCCTGGATCTATGTGTGTGATTAGTGGGCGTTATTATTATTATTATCGGTGGTAGGTAAAAATTAGAAAAAGAAATTAAAAATTTGTCTCAAAATATTATAAATAGATTAAAATTAAATGTAAAACGTGGCTGCTATCGCTACCGATCTCAGGAACAAGTGCGCGCAGATTGTTTATAGATCACAAACTGTTGAATATTTATTTTGTTAAGTCGCGTTTTATCGCACGCTCTCGGTGGGAACCGACTTAGCGAGAAGTAGTCGGATGTAAACATTGTAATTATAAACAATATCGGTTATTGGTCAAACATAATGCTATAACGTGGATGATCTGCGTAAATAAAGAGCAATAATATCAAAAATCGATGGGGAAGAAAAGTTCTTAAGCGCCGACCACTAACCGGAACACGCAGCGTTAACCAGTCCCCAAGGACGGACTAACGACCACAGAAATTAGCTTTACAAAAAAGTATCTATATATCTACCAAACTAAGCAAAGCCTTTACTATAGTAAAGGCTTTGCTTAGTTTGGGACTAGATGGCGTTGTGTGACATGACAATTTAAAAAAATCATAATTCTATGCTAACGACGGTTAGACTATCAGCTGTTGGATGAACAAGGCAAGCAGTCGTTCAAACTTGCGGTCTATGGGGGAGCCTTATCAACAGTCTTCCTATATGATCGTATGGATCGTAGTACTTATAATCATAATCATATGATTATAAGTACTACTGTAGTTTATTGAGTATCGTTTGTTTAGGTTCTTACGAACACAATCATGCATCATACCTGGGCCCCGAGTCTACTAACAAAATTGTGATTGAATTGTTCTACGATTGTTACTTTTTGACAGATTTTCCATAGAGATTGTGTAATCGACAATTGTAGCAATCGCAATTTTGCTAGTTGACTTGGGCGCCTGCTGCCGTGGCAACTTGCATTTTGGATTGTAGAGCTTATCAGTGACGATTGCTTTTCCGTTGATTTATCATTCAATTATCACTGTAAAGTTTCTTGTAGCTTCTTCTTTACAGTTGTAATCAAAGCTTCGGATCAAAGTTTTCAATTCTGCATTGTGCCGGATTGCTTGCACCAGTAGTGAAAAAGAGAACTGCTTTTTTTTAAAACTCATATATTGTAATAGGCTTGCTATATATTTGACAATAAGCACTTTGTAATTTTATGTGCTTAGTGAAATAACTTAATTTTAAGTACCTAGTATAATTTTGACTTGTAAAAGTGCTAAAATTAGCCTATTTGCAATAGATCTTTTGACTTTGACTTTGACTTTGAATTGATCGTCTGTAATACTTTTCGCGGTAGTTGTCGTTTCACCCACGTAGGGATCAATGTTTTAAAATGTCAATAATGCAGGTGCTAAGTAAATCACAATCAAAATCAGTCAATTAATAGATACGTCAAAATGTCCAAAGATGCTGGAAAGACAACTAGTTAATCGCACATTTGTTCAAGTTATACTTCCTGAAACGTTGATTTACTGTTATAGAAAATCTAAAGGTTTGGCTAAATACATTGAATTGCACAAGACAGTGCAGCATTTTATAATTCTCGAGAAAATCTTTCTTCTCCTACGTCCACTATGCCTACATGTGACTGGCTCATGTCACTTCAATTCGCTGATCCATGTGTCATTCGAAAAAATGAATTCCCGTGGAAAAACCATAAGGTAAAAAATACGTTACTTGAATTGAACATATTTGATAGTTTAAACAACTCGAGTCAAATACATTTTTTTCACGGGATATACTAAACTCACAAAGCAAATACCGATACCGATAATATAGAAAAGTGAAATGTTGTCTGTTTGTTCCTTTATGAAATTTAAGTTAAATGAAATTCTGAAAACAAAATGCCTACACTTCTTAGATCAACATAGGGTTATTTTTATCCCGGAACTTAAGAATCGTCACGAGAAAACGGGAAAATTGTGGGCGAAACTGTAATTGCTTTTAGTCATTGATAATAAAAACATTGAAATACTTCTTCCCGTGTAATAGCAGGTAAATGTGAACCTAGGAGGAAAATTTTATAGGTCATCATGATAAAAAATGTATTCTAGTCGCACTCGAACGAAAATAATAAAGTGTATTTAGCCTAGAAACAATAATAAAGCTAGAAGTAAAACGTAAACGCTACTGCTAAGATGAGGAAATTATTGTGTATTGAGTTGAAGCACTATGAACAGCACTTGGCCATCACTACTGCAAAGTGATCACTCCTAGCAATTATACTCCAGCGCATTTGTCAATAAAGCCCATATTGCAGTGTTAAATTTACGACGCTATACAGCTTGAGTTTGAATTAAACAAATAAATAACGACCATCAATCACATACATAGATCCTGGACCATAACCAGGATTTCCTGTATTTAGAGACCCAGGAACTACGAGGTTCTACACTCGGACTCAGAACAAGTGCTTCCGCTTTTCTGTGCACTTGTCCCCATCGAATCCGCCGCCTCCGGTGACCCGAGCTGCTAAACCACCACACCACAGAGGCTGTCAGAATTGGGTATGCTATTCCAAAAAGGTATAAATCTATATCTGTCAACGACGTTTGCTCTACGCCTTTTGATATTTTTAGTTTTTCATTGAAACAATGGCATGTAATGTTTAGATCATAATTAATCTTGTAAGGTTGCCCCAGAGCTGATCTTGTTGAATTTTGTCTTTTGCTAATATTGATGTTGGTGGACAGGTAACCACGCAGAACATAGGGATTAAGGATTCGAATCTGAAGTGGATAGTTTTTTGTACGTAAATTTGGTATCTTGTATTTCCATAGAATGCTCTTTCAATATAGCAAACAAATTCATACTCAGGTGGTACAGACAAATAACTATGGAATAATAAAACGAATTAATATACGCGATGTATTTATAAAGTTCATAGGCAATGGATGCCGTTTACTATCAGGTTGCCTGACTGCTGGTTTGTTGCTCACATCTTTAAAAAATATCAATGCGTAGTAATTTTCCGTATATAGTTTTAGTAATTTAAAATTTTTGAAGTAAAACTTCTTTACGCACGCTTGACTTTGAGAGTAAGCTGGTGAATGCGTCACGAGATGAACGGAAATTGAAAATTGTTTGTTAAGGTAGATCTTCATTGTCAACATAACAAAGTTAAAAATCACTTAAAATTTGTATTATTATGTTGGTATGTCCGGTAAAATGACATTTTACAATTGTCAAGATGGCGACATTAACGTTAAACAAAGCAAAATCAAAGTTATACCGACCGATAGATGGAGTAAAACAAAAAATATCACCTGGAGGTGGTTTACAGCGGTAAAGGAAGATAGAGACCAAAAAAATAGCCTGTTCAAAAAAAAAAACTAAAAAAGTTTTCCTTCAGTCGTTTTTTTTATGAAACAAACTGTCACCGCTCACTTTCATGTATCTATACTCTATTTTCATTTTCATTTAAAATGTTTACTCAAGAGGAATAGAAAAATAGGGCAACGTAATACATTAGCACTCGTACAAATAAACAAAGGCGAGTATCCATCTGCTTAAGCTGTGATGCACTTACGTCATTTACGGGTGATTTCATAATTTTGTTCCACTAAAGTCTATCACAATAACATTGAGGCCCCAACCTTGCGTGGTGACCACATGCCGCCGAAATGCTAACGTTTTTTGTGACATTGTAATTATGTGGGAACTAGACAAGCTACAAGTATAGCTTTCGAGACAAGGGAAGTCATGCATCACGCACTGAGGTCGCAATTATTTCAGTAGCAGATTTGTCTGTGGAATTGTCTTTATGGGTTTAAGTGTCGCCTTGAATGCGGAAAAATTAGTATTGTAGACAAACTGTACGGTTGTCTGGTCTCATAGCTTAGTTGATAGAAGCTCTGCCTTCTGAACTATAGGGTTGTGTGTTTTATTCTGACACCTTATATAGGTGTCAGAATTGAACTGATTGTTGATTGTTACTGAAATAAAATATAAATAACTAGTTGCACCCTGCGGTTTCACCCGTGGATAAAAAGCATTTTAATTATTTGCTCATCCCACGGAAAAAATCATTTTTCCAGGATAAAATGTAGCCTATATATAGTTAAACCAGTGTATAAAGCTATCTTGGTACTAAATTTCATCAAAATCCATTCAGCTGTTTGAGCGTGAAAGAGTAACAAACATACACACATACACAAACACATATCACACATACAAACTTTCGCCTTTATAATATTAGTGTGATAAATAAATATTTGTGGATATTTCACACTGCGCCCTCTAGCCACAAACTAAGCAAAGCTTGTACTATGGAAACTAGATAACTGATATGGATCACTACAGTATGGCGTATCGAAGATGTAGCATGCTAGCCAAGTAAAATTGTTTTACTTGGCTAGCATGCTACATCTTCAATCGCACTTCCCATCAGGAGCGAGCGTAGTCATTTTTTTGGACGTTTTACACAGTCACCCAGCTCCAAACTAAGCAAAGCTTGTACTATGGGAACCAGATAACTGATGCAATACTTATATACTTTTTGTTTGTAAATACATACATAGAATACAATATGACACCCAGACACAGAACAAATATCGATGTTCATCACACAAATGTTTGTTCTGGGTGGGAATCGAACCCACAACCTACAGGGTTACTACCAACTAAGCTATCAGGCCAGTCATTATGTGTGTTTCATCTAATAATCAACCTTTACTACAAAATATTTCCGGTGTACGTACGTAATGAAGTTTTACTTCAAAAATGATAAAATTCGTACCGGATATATGGCGCTTACCTTAATATAAATATAGGTAGCATGTACCTATTATTTCTTATAATTACCACTTTATATTAATAAAAAATGATTTTACGACACGGAATTCCAATATCACCTTTTAAATGAAATATTTTAGGCCAAGTATTAATTGCGGAAGCAATGAAAGTGAAAATTTAAAGAGACGTTTATTGCAGACGCTACAATTTACAATACAAAAAGAGATGATGTAAAAGTTCGGAGAAGTATTCTTACAATGTTTTTTCAATTTGCACCCAGCAGTTTAAAAGATGGGTTAAAATAATGTTATCACAAGGCCAGCAACGCGTTATTGGTTCTATAGCGTTGTAGATATCCAAATGCTACGGCGACCTCGTGCCATAAGAGATCCGTATGATAGTTTGCTACCCTACCACCATTAAATTAGCAAATCAGCTAATCATATGAGTGTCAAATTTGTGCAAATTCAGTGCACTATAAAAAAAGAGTGTGCTTTAGACCACACGACTGAAGTAAAACTTCTTTAGTTCATCTCCATGTATTGGCCAGTATAACTTTGTTTAATGTTAATTTCGCCATCTTGACAATTGTAAATTATCTTTTTACTGGACTTACCAATATAATAATACATTTTTTTCTTTGTTATGTTGAAAATGAAGATCTACGTGAACCAACTTCAACTTCTGTTCGCCTCGCATTCACCAGCTTACTCCCTTCGACTCTAAGGTAAGTTTTACTTTTTTACTACGTTTAGAAGTTTGCCTATTGTGAGTGGAGTTTGCGCTAAACAGTTATATAAAAGAATCCCTTTTTGTCTATTATTTCTTCATTGTATGGAGGTACGGAACCCTGGGTGCGTAATGTGTAAAAATAATAATTATAAGCTTACCAGTATCATATCACTATTATCAATATTCTTGTTAATTGATCGAGTAGTAAATGTCTATTTTTTATTGCTCTATTACTCATGAAAACTCATCTCGCTCGTACCGAAATACCTATTCCTTAATTAATAGCTTGTAATTACTACCACAAAACAATTAGTGATGTTTTGCAATGAGAATTAAAAAGTTAACGCCCGATTAAAATCGCCTTTCGCGTGGCCTCTCTAAACGAAAGGAGTCTCTAGATTTAGGGTCCGTTACACCACTTGTGTTTAAAGTTGACTGATAAGTAAAGCTATGATTTGGCCAAGAGTAAAGAAGACTTAAATTTAAAATACCATTGTTCAAACAGAACAGCTATAATGTTTAGCGCGGTGAACATTTTGTATGATTCACCTCTTGATTAATTTGGCTCATATTCAAAATTCTTGTATGGAATTGAGTACCAAATTTTTTTGGTCAACATCATCACAATCGACCGGTTTTGGTTAAGGGAAAAATATTGCTCCAATGAACAATCCCTGACGATAAAAATTCTACGAAAAAGTATCTAAGTATTGTATCAGTTATCTGGTTCCCATAGTACAAGCTTTGCATATTTTGGGGCTAGGTGGCGCTGTGTAAAATGACCACAAAATATTGATTTATTTATTTTATTTAGTTTTAGATTCAATTATATTATAGCCTAACCAGACTAGTAGCGATACTCGACACGTTATACCATAGCGGTCGATATTTATTAGTAACAAACCTATTGTTAAATTTATTTGGTAGATAAATAATAGTTTCACAATATCTAGACTTGTTCTTATTCTGGCCTTCATCAAAGAGAAGTGTACCAAGAACGGTGCAATACTTTCTACAGAATCGCACATCCGTTGGATTACGTACTTGTTATACAATGAAGAAAGTTTTGAAAGAAAGTATCTGTAAAAAACAAGGTCACGATTTAGTGTGCCTATCTTTCTGTAGTTTTAGATTTTGAGCATGCAAACTTGAACTCAATGTCAATGAAGCAAGTCAGTAAATGCGATTGATTGGTTCTTATTTAATTTTGGCTTAGTTTCTTACTTAATACTTGTATTATATTTTAAAGATTTTTGTCACCTAGGTTACGTAGTATTATTGTACAGTCTATATTATATTTTTTAGTTACTATAAATAAACTTTGTTCTATGTCCCGCACGCACGTACCAACTACTACGAAAACTCTGTTATCTGTCGAACACAGGAGAGTTTTAATAAGCGTTTTAGCTCTGTTGACATATTTCACTGTCAAAAGCAAAAGTTTAAGAGCTCTGTAATTAATTTAATTTTAAATAAAATTTAAGTCTGTTAGTTATTGTATTGTATCGTGTGCTATTATGTATTAGTATGTTTATTAAGTTATTACCTTCCTCTTCCATTTCCTTCTTGTCAATGTAACCTACTTAAGTTTGTACTTTCTGCTCTCTATTTTCAATATGGAATTTTATAAAATAAAGTAAATCCGTAATTGGATGTAAGTTCTAATATTAAGTGAAACTATTTCTTAGCTTAAGATCTGTGGATTTTGTGAAATAAATAAATAATAAAATAAATAAAATATTATTGGCCGTGTAGTCCCGGTGGTGTACGAATGCGACCCATAGCAAGAGCGCTCTATAAAATGTACTAATTAATTAAAGATTAAGATGGGGAACGTACACAATGATGCCGACATGGTTGCAAACTGTTGCGACTCAAGATACTTAATGAATATGAGACAAAAAATCTCTTCCTGTGGGTGAGGGTGTGTTACTCGGTACATATAAGACAGTAGTGCTTGCGCACTACTGCTTGGCGGCAGAATAACTGGCAAAGCAGTGGTGCCTACCTAGATGAACTTTGCAGTTCTTAGTCTAAGAAAAGTCCTATCACCTACCATAGCAGTAGTTTAGAAAGTTCAGAAACCATAAGTTTGGACAGTTGGTTTGACACTTACTAGGTGGTAGGACTTTATTGCAAAGTTCGTCTAGGTAGGTACCAACGCTTTGCCAGTTATTCTGCCGCCAAGCAGTAGTGCGCAAGCACTGCTGTGTTCCAGTTTGAAGGGCACTGTAGCTAGTGAAATTACTGGGCAAATGAGACTTTATGATCTGATCTCACAGTTTAGTAATCTTATTACTAGATTGTGCTGATGTCTCTGGATGACGTGCGCAGTGCAGTGTCACGCGAAACTCTATACTTTAGAGTTCCGAGTGACACTGCAGCTGATATGAGCAGCCGTGTCGTTTAATATCAGGCGAACGGCTAGCTCGTCACGTCATTCCTTAACGTTGAATTTCTTTACTTTAAAAAATGTCTGCAATACACAAAAAGGTTCATGAGTATTTAATGCATGCACTTTTTTCTGTCCTAAAGTATCCATGTCAGACGCTTTCTCTACTTTGTAACAAGGTTTTTTTCTACAGAACTTTTGATACTCTAACATTTTGTATGATGAACATCGGTGTTTGTTCTATGTCTGGGTGTTATATTGTATTATATGTATGTATTTACAAACAGAAAGTATCTAAGTATTGTATCAGCTATCTGGTTTTCTCATTGTACAAGCTTTGCTTAGTTTGGGGCTAGATGGCGTTTTGTGAGATGCCCACACATATTATTATTAATATTATTATTTTAAAAAGTTCAGTGTGTACCCTTTCCCGTCCTTTCATAATACATTTTCCCATAACGCATCGGCCTCACAATCTTGTTGGGCAATTGCAAATAGTCGGCGCGTTGCGACACTAGGCGGGTGTGCCACAGCCTCCCGCTGCTCGTGGCACCTAGGGAGCCTAGGTTTCAACTAGAATAGAAACTAAATAATTACGTACAAGCTCGTGAACGGGCGCTGCTTGCGGGAGCTGGGTCCTTACCGCGTAAGTCTGGTGCAGATGGTAATCGTGTTCTCTCTTACTCGCACTCGTAGACTTGTTAATTGGCGCGTGCAGGATGGCAGGTGAAAACGATTCCCAGAGCAGTTACGCGGCAGGGGTGCTGGTCTGCTCGTGGTGTATACACAAATAGAAATAAAGTAATTGATACATAGTGTCCAAAATTGTATGAAAAAAAATAGATGACACTCATGTATTGATTAAAAAAAAATACAACTAAAAAATATGTAAATAGTATATTAAACAGAGTACGGACCCAAGAGGTTGTTAAAGCAGCAATAAAAAAAAATATTTCTTACAACACACCACATCAATTAGAATGCTTTTTGATATTAGCCTTTATTATTTTATTACCGTTATGTATGTGAAATAATGACGTCCGGGCTAATAGTTTTTTTTTTTTTTTTTTTTTTTTTTTTTTTTTTTATGTTAAGGTAGACGTGACGAGCTAGCCGTTCGCCTGATGTTAAACGACACGGCTGCCCATATCAGCTGCAGTGTCACTCGGAACTCTAAAGTACAGAGCTTCGCGTGACACTGCACTGCGCACGTCATCCAGAGACATCAGCACAATCTAGTAATAAGATTACTAAACTGTGAGATCAGATCATAAAGTCTCATTTGCCCAGTAATTTCACTAGCTACAGTACCCTTCAAACCGGAACACAGCAGTGCTTGCGCACTACTGCTTGGCGGCAGAATAACTGGCAAAGCGGTGGTACCTACCTAGATGAACTTTGCAGTAAAGTCCTACCACCTAGTAAACAATAGTTACAATAATAATAATAACACCCAACGACGACGATCACATACATAGATCCTGGATACATAACAAGGATTCTCTGTGTCTAGGGACCCAGGAACTACGAGGACCATGATCCGACAACACCCAGACTCAGAACAAGTATTTGCGATTATTTTTTCTCTGCACGAATATTTGTCCTGCTGCGGGAATCGAACCCGGGCTATGAGCCTACTCAACCACCACACCATAGAGGTCGCCCAGTGTTAAGCGTAGCAGCCCATAATAGTTGCAGTGCCACTCAGAACTCTAATTTATAAAGTCTTGCATGGCACTGTACTGCGAGACATCCAGAAACATCAACAGTGTATCTGATTAGGAAATATAAATTACTGGGCTGCGAGATTACGCCAATCAACTCCGTAACAATTGAACTTTATAACATTGGCCTGAAAGTTTTAGTGGGAAACAGAAAAAGATCGTGTCAGTAAATTATTTTCCAAAACTTGTGTTATTTTCAGTGTTAGTGCATAAAATTGGTGGCATTTTGTTCGTTAAGTGCTGGATTACAGGCGTGAATGTGGGAAAGTGGTATACTGATGGTGAAACGTTTCTTTTCGTGTTGATTCCAAAACGTAGAAAATAAAAGTTTCTGGTAAAGTTGCCACCACTTTACTAGGAGTATGAATTGACTAGACTAGACTATGACTTGACTTGATGATTTGGACTGAGACTTGACACACATCTGCGTGAAATATCATTAACCTGAAACACTGTCAATTACTTGACACTGGCTTAATACACAAAAATATGGAGACAAAACATCAAAAAAAAAGTATCCAACACTGCAGCTATTTGACTCTGACAAAATAATATTTTGACATGACATAATTTTGGTGGGAAAAGAGAAATTATCAATCACTTGACACTGGCTAAATACACAAAAGTGTAGAGCCATAACACATACAAAAAAAGAGCCACTTCCCTGAAATACATAGTATAAATTCTGTTTATGAATTTAGTCATCCTTTCCTTTAGAGAAATTCAACCGGAACTTCTCATTGGATAAACAGTCGCAGAAAATGAGTCACTTGTGTAACGAAGAAAACATGCCCCATTTTGTGAATAGGTTTTTGTGAGTCATTGACTGCTGTATTTTGGTAGCTCGTGATAAAGTAATCAGTGTTAATAATTTCATACTTTGGTACTAAGATTAACAAGCCTGCAAGTCTTTTAGGCACCTACGAGTATATTTTATCCAAGGAGTATTTACTTGAGGAGTGAGCATGGCTAAGCGGTAGCCCATGTGACTTTCAAACCAACGCAATCCCGCTCAGTTCTACAACTAGGTATGACTTTTTAATGTATGTTTATTAATAACTTCAGTACAGAAATGGGATAAATAAAAAAAATTTAATTGCTCTTTTAAAAAATAAAAATATATTGAATACAAACTATACGTATAAAATTAAAGTCCTGCCTGACTGACTGAGTTATATATCGACGCAGAGCCTACACCGCTGGTCCTAGAGACTTGAAATTTGGAGGGTGTGTTCTTTGTAAAGTGCAGGTATCCACTAAGAAAGGGGTTTTCTAAATGCTACCTTTAAGAGGGTGAAATGGGTTGGATGGGTTGGGTGAATTATGTATGAATTTTTGTTTTTTAGTTTCCTATAAAATATAAATGTCATTCATATAAATGTCTTGTTTTCAAAAGATTAGATACATACGAGTAGTTAACTGAAAAGCGTATTTCCTAAATATTAGTAATATGGTAAGCACACACATCTAAGATTATTATGATAAGAATATTGCGCATATACTTTCAAATTGTATAAACCAATAGAGCATTGCCGATATCAATAAAGGAGGAAATCATTTTTATCTTTGACAAGACTATCAACTATACCTAACTACTTAAATTGGACTAGTATATACATAGCTGCGCTCTGTGGATTCGCCTGCATGAATGATGACTATCCCATAAGAACTACATATTTTTGGATTGGCGTAGTTAAAGTATGCACGCCAAACTTTATCAAAATTAGCTAAGCTGTTTCATTCAGAATACAAAAGTTTTTAACCAGTGTGTTAAAGAAGACCGCCCATTGTACCTATCTTATTATGTAATTCTCATTTCTACATGTTTATTATTAGTATCAAAAAAGTGTTTTGTATTGTATTGTATTCCGCCAGTGATGACTTATGGCTTTTAGACGTGGCGCTACTGTTGGCCTTATTAGTAAGCTCAAAGTCGCGCAATGAGCTATGGAGACAGTGTTCGGTTTTCCTAGCGGGATAAAATCCAAAATTTGGAGATCCGCAACAGGACTAAAGTCAGTGTCTTTAGTTCTCTATATCTATGCTATATCTTTATATAGCTCATAGAATTAGCAAGTAGAAATGACAATACGGAAATATCGCTCTTAGAATCAACGTTCCATGAGGAAGAATGGTTCTCGAGTGACGCCCGAAAACTGGAACAGCGTATATAGGCTGGCCTCCCACTAAGTGGTTCGACGATCTGGGGAATAATCACGAAAATTTGATTGCAATGCAACAAGAGAAATTTCCATACTAACTATGCACATAAACAGCGTATTCAAACTGTCAAATCCATATAAATATGTGTTTCAATTTGTTGCAATCGAGTTACTTGATCGCCCAGCTGGTCATAACCGCGGGGAGCCGATGGATTCAAGAGGAAAGCAGCTGCTCATATTGGTATTCTATGAGGCCTATGTACAGCAGTGAACGTATTCAGGGTATGACGATTATAAACCTTGTCATGGCTATTTTCTTTACTAGCGCAAATGATAACCAATGAGAAAATAGCTCTGCCGTAATGAAGTAAAACTGCTACCTACCCAAACGGACAGTTGGAATTCTTCGAATCACAAGTAACTAGTCGGCAACACTGAATGAGATTTATTGCCGCTGCAATGCACCAACCTGCTAATGACGTGCCGGTTAACCAGAGTTAAGTGTAGTGTTTGATAGGAAATGTTGAAACCGAAACCGAAAATTCGGATTGTGTTATTGCGGTTAACACCGAAACTCATACTCAACTGTTATAAAAACTTATTACTAAATCCACTGTTTCTATCCCTATAGCTATTTATAGGTACTTATATAAAAAAAAGAAACAATGACCAAATTCCCCTAAAATAATTGAAGGAAAGAATAGACTTTTCTGAATGTTCTGATTTCGGCAAAAGTAGAAGAGAATATATGGGTACTAGCTTATCAACAGTGGTCCACTTAAATTAGAACTACAGTAGTAGTGAGTTTGTTTCCGCATTTGGCAGTGGAGCCAAATTAAAAAAAAATATTCTTATGGATTCCTGGCCCTAAAAGCCTTTAGGCTCAACGCAAGGTTAGTTTCTTTCGCAATGTGAGGACGTACTTCATCTTCCATCTTGTAGGAGTCATGAGTCATCATCATCATCAGCATCATCAGCTATTATTGCAAATTTTTGCTGGCTGATTGACTTTCAACGTCATTTCTAGTATATTACACTAGGTTACAGAGAAACGAACTAGAAGGCGTTATACTACAATGTGAACCCACTAAACACGTTATTTTTACTTTTATGGTGTAGAGAGTAGAAAGGATTTTTTAAATGAAATTATTCCTCATACATACACTTTCTTCATACATTTTTACACTCGCTTTATGTTCCCTATTCAATCCCTAATAGAGATTAAAATTGTTAAAGCGCGAGTAAAATTACGAGTGCCTTTTGAATAGAAATAATCCTCTCCCCGTGGGTACCGAGCAAGCTAAGGAAATGGGCTTGTAGAAGAAGTACATCTACGAGTATGAATTTCGGCATCAGCTGCTAAAACCGAAACTGTGGGCTTTTATCTTGGCCGAAACCGAAAACTTCTCGGTCGGAAACTTAATTAATAATAATTTTGCTGTAATTTATTTTAGTGAATGTGGAACTGTGTGGGAAGAAACTAAATCACAATGGAGGTTACAAACACAGGTTTGCGTGTATGACAGAATTTTGATTTGGATCCTAACAATGGCTAAGTTAAATTGGCCGTAATTATCAAAATTATATGTAATAGCTGTTTTGGATGGAAGCAGGTTTTTTAAGTTGTTATTTAATGATAAAATGATTTGCGATTTCAAGTGTTGGAATTACAATTACTTGCAATAGATTTATTAGTGCTAAGCCTAATTTTATAATAAATGTTGTTACTCTAGTATATATCTTTAAGAATCTGAACTTATTATTAAATAAATAAATCTATATTAATAAAAATAAAATGCCGTTGGCAAGCGCTTTAGACAAGCTGCAGCTTTTCTGCTTCATAATGCTGGTTAATAAATATGTAGTTCGTAGTAGATTTATATGTATGTATATGTCATATTAGGTTTAAGTTTTACTTTTCAAATTCATGGACATATTTTTTTCTATGGGATTTGTATATGCACTAAGCTGTAAATCGTTTGGGCATATCAGAATTAAGTTTGTCAGGTCTGACAGATGAAAATAAATACAAATGTTGGTGATGTCTCACACAGCAGCACTTACTATAGCTACCATCACACTAATATTATAAAGGCGAAAGTTTGGATGTGTGTATGTGTGTATGTTTGTTACTCCTTCACGCTCAAACGGCTGAACGGATTTGGATGAAATTCAGTACCAAGATAGCTTATACACTGGATTAACATATAGGCTACATTTTACCCACGGGAAAAGTGAAATTTTCCCGTGGGATGAGGAAATAATTAAAATACTTTTTATCCGCAGGTGAAAGCGTGGGGCGCAGCTAGTAACTAATAAATCACATTGAAATGTTGTCAGTTTGTTTGTTTGTATCAAAGACAATAAAGCCATGCATGGTTTGTATCTATGGCTTAACACCGAAACGGCTGAACCGCGATTTTTAAAACAAGGATATACATAGGATAGTTAAAATTAAGAGTTTCCATGGGAAAAGGTGTAAATAGCTAATGAAACTGCAAGGTGCCGCTAATAACAGTTCATCAGGCAGGTACAGGACAGTACACAAATGTTTTTCCTGAGTGGGAATTGAAAGGAAACTGTTGTTGGTTGGATTCCCGCTCTGTTGAGCGCAGAAGGTTTTCGCAGAAGCACATCTAAGCGGCGGCGGTGGTGTTAGCGTGAGTTGGATAATTATTTTATCGTTACACAAAAATGTTTATTTCCTAACTGTAAATATCTACTTCACGCAAAAAGTACCTTTCGCACAATGTCCCTTTCGCAAAATATCTCAAGGCTTTACCAAAAAACAATACCCAACAGCAATAAAAATTTTAGTTGCTAACCAAATGTTAAACAGGTCTGTCCAAACCCAAGGATTTTACCGACAAATAGAACGAAAAGAACTACATTTATAATGTGTGTGAACTTTTTGCGAAATTAACTACATTTTTTGTCTTGTAAGTGAGACGAAAAGTGAGTCATTTCCTGTGACATTGTAAAAGAGGCCCTGACTTTACATGTCACTCCAATGACGTTAGGTATTTAGGTATCCTGGTTCTGCTGGATAATTGACCAGATATTAAGGTCTGGCTTAATAAGACTCGATAGATATTATATCCGCAAAAACTGGCGGGTATATCGTTGAAGTTGAAGTAATTTATTTACTAACAAAACTATACCTAATACCAAGTATGCGTTAGAAACCTTTATTGCAAATAAGTGGCTGTTATATGTAGCATTTTATTGCTGTTATTTTGTTTGGATATTATTTTCATATAGTATTTATGCATACTTATTTAAAAACATTTTTTTTCAAATTGTTGTTTGCAAAGGACAACTATTGTGTTCCTTTACTAAAATAATATACTTACTCATTTAGAATATTTAGATTTAAAAAAAATGTCATCGTCTATGTAATAGATCTACATTCGACTATAGCATGTCTAAAGTACTTTATTTAAACAGTATTAGGAATACCTAATAATACCTACCTAATAATGCATAGTAATAACTATTCCGCATTTATAACTACTAGTTGCGCCCCGTGGTTTCACCCGCGAATAAAAAGTCTTTTACTCTAAAAAAGTAAAAAGTTATCCCACGGGAAAATTTCACGTTTCCGGCATAAAATGTAGCCTATTTGTTAATCTAGTGTTTATACACTAGATTAACAAATCGCCTATTTGTTAATCTAGTGTATCAATAGTATCTAGTGTATCAATAGTATCTAGTGTATCAATAGTATCTAGTGTATCAATAGATTTGTTAATCTAGTGTTTATACACTAGATTAACGGTTATACACTAGATTATTTGTTAATCTAGTGTTTATACACTAGATTAACAAATAGCTTATGCTATCTTGGTGCCGAATTTCATCTAAATCCATTCAGCCGTTTGAGCGTGAAGGAGTAACAAACATACACAGAAACACACATACAAACTTTCGCCTTTATATTATTAGTGTAATGTAATAGTGTAATGTAATTAATAAAATAATTAATTTGACTTTAAGTGTAATGCTTATGTTTATACCTAATTATTTTAGTATACTTATGCCTGCTGCAGTCAAGTTTAACCATACTTAAGTTCGCACTTATCTCTCTAGGGAATATCCAAATACATTGTAGTAGGTACGTCGTAGAAGGATAAGTGTGAACTTAGAGCTCTCACACTTTAATGCACACGGGAACTAATATTTTTAAAACGACGCCTTTTGAAATAGGCGTAATGTCCAGAATATCCTTTTATTAAGTTGTGACCATATTTTTAGTCCCGACTCAAACAGACACGCCTCTGTGCAGGAGAGCTATGATGCTATGGCGTTGTTGATTCCAAACGTGTGTAACTTATTTTGTAAAGATAACTAGACCTAGAATTTTCTTAGCTATTGAGTTGTTTTTGCATCGAAAGTTTTTTAGAAGTAAATTTCCACAGATCGCGATTTACGTTTAGGAATCACACTAGTTATAGAGCTTATAGAAATAATAAATGTACAGAAATAGATCATTACCTATTATAATAGTAAGTGTTCTTTTTGTTTGCTTGACTTGTGGAATATGCTGGTGAATGCGTAACGGAAGTTGAAAGTAGTTGGTTCACGTAGATCTCCATTGTAAACATAACAAAGTTAAATGTTACTTAAGATTTGTATTATGTTGGTATTTCCGATAAAGTCACAATTTACAATTGTCAATATTAACAAACAAAGAAAAAACAAAATTATAAAGGCTGATAGAGTGAGCTAAACTAAAGAAGTTTAACTTCAGTCGTGTGGTCTGAAGCACACTCGTTTTGTCTTATTTTAAGTTTTCTTGTAACTTTATTACCTAAATGTATATTTAAGAAGTCACCCGTCTTTTATTGGAGAGTGTTTCACAAGCCACGGTAAAACTTTTCATGCAGTGAAATTATGCCATTTTATTTTTAGTCACAAATTGCATGAGATCATTCCTTTTACGTTTCATATTGTCATATTATACATTGTTGCGTATTCAATCTGATTCAACTAGAATTTCGTAATAAAAAACCACTTTTACTCTAAAAAACAAACAACTATGAAATATTATGAAAAGTTGCGTCATCTAGAAAGGGCTTTATCCTTGCATAATTCTGTTGATTGAAAATCAATTTGGCAAAACGTACGATTATAGAATTATAGTTGTAATTGCATCCTTAACACGTAATGATTATGGATATTATTGAGAGAAACTCGTATTTGGTGCAGTTGTTAATTATTGTTTTCTTTTTACTGAAATAAACGAAAGTGATACCGCTCCATCACAGCACAGAATACTATTACTTCTCTTCGGATCACAGAACGTTGACTGCAAAGCAACAGCACACATTTCATTCCTAATTTGAAAATTTTCTTATTAACTATGTACATAAGCAACATATTGAAACTGTCAAATCCACACAAATTTGTGTTTCTATTCACCTAGCTAATCTCACAGTCTAGATCTGATTACCAGACTGTGCTGATGTGATGTTGAATGAATGAATGATGTTGCTAGTGAAATTACTGGGCAAATGAGACTTTATGATCTGATCTCACAGTTTAGTAATCTTATTACTAGATTGTGCTCATGTCTCAGGATGACGTGCGCAATGCAATGTCACGCGAACCTCTATACTTTAGAGTTCCGAGTGAGACTGCAGCTGGTATGGGCAGCCGTGTCGTTTAACATCAGGCGAACGGCTAGCTCGTCACGTCATTCCTTAACATAAAAAAATAAAAAAAATTTCACGCGAAACTTTATATTTTAGAGTTTCGATTGACACTGCAACTGTTATGATCGATCGTGTCGTTTGTCATCAGATGAACGACTAGTTCTTCGAGCCATTTATTAACATAAAAAAAGTTGGTAGATGTACTTAAATTTTCAGATTTTTTGTACAGTTTTTTCTTGACGAGGTTTCCCTTCATCGTAGTAAGAGTCAGTACATATTCCACAAACGGAAAAACCGAAGTGGGTATTGAAAACGTACATTAGTTTCAAAGTCCCATGGATGAGCTGCACTTGCGGGTAGAGACCTTTTATAGCTTTTTTATGACTTTGTAAGTTTTAGAAGTACTAAGACCGTGTCACAAAGTAGTTATTCACAGTACTTACATCAACAAAGAGCTCTATCTATATCATGTAAAACAACACGTGATGTATCTATCATTAAATCGTAGTAGGAAACGATCGCTTATAAGTAATCGTAATATGCAAATATCCAATGCTAATCGAGACTTGGTCACGGATCGACCAAAGTACTCTAAGTACACACAGGTAAGATCTTGCTTTGTTCAAAACAGGCAATTTAGGTCTCCTCAATAAAAATGGTGAAGTTTCTTTTTTTTTTTTTTTTTTTTTTTTTTTTTTTTTAATCTAATTTTTGGGAGCTTTAGTCGCATGGCGATTATGTCAGCTCCATTATATACATTAATAAAATTCTAACAAAATATATCTCTTATCATGCTAAAAAGTGTCTTGGCAGCTCCACTCAGTGGAAAAGCCAAGACACCTTGAAACACTCCTACATCCGAAAAATTTACACCGAACTGTGCTAGCATATATGCTCTCACAGACTGAGTCCTGACACACTCCACTAGGACATGATGTACGTCCTCTAGGACCCCTGAGAAGATCAGACTCCCCTAATTGTGGTACTTGTGAAGTTTCTTATAGAAGGTTCTTTACTTACATTTGCGAGTGTCTAGAAAGTATTGTTAAAAGGAACCAAATCCTAAAGTATATTTAAGCCAAAGGATGTGCATTGAGAGTTAACATGGCAACTGGTAATGGTACCAGAATTTTGGGCATTTTTTTCTCGTTGGCAAGCGTGCTCCACCTTAGACAACTTCGTCATTTACCATCAGGTGAGTTGTTCTCAAACGCATGCCCATTTTACCATAAAAGTTGTTTCTGTAACGGTGGTGTTTTGTTAGATTAGATTTGTATTGTATACTAGCTGACCCGGCGAACTTCATACCGCCTAACAGTCAATCTTTATTTCTTCTTTATGAACAAGTATTTGCGCTTTTTCTGTGCACAAATACTTGTCATGCCGCGGTAATCGAACCCGCCGCCTCCGGGTTATAATCCAATCTGCTCAACCACCATACTTAAAAAAAAATGCTTATTTATAACAAAAAACATCTTTTCATACAAAATGTTCTACGAGATATAAAACAAAGTCGTGTTTGTTAGAACACTTATAACTCAAAAACAGCTAAACTAATTTTTATGATTCTTGTGCTGTAAGATTTATCTTCGTCCGGAATAGGACAATAAGTAAAAAAAATTGGTGACAATCAATTTAAAAATGTTTGAAACTATAAATGCACATTCCTTGACTGTAACGGAACGAAGTTCGTTGGGTCAGCTAGTCTTGTATATTAGTCAAACTCAACAACTTATAAATATATAATTATAAATATAATATATAGTACACTCATTGGTACCTCATTGGTTGAAAACAGCCGATGATCAACAGGCAACCAACCAGCGTTCAACATTTGTTAATCAAGTTTGACAAACATGTGAGGAACCGGGGGTTTAGCTAAGCAGTATTTTGACTCAATACGTCATCTAACCGCCATTTTTATCGACACTTTCACACACACACAGAGTTACACAATTTACTAGGTGGTAGTTACCACCACTGCCGGATATTCTGCCATCAGTAGATTCAGCAAATAGGAAGAAACAAAAGATAATGAAATTTATGTATAACTAGTTGCGCCCCGCAGTTTCACCCGCGGATAAAAAGTATTTTAATTATTTGCTCACCCCACGGGAAAATTTCACTTTTCCGGGATCAAAATGTAGCCTATATGTTAATCCAGTATAAGTATAAGTATATAGTATAAGCTATCTTGGTACCGAAATTCATCCAAATCTATGCAGCCGTTTGAGCGTGAAGGAGTAACAAACATACACACATACACGCATACAAACATACAAACTTTTGCTTACTTATAAACTATATTTATCTCACTCTCACTTGTAACATTTCTCGTTGGTGAGAAATTGACAGATCAACTTTATGAGTAAGATCGTTTTCGTTTTCCCAATCATTAAACTGAAAATCTGCGTCAACAGCCCGCCATGGCCACAACGATGTATGAAAACCATGACGCTTTACGATAGGAGTAGAACGTCATTTGATATTTTAGGTATAACGTATACGCAGTAAAAATGATTAATACAACAAAAACACCGATTTATCGCTCTATATTTGGTCAGGAATTAAGGAACATTACCAGTAAAGCTGACGTATTTTAGCTACTGTGTTATGTAGCATTATTATTAAGTGTAGATTTCTATTAAAATGCTTAAAAATAAAGTGTGCCTATAATTAATTTGCGTGGAAATAGACTTTGGTCTTTATTAGTCCTTATGAGTAAGGAAGTAAAATGGCATCATCGCAAATGACTGTCACTGTATTATTACGTTCAAAGTAATTGTATGAGTCAACTTTGATATTCTATTTTATTCTAATTTACGATGAAGAGCTTGCGATATGAGTTTTATATTTATTCTGTGATCATCATCAGGCTGAATACATCTACTGCTGCATTATCACACTAACACACTAATATTATAAAGGCGAAAGTTTGTATGTGTGTTTGTGTGAATGTGTGTATGTTTGTTACTCCTTCACGCTCAAACGGCTGAATGTATTTGGATGAAACTCGGTACCAAGATAGCTTATACACTAAATTAATATATAGGCTACATTTGATCCCGAAAAAAAAGGTAATTTTCTCGTGGGATGAGTAAATAATTAAAATACTTTTTATCCGCGGGTGAAACCGCGGGGCGCAACTAGTATTACATAAAGGTAAAAGTATTTAATTTTTTTTTGTTGTTACTTATCATTTTTGATATTGTAAGTGTTTATTAATTTTTTATTGTAATAATAAAATTACAATAACAAATTAATAAAAACTATTTGTAAAAATTAATTAAATAATCACTTGGATTGGGCGTGATGTTTATAATTTTAAAATATTATACGAGTTAGTTCTAATCACTTATTTCTATTACATTCCAATTTATTTCCTTAAGTAGTCACCGATAATGTCAGTTTTTAAGCCACTCGAAGGCTTCGGAGTTGGTGGCTGGACATGGCTTCCAATAGCACCGAAACGCTCAGATGTTTACATCAAAAATAATATTATATATATATTTTTTTTATGTTAAGGAATGACGTGACGAGCTAGCCGTTCGCCTGATGTTAAACGACACGGTAGCCTATATCAGCTGCAGTTTCACTCGTAACTCTAAAATATAGAGTTTCGCGTGACACTGCTCTGCGCACATCATACTGAGACACAGTCTAGCATTATGATTACAAAACTGTGAGATTAGGTCATAAATTCTCATTTTCCCAGTAATTTCACTAGCTACAGTGCCCTTCAAACCGGAACACAGCAGTGCTTGCGCACTACTGCTTGGTGGCAGAATAACTGATAATATATTATCACTTTATAGCCATCACCCTTCACCTATTCCAAGCAGTGACCTCAGTTAACTTTACTTAATATTGGAGCTTCGCTATGAGTACTACATATCCTATTAGAAAAGCTATTAAGTCAATTATTTTCTAATCTTTATCAAATTCGTAAACTAACTTAATTATTCTTTCACAACATTATAATTGATAGCTGAGGTGAAGGCCATTTCATGACATAACGCAATTAATTTCTAGCTTTGTAGCGAATTCAATTTTCTTCGTGCACAGTGAATTATTTTTAATAGCGATAGGATATTTTATTCGTGGTTTATCTGATTATTTACCTGAGTTTTAGATAAACGATGTCTGCTTCTTGTTACCAAGAAGTATTACGGATGATAGACTAAAATGAAAAGTTTGGGGAATGTTAGCGACGCGCTCATGAAGGCTGTATATCTTAGGTTTTTATTTTATGTATTCCCTTTTAAGTTTTTGTCATATATGTTCGTTGTCAAAAGCAAGAGTTAGCGGGCGGCCAATTTTCTGAGATTTTTCTGTTTTATATTTTTTTACCCTTTCATTGATGTGTATACGTTCATTTTAAACCTTTATCTTTTTCTTGTCGCTTCCGTGATCCTCATCTCCAACAAAGTAAGTACATAACATACATTAGCTTTTATAATGATTATGAAGTAGCTGAGAGTTTTGGCATCTTCTTACAACTACATATAAAGAGTAGTTCGATAATATATTATACAAATCATTGGAGATTTTTTCAACAAAGTATAATTTTCCCTTAAAATAAATTCATAATCGCTATATAAGCTAATGTTTGTTATCATTAGCTTATATAGCGATTATGAAGTAGAGGAAGTTACCGATATAATACCTCTATGGTTATTTATAGTTACCGTATGGTCTCGGTTTATGAATGGCTAAGGGAATATCCAAGAAATGGACAGCAGAATTTCCTTCAGCCCTTATTAAAATCAACTGCAATCACCAAGTTGCCTGCCAAAGCGTGGTGATTATGGCCAACCTGTATTGATTTTGTTAAAAATAATAATAATAATAACACAACTAACAAATTTATAAGTAGTGTATTAAAAAAGAGCACGGACCCACGAGTATGTGGTAAAGCAGCAGAATAAAAAAATAAATAAAATAAACCCTATGGTAAGCAACCAAAGGGAGGCCTGTGTTCAGCAGAAGATGTCTTCCAGTTGGTGATATGATGATGAGGATGTTCCAAAGACTAAAATTAAGCAATTTTTAAAGTTTTTATTTTTATTTTTATAACATTTTTATTAATGTTTAAGAGAAACAGTACAATATTAAATACTAGTTGCGCCCGCAGTTTCACCCGCGGGTAAAAAGTATTTTAATTATTTAATTATTTACTCATCCCACGAGAAAGTAATACTTATCCGGGATAAAATGTAGCCTATGTGTTAATCTAGTATATAAACTATCTTGATACCGAATTTTATCCAAATCCATTTAGCCGTTTCAGTGTGATAGAGTAACAAACATACACACAAACACACAAACAAACTTTCGCTTTTATAATATTAGTGTGATGTGTTAAACCTATATTACTAACACTTAAACCAATAAAGCCAACTAATATTCTAAACATAATCATTTATCATAGCTTAGCTTAACAGGTTAATCCCTTCGGTCAGCTTCAAGTTTAGCTGTGGCTTAGATAAACGAGATTAAAGTATTAAAACCTCTTTCAATGTCGCTTTTGATGACCTGTCCATCAATTGTCACGTAGCCTTGGTAAGTTAAGCACTCTTTATACACAGACTAGCTTCTGCCCCAGGATTGTATAATGGAAGCTTCGGATTGGAGTTTTCCATTCTGCGCTTCGAGCATTTGGTGAATTCCTTAAGATTCTGCGTTGTGCCGGATAGCTTGCACGAGTAGTGAAACGAAAACTTCCTTTTTTTCTTTATATGATTTCTTTATTTGCACTTTGTAAATTAAATTACTGTTATTAATTAGTATATATATTATTTATTATAGAAATATAGTATTATATTAATCCGTACCGTATTATAAAAATCAAGATCAGAATAATAAATTAACTAAAATTGGCTAGCCAATTTGCAATAACTTATTTGAATTTAAATTTGTTAAGTGCGGAATAAAACTCGCACCTAGCTGAGGGTTCTGGCCTCTCTTTAACGTAAAGAGCCATGCTTGATAATCCAAATCATTGCAGATTCTTTCATCAAAGTATAATAGTTTTCCCATAAAATAAACTATTATTTCATTCCAAATTCAAATTTCAACACGCATTAGATATAAAACAAACTCTGAAATCCTGCGCAAGCCGATAACCTAATTCTGCAAAGGCGATTGCAACTTCCTTCCTAAGATAACTGCGATGACCACAGTGTAGAGCTGTACAGAGTCAGTACATGACATACATTTACCTATTTATTATATAATTTACACTTGCAACTAAGTTATATTTAAGTTAAAATAATAAGTATATAAGCCATGTATTAGCTAGTTCAGTTCTAGTTAGGACGGTTTAGAGTTCAAGCTGATGAAATTGTAATGCTACGTAGACGACTCTATATTACAGTCTTTTTAAATAAAACGATTCTTTTCAATATAGCTTATACTGGTTGACCCGCCCAGGTTTCGCACGGGTTAATTAGTGAAATGTGGTCGAACTGGATAAAAAGTATCCCTTGTCCGTCTCCTGGTTCTAAGCTACCTCCCACCAGTTTTCAGCCAAATCGGTTCAGCCGTTCTTGTGTTATAAATAGTGTAACTAACACGACTTTTTATATACATATAGATTTTAAGTAAACATTTTTTATGTAACTATGGATACAGCAGTCACAGATTAACCAAAGTGTTATAAACTCTTTACAAACCATTTTATAAATAGGTATTCATTCTATTAACAATTATTCGAATTATACGTCTGGTCACATTATTATTTTTGAAACATCGATATGGCAAATAATTGTTCTCTATGTTCATCAATTTCACTTATGTGTATCGAGGCTCGTCTTTAGCTGATCGGTGGTTTTGCAACGTTCGTTGCGGTTGTTACTGTTTGACTGGCCTGATGGCTCAGTTGGTAGTAGCTCTGCCTTCTGAACTGCAAGTTGTAGGTTTGATTAACATGGACAAACATTTCTGTAATAAGCATTGATGTTTGTTCTGTTTTTGGGTGTTATGTATTCTATGTATGTATTTATAAACAAAAAGTACAAAAATAAGTATCCTATTTGGTATCTGGTTCTAATAGTAGCATAGCTTTATATAGCATTTATAGCTTTGCTTAGTTTTGGGCTAGATAGCACTGTATGAAATGTCCACAAATATTTATTAATTTTTATTTTATTTTATAAATAAACATACATTGACGTTGTAAAAGTCAGTAGAGTCAGTAGAACTTAAAAATTAGAATCTTATCATGACTTATATCAATGTCTGTATGGATTAAATAAGCGTGATTAGGCGCACTATTGTCTTTTTTAATTAACTGGCTATATGATAATAAGCAATAGGTAAGATAGGTCTTAACGCTGGGCAATAAGGTATAAAAAATATATACCTCCCTATGCAAACTGTCGTGATACGGTTCCAGTTTGTATGTCGTGCTGATAATTATTATATAGGTCACAAAATAGAAGTATTTGCGTTGTCGACCGCATTTGCTTGTTGCAAAAACTGGCGTCACTTTTAAGCTATACTTAACTTACTTACTAAACTACACTACTTAATAAACTACTTACTTAACTTACGTTACAAAGAAAACAAATTTCGGTATTTATAACTTTTTGCCTTAGAGATTTTCAATTTAATTTTTGGTACTCACCAAAAATTATCAAAACTTTGAGGGGATCCAACCGGAATAGTAATATAAAATATTTCAAATTAATAACGATCCTTTCCTGTCGGATCAAACAGGAATAAATATTAAATATTTATGAACCACCGCTGGTTCACTCCAGTATATTAAACTGGAATAATAAATAAATAATAACGTCCAACGATCACATGCATAGATTTTGGACCTTAACTAAGATTCCCTTCGTCTAAGGATGCAGGAACTACGAGGACCATGGTTCCACAATACCTAAGTATTATAAGATCGTGGACAACACCTGGGTGTTGTGGGATCATGGAAAAAAAAAGCACAAATACTTGTCCACGTTTTTTTTCCTGTGCACAATTACTTGTCCCACCCGGCCACCTTCGGGGAATGAGCCGACCTGCTTAACCACCACGCCATAGAGGCTGTCCATTAGGCAGTTTTTGAATTTTGATTTGATTGTGTCAAATTTTCACTTTCTACTAAAAATTGTAGAGAGGTTATGATTACACAGGTTGTTTGGTTGTTATAGCAATCGCAAATGACCTTAACAAAAGTAAACACGGTAATTATGTGACCCGAATTCATTTGTTACACCTTACCGACAGCTTCACACGAGTTCTGCCTATTTTATTAACTTGACTGACGACGTAACGATACTAATTTTAATAAGTTAGCCCTCAGAATAGTTATCCATAATTCTATTATTTTCAAAGACACCCCACGGGCTTATTAAAATATGGAATCTATATATCTATGTAAAATATAGTCGTGTTAGTTACACTATTTATAACTCAAGAACGGGTGAACCAATTTGGCTGAAAATTGGTAGGGAAGTAGCTTAGAACCAAGAGACGAACATGTTTTTATCCCGTTCCATCACGTTTTACTAATTCACCCGTGCTAAGCCGAGGCGGGTCAACTGGTTTTATAATATACATTCAAAAGCACTAATATGTCAACTATGCAAAAAAAATTTGTATATGTAGACAGGAACGGGTTCTGCGTAGGTAGGTTGCAACCTATATAACTATAGGCCTTCAGCATGTCCGCACCGCGCCGTGTCTGGAACAAGAATGATCCGTAGCACACCAATCGATCCCTTTATATAGCCAGACAGGTAGGGGCGCCATGACAGTTGCCGGTGCTGCCACTGTAATACATTTAATGCCACCACAGGGTAAATTACGGTGCTCGATCGCTGTGCATAGAGTTTATAACTGGACGTAGCCGCCGTCACGGCCATACTGACGTGCGTACGTCCTCGTACGCTTAGCTTCACTTTGTACCTGGTGAGGGACATCAGTGTTATTGCTCGTTCATCCTGACAATTAAATTTAGTTAAACTTGGAGTCAAAGTCAAAAAATCAGGTTTCAATTTGATTAGACAAAAGCATTTTAACCTGCCAGTCATCGTCAGGGTTAACCCTGGTCTCCTCTCCACAAAGGCCATTTACAAAGAGTTGTAATTGAAGGGTTAACCCTTCAGGACCATCAGTATCCATTCATTTACAAAAAGTGGACTGGATGGTGCTAGACCGGATAGATATCCCTTTAGCAACCAAAAATCAACAAACTAATACCTTATCCCTTCATTTATAAAAATGGACCGGATAGTGCTAGACCGGATAGGACCGGATATCCCTTTAGCAACCAAAAATCATCATTTACCTTATCCCTTCATTTATAAAAAATGGACCGGATAGTGCTAGACCGGATAGATATCCCTTTAGCAACCAAAAATCATCTTTTCAACTAATACCAATTAGTGCTAGACCGGATAGATTATCCCTTTAGCATTCAGACACACGTTTTTTTGTCATCATTCTCTTTTCTTTCTTTTTTTTTCACTTTTTTTTTTTACTTTTTTTTTCTCTTTTTCTTACCCTTTTTTTTTCTCTTTTTTTTCTCTCACGAATCATTACTTTTTTTACCAAAACTTTTATTCTCTTTTTTTTTTCACTGGTCCGGGTTAACCCTGCAACTAAATTTGATATTAGTATCACCCGCCGTCACGTCATCATTCACGTCACGTCACGTTTCGCGTTGCTTGAAGAGTGATGTAGAAATGGGCAATCCCACTTCTGATGTAGACAGGAACGGGTTCTGCGTAGGTAGGTTGCAACCTATATAACTATAGGCCTTCAGCATGTCCGCACCGCGCCGTGTCTGGAACAAGAATGATCCGTAGCACACCAATCGATCCCTTTATATAGCCAGACAGGTAGGAGCGCCATGACAGTTGCCGGTGCTGCCACTGTAATACATTTAATGCCACCACAGGGTAAATTACGGTGCTCGATCGCTGTGCATAGAGTTTATAACTGGACGTAGCCGCCGTCATATACAAGACATTTTAATAATTCGTGGGAATGGAAAACAGTGATTTCTGAAGGTTAAAAATAACCATTTGATAAACTTTCGTCCTTTGTGTTCTGAGCTTACCTTCATTACAAAGTGTCAGTAATTTTCCCGTGACTTTTCATTCTATCTTCATTATTCTGTGTACTTAGTAACTTCGGTAATACTAAGATAACTGTTGATGTACATGCAAATATTTCTTGATCCTCTCTTCCTGGATAGTTAATAGATGCGGTCAGCGCCAGCGTGCGTCATACAGCCTTCTGTATCGTGAGAATTGGTGCTGGAGCTGTACAAGCGATATGATGGAGCGATTTGTTTCAATGTCATTGTGTTCTATTTCTGTGAGCGAAAATTTCCATTTTCCTCTTCGCTCTGAAAGAAAAAATCTTTAGATTGGCATTTTATGTTTGAATGACTTCAAACATACAATGCCAATCTAAAGATTACGAGAGAACGTTCCATTAACAAATTAAAATTCAGTAGCAAAATGGAATGGAAAATTTTATTTATAAGGTAATATATATGACCTTTTTGGCAAGATAAAATCAATTATTAAAAAGTCTGGATATACAGACATAGATAGGTATAGGTTATATTATGTAGGTATATCAGCACCATGTGACTCAATAACCATGTCTACACCAAACGATATACCGCACTCCAATCGGGCGAGAGAGCAGTATTCCCATTTCGTTTAGAGCCGCTGCATCTGCGGATAAACGGAGCGCGATCGATTGTCCGCTAAGAATATTGGACACGGCTAAATCGCTATCGTCTATAACTTGGACCAGCGTCATCTAACAAGTAACTTTCAAAATAGATCATTAACTAGTGTTTAGCGCTGTCACGATCGCGTGGGAGTGATCCGGCGTGATTCGACGTGGATTACTGCTGATGTTATTGTTATCTTAAAGGATTATTGATGTTTTGTAATTGGATCATTTACGTATCGTGTGCTTACCAGGTCGTAAGCACACGATACGTAAATGATCCAATTACACCATTAACACCAGTCCAACCACACCACTCGCATCTCCCACTCGGTGCTATTCCCTCCCACCCAGTGACGCTGTAAAGGTCGGTAGACCCCAACTGCATCAGCACGTTCAAAAAATGTGGTTGGACTGGCAACCAGAACCACTTGGTAACCATCTGCACTATGCCAATAATAATAATAATAATATAATAATAATAATAATATGTGTGGACATCTCACACAACGCCATCTAGCGCCAAACTAAGCAAAGCTCGTATTATGGGTACCAGATAACTGATACAATACTTAAATACTTTTTGTTTGTAAATACATACATAGAATACAATATAACACCCAGACACAGAACAAACACCTATGTTCATCACACAAATGTTTGTCCTGGGTGGGAATCGAACCCACAACCCACAGTTCAAAAGGCAGGGTTACTACCAACTGAGCTATCGGGCCAGCCAATAGAGCCTCTACATAAAACTATAGTCTGTGAGAGTCACAACCTTTTCCTGAGGGTCTTGAAAAAATATGGTCTATAATCCAATCACCTGTTTGGACCTCGTTTTAGAAGAAACAAAGTTATGTGTTATGTCATTGCAAAATTGTCATGAGAAAAAAATATACACTTCTTTTTAACGATAAATATCTGGCAGCAAAATATAAAGGGTGATACAATACAATACAATACAATAACACTTTATTGAACACCAACTTATACATAAAAACGCACGTTAAAAAAACTTACAAAAATGGTAGAACAAAGGGCGGCCTTATCACATTAAGCGATTTCTTCCAGGCTACCTTAGGATGGACAGGAAATAAAGGAATAAAATTGCGGTCGGTGTTGTTACAACTTACATACTATAAACAACAATAATTAGGTATAATCACCTCAAATATATAAAAAAAAAAAAAACAATCAATACTAAACTTACTTCTGGCAGCAAAATATAAAGGGTGATGTTCGGACCTCATGAGAAAAAATATACACTTTATTTTTTCTCATGAGGTCCAAACATCACCCTATATATTTTGCTGCCAGAAGTGCTCTAGATAACTGTTTATAGGATGCACAGATGCACAACGTAAATTATAAAGTCTTTGAAGTAGTCATTCAAGAAACTTTGATTACCTTTTCTTTATGGTGGCTGTTAAACGTATCATTGTTGATGAAGAAGTTTATCTAGTCGTTAAAATGTTGAGACAGAAAATGTACAGAACTTTAAACTAAGTTAATCTCTACTGCCCTGGTTTTAAATGACATATTAATTTGGAAATCTTTAGTCAGTAGGTATGACCTAGATACGTATCTAAATAGAAAAGGCAATCACAATTATTTATCGTTCAAAATATGTAGCTACCTATTGTATACTCATGTTTTGCCTAAAATAAGGACATGGCCCTAATTGCAGAACATTTTGGTACTTATGATTACCAAAATGTAATACTTTTTTAAAATAAAATTTTAATTTATTTTAGAGTACTGTTGCTCGTAGAATTGATAATAGATGAAGAAGCAAGGTTCTCGAGTGGCCACGAATTAGATGGCGTAGGCTGTCTCCCCATTAGAAAGACCGACAATGTGGTCAAAATCGCAGGGACCCAATGGAAGAAGGAGGCAAGTAATCGCTCAAAGTAGCGCTTAGCAGTAGACTTCTTCATGCTGTTGGGCATGATGATGATATTAATTAGGTGTTAATACAATACAGGTTGAGAGTATAGGTTACATACAATATAGGTTCACTAGGTGGTAGGACTTTACTGCAAAGTTCGTCTAGGTAGGTACCACCGCTTTGCCAGTTATTCTGCCGCCAAGCAGTAGTGCGCAAGCACTGCTGTGTTCCGGTTTGAAGGGCACTGTAGCTAGTGAAATAACTGGGCAAATGAGACTTTATGATCTGATCTCACAGTTTAGTAATCTTATTACTAGATTGTGCTGTCTCAGGATGACGTGCGCAGAGCAGTGTCACGCGAAACTCTATACTTTAGAGTTCCGAGGGACACTGCAGCTGATATGGGCAGCCGTGTCGTTTAACATCAGGCGAACGGCTAGCTCATCACGTCATTCCTTTACATACTGGCCCGATAGCTCAGTTGGTAGTAACCCTGCCTTCTGAACTGTGGGTTGTGGGTTCGATTCCTACCCAGGACAAACATTTGTGTGATGAACATAGGTGTTTGTTCTGTGTCTGGGTGTTATATTCTATTATATGTATATATTTACAAACAAAAAAAAAGTATTTTAGTATTGTATCAGTTATCTGGTTTCCATAATACGAGCTTTGCTTATTTTGGGGCTAGATGGCGTTGTGTGAGATGTCCGCAATTATTATTATTATTATTATTATTATTATTACATAAAAAAATGTGATAACATAAAATTGTCTGTTGTAGGATTCCTTCCTACTGAATATTATAAACGTGAAAGTAGGTATGAATTTTGGAATTAAGCTTATATACTGGATTATCACATAGGCTACTTTTTATCTGAGGATGAAACTGCGGGGCATAGCATAATATAAAATTACTTCGTTGAAGTCGTGAACCTTTTTTACATTATCCATAAAATAGTGGCTTTGTTTCCAAATCCTTAACGTAAGCAAAACTTTTACTTTTAAAACAACAAAAATGTATCTGCCAACAAAAGAACGTAAATGACACAACCCTAAATAGGCAACGTTTGAAAGCGAAAGTGAATTTAATCAACAGAGCTTTCGAGCTCCTTAATACGGTAGCCATAAAAATTGTAACAATATGGAATAAAGAAACCGAGTAGGACTTCCAGAAACATTCACTTTCACATTTCTTCAAAATATTATGCTTTAATTATGCAATAACAAAAGACGGAGGGGCCTTTTGTAGTTATGCCATTGTTCCATAGAAGAATGGCAACCTAAAAATTGAGGCGTTGTAATAGATTTTTTCGGTCATCTTTGTTTTGTCCTCGGCTGTTTTAGTAGTTTATGATGATGTCATCAATTGCTACTATACTATTATAGTTGTAATAGTATATTGATTTTAGTATAGTACCTACATAAATGTGTAGTGTGTTGGTACACGTTAAATAGTAAACATATTACATAATAAAAGGTGTTTGCACATTTGAATACTATCCCGTAAATAGATTATATATTTTTAATGATAATGAATGATGTGACGAGCTAGTCGTTCACCTGATGTTAAGCGACATGACCGCCTATAACAGAACAGTGTAATAAATAATATTAATAATAAACATAAAATATGATAAATAGAGGGTATTTTATTTTATCCATAGAATAGAATAAAATACATATTTCTTATTTCCTACATAATATTTTAAACCCTATGGTAAGTTTATTATATAGCTCTTGTTAAATAGTTGTTTAAAGTTACTTTATATTCGAACTTACCAAGAGCATAATAATTGTCAGGATATTATACTGATAATAGACGCGGCATTTACTTAAATATAAGTAGATGCATTTAAAATGCTTAAAAATTACTTAATAAATCAGTCATGACAGTGCTTTTGAATAGATACATTTATTGAATGATTATAAAGTTCACCTTTTTGCGCAATTCTGACAGGCGTGAAAATTAAACGCCATTTTCGTATGTTTTTTTGACCCTAACTTTTTTCTGCTTCGCAGAACTTAAGAGTAAAAAGCAAAAGTAAATTAACGCCGTTCTCGCAACCAGTTTCACTTTTCGGACACCCATAGACACCCATAAAAGGTTCCAACTAAGCGACAACACAAACAGATCATTGTCCAAACATTACGACATAATTCGTCCTTTGTCATTGCTTTTCGACTCGAAATATATTGGATCACTGCGACAAAAAGTCTGTCGACTTTATGGCGAGTTTATGGCGAGTTTATTGGAGCAAAAAATATTCTGGGTAGTTGCACGGTCTTATACCTACATTACAATCGTTTGTTTTTGCCTTTTTAAACGAAAGTCGTGGCGATCACCGACAAAGGCAAAGGCGTCAGTAATCTTTTCGTATGCAAATGAGTAACAATGAACTCGTGTCCGAGAGGACCGAACGCATGTGTTTTCAATGTCAACGCGAAATTTTGCCACTTTTTTGCTTAGAATCGGTCCCTTTTTTCGGTCAATAAATATGAGATTTTATGTGATTGTTGGGAACAAAAGACTTTGTTTTACTAAAGTTGACATTGCGATGGTTAGTTGTTGTGTGTAAATATTTTGAAAGGTTTTTATTGGGTTTCTTCGAACAGCTGAATGTCGTAATTTAGTGCAAGTGTAAATTGGCGTTTAGTTTGTACGCAGTTAAACATTTACAGCCTTATTAATAAACGGGTATAAGTCTCGGATTAGTTACTTCAGCTTTTGTCCTTTTTTTGCTACTGGAATATTTAACTGGATCGAAAGAGACAAAAGATGGTGTAACTAGTCTAAAGCTAGTTCGTGATTATTAATAAGGTTGTTACAGCTTTACTTATTTAGTTAAATTAAACGATGACTAAAATATTATGTCAAATTTTTGCTGACGTCAATATCACAAGCGAAAACGAGACAGTGCATTATCATTTTTTTTATAAGTAAGGCTCTTGTTGTTAGGATAATATAGGTATTTTGCTAGTAAAATAATGTTTTTTTTTTCACTCCCTTAATTTAGTCAACGCGGTACAAGATTACCAATTATCCAAGCATATATATTTGTGTCAAGTCACAGTCAAGTAGTAGTTAATAGTACAAATTCAAGTAGTAGTAGAAGTTCAAGTCATACTCCTAGTAAAGTGGTGGCAACTATACCAGAAGCTTTTTTTTATGTTAGTGAATGATGTGACGAGCTAGTCGTTCACCTGATGTCAAGCAACACGGCCGCCCATAATAAGAAAGTGTCACTCGGGTCTCCCAAAAATATAGTTTTGTGTGACACTACACTGCGCACATCATCTTCTATGGACTTTTGGAAACCACACGAAAAGAAACGTTTCACCATCATTATAATGTTGGTGAAACGTTTCTTTTTATTGTATTATTTATTTCGCGTTACAGGCATGAGTGTGGGAAAGTGTATAACTTAACGAATAAAATGCCACCAATTTTATGCACTAACACAAATTTTGGAAAATAAATGCGGTGACGCGATCTTTTTCGTTTTCCTGCCAAAACTCCGTGACCACACTTTTTTTTTTTTGGTTTTGGTTCCACACTTTTTTGTATTAAAGCCAGTGTCAAGTTATTGATAATATCTCAAGTTAATTAACATCATATAATGTGTCAAGCAAGTCAAGTCAAGTCACAGTCCAAGTCATCAAGTTAAGTCATAGTCTAGTCTAGTCAAGTCATACTCCTAGTAAAGTGGTGGCAACTTCACCAGCAGCTTCCATGGAGTTTTGGAAACAACACGAAAAGAAACGTTTCACCATCATTATACCACTTTACCACACTCATGCCTGTAATTCAGCACTTAACGAATAAAATGCCACCAATTTTATGCACTAACACTGAAAATAACACAAGTTTTGGAAAATAATACAATGCGGTGACGCGATCTTTTTCGTTTGCCTGTCAAAACTGCGTGACCACACTTAAGGTATATTCTACGTACGTTAAATAACAATGTGTTGCCACCTAGTATTTAACAGTTTTTCCCATCAAAAGTTATCATCGGCTTCCTACCAAATAATATCCTACCAAGTATTTTAATTAAAGATAATCTAAAAACCTAGTCCCGCGATACCGGAACTAGAAAACTCATCGCCGGCAAGCGTGACCTTTTCGATTGCGAAGAAGATAACTCCAACAATGGAATATATACGCGTATAATATACTAGCTAGTACATACTAGATACTATACTAGGTACCTACTTATTTTATACGTTCACTTTTGCATTGCGTTTTTTGGCGTTGCCAGCGTCCTCGCCCGCATCCGTGTTGTGGAAGACTAGAATTTGCGTGAGGTATTAGTCGTTGAATAAACCAACAGTTTTTTTCAACTGTTTCTCTGCCGTGAACGAATAGACTAGTTTATAGTTCACTGATAAACATATTTACGCATGAACGGCATATCTATTGGTTCGCTCGTCCGTCGCATAAACCGTCGTAGACGCTTAGACGTCTCGTCTAAGCGTCTACGACATAAACTAGTCGAATATTGAACTGTTTTATCAACTAGTCTATAGTTGACGATAAACGGTCTCGTTGCGTCGACTGTAAAGGCATCAACGACCCACCACTAGCGTGAGGTATCGTTTTTAGACGAAAGATTTGGCCATTAGCTGTCTGTATAGAAGGTTAGCTTTAAATCCATTAGTGGCAGTAAGTCTACTTTTAAAATTATGTTTTGGCTCCACACTTTTGTGTATTTAGCCAGTGTCACGTAATTGATAATTTATGAAGTTAATGATATTTCACGCAGGTATGTGCCAAGTCACAGTCCAAGTCATCAAGTCAAGTCAGTAGTAGTAATCTAGACTAAGTCATACTTCTAGTAAAGTGGTGGCAACTTTACTAGAAGATTTTATGGAGTTTTGGAAACAACACAAAAAGAAACGTTTCACCATCATTATACCACTTGTCTAAGGTGGAGCCAATAATAATAATAATATGTGTGGACATCTCACACAACGCCATCTAGCCCCAAACTAAGCAAAGCTTGTACTATGGGAACCAGATAACTGATACAATACTTAGATACTTTTTGTTTGTAAATACATACATAGAATACAATATAACACCCAGACACAGAACAAACATCGATGTTCATCACACAAATGTTTGTCCTGGGTGGGAATCGAACCCACAACCCGCAGTTCAGAAGGCAGGGTCACTACCAACTGAGCTATCGGGCCAGTCTAATGTGTAAATGTGCCCAAAGATGGTATCAAATACATTTTTTTTATAACTTTAAGCAGTCCGGCTGCTAAACTTAATCAAAGAATTAATAAATAATGTAAAAACATATTTGAATCACGTTCGGGGATTGATCTTACATCCATCTGTTAGCCGCAACAAGCTTTACATAAACATTCCTTTACCAATTACAACTAAGGTCCGTATTACAGAACGATGCTCAGTCATCGATCGGTGCTCAAGCAGAGATTTCATTCATAAAGTGATCAATGGGAATTAAATCTGCTTGAGCACCGATCGATAACTGAGCATCGTTCTGTAATACGGACCTAAGCTGGTGCCAAAAATGATTTCTTTAAATAATAAATAATAATAACGCCCAACGATCACATATATCCTGGACCCTAACTAGGATTCCCTGTATCTAGGGACTCAGGAACTACAAGGACCGTGCTCCCACAACACCCAGACTCAGAACAAGAATTTGCGCTTTTTTCTGTGCACAAATACTTGTCCTGCCACGGGAATTTTACTAGGTGGTAAGACTTTTCTCGTCTAGGTAGGTACCACCGCTTTGCCAGTTATTCTGCCACCAAGCAGAAGTGTGCAAGCACTACTGTGCTCCGGTTTGAAGGGCACTGTAGCAAGTGAAATTACTGGGTAAATGAGACTTTATGATCTGATCTCACAGTCGAGTAATCTTATTACCAGACTGTGCTGATGTCTCAGGATGATTTGCGCAGTGCAGCGTCACGCGAAACTTTATATTTTGGAGTTCCGAGTGACACTGTGCTATTATGGGCAGCCGTGTCGCTTAGCATCAGGTGAATGACTAGCTCGTCACAACATTCAGTAACATAAAAAAAAAAATCAAACCCGCCGCCTTCAGTTTATGAGCTGACCTGCTTAAGCACCACATCACAGAGACTGTCAAGCTGTTTAAGATAATCAAATGATTCAGTCAATAAATCGTCAAATACTACCTAACTAATTTACTTCTGAAATTAACTATGCCAGTTTTGTTACCCAACGCCGAAAATAATCTTTTGCTAGCACGACCATTCTCAAGGAAAATCAACATTCCTTTGGAGCCTAATTTAGCGGTTCATTTAGCCACCCACTGACTGACCATTAATCTTAATAGCATGTTATCTGGAGGCTTGACATGCCCTCGGGTACTGAGGGTTTCCTAATTATGTACTTACGTACCGACGACGTGGACACAGTAAAATGTACATAGACTAAAAGAGAAAACGTTCTACGAAGCCATCCATTTCCCTGTGAGTGAGAGAGACGACACTCGGATATCATTTTTATTTCGAGCCATTTTAAATATAAACCAAAGTACTAAAGTATTTTTGTACCGTTTCAAATAAAAAAAGGTTTTCCAAATCGGTTTATAAATGAGTGAGTTCTGAGGTAACAAAGATAAAAAAACATTACCTTCTCCATTTTGGGAGTCGGTTGATTAGTGCGAATGCTGAAATTTAAGTTGATACCTACGTGATTTTTGAAGCAAGAAAAGCTGCTAATGCTAATTACTTAGTAAAGGTACGTTGTCTAAAAAGTTATCAGCCTATCTTAATCAAAATCAAACGGTACACAATCGACAATAAAATTGAAATTCGTTTGCATAATTAATTTAAAAAAGTTGAAGTGTAGATTATGCCTAAAGTACGTGACATTCGCGATCACACGTATAAAGCTGTAACACTTCTATACAATCGCTACTTCTTTGTTAAAAATAAAACGCATATCTCATTGGACCTTAGAGCTAATTAGCAACCTTAAACCTAGTCCGTAAAGTTAAATTTTCAATGAGCGTTAACGAAACTATTAGACGTTTTTTTGTGGAAATGCAAATTTGTGTGCACCGCCTTACGGCAAGACCTTGGCAGGGACGTGGAACAGTATCATCTATTACCCCTTTACTGACTGATTTCTACCTTCTGACCCTAGCTTTACAGATTAGATTGTGAAATCAGAAAGGGTCGGTTGTGATGTTTTTGCTTTGAGAGAGGCTGTCGAAGTTAGAACCTTGACTGAAGTAGGACGTTACTCTGTTACCACATAGGGCCTAAGTGCAGAACAGAAGGTGCGCTGTCGTAATGTTTGAGGTGCAAAGACTATGGTTGCTAAGCAATAAATGCTTAGTATTCACTGTAATAAAGATGTATTTTTAATGACAAAAGCACTGACGAATGCATATAACGATCTCTAACAAACGCTAGTGCAGAATTAGTGTAGGTAACTTTCGGAAAAAAAATACATTGTGACTTAAATTTTTTTCATAGAAATTATTTCATAAATAGAACATTGGAAAGCCGAACCTATTTTGTAGGTAGTTGAGTTGAGATTAAATAACAAACGCAAAGCGTAAAAAACGACTTCAGACAAATTTTTTGGATTTTATTTTAGCATTTTATTTTGTATTTTAGTACAATATGGGGTTTCTTGCCTGAATAAAGACATTTTATTTATTTATTTAGTTCTTCTGTTTCGCTATCTCTTTCACTCTTCATGCATTAATTCATTCTTCCAATCATCATTTTTTTTCACAACACGTTCCTAATCAATCATAATTCCTACATATACTATCAAATTATTTACAGTATTAACATAAATATATTATAACATACAAAGTACTAGATGCTATAATTATATTTTGAATACACAAGCTTACAGAATATAAAGGTAACTCTAAGATGTGCGATTTCAATAAATTTGGTAGACAGTTTAATTATTCGGCCTCGTAGGCACCAAATAACAGCTAATTTTACCATAAAGTTTACATGTTCATTTAAACAACGTATAATTAAATATTGTGCGTGGGTCTAGAACACATTGTAATGGCATAACATTGTGGACAACACTGAGTCGAAAAGTTGCCAGATAGTGGCGAGTAAAAATATTAGTCTTCAAGAGTGAACAGGTACCTATTGTAGGCAGGCATGTACCACCGAAGTCTGGAAGGATGGAAGGAAATCACCACTTTTCACCAGGAGAGTCAGTGGTCAAATTTTCTGTCAAAAAACAATAAAAAAAGATTTCTTATTGTGATACAAACTACTTAAAATCAATAGAATTTATCACGCGAGATATATTTCAGAGTACAAGTCAGGTTTTCTAAATGTTTTAAGAATAATTCAAAGAATAATGTATTTAAATAATTGATTAGATATTTATATATTTTTCGTCTTCAACTCGCGAAATTCATCAGTCCGGCGTACAGGTCGCCCTTTTCATCGAATCAGGACGAAACTTGACGTACAGGGGCCTTACCGCGTAAGTCTGGTGGAGATCGTAATCGTGTTCTCTGTTACTCGCACTCGTGGACTTGTTAGTTGGCGCGTGCGGGATGGCAGGTGAAGCCGATTCCCAGAACGGTTACGCAATAGGGGTGCAGGTTCTGTGATTTTTACTGTCGTCGTCGTCGGCGATTTTTTATTGGAGGCATATTTGGAAGTTTGCAGCAGTGCCATTTACTAATTTGATAATATTTGACAGGAACATTGGGCACTCGTTTATTTTCTTGCAAGCAACAATGAACCTAGTGCGTACATCCTTCAGTCCAATGTACTACACTATTTCCTCTAGTGGACTGCCTAAGCAACATGTTTCACAGGTGAACAGTTAATTGAGTATTTGTAAGTAGGTGCTTGAGGCTGTAATTACAGCTGGATGAGGATTATTAGAACCTTCGGTAGTTTATTGACGAGCTGGCATATGCCCTCTACTTATCTAAATTGTAATTGGGAATAAGTTTGTTTAATTTAATTGGATTTTGCGTTTCAGTATGTTATGGATGTTACTTAAATCATGCGTTTACTACATAAGCAATTTTGATCAAAGTATAAAAACCCCCGCTTTTTGCATCCCTTTTGTCCACTAGAAAAGAGCTCACGATATTGAAACGGTCTTCCAAAAAAATCATAGCTAAGAACAATTTCGATCAAAAATTTGATTCATTTGGAAGCTACGGTGTCACAGACAGATAAACATGTTAAACTTATAACACCCTTCTTTTCGGACGGGGGCTAAAATTGTTTTCTTCCGATTATTGTCCATCAAAGCCTTAAAAAATGTCTACCCTACAACATATTTATTTTAGTAAAGGCTTGAAATCATTTAATTAGTAAATTATATCAATTAAGACTGAGATGACTGAGCATCGTTCTGTAATACGGACCTAAGACCACTAGAAATAAATATAGATAGATAAGAATGGTCATGAGAGCTACGTTTTATAAATGACCGAGTAATTGATCAGCGGCCAAATTTTAAGTCTTATTTTAATCGATAAACATAGTGTGAAGTGGTCAAAATCTATAAAGCAGACGTTTCAAAGATTGCCTAAGACTGATTCCAAAATTAGAAATAAATATAGACGGTAAGAATGGTCATGATAGCTACGTTTTATAGATGACTGAGTAATCGATCAGAGGCCAAATGCCCTTCATCGGCAACCTTACCGCAGCTATCAGATTAACTGACCGCATGGATACACCCACTTTTCTTGTTATTATGAATATTTACATGGGAAAATCATAAAACACTTTGTTTATTTATAAATTGAATCGGACAATTGCGGCAATTAAAATACCGGTGATCAGACACCATGGCCTTTATAGTTTATAGTTAGTCGGTACCAACCTTGGTATTACCTAACATCCCAACAATAGAATATCTTAAATACAACAATCATTTTACTTACATATACTATATTTAAATATTTAAAACCACTGTTACATATGTATTCTCAACGTCACACTTCTTTTATGATGCCTTTCTAATAATATAATAATAATAACGCCCAAAGATCACATACACTGATCCTGGACCCTAACAATGATTCCCTGTGTCTAGGGACACAGGAACTACGAGGACCATGGTCCCACAACACCCAGACACAAAACAAGTACTTGCGCTTTTTTTTCTGTGCACCAAATACTTGTCCTGTCGCGGGAATCGAACCCGCCACCTCTGGGCTAACCTGCTCAACCACCACACCACAGGGGCTGTCAGTGTCAAATGATTTATTGGCAAACATTTTTACAACAGATTATGTAGTGAATCCATAGACTCCTGAGTTAGTGCTCACTGTTTTAGGAGTCAGAAAAAAAATGTTTGGAGTATTTATTGTTTTTCTTGCAGATTGACCGTGTGGTCCCGGCATAATAAGAGGACCACTCCATCTGTTCCTGCAGGTGCCATAAAAGCCAGCTAAGGGAATATCCAGGCTAATGCTGCTGCATTTGCAGTTTGAAAAATAATCTACTGCGATAACCAGACGCCTGCTAAGCGTGGTGCTCCTTTCGCCCATTAATAAGATTCAGATTATTAATTAATAATAATAATTAAACAAATACCAGGAACCATAACAATTAGGTGAACATGCAAACACATGAAAATCAATGACATCTGCAGAAGAGACTGTGTTCAAACTGGGCATTGACGGCATAAGCCCATACGTTCCCACAGCTGGGATACGCTTTTCTTAAAGGGAGAGTGTAGGCCATATCCACCAATCTGGATGGCGTGTGGAGAACAGATTAAGTAAATGACATTATTATTGTGTCCTTGATGATCATTACTAATTTTAAAAATAAATAAATTATACTGGGAACTATATCAATTAGGTGAACATGCAAAAAAACGAAAATCGATGATGATGATGATGAAGAGACTATGTCGCAGATATCAATCAATGATCTTCATCGAAAATAGGACAGTTTTTTAACTATGAAGAATATAAGCACAAAATTAATGTTTTCAATGAAAACATATTAAGGTTCCTAAAATTTTAGCAGTGGGATTGAACCCGCCCTTTCCAATTCCCCGGATTAGGATTCTATTTTAGTGATTTGGAAGACAAGGGTTGTTATAAAAAAAATTGGAAATAATAAATAACTTGGTAAGTAATAAAACGTAGTATCACGTGGCAAAAGAAAAAAACACATGGCTTTGATCACATCGATAGGTATCTACAACCCGAGCCTAAATTTTGTCGCTCGTGTATCTGTTGAAATTGCTCCATTTTCCTTTGTACAAACGCAACCGCATCACCGCAGGCTGTAACGTGCATTTCAAAGACATCGTAAACTCTTGATTACATCACGACTCACAAGTGACTCATCTAATCTTGATCCAGTGCCACAAAAGAATTCGAGAATTTTTTTTTTTTGCAAAATGTTGACATTCTGTAGACGCGAAATGTATAACTGTTATGAGTATAGATGTAAGAAAAAAGTAAAATACCCGGTTTTTCTATTTTTTTCACTCACAAGTAAAATTTAGTGCACCTAATTAATTAAATTACTGGGCTAATGAGACTATGATCTGATCTCACAGTCGAGTGATCTTATTACGACTGTGCTGATGTCTCAGGATGATGTGCGCAGTTCAGTGTTACGCGAAACTTTATATTTTGGAGTTCCGAGTGACAGTGTTCTGATATGGGCAGCCGTGTTGCTTAACATCAGGAACGACTAGCTCGTCTCATTCACTAACATAAAAAAAATCTCTAGTTACAGTGCCTTTCAAACTGCAACACAGTATTGCTTGTGCACAACTGTAGTGCTCACTACTGATTGACCACAGCATAACTGGCAAAGCGGTACCTATACCTAGAAGAAATTTGCAGAAAAGTACTACCACATAATTGGTATGATAATGTAGTTGACAGCTGACTTTAGAGGGAAAAGAAACTACATGTAAAAAGTACCTACTTCTTAGACTAATAAACTAACCATAGTAGATTTTATAATAGGATCGAAAAGAAAATAATCCTTCGAGAATCATAAGATCACTTTACACACCTATACAACCACAGCTTAGAATAATATGATAATAGTTACTATGGTTGAATATGTAACAGCACATTCGCACTTAGATTTATCACGTTGTTCCAACGTGACTCCAAGCGTTCCTTATTATGAGAGTATGAGGCATCATTTTCCTACAGATTAATCACAATAATTGTATGACCAAAATGTTGGAAGGTAATAGTGAATCAACGTTGACAAATTTGATATTGATTTGATATTGTCGTTCCAAGCTGATTGAAACCATAAGGTCGTTGAACCTTAATGTTCAGACTAGGCATTGACTTCATTAGCTCATGCGTTCTTACAGCTGGGATACGGACTTTTCATACAAGAAGAGTACAGGCCATATCCACTATGGATGGCGTGTAGAAAACAGATTTGTTAAATAATTGTTACTCTATCTTACATTTTTTTGTGAATCTTGAAAATCGGTTTCCTCAGGATGTTTTCGCTCACCGTTGTAGGTACGACTGCATTCTGCGACGGGACTTGGACAACGGTGCGTTTGTTTGAATGTCATACATGCTACTACTCATCCTCGCTCCTGCAAAATGGTTACTCCGGAGGAAACCTGAAAATATATCAAAAGGCAGAGTTAGCTAAGGACATGAGATATCTCCAGAAGGTCTCCTAACCTGGTTTATATAACCATACTTCAGCTACTCAAATTTAATCAATGTTTAACATATGTAACTACGGATACTAAATGTAAATAAAAGATGGAAGATAGGAAACTAAGCTCTCGAAAGTAGTCAGATTAAATTAGGTGCAACTCACAATTTGCCAAATTTTATTCAAAATGAATAAATAGAAATACGTGTTTCAGTATTTAGAGTGCAAAGTAGGGCTAGGTTTTTAGAAAAAATAAAAAATGAGTGCAATTCATAATCATACAATATCTATACAGCTTAATTTATCCGGTCATTTTAATCAATGCAGAAACGAAAAGATTTTCATTAATACAACTTAGGTATGTTCTGGAAACTAAAAAACCAATAAAAACAATTCATTAATGTAAACTAATTACGTATGCAGAGAATATAAGCTCGAGCGCAATACACTCGAACATTGCGGACGAATTAAACAAAGATCCTGTATGCGAAATTAACATAAGAACATCAACCGAAATTTCCTCGCCCACTTGTTAACCATACGCTTGAATTGTACTGAAAGCGAAGCTACGATATGTAAAGTTGATATAAAAATTTATTATCCGGTTAGAACAGTACAAGTAATTTGATTTTTGAAGGGCAAAGTGCTGGTATTCTATAAATTAACTACATAATTATTATAAATAATACCTCTAGGTAATAATATTACTAGGTAGTAGAACTTTTCTGCAAATTTCATCTAAATAAGTACCACTGCCAGTTATTCTGCCGCCAACTAGTAGTGTGCAAACAATACTGTGTTCCGGGGGGAAGGACAATTTAGATAGCGAAATTATTGGGCAATGAGACCGATGGGTCTGAACTCTAAACGTCCAAACGGCATCCATCAGCTCTCCATAGTTAATAATAATAATAAATATGTGTGGACATTTCACACAGCGCCACTAGCCCCAAACTAAGCAAAGCTTGTACTATGGGAACCAGATAACTGATACAATACATAAATACTTTTTCTTTGTAAATATATACATAGGATACAATAACACAGAACAAACACCTATGTTCATCACACAAATGTTTGTTCTGTGTAGGAATTGTAACCACAACCAACAGTTCAGAAGGCAGAGCCACTACCAAATGAGCTATGAGGCCAGCTAGTCTCGCCTCGACTCGATAGTGAGTTCTATTATTCGTGGGTCAAAATAGTTGAGGGTTAACCGACGCTGTTTTGTTTGGTTCGTGGTCACCACTCGAGAATATGACGGCACCAATAAGCTGGAAGATCTGTTAAATGATCTCACAATAAAAAAATAATATTATTCGCTTTTACTGGACAACGAGCAGAAAAAGAGGCGTGGGCCGAAGCAATTGTCCATCCAGCATTCAAGCCCAATTAAAACCACAAGGTTCCACTCATTGCAATACCTACTCATATCTAGCACTATGTCGTAATACAAGTTGGCAATGTCATAGGATAGTTTTTGTGGTCGCCCACGCGGCAGAAGAATTTGACTTAGAGTCCAAGGTCAGGTTTGCATTGTCTTTTTTGTGTGAATAAGATGTATTTTACCTATACAGTGACCTTTGTAGGTGTAGGGTACCTGGCCAGGTAGGGTCTAGAAGTCTAGATTGTCGTATTGTATATTTAAATTGCTGGAATTGTTCGAAGAATTGTAGAAATCTGTCTGGAGAAGTTATACCAAATGTCTTTGCGAATTTTAGGTTTAATAAATTTGGTATTTATCTCAGTAACATTCAATAATATAACTGGTTCGAAATTATGAAAATAAATTAGGTACACGAAAAATACAAGCATAGTCATTTCAATTCTTCATGTGCGTAAGTTTTCTCCTTGAAACCATTGGAGGTAAAGGACAAACGTCAAAAGCCAATGGTTCAATGTCAGTGACGGTAGTTGTCGAAATTTACAAAACTTCGCTCGCATACTTATTATTCGTATATGTATATGTAAAGTAGACATTGCTTATAAAAAACTAAATACATATATACGGCGCCGCGGCTAATTCGGCCGAGCAGCTAAAACGGCGCAAATATAGTAATCTCGGTAGCAGTGACATATTTGAGCCGTTTGGTTTTGAGACCCTGGGTCCGTGGGGGCCGGGAGCTCATCGTGTTTTCAAAAGTTTATCAGAGCGCCTGGTCGACGCTACGCGTGACCAAAATGCTAGTACTCATTTGGCACAACGAATAAGCATTGCAATTTAACGGGGCAATGCTGCCAGCATCTTGGGTACGCTACCTACTGGTAGTGGGCTAGAGCATTTGGATTGTCTATAGGTCATCGCGGCCAGTATATAGTCCAAATGTTTTTTTCTGGTAGTAGTAGTATTCAGAAAATACATATATATTATTATTTATATACAAGCATCATGAGTATATTTGGTGGTAGGGCAGGCAATGAACTTAGCTTTCGAGGGAGTTATCGCGGGAAAACGGACCGCATTTCTAAAACTGGTGTTATTTTCAATATTAGTGCATAAAATTGGTGGCACTTTATTCGTTAAGTGCTGGACAACATGAGTGTGGGAAAGTGTTATAATGATAGTCAAACGTTTCTTTTCGTGTTGTATCCATAGAAGCTTCTGGTAAAGTTGCCACCACTTTACTATAAGTATGACTTGACTTGATGACTTGGACTGTGACTGAAAACACAAGTTTTGGAAAATAATACAATGCGATGACGCGATCTTTTTTGTTTTCCCGTCAAAACCATCAGAGTATATTCTAATATACTATGGAACTTCTTTGGGTATTATAGACTCTTTGGTTATTTTATTTGCGACTTTGATAAACGAACAAAACTGAAAGTTATAACCTCTTTAAGTGCTTTCGAACACAAAATACTACGAAAATAGGTTAGAAGTTTTTGGATTGGTGCATAAAATTGGTGGCATTTATTCATTAAGTGCTGGACTACAGCCATGAGTGTGGGAAAGTGGTATAATGATGGTGAAACATTTCTTTTCGTGTTGTTTCCAAAACCCATAGAAGCTTCTGGTAAAGTTGCCACCACATTACTAGCAGTATGACTTGACTAGACTAGACTGTGACTTGACTTGACATGTATACATATATATTAATTAACTTGAGAAATTATCAAACACTTGACACTGGCTAAATACATTAAAAAAATTGTAGCCAAAAAAAAAAGGAACCCGCCAAAGTTAGAACAATAAGCCATACTATAGCTTCTGGTAAAACACGCCACAGTTTCAACTTGGTAGTATAACATTTTACCCATAGTTTGTACTTGTTTCTCCTTGATAGTTGAGTACTGCATGGGTAGTTGGATGCGTTGGCATAAGGTGTGATGGCGGTAAGCACAAAAGGCTGTATGTGCCGACCTTCCTCTCCATTCCGTAGCTCGCGGTTCTTTAACTACTTAGGTACAGGCTGGTTGGTAAGCGTTTCAAAACATTTGTTTTTTTGAAGTAAAACTTCTTTACGCACGCTTGACTTGGGGAGTAAGATGGTGAATGCGAGGCAAATGGGAAGTTGAAGTTGGTTCATGTATCTCCATTCTCAACATAACAACTTTAAGAGATTATATAATATATATACATATATATATAGTTTTGGCTCCACACTTTTTGTATTTAGCTAGTGTCAAATAATTGATCATTTATCGAGTTAATGATGTTTCACGCAAATATGTGTCAAGTCACAGTCGAAGTCATCAAGTCATAGTCTAGTCTAAGTCATGCTCGTAGTAAAGTGGTGGCAACTTTACTTGAAGCTTCTATGGAGTTTTGAAACAACACGAAAAGAAACGTTTCACCATCATTATACCATTTTCCCACACTCACGCAAAGCAAAAATAGATCCGATAGATGGAGCTAATCTAAAGTTTTACTTCAGTCGCGTGGTCTAACGCATACTCGTCTTTTTTTAAATTATTGTGGCCAGTGTTTCTCATACTATAATATTTTTAAATATCAAATCATTAGACGCTGTATGAATACTCTGAACTTCAATTTTCCATAAGACCTGCTGAAATGACGAGAAAATTAAAGAAATACATTTTTAAAATATAAATCGTAATACAATCGTTAGCAAGAATTTAATCTGCTGTGGGATGAATATGAAAAGCCATTTGGCAAGATACTTGAAGTATTAATTGGAATTTCAGTACACTTTAGTTATTCCAATAATTAGTAGTTTTGAGAATTTTTGTATCAGCGATTAAGGTTCATTATGGAAATTATGCTATAACCTAGAAACTGTTTTTGTGAAAGCATTAACCTTTATGTTTTCGTGGTCTCTCGTTAGCGGCAATTCATAGATCACCACTTGGCCTGCGTTCCTGGTGATAATTGGGTAGTTATATAATCTGTGGTCAGCTCCATCTAACTTTGCATTTTGAATTACCACAGCATTCCACGACAGCCTCTATGGTGTGGTGGTTGAGCTGGTTGGCTCAAATGTAGGAGGCGGTTCGATTTTCGCGAAAAGACAAGTATTTGCACGCGTAAAAAAGCGCACGGAAATCAAAACGCAAATACTTGTTCTGTGTCTGGGGTGTTGTGGTACCATGGTACTCGTTCACAAAAAAGCCGTTGTAAGATTCGAACCCACCAAACATAGATCAAAAAGCGCGTAACTACCAACTGAGCTCAGGGCCTCGCAAGGGTTTTTTTGCAAACTGTAGAAATATTTTACAGCAACGTTGAGATATACAACTATATCTCAGTTAGTCACTGCTATGTATTCTGTGATACATACAAAAGTCGCTACAATCAAAATAATTCTACACTCTAAAAAATGTGTCGAAATCTTACATCACGGAAGCGCCAACCAATAAATGATCATCTACGCGTGCTCTTTCGCTACTTTCCAATAAGCAATTACTGTCCAATAAAAATTGATATTTTCTTACAAACAGAATAATGTCACAACTTTACGATATATCAACTATTATCGCTTAGTTCCGCGTGTCTTGTAAAATGTATAAAAATAAAAGAGCTTAGAAAAATGCCGCGCAGTTAGAACCTACATTTTATAGCTACTGGCCAATAAATTTTATTAATTTATGATTATATATTATGACTTCATATATTTACTGGTAAATAAAACTAGCGTAACAAGCGAAAGGAGGATTTGAAGTGTAACGAGTCCTTCAAACTTTATATATGCGGAAGAAAAAATCATAATAGGTACCTATTCTTTTCCGAGGTCGAGGTTATTGCGGAGTCTGATGGACCATCATTTATGCCCATATTTTTATTCCATTCTAATAAAGTTCCTCCTAAGATCACTCGATGATAGAAATCCACCTGATTTTGTAAAAGCATCATTATGGTTTCAACCTACACTCGCAAGCAAAAAAACTAGGTGGCTCCGAGTTGGTAGCAAAAATCTGAAATCTCTGGAACTAAAACCGCTAGCATCACATCACACTAATATTATAAAGGTGAAAGTTTGTGTGTATATGTGTATGTTTGTTACACTTTCACGCTCAAACGGCTGAATGGATTTGGATGAAATTCGGTACCAGGATAGCTTATACACTGGATTAACACATAGGCTACATTTTATCCCGGAAAAGTGAAATTTTTCCGTGGGATGAGCAAATAATTAAAATACTTTTTATCCGCGGGTGAAACCGCGGGGCGCAACTAGTGATCGAATTAACAATGATTTATTAAAGGTTATATTTATATATATAGCATTAAATATTGAAGCCGTGAATTTATTATATTTTAAAAATGCTAATTTATTTATTTATTTAAAACAGCATGAAATGGAAAAAATGCGTTTCGTAGCGAAATAACATTAATGGAAAACAAGTATTTTGATGAAAGAATGTTATTTTAAGCATTTTAATACTTAGTATTACTTCCGCGTGCTATCAGTATCGAATTTATGCAGTTTAACATATACAGACAAACAGAAAACTTTCACTATTTTATGTTAGTAACGATTTTTATGCTTAAATTTAAAAGGTTCGTTAGATAGATTTAATTATTATTATTGGCTCATCGATTGGCTGATAGAAATACGAGGTGTTTAATTTACTATTGTTTAAATTTATCGCGGAAGATCCGTCTGAGGCAAGGCAATATAAAAAAAAATGCATGCGGTTTCACTACTTTAAAAATTAATAAATGTTTTCTATGAAGAAATTTTGCTATTTACAATACTTAGGGCTTCGTTCTCTATATCCGAGTAAAGTCTCGATTTACTACCGTCCACATAACACTAGCCGGCGAGTAGACGTGGCAAGTAACTTGCGCGCGTTTCACAAACGAAAACGGAGTTTCGATTAACTACTCGTTGACTAACAATTTGTAGTCATCTGTGACAAGGTAAATTGTGCATTGTATTCGTTCAATTCCACGTCAGTACTGTCAGTTACGTCAAACGTCATTTTGTAAATTTTCATGTATTTGATTCAGATTGTGTAGAGTTGTTGGGTATTTGAATTTGTGTGATTTGTTTTCTTCTTTAGTGATTTTATTTACGGTTCATCGTGGACAAAGCTAAAAGAGGACGAAGTATAATTTTTAGCACACAAGAGCGTGACATACTAGTTACGATATTATAAAAATACAAACATGTAATAGAAAATAAACAAAGTGATGCCACCACGTGGAAGAAAAAAGAAGCTGCTTGGGAAGATATTAGTAAAGAATTTAATGCTCAATCTGGGGGAGTATTGCGAACAAGCAAAACGTTAAAAATTAAGTACGAAGGCTTAAAACGGGCGGTCAGAAAAAAGTGTGCTGTTTTACGCTCGGAACTGTACCGTACGGGTGGTGGAGCAAATACTACTAACTTATAATGACATTATTTATTATTTTGTATCACTCACCTTTGTGTTATAGACGTTACTTTATGCATTATTTGGTTATGAACCTGGTTCACTGCATTTTTAGATAGGCGAAACCTTGCAAAAAAGTCAATCATCCAAGTCAGAAAAATAATCAACACGTATCTTAAACACACGATTCCTCGGGATTCTCGGCCGAAAAAATACTCTAGTTCGTCAATTTGATGATCAATGAAATCAAATAAGTCCATTTTTATTTTCATAAAAATCTGCAAATAAACAATACTCCACGCACGAGCTTATGCTGCGTTACCCGTCGATTAAACGCACCTAATCGGTAGCTGATGTGGCCTGTAAGTTACGGCCTAGGTTACAGGTCGGTTAGCGCTACTCCGACATAGTGAAATTCGTTGCTACAGTTACAGGGAACTTTACGCGGTGATTAAGCAACTCGGAACTTTACTCGAATATAGAGAACGAAGCCCTTAGGATACTTAAGCTTTTTAATATTCATGGCTCCTCCTTTATATTATACTAACTTTAGAGTCTAAATTATCAAAAGATGTAAATAATTAATAACGCCCAACGATCACATACTTAAATTCCGAAACCTAACTAGAATTTACTGTACCTATAAACAAGGACCATGGTCCTATAACACATTTTTTTCACGTTGTAATTAACGCTGTTGGTATCTACCGACCTTTACAGCGTCACCGGGCAACAGCGTCACCGGGCAACAGCGTCACCGGGCAACAGCGTCACCAAGCGGGTCCTATAACACCCAGACACAGAACAAGTATTTGCGTATTTATTCTGTGCCCAAATACTTATCCTACTATGGGAATCGTACCCGCCGCCCTCGAGTTATGTTCCGACCTGCTCAACCACCACACCATAGAGGTGTCAAATGTAGTGATGAGCGCCAAGTTTATATCGTCAGTATACCTCTTCTCAATTCTATCCCTTACTAGTTGCGCCCCACGGTTTCACTTTTGCGGATAAAAAGTATTTTAATCATCTGCTCATCCCACGGGAGCATTTCACTTTTCCGGGATAAAATGTAGCCTATATGTTAATCCAGTGTATAAGCTATCTTGGTACCGAATTTCATCCAAATCCATTCAGCCGTTTGAGCGTGAAGGTGTAACAAACATACACACATACACACATACAAACGTTCGCCTTTATAATATTAGTGTGATAGTGTGATGGTACGCACCAATTTTATGTAGATCTTTCTGCAATACATCTTTGTTGTCTATTTTAAGGGCTGACTGATAACACGACTATAAAAAGCTTCAAGATCCACGTGCCCCAGTGCAACAGTCATAGTCTTGTTTAATAAGGACATCACGCTTTCTGAACTCGAGTCTTCATTTTAGTACTCGTGACTGATTTAGAGATTCCTAGCTCGTCTTTTGGAATCATGAATGTGATTACAGCTAATAAGGATCATGATGGCATGCGGTGGAAGTAATCATTTAAACATCCATATTTTCCTTTAGGTACCTGCCATTTTTGAAGTAAAACTTCTTTACGCGCGCTTGACTTGGGGAGTAAGCTGGTAAATACGAGGTGAGTGGAAGGTGAAGGCGGTTCACGTAGATCTCTTTGTCAACATAACACTACTTAACACATTTTACTAGGTGGTAGGACTTTGTTGCAAAGTTCGTCTAGGTAGGTACCACCGCTTTGCCAGTTGTTCTGCCGCCAAGCAGTAGTGTGCAAGCACTACTGTGTTCCGGTTTGAAGGGCATTGTAGCTAGTGAAATTACTGGGCAATTGAGACTTTATGATCTGATCACACAGTCGAGTAATCTTATTACCAGACTGTGCTGATGTCTCAGGATGATGTGCGCAGTGTAGTGTCGCTTGAAACTTTATGTTTTAGGGTTCTGAGTGACACTATTCTGTTATGGGCGGCCGGCAAAAGTTAGTTGGCCTTCCGCTGAATGTGGGTTTCAATTCGATCCCACAGGACCCAGGACAAACATATGTGTGATGAACATCGATGTGCACTCCGTCCTTTACCACTTCACCAAATGCTTTCCATCCAAAGGTAGCCTGGAAGAGATCGCTTTTAGCGATAAGGTCGCCGATTGTTACACTTTATATAAATCATTGTTTTTTCTTTGTATTTTTATTATTTGGTGGGTACTATATGTCTATCTATGTTTGTTCCGTGTCTTAATGCTATATTGCATTCTAAGGTTCGTATTACATGCTCAGTCATCGATCGGTGCTCAAGCAGAGATTTCTCTGCTTGAGCATCGTTTTTAATACGGAACTATGTATGTATTAATAAAAAAAAGGAATATAAGTATTCTATCAATTATCTGGTTCAAATAGAGCCAGCTTTGCTTAGTTTGGAGCTAGATGACGTTGTGTGAAATGTCCGCAAATATATATATATTTATTTAAAGAAAAGAAAGACAGATGAATATCGCAAAAACTATTATTTTGTATTTTACCTATTTAATATATTACAAAAAAATGTTCTCAACAATCCTCAATATTCCGATTTTACTTTGGTGATAGTTTTATGATACGTAAGTGCAGATTAATGATTAATTATCTAACACGCTTATTCCCATTAGAATACCAAGTATTATGACTAGTTAGTGGGAAGAAAAGTTCTTGTTACATTACTGGTTATGAAGTAGGAATAGTGATTATGCACTCGGCTGTACGTACGCATCACGGCGACTTCACACGACGGCGACCTTGCAGATATGGAGCGACGTAATCGTCCGTAATTGTGGAATGAACATTGGAATGTCACAATCAATCGTATTCTACGCGAACGCATAAGTAAGCATGTTTTTGTTTCAAGTAAGAAGAAACTTTCTATAAAGGTTAAATCTTAATTATTTCTATATTCTACATATTTTTATATTGTTATGGATTAAGGCGAAGAGTCAGGTATTATTAGCTTCTGCACTGTGAGTATTTGTACAGACAGACAAAAGCTATAGACCATAGTAGTCACGCAAGGAAATTTATTATGCACGAGCTTCTGCCCGCAGCTACGCCCGCGGCGTGGCCTATGGGAAAATAATTCAACCACCCATTTCACCCTCTTAAGGGTGGAATTTCGAAAAATCCTTTCTTAGCGGATGCCTACGTCATAGCATCTACCTGCACGCCAACTAGTTAACTTTTCAAGGCAATTTCGTAGCACGAGCCTAACCACATTTATGGTTTGTGGTTTTTCAATATGTTTATTTCTGCGGTATTATTTTTATCGTTTTTAGGTGTAGTTCTATGCTCTATTTTGTAGCCGGATTATTTGACAATATCTATCCGGATACAAAATAGAGAGAATGAGAACAAGGACGAGGAGAGGTGAGGGGATATGCGATTATATTCTATGCGATAGAAAGAGAGGCGAGTAATTTTTTTTAGCATGCAGCGCTTTGTCCCTTCTAAATTATGTCTCTGTTGCGTGTTATATAGAGTCGCTATTTATCTGAATGTATTTTTGGAACGAATCTTCTACGTGGTACTAATATTGTGTATTATGTGATAATAATAATAATAAAATATTTTATGTTATTTTAGTTAAAAATGAACTAAAGCAAATAAACAACGTGTTTAAGTCTTTTGTTAGATGTAGAAAAATAGCAAACAACGATCAGATTTTCAAAATTACAGCTCAAAATTGACGTACAATTTAGTCATCAGCTGGATAATAATAACTATTAAACTTAACGACGACATAGAAAAATAATCCCTTGACATTTCAGAAAAGAAGCATCGACCTCGACTGCGTACCTAAACATACGTACCTAGCCATTTACCTTCTAAGTAAAGATATCGTGTTCACATAGCAATTAACAGTTGCTTTGTAAAATTAAGATGAACAGTGTGTTCTTCGCATTTCTTTGACGCATCTAGTCTTGTAACATAGTTGGATTATAAGCCGGCGGCCTTGAGGTCGACTGACATTCCATGCCCTTTCTTCCACCTTGCTGGCTATGTCTTCTTGAACGGTGATTGCATACCTGATTCGTTATTAATATGCTACTGTACCTCGACTCTTCAAGGCCGAGTCTATGCAGTCCTTAATTTTATATGCCTACGTCCAACTTAACTTTACACCTTAAACTGGTTGATTTAAAGTCTATTTCACTTCAGTTGATGGTGAATATCTATTTCTGAATAGTACGTGATTAGAGTGTATTCGGCGCCATCTGTTGCCCAAAAATGGAAAGTGCAGATTTAAGATCGCAGTTTGATTAATTTACTTCCTTGTTTTGGCTGCCTGGAGTGTTTATTATTGTTTCAGTATTTATTAGAAAAAGAGTAATGTTTGTGTGCCACGGTCTATATGTATCTGTATAATATTAATATATAGGTAAGTGCATAATATTACGTGCATATTTGACAGCCTCTGTGGTGTGATGGTTGAGCAGGTCGGCTCATAACCCGGAGGCGGCGGGTTCGATTCCCGCGGCGGGACATGTATTTGTGCACAGAAAGAAAAGCGCAAAAACTTGTTCTGAGTATGTGTGTTGTGATGTGACTATGGTCCTCATAGTTCCTGGGTCCCTAAACACAGGGAATCCTAGTTAGGGTCCAAGAGCTATGTATGTGGTCGTTGGGCATCATTGTTGTAAAACAAATGGCAACACTGTCTTACTGTTCTGTGATGACATGTTAGACGTTGTGAATGATTTCATGTTACCAATAAGACAAATGTGAGGATAATTTATAATCATACACTACATAATAGTATACTCCAAGCAAATGATTTTGTATTCCTTTCACTCAGTAAAAACTATTTTGCAACATCCATTCATAGTGTTGCATTTCAACTGTATGAATTTATATGCAATTTAACTTCCAAACACATGAATAGGTGACTTTATTATTCCTTTACAAATCTGGCTGGATCGTTAATCGTTATTATCTTGGGCATAATGCGACCTTTAAAAACTACAAGTGCTGTGTGAGCTGATTCCGCACAGTTGTTATGAGCGATTTTTTGAAGCGTTTGATCATATTCACCTGATTATAAGTGCCAGTTTGGCATGGTCAAAGATGGCGTCACGCTACAACTGGATTAGGAACTGGCAATTAAAAATATAAGGTGATCCAGCGTTTTGCTGGGCCATTCATAGTCCAAACGGCCAAAGAATGAAATGCTCTTCCAGCAACAGTGTTTCCTCCTGGGTATAACCTGGGTCTTTTTAAGTCAAGAGTGAATGGACATCTCATGGGCAAGCGTGCTCCACCTTAGACAACTTCGTCACTTACCATCAGATGAGTTGTTGTCAAATGCACGCCCATTTTAGCATTACAGTTGATCCATTGTTTCCAAGCTGCACCACTTTTTGAGGCAGACAGTGAAATCCAAGTTAAAATTGGCAATTAAACTGAGGAATGATATTCCAAATTCTAATCGGATGCAATGACGAAATAGTCGAGTTCGACGATTCTTTATAGATACAAAATGTGAAAAGTTTTGCCTAGGGTCGCACGTGTCGGTAGGCGTGGAGTCTTATATTTGTCAACAGTTTCACCTGATGATAAGTGGGGCATGCTTGCCAAGAAAAAGCTTTAATAACTCCCAAATTATATCAGGAAATAAAGACGCTGGTAAGATGTTCAATTCCTTTACCGTCCGCATAATATATTGAGAACCTAACTAGGTAAGCTGCTACTAGTTTGCGTCAAACACAAAGGATCGCACAAAGGAAGGCCTTGCGATGCGTTAACAGTTCGTCTTAAATTAGGCTGAGAGTTCTGACTCGCATGCGTAATACATCTTTGTGAAATTTGAATGGTAAACTTTATGTCTTACTAACTTTATGGTCATCCAATAATCTTGGAACGTAGCAATAACATACACCCGACCTGACACAGGTAGAGTGATTTGATAAAGATTGAAAGAAAAGATCTAAAGAGTTTCTTAATAAGCAAATGCTGTTCTTCTTTATTTTTTAGCGTCATCGAGTGGGAAAACAGGGCGAACGCACACGGCAAAAGTGGAAGGCTAGCTAGCTCTAGTGCACCCTTAGACTGGAAACCTCGGCGTGGAACTATGCCGGGAGAAGAGGATCGAGAAGATTACACCCATTGAAAAAGAGCATCATATATTATGATGCTCTATAAGCTAATAATCGTACTCAGTGGCATACCTTGATGATGATGATGATGATGAGAAATGAGAGGCCTACGTACAACTCTTTCTCGCTACTGGTGCATGCACCAGTAGTGAGTATTGCTTGCAAGCAATCCGTCACAATGCAGAACAGAAAACTCTGATCCGAAAAGATTAAACCTGTAAAGAAGAAGCTACAAGAAACTTTACAGTGATGTATTTTTTTTCTCTACTGTCTTTTACAATACATTTAATTTTTTACAGTTGAGATAATGAATATATTACAAAAGTAACCACTACGTCACACCGGTGCAAGAAGAATACTGAGATGATCTTAATAAACATTACAAAAAGAAACTGAAATTATAGATAGCAACAGGCAATAGGCAAAGTACCTAAGATTTCATACAAGATAAATGTACCGTCATTGGAAATAGGTAAAATTTGCATTAGCAATGTTTTTATCAATTTTATGGTCCATTAAAAACTTACTTATTACCGGACTATTAACAGAAGATAATTGAACCTGACTAATAATAAAAGTATTTACGCCTACGCTGAATAATCGATGAACGAATAGATCTCCGAGAAAATGTCAATAGATATCACGTCCATGAATAGATACTAAAAATAAAAGAACTAGTAGCGAGAAACATTATTGATTAATATATTTAATAATAATAATAACGTCCAACGATGACATACAATAGATCTTAGACCCTAACTAGGATTCCCTGTGACTAGGGGACCCATTACTGACGAGTAGTGGAACGTGTATTACTGTATGGGCAAGAGAGATGGAGTTTTACTAAGTCGTGCTTGTCGTCTAAAGCACACTCGTTTTTATTTAAGTTACCATTCTAATAAAAGTGGTTGATGTAATAATAACAGCTAAAATATATTTTCCTTTGAAAATAATATATTCAATGATCGTCATTAGAAAGATCATTAAATCATCGACATACAAAGACAAAACTCATTATTTTCCTCCTATTTGATTTCGTCATCACATTTTAATGGAATTTATTGTATCATCGAAATATATAAAGGTTTGCAGGTGAGAGATTTCTTTAAATGTACGAATATCCTGATATTTTACTGATGTTAAGCGACGTGGCAGTCGAAGATGTGGCACGGTGGCCTATGAGAAATAAATGATATTTTAAAATTATGTATAGAAGAATAAATAGTTTTCCTCAGAACACTGAACCGCAATTGAAGCTAAAGTAAATAAAAAAAGCTTATAGAATACAGAGTGGAGATCATATAATTATCACCCCTGAACAAACTAACCAATTAACTAACTAAGATAACTCCAACGCAGCCAAAGTACCATACATGACAAGAAAACGAAAATATTTTTGTAAGTAGTGTAAAAGGCAATTTTCGAAATACCGCTCTAACATCAGCGACCTCTATTTACATGACAAAAATAATATTCTACCTATCTGGTTTCGTAATATTCCAAGCAAAAAAATTCATAGAACAATATTGTATATACTATAATAAATAATAAGAAAAAAATGTTCTCTTAACTTCATAACTATTCTTGGACACAAAGAAAAAAGAGAACTCAACAAAAACTTGTCAAGGGCAAAGCCGTAAGGAAATAGAGAAGATGTTTTCTAACCAAAAAAGGACAGACGACAATTCTTTTAACAACTCGCCTTTCGCATATACTTGTACACATATGCTGTGCATGCCACAGTCTGAATCTAATTAATTGTTCCAAGGTCGCGGCTTTGTCTGAGACTATTTGTTACCATCGACTATGGCTACAGATGTGGACAATTCATGAGAGAACGCGAGAGTGGTTAGTGGAGGTTTACTTATAGAACAAGATTAAATCATAAGTCTAGAGATAAAAAGAAAGGGAGAGATTTTTTATTGTTTGATAGTTTTTTGTTTGACCACTATCTCACCTGATGGTAAGTGACGAGGTGGTCTAGGATGTAACACGCTTGCCTTGAAGATACCTGTTCACTCTCGATTTGAAGACTGCCAGGTTACAGTTTTCGAGAATACAGCCGCTGGTAAAGCGTTCCACTCTTTGGCTGTTCGCATGATAAATGGAAGCAAATCGCTTTGTTCGCGCATGTGGGAAATTAACCATGTAACGGTGGCGTTTTTTCGACAGAGACACATCACCAATTCGTCAAATCTTAATTACCCGCTATTTAAACGGTACCACTGTACTATCATTGATTCTGTAGCCGATGTCTTAAACTCGGATTTAGTAACTTGGCTTAAGTAGTAAAGGAAATACTTCAGTGTGTCTCTAAGACCAGTGTAATTATTATGGAACCGCTATTAATTCAAGCTTTAAAAAATTGATAATACAAATATTCATTATGTTATTTACAATGACTATTTGCCGATTAGTTATATGTTAAAAAAGTATAAAGTTTAAACTTAGTTTTTTTTCCTATTCCTTTTTGTTTGAAACTAAATAAAATATAACTATTTCGTTTGTAGTTTTAAATTAAATCTTGTAACTTGTTCCGAATTGTAATGATTACATTACTTTAATACGCTTCAATGTTTTGCATTCCGCGCTTGCATTGTATTGTTTACGATCAAAACTTTGTTCAAACTTAAATCAAGCTCGATTTGTTTAAGTTTTATTGTATTTGTTGAATTGTTATGGCTTCTGCTAAAGATATATTCAAGCATTAGAAAAACGTTTATTAATACTATAAATACGTGAACTGTATATTTTTTTCCAATACAGGATCGTAGTAGTAACTACTTTGTCCAATTTGTTCCGCTCTTTGGCTGTACATGGTGTGTATGGCTGTATAGTTTTAATTTATAATTATTTAAATTTTGTATCATTACAGATAGAATAATCACTCATGGTCGAAGAATGGTGCCAACCAATATTTCTATGACTATTGACGCTATGACATAACCACCAGTAGCAGTAGAATTAGTAAAACAGGACCCTCATCATTCCATTGGACTGTTTTGTATACCGAATTTGCATTCAATCGGTTCGCATATTTGAATTGAATTCAAAAGTTTAAGCCATTGAATCAATAATGTATTGAAGTGCGATGTCATTATGGAACTAACAAATATTTTAATACTTTTTTTTGTACTTCAAACTTGTCTAGCATTACCACGCTCTCGCCTGATGGGAAGTGACGATGCGATCGAAGGTGTAGCATGCTAGCCAAGTAAAAAATTTGCTGATTGAAATTAACTATTAACTCAATAAACATAAGGAAAACAAAAGGCAAAGCATACTAAATATACTCTACTCTACTAGTCCCCCTAGCACGGGCGGTGGAGTAAATATACTTTCCCCCCTTTACTCTAATTGTAGCGGGTAAAACAGGGAAAATATAACTCTACCACCCGCGTGCAAAGAGCAAATTTAGATTGAGTTTTCTCAATCACTTAGCAATTTATTATAGCTCAATATTATTTCGCTTTAAGCCTAAGACATATTTATAGTCGACGGTAGCTCTTAAAGTGCTAATAACTGTTTTAAGCGCTTCTACTTTATTATGATTGATTTCACGCGATATACAGATATTGAAATTTAATGATCGTCGGTGCATTGATTGTATTTAATTTAAATACCATAGCGGTTAAACAGCTTTATGGAAACGAAGGTAGTGCCATAAACTATGCATATTAGACTTTATAATAGGTATGGCCTTTTTGTCATAGGTAATATGATATACGACTTCGTATTATGATACCTTATAATGCTTTTACCAATCACAAATATTTAATTGTTTCATGTATATATTTTAAGATTAGAGTATGATCTATTTTTACAAAGAAAAAATATAGTTTTTCTACTCCTAAACGTTATCCGATTTTGATTATCTTTTATATAATGTCTACAGTGAAGAACTATGGTTGTACGTCTTTTTGTAGTTTCCGCAATATCTACGTAAATATAGCCTTAAGTGACGAACTTTTAGCGTCAAAATTATAACTAAAAAAAGCAGTTGTAGTTAGAATAAAAACATTTACAAATACTATTATAATACTATTCAAACGATTGACCCCAAAAATAGTTTTGTTTTATTGAGATTTCGAGGGTAAAAACCATTTCTCCCCGAAACGTAAAACGCAGATAAATTCACTCACAGACTATTATCCCTGTCACACGTGCACATAGCAAAGCGACAACAATCATATTTTCAAATACTAGAATGGTCCTCTTAATTTCAAACTATAACAAGCCTTTATGACAATCTTTGATAGGCGTACAAAGTAGTAGTAAGTCTTCCGTAGTGGACGACTTCCAGCTGGTACTGAGTTTTCTGTTCTGCATTGTGCCGGATTGCTAGCACCAGTAGTGTAAAAGAGAACTTCCTTTTTTTCAAACTCATATATTGTATGTAATATTTGACAATAAGCATTCTATATGATTAGTACAATAACTTAATTTTAAGTGCATAATATAATTTTGACTTGTAAAAGTGCTAAAAATAGCCTATTTGCAATAAATCTTTTGACTTTGACTTTGTGATTTGAAGATGGCACAATTCAACTGCTTTCAGGAATGGAAGGAATGTAAATAGTAGAGGAGTAGATTAAAATTTAAAATACAGTTTAATGTATTGACAAGTTTTTCACCTTCAAGATCAAACGTGCCTAGAGCCGGCGCAGGCGCAGCGCGGTGGGCGGACGATTACAGAGTGTGCAAACATCTGTGCCCACCTGAACGCCGCGTAATTAATGATAGCGAACAAAAACAATGCGCGAAGCGACAGTGGAGTTGTCCTTTTTAATGTCACCACGGTTTCGTTGGAAATATATTTTTTTAATAGGTTTGTACTTGTATTCTAACACCGATCATCTCTTAAGGGAAAGGGAAAGAAACATATCTGTCTGTTTACTTTACTCATAGTCTGATATTGCAGTTTTATCGAGAAAGCTCCAACTTTGATGCGGTCTTTTCTTTTAATTATTTAGGTACGACTTGATTTTACCTTGTTTATAAAGTATTTATAACCTTACCACATTTTTTGCACTGATTTTGAGGTTTTATATGTACTTTTCACTCTAAGCCTTTATGCCGATATCGTAACAAAAGCGGTCAGTCATAAACAAAAATGTTTAGTTCCATATTATTTTTAACGGACCTTAAGACCTAATTCACTTATTGTAGATATTTAAATTGATTGTTAAGGACAACTGACAAGTAGGACGTTTGTCTTTAATGAACGCTCTTTTGGTTTAACCAATACATTTACTTGACAGCCTCTGTGGTGTAGTGGTTTAGCAGGTTGGTTCATAACCTGGAGGTGGAGGGTTCGATTCCCACGACAGGACAAATACTTGTGGACAGAAAAAAAAGAAATAATATTTATTCTGTGTCTCGGTGTTTTGGGACCATAGTCTTCGTAGTTCTTGGGATACAGGGAATCCTAGTTAGGGTCCAGGATCTATATTATATGTGATCGTTGGGCGTAATTATGATAATTATTATTTCAAATGGAAAATCGGAATTTCTGTATAAACCATTGTCGCCCTCACCGTTTTGTATATCATAGAAACACCTCTTTGTTCACGTACGTAGGATGTGGTATGATTAATCGACAAGCTTACAGTCTGTTAATTGCTTGTTTAGTTAACTACACACAATGGGATATTCATGTAGGACCCCACGGGTTGTCCTAATCATTTGCCCCTGGCTTGTACTATTATTTATTCTGTGCCCCTGGTACCTCCAAGTATTAATAAATCACAACCATTTCATTACTAGAACCAATTTACACATCTAAATATAATATAACTCAAAGGTGACTGACTGACAGTGATCTATCAACGCACAGCCCAAACCACTGGACGGATTGAGCTGAAATTTGGCATGCAGGTAGATGTTATGACGTAGGCATCCGCTAAGAAAAGATTTTTCGAAATTCCACCCCTGAGAGGGTGAAATGGGTGGTTGAATTATTTTCCCATAGGTCACGCCACGGGCAAAGCTGCAGGCAGAAGCTCGTCATAAAATATGAAAGTATTGTATCTACAATTGAATAAGTCACATCCTAATTAAAGTAAATACGTAAAAATAAAATATTAATAACATATTGATAATAATACCTGATAACAGATGGCGCAAATGTCAACACATACTTATTTATATTTATTTATCATAATGCCACCAAATTCATTTATTTATATTTTTTTCTGTGCATAAGTTGTCCTGCTATGGTAATCAAATCCGCCACCTCCAGGTTATCAGTCTACTTGCTCAACCACCCCACCATAGAGGCTGTCATTCATCGATAAATCCTACATTTATTCCATTCCATCCCTAGTGGTATCCAATCGCGATCGTATCTGCAACCGGTTGCAATTTACACTGCGACTGTAAATTCACACAACACCATTAATGTTGACGTTTAACTCAAATTATAGCCAATTAGCTCTACGAAATTTAATGAACATTATTATTATTATAGGGATGCAAGGGAGTAAATCACCACCTTAATACTCCAAGCCAACCTCACCTGCCCGTGGTCATCCTGCTAGATAACGACCGACTGATGGCGGTATAACCATCCCAAACTAGCGTAGTTAAATTCCACAGACCGGTGACGGGCAGCAGCGTCACCGGTGCAAAGAGCTACGTTCTGCGATCGGCAACCCGCTTGCCCAGCGTGGCGATTATGGGCATTTACCTCCCAAATGATAAGCCAGAACAGAACATGGGCTCAATGGCGTACCTTGGGAGAGGCCTATGTCCAGCAGTGGACTAACACAGGCTGATGATGATGATGATTATTATTATTATGTCCAATGGTCTTGGCCATCTAAGATAGTAAAAAGCATGCCAAAGACTCGATTGTGCCAAGTGTGAAGGCTTAATCACACGTAATCGAACTTTATTTGTATTCCTTTTTTTTGAATAGCCTAATTGTGTTAATCTGTACCGACCTTTACGTATTTATATTTAGGTCAGCTCATAATCTGTAGGTGGCGTGTTCGATTCCCGCGATTAGACAAGTATTTGCACATAGAAAAAAAGCGCGAAATTTTGTTCTGTGTCTGGGTTGTGGGACCATGGTCCTCGTAGTTCCTGGGTCCCTAGACACCGGGAAACCTAGTTAGGGTCCAAGATCTATGTATGTGAGCGTGGGGTGTTATTATTATAAGAACTTAAGTACCAAGTGGAATGACAGAGCTTCTTCTGCACCTTGTGGACACCATGTTTTATGCCTTCGTATTATCAGGTTGGTAAAAAAATTAAATACATCACTCAATACCTACTTTATGGCGAATTTTTTGAAGTAAAGTTGCTTAGGCACGCTTGACTTGGGGGTAAGCTGGTGAGGCGAAGGGAAGTTGAGATAGAAATAAAGAGTTACGTTTCGTTTATTACTATAAGGGACAGAGAAATGGAGCTAAAGAAATTTTACTTCAGCCGTGTGGTCTAAAGCTCACTCTTTTTTATTTGTAGCTAACTTCTACCTGCGGCTTCGCCCGCGTGGCCTATAGAAAACGAAGAAACATATTTTTCATAAATAATTCAACCACTCGTTTCACCCTCTTAGGGGTGAATTTCGATAAACCCTTTCTTAGTGGATACACTAAGATCTAACACTTTACAAAGAACACACCTTCCCAATTTCAAGTCTCTAAGACCAGCGGTTTAGGCTGTGCGTTGATCACTCAGTCACGACTTTGAATTTCATTTGTAATAGACTATCTTACCTGGTGGTAAGCGACGTTACGGTCCATAATGGAGAATGCTTGCCTATACGACCCCGGTACACTCATGCCTTGAAAACATCCAGATTATATTGTTCAGGAAACGAAGGCACTGGTAAGGTGTTCCATTCCTTTGCCGTCTCCATAATAAATGTTGAAGTGTAACGCTTTGTAAGGATTGGAGGAATGCATACCATATACAGATGTAATGTTTCCGTGTCATGTTGTGCTATAATATTATAGAAACTGACGTGAGTAGTACTCATCATTACAACTATTACACGGCTAACACTCACGAAATACAGTCGAATAACTCGACCGGTGTTCGGGCAATATAGATGCCCATCCTCAAGGAGTACGCGCGGCGGCGGTGGCAGCTCGGCGCTGACCAGCGGCGCAGTTGTAGTGATGTTGTGCTATGGTTAAAAGGACATGGAGGTATTGAGTTGTGAAAATCCGTCACACATCATACGAAATGTAGTTTGCAAAAATGTTTTGGATACAGTGAATGCAACATATTAGGGACACTTCCAGTGTGACATATTCTAGGATGGAAAGGAAACATGAACAAAATGTCTTCGCCTTAATAGAGACAATAAGATTAGTGTTAATGGACACGGTCTTAGAAAATTTTTAGAGGTTTAAGTAAAATTAAAATTGCTTATTAGCTATATATCTATGGCTAGATCGTAATACAATTTCTAATTGTACTTTTCCTATGGTACCCTTAAGATAAGCATTCTTGCTTATCTTAAAGGTAACATAGGAAAAGGAAAAAATATATACATATATCCTAGGCTGCGGTAACCGCTTCTCAGCATCAGGTGTGCCGTATGTTTCTTTATACTCTATGTCATTCTGTAAAGCACAACCGAATCATCAAAAACTAACCGAAAAAGTGAAGAAAACTAAATAATATCCAGATTTTTTTAAAGATCTAAAAATAACTGGATTTTTAATTTCGTAGATATTTCGTAAATAAAAACGAAAAATTTAAATATCCCGTTGGTGGGGGAGAAAGCGCCCAGAATGCTGGCAGCATTACCACGTTGAATGGAAATGCTTCTATATTTTATAAATTAGTAATTATTCATTTTTATTTATTTTAAGTTATTAGGTATAATTCAGTTATTTAGGTCTAGTTTAGATTTATATTAACGGTTATTAAATATAGGTTCATTTAATATAGATTAAAAAAGTTATAATACGATATTTCGTTGAACACGTCTCTAAATCATATCTTACCTGACAACCTTAAACAATCTTCTAACGATTGTACATCATAACCGTTTTTTATGTTAATGAATGATGTGACAAGCGGCTCGCTAAGTCAGTGTTAAGCGACACGGTCACCCATAACAGATGCAGTGTCACTCGGATCTCTAAAATATAAAGTTTTGCGTGACTGCACTGCGCACATCATCCTGAGACATCAGCACAGTCTAGTAATATGATTACTCAACTGTGTGATTAGACCGTGAAGTTTTTATTTGCCCAGCAATTTCACTAGCTACAGTGCCTTTCAACCCGGAACACAGTAGAGGTTGCGCACTACTGCTTGGCCGCAGAATAACTGGCAAAGCGGTGCTACCTACCTAGACAAACTTTGACAGAATAGAAAAGTCTTACCACCTAGTAAATAAGTACAGAAGTACATAATATAAAACTTCGTCGCATTAGTTAAAGCAACGTATAGTAGCTATTAAACTGCGTTTAAATTTTAAACAGCTTATTTAAGGCATATAGCATCCAGAAGTACGTGCTACGCATAGACCTGGGTTTTCATATTATGTGTTAGTACTTCGTTTTACAACACTCCATTGTTCTTATGTGATCAATTCTCGAAAATAAATACACGTACTTAGTATAACAGTAAGTGATGTATAGTTATATAAAATTGTGATATGTTTGTATCCTGATTATACAGTATTAAAGTATACTTTACTTACTGCTTCTGTGTATTTATATATATCAAGTCTCAAAGACCTTAGTTACATTCTTGACAGCGAAACGAAAGTAAGAAATGAATCGAATGTTGTATTTAGCGGAATCACACTAGATATTCGTATGTCATTTTGTATTTAAGATGAATTAAAACTAAAACAACTAACCTAAAACTAAAATTAACTAACTTTTCAATAAATAAATAAAAAGTTATTTATAATCGTTAAATCTTTAAATAATAATATAATAATCCTTAATCCTTATCTTTAATTACAATCCTTAAAAAAGTGTTGTTGTTAGTTTCAAACTAAAATTATAATAGTAAGAAATGAAACGTAAAATCTGTTGAGCTCAAATTTTTTAGCAAAGTTACTATTTGCTTACTACAGAGGCTTGGTTTTATACAACCACAGTCACAAGACAACACTAGCTACAAAAAATGAAGATGAAAAAACATTTTCTCGTATTTGAATCACGCACGAGGAAAATAAGTGTTCAAGGCCCAATGAAATTTGTCATTCAAGTAGTCTAGCGGCGCGGGCGGCGCGGGTATGCGTGTGCGCAGGTACTCAATAGGCGGCTGGAAGATTTTCTTCTGAGACACACTGGGTGCTTAGATTTTTTACTACTATTTACTGACTGTTTTTATATTGATTTTTGAAGAGAATCATGTGCGTTTCGATTTTCTACGTGACATTTACTAAAAAGCAAGGTCACAGTTCTTAAATGCTATAAAAATACGGAATAATTATAACAAAATGTATTTACGACCGAAATAAAATAATTGTGATGAAATCTAATATTTATGTAGAAACAACATAACATGGCTCCAACAAAAACAAAAAAATAACCATATAAGCCCTCTTCTAGAGGTCACTTTTCAAGTCTAGACCTCAACCTCAAGCATGTTCCGAAACTGATGCTGTCAGTTTTGACAGTACATTTCAAAGCGGCTAATTCGAGGCAACAAAAAATCCTGAGTATGTCGAGGGCCTTACAAGGAAGGCAGATCGACACGTCGCTCACCGAAAATTACCTGCGTAAGTTTGCGTCAAGAATTTTTAGATTTGCTTCCGTATTCCTGGTGTCTCAGGGTCACGATAAATCGCGAGTGCTTTGAGAATAGGCCTCGGATTTTGGGATATGAGGATGTATTTCTTATCTTTAGTTCCTTGTATTGTTTAACAAGGATGTGCGATTCTTAACTTTATACTTTTTGAATAAAGATACTATTGTTATACACGAAAAATTAAACCATAGTTATTGTCTTACGTTACGATTACACAAATATTAATGATTTTAAAGTTATCTAAATATCCAAAGTTATATTTGAGACAAGTTAATTAAGAAGTTAACTAGTATTGGAGTTACTTTTGTATTATATTTGACAGCCTCTGTGGTGTGGTGGTTGAGCAGGTCGGCTCATAAACTGGAGGCGGCGGGTTCGATTCCCGCGGCAGGACAAGTATTTGAGCACAGAAAAAAAGCGCAAATACTTGTTCTGAGTCTCGGTGTTGCAGGACCATGGTCCTCGTAGTTCCTGGGTCCCTAGACACAGGGAATCCTAGTTAGGGTTCAGGATCTATGTATGTGATCGTTGGGCGTAATTATTATTATTATTTTTAAAGAAAATTTATGAATTTTTGGGTTAGATCTTCGTTTGTGTCAATTTATTTAACCGACTAGATGCGCCCCGCGGTTTCACCCGTGGATAAAAAATATTTTAATTATTTACTCATCCCACAGGAAAAATTTCACTTTTCCGGGAAAAATGTAGCCTATATGTTAATCCAGTGTATAAGCTATCTTGGTACAAAATTCCATCCAGATCCATTCAGCATTTGGATCGTGAAGGAGTAACAAACATGCACACAAACACACATACAAACTTTTTCCTTTATAATATTAGTGTGACTACTTTTTTGTTGCTATGTACATGAATAAAATTTAATATATTTGCTTTTAAACGTGCCCAGCCAGGCTTGACTGTTAAACTAGGTATAAATTCGTATGTGAAAAAACGTATTTACAAATTGTTGTTGTTGAGATATTTATTGCTACAGAATTAAAGGGAAAAAGAAAAACAAAAGGACGTTGAACTTGACTCTTTCAGTTTCTATAATGACCGACAAGGCTAAATCTTTTATTTGTTACAACTGTGACAAAGAAAACACATTTTTTTATTTATTTAAATGAATGACGCGATAGTTTGTTGTTCGCCTTACGGCCACCAATGACAGTTTGTCAACAATCAGAACTCTAAAATAAAAAGTTTTGTGTGAGGTCTACTAATTTTACTAATATTATAAATGTGAAAGATTGTGAGTATAGATGTATGGAATGTTTGTTACTCTTTCACGCCAAAACTACTGAACGGATTTGGATGAAATTTGGAACACAATTTATAACCTGGATTAACATATATGATACTTTTTATCCCGGACTATTATCGAACATCAAAAGGGCGACGCCGCGGGCTTTCTACGCAAAAACTACTGAAAGGATTTGCAAATGTCAAAATTACTCTGTGTATCCAGGCGGTCACCTAATCAAATTGCTGAATTTCGGTGACCGTACGAGACTTCTCAGCGCAGGCTCGACTTGCAGATGACCGATTTTAAAATTTTTTAGCATTCCATACCAAAATTGTAAAAAGGAATCTTTGGAAAATAGATAGCTTATACAAAGTCAAAGTAAAAAAAAATTATTGCAAATAGGCTATTTATTCATTTTCACTTTTTTCACACATTTTTCACCACCACTTTACTAGGAGTATGACTTGACAAGACTAGACTATGACTTAACTTGATGACTTGGACTGTGACTTGACTTGACTCATATACATAATACTAATCAACTTGAGAAATTAATTACTTGACACTGGCTAAATACACAAATGTGTGGAGCCAAAACAAAAACAAAAAAAAAAACAGTTTTCCTACCGTAAAAAGTTATGAGATCCATGTAATACCAAGCGGTTACTTTATTAAGCCCCCACTTAAGGGACTTTCTGTCTTAAGTTATCACGTAATTAGCTAACCTATCAACATCTTTTAGTGACAATATCAATACTAAAAATTTTACGTTTTAATTAAAATGGATTGACTTGGCAACCGATTAATGTAATGCTTGAATGATGATTCTTATTGTTAGGTATATAGAAGTCATAGAAATTATAAAAAAAAATCGGATCGCTAATGTTAATTGAAACAAATGATATCATAAAATAAGTGAAATCTGAGGTCAATGTACTTAGCTCAATGTAACCTATACATTCACCTTGGTCAAGTTTACAGCAGAAAAATAAGAAGCCACCATTAAATTAGTTTCTTGAACAATTTACAAACAAACTAATTATAATCAGATGACGCAACGCTCTCATTTAAGACACAAATTAAGTGTCGAAAGTGAAACAAGTCGTTAATCTATTTTAGTTAACTGAACCAAATGGTTTTTTAATTGAACGGTCAGTGGCGTGAAATAAGGAAAAAAAACCCATTCTATTTAGGTAGTTTTGCCTCATTGTAAAAACCATTGGCTTATTTAAGTATAAAGAAAATAATTCAGAGTTGTACTTTTTAAGGATTAATGGGAATAACGTATAATTATGTTATTTGAGCTAATGACTCACATGTCCGGTAAATTTGATTACGATGTAATGAAGTAAGCGATATAGGAGCTGCCAAACTTAAGTGAAACGGGCGTAAGTGAAATAGAAAATGTATATACATTCTTCAATTTTTTTTTAAATGTTAATGAATGATGTGAAGTGCTAGTCCTTCACCTGTGTTAAGCGACATGGCAGCCCATTACAGAACAGTGTCACTCGTTTGATATATCAACACTTTATGGTACACCGTAAAAAAGAAAACAATTTACAAAAAGAAAAACTTACATAATAAACTAGTACTAGTACAATAGGCGGTCTTATCGCTTAGAGCGATCGCTTCCAGACAACCTTTGAATCGGAGGAATAATAATAAATTATTTATTTACAAGCACACATACAAGATACATATTTATGAATGATGTATTAAGTACATTGTATAACTTAAGTATAATATTACATTTTACGGAGCCCTAGATCCCACAATAGGCGTACCTGTGTCGCAGGATCTAGCCTCTTACGTTCCTTTCATAGTGTCACTCGTTACTCCAAAATATAAAGTTTCGCGTGACACTGCACTGCGCACATCATCCTGAGACATCAGTCTGGTAATAAGAGTACTCGACTGTGAGATCAGATGATAAAGTTTCAACTGCCCAGAAATTTCACTAGCTACAAGTGCCCTTCAAACCGGAACACAGTAGTGCTTGAACATTACTGCTTGGCGGCAGAATAACTGACAAAGCGGTAGTACCATAGACGAACTTTGCAGAAAAGTCCTACCACCTACTTATAAGTATACGATACAATTCGGAAATACCTATGTGTTTTGCAATGCTAAATAGGTTTCCCTATATCCCCATCGCCGTGGATGGCGTAATAGCCGGCTAAGGGAATCGCCAGCAACATTCTCAGCATCAGCTATGACAAGCGGCCACAGTTGGGCTTTATGGGGACTTTTTGACTGGCCCGATAGCTTAGTTGGTAGTAACCCTGCCTTCTGAACTGTGGGTTGTGGGTTCGATTCCCACCCAGGACAAACATTTGTGTGATGAACATAGGTGTTTGTTCTGTGTCTGGGTGTTATATTGTATTATATGTATGTATTTACAAACAAAAAGTAATTAAGTATTGTATCAGTTATCTGGTTACAAGCTTTGCTTAATTTGTGGCTAGATGGCGCTGTGTGAAATGTTCACTTTATTTATTCATTTATAGGGAGGCTTATGTTTAGTAGAGGAACTTTACACTATAAGTAGGTATAGTATTTGCTCGACAGAAAATGAATACAACTACATTGTGGATTGAAACTAAAGCACTTCAATCTTGAAAAATAAATTGGCAGTCTCTGTCGATCCTTACTTCCATGCTGGCATTATGAGATGATCAGCTGTAAATCAGCTTACATTCAAGGAACAATCCTAAATGTTCTACACATTGCAAATTATATTCACATGAACGCTAAAACAGCAACAATGTGACAGAATTTCACAACTAACGTTGGTAGTTCGCAGCGGGTATTGTGGCTGCATGGTGCTTGCAAAACTATGGGCAACAAGGACAGGATATGAGGTTTGTTTAAGACGTAGGATTTTGCTAACACACACTTGCACATTATAAAATACGGTTTGTTTGACGATTAAGTCAAATCTAAAGTAAAGTTATTCAATATTATTATTCGCCCGCAGGCGCGGCTTCTCGTCAAGGAGCTTTCCAGACGCCTGGTTGAGCTGACGCACGACCAAAAGGCTGGCACATACCTCGGCCAACGAATTAGCCTAGCTATTTAACGAGGGAATGTTGCCAGCTTTTTGGGTACGCTTCCCGCAGAAGGTGATCTAAATTCTGTGTTTTATTTATGACCCTTTTTTTATATTATTATATTACTTTTTCTCCAATAATCAAATATAGTTTAGTTTTTATAGGGAAAAAATACAGATACTGAAAATAATAAAATATTCCGATGAAAAGAGATGACAGATATAAGAGTTGGATATCTTATGGAATGAAGGCTTCTTCTTTCTCTTTTTCTTCTGTAGGCAAGTGGTTAAGCCATTGTGTCAGAACTTTTAAGCCGCCTAATGACTTCTGGAACGAACGGTAGACAAATAAACTATAAACCACAGCAAAAACGTTATAATACGAGTATGCTTTAGACCACAGGACTAAAGTAAAACTTCTTTAGCTCCATCTATCGGCTGGTATACTTTCTTTTTGCCTTGTTTAATGTAAATGTCGCTATCTTGACAATTGTAAATTGTCATTTTACCGGACGTACCAACATAATAATACAAACTTTAAGTAATTTTTAACTTTGTTATGTTGACAATGGAGATCTACGTTAACCGACAACTTTCGACTTCCGTTCGACTCGTTACGCATTTACCAGCTTACTCCCAAGCGCGTGTGCGTGCGTAAAGAAGTTTTACTTCAAAAACTATGTGCAAATAATGACAATTTTGAGCTTTATAAAAAGAATTGCGGTATAGATATTAAGGTTTCGAAACCCGAGAAAGTTAAAGTTTTGGCACTGGTTCAATAAAATACATATTATTTGTGAGCTCTCAGGCCATGGTTTTGCGAAATTACGCCCAAGGGACACAGATTCGGTGTTAGTCTCTACGGGCAGAGGTCAGTCGCGATGGACCGAACGGGCTATTTTCCATTGTACTTTATCTACGTAAATAACTTTTAGAATGTTGATGACAGATAAAACATTACAATTGAAAATGACACTATGCTGTTTATTTACCCAAGTTTTTTATTAGCTCGCTTTTTTCTGTTTGTCTGCTCACTGCAAATGGAATTAATTTGCTGAACTATAATATAATTACTGAATCATTTTTTATAAATATAAAAATTTCGTATTACAGTCAATATCTTGAGATAGTATGAGATGTTCAGAAAACGACAGAGGAAAATAAAATAATTCATACCTATTCCATCAAAATTGTTTAAAGCATTTTCATACTCAGAAAACCAAAAGGAAGGTCGAGACTCGAGACTACCTGTCAGTGATCAGACGCAATTTGTGTTAATCAAAAACAAAACAAAATGTTTAGAAATGTTTGTGTTGATATACTCGTATTTTCAGAACCATGACACAAAAAATGGTCTTTGGTATATGTTAAAAGATGAATTAGATTTTAACATATACAAATATTTAACTATAAAAAATTATGGTTCCATTTCTCTTAACATTCTGGACTCTAACTGGGATTCCTTGTATCTAGGGACCCAGGAACTGCGAGGACTATGGTCCCACAAAACCAAAACACAGAACAAGTATTTGAGCTGTTTCTGTGCACGAATACTTGTCCTGCTGCAGGAATCGAGCGTTGGGCGTTATTATTATTATTTATTACTAGTTGCGCCCCGTGGTTAAAAAGTATTTTAATTATTTAATTATTTGCTCATCCCACGTTAAAATTTCGCTTTTCCGGGATAAAATGTAGCCTATATGTTAATCTAGTGTATAATCTATTTTGGCACCGAATTTTATCCAAATAAATTCAGCCGTTTGACCGTGAAGGAGTAACAAACATACACATAAACACACATACAAACTTTCGCCTTTATAATATTAGTGTGAAGTGTGATAATATTAGTGTGACAAGCCATAGCTTTGTCTCGGATTGTGTAAATCTAAATATTAAAATGATTGTATGTTTTTTTTATGAAATAACATTAATATAATTTTATTTGGTAGTAAACATTATTCTCGAGTTTTCAAAGCTAAAATTCACAAACATTTTCCTTTCATTATTCCAATCAATAGATGCATAAAGCCTAAACACAACATTGAATGTAATTTATATTGCTTGGATCATTAGATAGTTGATTGGATACCCTGTGAAGGCTGTGTAGCGAACTTTGAACTGATGCGCTGCATCTAGGCCATCGTGCATTGTAAATATATGCTCAGAAATACATATCCGAAATACAACTTTATCACAATAAAAATTTCAGCAATCATTTCAAAGTTAGTATCATTATTTGCGTATCTTAATATGCTAGAGTCTTCAAATATGTGGTTATTTAAAGGCATCATATACACGTGTAGGTAGTTTGGTAACGTCCCTTTATCTTTGAATTATGTTATTCAATGGATAATTTAATTTGATGCGTCAATTTAATTGCTTTTTGTTCGGCGCTTATTTCAAGTTGAAGTTTCACAGGTTTTGTGTCACGTATGTCAGTTTTGGGAGAAGTTTTATACAATACTAGTTGCGCCCCGCGGTTTCACCCGCGGATAAGGTTTTTTTATTTATTAATGTGTAGAACCGGACTGAAAAAAAAAATGTTTCATAACTATTTGCTTAACATAATAAAAAAATTGAATAAAATGTTTCTCCACACAAACTTTAACTCTAGATTTTACTCGTTAAAGGATTGATTTTTCACAAACTGTGAAACAGGTGTTTTTTTTCTTTTTTCGTTTTTTTTTTTTTTTAAATTCTTTATTGCACAAACAACATCAATTGCCTTCAATTGATGTTGTTTGTGCAATAAAGAATATTTACGTAGGCTACATTTAATCTCGAAAAACATTTTTTTTCCGTGGGATGAGCAAATTATTAATATACCTTTTATCCGCTGGTGAAACCGCGGGGCGCAACTTGTATACCATAATCCTATAACCAGCTTATTTATTTCTCTCAGACAAATAAATATATCTTTTCCCTTTAGTCTGAATTTATCTGAATTGGGAATCCCAAACAAAGTTCTGAAATTGTAAAAGTAACAAAACATCTATTAAACGAAATTACTAAAAAGGGTGGTCAGGAATCCTGATTAGGCACTTCCGGCGATGAGATTTAAGTTCTAAAATAAAAAGGAAAGGTCAAAGTGACCTGCGAGTGAGTCATTTAGTGTCTTTTAAAGGTGACTTGAGACAATGTATAGTAAGTGAGAACGGATGCCGTAAAAGGTTGGAAAAGTCAAACCAGATATTAATAACAGAAAATTATTCAGCTGTTTTTTGTGTCTTTTGGAGATTTTGTTCATTAGTTTAAAAATAAAACTCACGCGCAACTGGATTTTCTTTTGCTTTTTAAAGGTTTTTTCATTAAAGTTATATGAAAGGACTCAATACAGAGCAAGAGAAAAAAAAAAGCACAGAAATCATTTTAGGGATGCGCATGGGGGGGGGGGGGGGGCATTTCAAGTTGTGGTCCGAACTCGACAGCACGTATGTGTGTTCAGATAGTTCTATCTAGGAATCTAAATATATATAATTCAAAGGTAACTGACTGATTGACTGACTGATATAGTGATCTATCAACGCACAGCCCAAACCGCTGGACGGATCGGGCTAAAATTTCGCATGCAGGTAGATGTTATGACGTAGACATCCGCTAAGAAAGGGTTTTTCGAAATTCCACCCTTAAGAGGATGAAATGGGTGGTTGAATTATTTTCCCATAGGCCACGCCGCGGGCGGAGCTGCGGACAGAAGCTCGTGTAATATATAAATACCATAGGTTTGGTGATGCGTAAGATTCTAACAAATATATTGAAACAAAATTAGAGTATGATCATGTCTTTATATTGCATTTAAAAATCTTTAAATTAACTACTACAACAATAGCTACTACCACCAACTGTAGCTGCTGACTACACTACCTACTACAAAAATAAAACAAGATGCACAAGCTACTTGATTTTTACAGGTGTATCACATTTAATGTTTATGTTTATGTTAGTGAATGATGTGATAAGCTTATCGCTCACCTGATGTCAAGCGACACGGCCGCCCATAATAGCACAGTGTCACTCGGAACTCTAAAATGCAATATAATAATTATATAATAATTCACGTGACACTGCAGTGCGCACATCCTCCTGAGACATCAGCACAGTCTAGCAATAAGACTGCGATCAGATCCTAAAGTCTCATTTGCCTAGTAATTTCACAAGCTACCGAGCTTTTTAAACCGGAACTTAGAAGTACTGGCACACTACTGCTTGGCGGCAGAATAACTGGTAAAGCGGTGGTACCCAACTAGACGAACTTTGCAAAAAAGTCCTAACAACTAGTAATGTTAGCATTGAAATCAATTTTTACTTGATTTTTTAGCTGTTTTTGAAAGGCTGTCTTGACTGACAAACAGACAACAGTCAAGTGATCCTGTGGACTTTTTTTTTGAACGAGCTAATGCTGTTGTTCTCTATCGACCTTTACAGCGTCACCGGGCGGGAAAACGTCACCGGGCGGGATGATCCTGTGGACACTTACGTATCAAATATATAGAACAAATGGAACACATATTTTTACAAAACATTGATCAGAGTTTAAACCACACAATCGTGAATTACGCAAATGGGCATAAATCAATTAGCAACAGAGTTATCACCCATACATTCATATTTTGATCCGATGACCTCAAGCGGAAAAAACCTTTCACACAATGTGAGCGATAAAAGAATTACATAGGTGAAATATTATGTTAATCACCATTAAATTACTTCATTAAATAGGTTCTACGAAACGATAATATAATTGATTTATGAAATATCCAAATTACAATATTTCATTTCAAAATGTATTAATAAGGTGATTTGTGTTAAACGATGACTCCATGACGTGTGGTCCCAGCGATGTGAGAATAGGACCACCGCACATCTTTCCGTCGGTGCCGTGCCGTAAGGGTTGGACTCCGACCGTATCTACAGAGCTACAGGAAAAATTGTGCTAGATCCGTTAAGGGCGTGTAGTACCCATAATTTCTGACTTATTTCACTATGAAACACCCTTTTTTTGAGGGGGAAAATGCCCTCGCACTTCCCTGCCACCACGGAGGTGGTGGCAGTGGGTATGTGGGACTCGAACCACCTAAAACCCCCCCGTGAGCTCTCGTCCGCCGTACCGGGGGCGCGAAAGGGTCACGACTGCAGTCCAGCCAACTCGCCGCCCAGTCAACTCGCCCCTAAACAAAATAAACATAATTAAATTTTGTAGTCTAAAAATCGGCAATTTTCAATTAAAAGTAGAATATTTCGAAAAGGGTTAAGTTTAGGCTAGGATGTTTCATAGTGAAATAAGTCAGAAAATAAGGGTACTCCACGCCCCAATAAATTTTTCCTGTAACCCTGTAGATATCTCCGACCGTCAGAGAAATCTAGACGATAAGCAGCAGCATTCTGCTCGGTACATTAAAATTTTTAGCAATCACCAAACCACCTACCATAATAATAAAATATTGCTAATGACATCGGTACTTTACAAAAGGTATTCTATTATTAATTCCATTATAACTGATGTTGGCTTTGTATATCATCAACCTGTGTAGATACTTCATACTTTTTTCTTAAGTATGACATCCTACACACTTCACAATCTTACTGTGTCTATGTACTATTTTACTTGTAGAGGCGGACAAAGCTGTTTGAATTTAAACTAGTAGAAACATTAAATGAGGAGTTTTGTCGGGAATGCGAAAAAGATTGCGTCACCGCATTGTATTATTTTCTAAAACTCGTGTTATTTTCAGTGTTAGTGCATAAAATTGGAGGCATTCTATTCGTTGATTGCTGGATTACAGGCGTGAGTGTGGGAAAATGGTATAATGATGGTGAAACGTTTTTTTTCGTGTTGTTTCCAAAACTCCATAGAAGCTTCAAGTAAAGCCACTGCTTTACTAGGAGTATGACTTTGCCTAGACTATGACTTGACTTGATGACTTCGACTGTGACTTGACACATATTTGCGTGAAATATCATTAACTTGATAAATTATTAATTACTTGACACTGGCTAAATACACAATAGTGTGGAGCCAATAAATAAATAAAAAAACATTAAATGATATCAGTTCAGGATTATGCAGATACTTAGTTAAGGATACACATAAACTATCGCATAGCCTTGCCTGACGAAAGTGCGTCGCTACAGAACCACAGACTATGCAACAGTTTTAACCAGTGCCCTAGATTAGGTTCTAGTTGTTACAGTTAATACTTGGTACCCACTGTAGATTATGTATCAGTTTCTACGTCCGATGGCTGTTTTGCGTAGATTAGGTGTTAGTTTGTACGGACATTTGGTATGTTCAGCAAGTTTGCCAGTTCACTTTCCAACGACCTTGGGTGTTCGCGTTCGGCCAAAACTTAGAAATAAGGCCCGAGTCTAGGCTATGTAGGCCGCGGTAGGCCTCTGGTATGTAGATATAGACTAGAAATATTTAATATTCAAACATTTGGAATCAATTGGTTCAAATTTTTGGTGCCGAAATAGCTTTATAATTGCAGTACTTTTTGGGATGTATTAAATTCGCGAATCTTGCCAGCAACACCTGCAACCACTTTGCTGAGGTCAATATCATAGGACCCTTTATATTAGGAAATAATAAGACTTTCACATTCGTTTTATTCTTTACACGAAGCTTAAGAAAATTGTTGAATTCAACTCGAAACTTATCAATTGCTTACCACATTTTTACTGAGCTTTTATAGCACATAATGTGTATTGATACTTAGAGTTTTTATCATTATTATATCTTTCTTTCATATTACATGCAGTATCTCTTCTTCCTCTAACATTGCTATAGCCTTTATCGCTTGATTCAAAAACTAGATCCGGGTTCTGAGGGATCAGAAGAGCAGTCTGATCCCCCAGAACATGTGTTAAGATCTGTTTGTAATACACAAACATATTTGTGTTTTGAACCGAATTTAAGCCTGTCGATATCCAGAAGATTGGGCCTCCATTTTCGCTATCATCATAATCATCAGCAAGAAGACGTCCATCTCATCCTTCATGCCGCTTTGGCTACTTGACTCCTGACTCCAACGAGACCCGGCGGTTTTGACCAAGTCATCGTCGGTCCATTTGGTGCGAGACTGCGTTTTTCGGTTCATGGTTGATACTCGAGAATAATTCTTCCCAATCTTATATTTCTATTTTATTAATATTTATGCTACTGTACTCGTAGTTTATTTTAATTTGGAGCCTGTTTAAAGGTTTTAAGAATACTCAACTATAATATTTACGTATTTCTACCTTCTCGGCCGGTGTAAAAGTAGCTTCAATTGCAAGTCTACTTTCAATAGTAACCTTGGGTTTGCGTGCATAAAAAGACGTAAGCATTGGAGGTAGTTCCTTATTTTATTTGCAAGTACCCTTCTAATTTTCATAAATACATAAAAATGCCGTTGTTTAACTGTTTCGTTTAATATCAAACTTAAAACATTTTAAAATTTTGTAATACGAAAAACCTACGTTATGGTAACCGATACTAGCTAATGAGTATTAGATATAATAATGATTGATTTCTAAAGTGTGCTACCGAAAATGTATTTCATAGCAACATCACAAATGATATTAGGGTAACCAAATTAGAGGTCGAATCCTTATCACAAGTTTTTTTAAACATCGCGTGTCATCTGATCACTTAAAATGAACAGATAAAACTACCTGTTTGTTGTCAATTTGCAGGACAGTGGAAATATTGTAACTTGTAAAGGGCGTAATCTCCATCGAAATGTATGTCTTCAGTAACATTTTATCGTATAAAGAAATGTTCCCCGAGGCTCGATCAAAGAGCAAATAAGCGAGAAAACAATCGATTACGTATTGCCACAGTATAAGCAGCAGTTGATAACGCCCCAAGCGCGTGCGAAACCGAAAAAATCGTCCACGTGAACCGTGAAGAAGATTAAAAAGAGACAGCAATATATCAGAAAGTTGTGCAAGTAGTGTGGAAGCTATTGTTTTCATTGATCACGAGTCAAAAGATCACAGCTTTAATGTTGAGTATAATATAAAAACAGTCATTTTTTTTTGCCTCATAATTTTTTGTAGCTTTTAGGTGAAGCGACATATCAAAAAATAGAAGCATAGCAAACATTACGCAAAAATAGATACACGATGAAATTGATAAATATGATGGATGCACTGACTCCTATAATAAAACTACAATAAATTAAAATCAAGACGTGCATTTCTAAAATATCACAATTTAATAATACATACAAAGATAAAACAGTATCTAATTAATTAGCCTATAATAAAATTCAACTATTGAAATAAAATACACTGACACCCATACTATAGCGTTAAAGACGCAGAACCAGTTAATAACAAACTGAAACAGCACTGCATACAATCAACCCGCTAGACAGGGACAGCGAATCAAGAGAAAGACTGGGAGGAGAGTGAAATTGGCGTGGTAACTTTCGCCGCGCTGGTTTCAGTTACGTCATAGCGCCAGTTCATGTTATGCAATCTTGTTGAAGATTATGACTGTATGACACTGATTTGAATGATTGCTGGAAGTAATCAATTTCTTTTGGATTGATTTCCGGAGTAGATTACGAGATATAGAAATGGTTTAATTTAGATTGAGGCTTTGATGTCTTGATTAGTGATCAAGTGCTCGTTCTTGCTCTATTTTTGATTATTTCATGACACACATGGAATAAAAGAACCAAGTGATCTATATTTTATATTCATTGAAATTATCGGTGAATTTCAAAGTACTTATAATTTTATTTATAGTTCACGTTACGATGATGTGATGAAGTAGATAAATTTGGACATGGATAAGTCAAGAAGTGGCCCATGTCGTCTATAAAGTTATATGAATTTGTCAGTTGAAAGTCATTAAATATTTTATTGAAACTAGGCTACTTTTAGCACTTTTACAAGTCAAAATCAGAATACTAAAATTAGTTCAATTTAATGTTTAACTGTAACGTGAATTATGAACTCTATACACCAAGTATTGCTTGTTGTTACAGCTTAAGTCGAACGGAGATTTGAGACAATTTGCAACTTGACCCATAACGCAGATGGTTAGCAAAACGTTACTAAACACAGTTACACAAAACTTTGCGTCAACTCGCCTTATTATGCTTATTTTCCTATTAACTAAATCGGTTTTTGATGATTCCAGTCATTGTGCCACTGTATGTTCTTCTATGTTATACAATTTACACGGTTTTTACTTTCACTATTATGTTTTCTTATAAACCATGAACTGTAATTATGTTCGTGGTCTGTCTTTACAATGCAATTTCCATTATTGGAAGAAAGGAGTCAGTAATAATATGTAAATGGAGACTGAATCTTTTAATGGTAAACTTCGTGTGATTTCACTGTACTGTACGTTTTTGTAAACTACACTGCACTGATTCTTCTTATTATGGTGAATACATATTCACTATCTAAGTTCATGTTTCAGACGGAAAAAGTTTGTGATTAATTGTTTCTTCATAGTTAATAATGTGTAAATTCTCATCACATGTGATTTCGAAATCGTATATCGTTCTATCTCATTAATCATTTTCACATTCCTTTATGCTTAATTAGAACAAGGCGGGAATGGTGCCCTAGATCTTAAATGATATGTACGCATCTCTTCTCGCTCTAATGCCGAAGCACAATACTATTCTGTCACTTACACATTCGCAACTTGTACACTTTATACCTAATAGAGTCGCTTGTAGAACATTAACTCTGACTATGTGTGTAGTAGTTCCGATATCTTTGTTATTTTCAACTTATGTATACTGCAGTGGACCTAAAATTGATCTTAACATTCCTATATCCAATAGATCTATTATGCAAATATCTTTCACGCATTCTATAGCGTTTGTTTGTGTTCGTTGAACACGTTCTACATTCAAATTTGTTTCAGTGTGCTTGTTTTAAACATCTGTGTTAGTGAATGTAATGTCAATACAGGGTAAGTTTGGTGAGTGTGCGTGTGCTGTGCTAGTGTGGGTGTAGTTTAGCGTTCACAATGAAAGTACTCGGCGGTTGCGCCGATTTGGGTCACAGCGCCAACTTTGATTATAAAGATTACGAACACCGTGTGAATCATCGCACATCTTCTGGGTCCTTGGTTTTCTCATTGAGGTGCTTTAGTTTTAAGAGCTTTTACGAAATACACATGATTTAAGATATAAGTAATAAACAATGCTTGTTGGTGATTATTCTGATTATAAACTTGATTGACTTCGTTAAGTGAGTATCAGCACTTGATTTTCAATACTTTTACAATACTTTAACAAATTTTATTAAATATTTTATACAAATTTCCCAGTTTAACTTCAATATTAGTAATAGCATCTTGAATTGTATGTGTCTTGCTCTGTTGTGAAAGTGAATCTTCAATTTTTACATTCACACACTGAGAAGGCAAAATCTCAAAATATCACGATGATGACACAAGATGTATACGAAAGGTCGACCATTCCGATTAATATTTAAATCCTACGCAGATCAAGCATACAAACGATTTATCGCTGTCAAAATTAGGAATGAGGATGAAACTTAAAAAAACTTATTAAAACTGTACTTCCTACTTCATCTATTTTTAATAGCCATGATCATTATTTATGATTACATAGTTTTTGTTCTATAATTTAAGTTGACAAAAATAGATATTACATACATAAATGTATTAAATCATCCCACCAGCTTGGTAAAAATATTGCATTATATTGCGACAGCTCTTGTGGTGTGGTGGTTGAGGAGGTCGGTACATAACACGTAGGCGGTGGGTTCGATTCCCGAAAAAAGTGCAAATATTAGTTTGGTTCCTGGGTTTTCAAGGACCATGGCATCCTAGTAGTTCCTGGGTCCCTAGATATAGAGAATCCTAGTTAGGGCTCAGGATCTATGTATGTGATCGTTGAGCGTTACTATTATTGTTGTTTAAATTGTCCAATATTACATGATCAAAATTAAACTAGACACGATTTATTCTTCAACTATTAAGGAAGTCTTCAGCCAATATATATCTGTGGGGTTCAAAAATCAATTGAAAGTAGCACGTGGGCACCTATCCCTGAACGAGAAAATAATAGCTCAGCTCCAACAAATACTTTATGGGTCAATTCCATTCAAAATGTCCCAAGGTCCCCTGCGTAAGGCACAAAAGGTAAATAGACTGTTGTACAATACAAGAATACGAGAGCCCCTTTCATGACACACGCTTTATGTGTTACGTCACTGACATCTATTTTTTAAATCGATTTTAAGTTTCTATTTTTTCGATAAAATAGAAACAAGTTGACAATTCATTAACTTTTCTTCCTAACAGTGAAATTATGGACCTGGCCAATAGATCTGCAAAGAAAAATAGTTCTCAAAAGATCCACATTCAAGAAAAGAGTTCGTTACAAAAAATAAACTGACCGTCATGGATCTGGACAATGAATCTATAGAGAACTAAAGGTTAATTCATAATCGCAAACCATGGCATAAAATCCTTAATGTGCGCTTCAGGCTTCTTTACTACATATTTACTAGATGATATTTTAATACTTAAAAATGATTTGAAAGACCTTAGGAAAATTTTCCAAAAGGCTGGGTCAAGGAAGCTGTTAAATATGGAGGCAAGGCTTATTTCTCGTTTCATAACTTTGGCTTTATCTTTTAGGCATAGATTGAGGCAGGATAGAACATGTTTTGCAGCATATTTGCCGGTGCTAAGCGTTGCAGAAACTTATTTTATGGCTGTAGGATTCAAGATAACTCGGTGTACATGGCTTTTGCATGTTTTGGTGGCCTTTATGAATGCGCGGAGATTTTGTAATCAGATTTTGACAGGTCGAACGAAGAACTCACATGTTATCAAGCGGCAGAATAAATTAATTATATGTCTATCAGCGACACCAAAAAAATTCTGTGTCGGTAATGTATTTCGTATGGTCGCTTGTGGTACAATATATAAATGCTTATTGGTCTTTACCTATGAAATTGCCGTTTTGTTTGAAAAAAGTTAAAGTATTTTTTTTTCGAACTTATTTATTTCTTTTATTCAAAGTAATCACCCCTGCAATCAATGCATCTTTGCCAACGCTGTGGCAGTTTATGGATGCCCTTCTTGAAAAAATCAGCAGGACGGGAGACAACAAACTCTTCAAAGGCGTTTTGTACTGCCTCTCGGGAATTGAATTTTTTTCCCGCTAAAGAGTTGTCCAAATTTTGGAAAAAGTAATAGTCGGTAGGCGCAAGATCTGGTGAGTATGGCGGATGAGGGAGAGCTTCCAAACCCAACTCATGCAGCTTAGAGACGGTCTGTTGTGCAGTATGGGGTCGCGCGTTGTCGTGAAGTAGCAGTGGAGACGATCGATTGACCAAAGCTGGTTGCAGACGTGCGAGTTTCGCCATCATTGTGGTCAGTTCTTCAATGTACACATCTGCAGTAATGCTCTCGCCGTTTTGTAAAAAGCTATGATGAATCACACCAGCACTAGACCACCAAACTGTGACCATCACCTTTCTAGGGGTCATTTTTCGTTTTGCACATTGCTTTGGTACCGAACCAGGATCTAACCAACTTGCTGAGCGCTTTCAATTGTCAAAAAGAATCCATTTTTCGTCGGACGTAACAATTCGGTTCAAAATTCCTTCATTTCTGTGCCTGTTAAGCAGCGCAAGGCAAGTCTCGACGCGTACGTTGCGCTGGCGATCGTTAAGTTCGTGGGGCACCCATATATCAAGCTTTTTTATCTTGCCAATCTGTCGCAAATGGACCAATATTGTTTTGATGCTAACATCAAAAGCTGCTGCCAGCTCAGCTGTAGATTGAGATTCATCAGCTTCCACAATCGCCTTTAATTCATCATTGTTGACCAAAGTTTCCAGACGACCACGAGGTTCATTTTTCAAGTCAAAATTTCCAGAACGGAACCGAGCACACCAATAACGGGTTGTACGTTCGTTTGTACAGTTCTCTCCGTAAACGTCGTTGATGTTACGTGTCGTTTGTGCCGCGTTGGTGCCACGACGGAACTCATATTCCATAATTACACGAAATTTCAAAGTATCCATTATGAGGAAAAATGTTGAAATGTAATGAAAATACAACGCTAATCAATAAACAAAAGACTTATATTGTAAATAGAATGTCATATTTTTAAAACAAAATTAATTTGAATTTAGAATTCATAGCCAATCAAAACATTTTTTTGTTTGAAAAAGTCTGTACTGCAATACGGCAATTTCATAGGTAAAGACCTATTATTTTAGGAGGCGGTAAACTTAGTTTACTGTACTGTACCTAACTTGCTTACAGCCTCTGATGTGGTGGTTGAGCAGGTCGGCTCATAGCCCGGAGTCGGCGGGTTCGATTCCCGCGACAGGACAATTATTTGTGCACAGAATAAAAAGCGCAAATACTTGTTCTGAGTCTGGGTGTTGTGGGACCATGGTCCTCGTAGTTCCTGGGTCCCTAGACTCAGGGAGTCCTAGTTAGGGTCCAGGATATATGTATGTGATCGTTGAGCGTTATTGTTATTATTACTTCATCAGGGAATTTGAAAGTGCATTGAAGGCACTTAAATTATTTGCAAAATATTATTTTGTGAGATTCTTACCTCCAATAAATTTACTATTATCAAATATTTTACCTAGCCTTGTTGGTTACTTTCATGGAAATATCTAACAAGAAACATTTTAGAGTACATACCTACTATTTACACACTCGTTCGAGCTAACACTGTGTTCAAATATTGTGGTAGAATGTGTGAAGGCTATGCCCAGGGTCAGTAAGGGACAGATTTGTGTAAACCACTCGAGATGTGTTTGATTTATAGATTTATGTGGCTATTTAATATTCATAGCTCATTTTTAGTAACCTTAGTCGCTAATAATGTTGATATTTTAACATATTTTGATTAGTTGATAACGATTTGAAAATGTACTTGTTGAAAAATTATATATATATTTTTTAAATTTTAATTTCTTTAAAAAGACCAATTATAAGTATATTTATTAGGCTATGGTACTGTAGTAGAGTTAAAATTATAAAATCTCGTTCTTTTGTAGCATAGGGATATACTAAGACAGAAATGTCGAAATTTCAACCCCCAATGGGTTCTAATGAGTTCGCCAAGAACGATGAAACGTGATTGAAACCGCTGGAGAAATTTAGTAGTATTATAAGTAAGTAACATAAGTAAACCAAAGCCATGAAACAACATAATTTTATTTTAAAGTAAGTTTTTTTATTGAGTATCTATAGTAACTAATAATATTGCTACAAAGAAAAATTTTATGACTGGATACTTTCATTAAAAGATTCTTACTATTAAGTTTGTGTAAAATAACGTTGCTTTGTAAGTCTATGTAACATTCAATGTTCAAATTTCAAAGTTTATTTATTTGTTCACTTAAAAATTATGCACAGAAATTATACATCTTAAAATATTATATACGATAGAAGCTAACGAAAATAATGCTGAACCCTGAATAACCCACACTAAGACGACCTGTGTCGTGATATTCAGTTTCTTCCTAAATGTAGGGTAGGTAGTTTATTACTGTTTCTTAGAGTAGGTAGATGGATAATATTACACACTTATGTATTTATTTTATGATACTTAATGTTCATAAGTATGTAGGTAGGTACTTTAATAATAATAATAACGATCACATACATATAGATCTTGGACCCTAACTACTTTATCATAAAATGATTATTATTATACAGTTGAATCAAATACAAATTAACTAAGCAGAGCAAATAATTACCGAGTGCAAAACTTGTGAAATCATAGCAAACGTTGAATTTTACTGAAGAACTCAACTTCATCATGACCTCACATTTATAAAATGTCACTATCATACGATCAGGGTATAATACGCGAAGGATCGCCTACCTGCTCTCATTGTGACTGGGGAAAGTATGTGAAAGACAGACGAACAAACAGTTTGATTTCTCCGTCTCTCTCTATTTTTTGTCGCTCCTTTAGAATTCCTATTTGGATCAAACGATGCTTTTTGTCCGCACACGTCTTGTTCACAAAAAAGTAAAGCGTTTTTTTGATTGTATATTTTGCGTGTGTGGAATTGTGGATGTGAAAAAATTTAATAGGACGTGAGAGTGGAATGAAAGGTTATATTCTATGGTAACGGTCTATAAGCAAGTTTTAAGGGATGCACACTAGCCATGCATATTTACTATACTAAGATATTTGCTATAAATGAAATAACTGTAAACTAAATATATATAATTCAAAGGTGACTGACTGACATAGTGATCTATCAACGCACAGCCCAAACCACTGGACGAATCGGGCTGAAATTTGGCATGCAGGTAGATGTTATCACGTAGGCATCCGCTAAGAAAGGATTTTTCGAAATTAGGCCATATAGGCTATACCGCGGGTGAAGCTGCTCGTATATGTATATACATATACGAACTTCTGCCCGCAGCTTCTTCTTAGCTTTGCTTGGAGCTAGATGGTTTACTAGGTGGTAGGACTTTACTGCAAAGTTCGTCTAGGTAGGTACCACCGCTTTGCCAGTTATTCTGCCGCCAAGCAGTAGTGCGCAAGCACTGCTGTGTTCCGGTTTGAAGGGCACTGTAGCTAGTGAAATTACTGGGAAAATGAGACTTTATGATCTGATCTCACAGTTTAGTAATCTTATTACTAGGTTGTGCTGATGTCTCTGGATGACGTGCGCAGTGCAGTGTCACGCGAACCTCTATACTTTAGAGTTCCGAGTGACACTGCAGCTGGTATGGGCAGCCGTGTCGTTTAACATCAGGCGAACGGCTAGCTCGTCACGTCATTCCTTAACATAAAAAAAAAGATGGCGTTGTCTGAAATGTCCACCAATATTTATAGTAAATATTTGTAATAAGCTGTAAATATATAAATGTACAGCTTATTACAGATATTTACTATAAATATTGGTGGACGTTTCAAACAACGCCATCTAGCTCCAAGCAAAGCGTGTATTTCAATCAGATAACTGATACAGTACTTAGATAGTTCTGTTTGAAAATACATACATTGAATACAATATAACACCCAGACATAGTACAAACATCGATGTTCATTACACAAATGTTTGTCCTTGCTAGGAATCTAACTCACAACCTACAGTTCAGAAGGCAGGGTCACTACTAACTGAGTTATCTCTGGTCCGTCATTTTGTTCTGATTTCCATTGGTTCATATTAGCGTGGGTAGAAGATTACCACAACATATCCCATAGGTAACTAAACCGCCGTTCGATCTGCCACAAATGATTTTCAAAGAATAATCAAACACCTCAGAACTGATAGCATCATTAAAATATAAGGTAGAGGCGGTTTTTATTGCGATCAAAATAATAATTGTATATTATCTGTATTCAAATTATACCAAGTAGGTATAACTCAATAAAACGGGTTTAATTTAGAAATACATTATCAATCTACATATTCTAACTTTTTGTAAGATAATGTTTGTGAGAACCTGTAATTGGCTTTCTACAGTTAAATTGATGTATATTTTGTTAAGATAAGCTGTTGGTTTTCCTATAAATAAATAAATAAATAATGGGCAAACTCACGTCGGTTAAAAATTCGAAATTACTCCGACCAGGCTACGTGCTGACGCTCGCAAAAGCCGCCGCGACTTGCGTTAGTAACTGGCTCCCAGAAGAAGGACATCGAATATGTTTTAGACCTGTCGAAGTAATTTCGTCTTTTTAATTGACGTGAGTTTAGCCGTTATTTATATTATAAAATGTGTCATACTCACGATAGTTTTCATTCTAACTATTTACCAAACTCATCGTCTGACCACTGATAGAAAGTTACATAGAACAATATCGAATTTTCACTCGGATCATTTGAAGCATGACAGTTTAAATGGAGAAAAACTGTCGTTCATCCAGCCATCGGCGTCGAAAGTTGCGCATGCGTGGTTTCTTCGTACTCTCACTCTTTCACTGATTAGGGCTTGCACTCACTGGTTACATTATTATGCATCTACGAATAGGTCCTAAAATGTTTACCAACCAGCGAGATTTGAACCCACGCCTTTCCCGGATTAGACGCTCTTCAAACTGAGCTGTCGCATGCCCTGCGAATTTGTACAACAAAATTTTAGCAAAAGCTGTCTTTATCGGTTCAAATTTTGTACCGATAAAGACAGTACATTTTTTTGTAATTTTATATGCTTATTATAGTACAGTAACAATGTCAAGTATCTGATATCATCTTGACTTGTAAAAGTGCAAAAAATTGCCTATTTGCAATAAAAAATTTTGACCTTGACAGTGCAAACTTTCACACTTACCTACCTTAGTATGATTTACCTACACCTTAAAATCCATTAAAGGAATATTGTACATGGTTAATTATAGAGAAAACGACAGAGCTATGCTTCGAGTCTCTCTAAAATAAGGATGAGAACTGCATACGTCAGCAGAAGTAAATCAACAATTGTCGAGTAAGTTGAAAAGCCAATAGCGATGATAGAATAGGTATTGAGGAAAAAAGTTTTTGATTAGTGACACGGATTGGATAGGCCGTTAACAATTATTAAGCAAATCCACTAGGTGGTTTGGCTTAATAATTGGTTTAGTCTGGGTCACAGGAAGCAAATAATACTGGCGCAAGTAAACTGAAATTGTAGAAACGTATGAGTTTCTGCTAAAGCGTATTCCATTTCCACTTATCAGTATGTTAGCTTACAAAGTATCATTTAAATTCATTGAAATCTTACAACTTGAAAGCAACTATAAATTTTAACCAATGACTTTGAACCACCACTTCGTTGTGACATTTTAGTTTTTATTATATCTAACTCGATAATACATATAATTAGTCGTAAAACATTTATTAAGTCATCTCAGTGACAATTCTCACACAAAGCTCTGCAACTAATATTCCCATATTAGCCGCGTCGCTTAGCATCAGGCGAACGACTGGATTGCCATTTCATTCCTCAACATTAAATATTATACACGAAATACTACTAATTCATCATATTTACGAAGTCATAAGCAATTTTTAATACCTTTTCATTGTATTTTGACTAGCATTCAATCACTATCACCAATCATCTTAACTCGTGGCATATTAAACAATCAATTAAACTGGGTAGTCCAGTGAGTGTTTGCCTTAAATGGAGTCAACGAATAGCACACGACATTGACTAAAAACAGAAAGAAAGTGATGTTACGACAAGGCATTCATGTAAAAAAGTGAACATCATTGTTTTGTGTACCTGTCCTTGTCTATTCCAAAGAAATTATGGCGCCATCTCATGTGAAGAAAGTGCGCGCGCGCATCCAGCTGAACCGAGTTTACGTCATACGTAGTACACTTTAAGAAGCAGAAGCAGCAGATTTTTATCATTAGTTGCACAATTCATACGAAAAACGAGGTTGCTTTGTGCGACACGACTGAAGAAGTAAAATTTCTTTAGTTTAGCTCCATATATTGGCCAGTATAATGTTTTTTTGCTTTGTTTAATGTTAATGTCGCCATCTTGTCATGTCGGATATACCAACATAATAATACAAATTTTTAACTTCATTATGTTGACAATGGAGATCTACGTGAACCAACTTCAACTTCCGTTCGCATTCACCAGCATTCTCCCCAAGTCAAGCGTGCGTATTACTTATATTTGAAAAATGTAGAATAATTCTACATACATTGAAATAGTAATAATAAATTAATGAGATAAAGCACGTTTAACTTTAACATTAAATTCTTCTAAACAACATTTATATCTGTAGTTAAGTTACTCAACAAAATATTTCTGTGATATAAAACTGGTTAGAATAAATTGATCTGATTTTTTCAAATATACCTTCTATAGATAGTGAGAGTGAAAGATGACGTCGAAAGTGGATTTACTAGTGCGAGAGTAGGATGGAATGAACTACGCGTATAGAGAGAAAGAGACGCACGTTCGGAGTGGGAGTGTGGGAACACGTGCAGGTAATACTTTTAACGCGGGTTATTTTTTGTATATTTTGAGAGATTTGTGAATATATCGGAATAAATTGAATAGACATTTTTTTTTGTTATAAAGAGGTCAAAAAATGGACAGTGTTGTTTGCGTTTTTATAGAATAATGATTTTAAAACTACCTTCATTATAATAAGGAAAGATATTCTCATAAATAAAAATAATGTTTTATTTTTAGGATCAGTAGGTCATGTTTGTTGTTTTCATATATTCCAGGCACAAATTGCACAGTACTTAAACTAGAATTTATTAACCTGGTTGATCTAAACTACTTTTAATTCCCTTTCTAAATATAAGACTAAGAAATCAAGTAAAAAAAAAATTGAGAAACCTACTCCATTTCAAACTAAAAACAAACTCGTAGAAAGTAAAAGTTTTTTAGACAAGCCTTATATTATAACGAGCTTCTGCCCGCAGCTTCGCCCGGGGCATGGCCTATGGAAAAATTCAACCACCAATTTCACCCTCTTATGGGTGGAATTTCGAAAAATCCTTTCTTAGCGGATGCCTACGTCATAACATCTACCTGCATGCCAAATTTCAGCCCGATCCATCCAGTGGTTTGGGCTGTGCGTTGATAGATCACTATGTCAGTCAGTCAGTCACCTTTGAGTTATATATATTTAGATTTTGCAAAAATCGAACCATAAATTCAACCAGTATCGAAGAAAGTAAAATCATTCGCACACTAAACAAAACTTTTTGCTCGCTCACGCAAAAAAATCTTTTGTGTGAACCAACAAAAGATTGGACAATACGTTGCGTAACACGTACACGTGCATACGAGCAGGTCATGATTTTTTGCACGAAGGTTCGCTAAATTTTAAGAGGAAATACGCGATATGCGGGCCATATTTTTTACAAGTTTTAAACCTTCGCTGGTTAGGTGATGTGAAACGCATGGAAGAGACGCGAACATCCAAACGTGAGAAGGTGAACCAAATGGTCGCAGAAATCGTGGTAGACCAAAGGTGCGCTGGTTTGATGGCGTCGAGCAGGACCTGAACGCAATCGGTGTTAGAGGCTGGATACTTATAGCAAGAAACCAACCAGTCTGGAGAGATATTCTTGACCAGGCCAAGGCCCATCCCGGGCTGTAGCGCCTTTGATGATGATGAGGATAATTTTTAAACGAGTATTTACTATCAAACATATTTCAAGCATAAAAGTAGCAATATTGTATATTTTTATATAAAATTACAAAATGGAAAGGAAATGAAAAGGAAAGGAATATGGGAATAGATTGATGAATATACACAAAAAAGTACATACAGATGAACATAGAACCTCCTCCTTTACCTGTAAAGGGGTACTTGATTCAAAAGTGGGGGAACCAGCAGAAGAGAAAGGTAAAACTAACATTAGACACATTTTATTAATAAATAATTTCAAAAATATGCATGAATAGAAAAGATTTTTAATTTTAATTTATATAAGAAGCGTGCCTTTGAGCCTTCATCTACTAAATAGCTGTTGATGAAATAGGAAAATATCTATTATTAATTGTTCATGACGCACTTTGAACATATGCAACAAAAGATTTTACTAATTATCTAATACAAAAACTAGATAAATAACTATGTTAATTGATTGAATCAGGCGTGATTTTGCGGAAGTGCATCTTAAATATATAATGAATTAAGGATATTTAGTGTGATTCCGGTGTTTTTAGCTGTAATATTATCATTTCATTTTATATTTAAATAACTATGTGTGGAGATAATCACACAGTGCCACTTATCCCTAAGCCAAAACAAATGTGTACTATAGGATCCAGTGAGAGAATACTTAAAAGTTGTAAGTTAACTATTTGTAAATATAAGTATCTACATAGTTTATTTATATTCATGATTATCCGTTAATGATGCATACAACTTCTTTCCAATATACTAAGACTACTTATTAAGAATATAAAAATCTGTCTTAACAATCCTATAGGCTTTTAAGACTTTTTACTTAATTAGTTGGTAAGACTTTTCCGCAAAATTAGTCGAGGTGGGTGCCACCGCTTTGCCAGTTATTCTGCCGCCAAGCAGTAGTGCGTCAGCAATACCGAGTTTCGACTTGAAAGGCACTGTAGCTAGTGAAATTCTAGGTAAATGAGACTTTATGACCTAGTGAGATTAATCTTCTCAGACTAGTGTCTGTGCTGATGATGATGATGTGTGCAGTGCAGTGTCACGTGAAACTCTATACTTTAGAGTTCCGAGTGACACTGCAACTGATATGGACAGCCGTGTCGCTTAACATCAGGCGATCGGCTCGTCATGTCATGCCTTAAAATAAAAAAAGAATGAAAATTTTTAAAATTGGAAGACCTTTTAGACCAATGCAATACGATCACTGAAATGAAGGTCAACTTATTATGCACTTGCATTTTCGACGGTCACTGACCTGTGTCCTTTGCTAGTTATAGTACTTAATATAGAATCACAGGTTTTTTTAAGTTACTATGGTAATTGGTACTTTACTTATGTATTTTCTGCCTTAGAAAAGAATGACTGCGTATATTAGTGCTTAGGTTGCTGAGTAGGTTCCAAAGCTAAATCACACCCTTGCTTTTCGCTTTTCAGTGTTTCTAAAACAATGACGAAGAGAATGAGTGAAGTAATCTGGGTGCCTAAATACGTTGTATACCTACATATTTATGTAGTACTTAACGGATCTTTCGTCATGTTTCGTGGATTTTTAAATATGGAAATGTGAAAGTTTTATTTGCTTTCATAATTATATTTATGCTTACTTGAAAGAAGTATAGTTGAGATCATGTGAAAATATTGTAGTTTGTGATTGACATAGTATTATTATAAGTTTAAAACAGAATTAAAATATTATCTATGCTTATCAAGAGATTATTATATTGCTTATTAAGAAATTTTCTTTTAATGTAGAATTATCCCGTGTTAGCATCAGCAGATGGTAAGCGAAGATGCAGCCTAAGGTATGGTACGCAGGTCTACGAGATGCCTTTTTCATCAAGTCAAAGGCTGTTTGTAAATAAACTAATAAAAAATAATAATTACACCCAACGATCACCTACATAGATCCTGGACCCTAACAGGATTCCCTAAGTCTAGGGACCCAGGAACTATGAGGCCAATGAGGCTAATACTTGTTCTGAGTCTGGGTATTGTGGGAACAATACCCAGACTCAGAACAAGTATTAGCGCTTTTTTATGTGCACAAGTACTTGTCCTGCCACGGGAATCGAACCCAATGCCTCCGGGCTCCAGGTTGATCCGACCTGCTCAACAACGACACCACAAAGGCTTTTGTATTGTGTTGTAAATAAAAAAATGAATTTTCAACTCTTCCTCTCTTCCCTCATATATTATTGCTTATCGAATTTGAGCGGTAAATTTCAGCTTCATTTAGGTCCGTATTACAGAACGACGCTCAGTCATGGATTGGTGCAGAGATTTCATTCATAATGTGATCAATTAGTGAATGAAATCTCTGCTTGAGCACCAATCGATGACTGAGTATTGTTCTGTAATACGGACCTTAGACACAGAATTTACTGTATTTATATACTGGTAATATGTACCAGTATATAAATACAGTAAATTCTGACAATGTTGCACAGAATGTGAATATGCAGTTGCATTTTCTGCTCTCATTACAATGCAAATGCCAGTTATTACCAGTCCAACGTATTCTGTCGCAAATGAGAAATGGTTTTGAAAAGAGGGCGCTATATTTTACTGCCTAGTATTATGAAGAGAATATTCTATTTGCTGCTGGAGTCAAATTCTAAGTAGAATAAAATCGTACAAATAGAAAAAGAATTAATAGAAAAATCTTATTAGAATAAATGATTGGCCGTAGAACTCTTACAGCCTTATTAATAAACACGAACTAGCTTTAGACTAGTTACACCATCTTTTGTCTCTTTCGATCCAGCTAAATATTCCAGTTGCAAAAAAAGGACAAAAGCTGAAGTAACTAACCCGAGACTAATACCCGTTTATTAATAAGGCTGTTACAGAGAGGATAATTAGAATTAAAGGTAAACACGAGGAAGAAAACGTGTCTCGAAAAAAAGTCAAAAGTCAAAGAATCATTAGTAGGTACTTAAAAAATCTAGATAAGCAGACAATGACATAAGGGGATAATAAGAGCTGCAAAAATTGAGTATTAAAATTTCTTTACAGATAGAACTTTAGCCGTAGGCCACTTACCACTAGGTGGACTGACGACCAGCTGGGAGATCATGTAACTGGATTGCAAACCATAGAAATACAAATTTGTAAGGCTTTGACAGTTTAAATACGCAGTTTATGTACAAATAAATTTCTTCTGTTGCATTGCAATCAATGTTTCGTGATCACCTCCCTGGTCAAAACTGCGAGGAGCCGAAGGATGCAAGAGGCCAGCAACCACTCAAGATGGCGCTCTATGGGAGAGAGCAGTGGACGTATTTAGGCTGATGAGGGAAATGAAGAGCTTTGTTTTTACTCCTTACGCCGACGTCTTGAAATTCTCAGTTCAAAACATACAAAAGTATTGGTGATTTAGGTAAACTATGACACGGTATTAATTCTTTGAAAGATCACGACGCGACCTTCGAATATCTAGTCTGTTATAGATACAAAATTCTAAACGAAACATAATCTGAACGTTCTAAAACCATTGCAGTTTTGTTATTTTGATCTACATTAAATCGACATTTTTGAGTTTAAATTTTTTTAATTTATTTGTTTGTGTTTTTTAATTGCGTTGTTAATTTCATCATCATCATCATTACCATAAAAATTATGTAAAAACGCCTCCGATCCGTTGCTATCGCTTAACAGAACATAATCGATGTCGACTGAGTTTAAATTATATGTATTATGTTGATGTTTTCATTGATGTTATTTTAGATCTCTCTAACTTTAGCGTAAGTCATCACCAAACACAATTATATTATTTTTCCATGTTTTTGATTTCCGTAAACAATCATTTTAGTTCCTTATTCGATCATAACGGTTCTTATCTGCGACATTATATAATAAACCTAAGTCTCAGTTTAATTGGTTCACTATCATTGATTTTGTGCTATAATCTTAGGGCAGGTAGTTTCTTTAATATATATATATGATGGTAAATTGCAGTAATAACTGAGTACTACGCTTGTGCTTATTGATTCTAAAATGATTATCTAGTATGACAGGTGTGGTCTGAATCGATAGCAAAATCACGTCATTTAATTTGCACGAGTGAATTAATTTAATCAGTAAGATAATTATGATTTGTTTAAGAATTAACCTCCTTAGGAAACGCCTTTGGAATCTTATTAGATATTTTAAGTACCAAATATAACTTGTACTAAGCACCTGAACAAAATTCTGATATCTATTTAGTCAACAGGCTAAGCATTGCCATTCAACGGGGCAATGCCAGCATTTTGGGTACGTTACCTATTTGTAGCAGTTTCTTAGAAGTTTACTTACTGCATTGTTTTTAATTTTAATTTTGTTTCTATGATTATTATCTATCTTTTCCCTGCGCCCGGCAGTTTCACCCGCGTGGTGAAAATTTTCTAATTTTTTTTTTTTTTAATGTTTTGGCTCCACACTTTTGTGTATTTAGCCAGTGTTAAGTAATTGATAATTTATCAATTTAATAATATTTCACGCAAATATGTGTCAAGTCACAGTCGAAGTCATCAAGTCAAGTCATAATCATGTCATAGTCTAGTCAAAGTCATACTCCTGTAAAGTGGTGGCAACTTTACTTGAAGCTTCTATGGAGTTTTGGAAACAACACGAAATGAAACGTTTCACCATCATTATACCATTTTCCCACACTCACGCCTGTAATCCAGCACTTAACGAATAGAATGCCACCAATTTTATGCACTAACACTGAAAATAACACAAGTTTTGGAAAATAATACAATGCGGTGAGGCGATCTTTTTCGCTTTCCCGCCAAAACTCCTTTCTAACTTTTCTATTTTTTTTCTTTCATTAAAACCTTCTTCTGACAATAATATACAAAACAAAAAAGAACTGGCGAAAATTTTCCATCCGTTCACACGTGATGCGATGACCAAGGGAAACAGAGATTCATTTTTATATATAAATATAGATTGTAAGCATGATATTTTATGGTAGGTACCTAATATATATGTAGATAAACATGATATGAACATGCAATGTGTATTTAGGATGTGGGAAATAAATAACTAACCAATGTAAAAAGAACTTATTCAACAGTCGATCGTAGATACAATTAAATTCCAAATTATATAAGCTAAATCTGCACTAAGCGTTATTTATCATTCTTATAAATTTATTGGTAATTAATGCTATAAGGCTATAATAGATTTTTAGGCTTAGACGGTTATTAATTTATTATATACAGAATATATTCTTGAATTTTCAAAGAATACTAAATGCAAGCCCAGTTCTGGTCGATTTTTGGACCACAGATAAAAATGTCAATTTTTTAAAATGACCATTTCTAAAATGTTCTTGTTATGACCATTTCTTGAAGTAACCAGTGGTATGTAATGTATGAAAGTGGTATGATGATGGTGGGACGTTCCTTTTCGTGTTGTTTCCAAAACTCCATAGAAGCTTCTGGTAAAGTTGCCACCACTTTACTAGGAGTATGACTTGACTAGACTAGACTATGACTTGACTCTGACCTGACTTGATGACTTCGACTGTGACCTGACACATTATTGACGTGAAATATCATTAACTTGCTAAATTATCAATTACTTGACACTGGCTAAATACACAAAAGTGTGGAGCCAACACAAAAAAAAAAATTATGTACGACTACTTAATGTTTCACTTACTACTACTACCACTAAGCAAATATTTAGTTGAATAATTTTCTTCTATAAGTATTTAGTTTTCAATATACTTAAATACAGTTTCATTTTTTTTCTCCTAAATTCAAAACACTGATGTAATAAAACGTTTAATAAAATCAATTCAAAATATGTGGTTGGTTAATTGAAAACATTAACTTAAATTTTGGTTTTTATCATATAAAATTAGAATTATTAAAAATTTTGATGTATAATTAAAAAATAAAAAAACCTATTAACCTTCTAACGTCTTCACACACACTAATGAAGCTATCACTGCGCATTAGTTTGTCGACACGCGACTTGTGTGTGTGTGTGTAAGGCGATTTGTGTGCGAGTGTTAGTGGATATGTGTGTGAGTATGGCTGTGTGGGTAATAGGATAGTGGGCCTTTATGCTCCACAGGATATAGGTCAGCATGTCTTCCCCTCCAAATGCAAATAGAGCGAAGGGTACTAAGGCCAGATATTAAAAGTAATAGCTGTTTGCATTAGATAGTAGTGTTGGTTTAGGTTTCTTACTGTTATTTCGTCTTAAGCGTTGAAATTGGCAGTCTGTACACCAACGAAATCGTTTTTCTAGTCTGTAATAGTAATACATTTTTCTTTTCACAATAGCTATAATGGAAATGTATGTACTCAAAAACGAGCTTCTGCCCGCAGCTTCGCCCGCGGCGTTGCGTATGGGAAAAAAATTCAACCACCCATTTCACCCATTTAAGGGTAGAATTTCGAAGAATCCTTTCGTAGCGGATGCTTACGTCATAACACCTTCCTGCATGCCAAATTTCAGCCCGGTTAGTCCAGTGGATTGGGCTCTGTGTTGATAGATCACTATATCAGTCAGTCAGTCACCTTTGAGTTACATATATTTAGATATACAATATGGCTACTTTTATGCTTGAAATATATTTTATAGTAAATACACGTTTAAAACTTATCCTCATCATCATCAAAGGCGCTACAGCCCGGTATATATACTGCTGCTTCTGCGGCTGAGTTATATATATTTAGATGTAACGCATTTTCAGTTTTGTCCTTAGGCTGACCTGGCATATATCCTGGATGGCATTTGCCTTGCTTTTGGACTGATAAAAATGTATTGTAATTCACCGAACTGCTAATGACAGGCTGATTAACCTGAGTTAAGTGGTCGATAGAAAACGTTGAAACCGAAACCTAAAATTCGAATTATGTCTTCATTATTGCGAACATATAATAGAACTAATAGAACGGATAAATAGAACTGTTATAAAAATTATTAGATAAAATGACTGTTGTGTGAATAAATAATAATAATAATATAATAATACGTGTGGACATCTCGCACAACGCCATCTAGCCCCAAACTAAGCAAAGCTTGTACTATGGGAACCAGATAACTGATACAATACTTAGATACTTTTTTGTTTGTAAATACATACATATAATACAATATCACACCCAGACACAGAACAAACACCTATGTTCATCACACAAATGTTTGCCCTGGGTGGGAATCGAACCCACAACCCACAGTTCAGAAGGCAGAGTTACTGCCAACTGAGCTATCGGGCCAGTCATCGGGCCATAAAGAAGAAACAATGAGTTTGTTTCTTTTAATTATTTTGGGTGGATAAACCTCTTCAGAATGTTCCGATGACAAAAAAAAGGAAAGATAGATCTTCTGTCACAATTCAGATTATACGAAATTAATAAAAAAAGGTAAATCATATTCTTTGTCTTGTGAAAAAAGTTGTAGTCTATATACCAACGGTTACAATTATAGCAGGAGGTATAGCGGCTTTAAATTATATTTGGAATAATTATTACAGACCAATAAACTTAAACAAAGATGGACTTTGATATATTTTCCTTCAAGTACTTTTTTTGTATGCATTCCCCTGACCTTCTCGATTCCATCGCAATACGATTCAGGTCTTTGGCCGAAACAAACATACTGACTTTCAAACGTTCTCAGACAATTTGTGAAATTCTCACTTTACCTTTTGTGCTAAATGTATTTTTCTTTTTGGTAGCTAATAATTTATACGTATTGACGTTATGGTTATTTTGTGATAAGGCAACATTCTCGATTTTTTCAATGTACTCAAGACGGTCTAAAGTGAAATGACTGAGAGTCAGGTAGCTTAAGCAAAAGTTACAAAGGTATTCAAGCAAAAGGTATAACATAAAAACTACATAATATATTAGGTAATTTAGTCCTCATAGAATTTGACTAGTCTAAGGATAACTAAGGTAACATAAAAGCGGAAAGGCATTCTACCCAAATGACCACTGAAATTTCGTCAAAACAGCTTTTTTGTCACAACCATAAATAAAAGTTAACAAAAAAGTAGCTATAGCGGCTTGGCCTATTTCATTGGCCCATATGACGCAATAGAACTAACCGCAATGGTCGAATGGGGTCGCAAAGCTGCGCACGAGTCTTGCGGTAGATACTTACCGAAATGTGTATAGCTGGTATGATGAATGGATGACATTCAGTGCCCATAGCTTTGAGGACGCGAATTGTTCTTGCAACATATGAAATACCATAACGTGTGTTTTGTAATAAGGCTTGCAGTTCTAACCTATGTAGGTCAATACTGTAATCTCAAGGTATATCAATGTAAATATACCCAAAAACATTAGACCTAGACCATATCCCCACTACATGAGCTAAATGATGGTTAAAAACAACAAGTTTGAAGCAGAATCAGAATATATAGACTTAAAGGTATTCAGTATATAACTGAAGACGATAATAAGGTCAGGACTTGGTATTCAGTAATCTGACAACCGAATTCGTTTATTTGTTCTAGAATATACGAGCTGAAGTTCGCACCTACGCATTTGGGTAAGCCCTAAGTAGGTAATTGGTGACTTAAGAGCTGTGCATTTGTTTTGCAGTCTACATACACATTGACATTATCACCATCAAATCCTAACACACTATTTCAAATATTCACAAAGATCTAAACTCCCATACAATCACAACAAACTTATAGACATATACTGTATTGTAATGTCTTCTGTTATTTGCAAAGTGTCAAGTAAACACCATTATAATAATTATTAATGTTATATTTATACATATTATCATAGGTCTTCGACAAAAGAGTCCTGATTCTTATGTCACGGGTCTTGAGTCAAATTTGGGAAATAATTTTTTCATCACCATTCGACGAAAGAGTCCTGGTGTCTGTGTCACGGATCTTGAGCCAAATACGGGAAATAGATATTCCACCAACTTTCGACAAAAGAGTTTTCGTTCCTATATCACGGGTCTTGAGCCAGATATGGGGAACAGTATTCTACCACATTTCGACGAAAGAGTCCTGGTGTCTGTATCACGGGTCTTGAGCCAGATATGGGAAACAGATATTTCACAACCTTTCGACGAAAAAGTTCTGGTTCCTATATCATGGGTCTTGAGCTATAAATGGAAAACAGTATTCCACCACCTTTCGACGAAAGAGTCCTGGTTTCTTAATCACGGGTCTTGAGCCAGATATGAGAAATAGATATTCCACCACCTTTCCACGAAAGATTCCTGGTTTCTATGTCACGGACCTTGAGCCATATATGGAAAATAGATATTCCACCTCTTTATAATGTACCTACACCTATTTTCTGCCTCAATTGTATTTTAGCTTTCATTTTTCTAACGTATGGGGTACTTTAACACTTTAATTAATAATATAACACGCAAGTGATAATTGATAATGTAACCTACACCTCTAGGTCGCCCTTTCGAAGATACTGCAAGTGGCATTTAAGTATTGATTAGCATAGGTACATAACATTGCGTAGAAAATCTGTGTATAGGTAAGCGTATTCCTCTCTGTCTTAGGTTGATATATTATATTCGTATGGCAACACGAGTAGAAACTTAAATAAACATTTTATTTTATTTTTACGTGTAATACGTACCAAACGTTTCAGCATTTGTAACTGATTTATCTTTGAGTTGTACTCCTATAAAACGTACACTGTTTTGTTTTAAGCCCAATAAAAATCTTGTCGGGAGCTATATGCAATATCAGCTGGTTAATGAGATTGTAACTTTTGAATTAGAATTGCATATTAGTTAATAATTTTGTTCGGAAATTATTATTTTGTTAACAATCTGCATGGAGATTTCCGTAGTTAAGTATCTTTTACTATAACCATCAGAGATATCAATTTCCTAATCGTCACTATCATCATCATTACTCAATTCTCAATTTGAAGTATTAAGTTGATCAAGTTTGAAGTAAAAAAAAAGAAAAAAAAGAGAATTCCCAGATTACACCATAAATCACTGTGATTGACATGAATCACACTAATATTATAAAGGCGAAAGTTTGTATGTGTGTATGTGTGTATGTTTGGTACTCCTTCACGTTCAAACGGCTAAATGGATTTGGATGAAATTCGGTACCAAGATAGCTTATACACTGGATTAACATATAGGCTACATTTTATCCCGGAAAAGTGAAATTTTCCCGTGGGATGAACAAATAATTAAAATACTTGTTATCCGCGGGTAAAACCACAATTAGTAAAATATAGGTAATACATGAAAAATAGATTTAAAAGAATTCAATTATTGTGTTACTGAGCGATATTGGCCTTGCACCGCCTGTCCGGTTAAAACCTCTTTGCTGGTGGCGCGGTGAATAGGATTTCATAATTATTATATACTAAGTCATCTACTAAAATATCTTAATTCATCAATATTTCGTAATTTAATTCTTGTTTAATTAAGCAAATAAATCTTTTCCTGTTCATTAGACATTTGTTAATTAACTTACATTTGATAGTTATAATTAATGAGTATTTAAATAAAACACGAAATTGCTATAGCTTCTATAAACTGTTATGAAATATCATAATAATGATAACGCCCACCGATCACATACATGGATCCTAACTAGGATTCCCTGTATCTAGGGACCCAGGAACTACGAGGAACATGGCCCCACAACACCCACACTTAGAACAAGTATTTGCGCTTTTATCTGTGCACAAATAATTGTCTTGCCGCGGGAATCGAATCCGCCGCCTCCAGTTAATGAGCCATGAGCATTACAAACAGTTTAAATAAAACAAACTGTAAACTAAATTTCCTTCAATTAATTGATAATGTGACTTTAAATGTATATCCTTTTAAAACTACGGTCCTTAGCTATTTATTAATATCTAATTCCTTTATTTTTCAATTCATTCTTTGCATAGAACTCACCATACGGAAGCTATAAAACTGTTTAATTGCTGAGCAATCAATTAAATCAAGTACATAGGTATTTGAAATAGAAGTTGTCTTAGCTGAATTAGGATCTAATTTAATTATATGTAAGACTGTGGAAATTCTTGTGCAACGAGTTACAATAAATGTGAATACTCGACCTTATTAAATGTAAAAAAATTATAATTAATTAATAAATAAATAATTAACGCCCAACGATCACATACATAAATCCTGGATCCTAACTAGGATCCCCTGTACCCAAGAACTATTAGGATCGTGGTCCTTCAACACCCAGACAGAACAAGTATTGGCATTTTTTTTTTCCTGTGTACAAACTGTACTGACGCGGAAATCGAATACTGGAGCGGAAGTTTTGCCTATATCCAATTAAAAACATTTTATATATAAATAATAAAAATTCTGTTCCATTTTTAAAAGTGTACCGTTTTCGTAATAAGCATTATATTAATAAATTTTAATGTTAAGCTAGATGCACACATTCACACATCTGCTACACTATTTTTAGTCTTAGAACTAGAGTCTTACACAAATATGCCAATATATACATGCACCTGTGTTATAAACATTTTTAAAGAACATTTGGCATGGTTTCTTTGACAATAAAATTATGTATTGTACCGTTGAAAGTTTTTTAATTGACTGCTTAAGTATGTAAAGGTATGTTATTAAAGATAGTATAGATTTTTTCACTTTTTTTCCATAATGTAGAACAGCTGCAAGAATCCACTCCTTGGTCAATCCATAACAGTATAATTATTATTGTTAGATTAATTTAGACAGAGTCGTAGACATGTACTAACAAACTGTGGTCTGTGGCTTTAGAGCAAGCTATTCTTTAATCAGCGTATTCCCAACACATACCACATTTCTTTTTATTGTGTACTAGCTTATGCCCGCGGCTTCACCCGCGTGGCCTATATGAAATGAAGAAGATTTTTTTCATAGATAATTCAACCACCCATTTCAGCCTCTTAGGGGTGGAATTTCGAAAAACTTTTTCTTATTAGATGCCTACACTTTACAAAGAACGCACCCTCCAAATTTCAAGTCTCTAGGACCAGTGGTTTAGGCTGTGCGTTGATATATAAGTCAGTCAGGACTTAGAATTTTATATGTGGGAGACAAAGCATTGGTCGCAGTCTCACCTGATGGAAAGTAACGATGCAGTCTACAATAATGTAAGATTATTGATAATTATTAAAGATAATGGTCAGACGAGTATTAACAAAGTAAAATTCATTTATCGAACTTCAAAGCAATAAAGAATACCGAGACTGATGGTTCGGTGTCCTATGAAGGCCATTTCTCACAGACCGGAGGCATTCCAAGATCATTTCTCCGCCAGCAAAAGAAAAAACACATGAAAGGCATGAAAACTCAAAACCACGAAGAGGTTTCTCACTATAAATACGTGACAAGTAAAATCACTGAAAGATGCGATGCCTAATCAATATCATAATACACCATCGAACTTTTTGACCGACTTCAAGAAACGAAGAGGTTCTCAATTAGACTATTTTTTAAATTTTGTTATATCTGGTCTTTCGATTGGGTGTACCGATTTTGATGAACAATTGAAATCGAACAATTAAATTTAAATTATTCATAAAGTCAAACCCTATTACACAATAAATGATTATGTGTCGGACAAAAAAGCTTGGCCTTAATATCCCAAGCTTATTGGTATGAAATCTTAGGTATTTTGCCTATTGCCTATTCCTATCTATAATTTCAGTTTCTACTTGTAATATTTATTAAGATAATCACGGTATTTTTCTTGCACCGGTGTGACTTTTGTAACATATTCATTATCTCTACTGTGATGAATTATATACATTGTAAGAGACAGTAGAAAGAAAAAAAAATACATCACTGTAAAGTTTCTTGTAGCTTCTTCTTTACAGTTGTAATCGAAGCTTCGGATCAAAGTTTTCTATTCTGCATTGTGCCGGATTGCTTGCACCAGTAGTGAGAAAGCGAACTGCTTTTTTTTTCAAACTCATATATTGTAATGGGCTTGCTATATATTATTTGACAATAAGCACTTTGTAATTTTATATGCTTAGTGAAATAACTTAATTTTAAGTACCTAATATAATTTTGACTTGTAAAAGTGCTAAACTTAGCCTATTTGCAATAAATATTTAAACTTTGACTTTGACTTTGATGATTTTTTTTATTTGAAACCTGGTGCTTCCCTGGTGCGTTTCAATTTGGTCGAGTTTTAACAGTACCATGAGAAAACCATATAAGAGTGAAGTCAGTTTTTAACGCTTTGTGTTTATTATTTTGCATCCCGTGCTGTACATAGGCCTGCTGCATTAGGTGGATTTGCCATAATGAGCATTGGCAGGCGTCTTAGTGATTGCAAAGATTGTCATGCAGACCGAGGAGAATGCCTTCACCCATTCCATAGATATGGCTGTTAGCCGGCTCTTACAGCCCCCCATTATTGACTGGCCTGATAGCTCAGTTGGTTGCCGCTGCCTTTTCACCTGTAGGTTGTGGGTTCGATTCCCACCCAGGACAAACATGTGTGATGAACATTGATGACTGTTTTTGGGTGTTATATTGTATTCTATGTAATAACAAATAAAAAGTATCTCAGCACTGTATCAGTTATCTGGTTCCCATGGTACAAGCTTTGCTTAATTTCGAGCTAGATGGCGCTGTGTGAAATGTCTATAAACATTTATTATATGTATAATAAATCCCGATAAAGTCCCTATAGCCCTCTTTGTAAGCCACTAAATCTAATCTTAGTTCCGTATTACAGAACAATGCTCAGTCATCGATCAGTGCTCGAGCAGATATTTCATTCATAAATTTGTCAATTAGTGAATGAAATCTCTGCTTCAGCACCGATCGATGACTGAGCATCGTTCTGTAATACGGACCTTAGACTCTTCACATTTTACCCGTGTATGTTTTTAAATTACGTTCTTTCATCAATAAAGTAAGCCGCGGAACCCTGAAAACGCACTTCTCCGTGGTAAATGTCAATGAATGTCGGGAGCAGGCGCCGAGTGCAGTGAAAACGGGTTTGAATTATCGAGATTTCTTAACTATCACTTCAAGATTGCATTTTATGAGCTGCTTGAAAATGTTCATTTTATTTGGTTACATTATCTTTGAATCGGCAGAACATTTACATGACACGCTTAAAATAGTTATTAATAAACAGCTGTGCATACGAAAACTCAAAAAAAGTATATGTTTTATTTAAAGAACGTACGGGAAATTTTTGTGTGATTGGAATTATTTGCAGCGCTGAAGTAACTGCGTTGAAATATTGAGAACAGAACGCTTGAAATCACGTTTAAGATCAAGAAATAAGAACCATTAAAAATATAGTGGACAGAAGACAGCCGTGGGAATTTAAAGCAGTATTTAAGGTATATGGTTGCTGTTTCTAACCTCCAATAAAATTATGGCCTACAAGTAAGGATGGAAGGTCAGTGAATGGAGATTTCTGGAGCAAAGTTCATTAGTCCCCACTGATGGAATGATGTGAATTTCCTGTCCAAATATCACCAACAAGATTCTTATCTCGGCAACGCCCAAACCGAGGCTCACACCCCAGGGGTGCCCTCGAGCTAGCTGCCTCCAACTTTTGACGTCCCTTAAGTACTTAATCTATGCTTAAGTGCCCTCTCGCCTGGTGATGCTGTAAAGGTTGGTAGAGACGAACAGCAATAGCCTATTCAAAAAAAAAAACCGCGCATTACTACCACTGCAAGAATCGTTAATTCTCTGAGAGAAAAAGTATTCTGGAATGATTCTCAATTCATGTACAAAATTGCATACACATAATTTCGTTTAATATTTTTTTGCAAACTGTACACTCATCAGAAAAATTACCGAAGTAATTGGCCATGAACGTCGTTAAGTGCGAAAATGCAAATATATTGTAATGAAGCAATGATCAGCCTCTTAGTGGTAAATTTTTTCAAAGTTGACAGTAAATAATATTAGAAAGATGCGCGTGACAGGTGTTGGTTTTCCATATTAGTAGCTTCAGTCTATAATCAGCTGTATATTATAGTTATTTTAATGTTATAACGGCGTCTATCGGTTGATGAAGGTATGGTTAGTGGTTGGTGGTAAGAGGAGCGAGATACCGTAGCCTAGCCAGACTGTTCAAGCTTGTGCATAATTCTGTGACTCATCACAGTCATCAAGTCTCAACTTTATCTTTAAAAAGATATAAAAATATATTTTTAACCGACTTCAAAAAAGGAGGTTCTCAATTCGACTGTATTTCACTAGGTGGTAGGACTTTACTGCAAAGTTCGTCTAGGTAGGTACCACCGCTTTGCCAGTTATTCTGCCGCCAAGCAGTAGTGCGCAAGCACTGCTGTGTTCCGGTATGAAGGGCACTGCAGCTAGTGAAATTACTGGGCAAATGAGACTTTATGATCTGATCTCACAGTTTAGTAATCTTATTACTAGATTGTGCTGATGTCTCAGGATGACGTGCGCAGTGCAGTGTCACGCGAAACTCTATACTTTAGAGTTCCAAGTAACACTGCAGCTGATATGGGCAGCCGTGTCGTTTAACATCAGGCAAACGGCTAGCTCGTCACGTCATTCCTTAACATAAAAAAAAAAACTGTTTGTTACCTCAGAACTTTCGACTGGGTCAACAGATTTTGATGATTATATTTTTATTTGAAAGCTGGTGCTTCACGTGTGGTCGCATTTGAATTTGATCTAGTTCTGACATTCTGAGATACCTAACCGGTTTGGTTTCGGGTTTTTACGCTTTGCGTTTGTTACTTGTTATGACAAATACTTTTGAAATAATAATATAACACAACAAAGTAAAATAAAAAACTCCTACAAACTCGCTTAGAACAAAATCAGCTCCGCGGAAAAAAAATCCTAAACATAGGAATTTTTTGAGCTACGAGGGTGAAATGGGTGGTTGAATTATTTTCCCATAGGCCACGCCGCGGGCGAAGCTGCGGGCAGAAGCTCGTAGACCAGTAAAAAAGTAAAATAGAAAATAAATAAGAAAGAAGATGCATTTATTCAAGACCTAAGAAATAGACCTTATTACATCTATGCCTAAAGTATGTTGTATGATATCGCCGCTGTATTAGTTCCGCCTTTGCCAAACCATTGCCTAAACCTAAAGATTAATTAATCAAATGGTCAAAAACTTCAATTAAATTTATCTTTATATGCTTGTTTTTTTTGTCACCTAGGAACGAATCCCCTATAATCCCATATAAATAACCATTCCATATTCACGGTTTCTGTGTTCGCGGCATATTTACGATACCCCGCGAATAAAGAACTTTTACTGTATTACTAAAAGAGCGTTTTCAATAACGCTTTTCCAATCTCCTATGATCTCACCTTTATGAATAGAGGACGTCAATCGCGCATCCTCTGTCGCCGGATGCAGCGCCATCTGCAGTTCCGGTGCAGCTTATACCTAGAAAAAAATATAATATACTAGCCCAACGTGATTAATGAAGAAGATGCTTGAACATAAATAGCGGGTACTTACAATGTATGTGTCTAAGGACAGGAAATGGTACTGTAAGTAAACTAAATAAAATAAAAAATAAAAAAAAAAATATGTAAGTTTTATTTTTTAAGAATTCCGAAACCAGGTTTCAATCCTTTTATCATATGTTAATCGACTTTAAAAAAATGTATTGTTTCTTAAACGGATTATTGATAGCCTCTATGGTGTGGTGGTTGAGCGGTCGGCTCATAGCCCGGAGGCGGCGGGTTCAATTCCTTAGGTTTTAGGTTTAGGTCGATAGGTTGTCCTACGACCAGGACAAGTAGTTGAAAGCACACTGTAATAAACTATAAATAATACAAAACACAGTAGAAAAAAAAATACATCGCTGTAAAGTTTCTTGTAGCTTATTTTTTACAGGTGCAATCGAATTGGATCTAAATAATATTTGACAATAAGCATTTTGTAATTCTATTTACTTAGTACAATAACTTAATTTTAGGAACCTAATATAATGTTATCTTGTAAAATATTTGCAATAAATATTTTAATTGTGACTTTGGAGTTTTCTGTTCTGCATTATGCCGGATTGCTTGCACCAGTTGTGAAAAACAAATTATAATAGGCTTGCTATATAATATTTGACAATAAACACTCTATAATTTTATATGCTTAGTATAATAATTTAATTTTAAGTACTTAATATACTTAAGACTTGTAAAAATACTAAAAATTTATAATTTGCAATGAATCTTTTGACTTTGACACAAATACTTGTTCTGAGTCTGGGTGTTGTGGGATCATAGTTCTGTGTTTTTGTAGTACGTAAAAGATCAGCGTACTGTGCGTAAAATTTCATTCCAATCGGATAAGCTGTTTTGGCGTGAAAGCTATAAAAACAAACAACGATTGTATCGATAGAGAGAGGGTCTCTACTAATATAATCGTTGTATGTTTCAGAGTAATATTTTCCTTATTTTACTTTTAAAATGGCAACCCTACAACACCTGTACCACGTGATCGATCCAGCTCATTTTTTTTACCATACAAACGTATATGGTGTCGACAGCTAGCGAATGAAAATTAGATAGTTATTTACAGAGTACACATATTGCTATTTTTGGTTTAATTTATGTTGAATTTACAAGAAATATGCGTTATTGTTTACCTACTATTGATAATATAAAATAATAAATAAATATTGGTGAACATTTTACACAGCGCCATCTGGTTCTCATAGTACAAGCTTGTATTGGGTGGGTATGGGTGGTATGGCTTGAACAAGATCACTTATACAATACTTGGATCCACTTTGTTTGTTAATAATATATTATTTATAAGTGATGATTATTCATTGCAATTCAACAGGCCAATGCTGCCAGCATGTTGGTTACGCTACCTACTGGTAGAGAAAGGGCTTGGGCTGTCTATAGGTCATTGCGTTTTATTTGTAAATAATATATTAATTTTATAAGTACTAATAATAATAATTAGCATTGCAATTCAACGGGACAATACTGCAAGCATGCATTTGGGCTATGTTTTTTTTTATAGTAGGTAGTGTTTAGTATTAGTTTTTATATCATTGTAGTATTTAGTGGAAAGTAATAATAATGGGTTGGGTTTGGTTTAAAATTGCCTTTTTGTACCTACGTGTAGCTTCCTTCCTCCAAACTGATTAAAATAATATATTTCTTTACATTTTTTATTTCAACCAACATTAAGCTTACAATATATAGGTCTTTACCTATGAAATTGCCGTTTTGTTTGAAAAAAGTTAAAGTATTTTTTTTTCGAACTTATTTATTTCTTTTATTCAAAGTAATCACCCCTGCAATCAATGCATCTTTGCCAACGCTGTGGCAGTTTATGGATGCCCTTCTTGAAAAAATCAGCAGGACGGGAGACAACAAACTCTTCAAAGGCGTTTTGTACTGCCTCTCGGGAATTGAATTCTTTCCCACTAAAAAGTTGTCCAAATTTTGGAAAAAGTAATAGTCGATAGGCGCAAGATCTGGTGAGTATGGCGGATGAGGGAGAGCTTCCAAACCCAACTCATGCAGCTTAGAGACGGTCTGTTGTGCAGTATGGGGTCGCGCGTTGTCGTGAAGTAGCAGTGGAGACGACCGATTGACCAAAGCTGGTTGCAGACGTGCGAGTTTCGCCATCATTGTGGTCAGTTCTTCAATGTACACATCTGCAGTAATGCTCTCGCCGTTTTGTAAAAAGCTATGATGAATCACACCAGCACTAGACCACCAAACTGTGACCATCACCTTTCTAGGGGTCATTTTTCGTTTTGCACATTGCTTTGGTACCGAACCAGGATCTAACCAACTTGCTGAGCGCTTTCGATTGTCAAAAAGAATCCATTTTTCGTCGCACGTAACAATTCGGTTCAAAATTCTTTCATTTCTGTGCCTGTTAAGCAGCGCAAGGCAAGTCTCGACGCGTACGTTGCGCTGGCGATCGTTAAGTTCGTGGGGCACCCATCTATCAAGCTTTTTTATCTTGCCAATCTGTCGCAAATGGACCAATATTGTTTTGATGCTAACATCAAAAGCTGCTGCCAGCTCAGCTGTAGATTGAGATTCATCAGCTTCCACAAATCGCCTTTAATTCATCATTGTTGACCAAAGTTTCCGGACGACCACGAGGTTCATTTTTCAAGTCAAAATTCCCAGAACGGAACCGAGCAAACCAATAACGGGTTGTACGTTCGTTTGTACAGTTCTCTCCGTAAACGTCGTTGATGTTACGTGTCGTTTGTGCCGCGTTGGTGCCACGACGGAACTCATATTCCATAATTACACGAAATTTCAAAGTATCCATTATGAGGAAAAATGTTGAAATGTAATGAAAATACAACGCTAATCAATAAACAAAAGACTTATATTTTAAATAGAATGTCATATTTTTAAAACAAAATTAATTTGAATTTAGAATTCATAGCCAATCAAAACTTTTTTTTGTTTGAAAAAGTCTGTACTGCAATACGGCAATTTCATAGGTAAAGACCTATTATTAACCAGATGCTGCGTCATTAAACAAAATTCAAAAAAAAAATACTCAGAAATATGTATCTAGTTATACAATATTTCCAATTGATGACGCGCATAGAATTTAAATAAGCTCAGTGCCAGGTGTCTCACGCCTTTTCCCGTGGAAATAGAGAAGGGAACACGGGCTATCCAGGACTTCAACAGACACGTATTTTATTTGGAACTACAGTAACACGTCGCAAGTTTACTTAATGTTACTTCTAATTTTATTATATTAATGCATAAATAAGATGACAAATATGTATAGGAAATCAAATCATAAAAGAGCAAATCAGTCAGCGCCGAGCCGCCACCACCGCCGCCGCGCGTACTCCTTGAGGATGGGCATCTTTATTGCCCGAACACCGGTCGAGTTATTCGACTGTATCTCGTGAGTGTTAGCCGTGTAATAGTTGTAGTTAATCATAAAAGAGTTAAAACTTCCTTTAGGAACATTATTCCTTAGACAATGTAAACAACGTAACTGATTTCTAACAAATATTTACCTAACTTAACCTATTAGAGGACTGTAACATGCTGCTTAATAATAATTACCGAGAAACTGAAAGCTTTTTCAATCAAATTTTTCGCTGGTAAATAAAAAAAATATCTTCAGTTGTCTCCACTTTTGGATAGATCATTTCAGAAACGCATTAGAAGATCTAGAAAATAGATAGAGTGATATTTGTAACACACAACGCTATCTAGCCCCAAACTAAGCAAAACTTGTACTGTGGGAACCAGATAACTGACAGAGTAATTATGCTTTTTGTTTGTAAATACATACATTGAATACAATATAATACAACAAACAGACACAGAATAAATACCTATGTTCATCACATAAATGTCTGTCCTGGGTGAGAATCAAACCCCCAACCTAAACAGTAAGGCAGAGCTACCAACTGAGCAGTAGTATAAGTGCAGTGTAAATGATCTATGTCAGTCGACGTTGCGGACAGCCTATGGTTATAATGGACAGGTGGACGACACTTGTTGAATGTAATTAACGGTGGATAAGATCCAGGCAATCTGGTTTTCAGAATGATAGCATAGAGGATGTGCTATAATATACAGATGAGGCAATAACTCAGAATCCTATTTAATCATATTCTACTATCCTCCTAATACATATTACTCCTAATACATATATATATATTTTGTTAATTTATTTAATACTTTATGAACATGACGGCGGCAACGTCCAGTTATAATCTCTATCCGTAGCGGGCAGTACTGTAGTTTACCCTGTGGTAGCATTTAAATTTATTACAGTGGCAACACTGGCAACTGTCATTGCTGCCCCACCCATCTGGCTATATAAAGGGAGCGCTCGGTGTACTACGATCATTCTTGCTCCGGACACCGCCAGGTGCACATGCTGAAGGCCTATAGTTATATAGGTTACAACCTACGCACAACCCGTTTTCCTATAAACATAAAAAGTAAAAAGTAGGACTTAATGCTAACAGCATTTTCTACCAGTCAATCAAGGCGTGCAGAGAAACAATTTGATTAGACGTGCATATAAGGAAATGGGCATAATTTTGAACATTAATATTAGATCATCATATAAATTAAAACAAACAACAATACAACTATTAAGATACAAATATGCATATTTTACAAATGTAATAAAATACAAATATTAATGAATACTACAATATAGATAATATATCCATTATTAAATAAAATGCTAACTCTATAATAATAAATAATTCTCTGCTCTGCTAGTTTATAATGAAATAAAGAAAAATATTTTTAATAAAGAAATTATCTTCTTGCATGCAGATATTGAACCTCCATAACAACCTACATCTGTGACAATAACGGTATCTCTGGATGCAGCGCCATTGGCATCCATATTTTAAACAAGAACAAAACAAACTGATAAATGCACCTAGCTTATGGTGCACAAAAACCGCTTACTTACTCAATAAATTTAATTAAAAGTGTCAAAGGGTGTACATGAGAAAATTTCTGGACACTTGGGAAGTGTCCAGAAATTCAAAGTGTCCTGACTGACTGTCTGACTGACTTATATATCAACGCACAACTTAAACCGCTGGTCCTAGAGACTTGAAATTTTGAGATTGTGTTCTTTGTAAAATGTAGGTATTCACTAATAAAGGGTTTTTCGAAATTCCATCCCTAAGAGGGTGAAATGGGTGGTTGAATTATCTATGAAAAAATTTCTTTTTCGTTTCCTATAGGCCACGTGGGTGAAGCCGCGGGCAGAAGCTAGTTTACCATATGAAAAGTAGGCTAGATTGGTACGAACATTGGTCTGTCATTGACAAACATTAATTTACGCCAGCATGTTGGGTACGCTACCTACTGGTAGTGGGCTAGAGCACTTGGACGGTCTATAGGTCATCGCGGCCAGTTTCTTTTTAATTTGCGCGGAAATATTATCATTACTTTTAAATAAAGAACACGAGTAGTATCATATTTACGTAGACTGAAAAACCAAAATCACTTCCCAGCGCATACTTTGAATTTGGAACGAAGAGCGCACCGGCAATGTTGTATGAAACGGTGTGCTGTTTGAATTTAGAACTCTTTCATCTATCGCACACATTGCGTTCTCGTGGCTGTATAGCCACAGATGCGTTTACCTTTCGGCACAAACTGTAAAATAAAAATAAAATTGGCGGTAAAGTGGAGTTCGTTGTTATTTGGTTGATAAAGATAAATTAAAATGAGTCCCAATGATTCTAAAAGTGAAAATGAAATGGACATTGACTGCACTCCACCAGATTTAAGATCGGAAGCTAAATTAGCGATGGAAAACCTGCTTCCAGCAAAATCAAAAGAAAATTAAGCTTATTATGTGAAAGGCTTTTTTTTATTTCCTTGCATTTTTTTTAAGAAAAGCACTATATATGCCACGGCCGAAATGGCAATTGCCTGTGTCGTATCAAACTCATACTCGACCTGCAATTGCCTATTTCGCTGCCTTTGCAATAATGTACTATTGTAGTAGGTTTAGTATTAGTTAATATATCATTGTAGTATTTATTTGAAAGAATAAAGGCAATTTGCCGGTTAAAACCAAATTAACGTTAATTACATGATATTACTATAATGATATGTAAATGAAAAATTACCAATAGACAAGTTCAAACAATGTAGTTAATGTAGTAGTAAAATTAGTTGGCTTAAATGTTTTAGCATACGATAAAATACTATTTTATGAGTTATAGAGATATAAAAAAGTTAGTTAATGATTATGCAGATGTATTTTTTTAACGGACAAAGTACCTTTATTCTCGACTTTATTTATTCTTCGACTGGCCCGATAGCTCAGTTGGTAGTAACTCTGCCTTCTGAACTGTGGGTTGTGGGTTCGATTCCCACCCAGGGCAAACATTTGTGTGATGAACTTAGGTGTTCGTTCTGTGTCTGGGTGTGATATTGTATTCTATGTATGTATTTACAAACAAAAAGTATCTAAGTATTGTATCAGTTATCTGGTTTCCCATAGCACAAGCTTTGCTTAGTTTGGGGCTAGGTGGTGTTGTGTGAGATGTCTACACGTATTATTATTAATATTATTCTGTTTACGTATATAAGTAGAGTAATTCGAAGATGCGGTCTTCTTGGAATTATTCCAATAACAAACACGTTCTTGCTGTTTGGTATTCAACAGACACGTATAGAAGAGCAAATGCAAATGGGTTTGAAAAGTTATCTGAAAACGTAACCTTTAAACGTTTCATTTCAGGCGAGGAAAAATCCCTTAAACATGTAAATATCTAACTTATTTATATTTTAATTTACATGACAAGCAATTATTAATAAAGAAAACAATTTAAATATAATATGATGTAATTATCACAGCAAGATCATATAGACAAATGATCACCAAATTTATAAAATTATTTTACAAATTAATAAGTAAAACCAAAATATATTTATTTCTAAGATAAAATGGCTTTTAAAGTAAGTGCAATATCATAATAATAATAATAACGCCCAACGATCACATACATAGATCCTGGACCCTAATTGGGATTCCTTGTGTGACCCAGAAACTGCGAGGACCATGTTCCCACAACACTCAGACTCAGAACAAGTATTTGCACTTTTTTTCTGTACACAAATACTTGTCCTGCCGGGAGAATAGAACCTGCCGCCTCCAGGTTATGAGCCGACCTGCTCAACCACACCTGGCTGGAGGATCATCATCCAAACTCATTCATTAAACGCAATATAGATAAATACACAGAATTATCTGAACATCAAAGAAAGCAACATACACGTCCAATATTAATTTTAATTTCCATCCAATGGCTTCGTTTCCGACGCAACCAGTTCTGAAATGCAATTCAAGATGCAATTCTGGATGCAATTACTATAAATAATGTCGCTTGCATTCTGATGAGGCGTGCGCAGGAGCAAGTGAAATGTTGATAAAAACTTTGCGCAGATCAATCGTCAGAGATCGAGGTATAGGCTTCCCACGGGTCTGTACACCTGTGAGGGAATTGACTGCGGAGGTTTGTAGTCTATACGCTTGTATATGCTGCGATTTAGGGACTTTTAATTTTTCATATGGACTTGCATGCTGCATTTAAAGCGGGTCAAAAGAGTTATTATCCAGGGTAAGCAATATATTGTGGACGAGCTTCTCCCGCAGCTCCGCCCGCGGCGTGGCCTATGGGAAAATAATTCAACCACCCATTTCACCCTCTTAAGGGTGGAATTTCGAAAAATCTTTTCTTAGCGGATGCCTACGTTATAACATCTACCTGCATGCAAAATTTCAGCCCGGTCCGTCCAGTGGATTGGGCTGTGCGTTGATAGATCACTATGTCAGTCAGTCACCTTTGAGTTATATATATTTAGATATTCTGCACATTTCACACAGCGCCATCTAACCCTAAACTAAGCAAAACTTGTACTATGGGAACCAGATAATTTAATATTAAATATTGGTAAATACTTAAATACTTTTTAACCGACTTAAAAATCATGGAGTATGTTCAATTTTTTGAAACTTTTTTCCTCATTACTTTAGACTCGGTGAACCGATTTTGATGATTTTTTTATTTAAAAGGGGTCACTATGAAAGAGGAAAAAGTTTCAGTAAGCTGCACCTCAGTTTACCGTATACACTTTAAAGAATAGCCGGTGAACAGCATTGGAATTAACTGCAATTATAAGAACAGTACGGCTAACCTAAAGCCACCCTTCCAGTCCGTGTAACGGTACTGCAGCCTCTCAGGGACGTTGTAAGTAGTGGGGTACAAGTTATAAGATCTGGAGTTATTTATAATTACGCTATTGTAGCTGCTATAGATGAACAATAGATATAAAGAAAGAAAGAAAATATGTATATTTCTTTTTTATATAATAATAATAATGACGCCCACTTTAAAATTGCTGAACCGATTTCGATTTAATTTTGCAGACAAATTGGTTACATTACCTATACTGGTATCAACATTGAATTTTATTGGAGTAAATTCGGTAAAGTTTTTTTTTCATCGGCTTTAGCAATGCAACTGACCATTGTCTGATGTATGCTATGGCGTGGTGTAAGATGGGGCATGCTTGCCTAGAAGAAAAAAAATGCGGGGAAATCCGCGGGGCACCTCTAACACTAAATGAGTTCAAATTACAGCTTTAATTTAGGTTTTTATTGTTTCAGAAAAACTGAGAGAGAAAAAGATCGAAAGTTTTTGGGTCTCTCATCTATCAATCGGCACTACGTTTGGCTTTAACGGAAAATCGTTTGGAATCAGAAAGATAGATAGATAGATAAAACTCTTTATTAAAACAACACATTACAGGAACAATTGCCATGCACAAACTTAAAAATTAAGTGTCACAATGGGTGGTCTTATCGCTTAATGCGGTCTCTTCCAGACAACCCAAAAATTTTGTGAATTGACAAAAAATAGGACGTTGGAAAAAGAATATAACTTATACAGGAAAAGCTATATAACTATGAGTTATACTTAAGAAAGGTGGGCAACTATACACATAAACTAAAGCAAAAAAAAAAGTAGATTGTTGGAAATTACGATCACAATTTTGGAGAGGTTAGGTTCCTACTATTTTCGACGGTAAATGAAGACAAATCAGCTGATTCCTTGATAAAGACCATCCCGCTCAAATTTTGTATCTTAAACCTTCATAAAAGCTCAAGCAAAAACTAGATTTTGTCACGCAAACAAGCAAACGGATGCGGCTGTTTTACTCGCTTTTAATTGGAATGCTTTTTCTTTTCTTTCCTTTCCTTTTTCTTTCGTTTCTCTGCGAGTAATTTCAGTGGGCCTATAGGACTTATCCGCTTGTGGAACGGCATTTTGTTCGCTCTATTTGGATTCTGCTTGATATACATATGTAAAAAAGGTGTACTGTATTCTTGTATTCAAGTTACTAGCTATTAAGTTTTTTATGCCCTAGTGGTTTGTTTCTGTAATTGAACATGTAAAATAGTTATGTAGCAATTATTACAATAATTAAGATTAAGCCAACAATGTGATATTTATGAAAATTTTATTAGGGTTTTTAATAGTTTTTTTTTTTACTTCATACTTGTCTAGCATTTGACCACGCTCTCACCTGATGGGAAGTGACGATGCGATCGAAGGTGTAGCATGCTAGCCAGAATGATAGTCTTGTTTGCTTGCTTGATATTTGACATTAAGCACTTTGTATTTGTATAAAAAAGTGTGACTTAATGTCACTTTGTAATTTTGTTACATTGTGCTTAATTTCAAATATTATTAGTACAATAACTTAATTTTAAATACTAATCTTATTTTGACTTTTAAATGTACTAAAAATAGCATGTTGCATTAAAATTTGACTTTGATAAAGAAAATTTAGGTTTAACCCATTGGGTTGATGAAAATGTAAAGATTAGAAAAAAATCTTAGAACAATAGTTATTTGTATGCGTGAATGATTATAGTTATGACTTAGGACTCAGAATTTTAGGTCCGTATTACAGAACGTTGCTCAGTTATCGATCGGTGCTCAAGCAGAGATTTCATTCCTAAAGTGATCAATTAGTGAATGAAATCTCTGCTTGAGCAGCGATCGATGACTGAGCATCGTTCTATAATACGGACCTAAGTTAATTAAAAATAGCCGAGCATATATTAAAAAAATGGTTTTACAAAATATATTTTTTAAATTATATATAAATATATTGATGAATGAAAAATAAGAGCCAGTTATCTACTCGCTCTATTAATATAAAACATTTATATGAACAAACAAATAGAAATTCTGTAAAATAAACAATAGTAAATTATATTAAATAAATAATTCATACAAATAACTCGTGTACAGTATACAACAATGCATTAATACTGATGCCTATTCTAATAAAATAGATAATACAACAAGTTATTTATTTAATTCAATAAATTTATGTCAATTATTATTAACATCGGCTAAGGCTCAGATCGTGCAATAAAATATGTATTATACTGAATAACACATTTTTGACTGACTGAACGAAGTGTGCGTAGGTCTACGCTTCAACTCGTGAAATTTGCTTTCACCTGTCCGGATGAACGTACTTCGCGTACAGGTAGCATTTTTCAAAAACCTTGATGAAACAGGTTCTACAAGATTTCCCAAAAAGGGAAAAATATTGCTGTGGTGTCAGTTATCGGCCGATTTTGATAATATTTTGCAGAAACATTGGGTGCTAGATTCTAAACAAGTATTTCAAATATCAACAAAATTTTATTTTTAGAAATTTCTCTAGTCAGAATTCTAAAATACACTATGAGTTTTTGTTCCAAGTAATGCAACTATAAAGTGCTTAATGTCAAAAATAGCAAATTGGTTTGGGATAGTCTTATGTCTATATGTATTATAGAACGAGGCTCAGCCTCTGATCGGTGCTCAAGCAGAGATTTCATTCACTAATTGATCAATTTATGAATGAAATCTTTGCTTGATCACTCACTAATTATCACTTTATGAATGAAATCTCTGCTTGAGCATCGATGACTGAGCATCTTTCTGTAATACGGACCTTAGTATTCTACAGTACTCTTTCTCGTTTATAAAAAGTTTTTTGTTCTGCCTTGAAATATTATCTACTATATACTTTCACGACAGCCTTCCAAACTGGTACCAATATTTTCTTCCTACTTTCAGTCTTACCGCGTTAAAATAAGGTTTATATTGATTTTAAAGGCACTTTCACAACATGTTCGGTTGGGTTCACGACCTACCTCATGCTTTCCATTGTTGAGCAGGCTTTTACAATTTATTGCCAATGACTTAAACGGACGATCAACGAATTATACCTGATCGAGTACCTTGTCGGAGTATTGGCGGGAAAACGAAAAAGATCGCGTCGCCGCATTATATAATTTTCCAAAACTTGTGCTATTTTCAGTGTTAGTGCATAAAATTGGTGGCGTTTTATTCGTTAAGTGCTGGATTACAGGCATGAGTGTGCGAAAGTGGTATAATGATGGTGAAAAGTTTATTTTCGTGTTGTTTCCAAAAATACATAGAAGCTTCTGGTAAAGTTGCCACCACTTTACTAGACTATGACTTGTGACTTGACTTAATGACTTGGACTGGGATTTGACTTGATTTCACACATAATATATATAATATTAATTAACGTTGACCCACCCCGGCTACGCACGGGTTAATTGTTTTAATGGATGAAGAAGTGTTATCTTGGATAGGGTTAGGGCTATCCAAGATAACACTTCTTCATCTATTTATTTTCTCACCTTTTAAACCTTCTTTAGACTACGACAAAAATTTCAAAACCAAAATCAGTTAAACCGGCCCAGCCGTTCTCGAGTTTTAGCGAGAAAAAACGAACAGTAATTGATTTTTATTTATATAGATAGATAGATAATAGATAAATAATAGATAATAATACCTCTATCTAATAGTAACCAATGACGACATTTTTAATATAAATTAAAGTTTATTATAAAGTAAGCGTCACGACTGTCCATAGCAGATTTTTTTATAATTTTGCCTCATGGAATAGAAAAATAGAATAAATATTTATTCATGACAAAAGCTTGTACTATGGGAACCAGATAACTGATAGAATACTTATATAATTTTTTGTTTGTAAATACATACATTGAATACAATATAACACCCAGACACAAAACAAACATCGATGTTCATCACACAAATGTTTGTCCTGGGTGAGAATCGAACCCACAACCTGCAGTTCAGAAGGCAGGGAAGTACCAACTGCGCTATCTGGCCAGTCCATATGTAGTCAGATAAACAATAAACGAATACATGGCTTAGCCTGATAAAAATCTAACTGAACGTATTTCAAACTCCAGCAACAAAACTCGTATAACCGTTGCTATTAAACTTAATAATGGCTGAATAATTAACACTAATCCAGTGTCCTTGGAGCGATTTCTATCACTAACAACAACAAAGAGTGAATTAATGACATGCAAATAGTATAATGAGTGTACCGCTTCCGCACATTGAAAGTGATAAGACGAGAAAATAGGTAACTTTGTAATTGGTTTGAATACAATGGATCTCTTTAGATGACTGTTAGATTTACTCTACAATACAGTAAGAATAGTTAACTAGAGTCGCCTTACGGCTTTTCTTACTGTTTACCCGCTTTTCCGTAGAAAACCTTAAATTTCCGATGTAAAAATTGTTTTTTTTTTTTCGGTAGTATTAGCAATTTATTGTCACGTTACAGATCCACTCTGGGATAAGATGCCTATCATCGTCGCCCGATGACGCTGTAAAAGCTCGATAAAAACAGCACTTGCCCGTTCAAAAAAAGCCTTAGTTTTGGGAAAGATTTCAAAGGGAAGAAATTTATGAAAAAGTGATAATGGTGCACTGAATTACTAAAGAAGACACCAAGACTATACGAGTACATAGTTTATAAGAACTCCTATTTCAAGGGGAAACGCCGCCAATGATTCCTGTCATCATGACTTACTGATACTTACTTAGTACTTTTTCTTTTCTTAGTACTTCTGCGATTATTCCCTTTAATTTAAGATGACTCCCTTTAACGATGCGTGGTGATTATCGCAAATCCTCCATGATAAGCGTCCAAAGTGTCGTTTTATGAGAACGCTTATATGTTCAGCAGTGGACCTCTTCATCTTGATGATGTGGTCGGTTAGATAAAGTATAAAGTATATGACGGCGGCTACGTCCAGTTATAAACTCTATGCACAGCGATCGAGCACCGTAATTTACCCTGTGGTGGCATTAAATTTATTATAGTGGCAGCACCGGAAACTGTCATGGCGCCCCTACCTGTCTGGCTATATAAAGGGATCGATTGGTGTACTACGCATTATTCTTGTTCCAGACACGGCGCGGTGTGGACATGCTGAAGGCCTATAGTTATATAGGTTGCAACCTACGCAGAACCCGTTCACCCATCCCAACCCATCTCATTGATCGGAATTACTCGTTAAAAGTTGTGTAAGAGTGTCGCAACCTAACCCACGTGCAGAACTTATAATTTGTTATTACCTACTGATAAAAATCAACTTGAACTGTAGATAATTGTAATCTCCCAGTCAACCTTGCTCTCTGATTTCGCTCACAATAATCGCCTTAGAAGAGCCTACGCTAAGCAATTTGTGTCAGTTAAACAATAGTTGAACGACGCGAACATTGGTTGAATATGTATGAAGCTCGTTATGAGTGTCCCGATTAATTGCGATCTTAGTGGTTTCAGGGGTACTTGTCATTTTCACACCTTGTACAGTGTAGGGCTGACAAAATTGTTATTATTTATATTTTTAATACTACTTTTTTGTTTTGTTTTGGCTCCACACTTTTGTGTATTTAGACAGTGTCAAGTAATTGATAATATCGCAAGTTTATTAATATTATATATATATATATATATATATATATATTTGTCAAGTCAAGTCCCAGTCTAAGTCATCAAGTCAAGTCATAGTCTAATCTAGTGAAGTCATTCTCCTAGTAAAGTAGTGGAAACTTTACCATAAGCTTCTATGTAGTTTTGGAAACAACACGAAAAGGAACTTTTCACCATCATTATACCACTTTCCGACACTCATGCCTGTAATTCAGCACTTAACGAATAAAATGCCACCAATTCTATGCACTAACACTGAAAATAACACAAGCCTTGGAAAACAAAACAATGCGGCGACGCGATCCTTTTCGTTTTCCCGCCAAAAACCAAAAAAAAACGTAATTAAATATTTTTTATAGAGACAATATTAATTATTGAAACAACTAATCGGTAGTTATAATTAGATATTTATTCCCATGAATCCCTACCAGTAGATATAAGTGAGAAAAATTTACTGTTCCCCAACAGAGGGAATATGTGGGCAACTACCAACCAACTGAGCTAGCCGCCTAGTCAATAAATATCTTTATAGGTACTAACTAATGCGACTGTGGTATTTTATATCTATAACATTTTATACCCAGTGCCAATTTATTGGACCAAATAATTAAAGTCTCAGCATGTTTATAAAAACAAAATTGATTGACAACGATTAATTACGCTTTTATCTAGTGCGTAGACAAGTCCAATACATGCGTAGACCTCTAACATAATGGATAACAAAAAGATTTAATAAATCAAAATCAATTTTAAATTACGTCCCCTGAAGCGTGATTTTTAAAATACTTTAGGCGTGGCTCTGCACCAATTAGTTAGATCGAAACTGATTAGTGAATAGCTTGAAGTGGTGTTGATCACGTGTCAAGGAAATGAAGGTTAAGTGCCTGTTCATATTACGGGACTAACGTTGATTGAACGAATAAAATTTATTAACTCAAAAGTACCGCATGTGTGTCTACATTTTGATAAGATGATAACAGCTACATCGCTCCCAGAATTGATAACGTGGCAACTGATGGGGAAGAATGATTCCCGAATGGCGACCATGAACCGGAAGATGCAGCATTGGCGAGCTCCCTACTAGGTGGGCTGAGGACCTGGGGCCTTACCGCGTAAGTCTGGTGGAGATGGTAATCGTGTACTCTCTTGCTCGCACTCGTGGACTTGTTAATTGGCGCGTGCAGGATGGCAGGCAAAGGCGGTTCCCAGAGCAGTTACGCGGTAGGGGTGCTGGTCCTGAAGCCGTTGGGTGCAAGAAGCAAGTCGACGGTCAAAGTGGTGCAGCCAATGATGATGAATGCAGCGTTCAATCGCAAACAAGTTACAAAGAAAGAGAGACAGACATAGTTACTTTAAATTTACAATATAAGAATATAGATTTACAATTGAACATGTAAAACATCTACTAAACATTTACCAAGTTAACTAACACTATCACAGTCTAGGCGTTTCACTTTTGTTTCTTCGTGCAAACTTAAACACCCAAAAAATTATTTTGTTTGTGAACCTTTACGCCATTAGGTAATTGAAGACACCCTCCAAATATCAAGTGTCTCAGTCCAGCAGTTTGAGCTGTAAATTGTCTGTCAGTCAGTCAGTAAATAAGCAAGTAAAAACAGCGTGCCGCAAACTAGTGTGTTTTTATCTTTCATTGAAGGCATAATTATACTTTAAGCTTGATACACCAGAAGTGCCTGAGGTCATGAGTGCTCTTAAAAGTTTTTAATTTGAGAACCTAAGGCCACTCCTAAATATTAGGCTATTTAAAGATCTTAAGTGCGGAAATATGATTACTTACATGATTAAAAAAACTTCAAATGATATATTATAGAAGTAAAATTTCTTTACTGACTTGGGGAGTAAGCTGGTGTAAGATTGAGTTGGTTTACGTAGATCTCCATTCTCAACATAACAAAGTTAAAGAATTGTATTATTATGTTCGGTGAAATGAATTTACAAAATGGCGACATTAGATAACATTGAACAAAGCACAAACAAAGTTATACCGGCCGATAGATGGAGCTAAACTAAAAAAGTTTTACTTCAGCCATGTGGTCTAAAGAAGGACAGTCGTTATTTATTTATCTTCTTTCTCTCTCGCGTTCCAATAGGTCAGATCATGACTGAAGGTCGTCATCGTCGTGAAATCACCATGTCTCATCCATTTGTGTGTTATCGGTGTCCAACATTTCCTCTCTGATTATAATATAATAATAATATATGTGGACATTTCACACAGCGCCATCCAGCCCCAAACTAAGCAAAGTTTGTACTATGGGAACCAAATAACTTTTTTTTTTTTTTTTTTTTTATGATAAAATGGGCATGCGTTTGACAACAACTCACCTGATGGTAAGTGACGAAGTTGTCTAAGGTGGAGCACGCTTGCCCATGAGATGCCTATTCACTCTTGACTTAAAAAGACCTAGGTTATATCCTGAAGGAAACACTGTTTTTGGGAGAGCATTCCATTCCTTGGCCGTTCGGACTATAAATGAGTCAGCAAAACGCTTAGTGCGGACTTGGGGTACACTAACAACGTAAGGGTGTGATGAATCACCAAGTCTTGTAGTTCTATGATGGAAAGGAGATGAAGGAATGAGTTGATGAAGGGCATGCGCACACTCTCCAAAATGTAGCCTATAGAAGACTGACAGACCGGCGACCTTGCGTCTGTGCTCAAGGCTTTGAACTTTCCCTTTAACTGGTGTAATGCTTAGATACTTTTTGTTTGTAAATACATACACAGAATACAATATAACACCCAGGCACAGAACAAACACCTATGTTCATCACACTGATAGTCATCTAGACTCTGGACATCTGGTTTATTTTCTCTTAGCTGGTCTGACCATCACATAAGGGATCTGCCACTTGACCTCTTCCCCTCCATTTATGTTAATTGGCTTATTTTTCCTAGATGCAGAAGCAGGCCTCAGAGTATTTGAAATCCCAACTTTTAATCGATTAAACCGTAAGTAATAACATTCTGTAATTCAAACTTACTCTAGTTAAGAGTAAGTTTGAATTAGTTTAGAGTAATTTTGAATTACAGAATGGTATAACTTCTTACTACTTCTACTTCGTTAGATATGTTTATATCCAACGAAGTATTCTATCTCTTACAGACAAATAAACCATTTAATTACTACAGCAATATTATTGTTTCAAAGCAGGTTGTTAATGAAAACAACTTAAAAGTAATAAAAAAGTCAGTAAATAAAAGGCATTAACAGCCGCAAGACGTCCACCGCTGAACCAGACCTCATCCAAAAAACGCCACTTTGGACGTATATCATAGAACTGGGTTTTCCATAATCACTGGCAGTCGGCTTGGTGATCGCAATAGATTTAAATGCCGGTGTAATACATATAAAATTCAAAGTCCTGACCGACTGATTGAATGACTGACTTATACATCAACGTACAGCCTAAGCCGCTGGTCCTAGAGTCTTGAAATTTGGAGGGTGTGTTCTTTGTAAAGTGTAGGTATCCACTAAGAAAGGGTGTTTCGAAACTTCACCCCTAAGAGTGTGAAATGGGTAGTTGAATTATTTTCCTATAGGCGGGTGAAGCCGCGGGCAGAAGCTAGTACTGTTCTGGAGGACGTATCACACATCATCTATACATATAATCAGGAAAAACTATTGGCTCCAAAGCAGAGACTAGTAATTTTTCTAGGTGGCAGGACTTTTCTGCAAAGTTCAGTTATTCTGCCGCCAAGCAGCGCACGCACTGCTGTGTTCCGGTTTGAAGGGCATTCTATAGCTAGTGAAGTTATTGGGCAACTGAGACTTTATGATCAGGATCTCACAGTCGAGTATTATTACCAAACTGTGCTGATGTCTCAGGATAATGTGCGCAGTGCAGTACGTGAAACTGGATATTTTAGAGTTCCGAGTGACGCTGTTCTGTTATTGCCGTGTCGCTTAACATCGGGTGAATGACTAGCTCGTTATATCATTCATTAACATTTGCGCCAAACTGTATATTTTAGAGATCCGAGTGACGCTGTTCTGTTATTGCCGTGTTGCTTAACATCGGGCGAACTAGTTCGTCACATCATTTGCTAATATAAAAAAGACGTTTTTACATCTGTTGACAACCCTAGAGCCACTCTAGTAGGAGGCAAGGATATTACCCACCATCTAATGGGAACACATTAAGGTCTCCATTGTTAGATTTATGAGGTGATCACTCACGACGGCCCTTGAAGTACCGCGGAAAAAGTACGCGTTGATTATGTTCACAGATTAAATTATGTTGTATGCACGACTTTGGACAGTTAAGATGCAAATCACATTGTTTGTTATATCTGTGGATCTGGGATTGATTTAATTGCGCGTATATAATTATGTGTTCTAAGTTGCTTAAGATTTGACTGGCATCAGGCTCAGTTGGTAGTAGCTCTGCCTTCTGAACTGTAGGTTGTGGGTTTGATTCCCAGTACAAACGTTTGTGTGATGAACATAGATGGTTGTCTATGTCTGGGTGTTATATTTTATTCTATGTATATATTTTTTACATAACAAAAAGTATCTATGTATTCTATCAGTTATCTGGTTCCTATGGTACAAGCTTTGCTTAGTTTGGGGCTAGATGGCATTGTGTGAAACGTCTACAAATATTTATTTATTATTATTATTTATTTGTTTTGGTTAAAAGGACAGGCTTCTGGTTAGGGTTGACTTGGACAGCATTTCTTATATATAGACTTGCTGCGCCTCGCGGTTTCACCCGCGTGGTGAATATATACTAATTTTCCGCTTAACTTGCTTAATTTTTTCTTTTATATGAACCTTCTCCTAACAATGATAAACACAACAAAAAGAATTAGCAAATATGTTCTATCCGTTCACGCGTGATGTGATGACCAAGGGAAATAGTTTGTATATACATATATATGTATATATATATATATATATATACAGATAGCCCGTAGAACATTTTCAACATTAGAGAGTTTCATTTACGGGTATTAAATTTATAAATTCCATCCACCTAATTTACGATGTTTCGAATTTTCTTTTCCATCCGATCGGTTACCAAGAAGGACACAAAATTAATTACGTAGAATTTAGGAAGAGCGTCCAAATTACGCAAGAGAGCCATTAGCCGATCGCTTTGGATCGCTATCAACGTAAAATTATGGCGTCTTTTATATCGGAGCTATAATCCGAAGTGGATTCGATCCTGGAATGCATTACCTAAGGTTTAGCCATTTTAGGACCGCCGTTCTAAGAAGCGCCAACAAAAAGTTAGGTAAATTCACCGGACGCCGTTTTTTTCGTGCTAAAAAGTCGTTCATCAAACTGAAGGTCGTTGGCTAGACGTGCACAAAGAATGCTTGTCTGCTTGGTAGTTTTTACTCGAGAATTTTTTGCCAATGTCATACGTGTAGGTACTTACGAAGTCACGCTAAGGTCAAATGTATTTGGGCATAGATTCGCACATTTGGTGTGTATGAAAAAAGGATCATCGTGTTTATACCTACTTTTTGGAACGACCCAATAATAATGTTTAAGTTTGTATTTAAATTTTATTTTATTTCGGCCATATGTTATACTGTTGTGGTAATAATGTTTTGGTTTTTATTGTGGTCTATTAACTTCGTAGTTTCCGATGAGGAAAATTATATATGAAGTTTTATTAAGTACATTTACAACTTAGTTCATTACTGAGCGGATAATTTTCCGTGTGAATAAAATATTTATGTGCTCAGGATTCCAGAACCTAAAGCTACGACACCAAACAGATGAGACTTTATACGTATTTTAAACGAAAACTTTCACAATGCAATATTATTTTTTTATTTCTTTTGTTTATCTCGTGTGGGTTGCACATTTTTCAATATCATTCATAAATCCATTGCAGTTCCTATAGTTTCTGCAATCCTATGCAGTTCTCTGATGCACCGCGAGTTAAGGCTTGTTTTAGGGAGCTTTCGGCATAATATGTAATTTATTCTCTTGAAGATTTAATTTAACATTGATTAAACCCAATTCTGATAGTCCATAAAAATAATCTACGCCATGTCCGTCAGAATGAAAATCTTACCATAATGATAATGCCATGAGTTAAGTAAAAGACAAAATGTGATTTACCCAAAAACGCGGACAAAATGACGCAAATGTACGTGAAAATATTGTGATTCTGTACAGTTTTTATCACGAATCTAGTTTCGCAATTCGTCATTGACGATCGTAGAAGTTGACTTTTTATTCGGATCATTATCTCGCTCTGACCTTACTTAAATAGCACAATAATTTTGTTTTGCTGTATGTCCGAGTTTTCTCACGGTGTTAGTACAGACATTGGTTCCTAAAGCAAGAGTAAATCGTCTAACCGCGCAATGAGCTATGAAGAGAGCTGTGCTAACTAGGTAAATTCCGAATCGAGAAGATCTACAAGAGAACTTAATGTCGCCGATAGTGTTCTTATAGAATAAGGAAGTTGATATGGCAATGGGCAAGCCACATTGCTCGCAGAGTCAACAACCGATAGGGAAAAAAAATGTCATGTAGTCACATCACGAATGAAAAGAATGAATGAATGAATGAAAGATGCTGCAAAGGCCTGCCCCCACTAAGTGATTGACGGGAGTTTTGGCGGGAAAGCGAAAAAGATTGCGTCACCGCATTGTATTATTTTCCTAAACTTGTGTTATTTTCAGTGTTAGTGCATAAAATTGGTGGCATTCTATTCGATTCGAAGAGCTGGAGCTTTTCATTTTCAGAAAGAAAAGGTTTCATCTTGATATTGGTGTCAGCAATCTGTTTCAATATTACCCATTTTGGCGTGAAAGCTACACAAACAAACCAACAATCATACAGCTTCCCTTTTATGTTTTAGTATCTGTTAGCGACGCGCTCATGAAAGCCTTATATCTAATATAAATTAATAATAATTATTTATATCTAATAAACTTAATTTATTAAAGATAATAAAAAGGAAATCTACATAAGAATGTAGATTTCCTTTTTAAGTCGTTGTTATTAGATTCGGTGTCAAAAAGTGAAAGCTAGCAGGCAGTTTTGTTTGCCAAGTTTTTCTTTATTTCTGATGCAATTTTTATCTTTAAATTCGGTTTATGTACGTTCAAGTTATACCTATATCTTTTATTTCGTTGCATCCGTGATTTTCATCTCGAACAGTATCCCTGTACCCTAAGGAATGTACTGATATGATGTGTATGCGATCAAAAGTATGTTAAAATTATCCTCTTCTTCATCCGCTGCAAGTTTCAATTTCAACTGTATATTTTCATTCCACAATACAACAAATGTTTGTTATCTTAAATAGCACTTTACGGTTCTTGTCGGGCACGCACATTAGAAGAGAGGACGATATATTGTTATTTCCTCAGTCCACAATCGGCTAAAAATGTAACCACACTAATATTATTATAAAGGCGAAAGTTTGTATGTGTGTATGTTTGTTACTCCTTCACGCTCAAACGGCTGAATGGATTTGGATGAAATCCGGTACCAAGATAGCTTATACACTGGATTTACATATAGCCTACATTTTGTTCCGGAAAAGTGAAATTTTCCCGTGGTATGAGCAAATAATTAAAATACTTTTTATCCGCGGGTGAAACCGCGGGGCCCAACTAGTATTCCATAATAAATAAAAATGTGTGGATATTTCACACAACGCCATCTAGTCCCAAACTAAGCAAAGCTTGTACCACAAGGAAACCAGATAACCGATACGTTACTTAGATACTTTTTGTTTGTAATTTTATAAACATATACATAGAATACAATAAAACATTCAGACACAGAACAAACATCGATGTTTATCACACAAATGTTTGTCCTGGGTGTGAATCGAACCCACAACCTACAGTTCAGAAGGCCGAGCTACTACCAACTGAGCTATCCGGCCAGTCAACAATTGATAAAAATAATTTTGGTTACCTTCTATCTTTTTATTAAAATCTAAGATTATGTCATATTTATTTCTTTACGTTGTAGTAACTAGTTATATAAGTACATACTTATAGTCGTTTTATTTATTTAGTTTTCATTTTTCATTTGCTTTTTCAATTAGTCATTCACTAGTTTACTCAGCGTTCAATTCGCTGATGTCATAACCGATCGGTAAAGTTTTCTGTGGTCTCACCTTCTTAGGGTAATCATCACAGAACAGGGTTTAATGTTGTATGGTAATTCCTATATGGTCCTATTACAACTATAAAGCATCAGCGTTTTTCAGAGAACTGATTGTTTCGAGAGAGATTGCTTTCTCTTTCACGTATAGACCGAACTGAGAAGGACCGCAAAGCTTTATATACAAGTAACAGAATATAAATAGTAGGCACTGAACAAAAACGAGTGTGCTTTAGACCACACGACTGAAGTAAAACTTTTTTAATTTAGCTCCATCTATCGGCCGGTATAACTTTGTTTTTGCTTTGTTCAATGTTAATGTCGCCATCTTGTTGTAAATTGTCATTTTACCAGACATATCAACATAATAATAGAATTTTTTAACTTTGTTATGTTAACAATGGAGATCTACGTGAACCAACTTCAACTTCCGTCCGCCTCGCATTCACCATCTTACAGCCCAGCGTAAAGAAGTTTTACTTCAAAAACACTTTTAAGTACGATAAGAATCTGTGTTGACAAGAGTAATGCCACAAACAGTGCGTCAACTGTTCAAATGACCTTTAAGTCGGAAAAGGCAATTTCCTTTCCTTTGACTAACTGCCTTGCTCTTGCATTTGCTGCCACAATAAATCTCCCAATCCTGACGTAGCCTTATTTCGATGAAAAGTCAAGAGAATCTCCTTTCGTTTAATAAATCAATGGTATTTATTGTCCAGCTGAAAGAGGCGAGCAGGAATCCACACGTGAAGAGTGCCGGCGGACAACTGATGCTATCTTAAATACATACAACGGCGTCAATCACGATTGAATACTTTACGAAACACGCGTGTGAACATAGCCTAACCATGCACTGAGACCTCTTTCTACTCACATGATCATAAGCTACAACAGTTCTTTCATCACTGGATATAACTGACTAGACGGTAAAGAACCATGGTGTCAAGGAATAATAAGCGGTCGCGAGGTCGAAGGAAATTGGTTTACGTTTGAATGTTCAGCTAACCTTGTAACTCTATTTGGAAAGGTAACAGGCACATTTCCTTACTGCTTCTTCGTACCAAACGTGTTTTATTTCAATTAGGTACGTATATTGGAAACGAGATGTTTTGTTTTTGATAATTTAACTAGAATTTTTCCGTGTCCTGTCATGAAAAACCATTTTCCACATTATGATCTACGTCCGTTCAAGGAACTATCTAAGTATTAAGTGTACTATGAAATTACTTAATTCTATTCAAAATTTGTCTGCGAGAGACATCATTTATCGAAAAGATCACCAAATGTGAATGAACAATAGCGATTCTTGAACAAGGATTAAAAAAATAAAAAAAATGCCGTTTAGGAATGATATTCATAGGTAACCAGCTTCTGCCCGCGGCTTCTGCCGCGTGAACTATAGGAAAATAATTCAACCACCCATTTCACCCACTTGGAGGTAGAATTTCGAAAACCCCTTTTTAGTGGATATTTACAAAGAACACACCCTCCAAATTTGAAGTCTCTAGGAGCAGCGGTTTAGGCTGTGCGTTGATATATAAGTCAGTCATTCAGTCAGCCAGGACTTTGAATTTTATATGTTATATAAACTCAAATATTATTATTTTTCACAGCTTAATTCTCTAATAAGTTAGACCTATGACTGTCGTGGCTGACGTGTGCTACACATTTTTTTTTGTTTTTCTGTTTTGGCTCCACACTTTTGTGTATTTAGCCAGTGTCAAGTAATTTACACATATTTATTAACCCTTTGCTACGAGTACGTCTAAGAAAGCCACATCAGCAACAAGCAAACATCAACTGACCGAGTTACTCTCTGTAAAGTAATACCTCAGTAGTAATTAATACTAATTATGCAATACATAATAAAATATACATATCTTTAATAATCGATTAACAACTCTGTATTATTTAGAGTTTTTTTTTGTTTTGGTTTGGCTCCACACTATTGTGTATTTAGCCAGTGTCAAGTAACAAGACAAGTCAAGTCACAATGCAAGCAATGCAAGTCAAGTCATAGTCTATTCTAGTCAAGTCATACTCCTAGTAAAGTGGTGGCAACTTTACCAGAAACTTTTTGGAAACAACACGAAAATAAACGTTTCACCATCATTATACCACTTCCCCACACTGATGCTTGTAGTCCAGCACTTAACGAATAAAATGTCACCAATTTTATGCACTAACACTGAAAATAAAACAAGTTTTGGAAAATAATACATTGCGGTGACGCGATCATTTTCTCTATTCTCTATCTCTCTATCTCTCTCGATCTATTTAGATTAGAGCTTTGGTTTAAATAAATACTGAATATTGTCAGCTTAATAAAAGCGCCATCTGTTAGAATAGTTTATAACTACAATGGAACTTTGCATTGTAGCGTTCGCGACATGAATTTATTACTACTTTATAAAATTGTACCTTCCTGAAAACGGTTTTAATTATTTCTTGTTCCGATAGATGGTAATAAACTTAACTTTGTAAAAACTGTCCGTTTATGTAATAAAAAAAAAACGAATTACTTAGTGCCTAAAAGCTTTGAATGTCCATTAGGCACGATTTACTTGTTTAATAAATTATTCAATTGATTTTGTTTACTCACTTGTAAAGTTTAGTTCTATTAGCTCCGCTTAACTAAATAATATTGATAACTATAGGTAGGTTGTTCAAGGGGGTTTTGGCGGGAACGCGAAAAAGATTGCGTCGCCGCATTGTATTATTTTCCAAAACTTGTGTTATTTTCAGTGTTAGTGCATAAAATTGGTGGCATTCTATTAGTTAAGTGCTGGATTATAGGCTTGAGTGTGGGAAAATGGTATAATGATGGTGAAACGTTTATTTTCGTGTTGTTTCCAAAACTCCATAGAAGCTTCAAGTAAAGTTGCCACCACTTTACTAGGAGTATGACTTTGACTAGACTATGACTTGACTTGATGACTTCGACTGTGACTTGACACATATTTGCGTGAAATATCATTAACTTGATAAATTATCAATTACTTGACACTGGCTAAATACACGGAGGTGTGGAGCCAAAACATAAAAAAAAACTATGGGTAGGTACTCAATGTAGAGTGGGAAGCCCTGTGTAACCAAGTAAAGTGAAGGCTTGCCGAAAGCATCTTCAGCTGACGATCAAGCCTATGGCGAGCTGTTGAATAGGCCTACGTCTACCAGGGAATAATTAATAATATATTAAAACTAGTTGCGCCCCGCGGTTTCACCCACGAATAAAAAGTATTTTAATTATTTTCTCATCCCACGGGAATATTTCACTTTTCCGGGATACAATGTAGCCTATATGTAAATCCAGTGTATAAGCTATCTTGGTACCGAATTTCATCCAAATCCATTCGCCGTTTGAGCGTGAAGGAGTAACAAACATACACACATATAAACTTTCGCTTTTATAATATTAGTGTGATTATAAAGCTATAATATCTGAATTCTGAACCTCTTAATATTTTGTAATATTTTGTTGTGCTATATAAAACATTAATAACTAATTAAATCACTGTAGATTCACAGAATTCGCTCTATTTACATATCATAATTTCTAAGTCCTATTTTGAACTTACAATCCTATTTTCAAAGTAGATTTAGGGTAGAGGTAAATAGATGAGGGTAACAAAGGGCCTTAAAGGTGTTTTTGCAATTAAAGTTAAGTTTCAGAAAACACTACTGATGGTAAAATTATTTAAAAAAATGCACTAATGCAGGGAGTTTTGGGTTGGGGTTCAAAAATAGCCTAAAAATCGTACATTTCGGCAACAAAAAAAATTAAAAGCTCACCTAGGGTCTAAAATTCAGCTAAAAACATATTTAATGTAAGAGGTGAATTCCGTGATATAAAGCGGGTAGAATTTTAATTTTACTGCAAATGGATTAAAGCGGGATAAAATCGAGGAGGCATCGAATGAGCCAGGGTGAAATCAAAATGCCGGGGCTAGATGGTGACTGCTGGCGCGACCCCGCCTACCGGTCTTAGTGGGTTCGAGTCCCACATACCCCTTGCCATCACGGGGGGTTTAAACATATAAAATGTTAAAAATCTCAATATTAGATTATCAAAAAGAAAACGGTTTTATAAGCCTCTTAAAACAAACACAACCTCCAGGCACTTAGGTATACAGAATAGGTAAAAGTGAGAAACAAATCAAGAACCCCAAGTGCCAAGTATTAAAATATTTGCAAATGAAAATTGAGTTTTTTACGCTAACATCAACCGTACTTTAGCGTTCGTCAAGTGAATGTAAACAAAAAACTCGTCTCGACATCAAAAGAGGTCCCCAAAACGTTTTCATGGATTCTCGACAAATAAATTTAATGTGTAAGTCTTTGAAATAGAAAAACGTTAACATGCGACCGACAAGTAATTTATTTTCTTTAAGCCATGAAAGACTTTCAGGGAAAATATCAAAAAATTTGACGTCTGCTAGCGCCGTTTGCCGTCTACAAAGGTAATTTGGTATTGGAAGCCATGTTGTATGTAAATGTAGAGGTATTTAATACATATCTGTAAGTACCTATATTGGTCTACAAAACTAGGTACTTACTTACCCATACAATCTTTTAATAAGTATATTAAATTCTCGTGTCACAGTGTTTGTAGCAAAAATCATGGCAAAAAGCTTGACCGATTCTTATGAAATTTTGTGTTTATTCTATTGATCTGAGTATAGGACGTAAACAATTTTTCATACTCCTAAGTGATAATCGTGATCCACAACAAAAAACAAATTGTTCGACCGAACTTTTTAATTTTTTTTTATGGCACTAAAAATACATACAGCCCTAAATTTTTGAGAGGAAAATAGATATAAATAAATAATATTTGAATATTTATACACATTTCACACAGTGCCATCTAGTCCCAAACTAAGCAAAGCTTGTGCTATGGAAACCAGATAACTGATACAATACTTAGATACTTTTTGTTTGTAAATACATACACATAGAATACAATATAACACCCAGGCACAGAATAAATATCGATATTCATCACACAAATATTAGTCCTGGGTGGGAATGGAAACCACAACCCACAGTTCAGAAGGCAGGGCTACTACCAACTAGGCTATCGGGCTCTTTTTTGAACGGACTAATGCTGTTGGGTCTCTATTGACCTTTACAGCGTCGCCGGTGGGCTGAGCTATCAGGCCAGCCTATAAGTACTTAAGTTACAAAAAGGAAGATGAGAAAATAATTCCTGGGATTGGCATCGCTTAGTGAAAAATCACTCCCTGCGTTTCCATGCAAGAATTCCCTGCAGTGCTTTAATCTCCCAATATGCAAGTAAGTGCACATTATAAAGCTTTTACAAAAATATATGATTTACGAAAAGCTTTTAAAATCCCGTAGAAAATTTTACGAAATTTCCAACAACATTGATAAGTTATGTTGGTAGTAAAAGCTTTTAAAATTTAAACTGTTGGTAAAATTGAATTGTTTCCCGTTCAGAGCCAAACCGCGCCGCGTGGGAAGCGTTGCGGCTTGCGGTGTGTCACGGAAAGGTGTTCCTAGGAGGTGTACGACCGGCTGCAATACCAGTGCATTATTATTATCAAACATGGTTCCGTCTACTTATTGAAAATGTGTCGTTACACTTAAGTGTAAATTTTCTGTATTATTTAAATCATACATCTAAGTTTTGTTTAAAAAGTATGGCTTTATGCCAGTAATCTTAATAAATTAATTGCTTTTGTTCCTTTTTACAATAATATATATTTATGATTTTAAAGCTGTATGCTTGCATATAAATTGATCGTTTTATATAAAATATAGAAATAAAAAAAGAGTGCTTTAGACCACAAACTTCTTTAGTTTAGCTCCATCTATTGGCTGTTGTTTAATGTAAATTTCACAATCCCCACCGGACATCCATCCGGACATACCGGACGTACTAACATGATAATGCAAATATTTAACTTTGTTATATTGAAAATGGAGATCTACGTGAACCAACTTCAACTTCCGTCCGCTTATCATTCACCAGCTTATTTTTCACGGCAAGCGTGCGTAAAGAAGTTTTACTACAATAAAATCATTTAGTAATCTCATTTCCAAGTTTATCCTTTTTAAAGCATTTGGGTTGATGTAACTTGTCCATGCTGGTTGGGGTGGTTTCTCAAGAATCTCCCAATAGATGACGCCACCAACCCAGTAAGCAGGTTGTAAAATAGTGAATATTTGTGAATAAATTTGGACATAAGATCGCCTGTTACTGTAGCTTAAGTTAAACTTTAGTTTGCTTATATGCTTTAGCATATCCCCGCTTTAGGGACGGGTGGATGCGGATTTAAGCCGTAATTTTTTTTTTTATGTTAAGGAATAACTTGACGAGCTAGCCGTTCGCCTGATGTTAAACGACACGGCTGCCCATATCAGCTGCAGTGTTACTCGGAATTCTAAAGTATAGAGGTTCGCGTGACACTGCACTGCGCACGTCATCCAGAGACATCAGCACAATGTAGTAATAAGATTACTAAACTGTGAGATCAGATCATAAAGTCTCATTTGCCCAGTAATTTCACTAGCTACAGTGCCCTTCAAACCGGAACACAGCAGTGCTTGCGCACTACTGCTTGGCGGCAGAATAACTGGCAAAGCGGTGGTACCAACCTAGACGAACTTTGCAGTAAAGTCCTACCACCTAGTATAATAATTCAAATTTTTCTTGCATATTATATAATTAATAATTACTACTTAATGCTACTAGCTACATTGCCTACTACAAAAAAGCATTTGTGCTGTTGTATATCTATATAGTTCTTAATATTGCATTAAAAAAAAAATAATACACAATACATATATCAGTCCATTTTTTGTCCAAAAATGTATATCAAATGAAGCTAATTTTAATAAGACCTGTTTCATAAAGTTCTCAAACGATGCTTATTCCTTTTTCCAATTCGCAGGAAATTGTTCATTTCGCCGTATTCACACATTTCACTCGTTTTTGTCCACGCATGCAGCTTTGAGTCCAAATTATTTGCATATGGCGCTAACGTTTGGCGCAGTTTGCAATGCACACTGTAATTGGGTTTGTTCAGATGTTCTTTTTAGAAGACAAAGCTAGAAATGCTTTAAGTTTGGACGAAGAATTTAGACGGGACTCATTATACGACATGGGTTTTACTGTTTTATGTGTAATTAAGTCGTGAAACAAGCTATTGAGAGGGCTCGGGACTAATATGTAATATAATAAATAATATCTAACTAATATTTGTGCGATATATCAATCAATCAATCAATCATTTGTTTATTTGCATGAATACACAATATACAATTTGGATACAAGGTCACATAGTATAAGTACTGGTTATGTGCATTCAGCCTGCATGCAAGCGTGCAGAGTGCGTGCGTGCAAAAAAACGTGTTCTGAGTCTGGGTGTTGTGGGACCATGGTCCTCGTAGTTCCTGGGTCAGGGTAACCTAGGGCCCAGGATCTATGTATGTGATTGTTAGGCGTTATTATTATACCTTTCAAAATTAGCAAGTTGAAATGGTAATAAGGAGGCCACATCGTTCACAGAACTGACAATCGATGTGGAAGAAAGGTTCTCGAGTGGCGACCACGAACTGGAAGGCACTGTGTAGGCCGGCCACCCACTAGGTGGACAGACGAGCTGGTTAAAATGCCAGGGAGCCGTTGGATGCAGGAGGCAAGTAGCCGATTAAAGGGATGCTCTATGAGGGAGGCCAATGTACAGCAGTCGACGTCTTCCGGCTAGATGAAGAGGCAATTAAGAATATACCTACACTTGACTTGGGGAGTAAGCTGATGAACGAGGCTAACGGGAGTTGAAAGTTTTTGGCTCACGTAGATCTGGAAATCTACCTAACAACAAAATCAACATAACAAAGTTAAAAAATATTTAAAATTTGTATCATTATGTTGGTATGTCCGGTAAAATGATAATTTACAATTGTCTAGATGGCAATATCAACATTAACAAAGCAAAAATAAACTTATACCAACCCATAGATGGAGCTAGTTTTATTTAGACCACACGACTGAAGTACACACTCGTTTTTTTATGTATAGGACAGTAACACACCACACAAAATACCCATAGATATACTCTTCTAATAATCTGAAGTTTCATATATTTTATTGACCACAATCATCAAAACATTTAAATAGTATGACCATTGTGAAAGGTCACAACACTTCAAGCAACCCTAGCTCAGAACTGAAGAGCGACTCTTGAAGGCGCTAGAGCGGCAATTAAAAACGCGGCATCGCTTTGATCTCGCTCATCAAGGGGGCGTTTATTGCAACGGCGGTAAGTGGAAAACAGGCTTCAAAGTTTTTAAACATTAAGACCAGACACACCACCCTTGCATCATTCTAATTTATTCATTCCAAACCAAAGCTACATAGTTCGTAGCTACGTATTCAATTGATGAAATCAATACTAAATTTGTGTCGTGAATAAACAAAATATAATGAATAAAACTTATTTAAGTCTAAACTAAAATAAACGAAAATAATAAATAAGAAACCGCGTTTAAGTCGCTGTGGTATAAAGTGCCCAAAAAGCTGGTGGGCATTACCAAAAACTTATCAAATTACATTACCTCGTTGAATGGCTAATCTTGGTCTTTGCGAGGTAAGACAACTTTTTTCTCTTGCCCGATATTTATTATAATTACAATTTGTAGGTCAAACAAAAATTCCAACTAAAAACACAAACAAATTTTCTTTGATTCAATTAGTAAGCAGGCGGAACTACTTGGCTTGGCACTGCTATATACAAGGTGGAATTTAATTCGTTCTTTTCCTTTAATTTATTCAGTCCATGCTATAGAATACTCCCATGTAACTAAATAAGAAAAGTACTTGTGAAATAATACTTAAATCTAGGCATTATCGAAATTAAATTCTAAAGAAAAGCCTTGTGACATTGAACAAAGCAGGTGTTTTATTGCCTACGAAACATTTACAAAGCACTCAGCTGGTGCCCGCGCTGTGTGTACCATTAAATAGACATTTCGGCTGTCATGCAGTTATTTTAAGAGGCACTAAATACTTAAACAAAATTTTTTTTTTTTAATGATCTTGTACGAATATTTTATAGCATGGTCTGAGTACATACATTTAAGGAAAAGAGTGAATTAAATGCCTCCGTGTATAGATATGTCTATTGACTGCTACTTCACTATAATTATATTAAACACCTTATAAGCACCAGCTTACAAGAGCCAAGCCAAATAATACCGACTGCTACAAGGAATTAGGAATGATATATGAGCTGGAATCACGCGATTTCTATGCCGTTGCTGTTCCAGTCATTGTTAGTGACAATCTTTAGGAGTAATAACTAAAATGTGTAAATAAGTAAAAAGTAATAGGCGAAAAAGATATATCAAAATATTACGGTAATATATATACAAGCTTTGAATGTGACAAAATAACAAATAAAAATATAGATAGATAGATAGATAAAACTCTTTATTGAAACACCACATTACAGGAACAATTTACAAGCACAAACTTTAAAATTAAGTGTCACAATGAGTGGTCTTATCGCTTAAAGCGATCTCTTCCAGACAACCCAAATATCGTAAGTGTATTTATGTCAGAGTCTGATCGTCAAAATTGGGTCATATTAGCGTAAGATCTCATCACATTATGGTCATATTATGATGAGATCGGTCATTTTAAGATCAGGCTGGTCATTTTGAAGAAATAGTGTTATTTCATGATATTACAATAGACCATTGGACAAAGTCTGAATTTACCTTTACGGTGCGAGCAATGCGAAGCAAGCTCCCACTCGTGTCTTCATGGAAATTGTTTAACACAGTATACTAATTTCATAGAATTGCAACATTTTTAGAAATGACCGTTTTCATCATTTTATGCCCTATGTTAACAGACCTCTAAACAAAACAGGTTCGAATGTATATTTATTCAACACAAAATATAAGTTTTTAAACAATAAAACTAAATTAAAATTAAAAACTATGGATAAGCAAAACTTAATCTAGGAAAGATAATAATAGATCCTACTAATATTATAAATGCGAAAGTTTGTGATTATGGATGTATAGATGAATGTTTGTTACTCTTTCACACAAAAACTACTGAATGGATTTGAATGAAATTTGGAACACAGAAAGTATATAACCTGGATTAATAGATATAATACTTTTTTATCCCGATATAACGTTTTCGTAGAAAAATTATCGAACACCACGAGGGCAAAGCCACGGGCTATTTACGCAAAAACTACTAAACGGATATAAATGAAATTTGGAAGACAGATAGTTTATAACCTTTTTTTTTGAGGGGGAGAAATATCCTCGCACTTCCCTGCCACCACGGGGGTGGTGGCAGGGGGTATGTGGGACTCGAACCCACTAAAACCCCCGTGAGCCCTCGTCCGCCGTACCGGGGCGAGAAGGGGTCGCGACTGCAGTCCAGCCAACTCGCCCCCGGTGGCAGGCCCTTTCGGGCCTCTCTGTGCCAATGGATGGGTGACCTTGCTCACCAAGGCCACCCACCAGACGTGTGGGGCCGTGCAAGCCGGCGGAGTCCCCCGACGCTCCACCAGTGGCCCCACTACGGGGGAGGGAGGAGGTGCGCGTAACGCCTCCTCCTCCCTCCCACTCGTCTGCGCCGGAGCGGGTCAGCTCCAGCGGCCTCCTCTCTGACCCGCTCCGCGGTCTCCTTCTGCGCCATCACGTACTCGCAGAAGGAGACCACCGCCTGCCACGATCTCTCGCTGTCAAGCATGGCTCTCACCACGCTTGGGAGCGAGAGATCGTGGCCTACTGCCAAGGAAAGTGTGTGCCGCTGCGGGTCCCAAGCGGCACACACTTCCAGTGTGTGGGGCGCTGTATCCTCCAGCGCCCCACACTCATGGCACAGATAGTTTATAACCTGGATTAACACATAGGCTACATTTATCCATGGGTGAAACCGCGGGGAGCAGCTAGTAATATATATAATATAGCTTCAAATAGATCTTATCTCATAAAGACTCTCACAGAGCCAATAACAGTGTAGACGTCGCCATAAGCCAGTTTTTCAATAGCCCTGAGTACAAAAGGAGAACTAATGCGCTACTAACTATCAATAGGGTAGAAATTTATAGACGTACCATCCCCTCTTCGGGAAGAAAATATTGGTCTTACGAAGTACCCAGACGTGGTTTGTGAATGCCGTCTTTTGTGGAAAGGAACGGGGGTGCGGCGAATAGCGCGCGTGGTGTAAGGTATGAGAGGCTTTTGATTAGCTAATATTAAATGAAATTACTGGGCAATTGAGACTTTATGATCTGATCTCACAGTCGAGTAATCTTATTACCAGACTGTGCTGATGTTTCAGGATGATGTGCGCAGTGCAGTGTCGCTCGAAACTCTATGTTCTGTGGTTCCAAGTGACTGTTCTGTTATGGGCGGCCGTGGCGCTTAACATCAGGTGAACGACTAGCTAGTCACATCATTCTCTAACATAAAAAAAAATAAAGATAGAAAAAAAAAAAACATTAAGCATCCCGTGGCGTCGCCCTCGTGGTGTTCGATAATTGTCCCACTGGAACATACCAAAAGGAAAAAAAGTATTTTATGTGTTAATGCAGGTCATAAACTATCTGCGTTCCAAATTTCATTCAAATCCGTTCAGTAGTTTTTGCGTGAAAGAGTAACAAACATTCATACACCCATACTCACAAAGTTTCGCATTATTACAAATAAAGAAAAAATCTGAAATCTGTTTTTTGTAACGCGGTAATGCTGTTGGTCTTTACCAATCTTTACCGCGTCGCCGGGCGGGAATTCAAAATCGCTTAAAAATATCGGAGTAACTCACGCTTTTTTGAAGTCAGGTGTAAAGTATAAAATAGCTTTCCTCTCTTAACTTGGACCATAATTCTAAGAAAGTTCGCTTGGCATTGTAAACACGACTACTTCGCGAATCGTACAATTGTGAATGATGCCAAAAAAACAAGTCATTCGTGTTGTCAATTGGTTTATTTGTGGGTAAAGTTTGTCATACACCCTTCTTTTTATTGACTCCGATTCACAAATTTTCACAAAGCATGAGGCCTGGGACTTTATTATAAGTGTATTCCAAAAATTGTTTTTGGGGAGCAAGACAATTAGAGATATAATCGTGTTTGTATTATCTGAGATTTTATAACAGACTAGCTTCTGCCTGCGGCTTCACCCGCGTGGCCTATAGGAAACGAAGAAGACTTTTTTTCATAGATAATTCAACCACCCATTTCACCCTCTTAGGGATGGAATTTCGAAAAACCCTTTCTTAGTGGATGCCTACATTTTACAAAGAACACACCCTCCAAATTTCAAGTCTGTAGGACCAGCGGTTTAAGCTGTGCGTTGATATATAAGTCAGTCATTCAGTCAGTCAGGACTTTGAATTTTATATGTATAGATTGGACGCATTTTCATAAGACTTTCCATAACGCAAAGTAACGCGAGTTCTACATGTCAGCGCTAAAGATTATATTAAGTAACTAGCGGCCCGCACCGGCTTCTCACGAGTATTATATATATATTATGTTCATCAGGGATAATGTAGGATTCTAATGGTAATTTTTTTTTTCAATTCGATCCAATACTTTCGCAGTCTATTTAACATTTAGCAGGCCGACAATCAAATCTTTCCTCTTTATTACATGTTTAGGTATAACCTAACTAAAACGTTAAAAGGTTAGTTATTTTATTCAACAGAAACATTAAAATGTACAGGTTAACTGGAAGATAATGCTCTCTAGCATTAAGTTCGCCTTTGTACCTACATTTGTTATTTGTGCAATAAAGCATTTTCTATCTATCTATCTATCTATCTACTCGATAAATAAATAGTTACAACTAATAAAAAAATATTTACAAAATAAATTATATCTAACTCACAACTAAAATTATAAATAGAACTAATAAACAAACTAATTTAGACTTGATAATGTTTCAAACATTTTAGCACCAAATTACACAACACAAATTGTCTATTTGACCAAAATTGGAATATCCATATTACGATTATCCGATTCGTTCACTCATTCGTTGAACCGACACAGTCAGTTCATTCGTTCATCTACATAGGAATGATACTGTTGATTGTGTCCGAATATAATTGGATTCCGGTATCCGGATGAAATGGCCGGATTAAACGCTGTGCACACGCAAATACTTAATTTTCTGATTGGCTTGAGTTCTCATCGCCTCTTTTTATGTTTTATTTTCAATAAAAGCATGTCGATACTTAAGCCAGTTAGTTGCTTTTTACGTTCGAAGTATGTGAAACATTTTTTTTAATCGGATATTTTTTTGTTAATGGATGACATGAATATCTATATAGTCGTTCACCTGATATTAAGCGACAAGGCCGCCCATAGCAGTTGTAGTGTCACTTGGAACTCTACTCCAATGTAAAGTTTCCCGCGACATTGCACTGCGCACGTCATCATAAGAAATCAGAACAGTCTAGTAATATTATTACTATGATCAGCTGTGCGATCATGTAAATCGATTGCAAGCGATTCAAACACAAATTTGTATAGATTTGACAGTTTCAGTATTTATGTGCATAGATAGTATGGAAATCTCTCCTGTTGCATTGCAATCAAAGTTCGTGATTACCCCCCAGATTATAAAAAGTCACCTTGCTTAGGAATTTCATTAGCTATAGTTCCTTTAAAACTATAACACAGTGGTGCTTGCACACTACAGCTTGGTGGCAGAGTAGCTGGCAAAGCGGTGAAAAAGAGCGCTGTGAAAAGCCCTTCCAACGAGCTAAACATATCTCGCAATTTACGCAAAATATGAGCTTAATATCTAGCAACAAAATTGGAATTATAAACACCGGTGAAAATAGCATATATTGCTAATTACGCGTCCTTATCCACTGGATCCGATTTATTATACGGGAATTTTCAAGAGCACATTATTATATTCCTCTGCTTGTTAGTCTTTTCGAGTTTGCTTAAAATGGATAGAGTGCGGTGGGCCACCATCCCACCTGTTATGGAAGTCTAGTGGCCCTGGTATCGTGTTGTTTCAAGTCTGTAAATCATTACCTATTTTCCTGTATTGTATACTAGCTGCGCCCCGCAGTTTTACCAGCGGATAAAAGTATTATATTGGCTCATCCCACGGGAAAAATTCACTTTTCCGGGATAAAATGTAGCCTATGTGTTAATCCAGTGTATAAGATATCTTGGTACCGAATTTCATCCAAATCCGTTCAGCCCTTTGAGCGTGAAGGAGTAACAAACATACACACATGCACACATACAAACTTTCGCCTTTATAATATTAGTGTGATTAGTGTGATATGTTATACATATTTTGTATTATATACAAATTGTTTGTATTATATATGTGAAGACAAAAAAAAAATACATCACTGTAAAGTTTCTTGTAGCTTCTTCTTTACAGTTGTAATCGAAGCTTCGGATCAAAGTTTTCAATTCTGCATTGTGCCGGATTGCTTGCACCAGTAGTGAGAAAGAGAACTGCTTTTTTTTCAAACTCATATATTGTAATGGGCTTGCTATATTATTTGACAATAAGCACTTTGTAATTTTATATGCTTAGTGAAATAACTTAATTTTAAGTACCTAGTATAATTTTGACTTGTAAAAGTGCTAAAATTAGCCTATTTGCAATAAATCTTTTGACTTTGACTTTGACTTTGACTTTCATAATAGGCAAAATGTATAAATATAAAAATTATTTAACAAAAAGCACGGACTCAGGCTCAGGTGTCTGCGGAAATACAGATTTTTTTTAAATTAGTAAACTCGCCCGTGACTGTTATTTTTAGTGGGCCAGTTACCATATTTGCAGAATAAGTAATATTTAGAATTGGAGCTCAATCTATATCATTTAACTTTCTAAGTTAATGTAAAGGTTTTTTTTTGGCAAATAATAGGCAATTTTTTTTGTCAAAATGGTCTTCATTTTCCATTATAAAAAAAATATTTATTCCTTAGAAATTCATTCATTTTCTGCCTACGCGTTGGATCGTTCCGCTTTCATTAGATCATTGTATCAAATCAGGCAACCCTTATTGCATTTCGAAGCAATAATCGATCCAAATCGAATTATGCATGAAACGCGATGTGGCCCGTTTTATTATCGCTGTTCAAATATTTGTGATGATTTCATAAAATTAATTATTTATATTGAAACATTGGAACGACGGGACATCGAGATTTTGTTGATTTTATTGAGCGCGCAAATCTCATTATCCCACTATATTTTAGTGCAAATGTTTGAAAATGTGTTTGATTTAAATTTTATAGTTTATATCAACGTATACTATAATCAGCTGATCTACCTCGGTTTCGCACGGATTAATTATTTTTAAACGAACGTATTTGCGGATGTAATCTTGTATCACAATAAATTAAAGCTGTATAATAATATCGACCTCGATATGATATTTATCGATGTCAGTATCGATAAATATCATTAAATATAGTGTACTATTTTATTAGTAAAAGAATTTTCAGAATCAAATCATTAGTTTCATCTTTTTAAACACGCAAACTATCAAACTTTTGAACTCGCAAACCTGCAAACTCACAATTTACGAAGCTGAACAACTCAAAAACATTACCCCTTATTTATAGTAATTACCCTTTATAGTAATTATAGATTTATATTCAAATTAAATTTTATTATCATCTTCACATGATTTGATTCATCCAATATCAGTGTAAAAATTTATAGTTTTAGGCTTTTTTCTTTGAAGTTTCAATTTAAAAATAACCCCGACTTTTTTAAATTAAATTAATTTATAAACTTATATTACTACATTATCTGACTACTGAAAAGACGGCTCTCAAACTTGGGTACCAATTATTAAAGTACATACACAAAAATAAGGTGAACTCTTTACTGCAATGCCTTTATCAACTCTGCAAGCTGTTAAACGGCTTTGCCCATACTTTACTCTCAGGATAGTTAAGTCTAACTACCTTGAACAGAGATAGCATTACGCGGTGACACAGCACTCTGTAGGCAAATTCGAGTTCTTGAGTCGAAAAACTCTGTTATCTGCGTATGCGGTGAAACGAATGGAGGAACGCTGTACGGAGTAAACTTATTATGTGAGGGGTTTGGATCGTTAAGGATTTTGGATTGGATGCTGAATAGTATCTACTCTACCGTGTATTTTTCGAGATGATTGTAATGATAACGTATAAGCCATTTAAGGTAGCTATTTATTTGGCACTTGGATCAGCAAGTCTTGGGTTCAAAAGTTTTATGATGATGGCACAGATCGCGTGTCAGGCCGCCCCGACGTAGGTATTCCAAGCTTAGGGATCAAAGTATTTAGTACTTACTTCAAGTGTACATTCTAACGTGAGAAGGTAATAGGAATTTGTTTCTTATTATGATGAAGTTTTGAAAATTATAAAAGTTACACTCAAAATGTTTTTCTTATTTTGCCTTTTAGTTTAATAAACAAACTGTAACGCAATCAAAAAGTTACATTTTGGTGCTACAGTTTGTTTTTTTATTAATAAAAACAAAAAACCGACTGTTAGCGAAGAAACGGGGCTCTTACTGTAAATCCACCAATACCGAAGTTTCACGTTTCCAAAGTGAACTCTATCACCTTGATCAAGGCACACGTCATCACTCGGTTGGTGTGAATCGTAAACGTTGGCTACTTAACTAAACATTCGTGTGAAGAATTTTATAATGTTGAATACAGCAACATTTCCGCGAATGTTTCACGCAAAAGCAAGTTACCACAAGCTTGGGGCGAAACAGTGTTGGCAACCACATGTATACCATGCGCTTACTATTTGTGTACGTAACAACTATTATTGGATGAAACTCTGAAGACGCTTCTACGTCAACATAATATATTAAATTAGGCACTAACCAAACTGAGGTTAAGACGATACTGACGTACTTGAGAAAGCTGGTCGTAAAATGACGAGTTCATTCACGATACGACTTCGATTTAAAATATAAGTAGACTAGCTGAAATGACGACGGGCAAAGAAAACGCATAGAGCTGGGAAAAAAATGCGCGAATTTTTTCCCTGCCCTGAAAACGGAATGTAGGACGTACTTTCAATAGGCGCTAGATGTCAGGTGCATTTGGCTAACAAACATAAATCAGTAATAATATAATAACGCCCAAAGGTCACATACATAGATCCTGGACCCTAACTAGGATTCCCTGTGTCTAGGGACCCAGGAACTACGAGGACCATGGTCCCACAACACCCAGACACAGAACAAGTATATGTGCTTTTTTTTCAGCGCACATATACTTGTTCTGCATCGGGAATCGAACCCGCCGTCTCTGGGCTATGAGTTGACCTGCTTAACCATCACACCACAGAGGCTTTCAAACTACTACTTTTTTTTTACTTCAAATTTGTCTAGCATTTGACCACGCTCTCACCTGATGGGAAGTGACGATGTGATCGAAGGTGTAGCATGCTAGCCAAGTAATCTCTGGTGCTGAAGACAAAACAGTTAATCCTAAAACAAATTTCGGTCGGTGACGAGTGGTTCAAAAGAAGAATAAGATTCGAAACTTGACAAGGAAGGTGAAAGGAAAAATTGATTTAATTTTGCCACCTTCTTAATACAATAAATATTAAACAAAAGACATACGTTGAGTTTTGGCGGGAAAACGAAAAAGATTGCGTCACCGCATTATATTATTTTCCAAAACTTGTGTTATTTTCAGTGTTAGTGCATAAAATTGGTGGCATTTTATTTGTTAAGTGCTAGATTACAGGCATGAGTGTGGAAAGTGGTATAATGATGGTGAAACGTTTCTTTTCGTGTTGCTTCCAAAACTCCATAGAATCTTCTGGTAAAGTTGCCACCATTTTACTAGGAGTATGACCTGACTAGACTAGACTATGACTTGACTTGATGACTTGGACTGTGACTTGACTTGACACATAATATAATATTATTAACTTGAGAAATTAATTACTTGAAATTGGCTAAATACACAAAAGTGAGCAGCCAGAACACAAAAAAAGACATAGGAATTCCTATTTTTGCTCTATCAATATTACATTTTACATCTCCTTAGAACACTTACTAGGTCCAATAGTGATCTCGCATCGTTTGCTTCCGGTGCTTGCTCCTTCTCTTCCGGCAGCAGTACACTTGTTAGGGAAATTGCTGCTTTGAAGATATACATCTTGTGGCTTGTTTGATCGGAAGGAAGTAGGTTCTGGTACAGTAGTCAGAAAAAAATTCAAGATTGTCTTCTCTATCTTCTATGTGTTATTTTTTTTTTTTGGGTTTTGGCTCCACACTTTTGTGTATTTAGCCAGTGTCAAGTAATTCATCATTTATCAAGATATTTTACGCAAATATGTGTCAAATCACAGTCCAAGTCAACATGTCAAGTCATAGTCTAGTCATAGTCTAGTCATAGTCTAGTCATACTCCTAGTAAAGTGATGGAAACCTTACTAGAAGCTTCTATTGGAAACAATACGAAAAGAAACGTTTCACCATCATTATATCACTCTCCCCACACTCACGCCTGTAATCTAGCACTTAACGAATAAAATGCCACCAATTTTATGCACTTACACTGAAAATAACACAAGTTTTAGAAAATAATACAATGCGGTGAGGCGATCTTTTTCGTTTCCCGAAAACTTAAAGATTCTTCTAGCTTCTAGGCCAAATACATAATCGTAGACCACGTTAACGAGAGAGAAAGAGAGAGGGAGAGAGAAAGAGAGAGAGAGGGAGAGAAAAAGAGAGATAGAGGGAGAGAAAAAGAGAGATAGAGAGAAAGAGAGGGAGAGAGGACTGCTTAAAGACTTTGTCTAAACCAATTAATAAATAATTTTTTTTTTTTAAATTATTAATCTGCCTTTCCACAGACACCTGGGTCCGTGCTTTTTGTTAGATATTTTTTTATATTTATGTATTAAGCCTATTATTAACATGAACTTATATATAATACAGGAAGGATAATACAGCCAATAACAAAAAGATACATAAACATAAGTATTTAAGTTCTTATTTCTAATTTTTAATTGTGCGTACACCACCGAGCAAACCAGCTTCCGGCAATAAATACATTTTCTTGGTGGTGCTTGAAAAACGAATTGAAATGTCAATCAAAATTTCAAACGAAGAACTTTTGTTGCTGACTGTACAGTTAGATACAATATGTTTTCAGTTACGTCGTGTTTGAACAGCGATATTGAGAGACGCTTCCTCATGAATGGCAAAAACACGGCAACTCACTCGCGTTTTTTAAATTTGCTTTTAAAAAATTCAAGGCACATGGAAATCGTGAGAGCTTAGAGCATTCTTGTTTAAAAGTCTAAACTCTATTTATACTACAGTACTTTAAACTGGCTGTGAAGACATTCTACCATTTGATTTCTACCATTTGGAACGAATTAAACCAACCAATCAACGCGATGGATTTGCAAACTTTGTACTCAGTATTTGTAAGTCCGTATTACAGAACGATGCTCAGTCATCGAACGGTGCTCAAGCTGAGATTTCATTCTATAATTGATCATTTTATGAATGAATCTCTGCTTGAGCATCGATCGATGACTATACGGACCTCAGAGTGGCGCTTCAAATCGGCACAAGACGCATGAACTTTTTTACTTCCAGCGTACTAGTATATAAAATGGATTGATACCTGAAATGCATAGTAGTAATTTGTGTTATCATTATTGTAGTAGTTAGCTCAGAGAACTAACTATCCTCTACACGTTCCATATCATAATTATCTCCATATTAGCTGCCCCCTGCGGTTTCATCCGCGGATAAAAAGAACCCTATCTGTTAATCCATTATATTATAAGCTATCAATATTCCAAGTTTCATCAAAATCCGTCCAGACATTTGAGTGAAAGAGCAAAAAATATCCATACATACAAACTTTTGCGTTTATAACATTAGTAGGTTAGGTACCGGTTAGGTACCGGTGGCGAGTTGGCGACCTCTTTTCGCCCAGGCACACGGCAGAAGACGGCTCACGGGGGGGTTTTAGTGGGTTCGAGTCCCACATACCCACCCCCTGGTGCGTACGAGGTGGAAGAGGGAGAGCATTTTCCCCCCAAAAAAAAAAGGTCTAACTATTAAAAACCCGAATGCTGTAATAATTTATTTTTGTGTAAGGGAAATTTTCTAGTTTACGTTATTGGATTAGCATAATGGTAAGAAGTAACAATTTCCAAGAGTAATGAGAAAAGTATCAGCTTGATGAACAATGATTGGTTTCCTTCAGTTATGACGGATCGGTTGTCGGCAAGTTTGCTGCCATTTGATGGAAGACATCGGAGTTGATATGGACTATCTCGTTTTTTATAATGCGGTTTCACTCTTAAGTATATAGCCGCTTCCATAATTATGTCTAATTTTTTAGGTAAAACTTCTTTACTCACGCTTGTTTTGGGGAGTAAGCTGGTAAATGCGAGGCGAACGAAAGTTTTAGTTGGGCCAATTTCTCCATTGTCAACATAACAAAGTTAAAAATTTGTATTCAATTGTATTCATTTGTATTCATTATGTTGGTATGTCCGGTAAAATGACAATTTACAATTGTCAAGATGGCGACATTAACATTAAACAAGGCAAAAACAAAGTTATACCGGCCGATAGATGGAGCTAAACTAAAGAAGTTTTACTTCAGTCGTGTGGTCTAAAGCACACTAGTTTTTATCTAAATAAAATGTATCTTATCATAATGGATCTTGTTTATATAAATAAAACTTTCTTGAAATCGGTTGTGCATTTACTGTGAAATAAATAAATAAATGAGCAATAAACAAATATTCAAGTTGATAAATAAACATACAAGCAAACCGAAATAGTTTTATTGATATGCACAATTATTAATTCGTATAAAGGAATACCTTCCATATCGTGAAAACGCCTGTTATTTTTAATAGACGAATATGCATAGTGCAAGTTGCTGTACGTTTTATAAAATTATAAGTTATATTAAAAGTAACAGGCGTTTTTACGATCCAAGGGAAAACTTTCATTTAGTTTGAAAATGAAATTAGAGGAATGATTAGTACATGTCAAAATGTCTAAATTCAATCAATCGACCAATTGTTTTCTGTGGTATTTTTTTTTTACTTTAAACTTGTCTAGCATTTGGCCACGCTTTCACCTGATGGGAAGTGACGATGCGATCAAAGGTGTAGCTTGCTAGCCAAGTAAAATATGGTACGTATTATGGTAAAAACGTACCTTATAGGCATCATAACAACAAAATATTAAAGCGTCTATAACATGGTTACAATGTTTTAGTGACAAATTGTCTAAGTTCTTAATTGTCAAATTAGACAAAACTTATCATTTGAGAGCGACTGGACCGATTTATTACCTGTAATTTTTTATGTCATTTTTACCTTTTCGTTTCATTTCATTTGCCAATTTATTGGAAAACCGACAGTTAAAATAAACAAAATTATTTCATCAATGTAGCCATAGAAAGCCAATTGTAGGTTCTCATGAGTATCTTTATTCCAATAATAGTTGCGCCATCCGGTTTCACCGTGCGCCGCCCGTTCAAAAAGTCACAAACATCCATACATCCATGCTCATAAACTTTCGCATTTATGATATTAGTAGGACTAGCTTCTGCCCGTGGCTTCGCCCACGTGGCCTATAGAAACCGAAGAAGAAAAATTTTCACAGATAATTCATCCACCCATTTCACCCTCTATGTGTAGAGACAACCTATAGTACACTTCTTATTTCCAAAACTTAGCGATTCCACTGGAGCAGCTAGTTTAAACTAAACATATAGTTTAGTTTTGAGTTTTTGTGTTTTTTTTTGAGCGGCTGCTTAATTTGATTACAATGCTACGAGTGAAATTTCATTTCTAATTTGACATTTTCAATATGCACATATAATACTAGGTGATAGGACTTTACTGCAAAGTTCGTCTAGGTAGGTACCATCGCTTTGCCAGTTATTCTGCCGCCAAGCAGTAGTGCGCAAGCACTGCTGTGTTCCGGTTTGAAGGGACTGAGAATGAGACTTTATGATCTGATCTCACAGTTTAGTAATCTTATTACTAGATTGTGCTGATGTCTCTGGATGACGTGCGCAGTGCAGTGTCACGCGAACCTCTATACTTTAGAGTTCCGAGTGACACTGCAGCTGATATGGGCAGCCGTGTCGTTTAACATCAGGCGAACGGCTAGCTCGTCACGTCATTCCTTAACATAAAAAAAAAAATATTTTTATTAAAGTTTTCGGCAACATCCTTCATTCCAACATGACGTGTTCATTAGTGAGGTGTTATGTAGAATTGAACTTTTTTGAATTGTATGCTTAAAGTGTATCATTCTTTTAAATTCTAACGTTTGGAGTACCTACCGATATGTGCAACATATCCCAACACGTGCATATATCAATGCAACTATGTTGTAGGTGACTCGTAGGATACTGTTAATACAAGGTGAGTACTAAAATGTATACAGGTGCATATAAGATATTGTTCTAAGCTTTCGACAGTAATAGTTTGTACTTAAAATGGATTTCAACCACAGATATGTTTGTAGTTTGTAATTATTAGTTTTAAAAAAATTAGCAACAAGTGGGTTAGTCGTAGATAAATAAACTCTTTATTTCAAAAACATTACAGGAAAAATCAGTAATCTAAAATCTTATGACTTAAGTGTCTAAGGGCTGTCTTATCGCTTAAAGCGATCTCTTCCAGACAATTCAACACGAACAACATATTAACGTGTATAATGTCGTCTAACCTATATTTATACACTGCTGGGAAATGGGCCTTCGCTTATAGTTAATAATAAAAAATAATAATAATAACGCCCAATCCCATACATAGATACTAGACCCTAACTAGGATTTCCTATGTTAAGGAACCCCGGAACGACGAGGACCAAGTAGTTGCGCTTTTATTTTCCGTGCACAAATACTTATCCTGTCGCGGGAATCGAACCCTTCCGGCTTATGAGACGACCTGCTCAACCACCACACCACAGAGGCTGTTATAGAGTGTGTACAAGGTGGAATTTAATTCGTTCTTTTCTTTTAATGTATGCATTCAGTCCATGCTATAGAATGCTACCATATAACTAAATAACAAAGTACTTAAGAAATAAAACTTAAATCTAGGTAGTATCAGATTTAAAATCCGAAGAAAAGCCTTGCGACATTGAACAAAGCAGGTGTTTTATTGCCTACGAAACGTTTATAAAGCACTCAGCTGGTGCACACGCTGTGTGTACCGTTAAATAGACATTTCGGCTGTCATGCAGCTATTTTAGGAGACACTTAATACTAAAACAAGTCCTTTTTTTGTAGTTGGCCCTTGTACGAACATTCTATAGCATGGTCTGAGTACACACATTTAAGGAAAAGAGTGAATTAAATTTCATCGTGTATAGGCTACAATCCACCACTAAACTCTATTTTTGAAAGTAGATGTGCCTAAATAGTTACATGAGTTATTAGCACCATAAGGGTAGGTAGTCAGCAGACAACAGGATGAGGGTTGCAGCCGCACCCTCCTATTAGGGTCTATAATAATACCTAATTGTTTCCTAAACAGACAGCGGGGGGATAACTTCATTACGGGATTGCAGTAAGGTTCATATTTGTACAGGTATGTGTGAGGTTTGTATAGCTGTTGCTGTTTGGATAACTCTTATGGATAATAGCTATGAAAAAGCAGATACATGTATAAGTAAATAGTAAATTTTTTAATAGGTGGTAGAACTTTGTTGCAAAGTTCGTCTGGGTAGATACCACCGCTTTGCCAGTTATTCTGCCGCCAAGCAGTAGTGTGCAAGCACTACTGTGTTCCGGTTTGAAGGGCACTGTAGCTAGTGAAATTACTGGGCAATTGAGACTTTATGATCTGATCTCACAGTCGAGTAATCTTATTACCAGACTGTGCTGATGTCTCGGGATGATGTGCGCAGTGCAGTGTCGTTTGAAACTCTATGTTTTAGGGTTCCGAGTCACACTGTTCTGTTATGGGCGGCCGTGGCGCTTAACATCAGGTGAACGACTAGTTCGTCACATCATTCAATAACATAAAAAAAATGACAGGCCTGACAGCTCAGTTGGTAGTAGCTCTGCCTTCTGGAATGTAGGTTGTAGGTTCGATTCCCACCCAGAACAAACATTTGTGTAATTAACAAAGGTGTTTGTTATGTGTGTTATATTGTATTCTATGTATATATAAACAAAAAGTATATAAATATTGTATTAGTTATTGTTTTCCATAGTACAAGCTTTGCTTAGTTCGGGACTAGATGGCGTTGTGTGAAATATCCACACATATTTATTTATTTTATTTATAAAGACTTTGGGATTTTTGATTGTGTTTGAGTTGTTTACTCTAATACGGTGCAGCAAGGTGTTAGTGTAGAACTTAAAACTATTATGTATTTTGTTATATTATCAAACAATTATAACAATGGCTGCTAAAGCCCGGTACCTTTGGGTATGCAGATGGCAGTACTGTTCTTGAAAGATACACATCCAGTGCCCGTGCCAATGGTGATATCATCCAAGTAGTTTTTAGTGTGAAATCAAGGCAAAAGAAAACTAATTAATACATTTAAAATGATATTGTGTATTATAATAATAATAATAATGTGTGTGGACATCTCACACAACGCCATCTAGCCCCAAACTAAGCAAAGCTTGTACTATGGGAACCAGATAACTGATACAATACTTAGATACTTTTTGTTTGTAAATATATACATAGAATACAATATAACACCCAGACACAGAACAAACATCGATGTTCATCACACAAATGTTTGTTCTGGGTGGGAATCGAACCCACAACCCGCAGTTCAGAAAGCAGGGTCACTACCAACTGAGATTATAGGTAGTATGTATTATCTATATGACGTAATTAGGGTCGTTCTGAAGAAACACATCCTGGTAAAATTCTTGAGCACTGGCACCGTTTAAAAGCCATTCCGTCAATTATTTATACGTCAGTATATATTGTCTGGAAGAGATTGCTGTCCAGAATGATGGAAGAAAGGAAGGATAGGACCGCCCATTGTAACACTAGTTTATATAAGGTTTCTTTAAGGTATATTTCATTGGTGGGACAATAAAGAGTTCTCCATCTTTCTATCTATATCAGTTTCTCGTCAGATTCTTATAACTTAGTGTGATTTTTTTTGTTTGGTTTTGGCTCCACACTTTTTTGTATTTAGCCAGTGTCAAGTAATTGATAATATCTCAAGTTAATTAATATCATATAATGTGTTAAGTCAAGTCAAGTTACAGACCAAGTCATCAAGTTAAGTCATAGTCTAGTCTAGTCAAGTCAAAATCCTAGTAAAGTGGTGGCAACTTTACCAGAAGCTTCTATGGAGTTTAGGAAACAACACAAACGAACGTTTGAACGATGAAACGTTTCGTTTTCACCATCATTATACCACTTTCCCACACTCATGCCTGTAATTCAGCACTTAAAGAATAAAATGCCACCAATTTTATGCACTAACACAGAAAATAACACAAGTTTTGGAAAATAATACAATGCGGCGACGAGATCTTTTTCGTTTTCCCACCAAAACTCTCTAGTGTGTTTTTAAAGCTCACATATTAAGCTATCCAGAGATATTATTCTTGTCTTAAAGATTGGTTGTCAGCATAGAATTATTAATTATATTTACGAGACTGTGCTGATGTCTCAGGACGACATGCACAGTGCAGTGCCGGTGTGCATGACTTTATAATGTAGAATTCTGAGTGGTACATGCAACTATTATGAGGATTCTTGATGCTTTACACCAAATGACACGTCTCAGTTGAGGTAAGTGTATATCTTCTATTCATTGCCTTCATTATTATTATTTGTTGATTGACTGGCCCGATAGCTCAGTTGGTAGTAGTAACCCTGCCTTCTGAACTGTGGGTTGTGAGTTCGATTCCCACCCAGGACAAACATTTGTGTGATGAACATAGGTGTTTGTTCTGTGTCTGGGTGTTATATTATATTCTATGTATGTATTTACAAACAAAAAGTATTTAAGTATTTTTGATTCCCATAGTATAAGCTTTGCTTAGTTTGGGGCCAGATGGCGTTGTGTGAGATGTCCACACATATTATTATTATTATTTTATTCATGCCATACCTAACCAATTGTAGTTTAGCATACTTTTTCTAGTGTTTTATTATTTACTGGTTTTGTCTGCGGCTTCGGCCGCGTGATCTATAGGAAACGAATGTCATAATTTTCTGCCGAAACAAACATTATAAATGCTCTCACTCTAAAATTTTTCATAGATAATTTCAACCATCCATTTCACCCTCTTAGGGGTGGAATTTCGAAAAACCCTTTTTTAGTGTATACCTACACTTTACAAAGAACACACCCTTTAAATTTCTAGTCCCTAGAACCAGTGGTTTAGGCTGTGCGTTGATATAAGTCAGTCAGTCAGAACTTTGAATTTTATATGTACAGATTATTTCTCATTTGTATGTATATTGTGTATATTTTAATATTTGTTTTATTATAGTCACCTTACCAGTCAACCAAAAGGCTTAACTAAAAACCAGCGTCAGATGTTGAGTACACCGGCTTGAATGCTCTACCATCTCGTCAGTCAGTCACGTTAATTCGTATTAGCATTTCACCGAAACATTCCTCATTTATTTACTGTTTTCCGAAAATCCCGGAAAACATAAAATCATTTAAAGGATCCGTACCCAAATTAATTAATTTAGGCCCATTGCACGAGTATCCACCTTCACTCGTGCGTGAAAATCTTTTTTCGCTTATAACCTTTTAATATAAAGGTTCACTGGCAGGTAAGTAGGTACGGACCTTTACGGGGAAAGCTAATAAAACCCGGTCAAGTGCGTAAATGATTACGGATGTGCATGGGTTCCGTTTTTTTCAGCATTATGTTACGACAGTATTTTCAATTCATTCTTTTAGTTACTCTTGAAGTCAATCGATATAACTATATTTCATACTGACGCCGAAAACTTTCTCAGATTCCAAACAATTCTTTTTTATTTATTTTTTTGGTTTTGGCTCACACTTTTGTGTATTTAGCCAGTGTCAATTATTTTATTTTATTTTATTTGGGGGGCTTACAGCTATCATAAAAAACTAAATAATGACATAACTTTGAAGAGCCAATTAAAAGCCTTTTGTTATTAATTGATAATTTCTCAAGTTAATTAATATTATATAGTGTCAAGTCAAGTCAAGTCACAGTCCAAATCATCAAGTTAAGTCATAGTCTAGTCACACTCCTAGTAAAGTCAAGTCACACTCTTAGTAAAGTGGTGGCAACATTACCAGAAGCTTCTGTGTAGTTATGGGAACATTACGAAAAAAACGTTTCACCATCATTATACCACTTTTCCTACACTCATGCCTGTAATTCAGCACTTAACGAATAGAATGCCACCAATTTTATGCACTTACACTGAAAATAACACAAGTTTTAGAAAATAAAACAATGCAGACGCGATCTTTTTCGTTTTCCCGCCAAAACTCCCAAACTATTTTTTTTTATGTTGTGGCTCCACACTTTTGTGCATTTAGCCAGTGTCATGTAATTGATAATTTATCAAGTTAATGATATTTCACGCAAATATGTGTCAAGTCATAGACGAAGTCATCAAGTCAAGTCATAGTCTAGTCAAAGTCATACTCCTAGTAAAGCGGTGGCAACTTTACTTGAAGATTCTATGGAGTTTTGGAAACAACACGAAAAGAAACGTTTCACCATCATTATACCATTTCCCCACACTCACGCCTATAATGCAGCACTTAACGAATAAAATTCCAGCAATTTTATGCACTTACACTGAAAATAATACAAGTTTTGGAAAATAAAACAATGCGGACGCGATCTTTTTCGTTTTCCCGCCAAAACTCCCAAACTATTGTCTATTTAAATCTGCATTTAAAAAGCCAACCAACCTGTATGTCTGACTGACATGAGGTTACATACAATATGTGCTGTCACACCTCTTTGCTCCAACAAATATATTACTTTAGATGAACCAAAGTACTTAGTCAAGTTTTTTTTGGTCATTCCTATTTAAATTTCTATTTACACAATTACACAATTTACTTACACAATTTTTTTTTTCTTTTTTTTTTTACTTCCAACGTTGAGAGCGCGGTCAAATGCTAGACACATTTGACCGTGCTCTCACCTGATGTGAGAGCACGGTCAAATGATGTCAAATGTCATCGTCACGGTCAGTGACGATGCGATCGAAGGTGTAGCATGCTAGCCAAGTAAATACCTATTCACTCTTCTCTTGAACACGTCATATTTCGCCGGAAACACAGACATATGTTTCATATGATTATCTTTATGTCACGTTACATTAGTGACGTCAAAAAAGTGCTTTTTGTTGACTTTAGGCTTGCGGTGCTAAAACTGTCAACATTTGCGCGCATAATACTCTGAAGTTTACTCCCTCTTAACTTTTTTGTTTGAAAGATGATTTGTGATTGTTATTGGCTATGACTGAAGAAAATTTATTTACCCGTTTGAAGATCATAAGCTTTTTTCTAATGGATTAGGGGAAAAATTACAATTTTTATCAAAATATAGTTCATTTTGTAAGATAAATAACGGCTAAAACTCACGTCAATTAAAATTCGAAATTACTCGTGCTGACGCTCGCGAAAGCCGCCGCGGCTCGCGTTAGTAACTGGCTCCCAGAAGAAGGTCATCGAATATGTCCGAAACCTGGTCGGAGTAATTTCGAGTTATTTATCTTACAAAATGTGTCATACTCACGATAGTTTTCAAACTAAAATATAGTTCAAGCAATGCGTGACCAAAATGCTGGCCTCTACTTCGGCTTAAAATTGAGCATTGCCATTCAACGTGGCAATGCTGCCAGCACGATTGGCACGTTGCGTACTGGTAGTGGTTTGCTAGATTAAGTTTTTATTTTACTTTATAGTTAATGATTGCAAAACGATGTTTTACTGTTTCAACACCACTATTCACTATTTTTATGACCTTAAATAACGTGGCAGTTAAACATTTTAGTACTTAATAATTTATGTAAGTAAGAAAAAGTTTCATAGATAACGTTACGAATCTCCAAAATGGGATGGAAGTTCAAAAGAAACGTACGGAGCGTAATTTATGCGTAAGAAAAATGATCATACCGGGACACGTCCGACTTTTATTGTTCTTTCAATTGTACCGAATAAGGAATTGGCGCAGACGGTAGCGCTACGGTAAAATATTATGGGTAATGTTTCCTGAGATATATTTTTTACGTATGATTTGTTTTGTAATTTGAAGCGCGTTACAATAAAAGAGCAAGGCGCTTTTTACTTGTGGCCAAAATAAAGACAAATTATTCTAATCGCTAGTAGGTAAAACAAGAGATAAAGAATAAATTATGGTAAAAAAAATACCAATGCTTGAATGCTGGATTCTAGCGAGAGATTGGGGAGCCCAACACAATTAATAGTAATGCAACGAGTGTACTTTAGACCACACGACTGAAGTAAAACTTCTTTAGTTTAGATCCATCTATCGGCCGGTATAACTTTGTTTTTGCTTTGTTTAATGTTAATGTCGCAATCTTGATAAGTGTAAACTGTCATTTTACCGGACATACCAACATAATGATACAAATTTTAAACTTTGTTATGTTGACAATGGAGATCTACGTGGTTTACTAGGTGGTAGGACTTTTCTGCAAAGTTCGTCTAGGTAGGTACCACCGCTTTGCCAGTTATTCTGCCGCCAAGCAGGCACTACTGTGTTCCGGTTTGAAGGGCACTGTAGCTAGTGAAATTGCTGGGCAAGTGAAACTTTATGACCTAATCTCACAGTCTAGTAATCTTATTAGACTGTGCTGATGTCTCAGAATGACGTGCGTAGTGCAGTGTCACGCGAAACTATACTTTTGAGTTTTGAGTGTCACTGCAACTGATATGGGCAGTCGTGTAGCTTAAAATCAGGCGAGCGACTAGCTCGTCATGTTATTTAGTAACATAAAAAAAAATCTACGTGAACCAACAATTTTAAATTTCCGTTCGCCTTCGCGCTCTAATCACTAGTAAATATATGTCAGAAAATGGAAATTGTGAAACATTGCTAACAACTGCGTTAACTTCACACCCGCTACAGATAATAGACAATACTCCGCTGTGAGCCGCAAGCTGGCGCCAAATAGAAACCTTCCAAGCATTCAAGACCCTTGTCAGAGGCCAGTCGTCATTTCACGGGTATCTTGCCTCTGCAGCCAATTACGAAGTGATTGACCACCCACCAGTATAACCAGGCACCGGATGATCATCTGGTGGGGGGTGAGCGTTGGAACGGAAGAGATCCAATCTGGCTGGTCGCGCGTATGTACCATGTTTGGTCGAATGCCCTGTTTGATTGGGCCGCCTTTACTCTTCGCGAGGTTTCAATAATGAAGAGTTTGTACGTACGTAGATACAAGTTGGAAGGGTCATTTTGTGATAAGTAGATAAACCGATGGATGTGTTTGAAATCCATTTAAGTTTATCTGAAGTTAAAAGATAGGTACTTAATAAATGAAACTATTGTATCAGCAGAAATTACTGACTTAATGAAACTTTATATTTATGTTATACCATGCCTGTACCACTATAAAGCTGGACAAATGTTCGTTTTGTGTTTACATCATAAGATTATTGCCATTATGCAGCCCCTGTAGTGTGGTGGTTAAGCACAGGGAATCCTAGTAGAAGTATGTGATGGTTGGGCGTTATTATTTATTATTTACTAGTTGCGCCCCCCGGTTTCACCCGCAGTAAAAAAGTATTTTAATTATTAGCTCATCCCACGAGAAAATTTCACTTTTCCGGGATAAAATGTAGCCTATATGTTAATCAAGTGTATAAGCTATCTTAGTACCGCATTTCATCCCAATCCATTCAGCTGTTTGAGCGCGAAGGAGTAACAAACATACACTCATACACACAAACACGCATACACACATACAAACTTTCGCCTTTATAATATTAGTGATGTGATGTGATTATTATATTTACAAACAAAAGTGTTTAATCATTGCATCAGTTGCCTGGTTATCATAGTACAAGCTTTGCTTAGTTTGGGGCTAGATAGCACCGCGTGAAATTTCCACACATATTTATATTTATTTATTTATATGTACTTTATATAAATATTTCAAACAACTACATTTACCAGGCTTCATTCAATCAACTGTTGCAGCACTATGAAAGCTTTTGAAATTGTATTTCATATTCAATGCAACAGCCGGGAAGTGAATTCGAGGAAGAAATGTTATGAATTCGTTCAATTGATATCTTTGCTATGCATTTGTGATTGTCACATTTATTTTACGATCGTCTGGTACAATTTTTCAATGGTATTGTGAAATGATTGTGTTCATTTTTTATTGAATTGTTTTGGATATAATAAGAACTGTTAATAGATTGTTGTATTTTTTACTAAGATTCTTTTATAGTGCTTTTAACTGGACCAATACCCAAAAAGGAATCATTGCATTTTGGACTGATGGTTTGAGCAGCCCGGCTTACAAACCAAAAATTTTCAACACAGATAAAACTCTTTATTGTAACGCCACATTACAGAAACAATTAATAATCACAAACCCAAAAATAAAGTGCCACAATGTGCCTGAAAGCGATCACTTTTAGTGATAAGACCGCCCGTCTTATCACTAAAAGCGATCGCTTCCAGGCAAGCCAGAAATATAGGAAAAGCAACAACGCCCGTCATTCTCTTTGACAGCCTGTAAATCACGCTAAATCCATAGATAACAGCTCCAAGAACTTTGGCTTGCAAATGTATCTAACACAATTTTGTGCACTGAATTAAAGCAGATAGGTACGTTAATAATGCCTTTGTAGTCACATGGCGGGGTATATAGCGCCCCGGTAACAAGTTTACACAGCGGTACCTTCGTTAGTGCACCTCTGTGTACTCTGGTTGCCTTATGTAGTCAAAAGCTTCGGATAATGTGTGGCTGCTTGTTGATATGACAATCACGGCTGGTAGGGTTTGATATGACGAGGCTGTATGCTTTGTTGGAAATATAATTTAAGGAGTGCAAGACTAAAAGCATTTGCAGTACCTACTCTGAAACGGAATTAAATAATTTTGAGCAATAAACGACAGAAACTTCTCTTTATTTACTATTAAGTACAAAATCGGCAATTTTTTTCATACTAAAGCTTATAATATGAAGACATACCTAAGTGTAAAGGACTGGTATAGGACGCGCAAAACTTTATGAGCTCTTGTAAGTTAGGCCCGAGAACCAAATTGCTGGTACACTTGAGTGCATTGTAAAAGCGGCCTTACAGTAACTATAATATTATGCGTACTGCGCAGCCATCCGCGCTAACTTCCGAGAGCTCATAAAGTTTTGCGCGAGCTTATAGTAGGCTAGAGCTTTTGGATTGTCTATAGTGACCTATATCGTGGCTAGTATATAGTCCAAATTTTTGTAGTAGGTAGTGTTTAGTGGTAGTTGTTATATTATTGTAGTCTGTGGTTAGTTTGTTGTTTGATTGGCTTGCGTTTGACCACTATCGCACCTGATGGTAATTGACGATGTGGTCTAAGATGTAACACACTTGCCTATAAGATACCTGTTCACTCTCGATTTGAAGACTAAGATTGTAGTTGAAAGTTTAGTATAAACTTTCAACATATTTTAAACAATTCTGCAGAATTAACTAACCTGCAAAACTTGGGTATGGTTTCACGAGTTTGTGTATAATTCTTTTCTTTTCTTTTTTTTAAACGATCACATACATAGACCCTGGACTTGTAACCCCCGTGTAATTGGACCCAACTACGAGGACTATGGTCCCACAACACCCAGGCTCATAACAATTTTTTGCGCTAGTTTTTTTTCTGTCCAAAAATACTTGTCCTGCCGCGGGAATCGAATCATAGTTTCCTAGATTTCAAACCAGCCAAAAAATGTATGTACTGGTAGATACTTATTTTATAGTTATTTTCAACCACCATGTTCTAATAAATACGCAGGAACAAGTGTTGCGTCTACATCATTATATTGTCCATTCATTCACCCTATTGGATTCATAACAAATGACACGCTATATTGCACCTTACGGCTTCAACATAAGGCTGTTTATTTTAATTAGAAATATAATTTTGTGCACTCCAGTGAGGCGTTAGTTGTTTTTATGGTGAAGAAGGTTTCATGTCGCGGGGAATAGAAGCCTTTGTAAGGGTTAAAAGGGTGTGGTTAGATTGTAAGCTTTTAATTTTATACCTAATATTGCACATACGGCTGCCGATGCAGATTTTTTAAAGCAATTCTTGTTTGTAATGACTACAATAGATTCATGTTTTACTCTAATTTATTTCGATTTCTGTGTTTCAAATGTTTTCAACATTATAAAAAGTTGGCACGACCAACTAATGGCAACAGACTCTTGAAAATTATGTGAAGTTTGACGAAGAAAATTTTAAAATAAATTAGATTATTCTCTCTACTTCCATTTAAATCTCTTTACCCATTGTTCCAGGGACAACACTTTGACATTTGCTATTCCGTTCCAATCCCATACTTTCGGATCGGTACTCAATTACTATCCACCACACCTTTTCCACTTAAATCCGTTAGCCTGTCAAACGGGGGACTAGTAGGCAACACTCACCTCACATCAAGATACCCGGAGAATAACTGGCAAAGCGGTAGTACCTACTTAGAAGAACGTTGCGCTACCGAAACTGTACTAAACAGTACTATAAATTGAATAACTTTTCAATATAAATAAGCCAGCTTACGGTACAGAATAAGTACCTACTAGTAGTAGTAGACAATACTCGCATCGCATCGATACCCGGAGTATTCTAATTTTAGATTATCTACCTAAAGTTTAGCCGATATTGTAAAGATAAAACGGGTCTATTCGCTTACAAAAATTATTATCACCACATAGTTATGATTAAACTCGACGTTTCGAACAAGTTACATTGGCTGTGGTCACGAGGGGACTGGAGTAGCGAGTGTCAGCATCATGCGGAACGGACGTCGTCTCTAACTACCCGCATTTGGTCTTGTAAGTTTTTTATTTAATGTTTTGGCTCCACACTTTTGTGTATTTAGCCAGTGTCAAGTAATTGATAATTTATCAAGTTAATGGATATTTCACGCAAATATGTGTCAATTCACAGTCGAAGTTATCAACTCAAGTCATAGTCTAGTCAAAGTCATACTCCTAGTAAAGTGGTGGCAACTTCACTTGAAGCTTCTATGGAGTTATGGAAACAACACAAAAAAAAAAAAAAAAAAAAAAAAAAAAACTCCACGAACATAAACTCCTTCCCGACGAGCAGTTTGGCTTTAGAGCTAGACACTCTTGCGTTCAACAAGTGCACCGCATCACGGAGCACATTCTAGATGGCTTCAACGCGAATCCAAAACCGAAAGGGACTCTCGCAGTCTTCTTAGACGTGGCGAAAGCCTTCGACAAAGTCTGGCACGACGGCTTGATTTTCAAGCTGTACCACATCGGCGTGCCAGATCGTCTTGTGCACATCATACAAGACTTCCTTAGGGATCGAAGCTTTCGCTACCGCGTCGAGGGGGAGCGATCGTCTCCCCATCCTATCAGAGCCGGAGTGCCCCAGGGCTCCGCGCTTTCCCCCTTGCTTTTCTCACTGTACACCAGCGATATCCCGCGGTCATTTCATCCCAGTGTGCAGCTCGCACTCTTTGCGGATGACACCGCTATCTACTGCTCCGGATGGCAGAGAGTTCACATGCGTGGTCGCCTCCAACGAGCCCTCACCGAGATCGGTGCTTGGTTCAGGAAATGGCGGATCACGGTTAACCCAGATAAAAGTGCAGCGATGTACTTTTCTGACTACAAGCGTGGTCCGCCAGCGAAACCACTGTCCTTGTTCGACAAGCCCATTCCCTGGGCTTCGTCTACCAAATACCTGGGGGTTACCCTTGACACCAAACTCAACTTCAAGGACCATATTAAGCGAGTGCGCGATAGGGCTGCCTTTGTCTTAGGCCGCCTCCACCCTCTCATCTGCAAGCGTAGTAAGCTGTCCCTTAGAAATAAGGTGACGCTTTACAAAACTTGCGTTCGCCCCATTATGACCTACGCATCTGTCGCGTTTGCTCATACTCCCTCAGTACATCTGGATCGACTTCAGGTGATCCAGAACCGCTTTGTCCGCAAGGTGGTCGGGGCTCGCTGGTACCAGCGAAACTCCGACCTCCACTGCGATCTCGAACTCCCATCCATCCGTCAATTTATGAAGGATGCATCCCGCCGCTATTTTGATGCGGCACCTCATCACCCCAACCCTCTCGTAGTCAGAGCTTCAAACTACTGTACAGACACGACAGACTCGCCACCCCGTCGTCGCCGCCCGAGACACGTCTTGAGCGACCCGGATGATCCTATAGCAGCCGTAGTATCGGCTGCGCTAGGATCACCGGACCAGTCTAGCCCTTCTGGCTCAGGTACCGCTTTCGGCACCGGTATAGGATACCAGCGTAACACAATCAGACACCGACCCCGCCGGCGAGGTCGACGTACCCCCCGTAGGTTAGCTAGAACGGTCGCGACTTTCAATAGGGTCCACTCTTCCAGTGGACGCAGTCTTCTCGATCCTCTTATCCCGGCAACGGCCCAAGCCGAGGCTCGCACCCCAGGGGTGCCCTTGAGCTAGTTGCCTCCCACTTTTGACGGCTGGGCGCCCTAAGCGCCCGCCCTCCCGCCCGGTGACGCTGTAAAGGTCGATAGAGACCAACAGCATTAGCTCGTTCAAAAAAAAAAAAAAAAAAAAAAAAACGTTTCACCATCATTATATTATTTTCCCACACTCACGCCTGTAATCTAGCACTTAACGAATAGAATGCCACCAATTTTATGCACTAACACTGAAACTAACACAAGTTTTGGAAAATAATACAACGCGGAGACGCAATCTTTTTCGCGTTCCCGCCAAAATCTCAAGTCTTGTAAGTTCACTATCATTGTTAATATTCACTATTAATGTCCCGACATACGATACTAAAAAGTGTTAAAGTTTAGCCGCTTGCACTGCGACCATACCTTTGTGTATACAGGAGTAATGATAATGCCGGTTCAGGGCGCTGCTGGGAGCTCGTTAAAAGAAACATTGTCGTTCATAGTTTTAGCTGTAACCAACGAAATTTTTGAAGTTAAACTTCTTTACGCATGCTTAACTTGGTGTTAGAGGTGGTTCCTCGTAACTTGGGATACTAGTGTATTTTAAATAAAACCACTGTATCTCGATCTCGAAGGCAAATATATTTTGTTTGCTAACTTACACCTATGAAACAATGCGTTAAACGATACCGCGATTCAGCTTTTGTACCGTGCGCCTTAAGTGACATCTAGTAGGATCGCGTTGAACTTTTACAAAATAAATCGAAGTAACACTTGGGGAGTAAGCTGGTGAATGTTATGTTCACGTAGATCTCCATTGCCAACACAACAAACTTAAAAAATTGTATTATTATGTTAGTATGTCCGGTAAAATAATAATTTACAATTGTCAAGATGGTGGTCAACCTTAAACAAAGCAAAAACCGCTATACCGACGAATGGAGCTAAACTAAAGAAATTTTACTACAGTCGCGTGGACTACACACGAAAGCACACTTTTTATTTACGAATTTGATATATCCCAAGTAATTCGTTACTTAGTTATGTCCACCAAGTTACCAGTTCGCTCCATTTATACTTGTCTTTATTTATACTTTGACTGGCCCGATAGCTCAGTTGGTAGTAGCCCTGCCTTCTGAACTGTGGGTCGTGGGTTCGATTCCCACTCAGGACAAACATTTGTGTGATGAACATAGGTGTTTGTTCTGTGTCTGGGTGTCATATTGTATTGTATTCTATGTATGTATTTACAAACAAAAAAGTATCTAAGTATTGTATCAGTTATCTGGTTCCCATAGCACAAGCTTTGCTTAGTTTGGGGCTAGATGGCGTTGTGTGAGATGTCCACACATATTATTATTATTATTATTATTTATTATTATTGTCTGAGAGATCGTTCTTGGCAACAAGGTAGCTCATTGTTACACGTTCCTGTAGACTTATTTTTATAACATTGTCTAATCAAAATAATATAATAATAATAATAATAAAATAATTGATGGTAACCAGTTTATGTCACTTACTTAAGTGACTTAAACTGGTTACCATCAAGCGGGTATAAAAAGTTGCAAGTGTACTTATACTTGTAACACCAGGCGCGCTGCCGATGCGTTCATCCCTTTACGACTCAATTTGGTGTGTACAATAAAAAAAAAAATCTGTTTATCTATCCATATTCTTATTTCCTGTACACCGAAGCCCAAAATTCTAACAGATTTGCTCCAATACAAAGGTTGTCTGGAAGAGATCGCTCTAAGCGATAAGACCGCCTATTGTACTAGTATTTGTTAATTAAGTTTTTCTTTTTAAATTTTTTTACAGTGTCAATGACGTATTGATCTATTTATCTGTTTATATCGGGGGATGCAATGTTAATTTTATAATTATTTTGAATATCGTCATTCATAAAAGAGTGTGGAAGTCTACGCAAAATCGGACTCCATCAAAGAAATTTATAACTACATTAAGGGAGTTTTGGCGTGAAAACGAAAAAGATCGCGTCACCGCATTGTATTATTTTCCAAAACTTGTGTTACTTGTATTTTCAGTGTTAGTGCGTAAAATTTGGTGGCATTTTATTCGTTAAGTGCTGGACTACTGGCATGAGTGTGGGAAAGTGGTATAATGATGGTGAAACGTTTCTTTACGTATTGTTTCCAAAAGTCCATAGAAGCTTCAAGTAAAGTTGCCACCACTTTACCAGACTATGACTTGACTATGAATTGACTTGATGACTTTGACTGTGACTGGACACACATTTGCGTAAAATATCATTAACTTGATAAATTATCAATTACTTGAAACTGGCTAAATACACAAAAATGTGGAGCCAAAACATTAAAAAATAAAACAAAAAAAGTATTAGTTAGTATATAGACAATATACCAATACTTAGTTACCTGTACATTTTACAAATTACGTGAAGTAAAGTAAAACAAAATTAAAGTAAAAACTATGTTTCCGCCCGGGATCGAACCGGGGGCCTTCTGCGTGTTAGGCAGATGTGATAACCGCTACACCACGGAAACGTGCTAGGTAAAGGTAAAATTGCATAACGGTTGATTAAAATTGTTCACGAAGTATAATGACCCATACTGTTTTTCATTCGGGTTCTATAATCTTTTCTCCCGCCCTGTAAACCTCTAAAGCTTGGTAAAGACACTGCTCCAAAGGGTATATTTTTCTGATAATTGAATTCTGTGTGATTTAATTCGATCGTCTTTGCTGTTTTCCCGTTTGAAGGGAACTGTAGCTAGTGAAATTACTGGGCAAATGAGGCTTTATCTCACAGTCTAGTAATCTTATTACAAGATTGTGCTGATGTCTCAGGATGACGTGCGCAATGCAGTGTCACGTGAAACTATATTTTAGAGTTCCGAATGACATTGCCGTGTCGCTTAACATCAAGTGAACGGTTAGCTCGTCACGTCATTCCTTAAAAAAGTCTACAAAATATCTAGTTTGAACTAAATTAGCAATACTTGACAATCCTATCATCCAGGTTCAACTGTACTTAAAACATGCTGCCGATTCATATTGTTAACTACCAATTATGTTCACAAAGCGCTACGAAGAACGCCACCAATTATTTTTAATTACATTAATTGATTTAAATAATTGATCATGTAATTAATAATTGTGTCGCTCGTTACGAATACAATTATAATGGTACAATTATCTGATCTGATTGTAGAATTCAAAATTATTTATGGCAGGTTTTAAGGTAATCGTAGCCATATAAATTCAAATTAATATACTTATCTACCTACTTATCTATGATACCTAAGTGTTTATTATGATAAAATTATACTAGGTACTCACTACATCTTTAAATATATAACTCAAAGGTGACTGACTGATTGACTGACTGACATAGTGATCTATCAACGCACAGCCCAAACCACTGGACGGATTGGGCTGAAATTTTGCATGCAGGTAGATGTTATGACGTAGGCATCCGCTAAAAAGGAATTTTTCGAAATTCCACCTTTAAGAGGGTGAAATAGGTGGTTGAATTATTTTCCCATAAGCCACGCCGCGGGCGAAGCTGCGGGTAGAAGCTCGTTCTTTGATATAATGATATAATCTTTATAGAAATACAATGCTTTCCATGGAGCAAAAAACAAAATGAAGCTCGCGTCCCGACATAGATTACAGTCGTGACCAATTCGTTACCGTACTTTGTAGGCGCAAAGCGCTTATACTAATGTCAACACACTTATACATTATATCTGTGTATCTGTGCAGGTAAATAATAAAGATTTATTCTAAAACGTGACATTTCACTGCTATATTTTTATTACATAAATAATATACATAAAAAAAAAATTGAAAGTCGTGAAAAAAATAATCTTAAAAAATTACAAATTCACAGGCATTTTAAAATAAAGGAATAGAAAGAGACAGCTCAAACACGCAGTGACATTATGTACCAGTCCTCCAGTGCCCACTACTAAGTTGTGATATTACAAGCTATGCCTTCAAAGTAGCTGTGAGAAAGCTACAAAAAGAAAGGGCCGCGCTTTTAAAAATTCTAGAGAAGGCGTACTACTTCATGATTTTTTTTACCAATTTTACTTATTTTTTCAATAACTGCATTATTTTTAAGCTTTATGAAAATAATATTTACTTGTTCATTTTTAATAGTAGTCAAATAGCTTGTATTTTTTTAAAATTTATATAAAAGTTTTAAGCAGGACGCCACTATCAGGGTGCGAACATAATTTTTTCCATGTATGTGATACCTAATAATACCATATTCAAAAGAACACGAAAACACAAAATGTAAACTGTTGAGTTTACATTTTGTACCAAAGTACCATTTTGTCGAACTGAAGTTCATATTCTGTACCAAACGACTCATTCCCCCTCAGCGAATATTAAAATCACTTGGACAAGATTCAAATCCTTACAAAGCGGCTCATAAAACTACAATACCAGACACGGATGTTAGAAATAAGAGATGTGTCGTGTCGAAAATTATGACACGCATATTGTGTGCATGATACACAATATAAAAAATTAGGAAAGATTACGTCCAAAGATGTGTTTGAAATGCAAATTCGTTTCGACAGTTATTATGTAAAAAGCAAGTTTGCAATTATTATGTCAAAAATATATTATAATGCTGAATAAAACTCCCGCCTAATCATTACTATTAATAACCGTTTTTGTTTCTCATAGATAGATAGACAGAAAATTCTTTATTGCACAAATAACAACAATTGAAAGTACATAGGCGAACTTAATGCTATCGAGCATTATCTTCCAGTTAACCCTGATGTGGAAGGCTTAATGCGGTAGTGCAACAATAATGGAATATAAAAGAAAAGAAAACAACAACTTAACTATACGTTTAAACTGGTGATAATACAAGTAACACCATAATAAATAGACAAAATTAAATACACACAATAATATAAATATAATACATATTATATTTTAACTATCATTATATGCACTCTTGGTTGAATAAATGTCTTTTCTTTCTTTCTTTCTTTCACTCTCGATGTTAAGTACATAAATCTTTACAAGCATTATCTAAAAGGATTTTTTTTTCATACAGGTTACAAATAAACAATAACGCCACCTCTGTTTCTATAATGTTTGGCTAACGCAGTAAGAGTCGGATATACGCGGCACTTTACGATTATTACTTCCTTTGCGCTGCGACTTCACTCTAGTGGCCACTGAACGCTTGTTTTATTATTTATTATTGTATGAAAACGAAAATTAAAGTCTGTGTGTTTGGAACTGATGTGGAATTTCTTTTTGAGTGGTAAAAAGGTATATTGGATGTTGAAAGCCCTCGTCTGTTTTCATTAGACTTTAGATAGCAAAAGAATAGATAGAAATATATAAATAGAATAATAAATAAATATAAATAGAAATAAAGTTATCTTGATTGGTTGTTCGTAAATGAGTACAACAACAACAATGAGACATTGGTTTTATTATTAGGATGTTAATACGACAAACACACTCATCTAACAAGCATAAGCGGACTCAACGATGATGAACCTTTTTTATTCTCCGAGACCACACCTAAACCACACTAGTTTTTTCTGTGTACACTAAGTTGTAGCTGAAGTAAAACTTCTTTAGTTTAGCTCAATCAGGTCAGTATAAATTTGTTTTTGCTTTGTTTAATGATAATGTCGCCATCTTGATCACAGAATACTATTACTTGATCTTGATACCTAAGTGTAAACTGTCATTTTACCGGACATACCTACATAATAATACAAATCTTTAACTTTGTTATGTTGACAATGGAGATCTACGTAAATCCACTTCAACTTCCGTCCGCTTCTCATTCATCAGTTTACTCCTCAAGTCAAGCGTGCGTAAAGAAGTTTTACTTCAAAAACTATACTACGGAATTAATAATAATAATACCTCCCAACGATCACATATACAGATCCTTTATTTTTTTTTTTGTGGGGAGGAAACTTGGAACACCACAGGGGTGGTGGCAGTGGGACTCGAACCCACTAAAACCCCCCCGTGAGCACCTCGTCCGCCGTACCGGGGGCGAGAAGGGGTCGCGACTGCAGTCCAGCCAACTCGCCCCCCAACATACACAGATCCTGGACCCTAACTTAGGATGCCTTGTATCTAAGGACGAACTACGAGGACCATGGTTCCACAACACCCAAACTTAAAACAAGTATTTTTTTCTGTGCAAAAGCACTTGTCTTGCCGCGGGAATCAAACCCGTCACCTCCGGGCTATGAGCCGGCATGCTCAACCACCACACCCCAGTGAATTGACAGTCATCTCCAAGTGAAGTCGGGGAAAACGAAAAAGATCGCGTCACCGCATTGTATTATTTTCCAAAACTTGTGTTATTTTTAGTGTTACTGCATAAAATTGGTGGCATTTTAAACGAAAAAGATCGCGTCGCCGCATTGTATTATTTTCCAAAACTTGTGTTATTTTTAGTGTTATTGCATAAAATTAGTGGCATTTTAAACGAAAAAGATCGCGTCACCGCATTGTATTATTTTCCAAAACTTGTTTTTTTTTAGTGTTACTGCATAAAATTGGTGGCATTTTAAACGAAAAAGATCGCGTCACCGCATTGTATTATTTTCCAAAACTTGTGTTATTTTTAGTGTAAGTGCATAAAATTGGTGGCATTTTAAACGAAAAAGATCGCGTCACCGCATTGTACTATTTTCCAAAACTTGTGTTATTTTTAGTGTTAGTGCATAAAATTGGTGGCATTTTAAACGAAAAAGATCGCGTCACCGCATTGTATTATTTTCCAAAACTTGTGTTATTTTTAGTGTTAGTGCATAAAATTGGTGGCATTTTAAACGAAAAAGATCGCGTCACCGCCTTGAATTATTTTCCAAAACTTGTGTTATTTTCAGTGTTAGTGCATAAAATTGGTGGCATTTTATTTGTGAAGTGCTGGATTACAGGCATGAGTGTGGGAAACTGGAATGATGGTGAAACGCTATTTTTTGTGTTGTTTCCAAAACTCCATAGAAGCTTCTGGTAAAGTTGCCACCACTTTACTAGAAGTATGACTTAACTAGACTAGACTATGACTTGACTTGATGACTTAGAGTGTGACTTAACTTGACACATATACATATAAGATTAATTAACTACTTGACACTGGCTAAATACACAAAAGTTTGGAGCCATTACGAAAACAAAAAAAAATTGGGAAGTCGCTAAACAAAACGGCGATGGTCATTATTCACCTGTTGATCCTTTCTAAGGGTGCTAACATAGCTCATAAAATATGACCCAAATTAATCCTTGTTATTATGAAATTAAACGCAAATGTATACTCGATGTAAGGTCTAAGCCACACTGACATGTTTGCAGTAGCAATTTGATACTGTGTGACAAGGGTGGGCCATTTTCCATTATTTATTGCCTTGCGAGAATTTATGAACGTGCCCTAAGCCTTTATTAGTGGCTCACTATGAGCATAACTGTTAATAGGTGAGATCTATGACCAATAAAGATCTACGCACACGAACGTGAAATAGGTATTCAAATTTCATCTGTATCAGACTGGCCTGATAGCTCAAAGTCAAAGTAAAAATATTTTATTGCAATAGGCTATTTTTAGCACTTTTACAAGTAAAAATGAGATTAGGTACTTAAAATTAAGTTATTGTACTAAGTATATAAAATTACAAAGTAGTTAATGGCAAATATTATATAGCAAGCTCATTAGGTTACAATATGTGAGTTTTAAATAAGAAAGAAGTTTTCTTTCCCACTACAGGGTGCAAGCTAACCGGCACAATGCAGAACAAAAGACTCCCATCCAAAGCCATCCGGAGAAGCATCCGAACCAGTAAAGAAGAAGCTACAAGAAGCTTTACAGTAATCTTTTTGTGTATTTTGCACACCGGTGCGAGAAAAATATTGAGATGATTTTAATAAAAATGTCAAATAGAAAACTGTGATTATATAGCAACTCATATACCTATGTAGATCATTATATAGCTCCCGTCCCGTGTGCCTTTTAAGCCGACGCACTATGGTTTTAATACCACTCGGCTCCGTACCAACGACTTTTCAAGTGCAATAATGACGTTCGAGAACATTCTATATATGCAAGCAGAAGGTCTTGGTCCCAGCTGCGGGAACGTATAAGATTAACAATGATGATGCTGCGAACCCATCGTAAAATAAATGACCAGTTGGCACAGACCCACTCCGGCGCGGGCAGGCTGGGGGACGGAGGAGGCGTTTTGCACGGCTTCTCCATCCTCCGTAGTGAGGTTGGCCCCACATGTCTGGTGGGTAATCGAGGTGTAAGGTTACTCACCCACTGGCGCTCAGATCCGAAATGTCCCACCGCCGGGGCAAGATGGTGAATGCTAGCGCGACTGTTTTTCCCTATCCCGTCAGCGGACGGATCACGGAGGGATGGGTAGGGTTTTAATGGGTTTGAGTCCCACACACCCCTGCCATCACTCCCAGGGAAGTGCGAGGGCATTACCCACCACCAAAAAAGAGCCTATGCAGCTATTTGTGACCGCGCTATTTGGTGTAACCGTCACCTCATAAAAGCGCTTGAAGTCACCATGCCATGCACAAACAACAGCAATAATCATCTAGATAGGTCCAAACATCTGAATCGCTGATTGCCAACTGTCTACATTATCGAAACTGCCAAGAACCTCCTCAACGACCTCCCTAATAGAGCATTAAGGTTTCATGAGGCCATTCAGCATAGTTTAGCTAATAGTTACCACAGCATAATAGTGCTACCTATTACCCCACAGAAAACCAAAGCCTGAGAGTGGTATTACCATTTTTATAGCGGAGTCTGCGTATTATGTAGATTGGGAGTCGCTGCGATGTTCTACTTGGCTCGAATGATGGCAAATCGCGATGTAATTGTATAACGCCTTTCAATATAGTAAACGATTTGTAAAGAGCCGACGTTTCTATTGCTTTCTTACTCTTACTGTCTTTAGACTTTATGGTGGAAGTGAGCAAACACAATATTATTGCTTTCGTTAGAATTGTTTTTTTTTTTTTCGTATTTTATGATCAATGATGATGTCACATGCTAGTGAAATCCTTAAAAAAGTAGTCGTATATGAAGATATGGAAGCTTATAGATGATATTTCTCTATTAGTCTGTAACGCTTCAAATATCATATCTATCTTATTCCGTCTTCTTCTACCTGTTCTAATGTATGCAATTTTTTTTTTAATTTACTTTGTATGGTAACTTGACTTTCATTTGCATCCTACGGTTCCCCGAGGTTTTCATCAAGTCATTGGTTCTTCATGAGTGATGCTCTATAGGAGAAGCCTATGTTCAGTGGGTTGATGATTATAATGATGATGACGAAGATGATTTACTTTTCTACATGCTCTTTATTGGTTAGTGAAGTGCCAAGCCTGGCTTTTATTGGTTACGTTCAATATATTATTCTTAAATTATCAGTTGCAACCACTAAGATATTAACAAAGTTTTTGGTATTTTTCTCGCTTCTAGCTAGACCTTGCGGCAAGCCCGAAATATGCTCAGAAAGCGAGCGCTTGCTAATCTATGCAAACCCGGTTTAAGATTGACTTGTTTGTAGGGCACGCTTTGGCTGTGATTACTGCAGCTCTTGCGGGAGCCAATCTATGGGGTATTGTGAGCTCCGGGCTACTTTGCGTGTGGAAATTGAAGTTGGAGAACATAGTAGAGTATAAGTATAGCGGTGGTAGGTTAAAAAAAAAAAGATACATGCTTCCATAGATATTTCTGCGTATCAACATTTGTTACATTGATCAATGCTGATGTTTGTCTTTTATTACGGTTTTATTTATCCTTTAAACTAACAACTTTTTTAAAACTTCTCAATTATTATATATATTTTATTTTTAATAATAATTAGTTGTCAGTGTTACACTTAACGTGGTAGAACGTTCGATTTAGAGTTTGTCTACCTAGACGAACATATCCACCACTTTGTAAGATATGCCACCCAGCAGAAGTGTGTAAGTATGGTCGAAGGTGCAAGTACTATTGTGGTTCAGTATGATAAGTACCGTAGCTGGTGAAATAGCAAGGCAAATTAGTCTTTATCGTCTGATCTGATAGACTGTACTGACGTCTCAGGATGACGTGCGCAGTCCAGTGCACGTGAAACTTTATGATTTGGAGTTCCGAGTGGTATTGCAACTGTTATGAGTGGTCGTGCCGTTTAATCAGGCAAACGATAAGATATTAGTAATTATTAGTAGAAATAAGCAATTTTTTACTGTTTTTGGAGTAAAACTTCTTTACGCTCGCTTGACTTGGGGAGTAAGTTGGTGAATCCTAGGCGAACGGAAGTTGAAGTTGGTTCACGTAGATCACCGTTGTCAACATAACAAAGTTAAAAAATAGTATCATTATGTTGGTATGTCTGGTAAAATTACAATTTACAATTGTCAAGATGTCGACACCAACATTGAACAAAGCAAAAACAAAGTTATAACGTATGATAGACGGAACTAAACTAAAAGACAGTTATACTTCAGTCGTGTGGTCTAAAGCACATTTTATTTTATATTTGGTTGAATCTAGCTAAAACTAAGAACTTTTTGTTTTCTTTATACCTATCAGCAAGGTTGTGAGGAATATTAATAACAAGCTTTTGCTCGCAGCTTCGCCCGCGGCCTTTCCTATCGTAAAATAATTCAACCACCCATTTCACCCTTTTAAGGGTGGAATTTCGAAAAATCCTTTCTTAGCAGATGCCTACGTCATAACATCTACCTGCATGCAAAATTTCAGCCCGATCCGTCCAGTTGTTTAGGCTGTGCGTTGATAGATCACTATGTCAGTCAGTCAATCAGTTAGTCACCTTTGAATGATATATATTTAGATAAAAGATAAAATAATAACATAATAATTATTCGAGACACTAATGTAAGTTTTATAATTTCTCAACAAATCACCACACGAAAGTGTATTTTGCGTAGCAAAGCAGAAATCTATTACCGCGGCCAGCCGACCGAAAAGCTAGTCCGAGGTCCGCGGCTGAATATTCATGTTGTTGTCGAACAAAACAAGGCGTGCTGAGTCCTAGCGATGTCTAGCCAAGTTAGTTCTAGTCTTTGCTTGCATTTACTTTGTTGTTATAACAGTAATGCCCGTCAACAAAAAGTTTGACAGTTTCTAAATTCACACTTATTCCTCTATTATGTATGTATACTTGACAGCCTCTGTGGTGTAGTGGTTCAGCAGGTCGGCTCCTAGCCCGGAGGTGGCGGGTTTCAATTCCCGACAGGACAAGTATTTGTGCACAGAAAAAAAGCGCAAATACTTGTTCTGAGTCTGAGTGTTGTGGGACTATGGTCCTCGTAGTTCCTGGTTTCCTAGACACAGGGAATCCTAGTTAGGGTCCAGGATATATGTGTCTGATCGTTGGGCGTTATTATTATTATACTACAACGCATTTGGGTACTTCCTGAAGAGATATCTATCAAGCTTTAGTGTAGATGGGCTTAAGACTAGAAAAACAATACCAATAGATGAGGAAAATGAAGGTAAAAACGGAATATCAAATACCAAAACGATATAATTTTTGCCGTATTATTATTTACCTAAGAAAGCATATGGAGCTCTTAAAATTAGCAAGCTGAATGGGCAGGCCATATCGTTTGCAAAACCGACAGCTAATAAAGCCAAGAAAGGTTCTCAAGTGGCGACCACGAACTGGAAGACGCAGTGTAGGCCAGACCCCCAAAAATGAGGACCGAACTGGTCAAAACCACAGGGATCCGATGGATGCAGGAGGCAAGCAGCCACTCAATGTGGAGCTCTACGAGCGAGGTCTATGTCCAGCAACGACATCTTTCTTGACGATGAAAGAAGCTAAACCTACATCTTTTATGGTGAAATGTGCATACCTTCGACAACAACTCACCTGATGGTAAGTGACGAAGCTGTCTAAGGTGATGTACGCTTGCGCATGAGATGCCCATTAGCTCTTGACTTAAAAAGACCCAGGTTTTACCCAGAAAAAAACACTGTTTTTGAAAGAGCATTCCATTTCTTGGCCGTTTGGATTATAAATGACCCAGCAAAACGCTTAATCGTAGACATCTTGATAGATGGAGCACGACATCGCTTTTTTCTTGCATTGAGTTTGACACTTCGTATTTGATTGGTGCAACGAACTCGAGAATGAGTGAAAATGATCTTTAAAATTCTAAATTTAAATCTTGCTCCTACATTTCAGTATATAATTCTGTGCCACTAATCCATAACTAATGTTCATTAGTCTGTAATTTACAGTTCGGTGCGAAGCCGTGTCTGCTACTTAATTTATAGGTGGGATGTGGTTTCATTGTGATACGCGTTGCCAAATTGCTTAACATCAAAATGTATAGAGAAATAGGAAATGGCGGGAAGGCAATTAGTTTCATCTAAGTTGGTATGTTTATTATTTTGAGGTATGACTATAGGTGGTAGGACTTTGTTGCAAAGTTCGTCTAGGTAGGTACCACCGCTTTGCCAGTTATTCTGCCGCCAAGCAGTAGTGTGCAAGCACTACTGTGTTCCGGTTTGAAGGGCACTGTAGCTAGTGAAATTACTGGGCAAATGAGACTTTATGATCTGATCTCACAGTCGAGTAATTTTATTACCAGTCTGTGCTGATGTCTCGGGATGATGTGCGCAGTACAGTGTCGCGTGAAACTATCTTTTGGGGTTCCGAGTGACACTGTTCTGTTATGGGCGGCTGTGTTGCTTAACATCAGGTAAACGACTAGCTCGTCACATCATTCACTAATATAAAAAAAATACTATTTATTTATTAACAATAAAATTTGCTATAAACTGGCATAGCAACGCCTGTGAGGCAGCATACATATGCAGTATGCACACCCTCTATGTTTGAGTTTAATCTACAATATATTGGTTATTACATACATTAATACATATGTTACAATATATCCTACGAAATCTCTCTACCCGGAAGGTCTCTTCTACTTATAATCAATGTATTGAAGTTATCTTAAGCCTCATCACATCTTTTCCTTAACCATTTAGGCTACTGCCTAGTTTGAGCCTCGTAGCAAATTATGTTTAGACGGTATGTTTCTCTTTGTATACTTTGTGTACTTATACATAAACCTTTGTATCTTTTTTGGAAATATATCTTATTATTTTTATTATTTCTATCATAAATGCCGTTATATTAAAAATTATACTAACAACAACTGTATTTTAATGTGTTACGGGATTTAAAATTCACTATAAAATTAATCCGTGCATTTTTTACGTGAATATATTTCAATTTTATGACTCCATACTTGCAGTCGCGGCGCTGGGAATGGTCTTTCCAGAAAGGAAAAGCTAATTTGAATATCGCTGAGGGGAAATATAAGTAAATAATTTACTATCTATGACTTGAATGGCCTGATAGGTGTGGGTTCGATTCTCACCCAGATCAAACATTTGTGTGATGAATATACGTGTTTGTTGTGTCTAGGTGATATTGTATTCTATGTATATATTTATAAGCAAAAAGTATCTATGTATTCTATCAGTTATCTGGATTCCATAGTACAAGCTTTGCTTAGTTTGGTCCTAGATGGCGTTGTGTGAAATGTCCATAACAATTTATTATTATTATAATTTTTAACTCATTTAGAATGGGAATCGAGTATATGAATATGTGCACAGTTCTAACCAGTCAAAGTTTAACTTATTATAAAGTCAAATGTCACATCACATTATCCTTTTTGCGTTCACTGCTAAACATAGAAGGGAGGTTGGGGGAAGGCCATAATTACACATGAGATTGCTACCTGTGCTACTTGTGATATTGTATTGTATTTTTTAATTTAATCATTAATTTTTAAGTCTTCTCCTTTTTATATTATTATAATTTCTAAGCCATTTAATCATTATCAATTATTTTTATTGTTATTTAGAATCATTCATACAATAAAATTTAAAATATGATCGATTCTTTGAACAGCTGTTACTTATTCACTCTTTTTTTTATTATGCATGCAGTCTTTACCCTGTAACTGTGGTGATAAAATGTGTGACTAATTGATCAATTTATGAATGAAATCTCTGCTTGAGCACCGATCGACGACTGAGCATCGTTCTGTAATACGGACCTTAGCAATTTTTCCGTTTTAATAATGTTATCGGATTTAGCTACGGTGTACATAATTCACTTTATTTTGGTAGGACTTTTCTGCAAAGTTCGTCTAGGTAGGTACCACCGCTTTGCCAGTTATTCTACCGCCAAGCAGTCGTGTGCAACCACTACTGGGTTCGGGTTTGAAGGGCACTGTAGCTAGTGAAATTACTGGGCAAATGAGACTTTATGATCTGATCTCACAGTTGAGTAATCCTATTACCAGACTGTGCTGATGTCTCAGGATGATGTGGGCAGTGCAGTGTCACGCGAAACTTTATATTTTGGAGTTCCGAGTGACACTGTTCTGTTATGGGCAGCCGTGTCGCTTAACATCAGGTGAACGATAAGCTTGTCATATCATTCTCTATCATAAAAAAAGATAATGCTGATAAAAATAATGCTGGTAAATAAATAAATAAATCACCAGGCGTAGTAGCACTTGGACAGTCAATTGGTTTTTTTGTAGAAGGTAGTGTGGCTATTATTATTTATTAGTATTTTTTTATTATATTATTGTTATTGTAATAAAGGCACTTGGTGAGTAAGAAAAGTCACAAATACTTGGAATATCTACGCACTATATTTCTTGATACAGCGAATCGAGTCTTGTGCTGTCAAGGACCGTTATCGATAATACCGAATGGAATCGATACTTGTTACTCAACAACGTATCGACGCGTGATACAACTCTTCATTTGTAGTCGGATACGTTTGTACCAAGCTCGGTAACTATGGGGGTACAGTGGTGAAAGGAAGCGTTATCATCCTCACATCTGGATAAATGTGAGGATGCCAAATGTGAGGATGATAACGCTTTCTTTCACCAGGATGGAAGGATTTCCATCCTTACTAAAATTACAAACGCGAAATGTTATATGTATGGATGTTTGTTACTATTTCACGCAAAAATTGCTGAATGGATTTTAATGAAACTTGGAATGCAGATAGCTTGTACGCTGGATTATATATTCACCCACGGGCGAAACCGCGGGGCGCAACTAGTTTTTTATATTTTTCATGTTACATATCTCATATACTCATCATCATAATCAGCTTGCATTTGTTTCGCTTATGTCATTCTCCTTGAGCTCTCACCATAAGGGCCATAAAATAAATTTGATGTTTTTCAAAAGTTCTTAGTTTAATAGAAATGCTATTCCGTTCAACTTACTTTTTGTTTATGGGTTTATCCCTCTTCCTTCCTCAACATTTTCAAGACTTTTAACGTCTTTAATACTAGTAGCAGTTACTAGTTCGTTAAATAGTGATAGTCATAACTAGTAGTAGTAGGTAAGTATGAAATTTTTATTGATTCTCAGACACAAAAGTTGATTTTTTTGTTATTGTATAAGTAATTGAATTTTTTATGTCAAATATACTGCTTATGTCAAATATGCTTGTGTTATTAAAATAAAACACGTTAAGTGTTATTTCCCGGACTATACATTGGCATCTTCGTTGATTGAGGAGGGAACTACAAAGTGGAGTTTCCAGGTAGAGAGCACTATACAATAGGAGTTAAGTCACTACTTAACTATTCCACTATATATAGCAATGATCCTGAGTCTTCCAACTCATTGCCCTTCAAATGCATCTGTGACGTATTTTGGGCGCGCTACAGTCATCTCTAAAAAACTTTTTACTAATTATAAATCAGACCCCAATCGAAAATAAACAGCGTTAGATTTAGAAAACTTTATAAGCAGTAACAGCAGACGTTCTTTATACATAAACAAGCTTCTGCCCGCAGCTTCGCCCGTGGCGTGGCCTATGAGAAACTAATTGAACCACCCATTTCACCCTCTTAAGGGTGGAATTTCGAAAAATCCTTTCTTAGCGGATGCTTACGTCATAACATCTAACTGCATTCCAAATTTCAGCCCGATCCGTCCAGTGGTTTGGGCTGTGCGTTGATAGATCACTATATTAGTCAGTCACCTTTGAGTTATATATATTAAGATTAAAGAAAAAAAATATATGATTTAGAAGATATTTAAAACATCTTCAAAATAATTATTTTTCTTTCAACTGAATTGTGGTTTACACCTTCAAGTCCATTCCACGATATACATACATATTATTATTTTATGTCACTCAAATCAAAGTGGCAAGTTTTTGGCGAAATTAGTAAACCAGACCCACGATAATTACATTTCGCATGCATTAACTAGCTAACTTAGTAGTTAATTAGCAAACTCATATGTTTATGGTAATTTACTCTGTGGTTGTCGAAATTAGTCTGTATTTCATAATTAGTAAAGTTTGTTTTCGCAAAAGTAATGGTTGATGAAATTGGATTTACTTTATTTATGTTAACTTTTAATTTAATATACTCATTTGCTTTTTAGTGTACCTATATTATTCGGGGTAATTAGTATTATAGATAATGTCTTCTACTTTCTTAGACCAACGGTCAAATCAGCGGGATTTGGGAAATCGTAAATAAAACTAAAAAATATGTAGGCAAAACGGGCCGTGCGTAGGTTGCAACTATAGGCCTTCAGAAAGTGCACCGGGCTGTGTCTGGAACAAGAATGATCCGTAGTACACCGAGCGGTCCCTTTTTATAGCCAGATGGGTGGGGGAGCGATGACAGATGCTGGTGTAGCCACTGTAATAAATTTAAATGCTGCCACAGGGGCAACGGCACTTCCCGTTGCGCATAGAGTTTATAACTGGACGTTGCCGCCGACAAATACATAATAATAAAACTAAAAATAATTCACAGAAATTAGTAAATAATACACAGATTTTCGTATTTTCGCCAATACTCCCGTAATACAGGGCTAAACCAAAACATGGTTTTCCGTCCCCAGTGTCTATCAGAATTCTAATTTCCAGGTGTACAAAGGCTCGTAGGTGTGAAGAGATTTGCTTGCCAAATTGGAAGGTCCGACCGAAGAGTAATCCGCTTATGGCCGACGCTTAGGTGTTCATACCTACCTATTGGTATTGAGTGTAGATTAGTTCCGAGATGATTGGTCTATGTATTAAAGGTATAGTCAACAAAATTATTTACCCCAATAAAGGTTCCTTTTCTAGTAAAAACAAAGTCATGCCAAATAAATTTTATTTCAGTAAAGTAAGTCGCTGAAAAAATACGTTTGACTACTACAATGAAATAAAAAGCTTAACTACTAAGGCAAAAATAACGAACGAGTTTTAAATCACACGACTGAAGTAAAACTTCTTTAGCTTAGCTCCATCTATCGGCCGGTATAACTTCGTTTTTTCTTTATTTAATGTTAATGTCTAATGTGTAAAAGCTTGACAATTGTAAATAGCCATTTTACCAGACATACCAACATAATAATATAAATGTTTAACGTTGTTATGTTGACAATGGAAATCTACGTTAACCAATAACTTTCAACTTCCGTTCGTCTGGCCAGCTTACTCCCTAAGTCAAGCGGGCGAAAAGAAGTTTTATTTACAAAAATCTAATAAAGCGAGGATATTACCTTCTTGATTAAAACTGATACGTTTCGACTATTAACACATCATAATTGTATGCATTGACCACAGAATACGCGAAGGACTTCTTTTTCTGTTAGACAAATGGTTAGTCTAGCTAGTATAACTATCCAGTTTGAGCTTACCACTAAGAAACAAATTTTCGCAATGTTTTGTATTAGGTAATAATCTCGTTTGTACGAGGCACTTTGAGTTTTTTAAATAGCTTCCTTACTGCTGACTCTTGTTTCCATGCTTTGATTGAATAAAATCACTGAATTAAAAATCTTGATTAAAATATAATGTGGCCGAGCTCAGTATTATTATTAAATATTTATAACCAAAAACAAATTAACTTAAAAGAAAACGAGAATCGATGACACATTATCTCAACGCTCTCCTTCGTAAACGAAACAGTAAAGTTCCAAACTAAAAACTGTAACAAACATTATAAAGTTTTAAAAAATTACAATACATTTTTCAATGTATATACTAAGTAGATGGTATAACTTCATAGATATATATGATAAAGTGGCCACATTCAATTTGGCTCGACGTAATCCGATTACGGAGTGTCACCGACCTATTGTTGTGCGGATTAATTATGTAAATCGATGTTTTTGCTACTCTACCTTGTTTATAGCTCTGGTTGTTTGTTTAGGTTGATTTACTCAGCATATGAGTCTATAATTAATTAGTCTAAAACAAACTGAGGCAGCTTGGTGGCAAATTATGTTAATAGGAAAAGAAACAGCAGAAAATCAATGGTTAGCATAATATTAATCCGTATAATATGTTTCACATCAGCTGTAAATTGCTCGCCTTACAAATTGTTTTTGTGCTTGTACTCAATCTCAATGATAAATTAATCATTTCAGAATAAAAATTGCGGGGGAATTTTTTATATTAAATTTTCTATTCTATTCTATTTGCGGTTTCACCAGCAGACAAAAAGTATCCTTTGTGCTAATCTCGCGTATAAGCTATTTGCAATACAAGTTTCATTAAAATCCATTTAGTCGTTTTTGCGTGAAAGAGTTACAAACATCCAAACTTTCGAGTTTATAATATTAGTAAGGAGTAAGTATGTATCCCACAAACCAACCTTCAAACGATTAAATCTCTGTTCCACGCGCACGAAATAAAACTTTATTTTTATTGTAATATCACCAATCAATTTTATTTTACTAACACTCAATTCGACAAGACGTTCAAAATCTTCCCCAGTTGCGAATCAATAAATATTTCCCCTCTTTTCAATTAGTATAGGAAATGCACCTTTAATACTCTGCCTGCGGGAAAAATCCGCTCGTGTTACCTTAAGCGATTTAGGGGGATTCATCACTGAACGAAATCTGGACTAATAGGGGAGCTTGCGAGGAATAAGTAATGATGTTTTCATAAATCGAACAGCTTTTATAATTTACCGTTAAGAAATCATCAAAGAGAAATTACAACGATATATATATATATATATATATATAAATAGCAAATTTTTTTTTCCAGTAGCAACATGGCTGTATCTTTTAGTAACTATGATAATATATAATAATAATAATAAACACCCAACGATCACATACGTAGATCATAGACCCTAACTAGGACTCCCTGTATCAACGGACCCAGGAACTACGAGGACCATGGTCTCACAATACCCAGCGTCAGAACAAGTATTTGGTTTTTTTCTCTGTGCACATATATTTGTCATGCCGAGGGAATTGAATCTACCACCTCTGCGATCTGCTCAACTACCACACCACTGAGGCTGTCGAAATATTAATACAACATTATCTGTAACGAAATTGATGTTACGTTTTACATCTACAGAAGTAGATACTGCACGTGGCATACACGAATGCATTATAGTAGGTATGTCAAAGAGCAATAAGTGTGAACTAAGAAGTTGTCAAAATTTAATTCACACGGGCAGCAACTTTGTGTCTTCGTAGCAGCTTGGCTACGGAATTACTACGGTGTAGCAACACTGTAGCTGCTTGTAGAGTGCCAGTAGCTACTAATATTACTAACCCTATTCTTAATGATACATAAAAATAAAGTGGCAAAGTCTGTATGTTTTTTTTTGTACATGGCTAATCCGCAATAGCAGAACTTTCCTAGAGAAATTGTCCAATATAATAGACCTAGTTTCACCCCGCGGTTTTTCCAGTAGCTGAAAAGTATTCTACGTTTTAATAAATTTGTATTCTGAATTTCATCAAACTTGGTTTTGTAGTTCTGGAGATTACTGGTAACAAATATCACAATATAAACATTATATTATTAGTAGCATAATACACTAAATACGTAATGATACTCTGCAGCCCTACTAATATTATGAACGCGAAGTTTGTATATATCCATGTTTTTTACTCTTTCACACCAAAACTACTGCATGGATTTTAATGAAACTTTTAATGCAGATGGCTTATATGAGTAAGTACAGCAAAACATTGTGATCGATATCGTGATATCGACTTTTAGCTGGTAAGTGGATTTTACAATACAATACAATACAAAAATTCTTTAGTGTATACCAGAAGAAAAAACAGTTACAGATGATGAAACTTAAAGCTATAGTACAATGGGCGGACTTATCGCTAAAAGCGATCTCTTCCAGTCAACTTGTAGATGGAAAGAATTGTTAGAGAGATAGACGTCAGTGGTGTAAACGAATTGAGTAAAATTGAAAATAATGAAAATTATAAAAAAATAAAAATAAATAAAGATAATATAGATACGTATAATAAATAATCAATAAATTAAATATAACTGATTCATATATACTCGATAATATATAAGTATAAATACATACATAATAATAATAATAACATATAAATTATAAATACTTACATAAGTACGAAATAAGTTTTACGTGTGAGATAATGTAGAATGTAGATGTAATATATTCATTTTTAAATAGTTTTAATATTAATTTAAGTAGTATAGTTTTTATATGTATTTTGTGTATATATTTATGTATACACACACACACTGGATTAACACACAGGATACTTTTATCCACGGGTGAAACAGTGGTGCATACCTAGTTTACAATAAAGCAGTATAGTATTATTGAAATCAATATAATTATACTTCACTGGTTCTTCCGAAAGATTATTTAAGCACTTGTAGTAGCGTCCTCGCACTGCCGTTGTCACAATTGAGTTTAAAGCCTCATAGCTAGGTAAAATAAAATTCACACACTGGCAACACCGGACTCACGTCTTAGTTCCCGCTATATTTTCATGCCATTCTTTGTTCTTGTGCGCCGTTGTTCACACGCACTATGGATATAAAAAAGTTTGGAAAGAAGATTTGGAAGAAGATTCGTAATATCAAACAAGCGTTGATGAAACGCAGGAGTGAGGATGATAATGAGGTATCACCTTCATCCTCACAATCATCGATTACGCCTCCGCCGCGAAAACGACCAAGAAGGCAACTCTTCGACATTTACAGTGATTTATCTGGGGACGAACAAGACGACGAAATCAGTAACGGTCAGTGCCTATTACATTATAGTTACACACCAAAAACATTAAAATTTGTTGCAAGTATTGTCTGAATGACGTACGCAACACAAATAACATTATTAGGTCACTTTGTTGCAAGTATTGTCTGGATGGCGTACGCAATAATGTACCTACGTATTATCAAAATACAAGACTACTTTGTTGCAAGTATTGTCTGAATGGCATACGCAACCAAACATAAGGTAAATGCGGGTAGATGAACTACCCCCTGTTTTTTAAAAGTTCGTTGCAAGTACTGCCGAATGACGTATCCAACGAGTACACGTCATTTTCTAATTTTAGCCGTTGCAAGTGTATACTGTATGTTGCACGCAATGTGAATACAAAGTTATATTTGTACAAACTTGTATCTATACTAATTCAGTTGCCGTAAGGATAAATGATGAATGTGATGATCTTTTTTTTTACTCTGGGCGTAAACCCCGCTTTAAGCACGGATTTGGAGATGCAATACATGCTCATATAGCTGTCCGCTGGAACAATGTCCTCTACCTCTCTCCTAAGAACTGTGCCTACATACAGCCACTTCTTTAGAATGACGAAATTAAAGCAGCTGTCAATGATCCAGCGGTCAAGAGAGAAGAAAAGCAAGCTCAACTAGGCGCTGGCATATCTTGTATCGGAAAAGCTATGAATATTGCTTTAAAAATACCAAAAATTTGGGGAAGGTCTAGCTGATAAATTAAAAACCACAGAAGCATGTTCCAAGTCAGCCGCGGACCTCAAGGCAAAGCTTACAAAACAAAGTTCTCTCATGACACAACGTACTAAGGCGACTGTAACACTAACCAACATTGCTCCTGCATCTTTAAACTGGAGGGGCTCGTCGCGACGGACAACGAATGCGACAGCGGAGTACAACAACTCGACGGCAGGTATGTACCGCGAGCGCCGTCCAGCTCCGATGATCTCGCGCCGGCTGCGCCCGCAGGCGAGCCAGACCCAAACGCGCTTCAAACGCAACTAGTGCAGGTAATTCAACATGCTCGTCAAATTAGACACTTTTATTCAGATTGCCGACAACTCACCCAAGAAAATACCATTCTATCATGGGTTAAGGGTTATAAAATACCCTTTTCAACCAATGTTTAAGGCCTACCTTTAATTAAAGGTTATTTTACCTAAGAATAGTGAAGAGCACCTATGTTATTTATAGGAAATAAACAAACTCCTTGCTTTAGGTGCCATATGCGAAAGTTTTCACAGTAACATCCAGTTTGGTTCTCAAATATTTTTAAGAAATAAATCCAATGGAGAGAACTGAAAAGGAAAAAAGACTGATTCTACATTTAAAATCACCCAATAAATTTATCGGTCTAGCTCCTCATTTCAAATTAGAGGATTTTAGATAAGGAATAAAAATTAATTGATAAAAATTATTTCATGGGTTCGATTGATTTAAAGGACGCTTACTATTTAATAAATACTGATCCGTTAAGTTTCAATGCATGTCAAAATTATACCAGTTTTCAGTCTTACCCTTTGGTCTTGATGTAGCTCCATTGGTATTCACGAAACTTATGAAGCGTTATCGATCAGTCATATATTTGAATGGTTATTGATAGGAAGGACGTATTCTGAATGAGATGAGTACGTAGAATAAAAATAAAAACTATATCTACATTGATATCTCTAGGGTTTGTTATAAATTATGACAAAAGTGTTTAACACTACAAAAAAGTTTTTTCCCTTTTGGGATTTATAATAAATTCTAACAATTAAACTATATATCTGACAGTAGAAAAGCGCATAAAAATGAAAGCTGAATTACTTTACTTAAAAACAATTAAAATCATGTAGCGTACGTTCCCTTGCACGCTTTTTAAGATTACTGACGTCATTATGCTCCGCAGTCTGCTATGACTGGGCCCATGCAAAAATGTTTGAACGTGTTAAGTATACATTTATTACATAGCGAAGACTATGACAGAATTATGTAAATTCCACCCTTTCTAAAGGGAGAATTCGATTGGTGGTTAAATGCCATAGATACAACCTACAATGCTATCAGAAAAGGAAATTATCAGTTATACATTTATTCTGACTCATCACAATCTGGTTGGGGGCACACTGCGGGACCCAGAGAGCTAGTGGTTTTTGGTCCCATAGGGTGTCTATAAAGCATATAAATGAGCTAGAATTATTATTTTCTTATTTTGCCCTAAAAATTTTTTAACAAACATATTTAATGAAGAAATTTTAATACGTATCGATCATGAAACTGTTGTCGCTTATGTATACAAAACGGGCGGAGTACAGTTTCCGCATTTAAATGAAATCGCTAAGGATATTTGGAATTTATGTGAAACTAAAAACAATTTTGTTGACGCTTCTTATAATTTTTAATTACTTCAAAAGAAAATTCGATAGCAGATATTTAATCTAAGAAGACAAACGATGACACAGAATGGCAATTAAATAATGTTGATTTTCATAAAATAGTCAACACATCATCCTCTCATTCCAAGATAGACCTGCTTATAAGCCGACTAAATTACAAATATCCTAAGTACCTATCTTGGCATGGTGATCCTGGTTCGCTTTGTACAAATGCGTTCACTATGAATTGACATTTCTATTTTTTTCTAAGCGTTTTTCCCCATTTAATACATTGCTAAAAGTATGATCAAAAATAATTGCAGATAAAGCTACAGGCATGGTAGTTGCTCCTCGATGGCCAAACGAGCCTTGACTTCCGCTATTTAAACAGCTATGAATTTTTAAAATTTTAATACTACAAGCCGAACCTGATGTCTTATTGTCACCTTTCGGTGCACATCACCCTCTTCACCAACATTTGTCTTTGATGGTAGGAGCTTTATGCGGGAAGCGTTCATCAAAAAAGAAGCACCTATCGAAGCATTAGATATACTCATCAATTCGCTTTCTGATAATACAGTTAAGCAATATCAATCAGCGCTTAAAGAATGGCATAATTTTTGTCATAATAATAGCCATTATTGTTTCAATTCAACAACTACCATTGTATTAAGTTTTTCTCCTTGATTTGTAACAAGGGTGCTAAATACGGAAAAATAAATTATTATAGATCAGCCTTAGCGGAGTGTTAGGCAAACAGATGGACGATGAACTAATAGGACGATTCCTAAAGGGGGTTTATAGAAGTGCTAGACCGTTACCGAAATACGCGTTTACTTTGGACCCATCAACAGTTCTCATTAAATTAGGTACTCTATATCCTAATGAAACGAATCCATTACCTGTACCTCACAAAGAAACTTGCTACACTACTCGTCCTAGTTACCGCCCATCGTGTGCAAACACTATCACTAATTAAATGAAAAAATTAAATTGAAATCATTCAAATTAAAGAAAATTGAAACATTCAAATTAAAGAAACCAATATATACATTAAACTACCAGATTTTATCAAGACTTCTAGAAAAAATAAAACACAACCCATTTTAATTTTACCATACTTTAATGAAAAGCCGGAAATTTGTCCCGTTAAAACATTATTTTGTTGTTATAATCGTACCCAGCCACTCAGGTCTGCCGACATCATTGTCCAACAAGAGTTCATACTCTTGTTTATAAGTTTCAAAAACCTCGTAATAAAGTTACTTCGCAGACCTTAAGTAGGTGGATAAAGCGAAGGCTAAAAAAGAGTGGCATGTTCGGAAATGTTCTCTGCTCGCAGCACCAGACATGCTGCTACTTCAGTCGCGCGACGAACTGGAATCAACCTTCAACTTATTCTGCTGGCTGGAGTAGTTCATAGGCTGTTTTTGCCACCTTCTATAATAGACCTGTGATTCAAGATACTTTTGATAAGAATTTTGGAATATCTATTATAAATCAAAATTAAAAAGAGTTAATGTATATTTAAAAACCATAGTACTTACCTATGTTATTAACATAAATACTTACCTTATTTAATCATAATTAAGAAATCTATCCACTCTGGTTAAAAATAATAGTATACGATAAATACATACCTGATATAAATGATACTTTCTAGATAATAATATGCAATCTTATAAATTATATTGTAGCATTAACTATTTATTTTCATCTTATCTCTAAACATCTACAAGTGCTTAAATAATCTTTCGGAAGAACCAGTGAAGTATAATTAACTATTAAAAGAAACTTACCTGTAAGGGAAGTTCAATAGTAATTATACGAGCTGGTTCTTCCGAAAGATTATTAGTTACCCTCCCAGCCCCGGTACCTGGATGAACCCATACTTGTATGAAAATAAATATTCAATGGGGGCTACTTTATACTAAGAATGACATGAAAATATAGCGGGAACTAAGACGTGAGTCCGGTGTTGCCAGTGTGTGAATTTTATTTTACCTAGCTATGAGGCTTTAAACTCAATTGTGACAACGGCAGTGCGAGGACGCTACTACAAGTGCTTAAATAATCTTTCGGAAGAACCAGCTCGTATAATTACTATTGAACTTCCCTTACAGGTAAGTTTCTTTTAATAGTTAAATATACGTTTATGTCAGAAAATCAAAAGCTTCTGTGGGAAAATGGGTAAATAGCTTGTGATATTTACCCATTTTTAATCCTATTACGATATATTACTTTAAAATTGATAAAATAACAATAATGACAAGCAAACAACTTACAAGCATTAATAAAAAGTAGACCTCTTGCCTTATCAGGGTATCATGCCAAAAATTACATTTTTACTTTCCATTTTCCACCACTGAATTTGAAAATTCAGCACCATTTTCCCTGAAAATGACACGACCCTATTTTAAGAAAGATATTTTCCTTGATATAAATCTCTTTTTTAATATTTCGTCGCGTCGAGTCTCGCTTATTTACTAGTACTTTAATGAGCTAAGGCAGGCTTTGTTAGGAGCGTCTTATTCCGCACTCTGTCAGTTATATTGGATGAAATTAAATATTTGAATGAAACTTGATTCTTTTATTAGACGCGCGAGTTTGAAAAGCCGTAAAATTAAGGCTTTTGTGACACCTCCTGAAACGACGGCAACTTTTAGGGAACCGACACAAAATGTTATAAAATTTTAATAAACCACTTATAATTAGCTACTACAAAAATCATACATTTATATATGTTGTCTATATATATGCTATCGCCTATGTTTATCAGGGATAATGTATGTAAGATTCTAATGGTGAATGTTATATAGTTTCATAACCTATTCAATGCAAACAAACAATCAAATATTTCCTCTTAATAATATTAGTTTAGATAATCAAGCTGCGCGTTTCACTTTTTGGCTATAACCTTGCATTAAGCCAGGAATCTTGCAGTAAACCAAAATAAATTTATCAAAATCCATTTAGCCGTTTTAGAAATATTGGCAACAAACATGCGTAATAAAAATAAAATACGTAACATCTTTCGTATTTATATATATGAGGCCACATGAGTCATAGTAACTACGTTAATAATAGGTCTTTACCTATGAAATTGCCGTATTGCAGTACAGACTTTTTCAAACAAAAAAAAGTTTTGATTGGCTATGAATTCTAAATTGAAATTAATTTTGTTTTGAAAATATGACATTCTATTTACAATATAAGTCTTTTGTTTATTGATTAGCGTTGTATTTTTATTACATTTCAACATTTTTCCTCATAATGGATACTTTGAAATTTCGTGTAATTATGGAATATGAGTTCCGTCGTGGCACCAACGCGGCACAAACGACACGTAACATCAACGACGTTTACGGAGAGAACTGTACAAATGAACGTACAACCCGTTATTGGTTTGCTCGGTTCCGTTCTGGGAATTTTGACTTGAAAAATGAACCTCGTGGTCGTCCGGAAACTTTGGTCAACAATGATGAATTAAAGGCGATTGTGGAAGCTGATGAATCTCAATCTACAGCTGAGCTGGCAGCAGCTTTTGATGTTAGCATCAAAACAATATTGATCCATTTGTGACAGATTGGCAAGATAAAAAAGCTTGATAGATGGGTGCCCCACGAACTTAACGATCGCCAGCGCAACGTACGCGTCGAGACTTGCCTTGCGCTGCTTAACAGGCACAGAAATGAAGGAATTTTGAACCGAATTGTTACGTGCGACGAAAAATGGATTCTTTTTGACAATGGAAAGCGTTCAGCAAGTTGGTTAGATCCTGGTTCGGTACCAAAGCAATGTGCAAAACGAAAAATGACCCCTAGAAAGGTGATGGTCACAGTTTGGTGGTCTAGTGCTGGTGTGATTCATCATAGCTTTTTACAAAACGGCGAGAGCATTACTGCAGATGTGTACATTGAAGAACTGACCACAATGATGGCGAAACTCGCACGTCTGCAACCAGCTTTGGTCAATCGGTCGTCTCCACTGCTACTTCACGACAACGCGCGACCCCATACTGCACAACAGACCGTCTCTAAGCTGCATGAGTTGGGTTTGGAAGCTCTCCCTCATCCGCCATACTCACCAGATCTTGCGCCTACCGACTATTACTTTTTCCAAAATTTGGACAACTTTTTAGCGGGAAAAAAATTCAATTCCCGAGAGGCAGTACAAAACGCCTTTGAAGAGTTTGTTGTCTCCCGTCCTGCTGATTTTTTCAAGAAGGGCATCCATAAACTGCCACAGCGTTGGCAAAGATGCATTGATTGCAGAGGTGATTACTTTGAATAAAAGAAATAAATAAGTTCGAAAAAAAATACTTTAACTTTTTTCAAACAAAACGGCAATTTCATAGGTAAAGACCTAAAAGTCTAAATTGAAACAATTGTAAATTTGACTACATTTAATTTCATTTTGTATTCATTAATATCTGTTTTACTCTATAATGACAACACAACAAAATTACTTCAATCATATTATAAAACTCCCGTAAATTGCGGTATTATTCCGAACAAAATTTAAAATCGATGTCAAAATGAACATGTTTGAAACTAATTAAATTCGTAATCACGCTCGAAATTCAAAAGCTGACGCCGTAATAGTTTAGCAAGCCCCGGAGTCATGTCGCTGGGGTATAGTGACGAGTAATTACTGAAGAGGGTTTACAGGAATGTGTGCTACACTGATACGTAAGGATGTGTAAGTACTGGTGTAGTAGAGAGATAATTATACCTGGTGTACGAGCCAATACAGCACATACAGCACTTATATACACGCTTAGGCAAACCATAAAAGCCTTATTAATAAACACAAAATAGGTTTGGATTAGTTTTTTTTTTATGCTACTGAGTGATGTGACGAGGTAGTCGTTCACCTGATGTTAAGCACCACGGCCGCCCATAACAGAACAGTGTCATTCGGAACCCCAAAACAGAATTTCGCGTGACACTGCACTGCGCACATCATCCTGAGACATCAGCACAGCCTGGTAATAAGATTACTAGACTGTGAGATCAGGTCATATATTCTCGATTGCCCAGTAATTTAACTAGCTATAGTGCTCTTCAAACCGGAACACAGTAGTGCTTGCACACTACTGCTTGGCGGCAGAATAACTGGCAAAGCGGTGGTACCTACCTAGACGAACTTTGCAACAAAGTACTACCACCTAGTTACACCATCTTTTGTCTCTTTCGATCCAGCTAAATATTCCAGTAGCAAAAAAAGGACAAAAGCTGAAGTAACTAACCCGAGACTAATACCCGTTTATTAATAAGGCTGTAAGAGTGTACATTCTTTACTTAAATCAGTCGTCACTGAACTCAATGTCAATTTTAAACGTGTAAATTTTAACTTGTGCGGCTCAGACACCAAATTACGCGTAGACTCTCTTTACAATAAATACAACAAATTTTTAGAACAGTGCAGTGGTTTGGACTGTCGCTTATAACTACCACCGGGCTGCCATCTACGACGAAAGGCCTAAAAACCTGGGCTAGCTCTAACAATGGATAAGTGGCATAGAATAGAATAGAATAAAAAACCCTTTACTGCGTATACCAACATAAAATAAAACTAGATATTACTACTAGAATAGGTAGCACAATGGGCGGCCTTATCACTAAAAGTGATCTCTTCCATACATAACATGACATTATACATTTTATTTTATTTATGAAATTTTGCTCATTATGTTTGGTAAGTCAGATACTCTACAGGTTGGACCATGTCACTGTAACTAATAGGATTTGCATAATGGCACAAAGTATGCAAAATTACACGCATGTATGACGACTCATACTTCTCATGTTTAGTTAAATGTTTATTCTCTTTTTATTTAAAGTTTAGTTACCTACTTTATATATCAATTAAATAGCTTCTGATAACAGAAAAAAGGTCTAATCCAAAAGTTAGCTCCAAAGATACCCGATACTTTTCCGCGAAACAAAACCAAATGCCATTTTAATTACGTATTGTTCGACAAATTCACGTCGCATACGTGTGGCGCGTTTAATTCGAAACAAATGGAAATGTTACCGGGATGAAATGCAAATTTATTCAATTAATCCGCCCGCCAGTCTGTATTGGGTGTCGCAAAGCCGTGATTGGCGTTAAGTCGTTCACCCGCGCGAAAGTGGTTTGCCGTTTACAGAATAGGGACGCGGTGCATTCGAAATTATGTTTGCTTATTAGTTCGGCTGCGCGGGATAGATTGGACTTTCTCGTACTTTAAAAGTGAAGCTTTAGAAATTTTATGGATGGTTGGTTAGTGATAATAAAGTTCAAATTAGCCAAACCAATCCAGTCATTAGCCAAGTTTATGTATATCAAGTAATATTAGTGATAACAAGGAAGAATAGGAAGGTATCTATGAAACTGTCTATAGGTAGATAAGAATTCGATGAATCTATATATATACATTTATACAATCTTTTTTATTTAATTTTATTTAGCACATCTCTTAACTTAAAAAAAAAACTTAAGTATGCATATTTTGTTGTGTGTTAGAACTTAATTTTATTGTTTGTGTCTAGCGCTCTAGCGTCTACAGATAGCGTCATTTTTGTTAGCTATAAACGCAAGTTAGGTTTACATCCAGAAGGGAATATGTCCACCGCATGATTTTAGTAATTAAGGTTAGTTTTTAAAGTATCTTAAGTAACATATTCCTAGTTTAGTAAACTTACAATAAAAAAAAGAAAAAAAAAAAAGATTCTAGTAACGGCAAGTTGTAGTAGCGGTAAACCGTCAATTAATCTTTTGCTCGTTCGTAGTTCATAAGTAATGTATATTTATACAACTTTTTGTATCTTATTTCTAAGCAAGAAATGAATAGATAAATAAATAAAATAAGCAACGCCCAACGATGACATTCGTAGATCCTGGAACTTACTGAAATTTATTGTACCTAGGGATTCACAAACTATGAGGAACATTATCCTATAACACCCAGACACAGAATAAGTCCTTTCGCGGTAATCAAACTTGCAGCCTCCGAGTCATGAGCCGATCTGCTACTACAACACAAAGGCTGTTTCTATCCTCATTAACTTAATTTAAATAACAATATAATATAGGATTTTTCAACAATATGGGCGATGCTGTCGATAAGTATAGTAAGAAGTATTCTTTTTTTTTTCTAACTGCGTCTGCTTCTGAAAATTGTACGACTACTACTAACGGAACTACTAACGAGTATATAAACCACATAAAACAAAGAAACTCATTCATAATTCAGACTCTAAAAATAAAATAAATAAAAAAAAACGCCCAACGATCACTTGCATAGATTCTGGATACTAAGTAAGATTTCCTGTGCTTGGGGACCCAGGAAATACGAAGACCATGGTCCTACAACACCCAGACACAGAAAAAGTATTTGCTTTTATTTCTGTGCATAAATACATGTCCTGCCGTGGAGATGAACCCGCCGCCTCCGGGTTGTGAGCCGACCTACTCAACTACTACACTACAGAAGCTGTCAAATAAAACAAATGAAACATATGAAAAAAACAAGTGAAAATATTGGCAAAGTACATACCCACCTGGATTCCGGTAAATATTCCTGCAACTCTTGCAAGTCAAAGCGTTAAATTCATAACGTTTACTGCAAATGTTTGAGCGTAAAGACTGGCTACATACGGAAAGCGTGTGCTTGACAAAGACTCATCTTTTTGGGACTATTAAAATACTTAATTCACCTCTACGCGAGCTGCCATAAAACAGATGACTTGTGGTGCAAAATGTAAGAGGCAACGTTGCTACATTAAGATCGATGCAACATATTATTTTCGTGATGGTATAGTACCAGCGCAGTGCTTCAGTGATTCCACATACCTGTCAATGTCAGTGATCAGTACTTTTAGGGTTGCCAAAACGGTACTAACTGTGGGATTTCCGATCATTGTAATTATTGGTAAGGCCCCATCAGAGCACGTTTGTTGAAGTGAAAACTTCTGTAGGCGCTTTGAGCATTTTTTGGTCGAACAAAAATCATGGAACTCGCGTCTTCGTCACCCAATGCTTTCCATGATCTTTATGTATACTGTGTATATATGTGTATTTTTTGGGTGAACAAAAAGCGCGAAGTTTGCGTCCTCGTCACCGCCTGCTTCCTATGAGCTATATTCAAAAATATATAGTGACATCATAATCGTGCTTTTAGTTGTACCTCTGCTTGTTTTTGGACGAATCGACAAGCACAGGAACTTATTCAAGAAGCTATGAAACCGCTGCTGCTTGTCACTTGAGCAGAGACTCAAAACTCAGACGTCTGTGCAATTTATGACGTCTAACTCAGAGATGGACCTATCCTTTTGTGGTGCGTACACAGGTCTGGAATATTCCTGCTTATGCATATATAATGCCCTCTACAGCTGTAAGTGGGTACCAAAGTTTGCAAGTTAATTAGTACTTTAGCAGTAACTGCGCTGCTGGGTAAGGATTTCTAGGTGAATTGTAAGCTTTTCAGCTGCGCTTCGTCAAATAATATTGAATAACATACACGTATATTTAATAACAATAATATAGTTATAACTAATAACTTGTAAAAGTAAAACGATGTCTCTCCTTTTATTTGTATTATTTTCACACCAAAATACCTAAATCTATTTCAGTGAAATGTAGCAAACCCATTACTTACACTACCGAAAACAACAACGTAAGAAATTTGTCCCATTCAATTAATCTTTAGGCTAAAGTTCTCACGGTGCATCAACATTCAAAAAATTTTTACCACAGGATGACGTGCGCAGTGCAGTGTCACGCAAAACGCTATACTATAGAGTACCAAGTGACACTGCAACTGATATGGGCAGCTGTGTCGCTTAACATCAGGCAAACGTTCAGCTCGTCACGTCATTCCCTAACGTAAACAAAAACATAAATAAATAAATACCATCGAATTAATTCAAAACTTTTGACTGTCCAGTACGTCGGTATTGCAGAGATAGTAGAGTTCATTTTCTAAAGCAAGACTGATGTAGGTATTACGGGAGAAACCACGAAGCGCTTCTAGTGCTATTAATATTAAACATTAATTTACTCTCTTCCAATGCACGATGTTAGACATCAACCTGCGGCTTATTATGCAGAAGTATTTTAATTATTATCAAAGTTAAACATTCTAAAGGACGTCGCACAAAGCACTACGCAACAGAAACTACACACGCTCAATGTATGTTTTATGTTACAGTTACTAAGTTGTCAGAACGTTCCAGTTTCACATAATTTTCTCAGCTTTTATACAAGTTACTGGTTTAAAGTGTAGAGTGAGAGACGCTATACAACAATAAGTATGTAGTGTTGTCCAGGATGCAATATACAGGTGTACCTGTGTACCTGTGTAGACAGATTCATAGATGTTGATCAAACAGTGATAAAGGTTCAAGAAAAACTAGGTTTAAGGCACAAGGCAGACGGTGCACGAGTTCTCCAGTGTGCCACTGAGGTGATCCGTCTAGAGACGGAGAGGACGAAGCCGGATGCGGCTGACTACAGGCAGCGCTGAGGATCGACTGCCAACGTGACCACGTTCAGCCCTACTATATGCGGCGGGATGGAAACTTTGGACTGAGAATCCCACATATCCACTTTGCCTCACCCAGGGCAGGTGGAATCCATAAAAGATTTATACCGGGTCGAGAAAAAAAGGTTTAACGCACATTGAAAAACAAATTTGCATCAATGTGCAGCAAATGTGACAATACAAGTGGTATTAAAGAACAACGGTAAAGCAAAACATCGCAATTCGCATCGCAAGAAACCGCAGAGTGTTCGAAAATCACCAGATTCTTAATTCAGATTCTTCTGTCGCCTCCAACCCGCACTTATCGAAAGTGGTCGTTCAAAGCCTGTACTCTTTCTTTCCATAAAAGAAGACCTGTATCCCAACAGTGAGAACGTATTGGACTGATAACGATAAAATGTGGACCGAAAGTGGATTTTGCTTAGTTTGGAACTAAATGGCGTTGTATGGTCGTTGGGCGTTATTATTATTATTTATTATAAAAAATACATACATACTTACAATGGTTGTATTTGTATAGATCCAGTGCAATGAAAAACTTTATATTTTATAGTGAAACTTTATATTTTATAGTTCCGAGTGACACTGTTATGTTATCGGCGGCCGTGTCGATTAACATCAAATGAACGACTAGCTCGTCACACCATTCACTAACATAAATCTGTGACGGTAAAGAAACCTCTTCAATAGAGAGCATAATTCTTAGAAGCAATAAGCTTCGGTACTGGTTGCATTATTATTTTGTGTAGTACAGTATCTGTATGCAAATTCGGGAGTGCATTGTGCGTCCCCGTGTCGCCCCCGTACAATAGAAGGGAGAGTTGTTTCAGAACAATTGTATAGATTCGCAAGTTAAATTGTGTTCGCGCTCACACTTCCCTACGTGATTCGTTGGCAGTGTAGCCAGGTTATATTTTATTTTAACCCAAAAAAATATGAATTATATTTATTACTTTTTTACGTTTTGATCGCTACGCCGTAAAAGAGTATCAAATAAGCAAGCACTTGATCTTTTCAAATTCGTGTTTTATGTTTTTATAACAATTATATATTATATTAAAACCATATATTTTATACAGGTTCCCCCCCCCTTTCCCCTCCCCTCATCTAAGCATAGTTTTGTTTAAATATATTCTCATATTATAATCTTGTAGTGTAGCTTTAGTCTCTTAAAAAAATAAAACTTTAAATACATATTTATATTTTGTTATAAATTATATGTATAATACACAGTGACATTATCTGGAAGTGCCTGTACCCTGTAACACAGTTTTATACTAGTACAGGGTACACGGACTCAATACTTAAGTTTGGATAAGACTAGTTGTATTAATTAATAATGAAAAATATGTTAAATTATAAGCTATCCTACTTAAGAATCATGTAACCCAAAGGTATAATGAATAAATAATTTGAAATAATTTGAATTTGAGAGGTCATTTTGAAAACCGCACTCTATTATCTATTTGTTTTGGATGCTTACTATAATTTTGCAGTTGTATTAAGTTATGAAATTTTCATTTCATGGTCAGTGACATTGGACAGTGTATTAAATTTTTAAGTAGGTATGTTAGTATGTAGATTGAAGTTTATTTGAAAAACTTGCTGACATGTTGTATCCTTAATATGCAATAAAATCTGAAGGTTTTGTTACAAAAAAGTTCAGTCAAACTCGGATCGATGTGGAAAAATACATTTTTTTGTGAAAACTTCCCAATCTGGCAACATTGTGCGATGTCCGCCTGTCGGTAAATTAAAAAGTCAGGAAACTGCGCATCGTAAACAAGCACCGTGTACACGGCTGTGATTTTAAAACAATTATGGAGAATTTCTGGATGATTTTGCAGTTAAATGGATTCATAAAATACAATAAAATGAAATTATTTGTAAGTAAACGAGATTTGAAACTGCGCGTGCAAAGGCCAAAAACAAGGTACTAGGTACTATAACAACTACTACTAAATGCACTAATACAATACACTACCTACTACAAAAAACAAACATTTATTACCTTCATTTTGTAAATACACCTGCTGAAATAATTTTTCCATGGAAACCGTGGATGATGTTCAGAAAATTTCGATTTTGGGGGTTTTATAATTATAGCGGCCACGCGTAGAGAAGTGAATAAACCGTTAATTTGGTTTTAGCTTCGCCAGCTTTCGAATTTCTTAATTTGTATCGGACGTCAATACCATAATCATATATTTTTCTTTCATATTTTTATTTTCAAAGGAAAACTTACAGTTAGTTATACATGTAAATATCATACTAATAGGTACGGGAAGCTAATTAAAAGTTTTCACAAAAATTTAGATTATTTGATATTTGATCCAATTTCATATAAAACATGTTTGTATAAGCTTTTACCGTCATAAGTACCCGATTCCTTCATATTAGAAACTTTTTCTCAAGTCGACCTGCTACAATTAGGTACTTGGCGATAGATTTCTAACTGTTCTGGATGCTCTGTGGTGATGACTATATGACTTTTAGTTAGGCACTAGAATATATTTCAAAATCCGGATTCATCCTGATCTCTTGGTAAAATCTTTCAGGGTTAGAAAAAGTATATTACATCAAACAATGTAAGAGCCAGGAGTTGCCAACTCAAGTCTCTTGGCGGCGATGTGGCTAATAGTCAACTTTTATTCATCACTGTAACGAGTGTCTTGAGAATAAGATCGCTTTCAACGTTCGCCGGGCTAATTCGATTGGAACGAGTTGAGGAAAATTCTTGTTATAAAAAAAGAAAACTGTTATTTTTCGCAATTTGGTTTGATGGTGAACAAAACTTATTTTATTGAGTAAACGTTTTCAACTGACTTCAAAAAATTAGTTCTCAATTCGACTGTATTTTTTTATGTACCTCAGAACTTTCGACTGAGTGAACCGATTTTGATAATTGTTTTCTATTTGAAAGCTGGTGCTTCCCGTGTGGTCTCATTTTAATTAGATCCAGATTTGATGGGTGGTTTTTGAGTTATCATAATGTGTATTTTGAAATCAACTACATTGATGATGTTTTCATTTTTGTAACAAACAAATGCGGTGGGGTTTTCTTGGCGGGAACGCGAAAAAAATTGCGTCACCGCATTGTATTATTTTCCAAAACTTGTGTTATTTTCAGTGTTAGTGCATAAAATTGGTGGCATTCTATTCGTTAAGTGCTGGATTACATGCGTGAGTGTGGGAAAATGGTATAATGATGGTGAAACGATTATTTTCGTGTTGTTTCCAAAACTCCGTAGAAGCTTCAAGTAAAGTTGCCACCACTTTACTAGGAGTATGACTTTGACTAGACTATGACTTGACTTAATGACTTCGACTGTGACTTGACACATATTTGCGTGAAATATCATTAACTTGATAAATTATCAATTAATTGACACTGGCTAAATACACGGAGGTGTGGAGCCAAAACATAATAAAAAAAAAATGCGGTGGGATTGAAGTCAGTTGGACTCTTTTAAAAGAAATTATTTAATAAGAGTTTGTGTTAATGTGCTGCTGTGTGCAAGAAGTTTAAGTCAAATATGGAAAATAGAACACTGTTAAACCTAGTAAGTTTCAAAATATGTTTTTTTTTTATGTTATTGAATGATGTGACGAGCTAGTCGTTCACCTGATGTTAAGTGACACGGCCGCCCATAACAGAACAGTGTCACTCGGAACTCCAACATGTAAAGTTTCGTGTGACTGCTGCACTGCGCACATCATCCTGAGACATCAGCACAGTCTGGTAAGATTACTCGACTGTGAGATCAGATCATAAAGTCTTATTTGCCCAGTAATTTCACTAGCTACATTGCCCTTCAAACCGGAACACAGTGGTGCTTGCACCCTACTGCTTGGTGGCAGAATAACTGGCAAAGCGGTGGTACCTACCTAGACGAACTTTGCAAAAAAGTCCTACCACCTAGTAAAAAATGTACATAACTTTTCAAGTAACTTCTCACTAATATTACTTACTTGCTTACTTGATGTGTGCTCCAAGAAAATTAATCAGGCAGAAGTAGGTATCCGATATCCGATTAAATTCTTCACCCTATCTTTGAAATTGTATCCTAACTATTCGAGGCCTCCAAAACTCAATAAAACCGAGTCAAAACCGTCCTCCTTCCAAGCGAAATCCAATAAACGACTGTTACCTGCAATGTCTTCAGCGAGGAATGTGCGGAACGCCGTTCATTACTGCCTCTGCACATTCAACTTGTTACCTATCTGGCCCCAGTGTTCCTCAAACCTTTACTTGTAGACCCTTTTAAACCCTATTTAACTTGACACTGTAAAGCTTGGAAAGATAAATTCAAATTGCGATATGAAAACAAAACACAACGCCGTTTGATAACGGAAAATGTAGAATAATAGTTCGCAGTAAAAAGTTTTAGAAGCACAGTCCTGTCCAATTTATAAGGTAAGCTAACAGTTTATATGGTTAGCTATACAATTTATACGATTTCGGAATGTTTCTATGGAAGAATTGTCAAGAATGCGGAGGGCGCATTATATGAAATTTCTTTCGAAACGGTGTGCGCTGTGAGTTCCACCCATTGCACCACCCATTCCATTGATAGCCATCAATGAGCGTGGTATTTAAATTCTTTTGACTGTAAAATTAAAATATTAAAGTATAAACTAAAAAAAAACGGGTGCACTTTGCCACACGACTGAAATAAAACATCTTTAGTGTAGCTCTATCTATATCGGCTGGTATAACTTTATTTTTGCTTTGTTTAATGTTAATATATAAAAAGGTGGTCTTTAGCCTGTGAAATATATTAATTTTAAGACAGATATAGCTTAGATTCTAGCGCTAAGTTGTACGTAACATGTAATATTTATTAAAATAAAGAATTTGTTGAAATGAAATGAAAATGAATGTTAATGTTGGCATCTTGACAATTGTAAATTGTCATTTTACCGGACATACCAACATAATAATACAATTTTTTAACTTTGTTATGTTGTCAATGGAGATCTAGGTGAATCAACTTTAACTTCCGTTCACCTTGGATTCACTAGCTTACTCTTTAAAGCAAGAGTGTGTCAAGAAATTTTACTTCAAAAACATATTCGTGCAGATTGTATGAAAAATATCCACGCCATTGTCGTCCAATTCCGGTAGACTAAATTACCTGTGTTGTGTATCCAATTAAATCTTTTCCATATATTGGTTTCTCTTGGAAATGGCATTTTTAACTCGTGGCAAATTCGAACTTTTCTAATTATGTCCGTGTCGCGTCTCTGTTCGAGATTTTATTTTTGAATTGCAGTTTTATAATCATTTAGCTATAAATACGTTTTTGTATTCCTCTTTTAAACCCAGAGATTGCATATATTGGAAAGTGTATGAGGCCATTGCATACAAATGGGATTAAATTATGATTATATAAATGAGATTTCTGCAATCTGCATATAGAGAGTAAATATTTTGAGATTTTTGTTGAAGCTTCACTTTATTATAATGAGGAAACTCCACTCACATACCTACGTATTGACTTGTTCTATGAAAATGCAAGGAAAATCTTTTAAACCGGCGTTGCTTTTTTGGCAAAAACAACTTTTGTAGAAATTAACATATATTTTTCGCCAGGGAAATTGTTAGTCGCCAGGGAAACCTAATTTAGACGAGAACCTAAGTAAGACTCAATTGTTATCTCTCTGTTTTTATCATTCTTTTTCATAAATGTAATATTACTGTATTACTAGTGGCGCTCCGCGGTTTCAAATGAAGATAAGAAGTATCCTTTGTGTAAATCCAGCGTACAAGCTATCTGTTTTTCAAGTTTCATTAAAATCCATTTAGTAGTTTTTGAAAAGGTAAGAGAGTAAGTAAGAGTTATTTGGCTATGGTTAAATTTGTAATCTTTACTTAAGCAAATATTTTGTATAAATAATAAAAATTACAGATGCAACAACGTTATATACTTAAAAAAAAACATTTTCACAGTTTACACAAAGCTGAGTCACATACGAGCAATTACTCATAACGACAGAAAATGAAGTCATCGCAAATGAAAACACAGTTACAAAACTCTACCTATAAATTAAAAGTAGTTAACATAATATTAAACTCTGATTAATACACAATTTGACATTGAGCAAGTGTGGCTTTGCGGTAAACCAGGTGACTTTCAAACTTTTTTACTAGGTGGTAGGACTTTACTGCAAAGTTCGTCTAGGTAGGTACCACCGCTTTGCCAGTTATTCTGCCGCCAAGCAGTAGTGCGCAAGCACTGCTGTGTTCTGGTTTGAAGGGCACTGTAGCTAGTAAAATTACTGGGCAAATGAGACTTTATGATCTGATCTCACAGTTTAGTAATCTAATTACTAGATTGTGCTGATGTCTCTGGATGACGTGCGCAGTGCAGTGTCACGCAAACCTCTATACTTTAGAGTTCCGAGTGACACTGCAGCTGATATGGGCAGCCGTGTCGTTTACCATCAGGCGAACGGCTAGCGCGTCACGTCATTCCTTAACATAAAAAAAAACTGACGCTTCCAGGTTTAAATCCCACTCGGACCAATGTTTTCAAGCTATGTGCAACTCTCTGTTACAATGGTGAACATACATCGTGAGGAAACAAGAATTACAAAATTTGAGAACGTGTGTCATTAGCAATCCACACTTTTCCAGCTTGGTGCGTTATGGCCTAGACTCTTTCCATGTGATAGAAGGCCCTCGTCCCAGAAGTGGGAACGCATTTTCTGATGACGACCTGGAAATGGAATGAAAAGAATTTACACTTTTAGTCGTATTAAAAAATTATTTGCTGCTACACTCAAATATTGATTATTTAAGATAGATAGCCTGACAGCTCAGTTGCTAGTAGGTCCACCTTCTGAACTGTAGGTGGTTTTTTTATTTTTATTTTTTTTTTATGTCAAAGAGAGCAAACAAGCATATGGCCCACCTGATGGGAAGTGGTCACCGTAGCCTATGGACATCTGTAACACCGGAGGAGGCGTCACCAATGCATTGCTTACTGTAGGACTGTGTGTTCAATTTCCACCCAGGACAAACGTTGGTATGATGAACATAGGTGTTCTGTGGGTGTTATATTGTATTCTATGTATTTATTTACAAACAAAAAGTATCTAAGTATTCATATCATATATTAGTTATCTGGTTTTCATAGTACAAGCTTTATTTGGTACTAGATGGCGTTGTGTGAAATGTCCACCCATACTTATATATTTATTACTTATTAGATCATCTCACCTTTGAGTACAGCTGCTGCGATTGATCCAAATAATTGTGCCGCTAAACATTGTATAGAAAAAATTGATCACAAAATTTTGCGATTGCACATAGGCAACTGATATTTCGTAAATACAATGCAATTAAAATAATAATTGGACTGGTCTGTGACGTCACAACAAGAACTACAACTTCACTCAAGTTGGATTTGGTACAGATTTTGTTAGTGGGGCCACTGGTGGAGAGTCGAGGGACTCTCCGCCGGCTTGCACGGCCCCACACGTCTGATGGGTGACCCTGGTGAGCAGGGTCGTCCACCGTACGAGGTGCTCACGGGTGGGGTTTTAGTGTGTTCGAGTCCCACATACCCCCTGCCACAACCCCCGTGGTGGCAGGGAAGAGCGAGGGCATTTCCCCCCTAAAAAAAAATGGTACAGATTTTGTCGGTTAAGTGACCACATTTATTTTGCCCACCGTATTTTTAAGTGTGAAGTTGGTGCGGATCTAGTCCTGTTATTATTTAAAATGTATTCTTATAACCCTTTGTTAAACCCTTAACTATTTAAATTATAAAATTGTCAGCTAAATCACTGTGTCAACATTACATTGTGTCAAAGAAAACGAAAATTGCTCAACGACACAAGTAATGTGGCACAAACAACGCGGCAATAAAGATTTATTGCCGAGATTTTTTACTGACTTTGATGTGAAGGGGCAAGTTAGCGCATTTCAGCGATTTTTTGAATTCTGTTTTCTTAGTAATTGGTAGCAATTACAAAGAACTCAGAATTCAATAAACGAGTTTTTTTTTTCGAGACAAATTGCTGAAGGCAAGTTTTTTATTTGTCACGTTACCTTATCCCCTTTTGGATACCAGCGAAGCTTAATTTCCAAACTAACTTATTAGATATTGAATACTGTGGCATGAAAACACAAGAAGAATGGTAGGAATAGAAGAAATGTTAAATATGAATATTTAACGATTCTTTTCTTCTTTAGGCCAATTGATTAACTTGTATTTTTTATTCAAATATTACTATATTAATCCTTCAGACGATAAACATTCTTTTGTTTATTCTTGCACCCCGTGGCGAGTTATTCCACACTGTATAAGGCTGCCCTGTAAACCTAGCCTTGATTATAGAAAATATACTCCATGGATTTTGTAAAGTGAGCATCATGATGCTCACTTGGGTCATGACCCGTCTCATAATTTTACCCACCAAATTGTCAACTGTAATATATATAGATACGATATATAGATACTGTAATATATATAGTATAAAACAAAGTCCTATTGGTTACGCCACGTACAACTCAAAAACGGCTGAACCAATTTTTATAATTTTTGTGTTTTTGGATTTATCTTTGCCCGGAATGGGATAATAAGTAATAACATAGATGTCAATGTCAATTTTTTTTATCAATAAAAAAAAACCTGAACATGCACATTCATTGACTGATAGACGGAACGAAGTTCGTGGGGTCAGTTAGTTTTAAATAAACACTTTGTTGCCAATGGTCGAGAATTTGGCCAATCAGTAGAAAATCCCCCGCTATATTTTCATGCCATGGAGGTGATGCTCATGCAAAAAACTTAATGAAGTGACGAGAGATGGCGCAAGCGTCGTCAAGGCGATCGTTTGGAGCGCAGATTGGGAAAAATGTCATATGTTGTATGTAACACAGGGGTTAAATTTGCGTAAATCTCTGATGTGAAAGCATATTTTGTGCGTACAGTTTTACCCATAACATTAGCGAGGCGTTCCAATGTTGAAAAAATGTATAAGTGACGCTGGGCAACCCTATAAAATTGTGAGTACAAAACATTTTCTTTTTTTTGTTATTGTGTATCTATCTCATTTCGTTTATTCAAATATGGTAGGTCTAGGCTAGCATCATAAGAGCTAGTAATAATAATAAGCTAGCCTTTCACACGTTTTGAAATTTAAAATAACTGTAAGGCTGTCTGTAATTTTATATCGCACAGAATTAAAACCACGGTGCACAGCGGCGTAAACAATGTTGCTATTTAATCATTGTTAAAATATCACCATAATTTTACGGCAATTTTAACTACTGGCGGAAGCTATCTTTATGGATAAAAGACTATCAAATATACCAACATATATATGGCCAACAAGAATACCGAAATAACGACGAGTAATAATAAAGCCCAATGATCACAATACATAGATCCTGGGCCCCTAACTAGGATTCCGTGTCTGTGTGTCTGTCCCAGAAACTACGAGGACCATGGTCCCACAACACCCAGACTCAGAACAAGTATTTGCGCTTTTTTTCTGTGGATAAATACTTATCCTGTCACGGGAATTGTATCCGCTGCCTCCGGGATATGAACCGACTTGCTCAACCAACACACCACAGAGGCTGTCAGATTATATTATGATGGCAAAACACGTGGCGCTTGTTCATAGTTAAGTTAATTTAAACTGCAGCAGTTATTTTTAACCAGATTATAGTGCTCTGCTTTCATCTAACCAGACAAGAGTGAGGTTATAATATATTTCTGTATTCAAATTCATCATTCAAGTTTCAAACTTTCGTTTATTTTTTATTCTTTACTAACTGCTACAGTACTGCTACAGTAAATCAAACTACGGTACAAATTAGTCTAGATTGATTTGTGAAGGTAAAACAAATATAGCTGGGATTTTTTTTTAAAATGTCTTAAATATTTTAATGATTTATGTACATACAAAAAAATACACACGACCTATATTCCCCAAACCGTCCCTTATACCGACTGCGTCATTTTGTTCACGTAAAACTTGTAATCCATCACGTGATTGTTTGACGGAATTTACATGACACAGGCCCGAACGTACGTCCTTCGTGCCGCATTTTGTTCAAGAATACGCGAGTAATGGATGGCCTGGTCCTAATCCTCCACACGATGTTGAATTACTGCTACTCAGGTACCAATCCTCTCAGGTACAAATCCCTCATCACTTCTTCTTTCTTCTAATTTAAGAGTTGGGTTCTTATCGGCGTATCTCTTCCATTTCTCGCGGTCCAATGCACTTTATTTCACTTCCCATGATAGTTTTTTTCCATTATTTTTTTTGTGTTTTGGCTCCACACTTTTGTGTATTTAGCCAGTGTCAAGTACTTGATAATTTGCAAGTTAATGATATTACGTCAATAATGTGTCAGGTCACAGTCGAAGTCATCAAGTCAAGTCAGAGTCAAGTCATAGTCTAGTCTAGTGAAGTCATACTCCAAGTAAAGTGGTGGCAACTTTACCAGAAGCTTCAATGGAGTTTTGGAAACAACACGAAAAAAAAAAACGTTTCACCATCATTATACCACTTTCCACACTCATGCCTGTAATCTAGCACTTAACAAATAAAATGCCACCAGTTTTATGCACTAACACTGAAAATAACACAAGTTTTGGAAAATAATATAATGCAGTAGCGTGATCTTTTTCGTTTTCCCGCCAAAACTCTTTTTTTTCCATAATTTATCCACATTTTACTAGGTGGTAGGACTTTTCTGCAAAATTCGTCTAGGTAAATACCACCGCTTTGCCAGTTATTCTGCCGCCAAGCAGTAGTGTGTTAGCACTACTGTGTTTCAGTTTGAAGGGCACTGTAGCTAGTAAAATTACTGGGCAAATGAGACTTTATGATCTGATCTGACAGTCGAGTAATGTTATTACCAGACTGTGCTGATGTCTCAGGATGATGTGCGCAGTGCAGTATCACGCGAAACTTTATATTAAGAAGTTCCGAGTGACACTATTCTGTTATGGGCAGCCGTGTCGCTTAAAATGGACACTAATTTAAAAAGGAACGGAAAAAAGGAACGACTAGCTCGTCACATAATTTACTAACATAATATAATAATACAATTTTATATGAGCATAGCTTAAATATTAGGTTCTATGTGTCACAGTTGTATTGTGTGTGTTGTACGCTAGATGTGAAGTAGAAAAATCTGCAATATGATACAAATTTTAACACTGCAATCTAGAGAGAGATGATAATGGCATAATAGTGACTGTCTCTTTCAGCTGGCTTGTAAAATCCTGGACCTGATCCTGGTAAAGGACCTGATCATGACAGCACACAACGTGATACTGTTATTTGGTCTATTCTCTAAATTATACTGTATGTCTCCTATATTTTTTCTTCCATTCTTTCTTTCAGATGGCCTATATTTTTTTCCTTTTCTGTTATTTATAGTCTCTTTTTCGTCACTCTAGTGAGTTGACTGCTGCATTGGTTATCCGGTCTGTCTACGATATCATCTTTTTATATGATATCTTCATTTTTCTCGAGCACTACATTTTGAACGCTTCCAATATCTTTTACTACTCCTGTGTTATTGTACACTTCATTACCACTCACTATCCTATCATTATGTACTATTAATTAGATTATCTTTGGGATTGAATTGGAAACTTTGAATGTTTTATTTTGTATTCAAAACAGCATCAGTCTATTTATTGTGTTTATGCTATTTTGGGAATATTTAAGGTATTTTTTTATCTAACAACATAAATAATTATCACTTTTAATCTACTTTTAAAATTCATGTTTTGTTAGCATAGGTACTTTTATTTTGGGTAACTGTTTGGTGAAATAGGATGAATCTTAGAGTTTTTGATACTACTTACTTTTGGTAATTATATTTCTATGTGAAATTCGTTACTTTGTATTCAAAAATCTCTTATTACTCGTCTTATTATCGTTACGTCTTATTACTGTACAAAATTTAGTTTTTGTTTACAAATATCATCGCATTATAGCTCGGAAAAGCTGAACCATCTTTCGTAGTTAATGAATCAACAAGTGTCAAAATTCATTGCTGTTATTAGTCAATGCAATTTTTTTAACATACCAGCCGGAAAATCTATCTATTTTGAACCTTAAATGCAGGTGAACGAATCTATAAATCAATAAATACCATTAATAATATTTAGTTTAATTTTGGTAGGTACAAAGAAACGAAAGCGAAAGTTTACCAAGCGACCCATTATTATACTTTATAGCCTTACAAATTCAACCCATCTTGAAAAGCAAAAATCAATAAACTAGGATTGCGAAAACTCATAAAAAAAGTCAAATCGAATATTCCATAGACTAAAATCATAACTCGTATCGCATAATCATTTTACCTCCTTCTAAGGGTATTTTACTGCCGTTTCCCACACAAAATGTAGCGAATTTTTTTCCTATAACCGTAGCGGAATCGTAAACCAATATTACCGAGGTCACGAGCGTACGTGGGGTAATCTGTTAAAGGTATTGCACGGATCACGATCACAAATGTATCTCGATGCTTCAGGGATGGTTTAGGTGTGTTCTCATTCGATTTTATTTGGCTGCGGCACGTACAGATGGGTCATAAACTATTACCATGTTATTTGTGTGTTTGTATCTGCAGTGCAGACGATTTGATTTGAATAACGAGGAATCGATTACAGTACATATCAATCTTTTAAACTTTTGCGGCTTGAACTCGTATTGTAGATATAAAACGGGTGTATTCGTGCACGAAAATTATCAAAACATTATTTTGACTAACCTCGTGACCCCGGCCAATGTAACTTGGTCGAAACGTCGAGGTTAGTCAAAATAATGTTTTGATAATATTTGTGCGCGAATAGACCCATTTATCTTTACAATATGAGTACATATCAAGTACTCAAGTACTTCACAAAATTTTGATGTGAGAACTTCTTTAGGCACGTTGAGCACTTTTTGGGTGAAAACGTGGAACTCGCGTCATCGTCACTGCATGCTTATTATTTAATTAGTTTTCACTTCTACCGGCAGTTACAGTCTCAAAGACTACCCCGCACATTTGGTATTTATTTATTTACTAGTTGCGCCCCGCGTTTTCACCCGCGGATAAAATTATTTTAATTAGTGGAATTATTATATAATAATGAGATTGGAGTCACGAGTGGAAAGAGATTATAATAAGAAAATAAATTCAAAAAACCTACGGAATCCACATAGCCATATATGGAATAGAATAGAATATAATAGAAAACGTTTATTTATAGCAGACATAGGTACAGTTTTAACCTCAGAGTAGATATATATAGTACATACTCTAAGGTTTTACAATGTAGGTGATAAATTATATTAAGAACTAGTTGCGCCCCGTGGTTTCACCCGCGGATAGAAAGTATTTAAATGATTTACTCATCCCACGGGAAAATTTCACTTTTCCGGGATAAAATGTAGCCTATGTGTTAATCTAGTTTATAAGCTATCTTGGTACCGAATTTCATTTAAATCAATTCAACCGTTTAAGCGTGACAAACATACACACATACACACACACACATACAAACTTCCGTTTTATAATATTAGTGTGAGTGTGATTTATTGACACTAATTTTATTGCTTATCTTATCTTATTAGATACTATCCTATTCAGGACGAAAATAAATACAAAAAACACAAAAATCATAAAATTGGTCCAACCGTTCTTGAGTTATAATATAACTGATGTATAAACCAACACGACTTTGTTTTATATATATAGATTAGAGTTTACTCAATAGGATAAAATAACGTTTATGTTAATTCCTACGCTTAAGTTTTCGCTAACCCCTTTACAGACCCCTCAGTCCCTTGTTGCAGGGCTCTCAATTGTAAAGATGATGAGGAGATAAGAGCATAATTGGGGGTGTTATCTGAATTATATACCATAATCGTTATGGTGTCGTAGCAAAATACAAATATCTTGAGGTGAGGCTGTTTGTTTAGAGCTTACTTATACATTACGTATTCTTGATGAGTGGAAGTTCTAATAATGGGACGCTACAGTACAGAATAATTAGTAGTACTACATAGCCATAGGTCATTTTAGATGTTGTAGATGTTTTTGTTCTCTAATAAAAAATAACAATCAGTAAACCTTCGAAAACGGGTATATACGAAATGACATGACGAGCTAGTCGCTCGCCTGATGTTAAGCGACACGACTGCCCATATCAGTTGCAGTGACACTAGAAACTCTAAAGTATTGTTTCGCGTGACACTGCACTGCGCACGTCAATCTGAGACATCAGCACAGTCTAGCAATAAGATCACTAGACTATGAGATTAGGTCATAAAGTCAATAATATACCTACTTTATATGCCTTACTTCATTTCCTTTTCCTGATTTTCCATTTTTTATATATTATATTTGGATATATTTATTATATTATATATTTTATGTAGTAGTATATATATTAGTGTATGATTGAATATGTATATATGTATAATATGTAGTTTTATGTGTAAGTATTCTTGTTTATCCTTTGTTTAAACATTAATAAAAATATCTTTTTCGAATTTGTGCATTGGTTCCACCCCCTCTGGGTCTAGGCTGAAAATCAGCGCTGGATGTCTCTGATGACCAGCAATATGCTGAGCCGACGCCCATTCGATACTTTTTTTTTTTTTTTTTTTCTATTCATTATGTACATATTGTGTGTATAAATTTAACCTGTTTTTGTATTTTAATTTTAGACAAGTATTGAATAAATGTTTTTCTATTCTATTCTACTTACATAATTATGATGTATTTAATGTAATAGAAAATTTACTTTGACACGTAAATTTCAGCAAGAAACTGGGGTGAAATGAAACGCCTCTATAGTCAAAACCTAGAAGAATCATATTTCATTAACTCTTCGTTTTTGCTCTCACGCGTATTTTGCATCAGCACTGCCTAATAGCCGCTGTCCAAGACTGCCAAATCACCACCGACTGCGTAAGTGCCAAAACAACTGGGTATGGTGCCAACGATACGTGCCAAATATTGGTGTGCTCACCCTAATGATCAGCAACGAATGAGCTTGCGTCCTTATTTTGTTTAACATGCCGAATTTTGGAGTGAAGAACAAATTTAAAAACTAGTGTGTTTTAGACCACACGACTGAAGTAAAACTTCTTTTGTTTAGCTCCACCTATAGGCCGGTATAACGTATATAATCTTGACAATTGTAAATTGTCATTTTACCGGACATACCCACATAATAATACAAATTTTTAACTTTGTTATGTTGAGAATGGAGATTTACGTGAACCAACTTCAACTTCCGTTCGCCTCACATTCCCTAGCTTACTCGTCAATTTAAGCGTGCGTAAAGAAGTTTTACTTAAATTACACTTCTTATAATAGGTCCTTACCTATGAAATTGCCGTATTGCAGTACAGACTTTTTCAAACAAAAAAAAGTTTTGATTGGCTATGAATTCTAAATTCAAATTAATTTGGTTTTAAAAATATGACATTCTATTTACAATATAAGTCTTTTGTTTATTGATTAGCGTTGTATTTTCATTACATTTCAACATTTTTCCTCATAATGGATACTTTGAAATTTCGTGTAATTATGGAATATGACTTCCGTCGTGGCACCAACGCGGCACAAACGACACGTAACATCAACGACGTTTACGGAGAGAACTGTACAAACGAACGTACAACCCGTTATTGGTTTGCTCGGTTCCGTTCTGGGAATTTTGACTTGAAAAATGAACCTCGTGGGCGTTTGGAAACTTTGGTCAACAATGATAAATAAATAAATAAATAAAGGCGATTGTGGAAGCTGATGAATCTCAATCTACAGCTGAGCTGGCAGCAGCTTTTGATGTTAGCATCAAGACAATATTGGTCCATTTGCGACAGATTGGCAAGATAAAAAAGCTTGATAGATGGGTGCCCCACAAACTTAACGATCGCCAGCGCAACGTACGCGTCGAGACTTGCCTTGCGCTGCTTAACAGGCACAGAAATGAAGGAATTTTGAACCGAATTGTTACGTGCGACGAAAAATGGATTCTTTTTGACAATCGAAAGCGCTCAGCAAGTTGGTTAGTCCTGGTTCGGTACCAAAGCAATGTGCAAAACGAAAAATGACCCCTAGAAAGGTGATGGTCACAGTTTGGTGGTCTAGTGCTGGTGTGATTCATCATAGCTTTTTACAAAACGGCGAGAGCATTACTGCAGATATGTACATTGAAGAACTGACCACAATTATGGCGAAACTCGCACGTCTGCAACCAGCTTTGGTCAATCGGTCGTCTCCACTGCTACTTCACGACAACGCGCGACCCCATACTGCACAACAGACCGTCTCTAAGCTGCATGAGTTGGGTTTGGAAGCTCTCCCTCATCCGCCATACTCACCAGATCTTGCGCCTACCGACTGTTACTTTTTCCAAAATTTGGACAACTTTTTAGCGGGAAAAAAATTCAATTCCCGAGAGGCAGTACAAAACGCCTTTGAAGAGTTTGTTGTCTCCCGTCCTGCTGATTTTTTCAAGAAGGGCATCCATAAACTGCCACAGCGTTGGCAAAGATGCATTGATTGCAGGGGTGATTACTTTGAATAAAAGAAATAAATAAGTTCGAAAAAAAAATACTTCAACTTTTTTCAAACAAAACGGCAATTTCATAGGTAAAGACCTAATATAAAGCGATTCCTGTAACAATCTCGAAGAAAATATTGATATTTTAGACAGGGACCAGCCTTCACTGCCTATCGTTCCTTATGATCTCCAATATAAAATTCCTACATATCTCCATAACATAAGCAAATTAAGCTCGCATTTATTCACCCCTCTGAATTGGCGCTAATAACCGCTCGGGGATCGAACCCCCACCCGTCTCGCGAGTGACAAGGGACCACCATTGAATAACGTATTACACACAGTTTTCATGAAAAGGAGACATTTCCATGCGAGGCGTGATGGACGATGTCGGATTTGAGCTTTTTTTAATGTTCAAAGCAGTTTTTTTACGTAGGTATCATATTTGAATAATACTGCTGGCCTGTGTTTTTAAACGCAGGATTTTAAGCACGTGGTTAAAATCCATTTTTGAATATCCACGAAAATTCAGTGACTCTAGACAATCTGATTTGTTGTGTATTTCGTTAGATCGCAGCACTAGGGTTACTAGATTTAGGGGTGATTTTTTTATGCCTAGACTAGTCGTGCGCCGCAGTTTCACCCGCGTATAAAAACTATTTTAATTATTTGCTCATCCCACGGAAAAATTTCACTTTTCCGGGATAAAATGTAGCCTATATGTTAATCCAGTGTATAAGCTATCTTGGTACCGAATTTCATCCAAATTCATTCAGCCGTTTGAGCGTGAAGGATTAACAAACATACACACAAACACACATACACACATACAAACTTTCGCCTTTATAATATTAGTGTGAAGTGTGATAAAGGTTATTGGACTAATAAATTACAATCTGACTAAAAATAACTTAGGACAACTCTATAAATAATAGGTACATAATAAATAAATATTGGTCGACATTTCATACAACGCCATCTAGCCCCAAACTAAGCAAAGTTGAAACTGATACAATACTAAGACGATTTTGTTTGTAAATACATACACGGAATACAATATAACACCTAGAAACAGAATAAACATATGTTAAAACAAAAATGTTTGTCCATGGTGGAAATCAAACCCAGAACCTGCAGTTCAGAAGGCAGAGATACTACCAACTGAGCTATCAGGCCAGTCCAACTCTAGTGTCTACACAAATTTCCTCTATATTTATATTTACAATGCGCTGTATACATCGTAAAGCACACATAGGTATCGTAAAACACACAGTAAGAAGGATAGGATAGTAGGAACGAATCGCTCCGGTCGTCTCAAATGATTTGCACAACCAGTTGTCGAATAAAAAAAATCACGCTACATAATAAGTTGCCGAAGATGTGTATTCTTCATGTTTCACAAACAGTTGCCGAATAGTTTTGATGGAATTATATTTCGTCACTTAATTTTTCAGATATAGTATTATTTTTGGTATTAAACTGGTAGTACCTTTAACCTACGGGGAACATCGCACGTCTTTAGAGTAAGGTAATCGATTATTAGAATGTAAATCGATTCCTGTCATTCGGATTATTTACCCCACCTCTAGGTCGGTCGGCCATAGTTCCCCATTCCTTTTTCGTGCGCGGCGAAATAAAAAAAATATTTCCCTAAGAAAAAAAAATATTTTTTCTTAGGGAAATAGTGAAAATTGGGTCAAAGTAATATTTTCAAAGTCAAAGTAGTATTTTGAATATGTTCTACCTCCCTCATCATGATTCCCCCTCCTTCCTCCCTTTTCATTTATTTAATTTCATTCGTAATTTTTAAACTTCCGAAACTTTACCATTTCCGCTCACTGCGTCAAGGTGCCTGTTATTTCAATTATGTTTGTAACAAACTTCTGTTGCCAGACAAAACTTTCCCTTCCAGCGGAACTTTGTATTTTCTATATAAATAAGTATGATTTATTCAAAGCCGTAACAAGTTATTAATGAAAATCGCGTAATATTTCGGTGCTAAGTAATTGCTTGGTATCAATAGAATAAATTAAACGTGATACAGGGCCTTTTCCGAGAGGTTTCAGGCAAATGTTTTATGAATTTGTCTATTTTGTTTAATAGTATTTATTGGCAAATAAAATGAACTGCAAGAAAAAAAGTAAGCCCACTATCTTTCTACATCAATGACAAGAGTATAAAGATCGAAAGAAGCTAAAAAACTATGAGATTTTCAGACTAACCTAACCAATATCGCAAACCTAATCTTAGTAGGATTCACCCACTAACCATAAACTTATATTTATATAGGCACCGCCGAATTTCCTAAAGGCTTTCCACATGCTCCTACTAAATCTGAAAAAACTATTTGTCCTCTACAAGCGCCTTGCGGCGATAATTTCGCTACACCCATAAAAAATCAACGGCTAACCTGAAAATCCTCGGGACGGCCAACTAGGCACGCCTTCAAAATTAAGCCTTTTCTATATTTCGTGCCATACAGTAAAGATTCTTAAAACAAAAGCTGTAAGGAGTAGAATTGTGTACCACAAGAAAAATCAGTTACATTTTCTTGTTTTAAAAACTTGTTTACGATGTCATGGAATTTTACGTTGTAGGGCTTAATAGCTGACATGTGTTTTATCCCTTTTCGGTCGATAGCACTGTCTTTGTCCTGCCAGCGTTCAATGCGACTTCCTTATAATCCAATACTGGTCTGGACAGACGGGATTTGTAAGAGTTCTGGAGATTTTCCGCTCAGTAATATTGCGGAAATATCATACGTCCATTTCTTGGGATTGCGCAAAATTGCCGGAGAGGATTAGGACTTTGGAATCGTAGTGCTATAAGCTTTTATTTATTGAGCTTTAAAGCTTTAAATATAAATGAAGATTTTTGTGAAAGGAAATAGAATTGTGAAAGGATTAAAGTTATATTACTTTTCTTTGTTATTAGCATTTATGTTTAATATTTGAATGTAATGTTAATATTAGCCGTAGCTTTAAGCCACGTTGTGCTACAGACTGAAAACCTCCGTAGTACTTCGTAGCACTCACACGTACTATCACATAGTCTACAATCATCCCTAATCCCTACTTTTACCATATAAAAACAACACGTTACCCGTTTTTTTTGTTATTGTGACTTTCATGCAAAAACTGTAGAATACTATCGATACTAAAGTTGGATCAGTCTCATCTCGGAAAATTAAAATTTCCGTGGGTAAACGGAAAAATAGCAGGTAATACCACAGTGCACCTAAAGTTACAAATAAAATATACGAATTCATTATCACTAGGTGATTAGGTGCAGTAGTTTGGCACTGATTGTTCTAAAGCTATATGTATAGGTTCATAGACGGAACTAACCACGTAATAATATGCTTGTGTCGTCATAGTTATCCAAATTAGTTTATAACATTCATCTGCTTACTATCTAGCTCTATTAGAAATTTCCCAATACAAAATATACCCGCCAAATTATTCCGGACCAATTTACCCAATCGCCGAGCAATTTAGTTCCAACTAGCGTAATCAAAGTTAAATTAAAGGCCAAAGTGTAATTAGTTTCAGATATTACCAAGTAATTAGGAGATTATTCTGGATAGTGGGTATAATCCTGTCAATGGGTGTCGCATCATGTGAGGATTAGAGGACACGTGACGATTGCCGTTGGTGCAAGTTGGAACAGCAGGGCTACCATAGGCTATAAAACGACATATCGCTTCTTCGAAAATGTATTGACCCAATGAAAACGTTGGAATTGTGTTATGACGTGATCCACGTGCTCGTTAATTGGTCAAAAGCTTTCTCGTGCCGCATATTTAAAAATGGAATAGCCATATATATCCGTACAAAATCAGAGCCTCCAGCTACCTTTTAATAGTAAAAAAATATTAAACAACCGCATTTCGAGGAAGTTTCCGTTATCAGGGGACTAAATGTTAGAACAATCTTCCACCTCCTTTACGAAAACCTATGTCAAAATCTTTAGACTCAAATTTAAAGCTATTTTACTTTCCCAACAAAAGTTTGTCTCTTAGCGTACACTCCCCCGGAATTAATATTGGTTTTATACGTGTTAAAATTGATCATAATTTGCTAATTGCTAATAGCACTATACACTTCTAATTTTGTATATTTTATCTATTTTTTACCTTATTATAAAATGTTTCACTAGTTGTAAGATATACTTAATTAATTATAATATATTAGGTCTTTACCTATGAAATTGCCGTTTTGTTTGAAAAAAGTTAAAGTATTTTTTTTCGAACTTATTTATTTCTTTTATTCAAAGTAATCACCCCTGCAATCAATGCATCTTTGCCAACGCTGTGGCAGTTTATGGATGCCCTTCTTGAAAAAATCAGCAGGACGGGAGACAACAAACTCTTCAAAGGCGTTTTGTACTGCCTCTCGGGAATTGAATTTTTTTCCCGCTAAAAAGTCGTCCAAATTTTGGAAAAAGTAATAGTCGGTAGGCGCAAGATCTGGTGAGTATGGCGGATGAGGGAGAGCTTCCAAACCCAACTCATGCAGCTTAGAGACGGTCTGTTGTGCAGTATGGGGTCGCGCGCTGTCGTGAAGTAGCAGTGGAGACGACCGATTGACCAAAGCTGGTTGCAGACGTGCGAGTTTCGCCATCATTGTGGTCAGTTCTTCAATGTACACATCTGCAGTAATGCTCTCGCCGTTTTGTAAAAAGCTATGATGAATCACACCAGCACTAGACCAACAAACTGTGACCATCACCTTTCTAGGGGTAATTTTTCGTTTTGCACATTGCTTTGGTACCGAACCAGGATCTAACCAACTTGCTGAGCGCTTTCGAATGTCAAAAAGAATCCATTTTTCGTCGCACGTAACAATTCGGTTCAAAATTCCTTCATTTCTGTGCCTGTTCAGCAGCGCAAGGCAAGTCTCGACGCGTACGTTGCGCTGGCGATCGTTAAGTTCGTGGGGCACCCATCTATCAAGCTTTTTTATCTTGCCAATCTGTCGCAAATGGACCAATATTGTTTTGATGCTAACATCAAAAGCTGCTGCCAGCTCAGCTGTAGATTGAGATTCATCAGCTTCCACAATCGCCTTTAATTCATCATTGTTGACCAAAGTTTCCGGACGACCACGAGGTTCATTTTTCAAGTCAAAATTCCCAGAACGGAACCGAGCAAACCAATAACGGGTTGTACGTTCGTTTGTACAGTTCTCTCCGTAAACGTCGTTGATGTTACGTGTCGTTTGTGCCGCGTTGGTGCCACGACGGAACTCATATTCCATAATTACACGAAATTTCAAAGTATCCATTATGAGGAAAAATGTTGAAATGTAATGAAAATACAACGCTAATCAATAAACAAAAGACTTATATTATAAATAGAATGTCATATTTTTAAAACAAAATTAATTTGAATTTAGAATTCATAGCCAATCAAAACTTTTTTTGTTTGAAAAAGTCTGTACTGCAATACGGCAATTTCATAGGTAAAGACCTATTATATGTAACTATTTGTAAAATTCGCTGCACCTAATCGCCGCGGAAAGAGCCACAGCTGAAAAACAGCGCGCTGCATCAGTGGCGCATTATACTGAATTTTTAACTTTTTATAGCCTTAAGTATCACACTTATATTATTATCACACTTCACATCACACTAATATTATAAAGGCGAAAGTTTGTATGTGTGTTTGTGTGTATGTTTGTTACTCCTTCACGCTCAAACGGCTAAATGGATGTAATTCGGCATCAAGATAGCTAATACACTAGATTAACATATAGGCTACATTTTATCCCGGAAAAGTGAAATTTTCCCGTGGGATGAGTAAATCATTTAAATACTTTCTATCCGCGGGTGAAACCGCGGGGCGCAACTAGTTCTTAATATAATTTATCACCTACATTGTAAAACCTTAGAGTATGTACTATATATATCTACTCTGAGGTTAAAACTGTACCTATGTTTGCTATAAATAAACGTTTTCTATTCTATTCTATTCCATATATGGCTATGTGAATTCCGTAGATTTTTTGAATTTATTTCCTTATTGTAATCTCTTTCCACTCGTGACTCCAATCTCATTACACAATTCAATGCTTGTTTGATTGATTTACCGCTCAGCTAGCCAACAATGCGTGCGATGGACACTGAATATTGTTTCATCAAGTGGGATCAAGCTATCGATGTGGTTTGACGTCGATGGAATTAGTGTTGAGTTTGTGTTTACATTAATTTTGTAGACTATTGAATGTTTTGAAATTATACATATATAGGCTTCGGGCTAGACGTGGCGGGCAAACTATAAAGCTACAGGCCTTTAGCATGCGCACCGGGCCGTGTCAGGAGCAAGAATGATCCGTAGTACACCGAGCGCTCCCTTTTTATAGCCAGATGGGTAGGAGAGCGATGACAGTTACCGGTGTTGCCACTGTAATAAATTTAAATGCTAGCATAGGGTAAATAACGGTACTGCCCGCTGCGGATACAGTTTACAACTGGACGTTGCCGTCGTCACATACATAGGTAGTGGAAAGATACTCTATGCTCAACGTAATCAGCATTATCAGCTGAAAGGCTTTAACAATAAACTGGTCTTAACAATGACACGCGTTATAGGTAATTCTATACCTGTATTGTTTTTCATAGCTTTTCGGTAGTTCTGGTCTCATTTCATCATGATTTACAAAAATATCTTGACATCATCTAGGAGCCATTGGGAATAGAAATAAATAGTTGTGGCCAAGGAAGTTCTATACCATAAATAGTATGGAATATAAAATGGAAGTCCTTTGGTTGAGGCAGCTCTCTGTTTTATTCCCACCTGTCCCCACTGGGGCCCATTGCCACAACAATTTTATTATAATTATTAATTAAGAAATTGTAGCAACCGCCTGTAGTAGGTCGGGCTTTGTTGTCGACTTGGGGTCGCTGGTGAGGCGAACGGAAGTTGTAGGGAGATATACTTATATCTCCCTCTATACGTATATCGGGCCAGTAATCCACCGAATATAGTGTTCCTAATATAACGCCAACTTAAATCATTCTACACTCTTTTGTTTGCTCCAACTTAAAATGTCCCATAATGCCTAGAATTAAGTCTACATTTAAAGCTACATAATCCCATTCTTATCTTTTGCAAGGAGTAATAATAGGTCTTTACCTATGAAATTGCCGTATTGCAGTACAGACTTTTTCAAACAAAAAAAAGTTTTGATTGGCTATGAATTCTAAATTCAAATTAATTTTGTTTTAAAAATATGACATTCTATTTACAATATAAGTCTTTTGTTTATTGATTAGCGTTGTATTTTCATTACATTTCAACATTTTTCCTCATAATGGATACTTTGAAATTTCGTGTAATTATGGAATATGAGTTCCGTCGTGGCACCAACGCGGCACAAACGACACGTAACATCAACGACGTTTACGGAGAGAACTGTACAAACGAACGTACAACCCGTTATTGGTTTGCTCGGTTCCGTTCTGGGAATTTTGACTTGAAAAATGAACCTCGTGGTCGTCCGGAAACTTTGGTCAACAATGATGAATTAAAGGCGATTGTGGAAGCTGATGAATCTCAATCTACAGCTGAGCTGGCAGCAGCTTTTGATGTTAGCATCAAAGCAATATTGGTCCATTTGCGACAGATTGGCAAGATAAAAAAGCTTGATAGATGGGTGCCCCACGAACTTAACGATCGCCAGCGCAACGTACGCGTCGAGACTTGCCTTGCGCTGCTTAACAGGCACAGAAATGAAGGAATTTTGAACCGAATTGTTACGTGCGACGAAAAATGGATTCTTTTTGACAATCGAAAGCGCTCAGCAAGTTGGTTAGATCCTGGTTCGGTACCAAAGCAATGTGCAAAACGAAAAATGACCCCTAGAAAGGTGATGGTCACAGTTTGGTGGTCTAGTGCTGGTGTGATTCATCATAGCTTTTTACAAAACGGCGAGAGCATTACTGCAGATGTGTACATTGAAGAACTGACCACAATGATGGCGAAACTCGCACGTCTGCAACCAGCTTTGGTCAATCGGTCGTCTCCACTGCTACTTCACGACAACGCGCGACCCCATACTGCACAACAGACCGTCTCTAAGCTGCATGAGTTGGGTTTGGAAGCTCTCCCTCATCCGCCATACTCACCAGATCTTGCGCCTACCGACTATTACTTTATCCAAAATTTGTACAACTTTTTAGCGGGAAAAAAATTCAATTCCCGAGAGGCAGTACAAAACGCCTTTGAAGAGTTTGTTGTCTCCCGTCCTGCTGATTTTTTCAAGAAGGGCATCCATAAACTGCCACAGCGTTGGCAAAGATGCATTGATTGCAGGTGTGATTACTTTGAATAAAAGAAATAAATAAGTTCGAAAAAAAAATACTTTAACTTTTTTCAAACAAAACGGCAATTTTATTGGTAAAGACCTAATAGTTTAGATGCGTATATCTGTGGTTCCGGGCTTAAGAGTTAATTTGGAGACAGTCCAAATTGTGCTTTTATCCTCGAATAAAAGTAGAAATACACTTAGGAACGGCGCAGACGGGGATGTTATTCTAATGATGGGCGATATAATTTCATTATGATAATGGTATTTAATATTATGAAATTACTCTAAGGCCCGTATAAGAGAACTACACTCAGAAGTGAATCGAGACGAGATATCATTTACAAAATGGAATAGGGAATGAAATTTCTACTGTAGCATCAGTAGACTCTCATGGTTTCACCCGCAACTTACCTAGCCGTTTTCCTTCGGGAATTCTAATTTTTTCTAGGATGTTTGGTACGCTATATGTCATAATCTAAGCAACCTGGTGCATAATTTTAATTAAACCATTTTGCGTGAAATCTACAAGATTAAATAAAACACTGAATAGAATAGAATAGAATAGAATAGAAAAACATTTATTCAATACTTGTCTAAAATTAAAAATACAAACCTTAACTGGAGAATGTTTTGAACCACGCTTGAAGCAAGGAAACGTAGTCTTGAATGAAGTTGCGTATTTATCTATTACAGGTAACGTGTCACGCGCGAAAGACATGAAAAACATAACAAGCCTTATTTAAGGCTCTATTTCCTTGCTTCAAAGTGTAGTTCGCAATGCATTCGCCAGTGTTTTATCTAAGCTTATTGGAAATTCAGAAAACCAAATGAACGAACATACTAATGAACTCCTTTAATAAGGTTCATGCCTGTAAGTACAAAAACTTCTAGTGAAGCCAAATTTGGTCTTGAAATTGAAATTTCTGTACCATAGTACTCATGAGAAAGTTGTCAAGGAGTCACATACTGTAGAACTAATCAGTACTTAAAACAAAGCTTTTGATTGACAAAAAACGAATGTTTTGTATCAATTCACGCTCACTGCAAACAGAAGCGAAAAATCTGATGTAGAAAATTCAGCAAAGACCTGATTGTTCATCGAGTGCACTGCAAATAAAGTCGAATGACCCCAACAAGTTTTGCGAATAACGAGTGGCTTACGGAATAATCCCCTGGCCTGTTTTATTGGGCAGAACGGGCAGATTTGTGATTATAGGGTTCCTTACCTTGAAAGATAAAACGGATAAGTCAGATAGTCTCTTTTATTCCCTTATCTGCAACAGTCTTGGGTCCTGATGCTTTATGTAAATAAATGAAATGGTAAAATGACTACCAATAAATTCACTTTTAGAAAATGTTTAATGAAAATTAATGAATCATTTGAAATATTATTGTTACTGTATTAAAGATCTGTTGAATTAAAATAAAAAATAATTTTCAATGATCACAAAGGTACTCCCTTTTTATATCCACTTTAGGAAATAGAGACCGAGGAACAAAGAAAACCTTCAACACGCAGACAGAACAGGTACTAACGCTTTTTTTCCTGTGCCCTTATATGTACTTTTCCTGTCGCGGAAATTGAAACCGCAGCCTCCAGGTTATGAACCGACCTGTTCAACCACTACAACATTCAAGGCTATTCATTGCAGTTTGTAGTTTGAAATTATATGAGTTGTAATAATCTCCTGATTTCTATAGTTATCAATGTTTTATTCAAATTATTTGATAGTTCCATCTATTAATATAATTAAATCCATTTCTTTGCTTATAAGTGAAAAGTTAAATATACATTCGATGCTCGTTTATTTATTTGTTTGTTTGTGTGACTTTTACACCGCAAATATTGACTTATTTAGATGAAATATACGGATCAGTACAAAATTTACACTAAGATCAACAAAGGTTACATTCATTCCCGTAAAATAATGAATATCAGTGAGAAAACGGGTAAAGTACATATAAAACAGTTGGGTGCCTGTGATTTTATAAATAATTTCCTATTATGTGTAATGATAAATATATTATTTAACAAATAATTAGTCCAATCAAATGTATGTTATTTATTAATAATAATAAAAAAATTGGTGTGTGTTCACACAACGCTATCTAGCCCCAAACTAAGTAAGCTTGTACTATGGGAACCAGATAACTGACAGAATACTTATATACTTTTTGGTTGTAAATACATACATAGAATACAATATATCACCCAGACACAGAACTATCACTAACTATTACTACTGGCCCCTCAAGTCATAGCTTCCTTTGTTTCTTACCGCATAGATGAGCGTAATATTTTATTCGAAGCAAAGCACTAACGAGCCCAGAATTATTTTTGCTTTAAAATTTAACGATGATTCGAATGTTTACTAAATGCAATGGATTTGAGATCCATTCTGTTAGTTATCTTCACTTACAGTTAGGTCCACAAAGTTTGCTGCTATTTTTTTTTTATGTTTTGGCTCCACACTTTTGTGTATTTAGTCAGTGTCAAGTAATTAATAATTTATCAAGTTAATGATATTTTACGCAAATATGTGTCAAGTCACAGTCATCAAGTCAAGTCATAGTCTAGTCAAAGTCATACTCCTAGTAAAGTGGTGGCAACTTTACTTGAAGCTTCTATGGAGTTTTGGAAACAACACGAAAAGAAACGTTTCACCATCATTATATCATTTTCCCACACTCACGCTTGTAATCCAGCACTTAACGAATAAAATGCCACTAATTTTATGCACTTACACTGAAAATAACACAAGTTTTGGAAAATAATACAATGCGGTGAAGGAGTGCCAAGGAGAATGCTGCTGCCCATTCCCTGGGTATTCCTTTAGCCGTTCTTACAGCAACCACGGGAAAAGATGTGGTGTGGGGTATTCTCAAAAACTCAATAAAGTTGAAATTACTCCGACCGGGTTTTGGACATATTCGATGTCTTTCTTCTAGGAGCCAGTTACAACATGTACATTGTGCTATCCCAAGTTTTCAAAACTGAACCACCACACCACAGAGGCTGTCAAACTGTGTGTTACTGATTTTAAGGTAAGTATAATACCGTTTCTGAACCAAATTGCTTTAGCTAATAAAGGTAAGTAGATTTGGTTGCCTGCCAAATATGCGGAAAAATCCTTGCCAAGGTGTTGATGACTGGTACGTAATCTGCGGCAAAAGCTTATTTTGAACACCCGAGCGCTGAAAATGAATAGTTTAGCCTAAATTAAAGTGGTATGATTATTTGCAGTTACACCGTGTTTTGAAGGAATTTTTTTTTTGATGCATTTAGAGGCAATGATGTAATGTAATTATGGAGTTTTGGCGGGAAAGCGAAAAAGATTGCGTCACCGCATCGTATTATTTTCCAAAACTTGTGTTTTTTTCAGTGTTATTGCATAAAATTGGTGGCATTTTATTCGTTAAGTGCTGGATTATAGGCGTGAGTGTGGGAAAAGGGTATAATGATGGTGAAACGTTTCGTTTCGTGTTGTTTCCAAAACTCCATAGAAGCTTCAAGTAAAGTTGCCACCACTTTACTAGGAGTATTACTTTGACTAGACTGACTTGACTATGACTTGACCTGATGACTTCGACTGTGACTTGACACATATTTGCGTAAAATATCGATAACTTGAAAAATTATCAATTACTTGACACTGGCTAAATACACAAAAGTGTGGAGCCAAATCTCAAAAAAAAAAAAAAAAAAAATGTAATTATGTAATGGTAGTAGTGGCCATATATGCCACAGAACTGACAATCGTTGGGGAAAGCGTATCCATGAGTGGAGACCGCGACTTGGCAAACGTAGACGACTAGGTGGAGCGACGACTTGCGCCGAGTGGCTTGCAGTAATTGGTTGAGAAGAGCCAAAGACCGGGCTCAATGGCGTACCTTGGGAGAAGCCTATGTCCAGCAGTGGACTAACACAGGCTAATGAGGATGATGATGACGTGAATAGTTTCTAAAACTTTTAACAAACAGTGAGATTCGTACGCACGCCTTCCAACTCATAGCTTCCATCGACAGGCCCGATAGCTCAGTTGGTAGTAGCCCTGCTTTCTGAACTGTGGGTTGTGGCTTCGATTCCCACTTGGGAACTTGTGGGACAAACATTTGTGTGATGAACATAGGTGTTTGTTCTGTGTCTGGGTGTCATATTGTATTCTATGTATGTATTTACAAACAAAAAAGTATCTAAGTATTGTATCAGTTATCTGGTTCCCATAGCACAAGCTTTGCTTAGTTTGGGGCTAGATGGCGTTGTGTGAGATGTCCACACATATTATTATAGGTTCAGACACTTTCCCAACTGAGCTATGGTCGCGTGCTCAGTGGATGCGTAAATTTTTAAGACTATTTTTTACACACTAAACAGTCGCTGTGACATGTTTGGTTTACACTTTTAAAACTATTTCACAATAGCATTTAGAATTATCTTTTATCGATATATATACCCTAAGATTTTGAGTGATCCATAACATATTACAATATTTTATTTAGCAGCATAAATAAACCGGGATATACTTATGGCTATCTCCCACCGCATGAAAATGGAGGCAAATGGCATACGGAAAGAAAACTGAGTGATAGCCCAAGGAGCCACTAGTCTTCAATATACATAACTGGTGCCTTGGGCCTTACCATCGCTTATTTTTCATAGCTACAGTACAATTTGTATTGTAGCAATAGCCTTCAATTCACTTTGGGTTTTTAATTCACTTTAGGGTTTTTATTCACTTAAGGTCTTCAATTCACTTTAGGCTTTAAATTAATTTTAGTTTTTATTCACTTTAGGTTTTCAATTTACTTTAGAGTTTTAATTCACTTTAGGTATTCAATTCACTTTAGGTTTTCAATTCATTTTAGTTTTTTATTCACTTTAGGTCTTCAATTTACTTTAGGTTTTCAATTCTTAAATTCACACACATTCGTCTTCAATTAAACCGAGGTTCACATAAAAATTGTAGGTAGCGATTCACTTTAGGTCTTCAATTAAATCGCGCGAAGAAGGTAATGATGTAAGGCTCTTAAAAAAAACAATATGCCCAAATGTTATAAAGTTTAACTCTTATCCCACTATGACGTACTTATTGCAACGCATTTAGGTACGTCCCAGAGAGAACTTAAGAGCTGTCCAACTTTAGTGCAGACAAGCATAAGTCTCGATTAAATAACATTTTAGATTAAAAATCACATCAACCTTTCATCACATTGAACGCTTCTCGTGCAAGCAACCTAAACATACATTAATTCAAACCGAAAAAAGCGCGAGCAAAATTTAAATAACCTTTCGAATCTAGTACGTAGCCCGCTGGTTTATGTAAACAAGTCTATACAACTTTACTTACATTAAGTAAAAAATGTAATATTATTATTCGTGGACTCGTTCGTTTATAGTGGTTTTCATGAAATTAATAATGGAGGAGAAATACTGACCCATCATATTCTGTTGTGATATCAGTGCTATCTCATTGATGTGACCTAAAAAGTTAATACTAACTATATCTTATTGTATGCTTAAGTCTGTCATTGTGTTCATGTGTGTCAAATTCATTGTTATTCTAAAACATTAAAAAATGGTGCTTATAGTGATTTTTTCGTCAGTATTCATGCGATGTATAAAGCTACTTTTTGTACGTCATTTCCTAACAAATACCTTCCAACAGTAGGAACCTAAACTCTCTCCATAATAGAGATCGTATGGAGAGAGTTCAGGTGTATCCACAATGCCAGTTTTTTTAATAATTATATGTGTGGACATCTCACAACGCCATCTAGCCCCAAACTCAGCAAAGCTTGTATTATGGGAACCAGATAACTGATACAATACTTAAATACTTTTGTTCGTAAATACGTGCATATAATATAATACCCAGACACAGAACAAACACCTATGTTCATCACACAAATGTTTATCCTGAGTGGGAATCGAACCCACAACCAGTTCAGAAGGCAGGGTTACTACCAACTGAGCTATCGGGCCAGTCAAGTAAATGCTAGCTAAGTGCGGGTCGGCACATAATATTGTTCTCAAATTCGATTCTAATGCCGGTTTCCTACAATGTTGTCCATCACCATTGCAAGACTAGGTGGTAGGACTTTGTTGCAAAGTTCGTCTAGGTAGGTACCACCGCTTTGCCAGTTATTCTGCTGTGCTACACACTACTGTGTTCCGGTTTGAAGGGCACTGTAGCTAGTGAAATTACTGGGCAATGGAAACTTTATGATCTGATCTCACAGTCGATAATTTTATTATCAGACTGTGCTGATGTCTGATGTGCGAAGTGCAGTGTCGCGCGAAACTGTGTTTTGGAAATCCCAGTGGCACTGTTCTGTTATGGGCGGCCGCGGTGCTTAACATCAGGTAAACGACTAGCTCGTCACATCATTCTCTAACATAAAAAAGAGTGAGTGCCAATTTCGCACATAATTTGAAAAGTCTTTGGTCTGAGCTGGTTACCGCTAGCCACACTTGCTCTTGCATGTAGATTGCATACGCAGGGTCACAAAAGTACAATTTAGTTTAACAATGTCAAATAAACTCGTCATAAATTGGTCTATGCAGATATCTAATTATATACATTATTTAAAGTGACGACCAATGTACTTGTATTGAATTTTTTAAGTCTAACTATGTTCTCATGGAAGTGACTTTTTGTCTTATTTGAATAAATTTCTTTAAACATAAACCTAAACCTATTTATATATATAAGTAATTTTATTCATTATACTTATGTAAGTAGGTATATTATATTATTTTTATATAATTAAGTATATTATGCGTAATATGTATATATGTATATATATATTTTATTATTATTATTATATACATAGACGTTTTTTATTCTAATATCAATTTGTACTGCACCGCTACCATTTCTTTTCTTGCACATCCAGGTTGACTGGTAGATAATGCTTCATAGCATTAAGTCCTCCTTGTACGTTATTTTGTGCTAAAGTATAAATAAATAAATAAATATATTTGTGTGCTGTCTATTAGGATCTTTTCTCAATGATTTTTCCAGTTATGCTTACTGGCACACTTTTTAAAATGTGTGAGAGAATTTTAACCCAACTACGGAGAGGCGAAATAGCTTTTATGGGCAGTTTTCGTTTTGGCACTTAAATGGTGATGAGCAACTTCCTCAACATTTAAGGTTTTTAGGAGTTTTACCGTGATTTCGAGCATTTTGAAGTCCTTGTCACTCAAACCAATCTTGAAATAAGAACAAAAAAAAAAAAAGCCTTGACCATAGACGCAAAGTTGCCAGTTTATCGGTTTTCTATCGAGTGCATTTTGGAGAGTGCGCATTAGAGTTGCATAACCTGATTCCGCCATCACCTTTCCACCATTGAACAACCAGATGTACGAAAAAACGCCACCGTTACATGGTCAATATCCCCCATGTGCGAACAAAGCGTTTTGGCTCCACATTTATCATGCGAACAGCCAAAGACTGGAACGCTTTACCGGCGTCCGTATTTCCCGATAACTACAACCTTGGAGTCTTCAAATCGAGAGTGAACAGGTATCTTCTAGGCAAGCGTGCTACATCCTAGACCGCATCGTTACTTACCATCAGGTGCGATAGTGGTCAAACGCAAGCCTATCTAACAAAAAAAAAAAAAAAAAAAAAAAACAAAAAGGATAAAGATAAGTCGTAGTGTCAAAATCAAAGTCGAAAGACGTTTTACGACGACGAGACGTTTTTTTATGACGTCAAAACGTTTTATTGCAAATAGGCAATTTTTAGCACTTTTACAAGTTGAAATGATATTAGGTACTTAAAATTAAGATTTTGTACTAAGCATGTAGAATTACAAAGTGCTTATTGTCAAATATTATCTAGCAACCCATTACAATATATGAATTTGATAAAAAAAAAAAAAACAGAAGTTCTCCTTCTCACTAATTGTGCAAGCAATCCTCCAGAATGCAGAAGAGAAAACTCTGATCCGAAGCTTCGATTACACCTGTAAAGAAAAAGCTGCAAAACATTTTATAGTACGTTTTTTGGAGGATCCAGGCCATAATTATATGAAAGTATTAGTTCCCTATATGAAATAAATAAAATGTAAAAGATAATAAAAATCTTGATGTACAGAAAAATTATTATAAACACAACGCTTACCTTCTCTTCGAGGCCCAAATATTGTCAAAAACTCCAATTTAATTCCGATCCTCATGCAAAACAACCGAAAATCTCACGCAAGAACTCACAATATCTCAGCAAAAACCATCAAAGCGTTTTATGCACGAACAAATTCCTATGAAACTGCAATATTCAGTCTATTCTTAAAACAAACACCCAGTAGGTACCTATCGTGGAATGGAATTAAAATTTCCATCAGAGTTGTTTGTGGAGCGTCAGCGAACTGCGGTGTTAAAGCTCAGAATCGCTTGGCAAGTGCTTGGGAACTGACGACTGTGTTCTTCTATAATGCTTGTATTAATTTTGAAGATGGATCATGTCTCGTCTTGCTTAAAGAGTCAATACGGAAAGTAAATTCAATGGAAATTTATAATGGTAACTTTTTGAATCTTTGTGCGTTTATGGTATAGGTACTTTTATCGATTAAGTTATCTATATAGATGCTTACATTATTTTTAATTTGACCGACGGCTCCGAAGTCGGCATCAAAGATCAAAATAATATTGTTTAAAAAAGGGGATCAACGTCGATGATTCAGTACTGTAAGTCCCTAAAACAGTTATTCCCTAGCGATTACCACTATAAGAACTAATGCTCAAGGTATTTGCTCTCATCCATTAAGGAGTTTCCAGTTTTTATCTCATATTCCATCATCATATCCTCACCAAATTTATTAGGAATCATCCCAGGAGTAAAATGTATGGAACAAATCAAATAAAATCTGTAGAAAATGATCTTAATTGGTTTACGATTGGCGGAGATATTATATGACCTAAAAACATAAACCCAAATAGAGAACGTTCCTGTTTGACAACCAGTTATAAAACATAGTATTTTAATGCGAATAAACGCTTTAATATTATAGAAACTGACGTGAGTAGTACTCATAACTACAACTACTACACGGCTAACACTCACGAGATATAGTCGAATAACTCGACCGGTGTTCGGGCAATATAGATGCCCATCCTCATGGCAGCTAGTATTGTATTTTATTCATAAACAACATACATTGTGTGTGAATTACATTAAGTATATAAATTTTTGAGAAATTACATTAGAGTTATTAAATTAAATTTAAATATTGGCATGTAAATTAACACAGTTTTACAATAAGTGATAGTAACGTCACATTATAAGGCAATAAAAGTCACAAAGAAACAAATGTCATAGTATCACAATGCTAGGTTAAGTACTAAAAAGTAGCTAGCTTGTAGTGCTTTTATGGAAAGTCATCGTTACCAAAGTTAAAGATAAAGTCTTTATCATTATAATAGCTGTTTTATCCTTATTCCACGTCATAACAAATTACTATCGTAGCTGGAATCTGATTAGTTCATTCCACCTGAAAATAATGCAGCAGTTAAACTCGTAAAACTTGACTTTAAATCAACACGCCACGAACAAAAACTAAATTTACATATATTATTTTCACTGCAGAGTTTTAAAGAACAATGAAGACCCACCGCGAAGTTTTCTTGAATATATATAAAGAAACTTGATAGTTTTCCATTTGTATTATTTGCTATAAATTTGCATAGTTTTTAATGTTATTTGTATTTTGTACAGGTTGCTTTTATTTATAGAAGTTGAGTGATCGTTGCATGTTATTTAGTTATTTTATTTATAAATTATTAATATAATTTTTATTTTTATTTATATTAGGATTAAAATTAAGTTTTGATAATTTTTGTACCTAAATAGACCGGTCTTATCTTTGAAATATCATTAAGACATACCTAATTTACTGTAGAATTTGTAATAAAGTTTCTTATCACTTCATCTCACTTTCACGCATGTCAAATACCTGATTACGTATGCACATACCAATTTCCTGAATTCCAACCGGCGCTATTGACACTTGCATTGATAGATCAATGGAATGCAAGTACCTACCCTACTCAATTAGTCTTGCGTTATGTCTATCCATACGATTATAACTGAATGCAGTAGATTGTGTATCATATTGGCGGCAGGTAGGTGTAGAATAAAATCAGTATGCAAGTGTTGCTGACGACTAGACGTTTCCGTAAAAAAGTTAATATAATATAATAATGTGCGAAATATAAAAGAGAAGGAAACGTGGCGAAAAATATATAACAAATGAAAAAAAAATACATAACTAAATAGACATTTTCTTTTTGTCACAACAATCGTAAACTAAATATAAAAACCAACCAAAAATGGGCCTCACGCTTGGCACGCATGGGCTCACCTTCATGTCGCTTGCAGAAAGTATAGTATCAGATGTGACTTACGTTAGGAACCATTAGGTACGACAATAACTTTCTATTTGTCTATTTTTGACAGCCTCTGTGGTATGGTGCAGTCGGCTCATGACCCGTAGGCAGCGGGTTCGATTCCCGCGACAGGGCAAAAAAAGCGCGAATACTTTTTCTGGGACCATGGTCTTCGTAGTTCCTGCAGGCCTAGCACGGCCGGTGGACAACTTCTCCCCAGGGAGTAGATAACAAACTTATCCTCACTGTCACTTTATTCCACTCTGCGAGCACGGCCGCGACAGTGGAAAGCTTTATCCGGGGGATAAACGGCGGGAGTAGCGTTTTTAGATTTCTCTACCGTATTGTTGCCAGTACAAGAAAATTTAACTAAAATGACATTACATGCTTCAATATTTTATTCAGTCCATCAAACCATCGATAATTGTTCGGCTAAATATACTGGGATTGAAGACAAAATATATAAAAATAAGGTTTTATAAGAAAAAATAAGGTTTATGAGTCTGTGTCCCTGTGTTAATCAAAGAGTATGTAACGAATACTATGTATATGAGTGAGAGTAAGTGAACAGTTTATATTAAATTTTATTTTGTTTGTAATATGAGCGGAAAAACGTGATTAATTATTGTGTAGTCGTTATATTTTAAATTTTTATATGTATGTATTTTATAATAAAATATACTCAAAAAATATATCCATCATTTAAGTTAATTACGTAAATTAAATAATTTCCTTATTAAAACTAAACTAATAATTGTATTTTCACGAATATTTCGCTATGTATTTTTTTTGTATTGAAACTCATTTCCCGGGATTTAGAAGGGATTACTTGTATTCCGAATGCTTCTCCCGGTGTAACTTTCGCTCTAAAATTCGAGTTCCCGCGATTAAACATAGTTATAATAGGCACGCGACCTTTTTGTGCCTATTAAAACACTTTGACTTCCTTATACCCACCTACAAGAGTCGAAGATAAATACTCTCTGCTTTATGTCAATTCAAGAGAATATTATCCACTTTCTTCCGAGTCCGTGCTCTGAAGCGGGGAGTAGCGGGATATAATGTCTACGATAATGTCAAAGGGAAATATTTCTTTCCTCTCCTCGTTGCCGTGCTACGTAAGGTGGAGAGGGGGATTATTTTAACTGACAGGTGGAAAAAACCGGGGGAAAGACAATTTCTCCACATGCCGTGCTAAGCCTGCTGGAGCCTTAGATACAGGGAATCCTAGTTACGGTCCATGATCTATGTATGTGATCGTTGGGCGTTTATTATAATCTCTCATCTTAAGTCTGATGATATAACCCCATTTTATAAAGGGAAATTATTTAAAAAAAACTAGTGTTCTCTAGACCACACGACTGAAGTAAAAGTTGTTTAGTTTAGCTCCATCTATCGGCCGGTATAACTTTGTTTAATGTCGCCATCTTGACGATTGTAATTTGTCATTTTACCGGACATACGATCTATTAACTAAATTTCATAGACATTTGCTGCACAATTAATAAACAACCTCCAGATATGTTTCCTGTTTCACAGTATATCGGCAATAGTTTCGTGTTATTCACTCCGCTGCCGAAGACCAACTGAACTCCACTGATTTTTTTTTTTTTTGAACGAGCTAATGCTGTTGGTCTCTATCGACCTTTACAGCGTCACCGGGCGGGAGGGCGGGCGCTTAGGGCGCCCAGCCGTCAAAAGTGGGAGGCAACTAGCTCAAGGGCACCCCTGGGGTGCGAGCCTCGGCTTGGGCCGTTACCGGGATAAGAGGATCGAGAAGACTACGTCCACTGGAAGAGTGGACCCTATTGAAAGTCGCGACCGTTCTAGCTAACCTACGGGGGGTACGTCGACCTCGCCGGCGGGGTCGGTGTCTGATTGTGTTACGCTGGTATCCTATACCGGTGCCGACAGTGGTACCTGAGCCAGAAGGGCTAGACTGGTCCGGTGATCCTAGCGCAGCCGATACTACGGCTGTTATAGGATCATCCGGGTCGCTCAAGACGTGTCTCGGGCGGCGACGCCGGGGTGGAGAACTCCACTGAACAACGTTCTGCCCTTTTTAAAGAGGCAACGGAACAAGTTTCGGCCATGACAGTCGACAACGACGCCACCTAGTGGCAAGTCAACAAACCGTCCACATATATCCATATATAACCGTCCAGATAAATATTGTAAATAACTTGACTAACTATATAGCAACTCTTTTACATTTAATGTGTGTAATGTGTAAATAATCCTATATTGTTAACAGATCATAGACAAATTTTTTACTTTGTTATGTTGAAGATGGAGATCTACGTTACTTTCAATTTCCGTTTGCCTCGCCACCTTACTCCCCAAGTCAAGCGTGCGTAACGAAGTTTTACTTTAAAATTATAAAAGCTGAAGCGAGCGCAGCCTTTTCTAAGACAACAATTTTTATAAGCTTATCTTGAAGACCGAAGTTAGCGACTTTAATTTTTCATTATATTTTTCATAACAGAATATTCATGCGCCATCATCTCGTTGTCTCGAAAAGCGTTTTAATTTGTACCACTAATGAAGGAGGGCTAAGCATTGAAGAAGACGCGACGCGGCGCAATTTCCGGTTTTTAGTTTCAAAGAGACGCTGTCGGCTTCTTACCTTGGCTATAGTTAGTGGAGTTACTAAGTTTTCTCGATTGTTCGATTGGTTGATTAAAAGGTAACTTCTAAATCAATTTTTTTTTGGCGGGAAAACGAAAAGTATCACGTCGCCGCATTGTATTATTTTCCAAAACTTGTGTATTTTCAGTGTTAGTGGATAAAATTGTTGGCATTTTATTCGTTAAGTGCTGAATTACAGGCATGAGTGTGGGAAAGTGGCATAATGATGGTGAAACGTTTCTATTCGTGTTGTTTCCAAAACTCCATAGAAGCTTCTGGTAAAGTTGCTACCACTTTATTAGTAGTATGACTTGACTAGACTATGACTTGACACATTATATAATATAAATTAATTTGAAAAAATTATAAATTATTTGACACTGGCTAAATACACAAAAATGTGGAGCCAAAACAAAACAAAAAAAAATCAAATTTTGCATGTGGTTTTTTACTTGCAAGTATGGACAATGACAATGAGTAGTTTATAATTAATTTCTGGCTGCCCCAATCCCCCCCCCCCCCACAGCCTGGTTTGTGTTAGTAGTGTAGTGTAGTAGTAGTGCACGTGTAATGTTCGTCTTAGCCTTTATCCAGGGGAGGAAAGTGAGAGGAAAAAATGTACGGGAAAAAGATGAATGGATGAGATGTTGGTCCTTCTACATTGCTGTCCCATACAGGCAACGGACAGACTGTACTTCAACTAAATTTTCAATTGATCAAAAGATTAATGACAGTTATAGTATTAGTATATATTATATAGATGTGCAGTATCAGGTTAATCGCTATATGAAATTAACAGCCAGTTCTTATACTAGAGAAGGCTGTGTTATACAGGAGCTAAGTTTTAACTACATGTGTTTTAAATGACAGGTTTCTGTTTCATTGTCGACTTTATAGGGTTTATTGTACTATTTATAGAAATATAATTTAATGATATATTTTAGCTCTCCAATAACACAATATAATAATTGTAACAATGTTTTTATTACTTTTCTTCCAAATATTCTACTGAATACATGTGGTGTGGTAGTTGAGCAGATCGGTTCTTATCTCGGACGCGGCGGGTTTGATTCTCGTGACAGGACAAGTAATTGCGCACCAAAAAAAAAACTCTGAGTTTTAGTGTTTTAGGACCACGTTCCTCGTAGTTCCTGGATTCCTAGATACAGGAAATCCTAATTAGGGTCCAGGATCTATGTATGTGATCGTTGGGAGTTATTATTATTATTGTTCCTATTCTACCGAGTGACTTCTGTTCGAGAACCCGTAGTAACGCCACAGGAAGCACTTTGACAAACACGGATGAGCTCGGAATTGGTTCCGCTGTTTAGTCGCTGGATTGCTTCTCATTCCGGCTCCTTATTTGACAGGGTGTAATTGGATGTAGTAGGGACAGTATGCTTACCTTATGTTATTATAAGCTCTTCTGTGTATCACATAATTTCATTCTCATTTCAAAATTGAGAAAATTCGGTCAAGTGGTTGTCGAGATATAAGGTGAGCTCCCAGTTTTCCATGCATACTCCGAATTTGCATACAAAAAGTATTTTTAGATACAACATGTACCTACCTATGTAAAAACTTCAATCGCGTTATTCGGATTCTGTTTTTCAATCGATTTCATAATCGAGATGGTTTACAATTTGGTTATTTTTTTTCTATGTTTCTTACCTCATCTCCGTCATTTACAAACCGATTTGTAAAACCCTTTTTTGTTTGAAATATAATTTTTGGATTAGTTGATTTCGATTTAGTGGTCATGGAAATTTATTTAAACTCGATTTAGCTGTTTGGTTTTTAAATTAAAAGGCAGGAAATAATTGATGACGATATGAACTATGATATCGTCTAAGTATTTCTCAGTGTATCAAATTGAGGGAATTTAATAGGGCTTAACTCCGTTTTTAGAAGGAAAGGCACTTCTTTTTTAACTCTCTACACTAAAGTCACAGTATAAATATGTTTTTGCTACCAGCATGTTGGGTAAACAACCTGCCTACAGGTAGTGGGCTGAAGCATTTAGACTGTCAATAGGTCGTCGCGGCCAGTATATAGCCCAAATGTTGTTTTTTTATATTAGGTAGTGTTTATTATTAGTTGTTATATCATTGTAGTATTGAGTTGGCAAAATAAATGATAGTACAGTCCTTTTTCAATTCGATTTTCATCATAAAACCTTTATTGCGGTGCATTTTACGCCACTAAATCAAATAATAATCCATAATAAAATCTCTTGATGAGAAACGAATGAGAAAAGATGACGTGGATTGGCAATATCTTTGTTTTCCATTTCAATCCGTAGCAGGAAATCGATGGCCTCGAGGTATTGTCAAGATTACAATGCTGGGGTGGTGAACCGGGTAGGTTACCCCCGTTTTTAATAAATGAGATGGCTGGCCTTAGGGCGTATGGTGATACTTTAGGTACAGGGTGGGATTAACCTACTGGTTTTACTGTAGCTTAGGTCAAAGTCAAAATCAAAGTCAAAAGATTTATTGCAAATAGGCTATTTTTAGCCAAAGTGCTAAAAATAGCCTATTATTATTAACAAGTCAAAATTATATAAGGTACATAAAATTAAGTTATTTCACTAAGCATATAAAATTACAAAGTGCTTATTGTCAAGTCATATATAGCAAGCCCATTACAATATATGAGTTTCAAAAAAAGCAGTTCTCTTTCTCACTACTGGTGCAAGCAATCCGGCACAATGCAGAACAGAAAATTCCGATGCTTCGATTACAACTGTAAAGAAAGAGCTACAAGAAACTTTACAGAGATGTATTTTTTTTCTACTGTCTTTTACAATGTATATAATTTATTACTGTTGAGATAATGAATATGTTACAAAAGTAACCACCACGTCACACCGGTGCAAGAAAAATACCGTGATTATCTTGATAAACATTACAAATAGAAACTTAATTATAGATAGGAATAGGCAAGGCAAAGTACCTAAGATTTCATACCATTAAGTTTGGGATATTCAGGCCAAGCTTTTTTGTCTGACATATTTTTATTGTGTAATAGATTTTTTTCATTAGGTTTAACTTGACGAATGATTTAAATTTACGCATTGACATTATTATTATTATTACTAGGTGGTAGGACTTTGTTGCAAAGTTCATCTAGGTAGGTACCACCGCTTTGCCAGTTATTCTGCCGCCAGGCAGTAGTGTGCAAGCACTACTGTGTTCCGGTTTGAAGGGCACTGTAGCTAGTGAAATTACTGGGCAAATGAGACTTTATGATCTGATCTCACAGTCGAGTAATTTTATTACCAGTCTGTGCTGATGTCTCAGGATGATGTGCGCAGTGCAGTGTCGCGTGAAACTCTATCTTTTGGGGTTCCGAGTGACACTGTTCTGTTATGGGCGGCCGTGTTGCTTAACATCAGGTAAACGACTAGCTCGTCACTACATTCACTAATATAAAAAAAAAAATTACAATTGTTCGATACCGTCAGGCAATTTGTTATAATTTTGCATTTGAAGTTGCAAAATACATAAAAGTGCGTGTATGTGACTGAATCTTATATAATCTTATATCATCGTCATCAACACCTTGAAGACAATCACTGCTGAACATAAAATACAGAACGTCAGTTTTTATACTAAAAGTAAAAGCCTGTGAACTATCTTACAGTACCTAAACTCATCAGGACTTATTAGGTTGATACTATTTATTATTATATTTATTAGCTTTGAAACAACGTGTAAGTATTATAATATCGTATATCGGTACCATGTTTTAAAATTCTGTTGCAAGATTTAACCCAAACATACATACATACGTCTATAGTATTTGTATTGAACGGTCATAATTGTCTTGTTATTGTTTTGGTTCCACAATTTTGTGTATTTAGCCAGTGTCAAGTAATTGATGACTCAATTTATTTGAAGAAGCTTCTAGTAAAGTGGTGGCAACTTTACTAGAAGCATCTATGGAGGTTTGGAAATAACACGAAACGAAACGTTTTACATTATACCACTTTCACACACTCATACCTGTAATCCAGCGCTTAACGAAATGCCACCAATTTTATATACTAACACTGAAAATAACACGTATATAAATAAGTTTGGAAAATAATACAATGCGGTGAAGCGATCTTTCGCGTTTTCCCACCAAAAACGAAGAAGCTAAACTCGTAGGTGTGCGTTGGGTCTGGCATAGTTGTCAATTGTTTTCATTGACTTATTCTTTACGCATTAAGCGTGTTTGAATTACCTGATTTGCATATATAGCACTCACTAATAATTTTTATGCCTTGAAAGTTAAGAGTTCACACGGAAAAAAGAAGTTAAATGCGTAACTCCGTATCTTTTTTACGTCAATCATTTAAACTCTCGATCCGAACAATGATAGTCTAATCTTCATTTTTTGTTTTCACAATTACACGTTATTATCAGGTACCGACATTGTTAATCATAATTGAATTCATACCTCTGAAGCTAAATGATAATTATTACACAATTAACAAATTTAATATAATTGAGATGTTAGTAACGCCCCGTGGATCCACTCACAACTTATTTATTAGTCTCAATACTTGTTATCTTGCACTCTTATTTAAACACTTAATCGAGGCTTTGATTAGCCCGATAACTAAGTTGATAGTAACCCTGCTTTCTGAACTGCAGGCTGTGGGTTTGATTCCTACCCAGGATCAACATTAGGGTGAATTATATCGATGCTTTTTCTGTGTACGTGTTATTTTGTACTCTATGTATATATTTATAAAATAAAAATTATCTAAATAGTGTATCAGTTATCTGGTTCCCAAGATTTGATTAGTTATTATTGTTATTGTAGAGCATAGTCAGCCTACGCTGCGTCTACCAAGCGTAGCTAGAGAGCTATGCTCGGCATTTCCCTGCGATATAAGATCCACTATTGAACTATGGCTCTCTTCATTGTGCGACATAGTTGTCAGTATGTATGTATACACGGTGGTTTTTAATTCACTATTTTACTTATATGTATGTGCTCAGACCATGTTATAGAATATTCGGACAAGGTCCAGTTAAAAAAAAGTTATTATTTTAGTAGTACCTCTTAAAATAACTGCATGACAGCCGCAATGTCTATTTAACGATACACACAGCGCGGGCACCAGTTGAGTGCTTTGTAAAAGTTTGATAGGCAATAAAACACCTGCTTTGTTCAATGTCACAACTCACAAGGCTTTTCTATAGAATTTAAATTTGTTAATACCTAGATTCAAGTTTTATTTCATAAGTACTTTTTTATTTAGTTATATAGGAGCATTCTATAGCATGGACTGAATTCATACATTAAAGGAAAATAACGGATTAAATTCCACAATATACATTATATATACAAGGTGGAATTTAATTCATTCTTTTCCTTTAATGTATGAAGTCAGTCCATGCTTTATATATATTAATTAAAAAATATATGTATTAATCAATGCTAAATATAAGACAAACAAAAGAAACAAACCGACAATGTTACCTACCTACTATATATTTACTTACTTATTTTCAAAGAGGATGTTTAGGGGAAGGATAATTAAAGTAATGATATTTCGTAATCATATAATAGGCAATTACTTTTTATAGCTTTGAAATCATATATAAATACTAATCGAGGTGCATTTTGCTTTATTACTCAATCTATTATTCTGAAAATATTACATAGAAATATAAAACATGGTTAAGTTTTTCATTTTAGCCTGTTTTATTTTGATGATTTTTTCTGATGCCGATGGGGTAAGTTTCGTTTACAATAATATCCTTTAAAAAGCGTTCGATCGCTGCACTAGTGTTTTTTCGAACAAATCCAACACCATTAACATGTTCTATAAGATCTCTAATAATATTGTAAAAATTTAAAATTTAATCGGCTGCATTGTTTTTTTTTGCTTTGTTTATGGTTGTAACCTAAGAGCGCCATCATTTATAAAATAATTAAGACTTTATTTTTATTTTTTTGTAATTGGTATTTTTTCATATTGGACCTATATAAATTTCATCAAAATCACTTGTGTAGCTTAGAATAGAATTGGTTGTAATATGTTTATTCAACCTCACAATATTTTACACTATATATACACAATAACAAAAAATAACACGCACAGAAACTAGTTACTTAATTAACTTTAAATCAAAATAGCTGGTAAAAATATTTGTATGCCTTATCTATATTATATATAAGTATTTTTCACTATGAATTCGTTATAACAGCTATTGTTTAAGTATATTATAAGATAAAAAGTAAAATTCATTTTATGATTAAGATTTGCCTTAACTCAGTTAGTAGTAGCCCTGCCTTCTGAATTGTAGGTTGTGGGTTCGATCCCCACCCAGGAAAAACATTTGTGTGATGAACATCAATGTTTATTCTGAGTCTGGGTGTTGTATTGTATTCTATGTATGTATTTACAAACAAAAAGTATCTAAGTACTGTATCAGTTATCTGGTTCCCATAGTACAAGCTTTGTTTAGTTTGAGACTAGATGGCGCTGTGTGAAATGTCCACAGATATTTATTATTATTATTTTAATATTTTTAAGGCAACGCTGGCTATCCCGAAAGAATTAAGGCCTATTATACGAAACGTCATCACCGCGTGTGCTTCAAAACCTGAAGAAGTAGACGAATTTTTAAAACTTCATAGAGAAGGCAAGTACAAGGACGAAGAAAATTTCAAAAAACTTCTTTATTGTGCCTACACAAACTCTGGATTTGGACTAAAAGATGGAATGGTGAACTTAGAAGCCGTACATCAAATATTAGAGGATCCGGAAATAATCAAAATAGTCAAAGATTGTGCTGTCGTCAAAGAAAATGCGGTGGAAACTAGATTTCAGTCCTTTAAATGTTTCCAAGATCATACACCTGTATATATACAGCTAGATGACTGATTCAAAATAGAACCATTCGTTAAGGCAAAGCGTCTGGCACAATAATATTCTGTTCAAATAATAAGAATAATATTTTATTTTTTATTTATTGTATCCTTAATATTGAAATAAAAATAATGAATATTATGTTTGTTATTATTTAGCAATCTTCTTCTTCTCGTGTAAGAATGTAGTAACGTGCCCAGTAGCACAGCAATAGTCAGCCGGGCGATCACGTAACTTGATCATAACTAATAAAAACACAATTTTGTATGAATTTACCAGTTTCAATACGCAGTTTGTGTGCATAGTTATTGTGGAAATTTTAAAATTAGGAATGAAATCTTATGTTGCATTGCAATCAAATTTTCGTGATCACCTATTTGTAAAAACCAATTTTTGTAGCGGTCACCCATCAAAGTATTGACTGCGTCGAACGTTGCTTAACTTTTTCTATCGGCTAGGAACGGCTAGTCATGTTACACTATGAGCGGAGTTACACTATAGGATAGGTATATAGATAGGTATACATATATCAGTTCAATCAATTGGTATATAATTTCTAGATAATTTATTTACGTCTGAGTCAATTGAATGTTTTTTATAAGATACTAGCTGACCTGGAAAACGTTGTTTTTTCATATAAATTAAAAAATATTATGATGATGGAAAAAGGGTAGAAAATTTAGGGTTGTATGTATTTTTAATGCAACATCATTAAAAGTAACAAAAACCAGACCGAAAAAAAAAATTTTGGGGTGGGTTGTCACTTTATCACTTTGGGGAATGAAAAATAGATAAAAACCTATCCTCAGATCTACCAAGTGTGACTATAAATTTTCATCAAAATGGATCAGCCATTTCGGAAGAGTATAGTAACCTACACTGTGACACGAAATTTTTATATATAAAGATTTAGGTACAGATTTACACGACGCATGTGAACTTTCAACTATTATAATAAAGTGTTCATTAGTAAAATATTTTTTCAATGAACCCCGATCAAAGTTTAAGTAATCTTATTACTAGACAGTCATGATGTCTCAGGACTCCATACTTTAAAGTTCCGAGAGACACTGTAATTGATATGGGCAGCCGTGTCGCTTAACATCAGGTGAAAGACTATCTAGTCATAACATTCCTTAATATGAAAGGAAAAAAATAGGTGGCAATACCAACCCCATTAGTTGGTGGTGAAAGGTGAAGAATAAGGGACAGCAGCATGTCCTAGCTTTAGGGATGGATGGATGCGGTTTCAAATACTAATCGGGATTCAAAATTTTTCATTAGAAATTAAACTGCAAAATGATTATTGTTTGCATTACAATTATCTTTCTTATTTTAAAACGCATCACTTTCCTGCATTTGTTTTGCTCAAGGCTGAAGGTTTTAGAGCTATAGGGACGGATGGATGCAGTTTAAAATCTCATTCGAGATTCAAAATTCCTGTACAAATTTATCTGCAAAACGTGTTATGTATAATTTGATTATTGTTTGCATTACAATTATTTTTCTCAAACAACAACTATTACACGGCTAACACTCACGAGATACAATCGAATAACTGTTAGTTGATAGTTGTAGTTATGAGTACTACTCACGTCAGTTTCTATAATATTATAATTATCTTTCTAATTTGAAAACGCATCAACTCCTCCAAAAATAACAGAAATAATAAAACTTCATCAAAAGTAGTTTACCTGTTTCTGTGCTGAAGGTTGTAGCAAACTGGTACGTGATGCCATGACGCAATCTAGATGATACGTCCCGTTGATACGATCAACATCCTCGAAGATACACAAACAAAAAATTAACCATTAAAATTAAAACGCAATGAGCGTAATTTTTTAGATCCTAGATCCTTTAGATCATTTATTAAAATAGCGAAGATCAATTATAGCTTTAGTTAGCTATTTATAATCATGTTGAAGTAAAGCTTCATATATAAGGAGCGATCGGACTTCATTTTGTAAATAATTTGGTCAGTGAGCGAACGCTACAGCAAGACCATTATTAAAAATGTTTTTAAAAGTTTTGCTGTTTACTGCCATTGTGTTAATAAGCTACTCTGATGCCAAAGAGGTAAGTGTGATCATTACAATTGTTATTAATTATTTATTATTATTCAAAGTCTCTTACCGCTTTGGGTGTCGTAAGAGCCAGGTTCTGAGAATAGGCAGCAGCATTCTCCTCGTAACATTTAAATCTTCTGCGTTCACTAGGTGGTAGGATTTTTCTGCAAAGTTCGTCTAGGTAGCTAACACCGCTTTGCCAGTTATTCTGCTGCTTACGTACTAATGTGTTCCGGTTTGAAAGGCACTGTAGCTAGTGAAATTACCGGGAAAATGAGACTTTATGATTTAATCTCACAGTCTAGTAATCCTACTAGTAGACTGTGCAGTGTCATGCGAAACTCTATATTTTAGAGTTCCGAGTGACAATGCAACTGATATGGGTAGATGTGTCACTTAACATCAAGCGAACGCTTTGCTCGTCACGTCATTTTTTAAGATAAAAAAACAGCCAATAGATTATGGCAAATCAATAGAGATTCAAAACAAAACCATGACAACAGAAATCGAACAAATTTTTTAATTTCTTCCTTAGTGATATAACTTTGTAAGTTTTTATTTTAATACAGTTTAGTCAAAAGCGTCCTCTTCATGTTAACTGTCATTCCTGATTTTAGTTATATTGTTTCAATTGTCTTTAATAATAAGCCCAACGATCACATACATAGATCCTGGACCCTAACTAGGATTCCCTGTGTCTAGGGACCTAGGAACTACGAGGGCGATGGTCCCACAACATCCAGACTCAGAACAAATGTTTGCATTTTTTTTCTGTGTGTATTTTGTGTTTGTTTTTTTTTCCTGCCACGGGAATCGAACCCTCCTCCTCCAGGCTATGAACCGACCTGCTCAACCACTACACCACAGAGATTGTTCCTGTGTTTAATTAATCTGTAGTAAAATTATATTCATGTGTCCTAACAAAAAAACTTTCAATTTTTTCCTAGCGGCTCCTTGTTGTCCCAAAAGAGACAGCTGCTGTTATCAAAGATGTTGTCACCAAGTGCGCTTCGAAGCCCGAAGACGTATCCGAACTGTATAGCCTTCATGAAAAGAGAGGGGGATATAAGGAAGATGAAGACTTCAAGAAGCTTATTCATTGCTCATACAAAAACAGCGGATTTGCTCACGACGATGGTAGAATTAATATAGAAACTGCAGCGCAGCTGTTTCCAGATCCGGAATTTATACAAGCCGTCAAAGATTGTGTTACAATCGGTGCTAATTCGATAGAAACTACTTTCCTTTCATTTAAATGCTTCCAGGATACATCAAACGTCCTTATAAAACTGTAGTCAATAAATCCTTTTGCATAAAAATTTTCCACTAGGTCAACTCGAACAGCTCCATAATATTAAAATACTTATGGTGCCTACAGTTGTTGTTTGTGCAATAAATCTTTCTTTATTTATCAATGTATTTTTTTATAAATGTCACAAAGAAAAATGAAAATAAATAGTTAAACCTAACTCATAAGATATATATAATATTTACTTTAGTAAAAATCCTTTTTTAAGGACCTAAATAATAAATGGCCTTATTTATAACCGAAAATATGATATATTATGATAAATTATGGTCCAAATTTTTTAAAATAAAATTTTAGATTTGGATTCACGCCTTTCGTCTCATTTATAAAGTTTTAACCGTTACTTACTTCAAATTTCCTGTTGACTTTTTACTGGAGTGAAATATCACAAGCGAAAACAAGACGCAGCATTTTAAGCATTGATTAAATTTAAGTAATAAGTAAGGCTATACGTTGCTAGTATGTCCTTATAAACAGCTCGTAGGTAAAACGCGTTCATAATTATTAAAAATTGATTTTCTTCGTATAAGATAATATGTTATTATTTTTATTTTTTTAATTTAAAAAGTATATAAATATGACGGCTATATATTAAAATAGATAATTAAAAAGCCCACTCCTCATTACCAAGAAAGTTATTTGAATAAAATTTGGTTACTTGAATAAATTACCGCTATTAACTTTTTTCGATATCTTCGGAAGCATCGCTGATCACTCGGTAAACCGAGCAGGCTCCATTAAAAGAATTTCATTAAACAGAAAATAAATGAAACGAAACCGAATTTCACACTTGAAAAAATATTAAAAGATTCACTTGGAATACTCAATATTGCGTTTATAAAAGATCGCATAATAAATTGTGTTTATTGGGGAAGGTTACTGGATAAAGTTTGAACTTGGTAAATAATCATTTTAAGAATAAGAGGCCACTTTTTAGGTAGGCATGAACTTGACCTTTTCACCTGATTAGTAAGGTAAGTGACAATGCGTTCTTGGATATTATAACACGTTTGCATAGAAGATACCTGTTTACTCTCTGTTTAAATATGAGACGTTTCGAGTTTTTATTCATAAATCCATTTTTATGCAGCGCTCTGACGTTCAATTGGTTAATATAATTTTGAGCTACTTATATGAATGTATGTATCTATGTACGAAGTTTTATTTCTCGCTTTTTTTAGTGTTTATATAATGAAAATAATGATGTGAAGTGATGAAGTGATCTGCTATTTGGAAGGTTTGTTTAAAATCGATAGAGTAGTTTTTGCCGTAAAGTACTATAGAAGTAACAAAATAAATAAATTTATCGTTTAGTCCTGGATTAAGAATAGGACTTCCACATCTCTCCCCGTGGGTGCCGTAAGTATCCAAGGAATGAGCATTCAGTATTCTTCACGGTCTTTAATCTACTGCGATCACCAAGACTCTTGCCACGCATGGTGATTATGATAAATCTATCCTAATGGAGAGGCTATGTTTAGGTACTGTGTCATTGCTTAAGTAGGTTCCCAGGTCTTGATTTAAATAAAAACATTCTTGCTTGACACTGTTGTGTTCCGACTTCTACAACAATAATATTATATGACTGGCCCGATAGCTCAGTTGGTAGTAGCCCTGTCTTCTGAACTGTGGGTTGTGGGTTCGATTCCCACTCAGGACAAACATTTGTGCGATGAACATAGGTGTTTGTTCTATGTCTGGGTGTCATATTGTATTCTATGTATGTATTTACAAACAGAAAAGTATTTAAGTATTGTATCAGTTATCTGGTTCCCATAGCACAAGCTTTGCTTAGTTTGGGGCTAAATGGCGTTGTGTGAGATGTCCACACATATTATTATGATTATTATATTAATGATATTAATATAATAATAAAAATAGCACATGTATAACAGTTGCGGTCACCGATTAGAGGTGGGAGGGAGGGAGGGCGCCGGCACCTATCCACCCGGATAGGTGCAGGCAGGGGGGCAAATAGTGTTGCCACATGTCGCTTCTGATCTCTGTATAAAAACCTATGTTCCGCAATGGATATCTTCCAGCTGATGATGTGGCGTGCGAAGTTTCATTTGAAATAATAATAGTTTGTAAATAGAGGCGAAGTTCCTACTTGTCGTAGCCACATCTTATTAAGAAGAGATTTTTTTTTTTGAGATTCCAAAGAGATTCCGGAAATCTTTTTACTTTCCAGTGCGATATTTTCATGTAAAGATTTTTTAGAGCGTCAATTCGACAGCCTCTGGTGTGTGGTGGTTGAGCAGGTCGGCTCATAACCCGGAGGCGGCGGGTTCGATTCCCGTGGCAGGAAAGGTATTTGTGCATAGGAAAAAAAGTGCAAATATTTAAATATATCATAAAGAGAATAAGGCATGAAAAAACACGCCCTAAAATCGTCGGCCACATAATATTGCGATAGCGCTCATTACATATTAAAAAAAACGAGCGTGTAGCGACTGTGATCGCTACCGGAAGTGACGGTTGTGACGCCCTCTAACTACTTCCGGCTGCAGTAATAAGGGACGTTAGAAATCGTAGAAGAAAAGCAAATAAAACCGAAAATTTGTGCTACTATTTTCAATATTCTATATATATGCGTAAACATCAACGTGAGATTTTGAATGGTGCGAGTAATTCTTACTAAATTTAAGCTATTGGAAAAGATTAGGTACCAGGCGACTAGCATTTACCTTAATTTATTAATAATAATTTATTAGAAAGCATAAAAATATATATTCTAAAATAAAAAAAAGTATATTCAATGTGAGATCTTTGTGCTGAAACATAATTAGTTTGTCAAAGTCAAAAGATTTATTTCAAATACGCTACGTTTAGCACTTTTATAAGTCAAAATTATATTAGGTACTTATAATTAAGTTATTGTACTAAGCATATAAAGTTATAAAGTGCTTATTATTATATAGCAAGCCCATTTAGGTACAATATGTGAGTTAGAAAAAAAAGTAGTTCCCTTTCCCACTACTAGTGCAAGCAATCCAGCACAATGCAGAACAGAAACCTTGGATCTATGTTTATCAGAGTCTCATAAAAATAATACTTACTATAATACCCTTTCTCTCATAGACCTACAAGATTCGGTGATTTTTCACATCGTTACGTCGTTAGTGTACCCCAAATCCGCATTAAGCGTTTTGTTGGGTCATTTATAGTCAGAAAGGCCAAGGAATGGAATGCTCTTCCAGCAACAGTGTTTCCTCCTGAGTATAACCTGGGACTTTTTAAGTCAAGAGTGAATGGGCATCTCATGGGCAAGCGTGCTCCACCTTATTTATACAACTTCGTCACTTACCATCAGGTGAATTGTTGTTAAAGCATGCAAATTTTACCATTTAAAAAAACTTTTGTTTTCAGACAAAGTATACTTAAGCAAATAAAGTTTTTGAAGGAATCTCAAAGCTGAATTAAAACAGCTTAGAATAATTAACACTAAAATATAACTTTATTAATTTATTCAACATCCATCATACTAAAGTTTGAGCAACAATTTTAGAGCATTTCTATTTAAATTAATAACCATAATAACAGGTTAAGAGTTGATTTCGCTTTCAGGGAAGTTCAAACTTCTTCGCGTAATTTGTTTTGATTACTTGTCAAGTTTGTCATTTTGAATAGTTAATTGAATGATAAAATAATCTGTACCCTAACTAGGATGTCTAAGGACTCAGGAACTACGAGGACCATGGTCCCACAACACCCAGACTCAGAACAAGTATTTGCACTTTCTTCTTTCTTATTCTTCTTTTCACAAATACTTCTCCTGCTGTGGGAATTGAACCCGCTGCCTCCGGGTCATGAGCCGACCTGCTCAACTACTACACCACAGAGGCTGTCAATACAATGGGTACGTTATATTATAACTACATATATAGTTAACAAAAGTTCAACTTTTTCTTTTCTCCTACTTAACAAATCTTTTTCCCATCTCTTCGTAACTCATAAAAAACGGGTAACACATGACGCCGTTTCCAGAAAATTCTCTTTTCCAACTTCCTGTATGCTAATGTTGGGATAAGCTGCGCCAAGTCCGGGCGGAAGTTTGTTGTTATCAAACTATTTTGTTGTTGGTTACATCAGGATTTATCTTCGGGTTTACACGGGAATATATATTACTTGTTCAAGTTGAGTTTAGTCTATAATAACAACGCTTCTATATACTTTATATACTCAACATAGAAACGTGATTAATTCTATGAATTTATATTCCTGCTTAAATTTTCATCATATTAATTGAATTTTTCTTTAAAAAGCCCTTATTAAGTTTTGGTTGGCTCATAACCCGGAGGTGGCGGGCTCGATTCCCTCGACTGGACCAGTATTTGTGCACAAAAAAAAGTGCAAGTACTTGTTCTGTGTCTGTGGTGGTACCATCCTCGTAGTTCCTGGGTGTCTAGACACAAGGAATCCTAGCTAAGGCCCAGGATCTATGTATGTGATCGATGGGCGTCATTTTATTATTATTATCCCTATTATAATACTGGGTGACTACTTGAGCAGTATAAATAAATAAAAATAAATAAATATCTGTGGACATTTCACACATCGTCATCTAGCCCCAAACTAAGCAAAGCTTGTACCATGGGAACCAGATAACTGATAGAATACTTAGGTACATTTTGTTTATAAATACATACATAGAATACAATATAACACCCAGACACAGAACAAACACCTATGTTCATCACACAAATGTTTGTCCTGGGTGGGAATCGAACCCACAACCCACAATTCAGAAGGCAGGGGTACTACCAACTGAGCTATCGGGCAAGTCAAAAGTATATATTGATAGAGGTTGCTGGAGTTATTAATTCTCGTTCTACCTGAGCAAAAAATAGATGCTACGCAAAAAATAGGCATGTAATATACAAATTTTATCTAGTAAAAACAAGACTTTATTAACTTTTTTGACTGAGCAGCTAATACGGCGCAAATATAGTAATCTCGGTAGCGGTTACATATTTGAGCCGTTTGGTTTTGAGACCCTGGGTCCGTGGGGGCCGGGAGCTCATCGTGTTTTCAAAAGTTTATCAGCTTGGTCGATGTGAAGCGTGACCAAAATACTGGCACTTATTCGGCAAAACAAATCAGCATTCAATTCAACGGGGCAATGCTGCCAGCATGCTGGGTACGCTACCTACTGGCAGTGGGCTCGTGCATTTGGACTGTATATAGGTCTTGGCAAATTAATAACGGCTACACTCACGTCAATTAAAAGTCTAATTTACTCTGATCAGGTCTCGGACATATTCGATGTTTTTTTTCTAGGAGCCAGTTACTAACGCAGGTCACAGCGGCTTTCGCAGGCGGCTGTTACGTAAAAAACGTGGGAATAACTCATTTAATTATGCTTGAGTGTTTCTTTATAATTAATTGATATTTAAGTTTATGATTATGTTACATATGACCATGAGTTATCATGACTTAGTATTTACACTGCTTAATCAGTCAGTCGATGTAGGTAATTAGGGCCTATTTTATTTTATGTTAAAACCTGTTTGCTTGAATAACATGACCTCAAGCACAGCTCTTGTGGCTCACCTTGAAAGCTTACTACATTAAATGCATTATTGTTTCGCATATAATTGCAAGGACTCAACGCTAGGAAAACTTTAACGTGTATAGCGGTAAACCAAAAAGCGTCTTTTTGCTCATAAGAAACGTAACAAAATTTACAACTATCCTTATTAGATTTATAAACACGAAGGTTTGTATGGTAGGTATGGTTGTTTGTTATTCTTTCACGCAAAAAATACTCAATGGATTTTGATGAAACTTCAAATACAGATATCTTATACGGTGGATAAACACATAGAATACTTTTTATCCTTATCCAGCGCAACAGCGAGGCGCATCTAGTAATAAATAAAAATCACTTGATGCAAATTTACTGCGCTTCATGGTGCTTCGCAATATTTCGCATACTAACAAGAATGATGGTTTATATAAAAATCGTGTTTACAATAAAGTCAAACAACAATTTTGATGGTTTATTTAAGACTGAATCCTCTCACGCTTATATTATATAGTTGCACCCCGTGGTTTCACCAGCGTGGCGAAGATTTTCTAATTTTCCGCTCAACTATCTTGAGTTTTTCTTTCATAAAAACCTTCTCCCCAAAAATAATAAGCACAAAAATAATTATCGTATGTTCCATCCGATCACGCGTGGTGCGATGACCAAGGAATATAGACATTCATTTTTATATGTTTAGATTGCAAAAACATTATGGCATCATCACTTGAAAGTCCAACAAATGGCATAACAAATTAAAACGACATCACTTCTAAAAGCTCTTAGAATCTGTACATTTTCAACGTCAATCTACAGTATTAAAACTTTTATTTACTTCGCAAAACAAACTTTAGCCGTCAGAATGAATTTCAAACAAGTAAATTGTAAGAGTTCTTCCTTGAAGAAATCTTTAAAGTGGTACAAGGATGACCTAGACCATTGCATTTTATTTCTACAAATTTCAACCTTAACACTTTGGATTTTAAGTCTAACGTTGTATAATCTGTATATTTGAGATGTTATTTTTTGTACACAGGAGATAGAGTCTGAGTAAATGTCATTACCGTATATCCACAACAGCACTTCGCTCGTGGTCTGATATGGCCACTTAGCTATTTAGATATATAATATAAGCTGCGTCCCGTGGTGTCCCTATCGGATAATGAGTATTTTATGTGTAATCCAGCGTTTATTATTGTTCATATTAAATTTCATTGAAATACCAAGAGAAATCAGTATTTACAAATTTACACGCTGACTTTCGCATTCTAATGTAACATTAAGAATATAAGAAAGATTGGGTATTTAAAAAAATTAGGGAAGACAGAGAGATAAATGATATTTATGAGACAATAGGATAAAGTTGATCTCATATCTTTATCGGGTAGAAATCTTTCAACTCCCAAAAGCATGTAAGTAGCCAAAAAATACCAATACTGTGGATGTATGGCCCGATAGCTGAGTTGGTAATAAACCCTGCCTTTTGAGCTGTAGATTGTGGGTTCGATTCCCCCCCAGGACAAACATTTGTGTGATGATCATTGATGTTTGTGCTGTGTCTGGGTGTTATATTGTATTCTATGTATGTATTTACAAACAAAAAGTATTGTATCAGTTATCTGGTTTCCATAGGACAAGCTTTGCTTAGTTTGGAGCTAGATGGCGCTGTGTGAAATGTCCACAATTTTTTTTAAAATAAAGTGATCCATGTATTATAACTTCATAGACATTTGCAGCACAATTAATGAACAACCTCCAGATATGTTTCCTGTTTCACAGTATATCGGCAATAGTTTCGTGATATTCACTCCGCTGCCGAAGACCAACTGAACTCCCCTGAACAACGTTCTGCCCTTTTTGAAGAGGCGACCGAACAAGTTTTGGCCATGACAGTCGACAACAACGCCACCTAGTGGCAAGTCAACAAACCGTCCACAAGTCAATTACACTATTCAATACTACTCTTTTGACGATAAATATTGTAAATAACTTGACTAACTATAGCAACTCTTTTAAATTTAATGTGTGTAATGTGTAAATAATCCTATATTGTTAACACATGTATAAAGAATAGGAAGGACTACCCCATATCTTCTCATGGGTGCTGTAAAAGCCGGCTAAGAGAATATGCAGCAGGGAATGGGCAGCAGCATTTTCCTTGATCTGGATTATAATCTGCGATCACCCAGACGTCTGCAAAGCATGGTAGTTAAGTGAAACCCCTCCTCTAATGGCCTATTTTTAGCATAGCAATTTTCTTTTATTGTTTGATAGGCCTGCGTTTGACCATTATCGCACCTGATGGTAAGTGAAGATGCGGTCTAGGATGTAACAAGCTTTTTTTATGTTATTGATTGATGTGACGAGCTAGTCGTTCACCTGATGTTAAGCGCCACGGCCGCCCATAACAGAACAATGTCACTCGAAACCCTAAAACATAGAGTTTCAAGCGACACTGCACTGCGCACATCATCCTGAGACATCAGCACAGTCTGGTAATAAGATTACTCGACTGTGAGACCAGATCATAAAGTCTCAATTGCCCAGTAATTTCACTAGCTACAGTGCCCTTCAAACCGGAACACAATAGTGCTTGCACACTACTGCTTGGCGGCAGAATAACTGGCAAAGCGGTGGCACCTACCTAGACGAACTTTGCAACAAAGTCCTAACACCTAGTAGCTTGCCTAAAAGATACCTGTTCACTCTGAATTTGAAGACTTCAAGATTGTAGCTTTCGGGAAATACGGGCGCCAGTAAAGCGTTCCAGTCTTAATATGATGTTAAGGCTCGGGTAAGCTAATTCCACATTCTGTAACACATGTTATCTAGATTCAAATCTATAACATGAATTAATTAGTAATTGAACTAATTAATTAAAACGCAATCTGGCGGAAATCGATTAACATCAATAACTCAAACGGGTATTTTGACCGGATTATGAATTCAAAGCCAAATTAATGTGATACATGCATTGATTTATTGCGATTCTGTGAACTTTAATCCGTTACAATTGGGAGCCTCTGTGGTGTGGTGGTTGAGCAGGTCGTCTCATAACCCGGAGGTGGCGGGTTCGATTGCCGCGCACTAAAAATAGCGCAAATACTGTTTCTGTGGGTGTGGGTGTTGTGGGACCATAGTCCTCGTAGTTCCTGGGTCACACAGGGAATCCTAGTTAGGGTCCAGGATCTATGTATGTGATCGTTGGGCATTATCGTCATTATTATTATATTATTATTAATATTATTATCTACAAATGGTTCTCGCTAGCTGGGTTGGAAGGGATTGGGTGTCACTTAAGTCACCAATGCGATCACTATCGCTAAACTAGCCAGTTACTATCACACTAGTAACTGGCTAGTTCAGAACCCGTCAGCTAGTAACAAGCTTACTCTCTTCATGTAATCGCGCCTTTAAGATCTTATAATCGACAATCAGCAGCTTGCAATTACCCTCCCCTCCAGACAAATATTAACTGCATTACTTCGACTATCGGATGTCAGTGCAAACATGTCGCAAGGTAAGGAAGGGGTGGGGGTTGCCAGTGATTCATCAATTGACGCGCCCCTGTTTGATGGTGTCACTGCCTTGGGGCGTGAAATATTTCCTGGAGTTTGATGGTGGCTTGTAGAAATTAAATTTTAGTTTTGTATACGAAAACCATGAAAATTTACGAACTTATAATTATCATAATCTATAAGTACTATAAAAAATAAAATGATAAATGAAATAAAGTTTTGATTAGATTTTATAGTTCTTGAACAAGTTGGTATTGTGTACTGTGTGTTGGTATTATTTAATGCAAATTCATATTCATGTTCATACGCATTCATGTGCAATTTCAATACAAGGTCTTAATAATCTAGCTTAGGTGGATACATAAACCCTGTGAGGGCAACTGAGTGCTGTTAGAAATGAATGTATTGATTAATTAGATCTTTATATTTAAAAGAAAGTCGTGTTAGTTTCTAGTTTTAGTAGTAAAAATATCAGTAACCGTTTTCCATTCGGGAAAAATGCAACGATCTCACGAGAAATCATTTAATGGTGGAGGAGGCAAATTTACTTATACCGTTACCTAAAATAATGTATATGATACTGTTCATTGATCCTTAAAAAAAACTTTTTCTCTGCTACTTTTCTCAAAATCGATAACATTTTCTCATACAGAAGTCACCTAAAAAAAGTTATTAGTAATTTTTTTACCGACATCCAAAAAGAAGGCGTTACTACACATACATACATCTGTGTGTATAATAATAATATTTGTGAACAATTCACACAGCGTCATCTAGTTCCAAACTAAACAAAGCTTGTACATGGAATCCAGATAACTGATACAATACTTAGATACTTTTTGTTTGTAAATACATACATATAATTCAATATAACACCCAGAAACAGAACAAACATAAATGTTTATCACACAAATGTTTATCCTGGGTGGGAATCGAACTCACAACCCACAGCTCAGAAGGCAGGGTTACTACCAACTGAGCTATCAGGCCAGTCAATAAAATGTTAAACAAAAAGTATGTATGTTAAACAAAAAGTCAGTATGTATGAACATAATCAACATAATGTTTGTCTGTATGTATTTTTTTTTGTTTAACAATGTATATTGTGTCCGTGCAAAGGTACAATAGAGTGATGACATGATTAATCAGCTATCCGCGGTATTCAGGTCACCGTACCGTATAAATACGAAAAGCAATTCACTTTTAATCCACTTCCCGCAACCCCATTTCCATAACCAACAAAAAACGTTTTAAAATGCAACGTCATTCCTTTGAAATGCTTTCACGCAATATTTAGAAAGAAAACCCGACTTAAAACTCGTCTTGTTACTCGCATTTCCTTTTAGTGGAAGGCTACATGAATACCGCATTCGATAGCGTTCACATGATAAATCGTGCGAACGGATGCTTTGCTGAAATAGGTAGCTGCAATAAACGTTGCCAGCGTGCTGGTTGAGTGATTTTACGTAGATAAATGGTATTTGCATAACTGAAGTGAAACTTCTTTACGCACGCTTGACTTATGGAGTTAGCTGGTGAATGCGTTACGAGGCGAACGGAAGTTGAGAGGGAGATATAAGTTAATGAACGTAGATCTCCATTGTCAACATAACAAAGTTAAAAATTACCTAAAGTTTTTATTATTATGTTGGTATGTTCGGTAAAATGACAATTTAAAATTGTCGAGTAGACGACATTAACATTAAACAAAGCAAAAACAAAGTTATACCGGCCGATAGATGGAGCTAAAGAAGTTTTACTTCAGTCGTGTGATCTAAAGCACACTCTATTTTTTAGTTTACCCATGAATGTTAAGCAGTTTGGTTTCGACCTGTGTTTCAACCCCTGTGCGTCTACTCCAATTCTTGTTATCCAAAACTTCACGACGAAGAAACGTGATGCGTCTTTTACCTAGGTAGTAGTTGAAAGGTCCGGACGGGCACGAAACTTGAATGTTCTGAATTAAACTTTGAAGGCCCTACCCAGATGGGGCTACATCTATATTTGATACTTCAAAATGTGTATTTTACCAATAATAAGTAGAGGTTATGAAGTTCAATAACAGTAGTTTGTGTGTGTATGGCCTACTAGCATTTATTTTTTGGGACTCAGTTTGGTAGTTTCACCATCATTTGATTATAAACTTTGTCAAATTTGTTCAAAATTGTACTTACTCGGAGAGCTATGAAACATGCACAAATTGACAATAAATTGGTTGTAGACTTTTTAAACCTTTAATTTATTAGGTAATCAATAATAATAAAAAAAGTATTCAGAAGTAATGACATTGAATAATTACCATAAGGCTTAGTTAATAATTAGCAATTAAAGCTATAACTTAGATCAGTTTTCCAATATCTTAAGCATTCCAAATATTTAATAACGAATCCATCCAGGGGCTGGTTAGCTGACGTTAATTAACTCATTGCTGATTGTCACTAAAGATCAAAGCTCTTTGATGTTTTGTTCGCTACGCTGACGACGTTACAGGGAATCTATAATTACAGGAAATTACTGAGTCTTGAAGGTTGTATGTGATGTTGCAGCCTTGGCAACGATTGCGTACGGGGCAGAAGTAGCAGGCCTAAAGTAGTTAATGTAAACTGTGCTGATGTCTCAGGATGATGTGCGCAGTGCAATGTCGCTAGAAACTCTATGTTTTGGGGTTCCGAGTGACACTGTTCCGTTATGGGCGGCCGTGGCGCTTAACATCAGGTGAACGACTGGCTCATCGCATCATTCACTAACATAAAAAAAGTTAAGGTAAGCTGTTACATAATGATTATAGATACATTATATCAGGACATTTAAACTGATGTTAAGTGTCAGCGTGTGGTGTGTGGCGTGGTAAGTGGCGACCACAAACTGGAATACGGAGTGTAGGCCGGCCCCTAGGGGAACCGAAGATCTGGTCAAAACCGTAGGAAGTGGTTGGATGGAAGAGGCAAACTGCTGCTCAAAATGGCGCTCTATGTGGAGGCTTATGTTCAGCAGTGGACGTTTTTTATTCGGTAATGATGATGATAAAAACTGGCTCTCAAGTAAAGCTGCCGAAACTTAATGTTAAGTGCTTGGTGACAGATTCTTAACTTGCAAGTAGTAGCTAGCCAGGCCAGCACTAGGAAATGCCCTATGCCACGTATGCTACATAAAAACGTATTTTTACATTAACATCGCGCAATTGTAGCTCGAGCTTCATAAAAAAATGTACTGCCAGTGCAAGCCGATTAATGCACTGCAAGGTGATTAATGAATAAGGTTTATAAAACTGTCCCAAATTAAATAAAAAAAATTAAAAGTGTAACAAAAATTCAATAGCTTTGTGTATTAATTTTTCTTATATTTTTGGCTACAAAAAAATAAACCATTTTGTTATCAAAATAAATATCTAATATGCCTATTTTTAAATTTTATTTTAAAAGGTTATCCATTGGACCTACATCAATTTTCATTCCCTAACCTATTTCCCACGCTAGCTAAATCTAACTGCAGCGTTTAAAGAATGCTTCTCGTAAACACAATACATCTTCATTTCAGTGGAACCGCTGCGGTGGGACCTAATTAAGTAATTCCTTCTGTTCGGCCTTCGGAGCCCTCACTTAATGACAATTTAATGCTGAGGATACAGCCGCTAAGTGTTTATCTCGGCCTCTTGGTTTGTACCTTGAGATTTCGATATTACCTTTTTTTAATGTATCTTTGGCGTAATTTCTATAAGCATCGTGTTTATATTGGTTTATTGTTGCAGTGTTTGACTTTAAAATAACGTGAGACAGTCATTAAATGGATTTTGAAAAAGGTAAATTAAGGAAACTTTATAAAGATTTTTTATTATTTGATTTTTTTTTCACAGGTTGGTCATGTTGGCAATACAACATAATTAAGTAGGAATTAATAGAATTTATACGGGCAATGCTGTATACGAAAATTGACTTCCGGAACACTACCGGGCATGTGGTTCCGTCCTTTTGTAATTTACCTTTTTTTATTAATAAATTTAGTTAAATCGTTCCACAAAGTGTTTTCCTCCAACGACTACTAACTCGCACGAAGAAATTAGGTACAGTCCACGCTCCACCAACCGAGGTTGTCCCTACAGATAAAACTTGGAAATACAATATAGCTCGATATTTGATGATTTGTGAGACATCAATTTCTGATATCTTTATGTATTTTAAGTTTTTAAAAGAGTAATTTAAACATACTATAACTACTTACCTACTGAGTTAAAGTATTTTGTTGATGAATAAGCTGTTTTAAAATAACTTACATAAAGTTATTTTTTGTATAAAAATATAGAATCTTTATGTACGTACAAGATATCTTGTGATTTTCGGCGTCCCCATCTATTTTCCGCTTTGGCGCTTCTCCTCTCATTTATCAAGACAATTTAATAACTTCGTGACCTACTCCGATCCAATCCAAACTTTCACGATTACGTCCGAACATCGCAATAAAACATAATTAACGTTTAATAAAAAAACATGATTCAAAATAAATCTTTTGAGACAAACGTACGTTTCAAAGGGAAAATTTGGAAAATTTTAACTTTGCCTCGTTAGGACGAAATTGCAAATTTTCTTTTTTATGATTATCACTAATTACAAGAAGGGCGGGTCGTTTGCGATTTACAAACGGAATTGGGGGTGGCACAGGTCAGTGAACTTAAACGGCCATAGATTGACGAGACGATCGCGATGACAGGCACACTGTTAAAAATGATGAGAATCTTATATTTAACAGCTTTGATTATGATGTTACGTAGAGAATAATTATCTTTAACCGTAAGTTTCTCGAGATTTGAGCTGTATCGTAGGTCAGAAGTTATAGGTCACATGGACTTGAATTTTTTGGCACTATTGAATGAAATCCTTTCGATCGATGACTATTAAGCGTCATTCTGTGTAACACTACGTTCAGGTAGTAGTGAGATATCAAAACAAAGTACTTCTTACTTCCGTACTTATAAAAAAATATTGAAATACCTGAAGTTATAATAATAATAATGCCCAACAATCACATACTACTCTGGACTCTATTCTGGACCCTATCTAGGGTTTTCTGTATGTGACACGGGAACTACGAGGACCATGGTTGTTAGTACTATATTTCTCGTAAAGACCTGCTTTATAATTATAATATAATACTAATGCCCGTCTGAATTAAAGTTCGACAGTTTTACTAGGTGGTAAGACTTTGTTGCAAAGTTCGTCTAGGTAGGTACCACCGCTTTGCCAGTTATTCTGCCGCCAAGCAGTAGTGCGCAAGCACTGCTGTGTTCCGGTTTGAAGGGCACTGTGGCTAGTGAAATTACTGGGCAAATGAGACTTTATGATCTGATCTCACAGTTTAGTAATCTTATTACTAGATTGTGCTGATGTCTCTGGATGACGTGCGCAGTGCAGTGTCACGCGAACCTCTATACTTTAGAGTTCCGAGTGACACTGCAGCTGATATGAGCAGCCGTGTCGTTTAACATCAGGCGAACGGCTAGCTCGTCACCGCATTCCTTAACATAAAAAAAAAAAAGTTCCTTAGTTTGCACTTATCCCTTTATGACACACCTACTTCAATGCATTTGGGTATGTTTCAGAATAAGTGCTAAGTAGCTAAGTTCAAATTCTGAAATAACCTATTATATGTAGGTACTCACTACTTTGTAATCTTTGTATCTTGGTAAGAAGTATATTATGTATACCTAGACGCAGACTAAAGTTTGACGCTCTCTGGATACTAGGACTTACCCAAAGGACTGAAAAGGATTGACTGCCTCTTTTGTGTGGTGGTTGAGCGGTTAGCTCATAACACAGAGTGGCGGGTTCCATTCCCACGACCAGAAAAGTATTTGTGCTAAAAAAAAAAAAAAGCGCAAATACTTGTTCTGTGTCTGGGTGTTGTGGGACCATGGTCCTCGTAGTTCCTGGGTCCCTAGATACAGAGAATCCTAGTTGGGGTCCACGATCTATGTATGTGATCGTTGGGTGTTATTGTTATTATTATTAAAGGAACGTCAGAGAGGGATAAGTACGAACTTAGGAGCTGTCAAATTTTAGTAGAGACGGGAATTGGCATAATAAATAGGGTATTATTACTTTCTCATCATTTTCCCGATAGCTCAGTTGATAGTATCTCTACCTTCTGAACTGTGGGTTGTGGGTTCGATTCCCACCCAGGATAAACATTTATGTGATGAACATAGGTGTTTGTTCTGTGTCTGGGTGTTATGTTGTATTATATGTATTTATTTACAAATAAAAAGTATCCAAGTATTGTATCAGTTATCTGGTTCTTATAGTACAAGCTTTGCTTAGTTTGGGGCTAAATGGCGCTGTGTGAAATGTCCACACTTTTTATTTATTTATTTATTTATTGTCACCATTCTACCATATACCAACTCGTAAATAAGGAGTTGCATACCAGACGGTGGGAGTCATTATTTTGCCAACAGATGGCAGCACAATCGATTACAGCCCGCCTCGGAGCGAGCGGTGCAATTTGCGATCCTCTCGCCCGTGAAATCTACTGAAATGAATAAAACTATCTGAGAATCGAACACTTGACTTGTTCGATGTTTTTGTTTGTGTCGGTAGTTCAATAAATATTTTATTGCGTTCACTTTGTTACAAGGACAATAATATAATAGGAAATTTATTCATTTTATAATAACGCTCAACGATCCTATACATAGAACCTGGACCCTAACAGGATTCCCTGTGTCTAGGGACCAAAGAACTACGAGGGCCATGGTCCCACAACACCGAGACTCAGAACAAGTATTTTGCGATTTGTCTGTGCACAAATACTTGACGGGAAGCGAACACGCTTCCTCCGGTGTATGAGCCGACCTTAACCACCACACCATAGCGGCTGATCTTCTTGAAATATTTCAGTATAGATCAATATCGACTTGAGGTATTTTATATTAAGTTAGTTTGCTAAGCCATAGTAGTATGATGTGCAACTCACTCATCTAATGGCCAACTCACACGACCGAACGCAAAAATTAATTAAAATTAGCTCAACCCTTTAGAAGGAGTTCAGTGACACACACACGTACAGTAAAATTATATATTGAAATAGGCAAGAGATAAAATGAGTATACATTTTAGGTGCCTACTTATAGTATTATATTATCTTTACATAGGTAATCGTATGGTATGAGAAAGGGCCCGAGAAGTGTTATAAAAGCTAACTACCTTTAAGAACACAGCCCATAAATCCACCCGGACTATCTATCTGATATATCATTAAAAACCAATCACGGACACCTTTCAAAAAGCCAGTCTCTAATCCGGGTCTCTGTGATCGGTTCGCAACATTGATGATGGTGCGAATGCTAGCGATCTCTTCGGTACAATAACTCTACAATAAATCTCGATCTCCAATGACCCGGGCGTGTTCAAGAGAAGAGTGAATAGGTATTTACTTGGCTAGCATGCTACACCTTCGATCGCATCGTCACGTCGTCAAAAACGTCTTTCGGCTGATGATGTGAAGTGATGTAACAAAAATATAAAGAAAATAAATTCTTGCACTTGTGAACTTTTGCTGTTATATTTTCAGCTGCTCCATAGTGGGTAGTTCGATGATGTTTTTATTTTACACTAGCGGCCTGCTCCGGCTTTAAACGGGTAGTTTTCGAACGAAGTTCTTTATCGCGCGTTGCGAAAGGGGGCTAGACAGAAAAAATTTAGACCAAAAGTTGTAACGACACTTTTTGCAATAGGCGTGCGCGTGTTTCTCTGTCTGTATCTCTCTCTCTTAATTTTAAAATTTTATTACAATTCCTTCACTAATTAATCGAAAGGAACTTCGTACCATCCGGGTGTCTCTTGACACCTCTCAAGTTTTTTAATCTATCTATAATTAGCAATGATGATAATGATGAGATAATGTAGGATGCTAATGGTGGAAGATTTTTTTTAAATCAGTCCAGTAGTTTCAGAGGCTATTCAATGCAAACAAACAATCAAATCTTTCTCCCTTTTTAATAAACATGGTCTATAAATCGCTCAAACACGGACCGTACCACTAATCCCAATTGGATAGAGAGTACACGAGAGAGCGTGGTAGTCGACACACGTAGAAATGGAATACTAAAATTGCCACAACAATGTAGGTGCCACTATGAATTAAACTAATTTGATAGCTCTAGTAATGTCCTCTGGCTCCCTCTTATATAAAGGCTCACGCTTTAAAATTGTTACCAATACATGCATATCATACTTAAAGCCAAAACTGTAAAACTTGTAAAACCTGTACACCAAGTTTCGTTGAAAAATACGTCCTGTATAGCAAGTTCAGACACCCGGGCCGATGAGAGCGCGGGAGTTGAAGCAGAGACTTCACTCATATCACTCGCCCGTATCTACTTGTAGTATAATAAGCGTAGCTAAACATATATTTATTAGTCTTTTCATTGACTGGCCCGTTAGCTCAGTTGGTAGTAGCCCTGCCTTCTGAACTCTGGGTTGTGGGTTCGATTCCCACTCAGGACAAACATTTGTGTGATGAACATAGGTGTTTGTTTTGTGTCTGGGTGTCATATTGTATTCTATGTATGTATTTAAATACAAAAACGTATCTAAGTATTGTATCAGTTATCTGGTTCCCATAGCACATCCTTTGCTTAGTTTGGGGCTAGATGGCGTTGTGTGAGATGTCCACACATATTATTATTATTATTATTTATTATATTGAGATAAGTAAAACATAATCCGTGTTCAAATCCCAGACGAATTTAGTTCAATTTAAAACAACCTTTAACTTAATCAAGTGAGAAACCGCTTAATCGTCAGTACAAGATTAACAAGTCCATTTAAGTTTAAACTCAAGTTCGTGTGACATGAAACGTTCAGGCGATCGACAGATGAGTGCTATTGACAAGCTGTTGAGACTCTTGATGAGTTTCGAGGGTTACATGTTAAGAAACTTTAACGAAAACTTATGTAGGTAGGTTTGTACTTGAAAGGGTACTAGAAAGTTAGCTTAAATCAGTAATTACGTGAACAATTTCTATTCTTCACCTATTTATGTGCGTGTAACGTAATAGTCTAGTTTTTGTGTCTAATATTGCATAATTACCTTTATTTTACTTTATTTAGGATAATACAATACATTATGGATTTGATTAGAGTAATAATAATAATAAAAAAAAAAAAAAAAAAAAAAAAAAAAAAAAAAAAAAAAAAAAAACCCGCTGACAACTTCAAACGTCTTGTTGTTTTATCAAATTTTATATATTTATTTTAAATACTTTACAACATTTTATTGCACATGAATGAAACGCAAATATACTTTCTACAGTTTTATTAACGATTTTAACGACCAAAAGGATTTTTACATTTATTGTTTCGTAGAAATGGCAAATTTTCTCGTAGTGACATTGTCAACAAGAAGTGTCAACAACATTAAATTCCACCACAACAGTGATGATATTACGATCAAAGACGAAAACAGCGGATAACAAATGCGCACGACTTCCACCTCTGCCTGTCTCGTCATCTCCGAGTTCTTCGTCGGGCGATGAGTACGCTACTCCGCCCGACACCACTGCGTCGAGCGACGATGATGGGCTACCGTCTCCTCCGCCGCCGCCACCACCTGCGCGACGTGGGCGACCACCGCTGCCGGCACGCTTGGGGCCTGTGGGGCAACCTGCTCCGCGCCCGGCCCCCGCTACCGGTGGTGTAGTGCGCCGCATGCGATGGACTCAAACAATGAACGAGAACTGCATGCGGGCATATTATGGGGCTACAGAGGGGGGAAGCAGCCTGACTGCGTACCGAGATAGGATGTTGTCTCTGTTTCAGGAGCTTGAGCCATCCATCTCCGTATCCGCCCAACGACTGTCGGATCAAGTGCGGGCTATTCATCGGTGTAAGCTGTTGGACCAGTCTGCGCTTGATCGGTTGCGCCTGGAGACGCTGCCTATTCCCGCTACTTCTCCGTCGCCGCGGGTCCTGTCTGCTGCGCTGCCGGATCCGGGACCAATTGTGGGCCCGCCACTGGTGACGCCGCTGGGAGGTCCCGTGATTGATGGGGAGGAAAGTGTGAGTGACAGCGTAAGTACCCAGGTGAATGAGCAATTGAGGAGCGCTTTGGAGGACGCGATTTTGCGGTATCGGTCCACGCCTACCTCTAGGCCGCGGCTACCACGTTTGCCGACAAATAGACGAAACCTAGTGCTAATGGGAGCCCTGAACACTTTGCTAGGTCCGTACTTACGGACTAGCGAAGACTTAGTTGATACGCACTCGATATTGTACTGCGGGGCCATCGCGGTATGTCGCGTGGCTCGTGTCAAGTTTCCGGACACTGACCGAGCACCGCGACCCGCTGACGGTGCTCCTGCATGGCAGGTGCGGATCGAGAAGCGTATCACTACATTCAGGACTCTCATAGCGAAGCTGGTCTGCTTCAGTCGGGGCAATCATCGTCCCCGCGTCATGCGTTTTGTGACCCAGGCCTTCGCTGGGACCGGTATCAGGCCCCAGGATTATATGGCTTGCGTCACGGAGCGCATCGACTTCCTGAAGCAGAAAGTCTATGCGTGGGCAAGTCGTATTCGCCGCTACAGAGAACGCGTGGATAGGTACCAGATGAATCGCCTTTTCCAAAGTGACCAAAGGAAGGTGTACCGGGACTGGGAGGGAACCGGCCAACGTGTGGTCGACGGCCAGCTACCAGATGCAAACGTCATGAACGAATTTTGGCGAAGCATCTGGTCGGTGCCCGTCGACCACTCGGAGGGTGATTGGATACGTGTTGTCAAACATGTGTGTGAGCCGATCGAGTCCATGGGGTCTATTACTATAGACCCTGAAGACATAAGTTGTGCGATCCGTACAGCCCAGAACTGGAAAAGTCCTGGACCTGATGGATTGCACAACTTCTGGATAAAATGGATTCGGTGCTCATACCCGTGTTTGGCAATACAATTCCAAGAAGCCCTCGAAGCTGGTTCGCTCCCAAAATTCATGACAACCGGTATCACCTTCTTGCTCCATAAGTCCGGTAGTACCATGGAAGCGAAAAATTACAGACCCATTACGTGCTTGCCTACGCTGTACAAGCTCCTTACATCCATTCTGAGAACAAAAATTAACTCGCATATTACAGCGAACAATATTTTGGCCTCTGCTCAGAATGGATGTAGGGTTGGGTCCCGTGGTACTAAGGAGCTCCTCCTCATCGACACGGCCATCTGCCAGCAAGTCCGGCGGAACGGAGGGGCTCTCTCTACTGCCTGGATTGACTATAAAAAGGCCTATGATTTGGTGCCTCATTCGTGGCTGAAGAGGGTATTAGAGTTGTATAAAATAAATGCAACTCTAAGATCCTTTTTAAGTGCATGCATGGGGCAGTGGACCACAGTCCTTCGTCCACCAGGTGGGGGAGACAGCGTTTCTGACCCGCAGAACTTCATAAGGATAGAGCGAGGCATATTCCAGGGTGACAGTCTGAGCCCATTGTGGTTTTGTCTAGCGTTGAATCCTCTCAGCACTTTGCTGGGGGATTCAGGGCTGGGCTATCGGCTTCGGAGAGGGGGTGAGATCATATCTCATCTACTGTACATGGATGACCTCAAGCTGTTCGCACCGCAACGCCCACAATTGATGAAGTTGTTAAAAATCACTGAGAATTTTAGCAACTCTATCAAGATGGAGTTCGGTGTTGATAAGTGTGCGGTTATGCATGTACATGGAGGGAAAGTTGTTAATTCCACGAATTTGCAACTTTCCGAGACAATGACTCTCAGGTCTCTCTCCGAGTCCGAAACCTACAAGTATCTTGGTATGTCAGAGTCGTTAGGTATTTCGGTAGGGGACGTTAAGCAATCGGTGAAAGAGCGCTTCTTTTGCCGCCTGACAAAAGTACTCAACAGTCTTTTGTCAGGTGGCAACAAGGCGCGCGCCTTCAACGCCTGGGTGATGCCCTTACTGATGTACTCCTTTGGCATACTAAGGTGGACTCAGACCGAGCTGGACGCCCTGGATAGGAAGGTCCGTCAAGTACTTACATCACATCGCATGCTTCACCCGCGCTCGTCTGTTATGAGACTATACATTCCGCGGAAATGGGGGGGTCGAGGCTTTTTAAACGCTAAAAACCTCCATAACCGGGAAATGTATAGTCTCCGGGAGTATTTCCTCAGCAACGAGTGTGGGATGCATCGCGATGTGGTGGCAGTTGACAAGGGCCTTACGCCGCTCTCCTTGGCGAATGAGAACTGGCGTAAACCGGTGGTACTTAGCACCGATGACCGTAGGGACGTATGGAAGGGTAAGGAGCTGCATGGGCGGTTCTATCGGGCCTTGACAGGGCCCGATGTGGACCTTCATGCATCGGTGAACTGGCTGCGTTTCGGCGACCTATTCGGGGAAACCGAGGGTTTTGTCTGTGCAATTGCAGACGAAGTTATCAAGACGAACAACTACCGGAAATATATCATGAAGGACGGTACGGTCGACATATGTCGGGCATGCCGCCGTCCCGGAGAATCTCTCCGACATATCATTTCCGGTTGTTCTCATCTTGCTAACGGAGAGTACTTACACAGACATAACCTAGTAGCCAGGATCATCCATCAGCAGCTTGCCCTTCAATACGGCCTTGTCGAGTCCGAGGTGCCGTACTATAAGTACACACCGGGGCCGGTTCTCGAAAATGGCCGTGCATTGCTCTATTGGGATCGCTCTATCATCACGGACAGGACTATTGTAGCTAATAAGCCTGATATCGTGCTGATAGACCGGTCCCAACGCCGTGCAGTGCTCGTTGACATCGCTATTCCACATGACGAGAACCTCGTGAAAGCTGAGAAGGACAAACTCAGCAAGTACCTTGACTTAGCTCACGAGGTAACCGCCATGTGGAGTGTTGACTCAACGAGCATTGTTCCGATAGTTGTTTCGGCGAACGGACTTATAGCGAAGAGCCTCGACCAACACCTCGAGAGGCTCTCGTTAGACGGTTGGATCAAGGGTCAGATTCAGAAGGCAGTACTTCTTGACACGGCACGTATTGTCAGGAGGTTCCTCACTCTGGAGCCCTAACCACCGGTAGCTTGGGCCTTGCCCCGCTGCTGGCGGCACACTAGGTTTAGGTTTTTTATTGTATTTTTGTAATGTTACTTTTATAGAAATATTGTAAAAAACTTAAATTTAAGATTGTAAAATAAATAAATGAATAATAATAATAATATGTAAGGACATTTCACACAGCGCCATCTAACCCCTAACTAAGCAAAGCTTGTACTATGGGAACTAGATAACTGATACAATACTTAGATACATTTTTTTTAAATACATACATAGAATAGAATATAACACCCAGACACAGAACAAACACCTATGTTCATCACACAAATGTTTGTCCTGGGTGGGAATCGAACCCACAACACATAGGTCAGAAGGCAGGGTTGCTACCAACTGAGCTATCGGGCCAGTCAAAAAAGAGTGAATGTGGCTTAGTCCTAGTACAACTAACTAGTACAATTTTTAAACTTACGCACACTGGTTCAAATCCCACTGTGCACTTCATCAATGATTTACCAAGTTATCTGCGTAATTTTCACTCGCCCTTAGAACGTTCAAAGAATATTCTGAGGGAATCATTGCAGTTTGAAGAATCATTGGTGAAGGAATATCGTGAAGAAATCGGCATTTGCAAGAATTACAAAATTTTAGTACATATGTGTCATCCATTAATCCTCAGTTTGTTATCGTGATATATAATGGCGTACACTCTCTCCATAAATGACAGATGTACTTGTCTTAGCATATTGGACTGAAGACGACATTATAATAATAATAAAAATAATAATAATAACGCCCAACGATCTTATACATGGATCTTGGACCCTAAATAGTATTTCCTGTATCTAGGAACGACGGGGATCATGTTCTTACAACACCCAGACACAGAACAAGTATTCGAGCTTTTTTTCTGTACAAAAATACTTGTACTGTCGCGGGAATCGATAGGATTTGTATTTTTGCGAAACCAACAGGGGCTGTATTTTATTTCTCTATTTATGTTGTCTGACTAAATCTGATTTTTAATAAAACGGCTACTGAAATAACAAAGCGAAATCGCAAAAGCAGTTTTTTATAGTACAATGTTTTGACTGCTCGCTACAAAATCAACTACTAAGCAGTGCGATACATTTAACATCCTAACGTTTGTCAAACGAAATTCCCATAGGATTTAATTTGTCGCGTATTTACATAATAAATGAACGCCTCTGCCTCGAAGCGGTGTAATCCAGTTTAAGCTGGCGATATCCGCTTTTATCCGGTTTTATCCATCATTGAGAGACTTGATTCTCGATCGGGGCACGATTTGCATGCTATTTCGTGTTAATGCCAATAGTGGGAGTGGAATGTAATTTGGTAATAGCCGAATTTACATAATATATGTTAAAGTGTTTGTTTTATAAGAAAAGAAGATTAGATTTGTCGTGTAACATGTATCTATAGTTTATGAGTAGTTACACAGTTTAGACAGAACCAAAGATAAATCCGCAAAAGGAGTTTTAATGAATAAACCATAGATGTAACAAAGGAAATATGCACTAAGCTTGTCAAAAACGGTTCGCTGAAATTAGGCGCAATGCACACAATGCTTGCGAAAACACATATAACAGAACAAACAGCAAGGCAATCACGTCATGCAGCCAGTTTTTAAATTAGCGATACCGATGGTAGGTTGTTCCCCATTTTACTCTTTTAATTACAGGTACCTATAGAAAGAACAGTTTTCTGGACTTCCATTTCAGAACTGTTTAGCTTCAACAAATACTCATTTTATACGGACTTTGTACTTTACACTGAAACTTCATTAAACTGCTTTAATCTAGTTCATAATAGATCGTATAAAAGTTTCATATTTTTCTTTAAGACCGTTATCTAAGACTTTCTTGCGGCAAAATTAAACTTTGCTCGGAAGTTTACGCTGCGCTTTTTGTGCTGAGTTTACTAAGTAAGCTTCTTTCTCGGTTGAGTTGGCACTTAAAATAATAAAAGTATATGAGATTTGGAATTAGGTTTAACTAATGGTTAAACTATTTTTTCTTCTTTTGAAGTATAATGATGTAAGTATATATGTACTTATCTAAAACGAGAATATTTCGGAATAAAGCTTTTAAAAAACAGCATTTGAAGCAATGTTTTGCTCAAAATGTGTTTGTGGGTGAGTAATGGATATTAGAAGGTAAAAATATACCAGGTACATTACTTAACCTACTACATCAGCAACTAGCAACTAGTAGCAACTACTAACATCTTAACAAATACCATAACATAAAAACACAGGTTTTTTTTACAATATTATACATATCAGGTGGTAGGACTTTACTGCAAAGTTCGTCTAGGTAGGTACCACCGCTTTGCCAGTTATTCTGCCGCCAAGCAGTAGTGCGCAAGCATTGCTGTGTTCCGGTTTGAAGGGCACTGTAGCTAGTGAAATTACTGGGCAAATGAGACTTTATGATCTGATCTCACAGTTTAGTAATCTTATTACTAGAATGTGCTGATGTCTCAGGATGACGTGCGCAGTGCAGTGTCACGCGAAACTCTATACTTTAGAGTTCCGAGTGACACTGCGGGCTGATATGGGCAGCCGTGTCGTTTAACATCAGGCGAAGGGCTAGCTCGTCACGTCATACCTTAACATAAAAAAAAAAAATATATGGATGTTTTGTAATTAGTTTTTTTATTTATTTTGTTAATATGTGATGTGTACAATAAAGAGTTTATCTATCTACCCATTCCCGGTGAGGATCTAACGAGGCTGCCCCAAAATATCCATCAATGTCCCATAGCGTTGGTGGAGATAACTGGACGAAACTTCCAGTATAGTATAGTATATATATATATATATATATATATATATATATATATATATCCTTCCAGAAATTCCCAATAGATCCTTAAAGTCCATTTTACCGTCTCTTTATACTTACGGCCTCAGTGAACAATTTAAGGCATAAATTTGTCTAGAATAGAATAGAATACGAAAAATATTTATGCATGTTAATGGTGTAAAATTAAGTGAAACAAAGAAAAATAAGCGTTGTTTGCTGCCACGACCCGGTCCCAACTCAGCATATTGAGGGTCTTCTATTGGGACCATTTCGGTGACGTCATGGCATTGTTTACAATTACTTAAATTAATAAAACGCGATATATAGTTAGATAATAAAGGGACGAATACATACACATATACAAAAATGTCTGTGTGTCTGTTAAGTATTGTTTCCTTTATTTAAATTCTCTTTTCTGAACTGTCGGTTGTGAGTTCGATTGCCACCCAGGACAAATATTTGTGTGAGTAACATAGGTGTTTGTTCTGTGTCTGGGTGTTATATTGTATTCTATGTATGTGTTTACAAACAAAAAGTATCTAAGTATTGTATCAGTTATATGGTTCTCATAGTATAAGCTTTGCTTAGTTTGGGGCTAGATGGCGTTGTGTGAGATGTCCACAAATATTATTATTATTTTCTCGTTCACGATGGCGAAAATCTTTAACAATCACTAAAAGCAAACAGCCAGTGATAATTAAACGCGCAGACGTGTAAACAGGCAGTGTCCCCATAAGCGAGTCGTCAATTCGCCATCGACTCCCTGTTTCCCTTCCGTCCGTGCCTCGATTCAATTAAACTTTAACCAACTTCTCGTAAACAACCAAATTAACCACAACACAGCCGATATGAAACTCTATTGCTATTGTCGTAGGTTTATTTTATGTTAAATCGGAGGAGATTGCGTCGATTATTTTGATGATTCCGTTGTTTTGACATCGTGATTGTGAAGGAATGGAAGTGTTTTATTAGGCTTCGAATGGGAATAAAATAATTGCAAAACTTTGATGACTCATAATAATAACTACAAAATCAAATGATATAAGAGAAAACTGACACATGTTTAGTTTTTTTTTAATACGTTTGCCGCAGCATCTGGAGCATCACAGATACTAAAATACATCGAAGATACTAAAATATCTGGTTTATCATCAGTCCAATACGTTTTCAGGCAGTGGAAAACGAGTCTTCTCTAACACGGAGAGAGTCTAGCTCATACTCATAGAATTATATAAAAGAAATAAATAAATGTAAAAAAGCAAAGCTTGTTCTATGGGAACCGATAACCGATACAGTGCTTACTATACTTTTTGTTTGTAAATACATACATATAATACAATATAGCACAGACACAGAACAAACTTCGGTGTTCATCACACAAACAATTGTACTGGGAATGTAACCCACAACCTACAGCTTAGAAGGCAGGGTAATTGACCAACTGACCTATCGGGCCAATCAAATATAGCTTGTTATTCTGTGGTAATAATCTACTATGCAAGTGCGGATTTGTGGATAACACATGATATCAAATTTTTAAATTGTTGAATATGTCGGTTTATCACAATTTTTTCCTTCACCTTTCTTTTTTTCCATTTGAGAGCGAATACAAAGTACGCACATAACATGAAAAATCTTTTGCAGGGACGAGTGAGGTTCGATCCAGGGTGCGACGGTGGTTTGCCACTGGACCACGCTCATTCTTAATTATATTGCTAACAATTCAATTTATTTGACATTACTACAATTGTCAGTGCCACGGTCATCACAGCTGTTTAAGTCACCACTAGGAGTTTTGGCGGGAAAACGAAAAAGATCGCATCGCCGCATTGTATTATTTTTCAAAACTTGTGTTATTTTCAGTGTTAGTGCATAAAATTGGTAGCATTTTATTCATTAAGGGCTGGATTACAGGCATGAGCTGGGAAAGTGGCATAATGATGGTGAAACGTTTCTTTTCGTGTTGTTTCCAAAACTCCATAGAAGCTTCAAGTAAATTTGCCACCACTTTGACTTGACTATGACTTGACGACTTCGACTGTGACTTGATACATATTTGCGTAAATATCATTAACTTGAAAAATTATCGATTACTTGACACTGGCTAAATACACAAAAGTGTGGAGCCAAAATATAAAAAAAAGTCACCACAATTACTAGTATTGGTAACATTTCTCATACACACTAACTTAAATAATGATTATAATCATTCTTTATTTAAACGATCGTCAATTGTTTAAAAATCTAAACATATTTATGTTACATCAGAGTCCTCAAATTGCGAGTGGAGAAGACAGAGCGGGTGTTAGGTCGTCGCCACACACTTTGATGGTATATAGTAAAATTTATGATAGCAACCACCGTCGCCAGCCATCAATCCCGCTTAGCACCTAATAGCGTTGCATGGAGCATTTGTCACTCAATCTGCGGGAACTTGGGTAAATGTTTATAAATGTCTGTCATGGTTTCGGGTAACGGTTTCATGTTAGCGAACGAAATTAATATAGAGATGTCAGCAGGAATGGGTTGAGCGTAGGTTGCAACCTATATAACTATAGGCCTCCAGCGTGTCTGCACCGGGCTGTGTCTGGAACAAGAATGATCGTAGTACACCGAGCGATCCCTTTATATAGCCAGATGAGTGGGGCAGCGACGACAGTTGCCGGTATTGCCACTGTAATAAATTTAAATGCTGCCACAGGGTAAATTACGGTACTGCCCGCTGCACATAGAGTTTATAACTGGACGTAGCCACCGTCAGAGATATAATACATAAACATATCTTCAACGTGTCATCAATGAGACGAAAACAAAAATTACATAAATTCACAAGGCAAAAATTCAAGAAGACAAGGCACTTCTTCAAACGTCGGGTACAGAGATTCTTAAAAGTTAAGCAACGCATTGGCAGCACCTTCGGTGTTGCAGGTGTCTATAAGCGACGGTAACTGCTTACCATCAGGCGAGCCGTCTGCTTCTTTGTAAAAAAATAATTATTATTTTAATTGTTTTCATTTTTTTTGCAGCAGATTTTAATACAAACCTAGGAGAATGCTGCTGCCCATTCCCTGGTTTTTATATGTTAGTGAATGATATGACGAGCTAGTCGTTCACCTGATGTTAAGCAACACGGCCGCACATAACAGAACAGTGTTATTCGGAACTCTAAAATATAAAGTTTCGCGTGACACTGCACTGCGCACATCATCCTGAGACATCAGCACAGTCTGGTAATAAGATTACTTGACTGTGAGATCAGATTATAAAGTCTCATTTGCCCAGTAATTTTGCTTGCTACAGTGCCTTTGAACTGGAAACAGAAGTGCTTGCACACTACTGCTTGGCGGTAGATAACAGGACTTTTCTGCAAAGTTTGTCTAGGTAGGAACCACCGCTTTGCCGGTTATTCTGCCGCCAAGTAGTAGTGCGCAAGCACTATTGTGTTCCGGTTTGAAAAGTATTGTAGCTAGTGAAATTACTAGGCATATAATATTTTATTGATCTCACTTGATGTTATCTCAGGATGACGTGCGCAGTGCAGTGTCAGCTAAACTCTATACTTTAGAGTTCCGAGTGACACTGCAACTGATATGGGCAGCCGTGTCGCTTAACATCAGGCGAACGATTAGCTCGTCACGTCATTTCTTTACATAAAAAAATAAATAAAAAAAGAAGCAATCCAGATTTAGTTTCATGACAATTAACTCAATCCTTTCTAAGGATTATCTATCAAACTATTTACAACAAAATTAATTTGTATGCTACGTCAATGAAATCAAATATTTTCCACCTGCATAGCAACATTTGCAGTTTACAGTTTCTATCTCCGGCCGTAAATCCAGCGATTCGCATAAACCGGGCACATTCCGCTGCGACCATTGCGCCACAACACCGTTGCTGTAAATCCTAATCCAAACAAAACGTGCGATGCACACGTTTGCAGTTTATGACCGCTTGCATCTCTGTTTTCTATATACGTGTCGTAAATTGGGTACAACGTGAAAGTTGTTTTGGCTGTGAAAGTGCGTTTTCAATATTCGGGATACAAAGAGAATTTAAAAATAAATAATTTTTATATTATTTGAAAGGCTTGCGGTTGAATTATTATGGTTATGGGTAGAAGTTGTCTGGAAGAGATCGCTTTATAGCGATAAAACCGCCCATTGTGACCTAAGTAGGTTTGTTTATAATTAGGTATGACTATACTTATAATTACTTATAACCTGATCGTCCCATAAACCTGCTTTACCTATCTAAGCTAATTAGCTTTCGTATTTCCAATATTTACTGTACTCTTATTTTATCTTTTATTTTTTCTCTAGTATTTCTCGGTTCCTATTTGTTCTCATGACTTTTGTAAACTTCTGAACTTTCTCTTTCTCTTTCTTTAAATGTTACTTGATTCCAATTTTATATGCCTGATTTCTATTTCCTTTTTTATGTATTATATTTAAATATATTTACTATAATATATATATTTTATGTAGTAATATATATATTAGTGTATGATTGAATATGTATATATGTATAATATGTAGTTTCATGTGTATGTATCCTTGTTTATCCATTGTTTAAACATTAATAAAAATATCTTTTTCGAATTTGTGCATTGGTTCCACCCCCTCTGGGTCTAGGCTGAAAATCAGCGCTGGATGTCTCTGATGACCAGCAATATGCTGAGCCGACGCCCATTCGATACTTGTTTATTTCTATTCATTATGTACATGTTATGTGTATAAATTTAACCTGTTTTTGTATTTTAATTTTAGACAAGTATTGAATAAATGTTTTTCTATTCTATTCTATCAAAAAATATAAAAAAATATTATAAGCTTTCCTGTTTTGTAGTTGGTCATCTTGGTGTCGATAAAGCGTTTATTTATCTATCTATATATTATGTCACCTGATAGTAAGTGACGTTGCCTAGAAGATACTTGTTCACTTTCGATTTGAAAACTCCAAATTGTAGTGTTTAAGAAACACAGACGCCGGAAAAGCGCTCCACTCTTTGGGTTTACTTTAATGTAACGTTATAAATAAATAATACAATATAATATATAATATAATAAATATATATGTGTGGATATTTCACACAGCGCCATATAGCCTCATTCTAAGCAAAACTTGTACTATGCAAACTAGATTACTGAAAAAAAAAATTGATTTTAAGAAACCGTGACACGACTAATGCTATAAGATAATTGATCCAGAAGAAGATGATGATGGATTGGGATTTGGGTTTAAAATGACCCACGGTGAAAAAAAATTACATTTCACAATCACCAAAATTAATTCTGTTAGTAATTACCTCAGACAAGCACCACCTCGTCAAGCAATAAGCTAAAATAGGTCAAAAGGAAAAAGGGCCAAAAAGTAGGAAAAAAGGCATTCAAAACTTAAAAGCACAAAGAAACTAAAAGCGTATGTGTTGCCTTTTGAGAGGCCCCCACTGCCCGAGCGGACCGGAAGTTGAGAGCACTAAAGCCTCTCTTTCATATCCGGCTATGAAAGTGGAATAATGCATCGTGAATTTTTAGATGCATTTTTGTTTATAACAGTATCATGAATTTTTGTGTTCGTTGGTGAATTACCTTATAGTTTTATTTTAAGGTTATTGTACATTTTGTATTACGCTATTCACACGTGTATTTAAATATATTTTTTACAGTTGTATTTTTATCGCCTGATCCAGTTTAATGTCTTGATATATTAAATAAATAAATATGTGTGGACATTTCACACAGAGCCATCTAGCCCCAAACTAAGCAAAGCTTGTACTGTAATATATACTATGTACTTTGTAAGAAATAGTAATGCGCAACGATCACATACATATATCCTGGACCTTAACTAGGAATCCTAGTTGTAAGCCAACTTGCTCAACAACCTCACCACAGATGCCGTCAAATAATAATAGGTGATAAATTTAGTTATTTTAATTTTTCAAACTAAAATAATATGACTAAGGGTGGTATATATAGAAAATATATATATGTTTAAAATAAATGAATTGTATTGAAACCAATTTATCCAAGAAATTTTTTATCTGATACTTATTTACATTCCCATAAAGTATTTTATCTGAATAATAATCATACTAACGCCCAACGGTCACATACATAGATCCTGGACCCTAACTAGGTTTCCCTGTGCCTCGGGAAACCAGAACTACGAGGACTATGGTCCCATAACACCCAGACTCAGAACAAGTATTTGCGCTTTTTTTCTGTGCACATATACTTGTCCTGCCGCGGGAATCGAACCCGCCGCTTCCAGGCTATGAGCTGACGTGCCCAACCACCACAGAGGTTGTCAATGTTTTATCTATCGAGTGCCAACGGACAAATATTATAGAAACGTGAATGTAAAAACAAACAAAAACAGAATTAATAATTTGATAAGCACTTAAATACATTTCAAAGCTCAAATACAAACTGTAAACAAACAAAACGAATAAGAAACAAAGGAAAAGTTATAATTGTAGCTTTGCGACTGGTCGTTTGCAAACTTTTCACAACTTTTCACTTAACAATTAGTGAAATTGTCGATTGAAAACGTTTAATTGAAAGACTATTGAATAATAGTAACAATTAACTTGTTACCAGCTGCTATTTATGTTTTATATTTATATATAGGCAGACGAGTTGTGCGTAAGTTGCAACCTATATAACAATAGGCCTTCAGCATGCGCACCGGACCGTGTCCGGAGCAAGAATGATCCGTATTACACCGAGCGCTCCCTTTTTATAGCCAGATGCCACTGTAATAAATTTAAATGCTACCACAGTGTAAATTACGGTACTGTCCGCTGCGCATACAGTTTACAACTGGACGTTGCCGCCGTCATATATACTATATTTTTTAACTATTATACATTTTTATTAACTGAAACAAATATACTTATTTACGTGTATTGATATATCGCAAGTATAGCGTACCCGAAGAGGTAACGTCACGGAGAATATTATGGGAAACAATAAATTAATATTTGACATTCATTTATTTGATATTTGACAATTCAAAGTTTTTTAAAATTATTCCAGAAAATGTTAGTTCGTTCTACGTTAATGCATATAATATTAAGTAAAAATTCAAAGGCACTTGGTATCAAGCATTTCTAACACATTTACCTTTGTATGTATAAAGTTAAAGATGACAGCTTCTGTGGAGTGGAGGTTGAGCAGTCGGCTCATAGCCCGGAGGTGGCAGGTTCGATCCCCGGAACAGGACAAGTATTTGTGCAAAGAAATAAAAAGCGCAAATGCTTGTTCTGTGTCTGGCTGTTGTGGGACCATGGTCCTCGTAGTTCCTGGGTCCCTAGATACAGGGAATCCTAGTTAGGGTCCAGGATCTATGTTTGTGATCGTTGGGCGTTATTATTATTATTATTAAAGAAGACCTTACCCACGATCCATCTTTTTTTTGATAGGTTTGCGTTTCACCACTATCTCACCTGATGGTATAGGCTGTAACACACTTGCCTGGAAGATACCTATAGTAAAAGTATACTTAAGATCTTTATATGTAACCAGTTGCGCCCCGCGGTTTTACCCGCGGATAAAAAGTATTTTAATTATACGCTCATCCCATGGGAAAATTTCACTTATCAGGGATAAAATGTGGCCTATATGTTAATCTAGTGTATAAACTATCTTTGGAACTGAATTTCATCCAAATCCATTCAGCCGTTTGAGCATGAAGAAGTAACAAACATACCCACAAACACACATACACACATACAAACTTTCACCTTTATAATATTAGTGTGATAGTGTGATGTGATAGCTCTTAACGGTGTCCTAAAAGTTTAACACTTTTATCTACAAAGCCAGCGATAACAGTAGGTCAACGTTGGTCAACGAACCAACTCAAATGGACGACTTTGCTGAAACACAAAAACTCGTATTATTTCTTTACAACCACATAAGTGTACAAAACGAATCATTCAAAAATAAACCTTGAAGGTTCTAGTTGTAGAGTCAAATATGGCATAAACAAGGTTGCACGTATGTCGTTTTTAGTTGTCGCAAACGTGGTACATTAAGGACACATGCTACAAAGGTGAGAGTAGTAACGCAAAGATTGTTTCAAGATAAGTCTCTTAAATTGCTCTCCGGCGGTCAGTAATGAAGGACAATAAATTATGTGCGGGTGTGTGCGTGGGATGTATGGGGGCAATCAGAGCTGAATACTTGTGGAATTCTTGTACACAATCTTGCGACTGAGATATACATAAAAATTTTTTTGTTGTTTTGGCTCCACACTCTTGTGTATTTAGCCAGTGTCAAGTAATTGATAATTTCTCAAGTTAAATAGTATATGTGTCAAATCAAGTCATAGTCCAAGCCATCAAGTCAAGTCATAGTCTCCACTTTTATTCCTAGTAAAGCGGTGGCAACTTTACCAGAAGTTTCTATGGAGTTTTGGAAACAACACGAAAATAAAGGTTTCACCATCATTATACCACGTTCCCACACTCATGCCTGTAATCCAGCACTTAACGAATAAAATGCCACCAATTTTATGCACTAACACTGAAAATAACACAACATTTGGAAAATAATACAATGCGGTGACGCGATCTTTTTCGTTTTCCCGTCAAAAATCCTTTTTTATTTTTTACACGCAATTCCTAAACGGCTGCATGGGTTTGTTTGTACTTTAGATACTTAATGGTAAGTACATGTTATTTGGTGAGGTACTAATTTTATTATTAAAAAAAAAAATTGCAAACCAAAAAACTTGAGAGGGAAGAATGAGAAAGAAAGAAGGAATGGAGAGACAAAAAGATAAGCGAAAAGTTTCTTATTTGCTTATTGTTTTTCATAACTAGTTCAGTGAGTATTTGATGACGAAGATATAATCCATGCATTTGATGTAGCGTCAGATGGGACTCTGATAAATCGAATTGGAATGAATATTTTGTTATTATATTCCTGTTTGGTGGGATCCTTTGGGAGCTATGTAATTAGCAAAAACACAACAACAAAAAGCGGTAAGTAAAAATAATAATATGTGTGGACATCTCACACAACGCCATCTAGCCCCAAACTAAGCAAAGCTTGTATTATGGGAAACCAGATAACTGATACATTACTAAGATATTTTTTGCTTGTAAATACATATATAGAATACAATATAACACCCAGACACAGGACAAACACCTATGTTCATCACACAAATGTTTGTCCTGGGTGGGAAGCGAACCCACAACCCACAGTTCAAAAGGCAGGGTTACTACCAACTGAGCTATCGGGCCTGTAAAGAAGAAAGCTAAAAGGCCAAATAAGAAAGATTTTCTCTCGGTGAGGTTCTCTATATAGCTAGAACCAAAAAATATTCAACCTTACTACCTATTTCGTTTTGAACCTTGGCTTAGCAAAACTAACATTTATACATAAAAACGCAAAGTTCCACGTAAGCCCCATCGGAGAGCGTTGAAGGTCGTAAAGTCATCTGCTGGCGGTCTCATAAACACCGCTTTATGGGTTTGTTCGTAAACGCTGTTGTGTCATACAAACCTTGGCAAATTACTTCTTCATGCTATTTTATGGGTTCCTTAGCTCCATCTTTTATTATAGCCCCAACTGTAAAGGTATTAAGAAACTTTAATGCTTCGCATTTTTATCAGCCTCTCCTTAGTTGCAGAAATTTATGATTATCATGAAAATATGAAAAAGCAAATAAAAAGTTTAAGATTCCTCTTATTTACTAGCTGCATCCAGCCCGTGGATTAAAAAAACCCGCAACGTCGCCTTCTTAACGTTTGATAATTGTCCCACGGGAACATACTATCGGGATAAAAAGTATTCTATCTGTTAATTCAGGTCATAAACTATCTGTGTTTCACATTTCATCCAAATCCGTTCAGCAGTTTTTGCGTGAAAGAGTAACAAAAATTCATACATACATCCATACAATACACTGAAACTTTCGCATTTACAATATTATATATATTATTATTGTAGGATACAGAATGTAGTAAATTAAATTTCTGATCAAATTTGGAATAAATTTTGCACACCAATTGTTTGATTGCTTCAATTGATAATAAGCAAGACGATTTATGACAATTTTTTTTTTATTTGGCGTCCGTTTTCCCTAGTTAGTGAAACGTTGTCAGATTTTTGTGTGGCTTTCCCGTCAAAGTGAGAGGACTATAATAAAATGAATAAATTAAATTTTGCACTCTATGTTCATTGTTTTTTGTACTTATATAAAGTTTAGGTGTAAATGCGACTGAAAAATAACAAATGTCAAAACGGAATATTGTAAACGCTGTCAGAAATAATTGTATTACAAGGACAGTTGAGCCGTGTCGCAGTGAAAAATTGCTCTGTTTGCTATTAAATTGAATTAGTGCGAAGCCAATTGAACAGTTGGATTTGGTCGAAACATTTTATTTTATATTCAATTTTTATGTAACGGTTAACAATTTTAACCAATTTAATAATATTATTCCAACCCAATTCGAGTCTAATTGGACTTTTTAAATAGATTGTAGTGGACTGATTATATAACTTGTTATAGTAGTCCTATAAAATTTTCATACTTCTATACAATTCAATTATAACTCTTTTTTTGTTCGACACCAAAAATATAGGATTTTTTTTTTCGCGAATTAGCGCTGTTGTAATTTGCTCCTTTCTTCATATTTTAACGTTCAGTAAGTAAGTAGGCCTATATTTAACAGTGGACATGTTCTAGACGATGATCAGTGTTTTAAGTGAAATGTACATCTTAATAATATATTATTCCTATATTATCCATTTTCTTCGTCCAAAGGTTGCTTGGAAGAGATCGCTTTTAGCGATAAGGTCGCCCATTGTTCCCCACTATTTGTGATTCATTGTATTATTTGATATTTTTGTTACTATGTTGTGTGTACAATAAAGAGTATCTATCTATCTATTCCGTCTGCGTGTCTAATGTCTAATGTCTTTTTATATGGAGTTTTGGCGGGAAAGCGAAAAAGATTGCGTCACTGCATTGTATTATTTTCCAAAACTTTTGTTATTTTCAGTGTTAGTGCATAAAATTGGTGGCATTCTATTCGTTAAGTAATGGATTACAGGCGTGTGTGTGCGTGCGGGAAAATGGTATGATTATGGTGAAACGTTTAATTTCGTGTTGTTTCCAAAACTCCATAGAAGCTTCAAGTAAAGTTGCCACCACTTTACTAGGAGTATGACTTTGACTAGACTATGACTTGACTGATGACTTCGACTGTGACTTAACACATTTTTGCGTGAAATATCGTTAACTTGATAAATTATCAATTACTTGACACTGGCTAAATACACAAAAGTGTGAAGCCAAAACATATGTCTTTTTATCAAAATCATGAAGTTGTGAAAGTCCCAAGCGTAAAACATCTCAATTTACCTTCAGACACCGGAGTCTTAAAAGCCGACCCCTAAGCGTTGATGTGAAAGTAATCGCCGTATCAAAGCGAAATTTGTCAAAAACACGAGCCTGCGTGCACTTCCATCAATTCTGTTCAATTAATAACTTTGAGCTATCTCTTTCAGACTTGTTGATATTTGTTAACAGTTGTCTCGCTCGAGTCCCCTTGTTTGAGAAGCCCCGTCGAGATGGAATATTGCCACTTTGTCGCGCCAACCTCCCGCAGGCTGTTTAAACATAGAGTAGAAATTGCAATGTTTTGAGAAATAAAATGTTGAAGAGTTATTGGGAAATAGACTTCAAAGGATTTGAGTGAAGAAATTGTAAAACTCTTGTCTCTTATGTATATCCAAATGAATAATTTATTTACGTAATTACATAATTATAATTATACCAGAATTTTAAACGAATCAGTGTATTGCTGACACAAATTATGATGATTATCTTTTCTTCTTAATATATATAACTCAAAGGTGACTGACTGATTGACTGACTGACATAGTGGTCCATCAACGCACAGCCCAAACCACTGGACGGATCGGGCTGCAATTTTGCATGCAGGTAGATATTATGACATAGGCATCCGCTAAGAAAGGATTTTTTGAAATTCCACCCTTAAGAGACTGAAATGGGTGGTTGAATTATTTTCCCATAGACCACGCCGCGGGCGAAGTTGCGGGCAGAAGCTCGTTTTATAATATGTTGTGTGTACTTAGTCGACTTACATACATATTTATTTACTTACTTATTTAAAAATACTAAATCTCACTATTATCAGACTGTTAATGATGACTGACACTTCCTTTTCACGTGCTTCAGAAACTAGGTGACGAGAATGATGAGTCAGCTATGAACTTGACATCCACAAGGCGCGTACGTAACTGCGTCTTGAAGAATTACCGCGAACGCCAAAAATAATATTCAAAATAGAAATTCAGTCAGTTTATTTTGAGAACACCTATGCTATTGTCGCTAAAGTTCAAAAATTGGCATTAAAAAGGTTTAAATCACTACTTATACACGGTGGAATTGAATTCGCTCTTTTCCTTAAATGTATGTACTCAGACCATGATATATCATGTACATATTGTATGTATTTCTCATATTAGGTCTTTACCTATGAAATTGCCGTTTTGTTTGAAAAAAGTTAATGTATTTTTTTTTTCGAACTTATTTATTTCTTTTATTCAAAGTAATCACCCCTGCAATCAATGCATCTTTGCCAACGCTGTGGCAGTTTATGGATGCCCTTCTTGAAAAAATCAGCAGGACGGGAGACAACAAACTCTTCAAAGGCGTTTTGTACTGCCTCTCGGGAATTGAATTTTTTTCCCGCTAAAAAGGTGTCCAAATTTTGGAAAAAGTAATAGTCGGTAGGCGCAAGATCTGGTGAGTATGGCGGATGAGGGAGAGCTTCCAAACCCAACTCATGCAGCTTAGAGACGGTCTGTTGTGCAGTATGGGGTCGCGCGTTGTCGTGAAGTAGCAGTGGAGACGACCGATTGACCAAAGCTGGTTGCAGACGTGCGAGTTTCGCCATCATTGTGGTCAGTTCTTCAATGTACACATCTGCAGTAATGCTCTCGCCGTTTTTTAAAAAGCTATGATGAATCACACCTGCACTAGACCACCAAACTGTGACCATCACCTTTCTAGGGGTCATTTTTCGTTTTGCACATTGCTTTGGTACCGAACCAGGATCTAACCAACTTGCTGAGCGCTTTCGATTGTCAAAAAGAATCCATTTTTCGTCGCACGTAACAATTCGGTTCAAAATTCTTTCATTTCTGTGCCTGTTAAGCAGCGCAAGGCAAGTCTCGACGCGTACGTTGCGCTGGCGATCGTTAAGTTCGTGGGGCACCCATCTATCAAGCTTTTTTATCTTGCCAATCTGTCGCAAATGGACCAATATTGTTTTGATGCTAGCATCAAAAGCTGCTACCAGCTCAGCTGTAGATTGAGATTCATCAGCTTCCACAATCGCCTTTAATTCATCATTGTCGACCAAAGTTTCCGGACGACCACGAGGTTCATTTTTCAAGTCAAAATTCCCAGAACGGAACCGAGCAAACCAATAACGGGTTGTACGTTCGTTTGTACAGTTCTCTCCGTAAACGTCGTTGATGTTACGTGTCGTTTGTGCCGCGTTGGTGCCACGACGGAACTCATATTCCATAATTACACGAAATTTCAAAGTATCCATTATGAGGAAAAATGTTGAAATGTAATGAAAATACAACGCTAATCAATAAACAAAAGACTTATATTGTAAATAGAATGATATATTTTTAAAACAAAATTAATTTGAATTTAGAATTCATAGCCAATCAAAACTTTTTTTTGTTTGAAAAAGTCTGTACTGCAATACGGCAATTTCATAGGTAAAGACCTATTATATATATATATATGAGACATTCGTACAAGGTCCAATAAAATAACTGCATGAAATGTCTATTTAACGCTACACACAGCGCGAGTTTGAGTGCTTTGTAAATGTTTTGTAGGCAATAAAACACCTGCTTTGTTCAATGCCATAAAGCTTTTCTTTGAAATTTAATTTGATAATACCTAGATTTAACTTTTATTTCATACGTACTTTTTTTATTTAGTTATATGGGGGCGTTCTATAGTATGGACTGAATACATACATTAAAGGAAAATAACGAATTAAATTCCACATTGTATAATACAGGACTATCATAGGGTTTCACTTAAAATTATCCCCTTTTCCCGCAAAGAAATTGAAACGAGTATGTGTAGTGGAATAAAAAATACCCTATATTGATTTTGGTAATGTTATCAATCTGTGTACAAAATTTAGGAAAAATTGGAACAGCAGTTGTGGGCGTGAAAGGAAAAAACATTGTCTGTTTGTTTGTGTGAATCCTCCAGCGCCTCCGAAACATCTTATCGTAAAACAATTTGTATTTACCGAGCCCGTTTTGTATAGTCTATAAGAATATAAACTTCCTACATAAAATATTAGGCGTTGCTGGCAACATACCAAAGTGTAATTTTATTTCCTCGTATTCTCTAGATATTCAGAGCAAGTGATATCAGTAAACTATCGACGCATTGGGAATAATACCGCAACTCTGTTATATGTTAAGAAAAGCAAGTTTCTTAGTATTACAGTTGCTGGTATCTTGTGTACTTGTACAAACCCAAGAACTTTGTAAGGAAGAAGTTCAAGCAACAATGTGAGTTTTTTTGTTTTTAGTTTAACTTAACCATCCAATACACATACTTATATGCAACTCTCTTTTGTTTCCTTTAGTTGGTGTTTCCAAACCAAAAAACAAAAGAGATTTGATAACACTGAAAAGACATTGTACGTGTTACCTTTAGGTAAAACATTATGCATAACATCAAAAGTGACGTGGGTCGTTTCCCGCCTGGTGACGCTGTAAAGTTCGGTAGAGACCAACAGCATTAGCCCGTTCAAAAAGAAGCTGTGGGTTGATTATTTGTATACCATGTTTTTGTTCCATACTAAGATGTTTGAGAATATATAAAAACTTTTTTTTATATTAGTGAATGATGTGACGAGCTAGTCGTTAACCTATATTAAGCAACACGGCCGCCCATAACAGAACAGTGTCACTCGGAACCCCAAAAGATATTTCACGCGACACTGCACTGCGCACATAATCCTGAGACATCAGCACAGACTGGTAATAAAATTACCCGATCAGATCATAAAGTCTCATTCGCCCAGTAATTTCGCTAGCTACAGTGCCCTTCAAACCGGAACACAGTAGTGCTTGCGCACTACTGCTTGGCGGCAGAATAACTGGCAAAGCGGTGGTACATACCTAGACGAACTTTGCAAGAAAGTCCTACCACCTAGTAAAACTATTCTTAGTTCTCATGTGGAACAGAATCCTGGCATCATAATTTTTGAGCTACCTGACTGTTTTTTCTCAAAATTATTGTCATAATACGCGACAACATAATCAACTGCTTAACATGCCCCAAAAATTACGGTAGGGTACTATTATCTGTTCCGTGGCAAGCTTTAATTATAAACTATTGTGGCGTGCTGGCCCACGAAAAAGTTTCTATACCAATCTCATAGATAAACTTTCCAGCTAGTTGCTAGGGGCAACGAATGTTGTTGATATAGACTTCACATTAGAGAAAATTTTATTTTCCGCATTTTGGTTTTTGTAAATATCTTTTTAATTAATATATCTTATACAAAGTCAATCGGCATATCATTAATTCAGCAAACCTATGGACCTCCTTCTATTACAACAAAAGTGTGCCTAACTTAGCTTTACTGGTGACCCCGACGTGATTACTGGTGACCTGTTTTGAACCGAAAGTCCACGTTTGCAGTAAATGTGTGTGATTTTGATTTTGTTGCTGATTGCGATAATTCTGATACTGATTCGCATTAAGATGTCGCTCTCAACCGATAAGAACGAAGATGTTTGTCGTGTTGGCGTGCGCATTCCGCCGTTTTGGCCTGAAAAGCCGGCCATTTGGTTCGCGCAGATCGAGGGCCAATTCGCGATATCGAACATTACTACGGACAATACGAAGTTTTTCTACGTTATCGGCCAACTAGACCCACAGTATGCTTCTGAGGTGGAAGATATAATCATCAACCCGCCCGACACCAACAGGTATGAAAAATTGAAGTCGGAACTTATCAAACGACTGTCCGCGTCACGAGAAAAGAAGGTCAAGCAATTACTTATGCACGCAGAACTTGGAGACCGTAAGCCATCTCAGTTTCTAAGACATTTGCAACATTTGGCTGGACCTGGAGTTCCCGAAGATTTTCTACGTACTATCTGGACCAGTCGCCTACCAAGTAGCACGCAAACGATAATCGCTTCGCAGATGACGTCTTCGCTGGAAGCGCTCGCAGATCTCGCTGACCGCATCCATGACGTTGTTTCGCCTACAGCGCACGTAGCATCAACATCAAGTGCCATACCAGGAAGCTCTTTAGAAGCCATGAACCAACAGATTGCTGAACTTACCAAACAAGTGCAAGCTCTAACTGCGCAGGTGAACCGGCATTCACGTGCACCGAATCGTTCAAACAAGAAAACGCGCGGTCGTTCTAGCTCCACACGGTCACAGTCGAACTATAGAAAATTTCCTGTGTGCTGGTATCATAATAAGTTCGGCAATGAAGCAAGTAAGTGCGTAAAACCGTGCGACTACCATGCGGGAAACGCGAACAGCAGTCGGTAATGGCGACGACCGATTGCCAAACTTCCGGTCGCCTATTTGTCACGGACGGCGCTACGAAGATGCAGTTTCTCATCGATACTGGCAGTGACGTATGTGTCTTCCCCCGATCGGCACTCAAGGAACGTCGTGAGAAAACAAATTATGAGCTGTGTGCGGCAAACGGTACACCCATTTCTACTTACGGCTACGCTCATTTAGTGCTGAACCTAGGCTTGCGCCGCGACTTTACTTGGCGATTCATCGTAGCGGACGTTACAAAGGCCATAATAGGTGTAGATTTTTTATCATTTTACAACCTCATCGTGGATTGTCGAAATCAACGTTTAATCGACAACACCACAAGCCTTACGTCCCCAGCTTCACCTGCACAGTCAACTGGGAACATTTCATCGGTAAAAGTTATTTCTGGAAATTCCGTATATCATAACATACTAAGCGAATACCCTGAGATTACTAGACCTTCCGGTGTCCACCGTGTTCCGAAGCATAATACCATGCATCATATACAAACTACTGCAGGGCCGCCAATAAGCAGCACACCACGAAGACTAGCACCGGATAAATTAAAAATCGCAAAAGACGAATTTGCAGATATGTTGAGGAACGGAACAGCCAGACCTTCAAAGTCACCATGGTCATCACCACTTCATCTTGCGCCTAAAAAAGATAACGGCTGGCGTCCATGCGGTGACTACAGAATGCTCAACGCTAGAACCGTACCAGACAGCTATCCCATTCGACACATACATGACTTTGCACATTGTCTCTCCGGCTGTCAAGTATACTCGGTTATCGATCTCGTAAAAGCTTATAATCAAATTCCTGTCTGCCCTGAGGATATTCCGAAGACCGCAATCACGACGCCGTTTGGTTTATACGAATTTCCGTTCATGACGTTCGGACTACGTAATGCCAGTCAAACGTTTCAACGATTTGTGGGCGAGATGCTTAGGGGCCTTGAGGAGTTCTGCTTCCCGTTTCTGGACGATTTTTTGATCTTCTCACCTGATCAGGAATCACACAAGAAGCACCTTCATCTGCTCTTCAACAGACTCAAGGAATACGGCATGGTAATCAACACGAACAAGTGCATATTCGGTGTATCAGAGGTAACGTTTTTAGGACACAGCATCTCAGCAGCTGGCACTAAGCCGTTACCATCGAAGGTAGAAGCAGTTGCGAATTACCCTCCACCGAAAACCGTTAGAGAACTGCGAAGATTCCTAGGAATGGTGAACTTTTACAGAAGGTTTATTCCTGACGCAGCGCGGCATCAAGCGCCTCTGAATGCACTGCTCACAGGATCAGTTAAAGGTTCACATCCCGTGCATTTATCAGAAGAAGCTACTAAAGCATTCATCGCCTGCAAGGAAAGTCTCTGCCAAGCAGCACTACTTGCTCATCCAGACTGCCAAGCGAAGCTCGCTATAGTTACCGATGCTTCAGACACAGCAATGGGCGCAGCTTTACAACAGCATAAAGACGGCATGTGGGAACCTTTAGCATTTTTCTCTCGAAAGTTTTCACCATGTCAACAGAAATACTCGCCTTACGATAGGGAACTTCTCGCCATCTACGAAGCAATAAAATACTTTCGTCACATGGTGGAGGCGAGAGACTTTATTATTTACACTGACCATAAGCCCATAACTTTCGCATTTCATTCACGAAAAGAAAAGTGCTCACCAAGACAGTTCAGACATCTGGATTTTATTTCACAGTTTTCTACAGATATCAGGCATATTTCAGGAAAGGATAACGTTGTGGCTGACAGTTTATCACGCATCGAAGAGATTACTCAGCCCATCGATCTATCCAAGCTTGCTCAAGCACAAAGCACAGATCCTGAACTAGAACAACTTTTGGATAGCGATACTTCTCTGCGCTTGACAAAAATCAAACTGCCTGGATCTCACACAGAAATCTATTGTGACAAGAGCAGCAATGTGGCCAGACCTTATGTGACCAAAGACATGCGACGGCAAGTGTTCGAAAACTTGCATTCTTTTAGCCACCCTGGCATAAATGCGACGACGAAACTGATATCGGAACGCTATGTATGGCCTAGTATGCGAAAAGATTGTAGAGAGTGGACTCGTTCCTGCCTAGCATGCCAACGATCAAAAATAACACGTCATGTCTCATCTCCATTAGCATCATTCAGCTTACCTCGAGCCAGATTCATGAAAATCCACATAGATTTGATCGGACCTTTACCTCTCTCACAAGGGTATCGTTACTGTCTCACATGTGTAGATCGCTTCACACGATGGCCCGAGGCTATACCATTACAGGAGATAACAGCTGAAACAGTGGCAAAAGCTTTAGTTCACGGATGGATATCCAGATTCGGCTGCCCTGAAGATATCGTCACTGATCGTGGTCGACAGTTTGAATCAGAACTTTTTAAGCATCTGTCCCACATCATCGGATTTCAACGCAGACGAACTACAGCCTACCATCCAGCATGCAATGGACTCGTCGAAAGATTCCACAGACAGCTTAAAGCCGCCATTACATGTCATGCGACGAGCAGCTGGCTTGAAACACTTCCACTTGTACTACTGGGAATCCGGGCGGCTTTTAAGGAAGACTTACAAGCGACTCCAGCTGAGCTCGTATATGGAGAGACACTACGACTTCCAGGTGACATTTTTTGTCAATCGGCTGATGGCACAGAGGACTTGACAGTATACACTGAAAGACTGCGCACATTCGCCAAAAATTTGTTGCCATTACCAACTTCTCACCATGGGAATAACCGCTCCATATTCATTTTCAAAGATTTAGCAACAGCATCCCACGTCTTTCTAAGAGATGACACCTCGCATCCATCTTTTCAAGCAGCTTACACAGGCCCGCATGAGGTGATAGAACGAGGGGATAAAGTTTTCAAGCTCCGCATAAAAGGCAAAGAAGTCACGGTATCAGTCGACCGCATTAAACCTGCCTACATACTTCGTGAGTTGGACCATTCTCCCGTCGTGGCAGCACCCGAGACCCGAGACGCTCCAGTGACCACCACTCGATCAGGACGAACAGTGCGTTTTCCAGAATATTATCGCCCGTAGGACGGTCTCTGGAGGGGGGTGATGTGGCGTGCTGGCCCACGAAAAAGTTTCTATACCAATCTCATAGATAAACTTTCCAGCTAGTTGCTAGGGGCAACGAATGTTGTTGATATAGACTTCACATTAGAGAAAATTTTATTTTCCGCATTTTGGTTTTTGTAAATATCTTTTTAATTAATATATCTTATACAAAGTCAATCGGCATATCATTAATTCAGCAAACCTATGGACCTCCTTCTATTACAACAAAAGTGTGCCTAACTTAGCTTTACTATTAATAAAAAAAACTTGTTTAATTGGTTGAGAATAAATTGTATTAACAATGAAACCTATATGATATTGACTGACCCGATAGCTCAGTTGGTAGTAACCCTGCCTTCTAAACTGTGGGTTGTGGGTTCGTTTCCCACCCAGGACAAACATTTGTGTGATGAACATCGATGTTTGTTCCGTGTCTGGGTGTTATATTGTATTCTATGTATTTACAAACAAAAAGTATCTAAGTATTGTATCAGTAATCCGGTTCCCATAGTACAAGCTTTGTTTAGTTTGGGGCTAGATGGCGCTGTGTGAAATGTCCACACATATTTATTTATATAACCCATAAATTTTCTACTGGTTATAATTCGGAAGCGCACAAGACTGCGTGAGATGATATCATCATCTCCGTTTCGACATAGGAGTTTAAGGCGCGGATAGTCCTTCACCCCTATGATGTAAAGTTGACAACATTGGTGTCGATTCTGTGTCGCATACACTAAAGCTAAACGAAATGAACATATTTCCGTCATTTTCATTTCCCCTTTATCAGAAGAGTACCGCCATACTTTAAGTTTACTTTCGTTTTAGAGAATGCGACACAGAATCGACACCATTATTCGTAGATAACACACTTTTTTTAGAGGTAACCAATCAGTAATTTACCGTTGTTAAGTTTACTGATCGTTTAAGAACGGATAGTTGAACTTCGCTATGCGCTACCGCCCATTGGACCGTAAACATGTCTTACTATACGTATTCCTATTCTGAGTCTGTTTATTCTAAGGAAAGGCATAGTTTTATACAATTTTCTAGCGGTGCAAATACTTAATAGAGACAACAAGAAAAGTGTTATTGGACACATTCTTAGATAATTAAGTGTTTAAGAGATTAGGTTAAACGTAAATTACTTATTAGCCATTTGGATGGTATACTATTATTAGTAGAGTGCTCAAAAAAGTTTTTCTAGAGAAGAAAAAAACATGCAAATAAGTATTTCAGCGAATGTTGATTAACTTTAATGATCGGTTAGAGACGGGCAGCAGCGCTTCGCTATTAGCGCTACCATTCTTTGGATCTTAAACTTGTATAACCATAAATAAGTACCCACTGAAACTATTTAGCGGTTTTGTCACACTAATATTAGGTCTTTACCTATGAAATTGCCGTTTTGTTTGAAAAAAGTTAAAGTATTTTTTTTTTCGAACTTATTTATTTCTTTTATTCAAAGTAATCACCCCTACAATCAATGCATCTCTGCCAACGCTGTGGCAGTTTATGGATGCCTTTCTTGAAAAAATCAGCAGGACGGGAGACAACAAACTCTTCAAAGACGTTTTGTACTGCCTCTGGGAATTGAATTTTTTTCCCGCTAAATAGTTGTCCAAATTTTGGAATAAGTAATAGTCGGTAGGCGCAAGATCTGGTGAGTATGGCGGATGAGGGAGAGCTTCCAAACCCAACTCATGCAGCTTAGAGACGGTCTGTTGTGCAGTATGGGGTCGCGCGTTGTCGTGAAGTAGCAGTGGAGACGACCGATTGACCAAAGCTGGTTGCAGACGTGCGAGTTTCGCCATCATTGTGGTCAGTTCTTCAATGTACACATCTGCAGTAATGCTCTCGCCGTTTTTTAAAAAGCTATGATGAATCACACCTGCACTAGACCACCAAACTGTGACCATCACCTTTCTAGGGGTCATTTTTCGTTTTGCACATTGCTTTGGTACCGAACCAGGATCTAACCAACTTGCTGAGCGCTTTCGATTGTCAAAAAGAATCCATTTTTCGTCGCCCGTAACAATTCGGTTCAAAATTCCTTCATTTCTGTGCCTGTTAAGCAGCGCAAGGCAAGTCTCGACGCGTACGTTGCGCTGGCGATCGTTAAGTTCGTGGGGCACCCATCTATCAAGCTTTTTTATCTTGCCAATCTGTCGCAAATGGATCAATATTGTTTTGATGCTAACATCAAAAACTGCTGCCAGCTCAGCTGTAGATTGAGATTCATCAGCTTCCACAATCGCCTTTAATTCATCATTGTTGACCAAAGTTTCCGGACGACCACGAGGTTCATTTTTCAAGTCAAAATTCCCAGAACGGAACCGAGCAAACCAATAACGGGTTGTATGTTCGTTTGTACAGTTCTCTCCGTAAACGTCGTTGATGTTACGTGTCGTTTGTGCCGCATTGGTGCCACGACGGAACTCATATTCCATAATTACACGAAATTTCAAAGTATCCATTATGAGGAAAAATGTTGAAATGTAATGAAAATACAACGCTAATCAATAAACAAAAGACTTATATTGTAAATAGAATGTCATATTATGAAAACAAAATTAATTTGAATTTAGAATTCATAGCCAATCAAAACTTTTTTTGTTTGAAAAAGTCTGTACTGCAATACGGCAATTTCATAGGTAAAGACCTATTATTATAAAGGCGAAAGTTTGTATGTGTGTATGTTTGTTACTCCTTCACGCTCAAACGGCTGAATGGATTTGGATGAAATTCGGTACCTAGATAGCTTATACACTGGATTAACACATTTTATCCCGGAAAAGTGAAACGTTCCCATTGGATAAGCAAATAATTAAAATACTTTTTATCCACGGGTGAAACTGCGGGGCGCAGCTAGTAATAGTATAATTTTAATTCTGAAGAAGTTTTTTATATAGAATCGCAAAAGGCGGTGTTCCTAGTTAGTCTATTTAACAATCTTAGCGTTACCGAGAAATGTTAACGAAACTCGTGAAACGTGTCTCAATTACAAATTAATTAAGTACCCATCTTAGCAACGCAGGGCTGCCATTACAGTAAATAAAATGGTGTTTTCTATGAAATACTAGTACAATGAAGCTTTTTTTCTTAAAATTCTTTGCAAGATGGTGCTGAAAATCAGCTATTTTGAATCCTCAACCATTTCATGGCACTTAAACATAATAACTATAACGGAACTATATATATCAAAATATAAGGTAACTACTTTACAAACATTTGCGGCCTCTGTGGTATGGTAGTTGAGCAGTTCGGCTCATAACCTGGAGGCGGCGGGTTCGATTCCCGTGGCAGGACAAATATTTGTGCACAAAAAAAAGTGCAAATACTTGTTCTGAGTCTGAGGAGTTATTATTATTAGTATTTAGTTGATAGAACAATGACAAGTTGTCGGTAAAAAAAAACAGATTTTTTCTAAGCAAGCAGGCAACTTCGTAGACCCTCTCCATTTTTTTGAACGGGCTAATGCTGTTCGTCTTTACAGCGTCACCGGGCTGGCTCTCCATCAGGTGAGACAGTGTTAAAATGCATTGACTATAAACAATTCAAAAAAAGAATAGGAGTAGTTCAAATCGCATACCGTAACTCTTTTCCAACACAGCTATTAAACCGGCAATGATCTAATAAACCTGTAATTTTATTTAACACAGCCAATAACTCTGAGTATATATAAGCCAAATAGAAAGTTACAGCAGCGCAGTTAATCTAATGTAACCTCAGAGGAGTGCCAGGCTACCATTAACTGTGCTGATTTACCGGCCGTAACCAAACCTGAAAGTTTCAGTGTGTGACCCTGTTTTAGTGGGGATTTATATTATTTTGTTGGAATTACCTATTGTTTAATGTTTGGTGAGTTTAAGATTTTAATTGTGTTCTAAACTGTCAGGATAGGTTGTTGAACGATCATAGTTTCGTCATCTAAAACGCTTGATCTCAGTAGTTCCATTGCATAGTTCCACGATAGAACTAGTGGAGAAAATTCTCTACTGTTGAATGGTACTTAAAGTGCTTAAATATGATGGAACTAGTGGAAAAAAATCTTTCTGGTTGAATGGTATTTCAAGTGCTTAAATATGATGGAACTAGTGGAGAGAAATCTCTTCGGTTGAATGGTACTTAAAGTGCTTAAATATGATGGAACTAGTGGAGAAAAATCTCTCCGGTTGAATGGTACTTAAAGTGCTTAAATATGATGAAACTAGTGGAGAAAAATCTCATCGGTTGAATGGTACTTATAGTGCTTAAATATGATGGAACTAGTGGAGAAAAATCGCTTCGGTTGAATGGTACTTAAAATGCTTAAATATGATGGAACTAGTGGGAGAAACCAAACTGCTCAACAGAACTAATTTAAAAAAAATCAGGGTTAGCCAACTGTGCAGTTTAAAATTTTTCTTTTTATTTGATATATATAAGTGTTTCTTATGGATATTTTTTATATCTGTATATATATAAATGAATCTCTATTTTCCTTGGTCATCGCATCACGCATATGAATGGATGGATCATTTTCGACATTCTTTTTATTGTGTTTATTATTGTTAGGAAAAGGAGCAGGTTTTTATTAAAGAAACAATTAAGAAAGTCGAGCAGAAAATTAGAAAATTTTCACTATGCGGGCAAAACCGCGGGGCGTAGCTAGTTTTACATATAGTTACTTACACAAAATGTAACAAAAATATCTACTGGAACGCTGAAAACAAATAAATAGATTACCTCTTATATTGGGTAATAATAATAAACTAATTGATATAAATGTTATATTATTATAATTAAAAGACTGGAACACTTAATTAGATTATATTTTCTTTATTATATTAATGGTATAATAATTAATAGGCCTTAAACAAATATAAATGAAACGACTATTTATTGTAAAATAACGTATTTTTATTATTTCGGTACCTCTCATTCATCATTGAAGCAATATCGATTAAATAATACATACATTTACTTATTAATAATTATACTAAACAGTTACTTATAATTAACATTTAAACGCATAATAATCACATTATAACTGGCACTCAATGTCATTATATAGACACGGTTTTTATTTACACACCAAAATTAAACACTACGATTTTAATGACTAGTCACAAAACAAAAATATGCATAAACTATATAATCGTGTTAGTAGATTATTATGACTCTTTTTTTAATGTTGATATATATAATTACTGATATTTCGCTAAAAGTCATATTACAAAATGTGCTAAAATTTTTTTTATGAAATAATGTAATGTGAGATTTCTGATATCCTTTTGAAATATATGCTGATTTGTGAATGAAATATTAATTCAGACAGCCTCTGTGGTGTGGTGATTGTGCAGGTTGGCTCATAGCTCGGAGTTGGCGGGTTTGATACCCACGACAGGAAAAGTATTTGTGCACAGAAAAAAAAGCGCAAATATTTTTTCTGTGCCCAAACACTTTCTGTGTTTTGTGTCCGGGTGTTGTGGGGCTATGCCCTCGTAGTTCCTCAGTTCCTAGACACAGGCAATCCTAGTTAGAGTCCAGGATCTATGTATGTGATAAACTCACGAAATAAAAATACAAGGAAACTTTAACGATCATAATAATAATAAGTTCATTTATTTGAACAGTAAATGATCGTTTCAACAAAAAAACGTGTATATCAAAGATTTGCACAATAGTACATTATATGTGTGTTGATCCTTGAATCCCACACTAGGATGACCTGCGTCGTGAGATTTAGCCTCGACCAATTTATATAAAAGATTAAAAATAAGAGTAGCTTTAATTCTAGTAGGTTATGGTATTAATTATAATAAGTCCACTTAAAAAAAATCTTTTACCAGAAATTGAAAAAAAAAAACGAGTGTGCTAGACCACACAACTGAAGTAAAACTTCTTTAGTTTAGCTCTATCTATCGGCTGGTATAACTTTGTTTTTGCTTTCTTTAATGTTGTCACTATTTCGACAATTGAAATTGTCATTTTACCGGACATACCAACATAATAATATAATTTTTTTACTTTGTTATATTGACGATAGAGATCTACGTTAACTTACACCTTTCAAGTTCCGTTCGCCTTGCCAGCTACTCCCCAAGTCAAGCGCGCTTAAAGAAGTTTTACTTCTAAAAATTTTTCATGGTATAAAATCTAAAATGTATTCTAAGATTTATACACAATATACTAGCAAGAAGACATTTAGTTTAATAAATAACAAATACCTACAACATTGAAATCCACAGGAAACTTTATGAATAATAAACAACACGACATCGACATCGATTTCACGAGAAAAACAACACCAATATTAAAAGCTAACTTAGAATCGATTAAACTTAGTTCGAGATCCCAATGCAAAAAACTTTCACGCAAGGGTTTTTAAAATCTATCGAATTTACACCCTAAATCGTTGAAATATTTTTATTGATTGGGTATGTACACCAGTTGACAGTTTCTTTAGTCCTATTCCTGCTGTTAAGTGCAAGGAATTTAAATCGTACCTAATGTTTTGCATAATCTGATACCAAGACGGTGCCCGCTGATGCCATGCCAAATGTCACAATGGTAAAATATCGTTCAGTGAGATCTCAAACTAATAATTTAAACTACGCAGAAAGCGCCAACTAGTGTTCAACGCATCGTGTCTAGAAAACACCCTGTTTGAACCATAGCTTCATTTTACAAGTCGATAGCATAGTTAATTTAAATTAAAAAGATTTTTGATTTACAAATATCAATCAAATCTAAAAGATCGGGGTTTCAAGTCTTAAAATGGCAAGAAAGTTTTACGGTATTGTTACCGTCCTAATAATATTATAAACGCGAAAGTTTGTATGTATGGATCTTTGTTACTCTTTCACGCTCAAACATCTGGGACTGATTTGAATAAAATTTAGAATATAGGTAGAGGGGCGTAGTAAAAAAATAAAGTAAGCATTGTATAACGCGTTACAATAAAAAAAGATATTTGAAAAGCAGTTTATATTACTGTCTCACTCGCACTGCTCTTAGTCATAATGGTGGAAATGGGAATACCATATTTTCTTGCTTTCATCAAAATAGTTTTTTCAGTGACACACGTTATAATGAACATTTAAATATCTATAATAATAACATAATACGGCAGATTTATGCAGCATTGTATTATGTCTGTGATCAATGAATTTATAAATATTTAAACACCTGTACTCTATTAGTCATTTGACATACAATAACATAAAAATTACAAAATGCGAAACACAACCTTCATTTCAAATCCTTGCTCAAACTAAATAATAATTCAAAGGTTTATATATATTTTATAATATTTATATAAATACTGAAATAGCAGATAACTATTAGTTTTTGCGATAATAGATAGAGAGCATAGTAACAAAACAAGTTATAAATTAATATAAGGAATAATATATTTTTATAATTATGTTATTGTAAAAATTAGACATCTAAATCTTTATATTACAATTTGACTATTTAATTTTTTGATTCCATTTATCCTATGACATATATTTTATTATGAATATGCAGACATCGATACATTGTTTTATTATTACAATTGGGTATAATAAACATTTATTTCATAGTTTTTGCGATCTTTTTTGACTTCAAAGAATTTAAAGTATCGACATTTTAATAAAATAGAAGAAAATTTGTCATATTATAAAAAATAATCAAAAAGCGTAGTAATACTGTGCGTATGCACAGAAAAAAAAATTATAATTATTGGAGACTGTTTGATAATGAAAATAAAAAACTAAATAAAAATATATATATATATATATATATATATATAGTATATATACTATATATATAGTATATACTACCAACTGATTATTGTGGCTATAACCTAAAGTTGGTAGGTATTGCTTGATTGAAACTGATTGAAAGTTAAATTGAGGATTTGATTGTTTCAATGTGAAAGTTTATGTGTTAAGATATTATCGAAAATGTTAAAATCAGAAGAGGGTTTCACATTTCATTTGTTGCTAATAAACTAGTTTGTACCTCGCTAATTTGCGGGGCGCAGTGAGGTAGGCACTTTTATCTGGGAAATGTAGAGATATATCAATGTATAAAACAACTCTTATCTAATATTGCACATAATACAGAAAAGACAACAAACAATTTTTGATATAACTAATTTCAACCCAAACCTAATAGTCATAAAATTCAAATTCATTCAAGTCACATCGCCAAAAAACTATGACTAACTACTGTTTTGGTGTTTGATCCTTTTTGCCGGCCTGGACGGACTTTATGTCCTCAGGATCTCTAGCCTAGTCTTAAACCTATGTCTTAAATAATTATCTAAACTTCTGTTCATAAGTCATACTTAAACTTAAGTAAATTATGACAAAAATCATAATTTTGTGTCTCGAAATTAAATCCAAATAAAAGGTGATTTTATTTTATGTGATTTGGTTTAGGTGATTTTATATTTTAATAAACATATAATAAAATTATATATACGAAACGTAGGTAATTTTTTTTCAATAACGTTTACTTGATTTATATATCATATTTAGATTGAAGCTTTCTTAGCATTTTATGCTTCTTTATTCGAAACAACAAAAATTTCAGCAAAAATAATTACTGTTATTGAGTAATAGCGATGAATAATAATTCGATTATAGCTTTTTAGCTTTTACTTAAACCTAAGTTAAATTCCATTGCATCGAACGAGTGCCAAATGTACAAATTGCTAAACTATTTATTATGATCCATTATTTTATATTAAGTATCAATATTAATTATGGCCACCAATATTATGTATTTAGACATTTATATTATTTATTAAAAGTGCTTTCATTATAAAAACGTTTAGATTGATTCTTCGAAATTGATTGAGAAAATTTGTTTAAATTTTTACTTGTCTAGATTATATTTTAGCGATATAATATTTATATTTTAATAAGTTACTGTTTTCATTGATTTTTTTCTTCTGAACTATACGTAATCCTAAAAAATTATCACGTTTTCATTATAATTTACGTACATGTACAATCCGTTCATTCTTATACAAATGTAATAATTATCAATAATGACAAGCTATTATATAACTACTGGATGTTCTACTAATGTGCGTTTTTACAATTTGCAATATATTTTATTACGTCTACAAAAATATTATTAAATTATCATATTTTTAAATCGATATCATCGATGTTGAATTATCGATATCAGTATCGATGGCAAATAAGTTTTCATAACTACAACTATTACACGGCTAAAACTCACGAGATACAGTCGAATAACTCGACCGGTGTTCGGGCAATAAAAATGCCCATCCTCAAGGAGATCAGCGCCGAGCCGCCACCGCCGCCACGCGTACTCCTTGAGGATGGGCATCTTTATTGCCCGAACACCGGTCGAGTTATTCGACTGTATCTCGTGAGTTTTAGCCGTGTAATAGTTGTAGTTATGAGTACTACTCACGTCAGTTTCTATAATATTATAAATAAGTTTTCTTTCAATACCACCTCTATTGCTGCTACTTATATTACTTTGCTTCTTTGGTAGGCACTTTGGTACATTTGAAGAAGCAGAAAATAGTGCCAAGGTGTGAAAGATAATTACTAACGATTGAATTGAAATCGAAGATATATTAGTTATAACTACAGAGTAGGAAAACAAATTATGCCTCGCACCCGATACAGGGGCGTAATAACAATATTCGCGCCGCTGCCGAGCAATAATCGCCACTAATGACTGGATACATTTATAACATACTAGTTGCGCCCTGCGCTTTCACCCGCGGATAAAAAGTATTTTAATTATTTGCTCATCCCACTGTAAAATTTCACTTTTCCGGGATAAAATGTAGCCTATATATTAATCCAGTGTATAAACTATCTTGGTACCGAATTTCATCCAAATCCATTTATCCGTTTGAGCGTGAAGGGGTAACAAACATACACACATACGAACTTTCGCCTTTATAATATTAGTGTGAAACCATAAGATTTTATTTTAAAAAGCGACCTTCTTGAAATGTATGAAAAGTTTTGAGAAAGGCACCTCTATCGAGGCGAAGCGTAAATGTTTTTCCTTCTCTGTGGTTATCAATGATAACGGACCTACGACTCAAATTTCCGCGACAGGACGTATTTATGCACTGAAAAAAAAAAACATGTTTTGTATCATTGTTGTGTCGTTTTCGTAGATCCTGGGTCCCTAGATACAGGAAACTTTAATCAGGGTCCAGAATGTATTTTTGTAATCGTTTGAATAATAAAATATACATATATATTACAATGTAAAAATAGATTAAACTGTTTACAAAATGTCATCGCAGATAAGACTAAAATAATTTTATTTGATGGATGAGAATCATAAAATTTACGTCAACTAGAAAATACTAAAGGAAAAATTTGTATCACGAGCGAAATTTAAATATTAAATATTAAAATAATAAAAAAATAATTTTAAATATATCGTGTATTTTTTCTTGACGAATATGTTATTTGAATACGTCTGTTCTTTCTTCTTGTGGTATAAAAAAGTATAGCTCAGAACTCTTGCGTCTAGTAAAAGAGTTTTAATTATCTATGGTTTTCTTTTGCCATGTAGCATTATATATAGGTACTAAGGGTCTGCCTGAAGTCGTGGAGAGCAGCCAATAGTTGAGGAGCAGTCGGTCGAGAGTTAGGAGGAGTGGTCCAACACCATGACATGAGGCCGTACCTAATAAAATTACAAAAAGAAATTTAAAATATACCTTATTTTTACCTGTCTGATCCGCCACATGCCTTAATTTTACACCAAAACTCCCCACTATAACCATTCAAATCTAATTATACTTTATCTACACTTTTCCCTATGCCTTCTCTTTTCTTAATTCTTCTTTTTCCCTTTTTTGATTGCGTAAAGTATTCCAACCTCAAACCAGCCAACTTAACAGTTACTTAGCAGATCCAAACGTAAAATAACAATTTTTACGTCCACAGTCTTACTTGAATTGGATCAATTCCGAACTGAGCTCGTCGAAAGACTTTTAGAGGATTGGATTCCTGATAGTGCAGTTTGCACTCGTGTCTATGTGCCTTTCAAGGCAGATTAGAATTCGAACACAGTGTTGTGATTCAAAATCGTTTTAGATAAGTTGTTCAAGATGTTTAAATGACGGCAAGTGAAGCTAAAAGATGTTTTTTGGACAATATAAAAAATATTTGTTATTAATTATGAGTAAAATATAGAAAATTATTAAGAGACGTAATGATATATCACAAAGCGGTAATTGTAAAATGTAATTAAAGTAAAAAGAATTTAAAAAAGTACAGTAAAAGAAAGTAAAGTAAAAGTAAGTAAAGTAAAAGTAAGTAAAGTAAAAGTAAGTAAAGTAAAAGTAAGTAAAGTAAAAGTACGTAAAGTAAAAGTGAGTAAAGTAAAAGTAAGTAAAAGTGAGTAAAGTAAAAGTAAGTAAAAGTAAAAGTAAAGTATTAAAGTAGTTCTAAAATTTATTTAATTAAAGTGGTGACTGGAAAAGCTCGAAAGAAAGGCAGAAATTATGAGCGTATAAAGTAACCCGATTAAACTGTATGTTTATGATATGATTAAATCGTATGATTATTGTTTCTATGACAATTTTAAGTTTACATGTATTTTTATTAAGTACAATTTTAGATGATTTTGCTATTTTTTTTATCATATATCTTGATCAAACCCTTGATAATTTTCCCGTTAAACGATGATTTTGTAAGAAGGTCGCCTGATGTAACGACTTCACGTTATACTTACAGTTCATCAGGACAGTTGAAAGGCTGCGAAGGTCGGTATCCTCCACTGAGGAAGGCGCCTACATCTGCCGCGTCTAGTTCAGCTAGTGGCGCCGCGCCTAGAGTCGCAAGCTCCCATAGCGTCACTCCTAAGGACCACTGTTAGAGAGACAGATTGTTGTTTTCATTATAAGTCGAAATTCATTAAATATCAATTTCAATCAAAGAATTTGGCTAGTTTTATTGTTAGTAAAAGAAGAAGCAAGAAAGAAGGAAAGAAGTTAAGAAGTAAAGAAGGAAAGAAGGAAAGAAGGAAAGAAGGAAAGAAGGAAAGAAGAAAAGAAGGAAAGAAGGAAAGAAGGAAGGAAGGAATGAAGGAAAGAAGGAAAGAAGGAAAGAAGGAAAGAAGGAAAGAAGGAAAGAAGGAAAGAAGGAAAGAAGGAAAAAAGGAAGGAAAGAAGGAAAGAAGGAAAGAAGGAAAGAAGGAAAGAAGGAAAGAAGGAAAGAAGGAAAGAAGGAAAGAAGGAAAGAAGGAAAGAAGGAAAGAAGGAAAGAAGGAAAGAAGGAAAGAAGGAAAGAAGGAAAGAAGGAAAGAAGGAAAGAAGGAAAGAAGGAAAGAAGGAAAGAATAAAAGAAGGAAAGAAGGAAAGAAGGAAATTAGTATGTAGTTACCACATCGGAAGCAGTGGTATACTGGTTTTGCAGTAGCGTCTCGGGCGCCATCCACTTCACAGGTCGATTCTCATTGTCTCCCAGGCAGTGGTAGTCATCGGGGAACAAGTCTCGCGACAAACCATTGTCCGTTACTTTCAGCCTTAACTTCTCGTCAACCCTTGATAAAGAAATCATAACTTTAAAACACTCATGCCCTAGATAGATAAGTGCGAACTTAAGAGCTGTTTAATTTTATACCATATGTTAGTTGTTGATTATCTTGACTTTATCCAAAAATGAAGGATAAATTTGGACATTTGTCACGGTAGCTTAAGTAAACATGTCTCGGCTTTAGAGACGGATAGAAGTGAGTTCAAATACCGTTCGTAATTACAATTTTTCCTTTGAAAGTAATCTATGTTTATTTAGTGTTTGTTACTTTATTTTGATTTTGAAATAAGCAAAGATAAAACATAAAAAACAATTCCGTTGTTATGAACTCTTTTAGTGAGGGAGCAATAATTCAGTAATGTAGTATTTTTTTTTAAATCGGTATTACCATAGACACCTGAGTCCGTGCTTTTTGTTAAATTAGTTTAAATTTATTACTTTACCTTATTATTAACTAGTTGCGTCCCGTGGTTTCACCCGCTGATATAAATTATTTTAATTATTTGCTCATCCCACGGGAAAATTTCACAATTCCGGGATAAAATGTAGCTTATATGTTAATCCAGCATATAAGCTATCTCGGTACCGAATTTCATCTAAATATATTCAGCCGTTTGAGTGTGAAGGAGTAACAAACATACACACATACATAATATAAACTTTTGCCTTTATAATATTAGTGTGATAATGAACTGAAATGAAATAAAGTAGAGACTGTAACATTAACATAACAACAGTAACATTACTTACACACAGTTCCTACAAGCCACGTCCGCGTGTACGAATCTCTGCACGTGTAAGTACGCAAGCCCACAAGCAACCTGAGCTCCTAAGTCTACAAGCTCACGAGTTGCAGGAGCCGCTTGGTGGCCCAGACGACATGATGTTAAGAACCTAGTAGACAAGATAAAATTTGTAAATAAGTGATATTAATAATACAACCGTAAAGGAAAACGTCGTGATGGGCCCTGATCTTGCGGATCGGGAGGGGGTGAGCATGTTCAAGCATCACAAAATCCTAGAATATGTGTCGAAAGAAGATAAAGGATATAAATACTTAAGTGATAAAAGTGTGTTAGTTGTGAAGGAAATTTTCACCAATGTTCACATTAAATTTTAGTACATGTGTTGTCCACCATCTCCTACTGAACCATCGTGGTAGATTAAATTAATACAAATACAAAATCATTTATTGACATAAATATTTTTCAACAGTTTATGTAGTGAATCCATAGACTCCTGAACTAGTGTTCACTGTGTTTCAGGAGTCAGTTTGATTTATGTCAGAGCGTATGAATGTGTATGTGTGTGTGTATGATTTATTGGTGTATGTGTGTGTATGTGTAAAATATCTCTAAAAAAATATCTGCTTATGATATAAGGCCCATGTTCCAGCACTTAATGTATTTAAGTAAGGCTCGGTACAGTTCCACTACATCCCTATGTTTACATCCAGTTCATCATCACGTGTTCATTTAGGCTCTCTGGAAAAGAAGGTAGACCATAAACCACGCTTGTCTCGTAGAGATTGTTAAATAACAAATAATGTTCTAGATTTTTAGGATTCTTGATCATGATTTCTTCACGATACCTTTCCCGTTGTAGAAGACTCACTCTTACACTTACCGTCTGCGAATCCCACACGCAAGTTAAAAAGTAATTGGTACAATGGCGAGCGAGATTAAGATATTTACAAAAGAGAAAAATGTAACACAGCTAAAAACAAACAGATCTGAAAAAACTGACCTTTTAAGATTAGAAGAATGTGAAGCACAGAAGTAAACTAGTAGAGGTTTCCGCGCTTCTTCGGCACATGCGGCCATCGGCGCTAAGACATTAGCGTGAACTAGTCCGTATAGCCTTAGGCCTTCTGCTACCAGGAGTGCTGCTTGCATCGCTGATGCTGCGTCTATGATAGATCACTTAAATCAGTATTTATAAAAAGAAAAATTATATATTTCAAAACACTTTACGTTTTTCTAGGTGGTAGGACTTTTCTGCAAATTTCGTCTAGGTAGGTACCACCGCTTTGCCAGTTATTCTGTGGCGAAGCAGTAGTGTGCAAGCACTACTGTGTCTCGGTTTGAAGGGCACTGTAGTTGTGAAATTACCCCGATTTGTTGTGATGAGTTAGTTTGGAAATCAATAGACAAAAACGTGAATTTCTCTCTTTTCTCAGTCATAATTATGTATAAGCATAAATGTATCGGTTATTTTTCTAACATTAATAAAATAGTAACAATATTATCTCAAAGCTAAATCACTAAAGTGAATTGGTATAGTTGTAATGAAAGATGTTGCTACGACATCGTGCTGCGTATACAAAGCGTAGCGTCTCGTAGGGGCGTAGAATACCTCTACGCCGTACGTAGCAGAGTAGTGGGCATTATAGTATTTATTTATTTATTTATTTATTTAATACTTTATGCACATAAAAAGTACAAAGGAGGACTTAATGCTAACAGCATTTTCTACCAGTCAACCAAGGCGTGCAGAGAAACAATTTGATTAGGCGTGCATATAAGGAAATGAGCATAATTTTGAACATTCATTTTGACCATCAAATAAATTAAAATAAAACTATAACAACGATACAACTATTAAGGTATAAAAATACATATTTTACAAATTTAATAAAATACAAATATTAATGAATACTACAATATAGATAATATATACATAATTAAATAAAATACAAACTACATAATAATAAATAATTCTATGTTCTGCTAGTTCAAGTTTAGAGACTTTAGTAATGTCCTTTGCAAACCTTATTCATTTCACATTTCACGTATGTTTCTAGAAAGAATATTATATATATAAATATATCTTATATATATGAATATATATCTTATAGTATATTTTATAATATATCGGTGAAAAGAAAGAAAAAGATATTAAGAGAGAAAGGAGAAAAAAAGAGAGAAAAAATAAGAAAAATATGGGGGAAAAAAGTTGCGGTGGATTACACTGCCTTTTTAAGCTTACCGGTAACAGTCTTAACCACCACTTCTTCATAGGTATCTCCCTTCTTGAACACCCCCTTGTAAACCCTGCCGAAGGTACCCTCATGTATCAGGACTTCCAGCCGAATATTCGCGCGAGGCGTCGTTAGCAGCCGCAGCTGTTCCGCCGGATCGGTGACGCGGTCTTTTGTGATCGTTTGCTGGAACAAAATGTTAGTTAGACTTTTGGTCAAAGACTTTTAGTGAATCACTTTAGTTAGGCTAATTTTGGTTATAGACTGCTAAAGGAGAACTTTGGGCAAGAGATTCCAGTGGTTATATTTTTCAGGCGTGGTTAATTTTTGTTCTAAATTAGCTTACCTACCTCAATACTTTGCTTATTTACTTTTTTTGCCTTAACATCTACTTTCCTTTTAATTGTTCTACAATTTCAATTTTGTATTGAAATTATTTGTACCATAAGGGAAGATACTGCTCCTTGCAACAGGTTATACTAAAGCAGAGCAGGGTGGTAACTTATTATATGTGTAATGTTGAAACTTGAATATTAAAACAATAAATAAATTAGATTATTTTTTGAAACTTCACTATTTGGTGTAACAATGCTGTCGACTTTTTTTAGTTCTATCTAAATGAAGAAGTAGCCACAGTCTGAATATATTGCAATTTCTTGTGCAGCCTGTGAGCGAATTCATTATTTAATTTACTAATACGAAACCAATTCCTACAATATTAGGCTTAAATGATATTACTTTAGTAATCATTTAGTTTTATGTTAATGAATGTTACGAGCTAATCGTTTACCTGATGTTAAGCAAAACGGCCACCCATAACAGAACAGTGTTACTCGGAACTCGAAAATATAAAATTTCTAGCGCACTGCACTGCGCACATCATCCTGAGACATCAGCACAGTCTGGTAATAAGATTACTTGACTGCGAGATCAGATCTTAAGGTCTCAATTGCCCAGTAATTTCACTAGCTTGCCCTTCAAATAAAAACACAGTAGTGCTTGCACGTTACTTTGTTTTTTGTTTGGCGGCAGAATAACTGGCAAAGAGGTGGTACTTAACTAGACGAACTTTGCAGAAAAGTTCTACCACCTTTTGAATGTTGGCAAATTCAATTTAAAATCGTATGAATCGTTCAACCGTTCTGGTCGGGATGCAGCAATCAAGTTTCTCATTTAAAGCGATCGCATCAACTCGATTAACGATATCGATAGCGTCGCTTGACACTCAATGCAATATGCTCTAATGCACCTGCGTCTGAGTATTTCGCACTTGATTTTAATCCTTGGCTGTCAGCTGTGATTAATTCAATTTTAAATGCGGTTATTCTTATTATCTCATCCATTGAATGCTACAGCTTGTGCTTGTTATCAGGTGATTATTTGGAAACCTAGGGTAAGTCAATAGTTCTGTTTAATTTACCTATAATACATTTTTTTTTTTAAATATTAATTTCAGTATGAAAGAGATCAAATTTTACGGTAAAAACAGTATCATTAAAAATAAACATGTTTGAGGCAGTGCACGCAATTAAGGTTGATTGAATATTTTATGCAAATTAGCACGTACATTTAGCTATGATTATATGACATTTTTTGAACTGAGTGTTATGATACTCACTAACAAAACTCATAAAACGCGTTCAATAAATAAAACGTCTAATAAAAGCAGACATTTATGTTATTGTGCCAGTTTTACAGTTTAGACATAAGTAAAGTAAGGTAATTGTGGGAAAATTGTGTTTTATTGCTTACTTCAGCATTGTTGCAATAACTCGCGAAGCATCATACCGGCGCATCTTTTTCATAAACAATCAGCAAACATAAACTACAGGTACAAGCCAATTAACGACCGCGAAGAAGGCGTCTGTAAAAACCTCGTATTTTACTGAAACTCGCGAAAACCAGCTAATTTTCAGTTACAACTGTAGCCTCATTAACACCTCCCCTTTGCAAGGATACTAATTCATATTTCCTACCCGGGAGGGATACCTTCCAAAGACCTCCAGCGGGCTGATAAATTCTCTGACAAAAGAGGGTTGCAAATTAAAAACTCGGTTCCTCCGTTCAATAATGGAAGAACTAATGGTAAACTGGAAAAGACAAGAAGCGGTAATTACAGATTTGAAAGCAGGAATTGCAATGGTAGAGTTCTGGCTTGTAATTATAAACTAGGGTGTAATTTACAGAAATTCGAGATTTTTATTGAATTTCACCTATTTGCCAATGTTATTATCGATTAATACCAAATTATTTGTTTGCATAACGACTATACATGTATCATACTTTAAAAATTATGGGCTCGCGTAACTCAAGTCTTAAAATAATACGTAAATTTTCTTTCTTCCCATAAAAAGGGTTATAATTATCTTTGTTGACTACATACTCGTATTGCAGAAAAAGTCATCAAAATACTGTGTGCTTGTGGAATTTAGCTTATTCTATTTTTTCAAGATGTTAACCAACGTAACTAAAAAAAAAATAGATCGTTAATTAAGACTTCATATTTTTTTTCTTTGTGATTTTGAAATTACCATAAATAACAATCAACATTTAGTTAGATTAGCTCCACTGTCATCAACTCTCAAAATTAATTCAACAAACATTTCCGAAATTACTTGGTACTCTACTATGTAATACTACAAGTACTATGAAAGAACTTGGTCTTTCGATACCATTTCCAGCAGCTTACTCAACTTTATGTGTCTCAACACTTCGAAGAACGTTAATTGCATAGCGCTTGTATTACCTGTAGAGGATAGGGTAACTTGTCTCAAATTGGACCCCTGATGAGGTAACACCCTCGTTTCATGCACAATTCACTCGCTCCACAGATTGTGAAAGAATTTCCGAGGAAACAAACCGTGATGTTTCAAAAGGCTTTGTTCCTTGAGGAAATGGGGATAAAATATTCAAAGGATCTTTAAAAGTAAATTTAAAATGGTGGTGTAAAATTTCCTGAAAACACAAAACTAATGTTGTTTTTTTAACGCTGGTCTGTGGCTCACGGGTTTTATATCCACTTATTTCAGTCTAATCGAAAACGGAATTTGTTCAGTAACATACATTTTGAAGATTTCCAGTCATTTTACTGATAATATTCCACATTTGAAGATTGGAACAAAATTAAAAATGATTCATACAAATTATTATTTATTAATCTTTGGACACCATGCCGGTGTTCGATAAATTTTGTTCATTTGTTTATTTTTTGCGCAAAGTGAGGATCGTGCCTTTTGAGGATGAAGCCATTTTAAGCGTGCTTAAAACTATCAGATTTTTGTTTTTTACAAAATTATTTTTGTTAGTCTGTTGTAACGTTAAGCAAATAAAGTTAATTGTAATAGGTACTCCAAGTAAACAAATTTGCACACAGTAACACATACACACACAAGCATAGAAAGCTTGTTTGTAGATATATTTTTACCACTCAGTGCTGAAACAGCTGTACGGATAGTGTGTAGAGACAACCTATAGTACACTTCTTATTTCCAAAACTTAGCGATTCCACTGGAGCAGCTAGTTTAAACTAAACATATAGTTTAGTTTTGAGTTTTTGTGTTTTTTTTTGAGCGGCTGCTTAATTTGATTACAATGCTACGAGTGAAATTTCATTTCTAATTTGACATTTTCAATATGCACATATAATACTAGGTGATAGGACTTTACTGCAAAGTTCGTCTAGGTAGGTACCATCGCTTTGCCAGTTATTCTGCCGCCAAGCAGTAGTGCGCAAGCACTGCTGTGTTCCGGTTTGAAGGGACTGAGAATGAGACTTTATGATCTGATCTCACAGTTTAGTAATCTTATTACTAGATTGTGCTGATGTCTCTGGATGACGTGCGCAGTGCAGTGTCACGCGAACCTCTATACTTTAAAGTTCCGAGTGACACTGCAGCTGATATGGGCAGCCGTGTCGTTTAACATCAGGCGAACGGCTAGCTCGTCACGTCATTCTTTAACATAAAAAAAAACATAAGCTGCGTATTGAAACTATCAAATTCATACAATTATGAGTTTCTATTTGTTGCAATCAAGTTATATTATTGCCTTGCAGGGGGACCATTAGGTATACAGTATAAAGTGTTCCCATCGTAAACAAAGTGATTACTCTCTTTCAATATTAATAGGTGCACATTTAATCCCGCCACAACATAAGTACATATTCCTTGAACAATCCTATTAAAAGGTTACTTTGCGGGATTGCTTAACCAAAGATCAGCGGGAGCCATGTAATGTGGGTTAATTTATCTGTGGTGGGTTTGATGGTGTAGGCGGGAAGCGGCGGCGGTTTTCTCTGGCGAAGGTGTTATTAATAATTATACGTAAGTAAAACTTACTGCTCGTAGCCTGCACGTTTTATTCTTAGAATAAAATGTAGTCTTATTCTAAATCTAATCAGTCTTTTTTTCTACACAATATCCATCTAAATATATATAACTCAAAGGTCTGACTGACATAGTGCCATAACGCACAGCCCAAACCACTGGACGGATCAGGCTGAAATTTGGCATGCAGGTAGATGTTATGACGTAGGCATCCGCTAAGAAAGGATTTTTCGAAATTCCACTCAGGGTGAAATGGGTGGTTGAATTATTTTCCCATAGGTCACGCCGCGGGCGAAGCTGCGGGCAAGAAGCTCGTTTCTTATACAAAGCACGTGTTCGTTCATTACTCGTATGTTTTTAAAGCATAATGTATCTTATGATGTGTTAATCCAGTAGTTACCTATAAGGAAAATGTATTCTTTCGCAGAAATAAGTTACAAAATACAAACTCGAAATCGTGTAAGGAAAGAACCTTATCTACAGCAACTAATATCGTATTAAGAAGAAGATTTTGTTCTACCGTAACTGGTTATAAACCTCCGATTTTGTTAGAGCTTAAGAGATTTATCCAGGTAACGAACCTGCTCAACCACTACACACAACAAACTACGTAACAAAAGCTGTCAAAGTAGTGTATTTATAAAGTTAATTTTATATTCTAACCGGCATACCTAAGATGATCACTTTCACATTTTGAAATAGATCTATCTGTTTCAAAATATGAATGTTATCGTTTTACCTTTATATATGTATTTATCTATTTTATCTTAACTATTTAAATAGTCTTTGACTATTCATCCTATAATTAGTATATTCGTGAAACTGCATCCATGATGTTGGACCGTAATAAGTTTCATAGAAGTGAATCGCACCTCAGCAATCGTGTCTCACATGGCACTCAAATTTTAATGCTGTTTTATAAAGTAAGCCAACGCTTATTTACGAGCTAAAAAATGGCTTCGAACAGCTAAAGCCGTGCCAAATGTGTTCATTGGGCCCAGTGCAGAACACCACACAATAGGGCCATCTAGGTCAAGCTATGCATTTAAAACGAGAACAAAGGTTTTAGCAACTAACGTCACATTTCTTTGGTGATATATGAAATACTAGTTTTGCCTCTCAGTATCATTCTGTGCCGTCACATAGATTTCCATTTGGGGTCATTGAAAATAATCCGAAAATACCAGTTATGAATTTTGATTTTTTTTCCATAACCCGTATATTTTTAATTACAACGTATGATAAGGGTAGATTATTATCCGTTAAGTGTTCGTGCACGAGTTTTGGCAAATGGTTCCAAGTTTTATAACCATGCCTTTTCGTTTTCTCTTCAAGGTTTCCAAGAGCCTTCAGTAAAATATCCATCATTTTACTGTGGCATTTTGACTGACATAATAAGACTTTAACATAACATAACCGTACGAAAACTCTTTATTTGACATTGGCAAAATTATTGCTAAAAAGCAATAGAAAGCCACTAAACGAAGAAGAAGATTTCCATTTGCTTGTGTAGGTGTTTGATTACGTGGTATTTAATACCTACGCTGAATTTTTTTAATGTTATTTCTGCATTCCAATAGATTATTATCCTTCAATATTGATTGAATGATAATAATCAAAGATATAAGGATATAACAAAAGTTATTGAACTTTTGTTATATCCTAATATTCCATGTCATCAGATTGATGTTATCTTTGATCCACATCCAAGGTTGCGCGGGAAATACTAGTAATTAATAGAACACCAGGGAAATCTCAAACCAGCCCATTCGGCAGTTCCCACGGCATTAAGACAATCAAACTAAACAGTGTTGTAATTGCTTCGTGTCAGAACACTGTGATTGCTTAATGATTCAAGCGCTATTACCGGAAATTTAGACACCTGGGAGATGTTATGGGAGTTTGGACCATATGACACTGGGTATTAACGTACCAAGGCTGGCTGTTAGCGTACCAAGTTTTCATTTTATTATTGTTGTATTATGGTAAGTTTTAAATTATACTAACTAACTATCCATTGTATTTAATAATAAAGATTTTTAAAGCCTGAGAAATGATATGTTATTTTTTGTAAGTATTAAAATTCTCATTCAAATTGATTCTGAACGAGCACATTATTAAGAACTTTGACACCGTGACTTCAACGTTGAGCAAGTATACTCATGAGTCCAGCACCGATCATTTTTTTCAGGTACATCAAATAATAATGATAATAACACCCAACAATCACATAGACCTGGACCCTAACTAAGATTTCCTGTGTTGGGGGAGCCAGGAACTACGAGGACTATCATGGTTTCCACAACACCCAGACACAGAACAACAGTTTTGTTCTGAACAGAAATACTTGTCCTGCCGCGGGAATCTAACCCACCACCTCCAAGTTTTGAGCCTACTTAACCACCACACCACAGAGGCTTTCAAATATATAAAGCCCCGTATTATCGATAGAGAAGTATTTGATACCATATGCCATAGAGATCTGTAGGGAGACACGTTTTTTACGTTCTTAACGACCTATATAAGGGGCGCGAGAGTTAATAAAAATGTTGCATAAGACTCTTCTTTTATTAAGTCTCTCTCTTGGAGACGCATGTCCTCACATACCCCGGGCTTACTCATTTTATATTGTGAATTATGTGTTCGGTTTGCGAGAACAATATATGTGGTGAAAAGCAACAATAAAACTTTTATTCATCCCATTCCGGTAGTAAAATTGAGATCAATGAATAATAGCACGTAAAGATCGATCGATATCCCAAATTTAACAGGGGCAGTGGTTGGTTACTATCTTCTGCGCGGAAGCCAATTCCTAAGAGTTATACTTCAGAATATGTTGCAATGGTCAGTTAGGAGCGCGAGATGTGTTATAGTCAAGTGGTGCACCTGAAGATGGCAACATCGAGCTGCCATAGCTGATGCCATAGTTGGGCAACCATGGTCCCCTCTCGCGACCACATGGAACTCGCGCCGGGTGGAGCGACTATCAAGCGCTCTGATAAACTTTGGAAAACGCGATGATCTCCCAGTATCATTTATACTCCGAACGGCCAAGGAATGGAATGCTCTTCCAACAACAATGTTTCCTCCTGGGTCTACATGGGTCTTTTTAAGTCAAAAGTGAATGGGCATCTCATGGGCAAGCTCCACCTTAGACAACTTCGTCACTTACCACCAGGTGCGTTGTTGTCAGATGCATGCTCATTTTACCATTAAAAAAAGTACTCATAAGCTTATACCTATTTAAATGACCTTATATTTTATATTTATTCTTTACATACGCTACAGCATTGGGCTGTTGTGCCTCAAACGGCATAATATTTTAAACTTATGATACTATTAACCATGACTTAGCTATACCTTTATTGTGCTCGAAGGAACCCTGCATCATTCCAAAGACTGGTAACAACGAATTTACTTATAGCCTGGATGGCTTATTGCTCATTATAATAGAGAACAAAATCATTCTTTTACATAATCAAGTACATAACATGTGTAAATGATCTCACCTGAGAAACGTGCGTAAGGTTGGATGCTGCATAGTATGACACTCTTAAATCTGGTTTCGCGTACACATGCTCGCCAATGTGGGTTGTTGCGTACGGTGACGGCGATCTTCTACTGCCTGTTCGATAAAATGAATTTTGAGTATTTAACAGGCTCAACATACCCAAATGTGGGGTTTTTTTTACAATGTTAGTGAATGATGTGACGAGCTAGTCGTTCACCGATTCACGGTGTTAAGCTACACGGCCGCCCATAACAGAACAGTGTCAGTCGGAACTCCAAAATATAAAGTTTCGCGTGACACTGCACTGCGCATATCAACCTGAGACATCAACACAGTATGGTGATAAAATTACTCGACTGTGAGATCAGATGATAAAGTCTCAATTGCCCAGTAATTTCACTAGCTAGAGTGCCTTTCAAACCGGAACACAGTGCTTGCACACTACTACTTGGCGGCAGAATAACTGGCAAAGCGGTGGTATCTACCTCGACGTACTTTGCAGAAAAGTCCTACCACCTAGTAAAATAGATATATTCGAAATGGATTTATGTATACCATACACAATTTTGTGTATGGTATACATACTGTTTTACCATTAAAACAATTACGTACAACTGGCTGTGCCAGCTTCGCTCGCGTGGACCGAATTATTTTTTGCTTATGAACTTATTCAGTTGTTCTTTTATTTGTATTTATCTCATCTTAATGTATTATCAATCTCGTTCCAGTGAGTTGGAAGGCGCGGCTTAAATTCCCGCTGTTAGCTAATAATTTTAGGATTTATAACCAATCAAATGTTAATCAATCTATCAATCACTCAACTCATCTTTGTAGCTTCTTCGTTTTATCTTTTCTATGGAAACCAGTAAACTTTATTCTATAAAAACGTGAGAATATTAGAAGAGTTTGAGAAAAAGAAAATAATGTCGACAAAAATAATTACTCAAGAGAAAGTTACATAATTTTTGTTATTAACTAAAAAATAATCTTGCCTCACAATTTAAATGGTTCTAATGAATTCTAAAACGTGTTTTAATTAAATTGATAAATGGCTAAAAGAGTAGAACATTTCTATCGCTGTCTTACTCCCACTGCAGTTATATAATTATAATTAAAATTAATACACAATATATTTTTGCTTATCTTGTTATTTTACAATTACACGCGTTATACCAAATAATGCTTCATCACTCATGCTCCGACCACAGCCATGATATGGCAATGGTTATGGTCATAATTAAGACAACACTGAGGTGCACCCATCATTTACGGCCATAATTTTAATATGGCATAAATATGGCAGTAATCAATAGCTCTATTAAACTTTAGAGTAACCACTTCTTCTGGTAATTAAAGCAGTAATTTAAAGTCATAAAATATAGCAATGAAATGAGAGAGCAATCGAAAATGTCAGCTATTTAAGATATTTTACAGTCGCATTTTTTATAAAATATGCACGTCTTCCTACTTTATGCCATATTTAATAAAGTTTTTTTCTTACCAAAAGGAAACTTATGTAGGCTTGCTATAGTAGCATAGGATCCGGTAGAGCTGGGCGGTCTTCCAAGGGTATCCAGCCTTAGAAGTACATTTTGATGACTGCCATACGCCGCCGTCGTGTATGATGTGCTACAAAAGATTATACTAAGTAATTATTTGTAGAATCTAAAGACCAAACCATAAAAAGCAAAACCTTATACCTATAACGCATTTACTACTAAAACCCAAGTATTTTAAACGTCAAATTTATCGTTTCTTTAATAAGTCTGATGGCTTTTTTTAAGCTGAGCTTCAATTTTTTAAATTATACTGAACTAGTTGACCCATCCCGGCTTCGCACGGGTGAATTAGTAAAACGCGGTTAAATGGGATAAAATATATCCTATGTCCATCTCCTGGTGCTAAGCTACCTCCCCAACAATTTTAAGTCAAATCGGTTTAGCCGTTCTTGGATTATAAACAGTGTAACTGACACGACTTTTTTATATAATAATATAGATAGTGATACGTGCAGAGTCATAGAGGATGTTTATCATCTGTTGATGGAATGTGTTCGGAGTCAGCAAACGAGACATCGTATGAGTAGCTAATATGGATTAAGTTTATCAAACATCGGGGAGCTACAAATCCTTTTGCCAATGCCATTGGGCGAAGCAGCTAATACGCTCTTCTATGACTTAGTTAACTTAGCCTGATTTTGTATATAATGACGGCTCTGACATAATCGTTAAGCAACTCAAATGCCCAAAAAAATTACACCATACCAACTCAAAGTCCCAAAAAGAAACAAAATTATATTGATGATCTACTGCAAAATAGGATCAAAACTTATATTTATATTTCATACCCCTAAGCTTACATCGATCCTCTATTTACACCCTGCATAGAGTATATGTGGAGACTAGAAGAAATAGCCTAACCAGATAGAAGTTCCCATGGTCTTAAATACCCCATCAGCTATAACAAAATGAGTGACCAATATCGTATAACTGGAACAATATTTTCCTTGTCTATCGTTAAAGCCTTTGGTACTGCGTCATCCATCAAACGTGACAGACTGGGGTTCGCTGCTCCCCATATTGTTCAAGTGGTTTGGTTTAAGAAAAAAGGAAATGGCCTTTTTAATGAAAGGCCATTGCTTGTCAAAAGGCATTCCGATTTTTTAGACGAACTAGTTGCGCCCCGAGGTTTCACCTGTTAAGCTATATGCATTTCAAGTTTCATTAAATCCATTCAGTAGTTTTTGTATGAAAGAGTAACAAACATCCATCATACAAACTTTCGCGTTTATAATATTAGAAAGATTTCACGTTTATGATATTAGTAGTTTGGTTAGTTTATGTATGTTAGTATGGGTATACCTACTTGTGGCTAGTCTATATTAATAATTTTAAGTCCTAATTAAGTATGCTGATTTGAATTGATTAATAATATAAGCTAGAAATCGCTTACATCTTATGACTATTACCATCACGTGTTGCTATAATTCGTATAAGGTCAACGGAAACTTGATATTGTGTGGCAATTGGTGTATTATTGAAAAATTTACAAAGGCTGCGAAGGGTTCATCGGGCCCTTTTAGAATATAAAGGAAGTTCAATTGAAAAGAGTTTATTGTGCTATACAGGTAAGATATTCTTATTGTAGTCAGGAAAAGGGCAGTAAATAAGTATTCAGTTTTAGGTGATACTGTCAAGATCAAAGGCAACAGGACTAAATCCTCAAATTTCTTGAAAACGGCTTAAAAGATGTATGATGGGGTAAATCGCAACACATCTTATGTCACTAATTTGCATAATAATAGAATAACAAATCAAAATATACCAATAGGGTACAAAATAACAGCTAAGACCCTTGTGGCACTATCATTTATCAATTTTCCGATATAAAAAGTAGTCTACATTGATCTAGGTAACAATTTTTTATCAAAATATGGTCAGTCATTTTGATGTCAAAGATAAACAAATATGACGGCGCTTAGTTTCTAAGGACTTAATAATTTTTGTAAGCGCCATCTAGTTTAGTTTTGGTGGACTAGAGATGCGAAATGGCGCCATCTCTGGTGTAACGCTGGTAACGTGCGTTGCTCGATTGGTTGATCGGCAACCAATCAGCGTTCAGTGAAGTTTACGATAGTGTCCAGTAGAGGCGCTGGGAGGGGCGCGTGGACTTGCTCGGTGGAGCACAGTTGTCGTTGGACAGTGAGAGCGCTCGGTACCTAGCGGAACACCTTGTCCCCAAGCTACTTTCTTGAATATTGTAATTACGTGCTTCCATTAATTGTAACAATAAAACTGATTCCTGGTAACGATGTCTCATTCTCCTCGCCCGCTATACCCGCGCCGTAGAACCGCTTCTGATGCGTCACGCTATGCCGTTCCGACATCAGAAGTGGGATCCGAAGGGCTAAACTTTGAGAAAAGAGGAGAGCGACATCAATCTTCAGCCGAATCTAATGTTCTCACTGGAATGGAGGCGCTGCTTTCTCGGCTACTGGCTGCTGCACAAACTTCGGCGACGGTGAATCATGAGTCAACTAAACTCATCAAGTTTGACCCTGACGACGAGGATGCTGATATTGAAGGTTGGTGCAAGCTCACTGAAATAATTGTTACGAGCAGAAAGCTAGAAGGCATTGACCTACTTCTTGCTTTGACACATTCGTTGAAAGGACGTGCAGCCACCGCACTGACTGCACTTAGCCTGGTAGAAATGACTTGGCCACGTGTGAAAGAACTATTAATTACCAAATTTGCTCGGCCTATGCTGCCCCAGGATTACTTTGATGATATATTGAGATTTCAAATCACTAGTAAAGAGACTGCATGCCAAGCAGCAACACGGCTGTGGAATATAGTGGAACGCATTCCCCGCGTGACCATGCCAGAAGATATCATGGCTGGATTTGTCGTGTCTATTCTCTGCTTCAAGGATAATATGATAAAGAAAGAACTGAATGGACTAGATATAACTACAAGAGCGCAATTATTTCGGAAACTGAACGGGATTTCAAATAAAAGAAGACACGACGGCACCGAGTATGATTTTGAACCCAAGCGATTCAAAAATAATGACAAAAGCAACGACTCGAGATTCAAGGGCAACTGTCATCGCTGCGGCGCTTCAGGGCATAAACAAGTGGATTGCAAGAAACCTCGTGTAAATTTGAATCCTCCATCAAGATCCAAGGAAGTCACTGACAAGAGATCCTGCTTCGTGTGCGGCAACCCAGGACACATTGCTACAGCCTGTCCGGAGAAGGTGGTCAAAGAGGTCCACGTCTGCAATCATCAAACTGCGAGGAGTACGCTGGCAACATCATCGGGTGAGCTCGTCCAATTTTTGTTTGATAGTGGTTCTGTTTGCTCTTTGATTAAATCGGATTTGATTGCTAAATTTCCCGGCACTGCGCGTAATGAAAAAATATTCCTTTCGGGGGTAGGTCAAGGAAATATTTTAAGCGAAGCCCAACTTCTCAGTAACATACAGGTCAAAGGTATTCCACTCACAGTTTTGTTTCACATTGTTCCACCTGAGAGTATTTCAGAATCAGTTATACTAGGTAGGGATATTCTCCAACAGGGAGTAAGCGTTCAAATTAGCAATGAGAACATTGATTTCAAAATTACGCAAAGTTGTAACTTATGCGAAAACCTTGACTTTTCTGACATTGATACGGACCTTGAGGGGGAAAATAAAAAGGAGTTGCTTAGAATCCTTTCTAAATACAAAGACTCTTTTATCGATGGCATCCCTACTCGTCGTGTGAATACGGGACAAATAGACATTAATTTAGTAGATCCCAACAAGAAGGTACAAAGACATCCCTATAGGCTATCGGCTTCTGAAAAAGAAATTGTGCGAGAAAAAGTGCAATCTCTTTTAGATGCTGGTGTTATACGTGAAAGTAGGTCTCCCTTCGCTAGCCCCATTTTACTGGTCAAAAAGCATGACGGTTCAGATAGAATGTGTGTCGATTATAGGGAGCTTAATGCTAACACTAAACCTGAACACTACCCACTTCCGCGTATTGACGAACAGATTGATCGCTTGAATGGCGCTCATTTCTTCTCAACCCTTGACATGGCATCGGGTTTCAACCAGATTTTGGTACATCCTGATTCTGTTGAACGTACGGCCTTTGTGACACCAGATGGACAGTATGAATATCTAGCTATGCCATTTGGTTTGCGAAATGCACCTTCTGTGTACCAAAGGTGCATTAACAATGCTCTCAAACCCGTTAAAGATTTCGCTACAGCTTACATGGATGATGTACTCTGTTACTCATCAGATATATCGGATGGCCTGTATCGTCTAGACTTGGTTTTAAAATCGCTGTCCGAAGCTGGTTTCTCCCTAAATATCCACAAATGTAAATTCATGAAAAAGGAGGTAAATTACTTGGGTTACTCTATCCAAGCCGGTGAAGTGAGACCCAACACTAAGAAAATACAAGCTTTAATTGAAGCCCCGACGCCCAAAACAGCTTCTCAGGTTCGCCAATTTTTGGGCCTAGCCTCATATTTTCGGCGTTTCATACCTAATTTTTCTAAGGTAGCTGGTCCCTTATATCCGTTGACTAAGTTAAAGGGCCCTATTAAATGGGACGACCGCCATGATCAGGTTCACAAAAACATTATCAAAATACTAACTTCGGAACCGGTACTGACTATCTTTAACCCCGATTTACCAGTCGAGCTACATACGGATGCTAGTGCTGAAGGATACGGTGCAATATTAATCCAGAAAAACGATAACGTACCACACGTCGTCGAGTATTTCAGTCGCCGCACGACCGAGGTGGAATCGAGATACCACTCATATGAACTTGAGACACTAGCGGTCGTGCGAGCAGTTGAACACTTTCGACACTAGCTTTATGGACAACATTTCACTGTTGTCACTGACTGCAATTCTTTGAAAGCCTCTAAATCGAAAACTGATTTGACCCCCCGTGTACACCGTTGGTGGGCAGACCTACAAGCCTACTCATTTGATATTATTTATCGCGAAGGTCGTAATATGGAACACGCGGATTTTCTTTCACGTAATCACCCCCCGAAATATGAGGAACAAGTTTCAACCTTTAAGAAACATGTGAACTTTGTTGAATTACATAAAGGCTGGCTTTCGGTCGAACAACAAAGGGATCATGAAATCCAGGAAATTATCCAAAAGCACACTGTTAATGAGCTTCCTGAATCCGTAGCTCGTACATATGATGTTAGGGATAATATTTTGTATAGGAAAATTGAAAGAAATAAGTGTACTTCCTGGCTGCCCATCGTACCCCGATCGCTCATTTGGAGCCTTATTAATCATGTTCACGCCGAAATTCAGCATCTTGGTCATGAGAAAACATTGAACAAATTGTACGACCAATATTGGTTTCCTCAGATGTCCAAAAATGTTCGCAAATTCATAGACTCGTGCATTGTATGTAAAGCTTCTAAAGGGCCCTCAGGAGCTCAACAAATCGAACTTCACCCGATCCCCAAGCCAAGTATACCTTGGCACACTGTTCATATTGACATTACTGGGAAACTCACCGGCAAAAGCGACAGAAAGGAATACGCGTCAGTAATCATAGATGGGTTCACCAAATACGTGCTCCTCGAGCATACGACCTCACTTGATGCTTGTAGTGCAGTAAATGCTTTAAAAAAGGCCGTTACTCTTTTTGGTGCCCCCAAACGTGTTATAGCTGATCAGGGTAGAAGTTATGCTAGTCTAGAATTTAAGCAATTTTGTAATACCCACGGGATAGAACTTCATTTTATTGCAACTGGTTCAAGCAGGGCTAACGGACAAGTTGAGCGTGTCATGCGTACCCTCAAAAGCCTACTTACTATAGTAGAAAACGACCCTCACAAAATTTGGCGGGACGAATTAGGAAACATACAACTCGCTTTAAACAGCACGCGATCTCGTACAACCGGTTACTCCCCGACAGAACTGATGTTTGGTATCAAAGCTCTGTCTCTTGGCGAAGCGAGGGTCTCGCCACGAGAAGACTCCGATGTACAATTAAATCTAGAAACCACTCGAAGCACAGCATCTGAAAATATTCAGAAGGCTGCTAATTCAGATGCTTTGCGTTTTAATAAGCGAAAGGCAAGAGTAAATCCATTTCAGGTAGGCGAGTTCGTTTTCGTTAAATGCAGTGAGCGAAATCAAACTAAATTAGATAGAAAATTCAGGGGTCCCTTCATAATTAATCGCGTCTTAGAAAATCATCGTTATGAATTGAAAAGCTTTGCGGGCTCCAACCGTTTGTATAAATACTCTCACGAAAATTTGCGCATGGTGCCGAGAGGCTATGCCGGTTTAGCTGAAATTTCAGAAATATTGACTAATTGTGAAGATAATAATGAGTCCGTGACGGCGGTCATAAATAACGATGATGTTGAGAGTGATACCATATCAGCATCAAGTGACACCATGTCAGTTTGCAGCGACACTTTGTCGGCTCATAGTGATACTTTGACCGCCTCTTCGGAAATGTCTTAATCCAATCATGTCAGGTAAGAAATTCAACTTTAAAGTAGTAGTACTTACTACAAATCTATGCACTTTATCTTGTATGTAATAATGCCGAGTCATTAATGAAGTTGCTGTATGATGTGCTCAATTTCGGATGGATTAGACACTGTTACACTGTGTGTGTGTGTGTGTGGACAGATAGTCAAAGATATGCAGTTGTCCGGGTCGTACACTGGGTTGTAGATCGAAGGGACGCTACATATTTTATAGACCAGAGAGAGAGAGTGAGTCGAAGGGGTGCAGTTGCCCGGGTCGTACGGACTGCTGCGGTAGTCGTAGATCGAAGGGGCGCTGTTATCCGGTCTGCACTGCTCTGGTGGTAATTTTGGTTTCGTTGACACGAAGTGCGTGTAGCGTAGTAGCGTGTCTATTCTATCCGGATTGAGAGCATCATCGCAAACCAGCTCAAATGATTTGAAACATGTCGCAACTGTCAGGATGAACGAACGGTAGCAAAGTGTTAACTTGGTTCTTTTGTTACAGACATTCAAGATGATTGCCCGAGGACGTGCAAGCGTCAGTCTGGCCGTGACGGCGCTTAGTTTCTAAGGACTTAATAATTTTTGTAAGCGCCATCTAGTTTAGTTTTGGTGGACTAGAGATGCGAAATGGCGCCATCTCTGGTGTAACGCTGGTAACGTGCGTTGCTCGATTGGTTGATCGGCAACCAATCAGCGTTCAGTGAAGTTTACGATAGTGTCCAGTAGAGGCGCTGGGAGGGGCGCGTGGACTTGCTCGGTGGAGCACAGTTGTCGTTGGACAGTGAGAGCGCTCGGTACCTAGCGGAACACCTTGTCCCCAAGCTACTTTCTTGAATATTGTAATTACGTGCTTCCATTAATTGTAACAATAAAACTGATTCCTGGTAACGATGTCTCATTCTCCTCGCCCGCTATACCCGCGCCGTAGAACCGCTTCTGATGCGTCACGCTATGCCGTTCCGACAAATAATTACAGATATATAGGGTTTAGAGATGTAATAAAGATCATACAACGAGATGCACGGAAACAGCGTCCGTTTATGGTAGAAATGCGTCGAATATGTACGAAGCGTTTTGATTTTTCGCTTATAATTCGGACAGCAAGCACCTTACCAGCGGCAATGTTTTATGACGAATATATTCTGGGAGATTGTAAGGCTAGAGTGAATCGGTATCTTCTAGGAAAGCATGCTCTATGCCGTCATTCACATCAGGTGAGACCGTGGTAAAATGTAAGCCTATGATACTATGAACTATGATAAAAAAATCCTATTTATTTTAAAACTTGACTGAGGAATTACGCAAAATTAATAAAAAACTTTATGAATTCATTAAAACTTCGTAGAAAACTTTTTAATCAATCTTTATTTGTTTTTCCACTTAAGTAATCGACTTCAGATTCAGATGGGAATGATTGAATCCGAACATAATGCGAAATCCTTGAAACTTCTTAATTTATTTTTACAAGCATATTAAAATTAAGATTTCTTTCGAAGTTGAAAAGTACGCACAAAGTTTGAGAGGGATTATTGTTTACAACAGACAAGAAAATTTTAATCACACAAACCTTCGTAAACAAATGAAAAATCAAAATAAAATCTTCCGACTTCGTGGCGTACAAGTGGATAATAAGGGATATCATTAAAATTATTAGAAAAACAATTTTTTTGACCAGCAATCTAACATATAAATTTTCTCAATTACATTACCTTTAACTACTGTTTTGAAAGTTTGTGGAAAACAATAGAGAAAATATGAGAGGTATACGATTTTCTAAAGAAACCCTTGTTGTGTAACAAGTGACGTCAATGGCGTGATCAATACTTCATTACGAATCATTTGTTTTGTTAACATTAACGCAACGCTCGAGCACACTAAAACACTGGTATTTTATGCTGATACTTTATTGTGATACTGATCTCTTTCATCGTCCATACACTTTCAAGCTAGCGTCGAGTGATACCACTTTTAACCCGTCTCAAGACAATAATGTTTACAAACAGACTACACAGCTTGTCGTAGCTTGTAATGACATGTTTTAGCGTTTATTCATAATAAAGTTTGATCCACAAAAATAATGAATTTTTGAAAATTGTGATTATCTTCGTTTGGATTTTTATATTTGAATGTAGAAACAAATGAAAGCTAATACTTTTACAAAAGCAATTAACTACTACCTAGTAGTAAACTACTAACTTATACAAATAGGTCAGTAAAAATAGAATTAAACCTAGCACTAAATTTCCGATCCAATTTTTATTTTATAAGGTTAAACTCATACTAAACATAAAATCACAAAAAGCTGACAAATCCAAGTGGAACTTAAAACGCCATCTTGAATCATGGTTTTTGATCAATATCTCAGTAACTATGCGCTTTAGGGCAAAAACTATAAAGTCCGTTATTAGTAGTAGTAAAGATGAAAACTTACTGTAAAAATAACAACTTACTGTATTGAATCATGATGTCGAGCTTTGCTGCCTCGTTTGTAGAGCGTGCCTGCGGCAGCAGCTGCCGCTAGCAATGCCAACGCGGCAGCGGCACAGCCACCAGCAGCGAACAGCACTCCATTGGCACTTCTCGACGCGTCGCCGGCGAGACGAGCGGTCTCATTGTGGGTGACGATCGTTGATAGACCTGAGAATGGACAACAGACTATTAATAAAACTAATAAAAACTGGGGTTCAAATATATGAAATACTAGTTGCGCCCGGTTTTACCTGCGAATAAAACGTATTTTAATTATATACCTATCCTACGGGAAAATTCCACTTTTCCGGGATAAAATGTAGTCTATATGTTAATATAGTGTATAAGCTATCTCATCCAAAATATCATCCAAATCCTTTCAGTTATTTGAACGTGAAGGAGTAACATACACACAAACACACAATCACACATACAAACTTTCGCCTTTATAATATTAGTGTGATTGTCTATTATTAGGTTTGTTTGTTAGGTTTGATAGGAATAATATTTGAACTACCTTATAACTTATTCATAACTGACAGTCTATTAGAAACTTCCACTGACGATGAAAACGGACCTGAGAAGTAATAACTCATTTATACAATGTGTTGTTACAAGCATTGTAATACCAAATTTGGGTAGTGGATTGTAAATATCATTAAATTAAAACAGTTAAAGGTCGTCAATAACGTGCCGTTGAATTAAAGCCGTCGTAAGTTTTCTCATGACCACGTAGTTTATTTTTCACTATTTACGCCCCGCGGTTTCATCCGCGTGGTGAAACTTTTTTTTTCGCTCAACTTTCTTAATTTTTTTCTTTCAAAGAACCTTCTCCTGACTGTAATAAGCACAACTAAAAAAATAATTAGCGAAAACGTTTCATCCGTTAAAATAAATTGAGGAAGGAAATTGAGATTCATTTTTATATTTATAGATTTATTATTAGCAAGTATTTTCCTTGCTTATGATTCTTACGTTACAATCACAATATTTTTATCCATCACATTTTATACAATACTATTATTAAAAACCGACCAGGTTCCTCGTTAATAATTATGAAGGAAAACAACGAAATTGACAAATATTACGCTATTTACCTTTTAAACTTTTGGTTTGTTAGAATAATCTAAATGGGTGTGTGCGTTCCCATTCAAAAATGTGACCCAATTTAGACCTGAGTACACGCAACAAGAAAACCTTACATTTTTCCACAATACAATAAATTAATTCGTTGGTAAACAAACAAACAAAAACATTTAATAATAAGGGCAAAGCCCAGAAGTTTTAGGGCACTCCATAAATCTGACAGCCCAAATTACTCCCTAAAACGCTTCACGGGCATAAAATTAGGGTGGTATTTAATAAAAACTTCCTAAGTGCCTACCTGGTCTTATTATATTGCCATTACCTACACCACTGGGGATAGGTTAAAATATAACAGTAGCTCAGATCGTCTTTAAATATCATTGTACATATTATTACCCAATAATGTGGCGTAGGAAAATAGTCAAGTAAAGCGCCTATGAGGGTGACATGTAAAAGTCAAAGTCAAAAGATTTATTGCAAATGGCTAATTTTAGCACTTTTACAAGTCAAAATTATATTCGGTACTTAAAATTAAGTTATTTCACTAAGCATATAAAATTACAAAGTGCTTATTGTCAAATAATATATAGCAAGCCCATTACAATATATGAGTTTGAAAAAAAGCAGTTCTCTTTCTCACTACTGGTGCAAGCAATCCGGCACAATGCAGAATAGAAAACTCATGATCAAGTCTCATCAAACCCTCTGTAATAAATAAATATTTAAATACAATTATGCACTTCATTCTGTCATATGTCATATGTCACATGTCTATCATTGAAAATTCTGGCAATCAATTTATTCTAACCCTTGACATGACAGTTTTGACATTTTGTCTTTTGGGCATTTTACTAGTGGAAGTAAATTATAGCGTTTTGGCACTAGGGAATCTATGGAGGTGCCAATCTTCAAAGTTGTATAATAAAACTCAGAATATACTGGAGGTCTGGATATTGTGACTTTATTTTTTATTTATTTATTTTTTTTTTGAACGAGCTAATGCTGTTGGTCTCTATCGACCTTTACAGCGTCACCGGGCGGGAGGGCGGGCGCTTAGGGCGCCCAGCCGTCAAAAGTGGGAGGCAACTAGCTCAAGGGCACCCCTGGGGTGCGAGCCTCGGCTTGGGCCGTTGCCGGGATAAGAGGATCGAGAAGACTACGTCCACTGGAAGAGTGGACCCTATTGAAAGTCGCGACCGTTCTAGCTAACCTACGGGGGGTACGTCGACCTCGCCGGCGGGGTCGGTGTCTGATTGTGTTACGCTGGTATCCTATACCGGTGCCGAAAGCGGTACCTGAGCCAGAAGGGCTAGACTGGTCCGGTGATCCTAGCGCAGCCGATACTACGGCTGCTATAGGATCATCCGGGTCGCTCAAGACGTGTCTCGGGCGGCGACGACGGGGTGGCGAGTCTGTCGTGTCTGTACAGTAGTTTGAAGCTCTGACTACGAGAGGGTTGGGGTGATGAGGTGCCGCATCAAAATAGCGGCGGGATGCATCCTTCATAAATTGACGGATGGATGGGAGTTCGAGATCGCAGTGGAGGTCGGAGTTTCGCTGGTACCAGCGAGCCCCGACCACCTTGCGGACAAAGCGGTTCTGGATCACCTGAAGTCGATCCAGATGTACTGAGGGAGTAGTGACTTTATTTTGGCATAATTATTACTAAAGTACAAAATGTGAGTCTGCAACTAGCGCTAGTTTAAGGAGCATTACAAAATAGGAACAGTGCAAGAGCGAGTGAGCAGAGTGCGAGTGTGACGGACACAAAGAAAGAGAAGGTGATACATGTGAGCGAGAAGGAGCGATATAAGTAAATAGGTTCTGTGCTGTCTAAATAACTTGGGGAAGTTGTTCCCACAATACTCCCCCTCAAGCAAAGCGTACTTTCTTCGTTGGCTTGGATGTTCTGCCACTTCGTGTGACGTACAAAGGCTTCACTGCTTCTGTGGACGTTGTCTGAAGTGGAGTGGGTCCCAATTTCATTGGCTTGGTAGATGCGGTTGGTTCAGCGAAAGGCGGTGTTTTTGGTGCGAGTGGCAGGTTTGCTACGCTGGTAGAGTCTTCGTTGTACAGTATATGTGCTGGTTTCAATCGATCTATTGAAACAGTAGCCGTTCGATATGGCATCTGAATGATGAAATTTTTATCGGAGCGTTGAACGACTTCAAAGGGCCCGTCATACGGTGGTGTGAGCGGAGGTCGAACGGTGTCATTGCGCACAAAGATATGGGTACAGGTAGTCAAGTCCTTGTAGATAAATGGCCGATGACTAGCATGATGCTTCATTGAGGTGGTCGGTATGAGTGAAGTCATGCACTCGCTGAGACGTCGAACAAACTCCTTGTCTTCCATCTTCGACTTCGGTGGTACGAAGAAACCAGACGGTAGCCGAAGTGTAGCACCGTAAGTCATCAGTGCTGGACTCAGTTGGTTATCTTGACGAAGTGCTGTGCGCAGGCCAAGTAGGATAGTTGGCAGTTCTTCGCTCCAGTTGGTGGTTGCGCCTCGAGCCATGAGTGCAGCTTTCATAGTGCGATGCCATCTTTCTATCTGACCGTTGGCTTGCGGATGAAAAGCTGTTGTCCTTATCCTCGTGATGCCAAACTTTTTCATAAGCTCAGTAAAGAGCGATGACTCAAACTGGCGCCCTTGATCACTTGAGATGCGAAGAGGACAACCGAATCTGACAATCCAGCCCTCGTAGAGTGCTCGAGCGACGACTTCTGCGGTGATTTCTCGAACAGGGATGGCCTCTGGCCACTTCGTGCAGCGGTCAATGATGGTTACGCAATATCGATAGTCGTTTGATAATCGCAGAGGTCCGACTATATCAATGTGTATATGGTCGAAGCGTTGCGATTGTGGGAATTCACCAATAGGGGCACTGACATGCCGATGAATTTTAGCTCGTTGACAGAGGATGCAGGTTTTCGTCCACATGCCGATGTCTTTGTTCATTGAAGGCCAGAAGAAACTCGAAGCAACCAAGTTCCGGGTAGATCTGATCCCCGGATGACATAGTCCGTGTTGTGCTTTGAAAGCTGCGAAGCGGTATGTCACTGGTAGGTATGGTCGGGGCTTCGTTGTTGATAGCTCACACGTGATCGACTTGCTGATTCCAGGTAAAGTTATCTTAGCGAATTTGAGGTTTGGTTTGGTCTTCAACATCTTCAGTTCTTCATCGAGATTTTGGTCATCAGCGAGCTTATCGTAGTCAATCACAGTAGGACAATCAATTACTTCGATACGTGACAAGGCATCCGCTACTGCATTGCTTTCCCCGTGAATGTAGCGTATGCTGGTAACAAATTGACCGACGAAGTGAAGTTGTCGCTCGCGTCGTGGAGTGTCAGAGCTGCTTGGTGTTCTTGTTAGAGCATAGGATAGCGGTTTGTGATCCGTATACACTACCACATCGTTGCCTTCGATGAGCCGACGAAAATGTTGGACAGTGGTGTAAATTGCCAAAAGCTCACGATCGTACACGCTGTAGCGGCGTTGTGTATCGCTCATAGCTTTAGAATGGAAGGCGAGAGGCTTGAGTTTCCCGTTGATCCGTTGTTGGAGAACGGCGCCGATGCTGTGGTCCGATGCGTCAGTCATGAGGGAAAGTGGTGCGCCATGAACTGGGTGCGTTAGCGTGGTAGCTTTCAAGATGCTTTGGCGGCACGTCTCGAAAGCTTGATTGGCTGCAGCAGTCCATGAGATTGGAGTCTTATCATTTTTTTTCTTATTGTGCAGATACTTGTTTAGTTCTACTTGCATCTCGGCTTGTCGGGGTAGGCAATCTCTATAGAAATTCAGCATGCCGAGAAATCTTCTGAGCTCTTCTATGGTGTTGGGCTTCGGAAAGGCGGATATGACTTCAGTACGTTCTTTCGTTGGCTTTATCCCTGCTGATGATACTTCGTAGCCAAGAAAGTTAATTTGTTTCTTGCCGAATTCGCATTTATCGATATTCAGTGTGACGCCATATTGGTTCAAGCGTTCGATGACTTGACGCAAAATGATTTTATGCTTGTCTTCATTTTCGGCAAACAGGAGAAGATCATCAACGAAACAGAACTGGTTTTCTTGGCCTCTGAGCACTTCGTGCATAAACCGTTGGAAGGTTTGACTCGCATTCCGAAGTCCAAACGTCATGCAGTTAAATTCAAAGAGTCCAAATGGCGTTGTTATGGCTGTCTTTGCGGCATCTTCTTTGTTGATAGGTATCCAATAGTAGGCCATTTTGAGATCTAGTTTCGAGAAAATTGTCATGTTGTGAAGTTGATAAGTGAAGTCCTGTATGCGAGGTATCGGGTAGCGATCTGGCAATGTGACAGCATTTAGACGTCGGTAATCGCCACACACGCGTAGCCCTCCGTCCTTTTTCTTGACGACATGTAGTGGACTTGCCCATGGTGACTTTGATGGTCTGCAAATTCCCATCTCTATCATACGCTCAAATTCTTCTTTCGCCGCTTTGTACTTATCCGGCGGCAAGGGGCGCGGACGGGCATAGAGTGGCGCACCGGTGGTTTCGATATGGTGTAAGACGTCGTGTTTGGCCGGTGATTTCAATGACATAGGTCGTAGAACATCGGGGAATTGTTGAAGAATATCATAGTATTCGTGGTTTTTCTCAACTAAGTAGATCGTAGGCTGCGATGTCATCACTTCCAATGCTTCTACAGCTAGCTTCGTGGTGTTGTCGATGAGTTTTTTATTGTTTAGATCGACCAGAAGCTTGTAGTGGCGTAGGAAATCTGCTCCAAGTATTGATTGCTTCACATCGGCGATTATAAAAGTCCATTTGAAATTACGCCGTAGACCCAAATCAATTTGTGCTGTCTTCTCTCCATAAGTACGAATTTGTGTATTATTAGCCGCAAATAAGGAGCATTCAGTTGATGGTATTAGAAATTTCTTGTTTCGGACGGCCAAAACGGAGATGTCAGCGCCAGTGTCGACGAGGAAACTTTCTCTACTGCGACGATCGACGACTGAAAGGCGGTTTGTCTGGTTGGCAACATCGACGACCGCCAAAGTCGACGTTGGCCTTAGTTTTCCGACTTCGCTTGTTGTCTTGAACAAGGAGACTGACATTTTCTTGCAGAGTCACCGAAACGACGATGATAGTAGCACTCAGTGGAGTTACGGTTGTAGTTGTCTCGGGATCGAGAGCGCGAGCGGTTGTTGTAGGAGCGACGATAGTTTCGACCGTTATCACTGCGTCGGAGCTCGGATATTTCTAGAGTCAGTTTTTCTAGTTGTTTGGACAATACTGCAAACTGTAGGTCAGTCGTTGTCTGTGGCTGAGATGAAGTAGCTATTGCGTTAACAGTCGGAGGTTCTGAGTGTTCCATCATAACGTCAGCCATTGTTGCTAAAGTTTCAAGCGCCGATTCGGTATTGACGGAGAGAACTGCTCGCATCTGTGTTGGCAGTAGATTTAGCCACATAACTCGAAGAGCATCTTCGGGAACCATCTTGCCGCCTAGGTCTCGCATTTTCCGAAGCAGCACCGATGGTTTCTGGTCTCCAAGCTCAAGACCACCCAGCAGCTTTTGAAACTGGCGCGATTCTGATTCTTGGTAGACCGATAAAAGCCAGTTTTTGACAGCTACGTACTTGCCACTTGATGGAGGATTGGTGAGTATATCGCTGACTTGTTGTATGTCCATTGCCTGGAGCGCTCCAAGGACGTACCGGAATTTTTGGTCGTCTCCGGTTTTCAGTGGATCAATGAGTGCTTCAAATTGCGCAAACCATAGGCGCGGTTGCTCGCGCCAAAATGGCAATATCTTTGATTGTATTGAGACTGCGGCCATGTCAAATCCAAATGCAGCAGCGTATCCTTGCATAGTCGGTGATTTATCATCTTCCATGGTGGCGTTCTTCTGATAGGGTCACCACTTTGGCACTAGGGAATCTATGGAGGTGCCAATCTTCAAAGTTGTATAATAAAACTCAGAATATACTGGAGGTCTGGATATTGTGACTTTATTTTGGCATAATTATTACTAAAGTACAAAATGTGAGTCTGCAACTAGCGCTAGTTTAAGGAGCATTACAAAATAGGAACAGTGCAAGAGCGAGTGAGCAGAGTGCGAGTGTGACGGACACAAAGAAAGAGAAGGTGATACATGTGAGCGAGAAGGAGCGATATAAGTAAATAGGTTCTGTGCTGTCTAAATAACTTGGGGAAGTTGTTCCCACAGCGTTATAAATATCTGAGCATTTTGTAAACTGTACATACAATTCCCCTACATAGTGAAACTGAATAATTTATAGTAGAAGCCACACACACACATAGTGCCACAAAACACAATAGATTTTATTTGTGCCTCTTGGTTTTTGCTAAATTATTAATAACCAATATTTTTTAGAATTTTGATTTATCTTGATTAAAGTATCTCAAAAGTTGCTCTTAAAACCCGTGATTGTGTTGTAAAAGAATATTTCTCAATTAAAAGTAGATCTTATAATTTTTTCCAATTTTATGAATTCTTATGAACCAGCTAGTTGCACCCCGCGGTTTGACCCGCGCATAAAAAGTATTTTAATTATTTACTCATCGCACGGGAAGATTCCACTTTTCCGGAATAAAATGTAGCCTGTATGTTAATCCAGTGTATAATCTATCTTGGTACTGAATTTCATCCAAATCCATTCAGCCGTTTGGGCGTGAAGGAGTAACAACCATACACACAAACACACATATAAACTTTCACCTTTATAATATTAGTGTGATAGATCTTAAAAATTCCACGTGTGTGTTAACGTGACATTAGATTCGTTTGTGTGAAGTTTACGTACTGTTCACTACGTATATTCGTATTGAATCGTCTTTCTTCCCACCCCTTACGAATCCCGCAAGTTTTTTTTCTATTACCCCTAATATTTCATTTAGTGGGTATCATCTAATATCATTACCTTGGAAGAAGGATTTTTATGTTCTGTGAAATTCTTTTGTAGCTTTCATTTATATTGTTGAAAGGTAGAATTTGTTGTGTTATTTTGAAGGATGAATTTACTTACTGCTTAATATGTTCTATTTTGGTATAACATGATATTAAATATTTTATATAAAGTTCATATACGTAAGCTACATACACTAAAAGTGAAAAAAAAAAAAAATATAATAATATGTGTGGACATCTCACACAACGCCATCTAGCCCCAAACTAAGCAAAGCTTGTGTTATAGGAACCAGATAACTGGTACAATACTAAGATACTTTTTATTTGTTAATACATACATAGAATACAATATAACACCCAGACACAGAACAAACACCTATATTCATCACACAAATGTTTGTCCTGGGTGGGAATCGAACCCACAACCCGCAGTTTAGAAGGCAAGGTCACTACCAACTGAGCTATCGGGCCAGTCGATCGAAATAATAGCTAGAAAGCGTTTAAAACTGATTCATTATTATAAAAAGATACCACATGTGTTTGTGTAAGTTTTTATGATGAAGCGAAGAAGTAAAAAATGAAATAATATTAAATAACATCCAACAACCACAAACATAGATCCTACACCCTAAATTGGATTTCCTGTATCTAAGGACCCAGGAACTACGAGGACCATGATCCTACAGCACAGAATCATTTATAATTTTACACATATAATTTTAGACGAGATAAAACGAACTTTCAATACTCAGCATTTTATTAAGTACCTACTTAAATTACTTAGACGGAACTCAACAACCAGGAAATTGTATTGTATTCTATTGTATTGTATTCTATGTATGTATTAAAAAAAAAAACAACAAGTATATAAGTATTGTATTAGTTATCTGGTTCCCATAGTACAAGCTTTGCTTAGTTTGGGACTAGATGGCGTTTTTTGAAATGTCTACAGATATTTATTTATTTATTTTATTCATATATTCTAATTTAAAAGCAGTATTTTACGGATCACTAGAGATTGTTTCTGATTCGACTTTTTAATGAAATTCTATCAATTTGTTACAGAATGTACACAACATTATCAGGGACTACATCAAAGATTACTACGTGTGCAAAAAACAAGGAAATTTACAAGTTAAATAAAAGTACAATGGAACAATCGATACTCTTGTAAACACATTAAAAGTGGGGTGAATATTGCTGGAGGCGAGACGTACAGAAGAAACAGTAACTGAACTCAGGTGAATTGCTTTAATCACAAGATGACGCAGTGCAAGTCTTGAACTGAACCGTTCTCATAATTATTGACACTGAAACCACGTTTAAGTAATATAATATACATATAATACATTAACTGTACTTAATACTTGGAAAGATTTCTTCAAATTCATGACATTTCGTATATTCGATACTAATCAGATATAGTGAAAATGAATGTGATGATCTTCGAGCAATAACAAGTGATGATAGATGGATCACAGGCTGCTAAGTTAACGAGGACTATTTCGTTACTTTTTTTTTCATAATTTCATATTACCTCTAACCGATCATTCTAACTACAAGAAGTTTCTAATGTAAAGAAGTAAATCCCCTTAAAATATGAATAAAACTCCGAATACATTTTTGAAATAATCAATGTAAACAAATTAATAAAAAAAAGATAATTAATTATTAATAAAAAAAGGCAACTACATCATTCTCCAAAAAAAAGGCTATTTCTAAGCTATAACTATATAATAATACTACTAAACAATTTTCTATGAAATTTAACTGCTAGGTTATCGATGAGGTATGCCTCTACAGTCAATTATTTTATATTTAACCTGTAGGTATACTCAAAAGAGCTTCGGAGAAAACACGCTAAATTACTTTATGTATTTGAAATTTGAATATTTTCACGAGAATCGTGTCCATAGGCTATAACATCCAGATTTTTCTTTTTTTTTATCCAGTCATGTTTTATTAATGCCATCAATAATTAATACTTACCAGACAAAGTCAAAATACCCGATATCGACTACATTATTATTTTGCCGTTTCATTATTTTTTTAAATGTTAATGATTGATGTGATGAGCTAGTCGTTCATCTGATGTTAAGCGACACGGCCGGCCATAACATGACAGTGTCACTCGGAACTGTAAAATTAAAGTTTGCAATGCAATGCGCACATCATCCCGAGACATCCGATCATAGTCTCAATTTCCCAGTTATTTCACTAGCAGTTACAATGCCCTTCAAACCGTAACACAGTAGTGCTTGCGCACTACTGCTTGGCAGCAGAATAACTGGCAAAGCAGTGGTACCTACCTAGACGAACTTGCAGAAAAGTCCTACCATATAATAATATTCATTTTAATATTGAAATCAACATTGTTCTAAGTTACGTTACTGCCTATGTTTGTACGGTGCTCGGGTGCCCCCTTCGATACGTCTTCATCCCTTAGAATATCCTGTTGCGTCTAAAGAAGCGGCTACATGCTAATAAAGTGCGGGGGAGAGATTTTTGGGCAAATAAAGCTGTAATTTGAAATCGCTGTTTACAGATGCGTGAACAGTTTTCTTTAGAACTCTGGTTGCGAATTTCCTTGAATTTGTTGTTTTGTTACACAAGTGACTTTTTATTAGGCAGGGATTTTTTGACATTGTCTCATATAATTCGCCGATACAATGCACTGAATTTACAGGACATCTCTATAACTTTCCTATCCTTCCTTCCTCCTACTAAAATTTTAATCGCGAAAGTTTGTATGTATGGATGTTTGTTACTCTTTTACGCTCAAATGGCTGGACGGATTTGGATGAAATTTGGAATATAGATAGTTTATAAAACGGATTAAAGCATAAGCGGTTTTTTACTCGCGGATGGAACCGCAGGTCATATCTAGTCTATTTAATCTATATAAGTAAAAATTAAATGCTTTTCTTTGGTATAAATGCAAAACATGAGCACGGATGTACCAATTTGGCTATTTTTTTTATTTTAAATCGCTTAGACTAGCATATTGCCAGGGCTTGGTGATTATTTGCATCTTCACGTCGTGAGTGTACCACCAATTCGCACTAAGCGTTTTGTTGAGTCTTTCATAGTCTGAACAGCCAAGGAATAGAACGATCTTTCAGCGTCAGTATTACCTCCTATATATAGCCTAGGTTTCTACAAAAAGTGAAAAGTGATTAGGCATCTCATGAGCAAATATTCCCCACCTTAAACAACTTCTTCATTTTCCATCAAGTGAGTTGTTGTCGAACGCATGCCCATTTAAGCATTTAAAATCTAAAATGTGATGAAACAAATATTCATTAACAACAATGGAAAAACATTTCTAACAAATGCGAAGCTAAAAAAAGTCGATAGTTCCATAAGTAATAATAACCGACAAACTCATAGAAAATACGTAGATACCTAATATTAAAATCTCCCGCCTACTATTGAATAACGGCCGAACTTATCACATTCATATTCCCCGAAGGCAAATCACTTTATAGCCGATGGGTGCACTAAAACACATAAAATAAAGTTGGAAAACACTTTCCCCGGCTATGCCAATGACAATAACTATAAATTATGAGGGCGATAGACCGAGGTCGTTGGGTGAGTGAGTAAATAATAATGATGCTTCTCTTCTAACAATCTCTGGTTGCGTCATTCCATCCAAGAAGGATTAAAATTGATGGTTGGAGTTCAATGAACTAAGTTACTAATGGATTTTGGCTTTTCTAACCTAGAATAGTGAAAAGCAGATTTTGGCAAGATTTTTCGTCGCAACGTGTCTGATTTCTTGAATTTTAACTAAGTATAAAAAGTCCTGAACAAAAAAATTAAATTGGAATTATTTGCTTTGATTTGTATATTATTGATACTTAATAAGAATGACGTCAGACTGGCCTTTAAAAAAACAAGACTGGGCAAAGAGTATGTAACGTGAGACTGGGTTTCGTGAAGCCAAAAGCCGGAGACCATAGTCGATAAAGTCTATCAAGTAATCAAAAAGTATCTAAGTATTATATCAGTTATCTAGTTCCCATAGTACAAGCTTTGCTTAGTTTGGGGCTAGATGGCGTTGGCGATGGCTAGTAAGATGTCCACACGTATTATTATAATTATTATTAATCCTATTTTAATCTTAGAAAATTTAGCCATTAAATCGTTGAAGATCTCTATGGGCCTCAAAACTCATGTAAAAGAATCCATGTACAAAGTGGGAACGTATGGACTGTAGATTATATAATAATTACAAACCTTTCAAGCATATTTTATTCCTTTTGAACAGCAGTCTAACGTCTTTATGAGCGCGATCTGGAGCGGAGATGTTCAGTTGCATGGTGACCAAGATTTCGGCACTTCTGGAACCCGTGCATGGTAAACGAACCCTGTATTGAGAAAAGGTTTTGAACGAGTATACTCTCCAAATTACTTACAAACAAAGTTGTATGTTATTAGTGTAGTATGCATATAAATCATATTACAACTACTCCGCCTGCCATGAGTGTGGGGCGCTGGAGGATACAGCACACACGGGTTGGGGCCCGCTTGGGACCCGCAGCGGCACATACTTTCCATGGCAGTAGGCCACGATCTCTCGCTGCCGAGCGTGGTGAGAGCCATGCTCGACAGCGAGAGATCGTGGCAGGCGGTGGCCATCACGCACTCGCAGAAGGAGACCACGGAGCGGGTCAGAGAGGAAACCGCTGAAGCTGACCCACTCCGGCGCAGACGAGTGGGAGGGAGGAGGAGGCGTTACGCGCACATCCTCCCTCCCCCGTAGTGGAGCCACTGGTGGAGAGTCGGGGGACTTCTCAATACGACTTTTTTTTAAATGTTTGTGACCTCAGAACTTTCGACTGGGTGAACCGATTTTGATGAATCTTTTTCGTTTGAACGCTGTTGCTTCCTTTGTAGTCCCATTTCAATTTAATCAAGATCTGGTCGGTAGCTTTTGAGTTATCTATAAAAATGTGTATTTCGACTTCCACTACATTGATGATGTTCTCATTTTTGTGATAAGCAAATGCAGTGGGATTGAAGTCGCTTAGACTCTTTTTTTTAAAGGAACTATATGGGGTCATTTTCCCTTTTTAAAAATTCAAGACTAAAAGCCATGTATCGCTCACCTGAAAGTTTGCAGTGTTGTCGGCACGAAACCTTTTTCGGATATATTGACTTGTGGTGGCAACATAGCGCCTCGGCTCTCATAGTCAATTCCCATGGTGTACGGGAGCTGTTAAAGAAAACCGTACCTTAGTTAATGGCCATTTAATAATACGCCCGGCCTTATACGTAAAACACTTTGGACATTTCTACGTAGAGATTTACAACGTCAACTGCATAAAATTTTGAGCTTTGCTAAGAGCATCGGAACAGGATGAAACGGAACACAAATTATTAGTAACGAGCTTCTGCCCGCAGCTTCGCCCGCAACGTGGCCTATGGGAAAATAATTCAATCACCCATTTCACCCTCCTAAGGGTGGAGTTTCGAAAAATCCTTTCTTAGCGGATGCCTACGTTATAACATCTACCTGCATGCCAAATTTCAGCCCGATCCGTCCAGTGGTTTGGGCTGTGCGTTGATAGATCACTATGTCAGTCAGTCACGTTTGAGTTATATATATTTAAAGATAGATATCAGTTATAATTAATTTTAATGCAATGCTGCCAGCATTTTGGTTACGCTACCTGCATGGGCTGGAGCGTTTGGACTGTACAAGTACCATAGACTTTAAGTCAACGCGGCTAGTATATAGTCCAAATATTTTTTGTCTAGTAGGAAGTGTAATATATAGTTGTACTTGGTACTATTGTAGTTATCATACAAATAGTATCCGATAAATATTACAAAAGTTTTTAGACTTGTAAGCGGTATGAAATTTGGGTTAAAAGTGGCTAAATCTACTTGAAACAAATACGTGAGTAGAAGGCAATATCAAAGTTTAGAATTGAATTCAAATCCTTACAGAATACATTTCATTCCACAAAATAAAAATAATAACCGATTATCCATCCAGTATTTGCCACGTCCAATGACACCATAAATTCATATTGGATTTCTATCCGATACAAATTGACCGGTGGCGGCAATATGACGCCTATATACGTCTCTCATATTCCATAATATTCCATGTATCTACATACCCTACCAAAAACTAATCTCCCGACTTGATATTGATATGGAACCTCAAATGATCTCCGCAGTCACCAAACGATGCCATTTAATGCATCCTTTTCATAATGACGTATTCCGCCAATCACAGCTCAGGAAAGCTTGTTTGAAATTAGCTTGGTATCCAATTGATCAATTATATTAGTGTGATAACTAATCGGAGCAGTGCATTTTGTTTTCTTCCTCAGAAGAGCAAGTATTTGTAGTCTTATTACAAAACGTGGACTAAGTAGAGGTTTCAGCCTGGACCAACTAGTCCTAGTTTGTTACGGTACTAATTAGTTAGACCTTGACTTTATTACAAAACGGCGACTAATCGAAGACCAGCTGATACCAGAGATAGTCCATGGCTTAAATATTGACCATAGACTAAATACGAAAAAAGTTTGTTCATTTGGACCACATTTATTCACACGATCCTTTTTTCACGTTTCATATATTTAGAATTTTTGTTTTCGTCTATAATATACGTGCATTGGCCTTGGAAAGCTTATTGTTTGCATATTTTTTAATGAATAAATAATCAGAACTATAAAAATCAGGTTTGCTACAATGATTTTCAACTAATAATAAGTTTTAATAATTACCAACGAGGCTTGCGAGAACCAGAACGTAAATATGGCATTGCTTAACGTGCGAAAATTGATATTTCTGTTTATTGTTGTTGTAACTAACTGTAACTATAATAAATATAGTAAAAATGGAGCAACAAAATATAAAAACTGAACCGAGTAGATATATTTTATCAAAGACCAAGACAACCTCAAAATCGTGTAACAAAGAAGGTTGATAACCCAACATTGGCGTTAGGCGCGTAAATAGTTTTTAATCTTAAAAGTTTAATTTTTCCACCACCGTGGCGCTAGTTTCTTTCGTAGAAGTAGTCGTAAAGAAACTAGCTTTAACTATAGTTAAACTAACATCGGAGGGCTAACTTTAGACCATGGACGATTCCCAAATCAGCGATAAACTTGTTTTTGTAATAAGGTTTTGAAATAGTCTAGGTTTAAATCTAGTACTAACTTTGGTCCACGCTTAGTCTACGTTTTGTAATAAGAGGGATAGTGTTTAAAAGAAGCATGCTTACTAATATAGGTCTATTAGCGCTTATTTAATAAATATCTACGATATTACGATATCTCGTATTAATATCTACGATGAATACCTAACCTACATATTAACATGACATGGAGTTCAACAATAAACCATGAATTCATGACTTGGTAAATTATCGCTCTGTGAATTGCAAGCGTGATCTGCATTTCGTTAGAGACTAGCTAGCACTTTTCAGAGGAAAAATCTAGAACATTCGGTGTGAAAATGTTGAACAAAGTTGGAAGTTAGGGAAACTTGTTACGTGTATGCAATTGAAAAAAGTTAACGGAAATGAAAAATTTAGTTTTTAGCAGTTATTTGACATTTTAGCAGTTTTTTTACTGGCCCGATAGTTCAGTTGGTAGTAGCCCTGCCTTCTGAACTGTGGGTTCTGGGTTCGATTCCCGCCCAGGGCAAACATTTGTGTGATGAACATAGGTGTTTGTTCTGTGTCTGGGTGTTATATTGTATTCTATGTATGTATTTATTAACAAAAAAAGTGTCTAAGTATTGTATCAGTTATCTGGTTCCCATAGCACAAGCTATGCTTAGTTTGGGGCTAGATGGCGTTGTGTGAGATGTCCACATTTCTTTTTTTTATTGTTTTATAGGCTCGCGTTTGACCACTATCGCACCTGATGGTAAGTGACGATGCGGTCTAGGATGTAACACGCTATACATTATTATTATTATATTATTATTTTAATTAGAAAGGTAATTCGAAAGTTTTATTTTTTTTGCAAGCTGTATTATATCTTTGCGTATAATAATTAACGCGACACTCTACGCTACAGAATACACTGTATTACAGAAAACTTTATTTGCTCAGTCATAGTTTCATGATTTTTTGTTATTCCAGTCACAGAATACATAATAGTACAGGCACAGAAGATTCAGTCCATGAAATCTATTAAATAAATAGTTTTTTGTTTTTAATAATAATAACACCCAACGATCATATAAATAGATCCTGGATCCTAACTAACGCAGAACAGAAGCAGAACAAGTATTTGCGCTTTTTTTGCACTTGTGCACAAATACTTGTCCTGCCGCGGGAATCGAGCACGCTGCCACCAGTGTATGAGCCGACCTGCTCAACCACTACACCACAGAGGCTGACAAAAGCATAGTGATTTGCTCCAAGGCAATAAAGTGTAGTTTAGCTTAGTACTACAAGCCTACCCTAAACAGTTAGGTATCTCCCGTTCTGAGCTAAAACACAACACAGTCCAACAGAACACAAACAAAAACTAGACAGCGAACAGGGACAACTGTAAAGCCTCTTTCATCAACACCCAATTCGACTAAGCTGATATTCGGCACAAAGCAAAACGACGACTTAATCTGGCCCTTTGTTTTGCGAAATTAAATCGTTTTCAAGCTTAATTGGAATCGGTGTGACTGTAGCGATACGAGGAGTTGCTTTAAGTTGGATTGTTGTAAACAAAATGCGTACTTTACATAGATTAAAGAAAAAATAAACCTAAACTATTTTCAATTATTTGAGAAAAAGCAAAATTTTTGGTAAAAAAGGGGTTATAAATGAAACACAGAGCTTAGAACATTTTCTATGGGAAAAATACAATGGATTATTTTTTCATTAAGGCTGCAAGATGGCGTCTAAAGTAAGTAGTAATTACTTATTAGTTTTTCACTCCTCTTGCTCAAAAAGTCTATCATTGTTACCAGAGTGGGGATAAAATATAATACTATCCTCTAGGGAATAAAGTTTTTCTTGTATATTACAAAGTAAAATGAAAAAGTCTTTATTAATAAGGAAAATAATCATAAATAATATATAACTCAAAGGTGACTGACTGATTGACTGACTGACATAGTGATCTATCAACGCACAGCCCAAATTACTGGACGGCGCGGGCTGAAATTTGGCATGCTAAGAAATAATTTTTCGAAATTCCACCCTTAAGAGGGTGAAATGAGTGGTTGAATTATTTTCCCATAGGTTACACCGCGAGCGAAGCTGCGGGCAGAAGCTCGTCAAAAATAAAGAATCAACTTTGTTGAAAAAATATGTTAATACAAACCAATGTAGTCTATGGTTGTATTTCTTCTCTACCATTCTATGTATTTTGCTCTACAGAAACTATAACGGGATATTTATTTACTCCCTTGCTTAAGCGGGAGTAAAGTTACCTCGTACATAATGGGACTTTGTATAAAAATCTACTATTTACGACAAGCATCAACATTTATGTTTCCCTCAGTTAGCTAGAGAGATAGAGTTGAGCTATCAGCTCAGTTGGTAGTTTACCCTGCCTATCTGAGCTGTAGGTTGGGGGTTCGATTCCTACCCAGGACAAACTTTGTGTGATGAACGTCGATGCTTGTTCTGTGTCTGGTAGTTATATTATATTCTATGTATGTATTTACAAATGAAAAGTATCTAATTATGGTATTAGTTATTTGGTTCTCATAGACAAGCTTTGCTTAGTTTAGGGCTAGATGGCGCTATGTGAAATGTCCACAAATATTATAATATTATTATTATTAAAGATTCAACATTAATTTTGACTATTAAAGATAAAACATTTTTGTTTTTCAACAAAACAAAAGCACAAAGATACTTTGAAACTTCACGTAAAAATAGTCACTTAAGGCGTGGTAACATAAATAATAATTAAATAACATGAAAAATAAATAAGGTAACACTACTGTTCTAAATTAATAGAAAACTACCAATATAGAGTTTTGGCGGGAAAGCAAGAAAAATCGATTCACCGCATTGTATTATTTTAAAAAAATCGTGTTACTTTCAGTGTTAGTGCATATTTCAGGGTTGAGTGAATGATGGTAAAACGTTTAATTTAGTGTTGTTTCCAAAACTCCATAGAAGCTTCTGATAACGTTGCCACCACTTTACTGGGAGTATGATTTATGACTATGACTTGACACATATCTGTGTGAAATATCATTAGACTATCAATTACTTGACATTGGCTAAATACACAAAGGTGTAGAGCCAAACCATAAAAAACTACTAATACCTAGGTATCTTTCAGATTTAAACTCACCGGTCGTCTGCCAAGTGCTTGCCACATAAATTCCAAGTCAGCTATGTGCGCTGGTACAGGCACTATGAAGCTGGTCGCGTAAGAGTTGACTACACCTTCCCGGACGTAATACAACTCTGCATCTAGACCTGTAACAAACAAGATTTTTTTTTAAAAGAGTTTATCTGAAAATCTTTATGATAAATGAGTTGATTTTAAGTTCTGTGTATATACTGTGTATGCACTACCTAATCCCATTCTGTAGAATAGGATATATTCTTCTTCTCTTCATTTAATCGCTTTCTATCGCTTTTTATAATTCTGCCAATGTCAAGTGAGGAATGTCATGTCAAAGTCTTACTTTGTCAGTCAAAAAATGCCACAGTAAAATGGTAGATTTTACTGAAGAATCTAAGAAGCCTTGAAGAGAAAAGGAAAAGCCATGGTTTTAAAACTTGGAACCATTTGCCAACACTCGTGCACGTTCACGAACACTTAACAGCACAGAATACTATTACTTCTCCCGAGAAGAATGTCGACTTCATAGTAAAAAATAAGATCAGAAAGAAGAGCGCCATCTCTGCGAGGCCCCTTCTCGGAAAGTTTTATATATATATATAGGCACCTACTTAGGTATATATCTATCTGTGCTATTAATAATGTTAAAAAAACAAGCAAAAAGTTATCATGTGATATTTATTTTCAAAAACACTTAAATATTTTAAATTAAATCTACTTACATCACAAAAACTGTTAGTAATATATTAAGGGCTTGTTTCAGAATGTCCGGTTAAAGTTCCGCCTAAGCTAATAGAAACTAATGTGTTATATAATTGTGTTTGTGTTTCACAATCACTGGAAAGGGCTAATTAATACATTTAGTACCTATTAATTTAAACGGTAGATTGAGTGGCAAACTAAATCGTTATTTGATGGATAAGGAATTTGTTTCGACAGCTGTAGTGTGCTTTGAGCAATTTGTAATGTTTTTTAAGATAATCACAGTATTTTTCTTGCACTGGTGTGATGTGGTGGTCACTTTTGTAATATATTCATTATCTTTTGGGTGATGAAGGCGCAGGATGCTAAGCACTTTGTAATTTTATATGCTTAGTTAAATAATATAATAGCTATAATAATATAATTTTGACCTATAAAAGTGCTAAAAATAGCCTATTTGCAATCAATCTTTTGACTTTGACTTTAACAAATATTAGGTTATTAAAGATAAAATATTTCATTAAAAACTGCCATTGTACGTTATAAATGTATAGTATTAATAAGTTTTCGTTACAATAATAACGAATAGAACTAAATAATCTTACAAAAGTACTTTGTATTATAACATTGTAATATCAATATTGTATCAATATATCATTAATATTTTTATCAATCATACGGTTCTTAGAACGGAACGTATAAACGCACCTTTGCCGTTCGCTGACCGAGTGGGCTACGATTAGGTAGCCAGATGAAAAACAAGGAATGTAAAACGTGATGTAAGCTAACGCTAACCGAAAGTTTTATCTTCCACATAATTTACGTGATGGTTAACTAATAGCCACTTTAGTAGCACTTTCTGAAAGAAGCCCTTAGTATATTAAATATACTATATTATGTTATGTTTCAGATACTAAATATGTTATTTGTAAAACACAAAACAATTGATGCCATAAAGGTACTTACATATTAACGTAGGTAGGTTATATTTTAATAATAATGCCCAACGATGACATACATGACTGGCCTGATAGCTCAGTTGGTAGTAGCTCTGTCTTCAGTTCAGAAGAACTGTAGGCCGTGAGTTCAATTCACACCCAGAACAAACATTTGTGTGACAAACATCGATGTTTGTTGTGTCTGGTGTTATATTGTATTCTATGTACGTATTTAACAAAAAGTATCTAAGTATTGTATAAGATCTATGTATCAACATAGAACCTGAACCCTACTAATCCTAATACATGTATCTAGGGATCTAAGAACTACGAGGACTACTACCATGTTCCCACAACACTCACACACAGAGCAAGTATTTATGCTTTTTTCTGAGCAAAAATACTTGTCCTGTCGCGGTAATCGAACCTGCAACCTCCATGTTATGAGCCGACCTCATCGACCACAGCACAGAGGCTGTCATTTTGATAAAGCATCTAAGAAACTGTTTGCAGTGCTTCCAAATATCAGAATCCCGACCTGAACGTGAGCCATATATTTTTGTTATTTATGGCTCAATATGAGAAATAGTTATTTGTGCAACAAAAGAGCACCACGGCAATAAGAACATAATTACAGGTATAAGTAGCAGCACTAATAGTATACTGTGCACTAAACTCCAGCGCTGCGCGTCATTGCGCAGAAATAAAAAATTAGGTATCACAGGGGGGCCAAAGGGACGAAAAGGCGAGTACGTAGCGCCGGTTGTCTAGCCAGTCGTATTCCGTCCCCCGCCTCATACGACGCACCACGAACTTCTGACTGCATAGTCGCGTAAGCTGGTTGGGGAATAAGTTGGTGAGGCGAACGGAAATTGGTTCATGTAGATCTCCATTTCAAACATAACAAAGTTAAAAATGAAATGGTGAAATATGCTGAACTGTTTTACGGTAAATAATTTACCATAACCTAAGTTGTGGTAAATACATATATATTAAATTACCACAGATAGATAATAATAATATTAAGTAACGAAAACTTTGACTAAGAAAAAAAAGGTTTCGTGTTCTCATCAAAACTCAATATAAATAAACCTAAAGCTGGCTAAATATACTTAGAGCAATTTTGTAATTTAAAAAAAATCACTTTATCTGAGGCAGTCAGAAAAATACGATTTTGCACACTGTTTTCTCGCAAAAAAATGTGCATGTTCGAGCTGCTTAGGAGATTTTTTTTTCTATCTGCAGTCATCTGGGTCCGTGCTTTTTGTTAAATTATTTTATATTTACAAATTTACATTATTATTAACATGAACATATATACAATACACAATACAACCAATAACAAAAACATAAGTACTTATTTCTAATTGTGCATACACCACGAGCAAACCAGCTTCCGCAAGCAGCACCCGTTCACGAGCTTGACGCATGTTCCAGACAGCCAGACCATATTTGAGGAAAGAGGACAACCCAACACACGAAACCACCGCAAGAAGAAGCTTTTTAGTGAGCGTGAATGCTCCGGGTGTACGCACAATTTACTCTCTAGTTAAAATACCCTTATTACTATTTTATTCATACGAGTGGACTAATTAACAGGCTCCTTTGAGCCCATCAATGATCCCGTTCGTACTTGCTTTCATTAGTCCACTTTTTGGCAGCGATGTTAATTCCAGCATCAAAGCAGTGTCGCAGGATCTGAAATATTTTATGAACAATTAAAATAATATCTTACTCTACTAAATAATAACTTTAAACAGCCCCTCAGTAGACCGATGATCTGGTGAAAGCCGCGGAGTGCTGATGGATACAAGAAGTGAGCAGCCGCTCAAGGTGGCACTCTCTGAGGTAGGCCTATGTTTGGCAGTGCACATCTTCAGCCTGTTGATGATGAACTTTAAACCTATTTAAGTTATGTACTTATTTTTTTTTTGTTTGGTTTTGGCTCCACACTTTTGTGTATTTAGCCAGTGTCAAGTAATTAATTTACAAGTTAATTTATATTATACATATGTATGTTGTATGTGTCAAGTCAAGTCAAGTCAAGTCATAGTCTAGTCAAGTCACACTCCTAAAAAAGTGGTGGCAACTTTACCAGAAGCTTCTTTTGAGTTTTGGAAACAACACAAAAAGAAACGTTTCACCATCATTATACCACTTTCCCGCACTCATGCCTATAATTCAGCACTTAACGAATAAAATGCCACCAATTTTATGCACCAACACTGAAAATAATACCAGTTTTGTAAAATAATACAATGCGGTGACACGATCTTTTTGTTTTCCCGCCAAAACTCCATTTATGTTATTTACTAGGTGGTAGGACTTTTCTGGAAAGTACATCTAGGTAGGTGCCGCTTTGCCAGTTATTCTGCCGCCAATCAGTAGTGCGCAAGCACAAGCTAGATTGTACTGATGTCTCAAAATGACGTGCGCAATGCAGTGTCACGTGAAACTATACTTTAGACTTTCAAGTGGCACTGCAACTGATATGGGCAGTTTGGTCGTTTAACATCAGGCGAGCGACTAGCTCGTCATGTCTTTTCGTAACATTAAAAAATCTATGTATTAAGTATTATAACACAAAGAAAAAAAACAGGAACCTTGTCAAATCACTCATGGGGTATTTCTCTTTCTTAATAGACAATAATGACATGGACTTTTTGAGGTCTTTGTAGAGAATCACAGATGTTCAGTTGGTTGTGTGATTGGATACCTCACCATAATAATTATATGGAATCAAAAACTAACTACCTCCTTTTACAGCACTGCAAGTCTGTCTGCAGTCACCGACCCTCCTGAGAAATAATATGCAACTGGGTGATTATTTATACAGCCTCAATGCTATAATTTTTGTCGTTCCATATACGGCCTTTTGATATTTTCTTAAAATTTTGTAATTGACCTTGCAGCAACAGTGCAAAAGAAGATGATGATTTGCTCTTCATAAGTTTGATCACCGATTTATTTTTGCTAATAATATTGAGAATAGTTTAATTTTTTAAGCATTTCACTGTTTTTTGTAGATGCCAGATTTTCTTCAAGTATTTTTTGCTCTTCGCATGTAAGTATTTTACTTGTTTTGTTTTAAGCTTACTAGATGCAGCAACAGCTGGTTGAGATATTAAGCTATCTGCTGCTAAGGGCTGATGCATTGCCAATGTAAATGATCCTTCCATGGGTTCTTTAGGTGGTAGACTCTTTTCTAAAACAACATTCTTAGTTGAGAATTTTCATTATGATGCTAGATGCCTTAGGTATATTGGGTGAAAGCGAATTTAATACAATCTCATTCTCTGCTGATGGTTGGGCCATTTTAGATGGACCTGCTTTGGGTTCATCTGCCAAGAAATAATAAGTATGACCTTGATCAGATTTATGCAGCCAACTTTTAAAAATTAACAAAGTATCTAAGAGGCAGACTAACAATTGACTAACCTTGTCACATTCCTGATCCAGTACCGCAAATCTAAACAGGTTTTTGCCGGCATCATCAATAAATGACGATCTTTTAAAATGTTTGGTGCACAACATTCTATGTTCATTATATAACTATGCTTGGAATGTAGGAGAAGACCATGAATGGCGGGAAAAGCAGTACTTTGCCAATAATTCACAACTGGAAGGAAAACGAATAGAAACTGTTACAGACAAACAGTATTTGAGCAAACATTAGACAGACAATTAGGTACGTACCGAAGGCTATTTGTTTTTCCAGGCATAGGAAAGCTATGTAAAATGATACTGGGGTTATCGGCTGGTGAACTCCCACATTTTAGACACATCCTACGTTTTTCTTTCGTGGCTTAAAATCAATATATCATATGATTCTCAACTCGAACTACGTAATGAGGTATAAGAAAATATCTGAAAACAAGTCATAATTTGCAACAAAATTGCCAATTTAATTTTGTAGGTATAAATTTTAGCTATTGACACATTCATAAATTAATTATTTTTTACAAAATAATTTAGTGCAAGATAAAATGCGCGAGTGAAAACAACGGCTGACTTTTTTCTTGTGCTTTTTTTTCTAGGTTTACCATATTATAATATTACAAAATCCAAAAAGTCTTAACAACATATAATTTTTCTTGATGAACTGTCACGTTACAAACGAAATTAAAATTAGTTCTATATTATATATAATAAGTATATATATAAAAATATATACACAATATAAATATATTTTAGCTCGAAATAATCAAAAGAAAATTATACCTACTCTTCAAAAAGTTTTTACACATTTTTTATGGTATCATTATTGTCTGCTACAGGTAGGAACGATACAGAAGCTATTTCTTTTTCATAAAGCGGTGGCCCCCGTGTCAGTCCCAACCCTTGCTTGTCAGTTGACCAAGCCTGCTTAACAGATATTAACCCACCCTTCCCCATCATTTACTGTGGCATCTTGACTGAAAAAATAAGACTTTGACATGACATAACCATACAAAAATTTCTTACTTGACAATGGCGGAATTATCACTAAAAATCGATAGAAAGTGATTAAACGAAGAGAAGATATAAGGTAGTGTCGCCGAAGATGGCCCGGCTCCTAAGATAGCCCACTTTAAAAAAAATACAGTTATGATTAAACGAAACATTTTAAATTTCGCGGGTTTATGCTACTAGTACCATAGACAATAATGCAAGTGTGTTTTAATTATTATTATTACAACTTCCATTATGTTTTTTCTATACTTTATTTATCTGCAAGATTTCACGAGGTTTTGAAATTAAGTGGGCCTTCATTGGCTCCTGTACCTTACATCTTCTGATGATCATGTTCAACTGGGGGACAACGATCCATCAAATTGCCTCAAGTGATACTTCATATTCAACTGTGCGTACCGCCGCCTCCCGTTGCTACATGCAACTTAATTGGATCATACACGCCATGTTGGATTTTTGCTTCAATGGATCTGGTGCAACTGATTTACTGTCTTTGCTTGACTTTGATTTGACCGTGACTAGACTACCCTGTGTTGTGATTTTGAATGCTTGATTAACTCTATGACTATACTATAATTTAATGTAAACTATGTCATTGGCTAAATAAACTAATCGCTTGGTGCCAAACTAAAAAACAAGTATGCTTTAGACCGCGCAACTGAAGTAAAACTTTTTTAGTTTAGCTCCATCTATCGGCTACTATAACTTCGTTTTTGCGTTGTTTTTCTCTTGACAATTGTAAATTGTCATTTTATCTGACATACCAACATAATTATACAAAGTTTTAACTTTGTTATGTTGACAATGGAGATAACCAACTCACTAGCTTACTCTCAAAGTCAAGCGTGTGTAAAAAAGTTTTATTTCTAAAAAGTATCTTTGACTAAACCATTCATAAGGGAAAACGGGACAGGGAGTTTCGACCGATAACTACCCACAGAAGTCATTAACCAAGAAGTCGAGGGCATTTTGAGCATACCTACACTTACTAACATTTTCATTGTAGATGCTTATACGAGTACATTTTATCACAAAAAATATATTTAACACAATCCACTTCCCCAAAATTTACAATTTACATTGCATTTTCGAGTGAGTGAGTGAGTGAGATGGACCCCATTTTCCTAAGCAAACGCAGTTAGTTGGATAATTCACACCGCTGCCACTGCACCCCCGGGAATGGAGCTCACATCTGTTCGACGCGCGTCCACCCGTAATGCTGGTACACTTGGATGTAAAAAAATGTATCGTTTTTTTTTACTTTTTTTTTTATATATATGTTTTGGCTTCACACTTTTGTGTATTTAGCCAGTGTCAAGTAATTGATAATCTATCAAGTAAATACAATGCGGTGAAAAAACAATGCGGTGACGCAATCTTTTTCGCTTTCCCGCCAAAACTCTATACCTACTTATAAAGGTGCGGAAGACTCCAAGTAAAATAGTCATTATATTTCTTCACATTATTCTCGATATAAGTGTAATGACAACGTGTAGTTTTCCTACGACAAGGTAGCATCGTACGAGTTTCAGAGTAGGATCTATTTTTTTATTTGTTTTTTTATTAAGCTATTGCATAGCTTTTATCGCGGGCCTTGAGCGTGGGGACCGAATCCAGAAATTCCGTAACGAAAAAAACCTAACACCCCCCACTCCGAACTGCTGTGCCGGTCGGAGTACAACAACCCAAGGAGTATACAACCCGCCTTTAGGTGGCATTGGTTGTATTGGAATTATAATTGCATAAGTTGATAAAAAATGCTATGCAATAGCTTTACCGCGGCAGTCTCCGAGTGTCACACGTCTTTTTTTAAATTACTGGCCACACTACGCCACTCGCCCAAGACGTTCATCATTTCTTTTTCGTACGAGGCAGCGAGCACAAGTGTAAAAATCATTCCCAGATTTTTTTAATTTACCTACAATTTGATAGGTACATACTTCCTTTTATTACCTGGTAACACATTTATCTTACTATACGAGCATAGACGCGGGTGTAGAGAGACTAGTAAGGAGGGCAGGAGCGACGCGCCCGATTTATAGCTCGTGCTAAACTTTATGAGCGCTCGGAAGTTAGGCCCGAGTACCAAACTGCGCATGTTATGAGTGCATTGTAAAAGCGGCCATACAGTATCTATAATATGCGTACTGCGCAGCCATCCGCGCTAACTTCCGAGAGCTCATAAAGTTTTGCGCAAGCTATACGTGCTATTAGCTTTGCTTGCATTCTGCGCATACATTTGTGAGGAAAAATGTAAAAGTGCTAAAAATAGCCTATTTGCAATAAAATCTTTTGACTTTGCCTTGGACTTTATGCCAAAACATAGGCGTAATGTAAATTCAAGTACTTTAGAAAAAAACATTTCTGTGTAGTGAGCTTTTTGATTTTCCGGGATTATAAATTGTTGATCTCGGTACCACTTACAAAAATATGTAATCAGAAATTGTTTCATATTCAACATTCAGTATTTTGACAATTTCATAATATAAAAAAATTACAAAGTGCAATTATATGCTTAAATTAACTTAAATTACCTAAATATTTTAAGTGTCAGTTATAAAATAGTTAAAATTAGTCTATGCCTACATATATTAAATGTGTTATTAGCAATAAATAAATCAAATTGAATTTGTGAAAAATTATATGTGTGAAATAGCGATGATGATCGATGTTGATAAATGTGTGGAAGAGTAAAACATAATGATGGTTTTGTGTTTTTTAAGCTTACGGCTGAAAGGCCTATAAAATATTGATTCACAAAATATATCCGAAATAATGTTAATTGACTCGTACTAAACGCACAAACTGTACGAAGGCACACATTTAAAAAAAAGTGTAATACTTGCGTAGTGAACTGTCGTAGGTACTCGTAGGTGGCGAACGCAGTCGTAATGCATGAATTAGAATGAAAATTTTTCGGGCGCCTTTTTGAATATTTCATGAGTTATTTTTATAAGTAATTGTTACCCACTTTTAGTTTTTATAAGTGCATCTTTATTTAATTCCCCCGTTATAGGTAAGTACCTGTCTACCTAATTATAACACCCACGTAATTAAAAACATAAAAATAAGTATCAAGTTTTTCTTTTAGTCTTTTAGGCTAAATAGAGAGACACAGGGTAGACAATTAAAAAAAAAAAAACAAAACATTCCCCGACCGTTTCAAAAGATTGACCGTTTTTTTATATGCATTTCTCTGTAGCACACAGTTGTAAATCGACTTTTATATCGGCCACCCATCCAAGTAATGAAAGCAACCAACGCTAACTTTGACTGAGAGGTTCAGATTTTTTATTAGGTATTAATTCAATTTAATATCTGTGGACATTTCACACAGCGCCATCTAGTCCTAAACTAAACGAACCAGATAACTGATACAATACTTCGGTACTTTTTATTTGTAAACACATTCATAGAATACAATACAACACACAGACACAGAAAAAACCTCGATGTTCATCACACAAACGTTAGTCCTGGGTGGGAATCGAACCCACAATCCACAGTTTAGAAGGCAGGGTTACTACCAACTAAGCTATCGGGTCAGTAAAATCATTTACCGTACCTTAGAAATGGATGGAAAATAAAGGTATATACTGACAAAGTAAATGCTGTTTAGTATTCTCTTTGCTAAGTTAAATACACACCTTTTAATCAAAGGGGATATCAAAGTGACTTAGGTCTTTGTCTAGTCTACCTTGCAATTAAAGCTATCGTACCTATTTATTAGAGTCTCAACTCGGACGATAAATTATTCAGCTTGCTATTCACACTTCGAATTGTCAGCGTCTTTTTGAGAATTGATTTTATTCTACTAGTCGCACAATTATTTCTTATTATAATCCTTCAAATAATATGCTGCCAAAATTTTATTTTTATTAATATTTATTTTTGTTATAATATACTTCCAATAATTTCCTTTCTATTAATATCCTTCTAAAAATTTCCTTTTTTAAATAATATCATCATCTCTAAATATATATAACTCAAAGGTGACTGACTGATTGACTGACTGACATAGTGATCTATCAACGCGCAGCCCAAACCACTGGAAAGAGCGGGCTAAAATTTTGCATGCAGGGAGATGTTATGACGTAGGCATCCGCTAAGAAAGGATTTTTCGAAATTCCACCCTTAAAAGGGTGAAATGGGTGGTTGAATTATTTTCCCATCAGAGGCTGTGGTGTGGCATGCTTGCATAGAAGTTACCTGTTCACTCTTTACTTGAAAATTTCTCGGTTATAGTTTACTGGAAACAAGGACAAGCAAGCTGTTCCATTCATTAGCTGTTCACACGGAACTATGGTATAATTTATAATATAATGTATAGTTATTTTGTAAATTATCGCATTATGAAAGCACTACTCTACGTCCCTTTCAAAGAAAACTTGAATAATTATCTCAAGCGGTAATGACACACAATATACGGAGGCCCGAGGGCGATTCCTTTGTATTAATTACTCAAAGGCGCTAATGCTGAACCCTATACTTGGATAATGAGATGGAAGTTTACAAAGGAGACCGTTTCAAATAGGTTTGACTGAGATACGTTTGACGATTTAAAATTGTTAATGTCAAATAATGAACGTTTCAAAGAATAACAAATGAAATAATTTCAATGTACCAACTATGTAGCTGGAGTTTTGGCGGGAAAACGAAAAAGATCGCGTCGCCGCATTGTATTATTTTCCAAAACTTGTGTTATTTTCAGTGTTAGTGCATAAAATTGGTGACTTTTTATTCGTTAAGTGCTGGATTACAGGCGTGAGTGTGGGAAAGTGGTATAATGATGGTGAAACGTTTCCTTTCGTGTTGTTTCCAAAACTCCATAGAAGCTTCTGGTAAAGTTGCCACCACTTTACTAGGAGTATGACTTGACTAGACTAGACTATGACTTAACTTGATGACTTGGACTGTGACTTGACTTGACTTGACACATTATATGATATTAATTAACTTGAGATATTATCAATTACTTGACACTGGCTAAATACACAAAAGTGTGGAGCCAAAACGAAACAAAAAAAAATACTATGTAGCTAACTTTCAGATGTGTTCATATTTATCATATGCTTGTATTCATTTAATGCTTTTTATATAGTTAGAAGCAACACCCACTACATCAGCAACCATATGACAGCGCTCGCAGGATAACTGGTGCCAGTTAATAATCCCGAAAATGAAGTTAGAAAATATGACTCCGGTAACTATTTCTACACCCTTTTAGGTCTTACTTAAACTACATAACTTCTACTCCGATTTAGCGATCTTTTGGAAATATTTCACATTATTGCAAAACACGTACTAATAATAAATTTGACAATCACTCTATTTGCGTTTCTGTCAAACTTTTTATGACATAGCGGCTGTACAAATCTTGATGTAAATTTTGTGTGATAACCAAGCCTCTTGCCAAGCATGGTAATCATGGCAAAAAATACCTTTTGTTTCTTTCTTACTACAAATCTAACTAGGTACTTCTACGATGAGCTGAAACACCTATAATGCATTATAACATGTTTAGAATTAATGACAACAAGGTCTTCAAGTATAGTTAATGAAAAAAGAAGCATTAATAGAAATTTCCTATCAAAGAAACACTAAATGGAATAAAAATGGCTGTTATTATGAGTCATTTCTACTATCCAGATTATCGTTGGAACGCATAAGTGGCATTAACGATTAGTTTCGATAAAATATTGGATTGTTATCTATTGTATAATTTTCTTACACTATAAAACAGGCTGATATAATGAAAGTTGGCCCATGAAACCCGATTTCCACCTTAGTTAAATAAGCATAAGGTCCAAATGGGAAGAGGTTATTTAGGCTATGGATATCTGTAACTCTAGAGCCACACACATGGCACATTTTGTCTCATTTATGAATCTGAGTACCTTGCAGAGTTGTGAATTTGTTCAAGTATTGTACTATTATAATTTCTTCCATATAAGAAGAATCATGCTGAGTTAGCCTTTATTATTATTATTGGGTGTTGTGGGACCATGGTTCTCGTAGTTCGTGGGTTCCTGGATACAGGGAAACCTAGTAAGGGATCTGTGCATGTGATCTTTGGGCATTCATATTATGATATAATATTATATTGGTATGGCCACGGCAGCCACCTAATAACCTTTTAGTTCTATGCACTTTTCGGTTCACTTATGAATCCAAGCACACATATACATATATCTTATATATGCTCCATTTGAGACTTTGGTCAAGTATTACATACATAATCCTTGAGATGTCATTGTCATGTCGGTCTTTTAGCATTCAGGCTGTCCGCCTCTGGAATACACTACCTGTGACTATACGGAAGGCCCCTTCATTGTACATCTTTAAGGATCAAGTGAAGGAGTTTTACTTGTCTGGATAACTGCACTGTTTTTTTTTTTTTTTTTTGTTGTTATTGCTTACTGCTAATACATTTTAATAACTCTGTTTATTATTGCTGCGTTATATATATATATATATATATAATTATTTGTATTTAGGTACATTGTGTATGTATATATATTTATACTTATTGCGTTATATATATTTTATGTACGTTTGTATTTATTTATTTATTGTATTGTTTAGAATGTGTGTATGTATATATATGTTACATATATATATATGTATCTATATTTATCTATATCTCTTCTATATTTTAAGAAGTTAAGTATTATAATTATAATTATGTCCTTTATATGAACGAAATAGTTATGTGCACCCCGTCCTTTACCACTTTACCACTTCGTCAAATTCTCTCCATCCAAAGGTTGCCTGGAAGAGATCGCTTTTAGCGATAAGGTCGCCCATTGTTACACTTTATATAATTGATTGTTTTCTTTTCTTTGTATTTTTTATTATTTGGTGTGTACAATAAAGAGTTCATCTATCTATGGCACTGCATAGGTACCGCGAAGATAAATATTGGTAACTGTGGGGGTTAATGTATCCTTTCTCGTTTCCCCATAATCAAGCGTGTTCCTTTCTATGGTGCAGGGGACTTAAAAGAAAACTAGGTCTTACGGTAACATATAAATATATATTTCGAGTCGGTATACATAATTGTTTAAACTACATCATGACGCGGTACTGGTGGAGAGACGACTGAGGAGGTCAGAGCGGCGCGGTCGCCGCGTGCAATCATTTCTGCCGCGTTAGCATTCTGTGCCCCTACAGTTACCTCCAACAAAATGACTAGGTATAGGTAAACCATAGTAACATTATTCTCTCATAAAAATACTTAACATATACTTGACATAAACTTGCCGACGAACGTCCCTTGGGTGTCCCAAACAATTTTTGAACCGTTATATCACGGCACCAGTTCCATAAGGTTAACGGACCAGTAATGTCTATGAGCACATAAACAGCACAAGTTACGGTACGCACTCGGGTTCCAGCCACTAATTAACCATTAAAGAACCAAATTGCTTGATGATGCGCCACCGAGGGCCAATTTTCAGTGGAATTAACGATGTACACGACCTCTGTGGTGTTGAAGTTGGCTTATAGAATTGGGTTTCGACTATATCCACTAAATTGGGTGTAAACGTTAGATTAATATTAATTGTACCTAAATGCTGGCTAAAGTAGTATTTTAGAATTTTCATTAGCCGCGTACTAGCTGAGCGAGCAGCCTCGGGCGGTTACCGCGCGGCGGTTGCCTCGCGAAGCTCTCTTGAGGCTGGCGCTTGCTAAAAGGCCGAAGCACGGTGAGGCTAAGTCAGCATCAAGTGTGAGAGTGTTTAACGTGAAGTTGCCATGAGACTGCGCAGATACAAGGCAGTGGCTACGGCAAACGAGCTGAGGCAACTTTGAGCATTTATTTATTTTTTAACTTCAAACTTCTCTAGCATTTGACCACGCTCTCACCTGATCGGAAGCGACGATGCAATCGAAGATGTAGCCAAGTAAATATAATAATAATAATAATATGTGCGGACATCTCACACAAAGCCATCTAGCCCCAAACTAAGCAAAGCTCGTATTATGGGAACCAGATAACTGATACAATACTTAAATACTTTTTGTTTGTAAATATATACATATAATACGATATAACACCCAGACACAGAACAAACACCCATGTTCATCACACAAATGTTTGTCCTGGGTGGGAATCGAACCCACAACCCACAGTTCAGAAGGCAGGATTACTACCAACTGAGCTATCGGGCCAGTCAGTAACTATTCACTCTTCACTCTTAAATTAAATAAAATAACTAGTAACCAGTAAATAACTATTCACTCTTCTCTTGAACACGCTCGGGTCACATTTTGCATTCACAAATCTGACAACGCTCGGCTTAGGTCACGGCAGACTCGGGCGAAGCACATACTTCTTTTCGCGACAACTCATTTGGGGTTGCGGCAGTACGTCTTTGGAATCAACTACCACCTAAAATAAGAAAAGTCACTTCTAAAGAGGTGTTTAAAAAGTTAGTTCGGGAGCACTATTATAATAACCCTTCCTAACCTGGTTTAACGATTTGTCACTATTTATTTATTTATTTATTTATTATATGTGTATGATATTTTATGTATTTATTCTTTTTATGTATATAATCACTTTGTTTAATATTTTTATTTTATTTATATATTTTTATTTTATTTTTTCTTTTACAAATACTACTCATACAAATTTTGATGCACGCCTACATCCCTCTTTCTCAAACTACGAGTGGATGACTGGTAGAAAATGCTTTAGCATTAAGTCCTCCGTTTGTACTGTTTTTTAGTGCAATAAAGAATTATAATAATAATAATAATACTTACTGACTAACCTGAGAGCATTTCCCTCATGAGGCAACTCTACGAGGCTGCTCGGCTTGCTAACACGCGGCTAATAGACGATAAAATTCGCACTCTGGGAAAACAGTTTTAAAAGATAACATGTGCTTGCCACTCGCTAAATGAATTGATATGGCATCTGACGAACTTTCGCATTTCAGCACTGTATCGACCCAACAAAAAGTTATCCTTCCACTAGGTATCTAATCAAACTTGACACTCTACTGGGAAAAACAGAATCTTACTTGATAGCTACCACTAGAAAAACCAGTTACCAAAGTTGGTATTCTACAGGGACTAAACAATTAATAGCTGAGCTACGCAGGCTGTAGTTTCTTACGGACTCACGGTACAATTTTCTCGGGTAAATAGAGATTTTTTCGGGACATGACAAATTTAATCATGATTCATGTAGCTGTTTCAATAGACAGTAGTGTCAAACGTACAGCAATGTTCACTGTCGACGTTCATTTTTTTTATTTTGGTTAGACCGGATAAGATTAATAGGCTAGAATTTGCAGGATATGAGTATAAGTAATAAGTAGTATGAACCCTAACGAAGGACTTTTGGCGGGAAAACGAAAAAGATCGCGTCGCCGCATTGTATTATTTTCCAAAACTTATGTTATTTTCAGTGTTAGTGCATAAAATTGGTGGCATTTTATTCGTTAAGTGCTGGATTACAGGCGTGAGTGTGGGAAAATGGTATAATGATGGTGAAACGTTTCTTTTCGTGTTGTTTCCAAAACTCCATAGAAGCTTCAAGTAAAGTTGCCACCACTTTACTAGGAGTATGACTTTGACTAGACTGACTTGACTATGGCTTGACTTGATGACTTCGACTGTGACTTGACACATATTTGCGTGAAATATCGATCACTTGATAAATTATCAATAACTTGACACTGGCTAAATACACAAAAGTGTGGAGCCAAATCTTAAAAAAAAAAAAAAAAAAAAAAGAAAAAAAAAAAAAACCCTAACGAAGATTCCCTGTATCTCCCATAACAACTAGGCGTTTCGGTTTGAAGGGCACTGTAGTTAGTCATAAAATCTCACTTACCAAAGCAAGTGAGACTCACTTGTAGTGAGAATTTATGATCTAATCTCACAGTCTAGTAATCTTATTACAAGATTGTATTCATGTTTCAGAATAATGTGTACAGTGCAGCGTCACACGAAACTCTATACTTTAGAGTTCCAAGTGACGCTGCAACTGATATGGGCAGCCATGTCATTTAACATCAGGCGAACGACTAGCTCGATATGTCATCCCTTAGCATTAAAAAAAATGTTTTTAGTACAAAAGTTTTACAAAGTCGGTAAAAAGAAAGTCTATAAATATTTCATATAAAATGTCACAATTACAATTAGGTAATGTTTTTAATACTTAATGCTTTTCCATTCTACAGCGCTGCAATTACTGTGGGTTTAGTTAATATCTCCATGTTTCATGATTTTATTATGAGGAGCCAATAAAGCTACATGAATAAAATCAACGAAGTAGACCACAACAATGATTTCTTAATAAGAAACAGCATAATTTATTTTAGATATAATTTTGAACTCAGAACAATATTTTTGGATTACATATACAGGTATATAAATATAAAGAAATAACAATTGAATTCGAAACCAACATTTTTTTGCAAATAATCGCAAACTATTTCACACAGATATAATCTCGGATATATCTCGGATTCAATTTCCACAAATATACGCAACGGAAATATTCAGTACGAATCATATTTATTTTATGCGTATTCATACGAACACACGACCAATCATAAAGTTTCCTGTCTCCTGCTTACTGCGGAAACTCCTTAAAGATAGCGCTTTTATTGCTTTTGCCGCGTTTATTTATTCCGTGTTGGTTCCGCGCACATTTATTAAAATGGCGATAAAGAGTTTATTTATTGTCCTTGAGTTTGGCGGGCACGCGAGCCTTTGGCTTTTTGTGGGCAAAAGCTGAGTTGACACGATATGAGATAGACGAAACCCTGAATAATGGTATGCTGAGTTAGATTGTTTTTACTGAAATGGTGACTGGTAGAGGTGGATCAGCTTTTTATCACGATTGGCTTACGCTTGGCTTACCAACTTGAGGCTCTTGACTCGATTGAGCGGCGTACCAAAAAGCTTGTGGAAGACGACACTTTGGTAGGCGAAAGGCTTCAGAGCCTAGCTCATCGACGTTAAGTAGCTAGTCTGTCGGTCTTTTACAGATTACACCATGGTGAATGTGCGCAAGTGATCTCATTCCCCCATCACCATTCCACTACCGGACTTCTAGACGCTTGGCTAAGCGCCATCATTTCGTGGTCGAAATACCACCCATTCGTACCAAGCGATTTGATACCACGATCATAATTAGAACGGCTAAGGAATGGAATACCCTGCCAGCGTCTGTGTTTCCTGTGAAATTTGACCCGGGCGTGTTCAAGGGAAGAGTGAATAGGTACTTACTTGGCTAGCATGCTACACCTTTGATCGCATCGTCACTTCCTATCAGGTGAGAGCGTGGTCAACTGCTAGAAAAGTAAGGAAAAAAAAACGCTTTACGATTGGTTAAACAAAATGTGTTACGATCGGAATCATGAATAAGGTTTCGATTCTGTATTGCATTCTCTAAAACTAAAGTAAACATAAAGTATGGCGGTACTCTTCTGATATAGGGGAAATGAAAAAGACGGAAATATGTTAATTTAATTCAGCTTTAGAGAATGCGACACAGAATCGACACCACTATCGGATTAAGTGAGTCCCTTAGCAAATTATTTCAAAGACCCCTTGATCTACTATGGGTTCTTAAGTATAAAGTGGCAAAAAAAAACAATTCAATACTCAATACTTTTATTTATTGCCATCTATACTACTAAATCTTAATAACTTTCACTCGAAAAATTACGCTCAGGCAGAGATGAGTGGGTTTAAATATGCGGAGCCCCCGTTCACCCGGGCCCGTAGCTATTGCTACTCAATTGCTACGTGATTAATTCGGCACCGAATAAGGTGTATTACTAGTTGTCCTCATAGCAAATGCCAAATAAGGAAAATAAAGACCATAAATAGGTCAAGGTAATGGGTCATTACCCCATTAATGTGAACAATAAGAAAAAGGTACCAACTTTTTTCTAGGGTTACAATAGCGCTTGTCGCGATTCATTTGAAGACCTTAAGTGAATTGCTACTATACATTTTATATTGTAGCGATTTTAAAATTACAAAATTTTTCAGAAACGTTATCATAGATTTGATCGTTCTATAAAAATTAACGATTGATGCACATAAATCCCCGTACGTTTTTTTAAGTAGTATATTATATGCCTATATAAGTAGATACTAAATATAGTTATTAAAAATGAGAATTTATGACCTGGGCGGCGATCATGAAACTTTGATTGCAATGCAACAGGAGAAATTTCCGTACTAACTATGCGCATAAACTGCGTATTCAAACTGTCAAATCCATACAAATTTGTGTTTCTATAGGTTTCAATCAAGGTATGTAATCGCCCAGCAGATCTCGCAGTCTAGTAATCTTATTAAAAGGCTATGAATATGTCTTAGGATGGCGTATGTATTACAGTGTCATGTGAATCTATATATTTTAGAATTCCTATTAACATAGTAACTGCTACAAACTGCCGTAAAACTTAACTTCAGACGAACGGCTAGCTCGTCGGGATGGAACCAACAACAAAAATCTTTCGGACAGAGTTAGCTTATATGAGTCGGGTTTTTCACCCGTTCATATTATTTCTATTTTGTACCTATCTAATTTAATGGAATAAAACCTATTAGACGAGTTAAATAGTACTTCAATGAAAAGCTATAATAAAATAAGATATACAGAGACAAAGGCCATTATCACTGAAACACTACCACGAAAATGACTCAATAAAGACAACACACAAACATTACCTTCATCATAAAACTCCCAAACTCAGACAATAAACAAAAGTACGCAACCGTTGCTTCATAAAATTACCGTTGAAAAAGTTATGATAATAAACCGAGAGCGAAGCAGTCAGAAGTCACTTTCAATTATGGCGAGTAACAAGAAAATGGTAAAAGGGAATTCGCAAGAAAATTCCGCGCCCGCGAAATCAACTCGAACAAACTAAAATTTATTGCCACGATAACACAACTTTGAAAAGGCGGCATAAATTTTGTAGGCCCATTGTGATACATGGAATTTTAGTATTTTGGATGTTAGATTACCTGCAAAGTTGAACTCGAACTGACAGGTGACTATCTAAGCATGTTTCACTTAGATTAGATATAGGAATAGAATACCAAATATAATTCAACTTTCGTATCGGTTTCGATATTGTGATAATGGCTAGCTGCTGCGTGCACTGATCCTTCAAACACGTGAAGGTATTTCCTCTGGGTTTAAACAGTCTCAGTAGTTAGATATTTCCAATTTTCCACTACCGAAAGGATAATCACACTAATCGCACTAATATTATAAAGGTAAAAGTTTGTAAATGTGTTTTTTTTTTACTTAAAACTTGTCTAGCATTTAACCGCGCTCTCACCTGATGGGAAGTGACGATGCGATCGAAGGTGTAGCATGCTAGCCAAGTAAAAATGTGTATGTTTGTTATTCCTTCACGCTCAAACAGCTGAATGGATTTAGATGAAATTCCGTACCAAGATAGCTTATACGCGGGATTAAAATATAGGCTGCATTTTATCCCTGAAGTGAAATTTTGATGTGGGATGAGCAAATAATTAAAATACTTTTTATCCGCGGGTGAAATCGCGGGGCGCAACTAGTATGTATATAAAAGCATAAGTCGTAAAATGTCATTTCTAGGCAAAAAAATCCATTCTACGTAATTTAATATTATCGTCGATCTGCGTTGTCACTTACTACAGGTGAGACAGTGGTCAAATGTAAGCCTACCAACAATTAACAAACGCAAAGCGTGGAGTTTTGGCTGGAATGCGAAAAAGATTGCGTCACCACATTGTATTATTTTCCAAAACTTGTGTTATTTTCAGTGTTAGTGCATAAAATTGGTGGCATTTTATTCGTTAAGTGCTGGATTACAGGCGTGAGTGAAGGAAAATGGTATAATGATGGTGAAACGTTTCTTTTCATTTTGTTTCCAAAACTCCATAGAAGCTTCAAGTAAAGTTGCCACCAATTTACTGTGACTGGACTATGACTTGACTTGATGACTTCGACTATGACTTGACACATATTTGCGTGAAATATAATTAACTTGATAAATTATTAATTACTTGACACTGGCTAAATACACAAAAGTGTGGAGCCAAAACATAAAAAAACGCAAAGCGTAAAAAACCGACTTCAGACTTATATGGTTTTCCCATGGATGTCATTGTCAGAACTGGACCAAATTATAATGAGAACACGCACCAGCACCAGCATTCAAATAAAAAAAGAATCATTAAAATCGCTTCACCCAGTCGAAAGTTCTGAGGTAAACATAAAATATTTTAAAAACCGTCGAATTGAGAGAAAATTTTATTGAATAATGTGATTTACGATATTGATACTCGTACATGCTATATAAAGCGAAGAAATCACTGATGTCAGTTAGAACCTAAACAATTTATAAAAAATTTAAGTAAATAAGTTTTTTTTTTTTTTTATTATAAGGAATGAAATGACGGGCTAGCCGTTTGCCTGATGTTAAATGCCCCATATCAGCTGCAGTGTCACTCGGAACTCTAAAATATAGAGCTTCGCGTGACACTGCACTGCGCACGTCATCCAGAGACATCAGCACAATCTAGTAATAAGATTACTAAACTGTGAGATCAGGTCATAAAGTCTCACTTGCCCAGTAATTTCACTAGCTACAGTGCCCTTCAAACCGGAGCACAGCAGTGCTTGCGCACTACTGCTTGGCGGCAGAATAACTGGCAAAGCGGTGGTACCTACCTAGACGAACTTTGCAGTAAAATCCTACCACCTAGTAAAGTAAATAAGGTTTTAAAGTTATTAACAAAAACCCTGCCATACCTTTAATTAATTAAATAAGAAATTATGTGACAGGTTTTTTGAATCATAGCTAAGAATACGCTTACCTTTCAAACAAAGAAAGAAATATCCAAATTGGTTCATCCGTTTGGGATATAGGTAAACGATTGTTTCTTATGTGATCTGTGGTTTGAGAGCTCTACGATGCCACAGATAGAATGTTCGACAGACACATTTTATAAATAGGTACTGTTTAGTTGGAGGCTAGAAAATATGAACCATTTTTGAAGAGTATAGTAATAATTTATTGAAACGTAGCTATAAACATAAAATACACTGACCTTTCGCACAAAGCAAGAACTATCAAAATTGCTTCATACGATTGGTATATAAATGATCGTTTCTTATCTGATCTGTGATTTGGGAGCTTAATGCTACCACGGATAGTATGTTACACACAGATACACTTTATAAATAAGTACTGTATGGTTGGAGGTTAGAAATATGAACCATTTTTAATAATCATTACTAGAGAGATGAGGGCAGAAATTTACATTGAATATTAAATTTTGCAACTGGAACAAGTAACCTTTTACAATCAGCCTCGTTAAAATTTACGTTTTTAATTATCGCCCTTTTTGCGAAACACCCCTTTGATGAGATAGATTCACGTCATTATCGTTATTGTATTAGAGGCGGATATTTAATAGGAACTTTTCTGTTCCAAATTTGTATTTTTTCACTCCGTTTTGTTTCATTTCTTGCTGTTTTTCAGCACTTTCAACTTGAATAATTTGAATTTCTTTACTTTTTCAGACTACAGCTTAGCGGCAAGCGAAAGAGCAGATATAAAACACCAGGAAGGCCTGAATTAAATCTAATATACCGGAATTTACTATTATAGTTTGTGGGAGATAAGCATTTCAGTGATTTGAAGTAAAATCCCAGATTTTGCCATAAACATGTTTTATGTTATAATAATCTTGATTAAAATTTTGGTGTTATGGAACTTCTTGGTAGGTAGCTTGCAAATCCACAGGCAGGGGCTAATACTTAGTTTTGTATTTATTGTCAACTCTATACGTATACTAACAATTAAAAACTAAAGTTCAATAGTAATACTGGCAAATATCATAAAGTCACCGTGAGAAGACGCTGACGGGTTTCATTAGTCAAATCTTCATGATGACACAAGAACACTAAAAGCTGGTGTCGGGACTTATATAAAATAATAATAAATAAATATGTGTGGACATTTCACACAGTGCAATCTAGACCCAAACTAAACCAAGCTTGTACTATGGAAACCAGATAAATGATACAACACTTTCATATTTTTTGTTTGTAAATACATACATAGAATACAATATTACACCCAGACAGGGTGACTAACACCTATGGTCATCACACAAATGTTTGTCCTGGGTGGGAATCAAACCCACAACCCACAGTTCAGAAGGCAGGGTTACTACCAACTGAGCTATGGGGTCTATATCTACTATCTCTAAATATATATAACTCAAAGGTGACTGACTGACATAGTGATCTATTAAACACAGCCCAAACCACTAGACAGATCGGGATGAAATTTAGCATGCAGGTAGGTGTTATGATGTAGGCATCCGCTAAGAAAGGATTTTTCGAAATTCCACCTATAAGAGGGTGAAATGGGCGGTTAAATTATTTTCCCATAGGCCACGCCGCGGGCGAAGCTGCGGGCAGAAACTCGTTTATTATATTTCTATAATCCAACCTAGCTCTCCTCATATTAATAAGAATCCTTCAGAACATTAACTAATATCTGTACCTTTTTATATTTCCGGTTAATTGCGTCATAAAGGTCGGTAGTCCGCTGTGGGGATAACAATGACATTATTTCAGGGTTAACTGAATTCTGCACGCACGCACGGACTTTGCCGTTTTGCCAACAAGTGGCCGAAATTGTACGTTTTCTCGTTTATTGGGTGGAGAAATGAGGAAATTGACGCTTTTCTGCGGCTGACGTCACAATTTTTTGTAATAAAGATAGGTAATGAGTTGTGTTTTCTGTGTGCTATTTTTTGGTAACAAAAACATTCTTCCTTTTTGCTTTTATCTTTTTAGTACCTAACTTAGTTGTGTCTTAGAAGTATTTTTTTTCGTTTTGGTTTGGCTCCACACTTTAGTGTATTTAGCCAGTGTCAAGTAATTGGTAATTTTTCAAGTTAATTAATAATGTACATAATGTCAAGTTAAGTCAAGTTATAGTCCAAGTTATCAAGTCAGGTCATAATCTAGTCTAGTCAAGTCATACTCCTAGTAAAGTGGTGGCAACTTTACCAGAAGCTTCTATGGAGTTTTGGAAACAACACGAAAAGAAACGTTTCACCATCATTATACCACTTTTCCACACTCATGCCTGTAGTCCAGCACTTAAAGAATAAAATGCAACCAATTTTATGCACTAACACTGAAAATAACACAAGTTTTTGGAAAATAATACAATGCGGTGACGCGATCTTTTTCGTTTTCCCGCCAAAAATCTCCTCCCGTCCTGCTGATTTTTTCAAGAAGGGCATCCATAAACTGCCACAGCGTTGGCAAAGATGCATTGATTGCAGGGGTGATTACTTTGAATAAAAGAAATAAATAAGTTCGAAAAAAAAATACTTTAACTTTTTTCAAACAAAACGGCAATTTCATAGTATATTTGACAGCCTCTGTGGTGTGGTGGTTGAGCAGGTCGGCTCATAACCCGGAGGTGGCGAGTTCGATTCTCGCGGCAGGATAAGTATTTGTGCACAGAAAAAAAAGTGCAAATACTTGTTATGAGTCTGGGTGTTGTGGGACCATGGTCCTCGTAGTTCCTGGGTCCCTAGACACAGGGAATCTTAGTTACGGTCCAGGATCTATGTATGTGATTGTTGGGCGTTATTATTATTATTATTATACTATTATGTTTACTGTTTCACAATGTATCGGTAATAGTTTCGTGGTATTGACTCCGCTGCCAAGGGCCAACTGAAACTGTACTGAACAAATTTCTGCTCTTTATAAAGAGGCGGCAGAACAAGTTCCCTCCATAACTATCGACAACAACGCCACCAAGTGGTGATTCCACAAAACGTCCATAAGTCAATTACACTATTAAATACTACTTTTTGAGCTATAGAAATTCTTTTACATTTAATGTGTGTAATGCGTAAATCACACCAATATTATAAAGGCGAAAGTTTGTATGTGTGTTTGTGTGTATGTTTGTTTTCCTTCACGCTCAAACGGCTCGATTTGAATGAAACTAGGTACCAAGATAGGACACTGGATTAACATATACGCTACATTTTATCCCGGAAAAGTGAAAATCTACTGTTTCTTCAATAGATAATTTGGTAGTTGGGACAACAATATTCAACTCTTCAAGTAGACGTAGTCTTCTCGATCCTCTTATCCCGGCAACGGCTTAAGCCGAGGCTCGCAAACCAGGGGTGCCCTTGAGCAAAAAAATAAGATGAAAAATGTATTAGTTATAAGTATACTAGATTAATAAGCAAATTGTAACGACATAAGAAAAATTGTTAAAAATAAAGATATTAGGAACCCCAATCCCTGATTACGTTAGGGTCATAGCTCGCAGGCCGGATCAAGCATCCGGACAGGAAAAAAAAAAAAAAAAGCGCCTGCCTTCCTTCCCGGTGACACTGTAAAGGTCGGTTTAAAACCAAAAGCATTAGCCCGTTCACAAAAAAAGATACAAAAATACTCGTTTTATCAACGTAATTATAGTAGGTAGGCACTCAATAAATCTAAAGTTATAAACAGTTACGTCGAGTTTTGGCGGGAAAACGAAAGACGCGTCACCGCATTGTATTATTTTTCAAAACTTGTATTATTTGCAGTGTTAATGCATTTACAACCACAACCACTTTACTATGAGTATGACTTAACTAGACTAGACTATGGCTTGACTTGATGACTTGGACTGTGACTTGACTTGACACATATATATATATTAATTAACTTGAAAAATTATCAATATCTTGACACTGGCTAAATACACAAAAGTGTGGAGCCAAAACAAAAAAAAATCAGCTACGTCGTGTCGTCTACACGGCATTGTCATACTTATAACTTCAGAAGATAGTGTCACTTTATTTAAGTACGTCAAAAAGTAGTCGACTTACTTCCAATTATGTGGCAACAACAAAATAACGTAGTATACTTATAGTGAGTACGGCTTTCTTGCTTTATTTACACTAATGGGACCACCATTATGTCTCAGAATAATGTTTTACCTCAGATAGATGCCATAGACAGAACTAAAACTTAAAAGGGGAGTTTTGGCGGGAAAGCGAAAAAGATTGCGTCACCGCATTGTATTATTTTCCAAAACTTGTGTTATTTTCAGTGTTAGTGCATAAAATTGGTGGCATTCTATTCGTTAAGTGCTGGATTACAGGCGTGAGTGTGGGAAAATGGTATAATGACGGTGAAACGTTTCTTCTCGTGTTGTTTCCAAAACTCCATAGAAGCTTCAAGTAAAGTTGCCACCACTTTACTAGGAGTATGACTTTGACTAGACTATGACTTGACTATGACTTGACTTGATGACTTCGACTGTGACTTGACACATATTTGCGTGAAATATCATTAACTTGATAAATTATCAATTACTTGACTATGGCTAAATACACAAAAGTGTAGAGCCAAAACATAAAAAAAGCATAAAGGGATACCAACTAGCAAAATCATGCGACATCATTATCTTTTAGAAACAATGGCAGGGTAACCAAAATTGTTATACTGATACCATAAAATAGAGAATTTAGAGCTACTATTTAAAGCTATATTAAAAACAAAATATGTGAGTCACCCCTGATCGCTGAAAATAAGGTGGAAAAAAAAGATGTATGAAGTATGATTACGAATTATGAAGTATGATTACGATCACACGACTGAAGTAAAACTTCTTTAGTTTAGCTCAATCTATCGGCCGATATAACTTTGTTTTTGCTTTATTTAATGTTAATGTCGCCATCTTGACAATTGTAAATTATCATTTTACCGGACATACCCACATAATAATACAATTTTTTTACTTTGTTATATTAACAATGGAGATGGAGATCTACGTGAACTTCAACTTCCGTTCACCTCTCATTCACCAGCTAACTCGTAAAGAAGTTTTACTTTAAAAAAATCATGACATTTAGGTAGTATTCTTTTTGGATTCACTTTTTAGTCGTGACCATAGTCCATTTAATGATTCTTCTAGTCTTAGATAGATTACACAATAGTTACCAAGTAAATGACATTTAATTTTAGAGTTCCGCGGACGTCGGGTAAATAGTAATTGCGAGGGTTGACAAACGGTTCCGTATGTCTGGACTAGATGTGCAGTAGGCGTTTCCCACGGAACTCTATTTGTGAAGTGGTTCCTTAGAAATTGCTTTTGGTTGCTTTGAAGGGTACGGACTAGAGACGGTTATAAATATTTATTAGCTCTCTTAACTCTTGGAGTCCATAATATTATTTTAAGCTATACTACTATTATAAATAAATAAAAACTGTGACTGCATCTCTGTCTGTTTATATTTACACGACTAAACGGATGAACAGATTTTGATGTGATTTAAATACGAGTAGTTTGAACCTCAGAAAAGTTCCAGATACTTTTCATGGCAATGGTATAATTATTATTTAATATATAACTTAACTAGATTCTGCCCGCGGCTTTACCCGCGTGGCCTATGGAAAACAAAGATGAAGAAATAGAGAGATCTGTATAATTGATCATTTATTAAAAAACAACTATTTAATAATAACTATGATATAACTATTATGACGTCACCGAATAAAATTGTGGGTAGATAAGGACGTGACCATTATTTCTCATAACAAATTAAAAATGGAACGTTATCTTTACCCACAACAAAAAATAAAAGCACCTACTCTACCGATGCGTTGGTCCGCAAAACCAATGTTACACGAAAACCCGACAATTTGCGCCGTCCAATCAAATGGCTCCCAGTGGTCCGAATACGCAAATTTCCGGCCAAAAATGATAACCGTTGAAATATTGCTCGCATTGTACTTAACAAAGTGACTTTATACCGGCTTATACCAGTTTGTACTGGTCTAGTTTATGGACCATTGGGAGGCATTATCAGATGTGTTGCCAGCGTGAAATACGTTTTCAGTTTTATTGTGTCTGTAGTATTTTTTATTAGTTTGAAGCAATTTTTATCAATACATTTCAAACTAGAAAGTAATAGTTACATATTTGCCGATTCTAGTGTTATTTTTATTTTCTTTTCATTTTAGTCTCTCTATTTTAGGCTAAGCTAAAACTATTATGTTATCTCTGAGCCGATCCCCCGGAAACGAATGCCAATAACAATTTAAAAAAAAGAATAGAAACACTTATTTGGTAGGTATATATAAATATTTTGTTAAAGGTTTTCGAAGCTATTGGACATGCAACCATAGCTTAGCTGGACGAGCATCTAATCCGGTGGGTTGTAGAAGTGGGCTTAAATATCCTTGGTTGATATTTTTTTTAGAAATTATACCTAATACCTTTAGATAGCCTCTTTGGTATAGTGGTTCAGTAGGTCGGCTCATAACCCGGAGATGGTGGGTTCAATTCCCGCGGCAGGAAGCGCAAATGTTCTGGTGCGAGGTATTTGTTCCTTATCTGGGTATTGTGGGACCATGTTCCTCGTAGTTCCTGAAGGAATCCTAATTAGGACTAGGATCTTTGTATGTGATCTTTGGGCGTTATTATTATTATTATGTTTAATGTCGAAATTGCTAATATTATCGTAGAAAAACTTTTGAATAATTAATCTTTAAATGAACATTTTTTTTTATATTGAAAAAATATTTCACCCAATGAATATTTCACACAGCGCCATCAAGCCCCAAAATATGCAAAGTTTGTGTGATTACTATGAGAACCAGATGAATGGATATAATACTCATAAACTTTTGTTTCTACATTATGATACGATACAATAAAAATAAACATACATTTAGTCGTACATAGAGTCGAAAGTAAAACTAATTTGTACTTACGCCTTACGCACTTCATCATAAACCTTGGTGTATTACTACGGGCTCTGGAGCGTCCGTGAAAAATGGCGGGAACGAAATCCAACCAATTAAAACGAAACGCGATACTATTACGGTTTAAACGTGGAACATTAATGGCGACGCAGTAGTTTGTCATATTTTTAGTGTGTTAATTATTGATATGATGGAATACAAAAATAGGTAGGTTAGTTGCTAGTGCCGGTTAATGAGAATCCAATATTCAACATTTTTATACCCATAGATTTAACATAGCTCGGTGTGCTGTAGTGCTCAACAACTTTCAACAGGGTCCACTCTTTTTAAACTCTTAAAAGCCATGCCTCAGCCATTATAAAAAAAAACTGAACCGATAGTAGAATTCCATATAATTTATTAAACCTCACCAAAATTGAATTTTTATTAAATTTCCATGTAACTAACTAACTAGGTGGTAGGACTTTGTTGCAAAGTTCGTCTAGGTAGGTACCACCGCTTTGCCAGTTATTCTGGCGCCAAGCAGTAGTGCGCAAGCACTACTGTGTTCCGGTTTGAAGGGCAATTGAGACTTTATGATCTGATCTCACAGTCGAGTAATCTTATTACCAGACTGTGCTGATGTCTCAGGATGATGTGCGCAGTGCAGTGTTGCTCGAAACTCTATTTTGGGGTTCCGATTGACACTGTTCTGTTATGGGCAGCCGTGGCGCTTAACATCAGGTGAACGGCTAGCTCGTCAAATCATTCAGTAACATAAAAAAAATGTAAGCGAATGAAATGCACTTGCAGTCAGATTTTAATATGATAAATATATGATAAATTTTTCCGAGCTCGTAAGGTGAAGAAAAAAAAATGGCTAATAAATTCTACTAATAAGTATTATACATGCGAAAGTTTGTGTGTGCGTGTGTGAATGTTTGTAACCATTAATCTCAGTAACTACTGACCAATTTTGATAAAACTTGGAATGCAGAAAGCTTATACGCTGGAATAACACATATCAATCCTTTTTTTCCTCGGGCGAAACCGTGGGGCGCAACTTGTTAATACATATAGCAAAATCTATCTGTATACAGTTCTGTTAGGTTATTAAGTCCTTTTCTCCATACTCTTTGTTAGTAGACGGAACCGTCCCCCACCGCGTGGCTTTCGCGATAAGAGGCGCCCAAATTGATGTTTGAACTGTCATTAATTCCCTGCCCAGATGTCGCTGCACTCAATTATTTTTGACACATACGACTGTCATTTGTCGTTAGAATGATTTATTTGTTATGAACGAGCGAGTTGTTTTTGATAATTAAACCGATGGCAAAATGTTATTCTTGTTAACGATTTAAAAATTTTCTACTTTATAATATGTTGAAAATGTTTCCAATAAAAGTTAGAAATCTTTAAATTGTACAATTTATGTAGTTTCATGTACATTTCTGACATTATAGGACAGTTAAATATTAGATGATGCTTATTAACTTACAACTGTTTTGTACAAAATAATCATTAAAAGGAAAAGATTATACTAAATTTTATTTACATTTTCATTCATTTTACATCTACGTTAATGAATCGTATTTGATTATCTTCACACATTTTTTTCTATGAGAGCTTATCTACCAATATAAATCGTTATTTTTATTTCCATTTATCTGACAGGCTATACGAGTCAATCTCGCGTCACATCTCTGTATGCATTGCACAAATGTGAATTTCTTTTATCTCTAATAACATTCCAATTCGACTGGTCTATCGCAAGCTCCCTAAAGTAATAAACTAGTAGTTGTAGTGGAACTAGGGGTTGATTCCATTGTAGGGTGCGACACGGTTTTGATTAATGTCGACCAAAACGATCAAAACGTTTTGAACGATTGGTATTCATGTTACCGTTTCCTTACTTATATATTTATAGGTACTCACATAATTTATACCTAGTCAGTAAGAAATTTCTTTTTTTTTCTGTAGACGCTTTATATTGATTCTTTTTAATTGTGCGTTTTAACTTTAAGTTCTAGTGTTGGTGTATTTATTGAAACTACATTTAGTTCTTTAAATTGTTATAATACTTATTGTACGTTCGAAATGGACAAAACTATTGGAACATTACTTAGCACCATACCACCACCAGCACCATACGTATCTTGTACACAGCTTTACAATAAAAAATATACTATTCTATTACAATAATTATTCATCTTGATAAAAAAAATTTCATATTTGTGGGTGCATAAAAAGAAATCTTTAATTTTATAAGTACTTATGTATTTTAATTAATTACTGGTGCATAGTAATTTTATTTTTAGAAAGACTTTTGCACCTTTTTCGTACGCCTATGTTGACGTACCTACGATAAAATAACGTATCAAATGCATCAACGGAGATGCATCCAATTGCGTTCGAATCCGAAATACGTTGAATTTGTAGAACAAATATAAATGGTTAGGTTAGGGTAGATCGAGGGTAGATAATTACATTTTTTGATCTTCGGCAACAGGGGATGTCTGTGACGTCAGTATGGAGGCTTGGCGTCTTTGTGAGACGTGTTTTGATAGTGTCAAAGATATGAGTTGTTGGTAAATAATGGTAAATAGAATGGTGTAATAATAGCTACATGTCGCCCAAAGGAGGGATAACTATCGAAAGGAAGAGTGGTAGTGTTTTGTTTTCACCTTTGATTAGCAAGATAAGATCGCTTTTCTTTATTCTTTTTTTTAGCGGGGAATAAAATAATTACTACTTCTTCTTGCTCGGTATCTGTTGTCGATCAATAAGCCAATTTACAATTATTATGTTCATTAAAGACGAAACTTAACCACAAAAATATTTGTATACTATATTGTTCATCCAAAGGTTCTATCTAAAGGTATCTAAATGTAAATGTTCTATTAGTTCTATAATATTACATCCAAAGGTTGTCTGGAAGAGATAGTTTTTTAGCGATAAGACTGCCCATTGTAACCTACTCATTAGTTATTTCCTGTTTTTGTATTTGTTACCTGGTGTCAATAAAAAGTTTATCTATCTATCTATCTGTTTTTAAAACGTACATACATAACATTTTACTCATACACGGAATAAATAAATTAAGAATTTTATTTTTTATGGTTAGTGTGGTGTTATTTTTTTTATAATGATCATATACATAGATCCTGGACCCTAAGTAGGATTCCTTGTATCTAAGGACCCAGGAACTACACGGTCTTACAACACCTAGATACAGAACGAGTATTAATGCTTTTTTCTGTACACAAATACTTGTCCTGTCACGGGAATCGAACCCGATGCCTCTGGATTATAGGCTGACCTGCTCAACCAGCACACCACAGTCATTTTATTTCAGATTCTCATTGTATGTAGGTATTATGTATTAAAGTATTGTACTTTTCTTTTTATTGAGTAGTCAGCGATATGACTACATTTTATAGTCTTATATGTCAATCTTTTGTTTCTATACAAACAACCTACTTACTTAAATAAGATTACCTAAATAGGTAAATTAAAGATAAGATTTTTCCATAGATTTAAGACTTTTAAGTTGGATAAGCACTTTTACTAGTACGTATCACACACTTATAGATATAGGGACATAGTTATTATTAATAGGTACCCTATAACTTGAATTAAAGGAGACTCAAGCTCAGACTAATCAAAACTATAATAACTTAATCAACTCCCACCAGCAACTTTCCCTAATGCAAAACTCGATACAAGTTCAGCCAAACACGAGTCGATAGTTAGAATTCAATAACTTGTGTATTTTAGGAATGTGGGTATGTCGATGAAAAATATATCGATAGTTTTTTTTAACGGGCTAAGTGCCTTTAAGTTTAGCACTTTTGCAAGTCAAAAAATCAGGTATATAAAATTAAGTTACTGTATTAAGCATATAAAATTACAAAACGCACTTCATATACCTAATATAACATTAAGTTTAAGATGATAGTGTGGATGAGACGTTTATTTTATATAGTAAATCCCTTGCTAATAAATATTTTACAGCGGATAATTGCTATGGCTATTATTGGTTTGTGTTTGTAGAAACATATTAGATAGAGATCTATTGAGATTAAAAATGGCAAGGATATAACAAAAAACCCATCAGAGTTCATTCAGTTATAAATTCGAGTGGTAGACATGTAGTGTTTTTGTAAGGAGGTAAGTATATGAAACTATCGATATCAACATCGATATAACTTAGCACGTCTCTGTGAGAAACAGTTTCTAATCAAATCGAGTCTTACCCAACAACTTCATTACTTCTGCCTGGCTGATGAGTACGTTCAGATGGCTGGTTGCCAATGGCAACGCCAGCCAGACCGCCCAAGCGATAACAAGCAGTTTAGCCGCCATTTCGGCCACTTCACTTCATTTTGCAGTCATTTTATCACTTTCAACTGCATTGTTCACAGTTTTAACAAATTTCTAAAGTTATGTTGTATCCATTTTATTAGCCGACTATAAGTTTTAACACTGCAAAAATAGGTAAAAAGTAAATGAAAACAAAGCAAACTAGAACTCAACTTTACGATAAAAACATTAAAAACAAAAAATACTGGCAACGATATTTAAAAACAAACTAGTATTCCAAAATTGAAACCTTGAAATGAAATGGAAAAATGATAAAGTGGACGCCACTGAAATTCAAATCTTGTTCGAAAATTCGGAAGCAGTCGTGCGGAAATGTGCGTGACTGTCGGGCCGGGACACGGGGCGAGTTAGCGGGATCGCGCCGCACTGCCGGAGAGCGTATCGCCAGCCAACAAGTTACTGAGCACCGAGTGACATGCGCACTGGCACAACCCTATCGCAGCTTGAACTCGCACTTTTCAGGTTTTATTTTCCCGCTCCGAGCGATAATTACTTTTCATACACAATTTTCTAAGTGCAAATTGCACCTATAGTTTGCCAAGCGGTGGAAGATCGTAGACGTAAGTTTGAAATGAGCTGAGTTGGTGTATTTTTATAAACTCTTTTTACACTTTGAAGATGGGAAACGATAGAGCGTTTAGAGTGCTATTAGATTATATATATTATGGTTTTATTAAAATTATAATAAGCACAACTGACTTAATTTCCAATATAATTTAGTTCATTCTGTTTCAATTGAAGAGTCTATTTATCTAGAAAAAATTTAAGAACGTATATGAAGACTTTACGGGACATCTAAGGCATCTATTTTCCGATTATGTGCCTTTCACTATATAACAACCCTAATAATTTGATTCCATACCTTTCGCGATAAAATGCGATTTAATCTAATTACGAGTATGCATTCGCCTTTCACGGGTCGTATCGAAAATGTGTTTAAATTTTAAAAGCCTTTCATTGAGAGGGCGATGTTTTAGAGGGTATTAATTGAGTTTGTCTCGGGAGAGGGCGTTTCCGTTGCGCATTAGACTGTTCGCAGTTGATAATGAAATTATCTACTTTACAGTTGAGTTCGATGTTGTTGCAAAAATAAAGTTATAGATAGGTTCCTACCTATATTCATGTGTTCAGTAACTTTTTGGCAAACGGCGATCGCGAGCGTTGGAAATAAGGTTTGTTTAAAATGAGTTAATGCCTACAATAAAATGTAAACGCGTTTAGGTAAGTACAATAAATAGTACTTTTCTATACGAAACGCAACAAATATTTTGCAAAACCAAAGTTTATTGATATTTGACTGACCCGATAGCACTGTTGATAGTCTGGATTTTGAACTGCAGGTTGTGGCGTCGATTTCCGTCCAGGACAAACATTTGTGTGATTAAAATCAATGTTTGTTCTGTCTGGGTGTTATATTGTATTCCATGTATGTATTTAGAAACAATATTTAAGTATTGTATCAGTGTTTTTTTTAGGCTGGATGGCGTTGTATGAAATTTTCTGAAATTGTTTTATATTATTATCCAATATAATATTCGAAATGCAGTTAATCTTAAGAATGATACCCAAATAAGAAGTATTATGTATAAATTCCCTCATTTGCCTTGGAAATCGGCAATAAGCCTTGTTCCCCCTGAAATGACTCACTTGTACTCGGAAGCGGCTTCATACGCCACTTTTAATCCTAATCCACAACTTTTCCACATAATCCAAACAAAAACGGTAACCATCTAATACATCAAAAATACCGCAAGTTTCAGCATGTGGCAGGCAGGGGCGAATCAAGAATGCCTCTATGCCTTTATCAATACGTTTTACCATTGCTTCTTATTACAAAATTTTGCCCCCACATTTTTCCTCTTTAGGGGCTTAATTCTCAAAAACCCCTATATAACACCCTTAATATAACCCTTCTTCATGAAAAGAAAACTTTCTTTTTCAATACTTTTAACTGTTCGTTACTTAAACATTTTAATTAGTGGCAGCTCGTGGTTTTACAAAAGTTTATTTATATAATATTTAATACCCCCTTTGACCTCCTTGGGGGTTGTATTTTCAAAAACCTCTTATTAGTACATTACTCCATAAAAACACTCCAAATATCAAGTTTCTAGGTTCCATGATTGGATCTACGTTATAAATAACCAACAGACGTCAGTTATTTATTCACGCAGGACAAAAAATGTTTAGGTAGAAAATAAATTTTTGCAATAAATCTAAACTTATTTCAATAAAATTTTGCACACATTTCTTACACTACTGGGATCAATATACGATATTTGAATCAGCTATAAAAAAATTAGGGTAATTTCTTATTTTCATGCAGGAAAACATGGAAATTAAAAATATGGGAAATCACCCTAAAAGTTTTTTGTGGGTAAAAACGCGCGGTATTAGTTTTTTTTAAATAGTATTCATTGTACAGTTTATTCAACAAAAACATGAATGTACAGGCACTCTATAAATAAAAATTACAATTAAGTATTAGTTACATTTCACAAGCTTTGAAATATATTTACTTTTATTAATCAATCCTGGTTACGTCAGTGTGTGGCAAGGAATATGTAAGAGTTTGTTGGTGAGATTAAACGGCAGTGAATGTATAAGTAATGGGTTCGCAGCCTGCTTGGCACTGATGGATGAACCGTCCCGCTTAATAAGATAGTTTATACAAATACTACTTACCTTACATTAATATTGTTATATAGATTTTCCTATTTTTGGCTTGGTTTTGTTTTGACTTAAAGTGCGAAAGTTCCCGTTATCTCCATTACCCAATCTCCATCAATGGAAATGTCTTTTTTTAAATGTAATACAATAACTAACTTAATAGTTTATTAAACCTATTTTAATTTTGAATGGTATAATTATACTTCTATAGTATTTGACTGGTTCGATAGCTCAGTTGGTAGTAACCCTGCTTTCTGAACTGCAGGTTGTAGGATCAATTCCCACCTAGGACAAACATTTGTGGGATGAACATTAATGTTTAGATAGATAGATAGAGATAGAGAACTCTTTATTGTCTCACCAATGAAGTACAAAATCAGGAATAACTATACTATTTACGAACTAGTGTAACAATGGGCGGTCTTATCGCTGATAGCGATCTCTTCCAGACAACCTTTGGATGGACAGTAGCAGTAGAGAAGAATAAACGGCGGTGTAAAACAATTTATAGATAAAGTAAATATAGATAAATTATAAACTATTTCCTGATATATTTATATAATATATATACCTACATTCTAATACATATATATTTTATAAAGAATAAACTAATATATACTACTTTAAAATGGAATGGAATACAAAGTATTAGTAAATAATAAATAGGAGCAATTATAATGACATATAATATTTATGCACCATAGTTTTAAATATGCTTAGGGACTTAGCGTGTCTAATATCTACGGGAAGCGCATTCCACAGACGAACAGCTTGCATTGTAAAGGATTTATCATAGAATTGGGAGGTATGGATGGGAGGCTTGAGCAGGAGAGTTTCGGAAGAACGCAGGGACAAGGAGTGGGTCTGGTGTAAGAACTTGAAACGTTCTTTGAGATACGGAGGAGTGGATGGGATAAACAGAATAGTATAGAGGAGAGATAGAATCCGAGCATTCCGGCGAGATCGAATGGGTAACCACTTCAGCTTTTTGCGAAATTCGGAGACATGATCATATTTGCGTAGGCCATATATGAATCTAATACAGAAATTTTGTAGGCGTTCAAGCTTATTAAGCTGTTCCTCGGTTAAATCTAGATATGAGGCGTCTGCATAGTCAAGAATTGGAAGTAATAGAGATTGTGCTAGGGAAATTTTGGTGGTAGTGGGTAGAAAATTTCGCAATCTTCTAAGCGAACCGCTAGAAGCAAAAATTTTGCGACTCACTTCTGCAAGCTGGGGTACCCACGATAGGTGCCTATCAATGAGTATGCCCAGATTCTTTACAGTGTCGCTAATCTTGATATTGGTCCCGTCAAACATTACCTGAGGGAGGCGAAACCAATCGATTTTCGAGATCATACGAGAACTTCCAATAACAATGGCCTGTGTTTTCGTTGGGTTAACTTTGAGACCATACGAGTGACTCCATTTCGAAATTCGTCTAAGATCGCTGTTAATAGTCTCTATGGCAGCTGATAGTTCCTGTAGAGGAGCCTGTGTATAAATCTGCAAATCATCAGCATAAAGGTGGTAGGAAGAAGTAAGATTTTGAGAAATTGAGTTTATAAAAATTGAAAAGAGAAGGGGAGATAAAACGCCGCCCTGAGGCACACCGGCAGACGTAGTACACCAGGGTGAGAAAGTCTCATCAATGCGTACACGTTGCCGGCGACCATTCAGGTAACTACGAAACCAATCAACTACTGTTGGAGATATGTTAAGTGGGCGCAACAGTCCTAGCAGGACATCAAAATCTACATTATTAAAGGCACTGCTAAAGTCATGTTTGTTCTGTGTTTGAGTGTTATATTCTATTCTAATATATGTAATTACAAACCAAAAGTATATAAGTATTGTATCAGTTATCTGGTTCTCATAGTACAAGCTTTGCTTAGTTTGGGGCTAGATGACGCTGTGTGAAATATCCACAACTATTTATATATTTTTATTTATTTAAGATAGAGCTAGATAGGCGAAACTCCAACTGCATTTCTCAGGCACTTCCATGGATTAGATACAAAATTCGAATATAAATAATATTAGGAAGGTTTTTTTTGCATGGATATTTACAATTTAGTATTTCTAATTCGCACAACGCTACAAGCAATAAACCCATTAACCCGTAATATAGTGTTGTGTGACGTCCTGAGTCCGTATTTTTTGTTTGCTTTCTTTATTTCTGTACACAAATTTCACAGATTAGAGAAAAAACAACTAACTGTACTGTGCATATAGGTATATTCCTTGCCTATTCTCACCTTGCAAAAGCCTAGATACGCGCGTACCTCGCGCCCTACAAAGCGCACTCTGACGGAAAAATTCTGAAACCCACGCGGGTGTGAAACATGCCTCCCTGTTGCATACTTTCCTGTCTTACTCTGGTATTCTTTTTATTTAAAGAGGAAAATTTCTACGGTGTCCTTTAAAAGGGTTGTATTTTTAAGTAGAAATGTGTCTTTTTCTAATGATCATATGATTTTCTAACCACCCAAAGACCACACACTGTATTTTAAAGGGGTTTTTAGCTTAGAAAATAGTACTAAATACCTAAATTTCACGATCAAATAATAATAATATAATATTAATGACGCCCAACGATCACATACTGGACCCTAACTAGAATTCCTTGTGTCTAGGGACCCAGGAACTACGAGGACCACAGTCCCACAACACCCAGATTCAGATTAAGTATTTGCGCTTTTTTTTTCTATCCACAAATACTTGTCCTGCCGCGGGAATCGAACCCACCGCCTCCGGGTTATGAGTCGACCTGCTCAACCACCACACCACAGAGGCTGCCAAGAGTCCGAATTGGGGAACGAAGAAAATGAATTTTGTTACCTACTGTAGCGTCTTTATAACTGAGAATGAAGAGTCAAGTCTTCATGCATCCCTACTTAAGCCTATATAACTACAGACAATATTACTAGATACAAGTGTATAAGCCTTTTCATATTTTATATTATTTCAAAAACTTCTTGTTTTCTGTGAAATTAAGGCAATTAAAACATTACGACCGGGATGATCACGAAAATTTGATTGCAGTGCAATAGGATAAATTTCATTCCTAACTTTAAAAAATCCATAAATGCACATAAACTTCACATCCAGACAAATGTGCTTTTATTAGTTGCAACAAAGGTACGTGATCGCGTAGCTGATCTCACAGTCTTAGTCTCAGATTAGTGTTGATGCACTAATAATATTTCTAAAAGTTCCAAAGCTCTAAAGTGTGATACTACACTGCGCACTGAGACTGATGTCTCAGTGCGCAGTGTAGTGTCACACTTAGTTCCGAGTGCAAATGTTATGGGCGATCACTAGCTCATTTCATCATTTGTTTGCATAAAAAGGCACTCTAATAGATTGTAATAATACCTATTATTGCTATCCTAGAACTGTTTCAATTATGTTACAATACATTAAAAATATTAAAAACAGTTATCGAGCGCACCGAAACCACGAGCTCGTGCAATTTGCTTTACAAAACGTTATTTCTAGCAATATCGCGCTTTTATTTTCATTTTTTATCAAGCGCACGTGTTTCTATGCTCTCTGCTGAATTGAGTTTATTTCCCTATGCATTTTTATTGTCACTATGGAAAGTGTAACTAGTGTCGTGTGAATAAAAAGATATAACCTAACAGTTAACGAAGTTTTTTTTACGTTAATATATGATGTGATGAGCTAGTCGTTAGCCTGATATTAAGTGACACGGCCATAAAAGATGCCCTCAAAATATAGTTTCGCGTGACACTGCACTGCGCACTTCATCCTGAGATATCAACGGTCTAGCAATAAGATTACTCGACTGTGAAATCAGATCATAAAGTCTCATCTGCCTAATAATTTTACTAGCTACAGTGCCTGTTAAACCGGAACACAGCAGTGCTTGCACACTACTGTTTGGTGGCAGAATAACTGACAAAGCGGTGGTACCTACTGAACTAGCTGAACTTTGCAGAAAAATCCTACGACTTATAGTAATTTGCACTTAAAAGAGACACTAACCAAAAAATAAGACAACAAAAAGCGCGTATAGACATATGTAATAATAATAATAATAATAATAATAATAATATGTGTGGACATCTCACACAACGCCATCTAGCCCCAAACTAAGCAAAGCTTGTGCTATGGGAACCAGATAACTGATACAATACTTAGATACTTTTTGTTTGTAACTACATACATAGAATACAATATAACACCCAGACACAGAACAAGCACCTATGTTCATCACACAAATGTTTGTCCTGAGTGGGAATCGAACCCACAACCCACAGTTCAGAAGGCAGGGCTACTACCAACTGAGCTATCGGGCCAGTCATTGACTATGATTCAGTTTCATTTAGCCGATAGTCTTGGTCTATTTGTACATAAATTCGATATATTCTATATCGTTCCTAGAACAGATTATCATAAAACTCTGCAAACATTCTCAATATTGTGAGAGATATCTTTAAATGTTTGCTCGTGTATGCTCGGATGATTGATTGAATGAACGACCCATCAGCTTGTGTGATATCGGTAGAGACGCAGGAAAAGTTCTGAACATCAGTGATCACATAATAACAAGCTTCTTTTTTTTAACGGGCCAATTCTGTTGGTCTCTGCTGACCTTTACAGCGTCACCGTGTTGCAATATTAAGCCTCCATTCAATGGAGGCTTGTTAGTGTGACACTACTGAAAAAACACGACATTCAACATACAAAAGTGATTTTCTTCATTGAAATGTGGTCACTTCAATGAAGAAAATCAGTTTTTTAGATTTTTCCGTGTGTTTTCTGGTGCAAAGGCCATGTTTAAGAACATTAAACAAAACTTAAAAACCCTCAATACAAAAGAACAACTAACTACAGATTAAAAAGTTTATCTGGTTGGGTCTAGATACAATATTCAAACACAAACGTTTTTCTAACCTTCCCCGCTTTTGTGTCTGGGGTTAAAACTTAAAACAGTGTAATGAGTATGAGTAATATTATAATTTTATGGATAGATAGATAGAAAATGCTTTGTTGCACAAATAACAAATGTAGGTACAAAGGCGAACTTAATGCTAGAGAGCATTATCTTCCAGTTAACCTGGGCGTAACATGGAAATTTTTGCAGGGCAGTGCAACGCAGCTTAAATATAGATTGTCTAGATAACATATAAAAACACTAACATAAATTTAATTTTCTTGTATCCCTATTCATATACATAGCTACTTAATTACTACTAATTTAACACGTATAAACCAAGAGTTTTATATATATGTATACACTACACATTATATATAACATAAATATTAATAATGTATATAATTTATATATTAATATATACAATATGCATACTTATATTTTAAACGAACCAATATAATTGCTCATTTACTGTCCTTATATTGGAGTGCAAGATAATGGTTATATACCTTATTTTTAAATACACTCACTGACGATGCCTGACGAATTTCAGGAGAAAGGCTATTCCATAGACGTATAGCTGTAACAGTGAATGAATCTGAGTAACATGCAGATTTGTGTTGTGGAATTATGAGTTCAAGATGATGAAAGGAACGCTGCGGCCGGATTTTGTTATTATTAGGTCTTTACCTATGAAATTGCCGTTTTGTTTGAAAAAAGTTAAAGTATTTTTTTTTTTTCGAACTTATTTATTTCTTTTATTCAAAGTAATCACCCCTGCAATCAATGCATCTTTGCCAACGCTGTGGCAGTTTATGGATGCCTTTCTTGAAAAAATCAGCAGGACGGGAGACAACAAACTCTTCAAAGGCGTTTTGTACTGCCTCTCGGGAATTGAATTTTTTTCCCGCTCTGAAGTTGTCCAAATTTTGGAAAAAGTAATAGTCGGTAGGCGCAAGATCTGGTGAGTATGGCGGATGAGGGAGAGCTTCCAAACCCAACTCATGCAGCTTAGAGACGGTCTGTTGTGCAGTATGGGGTCGCGCGTTGTCGTGAAGTAGTAGTGGAGACGACCGATTGACAAAGCTGGTTGCAGACGTGCGAGTTTCGCCATCATTGTGGTCAGTTCTTCAATGTACACATCTGCAGTAATGCTCTCGCCGTTTTGTAAAAAGCTATGATGAATCACACCAGCACTAGACCACCAAACTGTGACCATCACCTTTCTAGGGGTCATTTTTCGTTTTGCACATTGCTTTGGTACCGAACCAGGATCTAACCAACTTGCTGAGCGCTTTCGATTGTCAAAAAGAATCCATTTTTCGTCGCACGTAACAATTCGGTTCAAAATTCCTTCATTTCTGTGCCTGTTCAGCAGCGCAAGGCAAGTCTCGACGCGTACGTTGCGCTGGCGATCGTTAAGTTCGTGGGGCACCCATCTATCAAGCTTTTTTATCTTGCCAATCTGTCGCAAATGGACCAATATTGTTTTGATGCTAACATCAAAAGCTGCTGCCAGCTCAGCTGTAGATTGAGATTCATCAGCTTCCACAATTGCCTTTAATTCATAATTTTTGACCAAAGTTTCCGGACGACCACGAGGTTCATTTTTCAAGTCAAAATTCCCAGAACGGAACCGAGCAAACCAATAACGGGTTGTACGTTCGTTTGTACAGTTCTCTCCGTAAACTTCGTTGATGTTACGTGTCGTTTGTGCCGCGTTGGTGCCACGACGGAACTCATATTCCATAATTACACGAAATTTCAAAGTATCCATTATGAGGAAAAATGTTGAAATGTAATGAAAATACAACGCTAATCAATAAACAAAAGACTTATATTGTAAATAGAATGTCATATTTTTAAAACAAAATTAATTTGAATTTAGAATTCATAGCCAATGAAAACTTTTTTTTGTTTGAAAAAGTCTCTACTGCAATACGGCAATTTCATAGGTAAAGACCATAAACATAATAAAACTTTAATTATACAGTCATCACAAAAGCGATAGATTGCAAATTCTGGTTTACCAAATTATTTGTTCTGTGTAAATATTTGCGAGCTCCATTAGCTCAGTGATCCATGTCTAAAATAAACATGATTCTTTCTCAGTAAACATGAAGCTGGGAATGCTGGGATACCATTGAATCACTTATGAATCAGTAATGTACCTAATATATCTTAATTTGTGTTATGGATTTCTTATCACATCACACTAATATTGTAATAAAGGCGAAAGTTTGTATGTATGTATGTATGTGTGTATGTTTGTTACTCCTTCACGCTCAAACGGCTGAATGGATTTGGATGAAATTTGGTACCAAGATAGCTTATCACTGGATTATATAGGCTACATTTTATCCTGGAAAAGTGAAATGCTCCCGTGGGATGAGCAAACAATTAAAAGTGAAACCGCGGGGCACAACTAGTATAAATATAGATAAAGACGCAGTTCTTTAGGTCTCTCTTAAACCGCAAACTATTAAGTCACTGCCTTATAGTCAGACTACTAATGCCTGCCTGTATTGAAGTTTAAGAGCTCCTAAGTTGTTACTTATTAAAAAAAATGAAAATGAAAATTTATTGGCAAAAAATAGCTGAAACAGTCATAAAGGGGTGGAGCACCTGTTTCCCGTACTAGGCTCAAGACCCGTGACACAGGAACCAGGACTCTTCCTTCGGAGACATATAATAAGTGTAACATTGATTAATAATAATAAAGGTGTTAAATTAACGTTGCCTTATATTTATTCTGTTATAACAGAAGATAATACTTATATAATTAAAAATATGTATGCATAAAACTGCGACTTAACCAAACGTATTGCAGTAGATATGTCATAGAGGGATAAATGCGAATTTAGGAGCTGTAAAATAATAGCGACTTTTTTTGGCTCTACACTTTTTTGTATTTACCCACTGTCAAGTAATTGATAATTTATCAAGTTAATGATAATAGGTCTTTACCTATGAAATTGCCGTATTGCAGTACAGACTTTTTCAAACAAAAAAAAGTTTTGATTGGCTATGAATTCTAAATTCAAATTAATTTTGTTTTAAAAATATGACATTCTATTTACAATATAAGTCTTTTGTTTATTGATTAGCGTTGTATTTTCATTACATTTCAACATTTTTCCTCATAATGGATACTTTGAAATTTCGTGTAATTATGGAATATGAGTTCCGTCGTGGCACCAACGCGGCACAAACGACACGTAACATCAACGACGTTTATGGAGAGAACTGTACAAACGAACGTACAACCCGTTATTGGTTTGCTCGGTTCCGTTCTGGGAATTTTGACTTGAAAAATGAACCTCGTGGTCGTCCGGAAACTTTGGTCGACAATGATGAATTAAAGGCGATTGTGGAAGCTGATGAATCTCAATCTACAGCTGAGCTGGTAGCAGCTTTTGATGCTAGCATCAAAACAATATTGGTCCATTTGCGACAGATTTGCAAGATAAAAAAGCTTGATAGATGGGTGCCCCACGAACTTAACGATCGCCAGCGCAACGTACGCGTCGAGACTTGCCTTGCGCTGCTTAACAGGCACAGAAATGAAGGAATTTTGAACCGAATTGTTACGTGCGACGAAAAATGGATTCTTTTTGACAATCGAAAGCGCTCAGCAAGTTGGTTAGATCCTGGTTCGGTACCAAAGCAATGTGCAAAACGAAAAATGACCCCTAGAAAGGTGATGGTCACAGTTTGGTGGTCTAGTGCAGGTGTGATTCATCATAGCTTTTTAAAAAACGGCGAGAGCATTACTGCAGATGTGTACATTGAAGAACTGACCACAATGATGGCGAAACTCGCACGTCTGCAACCAGCTTTGGTCAATCGGTCGTCTCCACTGCTACTTCACGACAACGCGCGACCCCATACTGCACAACAGACCGTCTCTAAGCTGCATGAGTTGGGTTTGGAAGCTCTCCCTCATCCGCCATACTCACCAGATCTTGCGCCTACCGACTATTACTTTTTCCAAAATTTGGACAACTTTTTAGCGGGAAAAAAATTCAATTCCCGAGAGGCAGTACAAAACGCCTTTGAAGAGTTTGTTGTCTCCCGTCCTGCTGATTTTTTCAAGAAGGGCATCCATAAACTGCCACAGCGTTGGCAAAGATGCATTGATTACAGGGGTGATTACTTTGAATCACAGTCCGAGCCATCAAGTCAAATCATAGTCTAGTCGTACTCTTAGTAAAGTGGTGGCAACTTTACCAGAAGCTTTTATGGAGTTTGGGTAACAGCACGAAAAGAACGTTTTACCATCATTATACCACACCCATGCCTGTAATCCAGCACTTAACGAATAAAACGCCACCAATTTTATGCATTAGCACTAAAAATAGCTCAAGGTTTGGAAAATAAATCTTTCTCGTTTTCCCGCCAAAACTCTGATTTCTTCTTAATATATTATTAAGTGATAGGGTTGTCATATTCGCATACATTCCTGTGCTAAAGAAAATACATGACTTGGTTTTAATAATATGATATTGAAAAAAAAAAATACAAATTTCTTTTATTGACAATATAAAATAGTTACTCGGGGTCAATGAACTTCCGAACTAGAAAGTGTGTAGATTTTAGCACCCCTAATAATTTAACATCAACTATGATGTCACGCCATTATCGCATCTATTTATATAGAAAATTGTGCTCAGTCAAGTCGAAGATTCTCTCAGGAAGTGGTCATATACATCACTCACAAATTTCTCCAAAAGCAAACACATTATCTCATATTTCCACGAAGCCGGTTGTAAACAACCGTGGAAGCCTTAAATCTTCCGAGTACCCGGATACTTAAACCCGGATATTCGGCCGGTCAAAACAAACAGATCCCGGCCCGGATACAAGGGAATGGTAATGGATAGCTGTGATCGAGATAATTCACGAATGGTTATTTGAATTGCTCTAAATTTAAGTTAAATCAGCTTGAACTGATGAATAATTTATAGGTTATTATACACCGTGGAATTTAATTCGTTCTATTCTTTAAATGTGTGTACTCAGTTTATGCTATAGAACACTCCTATAATAATAATAATAACACCTTAACTAGTATTCCCTGTGTCTAGGGACCCAGGACTACGAGGACTATGGTCCCACAACACTCACAGTCAGAACAAGTATTTGTGCTTTTTTCTTTTCACATATACTTGTCCTGCCACGGGAATCGAACCTGTCGCGTCCGGGTCATAAATCGACCTGCTCACCACCACACCACATAAGTTGTCAGCCTTTGTGGTGGTGGTTGAGCAGTACTAAATACCAACAGTACTTTTGAAATAAAACTTAAATCTAGGTATTATCAAATTACTGCCAATTCAAATTTAACTTAAATCTAGGTATTATCAAATTACTGCCAATTCAAATTTAACTTAAATCTAGGTATTATCAAATTACTGCCAATTCAAATTTAACTTAAATCTAGGTATTATCAAATTACTGCCAATTCAAATTTAACTTAAATCTAGGTATTATCAAATTACTGCCAATTCAAATTTAACTTAAATCTAGGTATTATCAAATTACTGCCAATTCAAATTTAACTTAAATCTAGGTATTGTCAAATTACTGCCAATTCAAATTTAACTTAAATCTAGGTATTATCAAATTACTGCAAATTTAAATTCTAAAGAAAAGCCTTGTGACATTAAACGAAGCAAGTGTTTTACAAAACATTTACAAAGCGCTCAGACTGCGCCCGCGCTGTGTGTAGCGTTAAATAGTCATTTCGGCTGTTATCCAGTTATTTTAGGAGGCTTTTTTTAAATTGCTCCTTATTTGATAATTCTATAACAAAACATAAATATGAAATATAAAGAACAAGTTACATTCCACCGGGTATAATCTGGAGCCATAAAACTTCATCTAAGCGCGATTCAAATGAAGATCTAAAATGAATCGCTCAGTACAAATTGTACTGTGGCGATTCCCTTTTTAGGTCTTGAATTGAATTGCGCTAACAGGTGATGGCACCTATAAGGCCCCAGCAGGCCCAGCATGAGCTACAAATCACCATATCTCTTCTTATACGCGTTCGACCAATGAACAATCACCCGGATCACGTCATAAACATTTTCTACGTTGTCATTGGTCAAACGCTTTATCGAGTTTTTATACCTCATGCAAGCCCTACAGAACTACCATATTGGTGATCGTGTATCTAAAAAAACGTTGTAATATTCTATCACTTCTACAGGTTTCACGGTGAAGTTACTTGAAGTTTCCCGAAGTTGAACTTTAGTTAATCTTGAATGGCGTCTTATAAAGTTCTGAGTTGAAATTACCTCAAGCGGGCTTCGGCTAGGAGTTGCAACTTTGTATTACGATGCACGATGGTGTAAATAGTCAATTCAAAATTTTACAAAATCACATCATCTGCCAGAAAATTTCGACCGCTGAACATATGCTTCCCCAATTAGGGCTAGGGTTACAAATTACCTACTACATCGAAAATATATGTAAAAATAAAATATGATTTATAAAGTAAATTTAACTCATATTTTATGCCATGCCATATGTCATTGACTTTATTTTGGGAACATACCGTTCTGCAAAAACATTCCATGTCGCCTAAGCAAAAATAACTGTCTAGCTGATTAAATTGTTAATGAAAAATTTGAATTGCTAACGGAATTTGGCGGGACTAAAAGCCAGGATATGCTTTTACCTAAACTACCGCGATAAATGGTCATATCCTTAATCCTTCAACTTTTTACCGGCAATATTGCTATAGAATCCCTAATTGTAAGTTAAAATATCATTTGTAAAATAATATAACATATAAAATGCTTTCATAACTAGAGTTAGAATAATTAAAATAATCATGAATGACTGGGCACAGTATTTCATAGCTTAGCGCGTCATTATAAAGTCGTAAACCTAGAAACCTGTAATCCTTTGGGTTTTGTAATGGTCCAAAATAAAAGCTGAAAGCAAATAATTTGACTATTTTAACTGGCTTGATAGCTTAGTTGGTATTAGTATCTCTGGCTTCTGAACTGTAGGTTGTGGGTTCGAATACCATACAGGGCAAAAAATAGTGTGATGAACATCGATGCTTCCTCTGTGTCTGGTTGTTACACAACATTCTATGCATGTATTTACAAACAAAAAGTATCTAAGTATTCTAACATTTACCTGATTTCCATTGCACAAGCTTTGCTTAGTTTGGGACTAGATGGCGTTGTGTGAAATGTTCTCAAAGATATAATATGTATATTTAATAATAAAACCTAAAACTAAAATTGGGATTAAATCAAAATCAATTTAATTAGTAACTAATTAGTAATTAGTGACTAAAATCAATTTAGTTAGTAGCCACAAAATGCTCGAATATTCACTAAGGTATAAAAATATTTTAATAAAACTTTATTAACTACTAACTAACTTTAATAAAACAAAATACAAAATGTTTATTGACATAAATATTATTACATTATTTTAATGAATCCGTAGATTTTCGAATTAGGGTTTCAACCAAGATTAAATATATGTCAATGGTTTAAACCGTATTTCAGGAATCAGTGGCTTTTATCCAATATTTTAAATTTTATTGTGTCATAAAAAAAAACACAAACTGCAAGCGAACAAATGATTGACAAAGAAAAGCTTAAATAATGTATCATACCTATAATTTTTGGTTAATTTTATTTCAATTTATTAAACTCGTAAAATCTTTTGAATGGAATGTCCAATTTTAATAAACTAAAAAGCAATTTACTTGTATTTAAATAGCCTTGCTTGAGAAATCATTTCTTTATGTAAGGATGAATGCAAAGGTATAAATTACTTGATCTGATTTTGGTTGGAATTTCTATTAAACTTTAAAATGTTAAAAAGTAGGTATAGTGACATAACTACAATAGCCAGACACATATTATTGCAATACTTTTTGTAGATATTAATATGTTCTTTAATATTGTAGAACATTTTTTTGTTCTACCATCAATAGTTTTCGCAGCGCATGCGATGAAAGATATTTTATATGCATAAACATAGTTTTAGTAGGGATCCTTTTTTTTTCTTGCAATTAAAATAGCCTATACTTATTAGTGATAATGTAGCATTCAAATGGCGAAAGAATTTTTAAAATCGGTCTAGTACTTTTTGAGTCAAACCGTTACAAACATACTTACATACAAATCTATCCTCTTTATAATTTTAGTTGGATTAGTATAGATTTGTACACTTGCATGCAGCAACACAAAAATGTCTAATTATTTTATGTATGTATAGTGCATATATAGTATGTTAACATCTCTGATAAATTGTGTTTTAACAAATATTGTATGTACGTATGTGATCGTTGGGCGTTATAATTTTTTATTTTATTTAAATTCATATTTGATTTGATTGGATTTGACTTGATTATAAGCATCTCGCTTTTCACTTGTCCAACAATGTTACTAAATGGTCAACAGACATGCCACTGGTCACCGTCCCGTGGCATGATGCCCCCACATAAACAACCGGCTGGATGCCGGATAAACTATGTATTTCAAGTTTTATACCCTTTTTATGGACTGCAGGTGTAAAATGGCGGACATGTCCAGGTTATAGGTGTTAATTCTGTTTATAAAATTAGTTGGCTAACGGAGGTTATTTATTAATAAAATATTTTAGTTTTAATGGTATCGCAGAGAGTTTTCTGTTTAAGTAAATAAAAACTGAAACAATTTTTACTCAGAAAACATCGCTGCTCTTTTTTGTGTAAGGCTGCATTTACGCCGTAGCGTAATAAACGTAAAATCTATACATATGAAATTCAACGTCTTGACTGACTGACTGACTGACTTATATATCGTCGCACAGCCTAAACCGCTGTTCCTAGAGACTTAAAATTTGGGGGGTGTGTTTTTTGTAAAGTGTAGGTATCCACTAAGAAAGGGTTTTCCGAAATTCCATCCCTAAGAGGGTGAAATGAGTGGTTGAATTTCTTATGAAAAATTTTCTTCGTTTCTTATACGACGCGAAGCCGCGGGCACAAGTTCGTAGGGTATAAAATAAACATTATGTTTTTTGTGCATTTTAAAATAATTTATTATCTTATTGTCAACCAGAACATTTATTAACATTTACCTCGATATTTTTTTATGTAAAGGGAAAATTTGAATCACGCACGGGATTTGAATCCCCATCCATCCGTCTTTAAAGCCGGAACCGGATTTATGCTAAAAAAAACAGATAATGTTACGTAACATTATCACTACATCCACAAATATAGATTTAACTTTTAAAACGTGGCACAAAGGGGTCTAAGTGGCCGGAGTAGAGCTGAGAGCAACTATTCTCTATGCGCAAAACGCTACGTTGTCCTTTTGTTCCGTAACAATTATTTTAAACTGAGAATTGGCCCGTGAGCAATGATAGCAATGCCACCTTTAAAGTGCGAAGTTGCTTTGTTGGCTATTTATATCGATTAAGCATAAGGATAAGTTAAAAAGTAAATTGATATTTTGAGTATCACCATAATTACTAGGTAATATGACTTTTCTGTAAAGTTCGTCTAGGTTTCACTGCTTTGCCGGTTATTCTGCACACTACTGATTTGGATGCAGTGTTCTGGTTTAAAGGTCCTGTAGCTAGTGAAGTTACTGGGAAATTGAGATTTTATGATCCAATCTCACATTTGAGTAATCTAATTACCAGACTGTGCTGATGTCCCAGGATGATGTGCGCAGTACAATGTCACGCGAAACTTTATATTGTAGAGTACCGAGAGACACTATTCTGCTATGGGTGGTGACGTCGCTTTACATGAGGTGAAGGAATAGATTGTCATATCGTTCATTAACAAAAAAAACTTAATTTATATATTTTGGGAATCTTAATTTAACCACACCATTTTAAATAGCATGCACCGTAGACTGCGCTATCACTTTCCATCAGGTGAAACAGTGGACAAATACATTGCGTATATATAATAAAATAAAATAAAAACTCCTTTTTTGACAATACGTTATTTGACGGTAAATTTTGTTGCTGGAGGTACTGGATAGACCAAAAACACAGCATAAGTCAGACTCCTAGTGCATCGACGATCAACGAACGATGTCAAAGTCGCGGAGAGCCGTTGAAAGAGAAAAATGTATTAGGAATAAACATAACCTCCAAATAATAAACTACATGCTAAAGATAGCTTTAATTAGTTACCTTTCGATTAAAACAGCTTTTTTTCAGTAGTAGATTCTTTTCGATTCCGCAACTGTTCTTTTAACTGCCTAACACTACATGTCGAATACGTTTTTGTAGTAATAAAGACAAATTCGCTGGTAAACACAATGAAAATGCAGAGAAACAAAATGCAATATGGCGGCGATTAGGATCACTCAACAGTGGCGCCACCTAAAATTAGTTTTCAGTTTTTAACCCCATTGCATGAGGTGAGTAACTTCAAAGTGCTGCTCTAAAACGCTTTTATAAATAAATAAGAAATATCTGTGGACATTTCCCACAACACCATATAGCCCCAAACTAAGCAAAGCTTATACTATGGGAACCAGATAACTGATAAAATACTTAGATACTTTTTATTTATAAATACATACATAGAATACAATATAACACCCAGACACAGAACAAACATCGATGTGAACATTGAATGTTTGTCCTGGGTGGGAATCGAACCCACAACCTGCAGTTCAGAAGGCGGGATACTACCAACTGAGCTAACGGGCCAGTCGATTTAATTACATCCAGTATTTAGGAATGGACGTATTCCGTTTAATGATAACTGAATTAAAAATAACAAGCAAAATTTGAATCGTTTACTAGTAAATTTTTTAAATAGTATTAGTCGTACGTACTTCCAACTCATGAGTAACTTTCTCACTGCAAAATTGACTTATTTCAATAAATGGATACAATTCAAATATAAACATACTAAACTAAACTAGACCTAATAAAATAAAGTTCATCTACAACTTTCTCACTTGTATTCTTTTCCTATGCTCATATTATTCGAACACCCACTCCGACAAATCGAAACGCTCAACTTTAGTAGCCAAGCATAGAAAATAACCGACAAATTTAAATTCAAACAGTAAAGTCTGGAAGAATGATTCCCACTTTTAAAGTTTCCCGTATATTCACGGCACAGCTCAACGGCGCAGAAAAGTGAAACTATCTGAAGAACGTCCTTCCTATGCTTTCCGCTCAAGTGATAGGAGAAAGCAAGAATTGCTCGTAACAAAGGACTGTCCATGTCTGTTCATTGAATTGGAAACAAGTGCTATTAATATAGAAATATCTTCCACTGAAGCCTATTCAGCCGGACACAAGTACCTATCTAAATCAGAATTGTAGGTTGAAATCTGTAGCATCTTATTATTTTCTACAATCTAGCAGTTTTCACAATTAGTAGGTATATAATGTGTTTTGACTGTTCATAGTCAAAGATAACATGCCGTGTTTGAATTAACCTACAGATTTTGATATTTTAGTCGAGACTTTAATATGCGAGTATGGCTTTTCATAAAAAAAAACGAGTGTTCTTTAGACCACACGACTGAAGTAAAACTTCTTCAGCCTTATTAATAAACGGGTATAGTCTCGGATTAGTTACTTCGGCTTTTGTCCTTTTTTTGCTATTGGAATATTTAGCTGGATGGAAAGAGACAAGAGATGGTGTAACTAGTCTAAAGCTAGTTCGTGTTTATTAATAAGTTTAGCTCTATAAATCTATAAATAAGTTTAGGCTGCTTAAGTTTAGCTTCATCTATCGGCCGGTATAACTTTGTTTTTGCTTTGTTATGGTTAATGTCAATTTAAATTGTCATTTTACCAACATGCCAACATAATAATACAAATTTATAACTTTGCTATTGGAGTTTAGGCGGGAAAACGAAAAAGATCGCGTCGCCACATTGTATTATTTTCCAAAACTTGTGTTATTTTCAGTGTTAGTGCATAAAATTGGTGGCATTTTATTCGTTAAGTGCTGAATTACAGGCATGAGTGGAGGAAAGTGGTATAATGATGGTGAAACGTTTCTTTTCGTATTGTTTCCAAAACTCCATAGAAGCTTCTGGTAAAGTTGCCACCACTTTACTAGGAGTATGACTTGACTAGACCAGACTATGACTTGACTTGATGACTTGGACTGTGACTTGACTTGACACACTATATGATATTAATTAACTTGAGATAATATCAATTACTTGACACTGGCTAAATACACAAAAGTGTGGAGCCAAAACCAAACAAAAAAAAAACTTTGCTGTGTTATTTTTTAGGCATACTCATATTTTTTTACTTTCTTGTTAGACGAGCTTGTTATTATTTCCATTTCTTGGACCACGCTCCAAGACAAGAATCCCGAAGGTTCGTGCAAATATTCCATCGGATATGCTGTTTGATCGGCGAGACATGTTTGCCGACAAATATGAAATGTAGTCGTAGGTACATAAATATCAGTCGTTTCTTTAATACCATCTGAGAGATAAACAATATTACCTAATAAATGTGTTAATAAATAAGTTAAAAAAATACTTTTTGAGAGAAAAACAATATCTAAATATTTATAACTCAAAGGTGACTGACTGATTGACTGACTGACATAGTGATCTATCAACGCATAGTTCAAACCACTGGATGGATCGGGCTGAAAATTGGAATGAAGTTAGATGTTATCACGTAGGCATCCGCTAAGAAAGGATTTTTCGAAATTCCACCCTTAAGAACGTGAAATTGGTGGTTCAATTATTTTCCCATAGGCCACGCCGCAGGCGACGCTGCGGGCAGAAGCTCATTATCTAATTAACGTGTTAATACATAATTCTTTTGAGCTATTTGATTATATTTTATGATAGTTTAGTACATATTACGTTAAGATATTTAGTTGCTGGATCTGCAAAGTAAATATTATAATGAATGGGTGATCGAATTTCATAGTCAAGTACAAGTTTTATTTAAAGAGAGATTTCATTTTATTTATTTAGTTATTAATCTTATTATCGTAGCTTTATTTGGCCTACATTTAAAATTGTTATGCCGAGTATTATAAGTATATATTCAGAGGTTTTACTTCTTCACTTTGACACTGGGATGATCGGTGATCAAACATAAAAAACGAGTGTACTTTAGACCACACGACTGAAGAAAAACTTCTATGCGAAACGTAACTCTCTCTCTTTATATTTTCACTAATTTATATCCCACTTTCAACATCCGTTCGCCTCGTCCGATCTATTTCCGTAACGCTCTCTTCACGTATTACTCCCAGCTTACTCCCCAAATCAAGCGTACGTAAAGAAGTTTCACTTCAAAAAACAAATAATATTGGCGTTTTTAACTTGGCATATTGGCATTCCATTGATATCCACAATAGATTATGAGTTAATGAGTAAATGTCATTATTGGAAGGAATTTGTTTAAAATTTGTCCGATCATTTTTGTATAATCATCAATAGTTTATGTAAATTCAGGCGATTTACAGTTTGTGAACTTCGCCTTGTTTGGTGATATGAACTAAGGATGTTAATGTTAACAAAAAAAAATAATTCACAATAAAAATAGCCTTTAGAATACTGGACCCTTTCACGGAAAGGAAATCCAAGAGAAAATAATCTGGATTAAAAGTACACAGAGAGCTTTAATCTTTAAGAGACAACAGGAAAAGAGGTAAATTATACACCTAATAAATCTTAATGATGAATGATGGTGCTGTGTGAACATTTCACACAGCACCATCTAGCCCTAAAATGAGCAAAATTTGTACTATGGGAACTAGGTAACTGATACAATACAAAGATGCTTTTTGTTTGTAAATACATACATAGAGTCATTACACAAATGTTTGTCCTGCGTGTTAATAGAACCCACAGCCCACCGTTCAGAAGGCAGGGTTACTACCCTACTGAACTATCGGGCCAGCCAGAATTGATAGCTCAGAAGACAGTTCTCTTCTATCTCTCTTTAATTATACTTTTCCATTAAAACTTATGTTCATTCAGTCCGACCTGAACAATTTACCGGCCTTGTTTATCCAGAACATAAAGTCGTGCTGTCTGCAGCCTCTTGGCCTACATCCGACTCTGATTGCGGGACTTGGCTCTCTTCCAAATACGGATGACACGGCCACACGGCGGAATTTATTCCGCAAATAGACTTTGTTTAAAATGAAAAATGTAGTAAATTAAACTGATGTATTTTTGAGCAGGTTTGCTTTGATGTTCAGGGGTTTGTTTGATTTAATATATTGATTTGTGACATATTTTATTACAAGTAAATTGTTGCAATGATAACAGTAACAAATTAGTTAGGTAGTAACAAATTGGTTAGAAAATATAATGCCTTTAGCGTGCAAATTTATTTGCATTGGTTCTCGTACTCGATATAGAAAGCTATTATAACGAAGCTCATTTCCATAACGCCATAATTATTAAAAAAGCACAATGACTTGAAGAGCTAGTCGCTCACCTGATGTTAAGCGACACGACTGCCCATATCAGTTGCAGTGACACTTGAAACTCTAAAGTATAGTTTCGCGTCACACTGCACTGCGCACGTCATTCTGAGATATCAGCACAGTCTAGCAATAAGATTACTAGACTGTAAGGTTAGGTCATAAAGTCTCATTTGCCCAGTAATTTCACTTGCTACAGTGTCATCCAGGCGAAACACAGTTGTGCTTGCGCACTACTGCTTGGCGGCAGAATAACTGGCAAAGCGGTAGTATCTACCTGTACGAACTTTGCAGCAAAGTCCTAATTAATATTGAAACTAATATTATTTTTATATTGTAAATATTTTTTTTTATTATTTTGTGAAATGCATAATATTAGCATAGTTTGAAAAATTAAACACTAGTAAGTAAGTTTAATTCAAAACATTTTCAGCAGAACCAAAATATCGTCACTGCACCAAAAATATTACACAAACTTTCAAAGTTCACTCCAATGACAAAAACTTTTGTAGACAGGCAATTTCGTCAACTTTTTGACCCGTCGAAGTTACGTGCGATTCGGCCAAGTTTTGGGTCACTTAAGCCCGCTAATAAACCTACTCGGACTAGTAATTGGCCTCTAAATTGGCCTATTACCGTGTGATGTAAGGCTTTTTTCAGGCTCCTAAATGAGTTGCAAACTTGAATATTTCTATGAATCATGCAAGTTGGAATCCCCTTCGCAACTCGCTCGTCAATTCTACGGTCCTTTGAAACTTGATATCGTTGAAAATTTTGACCTAAAAAAGGTCGTTATTTTTGTGTTTAAGTCATATAATATCGCATCTGAAATATTATATTCTTATGTAGATATCTAGTGTCAAAAACATATAGTAAATAGAATATGTATTATTAAAAGGTTCACTTTGATATAATAACAATAATAAATAATAATCATAATAATAAAATCGCAACGATCACATACGTTGATCCTGAACCCTAACTATGATTCCTTGTGTCTAGGGCTCCAGGAACTACGAGGAAAGTGGTCCCACAACATCCAGACACTAAACAAGTATTTGGGCTTCTTTTTGTGCACGAATACTTGTCTTGTCGCGGGAATCGAAACCGCCGCCTCCAAGTTATGAGCCGACCTGCTCATCCACCATACTACAGAGGTTGTCTGTTTATATTTTTCGTAATATGTATAATTTAGCAACAATTGTCTTTTATAACGAGCAACTGGGCCAATATAAATGACAGCTCACCGCATCGGCCATCATAATCGGCATCAAAGCGCGGTCACACCGGTTATTTTCAACCTTAATTGCTAGTGGCAAAGGTTCATCATATTTATTCATCTCATCATTTACATAGATTATTAACTTGACTGTTTTTGTTTATTTTTAAAATATCTTTGTTCAATCCATATTTATAGTAATAATGTAATAACTACAAGACACAGTCAAATAGCTACTATTTACTTAGAATTTAACAGTGTGACTTACAGGCTAAAAACGCCTTTATTAGGTCTATTAACAAAAGAAAAATAACTTTTAATGCCTTAACACTTTGTAAAACGTAAAATAAACTAGAAATTATTTCAATTTTCCTACCTTATATTGCATTTTGTATGTCCCCTTTGTAACAGAGCACATTTATTACAATTTCGAACTTGACTAAAAAGTTAATAATCTATCTATTAATTAAGCTGAGGGGTTAACAAAATGGCAATGTTTATTTGGAAACTCCGTTAGGTTACGGTTAGAGTACGAGTGGTGTAAAAATATTTATGACAATCACGAGACATATCAAACACCTCTGATTTCATCCCTGCCTCTCACGATACCACCATGTAAGGTTACTACACAAAGCCACTTCAAAAAGATTACAGTGGGCTAACAGGTTAAAGATCACCTATTTAATAATGACGCGTTTTACATAATTTTATTGCAAAAAATAAACGGTTCCTAAAGGATGGCCCACGCAAGCAAAACTTTTGGCATAAACTAATCTAAATATATATAACTCAAAGATGACTGACTGATTGACTGACTGACATAGTGATCTATCAACGCACAGCCCAAACCACTGGACGGATCGGGCTGAAATTTGGCATGCAGGTAGATGTTATGACGTAGCCATCCGCTAAGAAAGGATTTTCCGAAATTCCACTCTTAAGAGGGTGAAATGGGTGGTTGAATTATTTTCCCATAGGCAAACCGCAGACAAAGCTGCAGGTAGAAGCTGGTATTATATAAAAATAAAAAATTACATTTTTATTTTCATATTCAGATAATAGAGTTTTCAAATTAGCTCGTTGGATAAATCCTTGCCCAAGTTTACCGAATGTAGGGGCATAATCCCAGTGGAGCTGATGCAATTTGAAACCCATCAATATTACCGCTTCCTGTGCATCGCAATTACGCTAATGTGATTAGGTATCAACCGTATCATCCGTGTTTTATGATACACACAGTTTAAAAACCTGGCAATTTTCTTGTAAGCTCTCGGTAGAGAGTAGCTCGTGTTCCTTGACTGTGAACTTCAAGGAAGCCAACAACAAAGTTTTCATTGAAAAATAGCGAAATAGTGACAATGGTTTCGATGATCTAAATAATATTTGAACATTCAAAATTTCCAACATAACATATTAGCAACCATATTATCTGTGTTTAACACGCACAGAGATAACAAGTATCAAACATCTTGACGATTACAATGACAATGCCAGTTACAAAAATGGGAATTAGTTGACACCGAAAATGACGCTAAAATTAGCATAGGTAAATAGTACGGTAGTGGTAGAATTTTTTGGTTATTTTTTTCTAGCCCAATTCACAATACATCAGATAAGTTCTTATTTTAAATCTGTCTTACTCATTCTCAAAATTCTTTCGGGAAATAATACACTATCTATTGTATTATTTTTGAGTTTATTACATAATCTGCAAAATTTGGATTGATAAAAATAAAAACAGGGAGCTTTGTAAACTGTTGGCGAACAAGTTCGTTCAACTGATGTAGTCCACACTATTCATCCGTATGTCGCCCGATACAGCCCTTGTGCGGTCGCGTTTACAATGCACGAGACACTTGCGTAAACGGTGAAGTTACTTTTGAGCATCAACTGAATTTTGAAACTTAAATAAGATTAATGGCTTTTTAATGATGTTATTACGGTACTTAATTGTTTGGTAATTTGTGAGTTGCGAGAGCGTGCTTTGCATTAGTCAAATTTAGTGTGAGAGATGCATGATTGATTCAATCTTACTCGTGTTTGGAAAGCAGCCGCTAAAGATGGCACTGTATCGAGGAGGCTTATATACAGCAGTGGATATTTTCAGAGTGATGATGATATGATGATGACTGGTGTTTGAAACAACAAATTAGCATTTTTCTATTCAACAATAAGTATCTATGTTTTATATTCTTGGAAGTGCTTTTTAGCCAGCTTTAGCCATTTTGTCTGAATAGTGTATCCGCAGAGCTATAAAACTAAGACTTTCAACAAAGATTAGTGAAAAAAATAATTTCAACCAGTGTGTGTCGTTACTTATGGATTTGCGACGTTAGACTCAATTGTATGGACAGTTGGACACATTGGTCCGCATAACTTTAAACTTCAGAACAGATTAAAAAAAAAAAACAATTTTCATCTTTGTATGTTGTTACTTATGGCTCTTATATTTTAACTTTATTATAAGTATTCGTGAGAGTTTTATTTCCATTTTTTTTTATTTAGCCTTCACGTTTTAAGCGTAAAGTGCCCTGTCTATTATATTGTTCTAGTCTAAGGGTTAACCCCCTTCCGGTACGTGATGGGGAGATGATTGATTTCTGTTTGCACGGCGCGGGTCGCAATATAATATCTTATTGTTAATCGCGATAGGGTTGTGGGTAAGGCCACGCGCATGGTTAGGATATCAGATTACGGAATACCCTTACATATTAGTGCAATTTTCTAATAATTTTTTGGGATCATGAAACAGTACACAACAAGCAATAATCTTAAAATAGTATAATTAGAATATAAGCAATGTAAAAACAACGCTGACCAGATGAGAGAGAACTCTGACAGAATACACTAAATAAACAATTTATAGTTAAATTTAGGTGATGTATAATTGGAAATAAGTTATTTTTAACATTCTTAAATGTCAAATAGTATATAAAACTGTAACTAATAAAAATTGTACCTCTAAATAAAAGATAATTTAAATTAAAAAAATATATACCTTAATTAAAAATTTATTATTATAATAATTTTAAAGCTGATAAAAATAGTTAATAGATTAAATTGTAAAGGAAATATATTAATCACAAATGGGATTTGAAAACACATTCCATCGTCTTAAAAAATCCTTTACAGATTAATTATTAGATTGGTTACCTACGCTAAGAATGCGATACTGCAATAAAAACATAAATATTAATTTGGGAGGCGTTATCACTAAAGCCTTTATGTTGTTGTAACTTGACCATGCTGGCTAGAGAGATTTTCAAGTATCTAAATGACGCTACTAACCCCGTAAGTTAGTTGTAAAAGTTGAAGGATAAAATGACATGAAATTTCTTGCCACGGTAGCTTAAGGAAAGAATGTCCGGCTTTAAGGGAAAGATGAATGGGGATTCAAATACCGTTCTTTATTCAATTCTTTCCTTTACATATTAATCTGTCAACTACAGTAAACTCTGCAATGAAATTTTTTTTTTAAATAAAAATCGCAAGTGTGCACTAGCTCTTACATTGGTATTATAATCATGAAATTACTAGTGTTTACTTAGACACGATCGTTTGCGTTTCGGCTCCACTGTAAATTAATGTAAACGTTTTATGTTATTATTATGTCTTAAGATTACAATTCGTATTGTCAACTAAAAAGGAAGTTGAGAGGAAATGTCACGGCGCTTTAGTTTGGTTTAAGTTGATTGCGTGTTTACCTGTACGTAATTTGTACGGTCAGAGAAAGTTGCTTTCCAAACTTCCAATTTTATTTACTTGTGGGTACAATTATGAGATGTTAAGTAGTTGCTGTCTATAGGTAATTTTGCACGAGCCTTTGGCAAGTCAAGCACTACGATCACGTACTCATAACAGAAAATAACCCTACCGGTTGAGCATTTCCTAGATTAGAATTAAAGACCTTACCAGACATTCCGCCCGCTGCTGACACCGACAAAATGTAATAATAATACCATGCCGAACAAAATCCTTCAACAAGCCTACACACACTCCAACCGCATAGATTCTAGCCCACCCGACCAGTATTTAATAATAATCATGTAGGTATATGGCATAAGTACCTAGAGAGTAAACTTATGGCATACAGCTATTGACAGCCTCTGTGGTGTGGTGGTTGAGCAGGTCGGCTCATAGCACGGAGGCGGCGGGTTCGATTCCCGCGGCAGGATTTTTGCACAGAAAAAAGTGCAAATATTTGTTCTGAGTCTGGGTGTTGTGAGAACATGGTCCTCGTAGTTCCTGGGTCCCTATAGACAGGGAATCCTATTTAGGGTTCAGGTTCTATGTATGTGATCGTTGGGCGTTATTATTATTATTATGTCTGTCTGTACAATTTTGACAGCTCCTTAATTCGTACTTATCTCCCTCGTCCACGGGGTCAAGTTAACATGGCAAATACTGTACGCTCATTGGTTGAGACAGCCGATAATCAACACGCAACCAATGACCATTCATTATTTGGTGACACGTCTCGTGTACGAGAACCAGGGAGAAAGTGTTGCTTAGATAAACTTAGGCAAACGGTCATAGTTTGCTCAAGTTCGCATACTTAACAATTCAAATCAGTTTAAACTTAGTATGCATAACTATACCATAAAATGCTTTTCCAATATTGGATACATTAAACAATTAAACAACGCAACACAAATTTCCCAAGTATTTCCATAAAATAATAAGAGCCCAGATACTCTAACTATGCACATGAGATGAAGTGCACGAAACTCTTCGAAGTTCTTCCGTGTAAGCCATTATGGGTAGTTAAGAAATTCTATCCCCCTAAGTTAGACTTCAGAGGCACTTAGTAAATTTATCTTGCGGAATTTGTAAAGTGTGTTAAGACCGCTTTGCCATCAGTTATTATGTCGCCTAGCAGTAATGTGCAATGTACTACTGTGTTCCGGTTTAAAGGGCACTGTATCTAGTGAAATTACTGGGCAACGAGATTTTATGATCTGATATCAAGGTGACGTCCGCGGTGCAGTGTCTCGCGTAACTCTATAAATTAGAGTTCTGAGTGACACTGCAACTGATATGGGCGGCCGTGTCGCTTAGCATCAGGCGAATGCCTTTGTTTTTTTACTTCAAATTTTTCTAGCGTTTGACCACGCTCTAACCTGATGGGAAGTGACGATGCAATCGAAGGTGTAGAATGCTAGTCAAGTAAATACCTATTCACTCTTCTCTTGAACACGCCCGGGTCATATTTCACCGAAAATACAGACGCTGGCAGGGCATTCCATTCCTTAGCCGTTCTAATTATGAACGTGGAGTCAAATCGCTTGGTACGAATGGGTGGTATTTCGACCATGAATGAATAGCGCTTAGCCGAGCGTCTAGTAGTCCGGTAGTGGAATGGTGATGGGGAAATGAGATCTTGCAGTTCTTGTGCACATTCACCATGATGTAATCTGTAAAATACCGACAGACTTTCTAGTATGGGTGTAGCTAATGCTTTTTTTATATATATTAATATCTTTTAGCTACTTATTGTTATATTAACACTCGTACGGGCACATCGGCCCACTCACAAGCTATTTTGTATTTTCATATTAAATAAGTTCCAAAATTGTATGGCCTATGAGTATTATGTTCAGAATATCTATATACTGTTACACTGTTCATTAATAAATTAAGACTCAAACACCTGTTAACTATTAAAAATAATCTGCGGAACATGGCCTCCCTAATAATAATGGCTGCTTGCCTCCTGCATCCATTGGATCCCTGCAATTTTGACCTGCTAGGCGATCATGTAACTCGATTACAACCTATAAAAACTACAAATTTGTATAGATTTGACAGTTTCAGCACGCAGTTTATGTACATAGTTACTGTGAAAATTTTCAAATTAGACACAAAAACTTTCTTACACGTAACGTAATTGCAACCAATAGAACTAAAAATGTGTATAGATTTGACAGTTTAAGCACGCAGCTTATAGCATAGTTACTGTGAAAATTTTCAAATTAGACACAAAAACTTTCTTACACGTAACGTAATTGCAACCAATAGAACTAAAAATTTGTATAGATCTGACAGTTTAAACACGCAAATTATGTACATAGTTACTATGAAAATTTTCAAATTAGACACAAAATTTTTCTTACACGTAACGTAATTGCATCAAATAGAGCTAACAATTTGTAAAGATTTGATAGTTGCAGTACGCAGTTTATCTACATAGTTACTATGAAATCTTTCAAAATAGTAACGAAATTTTGCTTGTTGCGTTGCAATCAAAGTTGATCACCGGTCATCTTTGGTTGTCCTAGTTCGAGGCTGGTCTACACTTCGTCTTCCAGTTTGTGGTCGCCACTCAAGAACCTTTCTGTCTCATGGTTGGCATAATTACTAATAATAATAAACGCCAAACAATCACACACATAGATCCTAGACCCTAACTAGGATTCCGCTCCCCAGAACTACGAGGACCATGGTCCCACAACACCGAGACTCAGAACAAATGTTTGTGCTTTTTTTCTGTGCACAAATACTAGTCCTGCCGCGGTAATCGACCCCGCTGCCTCCAGGCTATGAGCCGACTTGCTCAACCACCACGCCACAGAGGCTGTCAATGACATTGACAATCAAGACAAACACGTACTAACTATTATCTTAACTGTATACAAACTGAAAACGATTAACTAAAACCACTCATTCTAAATTAAATTGCTAATGTTGGTAACAGCCACCGCATGTAACGTTGCGGTTACGGATCCGGATATCCGCAATCCGTATGTCCAATGCAGTCCTTAGTTGGTTCAAAATTATGTTGACCACCATTATTATTATATTTATCTACATATTTAGCTGTTTTTTTTCTATAACAAATACAAATAAAATTAATAAAAATGTACTTTATTGCCTTTTAAAAAGAAAACATTTTTTTTAATAAAAACTAACAGACTAATTTTGACAGTTTAATTATTCGACAGCCTCTTATTATTATGTTTGAGCAGGTCGGCTCATATCTCGGAGGCGGCGGGTTCGATTCCCTCAGCAGGACAAGTATTTGAGCAATAAAAAAAAACTTGTTCTGTGTTTAGGTGTTATAGGACCATTGTCTTCGTAGTTCCTGGGTCCCTAGATACAAAGAATCTTAGTTAGGGTCCAGAATCTATGTATGTGTACATTGGACGTTGTTTTTTTTTTTAATTATAATAATAAGACACTATTTAACTATGTAATTTATACAGACAAAGCAGTTGGTTTCTGTCACACCTAGATAATATTATGTGATGATGAAAACTATACGATGACGAATACTTCCAGAGAAACGTCGAGGTTAGTCAAAATTATATTTTGATAATTTTTGTGCGCGAATAGACCCGTTTTATCTTTACATTACTTCCAGAGAAGATTTTGATATATACCTACTTATAATTACTTCGGAAGAAATATACCTATTCACTCTTGATTTGAAGAGCTTGCAGTTAGATAACTGGTTCTCAAAACAAAATGTGTAGTGGAACTGTACTAGCTATTTATTGACATTGTTTTTACTCATAATTTGGTGATGTTTAAAATCTTTCTCGTAGGTGCTGAAAGAGCTGGCTATGGTTTTATATGTATTCTCTGATGTATTATAATGCAGATATTCCACTATAACATATTAGAGAATCCAGCGTTCATCTCGATCTGCGCGCAATCTATTGTTTTTTTTTTTTTTTTAGGGAATGACGTTACGAGCTTGCCGTTCGCCTGATGTTAAACGACACGGCTGCCCATATCAGCTGCAGTGTCACTCGGAACTCTAAAGTATAGAGGTTCGCGTGACACTGCACTGCGCACGTCATCCAGAGACATCAGCACAATCTAGTAATAAGAATACTAAACTGTGAGATCAGATCATAAAGTCTCATTTGCCCAGTAATTTCACTAGCTACAGTACCATTCAAACCGGAACACAGCAGTGCTTGCGCACTACTGCTTGGCGGCAGAATAAGTGGCCCCCCACCCCCAGCCACCCTTCTAAGGATACCTGTGTTCAGTAGTGGACGTACAAATAAGACTGATTATGCGACGTCCTTTTTAATAACCATACTAAAACCTATCGCTACGCTGACGCAGCAAGAAATAAATGTGATCGAAAAAAAAACTTTTATCAGTAAAAACGATTTACCGATATAACTAATTCCAAATACATGAGTGATTCTGAGTGAATTTCAGTTTCCACGCGATTTATTCTACACTCGAATAGAAAATTTAATATTGGTAGAGAAAAAGCTCTGCAAATGTATCTACATGCAGTGGGACGCTGTGAGGTGACTTTCACAACGTTTATTAACTGGTGGATAAGTGATTTAGCTTCCAAGTACCTACTATTATGTAGACGGTGCAACGGCGGGTCAACGCTAACCCCTGTGACAATAATTATCAAATTGGTTGAACGGGTTTATATTTTTGAACGTGCTTTAGCTGTTGATCTCTACCGACGTTTACAGAGTCACCGGGCGGAGGCAATAATATTAGGCGAACAAATTCGATTATCTTACGAAACTAGCGCAACCAATTACGCGAAACACTAACGCGGTGCGGAATTTCATTGTCGCAGAGTAACGCCATCTAGTCTTATTCCTAGTAACTAAAGCGCTACTCTGTACGACGCGAACTAACATTTACACAATCATCAACATTTCAATCCGTGCTATCTGTTGCAGTCCTGCATATGCAAGTCTCAACCACTGTATTCCAGGGATTGTGAAAAAACTTAGGTATTGATGCTTTATACAATCTAATTATCAACATATCTCTTCTCATTCTTCTCTCTCGTTCTCTCATCTTCTGTTTCATCGCTGAACTGGATTACTGACATCTTTTCCTTTTTGTTAAATCTACTTGTGATTATTATGTTATCTTTTCTTTTGGGCTATCCTAATAACGACACCCATATACTTTGAAACTGAATTAATTATTCATTAGCTAATATTTACTTCATAGTTTTAGAAGCGGGCCCTGAATGTAGAAGGCGTGATGATGCAATGCTTAAGCGCTTTAAGCGATTTAAGCCAAAGGATTTTACGGCCGACGGATTTCAGATATCCACGCCTCCGGGCTGGCTGACTGATGCACATACTACGTGTCATGGGAATAGAAACAAGTAACTGGAATATTGTATTGATAACATAGAAATATTTCATTATTATTCAAAGCACGCAAGATCAGCCTTGCGAGCTTTGAATAAGAAAATATGTCAAATATCATACTTTTTATATTTTTCGCGCAGTATATAATAACGCTCAATAATCACATACATAGATTCTAGACCTTAACTAGGATTTCCTGTGTCCAGGGAGGAAGTACGAGAACAATGGTCCCACTCAGAGTCAGAAGAAGTATTTGCGCTTTTTTTCATTGCCATATGCTTAGCTTCCCGCGAGATTCAAACCCGTCGCCCTCTGGATATGAGCCGACCTGCTCCACCACCATACCACAGGGGCTGTCAAACCACAATATGTAAATACACTCGCCCCTATAATGGGCGAAGGAAACTATCCTTAGGAAACTAGCACAGCCGCTGAGTGTCCATTATTACGATCTATTTTAACTTTGTGTACATTTCCTTGTTATTCTTCAAGTTAGAATATCTCACGATGTGAATCACCTATTATGGTAAATGAATTATGATAGAACATTGATTCACTTACGATTTCTTGCGAGATATCACCTAACTACATCCATTACACGGCTAACACTCACGAGATACAGTCGAATAACTCGAACGGTGTTCGGACAATATATATATACATATATATATTTTTTTAAACGAGCTAATGCTGTTGGTCTCTATCGACCTTTACAGCGTCACCGGGCTGGAGGGCGGGCGCTTAAGGCGCCCAGCCATCAATAGTGGGAGGCAACTAGCTCAAGGGCACCCCTGGGGTGCGAGCCTCGGCTTGGGCCGTTGCCGGGATAAGAGGATCGAGAAGACTACGTCCACTGGAAGAGTGGACCCTATTGAAAGTCGCGACCGTTCTAGCTAACCTACGGGGGGTACGTCGACCTCGCCGGCGGGGTCGGTGTCTGATTGTGTTACGCTGGTATCCTATACCGGTGCCGAAAGCGGTACCTGAGCCAGAAGTGCTAGACTGGTCCGGTGATCCTAGCGCAGCCGATACTACGGCTGCTATAGGATCATCCGGGTCGCTCAAGACGTGTCTCGGGCGGCGACGACGGGGTGAAACGGGCAATATAGATGCCCATCCGCAAGGAGTACGCGCGACGGCGGTGGAGGCTCGGCGCTGACTCAGCGCATATGATATATGTGATATGAGTACTATTCACGTCAGTTTCTATAATATTAGAGAACCTTTACAGCACAATTGTAAACTGTGGTAGCAAAGAAGATCCTTAATAATGCATGCATTTAATAAATTTTAATAACAGCAAAATTGCTATACAAACTTAAAGCGAGTATACTTAATAGCAACACTGTCGATGCCTGCGGACAGCGCGGACTGTTCGCCCGAAATTGCGAAACCGCGTGCGGTGGGCGCCGACGCGCTCGCCACTCCCCGTTGGTGCCAATATTGGACACACTCACGTTGAATAAATGGAAGAGACACTACGAAGTTTTAGGAAATGTCTTATGATTCTTCTTCTCGTGTAAGCAACTGGTCAACCCTGATGATTACTGTCTTACGACAACAACCGTGACCGATTTTTTTTATTGATTGATAGGCTTGCGTTTGATCACATATCTTACCTGATGGTAAGTGACGATGTGGTCTAGGATATAACACGACTGCCTAGATTTTAGACCCTACAAGATACTGTTCACTCTTGATTTGAAAACTCAAGGAAGAAAGAAAAAAGACTAAAGAAAAAGGAAAAGGAGGAAAAAGAAAGAAAAACAATAAATAACTAAATAAAAAATAGAAAAATAAAAATGAAGAAAGAAAAAGAAAAGATATAGAAAGAAAGAAAGAAGGAAAATGAAAAGAAAAGAGAAAATTTTAAGGGAAATACGGACGCCGGTAAAGCGTTTTACTCTTTAGCTGTTCGCATGATAAACATGGAGCCAAACCGCTTTGTTCGCACACGTGGGATATTAACCATGTAACGGTGGTGTTTTTTATAAACCTGGTTGCCCGATGGTGGAACGGTAGTGGCTATAGCTTGACGTACCCTCCGAAGCACGGCACCATATAAGCATACGCTTAACAACATCTCACTTAATGGGGAGATGGCTATTCAATCTTGATTAAAACAGACCCAGGTTATAATTATATAGGAGAAAATACTGATGCTGGAAAAGCATTCCATTTCTAGGCCGTCTGGACTATGAATGACTCAGCAAATCACTTAGCCCAAATTGGAGGTACACTCTCATGAGTGTTCGGCGATTCTTCGCATCTTTATGTCGTCATAAACATGCGAAGAATCGCCGACCAAAGTAGTATTCAGTAATTACATGTTCGTAAAACGCGAAACTCTCGTAAACAAATATGTAATGGTCTTGCACAGCTATCACCAAGCCTGAAGACGTCCACTAGGCCTCCCCAATAGAGCGCCCCTTCAAGCGGCAGCTTACCTTGCATCCATAGGCTTCCTGCAGTATTGACCATATCGTCGATCTACCTACATACACATCCCATTCTTACCTATGGACACATCTATACCTATGCCTATAATTGAACAAGCAAGCGCAAAGCGTTTCCGTTACAGATTATGCAATAGCAGATTGTATTATAAAGAAGCAAAATAATAATTACACAGCGATAATATAATTATAACTGAATCCCGAGTGAAGCAAGGTATCTAATAATAAAACAACTAAAAACTTATTTATACATTTGAGACATTTACGCAATTATGATTTTTTTTTATTCAGCCCACGGCGCGACTATTGGCCGTTGAACCGCCGCTGAACACTAAGATATTCCAAATTCAAAAAGATAATTGCGGCGCACTCATAAAGAGGATTGAAAACTCATTACTGCCCGCTAAAAGTTTCTTATAGAAAACACCACCTTTGGGTGCACTTAAAGGCGAACCAAGTCGTCCTTTTCGAATAGATGGGATGAAAAATTATTTCGTATGTCTGTCCGGCGGATGTCCGGCTGTTTTCCTCTGCAGATCGAATTTCCTCAATCAATGCTCGTGAAATTTTGTGAGCTGTACCAATAAATAAACGGAATATTTTTATTGATTCAACTTTTGTTATTTTTCAAAATGGCAAATTCCACGGGTTTGCTACGTAAAAGATAGTTTTTCAGTTTTAAGCTATGCAAAGACAGTCACGAGACTTACAACTTCCGCCCGGTGACGGTGTGAGTGTGTGTGTGTGTGTGTGTGTGTGACTGTGAGGTGAAAAAAAGAGATTTATAACTTGCAAAGTCACTATAGTCTTATCACTCCATAATGTGACAGCAAAGAAGCACTGTCATATTGTATAACCCACCTATTGGAAAAACATTACTTTTATAATCGCATAAATTTTATGTTGCTTTTATGGGGAAAACTAGACGTAACCATTTTATGTCACATTTTAAGCTCTACATGGTTTATTACCTTCTATAGAGCACAGTCAATGATCTTATATCTCGTAAATTTTGATATAACACCTACATTATCAATGATATGGTTTGTCAAACCGTCCTATAAAAGCATCTACCTAATATGTACAATCACCTACATATGTTGATAAGCTAAAAATTTTCTATCTGAACGTTAGAATAGAAACTTCAGAGATGTAAGGCAAGAGGTACAAAAACTTTTCTAGTTTCCTCGACAGAAAAACAAAAAGACTCTTGATTTTATGTTAAATAACCTTTGATTAGACATAGGTTTACATGTGTCCTTAAAAATCTTTTAAACTCTAGATATACATTGTGTTGAAAAGTTAAAGAAGTGCTTTTACTTTTCAAGATAATGTATACCTACTAGACGATAGGCTTTCTCTAAAGACTTACTTTAGTTTATACACTCATGGCCTATCGCCCACGTGGATAATTTAAAAATCCATAAATCTTATTTGATACTATAACCTATTTATTGTGTGCCCAGTGAATATCCAAACCACATGCAGATTTTAAAATCGTCTTTATTAGAGTAGAAAAGTTAATAGAGATATACAAGGTAGAATTTAATTCACTCTTTTCCTTATATGTATGTACTCAGATCATGCTACAGAATATACGTACAAGGTCTAATTTAAAAAAAATGGTTTTGTTTTAGTATTTAGTGCCTCCTAAAATACCTGCATGACAGCCGAAATGTAAATTTAACGGCACACACAGCGCGGTCACCAGTGCTATGTAAATGTTTCGTACGCATAAAACACCTGCTTTGTTCAATGTCGCAAGGCTTTTCTTTAGAATTTAACATTGCAGTAATTTTATAATACCTAAATTTAAGTTTTATTTCATACGTTCCTTTTTTCAGTTCTATGGCAGCGTTCTATAGCATGGACTGAATACATACATTAAAAGAAAAGAACGAATTAAATTTCATGTTGTATAGACATTTGTGTAAAATTTTGGTACGATACGTTTTTCTAAATTGCGTTCTTTTTTATAAAGCACTTTGCCTCTTCCAGCTCCACGTCTTTAGTTCTCAAAATGTAGTCGTGTATCGAATCAAAGAAGATATTTTGCATAAGGGTTGGAAACAACCATGTTGTCATTGAAGATCACTTGCTTTGACGATATTACTTTTGTATTTTATACTAACCTGACTAGTTCTAGAGCTTTTACTTTGGATCTAATTACTCATGGAATACGAACTATTCTGCAATTAAGTTTATCTAATTAAAATGTAGCGTTCCTAGTTCTCGTGAAATCTTTGAAATCAGAACTTTCTTTACAACTGAAATTTGTGTAATAATGGAAATATTTAGTTTGATTACAGCGAATGCTTTATAACGATGTTTTATGAAAACTCATTTTTTTAGAGTTTTTAGTTTTATAGATTTCATTTCGTCTTTCGAAACCATAATAAATACTTACTATTTTTACTTATTCATTATCGGTAAGTCATGGCATATGAAAAAGTATATCAGTTTCTCAGAATTTAAGTTGGCTTCATATCACGCAATTCGTTCTATGCTTTATTTTATACTTATTGGTCTTTTTTATAAGCTTCTTATCCATAAATAAAATCAAATGTAATTTTACGTTTAAAGATGAAAAAATTGTATATTAATAATAATAATATACAGGTGCTACCTACAAGACGCTAGATGTATGTGGACAAAATAAAAGTAGGGATGTATTTTCTATGCTACGGTAAGGAACACAACGAATTAAATTCCACTGTGTATGGTACATAATCATAAATTTCTATGCTTATGTAGATACCGGCGGACCAATATTAGATTGTTACACAAGAGGCTAAAATGACCCATTTTAATAGTTTTACTCCCGATTTTTAACAAGGGAGAGGGATTAAATAGAAACCGTGCTATAATGGGTTTTAGCATCGTGTGTTACGATCTAATTTTCAAACGAATGTGAAAAAAATAAAATAATTCAATACATTAAATACGTAGGTATTTAATGTATTGAATTATTTTATTTTATTTTTATTAAATAAAAAGGATTAAATGCTCTTTTATCCTCACTACGCTACAATGGCGGACTTTTTGACCGAAAGGAATGAAAATATTATATCGAACAAATCTTGTGTTCACTTAAAAATAAAGACCCTTGACTTGAAGCATCGGGTAAGTTACACAGTATTTTATAATGATGTCTGCTTGTGTCGTCTTTTCAAGTCACCAACTCATTTTCACGGCTATTAAAACAAGAATATCTTTTACAAACTTTTTCGTGAAAGCAATTATGAAGGAAAAAATTAAGGTGTATTTTACAAGGAAAGTGATTTCGCTTGAATAAAGAGGGTAGGGAGGGATCGCAAGGTGCACCCTTCGTCTGTTGGGGATGATATTAAGCAAAAAGTATATAAGCATTGGTTGCTAGCAAACGGTTTCAGGCATAGTGTTGATACGACAAACATAGCTAAAAAAATATAAAAAATAGTGTTAGCACTATGACTAGACTTTGGCATCACGATTGTCTTGTCTTACCTTTCATTTGTTTTTTAGATTTATTGAAGTTTAACTTCTTTACGCACGCTTGACTTCGGAAGTAAGCTAGCGAGGCGAACGGAAGTTGAAAGTTGTGGATTAACGACGATCTCCATTGTCAACATAACAAAGTTAAAAAAATATATTATTATGTTGGTGTCTGATTTTTTTAACATTATTATATAAATAAATAACGCTCAACAATCACATACGTAGATCACGGACTAGGGTTCCTTATATCTAAGTACCTAGGAACTACGAGGACCATGGTCCCACAATACCCAATTATAAAATAAGCGTCCTCGTAAGTAGGTTTTTTGTGTGTAACTGATAATGAAGAAAGGTGCAGTACAAAGAAAACAAACGCCTGTATCGCAACTAGTTACGAAACTTTGTGTACTTAGTTGCGAAGAAAGATATTCTTTTAGAGCAACCAGTAGTGTATTAAGAGTGGTATAATTTTTCCATCGCATTTAGTTGCGTAAATTGGTTTCAATCCATATAACCATATCAGGAGTCCCCGTCTAGAGACAGAGTGGATGGAGCTGTGGCTGTCCGCAGGTACGAGTAGGGCTGCGAGTAGATTAAAAACGCGATCTTGTTAGCCCCGCGAAATGCGGAAAGGATGGACTTTTAGTGAGTTTTTGAGTGATCTAGGGTTTTGAGTATGCCGCCTATAGGTGAGTCTCGCATTTCCACCTTGCTCCACAAAGGATTTTTTCTGGGTCAATGAAAAAAGTAACAGACTCACTGTTATCCATAATATTCTTTCCACTACCTCTGTAGCTGCGTAATGCGGGCAGAATGACAGTTTGATTCACTTAGCTCGTGTTACACAGTATAAACGCGCCATCAACCGTCGGGGGTCGGGACACCTCGTTTTGTTGAAGGGTGCGTTTTTGGAACAGATGTATTTTTCTCCACACTTTTTGAAGTAAAACTTCTTTACGCACGCTTCATTTGGAGAGTAAGGTGAATGCAAGGCGAACGGAAGTTGAAGTTGTTTCATGTAGATCTCCATTGTCAATATAACAAAACAGTTAAAAATTATTAAAATTTGTATTATTATGTTGGTATGTCCGGTAAAATGACTAGTCGCCATCTTGACAATTGTAAATTGTCATTTTACCGGATTAGAAAGAAATTTTTAACTTTGTTATGTTGACAATGGAGATCGACTAGAACCAAAAACTTTCAACACTGTTCGCCTAAATACGCATTCACCAGCTTACTCCTCAAGTCAAGCGTGTGTAAAGAAATTTTACTTCAAAAATTATACAGAGGAAACTAAGTGTAAATTTTGTTAAAAAACGTAAACTAAACTTAATCTGTCAATTTTTGAACTATTGCGGCCCTTGTCATTTTAACCTTTATGGACACCACCATCATTCAAATCGAAACAACTTTATTTTCTTAAGAAAAAAAAAAAAAAAAAATAATAATAATAATAAATTTTACTTACTTTAGTAAGTAGTATTGTGATACATTATACCTTCTATGAACAAATATTATCGAAATCTAGTGAGACTTGGATAATATTGACTAAAGTAATAAACAAATAACTTTATTGCAAAGTTCGTCTAGGTAGGTACCACCACTTTGCCAGTTATTCTGCCGCTAAGCATTAGTGTGCAAGCACTACTGTGTTCCGGTTTGAAAGGCACTGTAGCTAGTGAAATTACTGGACAATTGAGACTTTATGTTCTGATCTTACAGTCATCTTATTAGCAGACTGTGCTGATGTCACAGGATGATGTGCGCAGTGCAGTGTCGCGTGTAACTGAGTGACACTGTTCTGTTATGGGCGGCGATGGCGCTTAACATCGGGTGAATGAATTCATCACATCATTCACTAACATGACACTATCACACTTCACACTAATATTATAAAGGCGAAAGTTTGTATATGTGTTTGTGTGTATGTGTGTATGTTTGTTACTCCTTCACGCTCAAACGGATGAATTGATTTCGATGAAATTCGGTACCAAGTTAGCTTATACCCTGGATTAACATATAGGCTACATTTTATCCCGGAAAAGTGAAATATTCCCGTGGGATGAGCTAATAATTAAAATACTTTTTATCCGCGCGCGAAATCGCGGGGCGCAACTAGTAAAAAAAAATGTCATGTAGCCGCTTTGTCATAGATACTGACCAGTGATTGATGACACTTTGTCGACACAAGACTGATGCAACTGGGTCCGCACGACCTCTAACCTGGCGGTCTTCAGTCAAGACAAGCGTTACCTTATTAGGGGAAATTGGGAAATCTAATCATGTTTCGTATGCTGTGTTGGAAACAACTATGGATCGTTTGGGAAATTGGAACAGTATTTTTATACCTATATGTGCTATAATTGACTGACCTGATAGCTCAGTTGGTAGTAGCACTGCCTTTTATACTGTAGTTATGGGTTCCATTCCCTCCCAAAACAAACTTTTGTGTGATGAACATCGATGCTTGTTCTGTGTCTGGGAGGCATATTGTATTCTATGTATGTATTTACAAACAAGTATATAAGTATTGTATCAGTTATCTGTAGGCCTATCATGAATCTCTGTTGCGAACACTAACTTGATGCTGATCGATTGGAACTGAAACTAGTAGCAGTCAAGAGTATGGGATCACGTAGCGCTTAAATCATCGATTACAATGTGTTTTTATCGATAGCTTACAATGTGAAGTTGCAGCTAACTCGACCGCGTTAAAAAGCTAGATTATAATAGGAAACATGCTTAACTTGGTATACATTTCTATATGGCTGTATTGTGCGGCTTTTTTGTCTATGGTTTTATTCGAAACAATAAAGGTCAACTTCAACTCTTGGTTAATGGCCTTTATGGTAACCATAATTTAGCCAATGTCAACAGTGAACACAGATATATTGGGTTATCTGTGACAGTAAATGTAATTTTTTTATTATGTTTGGCTCCACACCTCCGTGTATTTAGCCAGTGTCAAGTAATTGATAATTTATCAAGTTAATGATATTTCACGCAAATATATGTCAAGTCACAGTCGAAGTCATCAAGTCAAGTCATAGTCCAATCAAAGTCACACTCCTAGTAATGTGGTGGCCACTTGAAGCTTCTATGGAGTTTTGGAAACAACGCGAAAAGAAACGTTTCACCATCATTATACCATTTTCTCACACTCACGCCTGTAATCCAGCACTTAACGAATAGAATGCCACCAATTTTATGCACTAACACTGATAATAACACAAGTTTTGGAAAATAATACAATGCCGTGACGCGGTCTTTTTCGCGTTCCCGCCCTAACTCCCGAGTAAATGTCATTAGGAATGCCCAAAAAAGTGTTCTGTATCGATATATCGCATTATAACTTTATCGAAATCGTTTGAATCGATACGCGATGTTAATGCTTCCATTTGTATAGATATATCGGACCGCATCGGTATCGCATGCTTTTCTATCGATATGCAATATAATACTGCCCTCCTAAAGATATGCATAAATTATGCATAAATGCTTATTTTATAACTTATTCGATTTTATCGAATTTTTGTTTATAATACCGGCTCTAATACTATAATTATTATTGTCATATCCACTGATATAATTGCAGCATACATAAATAAGATACAGCCTAATCCGCAAAATAGGTGTATGTGTATGTTTATCCTAATTAAATTTATAAAATACTGAAGCAACACACAGTTTATACATGGATATTTCATCATAACTAGTAAAGGAGCTATTTGCTATAATATACACATCGTTTATGAAAGCTCTCTGAGGCAATCGCTGAGAATGCGTTGGTTATGCTTAGTAATTGAATGAAAAATATTTTATGTATACTAATCAAAATAAGTTTTGGGGGTTATTTTAATATAAACAAAATTAAATAGATAAATTGTGCTCTAACATAATAAAGTGAAAATTTTTTTAACATCATATAAAGTTAAAATGTTTTGAATATATTGATTAGTTTAGGCGTGACAGCAAAAAAAAAAAAAAAAAAAACTTTAGGCGCGTTTTTCTCAAAACTCGCCAACAGGCGCATGCGTTGGTTATGCTTAGGAGGGCAGAATAAGCGTACATCAATGCAAAGGGGTAACCTTTGAATGTTTTTCAATAGTTTATTAAATAGGAATCTGAGGAATCTGATTTAAAACAACCTTCGAACCAGTTAGGTCATCGCGTTCAGTATAGTCCGAATGTTGTTATTTTTTGTAGTAGGTAGTGATAAGTATTGGTTATTATTCTGTGTCGCGTTCTCTTAAACTAAAGTAAACTTAAAGTAAAGAGGTACTCTTCTTATAAAGAGGTAATGAAAAAGACGGAAATATGTTAATTTCGTTTAGCTTTAGAGTATGCGACACAGAATCGACACCACTGTGGTATTTAGTTGAAAGAATAAAGGCAATGTGCCGGTTTAAAAAAAAGTAAGTGTTACTAGCGGCGCCATTGTAATTATATGAATTTGAACTTGTAGCTTCAACTTAAACAAAATGAAATAGGAAAAGACAATAATAAACTTTCATTGATAATATTTGACTGTATTACAAAGTCTAAAGATATAGGTATTTAAATATTTAATCGAAATTTCTAAACAAGAGTCGGGTGTTCTTGTTCTATAAACATTTTTGTTAACGATATCTTTTATTACGAATAACAATATATTCAATGGCGGCACTGTTTATCATCATTTTGTCACGATGAACAAGAATTTTTAAATTATAAACTGTAAAACATTGTTATAGTTTGATGCGATACGTTAATGTTATATTTTTATACGAATACGATATATCGAACATATCGTATGGCCCGAATATAGTATTAAATATCGACATATCGTATAGTGCTGTATCGATATTACGATATATCGTATCGGGCATCCCTAAATGTTATTACGTTCATGAAAAATTAGCTGAGTTTTTTTTGGCTGGAAAGCGAAAAAGATTGCGTCACCATATTGTATTATTTTACTAAACTTGTGTTATTTTCAGTGTTAGTGCATAAATTTGGTGGCATTCTATTCGTTAAGTGCTGGATTACAGGCGTGAGTGTGGGAAAATGGTATAATGATGGTGAAACATTTCTTTTCGTGTTGTTTCCAAAACTCCATAGAAGCTTCAAGTAAAGTTGCCACCACTTCACTAGGAGTATGACTTTGACTAGACTATGACTTGACTTGATGACTTCGACTGTGACTTGACACAATCATATTTGCGTGAAATATCATTAGCTTGATAAATTATCAATTACTTGACACTGGCTAAATACACAAAAGTGTGGAGCCAAAACATTTTAAAAAAATTTGCTGATGAGTTGCCGCGAAGTGAAGTGGTGTATATATTTACTAATATTTAGAGTTTATTACTAAATTAACATTGTTTATAGGTAAATACGTGCAATTGCGGTGTTAAAACACTAAAAGAATCTCTTGTATGTATTGGAGACATTGATGAAATCGTCGTCTAATTTCAGAGTTGAAGTTGAATCAGTGAATTGTTGTGTTATATCGAGCAGCTAGTTCTTAAAGTGTGGTAGACTTTGTTTCGCCCCCAAAATGCTTGTGGCGAAGGGGCCAAAAGAACTCCCGACCAGTAGAAACGGGTAATTTACTTTTTTTCTCTATGTACTTGTTTGAAATGTAAACAATATGCATGAACATCACAACTCGATAATCATAATATTACAGCAATGAACATATCTGCCATTTATTTTACACAACTGCTATGTACTGAACCTTAATTAACAGTCTTTCAATCCGTAATGAATATTCAACCGCTAGTAATCAATGGTGTGGCTAAGGATTATTTAGTGTGTAATTCAAAACTCAAATGTATCCAAATACCGATTTATTGATATTGCATTAAAAAGTCAATGTTTTCCCAAGGATTTAAAGTTCAAACTATATGCATACTTACAGGTTCATAGGTTCAGCCATCTAGTCATGTGAGCATAGTTGTATAGCTTTATGGATTATTCATGTAATATTGTGCTACATATCATATGAATAATTTTGTTAATTATTGTACAGAATAGAAATTTTTATTTCAGTAACATCGGCTGAGCCATCCTCCGTCCATCAAGCATGCAGTACCGTTTCAAGTTCTGGAGATTAATCTCCAGTACCCCATTGGAAGGTAACGAAAATCAATTGTGTTATTCATATTATAAAGCAGCTGCAAAACAAAACCAAAAAGTTGAAGTTTGTGGCTGAATTACATGTTTTATCAGCAATAATCAACATATACCTATTTTCTACATGTACTAAACAAAGTATATGATGTAGCCTGTCGGCATGTATAGGTAATGTGTAACTTCTCAATACTTCTAAACATCTTGGATGATAATTGATGCAATTTTCTATTGTATGGCGGTTTTGGTGTAGGTTATCAAGTTCATAAACATCAATATAAATCATCATTATAGTTAACTATCTGACTAATATAACATAATTGTCCACCCAAAGATTGCTTTAGATTGATTGATATGGGAGTGATCACTTTTAGTAGTAAGGCCCACTGAAAGTGTGCTGCTATAGTACTCTCATGTAAATTTTAATGTTGGTTTATGCAATAACGAGTTACTCTGTTTAATATGTAATTGTATTTCAGCTACATCAGCACAGCTGGCGGTGGAGAATAGGCATTCTGCATTGTACCTGATTGCTAGCACCGGTAGTGGGAATGAGAAATTCTTTTTTCAAACTCATTTATTTATAACTTTGCTGTATTTCATATTAAACACATTGTAATTTTATATACTTAGAACAATAAATAAATAAATAAAAAGTAGTTATATCAAAAAAGTATAACATTTTGATAAGACTTTTATTTATTTTCATTTAAACTATCTACATGCCAAATAACATCAAGTTCTGTTGAGCCATTTATTATTATATATTTATTATATAATAATTATATATTTATAATTAATAGTAACAAATAGATTAGAGTTACTTTCAAATGTACAATAAATATAAATAAGTATATTTTATGTACATTATATTTGACTGGCCCGATAGCTTGATTGGTAGTAACCCTGGCTTCTGAACTGTGGGTTGTGGATTCAATTGCCACCCAGGACAAACATTTGTGTAATGAACACATAAAAGTGTAATTCTAACTATGAGTATTTTATTCAATCTTGTCTTGCCGCCCATTATCTCTACCAGCAATGCTCTGTCATCCGCGTTTCGGATGTTGTCTTGATTTACTGTAAATTATAATCTGACACGCTGCAGTGCCTACAATTTGCTCCACACAAACATCAATTGGGCTCCTTGTAGGGTTACCCCTACGCTATAGTGCTTAGTAGCACACTTTTCTTAACTAATAGTTTCAGTGTGTTATGATATTTTTACAGCTTTTGATTTTTCATTTTATTTCTTCTGTAAAGCATAATCTGAACGTTCCTTGCAGGCTCCTGAAATGTTCCAAAACACTTTAATAATACCTTTTTGTTTTATTGGTTATTGTGAATAAAATGTTGTGCTCTAAAATTGTATTTAAAGCCTTTGGTATGGGTTATTTTGGCAGTGGATCGGTAGATATAGATCACAGGAACATCTTACGTGTTGTTTCCCTAAGTTTTTCCCTAAATTACGGGTGTTTCAGGAAGAAATAACTTTTTCATATTACCTCACAGATCTTCACCAAATTTACACTGGTGTTGAAGCGGATTTTATTATGGCTTTTCATTGCATTTTTGTAGTGATTCTTCCATTAGATGCACTAAAATAACGATTTTAACGTTTGTTTACTTTTTAGACAGATGTCATCTATTGACTTTTCTAATTCCCTGAAAGAGATTCTTACCATAAGTTTTCATGAATTTACGACATTTTAAGGTTAGGTTGTTTAGGATTTTGTATTAGTCTTTGCTCATCGACCTATTTTAATGCTAGCTGATATTAAATTGTGACAGGATTTCAAATATTTCGTTCTCTCGATTTTCAAGGATTTTGTCTGTTGTTTTGGTGACTGCGTGAGGCGAAAAAAACTGAAAAATAGCCACGCGGGGGCAGTCTTCCTCTGGACTTCACCACTAAATTATATTCTGTACATAACTATATTCTTTAATCTGAACAGTGTAACTGAAGTGTACTTGGTGCTGCCGTGCAAGTGGCACTCTGTGTGGCCACGGATAGGCAGTTTTCCGTCCTAAGTTCCTCTCCGCTTCGCCTATCTATTCGTGACGGTTGCGGACCACCCCTGTTTAAACCAGGCCTTAAGCGGTGGCAATCTCCGCCGGTGACGGCGGCCTGCAGTGGATTTGGCGTGAACAGTTGATAAGACCTTTTCATTAGCAGGTGGCTTTCTGTGACGGCTGCCCGCCGTGTTGCTAAGCTCGGCACAAGCAGCGGTCATTCGCTGCGCCTCTGGACGTCTCCCTGCGGCTACATCGACTCCAGGGTGTGCTTCGGGGCCATACTTTGCTTCATCATCTTCAACTTCAAGTCAAGTCAACTTCCTATCATCGCTTCTTCATCTCCAACTCGGTTACGTTACATTATATATATATTTTAGGAATTTAATTTAAAATTCAGGGCATACCATAAATAGGGGCTTATGTAAATAAATGTATATAATCTATGTAAATAATAATGTTTTCTTTTAACTGTAGGCAACACTACATCCTGTCGTGGGCATCACCACCATAGGATGAATCAATGTGGAGGACATCAAGGCGCATTTTACAAATCTGAAAGACAAATGTATGTTATATTATTGTCATATAAAATATAATTCGACAAAAACATAATAGTTATAATTTATTTTTTTGAGACCTAATAAATATTTTTGAAAGCGACATAGATTGCATACTTACTCGGGCATTATATGATCCCTTCTTTTCCACTGAGAAAATGCTTTATATTTTAGGTGGATTTCCAGGGAGTCCAATGTTGATTGGTATATATTATGAAGGTGAGAGGTACCTACGCCTCGCTGGTAGGAGCCATGCCCACAAAACGCCAAACCCGCCAGGATCTACAATTTAGTAACATGATTAGATTACTATATAATTTGGAACGAAACGAAATTTACTTCATTAAATTTGTAGTGTACTGTAGTGTAGTGACACACATTAGGTACATAGGTATTTCAATTTATGGTCATGAATCTAAAAAAAAAATCTTAAGTACTTAGTTACCTATGTACCTATATATTTGAATTTTCGGTCAATCATTTAGCTGTTGGGGTTGTTTATTTTTGTTGCCCCTGTTAATCTATCTATGTACGAGTATTATAAATTCTCTACTATAATTAATTGCCATTAAATTCTTATAACCTTACTTTGAGTTCTTCTTGTTCATCTTCTTGATCTATGTGGGAGATGTGTAGCTGCTGGAAGGCAATTTTCGATAGCGAAACTAACGGACAAACTCATTTTAGGATAGCAAAATGAGTTGGATGTTGGGTTTTTTTTTCAATGGGTTGCTGCTATGCCTTCATGTCCGTCTCGTCAGTTTCAGCTGTCTTTTGCGACGATTTTCTTCCGCATTTGCCAACAAAAGTGCCCGCATTTCTAAAATACAACAACACTTAATGTTGAGTTATACCGACAAAATATATTTTTCATAACTATGGTGACAAGCTTCCGCACATAAATTACCACACATTATTATCGGTACGTTTTACTTATATGTAGGTAGGTACTTACTTATTTCGTAGGTAATTCATGGGTTGAAGATGCTCAATTTTCAGAATAAGGCACAAAAATCAAATTCAAGTACTAAAAGTAAGAAAAGTTAAGTACTACTCTATATAAGAAACAACCTTTACCCTGTTTCTATGAAAATCGCAATTATTGTTGTCATTTTGTTTCAAAACGCAATTCGTAATCGCAATTTAGCCAAGTCGATAAAAATTTTTACGTCAAAAGCTTTAGCAGTTACAATGGATCTTTTGCTGATCTTCATTGCAAAAACTGTCGTGCATGTTCAAAAAACTATGATTGTAACACATTTCATATTGAAACTGATCGAAATCAAAGATACATAATCGACCTGCTGGTTCCCACAGTACAAGCTTTGCTTAGTTTGGGGCTAGATGAAATGTCCACAAATATTATTTCTCTTATATTCTAAATTAGTCTTCAACTTTAGAGAGCTCCATAACATGAAATCAAAGTTTAATGGTTATCCCATTAAGTTTATACCTTTGACCAGCGAGCAGGTCTTTTACACAGGACGACATTTTTTAATACAACCCAGTTAAAAAAGTTGCGGGATCGAATACCGCTGGATTTATAAATTTTTACTTTAAAATAAAATTAGACCATTACAACTGGACTTATATCACTTAAAGTACGTATTTTAACTTATTAAGTAGATAAGTAGTCCACTTCAATGGTTTTTGGATACTTAGTTAATTTAGGTATTGTTACACTAAATATTTTGGCTTTACGTTGCATTTAAAGATGACTATCCTCGAGATTGCTCCTGAATCAATCGATTTTTTTAGAGTAGAAAACTCTACAAAATTCCTTTGACTGAAACATAAAACCAACATAGTGAGTTATTTTTTTTCATCACACGTATCCATCTTACCTAAAAACTTGCAGCTGATAGCGTGTTTTAGGCTGCAAAGAAGAAACTTTAGTTATAATAGTAGTTGGTTGGTTAAAAATCTTTGGACTGAAGCAATCATAAAATGAGAGCTGACGCTTGCATAAATAAAGCTTAACTTTCCGTCGTAGATACATTTAAGTGTTACTTGCTTATTTATTTTCTGGAGTTTTTTAGATAAGTATCTAAAAGAGTTTTTTAGATAAGTATCTAAAAAACTCCAGCAAATAAATGAGCACTGTTTTTGGTTTTTTTAAGTAACTGTGATGAAGTCATCACAGTTACTTTTTTTAAGTTACTGTGATGAAGTCATCACAGTTACTTAAAAAAACCAAAAACAGTGCTCCTTAATCAGAAATCGTGATCCAAAAACGACATAAATATATTGAGCACTTTTTGCGTGAACAAAAGTCATGGAGCGTCATCGTTACCGCACGCTTCCCAGCTATATGTCACAAGTTACTTAGTTTTCATTTCTATCGGCAGTCCCCAAAGACTGCCCCGCATTCTTTTTTATTGATAATCGTGTCGTATACCCTAAAAATCTTTTTTCAGGAGTAATTTAAAATGCATAAATCTCCTTGGCTCAGTCGGTGCGCAAACTGGATTCCCCCGAGTTTAACTTCCCGTTTTATGAATAGGTAATCGTTTGATACGGTATCTGCATACATGGAGATGGCATTACTAGAAACATATATCTTGGTGATCATTTGCTAGAGCTTATGGCACTAGTTCCAAAACTGTTAGGTCCTTGGTTTATCTTTAAAAAGAGCTTCTGCTGGTTCTTAAATAATTTCTAAATATTTTATTTTGAAAATGAAAAAAATGAGTGTGTGTTTGATCCCACGAGTGAATTAAAACTTCTTTAGTTTAGCTCCATTTATCGGCTGGTATAACTTTGTTTTTTAGCTTTGTTTAATTTAATATCGCCATCTTGACAATTGTAAATTGTCATTATACCAACATACGTGAGTCAAGTTCCGTTCGCCTCGTCACGCACTCACCAGATTACTCCCCAGGTCAAGGGTGCGTAAAAACGCAAAAAATCTTCAAGGGACAGTGCCTACTTATGTAATTGATGTTCAGTAGATATGCTTTAGCAGAACTAAACTCCTGATTACAAGCATCCGCAGTCCGATGCAAACTCTATCAAAACAGTCAAATTTGAAATCTACACTTCCCGTCTTCTTCACGCTGAATGTAAATAAAAGAGACAGAGATTGTAGATTACCAATCTAGTATACCCGACTTAAATTTAAATACCTAAGCAGGACAGCTATTACCTTTTACTATTCTAATTGCACCTATAAAATTGATTTGACTCTGGTTTGAAAACATTTCTTCAAAAGATATATAATCAAGAATATTTGCGCATCTAATCGAATGCCTTCAGAAAACTCACCCTATTTTTACACTCTAAAATAAATCCGGCTTAGCAAATAAACAAATGGAAAAAGTCCACTCCAAAGGAAATCGACTGGCACCTATCCCTCCAATTCGTCACACCGTGTCAACATTCGTGTGAACATCCCCTATTTTACATTTAATTGCATTTCTTTGTCGATCTCGATGTTAATCTGGATGCACCCTTAAGGCTCGCGCACACGGACGGGCTGTACGGAAACTCATTGCATAACCTAATACATCACTTTCGCATACACATATTTCTAATATATAAAACAAATTCATGTTAGTTACACCACTTTTAACTCTAAAACGGCTGGACCAATTTTTAATTTTTTTTGTGTTTTTGGATTTATCTTCGTCCGGGATAGGTTAATAAGTAATAAAATTGATGTCTTTCAATTTAAATAATCTCCCAAACTCGCACATTCATTGACAATCATATCTTTTTTTATGTTAATGAATGATGATTGTGAAGAGCTAGTCGTTCACCTGATGTTACGACGTGGCCGCCCATAACAGAACAGTGTCAGTCGGAACTCTAAAATATATAAAATATTATTATTTATAATATAATATAATTTTCGCGACACTGCACTGCGCACATCATCCTGAGACAGGCACAGTCTGGTAATAAGAGTACTCGACTGTCAGATCAGATCATAAAGTCTCATTTGCCTAGTAATTTTACTAGCTACAATTCCCTTCAAACCGGAATACAGTAGTGCTTGCGCACTACTGCTTGGCGATAGAATAACTGGCAAAGCGGTGGTACCTAAATAAAAACCCAAAAGTATGGTACCCAAAAACCTACCTAGACGAATTTTGCAGAAAAGTTCTACCACGTAGTAAAATCTTTTCAAAGTAGGCTAAATTTATCTAGTAACCACACTAAACTTCACTAATTACCATTACAATACATTAAAAATAAGCCAGGCAATTAAAAAAATATAATTTAATTGATTTTCTACCGCGATACTCTAAAAATATGTCTTTTTATTTTCATCAATTTACGGGTAATCGGCTTATTTAATAAATTAAAATCATCGTCACATTTATGAAAATTAAATAATAAACTGAAGATAATAGTTGTTGGATGCATTGCTTGATTGGACCCGCACTGTATGAAATTGAATCATTTTGATTGGATTGATGAAGCTGAAAGCAGACTATTGTAATTGGCAACTGATTTTATAAATAAAAACTAATAATGGGTTTAAAATGACTACGTTGAAAATTGAAAAACATTGATTGGAATTATTAACGAGCTGAGATATTTATCACACAAACGTTTGTCTTGGGTGGGAATCGTACCTAAAAGCAACTACCAACTGAAATACCAGGCAACCAAAATTAAATGCATTGCATTGCAATGCATTTAAAAATTAAAAGTAAGAAGAGAGTGTATAGGAACCTGGTATAATGATTTGTCACTATATTATTTATTAATTTGTTTATCTAAATATAACTCAAAGGTTGACTGACTGATATAGTGATCTATCAACGCACAGCCTAAACCACTGGATGGATCGGGCTGAAATTTTGCATGCAGGTAGATGTTATGACGTAGGCATCCGTTAAGAAAGGATTTTTTGAAATTCTACCCTTAAAAGGGTGAAATGGGTGGTTGAATTATTTTCCAATAGACCACGCCGCGGGCGAAACTGCGGGCAGAAGCTATATATTATATGATATTTTATGTATCTATTTTTGTTATGTATAAAATCACTGTTTAATATTTTTTTTACAAATACTACTCATATAAATTTTGATGCACGCCTACATCCCCTTTCTCAATGAGTCTTTCTCGGATGACTGGTAGAAAATGCTTTAGCATAAAGTCCTCCGTTTGTACTGTTTTTAGTGCAATAAAGAATTATAATAATAATAATAATAGGTATTTACTTGGTTAGCATGCTACACCTTCGATCGCATCGTCACTTTCTATCAGGTGAGAGCGTGGTCAAATGCTAGACAAGATTGAAGTAAAAACAAAAGAAACGCGCGTCTCTTTTTTGCGTCTGTTTTTATGTAGGCAGAAAACCTAGTAAAAAGGTTCCATTGGCACCCTTTGAGAACGGATCCGTAAATACGTCGAAATACCCAATACAGATTAAAACACTTATTAAAGCGGTTCGCCCATCATCGGCGTGTTCACAAGAGATAGGGTATTGACGTCACGCGCCGCTGACCGTTTGTGGAGCCCCTCATGCGAGCACGGGGGAACATTTTGGAACTTTCAAAAAGTCTATTTTGCAGGTTTGTTTGGGTAACAATAGCCAGGTATTGGTTTTAGTTTTAAGTGAAATATGGCTAAAATGTTTTGATTTGGTAGAATTCAGAGTGGTTTAAAATAAAAGTTGGTTATAATAATACTAATAATAAATAACGACCAACGATTACATACATAGATCCTGGACCCTAGCTAGGATTCCCTGTGTCTAGACATCCAGGAACGACGAAGACCCCCACAACACCCAGACTCAGAACAAATACATGTGCTTTTTTTCTGTGCACAAATACTTGTAGTGCCGCGGGAAACGAACCCGACGCCTCCAAGCTATGAGCCGACCTGCTCAACCGCCTCACCACAGAGGCTGTGAACGTCATACATATTATATACCTGTGAGAAAGCTCGCTAAAACCTAGTGCAAGTATAACACAATAGCGACAACTAATAAACTAAACTTCATTAAATAGCGCACTAGAAACTTGCCCATAGAAAATGTTTCATCAACGTGGATGTAAGAATAATGTAGTTATTTAGCTACGTTCAAAATACGACAACATAACACAATATCTTTTTTTATACTACACGAGCTTCTGCCCGCAGCTTCGCCCGCGGCGTGGCCTATGGGAAAATATTTCAACCAGCCATTTCACCCTCTTAAGGGTAGAATTTTGAAAAATTCTTAACGAATGCTTACGTCATAACATCTACCTGCATGCAAAATTTCAGCCCGATCCGTCCATTGGTTTGGGCTGTGCGTTGATAGATCACTATGTGAGTCAGTCAATCAGTCAGTCACCTTTGAGTTATATATTATACTACATACTACATATAACGTTCTCTTTTTTAATGCCTTACACGATCTACGATTGATATAATATAGTGGCAGTCCACATCACTCGTAGAAGCGGCCACCGATAGGGAAGATAATTTTCCGAGTAGTGACCACAAACCGGAATACGCAGCGTACCCTACTAGGTGGACTGATAAACTGGTCAAAACCACAGGGAGCCAATATGGATACAGGAGTAAGCAGCCACTTAAAGTGGCACTCTATGAAGGAGGCCTATGTTCAGCAGTGGAGATCTTCCGGCTGATGATTATGATAATCCACGAATTATAAAGATAAAACGTGTCTATTCACGCACAAAAAATTTAGTATACTAGAAATCATTTTGTGAAGAATAACAAGACCAAATGTGGGTAGTTGAAGACGATGCGGCGCCCGCCTTCGCCATCGCTATACCGCAAATGATAAAATTAACTAAAGTAGCAGTTGGCTGGCTATTTTGCTTGAAAAATTTCTAACCCGGGAAGACTATTAGCTCAATGGAGATAAAGACGTAGTAACTATAACGTATTCTATACTATATGTATTGTGTTGTTGTGCCTGATTACTTACACCAGTAGCAATAGGAAAGAGATCTTATTTTCAAACTCATTATATGTAATAGGTTGGCTTTCTTTGTAACTTTAGGTATATACATAACTAGTTGCGCCCCGCGGTTTCACCCGCGGATAGAAAGTATTTTAGTTATTTGCTCATCCCACGGGAAAATTTTACTTTTCCGGGATAAAGTGTAGCCTATATGTTAATCTAGTGTATAAGCTATTTTGGTACTGAATTTCATCCAAATCCACTCAGCCGTTTGAACGTGAAGCAGTAACAAACATACACACATACAAATTTTCGCCTTTATAATATTATAAGTGTCATAGTGTGAGTGTGATAGTGTGATGATTGTGATAGTGTGATTAGAACATCATTTTAAGCTTTCTGATTTTGATTTTAAATATAGTAATACTAATAGCATATTTGCAATAAATTATTTCACTTTTTAGTCTGACATTAATAGTAAGTTCATTTCACCTCCTAATGCCTAACATTTCCGTTAAACTAGCTGTTTAATTGCCATATCCGCGACGGATAATTATGAAGTAGATATAATATATCTTCGTACTACAATGTTATAGTCTGGGAACAACGTCACCTGAAGTTAGGAACTTTGCGGGGCGTTAATATGAGCTAACTTTCCTAGGAATATGAATTTTATGAAAACATTGAATATTTCCTTAAACTTATTAACATAAATTGCTAATAGCTTATACGTTTTGCGATTAAAACTAAGCGCTATTAAGTTTTGTAAACGTGGCCCCGTTGGCTATTATTTGAAGAGTCGTAAAGCGGTTATAAAATTTTAAAATATTTTAAGATTTCAGGGCACGCTATTTCGATTTCGCTCAGAGGGGTGATTCTGATTATTTTAACTTAATATAATCGCATTCTGTTTTCGTTTCACTATTTTAGTGTTTTCTCTCGTTTTTTTTAAGGTAAGTTAGTAGAACCGCTCTGAATTTGGGATTGATGCTGGTGGGTGAGTTGCCTAATGAATGTCTCTGAGAAATAATGGCGAGCGTGTATTTAGGCCCAAAACATGACGGTTGTCAATTATAGAGCTCTCTTTATGATGTAACCTAATTAATGTTTTGCAATAAACTATCTCTTTTATATCCACTCTTGAATTTGAACATTATCAAACATTACGAAAATTTGACTTCAGACCTTATTATTACTAATAATAATAATAATAACGCTCAACGACCACATACATAGATCCTGGACCCTAACTAGGATTCCATGTATCTATAGGGACCCAGGAACTACGAGGACCGTGGTCCCACAACACCCAAACTCAGCACAAGTATTTGCGCTTTTTTTTCTTTGCACAATTACTTGTCCTGCCGCGGGAATTGAACCCGCCACCTCCGGGCTATGAACCGACCTGCTCAACCACCACACCACAGAGGCTGTCGTATTATAGAATATAGTTACTAGTAGCCTGTTATTTCGTAATTTTCAAGGATTAATTTTACTTCTAAAGGGCAAGGTACTACCCACCAAAACAATTTCTTTCCACAGCAGCCGGTTCCTGGAATTCTACAGATTTCCAAGAATTCCATTGTGCTATTGACTGATATCGGCCGCGCACCACCCGACCAATCCATCTTGGTTAGCCTCTGCGGTTGAGCAGGTCAGCTCATAACCTGGGGGCGGCGAGTTCAATTCCCGCGGCAGGACTAGTATTTATGAACAGAAAAAGAAACCGCCAATACTTCTGTGTCTATGGGTATTGTGGGACCATGGTCCTCGTAGTTCCTGAGTCCCTAGATATAGGGGATCCTAATTAGGATCCAGGATCTATGTATGTCATTGTTGGACTCTATTATTATTATTATTGAAGTAAAACTTCTTTACACATGCTTCACTTGTGAAGTAAGCTGGTGAGTGCGAGGCGAACGGAAGTTGAAGTTGGTTCACGTAGATCTCCATTGTTAATACAACAATTATCATGTTGTGGCATATTAAGTATTATTATGTTAATATGTCCGGTAACCCACATACCCCCTGCCACCACCCCCGTGGTGGCAGGGAAGTGCGAGGGCATTTCCCCCCCTCAAAAAAAAAAAAAAAAAAATAATAATAATATGTCCGGTAAAATGACAATTTACAATTGTCAAGATGGTGACATTATCATTAATCAAAGCAAAAACAAAGTTATACCGGCCAATAAACTAAAGCAGCCTTATTAATAAACACGAACTAGCTTTAGACTAGTTACACCATCTTTTGTCTCTTTCGATCCAGCTAAATATTCCAGTAGCAAAAAAAGGACAAAAGCCGAAGTAACTAATCCGAGACTAATACCCGTTTATTAATAAGGCTGAAGAAGTTTTACTTAATTCGTGTGGTCTAAATAGAGCACACTCGTTGTTTTTATTATATTATCTTTATTATTATGATCTTAGAACTGTTAATGCTAAGTAATCTAACTAATCTAAGAATCTGAGTACTCTATAGGTACTTCAGAACAAAGATATTGTCACAAAAATCACAATCTAACCCATTGCACCTATCCTTAACCAAATTACACCTATATACTATGTTCCGCAGTCAGCCTAACCCATTACATACACCAAGTGTTATGACAGTGTGTTCACAGTCGACAAAGCATAATAGGCCTTGCGCTGGCCAAATATTTGTTCCCACATGCCACACCTATTGAAACAACATGGAACTAGCTTGTATATTGTCTATGGGCGCCAAACAACTGATAGATTACTTATATACTGTGAAATAACTGGGCAATTGAGACTTTATGAGCTGATCTCACAGTCGAGTAAATCTTATTACCAGACCGTGTTGATGTCTCAGAATGATGTGAGCAGTGCAATGTCACGCGACACTTTATATTTTGGAGTTCCAAGTGACACTGGTCATGTTATATTATTATTGCGGAGAATTCCGTTATGCTCAGAGAAAGCTTGCGAGTTTTTAGCAGCGCGAAGTGACATAATAAGGCTTGTTTCATATTACAGATTATTGTTCAAGAATCCATATATCGCGACCAATCATTAGCTTTCTAACTGATGTGACAGTTATAGGAGAAAATTCCTAAAAAACGAGGGTGCTTTAGATCATAATATTATAGAAACTGACGTGAGTAGTATTACTGTAAAAAAAAAAAATAGACCCATAAAAGTAGTCATTGGATGAGAAGAGCTGAAGACCGGGCTCAATGGCGTACCTTGAGAGAGGCCTATGTCCAGCAGTGGACTAGCACAGGCTGATGATGATGATGATGACCCATAAAAAATAAAATAGAATACCTATCAATGGATTGAGACAATACTAATACAAATAATATTTAAACACAAAAAAAAAGTATACGGAAAAAAGGACGTACGAAGACGGCTACACACTGTCGTGGTTCGTCATTTTTTGTTGTCGTTCGTGTGCACAGATATCCAATATGTAAATATCGGACTCTGGACATTGTCAGAGATAGCTTCGAGTATTTTGTTACCAGAGCGGCGCAGTCGGCTCCAGAATGAGGCCACTCGCGATCGGATTACCGCAAAAAAGTCGGGAAAATTCGGGTTGTAAAGAGCCTTAGATCTATCAACTTACCTCAAACTTATTATGGATTAATCTAATTTTTACTATGTACACGAAAGACAGTAAGATTCTCAACTCAGGTCTACCAAAATAAATAAATCCTTGTTGGTAATCACTTTGTGTCATTCCCTTTGAGTACAATGTACCTACAACGTAAATAACTCTAACAAATAACAAATCACTCAATAGAGTTACAAAATCAAACCCTGTCAGAGCTTAATTCACACAAATCAATTTTATTTCTACCTCAAATGTCGCTGTCAACGCAAATCCTCACAAAGCTCCCCAGTGGTTGCCTATATTTGCGGGCTCACAGTAGAAAATTGTGTTCACAAATCCACCCATAGCCTTTAGCATGTTCTTATTTAAAGTTCTGTGGATGTAAAGCTAGCAGCTTACACATATTACAAAGTCAGCTTGTCAATACTCAAACAGAAAAAAAAACGCAAATACTTGTTCTGTGTCTGGGTGCTGTGGGACTTTTACTTTATTGCCGTAACATGTAAAGTAAACTTTAAGGTCTATTATAAACCGTAATTTATCGTAACTTATAGTAAAGTATTGTCACAATCGATTACAAATTGCTTATTGACCATGAAAAGCAGAAAGCATGCATGACATTAGCCCAAGGATCGGTGCTGAAGTCAAGCACGAAAGCTGTGAACATAAAAAAATGAATTAGTTATGTCATAAAAAAATTATGGCCTTGTTCAATGGATAACATTGCAAATTGTTTACCCCCAGTTTTTATTTATTTTATTAAAAGTTAATTACAAATTACCAGACATGCGTTTTTTTTTTCATGTTGTGTTTGATGTATACATTAAAATTGTAGTCTTCATTAAATTTTTAAGTAAAGTGAGACTAAGTTAAAATAGGTGAAAGTCAGAAAAAAAAAACTTTTAAATGAATGAAACGTTACAATTTAAGAAAAAATATATACCACAACAAGCGTAACGACTCACAAAATAAAAATGATACACAAAAAAGCGCAATTACTTATTCTGGTTCTGATTGTTGTGGGACCATGGTCCTCGTAGTTCCTGGGTCCTTAGATACAGGAAATCTTAGTTAGAGTCCAGGATCTGTGCATGTGATCGTTAAGTGTTATTATTATTAATATAGAATGACTCTTACATGATACATATAGCATACAAAAACATTTTATTATAATTACTAGCTTCTAAACGCGGCTTCGCCTACGTGGTTTATAGTCCAAATTTTAAGTCTCTAGAACCAGCGGTTTAGGCTCTGCGTTCATATATAAGTCAGTCAGTCAGGACTTTGAATTTTATATCTATAGATTTTAACTCAGTGCTAAGTCCATAGTATATAGTTCATAGCTCTAAATTCTTAGTGTTTGTAGCAGTCTCCGCTATTGTTGGTACAATTTAGTTTCTTACCCTGTTCAAGGGACTGAGAGGGGACGTTCAAAATGCAATTTCCCTGACAAAAGCCTCCAGGGCTTTGGACCCTAGTGGACCGCCATAAGTGCTTGCACTATTCGAACAAATTTATTTTCTGTAGAAGGTAAACGATAGAAAATTAGAAAAGCTGTATATATTTTATGTGTGTCTTTGAAAGTATTGTCAATAATTTCCGAATCAGATTTCGTTTAGGTAGGTACTACCGGTTTGCCAGTTATCCTGCCGCAAAGTAGCAGTGTGCAAGCACTACTGTGTTCCGGTTTGAAGGGCACTGTAGCTAGTGAAATTACTAGGCAAATGAGACCCTTTGACCTAGTCTCACAGTCTAGTATTCTTATTACTAGCTATATTAGTGTTCAGAATTTAGATCTGAAAGGTAAACAAATGGGATATCAAAAAAATGATGTAAAATTGTGCAATTTACAATTTGATAGGTATTTTCGTATGTTGAGAACTTAAAAAGTGCTGGGCATGACTTTCGTGGCGGTCTTATAACGCATTACGCAACGAAAATACCTTTACCTCATATTATCATAAGATAAATGCAATCATCATATAAAATATTAGAAATATCCATGAAAGCAACTATACCAGTACTAGTATAGTGTCTATTATAAAATCAGTGCCAGTACCTACTTATTATATAGCAGGTATATAAAGTACTTAAGAATATTTTGAATTTTTTCGGGTAAAAAAATGTGCAGTACCTCTGGAATGTCGCTTTGACACTGACATATTTTGACTCAAAATATGTCAGTGTCAAAGCGACATTTTTCATTTTTTTTTGTTTTGGCTCCACACTTTTGTGTATTTAGCCAGTGTCAAGTAATTGATAATTTATCAAGTTAATGATATTTCACGCAAATATGTGTCAAGTCACAGTCGAAGTCATCAAGTCAAGTCAAAGTCATACTCCTAGTAAAATGGTGGCAACTTTACTTGAAGCTTCTATGGAGTTTTGGAAACAACACGAAAAGAAACGTTTCACCATCATTGTACCATTTTCCCACACTCACGCCTGTAATCCAGCACTTAACGAATAAAATGCCACCAATTTTATGCACTTACACTGAAAATAACACAAGTTTTGGAAAAAATACGATGCGGTGACGCAATCTTTTCGCTTTCCCGCCAAAACTCCCTCTCCATTCTTCCTTTATTCGAGATCAAAAAAGTAAACAAAGAAATATCAAAAATCACAAAATGACAAAATTCTTGACATTTCTTTGATCTCGAATTCTGAACACGGGTAATCTTATTATTAAACTTAGACTGTGCTGACGTCTCGGGATGACGTGCGCAGTGCAGTGCCACGAGAAACTCTATACCTAGTTCCAAGTGACACTGCAACTGATATAGGTAGCCGTGTCGCTTAGCATCAGGTGAACGACTGGTTGGTCAACTACTTAACAAAAAACCTTTGTCTAAAATGGGTACGTATAGGCTCTACGCTCATACCGCTTTCAATGAAATATCACAGAAGTATATAGTTATAACGACCTACCCTTTCACCTCGACACCGCCTCGATTCGACACCTCAGTCCATCAGTCAATGAAGGCAATCAGCGGGTATTGACCCCCCCGGGGACTGGCTGATCAATATTTCGGCTTTTCATTCCATTTTGAAAGCCTGAACGCATTGTTATGTCTAATTATGGAACATGTGGTTATGAGGATTCCTATTAACTATTTAGATTGAGGGGTGCGAGTTATTATGAAATCTGTTTGTTTCTACAATGCTACTGAAAACTATAAAGCCTTTAATACCTTATATTACAAAGGTGTCGATTCTGTGTCGCATACTCGAAAGCTAAACGAAATTAACATATTTCCGTCTTTTTCATTTCCCCTTTATCAGAAGAGTAGCGCCATACTTTAAGTTTTATTTGTAAAAATGTAATGTTGTGTGATGTCTTGAATAAATGTATTTTCTTTCTTTCTAAGTTTACTTTAGTTTTAGAGAATGCGACACAGAATCGACACCATTATGTAGCTATTTATTTTTTAGGATTCCGTACCTATAAAGTAAAAAGGAACCTTAATAAGTCTCCGGTGTCTGTTGTAGCTCTTGAACCGTAATACGCACCCAGCTAAAATTTATTTTTTTATTTTAAGGTAGGCAATGCATTGGCAGCGCTTGCAGCGGCAGGCAGGTGTTGCAGGTGTCTATAGGCGACGGTAACTGCTTACCATCAGTCGGGCCATTTGCTTGTTTGTCAGTCTATGTTAACAAAATTAAACAAAGCTTGTACTATGGGAGCCAGACAACTGTATAACACTTAGATACTTTTTGTTTGTAAATACATACATAGAATACAATTTAACACCTAGACACAGAACAAACACCTATGATCATCACACAAATGTTTGTCCTAGGTGGGAATCGAACCCACAACCCACAGTTCAGAAGGTCAGGTTCAGAAGTATCAACTGAGTTATCAGATCAGTCATTATTATTATTATAAGTGTAGATTAAATTCTGTTTCTTTATAGACAAATATGTTACATATTGTAAAACCAGTAACTAATTAGTTAATTGTCTAAAACTTCCGCTCCACTACGAAACTCCATAAAAATCATTAACGTGCGTGAAATTACGGGTCAGTGTCCACTTAAAAAAGGAAGTTCCGAATTTTTCAGACCATTACTGTTATCAGGCTTTTAAGTAATTAAATCATTACTCTATAATTATTCGGAAATTTTCCGATAGACCGATGATTATTATTTTTATTGAACGACCCATATTTTAGAATGGAATGTTATGATTACGATGACAGACGGAAAAAGAGAGAGATAGGAATGTCTGTCTGTACTGAAGTTTGACAGCTCCTGTGGTTGCACCAAACTTAGGCAGTTGCTTAAATGCCTTAGACATGTCTCATTTAAGATTCATAAAAAAAAATATTTATATAACGAAATGAAATAAATGAAATGAAATAAATGAAATGAAATAATTGAAATGAAATAAATGAAATGAAATAAATGAAATGAAATAAATGAAATGAAATAAATGAAATGAAGTAAATGAAATGAAATAAATGAAATGAAGTAAATGAAATGAAATAAATGAAATGAAATAAATGAAATGAAAAAAATGAAATGAAATAAATGAAATGAAATAAATGAAATGAATAAATTTTATTCCTGACGCACAATATCGCATAGGTAATATAAATACAAAGACAATAGAAGTATATATACACAATCATACACAATAATATGCGATACTGCGCGATGTCAGGAATAGGTCTCGGCTCAGCATACAACTGAGGCTACAAACAACCTCGGTTACTGATTTTCAGCCGGCACCCATTACATGACATCACGAATGCAACACACCTATAACTTATAGTAAAGTATTATTACACAATCGTTTACAATAACGCCCAACGATCACATACATACCCGTAGATCCTGGACCGTGACTAGATTTCCTGTATGTAGGGCCCCAGGAACTACGAGAACCATTCATATTATATATATTTTTTTAATATTAGTAACACTTACCACTTAAATATAAAGATTTTATTGCAATTTGGCTACTTTAAGCACTTTTACAAGTCAAAATTATATTATGTACTTAAAATTGAGTTATTTCACTAAGCATATAAAATTTATAAGTGCTTATTGTCAAATAATATACTACTATACTACACTTACTAATATACTACACTTAAACCAACAAAGAGCTTATGTGCATAGTTAGTATCGAAATTTCTCCTGAGTATAGCAATCAATGTTTTGTGACCCCAGCTGGTCGATCGCAACCTTGAGAATCACAAATTTGTATGGATTTGGATTTTTCACGCTGGTCGATTGCAACTTTGAGTATCACAAATTTGTATGGATTTGACAATTTGAATACGTAGTTTATATGCATATGGATATTTCTCGTGTTGCATTGCAATCAAAGTTTCGTGATCACATTATTTTCCTAAACTATTATTTTAAAAGTGATCTCAACTATCCCTAAAATGGGATAGCTAGATTTTGTATTATATTCTTTTTTCAAGTTCAGGAAACATAATATTGGTCTTTACCTATGAAATTGCCGTTTTGTTTGAAAAAAGTTAAAGTATTTTTTTTTTTCGAACTTATTTATTTCTTTTATTCAAAGTAATCACCCCTGCAATCAATGCATCTTTGCCAACGCTGTGGCAGTTTATGGATGCCCTTCTTGAAAAAATCAGCAGGACGGGAGACAACAAACTCTTCAAAGGCGTTTTGTACTGCCTCTCGGGAATTGAATTTTTTTCCCGCTAAAAAGTTGTCCAAATTTTGGATAAAGTAATAGTCGGTAGGCGCAAGATCTGGTGAGTATGGCGGATGAGGGAGAGCTTCCAAACCCAACTCATGCAGCTAAGAGACGGTCTGTTGTGCAGTATGGGGTCGCGCGTTGTCGTGAAGTAGCAGTGGAGACGACCGATTGACCAAAGCTGGTTGCAGACGTGCGAGTTTCGCCATCAATGTGGTCAGTTCTTCAATGTACACATCTGCAGTAATGCTCTCGCCGTTTTATAAAAAGCTATGATGAATCACACCAGCACTAGACCATCACCTTTCTAGGGGTCATTTTTCGTTTTGCACATTGCTTTGGTACCGAACCAGGATCTAACCAACTTGCTGAGCGCTTTCGATTGTCAAAAAGAATCCATTTTTCGTCGCACGTAACAATTCGGTTCAAAATTCCTTCATTTCTGTGCCTGTTAAGCAGCGCAAGGCAAGTCTCGACGCGTACGTTGCGCTGGCGATCGTTAAGTTCGTGGGGCACCCATCTATCAAGCTTTTTTATCTTGCCAATCTGTCGCAAATGGACCAATATTGTGTTGATGCTAACATCAAAAGCTGCTACCAGCTCAGCTGTAGATTGAGATTCATCAGCTTCCACAATCGCCTTTAATTCATCATTGTTGACCAAAGTTTCCGGACGACCACGAGGTTCATTTTTCAAGTCAAAATTCCCAGAACGGAACCGAGCAAACCAATAACGGGTTGTACGTTCGTTTGTACAGTTCTCTCCGTAAACGTCGTTGATGATACGTGTCGTTTGTGCCGCGTTGGTGCCACGACGGAACTCATATTCCATAATTACACGAAATTTCAAAGTATCCATTATGAGGAAAAATGTTGAAATGTAATGAAAATACAACGCTAATCAATAAACAGAAGACTTATATTGTAAATAGAATGTCATATTTTTAAAACAAAATTAATTTGAATTTAGAATTCATAGCCAATCAAAACTTTTTTTTGTTTGAAAAATTCTGTACTGCAATACGGCAATTTCATAGGTAAAGACCTATTATAACGCGCTCCTTTGGAAAAGCGATTCCGATGAAACTGCTGAAATTGTTTTCTTTCTCCCACCAATAATATAGTGAGATTGAGACAGCAATAAAGTAAAACTAAGTAAATTAGGTTATTTTTAACTACGAATGTTACTATATATACTATATTACTATATATATATAGTCCCAAACTAAACAAAGCTTGTACTATGGAAACTAGATAACTGATACAATACTTTTATACATTTTGTTTGTAAATACGTACATACAATACAATATAACACCCAGACACAGAACAAACACCTACGTTCATCACACGTTTGTTGTGGGCGGAAATCGAACCCAAAAACCTACAGTTCAGAAGGCAGAGCAACTACCAACTGACCTATCAGGACAATCAATAACTTTCCAAAACTGTAGGAACTTAGCCTCACAAAAGACTTCCTGTCAACTGAATGTTCGAAAGTACCAAAAATTCATACGGAGCAAGCAGAATATTCATTATCTGGAATCCTATTTTTGTATTTCCAATAAAAATATGTACCACAATAACAAATTTACTTCATGTTTCCCATGACAATGTCGTAAATACAGACATCAGACAAGGAAATGATTTATGACGTTCTTAGATAATATATAATCGCTAAGAATATGGAATTATTATTTAGGGAGGCTGTATGAAGAGAATTTGGGTTGCTCTATGGTCCATGTAGATACCAAGTCCATAGACTTAGGAAGAATAATAAAATAAGTTTGAATAATCTAGCATCATGGACATAATAATAATAATGGTTTATGTATATATAGGAAAACGGGTTGTGCGTAGATTGCAACTTATATAACTATAGGCCTTCAGCATGCGCACCGGGCCGTGTCAGGAGCTAGAATGATCCGTAGTACACCGAGCGGTCCCTTTATATAGCCAGATGGGTGGGGAAGCGATGACAGTTGCCGGTGTTGCCAATGTAATAAATTTAAATGCCACCACAGGGTAAATTACGTTACTGCCCGCTGCGCATAGAGTTTATAACTGGACGTTGCCGCCGTCACATACTATCTTTACCAAAACAATAAACAAATAAGGTCTTAATAAACAACAAACAAAATAATATAAAATCGATCGCTGCTAAGTGTGGGTCATAAAGTATATTATTATTTATAATTAGTTGAAATAAAATGACAAAAATATGTGAAGAAGAATGATTAACCAAACACAATTAAGTTTCACCCCTAAGCTTTAAATTTTATTGTAAATAAAATATTTTATCTCAGTTATAATATTATGACAATGCCATAAAACCATTAATATTAACGACAATTCATGATCATAAAATAATGATGACGTAAACAACGTAACATTTTATGACCAATTTATGTGCACAAATGTTTTGTCATTAAATATAAATGGAGATCGTTAAAATATGAAATTGGTGAAAAAGTAATATTTTGAAAGGCATAACACGAACGCAGTGACCTTACAGCCACAAATACCATGGTGTATTCATGTGAAAAATTATTGAATATTTTCTCATGAATATATGTATTTTATGAGTATTTGACGGACCCGATAGCTCGGTAAGTAGTAGCCCTGCGTTCTGAGCTGTAGGTTGTAGGTTCGATTCCCACTCAATTTGTGTGATGGTCATCGATGTTTGTTCTGTGTCTAGATATTGTTTTTATGTATATATTTACAAATAAAAATTTACCATGTATTCTATCAGTTATCTACCTAGTTCCCGTAATTCAAGCTTTGCTTAGTTTGGGGCTAGATGACGCTGTGTGAAATATTCACAAATATTTTATTATTATTTTATCACACTAATATTATAAAGGTGAATGTTTGTATGAGTGTATGTTTGTTACTCCTTCACGCTCAAACGGCTGAATGGATTTGGATGAAATTCGGTACCAAGATAGCTTATACACTAGATTAACATATAGGCTACATTGTATCCCGGAAAAATGAAATTTTCCCGTGGGATGAGTAAATAGTTAAAATACTTTTAATCCGCGGGTGAAACCGTGGGGCGCAACTAGTATTATCATATATGCTTTTTGTCTAACTTTAAATGTATCACCAAGCGAGCCAAGTCTTTCCAACTACTGGATAATTTTTGGTTCATCTGTACGAATGTATGAATTAGTACTTAACTCGCATAGGTACACATCATTTGAGTGTGTGCTCTAGATGCAAACAGCTGGGGTGATCACGTAACTTGATTGCAACCAATAGAACCACAAATTTGTAGTTTAGTTTATGTGTAAAGTTACTACGGAAATCTTCAAATTAGTAATGCAATATCCCCTGTTGCATTGCAATCCAAGTTCCTTAATTACCGAGTACGCACCTAATACCTTATTAGTTTGTCCGTTAGAAATTTTTTCTTGATGCGTTTTAGTCAATCTTTATCGTTTATCTTAAAGCGCGGTCTAAGCACATTATCATCAAAAAGCACTTTTTTGAAAGTGTAACATGACGCGTCAAAATAATCATGCGATAAAATAATGTAAATAGCTATCTAAATATATATAATTCAAAGGTGACAGACAGATTGACTGACTGACATAGTGATCTATCAACGCACAGCCCAAACCACTTGACGGCTCGGGCTGAAATTTGGCATGCAGGTAGATGTTATGACGTAGGCATCCGCTAAAAAAGGATTTTTCGAAATTCCACCCTTAAGAAGGTGAAATGGGTGGTTGAATTATTTTCCCATAGGAACAGCCGCGGGCGAAACTGCGGGCAGAATCTCGAAGAAAATAAAACAAAAACAGGCATAAATAAAAAAAAAACTTAACTAAGCACTTTCCTTTTTTAAATATAAAATACTATACCAACACCAAATTTCCAGCAAAAACAACACTTTTTTTACAAATTAAATAGCCAGATTGACGTTCTAAAAGAATAACTAGTTACTATTATTTGAAATATATATTTCGCGTAATTTACAAAAACACGTAAAATTAAAAGTTAAATTTTTCGAGCGCCCAGTTTAACATCAAATTATGATCTGCTATTTTTAACTTTAAGTATAGCAATCTAGAGACCTCCTCAAAAATACGTGTTATGTCGCTTAAGCATGATCCTAAAAATTCAAAATAGTAATTTATTTATTAAATGGATTAAAAACCGTGTATCTATTAACGACCGTCATGACGAATCATGAAGCTTAGTAATAACGCCTGGGGACACACTAAACTAAATGGAAAATAATGGATCCCCGTTGAGCACCATTATTATCCCAAACAATATTATTTACTACTCTATTTGTATCTATGATTGATAGTGAATAAGATATTCTTAAGAAGGGAAGTCCTATACTTTTCTGATGAAAGTTTTAAAGCTCACACATCTCTCTAAGAAGTATCAATATTTTTTGAACGGGCTAATTATGTTACTAACTACTGACCTTTACATCTTCACTGGGCGATTCTAAAATGTATTACAGTACGGAGTTTTGGCGGGAAAACGAAAATGATCGCGTCACCGCATTGTATTATTTTTCAAAACTTGTGTTATTTTCAGTGTTAGTGCATAAAATTGGTGGTCATCATTATACCATTTTCCCCCACTCACGCTTGTAATCCAGCACTTAACGAATATTATTCGTTAAGTGCTGGATTACAGGCATGGGTGTGGGTAAAGTGATATAATGATGGTGAAACGTTTCTTTTCGTGTTATTTCCAAAACTCCATAGAAGCTTCTAGTAAAATTGCCACCATTTTACTAGGAGTATAACTTGACTACACTATGACTAAGCTTGATGACTCGGACTGTGACTTGATTTGACTTTTGACTTAACTTGAGAAATTATCGATTACTTGACATTGGCTGAATACACAAAAGTGTGGAGGCAAAACAAACAAAAAAAAAAACGACGCCCTAGGGAGCAGTCAAACTTTTTACTAGTATTTTTTCCATCATAATATGCTTTGACCAGATTCGTGAGACTCAGTATATACATACATTTATAAACATATAGACAGCATGAAAGGGAATATTTTCTTATTTTAGCCCAGGCTCAGCCGTCAACACCAGACTAGCTAATTAAAGTTCGAAACACGGTGGTAGGGGGCGCGACCGCCCACGCGGCGACACTTTGCCACAACGTTTGACTACCACCCTTGTACTGCTCTAAATTGGCTGTGTACACCTTGTGGGATTTGTGTAGGTACACTTTGACAACCTCTGTGGTGTGGTGATTGAGCAGGTTGGCTGATAGCCCGGAGGTGACGGGTTCGATTCCCGTGACAGAACAAGTATTTGTGTACAGAAAAAAAGCGGAAATACTTGTTCTGAGTTTGGGTGTTGTGAGACCATGGCCCTCGTAGTTCTTGGGTCCCTAGACACATGTGATCGTTGGGCGTTATTATTATTATTATTATTTAAACATTCAACATTGACAGGCTTCGTAGCTCAGTTGGTAGTAATCCTGCCTTTTGAACTGGTTATGGGTTCGATTCCCACCGAGGATATTTTTGTGATGAACATTGATGTTTGTTCTGTCTGGGTGTTATATTGTATTCTATGTATGTATTTACAAACAAAAATGATATATGTATTGTATTCCATCTGGTTCCCATAGAACAAGCTTTGCTTAGTTTGGGGCTTCAAGGCTTTGTTCTTAATCCTTGCTAACATCAAACACAATCTTTCAATCGGCAGACGTATTCATTTCCTTTTCCTGTCCCGCTCGCACACCGGAAGTGCTGAATATCACGCTCCCAGCACCCCTGCAGCAGACTGCTCTATCCGGTTCGAGCTTCCTCTTCGCTTAGAATTGAGATTTTCGGGATTTTTTAGTTGAAGTTGAATTATTTTTGTTCTTCGAGCATTTAGTTCTCTAAGTTTGTGTTAGCTATTTAACCAAAAATAATTAAGATACTATTGGAGACTGGAGTTAGCGCATTTGGCTATTAGATGAAATGGCTCAGCGATAATATAGACTTTCTAATATGGCGTTTCCATAATAGTGTTGTGGAAATGGGCTCAGCTAATTTTACTCTGCTACACTCAATATATCTACATTTTATATCCGTTTTAAGATTATTTTGGTCAACATATTAAAATATCCACCAAAACTAAAATAGGCTGGTGGTGAAAAAATAACAAACCATAACACGGGTTTATTTTATGTTACGAAATGACATGACGAGCTAGTCGCTCGCCTGATGTTAAACGACACGACTGCGCATATCAGTTGCAGTGACACTTGAAACTCAAGTTTTTTTTGTTAGTTTCACGTGACACTGCACTGCGCACGTCATTCTGAGACATCAGCACAGTCTAGCAATAAGATTATTAGACTGTGAGATTAGGTCATAAAGTCTCATTTGCCCAGTAATTTCACTAGTTACAGTGCCCTTCAAACCGGAACACAGCAGTGCTTGCGCACTACTGCTTGGCAGCAGAATAACTGGCAAAGCGGTGGTACCTACCTGGACGAACTTTGCAGAAAAGTCCTACCACCTAGTAGTTTGTTATTTTTCACCACCAGGCCATTTTAAACGTACCTATGGGTACTTAGTTATTTTTCTTTGTGTTTATTTACGCAACCGTCTTTAAAATAAACAAGTTCCAATTAATAAAACAACGCCAGGAGAATATCAATTTCAAAGCGGATTTTTCCCGGGGCGCGCAGATATTGGTTTCGTCCGAGACGTGGCCAGGTGATACCTACTCGACGTGGCGACGACGTCTTCATAATACAAGTAGAAAGAGTAACTCTATTTAAAAGGTTAGAATTTTAATACAGAAAAACAAAGTTACCCTACCTGGTATTAGACTTTGTTGGACAGCCTCTGTGGTGTGGTGGTTGAGCAAGTCGGCTTATAGCCCGGAGGAGGCGGGTTTGATTCCAGCAGGACAAGTATTTGTACACAGAAAAAAAGCGCATATACTTGTGTTGAGTCTGGGTGTTGCGGCACCATTGTCCTCGTAGTTCCTGTGTCTCTAGATACAGGGAATCATAATTGAAGGGTTGAGAATAAAAAGGATTTAACTGACAAATTGAATGTTTCGAGAAAATTGACTTTAAACGTCGACGGCGTCATTTTTATGTAGAGTGCTTATAAGGTAATAGGTTTATGGAAGTTGCTTGAAAATGCTTTATTTCCATTTAAAATTACCAAATATAGTACTAATTCATACAATTACTGTAAAAATATAATATAATAAAAGAAATAAAGTAATGTTTTTATGCTAAGCGTACTGTATTCCTCAAAATCTCGAGATTTAAGCCCCATTTCGGTATTTTGAGAATGTATTATTGAAGATAATTTCACGCTGAATCCAACGATACTCATAAGTCATTTGGTCAAAAAAATCAGTGAAATCCTTTTTATTCTCACCCCTTCAATTAGGCTCCAGGATCTATGTGTGAGCGTATGTAACTTAATTTGTATAATACCACAAAAGCAGGTTACTTAATAATTCATAAGGAAACCCAGAGCTTTTTCTTACATCGTAGAAATATACTATGCACTAGAAAGCCAGGTCCTCAGATCTAGACTTATCATACTAACTTAAATTAACCATGGTGGTGGTAAATTTGAGATACTGTTTGTATAGTAAGGTGGCAGTATTATCTTGTGACGTTCATCTCAAAATAAAAATATATCTAACATTATATTAGGTCCAAAAGTCATGAGTGATGAGTAGCATTAAAATATTGATATTGCTCCTGTGGTGTGGTGGTTGAGCTGGTCCGCTCATAACGTTGCGTGTATGTGATCGTTGGGAGTAATATTTTATTTATTTTAATATCGTTGCTTCTGTAGTCTTCATACGTTATCTTTATTTTAATTATCACCCTTTAAAATGTTATCACACACACATAGTATGATAACATATTGAATATATATATATATATATATATGTGTGTGTGTGTGTATATGTGTATGTTTGTGTGTATGTTTGTCACTCTGTCACGCTCAAACAGCCGAATGGATTTGGATGAAATTCGGTATCAAGATAGCTTATATACTGGATTAACCTATAGGCTACATTTTATCCCGGCAAGGTGATATTTTCCCGTGGGATGAGCAAATAATTAAAATACCTTTTATCCGCGGGTGAAACCGCGGGGCGCAGCTAGTGTAATATATGAGAGTGCTATTGAACTTAGGTTTAGTAGTAATAATAATAATAATAACGATCACACACATAGATAAGACCTGGACTCTAGCTGGGTTTCCCTGTATCTAGGGACCCAGGAACTACGAGAACCAGGTCGAGAGGCGAGGTCTCACAACATCCAGACACAGAACAAGAATACTTGTCCTGCCGCGGGAACCGAACCCGCCGTCTCCGGGTTATGAGCCGACTTGTTCAACCACCACACCACAGAGGCTGTCTAATGGCTGTGTGAATGGACCCAGCACAATCTTGAATATTTTTTCATTCTACAAATTTATAATATAATTATTTATAATTATTATTATAGTTCATACTTTACCTATATAGTTACTTGTAATGTTAGATCATAATCAACTCAAGGGAAAGATAAAGCAGATCTCCAGAAAATAAAAAGCGAATATATTTTATTTATCCTTACTTTTGCTAAGAAGCATCTATAAATATCACTCGATATCACTCCCGATCCTTCCAATATAAACTGAAGTGCTTCCGAAATACACAAGTAAAGGTACATACATATTATTACTCACATTTCTGGATAAAAGCTTCCGCTCTGGAGCTCTATACCGGCATCGGTAATCATGTTACAATGTGATCGAGTTACGCTTTCGATCCGAGGTTGATCTCCAAAAGGCGGCTGAGAGTGCTTGTATCGCAGATGCCTTAGTATTGGAATAGATTTCGCTGAATGAGATAATTGCAAGCAAATAAAAAGAAATAGTGTGCTTTAGACCACACGACTGAGGTAAAACTTCTTTAGTTTAGCTCCATCTATCGGCCGGTATAACTTTGTTTTTTGCTTTATTTAATGTTAATGTCGCCATCTTGACAATTGTAAATTATCATTTTACCGGACATACCAACATAATAATAGCTTTGTTTACTGTCGCCATCTTGACAATTGTACATTTTTTTATGTTAAGGAATGACGTGGCTAGCTAGCCGTTTGCCTGATGTTAAACGACATGGCTGCCCATATCAGCTGCAGTGTCACTCGGAACTATAAAGTATAGAGGTTCGCGTGACACTGCACTGCGCACGTCATCCAGAGACATCAGCACAATCTAGTAATAAGATTACTAAACTGTGAGATCAGATCATAAAGTCTCATTTGCCCAGTAATTTCACTAGCTACAGTGCCCTTCAAACCGGAACACAGCAGTGCTTGCGCACTACTGCTTGGCGGCAGAATAACTGGCAAAGCGGTGATACCTACCTAGACGAACTTTACAGTAAAGTCCTACCACCTAGTATAGTTAAATTATCATTTATATTTTTAAATTATTAATTACATTGATATTTTACCGGAAATACCAACATACTAATATTTTTTTTTTACTTTTTATGTCGCCCATGGATATCTACGTTAACGAACTACTTTTAAATTCCGTTCGCCTCGCCAGTTTACTCCCCAAGTAAAAGGTGAGAAAAGAAGTTTGGCTTCAAAAAATATTGACTGTTGAAATAATTACGTAAATTCTAAAAAATATTGCAAAAGAAAGAGGGAACCACTAGCTGAGGACGTCCTTAAAAACAAGCAAGTATTCCTTTACCATCGAAAAATTAAACAATAAACAAGTTATTCGTGAGAAATATATATAGGAAAATATAAAGGGCTAATCTGCGGGCATCAACTCGCAACTGATATGTGTATCCCAGTGCAAAGCTTTAGAAAAATCAAAGGTATTTCGTTTCATTCAGACACATTCACACGAAAGGGACGGCATGATTGCAGAATGCTATTGAAGACACCTTCCGATTTTCACGCAGACACTTCCCGATTTTTCAAAGCACCAAACACGTTGTCATCTCCAGGCCTCAGTAACGAGGGTACACATAAATTTAAGTAGTCGGACCGACGGAACTTGACAAATCCGCTTAAATTTCTCAAATATGAGGGCTCGTGAGGCCCGTGAGATAGGGGTAGGGAAATTTGGGAAATAATCTCATTATCGACCCTGAGTTTCACGGAAGGGCGCCTGTGTAAGGTTTATAGATCGGCAATGTGTAAATAAATTATGTAATGCGTGATTTAAGTACCTATATTCAGAAATAGATTTATAATAATTAATGTTATTTTTGAAGTAAAACTAAATCTTTACGCACGCTTGACTTAAGGAGTAAGCTGGCGAGGGAACGAAATTTGAAACTCTTTATTGCGTACATACATACAACATGAAATAAAACTAAAGTACGTTGACTGTCTCAGCTCAGTTGGTAGTAACCCTGCCTTCTGGACTGTGGGTTGTGGGTTCGATCCCCACCCAGGAAAAACATTTGTGTGATGAACATCGATGTTCGTTCTGTATCTAGGTGTTATATTGTATTCTATGTATGTATTTACAAACAAAAAGTATCTAAGTATTGTATCACTTATCTAGTTCCCATAGTACAAGCTTTGCTTAGTTTGGGGCTAGATGGCGCTGTGTGAAATATCCACTGATATTTATTTATACATATATATAAAAAAATGTTTTATCAAGTTTTAAAAATTGGTGAAAAAAATTATAAGTATTATCTTATTTGATCAACTACTAATATAACACTTGAAAAATTACTGAGTGATAAAAAACAAAAGAATATCGTCTGACGAATTTATTACATAGCATTACGTTAATGGTGGAAACACAGAAAAACTTTCTGTTTGCTCATATCGTAATAGTCTTATGGTGAAAGTAGGATAAATCTACTACATGCCCAACATAAAAAGGTCATGAAGAAATTGTGAACTTGTGAAGTAATTCAAAAACCGATGGTATATAAAATATTATTATACCAACTTCCACAGATTGAAGTAATCAAAGTAAGTACTTACTTAGAGTTTCCTAGACTGTTCTATCAGGTAAGTATTAATAAAGAAACTTATAACACTGCAGATTGGCGTTTTAACAAAATGATATATTAGAAAATACTTCCCATAATACTGGACTAACCCGATAGCTCAGTTGGTAGTAACCCTGCCTTCTGAACTCTAGGTTGTGGTTTCGATTCCCACCCAGGATAAACATTTGTGTGATTAACATCGATGTTTGTTCTGTGTTTGGGTGTTATATTGTATTCTATGTATGTATTTACAAACAAAAAGTGTCTTAAGTGTTGTATCAGTTATCTGGTTCCCGTAGTACAAGCTTTTCTTAGTTTGAAACTAAATGGCGCTGTGTGAAATGTCATTTTTTTTTTAAATTTACCTTAAGCCCTCCCAATAACCAAGGTTGGAACTTGGAAAACCCCCTTAATTTATCCTGACTCGTATATTAAATTATTTCAATGTTTTCCTCACATAACAAGATTTGCAAATACAAATACACCGCTCAGGAAAACCAAATTAAAAAGTCTATTACAAGCTGGGGCCTTTGAAACGCGATAGGCTTCTCTAACATGGAAACTACGTGAAACTCGAAATAATTGACTTAGCGTCGCTCGCCGGACGAAAGAGAAAGTAATGATATTATAAACGGGCTTTTAGCCGGCTCGACCCGCTGTAATTGCATTAAACGGCGGGAAGCGACGGGATATGAACCTGTATTTAGGTTACGTGTTGTTTAATGGCCTTCAAGTTGGATGGAGTATATTCGCTAAATGAGTAACTTTGCAATAATCCGGTTCGCTAAAATTGGGTGTAATTTACCCCACCTAATTAGAAAGCGAAACATGGACGATGACGCAAAAAGACCGGCAAAGGCTGGAAGCATTTGAAATATGGTCCTGGAGGCGTATGGATAAGCTGGGCTGAACGAAAAACTAATGAATAAGTGCTTACCCTGCTTCAAAATAAAACATATAAAATAAATAACGGAACACATATTATAATATATGCGGCAATAGAAGCAAAAAGAGGGAACATTTTTAGCCATCTTATACGACATGACAACCTAATGAAAAACATCATAGTAGGAAAGTTAGAAGGTAAGAGAGGAAGAGACAGACCTAGAAAGGCATATATAGATTAAATAAAAGAAAAATGTATGTCAGGTCGTACATGGAGGTTAAAATATTGGCCGAAGATCGAGAACGATGGCAATTACTCCACTACAGCAGGACTTTTAAATAAGAAGAAGAAGAAGTAAAAAGAAAGGCTCTCTCTCTGTATCCAAATCCTGTATTTAGTATTAAGGTCGATATATATTATAGTATTAAGGTCGAAAGTGCAAGCTGACTTCTTCCCATCACGTTCTTAAACATGGGTGCACCGGGTAACCTCATATATCACAAAATCGAAGACGCTTTTCAAAATAAATAAATATTTGTGGACATTTCACACAGCGCCATCTAGCCCCAAACCAAGCAAAGCTTGTACTATGGGAATCAGATAACTCAATAGAAGAATTCGGCCTCCAGTGGTCTTACTGTGCGGACGTGTACGCGATTTATTTAAAATATTTCTATAGTGTCTAGTTGCATAACGAAATCTAACTGCAAAAACTTAAAATACAGTTTAGCTTGTGTGACCGTGTTAAACATAAGACGGGAAGGAACCGTCGAAGTGCACTATCTTCACAGATTAGGGTAGCAGTAATCGTACTGCGAGCGCGACAAGCGGTGCAAGAGCGAGACAGTTGACATAATTCATCCCCCTTGCACTAGTGCAGCCTTACTACAACCGGTTAAGTCTATATCCAAGAATGATAATTCATCCCCCTTGCACTAGTGCAGCCTTACTACAACCGGTTAAGTCTATATCCAAGAATGAGTGTACATCATTCACCGAAAAGCGCAATGCTAACAACAAGCGGCAACGGCGATGGCTCTCAACATGAATTATTGCGCTCGTCAGTCAGCGAGGAAAACCTGGTAAAACAAAGAAAAAGGAAGCAGCCTGACTCTGACACTGATGTTAAGTCCGAGCTAAATTCATTTAGGAAGGAAATTATGAGTTTTTTCAAGGATTTTGGAAAAACGCAGAAGGCAGACATATCCGAAATAAAGCAAGATTTAAGTGAAATTAAGGCGGAGTTTATAACATTAAAAATAGAAACGTCTAATTTATCACAACAGTATCATGTCTTACATAAAGAAGTGACAAGTATAAAATCGGAAAACAAGGAAATTTGTGAAAAAATTAATACTTTGGAGGCAAACTTACACTCAATCAAGATTACTGACAGCTACATTACTGCTGCTTCGGCCGCAAGCCCCACCGGGGAAATGTCGACAAATCGCGCACCAATGCCACTTATTTACAATACGCCCAACGCTTCTCATGAAGCACTCTTTCTTGAGCTTGAAGAACGTCATAGGCGTTTGAATAATATAATTGTCGTGGGTATTTCGGAAATAACTGACAGTAACTTAAAGCTAAGACAGGAGTATGACTTGAGTGAAATCATGAAAGTACTAAAAATTGTATATGAAGACTGCCCTAAACCCGTAAAAACAATGCGTTTGGGTAAATACAGTTACGGTAATAATCGCCCGATTAGAATTTCTTTTGGATCTGCCGATACCGTAAAACTAATATTACGTTATAAACACAAACTGACTGGAGAAGTACGCTTATACGCCGACCAAACACCATCACAGAGAAGTTACTTAAATAGTTTAAAGGAAGAATTGAAGCGTCGAGAACATGACGGCGAATTGAACCTAATGATAAAATATGTCAAAGGAATACCGAAAATTATGAAAAAACCGTCAAAAAACTTAATAGATTAAATCGACCGAATAACGACATTATCCCAATAAATGACATACACTACTACATTAAATCGACTTACGAAAGTATATCCACCCATACCCGGTCTCTCAAAATATTAGGTATATGCGAACATACGTAGCATACGTAAGAAAGGGAAATTTGATGAGTTAAAGTGTATTTTAAAGGCCATTAAAAGTACAACACAGTTGATTATATTAACAGAAACCTGGCTTATGTCGGAATCAGAAGCAGTCTATTTTAACCTACCGGATTATTCACATGTTTACAACTACAGAAAGGACAAAAGAGGGGGAGGAATATCTATTTACATACATGAAAGTTTGAAATATGAATTGACAGAAGAGATTTATAGTGACGGAATTCACTACGTATGGATATACTTGTATCGATTTGCTTTAAATATAGGTGCAATTTATAAGCCCGATAAAAAAAATACAAACTCCTTTATAGAAACCTACTCCCGGCAGTTAGAAAAAAGAAAAAGGTGTATCGTAGTAGGCGATTTTAACATCGACTTATTGACAAATGGAACCGATACTACTACTTACCTTACTATGCTGCAGGAAGCTGGCTATGAAATATTGAATAAAATACACGAAGATTATTGTACTCGGGAAACTAGCACATCTAAAACAATAATAGACCACCTCTGCTCAAATGTGCGTAAATTGGCATGTAATTTGACAGTGCTTGACTCGCCATTATCTGATCACAAGCAACTTTTCCTTGAACTACTGCAACATAAACATTTTGCTAAACAAAAAATGCAATATGAAGCTATTGATTATACAAAACTGTACAAGAGTGTCTCTGATGCCAATTACACTAGCGAAAATAATTCGTATATCGAGTTTCAAGTATTTATTAAAAGGTGTGTAGACCAGAACAAATTAATCAAAACCAAAATATTAAACGCACCTCGAGACGAGTGGATAAACAAAACTGTCATAAAAGAAATCAATAAAAGGAACTTACTATGGCAGCACTTAAAGAAAGACGTTGATAATAAGAAACTCAAGAATGATTTTATCTCGGAACGGAATAAGACTGGTCTATTAATAAAAAATACTAAGGAAGATTTCTACTCTAAAAAATTTGCCCAATGTAAAAATCCGAAAAAAATGTGGAACTTGATAAACTCTTTAGTAACAAATAAAAATAAAACTAATTGTGCTCCTTCAAAACTAGTACATAATTCAAACCAAATAGATAACCCTGTAAAGATTTGTGAGCTATTCAACACATTTTTTTCTTCAGTAGGTATACAGTTAGCTGATAATATACCAAAAACGTACCAAAACAACACTTTTTACACCATGACTTACAATGATAATAATCCGCCCATCGAAATTAAAGACTTACGTCCAAGTACAGTAAACGAAATTAGCAGAATTATAAAAAATCTTGATCCGAACTCGAGTACTGGTCTTGATGGAATTAGTACTAAAGTTATAAAATGTATAGCTAGTATTATTGCTCCGGAATTAACTAACTGTATTAATACATGTCTTAGGGTCGGAATATTCCCCGACAGCCTGAAAGTAGCTAAAGTCACTCCCATATTCAAATCTGGTAGTAGGACCGATCCTGGAAATTACAGACCCATATCAGTCTTGCCCGTGATTTCAAAAGTTTTTGAAAAAGTATTATATAATAGACTTGAGTACCATTTATCAAAATTAAACTTTTTATATGAGCATCAGTACGGTTTTCGGCCAAAATCTAATACCCTATCAGCTGCCACAGATATAATAACTAAAATTAAAACTAATATAGATGAAAAATGCTTTTGTTTAGGCATATTTATTGATTTTAAAAAAGCATTTGACACCGTCTGTCACAAAATTCTAATTAATAAACTAAAAGATTTGGGAATAACAAGCACAGCTCTTGAGATTTTTATATCTTACCTGACAAATAGATTTCAAGTGGTAAAAATTGGAAATCATGAAAGTGGTCATCAAAGGATAGTCTGTGGAATACCCCAAGGATCGGTCTTAGGACCTTTGCTGTTTTTAATATATGTCAATAACATCAGCAAAATAGGACTAACAGGTCATGTAACCTTATATGCTGATGACACCTGCCTCTTCTACTTTGGACGTAACCTACCTGATCTAGTAAACCAAGCACAAATTGATCTACATAAGTTTAACATCTGGTGTCAAAGTAACTTGCTCACAATAAACACTAAAAAAACTACTTACATGATATTTTCGGCCAAAAATAAAAAAACCCCGCCATATGGACCTTTATCTATAAATGGCGCAATAATACACCGTTCTCGTCAAGAAAAATATCTTGGTCTTCAATTAGACGATAAGCTTGACTGGCGAGCTCATATTCAACACGTAAATTCGAAGGTCTCGTCAGTAACAGGGGCATTACGAAGATCTGCAGGTTGTATACCCCGTAAAGTCCGCATGACTATATACAACTCACTAGTCAAATCACACTTGGAATATTTAATACAAATATGGGGGTGTGCTACAAAAACAAATCTTAAACAACTTCAGGTATCGCAAAATAAACTAGTAAAAACCCTTTTCAATTACGACTACCTGACAAACACACGTTCTCTCTATGAACAAACAAAAATATTTAATTTAAAACAACTTTATACATACACAACTTGCATTCTAATTAAAAAAATATTGACTAACCAAATACACACACAAATATCATTCACAAAAAGATCTTTTAAACATAGCTTGCGAAATACAAATAAAATCAAATTAAAACCTCCAAGAACTTCATATGGTAAAAGAAATATTATGTATGAAGGTGCACAATTATTTAATGATCTACCAAACGATACTAAAGATTGTAAAACCATGCCTATGTTCAAAACTAAACTGAAAAAATATATTTATGCCAATGTTTTTTAAACGTATTTACCGCCCGACCATCTGGATAATATTTAGATTAATTATAACTAGGTTATTTAGTTATAATTTATACATACTTAAGCTCATTATAAGTGAATTATGTTCTTTATGAGTAAATAAATTCGTTAAACCTAAACCTAAGAAGGGATAGAAGAACAATTGAAGGGATGAGATCAAAAAGAGTTTAACTGATTTTTTTTCACAAAATGACTTATTGGTATCGTTGGATTCAGCGTGAAATTATCTACAATAATACATTCTCAAAATACCAAAACGAGGCTTAAATCTTGAGATTGCCAGTCTAAAAACGGTTTATCTGACACAGGACATACAGTTCGCTTAGCATAAAAACGTTATTATATTTATTTGATTATATTATATTCTTACAGTAATTGTATTAATTAGTACTATATTTAGTATTTTCAAAAAGAATTAAAACATTTTCAAGCAACTGAAACTTACATAAATATTTTCTATCACCTTATAAGCACTCTAAATTAAAATGACGCCGTTGAACTTTAAAGTTAATTTTATCGTAACTATCAATTTGACAGTTAAACCCTTTTTATTCTCAACCCTTCAATTATTTCATGACTCATTATAAATAGCATCTTTCTAAAGAAGATAACTAACTATTCGCTATTGAATGGAAATCTCTTAAAATTCGTGTTATTTAAGAGTTCCTGTAAGTCGCACAGCTCGACACCGTGAGATAGCTCATCCACACCTCGTAGATATCTCGAGAATCACAGTTCGATTCTCGAGATCATTTATTTATTTGAGTAGACTGGCCCGATAGATCAGTTGGTAGTAACCCTGCCTTCTGAACTGTGGGTTGTGGGTTCGATTCCCACCCAGGACAAACATTTGTGTGATGAACATAGGTGTTTGTTCTGTGTCTGGGTGTTATATTGTATTATATGTATATATTTACAAACATAAAGTATTTAAGTATTGTATCAGTTATCTGGTACCCATAATACGAGCTTTGCTTAGTTTGGGGCTAGATGGCGTTGTGTGAGATGTCCGCACATATTATTATTATTATTATCTAAAACATTTCAAGTTGTTTTGTACCATCTGAGGTATTACCACTGAGCTACAACATTGGGGCACTTCAAACGTCGGGTAAATAGAGTCTTAAAAGGTAGGCAACGCATTGGCAGCGCCTCCGGTGCTGCAGGTGTCTATAGGCGACGGTAACTGCTTACCATCAAGCGGGCCGTAAGCTTGTTTGTCTGTCGATGTTATAAAAAACGTGCAATATTCACATGCATCTCATTTAAAAGCACTAAACTATGTAAAGTATTACTATTTACATTTATTGGGGTATTTATTTACACAGACAACTTCATTAGTTATTTCGGTTTCCCCCTCTATGATGCTTCTAGTTTGCTTCGGAATAAAATCACCGGAAGCAGTGAGTGAATGCCACCCTAGGTCTGTACAGTAGATAATTAGCATCTACCCCCTCTTTAATAATTATATTTGAATATGCAGCCGATGTCAGGCTTAAAGCGCAGTGTACATTTAATTAAACACGTATGTTATAATAATTATTATCAGTCTAAAAATATACGAACGGCCTTTAAGTGAATTTACCGAACTGATTAAAATCAAAGTTCAAATTTTTAGAGATGGCATTACTCTATGTTCATCATTACCTTCGACCGGAGGTTCGTAAACAGTTACGGTAGAAGAAAAATTCTTCTTAATACGATAATAATTGCTGTGGAATACGTTTTTTTCTTTACACGATATCGAGTTTTATTTCATCAATAGTTTCAGTGAAAAAATACATTTTCCTTGTAGGTAACTACTGATTTTTTTTTAATGTTTTGGCTCCACTTTTGTGTATTTAGCCAGTGTCAAGTAATTGATAATTTATCAAGTTAATGATATTTCACGCAAATACGTGTCAAGTCACAGGCGAAGTTATCAAGTCAAGTCATTTTCTAGTCAAAGTCATACTCCTAGTAAAGTGGTGTCAACTTTACTTGAAGCTTCTATGGAGTTTTGGAAACAACACGAAAAGAAACGTTTCGCCATCATTATACCATTTTCCCACACTCACGCCTTAAGCACTTAGCACAAGCACTTAGCGAATAGAATGCCACCAATTTTATGCACTAACACTGAAAATAACACAAGTTTTGGAAAATAATACAATGCGGTGAGGCGATATTTTTCGTTTTCCCGCCAAAACTCAACTACTGGATTTATACATAAGAAACTCTACGTCATATTACTTATTACAGCTAAACTTCATAATCATCTTCATCAGCTGTTCATCATTACACTTGAAGTCTCCCGTCAACTGTAATGATAAACATAGACCTCCCTCATAGAACGCCACTTAGATTGATTAGGTATATAGGGTAGGTAACTTTTGCATCCACTAACCTTATTTTTACTAGCCAAATTAGTTTTTTTATTAATCATTTTATTAGTTCTAGTAACTACTAAAACTAAGCATAATTAATCATGGACTAAAAAGATACATGCCAATAATTTTCAAAATGGAATCGTTTAACAATTCATGGTAAAAGCAAACTTAAACGTAGGCACAGTCATTTACCTATCAGTAATATTGTTTTCTATATTCTGTAAATATATATTACTCAAAGTTGTCTTCGGTAACCCTTTAACAAAAGTAGTATATGCAAACCGCCTAAGGCTAGGGCGGGCGGGCGCCACGTGTAGGGCGGCGTTAACGCTTCTCTGGACACGTTAATTGAAAGTGGATTGGAGGTGACAGTGTAGAACGAGCTTTATTTATTTTTTACACAGAGCTCGTACATCCCTTTGTGATTTTTGATTTGTCTGGCTGCTGAATTGTCCTGTATAAAATTGCAGATTATGCACTACTTTCGTTTTGAAAGAAAAGAAAAATATATGAACTATGAAAAGAAAATGTAAATGTTTTGGCGTAGCTGTACATAAGTTCATAATTTTAAATAAATAAAAAGATATATATTAATTTATTTGTTTTTATATATTTTTATATTATAATATAGAGACGCACTGTATAATTTAGAGAAGAGACAAAATAACAAATATAGAAAAACAGTTTTGGCGGGAAAACGAAAAAGTTTTATTATATTATTTTCCAAAACATGTGTTATTTTCAGTGTTAGTGCATAAATTGGTGGCATTTTAAGTGCTCGATTGTGGTAAAGTGGTATAATGATGGTGAAACGTTTCTTTTCGTGTTGTTTCCAAAACTTCATAGAAGCTTCTGGTAAAGTGGCCACCACTTTACTAGGAGTATGACTTGACTAGACTAGACTATGACTTGACTTGATGACATGACTTGACACAAATATGCATAATATTAATTACTTGAGAAATTATCAATTACTTGACACTCGCTAAATACACAAAAGTGTGGAGCCAAAACAGGAGTTCCATTAGCGAGCTTAACATCAGGTATACGACTAGCTCGTCACATCATTCACTAACATAAAAAATTACGTATAAAAAAAAATAGAAATCACGGCTTTGAAATAATATCGCCGCTGACAAAAAGGTGTCGTCGAAGCAATATTTTAACAAAAATGTGTCGCGACACGAAATTCAATGTTCGGTGTCGAGAGACCGCAGCCTGAAGCGACATCAAAGACGGGGTACAAGTTTTGGGGGAAAATATTAAATATTATTCAAAACGAATGATTAAATGTTATAATATTATTATAATTGTTGGAAATCCTAAGTGGTTTTAGTTTTAAAAAAAGTAAGTTTACAATCAAGCTAACAATATTTATTAAAATTTACTAAGAACCGACAATAATTAATAGCGTGATTTTATAGAACGTCCGTCGCCTCTGAGCGCTGCCCGAAAAGTGAGCCCGAGCCTTCTCCGTCGCTCGTATATATACTACGCCGCTTGCATCAGCTCCCGAAGTGAAGTATTTTGTAACACGGCCGTTCCTGCTTGCGTGTTGTCCTCAACAGCTGCTTCATCTTCAAGCGGCACATTGTCGTCGACCTCGGCCGTTGTGTCTTCTTCTATAACACAACAAAACATGATTTTAGGACCCGATGTACAGGCATAACGTTGGTAACTGAAACCATTTCAAAATTAAAATGAAGCTGTTGCTCAATTCAAAGAAATTTCAATTTAGAGAAATTCAACAGGTACTTGTAATAAACATTGAAAACGGAGACTGCAAAACAACTGTGTTAGAAGCACAAGCGTGCACTCAAGTACAACTAACGCAGTTTTCATAACAATTTTATGAAAAGATGTAAGAAGAAGTAATGGTTATAGGCGCATGTTAGCATTGTAAATAAAGAAAAATAAATGTATTGCGAATTTCAGAATTCCGGACTTCTAAACTTCGCCACACATTGTAATAGAAAACGGCAACTGTATGATATGACACTCATTAACACGTCATACATTTCAACAACGGTAACTGTATGACATGGCACTCACAAACCACGTCACACGTTGCAAAAACGGCCACTGTATGACATAACACTCACAAATAACGTAATACATTGAAAAAAGGGCAACTGTATGACATGGCACTCACAAACCACGTCACACATTGCAAAAACGGCAACTGTATAATGTAATACTCACAAATCACGTCATAAATAGCATAAACGGCAACTGTATAATGTAATACTCACAAATCACGTCATAAATAGCATAAACGGCAACTGTATGACATGGCACTCACAAACCACGTCACACATTGCAAAAACGGTAACTGTATAATGTAATACTCACAAATCACGTCATAAATAGCATAAACGGCAACTGTATGACATGGCACTCACAAACCACGTCACACATTGCAAAAACGGTAACTGTATAAGATAACATTCATAAATAACGTCATACTTTGCAAAAACGGCAACTGTATGACATAGCAATCACAAACCACGTCATATATTGCAAAAACGGCAACTATATGACATGGCAATCACAAGCCACGTCATACATTGAAAAAACGGCAACTATGTGGAGAGAATAATCTCGTCACATATTGCAAAAGGCAACTGCATGAAGAGGCATAGGCCACCTCACACATTGCAAATAGAGAGAAGGCAACTGTGCGAAATGATCACACATTGCAAACGACGCCACACAAAGTGCAGTCATCGCTGAGTCACATTGGTGAGACAGATATCCGCAGTGGAGAACGCAGAACAAGCCTCCAGCGTCCATTCGCCCCGCCAAAACACCATGTGATCGGCGGCCGCTTGCGTTGTCTTGCCATAAGACCCGCCGCGAAGTTTCGAGCTACAGCGGTGGGTGGCAGCACATGCAGGACCTTGTAGGGCCCCCGCATGCCAGAGTCCAGCTTTCCCGTAGATTGTGACGACCTGTTCACGAACACAAAATCGCCAACGGTGAAGGTTCGTGACTGCTGACGACCCTTGTTGACATAAGCGTCTTTGAGTTGCTGGTCAGCGTCTGGTAGTGTGGACGCAGTATTATTCATAACCGCATCTTAACGGTACCATTGCGAGTTCTGTTTTGAATGAATAACCGGGGATGTACCGTCTAAAGTAACAAAAACTAACTTAGTAGCATTAAAAATGTCTAACCTCTTTAGACATTGCTTGGCACTTACGTGTTAACAGAAACTTCTACCTTGTGCTCGCTCGGTCTCACCTGACCATTAGTAATCATTTGACCTTAGTAATCTATTTCAGTTGTAAAAAATTCAACGTTGATGGAAAATTCTGCCTCACTCTTTAGAATCACTATACTCGCGTTTTCGCTTGTTTTGTTGAACATAATCTTTGCGAAAAACACCACGACCTCGAACGGGTGTAATCTGATGAGGTTTCACATAAATGGACAGAAAACTCGCTAAATTCATAGCAGTTGCGCGAATTTGAGGATCAGTAACACCAGCGTGTAACTATCGCTACAATGAACTCGTCACTCAAATCGTTAACCATGCGTAACGTAACAACAAACGTCTAGCGTATTCTGCATACGTAGGGTAGTTATCTGAATTAGTTTTCATAACATCAAATAAAATGTTCGCGATATCTACTCGTATAGGGCACAATGCTTGAATTTGCGCTTGAAATTTGACCAACTACGGTCGTTACTATCCCACTCGTATAGCCACGACCTCGCGTCACCTTTAAGACAACACCTATACGTGCTAAACACTCACTGTCGTCCCGTCTATTTAGATTGCGCACATGATCAATTTGACTACACAACGAATCAAAATCATGCTAAGACAGATCGAAATTCGACATAAATACATGGTTCGATCTTACCGGCATGGCATCATAGCATTAATGAGGTTTTCGGTTACTTCACATATAACCATATCCGCGGTGGGCGGAGGCGTGCTTGAACATGGCACGGACAGGTCCAGACTTGCAGGGTACGACTCGGCGCTCGACGGCGCAGTCAGCGGGCAGACGGCTCGCACGACGCGGCTGGCGTGCCGGAGCATCCGGTGCAGGCGCCGACATGGCGCGCGATGTACTCGCAACAACACTTGCACTGCGTGTCCTGGAAACTTCCAAAACACCTAAGCGGTTTATGAAAATTTGAAGCTGAGCTTCTAAACCAGGAATAGACGTTCGATCTCATTCGTTCGATCGACTTTTACGTTTACTAGTCTCGGCCATAGCCACAAAAATTTAAGCGGATATTCTTTAAAATCACGACAGCAAAAGCAAAGCAATATTTAAAATCAGAATAACCAAGTCAGAATTGAGTTAGATCCCACTTCTGATGTTGGAAATCCTAAGTGGTTTTAGTTTTAAAAAAAGTAAGTTTACAATCAAGCTAACAATATTTATTAAAATTTACTAAGAACCGACAATAATTAATAGCGTGATTTTATAGAACGTCCGTCGCCTCTGAGCGCTGCCCGAAAAGTGAGCCCGAGCCTTCTCCGTCGCTCGTATATATACTACGCCGCTTGCATCAGCTCCCGAAGTGAAGTATTTTGTAACATAATATTATAATATTTTAAACAATAATATACGTTTAGGAACACACGTTTGTTTACATTATTACCGACGCCGGCACCGACCGAAAAGGGCGCGAAGTTTTCTCGTATACATTTGTTAAATTCATGGCAACTTGCAACCCAAATACTAAATGCTCATTGGTTGCTTGTTAATCATCGACTGTCTCAACCAATGAGTGCAGTATTTGACATGTTGACATGACACGAGTTTGACAAATGTACGAAAAGTGGGGAGTTTTGGCGGGAAAACGAAAAGATCGCGTCACCGCATTGTATTATTTTCCAATTTACCAATTACTTGACACTGGCTGAATACATAAAAAGTGTGGAGCCAAACAAACAAAAAAAACGTACGAGAAACCGGGAGCTAGGGATTTAAGTGTGAACTTAGCTGTCAGGTTTAAACAGACGGCCATTTATGGCATTGACGGAAGACTTATATGTACAATTTCTTCTGTTTAATGCTACCGATCGCATAATAAATCAAAATTATTTTGTGAGTTTATTATGTAGCCTCTAATCGCTGGAGCTAACTAAAATCAACCTCTATCCTTGAGTAACATAGGCTCTATTTTATTATGATACAAGCTTGCGCCCACGTCTGCGCTCGCTTTATAGTTGGTACCACTCAACTCCGTAACCAGAACGAATATAATAAATATTAATCAACGATATCAGGTAGGAAAATTGGTATGGTTTACTTTTATGTTTTTATGTTAGTTAATGATGTGACGGGTTCGTCGTTCACCTTATTAGAACAGTGGTGACGATTCTGTGTCGCATTCTCTAAAATTAAAGTAAACTTAAAATATGGCGGTACTCTTCTGATAAAGGGGAAATGAAAAAGACGGAAATATGTTAATTTCGTTTAGCTTTAGAGCATGCGACACAGAATCGACACCAGTGTCACTCACAAAACTCTAAAACATATACAGCCTTATTAATAAACACGAAATAGCTTTAGATTAATTACACCATCTTTTGTCTCTTTCGATCCAGCTAAATATTCCAGTAGCAAAAAAAGGACAAAAGCTGAAGTAACTAGCCCAAAACTAATGCCCGTTTATTAATAAGGCTGATAATGTTTCGCGTTACACTGCACTGCGCACATCATCCTGAGACATCAGCACAGTCTGGTAATAAGATTACTTGACTGTGAGATCACATCATAAAGTCTCAATTGCCCAGTAATTTCGCTAGCTACAGTGCCCTTCAAACCGGAACACAGAAGTGCTTGCGCACTACTGCTTGGTGGCAGAATAACTGGCAAAGCGGTGGTACCTAGACGAACTTTGCCGAGAAGTCCTACCTAGTAAAAATTAGATGTTTGAAATGTAATATTTTTTCAAAAAGTTTAGTATATTATTTCGCATGAGACCTTCACAGGAAGCGAATCTAAGTAAATGTTTTCTTTAACTTGTACCAAATCTCTTGGGTCCCGAATCGCTATCCATTCTGCGCGCCTCTATTCGCGCGGCAAAATGAGATATCAGTAGATATTGAATGACGCTTGCGTTGTGAACGGGGCTTTATAATAATACCCTTTTTTTTGTCCCGCACAAAGAACCACTGAATCGCAGCTTTGGGTTGCAGTAGGTGGCGTAAATTGTATTGTTTTGTTTTGTTTTTGTATCATAAAGCGCTAGGCAGTGTGGGAAATTGGGACAGTTGGTTCGATTATTGGTATTATTGTGTGTGCCTACTCGATGAAGTGTATGATTGAGACTCAGAGGTTTCTAAATGCTTAATGAAGATTTATTACCTCGTCGTCGCCGCCCGAGACACGTCTTGAGCGACCCGGATGATCCTATAGCAGCCGTAGTATCGGCTGCGCTAGGATCACCGGACCAGTCTAGCCCTTCTGGCTCAGGTACAGCACCGGTATAGGATACCAGCGTAACACAATCAGACGCCGAACCCGCCGGCGAGGTCGACGTACCCCCCGTAGGTTAGCTAGAACGGTCGCGACTTTCAGTGGATGTAGTCTTCTCGATCCTCTTATCCCGGCAACGGCCCAAGCCGAGGCTCGCACCCCAGGTGTGCCCTTGACCTAGTTGCCTCCCACTTTTGATGGCTGGGCGCTTTAATCGCCTGCCCTCCCTGACGTGACGCTGTAAAGGTCGATAGAGACCAATGGCAAAAAAATGGAGATTTATAAATGAGTATTAATAATGATAATTATAACTAACTAGGATTCCCTGTATCTAGTGATCCAGGACTACGAGGACCATGGTCCCACAGCACCCAGACTCAGAACAAGTACCTATTTAAGCTATTTTTTTGACTGGCCCGATAGCTCAGTTGGTAGTAACCCTTACTTCTGGACTGTGGGTTGTGGGTTCGATCCCCACCCAGGACAAACATTTGTGTGATGGACATCGATGTTTGTTCTGTGTCTGGGTGTTATATTGTACTCTATGTATGTATTTACAAACAAAAAGTATCTAAGTATTGTATATCAGTTATCTGGTTCCCATAGTACAAGCTTTGCTTAGTTTGGGACTAGATGGCGCTGTGTGAAATGTCCACAGATATTTATTATTTATTTATTTATTATTATTATTTTTAGTTTACACAAATACTTGTCGTACACTATTCTTATTATTATTCATGTAAAAAATTGTTAGCCGACTCGGTATCACGTAACCTAATTAGGAACGCGGCTAACAAGCTGCTTACAAAACATCTCAGCGATATATCAGCCTATCCTTTCTGTCATATGAAGCCATACGTCCTCGAGGTCAAATTACCTCGGATCGAGCTCGAGAGGTCAGCCAAATAATCGTGTACTAACAAGGACCCTTGTCAGCTGCCAACGACAGAAAATCGGAGTTTCAGCGCAAAAACGCTGTAGCTGTTTCTTTTTTGAGGCTATTTTTATAAGCTTGGTATGTAATAGCTTCCCTGGCTTAAGTCGCTATGAAAAAAGAATGCAAAATTAAGTTTATCCACTTCATATTATTTATTCTACGCACAATAATTTATAGATTTACTCGTAAAAACATAATTATATCATTGTACATGCAATATAATTCATAAATAATTCTCGTCTACAGATTAGATAATTATTATTACTTTTCCGATTAAAGTTATGCCATGTGGGAACAGCTGTGCATGATTTATAACCAACTAGTGAGTGTTATTTAATAGTACGAGATCCCGCTGCAGGATTGGTGTGCTCATCGACTTTTTGTTTAAAACCAAATTTTTATGTTTATTTATAGTTAAGAGAATATATATTTACTAGGGTGCCTATCAAAATTTGGCCGCCATTATTTTTAATTAAATTATTTTTAATTGATTTTTGGTAAAAAATTTCGTTTATTTATTTTTTAAATAAAATAACGTCTACATCACGGTAATTAATATGAAGATTCTAAAAAATCACGGTTGCCGTTGCGCACCTGGCCGCACCTCTTTGCAGCCAGGTGTAAACAGGTATGATTTCGATAAATTTATACGTTTATAACCTATTTTTATTAATTATATGTCAAATTGAAGCTAATTTTTTTCTATTAATTATCATATAAAGTTGCTTAATTAAATCTGGCCGCAAATAAGGGTTACTGGCTGTTAAAGATAATAAATATTTAAGGTAGAGTGAAAGAGAGGTAGCGCGTAACATCATTTGTCAGACGAGGACAGCGATTGCCGGCTGTGCGACGCTTTTAAGCCATTGCGCATGCGTCGAATGTTAGTGTTCTCAACTGAACAGATGCAGCATTTTTATTCTAACATAAAAACCACGCTGTTTTGGAGTTCGTAATAAACAACGTTTTATATTTACATTGTTATTTTATTTGTGCATCTAAAAATTATTATATTAATTAACGTAAAATAAAATTGATAAAGATGAAGTCGTGTTTTTTGTGTAACGAAAAAAGCAATGTACTCGAGTTTAATAATGTATCATTCCAAAAGTGCTCGCTAATGTTATTGTTTCGTCGTAAAAAAAAATATAAATATCATGACCTTTTATTTACAATTGACTCTACTAATGATTTTGGATATCATTCAGAGTGTCTAAAAAAAATTGTGGTTCTGAAGCAAAAAGATAAACAAGAATTTGAAGATTTTTGCAAAACACAAACCGTAAGTAAAAGTTGAGTTGAATTTAAGAATAATATAGGTTATAGTTGCAATATAAATGACACAGTTCTAACTTTGAGGTTTTTTTGTTAAAAATTATTTTTTTTTAATTTCTTATTTTTATAAAAATGAATTACTGCATTTATCAAAAAATTAACAATTTAACAAATATAATTAATACATTTTTTAAATAATTATTTATTTAAAAAATTGATTAATGTCCTTTTTTCAAAATGTAATTAGTAAAATTTTTTTTTTTTATTTATCATTAAAAATTTTTTTTTCTTTGTTATATTAATAACTTAAAAAAATACTTAATGCATAATTTGAAGACATGAATAATTTAAAAACTCTACTAATGCATTTAAAAAAAAAATGATAATTTAAAAAATTAAATAATTAATTTTTTCAAAAATCAACGATTAAGTAAAAATAATAAACTAAAAAAAATTATTAATATTTATTTTTATCGAAGAACGTAGTACCATCAACTAATTTCTACTATATTACATTTCTCAGACAGGTACAATTTACCTGGTAGTCGAACCTTTTTGAACCTTATTTTAAACAAACAATAAAATCATTCAGCAGTATAATGTGGAGAAATAAATGCTATTACTGACTTTCTCTGTTGACTCTCCGTTATATTTTTACAAAAAAAAATATGTCTTCGTCTATATTTGAAAAATTAAAGAAAAAAACGATTGTATATTTATACTCATTTAGATCGACTTGATATTTTCATTTAATCATATCAAATACAATGAAAATAGTGTTGTTGAATGACAATAAATGATATTTAACTATAACACCATATTGTTAATAATTTGCAGATTCCGAGGCTTCCTTCTGATCTCTATGAACAAAGTATTCCTGCTGTAACCAGTGATCTAGTAAGTACATACAGCAGTAATAATAATATTAATCGAATATCAAAAAAACATTTCTACAGCCAAGCTTTTGATACAAATTTTCTTTCAACACATACATTTACTTTGCAGGAAGAATCAAGAGCTACATTGAATGATCAACCTACCACACTTTCAGTAGACGACCAGTCTAGTATGACTGTTTCAAACGAGCAGCCTAGTACATCTACGCAGGAGGATGATAATTCTCAGCTTTATCAAGATTTGTCATCTACTGCTACAGTATCCCAGCAAGCTATTTCATCGACACCCAAAAACAAAAAGTCAGCCTGCCTTTTCTGTGATCACGTTGAGAAAAAAGTTGGTAAAAGAAGAATTTATGTATCATTTCCGCAATGTGAAGCAACAGTTGAAACAATAAAATCAATGGCCGCAAAATTAAATGATTCAAAGCTATTAACGAAACTAGAAAACCCTCAATCTGTTGCTTATCATTCAACTTGTTTTTCATCATATCAGATGTCACTGAAACAGCAATGTAAGGAACACTCAGAGCCAAGATATTGGCACAAAACTCGTCAATTTCATCAGTCAGCATTCAGTGCGATTTCGGAAATTATAATGGCGGAAATTATTGAGAAAAATCGCATTATGTTTCTCACTGATTTGTTATCTCAATATAAATCATTGCTGTTGGAATTTTCTGAAGGTCAAGTACGCGCTGAAGATCTACAAGAATATCGTGCTGAAAATTTAGAAAACAAAATTATAAAAGCTTTTGGCGATCGAGTTACTATAGAGTCATCCTTGGGACCTACAAAAAGGAAAATTGTCTATCAGTATGACATGGACTCGTCACGATTAGCTTTAGAAATAGCTAAGTTACAATCTACTGAAAAGAATCGATGCAGAGATGTCGCTTACGAATTGCGAAACTGTATAACATCTCAAGAAAGAATGAAGCTGCCGGATAATCTGACTCCAGAGGATGTCATTCTCGGAGAGTGTAATATTCCAGAACAATTATTTAATTTCGTGTGTGACTTAGTTCAAGGACCAGATACTCGACGTAAAAATTCAGATGACGACTTAGTGAAAATAAAGTCTGTGTGTAGTGATCTGATTTATATTGTAACCAAAGGTAGAGTCAAACCGTCAAAACATCTTACGCTCGGGTTGTCAATGAAATCCATGACAAGTTCACGAAAAGTTCTAACGATATTGAACAGATATGGACATACAATAGGCTATAATTTAGCTGAAGAAATTGAAACTGAGATGACGTATAGTTCCCAAAAAGAAAACAATGTTATACCTGCCGGTATTAGCAGAGTTGATGGACTAAGTACGCACGTAGCTTTCGATAATTTTGACCGTTTCGTCGATACAGCCACTGGGAAAGATACTCTGCACGATACAGTCGGTATCATTTATCAATTTCACAGTGAAAATGATGACCCTAATAATATGGACAGTTCGGATACTTCTGATTCAGAATCCTTAGGCGCATATGTCCATGAAGGTCCCACAGAGCCTCTTGCAAGAGTTCGTAAGAGACGGCGTTTTGAAGCACCTTCAAAAGAAATTCGTCCCTTCGTAAAGACACCTTTTACAAGTATGACGTTTCTTCCTTTTCAGACAATTACTGAGATAATCGATGCATGTCACTCAGAAAAATTGATTGCAATTGATAAAGATTTGATTTGGAGTATGTCTTTATCTCGAATAGATTCGGTACCCATGTGGTTAGGTTATAACTGCAAAATAAGCATTGATGGAAGTAAAATTCAGAAAGTCGAGTACTTATCACCAATAAATGAATCTCCTACGTCGTTAGCTGTTGTTCAGGAAACTCTTAACATTGCAAAGGAAGTTGCTAAGAATTGTAATCAACAGCAAATTATAGCTACTTACGATTTAGCAATAGCCAAATTAGCTATGCAGATTCAACATACTAAAAAACCAGAATTTGACAATATATTCATTAATTTAGGCGCATTCCATACCCAAATGGCTTTCTTTAAAGCAATTGGAAAGTATATTGACTCCAGTGGATTAATAGAGATTTTAGTTGAAGCTGAGGCATTAGCAGGAGGTTTAATGTTTTGGCTCCACTTTTGTGTATTTAGCCAGTGTCAAGTAATTGATAATTTATCAAGTTAATGATATTTCACGCAAATACGTGTCAAGTCACAGGCGAAGTTATCAAGTCAAGTCATTTTCTAGTCAAAGTCATACTCCTAGTAAAGTGGTGTCAACTTTACTTGAAGCTTCTATGGAGTTTTGGAAACAACACGAAAAGAAACGTTTCGCCATCATTATACCATTTTCCCACACTCACGCCTTAAGCACTTAGCACAAGCACTTAGCGAATAGAATGCCACCAATTTTATGCACTAACACTGAAAATAACACAAGTTTTGGAAAATAATACAATGCGGTGAGGCGATATTTTTCGTTTTCCCGCCAAAACTCAACTACTGGATTTATACATAAGAAACTCTACGTCATATTACTTATTACAGCTAAACTTCATAATCATCTTCATCAGCTGTTCATCATTACACTTGAAGTCTCCCGTCAACTGTAATGATAAACATAGACCTCCCTCATAGAACGCCACTTAGATTGATTAGGTATATAGGGTAGGTAACTTTTGCATCCACTAACCTTATTTTTACTAGCCAAATTAGTTTTTTTATTAATCATTTTATTAGTTCTAGTAACTACTAAAACTAAGCATAATTAATCATGGACTAAAAAGATACATGCCAATAATTTTCAAAATGGAATCGTTTAACAATTCATGGTAAAAGCAAACTTAAACGTAGGCACAGTCATTTACCTATCAGTAATATTGTTTTCTATATTCTGTAAATATATATTACTCAAAGTTGTCTTCGGTAACCCTTTAACAAAAGTAGTATATGCAAACCGCCTAAGGCTAGGGCGGGCGGGCGCCACGTGTAGGGCGGCGTTAACGCTTCTCTGGACACGTTAATTGAAAGTGGATTGGAGGTGACAGTGTAGAACGAGCTTTATTTATTTTTTACACAGAGCTCGTACATCCCTTTGTGATTTTTGATTTGTCTGGCTGCTGAATTGTCCTGTATAAAATTGCAGATTATGCACTACTTTCGTTTTGAAAGAAAAGAAAAATATATGAACTATGAAAAGAAAATGTAAATGTTTTGGCGTAGCTGTACATAAGTTCATAATTTTAAATAAATAAAAAGATATATATTAATTTATTTGTTTTTATATATTTTTATATTATAATATAGAGACGCACTGTATAATTTAGAGAAGAGACAAAATAACAAATATAGAAAAACAGTTTTGGCGGGAAAACGAAAAAGTTTTATTATATTATTTTCCAAAACATGTGTTATTTTCAGTGTTAGTGCATAAATTGGTGGCATTTTAAGTGCTCGATTGTGGTAAAGTGGTATAATGATGGTGAAACGTTTCTTTTCGTGTTGTTTCCAAAACTTCATAGAAGCTTCTGGTAAAGTGGCCACCACTTTACTAGGAGTATGACTTGACTAGACTAGACTATGACTTGACTTGATGACATGACTTGACACAAATATGCATAATATTAATTACTTGAGAAATTATCAATTACTTGACACTCGCTAAATACACAAAAGTGTGGAGCCAAAACAGGAGTTCCATTAGCGAGCTTAACATCAGGTATACGACTAGCTCGTCACATCATTCACTAACATAAAAAATTACGTATAAAAAAAAATAGAAATCACGGCTTTGAAATAATATCGCCGCTGACAAAAAGGTGTCGTCGAAGCAATATTTTAACAAAAATGTGTCGCGACACGAAATTCAATGTTCGGTGTCGAGAGACCGCAGCCTGAAGCGACATCAAAGACGGGGTACAAGTTTTGGGGGAAAATATTAAATATTATTCAAAACGAATGATTAAATGTTATAATATTATTATAATTGTTGGAAATCCTAAGTGGTTTTAGTTTTAAAAAAAGTAAGTTTACAATCAAGCTAACAATATTTATTAAAATTTACTAAGAACCGACAATAATTAATAGCGTGATTTTATAGAACGTCCGTCGCCTCTGAGCGCTGCCCGAAAAGTGAGCCCGAGCCTTCTCCGTCGCTCGTATATATACTACGCCGCTTGCATCAGCTCCCGAAGTGAAGTATTTTGTAACACGGCCGTTCCTGCTTGCGTGTTGTCCTCAACAGCTGCTTCATCTTCAAGCGGCACATTGTCGTCGACCTCGGCCGTTGTGTCTTCTTCTATAACACAACAAAACATGATTTTAGGACCCGATGTACAGGCATAACGTTGGTAACTGAAACCATTTCAAAATTAAAATGAAGCTGTTGCTCAATTCAAAGAAATTTCAATTTAGAGAAATTCAACAGGTACTTGTAATAAACATTGAAAACGGAGACTGCAAAACAACTGTGTTAGAAGCACAAGCGTGCACTCAAGTACAACTAACGCAGTTTTCATAACAATTTTATGAAAAGATGTAAGAAGAAGTAATGGTTATAGGCGCATGTTAGCATTGTAAATAAAGAAAAATAAATGTATTGCGAATTTCAGAATTCCGGACTTCTAAACTTCGCCACACATTGTAATAGAAAACGGCAACTGTATGATATGACACTCATTAACACGTCATACATTTCAACAACGGTAACTGTATGACATGGCACTCACAAACCACGTCACACGTTGCAAAAACGGCCACTGTATGACATAACACTCACAAAGGACGTAATACATTGAAAAAAGGGCAACTGTATGACATGGCACTCACAAACCACGTCACACATTGCAAAAACGGCAACTGTATAATGTAATACTCACAAATCACGTCATAAATAGCATAAACGGCAACTGTATAATGTAATACTCACAAATCACGTCATAAATAGCATAAACGGCAACTGTATGACATGGCACTCACAAACCACGTCACACATTGCAAAAACGGTAACTGTATAATGTAATACTCACAAATCACGTCATAAATAGCATAAACGGCAACTGTATGACATGGCACTCACAAACCACGTCACACATTGCAAAAACGGTAACTGTATAAGATAACATTCATAAATAACGTCATACTTTGCAAAAACGGCAACTGTATGACATAGCAATCACAAACCACGTCATATATTGCAAAAACGGCAACTATATGACATGGCAATCACAAGCCACGTCATACATTGAAAAAACGGCAACTATGTGGAGAGAATAATCTCGTCACATATTGCAAAAGGCAACTGCATGAAGAGGCATAGGCCACCTCACACATTGCAAATAGAGAGAAGGCAACTGTGCGAAATGATCACACATTGCAAACGACGCCACACAAAGTGCAGTCATCGCTGAGTCACATTGGTGAGACAGATATCCGCAGTGGAGAACGCAGAACAAGCCTCCAGCGTCCATTCGCCCCGCCAAAACACCATGTGATCGGCGGCCGCTTGCGTTGTCTTGCCATAAGACCCGCCGCGAAGTTTCGAGCTACAGCGGTGGGTGGCAGCACATGCAGGACCTTGTAGGGCCCCCGCATGCCAGAGTCCAGCTTTCCCGTAGATTGTGACGACCTGTTCACGAACACAAAATCGCCAACGGTGAAGGTTCGTGACTGCTGACGACCCTTGTTGACATAAGCGTCTTTGAGTTGCTGGTCAGCGTCTGGTAGTGTGGACGCAGTATTATTCATAACCGCATCTTAACGGTACCATTGCGAGTTCTGTTTTGAATGAATAACCGGGGATGTACCGTCTAAAGTAACAAAAACTAACTTAGTAGCATTAAAAATGTCTAACCTCTTTAGACATTGCTTGGCACTTACGTGTTAACAGAAACTTCTACCTTGTGCTCGCTCGGTCTCACCTGACCATTAGTAATCATTTGACCTTAGTAATCTATTTCAGTTGTAAAAAATTCAACGTTGATGGAAAATTCTGCCTCACTCTTTAGAATCACTATACTCGCGTTTTCGCTTGTTTTGTTGAACATAATCTTTGCGAAAAACACCACGACCTCGAACGGGTGTAATCTGATGAGGTTTCACATAAATGGACAGAAAACTCGCTAAATTCATAGCAGTTGCGCGAATTTGAGGATCAGTAACACCAGCGTGTAACTATCGCTACAATGAACTCGTCACTCAAATCGTTAACCATGCGTAACGTAACAACAAACGTCTAGCGTATTCTGCATACGTAGGGTAGTTATCTGAATTAGTTTTCATAACATCAAATAAAATGTTCGCGATATCTACTCGTATAGGGCACAATGCTTGAATTTGCGCTTGAAATTTGACCAACTACGGTCGTTACTATCCCACTCGTATAGCCACGACCTCGCGTCACCTTTAAGACAACACCTATACGTGCTAAACACTCACTGTCGTCCCGTCTATTTAGATTGCGCACATGATCAATTTGACTACACAACGAATCAAAATCATGCTAAGACAGATCGAAATTCGACATAAATACATGGTTCGATCTTACCGGCATGGCATCATAGCATTAATGAGGTTTTCGGTTACTTCACATATAACCATATCCGCGGTGGGCGGAGGCGTGCTTGAACATGGCACGGACAGGTCCAGACTTGCAGGGTACGACTCGGCGCTCGACGGCGCAGTCAGCGGGCAGACGGCTCGCACGACGCGGCTGGCGTGCCGGAGCATCCGGTGCAGGCGCCGACATGGCGCGCGATGTACTCGCAACAACACTTGCACTGCGTGTCCTGGAAACTTCCAAAACACCTAAGCGGTTTATGAAAATTTGAAGCTGAGCTTCTAAACCAGGAATAGACGTTCGATCTCATTCGTTCGATCGACTTTTACGTTTACTAGTCTCGGCCATAGCCACAAAAATTTAAGCGGATATTCTTTAAAATCACGACAGCAAAAGCAAAGCAATATTTAAAATCAGAATAACCAAGTCAGAATTGAGTTAGATCCCACTTCTGATGTTGGAAATCCTAAGTGGTTTTAGTTTTAAAAAAAGTAAGTTTACAATCAAGCTAACAATATTTATTAAAATTTACTAAGAACCGACAATAATTAATAGCGTGATTTTATAGAACGTCCGTCGCCTCTGAGCGCTGCCCGAAAAGTGAGCCCGAGCCTTCTCCGTCGCTCGTATATATACTACGCCGCTTGCATCAGCTCCCGAAGTGAAGTATTTTGTAACATAATATTATAATATTTTAAACAATAATATACGTTTAGGAACACACGTTTGTTTACATTATTACCGACGCCGGCACCGACCGAAAAGGGCGCGAAGTTTTCTCGTATACATTTGTTAAATTCATGGCAACTTGCAACCCAAATACTAAATGCTCATTGGTTGCTTGTTAATCATCGACTGTCTCAACCAATGAGTGCAGTATTTGACATGTTGACATGACACGAGTTTGACAAATGTACGAAAAGTGGGGAGTTTTGGCGGGAAAACGAAAAGATCGCGTCACCGCATTGTATTATTTTCCAATTTACCAATTACTTGACACTGGCTGAATACATAAAAAGTGTGGAGCCAAACAAACAAAAAAAACGTACGAGAAACCGGGAGCTAGGGATTTAAGTGTGAACTTAGCTGTCAGGTTTAAACAGACGGCCATTTATGGCATTGACGGAAGACTTATATGTACAATTTCTTCTGTTTAATGCTACCGATCGCATAATAAATCAAAATTATTTTGTGAGTTTATTATGTAGCCTCTAATCGCTGGAGCTAACTAAAATCAACCTCTATCCTTGAGTAACATAGGCTCTATTTTATTATGATACAAGCTTGCGCCCACGTCTGCGCTCGCTTTATAGTTGGTACCACTCAACTCCGTAACCAGAACGAATATAATAAATATTAATCAACGATATCAGGTAGGAAAATTGGTATGGTTTACTTTTATGTTTTTATGTTAGTTAATGATGTGACGGGTTCGTCGTTCACCTTATTAGAACAGTGGTGACGATTCTGTGTCGCATTCTCTAAAATTAAAGTAAACTTAAAATATGGCGGTACTCTTCTGATAAAGGGGAAATGAAAAAGACGGAAATATGTTAATTTCGTTTAGCTTTAGAGCATGCGACACAGAATCGACACCAGTGTCACTCACAAAACTCTAAAACATATACAGCCTTATTAATAAACACGAAATAGCTTTAGATTAATTACACCATCTTTTGTCTCTTTCGATCCAGCTAAATATTCCAGTAGCAAAAAAAGGACAAAAGCTGAAGTAACTAGCCCAAAACTAATGCCCGTTTATTAATAAGGCTGATAATGTTTCGCGTTACACTGCACTGCGCACATCATCCTGAGACATCAGCACAGTCTGGTAATAAGATTACTTGACTGTGAGATCACATCATAAAGTCTCAATTGCCCAGTAATTTCGCTAGCTACAGTGCCCTTCAAACCGGAACACAGAAGTGCTTGCGCACTACTGCTTGGTGGCAGAATAACTGGCAAAGCGGTGGTACCTAGACGAACTTTGCCGAGAAGTCCTACCTAGTAAAAATTAGATGTTTGAAATGTAATATTTTTTCAAAAAGTTTAGTATATTATTTCGCATGAGACCTTCACAGGAAGCGAATCTAAGTAAATGTTTTCTTTAACTTGTACCAAATCTCTTGGGTCCCGAATCGCTATCCATTCTGCGCGCCTCTATTCGCGCGGCAAAATGAGATATCAGTAGATATTGAATGACGCTTGCGTTGTGAACGGGGCTTTATAATAATACCCTTTTTTTTGTCCCGCACAAAGAACCACTGAATCGCAGCTTTGGGTTGCAGTAGGTGGCGTAAATTGTATTGTTTTGTTTTGTTTTTGTATCATAAAGCGCTAGGCAGTGTGGGAAATTGGGACAGTTGGTTCGATTATTGGTATTATTGTGTGTGCCTACTCGATGAAGTGTATGATTGAGACTCAGAGGTTTCTAAATGCTTAATGAAGATTTATTACCTCGTCGTCGCCGCCCGAGACACGTCTTGAGCGACCCGGATGATCCTATAGCAGCCGTAGTATCGGCTGCGCTAGGATCACCGGACCAGTCTAGCCCTTCTGGCTCAGGTACAGCACCGGTATAGGATACCAGCGTAACACAATCAGACGCCGAACCCGCCGGCGAGGTCGACGTACCCCCCGTAGGTTAGCTAGAACGGTCGCGACTTTCAGTGGATGTAGTCTTCTCGATCCTCTTATCCCGGCAACGGCCCAAGCCGAGGCTCGCACCCCAGGTGTGCCCTTGACCTAGTTGCCTCCCACTTTTGATGGCTGGGCGCTTTAATCGCCTGCCCTCCCTGACGTGACGCTGTAAAGGTCGATAGAGACCAATGGCAAAAAAATGGAGATTTATAAATGAGTATTAATAATGATAATTATAACTAACTAGGATTCCCTGTATCTAGTGATCCAGGACTACGAGGACCATGGTCCCACAGCACCCAGACTCAGAACAAGTACCTATTTAAGCTATTTTTTTGACTGGCCCGATAGCTCAGTTGGTAGTAACCCTTACTTCTGGACTGTGGGTTGTGGGTTCGATCCCCACCCAGGACAAACATTTGTGTGATGGACATCGATGTTTGTTCTGTGTCTGGGTGTTATATTGTACTCTATGTATGTATTTACAAACAAAAAGTATCTAAGTATTGTATATCAGTTATCTGGTTCCCATAGTACAAGCTTTGCTTAGTTTGGGACTAGATGGCGCTGTGTGAAATGTCCACAGATATTTATTATTTATTTATTTATTATTATTATTTTTAGTTTACACAAATACTTGTCGTACACTATTCTTATTATTATTCATGTAAAAAATTGTTAGCCGACTCGGTATCACGTAACCTAATTAGGAACGCGGCTAACAAGCTGCTTACAAAACATCTCAGCGATATATCAGCCTATCCTTTCTGTCATATGAAGCCATACGTCCTCGAGGTCAAATTACCTCGGATCGAGCTCGAGAGGTCAGCCAAATAATCGTGTACTAACAAGGACCCTTGTCAGCTGCCAACGACAGAAAATCGGAGTTTCAGCGCAAAAACGCTGTAGCTGTTTCTTTTTTGAGGCTATTTTTATAAGCTTGGTATGTAATAGCTTCCCTGGCTTAAGTCGCTATGAAAAAAGAATGCAAAATTAAGTTTATCCACTTCATATTATTTATTCTACGCACAATAATTTATAGATTTACTCGTAAAAACATAATTATATCATTGTACATGCAATATAATTCATAAATAATTCTCGTCTACAGATTAGATAATTATTATTACTTTTCCGATTAAAGTTATGCCATGTGGGAACAGCTGTGCATGATTTATAACCAACTAGTGAGTGTTATTTAATAGTACGAGATCCCGCTGCAGGATTGGTGTGCTCATCGACTTTTTGTTTAAAACCAAATTTTTATGTTTATTTATAGTTAAGAGAATATATATTTACTAGGGTGCCTATCAAAATTTGGCCGCCATTATTTTTAATTAAATTATTTTTAATTGATTTTTGGTAAAAAATTTCGTTTATTTATTTTTTAAATAAAATAACGTCTACATCACGGTAATTAATATGAAGATTCTAAAAAATCACGGTTGCCGTTGCGCACCTGGCCGCACCTCTTTGCAGCCAGGTGTAAACAGGTATGATTTCGATAAATTTATACGTTTATAACCTATTTTTATTAATTATATGTCAAATTGAAGCTAATTTTTTTCTATTAATTATCATATAAAGTTGCTTAATTAAATCTGGCCGCAAATAAGGGTTACTGGCTGTTAAAGATAATAAATATTTAAGGTAGAGTGAAAGAGAGGTAGCGCGTAACATCATTTGTCAGACGAGGACAGCGATTGCCGGCTGTGCGACGCTTTTAAGCCATTGCGCATGCGTCGAATGTTAGTGTTCTCAACTGAACAGATGCAGCATTTTTATTCTAACATAAAAACCACGCTGTTTTGGAGTTCGTAATAAACAACGTTTTATATTTACATTGTTATTTTATTTGTGCATCTAAAAATTATTATATTAATTAACGTAAAATAAAATTGATAAAGATGAAGTCGTGTTTTTTGTGTAACGAAAAAAGCAATGTACTCGAGTTTAATAATGTATCATTCCAAAAGTGCTCGCTAATGTTATTGTTTCGTCGTAAAAAAAAATATAAATATCATGACCTTTTATTTACAATTGACTCTACTAATGATTTTGGATATCATTCAGAGTGTCTAAAAAAAATTGTGGTTCTGAAGCAAAAAGATAAACAAGAATTTGAAGATTTTTGCAAAACACAAACCGTAAGTAAAAGTTGAGTTGAATTTAAGAATAATATAGGTTATAGTTGCAATATAAATGACACAGTTCTAACTTTGAGGTTTTTTTGTTAAAAATTATTTTTTTTTAATTTCTTATTTTTATAAAAATGAATTACTGCATTTATCAAAAAATTAACAATTTAACAAATATAATTAATACATTTTTTAAATAATTATTTATTTAAAAAATTGATTAATGTCCTTTTTTCAAAATGTAATTAGTAAAATTTTTTTTTTTTATTTATCATTAAAAATTTTTTTTTCTTTGTTATATTAATAACTTAAAAAAATACTTAATGCATAATTTGAAGACATGAATAATTTAAAAACTCTACTAATGCATTTAAAAAAAAAATGATAATTTAAAAAATTAAATAATTAATTTTTTCAAAAATCAACGATTAAGTAAAAATAATAAACTAAAAAAAATTATTAATATTTATTTTTATCGAAGAACGTAGTACCATCAACTAATTTCTACTATATTACATTTCTCAGACAGGTACAATTTACCTGGTAGTCGAACCTTTTTGAACCTTATTTTAAACAAACAATAAAATCATTCAGCAGTATAATGTGGAGAAATAAATGCTATTACTGACTTTCTCTGTTGACTCTCCGTTATATTTTTACAAAAAAAAATATGTCTTCGTCTATATTTGAAAAATTAAAGAAAAAAACGATTGTATATTTATACTCATTTAGATCGACTTGATATTTTCATTTAATCATATCAAATACAATGAAAATAGTGTTGTTGAATGACAATAAATGATATTTAACTATAACACCATATTGTTAATAATTTGCAGATTCCGAGGCTTCCTTCTGATCTCTATGAACAAAGTATTCCTGCTGTAACCAGTGATCTAGTAAGTACATACAGCAGTAATAATAATATTAATCGAATATCAAAAAAACATTTCTACAGCCAAGCTTTTGATACAAATTTTCTTTCAACACATACATTTACTTTGCAGGAAGAATCAAGAGCTACATTGAATGATCAACCTACCACACTTTCAGTAGACGACCAGTCTAGTATGACTGTTTCAAACGAGCAGCCTAGTACATCTACGCAGGAGGATGATAATTCTCAGCTTTATCAAGATTTGTCATCTACTGCTACAGTATCCCAGCAAGCTATTTCATCGACACCCAAAAACAAAAAGTCAGCCTGCCTTTTCTGTGATCACGTTGAGAAAAAAGTTGGTAAAAGAAGAATTTATGTATCATTTCCGCAATGTGAAGCAACAGTTGAAACAATAAAATCAATGGCCGCAAAATTAAATGATTCAAAGCTATTAACGAAACTAGAAAACCCTCAATCTGTTGCTTATCATTCAACTTGTTTTTCATCATATCAGATGTCACTGAAACAGCAATGTAAGGAACACTCAGAGCCAAGATATTGGCACAAAACTCGTCAATTTCATCAGTCAGCATTCAGTGCGATTTCGGAAATTATAATGGCGGAAATTATTGAGAAAAATCGCATTATGTTTCTCACTGATTTGTTATCTCAATATAAATCATTGCTGTTGGAATTTTCTGAAGGTCAAGTACGCGCTGAAGATCTACAAGAATATCGTGCTGAAAATTTAGAAAACAAAATTATAAAAGCTTTTGGCGATCGAGTTACTATAGAGTCATCCTTGGGACCTACAAAAAGGAAAATTGTCTATCAGTATGACATGGACTCGTCACGATTAGCTTTAGAAATAGCTAAGTTACAATCTACTGAAAAGAATCGATGCAGAGATGTCGCTTACGAATTGCGAAACTGTATAACATCTCAAGAAAGAATGAAGCTGCCGGATAATCTGACTCCAGAGGATGTCATTCTCGGAGAGTGTAATATTCCAGAACAATTATTTAATTTCGTGTGTGACTTAGTTCAAGGACCAGATACTCGACGTAAAAATTCAGATGACGACTTAGTGAAAATAAAGTCTGTGTGTAGTGATCTGATTTATATTGTAACCAAAGGTAGAGTCAAACCGTCAAAACATCTTACGCTCGGGTTGTCAATGAAATCCATGACAAGTTCACGAAAAGTTCTAACGATATTGAACAGATATGGACATACAATAGGCTATAATTTAGCTGAAGAAATTGAAACTGAGATGACGTATAGTTCCCAAAAAGAAAACAATGTTATACCTGCCGGTATTAGCAGAGTTGATGGACTAAGTACGCACGTAGCTTTCGATAATTTTGACCGTTTCGTCGATACAGCCACTGGGAAAGATACTCTGCACGATACAGTCGGTATCATTTATCAATTTCACAGTGAAAATGATGACCCTAATAATATGGACAGTTCGGATACTTCTGATTCAGAATCCTTAGGCGCATATGTCCATGAAGGTCCCACAGAGCCTCTTGCAAGAGTTCGTAAGAGACGGCGTTTTGAAGCACCTTCAAAAGAAATTCGTCCCTTCGTAAAGACACCTTTTACAAGTATGACGTTTCTTCCTTTTCAGACAATTACTGAGATAATCGATGCATGTCACTCAGAAAAATTGATTGCAATTGATAAAGATTTGATTTGGAGTATGTCTTTATCTCGAATAGATTCGGTACCCATGTGGTTAGGTTATAACTGCAAAATAAGCATTGATGGAAGTAAAATTCAGAAAGTCGAGTACTTATCACCAATAAATGAATCTCCTACGTCGTTAGCTGTTGTTCAGGAAACTCTTAACATTGCAAAGGAAGTTGCTAAGAATTGTAATCAACAGCAAATTATAGCTACTTACGATTTAGCAATAGCCAAATTAGCTATGCAGATTCAACATACTAAAAAACCAGAATTTGACAATATATTCATTAATTTAGGCGCATTCCATACCCAAATGGCTTTCTTTAAAGCAATTGGAAAGTATATTGACTCCAGTGGATTAATAGAGATTTTAGTTGAAGCTGAGGCATTAGCAGGAGGTTCAATGAATAGTTTTTTAGACAGTAAACATTTCAATCGGTGTAAGCGGCTACATCCCTTGGCTTCTGGTGCTCTGCAGATTCTTCACTTTGAAAGATATTTATCAGAAATTGACACGGATGATGTTGAAACATTGAACGAAGATTTAAACTCAGTAATGAATTCTTCATGTGGAATCAATGAGAGCATTGTTTTACCTGATTCATTGCTTAAAATACTGGAGGGTTACAAACAGTTCCGCGAAATAACACTTCAGGGCGGCCATGGAAAGACAGCCCAATATTACTTGCAGTATACTGAACTTATTAACATATTTCTTCGATTTTCTAGAAGTATTCGTTGCAGTAATTTTCAGCTCTACTTAGATTCTATCTTCGAAATGTGTAATTACTTTTTTGCATTCAATCAGCCGAATTATGCCAAATGGGCTGCTATGTATTTAAACAACTTAATCAAACTGAAGGTTGAAAATTCAACTCTACTTAAGGAATTTCGTGAAGGTGCATTTGGTATTAGACGCACAAAATCATGCTTAGGCAGATCACCTGTCGACTTGACTTTGGAGCAGACGATTAATGCTGATGCCGGTAATACTTTGACTGGTGTTAGCCATTTTACAAATTCGATCGCTGCACGAGAAAGATGGGCTCTTAGTCATAGTGTCAGAACTAAAATTATGTCGTTTGTAAAAGCAGAAATCGGATTATCTCAAGCAGATGATACTTCTTATACGTTACAGAAGAATCGAATCGAGAAAGACTCTAAGACTCTTAACAATATTATTGGAACAATCAAGAAAACAATGAATCCTTTTTCAGAAAATATAGACAAAAATAGTTTGTTCAATTTGTCAACTGGTAAAGCGGCATCCTTAAATGTAGCCAATTTTTTACTCAACGTTAAGTCTTTAGGTGAAGAACAAAAGTTAAAATTTTTTTCGGAATGCTTTGAAGATTCATCAAGATTTGTGAGACCAATAACTCGTAATAAAATAAATAACTTCGCTTCAGATTGTATTAAAAAAAGTGTAAAGAGTACCACTGGAGACAAAAAAACATTACTTAAAATGGAACGAGATATTTTTGGACGTCTGTTAGCAATTGCTATAAATCAAAAAGTTGACATTGAGTATTGTCTGTCATTTCCTCTTGCGCCTGTACCTCCTGCACTATTCCACTGTTCAGGCGACATGATGAAGACGGATAAATCAACTTTAGGTAAACAATTGACTGCAAAAATAGCACCAGCTAATCCCGGACAAGTCGACGTAGAAATCATTGATGGTTTTTATTATTTGTATCTAATTGGCTCTACTTTGCCACAAACATTTGGAAAAATAGCAGAATCGATATTGATCAAACTTTGTTCGAAAAATGCTCCGGAAGTACACATCATATTTGATAGATATTTAACACCATCTATTAAAGATAGTGAACGACAAAATCGCGAAGGAATTGATATTCCATATACAATTAATGGCCCTTTGCAAAAAAGACCCAATGATTTTTTAAAAAGCTTGAAGAATTTCCGTTTCAAAGAAGTCTTCGTAAAATTCTTAGCTAGCCATTGGGTCGATGATTCTTTTGCTCCAATATTAGGAAACAAAAAAATTTATGTTACTGTTGGAGAGCAATGTTTTTCATATTGTTCTGTTGGAAATTTAGTAGTGAAAACTGAAGAAACTGAATTAGCATGTAAACATGAAGAAGCGGATACGAGAATTGTTTTCCACATAAGTAAAGTACCTGAAAATTCAAAAATTTTGGTAAAAGCATCAGACACGGACGTTTTAATAATTTTATTAGGTAATATGCATAAATTTCCTAATTTGCATATTTGGTTGGCAAACAGTTCATCAAGCAAAAATAAAAATAAAGATGAAGTTTACATAAACTGTACGGACTTATCAAAAAAATTAGGTGCGACTTTATGTCTTGCTCTTCCTGCTTTTCACGCCTACACGGGTTGCGACTACACGGCTGCATTTTTCAACAAAGGGAAACTTCGGCCCTTGAATTTATTAATTAAAAATCCAGAAATTCAACAGGTTTTTGCGTCTTTAACGAATCCTACTGACATCTTCAATGAAAACAAAATTGATGCAGTCCAAGAGTTTACGTGCCTTATGTATGGAATACCAAAGTGTCAAAGTGTAAATACCGCAAGATTTTTATTATTTAACAAAATGTACGCTTCAAAACAAAATAATGAAAAATTTATGAAGAGAATTAAAGGTTTGGACTCGACGCACATTCCACCGGAAATCTTTGAAACAAAAATTGTTGCGGACAATCTTTGTTAATTCGATGTGGTTAAATGCCACTGAACCAGACTGCATCAAATTCAGCCCAGAAAATAATGGCTGGCTGGTACTAGATGGTTTTTTAAAACCAACATGGTTCCTGGGAGACTCAACTCCAACGGAAGTTAATAGTGTGCTATGTGAATCCACGAACAAAGCTTCCGATAACGACGATTCTGATATTTGTAGCGATGAAAGTGATAGCTCCGATGACAGTACAACTGAAAGCTCCGATGATTCAGATTTTTAAATAAGAGTTACGGAAATATAAGAATTATAAGATAAATTTATTAATTTTTTAATTTGCTTAAATGTTTAATTAATATGTAACAGACAATTAAATACTTAAATAAAATCTAATAAAATTTTTGAATAATACTTTCGCAATAAAATTTTCTTTTACTTAAGTCACCTTGGTTTAATTTTTTTATTTTTTAAATTAATATTAAATATCGACGTTCTAATTAGCAAATTATCTAACTCCTTTTTAGAGAATCTTTTATTTGTACGAAAAAAACAATTACTTCAAAATTTATTATCATTTTAAAAAACCATTTAAAATCATTAATATCTAATAGAGATATAATATTTAAGTTTTAATCATTCAAATAATTTGTAATTGGATTATTGCTTCATCAAAATGTTAAAAAAATCACCCTCTAAAAAATAAGGAGTTAGACAAATTGCTAACTAGACCGTCGATATATCAAATTAATAATAATTTTTTGTTGCAATTTTTAAATTTGTCATTTTGAAAAAAATTACATATTTTTTGGAGTATTTATTATAAGTCGTCTCTATTACTCCCCGGTGGTTGAGAACACTAACGTTCGACGCATGCGCAATGGCTTAAAAGCGTCGCACAGCCGGCAATCGCTGTCCTCGTCTGACAAATGATGTTACGCGCTAACTCTCTTTCACTCTACCTTAAATATTTATTATCTTTAACAGCTAGTAACCCTTATTTGCGGCCAGATTTAATTAAGCAACTTTATATGATAATTAATAGAAAAAAATTAGCTTCAATTTGACATATAATTAATAAAAATAGGTTATAAACGTATAAATTTATCGAAATCATACCTGTTTACACCTGGCTGCAAAGAGGTGCGGCCAGGTGCGCAACGGCAACCGTGATTTTTTAGAATCTTCATATTAATTACCGTGATGTAGACGTTATTTTATTTAAAAAATAAATAAACGAAATTTTTTACCAAAAATCAATTAAAAATAATTTAATTAAAAATAATGGCGGCCAAATTTTGATAGGCACCCTAGTAAATATATATTCTCTTAACTATAAATAAACATAAAAATTTGGTTTTAAACAAAAAGTCGATGAGCACACCAATCCTGCAGCGGGATCTTAGACTATAAGTTTTAGATTAACATGTATATTTTCGAAGTCCTCCTTCATTGTTTCCGTGGTGTAGCGGTTATCACATCTGCCTAACACGCAGAAGGCCCCCGGTTCGATCCCGGGCGGAAACATAGTTTTTGGCCTCCTACAAAATGAAAAGGTCTAGTAATTTTTTTTTTTTAAATAATAATAACGCTCAACGATCACATACATAGATCCAGGAGACCCTAACTAGGATTCCCTGTGTCTAGGGACCCCGGAACTAAGACGATCATGGTTATTTTTTTCTGTGCACAAATTCTTGTCCTTCCCCGGGAATCGAGCCCAACGCCTTCAGTTTACGAGCCGACCTGCTCAACCATCACACCTTAGAGCCTTTCATAATCTGTTGTTGGAAATCCTAAGTGGTTTTAGTTTTAAAAAAATAAGTTTACAATCAAGCTAAGAATATTTATTAAGATTTACTAAGAACCGACAATAATTAATAGCGTGATTTTATAAAACGTCCGTCGCCTCTGAGCGCTGCCCGAAAAGTGAGCCCGAGCCTTCTTCGTCACTCGTATATATACTACGCCGCTTGCATCAGCTCCCGAAGTAAAAGTATTTTGTAACACGGCCGTTCCTGCTTGCGTGTTGTCCTCAACAGCTGCTTCATCTTCAAGCGGCACATTTTCGTCGACCTCGACCGTTGTGTCTTCTATAACACAACAAAACATGATTTTAGGACCCGATGTACAGGCATAACGTTGGTAACTGAAACCATTTCAAAATTAAAATGAAGCTGTTGCTCAATTCAAAGAAATTTCAATTTAGAGAAATTCAATAGGTACTTGTAATAAACATTGAAAACGGAGACTGCAAAACAACTGTGTTAGAAGCACAAGCGTGCACTCAAGTACAACCAACGCAGTTCTCATAACAATTTTATGAAAATTTGTAAGAACAAGTAAGGTTCCAACCGCATGTAAGAAAGTACTTTAGAACCTTAGCATAGAAAATAAAGAAAAATAAATGTATTGCGAATTTCAGAATTCCGGACTTCTAAACTTCGCCACACATTGTAATAGAAAACGGCGATAACATTCATAAGCCACATCATACATTGCAAAAACGGCAACCGTATGACGTGACACTCACAAATCACGTCAAACATTACAAAAACGGCAACTGTATGATGTAATACTCACAAATCACGTCATAAATAGCATAAACGGCAACTGTATGACATGGCACTCACAAACCACGTCATACATTGCAAAAACGGCAACTGTATGATATGATACTCACAAAACACGTCGTACATTGAAAACACGGCAACTGTATGACATAACACTCACAAATAACGTTCATACATTGCAAAAAACGGCAACTGTATGACATGGCACTCACAAACCACGTCATACATTGCAAAAACGGCAACTGTATGACATGGAAATCACAAGCCACGTCATACATTGCAAAAACGGCAACTATGTGGAGAGAATAATCTCGTCACATATTGCAAAAGGCAACTGCATGAAGAGGCATAGGCCACCTCACACATTGCAAATAGAGAGAAGGCAACTGTGCGAAATGATCACACATTGCAAACGACGCCACACAAAGTGCAGTCATCGCTGGGTCACATTGGTGAGACAGATATCCGCAGTGGAGAACGCAGAACAAGCCTCCAGCGTCCATTCGCCCCGCCAAAACACCATGTGATCGGCGGCCGCTTGCGTTGTCTTGCCATAAGACCCGCCGCGAAGTTTCGAGCTACAGCGGTGGGTGGCAGCACATGCAGGACCTTGTAGGGCCCCCGCATGCCAGAGTTCAGCTTTCCCGTAGATTGTGACGACCTGTTCACGAACACAAAATCGCCAACGGTGAAAGTTTGTGACTGCTGACGACCCTTGTTGACATAAGCGTCTTGGAGTTGCTGGTCAGCATCAGGTAGTGTGGACGCAGTATTATTCGTCACCGCATCTTAACGGTACACCATTGCGAGTTTTGTTTTGAATGAATAACCGGGGATGTACCGTCTAAAGTAACAAAAACTAACTTAGTAGCATTAAAAATGTCTAACCTCTTCAGACATTGCTTGGCACTTACGTGTTAACAGAAGCTTCTACCTTATGCTCGCTCGGTCTCACCTGACCATTATTAATCATTTGACCTTAGTAATATATTTCAGTTGTAATAAATTCACATTTCTCAACGCTGATGGAAAATCCTGCCTCAGTCAAAGTCTTTAGAATCACTATACTCGCGTTTTCGCTTATTTTGTTGAACATAACCTTTGCGAAAACACCACGAGCTCGAACGGGTGTAATCTGATGAGGTTTCACATAAATGGGCAAAAAACTCACTAAATTCATAGCAGCTGCGCGAATTTGAGGATCAGTAACACCAGAGTGTAACTATCGCTACAATGAACTCATTCATCACTCAAATCGTTAACAATGCGTAACGTAACAACAAACGTTCAACAAAATTCTGCATACGTGGGGTAGTTATCAGAATCAGTTTTCATAGCATCAAATAAAATGTTCGCGATATTTACTCGTATAGGGCACAATGCCTTAAATTCACTCTTGAAATTTGGCCAACTACGATCATTACTAACCCAATCGTATAGCCACGACCTCGCGTCACCTTCAGACAATTACCTATACGTTCTAAACACTCACTGTCGTCCCATCTATTTAGTTTGCGCACATGATCAATTTGACCACACAACGAATCAAAATCATGCAAAGACAGATCGAAATTTGACATAAATACATGGTTCGATCTTACCGGCATGGCATCATAGCATTAACGAGGTTTACGGTTACTTCACTTATAACCATATCCGCGGTGGGCGGAGGCGTGCTTGAACACGGCACGGACAGGTCCAGACTTGCAGGGTACGACTCGGCGCTCGACGGCGCAGTCAGCGGGCAGACGGCTCGCACGACGCGGCTGGCGTGCCGAAGCATCCGGTGCAGGCGCCGACATGGCGCGCGATGTACTCGCAACAAAACTTGCACTGCGTGTCCTGGAATCTTCCAAAACACCTAAGCGGCTTATGAAAGTTTGAAGCCGGGCTTCTAAACCAGGAATAGACGTTTGCTCTCTCGTATCTCGCTTACGACTTTTACGTTTACTAGTCTCAGACATAGCTACAAATATGTTACGCGGAAAATCTTTAAAATCACAACAGCAAAATCAAAGCAATATTTGAAATCAGAATAACCAAGTCAGAATTGAGTTAGATCTCGCTTCTGATGTTGGAAATCCTAAGTGGTTTTAGTTTTAAAAAAATAAGTTTACAATCAAGCTAAGAATATTTATTAAGATTTACTAAGAACCGACAATAATTAATAGCGTGATTTTATAAAACGTGCGTCGCCTCTGAGCGCTGCCCGAAAAGTGAGCCCGAGCCTTCTTCGTCACTCGTATATATACTACGCCGCTTGCATCAGCTCCCGAAGTAAAAGTATTTTGTAACACTGTCATAATTGACTGCTATTTTTATTCTATGGTACAAAAACTTGGATCTACGTAGGAATATATTAGATTCCTTTTTAGTTTTTGCTTTTTCCATTATCTGATTTACAAGATTTTGACAACCATGATCCAATATTGTTAACTGGATGCCTTCAACTGAGCTATCTACACGGTGGAATTTAATTAGTTCTTTTCCTTAAATTTATGTACTCAGACCATGCTATAGAATATTCGTACAAGGTCTAACAAGGTTTAGTTATATGAAAGCGTTTAGAACGCTTTCATATAACTAAATAAAAAAGTACTTATGAAATAAAACTAAAATCTAGGTAATATCAAATTAAATCCTTAAGAAAACCCGTGCGGCATTGAATAAAGCAGGTATTTTATTGCCTACGAAACATGCACTCAGCTGGTGCCCACGCTGTGAATACCGTTAAATAGACATTATTTTAGGAAGCACTAAATACTAAAACAAAACCATTTTTTTTAAATTAGACCTTGTACGAATATTCTATAGCATGGTCTGAGTACATAAATTTAAGGAAAAGAACGAATTAAATTCCACCGTGTATATATAATTATCTCCAAATCGGCCATAAAATTATTGTATGCTCTCCTCCCAATCAATTAGGAAACCAAACACAAACTGAACTATTATGAAAGGAGGGGTAATCCGAATCGGTGACCACTTGACCGTAGCTTATTTCAAAGTCAAAATATTTGCTGAAGTGCCCCACTCGTCACGGATATTCGGACCTCAATGTACCGCCAAAAATAAACAAGTCGGATACAGTTATTGCACAGTAAATTTTGATGCAGTACTTAAACTCTTGCGAGACTGAACCATGACATTAAATTTTTAATTTAAGTAAAATAGCTTGACGTTACCATTAGATACTATTTTACCTTTTTTTATGTTAATGAATGACGTGACGAGCTAGTCGTTCACCTGATTTTAAGCGACACGGCCGCCCATAACTGAACAAGGTCACTCGGAACTCTAAAATATAAAGTTTCGCGTGACACTGCACTGCGCACATCCTGAGACATCAGCACAGTGTAGTAATAAGATTATTCGACTGTGAGATCAGATCATAATATCTCAATTGCCCAGTAATGTCACTAGCTACAGTGCCCTTCAAACCGGAACACAGTAGTTCTTGCGTTACCTTACCTAGACGAACTTGGCAGAAAAGTCCTGCCACCTAGTAAAATATCCGTGTATTTTAAGTTGATGTATTCTTTGTAACTGTTTTACACTGTACAACACTAGGCGAATTTTCCATATGCAGGGTTCGACCGTGTCCGGTCCCTTCCGGTTGGCTGAATTTTCCATACTGGCAATACTGCCCTTAAATTAAAATTTGTTTATGTTGTCGCTTGATTGGAGGGGATAAAAGTTTTGTAATGAGCATGAACTGGAAAATGGGGGTGAAATAACGGATGGATATTATTTTTGGACGTCTTTGTTTCCCTGTTTGATGTCAATCAAATTATTATAAAGGGATCATTGACCAGGCGAATAAAATTTAATGTATTTTAGGCTTTAAGACAGTATAGGTAGGTGCTTATATGTTTTGACTAGCCCGATATTGGAATTTTGATATTGTTAGTAAAATCTCTGAAAGATCAACCACGAACATTGTATGAACGAATAACAGGTAGTATGATAAATTACAGATAATAATAATAATAATGTAAGCCGAGCGTGAAAAAAATTAAAAAAGAATAAGGAAAAAAAAACGCGCAAAATATACCTACACCAGGCGGTGTAGGTATATTTTGCGAGGATAACAAAGGCTTGTTATCTCAAATTCTGATTTTACTTAGTTTTATAAAAAATATAAAGTGCCCTCCTAAAACAGCTAATGACATACACCAAAGACTGACAACGATAAAATTATATAGTAGGTACGATATAATTAATATTAGGTAAGTAGGTATCGTACCAATCTATGTAAATAAAAGAAAACAAGAGAGACCCAGCAACGACAGATTCCTTCATTCACCTACATTTCTTTGTGTCAATGTGAGTCGTAACGTCTCGTAATCAAATCGGCCATAAATAAGGGAGTTATCTGCATTTCTTTGCAATCACCCGCAACGACCGCGACGGGCTTGGGAAATGTCCTGAAATGTTTAAACACCCTGGAAGAATAATCTACGGGATTAACGATGAGTTGCCAGTTATTATGCACCTCGGCTTCGCATGGTAAAATTAATTGTATGCCCTAGACCTGCTCCTTTATTCAGTATCCCACTCATCACTGACTCACTCACTCAGTCATTTGTGCTTTCTGTACACTTTTCCCTTTTTCTCCAATAAGAAGAATCTTCATACCTCTTCCTTCACCCATCTATTCGCTGTCCCTTTCCCTATCCAACTTTAGTCTTTTTTTGAATTTTCATACCCAAGGATAGAATGCGAAAATTTGTAATATTGATTGATTGTGTTAATAGGTCTTTACCTATGAAATTGCCGTTTTGTTTGAAAAAAGTTAAAGTATTTTTTTTTCGAACTTATTTATTTCTTTTATTCAAAGTAATCACCCCTGCAATCAATGCATCTTTGCCAACGCTGTGGCAGTTTATGGATGCCCTTCTTGAAAAAATCAGCAGGACGGGAGACAACAAACTCTTCAAAGGCGTTTTGTACTGCCTCTCGGAATTGAATTTTTTTCCCGCTAAAAGTTATCCAAATTTTGGAAAAAGTAATAGTCGGTAGGCGCAAGATCTGGTGAGTATGGCGGATGAGGGAGAGCTTCCAAACCCAACTCATGCAGCTTATAGACGGTCTGTTGTGCAGTATGGGGTCGCGCGTTGTCGTGAAGTAGCAGTGGGGACGACCGATTGACCAAAGCTGGTTGCAGACGTGCGAGTTTCGCCATCATTGTGGTCAGTTCTTCAATGTACACATCTGCAGTAATGCTCTCGCCATTTTGTAAAAAGCTATGATGAATCACACCAGCATTAGACCACCAAACTGTGACCATCACCTTTCTAGGGGTCATTTTTCGTTTTGCACATTGCTTTGATACCGAACCAGGATCTAACCAACTTGCTGAGCGCTTTCGATTGTCAAAAAGAATCCATTTTTCGTTGCACGTAACAATTCGGTTCAAAATTCCTTCATTTCTGTGCCTGTTAAGCAGCGCAAGGCAAGTCTCGACGCGTACGTTGCGCTGGCGATCGTTAAGTTCGTGGGGCACCCATCTATCAAGCTTTTTTATCTTGCCAATCTGTCGCAAATGGACCAATATTGTTTTGATGCTAACATCAAAAGCTGCTGCCAGCTCAGCTGTAGATTGAGATTCATCAGCTTCCACAATCGCCTTTAATTCATCATTGTTGACCAAAGTTTCCGGACGACCACGAGGTTCATTTTTCAAGTCAAAATTCCCAGAACGGAACCGAGAAAACTAATAACGGGTTGTACGTTCGTTTGTACAGTTCTCTCCGTAAACGTCGTTGATGTTACGTGTCGTTTGTGCCGCGTTGGTGCCACGACGGAACTCATATTCCCTAATTACACGAAATTTCAAAGTATCCATTATGAGGAAAAATGTTGAAATGTAATGAAAATACAACGCTAATCAATAAACAAAAGACTTATATTGTAAATAGAATGTCATATTTTTAAAACAAAATTAATTTGAATTTAGAATTCATAGCCAATCAAAACTTTTTTTTGTTTGAATAAGTCTGTACTGCAATACGGCAATTTCATAGGTAAAGACCTATTATTATAAGAATATGTAGGTACAATAATACCTATGACGTAATGATGAAATAAATTGAACTTTATTGACAATAGCCGTTGGAAGGTTTGATTGCATATTTTATTTGCAAATTGCATCATGGCTCGAAGATTGATTGATTGATTTATGTATTTGCCAAAAACTTAGCCTAATACACTGTAAATGTGAATATATTTAATTTTATACAGATATCACAATCTTACAGTACAATTTTACAAAATGCAAAAACATATAGAATGTGGCGGCACAAACAATTTTTTATCTTAGCTTATATTTCCAGTGTCCCGCCCACACTGCCCTTTAGAGACCTATTAATATAATAATAATAACGCGTGTTGTTTCCAAAACTACATAGAAGCTTCTAGTAAAATTGCCACCACTTTACGAGGAGTATGACTTAACTAGACTAGACCATGACTTAACTTGATGACTTGGACTGTGACTTGACACATAATATATTTAACATTAATTAACTTGAGAAATTATCAATTACTTGACACTGGCTAAATACACAAAAGTGTGGAGCCAAAACAATACAAAAAAAACCTTATTATTTAAGAATGCATAGTATAAAATTATTATACTAATTTAGGAAAGTAATAATCAAACCTAGTCACGTATGGTAATCAAAACTAGTCAGGTATGTGTAATGTGTGTACTTATGACGGAAAATAATTTGTCGTTTTTTCCCTTTGAAGTACCATTTGTACCACAAACTAGCTTGGTATCGCTAGTTTGGTGACGTTATCGTTTTCCACCAAGTAAAGTATTTGACCTACTGACCACTGGTCAGTTAGGGCGAGTGACAGATGTCCCTACTGCGAAAATTGCACTGTGGCACGCAACACGCGAGGACGCAATGAAATGTCAACTACGCATTAAAAATAACCCGCCCTACTTTCCCTGAGATACCATAATGAGCGGGTTACAGACTAATCAATGGTTAATTTTCATGACAGCCTGTGTGGTGTGGTGGTTGAACAAGTCGGCTCATAAACCGGAGGCTGCGGGTTCAATTCCGTGGCAGAGCAAGTATTTGTGTGCAGAATACTTGTTTTGTATTTGGGTGTTACGGAACCATGGTCTTCGTAGTTCCTAGCACACAGAAACAAGACACAGGGAATCCTCGTTAGGGTCCAGGGTCTAATGTATGTGATCGTAGGGCGTTATCATTATCAAAAAAAAAAAAAAAAATTAAAATTATATGACTGGCCCGATAGCTCAGTTGGTAGTAGCCCTGCCTTCTGAACTGTGGGTTGTGGGTTCGATTCCCACTCAGGACAAACATTTGTGTGATGAACATAGGTGTTTGTTCTGTGTCTGGGTGTCATATTGTATTCTATGTATGTATTTACAAACAAAAAAGTATCTAAGTATTGTATCAGTTATCTGGTTCCCATAGTACAAGCTTTGCTTAGTTTGGGGCTAGATGGCGTTGTGTGAGATGTCCACACATATTATTATTATTATTATGTGTAATGGTAAAAGGATTGATATACCCTGTTTTGAAAAAGGTCAACAAGGTCAACCATATTATAGCTCTAAGTGTGACTGCAGACAGGTGTATTCATTCAAACCCGTGAGTCAGGGTAGGTACCTGAGATAAAAGTTTGGCGATGAAGATTTCACAAAAGTTGATGTGCGTAGAAAATGCTAGAAGGACACAAAACACATTCCTGTATCGTTGAGATGTGTGTTTGTTGCAGTAGATGCTGCAGTGGCTATTGCCGCGCTTGCATAACCTACACGTGCCACACCAAGATATGCTCCAGTGCCCACATGTTGATATTGTATGATCACGGAACTTTGATTGCAATGCAACAGAAGAAATTCCATTCCTAATTTGCTCTTCTTCTTCTTCTTCGTTTAATGGCTTTCTATCACTTTTTAGCAATAATCCTGCCAATGTCAACTAAGGAATTTTTGTACGGCTATGTCATGTCAATGTCTTATTTTGGCAGTCAAAATTCCACAGTAAAATGTTAGATATTTTACTGAAGGCTCTAGGAAGCCTTGAAGCATGGTTTTAAAACTTGGAATCATTTGCCAACGCTTGTGCACGTTCATAAACCCTTAACGGATAAGAATCCACCCTTATCACTCGTTAAAATTCAAAACTACACGGCTTATGGAAAAAATCAAAATTCACAATCGCCATTTTCGGATTCTTTTCAACGAACATTAAAAATTTTAAAATTTCTATATTACCTAACTATGCACATAAAATGCGTATTGAAACTGTTAAATCCATACAAATGATGTGTTTCGGTTATGTAAGCTGGTCGGTGTGCAAGCTTTTTAAAAAAGGTCGGATAAACTTGTTTCACACAAACCGAGGTAAGTTAAGGCTTACCTAAGTAGTTACATTTTCCAACACCCTGTGTAATAGCAGTTCGTATTTTTGTTAACGCATGAGAAACAACTGTGCGTGTTAAAGGCATATTCACTGTATCGCTAAAAATAACACAATTAAAAGGGTAAGATATCACTTCATTTCCACCTTTCTTTACAATTTTATTAATTATTGTTAGCCGTATGGGGAAAAGGCGTATGAAGTGGTAGAAAAATAAAATATAAATGTAAATATACCTAGAAACTTACCTACAGGAAAAATAATTCCTAATTTTTATGACTCTATTAGTATGTACTTACCGACTATTTTTTATTGTGTTTACGGCCGGCACGGTGCGGGCGGTTCTTTGAGATGATATCAAATCTCTCCATCCAAATTTTTTTACTTATGTTTAGGCTCCACACTTTTGTGTATTTAGCCAGTGTCGAGTAATTAATAATTTATCAAGTTATATGTGTGATATTTCACACAAATATGTGTCAAGTCACAGTCGAAGTTATCAAGTCAAGTCATAGTCTAGTCAAAGTCATACTCCTAGTAAAGTGGTGGCAACTTTACTTGAAGCTTCTATGGAGTTTTGGAAACAACACGAAAATAAACGTTTCACCATCATTATACCATTTTCCCACACTCACGCCTGTAATCCAGCACTTAACGAATAGAATGCCACCAATTTTATGCATTAACACTGAAAATAACACAAGATTTGGAAAATAATACAATGCGGTGACGCAATCTTTTTCGCGTTCCCGCCAAAACTCCTCCATCCATATTTAATGTTAATGTCACCATCTTGACAACTGTAAATTTTCATTTTACCGGACATGCCCACGTAATAGATAATACAAATTTTAAGTAATTTTTAACTTTTTTATGATGGCAATGGCTACGTGAACATTTCAACTTCCGTTCGCCTCGCATTCACCAGCTTACTTCCCAAGTCAAGCGTGCTTAGAAAAGTTTTACTTCAACAATAGTAAACGTAGTAATAGGGACCTTCTTATTTTCTTCAGAAATTAAAGATAAAGGGTGAGTGCTCCGAATCAGGGTCACTCAGAACTCCAAAATATAAAGTTTCACGTGACACTGCACTGCGGACATCATCCTGAGACATCAACACAGTCTGGTTATAACATTACTCGACTGTAATCAGATCATAAAGTCTCATTTGCCCAGTAATTACACTAGCTACATTGCCCTTCAAACCAGAACACAGTAGAACTTGCACACTACTGCTTGGCAACAGAATAACTGGCAAAGCGTTGGTACCACATGAAATGATGAAATCAGTAAATGTAGTACATGAAAACCGCCCAATGTAACCTAATTATAAGCTTTCCTAGTTTGCATTTCGTCATCTTGGTGTCTTAAAGAGTTTACCTATCTTTTGACAGCCTCTGTGGTGTGTTGGTTGAGAAAGGCGGCTCATAACCTGGAGGCGGCAGGATTGATTCGGGCTCGATTCCCGCGGCAGGACAAGTAAGTGCACAGAAAAAAAGCCAATTACTTGTTCTGAGTCTGGGTGTTGTGGGACCATGGTCCTCGTTGTTCCTGGGTACCTAGACAGGGAATCCTAGTTAGGGTCCAGGATCTACGAGCATGTATGTGATCGTTGGACGTTATTATTATTATCTATCTATCTACATGAAATCGGTCAAAAGTTGCGGCTGGTACATTTCACATGTCCAAATCCATGTTACCCTACAATTCATTTCCCGATGGTCCAATGGATCGTAAAGTAAATCCTCTTCAGTCAAGGTCGGCCCTGATGTGTGTAGGGAGCGCACGTGATTTGTGTGCCAATCACTTGGGCAAAGTTGGTCGGGAGTGGGCCAGGAAGAAAGTTGCCTTTAGGTATCAATTTTTGAGGAAACCGCCGCGGAACTTTCTTTGGTAGTTTTATGTGGAGGGTCACGAGGTTTCTATTATCGCGTTCGAGTTAAACTGTATCTATATCTAGAGAAAGAATCTATCTCTCGTTTTCTCATATTCAAATTTATTTATTGTTTCAATATACATTATACATAAGTATAATAAGTTAGTATAACCTGTGATGCAGGGGGTTGTGTGTTCCTTTATGGTAAGATTAATTTAGAACAGTAAAAAGGTACAGTCGCTAAAAACGAGTGTACTTTAGACCACACGACTGAAATAAAACTTCTTTAGTTTAGCTCCATCTATCGGCCGGTATGGGTTTTTTTGTCCTTTGTTTTTAATGTTAATGTCGCCATCTTGACAATTGTAAATTATTGTCATTGTACCGGACATACCAACATAATAATCCAAATTTTTAACTTTGTTATGTTGACAATGGCGATCTACGTTAACTAACAAATTTCAAGAAGTTTTTAGAAGAATATAATAATAACCTACCAACTCCCAACCTGACAGGTATCTAAAGTAACTGCAGTATAAGTAAAACGTACACATACTGCAAACCATAAAATAGAATAAATTACACACATTCAATAGCCTAGCATACAATAGGCATTCTAATTCTGTACACAAACACAAAATAAATTAGGGAAGCAAGGTTTCTATAAAATTGATTATGCAATAATTAGTATAGTACGCCGCTACGCCGCCACCACCACCGAAATAATCGAGTTATGGTGGTACGTAGATACCGACTGCAAATACTGCAGGGACTTATTTCTATGGTGGACCACAACTAAAACATTACTTAAATAAAAGTTTGATTAGATATAAGTATAGTCTTATTATTATTCAATACTACAATATATTTTTTTGAAATTTTTGGTGGTGTTTCATTAATGTTCCCTCAAGTATGTAAAAATATTCATTTATTCCTATTATATTTATTCTGTGTATATCCTAATAAGATTACGTAGACCTTCAATCAGTTTAACTGAAATAGTAATTCATTATCCTAAAAAGTAGCTTATATGTATATACTGCTTTTATTTAAAAACAGGGCCACCTTATGGAGATTTAATAAACCACTTATTATTACGTAAAACCACTTAACATCTGAAAATCCTAAAATCATTTGTTACCTTGTATTATTATTGGAGTTTTAGGATGGATTTTTCACAACACAAAAAGAAATTGACGCCACTGGCTAAATGCGTTATGTAGCGTGGAGTCAAATAAAGAAAAGCATTTCGATAACCAACTATACGGTTTGTGAACGAAAAGTGATACCAGCTATACAAGATAGCCCATTCCACATTTTAATGTAAATACAAATATTTGTGGACATATTTTCACATACATTGACAGAACATCGTTACACGATATATATTATCACACGATATAATGTTTGTCCTGATTGGGAATCAAAACCATAACCTACAGTTTGGAAGGATGAATGTAATGTAATTATAGAACAACAAATGGGAACACGACGAGGCTCGGCATTTTGGAAAAGAAGATTGGTTTGGTTTTTTGGATTGGATTGGTTGATTCAACTTAACGTTGTATATTGTTGTATTTGTAAAGGGAGGTGAATTGATGATTGTGAGGGTATCCCTAGCTATGACGTATGCTATGACGTTGGTAAACTGTTATTGATCGGGTTTATTTGCGAAAATAATTTACAGATCACACATTCTTGATTGTATCGTAAAGTTGTGTTTTATGTAGTTTTGTTATTATAAATAAAAATCAATACGACAACATCATTGCATTCCAAAAAAGTATTGTTTACTTCCTTTTCCATTTCATTGTAATGCGAGCCGAGACATCAGTGTAAACGCATTGCTTCTATAATATTTTTTGTATCTCGTGCTAATTTGAATATTATGGATAAACTAGGGTTTTTCACGTTTGTCGTGCTTGGCGCTTGTGGTTTTAATGTGTTAGCACATGAAGTGGATACCTATGATTTTCTCATGCCTAATGTTTACCCACACAAGGTAAGTAAGAAACGATTCTTCCACTATCACTCTATACTCAATGAATTTTAATTAATTTGGCCACGCATTATTGTCTTGGTGTGTAACGTACCTATGTATTTTTTTAACAAATATATAACTACTTTAATTATTTTAGCAATTTATTATTCCCACTCGCTCATCACTAAACTTCAATAGGTCTATCTTAAGAGTTGGAAACTATTAGGATCATGATTATTGCCAACAACTAAATATATAGAAATGAGCCAAATATTATTGGATATGTCCTGAACAATCTTGCTAAGTATCCCATGGTTTTCATTCAACTTATAATTGGTTGTAAAGTTGTTATTTATAGGATGCCTTATGAACTCCGAAGTGACATTGTAAAATTTGGTAAAAACCGTTTACCAATCCACTTAGGTACACCACTGACTGCGTAAATTAAGTGTCTATTAAAATATACTTGTTTTAAATTCAAAATATCTATAAATTTAGGTGTTAAAGATTGTGTATGTAATATAATTATTTCATTAAAAAAAATTATATTCATGTTCATTCATATTTAAGCAGATATGTGTTGGGTGTTCAGTTTCATTCATAACACCAATGAGGCTCAGTAGTCCAATCAATTAAACTCTTTACTGAACTACTGTGACTTTTAAGTATGAGTAGTTCAATCGAATCATGTTGTTGGATTAGTGAGACTAAAAAATTTCAGTAGTTCAGTAATTGAACTACTGCGATTACACTGAGACTTAGACATGTTACACATCCTAATATAATATCTATCTCCTGTCCATCATCTATACTTGAAAATTGGACATTGATGACAGTATACACAAATGTGTGACTTTCATGAGACTAAAACGAAAATCTAAAATGTTCTTGATTGATTAAAATTACGGGAACTCGCCTTCATGGTTTATTAACCATTTAAAATATTTTGACTTATCAAATGAAAAGATTAACCACGAAGGAATTACATTAACCATGTAATTTTAATCAATCAAGAATATTTTAGATTTTAGTTTTAGTCTCATGAAAGTCACACATTTGTGTATAATGTCATAAACATCCAATTTTCAAGTGCAGATGATGGACAGGAGATAAAATGGTATTAGAATGTGATATATCAAGGAAGTTCTGCAGTATAGTTAGTATAGAATATACTATAGAACTTCCTTGTACTATATATAGAGACATACACAAGGATAAGTAAACCAGAAATTAAATTTAAATTTAGTTTTTTTGTTATGTGTATGTTTATACCTGCTCATATAAATCAGTGTTTCATAAATCTACTGTTGTCCAATTTTCTTAACCTCAAGCAGATTTGAACTGAAAAGATGCATGAATCTATTTGTAATTGTTGACTACTATTTAAAATTGCCAACAATATTTGCAATAAGTTAATAATAACAACTTATCAGAAATATAGGCTGTTATAATCACCAAATAATATCATTATCAAATATCAGTAAGTGTGTTTAAGTGGATCGCTTATTGTTATCAAATTTTAATATCAAAGGTCACAGGTGTGTGTAGGTGTTAATGTCAAATAGATCAATAATAAAAGGCCTTCATTTTACTCAATAAATTGTGAGCTTTTTGTCTACTCGTTCATGCTTAATGTCAAGGTTAAAGTATTTGCAAATACATATTATGGGGTATTTGTTCTTTTGTATGAATTATACTGTGTTTTGCTAGAAATATGAATAAATGTTCTGGTCCCGGTGGTGGAAAATAGGAACGCCCCATCTTTTCCCATAAGTGCCATAAGGGAATATACAGGGAATGGGCAGCGGCATTCTCCTTGGTACATTTAAATCTTCTGCAATCACCGTGCTGCCAGCCAAGCATGGTGATTATGACAAGCACCCTTATGATAAGCGTCCAAAGTGGCGTTTTATGTGAGAAGTCTGGGTTCAGCTGTGGATATCTTTGGGCAGTTGATGTGATGTATTTTTTTTATCAGTATAACATTACTGGCCAGTAAAATCGATATCTAAGGCAAAGGAAAGGGGTAAACTTTGGAATAAAAGATAAAAAGCTGAAAAAGGTTTTACAGAAATATTTCTTTTGATTAAAAGCATCAAATAATTGCTTGCATTGATGATCATTGATAAAGAAAAGTTTTTGAAAGAAATCTTGTGTGTTTTGCATTAATTGTCCATACATATTTAATGTGTTGGAATTATTTCCTTGTAAATTTATGACTACAATAAAATGTAATTGTTTATTTTTTGCAGGATGAACTTTACCTCTGCACACCAATCAGGATTTCACCACGAGATAATTTCTATATAGGTGAGTAGGCTTATTCCTTTATTTTGTTCAGTTGACATGAAAACCTTGAAAATTTCATAAAAGATTCATAGAAAAATATGCAAAGATTATGATGCAACTTTTGTTCTCTATAACTGTGCCCTACCTGTTAGGTAGAAAACAGTTGCTAAGCCAAGTTAATTAATTCTTCTAATGGCCTAATATTTCTGTCACTAAAGTTTTTTAATAACCATTTATCGTCATGAGACATAAGAATTTATATCCTTTTCTCAGTTAAACTAAGAATTACTATCCTGTTCTCAGTTTAACTAAGAATTCCTATCCTTTTCTTAGTTAAACAATAGCTTAACTGAGAAAAAGATAGTAATAAATAGTATTCTTCAACATATCTATATTTGTGTTTTAGTTGGTTTCGAGCCGAATGCCTCGATGCACACTGCACATCACATGCTGTTATACGGATGCTCTGAACCTGGCTCAAATGATTCCGTTTGGTAAGGCATACTTGATATCCTATTACCTATTACCACAGTACACAGAAAAAAAGTTACTATTATTTTTATGTGGTACAAATACAGATGTTTCAGTCTGCAAAGATATTTTAATAAAAAGCGACTCTTGGTACAACACAATTAAGTGCAATTTCGGTTGTACATCAAAACATCAAGTACTAACTGAATTTCTCCAACTTATCGCTTATTAATATGGATTAGCATAAAGATGGCTTTATGCTAGTCCAGGAGGCCGGCGCCAACTGCCGTGCCCTCTGTTGTATGTACTTGTAGCTTCCTAAAATACGGAGAGCCTCAGGCACGCTATTATATTATAAAAAAACAAGTTGGCTTTAGACCACACGACTTCTATACGAAACGTAACTCTCTCTCTTTTTATCTTACACTAACTTATACCTCCATCTCAACTTTGCTTCGCTCGATCAATTTCCGTAACGCTCTCGTCACGCATTCACCAGCTTACTCCCCAAGTCAAGCGTGCGTAAAGAAGTTTTACTTCAAAACGTACATAAATATAAACTTTATAAAATGTATTATGATATTATTAGTAGTTCTAATGACATAAATGTTGAGTATTCCATTCTATTTGACAGCCTCTGTGGTGTGGTGGTTGGGCAGGTTGGCTCAAAACCTGGAGGCTGCGGGTTCGATTCCCGCGACAGCACAAGTATTTGTGCACAGAAAAAAAGCGTAAATATTTGTCCTCGTAGTTCTTGGGTTCCTAAAAACAGAGAATCCTAGTTAGGGTCCAGGATCTACGTATGTGATGGGCTTGCTATATTATTTGACAATAAGCACTTTGTAATTTTATATGCTTAGTGAAATAACTTAATTTTAAGTACCTAGTATAATTTTGACTTGTAAAAGTGCTAAAATTAGCCTATTTGCAATAAATCTTTTGACTTTGACTTTGATCGTTGGACGCTATTATTTTTACTCCAATAATTTTAATTCTGCAGGAGCTGTGGCGAGATGCAGAGTAACGAAATCGACGAGCACTACAACACGGCAAGCCCTTGCAAATCTGGCTCTCAGGCGAGTGCACTTTATTATCTACTACCTTCTGCCCGCGGCTTCACCCGCGTGGCCTATAGGAAACGAAGAAGAAAAATGTTCATTGATAACTCAACCACTCATTTCACTCTCTTAGGGATGGAATTTCGAAAAACCCTTGAGCCCTTCGCGTCTTGAGCGACCTGGACGATACTATAAGCAGCCGTAGTATCGGCTGTGCTAGGATCACCGGACCAGTCTAGCCTTTCTGGCTCTTGAGCTGGTATCCTATACCGGTGCCGAAAGCGGTACCTGTACTGCTTTCGGCACCGGTATAGAATACCAGAGTAACACAATCAGACACCGAACCCACCGGCAAGGTCGAGTACCCCCCGTAGGTTAGCTAGAACGGTCGCGACTTTCAATAGGGTCCACTCTTCTAGTGGACGTAGTCTTCTCGATCCTCTTATCCCGGCCCAAGCAGAGGCTCGCACCGCAAAGGAGTCCTTGACCTAGTTGCCTCCCATTTTTGACGGCTGGGTGACTTAAGCGCCTGCCCTCCCACCCGGTGACGCTATAAAGTTTGGTAAAGATCAAGACAATTAACCCGTTCAAAAAAAAGTGACACGCTCAGATACACACCAAAAAGTATATACCTATCGCCATTTAACCGGTCAATTATGTTTGGATACTTTACTATATGCAATTCTATACTTTTTTTTTTTTTTCTTATATACCTACATATATATATATACATGTTTTAAGATTTAAGAACTTTCCAAGATCAATCTACCAGCAACTAAATATCACTATCTTAACTCTTTCTGTAGGTAGGTACACATAAGTACAAAATTACATAATCACACAATAAACTTAATTGTAATCGAACGCATGTTTTGCTAACCTTCGACACTGCTTTACAATAAATAAAATAATAGGTCTTTACCTATGAAATTGCCGTATTGCAGTACAGTCTTTTTCAAACAAAAAAAAGTTTTGATTGGCTATGAATTCTAAATTCAAATTAATTTTGTTTTAAAAATATGACATTCTATTTACAATATAAGTCTTTTGTTTATTGATTAGCGTTGTATTTTCATTACATTTCAACATTTTTCCTCATAATGGATACTTCGAAATTTTGTGTAATTATGGAATATGAGTTCCGTCGTGGCACCAACGCGGCACAAACGACACGTAACATCAACGACGTTTACGGAGAGAACTGTACAAACGAACGTACAACCCGTTATTGGTTTTCTCGGTTCCGTTCTGGGAATTTTGACTTGAAAAATGAACCTCGTGGTCGTCCGGAAACTTTGGTCAACAATGATGAATTAAAGGCGATTGTGGAAGCTGATGAATCTCAATCTACAGCTGAGCTGGTAGCAGCTTTTGATGTTAGCATCAAAACAATATTGGTCCATTTGCGACAGATTGGCAAGAAGAAGAGAAAAAAGCTTGATAGATGGGTGCCCCACGAATTTAACGATCGCCAGCGCAACGTACGCGTCGAGACTTGCCTTGCGCTGCTTAACAGGCACAGAAATTAAGGAATTTTGAACCGAATTGTTACGTGCGACGAAAAATGGATTCTTTTTGACAATCGAAAGCGCTCAGCAAGTTGGTTAGATCCTGGTTCGGTACCAAAGCAATGTGCAAAACGAAAAATGACCCCTAGAAAGGTGATGGTCACAGTTTGGTGGTCTAGTGCTGGTGTGATTCATCATAGCTTTTTACAAAACGGCGAGAGCATTACTGCAGATGTGTACATTGAAGAACTGACCACAATGATGGCGAAACTCGCACGTCTGCAACCAGCTTTGGTCAATCGGTCGTCTCCACTGCTACTTCACGACAACGCGTGACCCCATACTGCACAACAGACCGTCTCTAAGCTGCATGAGTTGGGTTTGGAAGCTCTCCTTCATCCGCCATACTCACCAGATCTTGCGCCTACCGACTATTACTTTTTCCAAAATTTGGACAACTTTTTGGCGGGAAAAAAATTCAATTCCCGAGAGGCAGTACAAAACGCCTTTGAAGAGTTTGTTGTCTCCCGTCCTGCTGATTTTTTCAAGAAGGGCATCCATAAACTGCCACAGCGTTGGCAAAGATGCATTGATTGCAGGGGTGATTACTTTGAATAAAAGAAATAAATGAGTTCGAAAAAAAAAACTTTAACTTTTTTCAAACAAAACGGCAATTTCATAGGTAAAGACCTAATATAAGCACGGACGCGGGAAAGACCCTAAAACCATGTTATAATTATGTTCACAGTCCGTGAAATATAAACAAGTAAAATAACATTCAATTATGTACCATATCACAATATGAATAGATGATCGTATAAAGCAAGAAAATTGAGGGCTTTATTTAGTTACTGCGGTATAATTCTAAAATGATTTTATAGATACTTTGTATTGTTATCGTGTGGAAAATCGATTGGCTTCACTGCAACTGCGTGCATACATAAAAACCGATTTAATTTATGTAATGAGCACAATCATTGATTTCAGTTTTTATGAACCGTATCTTATCAAACACATAGCGAAACTAATGTAAAATTGAAGTTGTAATAATAATAACGCCCAACCATTACAATACATAGATCTTGGACCCTATCTAGGATTCCCTGTGTCTAGAAAACCAGGAAATACGAGGACCATGGTCCCACAATACCCAGACTCAGAACAAGTATATCCGATTTTTTTTCTGTGCACAAATACTTATCCTCCAAATCCAACCCGCCGCCTCCGGGTTATGAGCCGACTAGCTCAACCACCACACCATAGAGGCTGTAACTGGTGTATTGCCTTACTGCATAAGAGATGGCTATGGAAATATGCCTTTACTTTACAATCACATCACACTTCACACTAATATTATAAAGGCGAACGTTTGTATGTGTGTATGTGTGTTTGTGTGTATGTTTGTTACTCCTCACGCTCAAACGGCTGAATGAATTTGGATGAAATTCGGTACCAAGATAGCTTATACACTAGATTAACATATAGGCTACATTTTATCCCGGAAAAGTGAAATTGTCCCGTGGGATGTAGTAAACAATTAAAATACTTTCTATCAGCGGGTGAAACCGCGGGGTGCAACTGGTTTATTAATAAATGAATGTTTTTTCCAAATCAACAGATAGTGTACGCCTGGGCCCGCGACGCTCCGAGCCTCGAGCTACCGAAAGATGTCGGATTCCTTATCGGCAGAGATTCGCCGATCAAGTACCTCGTGCTACAAGTTCATTATATGCACCGTTTTGAAGGTATATAATAATAATTATAAACGCCCAACGATCACACACATAGATATTCTATATCCTGGACTCTAAGGATTCCCTGTATCTAGGGACCCAGAAACTTGGCCCCACAACACACATACACAGAACAAGTATTTGCGTTTTTTTTTCTGTGCACAAACACTTGTCCTGCCGCGGGAATCGAACCCACCGTCTCCGGGCTACGAGACGGCTTGCTCAATTCACATCTTTTCACATTCATGCACATCACATTTTTTTGTATGCTTTGTTTTGACTGCGACGGCGAATAATTGTGTACAAAAAATAACAAAATGTTTAAGTTGGTAAAACATGACAATACTAAAGGCTCCCCGCAGTTGATCAGTTTCTCCCGAGAATGGTTTTCCGGGATGTAAAGTACTCTATATTGATCTTGATATTGTCAGCAATAGGTATGAATTCTAAATTTAAGTCAAATCGTTTCAACCGTTTTATATAGAAAACCACAAATAAACGTTTCACTTTTATACTGGGTGGCTTGTTGAACAGTAAATAAAATAAATAGTAAAAATAAAACATATGTAATGAAAAGTTTAAGTAATTTAATTTTTCGTGTTCTTCTCAGCAAACCCTTTCTATGAGTGGCCGAAATATTCCGCAAGAAAGTTTTAGAGTATAGTCCAAAGTCAAGTCAAAGGATTTATTGTAAATAGGTTTTTTTAATACTTTTACAAGTCAAATCGAGATAAAATACCAAGTATATAAAATTAGTGCGTATTGACAAATATTATATAGCAAGCCCATAAGGTACAATATGTGAGTTCGAAAAAAGTTCTCTTTCTCCCTACTGGTGCAAGCAATCCGGCACAATGCAGAACAGAAAACTCCGATCCGAAGCTTGGATTACACATGTAAAGAAGAAGCTACAAGAAACTTTACAGTATTATTAATAATAATAACGCCCAACGATGACATACATAGATCCTGGACCCTAACTAGGATTCCCTGTGTCTAGGGACCCAGGAACTACGAAGACCCAACAACACCCAGACTCAGAAAAAGTATTTGCGCTTTTTTTTGCTGTGCATAAATACTTGTCCTGCCGCGGGAGTCGAACCCGCCACCTCCGGACTATGAGCCACAGAAATATACAGACGATTCTATTGTCTGTCATCAGCTACTAAGTATATACGTGCTAAAAAGAATATAAAAGACGCTATTGTAGGGAGTCACGCTTTGTCGCATACCTGCCTTAATAATTATCACAAACAATCTGATTATTATTTACACAACTGCATTTCCCACTTCTGAGTATGTGGCGAGCTATGCGCCGCTAATTTGTTTTGTAAACATGATTATATTTAATGTTATCGCTGAAACCGTTTTATTTTGTCAATATAGAAAGTAAAATTGAAAATAATTAGGTTTTAATTCCTTCCAATCAAGGAGCTTATATAAAATACAGGTTTACGTAAATTGAAGAAAACATAGTTAATATAAAAAAAAATTAAAATAATATTTGTGGACATATCACACAACGCCATCTAGCCCCAAACTAAACAAAGTTTGTGTTATGGAAACCAGATAACTGATATAATACTTAGACACTTTTTGTATATAAATACATACATGGACTACAATATAATACCCAGACACAGAACAAACAACTATGTTCATCACACAAAAGTTTGACCTGGGTGGGAATCGAACCCACAGTCCACAGTTCAGAAGGCAGGGTTAATACCAACTGAGCTATCGGGTCAGTCATTTAAATAGGTACTTGCGTAATTCGAGGCCACAGTTCCTTGCTTCAAAGTTTGGTGCGCATTGCATTCTCCAGTGTTTTGTATAAGCTTCTTTGCTTCTAATTGAAGGGTTGAGAACAAAAAGGGTTTAACTGTCAAATTGATAGTTTCGAGAAAATTGACTTTAAACTTCAATGGCTTCATTTTAATATAGAGTGCTTATAAGGTAACAGAAAAGGTTTATGTAAGTTTCAGTTGCTTGAAAATTTATTAACGCTATTTTAAAATACAAAATATAGACCTTATTCGTACAATTACTGTAAAAATATAATATAATATAATAATGTTTTTATGCTAAGCGAACTATATACCTGTGTCAGATAAACCGTTTTTAGACTGAAAATCTCAAGATTTAAGCCTCATTTCTATATTTTGAGAATGTATTATTGTAGATAATTTCACGCTGAATCGGATGATACCCATAAATAATTTTGTGAAAAAAATCAGTTAAACCCTTTTTGATCTCAACCCTTCAATTATAATTCAGGCTGACGTTTTTTTTTTTGTATAATCCATTATTGTACTTGAGTTCGATCGTTGATATTGCCGAATTTAATTGATGCAGTTTCTACTCTGATCATGCCGTATGTTGGCTGTTGCCACAGAATGAATAATAGTACAAGGTTATGCTAAGTTACCTCAAAATCTAACCAACTTACGCGTTTTTTTTTTTCAGAGGGCAAGACCGACAATTCTGGAGTGTTCTTGAAATACACGAAACAAAAGTAAGTTAGTTTTCAATTTGTTAAAGTGAAATAATAATAATAATAATAACCAAAATAATATTGAACAGAAAAACTGTATTGAAATATTTTTGTTAAGTTTTCAGTGAAACATATTTATAATTTGTTTCTTATAAAAATCTATACATATAATAAAACTGAGACTGGGCTCAATCTGTACATTAAATGTAAAAACGGTTTACGGAAGATAATTTTACGTGATAACGGAATAAGAAAACACTTAAGCCGATCGTGCCTCTCTATCGTTAGTCCGCGCTCTCGCTTGCACGCTCGGCTCAAATGGAACGTGACAATTTTTCGTGCCTGCAGTCGGCGTTTATCGATTTATAAGACGTTATCATGTCAATAAATTTAATTGAATTTTAATTAAAATATCGCCGTAATTTTTTTTTGTCTGCCGTGTCTGTTTCTTTATCTGCCCCTTTAAACGCGCATCATGCTGAAACTATTGAACAGATTTCAATGAATCTTGGCATCGTTATAGCACATTTTTCGGAATAACGTTTACGATATTTTATATTTTCAAAAACGGCTAAGTACGTGTTGCAATCACACTAATATTATAAAGGCGAAAGTTTGTATGTGTATATGTGTTTGTTTGTTACTCCTTCACGCTCAAACGGCTGAATGGATTTGGATGAAATTCGGTACCAAGATAGCTTATACACTGGATTAGCATATAGGCTACATTTTATTCCGGAGAAGTGAAATGTTCCCGTGGGATGATCAAACAATTAATATACTTTTTATCTGTGGGTGAAACTAGTTTACAATAAAGAAGTTTTATTTATTAATTTTTAATTTTTGATCAATCTATCGTTGTTTCCCAGCATGCCCCGTCAAGCCGGAGTCATCCTTCTTGGCACGAGTGGTTCGATCCCCCCGAACACGGTAGAGCACATGGAGACAGCTTGCACCATTCGCGAGGAAAAGGTCATCCATCCGTTCGCGTTCCGTACCCACACTCACTCTCTTGGTACGTACAACATATTTTTTATGTTAATAATATAATAACTACAACTATTACCTATTACACGGCTAACACTCACGAGATACAGTCGAATAACTCGACCGGTGTTCGGGCAATATAGGTGCCCATCTTCAAGGAGTACGTGCGGCGGCGGTGGCGGCTCGGCGCTGACTGACCACCACGACCACAAAGGCGCCTATATTGCCCGAACACCGGTCGAGTTATTCGACTGTATCTCGTGAGTGTTAGCCGTGTAATAGTTGTAGTTATGAGTACTACTCACGTCAGTTTCTATAATGTTATAATGATATAATATGTGTGGACATTTCACACGGCGCCATCTAGTCCAAAACTAAGCAAAGCTTGTATTATGGGTACCAGATAACTGAATGAATACTGATATACTTTTTGTTTGTTACATGGAATATAATATACCACCCAGACACAGAACAAACATCGATGTTCATCACACAAATGTTTTTCCTAAGTGGGAATTGAACCCATGACCCACAGTTCAGTTCACAACAAAGTCACACTTCGTCGACCGCCTCCCTCCCCCTTAACGTGTGACGTAATTTATCGATGGCCCCTAAAAGCGAACTGTTAACTTTAAATGAAATTGGATATTAATTTGTTTCAAATATTATGAGTCCATATTTATGTATATCCAACTAATATATATACTAATACAGTAAAGATAAATTAAATTATAATTAACGTTATATCATAATACGATTAAATAAATATACAGGCTGAACTTACGCGCTTAGGGCGTGTCATTACATCCGAGAATGCCAGATTTAGCCATCCATGCACACTTAAAGATTCATCCTTTATACAAATAATAAATAGTAACGCCCAACGATCACATAGATAGATCCTGGACCCCAACTGAAATTCCCTGTGTCTAGAAACCCAGGAACTACAAGGACCATGATCCCACAACAGTTAGACTCGGAACAAGTATTTGCGCTATTTATCTGTGGACAAATACTTGTCCTTCCTCGGGAATTGAATCCGCCGCTTCCAGGTTATGAGCCGATCTGCTGAACCACCACACCACAGAGGCAGCCAAATAGTTAAATATAGATCTATTTTTTAAATATATATAACTCAAAAGTGACTGACTGACTGACTGACATAGTGATCTATCAACGCACAGCCCAAACCACTAGACGGATCGGGCTGAAATTTGTTATGACGTAGGCATCGGCTAAGTAAGGATTTTTCGAAATTCCACCCTGAAGAGGGTGAAATGGGTGGTTTAATTATTTTCCCATAGCGGGTGAAGCTGCATCATGTTATATTATATGATCTGATGAACCATTTCTAGGTAAACTGGTGTCTGGTTACGTAGTCCGCCAAGAGGATTCAGGCGATGCTTGGACACTGCTTGGCAAGAAGAACCCGCAGCTTCCGCAGAGGTTCTATCCGGTGGCTAACACCGAACCGATACGAACTGGCGACGTGTTGGCCGCTCGTTGTACCATGAACAATACGCGTCACCACGCTGTTAGGATTGGGTAAGAATTGAAGTAAAAGTTTCGCACGCTTGACTTGGGGAGTAAGCTGGTGAAATAACGAAGCGAACTGAAGTTGAAAGTGGTTGGTTAACGTATAACTCCATTGTCAACATAACAAAGTTAAAAATTACTTAAAATTTGTATTATTATGTTTTGGTATTTCGGGTAAAATTTGTCAAGATGGCGTCATTAACAAAGAAAGCAAAAACAAAGTTATACCGGCCGATAGATAGAGTTAAAAAAAGTTTTTTACTCCGTCGTGTGGACACTCTTTTTTTTGGTTTAAAAGGTGAATTAGTCGGGAGTGTTCTTAGCTATGTTTTATGAAAAACGGGCCAAGATGGCCGCCGCCACAAAATGGCGGATAACATATTTTTCAAAACTTCTTCAATATGGGTATCAAATGAAAGAGCGAGAGAAAGAGTAGTATTCTATCTATGATACATTTCAAATCCAACATGGCTGCCACCACAAAATGGTGATTTAGATATTTACTATTGAGTTTTTTTTTGTAACTCTAATTTAATACTTGTTTTAGTACCATATAGGCTCGCGCTTGACCACATGTCTCCTTATGTTAAGCGATAATGTGGTTGACGATATATGTGGCTATAAGAAACCTATTCACTCTCCTCTTGAGAACATCCAAGATCCTATTATAGAGATTATAACACAGACCAAGGAGAATACTGATGCCCATTCCCTGGATATTCCCTTAGCCTTCTCTCATGGCACTCACGGAAAAATAGGGGAAGTCCTATTCTCGCAGGTCCAGAAAACCTAATAATTCAATACTGTAGCGCATTCTTTAAAGCTGAACTATGGCTGTACTCTTCTAATAAAGGGGAAATAAGAGAGAGATAATAATTCAATTGCTTTTAGTTTTAGACAATGCGACACAGGATCTCCACCAATATATATTTGAACCACAATAATAGAAGTAATTTACTTAAAACTTACCACCGTCCTTGTCATTTACAGGGCGACAAACCAGGACGAAATGTGTAACTTCTACTTAATGTACTGGGTAGAGAATGATACTCCCCTAGAACAGAAGTATTGCTTCTCGCCCGGACCTCCTTACTATTACTGGACCCGCGCCAACGAAAACTTCAATCGTATTCCGGACAAAGATGCTAGCACTTTGTAAATCGATTTATGATAATCGATTTTCTACAGACCACGATATGTCCTTGGTAGAATTGTTCACACAAACATGAACGAAATGCTGTTTTTAAAGCCACGTTGATTATTTTCGAATAACTCATATAGCTTATCAGTTATATTGGTTATCGAAAAATAGTCTTAATGCATAATACATAATGATGTTGAAAGGGCTTTGAATATTTTGGCATAAAACATTTTTAACGAAATTCATACTTTCAATTTAGTTCTCAGTTAACTTACCGGCGGCGCCACCGATGTAACTTTGAAACCGTATATCTCGGAAACGTGATGCTGAAATAGATTTTGTTTCATACGAACCTTGTCCGCATTAGTATCAGCTTTCGATTCATGTAGGTTTTATGAGAAGCCGCTATTTGAACGAAAAACAAGATGGCGGTCAGTAGGGTATGCCAGGCCTCATACAAAAATATTCAACGCCCTTTTAAAACAATTTAATAAAATCTTGTTACATTATTATTATTAATTATTTCGTCACAAACTATATACTGCAACAGTAGTTAACTTAAAATAATATTCACAAATAGCGTATACACTGTGGAATTTTATTCGTTCTTTTCCTTAAATTTATGTACTCAGCCCATGCATAGAATGCTCCTATGTAACTAAATACCAAAAGTACTTATCAAATAAAACTTAAATCTAGGTATTATCAAATACTTACTAATTACTGCGAATTCAAATTCTAAAGAAAAGCCTTGTGACATTGACCAAAGCAGGTGTTTATTACCTACGAAACATTTACAAAGCGCTCTGCCGATGCCCGCGCTGTGTGTAGCGTTAAATAGACATTTCGGCTGCTATCCAGTTAGGAGACTTTTTTATTGCTCCTTGTACGATTATTCTATAGCATAGTCTGAGTACATACATTTAGGGAAAATAACTAATTAAATTCCACTGTGTATTTTTGACTTTCTTAAGTTGACCCTAGTATTATAGATATAAATTTATTTTAGTTAATGACTTTATGACCTGAATTAATAACATAACATTCCATTTTAAAGACATCAAGAAGTTAATTTGTAGGTTAGTTTTTATTATAAATCGTTTTATTTATATGCGTGTAATTTAATATTTATATTAATAATTCCTTGAATACATTCCATTTTGATGATTTAGTGTTGATCTTGCAAAGGTTAGGTGATGTTATTATTTTAAGAATCAAGTGAATGCTTAAAGTGCTAAAGATATATCACTAAAAAAAAGAAGTTGATTTTTGGTATTAAAATTGTCGTGAGTGTGATTAATTTTAAATTAATATATCTCCGACTGTTACTCACGAATAGTATGTCGATTTCTCGACCAGGTTTCGAGTATATCTGATGCTCTTCCTCAGGACGCAGCGAGATCGCGGCGGCGACTGGTCGAGAAATCGACATACTATTCGTGAGTGACAGTCGGGAATATATTAATTTAAAACGTTGATTTTATTCCCAATTTAATTTATATAGTTGGTTTTATTTAGCGGTTATTCAAAAATCTGATAAAAGTTGTTATTGGAATAAAACAAAACACAGTTAGAGTAAAACTGAACTCTTTTAAAAGCTATTGTTTTTTGTTAGAATCGGTTTATAATTTATTTTTCGGATAACCTTTATTCAGCAATTGAAAATACAGCCCTTAGTAAAATAACATAGTAGTATTACAGTTTTTAGTACTTGCCTGTGTTACTACCACTCGCGAGCTAAGATATTTTTTCAGTTATGTTTCAGTTTATGTTTTGACAGTTTCACTTGAGATTATCTGAATTGCGATCTGAATTTAATAAAAATATACTTTCAACAAGTAAATTACTAATATTACAGCCTCTTCGGTGTGGTGGTTGAAAAGGTCGCCTCATAACGGAGGTGGCGGGTTCGATTCCCGCGGCAGGACAAGTGTTTGTGAATAAAAAAAAGAGCAAATACATGTTCTGTGTCAGGATGTTGTGGTCCTCGTAGTTCCTGGGTGCCCGTATCTAGGGGAATCCTAGTTAGGGTACAGGATCTATGTGATTAGTTGGGCGTTATTATTATTATTTATATTAAATATATTATAACTATTATATTTATGTTAGAATTCATCTAGTCACAAATAAGACTTAATACGATCTTGAGTATCTACAACTACATAATATATATTTTTATCATTAGATCTAAGTAAAAATATATTATAGTAAATAATATACGTGTATGACAAAGAATTAATGTGAAGTTTAAAATAATAATTGTGTCCTATTTAACTCTATATCTCAACTTGACCACGAATTTTCGGGACTAAGAATTAATATATCATATATGTAAAATATATACATATTTATAGCATATATTTATATGCGAATGACATATGCATGAAACTGGACTCTGAATTGTAAATATATTGATATTGTTGTGTGTTATATTAGTGTGTTTAATATATAACATATAAATACAATTGATTTAAATCATAACATTAATTTATATTACCTTATAAGTATCTTAAATACCATCAAAATGTAAACGGTACCTAATATTTATTTAATTTGGACAAATTTGTAAGTATTACTAATTTTTCAAAAAATAAGAAACAAACATAAATAATAGATATTTATTGTATAATATACACTTATTGTATAACAGATACTTATTTTTTTGTGATTTATGTATATTGCGCCATATTAACTAAGCGATCGGTTCGTAGATTTCCAAAAAACAATATTTATTTGGCCGATATCGAACGCACGCCGTTCAATCAGATAAAACATAAATTATATTTTTTGATACTTATACGTAGTTGTTTTGCTTTGCCATCTTTTGTCGTAATCCTAAATGGATAAAGTACTTAATATTTCTAATTAATTTATATCTTATTTTTTCTTTAGAACTTAGAGCACAAAATTTGCACATAGGTTTTTTTATTGTGTTTTGTTGCTTTCTTATTGAATTTGTATTTAACTGTGTCTTTATTTAAAAAAAAACAGTCAGTGATTGTAGAACAATCTATTAGAAACTAAATTCTTAAAAACCCATTTAAGAACTTCATTTCTAATAGAATTCTACAATTACTGACTGTTTTATTAAAATAAATTATAGGGGTATAAGGGGTCCTTAAATTATGTAGAAACCATTATTAATGGTCGTTAATCATATATATTTCATAATACATATAATGAAGGCAGCTAAGTCTAATTCTGGACTAAGTAAATATTTACCAACCAAACTAGGTCCCTAATATTATTCTTAATTAATAAGTTTTTGATGATAACATATCTCCCATTTGCAATAGCCAAACGTCATACTCTATGACGTTTGGCTATTGCAAATGGGAAATATTGGACAGTTACTGCAACTATGCACATCTTTTATTTTTGACGTTGTTTTACATTATGAAAATTAATCAGAACGGCCCAATATAAATGGAGGTAGATTCAGTTGAACACGAACGATTATCGCTTTGGGGGCTTACGTAAACGTTACTTTAATTTAATCAAAGCTTTAACTTCTGTCTCGTTTTTCCCGTGACATTTTAGCATGATATTTTAAGAATTGATTAAATTTAAGTAACGTTCAAGTAACGAATAGTGGGTATACAATTTGTAGCGAATTAAGTATTTTAACTAATGCGTGTTAGACACAGCATAAATGTACTAAATCTAAGATCTGTGTAACTTAATTTATTATAATCGAATTATAAATGTCTTAGCATAATATCGATGTTATATATCATATCTAATTGTGTCTACCTATAAAAAAAGCTGTAAGCGTGTATTTTTGCGAAGTTTCCGAAGGGTAGAACATTTTGTAATAAAGATCTTCATATATCTTAGTATTGTTTTAAAGGTCCGTGTTATCTAGCAAATCTCTTAAATAGAAGCTTTCGGGAGTGTTTGTGTTTTCTTACACAAGTCAAGCACTTGTCTGTACAATAAAAAAAACGTTGATTGAAAAATGTCAGATGTCATGAAGATGTCATTGAAAATGAAATAAGAAAATGACATTGGCAAATTGTGGTTACCTCTCCACAAAGGCCATTAAGCAAGAGTTGAAGTTGAAATAAGAAAATTTGAGAGTTTAGGCGGGAAAACGAAAAAGATCGCGTCACCGCATTGTATTATTTTCCAAAACTTGTGTTATTTTCATTGTTAGTGCATAAAATTGGTAGCATTTTATTCGTTAAGTGCTGAATTACAGGCATGAGTGGAGGAAAGTGGTATAATGATGCTGAAACGTTTCTTTTCGTGTTGTTTCCAAAACTCCATAGAAGCTTCTGGTAAAGTTGCCACCACTTTACTTGGAGTAAGACTTGACTAGACTAGATTATGACTTGGACTGTGACTTGACACACTATATGATATGAATTAACTTGAGACAATATCAATTACTTGAAGTGTCAAGTAATTGATATTGTCTTAGCCACTTAGCCAGTGGGCTAAATACACAAAAGTGTGGAGCCAAAACCAAACAAAAAAAAGAGAAAATTTGATCACTGCTTAAAAGCAGAAAAAAATGTTGTATGGACGCGTGACCAAGACAAGCACTGTAAGTACGTGGTACTTTAATATAGATATGTACGTACGATCATTGGCGATTTTCTTATCTAGATGCAGCTGACTGCATCCCCTGAGCAAAACACATCTATCTATAATAATATTCAAAATATTTCACCCCTCGGCTAGTTAGACTAACAATCCCTCGTCGCGTTCAAATATGCCAAAAAAGATTTTAGAGTTAACTTAAAATTTGACGAACGTACTTCGATGATGTTGGTCTAACCCCGGTAATTCTATTACTGTGTAAACTTCATTCTCTTAAATTGTAATCGGTAAAGAATAATAAAAATATAAATGTTATATTTTAATCTATGTTGTTTTATTAGTGTCTCTTCCAACCCAGAATCTAAAACAAGGAATATCAACAAAATGCACCCCATACGTACCCTATATGCATATATGTAGGTTTGAAGACAATACAATTGAGTGGTAGAAAATAATGATTTAAAAAACAAACTGATTTTAGGAGTTAAATTTTATTGTAGGTATTAAACTTTTTATTCGTCTTATAATGCGTCCAATATACACTTGGTCAGCGTGTTGCAAAGCTTGTCCCAGCAGTGGGCAGAATATTTCAAGGAATGTCGTAGCACGGCATTTGTGCATAATTAATAATAACAATTTCGCCCGACGATCACATACATAGATTCTGGACCCTAACTAGGATTCCCTGTATCTAGGGACCCAGGAACTCGTAGTTCCTGGGTCGTTGTGGGACCACCCAGACTAGAAACAAATGCGCTTTTTTTTTCTGTGCACAAATAGCACAGATTAAAAAAATAGTACCTAAATATTAAAAGCTACTTCGTTACATTATTAATATTTAAGTAACGCAGTTGATGCATCCATGCCTGATAGTAATAAAAAACCTTCAGGCAATTTTATTATATTCGCGAGGAGTGAGGTAGAGGTACCTAACTATATTTGCTCCTGGCGTTTATCTGCACAACAATTTCGATAGACAAAATCAATACCTTTCTATTATTCAGAGTATGTTTAGGTGGCAACGCGATATCGCTTTCAGTAGGTAGAAACCTACCCACCTAGATTGTCTTGTGGATGTTAAAGTTTTTTTTTTATGTTAAGGAATGACGTGACGAGCTAGCCGTTCGCCTGATGTTAAACAACACGGCTGCCCATATCAGCTGCAGTGTCACTCGGAACTCTAAAGTATAGAGGTTCGCGTGACACTGCACTGCGCACGTCATCCAGAGACATCAGCACAATCTAGTAATAAGATTACTAAACTGTGAGATCAGATCATAAAGTCTCATTTGCCCAGTAATTTCACTAGCTACAGTGCCCTTCAAACCGGAACACAGTAGTGCTTGCGCACTACTGCTTGGCGGCAGAATAACTGGCAAAGTGGTGGTAGGTAGGTACCTAGACGAAGGCAGTAAGGTCCTACCACCTAGTAAAAGTTAAATTATTGTGAGATCATCGCCGTAACACCTGATTGTTAACTTCGAGCTTACTTGGATCTATGTCGTACCTGCACAGCTCTCCCGGATTTCCCTTACAGATATAATATTTAGGTAGCTATACCAAATCAATCATTGACATTAAAGGGATATATACAGCCCCCAGTCTCTGTGGTGAGGTGGTTTAGCAGCTTAGCTCATAGCCCGGAGGCAAAGGGTTCGATTCCCGCGGCAGGACAAGTATTTGTGCACAAAAAAAAGCGCAAATACTTGTTCTGAGTCTGGGTGTTATGGGATCATGGTCCTCGTAGTTCCTGGGTCCCTAGACAGGGAATCGTAGTTAGGGTCCAGGATATATGTATTTGTGGGCAGGAACGTGTTGTGGGTAGGTTGCAACCTATATAACTATAGGCCTTCAGCATGTCCACACCGCGCCGTGTCTGGAACAAGAATGATCCGTAGCGCACCAATCGATCCCTTTATATAGCCAGACAGGTAGGGCCGCCATGACAGTTGCCGGTGCTGCCACTGTAATACATTTAATGCCACCACAGGGTAAATTACGGTGCTCGATCGCTGTGCATAGAGTTTATAACTGGACGTTGCCGCCGTCACGGCCATTCTGACGTGCGTACGTCCTCGTACGCTTAGCTTCACTTTGTACCTGGTGAGGGACATAAGTATCAGTGTTATGGCTCGTTCATCCTGACAATTAAATTGAGTTAAACTTGGAGTCAAAGGATCAGGTTTCAATTTGATTAGTCAAAAGCATTTTAACCTTCATCATAACCAGCGTCAGGGTTAACCCTTCAAGACCATCATTATTCCTTCATTTACAAAAAATGGACCGGATGGTGCTAGACCGGATAGATATCCCTTTAGCAACCAAAAATCATCAAACTAATACCTTATCCCTTCATTTATAAAAAATGGACCGGATAGTGCTAGACCGGATAGATATCCCTTTAGCAACCAAAAATCATCATTCCAACATTACCTTATCCCTTCATTTATAAAAAATGGACCGGATAGTGCTAGACCGGATAGATATCCCTTTAGCAAACAATAATCATTATTCCAACTTATACCAATTAGTGCTAGACCGGATAGATTATCCCTTTAGCATTCAGACATTTTTTTTTTCATCATTTTAACATTCTCTTTTCTTACTTTTTTCTCTCTTTTTTTTCACTTCTTTTTTTACTTTTTTTTTCTTTTGCTTACCCTTTTTTCTCTTTTTTTCTCATTTTTTTTCTCTAACGAAACATTACTTTTTTTTTACCATAACTTTCATTCTCTTTTTTTTCACTGGTCTGGGTTAACCCTGCAACTTAATTTGATATTAGTATCACCCGCCGTCACGTCATCATTCACGTCACGTCACGTTTCGCGTTGCTTGAAGAGTGATGTAGAAATGGGCAATCCCACTTCTGATGTGGGCAGGAACGTGTTGTGGGTAGGTTGCAACCTATATAACTATAGGCCTTCAGCATGTCCACACCGCGCCGTGTCTGGAACAAGAATGATCCGTAGCGCACCAATCGATCCCTTTATATAGCCAGACAGGTAGGGCCGCCATGACAGTTGCCGATGCTGCCACTGTAATACATTTAATGCCACCACAGGGTAAATTACGGTGCTCGATCGCTGTGCATAGAGTTTATAACTGGACGTTGCCGCCGTCATATTTGATCGTTGAGTGTTATTATTGTTATACAAGTTAATAAGTCCATAGACTCCATAGTCTTAAGACTATACCTATACTTATTGTACCTCCACATTTAATTAGCGCAGCAGATTGTACTCTTTCAACTAAAGTCTATAAGTGGTCACTACTTAAGAAACAAATAAGTATCTACCTAAATACTTCATTGGCGCATTTTTATTTAGGTATCTAGATCAACGAATGTTTCTATAGTGTCAAAGAATATTTAACATGTAATAACAAATGTTAATGTAGTAACAAAAATATTATTTTTAATATTTGCACGCTTGCATGCAGGCTGAATGCATGTAACCACGACTTATACTATATGACCTTGTAGCCAAATTGTATACCTATTGTGTATTCTTGTAAATAAACAAATGATTTGATTTGATTTGAACGAAACCTCTACCTAGCTATTGATGATAATAAGTAGGTACCTTCCACTAGGTGGTCCTTTTATTAGGTGGTAGGACATTTCCGCAAAGTTCGTCTAGGTAGATACCTACCTACCACCGATTTGCCAGTTATTCTGCCGTCAAGCAGTAGCATGCAAGCACTACTGTGTTCTCGTTGAAGGGCGCTGTAGCTAGTGCAATTACTGGGCAATTGAAACTTTATGATCTGGGGGGTAATCAGAAAATTTTGATAGCAATGCAACAGGAGAAATTTCCATACTACCTATGCACATCAACTGCGTATTCAAACTGTCAAATCCATACAAGTTTGTGTTTCTATTTGTTTCAATAGAGTTACGTGATTGCCCAGCTGATCTCACAGTCGAGTGATTTTGTTACCAGACTGTGCTGATGCTCTGGATGATTTGCGTAGTGCAGTGTCACGCGAAACTTTATATTTCGGAGTTCTGAGTGACACTGTTTTGTTATGGGCGGTCTTGTCGCTTAACATCAGGTGAACGAATAGATCGCCACATCATTCAGTAACGTGAAAAAAAAAATCTTCCAGAGACGAAAGTTTCTTTGTACCTATTTTTTATAACATAGACATACAATCAGACGGCCCGCAGTGTTATTATAGTCGTCTGCAGAATGCATATAAGGTATGCGTTCACGTATATATAGACCTAGGCACCTAAGCCCGGGGGGTAGGCAGGGGACGCACGTTTTTCCAACATCTGTGTCATCTCCCGCCAGGCCATGCGTGTGGCATATTTACACGCTGATCTGGACGACACGGATTTTTATTATTTCAATATACCTAAATATTTTGTTTATTCCCGTTAGTACACAAAGTTCTATAATTGGTATTTCAATATGAATATTTATTCTTATTAGAAAACCAAGTTTGAACTAGTTTTACAACAGGAAAAAATGTTGATTCCTGACGACACGGATTTTATATTATTTCAACATAAATATTTTGTTTATTCCCGTTAGTACACAAAGTTCTATAATTGGTATTTTATTATAAATATTTCGTTTATTCCCATTAGAACACTAAGTTCTATAATTATTTACATAGCGGGAAGAAAAACTCTAATATTTTGTTATATTCGATAAATAAATACCAAATTGGTTTTCTGGAAAGAAAGACAAACCTTTGTAGGTAACCCGGTAATATAAAAATAAATATTTTTTCTTATTCTATAACCAGTTATCAAATTGGTTTTCTGGGATAAAAGGTAAATCTTAATAGATAATCCGATAATCTATCAGGATTACTTTTTTTCTGTTGTAAAACTAGTTCAAACTTGGTATTCTAATAAGAATAAACGAAATATTATATGTCCGATAAGATCTAATTCATGAATCAAAATGTTTGTCTGTTTATAAGCCTCCATATTCAGTCTAGTGAGCGGACGGATAGTCAAACTTTGCGACGAGCAATATCATATATTATCATTTCATTTCATTTTCATATTACCAAACTGTAACTGGCCACCCATTAATTAGCAATTAGGTACTTATTACTTAGTAAAACTTCTTATATCAAACCCTTCAAGTGACAGTGCTGCGTCTCCTATGACAGCCCGCCAGTGAGCCCGGTCTTCAGCGACCTTGCGTAGGTAATTAGTAATAGGTAGTACTTTTTGCTCATAATTTTGGACGGTTGGGCGCCTGCCAGCAACAATAGCCCCCCAGAAATATCAACTCTCTTATCCACAATATTATATTTGTTGTGTAAATCTAATTTGGTGCAATGCCTTCGTTAAAAACCAAAGTTGGTTTTATAAATATGGACGTAAATCAACATTCCACTGCGTTAAAGAGCTGTGGTAACTCGTAAATTTATACATACAATGCACACGTCATATGATTAAACATGTACCCAATAAGTAATACCTACCTGTTTATGGGGGCAGGTTCGATTCCCGCGGCACGACTAGTATTTCTGCAAAGAAAAAAGCGCAAATACTAGTTCTCGAGTCTGGGTGTTGTAGGACTATGGTCCGTGTTCCTGGGTACATCCTCCCTAGATACAGGATATAAGATCCAGGATCTATGTATGTGATCGTTAGGCGTTATTTATTTAGTTATTTAAATATTACACATCTGACTAGGTATAAATAATACTATAATTACTACCATTCTTTGGTTATGCAACATAAGTATGATTAAAAATAGTAATGTAAACAACACCTATATACTTACTACAAGTATTTATTTATTTTTTATTGTTTTTGAACGAACTAATGCTGTTGGTCTCTATCGACCTTTATAACGTCACCGGGCGGGAGAGCAGGCGCTTAAGGTGCCCAGCCGTCAAAAGTGGGAAGCAACTAGCTCAAGGGCACCCCTTGGGTGCGAGCCTCGGCTTGGGCCTGGAGAAGAGGATCGAGAAGACTACGTCCACTGGAAGAGTGGAGCCTATTGAAATTCGCGACCGTTCTAGCTAACCTACGGGGGTACGTTGACCTCGCCGGCGGGGTCGGTGTCTGATTGTGTTACGCTGGTATCCTATACCGGTGCCGAAAGCGGTACCTGAGCCAGAAGGGCTAGACTGGTCCGCTGATCCTAGCGCAGCCGATACTACGGCTGCTATAGGATCATCCGGGTCGCTCAAGACGTGTCTCGGGCAGCGACGACGGGGTGAGCGGAGACGACGGGGTGACTTACTACTAGTATAGTATATAGCTATTGCATTAGTAGGTAGGTACTTATAATGGTAAGGAAGAGAAGGCTTGGTCAAATTTTTACGCAACCATTAGTAACGTTAACTAAACTAAGCATTGGTAACCATCTGGTAAACAATACCATCTGGCCAGTTATAGCCTTACTTATAAGTTTCATTGACTGGCCTGTTAGCTCAGTTGGTAGTAGCTGTCCCTTTTGAGCTGTATAGGTTATGGGTTCGATTCCCACCTAAGACAAACATTTGTGAGATGAACATAGGTGTTTGTTCTGTGTCTGTATTATATAAGAACCGAAGCCCTTAAATAGGCGTTACGTGATATAAGCCTGTTACTTTGTTGTTGTAATGACATCCTATTTATGACTTACATATGACTATATAAGTAACACGGAACCTAAATAATATATATATAACAACGGAACGTAAATAGGATGTCACTACAACTAGGTAGGTGTCCTCTAGGTTCCGTGTTACTTAGATAGTCATATTAGTTAGTGTTCTAGCACTAAGTTATAAAATATACATACTCGTAAGTGAAGAAAAAACAGATGGCAAATTATTTCATAGACCAAAAACTTTTTAAACTTTCGCGACTTGAACTCATATTGTAAAGATAAAACGGGTCTATTCGCGCACAAAAATTATCAAAATATAATTTTCAGTCCAGTGTCAGTTAATTTTCAGTCCCCTCGTGACCACGGCCAATGTAACTTGGTCGAAACGTCGAGGTTAGTCAAAATTATATTTTGATAATTTTTGTGCGCGAATAGACCCGTTTTATCTTTACAATATGACCAAAAACTTATTCAAATAATGGAGGATTTGTGGAGTTTAATAGGCTCTGAATTTTTAAAGGTATCTTTTTACCCACTCGTAACTTACGCTCATAAGAATATTTGCTTTATAAGCCCGATGATGCTGTAAAGTTCGGTAGAGACCAATAACATTAGCCCGTTCGAAAAATAGGAACCACATCAAGATATTTTAGCTACCCTAATAATTTTAACCTTCACCTAGACTACCGCCTACAACCTTCGAGCATTTATAGTAGCTCTAAGCCTACAACCCTTTCCCACATCATTTCTCTGCATCATAAGACGTCGCGTGTGACGGCGAGGTCGCGTGGCGTTGCGTGTGCCTCCACACCTTATGCCTACATAGCCTATAATTGGCTCAAGAGGAATTACATAGGGAAGTGTGTAGGGTTACCCCTACGCCTTGGTGCTGAGTAGCAAGTGGCACTCTGTGTGGCCACGGATAGGCAGTTTTCCGTCCTAAGTTCCTCTCCGCTTCGCCTATCTATTCGTGACGGTTGCGGACCACCCCTGTTTAAACCAGGCCTTAAGCGGTGGCAATCTCCGCCGGTGACGGCGGCCTGCAGTGGATTTGGCGTGAACAGTTGATAAGACCTTTTCATTAGCAGGTGGCTTTCTGTGACGGCTGCCCGCCGTGTTGCTAAGCTCGGCACAAGCAGCGGTCATTCGCTGCGCCTCTGGACGTCTCCCTGCGGCTACATCGACTCCAGGGTGTGCTTCGGGGCCATACTTTGCTTCATCATCTTCAACTTCAAGTCAAGTCAACTTCCTGTCATCGCTTCTTCATCTCCAACTCGGTTACGTTACATTATATATATATTTTAGGAATTTAATTTAAAATTCAGGGCATACCATAAATAGGGGCTTATGTAAATAAATGTATATAATCTATGTAAATAATAATGTTTTCTTTTAACTGTAGGCTTCACTACAGTTTGGCGCCCTTCTGGCCGAGCCCACCCCCCCGCCCCTCAAAATTCTAAAACAAACTTACACAAGTCACGCACTTTTCGGATTATCTTTTGGCCCCATATTTTTCTCTCTTTTATTAATGAAGCTCTATCTTACTAGGTTCTCTATAATGTGTCATAACGCTATGATTAACTGAATTCATAGATATATTTATTCTGTATAGCTATAGTTGACTATGTATAAATATTAATACTTCTTGTATGTTATAGCCTGAACCTCTGAGGGTGCCTGGTTGCTAACGAGGAGAACTTTTGGTGTTGCGGCTCAACGCAGCTCAGTTTCAGCGCAGCTTGGAGATCGACACTTCGATCCAGTTTTTACCGAGTAAGCCGCCAGCAGTCTGATATAGCAGTTATGTGTGCTGCTAGCAGTAAGTTTTTTTTTCTTAAGCTCTACCGAAAGCATACCATGTCAAAAGTGCATGCTATGTTTCCTCATCTTGTTTGTGCTGGCCTCGGGTTATTTACGCTAACAATATTGGACTGCTGGCATGAATTTCTGTCAAAGTCCAAGCTGCGTTGTATGCTGGTATACCAGACATCCTTATGGAAAATTTAATGTTGGAACAACAGATGTACAAATGAAAAATGCACGTTAAAAATTTAAAACTGTAAATAATGTATTTTTGACTTAGGATAATAATGTAAATATCACAATTTCTGTTTTTTTTATTTCTTTTTGGAATTGTTCATATTGCTAAATTTACAATTTTGTTTTTGTAACGTTATGTTTATACTTCTATATTGTTTTAACATTTATGTTCAGTTCTTGTGCTAAATCTTAGATCTCTTCCGGACACTAGTTTTTATTGTTTAGCGGTTAGTCGTTGTAATGCAGGCGGTTTTGACATGAAAGGGTTGTAGTAGCCATTGATAGTGAGCTCTGCCCCACTCTTAATCTGGATGTGGATGGATGTAGGTTATAAAATATATATTAATTAATGTTCAATATATGTATGTTAGGTTTAGCGTGATAGGGTAATTTGTGTCATTAACGTGTCATTTTCGACTTTTCCGTTTTCTTTAAAGCTGGGCTGTCTATAGATGTCTATTCTGCTGCTGATCTGGACACCATTCTAATGTGTTCTGGGTCATTACCTTTGTGATGCTGGATGTTATGATGATTTCATAATTGGACATAATAATGTTTATTGTTCAGTTCTAGGACACTGTTGTCCTAGTATATTATCCTTTGACTGTATGTCAGAGTCTTTACTATTTGATTCTTTGTTGTTCAACATACGGACATCATCTCTATATTGGGAAAACACTCTTTAAGTTTTGGTTAGTTTCTCGATCGAAGAAACTTGTTTTCTTCTTATGTATATAATCTTAGCTATGTTTGTATGTTCTATAAAAATTAAAATACTTAGGTATTTTAATTTTTTCGGGGTTGTTGGGGAAATGTAGGGTTACCCCTACGCCTTGGTGCTGAGTAGCACACTTTTCTTAATGAATAGTTTCAGTTCTTTATGATATTTTTATGGCTTTACGTTTTTCATTTTATTTCTTCTGTAAAGCATAATCTGAACGTTCCTTGCAGGCTCCTGAAATGTTCCAAAACACTTTAATAATACCTTTTTGTTTTCTTGGTTATTGTGAATAAAATGTTGTACTCTAAAATTGTACTTAAAGCCTTTGGTATGGGTTATTTTGGCAGTGGATCGGTAGATATAGATCACAGGAACATCTTACGTGTCGTTTCCCTAAGTTTTTCCCTAAATTACGGGTGTTTCAGGAAGAAATAACTTTTTCATATTACCTCACAGATCTTCACCAAATTTACACTGGTATTGAAGCTGATTTTATTATGGCTTTTCATTGCATTTTTGTAGTGATTCTTCCAGTAGGAGCACTAAAAATAACGATTTTAATGTTTGTTTACTTTTTGGACAGATGTCATCTATTGACTTTTCTAATTCCCTGAAAGAGGTTCTTACCATAAGTTTTCATGAATTTACGACATTTTAAGGTTAGGTTGTTTAGGATTTTGTATTAGTCTTTGTTCATCGACCTATTTTAATGCTAGCTGATATTAAATTGTGACAGGATTTCAAAATTTAGTTCTCTCGATTTTCAAGGATTTTGGCTGTTGTTTTGGTGACTGGTGAGGCTTGGAAAAACTGAAAAATAGCCACGCGGGGGCAGTCTTCCTCTGGACTTCACCACTAAATTATATTCTGTACATAACTATATTCTTTAATCTGAACAGTGTAACTGAAGTGTACTTGGTGCTGCCGTGCAAGTGGCACTCTGTGTGGCCACGGATAGGCAGTTTTCCGTCCTAAGTTCCTCTCCGCTTCGCCTATCTATTCGTGACGGTTGCGGACCACCCCTGTTTAAACCAGGCCTTAAGCGGTGGCAATCTCCGCCGGTGACGGCGGCCTGCAGTGGATTTGGCGTGAACAGTTGATAAGACCTTTTCATTAGCAGGTGGCTTTCTGTGACGGCTGCCCGCCGTGTTGCTAAGCTCGGCACAAGCAGCGGTCATTCGCTGCGCCTCTGGACGTCTCCCTGCGGCTACATCGACTCCAGGGTGTGCTTCGGGGCCATACTTTGCTTCATCATCTTCAACTTCAAGTCAAGTCAACTTCCTGTCATCGCTTCTTCATCTCCAACTCGGTTACGTTACATTATATATATATTTTAGGAATTTAATTTAAAATTCAGGGCATACCATAAATAGGGGCTTATGTAAATAAATGTATATAATCTATGTAAATAATAATGTTTTCTTTTAACTGTAGGCTTCACTACAAGTGTTGTACGAGATGCGATTATAACGGCTTACTGGCGTACTCTTGGGAAGGTGAGAAAACTGGCAGTGGGTTGTTGTTATTGCAATGGCAACTGGCACAAAGTGAGTATTTAACATTAAAATAAAATAAATAAATAAATATCTGTGGACATTTCACACAGCGTCATCTAGTCCCAAACTAAGCAAAGCTTGTACTATGGAAACCAGATAACTAATACAATACTTAGATACTTTTTGTTTGTAAATACATACATAGAATACAATATAACACCCAGACACAGAACAAATATCGATATTCATCACAAAAATATTTATCCTGGGTGGTACTCGATTCCATAACCTACAGTCCAGAAGGCAGGGTTACTACCAACTGAGCTATCGGGCCAGTCATAATTTAAAATAATGCAAGTGTAAAAGGAATTCATCACTGTAATTCTAGTACTTTCAACAGATTTTTTGGTTTAGGGCATATTAGGTATTTAGGTAAGATCAAATGACGAATGATAGGTACCACACAAAACTATTGTCTTTTTACTCATTCGACTCGACATTTGCCTGCTAATCGACATTTTTGCCTGAATCATTTAAAATGTTTCGATAGCTTCTGTGGTGTTTGGCTCATAACCCAGAGGTGGCGGATTCAATTCCCACGACAGGACAAGTATTTGTGCACAGAAAAAAAGCGCAAATACTCGTTCGGTGTGTTCTGGGTGTTGTCTACTACGACCACACTACGAGGACCATTCCTCGTAGTTCCTGGTCTCTAGACACAGGGGATCCTAGTTAGGTGGACCCTAACTAGGATTCCCTGTGGAGCTATGTATGTGATCGTTGGGCGTTATTATTATATTATTTTATTATTAATGTTTTTTTACATAAACAGTGCAGACACAATAACAATTATCTGGGCCTATATTTATAGCCTACGCATGTCTATATTTAATTACTTTTAATTAAATTAAATTTCACTTGAAAAACCGCACAATCCCGGCTTTCCGAGGGATTTTGTCAATTGAATTTTGTAATAACATGTTTTGTTGTTTGATCCCGCCGTAACGAGCTGTCAGGCCCAACCGACGCAATTTCACGTTTTGTTGAATGTTTTCGGTATCAAAGGTCTTGCCACAGTCCAGTAGGTGCTTGCCGGCGACGAAATTTTTGAACAAAGATTTGGAAAAAGGTTCAAGGCAAATAATCACCATCATTACTGGCGCAACCTCTTATACTTACGTGATGGCGTTTAAACAATCGTTGTGTTAAAATTATTAGTATATTGAACTCAATCCATAGACTGTGTCAGTGCTACAAAGTGTTAAAAAAAAAAAAAACTAGACTGTGATCTATGCTGTTTCCGCTCTCTCTCTTCCGTCAACCATTGTCGGGCTGTCCATGTTTCTTTTTACCTATCAATTAAAATATCCCTTGTTTGTCCGATCAATCCTGGCTGTTTTATTAGTAGTTTTCACCCATAACCCTTCAGGTTTTGGGCCCAGCCTACGCGAGTTTTTATTTTTTATCCTTTCAGCGTATTTTACAAAAATATATTTCGTGCAAGCCATCATGGCATCGTACATGCAACAAATTGAAAAATTACATGGTCGTGACAACTATCAAGAATGGAAATTTGCTGTAAAGTCTCTGCTACAGCTAGAGGACTTATGGGACGCAGTGGAAGGAAGTTCCACCGTTGATTCAAAGAAAAATGTGAAGGCACGCAGCCGAATCATTCTTTTGATAGATTCCGTAAATTTTGTTCATGTGGAAGATGCAACTACAGCAAGGGAGGTATGGACGAATCTTGAAAAGGCTTTTGACGACAATGGATTGACCCGTAAGGTAGGTCTCCTGCGAGATCTGATAAATACATCTCTTGAAAATTGTTCTAATGTCGAAGAGTACGTTAAAAAAGTTATCTCGACGGCGCACAAGCTCCGCAACATAGGATTTGCCGTGGCTGACGAATGGGTGGGCACTCTTTTATTGGCCGGCCTGCCCGATGCCTACAAGCCTATGATAATGGCAATGGAAAGCTCCGGTGTGCAAATAAGTGCAGATTATGTTAAAACAAAAATTCTTCAAGATGTTCAACTAATAAATGAAAATGTGGCTTTTTACAGCAAAGCGGGCAAGAATACCAATAATAAAAACTGTAAGGACACAAGGGATAGGAAGGGGCCTAGATGCTATAATTGCAATAAGTATGGTCACCTAAGCAAATCATGTTGGTTTAATAAGAAATCTAATAAACAAAATAATAATTCAGCTTATTCCGCAGCATTTTCAGCTACTGAGACAGAAATAGACAGTACAGAATGGTATGTGGACTCGGGAGCTTCAAGGCACATGACCAAGCACAAGATATATGATGCTCAGCCACCACCAGTGAGTCATGTGCGTGTTGCTAACAGCGGATTACTACGAGTAGAAGCATGTGGAAAAATAGACATAACTGTTACAAATGGCAATGGATCACAAAGCAAAATACAAGTAAGTGAAGTCCTGTATATACCTGAGCTTTCCACTAATTTACTGTCTGTCTGCAAAATAATAAAAAGTGGCTATGATGTTAAATTTGATAGAAATGGATGTCAAATAAATGATAAAAATAATAAATTAATAGCAACAGCCACATGTATCAATGACACATACAGATTAAATACCCCGAACAGCCAAGCATTAGCAGCTGTTGAGGAAGAGAGTAGTTATTTATGGCATCAAAGAATGGGTCACCTAAATTTTAATGATGTACAAAAATTAGTTGAATGTACCGAAGGGGTAAGGCTTTTGTCAAATGAACAAAACGGTATCTGCAAGCCATGTTTAGAAGGAAAACAAACAAGACTGCCGTTTCCTAAAGAAGGTCACAGAGCCAGTGAGCTTCTTGAAATGATCCACACCGATGTATGTGGTCCAATGGAAAACAAGTCTCTGGGAAATGCAAGGTATTTTGTTACATTCATAGATGATGTTTCTAGAAAAGTCTTTGTATATTTTGTCACTCAGAAATCAGATGTATTTGAAAAATTTAAAGAGTTTAAAAATCAAGTTGAGAATCAATTAAATAAAAAAATAAAAACTATCCGATCAGATAATGGAAAGGAATATATAAATGGTACTTTTGAAAAATACTTGAAGTCTTGTGGCATAGTACATCAAACAAGTACTCCGTATACACCAGAACATAATGGCCTCGCTGAGAGGATGAATAGAACACGTAGAACGTGCTAAATGTATGTTACTGAATTCTAATTTACAGAAGCAGTTCTGGGCTGAAGCTATAGCAACAGCTGCATATATTGTCAACAGATCACCTACCAAGGCTTTGTCATACAAAACTCCAGAAGAACTGTGGACTTACAAGAAACCCAACATCAGTCACATGAAAGTGTTTGGATGCAAAGCTATGGTTCATGTTCCAAAAGAAAAAAGACAAAAATGGGATCCTAAGGCACGTGAGTTAATCTTTGTTGGATATAGTGAAACATGCAAAGGCTATAGATTTTTTGATCCTCAATCGAAGCGCATTCTTATGAGCAGAGATGTCACTTTTCTTGAAGATTCTGTAAAGAAAAATAATGTTAATATTCCATTACCTGAAAATAGTACTGAAATAAAATGTAACTTACCTGATGATGTGACACCGATGTCCCCCTGTACTCCGAGCTCAGAAAGTACACTAAATGAAACAATAGATACTAGTTATGAAGACCCTTATGATAGTTCTTACAGACCTGATGCCACTGATGAAAGCCCCGATAGACCAGAGTTTGTCAACCTCCGACCACGCAAGAAGCTGCAATTAGAGAGCCCCACCACATTCTTATGCATCAATGAGTCAGCTACGAGCCTCCTGGATAGAGACCCGCAAACTACTGAGGATGCCTTGTCAGGAGAGAACAGCGAGTCTTGGAAAGAAGCCATGAACGATGAGTATAAATCACTACTTCAGAATAACACATGGACTTTGACCGACTTACCTCCAAACAAGAAGGCTATACCATGTAAATGGGTTTATAAGACTAAGCGCGATGCAACTAGGCAAATTGTACGCTACAAAGCCAGACTGGTGATAAAAGGCTATGAACAAAGGCATGGCATTGATTACCATGATGTATATGCACCAGTCGTCCGACATACATCTATAAGATACTTAATAGCTCTAGCTGTAAGATACAATCTTGAAATTTATCAAATGGACGCTATTACCGCATTTTTACAAGGAGATTTGGAAGAAGAAATATTTATGAGTCAACCACCATTGTTTGAGAATGATAACAAAGTATGTAAATTAAACAAATCAATTTATGGTTTAAAACAAGCCAGCCGTCAGTGGAATATAAAGTTAAACAATTGTTTGATTGAAATTGGTTTAATACGGTCAAAGGTTGACCCATGCATTTATTATCAAATATCTGGAATAGAAGACATGTTTTTAATTGCAGTATATGTAGACGATATAATGTATTTTTACAATAATACAAGCACAGCAAATAATATAATTAAAAAACTGGAAAGTAAATTTAATATGAAGAAATTGGGAAAAGCAGTTTTTTGCCTTGGATTAAAAATTACTAGACATGTCAATAACAAAGAAATAACTGTAGATCAATCACATTACATAGAAAAAATATTAAACAAATTCAATATGAATGACTGTAATCCAGTGAGTACTCCATGGGAAACAGGAACCCAATTAAAGTCTGCCAAAAATGAACAAGAAATATTAAATAATGTTCCATACCATGAAGCAGTGGGATGCTTGTTGTACTTGTCACAATGTACAAGGCCTGATATAACATATGCAGTCAACACATTGAGTCAATTCAATAACAAACCAACTTCACAACATTGGATAGCATTAAAAAGAGTACTGCGATATCTCAAAGGAACTCAACAAATGAAACTGAAATTTAAACAAAATATTAATAATGATAATTTAGTTGCATTCTGTGATGCAGATTGGGCATCCAACACCGAAACAAGAAAATCTGTTACAGGTTACATCTTTCTTTTTCAGGGTGCAAGTATAAGTTGGAATTCTAAAAAACAACCAACTGTGGCACTTTCTACAGCAGAAGCTGAATTTATGTCCCTTGCAAGTTGTGTGCAGGAGGCATTATGGCTGAAACAGCTTGATGCTGAACTCAGGCCTTCAGTCAAGGGTAAACAAATATGTATATACTGTGATAATCGAAGTGCTATTAGTATTTCAGGTACTGATGCCTATCATGCTCGAAGTAAACACATAGACATCCGGTACCACTTTGTCAAGGAGAGAGTTGCATCGAAGGAAATCAATATCCATTACAAACCAACGGAAGACATGGTTGCTGATGTGCTGACCAAAGGGCTGCCTAAAGACAAGCATACCAGTTGTACCCGAGGAATGGGATTGTGTTCAGGAGGGAATGATGGCGTTTAAACAATCGTTGTGTTAAAATTATTAGTATATTGAACTCAATCCATAGACTGTGTCAGTGCTACAAAGTGTTAAAAAAAAAAAAAACTAGACTGTGATCTATGCTGTTTCCGCTCTCTCTCTTCCGTCAACCATTGTCGGGCTGTCCATGTTTCTTTTTACCTATCAATTAAAATATCCCTTGTTTGTCCGATCAATCCTGGCTGTTTTATTAGTAGTTTTCACCCATAACCCTTCATTACGTACTGATTGTCAAATAAATAAGTGATAATAATAATAATAATAACGCCCAAAAATCACATAGATAGATCCTGGACCCTAACTAGGATTCCCTGTGTCTAGAGACCCAGGAACTACGAGGACCATGGTCCCACAACACCCAGACTCAGAACAAGTATTTGCGCTTTTTTTTTCTGTGCACAGTTTGCATTTGTCCTGCCGCGGAATCGAACCCGCCGCCTCCGGGTTATGAGCCTACCTGCTCAACCACCACACCACAGAAGCTGTCTACAATTACAATTACAAGAAATGATTACAAGAGGACACTTCTTTCGTCTTAGTTTGCAATAGTCAGGATTAGTGAAGAGCAAATAGTGGCTTCGATCCTTACCTTTGAGCTTGGAAAGTTCTTTCTTTTATTAATTAGGCTATGCACTAACCTCTCTAATCAAGGATACTCTAGCTACATAGATTGCCATATCGCATCGTTTAGAGAGCCGCGATGCAGTGCTGTCACATTTACATGCTTTGGCTTCGGACCTCAGTTTGCCACAACAGCGTTGAACTATAACACCTATTATATCTACGAAGACATTGAATCGCAACATTTGCGCTAAAGTACCTTAAATATAACTTGTGTAGATAGTGTGAACAACTTGGAGATAATGAGATGAAAAGTATATGTCTGAAAATGATATTACCACACTACAAAGTAGGTAGGTACTTACACAATTATATAGGTATCTGAAATATACAATTTACATCTTTAGTATTTCTAATCTTCTATAAAAGTACTTCGTAATTTATTTTAGATACAAAAAAAATGAACATTTATTATCCGTTATCATAAGGTCATTTTGGTAAGAAATTACTTTCATCTAGTAGTAGGCAAAGCCTCTTTTGTTCGTATGATGCTTTCAAATAAATGTTTAATTTCATTTATGTAATACAGAGATGATCCAAAAGACGCTTTGTTATTTTTGTTTTTTGAACGGGCTAATGCTGTTGGTATCTACCGACCTTTACAGCGTGACCAGGCGGGAGGGCAGGCGCTTAAGGCGCCCAGCCGTCAAAAGTGGGACGCAACTAGCTCAAGGGCACGCCTGGGGTGCGAGCCTCGGCTTGGGCCGTTGCCGGGATAGGAGGATCGAGAAGACTACGTCCACTGAAAGAGTGGACCCAATTGAAAGTCGCGACCGGTTGAGCTCGGTAAACTACAGGAGAAAATTAACCTACGGGGTGAAAGACTCTTTGGTGCGTTGATTGCTAAGCTCTACGGGCTAGAGTACTGACGTAAAGTTGCCAATTTATCGCTTTTCTATATTGCATTCTATACTGCATGTGTGGAGAATGTGCGAAGGAATTACACGATCTTATTCTTCTATTATCTACCTTCTTTCACCGGACATAAAAGTGCAGAAAAACACGGCAACCATGTATTGTTGACATTCCATCACCTCACATCATCCGCACTAAGCGTTTTGTTACGCACTTTATACTGCAAACAGCCAATGAGTGGTACAACTTGCCGGCGTCCATGTTTCCACCTTAACTACAATTTGGGAGTCTTCAAGTCAAAAGTGAACAGGTATCTTCTATGTTCATGCACCAAAGTAGCTGCGTCTACGAAAAAAAATCAAGTATTATATAAATTATAGAGTTTAAAGAAAGCACCAATAAAATATCAGAGTACTTTCTTCCACCAACAATTATTGCAGTGCTGGAGTATTCTCGAAAGCAATTAATTCATTCAAACACATTTCCTTGCACACAAGTGCTCCATGCACATATTTTATATATTAGGTCTTTACCTATGAAATTGCCGTTTTGTTTGAAAAACCTTAAAGTATTTTTTTTTTCAAACTTATTTATTTCTTTTATTCAAAGTAATCCCCCCTGCAATCAATGTATCTTTGCCAACGCTGTGGCAGTTTATGGATGCCCTTTTTGAAAAAATCAGCAGGACGGGAGACAGCAAACTCTTCAAAGGCGTTTTGTACTGCCTCTCGGGAATTGAATTTTTTTCCCGCTAAAAAGTTGTCCAAATTTTGGAAAAAGTAATAGTCGGTAGGCGCAAGATCTGGTGAGTATGGCGGATGAGGGAGAGCTTCCAAACCCAACTCATGCAGCTTAGAGACGGTCTGTTGTGCAGTATGGGGTCGCGCGTTGTCGTGAAGTAGCAGTGGAGACGACCGATTGACCAAAGCTGGTTGCAGACGTGCGAGTTTCGCCATCATTGTGGTCACTTCTTCAATGTACACATCTGCAGTAATGCTCTCGCCGTTTTGTAAAAAGCTATGATGAATCACACCAGCACTAGACCACCAAACTGTGACCATCACCTTTCTAGGGGTCATTTTTCGTTTTGCACATTGCTTTGGTACCGACCCAGGATCTAACCAACTTGCTGAGCGCTTTCGATTGTCAAAAAGAATCCACTTTTCGTCGCACGTAACAATTCGGTTCAAAATTTAGTTGGTGCCACGACGGAACTCATATTCCATAATTACACGAAATTTCAAAGTATCCATTATGAGGAAAAATGTTGAAATGTAATGAAAATACAAGGCTCATCAATAAACAAAAGACTTATATTGTAAATAGAATGTCATATTTTTAAAACAAAATTTATTTAAATTTAGAATTCATAGCCAATCAAAACTTTTTTTTGTTTGAAAAAGTCTGTACTGCAATACGGCAATTTCATAGGTAAAGACCTATTATATAACCTATGTTCAACGCGGGTTAGAGCCACGTCAGTCATACACTGTGTATGGCACAATTTACAAGAGACTGTAATGTTTTTTTTTTTTTAGGTTAAAGAATGATGTGACTAGCTAGTCATTCACCTGATGTTAAGCACCACGGCCGCCCATAACAGAACAGTGTCACTCGGAACCCTAAAACATAGAGTTTCAAGCGACACTGCACTGCGCACATCATCCTGAGACATCAGCACAGTCTGGTATTAAGATTACTCGACTGTGAGATCAGATCATAAAGTCTCAATTGCCCAGTAATTTCACTAGCTACAGTGCCCTTCAAACCGGAACACGGTAGTGCTTGCACACTACTGCTTGGCGGCAGAATAACTGGCAAAACGGTGGTACCTACCTAGACGAACTTTGCAACAAAGTCCTACCACCTAGTAAATGTAATGTAAATGTAATGTTATTGCAACTTGTGTGAATGTTTTATAAGTTGCAACTTTTTATTTATAGAGTGCCTGTACATATTAATGTTTCTGTTGAATAAAAATTATAATTCTCACTTGTGTGAAAGGTAAAATTATTTATTTTTATCACATCGAAAAGAGCTTGTTTTTACTGGGCAAATGAGACTTTATGATCTGATTTCACAGTCAAGTAATCATATTACCAGACAGTGTTCATGTCTCAGAACTTTGTGCGCAGTGCAGCAGTCATGAAACTTTACATGTTGGAGTTCCGAGTGACACTGTTCTGTTTTGGGCAGCTGTGTTGCTTCATCATCATCAGCCTACAATAGTCCACTGCTGGACATAGGCCTCTCCCAAAGCACGCCACTGAGCCCGGTCTTCGGCTCTACTCTTCCAGTTACTGCCAGCTACCTTGCGTATATCATCGCTCCATCTTGCCGCAGGGCGTCCTACACTACGTCTGCCGGTTCGCGGTCTCCACTCTAGAACACGTCTACCCCAACGGTTATCGGTTCTTCGGCAGATATGACCAGCCCACTGCCACTTTAGCTTGCTAATTCGCTGAGCTATGTCGATAACTTTAGTTCTCTGGCGAATGACTTCGTTTCGGATCCGATCCCGCAGAGAAACACCGAGCATAGCTCGTTCCATAGCTCGCTGAGCGACCTTAAATTTGTGGACCAGTCCTACCGTGAGTGTCCACGTTTCGGCTCCGTAGGTCATGACTGGTAGGACGCACTGGTTGAAGACTTTCGTCTTGAGACATTGCGGTATGGACGATGAAAAGACATGACGAAGTTTCCCAAATGCTGCCCAGCCTAGCTGTATTCTTCTGCTGGCTTCACTCTCGAAATTGTTTTTCCCTAGTTGGAGCGTCTGCCCTAGGTAAACGTACTTTTTAACAATCTCAAGAGCTACTCCATTTATAGCAATCGGTCCCGGAACAACGTGCTCATTGAACATGACCTTGGTTTTATCCAAGTTCATCCGTAGACCGATGCGTAAAGAAGAATCAACTAGGCCGTCCAGCATCCGTTGCAGATCCTCCAGCGATTCAGCCATTATGACGATGTCGTCTGCAAATCGCAAGTGAGAGATGTACTCGCCATTTATATTGATGCCACAACCCTTCCAGTCCAGCGTCTTAAACATATCCTCCAAAGCGTTTGTGAACAATTTCGGGGATATCACATCCCCTTGCCTCACTCCGCGACGCAAGTGGATATGTTTAGACGGCTGGTTTTGCAATTGGACGGTCATCGTTGCGGCATCATATAGGCATCTCATCACTTCGATGTATCGCCAGTCAACTTGGCATCGCTGTAAGGAGTCCAGAACAGACCAGGTTTCGATAGAGTCAAAGGCCTTCTCATAGTCCACAAAAGCTAAGCACAGGGGTCGATTGTACTCCTCGGTCTTCTGTACAATCTGCCGCACTGTATGGATGTGGTCTATGGTACTGTATCCGCTACGAAACCCGGCCTGTTCCGGAGGTTGAAACTCGTCGAGCCTTCGCGCTAGACGATTCGTGATCACCCTTGAGAACAGCTTATAGACATGGCTCAGAAGCGAAATTGGTCGATAATTCTTCAGAAGGGTTTTGTCACCCTTTTTGAAGAACAAAATGACCACGCTTCTGTTCCATGCCTTCGGAGTTCTCCCAGTAAAGAGGACAGAATTAAAAAGCACCTGAAGCTCTCTAATTACTGGAGTACCTCCAGCTCTTAAGAGCTCAGTCGTAACTCCATCCTCACCTGAGGCTTTTCCGTTCTTAAGCTGCTTAAGGGCCATCACGATCTCGTCTTGGCTGACTTCAGGCAGCTCTTCGGTAAAGTGGCGTGTTAGGGTGGCTCTGCAGTCCTCTGTATTGGGATCAGGTCGGCAAGCATGTGATGCGTAGAGCTGGCCATAAAAGTTTTCAACTTCCGAAAGGATCTCTGTCTTTGAGGAGACGACTTCATCCGTTGATGTAGTCAGCTTCGTCAGATGGCTTCTCCCAAGTTGCTGGACGAACACTTTTGACCCCCGATTCTGCTCTATAGCTCTTTCAATTTCGAGCGTATTGAAGGATCGGAGGTCACGTCGTACCAGCTTTTTAATAGACTTGTTGAGTGCCTGTTGGTGTTGTGACGAAGTAGACGAGGGGTTTTCACGTCGCTCCTCCATAAGTTGCAGAGTCTCCATCGAAAGTTTCGACTTTCTGCCTGTACGCTTCTTTGCACAAAACTTCGCACCTTCTTCCCTTAGGACATCCACCACTTGGTCGAGTTTCTGATCCACGTCATCTGTAGTTTCCAAGGCAGCGAATCGATTTTCCAGTTTTAGCTGGAATGTTTCAGACCCTACCACGGCTTGGTGTATGTTCGGTCGGAGCGTGGACTTCATCAAGCGGGCTCGTTCCAGCTTGAAGTCGATATTCAGAGTGCCTCTTACAAGCCTGTGATCACTTCCGGTATTGAACCTAGTGATCACTGAAACATCTCTGAATATACGCCGTTTGTCCGCTATGATGAAGTCGATCTCATTTTTTGTCATACCATCAGGGCTCTGCCACGTCCACTTCCTTTGCGGCTGTTTCCTGTAGAAGGAGTTCATCAAAAAGAGTCCCTCCTTCTCTAGGAAATTGACGAGCATTTGGCCCCTATGGTTTCTACTACCAAAGCCGTGTTGTCCTATTGTCGATTCGCTGCAAGTCTGTACTCCTACTTTAGCGTTAAAGTCCCCCATAACAACGTTGAAGTGAGCCTTAGAGGTGCTGTGCAAGGCTCTTGATATGTCCTCGTACATATCCTCTACCTCATCGTCCGAGTGTGCCGAAGTCGGTGCGTATACCTGAATAACCTTGAGGCTGTACCTCTCGGTTAATTTGATTACAAGGTACGTGTCGACACACTGGAGATTTCAACAACGTTGTTACTAAGAGCTTTATTAACCAGAAACCCGACGCCACCCTGGGATAGCTGGTCTCCTTCTCTGAAATACATAAGATGGCCCGATTCAAGAGTTATGGTGTCCTCCCCCTCTCTTCGGACTTCACATAACCCCAGAATGTGCCATCTTATGTTGTTCAGCTCTTCCTCTAGCTGCACAAGGTGTTCATTGAGTCGTAACGTGCGTCCGTTATACGTTGCCAAGGTGAGTTGGTTTTGGCGGCCTACCGTAGCCCGGGGATTCTTAGCACCCCCTGCCTTGCCGTTACCATGACCGCCACCGTGGTCAGGAATAGCAGGGCGGCCGGGAACTAGGGGCCGTGGTATATTGAGACTTGCCATTAGGAGGGTTTTGCCCATAATCGCCACGCTGGGCATGCGGGTTGGCGATCGCAGAACGTAACTATTTGCACCGGTGACACTGCTGCCCATCACCGGTCAGTTTAATTTAATTAGTTACGTAGTCTGAGATGGTTATCCCGCCATCTATCGGTTGACGGGTGTAAAATGTTTATCGTCATATTTACCTTAGTCGCCTTTTACGACACCTCGGTATGAGAGAGGTAGGGACTATTCTGTTCTGCCGGTCACCTCACGGCCAGTGTTGCTTAACATCAGGTAAACGACTAGCTCGTCACATCATTCAATAACATAAAAAAAAACATGGACTAAAATAGCTCTTTAATCCCCATGGACTAAAAGTCATTTAAATTTGTAATGCGGATATTGTTGGTAAAAGTTCCGATTAACATTCATTTTTATATATTAAGATGTGTTCTGACATTATTATATTTTTTTATATTACATTATTATATAGGCCAAAAAGTGCGTACCTATTTTTTTATTTTTATTGATAAATAAATGTATTTGTATTTTCTAAACGTATCTTGAAAGTGTACTTTTTCATCACACTATCACACTTCACACTAATATTATAAAGGCAAAAGTTTGTATGTGTGTTTGTGTGTATGTGTGTATGTTTGTTACACCTTCACGCTCAAACGGCTAAATGAATTTGGATGAAATTCGGTACCAAAATAGCTTATATACTAGATTGACATATAAGCTACATTTTGTCCCGGAAAAGTGAAATGAGCAAAGTGAGTGGGATGAGTAAATAATTAAAATACTTTTTATACATGGGTGAAACCGCGGGGCGCAACTAGTAAGGAATAAAAAATCATTTTCCAATTTAAAACTTAGACCTATCCATTGACATGTAATTAGCCCGTAGAAGCCCGAAGTGTATTACCAATTAATATATAGTTGAGTGTATTATTAGTATGCCATAAAATATACTCTATACAATTATGGACAGCATGACGTCACCATGTATGTAATCGGTGACAGATCTATTCATTTATTCATCATACCTGAATGTGTACCTATGTGGTACTGTTTGTGCTAATTTCCATTAAGGCGAAGGGTAGGCAAACAGGGCGTTATAAGCGTTTTTTGGAGTAAATATAGAGCATGTGAAGTCATTAATTTATATAATATAATAATAATATGTGTGGACATCTCACACAACGCCATCTAGCCCCAAACTAAGCAAAGCTTGTGCTATGGGAACCAGATAACTGATACAATACTTAGATACTTTTTGTTTGTAAATACATACATAGAATACAATATAACACCCAGACACAGAACAAACACCTATGTTCATCACACAAATGTTTGTCCTGAGTGGGAATCGAACCCACAACCCACAGTTCAGAAGGCAACCAACTGAGCTATCGGGCCAGTCAAAATGTAATCACGTACGTGGAACAAACGTTATGTTCTTTCAAATTTGATGTAAGTCTATGATCCTCTTGGTCTCATTACTCCCGTAATTATAAACGGTCGTGTTTTGTTTAAAAAACTTGGAAAATATCTACTTTTCGGGATGGCGTATTACAAAAAGGTTTTGTAGATCAGAGTGATTCCCAAACTTATTGAAAATTAAAAAAAACTCTGTACCGAAAACATTATATATTATTATGTTTTTACTTCGTAGGGAAATGTTTAAATGTTGAAAGAAAGCGTAAGGAAGCTGAGACGTTTAAGAATCACCAGATTTCGGGATATGGGCTACATTCACCAACCCGCATTTAGCTAGCGTGATTTTTAATGGCCTACACTTCTTCCCTTTGAGAAATGGTCGAATCTCGCAGTTGGAACGTATAATAAAAGTAATAATAGTAATACTAATAATAACGCCCAACGATCATATACTTGGACCCTGACTAGGATCCTTTGTGTCTAGGGACTCAGGAACTACAAGGATCATGGTCCACTAACACTACACCCTAAGCCTTGAAGAGAAAACGGAAAGGCATGTTCACAAACACTTAACGGATAATAATCCACCCTTATTACACATCAAAATTCAAAAATACACGGGTAATGGAAAAGAGTTCAAAATCACAACCACCATTTTTGGATTTTTTTCAACGACTTCAGTTGATAATATTAATAACGAGTGTGATATATCTGTGAATGACGTTGACGCAGGACGCGTGTCTGCTCACATGACGTGTGTTAGTGACGTCAGAACAGAGGCGTATGTAATACCTCCCCGTAGGGGATGGGGGCTTAGGGTGTCAGTTTCAACACATTTTTGTTAATATAAGACGTGTATAATTGCAAACGTTACTTCTGGTGATGATTTTTTACGAAGGTGTTCTTCACATCACACTAATATTATAAAGGCGAAAGTTTGTATGTGTGATTGTGTGTATGTTTGTTACTCCTTCACGCTCAAACGGCTGAATGGATTTGGATGAAATTCGGTACCAAGACAGCTTATACACTGGATTAACATATAGGCTACATTTTATCACGGAAAAATAAAATTTTCCCATGGGATTATTAGCAAATAATTAAAGTAAGTACCCTTCATCCACGGGTGAAACCGCAAGGCGTTACTAGTTAATAATAAAACAATATTTGGGGACATTTCACACAGCGCCATCAAGCCCCAAACCAAGCAAATCTTGTATTATGGGAACCAGATAACTGATAGAATTTCTTAGATACTTTTTGTTGCTTGTGAATATATACATAGAATACAATATATGCCTTCTATTTGACAGCCTTTGTGGTGTGGTTGTTGAGAAGGTCGGCTCATGGCCTGGAGGCGGCGGGTTCGATTCCTGCAGCAGGGGAAGTATTTGTGCACAGGAAAAAAATAGCAAATACTTGATATGTGCCTGGGTGTTGTACACACAGACACAAAACAAACACCTTTCATCATCAACACCGTTCATCACACAAATTTTTGTTCTGGTTGGGAATTGAACCCACAACCTATAGTTCAGAAGGCTACTGCTACGCCAAGGGGGTGATCACGGAACTTTGATTGTAATGCAGCAGGAGATATTTCATTCCTAATTTGAAAATTTCCGTAGTAACTATGTACATAAAAGGCGTATTGGAACTGTCAAATCTATATACATTTGTGTTTCTATTGGTTGCAATCAAGTTACATGATCGCCTAACTGAGCAGACCAGCACCCCTACCGCGTAACCGTTCTGGGAATCGGCTTCGCCTGCCATCCTGCACGCGCTAATTAACAAGTCCACTTGTGCGAGCGAGAGAGAACAAGATTATGATCTCCACCAGACTTACGCGGTAAGGCCCTAGGATGGATCTGATCAGGCCGGTCAAATTTAGTTTCTAAGATTTGCAAAGATAGATAGTATTCGCTCATTAGTTACCTATTTTTCTCTCAAGCATGTGTCAGCCTTGACAAACATATTCAAGGGGAAACACCACGTTATATCGATCGTACTCAGTGGCGTACCTGCGAGAAGGTTACGTTTGGTAGTGGCCTAAAGAAGGCTGAAGATGAATGAAATCATGATATTTAAACAAATTGAAAGTCTCGCGAAAAAAAGTTACAGAGACTTTACAGTTGGAAAACCATAGTTTTCATGTGGCTTTACATTTGCGTGATATTGTGAAAAGTCGCGATAGGTTTGAAGCAGATGCTTGGTTATCGGCTTTTGCTTATAGCCTTCGTGCTGCACTGGAGTTGCACTTTAAACGACTTTGAACCGGACGTCGAATGCCGTTGATCTTTACTGTTTACTATTGTTGTTGCTCGATTCGTATGCTTATGTTGGTAGTGACCCTACCCACTACCAACATACGAATTGACGTTGAATCACAGAACTTTTTTACTTGTTAGGATTTTGCTGCAAGTTCGTCTAGGTAAGTACCACCGCTTTGCCAATTATTCTGCCGCTAAGCTGTAGTGCGCAAGCAAGTACAGGCACTGTAGTTAGTGAAATTAATTAGGTTAAATTGGCGGCGGAAGACGGCTCACGTGGTGGTTTTTAGTGGGTTCGAGTCCCACACACCCCCTGCCACCACTCCCCCCCTAAAAAAGGCAAGTGTAGTAACCCTAACCTTAAATAGATTTACTTCAGGCTTAGATAATGTACCTACCTGATTCCAGGAAAATATTTTTTTCCAGTGATGGATTTCCATAGAGAAAGCGCTTCACGAGAGTTCTATTGATTCATTTATCAGAGGATAATCAAATTGGAACGTTTCCGGGAAAATTATCTGTAACCAGAATACACAAAGGACTTCGGAATCATGCTCTGTTTGTCGTCTGTACTTCCTGTAAGGTAAATAAAATAAATTCAGCCAGTTGAGATGGCAACGAAAGATATGCGTTAAGATGGATGGATGAGGGTGATGGCACGGTGATAGTCCGTGACACTTTCAAACCGATGCACCGGGTTCTAATCCTACGTGACCCTGTACCAATGACTAGGCTAACTAAAAGCCAACCATCCATTGTGTGAATTTAATTATTTTATATTGTCATTAGCTTTTGTTGTGCACAGAAAAACACAAATACATGTTCCTTGTCTGGGTATTGTGGGACCATGGTCCTTGTAGTTCCTGGATCTCCAGATACAGGGAATCCTGATAAGAATTTGTGTATGTGATCATTGGGCGTTATTTGTTTTATGGATAATGTTCCCATCTCACTGCTGAGACGTGTAGTGACGTGACGTGCTTAGCATTTTTTAAATGAATGATGAGACGAGCTCGGCGTTTACGTGATGTTAAGCGACACGGCCCACGTCGTGTAGCAACCTAATAGAGTTATAGCAAGAGGAAAGAGGCAAAACGTTACGTTTAATTTCGGAGCATATTTATGTAATCTCCGCTTGTAAGTAGATACTTTTTATGATAATTAATGATGTAACGAGCTAGTCGTTCACCTGATATTAAGAGACATGGCCGCCCATAACAGAACAGTGTCACTCGGATTTTTTTTGTGTTCTCAACTTTTTCATGATGATTCACCGTTGTAAGATGTGCAAGTTCCGCAGGACACCTTTAAAGTCGCCGGTGCAGGGCCAAGAGGGATTAGAACCACGGTGCGTTGGTTTGAAAGTCGCATGGGCTACCTCTGAGTATCACTCACTTTTAATTTATTGCTCTCATATCAAATGGAATGATGCTAAAATTGTGAATAAGTCCCGTAAAAGAGTATTTCCACTTAACATTATAAAGGTACTTATGTATAAAGGTAAAGTTCTGTAAAGCTTGTCCTAGATCAAACTTTTCCTAATAAGTATAATAATCACCTGAAGTGTTTGCTAAAAACGCTCACAAAATGAAACCGGGCGTAATACCTGCGTAGCGAACCTACCCGGTTGGAGCGAGGAGCGACACACGTCTATCAGCTGTGAGGTCAAGGTCTGCCGGGTCAATGCTGGGAGGGGGTAGCGTGGGCGTCGCCATGGCAACCGGCCCACGCCCACCCTCGGCCCACGGAGGTAGTCAATCAATTACCGGTGAGAGCACATTTGTTAGAGTTACTGTAATCATGCATTTCGGTGTTCGGATCACGGCTTTCGATAAAGTTTTAGCTTAAAATTTTGGATCGCTATTAACTTGGTTCTGCTTCTGGAAATTAGATTAAGAATTAAGTCACGTACGTAGGTGGTAGGAATTTTCTGCAAATTTCGTTTACCACCGCTTTGTTAGTTATTTCGCCAGCAAGCAGTAATGCGAAAGCACTACTTTGTTCCGGTTTGAAGGGCATTGTAGCTAGTGAAATTACTGGGCAATTGAGACTTTATGATCTGATCTCACAGTCAAGTAATCCTATTACCAGACTGTTCTGATGTCTCAGGATGATGTGCGCAGTGTCACGCAAAACTTTACATTTTAGAGTTCCTTGTTACACTGTTCTGTTATTTGCGGTAATGTCGCTTAATATCAGGTGAACGACTAGCTCGTCACATCATTCATTAACAAAATAAAACGTATCTACTGACAAGCGGAGATATAGGTAACATAAATGTTTTTCGAAATGAAACGCAATTATTTTCTTTTTTCCTCTTATTAGAACTTTATTAGGTTGCTACGCTGGTTTCGTAACAACTGGGGGTACAGGAAAATCAATTAAAACCAATTTTGTTGGCACAAACAAACAAGGATTAGGAAAGTAATTTAGAGTACACAAACAATTATTTAACAATTTAATCCAGATGATGCAGGTATATTAGTGTCATTTTATGAATTTGGTACCTATTTTTCGGCTGAAAATAAAATATTTTTATAGGTATTACAACATATTATGTTTAAACCCGTAAGAGGCTTATTCCGCATGACAGATTACTTTGGTCTACGACTATTGACTATTTTGAGGTTATAGTCAGAAAAACCCACTTTCGTTTCAATTTTCCCTCAAAATGTTCTCAAAAATGTCGAAATTCCTATGATCGAATACTGAAAAAGTATTTGTATTTTCTTATTTTTCGTGTTTATTATATTGTACGTAATGTTTGTTGCGCTAAATGTTTTAGTACCTATTTATTCTTTTAGATTTCCACGAATAAATAGGTTTATGAGTTTTGAAAAAGTTTGTACTAACTCGTGATTAATGATGATGATGACTAACTCGTAATTAACTTATGAACGGAACAACTTATTTTAATATTTAAGTTTTTTTTAACGTTAAGGAATGACGTGAATAGCTAGCCGTTCGCCTGATGCTAAGCGGCTGCCCATATCAGTTGCAGTGTCACTCGAATCTCTAAAGTATAGAGTTTTGCGTGACACTGCAAAGCGCACGTCATCCGTCATCACTAGACTGTAAGATCAGGTCATAAAGTCTCATTTGCCCAGTAATTTCACTAGCTACAGTGCCCTTCTAGCTGGAATACAGCAGTGCTGCGCACTTGGCGGCAGAATAACTAGCAAAGCGTTGGTACCTACCTAGACGAACTTTGCAGAAAACCACCTACCTAGTCTACCACCTAGTCAATAGATATTTATTAAAGAGATCACAGATCTATATATACACCTATACACACACCTACACACCCGAATATCCACTAGCGTGGTTACTGGCAGCACCATTTATTTGTTCGTCACTAATACATTCAATTCATGTGTTGAGGTAAAGTGGGCCCATAGGTCAGTACATGTGCGTGAGAGATTAATAATTTCAGTATAGTGTATTTTTTATCGGCAAAGCGTATTTATTCTTTCAACTAAAAACCACAATAACTACTAGTAAACACTACCTACTACAAAAAATAACATTTGGATTATACACTAGCCGGCGCCGTGACTAATTCGGCTGAGCAGCTAAAACGGCGCAAATATAGTAATCTCGGTAGCGTTTACTTACTCGGAACCGTTTGGTGTTGAGACCCTGGGTTCGTAGGGGCCGGGAGTTCATTGCGTTTTCCAAAGTTTATCAGAGTCGATGCTACGCGTGACCAAAATGGTGGCACTTATTTGGCACTTCATAGCATAGCAATTCAACGGGGCAATGCTGCCAGCATGTTGGGTACGCTACCTACTGGTAGTAGGCTGGAGCATTTGGACTGTCTACAGGTCATCGCGGCTAGACCGTATCTTATTTTTTTTTTTTTTTTTTATAAGGTTTAATTAGGATTAAAGAAATTTATTCTCAAACGAGCTTCTGCCCGCAGCTTCGCCCGCGGCGTGGCTTATGGAAAAATAACTCAACCACCCATTTCACCCTCTTAAGGGTGTAATTTCGAAAAATCCTTTCTTAGTGGATGCCTACGCCATAACATCTACCTGCATGCCAAATTTCAGCCCGATCCGTCCAGTAGTTTGGGCTGTGCGTTGATAGATCACTATGTCAGTCAGTCAACTAGTAAGGCACCTTTGAGTTATATATATTTATATCATAATAGAGATAAGACAAAAAAGTCACTTCCATGAGAATATAGTTAGGCTTAAAAAAATAGTACAAGTATATTCGTCGTCACTTTAAATAATGTAAGTATAGTAACATTACATTTCAACAAGACTTAATTTTAAAGGTTGTATATCTTGACTATAATATTATAAAAACTGATGTGAGTAGTAGTCATAACTACAAATAGTACACGGCTAAGTCAGCACCGAGCCGTCACCGCCGCCGCGCGTGCTCCTTGAGGATGGGTCGAGTTATTCGACTGTATCTCATGAGTCTTAGCCGTGTTCTAGTTGTAGTTAAGTATCTTGACTTTTTGGCAGAGTTCATCTAGTTAGGTACCATCGCTTTGCCAGTTATACTGCCGCCAAGCAGTAGCGCGCACTACTGTGTTTCGGTTTGAAGGCCATAAGTGAAATTACTGAGTAAATGAGAATTTATGACCTGATATCACAGTCTAATAATCTTACGACTATACTGCTGATGTCTCAGGATGACGTGTGCAGTGCACTGTCACGTGAAACTTTATAACTATACCCTCAACATCAATCGAACGACTAGCTCATCAAGTCGTTCATTAAAATAATTTTTTTTTTTTTTACTTCAAACTTGTCTAGCATTTGACCACGCTCTCACCTCATGGATAATAAATCCTTTATAAAAATGGTTTTAACCGAATTCAATCCCAATAAGAACATCATCAATGCAGTTGAAATCAAAATAGGCATTATTAAAGATAACTCAAAAACTACTTCGTCACATCTTGATAAAATTTAAAAGGGACTACACGGGCAGCGCCATCTTTAAAATATTAAAAGAGTCATTGAAATCGGTTCACCCAATCGAAAGTACTGAGGTAACACACAAAAAGTCGGTTGAAAGGATAAGTAAGCTTATATTCCAGAGTTGAGTATAGCACGATAAGTTTCAATAGAGTATCCCGTGTTAACTTTACCGCGCTGTGAGGCGTGAACCTGAGGCGTGAAAGCTGTCATGGGTCAGCGCCTGCGTCCGTGCTCACTGCGCGTGTGATCGCTGCCTCTTCTATCCCTTATACGACGAGTATGAAGGTAGGTAAATAATAATAGGCTGTATATTACCTATACCTACATACCTACATCGAGGGTTTTTTGGAAATTTAAATGCTTCAGTTTTTTTTATAGCCTCTGATTCGCTCATAGCCCGGAGGAAGGGTACAGAAAAAATAACCGCTGTGGTGTGGTGGTTGAGCAGGTCGGCTCATAGCCCGGAGGGTTCGATTCCCACGGCAGGACAAGTATTTGTGCACAGAATAAAAAAGCGCAAATACTTGTTCTGAGTCTGGATATTGTGGGACCATGGTTCTCGTAGTTACTGGGTCCCTAGACACAGGAATCCTAGTTAGGGTCCAGGATATATGTATGTGATCGTTGGGACCACGGTCTTCGTAGTTCCAGGGTCAGTAGATACAAGGAATTTTAGTAAGGGTCCATGAATCTGGTCAGGAATGTGATCGTTTGGCGTTATTATTATTATTAGTTACTATTAATTTCGCTGATTGGGATAAGTATAATAACACCTATCGGTATTCTTAAGAAGGATTTTTTTGTTTCTATATTTTAAATCAGAAACGGACATCGCAGTCCTTGCGAGAATAATTCTATAAAAGCACTGTGGACTTCAATATAGCAAAAACATGTGATATAAGAATGTCGTGGTGACTTTTTTAGTGTTATTGTGATGCGGCTCCACAATCAACATTATAGTACTAATTTCTTACAGAAGCCACAAGAAATACGGCTACGTGGCTTAATAGCGATGTAACTGCACCAAATCCTGTCTGAGTAAACGTTTACATCGCTTGTATAGTACTTGCATAAAACAATAATTGTGTTTCTTTTTTAATCAATAATAAAGGGCTTTATCGCCATTTGCGATTATGCCGCCCTGGTTATTTTAACTAATACTAATACTTAAACTAATATATACTAACTTAATATTATAGATCAATTCAATCCCTCTCTATAAGTTTGTACATCATTTTTGCTGAGTCTGAGAGAGGCTCAGCAAGAATGATGTTACAATCTCCCAGGTGTAGTGGACGAGACCCAAATAATTTATGTCTCTTGTCTTTGTTCCGGACACATTCCATTAGAATATGATACAGATCGTCAACTGAGTTACATTCTAAACAATTCGGGGAGCTACTTTTTCGCATTAGATATGAAAACTTATTGCATGGAATGTGTCCGGTCCGAAGTCTTAGAGCTACAATTGTGTAATGCCTGTTAAATAAACTATTGTCTATCCAAGGATAACGCAAGGGTTGTGGCTGAATCGTACGATACCAGATTCCTTTTTCACGTGATCTGAGATCAAAATATTCTTTAAATAAATCATAACATTGAGTCTTAACAGTTGGAATGTGGTTTGTGTAATAAGGGAAAGATTCAATGGGTACTCCATCCAGTGCAGCTATCGTTGCCAAACTGTCCACCTTATCATTTCCGTCTAGACCTAATTGTGTTTCGGAAGCGTTCTCTCGACTGCTATGGTACACATTTTTGCTGGTTGGATACCAATACTCATACGATAAAATTTAACGTTACAAAAAGTTCATCTTATATTGGTGTGGTTTACACACCTTTTTAATATGTGATCTAACACTATTCAGATTCAATTAATTTACATTCGTGTACAATGACAATGTTAGATCTTAATAACTAGGTTGGGTTTATACCAACATGACCCCTGTTATAGCGTTTGGAGCTGGTATTTTGTCTATAGGCTAAATGTGCGGTTAAAGTCGAACCTTGCTTGAGTGATTGTGCTGGTGCATAAGCTATCTTATGACAAAACCTAGAAGCTTTCATTGTTTATAAATACTAATATTGGTCGTTTCAGAGGTGTTTGGTAGCCAAAACAACAATCACTCAAGCGAAATTCGACTTTAGTCGGGAAGTTTCCCAACAACCAACATTCAAAGATTCCGAAGCACTCGAGTCAAGTGGTTCAGGTGCGCAGGCGCAGCTACTGCAGCCGCCGTTACGCCTTTGTCGGCCAACTGTAATACGTGGTGCTTATCTGTGGAGTGGATGGAATGAATGAGGTCATGACCTGGCGTTTTCGTGTGTTATATAGTTATAATTAACTAGTTGACCCGCCCCGGCTTCGCACGGGTGAATTAGTAAAACGCGGTTGAACGGGATATAAAGTCCTGCAAAAGTCGGCATGCTATGACCGTATCCTGGCTCTAAGCTACCTCCTCGCCAAGTTTCAGCCAAATCGGTTCAGCCGTTCTTGAGTTATAAAGTGACTAACACGACTTTCTTTTATGCGAGTTGGAATTTAGTTCACTCTTTTCCTTAAATGTATGTACTCAGATCATGCTATAGAATGTTCATACAAGGACCAATTTAAAAAAAAGTTTTGTTTTAAGTGCCTCCTAAAATAACTGCATGACAGCCGAAATGTCTATTTAACGGTACACACAGCACGGGCACCAGCTGAGTGCTTTGTAAATGTTTCGTAGGCAATAAGCACCTGCTTTGTTCAAAGTCGCTAGGCTTTTCTTTAGAATTTAAATTAGAAAATACCTAGATTTAAGTTTTATTTCATAAGTACTTTTTTATTCAATTATATGGGAGCATTCTATAGCATGGACTGAATACATACATTAAAGGAAAAGAACGAATTAAATTCCACCTTGTATAGGTATATAGATTTTTTTTTGACAATAGGTATGTATAAAAAATGGTTCTCCAGTGGCGACCACAAAATGGAAGACGCAGAGTAGGCTGACTAGCCGATGAATTGAACCACTGAACCGACGAGCTGGTCAAAACTTCGGAAATCCGGTGGATGCAGAAAGCAAGTAGCCGGATAAAAGGTGCTGTATGTTATGAGAGAGGTCTATCTTCAGCAGTGGGCGTCTTATATGGATGTGGGAAAAAATATAAGAAAATATTATGGTATCTATATTATACAGGGTTACAGGAAAAATCGTGCTAGATACAAATACGAATAAAATTACATACACATACACATACACATACACATACACATACACATACACATACACATACACATACATATACACATACACATACGCATAAACACACGCATACGCATACGCACACGCATACGCTTACGCATACCCATATCATGCACATGCACATACACACACACACATGCTCTGACATAAATCACGTGTAGATATTGAATAGGAGAAGTCACTGACTTCTGAAACACAGTGAACACTTAGGTCCGTATTACAGAACTATGATCAGTCAACGATCGGTGCTCAAGCAGAGATTTACTTCACTAATTGATCACTTTATGAATGAAATCTCTGCTTGAGCAATGATCGATGACTGAGTCCGTATTACAGATTCTGTAATACGGACCTAAGACCTCCGACTGTCAAATAATGTGTTCAATCTGGATTGGCACAAACAGTAAGAAGACGAAAAACGGAAGACAATTTTTTAATTTCCTGTGAACTTACTGACCTTTTACACGTGTTTCAGCTTTTACGGCCATTATCAGAGCACTCAGTTTGGTACAATGACTGAAATTTCTTTACAAAAAATATTTTTCTTTTAGCTTATAAAATACCTAATCTGTAATATATCCCATTAAGTTATTTACCCTCATTGAAAGGTTTAAGTAAATTGTCTGGGACTAATAAAATTATTTTATCTCTCTTCTTGTCTATGATTACTCGTTATTTCTGACAAAATTCAGAATAGAGGTCAAACCATAAATTGCGAAGTATAAAATTAAATATTGTTTATTATTCAGTGCTTGTTTCTACGTCCATTACAAAGTAATTTAAATCAACTTTTCCATTACACGGTTGTACATATACGCAGCAAGTGCAAACACGATAACATCATCAACATGCGTATACGCATATAAAAGTGAATTTACTCTTGTTTCTCTATTTTGCTTACTGATGACTGTGCTATAATTTTTTTTTTTTCAATCATCTAGTATGTAATTCCGACTTTAGCTGGATGTTTAGTATATAAATTATAAACTTTGTTAATTAAGGGCTGTGGTTTTTGAAAAATAATAAAAAGATAAAATAATCTACGTATATATACCTAATGTATAATTTCGAGTACTTAAAATATGTTTTTATGCGTTAATACGCGTGACCTTACCATTTAAATTGTTGAGTAATATTTCTATACTCTAACTTTATCAGATATAAAACATACCTAAACGGTTAATTTTTATTAATGATTTATATATGATAGTAAATTATTAAAAGACGAGCTCATTAGAGGGATTTGAGATGTGAACTTAAGCTACCTGCGTGTGGGCGCCACTCTATAAGATGAAGAGATCTATCAATTTCAGATATTAAATTACTTAATTATAAAATCGAATTACATTGAATCATTAAGCGTCTATATGAAAATGTGGGTGGCATTCAGGGAGCTTGTTCGAATCGTCTCGATTATCTTATCCTTGGATTAACAATTTGATTACTATATTTAGAACGGTTTTGAAATATGAAAATAGGATTTTCCTGTCAAACAACACAACAAAAGTTACACCGAAAGTTCATAGAATGATGAACTTTAACCTTTATGTTTTTAAGTGTTTTTTTTTGCGGAAGCACTGAAAATATTAGGGATAGAGTAGCCTCTATCCCTAAAAAAGAATTTGACATATCTCCTTGCTAGAAGCATAGAATATGTAATAGTACAATTGCTATACATATTGATATACCTAGCAAATTTAATCTGACTACTACTGAATATCATCACACTATCACACTAATATTATAAAGGCGAAAGTTTGTATGTGTGTATGTTTGTTACTCTTTCACGCTCAAACGGCTGAATGGATTTGAATGAAATTCAGTACCAAGATAGCTTATACACTGGATTAAAATACAGGCTACATTTCATCCCGGAAAAGGAAAATTTTCCCGTGAGATGAGTAAATAATTAAAATACTATTTATCCGCGGGTGAAATCGCGGGGTGCAACTAATATTGGATAAATCTCTTATTTCAAGTAATTGATGCAATACAGAAACGTGTCATTATGTGTTTTTGTCATTTCACATAACAAACAACTTCGACCGTCAAACATCCAATATCAAGGGCAAGACAACTAAGTGGATACCCAGCTCAGTTGCCTGGCGACACCACCCCAGCCTCTTTGCCCGGGAAACTTTCTCCCTGTTCTTTTAATTTAAACTTTGTGTCACTCGGAATAAAATCCAAATTCGTATGTATACAAATGATATCCGGCTCGAAACGTGCTGATCAATTCTGAACTGTATTACTCGGAAAGTAAGATGGGAAATGTAAGTAACTACAGGGGAAGGTGCTCTATTTTTCTCGTCAAGCTTCGTACTGTTTTATTATGTACGAGGCAAGAATGAATTTCGCTTGCGTTTTAGGTGTTTCAATACTTGTTGATCATCCGGAACGTGTCGGCAAAATCAGTAAACAGCTGCGACTCGTCTTTTAGGGGGTGGGGGGAGTATTGATTGAGTGTGACGGATGCGTGAGTTCCCCCAAAGTTTGCGGTTTCTTGGACAGGTGTAGGTGTGTTGACAGGCATAATCTAATCTTAGAATGAATTTCATAAGCGTAGATTAAAGATACCAAAATAAGTAAGTACCTAAAAGTATACCAGTATTCAGAATTTGAGATCAAAAAGGTAAACAAAGAAATGTCAAAATATGTCAGTGTCAAAGCAACATATCAGGGGTACTGCACATTTTTTCACCTGAAAATGTTCAAATCATTCTGAAGTACTTTATATAACTGCTATATAATAAGTAGGTACTGGCACAGATTATATGATAGGTACTATACTAGTACTGGTATAGTTGCTTTCATGGATATTTCTAATATTTTTTATGATGATTGCATTTATTTTGTGCTACGCATTGATGCATGATTATAAGACCACCGTGAATTTCATGCACATCACTTTTCAAGTTCTCGACATACGAAAATACCTACATAAGCTACCTAATAGGTGAATTACATTCGAGTTCGAGAATTGGACGAATTGAATAATAAAAGCGGTGACTGCACGAAATGTTTTAAACCTCGGCAGTGTTCCCAGTCTAAGAAAAATAACTGCACGAGAAAAACTTTCGATAAGTGTAAATTTGTTTAAACCATGTAAAACTAAATGCTTAAAAATAATTTAATAATTCACTTGATTTATATTATGATATGAGTAGGTTGCACAATTTTATATAATTTTTTTTGTGCTGTTATCCCCTTTGCTTACATTTTTGATCTCGAATTCTGAACACTAGAAAAGTAAACTATATGACCAAACTAAAAAATAACAAACTCTGCGAGAGTTTTGGCGGGGAAAACGAAAAAAGGCGCGTCGCCGCATTGTATTATTTTCCAAAACTTGTGTTATTTTCAGTGTTAGTGCATAAAATTGGTGGCATTTTATTCGTTAAGTGCTGAATTACAGGCATGAGTGTGGGAAAGTGGTATAATGATGGTGAAACGTTTCTTTTCGTGTTGTTTCCAAAACTCCATAGAAGCTTCTGGTAAAGTTGCCACCACTTTACTAGGAGTATAACTTGACTAGACTAGACTATGACTTGACTTGATGACTTGGACTGTAACTTGACTTGACACATACAACATACATTATGTATAATATAAAAGAACTTGAAAAAATTATTACTTGACACTGGCTAAATACACAAAAGTGTGGATCCAAAACAATAAAAAAAAAACGCACTCTTGCATCAAACCCCTGTCAGTAATAAGTAAGTATCTATCACTACTAAATCGATACAAAGTATAATTGGACGGAATTAATTGCTTTAGAAGTTCGTAACGACAATTTACACGCTACATTACGGTCTTGTCATTAAGCAAAGTTTGGTCTAACTTATTCATCAAGTTCCCCCATCACTTTGCATTACGCCGATCAATAAGAAGAATAAATAACGACTTTAATAACACAGTATAGTGACTTTAATACGAAATCCGTATTATTTTTTAGTTCCTACATTCATATGAGTTTGCTATTTTAAATGAGTTATCGAATATGCTGCTTTTTGGCTTATTGCCATGTTCCGGTTTGAAATGCACTGTAGCTAGTGAAATTATTAAGCAAATAAGACTTTATGATCGAATCTTACAGTCCAGTAATCATATTGCGAGATTGGATATTTCAGGATAACGTGCGCAGTGCAGTGTCACGTGATATTCTATACTTAAGAGTTCCAGGCACTGCAACCGATATGGATAGCCGTGTCGTTTAACATCAGACGAACGACTAGCTCATCACACAACTCATTAACATTAAAAATTATTTTGGTAAAATAGCATTCGTATTGACTCATACACTAATGCCCGTATTACAGAACGATGCTGAGTCATCGATCAGTGCTCAAGCAGAGATTTCATTCACTAATTGATCAGTTTATTAATGAAATCTCTGCTTGAACACCGATCAATGACTGAGCATCGTTCTGCAATACGGACCTATGTAATCTGATATGCGCTCGCGCACGCCATATTCGGCTGCAATCGCCGTCGTCAGCCAATCATAAGCCACCAGCTTCCCGCCCAGCATTACACCAGTTGTTTATGAGTCTACTGACCATAGTCTATGGTACGAGTCTTGTACACATTAATCTGGGGTCCATGTATACAAGTAAAAAAAAGTATATATTGTATTTTGCAACTAACTAACGATCAATACTAAAAACATATTTTTAAATACGGGAAAGGGTTAGTGTTTGACCTAATTTTACCCAATGCTAAGTGACAACGAGCTGGAGAAATTGGGCTCAGTGGCGTGGCGTACCTGAATATTTTACCAATTTTTTACCTAAATAATAAGGCCCTCTTCATAAAAGCTATGTAATTTTCAAAGTGTAGTTAAACACAAAAATACTATCGCTTTATCCTAAATGATTGTAAATGATTGTAAAATAAATATATTGGTTTATTTACATTATGCACTTACCGTTGGTATGATATACCTTGGCAATACGTGGCTATTTCTCTTTGTTTTGTAAAGTCCAAGTGATAAAATGAATGTGACAAAGAGATTTAGTGTTTTATTTCATTGGCGATCTGCCAAATTGATTGTAAATGGGCACCTAAAATACCTTTGTCATTAACATATTTATCGGCGCAAAGGCGTTGCAGAGTTACAATGGCTGTCCAAGATATCAACAATAGATCATAAATAGATTAATCAATCGTATCGATGTGGTTAAAACCATTTAAACCTGTTGTTTGAGAATTTGAATTAAAATTAAAACATTTGCAGGTTGCAGGTTTGCAGGTGCAACAAGGTATTTGTGTGGCTTCCAAACATCGCTTGTGAAATCCTCAGTTTTGGTACAGGGCATTTCGAAGGCACAAAAATATTCAGTGTGCTGAGACACGTCCTGAGCGACTCAGATGATCCCATATCAGCCGTAGTAGGATCACCGAGCTAAACAAAACAAACTATATAGCTATATAACTTTTCTGGCTTCAGGCTGACCTTCTGGTTTCTACTTCTGCTATGCCCCAAATAATCTCTCTAATATGCCCCAAAATATTGCCTGAGTATAGCCCTGTCTGAACGTGAGCGCTAACGTAAACTGTAGGGCGGGCGAGGCGGTGCAACGAACGGAAGCTTGTAAACGCTAAACAAAACACTGGTTCGCACAACACAACGCTATTTGTTGATGAAATCGTTAATTGATAATGTTATACATCACCCATCATCAGCCGAAATCTACTGCTGAACAGTCTTTCCCCATTTTTTTTATTGTTATTGAATAATGTGCCGTGCTAACCGTTCGCCTAATGTTAAGCCACACGGCTGCCTATATCAGTTGCAGTGTCACTCGGAACTCTAAAGTATAGAGTTTCGCGTGACACTGCACTGAGCATGTCATCCTGAGACATCAGCACAATCTAGTAATGAGATTACTAGACTGCGAGATCAGGTCATAAAGTCTCATTTGCCCAGTACATAGATCTTGGACCCTAACTAGGATCCCCTGCATCTAGAGACCCTTTTCTACAAGGACCATGGTCCCACAACACCTAGACTCATAACAAGTATTTGCCCTTTTTTCTGTACACAAATACTTGCCTGTTGCGAGAAACGAACCCACCACCTCCAGGTTGTGAGCCAACCTGCTTAACCACCACACCCCAGAGGATGTAATTGATTCCAATCTGGGTAAAGATCCCGTATTTTTATTATATGTACTCAAAACTGTAACATATTGTATATTGCCTTTTGGAGTTCCCTAACGCCCGTCCGTGCTAAAGTTTGATGGCAATTGAAGGGTTGAGAATAAAAAGGGTTTAACTGTCAAATTAATAGTTTCGAGAAAATTGATTTTAAACTTCAACGACTTCATTTTAATGTAGAGTGCTTATAAGGTAATAGAAAAGGTTTATGTAAGTTTCAATTGCTTGAAAATGTATTAATTCTGTTTTAAAATACTAAATATAGTACTAATTCATACAATTACTGTAGAAATATATTATAATAAAATAATTATAATACTGTTTTTATGCGAACTGTATTCCTGTGACAGATAAACCGTTTTTAAACTCAAAATCTCGAGATTTAAGCGTCATTTCGGTATTTTGAGAATGTATTATTGTAGATAATTTCACGCTGAATCCAACGATACCCATAAGTCATTTTGTAAAAAGATCAGTTAAACCCTTTTTGTTCTCACCCCTTCAATTCAGTTTTCTTTTTATGACATACCTGCTGTAATGCATTTAGGTATGTCAAATTTGAGTACGGATGGGCATACATTTATTATGTAATTTTAGTTGCATTACCTAACTACGCCACCTGGCAATACTACTATGTACCATCTAGTAACCCTTTGTCCTCACAATTGTTGTTGAAACCTCATTATCGCACGTGCCAAGACCACGTTGAGAAAAACAAATGCACTCCGGCCGGCGCGGCTGCGAGTAAACAAAACTTGTGTTACCGTCAATGAGTAGGTGGGTCAGTTCGTTATAAGCGATGGCTTACTTACCTACGTCATTGAAGTAAAACTTCTTTACGCATGCTTGACTTGGGGAGTAAGCTGGTGAATGCGTGACGAGGCGAACTGAAGTTGAAAGTTGTTGGTTAACGTAGATTTCTATTGTCAACATAACAAAGTAAAAAAAATGTATTTATTATGTTCGTATGTCCGGTTTACAATTGTCAAGATAGCGACATTAACAATAAACAAAGCAAAAACTTCTTTAAACTAAATAAATTTACTTCAGCTGTGTGGTCTAAGCTCAATCTATCGGCTGGCTAACTTTGTTTTTGCTTTGTTTAATGTTAATGTCGCCATCTGGACACTTGTAAATTATTATACATAACAACAATACAAATTCGAACTTTGTTATGTTGGCAATGGAGATACGTTAATAAACAACTTTCACCTTCCGTTCGCCTCGCCAGCTTACTCCCCAAGTCAAACATGCGTAAAAAGTTTTGCTTAAAAAAATAGATTTTTTTTTAATTTAATTTTAGGCATTGTATAGCAACCAAATTGCACACGGTCGCCTCTCGCGCTGTCTACTCTATGGCGGAACGTGAGCCAAGCACGCACGGAGGGCGGGCGGCGACGGAGGGGCGCGCCCGTATATGGCTTGCGCTCGCGCATTTAATGTACAATTATGTGCAGAACTTGTTAACAATTCAGTGCATAAATACAAAATGTTGGGTAAGAAAGAAAAAAGAGTTTAATAGGTGGTAGGACTTTTCTACCTCCAGCTTACTCCCCAAGTCAAGCGTGCGTAAAAATGTTTTATGTACTTCAAAAATTATAATAACCCGTTCGCAGCATTACCACGTTAAATGGTAATGCTTATTTTTTGTGCATAAGAAAGCCAGCATTCTGGTCGAATTTGATACATTTTCAAAAGTTCAAATTCAATTCAATTATATTTTCTCGTTCTAATCTCCGGTTTTCCATTTATCATGACGACTGTACGTCAGGGCGCCGGCCGTTGTCGGGCGCATGCGACGCTCCGCCCACACCGTAACAGTGTGCGTACTACACGTACATACATGAACTATCTGTGTGTGCGTGTTATATGACGCCATCCCATCTTTCACACTCGTCCGCACACTCAGAAGTCAGCAGTGAAACCTGAGACGCTTCCTGTTTTTCACAGTTTTTCTTTCTGTAAGTATTGATGCAGTTAACCAGAACTACAGTGCTTGAGCTTACTCCCTATAAAATTATTGCTGTGCACTGATTACAGAAACGGAATGCAATACAATATTTGCTTTTTTAAGATATCGCATTGATCGATAAAACCGCCCCATACTTTTCTGTTAAGTTTGCTCATGTATTTTATAATGATTTGTGTTGTAGTTCAATAAATAGTTTTCTATCTACCGATTTTTTTGTATACGAGAAAAGGAAAAAGGAAGTTTTGTTTACATTAATGGGAAAATAAACTTGAGCGAGCGGAAATCCGGCAATAACTAATTTCTTATTTTCATGAAGTCTTGTGAGACCTTTCGTGTCGCGTTAGTTTTCCAGCTATCCGAAGGCTAGTCATGCGTCTTAACAAATTATTGTTATTCTAATACAGAGGTACCAATAAGCCTTCTCTAACTCTTTCTAAATCTTAATCTTTTAAGTTGTAAACACTGATTAGGTCACCCATCTAACTAAAATTCCAACAAGTTTTACCAATCCGAGTTTTAATGAACACGGATTTTTTTTTGCACTTATATCGATGTACCCTTTGTCTAAGAAGATTCCCAACAAATTTTATCTAACGAAACTAGTGTGACCACTAATGAAATAAAGATCCCAACGAAGAAATAAAAATCCCAGCGAATTACGCTGTTGCACATTGCAACATTAAAATATGTTGATAGGTACTAAATTCAAACGATATAAATTTATGTTTCATCCACACTTTACATTTAAATTCAAATTCATGTATCAGCATCTAAGATCTAAAGTTATTATTGTATTTAGCGTTCTTAATAACAGTCCTGTACTTCAGTGACACTTGGTATATTCAATACAAGCATTTGGCAAAATGTTCTTAGTTGAAATGACGTTGACAACTGAAAACGAGGTCAAGAATCCCTGGGAGATCATTCGTCACATATTGGTAGTGAGAAAGTCAATGAGCTAGTTTTGTTTGTGTAGAAACATTGTTAGAGTTCTTTCACTTTTATAAATGAAAAACAAAATCATCACTGTAGGAGCTCTTACGTTATTTTCTTAGTAATGGAAGGAATGAATGGCAATGGAAGCATCTAATTAAATCTTCCTTGATATGAATTCCAATCCATAAATCCATGAATCTCTTCCATGTTAAACCTAATACTTAGGTAAAGCATGAACACTAATACCTAAAATAAAATATCACACTATCATATCACACGATCACAAATATAATAAATGTGTAAGTTTGTGCGTCTGTGTGTTCCCTGTTCATGCGGCATCGGAATGGATGTAAATGTTTATGTGATTAGCTTACACAATGGTTTAACACATAGGACTTTTTATCTGCGGGTAAAACTGGAGACCGCAGCTAGTAATCTATATGTCCTTACAGGTCTATATAATTACTAGACTGTATCACGCAAAATTCTTGAGTTCTGAGTGACACTGCAACTGAGATTGACATCAAGCTAACGATAAGCTCGTCATGTCATTCCTTCCAACACCAGATTATTAACACAGTAAAACTCGGATCGGTAGAGTGTAGACACATTCACTAGCTGACTCGTAATGTCCTAATGTAGTTCCCATCAAAAACCCTGCCATTTAAAAAAAAAATTTTCACTTAAACATAAAGATCCTGAAAATAATATAATTTTAGTTCCTGTTGATGAAACGTGTTGGGGCTGCTTTTGCATTGGATGAAGAAACAAACTAAGCCACTCAAAATCTCGAATAAAGTCTTAAGAAATTATCCCTTTTTTCAAGTTTTGGTTTACTTTCGCAACGGCCGCATTTTACACAAGCCTGTTCACGACACGCACCATAAAAAGCGATAAAATAAACCCAATTAGTGCGAGTCGTTTCTAGTAGGAAGACGGCGGCCGGTATATAGGTCGGAGTGCTGGCCACTCGCCAGCGTTAGTCACCCGCTGTGTGGCCAACGATGACGTTAGTTAAAGGTTACGTCTGAGATGCCGTTGATGATGGCTAGAAACCAGTAGAATATTGTTTAGTTCGTTACTATAAAGCTACGTCTTTAATATAGAGAAATAGATAGATTTTGTAAGATAAATAACGGCTAAAACTCACGTCAATTAAAAGTCGAAATTACTGACGCTCGCGAAAGCCGCCACGGCTTGCGTTAGTAACTGGCTCCCAGAAGGACATCGAATATGTTGGTCGAAACCTGGTCGGAGTAATTTCGATTTTAAATTGACGTGAGTTTTAGCCGTTATTTATCTTACAAGATATGTCATACTCACGATAGTTTTCAAACTAAGATAGATATCTGTGGACATTTCACATAGCGCCATCTATTACCAAACTAAGCAAAGCTTGTACTATGGGAACCTGATACAATACTTGATATATTTTTAAATGTTTGTAAATACAATATAACACCCAGACACAGAACAAACATCGATGTTCATCACACAAATGTTTATCTTGGGTGGGGATCGAACCCACAACCCACAGTCCAGAAGGCAGGGTTACTACCAACTGAGCTATCGGGTCAGTCAATAGATAGTCAATTGTTAACGTAAATAATTTTTTTAGTTACGATCAGAAAACTAAAACTACAATACCATTTTCAACATTTTTCCTTTACATTAAAAACTAATCTGGTGCTTCAGCAGGTGATACTGCAGTAAATAATTTCTGCTTAAATTATCAGTCAGTCAAACAGTAGTGGTTTTTTTAGATACATTTTTATAACTGTGTTTAGCATCCATTGTTAGGTGTTATTCAAATTTCACCTTGTATACTAGAGATAAAACTAAATTCAAGGTAATACGTAGAAAAAAAAATCGATTGCAGGAGCAGAATAAAAATACAGTTTTTTAGAAACCTTGTCTAATTGTCTGTCTGTGTGAAAATTTATCACGCAATAACTAACTGATGGATTTTAATGCCGTAAATTGTAATCAATGTATTATGGATATATATGGAATGGATATGTATAATGTATTATGGAGTCCTAAGGAACTTAACACCGACTGAAACTAAACTATTCCTCCGCATAGCTCTAATCATAAGCTACCTGACTTGCCTATATATCTCTGAAGAACCTTAGTGCAAAAATAAATTATACTTTCTTTACTTTTAGAATAGGTTACAACTTTTTCATTGCGACAAAGTACTAAGACGAAGCACACTTTTCCAGCTACGGTAATGAGGCCATTGAATCAAACCCTGCTGTTTGTCTGTCATCACCAGCTGAATGGTTTCCACGATTGATGTGGTAAATATTTATCACATGCCTCTTACTGTCGGTATATAGTTATAGGCTTACCTTCAGACGTGTGTGTGAAAGGTTATCATTAAATAAGTACTTATAAAATCGTAATCGATTTCGAATTGCGTTCAGGTAATTTTAGAATTAAGTTTTAGCTTATTTCTCTTGTATACCGACATGATGTGTTTGATTGATACTGATCTTCTATTAGGCAGCGTCCCTGAGTGGCAATATACGCGAGAAAATTTAATTGTAATGGAATTATCAACTAGATTAACAGTGGATATACGGTTTCACGCGTAATAATAGTTAATCCCAAAACTCAGGTCATTGTTATAAGTAGTTCTTAGACTATTTGCAAAATTGATTGGGACTCCGAAAGTAATGTTTGGCGGTGTCACCATACCTTTCAGTGATACCGTTAGAAATCTTGGTATTACTATAGACCGGTCATTAGCCTGGGACCCTCAACTTGCATAATCCGTAAGTTATTTGCTTAGTTATTTATTAGAAAAGAGAAGGTTTTTTTTTAAGAGAGATAGGTTAGCGCAATCTTAGTGGCAGTCTTTGGTTAAGTGTGTTCACATTTAAAAAAATAATAATATGTGGTGTTTTAATAAAGAGTTTATCTATCTATCTACCTGCGATTTCATCCACATACGTCACGTTTTTCTCGGGAACTCATGTAGTATCAGCCATACTTGTGTGCAGAATATCAGTCTAATTGGTTAAGCCATTTTTCGCAAAAAAATAGACATATACAAACAAAACTTTTATATGTTAGTGGATTGTAAACATTATAATAGTAGTTTTTTAAATTTAATTGTGTTAACCTTTGAGTATTTTTTGTTTACACAATTTAATAAATCCTTTTTCGTGTTTAAAAATATGATGTTGACGAGTTTTATAAAATAGTAACATTAATTTTTAATTTATGATCAAGGTCTAAAATTGGTTTTGTCGTTTAATGTTCATTTACTAGCAACTTAAGCAATTATTTCCCAGGTTTTTGCACTCTAGGAATTTTTTAGTAAAAAGCTTGTATTTACGTCATGTAATTGAACCTTGAGTTACTCCACAGTTTCCATAAACCGTTTTAATGGCGTCTACGAATTACAATAATTTTCTTTTTCACATTTTTATATCTCGTTCTGGTGCTTCTGCTGTCATTTTATAGTAGGTGGGCTGAATAGTCATTTAAAATTAACAGGACAATATTTTATATATTCCACTAAAAACCTATCGGTGGTATTTTCGATTTAATATAGAAAAACTAAAACAAATAAACTTAAATTATAAAACCTTTATTTCTTGTTCTGAAAAAGAACTAAGCTGGCATTTTTAGAATTTTTAAGACTAAAGACTTTTGAATATTATCAACGACTTAGAAACGTCGTAACGTCGTAGATTACTTTTATAAAAACCATTCAATGGGGGTGTTTTTATAAAAGTAATCTGCGACCATGCATCAATCTACACATACTATATGTCAAAGTAGTAAGTTATATATATATGTCAAAGTTGTAGGCGATACCTACAGCTGTCATACACAATGGTAAGCATCACTTGAAAACCATGAAAATTTCTGGAAAGTTTTCAATGACTTTGTCAACATGTCTATATAGCGTCAGCTAGTTTTTGAATAAGCTTTGCTTTTAATGTAATTTAGGTTTTTTCGATAAAACCGGTCTTCTTTATCATCTTCGATGGGTCATCTTCGTCATAATCTTTGTTTCAGCCTGATCTACTATACACAAAACTCTTCTTGGATTAATTTCATTCATTTTATGTCAGGTTTCAGAGGACATTATATACCTATCTGAAAACTTACATAAAACAAAACACATTCTTTAATATTACGTGACTCCAAGCCAAATTTAATGCCGTTGAAATAATGGGCGTTTTACCAGCACATAACACTCTTATATCCAAGCTATTTAGATCGGACTGTCCTATAAAACCAGAATGAATGGTAGCTCTAAACTAAGACGCCCACCAAGCCACAGTTGGCAAAGGAAACATAAATATTGCTGGAACAGTCATAGGTGTGTCAGATCACTGTCATTGATGTGATTTCTAAGAAAATAAACTTTTAACGTGTAATTTTTTTTTACCGGCACGATGATGTAAAATCTTCCCTTAATTACCGGAAATGGGATAATCACTCGGTATTTGAGAAATAAAACGCTACTTGTAATTTGAAGTGCTTTTTGAAATATCATTGTAATCACATCTTTTTATATATGATGGCGGCAACGTCCAGTTTTAAACTCTATGTTATGAAACTCTATGCAGTGATCGAGCACCGTAATTTACCCTGTGGTAGCATTTCAATTTATTACAGTGGCAACACCGTTAACTGTCATCGCTCCCTCACCCATCTGGCTATAAAAGGGAGCGTTTGGTGTACTACGGATCATTCTTGCTCCCGCTGCGCATGCTGAAGGCCTATAGCTTTATAGTTTGCCCGCCACCTAGAATTCACTTAGTGGAAATAGGAGTTTAAAAATATTTAACAAAATAATTATAAATTTTAACTAACTATAATTAGTTAAAACAGTTTGAGAATTCATCTCTAATCTCTCTCGTACTGAAAGCATAACAAGCCAAAAATTTCGCTCCAGTACCAATCCCTTGGATAGGTTACTGAGGAAATGACTTTTCATCAATGCTCGGATAGATTCAATATTGAAATTAATATTGCGTTTCACCATCAATTTCCATTATCCTCTCACTTTATCACCTGTACCGGTGTTAATTTGATGGAATAATGCTATTACATGGAATATTTTACGAAGAAATAGTATTGTAGATTTAAGATTGAGACTTTAAAATGCGTAGTCAAGGTTCTGTTACGATCATTTGTATTAAAATAAAAATAACATTAAATTAAAAGAGGATGAAATATGTTTTTTTCATATCATGTTATTGTATATAAAATATGGATGCATTGTACATATTCTATTCGGTGATTCTAAGTTTATAACATTATATATAAATAAAAACGAGTGTGTTTAGACCACACGACCGAAGTGAAAACTTCTTTAGTTTAGCTCAATCTATCGGCCGGTATAACTTTGTTTTTGCTTTGTTTAATGTTAATGAATTGTAAATTGTAATTTTACTGGACATACCAACATAATAATACCAATTTTTGACATTGTTATGTTGACAATGGAGATCTACGTTAAACAACAACTTTCAATTTCCGTTCGCCTCGCCAGCTTATTCTCCAAGTCAAACGTGCGTAAAGAAGTTTTACTTCAAAAGTACATGTTTCTTTTTATATGTTTTTTTTTCTTCGCCTCTGTTTACTCTACAGAGGCGTCTCATAAGCAAATATGTTCAACCGCTCCACCTTTGACAACATTGTCACTTTCCATCAAGTGAGATATTGTTATATGTATCTCCAATTTGCAACTGTTGGGCATATAACAAAATACAATTGTATGTTGGAGGGAATAGCAGGTTGTTTATCAGTGTACGTAACGCAAGATCGGCACGCCGACATTTGGCTAGACGTCGATTCGAGGTCATCGTCTCATCTCACGTAGGTACTGTTGCACGGAGAAATTACTGATAAAGAGAAGTAATATTCACTTATTCAAAAAAAGAACAATTTGAAGATAGGATTGAGACCACGAGATGCACAAACCGCGGTCCCAATACTCTATAGATATTTCAAAATCGTCAAGTTAACAGCAAGTACATATGATTGATTTTGAGAAGCGATTTTCAATTGTTTAGAAAGCTACATCGATTTGGGAATTTGGAGGCTAAGACCATGAGATATAAAGACCGTGGTCCTAGTTACACCATATCGTATTAGAATCGTCACTGGGACCTCAAACTACATGACGTAAATTGCATATACCTACAGTTTGAATGCAGTTCTTTTGTGGGGGCTATCTGATATATATAGTGTAAAGAGAAAATACTATTGGTTTTACTGCGAAATGGATATATATACAATTTAAAAGAATTAACAAAAATATAAGTTTCCGTGATAAAATTTTCACTAATTGTCATTAACTGTCACCGCGAGACACTGTCAGAAAAACACTTTTCTCAGCGGCCAATAGCACGGAGGTTGCTACTGCAGCGAGGAGGTTCACCTCGCCGCATCACTCCCCCGCCGAGACCGGATCACGGGCGAAAGTAGTTAGGGAACCGGACTCTACGACCACTCCTGGTTCTCTGTTCCGGTTCTGTCTCCACATCTGCTGGATCCGACGAACTTGCACTGGCTGTAGGTGATAGAGTATCATCCTCGGTGACCAGGAACGCTGGTTTTAATCGGTCTAAGGTCACCGTTACTTCTTTGCCCTTGACACAAATTTTGTAGGTCTTCGGGCCTCTCTCTAGCACTTTATGCGGTCCGGTGTAAGGAGATTCCATTGACTTCTTTGCTGGACCTTGTCTAAGAAACACGTAGTCTGACGTCAAAATATCTGTGGGAACGTAGAACGGCTTCTTGCCATGCCATACTGGAGCTGTTGGTGACAGCTTCCTCACATGTTCACGAAGTCGCACGATAAAACTAGAGACGTCAGATGAATGGTCGTTAGAAGGCACGAAGAATTCACCTGGTAAGCGCAAAGGCTCTCCGTAGACCAGTTCCGCTGCAGAAGATTTTATGTCCTCCTTCCATGCGCTTCTAATACCCAACAGGACCAGCGGCAGCACCTCCGTCCAATTTGTATTATTGTGGCACATGATGGATGCCTTCAGCTGACGGTGAAGACGCTCCACCATCCCATTGCTGGCTGGGTGATATGCCGTTGTCGGATAATGCTTAGCCCCGAGGAGGTTGCAGACTGACTTGAAAAGCTGCGACAGGAACTGGGCTCCTCGGTCGGTTGTTATGCGTTGCGGACAACCGAAGCGAGCAAGCCAGCCGGAGATGAATGTTGAAGCGCAGGTCTCAGCTGTGATATCGGCCAAAGGGTACGCCTCAGGCCAACGGGTAAATCTGTCGACAATGGTGAGGCAGTATTTGTGACCAGATGAATATGGTAATGGTCCCACGATATCCATGTGAATGTGTGAAAAACGATCAGATGGAGGTGAAAATGGGGTGAGAGGAGTGGAAATATGACGAGTGATTTTGTTGCGTTGGCAATCTGTGCATAGTTGTGCCCATTTTCTGCAGTCGCGACGAACTCCAGGCCATACAAAACGCTCTGATATAAGTTTGCTGGAGGCTGCTGGACCCGGATGACTCAAATTATGAAGACTGTCAAAAATCATTTTGCGAAAGCCAGGTGGTACATATGGACGTGGACTAGGCATAGACAGATCGCAATATAATGTAGCTTCGGGAGTTGTGATCTTCTCAAGCTTCATCGAAGAACCCTTCTCTAACAAGTCCCGAAGTTCAACATCTTCTTCTTGTTCTCGTCCCATAGCTTCATAATCAATAATGTTGATGCTCTCGACACGTGAAAATGCGTCTGCTACGACATTTGACTTTCCTGAAATGTGGCGAATGTCCGTACAGAATTGCGAAATGTAGTCGAGATAACGATATTGACGTGGTGAGCAGTTGTCTCTTCTGGTAGTGAAGGCGAAAGTGATAGGCTTATGGTCGGTGAAAACAATGAAAGTCCTCGCCTCGAACATGTAGCGAAAATACCGAATTCCTTCGTAAATTGCCAGTAACTCCCTGTCATATGAACTATACTTCCTCTGCGCAGGTGTCAATTTCCGCGAGAAAAATCCAAGCGGCTCCCATTCTCCGTTTCTCCTCTGCTGTAAAACTGCGCCCATGGCAACATCTGAGGCGTCTGTGAATAAAGCTAGCTCAGCTTGCATATCTGGATGCGAAAGTAATGTAGCCTTGGACAAGCTCGACTTACACTCATCGAAAACGTGCTGTAGTTCCGGCGTCATATCGATAGGTGTGTTGCCTTTGATGTCAGGTCCAGAAAGAGCTGCGTTGAGCGGGCCTTGAATAGCTGCTGCTCCAGGCAAAAACTTCCGGTAAAAGTTGAGCATTCCAAGGAACCTTCTGAGCTCTTTTGCGTTCTTCGGTGTTGGAAAGTCTAGAATGGCTTTGACTTTCTCATCCATGGGACGAATTCCGTTTGGAGAAACATGATATCCCAGAAAAGTAAGCTCGCTAACGCCCAGAACACTCTTGGCAGTGTTGATCAAAACGCCGTACTTCTTCAGCCGTCCAAACAAAATTTCCAGGTGTTCCAGATGTTGTGCTTGGTTTTTCGAGAACACTAAGATGTCATCCAAATATCCGAACGTGAAATCCAGCCCTTGCAGCACTTCGTCCACAAACCTCTGGAAAGTTTGCGCAGCATTGCGCAGTCCAAATGTCATGAACGGAAATTCAAAGAGTCCAAAAGGGGTGGTAATTGCCGTCTTCGGAATATCCAGCTCTTCAACAGGAATTTGGTTATAGGCCTTAACTAAATCAATTTTCGTATAGACCTGTGATCCTGACAGTTGATATGCAAAGTCATGAAGATGTCTGATCGGGTACCGGTCTGGTATCGTCCGAGCATTCAACGCCCGGTAGTCTCCACATGGTCGCCAGGAGTCATCCTTCTTGCGGACCAGGTGTAGAGGTGATGACCATGAACTTTCTGATCGACGAGCAGTACCATTACGCAACATGTCCTCGTATTCCTTCTTGGCAATTTGGAGACGGTCCGGTGCCAAACGACGAGGTCGAGAAGTTACAGGTGGTCCAGGTGTTGTTCGTATATGGTGCTTAGTATTATGAACCACTTCTGCTTGAGATCCTGCAGGCCTTGTAATCTCACTAAAGCGACGCAAGAGTTCGTGGTAAGGTGAATTTCCATTAATACACTTGACAGACAGAAGTTCTTTGTCGAGTTGATGAGACTGTGGAGCTGCAACAGAAAGTGTTGTAAGGCTGTCCATTAAGCGGTGGTGACGGCAGTCGACGAGCAAACCGTAGAAGCTTAGAAAATCCACTCCGATTATAGGCTTTGAAACGTCGGCTACCACGAACTTCCACTTGAAATCTCGACGAAGTCCCAGATTCAGATTCAGGTCTATACATCCATACGTAGCAATTTGTGTGCCGTTAGCTGCAAAAAGCTCGTACTTGGACTTGCAGCGTTTGTCCCGAAGAAGCGTCCGAGGATATGCGCAAATGTCAGAACCCGTATCAATTAAAAACTGAAGCTTAGATGTTTTATCTGTCATGAAAAGGCGGCCTTTGCAGGTATTGCAGTCATCTACCGCCGTTACTGACTGCCCTTCGAGTTTTCCGGAACATAATCACAAGGCTTGGTGCATCTATTCGCCTTTGGGCCATACTTTGAGTGGTACCAGCATGTTGGAAACTTCCGGTAGTTGGACTGAGAGCGCCGGTTTGAAGATGAACGACCGCGATTTCGCTGTTGATCTTTCGATCGTGGCCTCGAGCGATCTACCTGTGACGCCAGCTTATCTACAAGTTTCGTCAACGCCGCAATCTGCTGTGCGCAGGAACTCGAACATGGGTTGACTGAAGTAGCTGATACATGGTGCTGAGGTACAATATCATTAACCCTGTCGGCCAATTCCGCCAGAACATCCAACGGGGAAGTCGGCTGTGAAGCTATGATAGCCTGAATACTACTAGGGAGACGGCTCGACCAAATAGTCTTAAGAAAATCTTCAGGTACCTCACTTCCCGCAAGATGTTGCAAATGCCGAAGAAATTGCGAAGGTTTTCTATCGCCGAGCTCTTCGTGAACTAAAAGTTGCTTAACCTTCTTCTCTTTGCTAGCCGTCAGCCTCTTAATCAGTTCCAGCTTCAATTTTTCATACTTCCCAGTAGCCGGAGGCGTAACTATGATATCTTCTACTTCCGCAGCTACCGAAGCGTCCAGTTGCGCGATGACGTAGTAGAATTTGGTCTCGTCAGTAGTGATGTTCGAAATCGCGAAGCTTCCTTCCACTTGGGCAAACCAAATTGCGGGTTTGTCCGTCCAAAACGGTGGCATACGAACTCCGACGCGAAACAATCCAGGTGGTGCCGGATCGTCAGCGCGCGCATCGGCAAATTCCATAATTACGGTTTCACAGTAGACCTCTAGTTGTCACTTGAAAAAAAAAATTCACAGTAGGACTTCTTCACAAAAAAAGTTTCAGAGTAGCCCCCGTCAAACGACGGAAAATTTGAATTTACTCAGAAGAAAATGTACAGAACGAAGGTCACCAAATATATGTGGGGGCTATCTGATATATATAGTGTAAAGAGAAAATACTGTTGGTTTTACTGTGAAATGGATATATATACAATTTAAAAGAATTAACAAAAATATAAGTTTCCGTGATAAAATTTTCACTAATTGTCATTAACTGTCACCGCGAGACACTGTCAGAAAAACACTTTTCTCAGCGGCCAATAGCACGGAGGTTGCTACTGCAGCGAGGAGGTTCACCTCGCCGCACTTTGACTCTAAAATTAATGATTATTTATCGGTTAATGAATTGTAGCTTTCTACATCGATTTGGAGATTTGGCCAAGACCATGAGATATAAAGACTAGTTACACCATATCGTATTTGAGTCGTCGCTAGGAGTGGTTCTAGCGACACGTCATGTAGTTAGTGGAACTACATAACGTAAATTATAAGTATGTAGGTATCCACAGTTTGAATGGAACTCTCTAACTCTAAAATGGATGATTATTTATCGTTTAATGAATAATAGATTTTAAGTAAATAAAATAAATAAATGTATCTGGACATTTCACACAGCGCCATTTAGCCGCAAACGAAGCAAAGCTTGTACTTTGCGAACCAGGTAACTGATACAATGCTTAGATACTTTTTTGTTTGTAAATAAAATGTAATAAACATAGAATACAATATATCACCAAGACACAGAACAAACGTCTATGTTCATCACAAAAATGTTTGTAATGAGTAGGGATCAAAACCACAGCCTACAGCTCAGAAGGTTACTACCAACTGAACTATCGGAACAGTCAAAAAATTATAAATGAGGGTGTTTTTTTTTAAATTAAACCATTATCAAACAAAAATGTGAGTCATTTTTTTCATTTAAATTTCGAACTTAACTGTACACAACACGCAAACTCGCACATGCTTTCAAAGTTGGCGCGGCGCCAAGCCTCCTGTACTTATCTGCGATGCGTTCTTATTATTGAAATTATGTTGAAAAAATAGTTATGTGACCTGACTTTGCATTTACAATATTTTTTGTAAAGTAACTATCTTCAAAAAAAGAGTTATGGAAAAACGAAAAAAATCGCGTCACTGTATTGTATTATTTTCCAAAACTTGTATTAATTTCAGTGTTAGTGTATAAAGTTGGTGGCATTTTATTTGTTAAGTGCTGGATTACAGGCATGAGAGTGGGAAAGTGGTATAATGATGGGGAAACGTTTCTTTTCGTGTTGTTTTCAAAAGTACATAGAAGCTTCTGGTAAAGTTGCCACCATTTTACTAAGAGTATGACTGGACTAGACTAGACTATGACTTGACTTGATGACTTGGACTGTGACTTGACCTGACACATATATTTATAATATACATTATTTTGAGAAATTATCAATTATTTGACACTGGCTAAATACACGAAAGACTGGAGCCAAAACCAAAACAAAAAAAAACTTAAAAAACCACAATCCAGGGGGGAAAGATGTGCGAGTGTAATTTTTCCCCCTGTTCTGTGTCAGAGGCACTTTATGCTGAATCATTACTAGCCGCAAATCCAAGAAACTCAAGGCTCATTGGGTAGTAACATTTATTTTATGTATTAAAGTAAAAGTTATTTGACTTGGATTTTGACCCTGACAGAGCGAAACAACTTAAGCATTGGCATTACGAACGATGGCATTAATTGACGGCGATTTGACAATGAATGGATAAAAGGGTTACTGACTAATAAATTATGGACTAAAACAATCGAACGGTTTTTTTTTTCAATATTAGTTTTACAAAATTAACCTTAATTTTGACTGTGTTTTGTTCATATTTTGTTTATTCTTTTATCTTTTTTTTTTGGAAACCGCACTTTATTACATAATTGGAGACTGCGTTTTTAGATATTAATCTTAAAAGTATGCGTTAGTTAAGATTAATTAGGTATCTGAATCTAAAAAAAATGGCATTTAAACTTATGATAATAGGGTATCCAATTTTATTTCAATTATATGCCCATATGTAGAGGCCATGGCGTAGCAGTATCTACGAGGCTCTACGATATAGTCAACCGGGATAGAAGTAATAAAATATTGATTGATTATATTATATATATTATATTATTATTTGATTATTTAGTGATTGACATTGGCGAATTATAACCATTTACGAGATAAAATTTAAACGTAAATTGTACGTTTTAAATGTATTTTTTTTTTAGTTTAATTTACTAAATTAAAATAAAATAATTTAATTATTTATCTATTTCACTAAATTAAACTAAAATAATCCAATTATTTATTTAATTTACTTTAGTAATTAATCAAATTATTAAACTCGTAGTCTTTATGACTACTATAATTATGATTATAGAAAAATATCTTGTACAAATTACTACTTGGATTTTCTATTTTTTTTCCTTTTACCTTATATCATAAAATTGTAAATAATTTTACTGTCCTAGTAGAATATTATATTTAGCTAAAATAAAAAAAACGAGTTACTAATAAAAGTTACTAATCATTGAACATTATCAATTTTTTTCTTTCTTTATAAAAATGCCATATCGCAGATATAAAAACACAAATTATTATTTGAAAATCAAAATATTATTCACACGCACGCACATTAGGCATCAAATCATGTTAACACTCCGTTGAAATAATATTATTTTCCATAAATTTCCGACGTTAGTTTGACCTGTTGCTTTGGCGTTACGCCAACGTTCATAGAGATACGATCATATCATGGAGTAATTAAACCAATGGAGTACGAGCATCTCAAATATAGTTTTTCACTCCATTAGTAAGAAAAACGAGACAATTTTTGATGGCCACCATTTTAAACTATTTGCACTAAAGTTTTAAAGCTTCTAAGTTCGCACTTAGCCCTCGATCACGTATACTGCAACACATTTGGGTCCTAGAGAGATAAATGCGAACTTAAGAGCTGCCAAACTTAAGTGCAAATGGTTCAACATACAGCTCTTTGCTTACTTAGAACTTAATCGCCCTTAAAATATAATTTTGTATATCCACCACTTTTTTTTTAAATATTTCAATTTCCACTTTTACCACTAGTGCAGATAGAACAATGTGGACAATGGGAAGTTTTTTTTTTTCATTTCCTACCGTCTTTTTAAATGTGGACAGCGTAATAGTGACGATGGAAACAATTTTTCATTTGACTTATTAATTTTGCTATGTCCATTATTGGGTACATGTGCATGGGGACAGCGAGATTACACAAGACGTGAGCCATAGATCGAATCTAGAAGAAAATACACGGCAGTCATTGTTCAGATCATTATTGTAATTAAATAATTACACAACGTATGGCAAACTAAGACTTCTTAGATGTGATTTGGTAGAACTATGTCTATTAGAGCAACGTGTTTCCTTCATTTGCAGTCAACTGATTTCATTGCCAATGGTGAGTTGAGAGTGTATATCGCAATATAGAGTGTAGTGTACCTTATGTTACGCCTCTGCCAAATATTGTATAATTTGTTATAAATTCCGTATTAATTTCTACGACATTAATTATAGCCATACACGTTATCGTCTGTTCCGCGAAGGAGCAGTTCCTAAGAAAACAGTAATAACTCTTGGGTCTGCATTCTCAGGACAAACTGATGATTTAGGTACCGACATAATGACCAATTAATTATCTTTCTATCTCATTTAATTGTATATAATGCAATATAATCAAATGTCGAAATATTTGGTTGCTATACTGTATTTTTATTACGAACTTGTATGAATGGCAATAAATAGAATATTATTTTATTACATCAAACTTGTACAGGTTAACCTTTGCTAAATATTTTTTTTATGTTATAGTAAAACAATTTATACAACCTCCTGTGTCACTCCAATGGGTAGGTCAACTCACCGCTCAGCAGCGTGACAATAATCCACCGTCAAACTATGCATTTAGGTAGGTCACGTTGTTACCCTTTTTTTCTTTGTACCATATACTACCATATAATTCGATAGTTTGCCTTCGTAGCTGCATAATTCTGGCTTTTATGGATACTAAAACCATTTTTATGAACGAAATAATATTTATATGGTATCAAAAAAAATGTGTCACGCCAATAAGTAAGTAACAGATACATCGCTCAGCGGCGTGACAATAATCCACCGTCAGACCATGCACGTAGGTAGGTCACGTTGTTATCCTCTTTTTTTTTTCTTTGTACCATATACTACCATAGAATTCGATAGTTTGCCTTCGTAGCTGCATATCTCTGGCTTTTACGGTACAGTAAAACCATTATTATGAACGAAATAATATGTAATAATATGTTGTAGCAAAAAAAATGTGTCACGCCAAAGGTAACAGATACATTGCTCAGCAGCGTGACAATAATCCACCTCTAGACCGTGCTTAACTTAGAAAGTGTCACATTACTAGTTTTTTTAATTGTTTATCATGAAACCAGCATGACCTGTTGTTCTGGCAACACTCCAATAGTCGTAGTTATGGTCTACCAGTTGTTACATGTTGCACTAGTGCTAAATAATGTTACACTCGTTGGCTACTCAAGTTATGGATGAACGTGAGTGTGATTCATTGATATTTTATTATTCATTGTTATTATCATCAGCCTATCGTCCACTGTTACGTTCGCTAATTATCATTTATACTATTATTATTTCTTTATTTATTTATCATCGTGAACCACGTGGACTAATTTCTTTGACTGGTTTTTCTTTAAAACACGCTTATAATAATTATGATTGGCTATCCATCTATTCTATTTATTAATTTGGATTTAATGCAACCACATTCAGAAGATCGACTGGCTCATGAACTTTATTTAGCTAATGTTTATTGAAAAATGAACTCTAAAATTATTAGGTATTGATAATTCTTATTGCTTAGCTTCGATCTGCTCACGCGAATCGTTTCAGTTTCAGTGTTTCATTCCGACATTAATGGCATAGTGCTGTACCATTTTATAACCCGAAATTTTTCATGAAACGCACCTAATGCGCGTGCGTCCCTCTCTGACGCATATCAGAGATGCGCGACTCCATTTTTTTCCACTGAGCTCCCGACTTGGCAGCTTGCCAAAGACGCCGCCTGGCGCACAGCCAACTCTCCAAATCACCCCGTGAGGGGTTAACCGGTGTTCGACAGTCGAAGCGAAAGAAATCGAGTTGAAAACATAGTACTCACGAAGCTCTTTATTATGTAAATGCAACCAATGAAATCTGGTGTTGTGGGATCATGGTCCTCGTAGTTCTCGGGTCCCTACATATAGGTATCCTGGTTAGAGTCCAGGGTATATGTATGTGATCGTTGGTTATTTATTTAAGTAAAATTTCCTTACGCACGTTTGATTTGGGCAGTAAGCTGGTGAATGCGTGACGAAGGGAACGGAAGTTATAACTTGTTGGTTAACGAAGATCTCTATTGTCAATATAAAAAAGTTAAATTTACTTGAAATTGGTGTTATTATATTGGTACGTCCGGTAAAAATACTATTTACAATTGTCAAGTCCGGTATAACTTTGTTTAATGTTAATGTCGCCACATTAACATTAAACAAAGCTATACCGGCTGATAGATGTATCTAAAGAAATTTTACTTCAGTCGTTTGGTTCAAAACATACTCATTATATATATATCGCCTGAATGGGTTGTGCGTAGGTTGCAACCTATATAACTATATGCCTTCAGCATGTCCACACCGCGCCGTTTCTGGAACAAGAATGATCCGTAGTACACCGAGCGGTCCCTTTTTATAGCCAGATGGTTGGGGGAGCAATGATAGTTGCCGATGTTGCCACTATAATAAATTTAAATGCCACCATAGGGTAAATTACGGTACTGCCGCTGCGCATAGAGTTTATAACTGGACGTTGCCGCCGTCATATATTATGAACTGAATTTCGTTGTGTTATTAAATAGTAAAGTGTTATTAGTAAATCAGTCAAATCATTACTTTTAAATATTAGATGGATAAGTCAATTTTACCTCTTTTTGAACTCGAATTTGTTTCGGTGTATCATTCGTATGCTCAAAGCTTAGGTACACGATCTAAGCCAACGAAATAAGTACACGAGTTGAAACGCATTCCTAGCATTCATTGAAAGACTTTACGATTGAATACGAGCGGATTCAACCACAGGTTGCCCATTATCGTAACACTACTGGCTTTCGATTTGGCCACTCAAGATGTATCGCCCACTTAGATATTAAATGCGAGGAGGTGACATTCTTTTTCACTAAGGTCTTTTTACATTTTATATGAGATTGCATTTTTTTTTATGGCAAAATGGGCATGCGTTTGACAACAACTCAGCTGATGGTAAGTGACGAAGTTGTCTAAGGTGGAGCACGCTTGCCCATGAGATGCCCATTCACTCATGACTTAAAAAGACCCAGGTTGTACTCAGGAGGAAACCCTGTTGTTGGAAGAGTATTCCATTCCTTGACCGTTCGGACTATAAATGACCCAGCAAAACGCTTAGTGCGGACTTGAGGTACACTAACGACGTAAGGATCTGAAGAATCACAAAGTCCTGTAGTTCTATGATGGAAAGGGGATGACGAAATTAGTTGATGAAAGGCATGCGCACACTCTCCAAATTGTAGTAGGTTGTGATGGTCATTATAAAAAAAAAACAAAAATTTTAAACTTTTATGACAGACGCGTATGGTAGTGGCACTACCGACTGCCATCAGTTACCATAGTAATGGATTTTTTATTGTTTGGAAGTCACTTGGCAGTTTCATTACAATACAGCTTAAATATTCTAAATGAATATGAATTAACAAAAACACTTATATGATTATTACATTACTGATATGAGCAGCCGTATCGCTTAACATCAGGCGAACGGTTAGCTCTTCACGTCATTCCTAAACATAAAAAAAAACTTATGCGTAAAAAGCTTCATTGCTATCTTTGGCTTTGTGATTGAGAAAGTTTTAAAAAGAGTTGTGTCAGTCATTTATTCAACGTATGAATAATAAATATAATGTTGGAAATCCTAAGTGGTTTTAGTTTTAAAAAAAGTAAGTTTACAATCAAGCTAACAATATTTATTACGATTTACTAAGAATCGACAATAATTAACCGCGTGATTTTATAAAACGTCCGTCGCCTCTGAGCGCTGCCCGAAAAGTGAGCCCGAGCCTTTTTTTTTTTTTTTTTTTTTTTTTTTTGAACGAGCTAATGCTGTTGGTCTCTATCGACCTTTACAGCGTCACCGGGCGGGAGGGCGGGCGCTTAGGGCGCCCAGCCGTCAAAAGTGGGAGGCAACTAGCTCAAGGGCACCCCTGGGGTGCGAGCCTCGGCTTGGGCCGTTGCCGGGATAAGAGGATCGAGAAGACTACGTCCACTGGAAGAGTGGACCCTATTGAAAGTCGCGACCGTTCTAGCTAACCTACGGGGGGTACGTCGACCTCGCCGGCGGGGTCGGTGTCTGATTGTGTTACGCTGGTATCCTATACCGGTGCCGAAAGCGGTACCTGAGCCAGAAGGGCTAGACTGGTCCGGTGATCCTAGCGCAGCCGATACTACGGCTGCTATAGGATCATCCGGGTCGCTCAAGACGTGTCTCGGGCGGCGACGACGGGGTGGCGAGTCTGTCGTGTCTGTACAGTAGTTTGAAGCTCTGACTACGAGAGGGTTGGGGTGATGAGGTGCCGCATCAAAATAGCGGCGGGATGCATCCTTCATAAATTGACGGATGGATGGGAGTTCGAGATCGCAGTGGAGGTCGGAGTTTCGCTGGTACCAGCGAGCCCCGACCACCTTGCGGACAAAGCGGTTCTGGATCACCTGAAGTCGATCCAGATGTACTGAGGGAGTATGAGCAAACGCGACAGATGCGTAGGTCATAATGGGGCGAACGCAAGTTTTGTAAAGCGTCACCTTATTTCTAAGGGACAGCTTACTACGCTTGCAGATGAGAGGGTGGAGGCGGCCTAAGACAAAGGCAGCCCTATCGCGCACTCGCTTAATATGGTCCTTGAAGTTGAGTTTGGTGTCAAGGGTAACCCCCAGGTATTTGGTAGACGAAGCCCAGGGAATGGGCTTGTCGAACAAGGACAGTGGTTTCGCTGGCGGACCACGCTTGTAGTCAGAAAAGTACATCGCTGCACTTTTATCTGGGTTAACCGTGATCCGCCATTTCCTGAACCAAGCACCGATCTCGGTGAGGGCTCGTCGGAGGCGACCACGCATGTGAACTCTCTGCCATCCGGAGCAGTAGATAGCGGTGTCATCCGCAAAGAGTGCGAGCTGCACACTGGGATGAAATGACCGCGGGATATCGCTGGTGTACAGCGAGAAAAGCAAGGGGGAAAGCGCGGAGCCCTGGGGCACTCCGGCTCTGATAGGATGGGGAGACGATCGCTTCCCCTCGACGCGGTAGCGAAAGCTTCGATCCCTAAGGAAGTCTTGTATGATGTGCACAAGACGATCTGGCACGCCGATGTGGTACAGCTTGAAAATCAAGCCGTCGTGCCAGACTTTGTCGAAGGCTTTCGCCACGTCTAAGAAGACTGCGAGAGTCCCTTTCGGTTTTGGATTCGCGTTGAAGCCATCTAGAATGTGCTCCGTGATGCGGTGCACTTGTTGAACGCAAGAGTGTCTAGCTCTAAAGCCAAACTGCTCGTCGGGAAGGAGTTTATGTTCGTGGATATGGGACCAGAGACGCCTCCGAATGAGACGCTCGTAGATCTTCCCCAGAGTACTGAGGAGACTGATGGGCCGGTAGCTAGAGGGCTCGGTAGCCTTCTTGCCTGGCTTGTGGATGCCGATGACGTCGGCGGACTTCCACGCAACGGGGAAAGAGCAGTTGCTCATGGCCGCATTGAAGATGCTGACTAGGAGATAGATTAAGGGGACAGAAAAGTGTTTGACCACTTTGTTGCTGATACCATCAGCGCCGGAGGCTTTACGGATAGCGAGACCCTTGATGACAGACTCAACTTCGGCGGCCCTAATAAGCTCGAGCGGGGGGTCGGAAGGTGGTAGGGAGCTGCGACGTTCGACTTCACTGACCACCGTATGGAGGTGGGCAGGGTCAACGTGATCGGGGGAAAGGTTGCACTGGGCCTCGAGGCTCTCAGCCAAACACTCGGCTTTTTCCTCATCATCGAACGCGGGGACTTGGTTTGGCCTATCAAGAGGGGGCATCGTTCTAAGTGTGTCACTTTTCAGAGTTCGAGCCAGCCGCCAGTAAGCCTGGTGGGTTGGCTCGAGCCCTGAAAGTAGGTCTGTCCAGTTCTGGGCGCGAAGATCACTTATGCGTTTCTTAACAGCACGCTGTAAGAAATTCAAAGTGGATTTGTTATCACGGGAGGGAGCCGCGTCATATGCCCTAGTGGCGGCGTTCTTTGCTGTCAGCAGTCTCCTCACGTCCTCGGGCAAGTCCCAGCGGTGGTCCACCACCGGTACCTGCTTAGAAGACTCACCGATCACAGTGCGGAGGTGACTAGTGAGAGCATCGATCGCGGTGGAGACGTCATCTAGTGTCTGTATGTCGTCAGGTACCTTGTCTAAGTCTGGTGAACTGATAGCTTTCAGGGATTCCCCCAATCGCTTCCAGTCCACCACTGTCTTAGTCTGGGGTATCAGTTCAGTTGGATCCGAGCCTAGTCTCATGAGAACGGGGCGGTGGTCAGAGTCAAGTTCGTGGAGCACTTCTATCGAGCTTAACCTGAGGGCTACGCCTTTTAAAAGTGCTATGTCGAGTATGTCTGGTCGTTGGTCGAGGTTCCCGGGGAACCTGGTCGGAGTCATGGGTGCGATAATGTCAAAGGTGTGGTGGTCTGTGTCTGGTCGTGGGTCAGTTAGCTGTTCAAGTATCCTACCGTTGGTGTTGTGAGCCCGAGCCTTCTCCGTCGCTCGTATATATACTACGCCGCTTGCATCAGCTCCCGAAGTGAAGTATTTTGTAACACGGCCGTTCCTGCTTGCGTGTTGTCCTCAACAGCTGCTTCATCTTCAAGCGGCACATTGTCGTCGACCTCGACCGTTGTGTCTTCTTCTATAACACAACAAAACATGATTCTAGGACCTGATGTACAGGCATAACGTTGGTAACTGAAACCATTTCAAAATTAAAATGAAGTTGTTGCTCAATTCAAAGAAATTTCAATTTAGAGAAATTCAACAGGTACTTGTAATAAACATTGAAAACGGAGACTGCAAAACAACTGTGTTAGAAGCACAAGCGTGCACTCAAGTACAACCAACGCAGTTTTCATAACAATTTTATGAAAAGATGTAAGAAGAAGTAATGGTTATAGGCGCATGTTAGCATTGTAAATAAAGAAAAATAAATGTATTGCGAATTTCAGAATTCCGGACTTCTAAACTTCGCCACACATTGTAATAGAAAACGGCAACTGTATGATATGACACTCATTAACACGTCATACATTTCAACAACGGTAACTGTATGACATGGCACTCACAAACCACGTCACACATTGCAAAAATGGCAACTGTATGACGTGACACTCACAAATCACGTCATACATTGCAAAAACGGAAACTGTATGACATAACACTCACAAATAACGTAATACATTGAAAAAAGGGCAACTGTATGACATGGCACTCACAAACCACGTCACACATTGCAAAAACGGCAACTGTATAATGTAATACTCACAAATCACGTCATAAATAGCATAAACGGCAACTGTATGACATGGCACTCACAAACCACGTCACACATTGCAAAAACGGTAACTGTATAATGTAATACTCACAAATCACGTCATAAATAGCATAAACGGCAACTGTATGACATGGCACTCACAAACCACGTCACACATTGCAAAAACGGCAACTGTATAATGTAATACTCACAAATCACGTCATAAATAGCATAAACGGCAACTGTATGACATGGCACTCACAAACCACGTCACACATTGCAAAAACGGTAACTGTATAAGATAACATTCATAGATAACGTCATACTTTGCAAAAACGGCAACTGTATGACATGGCACTCACAAACCACGTCACACATTGCAAAAACGGTAACTGTATAAGATAACATTCATAAATAACGTCATACTTTGCAAAAACGGCAACTGTATTACATAGCAATCACAAACCACGTCATATATTGCAAAAACGGCAACTATATGACATGGCAATCACAAGCCACGTAATACATTGCAAAAACGGCAACTATGTGGAGAGAATAATCTCGTCACATATTGCAAAAGGCAACTGCATGAAGAGGCATAGGCCACCTCACACATTGCAAATAGAGAGAAGGCAACTGTGCGAAATGATCACACATTGCAAATAGAGAGAAGGCAACTGTGCGAAATGATCACACATTGCAAACGACGCCACACAAAGTGCAGTCATCGCTGAGTCACATTGGTGAGACAGATATCCGCAGTGGAGAACGCAGAACAAGCCTCCAGCGTCCATTCGCCCCGCCAAAACACCATGTGATCGGCGGCCGCTTGCGTTGTCTTGCCATAAGACCCGCCGAGAAGTTTCAAGCTACAGCGGTGGGTGGCAGCACATGCAGGACCTTGTAGGGCCCCAGCATGCCAGAGTCCAGCTTTCCCGTAGATTGTGACGACCTGTTCACGAACACAAAATCGCCAACGGTGAAGGTTCGTGACTGCTGACGACCCTTGTTGACATAAGCGTCTTGGAGTTGCTGGTCAGCGTCTGGTAGTGTGGACGCAGTATTATTCATCACCGCACCTTAACGGTACCATTGCGAGTTCTGTTTTGAATCAATAACCGGGGATGTACCGTCTAAAGTAACAAAAACTAACTTAGTAGCATTAAAAATGTCTAACCTCTTTAGACATTGCTTGGCACTTACGTGTTAACAGAAGCTTCTACCTTGTGCTCGCTCGGTCTCACCTGACCATTAGTAATCATTTGACCTTAGTAATCTATTTCAGTTGTAAAAAATTCAACGTTGATGGAAAATTCTGCCTCACTCTTTAGAATCACTATACTCGCGTTTTCGCTTGTTTTGTTGAACATAACCTTTGCGAAAAACACCACGAGCTCGAACGGGTGTAATCTGATGAGGTTTCACATAAATGGGCAAAAAACTCACTAAATTCATAGCAGCTGCGCGAATTTGAGTATCAGTGACACCAGCGTGTAACTATCGCTACAATGAACTCATTCATCACTCAAATCGTTAACAATGCGTAACGTAACAACAAAGGTCTAGCATATTCTGCATACGTGGGGTAGTTATCAGAATCAGTTTTCATAGCATCAAATAAAATGTTCGCGATATTTACTCGTATAGGGCACAATGCCTTAAATTCACTCTTGAAATTTGGCCAACTACGATCATTACTAACCCAATCGTATAGCCACGACCTTGCGTCACCTTCAGACAATTACCTATACGTGCTAAACACTCACTGTCGTCCCATCTATTTAGTTTGCGCACATGATCAATTTGACCACACAACGAATCAAAATCATGCAAAGACAGATCGAAATTTGACATAAATACATGGTTCGATCTTACCGGCATGGCATCATAGCATTAACGAGCTTTTCGGCTACTTATAACCATATCCGCGGTGGGCGGAGGCGTGCTTGTACACGGCACGGACAGGTCCAGACTTGCAGGGTACGACTCGGCGCTCGACGGCGCAGTCAGCGGGCAGACGGCTCGCACGACGCGGATGGCGTGCCGGAGCATCCGGTGTAGGCGCCGACATGGCGCGCGATGTACTCGCAACTGCGTGTCCTGGAATCTTCCAAAACACCTAAGCGGCTTACGAAAGTTTGAAGCTGGGCTTCTAAACCAGGAATAGACGTTCGATCTCGGTTACGACTTTTACGTTTACTAGTCTCAGCCGTAGCCACAAAAATTTAAACGGAAATTCTTTAAAATCACAACAGCAAAATCAAAGCAATATTTGAAATCAGAATAACCAAGTCAGAATTGAGTTAGATCCCACTTCTGATGTTGGAAATCCTAAGTGGTTTTAGTTTTAAAAAAAGTAAGTTTACAATCAAGCTAACAATATTTATTACGATTTACTAAGAATCGACAATAATTAACCGCGTGATTTTATAAAACGTCCGTCGCCTCTGAGCGCTGCCCGAAAAGTGAGCCCGAGCCTTCTCCGTCGCTCGTATATATACTACGCCGCTTGCATCAGCTCCCGAAGTGAAGTATTTTGTAACAATAATATATAATAGTAATATAATAGTCAACTCATTCAAAGTATGAATGGCCAAATTTAAATAACAAAACCTTTTTAGAAACGTATCTTACCTCTCCGACTACAACTTTATCCACTCAAATACGAGGCACATGTGGTCTAAAAGTTCTTGTATTACGCTCCTTGAACCATGAAGTGGGTAGGCAGGAATTCAATTAGCTTAATTCATATTTAAGTTAGGGATAATCAAAGGGTTCCAAATTACGAGATTGCCTTTAAAGGTGTCTTTGACGTTTAATTTGATTGAGGCCCGGAATCATTGAAAATTGTTGACAACTTCTAGTTGAGCAAATAACGTTTAAAAATTTTTGTTTAATTTCTCAGAGAATTTTCTGACGGCGTTCTTTTGGAAAAACTTTATTTGTTTGGCTTCACGCACTTAGCGTATTTAGCTAAAGACACGTACATTTTCACGTACGTACGTAGTTCACGTACATTTGTAATCAAGTTTTATAGAAATTCAAGTCATCAAAATGGACAAAAATTTCTAACTATAGAACGCCCCCCCGCCCGTTAAAAAAAAAATAAACACTTATTATTTTATGCCGTTTTTCATGCAATACTAAATTACTAAGATTTTTTAATTTTGCCATTGCCACGAAGTAGACTTCACACGCTGATTATCATTTAGCCTCTTTTTTTTTTAACGATAACTTGAGAAGTTTTATATGAACTCTTTAAAGGATAATCTGAAAATAGTTTTCGAAATTCGGTACCTTCCAAAAAATTTAATATTGTACATTGTGTCGAAATAACGTTCAAAGTATAGTCTTGTTGAATCACGGTCAAGTCAAAGTTAAGCTCCAGTAAGTGGATACTATATGGAAACTTTTATAGAGTTTCAAAAAGAACATGAATGAAGAGACGCCACTTTCATCTATGTATTATATTTACCCATTGTCTTGTGGGGAAGATAAAAAGCCTCCTATTTTAACTTCGGTAATATGAGCAATCTGATTGCAAAATTTCACCCAAATTGGGCCAGCCGTTTCGGACATAAAAGCCACACAAACAAAGCTTTTCGTTATTATATACATTATAGTGGGGATTACGCACATTCTGCGTAAATACATTTTTATGATTGAAAACACTCGACTCTGAACTTTTTTTCTAATAAAATCTTTCTCTAGGAACATTATGACTGTCTTAGACAGATTTATTTTGTTTTTTACTACCACGAACACTATTTGATTCATAATAGCGCTTCAGTGATTAATACCACTTAATGATTTTATTTTTAAAACACCGCACATCCTCAGGCTGATGTCGTTTACGCCTTTCACAATTTATGAGGTCATGCTGAGTTTTCGTATAATTTATTTAAACACTAGAGGAATAATATTTCCGATTCTGACTTAAACGTTCTGCTTTGACAACAAAAAGCTATGATATAGATTCATCAAGAAGAAATTGTGGTGAAATTGCCGCAGAAGCCATTAACTAAGATTCAATTCAATCCTTGTACGTTCGACAAACCCATGTCAAGTCAACATACCAAATACTGTATGCTTATTGGTTGAGACAGCCGATAATCAACAGGTAACTAACTAACGGGGCTTTGGCGGGAAAACGAAAAAGATCGCGTCGCCGTATTGTATTATTTTCCAAAACTTCATTGTTAGTGCATAAAATTGGTGGCATTTTATTCGTGCTGAATTACAGGCTTGAGTAATGGATAGTGGTATAATGATGGTGAAACGTTTCTTTTCGTGTTGTATACAAAACTACATAGAAGCTTCTAGTAAATTTGCCACCACTTTACTAGGACTTGACTATACTAGACTATGACTTGACTTGATGACTTGGACTGTGACTTGACTTGACACATATATACTTGAGAAATTATCAATTACTTGACACTGGCTAAATATACAAAAGTCTGGAGCCACAAAAAAAAAAGTACTAAATGTAAGCAGTATTACGGTTGAGTTACTCGCCGTCACAATTTGGTCACAATCACCGTGCAGCTGCCAAAGGATCTCGTCTTACTTTGCGCACGGCGCACGCGTCGCTTGCGATTTCAACCATCAAAACCAATATACACCACTGTACTGTTACATGGAAAATTCGTCATTCCGTCAATGACAGAAAGAACACTTTACTATTTACTTAGACGTTACACGGTCTCCAATTTCGAAGGACTTAATTTTGCTTGCGGTAATATAAATATGCTATTAAATGTATATTAATTGGACATAGTGGTAGGAGGACATAGAGAAAAAAAAATGAATATTTTTTTCACTATGTCCTCTTTCCCGTAGCTCTAATTTGTAAATCTATCAAGGAGCCGTCCTATATATATATATATAATTATATATGTCTCCACCTTTCAGGCATGTCTTATATATAGCTAACATTAGGTATAAATAAGAAGCATTTTTTTTTTAAATAGATATGGTACATATCTTAAATGTAGCCATATAGAAAACTGCAACTTCAAAATGCATAGTAAATTTTAATGTTCTAAAATAGCCACATCAATTTTCTTTATAAGTAAGTATTAGGATCCAATTGAGTTCAATAACCCATCAAATCAACAAAAGCCCTGAGGTATTCAATTATCTGCTTTTGTTTGTTGTCTTTTTTTCCCTATAAAGTCTGGGAATGAAAAAGAATGATACTTTTCTTCATTATACGCTAGTGACGTATTTTAAATGAACACACAAGACTCAAATGGAAGCTGATTTATTTCATAATAAGACCAAACTAGTTTTACAAATATCAATTCAGGTAAATTCATGATATTTACAGATCATAATAATATCAAAAGGGCTTAAACTGACTACAATCGTCTTAATCGCATATTGGAAAGTACTTAGTTGATATCATCATACATATACTTTTTCCAGTTATTTTTCACTTGAAATTCAAACAATTGTACCGATTTCGTTGTTATTTCTATGGGACTAATCTGAGTTTTATGATTTTTAAATACAAAAAATTTAAATCGTTTGGTAAATTGCGGCGTTATGGGGGCAACACACAAAAAATAAAAATACACCCACATCGAGATCGAACCTCCTTTTTTTTAAAGCAGGCTGAAAAATCAGTTTCTAGTTTTTTAGAGCTCCTTTTGCAGTGTAATAACTTCCCGAGTAACTTCCCTTTTGCATGTTATGTGCAGATAAGCTCTCTAAAATCTTAGAATCATTTGTCGCCCTCTGAGGATATTTACGAGCAGCGTGCGCCGGCGCAGCTGTCGCCTTCCTCACAGCTGCCCATTGCAAGTAGAAACATAACTAACATAAGCAAATGCAATGTTCATTCAGTACTAGCTGTAGCTCCCGGTTTCTTGTGGCCGACATACCGATGAGGGTCAATAGTGCATAAAATAATTTAGAATAGTTGCATTATTATTTTGAACGAAAACTATAAAGCATTTAGGAAATACAGCAAAAAAATAGACAAAATTGTACATGCATAACAAGTATTGAAACATAGAATAGTTGTTATGCTAAAACTAAACTACTAGAAAAATAAAAATTAAAAGCTGGAAAATAAATAATAAAAAAAAACTTAATCTAACAAACCACTACCAGTAGGCAACGTGCCCAATATGCTGGCAGCGTTGCCACGTTGAATAGCAATTTTGGCCAAAGATTTAGATCTTTGGCTGAAACGGAAGCCAGCATTTTGGTCACGTATTGCTTTGACCAGACGTTTGGAAACATCAAGTAAAATATTAAGGATTCTTAATTATATATCTCACGAGCTTCTGCCCGCAGCTTCGCCCGCGGCGTGGCCTATGGGAAAATAATTCAACCACCCATTTCACCCTCTTAAGGGTGGAATTTCGAAAAATCCTTTCTTAGCCGATGCATACGTCATAACATCTACCTGCATGCCAAATTTCAGCCCGATCCGTCCAGTGGTTTGGGATGTGCGTTGATAGATCACTATGTCAGTCAGTCAGTCAGTCAGTCACCTTTGAGTTATATATATTTAGATTTAAGTTTATGTCTTCTGTTTTTAAACTAATGACGTGACGTGCTAGTTGTTTGCGTCGCGTCCCAGTTGCAGTCTTATCTTACCCCCAAATATGAGGGTTGAAATTCAAAAATATATATATTCATACAAAACTCCACACTAGTTTAAATCCCGTGTTCTGAAGTTCATCTCTTACTTCATACTGAGAAATACTTGGCTGATATTATAATATACACTTTTTCCAGTTATTTTAATTGAAAGAGGGAGAAAACTAAACTACTCAACCGGTTTTGATGCAATTTATATGATACTAATCTGAAAGTATATCCTTTGAAATAAACATATTGAAATAATTTAAAATTAAATAGACCATTAATAACCATTTTAACGTTGGTAATTATGAGGTAACAAACATAAAAAAGAAGAAAAAATCATACATCCACTGAGGACCTTACATTTTTCACTGTATTTGACCACTTAATGGTAGATGACTACGCTGACAACGATGTAACATGCTCGCCCAGAAGATACCCTTGAGAACTCCCACATGACGCTGGTAAGTTGTTCCATCTTCTTGCCGTCCGTGCAATAAATGGAAGAATACCCGCCATATACAAATGCCGTATTTCTTGCGTCGTGTTGTGCGGTGGTAAAAAGATTATGGAGGATTTCAGTTGTGCGATTCCATCGCAAACTCTCTAAAGTGTAGCCCCTTTTTTTAAGTTGGTTGAAAAAGTAGGCGCTCATCAATTCTATAATTTTCTTTTTTACAGTTACAGTCTTTTATTAATATAGATTGAACATACATAGATTTAAAGTCAACGCCCGTAATTATCAAAGGTGTGTGTATGAAACCAACATATTTCACCACTAATCATACCAAACTACACGCAAAGAAAAGCAACAATGATTACTCAGGAATCTTGGAAACCTCCAGCGAGCTCTACGGGAGGTGGCTATATTTAGCCGCGCCCGCGCCGACGCGTGCTTTCGGCTGCTAGTGTGCGTGAACTCCTGGCCAACATGGGCGCCTGGTACTGTGCGTTACCACCTGGGGTGCACTGAACTTAGTCGTGGTGTTTTATTGGTTTTGTAAGGGTTTCAAGCCCGTTGCTGGACTGAAAAGCTTGAAAGATTTGTCAAATCTGAGAATGATATAACTTATCGCAAAAATAACAATAAAAAATTAACGGTAGCGAGTTGTTCATGATCTAATTTAACTATTTTTTAAGGAAACAAAACAAATGCAATCATGCTCTCACAGAAACAAAGCTATAGACATTATTACTATTAAAGAATACATTAAAATTAAATAGTCAAGTAATTGCTATATAGCAGCGTGTAAAAAAATGTTTTAACCATAAATTAACATGTTACTACATTTTGCTTTCAGACTGAATATCAAAATGGCGTGTCATAAAAATCCATTAATCAGTTCCGCTGTCTCCAACATTTCTGACGCATCCTCTCAGCGTTGGTCCGTAAAAAGTTTTAAGACCTGCTGCTTTTCATCAAACTGCTTGGAATGATTCACAAAGGGCACTATGCGGATTTTTTATCGGTGTTGCCTGTATAATAACTAATTTTTATAATTCCAAAATTCTATAAATGTTTTTCCAATTTACGAAAAATCCATTTAAAAGGATTTTTTCGCATTCTTTTAAGCCTAATTTAATGATAATCTGCTATAACTGTTGTCAGAACAATTAAAATATTTTTTCTTAAATTGAGTTAATATTATCATGGTTTTTAATATTGGCTGAAATCACTGCAAAAAATCGATGATCCGGCTTTTTATTTTGTAAGGCATTTAAAATTTGATATAAAACATCAAATACGAAGAACAAAAAAAATTTCTCATTAATGTAGATTTTTTTGTAACTTACAACACTGAAGAGCAGCGTGATTAACAAAGCTTTCGTGAATGTCTGGGAGACATGTGTGGGATTAGGTGTTAATACCTATACCTACAGGATGTGATGATCGCATGATGTGCTGAATCATAGGTAGCACGTGAAACGTTTATTAAATGCACACATATTAAAAATAACTGACTCTAAAGTCGAGTGCATTTTTTATTGTTATTTGATTTTTATTTCTGATCAAATTATTGTTCATTTTTTGATCACTCTTGACTTGGCCTGTAGTAAGTACTAGCTGGTGAATGCAAGGTGGACGGAAGTTGAAGTTCGTTCACGTAGATCTCCATTGTCAATATAACAAAGTTAAAAAATTGTATTATTACGTTGGTATGTCTGGCAAAATTTACAATCATCAAGATGGCAACATTAAACAAAACAAAAACAAAGTTATACCGGCCGATAGATAGAGCTAAACTAAAGAAATTTTACTTCAGTCATGTGGCTTAGATCATACTCGCTTTTTTTTCTTAAAAAATATAGACACATATAAGTGAGGATATGGAGAGGATACGACCAAATTTTATCTTAAAATAAAGAATACAAGGAAATTTCGTTCATAATTTAACAAAAGCTCCAGCTTTCATTGCTGCAGCTGATGATCTACTGAGCAAATTTTCTTAAATCATATAACTACACTCTCAATGAAATGATTTATCCATCTTTTTTTTTTGTTCATTAGTTTGGGAGCTAATGATGCCAAAAAAGCAGACACACAGATGAACTATGATACAGGTTAATACGCACTCTTTCGTCGGAGGTTAAAAATAAGTATATTGAAACCTAACACAAAAACTTTGTATTAAGTTATTCTGCTGCCAAGCAGTAGTGTGCAAGCACTACTGTGTTCCGGTTTGAAGGGCACTGTAGCTAGTGAAATTACTGGGCAATTGAGACTTTATGACCTGATCTCACAGCCTAGTAATCTTATTACCAGGCTGTGCTGATGTCTCAGGATGATGTGCGCAGTGCTGTGTCACACGTAACTCTCTTTTGGGGTTACGAATGACACTGTTCTGTTATGGGCGGCCGTGGCGCTTAACATCAGGTGAACGACTAGCTCGTCACATCACTCAGTAGCATAAAAAAAAAAAAATTAATTACTTTATGAAATGTACATGATATGTAAATGTCGATATGGTGTCGATTTTGATTCTGATTATTCGATTTTTGAATCTTATAGAAAGAAAGATAGAAAGAAGAAAAATAAAGAATTTAATGAGAATGTTCAGAATCTTGTAGGTGTTAAACAGTTTTCTGAGTGCACACCAAATAATATATAATTGTATGTCAATGCCTGGGTGCCAAACTGCAGGACTTTTCTAGTAGTCTTTGCTTTAAGCTATCCTGATCAACCAAACGTCACGTGACCTAAGTCGTACACGCGTTATTGTGATTTTTAGGTTTCTGTACGTCAAAAGGAAAAAAATGAAACCATTTTCTCTTCTTCTTCTTTTAGAGGGTCTTTGTTGTCCGTCTGTCTGTCTGTAAAGACCCTTTTTCTCAGGAAAACATGGAGGTATCAAGCTGAAATGTATACCAAAATATATATAACTCAAAGGTGACTGACTGACTGACATAGTTATCTATCAACGCACAGCCCAAACCACTGGACGGATCAAGCTGAAATTTGGCATGCAGGTAGATGTAATGACGTAGGCATCCGCTAAGAAAGGATTTTTCGAAATTCTACCCTTAAAAGGGTGAAATTGGTGTTTGAATTATTTTCCCATAGGCCACGCCACGGGCGAAGCTGTGGGCAGAAGCTTGTCAAATATAAAGGTCCCTTGGAGCTGTGACAAAACCAAACTTCTAAGCTAATTAAATTAAAAGATAGAGCCGTTTGTGCTGCAAATTTTCGACACTCACAAGGGAATCAAAACCTACAAGGTACTTGGCGTGAACTCAGAATCTTGAAATTTGGTATAAAGCAACGTCTTGTAGCACCAATAAAAGAAAAATTACGAAAAGCATACATTTTAAGTTACTTCATATAATAAAAATATATTTAATCATTTTAAACTTACTACCCCTTTCATACTTTCCACATTGCAATGTTATGGATTTCATTTAGCAATTAAAAATAACTCTCTTATATACCTACAGGTTTGTACGGAACCCTTGGAGCGCGAGTTGTCTCGTACTTCACTGGTTTTTTTTTATATCGGTAGTGTCTCCAAGGCTCAACTTATTTTCCTTACAATATTACAATTTCAATAATATTTCTTGCTTTTACTGGTCGTTATATATTCACGCCACTGAACAAACTATCAAAACATTTTAACGATCCACAGAACCTGTCACTATAGAAAAACACGCGTGAAGTTATGTCTGTTTATACAACGCATAGAGCGGGACACGTAATCTGTACATAAACGCGTCATTAAATACCGTAGTAGAGACGAGAGCGTGTATGGTGTATGGGGACAATAAAAGTTGGTCTAATATTATTAATATCAATGTTATGATAGATATATAGATGGATAAAATCTTTATTGAAACACCACATTACAGGAACAATTGACAAGCGCAATTTCAAAATTAAGTATCACAATGGGCGGTCTTATTGCTTACAGCGATCTCTTCCAGACGACCCAAATGATGGTTATGATATTATATGTATTGAAGTTTAATTATGGGAAAATCAGGCAAATAAGTCTATGTGAATATTGTACGTATTAAAGCTCAAAAAAAATGGTTAGATATAGTTTTATTTTTTAGATTTTTATTACATGTAGATCATGTTTATGTCATGTAATGGTTTAGTAGGTTCATTACGGACTCTATCAGAGTTACTACATCTTGGATATTATCTAGTTTATCAATACTTTTCTTTGGTAAATTAAACGCCCATTTTGTAAAAATGTCATTCAGTTTTTGAAAAACACCGCGTTTATAACGACCATTTTAAATAAATCGCTTTACAACGTGAAACCGGTCATTAAAACCCCCTCTCATCTAGCGCCCTCAGCATACAACGAATGTAATGAAAAAAATCAAAGCAAAATCATGCGTCGCGGCTACACAATTCACTCAAGACGGCGCGGGCGGGCGGCGCGGGGCAAGGCGGGCGCCGCCCAAAATAGCTCGCACGTGCCGTCAGCCGCGGCTGCCCACGCGCCGACAAAATGGCCGCCGCGTGTCTGTGTGCGTGCACTGATGCAAGCGATAGCCACACATACATGCTATAATAGTAAGCGTGTATGCGCAAGCGCAGCGGTGGAGCACGCAGCGCTTTAATGTGCTGGCTATGGATAATTGATTTGGGTTATTTATCGTTCGCAGCCAGTGAAATAATGGTCTTGATGGAATATGAACCGGTGTTTTTAATTGAAAAATTATGAGAGGTGATCATTAGGGTCAACGGCAGCAGTATTTGCTTACATACAATTTCTTTACAGCGTATTCGTTTTGGCTTGAGTCGATTTTACATTTTTGCTTAATAAATTGAATTGTCGAACCAATATGTAAAAGTGTTGCTAGTTCATGTTACGACATTTCATTATTTTCTTCCTCCGCCTCCATTGAACTCTAATAGAACAACATCTATCAAAACAAAGTGAACAAAACAACCCCATACAATATGCACTGGGTATCTCCACTCTCGAACGATCAAATGTCTGACTGTAGAAATCCGGAAGCCGACACTTGTTCGCTACGGACCGACAGCGTGCACTCGCAAGCTTTTGAATAATAGATAAATGCTAGTCCGCTTTCTTGTACGTCGTCTAGATTCAAAGCTACGAAGAAAACAGTGGATACAATTTCAGATAAGTAGCGATGAAACTCATGTTAATGAGTCAAGAAGTCAATGAATCTTGATTCATGTGACTTCTTGACGCAATGATGGCGTGTCTTTGCTCTTGAGCTATAAGACAGGACACGCCTAGCGGATTAGCTTTGTGCTAATATCATCAAGCTTCTACAAAAACCAACAGCTTGTTAAGCAAAAGCGCTAAAAATTGTGGAAGATTTTGCGTTTCCTCATCATTAATTCATTTGCTTAAATTTTTTTAGCCGTGCTGTCTTTGAAACTTTTAAAAATGGTTTGAACGCGTGTATGACGATTGATGTCTAATTAAATTCCCAGAAGTAATAATTAATCTTTAGTGTATATAACCAAAGCAAAAGAAGTTGTACCTATTGGTTATTAAAACCATAGTCAAAACGACACTATATTATAAGAAGATCACTATAAACCCAGAAAAGCTCACGACCAAAATCACATGCAATCAAACTATTCGTAACCTCTTTTTATTCTTCTTCTGGCTCTACTTCTAAGGTTGGACTTTATCGTGGCAATCTGAAATTTCGATACTGCTGCTGTAAAGAAAGATATGGTCTGCAGTCACACCACTTCCAATTTCTTCAGCCAAGAATTTTGCCTTCTAAACACACGTCTCTTTACGGCGATTTTCCCGTAACCTCTATACTGAAGAATCTAATATTTTCTATGAATCTCCATCACTATAGAGTTTCATACTTTCACGGTACAAGTGATTGAAACGTAACCTATCGTGCAAGAATATTGTTTTAACTCATATTGATTTCGTATTTTATCCTTTATTTATTGTTATTTTTTAACGGAAACATTTCTTTCTGTGCTCAGAAGATTGTAATTGATACCGTATATATATTTCTGTAAGCCATTAGATATTTATTTTTCAATTACTTGCATTTTTTTTTTCTAAGCTCTAATAAAATATTATTGGGTTTGATTTCTCTCTATAATTTCAAAGAGAAATGACTGTAACCAATACTGATATAATTATGTTCCTTTAAGTCGTAAAATATTAATTTTTAAATTTTTAGGTATTGGTTTTACAATTTCTCAGATTTTTATTTCAAAGCCTTTTTCTTTTTATATGAAATGATTTTCTTCTATAAATTAAATATAATACTACTGTAATATAGGTACTGTTTATGTATATTCATGTCTGTAAGTTTTTAACCCAATAGGTTTTATTTTTCGGTTTTTGCATAAAATTGTTTTTGAGCAATATCAAAACTTGTTATTTTATAAACATATACCATTTCTTCTTGCATCTGGCCATTAACTCTCTTATTTTCACCATAAGAAAGAATTAACATAGTTTTCTGACCGCTTCGCCTCGATCTTTGGCATTTTATTATCATCGTCCAGCTTCTGGACGAGCGCCAGATTTTATTTTTAGAACTGTTTTCAAGGACTAGATAGTCAAAACTCAAATATATTGATTGTATTTTTCTTGTGAATGTTACACGACGCTTAGTACTGTAAAAGTAATGTGTATGTTTAAGCTATTTTATTCACTTGCAACTCCTCATACTCGTGAGTACCTACTTACTTCATCGATAGAAATCGAATCGTATTTGATAATTTTATTCGCTTAACCGTCAGATTTGTCGTTTGAGTATTTACAAGCAAAAATACGATGATGTAAACTAATACATAACTATTGAAAAATTAACTGGTCTTAGAAGGCAAGGCCATTAATAATGGTTATGAGGAAAATGATTAAATTAAATTAAATTACACACACTTATTATAAAATAAACTCCATGACTCCAGTGATGTACTATCGAAAGGGAGGGAGATAGAGAGAGAGAGAGAGAGAGATTTCACTGGAGCTGGCTTCGTAGAGCGTCGTCTTTATCGCTCATTAAGTTATCTGACAGTTTGTCGCACTGGTGCGAGGTAAAACATAATAATAATAACGCCCAACGATCACATACATAGATCCTGGACCCTAACTAGGATTCCCTGTATCTAGGGACCAAGGAACTACGTGGACTATGGTCCCACAATACCCAGACACAGAACAAGCATTTGCGCTTTTATTTCTGTGCACAAATACTTTTGCTGTCACGGGAATCAAACCCGCCACCTCGACGATATAAGCCAATCTCCTCAACACACCACAGAGGCTGTACATAAAAGGACGTAGCATTTTCGATACTGTTACTGATGTTTGTTTTTTTTTTTATGTTAAGGAATGGCGTGACGAGCTAGCCGTTCGTGCCTGGTGTTAAACGACACGGCTGCCCATATCAGCTGCAGTGTCACTTGGAACTCTAAAGTATAGAGGTTCGCGGGACACTGCACTGCGCACGTCATCCAGAGACATCAGCACAATCTAGTAATAAGATTACTAAACTGTGAGATCAGATCATAAAGTCTCATTTGCCCAGTAATTTCACTAGCTACAGTGCCCTTCAAACTGGAACACAGCAGCGCTTAAGCACTACTGCTTGGCGGCAGAATAACTGGCAAAGCGGTGGTACCTACCTAGACGAACTTTGCAGAAAAGTCCTACCACCTACTAAATTATGTATTGTGTATATACATACATACCTATTATATGTTCAAAACAACAGTTAAGTAGGATAGGAGATATAACATATGAACCAAGCTTTCACCAGCTGTCTTTACACAAAGCTACAACAGCACTTTAAAACTGACTAGCCTGATAGTTCAGTTGGTAATGGCTCTGCCTTCCGAACTGTAGGCTGTAAGTTCGATTCCAATCCAGGACAAACATTTGTGTGATGAACATCGATGTTCGTGCTGTGTCTGGGTGTTATATTGTATTTTATGTATGTATTTACAAACAAAAAGTATCTAAGTATTGTTGTTATCTGGTTCTCATAGTACAAGCTTTGCTTAGTTTGGAGCTAGATGGCGCTGTGTGAAATGTCTACAAATATCATTCATTTAAAAAGAGGCTCGGAGTTTTGGCGGGAAAACGGAAAAGATCACGTTACCGCATTATATTGTTTTCCAAAACTTGTGTTATTTTACATAAAATTGGTGGCATTTTATTCGTTAAGTGCTGGATTACAAGCATGAGTGTGGGAAAGTGGTACAATGATGGTGAAGCGTTTTTTTTCGTGTTGTTTCCAAAACTCCATAGAAGCTTCTGGTAAAGTCAGGCTCCAAAGAGTATTATCACAGGGTAAGCTTTGGTGGCAAGTCTTCGGTTACAGATACCCATAGGCTATGGATATTCAGTAGTGCCGTGTGTTTGTTTGAGACCTATGACATGAATAGGAAGTATCATGCGGAATATGAATCCGCGTCTTCCAACTCAACGGGTAACACGTTTTACCAAATAATCTATGTTTGCGTTTCCAGTTTCTGCAGATTTTAAGATTGTATATTCTTAGACATCCCGTGAGGCTTACGTTTAGAAATTAATACCTTTATATATATTCGTTTATTTAAATGTTTCAATATTAAAAACTAATTAAATGAGTATACTTAGGTAAAAAACTGAATAGGAAATTCTCCTTACCAAAATGTATTATCAACTTCTAATACAAAGGGTAGAGTTTTGGTGGGAATACGAAAAAGATCGTGTCACCACATTGTATTATTTTCCAAAACTTGTGTTATTTTCAGTGTTAGTGCATTTTATTCGTTAAGTGCTGAATTACAGGCATGAGTGTGGGAAAGTGGTATAATGATGTCGATACGTTTCTTTTCGTGTTGTTTCCAAAACTCCATAGTAGCTTCTGGTAAGTTGCCACCACTTTACTAGGAGTATGACTAGACTAGACTAGACTATGACTTGACTTGATGACTTGGACTGTGACTTGAATTGACACATACAACATACATAAATTAACTTGAAAAATTAATTACTTGATACTGGCTAAATACACGAAAGTGTGGAGCCAAAACCAAACAAAAAAAAAATACAAAGGGTACACACATGACAAGCACAACCCACAAAAACTGCCAGTCAACCCAAAGTGCACATTCATGAGAAAAAATACCCTCAGGGACCCGCCCTTGGTCAGCCACTGGATATTTCAGATAATTATCCTACCATTAATGGACGGCTGAAAACAAAAGGGCCTGAAAAACCCTTTGATTTGCCGCTCCACCTCATTTACCCGGGTCACAGCCTTCAAAACTCAATAAGGCCTGAAATTTGAGAGGCTGAATTATGCTTTTACGCATGGTGAAAAGTTTATCGCTCGCCATAGTAACTATTGTTTAATCTGCGAAGCTGTAACTACCCTGAAATCATTTTGCGTTAGGGGGAAACGACTTGATTTTAACTTAAATTTACCTTTAGTTTTTTAAAAGGCTTCGCCACTGAAATGTTTATTTGTACACATATTTATTGTACGTATTTATTTGTACAGTTTCTGTGCCTGGGTGTTGTATTGTATTCTATGTATGTATTTACAAACAAAAATGCACGTAAGTATTGTATCAGCTATCTGGTTCCCATAGAACAAGCTTTGCTTAGTTTGAGCTAGGTGGCATTGTGTGAGATGTCCACACATATTATTATTATTACATATGCAAAAATTGATTTTATTAAGCGGAAAATCGACTTTTTTTTAATCATGTAACAATTGAATAATACAATGAAGACCTGATAACTACTTTATTCTATAGCATAAGGATAACGTTGCGTCGCAGCTTTGTCGCTAAATGATGTTTATTCGACCAAATATTACATATTGATGTCGTTGACAAAAATATGATTGGAGTACTAATCGCACGTCGCCATTTCAAGCGATGACAAATCCGTCTGCAACCGCCAAAAACGCTATAAGGACAAACTGTGCAGTTCCAAATAACTACTATATCAGTCTAAATCGGTATAAATCAACAGTGATGAGAGAAGTCAATGATAAATCAAAGTACCCTGATGGCGTCGAGTCGGTTGCTGTCACCTGGCAACACGGCGGACCGCGGCCAATTCGAAAATGGAATGTCATAAGTTTGGCAGTTACCAGTACGTGGATCGTGGTGCGGGAGGTGTGTGAATGGACACGAGGTGGCGTCATGAGCAGCAGCGCAGCAGACGGCGTCTCAACACTAATTTTACCATCTGGCTCGCACGCACCACTAAGTTTAGCCGCCCCAAGATAGCCCCGGTCCACGACCCATCGCGCATAAACTTTTCACAATTAGACTATTATTTTTGGTAGCAAAGTCAGTCGGTCGATTATTAATAGAGGCTTTTCCGAGTTTATATTCGTTACGTGTGTTGTGGTGTTAACTTTTAGTGAATTTATACATAGACGCTTATAAATAGGATGTGCTGAAGTTGCGTCTGACGGACGGGGGAATACCTTCCTGAAATATCGTACTACGGCCGGTGGTTTGCGTGTTTTCGGACGCATTGGTAAACGATTATTTATACATTGATAGTGAGGGGTTTAGCGGTGGAATCGGCGCAGACGCGCTTGTGCCTGCACACGCGCTATGTCTCCCTGAGGAGACCCTGACCAAGCCTATGGTTTCTTCAGCAAAAAAATATGTCAGAATGACGTAATAATTTAAACTAAGAGTATTATTAGGTGATCGCAGTATCACAAATGGAAGTTAAATACAAAACGTGACATTTGCATCAGTATGGCGCCTGGTCATCTTCGTAGACTTGTAGCGGTCCGCGTAGCCCGCTACGTAATCATTTGATTCGTAGACGGTGATAAGGGCCTATCATGTTCTGGGTTACGAAAACTTTAACAAGTTCTGAGTTTTTCTGTGACAAGTTCTTAGCCTGAGTTGTAATGAAAATAAATAATAATTAAAAATGATAAAACAAAAATGTCTTTTCTTGCTTGGCATACTTTTGGTTTAGGCCATTTGAACTATGGAAGTAAAACGCAAATAGACTTTAGAATTATCGTTGATCGATTGAAATGGTGTATATTATTAAATAGCTTAAAGGTCAATCAGGCATTTACTGATATTTACCTTCATATTGGGTTCCGACTGAAAATCAGTTATTAAAGTCTTACGGCCTTAATTACATGCTGAGTCGGGACCTATATCATGACGTACACTATATATTTTAGTTCCTCTTTTTTTCGTGTGATTTGTCTTGTCTAAGTGCCTATTTGTAATAATGTAATGCAATGTGATGTCTTGAATAAATGTATTTGCTTTCTTTTTTTTTTTTATAATTAAGATAATATGTACTATACGTGAGCCCGAATAAGCTGCGGGCTTCAACCTAATTAAAAATGAAATAAATTTGTACATTTCAAGCTGTTTTTTATCCTGGAAAAATCTCTACAGAAATATAAAGCTATTATGACAACATAAAATTGCATTTATTGGGCAGCCGACAAAGTTAAGGGGGGCTTGCACCCGCCCCACTCCACACTCCACCACGCGGTGTATTTTCGTCTGCCCTGATCTGTCAATTTGAATTAACCATTGCAGTTTCAGCCAATGGATATTCGAGATCTTCTATAATTTTCCGAAGTGTGGTAGGTTGTGCAACATACATCCCTTAAATGCAATTTTGGTCTTGTACTTAAATAACAGCACTTATTAGAACACTAGCTTCTGCCCGCGACTTCACCCGCATGACCTATGGGAAAATAACTCAACCACCCATTTCACCCTCTTAAGGGTGGAATTTTGAAAAACCCTTTCTTAGTGGATACCTACACTTTACAAAGAACACACCCTCCAAATTTCAAGTCTCTAGGACCAGTGGTTTAGGTCAGTCATTTAGTCAGTCAGGAATTTTATATGTGTAGATAAATTTACCTAATGAAAAAACTGAGAAATTGCATATATTAATATGATGTTTTGCAAAAATTTACCAAAATCGCATATTGAATTTCATTCATTTGTGATTTGTTTAAAGTATTATGGTTTTCGCGTTCCTGGCCAAATGGCTAAATGTTACCATTTTTTTATTTGGCACACCATTGCGCTTTTTATTCTGAGTAACAAGTTCTGAACTTTTATTTATGGTTTGGGATAATAATCCAATTATTAGATATTAAAGCGTTTAAATTCTCCAATCGCTTAAACAGAATAAACTATTTAATCTCTTTTTAATTAAGCTTGAGGCATTAAAATGTTGATCTTCGTCTAATTATTACTTCCAGTCTCGTTTCAAGCAATTATTTGGTCATTGAACCTAGTCTTCGGCAACTCTTAACAATGATCTTTTTTTTTTTCGCAATATTGTCATTGTTGAGCTAAAAAAAACTTTAAGTTAATGCAAGTACTTTTTATATTATGGTCATGCCCTTCAAAACTAAAAACTCAAATAATTGCAATGCAAAAAGGCATTTGAAGGCAGGCAAAAGCAGTTGTTTTAGCACGTTTTGATTGATAATTACTTATTCAGTTAATTAATGTGTAAGTTAGTTAAGTCACGTGACAAACTGAATACATAATCTTCATCACTTGGCAGTCAAAAAGACTTCAAAAAGACTCATGAACAAAGTGTCTTCCCCTTAATAGAGACATTAAGAAAAGTGTTAATGGGCACATTCTTATGATTAGCAGTTTAAGTCAAATTTAAATTACTTATTAGCCGTAGTAATGGCTAGATTGTAATTTTAATGATGTACTATTTAAGGTACCTCATTAAAAAAAAAAAAAAAAAAAACTTGGCAGTTATAAAACATCTTTTCAACTACATAGGTAGTTACAATCTATATTTTTCTCGTTTGTGTCGTTCATTAATTACTTATCATTAATACGAGTTTTGTGTAACTGTATATATAGCGGATGCAACAAAAACCGGCGCTCCTGTAACGGTGCTGTGACAAAAAAATAAACAGACAAATTGTGACAGGAAGCGCGCCCAGCCGGTGAAGAAAAAAACTGTCGGTCATTGACCCACGCGTGTGTATCCACCCTAACGTCCGTAGAAACGTTTAGGTACATCAAAATTTGTAGTGTATTGTACTTCATTTCATTTCTTAATGAAGATTTAGTGAACTCCTTTTAACAATGACGAGAATTGATTAGAGAATAAAGGATTTGCTCGGTAAGAAAATCTGGGTACTTTAATATTTTTTATGTAGTACCATCCTGTAGCCCAATGGCTTCGAGAAAACTCATTCAAATAATTTAACTAACACAATACAATTACTAGGTAATAACAATACAAATATGGATCATCATCATCAGCCTAAGGACGTCCACCGCTGAACGCCTGATATGCCTCCACACTTTTTGTATTTAGCCAGTGTCAAGTAATTGATAATTTATCAAGTTATCGATATTTCATGCAAATTTGTGTCAAGTCACAGTCGAAGTCATCAAGTCAAGTCATAGACAAGTCAGTCTAGTCAAAGTCATACTCCTAATAAAGTGGTGGTAACTTTACTTGAAGCTTTTATGGAGTTTTCGAAAGCTCTCTCTATCACTCTATCGCTCGTTTCGCGAATTTGAGCTTACTAATGAGGCTAACAATAAAAGGCCACGTTTCAGTGCCATAAGTCTACTACATAACCTTTGTTTTCAGGCTCTAGGCTATAGGTATCAAGTATAGATACTCGCCTAACAATTAGCAAGAGGTCTTTAAATTGGTTACGATTGATTATAGTTGTAAACCATTATCTGTTACATTTTTGTAAAATTGATAGCTTAGTGAAGGTAGTTTTTGCGTCGGTTACAATATTTTACTAAGGAAAAATTTGCTTTATTTATTTATTATCCGCCATCTAGAATGTGGTCAAACTGCTTTGAATAATGTAATAAAGAATACCTGTATATGTAGCTCTATATACATACTTAGTAGGCTACGTGAGAGCGCATAAATATTTTCTCGGAGAAACAATGGTCTTTCAAAATTCTAAGAATTGGACAGAGGCCGGTCCGAAAAGTTTCAAAATTATGAAACCAAATAAATGCCGATGTCGAAAATTTTTCGCCGTATAATTTTGGTATAAGTGAAGGAAAACGCTGTTAAGGTTATTTGATCAGGAATTTTGTTGAGAACAATGAAAATTGTGTTTTTAGGATATTGTATCTTTTATAACATAGAAATACATTCAAGCTGATGGCCCGCCTGATGGTAAGCAGAGTAACTGCTTACCATCAGGCAGCGCAATGCCAGGGGCGCTGTCGATGCGTTGCCTAACTTTAAAGATTATAATGACGATAATCACAACAGTTTTATTATTGTAACTTCATTAATATCGGATCAAATAGCTACAATGTGAAAAAGCACATTGGAATTATATTAATTACTTACATTCGGATTTTACCTTGTTTTAAATGTAAGTATATGAAGCGACGAAAATTAGACAGCCTCTGTTGTGTGGTGGTTGAGCTGGTCAACTCATAACCAGGAGGCAGCGGGTTCGATTCCCGCAGCAGGACAAGTATTTGTGCACAGAAAAAAACCGCAAATATTTGTTCTGAGTCTGGGTGTTGTCCATGGTCCTCGTGGTTCCTGGGTAGTTCGTAGACATAGGGAATCCTAGTTAGGATGTATGTATGTGATCGTTGGGCGTTATTATTATTATTAATTTCCCAGTTGATTTACTTATTATTTAGATAGCGAAAGTTCTTGAACTAAACTCATAATCATTTCATTATAGTTCGTAAGGTTTTGAGATAAAAAACAATATAATTGAGTCTGGTTTTGTTTAAAATATCACCAGTTTAGATTTTCGAATGAGTGGCTAATTTTAAATATTGAACAAATTTTTTTTTTTTAGTTAAGGGAGACGCGACGAGCTAACCGAACGGTGTCGATGTTAAGCGACACGGCTGCCCATATCAGTTGCAGTGTAGTAAGTTAAAGTATAGAGTTTCGCGTGACACTGCACTGCACACGTTATTCTGAGACATCAACACAATCTAGTAACAAGATTAATAGACTGTGAGATCAGGTCATAAAGTCTCATTTGCCCAGTAATTTCACTAGCTACAGTGCCCTTCAAACCGGAACACAGTAGTGCTTGCGCACTACTGCTTGGCGGCAGAATAACTGGCGAAGCGGTGGTACCTACCTAGACGAACTTTGCAGAAAAGTCCTACCACCTAGTAAAACTAAACTAAATGGAAAAAAACATCACATGAAATATCTTACAACGTATGAATAGTACGTATGCCCTCTTTCTTCCCTACTTGGCCTCTCCAAATGTCCCCTCCCCCTTTCCGACGTATGTTTCAGCATCCGGCGCGACACCTGCGCCGGCGCAGCTTGAGTTACGAGTTTTTAATTCACTCCTCTACGCTTTAAGTAATGGAGTTTTTGATTTGCAGCGATGATAGGTAAAATTGAAAAATGGTGGAGTTTAGGGTTTTGATGGTTTTTTGTAGGCTCATAAAATGTAGAATGGTTGTTTAAAGGACGGATTTTTTAAGAACACATAAATTAAATGGAATACTTACCGCATGTTTTTATTTCATGGAGGTAAAAACCATTTGGCTAGTCAATGGAGATTTAGGCACCCTATCTGGTCTTAATTCTAATTTATGTTTATCTACGACTAGCTGACCCGGCGACCTTCGTTCCGCCTAACAGTCAATGAATGTGCATGAATTAGGATTTTTTTATTGATGTACATCAATTTTGTTCCTTATTATACTATTCCGGACGAAGATAAATTCAAAAACACAATAATCCTAAAATTGGTAAGCTCTGCCTCTTTAAGCACCTACTAGGTGGTAGGACTTTACTGCAAAGTTCGTCTAGGTAGGTACTACCGCTTTGCCAGTTATTCTGCCGCCAAGCAGTAGTGTGAAAGCACTGCTGTGTTCCGGTTTGAAGGGCACTGTAGCTAGTGAAATTACTGGGCAAATGAGACTTTATGATCTGATCTCACAGTTTAGTAATCTTATTACTAGATTGTGCTGATGTCTCTGGATGACGTGCGCAGTGCAGTGTCACGCGAACCTCTATACTTTAGAGTTCCGAGTGACACTGCAGCTGATATGGGCAGCCGTGTCGTTTAACATCAGGCGAACCGCTAGCTCGTCACGTCATTCCGTAATATAAAAAAAAAAAAAAAAAAAAAAAAAAAAAAAAAAAAAAAAAAAAAAAAAAATTGGTCCAGCCGTTTTCGAGTTATACGTAGTGTAAAACACGACTTGTTTCATATATATAGAAGATATAGTTATAATGTTGAATTTTTAGACATTATTTTTTATGTTAACCAATGATGTGATCCATGATAGTTCGCCTGATTTTAGGTATCACCCATAATAGAATCCCAGTTTTTAGTGTATAGTTATCAAAAGCAGTTTTTTGCTGTGTATAAATGTACTAAAAATTTACAATAAGCATTGATAAGTCGTTTAAGGAGTCTAGGTCGTCGTTGTCGTCATTATCAGGAACAAAAGAGAGTGAAATTAAACATATATAAAAACGGAGAAAGTCTGAAAGTAGCATCTTTCTTTCTCCTGTCGTCTGAAGTCTCTGTGTCAATGTTTCGTCTTTTTCCATGGCCGTTGTCAAAGAGGTCGGACGCAGCGACAAGCATCAAATCAAACCAAAAACCATAAATTGTTACACCAGCTATTTCACATTTTCAGCACAAATCTCGCTTATTCAAAACTGCATCCAGATAGCGCAAATTTCCACTGTGCAAACAATCGGACGGCTCCACGTTGTAGCCTAAATAATTCAGCCGGCACTAAGTGGCAAAGCCATCCTACTGTCCATATATTATTCAGGGCCTGACTTGACACGTCGACACGCTTGACGCCCCCCTGGAAAGGGGGGAAAGGGGGTGGTCACGTCAGTTCCGTAGCCAATTATGCATATGCTGAAATGTCACCAGCACTTATGGAGTGACCCTTAGACCTATTGGCCTTTTCTACGGATACGGGTTAGGATGGTTTATTATGCAAGGTCATTTAGACAGTTTTTACAAGGCACGGTCGGGCATTTTTCAGGGTGATTTTAGCAAATTTTAGGGATATGGGAAAATTTGGGTTGGATATTTTATTTAACGGGTTCTTTTGGAGTTTTTGTAATTATTATCTCACAGTTATCATGCGGACAGCTAAAGAGTGGAATGTTTTACCGGCGTCCGTATTTATTGAAAACTATAACCTTGGAGTCTTCAAATCGAGAGTGAACATGTATCGTCTAGGCAAGCGTGTTATATCCTATACCACATCGTCACTTAGCATCAGGTGAGATAGTGGTCCTATCAAACAATAGGAGGAGCTTCACAGCCTTATCTCATCGGCTCTATTTCACTGCAAGACCTCACGGCTAGGACAGAACTACCATCCTTACGTTGTTGATATACCTTTTGTTCGTACGAAATGCTTTGCAGATTCGTTTATTGTGCGTATGGCTAGAGAATGGAACTCACTCCCGTCATCGGTGTTTCTGTGGCGTGCTGGCCCACGAAAAAGTTTCAATACCATTCTAATAGAGAACTTTTCCAGCTCGTTGCTAGGGGCAACAAATGTTGTTGATATAGACGATATATTAGAGAAAATTTTATATTCCGCATTTTGGTTTTTGTAAATATCTTTTTAATTAATATATCTTATACAAAGTCAATCGGCATATCATTAATTCAGCAAACCTATGGACCTCCTTCTATTACAACAAAAGTGTATCTAACTTAGCTTTACTGGTGACCTGTTTTGAACCGAAAGTCCGCGTTTGCAGTAAATGTGTGTGATTTTGATTTTGTTGCTGATTGCGATAATTCTGATACTGATTCACATAAAGATGTCGCTCTCAACCGATAAGAACGAAGATATTTGTCGTGTGGGCGTGCGCATTCCGCCGTTTTGGCCTGAAAAGCCGGCCATTTGGTTCGCGCAGATCGAGGGCCAATTCGCGATATCGAACATTACTACGGACAATACGAAGTTTTTCTACGTTATCGGCCAACTAGACCCGCAGTATGCTTCTGAGGTGGAAGATATAATCATCAACCCGCCCGACACCAACAGGTATGAAAAATTGAAGTCGGAACTTATCAAACGACTGTCCGCGTCACGAGAAAAGAAGGTCAAGCAATTACTTATGCACGCAGAACTTGGAGACCGTAAGCCATCTCAGTTTCTAAGACATTTGCAACATTTGGCTGGACCTGGAGTTCCCGAAGATTTTCTACGTACTATCTGGACCAGTCGCTTACCAAGTAGCACGCAAACGATAATCGCTTCGCAGATGACGTCTTCACTGGAAGCGCTCGCAGATCTCGCTGACCGCATCCATGACGTTGTTTCGCCTACAGCGCACGTAGCATCAACATCAAGTGTCATACCAGGAAGCTCTTTAGAAGCCATGAACCAACAGATTGCTGAACTTACCAAACAAGTGCAAGCTCTAACTGCGCAGGTGAACCGGCATTCACGTGCACCGAATCGTTCAAACAAGAAAACGCGCGGTCGTTCTAGCTCCACACGATCACAGTCGAACTATAGAAAATTTCCTGTGTGCTGGTATCATAGTAAGTTCGGCAATGAAGCAAGTAAGTGCGTAAAACCATGCGACTACCATGCGGGAAACGCGAACAGCAGTCGGTAATGGCGACGACCGATTGCCAAACTTCCGGTCGCCTATTTGTCACGGACGGCGCTACGAAGATGCAGTTTCTCATCGATACTGGCAGTGACGTATGTGTCTTCCCCCGATCGGCACTCAAGGAACGTCGTGAGAAAACAAATTATGAGCTGTGTGCGGCAAACGGTACACCCATTTCTACTTACGGCTACGCTCATTTAGTGCTGAACCTAGGCTTGCGCCGCGACTTTACTTGGCGATTCATCGTAGCGGACGTTACAAAGGCCATAATAGGTGTAGATTTTTTATCATTTTACAACCTCATCGTGGATTGTCGAAATCAACGTTTAATCGACAACACCACAAGCCTTACGTCCCCAGCTTCACCTGCACAGTCAACTGGGAACATTTCATCGGTAAAAGTTATTTCTGGAAATTCCGTATATCATAACATACTAAGCGAATACCCTGAGATTACTCGACCTTCCGGTGTCCACCGTGTTCCGAAGCATAATACCATGCATCATATACAGACTACTGCAGGACCGCCAATAAGCAGCACACCACGAAGACTAGCACCGGATAAATTAAAAATTGCAAAAGACGAGTTTGCAGATATGTTGAGGAACGGAACAGCCAGACCTTCAAAGTCACCATGGTCATCACCACTTCATCTTGCGCCTAAAAAAGATAACGGCTGGCGTCCATGCGGTGACTACAGAATGCTCAACGCTAGAACCGTACCAGACAGCTATCCCATTCGGCACATACATGACTTTGCACATTGTCTCTCCGGCTGTCAAGTATACTCGGTTATCGATCTCGTAAAAGCTTATAATCAAATTCCTGTCTGCCCTGAGGATATTCCGAAGACCGCAATCACGACGCCGTTTGGTTTATACGAATTTCCGTTCATGACGTTCGGACTACGTAATGCCAGCCAAACGTTTCAACGATTTGTGGACGAGATGCTTAGGGGCCTTGAAGAGTTCTGCTTCCCGTTTCTGGACGATTTTTTGATCTTCTCACCTGATCAGGAATCACACAAGAAGCACCTTCATCTGCTCTTCAACAGACTCAAGGAATACGGCATGGTAATCAACACGAACAAGTGCATATTCGGTGTATCAGAGGTAACGTTTTTAGGACACAGCATCTCAGCAGCTGGCACTAAGCCGTTACCATCAAAGGTAGAAGCGGTTGCGAATTACCCACCACCAAAAACCGTCAGAGAACTGCGAAGATTCCTAGGAATGGTGAACTTTTACAGAAGGTTTATTCCTGACGCAGCGCGGCATCAAGCGCCTCTGAATGCACTGCTCACAGGATCAGTTAAAGGTTCACATCCCGTGCATTTATCAGAAGAAGCTACTAAAGCATTCATCGCCTGCAAGGAAAGTCTCTGCCAAGCAGCACTACTTGCTCATCCAGACTGCCAAGCGAAGCTCGCTATAGTCACTGATGCTTCAGACACAGCAATGGGCGCAGCTTTACAACAGCATAAAGACGGCCTGTGGGAACCTTTAGCATTTTTCTCTCGAAAACTTTCGCCATGTCAACAGAAATACTCGCCTTATGACAGGGAACTTCTCGCCATCTACGAAGCAATAAAATACTTTCGTCACATGGTGGAGGCGAGAGCCTTTATTATTTACACTGACCATAAGCCCATAACTTTCGCATTTCATTCACGAAAAGAAAAGTGCTCACCAAGACAGTTCAGACATCTGGATTTTATTTCACAGTTTTCTACAGATATCAGGCATATTTCAGGAAAGGATAACGTTGTGGCTGACAGTTTATCACGCATCGAAGAGATTACTCAGCCCATCGATCTATCCAAGCTTGCTCAAGCACAAAGCACAGATCCTGAACTAGAACAACTTTTGGATAGCGATACTTCTCTACGCTTGACAAAAATCAAACTGCCTGGATCTCACACAGAAATCTATTGTGACAAGAGCAGCAATGTGGCCAGACCTTATGTGACCAAAGACATGCGACGGCAAGTGTTCGAAAACTTGCATTCTTTTAGCCACCCTGGCATAAATGCGACGACGAAACTGATAACGGAACGCTATGTATGGCCTAGTATGCGAAAAGATTGTAGAGAGTGGACTCGTTCCTGCCTAGCATGCCAACGATCAAAAATAACACGTCATGTCTCATCTCCATTAGCATCATTCAACTTACCTCGAGCCAGATTCATGAAAATCCACATAGATTTGATCGGACCTTTACCTCTTTCACAGGGGTATCGTTACTGTCTCACATGTGTAGATCGCTTCACACGATGGCCCGAGGCTATACCATTACAGGAGATAACAGCTGAAACAGTGGCAAAAGCTTTAGTTCACGGATGGATATCCAGATTCGGCTGCCCTGAAGATATCGTCACTGATCGTGGTCGACAGTTTGAATCAGAACTTTTTAAGCATCTGTCCCACATCATCGGATTTCAACGCAGACGAACTACAGCCTACCATCCAGCATGCAATGGACTCGTCGAAAGATTCCACAGACAGCTTAAAGCCGCCATTACATGTCATGCGACCAGCAGCTGGCTTGAAACACTTCCACTTGTACTACTGGGAATCCGGGCGGCATTTAAGGAAGACTTACAAGCGACTCCAGCTGAACTCGTATATGGAGAGACACTACGACTCCCAGGTGACATTTTTTGTCAATCGGCTGATGGCACAGAGGACTTGACAGTATACACTGAAAGACTGCGCACATTCGCCAAAAATTTGTTGCCATTACCAACTTCTCACCATGGGAATAACCGCTCCATATTCATTTTCAAAGATTTAGCAACAGCATCCCACGTCTTTCTAAGAGATGACACCTCGCACCCATCTTTTCAAGCAGCTTATACAGGCCCGCATGAGGTGATAGAACGAGGGGATAAAGTTTTCAAGCTCCGCATAAAAGGCAAAGAAGTCACTGTATCAGTCGACCGCATTAAACCTGCCTACATACTTCGTGAGTTGGACCATTCTCCCGCCGTGGCAGCACCTGAGACCCGAGACGCTCCAGTGACCACCACTCGATCAGGACGAACAGTGCGTTTTCCAGAATATTATCGCCCGTAGGACGGTCTCTGGAGGGGGGTGATGTGGCGTGCTGGCCCACGAAAAAGTTTCAATACCATTCTAATAGAGAACTTTTCCAGCTCGTTGCTAGGGGCAACAAATGTTGTTGATATAGACGATATATTAGAGAAAATTTTATATTCCGCATTTTGGTTTTTGTAAATATCTTTTTAATTAATATATCTTATACAAAGTCAATCGGCATATCATTAATTCAGCAAACCTATGGACCTCCTTCTATTACAACAAAAGTGTATCTAATTTCGCTTAATTTCCATCCACCTACAGCTTGGGTGTCTTTAAATCAAGAGTAAATAGGTTATTTCTGGGTAAACGTGCTCCACCTTCGATCTCACTGTCTTTTTAATTAATTAATTAATTACCATCAGGTGAGATGTAGTCAAACGCAAATACATTACACATTACAGCAAAAAAAACTACTAAGTCTTTGGGAACAAGAAATGAAATTGTATTGGTATGGTTTCCTGTATGAATGTTTTCCAACCAGGATTAAAATAATTTAGAAATTTCAAAAAAACTGTGTTCATGTTTAAGCGAAGTTTGTAAACATTTAATATCTCTATCTCATTTCATTACTATTTCATAGTGCGACATCGACAAAAGTATACGTTTCGAAAAGATACGAAAGAATTCTCCAACTCACTTAATTTTATTAATGCATTTTATGCAAACGGAAGATGTGACGTTAGCCTGGTGCTAACCTTCAAGGTTCCTCGGAACCGTCGAAACCGTCAACATTTGCAGTGGCACGTGCAACTCTAAATTACCTTATTAAGTTTTGCGTATCACGGAACTACGCACGTTATCGTGACATCAGCAAATTTAAAAAAATAATAAGTGTGCTGTAGACCATCCGACCGAAGTAAAACTTCTTTAACTCCATCTATCGGCCGGTATTACTTTGTTTTTGCTTTGTTTTATATCGCCATCTTGACAATTGTAAATAGCAATTTTACCGGACACAATAATACAAATTTTTAACTTTGTGATGTGTTTATGGTGACAATGGAGAACAATTTTCAACTTCCGTTCGCCTCGTCATGCATTCACCAGCTTACTCCCTAGCGTGCGTAAAAAGTTTTACTCCGATAATAAATATGCAAATTGTGATATCAGGTCATCAGGTAACATTAATTAATAGGCAATTGAGACCTTATGAAGATGTTATTACGAACATAAAATTTATTGGAAAATAGAAAGAAATTTAAAATTATGCATGACAGTATACCGGAAGCTCAAATTTAAGCAATAACGTTCAATATCCCGTGTAGGTAGAGATTTTAGCCCCTTCAATAATCAAAATTGCTGCTGTCTATAATTATTCAAATTATATAGAAAGCTCCTATTAAGACGGGTTACTAGGAACTGTCTATGATTCCGCTAATTTGCGACTTACGTAATTACAAAAGCGTTTAGCTCTACTGTAAACAGTCTTTAAGACCCATTATTGTCACAATAAGGAAAAGAGGCTATTTTACATGAGTGATGTCCTATCAAACTAAAATACTGCGGATTTATTTAAATGTTAGTGTATGATGTGACGAGCCAGTCGTTCGCCTGATGTTCGGACGCGGCCGCATAGAACAGAGTCATTAGGAAATCCAAATTATAAAGTTTCGCGTGACACTGCACTGCGCACATCATCATGAGACATCAGCACAGTCTGGTAATAACATTAGTAGACTGTGGGATCAGATCATAAAGTCTTAATTGCCCAGAAATTTCACTAGCTACAGTGTCCTTCAAATCGGAACACGGTAGTGTTGCTAACTACTGCTTGCCGGCAGAATAACTGGCAAAGCGGTGGTACCTACCTAGACGAACTTTCCAGAAAAGTCCAACCACCTAGTAAAATTAACCATCACCATTTTTCTATGTTGTCTACGTTAAGTAACCGCTAAAATGTATAAAACAAAAGCTACTTAACGTTCATTTATGATAGATAGTAAATAGTTTTATACTCATAAATAAATAAATATATATAAATACAATTGCTGTTCGTTAGTCTCGCTAAAACTCGAGAATGGCTGGGCCGATTTAGCTGATTTTGGTTTTAAAATGTTTGTCGTAGTCTAGGTAAGGTTTAAAAGGTGAGATGAAAGAAAAAAAATAAGTATTTTCTAAAAACTATTAAACCCGTGCCTAGCCTGGGCGAGTCAACTAGTATACAATAAATAACGCCCTACGATCACATACATAGATATGTATGTGATCGTAGGGCGTTATATATAGCGCGAGTTTATTAGAATGCAGATTACTGTAATCGATATCAAGTAAATTTTATTTATTATGTATATTATTTTAAAATATTTATATGAAATCCACACGTTACATGTTAACTAAGATTTTCTTACAAAAATTTTACTATACCCGATATCCAGTAGAGTAACGTACATTCAAATAAACTTGTACTAGTCACAGCACTATACGAAATTATCTTAAATTAAATATTCCTTAGAATTGTGGCAAAGGAATACGATATAAGGTGCAACAACACCAAAGGAATAAATAAAGAAGACGGTGTTCCTGATAATTACACATTACTCTGTCCATAATAATTACTTGTGTTTATACTAGTAGTTGGATTTTTAGCTGGCGCTACACCGTCGACCATATTGATACTTAACATAGACGATTTTTTTTTTTACATCTCACACAACGCCATCTAGCCCCAAACTAAGCAAAGCTCGTATTATGGGAACCAGATAACTGATACAATACTTAAATACTTTTTGTTTGTAAATATATACAGATAATACAATATAACACCCAGACACAGAACAAACACCTATATTCATCACACAAATGTTTGTCCTGGGTGGGAATCGAACCCACAACCCACAGTTCAGAAGGCAGGGTTACTACCAACTGAGCTATCGGGTCAGTCTATATATTATGTAATTTGATTGCAACCAACGTATGAATTGTATGATTTTGACAGTTTCAATACGCAGCTCATGTGCATAGTTACAATGGGAATTTTTTAATTGGGATTTTATTTTCTCTTGTTGCATTGCAATCAAAGTTCCGTGATATTTCATATTAGAAATGCGCAAGCGTGGTAGATTTTTTTAAGGTTAAGGCATAACATAACGAGCTAATCATCAACGCTGCAGCGACAGTTGCAGCGTCACACGGAATTTTAGTACTTTAAGTATAGGGCTTCACGTGACACTACTCCGCAGACGTCATCCTGAGACATCAACACAGTCTATTATAAGATTACTAGACTGTGAGATTAGGTCATAAAGTCTCATTTGCCCAGTAATTTCACTAGCTACAGTGCCCTTCAAACTGGAACACAGTAGTATTTGTACACTCGGCAGAATAACTGGCAAAGTGGTGGTGCTTACCTAGACGAACTTTGCAAAAATCCTACCACCTAGTAAATTTATGACTTACATTCCTATAAGAGAAGGTCTATGTATTCAAAGGAAAAGTTAAGGACAATATTTTTAATTCTTATAACTAACTTTGCACAGGTGAATCCGTAAAATGTAGGATGATTAAAATAAATCAAAACTTTCCCAATCCTACACGAAATTATTTACCTACTTTATCACGGCTAATTATGAAACCGAGTACATTAGGTACACGTGTCCACGTGCCCCCACGGGGAACCCACCCTGCCACCCCATCGAGCGGCCATGTGACTTCGTCACAGTTCTATACTTACTCGGGGATGAATATATTAATAGAGATAATCCTTGCATGTTCGATTTCAATTGTTTATTTGCATTCCTCAATTGCAACAAATGTCCGTTATCTTAAATAACTCATTAAATATCCTATCGGGTACCCAACATTAGAAGAGAGAAGGGTAGATAATAATAATTTCGTTTGTCAACATAACATGCAGTTGAAAATTGTGATCAAAAATTGCAATTAGCTATTTGACTACTATTAAAAATGAATATGTAAATATTCGATAAATAAAGTAGTTTCTTTTTCTCTTCATTTAATGGCTTTCTATCGCTTTTAAGTGTTAATTCTGCCAATGTCACGTAAGGGATTTTTGTACGGTTATGTCATGTCAAAGTGTTATGTTGTCAGTCGAAAATGCCATAGTAAAATGGTGGTTATTTTACTGAAGGCTCTAGGAAACCTCGAGAAGAAACGAAAAGGCATGGTTTAAAAACTTGAAACCATTTGCCAACACACGTGCTCGTTCACGAACACTCAACGGATAATAATCCACTGCACTGGGCAAATCATCCTGAAACAATAGCACAGGCTGGTAATAAGATTACTCGACTGTGAGATCAGAGCATAAAGTCTCAATTGTCCAGTAATTTCACTAGCTACAATGTCTTTCAAACCGGAACACAGTAGTGATTGCGCACTATTGCTTGGCGGCAGAATAACTGGCAAAGCGGTGGTACCTACCTAAACGAACTTTGCAGAAAAGTCCTATCACCTAGTAAAGATATACATAAATCTTCTTTAAACTTATAAAAACCCTTTATTTGCCTCAGGGATTAATTCCATCTTTTTGTATACGAAGCTAAAGTCTTATCTATGGCTTATCTTAAAATGAGCATTGTCACAAATCTAGGCTATATTGTAATTGATTTGATTCAAAATATCTTGTCCTAGATTTTAGCAAAGGCTAATTCAGGCTTCTGCGGACGGCTGCAATGCCTAGATGTCGCTCAATTTTCATTAATAAACTACCGGGTTAAGCGGTTTTCAGTGTTCCGGATCCGGTCCAGAAATAAATTTAGCTCTCCACCGATGCATGCAATAATGTAACGGTTAAAATGATCACCGTTGATTAAAAGCTTTTGAAACTCATTTGAATGGGTTAAAAAGTAAAGTAATTGGAATTTTTCGTGAATTTATTTATGAATTAATAACTTTTGGAAATTATTGGCTGGTTACAAGTTAAAAACACCTGATGAAATAAAACTCAAACCACAACCATTTATTTAACTTGAAAAAAGACATCATCCTTCATTATCAGCAGTCGGAAGACGTCTGCGGCCAAACTTGGTAAATAATAATAATAATAATAACGCCCAAAGATCATATACATAGATCCTAGACCCTAACTAGGATTCCCTGTGTCTAGGGACCCAAATACTATGAGGACCATATTCCCACAACACCCAGACTCAGACCAAGTACAAAGCAAACTCTTTTTTTCCTGTGCACAAATACTTGTCTTGCCACGAGAATTGAACCCGCCACCTCCAGAATATAAGCCATCCTGCTCAACCACCACACAACAGAAGCTTTCAATTGATTTTTCGGTCATTTTCTTGGTTGAAACATCAAACAACATCAAAAACTGATCATAAACTTTGAAAAACCAGCTCCGACAAACTAAGTGATCGAATCCGCATATAGCAACAATTACTCAATAGCTCTCAGACTCCAAGCCCCAGACATCCACGTTCAAACAAAAGTCAACCTGGCTGTTCATTTATCTAAGAGCATGTCGATCGCGGAACAGCTTCATAATTCAGCAGAATTGTTACAATTTTTCCATTATTAGAAGAGTTTGAAGAATGGTTTGAGGCGTCGGAGGTACAGAAAATATTTGTGTATGTTCATGTGTAACTGATGTAGGTATATACAATAGTAACTCTGCAAGCCTATATTTGCATAGCTTATAAAACTATACTAATTTTTTAAGTTTTCAACACCCATTTCTCCGTCATTTTGGAAAATTTGGTTATAATGAAAATTCCATATGATTATTTAGCTTACAAATTTTTACGATAGTCGGTTGAGAAATGTGATTATATAGAGAAGAACAGCGTGATTTCTGCTGCACATACATAAATCGTTTTTGCCCACGCTGATATGGAGAAACTTCGCCACGCTTAGTTATTGCTTCGCTCCCGCTTAATTAACGCTTCGCTCGCTTTCCGCTCACTCAATCAATGAATAAAATGAAATAAATGAGCCAGTTTCGCACCCGCTACACCATGAACATGAAGCTTCATCCTCAACTTTAATATACCCCATTGTCATAAACTTCTTAATTTATTTTCAGTTATTAAAATAAAAGTGTCTATTTTGACAGTTGTTGAATGTTCAAAAATATGCCCAAGCATATTAAGTCAAAAGCATATTTTTGAACATTCCAAGCGTTCATAGCGACGTTGCTTTTTGATCCTTCGATGTCGGCTCTTCCTATCATTGCGAAGCTAAAACAGTTACCAAGACCAGTCTCGATAACTGTTTTAGCTTCGTTTTACGGTTACTAAGTTCGGTTTACTAGGTGGTAAGACTTTTCTGCAAATCCTTTATATTAAAGAATCACAAACTGCACAGATGGTTTTGTTACAAAGGTCCCGCGAAAACATAGAATAAAGGTATATTTGACTTAAAAAGTTCCCAACTTGGCATAACACACAAATTGACAAATAGTATGATCAACAGTTAATAGTAAATAAAAATATAATAAGTTGGGAACTTTTTAAGTCAAAATCATGGCAAATCGGGTTTTAGTTAAAATAACTATCTATACCTTTCACTCTACATATATAATTCTTTAAATACTATATATTCAACGTCCTATTGTGCAGAGATTGTACCTTTATATTTTTATTGTATGTATAGGTGGCAGACAATATTAATTGAAGAGGTGAGAACAAAAAGAGTTTAACTGAATTTTTTCACAAAATGGAATCGTTGGATTCAGCGTGAAATTACCTACAATAATACATTCTCAAAATACCCAAATGAGACTTAAATCTCGAGATTTTGAGTCTTAAAAACGGTTTCTCTGTCACAGGAATACAATTCACTTAGCATAAAAACATTATTATATTTATTTTATTACATTATATTTTTACAGTAATTGTATGAATTAGTACTATATTTAGTATTTATAAATAGAATTTAAACATTTTCAAGCAACTGAAGCTTGCATAAACCTTTTCTATTACCTTATAAGCACTCTTCATTAAAATAACGCCGTTTAAGTTTAAAGTAAATTTTCTCGAAACTATCAATTTGACAGTTAAACCCTTTTTATTCTCAACCCTTCAATTATTAAAGAATAATTATTGTTAGTTTGAGTATTTTACTCGGGTTATTATTAGACATAGGAAAAGCTTTTAAGCAAAGCCCTAAACTATAAGTTGGATTTCTAAAGGCCACAACATAAAACCAAACTTTATAAACGATTTCTAAAGTTTGGTATTATATTGTGTAACGATATATGTGTAATATTTGATATTTCATTTTTGGTTCCTAATTCTCTTGAATCAGGCATCAAAAACTAAAACGGAAACAGAAATAATAGATCAACAAAGGAAGCAAACTTAAGTCAAGCTTACCCGCGCTTCAGTTATTAAAACATTGATTTTTTTGAGCGGGCAAAGTGCTCTTTTTGCTTTGACTAACTTTTAAAATAATAACAACTACTAGATGCACTATTAACTATAAAAACAATGATCTATAGTCTATACAGTTCTAAGGCTCTAGCCCACTACCAGTAGGTAGCGTACCCAACGTACTGGCAGCATCGATAAATTTCATTTATTTTGCATATGAAAAGTATACCTCTAATTGAAAAGTGGGGTAATTTTAAATGATTTGTACTCGCCTAGTTTTTCCTGCAAATCAGCTACGCCTCTGTGGTTGTATTTTTATTTATGAAAAAAAATAAAATAAATAAATAATAAAAATAATAAAATTTCATTATACGTTTTCACCCAATTAGGAACCTAAATGTCAGTGAGTGATAACTATATTTATTTGTTTACTTAAAAAATTTAAACATGACATAGCATCGTCGTGCTCTACCCTCGAATATGGTCGAGGAGGGCGATGGCTGGAACATGCGTCAAGATCGTGAACGGGTGCTGCTTGCGGAAGCTGGTTTGTTCGGTGGTGTACGCACAATTAGAAATAAGTACTTATGTTTATGTGTTATTGGCTGTATCGTCCTCCCTGTATTATATATATGTTCATGTTAATAATAGGCTTAAATAATAAATATAAAAAATAATCTAACAAAAAGCACGGACCCAGGTGTCTGTGGAATTGCAGTATAAAAAAAAACATTACATAACATAGAATCGATATTAATGTTTTTCAATCACGTGCCATTCTTAAGTACTAAATGAAACCTTAGAACTGGAGTTAATAAATCTAACGACGTGAAATTACAGACTAGCAAATTAAAGGAAGCCCATTTTTATGCAGCGGCATTATGCTTTTCTCTCTCATTTTCTTGTCAAACAACTAATGATACCATCGGTAATGATATCTAATCGCTGCATATGTAGGAAATGATTTGTTTAGTGGGGCTGATTATACTGTGCCTTTGTTGTGCTGTTTGAAAGGTTTGAAAATTTACTAAGTTAATACTCTAAAGTTCCAAGTGACGTTGCAACTGATATGGGCAGCCGTGTCGTTTAACATCAAGTGAATGACTAGCTCGTCATTTTTGACTTCACTAACTTCAGTGACCTTCAAACAGGAACACATAGTGCTTGCGTACTTTTGCTTGGCGACTGAATGACTGGCAATGCAGTGGTGGACTTAGACGAATTTTGCAGAAAAGTCCTAGCACCTAGTACGATGATTTTAATACACTGATGTTGCTCTCTAGGGACACAAACACAAAATTTACATTTTTATTTGCTACTATTTCCTATGTCACCTAACATTTCCATCTAATAGCAATATTGTACCTTCAAAACTTCGTTATGAAGGTAACATAATCTACCCATGTCATAAAATTGACCCAGGAGTCGGGGAAACTTTTCTAATTTGCTTCCATTGTGTTGCTTATGACATAGTTGGTATATTATGTCCAATAGGTTTTTTTTTACCCATTTGTCAATTGCCGACAGTAATTTTCCACCCAATGCTGCAGCGTTGTGGTGTTTTAAAGTCTGTTTTATAAGGATAAAACCTAAAACCATTCTTATCTAGATCGAATGCTGTTACGTGTCACCAGTATTTTCAATTTTCTTTTGACACTTAATAAATCATTCTATTCTCTAACATCAACATAATTTTGTTTAGACAATATTTATTTTATTACTACCATAAAATCGAGCTACCGTGTCAAATCGTAAAATCTCACTTCACTCATTAACAGGCCGTTTAGAAGGTAATAGAAAAAACTAAGCGCCCGTTAATCAATAGTTCTCGTCACGGTTAGGTTTTTTCTTCGTTTGAAAAAGATATTGCTTCAGATTTACTTTTGTTACATTTTTTTTTACTTCAAACTTGTCTAGCATTTGACCACACTCACCTGATGGGAAGTGACGATGCGATCGAAGGTTTAGCATGCTAGCCAAGTAAATACATATTCACTCTTCTCTTGAACACGCCCGGGTCATATTTCGCCGGAAACACAGACGCTGGCAGGGCATTCCATTCCTTAGCCGTTCTAATTGAGCGGTGGTAAATGGGTGATATTACGACCACGAAAGGATGGCGCTTAGCTGAGCGTCTAGTAGTCCGGTAGTGGAATGGTGATGGCGGAATGAGATCATGCAGTTCTTGTGCAGTCCATGGTGTAAACTGTAAAAGACCAACAGACTTGCCACCTGGCTCTGGAGCCTTTCACTAACCAAAGTGTCGTCGTCAATGAATCGTGTTACTCTTGATAGAGCTGTCGTGATCGTCGTGACGAATAAGCACTAGCAATCACCCCACCACTCTTCGAAGAGTGGTGGGGTGATGTAGTTTGTCTTACATCTCGCCATCTTTCCCTACTGACGCTCATTCTGGTACACTCATGCAAGGGACCGGTCACAGTTTTGATCTGGTCAATCCATCGCATAGATGACCTTCCGCGCGATCTGGCGCCTTCAACTTTACCCTGTACCACGAGACGTTCAATGGAGTTATTGTCCCGTTTTGAGACGTGTTCAAAGAACTTGAAGATCTGAGTTTGCACTAATGCCGATAGACGCTGTTCAATTCGGAGTTTTTGAAGTATTGAGACGTTTAGATATATGGAATACTGGATACGTGTGGTCTATACTGAGCTACAAAATAGGGCACTTCAACCGTCGAGTAAATATTAAAAGTTAGGCAACGTATTGGCAGCGCCCCTGGTGTTGCAGGCGTCTATAAGCGACGGTAACTGCTTACCATCAGGTGGGCCGTACGCTTGAATGTCTGAAAAAACTGGATACGAGTGGTCAAAAGAGGTTATCTCGGCAAAATAATATTCGTGTATTTTTAAATTCTAGAAAGTGGCCAATAAAGCACCGTGGATGACGTTTGAGATTTTAATCTTAATACTTGTACAGTCCTTATTCAACTCGCTACTACCGCCACTTGTATTTGGTTCATGTAGGCTGTGTTTTTTTTTTTTCATACTTAAATCAACATTTTTCGTTAAGCGAACCCTTATTACTTTGTACACAAGTACTTATATCAAATAGCGTGTTTTAATGCCCGTAAATTTGTGGAAGTGAAACGGCAAATGCAGGATGCTACTGCTTTTAACCGACTTCAAAAAAGAAAGAGGTTATCAATTCGACTGTTTTTTTTATGTTTGTTACCTCAGAACTTTCGACTGGGTGAACCGATTTTAATGATTCTTTTTTTTATTTATTTGAAAGCTGGTGCTTCCCGTTCTTTTCATTCCAATAAACAATCCACTTTGTCAGTCAATCATTCCAATTTGGTCCAGAAGTCTGAAGCCGGTTCTTTACGGTTTGCGTTTGTTATTTATTCAGTATTGCTATTATTATCATCATTAGATGATCTGTGTACAAATACTAGTTCTGCTGCGGGAATCGAACCCGCCATCTCCAGGTTATAAGCCGACCTTCTCAACCACCACACCACAGAAGCTGTCATAGCTATTCTGCCACCAGCTCTTTATGGGCGGCCACGGTGCTTAACTCCAGACGAACGACAAGCTCGTCAAGTCATTTATTAACATGAAAAATAGTGCTGCATAGATTCTGATAAATACCAATATACGCTATTTTTGTCTTTATAAAAATGTGATCTATAGCCTCTGTGGTGTGGTGGTTGAGCAGGTCGACTCATAGCCCAGAGGCGGCGGGTTCGATTCCCGTGACAGGACAAGTATTTGTGCACAGAAAAAATAGCGCAAATACTTGTTCTGAGTCCGGGGTGTTGTGGGACCATGGTTCTCGTAGTTCCTGGGTCCCTAGACACAGGAAATCCTAGTTAGGGTCCAGGATTTATGTATGTGATCGTTGGGCGTTATTATTATTACTATTATTATTATCTACCCAAGCGGAGTGACTCAGCACAGAGTAAAGCTCGGTCCACACCAGACGCTGGTAACCTGAACACACACCTTGCCGCAGTAACGGGGCGGCAGGATGTGGGGCCACATGGCCCGCAATAAGCGGCTGCGGCACGGGCGCGTGTGACGCTCCGCGACCGCTAGCATAATGTGGACATCAGGCTTGTATTTTATGAAGTACTAGTTGCGCCCCGCGGTTTTACCTGCGGATAAAAAGTATTTTAATTATTTGCTCATCCCGAGGGAGCATATCACTTTTCCGGGATAAAATGTAGCATATATGTTAATCCAGTGTATAAGGTATCTTGGCACTGAATTTCATCCAAATCCATTCAGCCGTTTGAACGTGAAGGAGTAACAAACACACATGCGTGTACACATACACACAAACACACATACAAACTTTCGCCTTTATAATATTATATATTGTGTGATGTGACTAGCGAGCCGTCTCGGCTTCGCACGGGTGGATAATGATTTTTAAATATTTTGCCATAAACATTTTTTTCTTGAAATTAAAATAACCTATATTAATCGGTGATAATGTAGCATTTAAATGGTGAAAGAATTTTTAAAATCAGTCCAGTATTTTTTGAGCCAATTCGTTACAAACATACTTACGTACAAATCTTTCCTCTCTAATATTAGTATAGAAAACTTCTTTAAGCACGTTTGACTTAGGGAGTAAGCTGGTGAGTTGGCTGGACTGCAGTCGCGACTGGCCCCGGTACGGCGGACGAGGGCTCACGGGGGGTTTTAGTGGGTTCGAGTCCCACATACCCCCTGCACTTCCCTGCCACCACCCCCGTGGTGGCAGGGAAGTGCGAGGGCATTTCCCTGCCACCACGCTTTGCCTGCTTTTTTTTCCCCAAAAAAAGGGGAGTAAGCTGGTGAATGCGAGGTGAACGAAAATTGAAGTTGGTTCACGTATATCGCCATTGTCAATTTAACAAAGTTAAACATTTGTATTATTATGTTGGTATGCCGGGTAAAATGACACTTTACAATTGTCAATATGGTGACATTAACATTTAAAAAAGCCAATATCAAAGTTATACCGGCCTACAGATTGAGCTAAACTAAAAAAGTTTTATTTCAGTGTTGTGGTCTAAAGCACACTCGCTTTTTTATCAAATCAGATAACGGTGGAAGGTGTAAATAGTGTCACATGTTTGTAAGAACTAAAAATAATAATACCAATCTACAAACTCATTCAAAAGTCATTATAAAAGTACATACAGGTTGTGATCATACTTCTCAATCAGCATATTTGTCGTCAAGTTACCCCTTTGGTCCACCAAACGTTTTGCCAAGGCCCTGTATGTTTCCATGGCAGATGATATCATCTGTAATCTGTATGGGTTAGTATATATATATATATATATACTTATATACTTACCGTATACTTACTTACTTACTGTATACTTACCCATACTAAGATATCTTAATGTGCAAGTGAGTAACATTAAAAATCGAGGTGGCTAGCACGTGTTCAGAAATTCAGCCAAATGTACGTGTACCCGACCAAGGCTTGGTGCTTTACCACCTCTATAGCTTGAATAATAATGACATACATAGGTCCTGGACCCTACCTAGGATTCCTTGTGTCCAGGGACCCAGGAACTACGAGAACCATGGTCCCACAACACCCGGACTCAGAACAAGTATTTGCTCTTTTTTTCTGTGTAAAAACACTTTTCTTGTCGCGGTAATCGAACCCGCCTCCTCCGGGATATGGAGCTGATCTGCTCATCCACCACACCACAGAGGCTGTCAAAATTATGATTTAGTACAAAAACTTCAACTGAATCGCTATAGTACAAACTGCTTTGTAGTGATTTGCTTTTAGTCTTCAATTGGATTGCTCTAAGAGATCTCCGTGAGATGAGGTGTCTAATATGTTCTTAGAAGTATACCGTATTTTTTTTAAGCTAAAATAGTCATACGTTTGTCAACAACTCATCTGATGGTAAGTGACGAAGCTGTCTAAGGTAGACCACGCTTGCCTATGAGATGCCCATTCACTCTTGATTTAAATAGACCCAGTTTATACCCAGGAGAAAACACTGTTACTGGAAGAGCATTTCATTCCTTGGCCAACTCTCACTTGATAACCTAGCAATTGTAAAAATAAATAAATGAATATATAATATTGACATTTCACACAACGCCATCTAGCAGTCAATTGGTACAAAAACTACATTCTCTTTATCATCTTTTTCAAAAATTTTGTTCAAAAATTTTGGTATGCATAGAGTTGAATTGAAGAAAATATGACATTCTCTAGTGGCATGGTTGTTGATAAGGTCGACTTTCATTTAGCAAAGCGCAGAAAAAGTAGCAATTTGTTTCTTTGTCTGAGTGTTATCGGACCATGATTCACGTAGTTCCGGAGTCTTTAAATAGGGTCCAGGATATAAGTAAACAATATTATGTGATCGTTAAGCGCTATTTATAAATCATCATAATAATATAGCAAACACAATGGCTTGTGTAAACTTTGCCTAACTATTATTAAGTACATGCTTCACATTTGTTTGGGCATTCGCAGCTGTAAAGCACCGCCGCGTAACAGTAACCCTTGCAAATCTGCAGTTTGCACTTTTTATGGCTCTACCATACAGTTTTATGGTCACCATCCACTTCAATAAACAAAACTTAACAAACATATAACCAAATGAAACCATCGCTTAAAATAAGTTTATTGCTAAAGGATGTGATTTTAATAAGATCTGAAGTTTTTTAATTAATAAAAAACAAATAGTAGCCCTCATTCATCAGCCTCATAAGGCAAAGCCAGTAGCATTAAAATCTATATTACATATAAACGGTGGAATTTAATTCGTTCTTTTCCTTTAATGTATGTATTCAGTCCATGCTATAGAACGCTCCCATATAACTAAATAAAAAAAGTACTTATGCAATAAAACTTAAATCTAGATATTATCAAATTACTGCAAGTTTAATTCTAAAGAAAAGCCTTGCGACATTGAACAAAGCAGGTGTTTTATTGCCTACGAAACATTTACAAAGCACCCAGCCGGTGCCCACGCTGTGTGTTGCATTAAATAGACATTTTAGTTGTCATGCAGTTATTTTAGGAGGCACTAAATACTAAAAAAAAACATTTTTTTGTTATTGTACATTGTACGAATATTCTATAGCATGGTCTGAGTACATACATTTAAGGAAAAGAGAGAATTCAATTCCATCGTGTATATAAAACACACGACTATAATAGTAAGAAGACTTAAAATAACAAAACCATTTGAGTTCGTGTAGTGTTATAGTGTAACGGAATAGATATTAGTGCAGTGCAACTTGTGCTACATGGAAAGAACACATGAACAAAGTGTCTTTAACTTAATAGAGATAATAAGATTATAGTGTTAATGAACACAGTGTTAGAAATTAAGATTTTAGAAGTGTAAGTTAAACTAAAATTGCTTATTAGCCAAATATCTATAGCTAGATTGTATTTCAATTAGAGTGCTCTTAAAGGTACTCTAGGAAAAAGAAAAGAAAATGTATACGAAACAAAATAGTGTAACACCACTAATACTCAACAGCTCAAGAGCGGCTGGACCAATTTATATGATTTTTGTGTTTTTGGATTTATCTTTGTCCGGAATAGGAATAATAAGTAATAAAGTTGATGTCAATCAATAAAAAGAAATCCTAAACATTCACATTTATTGACTGTTAAGTGGAACGAAGTTCGCCGGGTCAGCTAGTATGATAGAAATTGAATAGGTAGCTGTAATTTACTTATCAATATTAAATTATGCCAGCCAATTATCGACCATACGAACCCGCCTACAACCTACCGCAGCTCCGTATAGATTTTACAATTATTTATTTCAAAGCTTCGCTACTTTTTTGCTATTTACCACAGGAAATGAGAAATCTCACATGCCTATAATACGAACGAACTCCGTGCAACGTTACCCATGTACTGTGTAATGTTGCGTGTTTGCTGATGATGCATGGAGGTTCCGCCGCGACGCGCGTATCAGAGCCCCGAGGTCACAAGGTCAGCAGCTACCGGTACCTACTGTAGCCTTTATACTGACTTAGGTACAATCTACACATTGATATACCTTGTTACCTTTCCGTGTTTGTAAGCAAGCAACGCCAAGCAAGCAAGTACTAGCTTGAGGCTCTGGACTCGATTGAACGGCGTGCCAAAAAGCTCATTGACGACGACACTTTGGTTGGTGAAAGGCTCCAGAGCCTTGCACATCGACGTAAGGTGGCAAGTCTGTCAGTTTTTTACAGATTACACCACGGTGAATGCGCTCAAGAACTGCGTGATCTCATTCTCCCATCACCATTCCACTACAGGACTACTAGACGCTCGGCTAAGCGCCTTTTGTGGTCGAAATACCACCCATTCGTACCAAGCGATTTGACTCAACGTTTTAACGGCTCGACTGCCCTGATCTCTCAGGATGATGTGCGCAGTGCAGTGTCAGGCGAAACTCTATACATTAAAGTTTCGAGTGAAAACTCACCAAACTGTGACTCATGTGGGGTGGTGGAAGATGTTTACCACTTGCTGGTGGAGTGTGTCCACTTTCAGCGCGAAAGGCAGTCGCTTGTAGTAACTCACAATCTGAATATGTGTGATGTAGGGGTATTTAACAACATTTTGGTTGATCCAACTTCTGACGCAGGAAATGAGTTGTTTAGATCTGTGAGTCACTTCAGGTGACCTCCTATTTTGTAAGCTTGGTCGCAATTACGATGGGACCGGCATGTAAATTAACTATTAAGGTCTCTACTAAGCTGATTAAAAAAAATGCAACTGATATGGGCAGCCTTATCGTCAAACATCAGGCGAACGACTAGATCGTCCAGGATACAGGTACCGTCGTCAGTGCGTAATTTAAATCACTTTTGTGTAGAATTTAAGTACGCAGCCCTAACATTTTAAGTTATTTCTACATCGCTGCTATCAAAGTCATCTCATGAAGGACACTGGGTAACTGACTGAATGACATATAAACAAAAATAAATAACTAAAAATACCTGTGGACATTTCACACAGCTCCATCTAGTCCCAAACAAAAAGCTTGTACTACGGGAACCAGATAACTGATACAATACATCAATACTTTTTATTTGTAAATACATAGAATATAATATAACACCCAGACACAGAACATAAAGTGATCAATTAGTGACTAAAATCTTTGCTTGAGCAGCTATCGATGACTGAGCATCCTTCTGTAATACGGACAATAGAGACGTGAAAATAGTATTCTCAAGAAAAGGTTTTAAGGAGTTTTGGCGGGAACGCGAAAAAGATTGCGTCACCGCATTGTATTATTTTCCAAAACTTGTGTTATTTTCAGTGTTAGTGCATAAAATTGGTGGCATTCTATTCGTTAAGTACTGGATTACAGGCGTGAGTGTGGGAAATTGGTATAATGATGGTGAATCGTTTCTTTTCGTATTGTTTCCAAAAGTCCATAGAAGCGTCTGGTCAAGTTGCCACCACTTTACTAGGAGTATGACTTGAGTAGACTATGACTTGACTTGATGACTTGGACTATGACTTGACACATATTTGCGTGAAATATCATTAACTTGATAAATTATCAATTACTTGAGACTGGCTAAATACACAAAAGTGTGGAGCCAAAACATAAAAAAAAGTTTTAAAAATACAGTTTACTCTATAGTGTTAAATATTGCATGAATACGCAGGTGAAACCGCGGGATATCTACAGCCTTAAACTAACATTCAGTGTTTACTTTATTGTATTTTGTTATTTGGTTTAAATTCCATAGTTATTAAGAAGCTCGATATTAAGTAGGTAACTACTTACATATTATATTCTGCACTACTACGGAGATAAACAAATTTTCATAATTAAAGATATTATAGAATTATCATAATTCCAACAAGGTTATGTAGTATTCTACTCTACTCATAATTAAATTCTAGTTATTTACTTTAAAACTAGATGGCGCTATACGACCTTAAAACACGCAAGCATTTCGTTGCAAGCATGCTTGAACAGATGTCTGGTTGACGTTTTATATTAACGTCTAAGGACCGATTTGGATAAAATTCTTCAGTTTTTACTGTTTCATCGATTGCATCATTAGCAAATCGAGAAATTAATATCATGAATACTAATGACTTTCTATTGTTGAATTATATTTTAATAGCTTTAATATGCATAGGTGATATTATGGCGAGTGGCGGGAGACAACGCGTAACCTGATTCCATGGCGCTAAAGTAAGTAGCGTCCAGTGAAAGTGCAGTACATCGCTCAACCAACAGCTAGTAAATTTTGATATCTTTAAGAGATTCAAAAATCAAAATAAATAAAGAAGTCAGCAGGAGCGTTCACACTATTGCGAGATTTTTTAAGGTTGAATTTGGGATAAACCAATATGAAACGAGGCTTTATCGTAAGTACATCCACCAAAAACTAAAGTAAGAGTATAAAAGTGACTAAATGGTACATCAAACTACCTAAGAATGTACAAATATATTACTTAAGATTAAGATATAAGGTATTAAATTTAAATGTTCCTAAAAAAGTTTTTTATAAGGGTATATTATGTAATATGGTTATTGATTTTTTTCCATACACTCAGCTTCAATGTTTATGTTCTTTGGCAGTGAATGATCAACATTATTTTAATACTAGTAGCTACTCTGTGGACGATGTGGTGGGATGTATATTTAATAATACCACTTTTATTACACCTTGTTACTGTAAATTCTAATGTACAGCTGAAAGATAAAAAAATCTTTCATAATAAATAAATAAAAAATACCGTTTAGTCAACAACACTGACTTAACTGAAAGAAAATATAGCATCAAATTTGCCACCTACTGTTTTTGTCTTTTGTGTAATAAAGAATTTTCTATATATCTTTGTAGCCCTAAAGTCGACTATAGCTAATAATGTTTTAGGAAGAAACAGCTATCTTAAGAATATAGGTACAAATCTTAATAATTTCGTTCAAGAAACATTCAATATTGACGATTTTTCGCCTGATAGTGTCAAGCTTATCGCAGATAATGTAAAAATATACGAAAGATGTTTTCTGATTACGATAAAAAGTCTAGAACATAACAAACAGTTTTGATCGGCTCTAATTTATTTAAAAAAAACAGTACACACATATAAAGTCTACAATAAATAAAAATGGCGATTATTATTATTATTCCTGGCAATATATAAATCGGAAGTAAATAATAATTATATAAATTTATTTACAAACTTATAATAAATTTTCTTGGAAAATTCATACAAGGTCAAAGTTTTTTTTTTAAACAAATTCAGTAGCACTCAATTCTACTGAATAGTTTCTATGATATAATTTGTGAACAGAGAAATTTGTTTAAAATTGTGAATAATGCCATTATTGAGAATGTGTATCCAATAGCTGACGATGCAGAGTTATCGTCATCTTCATCATCTTCATCATCTGGTTCTATAGGTTCTTCACCACTACCTTCTTCGCCACTTCCTTCTTCACCACTTCCTTCTTCACCACTTCCTTCTTCACCACTTCCTTCTTCACCACTTCCTTCTTCACCACTGCCGTCACCATTATCATCTTCGTCCTCATCTCTACCTGTCCATTCCCATTTTCCTTCAGCATCCAAAAAGTGCTTTTCATATATTTGCTCCCAAAAAGTTACAATATCTGGATGAGGATTTTGTAATGAAATATCAAACTCACTTCGTTCGTTTATTTCTTCATTGTCAAGCACACGCAGGTAGAAAGATTGAATCGCTGTATATGGCCGCCAAAACGTGGCTGATATTGAACTCAAAGGTTGACTGGAAAACGAGATAAAAATTAGATATTTGTTAACTTTTGTACAATATGATTATATTTTAATCACTCTACTTACCCAGTTTTACAGAAATAAGTCCACCGTTCAATGAGAAGATCTCCAATGCTACGATCTCTAGCTGTTGTTTCACCATCATCGCTTGCATCGTAAAACATGTAAGCCAACTCTTCACTGTGTGCCGCACTATTTACTTCTATAGGTCCTACTAACGGCTCTCCTAAAGATCCTTTGTAAGAAAATTGGTACATATATACTGGAGCTGTAGACGCTATTGCTCGCAAGCGAATTGATCTAAGAGCGGACACTAAAATCATCGTATCGCCATGATAGTGAATATAGTTTTCAACATGATCCATATTTATAGGATTGTTGCGAAAGTAGAAAGATCTTATATCTTGGGCAACTTCTGACTGTTCCAAGTCATTTTCAAATAATAAATCTGGTTGGAGAAAATCAATGAACGACTCGCTCATTTTTCCAAGCCAGTTGTCTTCAATTGCTTCTTCTGACCTGATTGTACCTTCGTTATCAACATAACCGGCTATAAATGGAATTTGCATAAAGTCTCTGTCTATGAGACTCTGATAAGGTGATTTAACCATGAAGGGTTCTACACCTTCTAAATTATCTCTCTCTATACAGGGTGCGAACGCTAATGAGTTATCAGTTAAATCAAGTTCATTAATTACTCCCATTAGGGCTGCTACGCTTGTTCTTTGGAAAAGTTCTGATAAGTCTTCAATGGTGGTGATAACATGACCTAAACCTTCTGCTACTTGAATTGCGTATTTAAGATTATCACGTGACACTGCCCAGGGAGATAGTGCATTTCCACTTTGCGCTATAGCTTTATGAACCAAACCGTTTGCCATAGGTGATAAAGTAACTAAATCTACAGCAGCAGCACCACTACCATGACCAATTAATGTGATGTCATTGGGATCACCTCCAAATTGCCCTATGTTATTTTTAACCCATCTTAGTCCTGCAATAATATCTTTGAGTCCTGCATTTCCTGGTGCAGTTTCTGTTCCTAGACAAAGGAATCCAAGCACTGATTCACGATAGTTCAGTGATACGACAACCACGTCTTCTTTGACAAAGTGGTTGAAAGATGGTTCGTGTTGGTAGGTTTTGTCGAACTCCTTCCCTTTAACCCAGACCATAACTGGTAATGGTATAGAGCCGTCAAGTCTAGGCGTGAAGACATTGGCAACCAAGCAATCTTCTGTTCCTTCGTATCCGCTTCCCAAGGCACGAACGCATTTTATGTCCCTTCGGTTAGCCACGAACGTATCTTGGAAAGCGGGTGGAGGATTAGGTGCCTAAAAATAAAATGTTGGAATTATTACATTTGTTCGTAATTTCTTATTATTTTAAAACATTATTATGCTCTATATTTTACCTTGAACCGATTTCCGCCCGAAGTGGCATCTGCATACGGAATTCCATAAAATTGCACGTAATCCCCGTCTTCAGCAAGAGATCCAACCACCGTTCCCTGTGATATAACCACCGATAGAGGTCCTGTCGACACGACTTCAGGTAGTCCTACCACTTCTTCTGGAGATTGTCCTATAGAACCGACAATGACCAAAGAGGATATGCTCAGAAGTAACCACATGGTTGCTTTTGTCGTTCCAAATTATGACTGAACTTGTGAAGATTTAAGGGGATCGCAGTTTGATTAGATTATTTATGAGATGTGAATAATATCTGATGAAAAGTATATTGATAAAGTCACTGATAGCTTCTGTGTTTGATAAAGAGAGGCTCCGAAGGCTATTGTACACGTCTCTTCAAGATTTCTAATAAAAGATTGTTGTTTTTGCACCGCTTTAAATGAAATGGGGTTATTGCAGGCAGTTCGTAATTTGATTTAGTATTACACAACATGACCTTTATATTCATTTGAATACTTATAAGTACAAAGAAAAATTATAAATATAAGCAATTTTGTAGTACTAAGTACTTATCTAAAAAAAATGTTATATAAAGTAAGTTAGATATAAAATACTTCAGGTATAAAATGCTGCAAAACTCTCATCCAATTTAGGTCAATGACCTTAATAATCACAAAAACTGTCCCTTCATGTAGGTCCCGTTTCAAAGAACGTTAGAATCTTCACTTTGTTTGGGAACCTTAACGTTATCAACATAAGGGTCTGATTTTTTGTTACTTTTTTTCAGAGCCCTTCGGGTTGGTAACTGTGGGGGGAGGGGGTTTCACAAATGTGCGTGGCATGTGGCGGCGCCCACGCATCTTTATCTTCATGAGAATTTGTGATTCATTTACTTTTGTCATATTGTTTAGAGTTTGTTTTGTTACGATTAATTCTTTTTGTGCAAGGCGATGCTCTGATGTTTTTGTTACTGTAATGTGACATTGTGGTAAAATATATCGTAACGTAATTTATTCGTAATTAGTTTCAGTCCCACAGTAAGAATAAATCTTAATTTCTTTAATAAATTGTTTCGTGAGTAATGTCATACAAGATATTTGTTTGTCTAGATTTCACAGCAAAATCGATTAATTTGGTTGAAATTTTGCTTACGGGTCGCCGGGTCAAACTCAGATACTTTTTAAAATTCAAGGTTCCTATAGAATTACTGATAGGGTGCGGGAGAAATTGCGAGGTGTCTCTAAAAACAAATAACCAAAAACAAACCTATATAAATCAATGTAAAATAGGTACTACCTATAGTATTATAGAAATCTGTGTTAATTAAACCCATATTTATTAAAAACAGGATAACTACAATTCGTACTGTTAAAAATTAATATTCACCACTTCAAATAAGCGTATTTATTCATAAATAAAATTTTCGAAATTGTGACTTTTCTTAAATATCATTTTCTCGTCTCCCGGGTAGGACCTGGATGCGATGGTTTTCGACATGTGTCCGCACCACGTGGGTCTTGCCAATATTTCTGGAAACCATACATCTTATATCCCGTCATAGATACATTTAATAACCAACCTTGATATGCTAGAATAAGATTGATAATAGCGTGCATTTTTAATGAGACTTGTTAGAGAAGTAGTGTCAGTTTCTTACCTTGTGGGAGACTCCAATGGGACAGGCGAAAGGTTAAATATATGTTATGCGTACCATATTGAACAACTATATTGTTGTGATAAAAAATATGGTATATGCAGTAAATGTAGGGCACAGAAGCTATGATATGACTTAAAAATATTATCTACCTAATAATAGATAAACATGGATCACAAAATTCTATTTTTAGGAGGCCAATGCGAAACGAAAATAAAAAACAGATTTAAAAAAATTTAATTTTGAAATCAGAAGAACAGTAACTGAATACAATTTAACTAAGTTGTTCGGATTTTTCTAAATTAAACCCAAACAAATACATTTGCTCCAATTTTTCGCGACGACAAAAATTTTTTCGTACAAATTAAATAGCCAGAATTGTGTTTTTAATATATCACCCGTTAATTTTTTACTTGATATGCTTATTTCACATAATCCACAAAAACCTGCAAAATTAGCACACATTCAAGCGCAGACTCAGTTTGACATCAAATAATATGATCTGCGAATTTCAACGTTTTTGCTGTTGCTATTGTAATAAGCATGTATGCCTCAAAATGACAGTTTCAATTAAATTATCATTGCGCAATCATTACTTGTGGTAGGTACTTGTTTTAAAGTAGTTGAAAATGGTGCGAATGCCAACGCTAGCTGTAGAAATGGCAGCGTTGTGAGTTCACACAGAATGCATAGGTAGCGTGAAGTCTCTGCGGAGTTAGAGGGCCATTGGGAATTTAAATTCCCATCAGATCCACTGATGGTGAGATTAATAGTGACATTAGGTACCAATTTGAGTAACAATGGGCTGGCCATGATGCTTGGCAGAACCGACAAACGTAGTCTCGATTTGACGACAACGAACTGTTAGAAATGGCGTGTAGAATAATTGAATATAAGCAAAGCATACTGTCATACTGCTGGGACACGAATCATCTTTCTTCACTTCTCTCATCATCTCTCATCTTCATACTTCACCATACTCATGACCATATGATGATTGGTGGATGACACAATATATTCGAAGTTCTTGATTCTTAAATATGCCGGTTTCTTCATAGGTACTTGTTGAGTGTAATTAAAACGGGCAAAATAGCTAAGTTGGTAAAACTTTAGGTTGTGGGTTCGATTCCCACCCAGGACAAACATTGGTGTGATGAACATCGATATTAGTTCCGTGTCTGGGTGTTATATTGTATTCTATGTATGTATTTATAAACAAAAAGTTTTGTATCAGTTATCTGGTTCCCATGGCACTGCGTAAAATTCAGGAATAAAAGAAATTCAAATGTGATCATTTCGCCTACTGAAATCGGTCCAAATGTTGTTGTAATCAGGAAAACAAAAATACTCTTCTAATGAATAATGAAAATGTGAAATGCTGATAAATTTAAAACTCACTACTCGCTTGTTCCTTTAAAACCCAAAAGTGTAAACTATTTAAAAATTATGTTACGAGATTATTTTTAATAAAAATGTATAAAACATGCCGCGTATGAAATTAAAAAATACTTAGTCCCTAATAGCCAAATAAATAGAAAATGTTCAATCACTACACCATTTTCCGGTTAAAACATTATTTGCAAAAACCAACCAGTTTGGTGTTTTTGTGTGGCTTTCACCGTAAAACAGCTAAACCAATTTCTATGTATTTTTGGGTACTTTATTCCTGAAAATTTTGAGATCCCGTAAAAACCGCGGTATACTTCAAGGGGCGCGTTATATTCAAAGGGGGCGTGACTTCAGTATGCCGTTCAAAAATTTTACCTGAAACCTGGGTCAAAAACAGTAAATTGTCAAAATACCAAGTTAAAGTCAATACTCGATGGCTGCGAGTACATTAAGCCGTGTAAATCCCGGTGGAGGGCGCACGCCTTCGAGGGGAACCGTACAGAAATAGACACCTTATGGATTCTTGCATGCTCTCGCTGCTGAATTGTGGCGCACGCGCCGGTCTTGGACATTCTGTTTTGTTTTTTTATTTAATCTAACTTTATTGTTTTAATTTTAACCTGAATTTATTTCGGAAAAATACTTATTAGAAAAGTTATTCAATAAATAATAATTCGTTACTTTTTTGTCTAGTGCTCATGATAAAGGGAAAATCTGTTTGTAGAATAATCTACGATTTTAGCTTGTCATTTGTTTTCTAGAGCTACGCTTAAATTTTCAGCGTTGCGTTGTCCTGTTTTTTAGTGAATCAGATAAGATTCTCATCAGTCGTTACTCATATTAACTTCAGTGTAGTCAAATATTCTGTAAAGTTCGTCTAGGTAGGTACGAGTGCTTTGCCAGTTATTCTGCCGCCAAGCAGTAATGCACAAGCAATGAGACTTTATGATCTGCTGGGCGATCACGTAACTTGATTGCAACCAATAGAAACACATATTTGTGTGCGTTAAATGCAGTTTGAATAAGCAATTTATTGCATAGTTAGTATGGAAATTTCTCTTATTGCATTGCAATCAAAGTTTCGTGATTACCCCCCTGATCTCACAGTCCATTAATCCTAATATTAGACTGTATATGATAGTAGATAAAAATAGTGTTCCAATTTAATTTAATAAAATTACACACTACATTATGATCAAACACAATGGTAACGCTGTTATTAAACATCATAATATATAGGTACTTATAATATAATAAGTATGTCGATAATGAGCAAAATTACAATTGGAACTATGGTAAATCCAAATGTATCCTTTAATGGTAAATGACTATATATACTATATAACTATTAATAATATTAATTATTGTACTATTCAACTATGATAAAAAAAATATATACTTGTTAGCATTGAATAAATTCTAATAAAGATGTTTAGTTGTACTGAGAGCTGAATCTAAAACCACGTTATTTTTATTATTTATTATTATTATTTTAAAGGTATTCGTATAAAATCTAATGAAAGGATGTTTTTATTAAGACCAATAAATTTAAGGCTTCGACTAATCTTCTTATACTTGTTTTTTGGTCTCTTTTCCTGCAGGCGACTCAAATTCCAAATGTCAGTTAGTTAATATTTACGTAATTGCACCGCTACCATTTCTTTTTGTAAATCCAGGTTGACTGGCAGGTAATGCACTAAGTCCTCCTTGCGCATTATTTTGTGCTAAGGTATAAAGTTTTTTTTTAATACTTTTACTTATTTACATAGATATTTTTAGTAAATTTATTAAATTGGAGGTTATACATTGTAAATAATAATTAAATCTACTTACACCTACTTTTGTAGAACTTTTTGGTGTCCAGCATAATGTTTGGATAATATGTGTTATTGTATTTTTCGTTACATGTAAAAATACTTAGGTAAACTAACAGCTCTTTTTTATATTTCTCTACATATCCACTGTTATTAAAGTAATCACAAGTCAACTTCAAACATTTCTTCGGAGCCACTTTTTTCACTCCAATAACTGAAGAGGGGACAATCTCATACGCATGACAGATTTATAGTACGCCTCACAGGGAAGTAGTTAATTATACGTCGTTATTACTTTAGTTGATTAAATAAAGAGGGATTTTATGGGTGTTTATGAACACATTTGAGAGGCAACGTGAATGCTTTTAAATATCTAGTAAACGATCTTTCAATCCATTAAGTCGGCGGAAAGTTACTTCGTTTGTTCAAGAGCTCTAGAAAATGTATGGATCATGCTGGATTTTCCGGACTAGGAACACTCAAACCAAATAGATAGGTTGACAGCCTCAGTGGTGGTTGAGCAGGTCAGCTCGTAATCCGGAGGCAGCGGGTTTGATTTGTGCGACAGGACAAGTGTGCACAGAAATTAAAGCGCAAATACTTGTTCTGTGCCTGAGTGTTGTAGGATTAGGTTTTCTTAGTTACTGATGGGTATCTAGGTACAGAGAATCTTATTTGTCTATGTAAATGATAGTAAAAATGGATATATGTATCAGGGTTGTTGCGTATGCAAAAATGTTGACATCCGCGGATGCGAATGCGGATGCGGATTATTAGAGGGCCACATCCGCGGATGCGGAAGCGGATGCAGATTTCAGGCTTATTTATAAGTATTTGTGAACATATGAACAAAAAATATTTTTTGTCTTATATAAAATAAGTTCAGATACTGCTTTTTTAATGCGACAGTTTTATTCACTTTTACACTTAATATTTACGTCCAAGTATTCTAAACACTTGGATAAACAGAGTAAACAAACACTAATTAATTCGCAGTGAGAATCACGTCGATAAACAAAACCTATGGGATCTTGTCACCAATGTTTCTTTATGGTCAACAAACAAAGTTAGGAAATTACAAAATCGCGCGCGGCACTCACCATTCTGGCCAGCTCACTTTCTTTGCATGTCGGTACTTGCCGCAGATATGAATCCGCATTCATTAAAGCTCCGCATGAATTTGCAGATGCGGATGAAGATGGCTGAATTAATGCGAATACTCCGCATTTGCGGATGCGGATGCGAATATTCATATATATGTTTAAAAAAATTGTTCTCGGAGTCGATCTTTTGAATATATTATAATAATATTCGCCTAAAGGTTAGATTTTATTAATTTGTTTTATATTCTAATTAACACTACTAATTCGACATAAATTTAAAGGTAAAAAACGTTGGCACTTTTGTATGGACAATAAGGTTTTATACACTCGTCTTAATATTTTTACCTATATACGTAAACATTGTATTAATACAATAACTGCCTAGAATTTTTGTAAAGAAATAGATCCCCACTTCAACCTAGGTATTATTCTTCCAAAGCACAATGCATTGGTTGTCCACTTCCCTTATAATTTTCGTAATTCCGCACATTATGTTTGACCAGGTGTTTCTTTCTCATCAACTCATACAATACGCTCCTTTGGCTTTGCCTACGCTTATTTTGACTTCTCGTGTATTTTTCAGTCAATAATAATACACATAAAATCATTTATGGCTTACATACCATATTATTATTAATTTTTTTTATGTTTTGGCTCCACACTCTTGTGTGTGTCAAGTAATTAATATCAAGTTAATGATATTTCACGTAAATATATGTCAAGTCACAGTCAAAATCATAGTCTAGTCAAAGTCGTACTCCTAGTAAAGTGGTGGCAACTTTACCAGAAGCTTCTATGGAGTTTTGAAAACAACACGAAAAGAAACGTTTCACCATCATTATACCAATTTTCCACACTCATGCCTGTAGTCCAGCGCTTAACGAATAAAATGGCACCAATTTTATGCACTAACACTGAAAATAACACAAGTTCTGGAAAATAATACAATGCGGCGACGCGATCTTTTTCGTTTTCTCGCCAAAACTCATTGTATCAGTTATCTGGTTCCTATAGTACAAGCTTTGCTTAGTTTGGGGCTAGATAGCACTGTGTGAAATGTCCACACATATTTATTATTATTTTACTTATTATCATTACTATAAAATCAACAGTTAACTAAAATGGACAAATCAATTTTTTTCTTTTATACACATATAAATATTTATTGGCTTTATAGTGGGCTTTGTCTTCTATAATTAGTTTAATTTCTTCGCAGGACTCACGTAACACTATTTATGTGATTATAGTTTCCTCGCCTTTTGTTTACCTTTCCTGTGTATTTGTGTATTGTAGAGCTATATAATATTTGTTTATCTTTTAAAGGTGCTTATTTATATTTGTTAACAGATAAAGTCGTTTGTTTGTTTACAAAGCAAATAATTACCATAAAATAACAATAAGGTGAGAAGGCCTAGTAAGTTTCGAGTGAGACTCGAGTCCCAAGTGTCCCGGAACTTCATAGAGACTGTGTCTTACTTACCCTATACCCAAAAACGCAACAGTTACCAGACAAACTTTTAAATTCTAATAATACAGAAACACATTTTCTATTTATAACGTGTGATATTATTTCAAGGTCCAATGTTTTGATGACGCAATGAAATACGAAGAAATTGGTCCAGAAATCAATATTTTCTATTATATATTTTTCTTTATTCGAGTTAGAAGCTTAATATTTTTGAATTGTGTGGGATTAGGATGTTACATACAGGGTGTGGCGTATTTAGTAGTCTTATGGTATTCACTTAATAATTTTGAGACGAACCATTAAAAAATATTTAAATTCCACTATCTGATAAATACTACTGAGCTAAATACATAGAATATCGACATCTTCACGTTGGACCACTAGTTACGCCACACCCTGTAGACCGTCTTATTTATCACCTATTTGAAATCACTTATTTTTAGCGGATAATTGCCTTTATTCATTATTTAAATACTACAATGATATAATAACTAATACTTAAATCTACCGACTGCAAAAAAAAATATTTTGGACTATATACTGGCCGCGATGACCTAGACAGTCCAAATGCTTCAGCCCACCACTAGTTTGGGTAGCGTACCCAACATGCTGGCAGCATTGCCCCTTTGAATTGCAATGCTGATTCGTTGTGCCGAATAAGTGCCAGAAATCAATTCAATCTGCATATCATAACCGTTGCTGAAAAAATCTTGCCAGAGACACAAAAGATACCAATGTGGCAATGTAAGGGTTTTTTTTTCTAAAATTAGTATGAAACCTTAAAAAATAAGTTTATTTTTATTTTAGTACAAGTAAATAAAGCAGTACATTTCACGTTATTTCGGTGACTACCTGCGCATTCCCAGAAATAAAAGTGGCTGTCCCCGATATACTTCTTAGATTTTGAGATAATCTAGAGACTAATTTTAGGACAACAAAATAAGTACATATTTTGTACATACTTGCGGTTCGCTTTTGTTTAAGAAATTATAATAATAATAATATGTGTGGACATCTCACACAACGCCATCTAGCCCCAAACTAAGTAAAGCTTGTGTTATGGGAACCAGATAACTGATACAATACTTAGATACTGTAAATACATACATAGAATACAATATAACACCCAGACACAGAACAAACACCTATATTTATCACACAAATGTTTGTCCTGGGTGGGAATCGAACCCACAACCCGCAGTTTAGATGGCAGGGTCACTACCAACTGAGCTATCGGGCCAGTCAATTATGTTTTATACCTTAAAAATATAAAGTATCAAAATTCTTCCCAAACACAAAAGTTTTCATTCATTCCTTCATTTTAGCCAACTGTTTTAACTCTAATCTTTGCTATGTTTACTTTTTGCATTTTTTTTTACTCCGCTTGATTAATCTTTTTAACCAATCACACTAATCACATCACATCACACTAATATTATAAAGGCGAAAGTTTGTATGTGTGTTTGTGTGTATGTGTGTATGTTTGTTACTCCTTCACGCTCAAACGGCTGAATGGATTTGGATGAAATTCGGTACCAAGATAGCTTATACACTGGATTAACATATAGGCAACATTTTATTCCGGAAAAGTAAAAAGTTCCCGTGGGATGAGCTAATAATTAAAATGCTTTTTAAACGCGAGTGAAACTGCAGGGCGCAACTAGTTATTAATAACGTTTCACGATTTAACCAGTTACAATTTTTCATTATTTATCATGATTGTTTTGTTCTAATCTTTATTTTTAACAAATTAACGTCACTGTTTTATTATTTATATAATTATTTTTAGGGAAAATCTTGACTTGACTATCCTTTCTTAAAATGTTAGACAATTTTTACTAGACTGAAAATTAAAAATGACGTGTCGCATGAAGCACATTCTGCACTCAAGAATTAAGAATATTGTGTCACGATTTATGAATGACATTGTTGCTTTGTAAAAAAATAAAGATAAGAGTAATGATGATTTATATAAGGTAGAATTTCGTGTGATTTTCTTTAAAATCAATGTGACCTTCATTATTGATGTTCAAACTGAGATGCCAACACTTAAAGAAGCGCAATCATAGACCATTTGTGTTTCTTTCAGACTCTTTTTCTTGTACTCTAATATCCGATACAGTTTCCTGTAATATAAAATCAACTAGTCATTCCAAATCCGACATTACGTCGTTAGCTCAAGATTCATGTTCGGAAATCAAACCCTCACCTGTTTATTTGAATGAAGCTTTCAATGCGTGCACAGGATTTTGGGCGTTTTCTTTAGCAGTATGTGACTTACTTTTCTGTAAAGTTTCTGAGGTTTCTGTATTAACAGTGTGGGTGTTTAATGCTTGGAGGCCTGGAGACAGCTGTCTTCCCTCGGGCACTGCTGCAGGGTTTGTTTACAGCTCTCTCTAATGACAATGATATTAGAAATTTGTAGTTAGTAAATCCACAGTATCTGTTATTTAATCTGTTTTAATAATAGAGAAACATGGAGTTACGTATAGCATCGGGTATGTCTAAAATGTTTAAGAAAAAATGTTTTTAAATTTCAACACAGTGGCTAAATTCATCTACTCATTAATATTTAATATTCTATTAAGTAAAAATACTGGCCCGATAGCTCAGTTGGTAGTGACCCTGCCTTCTAAACTGCGGGTTGTGGGTTCAATTCCCACCCAGGAAAAACATTTGTGTGATGAATATATGTGTTTGTTCTGTGTCTGGGTGTTATATTGTATTCTATGTATGTATTTACAAATAAAAAGTATCTTAGTATTGTATCAGTTATCTGGTTCCCATAACACAGGCTTTGGTTAGTTTGGGGCTAGATGGCGTTGTGTGAGATGTCCACACATATTATTATTATTATTATTATTAAGTGAAAATACAATTAAGTGCTTGTTTTATATTCATAATCTAGTAGCTTTAGGTTATTGTTTATTTTGTTGAAAGTATTGCGTAATTTTTATTAAGAAGCAGGCATTTCGTGCCAACCCATAAAATAATCCGTCTCAATATATTTCTTCACTATTTACTTCAGCTGGTAAGTTTAGTACGTATGTTAACTTTCAATTTGGCTAGTTTCCAAAATCGGAGATCCTACGTTTCCTCAACCATTTTACCGAGGAAAACTTGACTATGACTTGATCACAATATATCATAAGTATTTCATTATACATAATTCATGTAACCGTGATTTCCGCCCGTGTGATTGCTCGCTCAAGCTTTACGGCCTGGCTGAAGAAAGCTCGTAGGGCGGGCGGCTTCCTCGACCACAGTGCCTCTACCGGCAGGCTGTAGGAACTACGCACGCCAACTTGATTGGCTCGATAGCATGACGTCACCCCGCATCCGACCAATTGCGGAAAGCGCGTCCGCACTCGGCCGCAGTCCTCGTCGCCGCGCCTTCGTATGAGCTGTGTGTCGCCGTCTCCTTCCCCCGCGCCCCGCGAGCCGTCTCGCCCGCATTCTAGTCGTGGGTGTCGCGTCGTGCAGTCCTCGCGTGTGCCGCTGAACTAAGTGCGCCGTTTGTGAGTGCTTAATATCCCGCACGAGTGTCAGTGTGACGGAGGAACCCTCGTCCCGCCGCAGAGGATGTTAACAGCGCACGGTGAGTTCACGTCGACCTCTTAACGGGCGCTTATCTCGTTTCGGCGCCACGTGAACGCTCTATTTATAAAGTGTAAACATGCAGTAAATTCGATTAAAAACGCAACGCGGTGATGTTCCATAAAACCGAGAGTACCCATCCGGGCTGGGCGCGCTCTGTCAGTGGACGCAAATTAACAATAAAGAGTAGGCGCGCGACGTCGAGATTGCCGAGTTCCTGTAAGACGGACGTGCTCGTGACGTAGAGATGTGTCGTTAGAGGATAGACTCTGAAGATTTGTTTTTTCAAAGTGAATAGCCGCCGTCTAACCTTGGATTGGTTCAGGGCCGACGATAGCACGATAACGTGACCTTGAAGCGGAGCCTACTGAATACCGGCCGGCGTTGGAAGCGCGCGAGTTCACGGAAAATGCCCATACAATGATAATAAAGCCGCAAACGGTGATAATATTGTTAAAATGAGGGACTACCAGGATAGGTATGCAATAAAATAATAACTAATTCAAACAAACACGTACAACAAAGACAATGTCTATCCTGAATAACAAACTAATAAACAAGAACGTATCACGTTTTTTACTAAAACAAATGACATTTATAGTCTTTCTCATAAAGATTCTGGTAAAGCAAAAGAGATCAGACAACAATATTTGGATGCGTTTCAATTAACAACAAGCGAGGCTGCTCAAATGACTAATTCAACAATTCAATGAGTAATTTAAATGAACATCATCGTTGTTGGTAAAAGACTTCAAGAAAATGAAACAAATATTGTCAGTGAACTCTTACTTTTTATACATGTCACTGTTCGATCTTGTTTCTAGATGGGTGTAATTTCTACAACCCAGTTTTCCTTTATGGCCATTCCTTTTTTTTCATAATGCAAGCAAGTCGAGTCGGTCCGGTTAAGATACCTTGATACGGTCAGGTTCGAAGAATGGTCCCACGCCTCGTTCCACATACTCGCTTCTTTCGATTTGCTGTTGGAGTGGTCAGTGGGTCTACAATAATTTCCAACTCAGTGGGTGTAACAATCAAAACAAATGCAACTCTGTTACACGACAACAAGATCAAAACTTAAACGTTTTTAAATCAGCTGATGAAAAAATTAATTTAAAAAAATGTATACCTTAGTAGCACTTCAAGGTCGAAACAAGTTTGGGTCTGCAAAAAGAGAATTAACAGAAATTAAGTAGATTTGGGATTCTCATTTGCACTTACGCATACTCGTATGTTGAAAGAGCAGTCTTCATATAATTATGTATAGCAGCTTGCTCTGTCTAGCTTACGTCGGTTATGTACGTGGGAGTGAGCAAGAGGGAGATAATTCGCATCGAGTAAAGCGAACCGGCCATGCGAGATGCTCAGCCATATCATAAATATTAATCAGGCGCTGGTGGTGTCAACAGCCACCGCGTAACGTGACACCGCCTCGATCCGCTGCTAGCCTGGTACTTGGAGTATTGGCCAGACACTACACTGCAGACAACATACAATTTGCGTAGGATTGCAGAGTAGCAAAGACAAAAATCTGATTTGAGAAACAAGCAAAGTTTTTAACGAATTGCATTTACTGCAGTACGGAAAACGAATGGCAATAAATTTAAAACCACGTTATGGGAGATAAAACAAAAAATCTATTAATGGTTTCCATAACAGCTCTTGCAAACAAACTGTAGAATTGTGATAATGTTATCGTTTGCACATCCGTTTATGCTTACGCATTCAGCCATGACCTGCCCTACAACCTACAAGTCTGCAGCTGTGATTGGTGAATGTACTGCAGTTTTATGTTAATTGACTCAATTACACATTACACTATAGTGTAGTATACTTTTTATGAAACTTGCTGATTATTGCCAGCAAAAATATCCGAGAACATAATTATGTATTTCTTTTACTGATTATTTGATTCGATCCAGTACAAGCGGAGGTCATATTTTAAGGATGATTTGTTACTTACTAATTGCTAAAGAAAAAAAAATACTTGTAAGTGTGTTTCATCAAGAAAGTCATAATTGAATTAGAAAAATTATAAAGCCTTGAATTGGTACGATGCCATAACTGGCATCGTATTACATGTATTAAATGTCTTTACATTATCAATGTTGTTTTATTTCAAATACACTTATTGCGAATTTTTATAAACATAAAATAATACAAGGTATCGGAAGTCTTCGCTTGCCGCCGGTTCTTCGCACTACTGACCTTCATACGTGACATTTTGTACCAAATTTACAAAACACAAACAGGTTTCTGTTACCTACGTTACAACCAAATAAAAATACGAGTTAGACTTCTCAAATTTGTACAATATGTGCGTAAAAATCTTATTCTGAATGTTGATAGGTAGTTGCAGTTTATACTTTAAGCATTTACTCGTTTTGTTTAACGAAGAATGTCTGTTTACTCAAATACAGTCATTCGTTAGGTTCTACATTATAATACTTCAAAGTCAAAAAACATTTATTCAGTTTGCATGTGAGCGTAGGCATTAATGTGAAGCATATCACCTTCATCGTTCTTGAGCGTATCATTCTCTTTAAACTTATGTCTATCAAATTGTATAACTACCATTACAATAATTAATGCACTATGCCTACAGAAATGCATTGAAGCATTATCGTTTGCATACATATTATTATCACGCACAGTCAAGTCTTTTAATATAATGACGTCCGTTAAAGAGATAGCCAGACGATGTCAGGCAGCGTCTCAAGAGCTATCCAAGTATGTATGTACTTAAAATGTAATTAAAAACTTGTTACCACTACTGCGGCGCGGGTTAGGGATAATAAAGCTTTAATTGCACAGGTTTTCAGCATAGCATGAGTAAAATTATTTAAAACAGAACAGAAAAACTATGGTAGGACGTCCACTGACCTCTGAACTCGTGAACGACCGGGACAAGATGATGGAAAAAAACTACTCGATTAGAATTAGTTGTGATGACAATGATGTATTTCCTGGATTCACAACTTACATTTTCATGATAAAAGTTTTCTTCATCTATAAATAATACGTCATAACTGAAATAAAGATTATCTACCCATTTTTAGATGTCTGATTGTTAAACCATATAATTAAAACCAATAATATTCCTATTGGAATAATTGTAATTTTAACAAAAGTCTAGTCGCAGTTTAAATGAGGCTTCAATATTACCGTTGGGGAATGAGTTTTAATAAATTAATGATACAGTGACAAATATGGTGTTGGTAACCCAGGCTGAAGATCAAGACTCGGTATAAGCTCGGGTGCGATGCGTGTGAGCACATCTGTGAAGTTTTAACTTGTGCCTGTGTGTGTTGGAACATATTTTTTGCTAATGTGTGGTGCTCAGCGGCAGCGGTTATGTTGTGGCCTCAGCATGCGAGTTCTCTTCTTTTTTTCTCAACAAAGTTTATTGCCGACCTCTTATGCTGAGTATATGAGAAAAATACATTACAATCAGTATTCGTAACTTCTTTTGCTTCAGCGTAGTTAGGCATTACATTAGATACTGTTTAAAAAGCAGTGCAGGCAAAAATACCATCAACTGTACAATAATTATATAGATACGCAATTTTTTCTTTCTTTTTGTATATAATGCTTCCGAACGAAACATACGGCGCAATATACAAATGAACTAGCACGGTATCACTAAACGTATTATAAGTACACTAGAAATTTAAAAGGTCAATATCATCAAGCGCTTATCAGTATACATAGTACACAAACTAAATGCTAGATCAGGTTTTAATAGCTGTGTGTTGATATATTGCATCGACGCAGACCTATGGATAATCAAATGGATCAATGAAACGTTACAACTAATAAAGTGATAATTTGAACTAGGAAAAAGCATGTCAGTATGCGTAGAAGCGTTTGACTGTGCTATTGTTGCATTTGAAGCATTATTTGTTTTAAGTAAGGTTTACATTAGCTTGTTTATCACGATACGACTTGTTACGTTTATTGGTCGTGACAATGGTAATAAGAGTCACGAGTTGTTGCGTAACGCGAACAATCTCGTTCACTTTATGTGGACTAAAACAGGATTTTTCTTATTAAATGTTATCATTTTGTTTCACTTCTTCGTATGTTTTTGGGTATATTCCATTAACATTTCAGATATTATTAATATAATTAAGTAAGTACTGGTTTCTGGTTGGTATAACGACCTTTGATGTGAATATTTATTTGCAAATATAACTTCCCTAAATGGTAGAAGGTAAAATTGATTGAAACTTGGTTTTAGTTTTAACATTACCATTGGTATTGTACGATTGTATTCAATTAATACGTTTTGTTATTTTATTGGTTTTGATTTTCCGTCAAACCTTATTATACCTAAATCAATCTTTATTTTCATCATGTATATATTGATCAATGGATTTTTTAAATTGTATCAGTGTTTTTTAAGTTTCTTGATCATGAATAAATACAGTTTGAGGTTTCGATTAATCTGATTATTGCTCTACTATTTTTACTGTAAGATTTAATTAATAATAATAACCACGAGTTTTTTTGCTATCTAAACATGCTTATCTTATACATTATTTACTGTACACCATATAAAATTTTCTTTTACGTCATTCGTGATTCCTATGAAGAGAGCGTGGGCGTGTTCCTCGCTGTCTCTAACGACTCTCAGGTTTCAATTAGATACGAGAACTCTTGCTTCGCGACGTCTGTAGGCTAAGAGAAGTCTACAATTTGAAAGCGTCCTATATAGTAAACTCAAATATTTGATTTAGCTCTCCTAATAACTTAAGCTGCGGAAAATTTATCGGCATCAAAACTAATTCCAAATACTTAAATGAAAGCCGTTTAAGCAAAAACTTTCATGTATAAGTTCAAATAATTATTTTAAAGATGGTTCTTGGGGTCTTAGGTACAAAGTTCAAATATCATCGTTTTTGATTTTTTGCGAGGTTTTACAATTGTTTGATTTAACTTTCCAAACTTTAGCGGCGCGATCCGCATCCGAAACTAAATTCAAATAATTAGATGAAAACCATTCACCTAAAAGCTTTCCAGCGTCAGTCCAAAATATTAATTTAGAGACGGTTCATAAACCTGTGAATACACCCTAAATAAAAGATAAACGATAACCTTTGGTTTGAACTTAAGGACCTTATTCGGAAGACTATCTAGCTCTTATCGTTTTTATTCTCTAAGGTCCGCTCCGCAAGGGTTCAAAACAGCCCTGGATCAGATTAAATTGACTCAATTCAATTTTAAAGACTATCGCTTAAGAGATTTGTTATTTGACGAGGGTCAGATAACGTAAATTAAGGAAATTAAAATCGATCGTTTTCATTTCATGGAATATTCAAAAGATTTAATCATTCCTGTTTATTTCATTACCTTTGTTTGATGCTTTTGAATTTGTTTCGAAAGTAAAAGTGAATTTGGGTATTTAAATGTCAATTTATTGTATTGCTTTCATAGAAGATAATTAGCTAGATACTATGGATATTAGGTACCTAATAATGTTTCTAGCTAATTATTTTCGTGTTATCTGGCTACCTACTAAACTGGTAGAATAATGGAATAACTTTCTTCCTGCTTGTAAAGGCACGTGGTCAGTGAAGATAGAAATAAGCATCGGGAAAAAGGTACATATAAAATGTAATAAAGACAATTTTGATGTTTACAAAACAGGATATTAAAATTACGTACTGTTACTTTACGCAAACAATTAAATTATATTGGCAGCCTCCGTAGTGTGGTGGTTGAGCAGGTCGGCTCATAACCCGGAGGCGGCGCGTTCGATTCCCGCGGCTGGACAAGTACTTGTGCACATAAAAAAGGCCCAAATATGTGATCGTTGGGCGTTATTAGTATTTTATACAGGTTCAGTTAGGATGTTAAAACAAGAGGATAGATGAACTAATATTTAGCTTGCATTATCATTCCACAATGTTATCCACATTGCAACATGCTATATGTCTTATTATCATGTATTAGATACCTACTTTAGAGGCTGAAAATCTTCCGAGCACGCAGTCATTTGAGAGTATTCTGTGACAGTTGAAGTGAGTGATGGATGAGCTCTTATCGCATTTGATAACCTTCCGCTGTTGTCTCCCCCGCCTCTTCCTACCTCTGCATTAAGGTGATGTATCTCAGCGAAAGTGTTCATACCTTTAGCCCTAATATGTATTAAAATAAGAATATTTTTTTACTATAGGGTTTTTCCCAAAATTTATATTTTTTTCAGTGGACACTCTTATTTCTAGAATTAAGGTATTCTGAGTACTTATTTATTTGTTTCAATAATCGTTAATACAAAACTAAAGGTATAAAAGGTATTAATAATAATAAATAATACTCAAGGTATTCTATGTTGATTTCGGTAGTATAAGCATTTTGTGAACAAATATTGAAACAAGAGTAGGACCACCAGGGTGTTGATCACGAAACTTTGATTGCAATGCAACAGGAAAAATTTCCATACTACTTATGCACAGAAGCTGCGTATTCAAAATGTCAAATCCATACAAATTTGTGTTTCTGTTCTCTTATCGCAGGTGCCATAAAAGTCGGCTATAAAGTGTATTCTAACTTAGCCGACTCTCTTGGATATATCCAGAGAATGGGCTGCATTTTCCTCGGTACATTAAAATCTACAGGAATTATACGAAGACACTTCCCTTCAAAAACAACCTCTCTATAATAAGCGTCAAAAGTTGAGGTTTTATGGGGGAGGTCTATGTTCAGCAAGTGGACGTCTTCCGACTGATCACGTGGGATAACGATTCGGAAAAGATCATTAAAACCATAAATTGCCACACCAAGATGACGAAAAGCAAAATACAAAAGCAAAAGCTTATAAGTAGGTTACAACAGGCATTCTTATCGCTAAAAAGCGATTTAAAAAGAACTAGACCAAGACTAGACTATCTTAATTATTTCCTCCTTCATAAACGTCATAAAATGTCACATTGAAAGGTTACCTGAATCTTGCATCTAATGGATCCGATTTTGACGGTCGTTGGTCTACAAAGTGTAGAGCCAGCTTACGCTACGTCTTCCGGTGCGTGGTAACTCGAGAACCTCTCTTTCTCAGCGGCGGTCGGTGTGAGCGATTTGGCCTGCTTATTGTTATTTAAACTTGCTAAAATTGAAATCAATATACCTGCGTATATACTCATTTCAGTTTTTATCAAGAAACAAAAACTAAGTACAATATGTAGCTCAAATACTTGTTCTTTGTCTGGATGTTGTGGGACTGTGGTCCTCGTATTTACTGGGTCCCTAGACACAAGGAATCTTAGTTGGGTCTAGGATCTATCACCAGATCTCAGTCGCTAATAATATTGCGAACAGTTAATTAATGAAACGACTTGCCGGCGTCCTTGTTTCCAGTTAACTTATACCCTGGAAGTTTTCAAGTCAAGAGTGGATTTGTATCTTCTAGGCGAGTTCGCTCTATCTGAGACTGCATCATTGCTTAAAATCAGGCGAGATAGTTTTTTTTTTTACTTTAAACTTGTCTAGCATTTGACTACGCTCTCACCTGATGGGAAGTGACGTTGCGAAAGAAGGTGTAGCATGCTAGCCAAGTAAATACCTATTCATTCTTTTCTTGAAAACGCCCAGGTCACATTTCGCCGGAAACACAGACGCTGACAGAGCATTCCATTCCTTAGCCGTTCTAAAGTATCAAACGACAGTGGTCAAATTATTTGCTTATTAATTAATAAAAAAAGGCATTAGTAGTAAAACGTTCTGATTTAAAAAAAACTTAAGCTGGTGTCATAGTCATACTACTAGTTCAACTTTTTAATATTCATAAAACGTCTCGCATGTTGACAAAAATCGACTATTTTACGGAAAGAATACAGCATATTTGCGGAAGAGATACAAGTTGAACTGAATAGGCAAGATGTTATCAGTAGCGTATTCTGCTTTGACGGAAGGTTAATCGCTGAAATAGCCTCGGTGTTTGCATTTGGTGCTCTCAAGCAGCTTCCTTATCAATTTTTTACTAAACTTTATTCCCCCATCGGGATAAATTAATGGGTAATTAGGGAAACTAAGTGAATAGTGAGTAAGAGTTAAATAAAATTTCTTTAGGTCCATCTATCGGCCGGTGTAACTTTGTTTTTGCTTTGTTTAATCTTAATGTCGCCATCTTGACAATTAGAAATTGTCATTTTACTGGACATACCAACGTAATAATACAAATTATAAGTAATTTTCAACCTTGTTATATTGACAATGGAGATCTACGTTACCCAACAACTTTCAATTTCAGTTCGCCGTCACGCATTCACCAGCTTACTCTCTAAGTCAAGCGTAAAGAAGTTTTACTTCAAAATGGGGGGCTAAGTCGACGTCAATCGCTTTAACTTGATACTGATAAGTAGATTCTTGGATGACATATTATTTAAAGTTATTTCGAATTAGAAAGGAAAATACTGAATCATTTTAGATGAAGTTTCTAGGGTTAAAATAAAGTAGAGTAGAGATAGACCTCCTTATTGTCCTTATAGTGTGTAGTCGGTTGAAAAAATATATTCTCTTGTAAATAAGTTCTCGATAAACAGTAACTTAAGTGCCATATCACCTAAATATAAATGGCTACATATTGACCATCAAAACTGTTAAATTGTATCAGTTACTTTAATTAGCTTGAAAAAAAGGACAATCGAATGACCTCGCTTTGACCTTATCCAAACCATAATTACAAAAAGTTGTCTTCAAGTGAGAGGATATGTTTTTTAACCTCAAAAAAAAGAACGCAAGGAAAATTCGATTACGTGCGCTTTAATTGATGAATACTGGTATTTTGTTGAACCTGAAACTTTGGTATTGAACAATATCGTTATTGAGTTGTACAATGTCCCCTTAATTTCTTGGTATAATTATAATAATAACGCCCAACGATCACATACATAGATCCTGGACTCTAACTAGGATTCCCTGTGTCTAGGGATCCAGGAACTACGAGGACCATGGTCCCACCACACCCAGACTCAGAACAAATACTTTCGCTTTTATTCTGTGCACATATACTTGTCCTGACGCCGGAATCGAACCCGCTGCCTCCAGGTTATGAGTCGATCTGCTCAACCACCACACCACAGAGGCTATCATGTCACTTATTATTTTTTAAAAGCTGAGGCATAATTGTTATGCGATACCATAGACTAACCATCCAATTAGGATGGTCTACTTTAGAAATAAGGTCAACCGAAGAATACGATTTTGTTGATTTCGGAGAGATAAACAATTTTGTGGCCAGATTTTTCCAAAGCATAAAGTGTTGTAACTATTGAATTGAAGTGTAATCTGAAACTGAACTGGCCTTATTTATAACTAGCTGATCTAAAACTAGTTAAATACCTTTAAACTTTGCAAAAAAATCTTACCGCCCAGTAAAATCTCACATAGAGTTTGATTCTTCATTTTTAGAACAAGATTAAGGTATGTTCTACCTTTCATCAAGCAAACTTCCAAATCTACCAATTAATATAAATCGAAAACTCTCATAATTATGTTTATAAGTATTTGAACAAAACTAAAATAACATTTAAAACCATGCATTAGCAAAACTTAATCTAAGAAGTTGCTACCAGTAGGCAACGTGCCGTAAATTCTGGCGGCATTGCCCCGTTGAATGGCAATGATTAATCGTTAGGCTAAATAGCAGCAATTCTATCGAGGCACCACGTGACCAAAATAATGGTCTCTCATAATTTAAACTTAAATAAAAAAAATAATGTGCCTTCCTTCCTTAACGGGACTTCCTGTGAAAGTACCTACTGTGGCTATCTCAGGAGATTGCCCTTTCAAATAAAAGAGAATCCTCAAAATCATTTCACAATTCAAACATTTAAAAGTAGTTTAATAATAAATTTAACAAATAAATAAATATTTGTGGACATTTCACACAGTGTCATCTAGCCCCAAATTAAGCGAAGCTTGTACTATGGGAACCAGATAACGGACACAATACTTAGATACTTTTGTTTGTTGAGACACAGAACAAATATCGATATTCATCACAAAAATATTTGTCTTGGGTGGTACTCAAACCCATAACCTACAGTTCAGAGGGCAGGGTTACTAACAACTGAGCTATCGACCCAGGCTACAGCTTAAATATAGTAGTATACTAGCGGCCCGTCCCGGCTTCGCTCGGGTGGACGTTTATTTATTAAACATTTTATAATATACGAAAAACAAGGTATCACGCACCGGCGCCATCTTCTTAAAATGTTGGTTTGTCCTGAATTTTTCCTGAATTTTCTTTGCTATAAACCTCACGGAGCCCAAGACCTTTCCAACGAATGCAAAACCGTGGAAATCGGTTCGTGCGTTCTGGAGTTATAGCGTCAGGAAGGAAAACCCGACTTATTTTTATATAGTAGATTATAACTTGTGGCAATGTGAGATCATTGCGTTATATAACTTTCTTGGATAGTATAGTCGTGCCAAAACGCACTGGTCTGTGCTCTGTTCTCATTATTTAACTTGTAGATATTGGGTATCACACTTCGAAACTAATGGCTTCATATCAAATATTGACTGTTTAGTTATCGCATTACGTCATCCAGTAGTTCGCGCGGCAAGAACCCACTTGAGTTTTGACAACTGCCGTTTTATGCAAATAAACAGCAAATAATATGACAGATATAAAGAATTTAGCAACTAACGCATAGATAAAGAACAAATAAATATAACTCAATACGAGAAACTTTCAAATGCGTTGACCTAACATTTATAAAACCAGAACCATTCAGTAGATAACAGCATAATAAGAAACCAAAGAACAGTTTCGATTTCAAAATATACATTTTTACTGCTTCTATCAAGGACTTTAGATTTCATTTATAATAGATAATATCAAAATTTAAAACTAGTCTGTTTTTTCTGCCTATTGATGACTAGCGTTTTCCTGCGGCTTCCTCAGCGTCTACAGTACTATTACCTACTATTATTGATTTTATGGTACACGTCAGAAATGCGCAAGCATTTTCAGTTAAGTCATACAGCTTGATTGCAACAGGTTGATAATAAAATTTGTATGCATTTGACAATTTCAATACGCAGTCTATGTGCTAAACAATTCAGTAGTTTCTAAGGTTATATGTAACAAACAGACATAAAAGAGATATGCTACACTTCTATATTAAAAATATTTCTGGGTTCAGTGACTTGTAAATAGTCAAAACCACTTAATTTTTCAAAAATATTTATTAAAATTTTTATAAATTTAAATACGAGGCTTTGAAAATATAACAGATTTTGATTTCTCGGCCGGACTTTGCCAATAATTTAATCGATTAAAATGCTTATTTATATTTATTAGTGCATTTAAACTTGGCCAGGAAGTTGAACAGAACTAATTAAAATTAAGATAACACTAAACTAGTTTTAATGCTCATTTATATTTGTATCATTACCATTAACTATCCAAATGCATTGGTAATTAACTAACTATTTTTTTTAGGGTTCGTCTGTATGTACTGTACATAAGAAAGAAATAAATAAAATACATTTATTGTATACGTCATTATAATAGGTCTTTACCTATGAAATTGCCGTATTGCAGTACAGACTTTTTCAAACAAAAAAAAGTTTTGATTGGCTATGAATTCTAAATTAAAATTAATTTTGTTTTAAAAATATGACATTCTATTTACAATATAAGTCTTTTGTTTATTGATTAGCGTTGTATTTTCATTACATTTCAACATTTTTCCTCATAATGGATACTTTGAAATTTCGTGTAATTATGGAATATGAGTTCCATCGTGGCGCCAACGCGGCACAAACGACACGTAACATCAACAACGTTTACGGAGAGAACTGTACAAACGAACGTACAACCCGTTATTGGTTTGCTCGGTTCCGTTCTGGGAATTTTGACTTGAAAAATGAACCTCGTGGTCGTCCGGAAACTTTGGTCAACAATGATGAATTAAAGGCGATTGTGGAAGCTGATGAATCTCAATCTACAGCTGAGCTGGCAGCAGCTTTTGATGTTAGCATCAAAACAATATTGGTCCATTTGCGACAGATTGGCAAGATAAAAAAGCTTGATAGATGGGTGCCCCACGAACTTAACGATCGCCAGCGCAACGTACGCGTCGAGACTTGCCTTGCGCTGCTTAACAGGCACAGAAATGAAGGAATTTTGAACCGAATTGTTACGTGCGACGAAAAATGGATTCTTTTTGACAATCGAAAGCGCTCAGCATGTTGGTTAGATCCTGGTTCGGTACCAAAGCAATGTGCAAAACGAAAAATGACCCCTAGAAAGGTGATGGTCACAGTTTGGTGGTCTAGTTCTGGTGTGATTCATCATAGCTTTTTACAAAACGGCGAGAGCATTACTGCAGATGTGTACATTAAAGAACTGACCACAATGATGGTGAAACTCGCACGTCTGCAACCAGCTTTGGTCAATCGGTCGTCTCCACTGCTACTTCACGACAACGCGCGACCCCATACTGCACAACAGACCGTCTCTAAGCTGCATGAGTTGGGTTTGGAAGCTCTCCCTCATCCGCCATACTCACCAGATCTTGCGCCTACCGACTATTACTTTTTCCAAAATTTGGACAACTTTTTAGCGGGAAAAAAATTCAATTCCCGAGAGGCAGTACAAAACGCCTTTGAAGAGTTTGTCGTCTCCCGTCCTGCTGATTTTTTCAAGAAGGCCATCCATAAACTGCCGCAGCGTTGGCAAAGATGCATTGATTGCAGGGGTGATTACTTTGAATATAAGAAATAAATAAGTTCGAAAAAAAAATACTTTAACTTTTTTCAAACAAAACGGCAATTTCATAGGTAAAGACCTAATATTTCACATACATGAAAAAAAAGAACAAATAATAGATCGTACAAAATTTAATGTAATGTGACGTCATAATATAGGTGCCAACTCAGCATGTAATCAAGGCCATAAGACCTTAATAACTGATAACATCTGAATCCTTTACAGTATTATAAGTTCTAAAGTTATTTTTAGTAGTCATTTCAGGGTATAGTTTCAGTAAATTATATGAAGCAGCTGAGCGATCATGTAACTCGATTGCAACCAATACAAACACAAGTTTAGATTTTAGATTTGACAGTTTCAATACGCAGTTTATGTGCATTGTTAGTATGGGAATTTCTACTGTTGCATTGCAATCAATTCAAAATGGCGTTCAAGAGGGAAAGCTTTAGCTTCAGCGGGCGACATCTACCGGCGAATGATCATAATATTGTAAGAGACTTGGACGTAAAAATAAAAGTACGTCATAAAAAATGGTTATATTTATAATCGGCCCTGGTTCATAATTATTTGAAAGTCGTGAATTCATTAATTTGTTTCCTATTTTTCAAAATTAAGTTGTTTTTTTTTTTTCTGGTTGGCAACATTGGCTGGAGCGTGATTGGACGAGAAGGTGGGCAAAAAAACCGACCAGACTTTTACGCCTGTCTGTACTAAAGTTAAACCGTTCCTAAGTTCGCACTTATCCTTCTGTGACATACCCAAATGCATTGCAGTAGGTATTAGTTTGCTAAAGTTATAATGTACTTATATTAAAAGACGAAAAATACATAGAAGCTTAAGAGGTGCTCCTGGTTGTATTTACAATATTATATTTAAAGTGAAAGTCAAAGGATTATTCAAATAGGCTATTTTTAGCACAAGTCAGAATTATATTAGGTTCATAAAATTAAGTTATTATACTAAGCGTATAAAATTACAAAGTGCTTATTGTCAAATATTATATAGATACTAGCTGACCCGGCCAAGGATTGTTTTGCCATATAAATAAAAAAATAGGGGATGATGGAAGAAGGTAGAAAATTTACGGTTGTATGTAGTTTTTAATGCCACATCATAAAATGATTCTGTCCAAAAAAAAAAATTTGGGGTGTGCCACCCTTACCACTGGGATGAAAAATAGAGAACAACCTATTTTCAGACGTATCAAGTGTGAATATAAAATTTAATCAAAATCGGTTCAACTGTTTCGGAGGAGTATGGTTACAAACGTTGTGACACGTTTTTTTTTAAATATATAGATATGTATAGTTTCTGGTTTGACCCACTAAAGTCGTTACTTAATGCAACTTTGGATAGTTGTCGTAGTAGTAGCTTTGAGCAAATAATTATGTAGTATGTAGTCTCGTCATAACAATAACAACTATGTAGATAGTAAGCAAGTAGTTGCACTTCAATAAAATTTCCCTAAGGTCATGTGCAAATATTGATACAGATTGATAAAGCGACCCTGCATTGTTTTATTACTCATACATTGCCTTGATCTGGTCTTCCGTATACCTTTCTCTGATATTTGTATACGCTTTCAAATAAACATCTTATGCGATTTGTAGATCTTCAAAATGTATCCCAAAAATTGTCTTAGCATGGCTGTAACCTTTCAACGTTTTAACTACAAAAGACAATTTTTGTAAGATAAATAACGGCTAAAACTCACGTCAATTAAAAGTCGAAATTACTCCGACCAGGTTTCGGACATATTCGATGTCCTTCTTCTGGGAGCCTGGTCGGAGTAATTTCGACTTTTAATTGACGTGAGTTTTAGCCGTTATTTATCTTACAAAAATGTGTCATACTCACGATAGTTTTCAAACTAAAATTACAAAAGACAATGTCGAAAAACATAAAGAAGCGGGAACAAATGCGTCAGAAATAAAAGCACTTGCGACACTAAGGTCTCTGGAAGGTTCTAAACCCAAGTGACATTAAGTACACATCATTAAAGGAAAGTTGTTCTGGCGATACTCAAAATCCGCCGAAGGCTCTTCACGTGGGCGTAAAATACAAATGAATGAAAACTTCGGGAGGCATTCGGTAACGGTCGGGCATCTCCGCCGCCCAAGGTCAGGGGTGGGGGTCCGACCCCATTTCCAAAGGGATCGATTTGGCCGCCCCGGCGGTACCCGAATTCGGGGTGCTTAGGTTTCGACTTGCGTTTTCAATGTCAAGTGATTCATGTTTTCGGCTAAAGTTCGTGCTTATTGCCTGTTTCCGTGACTTCGGAATGCATGTTCAGGTTATGATTGCCGATAGAAGTCGTTTTGTCTTTTTTTTACAGACTTATTTACTTTCACCCGTCAAATCAAAACTAGCCGTAGGTACTATAGCAGCAACTTTTATCACGGACCGATAACAAATATTTGATGTTCTGTTTTTCTACTTAATTGCGTCTCGAGTTTGTCTCCAGTTTGTGCTGGTCTCCGGACCCTTTAAACCAAAGAACCTAAATTAACACATTATTCTTTATCTGTTGATTCTAGCTATATATATTTCTTTTTATATGTATATATAATTATATCTGTAAATATATAAAAGAAAGACAGGTTAGTTACACTATTTATTACTCAAGAACGGCTGAACCGATTTGGTTAAAAATTGGTGGGGAGGTAGCTTAAAACCAGGAGATGGACATAGGATACTTTTTTTTATCCCGTTCGATCGCGGTTTACTAATTCACCAGTGCAAAGCTGGGGCGGATCAACTACTAAACGTATAAAAATATAAAACGAGTGCTTTAGACCTCACGACTTAAGTGAAACGTTTTTAGTTTGGCTCCATCTGTCGGCCGGTATAATTTTGTTTTAGTTTTTCTTGACTTCTTCTTCTCTTCGTTAATGGCCTTCTATCTATCTTCTATCGCTTTTTAGTGAGAATTCTGCCAATGTCAAGTAAGGAATCTTTGTACGGTTATGTCATGTCAAAGTCTTGTTGTGTCTGTCAAAATGCCACAGTATAATAAATGATGGATATTTTGGGGTCGTTGAAAAGAATAGATAATAATCCACTTATGACACCTTATGACACGTTAAAATTTAAAAATACCGGGTTATTGAAAAAAAATCTAAATTAATCACAACCGCCATTTTCGATTTCTTTTTAATTCGGTTGTTTTTCTTGACATTTTTAAATTGTCATTTTCCCGGACATACCAACATCAATACTGGTTTTTTTTTTTGGCTGGAAAGCGAAAAAGATTGCGTCACCGCATTGTATTATTTTCCAAAACTTGTGTTATTTTCAGTGTTAGTGCATAAAATTGGTGGCATTCTATTCGCTAAGTGCTGGATTACAGGCGTGAGTGTGGGAAAATGGTGTAATGATGGTGAAACGTTTCTTTTCGTGTTGTTTCCAAAACTCCATAAAAGCTTCAAGTAAAGTTGCCACCACTTTACTAGGAGTATGACTTTGACTAGACTATGACTTGACTATGACTTGACTATGACTTGACTATGACTTGACTATGACTTGACTATGACTTGACTATGACTTGACTATGACTTGACTATGACTTGACTATGACTTGACTTGATGACTGTTACTTGACACATATTTGCGTGAAATATCATTAACTTGATAAAATATCAATTACTTGACACTGGCTAAATACACAAAAGTGTGGAGCCAAAACATAAAAAAAAGTCAATACTTTTTTGTTATGTTGACATTGGAGATCTACGTTTACCAACAACTTTCAACTTCACCTCGCCAGCTTACTCCCCAAGTCAAGCGGGCGTAAAAAAGTTTCTCTTCAAAAATAATAGTTGATAATATTCACTAGCTATTGCTATGCTACAAGAACGCTATAACCAAATGAGTTTACCTAAAATATATAAAATTGCTAATGTATTATGGACAGTGCATAAGTTACAAAGTGCTTTCTTTTGCATAAAACATTATATGGATACAATCACGACGTCGCCCGGTGGTCGGTAGATGACATGCAAATTACCTTATGTCTTTGATAAATTCACCAACGACGTCTGTAAGAACTGGTCTTCGTATTAAGCTCCATGAAGTCTCTCAAACACGCCTTGTGTTTGTAAAATTATATGGAACTTATATATTCTGCATAAAATTATAGGTAATAGCTTTGGTTCTTATTGCTCAGCTGCGTGCTATTTTTTACTTTCCACACTTGTTTTAATTAGCACCCGTGGTTGGCCTCATTGGTGAAAGAAAAGTGTTTGCTATTGCTATTTTAATAGAGCTGCTTTCTGCAATAAAATCCCATTCTTTTTTTCTTTTATATCTTTTTTTTATGTTAAATAATGATGTGGAGCTAACCGTTCGCCTGATGTTAAGCGACGCGGCTGCCCATATCAGTTGCATTGTCACTCGAAACTCTAAAGTATAGAGTTTTGCTTGACACTGTACTGCGCACGTTATCCTGAGACAACAGTACAATCTAGTAATAAGATTACTAAACTGTGAGATCAGGTCATAAAGTCTCTTTTGCCCAGTAATTTCACTAGCTACAGTGCCCTTCAAACCGGCACACAGCAGTGCATGCGCACTACTGCTTGGCAGCAAAATGAAAAGCAAAGTGGTGGTACCTACCTAGACGAACTTTGCAGAAAAGTCCTACCACCTAGTTTCTTTTCGCAATTGTGCGCAAAAATCTTGAAAAAGTCAAACGGCGGTAGTTTGTGGCTAGATTTTAAAAGAACACGAGTGCTTTAAAATATTGTTGGGAGAGGCTAGGTTATAAGTCTTTATTAATTTTCTCCATCAATTAGGTATGATTACCATCCATTATGAGGTTTTCAAATATTTTTTGATCCATACTAAGTTCTGCGAATAAAAGTAAAAAATAAAGATATAAAATATGGTTATCTTTTATATCAGTAAATCATTGTTAACTTTCAACAGTCTTATAGTTTATCATATCATATGTCGACATCAATTTTTTAATTGACAAACATTGATAGTGACCCCTTTTCACTTATACGGTCTGCGATTGCTAAAGTTTCACTCATATTCATAACAGTGGCAACTTTTTAAGCACTCATGATATACAAACAAACTATGACAGAAGCTAAATTATCTAAATACTTATGTTGAGATAAACTTAGCCTACTAGAGGCTAAATTTTGTAAACACTCATGCTATGATGAACTGAATTCTCTAACCGCGCACACTAAGACGAACTAACTATTATATAAAAGTCACAAAATTTTCTAAAAACTTATGCTAAAACAATGTGACCATAACAGTGGCTTAATTTTCTAAGCACTCGTGCTAAATGAACTATTAACTATAGCAAAAGCTAAACTCTCTAAGCATTAAGATATGCTAAGATGAACTATAACAGGCTTAATTTTCTAAACACTCATGCTAAGATGAACTAATAACCATAACAGAGGCTAAATTTTCTAAGCTCTCATGTTAAAATGAAACTACTATAACAGTGGCTTAATTTTATAAGCATTCATGCTAATATAAACTAATAACTATAACAGAGGCTAAATTTTCTAAGCACTCATGTTAAGATGAACTTACTATAACAGTGGCTTAATTTTATAAGCATTCATGCTAATATAAACTAATAACCATAACAGAGGCTAAATTTTGTAAGCACTCATGTTAAGATGAACCTACTATAACAGTGGCTTAATTTTATAAGCATTCATGCTAAGATAAACATTAGTTTATTAAACTATATTAAACTATAACAGAGGATAAATTCTCTTAGCACTAAGATGACCTAACCATAACAGTGGCTTAATTTTATAAGCATTCACGCTAAGATGAACATTAGTTTATTAAACTAATTACTTAATTTCCTAAGCACTCGTGTGATGAAATATAATACAGATAATATCTGGTATCTCATACTAACATTAGTACATATGTAAATGTTGGCTGCTTGTATGGCTTTTGTTGGCAGGTGGGACGATGGTATTTTTGGAGGTTAATCATAATATCTGTTTATTAACATTTAACGTCATAACAAATAAGTATTATGTAATATATGAACAGGCAAAACATTAAAGATAATAATGTCAAATCAAGTTTTAACAAGGAAAACTGATATCTAGAAAATTATAATTTGGCTTCGAGTTGAATAAGCTAGACTAATAGGAACCGGGTTTTTTATTTGAATTCGTATAAACATAGATGAATATAATTATTACTTTTATAGTTATATGTTTTATTATAACTTATTCTTTTCTATTCTTCAACAAGTATTCGACTAGGTACCTAACTAAAAAAAAGGTAGGATTCCAATAAATCCCATCAAATCAATCATATCTTATATTTTTTGAAACTGATCCCACAAAATGTTATTTTAAATGCCCAACAAAAAATTGCTAAAGTTAAACTAAATAAAAATAGTAATTATTTTTTCTATAATAATTCCCAACTAATTATAGGTTCAGATTAATAAAAGGTAACTCAATTGCATAATCAAGCGTCTAAGAAAAGGTACATAAACGTACGCAGTTGCGCATTATTAGACGGCCATTCATTCAATCTAAGCTAGTACTGAGTCACTTGTATAAATTAACGAGTAATATATAATTTAACTAGCTCTGGCACATAATTTGAGTAATATTTTTACCCTCGCTATGTTTAAAGCTTGTTTAGCACCGAATTTGTTATACATTAAGTTATTTAAGTGAGGACCTAGTGCTAAATCAATGCGAGGTTTACTGGTTTTAGATAATAAAGCATGTAACCTTTGACTATGTATTATAAAACTGGTTGCGAAATAAAATATAATTACAATAATAAAATTATACCCTGTGACAAGTTTAAAACCTCAAAATTAGCTATGCTCTTTGGTGAAATATACCCTATGCTATGGGAAATTTAAGATCTTTGATTATGATCTTTTGGGGGTTTATGTTTGCTCGCGTCCGTAGGCTTTAACCCTAGTTTCCCTACACGTGACCCCTGGGTGGTGCCAAAAGAGCAACCAAATAACTGGTGGAAGGCCTTAGCCGCCGGCTTAGTTACCACCCATTAGACAAAACCACGATGCCAAGCGACTCGTCGTGTTCCATCGTGATGTCTAATGAAGCCGTTCTGACGAGTAGATGTGGACAGTTGTGTTGGGTATGCAGACCGGTATTGGTGATGGAGATGCTTTCGCGTCGGAGACCTTGCTTCGGAGGGTAGCGGGATCCGAAGCACGGTGCTCTCTGCTGGCCGACCGCAAGTTGTAGGGGGCCCAAGTAGTAGTCTAGCCAACTACGAAAGGCTGCCCCACCGCTTGTGTAAAATCCTGAGGTTGTCCACAGGGCCAGTTGGCGACTGGAAGTGAGGAACTTGTGGGCAATTTCAGGGGGGTTCGGGCGTCCCCGCAGTCTCCGCGCAAGTTCTCCATTGGCGTAGGAGCTTCTCTATTACTGAAGGTTAGCATCCCAATATCTCGTCCACTTCCTACTTGTCTACCTAACTCACCCAACTAAGAAAAAGTCGAAAAAATTGAGCAAGTTTAAACGGCAGATGCACGTCCTCACTCTTAAAGTGCACCTCACAAATATTCGTGGGCTGCACTCAAATCTGCAAGCGGTCCATCATCATCTGGAGACCAACAAACCGCACTTGCTCTTCTTGACTGAGACGCAAATAGGATGTCCATCAGACACGGCATATCTGGACTATCCAGGATTCATCTTGGAAAACCGCTTCCTTCCACGCGCTGGTATCTGCGTTTACGTCCGTGATGACATTTGCTGTTTGCGTCTCCGAAACCTTGAACATCCCCACTTTTCGGTGATTTGGGTGCTTGTGGACACCGGCATTGAGAAAATTCTCTATGCTGGTGTGTACAGATCACATAGCGGACCGGGAGACAACTCTTCTAATGGAGTATCTCAGTGAAACGGCAGATGTGGCTCAGCAACGCTATCCTTCGGCTCAGCTTGTTGTTCTGGGGGACTTTAATGCTCACCACCAGGAGTGGTTAGTCCCACACCGGATCACGGACCACGCTGGGAGAGAGACGCGTAAGCTCGCTTTGGCGCTCAATTTAACGCAGATTGTTAAAGAGCCAACGCGAGTGCCTGATATTGATAGCCACACTGCTAACTGCCTCGACCTTCTGCTCACGACTGAACCAGACCGATACTCTGTGGCGGTATCCTCACCCATTGGTAGTTCCGATCACTGTCTGGTCAAGTCCGTTTCAGTATACTCCCCGCCTGACCCAAGCCTTAAGAGCAATCGGCGTGTCTGGAGATACAACTTAGCAGACTGGGACGAGATGCGACATTTCTTCGCTTCATATCCTTGGCGGCAAACGTGTTTTTCTTCTGGAGATCCGACGGTCTGCGCGAATGCGGTTACTGAGGTAGTATGTCGGGCTATGGAATATTTTATTCCATTTTCCGATAAACCCGTGACCAGCAAAGCCAGCCCATGGTTTGGAGCCGAATGTGCACGTGCTGAAGCGCAGAAGCATGCGGCATATCTGGCATGGGCTGACACTCGAAAACGCAAGGCCTCGGACACTCGAGCTAAGAAGAAAGCCTTTAACGTTGCCGCCAAGGCCTGTAAGAAGGAATTAAGGAAGGCTCGTTTCAATCATATTGGTCGAATAGGGACTAAACTTGCTTCCTACCCAGCGGGTAGTAAGGCTTTTTGGTCCCTAGCCAAATCGGTTGAAGCGAACTTCTGTCGATCCTCACTGCCTCCATTATTGAAACCAGACGGATCGCTGGCTCACACTGCAAAAGAAAAAGCAAACTTGTTTCCCACTCTCTTTGCAGAAGCTTCGCGTTTAGATACTGCTAATGAGGTACCTCCCTGCCTTCCACAATGCGGTGTTTTCATGCCGGAAATACGCATACGTCAGAAGGAAGTACTAAAAACATTACGCAGTCTAGACGTGAACAAAGCCAGTGGTCCCGATGGTATACCTGCAATTGTACTTAAGAGCTGTGCACCCGAGTTGTCTCCCATTCTAACACGCCTATTTCGCCTCTCTCTAGACACCGGAATAGTCCCTATGAGTTGGAAGCTAGCCAACGCACAACCTGTACCTAAGAAGGGCAGTCGTGCTGATCCTGCCAACTATCGACCCATCTCAATTACCTCCATTCTCTGTAAGAGTATGGAGCGTATAATTAACAACAAGCTCTTGGCATACCTTGAAGACAATGATCTCCTCAGTGACCGGCAATACGGATTTCGCCGAAACCGGTCCACTGGGGATCTTCTCGCGTATGCCACTCACATATTGAGCGAAGCCTTAGAGATGCATGGAGAGGCACTTGCTGTATCTCTAGACGTCTCTAAGGCATTTGATCGGGTCTGGCACGACGGTCTTCTGAATAAGCTTCCATCTTACGGACTACCTGCTGGTTTGTGCACTTGGATATCAGACTTTTTGAGGGAACGATCGCTTAGAGTAGTTCTTGATGGCTGCTCTTCCGATCAATTAGCTATTAATGCTGGTGTACCTCAGGGGTCAGTTCTTTCAGCAACACTATTCTTACTCCACATCAATGATTTGCTAAAGCCCGGTACCTTTGGGTATGCAGATGATAGTACTGTTGTTGAAAGATACACATCCAGTGCCCGAGCCAGTGGTGACGATGTCCGGATTGAGAGAGAGGCTATGGTTGAGCGCATGAACCTGGCTTTGAAAGCCGTGTCCGATTGGGGCGATGCTAACTTGGTTAGGTTCAATGCTGCAAAAACACAGGCGTGTTTATTCACTGCTAAAAAGAGCCCACTCCATCTGGCTCCTTCATTCCGTGGTGTATCTGTAAGTTTAGGAAACCATCTTGAGCTTTTGGGTGTTGATCTCACGTCAAACCTAAACTTTGGATCCTACATCGAGTCCAAAGCCAAAGTAGCTTCAAAAAAACTCGGCATATTGTCCAAGGTAAGGCGGTACTTCACACCTGGACAGCTTCTAAATCTGTATCAAGCACAAGTCCGATCGTGTATGGAGTACTGCTGCCACCTGTGGAACGGGTCTGCCAAGTACCAGCTTGAGGCTCTGGACTCGATTGTACGGCGTGCCAAAAGGCTCATTGACGACGACACTTTGGTTGGTGAAAGGCTCCAGAGCCTTGCACATCGACGTAAGGTGGCAAGTCTGTCGGTTTTTTACAGATTACACCACGGTGAATGCGCTCAAGAACTGCATGATCTAATTCTCCCATCACCATTCCACTACCGGACTACTAGACGCTCGGCTAAGCGCCATCCTTTTGTGGTCGAAATACCACCCATTCGTACCAAGCGATTTGACTCAACGTTCTTAATTAGAACGGCTAAGGAATGGAATGCCCTGCCAGCGTCTGTGTTTCCGGCGAAATATGACCCGGGCGTGTTCAAGAGAAGAGTGAATAGGTATTTACTTGGCTAGCATGCTACACCTTCGATCGCATCGTCACTTCCCATCAGGTGAGAGCGTGGTCAAATGCTAGACAAGTTTGAAGTAAAAAAAAAAAAAAAATCTTCCAGGAAATCTAAGATTTACCAGCTCTTTCTGGTAGTAGTCTGAAATTTTGTGTGAGATGGCCTACCACGTAGTGGCGAAATTTTGATGTAGATTGCGTGTGAGTTGGGACTATTGACATTTTAGCAGCTAAATATAAATATCTCGCAAAAGTTTTGTAAATTCCACCGAAACAGACTAAAAACAGCCGATACAGTGGTTTGCCTATAGCCAATAACAAAATAAAAAAATTAAAAAAATGACGTGAAACAAATGCCTCTATTTTGGCCAAAGACTGACCAGTATATTGGGCACGTTGCGTATTGGTAGTGGTTTGTTAGGTTAAGTTTACTTTTTATTGTTTTGTTTTTTAATTTATAGTTTTAGTTATCTAGTTGTTAATTTTTAGCATAACCATCTAATAATAAAAAATAAAGGCACTTTGCCCTATAAAAAAAATTCAAAATAATCTGATTAAATTATTTAACGTATATAGTAAAATAATAATACTAATAATAATAATTAAAAAAAATAAGTTTTCGCGGGAAAGCAATAAAGATTGCGTCACCGCATTGTATTATTTTCCTAAATTTGTGTTATTTTCAGTATTAGTGCATAAAATTGGTGGTATTCTATTTGTTAAGTGCTGGATTACAGGCGTGAGTGTGAGAAAATGGTGTAATGATGGTGAAATGTTTCTTTTCGTGTTGTTTCCAAAGCTCTATAGAAGCTTCAAGTAAAGTTGCCACCACTTTACTTGGAGTATGACTTTGACTAGACTATGACTTGATTTGATGACTTCGACTGTGACTTGATACATATTTGCGTGAAATATCATTAACTTGATGAATTGAAGGGGTGAGAATAAAAAGGATTTAACTGATTTTTTTGACAAAATGACTTATGGATATCGTTGGATTCAGCGTGAAATTATCTTCAATAATACATTCTCAAAATACCGAAATGAGGTATAAATCTCGAGATTTTGAGTCTAAAAATGGTTTATCTGTCACAGGAATACAGTTTGCTTAGCATAAAAACATTACTATATTTATTATATTACATTATATTTTTACAGCAATTGTATGAATTAGTACTATATTTAGTAATTTTAAATAGAATTAAAACATTTTCAAGCAACTGAAACTCACATAAACCTTTTCTATTACCTTATAAGCACTCTACATTAAAATGACGCCGTTGACGTTTAAAGTCAATTTTCTCGAAACTGTCAATTTGTCAGTTAAATCCTTTTTATTCTCAACCCTTCAATTATCAATTGCTTGACACTGGCTAAATGCACAAAAGTGTGAAGCCAAAACAAAAACAAAAAAAAAATATATAATAAAATTACCACTAAATTCTATAATCAAGAAAATGGCAACAAATATTGTTATCTAGCAGCCATTGACTATAAATCGGGCTTTATTATCTTTGATAGCAGCGTTGAGTCGTGATAACCGAAGACTTCCTATTTGCGCGTAAACTGTTCATTGCGAAATAGCCGCGCGAACGCATTGTCTATACACTTCCCCGGAGTCTAACCTTGAATGTGACGACGTAGGCGTGCATCGAATAACAAATCGATCGACTAATATTTACATGTCAGATTATGACACATTTGTTTGGAAAGCATAATAGCTTACTAGGTGGTAAGATTTTTCTGCAAAGTTCGTCTAAGGTACCACCACTTTGCCAGTTATTCTACCGCCAAGCAGTACTATGTGTACTGTGTTCCGGTTTGAAGGGCGCTGTAGCTAGTGAAATTACTGGGCAAATGAGACTTTAACCTGATCTCAGTCTAGTAATCTTATTATTAGGCTGTGCTGATGTCTCAGGATGTCGTGCGCAGTGTATGTCACGCGAAACTCTATACTTTAGAGTTCTGAGTGACTCTACAACCGATAGGGATAGCACGTGTCACTTAACATCAGGCAAATGACTAGCTCGTCGTGTCTCATTCTTTAATATATAAATATATCAAACTTTTAAATCAAAAAATTAAATCCCGCTTTTTTATTAATGTTATATCATACATACTCGCCTTCGCAATCTAAAAAAGCGGTGTGTATTAAAAATTTTCGAGATTTTAAATATTTAAACAAAACTAAAATAACAAAAAGTTTAATAAAAATAAAATATGCTAAAGTAATAAATTCAAAATAATTTAACAAAAAGCACTGAACCAGGTATCTGTAGTAATGCAGCTAGAAAAATAAAAAAAATAGTTTTTTTAATTTTTTCAATGAGAAATTAAGTTTGGTATATCTATAGCTTTATCATAATTTAGACAAATAATAATAATAAAACGTATTTAGTTGTACCTAACAAAAACATTTGCTATGGTTTTATTATTGTTTAATTATACAAGTTACACGGCTGATGTGGAATAAAAACAAGTTCATACAGAATTAATGTAAAATAATGAATAATTTTGTGGCGTGCTAGCCCACGAAAAAGTTTCAATACCAGTCTAATAGAGAACTTTTCCAGCTAGTTGCTAGGGGCAACGAATGTTGTTGATATAGACTTCACATTAGAGAAAATTTTATTTTCCGCATTTGGTTTTTGTAAATATCTTTTTAATTAATATATCGTATACAAAGTCAATCGGCATATCATTAATTCAGCAAACCCATGGACCTCCTTCTATTACAACAAAAGTGTATCGAACTTCGCTTTACTGGTGACCTGTTTTGAACCGAAAGTCCACGTTTGCAGTAAATGTGTGTGATTTTGATTTTGTTGCTGATTGCGATAATTCTGATACTGATTCACATAAAAATGTCGCTCTCAACCGATAAGAACGAAGATGTTTGTCGTGTGGGCGTGCGCATTCCGCCGTTTTGGCCTGAAAAGCCGGCCATTTGGTTCGCGCAGATCGAGGGCCAATTCGCGATATCGAACATTACTACGGACAATACGAAGTTTTTCTACGTTATCGGCCAACTAGACCCGCAGTATGCTTCTGAGGTGGAAGATATAATCATCAACCCGCCCGACACCAACAGGTATGAAAAATTGAAGTCGGAACTTATCAAACGACTGTCCGCGTCACGAGAAAAGAAGGTCAAGCAATTACTTATGCACGCAGAACTTGGAGACCGTAAGCCATCTCAGTTTCTAAGACATTTGCAACATTTGGCTGGACCTGGAGTTCCCGAAGATTTTTTACGTACTATCTGGACTAGTAGCTTACCAAGTAGCACGCAAACGATAATCGCTTCGCAGATGATGTCTTCACTGGAAGCGCTCGCAGATCTCGCTGACCGCATCCATGACGTTGTTTCGCCTACAGCGCACGTAGCATCAACATCAAGTGCCATACCAGGAAGCTCTTTAGAAGCCATGAACCAACAGATTGCTGAACTTACCAAACAAGTGCAAGCTCTAACTGCGCAGGTGAACCGGCATTCACGTGCACCGAATCGTTCAAACAAGAAAACGCGCGGTCGTTCTAGCTCCACACGATCACAGTCGAACTATAGAAAATTTCCTGTGTGCTGGTATCATAGTAAGTTCGGCAATGAAGCAAGTAAGTGCGTAAAACCATGCGACTACCATGCGGGAAACGCGAACAGCAGTCGGTAATGGCGACGACCGATTGCCAAACTTCCGGTCGCCTATTTGTCACGGACGGCGCTACGAAGATGCAGTTTCTCATCGATACTGGCAGTGACGTATGTGTCTTGCCCCGATCAGCACTCAAGGAACGTCGTGAGAAAACAAATTATGAGCTGTGTGCGGCAAACGGTACACCCATTTCTACTTACGGCTACGCTCATTTAGTGCTGAACCTAGGCTTGCGCCGTGACTTTACTTGGCGATTCATCGTAGCGGACGTTACAAAGGCCATAATAGGTGTGGATTTTTTATCATTTTACAACCTCATCGTGGATTGTCGAAATCAACGTTTAATCGACAACACTACAAGCCTTACGTCCCCAGCTTCACCTGCACAGTCAACTGGGAACATTTCATCGGTAAAAGTTATTTCTGGAAATTCCGTATATCATAACATACTAAGCGAATACCCTGAGATTACTCGACCTTCCGGTGTCCACCGTGTTCCGAAGCATAATACCATGCATCATATACAAACTACTGCAGGGCCGCCAATAAGCAGCACACCACGAAGACTAGCACCGGATAAATTAAAAATCGCAAAAGACGAATTTGCAGATATGTTGAGGAACGGAACAGCCAGACCTTCAAAGTCACCATGGTCATCACCACTTCATCTTGCGCCTAAAAAAGATAACGGCTGGCGTCCATGCGGTGACTACAGAATGCTCAACGCTAGAACTGTACCAGACAGCTATCCCATTCGACACATACATGACTTTGCACATTGTCTCTCCGGCTGTCAAGTATACTCGGTTATCGATCTCGTAAAAGCTTATAATCAAATTCCTGTCTGCCCTGAGGATATTCCGAAGACCGCAATCACGACGCCGTTTGGTTTATACGAATTCCCGTTCATGACGTTCGGACTACGTAATGCCAGCCAAACGTTTCAACGATTTGTGGACGAGATGCTTAGGGGCCTTGAAGAGTTCTGCTTCCCGTTTCTGGACGATTTTTTGATCTTCTCACCTGATCAAGAATCACACAAGAAGCACCTTCATCTGCTCTTCAACAGACTAAAGGAATACGGCATGGTTATCAACACGAACAAGTGCATATTCGGTGTATCAGAGGTAACGTTTTTAGGACACAGCATCTCAGCAGCTGGCACTAAGCCGTTACCATCGAAGGTAGAAGCAGTTGCGAATTACCCTCCACCGAAAACCGTTAGAGAACTGCGAAGATTCCTAGGAATGGTGAACTTTTACAGAAGGTTTATTCCTGACGCAGCGCGGCATCAAGCGCCTCTGAATGCACTGCTCACAGGATCAGTTAAAGGTTCACATCCCGTGCATTTATCAGAAGAAGCTACTAAAGCATTCATCGCCTGCAAGGAAAGTCTCTGCCAAGCAGCACTACTCGCTCATCCAGACTGCCAAGCGAAGCTCGCTATAGTCACCGATGCTTCAGACACAGCAATGGGCGCAGCTTTACAACAGCATAGAGACGGCCTGTGGGAACCTTTAGCATTTTTCTCTCGAAAACTTTCGCCATGTCAACAGAAATACTCGCCTTACGACAGGGAACTTCTCGCCATCTACGAAGCAATAAAATACTTTCGTCACATGGTGGAGGCGAGAGATTTCATTATTTACACTGACCATAAGCCCATAACTTTCGCATTTCATTCACGAAAAGAAAAGTGCTCACCAAGACAGTTCAGACATCTGGATTTTATTTCACAGTTTTCCACAGATATCAGGCATATTTCAGGAAAGGATAACGTTGTGGCTGACAGTTTATCACGCATCGAAGAGATTACTCAGCCCATCGATCTATCCAAGCTTGCTCAAGCACAAAGCACAGATCCTGAACTAGAACAACTTTTGGATAGCGATACTTCTCTGCGCTTGACAAAAATCAAACTGCCTGGATCTCACACAGAAATCTATTGTGACAAGAGCAGCAATGTGGCCAGACCTTATGTGACCAAAGACATGCGACGGCAAGTGTTCGAAAACTTGCATTCTTTTAGCCACCCTGGCATAAATGCGACGACGAAACTGATATCGGAACGCTATGTATGGCCTAGTATGCGAAAAGATTGTAGAGAGTGGACTCGTTCCTGCCTAGCATGCCAACGATCAAAAATAACACGTCATGTCTCATCTCCATTAGCATCATTCAACTTACCTCGAGCCAGATTCATGAAAATCCACATAGATTTGATCGGACCTTTACCTCTTTCACAGGGGTATCGTTACTGTCTCACATGTGTAGATCGCTTCACACGATGGCCCGAGGCTATACCATTACAGGAGATAACAGCTGAAACAGTGGCAAAAGCTTTAGTTCACGGATGGATATCCAGATTCGGCTGCCCTGAAGATATCGTCACTGATCGTGGTCGACAGTTTGAATCAGAACTTTTTAAGCATCTGTCCCACATCATCGGATTTCAACGCAGACGAACTACAGCCTACCATCCAGCATGCAATGGACTCGTCGAAAGATTCCACAGACAGCTTAAAGCCGCCATTACATGTCATGCGACCAGCAGCTGGCTTGAAACACTTCCACTTGTACTACTGGGAATCCGGGCGGCATTTAAGGAAGACTTACAAGCGACTCCAGCTGAACTCGTATATGGAGAGACACTACGACTCCCAGGTGACATTTTTTGTCAATCGGCTGATGGCACAGAGGACTTGACAGTATACACTGAAAGACTGCGCACATTCGCCAAAAATTTGTTGCCATTACCAACTTCTCACCATGGGAATAACCGCTCCATATTCATTTTCAAAGATTTAGCAACAGCATCCCACGTCTTTCTAAGAGATGACACCTCGCACCCATCTTTTCAAGCAGCTTACACAGGCCCGCATGAGGTGATAGAACGAGGGGATAAAGTTTTCAAGCTCCGCATAAAAGGCAAAGAAGTCACTGTATCAGTCGACCGCATTAAACCTGCCTACATACTTCGTGAGTTGGACCATTCTCCCGCCGTGGCAGCACCCGAGACCCGAGACGCTCCAGTGACCACCACTCGATCAGGACGAACAGTGCGTTTTCCAGAATATTATCGCCCGTAGGACGGTCTCTGGAGGGGAGTGATGTGGCGTGCTAGCCCACGAAAAAGTTTCAATACCAGTCTAATAGAGAACTTTTCCAGCTAGTTGCTAGGGGCAACGAATGTTGTTGATATAGACTTCACATTAGAGAAAATTTTATTTTCCGCATTTTGGTTTTTGTAAATATCTTTTTAATTAATATATCTTATACAAAGTCAATCGGCATATCATTAATTCAGCAAACCTATGGACCTCCTTCTATTACAACAAAAGTGTATCGAACTTCGCTTTAATTTAATGTGTTTTGGCTTGTTGGGCATTACAGCTGGTCCAAGGTCATACCACAACGTTCTATGAAAACTAAAATGATTCTTTGTGCTAGGTTTTTTAGCATTTAGCTGAACGTATGCGACTCAAATATGCTAAATTATGTAAAAATGTTAGGTACATAACTTAAAAGCTTACTTCCTTTGAGTTCGTTATTTGTGACTGGAATCACCTGACACGTAATTGAAATATACACGGAGTAAATGGAAAATTATGAAATTAAATTAATACACTTAACTAACTTTCATTAAAATACAATTTAGAATCTAAAAACATCGAAAATTCTAGGTGGTAGGACTTTACTGCTAAGTTCGTCTAGGTAGGTACCACCGCTTTGCCAGTTATTCTGCCACCAAGCAGTAGTGCGCAAGCACTGTTGTGTTCCGGTTTGAAGGGCACTGTAGCTAGTGAAATTACTGGGCAAATGAGACTTTATGATCTGATCTCACAGTTTAGTAATCTTATTACTTGATTGTGCTGATGTCTCTGGATGACGTGCGCAGTGCAGTGTCACGCGAACCTCTATACTTTAGAGTTCCGAGTGACACTGCAGCTGATATGGGTAGCCGTGGTAGGGTAGGATCTTTCAGCAAGAGTTCGCCTATATAGGTATCACTGCTCCACCAGATATTCTGCAACGAAGCAGTAGTGTGCAAGCACTACTGTGTTCCGGTGGGAAGGGCACTGTAGCTAGTAAAATTAATGGTCAAATGAGACTTAATAACCTAATCTCACAGTCTTGTAACTAGACTGTACTGATGTCTCAGGATGACGTGTGCAGTGCAGTGCAACTCAAAACTATATTAATTTAGAGTTCCAAGTGGCACTTCAACTTGTTATAGGTGACCGTGACACTTACGAGTAACATTATGAATAACTAGCTCACGTCCTTGATTCACGAAGATAATAGTTCTGAAAATTTTAGTAACTAGCAAGATTTGGACTCGCGCCTTCCATCGAACTTACTGGATTAGACATAACAACTGAGATTTCTTTCAATAGGGTCCACTCTTCTTCTAGTGGACGTAGTCTTCTCGATCCTCTTATCCCGGCAACGGCCCAAGCCGAGGCTCGCACCCCAGGGGTGCCCTTGACTTGACTTTTGACGGCTGAGCGCCTTCAGCGCCTGTCCTCCCGCCCGGTGACGGTGTAAAGGTCGATAGAGACCAACAGCATTGGCTCGTTAAAAAAAAAAACAAATAAGCTACGGTCACAATATCTGTGTAGATAATAACAACAAAGACATGTTATAATGTAACCCGACACATCCACAGTTAGCAATTCACTGTCATAATAGCTTGTAGAAGCGTCATATCGACACAGCCACGTGTCACGCATTGGCGCCAGTTACCCAGCCAGCTAGCGCAGATTAATATAATTTTTGTTAATTGAAACGGACTTGTGACTCGTGATCAATTGTAACAGTTTCGGATTCTGGAACAGCTATTTATAACTTTTTCTTAAGTTGTTGACCAATGAAGGAATTCCTTTGTAACTTAATTAAACGGCTTCTCTGACGCAGGCTTGGGAAAAAGTTTGTAAACGTTCCAGTTTTCCAAATAATTCTAATAACAATCATGGAGACAGTGAAAAATAGCAACTACCTACATACTTTTATTATAAAATTTCTTTTCTAAAGTGGAATGAGTAGAAAAATTACCAACGAGGCTAAAGCGAGGTTGCCTTAGAAATCAGCCCGCAGCTATTTGAGGGTCACCCCTGACGCACAAAAACGTAATTTTCCCCATACATTTACTTCCTTTTAATACAACTGTAGGTGTTATAATGGAAAAATTACGGTGTTAGAGATGTGAATAAAATTTATGACTATTATAAAATAGAGGTCTTATTATCGACTCGTACATCGAGTTCAAGGCTGCTTAAAAGGTAGGAATCTTAGGCAAGGTGCAATCCAGTCTTTCAGTATTTCATATCGGGACAGCTCTTAAATCTCCTTGTAGCAAAACTGATCCTGTGTAGAATTATGTAGCCATCTCTGGGGTGGTTCAGCTAAATACCAGCTCGAAGCCTTGGACTCCATTCAGAGACAAGCCAAGACTCGTTGGTAATGATGCTAGGTGGCAGCTAAGCTCCATAGCTTAGAGCTGACGTAAATTTGCCAGTTTGTCGATTTTCTATAAAATGCATTTTGGAGAGTGAACCAAGCAATTACACGATCCAATACCCACATCCTTCTTCTTTTGCCGGATATCAAGGCACACGAAAGCACCCATATATTGTTTAAATTTGATCAACACGCACTAATCGTTTCTCGCACTATGTGACCAGATAGGTAAATTATTTATTTGATATTCATAATTCACGTAATTCACAAAGATACCCGCAATATTATCAGACACAATTCTAAATCAAATTATGATCCGCGATTTTCTAATGTCAAAGTCAAAGTCAAAATATTTATTGCAAATAGGCTAATTTTAGCACTTTTACAAGTCAAAATTATAGTAGGTACTTAAAATTAAGTTATTTCACAAAGCATATAAAATTACAAAGTGCTTATTGTCAAATAATATAGCAAGCCCATTACAATATATGAGTTTGAAAAAAAAAGCAGTTCTCTTTCTCACTACTGGTGCAAGCAATCCGGCACAATGCAGAATTGAAAACTTTGATCCGAAGCTTCGATTACAACTGTAAAGAAGAAGATACAAGAAACTTTAAATAGAGCAGAAAACGGGCCCCGTCAAAAAAAAGTGTTATGACGCGGCCTTAAAGGATAATTGGTTATCAAACTCCAAATAAGGAGAGTAGGTATAACTGTTGTAGATTATTATTTAACGCGTTTTCAACATACAAATTATGTAAATATATTTTTCTCCTATATCAGCCCTGACAAATAACTAGTGTTTCTACTGTATCACTTTTTACTTGAATATCGCCTTGTTTACTTATCACAAGTACAAATCAAAGTAACGTCTATTTTATAAATCCATTTGTGGGTTGAATTTAGGAATTCAGGTCCCAAGGACCCCAGGTCAAACATTTGTGTGATGAATGTGTCTTTGCTCTGTGTCTGGGTGTTATATTGTATTCTATTCTATATACTCTGTATTACTATATTCTGTGTATTCTATATACATATATTTACAAATAAAAAAGTATCTAAGTATTCTATCAGTTATGTTCCCATAGTAGAAGCTTTGCTTAGTTTGGGGGTAAATGGCGCTGTGTGAAATGTCCACAAATATTTATTTATTATTTATTTATTTACTATTGATACCGAATTCGATTTGTAACGTAATAGACTCAATTTGCGGAAACGTAATAAGTTTTTTGATGTTTATGTCGTAATTCCACGGCCAATGTCGAGCAGGCGACCTTGTAGCGCACTCAAGCACGTCTCGCTTCATACCCAGTCCAAACCGTGGACAGTTACGTAAGTCGTAACTGAACTATTAATTTGCTAATGTATCCTCAAGAGAATTCAAATCGTGTGCTAATCGAATCGGTTCAGCGATGCTCATTGGTCGGATAGCTGATTAGCGAAGTTCAAATTGGCAAACGTTGAGCATACATGAACAACGAGTTTTATTAGTGTTATCTTTACTGTCTTATAAACAAAACGATTTTCGTATTAGACTACTGTAGGACGTCAGGATGTTATAGGAATATCAATCTATCTTTGCCACTGCACTTTCATTACAATGACCTATCTAATAGTCAATTTATTGAAGATAACCTCGGCCGTTGTCAATTGCGAACAATATATCGCTGCAAGTCAACGACTCGGTTACATTACATGAGTAACATTAGTATTATCAAGTGAGCGTCATCGAGCGTCCACTGTATTTTTAGACTAGACCGGGCTAAAAATAGTAGCGGTTATAACTGTATTAATATTTCTAAAAACGGATCGTCTACGCGCAATGATAACGTGGCCGAGACCGATAGCAGCGGTGACGTTTTATCGCTATGTTGAATTTGTTTTCGTTTCTTGTTTACAGATATCTTTTGTTTTCGCAGATTGGTTTATTTTCTTTACTTAACTACTTGTTTTGTTTCTTTTCTGTTTTAATTAATGATGATCGCCGCAGAGACTGGATCGTTGAAAACTTTAAGTTTTAATTTTTATTTTTGCTAAAGTTTGAGGTAAAAAATTCATACAAACGAACATAGTACCTCCACCTTTTCGGAAGTCGGTTAAAAATGATTTTGAATATTGATAGTATCGCAATATAATTAACTAGCTTCTGCCAGCGTCTTCACCCATGTGGCCTAAAGGAAAATAATTCAACCACCCTTTTAGGGGTGGAATTTCGAAAAATCCTTTCTTAGTGGATACCTGCACTTTACAAAGAACACACCCTCCAAATTTCAAGTCTCTAGGACCAGCGGTTTAGGCTATGCGTTGATATATAAGTCATTCAGTCAGTCAGTCGGGACTTTAAATTTTATATGTATAGATTTCATAATAATTTAAAGAGTAATTAGTGTTACATTGCTAATTGACAATCAGTAAGTTTGATAGAATTAGAGCAAGAGATTCAAATTTAAAAAGATTTTGATCGGCGTATTACAAAATTAGCCTTTCTCTTTTGCTAATTATTGCTGAAACTTGGAGGACTCTATTGTGAAATAAGACTTGGTAAAAAAGTACATTATTATTATAGTATTATTATTATTATTATTTAGATAAAATGAACCAATTGATATTTTAAAAAATTATCAAAATTAATTGATTGTATTTTTTAATATTGAAAGATGTGTCAAGAATTGAAATATATGGTAGTCATATACAAGTTTAAAGGTGTTTAAAATATCAAAAATTAATTGGTTGAATGCGAAAGTGTCGCACGTTTTGCTCAATTTTGTATAAAATTTGTGATTTTTATATTTTATGTTTGATATGATTAAATCAATTCAAACAAAATTTATATTTAAAAAGCGATTAAATTAATTTTGTGACTTTTGTTTCAGGTATGTACGGACAGTTTAACACTGAATGAGTTATGACGTTTATTGCTGAAAAATTACATTTACTTCACCGTTGATTTCAGGTACGTATAGTTTAAGAGCTGAAGGAAAAAAAAATAAAAAAATATATTTCTCTCGAATAATAAAATAATTTATATCAACTTTACAACTTGTAATTGTAGTTCTCCATTGTATACAATACTGTACTATTATTTATATATACACTCTTGACTAGGGGAGTAAGCTGGTGAATGCGGAGCGAACGGATGTTGAATTTGGTTCTAGTCGGTTCTCCATTGTCAATATAACGAAGTTAAAAATTTATATTATTATGTTTAATTTTTGTTTAATAAATAAAATAAAATAAAATAAAATGTTGGTATGTCCGGCAAAATGACAATAAATTGTCAAGATGGCGACATTAACTTTAAACGAAGTTATACCGGCCGATAGATGGAGCTAAACTAAAGAAGTTTTACTTCAGTCGTGTGGTCTAAAGTACACTATTTTTTTAAATATTGTGTCGCATAATTGCGTACCGGTTCTAGGCTAGTTCGGTAGCACGTCGTGAAATGTGGTGCTGGCAGTGAAACGATGCGCTAGCGTGGCCGCGACGCGCCTGATCGTGGTCTCTAATAGGGTTGCCATAAGCTTGTTATAGACTGGTAATGTATTTATAAAATACTGAAGGCAGCCTGCGGTTTCATCATACTACTTTAATAACTTTTCTTCATTCAGACACCCCTTAGTAGTTGATATTTTAATAACACGTATTATTACACTTTTAGGGCATAAAATCAAAGACACTTGACAAATATCAAGTCTCTTGGTCTTAGCAATTTAAGCTATATTTTAAAACTAAATACTACAATGATATAATAACTAATACTAAACACTACCTACCATAACAAAAAAAACATTTGGACTTTATACTGGCCGCGATGACCTATAGACAGTCCAAACGCTCCAGCCCACTACCAGTAGGTAGCGTACCCAACATGCTGGCAGAATTGTCTCGTTGAATTGCATAAACTTAAGTTTTAATGTAGATTAAATAATGATCACATTACTACACTGAAATGTTGGAAATAGTTTCAGTGGTATTAAATTAAAATCTTGAGTTTTAAAACTTTAATGCCCGTCGGTTCTAAAATTTGAGAGATCCTAAGTTCGCACTTTTTCTTCAAAGACATACCCAAATGCATTGCAGTAGGCGTGTCATACAGGGATAAGTGCGAACTTAAAGCTGTCAGACTTTAATACATCGGGCATAAGTATCAAAATTAAAAGTATATTATTAATAATTACAACTACTACACGGCTAACACTCACGAGATACAGTCGAATAATTCGACCGGCGTTCGGGAAATATAGATGCCCATCCTCATGGCGCACGCGCGGCGGTGGTGGCGGCTCGGCGCTGACTCAAATATAATCAATAAAAATACTATTAAGTATTTTGATTACGAATATAATCAATAAAAATACTATCAAGTATTTTTATTGATTATATTCGTCTCTGAGTTTTAAAAATTATAGCTTTTGTTATAAATATAATTATAAATATCTTAAAAAAACATTTAAAACTAATTTTAATTATTTATATAAAGGTTTGAATTTTGGTTGCCAACCCTATTGATACAGGTGTTAGATGTAAAAAGAAACCTAGAACTGCAACGATACTTGTTCCAGGCCGACTGGCTACTGGTTAGAGTTATCTCCATTAGATTTAATAGATATTCAAGCCGATATCTACAGAATTCAACGACACATTTGATGAGATAGATAAATTTAATTATTTTATTTGAATTGCATATGAAAATTAAATGGAAAATAATAATTACAAGTTTCATGACTCAAATGTATATTAACACTTTCACGGACACACCGTCGAGAGCCGTAAGTATTTTAGCTTTTGATATGCCAGCACGCCTGTGGCCGGTCACTTATTTTGCGCTTTAATTGACACTACGTCGACTGACGATCAATTTAAATGCATTTGTATGGAATCACGTGATCTTGTGCCGCGGCATGCTTATTACCCAGGTTTCTAGTGCCACGGCAAAAGCTTTTAAAACGTTGTATTTGAAGCACCCCCCTCACCTGTCACACACACATCGATGTTGGTGTCTCTAGTGGCATCACGCCTATATCCGTGAGCGTTGCGTACAATTAACGAGCCGCCAGTTGCCTTGTGCCACGGCGCAGGAGTGGTGGTGTGCGTGTTGCGACTGGAGCAAGTGCGTTCGCGGTCGTGTATTATTTTTAAGGTATTTATATAATTTACTAATATCTATTGTGATTATAGGATAAAGAAATATGTCACATAGCTAAAGAATTATGTTTCACTAGCTTTAGTCAACGGAATAGTATGTAATTCATTATAAAATGGGCTCACCGAATCATCGAGAATTATTGTTTTTGTTGTTGCGTAATTTGACAGGCTTGGTGACATTTACTAATGTAATTTTTGCAGATGGCGTCGAGAATACCAAAACCAAATTCTAATAAGCGAATTAATCTGTTCGATGATGCAGAAGAAAGTATCCACGATCCATACAGTGATGAAGATGGCGAGTACGGTTCGGATCGTAACTATGAACCAGATAATGTAGATGCCAGTAGTGACTCGGATTTAGAAAATATATTTAGAGTACATGAGCGCATTCATACGAAACAATCTGGCATAGCTTTATCAGACAACGATTCTGAAAGTACAGTTTTAGAGAGCAGCGAGCGAGGAACGGAAGAGACGAATAAAAAAACAGATGAAAAGATTGCCGGCCAGTCTGGTCAAGAAGCCGGGTCTCATGGTAGGGCAAATAGCAGAAGTGACTTGGAGCTAGATATATTTAGCGTACATAGACTTAATAATTATGATGTCCTTCATGGTACCACAGAGCATTTCCATCCTACTGATGACTCCATAGAGCAACAGCATCTTATTGATGCGACAGAGGATGATATCAGAGATCATGAACGTCATCGCATGGATGGCAGTAATGATAACCATTCTGACTCAATTTTACGAGGTCAAAGAAATAGTCACATTCTTCCGATACAAAGCAATTCAACTTTACAAAGTTCACCACCTCCCCCAAGCACAGAATGGGAAGACACTGTATTAGATATTCCTGTTTTAAATTTTGATGATACCACTTCTGGACCTCGTGTTCATATAGATGAAAACACTACTGTTGAAGAAGTATTTGACCTGGTATTTACAGCAAATATTGTTGATTATTTAGTTACATGTACTAATGCATATGGCAACTCGTTGGTAGATATAAATAGACCTCACACAAGACATGCTCGGCACAGAGTATTTCATAACACAAATGCAGAAGAAATTAAAAAGTTTCTAGGTCTTTCTTTACTTCAAGGCCAGATTAAAATTCCAGAAAGAAGAAAGCTTTTCACTCATAGTGATCCATTGTATTATCACCCAATCTTCAACTACGTTATGTCAGCCCGAAGATACGAGCAAATTTTACGTTGCTTGTGCGTGTCAGAATTAGATGCCAAAGGATCTGACAAAACAAACGCATTTATAGACATGTTAACGCATAACTTCCGAAACATTTATAATCCTGGAAAAGAATTATCATTAGATGAATCTATGATGCTTTATAGAGGACGCTTAATCTTCCGCACATACATGAAAAGCAAAAAGGCCAAATACGGAATTAAGTTTTATGTATTGACAAGCTCTGATGGTTACGTACTAAATATCAAGATGTATAGTGGAAGTCAAGACGTTGAATCATCTAGTCAAAGTGGCCTTAAATTACAAAAACTGGTTTTGCGATTGATGAGACCCTATTTGCTTAAAGGCCACGAGTTATTCATGGACAATTTCTGTAATTCTGTACCCCTTTCCGAAAAACTTCTTGATCTTCACACTCACACGAACGGTACCTTGCGGTCAAACCGAAAGGGAAATCCTAGTATTTTGACTTCAAGAAAACTGAAAAAAGGCGAGCACTTCTGGCTGAGGAAGAACAAAGTTTATGTCAGCCATTGGAAAGACAAAAGACAAGTCTTGATGTTATCAACACTTGATCAACCTGAAATGATTGAAGTGACAAACAAGCGAGGATAAAAACGCATGAAACCTAAAGAAGTGATGCGATACAACAAATATATGTCAGGGATTGACCGTTCTGATCAAATGATCAATTACTACTCATCTCCACGTAAAACGATTCGATGGTATAAGAAAGTAATTTTTCACATGCTGGATATCTCTACTTGGAATGCATTCTACTTGTACAAAAATTTCGTAAAACCAGATAAAAAATGTGAATATATTGAGTACAGGGACAAATTGGTAAGAAGTCTTCTGAAACTCGAAGAAGGTGTCATCGGAAAAGACTTAGTCAAGGCTGTAAAAAGGAACTGGAATCGAAAAGAAGTCCAAAGTAATATAGCTCAACCGGAAACATCCTCAATAGGCATCGGTCATTGGCCAATACGCATACCAGCGAAAGAAGAATCAAAGAAGAAATTCTCTTTCTTAAATTGTAGAGTTTGTCATCAAAAAAAAATCCGCCGTGAAACAAGCTATAGATGTAAGGGGTGCCCAAACTCACCACCGCTATGCCCAACATGCTTTGAAGAATGGCATTTAACTGCAAATTAATGATAATTCTTATTGTCAATTTAAGATATTTTCAGTAAGACTGAATTTCTTTCCGGAAAGTCTGTTTGTTTTTTGATATTGGGAACTAGTATTTTTAATCAAAGTATACAACAGCAACATACTTTATAGATATTAGTTACTTAGCTACTGAAAAGACTGTTAGTAAATAGATGTTAATTCAACAAAAAGGCTGTTAATATTTAGTATTATGGAGTATAATTTAAAAAGACTGTTTATAATAATATACGTTTGCTCACTGCGTACCTAAACTAGCTACTAATGTTGATGTTATGGTACCTAATTATTTTAATACATTATAAAGGCTGTTGATTGATTTATTTCATTATATTTCTAAGGACTGATTTATTTTGCTGAAGGGTTTTAGCTTAATAACATGCTGTTGATTGATGTTATTAATTTCAAGGTTCATACAAATAAGTACTATATTCTTCATTCCCTTAGTGTTTCTATTTTTTTAATATACTTAAGTAATTGTGTCTTTGTCTAGGGATTAGAATATAGAGTGATAAAGACTACGACATTGTGCCATAATTATTGTACGTGTTAACTAGTGTATTAATTATTTGAGATTGGTAGGTATAGTCCTTAAAATAAATAAAGTATGATTTACTTGATAAATATTAGCCTTTTTTTATAATCGCCATGACCTGCTTGGAGCTGTTACAGTGACAACACACACTTATAATAAGCATGATTGAATATTATGCTCATAAATGGTAACGCTTGTGTCTGCTTCTGTCACAACAAACACTAATTTATGTGTGTGATGGGACAATACGCCCATAGGCGGTACCGCTCTTGGCCGCTGCTGCCGCAACACACAATTATTAATATGTTTGATAGGACAGTCCGCCCACAGGTGCTACCGCTTGTGGCCGTACTGCAACATCATACAATCATTAATGTGTTTGATGGGACAGTCCGCCCGTAGGCGGTACCGCTTGTGGCCGCTACTGCCACATCATACAATTATTAATAAGTTTAATGGGACAGTCCGCCCGTAGGCGGTACCGCTTGTGGCCGTACTGCCACATCATACAATCATTAAGGTGTGTGATGGGACAGGCCGCTCACGGGCGGTATCGCTTTTGGCCGCTACTGCCACAACACATAATCATAAATGTGTGTGACAAGACAGTCCGCCGGCAGACGGGATATAAATTTATATGGGACTTTTTTGTGTCGTATTGGATTTTTTTGAGACCGTCATGTGTCCGTGAAAGTGTTAAAAGTTGATTACGAACTGCATTCACTTATTAGTTTTATTGATTCCAGTTCTTTTGCCGTTCAGTGCCTAGTACCAAAATTTTATTATTCAACAAAAATTCAAAATTTCATCAACACACTAACGTTCACAATCAATCTTGATATTTATCAGCAACGTAGAATAATCGTAAGATTTGTTTATTAAGCTACGATAAAGTGCCCGATACGCCTATCAGACGCATATCAGGCACTTTGTCATGCGCCTTGTCACTCCCTTCAGATTTTTCTAGGTCGTTAAATAACTGAAAAACTGGCGAATTGTATCAGCAGGAAAAATCGTATAAAATTTAATCTTGAAAAAAAATTATTTTTATTGCAAATCATAATTTGCATGACGATTCAAAACTTTTCCTATAAAACCGGCTGGTAACTCATTATTAAAACATTATTTAAGTCAAGATAATTTATTTTGATTAAAATTTTTATGTATTTGCATTCATCTTTTATATTCTGTATCCATTCTAGGCTTCATCATCACTGTTTTGCTTTAAACGAAAATGATCACGCTTCATAATTAAACTTATAATTCTAAGGATATACAGCCTTCAACTTTAAATTATGATAATTAATTTTATGCTTCTCAGTTTCCATCAAAACATTTAAAACTTTTGAGTAATCAAAACTTCGATCATCTGACTTCTGAGAGATATACCTACATAGAAACTTAAACAATTTGGCGTATTTTTTTCTTATGAGTATAGCTGTTTTGTTTATCAAGGTTAAAGGCGGGGTAAACAAACCAATTAGGTCGGTAGCATTTTTTGCTCTCTTGATAAAGATAATACCATTTTGATTAGGGGATTTAAATGACATTTTTTTGCTTTCAACGTGCTATTCGAAACAATCATAAAGTTACGTTTGACACGGTAAAAAGCACACATCAACCTGAGTATTATCAGCAAAATCTATGTAGTATGAAAATAAAAATGATCGCCCAAGGATCACATACATAGATCCTGGACCCTAACTAGGATTCATTTTCTAGGGACCAGGGAACTACGAAGCCATGGTCCCACAACACCCAGACTCAAAACAAGTATTTGCGCTTTTGCGCTCAATTACTTGTCCTGCTGCGGGTATTGAAACGGTTATAAGCCGACCTACTCAACCACCACACCACAGAGGCTGTCAAAGTAGTAATGAGTTATAAACTATGAGATTAGATCAAAAAATCTCAACTGCCCAGTAATTTCACCAGCTACTGCGCCTTTCAAACTGGGACACTTGCTTGGTGGCTGGTGGCAAAATATTGGACAAAGCAGTCAAAGTTTAAAGCTTAAACTTTTTTTTGTGAATTTAATTAGCTTTGAATTTCAAATTTATGATTTGATTTGTGTTACAAATTGAATTGGTTCAAATTTATAAAACCATATGTATAAGTTTACGTCTGCATATGCCTTCATCAATCCTGGACAATCGTAAAAGCTGGTGATAACAGGTGCAAGCATAATGGACTTCTAAACTGTATAATAGTAAACAATAATTGAGAAATGTCAGTGACCATGATGAAAGTTAAGATAGTAAAAGTAAATTAATTCTAATTTCAAATTAAATCAAATAAGTGCCTACTTATTATATATTTGTTCCCTTTTCACCTGATAATCCAACTGTATTCACGTTTTATAAACCTAATTCTGAACCGGACTAGGACTGAACTAGTGACAGGTGTAGCCACGCCGTTTATGGTGTTGCCATGTTTTTTCTATGCCATAAATTACTAATACAATCTAGCCCTTATACCTTCAGCATAAAGGCTATAAGGTTTTGCGTACGAGACGATGCGCGTTCCCATGCGATTTTACACGTTATCGATTGTTTTTTTCTCTTATCTGAAACGGGTCTACAATGTGAAGATTCTGGTTTTGCGAGACAAGTTGCATCTCTCGATAGTGGGTCTTCGATATCATCATGAATGCATTACGATTTTCAGTTTTAAAAAAATTAGTGCTCTTTAGACTACACGATTGAAGTAAAACTTCTTTAATTTAGCTCCATCTAGCGGCTGGTATAACTTTTTTCTTTTTATTTATGGCTCCACACCTCCGTGTATTACGCCAGTGTCAAGTTATTGATAATTTATCAAGTTAATGATATTTCACGCAAATATGTGTCAAGTCACAGTCGAAGTCATCAAGTCAAGTCATAGTCTAGTCAAAGTCCTACTCCTAGTAAAGTGGTGGCAACTTTACTTGAAGCTTCTATGGAGTTTTGGAAACAACACGAAAAGAAACGTTTCACCATCATTATACCATTTTCCCACACTCGCACCTGTAATCCAGCACTTAACGAATAGAATGCCACCAACTTTATGCACTAACACTGAAAATAACACAAGTTTTGGAAAATAATACAATGCGGTGACGCAATCTTTTTCGCGTTCCCGTCAAAACTCCTGGTATAACTTTGTTTTTGCTTTGTTTAATGTTAATGTTGCCATCTTGACAATAATTGTAATCTGTCATTTTACCGGACATGCCAACATAATAAAATTAAAAAAAATTAACTTGGTTACGTTGAAAATGGAGATCTACGCTTACTCCCCAAGTATAGTGTGCGTAAAGAAGTTGTACTTCAAAAGGCTCTCGTTTTAATCCAAAATGGTATCGTGCGTTATACCCATAATTTTACCCGGAGTTTCGGAACGGTAGCTCATGAGAATTTTAAATTTTCTGGGTTAAACGTTTTCTATGTTGACACCGGTTAATGATGATCGAACTAACTTGCCAAGTGCAAACTCGATCAAAATAAAACGAACGGTTTTCATTTGAAGCTCTTTTGTATTGTAAATGTTGGATAGTTCTTAGGCGGTAAAAATTTCGTTAACTCCATATGTACCACTTCCATTACTTACCTGCCTATTTCATAAAAAGTTTTTGTATACAAAGTTTTTAGAAAGGGCAATTTGCCAGTGATATAATTATGCAATCTATATGATTTTTACAAAGAGTTATATGCAATTTTGCATCATCCAGACGCGATTCTTTGCGGGTGACCACATGCAACAAGAAATACCAGTCTCCCCACACAGCCTGAACATACTGCAATTAACGATTTTTTTACTCCATTACTGCCTTCGTATCGTCGCAACGGAACGTGTAACCAAAAAAAGATGCAATGATCAACAATTATGATTTACCATCGTCCGGCTTGAAACACAACATAAATATGAAATCCAGTCTTCCAAGCCTTGAGATAAAAAAGTAAACGCCCTCCGTGACTAGGACAGCTTCTTGTGACCTTGTGGGCGGCCATTCCTTTTTTTCGCGCGTTCAATGTTGCCAACCTGACGGCCTGCGTTGCGTTCAATGTTCACTTTTTCATTTTCTTTTATGGCAACTTGTTATGCAACTTTTTATACTTACCTCGTTTTTGTTTTTAATTACGCACGTCACTTAAAAGTTCTTATTGTTTTATATAGAGATTTGTGCGATTTAATAAGAACGTTTAAAAGTTTTGGCAATTAGCTTTAGTATAGTTACTTTGGTTATAGTTCTCCGATACTATAAACTACACAATATAATTAAAAATTATATTAACATATAAATAAAAATAAAATTTCTTAAAGATTTAATAATAGATTTTTTATTGTGCAAGAAATAACAGGTGAATATCTTTTTGTACCTATCATAGGTGACAAAATGGCCGATAGTACAATATTGAAGATAATATTAACTTATTACTATCTTATCCTTTAGCATGTGCTTGTAAATTATACAAAATATTGAGCAGATTATGGAGGATCAAGTTACTTTTTGATACCTTACTACCTGTTCTAATATTTTGATACCAAACCAGGGCGTCGTAATAGCAGCGACTAAATAAAAGAGATAGTATAAAATAAAAATATTGGGAAACGTATAGAAATTTTATTCGTAATTTATTTTATTTTTAAGCAGTTGCTGGGCAATACTCTAGCATTCTGTTATTGAATGTTATCGAATTAGAATGGACTTCAGGAACTGGCTGCTCAAAAAATATAAAATAGAGCTGAATTAGTTGAAAAAATTTTTTTTCACGGTAGCTAGTGTAATATATAACTAGTATAATATAACATCATCAAATATTTTTTTCCACAATAACTAGTGTAAAACTTCATATCACATAACTTTGCCAATTTTATTAAATATATTATTTATAGGTTATCTCATAACGCAATCTAATTTGTACAAATCAAGATTTTTTGTAAAAGTATTCTGAAAAAACGAGTGTGCTTTAGACGACACGAATAAAGTAAAACTTCTTTAGTTTAGCTCTATCTATCGGCGGGTATAACTTTGGTTTTGCTTTGCGCACAAATATGTATAATAATATAATTTTTTCACTTTGTTATGTTGACAATGGAGATCTACATGAACCAACTTCAACTTCCGTTCGCCTCGCATTCAACCGTTTACCTCAACTAAAGCGTGCGTAAAGAAGTTTTAATTCAATAAATTAAAACCTAATACTGGGTCCTACTGCTAGGTGTTGGACAAAACTTTAAATCCCGCAAAAACCTGATCAAAAATTATGCAATAGTAAGTAATACAGTCACGTTAGCTCAGATATCGTTTATACGCCCCACATATAGTTTATTCTTGTATTTCATCCCACTTTGTTATCTGTAAACGGCTGACAGAGTTTGGTAATCTGCTTCTTAGAGGAGATCGCACGTCTGCGGGATTTAGCCGTGAATTTGGCAATCAGCCGTTAAGATATACGGGGGAATGTATTGGGGTGTTGACAATTCGGAGATATCGGGGTGACGCTAACGCCAAATACATAGGCCAAATACACTTTAGCTGCTTATCGTTTGTTTTTATTTAGGCAACGTCTAATATATCTGACGGCGGCAACGTCCAGTTATAAACTCTATGCACAGCGATCGAGCACCGTAATTTACCCTGTGGTGGCATTAAATTTATTACAGTGGCAGCACCGGCAACTGTCATGGCGCCCCTACCTGTCTGGCTATATAAAGGGATCGATTGGTGCGCTACGAAGCATTCTTGTTCCAGACACGGCGCGGTGCGGACATGCTGAAGGCCTATAGTCATATAGGTTGCAACCTATCTACGCAGAAACCCGTTCCTGCCGACATATCCATTGAATTTTGAGATCATGATTTTTGATAATTTAGCTAAACTGTTGAGGATTCGGGTCCATAACATAACAGAAATAAATTTAAATTGAAAGCATTGCATAATTTATTAATGTTTTTTTTTTTGCGAAACGCATGCACTTTGAAATAAATAGCAAGGTATTTATTTGACAGCCTCTGTGATGTGGTGGTTGACACGGAAAAAAAAGCGCAAAAACTTGTTTTGAGTTTGGGTGTTGTGGGACTATGGTCCTCGTAGTTCCTGGGTTCCTAGACACATGGAATCCTAGTAAGGGTCCAGGATCTATGTATCGATCTATGTAATGATACCATCGTTATTATTATTATTATAGTGTGATTCACTTATGACGTGTAAATCAAACATAATGCACATATAAAACGTTCAAATAAGGGAAAATTTAAAAAAAATATATAAGCGGCTGGTCGCCAACATTTACGTTCATCTACTGTTTATCGATAAGTATAATGGGCCCTACGGATCCCTGAAGCTAATCTGAGCAACTCCTATTTTATAATATTCAGAAATTAAACATATTTTTTCATCTTAAATATTGTAGTAATTCTTTATTTGTCAATTTATTCATCTCAATTATCGTAAAGCTTATTTATTTGTCAATTTATCAATCTCAAAATTTTTAGAGTCGTTTGCTTGTTCATTTTTTCATCTTTAATATTGTAAAGCTTTTTATTTGTCAGTTTATTCATTTCAATTATCGTAGAGCTTATTTATTTGTCAATTTACTAGTCTCAAATATTTTAGAGCCTTTTATTTGTCAATTTATTCATCTCAAATATAGTAAAGCCTTATGTAAATTTTTTGCATCTTAAATAATAGGTCTTTACCTATGAAATTGCCGTATAGCAGTACAGACTTTTTCAAACAAAAAAAAGTTTTGATTGGCTATGAATTCTAAATTCAAATTAATTTTGTTTTAAAAATATGACATTCTATTTACAATATAAGTCTTTTGTTTATTGATTAGCGTTGTATTTTCATTACATTTCAACATTTTTCCTCATAATGGATACTTTGAAATTTCGTGTAATTATGGAATATGAGTTCCGTCATGGCACCAACGCGGCACAAACGACACGTAACATCAACGACGTTTACGGAGAGAACTGTACAAACGAACGTACAACCCGTTATTGGTTTGCTCGGTTCCATTCTGGGAATTTTGACTTGAAAAATGAACCTCGTGGTCGTCCGGAAACTTTGGTCAACAATGATGAATTAAAGGCGATTGTGGAAGCTGATGAATCTCAATCTACAGCTGAGCTGGCAGCAGCTTTTGATGTTAGCATCAAAACAATATTGGTCCATTTGAGACAGATTGGCAAGATAAAAAAGCTTGATAGATGGGTGCCCCACGAACTTAACGATCGCCAGCGCAACGTACGCGTCGAGACTTGCCTTGCGCTGCTTAACAGGCACAGAAATGAAGGAATTTTGATCCGAATTGTTACGTGCGACGAAAAATGGATTCTTTTTGACAATCGAAAGCGCTCAGCAAGTTGGTTAGATCCTGGTTCGGTACCAAAGCAATGTGCAAAACGAAAAATGACCCCTAGAAAGGTGATGGTCACAGTTTGGTGGTCTAGTGCTGGTGTGATTCAACATAGTTTTTTACAAAACGGCGAGAGCATTACTGCAGATGTGTACATTGAAGAACTGACCACAATGATGGCGAAACTCGCACGTCTGCAACCAGCTTTGGTCAATCGGTCGTCTCCACTGCTACTTCACGACAACGCGCGACCCCATACTGCACAACAGACCGTCTCTCAGCTGCATGAGTTGGGTTTGGAAGCTCTCCCTCATCCGCCATACTCACCAGATCTTGCGCCTACCGATTATTACTTTTTCCATAATTTGGACAACTTTTTAGCGGGAAAAAAATTAAATTCCCGAGAGGCAGTACAAAACGCCTTTGAAGAGTTTGTTGTCTCCCGTCCTGCTGATTTTTTCAAGAAGGGCATCCATAAACTGCCACAGCGTTGGCAAAGATGCATTAATTGCAGGGGTGATTACTTTGAATAAAAGAAATAAATAAGTTCGAAAAAAAAATACTTTAACTTTTTTCAAACAAAACGGCAATTTCATAGGTAAAGACCTAATATTATAAAGCCTGTTAAGTTGTCCGTGATGATAATTCAAGTCTAACCTAGCTTATTATAAATACGGTTGATAGATTATGTAACGTGTTTCACTAGTATTAATAATGTTACAATGCTCGTTGGATTTTTTACCGCTCATTTTAGTTGCTATTGCGTAACACCTTCCAGAACATATCTGACATTCTAATTCACTTTCTTAGTTCATTCGTTAGCACCATATTCAAGGACAGTCTACACCTACAAGGGCGTAACTAAGTTCCCCATGGGATGTGTAACGGGAATTTAACTTTAAGCCGAGAAGCATAGGCGTTGAACTCGCTTGGACGACCCAGGAGAGCCTCAGCCCGCAGATTGAATAAACTGCTTGACACAGATTCGTGGTTTCGGGTCAAACGGGTGCCGGAGTACAGTAAACATAATATTATGTGCCTGTTACAACATATAGGAGAATTGGAAGAAATGATTTGGATATTATTATAGATGGCCAGACTCGCCGCCTCTGTCTATCCTAGACAGAGGCGACGGGTTCGATTCCCGCGGCAGCACAAGTATTTGTGCACAAAAAAGCGCTTGTTTTGTGTCTGGGTGTTGTGGGATCATGGTCTTCGTAGTTCTTGGGTCCCTAGATACAGGGAATCCTAGTTATGGTTCAGGACTAATGTATGTGATCGTTGGGCGTTATTATTGTATGATTTGAATCCATCCCTTTTACAATTATCTAAATATATATAACTCAAACGTGACTGACTGACACATAGTGATCTATCAACGCACAGCCCAAACCACTGGACGGATCGGGCTGAAATTTGGCATGCAGGTAGATGTTGTGACGTAGGCATCCGCTAAGAAAGGATTTTTCCAAAAAGGGTGAAATGGGTGGTTGAATTATTTTCCCATAGGCCACGCCGCGGGCGAAACTGCGAGCAGAAGCTTATTGAATAAACTCTTTATCCTATTACAATAACTCAACTCAATGAAAGTGTTTGTTAGCATCTATCAATTGAAATTCAATGAAGCAGTGTTGCCAGCATATTAGGTGCGCTATGCCTAATGGTAGTAATATGGAGCGTTTGGACTCTTCAAGATAGGTCAGCGTGGCCGGTATACAATCTATATGTTTTTGTAGCTTTTATCATTTAGTACTAGGGTTAAAAAAATAAAGCACTTTATTTGTACTATAACTTAATTCTGATATACGATAAAAATTAATAACATGCATTAAGTATACGTTTATAACGATAAGTCCGATACCAGTGGAATATTTCCTAAAAATATACTGATTATTTAGTCTGCGTTGCATAACATCCTTAATCAAAATAGTTGTCCATGAAAATGGCAAAACCTTTTTATCTGATTGCACGCGCTTAACTGGAGATAAGATAAAAAATAGGCAGATACTTATAAGTAGGTACTTACCTATAATGCTATTTCGTTAATGCTTACTGGACCAACATTACCCATATACCAACATTTTCTATGTATAATTTTTTGAAGTAAAACTTCTTTACGCGCGCTTGACTTGGAGAGTTAGCTGGCGAGGCGAACGGAAGTTGAAAGGTGGTTAACGTAGATCTCTATCGTTAATATAACAAAGTAGAAAAAATATTATTATGTTGGTATGTCCGGTAAAATGACAACTTACAATTGTCAAGATGGCGACATTAAGATTAAACAAAGCAAAAACAGAGTTATTAGCGAAAGTTGAAGCTAAACTAAAAAAATTTTACTTCAATCGTGTGGTCTAAAGCACAATATACAAAACGTAACTCTATATCTCTCTCTCTCCCCCTCTCTCTCCCTTTCTCTCTCCCTCTCTCTCTCCCTCTCTCTCTCCCTCTCTCTCTCTCTATCTCTTTCTATCTTCACCAACTTATATCTCCCTCTCAACTTCTGTTCGCCTCGCCCGATCAGTTACCGTAACGCATTCACCAGATAACTCCAAGTCAAGCGCGCGTAAAGTTTTAGTTTAAATATATATAACTAACTATAAATGGTTTTATAAACAATTGAAGGGTTGAGAATAAAAAGGATTTAACTGACAAATTGACAGTTTCGAGAAAATTGACTTTAAACGTCAACGGCGTAATTTTTATGTAGAGTGCTTATAAGGTAATAGAAAAGGTTTATGTAAGTTTCAGTTGCTTGAAAATGTTTTATTTCTATTTAAAATCACCAAATATAGTACTAATTCATACAATTACTGTAAAAATATAATATAATAAAAGAAATAAAGTAATGTTTTTATGCTAAGCGTACTGTATTCCTGTGACAGATAAACCATTTTAGGCTCAAAATCTCGAGATTTAAGCCTCATTTCGGTATTTTGAGAATGTATTATTGAAGATAATTTCACGCTGAATCCAACGATACCCATAAGTCATTTGGTCAAAAAAATCAGTTAAATCCTTTTTATTCTCACCCCTTCAATTATGATACGATAATGCGCATTATTAAAACATTAAAATAATCCAAATTAACACAAATATAATTCAAGCGTTATATAGTTTTAAAATTTTTCAATTTAATCAAGAATTAATGCAATAACACAACTAGTTGCAATTTGTAACCAGTCTCCAGACCAGCACCCCTACCACGTAACCGTTCTGGCAATCGGCTTTGCCTGCCATCCTGCACGCGCCAATTAACAAGCCCACGAGTGCGAGCAAGAGAGAACACGATTACAATCTCCACCAGACTTACGCGGTAAGGCCCCAGGTCCTACTGGCGGTGGCTGATAGCATCGACGCTGGCGCCATCTCCCGGCGCACATTAACATCTGAACAGCGACGCATACTTTGACATTGTAATCTTTAACAACAAAGGAATGACCTGACATCTGCTTATCAGAAGCACAATGGCAACGCGCGTTTTCACTTCGGCGATAATGAGAGTATCACTGCGCTCAACAATTTCAAACTGAATTCGATCATCAGCTAGTTTACGAACCGCAAAAGTAATTTTGTATTGCGTATCTGTGGCATCTTTTTTTTAAGAGTTGGATAATGAACGTTAACAATGAGGTACCTATTTGACTAAATGTAACTTCAATAATAATAATAATACGTGTGGACATCTCACACAACGCCATCTAGCCCCAAACTAAGCAAAGCTTGTACTATGGGAACCAGATAACTGATACAATACTTAAATACTTTTTTTTTGTAAAAACATACATAGAATACAATATAACACCCAGACACAGAACAAACATCGATGTTAATCACACAAATGTTTGTCCTGGGTGGGAATCGAACCCACAACCCGCAGTTCAGAAGGCAGGGTCACTACCAACTGAGCTATCGGGACAGTCAATGACAATGAACATCAAAAAATAAAATCAACATTTTTAGGGAAAGCAATGGTAATGGTGATTTAGCTTAACGTGATTAGCGTAATTAACTAATGTTAAGACAAGTATTGTTGCCGACCGACCAACATATTTATATATCTAGTTTTATTTTATTGCGTTGTCTATTTTTAAAGTGATTTTGGTATATGGGGTTTTATTTTGTCTATCATAATACTACTACGGTACTTGTACTAGACACAAAAGAGTTGGCTTCGATTTTTACTTAATAAAATATTTATGGTGATCTAATTTTAGTTGTTTATTAATTATTGAGCTAATTTTCTACTAGACCAGTTCATTCTCAATAAAAATGTAATTTTTCAAGTACCTACCTAATACTTAAAGTTTATTTCAAATCATCAAAGTCTAGTCAAAGTCACTTACAAGTCTAATCCATTCATTGTCAAGTTAAAGTCAAGCTTTAGTAAAGCGGTGGATAACTTACTAAATTAATTGTAAATAAAAAATGTAATAATATATACATACTATGTATATTTTGTGTTGTAATTTTATTCTCATTGGTATTTTATTTTTCCATATTGACTATTTTATATTCTATATTATGAATATAGAATGTGTATTATTATATCTAGCTATGTTTATCTAATGCTAGTATAATAATCTATTTTATAGTATAAATTCATCATAAATCTTTGATTGAAATGTAATTTTAAATATTACAAATAACTGATTATGATTACATTTTTATGCTTTTAGTCGCAGCTATGAAAGAGGGAATACAAAAAACACGACCTTAATATGACTTGTTTTTCAGTGCAAGTTCAAAAACACTTAACGGTTAACTCACCGTTACTACGCATTAATACTCGAAATTAAATAAGCTTTGGCAAAAAATACGAAGCTGATAATAATATAATAATAACGCCCAACGATCACCCTACCCACCCTAAATAAGATTCTCTGTGTCTAGGGACCCAGGAACTACAACGACCATGGTCCCACAACACCCAGACTCAGAACAAGTATTTGCGCTTTCTTTTTTCTGTGCACAAATACTTGTCCTGCCGCGGCAATTGAACCCGCCGCCTCCGAGCTATGAGCCGTCCTGCTCAACCACCAGAGCACAGAAGCTGACAATAACATGATAACGGAACAATTTCACGTTCCCCAAAAAATTCAGGACAGTTTCTGAGAGATCTAACAATTTCGAGTATTTCGAGCGAATTCGTAGTTTCAAAGCAACAGGTTGTTTGATTCGCAATACAAAGTGAAATTTTTAGAGGTTTTTTTTTTGTTTTGTTTTGGCTCCACACTTTTGTGTATTTAGCCAGTGTCAAGTAGTTCATAATATCTCAAGTGAATTAATATCATATAATGTTTCAAGTCAAGTCAAGTCACAGTCCATGTCAAGTCATACTACTAGTAAAGTGGTGGCAACTTTACCAGAAGCTTCTATGGAGTTTTGAAAACAACACGAAAAGAAACGTTTCACCATCATTATACCACATTCCCACACTCATGCCTGTGATTCAGCACTTAACGAATAAATTGTCACCAATTTTATGCACTAACACTGAAAATAGCACAAGTTTTGGAAAATAATACAATGCGGCGAAGCGATCTTTTTCGTTTACCCGCCAAAAAAAAAATTTTTAAAGGTTTAAGGCACAAAAGTAATAATTGTATCTACTTAAATAATAGTTGACGATAACGTTTTTAGAGTTAGGTTTATATAGCATCTAGCAAAAATCCTCGTTGCGAAGCTTAAATATACATGCAAATTGCCTATTTGCATATATATATTTAGCACTTTTACAAGTCGAGTAAAAAACAGTATCTTTTTTACCTACGAATTAATGTAATAAATTTATTTATGTGAACGTTGGATAATAGTGTTCAAATTCTTTGTATTAATATTAAAGTTCTATTATAAGTTTCATCATATTCTAAAAAAAAAAACATAAATTACACTGACTTACTAAAAATTTTACTTAATTTAATAATTCGATAACGGTCTATAAACAAACAAAGATAACCTTTGCCCGATTACTTGATTAAAGAAAATACAATAGATACCTACTTATTCATGGATTATATAGTTATAATAAAAAGTGTTATTGTTATAGGCATTTATATAAGGGACCATCCATAAATTAAGTCACATGAATTTGTTTTTTTTCACCATCTTTGTTACTGCACGAAACTACTCCGACTAGGTTTATTATTATTATTATTACTATTACTAGTAGGTAGTAGGCATTATCATTATTACTTGCAATTGTTTATTCAAAAAATAAGATTAAAAATCACGTACTTGTGAACATTTGCAATGGAATATGCACAATGTGTAGCGAGAATCGGATGCATATTTCATATTGAGTAGTCACGATCCTTCCGTACATACGTACTATTGGCATGATTTTGAGATACTGAGCACTGCAGACAATAATATAATGAACAAATAATTAAGACGTTCTCTACTGATTATAAGATAGAATTCTATAAACAAATTTTGGAACCATATTTAGAGATGCATTTTGAGTGATAAGTAAATCGGGTGGTAAAGGTGATCATCATTGTAATTAAAGAGTAAGGAAAAAAAATAAATATTTGTGGACATTTCACATAGCGCCATCTAGCCCCAAACTGAGGAAAGCTACGGAAACCAGTTGCTGATACAATACTTAGATACTTTTTGTTTGTAAATGCATACGAATATCACACCCAGATACAGAATATAACACCCAGATACAGAACGAACATCGATGTTCATCACACAAATGTTGGAAGACCAACACCCAGACCGTGGACCAGCTGTGGGTTCCCACCCTCCTGGGTGGGAACCCACAGCTTACGAAGACACAGCTTCAGAAGACAGAGTTACTACCATCAAGCTAAAATAAAAATACAATACAAAAATATATTTACTCATAAAATAAAGTTATCATGAAGAGGATAAAGACTGTAGAACAACTCAGTAAATCATATGTTAATGACGTCATTATATTGTAACTCGTAGTTAGGGTCCAGGTTTTATGTATGTGATCATTGGGTGATATTATTATTATTATTAATGGAGAAAAACGAAGTTATAATTTGAAAAGTTAGCTTATTATTAATAATCCATGAGCAATGGAATTTTTGTACGTAATCAAGTGTTAAAGAGATGATAAATAGCACAAGAAAAGTTTTATTCAAGATAAACCTATTTGTGATAAAAATAAAGTAGAAGAACGGAAATAGGGATATATACTTCGCTGATTTCTAATAAGGGAATAATTATTTGTATAACGAGAGAATAAAGTTGATATTTCCTTCGAGTGCTGATGTTGAACTCCGAGCAAGCGAAAGATTCTAGTAGAGAATTGAGAGATGCAAAATCTTTATAATATTAGTAAACTTAAACTTTCGCCTTTATAATATTAGTGTGATGATGATGTGATTTTTATTCAAATATTTTGGGTGAGTCTTCCAATAGGAAACTATTACATATACAATCATTTTTTTAGATTAATATACTACTTATTTTTTGCATAATAATATATTAAATTTGTATTTTAATTTAGCCATTTTAATCTTAAAATACTGAATTTAAAATAGGATTGTAGAGCAGGTGTGGAGAAATGGCTTCGTACTTCCTTGACACCATGGGATCGATGGCAGGGGGCATGTGGGACTCAAACCCTCTAAAGCCTCCTGTGATCTATCCACCGTCGGGAAGGGGCGAGATAGGGGTCACGCTTGATTCACCATCTAAGAGTATAGGCACCTTGTACCAACTCTATCAGCGTCACAAATGTATTACACCAGCCCGTATTGGAAATATTTCAAACCTCCAATATAACCTTCTTCTATCAAACGAGTGCCAAATATCATGTTGGCATTACAACAACGGCTTAATAATTCTTAAACATATGTATCGATATAATAATAATTGGCTGAACATTATCTACAATAATTACACTATACAATAATATAAGGCACTGTGCTGTTGGTTACCAAGTACCAACTCCCATACAAAACAATGCCGAATAATAATTGTATTTTTCTATATAAATATGCGCAGTATGTCTTCCAGCAGTTCGATCGAGCTGAGATTTGGCATAGACCTGTATTCCGATATGTGCTTTCCATGGTCAGCCAGGTGACGCTATAAAGGTCGGTAGAGAGCAACAGCATTTGCATTAAAAAAAGCTTTCCATGGTATTTTAGAACTGGTTTGATAATGACAATATTCCAATATTTATTGACTGTTTATATGAATATTTAAATTATGGACCAAAAATTAGATTAATTAAATTATTTCATTATTTAATTTTAATTTAGTAATTACATTATTTAATTATTTGATCTTGAAAACAAATTTCCCTTGAAAAAGGAATTTGGTATAAGATAAAATACCATGGTTCGGGAACAGCAACTTAAAGAGGCCCTTGATAGTTATAGCTCACAGACTGCGCTCCGGGCACATGCCACTAAACAAGTTTAAACACTTGATGAATAAAAAAGACTCCCCAAATTGTGTCTCCTGTGGAGTCCCAGAAGATGTCCATCATATCTTGGTGGAATGTGCGCGGAGCCAGTCAATCAGAAGCAACATGCTCACTCAATACGGATCCAATCTTCTCGATGTCGGTGCAGTACAAGCGGTCTTGTCCGCTCCACATAGTGAAGCGGCAAGAGCGCTATATAAAATGGTATATCACTTAATGAAAGTCTGAGATACGGATTGTAGAACATGGTGCCGGCATAGTCGCGAAGCGACTCAAGGCACCTAAAAAATCTAAGATTAAAAAAAAAGACAGTATAAGTGTAAGTAAATGCAATGTAAAACGTGGATTCTACCAATTAATGATATAGTTATTTCGCATCTTAATTTCAAATCGTGAATAAACTTGATAAATCTAGTCTAATCTCTACAAGGCCATTGGCAAATGGCTTCTGTAGACAATAACCGACAACTTTTGCGCTGCGACCTTTTTAACGTATACTTAATTATATCATTAATAATAATAGTAATAGTAACAATAAAAATTATAACGCCCAACGATCACATCTTGAACCCTAATTAGGATTCCCTGTGTCTACAACCCAGGAACTACGAGGACCATGGTCACACAACACCCAGACACAGATCAAGTATTTGCACATTTTTTAAAATATCTTTTACGTTTTTCAACTTTCTATGAAACTTTTGGATCTGTGTCTCGGTATAAACGAAACGAGTAATGCTTCACGTCTCTTACGAAGATCGTGGTGCATATGGCTGCGTAGTGTACACAAAACGGTATGTTATATTCGCTATAGATAACTATTTAAATGTATGAATCTATTTTTATAGGTTTTTAATGATAAAATTAGTAACAGAAGTTGTTTCTAATGATACAAGTTGTTCTAACAACCCTGTATATCAAGCAGGTCTACGGGTAAATACTACACCATTAAAATAATATTATAATATCTTTACACCCACACTTGTTTGTGTTTACACACGCACATTTGTGGTTTTCTTATCACACATATACACAGTTGTGAACGTGTTGGTGGATGACGTCATACAATTGTCATCGCTGTCACGGCTAACGAGCAGCACTCGGTCACCGTTCGTGGTTCGATTCTGCGTAAAACTTTTTATTTATTTGTTTGTTATTGCAGCTTGTGAGCGAATGAAGTGCATTGTGGTTTTTGCATGTTAAATATTTAACTGAACAATGTAAGTGATTTAATATTACTTTAAACTTTTTATACTTACCTTTGGAAATCATATATTGCCTTTAAATTCGTTTTGTGTTCTCTGTGTGTGTACTTTATCTGTGTGTGGTTTATCAAATGTAGAATAAAAAATATGTAGGCAGTTTTCAACTCCATAATATTTGTCTACATATTTCATAATTGATATAAAATAATGATAATCCGATAATTGCTCTTATTTAATAATTTTTTAGCAGACTTAATGAGTGGTTAAATTATAATTACTGACTAATGTCCAACAAATAATACTTAAACAAGCTGTTAGATCATACTTAGCAACCTGCGCCAATAAAATACGAGCGTATTTCATATACCGTGATACATCGAGTGTCACTCACGTATCATCTCTAATTCTAACCACTCTGATACTTCAATGTACGATGAACACGTCTAGTATACCAGATTTGCACAAGAATGTATTAAGCATACGACATTGACTTGTTTATTCAGTTGGTAACTTACTCCAATGTGACGTTACGGATCTAAATACCTTGTTACGAGTCGAACGTTGAAAAGAAAGACTTTCGTTTTCGTTGAACTTGACATAGCTGTCAGATGTTTTGTGGCAGTTATATAAGAGAATGTTTAGTGCCATGTCTTGCCTTGTACTGTGAAGTAGAACCTTCCGTACTTTCAAGGACAGACAGTCAGATCAAGTCTTTTTCATTGGGAAGTGACACGGTCGACAAGTCGACGGACGGTGAGACCTTGCCCCCCCTCCCCCCTGGTAGGTCTCGGGTCTCAGCTGACGTCACCCGCGCCATCTTGCGGCAGTGACGGTTGCTTGGCAACCTAACATGAGGCACGAACGCCGACTGTAGAGTTGATGTTTTATCGGTTATTTGCTATAATATTTATATCTAAAGCTATTCTAACATCGGTATTTTTGTTTGTAGGGAAGTTCGGCTTTTGATTTTTTGAAGATTTTTTTTTTTAATTTTGTGATTACGAAGCTAATGATTTTTTTTCTCGTTTGTCGCTTATATTTCTCATGTCTATAATTATTTTCAATCAAGAAGAGAATTTGTTGTTCGGCTTGATTTTTCATCGTCGTGTTTCACATCGGAATCTATACTGTAGATCTTTTTTCTCAGATTGCCCTTATATATGATTGAACCATCATCATTACTGCAATCAATGTACATACCAAATATATATATATATTAACCACAATAATTGGTGAAGTATATATGTAAGCAAAATTCCCAATGTTTTCATAGCGCATTTATCCTGTAGTGTATCCGACGATAAAAACGTACAATAATATTCCTATATAGAATTCCCGTATGCGTCATTATTATAAGCAATTGAGTGTAGTGAAGACATCTTTGTGAAAATTGTTTTAGTTCGCAGTTCTGAGATCATACGATTTCCTTCCCTTTATCATTCATTCTTAAAGTCTTAAATCTATATTTTCTTGTAAAACACTGTATCAGTACTATGTAGGTACTAGGAATTTATGAATGCGTAGGAGATTTTAGTTTGTCCGTTTATTATAATTTGACGAAGCGGTTTTCTCAATAACTTTTGTAAGTAAGTAAAAGCGTGCTACAACATAGTAACGTAGCGCTTTCGTAGAGTTTCGTAGACATTAGGGCTCTGAACTGTAAAATATGGTACAAAAGTTAATTGTGTTGGCGTATTTGAATTAACCAACGGTGGTATTGTGATATGATGAGAGGCAAATACGTTGAGCCCTGATAAAGTACCGCGCAGATCTTTCAAAAGTGGACTCTATCCCCACGACATAAGATAAACAGCATGTAGTTGAGACTAACTTTTAGTGGAGTGTACAAATGAAATATTTGAAAACTTTCAATGTAATAATGATATATGTAACTATAATATTTAATATGAGTTACATATGCAAATCAGATTAGCGGTTCGTAAGCGAGATACTGTCACAAGCACGCTCGGGTGCCAATTAGTTTTTTTTATTTTTTATAGGTACTGCATTTCCTCATCCACCTGGGTCCGTGCTTTTTGTTAGATTATTTTTTATATTTATTAATTAAGCCTATTATTAACATGAACATATATATAATACAGGGAGGACAATACAGCCATGCCAATTAGTTTTATAAGTTACACGTGCCTGCACTCAAACCTCTCCCGTGCATACCTCCCCACACCCTTTTACGTTTAACCTCCCTCGGTGCCTCCTTTCAGCTAGATAGCAAGCTACAGGAAAATTTAATTTACTAATCGATTCTAGCTCAGTGATATAATAATATTATATAGCTTCTATATAGATCGCTAAACTATAAAAGTTTATAATGACTTGGAATTATCATAAAACCCGCTTTTTAAATAGTGCAAACTACTTGTTTATTCTAATAAAATTGAGTATAATTAACATATTATAATCGTAGATTATTAATAAAGACCATTATTTTATTTTATTAAATATTTGTGGGCATTTCACACAACGCCGCCGACTTATAATATACTTATTGATTAAAATTCAATTTATTTAACTGTTGCCCGCGGTTGCTCCGCGTGCAATCACACATGCTTACCTTTTTAAGACAATAAGAAGAAACGAAGAAGAAAAGTTTTCATAGTTAATTCAACCACCCATTTCACACTCTTAGGAGAGAAATATTGAAAAACCCATTCTTAGTGGGTACCTACACTTTACAAAGATTCATCATCATCAGCCTGTGTTAGTCCACTGCTGGACATAGGCCTCTCCTAAGGTACGCCATTGAGCCCAGTCTTCGGCTCTTCTCATCCAATGACTGCCAGCCACTCGGCGCAAGTCGTCACTCCACCTAGTCGGTGGGCGTCCTACACTACGTTTGCCAAGTCACGGTGATACAAAGATTACACCCTTCAACTTTCAAGTCTCCGGGACCAGCGTCTTAGGCTGTGCGTTGATATACATAAGTCAGTCAGTCAGGACTTTGAATGGTATATGTATAGATGGTATCAAAATAGCTTAAAATTTATTATTATAACAGTTATTAAATAGGTAATATAAAAAATATAAAGTACATTAAATAAAACAAAGTGCAAAGTTTTCATAGGCTTTCTGCCCACGACATACGCCATGTTGTTTGCGTGGGCAGCAGCCACCTCGTCCTGAAAGGGTTGCACGCCCACCTTTTTCACAGATTTGACACGTAATCAATTTAATTGGTTTTTCATTAAAATGTCCGATGCACGGCTTTATGACATGCAAAAAACTTACATCAGTAAAAAGTGTTACATCTCTTTGTCGTTTTTACAAAATTCATAGATGAGAAATTTAAAATTTAAAAACATCACTCTACAATAGACTTGATTTGATTCCAATCTTTCAATACAATATTCATTCATTATTTGCATTATAGGTACTCTGCATTTGGCATTGTTAAAACTTAAGAAAAAAAGCAAAAGGAAAAAATTTTAATTCTAATCTTTCGAAAAATTTGAGTAAAGACAACATGTAAATGACTAGACAGGGGAGAACGCATCTCCTTTCTTTTAGTCGTTTATAAATTGACAAGTATCAATTTGGTGAAGGTCCAAGAATCGAAAACAAAAGGAAATTCCTAAATTTCACCGTATCAGAAAAAAAATGATTTTGGCAGTGATTGACATGAGCAATTATACGTTGGTGAACAATATCTAGACATCGTTGAACAATATCTAGTCGTTGGTGAACAATTGACTGAACAATGGATCTGATATGAAGAATGGATATTGAATACGAATGATGATAAAGATTGAATACGGCTTTGATCTTTTTTGTAAAATAAATTATGAATAATCATCTTAAATTCGGGTTATAACGGAAACAGCTATATACGATATGTCCAAAAGAAAGCTAATAATTGATTTAAAAGGCCTCAATATTAGTCTATTCTAAATACATAATTTAGACCACTAGTTTCTTCTAGAAAATATTTACATATTTCTAATATTACTTAACACCGTTACAACTATGCTTAAGTGTAGAAATATTAGTTAATTTATAAAGTTTAAATATTTACCTTGTTTTGCTGGAACTTGGGCCTTTTGCGGTAAAAGATAAAGGCTAATTTATTGCTTTTAAGTTTCTTAAGATTGTACCGGTCAGCAACTATCACGAGTTACACGAGGCGAAAGAACAGGTATGTCGAAAGCTAGCTTAGACTGATGATCTAGATAGTATTGGGTTCGATTAAAATTCAGAGGCTATTGATACTAGCGTGTGGGTGTACGTCGGTAAGTACCTATTTTTACTTGCGGTATTTAGTTCTCATTAAAGGCGTTGTTTTGTTTAATACAGTAACTTACTGTAGATATTTTTATGCAAGGATTATTATAAAACTAAATTAATACTAAACTAAAATAAACTAAGTATCATATATTATTCATATCATATATGATAATTAGTAAATATGTAATATATTTAGTTAAATATCAATCTTCAATCAAGCTTCGCCCTGCGTTTTCACACGCAGATAAAAATTAACCTATGTTCTAATCCACTATATAAGCTATCTACATTCCAAATGTCATCCAAATCCGTCAAGCCGTTTGAGCGTGGAAGAGTAACAAACATACACACATACAAACTTTCGCTTTTATAATATAAGCGTGATTTCTATTATTTTATTAACCTGACATTAAATTAAACAAATACATTTTCAATGCCTTGAGTAATCATACTCGATTGGTGTATTGAAAACTTTTCCGAATTTCCTCCTAAACGACGTGGGTGCTCTGACGTCATAGTGGACATTCCGGGAGCTGTTCCTTAATGAACTGTATCACCACCTACTAAGTAGAAATTTGTAGAATACGGGAATTTTTCGTAATCAGATTTCTTTTAGTATGTATTTGAACGTATCTTTGTTTATGGTAGCAACGACAAATATGTATACGGATGAAAGATGATGGAAAGCGGTATCCAAAACTTATAAACATCTGCAATATTAAGGGCGTGGCTGATGCGTTGATTTATTATGATTTATTTTGCAAATAATCACTAATAAACAGGTAGAAAATATAAGGATAGTTCTAAACTTGTTTTTACTTGTTATTCTTCTTATTCCAGCACGTTTGTATGATAACTTGTTTGTGTGAATTTCACTCTCAATCTTATAAAACCCATATTGCTTTCAAAGGTCACCAACACGCCACTTACTAACCATAGATAAGATCTAGATAGATTATGTTAAAACTTTTCGATTCAGTTTTTTTTAACGTTGTGTTCTTATTTATAGGATTGATATTTTAATTATTCGTGTAGTTTAACATATTTATTCCATCATAATATAGTATTTATATATTTTGTGTGACTTTGTTTTATTATTATTATTAACCGTTAATACAAAACTAAACTATGCCTAAGAACTTACAGTTAATAAAAACTAAACTAAAAATTTATAATAACTCGTTGGTGGAGGGGAAATTACCCAGAATGCTGGCAGCATTACCACGTTGAATGTCTTTTATTCTTATGCAAAATAAAAGCCAGCATTCTGGTCACCTGATGCTTTTTATGTGAATGTGTTATCATTATCATTATATCGTTTTAGGCCGTCATTTTTGCAGGCATGTCATGATAACGCAGTCTCATATTTACTTTTGATATAATAGATAATACATTTATATGGTGTTGATAACGTTATCGGGAAATGAAGTGCATGTGCTGATAACATTTAGGCTTAGTAAGACTAACCCCGAGCATGTAACTATATGACAAGTGGCATACAATCATGTTATCGAAAGTTCGCATTGATTGCTCATAAGAAGGCTCGCAGAGATTTTTTAATGTTAATGAATGATGTGATGCGTTATTCGTTCACCTGATATTAAGCGACATGGTCACCCGTAATAGTAATTCATTTAGTAATTTCAAAATGTAAATTGTAAGTTAAAAATAATATATTAATTCATCAAAACCGTGTGCAAGTGTGTTTGCGTCACACGGATTATCATCAGTATCGATGTACAAATATATACAATTCAATATATTTAAATCTCCTAAATTTATATATAACTCAAAGGTGACTGACTGATCGACTGCCTGACATAGTGATCTATCAACGCACAGCCCAAACCACTGGACGGATCGGGCTGAAATTTGGCATGCAGTTAGATGTTATGACGTAAGCATCCGCTAAGATAGGATTTTTCCAAATTCCACCCTTAAGAGGGTGAAATGGGTGGTTGAATTATTTTCCATAGGCCACGCCGCGGGCGAAGCTGCGGGCAGAAGCTCGTATTGAATAATTTTATAAATTGCTCGTTTAGTTTTGTGTCACAAGTACAATCAGTGAATTTTTGTGGTAACTCTCTCAGTCTTTGAGTTTTAGTTTTATAATGACTTAACTACCTTACCTTAATCTTACACAGTCATATCATTACAGTATGCCCCCGATTTCTATGACCGCATGTAATTACACGTTTAGGGTAACTTTCATCCACTCAAGATGTCCAATAAACAAAATATTAATACTACTAAAAATATCCAATTGTCAGAATGTCCAAGCTCCAAAACACTAAATTGATAAATTGCTGCAATGTATAATATAATAACGAATACTACCTATATTATAACGGTAATATGAAAGATGGAGAGCGATTTTTTTTGTCTACTGGAGCGTTTGGTACCCTGTTACTGTCTTTATGCGAATCCCACTAATATTATAAACGTGAAAGTTTCTGTCAATGAATGCTTGTTACTCTGTCACCCAAAAACTACTGAATGGATTTTAATAAACCTTATACAGATAGCTTATGCGCTGGATTAACACATAGGATAATTGAAGGGGTGAGTACAAAAAGGGTTTAACTGATTTTTTCACAAAATGACTTATGGGTATCGTTGGATGCAGCGTGAAATTATCTTCAATAATACATTCTCAAAATACCGAAATGAGGCTTAAATCTCGAGATTTTGAGTTTAAAAACGGTTTATCTGTCACAGGAATACAGTTGACTTAGCATAAAAACATTATTATATTTATTTTATTATATTATATTTTTACAGTAATTGTATGAATTAGTACTGTAACACCCCAACCAAGAGCTTCCACCAAATGAAACTAGATGGCGTTCTCAACCCTTAAAACACGCAAGCGTTTCATTCACGAAGTATCAAGGGCCACCTCACAGAAATAAGTTTTGTTGTACTCGTCATCTAGTATTGTAGCTGCATGAAGGTGCTTCCACCACGTTGGGACACCATCTGAACGCCATAATACCTGCTTCTTACGAGTCACCCAATCGACCGCTTCCACCTCGTTGGGACGGCCGATCTAGTTCTAGTAGTGTTGTCCACCCTGTTGTAATCTTTCAAATAGAACAAGCGTTCTCTCTCGAAACTTCTCTCTCTCTCATTCGATTCCCCGTGCGCCCTCTCCTTATACTGGCGCCCGTACGTGCGGCTCGAAAAAACATCGTCGAGTCAACCCATAAAAAGTGAAGAGGTCAAACCAGGAATCGGATGAGCGACGAGTTTTACGCAACAGACGCAAGTAACTTTGCTATTGGTGCAGTTTTGGTGCAGGGGGAGAGTGAGAACGAGCTTGCCTTCCCGAACACTAACACATCCATTGGTGTATATCATGGGTCAGCACTACGTATCTTCCGAAATGCATATGGGGCAGATTTGCCCAAGCCAGCGCAGCCCATTCGGAAAAGAGGCCGTCCCCGTAAAAACTAATGCCACGCATGAAGATCTCCTGTCTTTCTCGTCGGGTCGACATCGTAGACAGAGGGGGAGACTGTAACACCCCAACCAAGAGCTTCCACCAAATGAAACTAGATGGCGTTCTCAACCCTTAAAACACGCAAGCGTTTCATTCACGAAGTATCAAGGGCCACCTCACAGAAATAAGTTTTGTTGTTCTCATCAGCCAGTATTATAGCTGCATGAAGGTGCTTCCACCTCGTTGGGACACCATCTGAACGCCATAATAACTGCTTCTTACGAGTCACCCAATCGACCGCTTCCACCTCGTTGGGACGGCCGATCTAGTTCTAGTAGTGTTGTCCACCCTGTTGTAATCTTTCAAATAAAATCAGTGTTCTCTCTCGAAACTTCTCTCTCTCTCATTCGATTCCCCGTGCGCCCTCTCCTTATAGTACTATATTTAGTATTTTAAAATAGAATTAAAATATTTTCAAGCAGCTGAAACTTACATAAACCTTTTCTATGACCTTATAAGCACTCTACATTAAAATGACGCCGTTGACGTTTAAAGTCAATTTTCTCGAAACTGTCAATGTGACAGTTAAACCCTTTTTATTCTCAACCCTTCAATTTATATCCGAGGGTGAAACCACCGGGCGAAACTAGTACTCTATTTATTTATTGTGATAAAAACGACAAAATCAATTACAATTATCACATAAAATATAAATGCAGTGATTTCGTAAAACTCATATCTCATTTAATCCAAGTATTACTGAAACAGTGATTAGAAAATGCTTTATTTATTATTAGAGAATAGATGTAACACATTACTTTGATGTCGTTGTTAAAAATAATGTCCGATGGTCCTTTGAAAAATGTTTGCCTCATACATTTACCGCTAGGGTCACCAGGAGCTAGTACTCTATTTATTTATTGATTTATTGTGATAAAAACGACAAGAACAATTTCAATTATCACACAAAATATAAATGCTGTGGTTTCGTAAAACTCATATCTCATTTAATCCAAGTATTACTGAAACAGTGATTAGAAAATGCTTTATTTATTATTAGAGAATAGATGTAACACATTACTTTGATGTCGTTGTTAAAAAGAATGTCCGATGGTCCTTTGAAAAATGTTTGCCTCGTACATTTACCGCTAGGGTCACCAGAGGGAAACGGCATTTTATCCCGGCAAATAGCAATCCTATATCTATCTGTCGGTAGAGATCGAAATAATTCAGTGAACTGTGTAGACATGGGAATGCTTCGAAACGAATCGTCAGAGCTCGTAGCCACTTAATAAGACTAATTTATAGACACGTTTACTACCTGAATCTTAAATACAAAAAAAGCCGTGTTTGAGGGAAGAAACAAAATAAACGTTATATTTTTGACTAAAGAACTTTACATTTGTGTCTAACTGATTTCTAAAAAGGCTGATAGGATTCGTTATTATGGAGCCCTTCTATACTCCATGTCAATTGTGCCATTTTGAATAATACGTATTCTATTTTAGTGTTTAGTAGATACTTATAACATAATAGAATACAAGCAATCTGTGTGCCATCTGAATTCGTATTTGTGTTATTCCTTTTAACATAAAAGCCACACAAACAGACAAACTCATTTAGACATAACTACCTATCAGTAGCCATATACTTACGCCGGTATCACCATGGATATTGTTCCAAGTTATGTTTTGGCAAAGAAAGCTGACGGATCACTTTTGAATTTTATTAATCAAAGGTATAATAATTTACTTTGATGTTGTTTAATCTATTGTCAAGTTCTCATCACAGCTGTGGAGTACGACGCAAGTCGAACTTTAATTCTAATATAGCGTGTAGTGACTTATAGTGGCAAAAGGTAAACTATTTTCATTATTCCCTAAAAATGTAAATAAGCCCCTCAAGTAAGTTTAATATTTGTTTCTACATATACAGATATAATATGTATTATTCCTTTTCCCGGGTCTCTAAAAGCCTGGGAGTGTGTGGGCGCCCGCCCACGCAACTTTGCCGCCCGCCTAGCCAATCGCTACCACAAGCTTTGGAGACCTACAGGCACTATCCAAACTATTAATGGATAAATTTTCTGTACATAAAGACAAAGGATAATAATTGTAGTGTGTATTTTACGGTCTGCTAATTATAGTAAAAATGTTGGAGTATAAAAACGTGTATGTAAAAAAATCTGAAAATGGTATGTAAAATTCAGTAATATTACAGACATAATATTTTTATTTGTTTTAAATGGAGTAACCTAAACTAGATTTTTAGTTCATTGTAAAAGTTGCATGAAAAATATTTTTTGTGATGTGCTGACTAAAACAAACAGGCATCATTATTTTGTTCATCAAATAATTATTCTGTTTGCACACATATTCATTTCAGGTACATGTTCCAACAATTTCCGCATCACCCGTCCAACATTTTCATACCATAATGAAGACATCTCGGTAAATAAAAACAATGTGATGTAAAAAGGTATCATTTATTTTATAAATTAAAATATATTTGTACAAAGGATTTTTCCAATTGGGCGATGTAGACGCAATATATATTTTATATGTGTGGACATCTCACACAACGCCATCTAGCCCCAAACTAAGCAAAGCTTGTGCTATGGGAACCAGATAACTGATACAATACTTAGATACTTTTTTGTTTGTAAATACATACATAGAATACAATATGACACCCAGACACAGAACAAACACCTATGTTCATCACACAAAATGTTTGTCCTGAGTGGGAATCGAACCCACAACCCACAGTTCAGAAGGCAGGGCTACTTCCAACTGAGCTATCGGGCCAGTCTAAAAAAATAAATAAATAATTAAGTTATATTTATTATAAGATATTATTAAAGAGCGTTACTAAATCGCTTCATAAAGTGAAACGAATTTAAATCAAATTGAGCACAACTGTATTGAAATTACTTAATTTATGCCGCGATTGTTTCTATATGGTCGATAGATATTTTATTGTTATTCCGACCAAGTAAATGTGCATTTACAATTTACATGAACAATAGGTGTGTCTCTTTTTTGTTGATGACATTATACATCATATTAATTTGTTTACACAAACGTAATCTTAGACGTAAAATAAGCATCTTTAATATTACAATTAATTATTAAATCTTGGTGACCGAGTGCTCGCCAAATTTTTAAAGATCTTTCCAAACGTCTGGTTGAAGCGACACGTCACCAAAAGCTGGCCTCTACTTTGCAAAAAATAGGGCATTTACATTCAACGTGGCAATGCTGGCAGCATACTGGACACTTTGCTTACTGGTAGTGGTTTGTTAGATTAAGTTTGGTTTTATCGTTTTTTTTTAGCTTTTAGTTTTCTAGTAGTACATATAAATTTAGCATAACAACTATATTGATGTATAAATAAATATATGAACCAGTAAGTTAGTAAAATCACTGTATCTTTACATCTTACAACCTGTTTGTTATATAAAATATGTATAGGCCTGATTTTAGTGTACACAATATCACTAAGTAAAACCTGTTTCCATTTGATACAATTCAATTTTTACAACTGAATCAATCTGGTCACGGCTACCGGAAGCCCAGTTGAACCAAGGCTTTCACTCGAGTTACAAAGCTTACCCGATGCAGTGCCCTTGTTTTTGCAGGCTTGCGTGCAAATATAGGGTTTAAAAACTTAGCGGGGCTATTTAGCAAATGTTTTTCTATCGGTATGTATTTACATACTAAAAGATCATGGTTGCCGCAATTTTCCGTTTTCAAATATAAGAACGCATCTCTTTGGTAGTGTGCAACTGTTTGCAATATTTCATCCAAATTAGTTTAACCGATTTGGTGTTAAAGCTGAACCAACAAACAAACATACAAGTACGAATAATTTGAGTCATAATTGTTCTTATTAGTGAATACATAGCTTTAATGTTCCATGTTTTCAAAGCGCTTAAAGCTTTAGGTTGCTACATGTTGCGTTAAAGACCCTCTCATTAGTCCGGTGGCTGCCAACGGTTCACGCTCCCTGGCTATATTAACCTTTAAGAAAAAACCTTATAAGTAGATGTAGTCAACGAGGTAAGAAAAATGTATGATATTACTTTTTGTTGAGCATGCTTTGCAGTCGACTGGATTTAAATTTTCTAAGGCTGTAAGACGCTATTTTGATAGTCGTCTAAATATAATAGGCTATTTGACTACTATATTTTTATTACATACATAAATAATATACTTATAAAAATAGATAACTGTGAAAACAAAACTTGAATATTTCAAAAAATTACTAAGTTACAGGCATTTTAAAATACTGAAATAGAAAGAGACAACTCAAACACGCAGTGACGTCAGTTACCAGGCCTTAAAGTAACTCATTACTAAGCTATGGTAGCTCTACATACAATCTTTTTGGCACGTGACGTCACAAGCCATGCCTTCATAGTAGCTGTGAGGAAGCTCAACACGATCTCTGTTTAGCGAGAAAGGGACAGGCGATGAAACTTTAAAAGCGTACTACTCCGTGATTAATTTACCGATTTTACTTATTTTTACAATGATTAGATTCATTTTTAACCTACTTTATGAATATAATATTTACTTGTTCATTTTTAATAGTAGTCAAATAGCCTATTGCAGTTTACGTAGATTGTAATTATGTAGGTACCTATAGGCCAAGAATAAATAGTAGTCTATAAGTACCTTACACATTTAACACGCGTCTTTGATAAGAGGCAAATAGGTGCTCAATGTAAGATCACGATACTTTTGATTGCTATCCAAAAAGAGAAATTTCATTCCTAATTTGAAATGTTTAATGGCAAACTAAGTACATAAACTACGTATTGAAACAGTCATATCCATACAGATTATATATCTATTATATACAACTATCGGTTGTATTCAGATTCCAGATGTGATTCTGAATTTTCTGTAAATGAGATTCAGCAGTTTCCCCAGCTGATCACCTAACATTCGAGTGTTGGAAATAAACAGTACATATACATAACTTGTGTTTTGTTTTATATCACCAAAAATATGGAAACTGAATAACATTTTCACGATAAAAATGATGTTAAAATAATTAATTAATTAATAAAGTAAGGTATTGAAAAATTTACTGACTTACAATAAATATTGTAAGTACTCATTTTAAAATCGTATTTCTTTATTAATAGAATTTAGTAGCTACTGCTTGGAAGCTGATAATGCATGGTTAGACGTGGCCTACCGTAGACACCTACAAACATACTGACCTCTCTCCACCCTACTCACCCTCTGACCTACACAAGCAATAACACAAGTTCAACGGAGCACACAAGCGTACCTCATGCGTGCAACTACGCACACATGCACAAATAGGGGAAGCGCGGCAAACATGATACCGTGAACTATATTTCACACATACGGAACTTTTGCACCTACACACACAAAGAAATATGAGGTTCGCAGCATTGCGAACGCTCTAGTAAAATATTTTTCTTGGCAGCGGATAGAGGAAAGAGAAATTTGTTTCACAATTTGCTTCTTGGAAATATGCGTATTGTGCTTACATTACATTAGGTATGCTAATGGTCATGAGCAAGAAAGAGATGAACGATTAAAACCTGTAAAGAAGTATATTTCAATAGAAAAAAAACCCAAATTTTGCATTTTGTATTTTTTCAACTTTACAGCAACAAGTTTGGTTACTAAACAAAACTCTTGGTTTTATCGGTAAACTTATTATCCTACCTTATTTAAACCATGTGACCGCACAATTTTGCTTGCGAAATTCCGTATGTAACCCACACGACCCACAAAGTGTTTCGAGACAAAAAAGGTTTTGTATCTTAATCGAACATCTAATGTATATATATTTTTTTTATGTTAAATGGGCATGCGCTTGACAACAACTCACCTGATGGTAAGTGACGAAGTTGTCTAAGGTGGAGCACGCTTGCCCATGAGATGCCCATTCACTCTTGACTTAAAAAGACCTAGGTTATACGTTGAAGGAAACACTGTTTTTATATTAACATCAAATTGCGTCAAAATTCGTTTAGCTGTTTCAGCGCTACATTTGTACACACCATTTTATTTTTATAATGAATATTTATTATATTAATGAATGACGTGACGTCATTTACCACATGTAAAGCGACACAACCACCCATAGCAGTTGCAGTGTCATTCTAAACTCTACTAATGTAAAGTTTCCCGTAACACTGCACTGCGCACGTCATTCTAAGACATCAGAATGACGTAATATAATACATACAAAGATACTTTTTGTGTTTATAATTTCAAAGTAGTTGTGAATTTTTGTATTATGTATGTGTAACCAAGCTATCTGTGTAGGTCATAAAACCTACACTAGTAATATCTGTTAAGCGAAAACAAGCACGTATTCATCTAAAAGTGATTTCAAGCTGAAACTAAGTATTCATACAAAAACGAGTGTGCTTTAGACCACACAACTGATGTATAACTTCTTAAGTTTAGCTCCATCTGACGGCCGGTATAACTTTGTTTGTGCTTTGTTTAATGTTAATCTCGCCATCTAGACAATTGTAAATTGTCATTTAACCGGACATACCAAAATAATAAAAAAAATTTTACTTTGTTGCGTTGACAATGGAGATCTACGTGAACCAACTTCAACTTCCTTTCGCCTCGCACTCAACAGCTCACAGTCAAGCGTGCGTAAAGAACTTTTACTTCAAAAAGTTTTACATTTAATTAATGTCGTATAATATAACTCGAAAGCATTTCAAAACCCCTTTTATCGTATTTCGAAAAGGAAAACTCGAAATTATAGTATATATCCTTTTTGTAATACTGAAATAATGGCAGAAATTGGCTGGTTCTTCAATTTTGAACGGATCTTATTAGGTACGAGCTTCTGCCCGCAGCTTCGCCCGTGGCGTGGCCTATGGGAAAATAATTCAATCACCCATTTCACACTCTTAAGGGTGGAATTTCGAAAATCCTTTCTTAGCGGATGCGTCATAACATTACCTGCATGCCAAATTTCAGCCCGATCCTAGTCTAGTGGTTTGGGCTGTGTGTTGTTGATAGATCACTATGTCAGTCAGTCAGTCAGTCAGTCGCCTTTGAGTTATATATATTTAAGATTTATTTATTGTTCAATTAGTTAACTGCTATCAATAAGCAATGCAGGGTAAGCAATGCATTGGTGACGCCTCATCCGGTGTTACAGATGTCCATAGGCCACTGACCACTTCCCATCAGGTGGGCCGTATGCTTGTTTGCTCCCTTTAACATTAAAAAGGCCTCTCAATGTTTGGCCCGGTCTTTGGCTCTGCTCTTCCAACTGCTGCCTTAATTGTGTAGGTTATCATTCCATCTCGCTGCCGTCCGGTTTTGTTGTAAAGGTTGGTAGCGACCAACAGCATTAGGCCGTTCAAAAAAAGGCTCCTTACACTACATCTGCCGATTCGCAGTCTCTTTCAGAACGCGCCTGCTCCAATAATATCATCGATTCTTCACCAAATTTACTACTCGACAAATCAAAGCAAAGTATAATAATAAGTTATAGTCACAACTGCCTATGAACAGGCATACTTTTTGCTTAAGCTCTTAACGAGTGCAAAAAGCTATACCGTTACATTTCGCCTTGTATTGATACAAATGTTCTAAAGGCTGAGATTGATTGCCTGGTTTGTCAAGGTAAACTAAACCAAAACAACATATATACTAGAGACGATTGTTTTGTTTTATTCAATCATAAAAATTTCTTCATCATACCGACTAATACAAGCACAAGTTGAAAGTAAAATAAACGAGAAAACAAGTAGAACGAGATCAATAAAAAGGAGGGCAGAAAACTAATTATTAAAATTTTGTTTGAAAGTAATCTTTTATACATCTTAATAAAATAAAAGACTAATAAAGTATAACAAGTGGTATCCTACGCTGTAAATATTTCTTTTGTTGAATATATTCTTATAATACTTCACAAAAAAAAACATTTTAAATCATTACCTACTAACCTGAAGATACAAGGAACTACCTGGAAGTACTTATACATATAAATAAATATACGGTCAATAAATCTTTTTATTACATTAGCTGATTTTTGTATCCTAGTTATTACCCTTTATAATAACCTTTATATTAACCTTTATAATAAACTGTCAAAATTAACTTCCGTTTTTTTCAAAAAGTTACCAGACAACTTTTGTTCCTTTCGGTCATATACTATAAATATAACATAATTATACTATAAAATACATAATCACCTACTCATTATACTAAACTTTATCTATTAATACAAAAAATTGGTTGTTTCAAAGTAATCGTTGCTAAGTTACGTTTGAGCTTTTTTATAGCTAATTAATTTAATGTCTGAACGGGCTATTTATTTATAAACTACCTAGTAACACTGTCTAGTGTTACTGTTACTATCATTATTTCACAACGAGCTTCTGCCCGCAGCTTCGCCCGCGGCGTGGCCTATGGGAAAATAATTCAACCACCCATTTCACCCTCTTCAGGGTGGAATTTCGAAAAATCCTTTCTTAGTGGATTCCTACGTCATAACATCTACCTGCATGCAAAATTTCAGCCCGATCCGTCCAGTGGTTTGGGCTGTTCGTTTATAGATCACTATGTGAGTCAGTCAATCAGTCAGTCACCTTTGAGTTATATATATTTAGATAGTAATATTACCACAGATTAGATAGTAGTTAGTGTGTATAGTAACTAATAATACTTTGCTGGAGGTTTAATATTTGCTGTATTGGAGGGGGGAGGGGAGGGGGGGGGGGGGAGGAGGTCTATCTTTGCGTCTACCTACCTCATAGATTTATGAGGTACCTACTACCTAAGACAATGGATTCGTCTCTAGATCTGCGACTGTTGGCTGTGCTATTATCATCGGACCAAATTATTAGCCCTTCTTACTCATATTCCACAAAATTAAAACATTTATCGTGATTTATTATCAAAATCAAACATTTATCATGATTTATTATCAAAATCAAACAGAAAATAAATGTTTCAATATTAACATCACACTAATCACACCAATATTATAAAAGCGAAAGTTTGTATGTGTCTATGTTTGTTACTCCTTTACACTCAACGGCGGAATGGATTTGAATGAAATTCGGTACCAAGATAGCTTATAGACTGGAATAACATATAGGCTAAATTTATCCCGGAAAAGTGAAATGTTTCCGTGGGATGGGCAAATAATTAAAATACTGCGGAGCGCAACTAGTCGTTAATAAACGCAACAAAAAGTTAAACCCGGAAGAATGCAACTCGTTCAGTAATTACGAATTTATGACAGATTCAAGGTATCTGGCGATACGAAACCTGACTGCTCTTTCATCTGCAAAATCTCTTCATCATCAGTTCATCAGCATCTCATCATCAAGATCTTTCTAAATACACATATGCCTATATAATAATATGAATCATCATATATATAAATTGTTTAAAAATAAATCTTCTATGCATACTTTATGTAACACTGTTCATAAACAGACATTAATTATGAGATTAATAAAAAGCATTATAAATAGATTCAAATAATAATATAATGTAAATGAAATAAACTTGTTTTGTAATATCTCGTTGTTAGTGATACATAATATAGTGAGCGTATAATCATTTTATATATTTTTTAAGTTTATTTTAACGTCTCATATCAAAGTCAATAAAATTGATTTTATGCAGCTGGATTGATTATTTTGCATAATTATGCGTGCTCGACAAGGTCCCCAAAACAGGTAATCAAATATTTGCCAACTCGTAAAATGGTTAATAACCTGCTAATATTATAATCTGAAATTGTACATAGTAACAATAAATTCATATATAATACGAGTTTCTGTCCGCAGCTTCGCCCGCGGCGTGGCCTATGGGAAAATAATTCAACCACCCATTTACGTCATAACATCTACCTGCATGCCAAATTTCAGCCCGACCCGATGTCCAGTAGTTTGGGCTGTGCGTTGATAGATCACTATGTCAGTCAGTCACCTTTGAGTTTTATATATATATAGATGATCACGTTAAAATCTTTATATTAATTTTAGTTAATCGTGTACATTTTGCGGTTTTATCCACAGCTATATTAAAATGCAAAGTACAAAATGTCATCCAAATCAGGTCGTTTTGGCGTTAAAGCTACACAAATTGAAACATGCGTTTAAATTGTTGTTTTTTAATTGTTTATTTAACAATTAAAAAACAACAATTTAAACGCAAGTTACATCTTAAATCTAACTCAGCTGGTAGCTCAGTTGGCAGTAGCCCTGCCTTCTGAACTATAGATAGTGGGTTCGATTCCCACCCAGGACATATATTTCTGTGATGAACATAAATGGCTAGATGGCGCTGTATGAAATGTCCACCAATATTTATTTATTTACTTAGGTAGGTACTTAATCCTTTTCTGAAGTCTCGATTTTAAAAAATGATGTATTTTTTTAGCTTAGCACAGTACCAACAGCAAGAAAGAGACAGACGATGCCCCCTCCAGAAACTTTGCTCAGTGGTTTATTTACTTATATTTTTGTTTCTATTGCTATTGGCCCGGCGCTCGAAATTTCGGCACTAGCAATTTCATAAAATTATTAAGTACAATGTTGTTCAGTCGTATCGTATGGTAAAGAAGCGGTTCAATCTCAAATCCCCATAATTCTTGTCACTAGGCACGATTCAAAAGAGGCTTCAATCGATTTACAACAGGAAAAATAACATATACTCTTTAAGAAGGAAAATCGCTTGTTTTTTTTAATAAAACGCTATGTTATCATAAAGTGCGAAGTACAATGATTTCATTTTCATAAAACAATAAAAACTATACTGACACATGGAAGGAAGCTATGCGAATTGTTTGAAACTAAGACAAAAAACAGAGTTTATACATATAAAACTAGAAAACATATTACATCATCGTGAAAGGATAGAAGCTAATTTTTTTAAAACTTTTTTTACTTTTACTTGTAAAAGATTTGTAAGAAAAAATTTGGCACGTGTCATGAAATATTGCGCTCAATCTGGATTGAAATCGACGTGGCCAACTTTAAATATTCAGTTTTATTTTAAACTTTCTTCCTTCATATTAAAATTTCAACCGGAAAAAAGAGTTCATCATTAATGTAAAATGGTCAATAAACTAATTCAGCGCGCATGTTAGTTATTACCAACTATGCCTCAAAATGCGCTTTTTTGTTCCATAAAAAACTTTCTGTGGTGTTCCCTTACTTATTTTTAATATACACGGTGGAATTTAATTCACTCTTTTCCTTAAATGTATGCACTCAGACCATGCTATAGAATATTCGTACAAGGTCCAATAAAAAAAAGTTTTGTTAAACCTAGTGCCTCCTAAAATAGCTGCATGATAACCGAAATGCCTATTCAACGGTACACACAGCGTGGGCACCAGCTGAGTGCTTTGTAAATGTTTCGTACGCAATAAAACACCTGCTTTATTTAATGTCGCAAGGCATTGCTTTAGAATTTAAATTTGCAGTAATTTATTCATGTATCTTTATTATTATTATTACTTTATTACATTATACATACGGTTAGTTTATTTTTGATTAAGTTTAGTTAAATATGTCTTTCTTCATTCATTGCCTATCTTAAAGTTATTATTTATGTTCAATTGTTAAAAGGGGAGATGTTGTGGGTAGTTGCTTATTGTATTTATATTTTGTACTTTTGTTATGTTGTGGGTAGACCTATTAAAAACAGTTGTCAACCGAACTCCGTCTTTCATTGCACGCTACAGATAATACCTTAATTTAAGTTTTATTTTATAAATACTTTTTTATTTAGTTATATGGGAGCGTTCTATAGCATGCACTGAATACATATATTAAAGGAAAAGAACGAATTAAATTCCACCTTGTATAGTACAGTCTAGTGTATAGTCGAATAGCACAGTATACACAATCTTTGTTTTGCGAGAAAGGGACAAACGATGTTCCATCCAGAAACTTCAAAAGCATATTTGATCAGTGGGCTATTTACCGATTTTAATTATTTTTTCTATTACCATTGAATCCTCATAGGTACCTAATGTTTCAAAGAAGAGATCGCTAGAAAATGTATTTTTGGTGGACAGTAAAGTATTATGTATTGTAGGTATCTGAACAAAAATGTGTGTTTAAAAGTACAACATACATAATATCTCATCATGCAATATATCCATAATTATGCCAAACAATCACGCGTCAACGCGTTAAGTCACAAATTTGCATGAAACTTATCAGCCCACATGGTACTGCGTTTTTACCTAAACTATGTACTTCGACCCACTTTATGGTTTGAGCAGTGTTCATTTTGTTTTCCTTTAGTGTGTTGATATTGAAATGAGGCTGATGATCTCATATACAAGCTTGTAATTTTACTTTCTTCTATTATCTTTCCATCATCCTTCTCGTAGATGTTTCATACATACTTGCTAATAAATCAATGATTTTTTAGTAGATTTTATGCTATTAAAAACATTTTTATGTTATAATTTCCCTGCTCTAATACTAGAAGCAGGCAAAGGCAGCCGGCAGCAGCAAAAAAAAAATGACTTCCTTAAAAGTTGAATTATCAAAAAGCGTATCGTAATACCCACAGCTTAAGCCATAAAAGGATCAATTTCCAAATTCCAAAGTCCAGCGGCTTGGGTTGTACTTAGGCTGTGAGAAAGCCTTTTATTAATATAGATTTGAGAAAATATAATTTCAACTTAGAAGTTTTTTTTTTTAGTTTTGGCTCCACACTTTTGTGTATTTAGCCAGTGTCAAGTAATTGATCATTTATCGAGGTAATGATATTTCACGCAAATATGTGTCAAGTCATAGTCCAGTCATAGTCACTTTACTCCTAGTAAAGTGGTGGAAACTTTACTTGAAGCTTCTATGAAGTTTTGGAACACGAAAACGAAAAGAAAAGAAAAGTTTCACCATCATCATACCATTTTCCCACACTCACGCCTGTAATCCAGCACTTAACGAATAGAATGCCACCAATTTTATGTGTACTAATACTGAAAATAACACAAGTTTTGGAAAATAATACAATGCGGAGACGCAATGTTTTTCGCGTTCCCGCCAAAAAAAATAGAAGTATCTTGTTTGGTACTACTTAAAACAAGATTCTTCTCAGTATAACAAACAAGGTTACGAACTGTATTCGACATATTTTATACCATGTCCATTATTAATATTACGGACTACAGACTTCTTTATTCCAAACCCATAAAATACAAAAACAATCCAGGTTTAGTACCTTCCTAAAATAAACAACGTGACTGTTCCCCATCACCGTTCATTAATTGTGACTCTTCTTTACTACGACATGGTACTAAACCGTTATAAACGGCGTCGATTGTGGTCCGATTACGTCATTATCGGCGGCTATTACGTAATCTCGTCATTATCACAAAACTGTTAGAATACGGAATGTGCTATGTCCGGTCTGTGTGTCTGTCCTCGACTTCCTAATGTTTGGATAACAAGCAATGTATTTTAGCTTTGCTTTACCGAAATGAGCTTTTAATTTATATTTAACCTCCAAACTGAGCGGTTTTATAATTATTTGTGTATTTGTCGGTTTCATCATCATAAAGAGGAAATTGGTCTCTTTAAAGCGAGCGGGCTACATCGACAACTGCATTGTCGCTTAACATCAGCAGAAATGTGGTCAAACGCAAGCCTATTTAGTATTAAAAAACATATGGATTAAATAATTTTGATAGAAAGCAAAGATAATAAATCACAATTATTTATCGTAAAGCACGTATATATAGCACGTAAATTTCAAAGAACAATCTTAACTATACATATAATCAGAATATTTAAAATTGAAAAATAAATATTAATTATTTTTTATTGTGTTGCCAGTACTACCTACATAGCGAATGTCGTAGCCTTCGTTAGGCGGCTCAACCCGAATATTAAATTTGATCGTCTTCTGGTCTTTTGATCTCAATTTTTTAACACATGTCAGTATTTTTCATACATTATTTTTACAGTGACGTTATAACCAATGGAGGCGACACTTAACGCCTACTTAAGCACATCTGTCAGCTGTGTGGCGATAGATTATTAACTTATAGTTATCCAGCTTGATTAGTTTGTTGGCCATTTGGTGATTTCAAGTCCAAAGTTACCAATATAAATAAAATTTATAAAATATCTTATAGATAGCCTGACTTTTTCAAGCATGCCCTGAAAGTATACAGTATAAAAACCAATCAGCCTGTATAATAGCTAAAACCAGACAAGCTCTAGAAATGCTCTACCACTAACCTAGGTCTCTTCAAGTCAAGAGTGAATGGGCATCTTATGGCCCAACGAGATCCATCATAGACCACTTTATTACTTGTTTTTATTATTTGATAGGCTTGCGTTTGATCGCTCTCGCTCCTGGTGGTAAGTAACGACGCGGTCTAGGATGTAACTTACTTCCCATCAAGTGAGATGTTGTCAAACGTATGTCCATTTTCCAACTAAATATATATAACTCAAAGGTGACTGACTGACATAGTGATCTATCAACGCACAGCCCAAACCACTGGACGGATCGGGCTGAAATTTGGCATGCAGGTAGATGTTATGACGTATCCGCTAAGAAAGGATTTTTCTAAATTCTACCCTTAAGAGGATGAAATGGGTGGTTGAATTATTTTCCCAAAGGCCACGCCGTGGGCGAAGCTGCGGACAGAAGCTCGATTAAAATAAAAATCTGTGATTCAACCGTAAGTTTTACTTCACCGAGAGGCAAACTCTATTTTTTCTATGAAATTGCTGTGTGCATCAGTAATGTTGTACACCAAACTCACACTGTATCGTGATTGACACGTGAATTAAAAACTTAAATAACAGATTAAACTAAAACATAAAAAGATAAAACAGATAAAACTTAAAATAACACGTTAGTGAAAAAAAAAAGCGCCTAAAGTATTTTTTATCTTAGAGAATGATGTGACGAGCTAGTCGTTCACCTGATGTTAAGCGACACGGCCGGCCATAACAGAACAGCATTGACACAACAAATGCATCTATAAATAACTACAAGGTGGCTGAATCTTGTGTTAAAGTTAAATTAATGACTACTTAGCATTAACGAGATTAATTAACCGTTGTTTTATGTTTGTCTACAGGTAGCAGCTGTTGACGTCCAAAGAAGCAAGCCGCTAGGCATCTTTTGTTCTAAACCCCGCTCCCTCCACCCCCTTCCAAGATTGCTGCCACCATGGGCCGGAAGAAAATACAAATATCCCGGATTACGGACGAACGGAATCGGCAGGTTGGTATATATAATTCGTCAGAGTTTAAAATCCGTATAACAGAACGATGCTCAGTCATCGATCAGTGCTCAAGCAGAGATTTCATTCATAAAGTGATCAATTAGTGAATGAAACCTCTGCTTGAGCACCGATCGATGACTGAGCATTGTTGTTGGACCTAAGAAAGCCGACAAAAATAGTTTTTAATATTGAGCTATAGAGTTAAATTCATTTACTTTTGGGAATAGACCTCGCATTTTCCCCGTTATTCAGTGTGAAATCCTAATGTCACGGGATAAAAAAAAATCACATTAATTATCTCAGCTCGATTTGCAAACAAGCAGTCTGTGCTAAATTTGACCATCATTGATTTAGCCGTTTTGACGTAAAGCTGGGTTTGAAATCTTCCTGTGCTATTTTAATAAAGGCAAACACAAATTCTCCAAACCCCACCAAATCAAGAAGTCGGCTACTGATCTAACGTAACAGTTTACGAATTCACTTCAGTCTAAAAATAGTCCAATGAAATTTGTCGTGTTATCATTTTAATAATTAACAGTAAGAGGTGAAAGGACGTAGTGCAGTAACAGGTTTCAACTTAACTTAATGTTATGTAAATGTTACGCACTAAGACTTTTTGACATGTATTTCATCAACTACGCAATTATTGTTAAATCAAGCTAGTGGTTCAGCTCTTACGCAAGAACCTGTGCGTCTGAAAGTCTATACCCTCTACCAGTTTTTTTTTTGTTTTGTTTTGGTTATATGTTTTGGGTATATAGCCAGTGTCAAGTAATTGATAATTTCGCAAGTCAATGTTATTTCACGCAGATATGTGTCAAGTCACAGTCAAGTCATAGTTTAGTCTAAGTCATACTCCTAGTAAAGTGGTGGCACCTTTACTATAAGTTTCTATGGATTTTTGGAAACAACACGAAAATAAACGTTTCACTATCATTATACCCCTTTCCCACTTAACGAATACAACGCCACCAAGTTTATGCACTAACACTGAAGATAACACAAGTTTAGTAAAATATGTTTTTGAATACATTTCGGTGAAGCGAACTTTCTCGTTTTCCCGCCAAAACTCCACGCACGATTGTGTTTTGTTTAGTCATATAGACACTTTGCTAGACGTCGTGCTGTGATGACGAGTGACCATGAGTAGAGAGGCGCAGCTGTGGCAGACCTTGGAAGATCTGGCAAGATCTGATAGATGACATCTAATCTCTTGGCAATGGCTGGCTGAGGCTAAGAAAGGGATGAATGGTGAAAGAAAAAATGAGCTTCTGCTCTGTAGGGGGAAGAATGAACTGCCAGTGAATGTAAATTAATGACGATTGCGAAACTTCAAAGAACATAAAACTACAAGAACGCGATGACATCAAAAGATTCTGTGAAGTTTGCAACGGTATTGCAATTGCTATTAAACAGAAATTATAGATGTAGGTACCTATAATTTCTGAACTATTGAACGTAAAAATTTTATAAGCCTTTAAATCATCCATTTTAAACCGGCAGTCAGTTTCCCCACATATTAACTTTAACACCATCAATTAACTGTAGCAAAGATCAAGCCAGGATCATTTCAATCAACACTTGATCACACGTGGCTGAAAAGGAGTTTGTTCGATCAAAACATTTTAGTTCACGAGTGAAATGACCTTAGCATCTGACCTAACAGATGTGTCGTATCAACACTCCCACTGCAAAACATTATCGCAGCAGGGTAACGACCGCTATTGCTTGTAATTTATTAATTATACGATTACATTGTACATCATCCAGTGCCAGATTAATTAGAACCACAGAAATGTTCCCCATTACCCCTTTTCAACCGTCGTCCTTAGAAAGTGCAGGGGACGGAAGGCCTTTCGTGTCTGGTCGTGATGTAGGAGAGGCAGACAAGCAAAATGAAACTTGCGAAGGTCAACTTGCTTTGGTGACGTTTCGACTGTTCTAATTGTACAGTCATTGGTTTAAAAGCTTCCTTTGTTTATTTTTGTCCTCAATATGAACATTTTATGAGAACAAAGAGTCATTTGAATTTATCCTTCTAATAAATAATATAGTTCAAAACAATTTTAAAGTTCGAATTTGAAAGCTAATCGATTAATTTTATACAATCAATGAGTTATGTTTTAACATTATCTCTTACTAATTATGGGACTTTAACCATTCTAATTTGTCTTTTTATTAACTTAAACATAAAATAAGACTAACTTTAAGTACTCCAAGGAATATTCAAATAATTGAATTATAATATAATTTACAACCCAATATTTTGTAATATATAGTATAATATATAGTTATAATATTACAGTGTTTATGACAATGATAATCAAATAATAAAATAAATGAGTCAAATTAAAAATAGGCCTTTAATATTATTTGTTCTTTTCATTGTTACTACAAGCAAAATTATATTTGACATATTATTTGGTTATTCCCTTACACACAGTTTGTCAGCTACAGGAAAATTTAATACAAAGCAACCACAACTAATAGGTATAGTGTTGCTAAAACAAACCATCAACTATATAATGATCCATCACTATAGCCAGACAGAATAGATTAATAGACATTATTAATTTTGGATTATAATAGGGTAAACGTAAGCAACATTGTGTTGTATATGTAAAGTAATAGTAACTAAAGTAATGATAACAATATTTTTGATGACGCATACGAATAATGAGTTCCAGAAATAATTCATTCTGACCATAGGTATAACGTTCTTAACCTGATTACGCAGACAGAGCTTGCTTATATGCACGGTACATATTTAACTGGAATTTCCAAAACAGAAAAAATTTGAAAACATTCAGAATTGTAAAGCAATCTATCAAGTTAAAGGATTTCGTTGAAATATTGTATCGGTACCTTATAAGTTAATGACTAAGATTATTGAGCGTCTGTACAATAATGTTTAGCTGGCTTTTATATAAATGTAATTGAATCGAGTGTTAACTTACCTTTTAATCTTTTAATGATGAAAATCGTGGCGATAACTTAATCCTTGTCTTATACTGACTCATAGATAAATACACCCTCTGTGGTGTGGTGGTTGAGCGGGTCAGCTCATAACTTGGAGGTGGTGGGTTCGATTCCCGTGGAAAAATATATGTACGCAAAAAAAAAACGCCAACGCAACTGACTCTGTATTTGGGTGTTGTAGACCATGGTCCTCGTATTTCCTGGGTTCCTAGTTAGGGTGCAAAATCTATGTATGTGATCGTTGGGCGTTATTATTATTATATTTGTTAAATTACTTAAATAGTTAAAAGTACTGCATTGCTCGGCATAATCCCACGGCTGGGACAAGGATTTTTTCTCACAGGAGAGACTAACTATAACTCACCACGCTGACCAAGTACGGATTGGTGCATGACACATCTTTTGTGATTCTTGGAACCTACCGGGTTTCATCACTGTATTTCTCTTTACCGTCTTTACCTTCTTATTTTAAAATTATATTATTTTCACTTCTGACATTTTCTTCTGTGGATTTCAGGTCACGTTCAACAAGCGCAAGTTTGGCGTGATGAAAAAGGCATACGAGCTGAGCGTCCTCTGTGACTGCGAGATTGCGCTCATCATCTTCAGCTCCAATAACAAACTCTACCAGTATGCCAGCACAGATATGGATAAGGTGAGTCACTTTGTTATTTGTTGCTTTCTTTTAAGTTCCATCTAGCAATTCAATTTAAGTGATGATACTTTAACTAATGTCAGAGGAAAAGTCTTCGTATTTTACGTATGAATTTGAAATCTAATTTCTTTGATTATACTGTTTTTACCTAACTGGTATAGATATCATTAGAAGAAGGAAATTTAAAGCAATATTTTTTATCAGTAAGTAAAGAAGATTTTCCGACATAATTAAATTTTTTTTTCTATCTTTGCAAATGAGTGAACATAACTGATACAATCGGTGTTATTGTTTTGTTTTTCCAAAATATTAAAACATAATTGTGACTTAAACGTATAGTGGGCCGTTTATCGGATTTTATGATGTCTCAATAGTTGTCTGTATCGAGGATAGCACCGCGTCGGTTCTGACCACGTCGTTAGAGGCATCATTGACTCCCCGGAGTTGCTCAATCTCCTGTATAGGCTTTTGTATCTGATAACAGAATCCAGCAAAGGTCCTATCAAACGCATACGCTCTTTTATGTTCTTATAGTTCCAGTACTTACAGTGACTAAAACTGAATCCACTTTAATTATGCCGGTCTCAATCTAAATATATTATGCGCGAATCCTGAATCGTGATAGATTTTATGATAAACGAGCTTCTGCCCGCAGCTTCGCCCTCGGCGTGACCTATGACCTAAATTTTAACAACTTCAATTATTTGAATGTTGAACCTCATGAGTCTATTTTCGGTCACTATGACAATAAGATTTGTTTGGAGACATTTGGTAGTTAAACGGCAAAATGTTATATAAGCAAACAGCATTAAGAAGTTTACGTGTTTTAATAACATAAAAATAAATATATACATATTTTTACGCCACAAATTACACGCTAAGTAAGTAACACATAATTCTAATGATTTATTGACTACTAGAATCTTTTGTAAATCGAGAACACAATTTAATAATGCTAACATGGTGGGTTACTAATTGTTTTTGATCTATAATAATTAATGCTAGTATCCATAATTATCATATCTATTTATTGTTACACTAATTGAATGGAAAACTTTGACTTTGGACAGATAACAAAACCAGTACCTAAACAATTTGTTTACCAAACTAGCTGTTCACAACAACTACTAACTTCTAGACAAATCATTGGGGTATCTTTTGACCGCTGCTGGCCTGTAGATAGTCCTAAAGCGTTCAGGCCACTAGCACAGTTTAAACACTTGCTTCATCCTATTACATGTTCTACTAAACATTATGTCAAGGAAAAATTATGTTCTCATTTGTTATTTTTCTTTGATTATTCTTACATTGGCTTTGATACTATTAAAAGAAGAAAATAAATTAAAATAGTGAAAATTACTGCCATTTTTGTGAAGTTAGTAAAAAAAAACCACTTACGCTCCAAAACAATTTTAAATGTTGTTTCATAATGTAAAGTTAGTAAGGGAGTGTATTAGCATTTTCCTGTGGTATGTAATGGTCCAAGCTTCAAACATTCCCAATCTGGCAATTCAAAAGTAAAAAATGGATCTTGGTAAAATCAGTAAATTTAGTGCAAGATCAGATGGGACTCTGGGTATGAATAATTGTTATTTGGGATCAGATAAGTTTGACCCCGTTTTTGGAACATTTTACCGATGTTATTTTTATTCTTTTGACTAACTGACTGCTATAATAACATAACAGCGGCTACTAAATGCTAATAGCTACACTACCTACTATGAAAAAGATTTGTACTGCATACTAGCTGCGATGACCTATTGACAGTCGACATTATTGACAAATGCTCCAGTCCACTACCGTAGCCTACCCAATATGTTGGCAGCATTGCCCCGTTGAATTACAATTTCTTTATTTTAGTTTAATTTCTTTAATTCAATTATTTATCTACAAGCAAACATAACTGAATACCTACTACGCCATTAGTTTGTAGTGCTACCCAAATAAATAAATAAAATCTTGTTTTCCAGGTACTGCTCAAATACACGGAATACAACGAGCCGCACGAGTCCCTCACCAACCGCAACATCATCGAGGTACATGAAGTACGGCGTCATCTGTGTGCCCGTGGTCGCAATGCAATGTCCATGCAATATTGACTATACCATTAACGCGTGCTTCCTACTTACACAAACCTAATGCATACAATCTGTCACCTACTAAAAGAACCCAACAAACTATGAAACTATCCTTAGAATGTGATCATTTGTCGTTGTTATTTGTTCCTAATATCACAATAGTATATAAACGAGCAGTAAAGAAGCATGTTTATTCCCCGTTAGACATAAAAGATGGTAACAAAACACCAGATCCCCGTTTTCTACTAACAGTTTATGGCTAGACGCCCTAAATATTTATGTTATATTTTTTCCTTCCAGCATGGGTTTTTGTAAATATTTTGTGTTTATTTGAATTAACCTGACTCCGTCGGAACAAGGGTACAGTCAGAGTTGCATCATTGCGTTCGACACTACACACAAATGTACGCTAAAAAGTATTTTCTTATTACTTAGTACACGTAGATATAATGATAGCACTGTTTATTTTGCCCTCCTACATGCTGACTATACAATGAACTGATGAGTTGCTGTCAAATTCCGAAGTATTTTTAAATCGATTATTTTTGAAAAACAATATTGTTCAAAAAATTATAAATAAATAATAAAGTTCAATCACTTCTTGAGATTTAAAAAACATTATCGTAAACTATTCATCTTTCAGTTCTTTTATTAAAGTAAGTGGCTACAGTCAAGATTTCACTTAGAGTATGATTGAAAAACACTTCCACATTTGGCAGCATTAAAACAAATTAGAAAAAGTATTTAAAATAACAAACGATATGTCGTGTAACGAGGGTGTTCTAATTGCATGTCTATTAATACAGACCCAGTATTTAGACATTTGGCTCGTCAAGCCACCTGAGCTGTGTTCGCTGACACTTTCAGGCACTAACGAAGAAAGAGCATAAAAACGGAGTTATGTCACCGGACAGCCCCGAACAAGAACCCGAATACAACTTGACCCCACGGACCGAAGCCAAATACTCCAAGATTGACGAGGAATTTCAAATGATGATGCAAAGGAACCAACTGAATGGCAGCCGCGTCGGTGTGGGAGGAAGTAACTATAACTTGCCAGTGAGTGTGCCAGTCGGAAGCTATGACCAGTCGTTGCTGCAAGCAAGTCCACAGATGCATACCTCTATCAGTCCACGGCCCTCGTCATCGGAAACCGATTCAGGTAATAATAATGAGCAGTTCATATAGAATTCTGTATATATTATATCCTGTTAATGTTATCATTCAGTTATACAAACGCTAATAAACAAAAGAGGAGCTTGATTAGCAGTGATACGTCACAAGTTCATTAACTGTGTATAAAACTCCATAGAGGTCATAATGGCTCTGCTAAAAACGAAACAAAAATTAGTAGAGAAGCCAAAGTTCGGCTAATGTATATAGAGGCAGACAAATGTACTAAAATTGCCAAAATTTTGCAAGTTTCACAATTTTGTTTAGGGAATTAGTTTTTAATGACTAATCTTTTTAATAAAGCTTTTCTTGTGGGCAATACGTTCATTATTTTTTATACAAGATCATATATTGTATGTTTAAGTGAATAGTAATTTACTATTGAGTTTTGGCCACCATCTCTATCTAGTCAAGTGAAATACATAGATCTAGAATATCACTAGTAAAGTATTATATTATAGTATTATATACACTTAGTTATCTGTGTCCAGGTTGATCGATGATATCGATTTACATTGATAATAAGTAATATTCAATTGTGCGTTTCCAGTATACCCAAGCGGTGGAATGCTCGAGATGTCAAACGGCTACCCTGGCTCTGGATCTCCCCTAGGCGGCGGTTGCACACCGTCGCCGTCACCCGGCCCCGCCCCCTCCCCGCACCGACACCCGCACAAGCCTCATGGACACGCCCCACCCCCGCACCACTCACCACGACACAATAATCTACGCGTCGTCATACCCAGCTCGATGCCACCGCCACAGGACGACATATCTTACTCTGGAGAGGTAACAATAACATAGATCTTGGACCCTAAATAGAATTCCCTGTATCTAGGGACCCTGGAACTACGAGGACCTGGTCCTCGTAGTTCCTAGTGGGATCATTCCCGGAACACCTAACAGTTTATTTTGTTATCCTTCCTATCTTCTTGATTAGTGTTCAGCATTTTTAAGTCACCTGAAGGCCTTTAACTTCTGTTGTCTTACGGTAACAGCCAAGATTGATGGCATAACGTGCGCCCCGAAGCACGGTAGCGCTTATTTGTATATAGTACTTTTTGTATCGGTCACTCATCCAAGCAGTGACCATAGCGAATGGAACGGCCAGTCGACCTTCGCTATGATTTTTTATTATAGCAAAGTAGTTTGGGCATTTAAAATTTAATTCAAAACAGGTTTATAGTTTTTGTTCAAACGTAGTATATTATAGATAATTGAGATGCACTCAAGTTAGATAAAATCTAACACGTATTGTTTTAAACATAGATAATCTCTTTCGCGCTTACTAGTTGTTATTTAATGTGTGTGGCTTGGTAATGACAACAATTGGGTAAAAGTAAGACTTGCATATATAAATGAAAACCACCCTCAAGTATTTTTTATTTTATTTCTCAATACATAGTGTATTTTATTTTAAGTTTTTATGTAGTTTTTTTAAGGTTTAGTTAGTTTAGTATTATGTTTATATGTAAATTGAAGAAACTGATTAAAGGTTTCTTTTTCATGTATAGGCATGATTACACAAATAAATTATTCAAAGTACCTCCAACGCACAAATCTAAACAACAGGCACCAAGTTATGATTGAATACATATTGGATGTGATGACATTGAATATAATATGGCCTTGTTATCATAGACATCTTATTTTCCTCTCAAATTCGTCAGACAAGTCAAATAAAATAATAATGATTTCATTAGAACCTATTTTGTTATTATAAGGAGTTTATTAACCATGTATCAAAATATTTTATAGCGTGAAAAAGTAGTTTTTACACTCGTAATTTTACACGTCATACTATAAACGTGTTTTGTTAATCATTATTTCGTTGGCTTTACTAAATTTAAAGATCATTAACTTGTTCTTTTATTATGCAAGTTTCAATTTCCACATGTTTTAAAATTATCATTGCTCGTATGTTTTTTATTATTTTATCATTGATGATTTAATTATTCTGTAGATTTGGATACATATAGGACTCAAAACACTGCCTTGTGGCACTCCATATTAATGTTCACTATGAACTATAATAACATGTAGGTACATCATTATAATAGTACCCAATAGTATTTCATAATCAACTTTGATACACTGAAGACATTAAGTGGTTCCTTTACACACATATAAACAAAATTGAGTACCTGATAAGCTTAATGTAAATCTACATTTGAGTATGCATAATTACGCAAAAAGATAAGAGCGTGTGAACCGAGGACCCTAACTAATTTGAAAATAATCTGTAAAACAACGCTTGGCTTAAACTTGAAGATACTAATTTTATTTTATGTGCATTACAATAAGTTAGTTGATTATCTCGTGTTACCAACGGATTTTTTTATTCAGTTGGGTGGTTGGTTTACCATACGTAATTTTCTTTTCAGACACCGCTTAGCTATTCAGGACTCGGCAACTTTGGACCTCAGGACTTTAGCATGGGATCAGACATGGGCATCGGACTGACGTGGGGCGCGCACCAACTACAAACGCTACAGCACAACAGGTACCTGTCTGTATACATTTTCGTATTACTTTGGAACTTTCTGGAAACTTAACAAATATGAATAACAAGTCTTGTCGATTTGAGTTTTATAGTATTGTAAATTTGGATTAGCAAAAACAAAATCCAATGCCAAGTATATCTTTGATCATTCCATTACGAGGTGTAATTTACCTACAGTTTTGGAGGTTTGGTAATTAGTGCTTCTTTTCAAATTTAATTTCCTGCATCTTAGATAATACTACTTAGATAATACTTAATTGGTCATAAATATTCTCGGCTTCTAGAAATCCGTGTTGGTACAATTTTGGGTGTTTTTACGTTTATCGTGCGTATAAATTTACCTCGATTTGTCAAGTTTCCGGAACTGTTCGTTTGCTGTTGTTTTCGCTGAATTGCATTCAGTTGCTATATTTTATCCGTAGAATTTTAACTCTCTCAAAAACATCACATACGCTATACTAATCACAAATGACTACTTCAAAATTATCATATTGAATAAAATTACAAAAATATTCGCTCCGCCGGGACAGTGTGATACACTGCCGTGACCAGGATTCGAACCTGGGTTACTACGGCCACAACGTAGGGTCCTAACCACTAGACGATCACGGCTACCGGAGCTGTGACGAGGCTGCCAAAACTATCACTCGCAATAAGAAATGTTACGTAACTGATACGGTTGAGTAGCTGCATAATAGCAACAAAAAAAAATAAAAAAAGATTGCATGACCGATTTGTCCGAAATTGCAGTGATAGTTGATGTAGCTCTTGCAATATACTATACTGGTTAATTAAAATTTGACATATCGTATTTTAAAATATTGTTTAAGAATATATTATTTAGCTAGAGTGTAAATATTCAAAGGGTTCTATAGATTAAGGATGCCGTAGAATAAATCACTATGGTCAATGAAATGTTTTAAATGGTAGCTAACCATGTTACCACAAATACATAAACAAGGCTTAGGAAGACGTCAAACGTGTGTTAAAAAATACAAAACAGCAGTTTGAGACTAGTTTAAAACTTGTTTAAATATTTTGTGGTTAAACCGTTGATTGCTTTGCTATACAAAATATTAAAAAGATTTTCTCCTCCCGCTATTGTCAGAGAATGAAAATATACTCCTCCAAGATAGGGTGTTACACTGCCGTAATCAAGATTCGCACCTGAATTACTACGGCCACAACTTAGAGTCCTAACTACTAGACAATCACGGCGACCGGAACTGTGACTTTCGTGTCAAATCCATTACTTACATCTTGTAAGGCTACCCTACATCCAGCACTTGTATTGAAAATGACCGAAAGGGTTTTAAAATTGCAATAGGTTTACTTTATTCTCAGTTGTTTCGCTTGACTGGTTGGAATGACAAGATAATTATCTTTTTAGATTAATATGCATTAAGTGTTTGGTTAATGTAGTTGCGTGTACTAGGAAGTAGACTAGAAGGAATAAATTAAGTCCAAACAAGTAATTTGCATGTTAAGTAATAGAATGTATTTTATTAAACATTTTAGTACATTATCATTATTTAAAAAAAATGTTAATTCTAGATATCCGAGTAATTTATTCACTACACACTATTAGCATTGGTATCACAGATGAACATTAGAACAACTTTATTAGAATAGAAGTCAACCTCGCAGAGTTTATTCAAAACTATAATGCACTAACTTAAAATAACTTATTTGACTACAACATTATTTGTAAATTCATTGCCATTTTTTGGAAATTAAAGTTTTAAAGTTACCAACGAATGCATTATTATGTCATCATTTTTTTTTATCTTCATAAATGTGGCCCTTAGAATTCTTTCCCAAAATTATAGCTAGCCAGTTTGTACTTAGAACATTCCACGTTCATGCACAAGCTTCATATTTTATTGCATTGCATTATAATATCATGTAAAACAAGACTTTTCGCACAAACCATACCAAGTCATTGCTAAATGCTTTGCTGAATACACTCAACTGTTTTTCAATATGAACTGACGGGGTTGCGTTCCTCAACAGTAGCAGTTTGCCAGTTCTTGGTGGAGGGACGCCACCACCAGCCGCGTCTCCAAGCAACGTGAAGATCAAAGCCGAGCCTGTGTCTCCTCCGCGAGCACCAGATCACATGCACCGCGCCCCGCCGCCTGCGCCTGCGCCTCAGCCTGCACATCTATCGACTATCGATGGTAAGTCTCTAAGCTAGGTTTCTTAAATATATGGTTTCCCCTATTAAGAATAGTCATTAGAAGTGAAATCTAGGCTGTACTTATGTTTATCGGCCTAGAATTCGGCAAATGAAGAGATCCGTAGGAAAACTGAAGTCATCCATATAACTCTTAGAATTAGCAAGTTGAAATGGCAATGAGCCCTGCTCCGCGTAAGTCTGGTGGGGATGGTGATTACCATCCCCACATGATTATGTTCTCTCTTGCTTGCACTCGTGGACTTTTTAATTGGTGCGTGCAGGATGGCTGGTGAAGCCGATTCCCAGAACAGTTACGCGGTAGGGATGCAGGTCTCATCTCTCGTAGAATTGACTACCGATGGAGAAGAAAAGTTCTCGAGTTATGACTACAAAATAAAAGACATAGCGTAGGTCGGTAAACCATTAGGAGGCCAATGACCTGTAAAAGAGCGCGGGAGTCGTTGGATGCAGATTGCAAGCAGCTGCTCAAAGTGGTGCTTTGTAGGTTTGGCATATGTCCAGCCTCTGACATTCTGTCATTGACAGCCTCTGTGGTGTGGTGGGTGAGCAGATCGGCTCATAGCCTGGAGGTGTTGGGTTCGATTCCCGCGGCAGGATAAGTATTTGTGCACAGATTTGAGATTTGTGCTTTGTGTTCTGAGTCCGGGTGTTGTGGGACCATAGTCCTCGTAGTTCCTAGGCCCTCGACACAGGAAATCCCGGTTAGGGTCCAGGATCTATGTATGTGATCGTTGGGCGTTATTATTATTATTTTCTATCAGTGGACGTCCTCAGGCTGATCATGGTGATTATGATTGTGTAAATTAGTGAGTAAAGAGATGCAAATAACTTTAGCAAAATAGGTTTTATCATTATTACATTTTATATCCTATCTTTAGCTATTAATACATTTCAAGATTAAATCGACTTTAGAAGATTAGATTTAATCACAATTACTTTTTAGTCGAATTATTATAATCTGACAGAAAACTGTAGCCTAAACCTACCTGCATTCATCCAAAGTATTTTTGTAGGAGATAATGATCTCTTTAATTTATAATCTTAAGATTATTTTTATTGTGATAACAGCAATTGCAGCCATTTTCATTACAGTTGTTGAAGACAAATGCCCAGCTAACTGTTTTATTAGTCAACATAGTCTTTTACAAAACCTAAAACAATATTGATATCACACTAATATTAGAAAGGCGAAAGTTTGTATGTGTGTGTATGTTTGTTACTCTTTCATGCTCAAACAGCAGAATGGATTTGGATGAAATTCGATATCAAGATAGCTTATACACTAGATTAACATAGAGGCTACATTTAATCCCGGAAAAGTGAAAAATCCCCGTGGGATGAGGAAATAATTAAAATATTTTTTATCCGCGGGTGAAACCGCGGGGCGTAACTAGTTAATTATAAGTATCTACTAACAAATGAATACCGTGTTCTTAACAATGAAATAGGGCTGTTCGTTTCAGGTTCAGTGTCATCGAGCAACATGGGCTCGCCGGCGGGGCAGGACATGCGGCACTCGAGCGCGGTGCCGCTCGACTACGAGCAGCCGCACTCCAAACGGCCGCGGATCGAGGGCTGGGCCACATAGCTAGGCTATGAGGCCTTCGGATCCTACCCGAGGCCCGTCCACCCGCACTGCTAGACCGGCCGCACCCGGCCCATCCCTATCGAGCTTTCGATAACCACCGTCCTGCGTCAAGCACATCCCTACCCCCACTCTAGTGCTACATCGACGTGACGTGCAATCTAAGTCTGAAACGGAAAGGTGCATCTCTACCCACGGTGCTTTTTTCATAGCACGGTCGAAACTCTTTTCGTAAGACTAGTGAGTCGCCTCGGCAACGTCTCCCGAGTTGATGTTCAATGTTCAAGTTTACACTATACGTAATTATTGTAATGCACACTAGTGATAATAAATGTTAAAATTAAGTACAGTAACAAATCAATCAATCGACTTCAGATCAATTTTGAACTTTAATAGATAGATTTCTAATTCCCCTATGTAAATACATGTTTTATGTGCAATCCGTGCCATTGTCTGTTTAGCTTAAAGTTAGTCAATTTTACTAGTGACTATGAGTAGATAAAATAGTAAAGGAAGTTGCACGTACCGTAAGAATCGGTGCGTATTCGATGGCTGGAGGGATTGAGGTAGTGCGCGTCACAACGGACAATTTAAAAAGTGTGAAAGTGCGTCAAAGACTTAAAAACGACTGTTGACATTGAGTTAAACTAGTGTTTTAAAAAGTTTTTTGTGCCATTTTAAAAATATATTAGTGTGACATCCGAACTTGAATCTTTGTAAATTTAAGGTAGTGTCATCACAGAAGATAATAAATTATGTATTGTAAAATCTATTATATCTATTGACGTATTTATACATGAGAGTCATGATGATATTTACATATGTATACACGTCCCTTTAGGAACGAATGTTATGTAAGTATTTAGGTAATGTTAGCTAGGGATGAGTATATTAAAGGTACCACACGAAGCTTTAAAATTTCTTATGATAACACTTCGCACTCTAAGCAGACTTGTAAGTGAATCACCCTGTACTTGTGATTATCCTATATTTGTAGGATTTCTGGAATCATCCACACTTAGTAACTTCACAGCCACAATAATATTGTTTCAGTCAAATATCTTCAATAGCATATCAGTCAAATTTGAACTTAGTATCTTGATTTTCTAAGATCATTTTAATTTTTTTCACTGTACGTAAACATGGTGTAGTTTATATTCAAAGTCAAAACTTTCTTTAATTTGACTGATTTGCTTCGACACGCTTCGAATGATTGTAATATTACAAAGTTACTTTAGAAGGTTCTGGTCGTTTCTCGTTAACCGACCAAATTATCAAGTCAATTTTGAATATCATATTGTAATTTTACTTGTTAAGTATGTTAGGATGTAAAGTAGGGGCTATAGTTATGGGTTATACGAATACGTCATGTTGGTTGATAAATACATCCTTTTTATTTTGTTAATGTGATCTGAAGCTAAAAATATTTCTACTTAATTAGAGGAATGAGAAAATATTACTTGCATAATAATCTCAGCTTTAATTGCACATACAAATATATTATATTTTACACAAGAGTATATAATATTTTGGTAACGCACTATATCACGAACCGCCCTATTTTTAGAGTATGTAACGTTGGGATATAAGGACTTAGTGTATTTATGTCCAATATATTTAACATAGTGATTGTTGTTGATGGGTATCATTTAGGATCATGCCGAAATCATTTGACTGTTGCTTGGTTTCCTATCCCTGCCTGTACTTTGAGCACTGCTATCGTAAACCCAAATTATATGAAAATATAATGTACATAAAAATATATGCAAGACCATTAAATATAAATTTAAACTGTATAATATAATATATAAGCATTAGTTATACAACTGGGGATCGGAACACATAATAATTAAACTAAATTATTAATAAAACCTCGGAGTTTGGCTTATAATAGATTTTGGATAAAAAGTGATGGATTGGTACCATCGAGTTTAGTGTCATTGGGTTTGCGATATATTTCCCTTGTCCCCATATCGTCTCACTGTAGATGCCTTACTCACAGTGCCTAAATGTACCATATTGTACCAAATTTGTATAATACGATAGCATTTTTGCTTTATATTTTCACATCCTGGTAATATTAAGTCTTACAAAATGTTGAATCGTTATATAATAAAGTACACTCCACTGAATGTTTATCATATAGAATATGTATTCATACATCTAGTATATAACCACTGTAACTTTGTATTGGATGTTGCTATACCACGTTTAAAAGCAGTGTAACTGTTTATTAAGGAGTAAATTGTATATATTAATTTAAGATTAACTACTTTGCAAGAATAGAAGTAATCCTTCAAATCACAATAACAAAATTTTAGCGTATGTTTGTTAAATTTTGTACAGGGACTAAACCAGTTTCGAAGTTCAAAAGTCTGAACGCATAATAATATAATGTATTTTCGCATTGTAAAATAAGGTACACGATTAGTTTTAAAACGAATTAATATTTTACTACTGGAGCATAATGAATGTTGACCCATTTTAGGGAACTATTGTAGGAAACTTGTAATTACACCTTAAATGTTAGTATATCGTTGATGTGATATATTATAGACACTATAGAACGTTGTTGCGAGTGGGCCCTCTGTTACGTCTGGTCGGTGCTTGGTTGGGACTACCGCATACGTTAGGCTTTTCCAAATTTTTCTATACGTGGCGATCCTAACTTCAATTAATTGGGCCCTATTTTTTGAGATTCTACAGTTACGTTATCTTCGTGAACTCCGTCGTTCGTTCCTAAAAGTTCCTTCCGGAGACTTCGATGTGCTTTTTATTAAAATTTGCTCAATCGTGTCTGTTTTGGCGATGAAGCGATATTTCCCTTTTGTTTCTTGTTATATTCGTGTGACGCTTCAGTTTGATTGAGGAAGCGTTGTTGGAATATGTATGTTACATCACTATATTGGTTACCTATATTATACCTATCACGTAATCTAAGACACTGATTTACTAAAACACACTTAAATATTGAAAGGTTAGTCTTGAAATGCACAAAGCAGTTGTTGGATAAAGTTTTGATGATAAAAGGTTCTTGCAAATAGTTTATCGGATTGTCATCACGTAAGAGTGCACAGAACAAATGCAATCGACTTATTTTGTACATTTCATCAGTTAAGCTGGTATTGGGAGCATAATTTCCGAGGTTGTGAGTTTTACTATCGGGAATGAGTTCATGTATAATTATAATATTAATAAAGTAAAATATGTTATTCTTTTGAACGCACAACGATCGTTGTGTGTTGTTTGTAAAAAGAGTTTGCTTGATTTGTTTTGTAGATATACGTACATGTGTATGTGTTTATCTGTATTTACCTTGCTGTGTGACAATAGCAAAGAGCTTTTACTTTTCAGTTATATTATTTTTATTATCTAGTTTCATTGCATTTAAATAAATGTAGCCATAAGTCTAAAGTATATGAAATCAGTGCGATTTCGTCACATTAGTATAATAACTCCTGTCCCTTCGGCCTTTTGCTATTGCACCACAGACTTTGTGAACAACCCAAATAGAATTATAGGAATATAAACATATCCTTTTTGAATACTCAAGTCGATTTCAATTTAAATTTCTTGTGACAGCAGTTGTGCAATACATAAAGAAAAAATGCTTAGGTAGGTATTAGGTATATTTTCGTTTGAATTTACAAAGAATACAAAAAAATCTGTTGTATTTTATCGATATTTTACTGATAATTTGAGAGGTGCTGTTTTTGGAACGGTACCTCGGGAAGTTTAAGTCATATTGTATAATTATTTTTAAGATAAGGCCGGGCCAAATATTGCATTATTGTAGGTCTTACGGCGCCTGTGTTTCTATGTTAAGGCATCTCTGCCTTTTGTAGATAAAATGTATGGTGAATGAGAACATCTCAGTGGCTGAATGATTATAAATGTTTAACGGCAGTGTTAGAAAATTGTTATAAATTATTTTGATGACTGTTCGAAGGATAATAAAGAGTTGGATGTCAATTTTGTTTTTTATTTCAATACACTAATCATTATGATTGGCTCTATGTATCTCGGAGTAGATATGGTTTTTGTTTACACAGAACTTAATCGCGCTAAAAACAAATTTTTTATTTACCTCGATGTGGTACCTTGTGAACGCATCGTTTGAACCCGCAATTGTGGTACCTACCACAATTGTGGGTTCAAACGATGCGTTCTAATTGCGGGAATTGAAATACTATCTAGAGGTTTTTTCAAAGCCAAATTAATATTATTGTGTTTAACACACAAAAACAGAACACCAAAAAATATATATTAGTGTAGCATTTACCTTTTTATACCTATTTAATAATATTTACGTAAAATAATGATAGACTTAAATTAATATATTTGCGTCTGTTACCTACTCGAGTGATCGACACAAGTAGTGTAACATTGGGGTATCTCGATCACATAAAATTTAGATACTTCAATTTAACACATTGAATAGTGAAATCGTATCTGATAAATTACCGTTAAAACTATTAGTGAGTAACAGTCGGAAATATATGAAATGAATCACACTCGTGAGAATTTTTATATTAAAATAAGAGACTGCTCCTAAAAACATTAATATTCTTAATACATAATTTAACATAATATCTTTTTATGTGAACAAATCTCACAGTATTGTGATTTTTGCTAATGTCTCGAGGTGATGCGTAATTCAGTATCATGCAAGACTGTATAATTTACTCAAGTTCTGAGAAGCACTGCAACTGTTATTGGCAGCCATGATGCTAGTTCCTTATCATCCGCTTATTTTAAGTGATCACCAAACGCACCATTGGAAACTGTTGTATTCCTTTCATCATCTGTTACGTCAATAACATCTTCTAAAACCATTCTTTTCTGTTTTTTATCCCTTTCAAATATTTCATTAACTTCTCTATCCAAATCTACAGAGCTTGACCTTCTTGAGTTCCAATCGTCAATGTCTAAATTATCGTGAATCGTTATACTTTCTTCTGTTACTTGTATTATTTTTCCATCTAATGTATTTCTTGAACCTGCACTTGTGGTTTTTGCATCAAAGTGAATGCGACTGCCATTATCACCAGATATAGCTGCTATGTCATCGCTTTTATTTGCAGAAATTAATTCTTCTCTTGAATTTACACTTTTTGGTCTTTCTTTCTTTTGTCGACACATAGAGCGACACCTTCTAGTGAATCCTCCCATCCATTCTGATACAAGCGCAGTTGCTGCCACGAGAAATCCTACAGCGAGTAGCAAGAACATGCCTTGAGTGTCGTCGAGTGTGAGACCTTTTTCTTCAGCTGAAGGGATCCTCAATATTCCTGAACTAGCCTACAACAGTCATTATCTATATTTAACCTTTACGTATACATCGAGTCTTAATAAAATAATGTAGGTATTCCAAATATAAAAATAAATTACAAGCAATGTAATAAGTACCTAATCATTGATATTCGTTTAGAACATTTTCATTTCACTACACTTTGTAATTTTATATGCTTAGTGAAATAACTTAATTTTAAGTACCTAATATAATTTTGACTTGTAAAAGTGCTAAAATTAGCCTATTTGCAATAAATCTTTTGACTTTGACTTTGACTACATATACACTTACTGCTAACAGTTTTCCAGTACTGCTTCTCTGCATTTCCCATCTTACTTCATCAGCAATTTTGTCCACTAAACCACTTTGTAACATCCTTCTTACATCATTACTGAGTTTTGCAGTGTATAAAGATTTCTTAGGAAATACCATCGTCACACCGAATGGCACAAAACATTCATTAGAGATGTGAAGCACTGCTCTTTTTGACCTAAAATAATGAGAGTTGAGTAATAATAACTGTATTATTAGTTTCTCTTTCACTCTACACTTAGATCTTATCTTTTCTCTCAACTATTAAGGCACAATTTAAAGCTTACTTGGCAGTCGAATAGTTAGCTTGAACCAAATATTCTAGCTCTGCTTTGGATCCTAAAAAGGCATGTGGCCAAAAGAAAGCTTGAGTCGTGTTTCTTATACCTTCTTCCACACTAGATACCAATTCTAATTTCTTCATTAGCTTATTTGTTTTTGGGTCCGATGAATTGATGAACCATCTCTCCCAACCTCCACGATCTAAAATGCAATTAAATCATGACATATTTCGTACACAATAAATAGAACGATTTTAACTAAAACTAAACTAAACTAAATCAGGCGAACGCCTAGCTCGTCAAGTCATGCCTTAACATAAAAAAAGATAATTATTTTTTTTTTGTTTATTTTTAAGGATCAATGAACAGATATCATATACATTATTTAAGTTATCGGTATAAATAAAAAGTTTAACAGATGTGCTACCAGCATTATTGACCACAAATTACTAAATAAAAACATTAGATACCTACTTATATTGAGACAAGATACTATACTTACAATTATACAGTAAAGAGAAAGAGAAAGAGAACGGCCAATGCAAACAAATATACAAAACGTAAGCATTTAAACATTTATTATAGTATTTTACAGCTAGGTAATCACGTACCCCGATTGCAAAAGCTAGAAACACATTGAAAGAAACACATATAATTGATTATATAGTAGGACTAATAAAAATGCAGTGAACCAAATAGTAAAAAAAAAAAATTCAGTAGTTATGCTATAGACAAAAAGATCCCTTTATGTAAAAATAAAGCCCAAAATAAACGACAGAACCTACTCCACTTTTTCAAATTGTTCACGGTTGTATTTTAAACTAAACAAAAACTATTTTTTTTAGTTATCTTACCTAAAGTACCAACTCTATAAAAACCATCCAATAATTGGTCGATGGTGTCCACGGTCTCAGGAAATACCGGTAAGGTGACGAACGCTATGATAGACCCTGTGTAACAGCTCGTAATAATAATTGTGAAGATCCAATACCATCCTATAAAAATAGATAGTCAATATAGAAAGTCCACACAGTGAAGAGAAACATGGAGAAAGCCACACTTATTATTTTCTTCATTAGCTTTGTATTAACAAAGCTTGTATCTCCTGTCCACGTTGCTCTTTGCATAGTTAGATTACAAATGATATTGTTTTAATTGACAGCCATTGTGGTGTGGTGGGTGAGCAGGTTGGCTCATAGCCTAGATTGCCGCGACAGGACAAGTATTTGTGCACAGAAAAAAAAGCGCAAGTAATTGTTCTATGTCTGCGTGTTGTGGGACTATGGTCTTCGTAGTTCCTGGGTCACTAGATACAAGGAATCCTAGTTAAGGTCCAGGATCTGTTTATGTGTGTTTATCTGTGAAAATATCGCCAATTCATTAAAGCTAAAAAGACAGAAGTAGTTTCTAACTCATCGTTGTATTGTTGCATCTAGTTATCAGATTTGGTTATCACCTGCTACGCGATATAAATTTATTGAAACAAACAGAAACACAAAGTTCCGTGATCACTCCGCTGGTCGTTTTAATCTCATAAATTTTGATATTGATGGAAGTAGGATTTTTTTTCAATCATTTTCATTTTCCTGTCAGTACTTACCTATTAGAAGTCTTGTAGTAATCTTATCAGTCTTGCTCCAAGAATTCTTACCAAGAAATGTGAAACAATTGGTGAAGGTACCGAAAACATACCAAAACATGTTTTCGATCTCACCACTGTCGTTTATAAGATGCCTAAGAGTATGTTTATCAGAGAATGCAAGTGGAAACATTCCGAAGATGTATGTGAGTGTCAGTGCCACCCAGACGTGCCAGTGAAATGGTCCAAGTATAGCCCTGTACCTGTAAAAAATCGACGAAGACGAAGAGTTTGTCACTGTTCTTCTATATAGGCATGTGTTAGAATGTTCTATACATATATTATATCACATCACACTTCACAAAAATATTATAAAGGCAAAAATTTGTATGTGTGTTTGTGCATATGTGCGTATGTGTGTTTGTTACTTCTTCACGCTAAAACGGCTGAATGAATTCGGATGAAATTCGGTACCAAGATAGCTTATGCACTGGATTAACATATAGGCTACATTTTATCCTGGAAAAGTGAAATTTTCCCATGAGATGAGCAAATATCTAAAACACTTTTTATCCGCGGGTGAAACCGCGGGGCGCAACTAGTATAGTACTTCTACTATATAATACTTCATAGCTTTAATAAGGAGATGTGAAACGAAAGTGGGTATTGAGCTACAGGAAAATAATAAGCAATCAAACATAAGAACATCAAATTCATTGAAAGTGTTAATCAAGATAACTACGTGATTATTCGGTTAAATTGAGAAATAGATAGTCCAAACGCTCTAGCTTACAAATCTGTAGGTATTATACAATTTTTTTTACTGAGACAGAGCATATTAGAAATACGGGAAAACTGTATTTTCTTTACTCGGTTTGTATGATAATGTTAAACTTAAGCTTAAGGCACCCAGCCTTTAAAAATGGGAGGCAACTAGCTCAAGGGCTTCTCTAGGCTAGCTAACCTACGGGGGGTACGTCGACCTCACCGGTTGGGGTCGGTATCTGATTGTGTTGCGCTGGTATCCAATACCGGTGCCGAAAGCGGTACCTGAACCAAAAGGGCTAGACTGGTCTGGCGATCCTAGCGCAGCAGATACTACAGCTGCTATAGGATCATCCGAGTCACTCAAAACGTGTCTCTGGCAGCGACGACGGGGTGGAAATCAGTAAATTATTAATAATATACCTTGGCAAAGCAGTGGACATCAATGTGATGAAAACCGCACAATCTTGAGAATGAGAGTAAGCCAGATCCATTTCTCTAAGTCTTTCAATGGTTTGATACATTCCGGCCACTCCTATATCAGCTCGACCGGTTGCTAATTCTTTAGCTACCGCGTTTCCAGAACTGGAGGAAAAAAATATACTAATTTTAAATCTACGGCTTAAGCATTTTGAACTTTAAATGACTTTGAAATATTTATGGACAAATGCTCTTTGCATCTCTTCTTATTCTTTTTAATCTTTTTCTTTTTTCTTTTTATTATTAAGAAGTTTGTGACTAAACCATGAAACGTTAATCTACACTTTTCAGACTTAAGTAGTTTTGGTTTTATAATTTTGCCCTTCATTTATTTTCTTTTGGTTTGTCACTTAACGCTCCAGTTGAATTCCTGATTTTTGATGATAACGTTACTACTAAGATATACCATATACTTCTTGCTCATATTAAGTAAAAAAAAATTAAACTTTGATTACCCTAAATTAAGTTCCTGTGGTTCTTTAATTTCAATGGAAAAATTGTTTCTTTCAGCCATCAGTTTCAACAATCTTATTTCAATACCATCCCATTTCACTCTTGGGTTGCCACCATCTGCATCTGTAATGACCCTGTGCAGAATACAATTCAGATGAATTTTTGTGCAAAAATTCTTGCAGTAACATTTTAACTAGTAATATACTATTTAATCATTTTTACAAACAGAGGGATGTTATAAGCTTAATGTGATGAAGAGAGATTTGGGATTTGTAAATGAAATTAGTTATCTATTTATTTGTGCATGCCTTTGTCACATTGTAGCTTTTAAAACGATAAACTATTATATTTTTTTGTTTGAAAGGTGACCAATAATTGGAGCACTCTTCTTGAATCTATTATTCTGTGATCCTAATATTTTCGTGAGTCACTTATTTTAATTCTTCTAAGTGCTACATAATTATACTTGTTTTTTAGGATCTCAAGAAACAACTTACCGTCTAAATACAAAAGGAGGTTGATTAGCAGCAGCGACAACAAATCGGTGGCCTGCGTATCCATGTCTCATTTTTGTAGGAAACAAATTTATGTTTCTTGAATATCTACCATGGGACCAGGAACTTAACACAACCGGCTTACTTGCACCCAACCCATCAGTATATAGTTTATGAGTGTACAGTATATATGGCGCTTCCTAAATAAAAACCAAAACATTTTTTTATAAGTGCGCCTAATAGCAATTTTTTTTGTTTCCATTAAAGATATATTAGTTGCTGATTAAAATAAATGCATTTGTATGGCAAATACTTACAAGGCTATTGTCATCTTCCTCTTTAAAACTATGCCCAATAACAAGTAAGTTCACAAATACCCTAGACAAGCTATCAGCTAGGAACTCTTGTACAGCCCATTGCGAAGATCTCGCCACAACCACGACCTTGCTCTCCGACTGCTTCCCCAATATATTTGCACTCGCTCTAACATTTGATAAAAATATAATGTAATGGAGACAATTTTTCGCAGGAACTACAAGATCTGGTTCTTGTAAGTGATTTTTATCATTTATGTATCCATGGACGAAAGGAACAGGAAAATCTTTTAAAAGATTTTGAAAAAAATAGCTTTCTTTAGACTTTACTTGACTATCGTACAGAATCACTGGTACGCAGTCTTTCAAATATGTCAATGTTATATTATGCAGCAGTTTTATCAGAGAAATAGTTTGATCAAAGGCTAAGGTTTCATTGAGAAAATGTTCGTGCCATAACTCTTCTCTGGTTTTTGGATGTCCATAAAATACTGGATCTGATGCCCGTTTTGTTATGTTTCTTACTGAAATGAGGCTACCATTTTTGTTAAATTTTCTAAGCTTTTCTTTTTTAACGTAGCTACTTTGCTGAATATTTATCAATGTCTTTTTATAAGTGCGTGTGTTTGGAGTGCCATCCAGAAGTGATTGTGATGGGTAATACTCAATACTTTGTCCAAATACAATTGTGAAAATAAATATATTGTAAACAAAATGTACTATAATCATTTTTGTTTAGAACGCTGAGGTAGACTGTAATGATGAAAAGCCTCGCTTACATTTGCTTTTTATAGTGATGTCAAAGACCTTGGTCTATGAAAATATCAGTAGGCAGGTGTTATGATTGAATTTGAATTTTTGATCAAGTGCGGAATGTCGTGGTCATGGCTCTAGGACGACTTAGGAGGACCTTGACTTTTTCTGTTTTAAGCCTAATGATTTCTTTATATTTGATCGTTGGAAAGGTAACTAAAATACATGATACTCTTGAGGACTTAATGTGTAAACGAGTAATATTCGTGTATCTTCTTAATTTATATATAGCCATATTCAAGTTCCATAAAATTAAATTATTCATACTTTAATACTAATGTTTTGCCCTTGTATTAAACATGCCATTCGGATTCCACCTTATACTTACAGAGTATTTGGTAGAGGGTTAGCCAAATGTGGTAGGCGTGTAAAAAAAAGATAAGGTAAAAAGTAAAGATGATCTATTTGGAAAATAGCAGTTAGCGTAATGGCCGTTAGATCTCATTTTTTTCATGCTCGTTCAAATGCATCGTTTCATGTCCGATCAAAATCGGTTTCTTTGATTTTTGTATGGTCTCAAATGTATGGTCTCAATACCATGTATAAGTTGAAAACACTTGCTAATCGCAACTTAATGCTAGAAATAAGAAAACTAAAAATCTAACAAGAGAGAACAAAAAAACAATTAACTCCTAGCGGCTTATACACAAACTTGTATTTTACAAATAGCCCCTCCCCCCCTAGACATGCCCACTATGCTTGGCTAGCCGTCCCGTCCCGCCTACCGTCTTTTCTTTTGCTTTTGATACTGTCCCTCTAAAATCCAAAAGTTGTCTGGCAGCGATAAGACCGTTGCAACACTAATTTATAAGGTTTCCTTAATACTTGTTTATTTCATTCGTGGAACAATAAAGAGCTTATTATCTCTATCTATCTATCTAATCAGGTAAACATTGCAGCTAGTCTTAAAACAAAGGCAAATATATCTATCTGAAGCATCGTGGTCGTAACAAGATGTACCGACTCAATTTTGTACATAGTTTCCCAGTAGGGAGAGGATGATAAGCATAATATATATAATCCGATCAAATAAAAACAACACAATATAAATTTTACAGCACTTTATTTTAATTAGCACTGGTCTTAAAATTACTTTACATCTCTTGTACATAAATAAGATACCGAAACATTACAAAAACGACCTCAATGCATTAAGTCCTGTAAAAATATTAAAGTTATAGCCAAGTTAAAAAAGTGAAACTACCAATTTTTAAATACTAACCCTATATGTACAATAGCAGTACTTATAAATAATGAATGTCTTAACTTTAAAAGTCATAGCAAGCGCTTTTAAGGTCTTAACTGCGTTGGCGTACCAAGCTTATACAAGTTGAAAATACAATATTTTATGTGTTACTGCATATACAGACACAGGTAAATTATATAATAAATATGCAGAAGCAAAATTAAAAATTAAATCAAGTATCAAATTATATTCAAATGTATAAGACGTTCTTAAATTTATATCAAGCAGTTATTTAGACATGTGCAACATCACAACACGCGATGTTGTCAGACGTCTACACAATGCTGACCAAATCGCAAAAGGATTTTTAAATACGTGACCAATTTTAATATATTACAATCATGTCTTTTGTCGACGACACAAATTCCAAAGAACGTAAGAACATGAAAAATTATTCTAATTAATCTAATCTATATTTACAAATTAAAATACAAGGCAGTGTCAACTACAAAGCTGGCAAGATTAGAAAAACATATTTTCTAAATTTTAATATGGCTTTCGCTTACGAAAATGGTAATCTGCAAAGGTATGTTTACCTTAATGGGAAAAACAAAAATGTATCACATATATTTAGAGATGTGGTGAATATAGCATCAAATTAAAATGAGTATTGCCTATTATTATCTAAATTAAACGAACACATAGTAGGAAAATAATATAGCAATTCACATTGCACGAGTATTATCAACACACATTTAAGACGTATTTCAGGCAACTTAACCTAACAAAATTGTCAATCTTCACACTATATGATTGAAAACACTTAATATCACAGTTTCCAATACAACGACATACAATGAAGGATATACCGAAAATTATAATCACACAATCGTGAAATTGTTTATTCTTACTTGCTTTGTGACCATCGAAAACTAAATGGCACTCTTCAGTTAGTGACAAAACAATTTCTATAAGCTTATCGACATTTGCCTCATTGGCTCACGTATCTACTTATCAAACTTTAGGATCTTCAATACTAGCTACTACCTTGTCACTTTACTAAGTCGTTTGCGTTGGGTTTATTCTCCATTGTCGTTATCGATGCGTGAGGATTTGATGCCACTTTTGCCGGTCCATGGGTACACTTCAGGGCAGGGCTGGCACGTTCTCATGTATCTTACGCCAGATTTGTGCCAAAGATTGCAGACTTTGGGGTTGTTGCACTTCTTGGGCCGACCCTGAAAAATATATGAACAAAATTGAAAATGTTTTTCATCATTGGTTTTTTGATTGCATGCTACAAAATATTCCTATCGGAAAATAATTGGCTTACCTGGTAATTACACTGGAATGGCTGGAAGCCGTTAAGCCTGGAAATAGGTGTTGGGTCCCGAACCCACTGCAACGCCTGCCAATTGGTGACAATCCATACGTCTTGCATTTTGTTGATAAAGTCCAGGAACATGATGAAGCCTTCTTTGTGGTGCGGCTGGGTGAACCACGCCGCATGGTAGAAGAGACCAAATGGAGCTCTGAAAATATTTATTTTATGTTATCAGACTAGGAAACAGTATATATATTTAAATCTTTCAATTTTTACGGCTCAAATTTGAAGACTATTTTTTGATTTGTTGTACGTGTGAGCATATATAAAAAATGTTACTGTTTATTACCTGTTAGTCGTGTAGTGTCTGTCAAAGTTTTTCAGCAACATTTTGTAAACGTTTTCTGCTTCCGGTGGGTTAGCACAAGCGTCGCCCATAGAACACCGGCCACCATTCAAGTCTTGCCACATTACCATAGGTACTTCCCATACACCTGAAAATGGTGAAATCTTATGTTAAAACAAAATTTCTGGTTTTGTTGGTTACTGGTAATTTATTTACTGATTTAATTGTTTAGTGACTTGGTACGTACATAAAATGATTATGTTAAGATCATAATTTTAAGAGTTACCTGGGTAAGATTTCGTTGGGCAGGGTGGAATCATACAGTCATGGAATAACTTATAATCCAGGGTGTAGGGCCAGCTTGGTGGTCTGTTTTCGTACACGGGCATTGAGGAGTCGTAGGTAAAGTTGGAGTCGTACAACATCTTGAACATTTTGTTGCCACCAATGGAGAGGAAAGGTGCTCTCATCCCTCTAACGTCCTCTAATTTAACGCCACCGTAAGCAGCCAATATTTCACGCTGGCCACCTACTTCTCTATTCCATTTCTTTTGAGAAAACTGCTCTCCAAAACTATGGCTAAAATTTTAAAGTTTTATTAGTTAATGGTTAGCTTATCTTGAGAAGTTCAAGTGTAGATTGTTAGGGTCAGTAAAGGGAAGAACAAGACACACATAATAAATCTCAAAGCTTTTGAAACCATAGGAGAAAATAAGTAAGATTGAAAAAGAAAATGAATTTTTGAAACAACTATTCGTATATTCGTATGTACTTTTATGCTTACTTTAAAATATTGATTTATCGGTGATGACTTTATGATCTTATGTGCAGTTAATGGTGCAGAATCATCTAAAACTTACGAAATCGTGTGTGAAGCCATTTCATGACCCGCCGAGTAGAGATTCTGCACTTGACTGTAATCTGTCCATTCATGCGACACGTAAAACGTAGCCGAAATTGGACAACCGTTGGGGTTGACACGACCTTTCTCAAAGAGGTCAGCATAAAGACCCTTGTTCAAGTCATTTACAGAGTCGTCGAAGGTCAGAAGTACGATCTGTGGCACTTGTTCCACCGGCAAATCCCCTGTTTAGCGTGGGACGTTGAGTGCATGTGATTGTGTCAATTGTGCCAGGAAGAGGAAGATAGAAGATAGGTTTAGAGGATGGAAAAAGAGGAAGAAAAAATAAAAATGTTATTAGTAAAATTACAATAAATAATAACAAATTAAAAGATAGTATACGTATGTAAATTTATAAATAATAAACCCAGATGGCCAAGATGTTGTTAGTCGAACCTAGAAAAACCTAGAAAACAATACAAAGAGCGTCAGAAGAGACAAAAAAGCATTTCTTTTACTCTGAACTTACGAAATTGTATGCGATGCAAACTCGTGGCCATCTGAATAAAGGTTTTGAACTTGACTGTAGTCAGTCCACTCGTGAGACACGTAAAACGTGGCTGATATGGGGCAGCCATTCGGATTAACGCGTCCCCTTTCAAATAGCTCTTCGTAGTATATTTTATTGAGATCATTCACAGCGTCGTCGAATGTGATTAGTACTATTTGGGGTACTTCGCTGACGGGTAAATTTCCTATATGATAAATATGGTTTATACAAAGAAAATATGATAACGCAATGAATTTAAAAGTAAATCAAAGCAGATCGTACCAGGTATGTCTTTTCCACCACAATAACAGTCAGGAAGTAAGCAAACGTCCTTTCTGCATTTGGCGGCGGTCTTATCAGGAGTTGGTTGTGGGTATACTGGAGCTGGTCTACTTGGAGGAGTGGCGTAGACATCCACAAATTTAGTATTTTCTGATACAATGGCAGTTGAGGGCTTGAGGGTAGGTCGGCTGCGACTGCTCAAAAATAAAATATATTAGCAACAACATTCTGTGAAATACTTTGTTATGATATGTGAAATGTAGTGATTGACGGTTTTGAAAAAAAAACCATTTTAGTTTCAAAATTGATGAACATGATACTTTGCTTATTGACTTAAATACGGTATGGTTTGAATAGGGAAAAATAATGATATGTGTCTTGATGATGGTAGCAATAATACAGTTTTAAAGTAAAAAAACTTAAAGCGCGGTGATTTAGATTTGCTTTTAATTCTAACGTTGGTGGGGTTCCTCGGTTTGGTGCAGGCTGCGCCGAATCAGATCCACTTTTGGAATAATGTGCAGAACCACGACCGCGAGTGCTGCTGGTTGTAGGCCTGAAATAGAAATTATCCAATAAAAACGTTCTTACTTCAAAGGGCAGTTAGTATGCGTGATCTAAAGACAAAGCCTCATATGACAATTATTACTATTCATCGTTAGGTATCACTTATCAGATCACTGAAATAATTAGTTTCAATGCTTTATCTTATTTTGTTAAAATTATTACATAGTATCATGTGAATATTAAACACTATAATTTATTAACACAGTCATGCAGTGAGGTATCCTTATTAAGCAATCAATACACAACAGGTAAGTTTATGTTAATAAAAGTGCTCATAAAGGCTAAGATAATGGTTGACAATGGGTGCGATATAGGTACAGCTACATTGAGGAACTTTCTACAACACTATTTTATAAATATGACATAAGATAAAGACTACATTTATTAAAGTGTGCAGGAAATGTGGATAAGGTCGCGTCAGGAGTTAACAATTTCAGAAATTCAACTCAACCGACTGGAAGTCCCCCAATGAGAACAGTATATTAAGCGAAAGAGTTTGGCTGTAGGTGCTATTAAACGATTCGATGAGGATTCAGTCATGCTAGTTACTTCGCGAGGCGGAAAATAAGGACTTTTAATAGACAAAGCCTCCACCGGATGTGAAAAACGTCAAACTTAGACTACTGGCCGGCGAGTAATGTACCTCTGGTATTTGATTTCGTTGCATTTTGGATTCTCTTGCAGACTGTTGTCTGAGGAGCATTTGGGCGACGATTGGTAACTCCTGCGCCCACTTCCAGGGTTTGACGCAGCTAACTTTATGGCGGGATTGACTCGAGAAGCTCGCGTAGGGAAGGATACGCTTTTAGTTGTCGATTTTGTAGTCACATCAGTTTTAATAGTCGTCGTCGTCGTCGATTTTGTAGTACTTGTTGTTGAAGCTATTTCACTAACGACTTCATTTGAAGGCCTATTCCATTTTATTTCAGAAGGGTTTGTTGGTTTGATATAATTTTGTATAATTGGGCTGTCAAGGTCGTCTTCAATATTCTCATCGTGGTGCTCTGAATTCGGATCAACGTTAATAATATTTTGGAATTTTTGTGAAGGCTCAACAGCTTCCGGTGTTGTCACGGATACGGAATTTGGCGCAGTTGTTATAAAACTACTGAATTTACTTTGGTAACCAACATTGACAAGATCTTCACTAGCGATGGTAGGTACTCTTAAAATTGGAATTGTTGCAGGGCTAGTAAATACGAGAGGAATGGTATTCATAGGAGTTTTAGTTGAAGTTGTTGATGATAAATCTCTGCTGGTTTCAGCTATTTTAGAGAAATCATTGCGTTCAGTGCTAGAAGCTAATGCACTAGAAATTGGTTCTGTTATGATTTTTAACCGTTGAACATTATGTCGCAATGGTTTATCATCATCAATATATTTTACTACAGGTTTTTTTTTATAACCGATATTTACAATATTTGGCACTGACTTTGCCGTTGTTGAAGTGGGTTTATATGTACTAGAAAAACCTTGAGGAGCTGGAGTGCTTACAACAGAATTAAAAAAAGCTTTAATCACATTTTTGACGCTACTACTAAAAACTTCCGTAGTATGATCTGGAACTACTTCATCTTCGATTCGATAACTATAATAAGATGATTTTGTACGCGTTGGCTTATCTCTAGACTTGAAATACACATTGTCTTTTACAGTAGTAGTTGGTGTGGTGGAAGTAGTGTATTTAGTAGTCAACATTCTACTGGTCGTAGAACCCTGGATCAAGCTTTCTTGCCTATTAAAGTTTCTCAAATTATCTAGAGTTTTGTATGGCGATACAGTTGGCTCGTTCCACCTATTTTGTTCTCTTTTTGGGGTAATTTCAACAATCCTGTTAGTTGTGGACGAAAAAATGGTCTGAGCCTGAACATTTCTGAGCCCTGTATCAATTAAGTTTTGTACATTCTCAACTGCATTTTCAGTAGAATCACCTTTACTTTTAGTTTCATTTGAAAATGGAGTGGGTCGCTTAACAACCGACTTTAAGTAATATTTAGTAGTTGCTGGAGCCGTTGTAGATTTTATTTCAGCCGTTTTGGATCTACTCCTGCTTGTTGGTCTAATGTAAACCGGTATATCGTAATCATTGCTTATTTCAATCTGCGCATCTTTTCGGCGCATAGAATGCTCGGTTGTTTTTGCATACTGGCTGTTGTCTAAAATAGGATTTGGTTTTACAGGTTTCTCATTACTTTCGCTACTACTTTCATAGTAATACCTATTTGGATTGTCTCTAGCATTAGTATTACTCTGACTGTTTTTGCGCCCTTTGTCAAAATCATCAAACGGCCGCGTTAAAACTGTCAGTGTATAAGGATTATTTGTATTATTAGAGTTACGTCTAATTGAAAAACCAGTTGTTAGCGACAGGTACTTTTTCTTGTCATTATTAGTTTCAGATCGTACCACTTCCAAAGATTTATCAATATTGTTAGTCACATGATCTCGTCGAGAGCTCGGTATCCTCTCAGTTGTCAGTAAAGTCGCTTCTAAATTTTGTAAACTGTCAGTCTTATCAAAAGGTTTGGCAAGAGAGGAAAAGTTTATTACTGGAGATGGGGTTGAAGGATATGAAGAAGTTAATTCTTCAGAAGAGTTGCGGTTTGAAGAGGACTTATTTTTAGGAGTAGGACTTTCATCTGTGGATGATCTGTTGAATATAAAGCAAAAAAAAACTTTCTAACTCAAGCTGTTTATATGAAATACTTAAATAAATAAATACTACTGCTACTAGAGTGTAATCATAAGTTTTGTTAAACTAAAATTTTGTTCCAGTTAGTTGAGAGAAACAGCAATGTTAATTAAAGTTAAAAGATTTTATGTTCCTAAGGTTGAAAGATACTACAAAAGCCTAAAAATCCTGTACATGGCACCACCTAACAAATCAAAATGTATAAAATATTATAATATTAAATTAAATAAATAACACCTATATACATTTTCGTCAACCTTCAAACCAACTTGGAAGATGAATTAGTAAAAAATGTTAGTCTCTTAGTTCAAAGGTTGCTGTGAGAAATGATTAGAATGGATAGAATGAAATGATGTTATTTTGTTTGTGAATCGGAGCGTATGATTTTACATTCCATGTTTGACATCTTTTGTAGTACCTTGGAGTGTATCGAGTTGGGGTCATTGCTTCTGTGTAGGGTGCAGTGGTAGGACGTTTTGTGGTTGTGCTCGTGCTAGTCGTTGTAGGGGTGGTGCTTATAGGGGTAGTTTCGTATATAGTCGTCTTCACACTGCTTGGAATATGCTCATATCCCAATTCATTACCTTCGCCCCTGGATATGCATGTTGGATTAGTGTCTTGTTTAATTTTGATTTTGTAGATATTAAGAATTATTTAGCAATAATATTCTTACCTCGTTGATTGGCGAACGGGTGATTGGTACTGGTTCTGGTTGTGATTGATCTGAAAGATTATTGAATGCATTCAAGAAAACGCTGCGGTGAATTATTATTAGCCCAATAACTTTTTAAAGGGCAACCTAGTTATATTTTCAGACGCAGCTAACCTTATGAATAACTTAAAATATTACTGATAGAGAGACAGCGGGAAGAAGTTGGGCGAGACTTTTGCCCAGCAGAGAGACATAACAAGTTAATTGAAAAAATAACTATACCTGTCCTTGGATGAGTGCATCATCATAATCATCAGACGACACAGGAACTGGACGTGGGCTGTAGTTGTCGACGGGTCGTCTCGCGGGTGGTGGGGTGCCTCGGTATGTCTGTTGGACTGCAGGTCGGACGGACGCCACGTTATATTGCTGAACGTAGTCTGTTGAAACCACCACCAGGATATAGTTAGTGCACGTGCTTGGATTTGAAAAGATTTGATAATTAAATTAAATTCAATGTACAGTTGCATTAATTTTTTCAAATAATGAATTGACATCTTTCATTAAAAAATTGAAACGGTTATTAGAATTAATTATGAAGGGTGTTGTAATGTACCATAAATATATTATTTTGGAAAGATTTAAAATGATGTTTAAAATTACAATTCTAGACGATATATGTCTCTTATTATTAACTTCTTTAGAAAAACTAGATTATATAAGGAATTTTATTGTTAAGGAAGCGTATATTAAGAGATGAAAGAGTAAGTTTAAAAGACAGCCGTGTCATCAAAAAATAATAATTAGTACAGCATTAGGAGTTATTTTAAATAATATAATTTATGTTATGTCGGACACCATCCTAAGGTTAATCTTAAAAATGGAATCTTTTTAATTGTAAATAATGACAGCCTCTGCGGTTGAGCAGAACGGCTCATAACCCGGAGGAGGAAGCGGTTCGATTTCTGGAACAGGTTGTCCTGAGTGTCTAGCTTCTGTGGTGTGATAGTTGAGCAGGTTGGCTCATAACCCAGAGGCGGCGGGTTCGATTCCCGCGACAGAACAAGTATTTGAGCATAGAAAAAAGCAAAATATGTGTTCTGTGCCTGGGTGTTCTGGGACCATGGTCCGCATAGCTTCTGGGTCTTTAGATAAAGGGAATCCTATTTAGGGCCCAGAATATTATGTATGTGATAGTTTGACGTATTTAATTGAATTCATGAATTTATAGAATTGTAATTCTGTAACTTATTATCTTACCAGTGTCTTTGTATAATTCACCATCTTCATCATAAATAGCGTAAAAGGGATCGTATTGGTCAGGGCTGTAGCTTTGAGATCCATTGTACAACATCTTAGGCCGAGGACTGGGTGAGTAAGAAATAGGGATCACACTTTCAGTCGGCTCCAGACTGAAATCCAGCAATTTATTATTAGTAAATGTATCAAAGTTATACTTATATCACATAAGATTTCCCAGCTTTTTACAAGTCCGTCTTTGAAAGTCGAAATCGTCAGAGTTGTTAAGTCAGCCAACTAAAGTGCAAGACAGAATATACATACACATATACAAGAGAAGGTGAGCGTTAGTGCATTTTTTTATGTCCTGTCCTTAATATTCGAGTCTTTACAACGTTAGTAAGTGGTAATGATTGTACTTGGTATTACCTGTTTGTTCTACCGTCATATTTAGCTTTAGTAATACGAGTCTCTTGATTATGGCTGTCACGTGGAGTAGTCAGCATTTGAGCAACTATGTTCGGATGTCTTTCTCTTCCTCTAGTTATTTTTGTATCTTTTTGTGTGGTATGCTCATTTACAGTTGTTGGCTTAGCTAACCTATGTCTAACTGTATAAGGTCTGAGAGTGGTCTGGTTTAAATATTTAGGTGGTCTATTTGTGTTAGGGCCGTCGTGGTGAGGACGACTCAGATGCAGAGTGTGATTTTGAGCTGAACCAGGAAATACTTCAAAGCCACCAATCTGTGGCCGGGTTAATACTGTGGGAGTAGGTGTCACAAAATCTATTAGTACAGGCACAGGAATCTTTCCATTTTTATTATAATCTTTCAAAGGAGGCTTGGTTACAATGGACACGTCATTGTGATTTTTTGTAACTGTTTCTGGTGTATGGGTTAATTTAATTGGCCTTCTCGGGGATGGCCTTGGTGAAATATTTACCACCTCTTCTTCTTCATCAGAATCTTCATAGCTGTCATCGTATTCTTTATAGTTTTGTGCCATTATCGGTCTTTGAGGTTTCACTTCTGTGCTAGGCATGTACTGAGATTTTACGGGAGGTTCGTAATATTCATCGTCGTCGTAATAATAATCATTCATTTCAGGAGATGGTTTTGGAATTAGTCTGCGTTTTGGAGCTCTAGTTGTCGTTGTTGTTGAATATTTAGCTATGTTATAATGTTGATCATTCGTTGGTGTTTTCATTGACGCTTTTACTGCTTGTGCAAACAAATTTTTCAATTTTTCTACATCAGGAGGTGTGTTTGGTCTTAGAGTCACAGATTGAGAAGATATTGACTCTGTAGTCGATTTCCAAAACTGCTGCAATACTGAAAGTTGTTCATTTGCTACTGTCGTTAATGGTTTTGGTGTCGAATGTTTCAATGTATAATATTCATTCTGTGCATTAAGCGATGAAACTAAATACGGTTTTCCAGTTGAAACTTGGAATGGTTGTTGAGAAACTAAGTTCTCATTTTTTACAACATAGTGCGTTTTGGGTGACGACAAAATAATAGGAGCTCCAGTAGCCGTCAAAAACAAGTATGGTTTAGCCGTAGGATATATTGGCTTTGTATCTCCTTTGAAATATTGATTATTATTAGGTTTAGTAGTTATATCTATTGGCCGATTAAAACTGTAACTTATTGGTAGCTGGCGGTCATCCTTAAAGTTAGGTGGTTTCAATTTTGGTCTTACAGCTTCTAAAGGTACTTCAGCAGTTTGATGATGAAATCCACTATTTACGTACTGTGTCTGTTGCTGCTGCTGTTGTTGGTTATGAGCATTAAAATTTGAACTTTGCTGTTGCTGTTGGTAATTTTGCTGATTTGATTGTTGGTTATTTGTTGGTCTTTGAATATATTGCTCATTTGTCTGTTTTATATTCGATTGCAATATATGTGGTGGCGTAAACGTACTACTAGGTCCATTTGATATAGCACTAAATGGTCGAGGCGTGCTCATACCTTTGTAATTTAAGGTAGAAGATCTAACACCAGAGCCATGTGAAGTTGTGCTTTCAACTGGTCTATTAACGGTTTTTGTTGCTGTATGTTGTTCAGTCTTTGGATTATGAGTTGTATATTGGCCGTTGCTTAATTTTGATAAATATTCATCAAAATCAAAGTTAGGATTTGCAAATGGATTTTCAATGTTAGCATATTTGTTACTAGGATGCCTGAATTCGTATGGTGGCTTTGGATAACTATGGTTAAACTCATCTTCGTTTTCTTCTTCAGATGAGTCATAATCTTCTTCAGATTCTTCGTTTGAATGTTGCTGGTTATTATATTGGATAGGGGTTCTAAGAGAAGTCGGTGTTGGAACTGGTTTACCAGTTACTACTGTACTGGGAAGCAATGAAGAATCTCTATAAGATACTTGATCATTCGGCCGTGTTACCGATGCACCTTGTAAATAATACTGCTTGTTATTTTGATAAGTTTGTGGAGTGTTACCATAAAAACCACCAGACGGTGAAGAATATTGATTTTGATTATTCAATGATGATATAGGTGGACTTTTCGTTATTATTTGAGTAGCAACATTCAATGGATTATGAGCTAATTTTTGATTAAATGGGTCTGGTAAACTTGCTTTAAACAGAGTTTGAGAATTTTCATTTTGGTATGCTTGAAAGGGGTTTGCATTTGAATATGAGTGGCTTTCTAAAGAATGCGGCCGCCGGTTGTTATCGTAGTAGTTATTGTTGTAAGCGTGATTATAATTTTGTTGATACCTATTACTATGCATATGAGGGTTATAGCTTGGTTGTGGTAAACTATCAATATATTTTATTGGTTTTAAAATAGACCAATTTTTCCCAGGGTGTTTATACCCATTATTTACATGATATCTAATTTGCCGTTTCCCTCTTTCAGTGTCATCTAAACTATGGTTATCATCTTCATCATTATCTTTATCTGGTTCATTTTCGTAAATTTCTAAATAATCCTCAATACCACTTCTTTTAGATATGGTTTCATTATTTCTATTTGATATTGTTTCATTTTTCATTGTGTCTGCCAGCTCCACCTCTCGTTTACTTCTTGTTATTATCGGTTGTTGTGTCACGTCGTCGTATTTGATTTCATTTGTATCAATGTCAAGTAATCTGTCATGATGAGAGTCAGTCAATCTTTTGTCTTCACTGAAATATGATAACGTCAATTAATTTTGCACAGTCAATTTGTCAGTTCATGTTTAGTAGGTGGTCTTTACTTACCTATAAGATTGAGGGGCTTGAGTAACAGTTCTTCTATCATCAATCTGGGTGCCGAAAGAGAAAGATCCTATTTTACCACTATTCTGGGGAATGGAAGCGGGTATTATATTAGAGTTAAAGTTCCTTCCAGAGCTGACGACCTGGGAACTGTAACCATCTCTATCCTTCTGAACCTGACCGATCGTTGATGGTTGTCCTCGGTAAACGCGCTGTTGCCTATCTGTTTCGATTTCTTCTGGCGGCAGATCATCCACATCTGCGTAAAGCTGCTGTTGCTGAAATATTATAAAACAAGAAGTAAAATATCATATCGTCCTTAAAAGTAATTGGACGTGTTACGAGATATATTTCAATAGACCAAAAATTATTAATTATAACCTTTTCGTATTCGTCACGGTTGAACTTAGGTTGTCCTCTAGACGTGACGATAGGGTTGGGCTGGGCTCGCGGTGGTGGTGGTGGCGGCGTGCGACGTGGAGGTGGTGGTGGTGGTGGTGGGTCCCTTTCGCTGATCCGTTCTAGGTCGTCACTGCCAATTGCACTGGCGCCATCACAGCCAACGTTACGCGGCCAATCACAGGTTTGGAGCTCGTGGCTGGAATTCACCAAATTAGTTGTTAGCTATCAAGCTTAATTCGTTCATCAATAAAATAATCAACCAACGTTATGGTAATCATTTAGGTGAATGAAATGTCATAATAAAATCTAAGGGTCCATTAATAAATAGTATAGTCCCGAAGTTATAGGGACTTTTTATCGAAATAATAGAATCAATTCTCAAATCATAAGAATAATGCAATAACCTAGATACAAGCTCATTTATATATAAGTATAATACAGGCTACTACTAAATGAGTAAAAAGAATTAAAGAACTAATGCTGTCGGTCTTTACCGATTTTTACAGTGTCATCGCTACATATGACATCCAGCTGACAAAAGTAAGGAATAGCTAGCCAATAGTGCGGAACAGTAAAGAACAAGCTTCGGTTTGGGGGCGTTGCTGACAGAAAGTAATAAGAGTATAATACGTTTACTTTGACAGGGGACTCTAATTGAAATCGCAACTGTTCCAGTACAGAGATAACTTTAATGTGCCGCTAAAATTTATGTATGATTGTAGGTACTGGTGCCGAAAACGGTACCTACATTGGGCAGTTCTACTACAACCGTTTCGATGACTGCAAATAGGATCGTCAGGGTGGCTCAAAACGTGTCACGGGGTCCGGTAACATGGAAATTTTCCAACATAAGTAAATAGACATGACTCCAAATGCACTCAGAAAACAATCAATTCTCACCTGTACATAAGGCCACCAGTACATGACTCAAGCAGTGCGCCGCCAAACACGCAGACGTAGTACAACGTGCAGTCAGTGGGGTGAGGGTAGTAGCCAAACTCTTCAGGGCAATCGAAGTCCACCTCTCGCTTGGCGTTAGATGCGACAGGAACGTTTCGGGCGGACGATCGCTGCCGAGAACGGTCCGACGCGCCGAGACATTCTGGAAAGATGACAACGAAGAGTCAAAGACTTTCTTTGTAATGCACGTAGGGTTTGGATGGCTGAAGATTCAAACCCTGTTCGTGGTTCAAATTTTTCCTTTACCTACATTAGAATTGAAATGTTTCGAAAATTGATAGTTTGGATTTGGAATAAAGTGTTTTTGTTTTTAAGCCTTGAGAAGCATTTGGGTAATTGCAATGATTGTATAACAAAACTCAATTAAATTTTTTAAAATCTTTTTTGTTCTTGCAATTCACAGTAAAGCTGACATTATATTGTGTGGTAGGTACGCTAAATATTAAAAAAAACGAGTGTGCCCACACGACTGAAGTAAAACTTTTAGCTCCATCTATCGGCTGGTATATCTTTGTTTTTGCTTTGTTTAATGTTAATATCGCCATGTTAACAATTGTAAACTGTCTTATCGGACATACCAACATAATCATAGAAGTTTGTTATGTTGTCAATGGAGATCTACGTAAACAAACTTCAACTTCCGTCCCAAGTCTAGCAGGCGTGAAAAAGTTTTACTTCAAAATCTTGTGGATAAACTTGGAATTCATTTGTAAAGCTGACGTTACATTATGTGATAAGTACGTAAATAAAAAACTTTTAATAGCTGTGAACATTACAGATCCGATGAACACTATGTAGCATAGATATTGACTAACATCGTATGCATAACAATACATAATTTACCGAATTACTACGCGTACAAAGTACCACGTTCTAATTCCGTTTTCAGAGCAATCGTGCACATAAATCATAATAAGTCGAAACCGCGCTGATAGTAATAGCCGTAGTTAAAGCAAGTTGAAGTCAAGTATGGATTGCAACACTGCCCGGCCTTGCCTAGCTCACTACTCGGATTGTATGGATTGTTGCATTCTCAGAAGTTTTACATCTGGATAATCAAGATTGACGCTTCGCACGCAACAAATGCTAGGAGTAAATGGTAGGCAATGGAAGATTTTCACAGTACACATATGCTCTGACCCGTAGTGTGGTCCGCGTGGGAAATGATCACACTGTCGCACAGAAAACTCAGCACAACTGACATCACATCTTCAGCTGGAAGACGTACAATGCTGAACACGTAGGCCTTCTCCATAAAACTATAATAATAATAATAATAATTCATTTGACCAAAAGCGCGCGAATATTAGTTTAAGCGTAGGAAACGAGAGAATCAAAATTGATTATTAAAATAATAATAAATAATAATAATAATCAATAACAAGTAATAAATAATAATAAATATTGGTGGACATTTCACATACAGCTATTTAACCCCAAACTAAGCAAAGCTTCTATTATGGCAACCAGATAACTAATGCAATGCTTAGATACTTTTTTAAGGAAAAAGTAAAGCGTTTATAAATACATACATATACGAGTAATTCAATGTAACACCCAGACAGAACAAACATTTATGTTCTAAATAAGTATTAATAACATTTCCATGTTTTATTTTTAAGGTAAAACATAACATTTTTTGCAATCAATCCAATCGTCACGTTATAAAGTCAATTCTTTGTAGCTATACCTTTCTAGAAGAACATGTTTCTTCAGCGTCTCGCGTTTCATAACGATAACAAAAGGAATTGTGTGTGGTTTTTTCACGTATTATGAATATAATGGTATTGACGGCTAATACAATGGACTATTGACACAGATCTAGTGTTTAGACCTAAACACATGTACATAAATCTTAGTCGTGTTGCAAAGGGGAGATCCTATCTGTTCAGTGCTTACTATGAAATATTCAAAGGTAAGCTTACAAAATATCAATTGGCATTAATATTAATAAAACTTTGAAGATATTGAACTGGCTGAACGGTGGTATTTGCTAGGTGGTAGGTTTGTTCTGCAAAGTTCGTTTAGGTAAGTACCACCGCTTTGCTAGCTATTCTGCCGACAAGAAGTAGTACGCAAACAATACTGTATTCTTGTTTAAAGGGGACTGTAACTAGTGAAATTATTAGGCAAATAATACTTTATGACCTAATCTCTATCAGCCTTATTAATAAACGGGTATTAGTCTCGGATTAGTTACTTCAACTTTTGTCCTTTTTTTGCTACTGGAATATTTAGCTGGATCGAAAAAGACAAAAGATAGTGTAACTAATCTAAAGCTAGTAAAGCTAGTTCGTGTTTATCCATAAGGCTGTATGAGATTAGTCTAGTCTTATTACTGGACTCTGTGGTGTCTCAGGATGACGTGCGCAATGCAGTGTCACGCGAAACTCTATAGGTACTTAGGAGTTGTGGGTGACAGCAACTGATATGGGCTGCCGTACCGCTTAACATTAGGCAAACAACTAGCCCGTCACTCGTTAACATAAAAAAAATACGTAGAAAAATAATCAAAAGTTTGCTCTAAAAAATCATCATTGATAAAATACGTAAAACTGTACATTGCTTTCATAGAATTAGATTTTTGTTTAATAATAACCTTGCACCTAGATTCAATTTAATGATTAATAATTTTAATGATTAATATTAATTCATATTTAAACCAACTTAAAAATAAATTATCATCTTATATTATAAACTTGACGCGTAATCAAGCAACCGAATGTCTAGAACCAAAGCTATGAGTAGAGGCCCGTACGGACATTACAGAACACATGTGTTAGATCATTACCATCGTTTGTTTCAAGATCAAATCATTCGGTAATAATGGAATAAAGCGGTGGCTGGTGATGGTGATTTGTTTTGTCAATTTATTTAATACAAATTGTCGACTGCAATGTATTTGAGACACAGACATCCGCAACCAACGCTACGAAACAATGGAAAAGAGCCTTGACTACAAGGAGAAGGCCGCTCAGATGCTTTGCAAGGGTTGTTAACAGAAAATTAAACTTTACTGAAATTAACATCATTACTAATCAAAATGTGTAGCTTTTTTTTTTGAGGGGGAAATGTCCTCCCACTTCCTTACTACCACGGGGGTGGTGGCAGGGGGTATGTGGGACTCGAACCCACTAAAACCACCTCGTGAGCCCTCGTCCGCCGTACCGGGGCGAGAAGGGGTCGCGACTGCAGTCCAGCCAACTCAAAATGTGTAGCCTGGTTCAACACTCGTTATTTACAGATTATATTATTTTAAATTTTACCAAATCAGGATTACTTTTCGTATGATCCAATCTTCAATTGGACGTAGTCTTCTCTTATCCCAGCAATGGCCCAAGTGTTCCCTTGATCTAGTTGTCTCCCATTTTCGATGGCTGGGCGCTTTAAGCCCTGCCCTCCCGTCCGGTGACGCTATAAAGTTAGGTAGAGACCAACAGCAATACCGTTCAAAAAAAATACCCTGTGTTTCATATACGCAAATAATACTTATCTTTCCATAAAATATAAGTAGATGGTAAAATATAATGTAAAAAATTAGTGGCAATGATACGAAGAGAGATTAATATATCATCTAAAGTAATAATAATAATAATAATTTAGTTGACCAATCTATACATATAAAATTTAAAGTCCTGACTGACTAACTTATATATCAACGCACAGCCTAAACCGCTGGTCTTAGAGGCTTTATTTATAATTTATTTTAATATATTAATTTGGAAGATGTGTTCTTTGTAAGGTCTAGGTATCCACTAAGAAAGCGTTTTTCACAATTCCATCCCTAAGAGGGAGAAATGGGGTTGAATTATCTATGAACATTTTTCTTCTCCGTTTCCTAAAGGCAGCGCGAGCGAAGCCGCGGGCAGAAGCTACTTAAATATACAATACTTAAAGGTGCTCTCTGGAATAATAGTTCTACTTTACTCTTTAACATCACCTTAATATGTTCATTTTAAGTTGTTGTAAGTTGACTACTTAAATCCCATCCCACGTAGCTTAAAATGACGTAAACGTGAGAAAATACATATACATCAAGCAATAAAGTCACATTAAGTGTAACTTGACTTTAATTACCGTGGTCACGGAACTTGAACCAAATTACGTAAGTACAGTTGCAGTGATGCTATCGTTTCGATTTATTTGCAAAAATTCTTTCAAAAAGACTGAAATTAATCACACTAAATCACACCTATATAATATTATAAAGGCGAATCGCCTATCTTAATATATATAAATCTCGTGTCACATTGTTTGTCCTCAATGGACTCCTAAACCACTTAACCGATTACAATAAAATTCGCACACCATGTGCAGTTCGATTCAACTTGAGAGATAGGATAGTTTATATCTCAATCTATAATAGATATATATTAAATACCCGTGCGAAGCCGGGGCGGGCCGCTAGTATAATATTATAAAGGCGAAAGTTTGTATGTGTGTTTGTTTCTCCTTCACGCTCAAACGGCTAAATGGATTTGGATGAAATTCGGTACCAAGATAGCTTATACATTTTATCCCGAAAAGTAAAATTTTACCGTGGGATGAGCAAATAATTTTATACTTTTTATCCGCGGGTGAAACTGCGGGGCGCAACTAGTATGAAATATAACAACGAAATTCATAAAAATAATTAAGTATAGAATCTATCTATTTTTTATTTGTTTCACATTCATTGAATGGCCCGATAGCTCAGTTGGTAGTGACCCTGCCTTCTGAACTGCGGGTTGTGGGTTCGATTCCCACCCAGGACAAACATTTGTGTGATGAACATCGATGTTTGTTCTGTGTCTGGGTTTTGATTGTGGGTGTGTGTGTGTAACGGATGTTTTATTGTATTCTATGTATGTATTTACAAACAAAAAGTATCTAAGTATTGTATCAGTTATCTGGTTCCCATAGTACAAGCTTTGCTTAGTTTAGGGCTAGATGGCGTTGTGTGAGATGTCCACACATATTATCCACACATATTATATATACGACTAATGACTATAGGACTGAACGAATTTTGATGTAATTTTATTTTTTATAATGATAATGATAAGTTTATTGATAATTATAAAGAATTACAAGTCTTGTATTTATATTATATATAAATAGGGAAAACAGGGAAAAGACATTGAATATTTTGCACCGCGGAAGCCGCGAGCAGGTAGTATAAATATCATATAAGTATATATTTCTGAAGAAAATTTCGAAAAACCACTATTTTATAAACAAAATGGTCTCGAGATAAAGATCAATCTCAATTTTGATATTCAATGAGATAAACGTCAAAACAGCGCCGACAGCGCTCTTGTGCCAGCTGCACGCACGACACGCCTCAAGCTTAAACACTTTGCAAGCTTAATAGACAGATAAATAGGTACTTAGTACTTATATGGCCATATCACTTTTTGCCTGTCTGCGTCTCAAAGTAATTTCAAATGTTGAAATATTTCCTTCAGAATGTGAATTAGTTACAGACACGAATGTTGAAAGATGTTTCCATAAACCTTCGTATTTACTGTTCAGATAAGAATTCACGATTCAGCGATATGCCTCATATATTTAATGCAATCGTGATAATTGCAGTATGAAAATTATCGCAGTTACAGAACAAAGGAGGTCAGTGAATCTTTAATTAAAAATTACGTGCTAACAACGAATGTTAGGCGCCCATCCTAGCTTCAACTAAACTTCGAACAATGTGAACAAAACGTGGCATTACGGTCATAATCGGCTCTGTTTTCGCAACCGAATATTTGAGCTCATTAATCGATTGACCGGTTCCTTGGTCGTGGCTGCTGGTGTCGAAACACAAGGGTAATGGTCCACAATTATTCCTCGCGGACGATGAAACATGAGATCCATAATAATAGCCAGCAGTGTGGGAAATGCTTGAACAACGGATGTTTTATCTGCATTGCAATATGACGTGTTGAAATGCCTAATAAGATTCTTGTGGGCAAAATCTGGAGATCTTATCAATAAACTATGCTGTTACAGCTGCCTGCATTATGATAATATTACAAGGCTCTATAAATACAATCAATCAACTAAAAAATTATTTCCGTTATTTTTTAATCCCACATATATGTGAAGTTAAATTTCAATCAGTACGATAAAATCTTAAACTAAACACATCTATATACACTGCTAGCATATTAACGATTCTTGCATTAAAGTCTATTTCAAGATCATTGACACCGATTTTATCTTCCTATTCTATCCCCTCAATTGCATTTCCATGTTCGTGAAATCAAAAAAGACCTGTATGCGATAAAGGCATTAAAATCGTGGGTGGTTGTGCTATTATTGACTATTGGAAGCAAATTTGCATTCTACAACAAATGCACCTACCTACACCCACCGTGATTGGTAATACGCAGAACACAGTGTACTGCACTGCAACATTGAACCCTGACTAATCAAAATCGTGCTGTGTACTCAGCTTACGTAGAGTTCTGCTACTGCCCTAATCAGTGGTGGAGTCAGGCATGGTTCAACGTTTGCTAGATCCTGTACTGTGAGCATAGCCAGATCATTAATTGAACTTGACATTCGAAGTATGGTGACCACGTGTTATTGGAGAGCTGTTGTTGTTTCTAGCTGCTGTCATATACTTTTATAGTAAAAGCTGTTTTTTCTACTGTTAATTATACTGTATGACTCCTATATTGTAATGTAATGTTGTGTGATGTCTTGAATCGTTTTGTCTTTCTTTTTTTGATATCTGTTAAGGGGAGAAAACAGGGCCATCATTTCAACTACCGAGTCAAGTTTTAGGATCTAGATTAGTAGTATAAACGTCCTGGAATTCAAAATATTGACCTTTGAAACTTCATTCCTTTACTAGTTATCTGCTAAAGATAAAACAGCGTGAGGTTAAATAGTCATTTTATAACATTCTAAACAGTAAATCAAATACCAGATTTTGAATCACAAAGCATCTAGTTCTAACATTCAACCACTCTTAATCTTGATTACATTGCGGAACCAAACCACCAAGAGAAAGAATTATTAACCAGGAACCTCTCAAGATAAAATATCGTTCGAGATGAACATGAATTATGAAACTCCTTGCACATTTCTCTGTAGTTAAAACGCAACGTCGTCGTCGTCAATTTTACTACTTATAACTTATAAGACGACGTTTAAATAAATCTGTAAATTGTAATCCTATAGAGTAGTAAATTCTCAGTGAATTTGACCACTAGTTAAGTAGTCAAATTCTCTGAGAACTAGGCTGCTAATTCATTTTAGGGCAGGTAAATCTGATTCGGTCTTGATTTCGAATCTGATCGGCTATAGGTATACAATTCATTTGGTATGATCCTCACTTGATTAATATGTGGGCACGTGAATAAACAATGAACTAGTTAGGTTTGGTTGATTTGTTTATTAATGAAACTATATAATAAAACCTACTAATGAAATGAAAATTTACTTGAAAATTCTCAATAAACTTTCTATACTACATTTAAAATAAAAATGTTAAAATATATGGGTACATTTTGGTTATGAAGTATTTAAATCAATTAACTAACGCATCGTTCAAAAAGATTTTAATAAATAACTTACTTATAACACAGGAAAATGAGTACAAATAAATCTAAAAATACTTATTAAAGTTACATCAAAAATGAGATCAGGAATTTCACATATTTTTTGGACAAATTATAATTACTCAAACCCACAAAAAATTAAATTTTCTATACTAAAAATGAGTCTGCATGTGGTCAGAATAAGTTAGAAATTTTAGGCAAGTTTAACCATATTTACCTTAGATTAAGTTTTCTTTTTTTGGGTTTCTGTTTATTTTATTTATTACTTAATGGAAACAAAATTACATACACCATAGATGTGTTTGTCGTGTTTTTATGGACCTTCTACGAGTCTACCTAAACGATGGAGTCAAAGCTCACGATAAATATAATGAATGTCCCTTCTTGTAAAGCATCTCATAATGGCAATTGTAGACGCGACGGCATTTGCATTCCTGTAAAATTCTTGTAATGGTGACTTGTAAAGGGAAGTAAATACGCATTTCTCAGCAGGAGAGATGGTTATCGCCGTGTAGCTTACAAGCTTCATTTCCATGTGGGAGGCAAATGGACCAGGATGTGAGGTGGGTGAACTTTTGCAGACGCTGTGGAGGCGACTGAACCGATTGTACGCGGAGATTTATGATTTTCTAGCCTCACTGGATGCAGTAATTTAACTTTTTCAAATAGATATGTTTATACACTAATAAATTGGTATTAGAGTAAGAAAACCAAATCGTCGGTGATTCGGTCCCGATCCATATTCATATCCTGATGGCTGCTATTTTCTTTTTTCATCTTTGATCACTTTATAATAGTAAAAATCGAGTGTGCTTTAGACCACATGACTGAAGTAAAAGTTCTTTAGTTTAACTCTCTATCGGCCGGTATAACTTTGTTTTTGCTTTGTTTAATGTTAATGTCGCCATCTTGACTATTGTAGGTAAATTGTCATTTTACCGGAACAACATAATATTATTTTTTTAAACTTTTGTTATGTTGACAATGGAGAACGTGAATGAACTTGAACTTTAGTTCGCCTCACATTCACCAGCATACTCCCCAAGTCAAGTGCGTAAAGAAGTTTTACCTCAAAAACAATGTGTTCTGGTGCACAACAGTGGCTAAATTAAAATCCCATACTTTTATTCTGTAGTAGTTATAAATTATTTTATTAGGTATGTTTTTTATGTAAGCAAATGACGTTACAAGCCGATCGTTTGTCTAATGTTGGGCATCACGGCCGCTTATAACAAGGACTATCACAACTATTTATTTTTTTTATTTTTATTTATACTAATTTAATTTGCTCCTCAGTTTTATGTACTTCCCATTTGTACTATAGATATCTGGATTTATTTCTTTCTTTACAATTTTCAATCTTTAGACAAAAACCAGCTTTTAAACCCTAAATAGAAAATCGTGCAGACAAACCCATTTTGTTCACCTTTGACTTTAACCATATCTCTAACTAATATCACTTCGTCAAGCTGCCCACTACCTTTTCCACTGAACAATATACTTAATGATTTATCAAAATCGGCCTTGTACCCTTCACTCGAAATAAATTCATTATAACAATAGCCGTTGTGCATGTAGGTGGACTTTTCGAATGTCCGATTGCACGCAATCCAGTTAATTTAGACAATCTCCAAGTAAGCTTTGTAGTACAGAGATACATTATAGTTCTTTATGAGCTCGTAAAGTTATGCTATGACTTTATTTGTGGATTAATTACTATTACATACAGCCTCTGTGGTGTGGTGGCTGAGCAGGTTGGCTCATAACCCGGAGGCGGCGGGTTCGATTCCCGCGACAGGACACGTATTTGTGCACAAAAAAAGCGCAAATACTTGTTCTGAGTCTGGGTGCTGCGGGACCATGGTCCTCGTAGTTCTTGGGTCCCTAGGTACAGGGAATGCTAGTTAGAGTCTAGGATCTATGTATGTGATCGTTGGGCGTTATTATTATTATTATATCATGCATGTTAATTAAGGTGCTATTATGATACTAGTGTGGTGTGCTAGCCCACGAAAAAGTTTACATACCAGTTTAATAGAGAACTTTTCCAGCTAGTTGCTAGGGGCAACGAATGTTGTTGATATAGACTTCACATTAGAGAAAATTTTATTTTCCGCATTTTGGTTTTTGTAAATATCTTTTTAATTAATATATCTTATACAAAGTCAATCGGCATATCATTAATTCAGCAAACCTATGGACCTCCTTCTATTACAACAAAAGTGTATCTAATTTCGCTTTACTGGTGACCTGTTTTGAACCGAAAGTCCACGTTTGCAGTAAATGTGTGTGATTTTGATTTTGTTGCTGATTGCGATAATTCTGATACTGATTCACATAAAGATGTCGCTCTCAACCGATAAGAACGAAGATATTTGTCGTGTGGGCGTGCGCATTCCGCCGTTTTGGCCTGAAAAGCCGGCCATTTGGTTCGCGCAGATCGAGGGCCAATTCGCGATATCGAACATTACTACGGACAATACGAAGTTTTTCTACGTTATCGGCCAACTAGACCCGCAGTATGCTTCTGAGGTGGAAGATATAATCATCAACCCGCCCGACACCAACAGGTATGAAAAATTGAAGTCGGAACTTATCAAACGACTGTCCGCGTCACGAGAAAAGAAGGTCAAGCAATTACTTATGCACGCAGAACTTGGAGACCGTAAGCCATCTCAGTTTCTAAGACATTTGCAACATTTGGCTGGACCTGGAGTTCCCGAAGATTTTCTACGTACTATATGGACCAGTCGCCTACCAAGTAGCACGCAAACGATAATCGCTTCGCAGATGATGTCTTCACTGGAAGCGCTCGCAGATCTCGCTGACCGCATCCATGACGTTGTTTCGCCTACAGCGCACGTAGCATCAACATCAAGTGCCATACCAGGAAGCTCTTTAGAAGCCATGAACCAACAGATTGCTGAACTTACCAAACAAGTGCAAGCTCTAACTGCGCAGGTGAACCGGCATTCACGTGCACCGAATCGTTCAAACAAGAAAACGCGCGGTCGTTCTAGCTCCACACGATCACAGTCGAACTATAGAAAATTTCCTGTGTGCTGGTATCATAGTAAGTTCGGCAATGAAGCAAGTAAGTGCGTAAAACCATGCGACTACCATGCGGGAAACGCGAACAGCAGTCGGTAATGGCGACGACCGATTGCCAAACTTCCGGTCGCCTATTTGTCACGGACGGCGCTACGAAGATGCAGTTTCTCATCGATACTGGCAGTGACGTATGTGTCTTCCCCCGATCGGCACTCAAGGAACGTCGTGAGAAAACAAATTATGAGCTGTGTGCGGCAAACGGTACACCCATTTCTACTTACGGCTACGCTCATTTAGTGCTGAACCTAGGCTTGCGCCGTGACTTTACTTGGCGATTCATCGTAGCGGACGTTACAAAGGCCATAATAGGTGTAGATTTTTTATCATTTTACAACCTCATCGTGGATTGTCGAAATCAACGTTTAATCGACAACACTACAAGCCTTACGTCCCCAGCTTCACCTGCACAGTCAACTGGGAACATTTCATCGGTAAAAGTTATTTCTGGAAATTCCGTATATCACAACATACTAAGCGAATACCCTGAAATTACTCGACCTTCCGGTGTCCACCGTGTTCCGAAGCATAATACCATGCATCATATACAGACTACTGCAGGACCGCCAATTAGCAGCACACCACGAAGACTAGCACCGGATAAATTAAAAATCGCAAAAGACGAATTTGCAGATATGTTGAGGAACGGAACAGCCAGACCTTCAAAGTCACCATGGTCATCACCACTTCATCTTGCGCCTAAAAAAGATAACGGCTGGCGTCCATGCGGTGACTACAGAATGCTCAACGCTAGAACCGTACCAGACAGCTATCCCATTCGACACATACATGACTTTGCACATTGTCTCTCCGGCTGTCAAGTATACTCGGTTATCGATCTCGTAAAAGCTTATAATCAAATTCCTGTCTGCCCTGAGGATATTCCAAAGACCGCAATCACGACGCCGTTTGGTTTATACGAATTTCCGTTCATGACGTTCGGACTACGTAATGCCAGCCAAACGTTTCAACGATTTGTGGACGAGATGCTTAGGGGCCTTGAAGAGTTCTGCTTCCCGTTTCTGGACGATTTTTTGATCTTCTCACCTGATGAAGAATCACACAAGAAGCACCTTCATCTGCTCTTCAACAGACTCAAGGAATACGGCATGGTAATCAACACGAACAAGTGCATATTCGGTGTATCAGAGGTAACGTTTTTAGGACACAGCATCTCAGCAGCTGGGACTAAACCATTACCATCGAAGGTAGAAGCGGTTGCGAATTACCCACCACCGAAAACCATCAGAGAACTGCGAAGATTCCTAGGAATGGTGAACTTTTACAGAAGGTTTATTCCTGACGCAGCGCGGCATCAAGCGCCTCTGAATGCACTGCTCACAGGATCAGTTAAAGGTTCACATCCCGTGCATTTATCAGAAGAAGCTACTAAAGCATTCATCGCCTGCAAGGAAAGTCTCTGCCAAGCAGCACTACTTGCTCATCCAGACTGCCAAGCGAAGCTCGCTATAGTCACTGATGCTTCAGACACAGCAATGGGCGCAGCTTTACAACAGCATAAAGACGGCCTGTGGGAACCTTTAGCATTTTTCTCTCGAAAACTTTCGCCATGTCAACAGAAATACTCGCCTTATGACAGGGAACTTCTCGCCATCTACGAAGCAATAAAATACTTTCGTCACATGGTGGAGGCGAGAGCCTTTATTATTTACACTGACCATAAGCCCATAACTTTCGCATTTCATTCACGAAAAGAAAAGTGCTCACCAAGTCAGTTCAGACATCTGGATTTTATTTCACAGTTTTCCACAGATATCAGGCATATTTCAGGAAAGGATAACGTTGTGGCTGACAGTTTATCACGCATCGAAGAGATTACTCAGCCCATCGATCTATCCAAGCTTGCTCAAGCACAAAGCACAGATCCTGAACTAGAACAACTTTTGGATAGCGATACTTCTCTGCGCTTGACAAAAATCAAACTGCCTGGATCTCACACAGAAATCTATTGTGACAAGAGCAGCAATGTGGCCAGACCTTATGTGACCAAAGACATGCGACGGCAAGTGTTCGAAAACTTGCATTCTTTTAGCCACCCTGGCATAAATGCGACGACGAAACTGATATCGGAACGCTATGTATGGCCTAGTATGCGAAAAGATTGTAGAGAGTGGACTCGTTCCTGCCTAGCATGCCAACGATCAAAAATAACACGTCATGTCTCATCTCCATTAGCATCATTCAGCTTACCTCGAGCCAGATTCATGAAAATCCACATAGATTTGATCGGACCTTTACCTCTCTCACAAGGGTATCGTTACTGTCTCACATGTGTAGATCGCTTCACACGATGGCCCGAGGCTATACCATTACAGGAGATAACAGCTGAAACAGTGGCAAAAGCTTTAGTTCACGGATGGATATCCAGATTCGGCTGCCCTGAAGATATCGTCACTGATCGTGGTCGACAGTTTGAATCAGAACTTTTTAAGCATCTGTCCCACATCATCGGATTTCAACGAAGACGAACTACAGCCTACCATCCGGCATGCAATGGACTCGTTGAAAGATTCCACAGACAGCTTAAAGCCGCTATTACATGTCATGCGACCAGCAGCTGGCTTGAAACACTTCCACTTGTACTACTGGGAATCCGGGCGGCATTTAAGGAAGACTTACAAGCGACTCCAGCTGAACTCGTATATGGAGAGACACTACGACTCCCAGGTGACATTTTTTGTCAATCGGCTGATGGTACAGAGGACTTGACAGTATACACTGAAAGACTGCGCACATTCGCCAAAAATTTGTTGCCATTACCAACTTCTCACCATGGGAATAACCGCTCCATATTCATTTTCAAAGATTTAGCAACAGCATCCCACGTCTTTCTAAGAGATGACACCTCGCATCCATCTTTTCAAGCAGCTTACACAGGCCCGCATGAGGTGATAGAACGAGGGGATAAAGTTTTCAAGCTCCGCATAAAAGGCAAAGAAGTCACGGTATCAGTCGACCGCATTAAACCTGCCTACATACTTCGTGAGTTGGACCATTCTCCCGCCGTGGCAGCACCTGAGACCCGAGACGCTCCAGTGACCACCACTCGATCAGGACGAACAGTGCGTTTTCCAGAATATTATCGCCCGTAGGACGGTCTCTGGAGGGGGGTGATGTGGTGTGCTAGCCCACGAAAAAGTTTACATACCAGTTTAATAGAGAACTTTTCCAGCTAGTTGCTAGGGGCAACGAATGTTGTTGATATAGACTTCACATTAGAGAAAATTTTATTTTCCGCATTTTGGTTTTTGTAAATATCTTTTTAATTAATATATCTTATACAAAGTCAATCGGCATATCATTAATTCAGCAAACCTATGGACCTCCTTCTATTACAACAAAAGTGTATCTAATTTCGCTTTACTAGAAACCCAGAGATTAGTTTTTGTACCACTGCCCTGGTTATTCTTTCTTTCTTATCTTTTTCTTTATTCTTTTGGACTTTTAACACAGGGCACTGATTTAAACACCTTTTATTGCAGCATCAGTTTAATTGGTCTAATTTCTTGGAGATAGTCATTCATTATACAAGTATGTAAAACTTCAATTAAGCTCAACAGTTTCGTGTACAATTACGTTATATCAAATGCGTCATGATGATTTCCCAACATGAAATTTAATTGCTCCAAATAACTATACTGAGTATTTTTCCGAAGATGAAAGCAGAAAGTTACAATTTAATTGGTTTACCTATCGCAGATTGATAAATATGAACATTATCACTATAACGAACCCTTAAGCCTCGTAATTCTTACTACATATTGCCTCATTAATTGGTTAATAGTTTTGGAGATTCGAGCACGATACATTTGTGGCAACACTGCCCAGGGCTAATGATCTGTTATGAATCGGGCCCGCCTTTATGGTACAAGAGTCACAATATTTACAACTTCTGACACCAATCACATTAAACTGCCTAACTTTAGACTATAACGAATATAATAAAATGGTTTAATTAGTAGGTAATATTTACTAATCCTGGGTTTTACGTGTTTAAAACTTTCATTGTGTTACATTTTATTTGTCTATAGTGTATAAAAATTTGAAAAACAATTTAAAGCGGTAACATTATATTATTTATTACAAATACACACATCTACATTCTGACAGCCTCTGTGGTGTAGTGGTTGATGAGGTCGGCTTATAGCTCGGAGGCGGCGGGTTCGATTCCCGCGGCAGGACAAGTATTTGTGCACAGAAAAAAAGCGCAAATACTTGTTCTGAGTCTGGGTGTTGTGGGACCATGGTCTTTGTAGTTCCTGGGTCCCTAGACACAGGGAATCCTAGTCAGGGTCCAGGATCTATATACGTGATCGTTGGGCGTTATTATTATTATTATCTATGCGTCCCTATCCTACAACTACAATAATAATAATGTTGATGCATTTTGTTGTTATAATGAAAACTCCCTCTCTCTGGTCTTTAAGTACAATTTGATGCCATTACTAACGAGATATGATTTATCGATAGTGGTATATAAAAACCATTTTATTTATATCATTAGATTGAATAACGACGCGATATTCCGCGTCAGTGTTTAATAAGGTACCAAAGTGTGAACTTCTATATGACTTTTGATTCTTTTTTAATTAAGAGATTTTAAATTGATAATAATAATAAGACCCAACGATCACATACATAGACCCATAACCCTAACGAGGATTCTCTGTATCTATGGGCCCAAGAACTACGAGGACCATGGTCCCACAACACCCAGACACAGAACAAGTATTTGCGCTTTTTTCTGCACACAAATACTTGTCCTGTTCGATTATATCGCGGTCGCGGTTAGTGATAGTAGTTAATGTAATCATTTTTAATTTTCTCATTGTGACATTGATTGCCAAACACCAAATTTTTTTTTCACGGCAAATTGCCTTCAATTTCTAAATACTACAATGATATAATAACTAACACTAAAAACTACCCACTACTACTACAAAAAAAAAACATTTGGACTATATACTGGCCGCGATGACCCATAGACAGTCCAATTGCTCCAGCCCACTACCAGTAGGTAGCGTACCCAACATGCTGGCAGCATTGCCCCATTGAATTGCAATGCTTATCTATATCTTATTCTTATTCTAACTTAATTTTGTTAAATGTGACTTAACTATATTAAGATAAAGTCGATACTAACTGATTGCATTTCAGTCGGGATGTGAGATATCACAGTTGAAATGGATATACAAATAGGCATAAAAACTCTCTCGAATAAAATTAAAAAGTTGATAATCAGTAACTAAGTACAGCTCAGAAGCTGAAAAAAATAATAAAAAGCGTTCTACCGCATGGGCGGTAAAAAATTAAGATATCCGCTTACAACTTTTCACTTAAACACTTTATTGTCACGGTGAATGACCTCGCGCTACAATAATCACTTCTCGCTTTTTATATATTGTTCTAGAAATTGTTGCTAAATTTTAACATTTTATTAAGATCTTAATATCATAGCGCAGTTATTTCTGTTCACGCAATAACAGACATATATAGTAAAATCCGGTAAGTCTTCATTGAAATGCGATCGATTTTGACACATGCCCGCCAGTATCTACGAGTATAGGAATTATATTTTTAGTCATTTACTACTATCGTATTATTACATGCACATATATTCTTAGATATGTGTATGTGAATAATATATATACTTCAAAATTTTGAAAATTTTGAATTTGAACGTTCCAAATTCAAAGCACTGGATGTACATACATCCCTTGGGATGTAACGTGCTTTGATTGTTTCATACAACTTTAAACCCATTGGGGTAGTAGCTAGTCCTCGTAGTTCCTGGGTCCCTAGACACAGAGAATCCTAGTTAAAGTCCAGGATCTATGTATGTGATCGTTGGGTATTATTATTATTGATGATAAATACAAGACCTTGATGTCTTTGCCATTAATGTTGATATTAATTAATTGAGACGTAGTTAAATAATATAAATAGCTTCGAATAAAACTGTTTATATATTTTTTTATTGAACTTGATACTTGATAAATTCGTTATTGGTACAACATTAATATAGAAAAATAAATGTGAATAAGATGTGGGCAATACATATATTCTAGAATTCATTAGAATTCGTTCATTGCATTAAAAGTATATTCTATACATGTTTTAACCTAGATGATTATATATTATGTGAAATAAAATTTAGAAATATTTTTATCCAAATAAAAAATAACAACATAACAAAACAGTAAATGGTGGAATTTGAATAAATTTTAATATTTTTAAAACAGAAACAATAGTTTTGTTTTAAAACATAGTTTTTGCTGCTTTGCCATAAATTTATTTTAATCCTGTATGGCAAGTCTATTGTTATTAGAATATCAAACGAAATGTCAAGATTTTTATCTTCAAACGTGGGTGGTATGGGCAGGTCGTGCCGCATCATGAATGTATAGAATCCATAACTTATTTTGCTTTAATTTGGATACATATGTAAAATAAACTCAATAATAGCAATAATACCTAAAAAATAATCCCATTGATAAATAATATTATTAAAAAACTAGTTGCGCCCCGCAGTTTCAACCGCGGATAAAAAGCATTTTAATTATTTGCTCATTCCACGGGAGCATTTCACTTTTCCGGGACAATGTAGCCTATATGTTAATCCAGTGTATAAGCTATCTTAGTACCGAATTTCATCCAAATCCATTCAGCTGCTTGAGCGTGAAGGAGTAACAAACATACACACATACAAACTTTCGCCTTAATAACATTAGTGTGATGTGATTGGATGAACAACATCAAGTTACAGGTGAATCTATTTTAAAAGACCGGACTGTGACCCTGTGACAGCAACAACTGAATTTGAATTTGAATAGATAGTGTCATTTTCAATATTTTATCTTATCATAAATAAATAATAATAATATATGTGGACATCTCACACAACGCCATCTAGCCCCAAATTAAGCAAAGCTTGTACTATGGGAACCAGATAACAGATACAATACTTAGATACTTTTTGTTTGTAAATATATACATAGAATACAATATAACATAGAGACAAAAAAAAACACCTACGTTCATCACACAAATGTTTGCCCTGGGTGGGAATCGAACCCACAACACACTGTTCAGAAGGCAGGGTTACTACCAACTGAGCTATCGGGCCAGTCAAATTGCAATTATGTACTATTGTTTATTAACAAACTGATTTATGAACATCTATTAAGATGTGAAGTTTAATTCGCAGTGCGACTTTTACATAGGTTACCTATTTATGGCAACTATAAGCTTTGCAACAGACAGACAGTCAATTTCAGACTTCTAATATAACTAGCTAAACCTTTCAGTTTCACCCATGAATAATATGTAATCTAGTATATAAGCTATTTTAAATCCAAATTTCATTAAAATTCGTTTAGACTTTGCGGTGTGAAGAGGGAACAAACACACACAAAAACTTTTTAATATTAGTATGGTAATATTTTATACATAGATCGGCAAACAAAACATCGATGTTACTACACAAATGTTTGTCCTGGGGGGGAATTGAACCACCAACCTCCAGATAAAAAGACAGGGTTATTATCAACTGGGCTATCGGGCCAGTCGCCATACACACTTTACATGCATACGTTTACCTGATAAAATAAAACGTGACCGTACGTTCGATGTGTTTCAGAACCCATTCATTATGGCTGCCCTTTTCAAACAATACATATAAAATTTGGTATAATTTAGCTCTCAGAATATGAATAAGTTAAGCTTATTTCTAATCGAAACATAACTTGAGTCTTGTGTTTTAACCTTTAACGAATGTATATTTGAGCAGAGTTAAATTAAAAGCTAAGTGTTATCTCCGTATTTTACGTTATGTACTTTACAGTTAATGGTAAAACACTCAAACAAAGTGCTAGTAGAATTAAAACTGAAGTATTATAATAATAAGATGATATTTTTAACTGTGTCTAGATGGTGGAATTCAAATGTAACTCATTCCCCAAATGGCGAAAAAGTTTTGGGACCATGATTTTTATAAAAAAATAATTGTTTGTATTTTTGTGATTGAGTAGGTCGGCTCATAGCCTGGATGCGGCGAGTTTGATTCTCGTGGCAAGACAAGTATTTGTGCACAGAAGAAAAAAAGCGCAAATACTTGTTATGTGTCTAGATGTTGTGGGATCTAGTCCACGTAATATCTAGGTCTCTAGATTCAGAGAACCCTAGTAAGGGTCAAGGATCTATATGTATATGATCGTTGGGCATTACTATTATTATTAATCTAACCCCGAAATTGACCCCGAGACTATTTTGAGCATACCGTGGGGTAAGTTCTTCTTAGCCTTTATCGCCATATCCACCAATAGTTTTAGGTTTTTTCCTTTGTAGTATGACAAGGTTTTAGGTATAAAATTAAAAACGCATAATTAAAAATTGGATACATTCATAGAAGCAGAAAATTAAGAAACAATGGTTTCCATGCCCTTCATAATACGCGACCTTTATCACACCGTCATGGAAACGTAAATTAGTTACAATAATTTTATTATTCTCTGCATGTAATTATTTTATGAGTACATACCCGGACATAGTCAATATTTCACCTTGACATTTTACGAGGGAAACCGTTTCATACAAGAGCATGCAAAAAATAAACGAAATGTTTGCGATTGTCACCAGAAAAAGAAAACAAAAGAACGTCGAACGTTGGACGACTTGTTTTGTAAAATCGTAAGTATTATTTTTGAATGAAGGTTGCTATAATTCGCTTCCAATTTCACTGTTATCAACTTAGTCTCCTTTTAATTTTGTGTTTAGTTTTAATACTGTTACTTCACAGTATTTAAGAAACCAGTAGTCCCTTTATTAGCCCGTCTGTACTAAAGTTGAGCTGTTTAGCTCCTAAGTTCGCACTTATCCCTCTATGAAATACCTACTGCAATGCATATCACAGTGCAAGTTCCCGGTTACGCTGTAAAGGTCGGCAGAGACCATCAGCATTAGCCATTAAAAAAAAGGTAATAAGTGTGAGCTTCAGAGCTGTCTTTAGTACAGACAGCCAGATCTCTTTTAAACTCATTTAGCAAATTTTTATCATCAATGCAGATTATTTATTCTGTGACAAAGATTGAAAAATGGATGAAAGTGATACAGCAAACCTTACAAACTGAATCAGATAGTCTTTTGGCTTGTGTTACGAGATTTATTTTTTAACTTGTCCAGTATTTGACTTAATTTTAATGTTTACTAGTTGTGCCCCGCGGTTTCACCCGTGGATAAAAAGTATTTTAATTATTTGCTTATCCCATGGGAACATTTCACTTTTCCGGGATAAAATGTAGCTTAATTCAGTGTATAAGCTAACTTCATCGAAACCGAATTTCATCGAAATCCATTTAGCCATTTGAGCGTGAAGAAGTAACAAGCATACACACATACAAACTTTCGCCTTTATAATATTAGTGTGATGTGATGTGATTCCTGGTGGGACACCAAAACAATATAATTTTCACAATACACCTAAACCACACAGGAGGAAAAAAATTAAGCTGGTCTCGGCGCGAGCGTAAATTGTTTTCCTGCTAAGTTCAACTTACGAGCTTTTTCATAACTACTAACCGTATCAATTCGCCGTACAATCTCTTTCTAAAACTTAGCAACATAATGGCAAAATCATGGGGTTATTATTGTCTGTTAAACTTTAAATGCTAACTCATCTTCACTTTTAACCTTCCAAACAAATGAGAGCTTTTGAAAATAAGGCATCTTTATTTTAGTACAGTTTTTAATAAACGACTGAGTTTACCAATTTTTTTACACAGTACCTAACATTATCCTAACACCTAAAAATGCAATTAATTTTAAGTTAGCAATAAGTATCAAAGTAATTATTAAATGAATAAAAAGACCAAATTTTCAATAAATGCTTGCTTATGGAACCAGTTTTATATGTATATTTTTTACAACATTTAGCCAATGTTAATGAAAATTATTATAATAATGAATAATATCTAATTCACATAATATATTTATTTTCTGTAACTATCAAATAATAAATAATAGCGCCCAACGATCACATACATAGATCCTAGACCCTAGCTAGGATGCCCTGTGACTAGGGACCTAGAAACTACGAGGACCATGGTCTAACAGCAATCAGACTTTAAAAAGAATTTAAGTCTTAGAAAACAAAAAACTACACATGCTATTACTTACTGAAAAAAATTGGAAGGGATGGGCTGTGTCAGCGCCATGATGGGAATTGTCATTGTCGCGTCGGATGGTCATAATAAAATTATGATGCCGCTATCAAATGTATGCTAAAATGTTGGAAAACTCGACAAGTGATCACGAACAAATAAACTATCTCTGTTACAAATATGAACATTAGAAGTGAATCCAAAACTGTGGATCTGCAGTCATGCTGATTGTCTATCAACCAATAATAGCGATAAAAATGTAAAAAAGTCAGTCAGCGCCGAGCCGCTACCGCCGTCGCGCGTACTCCTTGAGGATGGTCATCTATATTGCCCGAATACCGGTCGAGTTATTCGACTATATCTCGTGAGTGTAGCCGTGTTATAAGTTGTAATTATGAGTACTACTCACGTCAGTTTCTATAATATAATAAATTTAAAAAACGGACAATCTTTTAAATTTAGCAAGAGTGACCTAAAATATCCAATAATAAAAATGTTTCACTATCTAACAATCAACAGACCAAAAATATCATGTAACCTACTAAATACCAAAGCATATTTCAATTTCAGTACAATGGAAACCATACCTAATAACTTTAAATCACAACGATTTCGTAACCTCATATCCGACATTCCCCAGTGTGGGCGCAGCGGGCAACCTGTCATGTAGGCTGTGCCCGGTTCGATTCCCGGCGAGCGACAGCGACACTATCGGAGTCGTGACTGTCGCAACCACTAAACAATTGCTGTTCTGATATTTGTGTGGTGTAGACATGTTTGAACTTAAGCGGACTGCGTATGGTTACCTAATTGGATAGATTAGACGGCACATTGACGTTTTAGATCAAATTATATTTGTATTCCTGTCCTGTTAGGTACCGTGATATGACGAGCTAGTCGTTCACCTGATGTTAAGCGACACGGCCGACCATAACAGAACAGTGCCACTCGGAACTTTAAAATATAAAGTTTCGCACAACACTGCACTGCGCACATCATCCTGAGACATCAGCACCGTCTGATAATAAGATTACTCGACTGTGAGATCAGATCATAAGTCTCAATTGCTCAGTAATTTCATTAGCTAGAATGCCCTTCAAACTGTAATTCAGCTATTGTAGCTCGCAGCACAATAACTGTAAAAGTGATGGTACTTACCTAGACGAACTTTGCAGAAAAGACCTACCACCTAAAATTGCAGTAATTACAGCTATGTCTAGATTACATATAAGTATTCGCATTTTTTTTCTGATTTCATAACAGTTTCCAAAGCGTATATTAGATTAGGTAGGTAGTCAATAATAGATTGTTTGGAATTAACCAAAAATTACCTGCCATTGTGAATGCAAATGCAATTTGCATTGGAATTCAACTGCGAATTACCGTTTATGTCAATGCTCATAAATAGCTGTTTATCGAGATAAATGATGGCGCATAATAACTGCCCGTTCTGCAGTCACTCATTTAGGGGCTAAATGTCATACAGAATGGGAAATGGCAGAATCCATCCTTCACTTTGTTCATAATTCATTCTTTGAACGATTTATCTATTGCATTGACCAATAGAAACAGTTGGATTATCTTTCGAACACCATTGCCATTCTATATGACTGGCTCGATAGCTCGGTTAGTAGTAACTCTTCCGAGCTATGGGTTCGATTTTTCACAGAGTGTGATGAAAATCCATGTTTGTTCTGTATCTGGGTCTTATATTGTATTCTATGAACAAATATATTATATATTTACAAATGAAAACGTACCCTAGTATTCTATCAGTTACTTAGTTTCCATAGTAGAAGCTTTGATTATTTTGGGGCTAAATAGCGCTATGGGAATTGTCCACAAATATTTATTTATTTATATATGTGGTTACACAGCGTGGTCAACTCTAGCCTTCTTAATGAATATTGAATAGTGGAGGAATAATTATGCTGTCTTTAGTTTCTATCTATCAAGTTTAAAATAGGCAAATATGAAACATGAAAAATCACTGAGTAGCTTCTATTCTATTTCTCTATTTATATTTCTATTCTATTTCTCTATTCTACTTCTATACAGTGTTTATTAGTAAGGGAGAAATATTCCGTTGTGGTGAGTCATATTTCGTCCAGGGAGTCTTCTCTTGTTCAAATTTTACCTGAAACAAACGAAAGTATTTGGTCAATTAAAATGTTTAGAGACAAAAAAAACTGCTAATGCTCGCTTGCATTAAAGTTTGACAGCTTCTAAGTTCACACTTATCTCTTTACCTTTTAAAATAATCATCCAAAAATACACCACAAAAAAAAAATATGTTTATACCATTAGGAAGTCATGAATCTTCAAATTACCTGCCTTTAATTAAATATCATGAGCTCAATAAGCAGAATAGGTTTTTTACCCAGTAAATAATAATAAATACCAATGAATTTTACGAATCCAATTTACTATTGGGTACCTATGTATAATTATTAATACCTAAAAGCTTATAAATGAGAAACGTCGTCTATTCATCTCTTCGTATTCGTCTATTCGTATTCGTCGTCGTCTATATTCCGTTAAAAATTGATACTTTCTAAAGTGTAGACTCTATAGAATGCACTGAAAACCATTATTAATCAAATTTTAACTATCAATTTTATGTTTGTTTGTATGGTGAATTAGTCGGGAGTGTTCTTAGCTATGTTTTATGAAATACAGTCCAAGATGGCGGCCTCAAAAAAATGGCGGATTACATATTTTTTTCACAACTCCCTCAATATAGGTAAAATGAAAGGAAAAAGGCTTGACTAGCAGAATTGCTAGTCAAGCCCTGTCATTTAATGTATATACAATACTATACATATATATACACTACGATAAATTTCAAATCCAAGATGTAAGCCACCAAACAATGGCGAATTTTTTTAAATTGTGTTTTTTTTAAATTTAATAATTATCTATTTTTTTATATGCACTGCTCTATAAACTACACTACAAATATTATTTTAAATCTTAATCCCTTTCAATGACTCCGTTAATTTAACAAATGAGTTAACACGTAACATCAAGCTTTATTATTCTAATCACCATCCAATTATATGTAAAACTGCGTTACGTGACAGTAATTGGAGCAGCCGGCAGCCATCACGATTCTATCACTGACCTATCACTATCACTGATGGTGATACCTCTGCCGTGACCAGTCGGATAAAATGTACCACTTTCATTATGTAAAGTGGCATGAGGTGTTCACTATTCTGTATATATGTATATATATATAACTGTTCTGTATATGAGGTACCTACTTGTTCATGTGCCGTTCCTTTCTTTGATATAATGGTATTTGTTTGTGGTATCGGATTCTATGTCGCTAATCTTTTCTAGGTGGTAGGACTTTTCCACCACCCCACCATCACCACCGATTTTCCAGTTATTCTGCCGGAAAACAGTAATTCACAAGCACTACTGTGCTTCGGTTTAAAGGGCACTGTAGCATTTCAAAATTGTTAAAAGCGAAAATTTGGTGTATTAATTCTGTTGTGTAAAAACCTAAACGAAACCTAATTTTACATTTCCAAACTATCACGGTCCTTATCATTTCATTTTGAGTTAAAGATTTAGCACCATAGAGTCAACACCACCACACCAGTTTATTTATTTGTTTATGGCTTTCATGTCAAAACGTCAAAATGATTTGGATGTAAATTTGGACACAATTGCTTACATTGCCAAAATTAATTTACGACCTTTTAATCCTGGTAAATTAATATGTTCTCTGACACGGTAATTATTGGTAAAAGAGCGCGGCGCTTCAGTAGCTTATCTTATAATGGTCAGATGAAATCTCACTTAAGCTTGTGAATCAACTCACTGAAGAAAAACAACCGTGAAATTTGGTATTCTTGTCGAATCATACAAATTCAAAGTGCAGACTTTTTGTTGCTTGATCCAATATTTGCTCGTATTTGTCATGGTTACTTGAGTGGAACGCTCTTTTCTAAAAAACCTTGCATCTGCGGTAAAAACATGCAATTAACGATATCGAAAATTTTATCACAATTTTATCTGCTTTAACTAATTTAAAAAACCTACTAAAATTAAAAAGAAATCTTTAAATCAAAGTCAAAACGTTAGCTTTATCCACGAACAAGTACTAGTGACTAAATCATACGTGGCTTTATTGGACATAGTTAAAAAATAACAAAATTTTAATGACTGAAATTCTGAACAACGTAAAAGGTCAAACGATTTAAGGTCAAGTGTTTTTAAAGATGCAGCCAATAGTAAATTTTGAAAGATTTACGAACAATAACACAGATGTTATATCACTAGTTTCGCCATATTTGACCTACGACAGTTGACCTGATGGGTGGTCAATGAGTGACTCACGGAGTTACGAGTAGCTCGTGTCCGCATTTCGCATTTACACCTCTTGTGTGGGTAATAAAATATCTATTATTTTATGCTTAGCATAAAATAGGCAGTATTCTTTATGTATTGCAAAATAAGGTTATATTATAGAAACTGACGTGAGTAGTACTCATAACTACAACTATTACACGGCTAACACTCACATATATAACTAGACCGGTGTTCGGGCAACATAGATGCCTCAAGGAGTATGCGCGGCGGCGGTGGTGGCTCGGTGCACACCTAATAATAAAGTTTATTAAAAATAATGTCAAAAATAAGGTTATTCTGTAAGGTGGCTGTAGATAGACAGGTGGCATTCTAAAAGCGTTGCTGATGGTCGACATAATTTGGAGAATAAGGTGGTATCAAATCACACAATTAAAATTAATCACGTTTAATAATGAGATTTTGAAACACATATCACATATAAATACATCATTATTATTGCTGGTTCACGCGCTCTAGAAAATACTATTAAGTAGTTTACTGACGAAACAACAAATCTGTCAATTACTACTGTGAATGGAATAGCAGCTGTAGCCGGAATTAAATATATCTTATAAATATCTCCCTCGTAAAATTGCTAATAATTATGAGATCATGTAAATTTTGTAGTCTTCTTTTATATTAATATAGATTTATTGCAGCCAAAAGGTTAAACAGCATAAATTTCGACTGACTTTTAGACATAAATCATATTTTTTTAAATTATAAGGCAATATTTTTAAGTGTCAACGCACTCCAAATGCTTTTATAAAGGTCCACTGATATTCGATATTCAAAAAGATATAAGAAAGGCGTTTTTGCACATTGTAGTGTGGCTCAAATTACGGCTTTTACTGTCTGCATCTTAGCTCGATGGGATGACTATAGTTAACGGTCTCAGAAAAAACTACATTTTATGGTTTTGAAGTGAAAACTTCTTTAGGCGCGTTGAGTACTTTTTGGATGAACTAAAATTATGGTACTCGCGTCATCGTCACCGAACGCTTTCCATTAGTTATATGTATACTGTGTATATATATGTACATTTGAGTGAACAAAAAGTGTGAAACTCGTGTCATCGTCACCGCACGCTTTCCTTGAGGTATATATCAATTTGCTTATTTTTCAGTGGCGGCTTTGCGGAAGCGCGTGTGACTTTCGAACGGACGAACCTGTGGTTATAACCCCGCTCAACCCTGTATTTCAATGTGTGTAATTTGTACTCACTCTTACAATGATGAAGCAAACAACATGAGGAATATGGTGTGTTCTAGAATCATATGGACACAAAGATGACATTTTTATCATTCATTAAGCCGCCTCAATGTGGCGGATTACGATCTACATTTGTTTTCTGTAAAAGAAGGCCTATGTCACAGCAATGGGAACTTGGAATGGGGCTATTAATGTAACTAACGATATTGATACCAGAAATTACTTTCGGCCTGTTACCTAAAAAATAGTTTAAATGCCAGCGTCAATCAACCGTAACAGATTCTCACTGTCCATCAAATATTTACCATTATTGTGCCTTGTCAAAATAAAGCCACTTAAGATTGGACAACATTTCAGGTTTTTGACCTCCATTTTTGTTAACTTATTAAAAGTTATTTGAAATTAAAAATACAAAAATTAAAAAGAAATTGGTTATTTACATCCTAAACCCGCCTAATCTAATTGTTTCTCTGCACGCCTTGTTTGACTGGTAGAAAATGCTGTTAGCTTTAAGTCCTTTTTTGTACTTTTTCTGTGCATAAAGAATTAAATAAATAAATAAATGAAGGAAAATAATTTATCGCCCTTGTTTCAAAGTTTTCACACATAAATTATCATTATAATAAATAAATGAATAAATTTCATTTTATTACAGATAATTCAATCCAATTTGTTAGTAACAATAAGACTTACAGCTATATTAGTCGAATCATCATTATTCTTAATTAACATTATTATCCCTCAAAAAATTTACTTTTTTTTACAATTAGGTACTTGAAATGTTTAATATCAAATTCTGATATTTTTGTGAGCTCTTTAGATAATAGTCTCGATATGAGTATCTAAATTCGGTATCAAACAATTAAAATGTGTCTATTTTAAGAATGTTACTACAAAATGGTGTTAAAAGGTTTATGCCGTTATGTTAGACCTACGTCGAGTCAAAATTACAAAAGAAATTATTATGTCATAGTACGACGGCTATTTTAACTGTTCTTTTCAGTTTTTGCGGAACAAGACTTTAAAGTTAATAGCTGTATTGTGAGATAGATGATTTAGCAAGAGAAGTGTCATTATTATGGACAAGGGAGATAAGGTTACTTGGCCAGGGCGGTGGGTCACTTGTTAGGTAGATATACCTGTTTTGTAATACCTATACCTATAAGTGTTTTATCCATAGTATTTAATTGTAGAAAGACTTTATTAACTTTGTGTAGTTTCTTGTTGTATCTTCTTTTTACTGTTGTGACTGAAGCTCTGGATAATTTCCTTGCCGGCTTACGTGCACCGATAGTGGAAAATAACTTTTTTAACTTACTAATACATTTTTTAACTTACATTTTTTTTAACTAACTTAATTTTTAAATATTAAACACAATATAACTAAAGTATGAATTTAAATAACTTTTCAATTTTCTGACTTTAACATAATGAAAAATTGTCAGTATTTTTTTTTTTACTCTAATATTGCTAATAAATATTAAATAGTTTTCTGTTATATTGTTTATATCGAATTAATACAACATACATTATGATTGTTTGTATCTACCTACGCTTTTAATGTAAAGTTTAATGAGTTCGCCATTCATATCCTATTGAATTCTACTCACATTTGTATACCTACACAACATGACACGCTGATAAAAACAGCAATTGTATATGTTATACCCAGAACTATGCTATAACACAAACACCTAACAACAAGGGCGGATCCAGGATTTTTTCTGGGAGGGGCACAAGGGGCAGACGGGCTTTTTAATATCAAAAAGAGCAGTTAGAAATAAACTTGAAGTATCATACTTCAAGTCAAGTTTGTTTCTACAAGTTCAAGCATATAGGTTTATGAAAGTGTAAAAACAATAATTATTGATAAGCGCTACTTATTGATAACTTGCAAACGCTGATTATTGATTATCATCTCTCACTTGCAAGTGCGTGAAAGGGATGCAAAGAACAAAATTCGCTATTCCAGCCAGAAATAGAAAAGAGTTTCACTCATGTTCTCTGTTATTTTATTCACATATTTTAACGACGCTGATAATTTGATTTGCTTCTAAGTATGTACTATGATGGGACACAAAAATGCCGTCTGGGGGGGGCATCTCCGTCCCCCCCCCCCATTGAATCCGCCCTTGCCTAACAACCCTAGCTATCCTAGACACCCTGGCATATCCGACATGTACAAAAACTAAGCGCGGTTGCATTATCACACGTCATTTTTTTTTATCGTTTCATACCGATCACGTTGTTGACTACACAGGTATGTTTGGACATTATCACTAACTAACACGTAAAATGGGGAAATATCCGGTAAATTACACATCGTAAAAGGTCGCGATATTAACATTTCCATCTAAATGCCGTACCGAACAGAAAATAGTATGGTTTGAGTGAAGTGACAGCTAATTCTGCAAATATTACTCATAAATTCATACAATTTACATAAAGTAGTGACGTTTATGTTTAATTAGCTGCTAGTTTTAATTTTGTTTCGTTAATACTTTACGATCAAAGAGTTTTCTGAACTATTCACTTACTAAGAGAGCCCTTGAGGCAATTAGCTATTTACGCATCCATATGCAATTATATATTTTATTATCAGAATTCTGAAAATATTCTCGGTTTGTTTAGTTACATCAATTATCACCGTATTAACTACTATGGATAATTTGTGTATACGATAAGATACGCTACGATGGAATGATGAATAAGCAAAGGTACACGTTTAGCTGTTGAAAGAGTGACGATTTTTTTGAGTTGTAAGATAAAAATTAAAATAGGCCAATGAAAACGCAACCTTTAGGAGATTTTATATATAGAAATTTAATATTTAGATTAGCGTGAACTAAGACTCCAACCATAGTTCTTTCATGCTGATTGACATCAAAAAGCTAATGTGTTCAGTACAGTTGTAATCTTTACATGTAATCTTTACAGTTGTAATCAAAGCATCGGATCAAAGTTTTCTATTCTGCATTGTGCCGGATTGTTTGCACCAGTAGTGAGAAAGAGAACTGCTTTTTTTCAAACTCATATATTGTAATGGGCTTGCTATATATTATTTGACAATAAGCACTTTGTAATTTTATATGCTTAGTGAAATAACTTAATTTTAATTACCTAAAATAATTTTGCCTTGTAAAAGTGCTAAAATTAGCCTATTTGCAATAAATCTTTTGACTTTGACTTTACTTCAGAAATCTTCATATCCAGTTAAATTGAACCAATACATGGATTATTGTGTCAACTGTTTGATTACTCTCCCTTACCTCCGGCAAGAATGGCAAACAAAAACAGCGCTTAAAGCGGCATAGTTTTTGTTCACTAACCAAATAAGCGTTTAGGTCAACCTTGTCCAAATATAGTTAAGCCTGAATTATAGTCATTAAGGAAATATTCAAATATCTTAAACTGGTAATACCCTGCCAATTGCCATTTTTGTATTTTATTTGCTACTATGATGCATTTACAGGAAACATGTAATTATTAAATTCAATGCTTATTAAACAATTTGACAGCCTTGTATGGAATCGGCTCATAGTTAAATTGCTTTACGTCGATTAAGACCATTAATAGCTAAATGCTTGGCTACCACATAAGTCGCTTAACGATTTGATGATTTTTTTTTATGTTATGGTAGAATGGTATAAAATACCATGCTGCTATAACATAAAAAAACCCTGTCTTCTGAGCTGTAGGTTATAGGTTCGATTCCCGCCCATGACAAATATTTGTGTGATGAACATCTATGTTTGGTCTGTGTCTGAATGTTATATTGTATTCAATGTATCTGGTTTTCATTAAAAGCTTTAATTTGAAGCTAGGTGGCGCTGTGTGAAATGTCAACACATATCCATTACCCGCACATATATAACATTGATACATTTAATTTTGATATTTTCATCTTGGCGCTTAAGTGTGACTTTGTCTCTCTGTCAACTAATAAACCAAGAGATGCACGTTTGAACTAGATCTAAATATATATAACTCAAAGGTGACTGACTGACTGACTGACATAGTGATCTATCAACGCACAGCCCAAACCTTTGGACGGATCGGGCTGAAATTTGGCATGCAGGTAGATGTATGACGTAGGCATCCACTAAGAAAGGATTATTCGAAATTCCATCCTTAAGAGGATGAAATGGGTGGTTGAATTATTTTCCCATAGACCACGCCGCGGGCGAAGCTGCGCGCAGAAGCTCGTCAGTTTATAAATCTGTGCAAAAAATTACACAAATGTTAAAACGATCCTATATCAAACACACAATCTAGGGCACCGTGAGCAATACAAAGTTAAATAACCTATACTTATGCCCATTTAGTGCATATCAGTGGTATGTTTAACAAATAGGTTTATCACGATCTTTGGTAGTGAATGGTTATGCGCAGGCGCAACCTAATGCTGAAGTGTGTGATTAATCATTACAGTTAGAGAGAGGTGCGTAAAATATGATGATTGTTATAGCACATGTTAAGAGCAGATGGATAAAACAAAACGACAGGTGCAATGTTATGTGATAGAAAGAAAGTTTTTATATTGATGCACGTTTGTGAGTCGATAGATAAAAAAGCTAGAAAGATTTTTTACTTGTAAATAATGTGGTGCATTACATACACAATGCACGCAAAAAAAGAAAAGTAATCTCTTAAACGACGAGTGGTGGGATTAATCAATACACAATAAAAGTTTTGGATCATGTGTAAATATTCAATGTACGCTAGTATTATCTAAAAATTCAAAATAAGAAATGATATTTCATTGACAATGAAAACTTATTAGTATAAAACTATTAAAGCACACTAAACTACCTTTTTCTCAATTCAGCACAGAGTCGTTCTCATTTTAATCGGTTCTCAAAAGAATACTAGGTGGTAGGACTTTGTTGCAAAGTTCGTCTAGGTAGGTACCACCGCTTTGCCAGTTATTCTGCCGCCAATCAGTAGTGCGCAAGCACTACTGTGTTCCGGTTTGAAGGGCACTGTAGCTAGTGAAATTACTGAGCAATTGAGACTTTATGATCTGGTCTCACAGTCGAGGATGATCTACGCAGTGCAGTGTTACGCGAAACTTTATATTTTGCAGTTGGGAGTGACTCTTTTCTGTTATAGGCGGCCGTGTCGCTTAGCATCAGGTGAACGACTAGCTTGTCACAACATTCACTAACATAAAAAATAATGATCTGCAATGTTGATGTCATTGGGAATGAAATTATGGATCTCTAGAAACAAGCCTAACAAATGTTGAGTCCAAATTTTCAACTTTACACTAGATTTACCATACATACATATAGGCATACCTACTTCAGTAACTTTACCTAACACATAAAATTTAGATAGCACGAGCCTAGGTAATTTTGCATTACACAACCAACCGTGCCGATGGTTAATTCGATATACAAAATGAATTCGCAACGTCTGTCCGTAATGCTGACTTAAATCGCAGTTTACTTGAAACATAAACGGTATTTTGTTAAATTACACTAAATCATGATATAAACTGGCGTGAATAGTATTTTTGCTCATGTGTATGGGTAATAGGAGTTACCTATTTCGTAGAATTTCGTAAACGACACGCCACAACTGAGCCACCATAAAAAGCTAGTGTAATTTAGACCACAGTACTGAAGTAAAACTTCTTTAGCTTAATCTTTTGGCCGGTATAACTTGTTTTTGATTTGTTTAATGTTGATAACCTATAATATACAATTTTTTTATTTCAGTTTCCTATATTTTACAATTAATCGGATAATCTTAATCCAGCCATTAAAACACTTCTAAGTTTCACAAAAACAAATATACTAATACAAAACAAAAATATAATTTAACAGGTACCCAGATATTATTATTTACTCCATGCATCTAATCATAGGCCTCTTTCCGGATTCCATCGAACCATTTCATAACATTGCGTCTGATGTTACGTCAAATATGCAATTGATGTAATTGACTCTAACATTGTACTGTAATATGCATAGTAGCAGTATGGGCGCTCCATATAAATAAGCTTACTCGGTGAATGACGTATTCGAATAAAACGTTTGCGAATACGTCAATGAGCATTAAATTGCGTTTCGTTCGTCTCGTGACTGTATTGTAATTGTGACTACACTAAATATTACATACAGTTATTTTTTAAACTTTAAACCGCAACTAAAGACAAACTTATAGACAGACAACTCAAGTCAACTTTTTTTCTAAGGCCATGTGCAAAATTTATAGGTAAGTTTGCACGAGTACCATTGAACAAAACTCAATTAATATTTATAAACCACAATTCTTCCTCTATTTTTCTTTATTTTTCAAACTCAAATAACTTCTTTATTTTTGAAACTCCAATATTGTTATGGGCTTGCTGTAATATTTGACAAAAAGGACTTCCTAATTCGATATGCTTAGTACAATCACTTAATTTTAAGTACCTAACATAATTTTGAGTTGTTAAAGTGTTAAAAATAGCCTATTTGCAATAAAATCTTTTAACTTTGACTTTGGCAACTGATACCATAAAATATTATTTTGAACTCCTATAATGGATAAGATTCATCATAATTTTTATAAAAATCGGATGCGGCTCATTGCCCATACTGATAGTATTCCGTACCTGCACTGACTCACTTAAACAATGTTTACTTGTTGTTATGTAAAAGTGCTTTAGTTTTAATTTTAATCGTGTGAAATAACTCACCAATTAAATTGATGAACTTTGATGTAAGATGAGTTTCTCAAAAAGTTATGTAAATTATTAGTATTTTTATAGGCGCTCGCAGCATTTTACTTTCGTTACCACACAGGAAGCATTTTGAGAAAAAAAGATTGTTGCTTAATTAGGGTTATATTAAAGCACCGGCTTTGGTTCCATCGACCATTGTGCTTCTTCCCCACCACCAGTACTAACCGGGGCCAACAGAAATAGTGTCATCGGCCCCATCCGTCACAATATTCATATTTTCCATAAAGGGTTTTCTCAAATCCGTCCGGGGCTTTTGCACTTTACCTAGGTCGTCAATTGATGAAGATGATGGATTACCATCATCTCCATTAATTATGGGCCTTTGACCAGCGATAAGCCATAAGAATCGTCTTAATTATTTATTCTCTCAAGAAAGATATACAAGATTGATCAATGAAAACACAAGAAAAGTTTATGACGTGATCGATCATTGGTCAAACGCTTTCTCGAATGAAAAAATATGTATATTTTTACAGCTCATGCTTTACAACTATTTATTCGGTAACATACCCTATACATACATATTACAGTTGCTAAGTAATTTCTTACAACAGATTTCAATAAATTCGATATGAAAGCACTAACTAATAAGCGCTCAACGAGTACAAATCTTGGTATTGTTGATTGACAGGTATACAGTATATATAGTTATGTATGTGTTTAATTGCCGTGTAGCCATAGACAATTGGATTACAACTGGAGACTAGTTTGCATTATATATACCAGTGCTTAAAGCATAAATAATTCAGTTACGTAAGCTAGTTAGAGACGTTCTATAACTTGACTTAATTACTTAGACTTTTTCTTAGGTAAATATTGCAAATTATTGCTACAGTATTTTTTAGTAAAACCCCTTTGAATCGTTTTAACTCAAGAGCGTAAATCCTTCTCTGTATGTCCGGCTTGTGCCGTTTCAAATTTCAGCCTTTCGCCGCTCATATTATCAATTGCGTATTTAGCGTCAATAGTATCATGTTTCAACTTTAACAACAATAATTCTAAACTTTTAACAATGATATAATCATCATTGAAGACGTCCACTACTGAACATAAGCCTTCCCTATCCACTCAGAGTGGCTTCTTATCTCCTGCATCCATTGGCATCCCACGGTTCTGATCAGGGCACGTACCGTGAGCTCCTAGGGGGAGCCTGAATTGGATCGCGTTGACCTTTGTCTCACCTTTTCTCCAGCTGAGAGCGCAAGACGAAAGTCAAAGCGATTCAGTTCAGGCTCGCGCTAAGAGCTCACGGTATGGGCCCAGGGGCCTTACCTCGTAAGTCTGGTGGAGATGTTAATCGTGTTCTCTCTTGCTCGCACTCGTGGACCTATTAATTGGCGCGTGCAGGATGGCAGGCGAAGCCGATTCCCAGAACAGTTACGCGATAGGGGTGCAGGTCGTCGGTTCGTCTTGTAAGGAGCCATCATACACTGCGTCTTCCGGTTCGTGGTCGCCACTCGAGAACCTGTCTTCCCCATCGGTTATTTGTTCTGCGAGCGATGTGGCCTGTCCACTGCCATTTCAACTTGATAATTATAAGAGATATATTGGTGACTTTAGTTCTCCTGTGGATCTTCATTTCGGATTTTATCTCGATTTCTCTCGGTTAAGAACAGCTAGATGAGTTTCACTATGAACGCTATATTTGAGTTGACAATAGATAGGCCTGTGTGTGTGTAAAAAAAACTTTGAATAAATGTCTAATGCAAGTTTCAATATACAGATAACTCTACGTGATTTCTATAAATCCCATCTTACAATTCTAAGAATCGTTTAAAATGCTACTTCCTCAATAAAGTAGATAAAATAAACGGTAGCCGTCTATCGTGACCATTAAAACGTCGGTTACTGTTATATGGATAGCAGATAGGCATTATAACGTGTTCCTGGCCACGCGCCTGAGAGGCCGATATGGTGGTATAAGTAACTGAAGCTAGCGTCCACCAATGAATACAAGAGATGAACTACGGCGAAGTCATGCCTGATTCAATTGAAGGGGTGAGAACAAAAAGGGTTTAACTGACGTTTTTCACAAAATGACTTATGGGCATCGTTGGATTCAGCGTGAAATTATCTACAACAATACATACTCAAAATACCGAAATGAGGCTTAAATCTCGAGAATTTGAGTCTAAAAACGGTTTATCTGTCACAGGAATACAGTTCGCTTAGCATTAAAACATTATTATTTTTATTTTATTATATTATATTTTTACAGTAATTGTATGAATTAGTACAATATTTAGTATTTTAAAATAGAATAAAAACATTATCAAACAACTGAAACTTACATAAACTTTTTCTATTACCTTATAAGCACTCTACATTAAAATGACGCCGTTGAAGTTTAAAGTCAATTTTCTCGAAACTATCAATTTGACAGTAAAACCCTTTTTATTCTCAACCCTTCAATTGATATATTGAAATGATATCGATTATCTTAAGATGAATATTTACCGACAAGTTTAATAAATGTTTGTGTCCTTAAAAACTTAGCAAAATAACTAATTCTCTTTTTTATGTATGAATACAAAGTTTGAACGAAACTCACCTGATGTTAAACAATGATGTAGTCGAATGTATAGCACGTTGCCCTATGAGGAAAATTTATATGCTCAGAGTTACAAGTAAGCAATGGATTAAAATTTTGTAAGGTACGATAATTTAAAAAAAAATTTTTTGAGATTATTGTTATAAGTGCTTATATAAAAGTATTAGATTTTTATGTTCAGTATTTCTTAAGTTATTATAAATCTAAATATCTGTGGAAAAAAAATATCTGTGGAAAATAATTGTGCACTCCTAAAGAACGAGTGTGCTTTAGACCACACGACTGAAATAAAACTTCTTTAGTTTAGCTCCATCTATCGGCCGGTATAATTTTACTCCCCAAGTCAAGTGGGCGTAAAGAAGTTTACTTAAAAAACTTTGGCTTTTATACTTTTTTTCTTTCAGGCTTCTAATGAAGTGGCTAAATGAAGAAATATTTTTATTCATTTAGCCTCTTAATATGAAAATTCAACAATTATTCATCACTCACTTCTAATCGCTTGTGTGATTTACCTAATTCTTTACCCACGCTCTACACACTTGCACCTCTGACTTGTACCGTATCAAGTGTTTAGTTTGTGTCCACGAGATCTCGGCCTAATAAGTAGATCGGTTACGTGCCGCCTTATGTAAAGGATTTATAACAGGCTATATCGGATAATGAAATTACTACATTCAGTTTGTACAACCGTGTTTATGTTCTTGCATAAGTAATTTAAAGCTGGGCTTGTGGCACTTGTGACGTAAATATGGAAGGCATTTTAGTATTCAAATGCGGGATATTTCAGTATCTAGAATTTACCTTTTTCAAGAGTGATAAACAAATGATGGAGAATCTTGAATCAGTGCTGTATTTCAACCCGCATCCATCCGTCCCTTTTGCTGAGATATGCTTATTTTTCTTTTACTTTTTTGTTTTCTTTTTTTTATTTTAGGCGATATTAATCATAAATCATTTTCATTTACAGGTTAATTACATTTAAATTATTTAGAGTTCTTTGTAAGTAGTTAGGTATACCTCGTATTTGTTTTATAATGTAAACTGTAAGATTTCGTCAATGAAATTGAAAGTCATTTTACTGTGGACAATAGAATTCCAGTCCAGTCAACCTGGGCTACTTTGAAAATAGTTTATTTCCAAAGTTGTCTTCTTCTTAATTTGTCCACTCTTACGTCCTTTTTTGTTGATCCAAATTTCCACTTCCACTACACACACACTACACACTACAGCTATAAAGTACTAAACTTTTTAGATAGGTATAAGTTTAAGAGATTCAAGTATTGATTAGTGCAATTTACAAATAGAGTATAAATTTAATTTAACTAAAAATACTTTATTAATTACTGTTGTGTAAAATAAGGTCATCGGTCGTAAGATCAAAAATGTCTCAGTGACCATGTAGTTGTAAAATCTGACAGCGTTGTAGGTCAATTTGTGCAGAATTCCAAAGTTATGTAACGTAAAATATCACCATAAAAGGTTACAAATTTAAGGAATCGAAAATCAGGTTACTCTTTCACATAACAGCTGTACAAAAGAAGCAAATGAAAAGGTTGCAACGATTTATCATCGTCAGATCTTTCACATGTGGCGCCACACGATTCGATAACTCATTTACATAATTATTGCAAAAAAAATGTCACATCAATCAAGCTTATATTTGTGAGCATCAAACTACTTACAGGTGGGTATGGTGATAATTTCCTAATATCAAACATGCTTTAGTGCCGCGCAAGTTTTTTTTTTATGTTAGTGAATGATGTTAAGCGCCGCGGCCGCCCATAACAGAACAGTGTCATCGGAACTCTAAAACAGTTTCACGCGACACTGCACTGCGCACATCATCCTGAGACATCAGCACAGTCTGGTAATAAGAGTACTCGACTGTGAGATCAGATCATAAAATCTCAATTGCCCAGTAATTTCACTAGCTACAGTGCCCTTCAAACCGGAACACAGTAGTGCTTGCACACTACTGCTTGGCGGCAGAATAACTGGCAAAGCGGTGGTACCTACCTAGAAGAACTTTGCAACAAAGTCCTACCACCTAGTAAAAGTTAATTTTGATTTTAGAACTATTTATACTTATTGATTCTGACAGGCTCTTTGGTGTAGTGGTTGTACAGGTCGGTTTATAGTCCGGAGGCGTCGGAACTGATTCCCGTGACAGAACAAGTAATTGTGCACAAAAAAGTGCAATTACTTGTTCTGTGCGTATTGCGGGGTGGTCTTTGTAGTTCCTGGATCTCTAGATACAGGGAATCCCAGTTAAGGTCAAGGAACTAAGTATGTGATCGTTGGGCGTTATTTATTTATTTTTTTAACTGTTAATTACCTCAATATATGTAAGTAATTTAGGTAACTATTGGATCGAAGCTAAAACCAACAGCATGCACCTTTTTACAACATTAAGTGACCTCAAGAGTTTTTAACTTGATATTATTATAAGAAGTTAAGAACATCATCATATTTTTAAAGGCGTATAACGATACCAATCTATGTCAAACTTATATACATCACATTCAAATTCAAACACGTTAAACTATATCATATAAATATTACTACAAAAAAAAGAGTGTGCTTTAGACCACACGACTGAAAAACTTCTTTAGTTCAGCTCCATCTATCGGAAGGTATAACTTTGGTTTGGCTTTGTTTAATGTTAATGTCGCCATCCTGATAATTATAAATTATCATTTTACCGGACATACCAATATAATGCAATAAGTAATTTTTAACTTCGGTATGTTGACAATGGAGATCTACGTGAACCAGTACGACCCGCCTCTCTCTTTTACCCCTATAGTATTATAAGAAACGCAACTCTTTCTAGCTTCACTAACTTATATCTCCCTCTCAACTTCCGTTCGTCTTATCACGCATTCACCAGCTATTCCCCAACTCAAGCATGCGTAAGAATTTTTTCTTCAAAAATAACTTATTATTTATCAAGATTATCGATTCAAAATTCGCGTAATTAATTCCAAAACGTATTAATATCGCTTGCCACATTGTGTGGTCTTAAAATTTAATGCTGTTCAAATATAAACGCCCCACTTGAACTTAATACGCTTATATTATGCTCCACATATGATCAGTTGAGTGCTCGAGTTTCAATATTACGTAAATATACGAGTACACGCCAGTAATTTTAAAAGGCGATGTGACAGTTCATACATCATGATAAATCTGCATTATTCAGGCTTTATTCAAATTGTACGCAAGGACTTGGGTAGCAAGTGGGTGGAAGGCGGTTGAATGATGACATGTCCTGAGCTAAGTTGATTTTATCTGATGGTAACATCGTTTTTATACTACCGTAGCTTGTGTCAAGTGTTAATTGCAGAAACTAACTCTAGTTGGAGTTTCATAGAAATTTATGTGTTTGAAAAGTGTTGTAGTTAATAATTGATTTTCATAAAGTTTTCTCAATCAATAAAATATGAGATTTCACCAGCCAAAAGTAATTAGTAGGTATTCAACAGCTGTCTAACGTATTAGTAAATTGCCTGCTTTTTAAAGAATAGTTTTCCCGCTTGCGAGCCTGCTAGAAGATAAATACTGTACTCATATTGATTAACTTATTATTATAATCAAGCATTATGTATGCCTATTTTGCTAAATCTTATGCTTATTTTTCGGAAACCAAGCTTGGCTAGTATAGCATTGGCGTCTAATTTCACGCCCTACAACTCTCTTTTACGTTTTACTCTTTAGACTTGCCCATCATGGCTTTAACTATGGACTATACGAAATAAAAATACTGTACTTAGACTACTTAGACTTAAACAGAGTTATTTTAGCAGAAAACTACTGAGTACTCAGTCAAGTTAAAACGTTTTAAAACAGTTTAAAAAGACCTACCTCTTGACACATCCTTTATTCGTTATATAACCAAGAGAAATATCCCAAAGTCAACAAGTGAATAAATCTGATTTTAAACCTGTAATACTGGTAACCCAAAATTTATCAAGTAACCTTGAAGACGCAGTCCTTTAATGGAAAGTAGTTCCTCGTCCACTCATGTTGAGAAATGAAACTTAATGTCAAATGAGTTGAAAGATATATTAAATCGACAAAATAAGGTGTCGAGATATTTAAAAAACACTAAAAATTTAAACTGAATTTTAATCACCTATATATTCAAATTATTTGAGAAGGAGTAATTCATTAAACAAACTGAATAATATACAATATTACTACTACTAGGTGGTAGGACTTTTCTGCAAAGTTCGTCTAAGTATGTACCAGGTATGTACTTCGCCAGTTATACTGCCGCCAAGCACTGCTGTGTTCCGGTTTGAAGGACATTGTAGCTAGTGAAATTGAGACTTTAAGACCTGATCTCACAGTCTAGTAATCAATAAATTTCCCTCGGTTTAAATTATAATCTACGCAATCAACACCAAGATGTCTGTAAAACGTCTCTCCCAAATAGCGGGCTATGTTTAACGAGCTTCTGCCCGCAGCTTCGCCCGCGGCGTGGCCTATGGGAAAATTCAACCACTCATTTCACTTCCCTCTTAAGGGACGAATTTCGAAAAATTCTTTCTTAGCGGATACCTACGTCATAACATCTACCTGCATGCCAAATTTCAGCCCGATCCGTCCAGTGGTTTGGGCTGTGTGTATGATAGACCACTATGTCAGTCAGTCACCTTTGAGTTATATATATTTAGAGATAGTGGACGTTTCTCATGATGCGATGTAGAATATATTCAACGTGAACCATTCCAAGTATAAACAAAATGACTTAATATAACTGTGTTGTGCAACAAAGTGTAACAGAGTAATAGTTTCCTGAAGACAAAATTGCCTTCAAACAGACAAACGCCCGATCGGCTGCCAACTGTTAATCCGCGGCATGTAAATATGCGCGCACGACTTTGCAGCTGTAATTATGTTGTAACAAATGGGTAAATGATTAAAAGTTCAAAGTTGGGACTGTAAATCGCACGGCTTATTTGGTGACGTCATCTAACGTCGCCGCTGTCGCGTCTTCGTCGTTCGTTGATAAGTTAGTGTTCGTGAATTCCAGGTATTCCCCGAATGGGTTCTTTTGGATTATATTTGTAAAATTTTCTAAGCTATCATTTTGGTGTAAAGTATACATTAAGCACTAAAACGTTACTAATTTTTAATATGAGGGTGTGTGTGTGTGTGTGTGTATGTGTGTGTGTGAATGAGTACTGAGTAATTTTGTTAAGGATCTAGTAAATAATATAAATAAAAATAAATAAATAAATAAATATTTGTGGACATTTCACATAGCGCCATCTAGCCCTAAACTAAGCAAAGCTTGTACTATGGGAACCAGATAACTGATACAATACTTAGATACTTTTTGTTTGTAAATACATACATAGAATACAAATAATATAAATATAAATAAATAATATAATATAAGTTGAAGTCAAAATTAAATTGTATACTAAGATATACTTTTGAAATATTTAACTAGGTACTTGGCTACTTTGGGCTCACTGACATGTAAACTGATATAAAGGACAATGGCGCGACTACACCATGGGACTAATACCCGTTTGCACTTAAATTTAAGGTATACGTCCTAGAGAGATAAGAGCAAACTTATAAGCTGTCATACTTTAATAAATAGAAATAAATAGGCAAACTCCAACAGCGATGACGCTACTTAAAATACTTCAACTGATAAGTAAATAATTTTGTATTATTTACGGACTCAGTTTTACGAGACACCGGTTACACTGGTCCAACAACCTTAATTAACTGCGTAAATTTGCTACGCAATTAAACTAAAACATTGACACACTTGTAACCTGGCTCTTAGGGTAGTGTTACACGTTGCGACAGTTTACGCAACCGCCTTTATAAAGAACATTTCATTGCACTCACGTATAGAGAAAGCAGTCGCGGCTAACGGAAGGACAGACAAACTGACTGATCTGACTGTATACGTGATACGAGACAATTTGCGTTCAAATCCTGTCTTGTGCAATACCGTTGACGAGGTCAGAGCAAATTGCTATTCTATTTAAGACCTTGCCTTCTAAGTAATAGGAGTAATTAAATCTTTATCAGCTTCACGTGTAAAGTGTGGTCTGCATTAGCCGTGATTATCCTGATAGCCGATGTGTGATCGGTGTTATATAATAACGGGTCTTTATAATTCTATTGTTGTATGTATATTAATGGATGGTGTTATGTAATGCGTCATCATTGGATCCAGTCAAGGTGTATTTATTGGATCATTAATAATTGTACGGAATGTAATATAATTATGTTGTTGGTTATCTTTTATCGAAAGCAAAAGTGATAAATATAGTCAATTGTGAACGAAATAACTGTGTTATTTTAGGTTTTTGCTAATTGTAATCGCAACGACTTGTAAAACTTGTAAAGCGTAACACGAACCAATGTTCGTAATACGCTTTACAATAAAAAAAAATTGCGATTACAATTAAAATTCACATATAATAAATTATCATATTCCTATATTTATGTTGCTCAAATATAATTAATCTACACGTACATAAATAACGACAACAATCGATTACCTACGTATTCAGGCTGAACGCTCCCAAAAATGGTTCAGTGTTTGGTTCAACCACGAAATTACCTCGGTACGCAAATCACAAGTTTTTGTCATATATAGATATACGAGCTTCTGCCCGCAGCTTCGCCCATGGCGTGGCCTATGGGAAAATAATTCAACCACCCATTTCACCCTCTTAAGGGTAGAATTTAGAAAAATACTTTCTTACCGGATGCCTACGTCATAACATCTACCTGCATGCCAAATTTCAGCCCAATCCGTCCATTAGTTTGGGCTGTGCTTTGATAGATCAATATGTCAGTCAGTCAGTCAGTCACCTTTGAGTTATATATATTTAGATAGACTATTCTATGACAACAGAAAACCTAATCTTTTATGTTTTATTAAATACAAAAATCATCTCTTTTTACAACATTGCGATACATTAATACTAGAAAGTGAAACAGAAAGTGCGTAGTAAAAGTAAATAGATAGATTTTCTTTTATAATCTTTAAAAGTTTCTTATAATTTATATTTACTCTTACTTTATAAGTTTAAGGGAAGGAGAAAGCGAAGAAGGCAGTGATACGTTTGATCTTAAGGATATATCGATAAATGGAGCCTCGTCCAAATTCGGTTTAATTAACAGGATACGATATCTGACTCTTTAAAAACTGCAACACGGTTCACGGTTGCAAAGTTCCTTCGTTATAAAGCACTGGAATCAGGGTATAGGCGGCAGCTATTGTTTCAAGTGGTTAACCGTTGATTTATAGATACGTGTCTGGCTGGAAGGTGAATGAACGAGACAAAGCCAAGAAGTTCCTTTTGGTGAAATGAAAGCAAGACATAATTATAAAGTTAAAACGGTTCTATTCGTGCACAGAAATTTATCAAAACATAATTTTGTCTAACGTTTCCTCCAAGTTACATTGCTGTGTTTTCTGAACAATAAAAATATTCTTATTCTTAAAGAATAATTGGGTACAGATTAAAAGCGAAAAGGTCAGTGCTGTAGAAGCATAGGATAGTTTTTTTTGCAGTTGATGTAGTATCATTTGTCTATTTCTTGCTTTGTGGCATTGACCCGTAAAATTAAAGGAACCTTTAATATTAATCACGAAGGGACCGAGTCCAAGTCGCAAAAATGAATTTTTATGAAGTGTAAACAGAAAGACATCTTGTCCATCTTGTTGCACTTGTCCGTATATTGAGTAGAAGAGGAAATCACACAACATAGGTCAGCATTGCATAGTCAACTAAACACTAGTGGATCCAGTATAAAACATATTTGATTACTTAGAATCTCATTGGCCGTAGATCTTTTTTAATATAGGTACCTACCATCTTACCTAATGTCATAACAGCTGTAGAATAAAACGATTGTTATATAGATTGGAAAGAGTCGGAAATAGGGCTCACGACATTTTCGTAATAAAGTATTGTGTTTTCAATAATAGCTTTGTTTCGAATAAATTCAATGAGATAGTTTGAGAGATAGCGGCAAAAATTAAACTGTTAATACAATATTTTTTTAATTGTAATGGTTATTAATGTTATTTACTTTATATTTTAGAGTGACACTATTCTGTTATGGGTGGCCGTGTCGCTTAACATCAGATGAACGACTAGCTCTTTGCATCATTCACTAACATAAAAAGAAATATTTAAAAGGTACCTATGATAATACTTGTGAGTACAGCAAAAAGATGTCCATATTTCAATATGATACAAGTACAAGAATAATTAAAATTTAGTATATGATATATGTAAATAATAAAATTTAGTAAAAGACTTTGTCCTGAGCGACTGACAGAATAACGTTCCCAAACTGCAGGGCTATAGTCTTTTTAGGGAGTTTAAGTTATAGAAATGTATAATAATATTTCATTGTTCACCACCGTCTGCTTCCATTATAGTCAAATACTGTCCATCCAAAGGTTGCCTGGAAGAGATCGCTTTTAGTGATAAGGCCGCCCATTGTATTACCAACTATAAGTTACTATGTAAAATTAATTTAAGCATGTGGTATGCAATAAAGAGTTTGTATTATTGTATTGTAATGTATTTGTAAATATAGTTTTAAAAACTCGGCCTCTAACGTGATAAAAGAGGGTTTTAAAGGTTGTATGAATAAACGTGGGGATAACAGTGGATCAGCCATCCAGACATTATAAAACAGTTTGCGTACCACAAACATAAAGATCGTAGTTATTTTAACTACTCATTAAAAGCAAAAGCTTAATTCTCTTACCCAATACACCTTACTCTTATCTCCCATCAGCTCCTAGTCTATCAAGTATTTGTAGTAGCACGCTCTAGTTTGTATCGGATTCGATCCACGACTACTATCGGCCACCATCGGCATCGGGTACGAATTAATCGGAGAGTGAAAGTCGATCACGATTTAGTTGTGGTGTGGATTACATATTGATAGATCGGGTGCTCTAAATGAGATAATGGTCTGTAAGAGGATTACCTGAAACAAATAAAAACGTTAAGATTAGTTTTATAGACAACGAGCTTCTGCCCGCAGCTTCGCCCGCGGCGTGGCCTATGGGAAAATAGTTCAACCACCCATTTCACCCTTTTAAGGGTGGAATTTCGAAAAATCCTTTCTTAGCGGATGCCCACGTCATAACATCTACTTGCATGCCAAATTGCAGCCCGATCCGTGCAGTGGTTTGGGCTGTGCGTTGATAGATCACTATGTCAGTCAGTCAATCAGTCAGACACCTTTAAGTTATATATATTTAGATAACCAAAGGCCAGGAGAATGTTGAAGTCACAGATTAAATAATAGTTAATCCAGATTTTTTTTTTTTTAAGAAAGAATTTGCGACAATAATCATAAACAGCAACAATTAAAACAGATTATGCCATTTCTTCACTTTTCTCACAACAGGAACCTGTTACTTTATAACTGCCTTTTAGACTTAATCCTGTTAATATCTTGATTTATTAAGTGACTTAACTGTAAGTTACATAACGTTAAGTCTACTCTATATTTAGCAAGTGATAAATGTACCTTACGATCTAGTTACGTCAACATGTTCATGCCTTTATCGAGGTTGCAAATTCAAAAATGTGTAATTTCATAAGTGTAACTGTAATTTGCTTTTAATATTTCTCGGGTAACTGGCGTAGTGTGGCCAGTTATTCAAAAATTAATAATCGATTTTTTTTATGATTAGAAAATCGTGTGATTCTACCTTGTAGGATAGAGGGACTACGTTGTGGATATACTTATATCAAGAATGATGTGAAGAAATATAATATCTATCGAACTTCACTTGTCAATTTTCATTGTATAGTATTAGAGATATACATGGAATGTTATTCTTAATATTTTATAAAACAGGAAGAAACAAAAGAAGAAAGAAAAAAAAATTATATTGTACAATTAAGTAATATTGTATCAAACATAATATTATGATAATAATAATAAATAAATATGTGTGGACATTTTTATCATTATAATTATAATAAATTATCATATTATTTCCTTATTTCCATATTCGAATACCCGTGTCTACCATATAACTAAACATCCAGTAATCCTATCTCTCGAAGTGAGATCTCTGGCATTGACCGTTGGCGAAAGCTTGTAAATATACAAGTTTTCATTGACTACAGTCATTTACTAGTTATTCAAGCTGAGCTGTATTTTGGTCTAGATTGTGCAACGCAGCAAGCGATAACCCGTTTATTAATTGTCAAGCAGATTTATAACTAAATGTAAACTAGATTGAAAATTAAGTAAGCTTAGATTTTTTTATGTTAAAGAATAACGTGACAAATTAACCGTTCGCCTGATGTTAAGCGACACGGCTGTAATATAGACAGCCGAGTGACACTGAAACTGTCAGTTGCAGTGTCACTCGGAACTCTAAGGTATATAGTTTTGCCTGACACTGCACTGTGCACGTCATCCTGAGACATTAGCACAGTCTTGCACTGTGAGATCATATCGTAAAGCCTCATTTGCCCAGTAATTTTACTAGCTACAGTGCCCTTCAAACCGAAACTCAGTAGTGCTTGCACACTACTGCTTGGCGGAAGAATAACTGGCAAAGCGGTGGTACCTACCTAGACGAACTTTGCAGTAAAGTCCTACCACCTAATAAACTACACTGAAAATTAAGTAAGCTTATAATATATAACTTAATTATAAGCCTATAATAAAAGCCGTGGTTGCTATAACGCCTTAATAACCTAACTACATGGTAGTAGTAGTCTCTGTAAATGTAGCTAATATTTAAATCGGATTAGTTCTAAGGCTATTTATTTTTTCTGATTTGTAGACTTGTAAAAGTGCTAATATTAGCCTGTTTTTGATATTATTGTTGAGTTTGTTTGTGAGTTTATTTGTTGGTAGGTATGCTGAATTAATTCTAACAAAAAATCATTTTAATTTGTCAAAGACATTGCTTGTTATATCATACTATTAAACAGACAATGCTTAAATTTTCCAAATAATTTGTAGAGAATGTATTTGCATTTCCTACATGGGAAAGACATCAACGCGTGCGCAGCCGCTGCAATTTAAATAAAATTTTATTACCAGCCTATTAAATAGCGATTTGAAAAGAAGCTTAACTTAGTCAATTTTTAAGCGATAGATAGATAGATAGAAAGTGCTTTATTGTACAAACAACATATGAAGGTCCATAGGCGAACTTAATGCTAGAGAGCATTATCTTCCAATTAACCTGGGTGTAACGTAGAATTTTTTTTTGGTGCAGTACAACGTAGTTTAAATGTAGATTGTCTAAATAAAAATGTGTTTATTGACATTAATATCATGACATTAAATTAATAAATTCATAGATTCCTCAACTACTTATAAAATGTATTTCAGGAATCAGTGGCTTCTCCCAATATTTTAAATTTTATTATTATGTCACACAAAAAAAACGCTCAGTGAAATCTAGACAAAAGAAAGCTCATAGTGTAGAAATGGATACAAAAAATGAATTACAAAACTCATCCGTATCAACGTAAAGAGTGTATGAGTGTGAATGTTAATGTTAATGTGAGTATGAAGTGTGAGTGTAAAAATCGATCTGTAGAGATAAAAAGGTACTTAGTACCTGATGGTAACTTTCAGTGACTACCACCACAAAGATACTGATCTCGTTTACAACTGAGCTCTAACGAGCGCTTAAACTGGCTGTTCCAATTGCTTTCGCATAACAATAGTAACTAGGCCATATTAAAAGTCCTCAGACGACCTTAGACGCTGGGGCTGATCACCCATTAGAAATGAATAAAAAATACTTTTTATACAGTTACAAGACTTATTGTTTCTCACGCCTTGAAAACGACTCAAAAGCGACATTACCTTGCTTCGCTTACATTGTATTATTTACGTGATCACACAGTTTTATTGTAAAACAACGTTTTATAGCCATATTTTATAACAAATAAATATTTATAAAGATCTAGGCTGCAGGCAAGTGACCCAGTTAGCGCTGGCTGCTTGTAAACGTGTGCACGGCGAGTCAGTCGTGAGGTCGATGTGGGCGATAGCGCCAAGTTGTTCGTGAAATGGACTTATGAAAACACCTTGGTTACCTAGCACGACAATAATCCCTTTGTCGCTAAAATTACACAATATATTGTATACATTATTCTGAGATTATGGTTATGTTGCTTTGAAATCCTGTAATAAAAAATCAATGATTAATAGAGGGTGATAATAATTTCCTTCTAATTTTTCAAAGAGTAATTTAACTATTGACAAAAAATCATGATTTAAAAAGTGTGATAGTGATTTTCTTCTAATTTTTTCAAAGAGTAATTTGTCTATTGAGTTCCACCTTTGAACATTGGTACTCTGTCTATTCTGAATAAATTGAATTTAGTTCAGCGACGGTTAAAAAAAACTGCATTCATTACTTGTGCGACGTAGAGAAGTTTTCCGCCATTTCAGGGATCTAAACTAGTTCTACGGTTGAAAGAAACTAATATACAATTCTGTTGGAGAAAATACCCTATTTTGTTGTAATAATAATAATACCCTATTTACAGGTTTATAATTAATTGTACTTTACAAAAATAAATTTAAAGTGTGAAGCTTGTTTTTTTGTAAGTTCGATTGTTTTTTTGATTTTTTACGCCTTAAATACAGAAACGATTTTGATCAAATTTTACACACATGTCTGCATATAATTACCGAGAGTAACATATGATACTTTCTATCTTAGAAAATTAAAAGATTTCGTTATAAGCATTGCGGATGACATCGCGGAACGCCAGCTGTAGTAATCAAAGAAGACTTTTATTGTATTGTGGCGTAAATTATGCAAATATTTAAATTTCGAAACTCATTATGAATCCTAAAGTTACGAGTATATCCTATTACTGAGACATCAAGGATTTTATCAATGACGAGCACCATAGTAGGTAGCGATGAGCTGCGACATGGCTACTTGGTTATTCCGTGTCTGATCCGTGGTTTCACAACACTACGCGATGCAACAGTGGCGTTTACGTCGGAAGTGACGTGTCCGAATCACAGATAAATAATAGTTAAATCTTACTACATAATAAAAACAGTGAACATTTTAAAAGAAACGCACATTGAGAAGCGATAATAATTATAATTAAAAAAAGGTTAAGTATCTGATAGCCTCTGTGGTGTGGTGGTTGAGCAGGTCGACTCATAACCAAGAGGAGGCGGGTTTGATTCCCGTGGCATAACAAGTATTTGCGCACAGAAAAAAAAGCGCAAATACTTGTTCTGATTCTGGGCGTTATGGGACCATGGTTCTCTTAGTTCCTGAGTCCCTAGACACAGGAAATCTTAGTTAGGGTCCTAGATCTATGTATGTTATTGTTGGGCGTTATTATTATTATAAAATTATTATTATCTTATGTGATTTTCGGTACGTAAATACGTAAGAAAATTTGTTTCCTTAAGCGAATCCACACGTTTTTCTCTCCTCCACTTCGTAAACCTTTCGTAAGTATTTCAATAGCTAAATGCTAAATACTTGGTGACTTTAACGGCAACAGATTGAAAACTATTTTATAATTATTCTCACTAGATGATGAAATTTTTAATGTTGTAAAATAAATTAAGGTCACAAACTCAATTTGTAATTAGAGAAGAATTCCGAAGATTTCGCGCTAAAGCCTTTTTTAATTTCTTCTGTATCCACTACGCATGCGCGCAATGTACCATAGAGATCGTATATTTTATTTCTATTTAAAAGCAATATTTTCGTTTTATAGAAACAGTAATAAGTTGAGTCTTTATTCATGATTATTTCACTTATAAATAAATACTTTTTCGTTGTGCAGGATCGTAGAGGATGATATGATATTTTACTCCCGCTCTGGTACGCTACAATAACGGATTTCTTGAGTAAAAACAATTTTGCAAGAACAAGTCATCGTGATAGATGTCGGAAGTGCGGATACCGCCTCGTTATATAGACACCTAATGTGCTATGTATGTTACTCAACACCAAAACACGGTTAAAATTGTAACAGTCAATTGTTTTGCAACTATTACGAATGGCCTACTTAGATGCTAGATTGACCTAGGACGGTTTTTGTTTTGAGTTGAACATAATTTGAACAATAACTACAATCTGAACAATAAATTAATAACCTTGAGTTTAGGCACATTTGGTATTAGTTGAGAAATACTTCACATTTTTACGATCATTATATAAAACTTAAGTTGCACGGTGGCATGTAAGTTGTTATCCAATGCCAATGTCGTTTGCCATAATTTTAAGGCGTGGTCTTAGCGCAAATTGAACATAAAGCACTTTTTGAAAGTTATGTGTGACGTGAGGTGGCAAAATAATCATATGAAAAAAATAGAGTAAATGGAATATAAAACAAAAAACAGGAATAACAAAATAAAACTGAACTAAGTACTTTAGTTTCTCTAAAATTAAATATTTCTAATGACCGTTAAAAAATACTTTATATACATATGATTACTATCACTATCAGAATAAGATATCATACCTTTTATACACATACATTCCGCGGAAAAACGGGAAATTTGAGTACTACCTCACAGTCGAGTAATATTATTAGCAGACTGTTCTGATGTCTCAGGATGATGTACGCAGTGCAATGTCACGCGAAATTTTATATTTTGGAGTTCCGAGTGACACTGTTCTGTTATAGGGATCCGTGTTGCTTAACATCAGGTGAATGACTAGCTCGTCACATCATTCACTAACATAAAAAAAATATAGGTTATTTTTATCACGGAAAATACGTGAACCGTAACAATCTTTAGCTCAGTTGGTAGTAACCCTGCCTTCTGAACTGTGAGTAATGGGTTCGATTCCCATCCAGGACAAGTTTCTTCTGTCTGGGTGTTGTATTGTATTCTAAGTATTTGTTTACAAACAAAAAATATCTAATTATTGTATCAGTTATTTGGTTCCCATAGCACAAGCTTTGTTTGGTTTGGGGCTTGATGGCGCTGTGTGAAATGTCGAAAAATATATAATTTTAAGTACAACATGCTTATAGCTCTTGTAACATCAAACTAACTAATTTATGGATGCGCCGACACAATCTAATTCAGAGGCGCACCCAACAATTTGTGAGAGTTAATTTTAACAAGTTCACACCCACGATTTTCCTCGCAATATTATTCCGTAACCAATCTGACGTTTTGTAACTAATTCGCTGCTTGCGTTTACGATTTGATTTTACGCCGGCTGCGCTCGACCTTGGCACGGCGCCTAGTGGATTACAACGAAATTTCTTCGTTCTAGTTAGTGGATTCAAGTAGTGGAACAAAAAAGGGTTATGACCTCGACCTAAGCTAGAACAATTGAAATTGCTTGTTTGTTTGTATCTCCATCACTGTGCTCAACCATCACAACTAGCCTCCAGCCTCTTTTGTAATGAATAAAACAATTGTCAAACGTCAAAATCTTTGTAAGCTTCATCATCCAGCCTTCTCTCACGAAATAAGACTGTATGATTTTGTGATTCACTTGAACATACCAATTTCCTTTACCGTTGTAAAAGCGAGTGCAAATTCTGCACATAGCTTTCATGAGTCGTCAACCTATGGTGCGTCGGTTTGAAAGTCGCATGGGCTACCAACACACTAGCTCTTCCAAAGCTTAGTCCCCTAATATTCGGATCTTCTCGATCCTGTCAGTGTCAGCATACTATTGCATTAATTCAACTGGCCTGATAGCTCAGTTGGTAGTAACGCTGCCTTCTAAGCTGCAGGTGGTGGGTTCGATGGACCCAGGACAAACATTTGTGTGATGAACATCGATGTATGTTCTGTGTCTGGATGTTATATTATATTCTATGTATGTATATACAAAGAAAACTAAGTACGCATATAGCGCAAAAGTATGCATATGAGTATTGTATCAGTTATATTATTTGACAATAAGCACTTTGTAGTTTTATATGCTTAGTGAAATAACTTAATTTTAAGTACCTTATATAATTTTGACTTGTAAAAGTGCTAAAATTAGCCTATTTGCAATAAATCTTTTGACTTTGACTTTGACTTTGATCTGGTTCCTATAGTACAATATTTGCTCAGTTTAGGGATAGATCGTGCTGTGTGAAATGTCCACACACATTTTTATTTTTTATTTTCTTATAACAACCGTTAAGGCGAATACGAATTGTTTGAAGTTCACCACTAAACTCGTTTTCATTGCTAGATCACACCGGTCATAATTTTCACCTTCATCGCAACGAAGTGGAAATACGTACAAGCCCACTGTCGCTTTCACAGGCCACCATGTGCCGAGCAGGGCACTTAGTTGGTAATACTTGGTAATATAACATATGGTTTGATTGAAAGCGACGACGGGAGTTATTAAAAGCTAAAAGAGATACTATTTATTTTTAAGAATAAAGAATAAAAATTGTTTATTGCCAAAAAAAATAAAACGAACTAGGTACGCACAAATAATATTACAGCTAACATAATATAATTAATTGGCAACAGGAGTATACTCAGCACTATGCTACGTAGAAAAATTCTACGCAGGGCTGGTTTTGAGCATACCCCAGTTCTCAAGCAAAGGTCTTAGCCGAGTTTTAGCGAGTGTGTGCGGGTCATAAACTTGTTGAACTTAACTTTTTGAAGTAATACTTCTTTACTCACTCTGGAGAGGGAGGTATAAGTTAGTGAAGATAGAAGAGAGAGTTACGTTTCCTATATTACTGTAGGAGCAAGAGAGAGGTGAGTTGTACTGGTTCACGTTCATTGTCAACACCGTTAAAAATTACTTGAAATTTGTATGATTGTGTTGATATGTCCGGTAAAATGACAATTTACAATTGCCAAGATGGCGACAATAACATTAAATAAAGAAAAAACAAAGTTATTCCGACAAGTTGCATCTAATTAAGGAAATTCAATCAATGATATGCAAAACGACGATGCGCTCCGTGCATTGCCAAACGGTCACACTTGATTGCGTTAAATTGAATGTCGCAAGACTGAATGCAAAATTAAGTATGTAGAATATGATAGCCCTAAAACATACACATCATAAATGCAGTAACTCAACATTAGACAAACTTTTAAGATTGTACTTAAAAGCCTGATCTCAAATGACGTAGCGTGCCGATATTAAGGCATATAATCTTTACTTAACGCATCTTAATAGTAAGGCATCTCTAATTTTATCATTCTCATCCCTACATATTCTTTCTCTACTAATATATTGATTTTGAAATTCCTTTATTGACATAAAATTACATTTTATTTTGTAAGACTTAGCGTTAGTGTCTAAGTTACAAATTTAGTCTAAGAATATAAATTGTTTTGTAGGCTGAAGGCGCCTCTTAAAACTAATAACACTTAACATGGCTAATAAATATACAGTTCTAATTTAATCATAAATTTTAGGGTAGATGGAAAAAATATTAACATTACGCATTACTTTGCTACTTCGTGCGTTTTTGGCATGATTAAAACTAATATATTGTATATATTATTAATAGATGGATAAAGCTAAACTAAGAAATGTTACTTCAGTTGTATGGTCTAAAGCACACTAGTTTTTTAAATAATATATTCTTTATATATTAATAATTTATCCTTTTATTGTATGGAAAAGTACCGACCTAGATACTAATGAAGATTACCATAAAATAGATACTTAAGTGCAATTTTATATGTCTACTCTAATAATCAGTGAAAAACTACCCTGAAGAAACTGAATCTCACGACACAGGTCGTCCTAGTGTGGGATTCAGGGTTCAGCATTATTTTTGTTATTAGCTTCTTTAGTCCATAACATTCCTAGATGCATAATTCTGTGTGCTTCATTTTATGTGAAAAAAAAAAAATAACAACAAATGATGATAATATTGCCGTTTGTTTGAAGTAGCCCTACTGTTTTTATTGTAACGCATTGTACTTTCTGAAGTGTAGACCACTGCCTTGCCTCGAGGCATGTGACGGAAGTTACTCAAATTGTATAGCCCTGTAATTAATAATGTACGCAACTTTCTTGCATAAACTATGATTGGGCATGATTCATTACTCCAAAAATATGTAGAGCAAGATCAAGCTGTAATGTTTTAGGACAGGTAACAAATTACTCTACAAGATTGATTCTAAATAAAGGAAGAAATAAACGAATGTGCTTTACACCAAACGACTGTCTATCTACCGGTTATCTGTCGGCCGGTATAACTTTGTTTTTCTTTGTTTAATGTTAATGTCACCATCTTGACAATTGTAAATTGTAATTTTACCGTAAATATCAACATAATTATACAAATTTTAAGTAGTTTTTAACTTTTTTTATGTTGACAATGGAGATCTACGTCTACCACTACCACTTTTAACTTCCGTTGGCCACGTTACGCATTCACTAGCTTACTTCCCAAGTCAAGCGTGTGTACAGAAGTTTTACTTCAAAAAGTAATAATAATAATATGTGTGGACATTTCACACAACGCCATCTAGCCCCAAACTAAGCAAAGCTTATATTATGGGAACCAGATAACTGATATAATACTTAGATACTTTTTGTTTGTAAATACATACATAGAATACAACATAAATACCCAGACACAGAACAAACACCTATGTTCATCACACAAATGTTTGCCCTGGGTGGGAATCGAACCCACAACCCACAGTTCAGAAGGCAGGGTTACTACCAACTGAGCTAGTCCCCCAGTTGATTTGGGTATTGTAAGTAATAATTGTAATCTATATCGGAAATTTCGTTTGAATCGGTTCATCAATTTTGGCGTGAATGCTAAATATGAAAAAAGGGCAACGCTTTTGATGCTTACGTTCATTTTCAAATGAATCTGTAATAAATATGAAATTTCTCTTACAAACGCTTTCTTGAACTTTCTCCTTATCAAGTCAAACATTATGAGACGAAAATACTTACTCTTTGACAATTTACTGTTCACGGTACATTTTGATTATTACAAGCTATCTCTGTAATGTGTTACTTTATACTGTGTAATTTTTTATTTTCCTCACAATGACTTCCCACGGAAATGTGAGGTATTATGATTAACTTACGCCATTATTTTTGTTGAGTATAGTACTGAGGGGTTGCTTCATCTAGAGTACTCTACAAGATATGAGTGACTAGTGACTACAGCATCTAGTACTTAGGAGAACACTAACTATTGATTTTCTTGAATTTTATTCTCATTGAAAAGTATAATGTAAATTTATAAAGTAAATTTTTATATTTTATTATACATATTATGTGTAATATTTTTATTATAAAAAGGTAAAATGTATGGAATATTTTTATTATTTTTTTTGTAACTTTTATAGCTAAAAACAGCCTATTTGCAACAAATCTTTTAACTTTGACATTATAAATACGTATTTTATTCTAATATCAATAAAAAAAATTAATATCATTTCTTTTCTTGCACTAGCAGGTTGACTGGTAGATAACGCCTTATAACATTAAGTCTTTGTACATTATTTTGTGCTAAAGTATAAATAAATAAATAAAATAATGTACCGTTAAATTGAAGAGGAGCATATTTGGCTAAACCAAAACGTTATCAGTAAACATTAAAATTTAGGCGCATAAAACTCGTTCCTAAAATTTAAATTTGGAAAATAATAACCTATTTAAAAAATGTCCCAACGAAAAATGTTTTTTCTGCAAAATGTCACTTAAGCAAAAAGACACTTTACTAAGTCACTGTAACAAAATGTCGCATTTAGATAACTCATACTGCAAGACCGGCAAGAGTGATTTAGTGCGACTTTTATAACTTTTTTGTCATTATCCAGAGTATATTGAATTCGCGTGTAGCCACAAATAACAGCAATTCGCTGCAGCCTTTGTCTTATGCCCAAACTGAGGGTCAGCCCTCTCATTACCCGTGTTTGATGCAACTGACCGCAATGCATTTTATCCGGGGCAACGAACTGGACGGATGATCGACAGACGATACTGATGCATCTTATCTGATGTTGCAATGCATGGCTGCATAAATCAAGCAAAGAAATGATGAAACGACGTCATTCAAATTTAGAATTTGTTGTTCAGTTTTGTTGTTTTATTGGGTCGTATTTCCAGTTGTGGACTTCTTTGATCGATGGTAGGGAATCCGATATCATTCCTACAGTATTATACAACTGTTATGGGTAGCTGCGATGCTTGACATCAGGCGAATGACTAGCACGTCACGTCATTCAATTAGATTTTAATTAACATGGTTGTAGCCCAATGTGAATTCTTCATGTGAATTAAATTATCTTATTATCGCTGTGCTAGTATTAATTTTAGTTTCATATTTATGTGGATATCATTTAAAAAAATTCATAATTAATCAAGAAGGCTGTGGTTATCATTGAATTCTCACAGCAATCGTGACTTCATAATACAACCGTCATCGACTCATCCTCATCTCTCAAAACACGTGCCAGTCATCCGCTTCAGATTAAGAAAACAAAATTAAAATTCAACAAACTTATGTAAATATTAATAACAGGTTTATGATAAGCGGCACTACACTAGTAATAATTATATTGTTTGCAATTTACTTATCGTAGTCATTTCGAATTACATCATCTTTAAGGAAATTTTTGTCATCTAGGTAGGTGCCACCGCTTTGCCAGTTATTCTGTCGCCAAGCAGTAGTGCGCAAACACTGCTGTGTTCTGGTTTGAAGAGCACTGTAGCTAGTGAAATCACTGGGCAAATGAAACTTTATGACCTGATATCACAGTCTAGTAATCTTACTAGATTGTGCTGATGTCTCGCAGGATGTCTTGCGCAGTGCAGTGTCACGCGAAATCTATACTTTAGAGTTCCGAGTGATACTGCTGATACGGGCTTAACGTCGGGTGGACGGTTGGCACGTCACGCCATTCCTTAACATTGAAAAAAATTGCTACTGATTAGGAGCACTTAAGTTTTTTTTTAATTCTCTTTGCTTTGTTCTTTGATAATACTAAAATAATAAAATGATGTACCTACATTTTATAAGTAAGGTTTCTGTGTAACATTTAAACAATTAAACCTTCATTATATGCGTTAGTTATATATTTTTTTATGTTATTGAATGATGTGACGAGCTAGTCGTTCACCTGATGTTAAGCGACACGGCTGCCCATAGCAAAACAGGTGCTTGCACACTACTGCTTGGCGGCAGAATAACTGGCAAAGCGGTGGTACCTACCTAGACGAACTTTGCAAAAAAGTCCTACCACCTAGTAAAGATATATACCTCAAATTTATAATAACGCCATTGTTATCAAAGTTAACACTTTTATGGCGTTAAGTTTAAAAAGCTACATTATCCATCATTGTCAAGTCATTAAGAATGTATCACTTTGTCAATGAAACATCGCAATGAAGGGCATCAAGCACTGATTGCCTACAAATGACAGCCCACTACACTTACATGGCAAAAACAAACACCATAATGACTCTAGTCAAAGCATCGTTCGCCGACAGTATGTACATAGCAAAGTATGCCTATGCCCTGTTTACACAGCATGATCTATCTTGTCAATTGCAATGTTCAGTAACAATTTACAGAAACAGATGTGGCAAAAACTTAGATAGCAGTCATTAATACCTGGTTCAAAATACAGCAAACAAGTAACCAACATCATTTGATACTATCACGTCATGTAAACAGCCCTTCAGTAACCTAAAACAAATGATACGTGGTATGGATTCATCAGATATAATAATCCATCATTATAATCGATGAGGTTTTGACTTTAATAAATGATTGCGATACATATGATGTTATACTGCGAGGTTTAGTGATATTCGTAAACCCTAATTTATGTGAGTTCTAAACTATGTGAATTATAAAGCTCAAGAAGTAGTGATGTAAACAGTGTTCAACAAATTATTTGATCAATGTACCTACCTACCTACTTTGAATATCTCGTGAACTTAGTAATAGATAAAAGAAATATTTGTGAAAGTTTAGAACGTAAATTCTAAGGCTGCTAAAGAGACGAAAATTTAGATATAGCAGAAAAAATATTTTGAAACATGTTCTAACTACAATATTTCAGTGATCTTTAGAGAATTTAGTGACAGTTTTGTTACATATTGGATCTTATCACCAACGCCAAACCATGCTAGACAACCTTTATTGTCTTTATCTTGCTTAACTGCTTGGTCCACTTGTGACCCTTATCTAACAAAACATTACAACATTGACCGATTACAAAGAACCGATGTCGATGTAACAATCAACGTTATGTAAATTGAGATATTTCAGACAAATCGATCAGTAATCTAATTTGAAGGCAATGATGCAGCACAGTCTTTAGTTGATTGAACCTATTTTGTAGAGACAATATCTACTTGGGTAAACTATTTTGATTAGAACTTGTTTGTTTTTTCCGTAATATATTTTGGAGATATTGTTAACATGGAGATATAAGAAAAGGAGCATGTCAAAATATTTTTTTTTAAATCTAATTGAGCAACACCCAAAAATGTAATGTGGCATTCAATAGAGAAAGCGTATTGTGTTCAGCAGTAGGTGTGTTTTATGACAAAAAATATTAACAGAGCTTATTTGAGTATTCTGTCAAATATCCATGGAACTTGTAATAATACGTCTCAGCCTAAATCTTTGGTTGATAAGCGATTTATTAGTTGACCACATAGTTTTTCAGGTATCTAGAAAGCATATCGTTTGGATAGGACCTTAAAATTGTTACATGCACAGAATTCTTCTTAGTGTCTAGGTATTACTACCTCGATGATGTAATTATTTGTTGATATTTGCATGTATCTTAGTATGAAATTTGTTACAATTATAAACAATTACAATTAAATACAAAGATATACTACTCGTATGTATAATTTTAATGTTGTTACTTTGACCACCACGCCAAGGCGTATAAATATAAAATTTCATAGTTTATTATTTGTAAGTGCAATACCAATGGAAACACCAATATAATTGGATGATATAGACATGAATTGTAAGCAGATGCCAGACATGAATCTCATTTGGCTTGGATTGATAACAATATTCTTTTAATGATTTGCAGTTGGGTTATTGACAAGGCCGTTAGTGCAATCCTGTCAATTAGTTTGAAGATCTATAAAGAGGTGATTATTTTGTATAATTGAGTTATTTTTTGAACAAATAAATATAAGGAAGCGATGTCAACAATATATTCTATGATTTTTTATTCTTTGTATTTGGTGAAGTTTGTAAATATAAATGAAATAAATAAATAACAGCCAACGATCACATATATAGATTCTAAACCCTAAAAAGGACTCTTTGCATCTAGGTACCTTAAACTACGAGGACCATGTTCTCACAACATCCAGACTCAAAACAAGTATTTACCCTTTTTTCTGTACACAAATACTTTCCTGTCGCGGGAATCGAACCGAACCCACTGCCTCTGGATTATAGGCAGACGTTCTCAACCACCACATCACAGAGGCTGCCAAAAAATATAACTGTAATTATTTGCTACACTGTACTTAACCAATAAACAGTAAGTCAAATATAATAGACCAAAATACTCTTCTAACAGGCTACATAAGGGCCATCGCTTTGAACTTTTACACTGAACAGCGTGAGAATGCGTATTTTAGGTCTAGGCCAGGTCTTTGGACTACTTTTCTGCAGCAGCATAAGCAGCATTCCTGTCATGTTTGGTTTCAGCCCTTGATCGACATGACAGTTCGTGAGCATGAACTGTTCACGATTAAGTAACATATAAGTGACACCGTTGTGACATACGTACAAGGTCGAGGCTGACAGTCTGAGGCCGTTAGCTCATCTGTATGCTGTTTACTTTCTGGTGCTGCAGTGGTTTGCTAGATTTAGACTACTTTGTTGTTTAAAATATCAACTAATATTCGTCTATCTAAATCATATTCAAATATTGAAATATTTCCCAATCTTAAGTGGACATTTTTAATAAATAGAGCAGGTAAATTGGTTTCAATAATAAAAGTTATGTAAACTAAATTGATTTAATTTCTAGAGTGCCTAAAATTATATAGATTAGAAAACCGATTATCGAATTATTCAATTTTACACTTACATGTCCGAGTAGCTCCCAATTAAAAAGTAGCATGTCCAATCTCATCTAAAGGTCGTTTTATATACGACAAGTGGTCTCTTGATGCAACAGCTCGGCCAACCTTTGATTGGTCCAATGACGATTAAACCACTGGTAAGCTGGTTCCCACAACCGAAAGCTTGTTGCTTTAATAACCATACTTATCATTTTGAAGTACTCATATTCTATATATATAACTATTAAATACAAAAAATGTAGATAAAGAAATATGTTGATTTATTTACATTATGTCTAACAAACAACTACAGCAATAATGTACCATCTTACCATCTGGTGAGACCATGGTCAAATGTTGTCCTATGTATGACAAAAAAAGCCACGTGTAAATTTGCCTCTAACTCTGACCTAGAATAATGAAAAATAGAAAAATGTTTTAGTACTCCAATGGTTTTTTACTCGTGGATTGCGCCGATGCACCGGACAGAGTGAAAGTAGCGATTACTGCAATCGAGTTATTAGGTGGACTGATGTAATGATCGCTTCTTGCGCTTTTTATCGATTGTAACGATTGTTATTCGATAATAATGATTCAATAACTATCAGAGAGAAGTACTCGCCAGTATAAAATGGGTGTTTTATTTTTGATAATTTTTTATGTATTAATTTTTATTATTTTTATGTCTGAGCGGCTTTCTTTGTTATTGAAAATTTTTGTATACAAAGTGGTGAAGTAAATCGATGATTATCTTTTTAATCCAATTATGCTCTTCTTTAATTTGGATATTAATATATAGAGTGTTATTGGTAATAAGAATTTCCCATCTTACTAGTAAGCTGTTTAGTACAGCTGGTACACAGGCAACAAAAAAAATCTTACTATTTTTGAAGTAAAACTTCTTGACGCAAGCTTGACTTGGGGATCACACTCGTTTTTTTGGTTTGGAAAATAGTCAACGTAGTAAAGCTTATCGCTCTTTATTTAAGATATTTATTTACTCACATAATGGAAGGTTGCAGCCAGATAACAAAGAAGTGATGTAAGAGGGGTGGTATCTTACCTGAAAATAAAATAATTAAAGATGAATATTATGCAATAAAACTCTGACCACATGCCACACAACATACAAGTATCAATTGAAGAATTATACAATAAATTGTGAGATCATCTCCAATATTCATGACTCATTTACTTTCTCAACATTACTGACCAAATTTCATGCATACAAGATAGCGATACCAGTTAAAAACTATTAAAGCTATCCTCTACATTTGTATCGGCAAAATATTTCAGTAATATTATCGGTCATACAAGAATGATTAAACATCCCGCGGTTAAAGCAACGAAACTATTTGCAATAATACCTATGGATGTATATTACAGTAATAATATGTTTAAATATAGCTATAATATGCATGCTAGACTTCTGAGCAATGCGACCGAAGACAACCGATAAGTTCAAGTGGTGCCAAAGAAAAACGTCCCTTGGTTTCAAACTTAACCGACATCGACAGCTGCGACAAATTGCTGCACAAAGATGACTTACTCTTTAGAGCTCTGCCGTATATTTTCGAATGTCACATTCCTTACAGCAATTTTTCGCAACGAGATTTCGTGACTGGATTCTCAAACTTACTCTTAACGGTTCTCTCCAACAAATAATATAGCTAAATATATTTGCGGGTAATTTTAACGGTGATTGCTACCCAGAAACATGTGGGCTACGATGAATTATTCAACAAAGACCAGGCTATTGTGGGTGAGATTAAAACACAGTGCTTAATTTATAACTAATATTTACACTTTTTTTTATCTATCAATAAGGACAATCTGTGAAAGAAAAATATTGTAAATTTTGGATTATAAGGCGAATCACCCTGTGATACTAAAGTGCGATACCATTCACTGCAAAATACAAGTTGCTAATGTTTGTTGCCAACACGGGACATGACATCATCAGGAACAGTAAATTACACGAACTTTGCACTGCTTCGATGGCAACGCACGCTAGCAATGCAATTTATCACAACGACTTTAAGCCAGGATAATATTTATTAAAGATTTCTCTATTTACTAAAACACATCAAGGATTTATTCAAAACAATCAACTTGTCAGGTTCCAACTCGTCAGCAAGAACCGCAGCATGTGATATGTGGACGGATTGCAGATGTCATTGAGATAGCGCTTACAATGCTGAGGCAGCCAACAATAGCCGTACTCACGCATTGTACTGTCCAAAGAATACCCTAGGAAGCTGAGGCCATCACAACCTTGGACATGTGAATAACTAGTAACTTGATCAATGCAACCATAAACTAGCAGGGAGATTAGTATGGCTTGGCTCAACTGATTCATTGCATTTTAAGAAGCCGTATTTGTCGATCGACAAGGCATACAATTATGTTGTATTTTTAAACATGTTTTCAGAAATAGTTAAAATTATTGATCATATAAATTTATATACTTATGACGTATTTATTTATAACGCATTGTATCTTGTGGCTGGACATACGATATAAGACGTAGGAGGATGAGGAAGGCCAAAACACAGTAGTGGGTTGATGTTTATAATAGTTAGTAAGGCATATTGGCTTACGCATAAACACAAAAGAGCTATGTAAATCAAATCAAGGTAAGGTAAATCAAAGTAATTTTAAATAATTTGGAAACAACTTAATTGATATATCGGTTCGTAAACAAATGTACGTACATATTGGGTTACACAACATCAACGCCGCAACCACATATAAACATATATGTAAAACATTTAATTAAAATTAATTAATGTTGCAAAGAAGAAAAATAGACTTTAAAGTTGGAAGAGGAACTGAGAATTTCCGTTCTTTTTATTGAGACAATAGCTCGTTAGTGCGTTGTATAATCCACAGATATCTCAGCACAGCACAAGACGGTTACCAAACGCTAAAAAATGCAATTTATCTTGTGATTTAACACGCTGCCAGATGTTGGATAACGACGTCTTTTGTTTCTTTTAGATAAATTTGCCTATTTATCCAATTGAGTCTTAACTCCACCGCTTGCTGCCAATTTGCCAATTGGGTCTGCATTGTGAAATATTTCGTTATCATATTTGTTAGAAATGCAGTTAGAGAATTAAATTCTATTTGTACTCTTATATTTCTCAAGATGATAAAAATATTTCGTGCCTGTATTTGTGACCTCTGTGCTACAACTTTCGAAATCTAGATCAAGAATGACTAAACAATCTAAAAACTCCATGTCAAATTGTATTTGAATAGATTGGTATTGTTGATAGCGAGACGAAATAACCTGAATTACGTTTGTATAATATTCAGTTTCGTATAAGAATCGCACAATTTTTTTACTCGTGACAAATTTGTTTGTTTGTTGGTATTAAGTTGTCACGAAAATCATAATGGCTGCAGGTTATTTCGCAACAGACTAGCGTGAGATATCATGTTTACTGTGGGAACCCTGCTGGGAACCGTCTCTTTTTACAACTTTTATTCAAAATATTTTAATTAGAGAAGCCGTTTATATATACGTGCAATTAAATAATGCTAACTATATGAATAGCACTTAGTATCAAAAAATTAAAGCTAGATGTGAACAGACGCTTACATAACTATTTAAAAATAAGTCTTTGGTATGATTATTATTACAGAACTACGCTCTGTCGTTAAGCGGTGCTCAAGATGTAATTTCATTCATAAACTGTAATAGGCATATAAGAAATCTACAGATTATCATCGACAGCCTGAAGATTCTAGAGCTAAAAATTTTTTAATGAACGACATATTTTTATTTTTTTCTTTCTTCCCTAGACTCTGGTCGGGCATTGGCAAACCCATCGTTAGTGGGGGTGGTGCAAAAATACCAAACACTTTAGAAATAAACCATAATTACACGATTTTGTAAATTTACTCCATTCAATCTACGTTTTAAAGCGCAGCTAAAAACTACTTACCTAACAATACAAAATAAATTCGATAGGTAACCAAATTGAACATAATATGAGTGGGGAAGAAGATTTAGTATACCAATAAAGTGTCATAACACCGGAGCCAAGTTCAATGCCGCTGGGCAAGTGTCTCCGCGAAGGTGAAAGTGCGCGGCCTTCCAACAGATGCGACGGTTATCTAATGTCAGAAGCACTGAACTTGGTCGTGAACTCTTCGAGATTTGCATGGGACATATCGATTTGCTTGTTGATAATAAGTGGAAAAAAAATGTAATATCGCGTTATAACGCTTTGGCATTGGCTTCTATTCAACTTGATAAATACAGTTTATTTTATCTCCTACTATTTAATTTAACGGGACAAATATCTCTGGATTATCCAATTGGATCTAAATTACGTTTGTGTGACCTTGTAGTAGTTACTTTATTGTATTACTTCTTGAAGGAATACATTTTCAGTTTTCTATATCGATTTGACTGATGCAATCTGAATGATCTAATCTTTTGATAACTCTGTAATAGTTGCACTGAACTTGACTGGTTTTTGATCGTGAACTTTTTGTGTATCTTCCGGTTGGTTTTTGTGCAAAATTACCATCTTTTCTGGGTCATTGACCTTTTCGACCGGACTTCGGATGTTTTTAATTTTTCCGTTTTTACCATTTTTTACTCTAAATATGAAAATTTGATATTACTTATGGATAGAAAAAAATTAAACAATTTCTATTTGTTCATCATCATCATCATCATTATCAGCCCGTATTAGTTCGCTACTGGACATAGGCCTTTCCTTATTGCACGCCATTTAGCCCAATCCTTTTTAAGGGGGGAAATGCCTTTGCCACGTTTACCCCAGCGGTTGTCACGTCCGTTCGACGGCTAATGTGACCAGCCCAATGCCACTTCAGTTTGCTAACTCTATGGACTATGTCACTTACCTTACCAACTGAACCAATTACATTTTAATGAGGTCTACTACAGAAATTGTCTGAAACAACAATCAACAGTACAGACTGTAATCATTTCTAACATCTATCATCAAGGATAATTTAAGAATAGTGATTACATTGATGGTCTGGCCCGATAGCTCAGTTGGTAGTAACCCAGCCTTCTGAACTGTGGGGTCGTGGGTTCGGTTCCCACCCAGGACAAACATTTGTGTGATGAACATCGATGTTTGTCCTGTGTCTGGGTGTTAATATGGTATTCTATGTATGTATTTAGAAACAAAAAAGTATATAAGTATTATATCAGTTATCTGGTTCCCATAGTACAAGCTTTGCTTAGTTTGGGGCTAGATGGCGCTGTGTGAATTGTCCACACATTAAAAAAAAATAAAAATAAAAAATAAAAAAAAAATTACAAAGTTTGCAAAAGTAACTTAAGTTTGTGGCAAACGAATTTAGCTGCCTGATTGTTTGGCAAGGTCATGCTATTTATGTAAAAAGAAACGATAATGTTATTTGTAACATTATAGTTGGATATATTAGTGCTGGTATAGATTACTAACGTCAATATTGTCAATATATTTTTTATAATATCAACCCTGGTACATTGTGACTGGAAATCGACTCAATGAATATCGATATGCCAAAGGTGTATCAAATGAACACCGTTATACTAAGGTATATTGGTATATCGAAGAGCTACTAGTATACCGAATGAATACCAAAAACCAATACACCGGTACATCGAAAATCTACCGGCATTCATGGTATAGCTTTAGTCCAAGATAATAAAACTTCGGTACAGCTATTGCTAACTACTCTCCCGGTACAACAACCAGTATAATAAAATTTTGTAACTATCGTTAAATCTATCAAAGTTTGTAAGAGTCAAGGTTCAACTTTCAGCTTTATAGACTTTTGTATTTTTATAAACTCATTCGTCATTCAAATTTATTCATACCGTTGTTGATTGTTTGTACTTTCATTATTACAAAGATTCAATAAAAAATAATTAGAAATGCAATAAGCTTTCTATAGTGCTATGGACAATTGGGCGAAATACCATTTTAGTTTAGATTAGAATTTTGTTCAACTGTTTTGTCGCAGGTTGTGGATACTTTTTACTAGATCATTAAGTGAATTAAATATAATGCATTCCAAATATTTTTTGTACAATGAAACTTAAACAAATTAGCCGCCATCCTAGTATGTGTAATTCATACAATCATTTTTCGCGGAGCCCAAACCATTCATGGCCGAGACATTGACACTAACAACGTTACTAATCTATAATTTAATATTAGTTTACTAGTTTACTAATAATAGGTCTTTACCTATGAAATTGCCGTATTGCAGTACAGACTTTTTCAAAGAAAAAAAAGTTTTGATTGGCTATGAATTCTAAATTCAAATTAATTTTGTTTTAAAAATATGACATTCTATTTACAATATAAGTCTTTTGTTTATTGATTAGCGTTGTATTTTCATTACATTTCAACATTTTTCCTCATAATGGATACTTTGAAATTTCGTGTATTTATGGAATATGAGTTCCGTCGTGGCACCAACGCGGCACAAACGACACGTAACATCAACGACGTTTACGGAGAGAACTGTACAAACGAACGTACAACCCGTTATTGGTTTGCTCGGTTCCGTTCTGGGAATTTTGACTTGAAAAATGAACCTCGTGGTCGTCCGGAAACTTTGGTCAACAATGATGAATTAAAGGCGATTGTGGAAGCTGATGAATCTCAATCTACAGCTGAGCTGGCAGCAGCTTTTTATGTTAGCATCAAAACAATATTGGTCCATTTGCGACAGATTGGCAAGATAAAAAAGCTTGATAGATGGGTGCCCCACGAACTTAACGATCGCCAGCGCAACGTACGCGTCGAGACTTGCCTTGCGCTGCTTAACAGGAACAGAAATGAAGGAATTTTGAACCGAATTGTTACGTGCGACGAAAAATGGATTCTTTTTGACAATCGAAAGCGCTCAGCAAGTTGGTTAGATCCTGGTTCGGTACCAAAGGAATGTGTGTAGCGTGTAGCTACTTTTTCTATTAATTATAGTCAGTTTCTCCTGACACTTTTGCAATAGCAACGTTTTTGTACTACTCTGCTCCCGCATTAAGAAGGCCAGGCACTTTGTGATATGAAAAACAATTATTCTTAATTATAGCTTTACCATTAGCCCTATCATTTGGATAGTAGAATAAATAATTACTAGGTACCTTAAGGTTTCCCAAGGCTGATGAATTACAAAATGATTTAAAGTATTTCTATAAGATTTTGATGCAACTATTTTGGACAAGGAACCTGACAGTCATGTTTTCGTTTGTTTAAAGTACGGGTCCTACTGACAAACATTTATCAGAAACAGCTTAATAACGATTCAGTAATCACATTTCATACTCGTAGTAGTCTGTGGGACTTGTAATTTACCAAAAGTACATACTTGTTATCATTAGCTTCTTGTCGGTTTTTTCCAACCAAATATCACAACAATTACTGAACCATTCTTGGACGTATTTGTATATAAATGATCAGAAAAATCCTCTTAGTTTTGTAATGTACTTGTAATTAAATAAGATTAAAATAGTTAATAAATATAGGTTATTGATTGTATATATGAGAGAGATAGCCATATTACGTGGAGGCGAGAAGACGCGATAAGCGCGGACCGCGCCCAGCAGAATCGTGCCGCGAACCAATCGCCACGACAGTCAGCGAGGCGCGCGCCCACGGAGTGCACGAGTTCGCCGCTCCTGCGCACCTTTTAAAAAAACCGCACCCACATGGATGTGCGCTGAGGGTTTTCTTTGAGGCCGCCGTTCCTACGGTCGGCATGGCGCAGGAGTAGCTGCTGGCTCATTTTTTACGAAGTCGCGTCAAGAGCCCCGGGTGTGGGGAGCGACAGGACGGATCGCCCATATCCGCCCGTGACGACGTCGACTGGTGGCCTAACCAAGATGGCCACATATTTTCCTCCGTGTTGAAGATTTATTTTTTGTTTCGCGGTGGTAGTCCAGCGACGGCTGGCTCCCGCGAAACGACACCTCCGCCGTGATTCAGTGAGCGTGTCATTTCCTTAATTTCCGATGTGAACTTTTTGCGCCCCCCGTGCGTTTTTTTTAATTTCTCCCCGTTAGTCGTCAGTGAGCGTCCCGGGATTAGCGTTATCATATTAGGTTTACAGACTTTAACTGCGGCCTAGTGTTATTACTATTTTTGTAGACTTGTTTTGCATAAGATATTTCTACTTGTGTGTTTTTTGAGTAAATATTGAGTTGTACTAAATTCACTTTAGTTTCACTTTCTCCACCAATTGACAGTCCCAAGCAAACTAGCTGACCAAGTTAGGTAGGGCAGGCGGCACGGTGAGTGCACCACCAGGACGGCCCTTGAAACCAAAGGTCCGGTGTGAAGCCGTTGGCTCTATCCGTGAGCATCCTCCTTACTTTTCCTTTTTAATATAACTTGTTCGTGATTTGGTAGGTGGGAACCACTTTCCCCGGTCGACTCAAAATCGGTTCGGTTCCTTCGCCGAACATAACTTCATTTTTTAAATTTTTTTTGTTGTATCACGACAGTGGCGCCCGAACAAATTATTTTTGTGTATTTTTAGCTTACTGCCCTGCTAGTACAGTTAATTTGCTATGGATATTGGTATAAAAGTGGAATTAAGTATATTGGATACTAATTTTTTGATATTCTGTGTAATATTTTCACAGTAGGTAAATATATTGTTATAATTTACATTTATTATTTACAGTTCTGAATTGTGGTGATATGATGGACAGTTTAATGAGTTTAGACGAGCCACTTCCACCTACTACTTCGGTGAGTACTGTTCCACAGACTATTGTGCCTGAGTCATTACCAGTCACAACCTCTGATGATTTTATTCGTTCAAACCTCGCGGATAACTTGTTTGTCAATACGAACCCGCGACGGCCAAACATAAACATGACCCCAGGTCAGCTACAACAGCTGCAACCCGGTACTAGTTTGACTTATACTACCGTGCATAATTTACAGCCCAGTGTTGGAAAACCTTATGATAAGAATTTTACTCCACCCCGCATTGATAAAAATTCAACACTTTATAATGATTTTGATAATGGGGCACCTAAGGCTTTAATTCCTTCAGTGGTTTATAATATTTACAATAGCAGTCAATCTTTAAAGTCATGGAACTTGAAGTATTCTGGTTCCGATCTGCCCAGTCTTGAGGTAGCGGATAGAGAAAAGTCGGCTACTGCGCTGAATGAACTTTCTGACATATTTTCGCAAGTCCAATCAGCATTGACAGAAGCATACCAACGTAACGCAACTAGATATAACCGTAGGCGTAAAGATGTTGTCTTTCAAGCAGGCGACATCGTCTGGAGACGAAACTTCGTACAATCCAATGCTGCAAACTTCTTTTCTAGTAAACTAGCACCACGATTTGTGAAGTGTAAAATATTGCAAAAATTGTCTGATGTTGTTTATATCTTGCAAGATCTTAAATCTAGCAGCTCTGGAAAGTACCATGTTAAAGATATAATAAAGCATGGCACTCTCACTAAGTAATATTTTTCTTGAATTTTTTTTCATAATTTTTCATTCTCACCGAAGTGACATGAAAAAATTAAAGTTGATATTTTTCAAATTTTCAAAAATGTTTTAGTACCTGCATATTTAGGTGAACCTTGAACAATTTTTATTTTTTATTTTGGACTTCTAGTTTTTGAGTAATTTCAAAAATGAAGTTTATTTTGAGGTAATGATGTGGTGTCATCTAACATGAACCCTATTTTATAAGAAGTAAATGTTGATAAGCGGTACTGAAGGCTTACTCAACTGATTTTATTGGATTATTTGGTGTGTTATCTAAACCCATAATATGTTACTATTTTTTATCAGTATTACAATTGAAGTAATACTAGGTATTTGTTTATGATGTACATTCACACATGCAGATCCCTATTCTTTGTGGTTGTTTAGAAAGTAAAGTCTAGGAGGACAACATTTTGGTCCTATTTATAATAATGTCTTATATTTTGCATATATTAAGTTGACACTACTTATTAGTATTAGGAGGATGTACCTGATTTTTCATAATCTGGGATAATTCATCCTACATGTCACATGTTCATTGCTTATGATGGTATCATATTTAAAGCAATTTTAATAGTAGCACAATAATTATTCAACATTAATTTTTGTGGATAAAAATATTCCTTTTTTTTTCCAACAGTTGGAAACCAGTTATTAATATTATTGAATTACCGAATACAAGAAACAACCACGTCATTGTAAGGTTAGTCCTACAAAACAAGAATTGCTCGATTTCTTTACTTTTTTAGAAACATGAGTTTGTATTCTTACCTTTTTCCTATAACCATACATTTTTTAAGGCAAAGTTTCAGTACTTTAATGTGAATTTTCATTAAAATTCATAGAACACAATTCCAGCATTAATGCATATTTGGAGTATGATGGCTACATATACGAGGCAATGGTATGTATGTCGTGATGATGATGATGATGATGATGATGATGATGATGATGTGTAAGAATGATGAATATGAGAAGAGCATGATTAAGGAGATGTATGATAGGGTTTGAAATAGTTAAAGGTATACCAACATAAAATAGAGTGAGTGAGGGTAAGTAGGAATCGAAAATTTTTGGAAAAAATTTTTTTTTCCTCAAATTTTTTTTTTTGATTGGAGTATGTATGTTGTTTTTGCCTGCTCGTAATCTACTCACAACCGCTTAGCAACTGCCATAAAAAATTTTTTTTTTCAGTGAGTTGGACGTCTGTGTCGCGATAACTTACGTTATCCGCTTTTGCAAAAAAGGGGGTATTGTAGCGTGTAGCTACTTTTTCTATTAATTATAGTCAGTTTCTCCTGACACTTTTGCAATAGCAACGTTTTTGTACTACTCTGCTCCCGCATTAAGAAGGCCAGGCACTTTGTGATATGAAAAACAATTATTCTTAATTATAGCTTTACCATTAGCCCTATCATTTGGATAGTAGAATAAATAATTACTAGGTACCTTAAGGTTTCCCAAGGCTGATGAATTACAAAATGATTTAAAGTATTTCTATAAGATTTTGATGCAACTATTTTGGACAAGGAACCTGACAGTCATGTTTTCGTTTGTTTAAAGTACGGGTCCTACTGACAAACATTTATCAGAAACAGCTTAATAACGATTCAGTAATCACATTTCATACTCGTAGTAGTCTGTGGGACTTGTAATTTACCAAAAGTACATACTTGTTATCATTAGCTTCTTGTCGGTTTTTTCCAACCAAATATCACAACAATTACTGAACCATTCTTGGACGTATTTGTATATAAATGATCAGAAAAATCCTCTTAGTTTTGTAATGTACTTGTAATTAAATAAGATTAAAATAGTTAATAAATATAGGTTATTGATTGTATATATGAGAGAGATAGCCATATTACGTGGAGGCGAGAAGACGCGATAAGCGCGGACCGCGCCCAGCAGAATCGTGCCGCGAACCAATCGCCACGACAGTCAGCGAGGCGCGCGCCCACGGAGTGCACGAGTTCGCCGCTCCTGCGCACCTTTTAAAAAAACCGCACCCACATGGATGTGCGCTGAGGGTTTTCTTTGAGGCCGCCGTTCCTACGGTCGGCATGGCGCAGGAGTAGCTGCTGGCTCATTTTTTACGAAGTCGCGTCAAGAGCCCCGGGTGTGGGGAGCGACAGGACGGATCGCCCATATCCGCCCGTGACGACGTCGACTGGTGGCCTAACCAAGATGGCCACATATTTTCCTCCGTGTTGAAGATTTATTTTTTGTTTCGCGGTGGTAGTCCAGCGACGGCTGGCTCCCGCGAAACGACACCTCCGCCGTGATTCAGTGAGCGTGTCATTTCCTTAATTTCCGATGTGAACTTTTTGCGCCCCCCGTGCGTTTTTTTTAATTTCTCCCCGTTAGTCGTCAGTGAGCGTCCCGGGATTAGCGTTATCATATTAGGTTTACAGACTTTAACTGCGGCCTAGTGTTATTACTATTTTTGTAGACTTGTTTTGCATAAGATATTTCTACTTGTGTGTTTTTTGAGTAAATATTGAGTTGTACTAAATTCACTTTAGTTTCACTTTCTCCACCAATTGACAGTCCCAAGCAAACTAGCTGACCAAGTTAGGTAGGGCAGGCGGCACGGTGAGTGCACCACCAGGACGGCCCTTGAAACCAAAGGTCCGGTGTGAAGCCGTTGGCTCTATCCGTGAGCATCCTCCTTACTTTTCCTTTTTAATATAACTTGTTCGTGATTTGGTAGGTGGGAACCACTTTCCCCGGTCGACTCAAAATCGGTTCGGTTCCTTCGCCGAACATAACTTCATTTTTTAAATTTTTTTTGTTGTATCACGACATGTGCAAAACGAAAAATGACCCCTAGAAAGGTGATGGTCACAGTTTGGTGGTCTAGTGCTGGTGTGATTCATCATAGCTTTTTACAAAACGGCGAGAGCATTACTGCAGATGTGTACATTGAAGAACTGACCACAATGATGGCGAAACTCGCACGTCTGCAACCAGTTTTGGTCAATCGGTCGTCTCCACTGCTACTTCACGACAACGCGCGACCCCATACTGCACAACAGACCGTCTCTAAGCTGCATGAGTTGGGTTTGGAAGCTCTCCCTCATCCGCCATACTCACCAGATCTTGCGCCTACCGACTATTACTTTTTCCAAAATTTTGACAATTTTTTAGCGGGAAAAAAATTCAATTCCCGAGAGGCAGTACAAAACGCCTTTGAAGAGTTTGTTGTCTCCCGTCCTGCTGATTTTTTCAAGAAGGGATCCATAAACTGCCACAGCGTTGGCAAAGATGCATTGATTGCAGGGGTGATTACTTTGAATAAAAGAAATAAATAAGTTCGAAAAAAAAATACTTTAACTTTTTTCAAACAAAACGGCAATTTCATAGGTAAAGACCTAATATTAAATTATAGATTAGGATTATCTGTGAAATGAAAGACATTCGAGTCATCCAAGAAATAAAAAAGCTCGTGAAACATTTCTTGAATATTCGCATAATAACGGATGCAATTATATTCCGGATTTTTCCAAATGATATACACTAGTTCACATTGCATTGCAGAAGTGGACTAGCTTGAGTGAACGGAGTTGTCGGCCTCGGTGTAACCACGCCTTGTTAGGGTTCATAGTTACCACGCGGAACTTCAGGCACAGAATAACTAATTGTATGTTTCAAGTGTTGCTGTTTAGTTACTGAGAATGAATGAAGCTTTGTACTGAATGAAAGTACTCGACAATTTATCAATCAGTTTCTTAAAAATAATGTATTACATAACTTAAGCAAAAATGCATTGAAATGAACTTGCCGTTCAAGAGTAGGTATATCAAACATTTGGACAAACACGTTATACTTATTTGATATTTATAGGATGCCATAAATTTTCTCATAAAAGACGAACTAAGTGGCTTAATTCTCTTAGGTGAATGTTAAGCAAACAAATATAAGAAGTAGGTAAAAAGGGTAATTTTACCCACGTATTTAGTCTTTTTTTATGTTAAGGAATGACGTAACAAGTTAGCCGTTCGCCTGATGTTAAACGACACGGCTGCCCATATCAGCTGCAGTGTCACTCGGAACTCTAAAGTATAGAGGTTCGCGTGACACTGCACTACGCATGTCATCCAGAGACATCCGCACAAATTAGTAATAAGATTACTAAACTGTGAGATCAGATCATAAAGTCTCATTTGCCCAGTAATGTCACTAGCTACAGTGCCCTTCAAACCGGAACACAGCAGTGCTTGCGCACTACTGCTTGGCAGCAGAATAACTGGCAAAGCGGTGGTACCTACCTAGACGAACTTTGCAGAAAAGTCCTACCACCTAGTAAAATTTATTTAGCCAATCTCTGTTGTGTGGTAGTTGAGCAGGTTGACTCATAACACTGAGGTGTCGAGTTGTATTCCTGTGACAGGGACAAGTATTTGTATACAGAAAAAAAAGCGCAAATACTTGTTCTGTGTTTGGGTGTTGTAGGACCATGGTTTTCGTAGTTCCTGGGTCTCTAGATGCATGGAATCCTAGATTTTAGTTAGGGTACAGGAGCTATGTATGTGATCATTAGGCGCTATTATTATTTATTGCGGTCCCAACGGAAGACCAGCGCTGGCTGTATCGTCAGCACTATGCTGAGTTGGGACCGATTCATGGCAACTGACAATTACTATGTTTTTTATATCTTTTATGTATTTATTATCCTATGCGCACTCTTTGCCATGAATAAATTTTTTTTCTTTCTTTCTTCTTCTTTTCTTTCTTTCTATTTATTGTACGTAACTTACAACGTAATAAAATTTTCAAAAATAATTAACCCATAAAAACAATAACAAATTGCAATTGTTTCTAAATGATTCTAGAACATTCGACAGAGCTGTACGGACAAAATGCCGAGCGTACTACAATTATCACGATATGGCAAGTGGCAAGGTGAGCTGGTGAAAGGCAAGGGTTGCTAACTAGCGCGGCCTTGGACGTGAAGGTCGGACGGCGACCGCTGACTGTACACATCCACACTTCCGCATGTTTGGGAGGTACTCGGAATCATTTTCCCAACAACATTCTTTGTGAATATCGATTGACAAACATGCCATTCATACGTTTATTTAAATAAATTGAGGATATTTAAGTCCACATTTAGTGGCTCCTAAAAGAAATGTTAATACACAGTATATTATCTATTACATATAAAATTCAAAGTCCTGACTGACTGACTTATATATCAACGCACAGCCTAAACCGCTGATCCTAGAGACTTGAAATTTGGAGGGTGTGTTCTTTGTAAAGTTTAGGTATCCACTGAGGTTTTTTGAAATTCCATCACTAAGATGGTGAAATGAGTGGTTTAATTATCCATGAAAAAATTTCTTCTTCGTTTCCTAATAGCCACGCGTGCGAAGCCGCGGGCAGAAGCTAGTATTATATATATTCATTATTATAGTACCAACTTGGTACCTATGATAAGTACAAGTCACAGCGACTTGACACATACGAGTATATGTATAATATTTATTAACTTGAGAAGTTATCAATTACTTGGCACGGGCTAAATACACAAAAGTGTGGAGCAAAACAAAACCAAAATAAAAACAAAAATAACTCGAAACAAATGAATAAACAATGATTTAGATATAAAATACATATTAAACAATAACAATATCCTATATGGCGATATAAAAGGAGTATAAATACGAATCAATTAACTCCAAAAAATTGTTTGACTTCCTCATGCAGCTCCATTATTAAATTAGTAGGCGATAAATTGTTATATGTAATAATCTTACCTTTTAAGTTGCCAGATAATAAAAAGTTCTATAATAAACCGTAGTATATAATAAATAAATACTTGTTTGTTTTGATAATACTAAAAGTCTCGAATAGTTTTATGATAAGGAAACATGTTTGGAAAATACAATTATTTAATTACACAAAAATTTAATGCCTTCTATGTTATTTATGCTTCCTGATTTTTTTATATCGTTTTCTAAACTTAATTGAATTAAATATTTATGACTTCTGCAGTATCACCTGCTTAGCATAATCAACAGATACTTTTTTAAAGTAAAGAAATTCGTTGTATTATATACTTCTGAAAGTCTTATATCTAAACTAATATTATAAAGAGGAAAGATTTGATTGTTTGCATTATTCAATGCGTATTCATGAGCGATCACGTAACTTGATTGCAACCGTTAGAAACCCAGTATGGATTTGACAGTTCCAATACGCAGTTTATGTGCATAGTTAGTATGGAGTTTTATCCTGTTGCATTGCAATCAAAGTTTCGTGATCATTTCCCTGGAATTACTACACTGATATGAAAAATTCTTTCACTATTAGAATCCGACATTATGCTTGATGAACATAGGCGATAGAATATCTATATACAAGGTGGCATTTAATTCACTCTTTTTCTTAAATGTATGTACTCAGACCATGCTATAGAATATTAGTACAAGGTCTAATTTAAAAAAAAATGTTTTTTTTTTAGTATTTAGTGCCTATTAAAATAACTGCATGACAGCCAAAATGTCTATTTAACGGTACACACAACGCGGGCACCAGCTGAGTGCTTTGTAAATGTTTCGTAGGCAATAAAACACTTGCTTTGTTCAATGTCACAAGGCTTTTCTTTAGAATTCAAATTTGATAATACTTAGATTTAAGTTTTATTTCATAAGTATTTTTTTTATTTAGTTATATTGGAGCATTCTATAGCATGGACTGAATACATACATTAAAGAAAAAGGAACGAATTAAATTCCACCTTGTATATAAAATCTATAAATACAAGTAACTGAAAAGATACAATGAATAAAATCAATTGCGTAATTTTTAATAATAGTTAAGGTATCTTTACCATGATTGAAAACATATCTGATATCCTCATATTTCGGCGCTGTTACATGCAAAATGTTCAATGTTTATGGGTAGAGTGAAAATGCGGGTGGATGATAAAAAGATTCGAAATATTGGAAGCAAACCAAACGGTCTACCCTCTAAACCGTGAAATTTTAAAACATTGATTAATTGCATTTCAGTACTCAAAAATTAATAAGTTCTGTATTTATTTCTACAATAACAATAAGCACTTTGTAATATATATCTGACATAGATTAAATGAAAATTAAAAACTATGCATTAGCAAAACTTAATCTACGTCACGTCGGTCACGTGTTGCCTCGGTCAGTCGTTCCGAAAGATCAACGTAATAAAGTAATGAAATTTCTTTATTACATTTATACGAATTGTTTGCAACTGAACCGATTTTCGACACCTCGTTACAATTAAGCAACCTTTGAATGTTACAAACACCAATCTTAATTTAAATATAACGACTAATTACTTGACATAAAACCAGTTCCATTTACATTTTATGTCATTGAAATAACGTTGTGTTTTATGTTTGGTTGTGTCGAGAGAACTAGCGATATATGTACTAAAAAATAAGTAGATACCGAATTACTCTACAAAACTTTTTTTTACAATTAAAAAATGTATATGGATCGACGACCAAGTCATTCACAGGATGTTAAGCAATTTTCCCAGTAATTTTAATAATTTCGGTAATTTATTTATACAAAATCAATCAATAAAATTAACAAGCATTGTACAAACAATAAACTGGTGATATTAATCCTACTTCATGAATCCAAAGATAAAACAAATACTTTCTTGCCAAACGACTACATAATCTTTAGTATCAAATTTGAAATATCTCTCGCATAACACTGCGTTGGATTATTATATCAGAGATTGTGGAAAGAACCAGATTTCAATGCAAGGTCGTACAGTCCGTTCTATCCTGTACTTCCGGCGGATATATCGGATCTAGATATATTTCGTTCATGAATGAATGCGACCTCGCATTGTGATCTCAAACATTTACTTAGAATAGGAAGAGAGTCATAAAACAACGCAATTGTGATTTTAAACAATTACTAATATAGGAAGAGAGCCATAAAACAGTGGATGCTGTCAGGAAATGGGTGCTTTTTTGAAACGTTTTAATAGGAACATTGTTGATTATACGTATAGATTTAATGAGACAAACATCATCCGCATGCGCTTTTTATAACAGTGAACGATTTTCCGTTTCGTTAAAGAAATTTGTAATAAGTCGGTTAAATACCAAACCACTTTTTGTATGAAGTATTTGCGTAATATAATGAGCAGGTAATACTTACCGTATGTAGTGACATACATTGTTTATGTTATTGATACCGCAAGCGCCGAACTAAGTAAGGGGCGCGAGATCTAATAATAAAACAGTTGTATAAGAACAGTTAGGTGTATAATCAGTTCTAAGGCGGTCGCATAGAGTCGTAGGTCCGTATTACAGAACGATTCTCAGTCATCGATCTGTGCTCAAGCAGAGATTTCATTAATAAAGTCATTAATTAGTGAATGAAATCTCTGCTTGAGCACAGATCGATGACTGAGCATCGTTCTGTAATACGGACCGTAGAGTAGTTCCTTCATAGCCTTTAAGACGCGTGTCCACGCATAGCCCGTTTACAAATCTTTACTCTGACTAATTAATAAAAATAAAATATGCAACCGCCTTAAAACTGCAACTAAATGTCCTGATGCAACTGTTCTATTATTAGATCTCGCGCCCCTTATTATAGGTCGGCGCTGGCGTCTTCAATAACAACGTATGTCCCTACACCGTATAATATAAGCATGTGCAACTATAGTCTACGAACTAGTTACTCTTTACTAGTCTACTATATAAAAATAAGTCGGGTTTTCCTTCCTGACGCTATAACTCCAGAACGCACGAACCGATTTCCACGGTTTTGCATTCGTTGGAAAGGTCTCGGGCTCCGTGAGGTTTATAGCAAAGAAAATTCAGGACAAACCAACGTATTAAGTAGATGACGCCGGTGCGTGATACATTGTTTGACAGCTACTGTTACATAAAACGAAGCCATCTGGTGCCGAAACGGAGTTCGCCGGGTTTGCTAGTTATGTATAGGTATCTTATATTTATGTGTGGTCTTACTAGGTGGTAAGACATTTCTGCAAAGTTCGTCTAGGTAGGTACCACTGCTTTGCCAGTTATACTGCCACCATGCAGTAGTGTGCAAACACTACTGTGTTCCGGTTTGAAGGGCACTATCGCTATTGAAATTACTAGGCAAATGAGACTTTATGATCTGATCAAACAGTAATCTTATTACTACACTGTGCTGGTGTCGATGTATATACGGTAAGTATTACCTGCTCATTATATTACGCAAATACTTCATACAAGTGGTTTTTTATTAGCTCGCGTGTCTATTTAGATTCTGACAAAGATTGGCCGCCGTCCGAGTAAGTTAGGATCAAAACCTACAGACTAAACTACCTAACCTATTTAATTTTTGAGTTTGTTACATTTAGCTGGCTTTTATTTATTTATTTATTTTTGGGAAGACCTTTTATTTTATCAAGAAGCTTTTCTTACATTGTAGAAACATGTTACACATTTGGAAGCCAATTAAAGGTCCTCACGTCTAGCGGTATAGTAGCACTAATGCTTGAGCACGCAATAATGAACACCTGATTTTACAAATAATAATTAAACTTTGACAAAGATCGGAAAACATCGGATTTGTGCTATTCTGAATAAGTAAGTACCGTAGTACTTACTTATTCAGAATAGCACAAATCCGATAATAAGGAAAATTAATAAAAACTTTACTAACATATTTTGAATCTGTACCTGCTATACCTTTACTTTACTTTACCTACTATATGTTTTTCAGTTACATATTAATATATTATATACATATTATTATTTTCCATTTTGTGTAAAAACATTTTATTCATGTGATCAAAATTACTTTGATATTCATAGCTTATATTTAAACTTTTATGAGGTCGAGTTTTTCACATTTTTATCATCTTGTTTATAATCTTACATAATACAAAAATTATAATTACACAATAATTGAAGTAAAACTTCTTTACGCACGCTTGAATTGGAGAGTAAGCCGGCGAGGTGAACGGAAGTTGAAAGCTGTGGGTAAACGTAGATTTCCACTGTCAACATAACAAAGTTAAAAAATTGTATTACTATGTTGGTATGTCTGGTAAAATTACAATTTATAATTGTCAATATGGCGACATTAGCATTAAACAAAGCAAAAACAAAGTTATACCGACCGATAGATTGAGCTAAGCTAAAGAAGTTGTGCTTTAGATCTTACGGCTGAAGTAAGCCGTAAGATCTAAAGCACACTCGTTTTTTTTATTTATACTAGTTAAGCCTGCATGATCAGAGTTTCTATAATGTACCATAATTTTAAATTAATAAGCTATAATTTCTCTATAATGCCAACAATGTTCTTTTAAAAATCATTCAAAATCATGATTCTCTAAATGCCGCCCTATAGATTTTTATGAAAACCTTTTATGTTTTATTTTTATTCTAAAGCAAAAGCAATTAAATTTCCCAAAATTTTGTAATGTAAATAAGTTGAAATACTGCGAATAATACTGCAAAAAAACCATGGCATAAATTATTTTTATACCCGTAAAATTCCATCATGCTTTGACATTAGAGACGTTTCTTCACTTTTTATAGTCTTCGTAGCCTGGCCTTTAAGGCTCAGTGGGTCTTGGCCTTTATGAGCCCGATTGCATTTTTTGATGATCGTTCAACACTTGTCCACCAACTTCCGTTTATTTAGCCGACGATAGGTATACATTCTAATTTACTTGTTGTCTAATATAAATTTAATTCGGAGCGTTATTAATCACACTTTTAATTTCAATTTGATAATGCTATTACTCCATGCTAATAGAAATTAATGGATGCAAATTTATCAATTTGGTAACCTGATTATAGTAAACCGGTTGTCATTATAAAAATGCAATTTCTAAGTTATTTAAAGGCTATGCACATTAACGAGGCAAATGGCATAATGTTAAAAGGCATAAGCCAAGTTAATATTAGAATGTTAAATATGTAAAGGACGATTTACTGATGACTATGATGCGATGACGACATTAAAATAAATACAGTAAAGAAGTGATGATGATATTCAAGACTAAAACCAAAGCCGGTAAAAATATTGTTAGTCAAGAATGTTGAAAATGCGTTTAGATAATTGCAGAATGATTCCTCATTTTCTGCTCTTTGGCCGTGTGATCCTGGTGGTGTGCGAATAGGACCTTTTCTCTTCCCGTGGGTTCCTTAAGAGCTGGCTAAGAGAATGTTCAGGGAATGCAGCATTGCGATCACCAAACCGCCTACCAAGCGTGGCAATTATGGCAAGACCTATGATAAGCGTCCAAAGTGGCGTTTTATGGGGAGAGCTGTATTCAGCAGTGGTTGGCTTCCAGCTGTCAAATGACAAGACAATAGAGATTACTGACTATTATGTATGTATTTTGATCTAACCCATAAGTCATTTAGCAATTAAGACGCTTTGTCGAGAGAGTCATTCTGCAACTTAGACCTTTTGTTTACATAGACTTTTACAATCCAAACTATATGTAATAAGTAATAATGAAAGGATCTATATTAACCTTAACGATCTCATTAGGTATTTCACAAATTTCTTGCTCCAAGACATGCTGCTTAATTTAATCAGGTATGGCCATCGGGTGTTTCGATATTACAAATTGGATATCGTACACTGTGGCGGTAACACGAGCTACTTATGCGCGTGTTGTAAGACTTGTGCGACCCAGGCTCGCAAGTCTTACTTGGCTTAATAATTGTGAGTGCAATAGTGGGGTAATATTGGTTTGTTTCGCTGCTGGATTAAATGAAGATGCGAAGAAAAGACTTTGTTCGTAAAGATTTATGATCTCACATCGAGCCTACTCACATACATCTTAAATTGAATGTAGTACGTTTCTAAGGTTCGTATTACAGAACGATGCTCAGTCATTGATCGGTGCTCAAGCAGAGATTTCATTCACTAATTGATCACTTTATGAATGAAATCTCAGCTTGAGCACCAATCGATGACTGAGCATCGTTCTGTAATACGGACCTTCGTTTCTAAAGCATTCACGCTCACTAAAAAGCTTCTTCTTGCGGCGGCATAGTGCGTCGGGTTGTCCTCTTCTCTCAAATTTGGTCGGGGAGGGCAATGACTAAGCACATGCGTCAAGCTCGTGAACGGGTGCTGCTTACGGGAGCTGGTCTGCTCGTGGCGTATCCGCCAATAGAAATAAAGTCTTTCATATTTCCGATATTTAAATGTTACATGGTGTCCAAAATTGTAAGAAGAAAAAAATATGTCCCACTCGTATTGATTTTGTTAAAACAAAAACACAACAAACAAATATGTAAGAAGTATATTAAAATAGAGCACAGGCCCAGAAAACTGTGGTAAAGCAGAATTAAAAAAAATTTAGTTAGTAAAAACAGTTATGCATATTCATTACAAAATTGATCCACCACGGTGTACCTATCATGTCTATCTGGTTATTTTCGTAACCAAACTCCTGCGCATGCTAATTTAATCCCGGCACGACCGCTAGATACAGTGGAAAGTAGTGACTTGAATTTCGGTGATTATAAACTAGCTGGCATGGAGCTATGACGGCTATGCGCTCAATGGCGAGTACGAAGAGTATGGGTAATGTCATGCCTGATCTTAAACTTACAGTACTTATAACTCGAACGTATCTTTAAAATGTAGATCTAATATATTAATAGTAAGATTATGATCTAACCCATAAGTCATGTAGCAAGTAAGTTGTTTTTCTTACAAAGTATTCTGGAACGTAGACCTTTTGTTTAAATAGATTTTTACAACCCAGACTATGACCATAACCCATTCGACAGTATCATAGTAATAATTAAAGTGCCTATGTTAACTTTGTTTGTAGCGTAGTAGTCAAAATGCAATTCGTGGCACCGATTTATAGATTTTCAATGTTTACACTTTTTTAATTAATGAGCTTAGATACCGTTTTCCATTATCGTAGCACTTGGATAGTGTCGAAATGTTTCCCGTGTGTCGCCAGTCATTACGGGCTACTCCATATTCTGTAAGCGAAGTGATTTCTTGTTGCAGCAAAAAATGAGGGCCTCATGCTTCATTGGAGCTGTTAAGAACTAGCTTATAAGCGTTCGATGTAACTTTTTTTTTGGCTCCACACTTTTGTGTATTTAGCCAGTGTCAAATAATTTTATTGGTAAATTCTCGAGTTAATTAATGTATATGTATATATGTCAAGGCAAGTCACATTCCAAGTCATCAAGTCATAGTCTAGTCTAGTCAGGTCATACTCCTAGTAAAGTGGTGTCAACTTTACCAGAAGCTTCTATGGAGTTTTGGAAACAACATGAAAAGAAACGTTTCACCATCATTATACCACTTTACCACACTCATGCCAGTAGTCTAACACTTAACGAATAAAATGCCACCAATTGTATGCACTATCACTGAAAATAACATAAGTTTTGGAAAATAATACAGTGCGGTGACGCGATCTTTTTCGTTTTCCCGCCAAAACTCCGATGTAACTATTTTAAAATTTGAATTTTTAATATTGCCTAAATATTTGTTTTTTCTCTAATATGTGGTACTAAATGAGGCACGTCATTTATTATGAACTATTGGCGCCGGTTACGTGCTGACGCTCGCGAAGCCCGCCGCCTTGAGTCAGTTACTGGCTCCCAGAAGAAGGACATTGAATAAGTCCGAAATCTGAAAGGAGTAATTTCAGATTTAATTGACGTGAGTTTAGACGTTATTAATGTCAAAATAAGTTCCAGTTTAAACTTTTTGCAAAACCATACGATACAACGTAACGTTTTGGGCAAGCGTGCTCCACCTTAGACAACTTCGTCACTTACCATCAGGTGAGTTGTTGTCAAACGCATGCCCATTTTATCATAAAAAAAAAAAAAACGTAACGTAAATGAAAGATCTTACCTTATTATTTACCTATTTAATAAGCGTAGTCAGAATAAATTAGGGTGGCATTCTGATATCTGGGACACAGTATACCTATACTAATTGTTGGCAGACTAATAAATAAATACCTAATAAAAATTAATGTATAATAAATAATAGTAGTAGAGAATACTTAATATTATAGGTGACCTCTGGGCGACACATACCTATTCGAAAAAGCAGAACGTTTTACATAGTTATCATACTAAACATATATCAATATACAATAAAGAAATGATTCTATACTTCAACAGAATCATAAAAGCTCATAAAAACGTATAAATTCTACACACTCAGTGAGAAAACGGCGTGTCAATAAAACGTATTTTCATCCGGATTACTCTTCCGCGTCGATCTGCCGCGTGCGTGCTCCCTCTACTTTAGGTTTTAATTAGCTTGCAGTTATCGCACAAATCACACACTCAGAGTTAGATTGTCTCGGAAAAGACATTTTCCGTGTTAACTACATCAGAGTTTTCTTAAGGTTCCGTGATTACATTGTTATTCATCTACGATATAAGATTATTTCTCAGTGTAGGTTAATCAGGACATATAATAGAGTGATAATACAAGCTTATAGTTTTGTCTCAGAAACATGTAATTAATATATTATTAGGTCTTTACCTATGAAATTGCCGTTTTGTTTGAAAAAAGTTAGAGTATTTTTTTTTTCGAAGTTATTTATTTCTTTTATTCAAAGTAATCACCCCTGCAATCAATGCATCTTTACCAACGCTGTGGCAGTTTATGGATGCCCTTCTTGAAAAAATCAGCAGGACGGGAGACAACAAACTCTTCAAAGGCGTTTTGTACTGCCTCCGGGAATTGAATTTTTTCCCGCTAAAAAGTTGTCCAAATTTTGGAAAAAGTAATAGTCGGTAGGCGCAAGATCTGGTGAGTATGGCGGATGAGGGAGAGCTTCCAAACCCAACTCATGCAGCTTAGAGGCGGTCTGTTGTGCAATTGTAAGGGGTCGCGCATTGTCGTGAAGTAGCAGTGGAGACGACCGATTGACCAAAGCTGGTTGCAGACGTGCGAGTTTCACCATCATTGTGGTCAGTTTTTCAATGTACACATCTGCAGTAATGCTCTCGCCGTTTTGTAAAAAGCTATGATGAATCACACCAGCACTAGACCACCAAACTGTGACCATCACCTTTCTAGTGGTCATTTTTCGTTTTGCACATTGCTTTGGTACCGAACCAGGATCTAACCAACTTGCTGAGCGCTTTCGATTGTCAAAAAGAATCCATTTTTCGTCACACGTAACAATTCGGTTCAAAATTCCTTCATTTCTGTGCCTGTTAAGCAGCGCAACGCAAGTCGCGACGCGTACGTTGCGCTGGCGATCGTTAAGTTCGTGGGGCACCCATCTATCAAGCTTTTTTATCTTGCCAATCTGTCGCAAATGGACCAATATTGTTTTGATGCTAACATCAAAAGCTGCTGCCAGCTCAGCTGTAGATTGAGATTCATCAGCTTCCACAATCGCCTTTAATTCATCATTGTTGACCAAAGTTTTTGGACGACCACGAGGTTCATTTATCAAGTCAAAATTCCCAGAACGGAACCGTGCAAACCAATAACGGGTTGTACGTTCGTTTGTACAGTTCTCTCCGTAAACGTCGTTGATGTTACGTGTCGTTTGTGCCGCGTTGGTGCCACGACGGAACTCATATTCCATAATTACACGAAATTTCAAAGTATCCATTATGAGGAAAAATGTTGAAATGTAATGAAAATACAACGCTAATCAATAAACAAAAGACTTATATTGTAAATAGAATGTCATATTTTTAAAATAAAATTAATTTGAATTTAGAATTCATAGCCAATCAAAACTTTTTTTTGTTTGAAAAAGTCTGTACTGCAATACGGCAATTTCATAGGTAAAGACCTATTATAATGATTGTACATTTTCTTGTGAAATAAAAATTACTAACTATACAAGGTGGCATTTAATTCACTCTTTTGGCTGTGGGGTGCGAGCCTCGGCTTGGGCCGTTGCCGGGATAAGAGGATCGAGAAGACTACGTCCACTGGAAGAGTGGATCCCATTGAAAGTGTTCATTTTATTGTATTATATGTATGTATTTACCAACAAAAAAGTATTTAAGTATTGTATCAGTTATCTGGTTCCCATAATACAAGCTTTGCTTAGTTTGGGGCCAGATGGCGTTGTGTGAGATGTCCACACATATTATTATTATTATTATTATTTTAGGTCTATTTGAATCAAGCTCTGAGGTGACGGTTCGTCCCCCGAGACACATCTAGCGGTTTAGTATCAGTTGAGTTTAAAGATGCATTTCTCCGCTTTCCGCATCGTCCACAAGAATGCAGTTTCACTGTCGTATCTCGATACCACTCTTCCGTGGTCTGGGTCTCTCGGACCGTGGTCTGTGATACCGATATGTTCCGCTTGTTGCACCAAATTGTGGTGTGTTACTGATTTCTTTGGATCAACAACAGTGTATTAGTGAGATGAGAAAGTTTATTTATTTATTAGGTTTTAGAAGACTATCGACTATTTTAAGTTATAATACACAATAAAATGAAGTAACAAAAGCCATTAAAAAGTCTTCACATGTAGAAATAAAATGAAAACTACAAAAAAACTACATTATATACGATGTATACTAGATTAAGAAAAACAATAATTACACATTAGATAACACAACTTGAGTAGGTACATTTAACACACATTACTAAGTCTTACTACAATACAATTACTAATAAACCTCCCTCCTCGCCACCAAACGCACAGGACCACACCTGCCCGTGGGTCTATCCGACTAAGATTTATAGAGATATATATATATATATATATATTGTCGTATATATATATATATATATATATACGCACACGACCACACCTGCCCGTGGGTTTATCCGACTAAGTTTTATAAATAAACTACAACTAATAGAATAAATACACACACACACACATATATATATATATATATATATATATAGATAATATAATATATATAAATATTTATAAATGTATAATATTTTTACCTAAAATTTGAGCTGCACCAAGCCCTTAAGGCGCATGGTGTAAGCGCAACGACAGGTGACCATTCAGTGCAACCGCTCCAGTTTCATTGTTGCGTCAGCACCCGTATCTGATAACTATTGCTTAATGGACCTTAGGCTATGTGGGGTCCAAGTGAACGGTTTGCATTTTAGTACCTACGTCAGTTTACTAAAGTTAATATTTTTTGGAGAGTTTAGACACTTGCTTTTATGTGGTACTATCTGCGTCCCGCTTTCACCTTCGTGGTAAAAAATTATAATTTTCCGCTCAACTTTCTTAATTTTTTCCTGACAATAATAAATAAAAAACACATATATAATACATATAAAAAAAAATTAGCGAAATAAATCCACGCGTAACGCAAGGAATTTTCCTTGCGTTCCTTGGAACGCCAACAAACCAAGAACCTTGAACCAAGGAACGCAAGAAAAATTCCTTGCGTTACGAGTGGATGGATTTCGCTAATTCTTTTTTATATATGTATTATATATGTGTTTTTTATTTATTATTGTCAGGAAAAAATTAAGAAGTCTATCTATCTAGTCTAGTCTATTAAGAAGTCTATTAAGAAGTGGTTATCTATTTAGATAACCAAGGGAAATAGATACATTTATATATATGGATTCGTGGAATTATGAATCAATTTTTTTATGAAAAGCTTTATTTTATGATTATGACTGGTTGTGGCTCACATGCATAACTAAATTAGGACCGTTGGAGCCAGCAGACTTTCCGCTGACTTGTCAAGCTGACTCGTATTTACACCAAAAAAAATTTCGTTCTGGACACATTATTTTCCAATGAATTTTTATTATATAAGTTGTTTCATTGTAGGACACTTAATATTTATCAACAGCATTGAATATATCATTTATTAGTGGTTTCTCTTAGAAGTACAAGAAATTGTTATGTATAGCTTTTAATGCTAAGAGCTACAGAAATTAAAAGCCGATTAACTTGTTAAACCTTTACTATATTATGTATCCGCTACAAAGCAGCGCCTTTGCTACGTAATAAATGTAAATCTAAAAGCGAAAGGACAGACAAACTTGCAGCCAGGAAAGGCCAGCGTCCAGCGGGACGCATGTCGCAAGGCTTTGTCGAAGCCATTCCGATATCAAGCGCTAATACTGTTGCGGTATTTCATTGCATAACCCACTATTCCTGCGTGGTATGCAGATATAGATTTAAGTGGTTATTTCATAATATTCTTGCTGTAAGGTTCTAGTTACTAAGGAAGCTTGGTTATCCTAGCAGATAGGTACATATTTTACCTGTACATTTTTAGATAATTCAAAAGGTGGTCGTTCAGGTTTTGATCCAACTACGAGTATTTGTACGCCATATTCAAAAATTAAATTAAATGAGTATATAACATATATACTCATTTAATTTAACGGTGGGACCATGATCCTCATAGTTGCTGGATGGGACCCTAGATACAGGGAACCTTAGTTAGGGTCCAAGGTCTATGTGATCGTTGAGCGTTATTATTATCATACTAGCTGTGCCCCGCGGTTTTACCCGCTTGGTGATAAAAACTGTAATGGTGATAATGACGTCCTATTCTCAGACCTACTTACACACAAAATTTCATAAGTATCGGTCAAGCCGTTACGAAGGACTTTTGTTACAAACACTGTGACACGAGAATTGTATATATTAGATTATTATTATACTACACATTAAAAGTGCAGGTTCAAGATTTGCTTTAAAGTTACGCAATCCTCATTTGTCAACGCGACAAGTGCTAATGTTAGTGTTGACGTAATGAGAGCAAGTGATATTAATTAAGTAATACTGAAACAATTACTATACTTCGGAGGATTAATGATGCAATGATAAATAGATTTCGACTGTTAAAATTAATTATTGATTTGACACAGTTTCATTGGGTTCGTTTGTAAAGTTTCTAGGAGTTTAATGTCGGTAGGAAATTTCTACTCATTTTTTTTTGTTCCTGTAAAATCATGCTTTTTTATATTTTACTTCAAACTTGTCTAGCATTTGACCACGCTCTCACCTGATGGGAAGTGACGATGCGATCGAAGGTGTAGCATGCTAGCCAAGTAAATACCTATTCACTCTTCTTTTGAACACGCCCGGGTCAAATTTCGCCGGAAACACAGACGCTGGCAGGGCATTCCATTCCTTAGCCGTTCTAATTATGAACGAGGAGTCAAATCGCTTGGTATGAATGGGTGGTATTTCGACCACGAAGGGATGGCGCTTAGGCGAGCGTCTAGTAGTCCGGTAGTGGAATGGTGATGGGGAGTTATAAATAGTGTAACTAACACAACTTTGTTTTATATAAATAACAAATCATATTCAGATTGATTAACTATAAGCCCTACATTTAAACCAGTAACTGAAGGTCAGGACACTTGACAGTTTAATATGTATTATTGCCCACAAAGTGGAACAAACAAAGGTAAGTCTGTGTAAATGCTCCTAGTAGACCTTGATGATAACAGCGATATATACCAACCAGAAGGTAAAATGTCAGAACTTTGATAACATCTGGTGTCCTTAATTTTGTTGAGAAGGTCGTACTTTGGGATATTGATTGTCCATTGGACAGCCTCTGTGGTGTGTTGGTTGAGCAGGTCGTCTCATAATACGGAGGCGACGGGTTCAATTCCCGCAGCACGACAAATATTTCTGTACAGAAAAAATCGCAACTTGTTCTGAGTCTGGGTATTGTGGGACCATGGTCCTCGTAGTTGCTGGGTCTAGTAGTTAGGGTCTAGGAACTATGTATGTGATCGTTGGGCGTTTTATTATTATAGTCTCGACAGATACTGCGGTGTGACGACCATACCAATACAAAACGTATTCGGTATCCTTACCTTATTGAGCCTTATTGATGGGCCCATGAGGAATCGAAGATATAATACCTATTTCCAGAAAATGTGAAACATTCCCGAAACTGCCAAGAATAAATACCCCATTTAAAATAGTATAAGTATATTATTAGGTACATAATAGAATGGGTACTTACTTTATTAAAATTACTTCAATAATAATAACAAACAGAAATACGCAACGGTTAACGATCATAAAATACAGTTAGAGATGAGCAACGAAGAAGTCGCACATCAATACCCTAACGTGACCGACTTTCATCACATTCAAAAAGATTTTAATTAATAGTTGTCACATAAGACGAAGCCCCGTTACTTGAACTGCTACAGTCATTCGTTAAAGTTAAAATAAAAGAAATACGAGTACAACCAACTCGCGATTACACGACATTACGAAAGGCTTGGAATGTGTTGTGTTTGTGAGGTAAAATTGTTGCAGTGCCATAAAAATAAGAAAAAATGACTAATTACTCAGTCCAAGAATGATTTGTAAAGATATGTTGTTCATCAAACTTGCCTAGTGATAGCCTGAACAATGGGTGAACCAACAAAAACTGCAAATTCTGGCTGGGGTCGAAAACAAATGAATATCAGATACACATGTAAATACGTCACTTCTGACGTCATACTCTACTACAAGTATCGGCAGTAAATAATGCATGTCGATATAAATAAGGAGAAATCTATAAATGAATAGTCAGCTAGGTTAGCTTCGGAGAGCGTCGTCTCTGAAACTCAGAAAAAAATCGTAGGCTAGTTTCTATCGGCTTCGTAGAACATTGTCTTTTACACTTAGAAGGAAATAATAGGCTAACTTGAGCTTCGTAGACCAGTGTCTCGGTTACTTTCAGTACATTATTTGACGATTGGTCACTTTGACGATCCTCTAAGAAGACCATAGTCTGTTATCTGTACTTAACGGTATTTGTACTTAATTAAGTTAGAAATTTTAATATAGATAGAAAAAAAACTGAAGTTTTTACTACCCCCTGCAATTATCGTACATCTTCTTGGCCTTTTGTCAATCTTGCTTATATCACTTCAGCACAGTGACTTTCACGCTAATTACCTGCAACAAAAAATTTAACTTGTTAATATTTTTTATTCATTTAAAAACTTTAGTAATTGCTAAATCGCGGATTACATGGCATGGACACCTAAAAGTCAAGGAAAAACAGCAAAACGTCACCATGTTGCGTTATTTATTAGCTTAGTATTCACGGTTGGATTCCCATAACATACATTTTTACTTAGTTGACCAATTTGAAAATGTTTAAGAATTTTTCGTATATTTTAACAACTCGACACTCTATGTTGCGATAAGTTTTTCTCTAACTACAATAGGTTATGTTGCTAATGGGTTTTAGTGATTTCCGTATTATGATCTAAAAACCAAACTGCGTACATATAGAATTAGAATAGTCTTTTGACTCTACCCTCTGTAAAATTGGCACCTACAAATTTAAACTTTAAACGCATGTTATAGAATCAACTACAATTAATGTCCAAACGAATTAAGTTATTCTTAGTACCGTCTGTTTTATTTATTTTCCACACAATAATTGTAAAAATCGATATTCGTTGCATCAAAAAGGAAGCTACATATAAATGCCATTTTTGGAATACGGAACTTATAGCCAGTCGCGTTACTAAATAAATAAATAAGAAATGTACCATATTATTTATATGTATATATTAGTAAACACACGTATGTGCTTTTATCGAGAGATTACGCAGAAAGCTTATTTAAAGAAATTTACGAGAAAGCAGAAATACCAATTGCGTTCATTTATATTCTAAAGCAATAAAATGCCAATATATCACGATCACTGAATCGTTTGCTCCTCATCAAAATTTCTCTTTTAAACGTTTTATTACCTTAGTATTTAAAATTGTTAATGGCTTTTTTGAAATCTATTTACTGTGAATTTTGAAAATGTCAATATGTCAAAATTGTGTGTTTACGGTTTTATTTAGTGTACTTTATTTTTGACTGGCCTGATAACTCAGTTGGTAGTATTGGAACACACTCGTTTTGTTAGTAATGTGTATAAACTTTCGAAAGTAATAGACCATTAGAATCTTAGGGCTAGTCACTGTGTTAAATTATAAATAGCAAATTTAAATTTTTATTAAATTTTTCCTTGGCAATTTATTTTGACACAGTTCCTTTGATTTTATTCAACTATCACCAGTTTACTGTTGCATTTGTTTCTGTAACAAAATCTCGTGTATAAACTCTCACGCATTAGAATAGTAGCAGAGTTAAGATAACAATCTGGTTGCGTAATAGTTTTCTCTGTGTTGACATGTCTACCGAGTTCCAAGTCGGTGCCTATTGTCACAGATGTAGCAGAAAGAATGCTCTAATACCGTAGCTATTAAACCCTTTATTACATGAGCGGATGTATTGCATTCATTGTCTTCCTTAACAATTATATGTGCTTATAACGCGTTGGTTTTCCTTCAATAAAATGCAGTAAAACCTGCTGCTGTCATTTATAAGCTTGAATTAAGAGAGATTTTACAGTAATGAGATAAAAACCGGAAAAACAAAACACGGTAAAAAATAAAAAGGGAATATAATGTACTGAAAAAATAATGTACCGTTTTAGTTTTTTATAATTTATTAATTGGATAGATACACTTTATACAGTTATAAAAAATCACCCTATGATAATATTTTTTTTTATTAATTTAGTAAGTTACTTTTTAAAACTTGATTTTTCCAGTTCTGATTGTGTATAATATTAATTTTTAGTTTGTATTTATGTATTAATTATTTATTTTTAAGCAAATGCTGTTAATAGATTGTTATAATTATTAATCATAAGTTAGAAAATTACTTTCAAGTTTTTCTTACTAATGCTAGTTAACTTGTGTAAGCCATGTTAACCATTCCATTAATTAACAATAAGTGACCCTGTACCATTTCGCACACACACTTCCAACATTTATAGATTCCCACAGCTTACGGAAACATAAAGTAACTAAAATGACTGGTACCAGATTGTAAATCGTGATACCCGTGTCAGGGCTAAACATAACTTAACCATAACTTAACGAGTAACTTATAAATTAAGTTGCATGTGGTATTACCGTGAAGGTTGAAGTTTATGACTTGCGGAATCTCTTATTAGAAGCGATTGATTGGTCCGTTAGACCTTGCCAGCATCCCGAGTTTCTTTTGTTTTTCTTTAAATTACTTTAACAGTGTTACGTGTATAATTTTTCCTGTTACGTAACACGTCGGGAAGTAGCGTATTATATAATTAGCACCTTGTGAATTAAACTCAATAAAATTGTTATTATTTTATACAGATAACTAACTTACAGCTTACATACAAATAGTAGTTTATTGCAAAACATAAGGTTACATCGTAAAAGTATTTATTACATGCAGGTCGGCTCATAACCCGGAGGCGGCGGGTTCGATACCCGCAGCAGGGCAAGTATTTGGCACAGAAAAAAAGCGCAAATACTTGTTCTGAGTCTGAGTGTTGTGGGATCATGGTCTTCGTAGTTCCTGGGTCCCTAGACACAGGGAATCTTAATTAGGGTCTAGGATCTATGTATGTGATCGTTGGGCGTTATTATTATTAATATTATTATTATGCTTTAAACTGGGAGAGGTAATTGCGATCAACGGCCGTTGCACCAAATGCGGGTTGTTTTGTTAGCTGAAAAGAAAACTTATTCCCATTTGTACTAAACTTCGACAGCTCCTAAGTTAAATACAAAATGAAATAAGAGTATTTAGTGTGATTCCACTAAATCCAGATAATAAGATCATCTATATGGGGGCAAAGGGGTCGCAAAGGATTATAGTAGATAAATTAATGATAATATTTAAAAAACCTGAAATTAAAATAATAAGTTATAAAAAATATTATTATTATTATGAAATTTAAATTAATGTAATAATAATAAATATATTTATTACACTACTAAAATCAACAGTTACTTTTTATCTTGGAATATTAGTTTAGGGAAAAGCGGAAAACCGTGAAAATTGCAGATATAACCGCAGGCTATTTCTACGTTTCATTTTTTTTGTATGTGGTTGCTACCTATTTATAATTGACTAGCGGCCCGCCCCGGCTTCCTACGGGTATTTTACATAATCTATCTATCGCCTATGTTCATCAGGGGTAATGTAGGATTATAATAATGAAAGAATTTTTCAAATCGCTCCAGTACGTTTAGAGCCTATGCAATGCACACAAACAATCAAATCTTTTCTCTTTATAATATACGCTTCAGGCCGTAGCTTCGCCCGCGGCGTGGCCCATTGGAAAATAATTCAACCACCTATTTCACCCTCTTAAGGGTGGAATTTAGAAAAATCTTTTCTTAGCGGATGCCTACGTCATAACATCTACCTGCACGCCGAATTTCAGCCCGATCCGTCCAGTGATTTTGGCTGTGCGTTGATAGATCACTATGTCAGTCAGTCAGTCACCTTTGAGTTATATATATTTAGATTAGTATTAGTATATTAGTTCGCATAATCCTTAGGTAAGCCTAGATGATCAGCATTGCGATTTCACCTGAGAATTTTAAGCTTTGCTAATAGCGATCTTGAACTCTAGCCATATTTAGATAATCCTAAATGCCGTACGTTTTGTCCACGGGCGTTTTAATATGCTCAGAGACAGATTTTTGTTTTTGTTTTAAATACCAGCATTAGTTTTCGATAAATTAATAATTTCATTTTCTTAAAGATCAAGCTACGTTATATCTAGGTATCAGTGGAAAATAATGGGGAATCGAGAAAAAGAGACAATCTCCCATTGAGTGACAGAGAAGACGCTCATTATTATCTCGACGTGAATTGTTCACCACCAGCAGCTACTTATCCATTCCATCCCACTTTCTTGTGACATCTTTGTTACTTCTTTACGCTCAAACGGCTGAATGTTTTGGATGAAATTCGGTACCAAGATAGCTTATACACTGGATTAACATATTAACATATGGGTTACATATTATCCCGGAAAAATGAAAAGCTCCCGTGGCGAATAATTAAAATACTTTTTATCCGCGAGTGAAACCGCGGGGCGCAACTAGTACATACTAAATTACATCGAGATATCGAGATCTTTAGGCGTCGAAACAGTATCTACATCAAAAACTTAACGTTTTACAAATAATGAATCAAAATAAAATATTCTATTGACAAAGTTTAAAATTTTGTATGCAAAAGAGTTGTTAGTGAAACTATCTATGTAACAAAAGTATGTAACATATAAAATGTAAATCACGGCACATCTTACATTTACCTTTTTTTCTTAATTTTCTGTGATAAAAATAAAATACCCCATTGATCACGGTAGTATAAAAATTCATACAATTTGGTGTATAGATATTTTATGGACATTTCATACAGCGCCATCTAGCCCCAAACTAAGCAAAGTTTGAACTTTGGGAAGCAGTAAACTAATACAATACTAAGATAGTTTTCGTTTGTTAATCAATAGAATACAATATAACACTCAGCCACAGATCAAACATCGATGTTCATCACGCAAATGTTTGTTCTGGGTGAAAATCAAACCCACAACTTACAGCTCAGAAGGCAAGGTTACTACCAACTGAACTATCGATTCGCTTAATTTTGAAAGCCACTCAAATCCATACATATAATATTCAAAGTCCTGACTGACTGCCTTATATATCAACGCACAGCCTAAACCGCTGGTCCTAGAGACTGAAATTTGGAGGATGTGTTCTTTGTAAAGTGTAGATATTCACTAAGAAAGGGTTTTTCGAAATTTCGTCTTTAAGAGGGTGAAATGGGTGATTCAATTATCTATGAAAAATATTCTTCGTTTCCTATAGGCCACGCGGGCGAAGCCGCGGGCAGAAGCTAGTAACTATATAAACCGATTAAGTTTCACTTATATATACATATATTAGTAGGAATACAATTTTAACACCTGTGTACAACGAAACCTGTTACTTAAGCTTTTAAAACCATAACAATTACTGCAGATTTCTGATAACCTTGACGTCTCCTTTCGATTACACTCAAACGAGTTGAAAACCACTTTCATTGAATTTCATACAGCTTTGTATAATTAAACAAACATTTACTCGAGCTATATATGGTACATGTATTAAATCTTCTGTGGTATTAAGAAGTATTTTTTAACTGTATACCAATGTAGCAACACAATTGTTTCTATATAAACTATATTAGCTGCGCTCTGCGGTTTCACTCGACAATAAAATGTATCCTATGTGTTAATCCACTACCTAGTGGATTAAATAATAGTGGATGGAATAGCTTATATACCTATATAAGCTATCTATATTCCAAAATTCATCCAAATCCGTCCAGCCGTTTGAGCGCGAAATAATAATAAACATCCATATGAACTGCGTGTTTATTATCTCGTCTGGAACACCAATTCATGACGGGGGTAGTTCTATAATAACAGCCTTGCTAAAGCGGGTATCACACTACACGTTGTTCAGGGTCCCTTTCTCTAAATCAGGCTAGTGTAATAAGAGAAAGAGAGGAAGGGTCCCTAATTAGGGTGACCGGACGGACCCAGTAGCCTTGCTCCCTAAGCGCACTTAATATCGGGAAGTGTAATAACACAAAGAGCAGTTAGGGCGCTCAGTCGTCACATGGTTAGGGTGGAGAGCGGTTGTGTGTGTTAATTACTAGGTGGTAGGACTTTTCTACAAGATTGGTCTAGGCAGGTACATAACGATAGGTAGGCCACCGCTTTGCCAGTTATTCTACCGCCAAATAGTAGTGCGCAAGTACTGTTGTGTTCCGGTTTGAAGAGCCATGTAGCCAGTGAAATTACTGGGCAAATGAGACTTTATGACCTGATCTCACAGTCTAGTAGTCTTACTAGATTGTGCTGATGTCTCAGGATGACGTGCGCAGTGCAGTGTCACGCGAAACTCTATACTTTAGAGTTCCAAGTGACACTGCAACTGACATGGGCAGCCGTGTCGTTTAAAATCAGGCGAACGCATAGCTCGTCACGTCATTCATCAATAAAAAAATTCTTAATTAATAGTCATGGATGCTACTACTAAAGCCGTGGCGATCGCTGCTTTGTTTGGTTTAAATAATATGGTGGCAATGGTACGTCCAATTCTCTCCGCGGTAACGTTTAAACTGAATGAGGGACCAATTTTCAGTGCAGTGTAATAAGCAAGGCCCTAACTAGGGGCCACGCCCACCCTGAATACCGGGCCCTGAATAACGTGTAGTGTGATACCCGCATAAGGCAAACAAACGTACGTAGCGTTTGCAAACGGTACTTCAAGGTAAGCCTTGAAGTACCGTTTGCAAACGCGTTAGGTAAGGGATAACAAATGGTAACATCAAAGAATAAAATTAGCATTTGTTTTTTAATAAACTTATCGTTATGAAATTTTGGAGTTTTTCTTAAAAGATTTTTATTACAAAAATGTTTGGTATTTGTGGTGATATTTATTTAAGGTCCTCAAGAGTCCTATCCTAAGGTCTCGAGACTCAGGTAAATTTGTAAGCCAGGTCATTCACCCAACCCTTGAACCGGTTTAGAATTTACATTTCACGATCTTAATACTTTCTGGGAATCGAACAAAAAAGAAAAGCTTTTATAAATCATGATGATGCAGTGTGGGCGGCTAAAACCTTTATTGCACCAATGTATTTATTGATAAATCTTTAAGTTATCATGTCATGGTTTATAAAAGTCTTTTTAATCTTTATAAATTCAACATGCTCTTCAAACTCATGCTATTTCTTTTTTATATAAAATTTCCTTATACGACTAACTATATTGATCCAGCCCCAAAAGTCCAAATTTTTATTTCACGTTTATAAGAAAGCGAGCGAGTTTATTAAAATTACAAAAATTCAACGTTATTTGCTTTTTTGGCTTTCACATGAAAACGGCTGCACTGATATTAAAAGATACCTTGAAATGAACTCTTAGATTGCTTTATACAATCGAGATCAACATAGGATACGTTTTATCCCGGAAAATGATAGCTCCCGTTGGAAAACAGCAAAAATTCAGGTGAAACCATAGAATACCTCTATAGTTTTGTGTAAACTATATGCTGTTTTGTTGTGTCTGACATTCGTGCACACACTCAAGCAAAAAATTAAATTGAATACTTTGTCAAATTTATTTTTACGTAAATATTCAAATACCTTTATAACTAAACGCCATCTCTCAAATGGATTTACAACAAATTTCTTTAAACTTAGTCATTGACCTCAACATTTTTAAAACTTGATTTTGTGGTTTTACTTATTTTTGTTTTAAGAGAATGTATGCAATATGACAAAAATGAAAAAAAAACTCAATGTTTGTTGCGGTAAAAATAATCATATATTGGATTTTTAAAATAGATATTTTAACCATGACTAATAAACAAAATATAAGAAATGATCTCATGATTATAGTGAATATAATAGTTTGTCATTCAAACGTGCCATCCTTCTTCGTGTTTGATAATCATAAAAACTTAATTGGTTATGTTTAGCAGGATCTTTTGAGATATTAAAAATTCCAAAATATTTTAAAGGACCAAACTTTTTGCTTATAATAGGTCTTTACCTATGAAATTGCCGTATTGCAGTATAGACTTTTTCAAACAAAAAAAAGTTTTGATTGGCTATGAATTCTACATTCAAATTAATTTTGTTTTAAAAATATGACATTCTATTTACAATATAAGTCTTTTGTTTATTGATAAGCGTTGTATTTTCATTACATTTCAACATTTTTCCTCATAATGGATACTTTGAAATTTCGTGTAATTATGGAATATGAGTTCCGTCGTGGCACCAACGCGGCACAAACGACACGTAACATTAACGACGTTTACGGAGAGAACTGTACAAACGAACGTACAACCCGTTATTGGTTTGCTCGGTTCCGTTCTGGGAATTTTGACTTGAAAAATGAACCTCGTGGTCATCCGGAAACTTTGGTCAACAATGATGAATTAAAGGCGATTGTGGAAGCTGATGAATCTCAATCTATAGCTGAGCTGGCAGCAGCTTTTGATGTTAGCATCAAAACAATATTGGTCCATTTGCGACAGATTGGCAAGATAAAAAAGCTTGATAGATGGGTGCCCCACGAACTTAACGATCGCCAGCGCAACGTACGCGTCGAGACTTGCCTTGCGCTGCTTAACAGGCACAGAAATGAAGGAATTTTGAACTGAATTGTTACGTGCGACCACAAAATGGATTCTTTTTGACAATCGAAAGCGCTCAGCAAGTTGGTTAGATCCTGGTTCGGTACCAAAGCAATGTGCAAAACGAAAAATGACCCCTAGAAAGGTGATGGTCACAGTTTGGTGGTCTAGTGCTGGTGTGATTCATCATAGCTTTTTACAAAACGGCGAGAGCATTACTGCAGATGTGTACATTGAAGAACTGACCACAATGATGGCGAAACTCGCACGTCTGCAACCAGCTTTGGTCAATCGGTCGTCTCCACTGCTACTTCACGACAACGCGCGACCCCATACTGCACAACAGACCGTCTCTAAGCTGTATGAGTTGGGTTTGGAAGCTCTCCCTCATCCGCCATACTCACCAGATCTTGCGCCTACCGACTAAAACTTTTTCCAAAATTTGGACAACTTTTTAGCGGGAAAAAAATTCAATTCCCGAGAGGCAGTACAAAACGCCTTTGAAGAGTTTGTTGTCTCCCGTCCTGCTGATTTTTTCAAGAAGGGCATCCATAAACTGCCACAGCGTTGGCAAAGATGCATTGATTGCAGGGGTGATTACTTTGAATAAAAGAAATAAATAAGTTCGAAAAAAAAATACTTTAACTTTTTTCAAACAAAACGGCAATTTCATAGGTAAAGACCTAATATTATTCATTTAATACTAAGGGCTTTGAAATGAACACCGTATTCGTACTAGTAAATGATTTTTAGACAAAATTGCGCGTGCTATAATTAGTTACCACTTTCTTGAGAGAACTTAAAAAGACATTCTAATTATATTAAAACGGTTAGCGTGCTTACACAAAATTAAGTCGACCGTCACTCGTTTCGCAGAAAAATGTTCGTCTATTTAATAGAAAACTAATACTTTTTTGAGGAACTGTACCGATCTTCTACTTCGATTTATTGACACTAGTTGTGCCCCGCGGATAAAAAGTATTTCAATTATTTGCTCATCCCACGAGAAAATTTCACTTTTCCGGGATAAAATGTAGCCTATATGTTAATCCAGTGTATAAGCTATCTTGGTACCGAATTTCATCCAAATCCATTCAACCGTTTGGGCGTGAAGGACTAACAAACATACACACAAACACGCATACAAACTTTCGCCTTTATAATATTAGTGTGATGGAATTTGTGTACTTATCTATACAAATAGGTGCGAAAATGACGTGAATTCGACTCGTGATCTTAGTAAAAAAGTATTTAAGAAATCCTATATCCACAAAAGATTTAAACAAGCCTTAGACAAATGTTAAACTACCTTTTTGTATTGTTAAACAAACGTTTGACATCTGTCTAAGCCTTGTTTATGTATTTGTGGTAACACGGCTAATGTTTAGTTCAGTATCCAATATAATCAATTGACTTTCAGTGAAAGACAGCAACTTCTTAGTACATACCTATTCAGTCAAAACCATCATCAGGTTACGTAATACGTTTCAACTATTTGGGATAGTATAATGAAAAATACTATCTCGTAAAGCAATGTTGTGTATTTTATAAGGTCTTTTAATTTCAAAAAGGATTGCCTATCTACAAAGACATCCTAGGATTGTATATACAAAGACAACTTTACCAAAACTATTTCCAACGCAATGCAAACAGCTGGTACCTACTAATTAAAACTCCAAAAACACAACTATTCTTGCAAACATTTGCATTAACAGCACAGTCCGACCTTGTACAATCGCGATGGTTTACTGGTGTCGCGCTGGCCTAAAGATTAAGTAACTGGCACAGTAAACCACCTCCTTATACTACGTCTATACCATGTCTCACTTCTAAAGACAGAACGACGTAACTTTTAGACTTGTTCGTTGAACTTACGCTTTTCTTCCACTGCGCGGTCAGTGTTGCGACCTTTTGGTGGCATTTAAAGATTTTCACGCACATGTGCAGGCAACTTAGGTTGCAATCTCTACGTTCTACTTATTTGTTTTGTATTGTGTTTACAATTTGATAAGCTGTCACCTGCATGAATTCAAAGTCAATAGATTTATTGCAAATAGGCTATTTTAGCTCTTTTACAAGTCAAAATTATAATTACTATGTACTTAAAATTAAGTTATTGCACTAAACATATAAAATTACAAAGCGCTTGTTGTCAAATAATATATAGCAAGATCACAGTTTATGAGGTTGTAAAAAAAGAAGTTCTCTTTCTCACTACTGATGCAAGCGAACCGGTACAATACAGAACAGAGAATTTAGATCCGAAGCTTCGATTACACCTGTAAAGAAGAAGTTACAAGAGACTTTACAGTGATAAAAAATCTCGTGGTACCCTTCTAAAATTCATCATAATCGCATCAAGCTAGAATGCGTCTCAATCCTTTCGGGTGTTTACGAAACAGGAGTTTCGTAACTTATTTCAATAAAGGTATCATTTCATTCGTACTTACGTAACTATAATACACCTATACCAAAACAATTCAACGGTAGTGTCGTGTTTACTATAAAAGTCCAGGATTCTGGATGCAAGTTGGTGATGAAGTATGTGATATTCTTTTGCTTATTATATTAAGACAAAAAAATGAAAATACATTTAGATGACAAAAAAAATGTAAGCGTGCCAATTTAACATCTTCATGTGAAGTGATGAAAGCAATGCAATAGTGGGTGGTACTATTCATTTGATAATAAATTATCTAAGAAATCGCAACTTTGCAATCTGGTTGACCAACTATTTTTGCTTATTGAACTTAACAAAATAATAAATTTACAGAGTAAGAAGTAACATAAATTGATTGAGATTATTAAAGCAATCTATTGATTTAATAAAAAACAATAAAGCCTGGTAGAAATAATCTCACATAAATTATTTATGTATTTTATTTTAAAAAATTGGAGAAAAGAATATTAAGTCCCCAACATGAAAAAACCTCTATTAACTAGGAAAACTATCAACCAAGTTATCTTTTGAAACAAAAATTTCAATTGGTTCATCCTTTTGAGAGCTACTATGCAATAGACAGTCGCAAATGTACACACGTTATACTTATGGCGCCCAAAAGTTTGCGTCAGAGGTTAAAAATCAAGGCGTAAAAAAATAAAAATAGTAACCTGTAACCAACCGCTAGCAATGTTTCATCTTTCATTTTCCCTCGTCTTTCCTCTTAGTGATATATCGCTTTCTTTCTCTTGTTCAGGCCATTTATCGCAAGAGATGGTGAAAATCGGGTTTCAGTGTTATTCAATTCGGTGGTACTCGTTAGGAATCCAATGTCCTGGTAGATCTATCCAACACTTTAATCAAAAGTAAATTCCTTAGTTGTAAGAAGTAATTTTTTTTAATAGACAGTTTCGTTGGTGATGCACATAAAACCCAATTCCGTAGAAACACAAAATTATCGTTACTGTGTTAGTCAGTACAGAAAAGCGAATCTATTTTAACCGAAAAATAGCACGGTACAGTTGCAGGAAGCGAGGTAAAAATAAACATAATTTTTTACCATCAATATTCTTAGGTAACTTAGAGACTGATAGAAAAACCTTAGTCTTCGAAACATCCACAATTCCGTATCTATTATTCGCACCTTTTAAAATAGTTACTTAGCTCCACATTACAAGTAACGACGACCGATGACCTCAGACGCATTGACCTTTACGTCTTAATACGGAAAATATACTTATTATGTAAAGCATTATTGAATACCTATTGCTCAAGTCTTGGGCCTTTTAACACTTATTGCTTCAGGTATTCAAATCGTTCCCCTTTTGAATACTGGCTTCTTCAAATGTTGTGGAGAATATCTATAAAATTAAGTCTTAATTAATTAATGAAGACTTTTTAATCACTAAACAGGATGCACCGGATGTGTTGATGATCTCAAGATTATAATTAAGGTTGAAGTATTATTCGTGACTTATACATGTTTATTATTAATTTAAGGAATTCGTATGCGTAAGAGTATTTAGCTATATAGAGCTGTATTTAGTTTTTAATTTGTATACAAAAAACAGAATATTTAACATAAAACACATCTTTCATCGTTTTCGGTAAAATAAGAGCTGGAATGTTCTTTGCACCACAGTGCACTTTTAACTGTGTATCTATTGTTAATGTAAATTAGTAGTATCCGACGGAATAAAATATTTGTTGCAGTTTTCATCCTCAAGACGTCCACAGCTGAATACATGCATGCGGCTGCCGGCTGGTTGCCTCTTCTATCTATATCTATCAGATATATATGGAGTTTCTATTTGATATCTTTGTTGTTTAGAAAAAACAAACAGAACCGATCTAGGGACTAAGGAACTACGAGGACCATGATCCCACAACACCCAGATACAGATCAAATATTTGCGCTTTTTTGCGTGTACTGCTATTTGCCCTGTCTTGGCAATTGAACCCGCCACCTCCGGGTTATAAGCCGACCTGCTCAACTACCAAACCACAGAGGCTTTACAACTATGACTAAAATGTAGCTATTTCACAATAGGCAGGTACACTTGTGGAACTCGATACGATCATAAAATATGGACCACGTTGCATGATAGATATCTATTACCAAAATTGCAAATTTAATATTTTGTTAGACCTTGAGCGAACAATTTGCCTTTTGTTGTTGAGAAAATATTTTGATCGTGATGCCTGAAAAGCACTTTAGCAAAAGCTGTGCAGCGCTTCACGAAAACAGATCACGGGGCCGAAACGCCAAGATCAAAAACTCTTAAAATCATCCTCAATTTTAAAAGCACTGTTGCAAAGCGATTCTGCGCTTTATGAATAATCACACAGACGTGACGCGGATATTAAAAACCTAAGATTATGCCCAATTATTCAGCTAAAAATCTCAGCCTGTTAGCCCAACCTCAACTTATACATAATTAAAACCCAGCGCAGAAATCTCTGCGTACAAAGGAAGTCGCAAGCGTGAAAGATCAGCACAGCCACAACTAACGCGCCCATTCGTCGCAAACGCATGCGACTCGCAATTTATGTAAGTCCCTTTATCGCACCGTACCGGAAACATTTTTTGGATACGCTTTTTCACGTAATGCACACGCGTTCTGCTCTTACAAGTTTTGGCATGGCGAAAGAGGATTGCGTTAACTTAGGACTTTAGGTTGCATAACCTAAATTATGTGTATATTTTACTTGAATTACGTCAGTAATATTTAGCATGGTTCTGCAAGAATTACAGTACAATTATCAGTATGTATAAATTAAAATTCACCAAAAAGTTTGTAGTGTGCTCACCTTCACCACCATTCCAAACCATCTTCATCAACCATCCTTTTTTTATAAATTTAGCATCAACCTTTTTTCTAAAAAGCTCTGTGTATTAAAAGAGAAAGAGATGTAAATGTTTTTATACAAAAATACAGGATTTTATAAAAAACAGGTTGGTGAATGAGAAATGCAGCTAAATCTAAAATATATTACATATTGTACAAAAAATTACTCCCTATCTTCCAATCAAAATTGTCATTGGATCGATCGAGATCGCCTTGTAACGTACCTTCTAATAAACAGCTATTTGCTTAAAATTAAGTATGGGGAGTATAGTTTATCTTTATTTATTTTTATTAGATAGGTTCATGTTTGACCACATTTCTACTGATGTTAAGTGATAATGGAGTCCACGATATAGCGTGCTCGTCAATCTGAAAGTACCTATATCGATTAAAATAAAAGATTTATGAAGTGAAAACTTCCATAGGCCCGTTGAGCACTTTTTGGGTCTCCAAAAATCATGGAACTTGCGTCACCGTCACCGTACGCTTCCCACGAGCTATATGCCACAAGTTACTCTCTCCTCGCAGTCCTCAGACTGCCCCGCACATTTTTTTTTCGAAATCAGTTAATAAATATCGGAGTTCTAAGGTAAAAAACATTTTAAAAAATTACCACCTCTTTCTTTATTTGACGTTTGACAGTTGATAATTAAATGATGTATGATCTTACAACACAACATCTACAATATTGCTAATAAGCTATCTCTTTCATGCAAAAGGAAGCAAAATGAACGTAAGTATGTATTTCTGCCGCATTGTCAATCAACCCAAGCCAATTAATTAATTATTACATAAACCGTATTGTTTCAGAAAGAGTTGGTTACGGCATAAACAGCGGCAGGAAGTATGGTTTTTATGACACAAATTTTTTTTTTGCTGCATAATGAAGTCAAACAAAAAAGGCACTAATATTATTTAAAGTAATAATTATAAGACCAAGTGTCAGGTTAGGAAATACGTGTTTTGTCTGTACTAATTATTTATTTTATTTGAGATGAGCCTTACCTTACTGTTACGTAATAAAGTTAGAATATTATTTGTTTTTCAAGACTACATAGTTACATACTTAAGAGTTAGTGCCGATTGGTTAAGTCATTACACTTAAAAAGAGCAGCAAAACGTTCGGAAGTTGAAAATGTATAACTTAGTTACGAGCTATCGTTGTTGGCAAAGCAGCTTTTGCGTGTTTGCAATCACATCGGAAAATAGCTTTCCGGCAATCAAAAGCGTTCAACAATTTGCTAGGATTGCTAAATTTGTGCGTTTTAACACTAGAATATTTCCAGGAGCTATATAAATAAAGGTTCAAAGGTGAAAGGCAAATAATGTAAAATCGTTTCTGTAAAAATCATCCACGATCCTGTCTGAAAAGAACGGAAATGAAAATCAACAAAGTAAGAATATAAATTATGTATAGTACGTTTTTTTTATTCTATATGTGAAGTTTTGCCAGTTATTCTGCCGCCAAGCACTGGTAGCTAGTGAAATTAAATTTAAATGAGATTTCTAGAAATCTTATTACTAGACTGTGTAATGTCTCAAGATGACCTGCGCAGTGCAACGTTACGTGAAACTTTAATTCCGAATGATATTGCAATCTGTAATGGGCAGCCGTGACGTCATTCGTTTACATAAAAAATACACTACTCACACAAACAAATTGTCAGAACACAAAAGCCTAACAACTTAGCTAAACAAAATGATATTCTCGTCTAAAGTAATCATTGAGTGCCAATTGTCACTCCGTGGTACTTTGGGGGACCTTTCGAAAGTGCTAATCTGTGGTCAATGCTATCATGCCCGTGCGATATCATACAAGGTGCTAAAAAACACAATTCATCACATATTTATAGTGTGTGACATTTACTTTTAAATACTACTTACTGACAAATGTGCATAAACTTTTTTTTTACTTCAAACTCGTCTAGCATTTGACCACGCTCTCGCCTGATGGGAAGTGACGATGCGATCGAAGGTGTAGCATGCTAGCCAAGTAAATATCTATTCACTCATCATTTATTGACTGGAAAGCCGTTGGATGCAAGATGCAAGCGGTCGCTCAAAGTGGTGCACTTAGGTGAGACCTACCTATGTTCAGCAGTGGGCGTGCTGCCCACGATGCAATGATGATGATGAATAAATTTCAAAATAACTGTGTCTGTCTGCCTGTATAGTTTAGCCGACGTAACATATAAGTTAGTAATAAGATAACAAAAAAAAGTCGTCGAGTAGAAGCCGAACAATACACTTGTGCACCGAAACACCATTTTTAATTACCAATATGCAATATATTACATGCATCATTAACGACTACCCTCTGTGGTGTGGTGGTTGAGCAGGCAGGCTCATAACCCGGAGGCGGTTTGATTCTCGCGACAAAACAAGTATTTTTGCACATAAAAAAATGTTCTGAGTCTGGGTGTTGTGGGACCATGATCCTCGTAGTTTCTTTCACTATACACAGGGAATCCTAGTTAAGGTCCAGGATCTATGTTTATAATCGATGTGCGTTATTATTATTATTATTACCTTTACACTTTTCACGATGGTTAAACTATTCTTACTGAATTGGTGTTGAGATTAGAATCCTGAAAAAGGCTTAAAGGGAGGATACTTTTAATCAGAAGCTTTAGATCACGTGAAATCACAAAGTTTTCTTTTTTCTCCTTTTTCAAGCGAAATTTTTATTCGGTATTTATCCAACTACGAATAAAAACAGTGATACAAGAATATTCATGTAAATCCAAAAGGAAAGGTGATGATGATAATTGAATTATATTATTAAGTGTATAAAAATCTTTTACATTTCTAATCAACCTTGAAATAAGATTAACGGGTAGATAACTAATTAGCATACATTTGTATGTGTTTATCGTAGATTTGTATGTATCAAACTTGACACCATGACCCACGGTGCCTAAGTTATGCTCGGCCCACCGACAGGTTCTTTGCGAAATCACTGTTTTATAGATGGAAGTTCTACACAAAGCTATTTTGTAGTTTAACTCGAATTATATTGGTTTGAGACTGTATCAAGCTTTGTAATAAGGTAAAGTTTTCCATTTTTTTTTAGAAAAGAAATTTGAAAATTGAATTCTACAAATTACCTGCTTTACTACGCATAAAATATTTAATACGATATTCCGGGAGCTAAACGATATTTTGACGAATGGAAATATCATTAAGTATCATTAGAAAATATTTTAATTGTTAGTATTTTTTACGATACTTCTATCTCTTACTCTGTCACTCTCTTTCCTTCTCAAGAAAACCAGAGTCTTAAAGATGAGAATGTTCTCTATTAAATTCTCTATTATTTTAAAAGTCAAGTCAATTAAAAAACATTATTTTTCATGTCAGTTACGCCCTAGTAAGGAATCGGGTGACCTATTCTGTGGAATCAAGTTTTATTTTAGCATACTTTTCGGTACGTGCAACATCTATGCGCAGCGAAATTAAGTTGCACTATTGAAAAATACATAAATAATGAAGTGCTGCGATGCTGCCTTGCCAAAGCTCAACTTATTTACTCCTTACCGATAATGAAGTACTGTGCAAACCATTACTTATAACCAATACCAGGTCAAACATCACTTGAACATTGAACAGTACACAGTCACAGTACACACACACACACAGTACACACAATACACACACACACACACACAGTACACACGTCATTAAGTCAACATAAATCAAGCAATAGTGGTAAATTAAAATAATGGACATGGGCTGCAATATCTAGACATGATTTTACATGACCATCGCTTATAGCTAAGCCTATTTAATTCAATGACGACATGACGATATTGACCTTCAGAATTCATAAATATTAAATTAGATGAATCCGAAATCCCAATTTAAATATTTTATCGATTTGTCTTACTTGAATCTGATATTGCTGGTCTATCATATATTTACTCAGGGTAAATTTATTTATTTATTTATTTTTATTTATTGATGGTTGAAAGGTGTTTTTAATTATTTTAAGTAGCTATAACTAAATTAATAAAATAATACCTGGAACGCGTGAACAAAATGCCGGTTTTTAATGTCCTTGGCCCAAATAATACATTGAGCCTGATATGGGAAACAGGTGCTTCAAGTTGCTTCATCGCTTTATAATGTGGTACACCTATTTTTGTGCCAAATTAAATTATTATTTCCATTTCATTTTTTAACCGACTTTCAAGAAAAAGGAGGTTATTGTATAGGTATGTCCGTCGATATGTTTTTTCATTGCTATAAATTATATTCGAAGTGGAAGAAAAAATATAAATGAGACAAAGGTTGGCCCATAAGTTGTCTCTGGAAGAGATCGCTTTTTAGCGATAAGACCGCCCATTGTAACCTTCTCATACTTTATTTCCTGTTGTTATGATTGTTAACTTGGTGTTTGTTTAATTTATGAACTTGGTGGTTAGCTTGGGTTAAAAAACGAATTTATCTTTCTATCTATATATATTCTGCCTACAATCACTATTGAGAAAAATACTAGAATTTCTCAGGAGATGATTAAAGTTGTCGCAACTCTACACATGCCTTACAAAATATAAATTTTCTCCAGTTAAATAATAAGTCATTTGCTTCCTAATCATAGCTGATGTGGAATTAATAGAAGCCTCGGATTACTCATATTAAAAAAGTATCTTCAAATTATACCATTAACATTTTGCTTGGGAAAACTGCGACAGCGCAAGGACGTTGCATGTTTTTTTATATTACCCCTAAATGAGCTGAATGAGTGACATGAGAATGAAACCACAGAATTCGATTAAATAACGAATAACGGAGTAATCTGTATTTTTATTACTTCTCTTTTCTTTTTCTTTCTTTCTAAATATAATTTGACAGCCTCTACGGTGTGGTCGTTGAGCAGGTCGGTTCCCCGGAGGCAGTGGGTTCGATTCCCGCGGCAGGAAAATTATTTGTGCACAGAAAAAAAGTGCAACTACTTGTTCTGAGTCTGGGTGTTCGTAGTTCCTGGGTCCCTAGACACAGGGAATCCTAGTTAGGGTCCAGGATCTATGTGTGGGATCGCTGGGCGTTATTATTATTATTTTACTTATACTTACCTACTCATGGGTTGGAGGGCAGATTAATTTTGAAGTAAGCTTTAAACAGTCGATTTACCTGTAACAATAGAGTATAAATTATGAGACAAGTAGTACTGGCATGGAAATTATGCTACACACATTACAGATATATACACTTTTAGCGTATTTCATTAAAATTATAACATTTTTTTGTAAGCACAGCTATAATCACACCTTTTTTACTTACGTCAGTAGGTTTAGATTTGCGTGAAATCATCGACCTGGCCTGATAGCTCAGTTGGTAGTAGCTCTGCCTTCTGTACTGAAGGTTGTGGGTACGATTCCCACCCAGGATAAACATTTATGTGATGAACATAGGTGTTTGTTCTGTGTCTATTGTATTCTATGTATGTATTTACAAACAAAAAGTATATAATGCATTCATCAGTTATCTGGTTCCCATAGTGCAAGCTTTACTTAGTTTGGGACTAGATGGCGTTGTGTGAAATGATAAATATTTGTTTATTTTACCTTACAAACGTTTTCAACTTACGGAAAGGAATACTTGCAATCCAGTTAATTCCATGAGGTATAAAACAAAGCTAGATTACCCAACACTAATTCCACATAATCCATACGCAAATGACAAGGCAATTTGTGGCGAGTGGCAACCACATTTCTTATGGGAAACGGTTGGCTGCACCTGCCATTTCATAGTTTAGACCAGGGCCGGAGCTAGGAATTAACGAAGCGGCCTTCTAAAGAAATATTATAAAGAGGAAAGGTTTGATTGTTTGTTTGCATTGAATAGGCTTTGAAACTACTGGACCGATTTAAAACTCCTTCACTATTAGAATCCTACATTATCCCTGATGAACATAGGCGGTAATACCCTTGCGAAGCCGTGGGCTTGTGTGTAATATTTTTTTTATGTTAATGAATGATGTAGCTAGCTCGTCAGCTAGTCGTTCACCTGATGTTAAGCGACACGGCTGCCCATAACAGAACAGTGTCACTCGGAACTCTATAACATAAAGTTTCGCGTGACACTGCACTGCGCACATCTTCCTGAGACATCAGCACAGTCTGGTAATAAGATTATGAGATCAGATTATAAAGTCTCAAATTCCCAGTAATTTCACTAGCTATAGTGCCCTTTAAACTGGAACACAGTACGAAACCAAAGCACACTACTGCTTGGCGGCAGAATAACTGGCAAAGCGGTGGTACCTACCTAGACGAACTTTACAGAAAAGTACTACCACCTAGTAATATGCATAAGGGTTGCTTTTTGAAGTTGACGTTTTGCCTTTTATCCATACGGTACATTCTACTGGGAGACGGGCATTTTCTCACACAACAGTGTATCTTTTTCGCTGTGATGGAGTTGGTGGATGACACAATAATGTCTTCAAATGATTTTTGAACATTCCGGTTTTCTGCAGTATTGAGAAAGAGTGTTAGTGGCGTCGTAAAATCATTGGTGCGAATGAGTAGACAGCCTACTTGTATGAATGTAAGTGAATTTGGACTTTCAAGTTCTACTAAATACATGACTGACATTGAATAAATTCCCTTGAAACCCTCTCTGCCTTCAAAGCACTTCTAAATCCTATTTACCACAATACTCATCAGACGTCACAAACATTTCTGTGTGAAGACCATACTAATTGCAGAGGTTTGCAACCGTGGGAATATGGAGCAAAAACAAAGCGTTGCTCACTGTTTGAGCAACCGCCGTCTAATTGATTGTTCACCTCTAAAACTTGGCTAAAAGTGAAGCTTGTAATCTGGTGTAGAGGTTTTTGTAACCAATTGCTTAATGTAATAGCAATTAAAGAACTAATGCCAGAAGAAATACCTGATTTAATGATAATATTGCTTCATACGTAACAATAAAACTGAGTGATGTGTTTAAGTTAATTAGTGTATTATTATAAAAATATTTATGATAATAAATAAGTATTATTCGAGGGATCCCAGAGCTAGCAGCGTTCAGAAGCTAAGTCTTCTAATTCAGCGAGGTAATGCTGCCAGTATTCTGGAAACCTTTCCGCGCGGTGGTGAGTTAGATAGCATATTTGTTTTGTAAATAATGTTTTATTAATTGTAATTTTTATTTATAGAGTGCCTGTACATAAGTATTATTATTATTATATTATTACTAAGCAACGCCATTCGGGACACTACCATTTTGGGCACGTCTCTTACTGGTAGCGGCTTCCTAGATTAAGTTTTGCTAATGCATTATTTTTAATTTGATTTCTAATTTATTGCAAATATTTTATGGAACGAGTATTTAATCGAATAGCATAAACCTTATCTGTATATCATATATAAATATACCTAGCAATGATAATCATAGAAACAGAATATAGACAGAGATCACTTTTGCGTTTTGAGAATGGTACAAAGTTAAAATAGCGGCTCAAGTATCAAGCTTACACAAATTACGGAGATTATTAAAAGTAAATTTCAAGACCAATGCTAATATTGCTCGTGTCATATCGTATACAACACGTAACTTAAATTTGAATCTCATTCGAATTCAAAACAACTTTCAAAAAACTATAAACTCTATTCTTCTAAAGATAGAAACGACTTTTAACAAAAAGAACGGTGAATGAAATGAAAGCCAATTGCTTAGATCCGACTGCACGCGTCTATTCCTATACTAGCTATTGCTTAATACTTTACCATAGGTTTATACCATACGTTTGGGTGGGTTCCAATAATATACCATACACTAAGGACTATCACTGTGTAAAGAGAACTTCTTTTTTTTCAAAGTCATATATTGTAATGGGCTGGCTATGTAATATTTGACAATAAGCATTTTTTAATTCTATATGCTTAGTACAATAACTTAATTTTAAGTACCTAAAATAATTTTGACTTGTAAAAGTGCTAAAAATAGCCTATTTGCAATAAATCTTTTACTTTGACTTTGACTTTAAACATCGCGCTTAAATATTTATATACATATATAAGAGAAAATATTTGATAATAAATGTATACCTACCGTCGAACAGACAAACCATTTTTTCATGATACATCAAATAACCGGATCAGTAGTAGTAAAATCGAATAGTGTAACGGAACAGAAGTCCCGTAACGTCACAAATATAGTAAAGATTAAATATTGAATAAATATACTAACGAAATCAAGTAAAATGATTCCACGATAAGCTCAAGGTCACAGGACGCTAGAAAACTATATATTAAATATATGCAGAAACAATTCACTCAGATTTATGGACATCTACAAATACTAGAATAATTAAATCAATAAGAAATGTATCAAAATAAATTAGATTAGTTTAACACTAATTCCATTCAAACAGTTGATTAATGCATTTAAGTAATTAAATGAACAATAAACAAAACATAATAAATAAGTTCCATTCACATAATATTACCGGAGCATTAAAGTATCTATGTCTTGAAACGGAAATTGCTACGAAAACGAAAAATAGCGAAACCATTAATAAAACTACTTCGTAATAAAGAAAAGTACTTAAAACTGCCAAATACTTAAACAAATGTACGTCGCGGAATGTGAATTAGACCTTTGTCGCAATAACTTCCCATCCGTCTGCAAAATAATATAATCTGTGACAAAAATGTATCGGCTAGAAGGGCAAGAAACACCGGAGATAGCAATAAAGCCGCGAAATGTCGGGTGGAGCGTGAGAGTGAGAAGAGAAGAGCCAGAATTGTACACGTTAGAAGGAGATGATGAGAATAGTTGGAAAGGAACTTGGATAGTTAGCGAGAAGCGATGGCCGCGGGTCAGGAGAGTAGGTCGCGTTGAAAAGAAAACAAATAGGATTTTTACGGTTGCTTGTACTCGGTGCATCGAGTTATTCGCATAATCTTCGTAATTACGAATATTTAGTTATTAACTTGTGAAATTTGTGATTTCTTGCGGATAAAACGGGTGATTGTGCGTTCGTCGTAGGAGTAGATCGGATCGGAGCATTTTTTTTAGGTTAAGTACTCGGAGCGCGGGTTAATTTGCATAATTTCAACAATTTTCTGATATAGTTATTAACTCGAGTTATTAACTGTTTAGGTGCATTAGTGTGCTAGATGTCCTCTCTCGTTTCTTAAGAGTGGTGTTAGTAAGTGAAATTGGTGTTTTGTGATAATACAAGTGGGGTCAGTCATCGGTAAGTCGAGGTACACGCCACGGTAAATCATTATAAATAAAATACTAAAATATAAACATTCCAAATGATCCAAGTAATTTACATAGTGAAAACGTAATTACAATAAATAATTTCCAGTAAAATGATGTAATGTTGTAACAAATAATATCTGAATGAATACTATTCAAAACAAATAATATCAAATTAAATCATAATCTTTATGAAATGTCATGCTTACTCAGAGTAATTATTTATGCATACATACATAGCTTATTATTATTATAATTCTGGTAACAAATAATTATTATTAATCAGATGGGTTTGTATCTGTGTTATCAAATCTGAAGGTTGGAACTTAGTTAAAGATCTGGTTTTACAAAACCTAATATGCTCTATAAAGTGGGCTATATCTACTGACTACTTTGATAAAGTCTGTTTGCACATTGGGTCTTGCGGAGCCGTACCCTGAGGTTTCTCTATGCTGTACAGATTAGAGAGCTTCTTCTTCATTTGTGTAATTAATGGATTTTATCATGGATTTTATATAAATCTACCTACGATAGTATTCTGGATCTGAACTCGGGGACAACCTAAGATGGTTTAACCTGACCAAATCAATCTAATTAAAGATTGTTTTAGATTCAACAAACATCTAATAAATGACTGGTAATGTCATGAATTATCATATGGATATAAGTAAATATCCTGATAATCTTGTAATCTGGCTGGGTATGGCTTGATTGCTTAAATAAAATTAACTAATGGCTGGTAATGTCATGAATTATCATATGGATATAAGTAAATACCCTGATAATCTTGTAATCTAGCTGGGTATGGCTTGATTATCTATATAAAATAACTAATGGCTGGTAATGTCATGATATTTCATAAGGATACAAATAAATGTCCTAAAAATCTTGTAATCCAGCTAGGTATGGCTTGATTACCTATATAAAACCTATACTTAAATAATCTAATCATAAACTCGAATTGTTTATTATACAAAAAAACCATAAATATTATTAACTTGAATAAACACCAACGGATAATTATTCCATGTCTAATTCTAATATAACAGTTATGTCTTTATCGCGTCTAGGCGTAGGTATCGTGATAGGAATAGGTAGGACGGGGAGGGGGGATTAGGGCCTCTCTGGTAACGAATTCAGTAATTACCTAAGAGTCCCACAAAGAAATCTGTTTTGATAAAAGAATATGTCCTCTTTCTTACTATAGTGCACTGCCATCTGCAGTTTTAAAGCACTTATCAGTGGGGAGTATCCAGTCAGGTGACGAATCTCACATTCTTGGGGCGGGGAGGAGCTCCTAGAACAGAATTATAGCAGAAAATGACATGCTGTAGTTTTGCTGATAAGTGCAACCCAACTATATTTAATGTAAACTCAGAAAGCATGAGATGAATGTTATAAGGAATAACTTAGGTCTTACTTAGGTCTCATGTATAACCCAATTCACTTACGAAAACAATACGTTGGTTCCTACTCAAGTTCTATTATCGTTATGCCACTAGCTAGTATCTGTTCGGAGTTGCTTACAATTACAATAATGTAATACCTAAATACCTACTTACTATTAATACCAAATCCATAATACTTGTATACTAGATAAATAAATAGATACCTATATCCTTAATATACTTGCATATTTACGTAAATATAATCTAATTAATAACGTTCATACATATTTGCTACAAATCCTAATAATTCATCTTAAAGTCCTAAAGTCATTAATAATAAATAAACGGATAAACACTAGATCGGCTAGCTAGGTCGCCTTAGGAATTGTCTCACTACCTTTAAAGAACTAGGGTTACTACAAATTCACAACGTACGGTCCTACCACATTATTAGACGATCACTTGGCCATATTTACTTCATCACCAACTATAACACCACTAACGTTATATACCATAATATATACTTTAATAGACTTTATAGCTCAAATAGCTTAGTCCTCATAGGCGCCAGTAACTCGGGGAAGGGCTCTTTTTAGGGGGGCGTTACAATAGGACAATCGTAAAAATTGCGTATCGTAGTAAAACGTGTGAAGAAACGGCGTTTTCTATAATAGGTATAGTTAGTTGAAAGCCTTCGGATTTAGAGGTGATCAGCTGGGCGATCACGTAACTCGATTGCAACCATTAGAAACACTGTATGGATTTGCCAGTTTTAATACGCAGCTTATGTGCATAGTTAGTATGGAAAGTTCTCCTGTTGCATTGCAATCAAAGTTTCGTGATCACCCCGCAAATCGATGACATCATGGGGTCAAATCCGTACAAATTTGTGTTTCTATCTGTTGCAATCGAGTTACGTGATCGCCCAACTAATGCACTTACCACAATTTTCTATTACCAGATTTTGTTGTAATCAAAGATAAAACGTTAAAAATAGAAATATCCTTATTTTAATACATGACCAATATGGGCACAATTATTCAATCAATCAAATATTTATAAGTACCTAAAAAGAGTTTCTTAATAATCAAAGTCAGTTGCAGTATCTTAAAGCTTAATTTATTATGTACTTAAGATTCTGATTGAGAGCAAGATTTTTTTCTCTGTTCGTAAAATAAGTTAAACTACCAATACTTCATTTGGCGGCGCAAGAACATCGAGAGCAGTTGCATGTCGCATTACATAATAAAACAGTAAGGACATTAACGCATTTCAGAAAATGCTATTTGTAGGGTTAGCATAACATTACAGATATTAGTAATTTTCTATTATTATTGTGGCCCCATTATAGATTTTACATACCGATCCCTAAAGGAGTTCATTATATCTTTGTTATTTTCGTAACGGAAAATATTGACCCACTTAGAGAAGCCTACATTATATCAAGTTATTTTGTAAAACCTACAATAGTGTATGTCAATGGGGAGGCAAGTCGATTTGACGTAACATTTGTAGAGTTCAATTCAAATAAATGAACACGAGTTGATTACACATAATCATGTTTTGGCACTGTCTCTCATTAGATTAACAAATCATCGAATAAATTAATTGTTTATTTTTAATTATATAATTCATGGGTACAATTTACATATAAACATAATAAAACTAATCTAAACTACACCTAAAAACTTACAAAATTATGATAACCCGCTTAATGGAGAGAAAAGTGTCCAGAATGCTGGCAGCATTACCAAATTGAATGACAATGCTTATTTTTTGTGCAAAATAAAAGCTAGCATTCTGGTCGTTAAGTCGCATTCAAGTTAATTGTAGAATTATTTCACTGGAAACTGGTTGGCAATATATTTTCATACGAACAGTTTCCCATCGACCCAATCATTTGCATCCTGCATGTCACGTATTTGCACATAGACCTTTAGTCCTTACTGCTCCTATTTTGTACAAATAATGTCTCACTACCGCGCAATTATTGCACGTGTGTGGGTAGCTCTCCATTCATAAGTATAGCTTTTATTAGTTATATTTTCTAGATCATTAAAGATAGAGAAATTGTGTAATATTTTTACAGATCAACAATTTAGATATTGTCATCTATATTACAAATAGCCACACCTTTTTGATTTAACGAACAAATTACTTTTAACTTCTTTTTAAGAAAGTTGTGATAGTCGTGGACGTATCAACTTTATATGTATATTATTTTTGATGTAGCAATAATGCTACAGATCCATAAGGATCTGCAAATAAATTGTTATGTTCATATACTGGCCCGATAGCTCAGACGGTAGTATCTTGCCTTTTGAACTGTGGGTTGTTATACTTTTTTGTTTGTAAATACATACATAGAATACAATATAACACCCAGACACAGAACCAACATTGATGTTCATCACACAAATGTTTGTCCTAGGTGGGTATCGAACCAACAACCTAGTAAGTACAGTTCAGAGGACAAGGTCACTACCAACTGGGATAACGGGCCAGTTTACTATCCAAAAATAAACATAATTAATTTCCAAAATCAAAATCATTTTAGAAAAAGTGGCTAAATCGACTTCGATCGCCTTAATTTAATATTGAGTACTTGGTACTGTAGAGCTAGTTCCGTTGTTTATCTCCAAAGATCCTTATCCAAATCTTCACCAAAATATGGGACCACCATTCTATCATCATTCTACCAAACAAAAAACAATCAATTGTCCTTAAATCTGTCCAGAAATCTCAGAATATCGGTGTAAATATATATAAAATATATAGTTTAAGAATACGTGTCTGTTATATTTCAAATAACTTTCAATAAAACTGGGGGTCAAAAAATCAAAATGTGTCCATCATGTCAGGTTATTCACACCGCACAACCTTGTTTAGTTTTACAGTTAAATAGTATTGTATACATCGTGACTTAATAACACATGATTAACTAGGTGCTATCTATCACAGACAAGTTAAATCGAAGTAACGTTGTTGTTCTGACGTAATCGGTTTCGATATTTTTTGCTTCAACAATATATAGTGGGTTCCTAAATACCTAACGGATCGCTCATCACGTACATTTCGGCGGAACTGTGTGGTCGGTCTGCCGTCTCAAGGAAAAGGTCAAATAATATTTACACCTACGGTTTTTCGAGCAATGGCATTGCTAAATACATATTTCGTAGACAAGCCGCGATGAATATTTTTAAATTATTAATTGCTGATACATTTTTGTTTTACTATTATATCAGGTGATTGTGAATAGGCTTAAAGTCCAGAAACATTTCAATAGTTTTTGTTAAACTACAAATTACAGAAATATGAGCATTAACACTAGGTGGTAGGACTTTATTGCAAAGTTCGTCTAGGTAGGTACCACCGCTTTGCCAGTTATTCTGCCGCCAAGCAGTAGTGCGCAATCACTGCTGTGTTCCGGTTTGAAGGGCACTGTAGCTAGTGAAATTACTGGGCAAATGAGACTTTATGATCTGATCTCACAGTTTAGTAATCTTATTACTAGATTGTGCTGATGTCTCTGGATGACGTGCGCAGTGCAGTGTCACGCGAACCTCTATACTTCCGAGTTCCGAGTGACACTGCAGCTGATATGGGCAGCCGTGTCGTTTAACATCAGGCAAACGGCTAGCTCGTAACGTCATTCCTTAACATAAAAAAAAAAAAAAAAAATTTAAGCTAATCAAAAAATTGCAATTAATTTTAAAATTTTCAACGCAATGTAATAAAATTATAAACTAAAACTACTTAGTTAAAGTTAGTAGTTTCTACAGGTTTTATTAAAGTGACTACTTCATGGAAAAGCTATTACAATGCTGTGACGTATTTTATATTTTATATAAGTATATGAGTGCAAATGGACGGTCGGTTTAGGTGAAATTCACGAGGTAGGCTAACTCAATTGATGATTCATTTACACCAAATTGATTAATTACCTGAAAGCGAAGCGAATCCCAACCATTTAGCTTCATTACGTACATCCATATGTGCGAGTATATTTACGTACAGTTTCCTTCCTATGAGGTGGACAACACTTTCTTTCCTTTATTGGAAATAACTAACAGAGCAAAACGTAGAGTTGATAATTACCTTAAGTAAGGGTTAGGTTACACAATACTTTCCTGTTGGCGACAGGAAAGCCCTTTCACTGGTATAGATGATTTACGTACTTTATGACGTTTCATGCTTATTAAGGTTGTAACTAAGGGGCCGTTCAAGTATTACGTAAGCAGATTTATTACAATTATTTACCCCCCATCCCCCTTGTCAGCAAAAGTAAGCAAAGCTCTTACCCCCTCCCCCCATGCTTATGTAAACATTTTTCAATTAATGTAGTTTTTTTTTAAATATTATAATTATAATATTTATATTTAGTAGTTGCTATTCGTATAAAAAGGTATATAACTACCGATGACGTAATCATCATGTAGGCTCCCCTGCCTCCCATGTCATCCAAAATAAGCAAAGCAAACCCCCCCCCCCATAGTGCTTACGTAATACTAGAACGGCCCCTAACTGGTCAATATTCTGTATATTATAACTACAACAACTATTACACGGCTAACACTCACGAGATACAGTTGAACACCGCCGAGCCGCCACCGCCGCCGCGCGTACTCCTTGAGGATGGGCATCTATATTGCCCGAACACCGGTCGAGTTATTCGACTGTATCTCGTGAGTTTTAGCCGTGTAATAGTTGTAGTTATTAGTACTACTCACGTCAGTTTCTGTAATATTATTCTGTATATTACTACAGAATAACTACTTAATAGTTCAATACAGAAGTTTCACTCTGCGAAGCAACTTAAATAAATAAGACTCTTGCTACTACGCAATAAAGTGCAGTTCAACTCTGTGGTGTATGTAGGTAGATTTGAGACAAGTGACAGTGTGGGTAATCTTATGTGAGAATATGCACCTACCTACGAGTTCAGTTTGGAATGGCCAAGTGAGTATATAATAGTGGCGACGGGAATAAAATCGAGATTTAACGCGAAATATAGTGAAATTCAGTGAAATAAAGTGTGGGACAAAATGAGTGACATAAAATTTGAAACATTTGATGTGAATCATAGTGATTGGGAATCATATTCAGAAAGATTTTTGTTTTTCTTAGAAGCACATGGTGTGGTGGACATAACCAAACAAAAAGCCATATTTTTCGCATCTTGTGGAAATGACCTGTATCAGTTAGTTAAAACTTTAGTATTTCCACAGTCATTAAGCCAGGTTACACTAGCTCAAGTAGATGAAAAGTTAACAAACCACTTTCGGCCGCGACCTAATGAAATTGTGGAGTCATATAAATTCCATATGCGGAATCAAGGTAAAAACGAACCTATGCAGGATTACATTGCAGCACTGAGGAAACTGACAAGGTATTGTAATTTCGTGGATTTAGAAAGAACACTACGAGACAGACTAGTATGTGGAGTAAAAGATATAAAATTACAAGAAAAATTGCTTAACGTATCAAACCTTACATATGAGACTGCAGTAGAACTAGCATTACAAGCAGAAAAAAGGGTAGAAGATATGAGAATTATCAATACACCTGCCATTGGATCACACACTGGACAAGCGAGTTCAAGCAAAGAAGGTGAAGTGGAGCCAATGGAAGTGAATGCTATAACTGTCAACAATCAAAACCAAAAGAAATTTTACTGCTACAGATGCGGGGGTGCCCACTTATATCACAAATGTAGATTTATTAAAGCAAAGTGCAATACATGCAATAAACTTGGCCATTTAGCAAGAATGTGTCACCAAACTAAAGAAGTACATGGAAAAGTCCAAGAGATGAAGGAAGAAAAGGAAGATTACATGAATGGATTATACAGTATTGAAAGTGGATACCGTGAGCCAGCTCTGTGTACAACAATTAGTCTTAATAAAAAACCGGTGATATTTGAGGTTGACTCGGGTTGTTCATATTCAATAATGACAATAGAACAAGCTCAGAAAATATGGACTAATGGCTTACCAGAGATGGATAAAAGCAGATTAAATCTACAGACCTGGACTCATGATAAGGTACGGTTACATGGCACAATCCAAGTCTTTATAGAATATAAAAACTTTAAAGGATATCTGCCGCTATTAATTGGGGTAGGAAAAGGTAATCTTCTAGGAAGAAACTGGTTTAAACCTTTGGGTATCTCAGTGGAAGGAATAAACTCAGTTGACATAGACAGATCAATGCAATCACTCTCAGACTTAATCAATAGATATGAAGAAGTATTTAAAGAAGGACTAGGTGAATATAAAGGACCAGAAGTAGTAATTAAATGTAAACCAGAAGTTCAGCCAAAGTTTATGAGAAGTCGTCCTGTCCCCTTTGCCATAAGGGACAAGGTGTGTGAAGAAATAGACAGGTTAGTAAGCACAGGGGTGCTAGAACCAATACCATATTCTAACTGGGCTACTCCTGTGGTGCCAATACCAAAGCCAAATGGAAGCATAAGATTATGTGGAGATTATAGGTTGACTGTAAATTTAGCCACGGAAACAGATACATATCCCCAACCGACAATCAATGAATCATTGTCAGAAGTGGCAGGTGGCCAGATATTTACAAAATTAGATCTCAAAGAAGCATATACTCAAGTGAAAGTATCTGAAGAGACAGCTAACCTCCTGACCATAAATACACCTAAGGGTCTATACAAAATGAAGAGACTACCATATGGTTTAAAAGCATGCCCAGGAATATTTCAAAGACTGATGTCTGTAACCCTGGCAGGAATAAAAGGTGTAACAGTTCTGTTAGATGACATTTTAATAAGTGGTTGTGACCAGGCAGAGCATAATAATAGACTAGAGAAGGTACTCAGACGTCTTCAAGAGGTGGGGCTTCGATTAAACAAAAAGAAATGTGAGATAGCCACAGGCAAAGTAGAGTTTCTAGGGTATGTTGTAGATAATACCGGTATACACCCAAGTGAGAAAAAGGTGCTACTAATTGCAGCAGCCAAACAACCAAAGAATGTCAAGGAACTACAGGCATTTTTAGGCCTGTTCAATTTTTATGAGCGGTTTATTAAAGATAAAGCTACACTTTTGGAGCCATTACACAGACTGCTAGACAAGAATGCTGAATGGAAGTGGAATAAAGATACAGAAGAAGCCTTTGTGAAAGCAAAAAAGATGTTATCTAGTGAGCAAACTCTGATACATTTTGATAACCGTAGAAAGTTAACTCTCACCTGTGATGCATCTGAATATGGGGTAGGTGCGGTACTGGCGCACATTATGGACGACGGAGAGGAAAAACCTATTGCTATGGCGTCTAGAACATTATCAAAAGCAGAACGTAACTATGCCCAAATTGATAAAGAGGCTGCAGCGCTGATGTTTGGCTTGGATAAATTCCACCAGTACATATATGGCAGGCATGTACTAATATATACGGATCATAAGCCGTTGCTGGGGATATTAAGTCCCAATAAAGCCATACCTAAAGTGCTGTCACCGAGAATGATGAGGTGGGCTCTTAAGATCAATTCATATGATTATGAATTATGTTACAAAAGGGGTACCAGCATAGGCAATGCTGATGCACTCAGTAGATGGCCGATGGAAACAGAAAATGGGGAGTTAGAAAAAAATGACATTGAGGATATTCTGTTACTCTCAGAAACACCAAGTGCTCTGCAGTATTCACCAAAAGATATAGCAGACAAAACTGCTGAAGATGCAGTACTAGCAAAGATCAAATATTGGATATTGCATGGATGGCCAGAACGAGTTGAACAAGCCAATCTTAAAGTCTACTGGCTGAAAAGAAAAGAACTTTCAATTAGTAATGATTGTATTATTTGGGGAAGTAGAGTGGTCATACCTCCTCCGATGCGGGAATTTATGTTAACAGCGCTCCATGAGACACATGATGGTATTGTGATATCAAAAGCGATAGCACGTAGCTATTTTTGGTGGCCAGGATTAGATCATGAAATAGAAGCTCTGGTTGCTAGCTGTGAAGATTGTCAAGTAAACAGAAATATGCCATCAAGTACTGCACACTCCTGGGTCACCCCTTCTAATCCATGGCAACGACTACATGTAGATTTCGCCGGGCCTTTTCAACAGAGAATATTTTTTATTGTCATAGATCCACACTCTAAGTGGCCAGAAGTAAAGGTGGTCAGGTCGACGTCAAGTGAGTGTGCGATTAAAGAACTGAGAGATATATTTGCTGAGCAAGGGTTACCGGAGGTGTTAGTATCAGATAATGGGACTGCTTTCACATCCGAAGAGTTCAAGACTTTTATGAAATGTAATGGAATTCGTCACATACTAACACCGCCGTATAGCCCAGCATCAAATGGACAAGCTGAGAGGACAGTACAGTCAGTAAAAAATAAATTACGGAGTCTAGCGGGAACAGACGTAGAACTCAGGCTGCCTAGAATCTTATTTGGTTTGCGAACTGCACCCAGTACCGTGACTGGGAAATCTCCCGCTGAGATGCTCAACAGAAGGAGATTTCGAACACGATTTGACATGCTGCATCCCTTTTCAATGAAACCGGTATCTGACAGACAAATAGAGAGCAATAGACAAGTACCGGTGAGAGCATTTCGGGTCAAAGACAAAGTTTGGCTACGGAACTATTCAAGAGGGGAGAAGTGGGTGAAAGGTGAGGTGTTCAGAGTAAGGGGTCCTGTGCGGTTCTTCATTAAAATGGAGAATGGTCCTATAGTATCCAGACACGTGAACCAGCTGAGAAGACGAGATACTGAAGACTCCCCAGGCCCAAGTAATGAGATACGCGACCTGCTCGGAATACCACAAGAGGCTGTAGTAACAGTGGAAGGAGATAGGTTGCATAACGATAATTAGTGATCAGAAAATATATCTAATAGTTATAGGTTGATTTGTAAATAATAAATATAGTGTTATTTTGGACTTCTTATAATAATATATAAACTATGGGGGAAGGTATGTGGTGTATGTAGGTAGATTTGAGACAAGTGACAGTGTGGGTAATCTTATGTGAGAATATGCACCTACCTACGAGTTCAGTTTGGAATGGCCAAGTGAGTATATAATAAACTCGCACAGCGCTATATATGTAGTTATCCTAAACAAGTGCCTCAGTCTTTATCATTGTAGCTTTGGTCTTTTGACGCGGTGCAGAGTGATGCATTAGTTGGAGCTCTAATGCCTTTCTATGACAGCTCCTAAGTTCGGATTTATTCCTCTGTGACATACTCAAATGGTTTTAAGTAGGTGTGTTATAGAAGGACCAGTGCGAACTTAGGTACCGTTAAACTTTAGTACAGACCAGCACAAGCGAATAGTGACCAAATTCTCTAAGTTAAGGATGGTCCCATGTATTAGTAGCTTTCATATTAATATTTTAATTACAAATATATAATAATTGCAGTTCCATAATGACCTTAAAAAATATAGTGTTAACTTTTTTCAATACATTATTAAAGTTAAAAAAACCTCATTATTTTCCTTCAACGATTGGAACAAGTTATAAGTTTTAATAAAACTTATGCGACATAAACGTAAAAAAGCATAAATGCATCATCGATAAAAACTCTAGACTGCAAATAATCGATACTCAGAGATGCTCTTTGAACCTATGAAATAGTCTATTTGCAAATGAATATCTACTTAGGATTACTTCAAAAAGGTTGATAATGATGGTAAAAACTGCACCATTGAGTTACACACTCCATTGTTAATTATTGTTTATAGACAGCACATTTGACCAGTGCCTCTTCTGATGCTAAGAAATGACGTGGTACTAAGACGCATACTTGCATGAAAGACACCTGCTGGGCAATCACGTAATTTGATTGCAACCGATAGACACACAAATTTGTATGGATTTGACAGATTGAATACGCAGTTTATGTGCATAATTAGTATGGAAATTTCTGCTGTTGCATTACAATCAAAGTTGTTAACCCACTGTTAACTTTTGACTTAAAAACTCCGTAGTAATAGTTGGCTGCGGAAACGAGAGTGCCCAGCAAGTTGTTGTACTCATTCACTTTTTGCTCTAACTATGAACTATAAAGTTTCAAGTTTGTAAAGTTAAAGTTTGTATTAACGATCAACCTGCCTTGTCATTGACAGCCGAATCTCCAACCTCTCAAGTAATTAGATGAGCGATATTGCATAACCGAACTCGAGAAATGCGAAAGCTGACCATTTCTCCGTACAATATCGTAAGAGTGCGATTTCTAGCTGACTTGGCAGTTGCTTGCCAACTTGAGTGATTACTTAATCCTCATTTACGATGATTATATGCCATGGATTGAGATTAGAAGCGATTTGTATTATGTGATGATTTTTATGTTAATGCAGGTACGGATTTGGTGTTGTTAAACGTAAACATGTCAGCGGAATCTAATTAACGCATTAAAAAGGCGTGAAATATATAATAGAGAAATTGTGAGTATAAAAGTTAATGTTTGCATAGCAAAAGGAGGTAAAATAAAAACCGCGACAGCATAAATTTTTGCAAATAACTTGCATACTAAAAAAGAAATATGCGTTTAGTAACATGGTGCTTTAAATTAATTTAGTTTAATTAGTTTTATTATAATTTACAAATCTCTTTAGTAGCAAAGTTAAAATGCATACAAGCTAAGCTTGCCAGCTTTGGTTTTATTTTCCGATGGTTTTTTTTAGGATAAAAAGTAGCCAATCGATAATATTGCATGAGCCTTTGAAAACAATGTGTCTGCAATTATAACGTCGCTTCTTATTATATTTGATATTGGAAGAATAGTATTTATTTTCAAGTAATTTTCATGAACACGACGGTCAAATTATGAAACCATAAACTTGACTTAATCAACAGTCAAAATATCACAATAGTTGGAAAGTTCATGTCCTGTTACAGAACAAGACAACAATTAAATTGTTATAAAAATTACAGCACACGGTCAAGACAGACAATGCTGTTGCGCGCCAAAAGAAAGTCACCTCCACGCACCATTCATGACCGTGAATTCTGTGAAAGTGCGCGTAAAACAATGAAAAACGATCATTCCGTGACTTGTGCCGTATGTAATATATTATATAATAGGTAATAAACATACGCTCCGAAATTTTCGCGAAAACGACTAATGAGATTAGTTGCATAATTTATTGTTTAGGAAATGTGTAATGTTTTTATTGACGTGTATGAGAATGCGTAAGAACGGGTTCATTTTTAGACAATTGCTACTATGTCATAACAGTTACAGAACTTACTGGTGTTATATTACTACCATTAACAAGAAGCTTGTAGTACAGTTTACAGTTTTAAGTTTTTAAATTAATACTTATAGTTATACCTATTTCGAAAAAAAGAGATAGAATAAAAGATAGAAGATAGATATAGATATAAGAAAAAAGATATATGCATTTCATGCCACAATCTTAACCAATGAATAGAGAGAGAGAGAATGAGAAAATATAACGAAAGGGGAAAAGAGATACACTTACATTCTGCCACAAAAGAATTACGCAATGTACTTCTGGTTTAAACTGAATCTGTCTTAAAATGCATCTGCCATATTAAAAATCTGCCCTAAACAGAAATTGCCTTACCAAACAATCGGCTTTTCAAACTATTTTCACCACATTTCATTTGAACTTATGATAGAAGAAATTCCTATGGAACATGGTACTCATTTTGATCTCAACTATTTTAATGGGGGATCAAACAGAAACTCATTTTTTGAACACTCCTAACTTTTCCACTATCATGTTTTTGTTCGCGCGCCGCAACGTTACGTCCATCAAATCAAACTTCAATTAACGTCCATATCTAATATCAAATATGACCAATTCAAATGCAAATGCAGTGTTGTGTAAACTAACCTATTGTATAAGCAGAGGCAAACATAGGCCTTGCTTACCGCCTAAGCTACGTTTCCATGGACAAATAAACATCTGAACCTGACATATCTTTTTTCATCTAATATAAATTGATTTAATAGCTGTAATTCCTATACTTTAAAATGTAAAGTCAAAGTCAAAAGATTTATTGCAAATAGGCTAATTTTAGCACTTTTACTAGTCAAAATTATATTAGGTACTTAAAATTAAGTTATTTCACTAAGCATATAAAATTACAAATTGCTTATTGTCAAATAATATATAGCAAGCCCATTACAATATATGAGTTTGAAAAAAAAGGAGTTCTCTTTCTCACTACTGGTGCAAGCAATATGTAGAATAATTTTGGATGCTAACTTATGTAAAATTGAATTTATGAATGGAGAATGGATATACGTAACACTAAAAATCCACACCATCATCATCGTCACCATATAAATTTGAAAGTACCTCTGCTGTCTATCTCTGTCTCTGTTTGCTACATTGTAGATCAGCAGCTAAATCGATCTTGGTATGGAAATTGTAGAAAAGGATATACATTTTATCTTAATAAACTGGTAGTTCATGACACTTAGCCACAATTATAGGAAAACTCGGAAATTTGATCACCATGCCCTGACCAATCAGAGCAGTGCATTTTCATCTCCACGCCATGAACGTTGACTTTTTATCAGGTTACTACAAACTGAAGTAATCTATAGCTCCGTGGCAGCTGCCGTAGTTCGAAACACAGCCACAGGTTTGAGATATACGCTTATTAGTCCTCCATTGGTTTCTTACTCCATATGTGCTTCAGTGTTACGCTCTGCAGTTTGATGACCTCAAGTCTGCAAACCGTGACGAATTTTGTAACATTCTTTCATCGGCAATATGTTTTGCCTTGTTCCGTCTACTTGTCAAGAACTTTGAATGTAACATTGTATGTCCCTGTCTGTTGACCTATTTGTTACTGAAATAGTTTGGTTATGATATTTCCATTCCATATTACAAATTTTACACACACAACACACAATTGGTAGTAGTAATCTCAATTGTCATTTGTTTTTCGATTTACCTTGTTGTCTTCTATCTGTTTGTCACAACCCTTTTTGTCAGTGATGTCTGTCAATGGCTGATGGCATATTGAGTTGAAAATCATATCTTCACATATTGTAATCTCACATCTTGTAAAAATCCAGTTTTGAAATCCAACCTTTATATTTGCTATAATTTCTCAAACGTTATCAAAACCTATAGCTTGTCGTTTTGAACTTTGATTAGACGTAAATAAAGATTTTTAACACAAATAAAGGAATAAATACAAAATCCTTGACCTTCTAACGAAGTCACAAAACAAAGTTAATTTAGAGGGCATTTTCATACAACATTCTGTAAGTTAATATATTGCGCAGACAAGGCTACACTGGAGGTAGTTTAGAACCCTCAGTAGGGTATACCCTACTGAGGGTTCTAAACTACCTCTGACCTTCATAAGAACTGTGAGTAAAGCGCATGCTTTACTCACAGTTCTTGTACGAAGTACGATGCATTTAGATACTCGGCATTTTTAACTTATTACTCCACAAAACACGCCGCGACAGATACACGCGCGAGTCGGAGAATCGGTTAAACACACAGCTGTAATTCTTTTGTATCAATTAAAACTTAATTTAGAAACTTTATTTATCAATTTTTACTACTTTATCATTTAAATGTTGTGTACCTCAACTGGGATGCATCATATCTTGTCCCCTTATTTTATTATGATTAGGACGCATACATGATTTATATTTTTGATTATAATGATATAATTCTTTTTCTTTACTAACTACAGCAATAATGTAACAACTACTATTAAATCCTACAGCTATATATATCTACACTACCTACTAGATATTATACAAGATAATATATTTTTTAATCATTTTAATTACGTCTTCTGCTGGCATTTTTATGAAAAAAATAGGCGTAATAAATCTTTAAGGAATAAATAACCGGTTGCATTGCTGTTAAAAATATGCTTGTAGTAGCTAATTGATAAACCGAAGTGTTGAAGTGTGCGTTTCCGATCATTTATTACGTAGAATTTACACAATGCTGGTTTCTACGTTTGCCTTTTTTTTTCTTTTTTTTTTAATGAATGCCGTGACGAGCTAACCGTCCGCCTGATATATCAGTTGCAGTGTCACTCGGAACTCTAAAGTGTAGAGTTTCGCGTGACACTGCACTGCGCACGTCATCCTGAGACTAATGTCCAGTATCCAGTAAGATTACTAGACTGTGAGATCGGGTTATAAAGTCTCATTTGCCCAGTAATTTCACTAGCTACAATGCCCTTCAAACCGGAGCACAGCAGTGCTTGCGCACTACTGCTTGGCGGCAGAATAACTGGCAAAGCGGTGGTACCTACCTAGACGAACTTTGCAGAAAAGTCCTACCACCTAGTAATGCCTAATGTATCAAGCTTCCTTTTCCATCCAACACCCACTAACTCTCCAAACATATACGTGTCCGAGACATGTATCATCTCCCGTCATATCATTATGATCGTATTCGGCAGCGCAGCGTCCATTATCATCTATTCTTGGTTAATTAACTATTAATACATTCCGATAGTCTGTCGAGCTTTGCCTGGCCTTGACCCGAAGAAGTGTCTGTCACATGTTTTATTTTTAATTTACGTTTATGGAATTGAAAATCTGCGTAAAGACAACTAAGTTTTACTGGATGCAGGTTTATAGTAAAACTATTTAATATTATGATCAGTGATTGTCGAATCGTGCACGTATCGATTCTATAATGAGATATACAAATACAGTATAAATTATAAACGCAGGTCTTACTATCGTTTCTTATCATACGCCTTATATCTTTAATTTTACTGTTCACCTATCTAATACAAAAAAAAATTGGAGTATATACTGCCTGCACTGACCTATAGACAGGCCTATACCAAGTAGCATTTTGGCAACATTGCCTCGTTAAATTGCAATGCTGATTCGTTGTGCCAAATAAGTGCCAAGCCATGCCATGCCATCTACAAGTTAATTGATTTAATGATGATTAATATTGATAGAACTAACAAGTAATTTTCTAACTTCAGTGCCATAAAATGCTCAGTAAGTAATAATAAAACATGATTGGTAGTGACTCATATTTAATAAAGATTTAGAGGTTATTTATTTAGCATTTTATGATCCAAAATTTTGTTATTGATCTAATAACACGTTCGGTTTTACCATAATAATTACAATATTAACCGCCAATTGGATATCATTAGCTGCGCTATTTTTCGGCAAGTGGTAATTCTACATTTTCTGCTTTATAAACCCTCTTTTATTTTTCTGCTCTCTTTTAGATCACTTATATGACCAACAGTATATTTTGCATTCTCAACTCATGCAGGTTTAATTTCATGTTTAAATTGCACAGCAATGCATGCTGCATTCGACCTAGACTCCGCTCCAATTACCTTTTAAGGTAATAAGATATGGTAAGACACGGATTATTTCCTAATTATTGCGGAGTGCTTTAAATTCTTTTTCGCTAAATTTTCTAGAAGGTTCATTTTGCAATGCGCTGCATAGATAGTCTTTTGTTTCCTAAACAGCATTTGAACTGAGACAAGACAGGTATACGCTGAATCAGTGATGCTAATGTTTGTGAAATTGCAACTGGCAGCCTTGGCCGCGATTATTTAGCTTCCATTGTAGTATTCATGACTATTTTGCTGACTCTACTTTTGACATATACTTTTTTTTCGATATTGCATAAATATATACAAAGTAGTCTCAAAAAATTATTTACAAACATTACATAAAAATATAGATGTCCTAATTGTGATCTGTGTGGAGTCAAAGACGACCTATATCACTTTTTGATGGAGTGTGTTCGGAGTGCTCCCATGAGAAATGATTTATTTGATCAATTCAAACTTATCCGCACAAACATCCAACGTGGCTACTATGCTGTATCGGTCTGTGTACAGACTGATACACAATGTAACATAAATTTATTTTTCTGCATATTATACAATTTTTTGTACTATGGGGCTGACATCGTTGGACGACTCAAAGTCCCGAAAAAAATTAGATTAAAAAAATCGATTGCGATGTATTGTGTACATTATAATTCATGACGTATATATATGTACAAGAAAGTCAACATTGACCAACAGTGGAAAGTGACCGTGGCGATTGAAGCAAGGCTATCACGAATTCACGACCGATCTCGATCCCCATTCAGTACGAACTCGAAAATTGTTTGCATAACAATAGCGGAGATAATCTTTGAATACTGTATGGAGTAAACCTACTTCTTTTGTTGGCGATACTCCGGCTCGTGAAAAATGCCCGTGTCCTATCAATTTTTGATGTTGAAAAAGAACTTATAGGTACGCAATGTATACGCAGCTTAAATTATGCCGACGTAATTGCGTACTGTACCAAAATATTGTACACTGAATGTTGCTCACAAACCAACGTTTCATGTGCATCTAATTCATATAGATATACAGACATACAAACCGAGCCACCTTCTGTCTCCTTACAGATATGTAAGATAGTTGTGAATAACATATAACATAACATAAAATAACGCCCAAAGATCACATGCGGAGATCCTGGACCCTAACTAAGATTTCCTGTAACCTAGGAATAACGATGACCTTGGCCCCATAACACGCAGACACAGAACTAGTATTCTACAAATATTTGCAGATTTTCTACGATATTTAGACTGAAGCGATGACTGAAATAATGGGTCATGAGTCCTCAGCATACATACGGGACGGGAACATATTTAATTATTCAATAAAGAAAGTTTATAACCATAACATTTATTTCTAATGCAAACAAAACACTATCCTTTTACATTGTAAATTATATTACGGTATATATCCCAGTCATACTGTTTGAATAACAGGAACATTAATTTTATGGACAACTAGTTGCGCCCCGCAGTTTCACCCGTGGATAAAACGTATTTTAATTATTTGCTCATCCCACGGGAAAATTTCACTTTTCCGGGATAAAATGTAGCCTATATGTTAATCCAGTGTATAAGCTATCTTGGTACCAAATTTCTTCCAAATCCATTCAGCCGTTTGAGCGTGAAGGAGTAACAAACATACACACATACAAACTTTCGCCTTTATAATATTAGTGTGATTAGTGTGATGTTTGCATTCGCACTATCCTTTTTCCATTGTCAATCATATTACGGTGTATTTCACAGTTACACTGTTTGAATAACAAGAACATTAATTTTATGGACAATACCTATCATACTTCACAAACAATACTCTTTCTAAGCTATTTGTCTTGAATCCTTATAAAGAGTTGTAAATCCTTTGATATCAAGTTACTAGTGTATTTCTTTCATCGTGATTTATTAGCATTTGCAAATAAAATATGAATTCTTTTTACATATGTAATGTGTATGTGTCTCGCTCATACGAGTATATCGTGTTGGTTCCCTTGCTCATGTATCATTTGCGCCTACGCACTATCATCTTGAGATAAGCAATAGTTGTTAATCTCAATAGTTGTTAAAAGAAATTTAAATGTTAACAATTATTATTATTCCTTTGTAATACACATAATGTCAATGTTATTATTATTTGCTGCCAAACATTTTATACGCTCTTGCGTACTATAACAGTAGGTATGTGCTTAAATTACTGTAAAAATAGTAACAAAAATGTACTAAGGTGTATATATAATGCGAATTCCATGGAATATACTTTATACTTAATACTTTAATATAAGTTTTTTCTTTCTTTCGAAGCACTGTAACCAAACTGCTTCAGCCTTATTAATAAACACGAACTAGCTTTAGACTAGTTACACCATCTTTTGTCTCTTTCGATCCAGCTAAATATTCCAGTAGCAAAAAAGGACAAAAGCTGAAGTAACTACTCTGAGACTAATATCCGTTTATTAATAAGGCTGCTAGAGTTTCGATTCGATGAAAATAATTCAGCACTGATTAAGTGATAAAACCAAATTTTAGGTTTCAGTTAAAGAACATTAACAACTATGAATGAAATAAAATCTAATTCAATGGCAATTACAGAGAAAGTTTATATATTAAACTAAAACATTTTAATCTACTAGAAATAAGCTTAAAATAGGTCAATTTTAGACACAATAATCTCTCACTGTTTTATGTTTCCAGTTTTTATGGCAAATACAAATTTAAAATACCTATTCTCTACTGACCCAAAGACAATATGACATAATATGAGTCGGGACTTCTGACTCATATTATGTCATTTACCTTTTAGGAATTTTATGCGACCATCCTTTTTCTATGGCATGTAATGGGCTATGTAATAAATTAGACATATTAGCCATAACTGTCTAATGTGTCTGTCTGTGACAGGAAAAACGTCTTTTTAAAGGTTACACTTTATTTGGGAGTATTGTTTTTTTTATATATTTTGCAATAGTTATGCATATTAACGTATTATCACACTAATATTATAAAGGCGAAAGTTTGTATGTGTGTTTGTGTGTATGTTTGTTACTCCTTCACGTTCAAACGGCTGAATGGGTTTGGATGAAATTCGGTACCAAGATAGCTTATACACTGGTTTAACATATAGGCTACATTTTATCCCGGAAAAGTGAAATGTTCCCGTGAAATGAGCAAAAAATTAAAATACTTTTCAACCACGGGTGAAACCGCGGGGCGCAACTAGGATCATTCATAATGGTTGCTACAGTAAAACTCTTGCATGCAACGAGATCCGGATGCAGTACCAGAACTATATATATTTTGTTATATTTTTTATTTATGGAAATGAATGAGTTGGCGAGCTGGTCGCTTACCTGATGGTAAACGTCTCAGCCACCCATAATAGTTGCAATGCCATTCGTAACTCCAAAACGTATTGATTAATTGAGACTTTATGAACTAATCTCACAGTCAAGTAATCCCCAGACTGTGCTGATGCATCCTGAGATGATGTGCGGAATGCATTGTCGCGAAACTTTATAATTTAGTTCCGAGTGACACACTGTTCGGTTATGGGCGGCCGTGTTGCTTAACATCACGTGAAGGGCTAGCTCGTCACATCATTCATTAACAATAAAAACCGTAACACTAATTATATTAAAACAGCACTGCGTCATCTTTAAGCATTAGCACTTTATTTCATTTCTACGACTACGTTCATTACATTATTGTCATATGTAATTTTAAGAAAGAACTAGTTGCGCCCCGTGGTTTCACCCGTGGATTAAAGTATTTAATTATTTGCTCATCCCACGAGAAAATTTCACTTTTCCGGGATAAAATGTAGCCTGTATGTTAATCCAGTGTATAAGCTATCTTGGTACCTAATTTCATTCAAATCCATGCAGTCGTTTGAGCGTGAAAGAGTAACAAACATACAGATATACACACAAACAAACATACAAACTTTCGCCTTTATAATATTAGTGTGAGGTGATTTAAGTTTTTATACACAAATCTCGATAGCAATGCTAAGAGCAACACAAGGAAGTTAAAAGTATTTGTTTACTGACGGTAGGAAAACCTGTCATTAATTTTCACCAGCACGTTACATGCAACATTATACGTCGACACGCGTCGTCGGTTTAAAAAAACAAAGCGAAGATTACGAAAAAAACGGAATCCATATATTATTATGCGCCTAGTTGCAACCACTTCGCGATTTGATATTATTTATGCGACTATTTCTAAATACTTGCTCAAGAAAAGCCTTCGTATCTGCAAGCGTTTTTTGCGAGTTTCCCATGCCCATTGAAAACGTCGGTTGCTGTATTAAGAATGAAAGTAACTGGTATTTCACGCAATGAATCGATATTATATATTTGAAAACGCAAACTTACTTTAGCATTAAAATGACGTATTAAATTAGAATTCGATGACATTGAGCGCTGTGTTAATGACCGATACATTGTTCGATTATGAAATGTATCGATTTAAATTAAATTATTTGTAGATTTTTTAAATGCCAGTTTTATAATTCATGAATCGTTTTAAAGTATGAAATGCTACCGCTAATTACTCTTCAATTATTGCGTAACAAACAGACTGACAAAACGAAAGTGTTCGCTTATTAACTAATCAGCATAACAATGGTTAGTGTTTTGTTTTTATTTATTTTAAAATTGTTTCCGTAAATGTTTTAAGTGTTGGATATTTTATACGGTACATGATTTTTGTGAAAGTTTTAAATTTAGGTACGTCGATTAAGGTAAAAAAATAACAATTTTTATGTATATCTGCTCTAGTTTTTTAATACTACAAGCTAGTTTTCTGCCAATCACGATACGATTAATACGATTATTAGGATAGGATTTTCACCATTTTGGCAAAAAAAAATTGTAAGTATGTATTTAATATTATTTATGATCAATTATATAAATTGAACTTAAATTCACGAAAGCAAAAATATTAGAATTTAAGAAAACGCAATTTGAAATTTCCTGAAAAGTAAACTCAATTTCCATCCGCATTTACCAAAATGTAAAAAAACAAACCTGTAACAATCGCTAGGGCGACAAGCGCAGCGGCGCAAGACCTCATGATTAGGCACTGATCACGTGTGTTTATATCAAAATATTTTTCAAAATTCGAACACTACACTGGCCACTTCTCACCACCGATGCATGGTACACGGTCGACGCGCGGAAGCTCAGCGCGCGTTCGCGGGAGTGATCGTGCGACGCAAGAGAACCGCACTCGAAGGTAGTGGAGGGGCGGTTGCGATACAATTCTATTGCAGCCTTGTGCTTGTGCCGACACTGAGGTAGGAGCGGATTTCGATTTGAACATGAACACTCTATTTACAGATTTACTTCCTCGGGTTCTTGCCATTGAGTAGACGCAGTATGCAGTAATCTAATTCAATAGCTATTGTTACAGCCTTCATTACACTCACGGATTAGACGGTCAATTGTTCTCTTCGGCTAAGTAGAGATTTTGAAGAGTACAAAACTTTGAGTTCTGCGCCAGTTAATTTTGATTTGTAAATACTTTTGAGTCATTTGCAAGTATTCTACGCTTTTACAAATCATCATTATCATTTCCTTACAGTCTACTGCTGGACACGTTACTAAGTTCCTAAAGTACGCCAGTGAGTAAAATCTTCTGCTCTACTCTTCCAGTACCTTCGATATGTGCTGGTCGCTCCATCTGGCTGCAGGCGTCTGCTTGGTGTTCGAGTGCAACGGCAAAAAACTACGTTCTAGATCCTTCCGATTCCTCAATGCAATTGTTTTAAAACAATGGTTTTTGTAGTTTTGTAAAACACAAGTTTTGTAATTCTTTTTTATTATTATTACTATTGAATTCATATTATTCATAAAATGATCTTCCAATAGGGCTCACTCTTCCAGAGGACGTAGTTTTCTTGATCCTCTTATCCCGGCAATGGCCCACGCTGTGGCTCGCTTGCTGCCTTGAGCTAGTTGCCTCCCACTTTTGACGGCTGGAATGGCTGGCGCCTTAAGCGCCTGCCCTCCCGCCCGGTGACGCTATATAGGTCAATAGAGACCAAAAGCATTATCGCGTTAAATATATTTATTGATGTCTACATTTATTTAAAACTAGAGGCCGTGCTTTCATCCATGATTCTCTTAGAAGTTGAAATTAAAAAAAATGATTTTCTTTCTCTTGTGGCGTTGAGGTGTCTCTATGATATAAAATGTAGACTCCTTCCTCAATACAAGTCCTTTTTAGGTCAACCAGTTTAGGTTGTACGTAGTCTGCCAGTCAGTCAGTCTCTCAGACATTTTCTTTTATTATAGATAGATACGAAATATAGCAGTCGAAATAGCTATTACATAGATGGCGACAAGATTTGTATAAAAATGATATCAAAACATTTAAGCCGCTTTAACCGCACATCAATTTGTTTTACGATCTAGATTAAGTAATCAAAAGTTACGTTACAAATATATTACACAAACATACAAGTATAGTTTGATGAAATAGCTCTAATTGTAATGAGTATAACGACTCAGTTCAAGGTTACCGTCACTGACAGATTTACGAATATCCGTCAACCTACATCCTATTCAAATAACGTACATATTATTTACTTTTTCAAGGTCTTAAGATTTATAAGTGTATAAGGACATTACACCATGGTAGTGTCTCGTATGAAAGATTATTTGGTGGATAATCTGATGACGTTTTAATTTAAAGAACAAAGTGATGCTTTTAACGTTAAGTTTGATTATATTCATAGGTTTGGGCAACAGCAATTGGTTGATTGAGTGCTGATCTTCATTTTTATAACCATTCCAAGGCTATGACTTTTTGGTAGCTGCTTTGTTTAGTTTACTTTACAAAAACGAAGTACTAAGTCATTCCATCGCACTATTATCAACGTCTATCCATTTCTTTCGTTTCTAGGCTTCGTTTTTAAGAATTCCAATTCAAAACTCTTTAGTTTCTGTGCATGGGTATAGGGCAACACTAGATACTTCCACTGAGTTATTGAGTGTATAATACGCTATGGTGACCCTTTCCCATCAGACGGGCCGTATGCTTGTTCGTAACCTTTAATATATACTTTCCATAGGGTCCACTCTTCCAGTAGACGTAGTCTCCTTGATCTTATCTCGGCAACGGCTCAAGCCGAGGCTCGTACCTCAACGGTGCCTTTGAGCTAGTTGCCTACCATTTGCCTGGGTGCCTTAAGCGTCTGCCCTCTCACCCGGTGACGCTGTAAAAATAGGTAGTGATCAACAGTATTAGTTACTGTTAAATTGTATGCACAATTAGGCATAAGTATTTATGATTTTGTTATTGGCTGTATTGTCTTTTCCTGTATTATATATATGTTCATGTTAATAATAGGCTAAATTTATAAATATAAAAGTAATTTAACAAAAAGCACGGACCCTGGTGTCTGTGAAAATGTAGATTAAAAAAATATCATGCAATGGTTTCAAGTTATTTCAGAGAGGAATGTACTCATACTAACCGTATTTGTCACCAGCGCAGTGGTTAAGGAAGCTATCCAAAATGTCAGGGTTCTTGATACAGATTCGAAGACTGGATACCATAACGTATTCTTTATGGACCATAAATAATAAATAATTATCAAATTCGAGGTGGCATAAAATGTGCATAACTTTACCGGTCGTTTGAAACAAAATAAATAACTTATTTTCCTAGTTGTTTGGTAGGCGACCTTGAACAACTGTCGGTTCATACATGAATGTACTAGAGATTGTACTGAATAGTGCCCGCTATTCTTCCGCCAAGCAGTAGTGTGCAACCACTATTGTGTTTCGGATTGAAGGGCACTGTAGCTCGTGAAATTGCTGGGCAATGAGACTATGATCTGCTGGGCGATCTCGTAACTTGATTGCAACGAATAGAAACAAAAGTTTGTATCGATTTGACAGTTCCAATACGCAGCATAGTTAATGTGCATAGTTACTATGGAAATTTTCAATTTAAGAATTCAATACGCAGCTTATGTGCATAGTTATTATATAATTTTTTACATTAAAAATTCAATTTCATATCATAGGCATGTCGTGCATGTCCACATGTTGTTGATACAAATAACTTTTGACAGCCTCTGTGGTGATTGTGATTGAGCAGTTCTGCTCATAACCAGAAAGCGGCGGGTTCGATTTCCGTGGCAGGTATTTGTTCACAGAAAAAAAAGCGCAAATACTTGTTCTGAATTCCTGGGTCCCAGACATGGGAAATCTTAATAGGGTCCAGGATCTATGTATGTAATCGTTGGGCGTTATTATTATTATTAAATAAAAAGTTTGATTAAATGGGTTATAAATTAGAAAGCATCTTCTACGACACATGTCGTTCGATTATCATAACTTCAAGATTAATGTCAACTGGATTTGTCTCTCGTAACGTACAGGTTGTAAATATCAAGGAAGAAAAATACTCTTCCGGTTTCTCATGCTTCTTACTTTTTATTGCATTTGCAACCTTAAGCAGAACGGGGTTTAATTTAAATACTGGACTCAGGTAAATAGGCATACTTAAGTATGTAAAAGTCATAATTAATAATGGTATGAGTGTTCACAAATGACGCTGTAAAGGTTGGTACAGAATTATTATTTTTTCTTCAAAAAAGTTTAAGTGTTAAGTTAAAATGATAATCATTACGAGACATGTTTTTATTTATCGCAGCCTAATTATAACCGACTTTCAAAAAAAATTAGGTACTATGTTCATCTGTATGTGTTTTTTTTATGTTAAGGAATGACGTGACGAGCCAGCCGTTCGCCTGATGTTAAACGACACGGCTGCCCATATCAGCTGCAGTGTCACTCGGAACTCTAAAGTATAGAGGTTCGCGTGACACTGCACTGCGCACGTCATCCAGAGACATCAGCACAATCTAGTAATAAGATTGCTAAACTATGAGATCAGATCATAAAGTCTCATTTGCCCAGTAATTTCACTAGCTACAGTGCCCTTCAAACCGGAACACAGCAGTGATTGCGCACTACTGCTTGGCGGCAGAATAACTGGCAAAGCGGTGGTACCTACCTAGACGAACTTTACAATAAAGTCCTACCACCTAGTAAAGTAGTAGTGTTTCATTGTGAAGTAACCGGAACAATTAAGAATAGTGTCTTTTTTAATTTACTCTTTGTCATCTCTGTCACTGTCAATATAAGTATGAAGTGAACCATAAATTATCAGAATTGTTATTAAAATTATTAAAATAAATTTCATTGCTTAATCTAATATAAATAATTCGCCATGAAATTTTGTGTATATTTAGTACGTTTGAAAATTAAATAAAAAGAAACTATTTTTCATACCCCTAAGAGATAAGTGTTACAAACAAATTTATTTTCTAAACAACATGTTTTTTTATGATTAGTCATTAAAAAATACATATAACACTAAATTTTCGAGATGGGAGAGGGTATTTAGGCGTACCCCGTACAAAGTCGGGGCGGGTCAGCTAGTATAATATAATACTTCTTACAATATTGTATGGCCACCTACAGGGCTTTTTACTTGGTATTACGACTATTGTTTTACGACAAGAGCCGTGACCGATCAGAAGCCCGGTAGCATTCAGTTGTAAATACTTTTTTTAGTGGTCACCTATCCTAGCAGCGACCACAGAAAACGTTGATTAGCTTTACTGATCGGTTAAGAATAGCTAGTCAAGTTATACGCGCACAATAACAAATACAGATATAAACTTAATATATTAAGGTGGTGCTACATTGCTACAGAGCATAAAGCACCCGTTGAAGTCTTTTGTATTGATAATTGTTTAACGTCGGGCGTCAGTTTTCCTTCTTTCTACGACTCTATAAATTATTAAATTAAAATTATTAATTATAATTGTATTCTATGCGTATATTTACAAACTAAAAGTATCTAAGTATTGTATCAGTTATCTGGTTACCGTAGTACAAGCTTTGCTTAGTTTGGAGCTAGATGGCGCGGTGTGAAATGTCCACATTTATTTATTTTATTATTTATTTAGTTATGTTATTATTTCTTCTCCACGTTGCTTTTTTTTCTCTTAATTAAATAGAAAGTAACATTGATATGAGAACTTAGCTATAGAAAGGAACATTAATATAAGAACTTAGCCATGTTACTTTGTCTGAGATATCAATTTTTTATACAGTTTGCTAGAACTTCAGAGGCTAAAATTAAGCTGTATTTCAATCTATTTATTTGAACCTATTTATTCAAAGCAACTTTAACATAATATCGTTTGAAAAAATCTTTGAATCGACTGCAATCTTGAGAAATTGAGAATCTCGAGAAATACTTAGATTAATAATAATATATTGCTACCGGACTAACTACTAAACTGATTTTAATTGTCACCTATCTAAAACAAATAAATATTTTTTGTAAAAAATAAATAAGTTCTGTGGTAACAAATAAAAAACAACTAAACTGAGTACATCCTTTTTTTGTCAGTGGAATTAGACTCATTGCTCATGTTTTTTAAGTATTTATTTTTATTTAATACCAATGGAAGCAGTGGGTTCTTTAAATATAGAAACAATTTTACCCAAGACTTTATTTTTAATTTAAAATTATAATGAGTATCTAGGGTATTCCAACCGCATCTCGGCGCACGCGCACCGGGCGCGGGCGCTCCATCGCCGTCGCCGTCCGTGCGAAAACGAAAGTGTTCCGCGACCTACATCACGACTTTTGGGCTCTTACGTAACTGCGTGCACAATTGCACTTGGTTTTTCATTTATTAACATTTTATTTTTATGACGTCATATGTGCACTTGTACATTTGTTCAGGTTTGTGTAGCTTATTTGAATTTACTAAATTAAAATTTGAATCAGAAATGAGATTTTAACCCGCATCAGTCCTTTTAGCGTTTTAGATACATAAACACCACTTCCCAAAATGTCCAATTTTAATATACCCACACGATTTTACAGTTTCCCAAAACTTTTTTTCTCAAAGTGTTCGCTTCTTAAAATGTCATCTTTACTAAGTTACCGGGACCGTGACATAATAAAAGTTAATGAATTTGGACATAAGCCATCTCATGTCTAAATTCATCAACTTTTAAGCATCAATTTACTGGGTTGGCAGCGCCATCTATTGAGAGATTCTTGAGAGTCACCCAACCAGCATGGTCAAATTGTAAAGATAACACTCCTAATTCTAAAGATTTAATTTTAAACTAGCTGTACAACGCGGTTTCTCCCGCGGATATAAAGTAGGTTTTTGTTTAAAATCCGTTTAGTAGTTTTGCGTAAAAAGCCCGCGGCGTCGCCCTCGTAGCATTCGATAATTGTACCAGAGGAACATACTATCGGGATAAAAAATCATGTGTTAATCCAGGTCATAAACTATGTGTGTTCCAAATTTCATCTAAATCCATTCAGTAGTTTTTGCATAAAAGAATAACAAACATTCATCCATACATCCATACTCACAAACTTTTTCATATATAATATTAGTAGGATTAATTTTAAATTATTTTTTATGTGTCTTTAATACAATTTTTTTAAATGAATAGGCCTGTTTTTGACTTCGATCTCACCTGATGGAAAGTGACAACGCGGTCTGCGATGGTGCATAATAATAATAATAATAACGCCCAGGAACTACGAGGACCATGGTCCCACAAACCCAGACTCAGTACAAGTATTTGCGCTTTTTTTTCTGTGCACAAATACTCGTCTTGCCGCGGGTATTGACCCCGCCACTTCCGGGTTATGAGCCGATCTGCTCAACCACTACACCACAGAGGCTGTCAATGTACATACTTGCCTAGAAGATATCTATTCTCACAAACACGAACTATTTTTTAAATGTGTCTTTAGCTCAAACTATCTATAAGCCCATCATAATTACCTTGCTAATTACAACTAATTACTACTACATCAAACATTTTTTTACTATTGACCTTTAAACAGTCTAAATGCTCCAACTCAACAATCACTCTAAATTTTAATGCGTACTCCATTTTTATCTATATCTAAAGTTAATATCAGATCTTAATTTAATGTGTATACCTAATCTAAATCTTAACATCTGTTTCATATCTAAATCATTACTAATATATCTTAATAACGTTCGATATTTTCTTTATTTTATTTTATATACAAGGTGGAATTTAATTCGTTCTTTTCCTTTAATATATGTATTCAGTCCACGCTACAGAACGCTCCCATATAGCTAAATCAAAAAAGTACTTATGAAATAAAACGTAAATCTAGGTCTTATCAAATTTAAATTCTAAAGAAAAGCCTTGTGACATTGAACAAAGCAGGTGTTTTATTGCCTACGACACATTTACAAAACACTCAGCCGGTGCCCGTGCTGTATGTACCGTTAAATAGACGTTTCGGCTGTCATGCAGTTATTTTAGGAGGCACTTAATGCTAAAACAAAACCTATTTTTTTTAATTGGTCTTTGTACGAACACTCTATAGTATGGTCTGAGTACATACATTTAAGGAAAAGAGTGAATTATATTCCACCTTGTATAGGTCCTATTACTATAAGAGCTTATACGTGTGAGACGGTGCGCTTCAAACTGGAAACTATCATTAAAAATGGAACATTATAAAATCATAGATCAAGATTTCGATCAACAATCGAAAGCATACCTCTCATGTTGGACTAGATCTCAAAATTTCTTTTAACAATTTTTTCTGTACAGTTATAGTAATTTCGATCAGTAATAGAATATTAAATGACCTAAAAATATCAATCATAGTGGTTAACCATTTTAAAACAGGCGTACATTGCTACTTCTACCGATTTAGCGCTTTTTGAGTTTCCTTATATTCACTACTTCTACTTCCTTATGCCAATAATCGTGCTAAGTAGAGGCATAAAAGTAGAAAAGTGGACCCTAGCTGAAGCCAGGAAATCGCTAGGCAGAAGATAAAAAACGTAGTTTTAAAAGCGTATTTAATTTATATCTAGTTTTGTTGCCTTACTTATAAACAGGGTATAAAAAATAATCACTGACGTGAAATATCGTAAGGGATATCAAGACAGGGCATTTTTAACATTGATTGAATTAAAGGAACGTTAAACACATTACGTTAGCAATAAGTGAGGCAGCGAGCTTAAAATTAAGGCATTTTGACGTAATTCGTTAATTTTCTAATCTAATTATTAGGAAATAAATCTAACAGCAATCTTGGGTGTAACAGATACTCAGCACGTGCGTAATTTAAAAGTGCGCCGGCGCTTCTCTACAAAAACGAAAGTATTTCACAGATTCACGGCCTACATTTAACATTTTTGGCGTTTGCACAATTGCGTGCATTGCTGCATTTAATGATTGATCTATATCTTTTTATAACGGTTTGATAAAAAGATATAGAATACTTTACCAAATTATGGATACACTAAATTCTACTGACTAGAAGATTCCAGTAAAGTTCGCTCCGACAGAGGCATGGGTGATTTTTTAAATACCTCCTACCTACCGGAGAAATATATCAGGATCATCATCTGTTGATCATGATGATATTCTGATTTATTTCTAGTGGACATAAGCCTCTCGCAAAATATCCCACCGAGGTTTTCAGCTCTCTTTTTCCAACTGCTGCGAGTTGAAAGAAAGAAGAAAAAAAAGAAAGAAAGAAAGACACAAAGAAAGAAAAAAAGAAAATATATTTACTCAGGACTATACAGAACATTATATTGCATTATAGGAGACATTGAAGTGGAAGTCGTCGCTTCTCTAGACGGAAAGCGTCCTAAAGTAATAAAGTATAGATAGCGCAGTGCGCACGTCATCTTGAGACATCACCACATAAATTACTAGTCTGTGAGATTCACCCAGTTATTTCACTAGCTACAGTGCTTTTCAAACTGAAACACAGTAGTGCTTGTGCACTACTCCTTGGTGGCAAAATAACTGGCAAAGTGGTGGTACATACCTAGATAAACTTAGCAAAAAAGTCCTACCACCTAGACAAATAATAATTTGTTGTTAAATGTTTTAGGTTTTATATTGAGTCAACAGCCTTCTAAACACTGAAATACAGTGTCAACATTGTATTCCAGGTGCTATGGCTTCTCTCTTATATTATTAATAAGTAGTAATATTAGTAGATAGTATTAGTAGATAGTAATATTATTTAAAATCGCAATAATTTATAGTTTTACGTTGGTTTTACCTACAACAAATCGTAAACAAACATTCATCAAACAAACAAGCTAATAGCAATTTCTTTTAAAAATTAGCACGTGCATACTAATTGAGAACAAAAGTAAGTATACTAGTTATAAAAAGTTTTAAATCAATAAATAAATTGAGAAATAAGTAGATACTAACTAATAACTCCGAGCAATCGCCTCTAGCAATCACTACAAAGTTGTTTTATTACTTCTACTCAGCAAAGAGTAAAGACCTTCAAATTAAAACAATTACATATGATATTTATTGCATTCTTGTGCTACTTTTGCGATATGTAATAAGATTAATTATAATTAAGCAAAATTACGCTTTTAAGTATGTGTAGATTTTACAAGTTTGGTTGTGAAAAAAGTGTGTGTTCTCATTTATAATGTAAGTAATATGTAATGTATCAAGTGTTGTAATAGTTTAATTTAAGTCAAACTATGCATCTGTGTTTTTTACTTATTAGTGACTAGCTATGGCTCGTGGTTTTACCCGTGGAGGTGTGATATGTGAGCAAAAGATTTTAAGCGCCATGCAATGGATTTTTGTAATTGGTAACCATGTAAAGTCAGAACAGCAATAACTACCTAATTTTCAAATTAACTTCATGTAGATTATTTTTAGTAAATAAAGAACACTTTAAAAGGGAAGCTAGTTATCATCTATTTAACTATTGTTGTCAGGGTCAATTCCAACTAACTAACTATTTGAGTTACCCTTGAATAGGGCAGCGTAATCAAGCTCCTTGCATTTTGACTTGGACCCATTTAATAAATAAATAATAATGAATAAATGTTTGTGGACATTTCACACAGCACCATCTAGTCCCAAACTAAGCAACCTATAGACCCAACTGATAGAATACCTAGATACTTTTTGTTTGTGAATACATACATAGAATACAATATAACACCCAAATACAGAACAAACATCGATGTTCATCACACAAATGTTTTTCCTGAGTGGGAATCGAACCAACCTATAGTTCATAAGGCAGGGATACTACCAACTGAGCTATGAGGTCAATTTTCACGGATTATGAAAGAACATAGTAACGTATATACTGTTTTTAGAAATAGAAACGTCGTCTTACGACCTGGTAAGTCTAACTGATGCTTATTTTGTGACAGACCCAATTTCTACGCTAAAACCTGTCAAGGCTTAAACTGTCGTATACTCTAAATTAAATAGACGTTACAACATAATGCCATATAATTTGCGGTTGTATAATAACCAGCTCATTATCAGAAACTTTTGTAATTTGACACTGGTTTTCGACACTTTACTGGATGTTTAACACCTGATAATACTGGTTTATTATGGAACAATTTGGTTCAATCTACTGGGTATTTATGCTAATTTGGTATTAATGACTCTGTTTATGCAATATTGTTAGAAAAATGCAGTCAATTATTTATCGGAAAACTAACTTAATACGAATATTAGGTAAATATACCATTATTCTTTCTTTTCTTAGCAAAATAATATAAGTTGAACTTTTCAACTAGACGTGGAAATGTGAGAATGCACGGGGAATAGAAAAAACCGCCAAAAGACCGATTTTGATAATACTTAATTTATTACAATCAGTAAGCGGGAGAAAAACACGATATTTAAAAAACTTAAATGCTGTATTATTTCACCATCACGTAGTGACGCTTATTAGGATCAAAATTAATTACCGTATCATTGAAATGTAGTCTTTTTTCTCAGATCACGAAATCTTCGAAACCCATTAGCAAAACTTTTGTTAAAATAATAATTAAGCAATTTTCTTATCATCCGTCCCCATCTAAGACACTTTAAAACATAGTTCACCGTTTAAATAGACCTACCGTTTAATTAAAAGTACATTACTGAGTGGGTCTAAATGGACTGGTGAAATAAGGCAGTGTTGTACGTACTGATTATTTCATCAAATGTTTAATGTGCTTGAGTTATGAAAAGCGTTATGCGTGGCGTAATGGACAAAGAAGTATAGGCTATACAACGGACAGTATAGGGATCAATTTTCCTTTCTTCTATTAACATCTACATTAATGAACTGACTCTAAAGGGAGGCTACTGCAAGTCACCATTACCTATGCTTGGTCACAGAGTCCTAACTTGAAGCTAGCTACGTAGCCAGCTAGATATGCTTTATGGTTTTATCTTGATTATTTTTTCTACCATAAGCTCAACAAGATTTCCTATTTTGGTTTTTAAAACTATCGTGAGTATAGCTCTTTAACGTAACTGACGCTCACAAAGCCCACCGTAGCTTGCTTTAGAATAACTGGCTGCCAGAAGAAGGACATAGAATATGTCCAAAAACTGGTCGGAGTAATTTCGTTCAATTGACGTGAGTTTAGCTGCTATTAATTTCCGAAAAGATTTGCTATGCTACATATGTTTTCAGGTTTCATTTCGCCATCCACGTCTAGTTGATAAGTTCAACTTGTATGATTATATTTATTTGTCTGCGTATATTTTAGCAAGTTGAGGATGGATCCCTGGGAACCGAGAGCTCATCGCGCTTTCCAAAGTTTATCAGAGCGCCTGGTCGTTGCGACGCGTGACCAAAATATACACCAAAATGTTTCGTATAACATGGAATTTTAACTCAGGATTGGCACAAATGGATTGCTGCGCAAACCAATAAAGTGTAGGTGATAAAGGCACTTGTTCAATAAAAAAATCAGCAACTCATACCGCATGCTATTTAAATACAATACTATCTCCTGAGTCAGGGTTGCCTTTCTGCAATGCGGAAATCCTTCAGCGCACGATCGACACTTCGAACACGCAAGCTCGAGCGTGTTTCGAGATCAGTTATCGAATTCCGCACGTATGTTAGTACGACTTCGTTTGCACTGTGACCTGATTGGCTTTGAGAGCTGTTAGCAAGGTCGTGATTGGGAATTACCACGTTGTTTCTATTTAGGTTTGGCCCTTGCGTCTTGAGGTAGGAGTCTTCCTTTTATAAGAGCTCGTTCGTACGTGAGAGCCAACGTAAACAGTGTCAAATATTGTGAACGTTATTGCTTGTTATCGACTGGCCCGATAGCTTAGTTGGTAGTAACCCTGCCTTCTGAACTGTGGGTTGTGGGTTCGATTCCGATTCGTGTACCGTGCACTGAAAATTCAATTTATATATATTTGTGTTTTATGAGTAATTTTAAATAAAATTAAGATTTAAATAAAATCTGAATTTTTTAAATATTGGCATCTAAAACGGCTGAATGGATTTGGATGAAATTCGATACCAAGATAGCTTATACACTGGATTAACATATAGACTACATTTTATCCCGGAAAAGTGAAATTTTCCCGTGGGATGAGCAAATAATTAAAATTCTCTTTATCCGCGGGTGATACCGCGGGGCGCAACTAGTAATTGATGTGACACTTGATTGATACTCCTCAGTGGGCGAGTGTTTAGCTAGTAGTGTAGGCTGGAGTTTGGTATCCGGAATGAGACGGATGTAGGTATCCACATTATTATTTATTCAGCGAATACTAAGCCTTCTTCTTTGTATAGCTCAATAACTTCTAGATTAATTATGAATCAAACACGATTTATTTTCTCCGCCATAAAATGTACGACATGGTGTTTCTAATCCCAGCTGATCGGTTCAAAAATTCAATTGGATTATGAGACCGGATTATTAAAATCTTGTGTTCAAGTTGACTGCCTTCGTGAAAGGAGCAGAAAATAAACAAATGAAATAAAAAAAACATTTTCATTTGTTTTTTTTTTTGTTCAATCTCTGCTACTTGTGCTATTTATACCTAACTCATTATCTCATTTTAGAGGTTTTAATCAGTACTGGCAATAAATTATACTAAAGGTCATGTAAGAATAAGCGAAATTTCTCCCAAATTGGTTTAGCTGTTGCAAAGTATGCGCCAAAAAAAATCATACAAACAGATTGATAATGTTTCATTTGTAGGGTTATTAGATGTACAGAAAAAGCACTGATGGGAATATATATTCACAAACTTCAAAAGGCCAAGAATAGACAAAATTAAAGGCAAATGCAATAAAAATTTCGTAATTAACTCTTAACCAATAATTGGATAATCTTAACTACAATTAGCAGCTTTATTATGTAAACAAAACTGGCTTTTTGACGTGTGCAGTTATGACGCACTATTACCTGAGTGATCGGTAAGAGGCAAGGTCAAGAATAGTTAATGGGCTTTGAATTCCAATTAACGGTGAACGTTTAGTGATAGTTTGTTTAGATCGCGATGGATATGGCAATTAACACTGACAGTGACTGATCGTTAGATTGTTCGGTAAGTACACGCGACATTAAAGCAAAGATCTGTAAACGAGAAGTTGACATTTCCAGAAGCGGACATTCGTACAAGAACACATTTCTAGAAGTTGGCATTTTCAGAAGTGGACATTTCTACAAGAATATATATAGAAGTGGGAATTTTCAGAAGTGGACATCTCTAGAAGTGGTAATTTCCCGCATTGGTCTTTTTCCATAATTAAGTAGGTATATCAAGCAATTGTCATTTGAGAGTAATGTATGTGTAGAAATGTAACTATATACAGATCGTGAACGTGGTCCAAATCAGTAGAAGACACTCACGCGTCATAGCAATGCGCACTATTGGAAAATTCTGACCTAAGCTCCCATTCCAATATTTATTATGTCAAATATTTAAAAAAAAATAAGGAGATAGACAGCAACAAAAAGGTCAGCTCTTTTCAGATTAAAGATTTTTCAAAGAGTATATCTGTTGTTAGTTGGTCCAAGGAGATAAGTACTTATTTATTTATTTTTATCCTTATAACAGTCAGTCAGGATTTGGCCAGTCATATTTTTAAAGCTTTATTAATCTGTCTGGATCTCTAATTTAAAATAACAAAACTTATTTATTGACTAATTTAAAATAACAAAACTAAATTGGAAACCTGAATATTTCGCCTCTGGCAAGTCTTTGTTTCAAAATTAATTGAAATCTAGTTCATATATAAAGTCGACAATAATAGTAATTAATACTTTTAATTATATGCCAAGTTACAATTAATTCATTAGGGAGGTAACAAACGGATAATTGTTACAGAATATTCATAATCCAACTTACAGATGATAACCTTGTAAGCGACCTTTGAGTCAGCTTCTCTGGACCTTTACCATTACCGGCGTGCCTATTCATGCTGTAAACAAACTTATATTTGTCGACAGCCTCTGTGGTGTGGTGGTTGAGCAGGTCGGCTCATAACCCCGAGGCGGCGGGTTCCATTCCCGCGGCAGGACAAGTATTTGTGCACAGAAATAAAAAAGCGCAAATATTTGTTTTGTGTCTGGGTGTTGTAGAACCATGGTTCTCGTAGTTCCTGGGTCCCTACAGGGAATCCTAGTTAGGGTCTAGGATCTATGTATGTGATCGTTGGCGTTATTTTTATTATTATTTGTTGTTGCAAATATATACATGCCTACTAAATTACTTGACAGTATTCAATTATTACTGTAAGTTAAAATCGTAGTTTTTTTACTTATTTTCGGTATGGTAATGTCGGTCTTATTTGTAAGTTATTTAAGTACCTATATTATTCGATCAACAATCCATGTTTCAATTATCATTTAATTAAAACATACATTGTAATTAAAACATTCCTATTTATCAATATAGGAAACTTCCATAAAATATATCCGCATGTTTGAAATGTATATTTCGTACTCTACAATTTATGTCAAACTTTTTCAATTAGGGTACCATAAATTCATAATAAATAAAGAATAAAATAATGCGACATATTTGATTGTTTTTCATGAAAACAAGAGGTTTACGTTAAAATTAAAACAATCCAAAACAAAAAGCATTCTTCTATTTTTTTAAACGTATCAACACCAATTTACTAAAAAATTTAAAAAAGATTTTTGCATTTGCAGCATTCTCTCACTTTCCATCCAAAGATTGTCCGGAAGAGATCGCTACCAGCGATAAGATCACCCATTGTTACGCTAGTAAGATTAATTTTATTGCAGCATTTTGTAAATTTCATTGGTGATACAAAAGCCCTACAATACTTTAACAAAGCTCTGTCTAGACGTCAAATGTGAGTTTAACAATACAAAAAATTTTCTTCCCTGTCTATTATACCATTTTTGTGCTATGGGGCTGACATGGTCGTTGGACGACTCAAAGTACCTAAAAATTAGAAAAAAAATATACAAAACGGCAGTTTAACACTAGTTATAAGCGTGTTTAAACCTTTTATGGTTAAACCAAAAAGAGTTATCTATCTTCCTATTTGCTATTTAAAAGTCACAAATACAACCTTATCTCTATCTATTTACTAAAAAACCTAAACCATTGCAACCCAAAAGACCTCACACAATTTTACAGACGCTTTTGGTTACGCGAAATTACCTTATTATTTTTGTACCATAGCAGTCATAACGGTAATTACTGTGCCCACCATTTTAGCACAAAATTACCCCCAAACAAAAGGAATGAGCTCACTGTACTGAGTTAGGTCTAACCACAACACCTTGTAAGGAAACCTTGAGAAACCAACCGTCTAGCCTAATTATTCAGAAAAACAGAAGTAGGTACCTCTAAATGACGTGCCATTTCATTTGCGAACCTGATTTCAGCTATTGATATAGTTCCCGTCACGTAAAAAGATCGCCGTTTGCTTGCTTATTCCAAAGTAGCCGTAGTATTTATTCACAGTTATTCTGCCGCCAAGCAGTAGTGTGCAACCACTGCTGTGTTCCGGTCTGAAGGGCGCTGTAGCTAGTGAAATTACTGGACAAATGAGATTGTATGACCTGATCTCACAGTCTAGTAATCCTATTACTATTGTGCTGATGTCTCAGGATGACGTGCACAGTGTGGGGTCACGCGAAACTATAATTTAGAGTTCTGAGTGCTGCCACTATCCCGAGTTCCCGATGGACTGATTGTAATTATTTTCTTTATAAATAAAGCATCGTGTATATTTAGATAATGTATTAAAGGAAAACTTCTTTATGCACGCTTGACTTGGGGAGTAAGTAATCTGCTGAATGTGAGGCGGACGGAAGTTGAAGTTGGTTCACATAGATCTCCATTAATCTAACAAAGTTAATTATTTGTATTATTATGTTGGTATCTCCGGTAAATTGTCAAAATGGCGACATTATAAAAATAATAATAATAATATGTGTGGACATCTCACACAACGCCATTTAGTCCCAAACTAAGCAAAGCTTGTATTATGGGAACCAGATAACTGGTACAAGTACTTAGATACTTTTTGTTTGTAAATACATACATAGAATATAATATAATATAACACCCAGACACAGAGCAAACACCTATGTTCGTCACACAAATGTTTGTCCTGGGTAGGAATCGAACCCACAACCCACAGTTTAGAAGGCAGAAGGCAGGGTTACTACCAACTGAGCTATCGGGCCAGTCAACTATACATTCAACATTAACATTAAACAAAGCAAAAACAAAGTTATACCGGCCCATAGGTTGAGCTAAACTAAAGAAGCTTTACTTCAGTCGTGTGGTCTAAAGCACACTCGGTTTTTTTAAAATGATCCATTAGTTTCGCTTTACAATGTCATAGTGAAGTATCCACTTCAACTATACACAGACAAGGTATTATTATATTTACAACCAGTTACAGATCAATCTTGCTTCAGATATTGTTTTATCTATCAATAGTGACGATCCAATTCTAAACATAATTTATTACGATACCTTTACAACAATCTTTTACAACGCGTGGGCGTCCAGAGATCATAAAACAGCTTGTCTTAAAAAATTAATAGGCTTTTGAAATGCTATTCTTAACAACCCGAGTTATGTATTGCCTAATGTAAAAGTCTAGTTTTTATCACCCCTTACTTACAAGTACCTTGTCGTAGTAAGAAATTCTATCAATTCCCCGACTTGTCTACAAAGTGTCATTATATATAATGGGATAAAGTTCTATGATTTATAGTGTAGTTACGCTGTTGAACAAGATGAGATGGTCTGCAAAATTATATAATAATCACATCATTAACTTATTGAATGGTCATCCAACTCCATACGTAGAGTAATGAAGATATGATGAGGTCGCTTTGATGAATAGAATAGTGTACAGAGGCGACATAATTATAAAAAAACTAGTTGCACCCCGCGGTTTCACCCGCGGATAAAAAGTATTTTAATCATTTGCTCATCCCACGGGAAAATTTCACTTTCCTGGGATCAAATGTAGCCATATGTTAATCCAGTGTATACGTTATCTTGGTCCGAAATTTCATCAAAATCTATTCAGCCGTTTGAGCGTGAAGGAGTAACAAACATACACACATACACTCAAACACACATACAAACTTTCGCCTTTATAATATTAATGTGATACTGTTTGTTTTTTATATTGGTGTAAATGAAATGTAAGTGGATCTATGGAAGTATGCTTTTAACTAAGTTTAAAGCCAAACCAGGGAATTCACAGAAAATGATTTTCCGCGTGTTCTGAACTACAAAAAATCGGGCAATATACACGGGGTAAGATTGATCTGGAGGTAAAATCGATAAGCAATAAAGACCAGCTTTTCGTTGATCAACTCAATTTACACCCTGTGTATACATTCGACTAATATTATATTAGTCAATTACAATAATTGACTAGAAAAATAAAATCTAACAAAAAAATGCGCGGGGCTACTAATTACTAATTAGTGTCTGGTCTTGTTTCATATTCGCTAATTTCAAACTAAACAATAATAATAATAATAATAATAATAATAATAATATTGGAGGACGCGATTTTGCGGTATCGGTCCACGCCTACCTCTAGGCCGCGGCTACCACGTTTGCCGACAAATAGACGAAACCTAGTGCTAATGGGAGCCCTGAACACTTTGCTAGGTCCGTACTTACGGACTAGCGAAGACTTAGTTGATACGCACTCGATATTGTACTGCGGGGCCATCGCGGTATGTCGCGTGGCTCGTGTCAAGTTTCCGGACACTGACCGAGCACCGCGACCCGCTGACGGTGCTCCTGCATGGCAGGTGCGGATCGAGAAGCGTATCACTACATTCAGGACTCTCATAGCGAAGCTGGTCTGCTTCAGTCGGGGCAATCATCGTCCCCGCGTCATGCGTTTTGTGACCCAGGCCTTCGCTGGGACCGGTATCAGGCCCCAGGATTATATGGCTTGCGTCACGGAGCGCATCGACTTCCTGAAGCAGAAAGTCTATGCGTGGGCAAGTCGTATTCGCCGCTATAGAGAACGCGTGGATAGGTACCAGATGAATCGCCTTTTCCAAAGTGACCAAAGGAAGGTGTACCGGGACTGGGAGGGAACCGGCCAACGTGTGGTCGACGGCCAGCTACCAGATGCAAACGTCATGAACGAATTTTGGCGAAGCATCTGGTCGGTGCCCGTCGACCACTCGGAGGGTGATTGGATACGTGTTGTCAAACATGTGTGTGAGCCGATCGAGTCCATGGGGTCTATTACTATAGACCCTGAAGACATAAGTTGTGCGATCCGTACAGCCCAGAACTGGAAAAGTCCTGGACCTGATGGATTGCACAACTTCTGGATAAAATGGATTCGGTGCTCATACCCGTGTTTGGCAATACAATTCCAAGAAGCCCTCGAAGCTGGTTCGCTCCCAAAATTCATGACAACCGGTATCACCTTCTTGCTCCATAAGTCCGGTAGTACCATGGAAGCGAAAAATTACAGACCCATTACGTGCTTGCCTACGCTGTACAAGCTCCTTACATCCATTCTGAGAACAAAAATTAACTCGCATATTACAGCGAACAATATTTTGGCCTCTGCTCAGAATGGATGTAGGGTTGGGTCCCGTGGTACTAAGGAGCTCCTCCTCATCGACACGGCCATCTGCCAGCAAGTCCGGCGGAACGGAGGGGCTCTCTCTACTGCCTGGATTGACTATAAAAAGGCCTATGATTCGGTGCCTCATTCGTGGCTGAAGAGGGTATTAGAGTTGTATAAAATAAATGCAACTCTAAGATCCTTTTTAAGTGCATGCATGGGGCAGTGGACCACAGTCCTTCGTCCACCAGGTGGGGGAGACAGCGTTTCTGACCCGCAGAACTTCATAAGGATAGAGCGAGGCATATTCCAGGGTGACAGTCTGAGCCCATTGTGGTTTTGTCTAGCGTTGAATCCTCTCAGCACTTTGCTGGGGGATTCAGGGCTGGGCTATCGGCTTCGGAGAGGGGGTGAGATCATATCTCATCTACTGTACATGGATGACCTCAAGCTGTTCGCACCGCAACGCCCACAATTGATGAAGTTGTTAAAAATCACTGAGAATTTTAGCAACTCTATCAAGATGGAGTTCGGTGTTGATAAGTGTGCGGTTATGCATGTACATGGAGGGAAAGTTGTTAATTCCACGAATTTGCAACTTTCCGAGACAATGACTCTCAGGTCTCTCTCCGAGTCCGAAACCTACAAGTATCTTGGTATGTCAGAGTCGTTAGGTATTTCGGTAGGGGACGTTAAGCAATCGGTGAAAGAGCGCTTCTTTTGCCGCCTGACAAAAGTACTCAACAGTCTTTTGTCAGGTGGCAACAAGGCGCGCGCCTTCAACGCCTGGGTGATGCCCTTACTGATGTACTCCTTTGGCATACTAAGGTGGACTCAGACCGAGCTGGACGCCCTGGATAGGAAGGTCCGTCAAGTACTTACATCACATCGCATGCTTCACCCGCGCTCGTCTGTTATGAGACTATACATTCCGCGGAAATGGGGGGGTCGAGGCTTTTTAAACGCTAAAAACCTCCATAACCGGGAAATGTATAGTCTCCGGGAGTATTTCCTCAGCAACGAGTGTGGGATGCATCGCGATGTGGTGGCAGTTGACAAGGGCCTTACGGCGCTCTCCTTGGCGAATGAGAACTGGCGTAAACCGGTGGTACTTAGCACCGATGACCGTAGGGACGTATGGAAGGGTAAGGAGCTGCATGGGCGGTTCTATCGGGCCTTGACAGGGCCCGATGTGGACCTTCATGCATCGGTGAACTGGCTGCGTTTCGGCGACCTATTCGGGGAAACCGAGGGTTTTGTCTGTGCAATTGCAGACGAAGTTATCAAGACGAACAACTACCGGAAATATATCATGAAGGACGGTACGGTCGACATATGTCGGGCATGCCGCCGTCCCGGAGAATCTCTCCGACATATCATTTCCGGTTGTTCTCATCTTGCTAACGGAGAGTACTTACACAGACATAACCTAGTAGCCAGGATCATCCATCAGCAGCTTGCCCTTCAATACGGCCTTGTCGAGTCCGAGGTGCCGTACTATAAGTACACACCGGGGCCGGTTCTCGAAAATGGCCGTGCATTGCTCTATTGGGATCGCTCTATCATCACGGACAGGACTATTGTAGCTAATAAGCCTGATATCGTGCTGATAGACCGGTCCCAACGCCGTGCAGTGCTCGTTGACATCGCTATTCCACATGACGAGAACCTCGTGAAAGCTGAGAAGGACAAACTCAGCAAGTACCTTGACTTAGCTCACGAGGTAACCGCCATGTGGAGTGTTGACTCAACGAGCATTGTTCCGATAGTTGTTTCGGCGAACGGACTTATAGCGAAGAGCCTCGACCAACACCTCGAGAGGCTCTCGTTAGACGGTTGGATCAAGGGTCAGATTCAGAAGGCAGTACTTCTTGACACGGCACGTATTGTCAGGAGGTTCCTCACTCTGGAGCCCTAACCACCGGTAGCTTGGGCCTTGCCCCGCTGCTGGCGGCACACTAGGTTTAGGTTTTTTATTGTATTTTTGTAATGTTACTTTTATAGAAATATTGTAAAAAACTTAAATTTAAGATTGTAAAATAAATAAATGAATAATAATAATAATAATATGTGTGGACATCTCACACAACGCCATCTAGCCCCAAACTAAGCAAAGCTTGTGCTATGGGAACCAGATAACTGATACAATACTTAGATACTTTTTTTTGTTTGTAAATACATACATAGAATACAATACAATATGACACCCAGACACAGAACAAACACCTATGTTCATCACACAAATGTTTGTCCTGAGTGGGAATCGAACCCACGACCCACAGTTCAGAAGGCAGGGCTACTACCAACTGAGCTATCGGGCCAGTCAAACAAAAACAAAACACTTATTAATAAGGTTGTGTGTGACCAGCTAAGTAATAAAGTAGTAGTTATGCGTTCTCCATCCGATCTCTGTACTTTCTTAAAAGTGTCAGCCGCGACCAAATCGCAAGATAGTTTTGAAATAACTGATCTAATTTCCACATTTCCTACACCTAACTTCCGTTTTTTCTATCAATAATCAAATTTCTAAGTATTGCCAATCTACCGACCACAAATCCGTAATTCAAGGTGAATTTGCGGCATAGAGCTACGGAGAGGCATTGTATGGCGGATTTCATAATACGTTGTGGTGCGGTATATCAGACAATTTACAATGACTACAAAATGTTTTTGATTAGTTTGAAGGGAATAAAAACATACGGGACCATGAACAGATGGATAAGAAAATATTGATACAAAACGAAATATAGACAAACATATATACGAAGAGGTTAAAGATTCAAAAAATAACAATTAACAGGATTTGATCTCGGGTAATATGAGATCAATATGCACACTATGCACGCAAAATACAGTATGGAAACAGAATAAATAAATTATGAATATGTGTAGACATTTCACACAGCGTCGTCTAGTCCCAAATAAAGCAATGCTTGTACTATGAGAACCAGATAGCTGATACAACACTTAGATACTTTTTGATTGTAAATACATACGTAGAATACAATAAAAGACCCAAACACATAACAAACACTTATATTCAACACACAAATGTTTGTCCTGGATGGAAATCGAACCCACAACCTGCAGTTCATAAGGCAGGGTTACTACCAACTGAGCTATCGGGCCGGTCATATATATACATATATATATATATATATATGTAGTATATAGGCCTTCGTAAGTTTACAGCGTGATGCATGGCAAATGATTGGATTTTATGTTACGGAGGGCACAATACTTTGCGTAATCTCATGTGGTTAAGAATACAATAGTAGATCGTACTGACACTGTCAAATATACGATACAATTTTATGAGAAGTATGTAATGTATAATATACTCTATAAATTTTTACCGCTTTGCCAGTTATTCTTCCGCCAAGCAGTAGTGCGCAAGCACTACTGAGTTTCGGTTTGAAGGGCACTGTAACTAGTGAAATTACTGGGCAATTGAGACTTTTTGATCTGATCTCACAGTCGAGTAGTCTAACATTTACCAATCTGTGCTGATGTCTCAGGATGATGTGCGCAGTGCAGTGTCGTGCGAAACTTTATATTTTAGAATTCCGAGTGACACTGTTCTTTTATGAGCAGCCGTTTCGCTTAACATCAGGTGACTAACTAGCTCGTCACATCATTAATTAAGATAAAAAAAAAACTTTTGTAAAGCCAACTTACCCGCGTCCTCGTTTCCACCTAACTTTGTAGTTAGGTGGAACTTTTTATTGTTTATAGACAAATCATTGGACCTATGTCGCACCTGATGGAAAGTGACGCCGAAGTATACGATGGTGCATGACTGTGTAGAAGAAACCTGTTCACTCTTGACTTGATGACTTCCAGATTGTTCCAGGTTTCTTCTACACAGTCATGCACCATCGTATACTTCGGCGTCACTTTCCATCAGGTGCGACATAGGTCCAATGATTTGTCTATAAACAATAAAAAATAGTTTTCCAAGGTAACTATACGAGTATATAACTCAAAGGGGACTGACTGATTGACTGACTGACATAGTGATCTATCAACGCACAGCCCAAACCACTGGACGGATCGGGCTGAAATTTGGCATGCAAGTAAATGTTATGACGTAGACATCCGCTAAGAAATGATTTTTCGAAATTTCACCCTTAAGAGGGTGAAATGGGTGGTTGAATTATTTTCCCATAGGCCACGCCGCGGGCGGAGCTGCGGGCAGAAGCTCGTGCACATATAAGCTGCGTATTTAATCTCAAATTCATAGTTGTACAGTTAGACAATTTTTTTATCATTTTGAAGTTCAATCAAGCTACGGAACCTCAAAGCTGATGGTGTTTTGCGTTATTATATATTATCTCAAAATCATTATTATTATTATTTTTTAAATATGAGTCTAATTTGTCAGTTAACTAAACTCTGCTTTGAGAAAAGTATCCGCAGGAGAATGCGGATTAACCATTATTCTTGAGTAATTTTTACAGTTGTCATGCATTTGGAAAACATTCAACCAACTTATATAACAGTTTCAACAAAGAAGCTGAATCAATTAATCAATTATTTAACATTACTCAATATTTAGCAATATAGCAAAAAAGAGACATATCGAATCCTACAGTCGCGGATAGATGCGTATGCAAATCTATGAGAACGTCATATTAATTGCAACACAGCATTTAGCCATTTTTCACGGCCTTAACTGTAATATTTATGGTGAATGCATGTGTTACTTCGATAAATGTTGGAAGTTTTAGTACCATGTCACAGTTAATGCTTAAGGCGATTGGTTTCGTAGTTAAGACGTGTCCATTGAATACGTGAAGCATTTAGGGGGAGTGTTGAATCTCACCCAATCTCACGTGGGCGAGAGGAGGTAGATCTAAGTATCCAGAAATCTCACCTAGGGGGAAGAGAAAATTGGCTTACCTAATTTATGGACGTTCCCGAGGCTTTGGTAGAAATACTTCATCAGCATATACATGTTGCACCGATTTCACTTATTTTATATGTAGAGCATAATAATGACAAAAAAGACGCAATTCATCTCGGTCGGTGTCATTGTTCTTGCAATCAATTCAAGTCCTTTGCCATGCAGAGTTAGGACAGTGTTGAGTCGGGATGTAATCTATAATTTTTAAAGGTTTTCTGTATAATTTTTAAGCGATTTTCGATGCAACTGATTTTGATTCGAATTAACGACCATTTTTATTCAAAGTCTGTAAAATAGAGGTATCCTGAAGAACCACTCCAGTAGACCAAAACTTATGCCTAGATATAAAAAAACTTTTTCTCTTTAAAAAAGTATAACGATAAATAATAGGTATAAAAATAGCTTCAGTATTATCATCACACAAGAATCGGAAGACGTCGAGTGATGAACATAGGTCATAAAACACTACTTCAGATGCATTTTATAGGGGGCGCTTGCCATAATCACCGCGCAAGGCGACTTGGTGATCGCAGAAAATTTTAATGTGCCCAGTACCATGTTGTTGCCCATTCTCTAGATATTCCCTTAGACACAAAAAAATTGAAAAAGAAAACAAAATAATAATAATAATAATAACGCCCAACGATCACATACATAGATCCTGGACCCTAACTAGGAGTTCCTGTGTCTAGGGACCCAGGAACTATCCTCACGTGGTCTTCACCATGGTGCCACAACACCCAGACACAGAACAATTATTTTTCTGTGCACAAGTACTGGTCCTATCGCGGAAATCGAACCCGCCGCCTCCGGGCTATGAGCCGATCTGCTCAACCACCACGCCACAGAGGCTGTCAAAATATTATTACCACATCTTACTCAGATAGTATTTCCCAATCTATCTGCACATTTAGACAAAGTCCTTGTATATCAGGTACAGCGGATGCATGTACTTGTTACCTTTACAATAGGTTGTGTGATGTCAATTTGTTCCGGTTGCTCAATATCTAATGATGTTTGAAAAGTCACATCTGCGCAATATATCACGAGTAATATAGTGAGCATATACAGCTCATAGAATTAACAAGTTGAAATTGCAATGGGCAGGCCACATCGCTCGTAGAACCGACTACCGATGGGGAAGAAATGTTATCGAGTGGCGACTACAAACCGGAAGACGGAGTGTATGACATTTTGAAACAAATCTTTTACAATAGATCTTTTTCAAATTTATTGATTTTGATAATTTATAAATAATAATTTTCTGTTTTTAATTTGAAAAATTTATTATCTTTTTGTAAAAAAAATTTCAAAATTGTCATCTGCCTTGATTCGCTCTACAAAAATACTAAGCTCTAAACAAACAAACCAGAACTATAATAATTGTGATTAAAACCAATACCTAAATACTTATTTTAGTTTATAGATTAAGAATTGTGTTATTAAGCAAAGTTATTCTTAATTATCCATTTCCGATGATCGTATTTATTTTGCAATCAAATAATACGCAATAGGAAATTACATATGAATAATTTAAAAACAAACTGATATAAATTGATAATCAAAGATCTTTAGATCTTGCTTGTATTTATAAAGGCTGCTACTTTTAAGTTGGTTGCGTTATCATAATTCAGGTTACACAAACAATTAGATAAATAAACTTAATTTAACTAAAGCAGCTTATCGGTAGATATGTATTTTCACGACATGAATTATTTATTACATTAAACATAAGTATTTTATAATCGTTAATACAAAACTAAACTAGACCTAAAAAACTAAATTATACCTAAGAACTTAAAAAATAACAAAATACAACGAAAAATTTAAAATTCACGACATTATATTATAATATAATGTAATATAAAAATATATAATATAATAGTATACTATTAGCGAACTGTAACGATAAATTTTACAGTATAATACTACATTAATCACATTTTGAATTACTCAAACCAGCAAAATTAGTATTTGTTACCAGCGCGAAAAGTGAGGCAGAATAAACAAAGTGCGGACAACATGTCAGCTTGTTTAAGTAGATTTATATTTCTGTTGAATAATTTCCTACTAGTTCCGCAAAATTTTAATCAATTTTGAATTCCTACTTTTAAAGGTTATTTATAATAAATTGTTTTACCAACTAACACGTAATATTTCTATAAGATCCTGCAATTACCATTTGTAGTAATATAATACATAAATCTTAATAAAACGTTTCCTATATTTGTCTCGCTTTAACTTGCAATGAATATTACAATTTCCAATAAATAAATAATTGTATCAAGGCCGCAAGGTGTAAATGGCAAAAAGTGGTATGTCGTTTGAAAATCATGCGATAGGTAATAAAAACCGGTATAGGTACGGACGTAGGTAGTTGAAATTATAATGGACGACGCACTTGATCTTAATTATTATTAATCAAGTTTTATAAGACTATCGACTATTATAAATTAAAATAACAATGATATTGAATAACAATAAAGTCATTAACAAGTTTTCACACTTGGGACACCGCTTATAAAGCTTAGCAAAGTACTTGTAAGTTATTGTATTCTATGTATGTATTTACAAACAAAAAGTATCTAAGTATTGTATCAGTTATCTGGTTCCCATAGTACAAGCTTTGCTTAGTTTGGGGCTAGATGGCGTTGTGTGAGATGTCCACACATATTATTATTTATTTATTTATTTATTTACTATCTTTTTGGATTCCAGAATCATACAAGAGGAACGGTGCAGTGCCATAAATTTTTTCGACAACACAGATGATAGCCTGTGGTGACAGCCTCTGTGGTGTGGTGGTTGAGCAGGTCGGCTCATAACCCGGAGGCGGCGGGTCCGATTCCCGTGGCAGGACAAGTATTTGTGCACAGAAAAAAAAGCGCATACCTGTTCTGCATCCTATTGTAGGACCATGGTCCTCATAGTTCCTGGGACCTGTCACAGGGAATCCTAGTTAGGATCTAAGATCTATGTATGTAACCGTTGGGTGATATTATTATTATAGTGAATCCAAAATATATAGAAACGCGCAATTTCCAGTATAACTTTTTTGGATCAATCAATTAGGACCACAAACAACAGAAACTTAATTTTACAGTCGCTAGTGCGGGGTTTACGATTTTTGCCACGGTCATTAACTAAAACGCTTCACAAAACCGCATGGTTATCTGAGTGTTATATATTATATGGATATAATAACAAAAAAATATCTAAGCATTCTATCTCTTATATTATCGGTTTCCATAGTGCAAGCTTGCTTAGTTTGGGGCTAGATGGCGCTGTCCGAAATGTCCACAAACAGCATTTACGCACATTTATGTTTATTGAATAAATTAGCCACGTAATAATATAACGAGTAAATTGATTTCGTAATTTTTACAACCAACATGTAATTGATTTATCAAATTGTGATTGATATTTTTTCAAGGTTTGTAACATTCATTTAGTTAAAGAATGTCGTTATTTAAAATATGAACAATAAAAAAGTTAGCTCAGTGAGCGGCAGTTTCCTGAATTTTTGAAGAATTCCAAATAAAAATATTGTGTTACCCATTCGCCGCCCTACCAGTTAAGAATGAGAATGACGTTGGGAGTTACCTTGATGACGTTGCCTGCTTGCGATCGTCAGCTTGCTAAAGTGTTTTTCAGCTGTTTAGGTCTTTTAGGTACACCGCTTTCATGTCATCGTCTTTCGGCAAAAGTCATTCTGGTAGAGCTAGACCCTAGAAAATATATTTTAAAACATTTAGTTCTACTTATGACAAGTAAACCATTGTTTGTCAAGTTTGTCATGTCATATCATTTTATCATGATTACATGATAAAATGATTTGAACTCCATTAGGATTTTATTTGAAATCCATTAGGATTTCAAAGCATAAAAAATATTTAAGTTAATCTACAAAAAAGTGTTGATAAAAATTTTAGCAACAATTAATGAAAGCATTAACGGTCTCTCATCAACTAGATCAATCATCGTCATTATCAGCCCAATACCTTCCCACAGTTAGGACACGAGCTTTCCATAATCCACCACATGATCGTGTGGGTTGGTGGACTTTCTTCACTGTTCTAAGAGCGAGTATAAATTCCGCTCATAACTTGACTGTACAATCTATGAGCGAAATTTATACTCATTTATACACTATTGGTCCGAGTAGGATTTAGATACGCCAGCCTGAATGTTGCAAAGATTACCAGCCAATAAGGAGCCAGCTCAATTGCTAGAGCTTATTATAAAAAAATATTTAAAAAAACGAGTGTGCTTTAGACCACACGACTGACGTAAAACTTCTTTAGCTCCATCTATCGGCCGGTATAACTTTGTTTTGGCTTTGTTTAATGTTAACGTCGCTATCTTGACAATTATAAATTGTCATTTTACCGGACATACCAACACAATAATACATTACTTTGTTATGTTGACAATGGAGATCTACGTGAACCAACTTCAACTTCCGATCGCCTCACATTCACCAGCTTACTCCCCAAGTCACGCGTGCGTAAATAAGTTTTACATCAAAAATGTTTCAATGATCTGTGATCCATATTAATCTTGTCTTGTAATCACAAATTAATTATTCAAAGCTAAATCAGATAAAACTTATGGCTATTCGTTCTCCGAGGCTATATTTGCCTGCAATGTATCTGTCTGCAGTCATAAAATAAACCTGCCGTAGAACAATGCACTCATTTCAATATTTAACATGCATTTGTATCCATAGCAACGAGACAGATAAGTGATCATATACAAACAATCCTTTATTTAAATTATCCATTATGAAAGCTAACAAGTAATAATGAACTGGATGGAATGATATACAACGACTAACAGTGATTAATCTTCAACAGAACATAACAACTGGCTTACACACGTATTGACATGATCCAAAATAACAATATTCAATCATTTCCGCATTATAACTTTAGGGTAATTTTTTTAAAGCAGTCTATTTATATATTTCTTTCTATATTTAAGTATATATCATATTTTTTAAAATGAAAATTTATAATTTGTCTATTTGTACATTTAAGTTGTTTTTTTTCTTTGAATTTTTTATTATTTGGTGTGTACAATAAAGAAGTACATCTATCTATCTATCTAAATAGATAGATAGATAGATGTACTTCTCTATTGTAAAGTAAAGATCCCTAATAAATATTAGGGATCTTTACATTACTTTTCTAGATGGCCTGTGTGAAATGTCTGCAAATATATACAAGGTACTAGCGGCTCGCCTCGGCTTCGCACGGATATTGTCTGTTTATATGTATTATAATTATAAATTGAGATATAAATTATCCAATATTTCAAGCTGGATAAAACTGAACACATTGTGCAAAATGTTATTAAATTCGGTTCAGTAGTCGTGACATGTAATATACAGGGTGGAATTTAATTCGTTCTTTTCCTTTAATGTATGTATTCAGTCCATGCTATAGAATTCTCCCATATAACTAAATAAAAAAGTACTTATGAAATAAAACTTAAATCTAGGTATTATCAAATTGAAATTCTAAAGAAAAACCTTGTGACATTAAATAAAGCAGGTGTTTTTTTGCCTACGAAACATTTACAAAGAACTCAGCTGGTGCCCGCGCTGTGTATACCGTTAAATAAACATTTCGGCTGTCATGCAGTTATTTTAAGAGGCACTCATTACTAAAACAAAATCTTTTTTTTTTCATTGGAACTTGTACGAATATTCTATAGCATGGTCTGAGTACATACATTTAAGGAAAAGAGTGAATTATATTCCACCGTGTATATATTAAGATGATTGACTGGCCTGATAACTCAGTTGGTAGTAACCCTGCCTTCTGAGCTGTAGGTTGTGGTTTCGATTCCCACCCAGGTCAAACATTTGTGTCATGAACATCAATGATTGTTCTGTATCTGGGTGTTATATTGTATTCTATGTATGTACATATTTATAAACAAAAAGTATCTAAGTATTGTATCAGTTACCTGGTTCACATAGTACACGCTTTGCTTAGTTTGGGGCTAGATGTCTACAAATGTCTACAAATATTTATTTATAATATTACTTTTATCTTAAATAAAAGTTTTTTAAAAAAGTTGATGATTATGTTCTGTTACTATTTTACATATGACTCCACTTCACTAACTAACTAATATTTCATCAATACTAAAGGTATAGTATTATATTATCTGTGACCGAAGTATTGCACATAGTAATTGTTGGACCCTACTATGGTAATCGCCGAAAGCGATATGAAATTTGATTGCGTTTTAAAGTTGATCGAGTTTTCGTAATGAACTTGTCAGCGCAATATTTTAAAATGTAGTAAGTATACGAATTGTGTTGTTTTACGCGTTGTGGTAAATAATATACATACTGACATCATTATAATATCAGCATAGCGTAATGATGATTGATAATGAATATTTTTTCAAATTAGTTCCATAGACAGCCTCTGTGGTGTGGTGGTTGAGCAGGTCAGCTCATAGCCCGGAGGCGGCGGGTTCGATTCCCGTGGCAGGACAAGTATTTGTGCACAGAAAATAATCGCAAATACTTGTTCTGAGTCTGAGTGTTATAGGAATATGGTCCTCATATATATATAGCGATCGCGCTTCGCGATGCGCGGGCGTTAGTATTATATTATTTATTATCACACTAATATTAGAAAGTTTGTATGTGTGTATGTTTGTTACTCCTTCACGCTCAAACGGCTGAATGGATTTGGATGAAATTCATATCGATACGGTTGTCAACCCTAATTGCTATCCATCTAACTCTTTTTTTACATTACAGCACGTTATATGTTCATCAAAGGTTTATTAACAGCTAATTGCCCTAAACTATTATAGTAAAGGACGTAGCAGTTCTCACGTCACTTGACCTTTGGCTGGTTGCCCAAGTAACGTCCGTCGAAATACAAATCGACCATTATGTGCTCAGCGTGACGTTTTATTTCATGGCCTGTATAATATGGGCCATATAATAAAACGTTATAATCTGTGATACGTGCCATATTACAGATTATGTTCAGTCGTCGATTTAGATGTGCTTAAATCTTTCATTCACAAAATAATCAATTTATGAACGACGAGCTTCTGTCCACAGCTTTTTCCACGGCGTGGCCTATGGAAAAATAATTCAACCACCCATTTCACCCTCTTAAGGGTCGAATTTCGAAAAATCCTTTCTTATCTACGCCATAAGATCTACCTGCATGCCAAATTTCAGCCCGATCCGTCCTGTGGTTTGGGCTGTGCGTTGATAGATCACTATATATGTCAGTCAGTCACCTTTGAGTTATATATATTTAGGAGAAGATATCTCGTCTGGAGTAGTGATTCACAACTGCGTGCTGCGTGCCGGATGAGTTTTCATTCCAGATTGAATTTTTTAAAGTTGTTTATAGGCAAAACAGCTAGTCACTCTCTCGCTTGTTGAAAAGTGATGCAGTCTACGATGGTGCATGCTTATCTAGAACATACCTGTTTACTCTTGAGTTGCAGCAGGTATGCTAATACTTTACGTAGTGTGAGTGTATTCTTTTTGTTCCTCTCAATAATCTATTACATTTTTTCAATTTTTTACAATCATTAAATTCGAAACTAATATGTCTTTTATCATGATGAAAAGTGTCTTAGCAGGCCCACTCAGTGGAAAAGCCAAGCCACCTTGAATCACTCCTACATGCAAAAAATTTAATCCGAACTGTGCTAGCATTGCTCTCACAGACTGGGCCCTGACACACTCCACTAGGACATGATGTACGTCCTCTAGGTCCCCACAAGTACCACAATTTTAGGAGAGTCTGATCTACTCATGATGTGGTTGAACTTATTAAGTGTCATGTGTCCGGATCTCAGTCTGTGAGCAGTTACTATTAAACACCTCTTCAACTTACTATTTACAAACCATAGAATTTTTTAAAGTTCTTTTTGCATGATTTTATACCAAATTACTTTTTCTTACGAAGTAGTTTCAAAATGACTTTTCCATTTCTCATAAATCTATTACATAAAACAGTGAGTGCAAAAACTTTTATAACATGCATTTTGAAACAAAAACGCCTTTCAATAGAAACACAATGTTCTTCTTATTCATCTTATAATACGGTTATAATTAGATTAATCTATTTATTTACCAACAAATATTACTAGCCTGATTCTATTGTTCGCTTAATTCACCGGTATCTAAGTATCCATAACTCCATAACTTTGTCTGTGTTTCCTGATAATATAATAATTACGAGCTATTCACTCGATCGTATCAAACACATTAAGTATCTGCGTCGTACTATACTAGACCACTAGACACTTGTGACCTTTATAACTATGTATAAACTAATTTCAATAGCCACTGTGAGAACAAGCAATTGCGATCGAATTGCCTGGACACTTGTCTATGCCACTATTACCAGAACTCCCCTGCCCTACAATTTTATCAATACTGTGAACATGTACAAAGAGAGCTTTAGTTTTTGAAAGGTCAAGTTATGATAGCCGGTAATGCTTTGGTCCAGTTTCAAGTAATGGAATGCTTAACGCCTTGGCATTTAGAATTGGCTTACCAAAGGACTCGGTGATTGATAAAAATAATTTGGATCATAAAAAGTGTCCTTGTTAAATTGAACATGAAGATATAACTTAGCATATACCATCCGGTTTTTTTTCTCTTTTATTTGTGCATACAAATCATTCATCTTTTTATCATCCACAATATTTTTAGAAACCATTTAGGTCATTATAGATTTAATATCGAAGAGGTTTTTAAAAATAAAGTTTTTTTCATTAAAACACCACTCTATTTTTAAAATTGTTGAAATTGAAGAGTCACGTCGCTCTATAACTCTACGTGTATTTTATATGTTTTACCTGGCTTTTGTAGGATAAATTTTCCCACAAATATAGTCGATTACTAATTCAAATAATACATATTAAGGAATCGAATACACTTATAATATGTGAGTGAGCAAGCGAAGCAAGCTCTACGATGCGGCGTAGAACAGCGAACGCGTAATCTTATAATTAAATTATGGTATTAGTGGAAAAAAATCCTTCCACAAAAGCCAAGTAAAAACAAATCAGATAAGTTCAAACACTTCACTTTCAACGTTTCGCTTTATGATATTTTAAAGTTAATTCGACGTGAGTTGCGCGTAGAATGTGAGTCAGGCTGTTTAACATATACTCGTATGAGCATTCTTCTAAGGTTTTACTAATGACAACACTTCTTCAATCATCATAAACATTTTATGTGAAATTTTTTTTCTTACAAGTATGTAGGGAAAGGATTTTTGCATAAAATGTTACTTATATAGGTCTTTACCTATGAAATTGCCGTTTTGCAGTACAGACTTTTTCAAACAAAAAAAAGTTTTGATTGGCTATGAATTCTAAATTCAAATTAATTTTGTTTTAAAAATATGACATTCTATTTACAATATAAGTCTTTTGTTTATTGATTAGCGTTGTATTTTCATTACATTTCAACATTTTTCCTCATAATGGATACTTTGAAATTTCGTGTAATTATGGAATATGAGTTCCGTCGTGGCACCAACGCAGCACAAACGACACGTAACATCAACGACGTTTACGGAGAGAACTGTACAAACGAACGTACAACCCGTTATTGGTTTGCTCGGTTCCGTTCTGGGAATTTTGACTTGAAAAATGAACCTCGTGGTCGTCCGGAAACTTTGGTCAACAATGATGAATTAAAGGCGATTGTGGAAGCTGATGAATCTCAATCTACAGCTGAGCTGGCAGCAGCTTTTGATGTTAGCATCAAAACAATATTGGTCCATTTGCGACAGATTGGCAAGATAAAAAAGCTTGATAGATGGGTGCCCCACGAACTTAACGATCGCCAGCGCAACGTACGCGTCGAGACTTGCCTTGCGCTGCTTAACAGGCACAGAAATGAAGGAATTTTGAACCGAATTGTTACGTGCGACGAAAAATGGATTCTTTTTGACAATCGAAAGCGCTCAGCAAGTTGGTTAGATCCTGGTTCGGTACTAAAGCAATGTGCAAAACGAAAAATGACCCCTAGAAAGGTGATGGTCACAGTTTGGTGGTCTAGTGCTGGTGTGATTCATCATAGCTTTTTACAAAACGGCGAGAGCATTACTGCAGATGTGTACATTGAAGAACTGACCACAATGATGGCGAAACTCGCACGTCTGCAACCAGCTTTGGTCAATCGGTCGTCTCCACTGCTACTTCACGACAACGCGCGACCCCATACTGTACAACAGACCGTCTCTAAGCTGCATGAGTTGGGTTTGGAAGCTCTCCCTCATCCGCCATACTCACCAGATCTTGCGCCTACCGACTATTACTTTTTCCAAAATTTGGACAACTTTTTAGCGGGAAAAAAATTCAATTCCCGAGAGAGAGTACAAAACGCCTTTGAAGAGTTTGTTGTCTCCCGTCCTGCTGATTTTTTCAAGAAGGGCATCCATAAACTGCCACAGCGTTGGCAAAGATGCATTGATTGCAGGGGTGATTACTTTGAATAAAAGAAATAAATAAGTTCGAAAAAAAAATACTTTAACTTTTTTCAAACAAAACGGCAATTTCATAGGTAAAGACCTATATAATACTTTTAATATTAAAGTTAATATTAGAAGTATACCAATATAATACACTGGTAAGTAAATAGTCTTAAAAGGTAGCCAACGAAACAACTGCTTACCATCAGGAGCGTCGTCAGTTTGTCTGTCCGTAATATTAAAAAAATACAACTAACGCTATCATGCTTATGTCTTATACAGTATGTTAAAAGGCATTTTTCAGAACGATTTCTTCTTAACAACATTGGCTTTCGATAAACAACTTATTATCCTAGAAAAAGAAATATATAGTTTCGTAGAAAAACTTCACATTACATATATCTCCGACGAACTTTTAATTGTACATATATGTATTTTGAAAGCATTTAATCAGCTATTGATTTACCACCGCTGATACAATGTCCTCATATAGCTATCAGTCAATTGTAATTACATACATACTTCCAGGTCATTTATTATTTAACTTTTTATCTGATCACTGCCGCAGGTTGCACCAGTGAAGGTCAAAATTTAACATGTACTTACTAAATATCTGATGTCAATATATGTACTAGCACTATTTAAATAATCAAGTTCTATAGTTTAGAAAATTGTTTTTTTTTTTAGTGTAAATGAACGACGTGACGAGGTAGTCGTTCACCTGTTGTTAAGCGACACGTCCAACGGTGTCTCTCGGAACTCTAAAATATCGAGCCTATCTCAATCAATATTTAAGGCCTATAAGTCGCTTTTTTATGTTAGTGAATGATGTGACGAGCTAGTCGTTCGCCTGGTGTTAAGCGCCACGGCCGCCCATAACAGAACAGTGTTACTCGGAACTAAAACACAGAGTTTCGCGCGACACTGCACTGCGCACATCATTCTGAGACATCAGCACAGTCTAGTAATAAGATTACTCAACTGTGAGATCAGATCATAAAGTCTCAATTGCCCAGTAATTTCACTAGCTACAGTGCCCTTCAAACCGGAACACAGTAGTGCTTGCACACTACTGCTTGGCGCCAGAATAACTGGCAAAGCGGTGGTACCTACCTAGACGAACTTTGCAACAAAGTCCTACCACTTAGTGAAAAGGGGAAACGAATGGCATATTTTTCTGCCGAAACAAACATTATAAACGCTCTCACTCTCTGAAGAATTTTTATAGATAATTCAACCCATTTCACCCTCTCAGGGGTGGAATTTCGAAGAACCCATTCTTAGTGGATACCTACACTTTACAAAGAACACACCCTCCAAATTTCAAGTCTCCAGGACCAGTGGTTTTAAGTTGTGTGTTGATACACAAGTCAGTCAGTCAGAACTTTGAACTATATATATATAGATATATAATACACTAATGTATATAAAAGTTGATGACTAGGATGACGACAAACTGTTTTTTTTTTTAACGAGCTGATGCTATTGGACTCTACTGACCTTTATAGCGTCACACAGGAGGGTAGGAGTTTAAGTTGTGTGAGATGTCCACACATATTATTATTATTATTATTATTTAAGGCGCCCAGCTATCAAAAGTGGGAGGCAACTACCTCAAGGGTACGCTCTACTGGCTCAAGTGGCTGCCAGCGCTGGATGAGATTAGCTCGTAATTAGTAGAGGCCTATGTCGACTGCTCGATATAGGCCTCTACTAATGCACGCCACTTCCCAAGCCTCAGCTAATCTCATCCAGTACCGCCAGCCACTCTGCATATATCATCGCGCCACCAATTCTCTGTACGTTTACCAAGTGTAAGTAATACAGTTAATTAAAGGCAAAGCTTACAATTTGGACACTAGAATCAACTGCTAAGTCTAGATAAGTCTAGGACTAGTTAGTGTTATTGTATCCACCTGCGGTACTTTGCCAAGGTCTTCCGTTCACCTAGACCGGGCTGCGTATTTACAAACGAGCTTGTCACAATCAATATTTAAGTACACGTGAAGTGCAACGCATAAAATATTCAAACAGTGCATGCGTGATAAAGTTGCCGTTTTTATTAATATATGCCTAGTTTTTGAATAGTTCAAAAATAATTGTTTTCGATTTTAACTTTGATTAAATTAAGGTTTTTTTTTTTAATTATTTGGATTGTTAATTATGAATGTAACTAAAATTATTTGAAGAAAATTTGAATGTAATTGTCAGAGATGAAATACTGCGAATCAGTATACCTAAATTATAAATAGGTAGATGAACTCTTTATTGTACACACCATATAATAAAAAAATCTAATAATACAATAAACTATATAATGTGTAACAATAGGTGACATTATCGCTAAAACGACCTATTTTTAGGCAACCTTTAGATGCAGAGAATTTAACGTGCTAAAAGACGGCCACATAACCGTTTAGTTTATACTGAGGGCACAATAATTATAAAATCATAGCATAACTTCTTAACTCAGAGATAAAAACTCTACAATAAAAATTATAAAAATTAACAAAAAAAAACTATAAATAAATAACTTGATTATATTTTCCTGAAAGTAGCTGGGATTGGGGAGAGTCGAGGGCCTTATTTCGAATGAACTTCTCGCATTTGGGTCTCCCAACTACGAGGACTTTATTAACTCGTACCTAAATCCTAATATCAATATTTCTTATTCAAGTTTCGTAATAATTTGTGTTCGTTTTGTAAGAGAACGTGAGGTTAAATATGGCAAAATTGATGTCTTTATTATGACATTATGCTTTAGCTCTCACCGCTTTTAACATTTTTCGTGACAATGACGCGTGATAAACTCCATATACATAAATATAATTAACATTGTGTAGTATTACAAAACCAACAAATCACATACAATTATAATTAATCATTATGTGCCAGCACTCCATAGTCACGCGTCTCCGTCTTCGACAAAAACCACAAATAAAGACACGGGCGGACCTGCCCCTTGGCACAATTATTAGGCACGTTTGTTGTTCTATATTGAGTTACTTGGTTACTAATACTAAATATAGTACTGCTTATCCACTATTCGTAGTTGCAAACAGATAAATCTAATATAAAAAATATAAAACTATTTTGTATCACAGGAATTAAAATAGCTCTTTAATCCCTACGGACTGAAAGCAATTAGAATTTGGAAAGCGGATATTTTTAGTAAAAGTTCCAATCACATCAGTCACGAACATGTATGAACATATGGTCACAGATAATACATTAAAAAAAGCCCCCGCAACGAATAAAAGAAGTGAAAAAAGCGCTTGAAATGCGTTTCACCTTTATTTACTAAAATTTGAATTTCACTTAGTATTTTGAAAAATGAATTTGCCGAAAACAATGAAAATGAAAGCATTAGTATATCCACAACTCCAGTGAACAAAAATCTGACGGATATATACGATATACAGAAGCTAAAAATGTGATACAAATAAGTTGGACTTATCCTTATTTCCTCATTAAAGGTGATAAAGAGTAGAAGCTCAGCGCTCAGGGTTCTACTTTAGAATCCCGAGTGTAGCGAGAAGCTAGAATAATTATAATAATAATAATAATAATATGTGTGGACATCTCACACAACGCCATCTAGCCCCAAACTAAGCAAAGCTTGTACTATGGGAACCAGATAACTGATACAATACTTAGATACTTTTTGTTTGTAAATACATACATAGAATACAATATAACACCCAGACACAGAACAAACATCGATGTTCATCACACATATGTTTGTCCTGGGTGGGAATCGAACCCACAACCCGCAGTTCAGAAGGCAGGGTCACTACCAACTGAGCTATCGGGCCAGTCAATTTGCCCTGCTCTGTATTAAAAAAAAACACTGTCGCCTTAAATAAAAAGATACCATCAGATTCTGACTACAATTGGTGCAAATAACTTAATTAACTGATTTCAAATTCAAGTCGACCATTTAATATCAATTGAAACGGACGATTACAAAACACTATTCAAGCATCCGGCAAATTCAGAGAATTTCCGAACACAAAATAAAATAATTCACCGAATCGAGTCGTGAACTCGATTTATGTAATCGATTGTGAACAGTTCTATTATTGTTTTTATTTTTTCGGTCTCGATCGTGGTTTACCCGGTTTTGGAGTTAAGTAAAAACCATGGTGCAGTCTAGACAAATAAGCCTTACAAATTTGCACAATATTCATGACAAGGAGAAACTAAGATAATTATCTAAAAAAATTGCCCAAGTCACGACGTGTCGTGATTTTATAATGTAACATTTTATTGATCTCTAGACTAGAACAATTTTACGACTCCTACATTAAACATGTAATGCTACTGTATCCTAGTTTGTGTATGGACCTACTTATGTTGACACTTGCCGCAATTACTATATCTTTTACTAATCTAGTTTAAACTTTAGTTAGTTCTAGTGTAAACAAGTGGTTAGCTCTTGTGTCAGAAATTGAAGCCACCGATGGCTTAAATTCTGGTGGAACCACAACCCGTTGATTGTAATGTAATTTTATATTACCAAACTTATCTTTCCACTAACTCTATGAAATAACCTAAAACATAATGAACATTTTGTAAGTACCTAATATTGTATGCGACATTTAATTGCAATTCGCACAGTCGTAAATAAAGCCAAAAATTGCAAGATCAATTCACAACATAATTTGCAAAACACCAAGTTAGTTTACAGTGAATAACAAGCAGACACTAATTTGTCCACAATTCAAGCAAATTGCGACTTTTTAAGTTTGATTTCATCACAACGATTCAATCGAGTGTTACACACATTTGATAATACCCTATTCTTTTTTATTACCTCAGAATAAAATAATACGTAGACGACACGTAATATTAGAGTGAATGTTTTTTAAAGAAATACCAAATACCTACCGTATGACTCGTAGCGCTTTATGAAAGAGAGGTAAGAGATAACAATGCTGCATTATCAGTTATTGAATACGCCTGCAAGTCATGCATGGTAAGCCATTTCATTTGCAAACTATACACGTTTTAGCTGGGTTTTGTGTTTTAGCCCAGCTTCTGCTAATTGCTTCACAAAAATGTTATGTGAGAATAGTGTGGCTTGCTATTTTAGTGGTACCTAAGTGTTAAAGGTTCTTTACATACCTTGACTTTTAATGCATCAGGCTTCATCTAGTTATTTATTAAGTCTGAGTTTATTACTAAAGGAACATGGGAAACGGCTACGTGAAGCAAAAACTTGTATATTGAGTTGGTAACAATAGAAACTCGCTGGAAACGCTTTGGCAATGTACTTGAGTATTCTTAAGATTTCGTGCCAAAATTTGCTACAGCATGACACAAACATTTACCTTGATATTAATGCATTGTACAAATTGCACTGTATATAGCTTCCTATGTTTGTTGTGGGGAAGGTCTTGGCTGGTAAAAAAAACTCCTACAAAAAAATTAATGGTCTTCCGTTATCGTCCTGAGTCTATGTCCATTGCTGGACAAAGTTCTCTTCTAAGGTACGTTACTGTATGACCATGGGCTCCTTATGCTCATTATTTCCAAAGTTTGCTGTTATGTTGTTTTTCAAAAATGTACTCGGAGTGAGATTTACCGAGGCAAAAGACATAACGTTCACATTCTACTTCATGCCTGAAATTTCAGATGACAAGAATCGTATTGTTCGTATTAGTTCATAAATCCCCTTTGAATTTACCTTTGAATTCCCTTCCCTTGCCTTTGAATTTAGTTTCAATAAATAATTTACTGACTGCAACACACGGAAAGTGTGTAGATTTTCGACCAGGTTTCAAATATCTTTGATGCCGACGCCCTTCTTAAAAGGTGAGTTCAGCACGCAACGAGAACGTGGCGGTAACACAAGAAAAAACACTCATTCAAAAAATTCCGTCTCTATAATCGTGAGTACAGTCGATAATTAGAAATCAATATATTTCTGACTGTTACAAATAGTGTATCGATTACTCGAGATTCGAGCATACCCGATGCTTTTCCTCAGGAGGTGTGTTCACGCAGCGTAATCGCGGCGCGCGGCTACTACGGGCAGATTCAAAATGAATCAACTCATGATCATTTTAATAATAAAATAGCCGATATTTTATTCATTTAAATATATAATAATTTATTAATTATTAAATAAAAATGTATCTGTCGAGTACCTTATTAATTTTAAATAATATAGTCATCGTTTTTGTCAGCATGCTTATTGTCACTTCTAGCCGCAGGCTAGCTAACTCGGCACAAGTCAAAGCTCCTATCTACTGATCTCATGAAACTGTAAAATTATTTGTACAGGTACCTACATATAGCCTAGTTTAGTAAGCAGTTTTACTTATAATATAACTTATAAATATAACTGGAATGACCCTGTACTCATTTACTGTGACTATAAATAAAATTACGGAATGCTGCCAATTAAGAAAATATATCTTATATATTTACCAGATGGATATTTATAATTGATAATATACGTTCAATTCATAAAAGTACACCAACCCAGTGCAAAAACCGTAATTAATAAGACAAGTTTAGTCTTGTTTCACGTGCTACTTGAAACATAGTCCATTGTTTCCAAATAATGAATTCCCCCTGCAATTTAAAAACACATTAAGATCTGACAAGCGGTTTTTTCGGTAATTAGTTATGGAACATTTTGTACAATTAAGAATGGTATATAAAAATAACATGTTTATGTTTTTCTCTGAAGGTAAAAAGAATCGAAACTGTAGATAAATGACATTGCGTTTGAGGTCAATTATCGTGAATGCGAAAACTGCATTACATATGAAACGTAACATCTTGTAACACTCTACAATATACGCTAACAAAATTATCCAATGTTTATTGCACAACCCTCATTGAATAGAAGGCTGATTTCGACACCCCATTCACACCCTCGCTCGGCTACTAACGAATACTTTTGGCACTTGACATCTAATTCTACTAAAGAATGTCTCCTCTTGACCTTTGGTTAAACAATGTGTCGATTTGTTAACATGTCAACCAAGTTCAATGTTAACTTTAATGAATATACACCTATTTTGCGTATATAGCAACAAAACCTAAAATCTATGAATTAACTGTAATCATATGAAATAAAACTTCTTTACGCACGCTTGACTTTGGGATTAAGCTGGTGAATGCGAGATGAACGGAAGTTAAATTCGGTTCACGTAGATCTCCATTGTCAACATAACAAAGTAATTTTTTTTATTATTATTACGTTGGTACGTCCGGTAAAATGACAATTTACATTTGTCAAGGCATCCGACTCTGGAATGGTCTTTTTTTTTATGTTAAGGAATGACGTGACGAGCTAGCCGTTCGCCTGATGTTAAACGACACGGCTGCCCATACCAGCTGCAGTGTCACTCGGAACGTTAAAGTATAGAGGTTCGCGTGACACTGCACTGCGCACGTCATCCAGAGACATCAGCACAATCTAGTAATAAGATTACTAAACTGTGAGATCAGATCATAAAGTCTCATTTGCCCAGTAATTTCACTAGCTACAGTGCCCTTCAAACCGGAACACAGCAGTGCTTGCGCACTACTGCTTGGCGGCAGAATAACTGGCAAAGCGGTGGTACCTACCTAGACGAACTTTGCAGTAAAGTCCTACCACCTAGTAAAGTAAGTAAGGTCTGCCAGAAGATGTGCTAAATCTTAAGTCTAAGACGTGCTAAGTCTTTGCTAATTTCTTAAAACATGATAAAACCACATTATCTCTTCATTATTTAATGCTGATATATAAATAAAGTCATATAAATGTATGTATTTATGTGCTAAGTATATAATATAGCAATATATTTTATTTTATTAATTCATGTTTATATGTATAATTCATATGTTGTTTTATCATAATATTACTCTAATATATAGTGTTATTTTATATTGGTGCACTCTATAAACAGTTTTTCTATTCTAATCTATTCCATACTATATAATACACCGAGACACAATAAACACCTATGTTCATCACACAAATGTTTGTTCTGGGTGGGAATCGAACCCACAACCTACAGTTCAAGCAGGGCTACTACCAACTGAGCTATCAGGCCATATGAATTTAGTATGTATTATAATATCCTTTTTTTTTGAGGGGGGGAAATGCCCTCACACTTCCCTGCCACCACGGGGGTAGTAGCAGTGGGTATTTGGGGCTCGAACCCACAAAAACCCCCCGTGATCCGACCGCCGCGCGCCGGGATGGGGCGAGATGGAGACGCACTGCATTAACCATCTCGCCCCGACGGTAGGCCCTTCCGGGCCTTTGCGCCAGTGGGTGGGCAACCTACATGTATTATAATACCCTACTTTAACTATAAAATTGATTACACAACGAAAAGGCAGCTTAGATCTAAAAGGCGTTCAAAGATCATAAAAAAACAATAGACACAGCATTTAATAACTTCATCGAAGCCTTCATGCCTAATCATATAAAAAGCTCTATTATGCCAAGTTCTTGAACCTAATTTCATACGAATCCGGGGCACGGGTAACAAAGATAATAATAGTCAATGCCGTAGAGATCACGAGCATATCCGTCATTTTCACCGGTGAATATCGATTATCGACACAATACGTCAATCGAAACCGAATCGATGACTCGGGCACGCATTTAATCGATACCCAAGGCTAAACAAGCTTTTAAAGAACAATAATTAGAGAAATAAGTGAACAATAGAAGTTAACACACGCGTTCGATATCAATCTAAAATTGAAGAAATATCGAAATGGAATTTCACGGTGCACATTTCAAAACTTCGATTTGGCAATTCGATTTTTATTCTCTATAAACTTTATCGATCAATCAGTGTGTGGTTTTTTGTGGCATGGCATGTCTAAACTTCAATTAAAACTCACCTCCATAAATACCTTTTGTCATGCACAGTAATACAGTGCAGGGTCACGTGTCAGAACAATTGACCTTTTCGCTAAGGTTATAATTTCATTAATTATCTTAATCCAGTGTGTGGTCGAGTTAATGTAGATATCCATTTGTCTAAGTCGGCTTAGGTGGGTGCTCCGTAAGAAGCTCGTTTTGATGACAAATGATACAAGATCATTTGTAAAAACACATCTGTAGGCATTTTAATTAACTTCAATGATTAACGTGATTACTACATTTTGATTTACAAATACAACCATGTTACATAATATTCCATACAAATATTACCATCTGCATAATTGGGTTAATATTTTAATGTTGCTAGTTAAAAAAATTTGGTACAGTTTTCTTTTTTACTGAATACCTAATGGAATAAAAAAATATCATAAAATATTATTGTTAACTCCCATAATCTTCTCATTCTAAGTACTTTCATCTAAAAATATCACATTAAAAAAAAATATTCCAAATAACTATTCAAAAAAATCTCGATATTAAATAATCTTGAATCAGGTGCACATAGCCTGAATGCATGGGGTTATTGCATTTCTCCGTAAGGAGTCAATATCCTCCTCGAGGACACTCTATAATTTAAATTCGCTCAACAGTTTTTACGTTAACCGTGTGTTCCGACACAACTACATAGTCTAGTTTTACAGCGCCGTGGTAGTAAGAAGATTAATGAATACATAAAAATGGAGCATAGTAACGAGAGCCGACCTTGAATTTTCCAACTCGCAAACCTCGCAGACTATTGCACAACTGCAGTGAAAGGCGGTTGTGCAATGCTCCTTATCAAATATTGCACTATTTTGTCCAATATCGGTTACCTTAAAATAATTCAGTTTTATTATTACAGGTACGAAACGATAGTCGCGAGACATTTATATTATGTGATGATCGTTAAGGCAAAGATTCAGCAAATGTCATACAGTCAAATGGTGGTCAAAACAAAAAAAAACGAATAGTTTCAATCGGTCAATTTCCTCTGCAGTGACGCAGCTGCCTGTATATTATTAAGTCTTCTGTCGTAGGTAGAGCTTATTTTCATCTACATATGTACTGGTATATGCACCTAAGTATGTCAACCAAATAAAATATCAACTTTCGTCTAAAAAGACTTGAAAAGTTATGAGTCATTTTTGTTCATCTCTGACTCCTCAGCAACATCAGTAAAAATTTTTTTTGAGAAGTATACGAAGTTCCTCTACGTTTTCACAGGCGAATCAGTGTTAAACTCTCCGCGCTGACCAATGATTGGATGGCTTTACATCACCAGCTCATTCATTAAAAAGAGAAGGGGGGAGATAGAGAGAGACTAAGGCCTTAATCCATACTGGTATGCGCAGCGCACGCCTCCATCTCAATTTGCACTTGCTTTGCTATGATGCGATGTGCATACAAATGTTCTGAGGGATGGGTTGCACAATTATGTTTAAAGTGACTCTAATTTACTTTGCTTTAGAAAGCACCGATGATATATTTTTCTGTGAGATAAGCTAAATCTGTGCTTCATTTAATACTACTTCAGTACTTATAGCTCAATATGATGATTAATAAATACTGCCATCTGGCAAACCATCACTTTTTTTAAATATATATATTAGGGAATGATGTGACGAGCTAGTCGTTCACCTGATGTTAAGCGCTACGACCGCCCATAACAGAACAGTGTCACTCGGAACCCCAAAACATATAGTTTCAACGACACTGCACTGCGCACATCATCCTGAGACATCAGCACAGTCTGGAAATAAGATTACTCGACTGCGAGATCAGATCATAAAGTCTCAATTGCCCAGTAATTTCACTAGCTACAGTGCCCTTCAAACCGGAACACAGTAGTGCTTGCGCACTACTGCTTGGCGGCAGAATAACTGGCAAAGCGGTGGTACCTACCTAGACGAACTTTGCAACAAAGTCCTACCACCTAGTAAATCACTGTTGACATTACTAAAAACTCAACGACCTATCGAACGCTGGACTATATTTCAGGAAAAGTTTTATAACAAACTAGTTGCGCCCCGCGGTTTCACCCGCGGATAAAAAGTATTTTAATTATTTACTTATCCCACGAGAAAATTTCACTTTTCCGGGATAAAATCTAGCCTATATGTTAATCCAGTGTGTATGCTATCTTGGTAAGGAATTTCATCTAAATACATTTAGGCGTTTGAACGTGAAGGAGTAACAAACATATACACATACACAAACACACATACACACACATTTAAACTTTCGCCTATATTAGTTTGATTCTGTGACGTCCTTTGGTTTAAATATATACCGACGCGCTCTCCTCTTTTTAAATTGTGTTTGGGTGTGTATTGTATAGGTGTGTTATAAGATAATAATAAAAATGCTCATAAGCAAGTATTATGCCTACGCACGTAAATTAAAATATAATCTAGTTTGAAAACTATCGTGAGTATGACACATTTTGTAAGATAAATAACGGTTTAAACTCACGTCAATTAAAAATCGAAATTACTCCGACCAGGTTTCGGACATATTCGATGTCCTTCTTCTTGCTGACGCTCGCGAAAGCCGCCGCGGCTTGCGTTAGTAACTGGCTCCCAGAAGAAGGACATCGAATATGTCCGAAACCTGGTCGGAGTAATTTCGACTTTTAATTGACGTGAGTTTTAGCCGTTATTTATCTTACAAAAAATATAATCTACATCAAAAATCAGCCTTATCTGTTATGAAAATGTACATAACTATGATCTAATTTGATTATTCAACAAGCTAGAAATCGGCGGAAAATTGATCCGATTTTATTTTGCGACATAATTATTCGCTCCAAAAACGAATTGAACCAATCAGGTGGGGGGCCGAACGCGAGCGTGAAATTGGTGGACTGTTTAATATTTATTAAGTTATGGTTTATTTAGGAAACTTTGTTATTTCGTTTTATTTTTAGGTGCGCAATTATACTTGCCATTAGTAGATAAATTGTTATTTTATAAGAAAAAATTACATTAACCTTGTTCAATCGTTTGCCTTATCAGTAGGTCTCACTAGCCTGACTTACTGAACATACGAACTGAGAGTAGCAAAAAAAATCTAGGTCTGCATATATGGTGAAAAACCTAGGGGTTTTTCCAAAACACGAATCACACTATCACACTAATATTATAAAGGCGAAAGTTTGTATGTGTGTATGTTTGTTACTCTTTCACGCTCAAACGGCTGAATGGATTTGGATGAAATTCAGCACCAAGATAGCTTATACACTGGATTAACTCACACTAATATTATAAAGGCGAAAGTTTGTATGTGTGTATGTTTGTTACTCTTTCACGCTCAAACGGCTGAATGGATTTGGATGAAATTCAGTACCAAGATAGTTTATACACTGGATTAACTCACACTAATATTATAAAGGCGAAAGTTTGTATGTGTGTATGTTTGTTACTCTTTCACGCTCAAACGGCTGAATGGATTTGGATGAAATTCAGTACCAAGATAGTTTATACACTGGATTAACTCACACTAATATTATAAAGGCGAAAGTTTGTATGTGTGTATGTTTGTTACTCTTTCACACTCAAACGGCTGAATGGATTTGGATGAAATTCAGTACCAAGATAGTTTATACACTGGATTAACTCACACTAACATTATAAAGGCGAAAGTTTGTATGTGTGTATGTTTGTTACTCTTTCACACTCAAACGGCTGAATGGATTTGGATGAAATTCAGTACCAAGATAGTTTATACACTGGATTAACTCACACTAACATTATAAAGGCGAAAGTTTGTATGTGTGTATGTTTGTTACTCTTTCACGCTCAAACGGCTGAATGGATTTGGATGAAATTCAGTACCAAGATAGCTTATACACTGGATTAACATATAAGCTACATTTTATTCCGGAAAAATGAAATTTTCCCGTGGGATGAGCAAATAATTAAATTAAGTAATTTGATAATGGTGAAATCATCAAATCATTCTACGACTTATACAAACCAATGAGTCAATGAGCTAACTCCTTACATTAACTCCTTATATTTTATATATGAAGGATTATTATGTATGTAAAGTTTTGGTCAAAGCCACATCGTATTGTATTTATATATGAAGGATTATTATGTATGTAAAGTTTTGGTCAAAGCCACATCGTATTGTATTTATATATGAAGGATTATTATGTATGTAAAGTTTTGGTCAAAGCCACATCGTATTGTATTTATATATGAAGGATTATTATGTATGTAAAGTTTTGGTCAAAGCCACATCGTATTGTATTTATATATGAAGGATTATTATGTATGTAAAGTTTTGGTCAAAGCCACATCGTATTGTATTTATACAGGGAGTAACAAAAACCCTGTTAAATAAATGAAGTATGTGTACAGATCATTACAAGTAGTCATATAAAAATATCTAACAATACCTAAGTTATACGTATCTGAAGTTACACGCAGTATCTAAATACAAAAAAAATAATACCATTTCCCAAAAATGTTTGTGCCACAAGCCGTGCCTATTTTTAAATAGCTAAGTAACTAAGGTAAAAGTAAACGCGGAACCGACAAACGGGGGCCGCCTTTGTCGGCTCTTTTGTAGGATGCCGCTCCTGCACCTGTGTGCCTACGGGGAATTGGGGTGCGCGGGCGGCGCGGTATCACTCGGCATAGGCGCGGCGCGGCCCGCGGCTTACACTCAGTCGCACGTGCTCTCTCATGCAATTTAGTCGTTTCCAGTTTGACCGTCGCGAATTTAGTGTCGAGTGTGATGTCGTATTCTAACGACGAATACTACAATATGTTAATGTGCCTTGGTAGAAGTCACAATAATTATGCGGCAGCACGTAGAGAATACGAGCATAATTTTTCTATTCCGCGTGGAATTGAGTTACCGTCATTAATGGCATTCCAGCGATTGCACTTACGTGTTTACAACACCGGTAGTGTAACGGGCCGTGATCAGCAAAGATTTGATGCTGGAAGACCACGAGTATTACATGACGCTGAAGAACAGGTGCTCGATATGTTTGTGCAAGACCCAACACGTAGCACACGCAGCATGGCAAGAGAAATTGGAATTAATCACATGCGTGTATGGAGGACATTGAAGGAAGACGGTCAGCATCCGTTTCATTATCAACGAGTGCAATCATTGTTGCCCACTGATTATGAGCCCAGAGTGGCATTTTGTCAGTGGCTTCTCGACCGAGTGACAGATGACGCAGAGTTTTTGAGTCGTATTTTATTTACCGACGAATGCTCGTTCGTCAGAACTGGCGTTTTTAACTGCCATAATGAGCACGTATGGGCTGTGGAAAATCCCCTGGCAATAAGAGAGAGCCATTTTCAGCATCGTTGGCGAATAAACGTTTGGGCTGGCATACTCGGTGATAGGATTATTGGGCCTCATTTCTTGAACAATACCATGAATGGAGCTAATTATCTGCAGTTTTTACGCAACGAACTTAGTGACGAACTCGACGACCTAAACTTGTCTCTTATGAGAACGATGTGGTTCCAGCACGACGGCGCTCCACCGCATTTCGCTCGCAATGTTAGGGATTACCTCACTCAAGAATACGGAGAAAGATGGATCGGACGAGGCTCCACTACACCGTGGCCAGCGCGTTCGCCAGATCTCACGCCTCTTGATTTTTATCTCTGGGGTCACGTGAAAGAGTCGGTCTTTAAAAAGACCTGCGACAACGAAGGCGAAATGCGCTCACGCATAGTTGCTGCATTTGAAAGCATAAAATCGGACGCGTTGATACTGCAACGTGTACGCGGAAGTATTGTGACACGTTGTCAAAAATGTATCGAAGTCCAAGGTCGGCACATTGAACAACATCTTCGGGGCCGCCAAATCAGCATTTTGATTGATTGACTGAACATGAAAATCGCCTACCGGCAGATGTGTTTTTGAAAGCTCTTTTAAGAGCTAAAAATTACGTACCTATCTTGTTTCTTGACAATACAAAATCACACGTGAATTCGATTGTTTAGAGTGTGGCAGAAAGGCGCGCAGCACTTGTGTGCCTACCACTATTGGTCAAAGAGATCTTTTACGTCATTAAGTTACGGTCTCGCAATCCTACAACGTTGTGGTATGTGGTATAGGGCACATAATCGTATGAAAAACGCATAAAAAGTAATCTGTGGAATAGCTTCTAGTTCCGTCGCAGTAGGTATGCGGTTGAATAGACTTAGCGTACCATGGCGGGCGGTGCGGGGTGCGGGCAACAGGCAGCAGGCTGCGTCGGTGGTGCAAGTACCTATGTTGTCAATATCTGAGGTCGTAAACATTTTTAGTAACGGCATAAAAGGTTTTAATAAAAAGCACACGTAAGTTTTGTATGTCTCGTATTGAAATAGAACTAGTATTACTACAACCTTGAGTTGACACTGGATACGCAGCTCGCGGATATAACAGGGTTTTTGTTACTCCCTGTATATGAAGGATTATTATGTATGTAAAGTTTTGGTCAAAGCCACATCGTATTGTATTTATATATGAAGGATTATTATGTATGTAAAGTTTTGGTCAAAGCCACATCGTATTGTATTTATATATGAAGGATTATTATGTATGTAAAGTTTTGGTCAAAGCCACATCGTATTGTATTTATATATGAAGGATTATTATGTATGTAAAGTTTTGGTCAAAGCCACATCGTATTGTATTTATATATGAAGGATTATTATGTATGTAAAGTTTTGGTCAAAGCCACATCGTATTGTATTTATATATGAAGGATTATTATGTATGTAAAGTTTTGGTCAAAGCCACATCGTATTGTATTTATATATGAAGGATTATTATGTATGTAAAGTTTTGGTCAAAGCCACATCGTATTGTATTTATATATGAAGGATTATTATGTATGTAAAGTTTTGGTCAAAGCCACATCGTATTGTATTTATATATGAAGGATTATTATGTATGTAAAGTTTTGGTCAAAGCCACATCGTATTGTATTTATATATGAAGGATTATTATGTATGTAAAGTTTTGGTCAAAGCCACATCGTATTGTATTTATATATGAAGGATTATTATGTATGTAAAGTTTTGGTCAAAGCCACATCGTATTGTATTTATACTTACACATGGCTTCCTTAATAATAATAGCGTGCTCACAGAATACTTACGACGTAATTTCAGGCATTCATAATATATGATAAAGTCAAAGTCAAAGTCAAAGTCAAAAGATTTATTGCAAATAGGCTAATTTTAGCACTTTTACAAGTCAAAATTATACTAGGTACTTAAAATTAAGTTATTTCACTAAGCATATAAAATTACAAAGTGCTTATTGTCAAATAATATAGCAAGCCCATTACAATATATGAGTTTGAAAAAAAAAGCAGTTCTCTTTCTCACTACTGGTGCAAGCAATCCGGCACAATGCAGAATTGAAAACTTTGATCCGAAGCTTCGATTACAACTGTAAAGAAGAAGCTACAAGAAACTTTACAGTGATGTTTTTGTCTTCTTTCTACTGTCTTTTACAATGTATATAATTCATTACAGTTGAGATAATGAATATGTTACAAAAATAACCACCACGTCACACCGGTGCAAGAAAAATACCGTGATTATCTTATTATAAACATTACAAATAGAACTCTCGCATTTCAGCTTATCTCTCGACAAATCAGTTTTTACATGACGATCATTCATCAAGACTTCCATTGTTTCTTAAATATTACAATTAAAACCACTTTAAACATTCTCGCATACCGGATATGCTTAAAAAGTATAAAAACATGTCACCACATCCTTTAAATAATTAAACATAAATTTTAATTAACAAGCATATCGGGAAGTTACTTTGTTTAACATAAACTGCAAAACGCATAACTTTGTTTTAATGTCTGAACGAACTTTACTTTAAAAGCCTTGTGAATTGTTGGTAGAGAAATAATCTCACGGTTTTAATGCGTTTATTATTTGCGTTACAATAAATAAGGGCACTTCAAGCTTATCTTGCCGTTTTCATAATGGACCGTATAAATCATGAAAGTTGTTACTTTCATCGACATTTCTTACATCGTTGACATCTCAAAGAACTTCTCATACGAGTACTTATAAGAAATAAGGTTGCAAAAGGCAAAATTGTAGATTTAGCATTCTTTGTGGGTTTCAAAAATTCAAAATTCAAATATTTACTTATAGCCTCTGACTAAAAGCCTCATAAACGAAATTAACTGATTAATATACCTTGTTATCGTAGAAAATAAGGATTATATCGCAATGATGAATAATGTTTACTGTTTAAGCATGTACCTATCCACCTATTTTTCTTTAATATTAACATTAGTGCTGAAATTAGAATATTTTATTATAGATGTTCTAAAGATTATAATGTAAGGTAAAACTGTACTGTGGATTTTTTTTCTTATGGTAAGACAGCGCACTTTAGATTGTAGCCACCCTTGCATTAACCGGGTGAAAGACAGTTGGAACCCAAGTTTTTAAACACGCGGTGGGCATATTATTTACCATACATTCCTCATGTACCTATGTATTTGACGGCGGCTACGTCCAGTTATAAACTCATTGCGCAGCGGGCAGTACCGTAATTTACCCTGTCGTAGCATTCGTTTTTATTACAGTGGCAACATCAGCAACTATCATTGCTCCCCCAACCATCTGGCTATAAAAAGGGACCGTTCGGTGTACTACGGATCATTCTTGCGCCGAACAAGGCCCGGTGCGATTGCTGAAGGCTTGTAGTTATATGGGTTGCAACCTACGCACTACCCGTTCTGCTGACATATTTATTTTTAATTGTGCGTCCTGACTCCTGACTGTTGTCGCCATTACTTACTTATTATAGTAATTATATACATAGTTATTGTAGTTACTTTGTATTTTTCATTGATTTACATAGAGTTGATTCATATATTAAGACAAATATTGACTAATAATTATAGTAGGAAGTGAAGTAGAGGGCGCTGGCATAGTACTATCGACCAATTGAAAAACCACATCTACCATCAAGAATCGTGGTGGGGATAAAATGGCAGATAGGGCTAGGCCGGCGGCCTGCACTTCACTTCGATTTGGCCAACCAAAGGAATAAGACGTGTAAATTATATTCGGAAAAATTAATATATTTATCTGTACTGTCTGTCTGTGTTACATTATATGTATTTTATATTTGGACTCAAGTTAAGTTTACATTATTCCCATGAAATTAAGGCTCTAGCTTTTTTCGTTGTAACTAACAATAACTATTATTGACGTAGCAAAAATAAACGAGAAGCGTCAAATTTTGTCAAAATTTAAAGCAAAAGGAAGACGTCCAGTGCTGAACATAACCGTTAATGCAGGCCGAGCAGAATTCTGCTACCAATTCCCTGAATATTTTCTTAGCTTACGGTACCCGTGGGAAGAGTTAAAAAAAAGTTAAAAAAGTAGTCTAAAACGGATCGTAGTTTATTGGGAAACTATTTGCACCTCGCGGTTTGACCCGTGGATAAAACGTATTTTAATTATTTGCTCATCCCACGGAAAAATTTCACTTTTCCGTGATAAAATGTAGCCTATATGTTAATCCAGTGTATAAGCTATCTTGGTACCGAATTTCATCCAAATCTATTCAGCCGTTTGAGCGTGAAGGAGTAACAAACATACACACATACACACAAACGCACATACAAACTTTCACCTTTATAATATTAGTGTGATACACAAACCTAAATCATAAAATAATCTAAAATGGAAAATAAAAATATCGACTTAAATAAAAAATCACAATGTTGAAGTCAGAAGGTAACTTTTACAGGATAACATTAATTATAACAACACTTATTGTTTCTAGGCACGCGTGTACATTTGTTTTTTTTTCCTTTCATCGGTATTTAGGAATAATTGTCATATTTTATCATTTGTTTTTTAAATTGTTTGTTAAGCTTGCGTTTGACCACTATCTCACCTACTTTTATGACACATTTCTTAATATTATTTTAACAAATGTAAAAGTTAGTCAAACATTTAGCTATGACCATTATCTATTTTCTTTGAAGTAAACACATCTCAAAACATCTGCCTCAGACAATCTTCGAGTGGGTCCTACCTACTCGAAGATTGTCTAAGATAAGATTGATAAGATTGTCGAAGATAGACAATAGCTAAATTAGACCATTCACTATCTAACTCGCTCTTATTAATCGCCTTTATGTATTGTTAATCATCGTACGATTATATCATTACGTACAACCTTTCTGTATGAAATCATTGTTAATGTAATTGGTAGGTAGTAAAAATAGGTCCAAATTAAAAGCGTATTAAACTTCTGACTTTAAGTCATGGCAATAAGATTTATAAATGAGCTTCCGATATGAACATCTGTATTGTGTGTATATAAAAGTATCTTTTATGCCTCGTTCTGTATCAAAGTTATGAAAGAATCAACAATATCTAAAATTGAAATCTTTTTGAGTTTAGAACTGCGGTGTTGTATGTCTATTGAAAACCTACCGATAAATATCCGATTAATCGCAGTTATCGTCGAACAAACAAACCTACCTACAATTCATTTACCTAATTCGCCAATAAGGCTTCAATCGGTCAATAAACGTTAAATCTTTCTAAGACTCTACATGGAATACTTACCACCACAGTACTGACAGCCTCTGTTGATGTGGTGGTTGAGCAGGTCGGCTCATAGCCCGGAGGCGGCGGGTTCACTTCCCGCGGCAGGACAAGTATTTGTGCGCAGAAAAAAATAAGCGCAAATACTTGTTCTGAGTCTGGGTGTTGTGGGACCATGGTCCTCGTAGTTTCTGAGTCTCTAGACACAGGGAATCCTAGAATCTATGCCTGCGATCGTTGGGCGGTATTATTATTATTATAGTGGCATTTCGAAAATGCCTGCTTATTTGCACTATAGAGGGGTAAACTCTATAACCTTTGGCTCAACGTAACATTGTATTCACCCACACGCAACGGATCGGTCAGTAAAGAAGTTTACTACAATGAAATTCTGCAAAAGCAAATTCTGGGCAGTTTTTTCCATAAGATCTATAAATTAAATGTATAAAATTACTAGGTGGTAAGATTTTACTACAAAATTCGTTTAGTAGGTACCACCGCTTTGCCAATCGTTCTGCCGCTAAGCTTCCGGTTTTAAGGGCACTGTAGCTGGTGAAATTACTGGGCAAATGAGACTTTATGACCTGATCTCACAGTCTAGTAATCTTATTACTAGATGCTGATGTTTGGATGACGTGCGCAGTGCAATGTCACGCGAAAATCTATACTTTAGAGTTCCGAGTGACACTGCAATGGATATGAGCAGCAGTGTCGCTTAACATCAGACGAACGGTTAGCTCGTCACGTCGTTCCTTAACATAATATATTTATATAAATAGGATGCAGAGCCATCTATTGCTGGTACTTTGGCAACCAGGTAATTGATAGAACAGGTACTTACTTAGTATAATTATTAAATAACATTTTGTGAACTCTAAACAATGCAACACCCAGATCTATACATATAATAATAATAATAATAATAATAAATTATTTATTTCGTCTCAATTACACAGATGTTCGGTACATTATACATAGTATTTAATGTAGTTTTGATATATCTATACATCATAATTATTGCCGTACCCTTGGGAAGCTCTGCCACCCGCACTAGGTCTCTGATGAGCCTGTATAGCGGGCTGACAGTGAGTCACCTCAGTCACGTCAAAGCTCACAAGTATAGCTATGTAGGTGTTACTTATTTAATTAGGAATTATAAACAAAGTTTACATTTGCAGCAAAAACTTATGAATATAACAATGTTTATATGAAAACAAATATAAAACTCAAAGTCCTGACTGACTGACTTAATGACTTATATATGAACACACAGCCTAAACCGTTTTCAGAAATTCCACTGTAAGTAAGTTAATTTCACTCGATTTTTTTTTTATTGGCCGTAGGTGATCCCACGACTTTGCTTACCACTTATCTTCCAGAGAAAAACGTCAATCTTTGAAAAAAAAATTACAACCTAACCTAAATATCCTTCTTTTTGAAGTCGATTGAAAATGAGCCTTATTATTATCACCAATATAATACTTTATGTAACGTAATATCTCCCTAAGCAATTTTTTCTATTTCCTTACCTAACTTATCAGTTCAGTGTGGTATAATAATTAGGTACAGTATTACAATTATGAGTTTATTATGACCTAGTACCTATCGTAAAAGGTCCGTATCCGTGAGCGATAACGCCCTACAGTCTCAAGTCAATGTCCATTGAAATCCGTCTGACTATAACAATTAATTTAATCTGTAATTATTTTATAGATCAGGTACTTATGAAGAAAAAAACACCACTATTACTCTAACGATAAGGTCTAAATCAAGTTGGTAATGGTGGGTGGAGTGCGTGCACTAGCAACCTTGGTATTTGAAAGTGCGGACAGTAACCGGAACGTATAAAATGTCTTATTGCCTACAATATTCCATGAAAAATTTGGAGCTTATATTATTAACGGCTTAATAAAGGTCATATAGGTCCTATCTATGACGTAGGTAGAATAGATAATTCTACGTACAGAAGACTCACTCCACTAAATCGTTTAAATAAATAACGACTCTTACTACGACACAATAAAGTGCAATTCAGGTCGCATAGCAAAGTGGTGGCCACTTTACCAGAAGCTTCTATGGAGTATTGGAAACAACACGAAAAGATACGTTTCACCATCACTATTATATTATTACTATTATATTATTTGTATATAATTAAGTATATTATGCGTATTATTTTATTATTATTATTATATACATAGACGTTTTTATTCTAATATCAATTTGTACTGCACCACTACCATTTCTTTTCTTGCACATCCAGGTTGACTGGTAGATAATGCTTCATAGCATTAAGTCCTCCTTGTACATTATTTTGTGCTAAAGTATAAATAAATAAATAAATATACCACTTTCCCACACTCATGCCTGTAATCCAGCACTTAACGAATAAAATGCCACCAATTTTATGCACTAACACTGAAAATAACACAAGTTTTGGAAAATAATACAATGCGGTGACACGATCTTATTCTTTTTCCCGCCAAAACTCGGAGTATGACTTGACTGGACTAGACTAGATTATGACTTGACCTGATGACTTGGACTGTGACTTGACACAAATATATATTAATTAAGTTGAAAAATTATCAATTACTTGACACTGGCTAAATACACAAAAGTGTGGAGCCATATAAAAAACAAAACATCTGTTGATTATGTTTTGTTTGAATTTTCGACGAGCAACGGTGAAATTATATATAATCAGTTTATCACCCGAAACTTTTAACTAATTTCACAACAGTTTTAGTTTTTCCTGATCCTTCTCATAATGGACGTGGCTGGATTACAAGACAATTGGTACTTAACGTAGTTTTACGAAGATAAACAGTTCACCCTACCGAGTTTGAACTTGCGCGCTTTATTATATTGATTTTCTTCTAAAAATAAGTTTGGACGATGTAAATAAATCATAACGCGAACCTTAACACATTGTTACACTTTATTTAGTAAGCTTGTGGTATATTGGTTTCATATTTTAGTGGTTGGTCATTTGTAGGGTTGGTGTGGCTAGTACGTCAGATATAACCCCAGTGAAGCAAAGATTGGGACGTTTCGTGGATATTTATTCCCCCGAACACCTTAACTTGACACCAACTGTAAGTTTTTACAACATAGTTTAAGTCTACTTAATGAGATATTAACTAATGTTACATCCATACTTTGATGCTTGAAATTATCTTTATCTATAAACTACTTTCATATTTAACCATGAGAAGGTACCAGAGAAACTAGCTGACTGGATAGAAACTGCAATTATAAATAAAATGAATATTTGTGGACATTTCACTATCATATCTATGATATGCTGTTTTTAATTTTTTACAGCAGCAGAGAAAGTGTTTTAATCAATTAAGGTATGAAATTCCAGAGTTGCAAACACCAGAAAAGGTTACTGAAATTGATTACAAATGCAGGTATGCACTTTATATTTTATTTATTTACTATTTGCTTATTTGTGTTAAAATAATTTTTGACCATAATCTCACATTCAAATTGAAGGTTTTTCTACAAAACAGTGTTCTAAAATATAAAAAAGAAGATGACCTACAGAGTTAATTTCTACCCTGTTAAATTATAAAATTTCTAGAATTTTATTAGTATAATGTTTTGAAGTTAATCCTTTAATTTCAATGTGTGATGTAATAAAAGGGCCAGGAATTTAATAAGTATGTACACTATTAACATCATATTCAATGTAATTTTTCAGGACAGTCAAACCACAGGCAAAATTCAAAAATGTATACCTCAACTGTTCATTTGAAGGTAACCAAAGCTTTCCAAGGTTGAGTAGCAGAGTAAGACCAATAAGAATGGATCTTGAAACACCAACAAAACTTAAGCCAGCTGTTGATCTTGTTCGAGGTCAGTATTATTGTAAAGAACATAATTAATAAAAGGGGAGGTATGCTTACTACTTTTTTAGTTACTATCATGACAAACTCTAAAACTGTTGTATAAATAAATGATTATGTGATAATTACCGTTGCTATAACCTGCACAAGGTTGATATTGATCTATAACACTATAAATCTAGCGACTGGCTATATTTTAAGTTATTGGTTATAATATAACACTTAAATGCACTGCATATTTACTAGGTGGTAGGACTTTACTGCAAAGTTCATCTAGGTAGGTACCACCGCTTTGCCAGTTATTCTGCCGCCAAGCAGTGGTGCGCAAGCACTGTTGTGTTCCGGTTTGAAGGGCACTGTAGCTAGTGAAATTACTGGGCAAATAAGACTATGATCTGATCTCACAGTTTAGTAATCTTATTACTAGATTGTGCTGATGTCTCAGGTTGACGTGCGCAGTGCAGTGTCACGCGAAACTCTATACTTTAGAGTTCCGAGTGACACTGAAGCTGATATGGGCAGCCGTGTCGTTTAACATCAGGCGAACGGCTAGCTCGTCACGTCATTCCTTAACATAAAAAAAAATAAATATATCTATTGTGTACAGCCAAACCAAAATTCTTACATAGCATCACATAACTTATTAATACTTTATTTATTAACACTAATTTTTACTTGTTAATGAAAGTGCATGTATGTGTGCTAACATCATTACTAAACAGCTTCCTTAATACTCTTAACAGTTGATGGTCCGAATGGTCTGCGCTTCAACACTTCATTAGCTTCAGAAGTCACAGGCTCGCCTGCACAATCGCAAACAGATCGCTTGCAGCAAACTCTTAATACAAGCAAGGCAGTTTTTACAATAGAACCTAATACTTCAAAAGTAAGTATACCAATCAAAACTGTCTTTCTACTTGATTAAAAACCATCTATATTTATTTGATTTCAAACTTTAAGTGTGTGTTACAGCTTGTGATTTACTGTTTGGAATCAGTAGCATTTAACACTATAAAATAAAATCTGCTAAATATAAAAGTAAAATATCTGTTTGTAGATTATGTTTGTGTGGCTTTCACAGCAGAACCAAATTGGTTAGCTGACACTACCAAGATTAATATCGGTTTTTTTCTTTTTTCCTGGAAAATTACAGAAAAACTGATTCATTACAGGTGAAATTGCAAAGTTGATTATAACATGCATTTATGCTTTTTAAGTGCTTTATACTGTATGTGTACATGTCAGTGGGAGGCCCGGTGGTTAAAACACATTAAGCATCCCAATTAATGCCTCATAATTTGCTTGTTTTTTTTTCAGTTTGCAGCAACTAGCTAGCTAAGATCATTGATCCATCCATATGCACTCTTAACATGACAAATCACTACAAAGTAACTTCTCAATCCTTCTTTCATTTCTCCTACTTCCTCTTACCAGGCCTAACATGACACATTCCACATTGGTACAAGGATTCAAGTATACCGCCTTCCAAATTAAACATAATGGCATGTGAAAAGTAGAGATATGCAATAGAAAGAGAGGGTGGCATGTAGTTGAGTTAATTATTTTAAGCTTATTACACTGAGCCAAGCTGTGCTGCACTTTAAGATGTTGTCGTGATAAAGGTGGCTATTTATTACAATTTGGAACATAGACCCTTAAATGACTCAATTTATTTCTTCCTTTACAGATTCTCATAGTAAACAGCAAAGCATGCTCACTACTTGGATATTCCTCGGGAGAGCTGTGCGGTCTGCGTTTTTCTGAGTTGCTCCGCAAAAAGAATTGTAAAGCTTTCAGTCTACAGGAGCCTGAACAAGAACATGGGGATGCAGCTGAAGATGGAACCATTGTATTGCTCAGTGGAAAGGTAAGCAAATAAGGTTCATGGTTAAAAATTACAAGTTACACATAACAATTCTGTATAATAATTTTGGCAGGTCTTCATATAAACATACTTAAAAACTAAAAAGATTTATTCCATGCTGATACTGGATTGTAGAATTAGACTAGTTTCTCTTCTAGTGAATGTTGTACAAACCAAATAAAGAACAATGGATGCCAAATGTCCAGATTTAACCGACTGATGGCATTAGGCTAAACAAAGCTATATCAGCATAATTCTAATGCTGCACTAACCCTACTTGGTCGGATAAGGGAAGGGTGGTGATGATGAAATAAGATTATTGGGAAAAGGCCGGACCCCCACTAGGTGAACTGATGACCTGCCCACCTAATACAATGAATCTAGCAGCGCTTCTTCGTCTGCCATTCAACTATTGTCGAAATTGTATGAACATTGACAGCAGTTGAGCGAGAAGCCGATGAATGCAGGAGCCAAGCAGGATGGAGGCCTATGTTCAGCAGTGGAAATCTTCAGGCTGATGATGATAACCCATTGTAACCCAAGTTAACTTATTTTAAACCTTGTTTTTGCATTGCATAAAATAGATTTAAGAATGCTGCACTTCGCTAATGTGGTGGACTGTAGCCTAAACTGTCTCCCAGTGAAAAAAGGCTCCAAGTTCCAACAGCCCGGTGCTGGGACTTGGAGCCTATGCTGGGCTGATGATGTAAATGTTTTTCAATTGTTTCAGGTTGTAGAACTTATAAGAAAAGATGAAGACTCAGTGCAAGTATCTCTCTGGATAAGGCAGTTAGATACAGATGGCCCTTGCTTGGTAGTCGCTGAACCTGTCAACTGCAAAAATGTTGTGGTAAGAAATTTACCAAGCTACATAAATATTTGGATAATTATAAATTCTGTTAGTTTTCATTGTTGAAGTAAAACTTCTTTGCTTGTCTTAAGTATGGGGAGTAAGCTGGTGAATGCGAGGCAAACGGAAGTTGAAGTTGGTTCATGTAGATCTATCTCCATGGTCAACAACACAAAGTTCAAAATTTATATTATTATGTTAGTATGTCCGGTAAAATGACAATTTACAATTGTCAAGATGGCGACATTAACATTAAACTAAACAAAAACAAACAACGGGCCGATAGACGGAGTTAAACTAAAGAAGTTTCACTTCAGTTGTGTGGTCTAAAGCACCCTCGTTTTTTTATTTGTGTGTGTTGTTCCAAAGAGTTTACTTATCAATATAATGTTAACCCATAGTTACACGGACTTCCCAGCAGGGGAGTCCGTGAAAATATGAGTAGTAGTATGGGGAATATCCCAAAGGAGAATACTTCAATTGGACTTGTGTATTTCAGTTAACAGTTGACGCAGACACCGGCATGGTGGTATCTTGCGAAGGTAACGACGCTGCGTTACTGTTTGGCGCTGACACAAGTGACAAATTGCTAGGGCTGCCCATAGCATCACTCATTCCTTCCATTCGATTACCGGCGAACGATGCTTCCTTACCTAGGAGCGTTTCTAAGCAAAAGGTCACAGGTAAGATATTATTATGGTGTTAAGGTAGGATTTACCACATTTCATCTGATTTCTATATGGTTATAATATTATAAGTAATACAACAATATGGCTGATATGGGCACTAGCTGAAACTGTCTGAATCGGAACAGATGTTAAAACTGTCGTAACAATTAGTTCGAAATTTGGATTTAGACATAATGTTTGGTATCTTTCTCATCACGTTTGCCGTATTTACGACGACGAAATTAAACGAAATTACAATATCTCTGTCTTTTCCATTTCTCTTTTATAAGAAGAGTGCTTCCTACTTTAAGTTTAGCTTTAAAAAATGCGACACAAAATCGACATTAATAATATAATAATAATAATATCTGTGGACATCTCACACAGTGCCATCTAGCCCCAAACTAAGTAAAGCTTGTGCTATGGAAACCAGATAACTGATACAATACTTAGATACTTTTAGTTTGTAAATACATACATAGAATACAATATAACACCCCAGACACAGAACAAACACCTATGTTCATCACACAAATATTTGTCCTGGGTGGGAATCGAACCCACAACCCACAGTTCAGAAGGCAGGGCTACTACCAACTGAGCTATCGGGCCAGTCAATTAATAATAGCTAACTAATTGTAACGTCATGATAATATGTTAGTGCTGAAACTGGCCTTACAGCACGGTTGGTAGTAGCTCTTCTGAATTGTGGTGGTGGTTCGATTCCCACCCAAAAAGCACAAAAATTTGTGTGGAACATCAATGTTTGTTCTGTACAAACAAACGCCGCATAAGTATATTATCACTTATCTGGTTACCTGATCTGGTTACCCACATTACAAGTTCTAGAGACTAGAGGAAGTACTGTGTGATTATCCACACTTTGGTGATTTCAGGGAGAACGTTAGACGGTGGTTGCTTCCCGCTATGCATGTGGATATCAAAGGTAAACACCGCCGAAAGTTCAGCGTGGCCGGCTATAAAAAACCTTAAAGACGCTAAGGACAAGTCTCTATTGGAAATCAATGTCAGGGTAAGCATCTTCAATATGGCGTTTTTTATAAGTTGATTGTATTAAAAAATATAACTTTCCTTGTAGTCGTTTTTTTTTATTTTCTTCAAAGTTGTCTAGCATTTGACCGCGCTCTCACCTAATGGGAAGTGACGATGCGATCGAAGGTGTAGCGTGCTAGCCAAGTAAATACCTATTCACTCTTCTCTATGTTATCCTAATAAAGTGATCGGTACCTTCTAAAAATATACCGTTCACAATCCTGATTGCTTGTCAGTATAATTTAGTATGAGAAACACGTAGTGGAAGACGTCCTGGGGCTCGGTGGAGAGATTTAATTTAATTAGCACGGGAGACTGCTTGCGGAAAGCGGCTGGTAGAGACTACAGAGTGCGGAAGATCGAGCTTCACTAAGTCCTCCAATAGCATGCCACTGCATGCTATTGGAGAGACCTACGTCCAACAGCAAAGATAGCTGATGATGGTATCAATGATATTGTTTACAAAAATTCAGTAATGGAAAAAAGGAAAAGGTTCTCCTCAATTTCATCAAAATCGATGAAGTAGTTTGAATATTAAATCAAATATACTGAAAAAAAGTATGATAATATCCACTCAAGTTCTTCTACATACATTAAGGCGATTGTAGTCGGTTTAATGCCTTTTATTAAAATGATATTATTATTGAAAATTATTCAGGTAACATACAACGTAAGCGGCTTGCTAGTAATCGACGAAAGCGGCATCATTTCCGCTTGTAACCACCACTTTGCCATGTTAACGTTCGGCAAACCGCACTCTGAAGTGGTGGGCCATCACATCGATGACGTCATACAAAACTTCTGCAGGGAAGCTGATATAGTTAAAATGCCGGAGAGAAATAGAATCATGACGCTTTCTCCCGTCAACAATGAGGATAACGGATCAGGTATAAAAACATAATAGTTATTAAAGGATATGCAGCCGGGATAGGAGAAAGTATATACCGCAAGCGTTTAGTAGCACAGATTTATTCTGACTGATATTTAAGTCCTACCGACATGGTTGGCTTCTTAAAATATACTTATATTTAGGTCCTACCTACATACATTACACTCCTCTACACTTAATTATGAGCTATGTCTGAACCTTGACCTAATTACAATTTATGACGTGAGTTAGTTCTTAGAGTAAGTATATAGATATTTTATTTTTATGTTAATACAATAAAAACATTCTTAATAAACAATTTAAAACTTATAAGTAGGTATTTTTAAAGTACACTTTCTTATCGGTCTGCCTTTGGGGGTATGTGAGACCTGTCGGTCTTCCGGAGGAGGTTCACGGGGTTCAGGCGAGGGCTGCTGCGTAGTAGAAGTACTGGCCGTCGCCGACAACTCCGACTCGCTACCTTCTAATGTTACCGGGAGAGGAATCGGTTCAGTTTCCTCAGGACCACGCTCATCCACCGTACGCTCAGTGTTTGGGCAAACCAAAGAACTTCTACTCCTACGTTTAATCTGATCGACATGGCGGTGTACTTGATCTCCCCCCTGACCTATAACTTTGAAGTTAGATGGCCCTAACCTACTGTCTATCCTACCAGGTAACCACTTTTCCCCCTTTAAAAATTGACGATACCAAACGTCATCCCCTGGGTCTAGGACCCTCTGCGATCCCCCAGCGGCTTCTACCTGCCGCTGCTGCGCGCGAACCACGCGCGACTCCCGGTCTGGCTTCAAGGCATCTAACCGAGTCCGAAGCCTCCTACCTAACATTAACACAGCTGGGCTTTCTCCCGTTGATGCATGTTCTGTGTTCCTATAGTATAAAAGGAATGTATGTAACGCCCGGTTGATATCCTTTTTTTCGAAAACTGCTTTTTTTATAACTCTTTTCAGTGTCTTAACCGCATTTTCCGCGGCGCCGTTAGACGCCGGATGGTACGGTGCCGTAAAAATATGCTCGATGCCCCTACTTTTATTGAATACTGCAAACTCGCTACTCGTGAAGGGCGGACCGTTGTCGCTCACAACTTGACGAGGGAAGCCCCATCGCGCGAATAGTTCAGTTAACTTATCTATAGTCCAGTTAGCGGCTGTATTCGGCACTGCAAATACCTCCAACCACTTAGACATGGCGTCTACGGCCACCAGATATGTTTTTCCAAATACGGGGCCCATAAAATCCAGATGAAGCCGTGACCAGGGCCGTGCCGGCCAAGGCCACGGGCGAGGTGCCTGCCGCGGCGGCGCATCTGTTTGCGCCGCGCATACCTCGCAGCCCTGACACAAAGCTTCGACCGCTTCATCTATCCCGGGCCACCAAACGTAACTTCGGGCTAGGGACTTGGATTTAACGATTCCCATGTGCGGTTCATGCAACACATTCAAAACCCTATCCCTACATTTATCCGGTATGATTACCCTATGACCCCACATGAGACAGCCCAACTCCTCATACAGCTCAGCCCGTCTGTTGAAATATGGCTGGATACCAACTACCTCACACTCCGATGGCCAACCGTCCCGGACAAAGCTTATAACTCTGCCTAACATCGGGTCACTCGCCGTGCATTTTTTTATTTCATTGTAATCTAATAATAACGCATCCTGTGCGAAATGCAGGTAAGTTTGCTCCGGCAACTCGGGTACAACCGGTTCCTCACACGGCAGCGGTAACCGCGAAAGCCCATCCGCACTGTTATTGTCGGTGCGCACGTACTCGATATCGTAGGTATAGGCAGATAATATCACCGCCCATCTCGACATTCTACTAGCTGACATTATAGGAATATTGTTATTTGGGCCGAATATAGACACAAGAGGTTTGTGGTCGGTACGTAAAGTGAAACGCCTCCCATACACATACTGATGAAACTTTTTCATACAAAATATTATAGCTAAAGCCTCCCTGTGAATTTGAGAATAATTTTTCTCCGCGGGTGTGAGCGTGCGCGAGACGAAGGCGACCGGCCGCTCCCCGCCCGCGCCGTCCGGCTGGGACAGCACGCCGCCTATCCCTGCCCCGCTCGCGTCGCAGGTTACAATAAGCTCTTTGTTTTGATCATAATGCGCTAACACTTGTGAGCTCATCAAAACATCTTTAATATCTTTGAACGCAGATTCGCATTCCTTGGTCCACTTCCATTCTACATTTTTCTTAAGTAAATTGAAAAGTGGTACTAACCTAAGACTAAAATTCCTAACAAACTTTGTGAAAAAGTTAGCTAAGCCTAAAAATGACCTTAGTTCTGGAACATTCAGCGGTCTAGGAATTCTTTTTATAGCTTCCACTTTTGCCGGGTCAACTTTAATACCCTGTTTGGATAAAACGTAACCCAAGTACGTAACTTCCTGTGTTAAAAAGACACATTTACTTTTCTTTAAACGTAAGCCGTTAGTCAATAACCGGTCGAACACCGCCTCAAGCGCTGCTAAATGCTCCCGCTTATTTTTACCTCCAATTATGACGTCATCGATGAAGACACTTACGTTTGGTATATTTTTCAATAAATTCGTCATAATGCGTTGAAAAATTCCCGGACTAGACGATAATCCGTATACCAAACGATTATAACGAAATAAGCCGCGGTGTGTATTTATAACGGTATATTTATTCGAATCATCTAACTCAATTTGATTATAAGATTGCGATAAATCAATTTTACTATAGAACTGAGCCCCATTCAATGCAACAAGTACCTCGTCAATTTTAGGCAAAGGGTAACGGTCGATCAGTAAGGCAGGATTCAAAGTCACCTTGTAATCCACACAAACCCTGAGCGTACCGTCCGGTTTGTTCACGGGAACCAACGGGGAAGCCCAGTCGGAGCTGTCAACTGGCTCGATAACCCCGGCTTCCAGCATCGCGTCCAGTTCGGCATCCACCCGCTCGCGCAGCGCGAACGGCATCGGGCGCGCGCGGTGGTACACGGGCACCGCGCCCTCGCGCACCCGCAGCCGAGCCTTGCCCCCCGTGAACCTCCCCAGACTCCCGTCGAACAACTCCTTATATCTGTGTAACAAATTATTTATTTCATTACTTATTCCGCCATTCTTATCGCTACTTAAATTATTATAATTTAACTTAGGCACTTGAATCCCTAACTCACTAAGCCACTGGCGACCTAACAATGACGTGGTTCCTCCTTTGATGATAAATAATTCCAACTCTTTAGCACAGCCTCGATATTTTACAACGGGTTTTATGATACCTAGCGGTCGGATGCTAGAACCATCATAGAAATTTAAGCACAAATCGTATGGGATAATATCTATTTCTTTGAAGAACTTTATATAAGTAGCTTCACTTATACATGAGATGGCGGTTCCGGTGTCTATTTCCATTACTATCTCCTTGCCATTTATGGTTATTGGAAGACTCACCGCCTTGTAGTCCCTAAGGTTCAGCTGGTGCAAATCCAGGCTGTCCTCTGGCGGGCTGTGATCCTGTTCTTCTGGGTCTGCGTTTCCAAAATGAATTCCACCAGCGCCACCACGTCTCCCGAATGACTTAGCCCTGGTTTCCGTGCCAGCTGCCCATGCCGAACATACTCGCCGCAAATGTCCTGGGCGTTTACACCGGCTGCACACGTAGTCCCGGAACCTACAAGTACCGTAGTCATGACCGGTTGCTCCGCAGCCCCTGCAGCTGGATGGCGCCGCCCGCGCCTGTCCCGCCGGCCCTTGTTGCCGGCCGCCATTTCCGTGAGCTCTCCGCGCAAGCTCCGCGCGCCCACCTGCATGCAGCGCATGCACCGCACCGCTTGCCGCTGCCTCCGGTGACTCCCGCGCCTCCACCGCAGCCGCGTCGCGCTCTGCTGCCTCCAGCGAACTCGCGATCCTCACCGCGTTTGTAAAATTTAATCCGTCGTCCTCCGCAAACAGCCGTTGACGGATGACGTCACTCCCGACGCCGCACACAAATTGATCTCGCAGATTCTCATTTAATCCGTCACTGAATTTACAACTTCGTGCCATCTTCTTTAGCTCCGCCACATACTCGCTTAAGTTTTCTCCTGCTCGCTGCCTACGTTGTCGGAAACGATATCTTTCCGCGAGCACCGAAGGCGCCGGCTGCAAATGTTGACGTAACATGTCACTCGCCTCAGTAAACGATAGCTCCGCTGGCTTTCTGGGACTTGCCAAATTCACCAACAGCTCGTATGCCTCGTCCCCCATGAGGGAAATGAGAGTAGGCAATTTTAGTTCATCCTTGACGTCGTTAACCTTGAAATACATTTCAAGGCGGTCCGTGTACGATGACCACGTACCACACTTCACGTCAAATTCACCGATTTTACCGATTGACATTGTAAATTTTTGCACACGCGTGATAACTGACATGTAATAATCAATATCCGTTCGTCGCCAATAAAGGATATGCAGCCGGGATAGGAGAAAGTATATACCGCAAGCGTTTAGTAGCACAGATTTATTCTGACTGATATTTAAGTCCTACCGACATGGTTGGCTTCTTAAAATATACTTATATTTAGGTCCTACCTACATACATTACAGTTATGATATTTTTGATAGAATTAAAACCTTAAAAACCAACAAATTAACTACATTTTACAGCATCAGATACGGATGACGACTCCTGCGGTGCATTTAACGGCAGTCAAAAATCAGCTTGTACATCTCTTAACGTGCAACCTTCAATACTATCGACTACTCGGGAAAAATCATCCTCTGCTTTATGTCTCGACAAATCGTGTAGCATGGTCACTCATACACCCACTCCAACTCAAGACATGGTTTCGAGTATAAGCACCACGGAGCAAAGGAACGATACATCTGCATTACCCGATGTGACGTCAGGCATGTCCGGGATATCGATCGACGAAGAAAACTATTGCCATAGCAGCATATCGAAGTCCCGCTCAGAAAACATCCTACGCTCCGAGCAAGGCAATCAAATCAAACTGTTGAATAAACCTACGGAGAAGTCTGATTCTATTTACTACACGTCGCAGCATTCTCAAGAAGTCACGCCCACTGGTACCACGCCTAGAGTTAGACTAAACGATCCGTCATTGCGGTTATCCTTCGACTCTAGTAAATACAGGTCGATGAAAACTAATCTCCCCGGTCAAGTGAAAGATGATAGAAGTAGCCTTTCGTTAGATTTCTGTGATTCGAATGAGACAAGTGCTGATTTCCTGACGCCCATAAATGAGATGCCTCCACCTGGTTGCGAGATTGAGGACTTGCCCAAACATAACGGCAATGAGAGCATAGATAGTTTGAGTAATGATATCGATTTGGAGACGCAGACTGAATCGGCGCCGAGGAAAATATTGTATGATGGTAAGTTTGGAAATGGAATATATTATAGCTAATGTGATTTCGTTTTATTAGCTCTGCTCGGAAACGAAAAAACAAATTAAATAATTTGCTGCGCTAAGCATTTTGCTGGGTCATTTATAGTGCGAACGGCCAAGGAATGGAATGCTCTTCCAACAACAGTGTTTCGTCCTGGGTACAACCTGGGTCTTTTTAAGTCAAGAGTGAATGGGCATCTCATGGGCAAGCGTGCTCCATCTTAGACAACTTCGTCACTTACCATCAGGTGAGTTGTTGTCAAACGCATGCCCATTTTCCCATAAAAAAAAATCATAGTTCAAGTCATCAAGTCAAGTCATAGTCTAGTCTAGTCAACTCATACTCCTAGTAAAGTGTTGGCAACTTTACCAGAAGCTTCTATGGAGTTTTGGAAACAACACGATAAGAAACGTTTCACCATCATTATACCACTTTCCCACACTCATGCCTGTTGTCCAGCACTTAACGAATCAAATGCCACCAACTTTATGCACTAACACTGAAAATAACACAAGTTTTGGAAAATAATACAATGGGGTGACGCGATCTTTTTCGTTTCCAAAACTCTTTAGTAATGTTCAAATGCTGTTTCGTATTGGTCCATGTGACGTCAAGCCTCTTTCAGACGAAGCGCCGCAGAGCCCAGCATGCTCGTCGCGACGCGCTGTGCGCACACAAGCGCATGTGACGTCAACACCACATCACGCGCGCAGCAAACAACCACAATGCGAATGTGCGGAGCGCGAGCGAGAACGGGATGGAACATACCGCGGTGCTGTCATGCATCGGGATGGCACAGAGCTCAGTGAGTTACCATAACCTCTCATCGAAAATGTTCACATTTATTGGCACAGGTAGGCGAATGAAATAAACCGTCTAGGAGTAGCCACCGAGCGGGGAGGGATATACTGGGGTGCTGTCATTCATTGAGGCGGTTCTCTTTTCTTTCTCCTCTCTCTATTCCCGCTCTCTTCTGTCTTCTCTCTCTCTCTTTCTCTATTTCTCTCTCTCTCTGCGTCTTTCACCCTTTAAATTGTCACACCCTCGAACATCATCAGTCTTTTTGCGTCCATTGCTGAACATAGGCCTACTCCGTCAGGGGAGACGATTTTCCATATTCACCACGCTTGGCAGGCGTCTTGGTGTTCTCAGTACAGTATAATCAGACAGAATGAGGACAATGCTGCTGCCCGTTTTCTGAATACTCCCTTACCTTATATATTGGCAGCCGCTTAAAGAAAAACATGTGGTCCTATTCTTACTGCAGCTGGATGTTAGTCTCGCTTTCTCAGTTTCTTTCGGTCTAACTCATTTTCTCACAAAAGATTGAATACCACCAGCAGGAAAACAGGAATCAAATGACAATCAACCACTCATAACCTTCTTTCCATTTCCCCCAGATGTCCTATACACAGTGTCATCCATGCAGCTAGCGAACGGCAGCCGCGTGCGTTGCGTGTGGCTCGGTGTGCAACTGGAAGACGGACCTAAACACACCACGCTCGCTTCCAGCGTCGCATCTACCGCTGACAACTCTCTTGTTCTGGTGAGTAAATATCTCCCTCTGATATTATATGCAGTAGACGAGCGTATTTGGCGAAGGCGGAATGAAAAACTACACTAACTTTCATAATAATAATAATGTACAACGATCCCATACATAGATCCTGGACTACAACTTTGACTCCCGTGTCTAGGGACCCAGGAAGTACGAGGACTATGGTCCCACAACACCCAGATTCAGAACAGGTATTTGCGCTTTTTTTCTGTGCACAAATACTTGTCCTGCCGCGGGAATCGAACCCGCCGCCTCCAGGTTGTGTGCCGACCTGCTCAACCACCACACCATAGAGGCTGTCAAATTTATTATGGTGTATCAATTTTCAACTTTATTGAAGTAAAACTTTTTACGCACGCTTGATTTGGGGAGTAATCTGGTGAATGCGTGACGAGAGCATTACGGAAATTGATCGGGCGAGATAAATTAGTCAAGATAGAAAGTTACATTTCGTATATTACTGTAGGGGCAAGAGAGAGACAGAGGGAGAGAGAGGGAGAGAGAGAGAGAAGTGCGTGCTCACATTTTCTTTCTCTCTTCCTCTTATGTTTTCTTTACTAAGTTTTACTTCAGTCATGTGGTCTAAAACACACTCGTTTTTTTTATTGAACCATCTTTGAATGTCTGCAAACACACACACACACACACATAGACAAACTTAAGCATGAATAATAATATGTTGTAAATTAAAAATGGTAAAATAATGGTAATATAGAAAAGTGTGAAAACGGTAAAATAAGCATTATCGAAATAGCTATAAAGAAATAGTAAAATGAAAGCTCTATAAGATGAGCATGGTCTGTGTTTTTTCAATTCTATGGTGGATTGCTTTTCCCCAGCAATCAAGTAACGTAATATTTAGCATTCTCATCATAGTCAACAATAAATTGTATTTGCAAGTTGACCAAAACTAAATAATCAGAACAACATGGAAACTGTAATATCTTACTATATCCTGTATACTAAAGATTTCTCCATTATTTTGAAATCTGACTTGCCCGATTTGACTGGCCCGATACTTCAGTTGGTTTATCTAAGTATTGTATCAGTTATCTGGTTCCCCGTAGTAGAAGCTTTGCTTAGTTTTGGGCTACATGGCGTTGTGTGAGATGTCCACACATATTATTACTATTATTATTATTATAATCTACACTTTATTAACCCATCCTAGCAAGCACCAAGTATAAAAATAAATAAATATCATAAGGGTCAAGTTATAAAATTAGATTGTGCATATTCAAAAGAACTATAAATATATTTTTCATTATAGGGTAATAAGTCCCTAAGCAGTCGACCCCAGTCAATGTCGCTGATGAGCCAATGTGGGGACGAGCAAGTAGCGGGAGATTTTAGCAAACACTACGTCACTTTGAAACAAATCGGTAAGTCACTTTTCACACAAACAGTTCTGATTTTTCTTTTAATTTTTGATGATTTGATGTAGGATGGAAAAGAAGCTTTATGTTGAACTACTTTAGCTTTAATTTGTTTAAGCTATTTATATATATTATTTTTATTTTAAGTATTACATTTTATTATCTTTGAAAATCAGAAGGGAGGAATCCAAATAATATTTAAAATTTGCTATATAGCAGCTCCTAAAAGTTTTAAGAGCAAATATGGATATATACAGGGTTACAGGAAAAATCGTGCTAGATTCGTTAAGGGCGTGGAGTACTCATCATTTCTGACTCATTTCACTATGAAACACCGTAGCCTAAACTTAACCCTTTTCGAGATATTCGACTTTTAATTTTTTTATTGAAAATTGCTGATTTTTAGGCTACAAAATATAATTATGTTTATTTTGTTTGGGGGCGAGTTGGCTGGACTGCAGTCGCGACCCCTTCTCGCCCCCGGTACGGCGTAATTCTGTAATTCTTAAAGTTAGGTAATTCTGCCATACAAACTATAAAAGTTTGCATCCACAAGAGTTCATATATTCAGTTCGTTCACTAAATCAACAGGAAAAGGCGCTTTCGGCTGCGTCAAAATGGCATACCGCCGTGCGGACCGCCTTCTCACTGTGGCCAAGTTTATTCTGAAGGAGAAGGTTGGAACCCAGTTCTGGGTGGACGGACCCGATGGACGCCGGGTGCCACTCGAGCTAAGCTTGCTGCTCACTTTGAAACACCCTAATATTGTGAGTTTTATTATACCTTAGCTGGCAAGAATAATTATCGGTCAAAGATGTCAAAGTCAAAGTCGAAGGATTTTATTGCAAATACGTCGTAGGTTGTTGGTTAAGTTAATCAGTTCATCTATTATGGTAAACACGCAAGGATCTCGATATCTGGCTATTTCTGATTAAAAGCCGATTTTTCATAACTCACATTTTTCTCTATTTAAAAGAGTTTTATTAACACTGATTATATACTTTTTGATGATTCTAAGTCTTCAAATCAGCCTGTCAGTCATCAGTATGAGGCTGATTTGAATATAATATATACTGATACTGTTGTAGTTAAAGTTCAGGACAGTCAAGACAGCTCAATCCCATTGATTGAAATACCCTTAGTGCATATAAACCTTGCATGTCTAAACTATACCAAGCTATAAATAAAATTCAAAGTCCTGACTGACTGAATGACTGACTTATATATCAACGCACAGCCTAAACCGCTCATCATATAGACTTGAAATTTGGAAGGTGTGTTCTTTGTAAAGTGTAGGTATCCAGTAAGATTGGGTTTTTCAAAATTCCACCCATAAGAGAGTGAAATGGGTGGTTGAATTATTTTTCTATAGGCCACGCGGGCAAAGCCGCGGGCAGAAGTATTGATATAGAATACGCTTTCATTACTTTTTAATGTATAATGTATATATTTTTCTGTAACAGGTAAGCATAGTAGATGTGTATGAGAACGACAAGTACTTTCAAATGGTGATGGAGAAGCACGGAGCTGGGATGGATCTGTTTGAGTTTATAGAGCGGCGGCCGAGGCTTGATGAACCGCTGCTAAGCTACATCTTTAGACAGGTATGTTTACTTAACTTTTAGACTATACCTGGTACCCCTAGAAACCCTTATTAGTAATAATAATAATAATAACGCCCAACGATCACATACATAGATTCTAGACCCTTACTAGGATTCCCTGTGTCTAGGGACCCAGGAACTACGAGAACCATGCTCCCACAACACGCGGACACAAAACAAGTATTCACGCCTTTTTTCTGTGCATAAATACTTGTCCTGCCGCGGGAATCGAACCCTCGGCTTCCGGGCTATGAACCGACATGCTCAAACACCACACCACAGAGGTATTTAAATGTACATTACTGCACTCGATATCGACTCTCGTAAAATTTCTTAAATATTTATTTACGTTTAGTGACCGGTACCGCTGTGCTAGAATTTCATATAAATATAGATGATAAACTCCTTATTGACACTAAGATGGCGGAATACAAAATAGGAAAGCTTATAAGTAGGTTACAATGGGCGGTCTTATCTCTAAAAGCGATATCTCTCAGACAACCTTTGGGTGGACAGAGATAGGACAATTTTTAGGCTAAAAATTAGGCTACTGGCACAAACAGTTAAATGCTATGTGATAGAATCATACGGGTGGTAATGGGGTGTGGTAGGTAGATAGGTAAGTAGTGCACGGGATTCAGTTTTCAACCAATTAGTTTATCTTTTCAGATAGGCCAAGCTGTCGAATATCTCCACTCCCTAAACATCCTCCACCGAGACATAAAAGACGAAAATGTCATTATAGACAACAAGTTTCACGTGAAACTGATCGATTTTGGCTCGGCCACTTTTATGAGCAAAGACACGTTGTTCTCAACTTTCTACGGAACTACCGAATATTGCAGCCCGGAAGTATTAGCGGGGAACAAGTGAGTCGTTAATATAAATAAATAAATATGTGTGGACCTTTAACACGACGCCAACTAGCCCCAATCTAAGCAAAGCTTGTACTATGGGAACTAGATCGCTGATACAATACTACAAAAAGTATCTAATACTATATAATAATAATCATACATACATAGAATACAATATAACACCCAGACACAGAACAAACATCGATCTTCATCACACAAATGTTTGCCCTGGGTGGGAATCGAACCCACAACAGTTCCAACCCACAGTTCAAGGCAGGGTTACTACCAACTGAACTATCGGGCCAGTCTCATTTTTTTTTTATGTTAAGGTATGACGTGACGAGCTAGCCGTTCGCCTGATGTTAAACGACACAGCTGCCCATATCAGCTGCAGTGTCACTCGAAACTCTAAAGTATAGAGGTTCGTGTGACACTGCACTGCGCACGTCATCCAGAGACATCAGCACAATCTAGTAATAAGATTACTAAACTGAGAGATCAGATCATAAAGTCTCATTTGCCCAGTAATTTCACTAGCTACAGTGCCCTTCAAACCGGAACACAGCAGTGCTTGCGCACTACTGCTTGGCGGTAGAATAACTGGCAAAGCGGTGGTACCTACCTAGACGAACTTTGCAGTAAAGTCCTACCACCTAGTAAATCATCATATTACTTTACCAACAAGGTATTTCTTTATTATTTTATTATATTTCCCTAGAATTCCTAGTTTTTTAGCAGCTAATTTAACCTTGGATTCGATGGACGCTTCCCGGATTGGAAATCTTTTTTTTTTCTCTGATATTTTAAAGTTGGAGTGGAGTGGTGGACTTTCCGTCAAAGCGAGTTTGTCTAATTTATGCAACGTATCTTTTGTTTCCTCTTCGCAGATACGCAGGCCCGGAACTAGAGATGTGGTCAATGGGGATAACGCTGTACGTGCTAACGTTCTTCGTTAACCCGTTTTCGGACATCGAGGACACTATACAGGGGCCTCTGTCGTTCCCTCAAATCGTTTCTGAAGGTAAAATTACAATGTATTACTGTGTAATAAATAAACTTTTGTAAATTTCCTTCCATTTTGTAAACTTGGTTTATGGCTTCTGTGGCTAGTTGTCACAATTCTGCCCATTTTGTAATCATAAGTATTTGACAAATATTAAACATTAACAAGGAATTATTCCTTTTTTTAATAAGGTTAAAAGTGGGCATGATAATTTTAAAAAATAAGTATAATTAGTAAATAAACGTTAGAGAAATGTGTATCGTTGATGGATGACACATTACCTCAAATTTTGGTATTCTGATATGTAAGGTGTAATGTGCTTATATATTAAGCACTTGTAACAGTGAAAGGAAACATCGTAAGGAGCCGGTTTCCATAGCAGCTAGTTCGTGTTATGCTTAGCCATAATTTGAGAAGTATACAATCACGGAAAAATATAGAAATTTGAATATTACCTATGAGGCAGTCTCAATTTAACTGGCCGGTAGCTCAGTAGTAACCTTGCCTTCTGAGCTGTAGGTTGTGGGTTCGATTCCCACCCAGGACAAACATTCGTGTGATGAACATCAATGTTTGTTCTGTTTCTGTGTGTTATATTGTAGTACAAACAAAAAGTATACAAGTATTGTATCAGTTATCTGGTTCCCATAGTACATGCTTTGCCTAGTTTGGGACTAGGTGGCGCTGTGTGAACTGTCCACAAATGTTTATTAATTAATGCCGTACCTGAAATCGCTCTATGTGTCTCAAATTATTGTTTTAATTGTGTAAAATTATTAAATGTTAACATATAATATTATTTCAGTATCGTATTTACGGTTGCCGAGCGAGGCCATCGAGATTGATTGACCATGAATAAAATACTTTATTAAGGCCTAATTTTAAGCCCTGAATAAAAGTATTTCATTCATTCATTTTGATCATTCAATTTTGTACAGATTTGGAGCACCTTCTCCGCTGGATGCTGTGCAAGGAACCTCAAAACAGATGCACGGTGCCCCAGCTGATGGCGCACGCGTGGCTGCGGCAGCCGGTCCTCATCGCCAACTATGTGTTCCACGAACTGGTTGACTGCGGTACATTAAACTAATGTTTTTCATTTTATTTTACACACTCACAGGATCATTACATAGTCAGATCCGTGCGATTTTATTTTATTTTATTCCACCTATAATCCTATTTACCACATATCAATTCGAGAATTGTCGGGTGGACATTTTATAAATCCTTTGACCTTCGACGTTCCAACTTCGGAATTAGAAAAATTTGGAGACAGATCTTAAGTACTTGATGTGACTGAAAATGTCACAATTTTTTAAATTGGTTGATAGGCCTGCGTTTGACCACTATCGCACCTGATGGTAATTGACGATGCGGTCCAGGATGTAACACGCTTGCGTAGAATATACCTGTTCACTCTCGATTTGAAGACTCCAAGTTTGTAGTTTTCGGGAAATACGGATGCCGGTAAAGCGTTCCACTCTTTGACTGTTCGCATGATACGCCTACATTGCCTGATTCTAGTAAAGTCGCCCGATTCTTAACTTTTTCTTTTATAAGAACCTTCTCCTGAAAATAATTAACACAATAAAAAAAAGAATTAGCGAAAATCTATCCGTTTAAAAAGTTCTATCCGTTCACCCGTGAAGTGATGACCAAGGGAAATAGAGATTAATTTTGATATACCAAGATTAAACTAAAACCTAACCTTATTATAACTTAGGAAAATGCGAATCTACATTCCTAAAGCTTGATATGTCAGATTCTTCAACTGTGTCCCCTAAAACTCTGAATTATTTTAATCGATGATACCAAGATGATCTCCCATTACAGACCAAAACGAAGCCAATCCAGAAATGTATTACAGCGGCAGTCTGGGCTCGCCAAGAAGCGGTTCACCAGTATCCCTCGCCGATCCACTTGCAAAGGGTAAATCATTATATCAAAGAGCTTTAGAATAATTTTCTCTGAGGGCCAATCTAATATCTAACTTCAATCTCCATTAGAATTGAAAGTTTTTTGATAATAGGTAGCGGTTACCACATAAAATTATTGGGTCTAGCTTGGTTACTCATCAATATTTTATTAGACGTACCGTAATATCTAGTATGTATTTCATCTCATCATCATCATCATCTATCATAATTATCATCTAAACTAATTGTAAAAGATTTTGTCATAGAAACTTAAATTATTGGCCCATTACTTTTGAAAGTACTAATGTGACAATAATTTAAGTGACTTTAAATAGGGTCCATACTTTCAATAGGGTCCATAACTTTCAATAGGGTCCGTAACTTTCAATAAGATCCACTCTACCAGTGACGTAGCCTTCTCGATCCTCTAAACCCATGTAACGGCCCAAGCCGAGGTTCGCACTCCAGAATGCTTTTGAGCTAGTTGCCTCCCAGCTTTTGATGGCTGGGCGCCTTAAGCGCCTACCCTCCCACCCGGTGACGCTGTAAAGGTCGGTAGGGACCAACAGCATTAGCCAGTTCAAAAAAAGTTACATTGTCACTCTTCCGATTCGTGGTCGCTACTCGAGAACCTTTCTTCCCCGTCGATGGTCGGCTCTGGGAGCGATATGGCTCCTCATTTCCTTTTCAACTTAATTCTAAGAGCTATAGTAGTGATTTTTCTTATCCCCGTTTCGGATGTTACCGTTTGACTACAATTGTACGCACCGTTCCAGAACGTTCGCACCCGTCCGAAGTGGCGATCCGTTCTGAAGGCAAGCCCGTGTCGAAGTCGGAGCCGAAGCGGAACTCTCAGCTCGCGCTGCACGCCGCCGCCGACCGCGACGCGCACTCCGATAACTACAGCCTGAGGTCTTCCGCTGACGTACGTTACCTTACACTCACCCATACCCCCGGTTTCTCTTGTCAACTTAACACACCTATGACTAAACGCTCATTGGTTGTCGGTTGATTGTCAACCAATGTCAATGTCGAAATCAGGTTCTTAAAACCGCCAGTATCAGCTGTGTGCGCACAGTGTGCGCGTGTGAGTGTGCGCGTGTGTATGTGTGAGGGAGTGTGTGTGTTTGTGAGAGAGTGTGTGTGTGTGTGTGTGTGTGTGTGTGTGCGCGTGTGTGTGTGTGCGTGTGTGTGTGTGTGTGTGTGTGTGTGTGTGTGTGTGTGTGTTTAAAGGGTAAAGGTCCGATAGCCTCTGTGGAATGGTGGTTGAGCAGGTCGACTCAAAACCTGGAGGAAGCGCAAATACTTATTCTGAGTCCAGGCGTTATGGGACCATGGTCCTAGATACAGATCCTAGTTAGGGACCAGGATATTATGTATGTGATCGTTGGGCGTTAGTTTTTTTCTTTTTTATTTATTCTAAAACGTAAGAGGCTTTAATAGTATGAAGTTTTTTAGAAAGGCGTCTCTATTGGGACGTGGGTGTAATTTTTTTCTTCTAATCTTTTCAGATCCTAGACATTTCCTCAAAGCCGGTATCAGAAGCGGCGCTAACTGATATAAGCTCGGACGCGACAGGACACGCTGCATGCGACATCGACTACGATTGCGACCAATATGAGTGTGACAGCTGGGACGAGTGTGAGCAAGACAGCTTCTCTTAGACAGAGACGGCAATATAGAACGTAGACAAGAAAAGAACGCGTTAATCGCAGACGTAATGACGTAAAGCTCTGCATTGTAAGCTAGTGTAATTTTTGTACATAGTTTACTCTGTGTGATCTATATACTGCAGTTACGTATTGGTGGCTATTGAGCCCCATCCAATTTCGATAACGTGCTTGTTTCTGTTTAATGGATTTGACAGTGAATATAATTATCTAACATGTTTTATTTATATAGTTAATTAAAACGGCCAATTACATTTTTTGATCATAATCACGGAGAGATTTATAAAGTTCATAAAGTGAGCTCTGCGGACACGTTATATACTTGAGCTTATAATTTGACTGCTCTGTGCTGTAGACCCGTATTTCAAACCGATGCTGTCCTCAATTGATGCTCGGAAATCAAGTTCATAACTTGACCATTTAGGCGCGGTATGTCTCTAGTGATAATTTTTTGGTACAATGCGATGGTTTATCTAGACGGGCTAAATTCAGAATGTAGGATTATGTATCCTAAAGAACATTTCAGGGTACATTGTAACCAGTTCCCGTGTTGTTAAAACCCCCGCCATCTAGTTCTTATGAGGTTGTTTCCTGCATCATTAAACTAGTAATATCGTTGCTAAACTCAGCATGTAGCATTGTGTATCCTAGAGAATATTTCACGGTACATTGTAACCAGCTCCCGTGTAGTTAAATCCTCCGCCATCTAGTTCTTATGAGGTTGTTTCCTGCATAATTATACTAGTAATATCGTTGCTAAACTCAGAATGTAGCATTGTGTATCCTAGAGAATATTTCACGGTACATTGTAACCAGCTCCCGTGTAGTTAAATCCTCCGCCATCTAGTTCTTATGAGGTTGTTTCCTGCATCATTAAACTCTAGTAATATCGTTGCTAAACTCAGAATGTAGCATTGTGTATCCTAGAGAACATTTCAGGGTACGATGTAACCAGCTCCCGTGTAGTTAAATCCTCCGCCATCTAGTTCTTATGAGGTTGTTTCCTGCATAATTATACTAGTAATATCGTTGCTAAACTCAGAATGTAGCATTGTGTATCCTAGAGAATATTTCACGGTACATTGTAACCAGCTCCCGTGTAGTTAAATCCTCCGCCATCTAGTTCTTATGAGGTTGTTTCCTGCATCATTAAACTCTAGTAATATCGTTGCTAAACTCAGAATGTAGCATTGTGTATCCTAGAGAATATTTCAGGGTACATTGTAACCAGCTCCCGTGTAGTTAAATCCTCCGCCATCTAGTTCTTATGAGGTTGTTTCCTGCATCATTCAACTAGTAATATCGTTGCTAAACTCAGAATGTAGCATTGTGTATCCTAGAGAACATTTCAGGGTACAATGCAACCAGCTCCATGTAGTTGAATCCTCCACCTTCTTTTTCTAATGTGGTCGTTTTCGGAATTATAAAACACATAGCGATCTCAACTTTTTACTTATAATAAAAAGTGTTAATGTTATAAATGTGAAAATGTAAGATGTTAACTTCAACGTTGATTTCGAGATCTATGGATGACCAAAGGTAGTTTTTTTTAGTGTATAATGGAATTGAGCTTGGTACTCATGTTGTAGGTCACAATCGAATTTCGCATTTGCCTTGATATTCGACTGTATAAGCCAAGGCATAAGGCCAACAGAAAGACCAAGATAGAGAGATTAGTGTTTCATGTTTAATCTTAGGTATTTATTACGCACGGCTTCTATCTTGTTGTCATGAAAAGGGAAAATATCCAACAAACCTGACACTACAATAAAAACTTGGGTCACTTTTTTCGAAAATTAAAACGTTTAGATAATAGCCTCAAGCATCAAAGCAACATAGAAGAATGATATCATAATAAAACGTAGTCCTTACGATGAATAAAATAAGGGATGTTTTAGTATATAGTTAACGTATTTGTTTTGTGCAGATGCGTTGTGTGTATTTACAATTTACAGTAATGTAAACCAAACTTCACCGCTCTGAAGTTAGACGTTTCAGCAATTTGTGCATGTACAAATATTATATTCCGATGTTAATCGTACGACATTCGTACACTTTTTAAACGCCCATCTATGGTTAACCATAACCACCACCTGAGGTTATGCTTAAGCATAACCTCAGGTGGTACTGCGCAGATATCCTAACAAACTTCAAAGCGGTAAAGTTTAGCTTAGACATGACTGTATGTCGAAGTCGTGATACTCACATAAATTCCATGAAACATTTTCTGTGTTCTCTCATGCCAGCCAATTTAGTCGTAATCAACTATTTAAAATGATATCAAGACACATGCCAATGCAAAAGGATCTCATTATTAGTGTTAATTTAGGAATAATAACACAAAACAAAACACACATCACACACACCCACACACACACACACACACACTTTGTTGGTAATATTAAATGTGGTGTTTTCAATGGGTGTATCTTTATAGTCACTTTAAGTACACGTTCATCCAGATTCGTCCGTTGTAGATTAAATTAAGTTATACATAATCTGTTGAATTTACAATCCACTTCGGTATTGTGATATCATTCAGATAATAGTTTAATGCAAAAACAGCGATGGCAACGAAATTGTCGCTCTGAACTGAGGCGCTGCATCAAGTTGCGCGCGCAGTACAATCATTGACTTATACAGTTGTTTCAAAAAAATGTTACTGCGCAGACTTATTCACCAATTCAGAGAGGGATAATATTGTTACCAGCTACACTTTGTAATCACTTATCCACTGGGTAACACAGTATGTGTACTAACACTTAATTTTATACTAAGTTCATCAAATTAATAAATTCAATAAGTAACATTAATTTTAAAGTATTAAGACTCGGTCTTCCCTGTTACTGGTTAATATTTAGAAAAGTTACTAATTGTGCTTTTTAAATATGTACGCATTTAAATAAACACGTTGACTACTTCAATGTTACCACGGTATTTAAGCTTGTCTGTCGGAAGTCAAAATTTTTGTAGATTTATAATATAAGGATGCTTTGAATTTAGCATCGTTCCCAGATTCTTATGATTAGTATAACCACAGATAATGTAATATACTAGGTATAACCATAATCAGTATTATGACAATACCTGTAAGATTTTTCTATCTGAACTATTAAACTATGCATATAGGGTGTGGCTAATATTTCTAAAATTTATTGTGGGTTCATATTTTGGCCCTTAAGATTAAATTCATTGTAAGTATCATGAAGTAAATGTAACATATCTGTGTTGGGTTCAAACGTAGATTTATGAGTCGTGTCGTGTGTCGCATTCTCTAAAGTAAAGACCTAGGATGTACAAAGCCAATAATGGCAGTTTTAAATTCAGTCAAGAAATTTCAGAATTTTTGTATGTAAAAAACTATCGTGAGTATGACAAATTTTGTAAAATTAATAACGTCTAAACTCACGTCAGTTAAAAAGTCGAAATTACTCCGACCAGGTTACGCGCATGCGCGAGTTACGTGCTGACGCTCGCGAAAGCCGCCGCGGCTTGCGTTAGTAACTGGCTCCCAGAAGAAGGACATCGAATATATCCAAAACCTGGTCGGAGTAATTTCTACTTTTTAATTGACGTATATAGATATATAAATTTCGTTCATCTTTAGACAATGCGACACTGAATCGCCACTAATATAATTGTAAAGAGAGTATTGTTCATTGTTTATTAATGTCATATCTTTTATTTAAAATGTGCTCTCGATTTATTGTTGTAGTTGTAGATCAGTAATTCAATAATGATGTAATATAGTATATTTTTGTAGGACTTACAGGTTAAAATTATAATTTATGTGAAAAATTGCAGCTATTTAAAAAAAATCCTTTATTGATAGCGGATGTAATTAAAACGGGAAGGAAGAGGCACGGTCTCCCATAACTTAGTCAAAAAACTGCCCTGCGTCTCGCTATTCTTGTCACTAAAGATAATACGCGTATTCCAATCTCTTTATTTCGCAAGGCTGTATGTGGCACTTAATCTAAGCCGAACACTTTGAAGCTAGTGCCTAATCTTTCCTCATTTATTTACATCTATAATAATGAACTCTAGAAATAATTTTGGTTTCAAAATCTTATTTAATATTGTAGCTTTGTTTTGGATATCTGTTTTGCCATGACACGAAACTTCTTATCTACTATTTTTGCAAATCTCTAGCTTACCACACATTTATATTCATAATTTCTTGTAAAACTCGCTTCAGGATGAGAACCTATTTAAAACAAATACATGCGTTTTTGAACTGGACATGATGGATGATAGTCAATATTTATTCAGCCTGGGCCCGCGGCGGAATTTTATTTGTCCTATTTTTGTGATATTTACAATTTACATTTCCTAAACGAATGCGGCGTGTGATTGTTTTTGTCGTTTACTGTTAATTTTCCATCCACAGTAAAGGTTTGCAAACATGGAGGTTTAGATACGTTTCACAGTTTCATCTCATTTGTATTTATTAATGAGATTATGGCGATAGATGTTCACGACGAAAGTACTAAAATTGCCAGTGAAAAAATGATAATGAGACGTCTAATTATTTATATAAGTACCTACATAGTACCATTTCGTAACCGAGCCAGTATGTAATTTAAAAGTAATCGTGACCATCATTCGTTACAATTTTTGAATGCATTTTTTAAAATTAAAATTAAGTGATTTCTTGTTGGACTAATTGAAATGATATAGAGTTTAGCTAATTCATTTACTTTAAAGCAATGTATTTTTTACTCTGTGATGCGTCCGTTTCTACTAGTGCCTTAAAACGGGCGACAGGATACTTTGCTTGAGTAGGACGCTGTGACTCATCGTAAATTAAAAATAAAATATTATTGCCCACTCCATGTTTTATAAAAATGACCTTTTAGCCTTTGCAATTTTTTGTTGGGATTTGTAGGTTGTTATGTAAAAAATTATCTTGGAGTAACTTTTTGATGTATTTTTTACTGTTAGTGCATTCACTAACAATAAAAAATACATCATTATTTGACGAGCTATTCGTTCGCCTGATGTTAAGCGACACGGCTGCCCATAACAGAACAGTGGCATTCGGAACTCCAAATCATAGTTTTGCCTGACACTGCACTGCACACATCATCCTGAGACGTCAGTACAGTCTGTTAATATCGTTACTAGACTGTGAGATCAGATCATAAAGTCTCAGTTGCCCAGTAACTAGTTCACAGAAGTTCACTAGCTACAGTGCCCTTCAAACCGGAACACTACTGTGTAATATATATAGCTAGGCGGCAGAATAACTTGCAAAGCGGTGGTACCTACCTAGACGAACTTTGCAGAAAAGTCCTACCACCTAGTAAATATGTAAATTAAGAATGATGAAAAGAGTTTTCTAAACTATAAACGCCCATCTCGTCCCATGGGTGTATCAAAGGAATATCCAGGGAATGGGTAGCAGCGTTCTCCTCTACTGCGATCACTAAGACAGTGCAATTTTTGATTCCGTCAAAATTGAAACCATTTACTACTTTATATCTAGCGTGTAGTGAATGTTCAATTGTTTCGCAAAACAAGTTCGTTAAATATAATGTAACAGACGGAAACAGTAGCTATAAAATAATAATTCAAGCAAGATTTACCGCTTTTTTTTTCTTTCTTTTCCTTTCGGAGAATGAATGGCACTGCACGCCTTGTGCATTTGCCAAGGTTTACTGCAGGGGCAGTCAGCTTCTTTAACATCAAATGCATACAGTGGGCACGGGAAACCAGATCGAGATAATGCTATACGTAAAACAGAGACCACAAAGTCTATGCTCTGAATCTTTAAAATTTACACTGGAACTGGAACAAAACAGCCACAACGAAAAAAATTAATTAAGTGAGGTTATGTAATATGTATTGGAAGTTAAAATTGATTGAGCAAATACACAAATTAAAAAGTATAGTGCATACATTGAGATTGTGATTTGTGATACCTATGCTGTTTCATTTTGCTTAAAATGACTGAAAAAGAAAAATTGCGAAAGTGCGGTACGCTACTGCACCCGAAGACGTGAACGTGCGATTTCACAGATTTCCTCTGCCTGGAAAACGTGGATCTTTGAAGAGAACGAACCTTAAGGTAAGACCTTCCCTATGCCCTTTGCTGCGTTCGCTTGATTCTCGATTAATAAATTGCATGTATATGTATAAAAAGAATTCGTATGTAAACATAGGTTTTTTTTTCAGGGCACGAGTATGGGCTGAATACTGCTATCCAGCTGAGAACTGGACTTCTGTAGAAGCACTAAAACCCTCCACCAACAGCATCATTATGCAGTAAATACTTTGCTGACCGCTCGTACACCAGCAGCTCTAAGGAACGGTTAAATAATTTTCCATTCCCGATTGGAGCAGAAGGCATATTGTTGAAGTTCCGTCAGGAACAATGTGCAACTTCGAGTGTAAGTTAATTAGTAGTTAGTATTTTAGTAGGTACTAGGTCCTTTGTATCATGTTTTCAATTCAATTAAAATCAATTATAATAAGTTTTAAATATTGTAAACATTTAAAAAATGAAACAACAAAAATATGACATGACTGTAATGTTTCGTGTAGCTTCTTATTTACAGATGTAATTGAAGCCACGGATCGGAGTTTTCTATTCTACTTCGTACTGGATTGCTTGCAATAGTAGTAGGAAAGAGAACTTCTTTTTTCCAAACTCACTTAGTAATAGGATTGCTATACTATGTAATATCTGACATTAAGTACTTTGTAATGTTACCTATAATAATTATTCTTAGAACCTGCAATAATTTAATTTTAATATTTTAAGTACCTATCTAATATCATTGTGACTTGTAAAAGTGATAAAAGTAGCCTATTTGCAATAAAATTTCCATTTTTTTTTTAATTTTACTCAGATTCAAGTTATGTAAAAACAAATTTGTTAGGTTGCTACCCAGGTAAAAAATATGTTATGTAATATAATGAGATCATATATTTCAGATATGTGGTTTTTATTTATTATGGTACCTTACAATTATTATTAGTAAGGCCCGTATTACAGAACAATGCTCAGTCACTGATTGGTTCGCAGGTCGAGATTTCATTTATAATAATACCAATTTGTGAATGAAATCTCGTCTTGAGCGCCGATTCACGACTGACCATAGTTCTGTAATACGGGCGGTGTAATAAGGATTTTAAAGTGAATATACATTTAAATTACGTGCACATAAATTTTAAAGTTCGCACCATAGAATTTAAAAGTTCGCGCCAATATCTAGTTCGCCCGTCAAAAATTCGAGCGCTAGTGTGCTCTCGTGTTAGCATTTTTTGTGTATGAAGTTGTACTTCTTTCCGTAAGGATAATAGTGTTCTGTGGTTTACTGTTTATTGTAATCTCTTAGTAGTCTGTGGCTCAACTCCATGGCAGTAATGCCATAGTGAGAAGATTCTCTGAAAATGAGGGGTTTTATTCGGCTTTGGGGCCTTCCAGGGGGGGGGGAATAAACATGGAGGCAGCAGGCTTAGCACGGCATGTGGAGAAATTGTCTTTCCCCGGTTTTTTCCACCTGTCAGTTAAAATAATCCCCCTCTCCACCTTACGTAGCACGGCAACGAGGAGAGGAAAGAAATATTTCCCTTTGACATTATCGTAGACATTATATCCCGCTACTCCCCGCTTCAGAGCACGGACTCAGAAGAAAGTGGATAATATTCTCTTGAATTGACATAAAGCAGAGAGTATTTATCTTCGACTCTTGTAGGTGGGTATAAGGAAGTCAAAGTGTTTTAATAGGCACAAAAATGTCGCGTGCCTATTATAACTATGTTTAATCGCGGGAACTCGAATTTTGGAGCGAAAGTTACACCGGGAGAAGCATTCGGAATATAAGTAATCCCTTCTAAATCCCGGGAAATGAGTTTCAATACAAAAAAAAAATACATAGCGAAATATTCGTGAAAATACAATTATTAGTTTAGTTTTAATAAGGAAATTATTTAATTTACGTAATTAACTTAAATGATGCATATATTTTTTGAGTATATTTTATTATAAAATATATACATATAAAAATTTAAAATATAACTACAACACAATAATTAATCACGTTTTTCCGCTCATATTACAAACAAAATAAAATTTTAATTTAAACTACTCACTTACTCTCACTCATATACATAGTAGTCGTTACATACTCTTTGATTAACACAAGGACACAGACTCAAAAACCTTATATTTTCTTAATTTTTATATTTTGTCTTCAATCCCAGTCAATCTTCAATCATATATTTAACCGAACAATTATCGATGGTTTGATGGACTGAACAAAATATTGAAGCATGTAATGTCATTTTAGTTAAATTTTCTCGTACTGGCAACAATACGGTAGAGAAATCTAAAAACGCTACTCCCGCCGTTTATCCCCCGGATAAAGCTTTCCACTGTCGCGGCCGTGCTCGCAGAGTGGAATAAAGTGACAGTGAGGATAAGTTTGTTATCTACTCCCTGGGGAGAAGTTGTCCACCGGCCGTGCTAGGCCTGCAGTTTTAAATGTTTATTGAGTACCTCAATCATTCAACCATTGCATCACTCTGTTGTAAGGTCTTATTCTCATTGACTGTTTACTTTAGTTCAATCATTTATTCATAGATTTATTAAATTGAAACTATTGATAATATTGATTTCTGTTAGTTTTTTATCGACAACTGTTCTGGTGTTTCTTTTCAAGACGCTAATTTTCAGAGTGATTTCGAAAAGGGTGAATTTGTGTGATTTTGAAGGGGGAACGTTTACATCTGGCAGCACTGCACAATTTGCACAAATAAAAAAAAAAACAAAATGACAATGTCAAATTGCATGGCGGTGCGTCGCTTTTTTGCCAATCATTGCTGTATTTCTAAAAATTTGAAGGTATTTACGGTAGAAAACCGCAAGTTGTTAACTCAGGCCGCCGTCTCAATTCCAACCGCTGTCAATAAACACAAAACGGTATGTATTTTATCTAATTATTTTTACATATTTATAAAATAGGATATATTGGTGCCAATTAAACCTTCCTGTAATTTTCTTAATATTCATATGTACCTGTCCTCTTTTATTCGTTATACGAACTCTGTAGACAAGGAGCAGGGTTTCAGCAGCAGCTGTGGAAATAGCGTGTTTTGAGTATAAGAAATAATAATTTTATTGTGAAAGATACATCTTCAATATTGGTCTCTTCATAACCAAGTAAACAAACTTTCATCTTACGATCGAACACTAAGTTCTTTTTTAAACTAAAAATTTACATATGCGATATACAAATAAGTTTGTATATCCAACATACCCCGTTAAATTTTAGTTTAAATAACTTCTAAATAATATAATAACATCTAAACTAATAGGGCTTAACACCTAAACCATATAAACATTTATTATGTTTGACAACCGGTAATGGCTTAGTTAGTACATCGGCTAACATGAAGTCAGTGGGTACATGTCTCGCTTCAATTTGCTTATTCTCATTCAAAACCTCCCTTGAAGAATTGATTGAAGTGATATCTTATATCAATAAGTTTACTTCGCTCATGAAAAACTGGGTCTTGTGCCTCACAAATTTGTACCTTAATTATCAGCATGAATAACTACTTGAGCATACCTTTCATGACAAACTGACATACTCCATCTCACATGTCGTATTCGCAGCTCTACGCTGCTTTCTTGTCTGCCACGATATACACATGCTGCCTAAAATGAATGCATTGCCTAAAAATGAACGCCTCTCTAAAACACTATTTCTGAAATCACTGTCAGAATATCCTTCTACAAACTTACCAGTTCTTTTGTGCACAAGGAAATGTGTTATTGTTCCCTTAAGATATTGCAAATGCATTTAGCCGCTTTCCAATCACATGGTTAAGGATTATTTACCTTCTGACTTAGTATTTGCACATTCAAATAATTTAAGCACATTTATTTCAACCTTGCACTGAATACAGCTTTAAAATATTCAAAATTTAATTTTCTTATGATAATATAATGACATTGTCATTTAGTTGTATGTCTATGCCTAATATATACTTTACCGCGCCATAATATTTTGAATAAAAGTCTTTAGACAATTCAACATTAAAGTTCTTAAACAAATCAACACAGAAAAAGGATTTCCACCACTCTCTTCAGAATAAAGACATAGTTCGTTCAGACTTTTCTTGATGTAGGGCAGCAATTTCTGATGTACCATGCTGTGTCCACTGCATCTGCCCTAAAAGAAGTTGAAAGATCTGAACTTAGTAACATGCACCGGGCTGCAATTCCATTGTGTTTTGGTGTTCCCGCAACTGTCCATGTTCATACTATTCCCTCTTGTAACAATTATCAAATTCAACACTCTTCTTATATTCACCACCGTTATCACTTTGAAAATATTTAATTTTCCATCCGGTCATATTTTCAACCTAAGCTTTATAAAACTTTGAATGTTTGATGCATTTAAAGTTTTATTTTGCGCACTCAAAAAATAAACTTTACAAAAACTGGTACAATCGTCAATAAAGGTTATAAAATACTCAGCACCTCCTTTTGATTCACAACGCATAGGTCCTACAATATCGGAATAAACTATCTTTAATTTTTCAATGCATGGCCCTCTGTTTTTTTTTTATGTTTTGGCTCCACACTTTTGTGTATTTAGCCAGTGTCAAGTAATTGATAATTTATCAAGTTAATCATATTTCACGTAAATATGTGTCAAGTCATAGTCGAAGTCATCAAGTCAAGTCATAGTCTAGTTACTTGAAGCTTATATAGAGTTTTGGAAACAACACGAAAAGAAACGTTTCACCATCATTATACCATTTTCCCACACTCACGCATGTAATCCAGCACTTAACGAATAGAATGCCACCAATTTTATGCACTAACACTGAAAATAACACAAGTTTTGGAAAATAATACAATGCGGTGACGCAATCTTTTTCGCGTTCCCGCCAAAAACTCCGGCCCTCTAGTTTCGGAATAAACTATCTTTAATTTATCAACGCATGGCCCACTAGTTTCGGAAAAAAATAACGCGGTAATTTTTCATAGATATCAGTCACGTAAATTGTGGTACATCGTTCCCGTTAACATCACCCACCAGGACCCAACTTATTTAAAATTTTAGCGACATCAATCCCATTCAAATGCCTAACCGCTCGTGCCAAGTACGTATATCAACATTTGAATGACAAGTTACATACAGCTTCAGACTCTTTGATACAATACAAATTACCTTTACGGTTAGCAGACAATCTAACCTGTCCCTTTTTATCGACAACGTTAGCAATATCAGGACGAAAAATTACTTCATAACCAGAGTTGGTTATCTTAGCAACAGACATTAAGTTTGTCTTAATATAACGTATCATGTAAGTCAGTATTCTGCGAGTATTCATTGCATGCCGATAATCGAACAGTACCCTTACCTTTAACTTCTGTACTTACGTTTGTGGCTAAATTTAATTCTCCGCTTGTAATTGACAAACTGCCCCCGAACTTACTTGGACAGCCTCCGTGGTGTGGCGGTTGAGCAGGTCGGCTCATAACCCGGAGGTGGCGGGTTCAACTCCCGCGACAGTACAAGTATTTGTGCTCAGAAAAAAAAGCGCAAATACTTGTTCTGAGTCTGGGTGTTGTGTGTGGGACCATAGTCCTCATAGTTCCTGGGTCCCTAGATACATGGAATCCTAGTTAGGGTCCAGAATATATGTATGTGATCGTTGGGCGTTATTATTATTACATAGGTGAGAAGTGCACCCACTGTCCAATATCCAGTTATGTTTTTGAACAACTACTGCATGACATATTTCATCTGAAATATTAAAAGTTGTTAAAGTTTCATCAACATAGTGAGATTTTGCTACAGCTTTCTTCGTGCATTCAGATGCTTTGTGACCTAGTTCGTGACATTTAAAGCAACGAAATTTAAATTTCTCATTCTATTTGAAGGGGTGATAATAAAAAGGGTTTAACTGATTTATTTGACAAAATGACTTCGGTAATTCATTTATATATTCATTCAATGGCACATCTAAAATTCTCTAAATTCGCAGGTAAACTGTAAAGCAGCATAATGGATTATAAATCATCATGTATATTAACATCCATATCCGCTAATTTATCTACTGCCTCGAAAAATTAATTTATATGTTCATGTACGTTACCAGTCTCGTTCATTCTATGCAACATTAAACGTTTTAATAACATCGCTTTCTTAGCAGGTCCTTTCGAAGCAAATACAGATTCCAATGTCAACCATACTTCTCTGGAAGTGATAGAGCCTCTTATATGCCTTAGTTCACTACCATTTATCGAAAGTATCAGGTCAGCCTTAGCTTTCTCATCTTCTGCTTCCCACTTGCTAATTTCTGCTGCATTATCAGGCTTACCTTTTCTACCACTGATATATTTTCAGGTATCATTTTTAACCAAAAGTGCCGCCACTTGCAATCACCAGCTATCGTAGTTACCCTTGCTCAGAAGTTCAATCCTCGACAAAAAACTTACATTTATTTTCACTAATGAGTTCATGATATTATATTATATTATATATATGGTATTGTTACTACTTCAAAGTTTTGAAATCTATAGTTGTTATATATCATTCATTTTGGCGAAATATTATCTTTTTTGTGAAGTGATCTCATCTTTAATCATCACTACTGGCTTTACAAGGTTAAAAGAACTTATAACTAAAATGTAATTTTAAATGCAAATAAAAAATAGTAAAGTTGAATTAAATATATAATTGATTATTACATATTACTTCGTCCAATTTATTGATTTTACACTCCATTAGTTCCACTCCAGTAGTTGCGGTACCTGTACAAAAGGTTTGATTTTGGGAAATAAAATCAATAAAGTGAAGGTTTTTGTAGCTTCTTTACAGGTGTAATCAATACTTCTGATCGGTGTTTTCTATTCTGCGTTGTGCCAGTTTTGCTTGCACCAGTAGAGGGAAACAGTACACCTTTTTTTTCATGCTCATGTATATATACTGTTTCCCTCTACTGGTGCAAGCAAAACTATATATATATATATATATATTATAATCTTTGACATTAAGCACTTTGTAATTTTTTATGCTTAGTACAATAACTTAATTTAAGTGGGTATTTTAAGTAATTACATTTTGATTTGTAAAAGTGTTTTGCAATACAATTGTAGTCCACACGCTAGTATTTCATATTAATTTCACTGTCAATTATTATGTTTTCAATTTTCGCTTTCCCTACAAAAGATGTAAAATACTATGTGGAATCTTCTAGCCAACGTCAAAGTATTTAAGTATATTGATTACCCTAGTGGTCAACATAAAGTACGTATTATATTAATATATATTCTATGATAATAGCACCGGGCCACCGACAAAAATTTTGTATTCCCTAGAATACCCCTAGGTCTTCGAAACAACCATCCTACCCTTCGTATCAGGTTGATACAGTTTTACTAGTATTTTTAAAACTACGTGAATTTGTAAGGGATACTAAAGATATTTTATAAACTGACTCAGTTTACTGTGTTAGTGGTCTCGCGTATCAAGTATTGTTTCATGTTACGATATACTCAAACATAGACTTTTATGTATTATGTGTAGAGCAGACGAGCGACGTTAACGACGATACAGCATCGCTACAATAGTTTACAATAATTAATATTATCACAAATACAAATTATTTATAATATGACATGTCCCATCCGTCGTCTGTGTTCTATCTCTACACAGAGCTGATAAACTTTATGTATTCTAGCTTGTGATATCGTTTATATAGGTACTTACAAAACTTGTTATGCGCTCATCAAATAATATCATTACGTCTATTATTACCGATTAAAATTATATTAAGCAACTTATCGATCGCACCATTCCATTGGGCTTGACGTGATATTATATAAAAACTTTAGAGTAAACCTCTTTGAATGAAACCTTCAACGTTGCTGGCAGCAGATAAAATTAATATACAAACTCCTTGATGTATTTTCTTTGATGAAATGATTAAATCAATGTCACGTTGACGCGTAATCGAAATTGAGAAAATGTCCGTCGGTTTTCTAACCCAGTGTGAGAAGCGCGCGTGCGACAATACGGTTCGTTGGCTTGGCAATATAAGAGGTTTCTTTTCCCCAAGTTTGCCAGTCCATGGCGCGTCACTGCGAGGACATGTTAAATATGCGCGCCGTGGTTAAGTTTGCGTTTTTGTCAGTGTGTGCGTTGTTGCAGTGCTCACGCGCAGCGGCCACAACTACAAAGATGTCTTTCCAGTACCCCGAGGCGAGGCGGGACGATACCGTCGTCGACGACTACCATGGAGTTAAGGTGAGACTTTAAACTGTATTCTAATTTGTCACTATAGGTACCACCGTATGATTGACAATTTTGGAAACTCCACAAAAACTAAGTACTTATTATTTTGATGATGAACCATGCTGTAGAATGTGAAGGAAATAGGAATGGAGAAAAATGTTCAAAATAAGCCCCTGTCTGTGGTATTATGTAAATATTATGTTGTGTTTATAAAGTAAACGGCTTATTTTAGTAAACAATGCAATAACTTGTTATTTCAGCTGATTTCATTTGTGAATGCGATATATCGAAATTTACCGTTTAATAAGTATAATTATGTAGACTGGTAAATACGTTAAATTTATTGAATGTTAAAAATCAAACGCGGTTGAACGCGCTTCAAATTTCATCGTATTTGGCAGACAGAGTTTTTTTGATAGATAGCAATAACTTTACTTTTTTTAATCTAACTGGTTTAGATATTATAAGGACCTATGCATATGGCGTATTTCTAAAGCGCCAGCGAAATAAATGCCGAACATTCGCTACCTTTTTGACCTTTTTAGCGGCCCGAGAGCGCGCGTTGTCGGCGTATTACAAATACGCCGTTTGCATAGGTCCTAATATGTACCTATGTCCTATGTCTATGTCTACTCAAATCTTGCTCAACAGTGTTACTAACCGAAAATGTCTAAACTTATCGGGTTATCAATCGTAGATGATTTAAAATTGTACCATATATTTTTTAAATCTTTAAACTCATTACAACATCGATTCTCAGTGATGTCTTCAACTGGTTGTAAGTATTGGAACGTTTGTAGAAAATCAAATCCATTACTAATCGTGCTAATGATAAAATTAACATAATTATAATAACACTTTATATCCCGAAAAAATTGTGTAGTTGTGAAAAAAATTGTCTAGGTGGAACGACTTGTCTGCAAAGTTCGTCTAAGTAGGTACTGCCGCTAAGCAGTAGTCCGCGAGCACTGCTGTGTTCCGGTTTGAAGGGCACTGTAGCTAGCGAAATTACTGGGCAAATGAGACTATGACCTGATCTCACAGTCTAGTAATCTTACTAGATTGTGCTGATGTTTCAGGATGAAGTGCGCAGTGCAGTGTCACGCGAAACTCTATACTTTAGAGTTCCGAGTGAGAGTGACACTGCAACTGATATGGGCAGCCGTGTCGCTTAACATCAGGCGAACGGTTAGCTCGTCACGTCATTCATTAACACTGGAATACAGTGATGGGTACCACGAGAGTAAAAGACTAGTATCGATCGATAGATGTGTAGAAAAACGCTTTATTGTACACAAATTAATAAAAGTTTACAAAAAACTATGATTCACAAAAAAGTGTAACAATGGGTGACCTTATCGCGATTTCTTTCAGGCAAGCTCGATGTAATTATGTAGGTATCAACGTATAACGCCGCGTGTTGACAAACAATATCACCGTATCTATTAGAGATTAGATTAGTGGAGTCTCGTGAACTAAATGTATGTGGGTGTTATTTAATAAGCGTGGCGCGCGAATTTTACGCTTACTACGTTGTAATAAGATTTTTGGCCTTGAAGCAGCACTACCGGCTCTTAATAAGCTTGAATTTTGCTCTATAGATTACTTCGTTAGAAGCTAGTTGCTAAGTGCATTTTCCAAGAGTTGTTAATGAAATTTAATTTGATTAAACACGCCTCAATTGTAACTATCAGTTAAGAACCTGAATGCTGTCTCACGAGGCTTTATTAGGTACCAATTTAGATGATGATGGTAGCACCATCACGTTTATCATGCGAATACCCAAACAGCCTTATTAATAAACGGGTATTAGTCTCGGATTAGTTACTTCAGTTTTTGTCCTTTTTTGCTACTGGAATATTTAGCTGGATCGAAAGAGACAAAAGATGGTGTAACTAGTCTAAAGCTAGTTCGTGTTTATTAATAAAGCTGAAAGAGTGGAACGCTCGTCCGTATTTCTGGAAATAATTTCTTCCTTTCCTTTTCCTTTCCTTCCTTCCTCGAATTGAAAACTATAATTTCTTCAAATCGAGAATGAACAGGTATCTTCTAGGCAAGCGTGTTACATACTAAACCGCATCGTCACTTACCATCGGGTGAGATAGTGGTCAAACGCAAACCTATCGACAATAAATAAAAAAAGCTTTTATTTTGGTTAATAAACCTTTTTTAAATAAAAAAAAAGTTTATTATCAACCAGTACAATTATGTTTCTATATTCGAACTACTGAAATAAGCCGGATTAAGTTTCACCAAGGAGTTTTGGCGGGTAAACAAAAAAGATCGCGTCGCCGCATTGTATTATTTTCCAAAACTTGTGTTATTTTCAGTGTTAGTGCATAAAATTGGTGACATTTTATTTGTTAAGTGCTGAATGAGTACAGGTATGAGTGTGAGAAAGTGGTGTAATGATGGTGAAACGTTTCTTTTCGTGTTGTTTCCCAAGCTCCATAGAATTAGCTTCTGGTAAAGTTGCCACCACTTTACTAGGAGTATGACTTTACTAGACTACAGGACTGTGACTTGACTTGACACATTATATGATATTAATTAACTTGTAATTTTTTGAAATTGTCAATTACTTGACACTGGCTAAATACACAAAAGTGTGGAGCCAAAACCAAACAAAAAAAAAGTTTCACCAACTTCAGGTAGGTACCGATTACGTATTAATATACTCGTCGATACTAGCAATAGTTATAGGTTTATAATAATTAATAACAATACAATCAAGTATAATAATCGCTTTATTAGGGGCTAATTAGCAAATTTTTCAAATAGCTATTTCCCCATTTGGCAATAAATAAAAACACGAAATCTCATCATAAACGAAAATAACGGTGGAATAAAAAAGCCGTTTTACGACGGTCTGTATGGTTTGACAGCTACTAAGTTCGCATCTATTCCTCTGTGACATACCCTAATGAATTACAGTAGGTATATCATAGCATAGAGGAATAAGTCTTAACTTAGGAGCTTTCAAACACTCCTAGTACAGACGGGCATTAGTCTATTCAATTATATCCTAAATTTATAAATTTTTAAAGACCTTTCTAAACGTCTGGTCGAAGCCACACGTGACCAAAATCCTGGCCTCTACTTCGGCCAAAGATTGAGCACGTTGTCTACTGGTAGTGGTTTGTTTGATTAAGTTCCCTTTTTATTGTTTTATGTAAAAACGGTTTCAAATTAGTTCTATTAATAATAATAAATAATATTCTATCCTACTGTTTGTTTACTGTTTGTTCGAGTGATATTTTACAAACAGGTTACTAATACTACAGAGATCAATATAGGACATTTTCTACTCCAGAATATTAAGAGTTGTCATGGGAAAACGGGCAAATAGCTGGTGCAACCTACGGGGCGCCACTAGTTTGTGATATTCCTACATCCGGGATCAACATTCGATTCGATTTGCTAAATAAAATAAACTATCGCGTCTACAATGAACGCTAGAATAACGAAGAGAAACAAAAAATCCGTTTGCTTAGACTCAAGGTTGAAAAATGGCGGCTATTAATAACTATTTATTTGAATAAGACTCGATTTGTAATCATGAAAAATTGGTCTGAGCATTTTCTCATTTAACCTTTAGCAAAGGTCGATTTTTGTGGATAAAAAAAAGCAATCGAAACGAATATTAGGATATCTTATAGAGCATAAACAACACTAATAGAGCATGGAAATTATAAATCGTTAATTGCAAATTGCAACCACTGGATATGTTTCCTAATGAACTTCGGGTATTTAAAATAAGCTTGCATAAATGAGTCCATTAGATTGACGTGTCAGCTACCTTAGAAATAATGAAGAACCAGGCGACGAGCTAGATACGTTGGTCGGTAATACAGGACATAAGAATAACCTCTGCCGTTAATTCACGACTGATCTTTGTCTTCGTGGTCGCTCCGATCCACGAGGAAAGTAAATAATCTCTATTGTATGTCTATTTAGCCTGTTTGGTTAGTAATTTCATCAGTGGATCCACGACGGACCGCAATTTATTCCTCATGGGTCCACTGCTTAGTGGGACCATTAGGGACTTATATCCTAGTGGCCCCCCACTAGTGGGGCTGTGGAATTCTTTTATTTTTACTTTACTACTGTGCCGCGGCGCGCGCATTCATGCCGGCGCAGTAGTGCTTGCTTGTTTATAGTAGACAGCAGTTGTCAGAAAAATTAAAAGACATCGACACGCAAAATTATAACTGATTTTTATTTATAATATTTATATGGCTACCACAGCTACAGGGCTAAGTGGTAGTAGGACCACGAGGTATGACTCCGTCGGCGTAATTAAGTAATTTTCGTATAAAAAATATTCGTTGCTTTATGAACCTTCCTTTTGTTTTCGAAGACAGTTCATAAAGTTATGATCTATCACGTTTTGGTTAGTTTGTCTCTTTAAACGTTTTGAGCAAGAGTCCACGACGGGTAGACCGTCGTTATTTTATAAAAGCTGAAAGTTTTTCTGTGCATGTCCCCTATGCAGGTAAGAACGACCAGCGACTGTAGAGTTTAGGTTGTGGTTACTTGGGCAGGTAACAAGGTAGTAAAGGTGTATAAAATAGTTCCTTAAATTCGCCTGGCCGTCGTCGGCTCTTGGGCTAGTAGCTTCTGACCACTAAGGGTTACGCAACTGGAAACTACGGTCTACGGGGGAATCACAACCACAACAAATAACAATCTACGGCTACTACGTGTCTACGGCTTAAATCCACTTCGGTGCATATGAGCCAGCCCCTTTGTTGATGTTTTTGTTTTCCGATCACGTCTCAACAGTTTCATATTGTTTGCGGTGGTCCGTGACCCAACATGCATACATTTGTTCACAATCACTATAGAAAAGCACCCGTCGATGACAGAATTTTAACATTTTAATATTTGTCTGATGTGACGGTGTCATTGACCACAAGCTTAACAGTAAAGCAAAAAGTGGTTTTCATAGCTGTATACACGAGATGCGGTATTTACAAATTCGTTAAGCTTATCATCAAATCAAATCACAAAAACATCTATGAATTTTAATGATGACCAATAAATATATGTATTTAGCTCCAGAGTTGTATGACCGCATCTAGTTTCCACTTAATATTTTAACATGGATTCGTTAGTAGGAATGGTAATGTAATTAATAATAATTAATAATAGTAATGGCGCCTCGCAGTGTCACTCGCAACTAAACGTTTTATCGGGTTCTCAATGTTACGGGATAAAATTTATCTTGTTGATCCCGGTAGTATACATTTCATCCGAATCGGTTCAGCCGATTTGGCGTGAAGGCGACACAAACATACAAATCAACAGACAAAATTTTGATTTTATACAAGTAACAAGATAACTGTATTGAAATGAATGGAAACATAACTTAGCGTCGTTCACTAATACGGGCTTTATGCCCGTTTGCACTTAAGTTTGACAGCTCTAAGTTAACGCTTATCTCTATGACGTACCTCAACGCGTTGCACTATATAGGGCTTAGTGCAGACGGGCATTACTACAGTGTGAAGCATTATGGCTGTTCGTGGCAAATCTCAAGACCTGGGGGGTGATCACGAAACTTTGCAAAGCAACAGAAGAAATTTCCATACTAACTATGCACATAAACTGCGTATTCAAACTGTCAAATCCGTACAAATTTGTGTTTCTATGGGTTGCAATCGTGTTACGTGATCGCCCAGCTGGTGTTATTCTCAGACGCTTACAATATATACTGATCTATTGTTGCAATACGTACTTCATTTTAATCTACAGATTGCAGACCCATACCGCTGGCTAGAAGATCCAGACTCCAACGAAACCAAAGAATTCGTAGAGGCACAAAACAAAATCACACGTCCTTACCTAGACGCGTGTCCGGTGAAGAAGGATATAAACAACAGGCTCACTGAGCTATGGAACTATCCTAAATATTCCTGCCCGTTCAGAAGAGGCGATCGGTATTTCTTTTTCAAAAACACCGGACTGCAGAATCAGAAGTGAGTATTACTTTAGTAAAACTTCTTTACGCACGCTTGACTTGGGGAGTAAGATTGTGAATGCGAGGCGAACCGAAGTTTAAGTTGGTTCACGTAGATTGTTGGGGGCCCTCTTGTTGTGTAGAGATACACCCAATGTTGTTGTTGATGTTGTAAAGTTGCGTAGTTAAATGTTATTATGTTAAATAAAAGTGAAACTATGTTGTCTGAGCGACTGTTTAATGTCTACTAACTTAAAAATATAAAATGTTACATAAATAGTTGCGCTCGGCGCCCGATACCGCTTACTCAGCTAAATAATTACACCTACTTAAGTAATAATACACATGGCTCGTACATAGATCTTCATTGTCAACATAACAAAGTTAAAAATTTGTATTATTGTTGGTATGTCCAGTATACATCTTGACAATTATTGTCATTTAACAATAATTGTCAAGATGGTCATAAACATTAAACAAAATTATACCGGCCGATAGATGGAGCTAAACTAAAGAAATTTTACTTCAGTCGTGTGGTCTAAAGCACTCTTGTTTTTTTTTCCACAATCTGACTCAAGCTCTACAAAAGACGTGTTTGAGGTTGCTTAGCAAGGAATAAGTGATTATTATTATTAGGAGCAGGCCTAGCTCACTCCGCGCTTTAGGTACGAAGCTACAAAAGTGCATGGAACCGGCCCGTCTTATCGGGTCGGACATTAAAGCTTAACACGTCAGAAGAGCAGAGCTACAGCGATAGAACGAGAGGCAACTGTTTAAGGCAGGCTTGTAGCGCTGTGCGATCTGAACTAAACTTTATTGCGGTGTTGCTAGAGTCGTTATTTACCTAAGTGACTTCGCGGAATCAATCTTCTGTACTTGTACGATTAACTACATAGGAGGGAGGTCTTATGTGCTTATAGGGCGGCATGTAATTGATCTTTTCAAGTAATACGAAGATTTGGTATTAATTAAATTCATGGTCCGTAATAAGTATTAGAAAAATATTTTTAGTTGAAACGATATATTTTAGATATCTCATAGGAATTTCATCAATTGGTTTAGTAGTTTGATTTGGTTTATTTTGATTTACTGGAAAAAAAATGTTATCCCAGCACTTTTTAGTGTGAAATCTGATTCATTATGAATATGATTGAAGGTGGTTTAACTTCTTTTCAACCGCCTACAGAGATAAAGTTTCCAATTCAGGTCTTTTTTTGTTACGGTTATATAGGTATCCCTTTTTTTAAAGGATAATATTTTTATTTAAAATTCTTTAACACTTTGTATGTACTTTCAGCGTTTTATACGTACAAGATAGTTTAGACGGAGAACCGCGAGTATTTTTAGATCCCAACACGTTGTCCGAAGATGGCACAGTGGCGCTCTCTGGCAGCAGATTCACGGAAGATGGCAACACATTTGCGTACGGACTCTCCGCAAGTGGATCAGATTGGATTACGATACACATAAAGGATGTCGCTACAGGTAATTGGGAGGTGTCTACTAGTTGATCTAGTAGCTTTAACAGGGCTCACGTATTTTTAATTATACTAAACCGTTGGATGGTTGGAGGACTGATGATTCCAAGTTTATATGGAAGTCACTGGGCCGGCCTGTTTCTTTTATCCTATTTGATTATTAAATTTGTAAAAAGATTTTCATGCGCTCCATCTCTAGAACCAGTAAACCGCGCAGAGATTTGTGTTAGTACTAAAATTAAAGAGAAAGACAACTAATTAAAACCTACAGATTTCCTTTCCATGCAAAGTTTGCTTGGACGATATCGCTCTAACAGTAAATTAAATACTGCCTATTGTACTAATATAAAATTTCGTATTTTTATTTTGGTGTATTTTAAAGAGTTGATCTATCATCTATCTAATATTCTTCATTTAAATAATAGAAGTACATTGATCTTTTTACTTGGATTGATTTTAATTTTGTTAAAGTTTAGAAATTTTGTTCACATACCGTGTGTTTATTGGTCGGATGCCATTAATTTAATAATAACAATAGATTAACAATTAAAAGTGCACCACTGTGGTGCAAATAACAGTTTTAACCTTTTAGTGAGAATAAAGTTCTTTTGCGCAGGCAAAACCTCGAGCAAAAGATTTACTCTAATAAAATGTATGGCTTTGCAGGTGAAGATTACCCGGAAGTTTTAAAAAAGGTCAAATTCGCATCTATGTCATGGACTAAGGACAACAAAGGTCTATTTTATTCTGTAAGTGCCTACTTTACTATTTATCTACGCCATTATATCCGGCATTAAGAAAATCATGAATGCTTAAATTTTCCTTGATGTGACATTGTTTGGTTGGTCACACGTAACTGGAGGTCGAATCTAGTTATATGTCGAGTTCCAGATGTGGTCACATGTCGATGATCGCCTATACAAACAGTTACAACTCTAGCTTTCCTTTTATAAAGAATCGACCAATGAGTGATCTATTAGTACCATCATTATTAAGGCATTATCTAACATCATACACACATCAAAATCTGGAAAACTTCCAATGCTGAACGTCGGTCTCCCCCTTAAAACGCCAATCGAACGCTTTTCATAGGGGGAGTTAAAATAGAACAGCTTGCTGGCGCGTCCCTGTTTCCAGTTAACCTGGGAGTTTTCAAGTCCAGAGTGAACAGGTCTTCTAGGCAAGCACGCCCCATTTTAGAACACGTCGTTAAATGAATAACATCAGGCGAAACAGTGGTCAAATAGAAATAATAATAACGTCCAACGTTCAGATACATAGATTCTGGACCCTAACTAGGATTCCCTGTGTTTAGGGAACTACGAGGACCATCTTACAACACCCAAACACAGAACACGTATTCGCGATTTTTTTGTGCTTTGCCTATGACCAATAAAAAAAAACACTGGTAGCAGCGGGATTGGTAATCGCAGAAGATTTTAATGTACCGTGAAAAATGCTGCAGCCATTCTCTGGATATTCCCTTATCCGGCTTTTTTTTATTCTTACGACACTCGCGGACCATACGGCCTTTACCAACCTTTGCTTATTGCAATTTACTATACAGGATAAAGTAAGCTGAACATCTTGACCCACTAATGTCCGTATGAGCGAAGGTTGCATTCGCTTACGAACCTGTAGTTCGTAAGCGAATTTATAGTCGACATCTTAGATAATGTTAAATGATTGATAAATTTATTACTTTAGTCGTAGATACTGTCTTATAAATAACGTTAATTTGAATCTGTGTCGACGTGGGTAGTTTCTGATTTATGCTTTACTGAGATGATATACTGGGTTGTTTGTTTAGAAGACATTATTATATCATTTGAAATTGAGCTCAAAGATTTATCTACTACTAGTTGCGCCCCGTGGTTTCGCCCGCGGATAAAATGTATTTTAATTATTTGCTCATCCCACGGGAAAATTTCACTTTCTAGCTTAAAATCTACCCTATATGTTAACCCAGTGTATAAGCTATCTTGGTACTGAATTTCATCCAAATCCATTCAGCCGTTTGAGCGTGAAGGAGTAACAAACATACACACATACAAACTTTCGCCTTTATAATATTAGTGTGATGTATAATAGGTCTTTACCTATGAAATTGCCGTATTGCAGTACAGACTTTTTCAAACAAAAAAAAGTTTTGATTGGCTATGAATTCTAAATTCAAATTAATTTTGTTTTAAAAATATGACATTCTATTTACAATATAAGTCTTTTGTTTATTGATTAGCGTTGTATTTTCATTACATTTCAACATTTTTCCTCATAATGGATACTTTGTAATTTCGTGTAATTATGGAATATGAGTTCCGTCGTGGCACCAACGCGGCACAAACGACACGTAACATCAACGACGTTTACGGAGAGAACTGTACAAACGAATGTACAACCCGTTATTGGTTTGCTCGGTTTCGTTCTGGGAATTTTGACTTGAAAAATGAACCTCGTGGTCGTCCGGAAACTTTGGTCAACAATGATGAATTAAAGGCGATTGTGGAAGCTGATGAATCTCAATCTACAGCTGAGCTGGCAGCAGCTTTTGATGTTAGCTTCAAAACAATATTGGTCCATTTGCGACAGATTGGCAAGATAAAAAAGCTTGATAGATGGGTGCCCTACGAACTTAACGATCGCCAGCGCAACGTACGCGTCGAGACTTGCCTTGCGCTGCTTAACAGGCACAGAAATGAAGGAATTTTGAACCGAATTGTTACGTGCGACGAAAAATGGATTCTTTTTGACAATTGAAAGCGCTCAGCAAGTTGGTTAGATCCTGGTTCGGTACCAAAGCAATGTGCAAAACGAAAAATGACCCCTAGAAAGGTGATGGTCACAGTTTGGTGGTCTAGTGCTGGTGTGATTCATCATAGCCTTTTACAAAACGGCGAGAGCATTACTGCAGATGTGTACATTGAAGAACTGACCACAATGATGGCGAAACTCGCACGTCTGCAACCAGCTTTGGTCAATCGGTCGTCTCCACTGCTACTTCACGACAACGCGCGACCCCATACTGCACAACAGACCGTCTCTAAGCTGCATGAGTTGGGTTTGGAAGCTCTCCCTCATCCGCCATACTCACCAGATCTTGCGCCTACCGACTATTACTTTTTCCAAAATTTGGACAACTTTTTAGCGGGAAAAAAATTCAATTCCCGAGAGGCAGTACAAAACGCCTTTGAAGAGTTTGTTGTCTTCCGTCCTGCTGATTTTTTCAAGAAGGGCATCCATAAACTGCCACAGCGTTGGCAAAGATGCATTGATTGCAGGGGTGATTACTTTGAATAAAAGAAATAAATAAGTTCGAAAAAAAAATACTTTAACTTTTTTCAAACAAAACGGCAATTTCATAGGTAAAGACCTAATATATTGACAAATTGCTTTATGTGTGGTCTTATGGAGATCCAGTTTTCAAAGCTGTACATTAGAAAATAATGCAACCATTCGGTATGAAAGGAAGCAAGTATTTTTGTTTGTAAAAATATTACCATGCGGCTGTGTATCTTTAACTACTGATATTTGACCAGGAGCAAAAAAAGGTCGCAATTGCCTTTGAGATATTCCGAAGTTCAAACTAAAATAATAAACTTTTTTGGAAGTCCCTTGAATAAATTGACATAAGAACATATTTTAATATGAATTATCTCACTGGGGAGGACTTTAAAATTAAAGCCTAAACAAAAAAATGTATGCAAATAATCTAGTGTTTTTACAAGGACAATAAAAATAATTAACACTTCCAGCGCTACCCAGACCAGACCGGCAAGACTGACGGCTCCGAGACCGAAGTGAACCGAGATCAGAAGCTAAGCTACCACCGTCTGAACACTCCTCAGTCGCAAGATGTCGTCGCCGTTGAATTCCCTGAAGAACCACTATGGAGAATGTGAGTATAGCTGCATTATATTTATTGGGAAGAGCGAGAAGAGCTCAGCGGTAAGACCGCATGACTTTTAATTATATAGAATATAAAATTCAATTAATAAATTCAATAGGGTCCACTCTTCCAGTGGACGTGGTCTTCTCGATCCTCTGATCCCGGCAACGGCCCAAGCCGAGGCTCGCACCCTAGTTGTGCCCTTGAGCTAGTTGCCTCCCACTTTTGACGGCTGGGTGCCATAAGCGCCTGCCCTCCCGCACAGGACGCTGTAAATATCGTTTTTTTTTATGTTATGGAATGATGTGACGAGCTAGTCGTTCGTCTGGTGTTAAACGCCACGGCCGCCCATAACAGAACAGTGTCACTCGGTACTAAAACACGGAGTTTCGCGCGACACTGCACTGCGCACATCATTCTGAGACATCAGCACAGTCTAGTAATAAGATTACTCAACTGTGAGATCAGATCATAAAGTCTCAATTGCCCAGTAATTACACTAGCTACAGTGCCCTTCAAACCGGAACACAGTAGTGCTTGCACACTACTGCTTGGCGGCAGAATAACTGGCAAAGCGGTGGTACCTTCCTAGACGAACTTTGCAACAAAGTCCTACCACCTAGTAGTGTCGATAGAGGCTAACAGCATTAGCCAGTTCAAAAAATGTTTTTTATAGTAATTGTACAACATTCGGGATTTTTTATAAATCAACAATTAACTTTAAGTATACTCAAAGCTATTCATATTAATTATTACTTAGAAAAATTTACACATTTTAGTATCCATATCTGATTGTCCACTGAATCTATATCTCGTATAGTTAAAGTGTTCATTGTAATTAGTTAAGTGCGTAAAGCTAAAGGTTGCTTCTCAATAATAGGCGTAAAGTTTGTTCAAAGTGTATACCGATAACTTAATAGATCTATAAGATGTTTTATTTCTTTAACAGTGATATAAACACCAAAATTCAGGGCGAAGAAAAGCGCGCGTTAGTACAACTTATCCAAGTTATATTCACTAAAAGCTAAGTTCATTAACTTGATATAAAAGTTAGCGCAGTCTATAGCCCATTTTTCAGTAAACAACATTCGTAGATTAGTTTAAAGATTTCAACTTACTTTGAACAAACATTAGCAAGATTTTGTCTATTTTTCTATACTTTTTGGAACATTTCATTATCCTATCCTACTTGACCGCATCATAAATATGTATATTTAAATGACACTTCCATATAAAATTTTATGAGTCTACTATAGTAGCGGTAAATTGTGTTCCATTTTATTGATAGAATTCCTATAACTGTTTATATTTTGCAGTGTTGTATGTTGTATTCTAGAACTGTTATTAGTTTTGATGTCATTCATATTTATGAATTTCATTTAATGACTTCGTGATGTCACGTATATATAGAATTTATCAGATAGGACAAGTTACGATCATAATGCTAATATTCTGTCTTGAAAAGTTATAACTGGCAATGTATGGACTGGATGAATGTCCAAAGCTTTCTTTTAACAACGATCTTTCAATTTTATCCTCTCCATATGCTTCTATGAGCGAGATGAAAATCTGACGTGACTATGAAATCCAGGAAACTAAAAATAAGATACGACACGATAAATTAGTTATGGCTTTTTCGATATAGCTTTGACAGCTCAATGAATTAGCAAACTAAAGTGGCAATATGGGCTGACTATGTTAGCCCATATTGCCACTTGAGCCGACAAGATGCATAAGTAGTGTCCTTAATGTATAATGGGGCAACTTTTGTATCAAACGTCCACTGATTCGGTCAATAAACCTCCCCAGCGGTGCAGAAGTGACGGATTGCGGACGCTACCTCATTGTATCTCCAGTGAAGGACTGCCGCGACAATCTCCTGTTCTTCGCAGACCTCAGCAAGCATCCCGAGATCACCGGCAAGCTGCCTCTCACGCAGATCGTACACAAATTCGAGGCTGATTTTGAAGTAAGATATTAGAAAATGCACCTTATAAAACTTGTCATAGCTAGTATTTTAATATATCATTAATTTGATGCTCAATGAGATGAAGTAATTAATTGAACTTGCTGAATTGCTATTTAGAATTTTCTTGTGATCGATTGTTTTAAAGGCGGCCAAATGTGTGGCTATTATTAATAATCTAAATTTTCTATTGTGTAAATTTTAATAAGCCAGTAATTTTTTTGACCAAAATAACACTAGTTCGAGACGTGTTGGGGGCAGAGTTTTGATTCATGAATCAATTGGACTACAATGCGCTGACATTCCACCTTACACCTGTTAACTATTAGCATCAAAGTACATCTTAAAGAAAATGGTAAAGATATAAAAGTTGAATGGTTTTTTGCACCATCATACGATGCGCACAAAACCACCATACCTATTCTTTTTTGATATTTTACTAGCATACTTTTAAAAAACGAATGCTACGTCATCTTGGTTTTCAGTACGTCACAAATGAAGGCTCAGTATGCATATTCCGCACAAACAAAGACGCCCCTAACTACAGGCTCATCAAGATCGACCTACAAAACCCCGCAGAAGAAAACTGGGAGACTCTTATACCTGTAAGTTTTAATAGCCTTTTTAATGACGCGTGACAGCGTGAATCTCAGTTTCAGAAAACATATGAGTCAAATCATTGTTTTTCTGGATATATAAGGATCAAAAGTAGGTACATAGATGATTTTGCATATTTTTTGATGAGACTTAAATCTTCTTACAAACCACGATTTTGTTTGTAAATAGGGACATTTGACTTTATAATGGAGTAATAGGGTTGGTATTGCCATAGGTTGGTTAGTGAAATTACTGAACAAAATGGGTATATCTACCCATAGATCCACTTTTTATCTATCATCCAAATATTCCAGATGACTATCTACCAGTTACTAGCGACTTGTTGTTGAATATTTTAAAGTCATAAAATGTATTTTATTATTTTTTTCTTAGATGTATTGGATTAATGTCAAGGCCAGTATGAGTTGTTGCAGGCAAAAGGTACTTCAGTGAAACAATTATTTTATTTGTAGAGTTATGTGACATTTTTTGGGACTGATAGTGTTGAACCGGGACCTATTCCTGACATCGCGCAGTATCGCATTTTTTTTTTCATAGTCTCTTTGTAATTCATATCTCTCAGAGTCGAAATCTTGATGAATAAGTTTTTGAAAAATGTATGATTAAAATATACAAATCATTGTAACTTGAAGCGAATTCAATTATTATGAGCAACCGTGACGCTTAACATCAGGTGAATGAATTTATATAAATATTTCACATATTATGTATGTGTATATAAGTTTCTATTGTCCTAGTATTGACTATGCGATATTGTGTGTCGGGATAAAATTCATTTCATTTATGTAGATTTTGATGATATCGAAATAGGTTATTATTTTATAATTGGTCATAAGTCATAAATATTCATACCATAGGAACACATAAGCACGCGTAATCTTTATCCATATTTTAAAATTATTGGATCATGCCTTCGAAATATATTTAATTAGTTTCTTATCTTTTACTGGAAGTGTAGCTTAGAATACTAGTACGTCGAACAAACCTGCGTAACAATGAGAATGTCTTTTTTATATTTAGGTAGTATGTCGGAAATGTGTTTACTTATCAATAAACTATCGTGTCTCACGGTTTCACTTGCAATTTATCCGTTCTCTTAAGGAAACCCGGGATATGAAAGTATCCTATGTCGACCTTTGTAATATAAGCAATCCGTGTGCAAAATTTCAACCAAAACGTCTCAGTTAGTTTAAGAGTTTTATTTTCTCAAAGAATAACAGATAACTTAGAGAGAAAATACAATAATATCATAAAATTAAAGTGCCGTTGCGGGTAGCCTTGAACGTTTAACGGACATTTCATGTACGATGCAAGCTTCGCACAACAATTTCCTAACATATTTTGTAGGTACTTGCATCAAAGTTACCAGTTGCACGATCGATCGGTGGGTAGCTAATAAAAGAACCGCCGGCCGCGTTCCCAATGGACTTTGACCGGTATATTTAGGTCCCGTACCGTCCGGAATAGTTAGGGCCATTCTACAATATTGTTTTTAGTTTATAAATTTGTTAGATAGTTTTTGGAAACTTTTATATTATTAGCGAAGTAACGTGAAAACCAAACAAACAAACATGATTTTTCAGATACATTGTATCATGTACATTGCAGGAGCAAACCAGTGATGTGCTGGACTGGGCCACAGCAGTCGACAACGATAAACTAGTCATACATTACGTCAGAGATGTGAAGGTACGTGAACCATTCATCATCATTATACAAATACATGCAAATAGGACCACACCACCACCTTTTTTCGCGGGTGCTCTAAAAAAAAGCTGGCTTATGGAATAATAATAATAATAATAACAACGCCCAACGATCACATACGTGGATCCTGGACCCTAACTAGGATTCCCTGTGTCTAAGGACCCAGGAATTACGAGGACCATGGCCCAATAACACCTAGACTCAGAATAAGTATTTGCTCTTTTTTTGGCTGTTGACAAATACTTGTCCTGTCGCGGGAATCGAACCCGCCGCCTCCGGGCTATGAGTATGAGTATGGCTATGAGTAACTCTGCCTTCTAAACTGCAGGTTGTGGGTTCGATACACCCAGAACAAACATATGTGTGGTGAACATAATTGTTTGTTCTGTGTCTGGGTCTGTGTGTTATGTTGTATTCTATGTATGTATTTACAAAAAAAGTATCTAAGTATTGTATCAGCTATTTGGTTCCCACAGTATAAGCTTTGCTTAGTTTGGGGCTAAATAGCTAGGGCTAGGTGGTAAGACTTTACTGCAAAGTTCGTCTAGGTAGGTACCACCGCTTTGCCAGTTATTCTGCCGCCAAGCAGTATTGCGCAAGCACTGCTGTGTTCCGGTTTGAAGGGCACTGTAGCTAGTGAAATTACTGGGCAAATGAGACTTTATGATCTGATCTCACAGTTTAGTAATCCTATTACTAGATTGTGCTGATGTCTCTGGATGACGTGCGCAGTGCAGTGTCACGCGAACCTCTATACTTTAGAGTTTCGAGTGACACTGCAGCTGGTATGGGCAGCCTTGTCGTTTAACATCAGGCGAACTGCTAGCTCGTCACGTCGTTCCTTAAGATAAAAAAAAAAAAAAAAAAAAAAAAAAAAAAATGGCGCTGTGAGAAATGTTCACAAATATTTATTTATTATTATTATTATTATTGTTTATTCTGTTCATTACAGAGTGTACTTCAACTGCACAGCATGGAAGATGGCCAGTTGCTGCAAACCTTCGACCTCGACGTTGGCTCCATCGTGGGCTTCTCCGGCAAGAAGAAGCAGACGGAGATATTCTACCACTTCATGTCGTTCCTCACGCCGGGTGTCATTTATCACGTGGATTTTAATAACAAGCCATACAAGCCAACGGTATGTTAATAAATTGATAATATACCACATAACACATCCTTTTTTTTGACGGGAAAACGAAAAAGATCGTGTCACCGCATTGTATTATTTTCCAAATCTTGTGTTATGTATTTTACAAATGTGTGTTGTGCATAACATTGGTGACATTTTATTCGTTTCGTTAAGTGCTGGATTACAGGCGTGAGTGTGGGAAAGTGGTATAATGATGGTGAAACGTTTCTTTTCGTGTTGTTTCCAAAACTACATAGAAGCTTCTGGTAAATTTGCCACCACTTTACTGGGAGTATGACTTGACTAGGCTAGACTATGACTTGACTTGATGACTTAGATTGTGACTTGATGACTTGGACTGTGACTTGACACAAATATATAATTAACTAAAGAAATTATCAATTACTTGATACTGGCTAAATACACAAAAGTGTGGAGCAAAAACAATAACAAAAAATAAACACATTGAACGAGTGTGGCTCAGCGATATCCCGTGCGACTTTTGAACTGTCTCACTCAGGTTCAAATCCCGCTTGGCTCTGTATCAATGAGTGTGGAATTTGTACTTGCTCTTACAATGGTGAACCATTCAACACAAGTTGAAGGAAACCAATGTTAAAGAATCACAAAATTCGAGAACATGTTTGTCATCCACCAACCCGCACTTGGCCAGCATATTGGGTTATGGCGTACACTCTCTCCATGTGACAGAAAGCTCTTGTCCCAGCAGTGGGAACGTATTGGGCTGATGACTGTGCAAGCTAATTTGCACCCTATATGCATTGATGGTATTGCAGTACATTTTTCCATATTTCAGGTATTCAGAGAAGTAAAAGTGAAAGGTTTTGACGCGTCTCAGTACGAAGCTAAGCAAGTGTTCTATTCCAGCAAAGATGGCACCAAAGTTCCTATGTTTATCGTGTCTAAGAAGGTAACAATTTTGTACTATTATTTGAAATGTTTGAAGTAATGTTGCACAAAAAAAATATCAAATATTCTATCAGTTATATATTAGGTCTTTAACTATGAAATTGCCGTTTTATTTGAAAAAAGTTAGTTTTTTTTTTCGAACTTATTTATTTCTTTTATTCAAAGTAATCACCCCTGCAATCAATGCATCTTTGCCAACGCTGTGGCAGTTTATGGATGCCCTTCTTGAAAAAATCAGCAGGACGGGAGACAACAAACTCTTCAAAGGCGTTTTGTACTGCCACTCGGGAATTGAATTTTTTTCCCGCTAAAAAGTTGTCCAAATTTTGGAAAAAGTAATAGTCGGTAGGCACAAGATCTGGTGAGTATGGCGGATGAGGGAGAGCTTCCAAACCCGACTCATGCAGCTTAGAGACGGTTTGTTGTGCAGTATGGGGTCGCGCGTTGTCGTGAAGTAGCAGTGGAGACGACCGATTGACCAAAGCTGGTTGTAGACGTGCGAGTTTCGCCATCATTGTGGTCAGTTCTTCAATGTACACATCTGCAGTAATGCTCTCGCCGTTTTGTAAAAAGCTATGATGAATCACACCAGCACTAGACCACCAAACTGTGACCATCACCTTTCTAGGGGTCATTTTTCGTTTTGCACATTGCTTTGGTACCGAACCAGGATCTAACCAACTTGCTGAACGCTTTCGATTGTCAAAAATAATCCATTTTTCGTCGCACGTAACAATTCGGTTCAAAATTCCTTCATTTCTGTGCCTGTTAAGCAGCGCAAGGCAAGTCTCGACGCGTACGTTGCGCTGGCGATCGTTAAGTTCGTGGGGCACCCATCTATCAAGCTTTTTTATCTTGCCAATCTGTCGCAAATGGACCAATATTGTTTTGATGCTAACATCAAAAGCTGCTGCCAGCTCAGCTGTAGATTGAGATTCATCAGCTTCCACAATCGCCTTTAATTCATCATTGTTGACCAAAGTTTCCGGACGACCACGAGGTTCATTTTTCAAGTCAAAATTCCCAGAACGGAACCGAGCAAACCAATAATGGGTTGTACGTTCGTTTGTACAGTTCTCTCCGTAAAGGTCGTTGATGTTACGTGTCGTTTGTGCCGCGTTGGTGCCACGACGGAACTCATATTCCATAACTACACGAAATTTCAAAGTATCCATTATGAGGAAAAATGTTGAAATGTAATGAAAATACAACGCTAATCAATAAACAAAAGACTTATATTGTAAATAGAATGTCATATTTTTAAAAGAAAATTAATTTGAATTTAGAATTCATAGCCAATCAAAACTTTTTTTTGTTTGAAAAAGTCTGTACTGCAATACGGCAATTTCATAGGTAAAGACCTATTATATTTGGTTACCATAGTATAAGCTATGCTTATTTATTTAATGATTTACAATACATGCTATATTTCAGTGACTAAACAAATCAATCAATGACAATTGTAAATTGTCATTTTACCGGATGTACCAACATAATAATACAAATTTTAAGTATTTTTTAACATTTTTATGTTGACTATGGAGTTCTATGTGTACCAGTACACGTGCCTCTCTCTGCTCCTACAGTAATATACGAAACGTAACTCTCTCTCTTTCTATCTTCACTAACCTATCAACTTCCGTTGAGAGGGAGATATAGGTTACGTTACACATTCACCAGTTTACTCCCCAAGTTAATGACTGGCTTGATTGCTCGGTTGGTAGTAACCCTGCCTTTTTAACTGGTGGTTTTTAAATGTGTGTCCTGGGTGGGTATCGAACCCACAATTCAGAAGGCAGTGGTACTACCAACTGAGCTATTGGACCAGTCAAAGACTTGAATGAAGAAGTGTTTCCAGAACTTGGCGGTGGACGGGTCGAGCCCGGCGCTGGTGTACGGGTACGGCGGCTTCAACATCAACATCCAGCCGAGCTTCAGCGTCACGCGGCTCGTCTTCATGCAGCACCTCGGCGGCATCGTCGCCATCCCCAACATCAGGGGCGGCGGGTCAGTACTGCTATACTTTGCTCATTTTTTTTTATTATGTTTTGGCTCCACACTCCCGTGTATTTAGCCAGTGTCAAGTAATTGATAATTTATCAAGTTCATGATATTTCCCGCAAATATGTGGTCAAGACACAGTCGAAGTCATCAAGTCAAGTCATAGTCTAGTCAAAGTCACACTCCTAGTAGTCACGCCTGTAATCCAGCACTTAACGAATAGAATGCCACCAATTTTATGCACTAACACTGATAATAACACAAGTTTTGGAAAATAATACAATGCGGTGACGCGTTCTTTCTCGCGTTCCCGCCAAAACTCTCTACTTTGGTCATGATGATGAGTGATGTTCACATTCACACACACAGACACACACACACACAATTTGCCTTATTCTTAGATATTGTTTATCTTTATGATGTTCTGTAAAACTAATTAGTATGACATAGCTTAGATAAAATTAATAATGGGAGAAGCCACTGATTCCTGAAACAGTTTCCACTAGTTCGGGAGTCTATGGATTCATTATAACTTTGTAACCAAATGTGTCGATAAATAAATTTGTTTTGTTTGTTTGTTTGATGTGGCGAGCTAGTCGTTCACCTGACGTTAAGCTACACGGCCGCCCATAACAGAACAGTATCATTCGGAACTCTAAAATATTAAGTTTTGCGCGACAATGCACTGCGCACATCATCCTGAGACATCAGTCTGGTAATAAGATTACTCGACTGTGAGATCAGATCATAAAGTCTCATTTGCCCAGTAATTTCACTAGCTACAGTGCCCTTCAAACCGGAACACAGTAGTGCTTGCACACTACTGCTTGGCGGCAGAATAACTGGCAAAGCGGTGGTACCTAGACGAACTTTGCAGAAAAGTCTTACCACCTAATGAAATATTATTATGTATAGTATATTATGTCTAGTAATAAGATTTCTCGACTGTGAGATCTGGTGGGAGGTCAAAAACTTCGATTGCTAACTTATCACATAAACTGCGTATTCAAACTGTCAAATCCATACAATTTTGTGTTTCTATATGTTGCAATCGAGTTAAGTGATCGCCCAGCAGATCATAAAGTCTCAATTGCCCAGTAATTTCACTAGTTTACTAAAAAAACTTGCTTACTAATCACATCAACTCCCACTCGACTTTCGACCCAATCACACTGACTCAAATTAACTTTAGACCACGCGGCTCGGTGATCGCAGATTTTAATGTGTTGAGGAAAACGTTGCTGCTTATCTTCTGGATAGCCAGTTCTTAGGACAGCCACGGGAAGTGTTTTTTTTTTTTTTATTTATTTAGGATCAACAAACAGTACACAACAAACATAATCTTAAAATAGTATAAGCCTTAGAATGTAGGTAGTTAGTGTACCAACAACGCTGACCACAAATTAATAAGAAGTATAACGAAAACAGAACAGAGAGATGTAACTTAAGATATTTAGTAGGTAACTGATTCCTAACTATCGCCTTAAAGTGAGTATCTAATTATGTACTATTAAAAAAAGTGTTTCTAACATTCTAAATTACAAACCAGAGGTAAAAAAGAAACCTAAGATAGTTGTCGTAGTCGGTGGGCCAATAGCAGTGATGATGCAAACAATATCCACGACGAAGTAGACAAGGCAGGAACATGTAAGACAAGCAAACTATCAGGTGGAATGCTTGTTACCATCACCACTCAAGACCTTCAACACAATCCTCCGAAAATCGCCATGAAATATGTCGATACTATTAAAATGATCGTTATAAGATTTAGTCATGCGGTACAGTGGTGAACGCTGACCCGAGTTGGTACGTCGGGTTGCGGTAAAAAAGGTTTTTTGCTCCGTTCGTGAGTGAATTCTAAGTGGATTCTAAGTGAATTGGGGTTGGTTCTATTCTCACACCGCCGGGACCACGCGGCGCTACTAATTGGGGTTGGTTCTATTCTCACACCGCCGGGACCACGCGGCGCTACTAATTGGGGTTGGTTCTATTCTCACACCGCCGGGACCACGCGGCGCTACTAATTGGGGTTGGTTCTATTCTCACACCGCCGGGACCACGCGGCGCTACTAATTGGGGTTGGTTCTATTCTCACACCGCCGGGACCACGCGGCGCTACTAATTGGGGTTGGTTCTATTCTCACACCGCCGGGACCACGCGGCACTACTAATTGGGGTTGGTTCTATTCTCACACCGCCGGGACCACGCGGCGCTACTAATTGGGGTTGGTTCTATTCTCACACCGCCGGGACCACGCGGCGCTACTAATTGGGGTTGGTTCTATTCTCACACCGCCGGGACCACGCGGCGCTACTAATTGGGGTTGGTTCTATTCTCACACCGCCGGGACCACGCGGCGCTACTAATTGGGGTTGGTTCTATTCTCACACCGCCGGGACCACGCGGCGCTACTAATTGGGGTTGGTTCTATTCTCACACCGCCGGGACCACGCGGCGCTACTAATTGGGGTTGGTTCTATTCTCACACCGCCGGGACCACGCGGCGCTACTAATTGGGGTTGGTTCTATTCTCACACCGCCGGGACCACGCGGCGCTACTAATTGGGGTTGGTTCTATTCTCACACCGCCGGGACCACGCGGCGCTACTAATTGGGGTTGGTTCTATTCTCACACCGCCGGGACCACGCGGCGCTACTAATTGGGGTTGGTTCTATTCTCACACCGCCGGGACCACGCGGCGCTACTAATTGGGGTTGGTTCTATTCTCACACCGCCGGGACCACGCGGCACTACTAATTGGGGTTGGTTCTATTCTCACACCGCCGGGACCACGCGGCGCTACTAATTGGGGTTGGTTCTATTCTCACACCGCCGGGACCACGCGGCGCTACTAATTGGGGTTGGTTCTATTCTCACACCGCCGGGACCACGCGGCGCTACTAATTGGGGTTGGTTCTATTCTCACACCGCCGGGACCACGCGGCGCTACTAATTGGGGTTGGTTCTATTCTCACACCGCCGGGACCACGCGGCGCTACTAATTGGGGTTGGTTCTATTCTCACACCGCCGGGACCACGCGGCGCTACTAATTGGGGTTGGTTCTATTCTCACACCGCCGGGACCACGCGGCGCTACTAATTGGGGTTGGTTCTATTCTCACACCGCCGGGACCACGCGGCGCTACTAATTGGGGTTGGTTCTATTCTCACACCGCCGGGACCACGCGGCGCTACTAATTGGGGTTGGTTCTATTCTCACACCGCCGGGACCACGCGGCGCTACTAATTGGGGTTGGTTCTATTCTCACACCGCCGGGACCACGCGGCGCTACTAATTGGGGTTGGTTCTATTCTCACACCGCCGGGACCACGCGGCGCTACTAATTGGGGTTGGTTCTATTCTCACACCGCCGGGACCACGCGGCGCTACTAATTGGGGTTGGTTCTATTCTCACACCGCCGGGACCACGCGGCGCTACTAATTGGGGTTGGTTCTATTCTCACACCGCCGGGACCACGCGGCGCTACTAATTGGGGTTGGTTCTATTCTCACACCGCCGGGACCACGCGGCGCTACTAATTGGGGTTGGTTCTATTCTCACACCGCCGGGACCACGCGGCGCTACTAATTGGGGTTGGTTCTATTCTCACACCGCCGGGACCACGCGGCGCTACTAATTGGGGTTGGTTCTATTCTCACACCGCCGGGACCACGCGGCGCTACTAATTGGGGTTGGTTCTATTCTCACACCGCCGGGACCACGCGGCGCTACTAATTGGGGTTGGTTCTATTCTCACACCGCCGGGACCACGCGGCGCTACTAATTGGGGTTGGTTCTATTCTCACACCGCCGGGACCACGCGGCGCTACTAATTGGGGTTGGTTCTATTCTCACACCGCCGGGACCACGCGGCGCTACTAATTGGGGTTGGTTCTATTCTCACACCGCCGGGACCACGCGGCGCTACTAATTGGGGTTGGTTCTATTCTCACACCGCCGGGACCACGCGGCGCTACTAATCATTATACTAATCACTTGCCCACTAATATGCTCATTATGCGCACATGCGTGCAGAAGATTGACTACGCAAGGCCACTTAAATAAATACCTACTTTTCTTTTTTTTTATGTTTTGGTTCGACACTTTTGTGTATTTAGCCAGTGTCAAGTTATTAATAATTTATCAAGTTAATGATATTTCACGCAAATATGTGTCAAGTCACAGTTGAAGTCATCAAGTCAAGTCATAGTCCAGTCAAAGTCATACTCCTAGTAAAGTGGTGGCAGCTTTACTTGAAGCTTCTATGGAGTTTTGGAAACAACACGTAAAGAAACGTTTCACCATCATTATACCATTTTCCCACACTCACGCCTGTAATCCAGCACTTAACGAATAGAATGCCACCAATTTTATGCACTAACACTTAAAATAACACAAGTTTTGGAAAATAATACAATGCGGTGACGCAATCTTTTTCGCATTCCCGCCAAAACTCGATAGCTACTTTTGCTACAATGCAATAAAGTGTAGTTCAGCTATGCGCAAAACGAACTTTCGTAAACTTTAACAGCTCATCAAAAAAGCATAATGCCAGTCTGTACTAAAGTTTGACAGCTCCTAAGTACGCAAATACTGCTCTATGGTTTACCTACTGCAATTCACAAGGTATGTCACAGAGGATTAAGTGCGAACTTAGAAGCTGTCAAACTTTATTACAGATGGGCTAAAATTGTTTTAAATATGGTAAAATTCACTTATAAAACTTTTTTTTTTTATTGTTTGATAGGCTCGCGCTTGACCACTATCGCACCTGATGGTAAGTGACGATGCGGTCTAGGATGTAACACGCTTGCCTAGAAGATACCTGTTCACTCTCGATTTGAAGACTCCAAGGTTGTAGTTTTCGGGAAATACGGATGCCGGTAAAGCGTTCCACTCTTTGGCTGTTCGCATGATAAATGTGGAGCCAAATCTCTTTGTTCGCACATGTGGGATATTAACCATGTACCGGTGGCGCTTTTTCATACATCTGGTTGTCCGATGGTGGAACGGTGACGGCGGAATCAGGTTATGCAACTCCACTGCACACTCTCCAAAATGCACATTGTGAAATTAACATGCTAAAACGATGACAAGATATTATAATCGTCGAAGTTCAATGATGATAAAACAGTCATCTAGGTGGTAGGACTTTATACTAGGTGGTAGGACTTTATTGCAAAGTTCGTCTAGGTAGGTACCACCGCTTCGCCAGTTATTCTGCCGCCAAGCAGTAGTGCGCAAGCACTGCTGTGTTCCGGTTTGAAGGGCACTGTAACTAGTGAAATTACTGGGCAAATGAGACTTTATGATCTGATCTCACAGTTTAGTAATCTTATTACTAGATTGTGCTGATGTCTCTGGATGACGTGCGCAGTGCAGTGTCACGCGAAACTCTATACTGTAGAGTTCCGAGTGAAATTGCAGCTGATATGGGCAGTCGTGTCGTTTAACATCAGGCGAACGGCTAGCTCGTCACATCATTCCTTAACATGTGTGTATATATATAACAATGTAACAGAGTTGGTACTAGTATTGTATACAAAATAAAATGCCTATATAGTATAGGCATATAGCATAGGCAAAAAGTTATAAATCGTGTTATGAGTTATGCCCGTCTACTAAAGTCTATTAAAGTACAATTTAGCAAAGCAACACCATCACGGGGGTCTTTTACGTTTGTTAAATTCGTGTCAACTTGTTACACCAAATACTGAATACTCATTGGTTGCCTGTTGATCATCGGCTGTCTTCAACCAATGGGCGTATAGTATTTGGCGTGTTTACTTGACAAACGTACGAGAAACCGGGGGCTAGAGAGATAAGTGTAGACCTGTCAAACTTTAGTGCAAACGGCTATTAATTTCATAGAGAACCAGCATCTGCCCGTGGCTTCGCCCGCGTGGTCTATAGGAAACGAAGAAGAAAAAGTTTCATAGATAATTCAACCACTCATTTCGCCCTCTTTGGGGTGTAATTTCGAAAAACCCTCTTTAGGACCAGCGGTTTAGCCTATGCATTGATATATAAGTCAGTCAGTCAGGACTTTGAATTTTATATGTATAGATTTGTTATTCAGTTTGCAATATTAAGATAGCGCTTTTCAATTCCCAGTGAATACGGTGAGCGATGGCATAACGCCGGTCGGCTTCTCAACAAGCAGAACGTGTTCGATGACTTCCAAGCGGCCGCCGAGTACCTCGTGCAAGAGAAGTACACGCGGCCCTCCCTCATCACGATACAAGGGGGCTCCAACGGCGGCCTGCTGGTCGCCGCCTGCATCAACCAGCGCCCCGACTTGTTCGGCGCGGCGATCGTGCAAGTTGGGTGAGTTGGTTACGACTACACTTAGAAAACTGCTAGTTTCTGCCCGCTTCGACCGCGTGACCTATAGGAATCGCATGGCATATTTTTCTTAGATAATTCATCCATTCATTTCACCCTCTTAGGGGTGGAATTTCGAAAAACCCTATCTTAGTGGATACTTACACTTTACAAAGAACACACCCTCCAAATTTCAAGTACTAGGACCAGCGGTTTTGGCTGTGCGTTGATATATATATCAGTCAGTCATGACTTTGAATTTTAAATGTACATAACCATGTCACCACTATAAAATAATAATAATAACGCCCAACGATCACATACACTACATTTTACTAGGTGGTAGGACTTTACTGCAAAGTTCGTCTAGGTAGGTACCACCGCTTTGCCAGTTATTCTGCTGCCAAGCAGTAGTGCGCAGGCACTGCTGTGTGCTGTAGCTAGTGAAATTACTGGGCAAATGAGACTTTATGATCTGATATCACAGTTTAGTAATCTTATTACTAGATTGTGCTGAGCTCGTCACGTCATTACTTAACATAAAAAAAAACATAGATCCTGGACCCTAGCTCGGATTCCCTGTGTCTAAGGACCCAGGACTGTACTTATTTTTGTGCACAAATACTTGTCCTGCCGCGGGAATCGAACCCACCGGGTTATGAGCCGACTTGCTCAACAACCACACCACAGAGACTGTCTATATAAATATGTAAACAAAGCTTTGACAGACGTCAAACCTGTGTTCAACAATACAAAAAAGCAGTTATATTAAGGCTTGTTTAAATCTTTTGTGGTTAAAACTTAACTGTATAGACATGACTTATAACTGAACACGAGTGGGCTACACAAATTAATTAAAAGTTACTTAGAATATTCTTAGTAGCTCCCAATATCTGTTCCACTAGTGTCAGTAACAAGCCAGTGATTGCAACAGAGTTTCATGATTGCCCTGCTGTTTTCAGTCTAGTAATCTTTTTACTAGACAGGGCACAGCACATCAGCACAGTCTAACAAGGACTGTGAGATCTGGTCATAAAGTCCCATTTGCCCAGTAATTTCACTAGCTACAGTTCCTTTCAAACCGGAAAACTGTAGTGCTCGCGCACTTACTGCTTGGCGGCAGAATAACTGGCAAAGCGGTGGGTACCTACCTAGACGAACTTTGCAGAAAAGTCCTACCACCTAGTAAAAGGAGTGAGCTTTTTCCAAGCAAAAGCTAAATAAATTCCTTCCTGATTACCTTTGGGTGTATTTCAATTCAAAGTCAATGTTAATGAATTTTATTACAAATATTATTTATCACATTATAATTTATTTTTATTTTACTCTTTTTGTCAAATTCAAATTAATTTATTCTTGTCCTTTTTATCACAGAGTCCTCGACATGCTTCGGTTCCAAAAGTTCACGATCGGCCACGCGTGGACCTCAGACTACGGCAGCTCAGATAACAAAACCCAGTTTGAATACTTGCTCAAGTACTCGCCGCTTCACAACATAAAGCCGCCCAGTAATGGTACGTGCCGAAATGAATTAGTTACTTGATCTAATAATACATGGGTGCTTTATTTACTAGTATGTGACTTGGAAAAAGGTCTTCCGTTTAAACGTTTCTTTTCGTGTTGTTCCCAAAACTACATAGAAGCTTCTGGTAAAGTTGCCACCACTTTACTAGGAGTATGACTTGACTAAACTATGACTTAACTTGATGACTTGGACTGTGACTTGACTTGACACATATATACAGGGAGTAACAAAAACCCTGTTAAATAAATGAAGTATGTGTACAGATCATTACAAGTAGTCATATAAAAATGTCTAACAATACCTAAGTTATACGTATCTGAAGTTACACGCAGTATCTAAATACAAAAAAATAATACCATTTCCCAAAAATGTTTGTGCCACAAGCCGTGCCTATTTTTAAATAGCTAAGTAACTAAGGTAAAAGTAAACGCGGAACCGACAAACGGGGGCCGCCTTTGTCGGCTCTTTTGTAGGATGCCGCTCCTGCACCTGTGTGCCTACGGGGAAATGGGGTGCGCGGGCGGCGCGGTATCACTCGGCATAGGCGCGGCGCGGCCCGCGGCTTACACTCAGTCGCACGTGCTCTCTCATGCAATTTAGTCGTTTCCAGTTTGACCGTCGCGAATTTAGTGTCGAGTGTGATGTCGTATTCTAACGACGAATACTACAATATGTTAATGTGCCTTGGTAGAAGTCACAATAATTATGCGGCAGCACGTAGAGAATACGAGCATAATTTTTCTATTCCGCGTGGAATTGAGTTACCGTCATTAATGGCATTCCAGCGATTGCACTTACGTGTTTACAACACCGGTAGTGTAACGGGCCGTGATCAGCAAAGATTTGATGCTGGAAGACCACGAGTATTACATGACGCTGAAGAACAGGTGCTCGATATGTTTGTGCAAGACCCAACACGTAGCACACGCAGCATGGCAAGAGAAATTGGAATTAATCACATGCGTGTATGGAGGACATTGAAGTCGGAACGGTCAGCATCCGTTTCATTATCAACGAGTGCAATCATTGTTGCCCAGTGATTATGAGCCCAGAGTGGCATTTTGTCAGTGGCTTCTCGACCGAGTGACAGATGACGCAGAGTTTTTGAGTCGTATTTTATTTACCGACGAATGCTCGTTCGTCAGAACTGGCGTTTTTAACTGCCATAATGAGCACGTATGGGCTGTGGAAAATCCCCTGGCAATAAGAGAGAGCCATTTTCAGCATCGTTGGCGAATAAACGTTTGGGCTGGCATACTCGGTGATAGGATTATTGGGCCTCATTTCTTGAACAATACCATGAATGGAGCTAATTATCTGCAGTTTTTACGCAACGAACTTAGTGACGAACTCGACGACCTAAACTTGTCTCTTATGAGAACGATGTGGTTCCAGCACGACGGCGCTCCACCGCATTTCGCTCGCAATGTTAGGGATTACCTCACTCAAGAATACGGAGAAAGATGGATCGGACGAGGCTACTACACCGTGGCCAGCGCGTTCGCCAGATCTCACGCCTCTTGATTTTTATCTCTGGGGTCACGTGAAAGAGTCGGTCTTTAAAAAGACCTGCGACAACGAAGGCGAAATGCGCTCACGCATAGTTGCTGCATTTGAAAGCATAAAATCGGACGCGTTGATACTGCAACGTGTACGCGGAAGTATTGTGACACGTTGTCAAAAATGTATCGAAGTCCAAGGTCGGCACATTGAACAACATCTTCGGGGCCGCCAAATCAGCATTTTGATTGATTGACTGAACATGAAAATCGCCTACCGGCAGATGTGTTTTTGAAAGCTCTTTTAAGAGCTAAAAATTACGTACCTATCTTGTTTCTTGACAATACAAAATCACACGTGAATTCGATTGTTTAGAGTGTGGCAGAAAGGCGCGCAGCACTTGTGTGCCTACCACTATTGGTCAAAGAGATCTTTTACGTCATTAAGTTACGGTCTCGCAATCCTACAACGTTGTGGTATGTGGTATAGGGCACATAATCGTATGAAAAACGCATAAAAAGTAATCTGTGGAATAGCTTCTAGTTCCGTCGCAGTAGGTATGCGGTTGAATAGACTTAGCGTACCATGGCGGGCGGTGCGGGGTGCGGGCAACAGGCAGCAGGCTGCGTCGGTGGTGCAAGTACCTATGTTGTCAATATCTGAGGTCGTAAACATTTTTAGTAACGGCATAAAAGGTTTTAATAAAAAGCACACGTAAGTTTTGTATGTCTCGTATTGAAATAGAACTAGTATTACTACAACCTTGAGTTGACACTGGATACGCAGCTCGCGGATATAACAGGGTTTTTGTTACTCCCTGTATACATCAGCAAAACGGGCTGTGCGTAGGTTGCAACCTATATAACTATAGGCCTTCAGCATGTCCACACCGCGCCGCGTCCTGAGCAAGAATGTCCCGTAGTACACCGAGCGGTCTCTTTTTATAGCCAGATGGGTGGGGGAGCGATACAGACGGTGTTGCCACTGTAATAAATTTAAATGCTGCCACAGGGTAAATTACGGTACTGCCCGTTGCGCAATAGAGTTTATAACTGGACGTTGCCGCTGACATACACATATAAATTAACTTGAAAAATTATCAATTACTTGACACTGGCTAAATATACAGAAGTGTAGAGCTATAACAAAACAAAAAAAAAACTTTAGTTGACAATTGATCTACGTAAACCAACAACTTTCAATTTCCGTTAAGCCTCGCCAGCTTACTCGTCAAGTCAAGCGGGCGTAAAGAAGTTTTACTACCAAAATGAAATGTTCCCCATTGATCGTACACCGAACAGACCGCGCCGAGTACCCGGCGACGCTGGTGCTGACGGCGGACCACGACGACCGCGTGGTGCCGCTGCACTCGCTCAAGTTCGTGGCGGCGCTGCAGCACGCCGTGCGCGGCGCCGCCCAGCGCCGGCCCCTGCTGGCCAGGGTCGACACCAAGGCGGGCCACGGGGGGGGGAAACCCACCGCTAAGCTTGTACGTATCCACTGATTATATTGTTACTCATTATTTTATTACAGATCATTCAATACAATTTGTTAGTAACAATAAGACTTACAGCACTAATTATTATGATTCTACTAATATAATTTTTTTTAATAGAATACATTTTTAATTTTTAATTTTAACGACAGTATATTATGATCCGGATTGTAATTTGGGGGGGTGGGAGAAAACTGAAATTTACTTATAATAATTATGTTAGTGATTATGTAGATAGTCTCTTTATTGTACACACCAAATAATGATTTACAATAAAAAAAAAAACTATAAAGTGGACTTTAGGAAAATTTGTACAAATACAAATTTATTTATTCACAATTGGTTAAAAAGTTATGATGAACCCATATACTCCCGATCTAGTGGAAACTGTATTTCAGGCATCAGTGGCTTCTCCCGTAATACTAATAATTCGGATAATAAAAGCGTTTCAATTTTTATCTTACATTAAAACATTTGCGTAACATCGCTTCTGGAATTTTTTGGTAGAGATAACTATTAACCCTGGCCTTTTGGCCTTCTAAGACATTATGGCCTAGATCAGGGATCCCCAAACTATTTTGGACAAGTGACCCCTTTTACCTCAGACCCCCATGGCCAAACAACCTACTTTTAAGATCAACTCCCTTATTCATAATCCGCTAACTTAAAACAGCTCCTACAGAGTGTTATTTTTCATGTTAAATTCACGTAAGCGTCAAATTTAGAGCAAGTCAATACGCGCCTGAAAGACGTACGCTCGAACTCACTATTTTGCACAAACTTGTCCGCACTGACTTGCCGAGTTTTTTATCTTGTACGAACTTGAGACTTTACATTACTACAACAATGCTGTTTCCTACAAAAATATTAATTATTCTTCGTACACGTAACACAACATAAACAATACAGTATCTACCTACCTATCTTGAAAGTTAAATAAGAACTTAAATAAGAACTTGTGTTAATTTAATAGGGGTCGATTTTTATACCTCTTCGACCCCCAAAATCAGTTTTCGTTTATGTCGACCCCTTGGGACCACAGTATTCGCTTGCGGAAATTAGTTTAACTTGGGCGTTACAATATTTAACTCATAATACATGTATTGTGCTCAAGTATAGTGTGTTGTGTGTGTGTAGGGACTAAAGAACTGACTCTCTTAGACTCACTCTAGAACTCTCTCTCTTGAGAGTCAGTTTCCGCTAGGTATCGTTACGTAAGCGTCGGTTTCCAAATCAGACGCAACGTGGCGTCCTTGGCCTATATAATCATCATATTACAGGTCAAACAGAAAATATATCGCGCCTGCGATTAAAATATGTAAAAAGATATCTATAAAAGTAATACAAAATAACACCCCCTCTTCTCTACACACACAACACACTATACTTGAGCACAATACATGTATTATGAGTTAAATATTGTAACGCCCAAGTTAAACTAGTTTCCGCAAGCGAATACTGTGAAAATTTCAACAAAAAGCAAAACAATTAATATATTCTCGAGCATTGTATTCTATGTATGTATTTACAAACAAAAAGTCTATAAGTATTATATCACTTATCTGATTCCTATAGTAAAGCTATGCTTAGTTTGGGGCTAGATGGCGTTGTGTGAAATGTCTACAAATATTTATTTACCAGCAATTTTAGCTAGTGACTGATATAGATTTTTATTTTATACTAGCTGCGCCCCACGGGTGATGAATAACTTTCTTATATTTTTCTTTCAAAAGAATCTTTGAGAACCTTCTCCTGAAAATAAAAAACAACAAAAAAGAATTAACGAAAATATTCCATCCGTTGACGCATGATGCGATGACCAAGGGATATAGAGATTCATTTTTATTATTTTATATATTAATAATAATAATAATATGTGCGGACATCTCACACAACGCCATCTAGCCCCAAACTAAGCAAAGCTCGTATTATGGGAACCAGATAACTGATACAATACTTAAATACTTTTTTTTTGTAAATATATACTTGTAATACGATATAACACCCAGACACAGAACAAACACCTATCACACAAATGTTTGTCCTGGGTGGGAATCGAACCCACAACCCATAGTTCAGAAGGCAGGGTTACTACCAACTGAGCTATCGGGCCAGTCAAGTACAGATATATTTCCGGTATTGCATCATTAGCCCAATACGTTACCACTGCAGACACTGAGACACGGACTTTCTCTCACGGGGAGTTAGTGTGGGCCATAATCTACAACGCTGGCTGAGTGCGAGTTGGTGGATGACACATGTTCTCGAAGTTGATTCTTGAACTAGCTGGTTTCCTTACGAACCGCTTTTTTATAATAACGCCCAACGATCACATATATATATAGATCCTGGACCCTAACTGGGATTCCCTGCGTCTAGGGACCCAAGAACTACGAGGATCATGGTCCCACAACACCCAGACTCAGAACAAATATTTTCGCTTCTTTTTTTCGTGTGCGCAAATACTTGTCCTGCCGCGGGAATCGAACCCGCTGCCTCCGGGTTATGAGCCGACCTGCTCAACCACCACACCACTGAGGCTGTCTTATTAGAGCGAGTGCCTCAATAATTGAGACATTTTGCCAACAACAAACAAATTATAGTGTTAAATGTTATTTTCAGATCGAAGAGCACACAGATATCCTGTGCTTCATGACGCAGTCTCTAGGCCTGAAGTTCGTCAAATAGCCCACCTGCCATACAACACGCAATAGTAATTAGTATTATATAATATAAAGAGCAAGTATTATGTAAATATACCAACTGCAATGTATCCGATTATTACCTCGGAGTCTAACGAAGACTGGTGATATATTGTTACGTATTGCTACCTATTTTTATTATTAAATATTGTTTTTATTTTTACTGATTGCTTTTCTAGTTGAACCGCCCGCATGAGGTAATGTCCCACTTGTAGTTCTACTCAATATTTAAAAGAAAAACGTTGTTGGAAAGGCTTTCACTATGTGCTATAGCGACTGAAGATATTTATATGAAGTTTTGCACACGAATTGCTTATACGTGAGCTGCACTAAAAGTTTCGGGAGTTAATAAAAAAATTACTATAAATGTTATAAAAGAATTTGTTTAAAAAAATATTCTTCGTTATTGTAAATGCACGTGTTTACCTCGAACAGGCACCCTTTCCTGCGAGAAAACTGCAAAATCGCATTTTATAATAATAATAACGTCCAACGATCACATACATAGATTCTGGACCCTGCCTAGGATTCCCTGTGTCTAGGGACCCAGGAACTACGAGGACCGTGGTCCCACAACACCCTGACTGAGCAAGTATTTGCGCTTTTTCTTTTCTGTGTACAATTACTTGTCCTGCCGCGGGAATCGAACCCGCCGCCTCCGGGCTATGAGCCGACCTGCTCAACGACCTCACCACAGAGGCTGTATAAGTAAATGATTAGAGGATTTTTAATATTATGACTCCACGTAACCAGCGTATTTGGTTGCTATTATTATTATTTTTTGGTAATATATTTAAGTATTGTAAAAAAACTTGCAATAAATCATCAAAGTTCAAGATGAAAGACCATCGGTAGGTACTTATGTATCTATAATAGTTACTGGAAAACGTTTGACTTTGCCATTAGATAGTCACAACTACCTAGTTGGTGGTTGTTGGCGATAGTGTTTTTTTGGATTCAAAAAAACACTATCGCCTTTAAAAATACCTACTTTTAAAGGCGATAGTGTTTTTTTGAATCCAGAGCGGCGCGAAATTTTAATGTAGACATCACTCCAGCTTATAAGTGTTGCTCCCGGGGCGCCTGCAGCCTGTTACCTACTGGTTCATACAATGTTCATGATGATACCTTTGGCGATTGGAACTTACAACACATTCTACATTCAAATCACTATTAATCCAAAGGTTTAAAGAGCTATTTTAGTAGGTTTACGAAGAATAAACTAGCTTAAAAAATATTACAAAAAATTGCTGTCTTCGAATTGATGTGATAAAAGTACGTTTATGTAAATATTTACTGGCAAATGTCAAGTAGGTACCTAATACTCAACTAATACTTGATAACATTTGCCACTTACAAATAATTACGTAATACTGATAAACAAAATATTATAAATCCACTGCCCGTTGAGTTTAATTTTCATTAGACTAATTATAATTAAATTGAACGCAATATTGTTTGAAGAACATAGTTTGCCAACATGTGGAAGGCATTAATTTTTGTATCTGTGATCGCTTTCTCCAACAGCGATCTTATACAAGATATTTTGACTACGAAAAATTGGTTACTTGCAGCGATACCAACTAATGACACGGACACACAGCACTGGGAATGTCCACAGACGTACAACTTCAAAAATGGTACCACCTCTTGTAGTTGCGGAGGGAAAATCGTACCACATATTGAATTTAATACGAAGATCAACACAAAAGTAATCTCAGGAAAATGTCCCTTCATAGTAGTCAATACTGTGGGTGAATTGCAAGCTGCGAAAAGTTTACGATGTGACTGCTCGAATGACTATAATACAACGCAAAGTAAAGTAACCGCTTTGCTGATGAAGCTGGAACGGGACAGTATTCTTGTTGTAACTTGTCAATTTACGCCTTTTGATGATACGTGTATGGAATCATTATTATCGAAGAGTATGCTGTCACAAACGAAGGTACAAGAAGTTACAAGCCGTGTGTTGGGAATCTCCAAGTCTTGGAACGTCACATGCCCCCAATTTATAACTGAGGTGTAGGTAAGTGGTAATAGGTATATAGAAGATCTTTGTTTGCATATTTTTGGAAAAACTACTCATTCTTTTTAATTCGCGATATCGAGTAGGAATCTTGTATACCCGCAGAATACTATTACTTCTCTCGAGTCTATATAGACTCGGGAGTAACCGTAGCACCCTCTAGGGATATCCCGAGAGGGTGCCACGGTTACTAAACGTAATTATGTACCACCGTCCATGCTCGAAAAGAGATCACTCTTACTGATAAGACCATTCATGTTACCCTAATTATGTAATTCTCATTTCCGATCTTGGTGTCAATAAAGCTTTATATTTTATTGTATAGGTAAAGGTATCCCAGCGCTTCGATGTCACTCACCCCGCATCACCTCCGTGACCTGTGTCACACACAGGTCACACAGCACAATAGAACATAGGTTCCAGATTCATACAGAAGAAGTGTCGTACATATAATCATTAAAATAAAACGTAAATTTGTGACTTAGTACAAATGTTATTGTTCCTGTTTCTAGATCTATATCTCCGCCTTCCTTTTCCTTCTTCGTGTAAGTAATAGGAATAACAACAGTGAATATCTCTTCTATTCTAGACTCGTTAGTAAAATCCGAGAGCGATCCGTGAGATTCTTAAATTGACAATGCGTCATCATTGTAAAAGTAAGCTGGTGAATGCGTGACGAGACGAACGGAAGTTGAGATATAAGTTACTAAAGATAGAGAGAGTTACGTTTTGTATGTTACTAAAGGAGCAAGAGAGAGAGGCGGGTTGTACTGGTTCACGTAGTCACGTAGACCATTGTCAACATACCAAATTTAAAAATTACTTATAATTTGTATCATTATGCTGGTATTTCCGGTAAAATGACAATTTACAATTGTCAATATGGCGACAATAACATTAAACAAATCAAATATAAAGTTATACCGGCCGATAGATGGAGCTATAGACGTTTTACTTCAGTCGTGTGGTCTAAGATAGTACTCTCGTCTAAAGCACACTTGTTGATATTTCCGTATTGCCACATTGTATATTTTTGTATTATATCACAGTTAACGCAGTTTATACAGTTAATTTATCTTATCTTATATAAATTAATCAATATTTGGTTTTAATATGTGGATGATGTGGCTGGTTGTGCACTAAAGCAATCATCTAAGTTACCCACTCTTTACGTAGCTATACTTAAGTGTATGACTGTTTGTCATCCCATATAAAACAAAGTAAAATAAAAATTTAACAACGGAAGCAATAAAGTGCATTACAAAATAATGAAATGAAATTATATTTATTTTTGGAAATGAAATGATCATAGGCCTTCAAAATGTTATTTTTCAGCTTGATTAATGTTTTTTTTTTTTAATGTTAAGTAATGACGTGACGAGCTAGCCGTTCGCCTGATGTTAAACGACACGGCTGCTACAGTGTCACTCGGAACCCTAAAGTATAGAGGTTCGCGTGACACTGCACTGCGCACGTCATCCAGAGACATCAGCACAATCTAGTAATAAGATTACTAAACTGTGAGATCAGATCATAAAGTCTCATTTGCCCAGTAATTTCACTAGCTACAGTGCCCTTCAAACCGGAACACAGCGGTGCTTGCGCACTACTGCTTGGCGGCAGAATAACTGGCAAAGCGGTGGTACCTACCTAGACGAACTTTGCAGTAAAGTCCTACCACCTAGTAACACAGTTTTACTAATCATATAATGTTTGAAGGGACAGCTGTTCGCCCCTGAGCCCATACTCATAAGTTATTATATACAGGTCGTTCCTACCTTACTCACGGGCCTTGTGCTTCAGTTAGTTCGAGATTGTAGCTTGGTGTCTTCGACACTTTGGGTCATTCAGCCAAAGACGTGTTGATAGGTAATGATAATACGTACCTATACTAGGTAGGTGGGTTGCCATACAAATGGCCCAGAGGCGCCCCCATTATATTCTAGCATGGTCGTATTACTCATTTTTGCCAAGCTCATTACCCTAATTGATAACTTTTGACTTTTGTCATTTGATAAAAAATATTGTATGTAGGCAATACTGATAAATAAAATATTATAAATTCACTGCCCATTAAATTAAATTTTCATTCGCATAAATATTTTAGTATTAAATTGGTTTACAGATAGGTACCTACCGCTACTTCAGCATTATGTGGAAGCCATTATTTTTTGTATCTGCAATCGCTGTCGCGAATGGTGATCTTATACAAGATATGTTGAAAACGAATTGGAAATTTGTAGCATCGCCCGCAGTGTTCGGAATGTATCCATCAAGTTGGGTATGTGCAGTGAATTTTAACTTCGCTAGAAATGGAACCAGCGCCTGTACGTGCGGAGGCAAAGACGCACCAATCATTGAATTCATCACAACCTTCAACACAACCGAAACGCGTGGAGAACGCCCTTTCTTGATAGTCAACACAGGGGCTGAACTAGAAGCTGGTAAAAGTGTAAGCTGCGAATGCCCAAGTGATAATCTTATACTGACAGGGAAAAAAACATTCATCGTTTTACTGTTGAAGCTAGACGAGGAAATCTTTCTTGTTTCATCTTGCCAATATGCAGCCCACGAGTCGTGTTCAGAGTCAATAATATCAACTAGTTATCCGTCACAATCAAAGGTACAAGAGATAATAAGCCGTGCGGGAGTCGAAAGCTCATGGAATGTCTATTCGTGCCCATAACTTGAAATAATAAATGCCAAATTTTAATCGATTTTTTTTTCATACTTATCACACCGCCACCTTCTAATTTTAGTCTAAAATGAGCGGTAAAATTATTATTATGTTACCTATATATACATATAGAGGCAATATTTTCCAGGATTACCTATATAGTTACAAATCGCTGATTTTCTCTGCGGTGTGGTGGTTGAGCAGGTCGGCTAATTACCCAGAGGCGGCGGGTTCGTTTCCCGCGGCAGGACCGATAATTGTGCACAGAAAAAACTGCATATAATACTTTTTTTAGACTGAAAACTAAAAAAAAATACCTACTTGTTCCGAGTCTAGTGGTGGTGGAACCGTGGTTCTCGTAGTTCCTTGACAGGGAATCCTTATTATGGTCCAGGATCTATTTATGTTATTTTTGAGCGTTATTACTATTATTATTAATTTTAATAGTCTTTACTCACATAAAGTGAAGGAAGACGTCGTTTATAGGTTGAGGACGGGGAACTGACTCTTTTACTATAAGTAGAATATATAGAATGTCTGCTGTAGGTATCGTTGAATGTACAACGAAAGAGAAGAGCCTAGAAGAGCTACCAACCAACCGACTAAGATCATTGAAATCCAATCATCAACAAACGAAAAAATTAATATCCAGCCCTAAAGTCGGCCGTCCTTAAGCCTACTCAGCTTAATAGTAATACCTAAATAGGTGGGTAAGTACGCCACTGTTACCAGCTAAAACTAGACCTATGTGGTTTTAATAAGTACCACAGTCATGGTCCGGTCTTAAGGTCATAAGCTATATTATAGGTAAATAGGTGCGTATCACAGGGTACCTACCATTACTGACTGACGGGCACGGCCGTAGCTAGGGGGGAGTATTGTGGGGAAATGCCCTATCTTACCAACCAAATACTGAGATATATTATTATAATTAATTAAAATGTTTGTTTATAGTTTGAGATGAAAAAAAAAGTTAGATCCATGCTCATGTTCTGTCACAGAAATTATTTGTCTATGAACTATTCATCACTAACATATACATGGTGATTGATTTAGGAGCCTGTGCTTGAGGGCAGATCAATTATGATAAAAATTTCCGCCCTACCTGTATAATGTGTCTAAGGCACCAATCCCCAATCTCGAACGAACCAAAGCACACGGCCCGTCAGCAGGGCTGTAGCTAGAGTCAAGTTTGAGGTCCTGTACCTCAAATTTGACTCTAGCATATAAATAATAAGCAGGGCTGTAGCTAGACTAAACTTGACTCTAGCTACAGCCCTGCTGACGGGCCGTCCTTTGGTTCGTTCGAGATTGGGGATTGGCGCCTTAGACACATTAGATCGCTCAATCCAGAGACCTTGGTGTTGATTGTACCTACACCTACCAAGTACTTGATAACTTTTGACTTTTGTTATTAGATGGATGTCGAAATAAATAATTTACGTAAGCAATACTGATAAAGAAAATATTATATATTCGTTGCCCATTGAGTTCGATGTTCATTCACATAAATATATTAGAGCTAACTAGGTTTGCAGATAGGTAGTTCGTCATCATGTGGAACGCGTTATTTTTTGTTTCTGCAATCGCAGTCGCGAATAGTGATCCCATACAAGATATTATGTTGAAGTCGAATTGGAAATTTGTAGCATCATCCACAAATTCAAGTTTACTTCCTTTAGAATGGATATGTGCAACGAGGTTTAACTTCGCCAGAAATGAAACCCGCACCTGTCCGTGCGAAGGGAGAGCCGCACCACGCATCGAATTCATCACAACGTTCAACGAAACCGAAACGTTTAGTGGAACGCGTGCTTTCTTGATAGCCAATAGTGCGGCTGAATTGGAAGCTGAACAAAATTTAGACTGTGACTGCCCACTCGTTTTACTGATGAAGCTAGAAAAGGATATATTTCTTGTTTCATCTTGCCAACACCGAGATTTACCCCCGAATACCTGCTCGGAATCAATAATATCGACGAGTTATCTATCACAATCGAAGGTACAAGAGGTAACAAGACGTGCGGGACTCGAATACAAGTGGAATGTCTATTCATGCCCATAAATTAAAATTGTAGACGCCTATATAATTCAAGTGAATAGAAGATAAAAATCATAACACCAAACCCTATATCTCATAAAAAACAGCTATGTAGGGCGTCTTCTGTGTAAAAAAAAGTACTAGATTATACTTTTTTATAATTCGTAATTTTATTTTTTATATTCGTTCTGGTGCGACCATCGCTGTCCGTTTATCCTCCTCCTCTTCTTTCTCTCTTCCCTTGGGCAGGATAAAGGCCTAGGCAAATCTCATCGCCCCCCCCCCCGTTCGTCGGCGGTCGTTAGTATGATGTTAGTAATGTACGTACGTCTTTACGCATTTACTTTTCCATCCTACCCTCTAATCTACAATTGCCTGTGGTAATCGTCTGACGGTACAACGAAACGCACTCTACTCCCGAAATATAAAAAATCTAGAAAATATCCCGCGGCCGCGAGTGTGTGTACTTCAAACGCTAAAACTATTGTTAGAGCGTGATGTATGTGCATCAAAACCAGTGCCCATTTGAATGGATTGCTCCACATCGAAGGACTTTGATATAAAACCATCAGGTACCCCATTCTGCACTTCCACTTTCTCACTTCTGCACCACACACTTAATAAAGGTACATAAACACATAAAAGCTGTCGGTGCGTGAGGGGCACTGGTGGATATTATGATGGGCGCCTGGCAACAAATGTGTTCATTGAATAATGAAATGTTATTGTTGCAAAATAAAACGATTTCATGTATTTTAATAACTTTTATTATTGTATATCCTTACATTAAGTTGCTAAAAGCACAAAGTTCAGTTGGGACTTGCTTCACCCCACGTAATAATATAAAATATTAGTTACTTAGAACAAAATAAATAAAACGCATCTTAATGCCCTCGTGGCGATTTTCCTCTATCCAATAATAACAATTAATTAATTTCTTCATGCTTTGAGTCACTTTTGCAACATTTAACATAAAGAAATTATCCCAATGGCCTCGATTTAAATTTGTTCCAACGTTTCAGTGTAAATAAGTTCCAGTCACCTTCATTAGAATTTTTATAACATCATTATAATTAACATTACCAGGGCGCAGCCCTGCCCATTGCCATGGCCGCAGATTTTGTCAGAATACTACGTCATAGCAACGTCTGTCGCGCCCTGACTCGTAATAAATTACCTTCTGTCGCACTTACTAAGCTATGACGTCATCGGACCCAATACAATGAAATGTACAATTAGTGTGGTGCTGACAGCACGAGCGGCGGGCTGTAAGCTCGCCCAACTAACGAGGACGCGCCATTTAGCCCGCATTTATTACATTAATATCTAGGAAAACAAAGTGTTATTAGTACAACACTATACTAACACATTAGAGCGCATGCATTATATATAGGTTACAGTTTAATTATGATAAGCAACCTCCAACCATAGCCTAAGTCGATAGGGTTACAAACGCTACGGTTTCAGATAGGGTTACGTCTAAAATTACACATTTCATAGCTTAGGGTCGGGAAATATATGCCTACTTAACAACGGTTAATTAAAAATCGAGGCCAGTTGTTTAATCGCCGCAACCCCCGCACTATTGATTCTAACTCGAATCTAGTAAAGCTAATAAGGTATTGAAGGAGTAAATTCATGCACCGCCATAGGCCTAAGATATTTTAGCTAACCTAAAAAGTCGAGAGCAAGGAAGTCATAAACAAGTACACACTGCCCGAGAGGACAAAAGATACAGTCAAATAATTTCGGATAAAACATTATTTTAGAGAATGAGATTACATATCGGCACGGTCAGTTCCACGAATTTTGGAATATTGTGATTCTGTGCCATAATATGAATTTTTAATGGGAAAATAACAATTTGTGCAGCTTTTGTGTCTTATTCAGTGAGTGAATGTGACACATATACAAATAACATGTTACAAAGCATAGCCCGAATTATACACGTTTCACAGCCAATTTAATTGCATTATTAGGTACTAATCATATTTTGTTCATTTTGGTGTACTATGACTGAACATACTTATACATTGTAGATTGAAAATGATCCTTCAGGTATATCGGAATATTTCAGTGTTTTTGTTGTTTGTTATAAGCAATTTTACGCTATAACTTTGAAGGATCTATGAATAAAATGTATTATTTTATTTATTAGACGCTCTGCGAACGGCTGACATCGCGAGCAACAACACAAACGTGTGTTCAGTTTGTGTATAATCAGTACGTCCCGAAATCTGACCTCACGGTCTTATATCTCAACAACCTCTTGACCGAAAAAGCTCCTATTTGAAATACTTGTTTAAAATTGAGTACTCAATATTATCCGCCAACATAGACCTGTAAATGTCGTCGCGGAAAATTTCCCCCCGTTTTAAGAGAAATTACTATTACCTCCGATCAAAACTCGCCGACGATCTAAAATTTTATGAACTTGTAGAACCCGTCTGTTGCGTCAAGAATCGTTGAAAAATGTGACCAAAACGTCCGCAAATTTCGTGAGTTGAAGCAGACTTTCGCACGGTCAACAAAACTATCGTCTATATTGCCATTAGATAGATCCTAAACATAACATTCTTAAATTTCTAGCCTTGTCTTTGAATGTTGTTGGTATTGGACATTCTAAGTATATACACCGCACGTTTTCAAACCAATATTTTTATTGCGAACTTATTCATGCTGATAAAATATCCACAATTTCTATTTGATTCTCTTTAACAATTAATATAGGCATGTAGTTATTGGGAACAAGTCAAATTTGTAGGGCAATGCAATCGTGGGCGAAATTGCTTTGTCAGCAAAATGTGCCCGCGGCATCAGTTGCGCCACCATCCACGCGTGTCTACCCTTTTCTTATTACTATATTGCGATGTACTGAGTAATTTAATCTATACTAATATTATAGAGGAAAGATTTGTATGTATGTTTGTAACGAATTGGTTAAAAAAGGACTGGACCGATTTTAAAAATTCTTACACCATTTGAATGCTGCATTATCACTGATTAATATAGGCTATTTTAATTGCAAGAAAAAATAAGGATTTGTTCAGTTCAAGGACGGAGCGTGCGGGACAAGTGGAACGATCGCTAGTTAATAATACAACCAATATGAGAACTTTTCATTCCCTATCCCAGTAGAAAGGACGCGCAGGACCTTTTACTTATATAGTAGGGGCGCTACTACGTTAACTTCATTAAACATGAGTATGTGATGGAAATTCTGTAAACATTTCAAAGTAAGTTACATACAATTAAGGTGCGTAATGTCGAGGGTTACGGCGACTACTACTGCAAAGCTAAACTAAGGTGACATCATGGCCGCATGATGCAACTTCAGTTCATCGGGAGCGGCCGACCACCGCTTACCCCTAAAACACCTACCGCATCAAAAGGAGAACAACCGCGGTAAGTGATGCCTACAGGGTGGTCGCTTCCCGGCTCCCGATGAATCGCTTTTGGTTTGGCTCCACAGCCTACGTTTCGAAATATATTCGTTTCTACATAATTTCTTTGTCACTTCGCGTCAACTACATACAATATTAGCCACTGATTATTATTTAAATATAAGTTTAAATTATTGAGAAAAAGAACTAATGATACGTACATGTAGATTTCTCAAAACTTATGACGATTATTGTGAAAATGCCTACCTAATACAGTTCAAAAGGTAGTAAGTATCTACTAAATGTAAATATTAAATAGTATTTTGTTAGTGGCAGTGCTATTTAAAAAAACAGTGGCTATTAAATTCAAAGAACCTAATAAAAATTAGCTAAATCTTTTCGTAGCAGTTCACGACTAACAAGAAAATAAACATTTTATCAAACTAAATATAGGAAACTAAAAAAAAATGAAGCTACGGGGCTCGAGATCAAATAAATATTGTTTTTGTGAATAATTCTTAGCTGGAAAAATAACATTTTATATATCATACAATGTGTTAATGTCCCGAACCAGTATTTCGCGCCTTGAAGTATTCACGTGTGATATTGCAACCAAATAGAAAAAAAACGAGACAATAATAATTACAGTGAACTAGTAAGTATTAATTTAAAGAGGTCGTACATCACTCCGCTATGCCGTTGGTGACGGCGGGTGACTTCGCACCCGCACCTTGCATCCTGGAAACAAACAGAAATGTGAGTCGTTAAGTGATGATTTAAAAAGAAATAGCTAGGAATTGGTAGTGATAGTGAACACAGGCAGTAAAGTATGATTATGATATGGTATGATAGAGCGGCAGTACCACAACTGGAGCGACAGTGGTACAACTAGAGCAGCAGTAGTACAACTATAGCAGCAGTAGTACAACTAGAGCAGCAGTAGTACAACTAGAGCAGCAGTAGTACAACTAGAGCAGCAGTAGTACAACTAGAGCGACAGTGGTACAACTAGAGCAGCAGTAGTACAACTATAGCAGCAGTAGTACAACTAGAGCAGCAGTAGTACAACTAGAGCAGCAGTAGTACAACTAGAGCAGCAGTAGTACAACTAGAGCAGCAGTAGTACAACTAGAGCGACAGTGGTACAACCAGAGCGACAGTGGTACAACTAGAGCAACAGTAGTACAATTAGAGCGACAGTGGTACAACTAGAGCGACAGTGGTACAACTAGAGCGACAGTGGTATAACTAGAGCGGCAGTAGTACAACTAGGGTGGCATTGGTATAGCGCAGCGGCATTGGTATTTTTATTTTATTTTATTTGGGGGGCTTACAGCTATCATAAAAAACTAAATAATGACATAACTTTGAAGAGCCAATTAAAAGCCTCCACAACTAATTATAAAAATAGAACAAACATGCAATAGCCTAACATGCAATTATAAGTAGTTGAATAAAAGATTGAGACAGCGGCGGCACGGACGTGTCGAGCCCCATGAGAGGCCCGCCGCCGTGGCACATCACCGGGGGCTCCGGGGCCCGCGGCACTAGCGTGTCGTGTGTACTCACGTGTCGAGCCCCATGAGCGCGAGCGCGCGCAGGGCGGCGCGCGCGCACTGCTCGTGCGAGTGCGCGGTGGAGGGCCCGCCGCCGTGGCACATCACCGGGGGCTCCGTGGCCAGCGACACCAGCGACAGGTACTCGCCGTGGTTGCGCTGCAACACCACCTCACCTCGTATTGCTTGCCAAATAACAACGGATAAGGGAGCTTTGGCGGGAAAACGAAAAAGATCGCGTCATCGCATTGTATCATTTTCCAAAACTTGTGTTACTTTCAGTGTTAGTGCATAAAATTGATGGCATTTTTATCGTCAAGTGCTGAATTATAGACCTGAGTGTGGGAAAGTAGTATAATGACAATGAAACATTTCTTTTCGTGTTGTTTGCAAAGCTCCATAGAAGCTTCTGGTAAAGTTGCCTCAACTTTTACTAGGAGTATGACTTGACTAGTCTAGACTATGACTTGACTTGATGACTTGGACTGTGACTTGACACATACAACATACATATATATATTTACTTGACACTGGCTAAATAAACAAAAGTGTGGAGCCAAATCCAAAACAATAAAACAACGGATAAACTCACGTCAATTAAAAAAACTATTGCCTAAAAAAATTGTATTATTATGTTGGTGTCCGGTACAATTACAATTTACAATAAAATAAAATAAAAAGAAGTTATACTTCAGTCTTGTAAAGCACACAATTTTTTTTGTGTGTTATTCACACTAATTGAGTTCTGTCGTCCGCGACTATAGCCCGTCGTTTGCGTATGTGTTTATTATATTGCACGGGAATATTTGATCTGGCGCAGTCTGTAGGATTTGCATTACTTTTGGATTGTGCTTTTGAAGTCTTAACGCCTAGCTCGTATCATCATTCATTAAAATAAAAAAAATCATTGGTAATTTTAGAAATTTTACGAAGTCTTTCAAACAGAGGCCGCGAACAAACTATTATTTATTTATTGGAACAGATTAAATATAACAATGAAAGCATTGTATTTACCTTGGGGAAGTCTGAGAACTGCACTGTGAATCCTAATAGCTGCGAGAGGTACATGAGCTGGTCCTTGGCGCCTGGAGTGTTGCCACCGGAACCACCCGTAGCGCTTGTTTCACTCACACCTGAAAAAAAATATTTTTGAACGGTTTGCGACTAGCACTCTTTGTCTTGATTAACTGACTGAGAGACAACACCAGACTAAACCACTGGCCATAGACATGATATTTGGGGGGGAAATTACTTATTTTTAAGGTTATTTATGAGTTTTGGCGGTAATACGAAAAAATCGCGTCGTCGTCGTCACCTTGTATTACTTTCCAAAACTTGTGTTATTTTCAGTGTTAGTTCATAAAATTGATGGCATTTTATTCATTAAGTGCTGGATTACAGGCATGAGTGTGGGAAAGTGGTATAATAATGGTGAAACGTTTCTTTTCGTGTTGTTTCCAAAACTAATTTCACTAATTCATTTTTGTTGTTTTTATTATTATCAGGAGAAAGAATTAAGAAAGTTAGAAAATTAGAAAACTTTCACCTCGCGGGTGAAACTGCGGGGCGCATCTAGTCTGTATATAGATACAAATTCCTCACTAAGAATTTTATAAAAATATTTTATGATACACGATGTCGAGTACGGTAGTTGTATATTCGAATCCGTACTCGGGGTAGAGGTTATGATACAGCTGGCTGGCTTACCGTTGGGTTGGTGCGGCTGGCCGGTCCGCTGGTGATAGTCCATGAGTAGTACACCGGGCACAGGTTGCCTCACTTCGCTGTTCCCGCCGCTGCTTGGCTGGTTTTCACTGTCCTATAACAATTGAAGGGTTGAGAATAAAAAGGGTTTAACTGTCAAATTGATAGTTTCAAGAAAATTGACTTTAAACCTTTTAATGTAGAGTGCTTATAAGGTAATAGAAAAGGTTTATGTAAGTTTCAGTTGCTTGAAAATGTATTAATTCTATTTTAAAATACTAAATATAGTACTTATTCATACAAATACTCTAAAAATACAATATAATAAAATAAATATAATAATATATATATTTATTTATTTATTTATTTATTCATATTAGGAAAACTTACAGCCAAAATACATATAAAAACGTAAACTTACAGTAAAAGAAACTAGGCCAGTTACAAGTTTCCACCTATAGAAACATTAGTATATAAAGAAATAAGCTCGTAGTAGGTAGCTAATGAAGTTAGCATGAGACCTATTTAGTAATGTTAATAAGTTTGAGAAACAAAAAAAACAAAAATATGTTTATATGCTAAGCGAACTGTATTCCTGTGACAGATAAACCGTTTTTAGACTGAAAATCACGAGATTTAAGCCTCATTTCGGTATTTTGAGAATGTATTATAGATAGATAATTTCACGCTGATTCCAACGACACCCATAAGTCATTTTGTGAAAAAAAATCAGTTAAACCCTTTTTGTTCTCACCCCTTCAATTGTACCCCAATAGTATTAAAGTTAGAGCAGGCTATAACACCCAACTGTATGATCCAATGTTGGTATGTCCAATCCAATGTTTTTCTCGACTTTGCCAACGGTGCTGGTTGCAACGTAAGCACTGCCTCCGGAGACTACCGACGAACAAGATACGCCCTTACATAACCCCCAAGCAAGATTCTACAGAAAAGTCAATAATAAAAAATGACATGCAACAGTACATACTTTCCGCTTGGTGTCGTTATTGTGGTCGGTACAATTGGTGGGGCTGGTCTCCGCGCTGTCGGTGTCGCCGGGCTCCGCGCTCGCTGTTGTCAACTCCATCGCGAGCAGGACGTCTGGAATAATGCCTAAATATTAATATTGTAATATTGTCTTGTATTAAAGAACAATGATCAATCTTGAATCGATACTCAAGTCGTGATTTCAAGCATAAAATATCCCGTTATTCGTACGATAGGGGTACACTTTTAATTATTCATCGAATTATGTGCAAATTATTAAGGTAAAGTCAGTTTTTGTGAGAGGGAAGGTGTTTGTGATGAAACGTTGTTTTACACTTCAAAATCAAAAGTTACAATGCCCGTCAATACTAAAGTTCGTAATTATGCATTGCAGTAGGTACGTTGCTTACGATGTCATGTCATGAGGATATCAATGCTTAGGATATAAACATTTATTAGTATTTACTTGGCTAGCATGCTACACCTTCGATCGCATCGTCACTTCCCATCATTTAATAATTTGAGAGCGCGGTCAAATGCTAGACAAGTTTGAAGTAAAAAAAAATTTAATAATTTGAGAGCGCGGTCAAATGCTAGACAAGTTTGAAGTAAAAAAAAAAAAAACGTATGAAGTAGCTCAGAGTAGTACATACGCATTTTTTTACATATTGTACTAAAAGTTTGATAAGGCGTTGTTCGGGCCTTTAGTTGTAGACTGCGGGTCGTTGGTCGTTGTAAATTCAAACCACTGCACTGTTCTAATAGTTATATATGTTGTAAAGAAATGTCTACGCGCAATTCGGTGTCGGAGCCGCACTAGTTAGAATGGACACATTAGCGCGCGACGGTGGTTAAGTGACGACTCGCATAAGTACGGATGTACGGATTTTTATAATTTACCTAAGCGTATATAAAATTGCTGTACGTGCAGTATTGGCTTGTACAGGCGTTCTTTAGCCTGTAAAACATTTTTTAAGATAGATATAGCTTAGATTCTAGAACTAGAAGAACTTTTGAAATGAATTGAAATAACGCGCCATGTACCGAGTAAGCCGTACATCGAACTCTTGCGTTATGCTGCGGGTTTATACGCCCGCGGTTATGGCGCCGTAGCCCAAATTCACCAGTTCGCAATCAACCATCATATTTATCACGCGTTCACATCAATTTTACCAAATAGTTTATTTTATACATATTGTATTCTATGTATGTATTTACAAACAAAAAAGTATCTAAGTATTATATCAGTTATCTGGTTCCCATAGCACAAGCTTTGCTTAGTTTGGGGCTAGATGGCGTTGTGTGAGATGTCCACACATATTATTATTATTATTATTATATTTGGTGCAACATATAACTCCCTTCTTTAATTTGACTCATCATCATCCAAGTTGTACGGCGTCAGGAAGCCGTACACGCCAGCTGTGCTCAAGTCACTTAAGAAAGAATCAAAGCATATAATCGACAAGTGAGAGTGTGTGGGTGCGTACTGTGCGCGGCGCGGCGCTTGGCCGTCTTCTTGTTGGGCCCGAGGCCGGTGGCGGCGTGCGGCGGCGCCACGCACTGCACGAGGAACTCGCGGCGGCGCGCGGCGCCGCGCTCCTCCAGCACGCGGTACTGCGGGCTGCGCGCGCGCGCCGCGTGCCGCGCCACCGCCAGCCGCGAGATGGGGTTGTCGCCGCCGCAAGCCGCACCCGCCCCCGCAACCGGGCTGCTGCCCTCCTGAGATTCCTGCGTTACGATAAAGGGATTTTTTGGGAGTTTTGGCGGGAAAACGAAAGAGATCGCGTCACTATCAATTACTTGACACTGACTAATACACAAAAGTGTGGAGCCAAAATAAAAAAAAAGTTTTGGAAAATAATACATTCGTTTTCCCGCTTAAACGGTTTCCAAAACTTGTGTTATTTTCCGTGTTAGTGCATAAAATTGGTGGTATTTTATTCGTGCTGGATTACAGGCGTGAGTGTGGAAAAGTGGTGTAATGATGGTGAAACGTTTCTTTTTGTGTTGTTTCCGAAACTCAATAGAAGCTTCTGGTAATGTTGCCACACTTTACTTGGAGTATGACTTGACTAGACTATGACTTGGACTTGACATATAAATATGCATATTAATAAACTTGAAAAATTATCAATTACTTGACACTGGCTAAATACACAAGTGTGGAAGCAATCCAAAAAAAGGTTTTTTTTAACGGTTTGTTGTTTTGTACCTTTACAGAGTTACCGGGCGGGGCTTGGGCCGTTGCCGGGATAAGAGGATCGAGAAGACTACGTCCACTAGAAGAGTGGACCCTATTGAAAGTCGCGATCTCTCTAGCTAACCTACAGGCCTGTAACCTGTCGGCCAAAGACCATACAATTCCACCATCAATGGAGCAGATGGCTCCACTGCATACCTTATTTCATAGCTTTCTGTGTAATTTTTTCCACTTGATAATATATTTTTTATGTATAGCTGCTTTACCATAGCTGGGATTCCTTTTATTTATAGTTCTTACAAAAATGGGACACTTAGGTCCATATTACAGAATGATGCTCAGTCATTGATCAGTGCTCAAGCAGAGATTTCATACACTAATTGATGACTTTATGAATGAAATCTCTGCTTGAGCACTGATCGATGACTGACCATCATTCTATAATACAGACCTTAGTGATTTTTTTTTTTTTTTTATGTTACTGAATGATTTGACGAGCTAGCCGTTCACCTGATGTTAAGCGCCACGGCTGCCCATAACAGAACAGTGCAATCGGAACCCCAAAATAGAGTTTCGAGCAACACTGCACTGCGCACATCATCCTGAGACATCAGCACAGTCTGGTAATAAGATTACTCGACTGTGAGATCAGATCATAAAGTCTCAATTGCCCAGTAATTTCACTAGCTACAGTGCCCTTCAAACCGGAACACAGTAGTGCTTGCGCACTACTGCTTGGCGGCAGAATAACTGGCAAAGCGGTGGTACCTACCTAGACGAACTTTGCAACAAAGTCCTACCACCTAGTGGGTAAGTAATGGACCTTAATATCATGATGATGTGCGCAGTGCAGTGTCGCGTGAAACTCTATCTTTTGGGGTTCCGAGTGACACTGTTCTGTTATGGGCGGCCGTGTTGCTTAACATCAGGTAAACGACTAGCTCGTCACATCATTCACTAATATAAAAAAAAAAAAAAAAAAAAAAAAAACTTACTTCATTAACCTTGATGAGGTTCCTAGGTTTCTTCTTGGCGGGAGGGTGCCGCCGCTTGTCCTGTTGCAGCCGCGGCCGCAGCAGCGCGGGCGGCCACCGACGACGCATTTCATCGAGCATTTTCTCTGCTGCGCGCCGCTTCGACACCTTCTTTCCGTTGCCTTCGCCTTCCGTTTCCATGTCGCCTACGGTGCATGCTGTCACGAATACCTTGAAGGGAAGATTTGTTAATGAGACTCACAGAGCAGGAAAAAAATACTTTAGAGACGCTTTCCTTGACTCTGCATATGACGACGGCAACGTCCAGTTATAAACTCTATGCGCAGCGGGCAGTACCGTAATTTACCCTGTGGTGGCATTTAAATTTATTACAGTGGCAACACCGGCAACTGTCATCGCTTCCCCACCCATCTGGCTATATAAAGGGAGTGCTCGGTGTACTACGAATCATTCTTGCTCGGGACACGGCGCGGTGTGGACATGCTGAAGGCCTATAGTTATATAGGTTGCAACCTACGCACAACCCATCATCCTATACATACAATTCTAGCGTGTTACGTTTTAGAATAAAGCCTTACAAATACATAAACATAAAACAAGTTTAAACAAGGCTTAGACGGACGTCCAACATGTTTTAACATTTGTTAAGCCTTGTTTAAATCTTTTGTGTTTACACCATTAAAGTTTACCTGCGCAGATGATATAAAATGTAATCTAATGTCAAGACATTACATTTATGCAACTTCTGGCGGATTCGAAAAAACCAAAGCGAAAAAGAAATTATTATGTTTCATGTAACATATATTTCAATATACTACCTTCATTTTAACATAATAATTTTTTTATTGTTGCTGTATTTTGTGTTCCGTTTTTTGTGTAACCGTGTCATCCTTATACATCGTTATAAGTTTCACTCACATTCTCTCTCTCTCTCTTTCTCTCTCTCTCCCTCTCTCGGTTACTCACTCACCCTCATGTGCGGCGGGCCTCGCTCCGACTTGACTGTGAACTGCACAGTGAGGTTCCGTTTGAGTGCTAGCTCGTGCACTAGCGACACTGGAGACTTCACGTCCGATGTCAGTGGATCGCCGTTTTCTTCTGCAAATTAAGGTTTTTGAATTCAATAATATAGTACTGTGAAATATTGTAGTAATTATTAGTATTATGTATTTGTTTTGCCGAATTGGAGGGAGAGTAATATAAAATATTGATAGAGTGTGCAAATGCGATCCTCGAATGCCAAAATTTTTCTGTAGTAGTAAGTAGTAGCATTGGAGTTTTAGCGGGAAATCGAAAAAGATCGCGTCACCGTATTGTATTATTTTCCAAAACTTGTGTTATTTTCAGTGTTAGTGCATAAAATTGGTGGCATTTAATTCGTTAAGTGCTGGATTACACTTTTTTTTATTACACTTTTTTGTTTAGGCATGAACGTGGGAAAGTGGTACAATGATGGTGAAACGTTTCTTTTCGTGTGGTTTCCAAACCTCCATAGAAGCTTCAGGTAAAGTTGCCACCACTTTACTAGGAGTATGATTTGACTAGACTATGACTTTACTTGACACATATAAACATATTAAATAACTTGAGAAAATATCAATGATTTGACACTGGCTAAAGACACTAAAAGTGAGGAGCCAAAACACAAAACAATCCGTAGTAGGGACCTGCGTCGGCGTCGGGCGGCGGGTCGAGCGCGTGCGGGGGCGCGCGGTGCGCGAGGCGCAGGTCGTGCAGCGCGCGCGCGGCGGCGTCGTGCCGCGCGGCCTGCGGCGTGGCGCCCTCGCCGAGCCAGGCGCGGCCGCCCACGGCCAGCCGCACGCGGTACACCACGCCGGCGCCCGCCAGCGGCGCCCAGCGCGCCCGCAGCCCGCGCGCGCCCAGCGCCACGCCCGGCACCGTGCTGTACACCGCCGGCTGGCACAGCTTCATTGCCAGCGCGTTCAGCTCCACCGTCGGCATCACTGCGGGAACATCACCAGCCTGTTACCATTACAACTTACACAACACGTTCGCTGTGCCACGCCGCGCTGTTAGTGTAATAATAATAATATGTGTGGACATCTCACACAACGCCATCTAGCCCCAAACTAAGCAAAGCTTGTGCTATGGGAACCAGATAACTGTACAATACTTAGATACTTTTTTGTTTGTAAATACATGCATAGAATACAATATGACACCCAGACACAGAACAAACACCTATGTTCATCACACAAATGTTTGTCCTGAGTGGGAATCGAACCCACAACCCACAGTTCAAAAGGCAGGGCTACTACCAACTGAGCTATAGGGCTAGTGTGTTTATTTATTTGGCACACAAAACAGAATATAATCAAATGATTCCGTAGCACACCAATCGCTCCCTTTATGTAGCCAGATGGATTGGGGAGCGATGACAGCTGCCGGTATTGCCACTGTAATAAATTTAAATGCGCTCGCCGCCGCGTGCTGCGCGCGCTGTATTGACGAACGTTAACGTGTAAGGTAGTGGAGTATCGTCGCTGGGGAGTGCGGTACCGGAGTGCCTGTGGTGCGCGTGCGGCGGGGAGTGCGCGGCGGCGCGCGGCGGCGGCGCGGGGAAGCTGGTCGCCGAGAGCGCCGCGCTCGCCGCCGCGTGCTGCGCGCGCTTTATTGACGAACCCTGCAATGGAGAGTCCCACTTTAACATCAACCTTATTACCTCCACTGGTGAACATAAACCTGCGACATCTGAGACCAGCTGGGCAATCACGTAACTCGATTGCAACCCATAGAAACACATATTTGTATGGATTTGACAGTTTGAATATGCAGTGAATGAGATAGTTAGTATGGAAATATCTCTTGTTGCATTGCAATCAAAGTTTCGTGATCACCCCCCCTGGTCACAACGGAAGCTATAACAACTCTGCAAATATTGACATTACCTAATTCTCAATTTTGAACAGTTCTGAGTAGATTTCAAGTAATTTTAGATTGATCTTAGCCGTAACTAACTCTTACCTCAGCTGTGTATTCTTCAGTATCACCCAATCGGAGTGTTACTGTGAATACTTTCTTGTGAGCTGGTCCCGTTTCTGATGTGAGGCGGTATTGGTGCTTAATCTGAAACATTTCAAACAATCATTCGTTTTCACTCACTAACAATTTGCTAAAATTAACAAGGCAAGACCTTGTGTGTGGGTATTTTCACAGGTCATTGTAACCTCAATTATCACCTGCACAAAATCGGTTCCAGAGATAGCCCTTGGGGTTGCATGCAGGAAAATGAAACCGTGGAATATATGCTGCTATATTTCACAGCCACAGAAGATACAAGAGAAACCACTCATCTACTAAATGGTTGTCCATTTAGTAGATGAGTGGTTTCTCTTGTTCTTGTGAACAACGACCCCGGAATCGACGGCACTCTGTCTCCAAACCACCCATACAAACAAATGCAACAACACTGGAACAGTTGTGCCAGCAACTCAAGGCAGTGCCAATATGGCTTGCATCAGTAGTGAGAAAGAGAACTTCTTTTTCATAATACAGAATTTTCCATCTATCTATTGTCGTATTATGCGTTATTATGTATTTTATATGTCAACACAACCATTATTTGTGATTGAAATTAATGAGATAAAAGTTGCAGTGGTGAGCTTACCTTATTGTACCTGGCCAGCTCGTTGACCAGGCACATGGGAGTCTTCTCTTTACTGTTGGCCGGAGTGCTGGGCGCGAGCGGGCGCGGCGCCTCCTCCGCGGCCGGCGCCTCCACCGCCGCCTCGCCCGCCGGCGCCGGCTCCGCGCTCGCGCCGGCAGGGGGCGGGGCTGCGTTTAAAATAAGAATACGATTGGCGTTTGACCAATAAGCGATCATTTCATAAGCAGCAGGGTTAGAATGAGGTTTACAAAATGGAAAAGCAAGTTTAGAAAAGAGTTTTGGCGGGAACGCGAAAAAGATTGCGTCACCGCATCGTATTATTTTCCAAAACTTGTGTTATTTTCAGTGTTAGTGCATAAAATTGGTGGCATTCTATTCGTTAAGTGCTGGATTACAGGCGTGAGTGTGGGAAAATGGTATAATGATGGTGAAACGTTTCTTTTCGTGTTGTTTCCAAAACTCCTTAGAAGCTTCAAGTAAAGTTGCCACCACTTTACTAGGAGTATGACTTTGACTAGACTATGACTTGACTATGGCTTGACTTAATGACTTCGACTGTGACTTGACACATATTTGCGTGAAATATCATTAACTTGATAATTATCAATTACTTGACACTATATGATATCGCCCAATCGATAATATAAAAAAAAATGTTTAAGTTACTTTTTAGACAAACATTGGTCTGCGATGAGATATTTGGTTTGGATTTCATCTGACAATATCAATCAATACTTATATCCCCTCTCTATACAGATATATTTATATAGATAGAGATATACTGATATCTCCTTCTCTACGTAAGAGTTACGTTTCATATATTACTGTAGGGGCAAGAGAGATGGGAGCTGAAGAAATTTTACTTCAGTCGTGTAATCTAAAGCACACTCGTCTTTCTAATTGTAATTACGTTTTGTGCATAAATAAATAATACTAGTACTTGGGGAAACATTTCGCACCCCATATTACAAAAACATATCGGCTTTTAGCTGCAAATGTTTCCAAACTGATTTGAGTGGGTATAAAACTTGATTATAAAAATAAACTTGACACTGACTAAATACGGGAATCGCATAAAGCCAAACAGTTTACCTGTGTGTGTGTGCGTTGAGTGTTGCGGCGGAGTGGACGATGCGTATGTGTGCGGCACCGCGTTGTAAGGGCCGCCCATGTACCCGCGCCGCATTGGCTTCATCTGATGCTGGAACCGTATAAAATGAACAAATACAATGCTAAAACCCTTAAAAGAAAAGACCTGAAAAGAGCAGACATTCCTATTGCACACTTTCAAAGTAGTTAAAAAACAATGTTCTGAAATTTCCGTTGGAAGCGCTTTTTAATAAATGGCACCCGCAGTTTCAACGCAATACTAACACTAGATAATCGGGGCCTCATTCCGCTGCGCCATTGACTCTTCTGATAATGGGAATTAGGTCGAAAACATCAGTAGTTAGAAGTTTTAAGCACTAAGAACATCATCATTATTAGCTCAGATTAGTCTACTGCCAAACACAAGCCTCTTACAAGGGACGCCCTTGAACCAAATCTCAAACTCTACTCTTCCAGTTGCTATTACCTCCATACGGTATGTCAATGCTCCATCTACTTGATGGGCGTCCTAAACTAGGTGTACGGAGTACAATACCATTTGCAACTCTGCACATTCAACTCACTATATTCCTCAAAACCGTGCCCTTATATAATAATATGTGTGGACATCTCACACAACGCCATCTAGCCCCAAACTAAGCAAAGCTTGTGCTATGGGAACCAGATAACTGATACAATACATAGATACTTTTTTGTTTGCAAATACATGCATAGAATACAATATGACACCCAGACACAGAACAAACACCTATGTTCATCACACAAATGTGTGTCCTGAGTGGGAATCGAACCCACAACCCACAGTTCAGAAGGCAGGGCTACTACCAACTGAGCTATCGGGCCAGTCTCTATACGTCGCGACAGATACACGCGCGAGTGGGGGAATCGGCTAAACTCACGGCTGTAATTCTTTGTGTCTATTAAAATATAACTTCAGAAATTTTTACATCTACTTTTACTACTAAGTGTTGTGTACCTCAACTATACGCAATACTAGGTACACCTCAATTTCAATTATTCACGGTAGACCATGCGCTTTCAAACCAACGGAATACGACAGCTCTTCGTCATTGACTTTTAAAATTATGTGCGGAATTTGGGTACGTCCTAGAAGGATAAGTGCTAAAAATGTTATTGCACACTGGCATAAGTGAGTATAGTCAGCTTAAGGCCGGGTTGCTATTGTTTGCTGAAATAAAAATCTTATCTTAAAATAAATCTATATCTTATATAATAATAAATAATATAATAATAATAAACGCCCAACGATCACATACATAGATCCTGGACCCTAACTAGGATTCCCTGTGTCTAGGAACCCAGAAACTACGTGGACCATGGTCCCACAACACCCAGAAACAAGTATTTGGGCTTTTTTTTCTGTGCACAAATACTTGTCCTGTCGCGGGATTCGAGCCCACCGCCTCCGGGTTATGAGCCGATCTGCTCAACCGCTACACCACAGAGGCTGACAACAAATATTACCGGCGGTAGGTGATGCTGCTGCGGCGGGTGGTGCATGGCGCGGATGGCGTGCGGCGGGCGCGGCGCGTGCGCCACCGGCACGCCGAGCGGGCCCAGCGCGTGCCCGTGCGCGCCCAGCGCCCCGCCGCCCGGGCCCAGCGGCACCCTGCACCAGGGTCACTCTCACATCCACATACAGTGTAAATAAAATAAATATAAACAATCAGTGTGCTTTAGACTACGCGACTGAAGTAAAACTTCTACAGCCTTATTAATAAACGGGTATTAGTCTCGGATTAGTTACTTCAGCTTTTGTCCTTTTTTTGCTACTGGAATATTTAGCTGGATCGAAAGAGATAAAAGATGGTGTAACTAATCTAAAGCTGGTTCGTGTTTATTAATAAGGCTGCTATGGTTTAGCTCCATCTATCGGCCGGTATAAATTTGTTTTTGCTTTGTTTAATGTTAATGTTGCCATCTTGAAAATTGTCATTTTACCGGACATACCAACATAATAATACAAAGTTTTTAATTTTTTATGTTGACCATGGATGACTATGTGAACCAACTTCAACTTCCGTTCGCCTTCATTCACCAGCTTATTCCCCAAGTCAAGCGTGCGTAAAGAAGTTTTATTCCTAGAAAGCCTTATTATTCCGTGATATTTTTGAAATCGTATATTATTATCATATTTTTTTCTCTTGTCTATCCTAATTTTATCCTTGCTTCTATGCTGGTTAGCATAGGAGCAAGCTTACTTTTAAATCAAGGACCCCCTTACGGGTAAAGGCCTGCTCCATAGAAATCCAGTTTTCTCTGTCTTTTGCTTCCTGTATCAACCATATCTCGCTATTACTCTTATTTCATCTGACCATCTGTTCTCTCTAAAGGTGCCTACCTCTTTTTCTTTTCCCAACATACAGTATACAATTACGTTTATTTTTTAAGAGTTAATCTGACTTAATCGCCCTAACTACTGAAAAGTGCCGTTGTGATCCTAATCAGATCTTCACCAAATGTATATGGGAGCACCGCGCAAGGTTCTTCTACCGAACAACTTTTGTAAGAGTAAACTCGTAAATCAGTCCAGAAATCTCGGAGAAATCGTTGAACATACGAGTATTAAAACCCCACTAGCCTCGCCCCTGCACCAATGTATACACTGCCCACGATATTATATAGTGCTGGATCATCCGGTGTGTGCACCCAGCTAATGACTTTCAAGTTATGTGCGTAATTTGCGCTCTAACAACTGCTAAGGAAAACGTAAGGAAACCAGCAAAGAATCGCGAACATGTGTCATCCACCAATCCGCTTGGCCATAATATATGGCCATATATTATGGCCATATATTATAATATTATGGCTGTACTGTACGTTTGTTCGCAGCGTGCTGGAGTATGCATCACAAGTGTGGAATCCTAGATATGACAAGTATGTAATGCGAATGGAAAGAATCCAAAAAAAGTTTATCAAATATATATGTTATCGCCTGAAACTCCCGTATAAGTCTAATAATTATTTGGAACTTTGTAAGAAACTCCACTTTCTTCCTCTCTTTAAAAGAAGAGAAATTGCTGATATAACTTACCTACTCAAAATTTGTTCAAATGAAATTGATTGCCCCGAACTCTTATACAAAATAAACTTAGTTGCCCACTCAAAATCACTGAGATTTAATTCCATTCTAAGTGCACCGGTAGTTAACACAAACTATAGACAAAACTCGTATTTATGGAGGGCCAGCAATGGGTTTAATGTACTTGATAAGCGTCTTAACTTTGACCTATTCTGTACAAGCGTGGCGTCGGCCAGGCAGTGGTTGAGCAGTGAATTTTTTGACTAATTTAATTACCAATAATTAACTGTAATATTTTTAGTTACTAGGCTAGCTGCTACCTTTGTGTATAGCTATTCTATAACTTAGTAATTAATACCATGCAGTGCGTATGTAGTTAGTGCTCTTAGGTGTTCACTTTATTTAAATTGTACTCTTTTTTGTCTATCCGTGAGGACCTTTAATTGGCTTCTTTTTTTGTAAACGTGTGTCTGTTGTAATTATAACAGCTGTTGGTCTTCCAAGAATAAAATAAATAAATAAATAAATAAATAAATAAATATAATTGGCCATAAGGTGGCACAAATTTCAGCCGGTGGTTTTTATAATAGAAGATACTCTTCACATCTACGGTTCACGCCTAATTGTTTTTGAGAAGTAGCACTCATTCTCTTTTTTATACTATCCAATGATATCCATTGAAATTATCTGAGGATACCCAGTAACAGCAACCTATATTAAATGTTACAGTTTTGTACAACCAATCTAGAGTAGTAACTCTCGAATTCGGTAACAATTTGTCTTAACACAATTTCATAAGCTCTTGAGACTTACGTACATTTTATCATAGACGCCCAAAGAAATCAATCCACAGAACTGTCGCACATCACATTTTATAGGTAACAACAAAAATGTATAAACGTTTAATGTCAGGTAAAAGGTGAGACAAAAGCAGTTTAGGGATACATCATACACTGAATTATTGAAAAACTGAATATTGTCACAAATTACAATTGATTTCCGAGACACATTGAACCCGTTTCGCTTGGAGACTACGCAAAGAACACCTTTCTGTCTGGGAGCAGTGTGTGCACTGTATACTGTACTGTTATTACAACTGGCCGGTGTCCCCCATCCCCCCGTCGGACCCCATCAATGGGGTGCGATATATTAGTGACAACGAAGAAAGAACCCGGTCTCAACTTCAATAGAGTCGTCATATGTTCCTTTATGCATCCCCTTTCAGGACCAGTTTAAGTGACAAAGAGTGCCGCAAAAGACCCTCGACGTATCAACAAATTACACATAATTTGCATGTCAATGCAGTCTCTACTCCATGGTCGCAAATAAAACACTGTTATTTTATAAAAGTGTCGAGAATGACCAGAATAACGCATTGAAAAACCTGTAGTGTCGAAGTCGGAGTGACCAGAATAAAACATTACAATGATTTTTGAATTCAGTAAAAATTTATTTGCATAGTGACAAGGGTTTAAGGTTCAGGTTGCAATGTTTTAGATTTATATAAATTGAAATTTGAATGAATTATGTGGCATTATCATCGATTCTGTTGTAAAAAGTAACTAAACTTACAATTGACATTCTAAAACAATACCGGTCCTTGTTTTTTTTAAATCTGTAATTGACAAAAAATTTGAAACCATACAATGCATGCAATTATATTTATTTACGGAATTTAAACAACAGTATTTATACTAGGTACATTAAAATCTCTGCAATCACCAAGCCACCTGCCAAGCATGGATATTATTTAAACAAATCCCCCCTATGATAAGCATACAAAGTGGGGTGTTATGGGATGGGCTAAGTTCAGCATAGGATCTTTCCTTTGAAGACGTGAAACAATAGTATAGTATAATTATAGGACAGGAAACTTGCCAAAGCCAAAGCAATGACCTCTTCATTGTATTCCAATCTGTTTATTAGTTATAGCTTATAGTTAGCCTAGTAGAGGAATCAGGCTGTGCACAGAACAGTCTACAACACCAAGACACTTAAGATCTATGATTTAAAACAATATCACATCATTTAGTACTGAGAAAATTATTTTTTCGCCTTTATTAATCAATTTATAGGATTGGCAGCACCATCTATTGAGATTCTTCAAAATCAACCCATGTCGCATATCAATAACACATAATATGCTGTAAAGTATGTATTAGTCTTAACACATAATATGCTGTAAAGTATGTATTAAGTCTGTATTACTTCACCAATCTAAAGTTTCTTAATCATATGTGATTAAAATTTCTGCTTTACATAAGAATTAATGTACAAAGACACTTATCACAAACTTTGTTGCAAAAATGTTTGTACCACTTTATCCCAGAATATTATAATGCAATAATATCTTTTATAGGTCTGTCATACTATTTGACTATTAGAGAAATAAATATTTCATTAATGCAGGTTAATAGATCACATTGATAATTTAAAGAATAAATTAAAACCGGTAAATATTCCCAAATATCAAGTCCTGCCATGAGCATTTGCTTAATGTGAATACTCACATATGTTCGTTATGAACATTTGTTTGATCCATCACCTGCTTGATTCACTATATTAATGTGCCAAATATTTAACTTTAAAAATTCACGCATTGAGTAAATGCTCATGCCAGTTGGTACCTTTAGAAGCTAAAAGACATATAACATATAAAAATATGTACATGGTGATAGATATGTTACACAGTCATGTAATGCACATGTCAATAATACACCTTTTCTTAATTTTGTTGCACTAATATCTTACATTACTATTTAGGTATTTAAAGATTATTTTAACTATCAATTATATTTAGAACAGGAAAGCGTTGAATTTCCAAACATATGTTAACCATTTGACTACTTTTTAAAATAATATGGTTGGATTGATAACCAAACTGCTAGTACTCATGCATGTGCACTTGACACCGGTGCTCCAACTACTACTTTTGACTGTAATATATACATATTTTGCTTACTACATTGACTGTATACTTATTGTTAGTAACTTTGATTCTGAATTTCCAATATATAATAAATGAGATTAATATTAGCCCTTTTTTTATCTTAGTGAATGATGTGATGAGCTAGTTGTTCACCTGATGTTAAGCGACATTCAGAACTCTAAAATATAAAGTTTCGCATGACACTGCACTGCACACATCATCCTGAGACATCAGCACAGTCTGGTAATAAGATTACTCAACTGTGAAACAGATCATAGTCTCATTTGCCCAGTAATTTCAATAGCTACAGTGTCCTTCAAACTGGAACACAGCAGTGCTTGCGCACTACTGCTTGGTGGCAGAATAATTGACAAAGTGGTGGTGGTACCTTCCTAAATTAACTTTGCAGGAAAGTCCTTATAAATATTACAGTTTTTTGGTATATAAATATGAGTATTCAGTTCAACTACCCAAATAAACCAATGATGTTAACATTTTAACTTCTAAACTGAACATGCACAGACTTTGAAGTTTTTTTGAAATAGGATCACTTTCAGCATGCTGTATGGTTTAAATACAAACACCTGTGGGTTGCAAGCCCATACAAAATCCATGATTTTTCTCTTTGAGTCCTCAACTATTTGAAAAAAAAAAACTAATCAACTTTGAGTTTGAATATTCTTCTTCATTAGATTTCACAATTAGGTATCTTGACTTGTAAATTCTTATATACTTTCACGCAGCAAAAATGGGTCAGTAATTAACTACAGGTAATAGCGAAACGTCTAACCTAGCGCAAGGGAACATAAGTTATACTAGCAAATAAAATAGTAAAAAGCGGACGTTACCTAGTGAGTGTTACGTGCCTGTTCTCTCCGTGAAGAGGAGGTGGCAGCGTATGATGCGCAGAGATAGCGCGGTGCCCCGGCAGGTGCTGCGGCGGGTGCCCCGACATCGCCTGATGATGCATGTTCGGGTGATGCATCATCTTGAACCACTGATACAAAGATACAAACAATTCAGCTCGTCAACACCAATTTCACTTAACCGGAACAGAGTTTATCACAAGTTTTCCTTACCTATAATGTATCCCGCTAACAATATAGTCTTTCAGCTATGTAATCGACATAAATCCGCTCACGATTTACGCCAATTTCAATTTATTTTGGCAAACAGTAAAGAAAATCGTTTTGTTCAACATGCGGCCATGTTAAAAATGTTGCTACTGTCGATTTTTTTTTCTACTAATACTATGTAAATGGTACTACTAAAACTACTAAATGTTTTAACACGTTTTGAATGGGTATAAAAAGCATATAATTATTTTGCTTATTATTTATTATAAGTGATCATTAATACTGTGGCCTTTACACAGAATTCGCCCTATTTACGTAGGGATGTTTATTATACTACCCATTTTGCTCTAGCCTGTGTCACAGAACGGCATCCATGTCAGTCAACCATAATGCGGTAATTCCAAAACTTTATAATTTTATTAAAAGCTAGCTGGCCTAGTTTTTCACGAGCAAATAAGTAAATTAGTTTAACGCCTTACTTAACCTATCCAAACGTAAAAGAACGTTCCATTTATTCATCCTTTTCCCCTATCCCTTCCTTCTATAGGATGAGGACCTCTTGAAGAACTATAGGGTCTGTGTGTGGTGTAAAGCATACTCGTTTAAAAAAAAATATATTTATGTAATTGGTATTTAGGTCAATGATTGGTCGATGCGCAAAATATTTTTTTTATGGGAGTGAATCGAGGATGTACTCCATCAATCAGCCGGTATAACTTTGTTTAATGATAATGTCACCATCTTGACAATAGTGAATTGTCATTTTACCGGACATACCAACATATTTTTTTAAACTTTGTTATGTTGACAATTGAAGGGGTGAGAACAAAAAGAGTTTAACTGATTTTTTTCACAAAATGACTTATGGGTATTGTTGGATTCAGCGTGAATATCTACAGTAATAGATTCTCAAAATACCGAAATGAAGCTTAAGTCTCGAGATTTTGAGTCTAAAAACGGTTTATGTCACCGGAATACAGTTCGCTTTGCATAAAAACATTATTACATTTATTTTATTATATTTTTACAGTAATTGTATGAATTAGTACTATATTTAGTATTTTAAAATAGAATTAAAACATTTTCAAGCAACTGAAACTTACATAAACCATTTCTATTACTTTATACGCACTCTACATTAAAATGACGCCGTTGAAGTTTAGTCAATTTTCTCGAAACTATCAATTTGACAGTTAAACCCTTTTTATTCTCAACCCTTCAATTGAGATCTACGTGAACCAACTACTTTCAACTTCGCCTTCGCCTCTCCAGCTTATTCCCAAAGTCAAGTGTCGCATAGTTTTACTTCAATGATAAAAAAAAATTGTTTGCGCATATTTTGGAGGACATATGAAATCTCTGCTTGCGCACCGATCCATGACTGAGCATCGTTCTGTAATACGGACCTTAGTGACTGAATCATAGGGTCGAATTCTGAACGCAGTATTTTTCTTGACGTGACGTATATCGTCAGGACACAGATGCTCATTTGTCGGCGGGACTATAATTATGTTTAGATTTTTATTGTATTCTTTTAATGTGATTTTTATAGATATATTATAAAAAACGTAAACTTAAGATATGAAAATATATTATTATGAGTAAAATAATATGCATAATGATATTAAAAAGTTAAACATATCCAAAAATATCATTTAATTCACTTACACGACAAAATTATAATTCAGTTTGACAAATGTAAAGAAAAACAATAGACATGAAATGGAAATAATCTTCATCATTATTGATTTGTACATCAGTTAAGTTAGAATACACTGGTTCAATCTCCTGCAACGATCCATCCAAGGTGTCATTGCTATCCGTGGTGGTTTCTGCCCAGGACACGCGCTTTGAACTTCTAACAGTTTCTTTTTTCTTATCCGAAGTGGGAGTGGAGTGGGAGACGGGAGAAGGCGGGCCTTTGATCGGCGTTAGCGCGCACTTGTCTAAGTAATGTTTTCGGAGAATATACTCGCGCATAGAGCCAGTGCTTGATCGTTTCGGCGGCGGGGGCGGAGGTAGTTCCCTCTCGTTCTCGTCAACGGATTTTATTTCCTTTCTCGCTTCCTCGATTCGCCTGAGTTCTCCGTCGTCAGGTGCTAATGGCCAGGCGCCGAGCTTGGTCCGGTAGAGGTGCGGTCGCGAGTGGGCGGCGCATAAGATGCGTTTGCGCACGAAGTCATGGAACGGTGTCAGCTCGGAGCCCAGCTCGCGACGGACTAGCTGCTTGTGACGGGACGGCACGTTAGGGTCGCGGACTGCCAATAGTGCCTGGATAATGGAAGGCAATTTTAATTTTGAGGGTAGTTAAAATATAAAAAAAATACTTTTGATCAAGCCTGTATTTCATTATTTATTAGAGTGAACGCAAAGATGCGATAGTATTTGGGATTTAAGCCTGATCACTCTTTATTTCTGTTCTACATGTATAATGGTGTAAGTGTAAAATTATTACAAGGGTGTACGCCGAAAACAATAAATAATTTAATAGTACATTGGTGTCGATTCTGTGTCGCATTCTCTAAAACTAAAGTAAATTTAAAGTATGGCGGTACTCTTCTGATAAAGGGGAAATGAAAAAGACGGAAATATTTTAATTTATTTTAACTTTAGAGTATGCGACACAGAATCGACACCAAAGAGACTGTAAATCTGTCACCCATGAAATTGGTTCCAATCACTGTAAAGATCCTGCAAGTATCTACTATTAAAAATGCAGTGAACAACCGTGAAAGTTTAAAACTGCGTTTTGCAAATAATAAATCAAACTAGCTGGAAACAATCACAGACTAATTTTATTGATTTTGAAATTTCTTTGACATAATAATACATTTTATTTTGTAGGAATAAGCACAAATTTATTCTTAGAATGGTTTTGTAGGGTGAAACTAAGGCGGCGCCTCTTAAAACTAATAATACTTAACTATGTTTATAAATATCAAATTCTATTTAAATCATAAATTTTAGGGTAGATGAAAAAAAAACATATCGCTTTACTTTGCTTTTTAAATATTTAGCATGAGTCACAGACAATTACCTGTGAAGCTAGCAGGGTAGTGGTAGCCTCCAGCGCACCAGCGACTAGCCTCTCATTCAGCACGGGGAGTGCACTGGCAGCAGATGATATACTGGTGAGGGACTCGCTGCGGTTGACCCGCTTGGCGTCCCCGGGGGACCCGCACGAGCAGGCGCGGCGGCGGCCGGCGCGGGGGGACCGGGACCCACTGCCTTCCTCCGAGTGGTACGACTGGGGAAGTTATACTGTTGCTTAGTTTGGTATAACAAAGAAAATATCTTATGATAGAATGATAGAGGTATTTCTATTGCTCTCTCATTCCCGCTGCACTTCATCTTGTTCTGTGATATGGACTTTACTTAGACATAATGGTGGAAGTGAGAGAACAATATTTTTTACCTTTCGTCAATATCGTTTTTTCAATGATTGATTGACATCACGGAATAGGACTGGCTCGATTGTAACTCTAAAAATCAAAAAAGAAATTATGCAAAACCTTAAACTAAATGTAATTGGACATTTAAAAAAAAGTTGCTGTCCCTTTTATATTAAATCGAAATGACAAGGACCGCAATCGTTTTAGGCCTGTCAAATAAACTTTATTTTCGGTTTGCGGACAGAATAGAATTGACAGTTTCACGACACCAATGTATAATTGCCAACTTTCACGCACCGTATTAAATGTCTTTAAAGACTTGCATGGAAATTTTACAACTACATGGAAAAAGTTTCGAAAAAATATCGACTGTAAATTGACGTGAATTTAGTCGTTGTTACCAAAACTTACATGATTCAACGACCGAGTGAGCAAGCAAATAGCCGAAACCAGAGTGCCGAATGTCAGCTGCGGGACAGGGTCATACGATATCTTGGGAGTTCCAAAATGTAGTTCCACCAGCGGCTGCCACCGTTCCAAGTCCAGCCCAGGATCCGCAAGGACTGAGAGTAGGTCCGGGCTGAAGGATAGAAGGCAGAGGGTCGCCATATGGAGCACTTCTAAGGTCCTAGAAATAAGGCTGAAAACACAACGTAATCTGAATCTCGATGTTGTAGAATATTTTGAAGAGTATTTTGTATTTATTGTGGAAGAATTCTAAAGTGTAAACGGTGAGTTAGAAGGCGCGGGCACAAATCCCGCTGGTTGGTAATTTTTTTAAAACTTAATAACAATAATAACGCCCAACGATCACATACATAGATCCTGGACTCACAGATACAGATAGACACAGGGAATCCTAGTTATGGTTCAGAATCTATGCATGTGATCGTTGGGCGTTATTTATATTATATTACCTGTGCAATATCGAAGGTGCTGGATTGATGGATTCGTCAGGGGTTTGCAACGCGGGCTCCGTGGAGGAACGGCGCGAACGGAACATAATCGTCACGCACTGGTACAAGCATACGCTGATGCTACGCTGAAATATTTAAAAAAAACTTTGACAATGCCACGTCGCAAAAACACCAGTCTCTCTAGAAAACAAAAGACCATTCATTCTTTTTTTTTGCAATTTTAGTATCTATGTCCTGGATACAGGGCTAAAATAATCGCAATGAAATTACGACTTACCATAATCGCAATCAAGGATTGAATATTCTGAATACGCCATCTCGCTTCAAATTTCACCAACTGCAAGATCAGGTTTAACGTCGAAGCGCACAGGTTGACAGAATCCATCGTGAAGACCTGCCGCGGCAGCAATATCGCCTCAGCTAAATGCTCCAAGTGCACTCCAACGAAGGTGATAGCATCGTTGGCAAAAAACTGACCGTGCTTCATCACCATCATGGATATAAAGTCTAAGCTGAATCCGTAAACCCGCCACCACTCCTGAGGCTTCCACGTGTTGTTATCGAGCTTCGGCGGTAACAGCTGAAGCCACAGAAACTGATCCACATCCGCTATGAGTAGATCCTTCGAGAATGGTCCACGCGAGTACGCCGTCAGGCACCTCAGGGCTGCCAGCGACGTGTGGTAGTGACGACGGTTCTGCAAGCACGTCTGCAGGCAACATAACAGTTTGTTTATAAACCTGCTAGATTGGAACCACTGTGATAGTCCAGAAAACATGTCATCGTACAAATCGAGACACTGCTCTAACATTGCTAAAGAAAGAACTATGGGAGGAATTTCTTCTTTGACTTCGGAATGCTTTATGTCTTTTTTCGGGTCGTCCTTTATATCATCCAGCAGCTTTTCCAGTTCAATACTGTTTATGTTCGTTACAGATCGTATAATACTTTGAGCGGTGCTACTGTTAGCCTTGATTTCGTAATCTAAGCTGCTGATAGCGACCGTACAAATCGAGAGGATGGCGCGAACGGCCCTCGGGTGTAGACATTCGTAAACGGTAGCACAGTTATTGAGGAGGTTGTCGATCTGTTTCGCGCTCGCTTTTCTGTTGTCGAAGCAGTCATCTTTCCAATTCGATAGCATTATAACGTACAGCTCGGCTAATATGACTACGAGCCTTCCGTCGTTCAGTTCGTCGAGCTCGTTCAATAGAGCGTTCATGCAAGGAGCGACCATTTTAGTCTTGTGTGCGATGTTCAAACTGATTGGCATGCATTTGCAGAATATTGTAGCGAAATCCTTCCAAGACGTTAAGAGACCTAACCAGACGGGAACTTTGTCGGCCACTTCGGTTTCACTCCTCCCGTTGAACGAGAATACGTAATCGACCCACGTGTCTAAATGTTTCTTGTTCGTATCGAAAAACGTTTCGAGCACGTCTTTCATGTTCGCGTCAATTTTATCCCTCGACACGAACAATTCTATTCCCAAAACGTTGAATATCTGTGCGTAAGTTCTCAGCTCCGGTTGGATTTCTGAGAAGAGAGGGCTAGTCATGTGCTCCCAAAATTTGGTATTTTCTCTCAGTTTCTTTATTAATATTTGCATATTGTTTTTCCATAACGCATGGAATAGCGCCATAATACACGCTAGCAGCGGACTGTGCAAGAATTTGGCATCCTGAAACAAATTGTACAACACAAGACTTAGAATAGCACCTTGTGAAACTACTTTATATTGACTTTCGTTTAATTTAGCTTTAAGTTTCCGTTGTTTGTTTTTAAGTGATAATACTTACATATTTGACAGTCTGCAAATAATCAGCCATATACCCTAGAATACCTTCGTGCATAACATCAGTACGCACATCGGGTTCAGTCTTTTGTTGTACAGTCTTATCCTTCTCCTTTTCATCAGCTTTTTCCTTCTCATGATTCATCATAAAGAATGCCTCGGTAAGTCCCGGTTGCTTTCCTATACACGTTGCTACGAACTCTAAGATCGCAACTTTGAGCGTAATAGTTTCGTAATCGTCTCGCAAGCGGTCAAGGAACATTACGCGCACTTGGTAGGCGGTCATGTCTAAGGAACCGAAGAGGGACATTTGAAAACCCTGGAAGAAAACACAGTTTTATGACGAAATGATCAATAGGAGAACACAATTCTTGATTTGGAATTAAGATAATTATTAATTTATAAGTGCTATATTTATTAATATGCACAATAATTTATTAATAAATGCAAATAGTATATTTATTGGTACTTATTTCAAGTACCTCAAAATATTGGACAAGATACATTTTGGAACCGGAATATAAATCAGAAATTGAAAATATGTTTCATAACCACGACAAGAAATAAAGATACACTTACAGCACCAAATCTCTTCAGCAGCCTACAAGCCAGTACCGACAAGCTCTTATTGAAGGCATGGTTGATATAGCTAGCCACCTTCGGAACAACTTTCAACGAGTCCTTCTGTTTGTTCTGTGTGAATATCAAATGCTCAAGCGGTGTCAGCTCGTCCGCTCCTCCGACTAAAGACTTCAAACGGAGTGCGAACATGACTATAGCAACGCATCGTTGTATGGTCGATATGTATTGGGAGCTAGTTCCTGTTATCCAATTGGTTTCATTTGCTATGATGCGCTCTAGTTGGTCGTTACCTGGAGAAAAGTAGGTTTGATAGCGATTTAGATTAATCTTATTTCCTATTCTACTAACAATATAAATGCAGTAAATCCATGTATGATTTTTTTTTGGGTAATCATATACAACAGTCTTACACCTATCATTGAATTTTAGAGCATTCTGTTACAAATAAGTGCTGTATGGCTGAATGGATTTAAAAAAATGTATGTGTATTTTAAATTCATGTCTAAAAATAAGATATTTTTATCCCCGTGCCAATAAGACACTCCTTTTTCGAGTTCTGGTATGGCAACGTGATTTAGTGTTAAAAGTTTAAAACGTTCTTATGGCATATGCGCTTCAGGCAGAAACACTATTGAAGCTTGTTATCTCACCAATAGAAATAATCTTCAACAGCTCAATTGCGTTCTCGGTATGCAACAGGTTGTAGATACACGTCTGTTTCAGGAGCTTGATACTGGCGCTAGTTTCCTTCGTGTCTTGCAACACGAGCGCAATAAACTTGGCGCAACGTTCGAGCATGTTGCGCCGGTCGGCCGCGTTGCTGTAACGCCACCCGTACACGTTCGGGAACACCTCTTGCAGCACGAAAACGAGACCGGGGAGGATAATCTCTTTGGTGATTCGGTCGTCGTTGGATGCCTGGGGTGAACGATAATATGTGACAGTTTGACCGCTATTCTGATTAACAAAAGTAACAGACTACATACATTAGAAAAGCTTCAAATACTATGTCTAACAAAACTCAACTATCTCTATATCTACTCTCTCTGTATCTCTTAACAAAGTTGATACTATAGTATAGCAATGTTTTTTTAAACTCACAGTAGACACAACACAGTTTTTGGAACAGCATGCCTCTTCATTTGGTACACTTACATAGATCATCGAAAATTCTTGATACTTGAGAAAGAGTAATAAGAAAATTAGCTTACTGACATTAGATAATCTATTAAATGTATTGCATGAATGGAATCGTAACACCACCATGATAAATCTATTTATACATATCTCTACAACTCAAAAATTATCTTGGGTATTTTCCAAATAAGAGAAAATTTACAATTGTGTCCATTCTGTTCTGCAAAAACCTAAGCTAAACTTAATTTGACAGTCCTAGAACTATTGCGGTCCTTATCATTTTGACTTTTATGGCAGGGACAGCTACATTTCTACAGATTTCAATTAAAATTTAGTGTACGATTTTTGAACAACAGTTTTACACGGCTTTTAAAAATGAAATAAAATAGTTAACATACCTCATGAAAAGCGCATAGCATATTTATATAAGCCCCTAGGAACTTATATGAACCACTCGGTTGTTCGATAGTGACCAAGTACGAGCCAACAGTGGCTGAATCAAAAGATGCGCCGTTGGCATATTCTATGTATGAGAGCTTATGATTCAAGATCCGAGGTAAGAGACCCGTGTTTATCAATCTGAAAAAACAAGGTACAGATTAGATACCCTTTTCACTTGTAGATATTACAAGATGGCCTAGCATGCGCACCGCGAGAAAACTTGCCGTCACTGTTAAAGTGAGACGAACTTAGGCGCTACCATACTCTTGTCACGGTCTTTCTTGAGAAGAGAAGCGCTAAAGCGATAGAATGAGAGGCAACTGTTTAGGACAGGATTGTAGGGCTGTGCAAGCTGAACTACACTTTATTGCTTTGTAGCAAGAGTCGCTATTCATTTAAGTGCCTTCGCGGAGTGGATCTTCTGTACCTGTACTAAGTATAATATTACATAGTCTATGACTGTATTAGCCTTGCGCATTTTAGTTCGCGACAGGGAGCGCTCCTTTTAGTTCGCAGGTCGTCGGTGAACTAGGTCGTTCTTCTAGTTCACTAGTTCGCGGCAGGACCGAGAGCGGGTAAGACGATTGCTCTCAGCGATCTCTTGCCTGGTCCCGTAAGAGCGACCTACTTTGTTCGCAACAGCCAAAGAGCTGTAGTTATATCTACTACTATGCTCTATTTTGTTTATAAATTGTTATAGCTTCTGTTGTAATAACTACTAAATAGGTACAATTGCATATTAATTTATTAATTTAATGCCATTGCATGGTATTTAAGAAAAAAACATTTTTTATTAGTACCTATAGGTACTCAGTCTACTTAGGTAATGATATAAAAATATTATACTAGGTAAGTACCTACTAAAAATATGATATACCTAGGTACTTAGTTTCGATGAAGTATTAAGTAAGTATTTATTAAAACTATGTAGGTATTGTTAATGTTTGTTAAAGAAAAAATACTTTAAAATTAACCATCATTTATGTAATCAATATTTAAAATATTCTAAGTAAGAATGATATGTACGACCATCGCTCTCTCCCGCTCGCGACACGCGCTCGGAGCGCGGCGCGCTGGGGAGCGCGGCTCTCGCCGCCGCTCGCCGCAAGTCGGTCGGTCAAAGAACGAACGAACTAAAATCAGACGCAACTGACACCTAGTTTGCGTCGTTCGCTCAAAGGAGCGCTCTTTTGAACTAGGTCGTTCGCGACCTACACAAGGCTAGACTGTATCCTATGACTAAAGATCATAGTGCATACGGTGTCGTTTGTTGGTACCTAAGCTAAATTTCATTAAGGTTACTGCAGGTGTTTGGTCGTGCATACATAACAAACAGAAAATAATTCCTGTTAAAAGGGTTTAAACCGAGTTCAATCCCAATGAGAACATCATCAATGGTCAAAATCGAAATACGCATTATTAATGATAACTCAAAAACGACTTGTCAGATCATGATCTAATTTAAATGGGACGACACGGGAAGCATCATCTTTCAAATAAAAATAAATAATCAAAATCGGTTCACCCAGTCGAAAGTTCTAACAAACATCTTTTTTTTTTAATAAAGTCGAATTGAGAACCTCCTCCTTTCTTGAAGTCGGGTGAAAAATAGAAAATTCGATCATGGACGGGATTTCTGTAAAAAAATTAAGTCCAATATTTTTTGCAGCCACTGGGAATGCAGTCTGTAGAGCGCGTAATCCAGTGAGTTGGAAGATGCGGGATCAAATTCCACTGTTCGTTATTATAGTTAAGAACTACAATATCTTTGTAGAATATTCTATTATCAGTTCAGTTATATCTCAGAAAACGGTGTTAAAACATATATACCTCAAATGTATCTCCTTTGGAAACAGTGGTATCAAAGCTGTGCAGACTTCCAAGCATTCCATCAATAGAGGTAAAAGTGGCGAATCAGCCCTCATAAATCGTACCAACACATCAAACACCCCTTCACTAGGCACCACCAGGCTCTTAGGAATCTCTTTACCTGGCACCAATGCCGATATAACACCTTTCAACACCCTTGTCCCTTCATATATCCTCTGTAATATAATGTCGACACTGTTCTGGTAGTGCTGTTTTCTATCCAAAGCTTTGCCTATTTCGTTGTTGAATATCGTCCAGTAGGAGTAAGGCGTACGAAAGTGGATCATCGTGCCTTCTTTACGGTCGATGATGGTCGCTTTGGAGCCAGCCTCAATGCGGTAGGTGAGGTCTTGGATGGGGTAATACTCTCGGCCGATCATTGCGTCATCGCCTTCGATTGCGACTATTGGAACTGCGTTTGGATTGTAGATTTCTGAGTAGACCGGCAAGCTTTTGAGTTCGGCTAGCAGCTGCAAGAAAGAAGTCCGTTAAAGACGAAAATTGAAAGGAAATTCACATTATAAATTTCATTGTTTGACTTACATTTATCACACTAGAAGTCCCGGCCTGCGCCAGTCCCGCGGCCAATTTAGAAAGTGCATCAAAGTTATATGGGAAGAACTCCAACGCCGTATTCCACAATGATACCACTCCATACTCATCGTCTCTTTGATGAAGGTTCCAGAACTCGCAGGCTATTTCTGGTGTTTGCAGTAGGTCAGCACAGAGGTCCATGACTCCTGGTTGGTGGCTCAAAGTTCCGTCTCCATCGAATTTGTCACATAAGTCATTTAGCAAGTGGAATATGCGTTGGCGCGCAATCAGAGCGCATTTGGATTTGTCCTGAACAAAATATTAATAAACAATAGCTTATCTTGATAAAAAGTATCATTCTTTTCCATGTGAAGATGGGCTTAGCTGGTTATTTGTGAAAAGGTAATAAAACGACAGCTATCATAAATCAGAATAAATATCGTATATCATAATTCAGTATTTATTTGTGTGTACCGAAGATTCAATCCAAAAAGCCAACATATATCAATAGTGACTCTAACAATAGCGTAATAAAATTAAATGTAGCTTGCTGGTGCCACAAACCTAAATTTTTTATATTTCTATCGTGTATCCTCACGTACCCATCCACCTTTGCAGATTTTACGGTTGCAGAACCAACAGCAGAAATCTTTCGTACCTAAGCTTCCGAGAGAGCCAGGCTTAGACCATAAAGTATGATATTTTTTAGTCTGAATGAGGTTATTAATTCAAGAAATGTCGGACGAACGGATGCCAGCGCAGCTTTTAATTTTTTATAAAATGATTGAGAAAACTAAACCGTAAAATGTTTTCAGGATATTTCTAATTAGGGAAAACCTGACATTTTTTTCTAGGAGTATTTTTTTATATTTATGAAATAAGTGTTGCTTACAGACTAGGCCAAAGAGCTAACACTTCAAGATTGTACACTTAAATTAGATATCTTAATATAGGTATATAACATGTCAGGTTGAATGACTGTCTGTTGGATGAGCTATTTTATAATATTAACCCTTATGAAAGTTTGAATGCAAATATTACAACTGAAATTAAACACTCTGTTTTCTAAACTTTCCTTTTGTTCATTGGTGAGGTGTTATGTACATAAAAGAACCTAGTACTCACAGAAAGTCCAGAACTGTTGAGCATTTGCTGCAGGAATTCAAACACTTGCATCCTCAGAGCTGTGGCACCATAATGTTGGTATTGGCTTTCAAAAAGCTTAGCATGTTGCTGGCTCTGAAAGTATGCAATAAGGTGGTAAAATGGACATATCACCATTGGTGACAATCGTTAATATTTACTGCATAAATACTCCCCCAATTTTACGTTATTTTGATGGTGTAACAAAGTAAGCAATATAAATGACTGAAGTCAATTACATGCAGATATCTCTTATATAGATATATTTTCAATTCAAATATGGGAAAATATGATGTCAGAACCATTTCTAATAAATCACTTGCAGATACAATTTTCTTTCTCTTACTTGCAACGTCAACATCATCCATGTTATTAACATGGCGCTGTGTTCCGCATTCATTTGTAGTTTTGTAAGTTCATACTCTACAGATTCCTTTGTGCTGTCAATCCACGATGACACATGTTGACTGAAAATAAAGATCCAAGTCAAAAGTGATAAGCCACCAATGGCTATCCTTAGGTAATATACTAAAATCTAGCCATTTTGATAGGCTGGAATAATCAAAGCGACTACATTTTAATAATCTCCATTTTGGATAGCTGTAGTTTAGAAATCTAGCAGTAGGTGTTACTCTATATCACACTATAAAATAAACTTATGCTCAATTATAAAAAATAGTCTATCAACTTCACACTTACGATAAAAGGAGACAAAAAATGTATAGATTTTTAGCTTATCAAGAATTAAACGAATAGTCTAGATTTGTAGCATTTGCATTATAATACATTTTCATGTTGGATATCTTAAATAAAAATTTAGTAAGTCTAACCATTTTGGATGTTCAATATCTGCATCTGTGACAAAGTCATTGTACCCAAAATTATTATTGAACTCGGTACTATGACTATGGCACAGATGCATAGTATTGTGCATTTTCATACACCAGGGTTACAGAATTTTGATTGCAATGAAACAGAACTAATTTCATTCCTAATTGAGACAAAATAAATAATCTATTTATTTATTTAATTTGAAAGTTTCCATAATAACTATGCACATAAACTGCATATTGAAACTATTAAATCCATACAAATTTGTGTTTCTATTCATTGCAATCTAGTTACATGATCGCCTAGCTGTTTTACACAATAAAATTCAATTTTATTCTTTTATTACTCCAATACATAGTTACATTATTAGAGAGATGTTGAATGAAGGTTTAGTTTGACTTCAGGGCTTGCTCATCATGGAACCTAGTTATGTTAGTAACTGAGAGGACTTATGTTGACAACAAAGTAGATTTTACACCTATTTACCCAACAACAACAATTTAACTTATGTAAAAAAATATATTATAAAGCTTATTATTAAACTTATGTACTGAAATATTAAATAGTGCATTCTAATAATACATAGGGTGATTGAACTTACAGTTTTCTACTATCAGCAATCACCATAAAAATAGACACTTCCATGTACATAATTCTCATGCAAGCTTCTCTATGTCTCTCTTCAAGCAGCTCATTATAACCATGGTTTTTCCCAAAACCATGCTTTCTGAACAATGAAAACAATTTATTGAATTCTGTATCTGAGAAACAATCTTCATTAGCTATCAGGAGGAGAAGCTGCAGTATTGCCAACTGTTCTCTCAAGTTGCTTTCTGCCCACTCTTGCCTCACAGTTTCACTTGAAAATTCACTTTGAATCTTTCTTGGTGGAGCTGCAGTACTTAGGATCTTCTCAAACTGAGGTATAAGTGATGTTTTTATTTCCTGAACACCTATGTCATTAATTATCTTGTAAAATTCAATGTGATACTTGTGATTGGGTTCATTTTTAAATTGGAATACATATTGCAGTAGTTTTAGTAAAAACAATCTCTCTGCATAGTAGAATCTCCACAGATTTGGCAAAAGGAATGATGGTCGTGTGTCAACAAATGCCACATTTTTTAAAGCATTCGCTGGTGACCCATATGATATATCGCATAAGTGGTTCTTGACTATTTCCCATAGTTGAAAACAATCCACATCCTGTAACATATTTGGCAAATGTAGTATGTCCTTTAAATCTTTTAAATTGTACCATAGTGAGTTTTGATAATATCAAAATTACTGGTTATTCCTCTGAGTCTGGGTGTCGTGGGACTTTTGTGCTCATAGTTCCTGGGTCCCTAGACTCAGGAATTCCTAGTTAAGGTAAGGATCTATATATGTTATTGTTAGGCATTATTATTACTAATAATATATATATATTTTAATTGTAACCAAAGTACATAAATTGGTTAGTGTCAATAAAGAAATAAAATCAATCATCAAGTTCAATAAGCAGTCTAAATCTTTTATAGTAGCTAAACGATAAAGCAATGATTAGAAATCAAATATACCCAATGATCCCAGTGATTTTTCCATTTTGCAGATTTCTTATGTATGCTTAGTTAATTTATGATACTTACTATATAAATCTGCAATGTCTGAACCACACTCATAAGCTTTGTCTGATCTGGGTGTTTAGCTTGGAGTTTGGAGAACTCATCAGATTTGTTAGGTTTAAAACTAGCGAGGCCTTGACGAAGACCTTCAGTGACATCTTTAACGCTAAGAGCAGAGACAAGCTCTTCGTGGGTAAGGCTCTCGGATGTAGTCCAGCGCCATAGTTGCTTCCAATAGCTGGTAAGGTAAATATAATATAATTATATGAAAGGTAAACATCACAACATACTATGCTTTGTATGTGTTATGAGCTATTCACTCACCAAACACCTGTGCCAGCCATGGTTTTATATTAAAACATCCAGGATTTTATTTTATTTAGTTTCTGTTCATTTAGTCAGTTCGCAAAAGAATTATATTAAATTAAGTAAAGTAAGTATACTATTGTAGACAATAATTGGTAACCGCTACGCTATTTCATTTTGAGGTTATGTACAGCACAGATTAGTAATATGTGAGCATCGTTCTGTAATACGGACCTAAGTCTTGAGGTATCGCTTAGATTTTGACATTGACATTTTTTTATTACATGGTAACTTTTTTGACGTTTATGTCCGACGTCATCCAACGTCGTATGGAATAAGACAGTCGACGGCAGACGCGAGTCGGCTAGGGGTGCCAACATGGGTGTTTTACCCCTTTTAGGAGGAAGTTTTGAAAGGGAGATTTTTAAGGCATGACTTATATAATATATTTTTAATAAATCTTCAACTATTCACTTATTATTAGAATGATTCACAAATAATGTTCATAGGTACACAAAAGATGCAAGTGGATAAAAAATTAAGTAAAGAAAACAATGTTTTCGTATGCAGCCTAGAATGAACGAATGGTAAGGCCAAATTCTGTCAAAACACAGCGAATCGCGCCGTTAGGCTATTTGACTGCTATATTTTTATTGCATATTTTTTTTTATTATTATGTTTTGGCTCCACACCTCCGTGTATTTAGCCAGTGTCAAGTAATTGATAATTTATCAAGTTAATGATATTTCACGCATATGTGTCAAGTCACAGTCGAAGTCATCAAGTCAAGTCATAGTCTAGTCAAAGTCATACTCCTAGTAAAGTGGTGGCAACTTTACTTGAAGCTTATATGAAGTTTTGGAAACAACATGAAAATAAACGTTTCACCATCATTTTACCATTTTCCCACACTCACGCCTGTAATCCAGCACTTAACGAATAGAATGCCACCAATTTTATGCACTAACACTGAAAATAACACAAGTTTTGGAAAATAATACAATGCGGTGACGCAATCTTTTTCGCATTCCCGCCAAAACTCACATAAATTAATAATATACCTAATATAGATTTGCACTGGCAGCACTTTAGCAGTCTGTGATTTATTGCCAAAATCGTAATAGCTTCATTTACTGATCTGTGATCGTAATTCGCAAGTTTTAATTATTGTATGGTGCATTTTACATCATTAATTTAGATATCGTAGATAGTGCACGTGACGCAGCTATCATTCGATAACGTACGGGCCAAGTTCCACTGCTCTGTTCAGTACAGTTCTTCTTTAGTTTTGTAGGGTATATTGAGATCAGTGGACTCTTGTTTTAATCGTCCGATATGGCACCCGCAGCCACAGCAGTGAAACCCAGAGTTGATAATGATCCCATCGGCATTAGGGCGGTACTCTTGGGACCGCCTGGTTCTGGAAAAGGAACTCAGGTAATCGTTAACCCCCCTTGAACTTTAACCTTGGTTATTGTACCTAAATCTTTAGAATACAGTATCTATAACAACGAGTAGGGCTCAGCAGTAGCTTTTGCGACTTTAAAACTGACACCCTAGTTTAAAGTGCGCTCGTCTTCGTGCCAATTTTCAAAAGAAAATTTAGATTCATAATAATTAAGGAAATATCACTAAAAGTAAGCATGTTCAAGTATCACTAAATTCAAGGACATATAAAGTGTTACATATTTATGTAACACTTAATCTAGTGTAATTGCTGTAAATTAAACTTGATATTTATATAACACTTGGTATTCACGATGAACTTGCCCTACAAAATTCATGCAACTCTCATGGGGCAAGTTGAGTGAGTTGTATTTGATGTCATGGCAGCTACTGACCAACATTTTGCCACTGCAGTAGATTATGACCCACACACCACAATGAGTGAATGTCCATGTCCCAGGAATGTGAGGGCTGATAATATGGATATAAATATCATAGATCTTTAGGGCAGTGCATGCAATGCAGTCAACTTTAGAAATTAAGATATGTGATACTTTAGAAGTGGTTTTTTAAAAGTTTTTATAAACATACCTCACATGTTACACTCATTCTCATATCTATGAACATAATAATGCCCAACAATCACATAGATAAATCCTGGACCCTAACTAGGATTCCCTGTATCTAGGGACCTAGGAACTACAAGGACCATCGTCCCACAACACCCAGACTCAGAACAAGAATTTAATAATACTACTTTTTACCACTACTTTACTGTACTTATGGTACTTTTTATATTAATTTTACCTTAAATTTTTTCAGGCACCCCTCCTTAAGGAAAAGTTTTGTGTATGTCACCTTTCAACAGGTGACATGCTCCGTGCTGAGGTGTCTTCTGGCTCTGAACTAGGTCGCAGACTTAAGAAGGTCATGGATGAAGGAAAACTTGTCTCTGATGAAATGGTTGTAGATATGATTGACAAGAACCTTGATCAGCCTGAATGCAAGAATGGTTTTCTACTAGATGGCTTCCCTAGAACTGTGCCTCAAGCAGAAAAGGTATGTACAAAATAAATATGCCCTGTAAAGTCTTGAAAAAATATTCTTCAACTGCATAGCATACAGTCCAAAAATAACTTTTCATCATGGACTTCCTTATCACAAAACATACTTTGGCAGATAAAATGCAAATTATTTGGCACTCATACTCATAAAATATCAATAAGATTGCAATATAATGAAACTTTGATTTGTATAACTAATCATCTCATAAACCTATCTCTGAGAAACCTGAAAAATTTAAAATTTATTTTCAGTTGGATGACTTGTTGGCTAAACGCAAAACAGCCCTCGATGCTGTGATTGAATTTGGTATCCAAGACAGTTTGCTAGTGCGTCGAATCACTGGCAGACTTATCCATAGTGCTAGTGGTCGCAGTTACCATGAGGAATTTCATCCTCCCAAGAAACCCATGACTGATGATGTCACTGGAGAGCCATTGGTGAGGCGCTCTGATGACAATGTTGAAGCTTTGAAGAAGCGTTTGGCTACATATCACAACCAAACAGTCCCTCTTATTGACTATTACATGAGAAAAGGCCTCCATTGGAGGGTTGATGCTGCAAAATCAGCTGAAGATGTTTTTAGCAGGATTGATAACATTTTTAAGAGTAGAATTTTCAGCAGGCAAAGAGCTTCCAAGTAATATGTTATAAGCAAAAGTGCTATTTTAGAAACTTTTTCTTGTATAAACAAAACTGATATCATGGACCTACTTGTTTTACTATCATGGCATGATGAAATTTATCTACAGTTGTATGTATATGAATACTGTGTTATTGATTAGTAATTAATATTCTTATAAGTGATAAACATTTAGCTGATGTACTTTCATTTGAATATGTGATGGTTTAATTTATAATTTGAATATAGGACATAATTTTTATAACTACTTATTTTACTATGAGTAACTTCGGTGCTGAGGTTTTTCTCACATCAGTCCTTGGTAATAAAACATATGTACATGGTTACACTATTATGTATTTAAATGAGTAAAGTTATATATACACACACAAACCTGTCAAGATTTTGGTAATAAGCTCAATGATAGGTAAATCTATTTTCAGTTTTTTAACGACAGTATAAATCTTAGGTTACTGCTCAATAGCACAATATGTAACTGGAACAGAATATGTTATATATATGTATATTAAGGTTTTTGAATACTTAATTAAACTTTTTTATGGTTCTCTAAATGTCTTATTATTTTAATAATTCTTAAGATCACTAATTTAATGGGGTTTAAACTAGTTCATAATTCATAATTTCATGCATCTCATTACTATATTTTTCACTCTTGCCCCTAATTAAATTAGGTAAATAAGTACCATAACCTATGGAGAAGAAATTTCATAATTTAAAAATAGTTATAGATAAAGTTAATATAATTAGAAATGTTATTACTTGAATATAAGTATGTACTTAGGTTCTTATCTAATATTTTCCATGACTTGGAAGGTTTTCGAAAAGTACTTAAAAAGTATTCTAGGTCCCATGGTAGAGTTTAGAAAAGTTACGGTCAGGTACTTTTAAATGTTTGAGGTACAGTCATAGAACACAAAATTAATATGTACTAATTTAGTATGTCATTTTTATAATATTTAGGTGCAAGTGTCATCTAGCATAGTGCTTCGCTGCTTAGTGGCTAGCAACATCCTACTAGTTGACGAGAAGCCTGGGGGTCGAGGCACCACAGGACTGCATTGGCCGTGGCTGCCTGTTTTGGTCGAAGTATATTTTTTACAAATGACAGCTAGTCGTCTGCTGGCCGTTGCAGCCCATAGTTTGCTTGTACTATTAAGTCTTCTGTGTTTAAAGCTACGAAAATCTGCCTGTGAACTTGCAAATAGTCATTAATTTGATAGAAGAATTTAATGTGCTTAAAAAGTCGCAACATCGTACACATTTTAAGGTAGATCTTGAACTAATTACTAAGAATATTCAAGCTACATCATTATTATAGAAGACAGAAACATCTGGGTACAAATTCGTAAAGGACATTGATTATAAAAATTCATCACCGGGACAGTCACAGCCGTAAAATATTTTGAACTTTCATTTAATTCATAGGGAGATAATCCTACTTTAGCACTTAGGTCCGTATTATAGAACGATGCTCAGTCATCGATCGGTGCTCAAGCAGAGATTTCATTCACTAATTGATTACTTTATGAATGAAATCTCTGCTTGAGTACCTATCAATGACATCGTCGTTCTGTAATACGGACCTTAATGTCTACGACGACGTCTGGAAAGCACTAAAAAATTAATATGGGTAGGTAAACTAGGTAGTTTTAAAAGTTAACGCTTGTATCGCGGTAAGTATTAAGATTATTCTGCAGTAATGAATAGTGAATCTTAGTAATGTTAATGGCAGTATGGCACTTGCAGATAAATAAATTGAATGCAAAATAAATGAAACACAAAATAAAACAATAAATTTTATGTATTATTGTGATGTCAAGAATGAGTGAATATGTACAAAAAACATTGTTCAAAAAATTTACAACCGTGCCTAAACAGTTACTGTGGCAAACATGAAAAATAAAGATAGCAATAAATAATGATATGAATTAAATGGTATGTTACATGATTTTGACAATATTTTCCTAATTATAAAAACCACATCGACTAGCAACAACAATACGTTATAATATGCACCGAGCGTTAACAATTATTTTGTGTCCTACAAAATTACATAGATATACATACTTAATTAGTAATTTTTTTAAATCAGTATACGCCTAAAACCAGTAGGGTAGTTAAAAAATCCACAGTATCTGTCATGGAGTACCAAAACGTAACACGAATCAACACTGAAAGCTCAACTAGCACAAAATAAATAAGCTACAATTACAAATATTTTGTTGATTATGTACAAGTATAAAATGATACATCGCCTTTGGCGTAAAAGAAGAAAAGCCTACATAGACAAGGTAAGCCTATTACAAAGTCTAACACACTTTCCTTCTGTCCTATTCGTTCACATTCCAAAGGCAAAAATACAAGGCGTACGGGCATCGAGTAGGCCGATCTTGGTGAAAATGTCAGTTGGTACCTACTGGCAATAAATTTCGACTGAACACGACGGTCTTATTGTATGGGCATCATTTGACATTTGGTTATATCTCGTGCTCGACGCTTTCTCAAAATTGGGTCCCCTGTAGCCTGTTGCTTGCTGAGTGCTTTCAAGAAGCAGTACATTACCGAGTTTATTCAAATGTATATTGTACTATTGAGTATACTTAGTGGAATATTTATATGAAATCCAGCACACCACTCCGGGAAACCATACATAACTAAAGATTTCATAGAAATGTTTTACGATACTCAACAGTGCAATTATATTTGCATAAACCTATAACAGGGGCTCAACAGATTCAAAAGTTAATCGAGTTTTCGTTCATAGAATGACAAACTACTTTGTAATTTTTGTGACGTGGACATTTGTTATCGAGAAGTTAACAATTTCGGACCCTCGTAGAATTTAAAACTTCATCAAAATACCGTTCTGTATGATTATGCTATATTGTGGCCACGTGGCCTAACACTTTCCTATATACGCCACTATACATAGCTTTGGATAATCGTAACAACATCTATGGCTAACACTAATTTACAATAAAGCTTTTGTTTAGAACAACATTATACATTACTAACGTTAACAAGTGGGGTGACATCGGCGTAACACATGCCTATGTTATGTAGGATTGTAGATAGAACGATCTCGAAAGAATGCGATCGCTTAGATCAGGCACTTGGTAACACGCTAGCGCTCGTGACCACACCTCTTTAACCATTTAACTATAAACTTAACTCTGCTATTGTCATGTCTTCCAGAATGAATTCCGGATATTAAATATTATTAGTTACCTACTGAGATTTTTTTATAGATAGAAGGGATAACTTGAGATGAACAAAGATATAAATGATCCGTTACAGCACAAAACCAAAATAGAGTTGGGAAAATATCGGAAAGTGAAAAATTGAGAATACGAAAGGAGTGAAAAGGTTTAAGTTACCCGGATCCATATCTGTCAATCGAATCACTCACAAATGCCAAATGCGGCTTCAAGCACAGTAAAACTAACAGTACTTAACCACCAGTGTCAATACGACCACAGATCACTGAACGCTAGATAAGGCCTCCAAATCAGCATGCTAAGGCCTGACTGATTAGCTTCATTTAAAGGTGTCAATAGAATACTGGATCTCCGATAAACGCTCGCTAAGATCAAGTCACGCTACGTTCAGTGGTCATGCAAGCGGTCGTGGGAGCGGCTTGATGATCGGGAAGTCTTTCGTTGGTCGAGGTACGCTGCCGGCGCCCAGCCCTCGCCGTGACCAGCTGTGGAGAATAAGGCATTAAGCATTCAATAGATATCCCATAATATTTTCAAGTAATGTTCAAAAGTTTTTGGTTGGAAGAGATTCTTGATGGGATATTGTACCCATTGTGTTGTAAGATAGTTACCCGCGAGGCGCACGTACCACCAGCCGGCGCAGCCGACCTTGAGCAGGTCGGCGTGCTGCCCTTCCCGCAGCGACACCTCGCTCGCGCCCACCGCCGTGTAGTCCGATAGCGCCACCAGCCCGCACCCCACCGCCTAGTCACATACACTTGGATTGAATTGAGCGCTAGAGCTTCACAGATACAGTTCCGTTTTCACATAAACATATCCGGTTCTGATTCATATATCCGGTTACGGATCAGGTCACTTACAACGACATAGTTACAAGTAATTGCGTTCGCACCATTATAAACTTGATATTTTTGTTTCCGGAGTGCAATCTTTCAGCAATATTTTGATTTGTATCAAAATAATAGTCAGCCGTGATTACAATTCCATTCCAATTTTTGAAATTTGTTAGGGTAAATATGTAATATTACTTCCATTTCAAAGATGTATTGCGCCGGTTCACCCGGTTGTGCATACACCCGGATAATATGTATGGAACTGGATATCAGAACCAGGTGGTTTATTCTCCATTGTTATGTAACTACACAAAATAAAACTTTAAAAGAGATCAAGTCTCCAATCATGATAGTTAAGTAGCCAGAACAACGTCGATCACAGACAACCATATTCAGTTTATCTGTGACCGGCCATCATGGTATTCAGTCCGTATGACAGAACGATGCTCAGTCATCGATCGGTGCTTAAGCAGATATTTCATTCACTAATTGATCACTTTATGAATGAAATCGCTGCTTGAGCACCAATCAATGATTGAGCATCGTTCTGTAATACGGACCTACGCTACGTAGTGCCAGTTTTATAAATAGTCAGAGAAAAGGGAAAGTGTATGTTTTTATAATGTACATTTAACATTGGATATTTTGTGAAATAAATCTGGCAACGTAGTACTATTGGGTAAACTTAAACGCATAATAACCATTATTTATTCCTGAAAAATCGATACATAGATTAAAAAATCCACCAATCAAACCATGCAATTCTTATCGTCACCATTTTTATTCATGATTCAAGTTATCCGAGTTAAGAAATGTGAATAATAATACAATAAAAAAAAACAAATCATCTCAACAATTCTTAAATCGGATCAACTATAACAGAATCACAAAATATATTATGTCAACGCAGAATCATCAGCCTTGTCCGTGTTGTTACGTTTGACAAACGTCAATATAAGATGGACCACCATTGTCTAGACTCATTACTTTTTGTTACACATAATCCTGCACAAATGTGTTATGTTATTTCTAAAATAATAACTTTCCACAACATTTATTGACATGCACATTGTTAGTAGGTACTTGCAGTTTTTCAGCTGGCTAGAGCATGCATGTAAGTACCTATGTGTGTAAGCCATGATGATTAATTATTATTCAAATTTAGCAGTAGATAAAATATGTTTATGATTAATAATAGGTAATTATTAATATGTAGGTACGTGATCTTGATGAAATCGGTAGGTAAGTAAATAATAATAAATTATAAATATAACGATATTAATGTTTTTGGATTACGATAAAAAGGTTCCTTTAAACCTTCCTTTTTATCATAATTCAAATATGGCTGTATTGTATACCCTATTCCGTTGTTTAAGACCGAATATAATATGCATATTAATTGTTAAGATCAACCAATTTTTATGTGTAAAGAAAACTGTATAAATTTTAATCTTAAAACTAAAGATGCTACATTTTTTTAAACGTCCATTTCCATACAGGTGCATGATAAACAAACTGCCAATAATAAATAGGTAAAGCACAACGTAAGTATTTTAGGATTCTTTTTGTGAAATAGAGTTGAAATTTCTTCAGCATTCTTTATTTTGTATAGTGGGAAGTACACTCAGTCGGTGAAACATACTAAAAATAAGCCAAAAATAGCGCGTCCAAAGCGGTGATCAGTGAATGAAGCAAGCTGATGCTGATTCGGGCTGTGGTGTCTTCTCTCTTCCGTGAGCTGTCTTTTATACGTTGGCTTACTCTGCTTACTCATTTTTGCCATAAATTATATAGATAAGTACATATTATTATTATAATAATAAAGATTAATTATTTTTGTTTGATAGAGATATAAGGCGAAATACATCGACAGTGATTACGATTACATTAAATCGAAGCAAGCGCATAACTCAACTAAAATCAAAGCACACTGACCATGAATGACATAACAAACAAAACATATGACTTACACGATAGTAAATGTTCAGCGAATAGAACCGAAATATCCACGTTCTCTTTGGTTACTTTAAGCTTTGGATATAATATCAGTCTCTTTTCATTATGTACAATGCCTGTATCGGCCCGTTAACGTTTATCGTTCAATATTGCGACACGTAAAACGTGGATGTGGCTTGTGCAGAGCCCGACACAGAAAAGAATTGTACCACTCTGTGGATGGTACCGTTGAGACCGACGGCCTCCGTCACCTGTTGAACAACACAACATAGAGCATGGCGGCCATTTTGTTAACACATCGCACCCAAGATGGCGTCATTGACACCAGTCTAATTGTTCACCTCGAGATTGTTTTAAGAGAGGTGCCTGTGAACAGTGCAGAACTAAATTAGTAAACTGACCGTGCTTTGTGACGCTACATAACTTTAAAACTAAAAGCGATGATGACGTGAGTGGGACGCTAAATTAATTATGCCGTGACAGCGTGATTTCAACGGACCGGGGACGTTGTGGAAGTTGAATCAAACGAGAGAATTTAGCTTATTACCAGCTTGCTACTGCAAATTCCTCGTTATTCGATTAATTGGAACCAGTATTTCCCATGATTTATAGATTTGTTTCGAAAGATCAAGGGATGTCGTGTGCTTGGGTTGCCAGCTTTGACATGCGCTACCCGTGACTATTTAGCCCGCATTCCTTATAAAATTTGTACACTTACTTAATAATGAGTGGGTCACATCTTTCAACACTGCAAACCCAAAAATTAGTTGGCATTAATTTGAGACCCACATTTTAGTTAAGCTAGCCGAGCTATCCCTGTAAGTACTTCATTAGCTCTAATGTTAGTTAACATAAAGGTTTATTATAATCTAATCACTTTATCCTCCTTATAGGTAGGTCCCAGTATCTAACCACTACATATCATAAAGTATCAATCATTTTACTCATATTTCAAAACATTATATACATACATTCTAATTCATCATAATAGCAACACTTTTAATACGGCTCACCTTTGCCGGAAACATAAGCATAGATCACACAGACTAATCAAAACCAGTCTTTACTAATGTTAAACAGATCCTAAGTTCGTACTTATTCCTCTGTGACATACTCAAAAGCATTGCAGTATGTAGTTGTACACACCTCATAAAGGGATAAGTGCGAACTAAGAATCTGTTAAATTTTAGTACAGAAAGGTATTGTAAGTCATTTTTAACAATGTTAGATGTGACTTCACTACACATTTTAATTGGTACTAGGTATTATGTATAGTATAACTTACATGTAAAAGTTTAACGAGACGTAATAATGAAGAACTAGTAATTAATAATAGAATTTATGGAGAATTAGTAATCGTTAACTTCTTTTACCGTGTAATACCATTATCGTTAAACTTTCTAAAGCACTATACCTACCTCATTTTATCATTAGACGGAGTGAAACGACTGATCGAAATGTCACTTGTCAAAATAATGCTGCGATTTTCTAAATCGTAGTGATGGTTCAAATTCAGTTCGTATAGTTAAAAAAAAGGAGAAATAATTAAATAATAAAAAATGTGAACTAAAGATAAAGATTTTGATTACATCTAATAAGATTTGAAACAATATAGGTAGTATTCGATAAGTACTAGGACTATACTAAGACACGTACTTGCTAAATGCACTAACGTGCGCAGTTAAAACTTGAAGATAAAAAAGTTACGCTATCTGCAGCCATCTTGTGATTGATTGCCATTCGACACAATCACAAATTAAGCAGGAGTTACGGTTTTAAGAAGTGTTTAGAAGAATATAAATTAATGAAAAAGATCTTTAAACTGAAATGACTTAGTGCCAACATTCGCGATGTAAATTTACTCCGTCTAATTAGCAAATAGGGTATATATGTAGTCCCCACAATTATTAACAGGTTTTCCCTAAATTTGCTGTAGCTACAAAAATTTAGAGATAATTTAAAGTTAAAAACGAAATTCATATAGCTAATGCCACCTCGAACAAACCTTAGTTTAACGTCTGAAACCAGTTAAAATGAGTAGATAACCAACACATCGTTGGACATTAAATGAAGAAAGGAATTATTTAACATTTTCTGCTTTCGGATTTCTTAGGGCAACCTTTCTCTCTTAGCCTTTCTCAAATTCAGAAGTCCTGGGAAGCCTTTAATTCCCGACTGCGCCCTTCAACCTGTTATTGTTCTTTCCTGTAACTGTCAAAGCCTCGTCCTCATCTCGCGTTTATTCATTTAACTTTAAAATTTAATCCAATTACTTCGTTTTATTTCTCTTATTCCTACTCTTCCTACCACTTATGAGCTACTACCTCTCCAACCTCTTCTGACCCCTCCTGTCACTCTTTACCTCACCTACTTTTTAATCTCACATTTAACCTCGCGTCCCCCCTTCTGATTACCACCTCCACCTCCTAATCCTATCTCCCATTTCGCTCCCAACCTCACTCTCCAACGCCCCGCCCCCTAACTTCCCGTCTCTCTCCCCTCACTGACCGGCGCATGTTCCGCGTCTTCGTCCTCATCGTCCGAAGGGTCGGTGGACCAGCACGGCTCGTCGTGCGTGTCGCATGAAGCGGTCCGCGCGGCGCCACCACCGTGAGGCCGCTTCACTGTCGGCTCGGCCGCGGGCGCTATATCCCACGAACTGGTCTGAATAAGTGTCCTGGAAATGAGATGGTGGGGATTTAGTAGTTATTATTATTTTATTATTCTTTTGGTCTAGTCTAGTGCAGTAAAACCATCGTATAGTTAAATATCTCACCTATGGTGCTGTGCTCCATACTGCCTAACCCTCTCTCCTTTTAATTCTTTCAGCTGATCTAGTAACACCCTTTTGATTCTCTCGACCCAGACTCGTTTGACGTCGACGGTGGGAGCGGTGATAGTGTGGACTTCACTCCTGCCCTGTCGCCATACTTCGAACTTGCGCAGGTCGCCTTTCACTGACTCGGTTAAACCGATTTGGGACATCTGAAACATTTCGATTGTAGCTGTAAATATATAAGCGAAATAATCGTCAATGAAAATACAACATCTTCACAGTGCATAATTTATGCATCTACCTACAAAAACTAAAGAATATGATGCTAACGAATTTTTTGTTGCTGGAGCCAAATCTAACGTCTTCCATGTATGGATTTGCCAATCTACACCCAAGTACATAAAAATGGACACAACACTTCAAGTATTAGAGTAGGAAGACAAATTTTGGCTGTTCCAAATCGAAATGACCACCCCACTGCACAAATATGTGGAGTTCTGTGTGTTTGCCAAATAAACAGAGCTGGTTTATCAAAAAGCGTTAAGTGTATTAAGTAAAGCAACGATAGATACGGCTACAAACCTGCAAATCATGCTTGAAGTGATAAGTGGCCTTATTGTGACTGTTTTTCGTAGCCGGCTTGCAGAACAACATAGCCTTTTCATACAGGAAGATATGCCGGCGACGGGGCCGGATCCTCAGCCGAAGGTCACGCTTTGTTTCTGATGATACTAGGAATGAACCCTGGAGTAGTAGTTCGCCTTGCTGGTTCAAATCCACCTGCAACGGTTTTATAGGCTGTGAGAATAACTAATTTATAGACGAGGGATAGGAGCTGCCATTCAAATCTATCGAACACATGAGAGATGGATGATTATTTGTTTCAAATACCAAAGGCACCAACCAGGTTGATATATTTTTGAAAATACAGTTATTACTCCCCACGGAATCTCAATAAGTAACGAGACATTTATAGGAAACGATATCATGACGGATTCCTCAGAAGTAAATTATAGTTCCAGTTTATTACAGTTTAGCACGTAATATACAAAACTAATTTCACCATACTCTGATGAGCTCATTGTAAAACACATAAAACATCTAATTTGCATGATAAGCACATCAATCTTGAGACGTAGGTGACAGGTAATCGAAGCCGAGTGCGCAGCTTTCCACTGATGTCTGATGTCACTTGGTTAATAAAGATTTAATTACTATATATATTATTATATCAATTATATAGCTAAACTCTAGTTGACTATAAAACTGGTTCTTATTTTACACTCGTTTAACGAAGAAATCTGAAGTGAAAGGATTTAATCAAAACATTTTTGTAAATACTAAACTATCGGTTCAATTAGGTACGTAACATTTCCAATAGTCCGGACTTCGCATAATATGTCCAACTATTGCTTCTAGATCATCTCTCTCTCAAGTATCTTTCCGCTTGAATATTATTGTTCTGTAAACTATAATGGCCTTTTATTCTTCTTTCCCAAAGCACAGAATAAATAATAGTACAAGTTGTCCATTCTGCGAGCGACAATGGATGGCACTTAACTTCAACTTGCAAAGATAGAGAGTTAAGATGGTAATTTTAATTCTTCTCCAAATTTTCTCTTAATAGTGTCCTAACGGTAAACTCTGTATATTCGATTGAAAATGTAATGAACTTACAGGTACTCCCGTGATGGCTATTTGATGCATGGAGTCGTTGACGCACTTCAGCACGACGAGCATGCAGTCCAGTGCTTGCTGGAGTCCCGTCGTCATCGACCCGCATTCGCTGTACCGGAGCAAATCCTGGAGAATAAAAAGGTTAGACCACAGATTCAAAGGTTCAAGTGAATACTCAGTTTGTTCTTCCAGTATCGGTTTACGGTTTATTTTCTCAAAGAATAACAGATCACTTGGAGAGAAAATACAGTAATATTATATAATTAAAGTGCCGTAGCCTTGAACGTTAAGCGGACATTTCATGTGAGAGTGAATGCAGGATATTATCATGATTATTACACTGGAGCAAAATGTCGAAGACAAGTACATCAGCTGCGCGATTTTGCAAAGTTAAAATTTGAAAGGTATTTATTACACTTATTCTATCTGACTTGCAAAATGAGTGGCCTGAATAATCTTCGGATAGCTGTTACCAGCATCTCCAGCTTCATCAGCTGTGTAATCGAATAGAGCCAGTAACAGAAAAAATATTTTCTGTCACTGGCTCTTTTCGATTACTCATCTAGTTTAATTGAAACCTTCCCCATGATTTTGAACAAGGCCTAAGAATATTAGTACCTATGAACTGAACCCAGTATTTACACAAAATAAAGCGCTGGGACATACCTTGAGAAGCAGTTGGTACTTGGTTATCCTCTGCACAGGTTTGAGCAAGTACGCTGCCAATGGGAGTTTGTGTCCGAGTCTCAACTGGCACGCTTGAAGGAACAGATGTGTGTCCACTAGAGTTTCCCGTAACCGTTCCGACCGAGGTATATTCTGGCAGTAGTAACTATATAGCCTGAAGAACGTCTCTCTCTGTGGAATAGATAGAAAACATTTTGCAACATAATTAACTAATAAAAATGATAGAAATAAACTAAAACCAGAAAACATTCGGTTAAAAAATCGCGGATAAAATATACAACGACAGTACGACAACAACTAACTCATTTTCAAAACTTGACTGATCTTGATTAAAGGAACAATGTGAGGGATGTGAAAGTGAAATGGGAGATATACATATTTTGATGCTGGAATTCTAAATATAATAAAAACCTTAAAATTGTTACATAAAAAATTGTTCCTTACCTTTTCCACAAAACATAACGCAACAAGTTCAGTAGCTGAGATCGATCGTTCTAGATCTTTCAGGAACACATCCTGGTGGAATGTAAAAAGCTCGTGCAAGTTTCCGAACAATACGTCAGCTTGACCGACTAGTGTAGCCGGTAAAAGCTGCTGGTTCTCCGGCTTTTCTATCTCTTCCTTGTAACCCTGAAAACAAAAGAAGTTATATTTGATATGTGTCTACTCTGATCTGACGTCTTGCTGCTATAGTATATGGTTTAAAATAAAATATCTTATTATGTAAGTAATGTTATTGACTGTAACGTAGTACCGAGGTAAGTAAAGACGAGCACGCGCTGACTGTATCGCACCACTTCTGCAGGCGTCTATCATAATCTTTGTATATGGCTTCTAAGCATTTACACTCAGATGATGTCAGACTATTATTTATCTTCCAGAACTTAGATTTTTTCTTTAGATTCTGAACCGTTGCAACCCAGTTACTCAATATTTGGTTTCTATTTAGGCTTTCAGTATTTCGTTGTTTGAGATCCCTATCGTACTTTTTGTGACTATTTCCAGCGGCGTATGCATAGCTGTAATGATTGTAATTGTTGAAAGATTCCATACGTTTGGTCGATTTTCGACCTGACAAAGTCGAGTGTGAACTTCGTGGAACATGGCTCTCGGTATTATTACTTCCACATAATATTGATTCTCTTTTACTGCAATGGGAAACAGAAGAGTAGTGATCTTTTATCGTGTGATTCCAGTCTTTCATTATTCTTTTATAATCTTTGAGGATTGTTGGCAAGATATCTTCAGGCTCCTTACTGCTGCACATAGTATTTCTAAGTTCAGTACAACTCAATGACTTGAACTGTGTGTTCTTGGAACTTATAGAACCACCAAAATATTCTGGTGACGATATATGAATATCAATATCGTTACAACCGTACAGCGGGTTCTTTACCAATTCAGGCATGTCAAGGATGGTGGGCGCGGTGATCGAGTCTACAGTGGTGCCCTCGGAGGCGGTGACAGCATCAGAGTCCGGCAAATATGTTATTTTCACTTCACTTTTTTGCGAATACTCATATCCAGGTAGCGATTTACCGTAAAAGAAATTTCCGACGAACGGTTCCATGTGCACCGGTTTAATGGTGCGTGGATTATACTTGACGCGCGCATGTTTTCCCACATCACTCACAGCCTTTTTGCACTTTTTACGCCGAGCGTTTTCTTTTTCGAATAGCGATATTTGGTTGGCGTAGTCACTAAAAAGCGTAGAATCGGACGCAGCTCTCAGAAGCCGCTTCTTTTTGGTGGAGACAGCGCTGTCGTTTTTTCTGTAGTACCACGAGTAGGATGTGCCGACGCTGATGTTAGCGGATGATTTATGGAGGTCGTATTTTCCGTGTTTCATGGTGGAATGGACTGCGAGGCGCAGGAGTCGAGCCAGGTTTTGCGCCAGCGTGCAGTCAGCACACGAGTAGCTGGCATTATGTTCCGCTCGATGGGCTGCCGTAGTTGCGTGCGGGACAGCCGATGTACTAGATATCCGCGAGTCGCCTTGTCCGTGACTGCGCGACCAGGTACCTATATACGCATTACTTACAAATGGCTATGGCACACTTGGCTTTCAGAGCGGAGCGATGGTACTATATGGGAGATATTGCGCTTCATTGGAATTATTTACATATTGCATAGAAATTTATGTTTTCTTGGACGATTTCTTTCAATGTATAGTGTGTCTACTGTCCATGTTTGAAATCATTCGTCAGTCATTTCTTTGAAAAAAGTTGTGTACATAATTAAGTGCACAATATGCCATTGTGTTGTCCATCTTCATCGAGTAACCTCCGATAGAAATCTTAAGTAGATCTTTATATAGGTTGTATAAAGTTGGATGTCGTGCCTAAGATATATCACATAGCAATAATTCACGTTGCAACTTTCGAAAATCCTTATCCGTGTCACATCGATAGAGTTAAAGTGAAAGCAGAAATCTTACTATCAGTATCATGCGACAAGGGCAGGTAGAAGCACGCGATAATTTGTCATGCATATTACGAAAGCCCTAAGTTATGAATATAGCTAATATAATTCGAACCACGTAGCATGTAAATGTTATGGCGGCCTTATACGATAATCAGAGATGGACCGCAGCTTTCGCTGCTCCGGCACTAAGGAAAGACGATTGCTTTCGCTTAGTGTTATATTTATGGCACCCGATTTGTGGTCTTGGCTGAGTGTTTAATTATTCGAGTCGTTAATACGTGTATTTACTACTCACACTATTGAGTATTCTGTGGTAAAACGCAGATTGCGAAATGTTGATGAGCTGATGAGTTTCTGAATAGAATTTTATGCTTATTTTCTTATATGCAATATGTGTATATTTATACAGGATGTTTTGTAGAGGATTAGATAAACGTGGTGGGCCTGTAGGGGGATCTATTTCGAAAATATACAAGTTCACGTAAAAGTTTTCGCTAGTCAGCATTGAGATTGAGCAGATTGTCATGCCCAAATACAACATGTTAAATTTATGCCATTATAGAAAATGGTTTAGGACTCCTGAGATTTATCGCACCATTATAATAATAATAATAATAACGCCCAATGATCACATACATAATGCATATCGGATAATAATATGCTCGAAACCGTCGAGAATTTGACACTCGTATATTCATAACAGTCGGAAAGACAGTCAATCTACAAATTTTCAATTTAATCAGCAGTGGTTAACAATTGTATTTTTTATTAGATTTAGACTAAAAAAATCATCATCATCATCATTCATCGACAGGAAAATGTTGCAAAAAAGCCGATAGCTGCTGCTTGCTACAAACATGGATAAAGTACCTACGAATGAACATAACGAATGGTTAACTGTTAATGACGGAACGAATGGTTGCTATTAGCTGTCGCCAAAATAGGTATACTCAGATTATTCATTTAGTACCCACTTCCCACGAATCCGAAGATATCATCGAATCGCTAATTTCGGGTCATCTTCCAGTCCATGCGTGGTTAACTCTCGAAAACTCGCTTCCCCACAGTTGTCGGTTCTGCGAGCTATATGTATGCACAGCATAGCCGCTTCAATTTGCTAACTCTGAGTTGTCGAGGCCGAAGACGATATCTAATAGCTATTGTCTGTAAATGATTAACTCACACTGAGTATAGATCCAAGCTCCTGTACATAGACCCGCTCTGTCTGCAGCAGTTCAGCGAGCACGTGACCGCGCCGCGAACGTCGCGCCTCCGCGTCCTCGCCGCCGGAGCTTTCTGAACCACCTGACGTCTCCATCTATGGACAATAATGGCAAAGGTTAGACGAAGAAAGAAATAGAGTTGAGTTTGGATCGTATAACAGAAAAGTCTTCGATTGTTTATTTTGCTGTTTATTCGAGAATATTTCTATTCAAAACTACTGAGTAGTATGATATATTATTTGTGGTCTAAGCCCTATTACTCGTAGAATAAGATGTCGACTACATTTTGCCTCGATTAATGCGGTGTTCAGCAAAATATTTGATAAAACACGTGAAACAGTTTTAGCAGCTAATGCCTCTAAGATGATCTTATATGAAGTTCCATGTCGTAAATAAAATGAGCAAATATAAGGTGTTTGTGCCATGCGAACCCTTTTACCATTTTTGTGGACACTGTTCTTTTCAAAAAAGCTTGGACTAATTTAACAATCAGTTAGCACAATGCAATAAAGTTTTTAGAGGGAATCGAAATGAGAACGGACATGTTACATTAGGTTTTCCAGTATATTATAGGGCGAATGATTTTGTGCAGCTATGTACGATAAAATAAAAACAACCGTTAAATGAGTACCAAGACTTAGTACATATCCCAAGTAAATGTAGTATGTTGGTTTGGCCCTAGTCACAAAATTTAAAGTTTCAATTTAAAGTTTGATACGTGGTAGTCCCACCCTGTGGGACCGCGCGGTGGGATGTTTACCTTGATCATATCTTCAGTATTTCCAACATATATTACCATTTATTATCCAGAAATAACCAATTTATTAGCTATACATTCATTTTTAATCACGGTCAAAAATGTAAGTGCCTAAAAATATGTACCTATATACATACACTTTACCTAGCCATTTATGAAAAACTAAATACAACAAAATACGAACTTAATTTTGATCTACCTACATCTTATAAGCGTAGGCATATACTAAAAACTTACGTACCTTATGTATCAAATGGTATATAGGTACATAAGTTTTCAGGATAGGGATATAGTCACAGAATACCTAATAGTAGTAAAATACTGTAATATTATATAAGTAGTAGGAATAAGATGTCTAATTCTACGTGGACACACATACTTCATTTCCTTCATCTAATCATTAAAGTTCCAAAGAACTTTTCAGCTCTTTCTTACGCGTTGTTTTCTCGTTTTTGATCACCTTAAACCCATGAACGTATTGTTACTTATGAGGAATTCCACTGGAAGGAGAATACAATACAACTTCCTTGGTATAGACTCTATGCTATGAAGGATGAAAGCAAGGCTATATTTTTTGTACATATTAGCCGCAGATTTTGAACGTTATTGTTTTGCGTATAATTTTATACATGTTTCCTTTTCCGGATTTCTGTAGGTGTAATCGAAACACAAAGAGTTTTGATATTTTCTTGGAACGTAATTATCCAAAATTTTATTCAAATTTTATAAATATAAACATGTTTTAACGACTTTTAAGTTATGATTCTAATTAGCTTGTCATATCACATAATTCTACAATGGTTTGTTTATAGGTTTGCAGGTTGTACATACTGACTTATGTTGCTCCGAAAAATCCTTAACGATTTTGTATCCAGTTTTTAACATAACATTTATTGTATCCATTCTTCCAAGCACAAGTATTATAAACATACACTACACAACTTCACATTACAATTTACAACCATAATCACACATCTTTCGTATTAAAAAATCTTAGTCCTGATTTTGGTGAAGGCTGAGAGCATTTAAAATCCAAGAAGCCGGAGCACGTGGCGTCCGTTGAAAGCTTGTCAGAAACTAAAGTATAAGGAACTGATGTGCCCCGGCATGTGAAGGGGCGAGGGAATACGTTGGGACCGTAAAAAAAGTTGTTGCCTCCACTTTTGTAGTGTGGCTCAGAGGATGCTCTACTTTATTTTATGAAGAAGCGAGGCGGTGGCAAATTTATCGCCTTGTCGGTCAGTAGTCAGTAGGCGTATACTTTATCTGACTTATTTGCTTCAGGTATCTTTTTGGTTAAAGTAAATAAAATCGATCGGTTATATTATAACAATGGGGTCAGTCACGATGACAAGTGGCAATTTTATAAAATAATAGCAGAAGTCAGAAATTTCATGAAAGTGTTATTAAAACATCCCATTAATTTACTATACGTATTATATACGACCACAGACCAGAGATCCAGCCAGTTCGTGGTTTTTCATACAATCTAATATCTCATTTGGGTCCGAAAAAAAAATCTACAGCTTAAGTGGAAAAGCACCGCAAATCTCTCCGTTTAATGGTAAGGCTCTACGTTGTTTATCAATCAGTCACTAAGGCAGGTCTTTAATTGATAGATTTAGGACTTATTTCCTCATCATCACCCGAGCGGCCTACTCCCAGCTGTGAAATGTAAAAGGTTGTTACGTAAATTTTTCGCTCGTAATGTAGAGCATCATGCAGATTTATTTCATCTGTTGTAGTTGGTAGGGTCGTGTATATTTTAAAGGGCACCGTGCAGTTATGTACGGCAAGGATCACTGGCACGTTGTACGATAACCTGTACATGTGTGCGTGTATCCTGACATCTACTGTGTCTGTGTTAGTAGAGCACCACACCTGCCGGCGCGGGCTCCTCAAACCCAAGTACTATCTTGGGAATAAAAGCAATGCGTTACTATCTTCCGCCTTTATGGCCACTGCTTGAAGACTCAAAATGGATTAGAGCGGTTGGAAATCCAACTTCTGAGATGCGGTTGAAACTACCATACTGACTATTACAAAAGCCGTGTCCAAGGTCTTTCATATTCTGATGCTATTGATTTCAAAAGCAGAGCTTTACTGTTTGTTTTTTCGACTTCCGAGAAAACATCTGTGGATTTCCTTTGTTTTTGGGATAGATGGCCTGGGCTCAGGACTCGAGAAAAGAGCACGTGCTACGAGTTTGGGCTTGATTTCATATTATAGAACTAAAGGGAGACAAAGATAATGTTATTATTTTGTAAGCTCTATCCACCTACGTTAGCAAAATGAGACACTGTTTGCTTTTCAACCATTCCCCGGTCACAAATCAATGGCAAACTGGAATTAAGTTTCTTGGCCTTACCTAAAATTATCTTATCTATTGTGTACTCCAAAGACAAAAGATGATCGAGAAGGGTACCTACTTTGTCATCCCCAAGTTTTAGGTAGCCAATTCTTAATTATTTGTTTTTATAAATTATTTGGACTTAGGTACGTAAAACTATTTCTTTGTCGATTTTAGGACCAATTATTTTACGTTTTATACATATCATGCACTTGTTCCTTTAGACTGTAGTAATCCGTGACCCTGTCGGTATGCGCACTTGAACTGATTGACCATAATGGTACGCGCTCAATTGCTGCCCCAGCCCCAGCGCAAGCGGTGCGGCGCAGGCGCAGCCGTGATTCATACACGGCAATAGCTTATTTAGTTATTTATAATCATAACTTTTTCAAGGGATATGCGACTTTACACCGTTGGAATAAATGAATGACGGGAAAGTGGATCGTTGTTATCGGGCAATGAATCATTGCGTTAGCAACGCTGGATGGTTGTACAGTAAAATCAAAATGATATTATTTTGAATTTGTGAGCTTTACCTACATTTTTGTCCACAGAATACATATTAGTATTCCCCTGAAACTAGTCTGTGTGAACGTGAACTGGATTGGTATGAGTCGGTAGTATTTATTACTGTACTTGTGAATAGTGAATGCCCCCATTGAACAAGAATTATTGGAAATTGAAAGTAGCTTGCAAAATCAGGAAATTTCACACTTGGCTGTAGCTATGCTACGTCTAGATACAGAGCCAGATCATAAAATAAACTAGGTGATTATACACTTATAGCTAAGTCAATTCAGCTTGACGGAATTTCATTAATCTGACTTAGGTGCAATATCTTGGGATAGGTACTCGTGGATTCGGGGCCGAGTTGGCTGGACTGCCAACGCGACCCATTCTCGCCCCGGTACGACGGACGAGGGCTCACGGGGGGGTTTTAGTGGGTTCGAGTCCCACATACCCATTGCCACCACGTGGATAGTTCAGTTCAAGTCAGCCAGATCCGTTCACTAAGGTCCGTATTATAGTACGATGTTCAGTCATCGATCATTGCTCAAGCAGAGATTTCATTCACTAATTGATCAATTAAGTGTGAATGAAATCTCTGCTTGAGCACCGATCGATGACTGAGTATCGTTCTGTAATACGGACATAAGATTCGTAGGTTCGTATTACAGAACGACCCTCTATCATCAATTGATGCTCAAGCAGAGATTTCATTCACTAATTGATCACTTTATCAATGAAATCTCTGCCTGAGCACCGATCGATGACTGAGCATCGTTCTGTAATACGGACCTTAGACTCATATTTTGTACATCTATGCAAATATTGCCCAATAAATCTGATACTTTATGATCTGATCTCGCAGTCGAGTAGTTTATTACCAGACTGTGCTGATGTCTCAGGATGATGTGCGCAGTGCAGTTTGACGCGAAACTTTATATTTTGGAGTTCCGAGTGACACTGTTCTGTTATGGGCCGTGTCGCTTAACATCAGGTGAACGACTAGCTCGTCACAACATTCATTTAAAAAAATCACAGCTACTTAGATACGATCAGTAAAGTGTCGATGCGTTAATTGTTATGCAATGAATTTATGATATCCATAAAACGGTCGCGTCTTGGTTAAAAAATAATAATTTTCTCAATACTCATTAATTATTTAGTTGCATGCTTCCTACGCGCACCTTACCCTGACATTTTGTATAGTTATAGGGAAAGTAGTTTATTTTGCTTACAAATAACACAGCCCATTATAGCGTCCGGAAAATGCGAACGGCAACGGTAAGTAAGTCAGTAAGTCTTATTTCGGCTTTAATTATTGTGGTAAGTATTTGTATTTCTTAGTCCCGTTAGATGTAAAACATTGGTTCCTTTGTAACTTTAGAGGAATTATATGGAACGTCTATCCTTACGAGTTAAGAGTAACCCTGTTCCTTTCTAAAACATAAAAGTGTAAAAGAAAAACACCAAAAAATCCGTTCGTATGTCTTTAACGCCAAAACGGCTAAACCGATTTGGATAAAATTTTCCATACATATTGCCTGTAAAAGTACCTAAGGTACTTCTTACCTCGAAAAATAAAAAAATCTTTCGAGAAAACTGGTAAAATGCGGTTGAGACCGCAGGGCAACTCACCAACATCATGGGGTTACAATTACAAATAATATTAATAATTATTATTATCTATTATTAGTATTTGATCGTTGGGCGTAATAACGAAAATCAAATACATAGAATCTGGACCCTAACTAGTATTTTACTAGGTGGTAGGACTTTACTGCAAAGTTCGTCTAGGTAGGTACCACCGCTTTGCCAGTTATTCTGCCGCCAAGTAGTGGTGCGCAAGTACTGCTGTGTTCCGGTTTGAAGGGCACTGTAGCTAGTGAAATTACTGGGCAAATGAGACTTTATGATCTGATCTCACAGTTTAGTAATCTTATTACTAGATTGTGCTGATGTCTCTGGATGACGTGCGCAGTGCAGTGTCACGCGAACCTCTATACTTTAGAGTTCCGAGTGACACTGCAGCTTATATGGGCAGCCGTGTCGTTTAACATCAGGCGAACGGCTAGCTCGTCACGTCATTCCTTAACATTAAAAAAAAGTATGTAAATGTATGGGGTGAAAATATAATGTTCAACAATTAGACATCTTCACTGTCCTTGGGAAAAATTTATGTAAACCATTAAAGAAATAAATAAATAAATATATGTGGACATTTCACACAGCGACATCTACCGCCAAACGAAATAAAGCTTATACTATGGATACTAGATAACTGATAGAACACTTAGATACTTTTTGTTTGTAAATACATAGAATACAATATAACACACAGAATAAGCATCGATGTTCATCACACCAACGTTTGCTGGGTGGGAATCGAACCCACAACCCTATAGGCAAGGTTACTACCAACTGAGCTATCAGGCCAGTCGGATAAGATGAGACCATATTCCCTAATCTCTAATGTACTGCGCATCGAGTGCTCTGGATTTGATAAATAAAATAAATAAATATCTGTTGTCATTTCACACAGCGCCATCAAGCCCCAAACTAAGCAAAGCTTGTACTATGGGAACCAGATAAGTGATATAATATGATGCTGGATGTTGGGATGTTGTTGTAACAGCTCACAATAAGTTATCAGATTTAACGGCCGTCCATCTCAGCTGAATAAGAAGTAATCCCGCTAGATTATACCCTCCTATTATATGAAAACTGTGGCAGGAACAGGAACAGTTGCGTAGACGAGAACCAAATAGCTGGCGCGGCCACCCCGTTACCATCACCGTTATACAGCTTTATAGTTGTTATTATGGAACTCATGTCGGAGTTTACGGGAGCCTATAAATCTAGCCCCGAGGCTAATAAGTATACCGCGTCCTGAGCTTGCTAAGGAATTATCCATCCTTAGCAAGGTTAGTGAACGCACATATCGTACATATCATACACCTATTGGTTGTGCAAAGCAATGAACCAATAAAATCGTAATCTTGAATAAAAACAAATTACCAATTAAAACGAAGAAGGTTAAAGCCACATTAAACTGATTAACGCTTAATGAGTTTATTCTAACAGTTTATCAACAATTTAGGTTATGACTTCACAATTAGTAGATGATTGGTATACATACTCGGACATACTGAAAAGGCGGCTTTTGAATTCAACACTCCCGCATTTTTGAGCTGTCTGAACAAGTGACGGACGAGGTGCGGGAAAATGTCATATGGAATAAAATATAAATGGTGGAAAGAAAAAAGGAAAAAGCGATAAAATAAGAAATATAAGGTAAATCTAAGAAAGCAGCTACCTGCAGATATTACTAAAGATATATAGGTCCAAGAAGAAACCTTTAGCTAAAGTTGGAATGTTTACAGGCACGAGGTATTCGAATAAAGTCAATAGTAGTCTTTAACACTTATAGGATAAAGACAGTTTGCTTTTGTTTGAAGCAACATAAGTCAATGCGATACAGTTGTTTTATATTTTAAGTGACAAACAAGCAGACGGCCCACCTGATGGTATGTGGTTACTGTCGCGTTAGGACATCTGCATTTCCAGAAGTGCTGATGATGTGTGACCATAAAACTCAGGGTAATTACGAAACTTTAATTGCAATGCAACAAAAATTTGCAAATTTCGTAGTAGCTATGTACATAAACCACGTATTGAAACTGTCAAATCCATACAAATATCTGTTTCTATTTCTTGCAATCAAGTTCCATGATCGCCTAGCTGTCCTAAATAACATTATTATTAACATAGGCACTCCTTCAAAAATAAGATTAGATGTTAAATTTATTTATGCAGCATACAGGTTAGATTTTATAACCACTATGTCTAAAATAATTCATCATTAGTAATTTGTCTCTAAAGTCGTTTAAAACTTACAGCGGTTAGCTTCCATTGTAGCTCTTCTATCACCTGCGCCCATCCCACCTGGAAACTCGCCACCCTCTCGTGCTGCACTACTATATCTTTTAAATTTGGTTTCTTTCGCAAAGATACGTCCTTGTTTTTTGCACCATCACTGTCCGATTCCATTGCCCCAGAAGAGGTCATTGTCATAACATATCACAGTATTTTAATGAAAACACCATCACCACAGAGTTAGTAACCGTCACAAAATCAAAAGTCTACTGCTCGTCAATAGCACATTGTGCCTGCAACTAAATAAATATAATGACATTTATAGAACGATAGCAGTAATCATGTTATTTCATAGATACGCGAATGGGGTTAGTCTAATGAGGTCAAAGAGTATTCTTCCGGCAATATACGTAGGTATTCAATTTCGTAAGTTAACTGCCACTTACGCCTATAAACATCTTACAAACGATCTCGTGAAATGCTTTCAACTGGCGTAAACGACTGCATGAATATGCTGAAGATGATAAATTTAAGACAAAATATTTCGACATTTTCTTGGAAGTCTATTTGGAAAGTTATGAAAACTCATCCATTGTTTTAAAAGAGAAGATTGGAGTAATCATTTTGCAATTAAGAGGAATAAGAAAAAAAATGCAGTTGCCAATATGCTATTAAAAACATAACCAAATGATTCCGTTTCGAAAATTGGTTCCATTGACCTTAATGATGACGTTAACCGAACCGTTTTGCGACGAGATTTAGTTATTGGTGATGATCACGGCAGTCGGCATCATGCATGGCATCGTCGGTCAGCAACCAATCAAAATAACCGGTACCGCGGAAACGAGCAAGGAAGTGGGACACACAGTAGAAACTCGAGACTTTAGCATGCACAACGGCTCCGATACGACCTTCGAATCTGAATAAAATAAAAAGTTGACGCCCGAATTGTTGATTGCACCAATCGTGTAAATGTTCAATTGTACACATCGTGATATGTCTGGAGCGCCTTCTTGATGAAAAAAAGACAAAGACAGGCTTGTTAGAATTTAACTGTGGTTTAAATAATACCTTTATACTGCAGTTAATTTTTATGAATATGTTTATCATATCCGCAAATTAAAATAAATACTTAGGTAAGTAAATCACGGATGTTTGTCCGACAGGATGTTTTCGGAAAAAATATTTTGCTTTGCACAACTTGCACAAAGTAATATTTACTCAATCAAATAACGCAATAGATAACATCTGTGTAGTATGATGATGACATAGAAACCAAGTATACCAAGATCTGAGTGGATGTTTTTGAAGAATTAACGGATTTGAACCCTGACCTTACTTTAACAGTCAAGCTAATGCTAACCTACATACAACGTCATCACACTAGAAGCTTTACTTTCTCTTTATCATTATACATTTCTAAGTATATTTTTGAGAATTATATACTCCATGCAATAATAGTGAAACGTTATCCTGTAAAACCATTAGTTTCAGCCTACATTATTATACGACACAGTTATTTTTATGCCCATGACGTACGAATAGGTACAATGATAATACCTACATATTTCATATAAAATACTGGTTTTACCAGTTCAGATTATAACTTAACACGAGAGAGTAATCTTTTGTCGCGTGGAAGCTGTCATAGCGATTATTTGAGAACCTGTTCATATAGGAAAGTGATGTTGATCTTTCTTTTAATAGGTACTTATACAAAGATACAAATAGTAAAATATAGATTTTTTTTTAATGTTTGACAGTATAAGTGGTGCAATTTGATCTCAGCCGGTTCTTGCGGAGATCAAAACAAGAAATGACTTAGTACATTCTTTATTCACATCCGGAGTTAATTTATTTTTGGCGAAAAAATTCTCACGAATGCACTTTCTCTAAAATTGTACGTTTTAAACTTACAAATATAAGTATCGTATGGATATGTTCTTGTCGTTATGTAGTAGGTTGGAATAGTAGCTTTCGTTATGTTAGGTGTAACGCTAACATGACACCACCATTAGAGGGTTTCACGGAACATTGAGCGCGTCGTAGTATCCGTTAGTTTAGAACTGAGCACTTCCACATCGCGCCGAGGGAAATGAGACGAGTGTGACAGTAAACAATGCGTCTAAAAACATGTAGTGTGCCAACGCGAACTTAAAATCCCGCTATTTTCATGTTGTAACAACAATGAAATTGATTCCACGGACCGTAATGCGTAGGCTCTTAAGTAGCGTCTAACACCACGTGGCTAAATTCTGTGAAAAAGCAACGGTTTCAGGCTTCAAATGTCCGATTTGAAATGCAAATCAGTGTCACAACTGAAACACGGAAAAGGATGATTTTGTATAACCCAAGCGGCTTCAATATACCCTAAATCCGCAATTTAGCATTTAAATTATATATTTACTACTTTTTCTGGTTCTTGTGTCATTTCTATTTTTAAGGCAAGGCAAAACTAAAACGTTAATAATTATAGTATTAATCAGATGAACTTGGCTGCGATGAACTTGCCAATTATTACATTGCCGAGTTTAATAGTATTGTTGAGCTCAAGCAACTAGTATTAGCCAATAAGTTACTTTCTCCAGTGGCGCTGATTCTTTTAACAATGGGAACCCCCAAGTTCGTAATTAAACCAGAGCGCGGAGCATACGTGCAATCTGTGTAATTGGCTGGGACTTCATCGCGGGAAATGAACTGATTGTGGAATACTATGCTATGCATCAGCATGGTAAAGCTTTTAAAAACATGAGAAACTTGGGATGTACTGAAAACTTGAAAAAATGAGACTTTTTCCAAGTTTATTATAGTTGTGTAGCTTTTTAAATTTATAATAGCGCCCAACGCCCATCGATCACATATTTAGACTTATGAAACAACTAAAAATTAAAGTTTTTTCAAACTGAATTCTTGTATTGGTATTTGGTATACAATATAGAATTATCACGATTAAACAAAATTGGCAGCAATTAAAAAACAAAAAAAGGCGATAGAATTTTGTGTTATAAATAATAAATTAATAAATATTGTACTCTTTCGGTTATAATAACATAGTTCAAAAATAACAAAGTTCTTATAAACTGTAAATCACGTTTCAGAAAGTAATTCCATCCGCAAACCGCGTCCCATGGAGAGCCAAGTTAAAACAAGTTCAACCGCAGCCAAATGGATGTGATGCGGGAGACTTCGAGACGACACAAATGTGCCCGACTAAAGTGAAAGGGGCAACGACCCACATGTAAACATAAACACCACACCACTAAATACAGAAATAGGTGAAGATAGCCATCAAATTAATCGTCAAGATTAGATGCTGCAATATACAGATGGAGAATATTGTGTCACATAAATATAGACCGAAGAATTACAACATATCTATGCAAATATGAAAAATACAAGGTGCGAAATCGTGTTATTCAAGTCATTGTTGCCAGACCTGACGCAATTCCCTGATTCACATCATCGAACACAAGTAACATTGCTATCGGTGTACATAATCTTTATGGAGCTGGATTCAATTATATACGTGTAGATTGTACAGGTCAGGTCGGATCTGAGAAGAATCTTGAGTATTATGTAAGAAGTCGGTTAAAAGAACACTAATCTATAAAGGAAATGGCAGGAGGAACGGCGTTCTTATCTTAGATATTTAAGATGACACCGGTAGCATATTGTTTGCAAAGCGATGTACTAATGCGGTTGCCTGTTTGTTCCTCAAACATTGAGTTAACGCCTCTGTGGACGCTAAATACTTTGATCTTTGTTTGCACAGTTCTGACATACACGTACTAATGTTAAAAGACGTTATCTTCAGTTTAGAATAGAGTATCTTTTACTTACTGAATTAACTCTGAGAATGACCTGTTATTAGCAGTAACTAGATTATATATATGTTTATTAGGTAACTTAGGTACCTACTGTTCTTTTTGGCTATGATTGATTGTTATATATATTATCATGAATGTTTTACTATTTGAAAATTTTGATATAAGTGAGTTGTGGGGTATATTTTATAGAAGTTATAAGATTTATATTTTATCTTACGCTTTCTCCATTTTCAAAGCGTTTAAAATTATGTATTTTAACTTCATTGGAAAATTCTAGAGTATAATATGTCAAGCTGTTTGTCACAAAAACGGTCACTTCGTATTTATTATGTAGGCAAGGTAGTCACTAGTCACTATAACACTTTAACTGGAATTTCATGCGTTCGATCATTAACTAGGGCAAAAATATTATATAATTACACTGTTGCCCAAAGCTTATTGATCTGGACCATTATGTCACTTGAATGTATTTGAATTGAATTAAAATTACACACGCACGTGTTGTAACCAAATCCGGTTAGAGGAAACTAATGGAATTCCTTAATCAATCAGTCCATTCTGTTTTGTTTATTATACATTTTATCCTCTTTTGTTGGCAGGGAGTCTCTCTTTTGAATAAGTTAAAATCAGCTTGATTGTGCATATGTCCTTGGATATATTATTATTTGTAAATGAAGTGGAGACTCCGGTATCATCATGAGTTTATGGTCAGATACAAAAATGCTAAACACAAAAAAGACACGTTTGAAAATATACTGCGTGAATCTAGCGCTGAATATAATGCTTTTGCATCAATGAAAATGAAAATGAAAATGAAATGAAAATTTATTGGCAAAAAAATAGTCGAAACAATCAACAAAGGGGTGGAGCACCTGTTTCCCGTACTAGGCTCAAGACCCGTGACACAGGAAACAGGACTCTTCCGTCGGAGACATATTATAATAAGTGTGCATTGATTTATAATAACAAAAGTGTTAAATTCACGTTGCCTAATATTTATTCTCTTATAACAGAAGATACTACTTATATAATTAAAAATATGTATGCATAAAAACCCTTACACACCCCTTGGTGTGTAAGGGTTTTATGGTGCAAATATGTGGTGAGTGAGGGTGTGTGGAGTGTAGTGGTATGCTAGGAGTGTGAGGGTGTGTGTGGAGTGTAAGAGTGTGCGCGAAGTGTGAGATGTGTGTGGAGTGTGAGGTGTATGTGAAGTGTGAGAATGTTTATGTGATTTGTGAGAGTGTGCGTGAAGAATTGGGTGTGTACGTGAATATACACCCAATACTTGTCTTATCAGATTTATTATCAATTTATGTAATTTGCGTTATTATGGTTTCCGTTTCTAAGTAATTTAGTTTTGATAAGCTATCAAAGAGTTTCTTTTTGCACTCGTAAGAAGTAAGTGAGACAATTTGCATGGTTTTATTAATTTTGTTATAAGTATAGGGTCCCAAAAACTTTGGAAACTTAGCAGCAAAAGCTGTTTTTGTTCTTGGGACAACACAGACATAGTTCGTAGCTCGTTTATTTGCAAAGGTGTTGGGAACAAATTTTATCAGAGAGTGTTGGTAAAGTACAAGTTGCTGGATATATAGTTGTCTAACCGTTAGAACCTGGCATTCTTTATATAGTTCAACTGTAGGGTATCTATATGGTCGATTGGTACTACATTTGAGTATGCCTCTCTGGGCTCTTTCGAGCGGAAGAAGATAAGTTTTATTGGTGCCCCCCCATGAAGTAATGCAGTAGGTGATCAACGATTGGCAAAGAGAAAAGTACAACAATTTAATGACTCTAGAATCCGCACAGTCCCTAATGCTTTTGAATACAGCTGTGAGTCTTCTTACCCGCTGGGTCAGCAGTTTTATATAAGGAGCAAATGACAATAAATAGATGAAAACGTTTAATTAATAACCAATCATCGTAAATAGTATAAACAATGTATCATAAGAAATGTTTAAATCTTTCAAAAGCGTGAATAATGTAACGTACGGAGCTGAGCACAAAACGTAATATTCTATTGCTACGAGACGAAAAAATCGCGTGACTTATTCAATACGCTGAACGTGAAAGGCCATGATATGGTAATGTTTCTATTAGAAATCAGAAAACGACCGCGCACGATTTTGACTCCTCCAGCCAGAGACGAGAACACCGGAACAAGTAGTTTACCACCTTAAAGCGAGCAAACTAAATGAGTTTCCAGATCAGAAGAAGTATGGTAATATTAACAAAACTACTACCTTTCTTACAAAAATAATACAATGTCTCTTTAGTTTTCCACATTAAATTTCATTTTCCTATCGTGATGATGAATGATATTAACTAGACCTTAAATGAGGACCTTAAATTAGCCACCTAACAGTATACATGGTTTAAATCTCTACGATGTAAAAAAAGCTGTTAGTTTTCTTAATAATAAACAAATAAATAAATTACATTTTAAATATGTAAGCGGACGGCAGGTTGTCAACAAGGATAATTTTAAAGATCAAATACGACGTCGCGTCGTACAAATAAATTAAATAAATAAATATTTAAAAAGACTCTCTAGTTCAACATATCTTTACTACACTCGCTGGTTTCAATTTTTCATCTGAGCAGTTTCATTCTTTTCTTTATTTGCTCATATGAATACTAATGACAGTAAATGAGAATAAACAATTTCAAAATTGACGAGTTATTTTGCATCGTCATGACGTCTATCATTTGAATAAAGATTTAAATAATAAGTTGATTTGCAAACTCTTAAGAGACAATAAGAAATTACTGACAGCAGCTAACTAATGTCTCTGTAATGACGGCTTTGGTTATAACAAGTTGTAGTTTCATTGTCGCGCAGATATGTGTCTAATGAGTGATGATCATAGCAACCTAAATTACTTAGAGGAGCTACGAGAAAGAAATAAAGCGAGAGAACAAAATATTTCTGAAGTTATATGACACGATAACGATGTAGTTAAGCTAGTTTAACCAACATTTAGGAAAGAAATAAACAAAGAAAAAGTAAATAAGAGTGTTATTAAGTATTAACTCCGTTGAAAATGTTATAGAATAACGAAGGGTATCTACGTAACGTAGGTAGTTTAAAGTCAGGTTAGTTACGTATGTATGGTAATGAAGTAGGCAATTCGGTATGTCTGACATCTGATCATCTCGGTATTTAAATGATTACGTTAGCCATAAATGAATTCAACAGTCAAGACACAAGTCAAACGGGACTGGAAAAGTTTCATAAACGCAAATGCTAATTTTGTTACAAACGTCCTATCTTAATACTAAGCATTCTAATGCAACAAAACTATTTATTTATGAATATCTTAAATTTCAATATTAATGCTAAATAAGATCTGATATTATTCAATCGATTACAATATAGCTTAACAAAGAAGACATTTTCTGTGCAACCAAACACTGCTAATGAAATTATGGTGAATGACGATGATGCAAATCTAAATAGTGAAATAGTATTTGGTAATATTAGGAAAAAACTAATTTTATTTATGCATTTTTTCCTCAACTTTATACTTTGCTACAGAATAGATAATAGTACTACCTAACAATACTAGACTAATTAAAACGTTCATGCGAACAGTACGAAGAAAGATTTCAGTTTTCTCCACAAGAAAGATCAATCTATCAATAAACAATATTGTAAAAGCTTTTCTCACGGTGAGCATACGGTGAGCACGGGTAACATACCTGTTTCATGTAAGGAGCTTTAAACAAAGGCGGGTGGAGTAAGAAAAAATACCTACCAGTTTCACTTTCTTCACATTTTGTGGAGTGTCATTGTAGAGACAGTGACGATATGAGGCTAGACTTCTTTTTACATAGGGTTTTAAAGAAAAAGGATCAACGTTTAGTTTTGAAAGAACGAGAATGTGTCCCGTTATCTATGTAAAAACCTCGTTAATACTTGAGCATTTTGATCAGAAAAACCATTCATACGTATCTAGAACTTATTTTAAGCATTACTATGCTGATCCGGAGAAGATAAATCAAGATTAAACTAATATTTACAAGGTGCAAGACCAACATAACTTATATATACAGTAGTCATAAAACTTGATTTGTTAATTCGCGACATATTTGGAAGCTAGGAATGATGTAGAAATTTAAATTTCAAGGTAGAGTCAGATGATGAAAATGTCATACGTTAAATCAGTTCGTTTTGATTCTGTAATTCTTAAGACCAATGTGGCAATGGCAAGATTTTAATATTAATATTGACATAACATAATGAGCCTATTTTCTGCAAGTAGTTTGCATTGAACTGGACCATAAATCGTTAAGTTGCAATGCCAAGTAGTTCAGCGGTGTGTAGAGCAAACTAAGACCCGTATTACAGAACTATGCTTCGTTGTTATATTCGTTGATTGATGCTCAAAAAGAGATATCATTCACACATTGATCACTTCATGAATGTAATCTCTATTTGACCATCGATCGATGTCTGAGCATCGTTCTGTAATACGGGCCTATGTCATCAATATCGCATCATACTCGTATCAAAGGTGATTTGCTTCAATAGTTTTAGAAGGATAGACATCGTGCAGTCCCGAATGATAGTGGGTTATCTTTCATATCAGCCTTATGATCTAACAAATACCATTCTGTTAGTACAATTCTAGGTATGTTTGGTCTTTGCAAACGTCCAATAACAATAGTCATTGAATGTTAGAAAATTAGGTAAACATAGAGGTCTTGACTCGTGAATATTTGTTATGATTATGTGAACCGGTGAGCATGTTATATGTATTGTTATATTTACATCCGTGTTTGTTAAGCCATTTGTATTTGTTTAAATTAATCTATAAGCGCATACCGAAGTCAAACATCATTCGGTACCGTATCAAGTAAATTCTCAAGAAACATGAAAATTAATAACGCTTAAGTAAATAAATATCTTTACGATTTTATTTAATACATACATATTTTATTCACCATGTCGAAATTGTATAAAAATTCACATTAGGACTGGGTAAACTTAAATCGCTATAAAAATATGTTGATTTGTAAATTGGCTTGTTCCTAGTTCTGTCCATCTAACGGCCTTTATCTTTGTTCATAATGACTAGATTTTTCGTTTTACTGTTCCAATGAAAACACAATTTTCATACCCTGGTTAACGATGATTATTATAGCCTTTAGCATTCAGTTCGCCTATGTACCTAACATTTGTTATTTGTGCAATAAAGCATTTTCTGTCTATCTATAAATAATGATGTAAGAACCGTAATTTAACCATCAAAGGAAACATAAATTTTAAAATAAAAAACTGACGTTAATCGCTCCAAACTCAAGATTACTTTATGCTTAATAACGTTGCTCCAATTTAAAGGTCGACGGACCTTGGACAATGTTTATTAACAAATATTTGCCATTAAATTTTTCCAAATTGATATTAAAGTTTACATAAGTTGGTTTATCATTACTCAATACCTTCTTCTTTCCTAGCTTCCCACACAATGTAACATGTATATCTCTAAAATGTGCTATGCTATATATGCCATGTGCTATATGTGTAGGGTGAGATTCCCTCAATTATTTCTCTTATCCATAAAACCATATTTTGTGAGTAATATTATTTTTTATTATCCCTTTGTTTAAAAATTTTGGCTTGTGTGATGTGTTACTGTTAGTGTTTCAAAGATTGTTTCATTAATGGTCATCATTGTTTGTTTATACCTTGTCACTACAGACGCAAACGTAGTTTGGATTGCAGTAAGCGCAATCACATTCAGGACATTCGCTCCAAAAAATTTCGCCGTTGCAGCCGAGACGGCCGCCCGATTCCACGTCCACCCACGTCGATCGCTTCATTAGGAAGCTCTCCAGGCACACAAAACACTCAATTACCAACAAAGTGTCTCAAATCACGGTGATAAAAAATCCAAATTTAGCATCACAGATTTATGATGCAGTTTGTGATTGTGACGACAATCCATTACACTTCACTTCACTAGAATTAAATGTCACTGACACCTTGAACTGTGTGAATTATAAATTCGAATTTTCAACTTTACGATTCCAAAAGAATGACGCAAATGTGTAGAGGAAGTTCAATTTGCAAAATTTGGAGAGTACATAAAGAGAACATCAAACTTTAAGACGACACGAAGTACTAGGCTAGCATATGCAGTGAGAAGGTAGCGCGAGCGAGGCAGCAAGCCGCAAGTCCGTCACGCTACGGCTCATCAGGCAGACTGGAACCGCGCGAAGTCGCGAACCCACCGCTGGCGAACACGCTCACCTCCGGCTCAAGTCAATCAACCATACATCACTAGCAGAAAATTGAAGCTCCTTGACACAAGGCAGGAACGTAAGGATTGAAAACAGCGGTAAACATACGATTCCATTTTAAAAAAAATACAATTTACCCCGTCATTGGCACTAAGGAAAACTCGCAGGAATCGTAGGTTGTACATATATTAGGTATGTAATCTGCTGGTATAATAAATCAATGTGAGTATGTAATAATAATCACAATAATATTTGCAAGAGTATAAAAGTCCAGAGGCTTTTGATAACAACTGTCTGAAAAAATTTATAAATAGATATTGATAAAGAAACCACTGTACTTATTAGCACATATACTCTTTGAATTCTAAAATTCAATGTCATTTTAAAATCGCTAAATAATAATTAATAACAACATGTCAAATATAAAATCGCGCAAACAAATCACATCACAATTTCACTGTATCGAAGTTAATAAACTGTGGAATCTGTCACTGATTATTACTGTTCGTCGTCACGTCACAATAAAACTGAATGATTGCGAGCGCCTGTATAATCGTCTACGTTGTAAATCATTTGCTGTTCAATGAAACACGCTAATTTGTTGACAAATATTGGACACAAACATGCATTCCTTGTTTTTGTATGTATAACCTGAGCATAAAACGCAAAGTAATTTGATGATTCTGTAATAAAATTAACGTGAATTACTCTTATAAGCCGATGAGGAATTCCTGGTGTACCTATATATTTTTAAACTAATATATTAGATACAAAAATGGGACGAACGAAGCGATGTAGTGATTTTGGCGACCTACTTTTATTTGAAAGTTGAGTTAATATATATGTAAATCAAGAGATAGTAGTAGATACCAAAATAAACGAAGGTCGCGAGAATCTTACGCATACGCAATGAGAATTTCCCACAAAAGTTTTGGCAGAGTTAAGTAACAATGTTAAATCTAACGGTGACAGATGTTAATTATATGAAATAGCACAATGTGGAGATTAAATAATTCAGCCTTGACGAAATACGCAAGAATGATTTAATTTAAAATTGATGTTTTTATAATGATTTCACAGTTCAGAATACATATTGCATTTGTAATTGGGTTACAATGCCGCATATGGTTTGTACCATGTAGTGTTTTTATCGTTTACGTTTCGCGAGCTAATGGCGCATGCTATTTTTTTATTGTTGTAAATCAATACGCGATCAATATCACGAGCTACAGCTCGTAATAATGGCAAAAAATCATTAGTTTAAGACTCAAGCAACGAAAACGGCAATTTTTACTAAATAAATCAACAATTGAATTCTCTCGACAAGTGGAGAAATCTTCCGTGTGACTGATTCGAAAATTTGTTGTACATTACAGCCTGCAAGAGGTAGCCGTGCACATTCTCTGCGCGGCGGTCACCGTAGGTAGCTACGTGATTTGGATTTTGTTGCTGAAACGGCCGCAGACGCATTGCAATTTTAAATGTAGGTACCTATTTATGTACATGAATGAAAGTGGTGTAAAACTTTCGTTTGATCTTTCTTAAAGCGCGAACTATCGTAAAACGTGCGGTGGCATGCGGCAATAAGAGTTTGTCGGTAATTTATAGAAAAGTGGTCAGAAATCCTTTTTGAAGTGCCGGCCAGTTGCGTATGTGTATGCGCTAAGCGCGTAGGATATTTCATTTCTGGTATTTCACCAGTAAGGCTAGTTTCTGCCTACCGCTTGCCCATATTTGTCATATAGGGCCGTTGACATCATATAAAATACTTCAGTTTCGCAAAAAAGGGTATCTTGCAATTATGATTTATGTGAATCTATATTCGCTCAAATTTACAAAAAATTCTGTTATTCTTGTAAGTACCACATTAAAACTTAATAATAGGTTATTGGAACTTTGACGCGATTTCTTTACATATCAATCAATACTGCAGAATGATGATGCAGAAACAACAAATACAAGACTCCATTGAGAGTTGAACGAAGACGCGGCGTCATCGTTTACACTGTCTCGACATTGAACTTCGATGTGATCGATGAAGTTGATTGACACACGCTGATTGTGATTTCAAACATCGATAAATTGGTTGAATAACTACGTACAAAAATTGTTAGCATCTGATTTGATTGAAGTGCTATTTTTAGGCCAAACCTTCGAAGCCATGACTTGCGTTTATCGTACTCTAATCCAGAGCTGCAATTTTTTATTTGTGTATTTTTCTTTCTTTCCTCAGCATCAGTGTAGAGTAGACATAGTATCAATATAAAATAATCGTGCTTGGCATGACGGAAGAATTAGTGCCTCAGTCTGAGATAAAGTTATGGCCTTAATCTGTTATTGCCACATAAAGATAGAAAGTGAAATGAGCTCTGACTGCACTCGTCAGTGCCGAAACTATTTAGGAATCGATATAAATTAGCAGACGCCAAATTTTAGTTTTTTTTTACGCAAAGAAAAAACTTTTGAATACATTGAAGGTGACAGATTTGGACAATGCAAATTAATGCAGGGACACAACGGAAGAGAAATATATGTTGTGGGTGTCAAAGGAGAGAGGCTAACTGCAAAAACGGCAACAGTTATTCACCGCTTTGTGTCTCTCGATTTAGTATTTCAAATCGTTTAACATTCTCAGAACTCATCGTGGTTACTACAAGTACACACGCTAACTATGCCATTTTTTTTTTCAAGGCATATAATACTTAAACAACTTACAATTCGTCAAAAGAAGGCTTCTAAAGTAGTTTTTAACTGACCCATGGCCAGAGAACCCGCTAAATATGGTCAAGAGTGGGCGAACGGCATTTAGGTTACATATTCCTAATTGGAGATTTTGCGGACGACTTGGAACATTTTATTTTACTTACTTGGCGATGCGAGATTATTAAAACGGCATAAGATATGATTGAAGATAAGTATGAACATATTCGACTACCTAAACCTTAAAACTGGTGACATTGCCGTGGGAACAAACCTTTGTCAAGTTCATGAAGAGTTTATTAGAATATATAAGAACATAATATGATGCTGGAAAGCCAAATGGATAAGAACAATACAGCGGATAAGAGACAAAAAGTAAGACAATATCGTCATGCTCCAACTACAAGCAGGAAACAGGTGGGGTTTCGAGAATCATATTGGTTTATATTGCGCCACATAATTGAAAGCAGAATCCTGATATGCAAGAATTAGGCCGTGGTGCCGTGGTGGTAAGTTTCCAAGTGATTTTATGTGCACAAAAGCTTCCCACGAAGATTTTTATGCATGACACAGGATAAAAGAAAATGCCAGTGGTTATATGCATGGGAGTGAACTTCGCCTTAACAGCGCAGTAAGTATTTAGTTTTTTTGACGTTTTTGTAACATAGGCAATAATACTGCGACTGCCATTTCAGTGCGTGGTATCGATTATTGTGGGACGTGACATAACGTTTTATGGGTAACGAGATAAATCTATGCTCTAACCTTGAGAATGGAATGTTACCATTTGCAAAACGACTCAAGCCGCCATGCCGCTAGTAGTGGATCGAACAAAGGCTAGTTCCACTTCCAGAATCTAACAACGTTAAAGAAACATAAAACTCAAATATCTCGACTCATGTTGAGTTCTCTTTGGATTCCTGTATCAGGAACGACTGTACCCGGAAACAGCTGCAAAAAGACGGTTAGTTAAAATTCTTTGAACATCGTAATGCTTAGAATCTTGGTACTAAACCAGGAGACATGAGAGAATGGCAATTTGCGAGAAATTTCAACGAAGTTAGATAACGAAAACGGCAATTAAAAAAACATCACGAGAGCTTTATGTAGCTTGAAATCAGACTTATTGCACGAAACCGCTACGTTGGAAATATTATTTAGCTACAGTAACGGTGTCGTGTTTTACTTCTTAAAGTTAGTTAGCACTGGAATAATTAAGGTTGTAGAATTGACATGATATTACCTCACGTTTATGACTAGTAATCATCGAATTACAGCATTGCTCTAGATTTAGGAATCTTGGACGAGTTTCATGCCATTTAATTGGTCGTGTATATTATAATGTGACAACAGCCTACACATTATTGAAATGATATTATGTTAGATTGATACAACCAAATGTGGCGTCAATACGACCCACACTGTCATGCGTAACCGAATGGTTGTCTAGGCAATAGGCATACAAAAGTGGGATCACTATTTTTTTTTCCATTTAGGGCGACTTTACTTGAAAAGAGTCAAAAGTTTTCGGCTTAGCAGTAAAATATAAATTAATACTTAAGTAAAAGTTTATATACCTATAAAATATAAACGGTAGGTAAGTAAATTAGGTGTAGGAATTTAAAATACCTACACAATATAATAGGTAGATACCATTTAGAATTTACATAGCAATTTTAATGATGCAGAAATGATTAATTTTGCGAAGACTTGTAGAGCAAAAGTCATGGCCGCGGCCAGCGGCTATGTAGATTAATTAAGTAAGCATATTTATGCTTACTTAAGTAATCTACATGTAGAAGCTGAGATCGAAACAGTAATTATTTAAACAAGGCGTTGAGAGTTGAGAATCGATATCGGCAGCGCCGCCGGTGACCAACTCGCCTTGATGCATTCCTGGTAGCAGGAAGTTGGCCACAGGTCTATTGGAAAGGCGTTTCAAGCTGGTGTAATGCATATTTTGAATTCTTCAACTATCATTACTTTATTTCAATTACACAGACAACTAAGTAGTATTCTAATCATTGGACTCGTCACAAAACTAAGGAGCAACGATAGGTGTCAAGTGGCTATAACTTTCATCGATAAAATGTTTATTGTTTCCAATAAAATTAGATATTTAAGGTGGGCTGATACAAAATATGAATATTTGTTCACATTGTCACATTGTTTACTATGAATATGAATGCTAATCGTAACCTTTTCATTTCGGTTTTTTTAAGGAATTTAATTGCATAATATAACCTAAATTATAGTTGAACTTTTCCAAATTGCAAATAACGTCTTATTATTTATTCTTTGCTATAATTGAGTATTTACCGTACATGGCCATCATCTAATCCATCATTTTGACAGTTAAGTTACTTATAACAAAAACGCCGTTTTTTGCAATAAAGCCTGGTGCCTTATAAATTAATGAATGTATGGTAAAAGTAAAGGGTCTCTTGGTAATAGGTCAAATAGCTGGAATTGACAGAGCAATAAGTAAGGTCACGAACTTTCCTAATGGGGTAATGGCCCGGGGCTTCTAAATTGTAGTACCATCGATTGCCTCACATTACAACAGCTGTTGTGGATGTAGACGCATCAAAGTATTGCACCATGCATCGTTGCCTGTCGGCGGTAAAAAACCTATATTTTAGAAGTTGTTTGCAGAGGTTTTGTTACTATGATTTTATTACCATACCAATCATATTTATATGCCATTTATGACATACCATAACTAAAATCATTTTAAATAGTTTTACTGTGAATAGTTTTTAAATTTATTCGTAAATAACAGTACACGTTCTTGATCGTATGTATTAATGTTTCTAATGATATAAAATAGATAGATACTTTCATAGGATTTCATAGATGTTTAGCCAAGTTATTGGGTAGATAGGAGATAGGTTCAAATCTACATCCATAGAGATGGTGAACCGATAGTGATTGAATGACATATTTTCATTAAACATTGAATATTTAGAAAATTATGGTAAAATTTTAGCTGCAGTTATTAAACAAGTAATCTTGTTTAAAAAATCTAAAAAGGTTTTGTGAAAGTCAATACTTACCTAACTTCCTATACCCAACATCTTTTAATAACGAGTCTTAAAAGTTCACACGAGAGTCGCATTATTAATTCGAAAATTACAGGGTCAGTGGATCGCGGAAGTCAAAACAGGTGTTATAAACTACCTATGTATAAAACTAGGATGAGTAAATAATTGTTACGTAGGTTTTTTTTGGCGGGAAAACGAAACGATCGCTTCACCGCACTGTATTATTTTCCAAAACTCGTGTTATTTTCAGTTTTAGTGCATAAAATTGGTGGCATTTTATTCGTTAAGTGCTGGATTACAGAGTGTGGGAAAGTGGTATAATAATGGTGAAAAGTTTCTTTTCGTGTTCTTTCCAAGACTCCATAGCTTCTGGTAAAAATGCCACCACTTTACTAGGAGTATGATTTGACTTGATGACTTGGACTGTGACTTGACTTGACACATATATAAATATAACTTGAACTTGAGAAATTATCGATTACTTGACACTGGCTAAATACAAAAAAGTGTGGAGCCAATATAAAAAAAGTTACGTATTTTTGACATACATACCATACATACATGCCACTAGGTGGTAGGACTTTTTTGCAAAGTTCGTCTAGGTAGGTACCACCGCTTTGCCAGTTATTCTGCCGCCAAGCAGTAGTGTGAAAGCACTACTGTGTTCCGGTTTGAAGGCACTGTAGCTAGTGAAATTACTGGGCAAATGAGACTTTATGATCTGATCTCACAGTCGAGTAATCTTATTACGACTGTGCTGATGTCTCAGGATGATGTGCGCAGTGCAGTATCACGCGTTATATTTTGAAATTCCGAGTGACAGTGTTCTGTTATGGGCAGCCGTGTCGCTTTACATCAGGTGAACGACTAGCTCGTCACATCATTCACTAACATAAAAAAAAAAACCACATAGAAAGATTGAATATTCATACAGGGATCACATTCACAATCTCATAGAGGCGCGTTCATAACGTAATCCGGTCATGTATCGTCACGGATATTGCACGCTACCCTATCGTTACATTGTGTTATTATGTATACACCATAACTTTCACTGGTGCCATAAATTATGGTTATCAGAAAGTGGCATAACTTTTCGAAGGTCCGGCCGGTCAATGTACTTGTCCGAAAACTCGTATTTTCAATATTATGAAAGTAAAACTTTTACTAAATTATTGTAAAAACCTTTCAGATATGATTTAGTGAAATTTTCAACGTTGTAAGTGAGACGCAATAGTATGTCAGAAAAGAAGACGTTGTTAATTGCAATATGTCAAATATGAATATTTTAGCATCGAAATAACCGATTATTTTAGGTTTTACGCCGGAACCAATCGATAATTTTTTTTCATGCGAGTTTAGTCACGTAATAATTTAAATAACGAAATGCATCATGTATATAAATGAATGTATAGGAACATAATATTAGGTCTTTACCTATGAAATTGCCGTTTTGTTTGAAAAAAGTCAAAGTATTTTTTTTTCGAACTTATTTATTTCTTTTATTCAAAGTAATCACCCCTGCAATCAGTGCATCTTTGCCAACGCTGTGGCAGTTTATGGATGCCCTTCTTGAAAAAATCAGCAGGACGGGAGACAACAAACTCTTCAAAGGCGTTTTGTACTGCCTCTCGGGAATTGAATTTTTTTCCCGCTAAAAAGTTGTCCAAATTTTGGAAAAAGTAATAGTCGGTAGGCGCAAGATCTGGTGAGTATGGCGGATGAGGGAGAGCTTCCAAACCCAACTCATGCAGCTTAGAGACGGTCTGTTGTGCAGTATGGGGTCGCGCGTTGTCGTGAAGTAGCAGTGGAGACGACCGATTGACCAAAGCTGGTTGCAGACGTGCGAGTTTCGCCATCATTGTGGTCAGTTCTTCAATATACACATCTGCAGTAATGCTCTCGCCGTTTTGTAAAAAGCTATGATGAATCACACCAGCACTAGACCACCAAACTGTGACCATCACCTTTCTAGGGGTCATTTTTCGTTTTGCACATTGCTTTGGTACCGAACCAGGATCTAACCAACTTGCTGAGCGCTTTCGATTGTCAAAAAGAATCCATTTTTCGTCGCACGTAACAATTCGGTTCAAAATTCCTTCATTTCTGTGCTTGTTAAGCAGCGCAAGGCAAGTCTCGACGCGTACGTTGCGCTGGCGATCGTTAAGTTCGTGGGGCACCCATCTATCAAGCTTTTTTATTTTGCCAATCTGTCGCAAATGGACCAATATTGTTTTGATGCTAACATCAAAAGCTGCTGCCAGCTCAGCTGTAGATTGAGATTCATCAGCTTCCACAATCGCCTTTAATTCATCATTGTTGACCAAAGTTTCCGGACGACCACGAGGTTCATTTTTCAAGTCAAAATTCCCAGAACGGAACCGAGCATACCAATAACGGGTTGTACGTTCGTTTGTACAGTTCTCTCCGTAAACTTCGTTGATGTTACGTGTCGTTTGTGCCGCGTTGGTGCCACGACGGAACTCATATTCCATAATTACACGAAATTTCAAAGTATCCGTTATGAGGAAAAATGTTGAAATGTAATGAAAATACAACGCTAATCAATAAACAAAAGACTTATATTGTAAATAGAATGTCATATTTTTAAAACAAAATTAATTTGAATTTAGAATTCATAGCCAATCAAATCTTTTTTTTGTTTGAAAAAGTCTGTACTGCAATACGGCAATTTCATAGGTAAAGACCTATTATACAGTATCTATATAAAGCGGTGTGATCAAAATTTATAGGTACTTTTTATAAGTATGACAAGATAAAGGTTACTCATTAAGATTTCAGTAAAAACCATTATTATGCTTGCATAACTTTAATATAATTTAGCTCGAAGGACCATAATATAAAATGGTGATCATTTCTGGCGGTAGCAAAATTAAGAATTGATTTTATCTAGGTGGACTGGGTGGACTTTATCTAGGTGGTAGGACTTTATTGCAAAGTTCGTCTAGGTAGGTACCACCGCTTTGCCAGTTATTCTGCCGCCAAGCAGTAGTGCGCAAGCACTGCTGTGTTCCGGTTTGAAGGGCACTGTAGCTAGTGAAATTACTGGGCAAATGAGACTTTATGATCTGATCTCACAGTTTAGTAATCTTATTACTAGATTGTGCTGATGTCTCTGGATGACGTGCGCAGTGCAGTGTCACGCGAACCTCTATACTTTAGAGTTTCGAGTGACACTGCAGCTGATATGGGCAGCCGTGTCGTTTAACATCAGGCGAACGGCTGGCTCGTCACGTCATTCCTTAACATAAAAAAGAAATTATATCTATCTTAATTAGAACCTATATCAATTAAATCACTGACAGGTTATGGGCATAATTATAGCCAATTATCTTACGCATATTGGTAACATAAAAACATATTCAAAGACATTCAAAAACATATTAGTTTCGATATGCCAAAACAAGATCATGAAGCGTAGAAATTTACTAAGTTAAATGTAGGTAATCTCATTTAGGTACCAAAGAAATTTAAATACCTATTCGGCACATACCTAAATCAACCTTATTTGCTTATAGGTAAACTTGTAAAATCCGGTATTCCTTGTTTGTCACTTCACAAGCTCTAAGAAAGTTGTTTTATATGGTGGCCAAATTATGCATCCATAGTAAACCTTTTTATTACCACTTACCACATCTACAACTTGTTGCTTTCTCAGCCGGCCCGTATCACAGAACTTAGTCGTGAATCTGCAGTGCTAAAGAATTGATTATTTAGCATATTCATGTATTGTTTATTATTATTATTATATATACGTATACATATACATATTTTATTGACTTATATTTAACGTATATTAACGTGTATGTATACAAAAAAAAAGTGTAATTTTAGTTAAATGTTGAAGCCTTTTTTGTTTATATTGCGCACCGCTGATTACTTCTTGTTCTTCTTTTCGAGATACTATCGAGCCAAAGGTTGCTTGGAAGAGATCACTTTTAGTGACAGGGCCGCCTATTCTATTGAAATCTTGGGCTTTTTTTTTATTAAAGACTATAATTTGGTGCTCTCTAAATGGAGATGCATGCAAGAATTTATGTAGGTAGCTCCTGCACTGAAAGCAGAACTTTCTAGAGGTCTTAAATTACAGCATGTTCTCGTGAACCTCACAAAGCGCACAGCACAGTGTTCGCGTTCATTAGTGGCAATGATTTTGATTATACTAGTAAAGCACCGGATGGGGGCAATCACGTTCAGTGAAATGAAATAGTATGATTTAAGAAATGTATTTTTTAATCTCTCACTAATGTCATTACTGAGCAAAAAGGTTAATAACCTCTATTATTGTGGGTAAGATAAAAAATACTTTTTGTTTTTTTTTTGGCGGGAAATCGAGAAATATCGCTTCACAGCATTGTATTATTTTCCAAAACTTGTGTTATTTTCAGTGTTAGTGGATATAAATAGTAGTGTTTTATTCGATAAGTGCTGGATTACAGACATAAGTGTGGGAAAGTGGTATAATGATGGTGAAACGTTTCTTTTCGTTTTGTTTCCAAAACTCCTTAAAAGCTTCTAGTAAAGTAGCCACCACTTTACTAGGAGTATGACTTAGACTGTCTATGACTTGACTTGATGACTTCAAATACAAATACAAATACAAATTTATTTATTGACACATTTGGTTACAAAGTTATAATGAATCCATAGACTCCCGAACTAGTGGAAACTGTGTTTCAGGAGTCAGTGGCTTCTCCCATTATTAATTTTATCTAAGCTATGTCACTCTAATTGGACTGTGACTTGGCACATATCTGCGTTAAATATCATAAAAATTATTAATTACTTAACACTGGCTAGATACACATAAGTGTGGAGCCAAAACATACAAAAAAATAATACCTTTTTACTTTTTCTGAACTTAGTCAATTCAAGCTCGCAAAGTTTTAGAGAGTTTATTTTGATGCGTAATTGTTTTGCGATGGGTTATATAATTGAGAAAGTCTAGAAATAGCAAACAGTCAGCAACAGGAAACATCGGTATTAAAACATGTAAAAACACTCTTTAAAAGTTAAGTTAAGGTTTTTCTTTAAAAGTTAAAGGTTCCAGCGAACCTACCCTGCATACGAATCAGTGTCAAACGAACAATATAGTTTAAGGTCAGTAGTAAATCTTAATACAAATAAATGCTTTAATAGATTCATTGCGTTCATTCCTATAATGTGAGGTAAGAACAAGAACGGCACTCCATTCGTGCGTAACATTATTTTTTTACTTTATTCATCTTTCACTTAGTCTATGCATACATTCTTTGATCTTCTACCAATAGAAGCTACGTTTGGTGATTATGTTAGCGAACAAATATAGTAATTACACGGTTTTTACGTAAATAAGGCGACTATACCTTTTAATATTTAACTGGAGGGATGGGTAAGACTCCATCCTGCGTCTCGGATTGTAAGACTTTCCCTTTATTGATTTTAACAGTGTCATAATTTTCTGTGACTATTACCACTTATGTAAATAATACATAGGTATTGTAGGTATTATGCTTATATTGCTTTAGTGCAGACGTGCAATAAAGTCTATTAAAATGCAACTTGCTAGGCAACACTTTCCCGCGGATTCTCGTAGGTTTGAAAAATTCGTGTCAACTTGGCACACCAAATACTGAACGCTCATTGGTTGCCTGTTTATCATGGGTTGTCTTCAACCAACGAATGTACGATATTATTGTCCGTATTACAGAACGATGCTCAGTCATCGATCAGTGCTCAAGCAGAGATTTCATTCATAGAGTGATCAATTGGTGAATGAAATCTCTGCTTCAGCACCGACCGATGACTGAGCATCGTTCTGTAATACGGACCTTAGTATGTTGACTTAACACGAGTAACAAACGTACGAGAAACTGGGGGCTAGAGGTATAAGTGCAAACTTAGCTGTCAATTTTTAGAGGATACTAATACCAATTAGTGGCATTAGTACTTGTATGAAGATGTTATACTGTTAATTAAATATAGGTGCAGCGCATGCGTTCGTATGCAAGTATCGTCTCGCACGCAGGCCGCCGGCATAATGATGCGTGCAAGAAAGCGGTCCTGCAGGTGGCTTGAGGCAGCCCGTCGTGCAAGCCGGGCTTGATTGTTTTGATTGTAAATTACGTCATGAATTTACGAATTATGGATAGGAAAGTGTGTACAACCATAACCGCTAGCGTCTAATCTATCACAAGATTTATCATAAGAATGATTGTTGTAAACCGATTGGGCGATGTGGTCGCACAGCGACAAAGCCCTGTTTTTTGTATGTGTGTAATAAATTTAAAAAAAAGATTTATCATGATGCCAGGTGTTATGGTAAAATAATACAGATTGTATTGAACGCGTTGCTTTGTTCTAATCCTAATCTTGACTGGCCCGATAGCTCAGTTGGTAGTAGCCCTGCCTTCTAAACTGTGGGTTGTGGGTTCGATTCCCACTCAGGACAAACATTTGTGTGATGAACATAGGTGTTTTTTCTGTGTCTGGGTGTCATATTGTATTCTATGTATGTATTTACAAACAAAAAAATATCTAAGTATTGTATCAGTTATCTGGTTCCCATAGCACAAGCTTTGCTTAGTTTGGGGCTAGATGGCGTTGTGTGAGATGTCCACACATATTATATTATTACATTATAATCCTAAATGCAGAACGGACGAAGGCTGAGACGAGAAAATCAATCAAAAATTAACCGCGTTATCAAAAATACATAAACAATGCTTCGACAGACGTCAAACGTGTGTTTAACAATACAAAAAGGTAGTTTAACATTTGTCTAAGGCTTGTTTAAATCTTTTGTGGTTACACCATAAGTAACTACTTTAATAATGACTGACAGCACTATAATAATGAATCCAATAAAACCAATATTTACGTCAAAGTTGGAGTTCTGAATTGTTTTTTATAATTATTGGTTATAGGCAAAGCATTTGACCACTGCCACGCTTGATGTTAAGCAATGACGTGGTGTAAGATACGATCGATAGATGCTTGCCTAGAAGGTCCCTGTTCACACTTGACTTGAAATCTCCCACGTTTTAGCTAACTGGAAACTAGGTAGCCAACTAGCTACAGGGGCAGTATTTAAGTTCTTCATAGTGTTAACAAAACAGAAATCAAATGATAGACCCAACGATCACATACACCCTGGACCCTAATTAGGATTTCCTGTAACTAGGGACCCAGGAACTACGAGGACCATTGTCCTACAACATCCAGACACAGAATAGTATGTGGGCTTTTTTCTGTGCATAAATACTCGGCGGGAATCCAACCCACAGAGGCTACAATTTGTTAGTATTAGTTTTTGATGATAATGCACTAACCTGTGTGGCAGTAGCCGGTACTGCAGCAGACTGTGGCGGCACTGATTGCACCGGCCGCGCTGGTTTAGCCATGGCGCGCTGTAAACTCGCCCTCTTCACTGACACCATGAGCCAAACGTCTTCTACTCTTTGTGCCACCTGGAAAATAATCTGTGTATTCCCTTATGTTGCTTATCTAAAGACTGATTTCACTGCACCGAGTAGGTTGAGAACGCCTGGAAACCGTTATACTTGATTTAGACCTCGTTGGTGAAAATTTGAGCTTCAAAAACTGGTGGATTAATATCGTTGCGGTTTTGGCGGGAAAACTAAAAAGATCGCGTCGCCGCATTGTATTATTTTCCAAAACTTGTGTTATTTTCAGTGTTAGTGCATAAAATTGGTGGCATTTTATTCGTATGGTGCTGGATTATAGGCATGAGTGTGGGAAAGTGGTATAATGATGGTATAATGATGGTAAAACGTTTCTTTTCGTGTTGTTCCCAAAAGTACCTACATAGAAGCTTCTGGTAAAGTTGCCACCACTTTACTTGACTAGACTAGTCTATGACTTAACATGATGACTTGGACTGTGACTTAACTTGACTTGACAAATAATATATATAATATTAATTAACTTGAGAAATTATCAATTACTTGACACTGGCTAAATACACAAAAGGGTAGAGCCAAAACAACACAAAAAAATGTCGTTTATTAATATTTCATCATTAGGGATTTGAACCCACGTCTACTAAATCTCATTTGATAAATCTATCTATTACATAAAGTAAAAAAACAAAACCTTTTTTGTACATACAGTAGAAAAAATAAATTATGCAAGGAGGATGTGAATATGAAATTATCGAGGAACCAGTCAACGGACTCGAAGTGTGCTATTAAAATTGCACTCAAAAGGCATATAAGCAAGCAAAATAGCATCGTTGGTGCAGACACAGAAAACTAAACCCTGCCCTTTTGAGGCTTAGTTCTCTACACGAAAGACGTACCTGAGTGACCAAAGCCCTGGTCTCCTGAGTGGCGGATTGCATCAGCATTTCCCGGAAGTCCTCCGGCGCGGCGAGACCGAAGCTCTGCGCGTCTTCTAGCAGCTTGTCCACCGCTAGTAGACCTCCCTCGCCGGCTAAGATCTCCACACCCGTGGCGCACCATTCGTTGGCCTGGCGTTTATAATAACTATGGAGTATTTGACTAGATGTTTCATAAAGTAGATATAGTCATGTTTTTAGTATTTGTTTAGTGTGTTTTTATTTAAATCTACATTTTAAGGAGTTATGCTATGTATTTGCGATATCTTTCTTTCTCAAGGCAAGTTGAGTGCGTTGTAACTAAATTAATCAGACCACTTTTGAGAAGCAAGTGCAAACAAACATAAAGCGTAAAAAATCGACTTCAGACTTATATGGTTTTCTCACGGAACGTTGTTAGAACTGGACCAAATTGGACCAAACGGGAAGCACCAGCTATCAAATAAAAAAAGAATCATCAAAATCGGTTCACCCAGTCGAAAGTTATGGTTAGGTACAGACGAATTGAGAACCTCGTCCTTTTTATTTTTTCACGGCAAATTGCCTTGATTTTCTAAATACTACAATGATATAATAACTAATACTAAACACTACCTACTTCTACTACAAAAACATTTGGACTATATACTGGCCGCGATGACCTATAGACCGTCCAAACGCTCCAGCCCACTACTAGTAGGGAGCGTACCCAACATGCTGGCAGCATTGCTCCGTTGAATTGCAATGCTTATTCGTTGTGCCAAATAAGTGCCAGCATTTTGGTCAAGCGTAGCGTCGTCCTAATAAATTTTTTTGGTCCCTCTGATAAATTTTTTTGAAAACTTAAATTAGAGTCTGATTTCGTTTTAATTACGCCATTGTTAATTCTTACTTTATCTATCCTGTCCATCAGTTCACGTGCTTTGATTAGTAAAGTATTTCGTTTCTGTATTTTATCAATGAGTAGCGCACTCGTTCGTCTCAGTTCTTCGCATTTTGATTCTATGTGGTCGACTGAACTTAGCGGATCTTGCATTAACTTCTCACCTGAAAGAAAATATTTTTCATGTAAAGTTTCACAAAACATTTCATAGCTATTTTATTCCGTAAGAAATTTCCTCACAGACCACTTAGAGGAGAATATCCTGTTAAATGAGTGCTGGCTAAATAGGTAGATTTTTGACAAATTGCATGTCAATGCCAATTCCATTTTGACGTTGGTATTTGTTTGTATTTATTTTGTTCTTCATTGGCCCTGATTTGTTTGTTTGTATTATGTGTATAAAAAGATAGAAAGCAAGGAGGATTGCAATGTTTTATGGCGAGATAAAGGTATTACAACCTTGCAAATAGAAAAGCAACTTTTCTTAATACCCTGTTTTAGTTCTACGTTCTAATTCTTAGTGTTTATTACCATCGTCAATAACTGATGAAGCCGTATCGAGATCACAGTTGCATAACTTCTCAAAATCGGTCGCCTCTTGTATTAGACTATCCACTCTGATTGCTGTCTCACCAACCTCGGTCATATCGCACGCTGTCTTTAGATGATTGTCTAAAGTAGCCTGTAATAATAAAAAAAACAATCAACTCAAATCAAAAACGTATTGTTTAAGAATTCCAGACTATAAATAACCTTCAGTATACATACTCAGAGAATACCTATCTAAAACTTCAACTCTCAACTTTAGAGGTTTCATTAATTAGAAAGTGGTGTAAAGGTATAATAATGAACACGTCATTTTATGCATTTATTTTTTGAACGAAACCTCTGTGTATAGGTATGTGGCCAACCTTTTTGGTGACCTGACAATTTTATAAATAAATTATTTTGACATATTGCATAACCTCAAATGGTATTATTTTAAAATTGTTGCATATTTTACATATTATTTAGCTATTTACCAGCGTAAGCATGGATATTATGTGCAATTTTCGCAAATGTCGAAGATCTTTGCCAAATCAAGCATGGGTGACAACGTGTTCCCACGCCTTCTGCGTGGAGCACGGTAAAAGCGAATTCAAACGAAACGCAGAAAACTCTATGACTTGTCCTGCATGCGGAACGGAACTCCGCGATAAATTCGACGTAATTCAGGCAGACCTGAAGCCAGGAGAGACTTTCAGGTCAATAGTACTGGCAGGTATGAGACCAGATACTATCATGGACATAGCCATGCGGGCGATGTCATTTTGGTCGTACCAAGTGGAACAAGAGACGCTGTATCAAGAAAGCGTTGCTAAACACACGAGAGAAAAACTACAATGCATGGAAGAAATCAATACCTTAAACCTACAGAAAATGAAAGCTGAGTTGGATACATGCAAACGCAAAGTATCGTCTCTACAAACCGAGTATAACAAGAAAAGAAAACAAGCGGAGGAGTTGACAGCACGATTGGATGAAAAATCCAGGAAAATACAGAAACTGACGTACGAACTTGAACAACACAAGCGAAAAAATATTAGCGTAGGCAACTTTGAAAGCGTGAGTAATAACCAGGAGAAATGTATGGATATATCAGAGCTTGTTGCTAAAAGGGCGCCGTCAGATGCCTTTGCATTCAGGCCAATGAAAGACACTGACGATTCTCGTAGAAACTGTTCACCGAAGACGCCAATGTTTGATTTTCGTCACAGAAGTCATAGACAAAATCAACAACAGCAAAAGCCAATGCCCTTTCAATTCAGACCAATAAAATCATGAAAGGCTTAGTTAAAGGTACAGTTTAGGTACGTTAGCAATCAAAGTGAATCATCTTAGAAATAAGTATAATTTAGTTACCTGCATCTGTTTAAAGTTTAATAAAAATGTCCTAAATTTAAGCCAGTGGTTTAATTTCGTGGAATGTTTCTGCCAAGAGTTGTCAAATTGTTTTTCAGTCTCTTCCAATTGTACCAGTAATCTGTAAAATGGACATTATTCAGAGTTAAGGCAGATAAATAATGTTACGTCGACATCTCGCACAAAAATCATAGCTATACGAGGTTTGACAAGGTACCACGTAACCTGACCTCACCAGGGTTTTTGTGACATTTTTCGTGTTTTGAATTTCAAGACATTTCTTTATCTAATTGCTAAAAAACTGTCACCTGATATTAAAGCAACTAGTAATGTGCAACTAAAACTTAACCACTGTACCAGTAAATTTTATAATTTAGAGTTAGGGTTTTAAATAATAAAAGAGATTAAGTATTATTAAAAATTATTTACCTTTCGACAGCAGCAACATGACTAATAATATTATAAGTTAGATTTGGTTTCCGCACTTGAGCCAGTAACTCCTCGCCTTGCAAAGTCGCTGTCGCTAGCTCGGTTTTTAAAGCCTTATACCTGAAAGGACATAAGTAATAATATCAATAATGCCCAACCATGGTCCCACAGCACCAAGACTCAAATATTTGCTTTTATCTGTGTCTCAATACTTGTACAGCCGCGGGAATCGAACCCGCCGCCTCCGGGTTATGGGCCGACGTGCTCAACCATCACACCATGGATACTCACGATAAGTGACCTTTATTTTTTTAAACATCTTACCAAAAAACATAATATCTTTTGAAAAATAGGTCAATAGCCTTTTGGTACTTACATGATATTGATTAATTTGTAAAAGAAAAATTTATACCACCAACCCAAGCAACGCAAGTTGGTTGTACAAGGTGAAGGATAAATTTGAACATAAAAACACTTGTTACGGTAGCTTAATTAAAGCATACGTCCCGACTTAAGGGACGGATGGATCTGGGTTCAAATCCCGTTCGTAATTCAAATTGTTCCATTACAAATTAATCTTTGGATTGCGCTAAGCAGGCGATACTGCTATAATAATCATCAAAATTAGATGATACTATTATATATTTGTTTTTATTATTTTGATTTAAAAACCAACCTGCTTAGCCGATTTTGACAAAAAATATAATGGGAATAATCTGAAAACCTATGGCCCTTTCAAATAAAATAAAAATGCTTTAATCCACATGACTCAAGTAAAACTTCTTTAGTTTAGCTCCATCTATCGGCCGGTATAACTTTGATTTTGTTTTATGTTAATGTCGCCATCTTGACAATTGTAAATTCTTATTTTACCGGACATACCAACATAATAATATAAATTATAAGTAATTTGTAACTATGTTATGTTAACAATGGAGATCTACGTGAACCAACAACTTTCAACTTCCGTTCACCTCGTCAGCTTACGCCCCAAATCAAGAGTACGGAAAGAAGTTTTACTTCAAAAAGAAGTTATAAATCACAGAGATATGAGGTAGCAAACAATAAAACAGAAAAAAAAACAACAGAATTGAGAACCTCCTTGTTTTTAGAAGCCGTTTGAAAAGCGGTCACTAGTCACGTGATTCTAAAACTGGTAGAAAACGACAAACTAGTCACTAAATCAGCTAGATTTTTAAACACACATCTATTTTGAATACTAACACATTATTTGGCACTTTATTTATTAACCCACAATCCAGCGAAAGTCGGTAAGTTGATTTCCGTACCTACTTATGTTTCTTTCTATAATGGTAGGTATAATTATTATTTATTTCACGTTAACACAACACCAAAAAATTTAACAACACTGCAATTCCATCAGTATTCTGTTAAAACACGGATAACTTGAATATTTAAAATTTTAGTTTAAGAAAAAACAACTACTTTTCATTTTAGTTACCCGGCAAAAAATATAAAGATATAGAAAGACGTTGGATCACTAAAGGCCGTACGTCCCAACTGGTTTTAAAAGCTGTTCGGTTTAATATCTCACTCACTAACCTAGATTCCTGGCAGTCTAAAAGTTCTTTGGTTTGTGTTGGGTCGTTTCCCATATCGCAGTCGACTATCTCATGCATGAAGTCATCCAACTTGCTCGAGATCTCCTTCATGAGAGTTGAGAATTTTTCTAAAGCCTGAAAGTAGAAAAATTGTTGTTTAGGTTATATGCTCATAATAACAATTGGTGTTGAAAAGATTCCATGACATAAGTTAATTTTCACTTTTCAGCAGGTACCTACCAAGCAGGTAGGTATGAAGGCGTTTCATTATTAATTATTAATAAAACTATAGAGTAATAAGAAATTGTTCTCAGTAATTTATAAAGGCGATCAGCACATTATAAACATCCCTTTATCGTCACAACAATCAGTGCGCAAGGTTATAAACATCATTGAACAATTCATTGTTTACGCTCAAATCCTTCGCGCTAAGTGATATATCTAGGAACATTTCACTTGCGTGATTCAGGAACTGCCCGCTTGCGCAGTGCTCAAATGCGCGCGGGACTGTTGCTTATGGAATAAGTACCGATATATTCCAGAAGATGGCGCTAATTATAATAACACAAATGTGGTTGGGGAAAACTATTTTACATATTGCCAGCTAAATTGTGTTATTCAGATTATTTAGAAAATTGTTTTCACTTACTATCCGTTGTTGAATCCACTCAGCATGTGAATACTGCAGTTCCCCACCGAGATCGGGCGTCAGCTGTGATCTGTCAAAGTACTCGTATAGCTCTTCCACGGAAGAGCACACCAGCACCTTGAAACGAAACTCTTCCTTGAAGAGCTTATTGCTCACTTCTGATAGAGCTTTCTGTAGAAAACTTGCAGGCCTTAGTACGTAGACTGTATGAATGATACCGGGGAAGAACTCCTGGAAATACCAAAATAATATAAATGTATTTAAGCCTGAGAAATTAAGAAGATCAACGAAAAGTGGTTACTTACAGAGACTCTTATTAATACTGCTTTGACTGAATTCCATCTGTCCTTTCTGCGATCTATTATTAAATGAAAACCCATGTCGGCTTCTAGTAATCTGAAAGTGAAAAAAATATCATACATATTACGTCAAAAAAGATTTATATTCGTTGCACTCTATGGTAGGTAAGAAAGTAAGTACCTACAGTAAGTTAGGACTGCTCAATGAACCAGGAGACTTAATTTAGGTTCAAAGAAAAATAAGCGACTCCGAAAAAATAAGGAATCAATAATAACATGACGGTGCCAATACCGATATAAGTAATGTTTTTATTTAGTAATTTGTGGTCAATGATGATGGTAGCACATCTGTTTAGACTTTTTAATAGTACTTTTTACCTAAAATAATGTATATGATACTGTTCATTGATCATCAAATTATCAACAAGAAAAAACATATAATTTCCGGACTTTTCGTCAATCCGAGAAAGATCTACTTTTACTTGGCAAGTATAGCAGTCTTGGCTATCAACGCTATCATCATTCTCAACGAAGCGACGAGAATGTTCTAATTATTACAGTACCCAGTCTTCGCGTCACGATGTCTGGAAGTAAATGTAACAAACCTCCCTCTTGCCAAAATAATGAGGATAAATTACCCAATTTTTCATAATATTTAATATCATCAGCTCCTACGCCTTCCGTCTGCTAGGACAGGGGCCTACTTTCACGAGGAGAGTGTAGGCCACAATCAACTACTCAAAACTAGTCAAAAGATTAATTGCAAATAGGTTATTTTTAGCACTTTTACAAGTCAAAATTATATTAGGTACTTAAAATTATTTTACTAAGCATATATAATTACAAAGTCTTTATTGTCAAATAATATATAACAGGCCCATTACAATATATGAGTTGGAAAAAAAGAAGTTCTCTTTGTCACTACTGGTGCAAGCAATCCGGCACAAAGAAGAACAGAAAACTCCGATACGAAGCTTCGATTACAACCGTAAAGAAGAAGCTACATGAAACTTTATTTGGATTGGATCGGAGCTGAGTGGGATGTAGAGTGAATACTTACGAAGGTACTGATGTGAGGTAGAGAAGAAGTTTCCTATATTCCGGCGCCGTAAGAATGTGGAAGTTGTTGTTGTCGGGGAAAGTGATCAGGGGTCGGTGGTCCTTGGCCAGGCCTCCGGTGGCCAGCGCGTACTGTGGAAGGAGAAGCTCGCCCACGTTCCGACCATCGTCACCTTCACCACCGCAGCCATCGCACTCTGCTTCTGAAAAATAACACGGCAAACTTAACTCAAACTGTAACGTAAGTAACCGCAACATAGTATGATAATTCTTAGGAAAAGTTCAATATGTACAAAGGTGCATATTGAACTTAATAGTAAAGTAAAAGACTATTGGTGGTCCCTCTATCTCCACATACAAAGTTGTATAGTTTTACTTTGGTTCACAAATTTTTTAGTTTTGATAATTCAAACTGTTATTCTAAAGGGAGATGCGTTTCTACACTAATTATTATTAATCCGATGTTACGACATGGAAAAGTTGAATAAACTATCAAAGTTGTAGATGCAATGTCTACCTATTTTAATTTAGAGCAGTCCCCAAGTAATTTGACAGCCTCTATGGTGTGGTGGTTGAGGAGGTCGGCTCATAACCCGGAGGCCGCGGGTTCCATTCCCGGGGCAGAACAAGTATTTATGTTATTGAGGACTTGTCAAGTGGCTTTCGGCGTTGATCTTTCGTGATAGTGATCAATATCGAACGTGTCTGTGATGATTACTAAATACTCAATTTCTCTTAAAAGTTCGTGAAAGTTGGTAGCAACTAGTCTGTGGTATAACTACCTATGCTATTTATTCTTTGAGGACAAGTTTTAATCAGTATAGTCAAAACTCGACGAATAAAGCTCGCCCGCCCAAACTAGTTTCTTAAATTTCTTGCTCATTTGCCAATCTTTGATTACGTAACCTGACTTCCATTTTGCTTTCATAAAATATATTTATTTTGTTTGGTATACACATACAGGTATCCTTATTAGCGACACTATCGAATAGTGTAAAAATACTAGTGTGTTCTTTTTTCATAATCAACAGGTTCGACTCCTGGTTAGGAACATTTTACTTTGTCATCAAAATCGGGACTCTTTTGGGTACTTTTCGCTATTCCTCATAGTTTCGGATTTAGCTATCTACGCACACTTGAAAAATTCACCGGTACACTAACACTGGCTTATAAGAATAACAGAGCTGTATAGACGCCCTATAGGCATTGTAATTAGGCCCATTTAAATACATGTCTAAAATGGTTTGTGTAGTATAACGAAAACTGCGATCGCATGTTTGCTTACCATTAATTCCCTGTCCACCACCAGAATCACGAACATAAGGAATTGTAATTTATTTAATAATGCCCAGGTTTTATCTCCCTTCGACCTTGGGATGAAGGTTTTTTACGTACCTACCTAACAATAAAACATTGGTGTTGTTACTTTGTATTATCCGAGTCAAGATGCGTCTATCGGATTGTATTTTTACGACGTTGCAATTTAGATTGGTAATGAAATTATTCAAATTATGGATTTTTGGGAACAACTCTATAGTACGTAAAAACCTGGTGGTATCTTCTTTACATTCTCTTATTTTACGTTTAATTTCGCTAATAGGTTTTAATTATCTTGATACATAAAGGTTACCAAAAATATCTTTACAATTCTCTTTGAAAAGTGGTATTAATTCGTAAATCATTATTAGTTTTTAATAACAAAGTACACATATCTACTTACAGCTATATTCTCTAAACTAGCTTCTGAACGAAGAATTTTTTCATAGATAATTCAACCACCCATTTCACCCTCTTAGGGGTGGTGGAATTTCGAAAAACCCTTTCTTAGTGGATACCTACACTTTACAAAGTACACACTCCAAATTTCAAATCTCTAGGAGTCAGTCAGGACTTTGAATTCTATATGTATAGATTGTATGTTACCTAATCAATGATTGTTCTGTGTCAAACTGTGTTCTGTGTCTGCCATGACTGTAAGGTTTATAATTACCTACTTATGCTTCTTTATTACCTTCATTTCTTTTGTATAAATTCGTATCAAAGCTTAATATGAAACTTGGCAAATGTCGAGCTGTCCGACCGTATTATATATCATATATTCAGAACCGATTTATTACAACTCTATTTTCTGACCTCAATTGCATAGTATTTATACAATAAATGAAGTAATAATGTGATTAAGTAATTACGTATTATATCTGCCTCAATGTGGGAATGAGAATACTCTGTGAGGTCAGGCATAAGCAAACCTCAATGTACTCATATGTCTCTAGACCAATTTGTGGTCTGACAATACTGTATTTGTTACGGGGCGGGGTTATTATAAGCAGTGTTGCCATAATTGCCCGGAACGGTTACGGGACGTTTATATGCTGGCCCGATAGCTCAGTTGGTAGTAGCCCTGCCTTCTGAACTGTGGGTTGTGGGTTCGATTCCCACTCAGGACAAACATTTGTGTGATGAAAATAGGTGTTTGTTCTGTGTCTGGGTGTCATATTGTATTCTATGTATGTATTTACAAACAAAAAAGTATCTAAGTATTGTATCAGTTATCTGGTTCCCATAGCACAAGCTTTGCTTAGTTTGGGGCTAGATGGCGTTGTGTGAGATGTCCACACATATTATTATTATTATTATATGCTATTAGAGGCACACCGTTTTCCCGTGGTACTTTACTCTTCTGGAATGAAAATTGATCTCTAGAATGTAAGCAATCTGTATGCAAAATTTTATCCAAATCGGCTCAGCCGTTATTGCGTAAAAACCACCAACAACACATCATCCTCGTCATGAGCCCAATACTGGAACACGAGTCTTCTCGCACAGGGAGATGGCCAAGTTCGGGTTGGTAGATGACACATTATCATATATGTCAATATATATGAGAAAATATTACACGCTTTGCGCTACTGGAAATAAATCCGATAATCTAATGGCTGCCAACTGCACATTCAGAAAGGAAGTATTATAAAAACGTCTGATATTTATGTGTTGCCATAAAGCAATTCATAACGAGGATCGCCATTTACCAACCGCGATTATTCAGAACGAGTTCACTGACCGGCGTACGCAAGCGTAAAGGTCAAGTTAATTGTAAATTCTTCAAGATTTGAGCAACACGGACGGGAAACGATAAAAAAAAGTATGATTATTCTGCGACCCACTAAATAAGGAGCATAAAGGAAGGCGAGCGTCCTTTGTTACATTGTCATTATACAAAGGCGCGTAGTTTTTTTTTGGCTCCACACTTTTGTGTATTTATCCAGTGTCCAGTAATTGATAATTTCTCTTGTTAATTAATATTATATAGTAGTAGTAGTAGATAGGTTTTGGTATTGGTTATTAAATCATTGTAGTATTTAGAAAATAAACGCAATATGCTAAGAAAAAAAATATTTATATGTTTCAAGTCAAGCCACAGTCCAAGTCATTTAGTCAAGTCATAGTCTAGTCTAGTAAAGTTATACTCCTAGTAAAGTGGTGGCAAATTTACCAGAAGCTACCATTGAGTTTTGGAAACAATACGAAAAGAAACGTTTCACCATCATTATACCACTTTCCCACACTCATGTCTGTAATCCAGCACTAAACGAATAAAATGCAACCAATTTTATGCACTAACACTGAAAATAACACAAGTTTTGGAAAATAATACAATGCGGTGACGCGATCTTTTTCGTTTTCCCGCCAAAACTCCAGGCGCGTAATTTCTAGTCAGCGCACCTCGATGTCTCCGATTGTACTAACCTCAACTTAATAGCTTACCTACAAATCCGGCTACTCGTAGATTATTCCCAGTTTCAGTTTTATATAGGGTAGTTTTTTCTGTGAGTTATTAATAATAATAATAACGCCCAACGATAACATACTTAGATCCTGGACCCTAACTAGGATTCCCTGTATCTAGGGATCTAGGAACTACGAGGACGACATGGTCCCACGACACCCAGACTCAGAACAAGTATTTGAGCTCTTTCTGTGCAAATGCTTGTTCTGCCAAGGTAACCGAACCCGCAGTCTCCGCGTTATGAGCCGACTTGCTTAACCACCACACCACAGAGACTGTCAAATATTGTATTAAATATTCCGCTTGTGTATTTTAATTTATCGTTATTTGTTAATGCACATTAAGTCAATATTTTTAATTTAATTAATTACGATACGAAATGAAAGTTGTACTTCGATGATTTTCTAGTATCGATACAGAATATACAATACAAAAATTCTTTATTGTACACCAGAAAAAAAACAATTACAGATGATGAAACCTAAAACTATAGCACAATGGGCGGACTTATCGCTAAAAGCGATCTCTTCCAGTCAACCTTTGGATGGAAAGATTTATTGGAGAGATAGAGGTCGGTAGTTAAGTATTGGCCTGAAAGTCGAAATCTTACATTGTAGATCGATGGCACGCTTTTTTTATTGTTTGATAGGCTCGCGTTTGACAACTGTCGCACCTGATGGTAAGTGATGATGCGGTCTAGGATGTAATACGCTTGCCTAGAAGATACCTGTTCACTCTCGATTTGAAGAGAAAGAAACGCTTACAAGGTTCCTACGCTACGCGTAAGTCTTCATACGCTTCTAATCTAATACCTCCTTCTGTAGACATACGCATCTAATACGTAAACCACATATACTGTAACCACATGTAACACGCTTGCGTAGAAGATACCTGTTCACTCTCGATTTGAAGAGAAAGAAACGCTTACGAGGCTCCTACGCTACGCGTAAGTCTTCATACGCTTCTAATCTAATACCTCCTTCTGTAGACGTACGCATCTAATACGTAAACCACATATACTGTAACCACATGTAACACGCTTGCGTAGAAGATACCTGTTCACTCTCGATTTGAAGAGAAAGAAACGCTTACGAGGCTCCTACGCTACGCGTAAGTCTTCATACGCTTCTAATCTAATACCTCCTTCTGTAAACGTACGCATCTAATACGTAAACCACATATACTGTAACCACATGTAACACGCTTGCGTAGAAGATACCTGTTCACTCTCGATTTGAAGAGTAAGAAACGCTTACGAGGCTCCTACGCTACGCGTAAGTCTTCATACGCTTCTAATCTAATATCTCCTTCTGTAGACATACGCATCTAATACGTAAACCACATATACTGTAACCACATGGCGTGTAATACAGCCTTATTGCGTAACGCCATCTAAGCACTATGTCTACTGACTGTAATCTAGGTGTACTATCAGGTATGTAGGTGCGAGGGCAGCTCCAAGGCTGCTTACTATTTGTAATAAAAATAATGTAAGCCCACGGAGTGAACACAAAATCAATAATCAGGCCTCAATATAACTACCAGCTTGACCTTTGTGATTCGTAGTGTTGCTAACTAATATTGGTTCAGAGAAAATAGAGTAGTTTTCATTTTCTTCATTTATACTTCAGTAGTACCTACTCTACTTTACTACGTAGTAATTGTTAGTTTTTTGCTGCTATACTAAGAAGATAGAAAGCTCCACATATAAATTAATAAGTTGTAATCGACCACTGTCTCACTTATAAACTAAGAAGGATTTCAGTTTTTGACCCTGTCTGTACCAAAAACTTATAACTAGATTTAATTTCTTTTACATTCTCTTATAGTCAGATTTAGCACTGCAGAGAATGTCAACATTCTAAAAGAAACTTATTCAATACTTAATACATATTTAAATTACGTATGACAGGCTTTATTCACTAATTAATCGATTATCTAGCTTAATTTCTTATTCATAAAATGTTGGTTGTGTGGGTTAAATTAAACAGACAGCTTTTCAGCAGGAAAGACGATATTTCAAAAGTTAAAAACACTCCGCTACAGCAGTTAGTCGTGCTTTGATGCTTCATAACGACTACGTTACGTTCAATCCAACGGTGCGTAAGGCCAAATTTTTCATAATTATACTATCTGAACCGTGTGCACTATATTAGATAGATAAAACTTTTATTGAAACACCACATTGGTGTCGATTCGCATACTCTAAAGCTAAACGAAATTAACATATTTCCGTCTTTTTCATTTCCCCTTTATAAGAAGAGTAGCGTCATACTTTAGGTTTACTTTAGTTTTAGAGAATGCGACACAGAATCGACACCATTGTAGGAACAATTTACAGGCACAAACTTAAGGATTAAGTGTCACAATGGACGGTCTTATCGCTTAAAGCGATCTCTTCAAGACAACCCATAATGTAGGAAAAAAACAAGAAAATAAGGACGGTGGTTTTTAGATACAGGAAAAGCTATACAAAATATACTTAATGCTAATTACAATAATAACAAAATAAATATATAAATAATATATAAATTAAAATATATACACAAATACATACATACATACACATAAATAATAATAGGAGACATTACAAAAGTGATAAGTACCAACATTAAAACAACAGTACTATATGCGTCGTAGGGTAGAAGTTATAGCGCGAGATAGTGAGCTTTGTCTTTATCTTTAAAAACGTTCAGTGAAGTTAAATTCATCATTTACAAAAGTTCTTGAACTAAGTCCAGCAAATATTTATGATCTCACTTTAAACCCGATATATGTACTGCAATGTCTTGTTGTAAATGTCTCCATCACGTCCTCAATTTTGTAGCCACGACAAATGAAACCGCTTTTGTACTTTATATGTACGTATTAGGTGGTGACTTAAAAAAAGAGCTCTCAAATTTAATCAATCAGTTGTCGACTAGTAACCGGAACAGATTAGATTTTAGGATAGGATTTAGCTAAGTTTACGTTTAGAAACTACCCCTTTCTTTGGTGATGTAGGATTGTTACCTACTCCTTTGCATTTTACCTTCCATTTCTAATCCTACCTTCGTTTGTACATATTATGCACAAATCACCATGCGATTTTCAACAAAAACAGCGCGTGATCTCGGACGGTCCATATGATAATGGTCTCTCATTCTAGATTTTTTTTTTACTTCAAACTTGTCTAGTATTTGACCACGCTCTCACCTGGTAGGAAGTGACGATGCGATCGAGGGTGTAGCATGCTAGCCAAGTAAAAATCTTCTCATAAATTGACCTCAATTCTGCACATGCAAGGTGTACAAAGCCCCGCGGCGTATTGTGACCTGAAGTGCTTAAAGGGTTCTCTGCAACCTCATTTGGTATGCGGAGCGCAGTCTAATATGTTTGGAACTCTCCCTTCATGTGCTGATGTGAACTAGTAACTACGAGTATCTCAAGAAAAGTGAACAGGGATATCTTTCGCTGTATATTGTATATTATATGTGTGAGGGTGAAGGTATGTGTGTTATAAAAACTTTTTCTAAGAGTATGTATGTAATGTAACCTTCTTCAACAATTTTTTTTTACTTCTTATCATCGTCAGGACAAAATTAAGTCAGGATTTTATCCAGTGTACACTACAATTATCATTCGTTCATTAGGTAAAACTAAAATAAAATTAAAAATTATGGATTAGCAAAACTTAATCAAAGAAGCCGCTACCAGTAGGCAACGTGCCCAAAATGCTGCCCAAATCTTCTTGATTATAATAGTTACAATATCAAAAAATAGGTACTAAAAATAGGTATGTACTTCGTACACACGTATAATATGCTTATATGTAAACATAAGTGATCCCAGTAATATATTATAAAGGGATGCGATTTTGTAATAAAATTGCAGTTTAAATAACTTAAAATGGCTTCAAATTGTGATTCGTGTTTTGTAGGGGACAATTTCATAATGAGTTGGTTAATTAATATACTTAATTTAAATATTTTTTTTTTAACACGGCAAATTGCTTTTATTTTCTAAATACTACAATGATTTAATAACTAATACTAAAACTACCTAGTACCTACTACTACTACAAAAAAACATTTGGACTATATACTAGCCGCGATGACCTATAGATAGTCCAGATTATTATTTTATTATTATTTATAATAATTATCATTATTTCTTAATTGACTTGCACTATAATTTTTTTTTACGTACTACATCTTAAACTATTATATTATGCACTGAAATGTATGACGTGTAAACATAGTTTATCGATAAATGAGTATTTAATACACTACTACATTATTTTGTAATTAAAGACTATTTAGGTCGGCCGATAGTCAAGCCAGTAGGTATAATGTTTCTGACAGAAATATCTCCACACCCTGCGAGAGCTCGATAGGAAACCACATTATGCCGAAACCATGGGTTTAATGTTTAAGCGTGTTTTATAATATTGTATGACGAAACCTATGGCTAAATTAACATAAATAACAGAGTTCTAATACTCCGGCTCATGATCTGGAGGCGGCGGGTTCGATTCCCGCGGCAGGACAAGTATTTGTGAACAGAAAAAAAATCGCATATACTTCTGAGTCTGGATGTTGTGGGACCATGGTCCTCGTAGTTCCTGGATCCCTAGGCACAAGGAATCCTAGTTAGGGTTCAGGATTTAAGTATGTGATCGTTGGGCGTTATTATGTATATTATTATTAATTAGAAAACAAAAATTGACAAGCCTGATAGCTCAATTGATAGTATCCCTGCCTTCTGAAATGTGGGTTGTGGGTTCTATTCCCATTCAGGACAAACGTTTGTGTGATGAAAATCGACGTTTGTTCTGTGTCTGGGTGTTATTGTTTTCAATGTATGTATTTACAAACAAAAAATATAAGTACCTATTGTTTAAGTTATCTGGTTTCCATAGTACAAGCTTTACTAGATACGAATATAGGGCGCTGTATAAAATATCCACAAATATTTAATTTAAAAATTATTCTGTTAGTGCGCATTTAATATTGGTAAGTACATACAGATAGCCAAACTAAGTTATCTGTTTTGAACGGAATGTAACGTACAAAATGTATTAAATATTTAAATTTCTGTACTCAAGAATTAATTTCAATGTTGTTATTATTTTTAATATAGCTTCACTTGTTCAAATACCTGCAAGGTAAAGGTGGTGCATACAGAATGATGCGACGCTTAGTCGTGAATCGGTGCTTAAATTGAAATTTCATTCATAAAACGATCATATTATACTTGCAGTGCAATGCAACTGGGGAATTTTCCATACTAACTATGTACATAAACTGCGTCAAAATCATACAATTTTGTGTCTTTACCTGTTGCAATCAAGTTACATGATCGCCTTGCAGGTGTCTCTTCTTGGTGACAATATCATTCTATGTACGTTGCTTTCATTAGAAATGCATAGAACGCAAACCGAGGCTTTGATCTTGGGACTATGGAGAGATAAGTTGCGAAGATTTTGATATGGGTGCCTTATCTACTCACCACTCATGTAGACAGGGTCATTGGCGACAGTGGCAATGTTAATTTCAATAATTTTATTTTATTTAATTTAATTCCATACCTATGGACGATAAGCATGTTCACACGTTTGTTTTAACATTTTCAACTTACTTACCATAATTTTGACCATTTAATTTTAATACTGCTTAAATAGATTTCTAATAAAGCCATGTTATAGCCACATTGAACAGAAGAAAAATATTCTTTATTATGATAAAATATTCCATACGGTTTTAATTTGACTTAGTAAATAAAATTCTTCAACACGTATATAATTAATTAATTAACTTTCATTAATAGATATACTGAAACACTGTTAACAAATAAACACAACCACAAACAAACACTTGCCTAGTCTGTCATTGCTGATAAAAAAAAACCCGAATCTCATTTGTGAGAGAAAGACGCGGAACTTGAAGCGACACATCCGCTGGCGCGTGCTTCACCCGTGCGCTGACCGCCTTCTGAGCTCTAAGCAATAGCGGTTAGATCAATTTCTGTGAATAGCGCTGTAGCACTTGACGTCACTTACCAAGAGCACGACGAGGTCTGCAAACCACAACGGCAACGTAATCAACGCAACGAGAAAAACACCGAATCATAAAAATATGGATAATCGATTTCACGCATCTATAAACATAAACTTGCTAGTCGAAATTGCTAGCAACTGCGCACCGCGAGATGTTTAACTGGATTAAGCTAAGACAGTTACGTACGTTAGATCTTATCCAAGTGAAGTTCGTGAGTACATCGCGTGTTGAGTAATTAGAAGCAATTACCTCGGAATCCGAAACACTGCATCCTCCTGCGCACGCGGCAACAAGCGCCTCCGGCGACCACACTTACACTAGCGTTGTCGCGCTCTGACATCACACCACTAGGCACCCTCTGACATACGACCTTTGATCACTGTATGCAAATCAACCGTATACGAGCAAGCCTTTATCGCCAGGTACACGCGGTGATCACAACAGGCAAAGCGGTTACAATACCTACGCGCACTGGACCGCGACTGAATGACGGTTGAAATGTCAGGCAATTGGGGATCGTTCCGCGTTATCGACGTCTCTTTAACAATCATCGAGATAAAATTTGATCAACGGAGATGGGTCTCCTATCAGATATTTCCAATCGGATTATGTTAGCAGATACAGCCGTATCCGGATCGGTAACTACGCATGTCTTGGATAATCAAATAGTTTTATAATACCTATTAATGTAGGTAAATGTGTCCCTGGAGATATTGTAATACACGTAGTTCCTTAGCTAATAAATATAATTAAGAATAGTATCAACATTATATGACAAGTTTACTTTAAATATCTAACCTGCAGCTCACCGGCTTTTAGTTTTATTATAAAATTACATTTCGCTGTAAGTGAATTTGTAAATTCTTACAAGAAAAAAAATTCTTTAACCGTAAAATAAAATATCGTGAAATTCAGGTACCGTATAAATATACTACAGCTACTGACGCGACATGACGTTTTCCTGTCTAAACACGTATAAATAAGCGCAAGTACACATTTTCCGAATTTGACTAGGAAACTTCTAGTTTTCCTTTTTCCCATATTAGCTGCTTATGAATACGCTTACCACCGAACAGCGTTTAATTTTTCTATTTGTATAATTGATAACGGTACTCGTTTCGAATTCAATGAAATAAAGTTCGATTGTAAAACAAATGTGGTGTGGTTCACGAAGAGCTGATTTGAAAAATAAGCAATATATTAATTACGTCTACCCTTTGCAACATTATAAATGTTCAAACAATTCAATCCAGAAATATGTGCAGCTGTTTGGGATACCACTACGCTGGAAGGAAAATATTGGGGCAACTAGTCGTAGTCAATGGCAAACCAAACGAGGCCACCATTGCGCGGAATGCGGGTATCAGACTGGAACACCAATGCTTTACTGGACTTTCTGAAAAGTTAATGTACTCTACGAAGAACTGTTAAATGGTATATTAGCGAAACTGTTACGTGAAATCGGAAAATTGCACCTACAACTTGAATAACTCCGTTTACAGAGTAATGTTACCAGTACAGTGACTTGGAAGAGATTCTTCAAACTTCGGTAAATGAAACGTTACCAGGATGATAAAAGCAAGTCAGATTGACCTACATACCTAAATAATTGTCGCAGCTAATATGATTGGACAAAATGACAAGCTATATAATCATGACATCAATCTTGTACAATGAACGAAGAGTAGTTGATAAAAACCGCGATTGTAAATTCAGGAAGCTAGATTTTCCAACTATGTGATAATGGACGGGTTGATGAAATGGAACGCAAATAGAAGGTATTCATTTACATCGCAGTGAAAAGAGCGTGGAGATTGCACAACGGGATGACTGTAGCCATTGCTGGTCACGCAGCTCATAAAACTTTTCCTTAGAGAAGATGTGTTTGGGCCTTTATAGGGATAGGCTGCGGAATTCGAACAAAGCTTAGATAAAAAGTAAAACAGTTCGTGATAAGACAACATATGAAAAATAAACAATACATCTCATTTGGTCATACAGTAAGCAAGACCATTAGATTAAATAAAACCAAGACAATGAGAAATTGAGTATGATATATATACAAATAAATATGAATGCGTGTGCCATGTGAAAATAAAGACAAGATATTCAGTGTTTGTACTGTCATTGAATGAGAAATGAAAACAATAGCACCGATCTTAATATTCTCAACACAGCGAGTGAGAGTGTGAATTAATGTCCGAGGTAATCCAACTAACGTGGCGAATCGATTAAATGGTAGGAAGGATTGTACAAATCGCACTGATTGATTTAGGCACGGGCAAATTCAGATAATTCGCTTTATTCAGTGAAGGTTGATTACGGAAGAGGCAGGTATAGTATTAGTATCCGGGGCGAGATGGTTAATGCAGTGCGTCTCCATCTCGCCCCATCCTGGCGCCGGTCGGGAGCATTTCCCCCCTCAAAAAAAAAACAAAAAAAAGGTAGTATCAGTATATGAACTTGTATTCTGTAGTCTAAGCTGTAGAGTTCATCCACTTTTTAATTTGAGTGCTGTAAAACTTTAGTTTTAAGAAAATGTATCTACTGACTTCAGACATTTTTATCATAAAGAAATTGGGTTATTCCCTTTGGACCCCATGGGGACAAAGACATGAGGTTTTCTCTTATTGGGCCAACGCGGGGCCAACGGGAATAAGTATACGTGTTAGGCCTTTCCTTGCTAATGTTAGTTATAATCACAACGCATGAATGAGGGGAAGGTGTTATAGAAAAGGAAGACAGTCATTCTGAACCAACACCATTTTATTGGGTATATAATCCGTATAATAATGTTATTTATTCTAGTTTGGTTCTCATAAACTGTTATGATAGCGGCACGGGAGTATTGTGTAGGTACCGATCCTATATATTCAAGCAATATATATTCAATAGTCTTTAATTTCAAGATTTCAGGACAATCATAAATCTATGAAAATATAACAAACAACAATAGCTTTTCCGTGATCAAACTATATTAATGCCGAGAAACATTACCTATTCCGATAATGAGAAAAGTTTATGGGAGTTACTGAAGTTTTGCTTGCTTACTAACAGTTTTCATAGGTTTCTAAGGTAACAGCAGTATGGAAGGTACAGACAGACCTACTGCAATTTGTTTTGAAAGACGGGCCTTATCATCATGTGCGCTCAATAATAAATATATTACAGTTAAGAATTATTAATCCAAATTCTAACATGCAAGACACATCTAGACAATATTATGATCAATAGTTTGCAGTTATGTGTGTAACGTGGTAAGAACTATTTCTGACTGTTCAATTACTTTGAGTATTGCCCCAGGCACTTGATAAATGAATACGATGTAAATAAAAGATCCCGATGTATACCTTCCATCCATTGATGACGTCGTCACTAAGAGGAGTTGGAAACCATCGTCTGTAAGCGGTGTGGTCAGGTAATGGTACCTAATAATAACCAAAATCAAACATAATACCTTTTTTCTAAAGAGGTAAAACAGACTGTTATCAGCTTAATTTCATCCTTAGAAATACTAGGATAATATTATTATCATGTAAATACATATATATAATTTTTGAAAGTTTTTTGGGAATCAAAACCTAAATTACTGAACCGATTTTGATAAAATTAATATGAGCCTAATCTGAAGGTATATTCCTATTCAAATAAAATAAAATTGGTAATAAAAATAATAATAATAACAACGCCCAACGATCATATACATAGATCCTGCACTCTTAACTATTAGGGTTCCCTGTATCTAGGAATCCAGGAACTATGAGGACCATGGTCCCACAACACCAAGACTCAAATCAAGAAATTGCACTTTTTTCTGTATCCAAATACTTGTTCTGGCGCGGGAATCGAATCCACTGCCTCTGGGTTATGAGCCGATCTGCTCAACCACCACACTACAGAGGATAAATGACGGAGATATGAGGTAAAAATATAAGAATCTGCTTTATAAAGTCGAAGAAATCTTAAAAATCTTTATCCTCTATAAAGATTTTCAAGATTTTTTCGACTCCCAGAAGAAGGACATCGAATATTTCCGTAACCTGGTAAAGGTTACGTCGTATAAAGTATAAAGTCGGTTGAAAAAGCGAATAATATTATGTTTTAGATAAATGACAGTAGTTGCCACATGGCTAAAAGAATGCGCCAGCTAAACTGTGCCAGTTCGACGTAGTGTTGAATGTAGCCAATTGAATACACTTCCATTTGTACCAAGTTATCTAAGTCACGGACGACACACAATAGGGAGGGAGATAACGCAGCTTGGTGCTGTAGATGGCTTTGTTATTTTGTACCATTAGTTATCTTTATCTAGCTAGGAGGTAGCCAGGTAGGTGCAGCAGAAACTGTCATATCTACGTTCTGTATGTACCATGTATGTTTCACGCATTGTCGGTTTTGTATAACAAAAACAAATATGGTGCATCATCTTTATTTGTTTTCATGACCTATGTTTTCTGTTTAAAAATTGTAAATCTTATTGAACATGAAATGAACAAAAGGTCAAGCAAGATAATATATAGGTACTTACGAAGTCACGAAAGGGGCTACGAAACAAGTTGACACGACCCTGCGTGATTTTAATATTCAGTAATAAAGTAGTTAAAATGCCGATAAAATTCGTCATAAAATGCTTTAACAAGTTTAGAGGGGCTGCAGAAGCTTGCAGGTCATTTCCGAACGAATTTTATATTTCATTTGAGCTTCCGACGACGAAAATAACAGGACATTTAAAGATTACTGAAATCTATGATCCTATTGGACTATTGACCATTGATTGGCTGGTGACCTCCTGGTTTACCTTACTCACCGCTGGGCCGAAGCCGTGGAGAGCAGAGGGGAGGCTCTGGCAGTCAGTCTTGATATTGCCAAAGCTTTTGATCGGGTTTGGCATAGGGCACTGTTATCGAAGCTTCCATCTTACGGCCTTTCCGAGGGGCTATGTGCATGGGTCGCCAGCTTTCTCTCCAACCGGAGAATTAAGGTAGTTCTTGAGGGCTCCTGCTCCGAGAGTATGCCTATCAATGCTGGCGTCCCTCAGGGATCTGTGCTTTCACCAACGTTGTTTATTCTGCATATAAATGACATGTTGCAAACTAGCAACATGCATTGCTATGCGGATGACAGCACTGGTGATGCACAATATGCCGGTCATGCAAATACCCCTCACGAAAAAGTTGTAGAAAGTAGGAACAAGCTTGTGTCTGAAGTTGAAGCTTCCCTTGAACAGGTTTCAGATTGGGGGAAACTGAATTTAGTGCAATTCAACCCAGCTAAGACACAAGTTTGCGCATTCACCGCTAAAAAATCTCCATTTGTTGTGGCTCCCAAATTTCAGAATGCTCCTCTTACGGTTTCAGACAGTATTGGGATCTTGGGTGTTGACATTTCTGCCAATGTACAGTTCCGCTGTCACATTGCGGGCAAGGCTAAACTTGCTTCTAAGAAACTTGGCGTGCTCAATAAGGCGAAGCGGTACTTCACGCCGAGCCAAAGACTTGTGCTTTACAAAGCACAAGTCCGACCTCACGTGGAGTACTGTTCTCACCTCTGGAATGGAGCACCCAAGTATCAAGTCCAGCCTCTTGACGCGATACAGCGTAGAGCTATCAGAATTGTCGGCAGTCCCAAGATCACTGAGCGCCTTGAACCACTCAATATTCGTAGGGATATTGGATCTCTCTGTATTTTTTACCGCCTTTACAATGGGGAGTGTTCTGAAGAGCTATTCAACCTGATTCCGGCATCGCGTTTCTTCCATCGCACCTCTCGCCACCGCAAAAAAGCTCATCCACATATAATTGAGTCATGGAAGTCGCATACGACTCGATTCATGCGGTCTTTCTTGCCGTACACCTGCAAAATGTGGAATGAGCTCCCGCCCGCGGTCTTTCCAACGAGTTACAACATGGAGTTCTTTAAAAGGAGGGTTAAAAGAGTCCTTCAGGGTAAGCAATGCATTGGTGGCGCCTCCTCCGGTGTTACAGATGTCCATAGGCTACGGTGACCACTTCCCATCAGGTGGGCCGTATGCTTGATTGCTCCCTTTAACATAAAAAAAAAAAAAAAAAAAAAAAAAAAAATTGAGTCCAGTAACTATACTTAGTCATTCACATTCTTTAACATTAGGTGAAATCGAAGGGAAACTGTACCTAGATTACCAAGTAACACAGATTTTAATAACAGCATATAGGTAATGTGTGTGTCAATTTCGCGGCATTATCTTTGCCCCAGGCGTAAAGAAATGAGTCAAACCATTAAGGAACAACTTTTATTGGAACAAAAATGTCAATGTTTCGTTACATATTATAGTATTCTAGGACACGAGTGAAAAGAATCCTTTATAAGTAAAGGAAGTGCCCTGATGGTGTTGGGGCAGTGGAGGTTTTACACATTTGCCGCCCTTAGGTATTTGATTTTTGCCGCCGAACCTCTGAAATTCAAAACCCCCGTTGACAACGATGTTAATAACATTTTCTTTGTCAATGAAATTGCAGTATTAAGATTTATACTCTATACGAGCTTTCAGCACTAAAATATTGTAATTTTGGAGACGTTTTCCTCCATGTTGATTTTGATGTAAGAAAAAAAATTTAGCTCAAATTTGCCGCCCTAGGCTCCAGCCTACTCAGCCTGCTGGGAAATCCACCACTGGGTTGGGGGTTACCTTCTATCTATGGGATCAAGTTTGTAGTTCTGTCTTTACTCTGATCCAGCACGTATAGAAAACGTATAATTGTCTAATAGAATTGAAATTTCATAAACGTTACATCCATTTGAATACACGCCATTTTCCATAGGTATACATTTACATTATATTCATCTAAGTAGATGTAATCAGTTTTTAATGTGATTTTTTAGGTAGTCAATATATGAATGGAATTTAGTCATACATAGCTCATGAATACCCATGTATTCAGACGTTAGTCCATGCGTGGTTGGGTTCTGTGTGTCCTTTGAATCAATAGCACAACAATAGGCCATCCATACTGTATAGAATGACAATAGACTATCTATAGGAAACAGAATAATGCCAACCATATTTATTTTGAGCTTTGGTGGTAAGGAGTCAAGAGTATGTACCGAAAAGTGGAATCAAAACCGGTTAGGTACCTACTATGGAATTCAATATAATGTTTATTATTAACTATACAGATCTTAGGTAATATAGGTACCTACTGTTTTGATCATGGCTAGTTAGTCTTAGGCCCGTATTACAGGACGACGCTCAGCCATCGATCGGTGCTCACGTAGAGATTTCATTCATAAAGTTATCAATTTGTGAACGAAATCTCATTTCAGCACAAATTCACGACTGAACGTAGTTCTGTAATACGGGCCATAGATCTTTTCTGAAGTAAAACACCTTTACGCACACTTGACTAGATGGAGCTAAAGAAGTTTTACTTCAGTCGCGTCATCTAAAGCAGTCGTTTTTTAAATTGTTGACGGTTATTTATTGTTTTTTAATTAAGATTACAATATACTTTAGTATTTTAGTATCGTAGTAGGTAATTTTGTTTGCAATTTCATTTCATTACGGAGGGTAGTTCGACTTCAGCTGCTATAATCATCACGTGCGTAGGATTCTACTTATGTACGTTGTACAAAGGTACCTCTGAGAACTAGTTCACAAAAAGAACAACAATAAAACCGGTTCGATAAAGATTAATTGGCTTCTAGTTCTCAACCATTTTAAAACATGTTCCACGACGTCCACGTTATAGAGCACCGTAACGTTATAGATATTCTGTATGTAGAAAACCACAAGCTTAAGGATCGTCTAACAAAGTAGAAGCTGGTAAAGTAGATTTTATTTAAACCTTTTACGTTACTTGTAATGCTATTGCAACGTGTCGAGACTGCCCGTGTCTGAGGGTTAATGTAATAAAAGGGACTAGCCTATTTTGCGAAAACTTAGTTTGAGCTGTCAACAAGCGCTTGATATGATTTCAGTTCGTTTGGCAAGGAATATTACTGGTTGTGTGCTAAACTATACTCATGAATTAAGACGCCTTTTAAAATTTTGAATGCAAAAGGAAACACGCTCCTTAAGCATAGATAACATTGAGTCCAGCTCTTTTTGAAACCCTTTTGCACGGTAGTTTTAAACCATAATTTTAATTCAAAATTCTGACTTGAATTATTAAAATCTATACGTACAAAATTCAAAGGCCTGACTGACTGACTGACTTATATATCAACGCACAGCCTAAACGGCTGGTCCTAGAGACTTGAAATTGGGAGGGTGTATTTTTTGTAAAGTGGTGGTGTTGTAGGTATCCACTAAAAAGGGTTTTTCGAAATCCCACCCCTAAGAGGGTGAAATGAGTGGATGAATTATGTAGGAAAAAACATCTTTTACGTTCCCGCCCAGAAGCTTCGAAGAAGCCGCGTTCTTTCATAAATCTTACGGAGCCTCCAAATTATTACGTGCTAGGATACCTACCATATACCAAAGTGTTAAATTATCAAACTAAAATAAAATGTCAACACAACCAAATCATTCATGTGAGGTAACTATTTTTAATCTGGCTTACTAGCGCTAAGTAGGTAAAAAACAATGCAAATACGATAAGATTTTTCACCTTCAATCCTGATCGGCAAATGCAAAAACATCGCAAGTTCGATATACCAGTATAAATAAAACACTACCTCTTCCGAACGATATCTCCAACTTATTCGGCACTTCGAATCGTATTCTCATATCACTCGCTTGATTATCACCATGTAACAAACTTTGTATAAACTTTGCAATTTTCGAAACGAACGTCCGAACTTGGGAATCAATTCGCGCGGAAAAGATGGAGATGGTGAAGCGGAACGGATGTTCTTTCTGTGACACCACAGCGCGGACTGAGTTGGCTGTCCTTCCGCAACGCGATGGGATGGCTCCCGCCGCGCCGGCCTACATCCACACAATGCGACGCATGTGAGATGTAATGTGATGTAATCTGCATATCACGCGACGCACCAGATTCTCTATGTTTTGATAACACGTCACGCCAGCTGTTTGTTGCTGACTGGGGACCCAATTGCTTTTAATGGGGGTCTGTTTTGGCCGTAAACCTACAGGAACGAGCTTGCGAGATTTCGTAATGGGTTTCGTTTCGTAAGATTTAAACAAAATTTCAACACTTTCGCATTTAATTATTAAACCGTATCCTACAGCGAATTATGGTTCCCTTTTATTCTGTGCCCGTAGGCATAATAGTAAGTACATAATGCCATTTATTAGCTCTTACAGAATTACAGTCATAATATTGTAATGGTCATCAACATCATCGTTCAGCAGCCACCTTGTTGTACTTGAGTTACTTAATGAATGCAGGTAACAAGACTGCGCACATTTTTGAAGTGAAAACTTCTTTGGGCGCGTTGAGCACTTTTTGGGTGAACAAAAACCATGGAACTTGTGTCATCGTCACCGCACGCTTCCCATGAGCTTAATAATAATAATATGTGTTGACATCTCACACAACGCCATCTAGCCCCAAACTAAGCAAAGCTTGTATTATGGGAACCAGATAACTGATAAAATACAATGTACTTAGATACTTTTTGTTTGTAAATACATACATAGACTACAATATAACACCCAGACACAGAATAAACACCTATGTTCATCACACAAATGTTTGTCCTGGGTGGGAATCGAACCCACAACCTATAGTTCAGAAGGCTCGGTTACTACCAACTGAGCTATCGGGCCAGTCAAATAGTCATAAGTTACTTAGTTTCCAGTTCTATCAGCAGTCCTCAAAGACTGCCCCGCATTTTTTTTTATTCAAATTGGTCATCCAAGCATTCCACAGGTTCAATATAAGGACCGACGACTGGAATCTGAAACAACCGGCTCTTGAAGGTGGATGTCAGGATCGTGACTGTATACGGATCGTAATCTGAAATCTGTAGTCGCTTCTTTATAAAATGTCTTCGGCATCTGAATTTCCAACGGTTTTCTTTTGGAGCTTGTCGACTGCTTTTTGTGAGGCAGGCTTTCTTCTGTATGGCAAATTGGCAATCAAGATCCAATTTTCGAAGCTTATTAATTTGCAGATGTTATTCAAGATTACAGAATTCAAGGAAGACATGCCTATTCTTTGGTTTACCAGCAGTGCAACTAGAGTTTCATTTCTAAATAGGTCTATACATATAAAATTCAAAGTCCTGACTTACTGACTGACTTATATATCAACGCACAGCTTTTTTTTGGAGGTTGTGTCTTTGTAAAGTGTGTAGGTATCCACTAAGAAAGGGGTTTTCGAAATTCCACCCCTAAGAGGATGAAATGGGTGGTTGAATTATCTATGAAAAATTTTCTTCGTTTCCTATAGGCCACGCGGGCCAAACCACGGGCAGAAACTAGTGTTCTATATCCGAGAAAAACAGTAACTTTTCTTTCGAATTATTTGGGGTGTTGAGAAAGGTATGTGCCTGTGTAACGTCATTCACCGGGTCTATTAATAGGGCATGCATGCAGACAGCAGACACTTCTACCCATTTAGATAACGTCGAGGCTCTAGGGAGCGCTGATCGATTTACTTTCTCTTGGTTTCTAGTCCTTGAAAGTTTAATAACAACTTTAAATTAGGTACTTCCCTATGATGAGCTTGTATGGACATTAGTCATCAAAATATATTGATACCTAGATATTACTTATGCTTATTATTAACTTACGTTTATAATTGCTAGAGTACGTAGTTATAGAATACATAATAGTTGGTAGAGGAAAAAAATTGGTTGGATAAATTACCAATCTACATACAAATGGTCACTTCGGTATCAAAATAGCTGAAATATTAAAGCAACAATAAACGTGATAATGAAATATCAAAATCATGAATTATAGGTGTAATACAAAACAAATCTCTATTTTTTTTAATTCAATTGTATGACCAGACGAGCAAGTCATTTGCCTGACGTAAAGCGTCAAGCTGATCGGATTCTGATGCAATATGTTTTGTAGATAGTTTTAGTCCTGGAGACTTTTTATCATTACCAACAAACGAAATACTAAGTTATTTATAGCTACTAATATTATACTATCGATTCTGTCAAAACCAGTGGCGTAAGTAGGTATTTGTTTTAAATCTTCAAAGCTAATAACTTTTCCAAAGCTTTGTTAGTTCAACGAGAAAGTTGGAGCAAGAGTTGTTGGTCTAAATAACCGGACAAAAGAAAACAAAACTTCACTTCGGTCTCGTCCCAATTTCCACAGAGTTTTTTCAATGTCCTCCATATCTGCGTTGGGTAGCATCGTGAGGAAACCGGCCATGTCAAGAACGTCAAGGATGACAAAATTCTAGGGAGTTGACGTGTCCACCAACTCGCACTTGGCCGGCGTTATGGTTTATGGCCTGTCCATTATGGTCTTTTCATGACAGAGAAAGCCCGTTTCCCATAAATTTTACAAATATGACAGCCTCTGTGGTGTGATGGTTGAGCAGGTCGGCTCATAGCCCGGATGCAGCGGGTTCGATTCCCGCGGCAGGATAAATACTTGTGCATAGAAAAAAAAAACGCAAATACTTGTGTCTGAATGTTGTGATCGTCGTAGTTGGGTCCGTACAATCCTAGTTCAGTATCTATGTACGTGATCGTTGGGCGTTATTATTATTATTGTATACCTATAGTATGCTAGGTACCCATCAACCGTCAGGTACAAGGACCTACAAAATCGATTAAACAAAAACGTCATAGGAAGTCTAACAATGAGTCAGTAAAATAAAAGCTTGAACAGAAAGGATTCCGCCGGCTATGACAATGCTTGGCAAACAACAAAGGCCGGCTACCGATCGCGGCTCGCATAGCAATCAGCACGGAGCGCCCGCGCCATAAAGGATCCGTGGACATTGACGCTCATGTGGTGCTTTCTATCTAGGGTATCGGACAAATATTTCGAGATTGGGAATTTAAAACAGCACGCGTAACTACATTTGCCCGGCCCTAAAGCTCAGTTGGTAGTAAGTCTGCCTTCTTAGCTGTAGGTTGTGGATTCGATTCCCACCCAGAACAAACGTTTGTGTGATGAACATCGATGTTTGTTCTGTGTCTGGGTGTTGTTATATTGTATTCTATGTATTTACAAACAAAAAGTATCCAGTATTGTATCAGTTATCTGGTTCCCATAGTACAAGCTTTGCTTAGTTTTGGGGCTAGATGGCGCTGTGAGAAATGACCACAAATATTTATTTATTATTTATTTATGCTGGAAGCTTGAAGCGCTCAAGGCTAATCTGCCGGGACGAGACCGGTGTTTATCTGTACAAGATAAACAAAAATCACCGCGACCAAAACAACACACACAACACTCCACTCTTATTTAATCTGTGATAATAGGCTAATGTAATTGGGCTTCAAATAGTGACCTTGCACTGATGTAGACAGGACACTGGAAATTAATTAGACGGTTATTTTTATAAACATCAGGCAAAGCGGATAGGTCTGTAATATTATAGACAAACTATAGGACTTCTACGTAACGTGTCGCCCATTATATCTACCATAAATATATAGGTAGGTAGTACTGCTACAGATGTACGCAGAGAAGATCACAGCTTATTGTGTACCTAGTTCCTAGTCAGAAAAAAATTCTCTTTACTTGCCTTATTCCGTGCTATTTGTACACACGTAAGTAGCACGTTATAATTTATTCTGTGGGTGTGGGTGGGTGACGATTGGATCAATTTTAAAATATATACATTCATACGGGCAAATAATATTCGTTTAACCAGAATAGTCAATAACTGGCAGACATCTGGAAAATACGAATTAGAACTAACAGCGGCCATTTGATTTTATTGGAAAAACGACTGAAGTCTTTCCCAATAAAGGAAATTACTTTGATGATCACCACGATCGTTACTGGTTGTATGTTTGTAAACCCAAATTTTGTTTTTTATGTTACTTTGAAATTATTTTGTGGTATTATCTACTAATTAAGTAATTAAATCATGTATTGCTATTTAATCGGAGGTATCCTTAATTGTGATTAAAATTGGTGTTATTTGCTTACGACTCGTTCGTTGGACAAAGCGCTTGGTATGGTTTGGTGCTTCGCCAAAATGTATTTAAGTAAACTAGGAACTAGGTGTATAATTCATCATATACCACTTATGTATTTTCTAGACAGAGAATGAAACAAACTAATATAAGCAGACAGCAAAGCAGTGAGATGTCAACAAAACAATCAAATCATCGTGACTACTCCTCGCTCCCTTTATTACGTTTGGTCCGCCTTTTATCACCCTATATCAGACCTAATAAAACGAACTTAACTCAGCAAAAAGAAAGGCTGGTATGGTACACAAACTAATAAAGATTGGCAGTCGCGCCTCGGCTCATCCAACTTGATGCCAACTTTTAATAAAGACTCGTCTGGAACGCTTACACTTTTTTTTATGTTAAGGAATGACGTGACGATCTAGCCGTTCGCCTGATGTTAAACGACACGGCTGCCCATATCAGCTGCAGTGTCACTTGGAACTCTAAAGTATAGTTTCGCGTGACACTGCACTGCGCACGTCATCCTGAGACATCAGCACAATCTAGTAATAAGATTCCTAAAGTGTGAGATCAGATCATAAAGTCTCATTTGCCCAGTAATTTCACTAGCTACAGTGCCCTTCAAACCGGAACACAGCAGTGCTTGCGCACTACTGCTTGGCGGCAGAATAACTGGCTAAGCGGTGGTACCTACCTAGACGAACTTTGCAGTAAAGTTCTACCACCTAGTGAAACTAGGTGTCACTAAATTAATTTTGATTCCTAAAACTTAGAAGTCATTATTATTCTTTTGAGAAAAATATTATTTGAGCGACTCCAGATAATTTAACGTGAGTATAAATTAAGTATATACCTGTATTATTTCTTCGTGACTCCGATAGGTGAATTTATGGACATAATGGTGTCGATTGAGAATTAGTCTCTAATATTGAACGAAATTTAAATATATTGTCTTTTTCATGTCCCCTTTGTCAGAAGAGTACCACCATACTACAGTGTAGGTATGCTTTAAAATCATATCATATTTGTACACTTGTATATATATTACCATTATTGAAATTTGAAAATTAGTATTTTGGCATTAATTTTTCCTTTATTTAAATTTTGTGTTTTGTTGAGTCCTCCCATAATAACGCATATTCTGTGAAAATTTCAGCCGGTTACCATTACAGTTCAAGAGATACAGCCGTTTATAGATCGGATCGGGCAGACAGACACCCATGATAGTCCCGCACGGAACCCTAAAAACTAAAAAACCCACCAGGGAATGGAATCTATTACAGTACTATTATATTATGTGCTACTAGGTGCATGATCATGAGTCAAGAACTCAAGACTAGTCAAGAGTCGCCATGACGATGGGCACAACTTTTAGTTACATGCGTACATTTTACTTTTAGACTGTTACAAGAGGCTATTATAATAATTACTGCATATTTTATGTACCTACTTTGTAAGTCGTGGCAAAGCCGTTAAACCACAATGTAGGTACCAAAGTTGTATGCTTTACAACGTCATCCATCGCATAACAAAGCGGTGATGAGTACTCTAGCATGCAATTGAATTTAACATTCTTTAATAAGTATCTACGTTATTTACAGTGTAGCAACGTGTTTTCCTTTGTAGAGCAAACACTGCGGTAATTTTCTTTTCGACTTGACACAGATGCTTTGCGAGATATCATTAACCAACTCGGTCGCCTGCTTTTTTGATTATTGAGTTTTTTTTTTCAAAGAAAATCATGATATTTAAACACTGATATCCATCCCATACCATTACTAATATCACAGATAATATAATAAACCCGTTTTTTGTTGTTGTGTTTTCATTGTTACCCTTCACGACTAAATAGATCTTTATGCAATTTGGTATATAGCTTAGAATGTAAAAAGCAGCTAGGGTAATAAATTGATTTGTATCTTATAAGGGGTTTTTTCAAATATTTATATCAATAGAAATAACAATCGTTCCAATCATAGATTTAAACTTTAGAGGTACGATTTTGTTCAATTTGATTGGGACCAATCCAATCGAATCAACAAAGTAAATCGATCTTAACACATGAAACAATATTTCCGCAATAGGAGTCAGAGTACTGGAAGCAATAAAAAACATTTTATGGCGGTCTTCGTCTATCATGTCACTTGTGCTATTATGACGAAATGACGATTGAACGTTTAATAAAAATAGGTTAAACAAGTCAGTTTCTCAAAACAGTGTAATAAGAGCTGCCTGTACATCTCCAAGCTGTCATTATTTTTGAAATTTGCTAAAATTAAAGAACTCACCAAGGGCAGCGGCGCGGCGTTCAGCTTTAGTGCTACACTTCCAAAACTTCATAACGACCGTTACGGAGGCGGAGGTCAAGCCGCGAGATGACACCGCGTACGCCCGCTAAGGCAAACCACTATCGTCTAACTGGCCGATTGAGGCCGAAACAATGACTTTTGTTTACAAATGAACGACGACGCGGAGAATTCATTAAATTGGCGAGTGTATTGGCCGGCAGTAGACCAATGAGCTGAGGCAGAACGAGTGCGACGTACGTACACCCCCGGCCGACGGACAATCTCCGGTCCCGACCAGACATCGCCGTTGGAGGAAGGCGTGGGCCTCGACACCGTTCGCTTTCAACATATCCAACCTTAACAATAATCAACCCAAATATAAACACAGATTAGCGTAAAAAAGTTTTAATTCTATCACATCATGTCTTCCTACGATAATTTGGAACATAGATGCCGAATATCAGGCTAAGGGCAAATCACTACGATCCGAAGCAAATTAATTTGAAAAATATAGTCTGTGTAAATATTTCCTGCACATCGCTAAGATCGATCATATTAAATTGGATTATTTACATATACAAAAACTTGTCAATTTCTTGTACAAAATCTGCTTCGAATCTTTTATGTTCTTGCACAATAAAAATACACGGTTAAGCATACTTTCTAGGCACATTTCTGTACTGTCTATAGGTAAATTGATTATGAATACACACATTCTATAGATTACATAAAAACGACACTATCTTAATTCACAAATGAGATTTTCACAATCGTCGCACTAGTTGTCTGCCTGTTAGAAAGCAACAGCTAACTTTAAAATGTATTTTTGTGTATGCGCTATTTTCTGTAAGGTTTTCTAACTCTAGCAAAATCTAGAGTATTTCATTGCTTACTAAAAATAATAATAAATTTTGTTTATGGATAATTCATTAAATTAAAAATACGAAAAGCCGGCATTTCTATTCAATCGCATTGTCACTTGCCATCAGGTGAGAGCGTGGTCAAATGCAAGGAAGTCTTATGTAGAAAAAAAACACGAAGTCATTGTGCTCCCTGTTGTATATAGATTATACACTACATAGTACAGATGGGTACGTAATAAAATTGAAAATCCGCCAATTATGTACAAATAAAATAAATTAAAATCATTTTTCCCAGTACCCAGCAACATGCTATTTGATATGTCTTCATGTGTGAAGAGTCATGCGGTCTTGAAAGACTGATCGATCTCACACAGAATCTAAAACATTTATATCATTTTATTTTGTGTTTACTTTTTAGATTTTCGACGAAAAGTTATTGGGAACATAGTATCTTATAACTATATACATCTTTATACGCCTGTAAATACATAAACAGATCATATAAAAATAAATCCACACTTTAGATTTCTGATGTTACCGACATAATAGCCCTAACTTTCACCACATCCTACCAATATTATTATCCTAATAATTTTCAAATGAAAACACATGGAGCTTTCAAAAATTACATCAGTTGAAGGCACTGCATTTTCATAAAAACGAGAATAGACTTCAATGAACCTTGTGATGATAAATAAAAATAAACGGTGGTAAAATAATCATTCTCACAAACATTCCCAGTGCAAACATGCATTAGGCGGCTTGTAGCATATTCTGATTAGTGTTATTTGGTATAGTACCTCTAATTTGTTTATCGCTCGAGTAAATTATAGTTTACTTGGCTGCTTTCTAAAAAGATTCTCAGTTGTAAATTTATTCAAAATGCACAATGATAATTAAATGGAAGACATATGAATACATAGGAAATAGATTTAAAGCAGGCAGGTCAGTTATTTAAAACCTTTGATGGTTACTTGGCTAGCACCTAGCTAAGTATGCACATCTTTATTAGGTACCCAATACTCATTGATATCAGTGATCACGGAATTTTAATTGCAATGCAAAAAGAGAAAATTCATTCCTAATTTGAATATTTTCACACTAACTATGCACATAAGCTGCGTATTGAAACTGTCAAGTTCATATAATTATGCGTTTCTAACAGTTACAACCAAGTGATATGCTCAAAATTCAAAATTCCGTATTTTATTGTTTCTCTTTAAACATGAAGCTGGCAAAAATGTGAAAACAATTACCATAGGAAAAAAAATCAAGTGACATGATCGCCTAGCAGATGTAGACGCTACCGCCTAATGCATGCCACACACTTTCTCTAGACACAACACAGTCAAATGCACAGTCAATAGTGATTTGTCTTTTCAATGTCACTAGGTCTACTTTCGCCATTTGCATTCCATCAAGCATCTACAACACAATGTGCATCATTCAAATATTTAAATTAAAATAAACCGTTCAAACATACATCTTAAATAATAATGTAGGTAGGTACATCCACAACTACAAAATAAACTACATAGCTAACAGCTAAAAATGGTGTAAGTGTATATGATTAAATGTATACTTATAGATAGTCAATAATAAATCAGTTTTTCAACCAATACTGAAAAGGCTACCTAACTATCCTTGCCAACTTATTGCCAAAGTTACGTGTGGCGTTTCAAATTAATCGAGAAACGTTTGTTTCATCTTACAACAGTTCAGTCGTCGCGAGATCTCAATATGTAGACGGGCTCGCTTGGGGAGAGCTTGACAGGCATACTGAAGTTTGCGGCCTGTCAATGTCTATACCACGTGCCTTGCACACGCGTTTGGAAGTGCGAGACCGGTGTGACAATATAGGCCTGCTGCGGTTGCTGTACTACAGCGAGAGGAATGACTTGCTGCGTCATTTCCACCGGTTGGCCACCTTCCTCGGAGACTCCCAGAGGTTGCAAGTGCTGCTGCGACACGCCGCCGACTTGCTGCGTCAACACTTGCTGGTGCTGGCTCACTTGCGGCACCAGCATCTGCTGCTGCATTTGCTGCTGCTGCGGCTGCTGTTGGTGGATAACCACATGGGGCTGCCCTTGCATTTGCTGGTGCTGCACTTGCACCTGCTGCACCTGTTGTTGCTGCTGCTGCTGTTGTTGTTGTTGTTGTTGTTGCTGCTGCTGTTGTTGTTGTTGTTGCTGTTGCTGCTGCTGTTGTTGCTGGACTTGTTGCTCTCGCTCATGGTCCTCCTTCTTCTTAGCCTCTATAGCTGCCTTTTTCGCGTCCGCCTTCTCTTTCTCAGCCTGTATCCTTATCGGGTCCTTGTTCTTGTCGTAGGTCATACATTTACCGCTGCGGAAGGGCACCAGTTCTTTTGTTAACTCCTGTTTCTTTGTCGCAAATTTAACATGTGGGAATTGGTCCTTCATAAAAGCTCTGAATGTGGAATAACCCATGAGCTTCACTCCGGGTTCAAGAATTTCCCCGTACTCCTTGTAGGCTTCGAATAAGTGCTTCCTAGAGTCACCTTGGATGATAACAGTCTTGCTTGCTTTCTTTCCATCGCCCGATGGTTGAACATCTTTGGGTGAACTTGCATGTTGCTTCAGATACTCTTTCAAGAAATTGGTTGCATGTTTGTAGATGTCAAGGGTGAATGTGTTATAGGGTTTCTTGCCGACGTTTCCATGTATTCGAGGCGCGACGCCGTGCGTCATAACATGCTGCCTGATGCGTTTCAGTTGGTAATGAGTTACATTTTCAAGATACAAGAAAGCTTCTAAGCATACCTTTCTTCCTTGATACACATAGCAAGCTCTTAGTCTCCTGCGGACTTTGTGGCGTGACGTTTCAGCTGGGTTTGCCAAGCTAGCCATTGTGATGCCCATTAAATACATGTCATGTTCACTCTTAGTTAGTTCTGCAATGTTCAGTCTGTGGCGGTAAACTGCCTCTGGGTTTAGTCCACGATAACAGTTGTCTTTGCAATCGCAGCCTCGCCTGAGTCTTTCTTTTACCTGAAATTAGATAAAAATAATGTCTCAGAGAGAATTTGTATATTCATTAATGTTATATGAAATTAGTATTTATTTGAACATTAATGTAATGTTTTTTTATAGTATTTGTGTTATATATAGTATTGGAAGTTGGTTGGTTTGACCAATAAACATTAAGAAACATTTTTATCACAGTTAATGCCAAATCTATCTTATTAAAATTGGATGTAAAAAAATATTAGCTTAAGAAACATTTTGTAATGTGTACTGTGTTTAAAATACATATTACATCTTTATCAGACTGAATATGTCCACTGCTGAATATACATCAGGTAATTGTTGGTATCTGACACTGCAGTCACAGAAGATTTATGCAGTTAGGTACAGTTAGCACAAAATATATAATGGAACAATGCTAAAGGCTGAAAGGTGGCCAAAATTAATTATATGTAAACAAATACAATACCTGTGCAGGGTTATCCTCCAGTTTGTTATCAAAAGCATCATCATCACTCCCGGAATCAACTTTGATTTTTTTCTTAGTAATTTTCTTTTCCATTTTAGGCTTTGTGTCAACATCTAAGTCTGTTGTTTCACCATCAACATGTGGTCCAAACTCCATGGTGTATGTGGTTGGAATGGCCTGCAGTTGACCAGAGCCATTTTCAACTTGAATTGTATGACCTTGCCATAGAACCTGAAACACATTGTATTTACTTTAAGAATTAAGTAAATTTTTGATTGAATATCTTACATGCTATCTAAATATCTTCCTTATTATACAAACTAACTGCACACTCAAGTTCAGAAAAAAAACTCCCTCATCTAGTCTATTTTAATATATATAATGACAACACCCAATAAGCACATACATAGATCCTGGAGCCTAACTAGTATTCCTTGTATCTAGGAATTTAGGAACTATGAGAACCACAACATGTATTTGCACTGTTTTTTGTGCACAAATACTTGTCCTGTCATGGGAAATAAATCCGCTATCTCTGGGTCATGAGTTGACCTGCTCAACCACCACATCACAGAGGCTGTCTAATTATAGTTCATTTGGTTATCATCTGCAAACATATGAACAACCCAATTAACCTATCTCTTTATAATATTAGTGTAGACAAAAATATTTCCCTTTCGAAAGATGTAATGTTTTCTCTAATACAATCATATTGTTTCTGGATCCTAACTATGATTAAACAAATACTTCTCTGGATCCTAAAATTCAGTTTATGTCATGGAGCATTGCTTAAATAATACCGACAATAAGTTAGGTAGGTGCTCTGGTATCAACCAACCGCTCAGTCAGTGTGGTGGATTATGGACCACATTCTGTGGGAGAAGACCTTTGTTCTAGCACAGGGAACATAATTAGGCTTATAAGAAGGTAGTCGAGTGTTGAAAGGTATTGAATGGCTACAATCAAAGTAATGCTGAGTGCATTAATTTGATTGTAGCCATTTGATACCCACAAATATATAATTTATAGGTGTATAACCTACCTGTTCTTGTCCATGATGTCCATTATAGTTATGTTGCTGCATGGTTTGGTTGGTGGTCATCTCAAAGACAGAGTGCTGGCCCATGACTGGAGTATGCCATTGTGCACCCTCGCCATACTCTCCCCCGTTCTGATCCGTGGGAATGGATACGATGATAGTCTCCTTACTGTCAACGCTCCTGCGGTCCACAGACAACAACGAGTGCAGCACTTCACTGGCCTCCTTTTCCGCTGGATTCACCACTTCCATCTTCTCGAACGACATCCCACCCGCTCGATCCACGCTACAACCGATCGTTCATGTCAGATCACATGTACGTACATACACGTATGTACACATCGACGGCGAAACCCGCCCCGATCGCTATGCCTAACTCCAGCAAGGGGTTGTTAGAATCCACATTGTTAGAAAACCGCGTTAACTTTTCAAATTCATGTAAATAAACATAACAAAAACCGCGCAATTATTAACCTTAATCGCATTTTTTAAGTTTCATTATCGCATAGCGGATCGAACTCCCGTGGAATATTGGGCCATATAGCCAAAGCAGACGAAGAATGAAACTTACCTTTTTCGCTTTGAATCACAAGCCGAGATGTATTAAAACGAGTCTCAGCAGTCCACGGGCGTTGGTAGTTTGCTTTGATTCACTTCATATTGATATTGCAGTCATAATCGATGAGAAATGCACAAATATTTCACTAAATTCACGGAAGCAATATGGCGATACACTTTCCGTGAACAAAATCAGAGGACGCCGCAGAACACGTAATTAGTACAGTGCGCTGCCGTCAGGTAGCGCTGCGACTCTGCGCGCTTCCGTATCGACGCGGGTTCGCTGCGCGGCAAAATTGAATTGAAACAGCATGAACAATTCCACTTTAGCTAGTTATATTTCTACTTTTACTACATAATATTAATCTCAGGTATTTCAATACGCAATTAAAATAATGTTAGTAACATTCACAACTTACTTATTATATTTTATGTACACATCTCATAATATCAGATAATATACCAAAGATAATATACATAATTTAAAGCCACTTGTGTCCAGTTAAATGTTACATAAATTAATGTAATAATAAGTATTTTATTTATTTATTTATTATATAAATTTACAAAGAGTTTTATTGTTCGTACTTAGTCTATGATTTCACAGTATTAAAAAGACATCTAAGATTGTTGTTATCTATAGACGAAATTGCAGTCGACATAATCGCGTAATTTGATATTTCTTCTCTATACAACTACATGATATTCTAAATACTGAACCATACAGAGCTTTGTATAGCACACTCATCAGAGTTGAGAATTCAGAAGGGTCCGCACTGAAGTGGAACAAAATGTGACCGTTGCGTTGAATGCGTATTATTAAAATGACATACAATATTAATCTAAATCTAAACGAATACAAATTAATGACAAAATGCAGAATGAGATTATATATAATTATTAAATAAGTAAATTGTGCAGATTGATAATAGATGATGTTTGTGCTATTTTATTTAGTAATGTAATATGGTAATAACACACTGGCCACCGTAGGTCTGTACTCGGTATCCGATCTTACTGACAAATAATTATTAAGGTATCTTTTACAGTACTACTATATATACAGTATATTATTTTAATTTCAGATTACTATTTACTTTTAACTAATACTAAATTTGCGCCCGACGCTGATGCTAAAGGCGGCAGTTGTTTTTGCCACACTCCAAGGTAGTCCTTTGTGGTAACGTAAAAATGTTTTTGTGTGCATCACATGCTGGAAAACCGACAGCACAAATATTGGCCAATTCCTTGGTGAAGTCAGATTATGTATTATGAGTATGGGGGAGTGAAGTATATAATGCACTTATCAGCGTTGAACCAACAAAATAACTCGTAGTGATTAGCTACTGTAACAATGTGATTACTTATTTTATTTAGGTCCAAACATTTTTTCTATGATAATATTAGTACGGTTCCCTTCCCTACAAGGTATAGGTACCTATTCAATTCCATCAATTGGGAAAATCTAAATCTGGCGTCATCTACGTGTGAGCATGAGCATCCTGATTTCAACCAATAAGCGACGACGACAGGAACCATTAATGACCTCACACAAATATCCGCAGATCCGCAGTTCACTCACAGTCCACAGTCACAACTCTACACTACAATATGCTTATGCTAGTACTTCCCGTTCGAGGGCTACGATTGAATTTGGTCCTTCGACAAGTGACTGATTTTGTTACATTTTCGTCTATATATATAAAAGACACATGGTGTAAATTAGCGTAGTAAGCACGTATAAAATAAAAATTATGTTGTTGCTTGTTGTTGCGTATGTTTAATGATTTTTATTCTTTATTTTATTGTTTCGTTTCCACTTTGATACCAGTTTATTTGGTTTTAATGGTATTGGTATCATAAGTAGCTAACTATAGCATTTAGGACTATACGACGTTTATATTAAAATAGTAAGTACTTACATAATGTAAGTAAGCACATAGTAATAGCTTAACCAATATGATATTTTATTAATTAGTAGGTTGTTTAAAACTTCAGTTTCATGTCTTGGTTTACGAGAAAATTATATTTTCTACAAATGCAGATTCACATTAGCACGCAGAGCACTTTTCCCTGCGACTGAAGTAAATTACTCGTGACTTTTGTGAGTGCACTTAACTCAATAGGACGATTACAAAATAGTTAAAAATAAGCGCACTGTAGTCGGGCGTTATAAAATATTATCACCTAAGTACTAGTTAGACGTTAGACCTATCTAATCTAACTAAGTTCATAATTTAAGGAATTTTTAGAATTGAATATGAACGTTTTAAATACGCGTATAGCCAATGCAAAGGCTCCATTTATTCTTAGTAAAACTTCTGTCATGCAATTTCATAGTGTATCCAGACAAAACCAAAATTAAAATACTAAAGAAAACACATAAATAAGCTTAAGGGAACTTTGAATAACTTTTGAACAATTCAAATGTATCGAATAATTAAAAGGGTTAAATCGCAGTATACGTGTTGTGTTGGTTAATATAGTACCACTCAATGACCTAAACAACCAATCATTAACCTATCCTCTCTTTACACTGTAAATAATAATTTAATATCACGATGTAATATCGCACAGAATAAGTAAGTAGTATGTACTGGCTGCACCTGCAGTTTTACCCGAGTGAACATGACATTATTCATTATCAGGGTATCCCACAGAAATAGCTCAATTGCGTGGGATAAAAAGTACGTTATATTATGTTTTTTTTTTTTTTTTATGTTTTGGCTCCACACTATTGTGTATTTAGCCAGTGTCAAGTAATTAATAATTTATCAAGTTAATGATATTTCACGCAAATATGTGTCAAGTCACAGTCGAAGTCATCGAGTCAAGTCATAGTCTAGTCAAAGTCATACTCCTAGTAAAGTGGTGGCAACTTTACCAGAAGCTTCTATGGAGTTTTGGAAACAACACGAAAAGAAACGTTTCACGTTACATTATGTTACTCCTGAATCTAAAGTAGGTCTCAAGTTCTTGTATCTTAGTAGGATAGAATAGCAGTAGAAATGAGGATATATGAAGTAAAATCAACTCCATTTGTAACTTGGGCGATTCATCCAAGACTTATTATGTAGGTACCTATAGTAACTACAATATTTCTTGTACCATAAAGGTACAATTATAAAAACATTATTTTAATCTCATTTATAAAATTTAATCGTGTAACTAAAATAATAAAATAAAATAACTTTGAAATACATAGATATAATAAAATAATAAAACGAAATGTGTTTAATTATGGTTACGCTTGAAATTGAGTTTTGTTTGATCCGTAGATCAACAAAACTTAGTTAATTTTTAAAATGTATTTAATAGCTAGAAAATTATACAGCACATGAAATATGGAGTAGGTTAATAAAATAACTTGACTAACATAATAAATAACATATTAAACAACTTTAACTAATAGTTTGACACATGTTTAAGGCTTGTCTAAATCTTTTGTGGTTAAGCCACGAGTGTCTATTAAAAAAAACATTTCCCGGTTTCTTTTTTCCGGAAGTGTGCCCCCGCACCTTTATTGCACGCACGTGACGTCATCGCGTAAAATGTCAAAATATGTGTCAAAATTGATAAATTTTATAAGCAAAATTCATAATCTCGATTGGGCGGGAAGTATTTCTTTACTTTTCGTAAGCGACAGTGCACAAGATAAAATTATACCGTATACGTGCTAAAATTATTATAGTGCCCCTACGTATGTAGGCACATAATAATACATAGATTTATTTCATTTGCGTACATCGCTTGCTGTATGAATGTATATCGAATGCTCTTTGCTTTGATGAACATAGGTAAACTCTATCTGCCTTCTGTGAGTTCTTGCCGCAGCAACACAAAGCATTCTTGAAAATAATAAAGCAAGTAATTTACAGGTACGTACTAAAGATATAATAATTAAAACTTACCAGCTGCTGCATCAATAGCGAAGCAGCTGCTGCGCGATTTCACTATAGCTGGTGAGGGACCATCAGGCCACTCCATGCGCTCTTCCATGGCCCTCGAGGCACTTCTCTTGAACTGCTCCAAGAAACTGTCTATTTGTGTTTCTATACTAGTCGGGGAGTTGGCCATCGTCACATTGGTTATCACCGAAACACCGCAAACAAACACAACACGCGATCTCGACGTTTATGCCATTTCTCGATTTTTATTGTTCTCGTATGCTCTAAACAGTTTGTATAATTGCTATAAGTAAATAATGAACAGTGCCCATTTTAAGACACATATTTCCCTCGGATTCCTTCATCAGTTTGAATTTACGTGCAAATATTATCAAAGAAGACCGCAGCCCGCCCCGATTATTCGAGTATTGAATAGCGAGTAAGCAAAGCAAGGTGATTTTACATTTTACCTACTACAGATACCGCTAGCATACGGTAACGAAAATAAAGCGACTGCCACCGACATCTATCGATCGCTATGAACAGCTGATTATGTGGAGTTGCCATTTCTGAAACAAAATGTATATAATAGTACAAGGTATTTTTAAATTTTTTCTTTGAATAATTATAAGAATTGAGGATTGTTGTTTATTAATTTGCTTATTTCTTTATTGCCACAAATGCCACATTGCCAGTTGCTTTACGCATGCGCTCTGAATGATAGCTTTTATGTGTGGGAGTGCGTACGCCATGTAGATTAGTGAGCGTGTGTGAGTGCCGGTGCTTGTGCGAGGGGGTCGCGGTGGCCGGTCGCGCACGCTGCTTGCATTTACTAGTGCTGCGCGAAGAGCGCGTGTAGTTCGTGATTTTAGAGGTGGCTGGAGCTGTCACACACGAGACTACACCCGGCCTCATAATGTCAAGTAAGTTCAACTCGATGTTCCACGTTCATATTCTGCCTATTTAAAATATCTATTATAAATATCACAATATTGATTTGTTTCTTATAACAGCGCATTATTGAATATCGTTAGAAATATGTAATAGTTTTATTGAAAGAAGGGTAGTTAGGTATATTGGATAGTGTATTCAAGTCTTGCATAACTCCAAACTTTGTCCCGAACTCAGTTTACGTAAATTGTAATTTTAATCTTATTCCCGTTTGTTTTGTATATGATAAGAACGTGGAAAAAATATTATAATTATGTAGAATCTAACCTACCCTTTTCTTTTTTTTTTCAAATATTTTAATGGAGGAACCGTAGGTATAATACGTATAATTTTCTCTAGTTACCATCAATCACTAACATAATGCTACTATACATTATAAGTACTATTTGTTGTACAATTTATAATCATAAAGTACTCATTTTGCAAAGTAAAACCACCGACCTATAGTATATTTTGCTACTTTTATTTGGTTAATTTAATACGTTGAAGGTACGCAATCGTTTTTATAAAAAATGTTCACGCTACTTACAATAGGTACCTCTATGGAAAACTTGTTTAACATTTCAAATGATACTTGTCTATTTATGCATTAACATCATTAATATGAAAATTAAAAACCTAGTCATCCTTGGGATATTTTTCTTGTTTATCATGTTTCGGACCATCTTCACTTTGAATCTGTACCTTCACTTATGTACTTAACATTTATGTGCATATAAGTGGATTTGTATGTCGAGATATAAATAAATATTTAGATGATATTTTTACCGATATTGTGTTAGGTCGTTTTGTCCATGTCGATTAAGTTTAAAAATGATTACGCCGATCTATTGCAGTTGTAGTTATCATGTTATCTGGTACGAGATCGTAAACAGACAGCTTATCTGTAAATACATTCATAAACATTGCGCCTATCAACGTTACCAAACGCGTTATCAGAGGGAGTGCAGTAACATAATCTTGACCGTGACCGCACTGCAGTCTGGAACTGTGATGAATATTTGGGTAAAAAGTTATTATATGAGTACTTATCTTGGGTAATCTTTCGCTAATTTTCTTTGAAGAATATTATATATAATTGGGTGTAGATGGATTTACTGTGGTTTGATACCAGATATTCGATACTAACCACAAAGGTTAATTTGACCTGATTGCGGCTTTACTGGCGCCATGTGAATACGAGCATTGTATTCATCGATACGATATTCTACATCCTAATGAATTTAATAGACCAATTGTCATTGGGAAATGGTATTCCTGAAGCAAAAAAAAATAGTTTTGTTTTGGTTTAGGTTATTGCGAACCGCACTGTAATGCAACAAGGTGCTGACTTTGCTGCTAAATAATTTTTCTACCAGCATATTTTTAATACAGCATGTATTCGCTTGGGTTTTATCCACGCCAGAATAAAACCAAGAAGTATTTCGGATGGACACTGCCATTTGTGTAAAAGGAACAACAAGATTAAGTTTGCTTCTTCAATTTTATTGGAAAACGCTCTAGTAACTAAGTAACCATAATATTATATATTGTGTAAAACTGAGAAAAAAAATCTAAGTTTAAAGTTTATTAGTAAGTACGTACTATGGAACTATGACATAAGGAAGTACCCACTATGTACCTACTGAAGTGGATTATGAACCTAGCCTAATACAGCTAACTTAAAACAAGCTGCTTGCTTTAGACGGCCGTCGAAAGTTTTCTCTTTACAACACTAAAAATTAAATATTGGTGTAGTGAACATTTTCTTAGCGTGGTCACGACAAGTATTAGTAAACTTAGAAAGTGAGCAACTTGTGTGGATCCATTTTCACGCATGGTTGATCATTGTTGGTTTTCTTCAATTTAGTTTAATTCAATGTTTAAAGATGAACTCATCGCCATTGCATTGCATTCCTTATTCTGTTAAACGGTCGACTGCCCGCGTGGTTCCATCCCGCCGGACCGGCCGCACCTAAATAGAAACCACAGGGACATTGCTCCCGCATCGCATCTGATCCTGCATCTCGCCTCTCAAGTGCCTTGTTGGGGTGCCTTTTAGCAGTACAAATATAATCTCTATAACTAAAGCACTGCTTGAAGCACACACGTGCACATAAATCATAGCCGCCCGTAATGATGTTAGTTTGGCGAACTTTAATATAATTTTATGATGTTGCATGTTGTTATTGTAATAACAAACATCTAGCTAGTGGTTGCGGATTCGGCCACCAAATAGATATGACCTCAGTGATTGACGGCATTTCCTGAAACAGTTTTAGATTAGATCTGAAGTATAGGATGTTTTCAGTTTTGTGTTTTACTATTCCCATAAAAAATGTCGTTGCTATAAGACTACCGATAATAATTACGTACTTAATTAATGTAACACACTGCTCAAAGGGAGCTCGTGTGACTTTTTATTCGATGCACCATCGTCTGTATAGCTCAAATTTTAAAAGTTGGTGAGGCACCTTCGAGAATTATGAAATCCCAGAGTATAATAATAATAACGCCCAACTATCCCATATAGTATGTTTGTTATTGGGTATCTTGGATGGCACATAGGTGCTCTTGAAAGTAATTTTGGTGAATGATTCATCTACCTTTGCACTTGGTAAGATTAGCATGGTCACAATATGTTACCTATATCTACTTTAACGGTATAGTGGATGAGGTAGATTATGGATTTAAGGCCTACCTATACATATACAACACTCTCCCTTAGAGAGAAGGGACTCGTCCCTCAGCAATGGGAACTAGAATTATATAGGCTGATTTATATTAAACTGATGTTTTTAGACTGGATTCCATAAACTTAAAATCCACCTAAAACTACGAAGTATAAAATCGCACTACGGACTTTGTAGATATTAAAATATTAGCCGATTATGTAAAAATTATTAGTTTTTTCGTTAAGTCTATTAGAATGTATAATGGAATTCATATATTTATCAATCTAACAATAACAAACAGCTGATTGTCGTGGTAGATATAGATATGCCCAATGATAATACTACAAGTGCTTTGTAAAACATCTGTAACATGTATTGCAGCGGCAATAATTCTATCAATCTGTCAACGGATCCGTCGTTCGTCCTACCCACATTTTGCAGCATCGGCGCTGGATAGCATCGTTCAGAAAGACTGATTACTAGTTTAATTGTGGAATACACACATGCCGGCGACTGGCTCGCTACCGAATATCTGACGCTATTCAGTGGTTTTATTTTGAATTTTATTTGTGTCGCGCTATTTCGGAACAGAACGTGCGGCACTTGTCTATTACATGGCTGTATGTTGCCCACGCTTTTAGGATGCCTGGAGCTTTATGCATAAAATTTCGCCTATAGTAACATAAAATTCGTTAGTCCAAGTGTCAAGATGCAAATACGGACAAGCACGTGGAACTGTCATAATAGATAGTTCCTTAAACAGCCGAAAATAAAATATACTAGTTTCGAATTATTTTGCTATATTTGTACCCACACGTGCCAATAACATCATATTGTACATCGTAGGTAATCTATGTATAGGATTTTTATGATTTTGAGAGAAACAAATTGCGCATTTCCTTACATCTTTTTATGACGACATCACTGGTAGAACATTAATATATATAGATCCACGACATTTCCCATAGCCGAGATTTCCAGCTATTTTAGCACCACAGCGTCTTTGGCACCACATGCAAAAAGTGATTCGATTCGCACGCAATTTTTATCAGTAATATCTGTAACGTTCACACGTTTTTCGTACATCTTTTCATCATTTTCGTATGAGAGTCTCTATTCATTCACAAATTTAAAGACAATGTTAATAATATCATTATTAGCATTCTCTTAACAATAGGTATAACCCTGACATTGAGAAAGTCACGTTATTTTATGTATCCAACCAACACCGAACGTTTTGTTTATTTCTATTGCTGTCTTTAGAGTACCGATTAGGCGCCGTAATTATGAAGATTGGGACATAAACTTTTCACAAGTCTTTGGTTGGATTAAGAACTTGTCATTTTCTACTATGCATGTAAATTCTAATTGACAGCCTCTGTGGTGTGGTGGTTGAGCGGGTCGGCCCATAACCCGAAGGCGGCGGGTTCGATTGCTGCGGCAGGACAAGTATTTGTGTACAGAAAAAAGCCCAAATACTTGTTCTGAGTCTGGGTGCTGTGGGACCATGGGTCCTTGTAGTTCCTGGTTCCATAGACACAGGGGTCCATGATCTATGTATTATGTGATCGTTGAGAATTATTGTTATTATTATTAAATTATATGATGTCTTTCCTCAGACCGAGCATGGGTGACGTTAGCCACAAACGACTCATATGGCCTGGGTGCCCTGGTGCTCGCGCATTCCTTGCGCCGCGTCAGCTCGGCTTACCCAGCCGTGGTGCTGATCACACCTACCGTCACTGAGGCCATGAGGTATAACAGCTGTTGGAATATCCATTGAACTATTTTTACATATTATACCTACCCATAATATTCCATATAGGTAGGTAGCTGTATCTATTTATTTTTGACTGAATTTGGACGCAGTTGCCGGTCTGTCGGTCTTCTATTGGTTACATTGTGAAGAGTGTGCGCATGCCCTTCATCAGCTCATTCCGTCGTCCCCTTTCCACCATAGAATTACAAGGCTTGGTGATTCTTCACATCCTTACGTCGTATATAAGACAATAAATGACTCAGCTAAACGCTTAGTGCGGACTTGGGGTAGATACACTAGAGTCATTCATAGTCCGAACGGCCAAGGAATGGAATGCTCTTCCAGCAACAGTGTTTCCTCCTTGGTATAACCTGGGTCTTTTATAGTCAAGAGTGAATAGGAATCTCATGGGCAAGCATGCTCCACCTTAGACAATTTCGTCACTTACCGTCAGGTGAGTTGTTGTCAAAGATATGCATATTTTAGCATTTAAAAAAAAAGCTTAAATAAGATAGGTTCCTACTAAATACTATCGCAAAGACATTGCTAAACATTGTACTGTTTTATTGGCAGTTTTGGTGAATCAAGGATCACCCATCTTAGTTTCCTTTGAGAGTTAATGTGATATATAGGTAAGAAGATGACTGCCATCAAAACATATAAACAGACACAAGTCTTTGGAGAATTACTAAAACTATATTGACCATCCAGAAATAGCTAATGCACACGTGTTGTTTTCAGGGAACGCCTTCGCGCAGTCTTCGCAGAAGTCATAACAGTGGACGTGCTGGACTCTCAAGATGCCGCCCACTTAGCAATGCTGCGGCGACCAGAACTTGGAATTACTTTCACGAAAATTCACTGTTGGAACCTTACCCAATATGAGAAATGCGTCTTCCTTGATGCCGATACTTTGGTAAGATTTACTTCTGTTTACCTGCTCACCTGTATTAAAGTTCGGAAGCTGTTAATAAAGTCCAATAGTTTAAATCAAACACGAATATAGTAGTATTATAAAATTAGAATAGTTAAGCATCTCTTTATGTGATAATTATTCAGACTCAAAATGTCGATAACATGTAAATGGAAATGGTTGAATTCTTGCACCTTATTTTTGCATGCAAGGCGAGCACCAAAACAAATTTTCAAGGTTGATAAGTAAATATTTCGTGTATAATATCAAGAAACCAATCAAATAAACGTCGTTTAAATGGAGATAGTTTAAATCAATAAAAAACTCGTTTGAGAGCTGGTCTAGGCACTCATAATACGGGTAAATTGATTCTGCTACGGACTATACAGACAAACATCTCGCAATTGCTAAATTGTCCAGCCAACTCCAGTCAATACCAGAAGTTGTATCTCACACAACGTGTCAGGTCAAATATTTACTCAGTCCTCTATCATCGTCCTAGAATAGAAATGACGAGACGGCCTGTCTATGCTTGACTTGCTTACTTCCGATATTCGATTAACGACTATGTAAAACTCATCAAATCTATTTCAACATGTAATTGTTTATGCGATAAGAAAGTCAATGTTACCGGACGTGTCGGCGCAGTAATACGAGATGACGAGGAACATAACCGTGGCCCAAATATTTCTTCTCGAAAATTTTGGATCAGCTCCAAATATTACACTTTCATTCTCTAATTTTCTTCCGAAGGCATGTATATTGTAGCGAAAGCGAGACATCCAATATAATAAACATTATCTATTAATTTATTATATTATATTATTGCATTATTTTATTGCTTACCATAATATTGTATGGTAAAAAATTTCAATTCGAAACATTCGATATAGTTACACATTATTTACCGACATAGAGAGAACCGTCTCGTTAAGATCCATTGACTTTAATTCAGTATTTTTTATCGTAGGTTATTGAGTCAACTAAAGTTTTATCCACGAAGATAAGAACGCTTGATAAATATTTAAGTTCATGTAATGTTTTATGTTTATGCTTACGTGTGGAAGACATCGCGCTATTCATAAATAGTAACGTACATAATAATTATATAATCCTAATAGTATTGGTATATGTTTCTATAGCAATATTCCTGACATCTATGTTATATAAGTTATACATAACCACATTAATATGCAGTTCAATATATTCATTATATAGGTATTGGTGATTAGCATTACCATGAATATTTTCTAAGTTAGCCCAATAGGTATCCATCAAGTGCAACAAAAAGTAAACCGGTCTACGCTTTAATGCACTGAGTGATAATTATATTGGAAATATAACAGCCATATAAATAAATAAAACAGTTTTCAATAGATATATTTAAATGATTCATAAGGAAAAAAAATCTTTGATATAATACCTATGTGCGTTCACATATCGTTACCCTATTATACATATTACGTTCGAAAAAAAAAATTAAGTCAAAATGTATTACTTAAATTTTATGCGTATCGGTAGAAGTAACTGATTGTAAATCGTACTTAGCTATTAATAGCGATATGACTCCTGACCCTGCATAGGGATCCGAGACCGTACCTATGTAATTGTACCTACACGAATGAAAAACAGCTTCACCAAGATGTCTGATTGTTTCCAAGGTGGTCCAAAACAGTGACGAGCTATTCGAAAGAGATGAGATCTCCGCAGCTCCAGATGTCGGCTGGCCCGACTGCTTTAACTCCGGCGTGTTTGTATTTGTTCCTTCTGCTGAGACATTCAGCAGGCTGATCACCTTCGCACAGGAACGAGGCAGCTTTGATGGTGAGATATATAAACAAACCTAAGCGTTACGTGTTATTATTTTGCTACTCGCATAATTCAAAGTTATAAAGATTATTCCGTTTGATAAGACTAAATTAGCGTTATTAGGTGCTAATTTTGAGACTCAGTTAAAATTGGATTTACCTATTAGAACATATAAACGCAAAAATTGAAACTAAAACTAACAGCAATATTTATACTGAAAATAATTCAATTTTTAAGATTTTTTAAAATGATGATGCCCAATCATCTTAGGATTAGATTAATGGATCAATTTAGTAAATTAAGAAATTAGACTTTAAAAAGAAATTATATAAACAAAGTACATATATATTTTTTTTAAATGTTGGAACAGGTGGTGACCAAGGTCTTTTAAATTCATTCTTCTCCGATTGGGCGCGTGGAGACATCAACAAGCACCTGCCTTTCCTATACAACGTCACATCTGCTGCCTTCTACTCTTACCTACCTGCATTAAAACAGTGAGTCAACATTTTTATATAAACACACATTACAATAGGCAGGAGTATCTAACAATTTGAAGTGATAATCATTTGAAATTATTAGGTACCTACCTACAATACAATCTACTCTAGCCAAGCTAGAAAGTTTTATTAGATGTCATAATTATAAACTGCCACTTTTTTGGGAACTCATCTATTTGAAAACGTCTGATAGTTCTGAATTGATTTCCACTGATAGAATGACTATTATTCCTTTTGCTTTCTACTTATGTCTTGTTTGTTAGAATCTCATCCTGATTACGCTGCCAGGTGATGAAATGTCAATTTCTATTCGTTATAAGGTCGTTTGACTTTTTAGTATTAAAAATGCTGATGATCTCATCGATTATACATTCCACCTTATCAGAGTTGATCGTATTTCAATCAGTTTGTTAAGTGTTCGTATGTGTAGAAATTACTGCTTTGTATTAGGTGGGCAGATTGCCAATTTTGCTCTTTGAGAAAATAGAGAACATTTTAGGATATAAATGAAACTGCAATTTGCTTTTCTAGATTCGGGCAGGATTTGAAGATCATTCACTTCATCGGCCCGGCTAAGCCATGGCTCCAGCACTTCAATTTCGAAACGCGCACGGTTGATGCTCCAAGCCATATCCAAGGTTTACTTCAGCTTTGGTGGGACATCTTTGTTAACCAAGTCCACACACAGCTGGATGTATCAATGGTGAGTTGGCTATTTTAATTTTGGGTAATACCCTACGACTACCTACAATTTTTTAAAAGAATATTTTATATATTGATTAGCAAAACTACATTGATGACATCACTATTCTAGGCAAAAGTAAATGTCCAAACAATGTGAAAGTTATTGATCGAAACATTTTCGTATTATGTTACGTTAGTAATAATTAATCAAGAATAACAGATACCGCAAGACATGATCAGTGTTGGATCATTGTGAGCTATATTTAGGTCATAGCATAGACATTTGATACCAGTGACTGGTTGGAATCGAACCCTCCCCGTTGCGGTTACTTGTCTCTACTGACCGCGACCATTTCGCGGTATACTGCCTATCGGACAGTAAGTCGATCCATTATTATATCAGCATCTGAACTGAAAACACCACAATATGTTTTCCAAGCACACAAAATGGGAACCTAAAGTTACAGAGGTGAGAATTATTGAAACATTTATCTTCGCAGCCACAGCCTCGTTAATTTAGACTACCTATACTATATATTTTCTATTTAATGCTGCAATGTTGAGTGTTTTTATTGTATCATGTTTTAATTATATTAGTTGTTTTGATATACCGAGTAGAGCCTGAGTGACTGAATCCCTGAGTGACTAAACCGTAACGCTTGCACTTTTAAGCTTGTGCACCGTATCTAGCGCTATTTATTTATTGGCACCTGTCTTGATGAAATTTGATGCTCGTACAATACAGCGTTTCTCCAAAATACTAACATTTTATCATTAAACTGTCTGGCTGACAATCGCTTCAAATCAATACAAGGTTTGGTAAATTTTAATATGGGAGTACTTAGATGGTGTTGGTATTTTGGTGAAACCTCACCACGATTGCTTCATAAACATACTTAAGGTGTATCAATTATTTAGTTTATTTTCAAATCACACGATGTAAGATTTCTTCGTTTTACTTTACCTATTCTACTAATAAAATAAATAATAAACATAGCGCCATCTAGCCCCAAACTAAGCAAAGCTACTACTGTACTATGGGAACCAGATAACTGATACAATACTTTGATACTTTTTGTTTGTAAATAAATACATAGAATACAAAAACCTTTGGTATGTTTATAACGTTATCGTACTAAATCGTTTGATTACTAATATTACCTTGGACAAAGCTCGTTGCACTGTATTGTAGATATTGTTCGTGCTTGAAGCTTAGTTCAAGTATTTGTTTGCATGCATTCCCATTGAGTTATTTCACTTCAATGATAGGTTGAGGATGAGGATGAACCGGAGCCGCCACCGGCGCAACCTCCCCATGACGTCGGCCAATGTCTCTTCTATGAACCAGTATTGGATCCAGAATCAGAATTTCCTTGGCATCGGCCTGATAATCAAATAGTACAAGAGTTGCCTGAAAGGCAAATTGATATGATGGGTGTTAACGACCCATGGAAAACATACCGCGGAACTATCCCACCCAATACTAAAGAACACAGTACTCCAGCTCCATTTTGGACGGAAGTGACAGTTGAGAATAGAGAAGATACAAGAAAATATGCTTGGGACTATCAGCATCAAGCACCGCCTAATATTAATGCACAATCCCAACAGCAAGAACAATATTGGCCTCCGCAGAGTACCCACCATCATGAACACCACAGTCATCACGACATTTACCAACACCACAACGAGAAACAACAAGACTACAGTCAAAGCTACCAACACTCAGAGCAACACTTGTCACATGTTCCTCAAAATGACTACAGTCACAGTCAACAATGTTCACACAGTTACCACGGTCAGTCGAACGATAATCGCGGGCATTGGCACCACGAAGATCAAAATAACTCCCACAAGGATCATCAATTTGAAAATATGCATGAACAATTTCACCACCATCAACCATATCATTCAGATCATCATGAACAATCTAGTCAATCATACGATGATCGTCATACAAACGAAAAAGACACGTATGATAGTAATCATAACCAACATCAATCGCTGTATCCTCGAAGTGACGAGACTAACAAACACCACGAGCACCACGGCCACTCTCATCAGGTACATAATGCATATAAATATTCAGACACCAACACACATGCACATTCGGTGGAGGTACGTCACGTCCACGTGCAGCCGGAACGGAAACGCAAACGTCGCCCTCGCAGACTGCGCATAGATGTTGCCAACGATACAAACGGTTTGATGAATGGAGATGGAGACTTATCTGATACCAGTAGCGAGACTTTTGATGAGATAATACCTAGACATCCTTACGATGGCTTCTACTTGCGTCACAGGGCAACGATTGATGCTCGTGGACGTAAAATTTGCACGCATGAGATACCCCCCACTCCCTCCCCTACGCCATCACCGCCTGATTCTCCCACTTCGGAAGATTACAAGACAGCCGAGGAAAATGAACCAAGTGACTACGAAGAACAAGTAAGTCTCATAAACTACAGATGCAGTTTCCAAAGGTAACCTTTATCCGTATTTTTTGAAATACCTGAAGTGATTGTCAGCCGAATGAAAAATTTCCTGCAAGCTTTCGAACCTGTAAATATTATTAACTTCGCTTGCATGCTTAGCTCTATCTATAATGCCCTAAAATATGTTTGCACTAATATAACATAGTATCGACGGTTCTCAATTTCAATTATTCTTAGGCTTAGGCATAGGTACTCTATCTATAGCCTAAATACGTCAAATATACAGCATTAGGTTTTTTAGTCTAGCTTCGTTTTAAAACAATAAATGTCAAGTTTTAAAACTATAAAGGTTTATTAAGAATTAAAATACTTTAATTGATCGTGTATGTTCCAGAGCGGCGTGGCTGGTAATTTGGCGCGAGTGGTACCCGGTGTGTCAACTTTCGAGGCCCTTGATGACCTCTCTCGCCGTCAGGGATGGGAGGCTGGCAACATCGACTACATGGGCGCAGATTCCTTTGACAAGATTTGGGCTAAAATCTCTCAGACACTGAGTACGCCTAGAACTTCCCCACCTAAACAGGTGTCGCCGCCCATAGTACCAAGTTCTCCGACAGCAGAACAGGTTAAAGTTCAGGAGACAGAAGTGGCAAAAGAGCAAGCGAATGAACCCGCTGAAGTCCTCAAAGAAGAGGTAGTAGAAGCCCCAGTACCAGCTCTCCCAGTTGTAGCTCCAGTGGAGGCTGCAGTGGTTAAAGAGCCCATTCCGACGGAAGCACCAGTTAAATTTGCGCCAGCTTCCATTGAAATAGTAGCCCCAGCCACCACTACAGCGGCAGCCCCCACCCCTGCTATAGTAGCTGAACTGGCTAAAATCCCTGTTGCCGCAGAGGCCGCAGCGCTCACTGCATTGAAAGTTGCGGACCCTGCTGAAGTTCCCGTTACAGTAGTGGCCACTGAAGCTGCAGTCCCAGAACCCAAGCAAAAGACTGAAGTTGTGCCAGTGGAATTGGTGAAAAAGGCTGCAGAAGCACCGAACGCACCCGAGGCAGCACCAAAAGCACTCGAGGCAGCACCGATTTCCCCGGCCCCCGCCCCGGAGGCCCCGGCCAGCCCGGTCAAGGCCTCCGCGGCTCTAGCAGCTACCGACAGCCCGCCACTCGCACACACACCGTCGAAGGAAGAAGCGCCCGCCGTGCCTGCTGCCAAATGTAAGTATATTGCACCAACGAGCGTCTACATAACAGCTTTGCACTCTCAATTCTCACCGAGTTCATTTTTGCAGTTTTGTTACACTAATGTTTATAGTGCAGCCGCATCTGTTTCACGTGGACCGCTCCGGTGACGAACTATATGAACGTCACGATCGGTCAACGCGTAAAATTCGATGTTTTCTTTTGTGCCGTTTTGTGATGTTTGGTTTTAAATGTTTATTTAATGAGCATACGTTTCAAAACTCGTTGTTATTTCACCCAGCTACCGAGGAGGCAGCGCAAGAGACGCGGCTTTGATAGAACAGGTAAACCTACCACACTTGGACCCAACACAACTTCGTATTTAATACCTTCTGGGTAAATAAGGGGCTTAGTATGGTGGAGGATACTTTCCGTTCAGTCTATATTATTCATAAATGATTGTGAAGTCCATGCAACAGTCAACTGTTGATGTTTATTTAAAATGAAATTAATGGGATTTAGAGTATTTTTATAGTTCTATAAAACAGTGGAGTATTCCGTGGTCGTTGGGTTGCGTCCAAGTGGATGCAGTGAGGGACGTTGGTCTAACGCTCATGGAGCTATTCTTGGCTTTAATTATGATTTCCCCCTTGTTTCCCCCGTCCAAATAGCCGTTAATGCTTCAATGATTAGTGAAATGAGTGACGACCGCGTAGCAGCATCCGAGATGACCTTATTTAGTAGCAAATGCTGCTCCGTCTTCTCTGATTGCATCCCATGAGATTGTTTCAATTTTAACCAAATGCATTTGGCGAAATTGCAGCAAGTCTCAGTAAGCATTTACGTTCGGTTTGCTTTAAATGTTCGTTTCACACATTGCAAGGAACATTATTCAATGCTTATCACATTTATTATACGATGCACGTACACAACAGTCATTTATTTATCCAGCACACGCAAACACTAGATAGATGTCGAATGAAATCCACAAATATCTAATTTACAGAAAATAAGCAGATTTAAATTTAACTTAAGTTTAAATTTTTCCAACCCCATTGACAGAAATCGATCGAAACTTGCAAAAACTAAGTACAAATAATTATCCTTGTAATGAACGTACGCTTCGAAATCTCCGCTAGACTGACAATCTAACTGTTGCCTGCAGCGTTTCGATATAACCATGTAGCTTTGTTTTCCCTCGACTTTGTTCCAGGCCCTAACCGAGCTTGCTCTATAATGTGACCGCAATACTAACCGCCAAGCGTAACCGAGCGAGACAATAAGGGCGCGGTATGGTTTTGTAGCGGAGGAGCGTCGCAAGCCGGCGGGCAAGCTGCAGCTGCAGCCTCCGTCCGCCGCCGACCCGCTGCCCACGCCTGACAGCGAGGCGGAAGACGCGGCCTCGCTGGCTCAGTCCATCATCGCCAGCGAATTGCGCACGCCCGCCGTCCAATCTCCTACCCCTCCCACCTGCCCCGCCGCGCCACCAAAAGGCCTGACCGTTGCCGCGCCTGAGGTGCCGACCCCACCGGTCGGCGGCGTGTCGCTTGCACAGATCGGCGTCAAGCCCAAGGAGAAAAGCACGATCGCCGCGCAAATAGAGTCCTCCGTGGCTGCAGCGACGGAGACGCCCGTCGACCCACCCAAGAAGAAGCTCGTCAAGAAGGTGGTGAAGAAGGAGGGCGCTGAGGCCCCCGTACCTCCGCCGCGCAAAAAGGAAAAGAAACCCAAAGAGAAATGAGCGCTCGCGCCTTATCCCTATAGTTCCTCTGTGCCATAATCGTGCCTCCTTGTTATCGTCCATTTTATTTTCGTATGATGCTTTTATGTACCGTGTAACCTTTATGTTAGATGTATAATTTTTAAATGTCGATCACATCGCCGTTATATTGTTTAGCTTACATTATTATTCTTTTATATATAGAACGTAGATATTTATGTTTTTATAATCGCATTATTCGGTTATTATATAAATCAATTTCTTTGCCAAAGGATGAGAAGTATAATTTATTAAATTGATGATACAAGTTCTTTTTTATGTAATTTTGTATTAAAAAGCTATTAAAAATACTTTTTTTATTGTATTCAAATACCTGTACCTTTATGTAATGTACAGTTATAATGTAATATCGTCGGTGGGTTTAGGAAGATGGCAATTACCTAACTGAACACTATGTGACTACATAGTGTTCACAGAAGACTTTCTGTACTAGTATAGTTTAGATGTCAACATTTCCCATAGGTACCTATTTATAGAGATATTATGTATGACTAACGGTATAATAATATTATTATTATTATTATTATTATTATTATTATTATATCGGTCATAGACTTGCCTGTACTCAATGCCTCCTTGGCAAGTTTCTTAGACGGTCACATACCTTTCTAATAAATAGTACAAATCAGCACGTCTAGTAATTATCGTAAAAAATATTTTATCTTATCATGGTAAACGCGTAGTATGTGTAATAGGTAGTATAGTAGGGGCAAGTGGTAAATGCGTAACAGTATCTTGCCGAATTTCTAATACCTACTTGCCTTATCATTCAAGCAATTAGAGTTGGTAGGTAATACCTAAACATTTAAAATATTACTGTACTAGGTGGTTGGACTTTTCTGCAAAGTTCGTCTAGGTAGGTACCGCCGTTTTGCCAGTTATTCTACCGCCAAGCAGTAGTGTGCAAGCACTACTGTGTTCCGGTTTAAAAGGCACTGTAGCTAGTGAAATTACTGGGCAATTGAGACTTTATGATCTGATCTCACAGTATCGAGTAATCTTATTACCAGACTGTGTTGTTGTCTCAGGATGACGACACAGTGCAGTGGTAGGCGAAACGTAATATTTTAGATTAGAGTTCCGAGTTCTGAGTGACACTGTTCTGTTATGGGCAGCCGTATCGCTTAACATCAGGTGAACGGCTAGCTTGTCACATCATAGAGTAACATTTAAAAAAAAATCTAATGCCAACATACCTCATTTTTGAATTTCATCTAATTCATGTTATACGAAACGGTATGTTATTGTAGAATTAACATAATGGGTAGGTATTTCAGTGCTTTAGAAAAAGCACGAATTAAAAACCGCTCAGTACGAAAGTAAATAAGGTACGTCTAAATAATCTGGCCTAAATAAGTCGGGTAGGACTACTACTTATCGATTGCCAGTAAAACAGATGCTTTTAATTTTTTTTTTTGGTTTTACATAGGGAGTATAGGTAACCCTTGCGACTTTTCATACTGCCGCATCCCAGGTTAAAATCCCACTCAGCCTTCCAGCCATCCACCAATTACTTCAAATTATTAGCACTCGCTCTTAAAATGGTGAAGGGCATAGTGATGAATCACAAAAAATCGAGAACATTTGTCATCCACCAATCCGCACTAGGCCAGCGAGGTGTATAGCGGTACCACCGCTTTGCCAGTTATTCTGCCGCCGAGCAGTAGTGTGCAAGCACAACTGTGTTCCGGTTTGAAGGGCACTATAGCTAGTGAAATTACTGGGCAAATGAGACTTTATGATCTCAGAGTCGAGTAATTTTATTACCAGACTGTGCTGATGTCTCAGAATGATGTGCGCAGTGCAGTGTCACGCGAAACTATATTTTGGAGTTCCGAGTGACACTGTTCTGTTATGGGCAGCCGTGTCGCTTAACATCAGGTGAACGACTAGCTCGTCACATCATTCACTAACATAAAAAAAAACATCGCAGGATACTACCGTACCTTATTTTTTGTTTTTGGTTTGGCTCCACACTTTTGTGTATTTAGCCAGTGTCAAGTAATTGATAATTTTTCAAGTTAACAGGTATTAGATATATGTGTCAAGTCAATTCACAGGCCAAGTCATCAAGTTAAGTCATAATCTAGTCTAGTCAAGTCATACTCCTAGTAAAGTGGTGGCAACTTTACCAGAAGCTTCTATGGAGTTTTGGAAACAACACGAAAAGAAACGTTTCACCATAATTATACCACTTTGTCGTTTTCCCGCCAAAACTCCATCCATTTTTTAATTTACACCCTTGATTGCCATCTGTGAGAAAGCCAGAGAACTTTATCAAAGTTGCCTTTTCGCTCCGCTAGAGTAACAAGACCGAGGGCCGACGGCCTTCGACAATTTTCGTTCGCTTCGAAGAAAAAGGTGCTTCATTTAGTTCTACACTAGCACTGCTAACGGATGCATCTTACAACTCTAGAACTTTAGTATTTTCCCACCATGGACTTTAAAGTCCAAATTGCCAACATACTTTGAAACGAACGGAACGGATACGAGGGGCGTAGACCTTAGACAGAGACAGTCTACGAACGGGGGGAGGATACGGAACGGAAGAACGGAACGAAATGAATGGAACCAGGCGTTCTGGTAGTTATATACTCTTTGGTAACCAGTTTGACAGACACCGCTGCGCGAGGAGGTTGTGTCGCTTTTTTCCGCGAATTATCGTTTACAATAACATTGCTTTTGAACAGTTTTCGATAACAATTTTAATCATAAATTCATACTCCTACATAAAAATTTATGCTTTTACGCGTTCTCACAGTAGATCGTGCTAATTTCAAGGAATTCGTTGTGGATTAGTAAGTTTTATTTGACTGTAATCTTGTATCGGCGAGGACTCTCGCCACCGCTGATTTTGTCGGACGTTGGATAAAAATGTGAAACAAATGCGTGATGTTAGTGAACTTTGCGTGCTGAGTATCAATATAGACGATTATTTGAAGGTGTCGTAAAGAAGAGACCGGAACTATGAGGTGGTTCGCGTTCGTTCTGCTGCTCCCAACATGCTTGGCTCATCTGAATGTTTACCTGAGCAGTGCGGAAGTCTGGAGGCTATTGGGTAAGTGGTTGATAGTTTTAAAAGTACCTACGATATAAATTCCTCCTGCCTAGATACCTACTTGATAAGTATTACCACTCACTAAAGTTATAAAATATTGTTTTGATAAGAGATAACGAGTTTGTGTCAATCTTGAACATAGATGCCTAATATGTACTAGAAGCGCCCCGCGATTTTACAAGCATCACATCCATTTTCCCACGCGAACTCTCAATTTTCCGCCATTGACATATTCTTTTATTTGTTGATCGTGTTAGTAGGTATTAGCAATCTGTGTGCAAAATTTCAGCCCATTAGGCTCGGCTAGTTTTCAGTGAAGACAAACAATCAAAAACAATACTGAAACATAAATAACTTCATTTTGACTGTCCTAACTAACACACAGACCTAGAATAGGTTCTCTAAAACTATTGCGGTCCTTGTCATTTCTAGCTCTATGAAAGAGACAGAGCAACATATTTAGAAATGTCGACAGGATTTTGCATAACAGCAGCATTGTTTCACTCTTGTAGGGATTGTCACAAATATTGAAATGATGTTAATCTTCATTTCTAAGGTAAGAATCCAAATCAAATACACAATAACTTTAATTTGAGTTTAGAGGCACAGTAAATTCATAATGAGTTAATTATTTTATATTTATTGTAGGAAATTTTTTTGTAGCTATGAAAGTTTGGAACATCATTTGGCTAGATTTATTTTTTACCATGCATATTACCAAATCCAAAAACAAAACTTGTTTAGGGGATGGATGGATGTGAGTTCAAATCAATTGTATCAAATATTTTTCGTTAAATTAAGATTAATCTGTTAGTTATGTTAAGCACACAATACTGCTAGAAAAACCACGATGGTTTATATTTATTCACTAATCCACCAAGAAGGGAATAAACAAAGTGTCAAAACATCTTATTTTCATTAAATTAGAATCCGAAGATTTCCTGTATTAGTCTTAGTTTTATTAGTTTATAGGTACTCAAATATAACTCTAAAAATTAAGGATGACTAGTTCCCAGTACCAGCTTTTAATTGTAGATTAGTTATTCAAAATATCAGCATTTTACGGGTTGAATAATGAATTTTAAAAGGCTAGTAAGTAATAAAATTTATTACTGACCTATATATGTATAGGTAAGTAAATCACACTATCACACTAATATTATAAAGGCGAAAGTTTGTATGTGTGTTTGTGTGTATTTTTGTTACTCCTTCACACTCAAACGGCCGTATGGATTTAGATGAAATTCGGTACCAAGGTAGCTTATACACTGGATTAACATATAGGCCACATTTTATCCTGGTAAAGTGAAATTTTCCCATGGGATGAGCAAATAATTAAAATGCTTTTATCCGCGGGTGAAACCACGTGGTGCAACTAGTATTGTATAAATTGCAAATTATCTATAGCGATAAAAACTATGCCGTTTTACATTAGTACTATGTAGTAAGAAACGAACATGTACCTCTGTATTTGAGATGAAATAAATAAATAATAATTATTATTACTTAATTAGGTATAGTTGTGGACATTTGTACAGCGCCATCTAATCTAACCCCAACCCAAGCAAAGCTTATAGGAGCCATATAAAGGATAGAATGGGTTTTTACTTTGTAAATGCCTACTTGCAAAACCATACCCAGACACGAATGAATGAAAAGAAAAGAAAAATGCACAAAAGCCATCAAGTAATCAAATTTTACATCAATTGTAAGTGACAAAATACTGTGTAAATCCATCAGTTTTTTATCAGACAGAACTATTCAAAGAAATCTTATTCTTGATGACAATACTGACACAATATTTTAGTGCACCCCTATTGAGCTTATTCCAAGAACTTAAATAAAAATATTCAAGTTGAATTAACTGTTTCTTTTTTAAATTTTAATTACAGTACCTACTATAAAACCACTTAAAAAGTTTTAAGTCGCCGTTTTCGAAATATTTTGTTTTTCTTGGTAATATATGTAACAAGAATCGTCCATTCCCAGTAGTTCAACTATTGACTGTACTAGCGGGACTATGGTGTTCCACTAGTTCAATTAATGGCGGATGATAGTAGATGCCTAAAGTCTCTGTGTAATTATGTTACAATCCAATAGTCGTCTCCAAGGGTGTTAGTCTCGGGTTAGTTACTTCAGCTTTTGTCCTTTTTTTGCTACTGGAATATTTAGCTGGATCGAAAGAGACAAAAGATACTGTAACTATTATAAAGCTAGTTCGTGTTTATTAATAAGGCTGTTAAAGCCTAAAGAAATAACAAAATACCCATCTCATATTAAACTTGAGAATAAATTTGATCATGCAGAGTCGGGATGTAGCCAACCAATTAAAGTCACGTGAACCATAATCACAAGGCTTGAATTAGACAGACGTCACAACTCATACCTGGCACTTGTCATTTTATTCCGAGGGTAAGCCAAAGTGACAGATTTGAAAAGGCCCGTGCGCACTAACTACTCTCTAACCTATGCCACTGCGCCGGCGCAGGTAGGTAAGTCTAATGGGTTTAGCTGGGACGCTCTTTATAAGTACATTTTTTGTGTCATCCCATTGTAGAAACCAGCAGCCCATGAGCGCAATCCATCATTGTCAACGAAGAAACATCTGCCCTTTGTTCTTGCCTAAAAATTTGAATTTCAATATACAATGCAAGGACCAAACGGGACTTCGGCGACGTATTCAAATCTTGATTATTTATACACGGTTCCAAGTTTCCATCACAAGGAACAGAGTTCACGAGTTAGAGTAGCACCATATGATAAATGGTAAACAGTCGAGCCGACTATACAAACAGAACTTTAAAGAACATATATTATCTGCCACTACAACGCCATTAAAATTATAAATTACCGGTCATCGAAAATGACATAAAAATTATCGTTTTATGTCTCGAAATCTTATCTCTGAGATTTCTAATAGACAGAGCTCGTAATCTAACCGGTCGATCGTCTCAGCGGGCACCCGAAATTCTGTGCTACGTGTAATTTATTTCCAATATATTATGGAGATTGAATGTAGAAAAGTCAATAAACGCGACGCCTAAAACGTGTCGGCACGCCGGACTTGAATATTTTATTCTCGGTGCCATTACGAACTAGGTATAGTATCGCGAAAACTTTTTTTTAAAGTTTTGTTAGTGAATGATGTGACGACCTAGTCGTTCACCAGATGTTAAGCAACACGGCTGCCCATAACAGAACACTGTCACTCGGAACTCTAAAATATAAAGTTTCGCGAGACACTGCACTGCGCACATCATCCTGAGACATCAGCACAGTCATAATAAGAGTACTCGTCTGTGAGATCAGATCATAAAGTCTCATTTGCCCAGTAATTTCACTAGCTACAGTGCCCTTCAAACCGGAACACAGTATTGCTTGCACACTACTGCTTGGCGGCAGAATAACTGGCAAAGCGGTGGTACCTACCTAGACGAACTTTGCAGAAAAGTCCTACCACCTAGTAAAATATCTATGTATAAAATATGTTATCTTATTAGTAATAATAATAATAATATAATATAATAATAACGGCACATATACATACTTCCTGGACCCTAACCAGGATTCCCTGTGTCTAGGGACCCAGGAACTACGAGGACCATGGTCCCACAAGACCCACTCAGACAAGTATTTGCGCTTATTTTTTTCTGTGCACAAATACATGTCCTGCCGCGGGAATCGAACCTCCCTGCCTCCGGGGTATGAGCCGACCTGCTCAACCATCACACCACAGAGGCTGTCAAAAGTGTTAGTGGTGTAATAATGCGTATTCAACTATTTACATCATCACTAATTCCAATTGAATTCAGCGTAATTAAAATTACAACCAGCATTATTTAGAAATATACATCTAATCAAAGTTGCACATATTCCCATCCTTGGGCTAAACATTTTATGACATGTTGCCCCGTAAGTTCGAATTCGGATAATTTATATGTGAGTTAAAAAGTACGTATCCAGTAATTTAGAAACAGTTATCACGCCGCTTGATCTAAGACATGGAAGATATAAATTATTATTAAATGATAAAATAAAACATCCAGGGCAAGAGTCAGAATTCTGATTTGTATTTCATAAATCTTGGGCGCTGATATCGAACTGTTGGGCTACTAATCCAGTACGTGTTGCCAGCAGTAACGGACGACAACTTGGTTTTTTGGCTAAATAGTATTTTCTCGAATCGCAACACTTTAGAACTTATTTATCCTGTGGCTTAAGTCCAAGAGAACAAAGACAGCGAAAGTAGGTAAAGTAAATCTAGAGGAAGTAGTTAAAGTAAATCTGGTAAAGAGTATATTCTTCATGTAGTTTAATTTCTGGCATAAATTTGAGATTTTGGTAATCTAGTTTCATTGATCCTAAAAAGTAACTTAGCAGATACATGTTAGCCGTATTATGATGCCGTACGCTTCCGGTGACGCTGTAAAGGTCGGTAAAGACCCGTTCAAATAGAAAAAAATATGCCGTTCGCATGTCACTTGATGGGTAAAAACCATGAACACTAAAGAAAGGGCGCGATATGGCATTGTTCTACGGCCAGCTTGCCAGAAGAAGTATAGGAGGCCCATTTCCTTGATTAAAATGCCAAGCTTACCCAGTTAAATCCTTGTTCCTTTGAGAGTTAGGAATTTAAACAATTCGCAGTAGCAAAAACCGCAGCGTGAGATCATACCCGACTGATTATTGCCACTAAATTCCTTAGTAACACAGATTTGAGATTACTCACGTTCATACCTCGCTTTTTTGTTACGTAAATTAAATTAGCTAGCTGCTTTCGGGAATTGAACCAAAATATTCCAGTTATTAAGTTACAGCATCTGTCGTTGGTAAAAAGATTTCCCGAAGCTTCGGTTACGCGGCTAGAACTGCGGTGGGTGAAAGAGCAACAAAAAACGTAACTTGATATTTGATTGTCGTGTAGGGTGTTGTCTAGACTCCATTACCTCGTCACACGGTTACCAGCTTGCGTCAGCACAATCTATAGAACACCTACGTGTATGCATTATGTATTTATTTTACGTCAAGGTTTCGTTATCGATATTTTTAGGACGTCTCGTCTGTTTTTATGGCATCTTCAAACAATCTTGTCTTATTTGTTTGTTTCTCGTTTCTCGTGTTCGTCACGTTTCCGCCACGTTATCGCGTCTGACGTTATCAGAAGGGCGATCTTGACTTTTTCTCCGACCTATGCCAACATTACCTGTTCCGCGTATACATCGCTCACCTACGTGTAAATTGTCCTGCGCCGAGGCTTATCCTTTACATCCGGGCCTGCATCGCTAGATAACTTTTTATTTCCATCAGGTACCGGTCATCAGGACCAAGAATGGAATAATGAAAACACCCCGGAGTAGACACTTTGTTATTTTAATAAATACTATTAATGCTGCATTCAGTGAACGTCATTCGGGGCTCGTCCCCCTAAACGGAGACGACGTTTGGAGTATTAACAATGAAATATTTCAATAAACAGCCAACGACGGCGCTATATAAATATGGGCTCGCGTCCTTCTCGAAACTATTCTTTATGTAAATACAGTTGACACGCTGGATGATGAGGAGCGAGCCCTAAATAAATTTAATTTCACGGGTGAGTGGAAAGGAGCTGAGTTTTTATTAATCCGCGGGGGTGTGATATGTCACCCGCAGGCAGGTGGGGCTTAAGCAAACATGATTCGTGATAAGAATAACAGCGGTTAATTAAATTTTAATTTAGCCCTGCTTTGGATCCTCTGAAATGAGGCAGGTATTCATGCGTAGTAAAACAAATGAGATACCCAATTCCATATGAATCGCGTGTAAATAACGTGCCTCATGCAAGGAACTATAGATTTAAGAAGTTTTAATTAACAGTGGCCGAGATGGATTATCTCGAGAGCACTTAGAAAATACAGGTTCAGTGCTGACTGCAGACGGCGGAAATAGAATTAGTAACAGTGCAATGCGTGCACCGCAGGCGACGGGTGATTGCTTTGTGAGATACATGAATATGCATCTCGTTATTTTCAATTACGTGAACGTGGCTCAGCTTAGAACCATAGCTCTACTATCCATTGTCTAGCCAACTCATGCAACATTAATGAATTGTCATGTCAAGCCGTGTCTTTCATTTTCTTTATTGGATTGTTTAAAGCACGTGGGTAGTTGAGTAATAACGTTGTGTTAGTTTTATAGCCAGCTGAATCTGAATGCTTTTTAAAAGCTTCATTGAATATTGTTATTTATTTATATTCAGTTGCTCTAATTAATTTAGTTAGTTGAGAACCAGTAAATATATAGAAATATTAGAAGCTTCAAATGTCTCAAGTTTGGACAATGGATTAAAAAAACAAACATTTACACAGTTTGTACCCGTACAGTGACATCTTGGCAGTGTATCCAGGTCAACTTGCAGCTGAATAAATAGATCTTTTATAAATAACTGGCACAGTCCAGAGAATCCCAGTGCGAGACAAGAAAGCCAATTTGTATACACAAAGCGCGAGATTTATTTCTTAAACCGCAATGGGAAAGTCGAGTCTGAAAAGTATGGTAATTCCGTCTGTCCTAGACAGTGAAAAATCTTGATGCATGAAACGAGCGTCGAACGGAGGAATTCTTTGTGAACTGTAAGACTTCCCCAATTTGTCTAGTATGTGAGCCGTATATCAAGTACGGTCATGAGATGAGAAAAATGAAGTCTTTTTTAGTGTTCCTCGTGATCGATAGTGGGTTATGTTCAAAATAATGGTTATGGGTTTGAAGGGTCCGGCACTCGATCACACCTCGACGTTGTTTGCCCGGTGACGGCAATTTGCTCGGAATGGATGGAGATGTCAGCGGGACAAAAAGCTTCGATCGATCAGCGCCGCAAGCGCATGGCAATGCGCTTTGACGTTGAGTATATAGTTTTTATTTATCACACTTTATAGGAGAAATAATATTAAAAGAGTCGTAAACAACTACTTACCTATACAAGAAGCAGTACAGAAAAAAATATTCCATGAGAAATAAGAACATATAACGCAGTAAAGTTCTCTACACTGTTATTCAACCTCAAGTCAAATTCAATTTAGTTTTCGTTCCCAAATCCAATATCCAAAAGTGTCATAGACGTGATCACTTCAGAGAATGCTCACGGTTTATTCTCGCGGGACCTAGGAATCGCATGCTGGCATGGGACAATGGAGTTTCGAGGAAAATGGCACCTCTTCGAGTGTTGCATTTGCCCGGTGCTTCGTTCGAAAAGTCATCACATTCACAAATGCAATTATTTTATTCGAAACGACACTTTAAATATTATTTTAATTTTAAAGTTCGTTAGACACAGATTTTTTTTTTTTTTTTTTTTTTTTTTTTTTATGTTACGAAATGACATGACGAGCAAGCCGCTCGCCTGATGTTAAGCGACACGACTGCCCATATCAGTTGCAGTGACACTTGAAACACTAAATTATAGTTTCGCGTGACACTGCACTGCGCATGTCATTCTGAGACATCACAGTCTGGTAATAAGATTACATAACTGTGAGATTAGGTCATAAAGTCTCATTTGCCCAGTAATTTCACTAGCTACAGTGCCCTTCAAACCGGAACACAGTAGTGCTTGCGCACTACTGCTTGGCGGCAGAATAACTGGCAAAGCGGTGGTACCTACCTAGACGAACTTTGCAGAAAAGTCCTACCACCTAGTAAAGTCAGATGATTAGACATATATGAAGATCTGTATCAATGTGAGGATTTTAAGTTTGTTACTATGGATGCTTATTGCCTTGTTGCCTTCTCATAGCAACCCATCAGTTTTGCGTGGGACGCAAATTATACTTTAAAAGTTTGACATAGGGCAAACGGTCATTTGCTGTACTACACCCTCGTCCGGCAAACTGACGCCTGATGAGCCGTCACGAAGCGTCCGTCAGCTGCCACCTATGACGCGCACTCGGAGCCCAGTTTAAGCTCAGTTTAAAACCTGACAGTTCCCGACCGTGATAGATGATATGTGTGAACGAGGAATGTGCCCAAACTGAAATAGCACTCGACGTGATGCTCGTTAGCATATACTTCTAATGGCATTACAACTGATTTTTGTTTACCAGTTAAAATGAAATGTTGGTATTGATGACACAGCTCAATAGATCTAGTTGGTTTAGTTGGTAATCCTACGCCCACAATTAACCATTTTAATAGTTCATGAAAGAAAACATCTCGCTGCGTGACGCATACCGCGACGCGAACATTATTAGAACTCCTGTAGTGATGCCACACGACTGGTATTTTATTCTCCACCAATGTTTATTCAGAGCCCAGAAATGTCCCATTAGGGATAACGCCGTGACAATTGTGTTTGGTGTACGCCGTAATTGAATAGGCGGATGGGAACCGCGGCACGCGACCGTTCTATGGTTCTACAGCAAATGTGCAAATGAATGTGTGTAATAAACTATAAAGGGAGCTACATGCACATTATTACATGAATCGAAGCAGTTATTCTAGCGCCCGAGATGAACTCAGTCACACACTACACTCGGTAACGTTCCGAACGTGCGAAACGTTCGCACTTCTGAACCATTATCTAAATTGCTAAATGCACTTAGAGGCACTGCGAAGAAACAGTGTGATCACCAAGTTACACACATCGTTTCTCTTTTAAGATGACAGTTGCTCAATTGCCACTTACCCGGGAAAGGGGTTTGACGGTTTGAGTTACGATATGAGTTCATATATAATTCTCTGATATTTGTGGTTTTTTATTTGGTTTATATATCGAAGACATAAAATTGGGAAACATAAAACGTACGTAGGCAGCATGAGAGGTGAGACTCCGAGACCACACACAAGCTCCGGCAGCCCTCCCTACGCAAACAAGGCGGGCGTCTGCGGAGCCGTACCTGCCTCTCCTGTGTCTGTCTGTATGTGTACGCTCCCGCTTAGCTTCCACGGCGTGTTAATCAGCTCTAACCAAAGCACCACTATCATTATGAAACACCATTCTTTCCCTCGTTAACGACTCGATAACTTGATGTTAAAGTACTTTCTCGGATCAAAGCACTTATTATGTTTGTTCAACCAATCTCGCGTGCTAGTTTTGTTTTGTTGAAGATTTTTTGTGACACGTCACGGTAAAATTTCTAAGTTAAATTAAATTATTATGTAGTCATAAAACCATACACAATTTGTTGGCAAAACAGTTCCATAGACGATTTATCGTAATTAAAAACCATGAAATGTGACTCGCACTCAATTGTGTCAAATTTTGTGACAGAGCAGTATTTACGTAGAAGGACGAAAAATAAACAAATATCGTGGACAATCGGGCGAATAAATATAGTGGCACAATGCAGAGCCAGCACGTCATAATAAGGCAGTTGCTTTTGTGTTTCGGGCTGTAAATCATACAGTGCTTTGAAGTGAATGGCACACCATAAATAATGTCCCGAATTTCGAATGCGATGTTATCCACTGGGACATTTTGGTGGCCCGTGAAGAGAATTCTAATGGCGAAACAAATTAATCAATAGCCTCGTGACAATAGTCCACTTTTTGCTACGAAATCTTTGGTCATAAATGTTTATGATCGACTATATTACGTTTTATGCGTTGATTCTTAAAAAAGGGGGAACGAATTTAAAACCTCTGCTTATAATGGTGGCTTTATTTAAAGTAAGGTAAGCTATAACCGTGACGCATTTTATCGCGCTGGTAATTGTTCCAATTTCAATATCGTTACGCATTTAGACCAAGAGCGCTGTAAATATTGAAGCTGCTAAGCCACTTTCGATTTTTATTACTTCTTAAGAAACCAATTAAGCTAAGCATTATGATGGTATTGGAGAATTTAACGCGGTCGCCGTTGTTACGAGGTGACTGCGTTTTAGTGGTTCAGTGCACCCCTGAATAAACAAGGCTATCCGAAGTTAAATTTGCTTGCACCGGATATGGCTGCCACTCGAACACATCCATCATGCATTTAATGAAGACTGGTCAGCTATAACTGATCGTGCCACTCGAAACTAGGATTACCTTCGGTAGTAAGGAATCTCCTTCTCGAGATAAAGATGCGGTCATCTCGAGTTGTTTTATGGTCCGTAAATCTTGCTGGTTATGAGCTCCTAAATAATAACATTTTATTGGTGGCCGTCGCGTCGCGTCGAACTGATGAATGCATACTTGTGCGGTTTATAGATGATGGCTAACCGCTGTGTCCCAGAATTTATAGGTCCCATGCAGTTTATTGCTTATGCAAAGCGATGAAGATTTATAAACTCGAAAATGAAATATTTCTTAAATCTAATCTTTATTGTTCGCATGACGTTTTTGGTTGATATCTTTATGAGTTCGAGGACTATTATCATAAAGCGGTTTGATCTCCTAATGAAAAACAATATTCTTATCAATGGTAAGACCACCAGGGACGGACAGCGTCGTAAATCCCAGCGGGGCTCGGCAGATAGCAAAAATACCAGCTAAAATGCTATCTTTGCGCTCGAGTGTCGCCCCACGTGGGGATAACGTGTGGGCTTTGTTTGCTGTGTGGCCCCCGCTTGTTTAGCAACAATCAGCTTTTTATAAATAGCTTGGAGATGACGTGGATTGATTTGGGATCCGAGACTGTAAATGTCTGGAAGTGAAGTCTTGTGTTTCGCAGCATGGCGCAGGGACGAAGTCATGATGCTCGGGATCTTTCGGGCTTAGACCTCCTGCCGCGCGTGGCCCGCTGCGAGGACCCGTATGTATGAAATTTACATTCTGATCCCGAATAAGGGTTGTTTGTAGTTGTAGCTGACTGGATACTGTCTAGTCACTTTTAAATCAATAAAATAAACTAACAGGAATTTGTCAATGCGATCCCCGGGACCCCAGGGAAATAGGACCGTTTCATTGTGTCCTATAAGTTTGTTTATTTAAGCACATTCTATGACGTTGCGTTGGGGTCCGGAACCGGTTTTTTTGTCATTTTATATTTAAACATTTTTATTGAAAACTAGCTATTGCTCGAGGCTTCATTCGCAGTAGCTCCCTTTCCAATTTTTCTATTTATAAAAACCTAATACCGACTTTCACGGACGAATATTTAAAACAATAGCTGAACGGGTCTAGCCGTTCTCAAGTGACACAATTATCAATGAGCAATTACTATATTGACACGGATTTTTTTTAGATGTGTTTTGTGATGCTAAACATCTCATAATCTACCTTTACGTAAAATTCATACTTTTTTAAAATTATTATATTCAAGACTGATAATGTCTCTCTGTAATACTGTCATGTAATAAACGATAAAGCGTTTTATATACCTTGCTGTAGACGCTGAGATCGGCATTTACATATATCTTACCTTCATCATATGCATTTCTAGCTACTAACTAGAAAGCTGTTATTTCCCGTACGTCTTCAGACATACTGGGCAAACATCGCGACACGCCAGCGGGCGTTGAACGGTGGAAGTTGTTGAATAAGAAAATACACTCTGGGAAGCAGTCGTACAATACAAATATTGGTTGAATCCGTTCGGAGGTGCGCGTGTATCAATATTTGGTGTTCGGTGGTCGTTATTACATGCCGTGTTGGACATGGACTTATGGACGTGGTTAGGGATGAATCGACACATATATGTAGTTTTGTATCGTACAATTCCTTCGATAACTTCGCTTGTCAAGTCATCGATTTTTGTGTAAAAATTACATTGATTGTAATCCAAAAGTTTTGGACTATACAGGGTATCGATTTCGCCTTGTTTAAACAGGTGGCATGCGGTTTCTATATCGATACGTTGGGGATTGGGGAGTAGATGCAACTCTGCTCAAATCTGTCCAATGAGCAATGCTCGTGGTTTATTAACGAATTAAGCCAATGATTCAGAGCAGAGGCGTCGAAGATTTTAATATACACGAGTAATATCCTCAAATCGTAATGTCATTACGATTACGGTCCCATTTGTGTTGAATTTTATTTCTGGCTCATAGGTACGTTAGTAAACGAGGCTGCGTTTATTTAACCGCTGGTAAGCTCGTAACTGTATTTAACTGGGCAAGTTACGACCGCATGTGGATTTTTATAAGATAACTAGCTCTCTCTCTCATCTCTAACACCACAGCGTGTCGCCTTTTCCTATGATGGTCGTTCATCAATTGTGATGGATTGTGTTGACTTTTAAATCAATTAAGTTTTATTCAAAAATGAAACTTTGGACAGAGAAATGTTTTTCATAATCATTGTCAAGAAATAATATGAATATGTTAATATGTTTCATCGTTGCGTATAACAAGCTGATAACTCTATGAAACTACATATTCTTAAGAAAGATAACAGAATTCGCAACGTCAGAATACCACCAAACGTTTCTAGTAAATGCTTGCAAACAACCATTTCTAGTTGTCTAACGTCGGTTAGTAGATCTGACGAACGTTAACGCTAACGAAGCATGCAGGGTTGTTAGGTTAATTGTGTAACCGGCTGGCGGTATCGCAGGATCTCTGCCGTGCCTACATTACCATACACGAGTGTCCCACTCGCCAGATCACATCTGAACCGGGCGGCGCGGTCGTGATCGAGAGAAACGTAGTGCGCTCTATGGTCACGTTTCTACTTGGACGAGACGCTGGCAATGCAAAATTCATGCAAATATATCGCAACAAAATTCTTTGCAATCGCAGCTGCAACTTCAACTTTTATACCATGTTTTTTTTTTTTTTCATTTAAAACGTCATTCAGAAACGGGTGCCTTCTGGAGACGTGCAGGCAATAAAGAGAAAAGTAACTGCGCGCAAGATATGAGCGAAGTGTGGGCGCAGTGAGATCTGCACACCTTTAGTAAATGCAAATTCAATTTCATCTTGGAAATCTTTACGAGAATATGCTGAATGGAAATGTTTACCGCTTGAGGATTTGTTTTTATTTTCCGTTTTCCAGTTACCAGTTAGAGCAGCGAGTTCGTGCGAAAGATTAATATTGACCGTATGCTAATGCCTCTCGCCACTTTTTTATGCCCACTGGTTCGTGAGGTTAAAACTAAATGAGTTAAAACGTGCGGTTTCGCTCGTCGTATGTTAAGGTCCGTGTTTTCACATTCCTCTTCAGAGCATCAGATAATTCATTAGAATACCTTCTACATGCGTCCTCATTAAGCTCTTAGGCCTCTATTTTTCCATATTTAATTCCGCTGCATTTTTTACTTTTTGCTAGGATCGTGGTGGTTCGAAACTCATTCGAGTTTTATTTTCGCCTGTTACTGGCGTTTCGTTGCGTTTATTTGTTCAACGCTACCGTTTTTAACTGATCGTAGTTTGGACCGCTTCGTGCGTGTAGTTTTTTACTCTTTCGTGGGTTAGGATAGAGAACAAAAGGCAAAAAAAATAATTTATATGTTGTGCGTTTGACTTTTGGAACCGGTAGCATTTTACGAATGTGGTTTATCTAATTGTGATGGTTACCAGGTGGAATAATTTTCGGATAGCACCCGAGGGCCCATAAAAGCGATGGGCGTACCCGAGTCCCTGTTTGTTTTTCAAGTCGACTTTAATCGACGCCGAAAGCCGAATCTCCTCTGGTTAGATCCTTAATTCTGATTTATAGACACCGTACGCCGTTATTATAAAATTATGGTTATATCTCCCGCGCCGGTCGGATTCCCCTTGACGTTCTCAGCCCATAATATCAATTAACTCATTCATTTTTCTTACTTTAAATTAAATAAGTTAATTAAAATACAGTCTTACTTGTATATTATATGCATGTTGATAAAATGCTAGTTATAAAAGTTCACGGAAATCAGCATGATAATAATCTAACATTGCAAAAATATCTTCATCTTTAGAATATCTCCACCAAACGTAAATCACCTGCCATTACGAATTATCTCCAAGATATGTGTGATATGTTTATTTAAGCATCATTTCGAGGAAAGAATGAACCTTGTTAGATAGTAGAATACAATATTTACAATATTCCTTCGAGGAATAATATAACTAGAAATGGTCGGAAATGGCTTATGCGGCGTACTCGAGTGACTTGGACAGATTGTGGGCAATTGAAACTCGGTCAGCTATCTCGGCTTGTTGGGATAATACGAGCGATCCATCTCGGCCGCCGCTCGATGATGGATCTCTGATGGGGATCACGACTAGTTTCTTTGTTGTTTTGTCTTGTTGATAAACGCGCTGCGCCGCTTTTCCCGCCGTATTACAACCTTGTTACATTTGAATAGTCCATTTACAAGGTTAATTGGTTTGAGTCTTGCGTTGATAGTTTGAAAAGTGGTGCTACATTTATCTTCTCCATCGAGCGGAGCGATACTCGCACACTAGTCATGCGACTTCGGAAACGAAACCGATTTCACAAGAAATATTTACGTGTGGTATAAACTTATTTGAATGTCGATGGTTATCGCCGTGTGTTAATGAAAATCGATACATCGGAATCCGAAGTTCTAATACAAGTATGAGTAGATGCAACAGCGTGCGTAGGCTTGAAATGCTTTCGAGATACCATCATCTCGTATGTCGTATTACAGGGTGGCTTGTGGAGCTTTCACCGGGCGTCATCGTCAGCGACGCCGGCCATTGGGCGCGTGTTGTGACAGCCTCCCACGATAACTCCGTGTTTATGCGCGCGCGCCGCCCGCCATGTTTGTTTTATCTCGGCCCAATGCGTCCGTGTTAATAAATGTCTTGTATTGAAAAAGGAACCTTTATCTCCTTTTTTATTCAATATTTTATGTCCCTATTTTTATTTAGACATCGGTTATTATTAATAATGGATCCTCGATCCTCCGAAGTCGTTAGATCAAATTTTAAGATCAACGTGTAGGTAGTTTTTATTATATTGTTTTTTGTAGACTGACAGTTGTGTGGGTCTCATTTTTATTGGGGTTTGAACGAGGTGCAGCGGGTACGTGTTGGTGTGTTTTATATTCAAAACAGATGTTATCCAGCGACGATGGCTGGGAAAATTAATTGAATGTTTGTTATTCGATTCGAATCACACGCATATTTAAACATTCTCACATTTGAATTTGGTTACTTAGTTTTATTATGATGGTAACGGTATGTGCAACACGTAGGGCTAATATATGATACGAGCATCGGTATTCGTTCAGGTGCCTGCTATAAATTGAGCAGGTAAACGGTGTTATGAGAGTCGCGCTGTTTTGTATAAATGTATCATTTATAACCAGCGTTGATTACTAAATCTCGTCATGGCTTATGAGCATTTACGGCTGGTTAGAGTTAAAGCGTGTCGAATGGAACCCAACTAGCTCCCGGGCTTTGGTGATCCGGTCGCGGCCCGTCGGACCGAAGGGCCATTGTACTGTGGCCCGGAAATTGCTCCCGTGACGGAAGCCATGGAAAACCGTGTAATTAGATCGCTAAACAGCCTCGTCTATTCCACTCGTTGGCTCGTTTTAATCGCGATTGTCATGGTTGTCCAGGGAAACTCGGTTAAAAACGAGAAAGTCCCTGTGTTTTTTATTCGAAAGGTATAAAAACATATTTGAATGAGATGCTCAAGTATTTAAAAGTGTTTAATTTTACTATACGCCTCGCTGTAAAATTCCATGACAATTTGCAACGCGGCTTTGATATTTAAAATTTTATTTTATAAGAGTTGCGGAATAGCACGAGTGCACTGCGGGGCTCCGGTTCCGGAGGGCAGGCGGGCTCTTGCCGCCCGACCGCGTATAAAATTTTGCTCGTTTTGCCCATTGTTTACTTTACGGAGATGGTTAAAATTTTATGATTTTCCATTATGAGTGACTGGCGGCGGCATAAATTACCTTCTGAACGGTTGCCAACTCATGATCACTGCGGATTACGTCTCGCCCATCGCCACAGATTAGATACTAGTACTACGTACCATCGCCTTCAATTTATTCGATTACGTCGGTACCTACGTATACCAATTTCGATTGTGGTCGAGGTGCGGTAACTGAACCTTATAGCTTTTTCTTTTTGAGTGTCCGAGAAGAGTTATATTTACTTAGTGCGATAGGTGTTCAGCCGGTGTAAACAACGCGGGTCGAGCGCGCCGCGTCGACGCTCGCTATGAGGGCCTCCTCGAGAGCACTCCGCAAACTGCTCTCTTCAAGCCTTCGCTCAACAGACGATTTTTTAAACTCCCCGTTTCATACAATTGTATTTCTTTTATTTTGTTTCTTGTTCAAATAACGCTAGCAACCGACGAAAAGTGATATTTTTCGGGGCACATTTTCCTCGCATTTTGGTTGGGACTGCGACTGTATAACATCGTCCTAAGTTCCAAAGTAAACACCGTCCTGTCGTCCTGCTTCTGTCCTTCGCTCGTTATGTTAGTACAAATCCACGACATAATACAGTGTGGCGGTCGGATAATATTTGGTGAACGTTATTTGACAAGCGTGTTCGTGTGTTTTGTTATTGGACACCTCCACTCCGCACACAGTTTCTGTTTGAATTGCCATGACAGAGCAATGGGAGTTTCAGCACTATAGGTGGCCCTCTGCAGACAGCGCACCCATTTGTTTGTACATCTGACTACGAGAGCCAGTGAGAGAGAATGGCAGCTCGCATAGGTATCATGGTAAGTGTTGACATTGACACAAAGTCACCAGTTGTCACAAAGTGGTCGGCTAAAAAGGCACAGAGACAATTTTTTCTCTAATTTTCTAAAATAATCCTTCTTCACGCACGCTTGACTTGGGGAGTAAGCTGGTGAAAGCGAGGCGAACGGAAGTTTAAGTAGGTTCACGTAGATCTCCATTGTCAACATAACAAAGGAAAAAAATTGTATTATTATGTCGGTATGTCCGGTAAAATGACAATTTACAATTGGCGACATTACATTAAACAAAGCAAAAACAAAGTTGTACCGACCGATAGATAGAGCTAAACTATAGAAGTTTTTCTTTAGTCGTGTGGTCTAAAGCATACTCTTTTTTTTAATAGGTACCTATTTATTTACATATTATTTGTCGTAAAGTTTGTGATGTCATGATGATGGGTTCCGACTGAATATCGATTATTAAAGTTTTATGACCTTTATTACATTCTGAGTGGAAACCTATGCCATGACGTTACGCAACATTAAAATTGGTACCATATCTATTATTTGTTTTATATTTGTTCATGTTTCTGTAAGAATATACGGTTTAACCACAGCCTAGTTTAAACTAGTGTTGAAATGCTGTTTTGTTAACCACACGTTTGACGTCTGTCTAAGCCATGTTTATGTATTTGTGGTAACATAGTGTTGTGTAATGTCCTGAATCAATGTTGTTTCTTTCTTCCCAAATAAAAGTATAGAATTCGGTAGCACCGACGATTATTTGAACATGCATCTTATCGAAGAGATAAGCGGCAGTATATAAATCGGATCGGAACGTCTTTTTTCGATAAGGAAACGATTTGAACGGAGAGCTACCGTGCGATAACCTCAAGCGACGGATTCTACTAATCTTACTGATAACTCGGAGAACGTTAGTTTGTGTCATGCTATGCACGTGGTCTGACTCAGTAATAGGAATTCAAACGATAAAAGAGTCCAGACCCAGCTCGGTGCAGGGCTGTTTATAATCTCGCAACATTTAGAAGCGCGTCACGAATACGTTCGTGCTGCATTTTTTCCAGTTTACGTGGATCGTCGTGGAGCCGTTTGTCAACGCAGGCGTAGACACTCGAGTTGCCGAGTGAAATGGGTAGCGTTTTTGTGTCAAGTCTCATGTTACGTACTGTTTGCTGAGCCCCCAGGGACAGGCAATTTTGTCGTTCAACACGGCCATTACGCAGTTCCTGAAGAAATAGCAGTCTGACTTCGAGCTGTGGTTTTTGTGGTCTCCGGGCGGACACGGTCGCTGTAGGCAGTACCCAATAACCTGCGCTGTAATATCGACACGACTTTGTAGACAAATTGAATATTTAACAAATACTTATAAGCAATTGAACAGTTTTAGTTTGGAAATATAAGCTCTATCATTCTTGAAATTCTCCTTTGAAATGAAAATTAATAATGTTCATGGAACTTCTCGCTGTGAAGTAATGATCTTTTATTTATTAGTATTACACGCTTTATAATAGCTTCACTTGTATGTTTTTTATGCTTGGATGTTTGTAACCGACCCCATTTTCTGTAACGCTTCGGCGTATCATTATTTATTCTGTGGCACCTAATGAATATTATGAACGTAGAACGGCAGATCCTATGCACAGGCCAGTTTTGCAGACATTCTTTATAATATTTCCTTTAATGAAACTGATATTTATTATCTAATTTAAATAAACTGAAGCCGTATCTATTAAACTGAAAAGCAGAACTAACAGTTTAAACTGTTAGTTCTGCTTTTCAGTTTTGACTAATAATAACTCAGTAAATATGTTGTAAAGTTGGCGACTCATTGAATTCATCAACATATATCATAGTCAGACTCTGTTGAACACAGACTTCCTTAAATACATACATAATATAACGTCTCATTAAACTGTGACTTGTCTGATACATCGCATGGCTTCCCGCGGTTTTGACGATGACTAGACAGACCACGGACATAGCCCTGTAGATGATTACAATAAAAATAACGCCAAAGATTATATAAATAGATCCTGGACCTTAACTAGGAATCCCTATATCTAGGGACCCAGGAACTACGAGGCCAATAAGACAGTGGTTTTCTGCGTATTATGCATAAACCCTGATAACTACCATGAAGACAGGAAAGAGTAACGGCATGTGTGATAGTAAAGCGTCACTTGTTGATGGAGATATGTTTCAGGTACTGATGGAACAAGCTTCACGCCTTGATGTTACTTCACAAACATAAACGGTTTATTTTGATTGCCTCTCACTATAAATGGACGTTATAACATTAAAGTTACTGTTTACATTTTCGCAATGTAATCTAACGACAGGTGGATGCTGTTGGAAACACTTCACGGAGTATAAATCTATCGTCGCTGCACTTACGTTGCTGATCGTAACCGGGCCTTGTTTGTTTTATTACAACACCTTATTTATTGTACCGTTGACATGCACTGGCTTATATATGAATATAAGGTTGATAATAGCATGCAACGACAAATCAACTTGCGTTTATTGGATCATTCGCGCCTCTGTAAACATACGAATCGCGTCGGTCGCCGTCGCCACTAATGAGCTAGATCACTAACTTTAAAATGAATCACTGCTGTATCCGCCCCGCTACACTTAATTAACAGTAGCGTTTCGAGGTCCTAATAAACATGTGGTATTGTGGGCGCAAGAAATCGGGAATAGATTCCGACTGTCAAACTAATTCCCGGGGCTTAGCTCGGAGGGGAACGTGGGCAAAAACGGGCATCAATCAGCGTGCCAATGCACTTGGGATACTCATACATCGATCCGAACGACTCTATCCTAGACTGGCCCGATAGCTCAGTTGGTAGTCACCCTGCCTTCTGAACTGCAGGTTGTGGGTTCGATCCCTACTCAGGACAAATATTTGTGTGATCAACATCGATGTTTGTTCGGAAGTAATATTGTATTCTATGTCTGTACTTACAAAAAAAATCTAAGTATTGTATTAGTTATCTGGTTCCCATAGTACAAGCTTTGCTTAGTTTGACTAGATGGCGCAGTGTGTAATGTCCACAAATATTTATATATATATAAATATATCAACCACGCACATTGCTCTAAATGACCGTAAGCTTTTAAACGCGTTTTAAGCGCGTGCTTTAAAACGGTGATCGTAAAGAATACAATCGAGAGAACCAGTTTTACGAATGAAATAAGAGTAAAAATATCAACTCCCGACTAATTTGGCTGATACGGTCGACGGCGTATCACACTTATTGGTGATTACGCCTCAATTAATTGGTCGTTTTCATTTCGATTTATTAATCACAAACGCGCATTTACTTAACGCCTGTTTGCGTAATTATTTTATTATTCAAAATGATTATTACGAGACTGTTTATTTTTAAAATAAATACTTATACCTTATTAAAACATATTTAGCTGCTAACGTGACGACAAGTGGAAGTCATTTAGTACTTACTGAAGGAGTAATGTTGTAAGTTGTACCTAAAATCCGTATTTATATTATTGTTAGTTTGTCGCGATTTCGTAATAGTTCAGTCCATTATAAAAAGGTCTATTTATGTTCTTTTGTATTTGAGTGTATATCTTGTTTATTATTACATTATTTAAACGTTACGTGCTAAATGTTAAAGGAAGCGTTTCCTCATTTATATCTTTCGTATTACCATTTGCATACATTGCAATTGTACCCAACAATATTCTGTTCCTAAGGATTCTCAGAGGGCGCGTAAGGTGGTAGAATTCTAATTAATTCAACAAATTCATTACTGAATGCTAATGCTACTTACATTATTTTGTAATTAAATATACAGGCGAGGGAGGTTCGGGTAAATGGTATGTGTAACGCGCCAGTGGTGAAAGATGGCTGTGATTATTACACGCATTACTCTCGCCCTTTCTTCCCCTTGTGCCCTGAGGCCTTTGCGATGCTTGCACCTTGATTTTATTATACGTATTCTGGAAGAAACGGGAAAAATGGAAACGAAAGCTTGATTTACGGGAACCATATTGTATTGAGCCGTAAACAATGGCAAGCCGTAAATAACAGTTGACGATGACGAGGTGAATCTGTCAAGCCATTCATTATAAAAGAAGCATAAAACATGAAGGAGCTTTTGCGTTACAAAAGGCTGCTGTGCAGAACAAAATTCGCGGTCGTAAAATCACCATAAGTCAAACCAGCTGATCTCGGTACTAGTTTCAATAAAAAACAATGCTTAAACAAAATACGCCTTTCAGAAGACATAACTTCTTTTTACTTTGGTAAGTTGTCGTCTTGAGCACATTATTTAAAAAATTGCATTATTTTTAATCTTGATCATCACACGTATTTACGCCACACACCGGACAATCAGCTTTAACATCTCCCGGCCGGTAAAAAAGATAAAAATGAAAAACTTCGCACCTCAGTATTCCTATTCCCTCGGGCTTTAATTTCACAGGCTTTTGTGTCGCAGATCTGCTTTGATCGGTCATTGTTCAAGGCAAATCTTGTTAAGAAAAGAACTAGTGAACAAGCCGCATACAGACAACACATTCAGACGGACAGAAAAAGTTTGGGATCGTGTTACCCGACTCATTTCCGGAACGCTAACTTTGAAAAACCTCAAACTTTTACACCTGACTGCACACATATTTTTGTGGGTTTAAAATGTTAGCATCGGTGGAAATAATTTTATTTATTACGTTAATATAGCATAATTGTATAGTTATTTTAAAAAATATGTAAAAAAAAATCTGAAAACTATCTTGGTTTTATGTTGTGATTTGTGCATTTAAGTATTGAATGAAATATTTACTCACACGTTACGAGATGGTATTTTCTCAGCCTGCGTGACATTCCTCGTTATTCTAACTAGGTAATAAAACTGATCATAAATTAAACTATTAAACGATGGACATTTCCGTATTTTACACATTTTACTGTCCACAAAATGGTATTGATGCGTTTTACAGTCAGTAGTGTTTTAACGAGCAATCAGGACTATCTTCAGCGCCCTAAACAACTTGTTTTATGGTTGTTTACAATTATCACGACAAATTCGGTTTCTGCTGTTTCTTTAGATAAGCAGGGGTGGTTAAATTAGTCTTTAACAACAGCTTACAAGGAGCTATTTTTCGTTGTAATATCTATCCGAATATGTTAACTTGTTTTTAGACCTTCAATAGGCGTGTCTGGTTCACGCCTTCCTCCTCTGAATCAAACCGTATTGGCACAGAACTTGATAATACAATTTATATTCTTATTTTTGGCAGCTTAAAAGTGTCCTTTTATTCGTTTTTTTACTGCAGCGTTGTATGATGGAGTTAGCGCAATAACATTCATGCACATTGAACTTTAATTTAGTCACTTACTCAGTCGTCTTTATTTATTGGGCCTCATGGCCGTATTAGAAGTACACTCAGTCACGAATCGGTCAGTCTAGATTTTATTCACAAATTCATCAATTTATGAATGTAATCTCGACTTGATTGTGCGTCGTTCTGTAATACGGACCATATATAGACTCCCCCGTTGTCTATGTTGTATTTTGGTTGATGCAAGTGGATTAATCCACGGTAATCAACGCTGCTTGCGCAGGGACCAGGAGGGTGATCTCGAAACTTTGATTGCAATGCAACAGGAGGAATTTCCATACTAACTATGCACATAAGCTGCGTATTCAAACTGTTAAATCCATACAAATATGTGTTTCTTAGGGTTGCAATCGAGTTACGTGATCGCCCAGCTGGAGTCCTTTTCCATGTTAATTCAAGCAACATGACGTGCTCGCTCACTTCAAGAACACTGTCAGTCAGAGCACGGCCCAATGAGACCGAGTCGGAGCATGCCAAATTGGACCATCTTGGCGAACTGGCTTCTTGTTAAGACTCAGTCGTCTTTGATTATGCTGTCTGTATTTCTTTGCCTATCGTTTATTGAGTTGGAGACTAGAAGATCATTTAGCTATTGAATCAACGTGATCAGATTCGATATTGCTTATGTAAACATACTGTACTAATACGTTTAAAAGAGTTTATTCCCTAGTTCCCTATCAGTTTTAAAAGTCATTGCGCCAACTGCACCCGCTGCCTGGCTCGTTTCTAACATTACGACTATGTTTTCCGGTAGCCGCCAATAAAACTGTCACCATTGCAACATGCATTGCCTGGATAGCATGGATACTCTTACATACCGTGCTTTTACTGCTATGGTTATTCTAACACATTGTAGCAGTTTTATGATGAACTATCCTGTGTATAGGATGTGGCTACAGCCGTAAACTTTTAAGAACAATTTATTTACTTAGCGGTTTTCCGGTTGGCCCAAAACCCTGCAGCCAGAGCTTGCTGTACATAAACTTATGCTTAACTACTTATGTAAGTTTTGTAGACTTTAAATTCGAAATATTATAATAATAATAAAAACGTCCAACGATCACACACATAGATCCTGGACCCTAACTAGGATTCCGTGTCTAGGGAGCCAGCAACTAGGAGGACTATGGTCCCACAACGCCCAGACTCAGAAGAAGTATTTGCGCTTTTTTTCTTTCAAATACTTGTTCTGCCGCGGCGGGTTCGCCGCCTCCGCGTTATGAGCTGACCTGCTCAACCACCACACCACAGACGCTGTCAAAGGCAGGCTGTCGTTTAGAAGGAAATCGTGAAGATTTTTATCCTCCGCATTTTGTGCCCTCGTTGTTTTAACTGGAAATGAAAAAGAGCTGTGTGCATCACATGTTAATTTTTATCGTAACTATTATCATCCGTAAGTCGTCCACATAAACCTCCCTTACGAATATAGCTTATTCGTAGGGCCTTCCCCAGACAACCACTCTAAACGGGTATCTTGCCTCTTTGCATGATAAAAATTATTATAATCTTAGAAGACTTTCTTACGAAGTCTAAGAAGACTTTCTTACGAAGTCTAATACGCTTTTTGTTAATTGCATTATTTTTACAGTCAATGATTTTTATGTAAATTGCAGCAAAAGAAGAATTCTATTGACGAGATGTCGATACGATTGGTATTATATATATTATATTGGTGTTATATATCTATCAGGAATTCTTGAGTTATTATCAGTTTTGGCACTCGATAAGGCTTGGTTTCATGTAATAAAGCTCAAGTGACCGACCATCTCCATAGACCCTCTCCACTGAGCAACACCTGTGCACTTTGTTTTATTTTCTTGCACGCCTGGTCCGCATAATTCCATGGCACAACCGCCTCAAATTCTCGCAAGGGGGAACTTTCTATACGAATTATCAGACTCTATTGTGCCCCGTTCTATTTATCCTCACAAATGGGGTTTTGTGAATGTAATGAAGGCTTTATTCTGCTTTATTTGGAGGTGCGAATGTTGAATGCGTCGCGACACGCGATTTAGGAGGTTCTTTCGCGGAATTCGAGTTATTAAATTTCTTTTCTGCGTCTTGTTAAATGAGAATTCCATACCGATTTAGGAGGATGAATGGTACCATTTCCATGTGATGCGGCTGCGATGAGATTGAATTAGCTCTTGAATATTTTGTCGTCCATGAGCATAGAGCGTAAGATAAATAAATTCTTTACTTTTAGCACAGAACATAGCTGGGTAGCATATATCTGGTATATATATATATCACCAATGTCAGCCATTATTTTTGTGAGGCAGTCTCTCCATAAAGCGCGATGCTTGGCTCCAATCCAGTTGCCTAATAGCTATCCAAGCATTTCACCACGATTCTGCGATAAACTACAAAGCGCCGTTACTGTCACAAGGAATTAGTTTGAATAAGCAGAAAAAAGTGGGCGCCCGAATGGGCGGGTGCCGGTTATCTCTAGTTATTTGTCGTATCAAGTGCGCCTCTTTCCTTTTCGTCTGCCGCTTCAAAGACACCGCCGATGCCGACGGTAGCACTAATGTATGACAGCACTTATGTGGGAAATAGCGGCTTATGGTGTGCTGGGATTAGCATACCGTCTCGTGAAACTTCTTGTCAAGAATGGCAAGTAACTGTCTCAGGATTAAATTCTCAAGCAGAGATTTCATTCACTAATTGATCACTTTATGAATGAAATCTCTGCTTGAGCACCGATCGATGACTGAGCATCGTTCTGTAATACGATTCTAAGACTGGAAACATCGAGCTTCTGTTTCCTAATTTGAGGCTTGAAACTTTTCCAAGAACCAATTTATAGTAGAGATCCTCACTCAGATACCCCGTGATTAACCTCGAGAGGTGCTGCTTCTATGATAATAGTATGAGTTACCATCCGTCTGGATTTGACCGGGTTTGTGACCTTTTCTGCTTTTTCTATAGTTGGCGGGTATCCACTTTAGACAATTAAACGGTTAGTTCGTCTTGGTGATACTACGGTACTTGCATTCCTTACAAAATTTGTACACGCTCGCGTAGCTTGTGCGTAACGCGGGCCGAGGTAAAAAACGCACACCGTGTGGTAGATATTTTTGATTTCATTTTGTTATTAAATGAAACCTTTATAAGTATCATGTCTATGACTATACGGACTTTATTATAATATTCGGCATTTTTAAAGTCTTCAAATTTCGAAATGCTTACCGTAATGTCAATCCGGTTTTGTTCATGGTTAAATCTGAGAAGGTTAATTTTATTAATTATTTTGATAGCCACCGATTATTTAAAACTTATGTTGAGTATTTCAAAACTTATCTATCGTATCTGTTTAACTTGGACTCGTGATAGGTGATTAAGTTTTATAATGTAAGTTATTCTGCGATTAAGATGAGGTTGCTTTAGAGTTTAGATTATCTGCCTCATTATACGATAACTGAAGCTACGCTCGGAATAGCTACAAAAGATTTCACAGTTGTTAAAGATATAAAAATAAATATAGCAATAAACATAAATATCAACATAAAAGTCGCGTGCGACAGTGTGGCACAATAATTCTCGACTTATTTTGGATTTTTGTTATCCGTGACCAATTTTGTCGTATCTTTTACACTACACTCTTTCAGATAATTATATATGTGTATTAACACTTCTTAGTATATATTTTTAACAGCCTCTGTGCTGTAGTGGTTGAGCAGGTTGGCTCATATCTTGGAGGTGGCGTGTTCGATTTCAGCGGCAACACAAGTATTTGTGCACTTGTTCTGTGTGTGATGGTTGTGGGACCATGATCCTCGTAGTTCCCAGGTCCCTAGATACAGGGAATCCTTAATCATAATAACAATAACGCCCAACGATCATATACATAGATCCTGGATCGTAACAAAGTAGTAAGTAAGTTAATACTTACTATGTGACTTTACATAATACAGTTTGGTATATTAGGTCATTATCCCCCAACTTCCCCTTATCGCTGCTGTGCCAATAAACAAATACCTGTTTAGGGCGTTATTGTTAATTAAATCGACAATCTTTCAGACCTCATTTCCACGTGAGCTCGTAATATTACTAAAACGTGTTTACACGGACTTTAATATTCAACGATAATATCTTGGTAAATAATGGTGTCGTTACCGCCCGGACCAGTGTCCTGTTACCTACCTTACATATTTATAAGGATCTTACTCAAATATTAAAAAGAACCAGTTTTGTAATATTTACGAATTATCACCCACTATCGCGGAATTTGCAGCATCTCAACATTACTTTGTGAAAATGGCTGCCGTGTTTTTATTTTTTAGCTTAACTTATCTTGCTTGGTGTTTTAACTGGTTTTTGACCGTGGTTTTGTCTGCGTAAACGTGGCTAAACTCTAGCAGCCTTATTAATTAACACGAACTAGCTTTTTTCTCTTTCGATCCAGCTAAATATTCCAGTAGCAAAAAAAGGACAAAAGCTGAAGTAACTAATCCGAGACTAATACCCGTTTATTAATAAGGCTGTAGGGGCCGTTGTTTCAACTGCAGGATAAATTTAGTTGTCTGTTCCCTATCCCCTTTGTAAAAATCTTTGGTTTACTTAAGTCACTATGTGGTAGGACTTTTCTGCAAAGTTCGTCTAGCTAGGTATCACCGCTTTGCCAGTTATTCTGCCACCAAGCAGTAGTGTGCAAGCACTACTGTGTTCCGGTTTGAAGGGCATTGTTGCTAGTGAAATTACTGGGTATTTGAGACTTTATGATCTAACAGTCGAGTAATCTTATTACCAGACTGTGCTGATGTCTCAGGATGATGTGCGCAGTGTAGTGGCACGCGAAACTTTATATATTGGAGTTCCGAGTGTTCTGTTGTGAGCGGCCGTGTCGCTTAACATCACGTGAATGACTAGCTCGTCACATCATTCACTAACATAAAAGAGGTCACTAATTTAAACAGCATATACATTATACGTACATACTTATAATTACTATAGTAACGACGTGCTCCACTCAGGGCCCGCATCGTACCTCCTTGAAAACAGCCCATTGTATTCACTTTACTGTAACTAGTAACTTAACAAATATAAATATTAAATTTTCATGTTACTACTTATAACTTTAGAAGGAATTAATATTTCATTCCTTCAATCACTGCTATTGCCACACCTCACTCTACGCCCGATCGCTCGCCCCGCCCATAACCGCATTGCAAAAAAACGCATCTAGTTATCGAACAGTTTTGCATATTGTTTTGGTTCCTTCCCGTTCAAGCCTCGCGGCAATTTCGTAACAGTCATCGGACACCAAATATGAAACGTCCGTAACCGTTATCTTAATGATTATTTAACAACAGGACTCTTAACGAGTTTGTAGATACTTGAATTCTATGAGGTGCTTCCGAGAAATCGCTCAAGCTTCCGAGCCGGGAAGCGTATTAGGACATAGGTCTTCTCAACTAATACGCGGACCATTCTTAATGTTTATTCCCGTATAAAAACGTCCCCGTATCACTTTTCCGTAAACCGGTCTAACGTATTTTTTCTATAAATCAGTTCCCATGATTTGTGGACAGGTGGCGCGGGCGTCGAATTGCGGCATCTTTGTGTGCCGCCTATTGATCTTGCCGACATTGTGCGCGTGCGCATTCAACTTTTTGCACACAGAAGTTGTGCTATTGATGCTTTCTGTTCTGACGGCAATAGATTTAGTATGATTGACGCGACTATCACAATATCTTTCGTTTGATTGTTCTGTGCTGGAGTTAAATTTCAGTATTACTTGTAAAGTTCTAAAGCTTTTTATTCAATACTGTTGACCTTGACACGTATTGACTTACACGAAGCCTCTCCCTTTTTATCTCCCTCTCACACACAATTGTCTATCGTTAGGTTAAGATCTTATAGTCTTACCATGAAGCTTGAATCATTACTGTATAAATAAGTTATTTTTTATATGATAGGTCTGGGTTTGACCACTATCTCACCTGATGGCAAGTGATAATGCAGTCTAGAGACGCTTGCTTGGAATATACTTCTTCACTCTCGATTTGAAGACTTCAAGGTTATAGTTTTCGGGAAATAAGGACGGCGGTAAAGCGTTCCACTCTGGCTGTTCACATGATAAACGTGGAAGCAAATCGCTTTGTTCGCACATGTCGCATTAACCATGTAACGGTGGCGTTTTTTCGTACATCTCACCAAAGGTACGTACAAGTTATAAGTCTCAAAGTACATAAACCTTTTTTGTATTGCCCACAGGATTAACGGCAGAGCTGTTCTACGTCCGAGAAGGTCAGATCAACTTCTACGCTCTCAACTTCGTGGTTCCTGTACCAGCCACCATTGGAGAGCTACACTTTACGTGGCAGAGCCTTACTAGGAAACCGGTAAGAGATAGATAAAAAAAACGAATGTGCTTAAGACTGAACGACTGAACGTAAAACTTCTTTAGTTCCATCTATCGGCCGGTATTACTTCGTTTTTGCTTTGTTTAATGTTAATGTCGCCATCTTGACACTTGTGAATTGTCATTTTATCGGACATACCAACATAATAAAACAAATTTTAATTAATTTTTAAGTTTGTTATGTTAACAATGGAGTTTTATGTTAACTAACAACTTTCAACTTCCGTTCGCCTCGTCACGCATTTATCTGCTTACTCCCCAAGTCAAGCGTGCGTAAAGAAATTTTACTTCAAAAATTATTAGCTCAGGCGCACTGCTCAAAACTCAAGGTTTACCTACGCCCCAAAAAAGCTCAGTTGGTAGTAGCTCTGCCTTCTGAACTATTACTTATGGGTTCGATTCCCACCACAACACACAAACATTTGTATGATGAACATCGATGTTTGTTCCGTGACTGGCTGATATATTGTATTCTATGTATGTATTTACAAACAAAATGTGTCTTGTATTGTATCAGCTATCTGGTTCCCATAGTACAAGCTTTGCTGGGGCTAGATAGCGCTGTGTGAAATGTCCACATGTATTTATTCATTTATTTCTTTTATACCGGAAAATTAAGTGTCAACGTGGGAAACGGGTGAAAAAGAGAGTTTATTTAATAGGTATACTTACTTCCCACTAGATTTGCTGCGCTTTGGGAGGTAGCATAGCATCATAATACCGTTAGACCGAGTATTAAATTTCACAAAACAAATATAGCATTACTTGTTTAGTCAGTTCTAATGAAATGCGTGCCGTAGATAGATCGGACGACGCTGCATTTTTTACCATGCCATATTATTATTACAGCTTCTGCCTCCTTGTATGATATCTCATTATATCGGCAACATGTTCCCTTAGAATAATCATTCAATAAAAAGCTTTATAATGGGATATCAACTCCTATACCTAGCGATTAATTAGCATTCTAGTCTTGCCATTGTTCAATAAGGACTAGAACATTATAATAAAGTGGTTAAAAACCCATCTGAATATAGAAGAAGGATGCATCCTGTTCTGGCGCTTAAATCGATGAATCCATTGGTTGAGGAGTCGCACTATTATGGTAATGTCATCATGAACTGAATGTGAAATCATCAAATCAATCATTGATTATGGATCTCGCGTCGCCACCGCAGATTTTTATTATTCACAGTTAATGACTTGTTTTTTTTTTGCCCGACGAAAACGTATTTTCCCCAATGTTTTTCGAAGCTTTGTAAAAGTTCGAGACGATGTGTAATCAACTCAAGTTTCCAGCTTACTAAAGAGCAGACAGCCCGTTTACTCCGCGCTTCGCAAACAAGCTATTCTTATGGTAATACACAACTCGTTATCTGAATTTAGATATCTTTGAGAAGTAGTTTCGATAAAAACATTATTGTTTATCGGTATTTTTTATCTTCGCCGGCTATTTTATTCTATTATATTCGGAATTGTGATTTAACATCGTATGTATCTAATTCAAGAAAGTGCCGCCTCCCATGCAAATGTGCAAAGTCTGCTCACGAAGTAGTTCGCTTTGCATTGAGCGACCTGCATCGCTAACCAAATATTATGTGCATTTATTTATTTTATCCGCAGCCGTCAGCGAAATCAACCGACGACCGCTCGACGTCAAGCGTCTGAGTTTGATCCGAAAAGCCCATCTACGCTCACTTTTACATATTCAGTATCCAAACAAAAGTATCATGAGAGAACCCATCTTGCAAACGAGTGCAGTTCACTGAACCTGTCAGTGGAACTTCTTATTTAGGCCGTTATTTGCAAGTCATAAAATAAGGATGATTTCTTATTCGTATACGTTGTTTGGATTTATGTATGTAACAGCGCTACGTCGGCTTTTAGAAAGCTTGATGCCGCATTTAAAAAGCAAATGTGGGATATGCTTCGGTTGCGATCAGGCGGTCGGCGGCCCTTATCAGCATCTCGGCAGCTTTGTGCGCCCGCCACTATCAGATCGCACGAGCCCCTCCGCGGCCCGTCGCCCTAAACTCTCCCATATTTGCTGTTGCGGCGCCTTTGACTAGCCGAGCAAATATTTGGTAACCGGTTAACTAGAACCGATGAGCGATCGCGCCACCATTGTCTGTGCTCACCGACTGCAGTGATAATATTTGATTAGCGGCTCCGGTGTCGCACCTACGTTTTACGAGCGCTAGCAATGCCTCCGTAATGCATGCCCGATGGTCCGGTCAAAGGGCCGCACCGCGGCCTACGTTTGTTTAACCATTCATGTAACGCCGCTACATGATTAGTAGAATAATGAGCGCCTCATGATCATAATGTTTAATTTAACCAGACTCCAAAAAAACCTTCCTCGAGCGGACAGTTATTCGAAACATCTGCATCGCCCGTGGGTGATATGTCCACGCCAGCCGTTTAAGGGAAACATAAAGCACATGAACGATCTGGCACCGTATACATATTATGCAAATACACGGTGTCGATGTCCATCCAGGTGGGCGGTAACGATGCGTGTAGTTTATGTGTCGTATAAGGAGAGATGTTCGTGAACTGGACTATGGCGGGTCACATTCGATATTTGATCTCCTGACTTGGTCATGGTTTCAAATAGGCAGTTTAGGGTCATCGCGTGCCATGTTACATCAATTGCGCGTTGTAACAGTTACATCGTGATGAGCCCGTACCGTTACTGCTCTGAATTCTTTGCTTAGATTCCATCAGGAGAACCTTCAGATTGCATTTGGTCACGGAATGTTTGATTTGTTTCAGTTGCCGTACACTTTGAGTGTTGAAGTGATGAACAACGAGCATGCGTTGCATACGCCGACGTTCAACATATCGAGCGAGGGCTTCGTGCCGACGGAACCGCAAACATGGCGAGTGGATTTGCCCTGTACGCGCACCTTCACTGAACAAGTAGATGTCACCATATCTTTAAACGTGTCGACCGGTTCCTCGTCGACTACGTTGCACTTCCGCCGCAGAAAAATATGTCTTAAAGAGGCGGCTCGTCCGGCCGTAAGAATGGACAACGCTCCTCATGCTCCAACTTCTGCGGATATATTTTACGCGGGTGCGGGCTGCGCTGGTGGCGTGATCCTGATAGCTGCCGTTGCCGCTGCGGGTTGCAGGGCTCGAGCGAGGAAGCTCCGACGAGCTCGCAGTGACGAGCAAGATGCCCACGCATTCTTACCCGACTCGTCTTGCAAGTCTGCAGCCAGTTACACCAGCTACCGTCGACCAACGTCAATACCAGTCGTAGCAGCTGAAGAAAGAGCTAGAGATCTGCAACAAAGAATTGCTGAGTTAACAATACAGAGATGTCGAGTCCGGCTTCGATCGATAGCAATGGAAGGGACATTCGGACGAGTGTACAGAGGAACCTATGCAGATGAAGATGCACGAGAGCAAGAAGTTCTTGTCAAAACTGTTGCTGAACACGCTTCTCAAGTTCAGGTAAAAATCTCAACAAAAACCATTCAGAATTTCTTTCTTAGGTATCAATTAACGTCGCCTTATGTTTTAGGTGTCGCTTCTACTCCAAGAAGGCTGCATGCTCTACGGCCTTCACCACGAGCGAGTTCTATCAGTTCTCGGAGTCAGCATTGAGGATCAGACCGCACCTTTCTTGTTGTATCCTTGGAATGGGACTTGGAGAAACTTGAAGCAGTTCTTGCTGGCTTGTCGAGGGGTCACCGTGGGAGGGGCGGCTGGTACCGCACCGCCACCTCCATTAACGACACAGCTGGTAGTTCGGATGGCACTACATGCTCTGGATGGCCTGGCGTATCTGCATTCGCAACATGTCTTGCATAAAGATATCGCTGCTAGGAATTGCATGTAAGTTTCCTCAAATTTATAGTCTTGTGTTCTTTTGTGTCCCAAATTTCGCTGCCAACTATTATTAAACCAATAAGTCTTATGGTGTTTTCTTCTACAGAGTGGACGAAAACTTACGAGTGATGATCGCCGACAACGCTCTGTCACGAGACCTTTTCCCCGCTGACTACCACTGCTTAGGGGACAATGAAAACCGGCCCATCAAGTGGTTGGCTCTAGAAGCGCTATCTAAGAGACAGTTTAGTCCAGCAGCGGACGTGTGGGCGTTGGGCGTGCTACTGTGGGAGCTGACGACGTTGGCCCACCAGCCATACGCTGAAGTGGACCCGTTCGAAGTAGCGGCTTATTTGAGGGACGGCTATCGGTTGCAGCAACCGGCGAACTGTCCTGATGAACTGTAAGTGGAGAATTGTATTATTTTGAATATTGTTTAAAGTTTATTTTGCGATGTTCATTTGTTATAATTAGGAGGGCCTACTTCACGCAATTAAACAAAGCTTATTTCCAGCCATAGCATAATAAAGCTTTTTTTCTTACATAAAATTTTCATGTTTCGTAATGTTGACAGTTAAGCAGAGTTTTCGTATCGCGTGAAACCAGCGGGAATCGAAAAAGGAAGGAATATTACTTGATAACCAAACTTCAAGCAGTTCTGCAATTTATTTAGAAGAATTTTTCTTCCCACTAGATAGCCACAGTTTTCAAACTTGAACTTGTAGAATAAACGGAAAAAACTGAAACGAAGTAGATATAATAAAATAGTGTTTTTGTAACTTATCATTTCCTTTATTCCACAGGTTCGCAGTAATGGCGTACTGTTGGGCGATGTCGGCCGACGATCGACCCACCTTGCAACAGTTGCAAATATTCCTGCGGGACTTCCACACACAACTTACTAGATTCGTGTAAACCATTATATCCAAAGAAGACTAAGTAACAAGTGAAAATTAGACAAGGTTTTTGACAAGTGTCGAAATAGGACAAATATCTAGAGCAATTGTCGAAATAATACAAGTGTTAAAAAAGTGTCGAAATGTGGCAAGTATCAGGAACAAAGTGTCGAATTGTGACAAGTAAGTAATAAATTTAACTTCATAGGACAACGAGGCCTTACTGAAGTGTGTAAGTGCGTTTTTCTGTGCATTATTGAACAGTGAAATAGTGATTATGTTGAAGAGACTGATTTTTTCTAAGTGGTTAATTGATTATATATTATTTTGAAGGTTGTCACATTTTTTTGTACGCTGATTATCTACTTTGTCTAATCAAGATTAAGGAAGTCTATTTGTTCGCCATCAGTTTTTATTTTAATGGAAAGTACTTATTCAGTTTCTGATTTATTGTTTTGGTTATAATTCTCATAACTTTTTTTTAATAGTGTCTGATCATTGTTCCTCTGCAATCGGATAATAATAAATCAGAATGACTGGTGAGACACATTCTTCTGTGCGTTCGAGAATTGATACTCTGATTCATATAGAAATTACTTTTTTGACCTTACGCACATATAAATGTGTCCAATGCACTAAAGTTTGACAGCACGGGTTTCGAGCCTAGTGTGGGAGCCACGTGTTCTAATCTCCACCATTTTGTAATTTTGCCTTTTATCAAATAAATGTTTTTTCATTTTTTTCATTTTCATCTTTTAAGTTCGCACTTATCTCTAAGACGTACCCAAATATATTGCAGTACGTACGTCATAGAGGGATAAGTGCTAACTTAAGAGCTGTCAAACGTTAGTGCAGACGGGCTTAAAACTTTTATTATGCCAAACCAAGTATCTGTTCAGTATTTATATCTGAACAACCTCTTAAATAACATTCAGTTATTCGTACTGAACGCGTATTTGCGATGACACAACTAGTAACAATAAACGGATTAAAAAAATAAAATGTAGTCGGACAGTAGTGCTCACTTCACGCAATTCGGTATGCCTGCACATTATATATAATATATATATCGCTCCATTTGGTAGCAATATCGATATTTAATGATAGTCATATGGGGTAATAAAAATTCCTTTGCCCTTATGAGATCATAACTTCTATAGCGCCTATTACGTTATGAGAATAATGTCGCCACAAAAAAGTTTTTTATTTTTTAATTTTGGGAAAATATTGGAGAACATACGCAAAAAATACATACAGACGAACATTTTGGAAGTCGGTTAAAAAATAATGTGCAGGCAAACCGAGTGGCGTGAAGTGAGCACTACTGTCCGACTACATTTTATTTTTTTAATCCGTTTATTGTTACTAGTTGTGTCATCGCAAATACGCGTTCAGTACGAATAACTGAATGTTATTTAAGAGGTTGTTCAGATATAAATACTGAACAGATACTTGGTTTGGCATAATAAAAGTTTTAAGCCCGTCTGCACTAACGTTTGACAGCTGTTAAGTTAGCACTTATCCCTCCATGACGTACATACTGCAATACATTTGGGTACGTCCTAGAGATAAGTGCGAACTTAAAAGATGTCAAACGTTAGTGCATTGGACACATTAATATGTGCGTAAGGTCAAAAAAGTAACTTCTATATGAATCAGAGTATCACTTCTCGAACGCGAAAAATAATTGACGATCTGAAATTAATACTACTTTTTTTATTTTGCGTATGTTCTCCAATATTTTCCCAAAATTATAAAATAAAAAAGTTTTTTGTGGCGACATTATTCTCATAACGTAATAGGCGCTATAGATGTTATGATCTCATAAGGGCAAAGGAATTTTTATTACCCCACATGACTATCATTAAATATCGATATTGCTACCAAATGGAGCGCAGTGTCCTAAATATGGGGCAGATGTCAATTATCACGCACAAAACCGTATTGTAACTAGAGCAATATTTCTAAGCTTTTTTTATTTAAGCAATTGTGAAATCGTTTTTTACTGGCAACATGGGCCGCGGTGACCACTTACCGTCAAGTGGACAGTCGATTTTTATGGCGGGAAAACGAAAAAGATCAAGTCGCCGCATTGTATTATTTTCCAAAAATTGTGTTATTTTCAGTGTTAGTGCATAAAATTGATGGTGTTTTATTCGTTAAGTTCTGGATTACAGGCATGAGTGTGGAAAAGTGGTATAATGATGGTGAAACGTTTATTTTCATGTTGTTTCCAAAACTCCATAGAAGCATCTAGTAAAGTTGCCACCACTTCACTAGGAGTATGTCTTGACTTGACTTGACTTGATACAAAAATATAATAATATTAATTAACTTGAGAAATTATCATTTACTTACTTGACACTGGCTAAATACACAAAAGTGTGGAGCCCAAATAAACAAAAAAAAAGTGTACAGTCAGTTTTTGTATGCCATTCCTTTCATTAATAATAATGATTTTATCTTGTGGGTTTACTTTCGTGCGTGGATGATCACGTTACTTTGTTAGCAATCCAAATGCGAAATTTCTTTTGTATTTTGTAAAAACTGCATATTGAGGCGGACAAATTCACATTTTTTATTTTCAATCGATTGTAATCATGTTAATTGCATAGATGATGTACTTTAAGAAGACCTTTCCTCTTATTCTGCTATCTTATAAGATAGGGGGTGATCTTAATTTAAATCGGCTTTTGTTTGGTTTACACAAAGATGGTTTTAAAGGCAAAGAACGATAAAACACGACCCTTCCCTTTTCATTCAAATAATAAAACAATATAATCGAAACACATTTCGACTCTTTAATTTTCAGTGCTGATTGACAACTTATCTTTTTACTATCTTTGTGTAAACAAACCGTTTGAATTTGTATAGGTCATACTGTTGCAGTACATTTGAAATAAATATTTTGTAGTGATTAAAATAAAAAATTACCCATCTATTACCCACATCCTAACTAGGATTATCTGTATCTAGGAACCATGGTCTCACAACACCCAGACTCAGAGCAAGTATTTGCTTTTTTTTGCACAAATACTTGTTTTGTCGCGGGAATCGAACCCTCCGCCTCTGGGCTATGAGCCGACTGCTTAAACACCACGCCACGAAAACTTTTGAATACTTTAGTATAGACTAGTCTCTCCTAAGTGGTCTGTGTTTACTATATGTTTTTTGTCCTGCTTAATAAACAACGTGAAAAATAATTGACGATCTGAAATATACGTTACTTTTTTTTTAATTATTTAAAATGTGGTGTTTCAATAAAGAGTTTATCTACTTTGATTCGTCGAAGATTCAGTCAGTTGGTTTGTTTGAATATTCCGAGATCCACAATGAAACTGAGTTATGGAATAAATATTTCACTTTAAATGTGACAACTGTTGATAATAAGTAATTATAATTTTGTATTAATTTAACCTCAACACTGCCATACTAGTTATAAGAAAAAAATGTAAATAAATAAATAAAATACATCTATAACTGTATTATACGTATATTGAATGTGCCTCAGATTTTATGAAAGTTTTAGATGTTTATAGGTGTTTTAGACAAATTGAAATTATTAATTACGACTGGATATTTAGCATCGATAACATAAATATGTAGAGAAATTATTACTTTTCAGTAAATTATAGTTATTCAGCAATCCTATTTTTATAGGATATCTGTACTTATTTTTGTTCTTCTCAATACATTTTTTACCATTTTATAAATTAAAATTAGATTGTGCCAAAATTGTCTGTCTATCCAAAATACTCATTAGTTACAGCAAAAAGTTTTGTAAAACTTGATTTTGGTGCAAAATATTAATTGCAATAAAAATTTGGACACGTTGATTTTGGTTTGTCTTCGTATATTTTATTTCTTGGACAAATCTTCGCCTACAATTTATCTGTGGTCTTAAGTTATACCAAATTGGACCACTTCTTGTCAAATGTTTTATGGTTCCAAAAATTTTTATTTTCATATTTTGCCTATGGATACATAATTTTTAATGTAAACAATAATAAGAATGTTAGTTGATGTGATATACATTATTTGTTTGTAAATTTATGTAAATAAAATGAAGAAATGTGAATAAACGAGTGAAATATTCAATATTGAATGTTTTAATTTTCTAATACTTACCTAATTTTCCTAATCAATAGTAATTACTTACATAAGGTAATTTTAAACATAGTGAGGAATATTTACACCAATAAATTAATGTTGGCATGGAAAAAAAATCTAAGGACAAGTAGGTTTCTGCAAAAAATATTGGCAAAGGGCGTGTTGGACACGTATTTTGAATCCAATTGTCTTTAATTACCATTTATCTCAAAAATCTATAATCTACAAGTAGGACAGATCCTTTCATTACGACAAAACATAAATAACAACAGAACTTAGTGATTTCAAAATGAAATAGTATAAAAGGATAGTTATTAACAATCGAAGGCCCCGACGAGATTCGAACTCGTGATCTCCTGTTTACTAGACAGGCGCTTTAACCAACTAAGCCACGGCGCCTCTGAACGAGGGTTCGAAATTATCAATCGTAAGTACGAGTATTATCAGACAACCAAAGATAACCTACCTGAACACTTATCGCATGCGAAGATTATCCAATATCTGTCATGATAAGAAAGTCTCATTGTTTTCGATATACGTTAAATTGTAGTGTAGCACAACATTCCAGACTCGGAACAAGTATTTGTGTTTTTTTCTGTGCACATATACTTGTCCTGCCGCAGGAATCGAACCCGCCGCCTCCGGATTACGAGCCGACCTGCTCAACCACATCTTTCATAAGATTGAAGAATTGGTAAGCAGGGTAATATTCTACCCCTACTAATAGCCGACAACGGCATCGAACCTCCCGCCCGGTGACGCTGTAAAGGTCGGTAGAGACCAACAGCATTAGCTCGTTCAAAAAAAGTAATCGAACCAGAGCGCGGGGCAGGTGCGTAAGTGCTGGAGTCACCAGTCGGCCCAAACCAAGGCTACCAAGAATCTTTTGTTTGCATTTAGGGGTGCCCTTTTGAGAAGCCCCCTTGTTTTGATGGCTGGGTGTCTGCCACAGAATAACTACACTTTTGTTTGCACTTTTACTAGGTGGTAGGACTTTTCTGCAAAGTTCGTCTAGGTAGGTACCACCGCTTTGCCAGTTATTCTGCCGCCAAGCAGTAGTGCGCAAGCACTACTGTGTTCCGGTTTGAAGGGCACTGTAGCTAGTGAAATTACTGGGCAAATGAGACTTTATGACCTGATCTCACAGTCTAGTAATCTTGTTACTAGATTGTGTGTACTATACTTTAGAGTTCCGAGTGACACTGCAACTGATATGGGCAGCCGTGTCGCTTAACATCAGGCGAACGGTTAGCTCGTCGCGACATCCTTTAACATAAAAAAAAAAAAAAACTACAATTAGGTACTTCGTACTAGATACGCTGTAGGCGTCGCTATCGCGCAATAATAATATAGGACTAGGACCATTGACTATAAATCACAAATCCAAATGCCTACAGAATAGGTAATATGTAGTCTCTGCTGTTACCTCGCCCTCTGCCCCCGCTAGTGAGTCGTGTTAGTAGGGTAAATTATGTTCACGAGCTATCAACGGGCTTTATCTTTGGTACCTACCAACGTAGCTGGTGTATACCTTTATGGCTAATATTATTAGCATTTTCAAAAGAAGCGAGTTGCACCACGTTTGCTTCCATCACCGAAAGTGTAAACTTATTCTATGATTTATAAATCAAACGAAGCAAATACTATGCACAAGGCTCTTAGTAAGTAAGCCGTTCTGTTTTGTACATCTCTCTAGAACTACAAAACAGATTGGCTTACTTTCTAATATTGCTACGTTACCTATTATATATACTAATAAAACCCAACAACAATTATTATTGTGACTTATCATATAAAATTAATAACCAGCCGTTTTTGAGTCATGTAATTTGAACGTGAAAGTTGTAGCAGTCGTGGCCGAGCGGTTAAGGCGTCTGACTAGAAATCAGATTCCCTCTGGGAGCGTAGGTTCGAATCCTACCGACTGCGAACTTTATGCGTCATCTTTTAAAAAATTCTTACGTCATTTATTTATTGCAAACTTAATAACAATTCGTTACGTCAATCATTATCATTGTTTATTTTTTTTTATTTTATTTATAAATTCTAAAATGATATAATAACGAATACTAAACACTACCTACAACTACTACAAAAAAAATATTTGGACTATATACTGGCCGCGATGACCTATAGACAGTCCAAATGCTCCAGCCCACTACCAGTAGGTAGCGTACCCAACATGCTGGCAGCATTGCCCCGTTGAATTGCAATGCTTATTCGTTGTGCCAAATAAGTGCCAGCATTTTGGTCACGCGTAGCATCGACCAGGCGCTCTGATAAACTTTTGAAAACGCGATGAGCTCCCAAATTTATCTCCACATTCATTCATTCATTATCATTATTTTATCAAGCAATCGTTATTGGTGTCGTAAGCAATAATTTACAATTGAAATGAATATTTTTATTATCTAGCGCGCTGTTGCGTTGCAGCGCAAAAGCAGTAACATAAAAATTATTTGAGTGCAGTATTTATAGCGTGGCTCGTTTATTGCCCGGTTATCTGTATTCCCATAAAGCATGGGAGACAGGGTGCTGGGAGATGTCAAGGGTATTCTGTTGGCAAAAAATGTGTGGCGTCTAATGATGGGGAAAAAAACGAGAGGGCGCTGCGGTACTTTCGATTAATTAGGGCTGAATTAACAGGCCTACGAGTGGGAGAGGTCATTGAATTACAATTAGGGATGTGGGTATTTGAATATTTTATGTCCTACTTTTCCGGACAATTTTGAATGAATTGATGTTCTAATCTTTACCGGTGTCAACATAGCATAGAAATGTAAAATTATACATCTACATATATATAGCAAAGTCGTGTTAGTTACACCAGTTTTACTAGGTTACTTTTCTGCAAAGTTCGTCTAGGTAGGTACCTACCACCGCTTTGCCAGTTATTCTACCGCCAAGCAGTAGTGCGCAAGCACTGCTGTGTTCCGGTTTGAAGGGCACTGTAGCTAGTGAAATTACAGGGCAAATGAGACTATGACATGATCTCACAGTCTAGTAATCTTATTACCAGTTTGTGCTGATGTCTCAGGATGACGTGCGCAGTGCAGTGTCACGCGAAGCTCTATACTTTAGAGTTCCGAGTGACACTGCAACTGATATGGGCAGGCGTGTCGCTTAACATCAGGCGAGCGGTTAGCTCGTCACGTTATTCCCTCAACAAAAGAGCGGCTAGACCAATTTTTATGATATTTGTGTTTTTGGTTTTATTTCGTCCAGAATAGGATAATAAGTAATTAAATTTTCAATCAATAAAAAATTAAAATCCTTAACATGCACATTCATTGACTGTTAGGTGGCGACGTTCGCCGAGTATGCTAAAAGATAAATGAAAATATTACTTGTGATTACACGTGCTACAGCAAAAATTACCTGGCATTTATCCAGGCCAAGGTAGATCAATCACTTTTCAGTGCCAGGTAATTTTTGTCCGAGTTCATGACCCGGCCAAAATATACCTTAACCCAACTCTATTAATGTTTTGTTTACGCAACACACGGATATCCTTCACATAAGTATTTATAATTAATTTGCGGATGGTAAGCTCCGTAATAAAATCCGGAAAATGAACGTAGGTATTTCGATCCAAAAGGGTACGCGTAAGTAGGTTTTAATTAATAAATTAGTAAAACATTTGTATTTGTTTTTATTTGTTACTAGTTGCACCCCGCGGTTTCACCCGCGGATAAAAAGTATTTTCATTATAAACTCATCAAAATTTCTTTTTTCCGGGATAAAATGTAGCCTATATGTTAATCTAGTGTATAAGCTATATTGGTACCGAATTTCATCCAAATCCATTCAGCCTTTTGAGCGTGAAGGAGTAACAAACATATACACATACAAACTTTCGCCTTTATAATATTTGTGTGACAATAAGAACTGCAATACCAATTACACTTAATATTAGCATGCATGATAAAATATTTAAATTAAAAAAAAAAATAGAAATGAAATGAAATCATAAGTAAGAAGTCTCATAAGTTAATAAAAAACCAAAACCTTACACAATTGTGAAAACAAATAATTTAAAATTCATCATAACAATGGTGTTGTAAGACATGCAGCATGTTCTTTTGGAGTGCGTTCGGAACTCAGCATTTAGTGGTACACAGTTCGGTGCTGCAAGAGATATGGATGTCGGCATATGCAACAGAATTTTGGTGGAGCCTTCTTCAGCAAAAATTTTGTATGAATTGTTAAGTTTAGGCCTAGGTAAGAACTAGAATGTTAGTTTAGGCCTAGGTTAGAACTAGAATGTTAGTTTAGGCATAGGTAAGAACTAGAATGTTAGTTTAGGCCTAGGTTAGAACTAGAATGTTAGTTTAGGTCTAGGTAAGAACTAGAATGTTAGTTTAGGCATAGGTAAGAACTAGAATGTTAGTTTAGGCCTAGGTTAGAACTAGAATGTTAGTTTAGGCCTAGGTTAGAACTAGAATGTTAGTTTAGGCATAGGTAAGAACTAGAATGTTAGTTTAGGCCTAGGTTAGAACTAGAATGTCAGTTTAGGCCTAGGTTAGAACTAGAATGTTAGTTTAGGCATAGGTAAGAACTAGAATGTTAGTTTAGGCCTAGGTTAGAACTAGAATGTTAGTTTAGGCCTAGGTAAGAACTAGAATGTAAGTTAAATAATACTATGTATTGTTACAGGGCGATGTGGTCACTAAACGACAAAGCCCTTCAAATAATAAAAAAAACAACAATAAAATAAGAAAATTACACATTTAATTAACCTTTACAAAATGATTATAATAATTTTACACTACAATGCCATTTATTACAAAATTCATATTACATGGGTGATTTATATTTGTCACTGCAGTGTAGTATTGATTTAAATAAATCATTATTCCCTAATTGTGAAGACAGGTAACTACAGTATTACAAGTTTAATATGTAGCAACTTCTATTTATAATAATAATAATGCCAAATAATCAACAAAGGTTCCCAGCATCTAGGGATGCAGGAACTACGGAGACCATGGTCCCACAGCACCAGAAACATAAGTCCGCTCATGACCCGGAAGTTGCGGGAATTGAACCCGCAGATTCCGGGTTAGGAGCGGACCTGCTCAACCGCCACACTACAGAGAGTCTGCCACACCTACCTATCTTACGAAATTCTATCTATAAGTAAGTAAGTATCGCACATACTTTACCGTCTTGCTCTCCTCTGAGATTAGTCAGATGCTATCAACTTGATGGTTTCCAAAATGGCATGTTTAATGGAAAATCGGGATACCAGGAGCACGAGCTCCCCCGAGACTTTCCTATCGCCCCAACTAGGTATCTAACTACGTAATAACTTGCCTTGGAGGGTTCTAACAACCAATCTGTAATTAAAATCGTGGGGATAGATTGTTTCATTTCGGAAAACCGCAGTTCATAAAAATGATGGAGTTTGAAACTTAAAAGCTCTCGAGATAAAGGAAGGCAGTTTCTACGTAGACGAAATTGCAAGACTGAAAAAGAAAAATCTTGACTTGACCAATTATTAGGATAGTTATAAGTTATGGTCATTAATAAACTGGTTGGTCTGTACACCGCTTGACCTCTGTCTGATTTTACATACAATTTCATAAAAATCCGTTTAGCCATTCCATCGCTGAGCAGAAATCCATATTCCATTCACACGTAAGTGAACTCTTCCTAAACGGCTTCCGAGCCGATTTTTAATGTTTTTTTTGTGTGCATGCGTTTGTGTGTTTGGATGGTAGATAACCCGTATGAAGCCGGGCGGGTCAGCTAGCATGACTATATCATTAATTATGTGAAAATTGTTCAATAAATAGATTATTATTAATTTAATTTTTAAGACTGTAACATAATTTATTTTATAAATTATATAACTTATCATTCTAGATATCGATTTAAATTTAAAAACATTTCTGAACGTCTTTTTCAATATAGTGGTCAAACGAAAACCTATCAAACAATAAAAAAAAAACTCCAAACATGGTTGCCCTTTCCCGGGAACTAGTGTTTAGAGTTGCCTGCTAGGGGACATTTTATGAATTTATGGTTATTGTTATTAAGTTATTTGGTTTCACATGCTTTGGCTGTATTAGAATTTAACGTTTGTGGTTTAATTACTGTATGAAGAATTTAACGTTTGTGGTTTAATTACTATATGAAACAGCTGCTGTTGCGACAGTTTGCGTTTGGTTATTAATTTGTGTATCGAATAAATCTGCGTCTGATTAATTGTACAGGACGACTATAAAATTTAAAAAAAAAACGAACTCATCAATAAGCCTCTATGTATTATTTCAACGAAAAACTACAGTGATATAACAACTACTACTAAACACTACACTACAACAACAAAAAACATTTGGACTATATACTGGACTATATGCATAGACAGTCCAAACCCACTAACTCCAGCCCACTAGGTAGGTAGCGTACCCAATTATTCGTACCCACTTTGCCCCTATTAAAAAAACTCTATAAACATGTTTTTTCTCATGAGGAATATGAACTCTTTGTTAATGAAAGCTGCAGCGATCGAGCCATCGCGTAGCTATGATTGATGCGTTCGTTCCGCGATATCAGGTGCGCAAACGTAATCAATCATCGCTGTTCATCGATTCACAGCCATCGCGAAATTGCTCGTAAACACTTCTGTAAAATTCATATTGAAATTAATTATAGTGGTAGTTACTCATTATTTTTATTTTGTGATATTGACCTTTTTTTGAAAGGAGAAATGCCCTCGCAGTTCCCCGTCACCACGGGAGTGATGGAGAGGAGGGGATGGAGGGGGGGTTGTGGGACTATTGCTATGTACACTCATAGTATATCGTTCCCAAAATGAATATAGGATCTAGGTACAACGTTGATGACGCAACGCAACTGCAATGAGTATATGATATTACAACCAAAGCTTTCCAATCCCAGAATACAAGCTTTAGAAATTATTATTTAAAAGGGATCTACCCTTTTTACTCTTTCATGAAACCTTAGCAATGTGACAACGCAAAATCTCACCTTCCGCCTCAATAACCTGTACATCGCAAAAAGTCCTTTGCACCCTTTTACCTCGGTACAAGGTGCCTGTGTTTACGGACGAAGCCTCTTCATAATGCACGTGTAGTGTGAGCCCTCCTTACTTTGCATAATGAAGCCTAGAAAGCCGCGGAATATACGTTAAAATCGTGGTAAGATATTGGTGTGGTACACATGTACTTAGGTGCCTTCAGTATCAACAGCAGAGGTGATAAATCGATTGTACTGTTTCCAATGATATTAAAAGGATTGTACGGAGCAATTTTCTAATAGTTTAGGGAAGAAATAGAGAAAATTCGATGCATACTTATGTTTTTAAAATCGCAGACAGACAAGAAAAATATTAGGTAACTAGTACCTAATAATATACCTAAAAACCACAAAATTAAAGTTGATTACCCAACATAATAAAATTCGTTAAGGTAAAAAATTCCTTCCTATATTAAAAATCTACAATTGACTTTTACTTTTATCTCTAGAAAGCATCTTCTTCCGCACTGCTGAACTAAATTGCTCCACTGCATCTAGCTCAACTACGAATAGTGGAGCATTGGGTACCCTCTAGTTGATCAACTAAAACTGCACAACTATGTTTATCATCATCAGCCTGTATTCAGTCCACTGCTGGACATAGGCCTAAAGAACGCCACTGGGCTCGGTCTTCAGAACTATGTTTATGGATAGAAATAAAAACTCCAAATCTCACAATCAATAAAGGTACTTCAACAACTACTAAGAAATCTGAAATAAAAATGAGAGTATATCTATTAATTAGCAAGCATCTTTTGCTTCAGGGTAGCTTCAGGCTCCATTACACCAATCTTATTTATTTAAAAGATTTATAAATGGCCAGTGCCTAAAGAGCAGTTGACCAAAAAGTAGTTGAAAGAGCATAAAATTTTCGGTAATATAAATCATGTCATTGCTCAACTGCTCAACTAGTTGAGCAATCTAGTTGAGTAGTGGAGAAGAATCGCTAGAAAGATATAAAAGTTGGCTACCGTGTCGGGTATTTAGCTAAATGAGCCGTCGACAGAGTCTCTCCGTTGGCAACGCAGCAGGCGCCCCAAAACTAGTCCACCGTCTAACCAAAAATGAAAGTGTTGACGGCTACCTCACTCCTGGTATTAAAGGGGTAGCAAAAAGCTGAAAGTATTGTTTGGAGAAAAAGAACAGTTCTGTTTGTATCTAGGTGAGTCTTTGGCATGGCTATTTTTACCTATTGGTACTATTTTTACCTATTGGTATTTATATTTCGCCTGTATGAGATAATATTTCAACCGAAGATTCAGCATTTGCATCAGGTTTACTAATATTTTACGGGTTCTAAAAAAACGAGTGTGCTTTGACCATACGACTGAAGTAAAACTTCTTTAGCTCCATCTCTCTTGCCCCTACAGTAATATATGAAACGTAACTCTCTCTTTCTATTTCACGTAGAGAAGTAGATATAATTATAACTTCCGTTCGCCTCACTAGCTTACTTCCCAAGTTAAGCGTGCGTAAAGAAGTTTTATTTCAAAAAGCGGATTAAAATACTGTGTACCAGCAAATAGGATATATCTTTGAATACAATGCATGCCTACTACATAGGTATACAAGGTCGAATTTAATTCGTTCTTTTCCTTTAATGTATGTATTCAGCCCATGCTATAGAATGCTCCCATATAACTAAATAAAAAAGTACTTATGAAATAAAACTTAAATCTAGGTATTTTCAAATTTAAATTCTAAAGAAAAGCCTTGTGACATTGAACAAAGCAGGTGTTTTATTGCCTACGAAACATTTACAAAGCACTCAGCTGGTGCCCGCGCTGTGTGTATAGACCTAAATAGACATTTCGGCTGTCATGCAGTTATTTTAAGAGGCACTAAATACTAAAACAAATACTTTTTTTTTATTTTGGGCCTTGTACAAATATTCTATAGCATGGTCTGAGTACATACATTTAAGGAAAAGAGTGAATTAAATGCCACCGTGTACAGTAATATTATACTTAGGCGATAAGCAGAGGGAGATCAGCCTTCACTTCCCTACTAATCAAGCAAAAGTTTCCATCACGTTAGGCTTCGCCGCGTTCATTACAGTAACCTCTACGCCTGTAATCTAAGCCTAGAGTTCGTTGACTTCAGGAAAAGGGGGCTCATGTTCTGTGGAACTTGGAAAGACTAGAGTATAACCAGATACTAATATGTACTAGGCTTTAGTTGACAGATCTAAAACTCTTAAAACTATTGCTGCTCTTGTCAAATAGACGGCAATGTAAAATATGGGTTTTAAGTGAGTTAAGGACAATTTAAGGACTGTTAACTAAACCTGAAATTACTGTGCAAATGAGATTATATGACCTGATCTCACAGTCGAGTAATCTTATTACCAGATTGTGCTGATGTCTCGGGATGTTGTGCTGTGCAGTGTCAATATTTTGGAGTTTCGAATGACACTGTTCTGTTAATAGGCGGCCGTACCGCGTAACATCAGGCGAACGACTAGCTCGTCACATCATTCACTAATATAAAAAAAACCTTTCAAAATTGGGCGTACTGTTAGAACTAATTACTAATACGGTTAGGTAAAGTTTGGGTAGGTGGAATGTGGTGTCAAAGTTTGTGTGGAGAAACATTTTATTCAATTATGTTATTATGTTAAACAAATGGCTATGAAACGTATTTTTCAGTCCGACTTCATTGTTGAATGACTGAGTTGACATGTCCGTTGATTTATCAAAATTAGTCTAGACATATTGAAGCTTTGACGCAAGAAAATCGTGTTACACTATTTCAATTCACCACTCACTCACTATTTTAATTCAAGAACGGTTGAACCGATTTGGCTGAAAATTGGTAAGGTAGCTTAAAACCAGGAAACGGACATAGGGTGCTTATTATCCCGTTCGACAGCGTTTTACTAATTCACCCGTGCGAAGCCGGGGCGGGTCAGCTAGTATAATATAAAAATGAATCTCTGGTTCCCTTGGTCATCGTATCACGCGTGAACGTATGGAACATTTTCGCTAATTCTTTTTTTGTTGTGTTTGTCAGGAGAAGGTTCTTATGAAAGAAAAAATTAAGATAGTTGAGCGGAAAATTAGAAAATTTCCACCGCGCGGGTGAAGCCGCGGGGTGCAGCTAGTAACTAATAAAAATAGGAAGCCTTAAGATTTTTTTTTTCTCTATTTTCATTTTTCTCTTTTTTTCTAATTGATTTTTTCATCCATTCATTTTAGCACTCACGGTAACTACCCACCGGTACTGAGGTCAAATATAACTTTGATATATTTTTTTATCATCCGCGTGCCTCAGCACGATTGTGTTATCCCCATGGTGTCCTTCGCGACAATTTATGGTGATAACCGGTGACTTTAGCAGTTTAGGCAAATGTTTCAAACAAGCAGTGTAATTGGATGGTTTTTATCGTAAACAAATTGTATTGAAAATTTTTCACTCAAAAGAAATTGATTTAATTCTCAAAGCCTATATGTAAATAAATTTTGGATATGGGAAAAGATATGGAATAAGTAGAGACCTTCTTTACCATATTTTCTTGGAGGCACATTATAAAGCCTGCCTTCGCACTGTAATTTTCCGTTCGCTCACCATAAAGGAAATCCGCTTCCAATCGCAATTTCGATAGGTCTCTTCATCCACGGATCGACTTTTATACGCTTTCAAAGGTTTCTGTAAGCCGACACTTCATTTACTTCAGCCCTTTTACACGAAATGTTCGTGTCGTGTCAGTATTATGTGATGAGCGGGAATAAATTATGAAGCACGCATGATGGCTATTGAAAATATGTCTAAAGTGAAATTGCTGGGCTCTTACTTGCTTATATTATTGATGTGACCGACTGAATACAGCAAAGTTTTGTACGGATCTTTAAAATAGGTGTGTTTAAAGGAGGTAATGCAGAGAAAACGATTCATCTATATTGTACTTATTCCTCGAAATCGAGGCAGTGAAAACCATCTCGGAACGATGCTCAGTCGTCGAACGGTGCTCAAGTCGAGAATTCATTCAGAAATTGATCATATTTTGAACGAATTCTCTTCTTGAGTACCACAGCTATCCGTGTTTCTGTAATGCGGGCCCAAGATACAAAAATAGAAAGTGACAACTCAAACACAACAACATAACAAACTATTTATCTCTGGTAAGGACTTCTATAGTAGTTCCTATAATGTCTTTTGCATGTGGCGTTGTAAAAATACTATGATCCAGGTGATGGTGCCTTCCAAAGTAGTACTTAGCGAAGCAAGACTAACTGTTCCTAACCAATCGGTAAAGTTAAGCAACGTTTGATGCAGTCACTATTTTGATGGGTGACCACTAAAAATTTGTATTTACAACCGTGTTGGGAAGACACGTTAAGTCGTCGGTCCTGGCTGTTGTTATAAGAGAATAGTTGTTAAGCCAAGTCTGAACTTTAAAATTGGGCGGCCAAAAAATTCTGTCCACTTGGATCAAGATTGACCACTTGCTTACACTAGAAGACTTATTAAGTAGTTCCCTAGTCATAACCTTAAACACCACAGTATGTATATTAAATGGAATAATGTAAACAGATAAATTCAGCATGGACATCAAGCAGTTTTATTTCCATCCGACTCTGAGGCCAAACGCCCGCATTTCAGTCGCAACTTAAAATTACTTTCGCATAATTTTATGGACTTCGTTATATTACTTTTTCTCATTCCACCCTCAAGCTCATTATCCCCGTACTTTGCTTGATGTAGTGCCCATTGGAGCGTTTTGTAAACAGAGTAAATAGGAATCTTTATGGGTACAGCTTGTACCAATAGTTCCATCGGGGGCATCGGGATATACTTTCAGATTCTAAATAACGGTTCCTTTATAGCGTTTTCTTTTTGGAACTCCTAAAAGGGCAAACATTTAAAAAAGTAGAATGCTAAAATAATTAAAGTCACCATCACCAGTCTTAAGACTCTATTACTGAACATATGCATAGAGAGCGGCACTTTGAGCGGCTGTTTCCTACTATCCATAGAATCCACTCTTCCAGTGGACGTAGTCTTCTCGATCATCTTTTCCCGGCACCGGCCCAAGCCGATCTGAAACTGACCTCTATAAAAGATGAAACCTACACGCCCGATAACGTCCTCCATTTCGAGAGTCGGTGAAAAGTTATCGTTCACCCGCTCCTCGCTCGCCCCAAACTCATTATCATTAAGGTAGCGAGCCCGCTGAAGCCGTTTTTATAATGTAAACAGAGTAAATATAATTAATCAAAGTCTTGCCAGTATTGTCTGGGAGCACGCTCAATTAGTTTTCTTCCGGTAAAATAAACACTCGGCGTACGGCGACGAAATTAACGGAGGTAAAGAACGGGGCACACTTCACTTGAGTGTTTGTTATTCTCTTTTTTTCTTTTACCTTGATGAGCAGTAGCTGCTGTGAAATGAAATTTTCAAGAAATACCAATATACAATGTATTTTGTGTATTAATAGTGGTCTTGTGAAATGCAAGCTTTAATTGTTTATAATATGGTCAAAATTGAATTAATTTGATAGAAAAAGCATATTATCAGAAAATTCATGATAATGTGAAAAATAATGCTTTTACGAAATCACTCAATAGTAACAATATAAAAATATAATAAATAAGATAACGCCCAATGATCACATACATAGATCCCTGGACCCTACCTAGGATTCCCTGTGTCTAGGGACCCAGGAATTACGAGGATTATGGTCCCACAACACCTAGACTTAGAACAAGTATTAGTGCTTTTTTTCCCTATGCACAAATACTTGTCCTGCTAAGGGAATCAAACCCACCGCCTCTGGGCTATGAGCTGATCTGCTCAACCACCACACCAAAGGATATCATTACCGTTAAATGTACCTTTGAAGTGAGAAATCGACTCCCATCAAAGTACAAGAGGTTTGAGAGCAAACCTTTAGGGAGAACTGCTGAAAACTCCGAGGGTGGAAATTAGATGAAAATTAAACTCACCCGGATATCAGAGATTAGAAGTTAAAAGTAATCTGCGGTCGTCGACAACTTTCCTTTTGCGTTAAATGAATCCAGCTTCGTATAACTTTTGGAGGAGTTTTTGGCGGGTTGGTGTGAGTTATGTTATTTTTGTCGACGGCTTGGTTTTGATTAGACTATGATTAAAATTAATGGTACAAGTTGAATATAATATCTTTGTCATGGCCTTCGCAAATATGGTAGAACATTTGTACTTGCCTACAAGCCTTGGTTTTAGGATCATTGGCACAATTACTGCGAGGCTTAAAGCTTTTTGGAGGAAATCGAATAAAAAGCTTAATTTTGATCACGAAACTTTGATAGCAGTGCAACAGGCGAAATTTCCATACTTACTATGCACATAAACTGCGTATTGAAACTGTTACCATACATCGGTCACAATCGATACGTGATCGCCCAGGTTCATTCTAAAACTTAAGGTTATCGCCTATTCATTTATTAGCAGTTCTGCGAACAGATAAAGCGAGCACGACCTCACGACCTCATTGCATGACCGATTTTGCTCTTATTCAAAATACTTATTTAAAAATTAAGTACCGAATGTTTTTGCCAAATATTATTAACATTGGTCAGTAAATCGCGTCGCAGCAAACTTCCTCACCTTTTCTGGGAAATAGTCTTTCAATCAAAAATCGCCGACTAAAAAAATTCTACACAAATTTGTAACTTATTGTTTTATTCTTTAGGTACCTACCGAAAACTTTATTTCTATGGAATTATTAGAACTTAGCTCTGCATAGGCTTTTAAGTAACTAATTCGTATTCAACGCAACATCTTACGAGGAATAATCATACGACATATAGTTGGAAGCCGATAAGATGAGAACGGAGGAAGACGGTTTATCTTCCGGCTGTGGGTCGGTCGATACTAAGAACGAGAGCCGCATACGAAATGATATCGGTGCGGGACGAATTCGGCCTTTTTAGGCGAGTTGGGATACGAGGACGCGAAGAAATTGGTCTGTCGGGCTGTTTACATGTAAATAATTGGCGAGCTTTTTATTGAAACTGTTTTGCGAGTGTTAAAATGTTTTTCTAATGCAATAAAAGATATCGTTAGATAGATACATAACTCTTTGTTCTCTTACCAATAAAACTTACAGTATACAGGAATAAAATAAATCTTACATACTAGTGCAACAATGGCCAGCCTTATCACTACTAGCGATGTCTTCCAGACAATGGATAAATAATCTATATATATAAAAAAATCCTGTCACGGTGCTTGTTACCATACACCTCCGAAATGGCAGAACCGATTTTGACGAAATTTTGTATTCACACTTGGTAAGTCTGAGAATAGGTTGATACTTATTTAGTATCAACCTATTCTCAATAATTAAACTAAATTAAACTAAATAGTAAAACTAAATCACAACCATTTCGGGAAACCTGTTGCGCTTACTTACATAGACAATGTAACTGAATAAAATCAATGTTCGTGTGAACAAGACTCGAGCTTTCAGGGTTTTATTCACTTCATCCTCTTTGTTGGCTCATTTGATTAGCAAGCGGGAGTGCAAACTTTTTAGAGCAAGCTTTTCGCACTCTCAATCAATTAGGAAGAACGGTATCTTCCATCCTTTTTTTTCATACTTCGTTAACCGCATTACTTACCATCACGTAAGTTCAAGTGTGGTTTTCCACCGACTTCAGAAAAGGATGGGGTACTCAATTCTACTGTTTTTTAATTTTAATTTATTTTTGTTACCTCAGAACTTTCGACTAGTGAACCGATTTTAATGATTCGTTTTTTATTTGAAAGCTGGTGCTTTCCGTGTGGTTAAATTTTATCAAGATCTGAGAAGTAGTGTTTGAGTTATCCATAATAATGTGTATTTCGATTTCGACTACATTTATGATGTTTTCATTGGGATTGAAGTTGGTTAAAACTTCTTGTTTAAAGTAATTAGTTTTGCCTAAGATCCGATGTTAGGACGATGGAACATGCTTGCGGTGAAAGTCACTTACCGTTTTGATCTTAGGTAGAAAAAGGGTCGCAGAAATTGATGATTTTAAACTGCAATTGAAGCTTTTTACATCTAATTGTGCAGGGGCTATTGGCAATTGGCTATTGGCAATTGTGGCAAATGTATTTTCTTTCTTTCTTTTCTTCTTTTCTTTTCTTGATTTTATTCAATAGGGTATTAATTAATTTGAAATTATGTAGGTTCTATAAATGTAATGAATTTTGGCATCTACTTTTTCATAGAAGTATTTTGTGTATGAAGTACGAGTATACCTACGTTTACTTTATCTTCTTTGGGACCGGTGCTAAGACAGTGATTAAAGTAACCACTATCAATTATCCACTTAGACTCGCACACAAGTGCCTGGTCTTTTGTCTACAATGAGAGGATTACAGCCAGTTGTTAAAAAGGACAGCCGTTCTCTGTATTCCAATGGCACATACGTCTTTTTTTCAATAAGAGCAACGAGGATCAAAAAATGTTTTCCGAAATAAAAAAATCCTACCTACAAACTTATATATTAATATGTTTACCTGTGTAGCAAATTTTATCCAAATCGATTCAGCCATTGGGCGTCAAACCCACTTTTACCTTTCTACCTACGTATATAGTTTATCAGGCGAACGAAACAAATACAAATCAAAATTGTACCTATAATCTGTATTATAGAAAAAAACTACAATTGACACTGTGGATTACACAAAAAATAAACCTATGTACTTAGCTTTTTTGTTCATCCAAAATATCATCATGCTTATCTGTAGGTACCAACGTGTAAGGTGATTAAACTAATTGCCTAACATTCGTCTGCCTCGCTGAGGACCACCGAGGTCAGTGACCCCGACCCGTGGTTTTACAATAAACTGTACTGGTGCTTAAACTGTAATTACCTATTTAAAGTAACGGTTATTGGTCGACGCCGGGCTATAAAAGATAAGATTCGTTTTTCATATTAATGGTAAGGATTTCGTAAGGTTTTCTTACTTTTCAGATAACACAAAAAAATTAAAAGCTAATATAAGCTAATTTTAGCTAAAAGCAATAAATGGTTTGAAGGACAAAGTAGCTTGTGAAACTGGGCAACTACCTAAATATGCAAGAAATGTAGGTATTGTATAAAATACAATGCCTACATTCCTTGATCCTCATAAACAATTATATTATTATTCCGATACGTAATAAAGATACACAAATTATGCGGATATCGCGTAGGCTGTGTCAGGATCGGAATCACCAATTTCCCGATATGCACAAATTAATGATCAAATATATCCGCTTCGTTTGTAATCAAATTGGAAGAGAGCTTGCTACACGGTACATTTATTATTACGTAGGCATACCCAGATCGGAGAATGAAAAGTTTCATCGATTTTCAATTTAAGCTGCATACATCGGAATTTCGTAATTTAAAATTGAGTATACAGTCACGTCATAGAACATACCGTTGCTACGTAGCATAGATTTAAAAAAAGCAATCTACTGGTTTTTTTAACAGATTAATGCTGTTGTGTTGGTCTCTAACAATCTTTAAGCGTCACCGGATAGGAGGGCAGGCACTTAAGGCGCCCAGCCGTCAAAAGTGGGAGGCAACTAGCTCAAGGGCACCCTTGCGCTGTTACGCTGGCCACGAGAAGGTTGATGGTTGACACATGTTTCTCGACTATTATAATTCTTGAACATGTTCCTCACGATGTTTTCCTTCACAGTTTTGAAAATTGCACACATAACTTCAAGCGTCATTAGGGCAGCGAGAGTTCGAACAGGGTGCGTCTGTTTGAAAGTTGTAACGGCTAATGCTGAGCCACGTTACCTTATTTCTCTTGTACCTACTGACTATAGCCATAGAGAAAATAACAATATAGATACTCCACACAACGTAAATTTTCCTAAAGTTTTTTTTTGAACGAGCTAATGCTGTTTGTCTCTACCGATCTATACAGCGTCACATCGCTTAAGGCACCCAGCCGTCAAAAGTGCGAGCCTTGGCTTGGGCCGTTGCCGGGATAAGAGGATCGAGAAGACTACGTCCACTGGAAGAGTGGAGCCTGTTGAAAGTCGCAACCGTTCTAGCTATACTAGCCGATACTACGGCTGCTATAGGATCATCTGGGTAGCTCAAGACGTGTCTTGGGCGGCGATGACGGGGTGAAAATTTCCTACAGATTTGTATTATGGTCTTACTATTATTTACTAATTATTAATCATCAACGAATTCCATGTCAATGTGTCAGAAACGCTATTTTCCCGTATTCAAATAAAATGCACTTTTTAACCAGAAATAGTTCAAAATGGCTGGAGCTGGAAGTGAAGTGGTCCAGTGTTTCTGAGTTGAGTACGTACTTCGAATCGCAATTCGCAATGGACAGTAAAATAAACTAAACAAGCGGGGGAAGTAACCAGGACTATTATATTGGGGTATATTTAATTTTTAGGGTAAACGCTTTAGAACAGCAACATATTTTTAAAATAGGTACATTTATTTAATTTTGTTTTCATATTAACTATATAAAAAGAAAAGAAAATTAAATGAATGTACCTATTTTTGATAGACAGTAACGGTAGAGAAGAATACATCTATCTAGATGTATATTCTTCTCTACTTTTACAATAAGACCGTCCATTGTTACACTAATTCGTAAATATTATATTTATTCCTGATTATGTGTATAATCTAATAACTCATATCTCTTTATTGTCTCAATAAAGAGTTCTCTATCTATCTACCCATCTATCTATTAATTTTATAATTGTGGTTTATTTGAAAAACATAAAATTAAAAACAATGCAGTTAATAATTTGCTTATTGGATAAATAAGTAACGGCCGGCGACGCACTCAAAACTATTGTGGCTTAAAGTTAGGTGCTATTTTAATGAACATATTTTGGTGCTTATCGGTTATTAGTTATGCGATTAAATGCCACCCTTAATTAAATAATACTAGATTAAAAACGAGTGTATTTTAAACCACACGACCGAAGTAAATCTTCTATAGCTCCATCTCTTTTGCCCTTATAGGTATATAGAAAACATAGCTCTTTCTTTCTATGTTCGCGTCCGTTCGCCTCACCAACTTACCCCAAGTCAAGCGTGCGTTTAGAAGTTTTACTTTAAAAATACCCACATATACAGGGTTACAGGAAAAATCGTGCTATATCCTTTAAGGGCGTAGAGTACAGATGATTTCTGACCTGTTTCACTATGAAACACCCTAGCCTAAACTTAACTCTTTTCGAAATATTCGACTTTTTTTATTGAAAATTGCCGATTTTTAGGCTACAAAGTTTAATTTTGTTTAGTTTGTTTGGGGGCGAGTTGGACGTGGGGAGCGAGTTGGCTGGACTGCAGTCGTGACCCCTTCTCGCCCCCGGTACGGCAGACGAGGGCTCACGGGGGGGTTTTAGTGGGTTCGAGTCCCACATACCCCTTGCCACCACCCACGTGGTGGCAGGGAAGTGCGAGGGCATTTACCCCCCTCAAAAAAAGCATGTTTTATAGTGAAATAAGTCAGAAATGATGTGGGTACTCCACGCCCTTAACGGATCTAGCACAATTTTTCCTGTAGCCCTGTATATCTATCCCCCATTCCACTTGTCCTAACGCCGTCCACGTTAAACAGTTTTCTCATTGCTACGGGCGATAACAACTGCTATTGTTGCTTGTGGTTGCTGATCGTAAATCTGAAATACCTACTCGTCCAGTGTAACGAGTCCCATTGTTGGAAAGGCAACTGTAGCAGCGAGTTTACATGGTATACCGAACGAGGGTAATAAAATCGTCCGCGTTTCTTTAGGCGAAATGGGTCAAGAAACCGAAGTCGGAGAAATCAGAAAAGTATTTTGACCGACAACAAAATTCAATGTACATTTTTTAAATGTTTTTAAAATCGAACATTCTTTTATTGTTTTCAATACAAATTATACTAGTGTAATTCCACTCAAACTGCGTAATAAACAAAATTACTTGTAGTTGGTAGAGATACATCCCTACCAGGTAATTAATTAATTATGTATGATTCTGCGTGGTTCTACAAGAACATAATCTGAAACGATGCTTTTTAATTGTGCTTTTTTATTTTTGCATCTCTAATACGCGAATCCACAATAGTAATTAAAATAAAAAGTAAAATAATATAGCGCCCAACGATCACATACATAGATCCTGAACCCTAACTAGGATTCCCTGTGTCTAGGGACCCAAGAACTACGAGGGCCATGGTCCCATAACATCCAGACTCAGAACAAGTATTTGCGCTTTTTTTTCTTTGCACAAATAATTGTCCTGCCGCGGGAATTGAACCAGCCGCCTCCGGGTTATAAGCCGACCTGCGCATCCACCACACTAACGAGGCATTATATCTAAGAACCAAATACTTCTTGAAGCATATATCTTTCACAGCAGAAAAATAAATTTAATATACCTTTATTAAAAGTGTCAACTGGGAGTTTTGGCGGGAAAACGTAAAAGATCGCGTCGCCTCATTGTATTATTTTCCAAAACTTGTGTTATTTTCAATTTTTCCGTGTTAGTGCATAAAATTGGCGGCATTTTATTAGTTAAGTGCTGAATTACAGTCACGAGTGTGGGAAAGTGGTATAATGATGGTGAAACGTTTCTTTTCGTGTTGTTTCCAAAACTCCATAGAAGCTTCTGGTAAAGTTGCCATCACTTTACTAGGAGTATGACTTGACTAGACTAGACTATGACTTGACTTGATGACATGGACTGTGACTTGACTTGACACGTATATCTGATACTTTTTAACTTGAAAAATTATCAATTACTTAACACTGGCTAAATACACAACCAAAAGCTAACCAAAAACAAAAAAAAAGTGTCAAATCAAATTGATTTGATTTGATTATAAGTGTTTGTAGCCGGATGTAAAAGTACCTGGTTTTAGTCGAGTCAATGGAGACGCTCTGACTCAGGCTATATAGGTTCTGTCAGCGCGTGCCAGCCCTGCAACACTTGGGATTGTTCACGCTCTATAGCCGTGACTGGTTATTTCATACGATATACACGATCGTACCTAATATAAAAGGTAAAATAATTTCAAATCCTTTCATGAAGCTCGTTTTCGTACTATGCCATTTACAATACAATACAATACAAAACGCTTCATTGACACCAAAAATAAACATGTAGAAAATAGAATCACATAATAAGATAGGTACAATGGGCGGTCTTATCGCTAAGAGCGATCTCTTCCAGACAACCTTTGGATGGACAGAGTTTTGAGACACTATTAGCAAGGACGGCGGTGCAAATAAATACTATATACATATACTATATACTAACCTATACTCAAATATACACAATACACACACATACGTATACAATATATACATATATATATATATATTGTATATGTGTCTATATATATATGTATATATATACACAATAAAAACAGGAATTAAAAAAGCCTAAAAAATAACTCTTAACTAAATAAACGGTTTTCCTTTTAACTGTTATAAGTATATATATATATATATTTAGGAGTTATTTTTTAGGCTTTTTTTTAATTCCTGTTTTTATTATGATGTTTTGATTGTAGTAAGTACGCGTCGAAGCTAAGCGTGAGCAAAATATTGTGAACTCAAATCAATATTCTTTTGAATTGAAAATATATCCATTATGAATTCACTTCCCAATTTTAAAAGTTTGAATAACAATATTCGCAAGCGGAGGCGGCTGCACGCAACAATGGTCGGTTAAATCGGGAACAAGAGACTCATAATTTACTTTTAACTCGATAAACTCATCTGTAACTCAATTTGCTGTAAATAATTGTATAAGCTGTCTTTGTTTGTATTCGCTGTAATGTGATTCGCGTTCATCCAACAGCGAATCGTTATAATTTGTAACTAGAGTTTTAATAACACTGTGAGTATTTTTAGATTAAAATGTTATATCGATAAGTGCTGCGATACGTATCATGACATGACGTATCTTGATACTCGATACGATACTATTAGAATACGTAATATGTATCTACAAGTATCTATTGATATAGAGTTTTGGCGGGAAAACGAAAAAGATTGCGTCACTGCATTGTATTATTTTCGAAAACTTGTGTTATTTTCAGTGCTAGTGCATAAAATTGGTGGCATTTTATTCGTTAAGTGCTGGATTACAGGCGTGAGTGTGGGCAAATGGTATAATGATGGTGAAACGTTTCTTTTCGTGTTGTTTCGAAAACTCCATAGAAGCTTCAAGTAAAGTTGCCACCACTTTACTAGGAGTATGGCTTTGACTTGACTATGACTTGACTTGATGACTTCGACTGTGACTTGACACATATTTGCGTGAAATATCATTAACTTGATAAATTATCAATTACTTGACACTGGAGTGTCAAGTGTGGAGCCAAAACATAAAAAAAAGTATCTGTTATTTTTATCGCTACATATAGCCCTAGGTATAGGCAGAAATTTTGCTCTGGAAAACAGATACCTAATGAAAATTAAAATACATAAGTATATGTATCTATTTTATAACATTGTTTTTTATTTTAAATGTAGCTAGTATAAAAAGTTAAAAGTTTTTCCTATCGCGAATGGCACAAATGCACAATGTATCTAAGACTAATTCCCATCTATACTAAAATCTATTAAAATTTAAAATACAACTTAGCTAAGCAACGCTTTTCCTCGGATCTCGTATACGTGTGATGTGTGTGTGTGTGTTGTGATCATCGGCTGTTTCAACCAATGAACGTACAGTATTTGATATGTTGACTTGACACGAGTTTGACAAGCGTACGGTTTTATTACTAGTATTATTGTTATTATCTATGGTTCATATTTTTTGTTAACTTAATTCTTGCCAAACGTTTGGTGGCCAGAATGCTGGCTTTTATTTTGCACAAAAAAATAAGCATTTCCATCCAACATGGTAATGCTGGGCACATTCTCTTCCACCAACAGGTTATTTTTAATTTCGGTTTTTATTTAAGTTCTTATTTATAGTTTAGTTTTTTAGGTCTAGTTTAGTTTTGTATAAGTAAGTATGTAGTAAGGATTATAAAATACACAAATTCTTGCATCTGAATATCGATAGTTTGAGCTACGAGATCTAATATTCTCTACTCATTGGGTCAATACCAAATGAGTAGTGTACCTAGTATGGTATCGATATCCGATACAGATACTGCAAACTCTATTTATAGCAAATTTAACGTACAAGTAATGGTTTTGGAGCACGCACTGCATTGTGCCCGCCCTTCATACTTCTGCAATTGTACTCAAGAGTGTTATTATAATAAAATTGTACTGTAATTTATTACAGCGTAGCGGGAGATTGAATGCGGATTTGATACAAGTCTACTGGCATTGGGAACGAGAATAAAATGTATGTATATTTAAAAACGAATGAATTGTTAAACGTTCAACATTCATTAAACGTTAAACGACTGGCCCGATAGCTCAGTTGGTAGTAGCCCTGCCTTCTGAACTGTGGGTTGTGGGTTCGATTCCCACTCAGGACAAATATTTGTGTGATGAACATAGGTGTTTGTTCTGTGTCTGGGTGTCATATTGTATTCTATGTATGTATTTACAAACAAAAAAGTATCTAAGTATTGTATCAGTTATCTGGTTCCCATAGCACAGGCTTGCCTTAGTTTGGGGCTAGATGGCGTTGTGTGAGATGTCCACACATATTATTATTATTATTATTATTATAACGTTACTTATTACTTTCATCTGTTTATCATTGTGTTAAGTCATGAAGTATGAAGGTTGAAACGGGGCACAGAAAATTGATAATTTGTTATGTATACTTATTTGACAGCCTCTGTGGTGTGGTGGTTGAGCAGATCGGCTCATGACTTGGAGGTGGTGGCTTCGATTCCTGCGGCAGGACAAGTGTTCATGCACAGAAAAAAAGCGCAAATACTTGTTTTGAGTCTGTGTTGTGGGACCGTGGTCCTCGTCGTTCCTGGGTACCTACCTAGACACAGGGAATCCTAGTTAGGGCCCAGGATCTATGTGTGTGGTCGTTGGGCTTATTATTATCATCTATATATGAACTATGTATATATATGTATAATATGACTCACCAATGCAATTTACATAATACAGGAATGAATAAACTAAGGGAATATTCAAGGAATGGGCAGCTGCATTGCTAGGTTTGCATTAAAAATCTACTGCAATCACTAAGACTTAGACCCCAAGCGTGGTAATTATGACAAACCCACTGTAATAAGCGTCCAAAGTGGCATTTTATGGGGGAGGCCTATGTTCGAGTGGACTTTTTCTGCCTGTTGATGTATATATAGATAATAATAATAATAATAATAATAACGCCCAACGATCACACACATAGATCCTGGACACTAGCTAGGATTCCCTGTATCTGCGGACCCAGAAACTACGAGGATCACGGTCCCACAACACCCACACTCAGAACAAAGCTATTACGGCACCCACTGGATAGATGAGATGGTTCAATACTCAAACCGGGACAACACGGCCAGTGTGTACTAATTATATTATTGACTAGCTACTGGCCACGGCTTCGTCTACGTGAACTACACATCTTATCGCGATTAAAGTATTCTGTCCTATCTAGGATCTATGTATGTGATCGTTGGGCGTTATTATTATTATTTATCGTGTCCCAGTCCAAAACATCTACACACCAAATTACACCAAATCCTTTCAAACATTGGGTCTTTAAAGATAACCAACAGACAGAGAGACAAATAGAGTTTATAGACTTTAGAATTTATAGGGATTTTTATTAAGTCAATTAATAATTAAATATAGACTGACTACACTATAAGCGAAAAGATAAATCCAAGCGAATGTCGTGTTTCAATTTGTAGCAAATGCATTTCGCATTACAATTACAGATGGTAGATTTGGTAGCCTGCTGGATGCAGTCAGATTTGATTGTTGCGAGTTTGTGTTGCGCACACTGCAAGGCTAAGCGAAGGCGAACTATAAAAACACTCCTTAGGATCCATTTTATCCGTAAAGTGTATTGTGTAGCTATTGTTGTACTGATAAAAAATACCGAAAATCAAGTGTGCATTTGACCACACGACTGTAAAACTTCTTTAGTTTAGCTCCATCTATCGGCTGGTATAATTTGGTTTTTACTTTGTTTAATGTTAATGTCGCCATCTTGACAATTATTGTAAATTTTACTGGACATACCAACATTATACAAATTTTTAACTTTGTTATGTTGACACTGGAGATCTACGTGAACCAACTTCAACTTCCATTCGCCTCGCATTCACCAGCTTACTCCCCAAGTCAAGCGTGCGTAAAGAAGTTTTACTTTAAAAAGTGAAAATAATTCTAGGTCGTCGTGTTGTGTTGTCAAAGTGTGAACTGTTTTACAATTCTATTCTATCGAACCGCATCACATGGCTACAGCTTCGCACTAGGTCACAATCCGGAACATATTTAATCCGCAGCTTTGTGCGGCCGCCCTCCACGCCATATGGCGTCTTACAAAAGCTTTTTGTCGTCAAAGATTTGTCACACAATAGAGGGTTTAGCATTCGATGACGTTTTCGATTTCACGGGGGAATCGCTATTTCTATACAATTGGTGTGAAATCGGTACAAAATGTTATAAGCGCTTATTGATTGGAGAGAGAATTAGCGAGAAAATGTATTGTGAACGAGGTGTTGAATTAATGTTTATTGTAGTTGCTGGTTATGGTTTCGTATTGATATTATTTATTTAGTTGAGAATTGGAACGTCTGAACGCTGCACAGCAATCTACAATAAATTACAAATGAAAACTGCATTCCGCGCGTTTCGTGTTCTGTACAAGTTAATAATAATAAGCGTATTTTGAAGTGAAAACTTAAGCGAAAGAGAAACTAGGCGCATTGAGCACTTTTTGGGTGAACTAAAATCATGGAACTCGCGTCATCGTCATTGCACGCTTCTCATGAGCTATGTCACAAGTTACTTAGTTTTTACTTCTAGCGACAGTCCCCTAATCGCGTCTAATATCCTCCCTGCCCATTTGAAAAAAAAACTGCTACCAAATTATATCAGACAATTTTTAATTCGTCGAAAGGAAAAATTAGGATCACAGAGAGTTCAAATTGTTGCCGATGCCTTTCGAAAAGAAATAGGTATTACTACGAAGGTGATACCTGACAGATACAAAGCGAACGCATAATCTTATTCTCACAAACCTCTGCGCTCCGAATTTCCCCATAAACATCTGGATTATTAAAATTCCGAAAACAAGCCGAGCGCGCTCCTTGTTTGAAACACTCTGAATTCAGCTATTGTCGTGTAAATCGCCCTCTGGCGGCAACACCGGGAAACCATCTGAAATAAGATTTCGTCTGGATAAACAGAAAACGTAGGTAGGCGAAGGTCTGACTAAGAGATAAATTAAATTAAATGACAACTATTCAATCGATTTGAATTTTTTAAAAAGTAGATTTTATTGGAGTTGATTCTTTTAAAGTATTTATTTGTGTTTGATAAAAGCTTGGTTTGGTAGTTTTGTTGTACTGAACTCGAGAACTTTCTTTTTGTCTTTTCAACAGAGTATGACCACAGAATAATAATTTGGAAATTACCTAACCTATATACCTAACTCAACATACATGCGCATTAGTGACATGCATAGGTAAATGTACAATCTGCTATGGAAACCTATAATTTTAACTTAGATCTTATTGAAACAAAAATAATTCTGTGAAATTACTGGGCAAATGAGACTTTATGACTTGATCTCACAGTCTAGTTGTGCTGATGTCTCAGGATGACATGTGCAGTGCAGTGTCATGAAAAACGCTATACTTTAGACTCTAAAGTGTAGAGTTCCAGAGTTCCAGCTGCTATGGGCAGCCGCTTAATATCAGTCGAACGGTTAGATCATCACGTCATCCCTTAACATAAAAAATAATTAAAAAGAGATCTCCAGCCTCCCAGATATTATATCCATTTCTAATACCTCTAAGTAGCTAGGATAGTCTTGCGATCTGTGAACGCAATCATGATACTAATTTACTGTCGACTATTTAAAATTTCAAACCACTCCCATGACTCCTATCCCACACACAAACACGCACCCGTTTCCTCAATAAATTAAAACTATAATAAATCTTCAGAACGCGCACAAACTGTTTTTAAACACTCTGTATGCAAAATGCGCTACGAATAGTGCCAAGTTCATGAATTTAATGCAAATTTTGTTTAGAACTGCTAGTTTATGTACGGACGTGAAGCCGTTTATGAATACGGTATTTTAATATACGTCACACGTGACGTGAGTTAGTATTACTTTTTTGCGTAGAAATGAACACATTTGAACTATACTAACCAGATTTTTTTTTTTTTTTTTTTTTTTTTTTACTTCAAACTTGTCTAGCATTTGACCACGCTCTCACCTGATGGGAAGTGACGATGCGATCGAAGGTGTAGCATGCTAGCCAAGTAAATACCTATTCACTCTTCTCTTGAACACGCCCGGGTCATATTTCGCCGGAAACACAGACGCTGGCAGGGCATTCCATTCCTTAGCCGTTCTAATAAAGAACGTTGAGTCAAATCGCTTGGTACGAATGGGTGGTATTTCGACCACAAAAGGATGGCGCTTAGCCGAGCGTCTAGTAGTCCGGTAGTGGAATGGTGATGGGAGAATTAGATCATGCAGTTCTTGTGCGCATTCACCGTGGTGTAATCTGTAAAAAACCGACAGACTTGCCACCTTACGTCATTAGTAGTAGATTAGATACGCCCAATGATCTGTTACAAACGTCATCGAATACGACCGCCACATCGCGGATTGCGGGACGTTCATATATAGATCCTGGATCCTAACTAGGATTCCCTATATTTAGGATAGGATTAGAATATTATATTAGAGAACCAGCCCACACACGAACCCAAAAAAAAACAAAAAAAAAAACAAAAATACTTTCTTTCAGGCAACAGAATAAAGAAAGAATAGGCCTATAATATAATAATTATTACAAAGAGTGGAGAGAAATAATCAGAGCAAAACAAGGGAAATCTGGATGGACTACATTTTTTTCTTTTTATTTTAATTCGTGTGATAAAAATGAATGCCAAAGTTTATAAGTGGTGTGCACCACCGCACCGCTCGCACTGGATGAGTTATCTGAGTTAACCTCTTTGTAACTAATGATATCCTGGTACTCCGTAACATAACAAAACCTACCCTTTCTGAAAGATTTGGATGATTTTGCACAAATATTGTTGACACCAAAGGCTGCCTACTATTTATGCCGGAAAGTTAATATAATAATAATAACGCCCAACGATCACATACATAGATCCCGGACCCTAACTAGGATTCCCTGTGTCTAGGGACCCAGGAACTACGTGGACCATGGTCCCACAACACTCAAGACTCAGAACACGTATTTGCGCTTTTTTTTTACTGTGCACAAATACTTGTCTGGCCGCGGGAATCGAACCCGCTGGGCTATGACCCGACCTGCTCATCCACCACACCACAGAGGCTGTCCATCCAGTTTAAACTGGTGGTGATGTAAAATTGATGCATTAGAAGAATCGAAAACCGGGCTTTTGCTTGAAAGAGGCTTATGTTTGAGGCAGGCTGATTGATGATGATGGACGGTTTTGTAGTTAGGCATGGATCGCATAGAAAAGAAATAAGCCTCTAGTCCTAAAGTCCACGGTATTTTAATTTTCTTTTTCAGTAGCGACATGAAGGATAAATGTGAATAGTAATTCACATTTATTGCCCAAAGGTCTCCACCCTTATCACATGGGCGCACCAAACGACGTATTACTCGAATAAATTTCATCCATGCTATCTTTCACACGCAGGGCTTCCTTCCTAATTTTGAGATGTATTTGACCCATACTATACAAGCCTGGTATTGCCAGTATGTATTTTCAAATATCCATAAATTTGTTACCACACCCACATTCATTTAAACTTAACTTTCTAATTTTTTTACTGGTTTAATCCATTATTGTCTTTTACGTTTTATTGTTGTTTCATTTTTATCTCTTATGGATAGTATATAAGTAACTTTACATCTCCAGGTAAAACATAAATTGTGTATTGCATTAGACAAAAGCATTCTCAAAATTACTCATTCCGTAGTCCCAAAGCAGCTAAACATCGACAATTTTGAGGAGAATTTTCCAACCTGGCTACACTGAAAGGAGCGAAGACAGCTCCCTCAGAGCCCATAAATAACTTTTATCTGGGTCCTGAAATTCACACGAGCACGGCCCTTTCGTTTTTAATTTCAACCGTGTAATAAGAACCCGCCAAAAGATAAAATTAGGTGAAAAAGGAGCAAGTTCCTTGTAGATTAGAAATATTATTGTTTAAACGACCTGAAAATAGAAAACACTTTACACAGATCTTCCACGAAAAAGAAATGTTAAAAATAGCAAGTTATACTATCTTTACAGAAAAAAGGATAAGTTAAATAAATAAAGCATACAAAAATTGGTTATATTTAATCTGTCCTAATAAACATTTGAAGACCATGAAACAAAAACTATGTAGAAAAATATTGAAACAAGACCTGGGGATTTTTGGCGGGAAAACGAAAAAGATCGTATCACCACATTGTATTATTTTCCAAAACTTGTGTTATTTTTAGTGGTAGTGTTTAAAATTGTTGGCATTTTATTCGTTAATAAAAGTCATCAGACTTGGACTGTGACTTGACTTGACATACATATATATTTCTTAACTCGAAAAAATACTTGACACTGGCTAAATACACAAAAGTGTGGAGCCATACCAAAACAAAAAAAACAAGACCTTTGACTAAAGTATTGGCCGGAAAGAAAATTATGAAGTAAAAGTAGGTAGTAAAACTTTTATGTAAATCGCAACGATACCGAACCTTCTCATATTTTAGTGATCTGCACTTTTTCTTGTATATTGCTAATAATATGTCAGCGTTTTGCTAAAAGGGACCGGGGGTCTCTCATAACGTGGCTTATATAGACGATAAACTATAAATAACTGTGGAAACGTCTTTCAATACCACCTTTTATGAATATTCAGATTTATAATTAATATTTGTTCTTTAGAGACATAACAATTAGACAGCACGCTAAATATAATAATTTTGATTGACACAGATAACAGACTAAATAGCAAAGACAAAAAGGAAATACTAAACAGAACTTAATATTTATTTATATACTTTAATTTATATTTTTATACTTTTGGAGACGTCGCAGTGATTGCAACCATACTTAGCAAAAGAACACTTATTTATATTCTTCTGTAGCCGCAACTCATGCACGCAATCTACCAAAAAGATGCCGATTTTAGTTCCATTTTCAATTGTAGTAAATTGAGTCTTCATTTATGATTATTCTAATTAAATCATAAATGAAAAAATGAAAATGAAATGAAACTTTTTCGTTTTTGTAGTGTCGTTGGTAACAGGCAAAAATTACTTTAGCCAAGGATGATCACGAAAGTTTGACAGCAATGCAACAAGAGAAATTTCCATACAAACTATGCATATAAACTGCGTATTCAAACTGTCAAATCCATACAAATTTGTGTTTCTATTGGTTGCGATCGAGTTACATGATCGCTCATCTGATATACTACTTTATCCCCGCTCTGGCTCTACAATGACAGACTTTTTGAGCCAGAGAAGTGAAAAATATGTTAGTTGCGCCCCGCGGTTTCACCTGCGGATAAAAAGTATTTTAATTATTTGCTCATCCCACGGGAAAATTTCACTTTTCCAGGATAAAATGGAGCCTATATGTTAATCCAGTGTATAAGCTATCTTGGTACCGAATTTCATCCCAATCCATTCGACCGTTTGAGCGTGAAGGAGTAACAAACATACACACATACAGAAAAACACACAATTAGTGTGAAGTATGATAGTGTGATGTGATATGGAATGGATTATCCATTGCAATAGTAAACTGAAATGGCAGAAGATTTATAAACCACACAGTGGCGTGGCTTTATATCATTCCCTTTAGGAACAACCTCTACCTATTATGGATTCTTTATCACCAGGAAAAGTTGACGGGGAGCCTACAAATTTTGTACCCTACGACGCATCTCATCAGACCCTTGCCTGCTTAGCATACGTATTGCGTATCAGCGTTTCTACGCCTACACATCTTGCTTTCACATATACACGCTCTAAAGATTGTATTTTTCTGCTTTTTTCTCAACGTCAAAAATCAGGCATTAATAAGTGACATCTATAATCTATGTCAGTTGATAGTTTGTCTGTGGATTCACCTTTCAAACGATTGCGATTTTACGCGTTTTTTTCATTACAAAACTGCTTGAATTAAATCAAGGCAAATGAATTTATTAAAGTTCACATCCACAATTGCCTGTATATTCTTCTCAATATTAAGAACAGAGAAACCACAGACAACATAGAATTACAAATCGGTATCGCACAGATAATAAATTATCAAGTAAATTAATGTTTCCAACAATTATAATAATCATCAACGTCAGAAATCGTAGGGTTTTTTACTTTACTTGAAATTAGTTGAAATACATTTGAAGATAATCGTCGTTCTGAGAATTTTAAGCCTAGATACTTTTGCGTTTTGAGTTCAAAGTTGTAATAATCAAACACTAATGATTGAGAGTCGGACAAGATCGAGCTTATTAAACATAGCAATGCAGTAAAGAGCGCGTGATAGAGTGTAGAGGGCAGAGGCAGGGTATATTGCAGACCATTCCGGCACGTAGCGTCCGGCGCATTACGCCCTCATGATTTACAGGCTAGGCGTGAAGCACGCGCGTCTATTGCACACAAGAATTACTACCACCAGGTAGAAAAAGGAAAAAGGAGAAAAAAATATCGCTATTACTGGCAAGTATTAGCAGAAAAAATATCGCTAATACTGGCAAGCATTAGCGATATTTTTTTCTCCTTTTTAACTCCCTACACAGAGCTGTGTTACAAGTTAAAGGTGTTAATTGTGTTGACTACTGCGTTTAACGGATGAACCGATTTTGATTTATGAAGTAAAACTTTTTTACGCACGCTTGACTTCAAGTTAGTTCACGTAGATCTCTAGTGTCAAGATAAAAAACTTTAAAATTTGTATTATTATGTTGGTATATCTGTGTAAAATGACAATTTAAAATTGTCAAGTTGGCGGCATTGACATTAAACAAAGCAAAAACAAAGTTATACCGACCGAAAGATGGAGCTAAACTAAAGAAGTTTTACTTCAGTCGTGTGGTCTAATGAAGTCGTGTGGTTTTTTCTTGGTATTTTATAAAAAACGCCTGGATATGGTAGTAAGATTGTGTAAGTGACACCTTCCGATACGAACCTCGAATCCTGCATTCAAATTTATCTAACAGTAAAATAGTGGGTGGACGCAGACATAATTATATTGTGACACTCTGGAAGTTCCGTTTGAGACCCAAGCTGGATTTCAATTGAGGCTTCCGGCTGTAATCCAGCAGTAGCCACAGAATTACGATACTAAAAAAAGACACTGCATAATTATATGAAACTTTCTTTTATAAAACTTTATAAAGGAGGAGCTTATATTCTTCTGGTTTTGCAAAATATAAAATTATTTAAAAACATTTCATCAGAACCATAACATTGCAAAACATGTCCAGTGTTTAATGTCAATTTATGATAACATGGACAAAACGACTTCCTTCTAAAACCAAACACGACATATGCATCATGAGATTCATGAGTGTTCCACTTTGAACAGCCCGAATCCGATGTTGTAAGCTCCCTAATTTTATTATTTATGTCTGGGAGAGGCGCAAAAATGTCCGGCCTCAGAGAGAGCCTACTAAATCATAAACAGCTCCGTTAATTATGAAAAATAATACGCATTTCTAAATGGACTTTAAATGAGTTAAATTTGGTTCGTGAGAAGAATTGGTGCGCGTAAATTTGCTTTAATATTTTGTTTTGATTTGTTAATGTAGATTTATTTTGATGGTATTAGTATTGTTGATGAAGATACATTTATGAGTTATGAAGATAAGTTTTTGGAGCAAATACAGCAAATACAATAATACTTCAGCGTGGTGCGGCGTATCGATACGACCTACAACGTTTGAAGCCTCCCGTCCCATCTTATGTCTTCTTTCTTCTGTATTATGATCAATACAAGTTATTTTGTGAAATTACTTTAATTAATTAATTAATTAAGTTGCCCAACTTCTGGCAGCTGGGCGATCACGTATCTTGATTGCAACCATTAGAAACACAGATTGTATCGATTTGACAGTTTGAATACGCAGCTTATGTGCGTAGTTAGTATGGAAATTTCTCCTGTTGCATTGTAATCAAAGTTTTGTCATCACCCCTCTGATCTCAGTGTAGTAATTTTATTACCAGACTGTGCTGATGTCCCAGGATGACGTGAGCTGTGCAGTGTCACGCGAAACTTTACATTAGAGTTTCGAGTGACTCTGTAACTGTTATGGACGGCCGGGTCGCTTAATATCAGGTGAAAGACTAGCTCATGACGTCATTTATTTGGGTTCGATTCCCACGACAGGATAAGTATTTGTGCACAGAAAAAAAAGTATGTGCATACTTGTTCTGAGTCCGGGTGTTGTGGGACCAGTCCTTATGGGTCCCTAGACACAGGGAATCCTAGTTAGGGTCCTGGATCTATGTATGTTTTTGTTGGGCGTTATTATTGTTATTAATGAACAAAAACTTTTGAGTTGTGGTCATAGACATTTCGATGGTTTCTATAATAATACGAGCTTCTACCCGCAGCTTTGCCCGCGGCGTGGCCTATGATAAAATAATTCAACCACCCAGTTCACCCTCTTAAGGGTAGAGTTTCTAAAAATCCTTAGCGGATGCCTACGTCATAATATCTACCTGCTTGCCAAATTTCAGCCCGATCCGTCCAGTGGTTTGAGCTGTGCGTTGATAGATCACTATTTAAGTCAGTCAGTCACCTTTGAGTTATATATATTTAGAAGATTATAGATTTCTATAAGTCAAAATGCCAAACAAATATAATGCTTAAAAGCTTTCTACTTAACGGTTAAGGTGAAAAAATTATAACAGCTTCTTATTATAACTACACTGTTTAAAACCAACACAAGAATGCCAGTTATCATTTCTTATTCCAACTCAACACCGGCGCATGCCATATCTCGGTTAATTTATCATCTTTTGTAAGAACAAGAAATTGATATATGCAAGCGGAGAACCGTCAGAAAGGCTACATAAATCCTGGTCTTGTTACATGTTCTTAACCTTGAGATATGAAGCTAATAGCATACAAGTTTCTTCTGTATTTCCATTTAGCTAGAGTTTATTTTAGAGAATTACTTACGTGGGTTACATGTGTAAGAAATCACCGTGTGGTGCCAAACTCCCGCCGGGAGGCAACTCTTTATTTACATACGTATTTGTTTTCTCGTTACAAATCTCGAGGTATGAGCTTGTTTGTGAGACTTGAAGCTGTTGTGGTGTTTTTGACGCCATGGTGCCATGTAGTGCTTATTGTAATAAAAAGATATATTTCTTTAATGCTACATGGTGTGTGTGTTTTTTAATTTTCATGTGTGATAAGGGTGGATTATTATCCATTAAGTGTACGTGAGCGTGCACGAGTGTTGGCAAATGGTTCCATGTTTTTAAACCATGCCTTTTCGTTTTCTCTTCAAGGCTTCCTAGAGCCTTCAATAAAATATCCACCATTTCACTGTGGCATTTTGACTGACAAAGACTTTGACAAGACATAACCGTACAAAAAATCCTTACTTGACATTGGCAGAATTATCACTAAAAAGGAATAGACAGCCATTAAACGAAAAGAAGAAGAGACATCAGCACAATCTATTAATAAGATTACTAGACTGAGATCAGATCATGGAGTCTTATAGCTGAGTAATTTCACTAGCTGCCCTTTAAACCATAACAAAGTAGTGTTTGTACACTACTGCTTGGTGGCTAAATATTTGGCAAAGCGATGATACCCTACCTAGACGAACTTTGCAGAAATGTCTTAGAAAAGAAAGAAAAGAAAGAAAAGAAAGAAAAGAAAGAAAAGAAAGAAAAGAAAGAAAAGAAAGAAAAGAAAGAAAAGAAAGAAAAGAAAGAAAAGAAAGAAAAGAAAGAAAAGAAAGAAAAGAAAGAAAAGAAAGAAAAGAAAGAAAAGAAAGAAAAGAAAGAAAAGAAAGAAAATAAAGAAAAGAAAGAAAAGAAAGAAAAGAAAGAAAAGAAAGAAAAGAAAGAAAAGAAAGAAAAGAAAGAAAAGAAAGAAAAGAAAGAAAAGAAAGAAAAGACGTCACGTCAACAAGACGTGACGTCATGATATAGTTCCCGACTCTGGATGCATTTTTTTTTTACTTCGAACTTGTCTAGCATTTGACCACGCTCTCACCTGATGGGAAGTGACGATGCGATCGAAGGTGTAGCATGCTAGCCAAGTAAATACCTATTCACTCTTCTCTTGGACACGCCCGGGTCAAATTTCGCCGGAAACAGACGCTGGCAGGGCATTCCATTCCTTAGCCGTTCTAATTAAGAACGTTGAGTCAAATCGCTTGGTACGAATGTGTGGTATTTCGACCACGAAAGGATGGCGCTTAGCCGAGCGTCTAGTAGTCCGGTAGTGGAATGGTGATAGGGGAATGAGATCATGCAGTTCTTGTGCGCATTCACCGTGGTGTATTCTGTAAAAGACCGACAGACTTGCCACCTTACGTCGATGTGCTATGCTCTGGAGCCTTTCACCAACCAAAGTGTCGTCGTCAATTAGCTTTTTGGCACTGAACACAAAAGGATGAAGAGCCGTGTCAAGAATATATTTGATCGTTTAATCGATGCCCCTATGTATGAGACATCCCGTAAGGGAGTGAGTTCTGCCAGAAGCTGCCGCCACAGCGATTTTCGTCCACATAATTTATTAGATAATCAACGCCATCCAGTCTAGGGTGTACGGTATAATACCACAGTCTAGTATATCCCAGTCTAGTTTAGCGACAGGATGATTAATCAGGGCAATGAAATATTGTAGTCTGTAATGAAGTTTGCTAGTTGCGCCATACCTTGGGGACGGGAGCAAGTTGCGAGCTTTAAAATGATAAAGTTATTGAAAGATTACTTTTTACTTGGCTGGCATGCGTCACCTTCAATCGCATCGTCACTTCCCATCAGGTAAGAGCGTGGACAAATGCTAGACGAGTTTGAAGTAAAAAAAAGTGATTAGACTGATAATTTTTTTCATAAACATCTCTAGATTTTCCCGTTTTTAATATTTAAATTATAGATGCATAGAAATATTATACTTACCACAAATTAACCAATTAAATGTTCACTCATACATTACGTACTTAACAACAACAACAACTTTATTTATCTAGTTATTGGTGTCGATTCTGTGTCGCATTCTCTAAAACTAAAGTAAACTTAAAGTACGGCGATACTCTTCTGATAAAGAGGAAATGAAAAAGACGGAAATATGTTAATTTCGTTCAGCTTTAGAGTATGCGACACAGAATCAACACCAATATCCTTCCTAATATTATAAACGCAAAAGTTTTTATGTATGGATGTTTGTTACTCTTTCACGCAAAAACTACTTAAATTTGGTTTTTCGCTTATCCTTTTATCCTGGGTCCCTAGACACAGGGAATCCTAGTTAGGGTTCAGGATCTATGTATGTGATCGTTGGGTGTTGTTATTATTATTATTATGGATTTTAATGAAACTTGGAATGCAGATAGCTTATACGCTGGATCAACACATAGAATACTTACACGCGGGTGTAACCACGGGACGCAACTAGTACTTTATATGCCTATTATTCCTGTCAGTAGTCTATACCTCGAACGGCGCGCGTGCGTTTACTGCATCATCACCCCATTTGTCTGTCTCCATTCCATGCAGCACCGCACATACTGAGAAATATTTTGTATACGTACATACCTATACGGTTACATTATATTCCTCAACAAAAACTGTCTACAATTTCTTGCAGATGTAAAGTAACATATGCAAGTTGAGGAAGTCGCCCATTGTTTTACACTTAATAAAAATAATTATTTTTCCATGTAATTTTTTTTATTTGGTGTGTAACAATAAAGAGTATCTAAAGTACACTATTTACCCTAAAGTACAACCAGGAAAATATTTTTAACCGTACAATTAGAATTTATTATGACTCATTTACATACCAACCCTATTTATTATAGATGTTTAACTTCCTGTTTATTTTTTAAACTTTCGACGTGTGCGAACATAGCGATTTGCCTTCACGTAGATCGTGGCGAACAGCCAAAGAGTGGAACGCTTTATCGGCCGTATTTCCTGAAAACTATAACCTTGTCTTCAAACGCAGAGTGAAGTATCTTCTAGGCAAGCGTGTTAACCTAGAGCGCATCTTCACTTACCATCAGGTGAATTAGTGATCAAAAGCAAACCTATCAAACAATTAAAAAAACTATACTAGCTAATTATACAGCATATGAGCACACATTTAAGATGAAACAATAGATGGTAATCAAAGTGGACTTACCCTAACCACAGACCACCAAACCTAAAAGCTAATATTAGGTCTTTACCTATGAAATTGCCGTTTTGTTTGAAAAAAGTTAAAGTATTTTTTTTTCGAACTTATTTATTTCTTTTATTCAAAGTAATCACCCCTGCAATCAATGCATCTTTGCCAACGCTGTGGCAGTTTATGGATGCCCTTCTTGAAAAAATCAGCAGGACGGGAGACAACAAACTCTTCAAAGGCGTTTTGTACTGCCTCTCGGGAATTGAATTTTTTTCCCGCTAAAAAGTTGTCCAAATTTTGGAAAAAGTAATAGTCGGTAGGCGCAAGATCTGGTGAGTATGGCGGATGAGGGAGAGCTTCCAAACCCAACTCATGCAGCTTAGAGACGGTCTGTTGTGCAGTATGGGGTCGCGCGTTGTCGTGAAGTAGCAGTGGAGACGACCGATTGACCAAAGCTGGTTGCAGACGTGCGAGTTTCGCCATCATTGTGGTCAGTTCTTCAATATACACATCTGCAGTAATGCTCTCGCCGTTTTGTAAAAAGCTATGATGAATCACACCAGCACTAGACCACCAAACTGTGACCATCACCTTTCTAGGGGTCATTTTTGGTTTTGCACATTGCTTTGGTACCGAATCAGGATCTAACCAACTTGCTGAGCGCTTTCGATTGTCAAAAAGAATCCATTTTTCGTCGCACGTAACAATTCGGTTCAAAATTCCTTCATTTCTGTGCCTGTTAAGCAGCGTAAGGCAAGTCTCGACGCGTACGTTGCGCTGGCGATCGTTAAGTTCGTGGGGCGCCCATCTACCAAGCTTTTTATCTTGCCAATCTGTCGCAAATGGACCAATATTGTTTTGATGCTAACATCAAAAGCTGCTGCCAGCTCAGCTGTAGATTGAGATTCATCAGCTTCCACAATCGCCTTTAATTCATCATTGTTGACCAAAGTTTCCGGACGACCACGTGGTTTATTTTTCAAGTCAAAATTCCCAGAACGGAACCGAGCAAACCAATAACGGGTTGTACGTTCGTTTGTACAGTTCTCTCCGTAAACGTTGTTGATGTTACGTGTCGTTTGTGCCGCGTTGGTGCCACGACGGAACTCATATTCCATAATTACACGAAATTTCAAAGTATCCATTATGAGGAAAAATGCTGAAATGTAATGAAAATACAACGCTAATCAATAAACAAAAGACTAATATTGTAAATAGAATGTCATAATTTTAAAACAAAATTAATTTGAATTTAGAATTCATAGCCAATCAAAACTTTTTTTTGTTTGAAAAGTCTGTACTGCAAAACGGCAATTTCATAGGTAAAGACCTATTATTATTTCCGGTATTTAAAAAAATTGAAATATTTTAGGTTTAGAAGCAAATAGAAAAAATACTTAAGTAATAAATTTCGTATGGAATAGAATGAAAAAGCTTTTACGAAAAGTATGACTACATAAATTGCTACGATTGCGTAGTAAATACCTATAATTATTTATTCAGTAGCCGATAAAATAGTCAGAACCTCCGTTTTCCTGGCGACCTCTAAATGTGTCTGCAACACCGTTAATGTTTCCGATCATCAACATACAGCTTATCCTCTATTTGTTTAAGGAAACAGTATGTTATGCCTGTTTAATTTTATTTTGGTGGAAGCATGGCCGCGGTGATGGGTTAAGTGGAAGATCAAGACATTTTTGTATAATGTGATGTGATGTGATTTTAGCTTTTGAATTAGGTTGTTTTATGGGGACTTTGATCTCGTTTGAAGTCATTGAATTAATGAAAACATCTTTATAATTTTATTATGTGCTGGAATTATAGATATAATGCTATGCATTTGTTGAAAATAATCTTACTTAAGGCATATTTATTTCTCGAGATATTAAAAAGAGAACTTTTTGTAATTGTAAAAAAAATCACGAATACCCAGTTTCGTAAATAGCCAAAAAATAACCATAGAATTCATTAGTTGTTTTATATCTGTACTTAACTGAAATCACTGTTGTTGTAAAAATAAGATATATCATTTCATGTCCATTTTTTCCATCATTACCTATAAAAGCACATATAATACATATTACGTGACCTCTTTTCTTTTATAATATAACATTGCGAAATTCTCCTTAGACCCTGAGCCCTTTGTGTGCCACTCCCATTACCACACTTGATTTCATTACTCGTCGAACAATGTTCCGTCTGATTTCGTTATTGTTCGTTCGAGCAGAACCACCGTTTCCCTAAGAGTCGGGAAGATTCGCCAGTAAAGACGGGTTATCCTAAAAATGTCGGTATACACTTCCTTACTTTTCGTGTAGGCAAGTTGTTAGCACTGGTGTCAAAGTTTTTAGCTCCTAAGTTTGCTTTATGATGTATACTGATGTATTTAAAAATGATTTGTAATTTATATAAATATTTGTAACCTAGCTTAGGCATTTCCCATATTATTTCCGGCGAAAGAGGCCTGGACCGCATAATACGGGCTCTAAGCCTAGTGTGGGGACCCAGGTTTTTCTAACCTAATGTAATGTACTTATTTGCCTTTGTCCAAATAAATGTGTTTTTCATTTTTTTTTTTTTTCATTTTCATAACTGCAATACTTTTTGGTTCGTTTAAGAAAGATAAGTGCGATTTTGAAGAGCTGTCATACTTTAGTTCAGATAACGCATTTTATTACCAATTTTTACCGATTACGAGATACCAAGATCTAACTTTTCAATCAAATACGTATCTAAGATTTTTCTAGTGACTGTCATGTAAAAAAAAAATGTTTTTCTTTCGAAATATATAATGTAAATCCGATTTTGGCTGTAGGTTTAGCATGTAAATAATAAACTTTGTTACTTAAGGGCTGTGGATTTTGTAAAATAAATAAAATAAAATAAAATAAAGATTATTCAATAGGAAGGTACCCGGTCCACCGATGTTCCACGCTATACCATTTTTTATACCGGTTAAATATAAACGGATTCATACTGTTTTCGGTCTTTGCCGGAAAGTCCCGAAAACTCGAAAGTAGGTTACCAAGTCATAGCAACCATAATGTTATCTCTCGAATCGAATGGGGTTTATGGTACAATCCGGCAAAGTTATGTCATTCAAGACGGGGAACTAACCGTAACTCATCGGCTGTAAAAATGTATTTTACCATCGAACTCGTAACTTGCATGTTGGGGATTTATTGCAAGCAATAACAGTAATGATGGGGAAGACATGTTTATGAAGCTGTCTAATAGATATATTATTATTTACGTACTTAGTTTTAGAGTACGAGCAGCGGAGAAATAATATAAACAAATCATGGACGTATCATCCTCCATGAAACAAAGGCCTTAGATCATAAGTTAGATCGACTATTCATCAAAGGTTAGATCACGCTTAAGGCCTCTACTCACCATGCAATCCGTCACTCAATGTGTCGCGTCAATCTACTGGATGGGAACCGCAACACGCATCCACGCAGTGATTGAGTTAACAAATCGTATGGCAGATTGTATGGGGTGTAGAGTACTTTAACCCAGCGATGACATGATCAAGAGATGGGTACCGAGGTGTTTATCTATGCCTAGGTGTACATAATCACAGCTATTACAGTAACCCTTTCACCCAATCTACGGTTAAATATTGAAGAATTAGAAACACTCACTTCACTTCACTTGGTCTGGGTCAAGCTGGCTGGCTGACTAGTGGAGCTTGGACGGAAACTATAAATTTTGTTCGGCCAATCAAGATGTTGTTCGACAGTTTCTGTTCCAAAGATCGCGGGCACTAACACGGCGTCTTCTATATTTTATCCGTTTTCCAAGTAATTAAAGGTTTCTGAACTTCCCCCAATAAGATATTATGGATATGAATTCTTGGAACGTAGAAACGCTTTTAGAAGAAAATTGTGCCATTCGGTTTCGTATTGATCAAAGGTGTCATCAATTCCTATGAAGCTTATTAAATCCTTTTTATTGCACAAATGATTTCTTTCCAAGTAGGAACCTTATTCTATTGATTTGCCAGTTTTCAGCATCAAAACCATTGTTATGTAGAAAACATATCTACATTTACATACCTACATTGTATCCTGCATAGCTGTTGCCTCTAGAAGGTCTTATCCAGTAACTTCGTCTTGTTGGCTTCTCTTATCGGAATAACACAGCCTTTCGTGAAATATAGCTTCTTGTTGTTTGTTTCCCAGTTTGTATTCACTGCTGTACAATGTAGACAAAAATCAAAATGTTTGGAGAATCCATCTCTACTTTAGAGAGTTTAGCCAGCCATTATTTGTTTGGTTAGTTCGCGTTCGACTTGACCAAGAAGTTTATTTCTTTTCCGAGACCAAGAAATTTATCTCTTTTATATATCTTTCTTTTAGATCTTTTTATTTTTATTCTTTCGTTTATTTCTTTCTTTTTAGATCTTTCTGCTCTACCGTCTCTCTAAATCGCGATAGCATTGCTTAGAAGTGACCGATTTTTGACCAAAATGGTAGATTTTTGACAGAAATGGTCGATTAAAACTTAAAGCTAAGACTAAGTATTGTAGGACAACTTAATATAAAAGTTTTTAGTCCATTTTGTTTTTTTTTTTTAGTTTTGGGCTTTGGGGTAAAAACCTGTACACTAAAGCCCAAAACTCTAAGCTAGATTTCTCCAATTCAAAGGTTGTCTGGAAGAGATCGCTCTAAGAACGCCTATTGTACTAATACTAAGTAGTCAATTATGTAAGTTTTTGTAATTTTTTTTACGGTGTACAATAAAGTGTTGATCTATCTAAGTGTGAACTTTTGGAAAAGACTCGGGGTGGTCTTCTACAACTCTTGAATAATAACTAAAAAATTTTTTTTAATAAAATTATGTGAAGTGCCTAAGTGTATTACTCATTGTAAATGAGAGTTATTGTATTTATAGACATTTTATATATTTTGTTCGAACTCTTAGAAAATGCATTGTTCTAAGAGGTCTAGATTCACAGGATAGTCTGTATTAGTAATGTTTAGTCAGTAGTGCAGTTCAGAGCTCCCAAGCAAACACTATATTAATAGATGATTGACGTAGATGACAATAGTGATGTCATCATTGATGACGTCGCCGTAAGAACCCTGGAACCATCCATTCTCCTTCCTATACATTTTTATAAAAATTCTTTATAATTACCTCAATTCTTATTAACTTTTAAGCTTTACTAACACTTTTTAAACAAAATAAAACAAGAACATCTGATAGAAACATCTTTCAAACCAAACAAGACTACAACCGTTTATTGGAAACTTATAGTCGACCCAACCCATTACCCAACACTTTTATAAACAAACAAACACATAAATCTCTCGGGACATCCGCTTCCGCTTTTCTATCGCATTCGGAAACCCTTCCGTTTCGACACCATTGTAATCATGATCACATCTAACTTGTGATCATTGTTAATCATCGTGAGAGAATTCGGTTGCTTCACACCAATTCGTGTTAAGTAAATTTAACTATGAAATATTGATGGCACCTCTCTCGTTTCAAATATAGAAGAAAGAAAGGGAGAGGCATTTTACGGCTAACAAAAACGAGTTGACCAGCGGGTATGATGACAGGTCTGTAAGAAATCTTTGGATGTGGCATCTCATATTTAATTCGGTCCTGTGTCGTTCAAAAATAGAGGTGCTTTAGGGCTGTAGTACTTAAGTTTTAGTACTTAATACTCTCATGGTTGTTCCTACAAAATGTAAATGCAATGCAATGCCTAAAAAGGCATTTTCCATTTTTGTAACTAAGATTATTACGACGACACTTCAGTCGTCAGCTTGCATTCGATATACCAAGTTGTATGTGTACCTACTCAAAATCAATGATAAAGTTACTATGTGCTAAATATATTTAATATTATATATGGTCACTTGCATCTCATCTTATAAGAAAACGCATAAGCATTAGACAAATGGTCATAACAGTTCAAGACGCCGCCGCGCCGCGCCGGCGCCGTCTTCTGCTTTCGAAAATCTTGTTTTACTTATACGATTATTTAAATACCATTCACCAAAGATTTGAAATCGATAATAGATTAGAAATCTATGGCGAATAGTTTTTAAATAAAGTGTCTTAATCGAGCAATATTATCTAACGGACAAATATATCTAACGGTTGGAATAATTCATTTAAAGAAGTAAATTTAAGTACCAACTGGGCTATTGTCTTTGCTTACTATTAGGCTGAGCTTCCACTACGAAATCTATTCGGTGCGATTTTTGAACTGTGAAGTGCCTATTAATAGCATCCGATTTATTTTGAGTGTGAGTGAATTATACTATCAGTATTATATTTAATTTGTTCAGAGACTATAGTGGGTGCGTTGGTGCACCGTAAGTAGTCCTACTTACGGTTAGATTGTTCAAAATAATAACTCCGATTACGCGGTAGAAAGAAAAGGAACAGTTTATTGCACAAACCCACACAAGAAGAATAGAAGGAGTATTCAAGAATATGAAGTTAAGAGTCACAATAGAAACACAGACGAATAGTTCACAGGCACAAGAGATAAGCTAGGACTAGCAAAAACACAGAACATAAAACGAATAATAAAAACAAATATTTCGCGAGCAGTAGCGGGGCGCCGAGATGCGTGCGCTTCGCAGCAAAGGTAGGATCTCGACTGGCGGGCGGTAACATTCCAGCTAACGGCCGGGCCGTGCGCGCGCGCTACCTATATCTATACGTAGATATAGTGGCCCAGCGATACTACGCGTATCGTCCGACTATGCTCGCCGATTAAATATAAATTAATGTTTAGTAATATACTTAAATATGTAATAATATATATGTTATGTGTGGTGTAATAAATATATTAAATAAATTCATAAATGTAATGTAGGTCGGCTACATCACTCCCTTCCAGAGACCGTGTCTACGGACGATAGTAGTCCGGAAAGTGGACTTTCCTACCTGACCGTGTTGTGCGTACTGGGGGATTGTGTGGTGGTGGTTCAGGGGGATCAGAAGGATCCGGGTTACGTCGTTGTGGTGTGGCATCGTCGGACAGTAAGTAGGCTGGCTTAAGGCGGTCTATGCTAACTGTCACGTCCTTACCTTTGACGTAAATTTTGAACTGCTTAGCACCTCTCCTGAGTACTTCGTGAGGCCCCGTGTAAGCAGGCTGAAGTGAGCCACGCAACGCGTCTTCCCTAAGGAATACGTGGCTGCATGTGGCAAGATCTTTGTACACGAAGACTCTGTGCTTGGAGTGGTGCTGAGGTGGGACTGGTCGTACCTTCTCGGCAAAGGACTTCATACGGGCTGAGAAATCGGTGATGTCGGTGGTGTAGGTCGCAACGTTGTGGCCAAAAAATTCGCCAGGGAGACGAAGTGGCTCACCATACACCAGCTCAGCCGATGAAGTTTGGAGGTCTTCTTTGAAGGCACTCCTTATGCCGAGAAGAACGAGTGGTAGTGACTCAGTCCAGTTGGCGTCAGCATGGCAGGTTATTGCTGCTTTCAGCTGCCGGTGGAAGCGCTCAACCAAGCCGTTGCACTGCGGGTGGTATGCGGTTGTCCTGCGGTGATCGAAACCGATGGACTTGGACAGCTGCTGAAATAGCGCTGACTGAAATTGTCCTCCGCGGTCGGTTACGATCTCGGCAGGGCAGCCATAGCGGGATACCCAGCAGGATATGAACGCTTTGGCCACTGTTTCTGCGGTGATATCGGTAATAGGTACAACTTCCGGCCATCGCGTGAAGCGATCGACGGCTGTAAGGCAATACCGATAATCACCAGCAGGGGGCAATGGGCCGATCAGGTCTAAATGGAGATGTTTGAATCGCGCTGAAGGTAAATCATGCGTACCTAAGGGTGACGCGACGTGCCTGTTTACCTTCGTGCGCTGGCAAGTCAAACATGCCTTAGCCCATTCACGGCAGTTTTTGCGCATCAGTGGCCAAACGAAGCGTTTTGCAACGAGCATGGCTGTGGCGTTGGCACCAGGGTGGCTGAGTGAGTGGAGGCAGTTGAATACCTGCCGACGCAACTCTTTAGGAACGAACGGCCTGGCAGTCGGTGTACTGACGTCGCAGTACATTTCAGTACGACTACCAGGTACGTTCATTTTGGTAAGGCGCAGTGAAGTTTCGCCTTGCAGGTGGTCAGCGAGCTCTGGGTCTGTGGCTTGGAGTCTGGCCATCACTTCAAGGTCGACCGGCATATGCAGTTCATCCACGCTGCGCGATAGCGCATCTGCGACAATGTTGTCTTTTCCAGAAATGTGCTGGATGTCCGTGGTGAACTGCGATATGAAGTCAAGGTGTCTATACTGACGCGGCGAACAGTTACTTTTCCGTTCGTGGAAAGCGTAACATATTGGCTTGTGGTCAGTATAGACTGTGAAGTGAGTGGCCTCTAGCATGTGACGAAAGTAACGAATACTTTCGTAAATTGCAAGGAGCTCACGATCGTACGGTGAATACTTCGTTTGCGATGGGCTCAACTTGCGGGAGAAGAATGCTAGAGGCTGCCAGCCTCCATCCTTACGCTGCTGTAGGACTCCACCTATCGCCGTATCGGAGGCGTCAGTGATCAGTCCTAACTTGGCTTGCGTGTCAGGATGAGCCAAGAGAGCTGCATTGCAAAGGCTCTTTTTGCAATCTTCGAATGCCTGTAATGAATTTCCTTTAATGTCGACAGGGTGGCTCGCTTTGACCGATCCGGTCAGCAAGGCGTTAAGTGGGGCTTGGATTTGGGCGGCGTTGGGTAAAAATCGCCTATAAAAATTTATCATTCCCAAAAATCGCCTAAGCTCCCTTACCGTTTTCGGTAAAGCAAATTTGGAGATGGCTTCTACCTTGCTGTCCAGTGGTTTAGTGCCCTTTTCAGAGATTTGGTAGCCCAGAAACGTTACCTCAGAAGCGCCGAAGACGCATTTTGCGGTGTTGATGAGGACGCCGTAGTCTCTCATACGGGTGAAAAGTTGGCGCAAGTGGTCTTCGTGCTCCGCAGCGGACTTACTGCTAACCAAAAAATCGTCCAAATACGGGTAGCAGAAGTCAAGGCCACGCGTCATTTCGTCGACAAATCTCTGAAAAGTTTGACCTGCGTTACGTAGACCAAACGTCATAAAAGGAAATTCATATAATCCGAATGGTGTGGTGATGGCCGTCTTAGGTATATCCTCCTCAGAAACGGGCAATTGGTTATAGGCTTTAACCAGGTCTATTACTGAGAAGAATTTACAGCCAGACAGACAGTGCGAAAAATCATGTATGTGACGAATTGGATACATGTCCGGTATGGTTCGGGCGTTAAGTTGTCTGTAATCACCACACGGACGCCAGCCGTTGTCCTTTTTCGATGCAAGGTGTAGTGGTGAGGCCCACTGACTGTCAGACGGACGGGCTGTCCCATTTGCTAACATAGCATCAAATTCTTGTTTTGCAATTTTAAGTTTTTCGGGGGCCAGCCGTCGCGGTGAACATGAGACAGGTGGACCTGGTGTTGTGCGAATGTGGTGAGTAGTGTTGTGTTTTACGATACCCGGAGTACCAGCTGGGCGTGTTATCTCCGGATATTCGGACAAAATATCGTGATACTTACCACTTCCACCAGTCGAAATTTTTACACTCGAGACAAGACAATTTTTCTTACATATAGATGTTATTGTGCTGACATTGGTTAAGCTATCGACTAGTTGTTGTTTGCTAACGTCAACGATGAGCCGGTAAAATGAAAGAAAATCTACACCGATGATAGCTTTCGTGACGTCAGCAACAACAAAACGCCAAGGGAAATTACGGCGTAACCCTAGGTTTAAATTTAATTCTAGGTAGCCGTATGTGTCGATAGCCGTACCATTGGCAGCACACAATTGATATGTTGTTTTACAACGGCGCTCACGGAGAGCGGAAACGGGATATACACAAATATCACTGCCGGTGTCTATTAAAAATTCCGTTTTTGTTCCGTGGTCCGTGATGAAGAGGCGACCCGTTGTATTGTGGCAGTCGTTAGTCGCCATTACTGACTGCCGGGAAAGTTTTCCGCCTTGAAGTCGCAGGGCTTGATACATTTGTTCGCCTTCGCCCCGTGCCGGCTGTGGTACCAGCAGATGGGGTACCTCCTGTGGCTGGACTGCGACCGGACTGATGATGATCGGCTACGCTGTCCTCGTCTTCGGTCACGTTCACGTTCACTGGGGCGCGGTCGGTTGACTTGGGTTGTGAGCGCACTCACTTGCCGGGTCAACTCGGCTACCTGGCGCGCCAGGTCGTCAATCGGTGAAGATGACGAGGTTGCTGCGACGTGCTGTGCTGGTGCTGCAATGTCGTGAATCCGGTCTGCGAGTTCAGCTAGTGCGTCCAGTGACAACGTCGGTTGTGACGCAACGATAGGCTGCATACCTACGGGTAGGCGACTCGTCCAGATCGTCTTCAGAAAATCCTGAGGTATCTCAGGTCCAGCTAGGTGTTGCAGGTGCCGCAGAAATTGAGAGGGCTTGCGATCACCAAGCTGCTCGTGCATCAGCAGCTGCTTCACCTTGTTCTCGCGTGATACCGATAATCGCTTTATCAGCTCCGTCTTAAGCCGATCGTAGTCAGGTGGGCCGATGAGGATGTCCTCAACTTCTGCTGCAGACTGCCTGTCCAGTGTGGCCAAAATGTGGTAAAATTTGGTCGCGCCGTCAGTGATTCTCATTATTACAAACTGACCTTCTACTAGTGCGAACCAAATTGCCGGTTTTTCTGGCCAAAACGGTGGAATCCGCATGTTCATGGCTGGTGCTGGTTGGATTTCACTATCCACGGCGTGCGCCATTTTGACTGGCTTTTTGCGTCGCATGGTTACGTGCGACGGCTGTGACTCAGCTGTGTCTGTAAAATCCGAGTCGTTTTCGCTCGACATGACTCTGCACTTCTGTGTTCGTAAGAACGGGGGTCACCAGTATAGTGGGTGCGTTGGTGCACCGTAAGTAGTCCTACTTACGGTTAGATTGTTCAAAATAATAACTCCGATTACGCGGTAGAAAGAAAAGGAACAGTTTATTGCACAAACCCACACAAGAAGAATAGAAGGAGTATTCAAGAATATGAAGTTAAGAGTCACAATAGAAACACAGACGAATAGTTCACAGGCACAAGAGATAAGCTAGGACTAGCAAAAACACAGAACATAAAACGAATAATAAAAACAAATATTTCGCGAGCAGTAGCGGGGCGCCGAGATGCGTGCGCTTCGCAGCAAAGGTAGGATCTCGACTGGCGGGCGGTAACATTCCAGCTAGCGGCCGGGCCGTGCGCGCGCGCTGCCTATATCTATACGTAGATATAGTGGCCCAGCGATACTACGCGTATCGTCCGACTATGCTCGCCGATTAAATATAAATTAATGTTTAGTAATATACTTAAATATGTAATAATATATATGTTATGTGTGGTGTAATAAATATATTAAATAAATTCATAAATGTAATGTAGGTCGGCTACAGAGACTTCATATATTTTTTGCAGCGATTTTACAAACTTAGACAACGACAAAGCAAAACGACATGTTTTAAACATACGTCTTATCCTAATTCTAACTAGGATTTTATTAAAACCTTTTTCTTGTATAATCGCGGAGAGCAATACATAAAAAAGAGCTAACAAAATATCAAAATGCCGCATCAAATTTTAACACATTCAGTACCCACATCAACTTTTATTTATTGACGATCTGATAAGATGATTAACGGTAATTTAAATCATCAGCGAGTATAATAAAGTAGTAAGTCACCACTTACCGTCATGCATTGAGACGGTTTCTAAAGAGTTAACCAGCGCTAATTGCTTTATTGGACCTACTGACACGCGCCTTTTAATTCTGATTCAATACTATTAAAGAACCGTAAGTGGTGACGATGGACTGGTTATTGAATAGTTATTGGACGTAGCAGTAAATAAGCCGCTAGTGGCTTTTGGTAAGAGCTGGCTTCACGAACTTATTCGGTTTCTGTACTGTATGTACATACAATATTTTTATCAGCTGTGTATTTTGACTTTAAAACTGTTTTGTCAACAGTTCAAGTAACGCATAAAGGAATTACTAATAAAAGTTTATAAAATTAAATAAAAAGCTAGTTGCACATTGCTCTAGCGTAGGCTATAGAGAACCAACTAGGTGGTAAGACTGCTCTGCAAAGTTCGTCTAGGTGGGTACCACTGCTATGACCGGTGTGAAGTTAGCGGCCTAAAGTTAGCGGCCTGAGATAACCCGACCAATATATATTAGGTCTTTACCTATGAAATTGCCGTTTTGTTTGAAAAAAGTTAAAGTATTTTTTTTTCGAACTTATTTATTTCTTTTATTCAAAGTAATCACCCCTGCAATCAATGCATCTTTGCCAACACTGTGGCAGTTTATGGATGCCCTTCTTGAAAAAATCAGCAGGACGGGAGACAACAAACTCTTCAAAGGCGTTTTGTACTGCCTCTCGGGAATTGAATTTTTTTCCCGCTAAAAAGTTGTCCAAATTTTGGAAAAAGTAATAGTCGGTAGGCGCAAGATCTGGTGAGTATGGCGGATGAGGGAGAGCTTCCAAACCCAACTCATGCAGCTTAGAGACGGTCTGTTGTGCAGTATGGGGTCGCGCGTTGTCGTGAAGTAGCAGTGAAGACGACCGATTGACCAAAGCTGGTTGCAGACGTGCGAGTTTCGCCATCATTGTGGTCAGTTCTTCAATGTACACATCTGCAGTAATGCTCTCGCCGTTTTGTAAAAAGCTATGATGAATCACACCAGCACTAGACCACCAAACTGTGACCATCACCTTTCTAGGGGTCATTTTTCGTTTTGCACATTGCTTTGGTACCGAACCAGGATCTAACCAACTTGCTGAGCGCTTTCGATTGTCAAAAAGAATCCATTTTTCGTCGCACGTAACAATTCGGTTCAAAATTCCTTCATTTCTGTGCCTGTTAAGCAGCGCAAGGCAAGTCTCGACGCGTACGTTGCGCTGGCGATCGTTAAGTTCGTGGGGCACCCATCTATCAAGCTTTTTTATCTTGCCAATCTGTCGCAAATGGACCAATATTGTTTTGATGCTAACATCAAAAGCTGCTGCCAGCTCAGCTGTAGATTGAGATTCATCAGCTTCCACAATCGCCTTTAATTCATCATTGTTGACCAAAGTTTCCGGACGACCACGAGGTTGATTTTTCAAGTCAAAATTCCCAGAACGGAACCGAGCAAACCAATAACGGGTTGTACGTTCGTTTGTACAGTTCTCTCCGTAAGCGTCGTTGATGTTACGTGTCGTTTGTGCCGCGTTGGTGCCACGACGGAACTCATATTCCATAATTACACGAAATTTCAAAGTATCCATTATGAGGAAAAATGTTGAAATGTAATGAAAATACAACGCTAATCAATAAACAAAAGACTTATATTGTAAATAGAATGTCATATTTTTAAAACAAAATTAATTTGAATTTAGAATTCATAGCCAATCAAAACTTTTTTTTGTTTGAAAAAGTCTGTACTGCAATACGGCAATTTCATAGGTAAAGACCTATTATATATATGTCATGAAATTTGACAACATCTTTCGATAAGGCTTTGTTAAGCCTATCAGATGTAAATCATTATATTCCTATCCAGGTACTTCAGAGATGGGAAAATAAATAAAGAACTGAAAAATCTTAGTGCTAACAACGAAGATGCGAGCGGAAAGATGGGAGCGTGAAGATGGGAGCGCGAAAATGAGAGCGGGAAGATGGGAGCATAAAGATAGGAGCGCGATGATGGGAGCGGGATGATGGGAACGTGAAGATGGGAGCGCGAAGAGGGGAGCGGGAAGGTGGGAGCGGGAAGGTGGGAGCGCGAATATGGGAGCGGGAAGGGTAGAACGCGATGATGGGAGCGGGAAGGTGGGAGCGGTAATGGTAGAGCGCAAACGGTAGAGCGGGAAGATGGGAGCGGGAAAGGTAGAGCGTGAAGATGGGAGCGCGAAGATGGGAGCGCGAAGATGGGAGTGCGAAGATGGGACCGTGAAGATAGGAGCGCGAAGAGTAAAGCACGAAGGGTAGAGCGGGAAGGTTGGGGCGGGAAGGGTAGAGCGCGAAGATGGGAGCGCGAAGATGGAAGCGCGAAGATGGGAGCGGGAATGTGGATGCGCGAAGGGTAGAGCGCGAAGATGGGAGCTATATGATTATTATAACGTTATCAATATTACAGCTTGTTGACGCGTTCGTGTCGCGTTAATAAATAACTGCCCATCAAATTATACGCAATTCAAAGTGATTATACACTTTAAGCTATAATTAATTTAAACTGTTGGAAACTTTCCCCACAACTAACGCGTGAATGTGTCTTGTTAAAATATTTGATCATAACTTTAATAGTTTCATAACGCGCTTTTTAATAGAGCTTAATAGAGTTTAATCAACGCTTGTCAGCTGTTTATTTGAGTATCTATATTTAATTTACTTGATCTTGAAGTTTCACGTGCCGAGGTTTTGGCGGCAAAACGAAAAAGATCGCGTCACCACATTGTATTATTTTCCAAAACTTGTGTTATTTTCAGTGTTAATGCATAAAATTGGTGGCATTTTATTCGTTAAGTGCTGGATTACAGGCATGAGTGTGGGAAATGGTATAATGATGGTGAAACATTCTTTTCGTGTTGTTTCCAAAACTCCATAGAAGCTTCTGGTAAAGTTGCCACCACTTTACTAGGAGTATGACTTGACTAGACTAAACATGTATATTTAATATTAATTAACTTGGGAAAATATCAATTACTTGACACTGGCTAAATACACAAAAGTGTGAAGCCAAAAGAAAACAAAATAAAAGTTTCAAGTGGAGTTTTGGCGGGAAAACGAAAACGGTCGCGTCGCCGCATTGTATTATTTTCCAAAATTTGTGTTATTTTCAGTGTTAGTGCATAAAATTGGTGGCATTTTATTCTTTAAGCGCTGGATTACAGGCATGAGTGTGGGAAAGTGGTATAATGATGGTGAAACGTTTCTTTTCGTGTTGTTTCCAAAACTCCATAGAAGTTTCTGGTAAAGTTGCCACCACTTTACTAGGAGTATAATACGTAGCCTCTGAATCAGTCGTGCACTCATAATAATAAAAATTAAAACGCCCAACGATCACATACATAGATCCTGAACCCTGACTAGGATTCCCTGTGTCTAGGGACCCAGGATCTACGAGGACCATGCTCCGACAACACCCAGACTCAAAATAAGTTTGGAATGTTTTAACATATATTTTTACATTTATATTATCGTTGTTGTTACCTGATACTTCGTAAAAAATTATACTTTTTTAATATCCCTACAATAGTAGGTACTTAATATTACTCAGAAAACGTACATTTTAAACAAGCTTTACTTTACGTCCATTTTAAGCAAATTTTAGTCAAATTCTCAAGAAACAGAGGTCCAAAGAAACCATTTCATCAGATTTCTGAGAATCGTTAGGTTTCTGATTACACAGAATAGATTAACTTAACGACGAGTTTGGACGAGATTTATGATTGTGTGAATTAATTAACAGTAATTCTGGGAAACGAGTTGGCAATTGAGCAGGTACTAACTTTTATAAAACGTTTCCTAAAAAATTATAAATAATATAGGTAATTTCAAATTCATCAGCCCATACGTTCCCAATGCTGGAACGCGAGCCTTCCCACCCCGTCTTCGCTGCCTGAGACACGTCTTGCGACCCTGATACCCTATAGCAGCCGTAGTCTAGCAAAACAAACAAAGCTTAACTACGGAAACCAAATAACTGATACAATACTGAGATACTTTTTGTTTTATACAAAATAACACCGAGACACAGAAAAAAACCTCGATGTTAATTACACAAATGTTTGTCCTGGGCAGGAATCGAACCCACAACCTACAATTTAGAAGGAAAGGATTACCACCAACTCAGCAATTGGTCCAGTCAAGCCTTTATAGTAAACTTTTTATTACAGTCCCGTAAACAAACTTATAGAGAGTGTCTGTGGCTTAGCGGTAGCTTTTGCGACTTTCAACACCCTGGTGCGAATCCCGCTCGGCTCTGCACCAATGGCTTTAAAGCTGCGCGGAATTCAATCAACACTGGTTTTTACAACGGTGAAGGAAAACATTGTGAAAAAACCGGCATCGAGAAGTGCCGATGACGTCACATATTCTATACCAAAATAATTGTAAATAGGCATATCAAGGTATCTTTTTTGTATGTCGTCTTTCTTCCTATTTCTGTATATAGATATAGTGATATATTTTTAATGTTTCATATTGCCATTTATTTTTTCCATTCCGACATTTTAATTTTTGGCATTTATATTGTGAATATGAAATGTGTTTTTATTGATGTGTGTTTTATAAATAGCTATATCTAATACTAGTATAATATAACCTATTTTATTTTATTTAGATAGCCTCTGTGGTGTGGTGATTGAGCAGGTCGGCTCATAACATAACTCGGAGGGTCGATTCCCGAGGCAGGACAAGTATTTGTGCACAGAAAAAAAGCACAAATTCTTATTCCGTTTGTCTGGGTGTTGTGAGACCAAGGTCCTCGTATTTCCTGGATCCCTAGACACAGGGAATCCTAGTTAGGGTACAGGATCTATGTATGTGATCGTTGGGCGTTATTTTTTTTAGAATATATACATCAGTAATCTTTATTAATAATTTAAAATATTAATAATAAATGATTATGAAAATGATTATCCTTTGTTGTGTAATTTACATTTCAAAATATATTAATACTCTAAATTGAAATTAGCTCAATTTAGGTAGATCTAATAATATTTTATTGGGGCTATTCACAGTTTTATCTCATAAAAAGCCGATTACAAAAGCCAATGTGACACATTTACGTCTGTATCCGACTTACCAGCTAAAAGATCCGAACGTAAGATTAAAAAGATTTCCAAAGGGCATGGTCATAAACAGTGCCCATAAATTTAAAACTTAGATCCTAAGACTAAAGAATGTAACGGTCGTGCGCGTAGCACTGTATAGTGAAGCCAAAAAAGTAATACCATATTATTCTATTCGTAGTGTAATATAGGTAGGTACTTATTCTCAAATCTAAACTAATATTATGAAGAGGAAAGATTTGATTGTTTGTTTGCATTGAATAGGCACTGCAATTACTATATAACGTACGAAGTCGGGCGGGCCGCTAGTAAATAATAATCGGGAGCATAAGCAAGGACCAGCGCTGGTTGCATGACCAGCAATATGCTGAGTTGGGACCGATTCGTGGCAACGGGCAAATGTTTTTATTTTTTTTTGTTACACTTAATTTTTAAGCCTTTTTTGCCTTTTTGTCATGAATAAATATCTATTCTATTCTATTCTATTCACTGCATATAGTATAGTACCTATAACTAATTAAAATACTTAATAATAGATAGACACCGTACTATCTTATAAAATTCTCACTAATACACAATTACGTGGGCGCAGATTTTTTTTTACAGTAGACAATAACATATGTGTATCTTACGCCTGTTTTACAGCCGCTCTGATGTGGTGGTTGAGCAAGTCGGCTCATAACCCGGAGGCGGCGGGTTCGATTCCCGCAGCAGGACCAGTATTTGTGCACAGATTTTTTAGTAACAGGTTTTTAGTGAATTTATCGGAAATATAGTATTCTTATTTAATCAGCACCTAGATATATGATTATCATAATTATTTTATAGATCACTAGTTGCGCCCCGCGGTTTCACGCGCGGATAAAAGGTATTTTAATTATTTGATCATCCCACAGAAAAATTTCACTTTTCCGAGATAAAATGTAGCCTATATGTTAATCCAGTGTATAAGCTATCTTGGTACCGAATGTCATCCAAATCCATTCAGCCGTTTGAGCGTGAAAGAGTAACAAACATACACACATACAAACTTTCGCCTTTATGATCATTATTAGTGATAGTGTGATTATTTACTTACTTGTTTTTATCTTCTCGTTCTTCTAGTCTCTGCCAGTTTAAAACTTAGATCAAAGGCAATGTGTCACGGACAAACAACGCATTCGCACTTTACTAGACGTTTTAATCCTGCACTTGAAATATGGCCGGGGCCGGGAATCGAACCCGGTACCCGGGGGCTGTCCAATTCACTGACAACATCTAGCAGATTAACGCTAGATGTATACGTGTTTTTTATGGCGGGTGAATGAGATGGGAACTACATAGAGATAGTTTAATATTTTTTATTTTATTTGCTGACCCGGTGAATTTCGTACCGCCAAACACTCAATGAATATCGTGTTACAGATCAGCTGAACTTAATTTATGATTTTATGAAAGTAATACAATTGAAGGGGTGAGAACAAAAAGGGTTTAACTGGTTTTTTTCACAAATTGACTTATGGGTATCGTTGGATTCAGCGTGAAATTATCTACAATGATTCATTCTCAAATACCGAAATGAGGCTTAAATCTCGAGATTTTGAGTCTAAAAACGGTTTATCTGTCACAGGAATACAGTTCGCTTAGCATAAAAACATTATTATATTTATGTTATTATATTATATTTTTACAGTAATTGTATGAATTAGTACTATATTTAGTATTTTAAAATAGAATTAAAACATTTTCAAGCAACTGAACTTACATAAACCTTTTCTATTACCTTATAAGCACTCTACATTAAAATGAAGCCGTTGAAGTTTCAAGTCAATTTTCTCGAAACTATCAATTTGACAGTTAAACCCTTTTTATTCTCAACCCTTCAATTAATACAAAATATAAAATAAAGTTCAGTTTATTGACATAATATTAGCATAATAATAGCTTACCGTATCGATGTGATGAATATTATAAATTTGACATTTACGAAACTCATGAACATTTTGTATGGAATTTTTTTTTCTGTCGATTTTCCAATGTTTTAACTGAGATACACTGAGCTTGGTCTTCGACTCTATTCTCCCTATTAATACATCTGTAGTGTTTTAATTAAAAACCAGAGAGTTTTAACAACTCTGAATACTTCCAAGAAAATAGAAAAGCCCTTGGCCCCTCGAGCCAGGGTTACGAAAATTAGACCCCGGGGATCTAACTGCATCCGACCTGCATATGTGCATTGTACTTTGAACATCGATGTGTAAAAGGTAACCAAGGTTTTTTAAAGTTAACAAGAAATATTTTATGTTCTAGAATGACTTTCAGTTACTCACGTCAAGATTTTATTTTTAAATGTATATTTTTGTTAGTACAAACCTTTGAGTCAGTTTTCTCATGTTTTAAGATGAAATCTTTTTAAAGCTTTATTTATTTAGGGACTTTTACCCATTTTAGTATGTCAACCCTATTGTATCTAACCTAAGTTTTATTTACACCTATAAAACTTATAATTATTTAGGTAAATCTTGGCTGATCTTGAATTAATAATTATCCATGGGTACTACTTATTTCCATTTTTAAACATATATTTAAATAGACATTTAAATCGAAGTCTGTCTGCCTGTCTTTAATTTTGTCGGTTTATCACTTTTTATGGCTCAATGGATAAACTAATATTGTTGGAGGCAGTTTGAACCTTAAAAATGGGACACATAGGCCATTTTTACAAAACAAAGCCTAATGTACTTAGTCTACACGACACGTGCCAAGCCGCTGGCATCAGCTGGTAAACAAATAAACAGCAAATCATGCTTCATTCAGTGGAACACCGTCCGTGGCACTCTCTATTCGCAATGAAGTTATCAAGAAGCTCGGGGGCTACACAGTGGGGTTCCGCACCTTTGTACGGAACAAAAAACGGTAACAGTAGGGACACTGTGAAAAGTTTGGCAAAATTGGGACAACTGAAAATGACAGGCTGATATTGTTTTGAAATAAATAAGAATTGGATTGCCTTTAGCATTTTTAGTTTGAAAACTATCGTGAGTATGAAATTTTGTAAAATGGTCTCTTCTGGGAGCCAGTTACTAACGCAAGTCGCGGCGGTTTTCGCGAGCGTCAGCACGTAACTAATTTTAATTCAGCGTGTTCAGCGTTGTTGATATACTACCTACATTCTAAGGCTTATACTATTTAAATATTACTTTTGTTGTGTACTGTTTCTTGATCCTAAATAAATTTAAAAAAAAAAATGACTTGAGCTTAGCCTAATAAAGCCTAAATAACTAACGACTATTTGATATGTTTTATATCAATTTTAATTTCAAGACATATTTTTGGTATTATATTTTAGCATTTTATTTTGTATTTTTAAGCACTATATGGGTTTTTTCACCTGAGATAAAGACATTTTATTTTATTTATTATTTTTTATTTTATTTAGCCGTTATCAATTATACAAAACGCCTTAAGCATTTAAAATGGATAGTGAGGGTAGTTGACGAGAATGTCTACGTAGTACCATTTTATTATACTACTGTTAAAAATTCATATAATAATAATAACGCCCAAAGATCACATACATATATCCTGGACCCTAATTAGGATTTCCTGTGTCTAGGGACACAGGAACTACGAGGACCATGGTCCCACAACACCCAAAGTCAGAACAAGTATTTGCATTTTTTTTTTCTGTGCACAAATACTTGTTTTGCCGCGGGAATCGAACCCACCGCCTCCGGGTTATGAGCCGACCTGCTCAACCACCATACCACAGAGGCTGTCAAATATGGGTATGTTGTAAGTACCAATCATTAGAGCGGCATAGTACTGCATTGTACCTATATTTAGTGGTACTTCCTATCGATAAATTTTTTGTTTCGGTGCTTTTCGGGAATATTCAAGGTGCTCTTTTTCTCTTCTTTTTTTCTTACGGGAATATATTAGGTGCTCTCTTTCCCTTTTTTTCTTATGGGTACACTTAGTAGGTTCTCCTTCAGGAATACTTTAAAAGTCCTTTTTTTTTAGGATATATTTTTCTGTTATTTTCTATGTGTTTTCTAACATAACTTTAGGTGTTTTTTGTATATATTTTATAAGGACACTTGAGTGCCTGTTTCTGGAATACTTTCGGTGCACTTTTTATTAATGTTCTTAGATCCGTTACTCTGTAAATACAAGCTTAAAAAACCTGTAACAAATCATCATCATCATCATCATCAGCCTATATTAGTCCACTGCTGGACATAGGCCTCTCCCAAGGCACAAATACTAAACTTAAAAAAGCGTAGATGTAACCACGTAGTTTAATATAATGGCGACTCTACACAACTGAATTGTACAATAAAATTGTCAAAGGGGGACTCAACCAATAGTAAATAATGCATAATACAGTTAAAAGTTTAAACTCCCTATTGACTGAGCAGTCCCGGGTGAGATGATAAACGACCGTTCTGTAGCAGTTCCTTGCTTTGGAATGATGTATTGAAGAAGTGCAGAAGTAAACCGACACCGTGTACCGTACCGTAGTACATATCTACAATTATTATTTATTCTGTGCTTAGAGCTTACTTTATGCTATGCTATATTAGTGGTTCAAAATTTTTTAAAGCATTATTTTTAATGGATTAGTGCTTTATAAAGGCATATGCTCGTTTTTTATCTGTGTTAAACATTTTTTATAAATTGATACCTATTGGATTTGATTACACACTAATGTAAACTTCATTTTAGCGTTTCTTGATACTTTTTATTGACGTCAGTTTTGATTCGCGACAGTAATAATTTATTGCTTTCGAATGAAGTGAATCGTTGTTATTTAAGCTTTGGGAACTACTTACATTTTTGAGAGTTTAAACTGCAAAATCATTTACGAATTTTTTAAAACAAATTTCGCATTATTTTCGTACACATTATTATAGCCTTGTCGCAAAATAAGATCCCCAGTATTAAGGGACCCATATACTTCCCAAATTTGTGTTTTTTCCGCTATGTGCACAAATAATTGTTTTGTCGCAGGAATCGAACCCATCGCCTCTGGGTTATATATGATGAGCCGACCTGCTCAACCACCATACCTCCTTTTGCTGATGCTGGACTTGCTGGAGAGGAATTAATTGTATTGAAAGAAACAGTCATCTAGTTGTACTTTCTTACAACACCCGCATAAATTATACCTACCTTGATATTTGTATATACCATCCATCTATGCAATTCCCTTCTCTCATGGGAATTACGATATTCACGGGGATACTTCTGGTTAAGACCACAGCTCATTATTATTCGGCTTGAGTCTTGGCACTTATATCTATTCGAAAGTTTCGAGTAATGTTATTGATATGACATCATACGTTTCTTTCGATTTTGCTTGTATTATTTGTTGTTTTTTTACATATCATTTACAACACATTTTAAGTTTTAAAAAATAGACTATATTTTACAATGAACATGTTATAATGAATCTGAAATAAATTTGCATAGCTGTTCTGTTATTATCGAATCAATTTTTTTGTATGACTCCTTTTCGTATCTTTTGCGATAATGAATTATTTATTTGTTTACTTTATTTACAATCACTTAGAATCACTTCATAAACCTTTTGTTTCGTTTTCATTGCTCAAAAGCTTTCTTATGAAAAGAGATGTCACTATTTCTACAGCTTTAAAACAAAGAGTAGTCAAACTATATTCCCAAAATAACATCTCAAAATGAATCGGTGTTTTTATCGGAAAACTTTAGGTGCTATAAAATTTACATTTTCTTTTAAGTGTTTCCTAATAATAAATAGCTTATAATCAAGATTTCACAGACAGTCTCCAGCATTCGTGATCATCTTTCACGACCATAATAGATTTAGAACATTGTTCAATTTCCAATCGCGGGTTGTGGAAGAAAAAGTTTCGCCAGGAACAAAGGGTTTCGCTTAAGGCGATGAAGCGCTGCATTTACACTCGGTTTTAATCAATGAAGTTGGATGAGAATCGGCCACAAAGGGAATTATTGAGTCGGGAAACGGGTGAGACTGGATGACAGCGGGGTCCAAGGCAAGGAAGAAAAACAGTGCAACAAAGCCTAGATACAATTATATCAACCGTGTAGGTAATGTTTTTTTTTTAATGTTTTGGCTCCACACTTTTGTATATTTAGCCAGTGTCAAGTAATTAATAATTTAGCAAGTCAATGATGTTTCACGCAAATATGTGTCAAGTCACAGTCGAAGTCATAGTCAAGTCATAGTCCAGTCAAAGTCATACTCCTAGTAAAGTGGTGGCAACTTTACTTGAAGCTTCTATGGAGTTTTGGAAACAACACGAAAAGAAACGTTTCACCATCATTATACCATTTTCCCACACTCACGCCTGCAATCCAGCACTTAACGAATAGAATGCCACCAATTTTATGCACTAACACTGAAAATAACACAAGTTTTGGAAAATAATACAATGCGGTGACGCAATCTTTTTCGCTTTCCCGCCAAAACTCCAGGTAATGTTCTACATAATTAAAATTATAATGTGTCCTGTTGGGTAAGGTAAGGAGTAAATATAAACCGAGTTATAATTGGGCTTATAGCGCCGTGTGTCACGCTCCTAATTTTCACAAAGATTGCGAGAAATTTAAACAATCTTATACAATATTAAATATGTACCTAGTTTATTATATTGATAACAAATATAAAACATTACGTCTTGTCCTTATAGGTAGTAAGTAACCAAAGAGTGTACGAGTACAAACCGCTACGCCGTAACATAGAATATGGGTTACAAAGGGTTGAACTTTGATATTTTTTGTAAAGTTCATCAAAATACGTAAGAAAAACTCTATCCGTATAAAACCCTTTTTTTCTGTCCTCTACTTCATAAAGGTAAGTATTTTATGGTAATCCACGACATTTAGGTCCGTATTACAGAACGATGATCGGTCATCGATCGGTGCTTAAGCAGAGATTTAAATCGATAATTGATCACTACTAGGTCGGTAGGACTTTGTTGCAAAGTTCGTCGAGGTTGGTACCGCCGCTTTGCCAGTTATTCTGCCGCCAAGCAGTAGTGCGCAAGCACTACTGTGTTCCGGTTTGAAGGGCACTTTAGCTAGTGAAATTACTGGGCAATTGGGACTTTATGATCTGATCTCACAGTCGAGTAATCTTATTACCAGACTGTGCTGTTGACTCAGGATGATGTGCGCAGTGCAGTGTTGCTCGAAACTATTTTGGGGTTCCGATTGACACTGTTCTGTTATGAGCAGCCGTGGCGCTTAACATCAGGTGAACGGCTAGCTCGTCAAATCATTCAGTAACATAAAAAAAAACTTTATGAATGAAATTCTGCTTGAGTACCGATCGATGACTGAGCATCGTTCTGTAATACGGACCTTACACCCTAAGTAAACGATTTTTCGATAACAAACCGACTTGCATACCTATCATCCTTTATCGCTGACAGCACAAACATTCGAATATATCGATTAAATTAATCGATCAAAATAATCGATTTGACTTATCGCCGATGACTTGCCCATCCGGCAGCTGCATTCAGTTGCAGTTATTGAGTTGTGGCGCAACCGCGGAGACGCCATTGAACAGGGTTTGTGGAAAAATTGCCTTCGCAACAATGACAGCGATGCCTGATATTGTTGAGAACGCTATATTGGGATCGGGATTGTGTTCGAAGTTCTCGAAACTCAATAACTTTTGTATGAACGCAGCGCAAAATCACTTAATACACGGTACAAAATTGCTTTAGCTTAGTGTCAGCAAAAATCTGAATTTTTCGATTTTGGTGATAAAATTGCCAACGTTATGGATTATGGGGCATGCATGCTCTTAGGACAGTAAAAATAGAATTTAACGTTGCATTGAATTTCCAGTCTAATTAAAATAATAATGACTTTAATTCCTTGGAAGTTGGGGTGGCCTTTGGTGTGGGACGCTACATGTGTCGACACCCTTGCGCCGTCACATCTTCCTGGAACACAAGTTAAGGCTGGCGCGGCGGCGAATTCTGCTGAGCAGCTAAAAAGGCGCAAATATAGTAATCTTGATAGCGGTTTTATATTTGCGCCTTTTGCAGTTGAGACACTGGGGCCTTGGGGACCGAGTGCTCACCAAATTTTTAAAGACCTTTCGAAACGTCTGGTTGAAGCCACACATGACCAAAATGCTGGCCTCTACTTCGGCCAAAGATTGAGCATTGCCATTCAACGTGGCAATGCTGCCAGCATAATGGGCACGTTGCCTACTGGTAGTGGTTTGTTTGATTATGTTCCCTTTTTATTGTTTTATGTTTATTAAATAATATTATGTTGTATGTTACTTTCAGGTATTATATCAAAGTATTTCAGTGTTTCATTTACTTATTAGTCATCAATTTTACTCATTAATATATATATATATATAATATATATATATATATAATTATATTATATATATATATATATAATTATATATATATATTATATATATATATATATTATATATATATTATATATATATATATATATATATATATATATATATATATATATATATATATATATATATATATATATATATATATATATATATATAAATGTAATATTATTTAATAAACATAAAACAATAAAAAGGGAACATAATCAAACAAACCACTACCAGTAGGCATATAAAAATGTGTTTTATTTTTATTCAACAGAAACATTAATATGTACAGGCACTCTATAAATAAAAAGTTACAAATAAAAAATATATTTAAAAAAAAAATCACAGTAACATCATAGAAAGTATAGGTAAAATTTGCTGCTGCCCCTGAATTCCACGTGCAACGTCCACGGGATCAACAACGTTTCTGTCCCCTTCGTATCCCAATTCCGTCCCGCTCCTATTCCAATTTCATCATTAAATATAAGTGCGAAAAACGATCACAGTACTTACATAACTTTATAGAAATTAATTTTCGAACTTTATAGAATCTCTTTGTGTTTGTTATATCATTTTAAAGAAAAAATAAAACTAGTGTTCTTATCTGAAACAAAAACTGGAAGTCCTAATAAAACTCAATATGAACAAGAGTTCTTCGAGAGTAATCTCCAGTGGTTCCCAAATTAGATTACATCGCGTGCTACGATATTTACATCCGCGACGCTATTTTTTTTGCGAATAGCTTCTTTCCATCAGGATGTTTTATTTCGCAATTTACTTTGAGCGAAATGTGACGTCATTTGTAAATGACAAGTTTTTAAGTCCAGCGGTTTGAGCTGTATGCAGTCGGGTCAGTCAATTTAGAAGATAACGAATGTTGATTAAGATAAGTTACTGCATTATATATCATTGAAAATTTCAGAATGGTATCCCCAACTCATGGATATACGCGGTTAACTCCGTTTTTCGAAAATATCGGATTTGTCCATCATCATATCTTTGAGTCGTCTTTTGTTATGTACTTTCGTTGAAATTAAATCTTTGTTCAAAAATGGAATGGTGGCAACGAATTTTTAATCTATTAATAATAATTAAAAAAAACGAGTGTGTGTAGATCACACGACTGAAGTAAAACTTCTTTGAGGTTTTGGCGGGAAAGCGAAAAAGATTGCGTCACCGCATCGTATTATTTTCCAAAACTTGTGTTATTTTCAGTGTTAGTGCATAAAATTGGTGGCATTTTATTCGTTAAGTGCTGGATTACAGGCGTGAGTGTGGGAAAATGGTATAATGATGGTGAAACGTTTCTTTTCGTGTTGTTTCCAAAACTCCATAGAAGTTTCAAGTAAAGTTGCCACCACTTTACTAGGAGTGTGACTTTGACTAAACTGACTTGACTATGACTTGACTTGATGACTTCGACTGTGACTTGACACATATTTGCGTGAAATATCGATAACTTGAAAAATTATCAATTACTTGACACTGGCTAAATACACAAAATTGTAGAGCCAAATCTTTCCATCTATCGGCTGGGTATAACTTTGTATTATTAATGTTACTATATTGACAATTATTGTAAATTGTCATTTGCCGGGCATATCAACATAATAACACAAATTTCTGTCAATCTTCATTGTCATCTTGACAATGAAGATCTACGTGAATCAACTTCAACTTCGGAGTTTTGGCGGGAAACGAAAAATGAAATGATGAAAAAAAGATCGCGTCACCGCATTGTATTATTTTCCAAAACTTGTGCTATTTTTAGTGTTAGTGACTATGACTTGACGAATCAACTTGAGAAATTAATTACTTGCCACTGGCTAAATACCCATTCACCTCGCATTCACCAGCTTACTCCCCAAGTCAAGCATGCCTTAAGAAGTTTTACTTAAAAAAATCTAATAATTTTATTCATATCATCAGATAATTTTCTTTAAATAAACCTTTTCAAAATGAGGTGCTTACCTAAATTGCTGAACGATAATTATGTTCTCTGAAAGCGATATCATTTTGAGTGTGAGCTCAGCACTCAGCCGGCACATTAACGCCGTATCAGCGCATTACTAAAGCAAATATCAGGGCCCTGCAGTAATCCCTCGGTTACTATTCGGTGGCGTTGGGGAGCGAACCGATGCACGATCACGTACTGAGTATGAAAATAAAACCGTGCTTAATGGGGATCTAAGGTGCTGCTTACGTGCAAAAACTCGATGACTAATAAATTTTGTAGAATTAAAAATTTGATTAATAGAGCTTGATAATACTTATCACAGTACGTATTTTTGATACCTATCGGGTTTTTTTAACTAAAATAACTGGCTTTGTGATTCTATATGAGGCTGATAGATTCTAGCTTTAAGGAATAAAAAACTGCTCATTAATAATAAAAAAAAATTTTAGTAGCATTTTAGGGTTCCACGGCTTCGAAATTCGGGAGCTGTAAGCACAGGGGCGGATTAATAACCTGACCCAATGACTCAGAAGTCGCAGAACGGCTCAATCAAGACCTGATTACACCCATCCGCCTATTTATAGTGCGGTGAATAGAATAGAAAGTCATTACGTTCTGTTCGTAGGTTCGTCGGATCGTAAGTTCGTAGGTTCGTATGATATATAATAATGTTGGAAATCCTAAGTGGTTTTAGTTTTAAAAAAATAAGTTTACAATCAAGCTAAGAATATTTATTAAGATTTACTAAGAACCGACAATAATTAATAGCGTGATTTTATAAAACGTCCGTCGCCTCTGAGCGCTGCCCGAAAAGTGAGCCCGAGCCTTCTTCGTCGCTCGTATATATACTACGCCGCTTGCATCAGCTCCCGAAGTGAAGTATTTTGTAACAATAATATATATTATTTGGTAAGTTCGTTCTTAGATCATAGTTCTATAGAAAAATTGAATTTTTACAAAGTACAGGTTGGAGTTTTATACAAGAATTCGCCTAAGTAGGTACCACACAGTTTACCAGATACTCTGCCGCTAAGCAGTGCCTTGAAGGCCACTGCAGCTGTTGAGAATACTGGGCATTTAAGATTGTGTGAAACACCACATCATAAATTTATAATTAAAAAATGAACAAAGTGTAACGGTGGGCGGTAGTAGTTACCTAGTTAAAGAATAAAGACACCCGTGTGTGCCCCCTTGACACTTGTGTGCCCTTATACCGAAAAAAAAACTAACCAAAGTTCTAATATCATCCAATAATAGTAAAGCTCGCAAATTCTACGCTGCCGAACCATAGACAGCAATAAAACAACATCGGATCAATCCATACAAATGCCAAATTGCCAATGGCAATGTCCAGCTGTAATAAGCGTCAGCAAGGGGCTAGCTATCATTACGATCGCATTGTCGAAACGATTCGTAACTTATTAGATGTTGCCAGCTTCTGCACGCGTGGACTACGTTTTATCGCAATAAAATGTATTCTACGTCCATGGTTTGTAATTATACACACTTATAATAATAATCTTAATATATAAAAATGAATTTCTATTTCCGTTGGTCATCGCATCACGGGTGAACGGATAGAATAATTTATGAAAGAAAAAGTTAAGAAAGTATGGAACATTTTCATTTTTGGGTGAAACCGCAGGGCACAGCTAGTTTATTTAAAAAAGAGTCCACCCGACTTTAAATCCCACCGCATTTGTTTATCACAAAAATGAGAACATCGTCAATGTAGAATTCGAAATACATAATAAGGATAACTCATAAACTAACCATCAGATCTTGCTCAAATTGAAATTGAACTTTCAAATACAAAAAAGAATCATCAAAATTAGTTCACCCAGTCGAAAGTTCTGAGGTAACAAACATTTGAAAAATACAGTCGAATTCAGAATCTCTTATTTTTTTAAAGTCTGTTGAAAAAGGTTTCTCATAAAAAACAAGTATATAAAGCTTGTAGAAGGGTAAGCGACCTATGCTACGTCTCGTGGTCGCAAGAACTCAAGTACTAATTTCTTTACGAAACGAGGAAATTTATGCTACATGCAAAAAACTAAATTTATGTGTGCCCACGGACACATAATATTGTTGAGGGGGTGGACCATTAACATTAGTAACACGTGATGTCGCATTTGTACTTCGATTCCGATTCGACACCAAAATGTAGTTCCTTAATTACGTTCACCATACACTGCTTGATTTGGAGCGGACTGATTGCTATCAGAGCTGTTTGTGTTTGAAATATACGGAAGGTCGATTTGAGAGGACGTTCAAACTAAATTTACTAATTCTTGATACATTGTAAATTATTTTCGTTTATGCAGTGCCGGTTTTAGCACTACCAGTGCCCTGGGCGAGATATTTGCGGCGCCCCCTAACTGCAATTTGAACCCATATGAAAAAAAAGGAAAGGATATTTACGTTCTATGTTCATTGATAACGTGTCCCTACAGATAAAATGAAACAACCATTAATAATGATAATAATAACGCCCAACGATCACATACATAGATCCTGGACCCTAACTAGGATTCCCTGTGTTTATGGACCCAGGAACTACGATGACCGTGGTCCCACAACACCCGGACTCAGACCAAGTATTTGCGCTTTTTTATTGTACTGTCACGGGAATCGAGCCTAGACCCTCCGGGTTATGAGCCGACCTGCTCAACCACCACACCACAGAGGCTGTCCCGCCACACCATAAGTAATAACAATGGTATTTTTCAGAAAATGTAGCGCGATTTGTTTGTCGTACTCAATATCGAAAGCCATTTTAGCAAAGTCCATTACCACAATGCCAATCATCGAAAAGCTATTTAATTAAAAGCCCATATCATGTTTCATACACGACTATGGGCGCGGTTGTCTACAATTTGTTGTTATTTCTGCGGGAACTCGGTTTTGTGACAAAAAGTATCGTTTGTGTACCTATATATTATGTTGGGTACTAATGTAAGTTATCTGTTTAATAGCAATAATAATAATAATAAATATAATATATATTTGCCATTTCTACGAAACAATAAATGTAAAAATCCTTTTGGTCGTTAAAATTGTTAATAAAACTGTAGAAAGTATATATGCGTTTCATTCATGTGCAATAAAATGTTGTAAAGTATTTAAAATAAATATATAAAATGTGATAAAACAACAAGACGTTTGAAGTTGTCAGCGGTTTTTTTTTATAATAATAATAATATGTGTGGAATCCACATATATTATTATCGTTAGCCCCAAACTAAGCAAAGCTTGTGCTATGGGAACTAGATAATTGATACAATACTTAGATAATTTTTTGTTTGTAAATACATACAATACAACACCCAGACACAGAACAAACACCTATGTTCATCACACAAATGTTTGTCCTGAGTACACAGAGTAGACTTACACAGAGTAGATTATAAAATAGGTAACTGTCATAATTGTTAGCAATAATTTAGCCTAATTAGTTTAATTATTTATTCTTGTTTGCCCTATTCAAATGAGATCTCAAGTGTCTTCATTCTAACAACAGTTGAAAGCTTTCTTTTGTCGCAGCATTCCTGTGAACTAACGACCCAGGCAATTACACGCACTAGTCAGTAATTAATCAGTATCACGCAACTTCAGAAATAACTTTACTGAACTTACAAACTGTATAAACAGTAAGGAAACTTCAAATATCAAAACTCAACGCTCATAATAATAATGATAAAATGTAAGATAATAATGAATATATAGGTACATAAATACTTTTTTTAAACATGACACAAAACAATTATAGTATAGAAGAATATACATAATATACATATCTTTGACTATATTGACTGGCCAGCTCAGTTAGCTCTGCCTTCTGAACTGTAGGTTGTGGGTTCAATTCCCACCCAGAACAAACATTTGTGTGATAAACATCGATGTTTGTTCTGTGTCTGGATTTTATATTGTATTATATGTATGAATTTACAAACAAAAAGTATTTAAGTATTGTATCAGTTATCTGGTTCCCATAATACAAGCTTTGCTTAGTTTGGGGCTAGATGGCGTTTTGTGAGATGTCCACACACATATATATTACACATATTATGGTTAAGATAATATTCATATTTACATAAACACTTTTTTATAAACAAGTCAAAAAACAAATCTAGTATTAGAGCATAAGATAGAATCTTGCTTAAGCTTAATTGTCACAATGAGCGTTTTTTTGCTACTATACAACATATCGGCGCAAAAGCGTAGTGACATCACCGTTTTTAAAAAGGATCCTGAAGCCACCACTTCCATCATACATATATATTATGTACAGAACTCAAAAAAACATACATAGCTATAGATATTCTCGTCTGTCCACCCTTAAGGGAGCAAAAGTTTTATCAAAAAAGGGGATAAAATACTAGTCAACTGACTAGTTTTAGTAAACATATATTTATATGTTTTTTTCAGTATTTTCAATGCATGTTTTACGAAACGTATGCTTGAGTGAGTAACTAAACAACTTATTTTTTTTTATTGTTTGATAGGCTTGCGTTTGACCTCTATCGCACCTGATGGTAAGTAACGATGCAGTCTAGGATGTATTACAATAATATAATAATCTATTATGTACTTCCTATTTTCCAAATAAAAATTAACTCGGGTCTACTATCTAATGGCACCGAGGCCCGAAAAGGCCTGGTGGTTAATGCAAGTGCAACTCCATCTTGCTCCATCTAGGCAGCGGGGCGGGCGGGTCACGGGGGGGTTTTAGTTGGTTTGAATCCCACATACCCATCACCCCTGTGGTGGCAGATAAGAGCGAGGGCAAGTCCCCCTAAAAAAAAGAAGGGGTTCTACTAAGGTTTTAAGGTCTACGAATATGATCATCGCGTAAGATAACTTACTGCTTATGATTTGTACTGCGATATTTGAGTGAAGCTAACCGAACTATTTTGTTTACAAACCACTTAATTAAGAGGCTGTCGGGCGCCTACGAACAGTTTTGTACAGATTAGCGCGCACGCGATTCTAATAAATAGGTAGATTTATAGATAGCGAACTGATACCGTGTAAGACGCTTGCAAGAATTAATTTAGATATAGGCTAGTTTTGATAAAAGTTATAAAGCGGGCATGGCTCAGTGATAGCTCGTCCGGCTTAGAATCTAATGCAGCATTGGTTCGAATTCCGTTCGGCCGTTCTGCAAATGTTTAGGCCCAAGCTGAGGCGCGCACCCCTGGGTTGCGCTTGAGCTAGTTGCCTCCCTCTTTTGATGGCTGGGTGACTTAAGTGCCTGCCCTCCCGCCCAGTGACGTTGCTGTAAAGACCGGTACAGGCCAAAAGCACGTACTAGTAGTAGTACAAGTACTAGATTAGCAGTTATTTTTTGAAGCAATTATAGCTTCAAAAAATAACTGCGAAGCTAGGACTTTTCTTACGACGACTTAACATAGATAAACATATACATATATAGGTTTCCAATCATCACGAATTCGTTCCACAACAAGCGATCCCTAACTAAAGATATGAACATGTCATCTATACAAAATTCAAAGTCCTGACTGAATGACTGACTTATATATAAACGCACAGCCTAAACCGCGGGTCCTAGAGACTTGAAACTTGGAGGGTGTGTTCTTTGTATAGTGTAGGTATCCACTAAGAAAGGGTTTTTCGAAGTTCCACCCCTAAGAGGGTGAAATGGATGGTTGAATTATCTATGAAAAAATTTCTTCTTTGTTCCCAATAGGCCATGCGGGCGAAGCCGCGGGCAGAAGCTAGTGTTCATAATCTTTAGTCAGAAATCGCTATATCCAAGAACTAAAAAAAAGCTTTATCCAAGTTTTTATGTAGGTGCATCAAGTACAACTGCAAGACTTTATAAATTATAGGGCGCAATGATATACAAATAACAACTGAAATGTAGTACGTGTAAACGTAAGCTCTCGGGAGGGAACGAGTAAATCAACTATTTGCGTTCGGTGCGCATGCGCAGGCGAAATGTTTCGTGTCTTGCGAATGCACGATTTTAGTTCCTACAGATAGAAGTCGGACTATTTATTATACAGGAGAATCTATTTTTCCATTTTTAAATAAATAAATAATATAATAATAAATATATTTTAAATAAATAAATAAATAATATATAATATCAGTCTTTCTGAACATAAATAAATAAATATGTGTGGACATTTTACACAGCGCCATCTAGCCCTAAACTAAGCGAAGCTTGTATTATGGGAACCAGATAACTGATACAATACTTAGATACTTTTTTGTTTGTAAATACATACATAGAATACAATATAACACCCAGACACAGAACAAACACCTATGTTCATGACACAAATGTTTGTCCTGGGTGAGAATCGAACCCACAACCCACAGTTCAGAAGGCAGGGTTACTACCAACTGAGCTATCGGGCCAGTCAGTTTTTTACATAGACTAGAGGGAGAAATTGACAATAATAATAATAATAACGCCCAACGATCACATGCATAGATCCTAGACCACAACTAGGATTCCCTGTATCTAGGGACCCAGGAACTACGAGGACCATGGTCCCACAACACCCAGACTCGGGACAAGTATTTGCGCTTTGTTTTCTCTGCACAAATACTTGTCATGCCGCGGGAATCGAACCCGCCGCCTCCGGGTTATGAGCCGACTCGTTCAACCACCACACCACTAAGGCTGTCATAATGAGTATAAATAGTATCAACTATTTGGTGCGTATACGTAGGTGATATGTATCGTGTCTTGCATTTTTAAATTTAGAATGGACATACGTTTGACAACATTTTACCTGATATGAAATGAGAATGTTGTCTAAGGTAGGGCACGATTGAAAATAACGTATAACAGAAAATATTACCTATTACAATAATTTAAAAATATTCGAATTTCCAAATATTATGTTTTACACAGAGTTAACTAAATATATAATGGCTTATAAATGAAATAAAAAATAGTAAGTTGTTTGCCACTACACATTCATTATAAGAATCCTCCTGTATATCGCCATTCCTGCGCGGCTGCGCGTGCGCCGGTGTCGTTAGCGACGGACGCCCCCGCGCGGCGCCGGCGCGGCATTGTCACGTCGTAATTTACACCTACGACCCGCTAAAAAACAACGTCTGCGTCGCTTTCGATCTGGAAATGTCATTTGGTTTTGTATTCCTTTTTACAAATTTCTTCTGAATTGGTCTGTGATTGCCTTTACATATGTGGACTGTTCCATTTAATTTAAAAACGAGACTAAGTTTGAACTTCTTTGTTTGGTTTTGGCCCCACACTTTTGTGTATTTAGCCAGTGTCAAGTAATTGATAATAATTCACCACCATTATACCAATTTCCCACAGTCATGCCTGTAATTCAGCACTTAACGAATAAAACGCCACCAATTTTATGCACTAACACTGAAAATAACACAAGTTTTGGAAAATATTACAATGCGGTGACTTGATCTTTTTCGTTTTCCCGCCAAAACTCGAGACTAAGTTTAATTGTACGTTTTAATAATAATAATCATAATAATAGATCATGGACCCTAACTAGGATTCCCTGTACCTATGGACTCAGGAACTACCTGGACCTTGGTCCCACACACAACACCCAAAATCAGAACAAGTATTTGAGCTTGTTTTCTGTGTATAAATACTTGTCCTGCTGCGGGAATCGAACCCGCCTTTCAGATTACGAGCCGACCTGTTCAACCACCACACCAAAGATGCTGTCAAATTTGTCGGGTTTCTAGAGACGACGATTTTGTATACGGATGGAAAACTCCATCAAAAGAGTGTTTTCTAAGTATGAATATTCCGCCTCGTAGTTTTAACAGGAGTGGCGATATACAGGCCATCATTATTGCACTACCGCATTAAGCCTTCCACAATACACCAGGGTTAACTGGAAGAGAATGCTCGATAGCATTAAGTTCGCCTATGTACCTTCAATTGGTGTTTGTTTGTGCAATAAATAATTTTCTATCTATTCTATCTATACAGAAGGATTCTTATTATTAATGTGTAGTGGCAAACAATTTACTTTTTCGTTATCTATTTTGTTTTATTTCATACATTTTCAGACACATCGGATTCACATTTAAATCACATTTATATGAATCCTTTTATTTATCAAAACAGAGGGAACATTCGCCGAGGCTATTATAAGCGCTATTAAATGAATTGCCCAAGACTGCTTTATGTCGCTATAAATTATGAACATTCACTGGTCGTTTACCAGTGTAAATGTAGCTTTATTTTATTTTTTGTAATATAACTTCAACCGTGTAGGGTTTTAAGTGTTAAAGCCGTAAGTTGCGTTTTATTGTAAGAGAGTAATTGGAGAATTGAATGAGAGAGGTTAAAATAAATATTGTACATCAACTCCAGAGTAAGTAGTTTATTTTATGGTTTTCGTTAATGTACGATTAGGCCAATAGGTCAGTAATAATTGAGATTAACCTCGCAATAAATTCTGATCCAATTTTATCAGGGAAAAGTTACTGAGAGCCCTAAAGCGCATAATTTCCGAGATATCATATACACAAATATAAGTATATATCTTTCATCATTTAGGATATCGGTGTAAGTCTGTTCCGTGGCTTCACTAAACGGTCCTAACGGAAGACCAGCGCCGGTTCGTAAGAACTAGCACCATGCTGAGTTGGGGCCGGTTTGTGACAAAACTAAGAAATCGACATTATTTAGTACTTTTCGTGTTAATGTTTTTGTTTTGTTGCAACTTAAATTTTTTTCTTTCTTAAAAAGACCCAAATTATATTTGTCAGGAAGCTGGGAGTGAGTTCCATTCCTGGCAGTTAGCAGTTCATGGTGATCCTATTATGGAAAACGTTTCATTTTTAATAACAGCACAGCACAGAATATCTAGTAGCAGCAGTAGAGTTTGAAAAAGTAAAGTTTGTTTTTATTTTATTTTTTTTGTATTTCTTTTACAAATATACGTGATACCTCTACGTATATTTGTCGTATAACATCCATGCCACATTTTTTCCGAATTTACCCCCTGCCCTATAATATATCACGGGCGACCCCATCATGAATTCTATCTCCTTATCTCGCATTGGTATCTGGTAACTGGAGAACTGTGTTTGATCGATGGCCGCTACCTCCTGACTAGGGATGTTATATAAAAACGAAAACCGGCGAATAGTTTCTTTTTCAAGGCCTCCTAAAAAGGATTTTTTTTAAAGTATTTTGGAGATTTTATGTGCACTAATAACACATATAAAGCCCATATTATTTGCTATGTCGTGTTTTTTCTTAAATAATTAAGTAGATACTTATTTGTGCTTTTTTGAGGGACGCAAGTATACAACATTGACGTAACTAGCTGACCCGGCGACTTGATTTCCACCATAGGCCGTGCGTCGATCCGTCAGTCAGTCATTCAGAACAAAACATTTTATATGTATAGATTTAAAGCTCTCTTTAGCTTTTTATAACTAAACGAGCTTCTGCCCGCAGCTTCGCCCGCGGCGTGGCCTACGGGAAAATAATTCTAAGGGTGGAATTTCGAAAAATCAGTCAGTCAGTCACCTTTGAGTTATATATATTTAGATAAGCGTTTTTAAATTCAAAGAGGTGGTAACCCTACCCTTTGGCACGCTGATGTAGTAAAATGTGATGAATTTGTAACCGCAATGACTTGAAAGCTGATACTGCGTTTTAAAAAAGGACTAATGATGTTCGTGTTGGTAATGAAGAAGGGTTGATATATTTTTACACATTGACGGATTTGTGATACGCTCCCATGAGATTATTGATTGCACGTTATAGTGGGACTCGAAGCCTCGTACTTTAGTACCTACTATTTAAAGTATCCCATCACTTTAGGTCTTACTTTTGTTTTGGTTTTGGTTCCACACTTTTGTGTATTTAGCCGGTGTCAAGTAATTAATATTTATATATGTATGAGTCTAGTCAAGTCATACTTCCAGTAAAGTGGTCGGAACTTTACTAGAAGCTTCTATGGAGTTTTGGAAACAACACGATAAGAAAAGTTCCACCACCATTATATAATACCACTTTCCCACACTCATGCATGTAATCCAGCACTGAACGAATAAAATGCCACTAATTTTATGCACTAACACTGAAAATAACATAACACAAGTTTTGGAAAATAATACAATGCGGTGACGCGATATTTTTCGTTTTACCGCAAAAACTAGCTTTAGGTCTAATTTTGAAAATGAATTTGAATGTGATTTATTTTCCGAACAACACTTTACCGTCTTTTGTTTAGGCGTTATTATGGGAAAATTGGTGCTATATTGTGGTGATATTAACTTCAAAATTTTATGATAATCTCTTACTAGAATAAGTTGCAGAGGCACTCGAAACTATAAAATTTAAAATTTCACGTACTACTGCACTGCACACTTCATCCTGAGTCACCAGGTTGACTGATTGACTGACTGACATAGTGATCTATCAACGCACAGCCCAAACCACTGGACGGATCGGGCTGAAATTTGAAGTCAATCTCGTGAACGGGTGCTGCTGGCGGAAGCTGGTTTGCTCGGTGGTGTACGCACAATTAGAAATAAGTACTTATGTTTATGTGTTATTGGCTGTATTGTCCGCCCTGTATTATATATATGTTCATGTTAATAATAGGCTTAATTAATAAATATAAAAAATAATCTAACAAAAAGCACGGACCCAGGTGTCTGTGGGAACGCAGTAAAAAAAAACTGATGTTAGAAATAGGCTGATGAAGAAACACGTAGATACTTTGCTATGGCGATTGATAAAATATGATTCAACCATCGACTACACAATTTCAATAAGCTAACCTGATAAATATTAAAACGAACGAGTGGGTTCTATGCATTGTATGCAGAGTAGGACAACTATAGAGACTTAAATGACAATGAAAAACAAACAACTCAAAGCTGGGTTATAATGATGTTATTAAGCTTTTAACAAACTTTTTAGACATTTACTTTAAAAAATAGTAGTAATGTACAACAAAAGTGTCGTAACGGACTGGCCCGTTAGCTCTATTGGTAGTATCTCTGCCTTCTGAACTGCAGGTTGTGGGTTCGATTCCCACCCAGGACAAACATTTGTGTGATGCACATCGATGTTTGTTCTGTGTCTGGGTGTTATATTGTATTCTATGTATGTATTTACAAACTAAAAGTATCTTAGTATTGTATCAATATCAGTTGTAATCTGGTTCCCATAGTACAAGCTTTGCTTAGTTTGGGGCTAGATGGCGCTGTGTGAAATGTCCACAGATATTTATTTATTTATTGCTTAAGTAATCGAGATTTGTTATCAATCGCCGCCTGCCGCGGGAATCGAACCCGCTGCCTCCGGGCTATGAGCCAACCTGCTCAACCACCACACCACAGAGGCTGTCCACAGGCAGGCTACATAATGTTATTGGACTCTAGTTAATTCGGTAACGAACAACAAACAATAGTTCGAGCTAATTACTTTGGTCACTACATTTATAAATCAATCGCAATCACATCATAAACCTTATCATGCATCTGTGCCCTAATTTCCAATAATGGACTTACCATTAGAAGCCGGTCGCTCATAAATCCTTATCAACGGCAGCGGTGTGTTTATATTAGTCCTGTCCCTTTTACACACGTTTCTACTAATACAAATTGATTTGGATTCAAATAGAAAGAAAGAGAAGGAAAATCATTTATTAAACACAATACCTAACAAAAATATTTTACTAGAATATTACTCCCAAATAAAATACAGATGTATTAAAAATAAGACAAAAATGGAAGTAAAAGAGTAATGCCCGTCTACAATAAGTTTGACAGCTTCTAAGATCGTACTTTTTTTTGTTTGGTTTTGGCTCCACACTTTTGTGTATTTAGCCAGTGTCAAGTTATTGATAATATCTCAAGTTAATTAATATCATACAATGTGTCAAGTCAAGTCACAGTCCAAGTCATCAAGTTAAGTCATAGTCTAGTCAAGTTATACTCCTAGTAAAGTGGTGGCAACTTTACCAGAAGCTTCTATGGAGTTTTGGAAACAACACGAAAAGAAACGTTTCACCATCATTATACCATTTTCCCACACTCACGCCTGTAATCCAGCACTTAACGAATAAAATGCCACCAATTTTATGCACTAACACTGAAAATAACACAAGTTTTGGAAAATAATACAATGCGGCGACGCGATCTTTTTCGTTTTCCCGCCAAAACTCAAGATCGTATTTATATACCTAGTCCCCGGTTTCATTTAATTTAAATTCCAAACTTCGCAGTAAGAACTAACTACAATATATAGGTACTGTACTTTGAAGGTTGACAATCGCTGACTTGCGATCTCTGAATAAATAAATATTTGTACACATTTTACACAGCGTCATCTAGCCCCAAACTAACCAAAGTTTGTACTATGGGAACCAGATAAATGATACAATACTTAGATACTTTTTGTTTGTAAATATATATACAATATAACACCCAGATACAGAACAAACATTGATGTTCATCACACAAATGTTTGTCCTGGGTGGGAAACGAACCCATAACCTACTGCTCAGAATGCTGAGCTGCCGGGTCAGTTAAATGACGATAAAGACGATCATAACAAAAATGAATATACACAAAGACGAACATAGGACCTCTTCCTTTTTAGAAGTCGGTTAAAAATCAATTCTCTCATCTTTCCGCAGGCTGCGTGGGCATCGAGCGTCAAACATGAGTCAATCGTAGACGAAACGGAAACGTCTCATACATAATGCAACGTCGCCTGAGGGATAATCGGGTTCGATACCAGTTTGTTAGTCAAATAAGCTATTGTCAGTATTGATATTGGAAAGGGTGGGACGTAGGTATAGTGTAGAAGAGCGACGAATCGGAGTATAATAAAACAATAATAATAACGCTCAACGATGACTTACATAGATCTTGGACCCTAGGATTCCCTGTGTCTCACGTAAACAAACAAAGCTATAACAATAAGATAAACGAATGATTTAATAAACAAGTAACAGACTTGAGACTTATACCGTTTTCTCATGGATGCCATTGTCAGAACTGAACCAAATTGAAATGGGACTGGACGGTTCACCCAGTCGAAAGTTCTGAGGTAATAAACATAAAAAAGAAGTCGAATTGAGAACCTCCGCCTTTTTAAGAGTTGGTTAATAAAACAACAATCATTTTTCCCCAAATAAAAGCTTGTACCTTAAAAAATATTAGGCTATGATTATTAAGTTCGTCCATCGACTCGTGTGTTCTAATATTCTAGTCGGCTCACGTAGCATTCAATCAAACAACCTCTTGTTTACAAATAGACTCTGAGAAGAATATTAATTAAACTTTTCTAATGGAGTTTCATTAATTCATCTTTGTATTATAGCTTGATGTTTGCTATTGTGGATAATAAATCTAAATCAATGGGAACTTGGGCAAAAATTAACATTTTCAAAAATATTAGTTGTTGTTGTCATCAGTCCAATAATTTCCCACTGCTGGGACCCGGGTCTCTAACATGGAGTGTGGCCAAGTGCGGGTTGGTTTCGTTACCTAATTTTTTGATTTATGAACGTAGCGGTTACTAACGATATTCTCTTTACAATTCTAAGAGCGAGTGTGAATTCCACGTATTTCTTAAAAACATTGATGGCTGAATAGGATATGAACCTGGGTGCGTAGACGTCGTACGGGTCAACGCTGAGCTACACTCGCTAACATTAAAACATAATCATGGTACGCTCAATTAAATATCGTACAATTTACGCACAACCAGTAGGTAAAGAAAGTTACACCAAGAAAATATATTGCAGTATTAACAATTAAGGCAAAATTACCTACTTATTTTAATTACAAATTCTCATACCAGACCGTACTTATTAGCTTTAACGCGGGCCCATTTAAATAATTTAAATTAGAGGCCTACCGAAATCCATTACTACCCCCTTTGCACGGCTTTCCGCAGCAATAAACTGGACACTAACTACTAACTGCCCTCATCCGTACTTAACTAAAGAAAACTGGTAATTTATACCTAACGCATTACCCCAATTGCCCACTGTACCTTACACTTAATAATTGTGAATATACAATTTCAACCGTAACCTTAAAAGTTAGAGCTGAAATTTGGTTGTAAAATGTTTGTTGTTTTAATTCGTATAGGCCAGTGTCCTTTCGGTCCGATGAACATCGGGTCTGGGTGCTTAATTACGTGATAGCAGTCGGTTTTAGTGGCAACCCTACTAAGTGTTTCGCACGTGTGCGATTTTAGGACTGCCACAGCCTGGGCAGATTACTTATTTGAGTTTTCCCTTTTCCACTTTCAGAGGCTAAGATGAAGGGAGTTTACTTACTCTGTGTCGTTTCTTTAAGTTGGTACTTATACCAAAGCAATTCAAGTAACGACCATGTGTTGGTTTGACAATACAATTTAGGGGAATGGAGGGTTTGTCTTAGATTTGGAATATCTTCCTTTTGATTAATTCGGTCCTAATGGACTTGCAATGGAACTGGAAACTTTGAAGTAATTTTCTGTGTTGGATTAGGGAAACTATACAATACATTCGGGAAAGCCGCATGAAGTTTGAACGTCGTTTATCTTGTGGGGCACAGGGCTCTTTGTCTAATATTATTATATTGCAGTGCAAAGTATGTAACTTCGTTTATTTGTACCTATGCATAGGTAACTTTTACTCTTCTTCTTTTTACTTACGAATCTTTGCTTTTGACTTTTATACAGAACGCAAACTGTTCTGGGGGGTGACCTCAAAAGGAATTTCAATCCTAGTCACAGTTCAAGTCAAGTCAAGTCATAGTCTCGTCTAGTCAAGTTATACTCCTAGTAAAGTGTGGCAACTTTACCAGAAACTTCTATGTAGTTTTAGAAACAACACGAAAAGAAACGTTTCACCATCGTTATTCCACTTTCCCGCACTCATGCCTGTAATCCAGTACTTAATGAATAAAATGCTACCAGTTTTATACACAAACACTGAAAATAACACAAGTTTAGGTAAATAATACAATGCGGTGACGCGATCTTTCTCGTTTTCCCACCAAAAAAAACAAAAAAAAAAGTCTTGCATGTTTGTACTAAAATTTGACAATGAAGACCCACAGACTATACAGCGTGCTGGAACAAGAGGACTGGGGAGCGTACAATTTTATGTACGCTTTGAAAATTGTAAGTATAGAAGTTTGAAGTTGTAATTTTCAACAGTAGTCAATTTCTTGAATAATTCTGTTATACTGTTGAAAATTGCTGTGAATAACGGTACTGAATTGTAATGTTCCTTAAAATACGCTATAAATACATCCAATTTTGTATCAAAATCTAATTTCCAAAGCTAAATTATAACGCGGATGTTCGGACGATAAATTATAACATTTTATTTTCATTCCATAATGATACACGCCCGCTGGCTGTGATTTGCAGAAATAAATCTGTTAACTAAACATTTTAGTCGCTGAAGCTTATTACGCAATACGTTTCTGAGTTGAATTAGCTAATGGAAATGTAATGAAATGTTTTTTAATGAGACTGATATATGATAAAAGGTTTCTGACGTGTATTGGGAAAGCGTATCTTAGTTTTCAATTATATAACACCTATATTATCTCCTACACAAACATTTTCGATTTGCTTTACTATAATAGCAACAAGGTACTGGGATCTGTAATACTTGCTAATAGGAATTGTAATAGAAAAACTCACTCTGACTGTAGCTTGGGGTACCCCGTACGACTTTCAAACCGACGCTGGTTCTAATATCACTCGGCCCTACACCAATATCTTTTTAAGATATGTGCGGAAATTTCACTCGCTACTTTTCACTGTGAAGAAAAACATTATGGGAAAACCGGCATATTCAAGAATCGCAAAATTTGAGTACATATCAGTGTTATCCACAATCCCGTACTTGGCTAGTATGGTGGATTTTTTCAATCTCAGTTTTAAAAAATGCCCGAGTCTTAGCAGTGTGAACGTATGGCTAATGACGATTAGAAAAAAATATAGAAAATAGAATATAGGACATAATGGATGTTGAAACTCATGATTTTGTATTGTATAGTATCATGTAAAAGGATTTAATTGTAAGAGGCCCTAAAAAGACGAAAACAGTATCCATTGACTACAACGACCACAAAGGATTTGAAAAGGAAATCAACTACAGAAAATACGCAACGGTATACGATCCTAATCCTATTTTACTCAATCCAGTGGTTCGACAGGAGTTGACCACACTTTGATCTCTCGTAGTCGAATGGTTCGCTCTTTTGTCGACCAGTTTATAGGAGGGAGGGGGTGGAGGGTAGGTCTGCTGAAATTGGACAGGAAAGGCGTGAAGGGGACGAGTGAGTGACATTTGCGTAAGCGTCTGCACGCCCTAGAGATTAGCTGTGATCATTCCTTGGGCTAGGAGTTACGAACAAGGAATGCATGGAGACTATTCAAAAATGTTTTAGCTATTTATTAATTTTATTGTGAATATTCAATCATTACTGTTTCAGGCTTATTCAGAAAGACTGCTCCATTGACAACTGGTAAATAATATGTGAATTTCGTAACCTGAAAAAAGTAATTACAAGTTTTTGTAGTATTACAAAATTTGTAATTCCTATTTACAGTCTGTTTCGTCTTACAGCTGCATGGAAAACGCCTCCCTACCCTTCTTGTACTCCCCACAGCTCTTAATAGGCTCTTAACAGCCAGTCAGCCTACATTTTTAATGCAATACAGCCCAATGGTTGTTTGCAGTAAAAATTTAGGGCGCCTAACATTGCGTCACGTATATATACATATATACTTACATATTGTTTACCATATTATACCCAGTACTAACTGACTCTGTGTTCCCGATAGGTCCTGAAACGGATTAACTTCATGTAGACAGCCGATCATAAAAAGTCATATTTATTCTGCAGCGTGTGGGAAGCGACTTCTACAAGACAGTTTCATACAATGACCATAAATTATAGTCCATTCGTGAATTTCACAGTACTCTTTCAGTGCGAAAAAAGTTCCGAAGTCTGAATCTATGGAATCCCTTCAAGCATATAAAACGTAAAATAAATAGCATGGAACTAGATGAGAATATTCTATGGTTTTTTTGTGAACTGAAATAGGCTCAGTAGGGCCACAGTTGAATTGTATCGGTCGTAGCAGAGAAGTTGTAATGGTCGCAATCAGCCAGACTTGAGGCGGAATTGGGATAGCGGGATACCCCATAATCTAGCCGCAGATGAGAGAAGCAAATTATTCCAACTGACGTTGACTTTGTACTTTTGTGTTGATAAATGGGCTAATTTAAAGGATACCAAGCAACAAAATTTATTCAACTATTATTTATTCTGTTTATATATTTGTTAGACATTTATTATTATTAAAATTTTGGTTTTTGTGTTTTTGAGAGTTAGATATTTTATTAGATGTACTTGAAAATTACGCATAAATAACCTGACCGCCCACGTAGAGCCTAACTGCAAGACCTAAACTAAAAACAGATTCATCCGGATTTTTTAAAGTTTGTAAACAAAATATCCCAGATTAACTAATTATAGTAAATGACAAAATTATTAACAGAACAACAAAGTAATACCAACATCAGGCTAAATAAACTAGAGTAGGCATATTTTGGCAGGTTGTTTTGAAAATGTTTATGAAAATATAAATAGAAACGATGCAAATCTCTGTGGCCCGTTTGTAGATCGCAGTAAAGGGCCAAACTTTCTTCTCGGTTCGACTATTTATTTGGCAATTTGTTATGAAACGAAACATTTTCGATTTAACTCTGGGGCTGGTTTTACCATGACTTAAGTATCTACATTAATTTTGTACAATTTTAGGTGTAGTTCCTCGGACTTCTGAAAATCATTAATCAGGAACTTAAAAAAAGAAAGAGAACCGTGGAATATATACGGTGTCAAACAGAACGGTGCAAAAAATCGCTATGACTATGAATCGCATATGAGTCTAGAACTAATTGGCATTGATTCTAACGATTTATTTATCGTTCTAAGGTCCGTATTACAGAACGATGCTCAGTCATCGATCGATGTTCAAGCAGAGATTTCATTCATAAAGTGATCAATTAGTAATAATAATAATATAATAATATGTGTGGACATCTCACACAACGCCATCTAGCTCCAAACTAAGCAAAGCTTGTGCTATGGGAACCAGATAACTGATACAATACTTAGATACTTTTTTGTTTGTAAATACATACATAGAATACAATATGACACCCAGACACAGTACAAACACCTATGTTCATCACACAAATGTTTGTCCTGAGTGGGAATCGAACCCACAACCCACAGTTCAAAAGGTAGGGCTACTACCAACTGAGCTATCGGGCCAGTCATTAGTGAATGAAATCTCTGCTTGAGCACCGATCGATAACTGAGCGTCGTTCTATAATACGGAACTAAAAGTGTTGGTTTTGCACCGGCTGTCAAAACTATACTGAAATAAGACGTGTGTTTGTGTGTGTCTGCATGTTTGACACCGTTTATACTCAACGGTCCACTTTCTTTTCCTCAAATCACTTATTATGATTTTCAGAAGTCCGAGGAACCATAAGTAGTTTAAAACAAATTAGTTTCAGTGTTTTGTATTTTTAACCTACAATATACAAAAAAAACGAAAAACTTGTAGAAAAGTAACTTGTAAAGTTGTGGAGTAAGCTTGTAGCTTCACGGAAGTGGACCCAGTATAGTTAACTCTGTATATACAATGGTTGGATAAGACGTGAACTTTGCTCGTTAACGTTTATTTCTCGTTTATTCAGATTCTAACATAACAATTAGCTAGTAAAAGGCTGAACGGGGGAATAAACCGCGTTCAATGTTATTTCAGGTTTATTTAGTTTGGTTACATTATTTTCGTTGGAGTTACTTAGTTGTTTTTGTTTGCTTTTAGAAGTTGGTTTAGGTTAGTATCATTCCATCGGCTTACCGTTCTCTCAAAATAATGTTTTTTTAAGATTAGAATACGTTTGGACTTTAGTTGGTTATAACTTTCTTGTTGGTATTTTTTCTGTATGACGTGGCGAGCTAGTTGTTCACCTGATGTTAAGCGACACGGCCGCCCTTAACAGCAGCGGAACTAATGTAAAGTTTCGGATGATACTACACTACGTATGTCATTCTGAGACATCAGCACGGTCTAGTAATAAGATATTTTTTATAAATTAAAGACTCTTAAATACAAAGTTACAAAAGTCGCATTCGTCCAGCAATTTATCTAGTACATGAAAAACCTTAAACTAAACAAACTGAAACCTTATAGTAGTGCTTTACTGCTTAGCGGCAGAATAACTGGCAGAGCAATATTGTACCTGGATGAAAAAGAAAAGAAGAAAAGTTTTAAGTACCACATAATATTCGATTTTTTAATAGTAGTTTTATAATAGTAGATTTTTTAAAGTAAAACTTTTTTACGGACACTTTACTTGGGGATTAAGCTGGTCAATGCGTAACGAGGCGAACGGAAGTTGATAGTTGTTGGTTCACGTAAATATCTATTGTCAATATAACCAAATTAAAAATTACTTCAAATTTGTATTATCATGTTGGAATGTCCGGTAAAATGGCAATTGTCAAGATGGCCGATAGGTGGAGCTAAAGAAGTTTTACTTCAGTCGTGTGGTCTAAAACATACTCGTTTTTTTATTTTAGCTGCCTAGTGCTTTTATTCTTTCAAGATACTAAATTTTACAGTAATATAACAAATGCTACTAAACATTGCTAGCTACACTATACTACAAAAAAGAACATTTGGATTATATTGACTGGCCCGATAGCTCAGTTGGTAGTAACCCTGCCTTCTGAACTGTGGGTTGTGGGTTCGATTCCCACCCAGGACAAACATTTGTGTGATGAACATAGGTGTTTGTTCTGTGTCTGGGTGTTATATGGTATTATATGTATGTATTTACAAACAAAAAGTATTTAAGTATTGTATCAGTTATCTGGTTCCCATAATACAAGCTTTGCTTAGTTTGGGGCTAGATGGCGTTGTGTGAGATGTCCACACATATTATTATTATTATATACTTGAATATTTACGTTATTATGACAAGTGAGTTACCATTGTATGTAAAGCAACACATCAACTAATAGATTTACCATTCCATTACACAATTTGAATAAATCGAGACCGTTGTATTGTACCAGAAATCTAACGCGGGTTTCTAATTTCCGCTTACTTCCGGGCTTGCGGGATTCTGGGATCCTGGGATCCTAATGGAGTTTATCCACTAATCCCGAGAATACAACTGGGAATGTCACGGAAAATAACCACGTCTCAAGTTTCGGGCCGTCCCGTCTGTTTTGGAGTTGGATCAAACTTTGTTCCAATGTTTGTTGATGCTTCTTGATTACTTCTACTTGATAGATGAGCTATATGTCTAAACCAGAAAATTACATGATGTACAAATAAATTTATATTAGTAGGTACTTACCTATTTTTATTTATTATTATAGTACCTACTAAGGATTTAAAATAAATAATTCAAAAAATTATAATAACCCGTTGGTGGAGGAAAAAGTGTCCAGAATGCTGGCAACATTATCACGTTGAATGGCAATTTAATGTGCAAAATAAAAGCCCGTATATAGTTTTGGCGGAAAAACGAAAAAGATCGCTTCGCCGGCCGCATTGTATTATTTTCCAAAACTTGTGCTATTTTCAGTGTTAGTGCATAAAATTGGTGGCATTTTATTCGTTAAGTGCTGGATTACAGGCACGAGTGTGGGAAATTGGTATAATGATGGTGAAACGTTTCTTTTCGTGTTGCTTCCAAAACTACATAGAAGCTTCTTGTAAGGTTGCCATCACTTTACTAGAAGTATGACTTGACTAGACTAGACTATGACTTGACTTGATGACTTGGACTGTGGCTTGACTTGACACATATATCTAATACCTATTAAATTGAAAAATTATCAATAACTTGACACTGGCTAAATACACAAAAGTGTGAAGACAACTAAAAAAAAGTAAATTCCGTATTCTGGTCACTTGATACGTCCACCAAAGTATCTACTTATGCTATGTGGATACGCGTGTAATAGCTACGTGTACTTATAAGTACTCAAGACTACTACACATAGACGTATCGATAAGTACTTATTGGATACCACAGAATCACGGAAATATTATTATGACAAAATATTAGATATAAATGCTGATACAGTACTAAAAAAATAAATTATTTTTAGCCGACTTAAAAAAGGAGGAAGTTTTCAATTCGACAGTTTTTAATGTTACCTCAGAACTTTTAACTGGGTGAACAGATTTTGATGATTATATTTTAATTTGAAAGCTAGTGCTTCTCGTGTGGCCCCATTTCATTTTAGTACTACTGTAGTACTGACTACGTCATCCATGAGAAAATCCATCGGTTTTTACGGTTTGCGTTTGTCATTTAGACCTGCGGGAGTTGGGCTGTACGATCCATCTATAATCTTATATACATCAAAAGGTCTTTGTTCTTACAAGCATAAGGTTATCTATCAGAAAACAATCACAAGCTAACAGATACAGGCCATAAAATAAGAGATAGGAAACTCTAATAATAATAATGACGCCCATCATCGCTAGACGCTCCCACATTATTGGACCCGGCATGCCGCAACAAAATAAATACACAAAATAAATTATCCGATACCAATAAAACAGCATCCTTCAAATATAAACGCCAATTCGAACCTAAATGTAATTGGAATAGAGCTCAATGTCACGGGTGGGATGGGATGGGTTAGAATGGCACGCGCCGCGATCAAGGGTGTACGACTATTTTTCAAAACCCCATCTTTTGCGCTTAATCGAGCGTACGTAAACATACCATTTTTCGCGTCTCGCGGAAAATATCGAACGCATTGTCGATCGGAACGCTCCCACGAATACGTCGAATATGTTCTCAATCATTAATCATCCATTGAGAGTATTTGAGAGGCACAATGGAGCCTAGAGCCTTGCGTTGCTTAATGGAGTGCGTTTTGTCGCGATCCACGGTTTGTGAAAGCATTGCGTTGGTAGAATAATGAAAGTGGAGGTATTGTCTTCGGCGAGGTAATCCGTCATGCTTTCAGTTGGCTAATGACTACTGTACGCGGATTGGTTCTGAAAAAGGGAGAAACAAAAGCAAATGCTCGATTTCTTATTAGTATTTGCTTCACAAACAAAATCTTTATTGTATACTTTAAAAATAACTTCAAAAAAATTAGGTTCTCAAGTCGGTTGTATGTTTATATATATCCTACTCACCAAGGTTTCATTTCATTCATTTTCATTTCATTCATTTTTATTCCATTTATTTTAATTTCATTCATTTTTATTTCATTAATTTTCTAAAAGCCTTCTATAAAAATATAAATTCTTCCGGTCGTAAATGATTACTAGGCGTTGTTGTAAAAATGCTTTAATCCGTGTAATTTAAGATTGAAAATGATGTAACGATTTTGTAATATGAAGCACTGTAACACAATTAACGTTGTAGATCTTGGAAAGTTAAATACCCCAAGGTTTAACAAGAACTACAATTTTCCAGAACGAGAATTCGGGAGAAATCCGTCGTTCTCGTTTCCAAGCAAGTCAGATTGAGAAAATTGTGAACTGGAGGATTATTTTCATTCAACTCTTTGTTTTTAAACAACACTAATTTCATTTTAAATTATTATATTCCCGACTGTTACTCACGAATAGTATGTCGATTTCTCGACCAGGTTTCGAGCATATCCGATGCTCTTCCTCATTCGCGGCGCCATACTAAAATAGCACTAATTTCAGTCAAACCCACTTCAATTGCTAATATAATGCTATGTATACAGTTATATAATTTCTTGGAAAGATATACAATTCTCATAGAAAATTAAGAGCTACACACGTGCTACGAGATATTTTGTTACGACACTAAAGTATCAAAGTATACTTATCTGATCGAATTGAATGTTGCTGCTGTCAACAAACAGTCCACCTTTACATAGGAAAATGATCCGCAAGAATATTTGACAACTGAACTTGTATTAAAAATTATACGTTCCTAGTTAATTTAAAGAGTTCAAAATAGCGTTCTGTACAAAAGATCTTGGTCCTTCTAACAATTGATATAAAGTTTAAAATCAGGTGCTGTGTATTGGTTTTAAAGACTGTTATTGTAGACAGTATAGAGTGATTAAAAATGGTCTGAAGCCATCAATCAAGCGACAAGTCGTCTGCGATACGCAGCGTTTCTTATTTGAATAACGCCCTTTGAACAAAAAAAGGCATAGAGTAGTTCGTTACTTACTTTACATAGTTAACGTTCAACCACATATACAAATTGTCAAAAAAAATTGACGCTTAAAATAAAATCTGAGTAAGATTAAAAACTAAAGAGATTGTAAAATATATATAAACGTTAATATTATAAGAAGAAGGTGCAGTCGTAGTGTTAATTTATATAAAAGTAAATTAATACGTTAAATGGAAGATAATAATAATCAGATTTTTTTAAACGAGTGTGCTTTAGACCACACTACTGATGTAAAACTTATTTAGTTTAGCTCCATCTAACGGCCGGTATAACTTTTTGCTTTGTTTAATGTTAATGTCGCCATCTTGACAATTGTAAATTGTCATTTTACCTGACATACCAACATTATAACAAAAAAATTATGTAATTTTTAACTTTGTTAACGAAGTTTTACTGTAAAAAAATAAGTACACATACATACATACATGCACATAGATACATATATTTATCGTCGTCCAGAATAGGATAATAAGTAATGAATTTGACCCAATAAATATAAACAAATTAAAACCTAAATGTGCATTGACTTAGGCGGAACGAAGTTCACCGGGTCAGCTAGTAGGTATAATTTTTTTTCACGGCAAATTGCCTTTATTTTCAACTAAATACTACAATGATATAAAAACTAATACTAAACACTACCTACCACTACAAAAAAAGAACATTTGGAGTATATACTGGGCGCGATGACCTATAGACAGTCCAAGTGCTCCAGCCCACTACCAGTAGGTAGAGTACCCAACATGCTGGCAGCTTTGCCCCGTTGAATTGCAATGCTTATTCGTTGTGCCAAATATGCTAGCATGTTGGTCATGCTAGCATCGACCAGGCTTCTGATAAACTTTGGAAAACACGATGAGCTCCCGGCCCCCACGGACCCAGGGACTCAACACCAACCCGCTCAAATATGTAACCGCTACCGAAATTACAATTTTATATAGTATAACATATAGCTAGTATATATAGGATATATAGGATATAGGATATATATATAGCTAGCTAGGATATATAGCTGTAAATAATATGGCAAGTTACATTTTTTAAATAAAAACCACCAGCTCCTCGGTTTTTAGGCTACGTACAAAACAGGGTGTTTTCAATCTGGGAGATTGATCGTTCCGGTATCGGCACGACGCAAATTACTGCTCATTTTAATATTAGATCCGGATAGAACTGGTATGTTATACTTGATGTTATAACATTGCTTGCGGTAAAATTAGATTAGAAGTACTAAAGTGGATATTTTATGACCTGAAACGGTATGCCGACGCCACGGCCTGGCGCCGGACTGCTGTGAAATCTGTGATAAAACCTGTTTATTTATTTCTGTTATATGTTTATGTGACAGCCTCTGTGGTGTGGTTGAGCAGATCGGCTCATAACGGGAGGCGGCGGGTTCGATTCCCGCGGCAGGACAAGTATTTGTGCAAGTAAAGCTCGTGAACGGGCGCTGCTTGCGAGAGCTGATCTGCTCGTGGTGTATATGCAAATAGAAATAAAGTAATTGATATTCCCGATATTTAAATTTTATATAACAGCCTCTGTGGAGTGGTGGTTGAGCAGGTCGGCTTATAACCCGGAGGCGGCGGGACAGGACAAGTATTTGTGCACAAAAAAAAGCGCAAATACTTGTTCTGAGTCTGGGTGTTAGGGACCATGGTCCTCGTAGTTCCTGGGTCCCTAGACACAGAAAATCCTAGTTAGGGTCCAGGATCTATGTATGTGATCGTTGGGCGTTATTATTATTATTATAACTTTTTTATGTTAACGTATGAAGTGACGAGCTAACCGTTCGCCTGATGTTAAGCGACACGGCTGCCCATATAAGTTGCAATATCACTCGGAACTCATTATATAGTTTCGCGTGACACTGCACTGCGCACGTCATCCTGAGACATCAACACAATCTAGTAATAAGGTTACTAGACTGTGAGATCAGGTCATAAAGTCTCATTTGCCCAGTAATTTCACTAGCTACAGTGCCCTTCAAACCGAAGCACAGTAGTGTTTGCGCACTATTGCTTGGCGGCAGAATAACTGGCAAAGCGGTGGTACCTACCTAGACGACCTTTGCAGAAAAGTCCTACCACCTAGTAAATTATTATTATATAGCGTCCAAAACTGTAAAAAAAATGAGTAATCTCTTCTATATCGATTTTGTTATAAAATACAATAAACAAATAAGTATTTTTTTAAAAGAGCTCCTACACAAATGTCTTTAATAAAGCAGCATAAAAAATCTAGTCTATAAAAAAAAAAATTGCGTTTTAATTGCCATGGCTTCGGCATGATGGATCCCGTGAATAATGCGTATCGGTTTATAATCCCGTGTTTGTTTACGTGTGCGTATCGCGCCCGGGCCGTGTAGCGCCGCCTAATTGATCACCCTATGAATATTGGGACAAAACAAACAATGGCTGGTCATGTTTACTGAATTTATAATTTGATGATAGCGATGAATATTAACAATAAATTAATAGGTCCTAATCGTTTGTTTGTATGAAAAAATAATGGTGCAAAAAGCTTTTGTAATACTTATAGGATAGGTCCTATAGAATAGAATGGAAAACGTTTATTTATAGTCGTTTATTTTTTGTCAGCCTCTGTGGTGTGGCGGTTGAGCAGGTCGGCTTATAACCCGAAGGCGGCGGGTTCGATTCCAGCAGGATGTCCTGTGCACAGAACAAAAAAGCGCAAATACTCTTGTGCTGTTTCTGGGTGTTCCCGCGGCAGGATAAGTATTTGTGCACAGAAAAATAGCGCAAATACTTGTTCTAAGTCTGGGTGTTGTGGGACCATGGTCCTCGTAGTTCCTGGGTCCCTAGACACAGGGAATCCTGGTTAGGGTCCAGGATCTATGTATGTGATCGTTGGGCGTTATTATTACTACTTCCTAATTCAAAAAACAAATAAATACATTCCGACGTTTTATTTTGTATTGGTAAGTATGTAGCCACGCCGCGCGTCGGCGGCCAACTGAACAAATAAAGAAATTCCAAAACAAATAAACATTATGCGCAGACGTGGACATGTTTAGACTGTGCTGTCCTCACCCGACAAGTAAATAATCGATATTCTCGCTCCGCGACTTAATCGATTTTGACTTGATTGGACTTATTTTCATACGGTTAGTGAGGAAGGAAATCACTAGCACGGGTCAAATGGTTTATGAAACTAAAATTTATTTTTAATAAAATTGCAGCATTTAGCTCTTTTATTTTGTCAACCGACTTTAAAAATGGAGGAGGTTCTCAATTCTGAGCCGACCTGCACAACCACCACACCAGAGAGGATGTGTGATTAGTTCTCTTAAATTAGCACTGATAAATAGTATGTACTAGTTGCGCCCCGCGGTTTCAACCGCGGATAAAAAGTATTTTAATTATTTACTCATCCCACGGGAAAATTTCATTTTTCTGGGATAAATTGTAGCCTAAATGTTAATCTAGTGTATAAGCTATCTTGGTACCGAATTTCATCCGAATCCATCCAGCCGTTTGAGCGTCAAGGAGTAATAAACATACAGACATACACACAAACACACATACAAACATTAGCCTTAACCTTTATAATATTAGTATGAGTATGATAAAACGAAAACACAAGCAAATAGAAGTAGGTAATCGTAACCGCATAGTAGAGATCATACGATGCTAACGTTTATTTTTTTAATTGCATAAAAATTTCTTAGGTTTGAGTACCGTTGACGCCAATATTAGATCACTCAGTCTAAAAACACATCACCATTCCACTACCGGACTACTAGACGCTCGGCTAAGCGCCATCCTTTCGTGGTCAAAATACCACCCATTCGTACCAAGCGATTTGATTCCACGTTCTTAATTAGAACGGCTAAGGAATGGAATGCCCTGCCAGCGTCTGTGTTTCCGGCGAAATATGACCCGGGCGTGTTCAAGAGAAGATTGAATAGGTATTTACTTGGCTAGCATGCTACACCTTCGATCACATCGTCACTTCCCATCAGGTGAGAGCGTGGTCAAATGCTAGACAAGTTTGAAGTAAAAAAAAAACATCAGCTTATTAAATTAAAATCAAATCACTTAAAATTTAAAGCACTTTCTTACGTGCACATATATATTGCATATATATTCGCGACTTTTAAGGTTTTCTTTCTATCTTCTCTATGTTGATCTTTTATATCTTTAATACTTTAAAAACATTAATAAATAATACAACTACTATGCCCTAAACCGTTGAGTAGGTACCTAATATTATAACCGCCCCATTTACCACATCTAAATTTAATTACCACTAATCTACAATAGCTTCCCTTTTTAATCACTTAGAGGGAAATATTATGAAACATCTAACACGTGTTTAATTTCACAATTTTCACGCACGAACACTTAACTACCGTACCTACTTGCTATCTCTACATCATCAGGAACACAATATAACACGTATACAGTAAGAGTACTCGTATGAAATACACACGGTTAATTTTAATTCACTTAAAACATTTTACGTCAAACTCATTTCATTTAAACAGATAACTTTGTTTTAAGCTTTTTTTGTAAAATTTTTGGCAATGTGCTTAAAACGATGACAACATTCAACGCGAGCAGATTACTGCACTAGTCGAACTTAGATCATAGATGATAGAACTTAATGAATTGTATAGGGTCGCATTTTGCGTGGCAAACATATGGCGATAACGTTGCGTTACGCGTTGATTTTGATATTTTGAGAGACATAAGTGTCAAGGTGAATTCATTGAAACATAACTTATCACTATGATTTAATTAAATTGGGTATCTTATATAAAGTAACACACTGTTAGCAATTGAATTTTTTCGGGGTTACTTCTAATCGATTTTTTTTCGTAAAAGTGTTTTGATTTTCACTGTTGGGAAGAAAACGACAATATTGATGTAATATTGACGTACATTTTTTAAAATCCTGTAAATGGTATACATTTTGAGAAAATTAGATTCAACTTAGGTTAGGTGAGGAATTGAATTTTCGGGGGACGAGTTGGCTGGACTGCAGTCGCGACCCCTTCTCGCCCCCGGTACGGCAGACGAGGGCTCACGGTTTTAATGGGTTCGAGTCCCACATACGAAGTGCGAGGGAATTCCCCCCCCCCCCTCAAAAAAAGGAATTGAAATTTGAAGTTTGTTTAGGAATAGAGATTTAGAAGTGTTTACCTATTAACCACTAGCCTACGAGAAGAAAATTACGAAGTGCTCTTACTGCTTATACAGAACACCACCAACATTCGAAACTAGGGTAAAAGAAAACAGTTTTTGTCGCAGAAACTGTCGCGTCACGGAACTCGGGAGCAGGGTGACACGGGGTATTTATTAGACATGGCTTTTTAACGGATTTGTGTACAAATTGCTTCATCATCGCTCGAAAAAGGACGTGTGGTTAATGTAATGTCGTTTCCATGCGACATGTGGATAACCCAACCTAATAACTGTAAGCAGCGAAATATTTTTATCTCGTTTGAATTCCAACACATTGATACCGAAATATCTAGTGTAATTCCGCTGAAACAATACAGAAAACCACGTGTATTTGGCTGGTAAGAACAAAGAATTACTTAAAACACAGATTTTGAAGTAAACTTATTACCGTCCGTTGTATCGGGGAGTAAGCTGGTGAAAACGAATCACAGAATACTATTACTTGCGAATCGATGTCCGGTAAAATGACAATTGAAGGGTTGAGAATAAAAAGGGTTTAACTGTCAAATTGATCGTTTCGAGAAAATTGACTTAAAACTTCAACAACCTCATTTTAATTTAGCAAGCACTTTACATTAAAATGAGGCTGTTGAAGTTTAAGGTAGGTTAATGAAAGTTTCAGTTGCTTGAAAATGTATTAATTCTATTTTAAAATACTAAATATAGTACTAATTCATACAATTAATGTAAAAACATAATATGGTAAAATAAATATAATAATGTTTTTATGCTAATCGAACTGTATTCCTGTGACCGATAAACCGTTTTTAGACACGAAATCTCGAGATTCAAGCCTCATTTCGGTATTTTGAGAATGTATTATTGTAGATAATTTCACGCTGAAGCCAACGATACCCATAAGTCATTTTGTGAAAAAAAATCAGTTAAACCCTTTTTGTTCTCATCCCTTCAATTTAGAATTGTCAAGATGGCGACTACAACATTAAACATAGCAAAAACCAATTTATACCGGCCGATAGATGGAACTAAACTAAAGCCGTCTTATTACAAAACGTAGACTAAGCGTTATTTCAGTGGTTGTGGTCTAGAGCACACTGTTTTTTTTTATTTAGATATTTCCTTATCATTTTGTATTTAAGTCACTTCATGCTTGCGTAGATAATATATAATATCACTAAGCAAAGCAAATAACAAGATATATATATCTTGTTATTTGCTTTTACAAACAAAAGCAAATAACAAGATATATATATCTTGTTATTTGCTTTCATCTAAGCGACTTGAGGAGCAAAAGGCGTTTCCCTGGTGCGTCATGGCCATAACATGTGCATAGCCATATGCCCGTGGCATACCACGGGACTCTAAAAAGAGTTTCCGTTACACTGCAATTCGCATATCATCCTGAGATAGAACGGTACATTTTATAATATTGTAATATTGTCATTTTGCCTTTATAAATTAAACCCGTGGATTTTGGATAGAGATATTCTTTTTATGAGTAAGTCTAAATAAGTGGAGTTTTTTTTGCCCAACCATTACGTGCCTATCCTGGAATTTAACTAGGATTCCCCGTGGCTTGGGACCCAGAAACTACGAGTGAAATTGGACTGGAGTCTGCCGTCTGGAGCATATTACTCTACACCCCATTTGTCTTAGTGTAGATATTGAAGATATAATATTTAATTATATAACAAATTTAAAGTGCAGACATGCGGAGTGGTTACAGGCCTGATGTCGTAGTACTATTATTATATTCTGTGGTCTTTTATAGGTAAGTAGCTGCTATAGAATGAACTAACAAAAATACTGAAAATATGCCTAACTCTTAAACAATGCAGAAACATCTACTTATAGGTACTTATACTTATATGTGTTATATCATACCTATGACAGCCTCTGTAGAGTAGTGGTTGAGCAGCTCGGCTTATATCCCGGAGGCGGCTGGTTTGATTTTCAAGTGTTTGTGCACAGTAAAAAAAAAGCGTTAATACTTGTTGTGAGTCTGGGTGTTGTGGGACTATGGTCTTCGTAGTTCTTCGGTCTCTAGACACAGGGAATACTAGTGAGGGTCCAAGATCTATGTATGTGATGTGCGTTATTGTTATTATTATTATTACGTAGTTGCATCGTCAAGAAAGTACCGGGAAGGAGTTTTGGCGGGAACACGAAAAAGATTGCGTCACTGCATCGTATTATTTTCCAAAACTTGTGTTATTTTCAGTGTTAGTGCATAAAATTGGTGGCATTCTATTCGTTAAGTGCTGGATTACAGGCGTGAGTGTGTGAAAATGTTATAATGATGGTGAAACGTTTCTTTTCGTGTTGTTTCCAAAACTCCTTAGAAGCTTTAAGTAAAGTTGCCACCACTTTACTAGGAGTATGACTTTGACTAGACCATGACTTGACTATGGCTTGACTTAATGACTTTGACTGTGATTTGACACATATTTGCGAAATATCATTAACTTGATAATTACTAAACTTGATAACTACTTGACATTGGCTAAATACACGGAAGTGTGCAGCCAAAACATAAAAAAAAGTACCGGGAAAGGTCAATAATACCAACAACAACAAAAAAACATTTTTTGAACCATAAACAAAACATGCATTCTTGATATTTTCTTGACAGAATGTATATTAGATGATAGCTATTTTATAACACTGTCAAGATTGTCACCCCTCTCATTCCCACGGCACGCGCCATAGCCTACACCAGCCGCCTTTATTTTACCTAATATTTATTTTATTTATCATTATTATTTTTAGGGATGCGATGATGACTCCCGCTTGTAGGTTCGCACACCCCTGCGGGTGACACGCGACTCGAAATGACTCATTACTTGAAGGAAAGGAGGGAAGGTGCTTTTAGTGGTACTGAGTGCCCGATGGCGGGGAAAAATTTGTGATGCTACCAGGGCATAAAAAAATGAAAAGCAACTCTGAATTTGCAGCCTCCTTTGGTGTAAGGTTATAAACGGATCAACTGGAGAATATAGGATAATTTTCATTATTTATCATCAATGAAATTAATAATAATCAAGATGCGACATAATTTTAAACATGTAAGACTACCATTCGGAGATTTTGACGTGTGAACCAATCACTCCCCTAATAAATGTTCTACCATATTTTGCTTTTTGTGCTGTCTTGTTGCTGGATGGGTTCTATAAACAGTAAAACAGCTCAAATAGGTATACATATACTTATTCAGTATCTGACTCTTATGGGATGAATAGTTGTTTGGTTCCTGTTTAGGATACAGGATTTACCTACTTTTTTCTTCCATTATTAGAGGAACTTATAGGCTCGCGCACATTAAGGTGGGCCGCACTGCATCCGCATGTTTACGCACTACTTCAGAATAACTGCTAAAGCATTGGTACCTTACCTAAACGAACTTTCCAGAAAAGTCCAGTCGAAGCTCTATACTTTAGAGTTCCGAGTGACACTGCTGCTGATATGGGCAGCCGTGTCGTTTAACATCAGGCGAACGGCTAGCTCGTCACGTCATTCCTTAACATAAAAAAATAATAATAAAAAAAGACCTACCACCTAGTCCATGTTTATTCCAATATTAATAAGCGTGTAAATATTAAAAATTATCAAGTTACACGACACACGAAACTTTAGGTCATGCAACAGGCTATTTCCAGACATGAAAATAAATATAAAACACGAAATAAATTGGTTTGTAAACGTAAAATTATCGTAATTGCAGACAGGGACTGACAAGCCAGATAATCAATAAGTGGGGCTCGGTGAATTAAAGCAACGTAGAACGGACTTTACACAAGGTATCTACTTTGGAACTTTACTTTTAAATAATTGTATTTATCAGCTCGGAGTATCTAAAACGGACACGTATTTGAGAAGTCATTTGTTTTTACTATTGTTTTTTCTGTAGTAGTGTAATAAGATAGTGTTGGTGACGACCAGGCTTATGCGTTTCCAGAAAATAATACTACTGTGCGAAATATAAAGGAGCGGCAGAGTTGGCGAAAAATATATTAAAAAATTATAAATTTTACATGAAACTAAACCGAAATTTTTTCTCACGTCAAAGCATAACGTTCTTAAAAAAAAAACTAAATATAAAAAGCAATCAAAAGAGGCCTTATGCTTTTTTCTCCGTGCCGCTTACAGATAGAAATAAACATATTCAGGGAAGGTAAATATTTAATATGTTAACACTACGTGCATTGCATACCTATTGGTACTTATATATTATTATGTGTTAAGGCATGTTTTTTATTATATAACGAGCTTCTGCCCGCAGCTTCGCCCGCGGCGTGGCCTATGAGAAAATAATTCAACCACCCATTTCACCCTCTTAAGGGTGGAATTTCGAAAAATCCTTTCTTAGCGGATGCCTACGTCATAACATCTACCTGCATGCCAAATTTCAGCCCGATCCGTCCAGTGGTTTGGGCTGTGCGTTGATAGATCACTATGTCAGTCAGTCAATCAGTCGTCACCTTTGAGTTATATATATTTAGAGATTATGCTACTTCTTCACTGGACAATATGATACGCCACATCGACTGGACGAGAATCGAAGTCGACCGAGACATTTTATGATTTCATAGAATTATGCGTCCGGTCGAGTCCAGTGAAACAGTGAAAAGCGGCCATTATTATAATAATAACGCCTAACGATCACATACATAGATCCTGGACCCTGACTAGGATTCCCTGTGTCTAGGGACCCAGGATCTACGAGGGCCATGGTCCCACAACACCGAGACTCAGAACAAGTATTTGCGCTTTTTTTTCTGTGCTCAATACTGAGACTTGTCCTGCCTTGGGAATCGAACCCGCCGCCTCCGGGTTTGAACCGACCCGCTCAACCACCACAGAGGCTGTCAAATTGGCATTATAATAGGTCTTTACCTATGAAATTGCCGTATTGCAAATTGCCGTACAGACTTTTTCAAACAAAAAAAAGTTTTGATTGGCTATGAATTCTAAATTCAAATTAATTTTGTTTTAAAAATATGACATTCTATTTACAATATAAGTCTTTTGTTTATTGATTAGCGTTGTATTTTCATTACATTTCAACATTTTTCCTCATAATGGATACTTTGAAATTTCGTGTAATTATGGAATATGAGTTCCGTCGTGGCACCAACGCGGCACAAACGACACGTAACATCAACGACGTTTACGGAGAGAACTGTACAAACGAACGTACAACCCGTTATTGGTTTGCTCGGTTCCGTTCTGGGAATTTTGACTTGAAAAATGAACCTCGTGGTCGTCCGGAAACTTTGGTCAACAATGATGAATTAAAGGCGATTGTGGAAGCTGATGAATCTCAATCTACAGCTGAGCTGGCAGGAGCTTTTGATGTTAGCATCAAAACAATATTGGTCCATTTGCGACAGATTGGCAAGATAAAAAAGCTTGATAGATGGGTGCCCCACGAACTTAACGATCGCCAGCGCAACGTACGCGTCGAGACTTGCCTTGCGCTGCTTAACAGGCACAGCAATGAAGAAATTGTGAACCGAATTGTTACGTGCGACGAAAAATGGATTCTTTTTGACAATCGAAAGCGCTCAGCAAGTTGGTTAGATCCTGGTTCGGTACCAAAGCAATGTGCAAAACGAAAAATGACCCCTAGAAAGGTGATGGTCACAGTTTGGTGGTCTAGTGCTGGTGTGATTCATCATAGCTTTTTACAAAACGGCGAGAGCATTACTGCAGATGTGTACATTGAAGAACTGACCACAATGATGGCGAAACTCGCACGTCTGCAACCAGCTTTGGTCAATCGGTCGTCTCCACTGCTACTTCACGACAACGCGCGACCCCATACTGCACAACAGACCGTCTCTAAGCTGCATGAGTTGGGTTTGGAAGCTCTCCCTCATCCGCCATACTCACCAGATCTTGCGCCTACCGACTATTACTTTTTCCAAAATTTGGACAACTTTTTAGCGGGAAAAAAATTCAATTCCCGAGAGGCAGTACAAAACGCCTTTGAAGAGTTTGTTGTCTCCTGTCCTGCTGATTTTTTCAAGAAGGGCATCCATAAACTGCCACAGCGTTGGCAAAGATGCATTGATTGCAGGGGTGATTACTTTGAATAAAATAAATAAATAAGTTCGAAAAAAAAAAAAACTTTAACTTTTTTCAAACAAAACGGCAATTTCATAGGTAAAGACCTAATAATTATGACGGTTCTACCTTGCTCTACGTCACTATAATTTGAAAGCACAGTATGTAATTTCTTAAACACACGTGCTCCGAGTATTGACGTTAAAACAAACATCAGACGTTCAATATAATCAGAAGTAGGTTCGAGCTGAACAGTAATTGCTCGGAAAACAATTTACAATTATGTGTATTATGAAACATGTTTGTTTATTCGCTGTTGTCAGTGATTGGCCAGTCAGTGGCCACACGTAAAGTCTATAAAAATACATTTATAGAATACTAGTTACGCCCCGCGGTTTCACCCGCGGATAAAAAGAATTATTGGCTCATCCCGCGGGAACATTTCTTTTTTCCGAGATAAAATGTAGCCTATATGTTAATCCAGTATATAAGCTATATTGATACCGAATTTCATTAAAATCCATTCAACCGTTTGAGCGTGAAGGAGTAACAAACATACACACATACAAACTTTCGCCTATATAATATTAGTGTGATGTGACTATTAGAATATAGAATACACTACTAAATAAACTAGAGTATTTGTAATTTAAATATTACTAGAATTAATTTGAAGTAGCAGCCATAGTCATCGCTCGAAGAACCGATAATCGATGGGGAATGAAGGTTCTCGAGTGGTGATCACGAACTGGAAGACGCAGCATAGGCCGGCCTTCCACTAGGTGGATTGAGGACCTGCACCCCTACTGCGTAACTGTTCTGGACATCAGCTTCGCCTGCTATCCTGCACGTGCCAATTAACAAGTCTACGAGTGCGAGCAAGAAAGAACACGATTACCATCTCCACCAGACTTACGCGGTAAGGCCCCTGGTCAGAACCACGACGACCCAATGGATGCAGCAGGCAAACAGCCGCTCATAATGACGCTCTGTGGAAGTGGCTCTATGTTCAGCGGTGGACGTCTTCTGATTGATGATGAACTGTGAATTTATTCAAAAGGCAAAGAGTTTAAAGATATCCAAACTTTTAAATGACTGCCTCTAAAGTATAACGAAATAGGTATCCATGGTGCAGTGCTTTGCTAGCGCTATATTTTTCCACTCCTTCCACATTGCCAACGCTGGTCAAGTATCTTCTTAAGTACTACATGGAGCAAGGAGGTCTGTTAGTAAAAAAAAAAAAAAAAGTAGTAGTAGTGGGTGACGTCACGGACGGCTATACATTGGCATACGGTCGCATTCATTTAAATTATTAAAAATACTTTACCGCTCTAATTTTTGGTGATAGTTCTTTTTAGTGTGTGAGAAGCAACCACAGCAGCTGTACGAGTGTGTGCAAGCCCTTAAACGGTCGGTTTAGTGCATAAATACGTGATTCAATAGTCGTGTTATCAATATCAAAGATTTTAAAGGTGGGTGGGTAATAATTATATTTGTTATCCTTACCCAGCGAGTGCGCAGAAATCAATTTTGTTTTGTTACCACGCCATCTAGCGTTGAGTAGCTGTATCGTTTTAAGCATTAGCTAGTAGCGCTATTAAATACAAAATAGTGATGGCTAAGTGCTCGGCTTGCGGGAAATTCGTATCGGCGACAGGGTTCGTCACTTGTACGATATGCCCATTTATATTTCACAAAGGTTGTGTGGCGATCCCTGATGGAGCGGTTGTACCTAAAGATTGGGTTTGCCCTGAATGCAAAAAAAAGCAACGCAAAGGCGACAATAGTAGCACCCCGGTAAAAGGGATCTGCGGGTCGGTAGCTCCTCCACCTACGCATAAAACTGGATCGCCTCTGACTGAAGCAGTCGTCGCGACACACACATCATCTGCGCCCCCGGTCTGGGATCAGGATGTCCGGGATATGCGGCGCGAGCTTGCTGAATTCATGGCCGAATCGCGCGAATTTCGTAAGGAGTTCCGTGATGCTATGGCGTGTATGAAAGGTCGTATGGACGGGTTTGAACAGAGGCTAGAAGCGCTCGAGCGTGGAGAGATGCCGGGATCCAATCTAGTTACAGAACTGCAGCAGACTGTAATACAGCTTAAAGCGGAACTCAGCGAACGGGATCAGGAAGCACTTTTGTCAGATTTGGATATCGGGCATTTACCCGAGGAGAAAGGTGAGAATATACAGCATACTGTCACCGTCCTAGCTGCAAAATTAGGGGTCGCACTAGAGGCTCGGGATATTGTTTTTGCGGAGCGAGTGGGAGCGGTAGGCGCGAGCGCGACCGGTAAGGGCGGCGCTAGCGGGGCGGGCGGCCGCGCGCGCCGCGTCGTCGTGCGCCTAGCGCGCCGCCACTTGCGGGACGAGCTGCTGCAGGCCGCACGCGTGCGCCGCCATTTCACCACGGCTGACATCGGGCTGGCGGGACCACCGCGACGGGTCTATGTCAACGAGCGGCTCACGAAAGCCAATCGACTGCTCTTCCATCGGGTGCGTGAAGAATGTCGCAAGAATCAATGGCGTTACTCCTGGACCAAAAGGGGACGCATATTCGCGCGACAGAGCGACGGAAAGCAGGCGTATTCCATACGTTCGGATGCTGATTTTGGTCGTGTTTTTTGCACCAAAAATGTTTGCATGTAAAGGCAATTTTTTGTTGATCTTGTGTGTTGTGTATTATAGCTTACTAAAAACTAATCATTCATATGATGCAAATTATCGTAAAAACAGTAATGTCTGTGTTTGTTATTTTACTTTACTATATTTTATTAATATACAATTCTTATGTAGTTTATATTCACTCCAAAATCAAAAAAATGACTTTTGCTCTGTAGTCACAATACTAATGTGTTGTAGGGTTGAACTGTTTTTATACGATACTGTGTTAATAAGACGAGGTACATTTAGTCTGTATAAATGTTATAGTAAGTTTCTGCGGCTTTTTTGTAATTATTATGATAATATTAGGTCTTTACCTATGAAATTGCCATTTTGTTTGAAAAAAGTTAAAGTATTTTTTTTTCGAACTTATTTATTTCTTTTATTCAAAGTAATCACCCCTGCAATCAATGCATCTTTGCCAACGCTGTGGCAGTTTATGGATGCCCTTCTTGAAAAAATTAGCAGGACGGGACACAACAAACTCTTCAAAGGCGTTTTGTACTGCCTCTCGGGAATTGAATTTTTTTCCCGCTAAAAAGTTGTCCAAATTTTGGAAAAAGTAATAGTCGGTAGGCGCAAGATCTGGTGAGTATGGCGGATGAGGGAGAGCTTCCAAACCCAACTCATGCAGCTTAGAGACGGTCTCTTGTGCAGTATGGGGTCGCGCGTTGTCGTGAAGTAGCAGTGGAGACGACTGATTGACCAAAGCTGGTTGCAGACGTGCGAGTTTCGCCATCATTGTGGTCAGTTCTTCAATGTACACATCTGCAGTAATGCTCTCGCCGTTTTGTAAAAAGCTATGATGAATCACACCAGCACTAGACCACCAAACTGTGACCATCACCTTTCTAGGGGTCATTTTTCGTTTTGCACATTGCTTTGGTACCGAACCAGGATCTAACCAACTTGCTGAGCACTTTCGATTGTCAAAAAGAATCCATTTTTCGTCGCACGTAACAATTCGGTTCAAAATTCCTTCATTTCTGTGCCTGTTGAGCAGCGCAAGGCAAGTCTCGACGCGTACGTTGCGCTGGCGATCGTTAAGTTCGTGGGGCACCCATCTATCAAGCTTTTTTATCTTGCCAATCTGTCGCAAATGGACCAATATTGTTTTGATGCTAACATCAAAAGCTGCTGCCAGCTCAGCTGTAGATTGAGATTCATCAGCTTCCACAATCGCCTTTAATTCATCATTGTTGACCAAAGTTTCCGGACGACCACGAGGTTCATTTTTCAAGTCAAAATTCCCAGAACGGAACCGAGCAAACCAATAACGGGTTGTACGTTCGTTTGTACAGTTCTCTCCGTAAACGTCGTTGATGTTACGTGTCGTTTGTGCCGCGTTGGTGCCACGACGGAACTCATATTCCATAATTACAGGAAATTTCAAAGTATCCATTATGAGGAAAAATGTTGAAATGTAATAAAAATACAATGCTAATCAATAAACAAAAGACTTATTTTGTAAATAGAATGTCATATTTTTAAAACAAAATTAATTTGAATTTAGAATTCATAGCCAATCAAAACTTTTTTTTGTTTGAAAATGTCTGTACTGCAATACGGCAATTTCATAGGTAAAGACCTATTATTAGTCAAGGAACGTACTGTGGTTATATATTAAAATTTGGCCTTATGCTATACATTACTGCAAGTATGTTTATTCCCTTACGTTGTTTAGTTATCTCAGTCATACGTCTATGGTTTAGCATATTATCTCGTTTTGTTAAAAAATATACGATCTTATGATGGCTAATAAAAAATTAAAAGTTGGGTTTTTTAACGCTGGCTCGCTGGGCACTAGGCATGATGAGTTTATTGTGGCCTTGGAGAGGTTAGGAGTTGATATTATGGCCATCAACGAGACATGGTTGAGAGACGGGGAGGACGGCCGCGCGCCCGTGGTGCCCGGGTACCGACTGCGGCACACGCCGCGGCCGGTGTCCGTGCGCGCGGGCCGTGGTGGCGGAGTCGGTTTCTATATAAAGCGCGGTGTAAATGTGCGAACCTGCCCACACCCTTCCACCGCATCTGTCGAGCAGATGTGGCTTAGTCTGAGGGTTGGATCGCAGAAGATGGTTATCGGAACTGCCTATCGGCCTCCATGGCTGGATGTTGATATTTTTTTAGATGCCATGACCCAGTCGGTAACTAGTTTTGGAGAATGTGATTATCTGGCTCTTTTGGGAGATTTTAATATTAACTTACTCAATCCATCAGACAACAAAAATAAATTATTGAAGATATTTTTAAATTGCACTAGCTTAAACCAGTTAATAACAGAACCTACGCATTTTACCGACCACAGTCAGACGCTTATAGACTTAGTGTGCACAGACGCTAAGACTCGATCTATAAGCGTTAACCATATTCCGGATTTGGGAAGTCACGCAATAATATCTGTTGAATTTAACATCAAAGCGGACAAGCCAACACCTTATGTTACTGTCTATAGGCCTTTAAAAAATATTTTATTAGAATTGTTCAACAATGACTTAAACCTAATTAATTGGCAAGAAATGGAGAGTCTCAACAATGTAAACGACTTAATATCGGTATTTAATGGGTGTGTTATTAATCTTTTTGATCTTCATGCTCCAAAAAAGACTGTGTACATAAAAAAACAATCGTTTCCATGGATCACCGACACTGTTAAAGAAATGATGCGCATTCGTGATCAGTGCCATGAGCGATATAAAACCTTAAGAACAAATACATTTAAAGAATCATACATAGACATGAAGCATATAGTCATAAATGCAGTGTGTCAAGAAAAAAAAGCTTACTTTAATAACCATATAAACAGAAATATTAATGACCCAAAAAAGCTATGGAAGAATCTTAAAAGTACTGTTATTCCCAGCAACAAAAATAATTTAGAATTGCCTTCTTTTTGTAATAATCCTGACACCATTAACTCTCATTTTCTTAATGTTCCCGGTGATGACTTTGTTAGTATTTCAGACTTGACTTATTTTGAATGTAATCGATTTGGTAAATCCATTTTTAAACTAAAGCCTGTTAGTGAAAATATTGTGGCGAGCATAATTAGCGGGCTCTCATCAAATGCTGAGGGTGTGGATCAAATAACTTTGCAAATGGTTCTATTAATACTGCCTAACGCACTCAGTGCTATAACTAATATTATAAATTTATCCATAGTAACATCTACATTTCCTGATTTGTGGAAAATCGCTTTAATAAAGCCAATTCCTAAAAAATCTAATGTAGCTTCGGTTAAAGATCTACGACCAATTAGTATCTTGCCTTGTTTGTCTAAAATATTAGAAAAGGTTGTTAGCAGTCAATTGGTAAAGTACTTGGAAACAGAGAAGATCTTGCCTGTGGCCCAATCAGGTTTTCGGAAAAATAGAAGTACTGCGACGGCATTGCTAGATGTCGTTGACAATGTGCTAGCAGCCCAAGACCGTGGCATGGGTACAATTCTGGTACTGCTTGATTTTTCACGTGCATTTGACGCTATCAACATTTCACTGCTTTTGTCTAAATTAGCTTTTTATGGTTTTGATGCAGGCACGGTAAAATGGTTTCATAGTTACTTAAGTTTACGGTCCCAAATTGTCGAGGTAACTGGACTTAATGGTAAAAAAGCATTTTCATCGTGCGAGTTCAACCACAGAGGCGTACCCCAAGGATCAATCCTTGGGCCTATCCTTTTTATATTATACAGTGCAGATATTATAAACAGGATCGAACACTGTCGATATCATATTTACGCTGATGATTTGCAGGTTTATTTTCACTTCCACCCCAAGGAGACAAGTTCAGCTGTAACAAAAATTAATAAAGATTTGAACAGTTTAGCAATGTGGTCCTTGTCCAATTGTATGGTGCTGAACCCAAATAAATCGAAATTCATGATAATGGGATCTAAGAAGCAGATTTCGGACATAGCCGGTCACATTCCCAAAGTTGCAGTTGTGAATGAACCTGTAGAGTGTGTCCTAGAGGCTCGTAACCTGGGATTACTAATGGACAATCGCCTTCGTTTTGAGCACCATGTGCAGGAGGCGGTTCGTAATTGTTTTTTTAGGTTGAAAGTACTCTACAAAGTTAGACGCTACCTTAGTTTGGACCTCAGGATAACGCTGTGCGAATCACTTATTCTATCAAAACTTAACTATGCAGATGTAGTTTATGGGCCTTGCCTCTTATCTAGGACTGAAAAACTCGTCCAAAGAGTTCAAAACGCGTGTGTTCGATTCTGTTTCAAGGTTCCTGCTCGAGCTCATATTACACCTTTTCTTAACGAAGCAAACCTCATGAAAATGAAGGCTCGTAGGCAGCTCCATTTCGCTACGTTGCTCTTTGGAACCATTATAAGTTCTCAGCCAGAATATCTCCTGCGTAAATTGACTTGGGCCCACGAAAAGCGAAAGTATAATACGCGAGCATCCGCTTATTCACTTCTGACGCCTCAACATAAAACTGTTTCTTTCCGTGGCAGTTTTAGGTTTTCTGCGTCCAAGTGTTGGAATGATCTCCCTCCTCCTCTTCGATCTTTAAAAACGGTTTACTCTTTTAGAAGGCACTTGAAGGTGCATCTTATGAGAGAGCAAAAGATTTAATTATTTATCCTAACTCACCAGCTTTAGGTGAGTAAATCTACGTAAATAAATGCGCTTCTCATAAGATGCAGTTTTAAACGTATTTTTTTGCCTACACTAATAATTTTATTCTATTGAAATGTACTTGTCAGAAAATGACCTCGTAATATAAATAATTTAAATATTTTTTTTTTTCTTAATAACATATTACTGTGTAAATCTATGTATTTTTATTTCATATTGATTAGAATATCTATGTAAATAATTAAATGTTGTTTATATGGATTATCATTAATTATAATTTTTTAAAATATTTATTTTGTGTTCATATTCTAAAATGCTTATTTACTTACTTTTAGTTTTAATGACTGTTGCTGTTGCCTTTCTTAATTATTATTTATGTGTAAGCGTCCGTGATGCCATGTCAGTAGGCCCCGACTGAAAACCAGTAACTGAGGCTGTAGCTTGCAGCCTCAGTTGTATGCTGAGTTGGAGCCTATTCCGGACCTCATGCAATATCTGTTGTCTCTACTTATTAATGATATTTTGTTTGTTTTATGATATTGTGTGTGTGTTCTTGGAATAAATGTATTTTCTTTCTTTCTTTCTAAAAGAACCTGTGATGTGAGTAGATATAGGTAAATAACAGAAATGGAAACCAAATTATCTACTAAAATACGGCTTAAATATTATAAAATATGTTTTGAGCGCGATCAAGTTCTGAGCAAATAACTAACTAGTTATGTCACAGCTATTTCAGATGCCATAAACTAGGCCTAAGTTTACGCTCTAGCTCGATTCGCTAAGTTCCAAAGTTACGTGTTGAGTTATGCGAAGAGGCTTAAAACAAAAATGAACTTTGATACCTAGATTTAAGACACCTGCATGTCGTTTCGACAATGGGCCGGCAAGTTTTGAATGAAAAGAATCGTAGTAGGTAAACGCCGAAGGACAAGATAATAGACGCCAAATCTCTACGGTTTATATTGACATTGAAAAATACATGTTGTGTAGTAACTATTAACCCCTACAAATGCGACGTACACCAGATGCCTGTCAGTTAATAATCCAATGGATAACACTATAATCCCTTGGCATCTTCACGGTTGCATCGGTAACATAACCACGGTTTTCTGAAGCTTGCTTTATTAACAAACTAAATAAGACGCTTTCGAAACGAGACCCGACGAGTTTTAGACGTTATGCATAAGAAAATAAGGTTTTAACTGAGGTTGGTTGGAAAGTATACATGAATGATGATGTTGGCAGTGGTTTTAGAGGATGCATTTGGCGCAGGTGGCAGTTCTCCCCTTGGACTTAACTTGCAGGATCTAAATAAACGGAGGTTCATCTGGTTACTTAATTATTTATACATAAGCTGGAATTTGCGAAAAATGTTTACTCAAAGCAAAATTATTCGCATTTTCTTACAATGAACATTTATAAGTATATATTAGGTACTTACTTAAAAAATGGGGCACGCTCTAGGCACCTATAAAGTAAGTACTCCATTAATTGTATGTAAGTAAACAAATAATATTTTGACGAAGCCCAGGCAATCTCATGTCGTAATACAATTTTTAGAACGCTAGGAAGTCCATGCATTTTAGACAAGTCGAAGAAGTTCATCATCCAATCCATTACTTTTATATAGGATACTGATACCAATGTACTTAATACGTTGTTCATTTTTCCTATGATTTATCAATTAGTTTATAGAAGCATTTGTTCCCTATGTCTTGTTTTCATGGAAATCACTGTTGTTATACCGAATTGTTAGTCTTTTAGATCCGCACCGGCTGCGCCTTGGAATCAAAAAGTTTTTTATTTTAAGTAATGATATGATGAGCTAACTGTTCGCCTGGTGTTAAGCGACACGGCTGCCCATATCAGTTGCAGTGTCACTCGGAACTCTAAAGTATAGGGTTTCGCGTGACATTGCACTGCGCACGTCATTCTGAGACGTCAGCATAGTCTAGTAATAAGATTGCCCAGTAATTTCACTTTCACAGCAGTGCTTGTGCACTACTGCTTGGCGGCAGAATAACTGGCAAAGCGGACCTAGACAAACTTTACAGAAAAGTCCTACCACCTAGTCCTATTATTCTGTTTTAAATTTCTCAACCGTGTGGTTACACTCTTCATTCCTGACATGAGGTGATTACGCGCCGCGTTTATTTTGTTATTATTGTTTTTTATCTAAACACGGTCGTGATTATCGAGCGGAGTGCTTTTGACGTCTCCGCCTGTCAGTTTACTTTTTTATTTCTTTCTTGTTTATTTATTTTTTAAGTTTCTTTTGACTGCATCCACTTATAATCCCGGTGACCTTTGGATGCGGCCTTGTTAGATTTTAATTGAAATAATTTTATCATCAACATTGGGTTACTGTGTGCGCGGTGTTTGTGTGAGTGTCTAAATATATACACGTAGTACAAATATTCTGTATACGTAGGTACATGTATCTAATTCTATTTATTACAAAAATATGGTCTTTAGTATCTACAACTAGCTTCTGCCCGTGGCTTCGCCCGCGTGGACTATAGGAAACGAAGATTTTTTTATAGATAATTCAACATTCTATCTAAATATGGACTATTATATCAATAATTGTTATAAGTATACAGGGAGTAACAAAAACCCTGTTATATCCGCGAGCTGCGTATCCAGTGTCAACTCAAGGTTGTAGTAATACTAGTTCTATTTAAATACGAGACATACAAAACTTACGTGTGCTTTTTATTAATACCTTTTATGCCGTCACTAAAAATGTTTACGACCTCAGATATTGACAACATAGGTACTTGCACCACCGACGCAGCCTGCTGCCTGTTGCCCGCACCCCGCACCGCCCGCCATGCTACGCTAAGTCTATTCACCGCGCATACCTACTGCGACGGAACTAGAGGCCATTCCACAGATTACTTCTTATGCGTTTTCCATACGTTTATGTGCCCTATACCACATACCACAACGTTGTAGGATTGCGAGACCGTAACTTAATGACGTAAAAGGTCTCTTTGACCAATAGTGGTAAGCACACAAGTGCTGCGCGCCGTTCTGCCGCACTGACATATTCTAATCATTTTACGTCAAGCAAAGGCTAAACAATCGAATTCACGTGTGATTTTGTATTGTTAAGAAACAAGATAGGTACATCATTTTTAGCTCTTAAAAGAGCTTTCAAAAACACATCACACAAATGCTTCTACCAAGGCACATTAACATATTGTAGTATTCGTCGTTAGAATACGACATCACACTCGACACTAAATTCGCGACGATCAAACTGGAAACGACTAAATTGCATGAGAGAGCACGTGCGACTGAGTTTAAGCCGCGGGCCGCGCCGCACCTATGCCGAGTGATGCCACGCCGCCCGCGCACCCCATTTCCCCGTAGGCACAGCTGCAGGAGCGGCATCCTACAAAAGAGCCGACAAAGGCGGCTCCCGTTTGTCGGTTCCGCGTTTGCTCTTCCCTTAGTTACTTAGCTATTTAAAAATAGGCACGGCTTGTGTCATAAACATTTTTGGGAAATTGTATTATTTTTTTGTGTTTAGATACTGCGTGTAACTTCAGATACGTATAACTTAGGTATTGTTAGACATTTTTATATGACTACTTGTAATGATCTGTACACATACTTCATTTATTTAACAGGGTTTTTGTTACTCCCTGTATATATTTTTTTTTACTTCAAACTTGTCTCGCATTTGACCGCGCTCTCACCTGATGGGAAGTGACGATGCGATCGAAGGTGTAGCATGCTAGCCAAGTAAACATTATACCTTTTCAAATCTAATATCAAACGAAAAGGTCAAGTGAGTCAATTCTACGTTAACTATAAATCACAAAGACCGTACCTATGAAATATACACTTAATTACATTTAAATAAAATATCCCACAAACTGTTTGACATTGACAAGTACATGACAGACAAATAACCAAAGACTCGTCCGCCGCGCCGAGTGAGTAACGTTTGACCCGCTCCGGGGGCGGGCTGCCAATCACAATACGGGAAACAATGTACATGTTCAAATTACTCGTATTACTCATACACAAGTTACTGACTCACTGGGAATTGTAAAATTTTGAATTAAGTAATATTCTAGCAAACATAAATACAAATATACTCTGCTTGAGTGTTTGAATACCCTAATCGACCAAACAATACTTACCTAGAAGTTTTTGTTTAGATAGAAAAGCTTAATTTCACATAACCTTTTATGAATTTGGGATAATTAAAGCTAAGTTTTGAATGTAATCGTGATTAAATACCAAATGTTCTATTCTTGCAGTCAGGGTGTTTGTTGGAGTCAAAATAGGTAGATTTGTATATTAATAATTGAAATTACCCTAACAGCCTAAAACCCTAACAGCCTTATTAATAAACGGGAAGTAGTTTTGGGTTAGTTACTTCAGTTTTTGTCCTTTTGTTGCTACTGGAATATTCAGCTGGATCGAAAAAGACAGAAGATGATGTAACTATTCTAAAGCTATTTCGTGTTTATTAATAAGGCTGTATATGATCACAATTTTTTCAAATCCTTTTTTGATAGGTTTTGGCGCCAGATATATTCTTGGTCCCTCTCTCTATCCCTCTCTCTCTCTCTCTTTCTCTCTCTATCCTCCCTCTCTCTCTCTTTCTCTCTCTCTTTTCTATGATTATTCTAAATGTGTATATTATATTTTCCTACTTTCTCTTTACCTTTACGTGTAGGTAGCTATATATCAGAGTAATTTGGCACACCTTAGGCGGCTTTACTTTGATGATACAGTTATTATTTATTATTAGCCATCTGGTTTTAAATTGAATTTGCATTATACTCATTCTGTGTAACCATTTTTTGTTCCCATATAATCGTGACCGCCCACTTCTATCAGATAAGAACTAACAAGTGTTACTGTCTAGTATTTTTATAGCCAATAAATTTTCTGCCACTTTGGCATGCTTTCAAATGTGCCGCTGATTTTTTGTAACACCCCCTTAACAAGTTTGAATAATGTAATGGGATTTTGAAGTGAGTAGATGACAATTAATTTATTGTTTTTTTTTTTAATGTTTTGGCTCCACACTTTTGTGTATTTAGCCAATGTCAAGTAATTGATAATTTATCAAGTTAATGATATTTCACGCAAATATGTATCAAGTCTTGTAGTTATAGGATATTTTTCTTTTGTTTCAGATACTCAAAATTCAAAATTCCGTATTTAATTCTCTTTTGACATGATGCTGGCATAAATGTGAAAACAATTGCCATAAAAAAAAAATGTGGTGGCAACTTTACTTAAAGCTTCTATGGACTTTTGGAAACAACACGAAAAGAAACGTTTCACCATCACTATACCATTTTCCCACACTCACGCCTATAATCCAGCACTTAACCAATAGAATGCCACCAATTTTATACACTAACACTGGAAATAACACAAGTTTAGGAAAATAATACAATGCGGTGACGCAATCTTTTACGCTTTCCCGCCAAAACTCCTTTATTGTTCTTTGATCTTTGTGTTGGAATTTTAATGAAGAGATTGTAACATGTGCTTACGGACCTGCAAACTGTTTGAAATAATAATTTATATTGTCCTAAATATTTGACATCTAAAACTCTAATCCAATAGGTAGAGTTACCATCAAACATCTGCATTTTCAGGTCTTAGTTCGGACCTTGTTCACATCTGATTAGACTACAGGTAAGGAAAATTTTATATAAATAGAATAATTAAAGAAAAAGGAAACATTACACAACGCCATCCGGCCCCAAACTAAGCAAAGCTTGTACTACGGCAACCAGATAACTGATAGAATAGTTGGACACATTTTGTTTGTAAATACATACATACAGGGAGTAACAAAAACCCTGTTATATCCGCGAGCTGCGTATCCAGTGTCAACTCAAGGTTGTAGTAATACTAGTTCTATTTCAATACGAGACATACAAAACTTACGTGTGCTTTTTATTAAAACCTTTTATGCCGTTACTAAAAATGTTTACGACCTCAGATATTGACAACATAGGTACTTGCACCACCGACGCAGCCTGCTGCCTGTTGCCCGCACCCCGCACCGCCCGCCATGGTACGCTAAGTCTATTCAACCGCATACCTACTGCGACGGAACTAGAAGCTATTCCACAGATTACTTTTTATGCGTTTTTCATACGATTATGTGCCCTATACCACATACCACAACGTTGTAGGATTGCGAGACCGTAACTTAATGACGTAAAAGATCTCTTTGACCAATAGTGGTAGGCACACAAGTGCTGCGCGCCTTTCTGCCACACTCTAAACAATCGAATTCACGTGTGATTTTGTATTGTCAAGAAACAAGATAGGTACGTAATTTTTAGCTCTTAAAAGAGCTTTCAAAAACACATCTGCCGGTAGGCGATTTTCATGTTCAGTCAATCAATCAAAATGCTGATTTGGCGGCCCCGAAGATGTTGTTCAATGTGCCGACCTTGGACTTCGATACATTTTTGACAACGTGTCACAATACTTCCGCGTACACGTTGCAGTATCAACGCGTCCGATTTTATGCTTTCAAATGCAGCAACTATGCGTGAGCGCATTTCGCCTTCGTTGTCGCAGGTCTTTTTAAAGACCGACTCTTTCACGTGACCCCAGAGATAAAAATCAAGAGGCGTGAGATCTGGCGAACGCGCTGGCCACGGTGTAGTGGAGCCTCGTCCGATCCATCTTTCTCCGTATTCTTGAGTGAGGTAATCCCTAACATTGCGAGCGAAATGCGGTGGAGCGCCGTCGTGCTGGAACCACATCGTTCTCATAAGAGACAAGTTTAGGTCGTCGAGTTCGTCACTAAGTTCGTTGCGTAAAAACTGCAGATAATTAGCTCCATTCATGGTATTGTTCAAGAAATGAGGCCCAATAATCCTATCACCGAGTATGCCAGCCCAAACGTTTATTCGCCAACGATGCTGAAAATGGCTCTCTCTTATTGCCAGGGGATTTTCCACAGCCCATACGTGCTCATTATGGCAGTTAAAAACGCCAGTTCTGACGAACGAGCATTCGTCGGTAAATAAAATACGACTCAAAAACTCTGCGTCATCTGTCACTCGGTCGAGAAGCCACTGACAAAATGCCACTCTGGGCTCATAATCACTGGGCAACAATGATTGCACTCGTTGATAATGAAACGGATGCTGACCGTCTTCCTTCAATGTCCTCCATACACGCATGTGATTAATTCCAATTTCTCTTGCCATGCTGCGTGTGCTACGTGTTGGGTCTTGCACAAACATATCGAGCACCTGTTCTTCAGCGTCATGTAATACTCGTGGTCTTCCAGCATCAAATCTTTGCTGATCACGGCCCGTTACACTACCGGTGTTGTAAACACGTAAGTGCAATCGCTGGAATGCCATTAATGACGGTAACTCAATTCCACGCGGAATAGAAAAATTATGCTCGTATTCTCTACGTGCTGCCGCATAATTATTGTGACTTCTACCAAGGCACATTAACATATTGTAGTATTCGTCGTTAGAATACGACATCACACTCGACACTAAATTCGCGACGGTCAAACTGGAAACGACTAAATTGCATGAGAGAGCACGTGCGACTGAGTGTAAGCCGCGGGCCGCGCCGCGCCTATGCCGAGTGATACCGCGCCGCCCGCGCACCCCATTTCCCCGTAGGCACACAGGTGCAGGAGCGGCATCCTACAAAAGAGCCGACAAAGGCGGCCCCCGTTTGTCGGTTCCGCGTTTACTTTTACCTTAGTTACTTAGCTATTTAAAAATAGGCACGGCTTGTGGCACAAACATTTTTGGGAAATGGTATTATTTTTTTGTATTTAGATACTGCGTGTAACTTCAGATACGTATAACTTAGGTATTGTTAGACATTTTTATATGACTACTTGTAATGATCTGTACACATACTTCATTTATTTAACAGGGTTTTTGTTACTCCCTGTAGAATACAATATAACACCCAGACACAGAACAAACCTCGATGTTCATCACACAAACGATTGTCATCGTACCCACAACCCACAGTTCAGAAGGCAGGGTTATTACCAACTGAGCTATCGGGCCAGTCAACTAAAAAATGATTTTCATAAACAGTTTTAATGTGAATCATTTCAGTTGAAAAGGACCATGCCGTCCGTGTAGCTAATATTCTTGGCATCATAAATATGGCACCTGACATGAGTTTTGCTGTAAGTCTTTAGGTCTTTATGTACTATATCGTACTCTGAGGCATTGGATGAGGTTCTACATACTATAAAAATCGACCGATCTTCTCTCGAGGAAACATTTGACCAAGGAGCGATCACGTGTATCACGTCATAAACTTTTCTTGCGTTTCCATTGATTAATCGAGTGGCCGTTGTCGAAATGTGTTCTCGAAATATGTTCATTTTTATTGCTCATGCTCATGCATTGCTCATGCTAGTATCAGCATAGTAGCTCAGCATTGCTGTAGTTGGACCAAATCCATCGTGTTGAAAGTTTCAGACAACACTCATTTATCATCAAAGTCGGGATGGGCCTTGGCCTGCACCCCTACCGCGTAACCGTCCTGGGAATCGGCTTCGCCTGCCGTCTTGCACGTGCCAATTAACAAGTCCACGAGTGCGAGCAAGAGAGAACACGATTACGATCTCCATCAAACTTACGCGGTAAGGCCCCTGGTCAAGAAGATCTGTCTAGACTAGTCAGTTTCCTGCTCTAACTTTCCAGCTTCTAACACCGAGTGCCATCTAGCCAAACATATTTCCGAAAATACTGCTATGAATACAATTGTGTGGTTATATTTTCCAATTTACTGCCCTTAAAACCAAATTTATCTAAAATCCAGGTGTCTAGTTGTGCATTGTGCTGTTAGCGATATCACTCGGTATTTGCAAACGCGGCACTTTCTTGATTGCGAGAGCTGTGCTATTTGCATTGCCAGCTTTACAGGTAGATACTTAGTAAATAAAGTGTATGTAAACACTGACTGACTGATTTAAATTTTATTTTGGTTATTAATTATTGTGTTGATTATACATTTTATTGTGTTTATTGTAATACATCGCTTATAAGTAGGTAAGTATACATTATTCATGATGTAAAACTTCTTTACGCACGCTTTTGGCAAACGGAAGTTGAAAGTTGTTGGTTAACGTAGATCTCCATTGTCAACATAACAAAGTTAAAACTTAAAATTTGTATTATTATGTTAGTGTATTAGTGTAGTGTAGTGTTAGTATGTGCGTTTAATTTAGAAAGCAATTTTCGCCACATGAAGATTTAGAAGTTTATTTGCATGGCCGAAAGAAGCATTACGCTATCTTGTTGAAAATTAAAATGAAATGAAAAATGAATAAAAAGCTGCTGCTAATGTGAACTTGACTCTCAAGTCATGAGGCTGCTGGAGCCCGGAACACTCGGTGACAATATTTATCATTTATTTTAACTTATGCAGGGTTCGATTCCCGCGGCAGGACTAGTATTTGTGCACAGAAAAAAAAAGCGCAAATACTTGTTCTGTCTGGGTGTTGTGGGACCATGGACCTCGTAGTTTGCGCTCCTAGACACAGGGAATCCTAGTTAGGGTCCAGGATCTATGTATGTGATCGTTGGACGTTATTATTATTATTATTACAGGCTATGAACGTAAAGATTTATACATTCATAAGTCTTAAAACTATTATATAGCTCAGGATTTTTTCCGCTATCTGTACCTAGCCGTAGTACCTACCGATCTGCGAACTGGCGCACTGTCTTGGTAATTTGAAAGCGTCGCCACTGCACCCTTGCTCATTGCACTGCTCCCCCCCCCACCTTCACCGTTTTTCTTAGAGGTTCACTTACACTTTTAGTCTATAGCCCAGTCTTTTATGAAGGTAATTAAAATTCAACCTATTTATGTAAGTAAATATAAGTAAGTATATACATACCTACATAACGAACAAAGTTAATTGAGAAATTTTTAACTCACTCTTACGACGGTGAAGAAACGTCCCTTTTTCCCTCGCACTTCCCTGTGGTATGTGGGACTCGAACCCACTAAAACCCCCCCGTGAGCCCTCGTCCGCCGTACCGGGGCGAGAAGGGGTCGCGACTGCAGTCCAGCCAACTCGCCCCCGGCGGCAGGCCCTTTCGGGCCTCTCCGCGCCAATGGATGGGTGACCTTGCTCACCACGGTCACCCACCAGACGTGTGGGGCCGTGCATTCCGGCGGAGAGTCCCCCGACTCTCCACCAGTGGCCCCACTACGGGTGAAGAAACGTCCCTGCCATAACCAGTATGTTCAAGAACCACAAAATTCGAGGGCATGTGTTATTCACCTACCTTTCTTAATTTTTCTTTCATAAGCACCTTCTCCTGATAATAATAAACACAATAAAAAAAGAATTAGCGAAAATGTTCTATCCGTTCACCCGTGATGCGACCAAGGGAAATAGAGATTCATTTTTATATTACACAAGCCTTAATAACATTCATTCATCTTTCATAACTGCATACATGCATACCTTTCGTTTTCGCAGTCACCCAGCACACCCTTTCACACAAAGCACGCGAGAAAACTGTGATGTTTGCCTTTCTTTGTTTGTTTGATTTTTAGGTCTTGTTACTTCTATTTCACAGAATGTATTTAACTAGGTACTTACATAGCCATAATTTAACTTCTTGTTTATTCTTTATTATGTAACTATTAACAGTGGAAGACGCTAAATCCCACGACACAGGTTGCCCTAGTGTGGGATTCAGAGTTTCATAGTTATCATACCCTCTTTTACTGTACCAACATTCGATGTACCAATTTTATCTGATGTATTGTTTTTGTCAAATAAATTATTATTATATATTAAGAAGAAGAAGAGGCATGGCGTTCCTTTTTCTTCAGTCCTATTCTTTTTACAATCTTTACATTATATTCATTACCGTTTCAACAATTGTGCCACTGCGTCAGACGTTCCTCGCAGGGGTGAATTCAGGTTAAGTTAAAAAAATCGAGGGCTCGGTGTGCCGTTTATTATTTATTCTCTGGTTTCGTATTTAGTCATGCATTCAAATAGACTATTCGATCGTATGAATAAAATAGTAATAAGGGTATTTTAATTAAATTGTAAATTGTGCGTACACCCGGAGCACTCACGCTCACTAAAAAGCTTCTTCTTGCGGCGGCGTCGTGTGTCGGGTCGTCCTCCTCCCTCAAATATGGTCGAGGAGGGCGATGGCTGGAACATGCGTCAAGCTCGTGAACGGGTGCTGCTTGCGGAAGCTGGTTTGCTCGGTGGTGTACGCACAATTAGAAAAAGTACTTATGTTTATGTGTTATTGGCTATATTGTCCTCCCTGTATTATATATATGTTCATGTTAATAATAGGCTTAATTTATAAATATAAAAAATAATCTAACAAAAAGCACGGAACCAGGTGTCTGTGGAAATGCATTATAAAAAAAATAGGCTATTTGCCCACTACTAAAAATGAACCAGTAAATATTATTTTCATAATTCCCAGTTTACGTTATTGTTGTTTTATACTTGGTGACTTCTTTCTATGTATACAATAATTAAATTTATGAGTGACGTTAATTCTAAGATTATGGCGAAAGTACCTACCTAATATTTTTATGACAATAATAGTGGTAACCTTAAAACGCCAAGGTCTGGTACATTTTGCTATCTCGTTTAATAAGTGCTCATCATTTGTCACATACTTTTTTCTCAACGGCCACCTTGCTGTATATAATAGGTCTTTACCTATGAAATTGCCGTATTGCAGTACAGACTTTTTCAAACAAAAAAAAGTTTTGATTGGCTATGAATTCTAAATTCAAATTAATTTTGTTTTAAAAATATGACATTCTATTTACAATATAAGTCTTTTGTTTATTGATTAGCGTTGTATTTTCATTACATTTCAACATTTTTCCTCATAATGGATACTTTGAAATTTCGTGTAATTATGGAATATGAGTTCCGTCGTAGCACCAACGCGGCACAAACGACACGTAACATCAACGACGTTTACGGAGAGAACTGTACAAACGAACGTACAACCCGTTATTGATTTGCTCGGTTCCCTTCTGGGAATTTTGACTAGAAAAATGAACCTCATGGTCGTCCGGAAACTTTGGTCAACAATGATGAATTAAAGGCGATTGTTGAAGCTGATGAATCTCAATCTACAGCTGAGCTGGCAGCAGCTTTTGATGTTAGCATCAAAACAATATTGGTCCATTTGCGACAGATTGGCAAGATAAAAAAGCTTGATAGATGGGTGCCCCACGAACTTAACGATCGCCAGCACAACGTACGCGTCGAGACTTGCCTTGCGCTGCTTAAAAGGCACAGAAATGAAGGAATTTTGAACCGAATTGTTACGTGCGACGAAAAATGGATTCTTTTTGACAATCGAAAGCGCTCAGCAAGTTGGTTAGATCCTGGTTCGGTACCAAAGCAATGTGCAAAACGAAAAATTACCCCTAGAAAGGTGATGGTCACAGTTTGGCGGTCTAGTGCTGGTGTGATTCATCATAGCTTTTTACAAAACGGCGAGAGCATTACTGCAGATGTGTACATTGAAGAACTGACCACAATGATGGCAAAACTCGCACGTCTGCAACCAGCTTTGGTCAATCGGTCGTCTCCACTGCTACTTCACGACAACGCGCGACCCCATACTGCACAACAGACCGTCTCTAAGCTGCATGAGTTGGGTTTGGAAGCTCTCCCTCATCCGCCATACTCACCAGATCTTGCGCCTACCGACTATTACTTTTTCCAAAATTTGGACAACTTTTTAGCGGGAAAAAAATTCAATTCCCGAGAGGCAGTACAAAACGCCTTTGAAGAGTTTGTTGTCTCCCTTCCTGCTGATTTTTTCAAGAAGGGCATCCATAAACTGCCACAGCGTTGGCAAAGATGCATTGATTGCAGTGGTGATTACTTTGAATAAAAGAAATAAATAAGTTCGAAAAAAAAACCTTTAACTTTTTTCAAACAAAACGGCAATTTCATAGGTAAAGACCTAATAGATTCTAAAAAAAAACAGATGTTTTTAAATAGTTAACATATTTTTAAAATGCCTATAACTTTTTCATTTTTGAACTTCTTTATGCCCGCTTGACTTGCGGAGTAAGCTGGTGATGCGAAGCGAACGGAAGTTGAATTGGTTCACGTAGACCTTCATTGCCAACATTACAATCAAAATTTGTATTATTATTTTAGTATGTTCGGTAAAATGTCAATTTATAATAATTGTGAACAGACATTAACATTCAACAAAGCAAAAATAAAGTTATACCGGCCGATAGATGGAGCTAAACTAAAGAAGTTTTACTTCAGTCGTGTGGTCTACAGTACACTCGTTTTTTAACATATTAAATTTTTGTTTTCACGACTGTCTGTTTTTTTGAGGTACATTAAATATTACAGTCAAATATTTAGCCAATTGCGTGCGATCGCGCGCGGCGTCATTTGTTTTGCGTCCCCTTTCCTGCACCGTCTTCTTAGCCTAGATCCAGCCCTGTCATTCAGTAGTTATTCTCAAATAATCCGCGGGACGTTTGCCCGTATCCCTCAGGATCGCTTTGAGACTCTTTGATGCTGCCGTGGATGCTGCACCGCAATAACCGCGTGTAAACACCGCCTTATCTCCGTGCGGAGTTATGCTTTGTGTATTTCCGGCCTAAGCGGAGCGGAATAAGTCTTCTGTCCACATAGTGGCATATAGCATTTTTATAAATGTGCATTTTTAATATGTACATTAGGTTGATACTGGTAGCATAGGTACCTAGTACCTACTTAAGGCTCGCGCACATTAAGGCGGGCATCGCAACGCATCGCAAACATAATTCTCCTACATCACTTTCGTACAGTTTATATTCAATATTGAACAATTTTTTTTATCATATAATATGTTCGAAATCTTTTATGTGACGCCTTGCGATGCCCGCTTCGTGTGCGCGAGTCTTTTCTGTACAATTTTATACTATATGTCATGCCTACATAATAAGCTCACTCATAGACTAAGTTTTAACGACTAGTTTAAACTACTTATTTGTAAAGTAAAACCTTAATCATAATTTTGTTGTACCATGCAGTTGCCCGGCTAGCTCAGTCGGTAGAGCATGAGACTCTTAATCTCAGGGTCGTGGGTTCGAGCCCCACGTTGGGCGAATTATTTTACCTTTTCTCTTATTTCAAGACTACGCCATCTAGCGTAAAACCATTGTATTAATATGGTTGGTTTCCTGATTCTGGGATCGAACATTTTAGGCAACCTTAGGTTACCTTAAACATTTACTTGCTTGCTTTTCAAGCCAGTTTGTTTAGCGTTACATAGATGGCAGCACCCAAAACAAATAATACGAGTGTAACTAGAACTTATAGTTTTGGCGGGTAAAACGAAATAGATCGCGTCACCGCATTTTATTTATTTCCAAAACTTGTGTTATTTTCAGTGTGAGTGCATAAAATTGGTAGCATTTTATTCGTTAAGTTCTGAATTATAGGCATAAGTGTGGGCAAGTGGTATAATGATGGTGACACGTTTCTTTTCGTGTTGTTTCCAAAACTCCATAGAAGCTTCAAGTTGCCACCACTTTACTAGGAGTATGACTTTGACTAGACTACGATTTGACTATGACTTGACTTGATGAATTCGACTGTGACTTGACACATATTTGCGTGAAATATCATTAACTTGATAAATTATTAATTACTTGACACTGGCTAAATACACAATAGTGTGGAGCCAAAACATAAAAAAAACCAAATCCACGATAAAAAGTATGGGTAAAAACTACTACATATATTTTATGTGATATATGAAGTTTTTAGCTATTACTTTACTAAAACTCAACCTCTTTAATATTATTCAACAAAATCGAATATAAAATGTAATTAAATTCAACTAAGTAGGTAACTAACTAACATTTCAGTCACTCATGAAACAGTGCAAAAACTTACAATGGGATCAAGTTCAACCGTTCAACGGAACAGATTAACATCTTTGTTTGAAGATCTGACTAACCAATTTAAAGGTGTCTTACGTTTTTTTTAAATCACAGTGTAATTGCTATACTTCCTTTGCGACATCACTTAGAGTAATTTTGTGTAGTTTATATAAAACGCTTGACACGCAGGCTACATGACTTGTTGTGGAGACATCTTGCTGTAATGACGAAGCTGCTGTCAGTTTGCTTGACGATATGTGGTAAGCTTTATACTAAACTTAGTTACATGCAAGCAAAGCAAAGTTAATTCAAGACACGTGGTAGATTATTGGTTGTTTCTAATTGATTCTCCATCGTTGCAATTTAAGTTATCGCTCATGTAATAGCAAAATTTTAAAATAAAAATTATCGTTCACCTAATCCTGGTAATTTTTCCTAACCATAAATATATTTTGCTAATGTACCCACCCAGTTAAATATTGATGTTGCAGGGTTTTTTTATGCTACTTTTTTTTTAATGTTTCGGCTCCACACTGTATTTAGCCAGTGTCAAGTAATTGATATATATAATTCATCAAGTTAATAATATTTCACGCAAATATGTGGTCAAGTCACAGTCGAAGTCATCAAGTCAAGTCATAGTCTAGTCAAAGTCATACTCCTAGTAAAGTGGTGGCAACTTTACTTGAAGTAAGAAGAACATAATACAATGCGGTGACGCAATCTTTTTCGCTTTTCCGCCAAAACTCTTATGCTACTTTACCACAGACTCCGTACTCTTTTTTAATATACTACTTACATATTGTTAGCGTGTTATTATTATTACTTATTAACAAAATACAGGAAGACTTATTCACACTTTTTTTTCTTTTTTCTTAAACTTTTGGCCACTATATAAATAAATATTGGGAACACCAATTACCTTATTTCTATTTGCGTATACACCACGAGCAAACCAGCTCCCGCAAGCAGCGCCCGTTCACGAGCTTGACGCATGTTGCGTGCAGTGTTGCAGGGTTTAAAAAATGGCATTTATTAGCATTTCAAAGCTGTTCCTAGATATTTATTGCTAACCTTAATCCTTCATGTTCTATCATATGACCACCATATCGATTCCTGCTAGTCACGGTCACAATCTCGGTGGAATAATTAAAGGACATCCGTCGTTTACCAGAGATAATCTCGGTACCACAAAATTCGCTGGTTTTAGCGAAAATGTCGTAAGTCCATGCGGGTCTTAACGATTTTTCTTGTATTCCAGCTTTTCTATATTCGGGACATGGTGTCTCCACTAAAATGGATTTTGATGATGAGTCAGTGACGGTCACTAACTCCAGCAAAGTAGAAGATGATGACGTGGAAGTAAAGCATACGATAGTTGTGTCGACTAAACTGAAAAATGCTAATGCTAATAGAAGAGGATTGTATGGTAATGACGGTAAGAAAAATACTAAATTACAGGATATTCCTCTGTGATCGCCGAATAAAAGATATTAGGTAGCCTGCTACTAGCGCGTTTTTGAAATAAAACTTTTTTGCCTAATGCCTCACGTGGCGAACGAAAGTTGAAAGTTGTTGGTTCACGTACGTCTCCATTGTCAACATAACAAAGTTATAAATTACTTAAAGTTTGTATTATTATGTTGGTATGTCCGGTAAAATGACAATTTACAACTACCAAGATGGCGAAATTAACATTAAACAAAGTTATACTGGCGGATAGATGGGGCTAAAGAAGTTTTACTTCAGTCGTGTGGTCTGAAGCACACTCGTTTTTTACAAAGTAGATTTCGTTAAAAAAAGCTCATATGTGTGTCTAATGACTGCAATTGCAATATACTGTAATGCTGTAAGCAAAACACAAAACATTGACCTTATAATTATCATGATGATGGGCTTTTTATGACTCATTGCAGTTTTATTGCTCCATCAAGGCAGGTTTAAAATTCATCTGATTCATTAGTATCTATTCCGGTTTCCAATTTAAATCCTAATTGGCGATAGATGTAAAAGAAATTCTGGAAAGGCACTAAAGGAAAGTTTTCTACAGTTCCTAAGGTGTACCTGATTAATAAGTTCTGTAACCTTGACTGGCTTACTCATTGGCATAGGTAATTATATTATGTACTGTCTACGGTCCTACAATAAATATTTTCCATGCACCTAGCTGCGCCTCGCGGTTCCACCCTCGGATAAATGTATCCTATGTGTTCCAGTGTAAATAAGCTATATTGTAGTTTGACTGGCCCGATAGCTCAGTTGGTAGTAATCCTGCCTTCTGAACTGTGGGTTGTGGGTTCGATTCCCACCCAGGACAAACATTTGTGTGGTGAACATATAGGTGTTTGTTCTGTGTCTGGGTGTTATATTGTATTCTATGTATGTATTTACAAACAAAAAGTATTTAAGTATTGTATCAGTTATCTGGTTCCCATAATACAAGCTTTGCTTAGTTTGGGGCTAGATGGCGTTGTGTGAGATGTCCACACATATTATTATTATTATATCCATTTCAAATTTCATTAAGTCCGGGAACAAAAACACCCACAAAAACTTTCAAATTTATAATATTAGTGTGACTTGTCACTACTGTTTCATATTCCTATTACACCTACTTTCTAGATTCGTTAAAGCTTAACGTAATGTTATTTTAGGAAACTCAGGGTTGCAAACGTACAATATTGGCCGAAAAGAAAATCCTGTAAAGGAAGACAGCGGTGAAGTTCCTATTGTCCAGGGTTACAAAGCTGTGGAGACTACACAAATCAGGACTCCAGACACCAGGTTCTTACCACCAGCTCCAAAATACCCTGAGCCAAGCTACATAAGTCGTAATGTACGAGACGATTACGACATTTACCCCAACGTGGCTATAAACCCTGGACAGTGGAAGCCATCAAGTTTCTTCAATAATATTAACTACAGCAGCCAAGAGCCTGGAAGGGACTCCAGCTTTGTGAGAAGATTCGATAGACCTGCTTATCAATACCCTGGGAAGATCCACAGGAAAGTGACAAACGATGGAATGACTGAGTTTTATTGCAGAAAATGTAGAGAGCTGAGTCATAATAAAGGTTGCCTTCAAATCGCTCAATCACGTTCGTGGGTGGAAAACACGACGGCAAAGATGAAGATAGATGGTAAATTGGCGAAATTAAACTAATGGGCGCGTTCCATTGTTTTTGTTCATCCTGTTTCTATTATGATGAGCAAAAAATACGGTGATGTTGTTTGACCTTGGAGCTCAGGTCGAGATGAGTAATGAGGAGCTCATGTTTATGTATACGTAAGTGTTTATGCTGCAGGCTCCCGTCGTATTTTATGACTTTAACTCTTATTCTTAATCAAATTATTCTACTTTTAAATTATTCGCCAATTGGTCAGGCATCGTGGCCAATGACGTAAAACTCGTAAAAGAACGAGTGTGCTTTAAAGCACACGACTGAAGTAAAACTTATTTAGTTTAGCTCCATCTATCGGCCGGTATAACTTGGTTTTTATTTTATTTAATGTTTATGCCGCCATCTTGACAATCGTAAATTTTCATTACCGGATGTACCAATATAATAATACACATTTTTATTGTTATGTTGACAACGGAAATCTACGTGAAGCAATTTCAACTTCCGTTTGCCTGCATTCGCATTCACCAGCTTCGAAACCAGCTACGAAAATTCTGCATTACCTCTTTACTGCAAAATTATATGAAGAGTAAGCGAGCTCGTGATATGGCTAACACCTCATAACACTAATGATGCAGACAATTAAACCGGTCGCGGTTTTTTTTTGAACCAGTTGTTGGTCTCTTCCGACCTTTATAGCGTCACCAGGCGGGAGGGCAGGCGCTTAAGGCACCCAGCCGTCAAAAGTGGGAGGCAACTAGCTCAAGGGCACCCCTGGGGTGTGAGCCTCGGCTTGGGTCGTTGCCGTGATAAGAGGATCGAGAGGACTACGTCCACTGGAAGAGTGGACCCTATTGAAAGTCGATACCGGTCACGGTATGGTCACTAGACTCACTAAAATATATTATGAGAAAGTATAACAACTAAAAGGTAAAAAATAAGCATTTTTAAAAAAACAATTTACTAAATTTTTCACACCAAATGAAATTCGTAACACACATTGTTAATATCAAAAAACGTGGTAAATCAAATAAGTAAGATATAAAGTGATGAAGTAAAATAATCATCATTAATGTATTAAGCATATTTTTTTAAATTTCATCTTTATTTATATATACTTTACGTATACTTTATTTTGAAAGTAAGTACTATTAGTACTAAATTAAAGGTAAAACATACGCTGCCTTATTAATAAACACGAAGTAGCTTTAGACTAGTTACACCATCTTTTGTCTCTTTCGATCCAGCTAAATATTCCAGTAGCAAAAAAAGGATAAAAGCTGAAGTAACTAATCCGAGACTAATACCCGTTTATTAATAAGGCTGACGGTGTCCAAATTAAGAAAGATAATTCTATACAAAGACAAAGAGAAATCAATTTTCACATCTAACAATTCAAAACATGTAACCAATAAAGCTCGCCTTATGTCTTAAGTAGCAGTGATATAATGACGGTTCAGTTAATTCTAGCTCTGAACCGTATGCTTGGTGACGACTCCATTCCGACTGATGATCGTTTGTGCACCTCTGGACGATTTCTTCTCTCCATTGAGATCCGATGATGAGGCATATGAACTACTAGATACACTGTTGTAGCCACCTGATGGATTTCCAGACACGGACAAGAACTCGTCGATGTTTGGATTGTTCTGGAAAATACAAACAATTTTGTAATTTTATGGTTGGACATCGTTGTAAAAATATACCTTTGTATATTTACATATTCAAAGAATATTTATACACGGTGGAATTTAATTCACTCTTTTCCTTAAATTCTGAATTATTCACACTTTTAACTGTAATATTGACATGCGTTTTAGATTATTTTAGTTTTGTGATTTGTTATTGACGTTTTAGCTTATTTTATCGAGTTTTATTTTTGTGATTGTGGTTTCATGCTGACAAGGGTCAGTATAAGATTTGCATGCTGTGATAGCAAAAAACATGTACGGAATACATTATTTAAGTACTTACCATCTGTATGAATCTTCGCCAACCATGTTTTATTTGCAAATAAGCGATTTGAAGTAAATGTATGTACTCGGACCATGCTATAGAATATTCACATAAGGTACATTAAAAAAAAAGTGTTGTTTAAGTATTCAGTGCCTCCTAAAATAACTGCATGACAGTCGAAATGTCTATTTAATGGTACACACAGTACGGGCACCGGCTGACTGCTTTGTAAATGTTTCGTAGGCAATAAAACACCTGCTTTGTTCAATGTCGCAAGGCTTTTCTTTAGAATGTAAATTTTGCAGTAATTTGATAATGCTTAGATTTAAGTTTTATTTAATAAGTACCGTTTGTATTTAGCTATATGGGAGCGTTCTATAGCATGGGCTGAATACATACATTAAAGGAAAAGAACGAATTAAATTCCACCTTGTATAATAGCTAATTTAATTAAATTTATTCATCGAGGATGTGATGAAGATGTAAATTAATCAAATACTCTAGATTAATTAGTTCACTAGGTGGTAGAACTTTTCTGCAAAGTTCGCCTAGGTAGGTACCACCGCTTTGCCAGTTGTTCTGCCGACAAGTAGTAGTGCGCAAGCACTACTATGTTTCGGTTTAAAGGGCGCTGGAGCTAGTAAAATTACTTGGTTAATTGTATGACCTGATCTCACAGTCTAGTGCTCTGTTACCAGACTGTGCCGATGTCTCAGGATGACCGCAGTGTCACGCGAAACTCTATACTTTGAAGTTCCGAGTGACTGCTATGGGAACTGATATGGGCAGCCGTGTCGCTTAACATCAGGCGAACGGTTAGCTCGTCACGTCATCATACCTTAACATAAAAAGAAAAACTTTCCCACACTCATGCCTGTAATCCAATACTTAACGAATAAAACGCTACCAAGTTTATTCACTAAAACTGAAAATAATACAACGCAGTGACGCGATCTTACTAATTTTCCCGCCAAAAAACAATAATTATTTTACCGTGTCAACTTTTAAATTAAGAAAGTATCATCATCAAAAAGTCATGAATACTCTTTATGTTAGAATCGATACTACAACTATTAAAAAGTAATATGTACCTAACATGTATGTATATAGCATTTTAGACTTTACTGCACACAGTATGCTAAAGCAATTGATTTGAAAATATTTTTAGAACCCGATAGTACGTAGCAATGTCTGCTGCATTACGATCGAATCAGATAGTTTAGTCACGATCTGGTATTTGAGACGTTCGTCTATGTAAATATTGATGCAACTCGGTGTCATCTCTACTTTGGTCTGTACCGGCTGACTTTTAGATCTTAGATTTTATTCATTGTAAATGTCGAATAATTCCATGTAAGATGGTGCGTTTGTGTCTAAATCTATATTGTACTAACGGCCCGGCCGGCTTCGCACGGTATTTTTTATATATAGCTGAAATATAAATTATCCTATTTTCAAGTTGGATAAAATTGCACACAGTAGTTAAATTTTATTAAAATAGATTCAGTAGTTTAGGAGTCCATAGCAGACAAACAACGTGACACGTAATTTTTACTAGGTGGTAGGACTTTACTGCAAAGTTCGTCTAGGTAGGAACCACCGCTTTGCCAGTTATTCTGCCGCCAAGCAGTAGTGTGCGAGCACTACTGTGTTCCGGTTTGAAGGGCACTGTAGCTAGTGAAATTACTGGGCAAATGAGACTTTATGATCTGATCTCACAGTTTAGTAATCTTATTACTAGATTGTGCTGATGTCTCAGGATGACGTGCGCAGTGCAGTGTCACGCGAACCTCTATACTTTAGAGTTCCGAGTGACACTGCAGCTGGTATGGGCAGCCGTGTCGTTTAACATCAGGCGAACGGCTAGCTCGTCACGTCATTCCTTAACATAAAAAAAAAAAATATATATTAAGATTGAGAATACTGTATACAGGGAGTAACAAAAACCCTGTTATATCCGCGAGCTGCGTATCCAGTGTCAACTCAAGGTTGTAGTAATACTAGTTCTATTTCAATACGAGACATACAAAACTTACGTGTGCTTTTTATTAAAACCTTTTATGCCGTTACTAAAAATGTTTACGACCTCAGATATTGACAACATAGGTACTTGCACCACCGACGCAGCCTGCTGCCTGTTGCCCGCACCCCGCACCGCCCGCCATGGTACGCTAAGTCTATTCAACCGCATACCTACTGCGACGGAACTAGAAGCTATTCCACAGATTACTTTTTATGCGTTTTTCATACGATTATGTGCCCTATACCACATACCACAACGTTGTAGGATTGCGAGACCGTAACTTAATGACGTAAAAGATCTCTTTGACCAATAGTGGTAGGCACACAAGTGCTGCGCGCCTTTCTGCCACACTCTAAACAATCGAATTCACGTGTGATTTTGTATTGTCAAGAAACAAGATAGGTACGTAATTTTTAGCTCTTAAAAGAGCTTTCAAAAACACATCTGCCGGTAGGCGATTTTCATGTTCAGTCAATCAATCAAAATGCTGATTTGGCGGCCCCGAAGATGTTGTTCAATGTGCCGACCTTGGACTTCGATACATTTTTGACAACGTGTCACAATACTTCCGCGTACACGTTGCAGTATCAACGCGTCCGATTTTATGCTTTCAAATGCAGCAACTATGCGTGAGCGCATTTCGCCTTCGTTGTCGCAGGTCTTTTTAAAGACCGACTCTTTCACGTGACCCCAGAGATAAAAATCAAGAGGCGTGAGATCTGGCGAACGCGCTGGCCACGGTGTAGTGGAGCCTCGTCCGATCCATCTTTCTCCGTATTCTTGAGTGAGGTAATCCCTAACATTGCGAGCGAAATGCGGTGGAGCGCCGTCGTGCTGGAACCACATCGTTCTCATAAGAGACAAGTTTAGGTCGTCGAGTTCGTCACTAAGTTCGTTGCGTAAAAACTGCAGATAATTAGCTCCATTCATGGTATTGTTCAAGAAATGAGGCCCAATAATCCTATCACCGAGTATGCCAGCCCAAACGTTTATTCGCCAACGATGCTGAAAATGGCTCTCTCTTATTGCCAGGGGATTTTCCACAGCCCATACGTGCTCATTATGGCAGTTAAAAACGCCAGTTCTGACGAACGAGCATTCGTCGGTAAATAAAATACGACTCAAAAACTCTGCGTCATCTGTCACTCGGTCGAGAAGCCACTGACAAAATGCCACTCTGGGCTCATAATCACTGGGCAACAATGATTGCACTCGTTGATAATGAAACGGATGCTGACCGTCTTCCTTCAATGTCCTCCATACACGCATGTGATTAATTCCAATTTCTCTTGCCATGCTGCGTGTGCTACGTGTTGGGTCTTGCACAAACATATCGAGCACCTGTTCTTCAGCGTCATGTAATACTCGTGGTCTTCCAGCATCAAATCTTTGCTGATCACGGCCCGTTACACTACCGGTGTTGTAAACACGTAAGTGCAATCGCTGGAATGCCATTAATGACGGTAACTCAATTCCACGCGGAATAGAAAAATTATGCTCGTATTCTCTACGTGCTGCCGCATAATTATTGTGACTTCTACCAAGGCACATTAACATATTGTAGTATTCGTCGTTAGAATACGACATCACACTCGACACTAAATTCGCGACGGTCAAACTGGAAACGACTAAATTGCATGAGAGAGCACGTGCGACTGAGTGTAAGCCGCGGGCCGCGCCGCGCCTATGCCGAGTGATACCGCGCCGCCCGCGCACCCCATTTCCCCGTAGGCACACAGGTGCAGGAGCGGCATCCTACAAAAGAGCCGACAAAGGCGGCCCCCGTTTGTCGGTTCCGCGTTTACTTTTACCTTAGTTACTTAGCTATTTAAAAATAGGCACGGCTTGTGGCACAAACATTTTTGGGAAATGGTATTATTTTTTTGTATTTAGATACTGCGTGTAACTTCAGATACGTATAACTTAGGTATTGTTAGACATTTTTATATGACTACTTGTAATGATCTGTACACATACTTCATTTATTTAACAGGGTTTTTGTTACTCCCTGTATAGGTCAACGTATCTTTCGAGTTGCGATCTATGCAAGTGATCGTTGGGCGTTATTATCATTTTTATAAATGAAAATGGAACATACCGGATTGCCAGGATTTATTTTCGCCACTTGATGAGTGAAATCATCTCCGATAGCGGCGCTTGCATACGCGCTGTTGTCTCCAGAGCGTCCGAAGTTCGGCATCTGGAAGTCGGGAAATGCTGGTGCCCCTTGAAATCCTTGCCCTCTTGGAAATCCTTGTCCTCCCGGAATCCCACCGAATCCTGGGAAAGCGCCACCGAATGGGAACCTAGAGGGGGCGAAATGCGGATTGTAACCAGCCCAACTCGAAGTCAGGTCAAAGGCCTTTCTGGCTGCGTCGTACGCTAGCCTTTGATTCACACTATCATCGAATGTCCTGGAATCACACAAAAAGGATCAGAATCACAGAATAGGACACCGGAGCTATTCAAGTAAGCGAAGAATTATTATGAAAGTAGGTTGGCGATAATTTACCAGATAATATTTAGACACTTGGTTAGGTTATGAATACCATGCAGTTTACAAATTACCTCCTGTAGAATGGTTTGTGAAACGGTCTGCGGAATGGTGGTGGTCGAAAGAATGACGGTTGAGGAATGAATGAGTTTGCTCTGAAAAAATAATAGGTTTAATAACGGGAATCGTGAGTATCATCAGATAACATAGTTTCATGAAAACCTTTACCATGATAGCAATGCCACGAACATGCATAGATATATGCTATAGACGTATGTACTTACAACTTAAAAAATAAGGATTATTTTTATAGCTACAGTCATAGATGCAGTTTTTCAGTTCGACAATTTGACACTTACGCCCGTTTGTACTAAAGTTTGACCGCTTCTAAGTTCGCACTTCATTTGTGACATACCCAAATGTATTACAGTAAGTATGTCATAGAGAGATGAGTGTGAACTTAGGTACTGTCAAAGTTTTGTCCAGACGAGCATTAACAGTATAATTAAGTCTTCCACCCTAAGGTTTAATACTTAACATTAATCCATGCCATGCGCAAAACGTTTTGAACACTCATTGCATTATTACAAAAACCACATAAGTAAGAAGGTACTACGCCTACCTTCTCTTAAATTGTTTATTGGTAAATAATTTGACCAAAGCCTCGCCTGATGTTAAGCAATGACGTATTCTAAGATTGCCTAGAAGATACCTGTTCACTCGTGATTTGACTTCTATTTACTATTGGTAAGTCTCTGCTATAACTGTGGAAATAACCACAGCCTCCGTGGTGTAGTGGTTGAGCAGGTCGGCTCATAACCCGGTGTCGGCAGGTACGATTCCCGCGACAGGACCAGTATTTGTGCACAGAAAAAAAGCGAAAATACTTGTCTGAGTCTGGGTGTTGTGGGACCTCGTAGTTCCTGGCCGTAGTAGAATCCTAGTTAGGGTCCAGGATCTATGTATGTAATCATTGCGTTATTATTATTTTTATTAATTACTGACCACATTTGTGTTACTACGTACGATAGTATTAAACACAATAATGTTACCAGCATTATCATGGTTTATTTCATTAAGGACAATTTAATTACATTTTACCACCACCACTACTGAATTATATAGGTAGTTATCGGCAGTAGGTCATACACCAGACGTCTACCACCACCGGAAGCTTCTAAGCTAAGCTGGAAGCCTCTAGGCTTCATGGTAAAACTTCCTTACTCTTCCAGCTGATTTTGAAGAACACTAAAGTATTCTGGGAAGAAATCGTCAAAATCCGAGAATGTGGGTGGTGAAAAGTTCGGGGGGAAGTTCCCTTGCTGATTGACGACCTGACCGTCTCTTATCCCGTACGTTCCACCGTACCTATTGCCTGTGGAGTCTTGGTATGCAAATGCTCCTACGCCGTCTGGGTCATCTGAAAATAAGGGTTTTGTTAATCAAGACCAACAGTCGCCCCACAGCTGATTACACTGGTATTCAATACAATACAATACAAAATGCCTTGTTGACATCAAAAATTAACATGTAGAAAAGAGAATTATATAATAAGATAGGTACAATGGACGGTCTTATCGCTAAGAGCGATCTCTTCTAGACATCCTTTGGATGGACAGAGATATGAGACATTACGGCATTCATTTCCAATCTATGTTTACATCCCACAATTAAAAAGCAACATCACCAGTTATATGCACAGCATAGCGGACACCATTTAAAGTTTTCAACCAACTTCAAAAAGGAGAAGGTTCTCAATTCGACTGTATTTTTTTTCTGTTTGTTACCTCAGTACTTTCGACTTGGTGAACAGATTTTGATGATTATTTTTTTATTTGAAAGCTTGTGCTTTCCATGTGGTCCATTTTACTTATATTTCAATTTGGTCCAGTTCTGACAATGGCAACCATGAGAAAACCATATAAATCTGAATTCGGTTTTTTACGCTTTGCGTTTGTTATTGTGCCCAGTTTTAATGGTTTTATCAAAAATTAATTGAAAAATAACAGGCCTAATTTTTTATTGTATTAAATGCATTTATAAAATTTTTAAGTTTCTTAGAATGTGAAGCTAAATTAAGATTTTATTCGAAGCCAGAAAAAAATAACACCTGGTCGTTGAAGTGTTTTTTTTAATAAGTTTTTTTAAGGTAAAGTAACTTTGTTATATTGATCTACGCTACCCAACAACTAAATTAAGATTTTATTCGAAGCCAGAAAAATAAATAACACCTGGGCGTTGAAGTGTTTTTTTTTAATAAGTTTTTTAAGGTAAAGTAACTTTGTTATATTGATCTACGCTACCCCTTCGCATTCCCCAGCTTACTCCCCAAGTCAAGCGTGCGTAAATAAGTTTTACTTCAAAAAATGTTCCGTCATTTTGTTCAGTAATCCTCAAGCTCAAATGTACAACGTAGCATTTATAAAGCACGTTAATTATTGTTAGAACACATATACTTAATTACTGTTCAGGTTTTCCCCACCATCGAGGATGATCTCAGATGTGCATTATTATATTCTTTAATCAACCTCTTATCTTAATTGACTTGCTGAGTTTTTAATTGTTTTGACGCAAACTTCTAATAATAAGGTTATTTATCTTCTTATTATAGGTATGTGGAATGTAATTTAAAGTTTTTGTCAAACATAACCTAGCGTAATTATTGCGTAACAGTGGCGAAGTGTAGCATTACGCAGGTTATAATTATTTATGAATCATCCATTTATGGATACTTATTGATATTTTTTTTGTTTGGCTCCACACTTTTGTGTATTTAGCCAGTGTCAAGTAATTGATAATATCTCAAGTTAATATTTCACGCAAATATGTGTCAAGTCACAGTCAAAGTCATCAAGTCAAGTCATAGTCAAGTCATAGCCCAGTCAAAGTCATACTCCTAGTAAAGTGATGGCAACTTTACCAGAAGTTTCTATGAAGTTTTGGAAACAACACTAAAAGAAACGTTTCACCATCATTATACCACTTTCCCACACTCATGCCTGTAATCCAGCACTTAAGGAATAAAATGCCACCTTTTTATGCACTAACACTGAAAATAACACAAATATTGGAAAATAATACAATGCGGCGATGTGATCTTTTTCGTTTTCCCGCCAAAACTCGCATAAGGTTATTTATCTTCTTATTATTGGTATTTGGAATGTAATTCAAAGTTTTTGTCAAACATAACCTAGCGTAATTATTGCGTAACAGTGGCGAAGTGTAGCATTACGCAGGGTATAATTATTTATTGAATCATCCATTTATGGATACTTATTGTTATTGAATACAATGGTTGTGCAAAGAGCATTGACACTTAGAAGGTTCTAGCATATTCATTTAGCTCAGTATTATGAACATTCGTTTTTTTGTTTTGTTTTGGCTCGGCACCGCATTATATTATTTTCCAAAAGTTGTGCTATTTTCAGTGTTAGTGCATAAAATTGGTGTCATTTATTCGTTAGCTGCTGGATTACAGGCATGAGTGTGGGAAAGTGGTATAATGATGGTGAAACGTTTATTTTCGTGTTCTTTCTAAAACTCCACAGAAGCTTCTAGTAAAGTTGCCACCGCTTTACTAGGAGTCTGACTTGACTGGACTAGACTATGACTTGACTTGATGACTTGGACTGTGACTTGACTTGACACAAATATACATAATATTAATCAACTTGAGAAATTATCAATTACTTGACACTGGCTAAATGCACAAAAGTGTGGAGCCAAAACAAAAATAAAAAAAAGAAAAAGAATATCAATGCCCCAACCGTGAAACCTAAATGCTTAAAACGAATATTCTTTTATTTCAGAATACATAGTAGAAGTCAGTAAACAGCATCGTGAATTACGACTTCCACGAATTACTGTACAAAACGAAATGTAAATTATATGCTAATTCACTCATTTATTGTACGGCTCCAAAACAGATAAGTGAAACAGTAGTAGAGGACTTTTATCGCAAATACTTGATTATGCATGCATAATTACCTAATGTGTAACCCATTGGAACATTGACTCATCCACGAATGTTTCTTGTTCGATGATAAAATATATGGAGAAGAAATTTGACTGGCCCGATAGCTCAGTTGGTAGTGACCCTGCCTTCTGAACTGCGGGTTGTGGGTTCGATTCCCACCCAGGACAAACATTTGTGTGATGAACATCGATGTTTGTTCTGTGTCTGGGTGTTATATTGTATTCTATGTATGTATTTACAAACAAAAAGTATCTAAGTATTGTATCAGTTATCTGGTTCCCATAGTACAAGCTTTGCTTAGTTTGGGGCTTAGATGGCGTTGTGTGAGATGTCCACACATATTATTATTATTATTATTTAACAAGAAAGAAAGAAAATACATTTATTCAAGACATCACACGACATTACCTTTTTACAAATAGGCACTTATACAAGACATCACACAACATCACATTTTTACAAATAGGCACTTATACAAGACAAATCATACAAAAAAGAGAGTAACTAAAAATTTAATGTAGCGTGACGTCATGATATAGGTTCCGGCTCAGCACGCAATGAAGGTCGTGAGACCTTAATAACTGATTTTCAGTCGGAACCCTTATTCAATACGCCCCAATCTATGCGCAATTCTGAAGAAAAATTTGCGGCAATAGCCTAATAATCGATAAATATAATAAAATAATTCATACCTCTTTAATACACCACTACTGCATGCTACGTGCTACGCCCAACGCACTGAAAGCCTTCTTATACAGTATGTAATATTTATATTAGCACAGCTGCAATTGGAAGCATAGAATGACTAACTAAATACCCACTTCTGACTGTTTTTTTTTGTAGTTGATAGTTGTTAATGATGTCATAGTATTTGTTAAAGGCTTGTTATTTAAAAATATTTTTTTCATTATTAATTTATTTATACTTTAGCACAAAATCATTTACAAGGAGGTCTTAATGCTATAAATTATTATAAAAATTCAGGATGTGTCAGGTAAAAATGGTAGCGGTGCAGTAAATTGATATTAGAATAAAATAGTGTATATAAGAAAAATTATAAAAATGTTACATATATATTTTATTTTATTTTATTTATTAAACAAAAAAAAAAAAAAACAAAACATAATTTATTATAAAAATAATATAATATACTTACCTACTTTCATAATTATAATGAATACAATTACTTACATATAAAACAACTCACAATAAAACTTACTATACCTTATAGGTGGCACATAGTACCCATTTCTAGGTGGTAGGACTTTGTTGCAAAGTTCGTCTAGGTAGGTACCACCGCTTTGCCAGTTATTCTGCCGCCAAGCAGTAGTGTGCGAGCACTACTGTGTTCCGGTTTGAAGGGCACTGTAGCTAGTGAAATTACTGAGCAATTGAGACTTTATGATCTGATCTCACAGTCGAGTAATCTTATTACCAGACTGTGCTGATGTCTCAGGATGATGTGCGCAGTGCAGTGTCGTGGAAACTATGTGTTTTGGGGTTCCGAGTGACGCTGTTCTGTTATGGGCGGCCGTGGCGCTTAACATCAGGTGAACGACTAGCTCGTCACATCATTCACTAACATAAAATATATATATATATATAACATCGAGATTGTAGAGTGCATATTATTGAAGATTAATATGTTCGATGTCAAAATATGACCCGGGGGTGTTCAAGAGAAGAGTGAATAGGTATTTACTTGGCTAGCATGCTACACCTTCAATCGTCACTTCCCATCAGGTGAGAGCGCGGTCAAATAGACAAGTAAGAAGTAAAAAAGAAAATGAAAAAATCCGCGTATTAGATTAAATGGATACAGATCTTTAATTACGACTGCTTTTAATTGTTTTAATGATTAGGGATGACACATCGTTAGCATATCATCACAGTCGATATAAATCTATTTTTACTACCTTAGAGCTAATAATGTATAATATGTAATATATATAATATAATGACTTAACATTTTTCTCGAATAGTCTTTTGTTTGTCCATCCACCACAGAGTAGATTACGTATACAAAACTGCAGGTAAGTAACTTTTATGTGAGCTAATCTTTTGCTTGATAGGTACTATGACTCTCTGCTGCACATTGTTAGATAGTCTGTAATCTCCACAATCCTGTATATTGTAGTGGTAACACTACTTACACTATGGTTTTCTATTATGGTTCTATTTCCGTTGTTGCTCTCTCTCTCTCCCCCTTACCGTTGTGTCGTCTACTTGTGTACTGTGTCCGTCCAAATTTAAATCTATTAATATTTCCAGTTAATCATCATAAATATGTCAATAATTATTCTTACAAATGTTGCCTTGCCTGTACGGAATATTATATGCTCAATATTTTTTGTGTGCTACTTTTATTAAATAAAAGTATTGTTCGCCGCACCACGCAGTTTAATTGTTCGGCTTGCCACGGATCTCCTATGCACCAATATAAGTAGGTGTCACTACTACAAGAGGTTATTGGCCCAGGCATATATAGAAGCCGAAATTAAAAACGGCCACGAACGGCCATTACAGAAATAGTAAATACCGTGAGTAGCGAAATCAAGAAACGGTGATTTGTATACTCTGGAAACAGCGGCGAACATGGCGGGCGAGAACGGGCAAGGGCCTCATGCCTCGTTCTCATTTGATAAGCTTGACGGAGTTGGCGACTTTTTGAATTGGAAATTCTGCATCCGTCATGCATTGGTCATGGAAGGATTATGGGGATGTGTTGAAGGGACAGACTCTGATACGAAGCGCGATCAACGTGCACTTGCGCGCATTTGTTTGTCAGTTAAATCACATTGCATACAACACCTCAGAATGGCGACTTCTGCCAAGGAGGCGTGGACTAAACTTCAGGAGATCTTTGAGGACAAAGGTTTGTTTCGACGTGTGGTGCTGCTTCGCAAACTTCATCGTGCTAGCTTCGCTGATTATAGCTCAATGAGTGAATACATTGAAGCAGTGACTACGCTAGTGCAGAAATTAGCGGATATTGGGCGTAGCATCGAGGATAAAGAAGTAGCAGAGTTACTACTTTCGGGATTACCTCAAGAATATGACGTCTTGGTATCAAGTCTAGAAGCTGCAAATTTGTCAGAGACACTTACCAGTGAAATGGTGCGAGCGCGACTGCTGCAAGAGGAGTTCAGGCGTATTAACAACGAAAGTACTAATACTAATACAGCTTTTGCTACCAAGAATGGTCCGAAGAAAATAGTATGTCATTACTGTAAGAAGGTTGGCCATGTAAAGGCTAAATGCTACAAACTTCAGAATGACCAGAAGAAAAAGCTTAGTATTGAAAAGGAACAGCAATCTTTGTCAGTGACGGCACTTGCAGTGTATAGCTCTGAAGACTGGGTAGTAGATTCCGGATGTACAACCCATATGTGTAAGCATAAGCATTGGTTTAAGTCTTTAGATGATAAATTTAGCAGTGTAATTACTATTGCAAATGGTGATATTTTGCAATGCAAAGGTCTCGGGTCTGTAGAAATTTTACTGAAAAATAATTCAAAGAGAACTATTGACAATGTGATGTATGTCCCTGATCTTTCCACAAATTTGTTGTCAGTGAATAGGTTAACTCGAATAGGTTTTAAAGTTATATTTTTTGGAGAGAAATGTCACATTTATAATTGTATGGGCCAGTGTATTGCCAGTGCTTCAAGTAGGAGTGGTATTTTTGTCTTAGATTGTGTTGCTAATTCTATTTCACAGAATAATAATGCTTCAGCATGTGTGCAGTGTCATCTTGATACCACTTTGTGTAATCAGGATGTGTTCACTTCATCTGGTGTGTCGTCGGATGCTGTGATGGAACAGCAAAGTGTACATGCTGCTTCTGATGTGCCTATGCACATTTGGCATCGACGGCTGGGACACCTTAGCAAAGCAGGTATGTGTGAACTTCGTAGTATATCCTGTGGTTTGAATTTTAGTGGTCAGGACAATCAGTTGAAAGATTGTGAAGCGTGTATTAAGGGGAAGCTAACTGTTAAGAGTTTTCCTAAGGGTGAAGCGAAAAGAGCACAAAAACCACTTGAACTGGTTCACTCTGATGTTTGTGGTCCCATGGAACAGTGCAGCTGGGGAGGTGCACGTTATTTGGTGACATTTACTGATGACTTTACACGTAAAACGTTTGGTTATTTGTTAAAAAATAAAAGTGAAGTTATGACACGATTTATTGAATTTAAGAATTTAACTGAAAAGCAGACTGGACATGTAATTAAATGTCTGCGGTCAGACGGAGGTGGAGAGTATTGTAGTAATAAATTTAAAAAGTTTTTATCTGATTTTGGGATTGTTCATCAGATAACTATTCCATACAGCCCACAGCAGAATGGAGTTTCTGAACGCCTTAACAGAACTTTGGTTGAGAAGGCGCGTTCCATGTTAGCTGATGCAGGCCTGTGTGTGCAGTATTGGGGTGAGGCTGTGATGACGGCAATTTATCTCAAAAACAGGTCCCCTACTGCTGCTGTGTCAGGCGCCACTCCTGAGGAACTATGGACAGGATCCAAAGTTGATCTGAGCCACTTAAGAGTGTTTGGCTGTAAGGCATTCTGTCATTTACCAGATTGTAAACGTAGCAAATTTGATGCTAAGTCCAGAGAATGCTTATTTGTTGGTTATTGTGATGAATCTAAAGGATATAGATTAATAGATCCCAAATTTCCTACACAGATTATTAAAGCTAGGTCTGTTCATTTCATTGAAACATCTGTGATAGATAATAAAAATGATAAAATCAGTAATAATAATATTTTAAATAATGACAATAATAATATTTGTAAAAATTGTAATAATACCAAAGCAATATCTGATAATAATGATAATGCTATGGATAAAATTAATAAAATGGTTGGTAATGATAATATGAATAATAATAATAATATTGTATTTTATGATGACTCATATAATCATTCTGATGTTTCAGGCATTTTTGTGCGGGAGCCCTCCCCTGGTATAGAGGCCACCAGGAGTCAGGTCGAGCCCCTGAATGCAAAGTCAGGCCCATGTGATGGTATTGCTGAGGTGCCGGTGTCTGGGAGTGCTGATGAGCACCTGGAGCCTGTAAGTCCGGTGGACTACCAGTTCCTGTCGTGCAGCGACAGTGATGACTGTGATGAGGCAGTGGCAGCGCCAGAGCTCGAACCCGAGCCAGAGCCCGATGTAACGGCGGCGACGCAGCGTTCACGTCCTATCAGAAGTACTAGGGGTATTATTCCTAAAAGGTATGGTGATTATGATGTTGATTTTTCACTTGTGGCTCAAGTAGAGTCTGAGCCCTTTTCCTATTCTGAAGCAATGGCATCCAATTGTAAATTTGAGTGGCAGTCTGCTATGCAAAAGGAGTATGACGCTCTTATTAAAAATGATGTATGGAGACTTGTAGACCGTCCACAAAATACCAATATAGTGAAATGTAAGTGGGTCTATAAGGTTAAAGATGAAACTTTGGGTAAGGATAGATACAAAGCTCGGTTGGTAGCTCGTGGTTTTTCACAGAATAAGGGTGAGGATTATAGCGAGACTTTTTCTCCTGTAGTCAGGCATTCAACGATGAGAATATTATTTTCATTGGCGAATGATCGTAATATGGACATAAGTCACATAGATGTCGCTAACGCCTTTCTCAATAGTAAATTGAATGAGCTAATTTATATGGAGCAACCCGAGGGCTTTGCTAAAGACCCTAATAAGGTTTGTTTATTACTCAAATGTTTGTATGGTCTAAAGCAGGCCAGTAGAATGTGGAACATGTGTGTACATGAACTATTAATTAAGAATGACTATGTACAAAGTCGTTGTGAACCATGCGTATATATAAAAAGGTCAAATGAAAAATTGTCAATTGTAGCTCTTTATGTAGACGATTTTTATGTATTTAGTGACGAACCTAAATGTACTAGCATGTTGATAAAATTGTTAGAAAATAAGTTCAATGTTAAGAATCTTGGTAGTCTGACTAATTGTTTAGGTATAAATGTAACACGTGATAGAGCCAAAGGCATTTTAAAACTAGATCAAAGTGACTATATAAAACGATTGTTAAAACGTTTTGGCATGGAGAAATGTAAGCCTGTTAGTACACCCATGATGTCAAATTGTAAACTTGAGACATCTAACTCTACCATTTTAGAAGATGAAGTATATCAATATAGAGAGTTGTTAGGTAGCTTAATGTACCTTTCTGTATGTACTCGGCCAGATATAGCATATACTTGCAGTCAATTAAGTCAATTTAATCATGCTTTTGATAAGAGTCACTGGTTAGCAGCCAAGCGCGTCTTGAGATATTTAGCGGGGACTTTAAATTATTCACTATGTTTCTATAGGAGTAATGATTTAAGTATTACTGCTTATGCAGATGCATCTTGGGGAAATAATTTTGACCGGAAATCTTATAGTGGTTTTGTTATAAAGCTAGGTAATAATGTTGTAAATTGGGAATCAAGAAAACAAAAATGTACTGCACTTTCTAGTACTGAGGCCGAATACCTTTCAATTGGAGATGTATGTAAAGACTTATGTTTCATTAAAAATTTTATGTTTGAGATTACAAGTAATAATATTAACATAGTAGTGTATAACGATAACCAAAGTGCTCAAAAGCTCTTAGAATGTAAAGAGTATTGTCATAAGAGGAGCAAACATATTGACCTGAGATATCATTATGTAAAAGATTTGATTAGAAATGGTTTTGCTATTGTTAAATTCTTACCGACTGAATTTATGATAGCAGACATACTGACGAAGCCTTTAGGTAGACTTAAGCATGTTTATTTTGTTAAGTCTATGAATATAGTGTAAGATATAGTTTGTGTAGCTTAAGGGGAAGTGTTAGATAGTCTGTAATCTCCACAATCCTGTATATTGTAGTGGTAACACTACTTACACTATGGTTTTCTATTATGGTTCTATTTCCGTTGTTGCTCTCTCTCTCTCCCCCTTACCGTTGTGTCGTCTACTTGTGTACTGTGTCCGTCCAAATTTAAATCTATTAATATTTCCAGTTAATCATCATAAATATGTCAATAATTATTCTTACAAATGTTGCCTTGCCTGTACGGAATATTATATGCTCAATATTTTTTGTGTGCTACTTTTATTAAATAAAAGTATTGTTCGCCGCACCACGCAGTTTAATTGTTCGGCTTGCCACGGATCTCCTATGCACCAATATAAGTAGGTGTCACTACTACAAGACACATAACCGTTGCAATGCCACTCAGAACTTTTTGCATGAGACTACAACACTGACAATCACATCACATCATCCTACGACATCATCACGGTTGACTATCATTTTTAGATTGTGACATCACTTAGTATCATGGCCAACTGACTTGTAACTTTTCAAAGTCCCATATTATGGCTAGAAATTTCACTATAGGTACAGTGCCCTACAAACCGAAACAAAATAGTGACACATAATTACGTGTAATATAATGAACTCCGCCATGCAAAATGTTTTTCTTTGTGCTTTCGTTGGTTTTATTAACATAAGTTGTTTCCTATTATCATCAGCCTGCATTACTTTTTGCTAGCCAAGGTACGCCATTAAACTGGTCTTCGGCTAATTCACGTCGAGTTCGTGCCAACCATTTAGTGACTAGTCGAAAACCGTCCTACCATCATAGTTGTAATTTAGATTTGACACGTAGTCTTCTCGACTCTAGGACAAGTCTACCCCAACGATACCCAAAAAATTATTTAGATTTTGCAAATGCTTTCAAAATTTTGAGCCTAACATTCATTGACATTTAGGGCTTCATTATCATCTGGTTTTATTATTAAAAAACTTAATATTAGTGTAGAAGCAAAAATTTCGATTAAGGAACTAGAATAAGGTTAAATAGGTATGTTATCTGCGGTTTTAAATTGTCAAACTAGCTCATTGTTATGCTACTTTTGCGAGTTCATATGTAAAAAAATATTGGTCTTCATTAAACGAATCTTAGAATGGATCTTATTATTACGGATTGGACAACAATCTGGTTATAACTACAGGTAACTGTTGGAATGCAAAAGACAAATAGCCATTCAAATTGGCGCTCTACCGAGAGGCCTATGATTAGCAGTAGACAGCTGATGATGATGATGATGAACAATCACCTTCACTATGGTCTTATGAAACAGGATGGTATAAAGTTTATCGTAAGACACACTGCCTTTGCATTGATATCGCCGTCTATCTTTAGAAATACTTAAGTTTATTAATCAGAAAGCTGAAACAAACCTTTGTTTTATCTTTCTGACTAATTAACTTTTATTCTCTTTTTTGAGACGCGACTTTTCATCGTCTTTGCACTACACTTTTTACCTCTAATTATACAAACCAATTTTTCTAAGTTTGTGTACCGTACCGAATTAAGTTTGTTGTAGGTACCAGTCTATTAGATTCCCACTTCAACTGATTTAATAAGTGTTTGGGATTCATTGATTTTCATTTCTGTTTGATACTTTTTGTCTATATTTGTTTGATTCTTGGTCGGATGAGGGTCAAGAGCCCTCCTTTCTTTCAATTTCTTTTATAACAGATCCGTTTATTTATAATTAAATTTATACAAGCTGTGAACTGGAAATCATAAAACTTCTAGCAGTAATAAGTATTTATGTTTATTAATATTTTTGCATTCGAAATGCTTGGAAATGAATTAGAAACGGTAAAACATAAATCAGTTATATGGCCTGCATATCATTATTACTTTTTAAATTAAGTATATTTTATTCCAGCTCATGTGTTTTTTCTGCCTCTTCCTTCTTTAGCCTTTGTCATTACAGCATCATCAGCGTGAAGACGACCACTGCTGGACATAGGGCTCCCTCATAAAGCGCCACTTTGAGCAGCTGCTTGCTTCTTGAATCTTCTTCCCGCAGTTTTGACCAGGTTGTCGGTCCAATAATGGAGGCCATCCTACGCAACGTCTCTAGCTCTAGGTTGCCACTTGGGAAACTTCTCCATCGGTCATAAATTGTGAGAGATTTCAACTTCTATTCTATTCAATCTATGACCTATGTCCATGACTTAGTTCTCCTGCAGATCTTCTCATTTTGGATCTTATCTCGCAAGGAAACTACAGCCAGAGAACAAAAAATACAATTGTACAGCTTGCTGGTAAGTAAATGAGATGATATTCCTGACTGGTGGGTGCTAGTGCCACTACATTGTCTCATGTGAACCTATCATTTGTTGAGACTATCTCTAAAATTTCCATTAGCACAATGTTTACTTCAACCATTGACAATAAACATTTAAGTACTACTGAAATAAAGAAAAGTATGTAGGTAGGCATGTCATTAAAAATTTTGTCCTTCACAAACCGTACACGTCTAGTAATACAGTAATAAACCGCAATGCACCGCGCATTATAATGTTGACCTGGAATCGAGGGGCGAGTGCTTTATGTTTTTTGTGTTATACGATATCTCCTCCAATCGTAGCACGAATTGGATGACTCCTTTTTATTCTATAGAGTATGGTGGTGGTCCCATATAAACACTTCAATGATCATGGATGCCAGAAAAAGCACGAGGGCAGGAATTGGTTCTTAGAGGTACTGGGAATTGCTACGGAATAGTATACGCTTTAAAGGTAGGCAGGTATTACTCTACGGAACTTCTCAGTATGATGTACTGGGAATTGCTACGGAATAGTATGCGCTTTAAAGGTAGGCAGGTATACTCTACAGAACTCCTCAGTATGATGTTATGGTTGATCAAAGTCGCGCTGATTTATTTTTTAATCGGCCCTGGTAGAGAGTGAGTTAAGACCTAATGTAACCACAAAAAATTTAAACAAGCCTTAGACAAATGTTAAACTACCTTTTTGTATTGTTAAACACACGTTAGACTTCTGTCTAAGCCTTGTTTATGTATTTGTGGTAAAACGGTTAGTCTCTTTGAAAGAAATTATTTGAGATCATAATATTACAGAAGTAGTTATCTACTACGCTTATACAGCTGATGATTGAATTGTAGATATAAACAGAAAGTGCGTAATAGGTTGTAAACAGTTGGTATCAGTGCATCTTATTGGCAATGACACGCTGATCTACGCACTAATATGATAATTATTCAACCTAATTGGTTTAATTAAAGTTAAACATTTAAATTAAAGATCTAAAAGTAAGTACTAATCTAAGTAAGTATAGCAATAGCAACATTTTCTTTTTGTTTTTTTTTGGTGGCAACCTTCTTCTTCCCTTTTTTTATACTTGTAGTGAAGGTGTGCGAAATGCGCTGCTTAATTCAATTTTCTTTGCTTTTGTTTGCTTCTTCTCTTTTATTACAAACTAGCTGCGCCCTGCGGTTTCACCAACAAATTTTCTAATTTTCCGCTTAACTTTCTTATTTTTTTCTTTCATAAGAACCTTCTCCTGCCAATAATAAACACAACAAAAAAAGAATTAGCGAAAATGTTCCATCTGTTCAAGCGTGATGCGATGACCAAAGGAAATAGAGATAATTTTTTATATAATAGATAATTAATGTAGAATAGATAATACGTGTAGATTCTACAACGATGTCGCTCACACTTGTGTAGTGAAGAGTATTTTTTAGATTCCTATTACTTTGTAGGATCATAGGATGTATATATATAAGTAGGTACAATTACTATTAAGACGGTAGATCTCTTTTTCCGATACCAGATCATGTATTAACTCAATTTCACCAAAAATCTTAGTTGATGCGCTTATCGTAAGTGCGGTAGAGTATGCAAAGTTCTCACCGTGGTTATGGTTAAAATCATGGTATGATTTTATTTTATCATTATACTAGCGGACTGAGAGAGAAATATAGGGAAAAGGACGAATGGACCTGCCTTTCGTCCTTTTCCCTATCTTTCTCTCTCCCTTCTTTCTTCCTTTGGACAGGATAGGGCGTAAAACTACCCCGTGCAAAGTCGGGTCTAGCGCGGATATGTATTGTTAATGTACTGTTTCTATAAAAACATATTATTTTAAAAATAATTGAGGAGTAGCGTTTATGGAACTACGCATGTGATACATTGAGTTTATAAGAGTTTATTTTTATATATAGTAAACATCAATTATATTATCACAAACCAGTTTGGCATAGACCACAACAAATTGAAGGGTACTTTACCTACATTAAATCAACATGAGGTGTTTCTCCGTATGTCAAAGAGGTGTCAATTTTTTTAACGAAGTGCTAAATAGTTCTTTGGGTACTTTTTATTCAAGTCATAGAATAAACAGTAAGTGGAATTTTCTTGTTGCTCTTTAAGTGCGGTTATATCTTTGGTGTATTATATATCTTTAGTGGAGATAGATGAAGTACTAGGTAAGTTGCAAGCTAGGTCAAAGGTATTAAAGAGGGCCATAATTTTTTTTTTTATGTTTAGGCTCCACACTTTTGTGTATTTAGCCAGTGTCAAGTAATTAATAATTTATCAAGTTAATGATATTTCACGCAAATATGTGTCAAGTCATCGAAGTCATCAAGTCAAGTCATAGTCTAGTTAAAGTGATACTCCTAGTAAAGTGGTGGCAACTTTACTTGAAGCTTCTATGGAGTTTTGGAAACAGCACGAAAAGAAACGTTTCACCATCATTATACCATTTTCCCACACTCACGCCTGTAATCCAGCACTTAACGAATAGAATGCCACCAATTTTATGCACTAACACTGAAAATAACACAAGTTTTGAAAATAATACTATGCGGTGACGCGATCTATTTCGCATTCCCGCCAAAACTCGGCCATAGATTTGTGAAGTGGATAATTGTGAGATGTCGTCACAGAATAAATAATAGAATAAGGTGTAGTCCAATGAGAATACTATTACATATTCTGTGGTAGGAGGCCGTGCAGCTAGCAAATAGCGCAAGGTAGCATGTAATACAATGTAAACTGACGCTTTCAGTACTTCCTGGGGCCTTATTAACACCAACGTCAAATTCGCATAATTTATATGTAATGTCTAATTTTTGAGTTCAAAGTTGAGGGGGCCTACCATCGCCTCCAAGCACGATTCAATTGAAAACCAAAAGTGATTCGAATTTCCACCATAATAATAATAATAAATAATAATAGATAGATAGAGGAGATAGATTCGAATCTCCACTAAGCAATTGATACTGTCACGATTCACTTCACGCTTTGGTGTGATGTTAATCTGTGGTAGGCCCCCTCAACTTTGAATTAAGTAACATTATCTTAGTATGTTAATAAAATTAGACATTCTATGAATTTGACGTTGAATTGGATATTCCGGGAATACTAGACATAATCAGCCTTATTAATAAACAGGAACTAGCTTTAGACTAGTTACACCATATTTTTTCTCTTTCGATCCAGCTAAATATTCCAGTAGCAAAAAAAGGACAAAAGCTGAAGTAACTAATCCGATTTTTTAAACAATTTGGCATAAACATTTTTTCTTGCAATTAAAATAGCCTATATTAATCATTGATAATGTAGCATTGAAATGGTGAAAGAATTTTTCAAATCGGTCCAGTACTTTTTGAGCCCATTCGTTACAAACATACTTTCATACAAATCTTCCCTATTTATAATATTAGTATAGAGTACCGCGGTCTTACAGTAGTGTCTTGAGAGTCTTATGAGCATTGATGTACGAAGTCGTCAATTAAGTAATTAATTAACCATCAGTTAGTTCACAGTAAGACACTCTGATAGAATAAGACTTCCTCAAGGCACTCTACTGTGAGCCCGCGGTATTCGGAGCTACACAGGTGATTATTTCAAGTTGGCGTGAAGGGTCAAATCTGAAGCTACTTATTTATTTACATCTTATCAAAGTTAAGTCACGAACAGAAACAATAATGACACAACACAGAAATAACGTTAATAGACTGTTTTTTATGCTTGTAACATTGACCTTATCTAATAAGAGATACTGTAGCTGATAATTTATTTATTACCACATTATGTTCAATAAATATAACGAGTAAAACCATTAGGGTTGTCATTGCATGCCTATTAAACTAATTTTGTTTGCTATGCTGTCTTGCTCTATGCTGTAAATAAATGCATACATAGAATACAATACAACACCCAGACACAGAACAAACACCTATGTTTATCACACAAATGATTGTCCTGGGTGGGAATCGAACCCACAACCCACAGTTCAGAAGGCAGGGTTACTACCAACTGAGCTATCGGGCCAATCGATTATAAATATACTTAGGTAATTCTGCTAATTTAAATTACTTATAGACAATTATTGTGACTTTGACTGATTTTGATAGCTCTGTTGGTAGTAGTTGGTAGTAACCCTGGCTTCTGAACTGTAGTTCGTGGGTTCGATTCTCAACCAAAACAAACATGTGTGTGATGAACATAGGTGTTTGTTCTGTATTTGGGTGTTATATTGTATTCTATGTATGTAATTACAACCAAAGAGTATTTAGTATTATATCAGTTATATGGGTTCAGTTACAAGCTTTACTCAGTTTGAGACTAGATGGAGCTGTGAGAAATGTCCACAAATATTTTATTTATTTATTGTATGTATTAAAGTGGAAAACTACTACTACTAGGTGGTAGGACTTTACTGCAAAGTTCGTCTAGGTAGGTACCACGGCTTTGCCAGTTATTCTGCCGTCAAGCAGTAGTGCGCAAGCTGTGTGTGTGTGCTGTGTTCCGGTTTGAAGGGCACTGTAGCTATTGAAATTACTGGGCAAATGAGACTTTATGATCTGATCTCACAGTTTAGTAATCTTATTACTAGATTGTGCTGATGTCTCAGGTTGACGTGCGCAGTGCAGTGTCACGCGAAACTCTATACTTTAGAGTTCCGAGTGACACTGCAGCTGATATGGGCAGCCGTGTCGTTTAACATCAGGCGAACGGCTAGCTCGTCACGTCATTCCTTAACAAAAAAAAAAAAAAAAAAAAAAAAAAAAAAAGGTAATTGTCGCAACTGATGTGATGAACTGTTTATATGCTCAAAACTTTGACTATGCAAAGAGATGATCAAAGCAAAAATCGATATTACCTAAAAGTAATAAAACAAGTATTAACTTACCGGATCCGTTACTCCCTCCGAGATGCAGACAAACTGCACATATGAAAAATATACTCTTCATGTTGGCAGCACTTTTCCACTGATTTAGTACTAGCCTAATTAGGAATAAAATCGAACCTGTTAGTGACTAATAAATACCACTTATCAGTATTAACGGCACGAGTATGCTCAACGAATAGTTAGCGTAGTGTGGAGCCTTAGCGTCCTCGCCGACTGTTAAATGTATTCTTATGACGCTTATCACATCCATATATTTAAGTCCGTGTGTTATTGAGTTAAGGTTTAAATTGATTCCAGCTTTTCTTGTGGAAAACGTAGGTCTTCTTGGTTTTCTCAATGAAGAACCTTAAGGATAAACATCCGGGGCAACGCCTTTGAACTACCAAAAGACCTTCTAAGGTTTTATTTTCTTTAGACTAGTTGGTTTTATGTTAGCAGTATAATCCATACCACTCCTTTGCACGATGACTAGGTATGTCCTGCCATTAAAGTTAGTATTCATCTATACTTTTTTCCTTGTTTTGTTAGACCAAAGCTCCGAAGGTTAGGTAGGTACATTCAGACAGGACGTGCGTTATCTAAATTTAAGTAAGTATCTTTTACAAGATTGTGCAGCCTTATTAATAAACGGGTATTAGTCTCGGATTAGTTACTTCAGCTTTTGTCCTTTTTTTGCTACTGGAATATTTAGCTGGATCGAAAGAGATAAAAGATGGTGTAACTAGTCTAAAGCTAGTTCGTGTTTATTAATAAGGCTGATAGTGTGCAAGTCAAAAAGCTTTATGATTTGTATTAACGTCTATGTCAAAAAAAAAATTGAACGTTACAAAAGACGACTACTTCGAATTTGGATGCACGTTTCATAGGTTTCATTAGCAACTAAGTTCATTTCTATTTCTAGTCGTTAATTGCTTGTTTATTTTGATACCTACATGATTTACAATACAACTCAATTCTCACGTTTTTGCATTAACAAGAGCCAAGATCTAAGATTAAGAAGGTTATGACTGGTCACGAGCACACACTCTTTTAGCAAAAAATTAGAACTGTACATTCCAAATCAAAGTTTTTTTAAATGGCTTTTGTTTTTCACATTTTTGTCAGCATCATATCAAAAGCATAGGGCGAATTCTGGGGTCAAAAGGGAAACAATACCATCAAAGTTTAACAATTGATTAAATAAATTAAATTAAATGAGAATGTACGTACCGCACAGCACCCCAAGTCCGCACTAAGCGTTTTGCTGGGTCATTTATAGTCCGAACGGCCAAGGAATGGAATGCTCTTCCAACAACAGTGTTTCCTCCTGGGTACAACCTAGGTCTTTTTAAGTCAAGAGTGAATGGGCATCTCATGGGCAAGCGTGCTCCACCTTAGACAACTTCCTCACTTACCATCAGGTGAGTTGTTGTCAAACGCATGCCCATTTTCCCATAAAATAAAATAAAATACACTAATTTGTGGTAGCGTAAATCGTGCTCATTGTTGATAATTGCTATTGAGTTTTAAGCCCTGCACGGAAGACTCAAAGCTCAATTTGTAGCATGTATTCGACATGATGTACAGAATAATCATAAAGATTTTATCACAGAAGTGCAAGAGGAGTATCAGCGGTTAAGGTTAAGGCGAAGGCCGAATTATTAAGTTAAATATATATTTGAGATAAAACACACAGATAACAACATGTCTATTTTTTTAATTGAGTTTATATTTTAGTAAATTGATTCGTCAAAGCAATTAACTTTTCGTAGACGCTCAATGTCGGAAAGTTTCGACTTAAAATCATAACGTCCGGAAATTTTATTAGTTTGTCCAGAAATTAATGGATTATAATACCTCAGTCGCATGTGCCAATATTATGTCCCACACCACACGGTCGCAGGTAAAAGAAATACCCTATTGAAAAAATTCTAAAAATATCCATATTTTAAAACGGTTTGATTGAAGTCCATAAAGTGCTGACACTGCCAAGATTAACATAGAGTATTTTGTATTTATGGATAATTAAGAGTTTTATGGAAAAACGGGAAATCTATGGGTGAAACCGGGATTATTCTATAGTAAAGCTCATAAAGATCTATTTAAAATGACGATTAAGGCATGAAGCGTCTCAAATGTAATATTTTATTAAAATCGTGTTTAGAAATCCGAGTACTTATAATGATTCATTTGAAATGTTGATACAGAGCGATGTCCACGAAACTTTTGCCGCCATGTTGAATTTATATAGAATGTTCAACCTAATTCGATGGGAACAATATACTCTTTCAAGTTGTCGATGGCTACTTAATCCACAATCACACTAATATTATAAAGGTGAAAGTTTGTATGTGTGCATGTGTGTGTGTATGTGTGTATGTTTGTTACATACAAACATACGTTTGCTACATTATATCCCGGAAAAGAATAATGCTCCCGGGGATGAGTAAATAATTAAAATACTTTTTATCCGCGGGTGAAACCGCGGGGCGCAACTAGTATCCAATAAAGGTACTAGGTTAAGATCCAATTTCGACAAAGAGGTCGTATGAAGACTCCAACTTGACTGAGCAGTGTTTGAAAAGCTCAACCTTTCCTCCAAAGACGGAGTATTTATGGCACCAAGATGTATCTCTTTGGTATTCATATTTGCTCAAAATTGCAAAAGAAGCTATGGAGAATAGGAGTATAACATGGCTTACAAATATAGCAAGCTTGAATGATAATAAGCAGGCGACGCTCGTAGAACCTATAACCGATATGGGGAAGAAAGTTTCGAGACGCCTTGTTCGAAACCGCGGGGAGTCGTTGAGTCATCGGTGTAAGAGGCAAGCAGGCTCAAAGTGGAGTCTACTCGAGGAAGCCTATGGACTTCTGACTGATGATGATGTTACAGCTCAGTGATTAATCTTATTTATACAAAAGATACTAATAATAAGGAGTTAGGCATGTACGTATGTCTATATAATTAGTTTAATCGTGAATCACGATTCTTCATCACGTTGGAGCTAATCACGATTGAAGGGCCGGGATCTTTATTTACTTACATTTATTGAAAAACTGACCCGGAATTTGACCACAGTATCTAATTTTTTTATGATAAAAAATAACGTGATGAGCTAGTCATTTGCCTGAAGTCAAGCGTCACAGCTGCTTATAGCAGATTTCAGTACCACTGGGAACTCTGAATTATAAAGTTAATCTTGACACTGCACTGCACATGCACACGTCATCCTGCACAATCATAAAGTCTCATTTGCCCAGTAATTTCACTAGCTACAGTGCCCTTTACTTTTTTGTGCGTGCACTACGCTACTGTTTGGCGACAGAATAACTGGCGGTACTGTGACTGGCCTGATAGCTCAGTTGGTAGTAACCCTGCCTTCTGAGCTGTAGGCTTTGGGTTCGATTCCCACCCAGGACAAACATTTGTGTGATGAACATCGATGTTTGTTCTGTGTCTAGGTGTTATAGTGTATTCTATGTATATATTTACAGACAAAAAGTATCTACGTATTGTATCAGTTATCTGGTTCCCATAGTACAAGCTTTGCTTAGTTTGGGGCTAGCTGGCGCTGTGTGAAACGACCACAAATATTTAATATAATAATTTTTATAAATAATAATAATAATTTAATGTTATTATCATTATCATCAATCTGAAGACATCCACTGAAGACTAGACCTCCCCCATAGAGTGCCACTTTGAGCTGCTGGTTGCCTCCTGCATCCATCCGCTCCCCGCTGTTCTAAGTCGTCGGTCCACCTAGTGGGACCACCAAAGAAATATATGGGGCTTTGATTATCTGTAGACGATCTGAGATATGGATGATAAGTCATCCATATCATAAATCGTATCTACGTATATAAAATGAATCTCTATTTCCCTTGGTCATCGCATCGCGTGTGAAACATTTTCAGTAATTATTTAGTTGTTGTATTTATTACTTAAATTTTGGTCTAAATTTAAGTAATCATATATATATAACTCAAAGGTGACTGACTGATTGACTGACTGACATAATGATCTATCAACGCACAGCCCAAACCACTGGATGGATCCGGCTGAAATTTGACATGCAGGTAGATGTAATGAAGTAGGCATCCTCTAACAAAGAATTATTCAAAACTCCGCCCTTAAAGTCAAAGTCAAAGTCAAAAGATTTATTGCAAATAGGCAAATTTTAGCACTTTTACAAGTCAAAATTATATTAGGTACTTAAAATTAATTTATTTCACTAAGCATATAAAATTACAAAGTGCTTATTGTCAAATAATATATAGCAAGCCCATTACAATGTATGAGTTTGAGAAAAAAAAACCAGTTCTCTTTCTCACTAATGGTGCAAGCAATCCGGCAATCCGGCTCAAAAGGGTGAAATGGGTGGTTGAATTATTTTCCCATAGGCCACGCCGCGGGCGAAGCTGCGGGCAGAAGCTCGTACTAAATATAAATAATTTAAAAATTGACCACAAGGTTCTCATGAAAGAAAAAATAAGAAAGTTTAGAAGATTTTCAACACGTTGGTGAAGCCGTGGGCGCAGCTAGCAAGCTAATAAAATTTCGTAGAACATTTTCCTGCTATGTTCTTAAAATAATATGATAAATGATCTTCAAGTTTTTGTCTACAGTTAGGTATTCATATTCCTTTCTGCGTAGGACACTTTTTGTCCAAACCGCAGTGGTTTTTATCCTGCAAATATAATGACCTCAACAATAGGTATATACAGCCAATTTGCAAAATTTAGTTAAGTTGTTGATGAACTACCTAAAATTATACCTCCCTACTTCTTGCCTTTAGGTATCTTCGGTTTCTTTATATTATTAATCAAACCATAGTTATCATTGAACGTTTGGTTAACCCTTTGCACTCATCGCGAATTCCAGATTTTTTCTTAACCTAGATTAAAATTAAAAAATGATGACACCATAACTTAGATAGATAGTAATTATGAATTTTACAAATGCAATTATTTAATTTCCACCCCAATTGGATGACTGATTTCAACCCCTTATTGTCCCAAATATTTCAACAACCTCCATACATACGAACTTATTTTTTTTTAAATTAAACCCATCGATCCATTTGGCGATTTCTATTTCTATCACCATAATATTTTAAAAGACATTAATTTTCAATATAAAGAAAAAAAATTGAATCTCGAATGGGATTTGAACTATTGCTTACACTAAGCAAATAAGCAAGTGATAACTGCTATAAATCATTAACATTCGAGAACGAAAACGCCTGCATATTTAAGATTTGTTAATAACATAGTATACGTAACTTCCTATGCTATGCTATTATAATGCAGTCAGGTTGTTGGAAAACTTATAGCAATGACTATTAAAAGTTGCTTGGAGATTTGCTATTATACTTATTTAATATTTTACTGTTAAGATAAGTTTAATAAAATAGAATTGGTGGTAATAACAATAAATATTTGGATATATTGTTGCAAGTGGTATTTTTATTTTATAATTCAAATTACTAAACGTAAATGAACACTGCACTTGTTTGAATATTGTAAAAAAAACAGTATGAATTTTTAACACAATAAATAATAGTAGATATAATATAATTATCAAGCAGATGTTCTTCAAGATTATAATATTTGTATTATTATATGCACATTCGTAGTGTGTTAGACTAGGTTTTTTGCAAATAAATAAACTGTTTAAATTATTAATTATATCCGTTATTGTAATTAGTAACGAGTGATCACTCCGGACAGCTGGATAGAGCCACCGCCATCTTCCAAGAGACCCGGTGAAGGACAGGTATCCACTGCTAGTTTTGGGTCGCGAGATGACGCGCGTGTGTCCACGCACTATTTAGTTGTGATGTCTCTCCATCAACGTCCCATCCCGAGGCTGGGTTCCAACGGACCACCGCCACTGGAGCCGCGGACGAATGCGCCAGCGCATCCGTAGCTCCGGCACATGGCGCCGAGAACAAACACCGTGGGGTTTTTTTGCAGTAAAACTTCTTTACCCACGCTTGACTTGAGGAGAGCTGGTGCAATGAATGCGTGACGAGAGCGACTTTTCGTATATTACTGTAGGGACATGAGAGAGAGAAAGAGAAAAGTGCGCGCGCACATTTTCTTTCTTTCTTCTTCTTCAATTCATGTTTTCTTTACTAAGTTTTACTTCAGCCGTGTGTCTAAAGCACATTCATCTTTTTAGTCAGTAGGAGTCTTACATAACCACTTCGTTGTCCCCACGGCAGAGTGGTACCCATTATTGGTTTTTCGTCACGATAAAAAAAGAATCTATATACTATTAGTTAATATAAACCAACTTTTGAAACTAACAGTGCCTTATTATTTACATGAGTAAAAAAACTGAATTTGTTTCTGAATTTGTTCGCTGTAAACGATGGATGATAAGAATGAGTAGGAATTTTCTTGAAAAGCATAAATATACTCCATCTGTATGACTGCCGACCGCATCATTTTCACTTTTCAAGCATTTCGGCTTTTTTCATAATAATTAAAAAAGGCTCTAGGGAAATTAAATAAAATAAAATAATTAATTTACTACTGAAACATTTAATACTATAATCTTAATTAATCTAAAATACACTAAAAATAACAACAATCACAGAATGTCCTTTTCGAATCTCAAAAATCTAATTGAGTTCGGTAATGTTTAGCTAACTATCCGTGTTACAACAGATACATAAACAAGGCTTAGACAGACGGCAAACTCGTGTTTGACAATACAAGACAGTAGTTTAACACTTGCTTAAGGCTTGTTTAAACCTTTCGTGGTTAAGCCGTATATTTTTCCTTGTTTACTTTATTATTACAGCATTTGATTACACATATTGCCGGCACACACACATCGACGTATACAAGCCAGGCGATCACGGAACTCGACTGCAACCGATAGAAACACAAATTCATGTAGATTTGACAGTTTCAATACATAGCTTATGTACAAGTTACTACGGACATTTTCTTCTTCTTCTTCGTTTAAGTAATGGCTTTCGATCGCTTTATGGCGATAATTTTGCCAATGTCAAGAAATAATTTTTGTACGGTTATGTCATGTCAAAGTGTTATTTTGTCAGTCAAAATGCCACTGTCAAAAGGTGGATATTTTACTAAAGGCTCTAGGAAGCCTTAAAGCGAAAACGAAAGGGTATGGTTTTTAATTTTAAACTTGGAACCATTTGCCATCACTCATGCACGTTCACGAACACTTAACGGATAATAATCCACCCTTAACGCATGTTAAAATTAAAAAATACACGGGCTATGGAAAAAAATCAAAATTCACAATCGCCAGTTTTGGATTCTTTTTAACGACTGAAAATTTTCAAATGAAATTTCTCCCATTGCATTGCAATCAACGTTAGAGTCAAGCCAAATCACAAAAGGCAAATAGTACCCCCTGGGTCATAAATATAGGTGTGCTAGCAATTAAATAGATAATACCACTGTGCCAAACATAAGCAAATATTGCTAAGTTTATACGTTTTTATTTAAAAAAATGACTTTTTGTGTTTCTATCAAGAGCTGTTACGAGAATGCGACCTCATGGGATTTAGACCTAAGTTTTTCGAAGAATGCATCGACGTCCAGCTCGGGGTTGAAATCGAACTCTTTGACTTTTCCATCATCGTTGATGACCTTGTGGCCGCCACTCTTTTGCAACTTCTGTCCGTTGATATCTGACGACGCTTGGAAGGTGTATTCAGACTCGCCGTAGACGTGGCCTCCTTTAGGTGGTTTAAGATCTTTAACGCCTCCTAACGTTAACCCCTGGAAAATAAGTAGTCCTTAGAATTTGTAGCCACTGTGGTGTACCTACACACAACTCGCCCCCGTTACGTTAATACCGATGAGTTGCCATCCAAATCAATTTTTTAGTATCTATTTCTACACTATAAGTTTTATTTTTATCTAGATTATAATCTATATTATTTTCTGTAACATAAAATAATAAAATAAAGTACTTGTAATTACTTATAAAATTTAAAATATTGCGAGTCAAGTCATTGGTTCCTAAAACACAGTTTAAAAACTAGTTCGGGAATCTATGGTGTTAAAATAATGTAATAGTATTTATGTCAATAAACATTTTTGTATTTGTATTTGGTGTGGTGGTGAGCAGGGCGGCTCATAACCTGGAGGCGGCGGGTTCGATTCCCGCGGCATAACAAGTATTTGCGCACAGAAATAAAAGTGCAAATACTGGTGAGATAGTGGTCAAACACAATTGCCTGCCAAACAATAAAAAAAGATTGCACAGCATTTTATCATAAAATCAACAAGTTTCTTATACGAGCATCCTAAATCGTCGATAGCTAGGCCTGTTAAGTTTCTTCTACGAGCGTGCTAATTCGTCGCTAGCTAGGCCTGTTAAGTTTCTATTACCAGTGTGCTAATTCGTAGCTAGCTAGCCCTGTTAAATTTCTTTTACGAGGGTGCTAATTCGTAGCTAGCTAGCCCTATCAAGTTTCTTCTACGAGTGTGCTATATTGTCGCTAGCCAGGCCTATCAAGTTTCTTCTACGAGTGTGCTATATTGTCGCTACCCAGGCCTATCAAATTTCTTCTACGATTGTGCTAATTCGTCACTAGCTAGGCCTGTCAAGTTTCTTCCACGAGTGTGCTAATTCATAGCTAGCTAGGCCTATCAAGTTTTTTCTACGAGCTTGCTATTTCGTAGCTAGCTAGGCCTATAAAGTATCTTCTACGAGTGTGCTAATTCGTAGCTAGCTAGCCTATCAAGTTTCTTCTACGAGTGTGCTAATTCGTCGCTAGCTAAGTCTGTCGAGTTTCTTCTACGAGTATGCTAATTCGTCGCTAGCTAGGCCTGTCCAGTATCTTCTACAGGTGTGATAATTCGGCGCTAGCTTCGCCTGTAAAGTGAGGATAGGAACGCTTGAATTTATTCAGCACTATAGCAAGGAGCAGTGCCCGCTCCAGTCACTTCATCGCGAAAGCGTGAAGCTGTTTCGTGTGTTTCCTATACTTTTGATATTTCCCGCCCACCCTTGTCACCAAACTAACTCTTCTGGACTGGAGACTGCGAAATATGAACATACGCAAGTCTATCTAGTATTTAAAAAATATTCCAATACAAAAAAATATGATTGTAGGTACTTACTGACCAATGATCCGCTCCAAAACCTTTGATGACTCTGGAAAGAGAAACATTCATGTTGTTAATATGTACATACACTAATAAAAAGGCTAATAATAAATGGAGGTATTTTCAAACCAGTAGTCAATATAAATTGGGACAGTAATTTTTAAACAATTAACTAACTGGGACTGGAGAAATAATTAACTATATATAGAAGACTTGTGTTGATAGTGTTGATTGTGTGGACATTGTAGCTATCTCTTTTTACTATTTTCTGTTTTGCTGTACAACAGACGAATATGAAAGAATAAATCAGGAATTGAAGCAAATTTTTTCGTAAGTGGCTCTAAGTACGATTGATAAATGATAGATAAATATTTGTGTACATTTCATACAGCGCTATCTAGCCTAGTCTCATCTAGTTAAGAATACTTCGATACTTATTTGTTTTTCATTCATAGAATATATAATACATACATAATACAGCTCCCAGACACAGAATAACTCATATGTTCATCATACATGAATGGTGAATGCGCTCAAGAATTGCATGATCTCATTCGCCCATCACCATTCCACTACCGGACTACTAGACGCTCGGCTAAGCGCCATCCTTTCGTGGTCGAAATACCACCCATTCGTACTAAGCGATTTGACTCAACGTTCTTAATTAGAACGGCTAAGGAATGGAATGCCCTGCCAGCGTCTGTGTTTCCGGCGAAATATGACCCGGGCGTGTTCAAGAGAAGAGTGAATAGGTATTTACTTGGCTAGCATGCTACACCTTCGATCGCATCGTCACTTCCCATCAGGTGAGAGCGTGGTCAAATGCTAGACAAGTTTTGAGAATTTAAAAAAAATGCAAATTCTTGTCCTGGATGGGAATTAAACCTACATCCTACAGTTCAGAAGGCAGAGCCACTGACACATATTTTGAAGGACTTCATTATTTTATGATGGTTTGATTTGGTATTCGTTTGTATTGATTCCAAACATCATTTACGTAAAGGCCCGTCAGTAAATAAATAAAAATAAATAATACACTAGTAAATAACCCATATCCAGCAAAGAGGCGTGTGATCTTGTACCTACATTTTGGTGTAGGGAGGAGTGGGAGGAATAAGAAGGGAATGTTGGGAGGAACAAACGCGCGTACACGGCATGTTTGACGTTTTAGTAAATCACAACTCAACCGTTGACTCGAATATATCAGATAGAAGAGATCAAAAGACCATCCTATTCAAACTTAATGATTTCAGGTGGAAATATGTTACGGAACCCTCTAAATACTTACAAGCTCTCAACTTTGCTCCAATCCCCAGCTTTGACGGCGTTTAAGATTTCATCATGCGGTGCCGGGGGTGATACTGGATGTCCTGCAATATTGAATAGCACATCCACATAACAGTTGCAATGCCACTTGCCACAACTCTATATTATGAAGTTTTGGCGTGACACTGTAGGCCAGTAAAAATAGAATTTAAACTAGTACTTAATTTCTGATCCAATTATTTACTATAATAAGGTTTAGTGTCACTTACTGAGCATAAAATTACAAAATGCTAACCTACCCAGGTGGAACTTCGAGCGCCATCTTGTAAAAAGGTTTTGGCCTTATCTTGGAAACTATGCATTTTAAGGCAAAAATTATTGAAAACATTATTTACTGTTCAGCTATCTGGTTCCCATAATACAAGCTATGCTTAGTTTGGGGCTAGATGGCGCTGTGTGAGAAGTCAACACATATTATTATTATTATTGTAGAAAATACAATTTTGCATCTTTTACTATATGAAAACTTTTTTGTGAAACCTACCGTTTACAATTTATCGCCAATTTAAAGAACCAGTTTTTCTATCTCGGCCCATAACTCTCGCATATCTCACTAGCTATAGTGCCCTTTAAACCGAAACACAGTAGTGCTTGTAGTACATATACCTACCTAATACACCTAGTAGCGACAAACTCTTGCAAAAAAAGCTCAATCAATCGAGATTCTTTATTTTAGGAATGTATTAAAAAAAATAGGTACAAGGCAGACTATACTAGGCAGAGAAACCGGTATAAACATTTATGAATAAGAGAGGCGCATTTCCGCGCACACCCGCTTCCCAAGAGTGAAATCCCCGAACCCGGCAGGTCTCTACCCCGATTTTTAACTCAGAGTGAAGTTAATATACAACTTTACTAGCTCCTAAGAGTAACTTTTTAATTACTGGGCAATAATTGAAATTACTGGGCAAATGAGGCTTTATGACCTGATCTCACAGTCTAGTAATCTTGTTACTAGATTGTGTTGATGTCTCAGGATGACGTGCGCAGTGCAGTGTCACGCGAAACTCTATACCTTAGAGTTCCGAGTGACACTGCAACTGATATGGGCAGCCGTGTCGCTTAACATCAGGCGAACGGTTAGCTCGTCGCGACATCCCTTAACATAAAAAAAAAACTTTTTAATCAACACTTCTCTCAATAATTATTGATTTTGTCTCTGTGTATCCATTTCTTTATTACAGTGAATTTTACGTATTCAGCTTATATAGTCAAGCCGTCAACATGTGTAACTACCCAGTTTCATGCAATCAAATCGTTCTGGCAATGTTTGTACTTAGGGGCTCCCAAGATACAGGCTATGCCTAGTTTGGGGCCTGTAGGTAATTGAGTTATTGTACTGCGACAAATGACCATTACTTAAGATTTAGTATATAAGCTATGGAAATATTATTTATTTAAATTTATTATTGTATGTATAACTCATTTTTTTTGTGGATAATAAATTTTTATCTCTTATCTCTTAATGTGGAATTTAATTAGTACTTTTCCTTTAATGTGTGTATTCTGTCCATGCTATAGAACGCTCCCATATAAATAAATAAATAAATAAAAAATCTACTTATGAAATAAAACTAGACTGCTGGCCCGATAGCTCGGATGGTACTAACCCTACCTTCTGAACTTAAATCTAGGTATTATCAAATTACTGCAAATTTAAATTCTAAAGAAAAGCCTTGCGACATTGAACAAAGCAGGTGTTATATTGCCAACGAAACATTTACAAAGCACTCAGCTGGTGTCCGCGTTGTGTGTACCGTTAAATAGACATTTCGGCTGTCATGCAGTTATTGTAGGTGGCACTAAATACTAAATCAAAACTTTTTTTTTAATTGGGCCTTGTACGAATATTCTATAGCATGGTCTAGTACATACATTTAAGGAAAAGAGTGAATCAAATTACACTGTGTATAAGTAGCAAACACCGTTGGCTTATATTGTATAAATCGACAATACGAGTAGGTGTGATAAGCCAACCCACGCTGCTGTTACACAACGATTTATCAGCCACTTGTTGATGGAATAAAGTGCAGTACAGCGTAACGGATCTTATTACTTTTTATAAATTGAATTGTAAGTTACAGCAATAATTTTATATAGATATAATAGCGTCGTTTGGTACTATGGAGATGCTTAAATCCGTATATGATGATACATGAGGTGGTACTAGCGATAAAATGCAGCCTACGATTCGTCAAGGAAATTAATAGAACGGAACTCAACTATGTAAACAAAATATTTCGGTTGTTTGTTTATCTAATTTACATCGATATTCGAGTCTAGATTTATATTTTTGTATCAAAATATTTACACGAGGATAACTTTGATCACGAAACTTATTTGGAATTACCTAATAAAGATTTACATAGACACATAATGTGAGTTTTATAAACTCATGCCTCACATGTTAAAATATTGGTGATTTAGAGAACGAGTGTGGTTCAGTGGCAGCCTATGCGACTTTCAAACCGACGCACCCACTTTTGAATCCCGTTCGCTCCTGCACTAGTTTTTAATAAAATTGTGTAATAGAAAACAAAATAAAAAACAGATGCGATAGAAACGATATTATGATAATATTACGATATTATTTTAGAAAACTAAAGTACCTATTTGTTAAAAACTTAACGATATTATTTAAGACTAGCGCAAGCTTACAAATTAAATAGCCAGACTGGCGTTCTAAAGGAATGGTCATATTAAAATATTTATTTGTTTACCATATTTCACGTAATCCACAAAACATCATTTATAAATATGCAAAGATCTAGTTTGACATCAAATTATGCGATTTTCAATTTTAAACAGAGCGAAATAGAGAAGTGATCAAAAAAAACGTGCTATGACGCGGCCGTCAACGGACGTTTCTTTTTTTTTTTTTTTTTTTTTTTTTTTTTGTTTTGGCTCCACACCTCCGTGTATTTAGCCAGTGTCAAGTAATGGATATATTATCAAGTTAATGATATTTCACGCAAATATGTGTCCAGTCACAGTCGAAGTCATCAAGTCAAGTCATAGTCAAGTCAGTCTAGTCATAGTCAAGTCAGTCTAGTCAAAGTCATACTCCTAGTAAAGTGGTGGCAACTTTACTCGAAGCTTCTATGGAGTTTTGGAAACAACACGAAAAGAAACGTTTCACCATCATTATACCATTTTCCCACACTCACGCCTGTAATTCAGCACTTAGCGAATAGAATGCCACCAATTTTATGCACTAACACTGAAAATAACACAAGTTTTGGAAAATAATACAATGCGTTGACGCAATCTTTTTCGCGTTCCCGCCAAAAAACCGTTTCTCTTTTATACAAAGCGTATATAAATATAAAACGTCAGTCAGATACATTGATACTAATGTATTTGACGCATTAACTTAAAATGGCGGGGATTAGCTCACTTTATTACATAAACCACCTAAAACTTGAAATGGTAATATAAAGTTAGATTTGGTGAAGGCGTGATAAAACTCACATTTAAGATCGTAATTATACTTATTTAAATTCATAAAATCAATGAATAAAATTCCTTGTTTATGTCTCCAAGTTTTTGTTTTTGTAAGTTTCTCGTTTGATCTAAATTGAGAACAATAATGGGTTTGGCCTCCTTTTTAGGGTTCCGTATAAACTGCGTTGTCCCGGTGTGAAAATAGTGCCACTCCATCTCTTCCAGAGGGTGCCGGATACGGAAATATCCAAGGAACCTTTCGGCTGATGATAATTATGTGATAATAAAAAACGAATGTATTTTAGATCACACAACTGAAGTAAATCTTCTTTAGCTCCATCTCTCTTGCTTGACTTGGACGTAAGTTGGTGAGGCGAACGGAAGTTGAGAGGGAGACATAGTTCTACAGTAACATACAAACCGTAACTCTTTCTTTCTATCTTCACGTAGAGAGGGAGACATAAGTATATCTCTCTCTCAACTTCCGTTCACCTCACCAACTTACCTCCAAGTCAAGCGTGCGTAAAGTTTTACTTTAACAACTACGATTCTAATAGAATTTTTATGTCTAACCGTCTGTCCTTCAAAAATGTAAATAGGAATAAATGTTTTTTTTTTTTTTAAGTTTGTTTTAATATCTCAATTATTTGATAAGGAATTAAAGAGTCATAATTATTATCTTTCAGGGCGTTGTTTATTAAATTAAGATATTCTAATGCAAAAGTTTACCATTCATAATAATATAGCTACGGAACCCTATAAGTACTTAGCCCACCATGCATGCTCTGGAAGTCTGGACAACCCAATTTTGTTTGGCTCTGTACGGCTTCAGAGGGGCTCGAGACGTATCAAATCAGTATTCAAGTTTCTAAGGAAATAAGTACAGATTTTTATTGTATTCTGTTGCCATGATGCTGGCCACACATTATAGAAAACTCACAAATAATTAAATTATAATTGTTTCAAAACGAAGTTTTTAAATTATGTGGTATATACTAAACTTTGTCTTTGCAAGTGTTTTGTAAAGTACGTTTTATCTATTCTATATCTATCTATTATATAACATATATGACATTTTTTTTTACTTCAAACTTGTCTAGCATTTGACCACGCTCTCACCTGATGGGAAGTGACGATGTGATCGAAGGTGTAGCATGCTAGCCAAGTAAACATAAACGGTTTTATTCCAAAACATGGTTTAATTTCAGTACTTAAACTATGGACTATCTTTGGTTTATCTGATCCTAAGATAGCCTTAGATTTTAAATAGAAACACATTTTAAACCTGGTATTAAATTATTAATGTTAATACCGTAACAACCATGGATCTCTTAGTCCTGGCTTAAACCGGTTACTAATGGACTTTTTTTTAATAAGACCAAACGAGTACGCTGCATCAATAATTACTATCATGGATAACCAATTTAATATTCTTTTGATGATACAATCAAGATAATTGCGGAAATGCATTTTAAAACAAAGATATCATATAACATTTAAATTGATTTTTTTACTGATGATATATTATTAATATAATCAAGACGAAAGTTTGTATGTGTGTATGTTTGTTACTCCTTCACGTTCAAACGATTGAATGGATTTGGATGAAATTCTGTACCAAGATAGCTTATATTGTATTATTCTATGTATGTATTTACAAACAAAAAGTATATAAGTATTGTAATCATTATCTTGGTTTCCATAGTACAAACTTTGCTTAGTTTGGGACTAGATGGCATTATGTGAAGTGTCCACGCATATTTATTTATTTAATTATTCCCTCCCTCTACCTCCACTCGTTTAGGTGATAAATGACTAAATATGCATATTGTTTTGATTACCGATTTTGAATTATTGATTGAAGTAAAATTTTAATCTGAATAAATAATACAGCAAAATAAAAGATAATAAAACTAATAATATGCGAATATACAGGTTTTTGAAATACCATAACGGGTGTGGTACATTGTAATGTTGCCAGATTAAATCACTAATCACCGAGAATTTTTATGTATGTGATGATATAATTTGACGCAGACTCTTTTACGCCTAGTGGTCGTATATTCCTATACTGGGTATTGTTTTTACAATACAATGTGCAAATAGTAGCTTATAGGTAAAAGGCTAAAAGGTAACTTAAAGCGTTTACCTAAGACTCAAAATAACATTTAAATAGCGATACAATCGTGATGCTACAATGGACGGTTAATTACTTCTGGTTTAAGATCTTTATTTCTCAAAGGAATACAATTCACTCATATGAGAAATACATGGTAGACATAAAACTAATTACTATTCTATCATAAATGTGGGTACTTGAAACTAATTGCACTTTTTGGTAGAAGCCCGTAATGAAGGATTACGCTTTCCTAAAATACTCTTCGATTTAATAAGTATTTAACTCAGTGCCAAATATAAACAGAAGTAAAATCATACAACGTAAAAAATAGTAACTTTTCCCAATTAAAATTAGAACCTTACCTTGAGCAGAAGTGAAAAAAACAAGGATCACAACAACCAAGGAGAATAGTTTGAACATTTTGTTTTGTTCTGCACACGTTTTTTTTTAATAATCTTATTAGAATAAAATTAAAATTTGAATTTCGAATCCCGTCCGGCAGGAACGAGTTGTCGCGGTCTAATGCTGTCGCAAATGTGATATCAAGGTTTTTATCGGTCTCAATTTTACCTAGAAGTCACAAACATTGATACCAAACACTTTATGGGATAAAAACCTGCTATTGTCAGGTCAACGTTAGTTTTTGTATTTGTTTAGTTTTAAATTTAGATTTTTCACATTTTGTGTCATTAGTATTTTATATGCGTTGTTTTTTTTATCTTATATTATTAGTATTTTGATTTAAGGCTAAGCCATTTCATATATTTAGCGCTTGTTTTTTAGGTCGTAAAGTTTTTAGGCCCAAGTAATACAACAAATAAAAATATAATTTTTGATAATAATTTGTCTGTACTTATTGTCTTTTAAAACATTTTGAAACCTTTGCTTATTTTTTTTAGTAAGGCACATACAGTTTACAATAATAATAATAACACCCAACGATCACATACATAGATCCTAGACCCTGACTAGGTTTCCGTGTATCTAGGGACCCAGGAAATACGTGGACCATGGTCCCACAATACCCAGACTCAGAACAAGTATTTGTGCTTTTTTTACTTGTGCACAAATACTTGTATTGCCGCGGGAATCGAACCCGCCGCCTCCAGGCTATGAGCCGACCTGCTCAACCACCACACTGCAGAAGCTGTCAAATAAATATACATATACAATTTAAAAAAATTGGAATAAAGAGTAACCTAAAATTTTATTATATGGCCATATCTGTGCTTACTTAATTTCTTGAGACTATATTTACAACTTACCATACCTATCACAAATAATTTTAGAGACAGCCAGGAGACGTCTACTGCTAACCACAGGCATACCCATAAAATGCCATTTTGGACGATTATCAAGGAGGGTTTGTCATAACCGACAGCCTCTGTGGCGTGGTGGTTGAGCAGGTCGGCTCATATCCCGGAGGCGGCGGGCTCGATTCCCGCGACAGGACAAGTATTTGTGAACAGAAAAAAAGCGCAAATACTTGTACTGTCTACTTTAGAATCCTTCATTCCACTTTGGATTCAAAGAAACACTTACGCCTTTAAAATTGTTGTTTGCTCCCTTGGTAAACATTATTGATACTGGTCTGGGCGTTGTGGGACCATGGCCCTCGAAGTTCCTTGGTCCCTAGACACAGGGAATCCTAGTTAGGATCCAGGATCTATGTATATGTAGACTGAACGGGTTGTGCGTAGGTTGCAACCTATATAACTATAGGCCTTCAGCATGCGCACCGCGCCATGTCCCGAGCAAGAATGATCCGTAGTACACCGAGCGCTCCCTTTATATAGCCAGATGGGTAGGGGAGCGATGACAGTTGCCGGTGTTGCCACTGTAATAAATTTAAATGCTACCACAGGGTAAATTACGGTACTGCCCGCTGAGCATAGAGTTTACAACTGGACGTTGCCGCCGTCATATATGATCGATTTTATTATAACCACCACGATTGGCATTCGGCTTGGTGGTCGCAGAAGGTTTCAAAGTACTGAGGAGAAAGCTGCTGTTAGTTCTATTTGTTCACCGGGACCATTCGGCACACACATGCATTTATAAAATTTACACAGCATGCATTTGTAAAATTTTAAGTAAATAGATATGTATTTAAGTAAATTGGTAAGTATTTATCATATTGGTTTGTAAGAAATTATTTTGTAGCCGTTGTAGAACTATACGGCTAAAGGCTCATTTATATTTATGTTTGTTTATACATATTTATCTCATTGTCAACTAGTATTGCCCCGCGGTTTCATCCGCTGATAAAATGTATTTTAATTATTTACTCATCTCACGGGAATATTTCACTTTTCCGGGATAAAATATAGCTTATATGTTAATCCAGTGTATAAGCTATCTTGTCACCGAATTTCATCCAAATCCATTCAGCCGTTTGAGCGTGAAGGAGTAACAAACATACACACATACACACATTCGCCTTTATAATATTAGTGTGAAGTGTGATTAGTCTGATAAGTAAGTACTCAAACGTTTTGTCCGGTGGAAGGCATAGGTATGCCAAAACACAGGTATTCCTAGTTTGGGTACCAATGTTTTTCCAACCAGGAGTAAACTAATTTGTATTTTTCGTATAGACTATTTTATGTTTAAACCGATGTTTGTAAACATTTAATAAACTATTTTATTTCATTTCATTCATTTCAGTCTGGAAGTGATTGGTTCGATGCCACTAGTTTTAAATGGGTTATTATAATATATATTAATTTGTATTTTTTTTTTTATGTTACTGAATGATTTGACGAGCTAGCCGTTCACCTGATGTTAAGCGCCACGGCTGCCCATAACAGAACAGTGTCAATCGGAACCCCAAAATAGAGTTTCGAGCAACACTGCACTGCGCACATCATCCTGAGACATCAGCACAGTCTGGTAATAAGATTACTTGACTGTGAGATCACATCATAAAGTCTCAATTGCCCAGTAATTTCACTAGCTACAGTGCCCTTCAAACCAAAACACAGTAGCGCTTGCGCACTACTACTTGGCGGCAGAATAACTGACAAAGCGGTGGTACCTACCTAGACGAACTTTGCAACAAAGTCCTACCACCTAGTCGAAGTTTTAAGATCGCCCATTGTAGCTACTTATAGAGTCCAAATGTTTTTTGTAGTAGATAGTGTAGCTCGTTTAGTATAAGCATTGTTGTCGTTTGTTGTATTAAATAAAGGCAAAATATCCGATAAAAAGTTTAATGTTCCTAACATTAAATAATCAGTTAATCAGATCCAATGACAAAAAATCCTTTTTCAACCACTTACCCTTAAAAACTTAAATTAGCATTTAACAGGTACCTAAATTTAATGACTATTTGAACGATCGTAAAACTTTAAGATGGTTTAAACAGAGCACTTTCGTTTTTTGGTTTTAATTTAGGTATTGTTGCCATTTAGGGTACCGTTATGTCTTAAAAATAAAAAAGGAACCCTAATAGGACCATTTCTGTGTTCGTCGTTCGTTTCGTCTGTGCATTGGTCTCTTTTACCAACTATTTTGAGTCTTTAATTAATAGAAATAGGTAATTAGATATATTTGTATTATTTGATTGTATTAACTATAAATATCTGTGATCCGGATTACACTAATATTATACATGCGAAATGTTTTGTTTGTGCGTTCTTTGCACCGTAACAACTTGACAGATTTAAATGAAATTTGGTGTACTTATTTGAGATAGCTTATACGCTGTTTAACACATAGGATACTTTATCTGCAGAGGAAACTACGAGGCGCAGCTAGTTTTTTATATTCTAAATGACTATTACCTTGCATTAGAAACATCACCACACGGTGCTTCTATAGAAATTAATACATTACCTTATATTATATTTCCTTTAGAGATTCCCAGAGGAAAGGTTCTAAAGAGGTTGTAGCAATAATAAACTCGTTCTTTATTAGACGTGAGTTTATAAGTTTTCATTACTTGCCTAACTTCATTTGTTGTTATGAGGAGTCATTCAGTTTTTTTGATGACACAATCTCATATATTTATTTTTTTACCTGAAAAACCACTTCATGTCTGTTCATTGCATATTACATTGTTTTACAATAAAACTGTCAAAGCAAAACTGTATATAGTAGAATTTTTCAAACCGTGTATTGTTCACATCAACCTCTAATCTAAAGAAAATTATGTTGCGTAATAGTTGAATAAAAGATTTATAAGCATGGTAAGCTGTCTGCATTTTTCATATAAATTAGTTCAGTTTTTTGGCGTGAAAGTCATGCAAATAACATACAAACAATGTTTTTTACTCAATGGAGAGAGATTCAGATGACTGTCTCGGATGATCTTTAAAAGTTAAATATTATTAGGTAGTATTTTTAGGTAGATTCTACGTAATAAGAATGGACATGCGCCCAAAGTTATTGGACCTACGGAACCCAATGAATTTTTCGTTGTTCGTCGTCAATGAATCGTTAGCGTTCTTGTACGATTTTTTAAATAATCACACATCCAACGTTTTAATATTATTTTTGTTTTCAAATTATTTGCCAATGAATTAGTGATCGTTGATTTAGCAATGTTTTTATTGTATAATACGTAAATCAAATATTTATTGTTAAATCCGTTCATATCAAACATACCGTAAGAAAGAAGTAATGAAGCAATAAAAAGGTAAATTTATGTTAATTAAATGTGTTTATAGAGTCCGGAGTGTTATTTAATTAGTTTTATTTGATCCAATATTTTATAATTGATTATAATTTATTGCCCTCATATAATTTAGTGCCCATTGAATACACAAAAACAACAATAAAAATATGTAAACTAACGAGAAAGCCACACCAGCAAACAAACATAGCACATACAAAATTATAGCCTATTTTAAATTATACGTCAATATATTAGCCTAACGACCCGTAAATTGAGCAAAAAAATTACCTACTCACTCCACCCACCCATCCTGACCTCTTACACACTATGGTGAGACACACACATACTCATGAATGCACACCCATACACCAACACACACTTTGTTTTTAGAACGGGCTAATGCTGTTGGTCTCTACCGACCTTACAGTATCACCGGGCGCATTGCACCACACACATTAACACACACCCTATACCCTTCAAGCTTCAAACTACTGTACAGACACGACAGACTCGCCACCCCGTCGTCGCCGCCCGAGACACGTCTTGAGCGACCCGGATGATCCTATAGCAGCCGTAGTGTCGGCTGCGCTAGGATCACCGGACCAGACTTCCTGGCCCTTCTGGCTCAGGTACCGCTTTCGGCACCGGTATAGGATACTAGCGTAACACAATCAGACACCGACCCCACCGGCGAGGTCGACGTACCCCCCGTAGGTTAGCTAGAACAGTCGCGACTTTCAATAGGGTCCGCTCTTCCAGTGGACGTAGTCTTCTCGATCCTCTTATCCTAGCAACGGCCCAAGCCGAAGCTCGCACCCCAGGGGTGCCCTTGAGCTAGTTGCCTCCCACTTTTGACGGCTGGGCGCCTTAAGCGCCCGCCCTCCCGCCCGGTGACGCTGTAAAGGTCGATAGAGACCAACAGCATTAGCTCGTTCAAAAAAAAAAGCCCTATACCCTAACACACATCCGATAAAGGTAGCGAGGAAATGCCCTCGCATATCCCTGCCACCACGGGGGTATGTGGGACTCGAACCCACTAAAACCCTCCATGATCCGTCCGCCGCCGGGATGGAGCGAGATGGTGTCGCGATTGCATTAACCATCTCGCCCCAGCGGTAGGCCCAGCCTCTGCGCCAGTGGGTGGGTAACTAACTACACAGTTACCCACCAGACGTGTCTCACCTGAGGGTAAGTGATGATAGAAAAACTCGTTATTATAATCAATTGTTATTGTTTTTATTTCGTTACAGTTGGTATCAGTAGATACAATAAATAATGTTGATTTCTCTAAACACATTTCATACTTTAAGCTGCTATGTTCTAATGGAAGTGGTTGGTCGTGGATTAGTAGTAGCTATTGCTAGTTATTTTGTGGTGTAATTACTTTTTCAGTAACTTTGCCGTTCTCGTAGGTCCTCACAACCGTTATGGGCTTTCCATCTGGTCCGGTCTTGGTTAAGATAATGACACCACTTGTGGCAAAGTTGCTGCCACTTGACCCCTGCCCTGTCATGAAGCCTCCACTCTGCACGAAAGAGAAAAAAAAAGTGTTAACAGAAGAAGTAAGAGAAGAAGTAAAACGGGATTTTCTACCGACTTCAAGGAAGAGGAACCTCCTCCTTTGAAGGAGGAGGTTCCTTCCGTTTCCTCAAAATATTTTGGTATTTGATCGGTATACTAATAAATGTAATCGTTAATGTTAAATCTCATAGTCTTCTTTTTATTTAATACTAGTTGCGCCCCGCGGTTTCACCCGCGGATAAAACGTATTTTAATTATTGGATCATCCCACGGGAAAATTTCACTTTTCCGGGATAAAATGTAGCCTTTATGTTCATCCCGTTTATAAGTTATCTTGGTACCGAATTTCATCCAAATCCATTCAGCCGTTTGAGCGTTAAAGAGTAACAAACATACACACATACACATAAACACGCATACAAACTTTCGCCTTTATAATATTAGTGTGATGGTATGTTAATTAGGAAAAAATATCTTTATGATTGAAAAATGTATTTATGAAAAAATACCTTCCGAATGTTGTCGTAAAATAAAGCGGGATGTTTTAGATTTTGCGGGTTCAATTTCCTCCTCAGATAGGCGATTTATCAAAAATCTTTGAATGCAGATGAAATAATTTTTAAATCATAATGAAGTATTACTTCAGGATAATTTGCTAAATAAGATATTTAAAGTAGTTACTTTCCCTCCGTGTAGCATCTGCGTTGGGACATTATTTAAGCTTACTATCATTTGCCCGCTGCTTAACATAAACACAGTATTTCTTTTTCGAAAGCACTTACTTGCATCCATGATGGAAACCCAGCTGCTGCACTGAACCTGCAAAAATCAAAAAGTTTAATACATATTTTACTCAAGATTATGAGCCTAAAAGCAATTTAATAAGATCCAATTTATAAGCAAGTGTGATAAAAAATAGTTAATCTTACCACGAGCTATCAGGATTGGCCACAGGTACAGCTGTGAAAAGAAACAATAATAATTTAAAACAAAACACTACATGTGTTGCCCTGCCACAGACATTACTTATTATTGACTGGCCCGTTAGCTCAGTTGGTAGTATCCTTGCCTTCTGAACTGCCGGTTGTGGGTTCGATTCCCACCCAGGACAAACATATGTGTGAAGAACATAGATGTTTGTTCTGTGTCTGGGTGTTATATTGTATTCTATGTATGTATTTACAAACAAAAAGTATCTAAGTATTGTATCAGTTATCTAGTTTCCATAGTACAAGCTTTGCTTAGTTTGGGGCTAGATGGCGCTGTGTGAAATGTCCACACTTATTTATTATTATTATTAGATCAAAAATCCACGTCTGTGTATTGTTCAAGGAGTCCACTTCCCCAGAAACGTGGTGATTGGGTTTTGAATTACCTATACAGATGATTGGTAGACCATATTATTTAAGGGTATGTTAAAACAAGTTTTAGGCTATCTTTTACGCTTAACAGTAGTAGTGTTTTAAAGAAATATTTTTTTTTAACATTTCAACACAGTATTAAGCATAATAGAATAAATATAAGGAGAGCCACTGGGGTTTCTTTTATTCAATTCTAATAAAATGCACCTGTTAGTTAATAGTTACAAGCACTTTCAGAAATAAGTGTCTTAAAATCCAAAATAGGGAATTTTTAAATTTCCACTAAAAGAATTGCTGAGCTAACGTTACGCTTAAACGAACCAATCAGCATCAGCATATATTATATTTATTATATTAAATTAAATTATGCTCCCAACAGCATATTTTTAGATTGAATAAAATGCCATGGTTGCAATCAAGTGACGTGATCGCCTAGCTAACAACTATAGTTAAAAAGAAGCTCGAAGACTCGGATGGGTAATCTAATTAACTGTTTGAAAACACTAAAGAAAGCTCGTGCTGCAAATTAATGACAGCCTCTGTGGTGTGGTGGTTGAGCAGGTCGGCTCATAACCTGGAGGCAGCGGCTTCAATTCCCGAGACAGGACAAGTATTTGTGCACACGAAAAAAAACTGCAAATACTTGTTCTGAGTCTGGGTGTTGTGAGACCATGGTCGTAGTTCCTGGGTCCCTAAACACATGAAATCCTAGCTAGGGTCCAGGATCTATGTATGTGATCGTTGGGCGTTATTATTATTTTATTATTATAAACCTACCGTGTACAAAACACACCATCGCGACGACAACTAAAAGAACAATTTTAGACATGTTTTAAATTATTATTCAATAAGTAATATACGTTTAACGTGAAACTTTGAATTTCAGTGAGACACTAATTCTGAAATCGTTTCAGTTAGTATTTATATTGTCTCGAAGAAATGACATTACAGAAGCTTCTTGTCCTTGAATAATTCTTATTCATCAACGAGGAGGTTGGGGCAAGTAGGTATATCGGGGGCGAGTGGGCTGGACTGCCGACGCGACACCTTCTCGCCCCGGTACGGCGGACGAGGGCTCACGAGGGGTTGTAGTGGGTTTGAGTCCCACATACCTACGGGGGTAGTGGCAGGGATTTTTTTCACAAAATGACTGGGTATCGTTGGATTCAGCGTGAAATTATCTACAATAAAACATTCGCAAAATACCGCTTAAGCTTAAATCTCGAGATTTTGAGTCTATAAACGGTTTATCTGTCACACGAATACAGTTCGCTTAGCATAAAAACATTATTATATTATATTTTTACAGTAATTGTATGAATTAGTACTATATTTAGTATTTTAAAATAGAATTAAAACATTTTCAAGCATCTGAAACTTACATAAACCTTTTCTATTACCTTATAAGCACTCTACATTAAAATTACACCGTTGAAGTTTAAAGTCAATTTTCTCGAAACTATGAATTTGACAGTTAAACCCTTTTTATTCTCAACCCTTCAATTATTTGTAATTAACTTAGCATACGTGGTGGTGGTTTACCAGCTGGGCGATCACGTTACTCGATTGCAACTGTTAGAAACACAAATTGTATGGATTTGACAGTTTAAATACGCAGTTTATGTGCATAGTTAGTATGGAAATTTATCCTGTTGAATTGTAATCAAAGTTTCGGGATCACCCTCCTGATCTAGCACAGTGGCAGTACGAAACAAAGATAATAAAATTGTGTTTTGCAAAAAAAATACGAACACATTTTCACGTCCCAAATTTACACCTTCTCGTTGCACAAAATCAGCCTTATTAATAAACACGAACTAGTTACACCATCTTTTGTCTTTTTCGATCCAGCTAAATATTCCAGTAGCAAAAAAAGGACAAAAGCTAAAGTAACTAACCCAAAACTACTACCCGTTTATTAATAAGACTAAATGAGTCTATTTTTAGGTCGGTACAGTACAAGTCCGTTGAATGGCTAGCAGTTGGATGAGAGATTTCAAGGACATTCAGGTTGTAATTTTTTTTTCCACGGCAAATTGCCTTTATTTTCTAAATACTACAATGATATAATAACCAATACTAAAAACTACCTACTACTACTACAAAAAAAAACTTGGACTATATACTGGCCACGATGACCTATAGACCGTCCAAATGCTCCAGCCCACTACCAGTAGGTAGCGTACCCAACATGCTGGCAGCATTGCCCCGTTGAATTGCAATGCTAATTCGTTGTGCAAAATAAGTGCCAGCATTTTGGTCACACGTAGCGTCGACCAGGCGCTCTGATAAACTTTTGAAAACGCGATGAGCTCCCGGCCCCCAAGGACCCAGGGTCTCAACACCAAACGGCTCAAATATGTAACCGCTACTGAGATTACTATATTTGCGCCGTTTTAGCTGCTCAGCCGAATTAGCCGCGGCGCCGGCCCTAACGTGTGTCTCAGGAAGATGTGACGGCGCCATAGTGTCGACGCAAGTAGCGTCCCACACTAAGGGCCGTCCCATTTTCCAGGGAACCAGAGTCATGTATGTAATTGAATTAATTAGGTTATATTGAGTACATAACTCAATATAAACCAAGTGGTTAATAGACGGCATGCAGTATTTGGATAGTTTTAAAAGTGTTTTCTATAATTAAAACTACACTTAATTATTTCAATATTAATTCTGTACTGCCTTCGCAGTTCTCGTTAAAACGGTGGGCTGTTTTACCCCATCTAAATATATACGTTGTTTTTGTCCTGTACGAGTGACAGTTTCTGACAATCCTTTTCAAAGAAACTTATTAGTTACGGTCTTTTAAAATGTTTGGTTTCCCAAACTGTTAGCGAATGATTTTATTTTGTTCATTACACAGAATTTCACATAAAAGTCTTGACTCACGTGAAGTTGTCTGCAAAAACAATGTAGTCTATGTGATCTGCAACGACGTTAGTCATCCTAGGTTTTTGTTTAAAAATGGTGATTACCTCAAAGAACTTGTAAATATGTAGTTACGTATAACATTATAATGATATGAATATTTATACTGTTGATTCATAGAAAAACGTGACTTGGTTGTTCTTGACATTTTAAGGAGGAGGCCTGGGTTCAGCAGTGGCCGTCTTCCGGCTGATGGTGTGTGACCTACGAAAGGTAGAAAGAAAGAAAGAAATAAATATTAAAAGATATTCGTATCGTATTTAGATAATAATAATAATAATATGTGTGGACATCTCACACAACTCCATCTAGCCCCAAACTAAGCAAAGCTTGTGCTATGGGAACCAGATAACTGATACAATACTTAGATACTTTTTTGATTGTAAATGCATACATAGAATGCAATATGACACCCAGACACAGAACAAACACCTATGTTCATCACACAAATGTTTGTCCTGGGTGGGATTCGAACCCACGACCCACCGTTCAGAAGGCAGGGCTACTACCAACTGAGCTATCGGGCCAGACAACCTATTATTTATAGATATCCCTATTATATTACTTCTCTCCCTTATGGTGTGGTGGTTGACCAGGTCAGCTCAAAATGGAGTCGACGGCTTCGATTCCCGCGGCAGGAAAAGTATTTGTCCACAGAAAAAAATGCACATACTTGTTCTGTATCTGGGTGTTGTGGAACCATGCTCCTCTTAGTTTCTGGATCCCCTAGATACAGGTAATCCTAATTAGGGGCCATGATCTATGTATGTGATCGTTGGGCGTTACTTAGACATATTCATAAATGTACCTTATAAAATAAAAGATCATTAACCTTTGAACTAGCATATCTTAAGTAAGTATTTTAATTTTTACCGCTTACCTTAAGAAGTAACTAAAAAAGAACTTACTGTGATCTTTCAGCAGAAAAGGTATATATTATATTTATGTATTTATTTTGTATGCATAGTGTATACATACAACATAACAGTTGCCGTGACAACGGAACTCTACACTAATGTAAAGTTTCGCGTGACATTGCAGTCTTCATTACGTCTTCCTGAGTCATCAGTGCAGTCTAGTAATTACTACTAGACTGAAATCATATCATAAAGTCTCATTGCCCAGTAAACCCACTAGGTACAGACGCTACAGGGCCCTTCAAACCGGAACACAGTAGTGTTTGCATACTAGTGCAAACACTACCTCCCTAGACGAATTTTGCAGAAAAGTCCTACCACCAGACAGATGGACGCAGAGCAACAGCTGTGTAATATGTCTGTACATATGCTGTACGGAAAACTTAATATAAGGGTTCCTTTTAAGTACTACAGAACCCTAAACAGGTGTCTTCAATGCTTCCAGTTCCAGTTAATGTTGTTCTTGGAACCAAATACTGCAATTGAAACCAAATAATCTATTGACTAATTTTTTGGTTTTAATTTTTTGCCTCTGTGGTGCGGTGTTAAGCAGTTCGGCTCATAAACCGGAGGCGGCGGGTTCGGTTCCCGCGGAAGGACAAGTATTAGTGCACAGAAAAAAATGCAAATACTTGTTCTGAGTCTGGGTGTTGTGGAACCATAGTCCTCGTAGTTCTCCCTAGACATAAGGAATTCTAGTTAGGGTTTATGTATGTGATCGGTGGGCGATATTATTATTATCTTTGTAAAGTTATACCAAAATAACATAGCAATGTGCATATGAATCAGTCGAGCAGTGCCTAATATTTAAGTTAGAGCACATTTCAAAAAACTCGCTCATCTACATTTGCTGTAAGATTTCCTATCAAAAAGTTAAAAATCGTTATTGAAACCCATCACCCATATCAAAAACCACAAATTTATATTCCTAAGAGGAATTATCGCACGACAAAGTTACCTTGGGAATCAGTTTCACAATACTTGTAGAGAAAAAACGAATGTGCCTTAGACTACACGACTGAAGTATAAAACATCTTTGATTTAGCTCCATCTATCGGCCGGTATAGCTTTGTTAATGTCGCCATCTTGACAATCGTAAATTGTCATTTTACCGGACATACCAACATAATAATAAACAAAAATAAGTTTGTTATGTTGATGATGGAGATCTACGTTACCCAGCAACTTTCAACTTCAGAGCCCGGAGGACGCCCAATGGTCACATACATAGATCCTGGACCCTAACTAGGATTCCCTGTGTCTAGAGGACCCAAGAACTACGAGGACCATGGTGCCACAACACACAGATTCAGAACAAGTATTTGTGCTTTTTTTCTGTGCACTAATACTTGTCTTGCCGCGGGAATCGAACCAGCCGCCTCTGGGTTATGAGTCGACCTTCTCAACTACCACACCACAAAGGCTATCGATAAATAAATAATATTGATAGCATATATAATCATTAATCAAAGTTTGCGGATGGTTTCATTGGTTCACTGGTTCCTATTATGCATCGCACTCTACGCGTTGCTCAAGATGCTAATTGCTATCTCTTTTTACAAACGTGAAATTATGTGGGTTTTACTACTCGTAATTTAAGGATCAATTTCGAGATAGTTCCATACATTCCTTCTTTCGGTATAATAGTCTTAGGTCCGTATTACAGGACGATGCTCAGTCATCGATCGGTGCTCAAGCAGAGATTTCATCATAAAGTGATCAATTAGGTCCGTATTACAGAACGATGCTTAGTCATCGATTGGTGCTTGAGCAGAGATTTCATTCATAAAATGATCAATCAGTGAATGAAATTTCTGCTTGAGCGCCGATCGATGACTGAGCATCGTTCTGTAATACGGACCTAAGATACATTATTTTATGACTGGTTTTATAAGTTGCCATTATAATATGTTCTGGTTATTTTAGTGTTATATATATAAAAATTTCGTGTCAGTGTTCGTGTTCTTACTCATATACCATACTCCTCCGAAACGGCTGAACCGATTTTGATGAAATTTTATATTGACACGAGCTTCTGCCCGCAGCTGCGCCCGCGGCGTGGCCTATGAGAAAATAATTCAACCACCCATTTCACCCTCTTAAGGGTGGAATTTCTAAAAATCCTTTCTTAGCGGATGCCTACGTCATAACAGCTATTTGCATGCCAAATTTCAGCCCGATCCGTCCAGTGGTTTGGGCTGTGCGTTGATAGATCACTATATATGTCAGTCAGTCAGTCAGTCACCTTTGAGTTATATATATTTAGGTTTGGTCTGCGAATAGGTTGTTATGTATTTTTCATCATCATCATCACCATTTTTAATCACCACGCGGGTGAAACCGCGGGGCGTAGCTAGTAATTTCATATAAACGTTATTTAAATTTACTTATAATGTCTGTCAGTCCTGTCGATTTTTCGATGACGTGGCTTAAGCTACTACTTACTACTAGCTACTTACTAATACTTAAATTATGTAGCGAAGGAATAGTTCGTATATGATATGTTTTCTGTTTCTGTCTATCGAGTTTAAAAAAGGCAAGGATAAAACAAGACAAAATACTGAATTTTCACAGTTATGAAGTTTTTATTAGTAAGGGGGGTGTGTTTAATCGCCTTATTTTAAAAGAAAAATACTACTCATTTCAATTGGTAATGTAGTCATATTTTTCTTTAATTTTTCCGTTATCGTTGACCATGCTGTAGAGTTCCGAAACAATCTTCGGTTTTTCATCATTTTCTTTCGCGTACGCTAGTTTACTCGTAAAAGCGTTTACTTTAAAATTGCTGTTGGATGAGCCTGCTTTCATGTCTATTGGCTTGAACTCGAACACGGGAATCTATAAAAAATATTTTTTACATGATTCATTAAAATTGGAATACAGTGACAGCTCTGTTCACTCTCTCGTTCGTTGTCTGATAGTCTGATGTTTTTATTAGTCTATTTGACAGCTATATTTTTATTACATAAATAAATAATATACCGAGTTTTGGCGGGAAAACGAAAAAGATCGCGTCGCCGCATTGTATTATTTTCCAAAACTTGTGTTATTTTCAGTGTTAATGCATAAAATTGATGGCATTTTATTCGTTAAGTGCTGAATTACAGGCATGAGTGTGGGAAAGTGGTATAATGATGGTGAAACGTTTCTTTTCGTGTTGTTTCCAAAACTCCATAGAAGCTTCTGGTAAAGTTGTCACCACTTTACTAGGAGTATGACTTGACTAGACTAGACTATGACTTAACTTGATGACTTGGACTGTGACTTGACTTGACTTGACACATTATATGATATTAATTAACTTGAGATATTATCAATAACTTGACACTGGCTAAATACACAAAAGTGCGGAGCCAAAACCAAACAAAAAATAATAATAATAATATACCTCAAAAAAATAGATAGTTGTGAAAACAAAAATTAGAGATCTCAAAAAATGACAAAGTTAGGCATTTGACGTATTGAAAATACACGAATAGCAAGAGACAGCTCAAACACGCAGTGACGTCAGTTACCAGTGTTCCATAGTATCTCATTACTAAGCTGTGGTCCTCTATGTGGTAGCTCTAAATATATAATCTCTTTGGCATTATGTAGAGAATGAAACTGATAAATTCATATTTTCAATTGGTTTTAAACGATTTCAATTAAGTTACATAATCGCCTAGCAGCTATTCTAAACACACAGTTACAGTTCGCTAATAATAAAATTGTTTAATACCTCTGGTATATCAAACTCGGGCATTTTTATTTCAGGTATGTCGAAAGACTGAAACAAAAAAAAATTGTTAATAATTATCCTAAAATCCTATTACACAATGCCGATTTAAAATATAATTATCACAATCATAATCTCTTAGGCACTGAGTTAAGTACGAATCCTAAATGTATAATAAGTATAGAAAATGGGTGCAAGTTAAGTGTAAAATAAGTAGAGGAATAAATAATGTAGTTAAGTACGAATATAATAGTTACATATTCTATTAGGTGCAAGTAGTTTTACTGTAGGGGATGGGGTGAAAATGAAAAGTTAGAAGATAGGTACTTGGAACGAAATTAAAAGGTTTGCGAGTAAACGACGTGTGGCTGGCGTAAGTAGTTAGTGGATAATTTACGGGTAAAATTCGCGAGTGCATACTTACCCCTCCCATGCCCCTACATGCATGCATCTACCCCTATCCCTGGTTGGTAGCTACTACAAACAAGTAGCTCGCAGTCGCATTCCTTCTTTTTATTAAAATAATTAAAGTAAACAAAATAAATAACCTAAATGCGTCGCCAACTTATCTATTCATTAATACGAAATTTAATAAAGTTTATTAATTATTTCAATTAAAATATATGACTCGATATATTATAAATGAATACTATATGATATATAGCTTTGTCTCAGATTGTGTACATAAATCTAAATATTAAAATAATCGTATATGTTTTTATGAAATAAAATTATGTTCATGTTTATGTTTATGATAAAAAGAGGCCGAAAATACTCCCCGGCATAAAGACCTGTATTGAGATTCCTGTGAAAATCATGATCGTAAGCTCGATCTAAATCGTGATAGTTCGTACCAGAGACTTAGGTCCGTATTACAGAACGATGCTCAGTCATCAATCTGTGCTCAAGCAGAGATTTCATTCATAATGTGATCAATTAGTGAATAAAATCTCTGCTTGAGCACCGATCAATGACTCAGCATCTTTCTGTAATACGGACCTTAGAATACCTTCTTTACTCCTACATTTACTTTTTTAATCTAGACCGCAAAAGACTTCCTGTGCCCGTAATGCCCATCTATACCTACTATTTTGACAGCTCCTAAATTCGCACTTATATCCCTAGCCACTGGGTTTTCAAACTTGTGTCAAGTCAACATGCTAAATCCTGTATACGCCCATTAGTTGAGACAATATTTAATTAATTGGACTGGCCCAATAGCTCAGTTTGTAGTAACCCTGCCTTCTGAACTGTGGGTTGCGGGTTCGATTCCCACCCAGGAAAAACATTTTGTGTGATGAACCTCGATGTTTGTTCTGTGTCTGGGTGTTATATTGTATTCTATGTATGTATTTACAAAAAAGTATCTAAGTATTGTATCAGTTGTCTGGTTTAAGTACAAGCTTCGCTTAGTTGGGGCTAGATGGCGCTGTGTGAAATGTCCACAAATATTTATTATTTATTTCATTGTTATTTATATCATTATTATAGTATTACTTACATTTTGAGGCGTTAGACTATTATTAAAACTTTACCTTTATGAAGTTAGATATATCCTAAAATGACACAACACAAATATTAGAAGGTATATAATATTTTAATTTATATAACAATAGTTATTTGTGCAACAAGAGAGCATAGTTAATTTTTGCTTTGAGCGCTGATGTTGAATCCCGAACAAGCAAAAGATTCTGGTATTGAATCACGAACGTAGCGAGTCACTCTAAGTTAGAATCTTGAGCGTAACGAGGGATTCAAAGGCACGAGGTGCAAAAAGCTTTGCCCTCGAGTTGCACATACTCGTATGACTTTTCACCTCAGCAACGAGAACATAATTTACAGGTAGATTTGACTCGATTTTGATTTGACTTGGGCAAGACTTTGACTTTGGTTATTGATTACGAATTTTTATAAAAACAAAAATAAATACGCTAGTCATGTGAACTCAGTGAGCAAACTGATTTGTTCACTGTTTTCTCGCAGCAAAATGTATTTCTTCGAGCTGCTGAGGTGAAAAAGTATATTATCCATTTATATGCCAAAGGCTTTCAATTATCAAAGTTTGATAGGTACTTAAGAAGATTCACGAATTAAATAGGAATAATAATATAAATGTGTAAAACTATTTATTTACCGTCATCACATAATTCGTCTCCTAGAAAATACATAAAAATATTAAATTTTTTATCTGGTTCCCATAGTACAAGCTTAGCTAAGTTTGGGGCTAGATGACGCTGCATGAAATGTCCAACAATATTTATTTCTATTATTATTGTTATTTTATTTATGATGTAGCATCCGCCAGATAACACATTTGCCAGATCGTTTAGATTTTCTACATTTGGTATATTTTTTTATTGATGACACAACAATTGTAATTTTAGTTTGTGAACTATTGTGAGTATGATTCATTTCAAATTAAAAACGGACGATTTCATGTCCTGCACCCCTACCGCGTAACTGTTCTGGGAATCGGCTTCGCCTACCATCCTGCACGCGCCAATTAACAAGTCCACGAGTGCGAGCAAGAGAGAACACGATTACCATATTCACCAGACTTACGCGGTAAGGCGTCTGGTCTCTGGTCGGAACCTACTAGGCGATCACGTAACTTGATTGCAACAAATAGAAACACATTTTTTTATGGATTTGACAATTTCAATACACAGCTTATGTGCAGAGTTACTATGAAGACATTTTCAAATTTTGAATGAAATTACGTCTGATGAATTGCAACCATAGTTCCGTGATCACTCTCCAGGTCGGAGTAATATCGACTTTAAATTTACGTGAGATTAGCATTTATTAATATCCAAACCATTGAGAAAGTCAAAATAAACGTTCTTACAAAATTTAGCTCATTATGTTTCATTAGAAGGTAAAATCCTAAGATGACTGGGCTCTATGTATAACAACGCCGATACGGGCCATGACATTATGACGTCACCGGTTTTCTAAGATTTATTTTTAACATTTATATTTGTAAAAGTGGGAGACCAATATAGCAACTTTAAATTGATTTGACTATAGGTTATTATTTATAAACAATATGTAAAATTCAGATATTGACTACTTATAATAGTTTACCTGTACAAGACGCGCCATGCCCTAGAATGTAAATACATTGATATAACAGAAACTGACAATTCAAATATAAAATATTAATAAATAAAAACTTAAAATAGCCTGTTGTTGGAGGGAAAAGTGCCCAGAATGCTGGCAACATTACCACGTTGAATGGCAGTGCTTGTTTTTTATATAAAAGCCAGCATTCTGGTCACTTTATATATAATAAATAAATTATTTATGTGTATTTAATAAATGTAGTATTATATTCGTGGTGGTATATAAGTGTGAAGTATAAAGTGGTTAGTGTAATAATTAGTTCGTCTTTGTATAGGTTACCTTTAGAAGTGAAATATTGTTCTAAGTCTTGTATTAAGTATTATTTAAGTACATTGATTTACATTTAAAGGTGAACTGGTACATCGTGTTTGATTGGTTATGTGTTGAATCCGTTACTCGTTGCTTACCGCCTGCTTCGACGACGACTGCTCCGGTGACGTCAGACTGAAATAAGACGTGCTTTTACTGTATTTTTTTTTGTTAAGGTCTGACAGACGAGCTAATCATTCGCCTGATGTTAAGCGAAAGGTTGCCCATAGCAGTTGCAATGTCACTCAGAACTGAAAGTGAAACTGCAGTGCGCATATCAATCTGAGACATCAACACAGTCTAGTAATAAGATTACTGGGAGTGAGTTTAGGTTATAAAGTCTCATTTGCCATTAGAACCAAAATAAATTTAGTTTTTGACTGCACCGACGCCGGTTGAGTGAAATTGCATTTGTGAAAATGCAAAAGAACGAGGGGAAAATATGGAGAAAAGTGTTGCAAAAAGGCAAATGGGGTGGGATGTTGGAGAGTAAAAATACGTAATTAGTAAATAATACGTCCTTACCTAACAAATTTGCCATCTGTATCCGGGGAACTGACAACTGAAAAGAAAAGTTTTTTTTATCATATGCTTAAATATTTAATAAGTTTAATAGATACAAACACTAAACAGGTACTTTTAAGTTTCATACTATGTTTAGTTTAAAAGGCAAATACTAGGATTTACTCGTATTAGAAAGCGCTTATTGCACGAATAATAAATAAATAATTGAGTGTATGTGGACATTTTACACAGCGCCATCTAACCCCAAACTAAGCAAAACTTGTGCTGTGTTCACCACATAACTCATGGAATACTTATATGATTGATATTTTTATTTGTCTATAAATAAATACATAGCATAATATAATAAGCAATAATAAAATAAATGTCCACATTTATTTATTTATTTATATTCATCAGGGTTTATGTAGGATTATAATAGTGAGCCCGAAAGGCCTGCCACCGGGGCAAGATGGCTGGACTGCAAACGCGACTCCATCTCGCCCCATCCCGGCGGCGGTGGTCGGATCACGGGGGGGTTTTAGTGGGTGCTACATACCTCCCCTTCCCCCACCCCCGTGGTGGCAGGGCAATGTGAGGGCATTTCCCCCCTCAAAAAAAATTTATAATAGTGAAAGAATTTTCCAAATATGTCCAGTAGTTTTAATGCCAATTGAATGCCAACAATTTCCAATTTTTTTTCCATATATTTCCTCTTTGTAATATTAGTAGTAGTTAGTTGGTAGTAGTACTTACATGTTTTCCGGTCCCCGTTAGTTTCAGTACTAAGAATAGTCATGCCCCCTTGACCGTTGCTCGACGAAGATATCATAATCCCGGACGAAATCCCACCGAGTTTGGAATAGTCGATCACAGGAGGAATCATACCTCCAAACGCTGGTAGTTGGGGGACTGGAAGCGTCTGAAATGGATAAGGCAGCCTCGGGGGCTGGTATATCTGGAAATAAAGATGTCCACCACTTAAGTACAAGAAGAGCTCACGATCTTATACTACCGAGACATAGACTGACATGACTGGCCCGATAGCTCAGTTGGTAGTAGCCCTGCCTTCTGAACTGTGGGTTGTGGGTTCGATTCCCACTCAGGACAAACATTTGTGTGATGAACATAGGTGTTTGTTCTGTGTCTGGGTGTCATATTGTATTCTATGTATGTATTTACAAACAAAAAAGTATCTAAGTATTGTATCAGTTATCTGGTTCCCATAGCACAAGCTTTGCTTAGTTTGGGGCTAGATGGCGTTGTGTGAGATGTCCACCCATATTATTATTATTATTATTATTATTATTATTATTATAGACTTGCTAAGTCTGGGAAATGTACTAGGGTAGCTGGTGTCAAAATTTTTAACGCTCTTCCAGACTCCATACGCAGTGTTGAAAATGTTCAGACTTTTAAAAATAAAATAAAGAGTTTTCTTATAGATATGGCGCCATACAGCGTCGAAGAATTCATTCCAAAACTGGTGTGATCAATTTAATTTTTAATTTTTATATACCTACTATTTTAATAACATTATTTTACACAATAACTATGTTATTGCATTTATTATTGTATTTTTTATGCTTATTTAATAATTTCAGACTTGTAATTTTTTATAATTATCAATAAACTTATCATTATCATCATTATCATTATCAATAAAGGGAACGCCTATTCGCAAAGACGAACTAATGATGTGTGTGAATCGTGTATGTTCTTCAAACTCACCTGATGTGGGCTGTAACAAAAAGATTTACAAAGTCAAAAACAAACAATTTACTGTCTCTATTTAGCCCAAAGACCAAGCATTGCCATTCAACGGGGCAATGCCACCAGCATTTTGGGCACGTTGCCTACTGGTAGCGGCTTCTTAGATTAAATATGCTACTGCAGAGTTTTTAATTTTATTTAATTTTTTTCGTAATAAAATATTATTTAACAAGTCAAAATTAGAATATTAATGCCTGTCTGCACTAAATCTTGACAGCTCCTAAGTTCGCACTTATCCCTCTTATGACGTACTTACTGCTACGCATTTCGGTACGTCCTCAAGAGATAATTACGATCTGCAGCTGGGCATATAAATAATTTAAATTATGGTCCTAAATATACATTAAATTGTAATTATAAAGTGCTCAATGATACAATTTAGCAAGCCTAATAAATGAAAAAGTAATAATCAAATTAGAAAAAAGCAGCTCTCTTCACTACTAAAGATGCAAGCAATACAGCACAACACAGAAAAAGAAAACTCTGAACCGGAGCTTCGATAATTACCAAAATGTCGACTTTGTAGTTTGGGTACGCTTCCCGAAGAAGGTGATCTAAATTCTGTGTTTTATTTATGACCCCTTTTTACCTACAATATTACTCTTTTTCAAATAATTAAATATAGGCTAGTATTATGTTTATATGTAAATTGAATCTTTAATTTAGTCAATATAAAATGAATAAATAACATAACAAACTGTAACTTACACATATCCCTGTAAGGGAAGGCCGGCGAAGCCGCCGAAGCCGCCAGCGCCGGCGGCGGCGCCGCCAAAAGCTGAAAACACATACAATAATAAGTATCAAAAACTAACAAAGTTTATTTAAAAACTGTCAAGTGTTCAACCAGCTTCAATTAAACCAGACAAAATCAACGTTTCAGTAAAATTTCTAGTATTTAATCACCAGTTTTCCTAATCTCAGTCTATAGCACCAAACTAATAATCACTATTTTATCACACAGTTTGTCTCACTTTCAAATTGTTTTTATGACAGAGGCTGTAGATTCATAGAGAGGAGCCTTTATAGGTCAGTCTTTGACTAAGGCACCCCTTAGAAAAGGAAATGGGCCATCCCATTTCCTTCATCGGTCTGTGAGAGCTAAAACGCAAGTTTTTTGACGTTTGCTAAATCGTGACGGGAGTCTGACCATTGGTTGCAAGCTTTGTGATGAAAGAAAATTGAAAACTATTTGGGTTGCAACCAATTGAAAATTTTGGATTTTATAGTTTCAATATGCAATTTAAGAAAATGGTTACTCTCTCCTGATTGTACTTAATCAAAGTTACATGATCACATTTCATTGCCTACTCATTTTATTTTATTTTTTATTTATTCCATTAAGTGTACCTACTATATTGATTACCATAACATAAAATTCAGTCTACTCTTTTTTCTAAGTTTTTATATAAATTAAAAGAGACTAAATCCCACGACACAGGTTATCCCAGCAATACTATAGTTATGTTCTATAGTGCAAATCTTTTACATACAAATTTTTCTGTTTGTCATTTATTCTTCAAATATTTTTATTTTTTTTTAATACCCTATCTTTAAATTCAATAGCCGCTTTTTAAAATTTCATATGGGCAAAAAGTTGAAACAATCACAAGTGTTTAAGAAAAAGTAAAATATTTAATTTAAGCATTGAGTGAACCGTTGTAAAAAATGAGGTTTACGATTCATATCAAGCCGGCTATAAAGTAGTAACAGGTGGAACGACTTCCAAAGTAATAAAGGAATAGCAAACCGTTAAAAAAAGTTGTAATCAGTTTTATAAATCAATGCTTCTCTCGATAATTGTTAATTTTGTAACTATTTATCTATTTTTATTTATATTTTTTTTTTTATTAAGGCACAAACAGTTTTCAATATACATATACAATAATTTTATATACAAATACATACACCAATAAAGATGCCACCAATAGAAACTCTATAAATACTAAAAAACTAAAAAACGGTACTCGATACAAAGTTAGCATACATACTCGATAATAATAAACCTACGTAACAATAATAAAATAATACTTATCACAATAACACTAAACAATACAATCAATATAGAAAACAAAATAAACTACCTATATAATTACTTACTGAAATTATAAAAGAGACACTTGAGATTTAAACTTTAAAAAGGATGCATTAAAAATATCACAATCAGAGAATTTCTCATTATGTGTTCTATATTTTTTTTTTTAGGTCTAGCAACCATTTATTCAACAGAAACATTAATATGTACAGGCACTCTATATTATATTTATACCTTTATTATAGGTTTAAAGAAATTTATTCTCAAATAAGACAAAAAAGTCACTTCCATGAGAACATAGTTAGACTTAAAGAATTCTATACAAGTACATTCGTCGTCACTTTAAATAATGTAGGTATAGTAACATAAATATAAGTACGTGCTTAAGTAACATTACATTTCAACACGACATAATTTAAAATGTTTACTTCGGCAACTCATCCGTCGTAAGGTATTGAGTCAATTGTTTCTTGAATTCGTTAAATGAATATATTTTTTTAATATGTGAGGGTATTGTATTATAAAGTTGTGCTCCTTCAAAAGTAAGCATTGTTTTGCCATAATTTGTTAGAGGTATTATACTAGATGATATTATGAAATCCAATCATGTATTCTATGTTAATAGTCAAAGTTGTTAATCATCCAGTTACATGCATATAAATTGCTCTAACAATATCTGTACTAGTGGGACTTAGGGATGTCTCAAGATATAGGCTATGCCTCGGTGGTAGGACTTTTCTGTAAAGTTTGTCTAGGTAGGTACCACCGCTTTGCCAGTTCTTCAGCCGCCAAGCAGTAGTGTGCAAGCACTACTATAGAATAGAATAGAATAGAATAGAATAGAAAAACATTTATTCAATACTTGTCTAAAATTAAAATACAAAAACAGGTTAAGTTTATACACATAATATGTACATAATGAATAGAAACTACTGTGTTCCGGTTTGAAAGGCACTGTAGCTAATGACATTACTGGGCAATTCAGACTTTATGATCTGATCTCACTGTCGAGTAATCTAATTACCAGATTTGCTGATGTCTCAGAATGATGTGCGCAGTGCAGTATCACTCGAAACTTTATATTTTGGAGTTCCGGGTGACGCTATTCTGTTATGGGCGGCCGTGTCGCTTAAGATCAGGTGAACGACTAGCTCGTACATCATTCACTAACATAAAAAAAACGCGGCGTCTTCAAGTTCATGGTCGCCACTCGGGAACGTTTACTCCCATCGATTATCGGTTCTGCGAGCGATGTGGCTTGCCCAATGCCATTTTAACTTACTATCGCTAACTCTTTCCTCTCTCCATAATTCCAGGGCTTTATTATTTACACGACCACATTTAAAGCTGACATTTTAACTGCAAGGACGCGTTCCTTACCTTAAAAAGTTAAGCCGACACTGCATATGCGCAATGGAAGGGGTTGCAACTAAAACCACACATTTACAGACAAATTCTTCAAGGTGCTACTGACCTGCTCCACCAGCTGAACTCCAAGCTCCAGATTGTGCTGGAAAACCTCGATTGAAGCCGGACCAGCCGCTTCTCCAGTTCTGACCTGTAGGTCAATATGATCATAAAATGTAAGTAATCTGATTGATTGATGATTGTTATGGCCACATACCAATAAATTGACTGGCCCGATAGCTCAGTTGGTAGTATTCCTGCCTTCTAAGCTGCAGGTTGTCGGTTAGGTTCCTATCCAGGACAAACATTTGTTTGATGAGCATCGATGTTTGTTCTGTTACTGGAGGTTTATATTGTATTCTATGTGCTTACAAACAAAATGTATATAAGTATTGTATCAGTTATGTGGTTCTCATAGTACAAGCTTTGCTTAGTTTGGAGCTAGATAGCGCCGTGTGATATGTCCATAAAATATTTATTTATTTGTCAGAATATCGTTGGATGAATTTGGCGTAAAGTCTTCAAGCGCAAGATTGATATCGTGCTAGTCATGAAACGGAGGTATTTTACTTCGACGAATAAAGTGAAAATTATGATTTATTATAATGCTGACTACATAAAACAATAGTCAAATTCAATGTCATTTTAATCCCAAAATATATGCGCAAATTTCAAATGATTTCTAGAAGAATATTGTACCTACGTTGTTGCGTCATTGTTATTATGAAGAATTTATTAATACAGATGTTCAGTTGTTTAACCATACCTACCTACACTCGGCATATCTACATTGTTTTACTAGGTGGTAGGACTTTACTGCAAAGTTCGTCTAGGTAGGTACCACCGCTTTGCCAGTTATTCTGCCGCCAAGCAGTAGTGCGCAAGCATTGCTGTGTTCCGGTTTGAAGGGCACTGTAGCTAGTGAAATTACTGGGCAAATGAGACTTTATGATCTGACCTCAAAGTTTATTAATCTTATTACTAGATTGTGCTGATGTCTCTGGATGACGTGCGCAGTGCAGTGTCACGCGAACCTCTATACTTTAGAGTTCCGAGTGACACTGCAGCTGATATGGGCAGCCGTGTCGTTTAACACCAGGCAAACGGCTAGCTCGTCAGTATACAATAAATACGTATCAAAATGTATGTAAATCCTGCATTAAATTCAGTTTGACAATTAACAAAATGACCTTTACATAAATTAACAAATGCGTGAACAAAATTACTTTTTTAGGGATATAAAAACTTTATTTTCCACACCACTCTCGAAGTTTTAAGGACCATAAAGAGAATACCAAACACTAATAACAAATTCCAGGTTTAACACCAATGAAAAAATAAATTTAAATGAATAAAATATTCATAAAAAATTATAGTAAAAGAATATGAAGATGAATCCTTCAGACCTTTGCTTTAAGGGAAGAAGTAACACGATCAAATAATTATATAAAAGTTTGTCTATGTGTTTGTTTGTTTGGCTTTCACGGGGAAAATTTGAACGAATATGAACCAAATTTTGTACACAGACAGCATATACTACCAAAGAAACTTCAAGAAAACGGACAAAAGGATAGTTTGACAGCATTTTTTTCTACAATGAATAAATAGAAATATTGCAACACAGCTTCTGTTAACAATCCCATAACGTACCTTCAGCTATAACAGCTAACAAGCAAACTGCTAACAGAGTCGACGTAAGCGCCATAATAGGCGAATGTTACCGGTACAATTAAAAATACAATAATCAGTCAGTTTTAACCAACTGTCGATATAGCACTGGGAGTCATACAATATAATACTCATTTAAGTATTCATAATGTTTTTATTTAAAGCGACTCAAGCTGAACAAACTTCTATGACGAATCCACCATACAACCGCCACCTAGTTCGAAAGAACTGTTTAAATTATTGAAAAATAATGCAGAAGGTCATCCGGTTTCACTTGAAATTTTCACGATTTTTCCATCTCTTTGTCGTCTTCTTGGAACGAAAACTATCGCATATTTTCCATGTGCTCCTGTAATGTAAACAAGGGGCTATCAATTTGCTATTCAAGCGTACCGGAATTTATGAAAACGCAATCAGCTCCCGTCCCGTCCCGTCATTGCGGTTCCACAAATCAGTAAGTATATCAGAGCGCCCAGTCGATGTGCCGCGTGACCAAACCGCTGGCACTTATTTGACACCGCATATCAGTAAATCAGCATTGCAACTCAAAGGGAAATGCTGCCAGCATGCTACCTACTTGTATATGGTGGTACATTTGGATCAGCATATTTTATAGACCTAATAGTGTAGACATTGTGTATTTGAGGGTTACGGGAAACCAAGCTATTGAACATTTTTGAAAATTGGGGTATCTTGAGCATCATCCCTTTAATGAATTTCAGCAAGCAGCTTATCATTGTTCTACAGGTTACATTTTGGTGAGTGCGCAATCTAATTTCACCATCGGACGTCAAGACATGCCATAAATTTATGGTTGATATTCCTTCGATTCGAAAAAAGCGTTTTGACTTGACATTTATAATCCGAATAGTGAAAGAATGGAACACCACCAGCGTCTTTGTTTCCCGATAAGTACAATCCGGAATACTTCAAGTCGTGAGTGAATAGGTGTCTTATAGCAAGCAACAATACCATCGTAGACCACGTCGTCACTTTCCATCAGGTGAGACTGAGGTCAAATGCAAATGTCAAATGTCAAATTCAGCAGTAATAAAAATATCCAAAGTTTATCCGTGCGAAAATAAATCACAATTTTCGACGTTTTTGTTTTACTAGATGACAAACGAACCAACTTTTTAATTTGGAAACACGTATAATAATTATGAATATTAAGTCAGACACCGTTGAAGATGCACCACGTGGAAGTAAATAAGCCTTCTTTCTAGAAACTTGTGAGGTGACGCAACTCGTGCACTAGTCGATAGCCGAATCGGAAACTAACACGTATTCATGGTCTATTGTCTGACAATATCGATAGATAATAGTCTTGAAAATTGTGTAGCTGCCCATTGTTGCACTAGACAGACTAGACAAGATTTGAGATGGTTAATGCAATCGCCACTCCATCTCGGCGGCGGACGGATCCCGGGGTTTTAGTGGGTTCGAGTCCCACATTCCCCTCCATCACCCCCGTGGTGGTATGTATGTTTCAGCGAGGGCATTTTCCCCGAATTAAAAAAAAAGTACGTAAGATTTATTTTATTCCTGCATATCGAAAATTTAATTAGTGAGACAATAAAGAGTTATCTATCTAATAGAAGATACAAACGGACGTACAATATTGAGTCTCTGTTGACCTGGACTACATTAACATATTGAATACAATATTGAGCTGGCTCCACCTCTAGCTTAGCATATTGTGTACAATGATGAGCTGGATCCACCTCTAACTTAGCATATTGTGTACAATGTTGAGCTGGATGCACCTCTAACTTAGCAAATTGTGTACAATGTTAAACTGGATCCATCTCTAACTTAGCAAATTGTGTACAATGTTAAACTGGATCCACCTCTAACTTAGCATATTATGTACAATGTTGAGCTGGATCCACCACTGACTTTGCATATTGTGTACAATGTTGAGCTGGATAGACCTCTAACTTAGCATATTGTGTACAATGTTGAGCTGGATCTACCTCTAACTTAGCATATTGTGCACAATGTTGAGCTGGATCTACCTCTAACTTAGCATATTGTGTACAATGTTGAGCTGGATCCACCTCTAACTTAGCATATTGTGTACAATGTTGAGCTGGATCTACCTCTAACTTATCATATTGTGTACAATGTTGAGCTGGATCCGCCTCTAACTTATCATATTGTGTACAATGTTGAGCTGGATCCGCCTCTAACTTAGGATGTTGGACACTGTTATGCAGATTAAACAAATAAAAATAAATTTTGGCCCTGGACATTAATTTGAACTGACTGTTTAGATAGTGGCAGTAGTCAGATTGATCTTAGAAAGCTTTGAGCCACGGATACCAAATAGAATTAATTCAGTTTAACTAGCAGGGATATTATTATTCTAATTGATTTAATAAATAAAAGATTAAGATTTAGATTTTAAAATTTCAGGGGAAACGGCTTATAATGTTCCGTAAATGTTTTCAAACCATTGCAGGTTTTGATTTGTAAATAATATATTTTCGAGCAAACATTTCCACATAAGGAGAGAGATGGATCCATGGCGGATCAGTCCAATGTTGCAAAATAATTATTAAGATGTTATCTAAGGAACACCTACAACAGAAAACAAATAAAGCTGATCTAGACGCGTCGTGCATATTTCTCAACAGCTAACACAAGTAGGTATAGGTAATTTTTGGTAACAATATTTCGTAACCACAAATAACAGAATGATTACAGTGAAAGCCTTTGCTCAATAGATAATAAGCATTCAAAATTTAAAATCAGTACTTAGTCAACAAATACAAGTATTTTGCCATTTCGAAAACGGTGGTGCTGCGCAGTAGAGTTTTTTTTTAAACTGTAATTAAAATAAATTGTGTGACATTTGTGCGTAAATTTGCATTGTTCGCCGAATGTTTTGACATCACTATATTATATAGACTAGTCGCTACTCTCTACAGTTTATCACGATAAAAAGTATTCCAAGTCCTTCCTCAAGATTCAAACTATCTCCACACCAAATTTTCCTAAGATTGGTTCAGTTGTTTAGTCATGAATAATATAATAATAATAACGCCCAACGATTACATACATAGATCTTGGACCTCAACTAGGATTCCCTGTGTCTAGGGACCCAGAAACTACGAGGACCATGATCCCACAACATCCAGACTCTTAACAAATATTTGCGCTCTTTTTTTTAATTTTCTGTGCACAAATACTTGTCCTGACGCGGGAATCAAACCCGCCGCCTCCGCGTTATGAGCCGACCTGCTCAACCACCACACCACAGAGGCTATCAAATAAAATGTAACAAGGAAAAAGAAAGAGACAGTGTAGAAGTGCAATTTAAGCAGGCTGTATTTACATTAATTTAATTAGACACAGACAGCGACATGTACATGTTGCCTAATTTATTCTTGCGTGTAAAACATTGGGTCAGTGTCAAAAATAATTAATTTAAATATATTACGTTGCAACATTGTCGTAAAACTTCTTCTATAATAATTATTGCTGTAGTTTTGTTAACAATCATCAACGTTCTTTTGTATCTTAATTATAATCAAAATGCCAAACATATTATTAATATTTATTGCTAAAAGAAATCATCACTATAATTTAATTTAATCATAGGACAAGTTTTAGGATCTACAATTCAAATTATTCCAATATTAAATGACGATAAAAACCTGTTATGTTATTTCCAGTACTTGCACTGGGAGTTTTATAATAATATTAATATTTATGTTAATATATTAAATATGTATATAGCTTATTTGTGGTACTTACTTCCTGAAAAACACTAGATAACCTTCTAAAATACCGCTTACCCACTATCCTGAAATCTGGCGGTAACAGATTTAAAATTATTCCTTTTCCTTTTTCTTCCATCATCAATTCTCCACTATCACTAAATGATGACTCACTAGATAATTTTCACTGTTGTAAAATAAATTACGGTCAAACCCCATTTGCAATCAGAGAAATATTCTTCGGGTCAATGCCTGTTTTTTCTTCAATGGCCGATTTTATGTATTACATTATTATTTATATAATTTTTTAAATATAAAATTATTTTTGAATACAGCAATAAGTAGAGTCATTATTAATGATAATTCTACTTACGAATAAATACTTTTTCAGATAACAGACAAAAATTTAAAACAAATACATTAGGCAAAAAATTCAGTATAATATGCTACATTGGCCCCGCTGTGGTACGCTACAGTTACTGGCTTTTTGAGCCAGAGGGGTCAAAAATACTTTTAAGTGCTTATAAAAATTACTTTAATAGCTTTAGTTAGAGGAATTTAAGAATTAAATGAAAATTAAGCTTCGTTTACCTTTAATTGCTTAAAATCTAAGAAAATTTAGTCATAATAGTGTTTAAAATAAAAAACGAAAAACATACACTGTGCATAATCTGAACTAAAACAAAACAGTTCGTCCTTACTTGTTGAAGGTTGTTCACCGTATATAATTACTGGACAGAGTAGACACAGCCTTTTTGATGAAAGACCTGACGTCATGCAAAAATGAATACAAATACTTGAGCTGGCAAAGCCTTTCGCTATGTATCATTTAACATGCAGTGACTAAGACTAATTTAGTCATTCTTTTCTTTCTTGAGTCATCATGTTATTAGAAACAGCTGCGTTAATGACAAATATATAGGACTATTTTTAATTAACCTATAAAATGTTAGTTCATAAGCAAGGAGGAATAAAAAAAACTAATTTTTATCCATCTTGCATATTTTATTATTTTTGTATGTGTCGCGCTTCGTACTATTTCAATTATTATCCTCGACATCAAATTAAAAATCATCCATCGCTTCTGTTATCTTCTTGCATAGCTTTTCTGACTTCCTTTAAAGCAGTTATTATACTCTTCGAACTGCCTCAGTTCAAAGAGTATAATAAAAATGTAATTAAGTACGTAACCTAAAAATCAGTTGTTTTGGCGGGAACGCGAAAAAGATTGCGTCACCGCATCGTATTATTTTCCAAAACTTGTGCTATTTACAGTGTTAGTGCATAAAATTGGTGGCATTCTATTCGTTAAGTGCTGGATTACAGGCGTGAGTGTGGGAAAATGGTATAATGATGGTGAATCGTTTCTTTTCGTGTTGTTTCCAAAACTCCATAGAAGCTTCAAGTAAAGTTGCCACCACTTTACTAGGAGCATGACTTTGACTAGACCATGACTTGACTATGGCTTGACTTAATGACTTCGACTGTGACTTGACACATATTTGCGTGTAATATCATTAACTTGATAATTATCAATTACTTGACACTGGCTAAATACACGGAAGTGTAGAGCCAAAACATTACAAAAAAAAATCAGTTACGGCCAACCAATCAAAAATTTTAAAATAATATTCCGTTACGTTGTTTTAAATTAATACTTTAATCAACATTTGATTAAAGTATTAATTTAAAAAAAAAAGAAAGAAGTTGGCGCCTTTTAACTTCTCTTGGTAATTACATGACGCAATGTTATAATGCAAATCTGAATTGCGTAAGAGTAGTAAAATAAAATGCACTTAATGATTTTGAGTTAAATAAATACAATCGTAAAACGATTTTTATTAATCTCAAAGTACATAATGAAAATGTTCGTTTTTTGTTTTTTTTCTATAGGCTCTATTTAAAGTCTTATTTCATTACAATAAGATTGAAGATGTAACGATGACATTTATGTTTAACTTAATAAGTAAAAGATTGATAGTAAAAGGCTAAAAAAAATAATAACATGTATCAGAAAAATTAATTTGTGCCGCATCTGCATCCGCATTGCCCGTCTGAATGTCTGTGTAAAATTAGGTATGCGAGCATCAGCATACTTATGGAACGATATTCACCACATTGTGACCACAATATCCTGTTTGGAACAATGTTACTAGGGCGAATCTTTTGGCTAAATTATAGAAAGTCTGTGAAACCTTGTTCGCGAGATTTGCAAAAGCTTTATAACGGCACACTTAGTAGGTCACCTTACGGGCCCGTTTTTTTTTTGAGGGGAAAAATGTCCCTCGCTCTATCCTAGGGGTATGTGGGACTCGAACCCATTAAAAAAACCGCTTGAAATCCGTCCGCCGCACAGTGGTCCCATTTTGAAAAAAGGTGGACTTAGGACCGAAAGTCGGAATTTCGGGCTGTTTTTTTTTATAGAATAGGTCTTAACTATCCTAACAACATCTATTCTATAAAGAAAATCCGTAGGATGCATAGTTTTCGAGAAAAAAAATAATCTTTTTTTTCTTGTGTGGAGAAAAACATACTTTATTATTTTTCTCAAGTTGGGTGAAATAGTGACGGCTTTTGTTGATATTTTATGAAAGCCCTAGTGGTATTGTATCCAGAAAAAAATAAAACCAATGCGGTCACCTGCGGCCGCGGAAATAATCAGATGTCAAAAATTGATTAATTTTTTTGCGTATTTTGCAAACATTGTTCATTTCTGGCCAATTATTTATGTATTTTAGGTTAGCGCTCCATACTTTAATTCGAACTATTATATAATATTTCAAAAAAATTAATCAAAATCGAGTTATTTGTTTTTATAATTGCTGTTTTATTCATGAAAATGCACGCATACATGGTTAATTCAAAATGCAAATCCTATATTACTCAGTATAATGTACAAAATAAACATGCACGTACCTAAAACGTAAAAAAAAATTTTCGTTTATGCTTACTAAAAGTCACCGGTAATGGTTACCGACATTACTTAGCTACCACTGGCGGGCATTATCTGCATAATCGATTTCTTGCTTTGTATTTTCAAAACTGGTTTTGCGACAGTATTTTCACAACCGCGGTTGTTGAATGCGAGGCAGGATATAAACAAACGAGTCACATCTGATACTAGCTGTGACTGGTCGCTAGCTGGTCGCTTTGTTCCTGACAAATCCTGACAACAGGATAACTCGTATATGCATGCAAGTAACTACCCCCTAAACATAAAAGTGATATAGCTCATCAATAATAATTAGCGTATTTTATACACCAATAATGTTTGTTATTGGTGTGTGTTTTAATCTTATGTAGTAGTGTACGTATGATTTTCTACCAGAAACATAAGATAAATGTGTAGCCTTGAAAAGGGCTGTTTTATATGTAGTTTTTTAAAGGATAAAATAAATAAAAAATTATAGCATTGGATCTGGTATATTTTCATTTTCTACTCTTCTTCCACGTATACGCACTCCGAGTCTATTTCGAGCAACTGAATTGCCTCAGGAAGCATCTCTAGATGATTAGGCTTTGAAAATTTTGGTCTAAGCCATGATATGTAGGGGTCTGAACTTATTAAAAGCCCGTGTAGTATGTCCTCGTTTGTTTGGATCCTTCCTGTCTTTCTCGTGTTCTTCTCTCTTACGTTCCGGAAGTCTTTATTACGAGCCTCGGAAGCTTCCTCCGACAAGGACCCTAAAAATAATAAAAAATATGCTATAATTATACGTTGAAGTTGACATTGAAACTGTTATTTTAGTGTTTAGAGATTTACAGTTAGTTAACTGCTTTATATTTCATTTGTCTTGATCTATTATTACTTACCAATAGGCAGAACTGAAAAATGACTGCAAATATCTGCTCCGTGCATCAGAAGTTTGTGGACACTAACAGGCATGTAGTACCACGGATAGAGATGCACATACAGTTCTGCTGTTTCTTTGCAATAACGTCTGAAGTTCGCAATATTGACGTTCTTTCCTGAAGATATAACTTGCAGAATGACAGAAAATCGGAGTAACAAATCTTCATCAACTCCAGTGATTCTCGATGATCTTTTATAATCTCGGAAAAAACGTCTTGCAGTGTTTCCATCGTTAGTTGTTCCAAAGCCCTGCAAAGAAGAAATTAAGTTAGTAGGGCATACAAAAACAGACGAGTATATAATATAAAGGAAGCAAAGTAAAGGAAAAATTACCTGTTTTACAATATCGATGAGTATTCCAGTCTGTTCCCGAAACTCTTGTTGTGTGGCATTTTTCTTTGCTTGCTTCAATTCCTTGTGATCACCACGAGCACTCCAGCGCTGGAAGTCCATATTATAAGATATATGAAGTAGACACTCCATACATCTTATCTTCATATGTAACGATGAAATTCCATATTGGTACAAATCCTGTCGAAGCGGTCTCGTGGCCAAAAGCTCCAAGTTATTCATTTCACTTGGTTTCGCCAAGCAAATGGGGCACGTTGCTGATGAAGGTACATCTGCAATAATATTCGCCACTTTCCCATCGATCATAGTCATGTGCAGTTCGTGGGCTATCTCCACATCACCACAATTTGTTGGTACCAATTTTGTAATTTCGCGCTGCATTTCTAAGTGTTCCCCTTTTATGAATTCCGCAGTCTCCGAAGTAAACGTGAATTTCACTGGCCGACAGTAATGTGGTGAGCAAGGATTTGGGTTTTCCCAAATAATCATTTCTCCCCCATCAACTAGTCGGAGTGGGACGATGCTGATCAATACAACAGAGGAATCGTCAAACTCAGGAGCTGAGACTTGTTTGTAATTACTCTGTGACGATGCTCCGTCAAGGCCCCATTTCCATATCAACTTCAGTCCTTCGTTGGTTGAACTTGTGATTGGTCTTAAGTCTAGCAAAATTCTTTCCACTGTGTGGTTAAGAAGTCCTTGCAACCTGAAAAATAAAATAAATAATAAAAGTAAGCTAATGAAGCTTAAAAATTTTAAAACAACATATAGTATAATTTTATAAATACCTTATGCGAGCTCCCATTTCCGTTACTTCCACGTATTCTTCAGATGGGTAACATCTCTTTTTAGCGTCAAGTAACTTGTGATAAGACGGAAAGGCAGCTGAACAATTTTCATCCTTCAGAAACATTCTCAAGGATAAGTATTGCCATTTGGATAGGCTAAGGGCTGTGTACAAAGCCAAAGATGTATCCTCTGCTATACTGACTACTTTTTCTTCCTTGAAAAGGAGTTTTGTTACATCTGATACAACTTCGGGAGTCTCGCACAGATATTCCACAATCTTCGCTAAAGCATATTTTCCATTTTCTTTTAACTTGGAAATAAAATAATACTGTAGTTCTTCTTCAGAGTTATCGTTAACAAAGTCACTGGAACGTCTTTTCTTCTGTTTGTTGCCCAAATCGGCAAAGGGCACTCTAACTTCTTTTACAGTAGAAGTACCTGCTTCCGCAGTGCAGACAGATGGAATAGCAACCGGCAGTAATTCCGGCTCTTCAACTAAGTCCTCTGGCATTCTCATTGTAGTAACAAGATCAACTGTATTGCAAGTAGGCCAATTAATATTGGTCTCTAACCACTTGCGGTTGTTTTCCCGATTCATAAATGTCTTCAAGTTTCTGCTTGCATCTTTCCACTTCTTAGTTACAAGATTGGTGAATAGCCGACAAAACTCCTTAATTGTTTGATGGTCATCTTCAGATATTTCACATGGTATTTTGGAAACTATATATTCACACAATTTATTGTAATCCTTAAGATTTCCACTATCTTTAAGAATCAAGAACATATCAAAATATGTGCCTAAGCCAGCCATTGCAAATTCAAAATAGTAATTTTTAGTACTTCACAGTTAGCGATGAATCAATTTAAATTAACATTGCTCTGTATTTAATACGCCATAACAGATAGGTCATTAGTCACTATGTGCAAGAGCAAGGTAATAGTAAACGACCAATCACAGCCATTTATCAAAAATGACTCATTTGTTTGTATAGATAAAGTCCGCCAATGGGAGCTAAGTAACGTGTAATAAGTAATCAGGAATCTGCACAAACAAATGAGTCATTTTTTCTGGTAGAAAATCATACGTATACATATGACAGAAAGATTAAAACACACCAATAACAAACATTATTGGTGTATAACATACGCCAATTATTATTGATGTAGCTATATCACTTTTATTTTTAGGGGTTGTTACTTGCATGCATATACGAGTTATCCTGTGTCAGGATTTGTCAGGAACAAAGCGACCAGCTAGCGACCAGTCACAGGTAGTATCAGATGTGACTCGTTTGTTTATATCCTGCCTCGCATTCAACAACCGCGGTTGTGAAAATGCTGTCGTAAAACCAGTTTTGAAAATACAAAGCAAGAAATCGATTATGCAGATAATGCCCGCCAGTGGTAGCTAAGTAATGTCGGTAACCATTACCGGTGACTTTTAGTAAGCATAAACGAAAAACTAAAATATTTTTTTTTACGTTTTAGGTACGTGCATGTTTATTTTGTACATTATACTGAGTAATATAGGATTTGCATTTTGAACTAACCATGTATGCGTGCAATTTCACGAGTAAAACAGCAATTATAAAAAAAAATTATAAAAAAAATTACTCGATTTTGATTAACTTTTTTAAAATGTTATATAATAGTTCGAATTAAAGTATGGAGCACTAACCTAAAATACATAAATAATTGGCCAGAAACGAACAATGGTTGCAAAATACGCAAAATTAATCAATTTTTGACATCTGATTATTCCCGCGGCCGCAGGTGACCGCATTGGTTTTATTTTTTTTTTCTGGATACAATACCACTAGGGCTTTCATAAAATATCAACAAAAGCCGTCACTATTTCACCCAACTTGAGAAAAATAATAAAGTATGTTTTTCTCCATACAAGAAAAAAAAGATTATTTTTTTTCTCGAAAACTATGCATCCTACGGATTTTCTTTATAGAATAGATGTTGTTAGGATAGTTAGGACCTATTCTTTAAAAAAAAAAAAGCCCGAAATTCCGACTTTCGGTCCTAAGTCCACCTTTTTTCAAAATGGGACCACTGTGCGCCGCCGGGATTAGGCGAGACAAGGTTGCGCTAGCATCCAGCGGACGGTAGGCCCTTTCGGGCAGATCACGGGCCCGTAATACGGGGCCGATGAATATGAACATAATATTATATGAATAGACATTACTAGTTGCGCCCCGCAGTTTTACGCGGATAAAAGTATTTTAATTATTTGCTCATCCCACGAGAACATTTCTTTTTTCCGGGATAAAATGTAGCCTATATGTTAATCCAGTGTATAAGCTATTTTGATACCGAATTTCATCCAAATCCATTCAGCCGTTTGAGCGTGAAGGAGTAACAAACATACACACATACAAACTTTCGCCTTTATAATATTAGGTGAAGTGATGTACTGGGTACTAAGAAATTTCGGGGAGGTTTTGGATGTGTTCGGAGAGAGCACAACCAAAGGGAGGCATTATACTCTACATTGAGCAATAATGACCATGATTAACGAGGGCGAATGGCGTATTAAAGCTTGTATACAGATACGCGGATGAACCATGTACCTTTTATAATTATAAGCAAGGCTTGGAACCGGTTTGCAATGTACCGGTTTTTATCGGTAAAAACCGGTTTATGCGATTATTTAGTTCAGAGTAAAACCGTTAAATGAACGTTATGAAAACCTTTATTAACTGGTTTATTCCGTGAGAGACTTGCATGCTCACGTCGCGTCGCCGCCGCCGTCGACTTGAGGGTAGATAAAATTTGTGTGTTTGTTACGTACGACTCATCTTTGCTGCAAAACATGGCTGACGGTTGTGTGCGTGAATGGAAGGGTGACAAAAACCGCTCTAAACCGGTTTATTGAACGACACCTTTATTACGAATTTTTTACCGAAAATCATTTAATTGCGGTTCCGGTAGAACGAAACCGAAAAGAAAAGTTCCCTATGTACTTCGCGTAAACCGGTTCGAAAATTAACCCACACATTACACATTTACAGCCATAAGGCTGTAAAAACTACTTTTATTTTTACAATTTTTTTATTTTATTTGCAAAATGAAAAAAATCTCTTTACTCGAATAACGCTTCAGTCGCTGCTTAGGAACTAATTTTATCGAGACAAGTTGGTGTGTATGTTTGTTCCCTTTTCTATATAACAGCCGCTGTGGTACGGTGGTTGAGCAGTTCGGCTCATATCCCGGTGGCGGCGGGTTCGATTCCCGTGACAGGACATGTATTTGTGCACAGAAAAAAACGCAAATACTTGTTCTGAGTCTGGGTGTTGTGGGCTGGCGGCTTTCGTAGTTCCCATGTCCCTAGACACAGGAGGGAATCCTAGTTAGGGTCCAGGATCTGATGTTTGTGATCGTTGGGAGGTGTTATTATTATTGTTATTTCCACGCTGCAACAGGTAATCGCGTTGGCTTAGATACAATACATTTTATCTGCGGGTAAAGGTATAATTGGTTGTGCATATAGATAATATTTTTAAGCTTTACAGCCATAAGCCACATTTACAGCCATAAGGCTGTAAATGTGGCATGAGGCATAAATGTCTCATTAATAATAATGAACAAAAACTAGCTTTAGACTAGTTACACAATCTTTTGTCTCTTTCGATCCAGCTAAATATTCCAGTAGCAAAAAGAAGACAAAAGCTGAATTAACTAATCCGAGTCTAATACCCGTTTTTTTTTTTTTTTTTTTGAACGAGCTAATGCTGTTGGTCTCTATCGACCTTTACAGCGTCACCGGGCGGGAGGGCGGGCGCTTAGGGCGCCCAGCCGTCAAGAACGCCCAGCCGTCAATCTAATACCCGTTTATTAATAAGGCTGTTAAAGCGCATCTATTCTTTGTGCTATTCCGCAGCAAGATTCAAATAGTGATGACACTTGAGTAATGGGTAACCACACGCTCATTGACTGCAGATGAAATGGTCGTTCTTACGTGCGGTGAGGCAGTGACGCGCTGGCCGTGACATGGACGTGCAGCCTCGGGGAAACACAGGCCAATGGAGATTAGGGTTACTATTGACTACCAGGGATTGGAATAAGAAGCTTCATCAATCAAACGGTGACAAACTGATGAAATCCTATCGAGGATATGCCTTTCAGTCAAGTGATTCGGGAGTTTGAAAAGACTGCATTTTGATGATTAAATACTAGCTGCGCCCCGTGGTTTTATTTATTTATTTATTTATTTGGTTCACCAACAGTTGATACACAGTTTCTATAACAATAATAAAGCTTAAAAATATTATCTATATGCACAACCAATTATACCTTTACCCGCAGATAAAATGTATTGTATCTAAGCCAACGCGATTACCTGTTGCAGCGTGGAAATAACAATAATAATAACACCTCCCAACGATCACAAACATCAGATCCTGGACCCTAACTAGGATTCCCTCCTGTGTCTAGGGACATGGGAACTACGAAAGCCGCCAGCCCACAACACCCAGACTCAGAACAAGTATTTGCGTTTTTTTCTGTGCACAAATACATGTCCTGTCACGGGAATCGAACCCGCCGCCTCCGGGATATGAGCCGAACTGCTCAACCACCGTACCACAGCGGCTGTTATATAGAAAAGGGAACAAACATACACACAAACTTGTCTCGATAAAATTAGTTCCTAAGCAGCGACTGAACCGTTATTCGAGTAAAGAGAAATTTTTCCTTTTTTAGCAAATATAATAAAAAAATTGCGTAAATTAAAAAAAATATCCATTCTCAACTGTGTTTAAACAAAATTGTTTATTGGAATATTCTGTTTAGGATTTCACTTGCATTTAGGGCCTTATTTGTGATAATTTAAAGTGGCGTGTGTGATAAAAGCAACTACGACCGTGACATGAACTTCGCACGTGTGTCGCGACCTTAATAAACATTTCAAGTACGATGTTGTCGCCGAATTCGATGGAGCAAATTATCTATTATGTTCCCGGTTCCCAAAATCCCATGCGAATATTAATCGTATTACAAACGGCATAATAATCAGTTCTTAATTGCGCCTGTTAAGTATGCTGTAAAGTCCTGCACTTAATAGGTAAACCTGTATCATAATGAACACTTGATAATTATGTAAGTATACACCATACTAACTACTTGCCATTACTGGTTCTCTACTGGAGTGTCGTGAAGGTCAAGAGTGAAGTGCAGAGTGAACTATTTGTGTGCAATATTTGCCACATTAACAGCCTCTGTGGTGTAGTGGATGAGCAGGTCGGCTCATAACCCGGTGGCAGCGGGTTCGATTTCCGCGACAGGACAAGTATTTATGCACAAAAAAGTGAAAATACTTGTTCTGAGTCTGGGTGTTGTGTGGGTCTTCGTAGGTGCCTAGATATAAAGAATCTTAGTTAGGGTCCAGGATCTATCTATGTGAACGTTGGGCGTTATTATTATTATTACTGGTGGCGATAACACAAATTGATATGATAAATCAAATGATCTTACCTTTTAATTACCACTACATGTTTTAAATTTTAAATATAAAATATTCATATGATTAAATTAAGCAAGTTTAATGAATATATTGTCCAAAATTAGCCACTGACCACAGCTGTTTCTGAACAGCTAACAAACGATATTGAAAACGATTTGTCATTTACTCAATAGTCCTGTCAAATTACAAGAGACTACACCATACCACGCATTAGCCCTTCTACTTCCGCAACTATGTCAACGTGTCTAGATTCCACAACGTGCTTCTAAGCGCTATGTAGGACGATCGGGTTTCCCAACAGTTTGCCTACCTAATTTACCCGTTGCCACCAAACTTGTCAGACAATAACGTCATTAAATCAAAAAGGATAGTGGTTATGGACGACACTCGGGTGGGGGGATCGGTGGCTGGCAGGATATCGTCTCGGGCGAAGCGCAGTGGGTTTTCTGAAGGCTGCGTCGCGAGCCGCATGCCAACACCGCGGATGACCTCGCACGGCCCTATTAAAACAAGATACATCGCCGGACCGGCATAGTGTCACCAATATTCCCAAGCATGAGGTTCATCTGTACGTGTTTGTGCCTAGCAGCGGTGGTAGAGCAGGCAGTTCTAGCTCCGGCGAACGGATTCGCATTTCCGGAGGAGCGGAGACAAAAGAAATTGGAGCCGGTCATAACTCCGCCTGTTCTGCCGGTGTTGGAGCATCTAGAGCGTGATCCGAGCACGCTGCTTCCGCATGAGAGGCGCGCTGGGCAAGGGAACCCGCGGCACTTCGGTGGAGGTTTTAACGTCGCACCTTCTGGGAATGGAGGTCTGACTGCGAGTGTCAGTAGCAGCGCGAGCGGCGCCGGACTGAGCCATTCTGCATCACAGTCATTCTCATTTGGGTTCAATGAGGGATTCAGTACGTCTCACTCCGCGAGCCAAGCGTCGTCGTTCAACGGCTTTGGAAGGTCAGTGACACTTTATGTTGGTCAGGTTATGACACCCATGTGCTTTATCGGTCAGACATGACACCTACATGCGACTTGTTGGTCAGGTTAATGACATAGATTGGACGCGCTACATGATGACAAATGATGTAATTTTGCGGAACGAATATATCCGGGTCATTTTAGCAACTACGTATTGAGACATCAAATAACTTGTGTACTTGTGTTACACATGCAAGTTGTGTAAAGCGACCAGGATGTTTGACTTACATAAAAACAAGTACCAAAGATTAATTAACAAAAAGTTCTATAAAAAAATCAAAAGCTCTTAGAAAAGACTTCAACGCGCCATCGCACACCAATATAATAAGCAATACCTATAAATTTTGCCTACATTACATTAATGATGCTGTTTGTGGATTTAATTTATTTCAAAAACATAACAAACCCCAGGAATCATAAAGTATTTGTAATACAAGAAAATATAGAGCTATATACAATAAATAAGCTACTGATAATAATGTGTATTGGTTGGATATTTTATCATTTTATTTAGATATAAATGATAATGTAGGAAAGTAAAGCATATAAGTAGGTATATATGTATATGAATGCAATGTTAACACAGACTTTGTACGACCTTGTTGTGCGTACATTTTGACGATTTCTCTTAACTCACTCATTTAGCCAACCTTCAGATCAAGACAACTAAAACCATATTGACAAAATACAGAGAGACAAAGATATGTTAATCGTTTTAAGAATGCTTTACGGCTTTTTAACCCAAGTTTTTATGGGCTTTAAATTATAATTACTATAACTATTAGCAATTCAAAAATTTGCGTAGGGTTGTACCACAGACCTATAATATTATCGATACGGACATCGTAAGTCTATGGTCTGCACAGACGTCACTATCAGACATTTCCTTGCAGTTCTTTAACTTATTTTTAAATTTAGACGTGATAAGTAATTAGCAACTGACATAAAAGAAAGGTTCTTGAGTGGCGACCATAAATCGGGACAGCTCCCCTAGGGGTGGTGCGATATTTTCTCCATATGACGGCTGGGTGCAATGGCAACTGCGTTATGTAGGTTACGTGGTTTACATGGTAGTTGTTTTGTTGTTGACAACGATTCACTGTAGTGTCATCAACGTAAAACAATTTTAAATGTTAGTTTATGACTTTGTTTTTTACGTAGAGCAGTCCCAATTTACAAAAAATATTATAAAACGTACATATTTCTGAAATGGTACACTTTTACCCAGTCCACCTAAGGGTGATTCGATATCTAGTAATCTCCACTATCACCCCTTAACAGGAATGTGGTATATTCCAAGTAGTAAATAAGAACACTATAATAGGAAAAATTCATTAAGAGATTTAATATTTCAATTGTAACTATGCACATAAACTGCGCATTGTAACTGTGAATTCCATAAATTTTTAATTTAATTGGTTGCAATCAAGTTACAATATGATCGCCTAGCAGTTCACGGACGTATTACCGCGTGTTATATTTCGTGATAATTTTTTGGCAAATCGAGGCCACGTGGAATCAAGCCTTTCTTGATTCCACGTGGTTAAACAGCAGTTACGCATCTACACCAAATGATGTAACATTCGATATAGGTATATGTAACATTCGATATAGGTATATGTAACATTCGATATAGGTATATGTAACATTCGATATAGGTATATGTAACATTCGATATAGGTATATGTAATATTGGTAAACAATTCATTTATGATTCGTGTCAATGTCGAAGTTTTGTCTTGCGATAATGCATCTTTGTTCCGTTGAGCAATACACAGACTATTTGTCTATTCATGTTTCAAGTGACTTTGATAATAAATAGGTAGGTAACGAAAATTATTCTAGATATTACTATATGTATTGATTAGGATATTGATGACGAAAGAAATATAGATAGATAGAGAACTCTTTATTGTCTCACCAATTAAGTACATAAACAGAAATAAATAAAATATTTACGAACTAGTCTAGCAATAGGCGGTCTTGTCGCTAACAGTAACCTCTTCCAGACAACCTTTGGGTTACTGTCCTGTTACTGTCCAACAGTAGAAAAGAATAAACAGCGGTGTAAAACAATTTATAGATAAAGTAAATAGAGATAAATTAAAAAAACTATTAGCTGACTGTAATAATTATGTATGTGACTGTAATAATTGTCATATTTTATAAAATATATATGTATTATCATATAAATATACATATTGGATATATGAAAAATGTTTTATTGAACTAATAACAGCTGTAAGTAAATATAGACAAGCATAATGCTATCGTCCAATTAACCTGTGTGTAACATGAAAAAAAAACTTAAAAAAGGGCAAATATAATAATTTTAGAAAATTAATGGCTATAATAAAATACCATTAAGTATATCTATTTATTTATTTTATACAATAACAAAGTAGACCTAAAAAACTAAACTATACATAAGAACTTAAAATAAATTTACCATTGAAATTATATCATTCCAGCGGCTTCAGCGGTAGCCAAGCCAGTAGTCAGGCGGCTTCGTTTGCCGGCTCTGGTAGTTCCATCTCAGGAGCCGCGTCATCAGCTTCAAGCCTTGGAGGAGGTAGCTTCGGAGGCAGCCAGAGCGCATCACAAGCATTTGGATTTAACACCCTCAATGGATTCCAACCGCCAGATGTAAGTTGGCTTACTTGACATATTTCCTAAGAGAGAAGTTAGTTCAAGAAATATTTTAATGCAGGTACTCTATAACCGCATTTCACTTGAACTTGAACACTTCAGTGTCAATATGGCTCTTTTTACAGTTCTTTTTTGCTTACAATTCAAAACTGGTGCGTTTTATCGACATATTGAATATATCAAAGCTTACAAAGTTTACATTTCTCACAACTTAAAAAAAAACGCATGTTTTTTAGATATATCGTAAACGAAGTTTTTAATTTTTTTTAAGTATTTTAGATCTTAAGAATTAAACTCGTAGTACACGTAGCATTTTGAAAAGTTTAACTTAATAATTTACGGTTTCAATACTCTTCTGATAAGTGTGTTTTTCAGATATTGAGCGTTAATTTCCGAATATTTCCATTACGAGTACGAACAAAAGAAACAGCTTTCTCAATAATGAATAACACGATGACGTCAATGTTCTTTTAGAATACAGTTGTCCAGACAATAAAGCGGATCTGCGTTCTAGAACTTTTCATTATCTTTCAATACATAATATTACCAAGTTTTCATGCGAGCATAATTATGAGCATAAAATTGAGTAGTGGGAGTAATGCCAGAATATTGTGTAATTTATCTAAGCATGCAAGCCACTGTTCTTGCTGGTTACTGATAACCCTGAACTTGTAAAGTTCGGTAAAGACCAAAAACACCCCGATTATATTATAGGTAGGTATATATATACTGATAAGATTATTATGACCAAAACCAATTTTGTACAAACCAGTTATAAAGTTTAATATTAAGTCTTAGTACTTCCGAAAAAATTAATATGAAATTGATAAGTTTGGTTAACGTACTCGTAAAGCAGCTCAGGACTCAGCAAATCCTATTGTTGCCTGCACTCGCGTTGGTAGGCCAATGACGCACTTATTCATAAGAAGCGTGCGGTCTATAAATCTAACATAATTTTCTGATATTTCAGGCTACCTTCGGCGAAGGTCTTTTAGACATCAGGCACCGTGGAGTCCCTAACTTCCCCTTCTCAGAAATCCTGGGCAGGGCCGGTAGGAGTAAAGGCATCGGGGCTGCGGCTTTCAGAAGTGGTAACCTAGGACCTAGGAGTCGAGATGTAGTCACTTTTGTCGTATCAGACTAGTTTTATGGTTGCGTAAAGTTAGAAAGTTAGAAGAATTATTTCCAAAGCATTATTATTAAAACTAAGAGAGCACAGTCTGTGATAACACATACTTATTGTATTTTATCATAGACTGTGTATTATTATAATACTGTACAGTAATCCAGATCACAGGTAACAATACTGACCAGAGTGTATACTAAATTAAGTATAAAATTTCGACCCGTTCAATGCCATTCATTATTTTTATAATAATAGATGAACAATTAAACTACATAGTGCTAGCGTATGAATAACGATCGTAACCGATTTGGCTTTTTTATTGATAAATATTTTGTAATAGAAGCTAGGTATAATTATTTAAAAACCCTGCTAATATTTAAATTCGAAAAAATCTTAACAAATTTTTTTTTTTCAATGCATTCGGAAAGGGAAACGTTGGTCGGGTCAGCTAAATAAACTCAATTCGCTGAGCCAACTATTACCGGCCGATAAATGGGTGTATGTGATAGTCAAAGTTACAAAAATTTTGCAATAGCTCATTCCAAATAGGCTATTTTTAGCACTTCACAGGCTAAAATTGCTATTTATTTGTACATGCCACTTTCGTAATTCCTTGACATTTTGATAAACCCCTGTAGTAGTACAACTGGTTGTGGTAGAGCACTGTGCTTATACTTTACTTCCGGGATAGGTTCAACGCACGGCAAAATAAGATAAAATTAACTTATTGACTTTTTAATTTTGACCTTGATTTATTGTTGAAACGTTGTAAGCGAGACATTATTTGGCCGCTTATTGTTTCAATAAATATAAAAGTTTTAATGCCAATGATGATATAGGTAAGCGATTGTAAAGAATACTGAGACAGTCTTACTTAAAACTTTAGTTAAATTTAATGAATGCTTATATTCTGTCAACTTATCGCAGACGTGAACTGTTTAAGTATTGATTAAATTTAAATAATTTGAGAATTTAAGCCCAACTGATGTCTCATATAAAAAAATGTACCCGTAGCATTTTTAATGTCAAAGTTAACAGAAAGATTAAACAATATTTTTATATAAATTCTAACTTTAAGTAAACTACCTGACTTTATTTTATTTTATTTTATTTTATTTTATAGGTGCACATAACAGATCATAGAAAATATATTATAAAGCAACATGATTTAAAAATTACATTGTGAACAATTCTATAATCCAATTACACATGCACTCAGCCTGATTTAAAACAGTGATAATTACATACTTATCACAAAAACGAAAAGAAATAATGAGAAAGTAAGCAAACGAGTGTACCTTAAATAATCAAACTTAAACAGAACTTAATAAAAAATAATAATACAATAATACAAATAACTTTGTGTGAATTAAATAATTATATACACAATATACATAGAATAAATGATATAGATAAAACGAATACTTCTAAAGATACATTATACACATTTAATGCACTTGAAAAAGGGAAAGGTGACGAAAATAAAAATAAAATACATTTCATTGTGACCCGGTAATTAGATAAGAAGATATATTCTAGTGTCGCCATCCTAACCCTTCTCAAGTGCACTTAAAACCATAAGAACACAGATGGCCCCGAGATACAAAACCTCAGTAGTGTGTCCCAGTACCATCCGTCTACAGCAAATACTTATAAACATTGTTCCTGAATTGGTTGAGACCAAGTCTGAATATATCTAGTACATCATCTTCATCATCAATGTCAAAACGGTGACGAACGCTACCAATTAGGTCATCATAGGAACGGCACATGCGAGGTATAGGACCGTTGTAAGATACGTTATTTTTATAAGTTGTTACCCTAAAAACTCGAGGGATTCTGCTGCGAATATTTACATTAAAGTTTATTAGACTTAATAGATGAGGACTGTCCACCACAGAGTTGATGATCCTATGCAAGCATAACAGCTCGCTTACATGTCTTCTTTTGGAGAGAGAACTTAAATGAAAATGCTTATTCCTGGATATGTAGCTAGGATACCTACGTAGGAGACCAAAACGGCGGCAAACGGCCCTCGTGTAACGACGTTGGATACGCTCTATATTATCAGAGTGAGTTGAGTAAAAAGGTGACCATACCATGGAGCCATATTCAATGACGGGTCTAATTAGACTTTGGTAAAGGTATAAAAGACTCTTTGACTTAGTAAAAGATTTTGTTATTCTAAGAATAAATCCAAGCAGTTGATTGCCTTTTTTAACTAAGTAGTCGTAATGCGGGCGAAAAGAAAGCTTAGAGTCAAAATATACGCCCAAGTCTCTAGCCACATCCTTGCGCTCCAACACAATGTTGCCAATTTTGTAATTAAATAGAAATTTAGGCTGCTTCAACGAGAATGTCATCACAAAACATTTTTTAATGTTTAAATACATTTTGTTTGACCTACACCAATCGTCGACTGCTTCGATATCACTCCGAAGTATTAGACAATCATTTATGGATTTAATAGTACGGAAAATCTTTAAGTCATCCGCATACAAAAGACAATTACTATGCAACGTCCGTTCAAGGTCGTTAATAAATACTGCAAACTACTGACTCTAGGTTATAACCTAAAACTGTAATGATTTAGTAAGTATAGGTACTGAATTGACTTTAACAAATGAATTAACAAAGAACTAAACTAAACTAGACCTAAAAAACTAAACTATACCTAAGAACTTAAAATAAATAAAAATATATAATACAATATAGGTACTTATATAGGAGCCCTAGAAAATATTTAAGCTGTCCTTTTGGTCTAGTATTTTTTTGTCTCTCTGTCAGTTTGTACCATTATAACGCAACTGTGAACCTATTCGAATGTACAGTACTGTACTCGCTATCAGCTGGGCGATCACGTAACTCGATTGCAACCAAGAGAAACACAAATTTGTATGGATTTGACAGTTTGAATACGCAGTTCATGTGCATAGTTAGTATGGAAATATCTCCTGTTGCATTGCAATCAAACTTTCGTGATCACCCCCCAGATATCGTAGAATATTTATTATGATAGAAGAATCTCAGCACAGCGCCCCTAGCGGTAACTATACGTAACTACGGATTTCATTACAAATAATTCACACCACTATGAAATTGCCACCACTTTACTAGGAGTATGACTTGACTTGATATATAAGTATATATATAAGTGGAAATAAATAAAATAATATAAAGTGGTGGCAATTTCACCAGAAGCTTCTATGGAGTTTTGGAAACAACACGAAAAGCAACGTTTCACCATCTTTATACCACTTTCCCATACTCATGCCTGTAATCCAGCACTAAACGAATAAAATGCCACCAATTTTATGCACTAACACTGAAAATAAGACAAGTTTTGGAATACAATACAAAGCGATGACGCGATTTTTCTCGATTTCCCGCCAAAATTGTTAGTAGAGCTAGAGACCAAGAGCATCAGACGGTTCCAAAAAATTGTTCCGATGCTTTTACACTTTGCGTTTGAATCATAAAACGAAATTCATAATTAATTTCTAATTTTGCTACAATTTTATTGTTCAGATTTTATTAGATATAGGTAGTTATTGTTGAGTCAAAATAATACATTAATGAATACTCAATCGAATGAATTACGCCTTTTCCTAGCTATTTAAATGTATTATAATGTGTTTATTTACTCAATAAATTAAGTATAAAATAATTTATAAACATGTGGGATGGGAGGTTGGAGGACTGTATATTATTTATTAATTTAGATTAAGTTGAAATAAAAAATAAATGTACTTTAAATACTTTATTTTTGTTTTAATTGTCACCTTTTTAGGGTTTCGTTAAAGAATAATTGGAACTTACTTACACAAGTTATGTGCTTTTACTCGCGGATAAAGAGTATTCTATATGTGTTAATCATTAATCAAGGATATAAGTTATATCATTAATTACAAGTTTCTTTAAATCCATTCAGTAATTTTTGCGTGAAAGAATAACAGATTGTATGGACATACAAACTTTATCGTTTTTTTTTATGTTAAGGAATGACGTGACGAGCTAGCCGTTCGCCTGATGTTAAACGACACGGCTGCCCATATCAGCTGCAGTGTCACTCGGAACTCTAAAATATAGAGGTTCGCGTGACACTGCACTGCGCACGTCATCCAGAGACATCAGCACAATCTAGTAAGATTACTAAACTGTGAGATCAGATCATAAAGTCTCATTTGCCCAGTAATTTCACTAGCTATAGTGCCCTCCAAACCTTGGCGGCAGAATAACTGGCAAAGCAAAAAACCTACCTAGACGAACTTTGCAATAAAGTCCTACCACCTAGTAAATTATTATTATATTATATTATTTTTATTTTTTTAATCTGCTTTACTACTTTGCTACTTACATATCTGTTTGTTGTATTTTTGTTTTAACAATACGGGAGGGAAAAAAAATTCTTACAATTTTGGACACTAGACAAAATTTAATTGTTATATAGGTTACATTATAGTACAGAAGGATATTAGTAAAACTATAACTGGGCTAAATCTGTACATCTAAACTAATATTATAAAGAGGAAAGATTTGATCGTTTGTTTACATTATAAATAAATAAATAAATATGTGTGGACATTTCACACAGCGCCATCTAGCCCCAAACTAAGCAAAGCTTGTACTATGGGAACCAGATAACTGACACAATACATAGATACTTTTTTTTTGTAAATACATACATAGGATACAATATAAACACCCAGACACAGAACAAACATCAATGTTCATCACACAAAATGTTTGTCTTGGGTGGGAATCGAACCCACGACCTGCATTTCAGAAGGCAGGGATACTACCAACTGAGCTATCGGGCCAGTCCATTCAGTCAGGGCCATTGAATAGGATCTGAAGCTACTGGACCGATTTGAAAAATTCTTTCACCATTAGAACCCTTCATTATTCTTGATGAATATAGCTGATAGAGTATGTATATATAAAATACCCATGCGAAGCCGGAGCGGGCTGCTAGTCTATTATATAATAAGAACACCGAGCCAAATCCCGACGTCGTTATACCACACATATTTATTGATAAAAAAAGATTTTTTTTCTGTGTATTTTTGAACGCCCATCACGCTACAAAACGGATTTCGATGAAACTTGCTATAGTGATAGCTAATTTTTCAGAATAACATTTAAAATAATTATCTACTTTGTATTTCTAAATACAGCCAAGTGTGGGTTGCACAAAGAAAAGATATGTATTAGTAACGCCTGTGGAAGATGTAGGTACCTTGCATATCTCCTAAGCAATGACCACCAAACGATTTTGAACAGGCAACAGCTATATTATTAATTAGCGATATTTTATAGTCTCAATATATATCAACACTTAAAGCATACTAAAGTAAAGATAGTTTATTGGCTGGCAGGATAGCTCAGTTGGTAGTAACCCTGCTTTCTGAACTGTGGGTTGTGGGTTCGATTCCCACCTAGGACAAACATATGTGTGATGAACATCGAGGCTTGTTCTGTGTCTGGGTGTTATATTGTATTTTGTGTATGTAAACAAAAAGTATCTAAGTATTGTATCAGTTATCTGGTTCCCATAGTACAAGCTTTGCTTAGTTTGGGGCTAGATCGTGCTGTGTGAACTGTCCACAAACATTTATTATATTTATTATTTATTACTTATATTATTGTTATTCGTAAATTGAACTGGCCTATAGACAGCACCCAAAAAAAGAAAAGTAAAAGATGGGCTAATTATTATATATCTGCAGTTATTTTAAGAGTGCTTCCTTTAACTTTACTATTATTTTTATTTTTTATATACATTGTCGTCGATCGTGAAAGCGACAAAATCCTTCAAATAGTAATAGTAATAGGTTTTTGAGATAAACCACTTATAAACTACAAGTAAGTAATCTGGACTTCTGGCATTGCGTGACTCGTGCAGAAGCAGGAATATATACAAGCCGCAAACTTTGCAGGACTAGTGGTAGTCTAGAACCACATATTTGCCTATTAATGGCAAAAAAATTAAGATGTAACTGGTTAAGCAACTTGGAGAGATTTATGAACGCAATCAACCATCAATGATATCCGGCGATCAGATCAATAGCAATATTAAGCTGCCTACATATGTAATATGTTGGCCAAACGAAGACTAAAGTCATCGTACATCATTCTATAGGACAGATTCTCACTTGTTCACATTTTTAGCTGCCTGATGTTTGCGTTGGCTAACTGCGGCCTACGCACGGTTGACAAATATCAGATAGCGTGGGCTTTTTAGTTTCCCTGCACTCGCATTGGTTGAATGTATTCGCAGCTTTAAATTACCTAATCCTCTAAAATCACGCATCCACCTTCAGGGTTAACCGGTCATAACACTGATTTATGTAAATGCCTCCATCGATACTATGTGTGTCACAAATATTTAATAAATTTATCTAAGCATTTGGATTTGGTCAGTCGATTAGGAATCTCGTTGAACATGAAGAGTTATCTGTTTTTGTTAGCTTTGACAGTGGCGTTGTGTTCTGTTAGGAGTTGGAAAATATTTCCAGTGGCTGCAAAGGCACCCTTTTCTGTGAGTGATAATATTGACAGTTCTTCTAGTGGTGACGCGCTTTCATCTTCTGGTGGTTCAGAAACAACGGCTAGTTCAGAGAATTCAAGTTCTACTGAACTATTTACAAGCCTGAGTGAAGACAAATCAAATGCAACTGAAATTTTCGCAGATCAAAATGAAGTTTCGACTGAAGTCGGTGAAATTTTCACTGATTCCATTGATACTTCAACAGAAACAAATGATATTTCAACAGATTCCGGTGACATTACAACGACTGCCATAGAAATTACAACTCAGGGAATTGAAACATCAACAATCTCCAGTGAAATTTCAACGATCCCAAGTAAAGAGGTTGAGATAGCTTCCAACCCTAGTGAAATCTCAACAAAACCAAATGAAATATTTACAAATCTACCTCTAAGTTCGACAACCGCTGGAGTCGGGACGAACGCAACAGAAGTTTTCACAATAATTGTAACCGAAAAGTCTACAACAGCACCTAACACGACAACTATTGCTTCAACAACTGAAGCGATTCCTTCGCGAGATTCAGTCACATCAACGAGTTTATCACAAGCAACTCCATCATCATCATCGGCTCCAGAGTTGGACATATCAATAGATTTATTACCACCCAAGGTATATCATCCTCGAGGCTCAGTTAAATTTTACCCTATTCCCTTTAATATTCTTTTCAGTGACTATTCACTCTGGTATCATACTAATAATTGTTTTCTTTTCTACCATCAATCATTGTCCCAGCTGCTTTATTAATATTTTGAGCCTCTAAGCCTTCAACATGTCAACATGGAATAAAAGTAACAACTGAACTAAGGTACAGTGGGAGAAGGACGCCCATCTAACTTTAGCCCAATATATTTTTGCTATTTACATGAAAAAGAACAAATGTTCTAAACAATGATTTTTTTAGTGAATGTTAATAAAAACGCCTAATAAATGAATTTTACTTATAACACTTATGTATATCCAGCTTTAAAAATCTCTATTTTGGGCGTTATTAAAAAAGTATGTAGGTATTCCCAGCTCATAAACTAACTGTAAAATAGACTCGCAGACAAAAAAAATCACAACTTAACAACTGAAAATAAACTAATAAAATCCTAATTTTATGCTCTCATATTAGTTTATTCTATATCTGTGTGGAGTCGTAGAGTGTTAACTGAATCGTTTTATAATTAGTGTGTTTACTGTACCTGGGCGTTATTACATAGCAGGCGTTAATCACCCACCCTGCCTTATTCAAAGTGAAAAGTTTGGCATCAACGCGGTAACCGTGTCTTTATAATGAATCCTTGATTTATAAGAAAAAATAATAGTGCTTCTGCATGTTTTTTTAATGTTAGAGAATGATGTGACGAGCTATCCGTTCACCTAATGCTAAGCGACAAGGCCGCCCATAGCAGAACAGTGTCACTCGCAAATTATAAAGTTTCGCGTGACACTGCACTGCGCAAATAATCCTGAGACATCAGCACAGTCTGGTTATAATATTACTCGACTCGATCAGATCATAAAGTCTCAATTGCCCAGTAATTTCACTAGCTACAGTGCCCTTCAAACCGAAACACAGTAGTGCTTACACATTACTGCTTGCGGGAGAATAACTGGCAAAGCGGTGGTACCTACCTAGACGAACTTTGCAGAAAAGTCCTACTATCTAGCAAAATTCTATATGTAAATAAAATAGAGAAGATAGATGTATCTCTCGAATGTGGTCAATGAACACAATATTGCACGTGTAGAAACAAATAGCAATACGCATCTGAGCAACAAGTGGAGCGGTGCAACACAGAGCCAATTTTGGAGTTATTTTTTTTGTTTTTGTTTTGGCTCCACACTTTTGTGTATTTAGCCAGTGTTAAGTAATTGATAATTTATCAAGTTAATGATATTTCACGCTTATATGTGTCAAGTCACAGTCGAAGTCATCAAGTCGAGTTATAGTCTAGTCAAAATCATACTCCTAGTAAAGTAGTGGCAACTTTACTTGAAGCTTCTATGGAGTTTTGGAAACAACACGAAAAGAAACGATTCACCATCATTATACCACTTTCCCACACTCATGTCTGTAATCCAGCACTTAACGAATAAAATGCCACCAATTTTATGCACTCACACTGAAAATAACACAAGTTATGGAAAATAATACAATGCGGCGACGCGATCTTTTCCGTTTTCCCGCCAAAACTCATTTGGAGTTATTATGCTCTGTATTATGTATATCATTTTAAACTTATTTTTTTATTGTTTCAGGCTGAGTTCCGAAAATATGATTTTGACCCCAGATACGATGATTGGAATAAAGTGCCATTGGACCTTGAAAAAATTCTTATACCAGAATAAATTTCTATTAAATTTCTCATAACTTACTATAATGTCGTAATTCTTATAAAAGACGTTCGCTCAGTATACAAAACTTAATTAACATTATCAAATACTGTGTATAAACACTTAAATAAACACACGTTGGTTTTCTTTATATTTGAAAGCAATACACTTTTCACCATTCTTCATTATCACTCTACCGTTCCAGAGCTCCTAACTAAAATTAAAGAAAAAAAATAAAGATATAATAGCAACCAAAATAAATAAATAAATATTTGTGGACATTTCACACAACGCCATCTAGTCCCGAACTAAGCAAAGCTGGTACAATGTAATTCAGGTAACTGATAGAATACATACATAGATACTTTTTGTTTGTAAATACATATAACACCCAGACACAGAACAAACACCTACATACATCATACTAATGTTTGTTCTGGATGGGTATCGAACCCACAACCTACAGATCAGAAGGCAGAGTCACTACCAAATGAGCTATATGCTCAGGCTAGACATTATGAGCTTAATGACTAAAAGCATTGAGTAACGTTATCATACCTTAACTGTGATTTACAATTAGCTTACTTGTTAAAAAATACGTAAAATACTTACATTTACCCTAATTAAATATTAATAATAATTATTAATTATGACCAAATTAGGTATGATGACTGATTAATATTGTAATATGGTGTTTTTATAAAGAATTTTATGTACTTAGTTTAGGTACTACCTACCTACTTTTATTTTATTTATTTAGATTGATAGAGTAATTTTTTTTTTATTACAATCACATACATAGATCCTGGACCTAACAAGGATCCCCTGTGACTAGGGATCCAGGAACTACGTGGAATAAGGACCCACACACCCAGACTCTTATATGTATGTACTTATTTACAAAGAACAAGCATATAAGTATTGTATTAGTTATCTGGTTTCCATAGTAAAAGCTTTGCTTTGTTTGGGGCTAGATGGCGTTGTGCGAAATGTCCACAAATATTTATTTATTTCTATGTGTAACGCATCCGCATCCTTTATGATTTACAAGTAAAATTAAATTGTTATTACTGCGACAAAGCTTTGAAATGGCGATATAAATACGACGTAGCTATAGAAGCATGCGGTATTCTCGAACTGTTTTGCATTTGCATATCGTGGAGATTCCCCACTGGCAAACTGGCTTGACCACTACAAAATACGCGCCAAGGTAAAGCCTTTATTGTTACTGATAGGACAAAGATAAGTTAAATGATTCTTTGTATGGAATAACTTAGTCTGTTTGTGATTCAGCAATGGTAACCTGTTTAAAGTTTGTCATTTTGTGTTAACGCTTCGGCAACGTTTGCTCTATATATTCACTCATTCCGTCTCTATAGACTTTATACACTGCAATGGACTTTAATCATATTACATAGGTAATGGTTTATCCTAGGTTCAGTATATATATTTGAAAATCTAGGTTCTTTAGGAATTTTCGTAACGTAGATACACGTTTGTTCTTTTGTTTTTATACATAAACTAGAATGGACATACAAACAAATCATAATATAGTAGGTACTCATATTTAGAAGCGTATAAATAAAATCGGATGAACGAATCAAACATTAGCCTTTGTATTTTCCTACAACTGGCCACTTTTATCAAGAAAGAATAAACAAGAACTTTTAAAATCGTTACAATGAAGTTTTTAATATTTGTGGTAGTTGCCATTTTAAATGCACAAAGTTTTGGTAAAGAAGAAACGATATACAGAGTGGAGGGCGCTCAACTGATTGACCTAATCCGAGGGAAAACACCTGAGAAACCTTTGGAGTTCCATAAAGTTGACGGAGACAAGATCAACCTGCCAGATGGCATATATTTTGTTCCGGAAGACGAAGGTTTGGAAGAAATCAATTCCTCTAACTAGACTACAGAGATCATCCGTATTATGTTACATATTATTATTATTACGTATGTTAATGTAGTTAATGCAGATACAGGTTATAATTATGTGTTTATTTCTTTAATCTATCACTACAATATTGAAAGTTTATGATGATTTAATTTTTATTATATTTCTAATGACTTCTAATGTATTAAAGTGTATTTTTTGAGAACAATGTGATGTGAATTCAACCTAGCTGCATTTACCAATAGGTGTATGCTTATAGTAGTTAAGGAGCCTAGGAAAATGAAATTAGCACTATAAAAAAAGTTGTCTTTTTATATGGGGAAGACAATATAGATTTGGTATTCATTCAACTTGTAAGATAAATAACGGTAACTCACGATAGTTTTCAAACTAAAATTAATTCAACCAACTAAATACTACAATAATAATTATAGCAACCACTACTAAATAATAATAATAATAATATGTGTGGACATCTCACACAACGCCATCTAGCCCCAAACTAAGCAAAGCTTGTACTATGGGAACCAGATAACTAATACAATACTTATATACTTTTTGTTTGTAAATACATACATAGAATACAATATAACACCCAGACACAGAACAAACATCGATGTTCATCACACAAATGTTTGTCCTGGGTCCCATCGAACCTACAACCCGCAGTTCAGAAGGCAGAGTCGTTAAGAAATGACGTGACGAGCTAGCCGTTCGCCTGATGTTAAGCGACACGGCTGCCCATATCAGCTGCAGTGTCACTCGAAACTCTAAAGTAAGAGGTTCGCGTGACACTGCACTGCGCATGTCATCCAGAGACATCAGCACAATCTAGTAATAAGATTACTTAACTGTGAGATCAGATCATAAAGTCTCATTTGCCCAGTAATTTCACTAGCTACAGTGCCCTTCAAACCGGAACACAGCAGTGCTTGCGCACTACTGCTTGGCGGCAGAATAACTGGCAAAGCGGTGGTACCTACCTAGACGAACTTTGCAATAAAGTCCTACCACCTAGTATCTAATTAACTCTGACATTATTTTAGTTTATTTGACATTATTGTAATAGCCCATTGGTTATTTTTTATTATTTTATAACCCTGATTTGTTTTTTGTTAATGTATGAAATACTTTGTGTGATAATAATTGTAATTGATTTTGTGGTTTTTATCACAATAAATAAACTCGCTCACACATACTACACACATACATTGTATGATTTTAGATGCGGAGATATTAATTAACTGTATGAACAAAACCTATTATGATTATAATTATTAAACATATAATAATATTATGAAGAGGATAAATATACCTATGCTCTACGAGATTATTTTATTCATCGAACTTAATTACCATGTCAAATTAATTTTTCTGTTCTCTGATTTCCTTATTCTTAACTTATATTATGAACGTGATAGTTTTTATGTATGGATTTTTGTTACTCTTTCACGCAGAAACTACTAAATAGATTTTAATAGGACTTGGAATGCAGATAGCTTATACGCTGCATTAACACATACGATACTTTTTATCCGCAGGTGAAACCATGGGACGCAACTAGTAGTCAATATTTTATCAAACATTTATGTCTCCTAGTTAGTCTTTCTTTCGAGGTTCGCTCTATATTAAATACGAGCTCCTGGGGGTGATCACGAAATTTTGATTGCAATGCAACAGAAGAAATTTCCATACTAACTATGTACATAATCCAGTATTGAAACTGTCAAATCCATACAAATTTGTGTTTCTGTTGCAATCAAGTTACGTGATCGCCTAACTGATGCTATTGTATTGTTTTTAAAAGATTATGAATATCTAATGAAGGTATCATTGCATTTTAGCAGCGTGACTGCATTGAATAGTTTCCTATAAACAAAATGTCCATCATTTTTCAAATCGTGATCTCACGAAGAACAAGGATTGTATAAATAAACCTTCCGAAACAGTTCCTTTAACATTCATTATCCAACACGATGACTGGTGCTTATACAAAGCTAATTTTATTTGTTTTATGTGTTGGAAACATTGGCGTTGATTGTAGAGATACAGACAATAGTCTAGGAGCTAAACCAGTTGATATAGTAGTGTTATCAGCACCGCTGCTGGCTCCACCCAAAAATTCAAGAGCAATAATAACAGAAACTGCTAAAGATTTCCCATCGTTAACGGTTATAGCAACGGGCAATAATATGCTAGATAAAACTGATAAGGAAACGGAAATAATCGAATCTGAAGAAATGCAGCCGATATACTACGTAAAAGTGAGTTCTAATTTTATTTTTGGTGACTGCCTCTGTGGTGTGGTGGTTGAGCAGGTCGGCTCGTAACCCGGAGGCGGCGAGTTCGATTAATCGCGGGATAATGAATACCAACTTTTTTTGGAATGATGTACACAATCAGCCTTGACTCTATATCTATATAAAAACATATCTCGTATAAAAACAGGCTAGGACCCTACGCCTTTTTTTGACAGCCTCTGTGGTGTTGTGGTTGAGCAGGTTGGCTCATAGCCCGGAGGCAGCGGGTTCGATTCCCGCGGCAGGATAAGTATTTCTGCACAGAAAAAAAAACGCAAATACTTAGTCTGGGTGTTGTGGGGGCATGGTCCTCGTAGTTCCTGGGTCACTAGACAGGGAATCCTAGTTAGGGTCCAGATGTATGTGATCATTGGGCGTTATTATTATTAATTTCATCCCAAAAATGCTTTAGGTTAATTTAATATTTCTAAATATCTTATAAATTTCAGAAATTGGAAGAAAGAAGCCGCTATATAAGTATGATACGTCGAAGGCGAATCCCACCGCTTGCTACGTCGCAAAGCAATCGACCTTGAATGATCCGATGATATTAAGTGTAATAAAAACAATGATTTATTGATGACCTAATATAATCTCGTTTTAAATGTCAAGCACTTTGAATCTCTAATTTCGGTGACCCTATAAAGTTTTAAATAAAAGCCATCTCGACAGCCTCTGTAGTGTGATGGTTTAGCAGGTTGGCTCATATACCGGAAACGGCGGGTTCGATGCCAGCAGGACAAGTATTTGTGCACAGAAAAAAGGTCCAAATATATGTTCTGAGTCTGGGTGTTGTGGGACCATATTCCTCGTAGTTACTGGGTTCTAGATACAGGGAATCCTAGTTAGGGTTCCTGTATATTTGTGATCGTTTAGCGTTATTATTATATGTTGTAATAAACATTGAATAACACCGGAATAGATACTCAATGTTTTCTCTGGTTTTATCTGTGCGTATTTCAAATTTGATAGAGCAAAACAAAAAACAATATAACATTCTTCCGCAACACAATGTTTATTATTAAGGGGTACTAGAAAACACTAGAAACTACACTACTACAAAAAGGTCAATGTTCATGATTATATGTATTTAATTAAGAGCATTCCGTCGGATTTAATAAAAAAATTTAACATATCAATGAATATTTATTTTAATAATACTATAACCAATTAATAAAAAGTTTCAGAACCTTGTACCAGAATGGTACGGCAGTACTTTTAATTATCTTATTGCATGATGGTTGAGCACCCTATCACAGAAACAGAAATAGTTATTGAGTGAGTGAGTGAGTGGGTGAGCGAATGAGTAAATGTGAGTATGGATGCATGTTTGAATTAATGAATGAAAGAACGAACGAATGGATGAACGAATGAACGAACGAACTAACGGACTAACGAAAGAACAAACGAACGTACGAACGAATGAACGAACGAACGAATGATTTGAATTAATGTTTTTTATTTGCGAATAACTTAGCCTAATACACTGACAATCGAGTTTTGGCGGGAAAACGAAAAAGATCGTGTCGCCGCATTGTATTATTTTCCAAAACTTGTGTTATTTTCAGTGTTAGTGCATAAAATTGGTGGCATTCTATTCGTTAAGTGCTGGATTACAGGCGTGAGTGTGGGAAAATGGTATAATGATGGTGAAACGTTTCTTTTCGTGTTGTTTCCAAAACTCCATAGAAGCTTCAAGTAAAGTTGCCACCACTTTACTAGGAGTATGACTTTGAGTACATTATGACTTGACTTGTTGACTTCGACTGTGACTTAACACATATTTGCGTGAAATATAATTAACTTGATAAATTATTAATTACTTGACACTGGCTAAATACACAAAGTGTGGAGCCAAAACATTAAAAAAAAAAAAAAAATACACTGACAATCTTTCACATTTATATTACTTACCTAGTGTAAAGTATAAAGCAGGAAGGAGGATATTTAATGACATAAAAAGGTACAATTAAGTTTAAGTATGTATACGTAAAATTGCGCCGTAATCAAGCTGTTATTAAAATAAATGAAAAATACTTCTATGATAACATCTAAATGACAATATGAGACTATAAAAGGCGTTGCAGGGTTTATTCAATGATAGAACACCTTTAAGAAAAATTGTTAATTTTGCTGCTCTTTTTACGAACAAAATCTTAATTTAAAGATACTTTTTGTGACATTGATACCTCTATTTTATTGACTGATTAAACAATTTGTTACACAAAATGATGAATTCCATAACCAAGATGACGATTACATTAATTTTCATGATCTTAACATCAAATTGTTGCTCTTTGAAAAATAATCGTGATTCGCTAAATAAGATACAGGTGAGTAATAAATAAGCTCAGTTTTTAATAGTTGTTTACTTAACATCAAGCATTGTACTGTACAGTATATAGATAAGTAACTCAAACAAAAAAACGAGTGTGCTTACCACACGACTGAAGTAAAACTTCTTTAGTGTAGCTCCATCTATCGGCCGGTATAACTTTGTTTTTGCTTTTTTTTTGTTTGGTTTCGGCTCCACACTTTTGTGTATTTAGCCAGTGTCAAGTAATTGATAATATCTCAAGTTAATTAATATCATATAATGTGTCAAGTCAAGTCACAGTCCAAGTCATCAAGTTAAGTCATAGTCTAGTCTAGTCAAGTCATACTCCTAGTATAGTGGTGGCAGCTTTACCAGAAGCTTCTATGGAGTTTTGGAAGCAACACGAAAAGGAACGTTTCACCATCATCATACTACTTTCCCACACTCATGCCTGTATTCAGCACTTAACGAATAAAATGCCACCAATTTTATGCACTAACACTGAAAATAACACAAGTTTTGGAAAATAATACAATGCGGCAACGCGATCTTTTTCGTTTTCCCGCCAAAACCCCTGTTTTTGCTTTGTTTAATGTTAATGTCGCCATCTTGACAATTGTAAAACCTGTACATAACAAAATTACAATCCGAATAGATGACGTCTAAAAATATCCTGAAATGAGTACGAAATAAAATTATTTTCCAATACGACGGCTGGTGTACTTGATCCCATGAAGAACAGGGTCCTACGAGATTTTGCGTTCCGCTCAGTGACGCTGTAAAGGTCGGTAGAGACCAACAGCAATAGTTCTGGAGTTAGACTGGCCCGTAAGCTCATTTGGTAGTATCCCTGCCTTCTGAACTGCAGGTTGTGGGTTCGATTCCCACCCAGGACAAACATTTGTGTGATCGATGTTTGTTCTGTGTCTAGGTGTTATATTGTATTTGTCGGCGGCAACGTCCAGTTATAAACTCTATGCGCAGTGGGCAGTACCGTAATTTACCCTGTGATAGCATTTAAATTTATAACAGTGGCAGCACCGGCAACTGTCATCGCTCCCCCACCTATCTGGCTATATAAAGTGAGCGATCGGTGTGCTACGGATCATTCTTGCGCCGGACACGGCCCAGTGCGCATGCTGAAGGCCTTTAGTTATATAGTTTGCCCGCCATGTATAACCCCCGAGCTTATATATTATATGTATGTATTTACAAAAAAAAAGTATCTAAGTATTGTATCAGTTATCTGGTTCCCATATTACAAGCTTTGTTTAGTTTGGGGCTAGATGGCGTTGTGTGAAATGTCCGCGATATTTATAAAAGATTTATAAAAAAAAGTTCAAATATAAAAAGTAAGAGATATTGCGTTACAGAAGGATCGAGTTCTTGATTGTGTTATATTCTAAGGTTGTATCATAACAACGAATTATGATTTAGAGCAATATCGCTTTGCAAAAGAAAAATTTGTATCACGAGGGGATTTTATCTCGCCTCCATCCGTCCCTAAGTCGGGACAGCAAGCTTTCATAAGCTACTTCGACATGTGATTTCATTTCCATTACCTTTCACCTTTTACAACTAACTTAGACGCTGGCAGGTGGCAGCGCATCCATTACATCTGTGGCTGCACCGACAGAAATATTCGAATCCCATTGAATTTTCGAACATTCGAATCAGTTCCAAAATATTCCTTCATAATTAAATTAATTTATTTTTACTAACATCATGAATAAAAACATTTCAAATATTAGGTCTTATTTTTATAGTACCTAGTTCTATTATAATAGACAAGCGGTCCGTCCCGGCTTCACACGGGTGGACATTTAAACATTTTGGCAAAAACATTTTTTTCTTGCAATTAAAATAGCCTATATTAAGCAGTGATGATGTAGCCTTCAAATAGTGAAAGAATTTTTAAAATCGGTTCAGTAGTTTTTGAGCCAATTCGTTACAAACATGATAGATAGATAGATAGATAGATAGATATAGATAGATAGATAGATAGATAGATAGATAGATAGATAAAACTCTTTATTGAAACACCACATTGTAGTAATAATTTACAGGCATACTTACATACAAATCTTTCCTCTTTATAGTATTAGTATAGAATATAGATAAATAAAACAGAAAACTACAATTAATAATAAATAATGGATTTTTATTTAATTCTACTTATGATTTTTTACAGACAGATGTTGCGGATGATTGGAACCACAACAATCTGAGGGTCATCCGGCAGACGTTAAGTAAATATTTATTACAACGTATTCTTTTTTTATTAACAAAAAATATGCGGCCGTGGGAAAACCTCTCAATTTAATCTTTACTCTCGGGAATCCAAAATTTTTATGGATAAAATGAGCTAGTAGATTTCGTGAAAGTACTAAAAATAGCTCATTTGATATAAAACGAGTGACTGGCCCGATAGCTCAGTTGGTAGTAACCCTGCCTTCTGAGCTGTAGGTTCTGGGTTCGATTCCCACCCAGGACAAATGTTTGTGTGATGAACATCGATGTTAGTTGTGTGTCTGGGTGTTATATTTACATATATATATAGAATTCAATATAATATTATCAGTTATCAGTTATCTGGTTCCCATAGTATTACAAGCTATGCTTAGTTTGGGGCTAAATGGCGCTGTGTGAAATGTTTCAAATATAATATAAATATAAATATAAAATCCTTTGACGTTGACTTTGACTAGGTAAAGTCAACAATCTGTATGAAACTTTCAGCCAAATCAGTTCAAAGGTTTTGCCGTGAAAATAACACAAACAAACAAACCAATACACAAACAGACCGACGTTCCACTTTTATATATCAGTAAAGATTCATTAAAATAATTTAATTTATTTCTATTATAGAAGTACAAAAAATAAAATTAATTGATTTGGACCCTGATGATTACTACCTACAAGACAAATCAAATTATAAATGGGTAATTTATGTTTAAGCATAAATTGGTACTTACTTTGGTATTCATCGCTGCATACTTTACCTATTGTAACATAATTACCTATTGTGCATAATAAATTGATTAAAATATTTAAGTTTACTCTGAATAGAGTAAACATAAATATTAATAAATATTAACCTTAAATATTATATTTAAGAGGACCGTATTGGTATTTGAAAATTTTAATATTAAGTATTTCTCAATTTATTGTATAATAATTATTAACAAACGCAAAGCGTAAAAAACTGACTATAGGCCAATGAAATGGGACCACACGGAAAGCTTTCAAATAAGAAAAGGATCATCAAAATCGGTTCCCCCAGTCTGAGTTGTGGCCGACACAAGACAGACTAAGCAAGTTCATAATTTAGATTAACCTTTACGTTACAGAATACCAACCAACATCATCAGCGCAGTCGCGAGACCAGAGAGACCAGACAGTCATTGTGATCCCCAATAATAGTGGTAACTTTTTTATTTTCTTTTTTTTATGTAAGTGAATTGGTGTGACGAGCTAGTCGTTCCACTGATGTTAAGCGACACGGTCTCCTATAACAGAACAGTGTCACTCTAAGGTCCGTATTACAGAATGATGATTATTGATCGGTGCTCAAGCAGAGATTTCATTCACTAATTGATCTCTTTATGAATGAAATCTCTGCTTGAGCACAGTCGAGTAATAAGATCAGAGATCAGATCATAGTCTCTATTGCCCAGTAATTTCACTAGCTATTCAAACCAGAACACAGTAGTGCTTGCACACAACTGATAGGTGGCAGAATAACTGGCAAAGGGTGGTCCTACCTAGACCGACTTTGCAGAAAATTCCTACCACCTAGTATATCTGTGATATCATCACACTAATATTATAAAGGCGAAAGTTTGTATGTGTAATGTAGAGTATAATGCTTCCTTTTGGTTGTGCTCTCTCCGAACACATCCAAAACTTCCCCGAAATTTCTTAGTACCCAGTACATCACATCACCTAACAGCCTCCGTGGTGTGGCGGTTGAGCAGGTCGGCTCATAACCCGGAGGCTGCGGGTTCGATTCCCGCGGCAGGACAAGTATTTGTGCACAGAAAAAAAAAGCGCAAATACTTGTCCTGAGTCTGGGTGTTGTGGGACCATGGTCCTCGTAGTTCCTGGGTCCCTAGACACAGGGAATCCTAGTTAGGGTCCAGGATCTATGTATGTGATCGTTGGGCGTTATTATTATTATTATTATTATATTATAAAGGCGAAAGTTTGTATGTGTGTATGTTTGTTACTCCTTCACGCTCAAACGGCTGAATGGATTTGGATGAAATTCTGTACCAAGATAGCTTATAAACTGGATTAACGTATAGGCTACATTTTATTTTTTATTTTAAGTGAAATTTTCCCGTGGGATGAGCAATTAATTAAAATACCTTTTATCCGCGGGTGAAACCGCGGGGCGTAACTAGTACTTCATATACATTATGTTTTCAAATGGATTTTATGACGTAGGTAAAAAACGCGGATTTTCCTTTCGACTTACTGGTCGGAGCAACGGCTCATAAAGTAATTGTACCTACTTAGGTTTCTTGGTAACTATAATAGATTCCTTCATAGAGTTAATTATACTGTCGTGAAATGGATACGTCATGTTATAGATCTTAATGACAAAAAGTAAGTATTTTATATTTTGTTATGGAAACGAACTACGATGACGTTTCCGTCTAAGTTTTTCATAATTTAAATAATCAGACTCTTCTGGTAAATTAAATTCAAAATTACGAGCAAATTTTTATTTTTTTGATTATAGAGACAGATTTCCTAAATTGTTCATCCATCCGCACTCAACTTTTTATAGCAATCTAATAACTCGTATATCTGATAAACTTGTTTTTGCTATGTTATTTTATTAGCTGATTCATACATACACCAATTTACCAAAGAGAAAAAACTTTTATTCATTTGATGTATACGACTTATAATCAATTCAAATTCGATTATCGACATAGGATGATTGCTAGCAGTTTTTGAAGTTAATAACCATTACAAGTAACAAAAGCAAACCGTAAAACACTGACTTCAGACTTACACGATTTTCTCATGGATACCATCGTCAGAACTGGACCAAATTAATAATATAATAATAATAATATGTGTGGACATCTCACACAACGCCATCTAGCCCCAAACTAAACAAAGCTTGTGCTATGGGAACCAGATAACTGATACAATACTTAGATACTTTTTTGTTTGTAAATACATACATAGAATACAATATGACACCCAGACACAGAACAAACACCTATGTTTATCACACAAATGTTTGTCCTGAGTGGGAATCGAACCCACAACCCACAGTTCAGAAGGCAGGGCTACTACCAACTGAGCTATCGGGCCAGTCATAACCATTACAAGTAACAAAAGCAAACCGTAAAAAAACGACTTCAGACTTATACGATTTTCTCATGGATACCATCGTCAGAACTGGATCAAATTGATCAAATATATACATTTTTAACGAGTCCATTCGACTTCAATCCCACCTCATTTGTTTATGACAAAAATGAGAACATTATAAATGTAGTTTAAGTCATCTAAATACATATAACTCAAAGGTGACTGACTGATTGACTGACTAATATAGTGATCTATCAACGCACAGCCCAAACCACTGGACGGATCGGGCTGAAATTTGGCATGCAGGTAGATGTTATGACGTAGGCATCCGCTAAGAAAGGATTTTTCGAAATTCCACCTTTAAGAGGGTGAAATGGGTGGTTGAATTATTTTCCCATAGGTCACGCCGCGGGCGAAGCTGCGGGCAGAAGCTTGTCATTATATAAATGTAGTTTAAGTCATCATTATTAAGGATAACTCAAAAACTACACATCAGATGTTAATCATTGAAATACACGGTAGCACCAACATTCAAACCAGAATCATCAAAATCGGTGCACCCAGTCGAAAATTCTAGATTAACAAATATTTAAAAAAAAAAACACTCAAATTGAGAACCTCCTCTTTTTTTAAGTCTGTTAAAATAGCCGTGGCTTTCAAGTGGACGTGTTAGGCCAGAAGTATGAGGAATAGCGAAAGCATCCAAAAGAGTCTCGGGCCCGATTTTGATAAAAACTTAGTACTATACAGGATGGGTACGTCAGATAAATTTAATAAAAACACCTATTGTCATCGGAAACTTCTCTTTCTATACTTACTGGCCCTAATTTTTTTCTGTTAAGTACTTGTTTTCTTTTGTATCTATAATATGTATGTTATTGATTCCATTTCCCGGCTGTAAGGATGCATGGATGTGTATTCAAATACAGCTCCCGATCCAAATTTTCCCTTACTTTAAAATAATTGTTTTTTCTTAAACATGCGCGGAAATATTATCATTACTTTTGAATGAAGAGCACGCGAAGAATATCATATTTACGTAGACTAAAAAACCAAAATCACTTCCCGGCGCATACTTTGAATTTGGAACGAAGAGCGCACCGGCAATGTCGTATGAAACGGTGTGCTGTTTGAATTTAGAACTCTTTCATCTATCGTACACATTGCGTTCTCGTGGCTGTATAGCCACAGATGCGTTCACCTTTCGGCACAAACTGTAAAATAAAAATAAAATTGGCGGTAAAGCGGAGTTCGTTGTTATTTGGTTAATAAAAATAAATTAAAATGAGTTCCGGTGATTCTGAAAGTGAAAATTAAATGGACATTGACTGCACTCCACCAGATTTAAGATCGGAAGCTAAATTAGCGATGGAAAACCTGCTTCCAGCGAAATCAAAAGAAAATTAAATTTATTATGTAAAAGGCCCTTTTTTATTTCCTTGCATTTTTTTAAGAAAATCACTATATGCCTCGGCCGAAATGGCAATATTTGGCCTATTTCGCTGCCTTTGCAATAATGTACTATTAAAAATATGTTACTTTCAGGTTCTAACTCTCCATATCGTGGTGCGCCATCGTATGGGAATAATAGAGGCCAGCAAACAGTTATCATCAGTAACAGTCCAGGTAGAGTAGCATCAAAATTCTTGTTTAATAACTGTTTACTTGGTAACTGGTTGTTTTATAATAATAACGCCCATCGATCACGTACATAGATCCTGGACCCTAACTAGGATTCCTTGTGTCTAGAGACCCAAGAAATCGAGGACCATGGTCCCACAACACCCAGCCTCAGAACAAGTATTTGCGCTTTATTTCTGTGCACAAATACTTGTCCTGCCGCGGAAATTTAGCCCGCTGCTAATGGGTTATGAGCCGACCTGCTCAATCACTACACCACAGAAGCTGTCAAAAGTTTGTAAATACATACATAGAATACAATATAACACCTGATACAGAACAAACATCGATGTTCACCACACAGATGTTGGTCCTGGGTAGGAATTACCCACAACCTACAGTTCAAATGGCAGAGTTGCGACCAACGCTCATGTTAGATGTCAAATCATAACTAAGCCTGTTATAAAATACCAGATACTTTACCTCTGACTGGCTATTCGCCAAACAATAGATCGTTTAATTCGAATAAACTCACGGTTTTTCTAATCTTTTATAAGTACTCATCGCGAATATTAATTAGGGGAATTACCGACCTGAAGTTCATCAACATCTTTTTTTGACTCTTAGATTGATCATAATATTCATAATAAACCAACCAGTTTGTATAGATCAGATCTTAATTATTTCGACTGGGTAGTATTTTAACACTGCTTTTTTTGTGATACAAATTATTTAATATGCCCGCTGTTTCTTCATGCTTTAACCCCATTTGACCCGCATAGCTGAGTTGATGTATCATAAAAAGACTTTTTAATTTTAAATAAATGATTATTCGTAGTGTTTGTTACTCGTAGTTTGAGAAATAGAACAAATAGGAAAAAGAATTCCCAGTTGTACTCTGAATAGAACAATTAGGCTAAAGAAAGAATTCTTTTTTCTTGAATTGAAAAAAAATTATACCTACCTATTGACTTCACATAACGAATTAGACTATTGTTGCCCAACAACAAACAGTAATTATTAATACCATTCAAATCAAACAATGTGGTTATAATTAATCACATCGATACAGTGTAATTTATAATTATATTTACTTTAAAACGAATTGAATCTACATTAGAATTAATTTAAAATAACACTCGCGTTGGTTCACTTACATTATAATATTTAAAGCTAATAAAGTAATAAAATTAGTTGATAGAAATGTTTAAGCTTTGTTTGCATCGATCTGAGTTTACAACCGTCTTTGAAACAAAAAGGCTTCGTCACAAAGTGTTTATTGTAAGAAACCACTGCAATACAATTTGTACTGTAGATATTCACAGGTTTCCATTTGAATTGCGCTAAAGCCTTGCTCTGTGTTGTACCTTAGACCTTTATCTATGTACATATTTCCAACGTCGAACAATGTTTATTTTGTAAGTAACATATATTTTTGAAGTAAAATTTCTTTACGCTAGCTTGACTTGGGGAGTAACCTGGTGATATCGAGGCGAATGGCAGTTGAAGTTGGTTCACGTAGATCTCAATTGTCAATATAACAAAGTTTAAAAAATTGTATTATAATGTTGGTATGTCCGGTAAAAGGACAATTTACAATTGTCAAGATGGCGACATTAACATTAAACAAAGCAAAAACAAAGTTATACCGGTCGATAGATGGAGCTAAAGAAGTTTTACTTCAGCCATGTAGTCTAAAGCACACACGATTCTTTAATATTTATATTCTATCTTTGTTTCAGAATAAAAGCTGCATCAATGTAGGCTGGCGGTAACTCAGGAGCACAAAAATACTATGGATTAAAAAGTATGATCTAGCTTTCGTATACATAATAATAATAAAGAGTTAAAATTAGGTATAATATAATACCTACAATAATATACATACTTAGCATTATATACCATGGATCGCGCAGCGTCACTTCTCATCAGCGTCAATATAAATACGACGAGCTTAAAATCCCATTTGTTGTATGAAATTGACGTAATTGTGGACAAATGAGATTTTCCCATACCTCTACATAAAGAATCCGATGTAAAAAATATTGTATTTAATGTCTATACAACTTCCTAATTTGTAGTCAAACTGTGTCTTGAAATAAAGAATGTCGTCATAATAGACTCAAATTTTATTTGACCACCAACGGATTGATTTGAAATACTACTCACGCAGTTGCCAGATTGTGACTCATTTTGTTTTAGACCTATTTTGCCAGCACATCGGAGAGGTAAAGTTAATCTTTGTGTTATAATATATGTTATGTTATGTTATATTGGTATAATTATTATCAATCACGAGCATAATCAAAATCAAATATAATCAACACAAACGCACCTGAATCCAATCATTGGTATAATTTTTAAACATTATTTAACGGTTAAGGAACCAATACAACAGAAACATGTAAACACTTTAATTAGCTTATGATAAAGAATATCCGATTTACGCGATTTTCATTATTATATAGCAAAAAAACGGGCAATAATTTTGAATTTTCGTCTTTGAAATACTAAATAAATAAATATTTAACAACATTTCACACAGAGCCATCTAGCCCCAAATTAAGCAAAGCTTGTACTATGGGAACTAGATAACAATACATAAATACTGACATATAAAACAATATAACCCAGACAGATGGTCCCACAACACCCAGACTCAGAACTAGTATTTGCGCTTTTTTCTGTGCACAAATACTTGTCCTGTCACGGGAATGGAACCCGCCGCCTCCGGGATATGAGCCGACCTGCTCAACCACCACACCATAGAAGCTGAGTATTGTATGAAGATATTATCTTGCTAACATTTAGCTTGAAGTTACCTCTGTCTGTGTAAATCACCTTTTCCGTGCCCTTTGCATACAAGTCATTGATAATTAGACACAACAAGCAATATTACAGGTTTCGTAATATAATGAAGCATCTTACGAATCGGAGACCGTCATTTGATTTGATACTGCCCATATATTGGTAATTACCTATACTAGGTATTGTATAAGCATAAAGCATATAAAAATATTTATTCAAAAACACATGAAAAAGGTTTTGTCCATGATTTAATACCTAACTACTGTAAGATTATGATCAAACGATGACTAATAGTGACGCTATCGGCCTAACGATATCGGTTCTGTCTGAGATCAGCTGGGCGATCACGTAAATCGATTGCAACAAATAGAAACACAAATTTGTATGAATTTGACAGTTTGAATACGCAGCTCATGATCCTGTTGAATTACAATCAAAGTTTCGTAATCACCCCCCAGATCATAAAGTCTCATTGCCCAGTAATTTCACTAGCTACAATGCCCTTCAAACCGAAACACAGTAGTGCTTGCACACTACTGCTTGGTGGCAGAATAACTGGCAAAACGGTGGTGCTCCCACCACATAACAGTAATATAATATCGTTGTATTCATAATAATAAGTAATTTTCAGTGTGAGATTAACGCAATTGAAATATGTTTAACACCCTTTTTAATGAATATTATTTAGGATTTTTATTTAGGATACCTATTTTCCTTCCATTGCTTCTCGAATAATGAGATTTGGATTGTTTACTGTTGTGCTATTTATAACTACGAAGGTTATTGAAGACGTTCAATAACCAGAATCATTGTATCAATGGTAATTATACTTTATCCATCTTTGAGATAATCATCATGCCCTTGCTTGATCATATCTATTTACAATTTTAATTCAGACATATTGTAATATTTTTCTAGCTAATTAAATATATTCTATAAGCAATTTTATAGACCAAACTCGTCATGAACGTGATCTTATTTATTCAAGTAGCAAGTCTGAAGTTATTCGCAGGTGCTATCATCATAAAACAAAACAAATACAACTGGTTTGTAACATCTACAGAAGCGCTACAAACGTGTTTAAAAAAGAAACGTATACCACTTTTTTATTTATTTACAAAACAAAACACTGTCTTCATAATCTCGTACAAAAAGAGCCGTATGACATATAACTTGCTTGAAGTATGCCAACAGCATCCGGTTTATGGGGATAACCAGGTCCATACGTGATCCGAGTCCGCAAATTGGCAGGCGTGCAACAACGTGTTATTTTTAGCAAATCATTCACATCATATTCCTTTATCAAATCAACCAGCGGAGCTTATCCAAAATTATGTATCTTTGTCAATAACAGATTTAATTGATATCGTCATCGCGGGGGGTTTTGCGAAGATGTCCAGAGCGTCAGTGCGACGGTGACGTCAGGAAAATCGAGTCGTATAAATAGGTCTGAGCGCCGAGTCCTGCCGCAGTGACCAGTGACCACGATGGGAGTTAAAGTGGTGCTCGTGCTTGCGTTGGCGGCGCTGGCCTCAGCGTCTATCGGCGACAATAACTTGGACTCGAACGATCGTAGAGTATCCTTCGAACCGGTGCTCGCTCCCCCACGGGGCTCTAAAACCCACGCCACAGATAGATCGTGGCAGTTCCCTATCCTGATTCTATTCTCGCAGCAGAAACCTTCGGCGTCAGTGCGGTCCGAGGCTTCTGCCAAGTCGCTGGAAGGGAGCCCTATCTATGTTAAGGTGAATTTCTTGTTTTGTTTATGCTAACAAGTTTTTACTGATTAGATTAAAGTGATTCTTAAAATTATATTAGGTAAGTTTATAACAAATATGTTCTTACGTAAACAAAAAGCATATTTCAATTATTCGTTTAGAAACGTCCAAAACGATGTTGTAATGTAAATTGTTTATATTTTACTGAGCAATTTTCGTCTCTGCAGTTCCTTAAAAGTTTACATACTTCGGGAAAATCTCAGGAGCTTGTTCTAAGTACTATTAGGAAAAGGTCGCACATCAGTTTGGATGGATTTATCGAACAGCAAAAATGCCTTACTTGGATTACTTATTATATGTTTTAAGATACCTAAAAGACATACCTAATTGGTCCTCTCTTTATTTATGTATTCTGTATATTATCTTAAAATGAAGTTGCATTTTCAACTTCTATTGGCATTGAGTGTTTGTACCTACATTATACGTACCTTCTATATAGAGCCACCTCGTCTTCGTAGCTTTTTACCAAGATTTTCGATAAAAAAGCGGTTCTTTACGAGTATTTTTAATACATAATGCAGACATCCATATTACTTTTAATTGTTATAAAAACTGAGCTTGTTGCTTAGCTTATCTTTTGCGGAAATCAGCACGAAATCGTAATTTTGCGTTAATATTATTTTAGATTTATATATGTACATGAATGATTAAAAATACCTAAGACGCTAATGTTTATTACACACTGACATTCATCAATTGACAGACAGACATTTTACATTATATTTGAAATGGCGTAAAATAAAATTGTAAAAAAACAATCTAATCTATATCTACCATCTATACATATTACTCGTATAATGAAACTGTTAAATCTGTATAATAATTGAATTTTTTTTTAACATTTTAATTGCAGTATATTTTTTAGAGAAATATATGAACCCAAATGTACATAATATGAACACTAATTTATTTTTTATTCTGTTGTATGTATTGTGGTGTTCTAGTGTTACCACTGTGTTCTTTTTTCTATAGTTATAATTAACTAGCGGCTTCGCACGGGTGCACATTTATTTTTTAAACATTTTGCCATAAACGTACAGTAAATGTAGCCTATATTAATCAGTGATAATGTAGCATTAAAATGGTGAAAGAATTTTAAAATCGGTCCAGTACAGAGCCAACTCGTTTCAAACAAACTTGCATAGAAACCTTTCCTCTTTATAATATTAGTATAGATTAAGTAAGTATTATATACGCATGTTTTTCAACATTGAAATTTGATGTATTTTTTGTTTACAGACACTTGAGGATCAAGCAAAGGAGGAAGGGCGGTCAAACCGACAGAAACGACATTTATTTTTAAAGAAGCATAAGCAAATAGGTCTGTCCTATGGTGGTAATGTTGGTCACGATAGTGGTGGCTTTGGCGGTGGCTACGGTGGTGGCTCCGGCGGTGGCTACGGCGGTGGCTACGGTGGTGGCTCCGGCGGGGGCTACGGTGGTGGCTCCGGTGGTGGCTTCGGTGGCGGCCACGGATCTGGTTCTGGCGGTAGCGGCTACCAGCATGAGAAACCTTCAGAGCTTATAATCATTATTAAGAAGGGACACGGTTAGTAATGGTTAGATCTTGATTACTTTATCATTCACGGAGATAGTTAACCAATAAAAATTACCAAGCAGTCAACCATTGGCTTGAAAGAAGTATGTATGTGTAGGTACGTGAGCATGATCAGTAATTATACGTACTTAGATACTCACTTGGGAACTTCCGTCGTGATGAAACAGCAGATATGGTATGTACGTTTTCAATTGAAGAAAAAAACGAATGTGCTTTAGACCACACGACTGGAGTAAAACTTCTTTAGCTCCATCTATCGGCCGGTAAAACTTTGTTTTTGCCTTGTTTGTGTTAATATCGCCATTTTGACAATTGTAAATTTATTATTTTTTTATGTTAGTGATGTGACGAGCTAGTCGTTCACCTGATTTTAAGCGACACGGCCGCCCATAACTATAATGTCACTCGGAACTCCAAAATATAAAGTTTCGCGTGACACTGCACTGCGCACTTCATCTTTATACATCAGCACAGTTTTTTTAATAATATTACACGACTGTGAGATCAGATCATAAATTCTCAATCGCCCAGTAATTTCACTAGCTGCAGTGCCCTTCTATCAGGTATCTCTATCAAGCTAAGACAAAACAAGAAGAAACACTGACTGTATCTGTTATATACCGTTTATTTGATGGCAGCATGAGTAGAGTCAAGAATCATAAAGACATCTGCTGCATAACTACAACTATTACACGGCTAAAACTCACGAGATACAGTCGAATAACTCGACCGGTGTTCGGGTAACTCAGCGCCGAGCCGCCACCACCGCCGCCGCGCGTACTCCTTGAGGATGGGCATCTTTATTGCCCGAACACCGGTCGAGTTATTCGACTGTATCTCGTGAGTTTTAGCCGTGTAATAGTTGTAGTTATGAGTACTACTCACGTCAGTTTCTATAATATGACATCTGCTGCGTCTGAGAGAGACAGTTTATTTCTATGGACATGGAAGTATAGATAATATTGATTGGAAGTTGTTATTCGTGACGGCTAATGATGTGTTTGGCACTTTTCAGGTCATGGCAGTGGTGGAAACTATGGAGGTAGCAATTGGGTCCCTCCTCCGAGTGGTGGTCATGGAGGTGGTTACGGTAGTGGCTATGGCGGTGGTGGTGGCGGAGGCGGAGGCGGCGGTGGCGGCGGAGGCGGTGGCGGTGGCGGCGGCGGCGGCGGCGGTTACGGCTACGGCGGCGGCGGCGGCGGCGGTCACTCATATTATTAGGCGGTTGCAGTAGTCGATACGGTGGTGCATCTGCTATACCACTGGCTACTGCTAATGGGTAAGGAGCTTAAGTAACTTTACACACAATGTCACACAGTATATCACATTTGTATCAAGCTATCAAACAACGCTTCTCATTGGAACACAACAATATTACATTTTTCTGGAGCGTTGTAGTCAATTGTTTCTTCTCAATTATATAGTGAAAAACAACGGACTAAGGACCGTATTACAAAACTAGTCGTTTATTGATGCTCAAGTCGAGATTCATTCGAAAATCATTCCGAGACTATTCTATAAAGAGCTCATATAAAAAATAAAAAACAAGTGTGCTTTAGACCACACGACTAAAGCAAAACTTTTTTAGCAAAACTCCATCTATCGGCCAGTACAACTTTGTTTTTGCTTTATTTTATGTTAATTTATCAACCAGTACAATTATGTTTCTATATTCGAACTACTGAAATAAGCCGGATTAAGTTTCACCAAGGAGTTTTGGCGGGGAAACGAAAAAGATCGCGTCGCCGAATTGTATTATTTTCCAAAACTTGTGTTATTTTCAATGTTAGTGTATAAAATTGGTGGCATTTTATTCGTTAAGTGCTGGATTACAGGCATGAGTGTGGGAAAGTGGTATAATGATGGTGAAACGTTGTTTTTCGTGTTGTTTCCAAAACTCCATAGAAGCTTCTGGTAAAGTTGCCACCACTTTACTAGGAGTATGACTTGACTAGATTATGACTTGACTAGATTATGACTTGACTTGATGACTTGGACTGTGACTTGACTAGACTAGACTAGATTATGACTTGACTTGATGATTTGGACTGTGACTTGACTCGACACATATATCTAATACCTTTTAACTTGAAATTTATCAATTACTTGACACTGGCTAAATACGCAAAAGTGTAGAGCCAAAACAAAAAAAAATGTCGCCATCTTGACACTTTTAAATTGTCATTTCACCGAACGTACACATATACAACATAATGAACCAAATTTTTAACTTTCGTAAAGAAGTTTAGAAGAAAATATAGTTTTATGTTATGAAAATTGTAAAATTATCAGAGTATGAACAATGTATTCAACTGTTTTATTTTTGTTTCAGATAAATGGAAAAGTACCTACTCAATAGCACTAGTTATCGAGAGACTGTGATCTTTTTACCTACGTGGGGCCGCTCTATATATTTTTACCTTACCTTTGCTTTACGAACCGTCCTTCTGAATATTGTAGGTATTAGGTATATACTTTAAACAACTATTGTATGAATTATTTCATGTACTTTGTTTATTTTATTATACTTAAAATTTGCTTCGAAAAAATGTGTAGTCTTTATAATATGAAACAACGTTTCTGATACATTATATTGTTGATTTGATTTTTGATTTTTCCAAAAGATATATTATAGAAATTGTATTATCTTATTTTTTATTTAGATATAAATAAAATAATAAAAATGTAAATAAAGTAAATAAAAATATAAGATAGTACAATTTATATTATGTGGAATCAGATGAATAAGTAGCGTCTATTACAATTTATATTCCAAAAGTTGATAAGTATGTATTATTATTTTTAATAGGTACAATAAGTTATGTTAGAAAATTACATTACTTTTTGAGTAATGTAATCTCTCTCTGTTACACAATGTTTGTCTCTGTGGAGATTCACACCAAAAAAGGTTTTCTCTACGATTTCTAAACAATCACTTACATTTATACATATTTCCAAACTTACAAACGCTTTGTATATAAGTTAGGAAATTTATGTTGAAGTTATAAATAAAGTGCTTTTGCATTTTCTTTAATGTTTTTAATTTATTTATTACGATATGGGAAATTATAAAGAAGAAGAAAGAAAATATATTTATTCAAGATATCAGATAACATTACATTTTTACAAGTAGGCACCCACGGCCGCAGCTAGGAAATGACATTGTGGGGCAATGCCCTACCTTGAAATCACAATGTTCTTCCTTAAAAATACCAAAAACTAAAATAAATGATTATAAATTGTTTATTTATAGTTTGAGATAAAAAAAAATCTTAGATCCATGCTCAAACCTGTCACAGAAATTATTTGTCTACGAATAGCTATTGAATGTGACGTGTGATATACATGGTGATTAATTTAGGAGCCCGTGCTTTGTGGTCAGATCAATTATGATAAAAAAAATTACTTCGCCCTACCTGTAACCGGAGCTGCCCCACCTCAAATTCGACTCTAACTACAGCCCTGTAGGCACCCGTACAAGACACACACAACAAACGATCATCATATCACACAACAAAAAAGAGAGAACCTAAAACATAATGTTGCGGGACGTCATGATATAAGGTCCCAACTCAGCATGCAATCAAAGTCGTAACACCTTAATAACAACATCCAATTTTGGCGGGAAAACGAAAAAGATCGCGCACCGCATTGTATTAAAACTTGTGTTATTTTCAGTGTTAGTGCATAAAATTGGTGGCAATTTATTCGTTAAGTGCTGAATTACAGGCATGAATGTGGGAAAGTGGTATAATTATGGTAAAACGTTTCTTTTCGTGTTGTTTCCAAAACTACATAGGGTAAAGTTGCCACCACTCTACTAGAAGTAAGACTTGACTAGATGACTTGGACTGTGACTTGAACTTGAGAATTAATTACTTGACACTGGCTAAATACACAAAAGCGTGGAAGCAAAACAAATAAAAATAAAACCCACATCCATTACATTACGAACCTCTAAAACACAAGAAATAAATGTTTTGTTTAAACTAATGGTTGAGAATATCATTTTAAGGTTTTGCTACACATAGGTATGTTACTTTTTTATGTTAAATATATTTTTATGAGCTAGTATCATAGCATATCAGTTTCAGTGTCACTCGGAACTTGTAAACAAACTCACTTTAATTCTGCTCCAGTTAATATTTACCTACGATCTTCCACTGTTTATCTCGAAAACTACTCCGAGGGATATAAGTCGTTGTACATACATTTTTCGAGGAAAATCTTTCAATAAATGTCATATCACTAAGATACCTATATCTTATATAATGTGGGCCTAAATAACATAATTCTGAAAAATATGAGATATTTTATTTATTTATAATGTCCACATTATCTTTGCTATTAATTAAAAAAAATTACAACGTTAGACATTATACGTTATAATAAATAAATAATAGTTACTATCTTATTCTGTGGTATAATTAATAACGGGTTTCAATGATTTAAACGTGATAGAAAAATTAAACTTAATAATGCGGGCATGCTAATCCCGGCGCAAAAGGTGATTATGACTTCATCTATCCACAATAACAACTGATTGCGTAGGAGTACCTATAGAAGCAAGTTTCTCAGTAAAACATATCCTTATTAATAATATTATCAACGCAAATGTTTACATTGTATGCATGTATGGATGTTTATTACTCTTTCACGCAAAAACTACTGAATGGATTTTAATGAAGCTTGGAACACAGATAGCTTATACGCTGGATTAATACAGACGATACCTTTTAATCGCGGCTGAAACCGCGGGGCGCAAATCTACTATATAAAATTAAGTCGGGTTTTCCTTCCTGACGCTATAACTCCAGAACGCATGAACCGATCTCCAGGGTTTTGCATTCGTTGGAAAGGTCTCGGGCTCCGTGAGGTTTATAGCAAAGAAAATTCAGGAAAAAATCAGGACAAACCAACATTTTAAGTAGATGGCGCCGGTGCGTGATACATTGTTTTTCGTATATTATAAAATGTTTAATAAATAAACGTCCACCCGAGCGAAGCCGGGACGGGCCGCTAGTAGTCTATAATAAATAGTAGTAAAGACACACAGATCGCGGAATTATACCAACTAATAATAATAATATCGTTACTTTCATGCCTTAAAAGTTATCATTTTATAAAGCGAACTTTAGTGTGTGATTGTGTAATAGGTAATATTTTTATTTTTATTTTAGTCTTATCAACAATATCAACGACAACAATGTATCAGTTGTTTGGCATGTCAAAAGAGAAATAATATTTATAGGCTTCGGGTTTATGCATGGCGGGCAAACTATAGGATTAAAGGTCTTCAGCATGCGCACCGGGCCGTGTCCGGAGTAAGAATGATCCGTAGTACACCGAGCGCTCCCTTTTTATAGCCAGATGGTGAGGGAGAGATGACAGCTACCGGTGCTGCCGCTGTAATAAATTTAAATGCTACCACAGAATAAATCACGGTACTGCCCGCTGCGCATAGAGTTTACGACTAGATGTTGCCGCCGTCATATTTAATTCCTACAAAACCAACGTAATTCTTATCAACGTTTATTTTTTTTTTATCTTTTTATTTTAATCGGTTTTTCAATGCTCCAATTTTTAAATAATTTTCTTAGAAAAAAATATAAAAAAACGCGAAAAGAAGTTATTTATTTTTGAAAATGGATATGAAAGTGATGTTTATATCATAATCACATCATCAGCTGGAAGACTTCCACTTGAACATAAATGGTATTTGTAATGGTATTGTCTTAATCCTTTGATTGTTTATTTTATTGCTATGGGTCTATTGCCTGAAATAAATCAGTTATTTATTTTTATTTTATAAAACACCACTTTGGACTCTTATCACAGGGGATTTGCCACACCACGGCATCAGGCGTCTTGGTAATCGCAAAAGGTTTTAATGTTGGTACCGAGAAGAATGTCGATATTTCCTTTGCGGACTCTTACAGCACCCCAGGAAGAGATGAGGTGTCCTATTAGCACACTGGGTCAGTAACTATTAAAAAAGTTACAGACAGACGGGCGACTAGTAAGTGTGTGGCGTTCGGAACGCGCCTTATCTGTGCTTTCCGAACGCACGACTTTGACGTTTGACAGATCGGTTCGCGCGCCAATTCAGTGAGGAATATATTTTCCCGCGGAGAATACTTTTGCTCCTGCAACTTAGTGTCTCTACAATTATTAATATTATTATTGTGATGTGCCTTTATTAGTTTATTTATTTTTATTATTTTATTTTTATTTTACCTTTTGTTATTGACCTTTTGTTACTGTCTAGTATTTCGCCTGATGGGAAGTGACGATGCGATCAAAGGTGTAGCATGCTAGCCAAGTAAATACCTATTCACTTTTCTCTTGAACACGCCCGGGACATATTTCGCCGGAAACATAGACGCTGGCAGTGCATTCCATTCCTTAGGAACGTAGAATCAAATCGCTTGGTACGAATGGGTGGTATTTCGACCACGAAAGTCTATGATTTATTGTGTTGATTAGAAGAGTACTACAGTTATATTTTTTTAATGAATCAACACTTAGACATCTATTAGCATTTAAAAAAAAGATTTTAATGATTACCTATAATTGCCTAATATCAATATGGATGATAAAGTTAAGAATCGCTTAAGTTTTTTTTTTCTACATGTAGGTATTTCACGCCTGCCATATTTATAAGCGCATAGACACACCAAACCGTTGCTGAAACATTGTGAACAGGTATTTATAGTAATGATATCATTGTATTTAATTAATAAAATATAGTAATGCATGTTCAGATTTTTCTGAGCTTATGATGATCTAACTTTTAAAGACTAAGGTCTTCGTATAATATCGGAGTGATATGAGTAATGATAGGTAAGTAAACTTAGTCATACTGTAAAAGTTAAAATGGGTTTTTTCGCATACAGAAATAACAATATAATAAATAATAACAATAATTATAATAATAATTATAATAATAATGACGCCCAATGATCACATACATCCTGGACTCTAATTAGAATTCATCTGTGTCTAGGGCCCCACAAACTACGAGGACCATGGTCCAACACCCAGACCAATATCAATAGTAGAATCTGTAGAATGTTTATCAAGGGAATCCTGAAGAATCCTGAGCGCAGTGAGGCAAAGTACATCACTCAAGCTTAAAAATAATGTTGCTCCCGAGGTGGACACTCTACTTTTTATCACCCTTTATGTGGTCGTTGAAGGACTCAACGTCCAAAAAAATTAGATTTAAAAAAACACCCTCTATGATAACATAAGGTTTAGTGCAACTTATTTGTATCACATTTTTAGCTCAATAGAGCACATTTTAGCACATTTTTGTTCTCCGGAGTGAATATAATACTTTACATGTTACTATTTTAGGAAGACATCATCATTTAATAAAACTAACCGAGACCCGAGTAAACAAAGGTAAAATTTATTTTGCACGTATTTTTTTCACACTCGAACCCCCAAAACACAAATGAACTTTTGTAATATGAGTGCATTTCAAGTCACGAAAGTTCAAATAGAATATTAGTCCTGTTGAAACAGGCTCTGTTGAACTACAGACACCTAAATGATTAAGTGAAAAGTATGCTTGTGTCAAAACGAGCGTATAATTTCATATCAGCCAGCAAGCAGTATTAACATAAAACAATTGCCGACAAGATGCGTTTGGTTTGGAATCGGTAACAGTTAATAGGTTATCAGAGATCAAGACTGTTGTAGGCAAACTCCTTTGTGCGTAATTACTAATTGCGTGACATTTAAAAAAATTAAAAAATAGAGTTTTGGCGGGAAAACGAAAAAGATCGCGTTGCCGCATTGTATTATTTTCCAAAACTTCTGTTATTTTCAGTGTTAGTGCATAAAATTGAGATATTATCAATTACTTAATGACACTGGCTAAATACACAAAAGTGTGGAGCCAAAACCAAACAAAAAAAATTTCAGTAATAAAATTCATACAAAACAGTATATAAGTAGTAGGATTTAATGATGAATCATCGATATCTACAATATAGTTTTAAAGATAAATAAGTTTGTGGTTTTTTTAAAGTTGTTATTTCTCGTATTATCCATCCGGTTATTTATCTATCGAGACCTTATTTTCTCAGAAATGGCTTGTATATAAATTATGAGGTTATACCTTATAAAATTCTAGCTTTTTTGATGTAATATAATTATAAGTAGGTACTATATACTAAAAAAAACATTATTTTTTACCTACCTTATATCAGGCGTCTTCAAAACCTATAGGGTTATATAAACTTCTTGGTACTTTCCACATACTTAGCACCATAGATAAATAACCTGCTTAGATTTTATAGTAGATTGTTTTTTCTCTATATAATCTGTGTGCTTAGAACACAGATTGTAACAGAAAAAGCAATTAGTTACTCTAAAAATTACAAATACAGATACAAAAACATTTATTGACTTAAATATTTTTCAACAGTTTATGTAGTGAATCTTCTCCTATTTAATATCTAGGTACATTTGATTTATGTCAGAGCGTGTGTATGTATGTGTGTGTGTGTGTGTGTGTGTGTACGTGTATGTGTATATGTATGTGTGTGCGTGTGTATGTGTGTGTATGTGTATGTGCATGTTTGTGTTTGTATGTATAATTATACAAAATATTTTTTTTTATGTTACTGTATGATTTGACGAGCTAGCCGTTCACCTGATGTTAAGCGCCACGGCTGCCCATAACAGAACAGTGTCAATCAGAACCCCAAAATAGAGTTTCGAGCAACACTGCACTGCGCACTTCATCCTGAGATATCAGCACAGTCTGGTAATAAGATTACTCGACTGTGAGATCAGATCATAAACCTCAATTGTCCCAAAAGTCTCAATTGCCCAGTAATTTCACTAGCTACAGTGCCCTTCAAACCGGAACACAGTAGTGCGCAAGCACTACTGCTTGGCGGCAGAATAACTGGCAAAGCGGTGGTACCTACCTAGACGAACTTTGCAACAAAGTCCTACCACCTAGTATAAATCAATATATAAATTAATTAGTTATTAAATATATATATATGCTAGCATGTTTTCTATTCCATCATAATCATAACTTTCTAGCCATTTGATTCTATGACTCAGAACCTTATATTCTAACCTTATATATTAACATGAGTAAGTTACCTCTATAAGTAAGTGCAAAAGTAAAAAGAAACATTTTTAAAACAAGCTTGTAATGCTCTGTAATAAGATTTGTATTCTTCTTAGCGAATCCTTAACAGATTGGTGCTTTAAAGAAATGACCAGTTAAAATATTTATTTCTTATCCATATTTCACGTAATCCATAAAAAACCCGCGAAATCAACATATTTTCATGCGGAGACCCAATTTGACATAAAGTCGTGATAGGTGATTTTCAACTTTAATCAGAGCGCTATAAAGATCCCGTCAAAATAAGGTGCTATAACGCGGCCTTAATAAAATAATATTTTGACAGTCTGTTGTTCTCGATAAAATCTTATCTGTTATGAGTTCATGACCTATTCGCTTATGACTTTAAAGAGATAGGTATGTCGGAATTTCACAAAGTATATACCTAGGTGAATCATTTTGTTGACTTTTGATATAGCTGCATTCAATAGATTTCATATACCTTACTAGCTTCTGCCCGCGGCTTCGCCCGCGTGGTCTATAGGAAAATAATTCAACCACCCATTTCAACCTCTTAGGGATGGAATTTCGAAAAACCCCTTTCTTAATGAATATTTACCCTTTACAAAAAACACACCCTCCAAATTTCAATTCTCTATAGGACCAGCGGTTTAGGCTGTGTGTTGATGATATATAAGTCAGTCAGTCAGTCAGTCAGTAAGTTCCGTATTACAGAACGATGCTCAGTCATCGATCATTGCTCAAGCAGAGATTTCATTCATAAAGAGATCAATTAGTGAATGAAATCTCTGCTGGAGCACCGATCGATGACTGAGCATCGTTCTATAATAAGGACCTTAGTCAGTCAGGACTTTGAATTTTATATGTATAGAAGATAATACAGCTGCTTTGTGCACATTGATTCGACTTACAGCGTAGGTTGTCTGCATTTGATAGAACAGCGCTATTCGATGCGCGGTCAACGCACGGCCTCAGGTCGACGCACCATCCGGCCTTGCCGACCTTGGTCTGATGCAACCCTCTGGATTATGTGCATCTGGACTGAGGGATCACATCTCATCTTATCTACAAACCAGGCTATCAATATTTAGCCTTATTTTGTTTGCGTTGGTAGGTCATTACAGACAAATGGACAAAGATGACAGACACCGGAAAGAAAGAAAAAGAAGAAAGACGGACAAACAGACAAACGAATAGCGAAGTGATATGGAACCCTAACCTTGATCATTGACAGTACGAGTCAAACAAGTTTAGCCTTGGGTTGGATAAACGGCGTGACCAGTAAAAAAGCCTAGTGTACTTTTATCAACCGTGTTTTTTTTGCCAGAGCATAATTTTAGCATTTATCATATTAGTAGTTATTGTCTAAAAAATATATGCGGCGTTGTCATGAAGACCTAACGGGTGACTGCAGACAGATGTATCCATCCAAACCTGCGACTCGGAGTGGGGTCCCGCACCCTGAGATACAAGTTAATTCTTAGTTCGGGGACGGCGACTTCACATTCGGGAAGCGGATGTGCGCGGAAGTGCGTCTGTCTGCAGTCTCTTGTTCTCTTGCTCAATTTATACCTGATGTATGTATTATTGCCCACTAGTGCGTTGGCCCTGCCTATAACTATAAATATGTAATATATTTCTGAAATAAAAACTTGATTGATTGATTGAATTTATCTGCCTCTAACCTAGGTATCAATTTATTTTTAGGTGGATAGGTACTCTTGGGCTATCGTCTGGATTAACCCAAAAGCCTGACCTTAAGGACTACAGTCCGGACTATTATAAATAGAAGCAGGAACACCTCTTCAATTTTCGTTTATTCTCCATTTTATTGGTAACTTATTTTCGAGTTTGAAAACTATCGTGTGTATGACATGTTTTGTAAGATAAATAACGGCTTAACTTATGTCAGTTAAAAATCTAAATCTATATAAAATTAAAAATGGTAACTTATTACTCAAAGACTGGTTGTTTGTACTGCTCAGCCGCCTGACTCACGCTCTCGTCCACCGCACAATTAGTGCTACCAACCAAAACAACAACCAAAAACAAATCTACCAACTTAATTCCGACAAGACCTTAAAGTAATGAAAATTTTCAGCAAGCGAGCGAAGACAAAAAAGTGGAGTACGGTCCTTAAATACTAGGACTAGATGGTTAGGTATCGGGAAGGTTGACGACAGCCGCGTCATAGCGTGTGTATGGTGGTTGGTGCTGTATACCTACCATTAATACAGGTCGGGCGGGGCGAAACCATGCGGTTGAAGTGTTGGCATGTTGTTGGAGGATTTTTACCCGGCATGGTATTATTATTACATCATGTCGGTGTCAGCAGTTGGCGGAACATCTGTTAAGGCTTTTAGGACTCAACACTGAGCCTACGAGTATCTAGCTCACAGCACCGTGTGTTCTAGACCTGAAAATCACATACGCCTTTTCCCATGGGAACTTCTAACTCTCCTATAATTAATACGTGTTGATCGTGGTAGGTAATTGTTATAGCCAAAGATACAATGACTAGGTTAGGGAGCATCTGGGAAGATAGAGGAATCTCCAGAAAGACTCATCTAATATGAACTCTAGCACAAATGTACTCTAGCAGATCTCGGGATTGAAGACCGGTTGACCGAAATGTGCCAGCGTCCTACGCTATTTTGGTGACACAGTTCGAAGTTAATGTGGAAACCTAGAAAAATTGATCCCCTGTGCGAATGTGTAGGGGAAGAGGTCACGTGGCAGATCCCCGATGATACTGATGATACAGATACGATCGAGATCAGCTAAGAGAAAACAAATAGTCCTAGTTTGGACCAATGGAAACATGGATGGAAGGATGATGACAATCTTCAGTCATGAAAGATCGATCGGAGAGAGTATGTATTAAAATACACACTACCCAGACCTCTCTCTCAGATTTCTACATCTGTGTGCGTAATTTCATTTATATCATTTCAGCCGTTTGGCGTGAAATTAGCATAAACAAGTTAACAGTGTACCTACGCCTTTTTTTTGAGGGGGGAAAAAGGGCATTTCCCAGGAGACAGGGTATGTGGGACTCGAACCCGGGGCGAGAAGGGGTCGCGACTGCAGTCCAGCCAACTCGCCCCCGGCGGGAACAGTGTACGCAAACATTAATACAGACATTTGATTTTTGTCAGGAATTCACTCTACTCTTATGGCTTTCACGCTTTGCACAGCCTGATAGATAATACTTACAAAAAAATACTCACAAATACCTTACGTGCTCGAGTAGCCTAGAACTACATTTCCTGCAGATAAATTAATAAGATACATTTATTGACATCTGGGGGTGATCATGGAACATTGATTGCAAAAGGAGAAATTTCATTCGTAATTTGAAAATTTTCTTAGTAACTATGCATATAAACTACGTTTTGAAACTGCTAAATTATTACAAATTTTGTTTGTTGCAATTAAGTTCCGTAATCGCCTAGCTGAAAGAAATGAACGAAATGAATTTACATTCTTACCAAGCCATTTTAGCCATAACTGTACTTACCTAGCCTATCCACTGCCGAACCGGTCCCAATGAAAACCTTTCTACGGCTTCTCACATTTTATTTACAGTATTATATTCGTGGAGTACGTAACCAATGGAGTACGCACCTGCTAAAACTTACTAAGTATTTAGGTACAGTCACTGGGAGTGGAAGCATTCTGGAAACATGTCGCGCACAAAATATAAATAAAAATATCGAATGGTCCTTAGGTATATAAAACTTTAGAATACTCAAAGTAAACTATTATTTTCACTTGATATTTGGCATTCGACCTTTTCGTCAAAACCATCGTATTTCTCGTAATATTGCCCAGACTGAGCAGAGGAAAATCGGCTCTGAATGGTCAGCGCACTTTTTTCCGTCGGTGAATTGGCCAATTGCCGATGTCAAATTCGAATCCTGAACTAAGTAGGATTGGGGAACTTACTCTAAAATTACATGTTTTAACGACGGCAAGGATTCATTTAGTAGCCAATGAAATAATGGTCCTTGTTCATATTGGAGAGGGGTAATATTTTATGTTGGGAAAGCAGCTTTTTGTTGTAGTACTTTCACGTCGCTTTCAGGTCAGGCTATTCAGTAAATATTTATGAAAATTACATTCACTGTGGATTCATGCCTATAGGTCATTGTTTGTCAAGGAACTTTAAAGGCACACATAATAATAAAAACATTACACAGTTGCCCCTCAACTTACTTTATCTTCTTGGAAAAAGAATATCTCCTGCACTGAACTTAATAAAATTGAACAGAAGCAAAAACTAGGTTTTTAAAGTATTACCTACCTACTACTAATTAAATAAGAAAATAAATTGTATTAAAGGTGATGCTATTCAAACATTTTGAGCTCTGATTTTTTTCGAGTATTGGTTGTGGTTGGTAGATTGATATTGATGCTTTTTGAAAGGCACATTGTAAAAAATTACTACACTGTTGTCATTATAAAACAAAACTATTGGATGTATAGACACTTGTTTTTAATAAGGACCCATATATTTGGGACCTTTTAAAAATGGGCTTAAGACGACTTAAACGCAATAATTTCGGACTGAGAACGAGATAGTAACATCTATATATTTTCCAGTTATTTTGATTTAAATACCAAAATACAAAACCAATTTTGATAAATCCTTGTTCCAATCTGAAAGTATATCCTATCAATTACAAGAAGAATTTTCGAAATAAGGTTATATATGATAAGATAGCAAACATTATAAAAAAATGAATCGGAGACCTTTATGAAGTCAATTTAAAACGCGAGTTGTCCCTATACAGTTATAATTTCAATTGTAATTTTAATTATAATTATAGAATACTAAAACTGCAGTCTCTCTGTCTGCTTTATGTATTTTATGACATTTTGGTATGAATATAGTTTGCACCCTGGGCAAAACACAGGGTTTTTATCAAGACAAAGTCCACGCGTCAGCCGCCGGGTACCAGTTAATTTATGATTTATTTATTCAAATTATAGAAATAATTACACATGAAAATTTACTACAGTGGCCGATAATCATCATGCAGATAGAAATTTCGAAAATTTCGGTTTTTCTATGACCAAACAGTGGCGGATTTGATCTGGTTCAGTGTCACAAGGAATCTTATTTTAATTACTTAGTACTTTATTTGCCTTTTGTTTGCTAATTTCAGTAAGCATTATGTCAAACATGGAACAACCATTGATGTAGGATCAGATTTTAGGACCGGATTTAAACGATATAATAGAAAATTAGATTATTTTGGTGTGATCATTTGAGAGCTTCCTTCAAAACAGTGGCTTAGATTTCCTAAGAGTTACTCAAAGTCAAGACTCGGAGAGAGCCAGAGTCAATGCTGGAAAAAACCTAGAACACTAAAGATATATTAACTGCATCATTTCTTAGTATTACTAAAACGCGATTCCAAATAACGTTTTGATAACGCTATCTTGTGCAAAACATAAACAAATGTAGGAATATATCTCTGGAAATGCTGATGCTTTTAATCCGGTTGTGCGCACGAGAGCATCACTTGCAAGCTCGCAGTCGCAGCTGAAACCCGCGCTACGCTAGCTACAATTTCGCGACTCTAAATTAAAAAATAATAATTTAAAAATTAAATTCCTAGTTCAAAATGCTGAAATCGCTGGCTTTGTTCTGTGTGGTTTGCTGTGTTGTGATTGGTAAGTCGTTTAGTTTTTATTTTCTTTTACATTTTTGTGAGTTATTCATGGCCAGTATTTTTATTCTTCGTCAATGTACTAATTAATAATTAATGTACTTTCTCTGTTCTTTTCCAAATGTTTGTATAGTTAAGGTACAAATACATAACTATAAAAACAGTAAGCCTACGTATAACGATATAGATATGTACTAAAATTGAACATTAGACACGCACCATTACCGAATTCCGAACATTATATACTCAGTACCGTAATATTCCGTAATCGAAACCTATATTTTTTACGACCGTATACAAAATCGTGATCGACGTACCCGTAACACTTTGTACTTGTAGCATCCCATTTAAAAACAAAAAGCTGTAGCAACAAAGTGGTAAAACAAAAACAAGCTGACACGCTAATTAATGTTTAAAACTTTATTTAAAGTGTTTAACGAGTAGGTGTTTATATTTATAGCCACGGTTGGGCCGAGAGCAAATCGTGATGAGAACAAGATGATCCTTTCCGCGATCGTGGCCGACCCGTCTTTTTGCGTAAAATGATGAATTAATTAAAAGCTATTCAACGAATAACTATAGATTAAAAGTTAAAGCATTGATACATCAATCAAGCTAATCGTTGAAAAGCTCGCCTTGTCACGGCTGACCGATTGCGAAATCATAGTACAAGCACTTTAAATTTTAATAAGGCTTTGAATTATCTTCGCCGAATAGAATAGATAAAAACGTGAAATCACAAGAAAACTTAGGTGGGCAGTTGGATGTTAATTATTAATTTAAAAGCATACGCGGGGACAGTGAAAATATGGGTCGTTTAATACCTGCAGCGCAATAACGGGTGCAATGCAAAACGTTTTAAAATGTAACCAGGAAATTTTGAATAAAAATGTCATTTGCCTTCGCCCTAATTTATTTACTTCACAATATTACATAAATAAAAAGGGAAAAAGGAATTTAAAATGCAACAAAATTAAAGAAATTATATGACCATTTCGCCACCGCATGGTAAGATTGCCAGAATACGTACCACCTAGACTGGCAGCACCTTTACCCAAGTTATACACTTTACTCTCACTACCATAACCGCAAAAAACTTTAATACAAAATTCCTTTCAATACAAAGACTATTTAGGTATGCTGATGCGCAGTAGGTACTGCACGTGAAAGATATAAGTGCAGCTAGCCTAGTGACTTGTGAGTCTAAAGTGCAAAATTGTCTGCAGTAAGTATGTTTGTTCAAAAAGTATAGGTAAATTTCTGGTGCCACTTTTAGAAATTAGCTGTCAGTTTTGCGAATCCTATCGGTGTATGAAACGGGTAGGCATTCCAGCCATCAATTTTATTGGCATAATATCTGAACAAAAAAGTTTCTTCTTCCTTATTATATCGCCAAATATTTTGAATTTAAGAAGCGACGGAGAGAGTTGAAAGTAAATATTTGTATCACCGCATCGCCGAGTTTTTTTTTTCTTTACTGCTTAAAATTATAAATCTTTAGATATACAACACCAATGATATTATTATATTTTATATTAAGTAATAATAACGTCCAACGATCACACACAGTAGGTACAATAATATATAGGTACAGACACAATGAACCTGGCAATACTACAGCACCTCGCCGATTAAAAAATACCAAACAAAAAAGCTCATTCGTCCAATAATATCTGTTACTCATCGGCCACTCATTTTTTTATATGAAGTTTTAATTTAGACAGGTACGTGTGCTGTAATGATATCATCCGAATACTGAGAAAGGTTCCAAATTGTGGTTAGTCAAATAAAATAAAAGATCTGATCATACAAAAAGTTATTGACGTAATCGCGAGCACTTTACATGAGAATAACTACTTAAGTAAGTACCTAATATGTAGGTGCTTTAGTTAAGTATAAGATAAATACAACGTTACAAAAATAATGATAAGTATCTTTGTATCTATAACCAGCTATTAACTAAGGAAAACAGCAATAGTTACCTACGCTATCAAAACGAGCTTTCCGTCGAAAATCGATATCCAAGTTCATTTTAAAACCAACGCTTCACATGTTTTCAACTACACCTGAGAACTCTGAATTAAATCAGCGATGGATGAGACGCTAGTCGATGTAACAGTTCCCCGCTGAAGTGCAGGTGGAATTTTATAATAATGCAAAAACAAACAAGACCAGTTGCGCCAGGCGGTCGCACACCAGTGGGCAGGACAATGACACTCCATTAAAGCCCTTGCGAAGATAGCACTTGTACCCGTGATGGGCTTATACACGAAATACCGGCTTCTATAATCATTATTTAGTTAAGTAGCTGATGCTAGCGGCATCGCACGCGATATAGAAATAAAAATAAATATGTGTTGAAATTTCACACAGCGCCATCTAGCCCCAAAGCTTGTACTATGGGAACCAGATAACTGATACAATAGTTAGATACTTTTTGTTTGTAAATACATAGAATACAATATAACACCCAGACAGAACAAACATCGATGTTAATAACACAAATGTTTGTCCTGGGTGGGAATTGAACCCACAACCTACAGCTCAGAAGGCACGGTTACTACCAACTGAGCTGTCAGTTACTTGTCCTTGCGTAGAGATAGGTAAAGACAAATAAACAAAGTTACGTTACTACGTAATTAACCCCGTCTTCTGAACTGTAGGCTGTGGGTTCAATTTCCACAGAAACATTTGTACGATTACATCGATATTTGTTCTGTGTCTGGGTGTCATATTGTATTCTATGTATGTATTTACAAACAAAAAGTATTTAAGTACATATTGTTAATAAATAAAATAAATAAATAATATTATAATGAAATTGTGGAAGTTTCTATAGGGCGCTGTCAGAATTATAATCAAGGTTGGATTTTCGATTCAAACGTTTTTCATTGTTCTATTTAAAGATATAACTAATTCTTAAATCACTAGATTTTTCAATACTTAAACGTGTGTTTAAGAAGGTTAAGTATCTACCTACCTACTTACTGTTTCACAGTAGAATCCCCTATAGTTAACTCTACTACAAAAACATGAGAAATGCTGTTATAATAAAATTATAATAATAATAAACAGTAGTAATAAAATAATAATAATAAACAGTAGAGCCTGCATGGCTCTATTTTTTACTTCTTTATTAGCGTCTTTAGGTTAATTTGATAAGTTGCCCTGATTCTCTTGTCTCTTCCATTAGGGGTTACAGATTACAGACGTCGATTTTTTTATATTCCACCTTGACATCATTAGAAAAAAATATTCGTTCATTTAAATTATTTATTATCATGGGGCTAACTTTGACAGCATTAGATATTGAACTTTTTTCTATACATTTCACAAAGTTATTAAAAACAAAGCGTCAAAGTCCACAGCACGGTACAAATTGAAATCAATAAGTGTATATGATATATATATAATCAATAGCGCCATTTCCGGATTCTTTTCAACGAATATACCTACAATACGATTACCAAAAAGGCGGTTATAATATTGTTTTTTTTTTTTTTATGGCTCGTGTATTTTTGAATTTTAATGTGTGATAAAGCTGGATTATTATTCGTTGAGTGTTCGTGAACGTGCACGAGTGTCGGCAAATGTTTCCAAGTTTTAAAACCATGTCTTTTCGTTTTCTCTTCAATGCTTCCTAGAGCCTTCAGTAAAATATCCACCATTTTACTGTGGCATTTTGCCTGACATTCTAGGACTTTGACATGACATAACCGTACAAAAATTCCATACTTGACATTGGCAAAATTATGGCTAAAAATCGATAGAAAGCCATTAAACGAAGAGAAGAAGTGTACGACAAGAGTTTTGGCGGGAAAACAAAAAAGATCAAGTTACCGCAGTATATTATTTTCCAAAACTTGTGTTATTTTCAGTGTTAGTGCATAAAATTAGTGGCATTTTATTCGTTAAGTGGTGGATTACAGGCATGAGTGTGGGAAAGTGGTATAATGATGGTGAAACGCTTTTTTTCGTGTTGTTTCCAATACTCCATAGAAGCTTCAAGTAAAGTTGCCACCATTTTACTAGGAGTATGATTTTGACTAGACTATGACTTGACTTGATGATTTGACACATTTGCGTGAAATATCATTAACTTGATAAATAATCTTGACACTGGCTAAATACACAAAAGTGTGGAGCCAAACCAAAAACAAAAAAAGGACGGCTCCATAGGCATAAAATAAGTACTACAGAACACAAGCACTCATTATTCTCATTAACAATAATACTGAAGTTGTTTTGACTTATTCAGATAAGAAAATAGGTACCTACACGAGTTGTAGTTTCTTATATAAATATAATGTTATAATTATTATTAAATAAATTCAAAGTTTCATTCAAAAATAACTAAGAAAAATAAAACGAGAGCACTATAATTTCTTAAAAAAGAAATAAAAGAAAAACGCACAAGCATTTTGAGCGCCGCGCCGCGCGCCGCCTCAGTTAAAATTGATTTTACCATTTGCCTGAGGTTTTTAATACCTTGTAAATTCTTGGAGCTCCAAAGGGCTAGAGAAATATAATATTAAAGTTTAGTGGAAGCAAAGACGATATAATAAGAATTTATATAGTCTTTGGTAGAAGGTAATAGCCCATTGTAGCAATATTGTGTAAGAATATTGATATTATCAGTAAAACCATTTTATTTACTACAAGTATCATTATTTACGTTAAGTATAATTATAATCATATATTAATTATAATTATTACTTGGGTATAAGGTATAAGTAATCTTTATTAATAAACTTGGCACGTATTACAGAACTACGCTCTGTCGTGAATCTCTGCTCAAGATGAGAATTCATTCACAAAATGATCAAATAGTGAATAAAATCTATACTTACTTGAGAATCATCCGATGACGTTGGTGGTAATGGTGATCAGGTAGTTTGATGATTGTGGTGGTGGTGGTGGTGATCATTATAAAGATATTAACGGAAGGATATTATCATGAATGGCGAAAATGGATGTGGATGAGTTTTCTATTTTTACGGTCACAACTTATGCAAACGCCATCCATTATTTGCGTTTAATATTTTACGAACGCTCCGTCTTGGAAAACTCTTTGTGTATGTACCTGTTTGAAATTCATACATATATTACATTATATATACATATATTTTGACATGAAAACAATAATTAACTCAAGCTCACATGTCCCTAATTCAAAGTCAAGTAAATGAAAGGTTCATTGAAAATAAATAACTATTTTTAATAAATTAACAAACGCCTTTTGCCGTATTGTAAACTTAATTATAATCTTGCCAATTAAATGTAAAATTAGGCTGCAGGTCAATGCAACCACAAAACACAGAATACTATACTTGCCACAAAGTATACTGAAGGTAATAACGAATTTTCTGCCTGAAACATTAATTAGGCAAAAGATGCCGAAAGCAAGAAGTATTTCGATAAAATTATTCGGACGTACGTAAATACGGTATAATTCTTGGTATAATTCAGCTCAAATGGAAACAAACTTTGCTGACTGCGTAATAAAGATCAAAATAGTATCCATACAAAAAAGCAATTTAAGTGGAGTGTACTGTATACTCAAAAAATGAAATGAGTACAGTTAACATTTTGACAAGCAAAAAATCCAACCTTGAGTTAGCGGCGACACCGTTAGATGAAAGCTGGTACACATTCACAAACTAGCTACTGGGTATATGAGAAGCGTATAATATAGGGACCTACTTAATAATAATTAAACTGCATGATATTAAACTCAATAAATCATGAGCTCATCTTATTTTCTGCTCGTGTGCATTGTCAGTCCAAAGTCAGCTGCTGGGCGATCACGATACTTCATTGCAACCAATAGAAACGTAAATTTGTATGCATGTGACAATTTTAATACGCAGTTAATGTGCATAGTTTTTTTTTAATTTATTACACACATACAAAAAACAGGGCTTTGTCGCTGTGCGACCACAATCGCCCAATCGATTTACAACAATCATTCCTATGTTCTACTGTGATTTTTAAGTAATGTATACAGACTACAGGCTTCTTTTGACAAGGGAGATGATAAAATACTGTTGCATTTGCACCCCGTCGTCGCCGCCCGAGACACGTCTTGAGCGACCCGGATGATCCTATAGCAGCCGTAGTATCGGCTGCGCTAGGATCACCGGACCAGTCTAGGCTAGTCCCTTCTGGCTCAGGTACCGCTTTCGGCACCGGTATAGGATACCAGCGTAACACAATCAGACACCGACCCCGCCGGCGAGGTCGACGTACCCCCCGTAGGTTAGCTAGAACGGTCGCGACTTTCAATAGGGTCCACTCTTCCAGTGGACGTAGTCTTCTCGATCCTCTTATCCCGGCAACGGCCCAAGCCGAGGCTCGCACCCCAGGGGTGCCCTTGAGCTAGTTGCCTCCCACTTTTGACGGCTGGGCGCCCTAAGCGCCCGCCCTCCCGCCCGGTGACGCTGTAAAGGTCGATATAGACCAACAGCATTAGCTCGTTCAAAAAAAAAAAAAAAAAAAAAAAAAAAAAATATACTGTTGCATAATCCTATATTAAACAAATTGTCGGTTCCTAGAATACTTGTCCTTCTGTCACCGGCATTCCAAATGTGCATAGTTAGTATGTACATTTCTCCTGTTGCATTGCTATCAAAGTCTCGTAATCACCCCCATCTTATGTCCCCAAAACGTGACACTTTAGGCTACTTTTAATATTTTTGACAGGTCCGATAGTAGATAGCAGTAACAATAAATTAGAAGGTTCTTCATTCCATAGTATTCCCATTTTTATATTATAAGTTAAATTTGTTGTTACTGTCTCCGTCATTTATAAACCGATTTTTAAATTCTTCTTTTATTTGAAAGGATTTTCAGATTGGTCACATAGATTTTTTTTGCAGAATTGTTTTTTTTAAATGTTTTATGTATACTACATTTTTAACTTATTCAATTTATATCCATTTTAATTATCACTCTTTAAATTATTCTTTAAAAAGATGATATTATCATCAAGTATTTTTCAATATGAAATTAAGGCGATCGTAGTCGGTTTAAGGCTAGAAAATTTTGATTAGACTATTTGGCGAATAGTCCAATGTGAGTAAGTTAATTTTATCGTTATAACGGTTCAATTTCCGCTCCAAAAACTTGGAATACATGTCTGCGGGAATATAGCAAAAGTTATCGACACTGACCTCATAGATAGTCGTTCTATAAATGCCGATTTAATTAATTTTTATTTTTGTCTAGCTAATTTACGAGATTAATACGATACGGGGTTTTAAGAATAATGTCTGTTATACTGGCTGGCCCGATATCTCTGTTGGTAGTAACCCTGCCTTCTGAACTGTGGGTTGTAGGTTCGATTCCCACCCCGGACAAACATTTGTGTGATGAATATAGGTGTTTGTTCTGTGTCTGGGTGTTATTTTGTATTATATGTATATATTTACAAACAAAAAGTATTTAAGTATTGTATCAGTTATCTGGTTCCCACTATACGAGCTTTGCTTAGTTTGGGGCTAGATGGCGTTGTGTGAGATGTCCTCACATATTATTATTATTATTATATTTTGGCGGCCGACAGATATCCCTCCGGCCCAAGTACACAGGTTTACAGGCAAGTTTAATTTTAAAATACCAAGGGAGATTTAATAATAAGCCCTACGATACATACATAAATCCTGGACCCTTAACTGTCCCGTGACTGTGTCCCGAGAACTACGAGGACCACGGTCCCACAACACCCAAACTCAGAACCAGTATCTGCGCTTTTTTTTCTGTGCACAAATATTTGTCCTGCCGCAGGAATCGAACCTGCCGCCTCCGGGTTATGAGCCGACCTGCTCAACCACCACACCACAGTGGCTGTTAAATCTGAACGTTAGGTTTAGGTTCTAAAGTAAAACAAAAAATCACCCATTCAAAAAAAACGATCTATCCGTGTACACACCGTGTATATGTAGCACACCTACGCTACAAAACTCACGGGGAGCTTGTTTTTATTTCACAGTACGTACTATTATTGATTCTGTGATACAGAGTTTAAAGTTTCTAATGCAATTCCATCGAGCACTCTCCGAAACGCGTGTTGTAAAAAACCTACAGGCTGGTAACCTTAAGTCAGTGTTCGAGGTGTTGGAGTTTAGCTTAAAACAATTTATCGCCGCCAATGACCTTTAAGACTCGTTTTTGTATTGAGTCGATCGCTTCGACCGATACTTAGCCGAACCATCACAGAGATAGCTGAAAAGTATTCTACACATTACCAGACACTATGCCGATTCTTTGTCGCATTTATACATATCTTAATATATAAAAATGAATCTCTATTTCCTTTGGTCGTCCATTCACGCGTGAACGGATGGAACTTTTCTTTTTCTTTCTTCTTTCTTTTTCTTTTTCTGATGTGTATATATACTGTCAGGTTCTTATGAAAGAAAAAAAATTAGGAAAGTTTAGAAAAAATTACCACGCAATCACACGGGGTACAGCTAGTAAATAATAATAATAATCCTACCTACTACATTAGTACCTAGTTTATAGTTACTTCATTCTTCGACTGTTCCGGTAGCTCAGTTGGTAGTAACCCTGCCTTCTGAACTATAGGTTGTGGGTGCGATTCCCACTCAGGACAAACGTTTGTGTGATGAACATCGATGTTTGTTCTGGGTCTGGGTATTATATTGTATTCTATGTATGTTACAAACAAAAAGCATCTATCCCATAGTACAAGCTTTGCTTAGTTAGGGGCTATACGGCGCTGTGTGAAATGGCCACAAATATTTAATTTTTGTCTCTAGTGAGGTATACAGTTATCGTCCCAAATAGTTACTTATGTATACTAAACGCCAGAAAGTAATTTGACATACCTACTATGCGTGTACAAGTAGTTTTACTAACCCATATAACTCCTTGAACCCTACACATTCCAGTCAATCTAAGCTATCCTAATAACCAATCATAGCCAAAGACTACGTAGGAGAGACTTCCATAGACTATGTTTTGTGCTATAGACGGGAAGTGCAACAGAAACAGTCGTAAACTGCTAGATAATTGCATAACGGTGCACGAATCGTTTTATTGCTGTAGACGTCGAGATTCTAACATAGTGGTAATATCTACCTATCTCTATTATGTACGATCACGTCTCTGTATATTATATGAATGTTAATTTTTTTTTTTAATTTGTTTGAGGACATTTCACACAGCACCGTTTAGCCCCAAACTAAGCATAGCTTGTATTATGGGAACCAAATAACTGATACAATACTTAGATACTTTTTGTTTGTAAATACATACATAGAATACAATATAGCACCCAGACACAGAACAAACACCTATGTTCATCACACAAATGTTTGTCCTGGGTGGGAATCAAACCCACAACCCACAGTTCAGAGGGCAGGGTTACTACCAACTAAGTTATCGGGTTAGTCAATTACTTACACCTTGCTTTTAGACAAATAGAGGAAATATTAATATTGTGTTTTGATTTTTGGACCCGTATTGTTACGGCTACAACGAAACAAGGCTTCTACTTTCAATTGCAATTTACATAAGTATTTAGGGGAAAAAAGTGCGGGACAGTCTTTGGGGACTGCCGATATAAGTGAAAACTAGGTAATTTGGACATATAAGCTCATGCGATGCGTACGGTGACGATGACGCGAGTTTCACGCTTTTTGTTTATCAATAAATTACACGTATATACATAGTATATATATATATATAGTTCAATGGAAAGCGTTCGGTGACGATGACGCGAGTTTCACGCTTTTTGTTCACCCGAAAATTTGCTTAAAGCGCCTAAAGAAATTTTCAATTCAAACTTATTTACGCAACAACTAAGCAAGATTTTAAATCGTCGAAAGGTCAAGATTCTCAATGAAGAAAAAGGAACATCTCAACAATAGTTGTTTTTAACAATTTTTGGTCTGTGATGTCATCAAACAAAAATTGTTTAGTCTCAGACTATCGGACCAGTTGAACGACCTCCAGTTGCAAGGAAAGCAAGTGGCCGACAGCCTAGCTATTATCTAGGTACGTGCTGGTTATTAGCGAATCTGCGATGCACGGATGCGCTTGCGATGACGCGATCCGTAAGCGCAGCATCCGCGAATTATGCCGTAATGGCTCCCCGACCAATGGAACGAGTAGAATGACAAATATAGAACCGTAATTGGTTTTATTTTTGTCACGCACACAAACTTCACAACTCTTATAATTGTTACTATTAATTAAAAGATTTATCACATCTCTTCTTTTGTAGTTTTGTGTACACTTCGCAGAAATAATTAGAATAAAATATGATCAAGACAACGGCTTAATGATCAAAGTTGACATAATACATACAAATTGCAATCAAACCATGAAATTTCGAACAGTACAACTCAAACGAATCCATCAGCGTTAGAAAACCACAAAATGCTGAGAGAGATGTTTATTGGTTGTGGGTTGTGGTATTTTTAGGTAAACATAATATATTAAATTACCATTTCCTTGTTATGATTTTACAGTACCAATATTACATACAGTATACCCACTCAACAGTTTAAAACGTAATCAATTTATCTATCATATTCCTAATGCCATGTTAACCATTATCTATTTCCCGTTTTAATCACCAGGGACTAAAGGGGAGCCATTCATATACGAGACGTTTAGTCTACAGAATCAAATATAAGTGGATTTTAGTCCCGTAGATTTTTAGAGGAGTGATAAAGAAGCTTCTGATAATCCATACAATCTTAAATGTCTCAAACTGACAATTCATTGTAACAATTTATCCCGTGACGGCTCGCGCCTATCGTGACCAGTGAAACTGTTGCGTTCAATATCCACTTTCTTCTGATGTGAGAGTTTGGCTAATTGATTATACAAGACTGCCGGTAATAGCCATAGGTAGTTTAGAATAAAATTGCAGTTTCTTTACTGGTACAAAAACAATAAATGTTACCTAGCTGTAAAATTTATGCCTGATTATTTAAACACTTTGCAACTACAAAATTTTCATCCATAACTCATCCATTCATCATCTTTAGTCAAATGAGTTAATTTATTGTCTTTTCACATTTGTCTTAACAACATTGCTGGGCAAAATCCCTTATGATTTATGAATTCCCAGTCTCTTTGTCTCTGTATGTACGTAGTTCCGCACTGCCGACAAAGATATTTAGAGCATCAATCGAAGACCGCCGCGGTATCCCTTTTTTTTGAGTGGGGAAATGCCCTCGCACTTCCCTGCCACCATGGGGATGATGGCAGGGGGTATATGGGACTCGATAACCCCCCCGTGATCCGACCGCCGCCAGGATAGGGCGAGATGGAGACGCACTGCATTAACCATCTCGCCCCGGACCGCGGTATCCCTTTTTTTTTTTTTTTTGAGGGGGGGAAATGCCCTCGCACTTCCCTGCCACCACGGGGGTGATGGCAGGGGGTATGTGGGACTCGAACCCACTAAAACCCCCCCGTGATCCGACCGCCGCCGGATGGGGCGAGATGGAGACACACTGCATTAACCATCTCGCCCCGACGGTAGGCCCTTCCGGGCCTCTGCGCCAGTGGGTGGGCAACCTTCCACCTCAGTTGCCCACCAGACGTGTGGGGCCATGTAAGTGCAGCGGAGAGACCCCCGACTCTCCGCCACTGGCCCCACTACGGGGGATGGAGAAAGCGCTCAATAAAGCGCCTCCTCCGTCTCCCCGCCCGTCTGCGCCGGAGGGGGTCAGAGTTGGTATTATCCTCCCTGACCCGCTCCGCGGCCTCCTTCTGCATCATCACCCTCTCGCAGAAGGAGACCGTGGCCTGCCACGCACTCTCGCTGCCGAGCATGGCTTTCACCACGCTAGGCAGCGAGAGGTCCCGGCCAACAACCGCTGAAAGTGTGCGCCGCTCGGAGTCCCAAGCAGCACACACCTCCAGCGTATGGGGCGCCGTGTCCTCTGGCGCCCCACATTCGTGACAGGCCGGGGTCGCCTCCCGTCTCGCGATTTGATGCAGGTACTTTCCGAAACATCCATGCCCGGAAAGCACCTGCACCAAACGAAACGTCAGCGACCCAAAGGGCCGCCGCACCCACTCCCGGAGGACCGGGCGGATGGCCTCCACCGTCCTCTGTCCAGGGACCGGTGGAGCCAGGTCCTCCGTCCACCGCCACAACAGGGCGGCCCGCGCCTGCTTTCGCAGGCGCTTGACCTCCCCCCACGCTGGGGGCTCTCCACGGGACCTTCTCGCCGCCACGAAGGGGTAAACTTCGGCGAGGGTCTCCGCTTCAAGCTCCCAGGGGGGATCACTGGCCAGCACACAAGCCGCCGTCCAGGACACCGTCCGGTATCCGCGGATCGCCCTCGTCGCAATGACCCGCTGCGGACGTCGCAGCAGGGCCTTGTTATTGCGACCGAGGGCGTCCACCCAGACCGGTGCCCCGTACATGGCCATACTCCGGATCACTCCGGAGTACAGCTGACGGCACGTGGCGTTTGGGCCACCCACGTTGGGCAGCAGCCTCCCCAGAGCGGCGGCCGCTCCTATGACTTTTGGGGCCAGTTGAGTGAAGTGGGCCCCAAAAGTCCACCTCCCGTCCAGGATGAGACCCAGATATTTCATCTGGGTCCCAACCGGGACCGGGACACCATCCAGAAGCACCCGCGTTCCTGGAGGGGGTCCCCCCCGAGGCCCGTGGAACAACAGGGCCTCGGTCTTGGAGAGGGCAACCTCCAGTCCCAGGGAGCGGATGCGGTCGACCACGAGGGTTGTTCCCACCGTGGCCAGCCGCACCGTCTCCCTGAGGTCCCTCCCCTTGGCTACGACCAGGGTGTCGTCTGCGTAGCACACAACCCGCATGTTTGCAGGCAGCGTGCCACGCAGCACCCAGTCATAGCCAACCGCGGTATCCCTAATCTATCTGAATCTAACATCCATTTCAACGAACTATGATTCCTATAAAATATGCTAAAACTGTTCAAGTTTCCAACATAATTATTCATCTTTTCAGACGCGCGTCCTAAATGGCAGGTGCTCCCAGCGGTACCTGGATACGTGCCAGTTTACATCCGCACAGGCGACACCCCCCTCGAAGAGATTAATCTTGAGCTAGCAGAAGCCTTCCACGCTCTTCCAGCGGGCAGAAGCGCCAGCAAACTAATCGATGCCTCACCAGAAGTGCCAGAACAAGCCGACCAACCTAGAGACGATATTCCTGTATTGCCTGATGAAATCTCAACGGTCGACCATCGCCCGTACGAAAAGAAGATTCTGGAAAAGAAAAAGAAAGCCACTGAAATCACTAAGCCTGTTGAGCGTAGATAGTCATCGAGTGTAAAGCATTCGACTCTTACAGCCTTATTAATAAACACGAACTAGCTTTAGACTAGTTACACCATTTTTTGTCTCTTTCGATCCAGCTAATTATTCCAGTAGCAAAAAAGGACAAAAGCTGAAGTAACTAATCCGAGACTAATACCCGTTTATTAATAAGGCTGTTAAAAAGCAAGGACTCGTTAAGGACTGAAGGACTTAAAGGCGCAAAATAGAATCACTTACCTGAGTACACTCATGGATTCGCCGAGCCGGCGCGGCGGCTGCGTCTTTCTATAGCGAAAGATCGTTTTATAAAGTAGATATGCTTAATCGCATACTCACGACAAAAATGAACTGTACCTTTGGTCTTACTTCCTTTTTCTTTTGCAACGGTCCCTTTAAATGTAAAAGACGTCCAAAACAATCTTCAAGATTAAAAAAGGACGGTAAAATAAGAAAGTTATGAGTCGGATCTAAACTTATTACTAATTCGCAAGAATTAGTAATAAATTTAGATATTGACCTTGCCATTCCACTTCATTTATTAAAGTTATTTATTTAATTTACTATACAACAACGAACAAAACGTACTGTTGCTTGTAAGTATAATAATATTTATGTTTATATATTATAAATAAGTATAAATTATAGGTACCTTTACACATTTTTGCATTAAATGTCATAATTTATACGTGATTTCGTTTTAATTTACTTTTAATAAGAATTCATTAAACATTTAAATATGACCCGTTTACTGTCACTTGTCATCGTAATGGATTAAACTCAATTTACTTCATTAAATTACTTATATCATTGAAAAGCAAAGGCAATTGTATCACATTAATCTGATAATCAGAACACATAGATTGGTTACAGTTTATAATAAGCACTGTAATTGAAGGGGTGAGAACAAAAAGGGTTCAACTGTTTTTTTTTACAAAATGACTTATCTATATTATATATTATATTAGGTATCGTTGGATTCAGCGTGAAATCATCTACAATTATACATTCTCAAAATACCGAAATGAGTCATAAATCTCGAGATTTTGAGTCTAAAAACGATTGACACAGAAATACAGTTCGCTTAGCATAAAAACATTATTATATTTATAATATTTTAACAGTAATTGTACGTATTAATACTATATTGTGTTAAAAAGAGTTAATACATTTTCAAGCAACTGAAACTTACATAAACCTTTTCTATTACCTTATAAGCACTCTACATAAAAAGAAACTGTTGAAGTTTAAAGTCAATTTTCTCGAAACTATCAATTTGACAGTTAAACCCTTTTTATTTTCAACCCTTCACTGGTCTGTCTAAATCTAAATTTTGGTTAGGAAAATAAACGTGACTTTCTGTAAAACTTTTGCTTTACACAATAAACTGATAAACAAGATTTTTTTTATAAGTTTTCAATTGTAGCCAGAGATACGATAGCAAAGGAAGTCTAAAGTTTTATCAAACACATTATTAGCTGTGCGAACTAATGTAGGTCAGGCAGACAAACGCATCATATTCATACCTATTATTTTTATCACGCAAGCAGTCAAGGAGTGGAACGCTTTATCGGCGTCTGCTTCTCGATAAACACAAACTTGACGTCTTCAAATCAATAGCTAATCAATTACGTAACATGACTAAAACGTATAATTTAATTATTCAAATGTTTTAACAGTTGCTTGCAGTTTATATGCATATACTTAAAAAATCCTATCGAAAAATGGATGTGCTGCAAGTTTATACTGTAAAGATCAAACGCCCCTCAAATAATGGAAAAAATCCGTCAGTACAAAAACTTTGCCTCATGAAAAACAGTTTAATAATAATAATATGTGTGGACATCTCACACAACGCCATCTAGCCCCAAACTAAGCAAAGTTGTATTATGGGGACCAGATAACTGATACAATACTTAGATACTTTTTGTTTGTAAATACGTACATAGACTTCCCTCAAATATGGTCGAGGAGGGCGATGGCTGGAACATGTGTCAAGCTCGTGAACGGGTGCTGCTTGCGGAAGCTGGTTTGCTCGGTGGTGTACGCACAATTAGAAATAAGTACTTATGTTTATGTGTTATTGGCTGTATTGTCTTCCCTGTATTATATATATGTTCATGTTAATTATAGGCTTAATTAATAAATATAAAAAAAATGTAACAAAAAGCACGGACCTAGGTGTCTGTGGAAATGCAGTATAAAAAAAAATTAAAAAAAATACGTACATAGAATACAATATTATATTTAAATAAACAAATTTTATGGAGTAAGATTATATTCATCATGATGTGGCTTAAATTTACAGAATACGCAATACAGGTACAAAGATTCACTCCGCAAATACATTTATACAAATAACGACTCTTGCTACAACGCAATACAGTGCATTAAAGCTCGCACAGCTACAACATTTTATTTCAACTACGACTCGCCTAGCCTCTATTTCTTTTACGTATCTTTTATAGTTAGACCACCGCTTTGCCAGTTATTCTGCCGCCAAGCAGTAGTGAGAAAGCTGTGTTCCGGTTTGAAGGGCACTGTAGCTAGTGAAATCACTGGGCAAATAAGAACCTGATCTCACAATGTAGTCAGCTTATTACTGGACTAAGATGTCTCAGGATTCCGTGCGCACTGCATTCAAGCAAAACTTTATATTTTAGAATTCCGAGTGACACTGCAACTGTTATAAGCGGCCGTGTCGCTTAACATCAGGCGAACTAGCTCTTGTCATTTATTAACATACGTTTAATGTGTGACTGAAGTCGAATGTATCATATAGTATATAAGTGTGATCGAAGTATCGCAAAATGAAATCCCTAGTTACGTATAGTTACCGCTAGGGGCGCTGTGCTGTCATAAATATTCTACCACAGGAAAAATAACTAAGCTCGCGCCCACTACAGCTTGGAGAAATAGTATTCTATGCACTACATTAATAACAATTCAGTGCCGAGCAATAGGCGCCGGCGCAATCACTAAAGACAAGACTGGATACATTTTGTCATCTACGCAGGTAAACAATGAGATTTAAAACGTGACACACTTCAATGGAGAACTTTTAAATCTATTGACCACCAGGGGCCTTACCGCGTAAGTCTGGTGGAGATCGTAATCGTGTTCTCTCTCGCTCGCACTCGTGGACTTGTTGATTGGCGCGAGCAGGATGGCAGGCGAAGTCGATTCTTAGATCGGTTATGCAGTAGGGGTGCAAGTTTTATTGGTTATATCAATGATAATAATAATAACATCACATATATCCTAACCAGGATTCCTTGCGTCTAGGGACCAGGAACTACGAGGACCATAGTCCCACAACACCCAGTCTCAGAACAATTATTTGCGCTTTTTTTTCAGTGTACAAATACTTGTCCTGCCGCGGGAATCGAACCCGCCGCCTCTGGGTTATGAGCCGACCTGCTCAACTACTACACCACAGAGACTGACAGAATCAATAATTTAATAATAACAGACACGTAATTTTTAATATGTTAATACATTTATTAAAATATCAGAATATTTTAATTCTTCTGATATAGCTAGGGAAAAAAACTTTAGTTTATAGCTGTCATTGTACAAAATTAGGCTTCACACGTCAACATCATAAATCCTCACTATATTTTTGATAATAACTTGAGAAATACTGGAAATAAATATCATATTTTTTTATATGAGCTTATTAAATAATCTCGAAATGGGTTTCGAATTTCGACCTATCAAAGGTCGAAAAAAAATCATTTGTAATGCAATGTTTATAAAGAATATATTACAATAATAAAAATAACACATTAATTACCATCTCAGCCTGAAGGCAAACACCTCTGAACATAGGCCTCCACTTAGAGAGGCTGCTTGGCTTCTGAATCTATCGCTTCCCTGCAGCTTTGCCAATTTTTTTATGTTAAGAAATGACGTGACGAGCTAACCGTCCGTCTGGTGTTAAGCGACGCGGCTGCCCATATTAGCTGCAGTGTCACTCAGAATCACACTAATATTATAAAGTTTGTATGTGTGTATGTTTGTTACTCCTTCAGGCTCAAACGGCTGAATGAATTTGGAAGAAATTCGGTACCAAGATAGCTTATACACTGGATTAACATATAGGCTACATTTTATCCCGGAAAAGTGAAATTTTCCCGTGGGATGAGCAAATAATTAAAATACCTTTTATTTGCGGGTGAAACCGCGGGGTACAACTAGTAAAGTATAGTTTCGCGTGACATTGCACTGCGCACGTCATTCTGAGACATCAGCACAATCTAGTAATAAGATTCCTAAACTGTGAGATAAGTTGGGCGACCACGTAACTCGATTGCAACCGGATGAAACACAAATTGGTATGGATTTGACAGTTTGAATACGCAGTTTGTGTGCATAGTATGGAAATTTCTCCTGTTGCATTGCAATCAAAGATTCATGATCACCCTCCAGGTCATAAAGTCTCATTTGCCCAGTAATTTAACTAGCAACAGCGCCCTTCAAATCAGAACACAGCAGTGCTTGCACACTACTGGTTAGCGGCAGAATAACTGGCAAAACCTACCTAGACGAACTTAGCAGAAAATTTCTATGCAAAAATTTCCATGTTACACCTAGGTTGACTGGGTGATAATGCTCTCTAGCATTAAGTTCGCTTTTGTACCTACATTTGTTGTTTGTGGAATAAAGCATTTTCTATCTATCTATCTATTACTATTTACTAGGTGGTAGTACTTTGTTGCAAAGTTCGTCTAGGTAGGTACCACCGCTTTGCCAGTTATTCTGCCGCCAAGCAGTAGTGCGCAAGCACTACTGTGTTCCGGTTTGAAGGGCACTGTAGCTAGTGAAATTACTGGGCAATTGAGACTTTATAATCTGATCTCACAGTCTAGTAATCTTATTACCAGGCTGTGCTGATGTCTCAGGATGATGTGCGCAGTGCAGTGTCACTCGTAACTCTGTTTTGGGGTTCCGAATGACACTGTTCTGTAATGGGCGGCCGTGGCGCTTAACATCAGGTGAACGACTAGCTCGTCACATCATTCAGTAGCATAAAAAAAAAAATTAATACACTTTAATTTTGTAATTATGATCTCCTCATTGTTAACATTACATTTATTTCCCAAATTATAGTCCTCAAGTTTGTGATAACTTCCTTCAACTGTTTATTCTTTAACACCACCTGTGGACAAAAAATATTCCTATTAGACGTTTAAATCACACGAATATTATAATGGCGAAAGTTTGTATGTGTGTATGTTTGTTTCTCCTTCACACTCAATAGGCTAAATGGATTTTAATGAAATTCGGTACCAAGATAGCTTATACACTGGATTAAAATATAAGCTACATTTTATCCCGGAAAAGTGAAATGTTCCCGTAGGGTGAGTGGTGGGTGTGGGGTGAAACATTTTTTATCCGGGTAAAACCGCGGATAAAAACAGCTAGTAAATAAATAAATAAATATGTGTGGACATTACACATACCGCCATATAGCCCCAAACTAAGCAAAGCTTGTACTGTGGGAATCATATAACTGATAGAATCACACTAATATTATAAAGGCGAAAGTTTGTATGCGTATGTGTGTATGTCTGTTACTCCTTCACGCTCAAACGGCTGAAAGGATTTGGATGAAATTCAGTACCAAGATAGCTTATACACAGGTTTAACATATAGGCTACATTTTATGTCGGAAAAGTGAAATGCTCCCGTGGGATGAGCAAATAATTCAAATACTTTTTATCCGCGGGAGAAACCGCGGGGCGCAACTAGCACTTATACAATACAATACAACACATAGATACAGAACAAACATCAATATTCATCATACCACTACCGTAATTGCTTATAGTACTCGAGATACCATCATAGGATACTTATCAAGCCAAAAACGAAATTAAAATATTATTACAGTAATATATAAATAAAAATATATTATATGAAAAAATGCTTGTTGGACCAATCTCAAAAATGTATTTATTCAAATTAAGTAATGAAAAGTAATAATTGAAGGGTTGAGAATAAAAAGGGTTTAACTGTCAAATTGAGTTTCGTGAAAATTGACTTCAAACTTCAACAGTGTCATTTTAATGTAGAGTGCTTATCAAGTAATAGAAAAGGTTTATGTAAGTTTCAGTTGCTTGAAAATGTATTAATTCTATTTTAAAATACAAATATAGTACTAATTCATACAATTACTGTAAAAATATAATATAATAAAACAAATATAATAATGTTTTTATGCTAAGCGAACTGTATTCCTGTGACAGATAAACCGTTTTTAGACTCAAAATCTCGAGATTTAAGCCTCATTTCGGTATTTTGAGAATGTATTATTGAAGATAATTTCACGCTGAATGACTTTAAACCGTTTTTGTTCTCACCCCTTCAATTGAGAACCTCCTCCTTTTTTAAAGTCAGTTAAAAATTAAAACTAACCTGTTCAGTAAGCTCCCTATTTTCGTCAAGTGCGATCCTGTATGCTTCAGTATTTCTCCTCTCGTCAAGCGCTTTGTTTTCAGCTTCGTCCTTCAATGGTATCAGGCTTTCCATATGAGTGTACTCCATTCCCTGTTATAAAAAAACATGTAATTAGAAGTTTTGACTTTGACTAGACTATGACTTGACTTGATGACTTCGACTGTGACTTGACATATATTTGTGTGAAATATCATTAACTTGATAAATTATCAATTACTTGACCCTGGCTAAATACAAAAAAGTGTGAAGCCAAAACATACAAAAAAAAATTAGAAGTTTACAAAAAGTTATCATCAACAAACTGAAGCAGTTTTGGTGGAGAAACGAAAAAGATCGCATCATCGCATTGAATAATTTTCCACAACTTGTGTTATTTTCAGTGTTAATGCATAAAATTGGTGGCATTTTATTCGTTATGTACTGAATCACAGGCATGAGTATGGCAATATGGTGTAATGATGGTGAAAGGTTTCATTTCGTGTTGTTTCTAAAACTCCATAGAAGCTTCTGGTAAAGTTGCCACCATTTTACAAGGAGTATGACTTTGACTTGATGACTTGACACATATTTGCGTGAAATATCATTAAATTGATAAATTATCAAATACTTGACACTGGCTAAATACACAAAAGTGTGGAGCCAAAAGCTAAAAAATAACAGCCTGAAGACGTCTACTGCCGAACATCACCCCGTCGTCGCCATCTTATACTTTTTTTTTTTACTTCATACTTGTCTAGCATTTGACCGCGCTCTCACCTGATGGGAAGTGACGATGCGATCGAAGGTGTAGCATGCTAGCCAAGTAAATACCTATTCACTCTTCTCTTGAACACGCCCGGGGCATATATCGCCGGAAATACAGACGCTGGCAGGGCAAAAATCATGTCTTCGGTCTTGAGCGACCCGGATTACCTATGCAGCCATAGATTGAGGGCATTTCCTTCCACCAAAAAAAAAGTATGACGTCACATTACACCTAGATTGGAAACTAACTCTCAAGTGAGGCTGCCGAAACACACTGGTTGTGTTTACCTGGCATGTCTCGTTGCATTTCTCATAGATAAGCCGGAGCCTCTTGAAGAGTAGTCGGATTGTGCGCAGCTGCTCCTGCATTTTTGCTTTCTTATCGTTGCTTGCACTCTCACCGTGTTGCGTTCCGTTAGGTGGCTGTAATAATGAAAAAAGTAAATTGGTTAAACCAGGGAAGTGATCATGGTGAGAGCCATGCTCGACAGCGAGAGATCGTGGCAGGCGGTGGTCTCCTTCTGCGAGTACGTGATGGCGTAGAAGGAGACCGCGGAGCGGGTCAGAGAGGAGGCCGCTGGAGCTGACCCGCTCCGGCGCAGACGAGTGGGAGGGAGGAGGAGGCGTTACGCGCACCTCCTCCCTCCCCCGTAGTGGGGCTACTGGTGGAGGGTCGGGGGACTCTCCGCCGGCTTGCACGGCCCCACACGGCTGGTGGGTGACCTTGGTGAGCAAGGTCACCCATCCATTGGCGCGGAGAGGCCCGAAAGGGCCTGCCGCCGGGGGCGAGCTGGCTGGACTGACAGTCGCGACCCCTTCTCGCCCCGGTACGGCGGACGAGGGCTCACGGGGGGGTTTTAGTGGGTTCGAGTCCCACATACCCCCTGCCACCACCCCCGTGGTGCAAGTGCGAAGGCATTTCCCCCACTCAAAAAAAAAAAAAAGGGAAGTTATCATGGATAGCTGATCTAGCTCACTCCACGCTTTAAGTACGAAACTATAAGAACAATGGGACCGGCCCGTTTTATCCGGGTTTTTTTAAATGTTTTTGGTCTCTACCAAACTTCACAACGTCACCGAGCGGTTATCTTGCCTAAGTGTGAACGCAGTAACACCGGTGTGTTACCGTTGCGGTCAACGGCTGAACGGATTTCAATGAAATTTGGACTTGAGATAGGTTAGAGGACTTTGCCAAAGGGCACACAGGATCAATGAAGAAACCGAAAATAACACAATGTTTTTTTTGAGACAGGCTATTAATAACATATAATTACACTAGATTAACATACAGGCCCGATAGCTCAGTTGGTAATAACCCTGCCTTCTGAACTGTAGGTTGTAGGTTCGATTCCCACCCAGGACAAAGATTTGTGTGATGAACATCGATGTTTGTTCTGTGTCTGGGTGTTATATAGTATTCTATGTATATATTTACAAACAAAAAAGTATCTAAGTATTGTATCAGTTTACTGGTTCCCATAGTACAAGCTTTGCTTAGTTTGGAGCTAGATGGCACTGTGTGAAATGTCCACAAACATTTATTTATTTATATAGGATACGTCCCGCAGTTTAACACGCGATCAAAATGTTTATTATCAGATGATAATCAACACAGATGCAATAGCAATCAAGGCGTGTTCAAGAGACGAGTGAATAGGTATTTACTTGGTTAGAATGCTACACCTTCGATCGCATCGTCATTTCCCATCTGCACGCCTACCGCATAATTGTTCTGGGAATCGGCTTCGCCTGCCATCCTGCACGCGCCAATTAACAAGTCCACGAGTGCGAGCAAGAGAGAACACGATTACCATTTCCACCAGACTTACGCGGTAAGGCCCCAGGTGAGAGCGTAGTCAAATGCTAGACAAGTTTTAAGAAAACAAATGCAATAGCGTTTTTTGGTCTGTCTGTCGGTCCCTTTAAAAACGCAGCACGCTAAAACTACAAGACTGATTTCGATGAAACTTGGTATGGTTGGTATATAAAATTGATAACATTTAGGATACTTTAATTGTTGGTACTTACTTGAATGGCTTTCAGTGTCTGGAAAACATCTTGTGTTCTGCTGACTATATCTTGTACCGTTTCTTGGCCAAACCTGGAAAATAAAAAGAAGGATTAATCCAAGGAATGATCGACGAAACTTGATAATAGGCACTTTGTAAATTTATATCTAAACAAATAAAATTTAAAGTCCTGACTGACTGACTGACTTATACAAGGTTACAGGAAAAATCGTGCTAGATCCGTTAAGGGCGTGGAGTACCCATCATTTCTGACTTATTTCACTATAAAGTAGCCTAGCCTAAACTTAACCCTTTTCGAGATATTCGACTTTTAATTTTTTTATTGAAAATTGCCGATTTTTAGGCTATTAAATTTAATTATGTTTATTTTGTTTGGGGGCGAGTTGGCTGGACTGCAGCCGCGACCCCTTCTCGCCTCGGTACGGCGGACGACGGCTTACGGGGGGTTTTAGTGGGTTCGAGACCATGTGGCCACCACAACCACAACCACCACACACAGAGGCTGTTGTTGTTGAGCGGAAAGTTAGAAAATGTTCACCAAGCGGGTGAAACCGTGGGGCGCAGCTAGTTTACAATAGGAGTACAGTTGAAAAGGTACAAACTTGCAGAGCGATGCAGTGTTGAATTCCTTGCTTTGTTGTTGCTGCGCGGCGCTCGGCGGCGGCGGCGGAGGCGCGTTAGGGGTCACAACTGACCCTGTTGATTGCATGCCACCTGAAATCACACCATAACAGATGATAATCCTAGTTTATGAGTAAAATTAGTAAGTTGTGTATATGAATAGTGATACGAGTAAATTAGTTTGACTGGCCTGACATAGCTCAATTGGTAGTAACCCTGCCTTCTGAACTGTGGGTTGTAGGTTCATTCCCACCCAACAAACATTTATGTGATGAACATAGGTGTTTGTTCTGTGTCTGGCTGTTACATTATATTATATGTATATATTTACAAAGAAAAAATATCTAAGTATTGTATCAGTTATCTGGTTCCCTTAGTACAAGCTTTGCTTAGTTTGGGGCTAGATGGTGTTGTGTGAGATGTCCACACATATTATTATTATATTATAGTTATATTAGTCAATTTTATTTTTATTTGGACAATCTATATTTAAGATGTGTTGCACTGCCCCACAAAAATGTCCATGTTTAAGCTGTTAACTGGAAGTCAATGCTCTCTAGCACTAAGTTTGCCTGTGTACCAACATTTGATGTTTGTGCCATAAAGCATTTTCTATCTATCTACAGGGAGTAACAAAAACCCTGTTAAATAAATGAAGTATGTGTACAGATCATTACAAGTAGTCATATAAAAATATCTAACAATACCTAAGTTATACGTATCTGAAGTTACACGCAGTATCTAAATACAAAAAAATAATACCATTTCCCAAAAATGTTTGTGCCACAAGCCGTGCCTATTTTTAAATAGCTAAGTAACTAAGGTAAAAGTAAACGCGGAACCGACAAACGGGGGCCGCCTTTGTCGGCTCTTTTGTAGGATGCCGCTCCTGCACCTGTGTGCCTACGGGGAAATGGGGTGCGCGGGCGGCGCGGTATCACTCGGCATAGGCGCGGCGCGGCCCGCGGCTTACACTCAGTCGCACGTGCTCTCTCATGCAATTTAGTCGTTTCCAGTTTGACCGTCGCGAATTTAGTGTCGAGTGTGATGTCGTATTCTAACGACGAATACTACAATATGTTAATGTGCCTTGGTAGAAGTCACAATAATTATGCGGCAGCACGTAGAGAATACGAGCATAATTTTTCTATTCCGCGTGGAATTGAGTTACCGTCATTAATGGCATTCCAGCGATTGCACTTACGTGTTTACAACACCGGTAGTGTAACGGGCCGTGATCAGCAAAGATTTGATGCTGGAAGACCACGAGTATTACATGACGCTGAAGAACAGGTGCTCGATATGTTTGTGCAAGACCCAACACGTAGCACACGCAGCATGGCAAGAGAAATTGGAATTAATCACATGCGTGTATGGAGGACATTGAAGGAAGACGGTCAGCATCCGTTTCATTATCAACGAGTGCAATCATTGTTGCCCAGTGATTATGAGCCCAGAGTGGCATTTTGTCAGTGGCTTCTCGACCGAGTGACAGATGACGCAGAGTTTTTGAGTCGTATTTTATTTACCGACGAATGCTCGTTCGTCAGAACTGGCGTTTTTAACTGCCATAATGAGCACGTATGGGCTGTGGAAAATCCCCTGGCAATAAGAGAGAGCCATTTTCAGCATCGTTGGCGAATAAACGTTTGGGCTGGCATACTCGGTGATAGGATTATTGGGCCTCATTTCTTGAACAATACCATGAATGGAGCTAATTATCTGCAGTTTTTACGCAACGAACTTAGTGACGAACTCGACGACCTAAACTTGTCTCTTATGAGAACGATGTGGTTCCAGCACGACGGCGCTCCACCGCATTTCGCTCGCAATGTTAGGGATTACCTCACTCAAGAATACGGAGAAAGATGGATCGGACGAGGCTCCACTACACCGTGGCCAGCGCGTTCGCCAGATCTCACGCCTCTTGATTTTTATCTCTGGGGTCACGTGAAAGAGTCGGTCTTTAAAAAGACCTGCGACAACGAAGGCGAAATGCGCTCACGCATAGTTGCTGCATTTGAAAGCATAAAATCGGACGCGTTGATACTGCAACGTGTACGCGGAAGTATTGTGACACGTTGTCAAAAATGTATCGAAGTCCAAGGTCGGCACATTGAACAACATCTTCGGGGCCGCCAAATCAGCATTTTGATTGATTGACTGAACATGAAAATCGCCTACCGGCAGATGTGTTTTTGAAAGCTCTTTTAAGGGCTAAAAATTACGTACCTATCTTGTTTCTTGACAATACAAAATCACACGTGAATTCGATTGTTTAGAGTGTGGCAGAAAGGCGCGCAGCACTTGTGTGCCTACCACTATTGGTCAAAGAGATCTTTTACGTCATTAAGTTACGGTCTCGCAATCCTACAACGTTGTGGTATGTGGTATAGGGCACATAATCGTATGAAAAACGCATAAAAAGTAATCTGTGGAATAGCTTCTAGTTCCGTCGCAGTAGGTATGCGGTTGAATAGACTTAGCGTACCATGGCGGGCGGTGCGGGGTGCGGGCAACAGGCAGCAGGCTGCGTCGGTGGTGCAAGTACCTATGTTGTCAATATCTGAGGTCGTAAACATTTTTAGTAACGGCATAAAAGGTTTTAATAAAAAGCACACGTAAGTTTTGTATGTCTCGTATTGAAATAGAACTAGTATTACTACAACCTTGAGTTGACACTGGATACGCAGCTCGCGGATATAACAGGGTTTTTGTTACTCCCTGTATATATATCTGACGGCGGCAACGTCCCGATGTAAACTATGCGCAGCTGGCAGTACCGTAATTTACCCTTTGGTAGCATTTTTTATTAGTGGCAACACCGGCAACTGTCATCGCTCCCCCACCCATCTGGCTATAAAAAGGGAGAGGGAGTTTTGGCGGGAAAGCGAAAAAGATTGAGTCACCGCATTGTATTATTTTCCAAAACTTGTGTTATTTTCAGTGTTAGTGCATAAAATTGGTGGCATTCTATTCGTTAAGTGCTGGTGCTTTTCGTATTGTTTCCAAAACTTCATAGTAGCTTCTGGTAAAGTTGCCACCACTTTACTAGGAGTATGACTTGACTAGACTATGACTTAACTTGATGATTTGGATTGTGACTTGACACATTATATGATATTAATTAACTTGAGATATTATCAATTACTTGATACTGGCTAAATACACAAAAGTGCCTAAATACACAAAAAGCCAAAACCAAACAAAAAAAAATTTCCACATTACACCCAGGTTAACTGGAAGATAATGCTCTCTAGCATTAAGTTTGCCTGTGTACCAACATTTGTTGTTTGTACCATAAAGCATTTTCGATCATCTATAATAAGCTGGTAGAAAAATTAAACATATATTACGTGGGACAATTTTATTGTGTACCATCATGCACACATAATGCATAGGCACAGGCACAAATATTTTTTGTGTAAACATTTTTCTATTGTTTAAATTCACTAACAGAATTGAATACAAATTTTATATAATTATGTTGGTCAGAATCAAGCTCAGCCTTGGCTACAACAAAATGTGCAATTTTTCTCATTATTAGATGGCTGCCATGGTCAAATGCACACATAATACTACTTCATTACCCCTGATGATGAAATGGATTATGTTTCAGGGATATACTAATAAATAAAATATGTATAGCATGGAGCAATTAGTAACTGAGGCTTAGCGTAACACCATGAAAAAAAAACATATTCTAAATGTGTACTCTTCCTATGGGTACCATATGTGCTGGCTAATGGAATATCCAGGGAATAGAATTCACCTCAATCTGCATTATAATCTATTGCAATCACTGAGGCCAAGCAATGCTAAGCATGGTGATAATGGCAAACCGTAATGGGGGAAGCCTGTGTTCCAGAATGGATGTCTTCCAGTTGATGAAGAAAAAATCCTGCCAGGGTTCAACTTGTTTACCCCTTATCAAGTACCTGGTTGCTGTACCTGCTGCTGCCCCATTCCTGCACCTTGTGCCCCAACTCCCACACCCATCCCCTGAAATAATAATATTAAACTGTGTCTGTGTACTCTTTGATAATACAACTGTGTAATATAATAAACTAGCTTCTGCCCACGGCTTCGCCCACATGGCCTATAGGAAACAAAGAAGATTTTTTTAAATAGATAATTCAACCACCCATTTCACACTCTTAGAGGTGGAATTTTGAAAAACCCATTTTTAGTGCATACCTACACTTTACAAAGAACACACTCACTTCAAGTCTCTAGGACCAGCGGTTTGGGCTGTGTATAAGTCAGTCAGTCAGGACTTAGAATTTTATATGTACAGATACATACAAAGTTAGCATATGAATATATTATATTTAATGAAAAGACCATTTGCAGCATGTGTGAAGTCACCTATGAAAAATATATACAAAAGTTACTTATGAATCTGACTCAGACAGCATTTATTCAGGGAAAACAACAGTAAGCTTCACTGTCCTACAATACTAGTGGGTGCTATAATATTATGATACCTGAGGCCCCATTCCCATATTGCCCATTTGGTTCTGCATTGCTGCCGCATAAGGTGGCACCATTGGGTTTCCCATGCTGACCATTCCCCCGGCACCAGCCATTGGGTTCATTACTCCTGAAAATAGTACCACTTAAGTGTTCTATAACTTTCTATTTTACAATACTTTTTAGTAGTAAAACATAGAAATAAACAATTATATCTTTCTTGCATATTTATGACCATAGCACAGACAATAACAAAAGAAAATAATAAATTCTGTAGTCTGGCTGCTGAGTTTGACAGCGACAATAACATTGTAAAAAGATAAATTGAAACATTTCATATGATTGGCTACCACTCACAATCTTTAGCCAGAAAACTATGTATATGGTACTAAAAATTGGGTTTTCATTTGGCGTTTGAAAATTTGAAATTATATTTTCTACTACGTTAAAGTGTGCAAAGTCCTTTTTTGATAAAGGACTGTGTAGTGTATCAAAGTGTATTACATCCTTGAGCATTTATACTACCTCAAAATATGTTCCTTCTTAAACTGCGTGATTTATACTGCGTTTGAGAAATCTAATAAATGTATTATTTAGAAGCGTCTAAAATTTTTATAATGTAATTAATGTTTACCTGAAAGCTGGCTAGACATGGGCTGCATTTGACTGCCCATAGGTCCTCCACCAAAGCCCGAGCGCATCCCCGCAGCGTTAGCCTGGAAGTTGCCGGGAAACTGATGCCCTTGGCCAGCCATTTCTTCAACAGAATATTTCTAGTATACGAGGACCGATATTTAACTATAATCTAGCAACACGTTCTCTATCCTGTAAATCGTATGTTCTATTCCATAACTAATACTAAATGTTTGTTTATAAACCACAATCTCCACTAAGTTTTAAACGTAAATAAAATATTAAAACATGTACACTTGTACAGAACATTCAAAGAGTATGTAATAATCACAGACCAAGTAGAGGATGGTAATAATGTAACGCTGGAACAATATTAGCACAGACTAAATATTAGAAACACAGTCCCTAATACCCAGATCGGACTCGGAGTTTTGGCGGGAAAACGAAAAAGATCGCGTCACCGCATTGTAATATTTTCCAAAACTTGTGTTATTTTCAGTATTAGTGCATAAAATTGAGGGCATTTTATTCGTCAAGTGCTGGACTATAGGCATGAGTGTGGGAAAGTGGTATAATGATGATGAAACGTTTATTTTCGTGTTGTTTCCAAAACTCCATAGAAGCTTCTGGTAAAGTTACCGCCATCTTACTAGGAGTATGACATGACTTGACTCGATGACTTGGACTGTGACTTGACTTGACTTGGTATATCTATTATACACACATGTACGAATTAACTCGAGAAATTATCAATTACTTGACACTGGATAAATACACAAAAGTCAGCCATACTAAAACAAAAAAATACACAGATCAGTAAATGGCACTGACAGATCGTAATGTCACTTGTTGAAATAATGCTGCCAGCTTTTTTTTATGTTTTAGCTCCACACCTCCGTGTATTAAGCCAGTGTCAAGTAATTGACAAGTTAATGATATTTCACGCAAATATGTGTCAAGTCACAGTCGAAGTCATCAAGTCAAGTCACAGTCTAGTTAAAGTCATACTCCTAGTAAAGTGATGGCAACTTTACTTGAAGCTTCTATGGAGTTTTGAAAACAACACAAAAAGAAACGTTTCACCATCATTATACCATTTTCCCACACTCACGCCTGTAATGCAGCACTTAACGAATAGAATGCCACCAATTTTATGCACTAACACTGAAAATAACTCAAGTTTTGGAAAATAATACAATGCGGTGACGCAATCTTTTTCGCGTTCCCGCCAAAAACTCCTGCCAGCTTTTAAATCATAGTGATTGATCTGTATCAGCTTAGTAGACCAAAAGAGCGGAACTATTTACAAAAATATTAAATCAATAAAAATACTTAGAAAACCTATTCGTTTCTGTGGCGTTTGTAATGTAATGTACCTGCTCGTAATGTGATTTTACTCTGTCTAATTAGAAAACGGGGTTAATGTTATAATAAAACCATCCACGGCTTTTAACACTTTTGTATACCTACGCGTCAGCGACACGAGAGCACCGCGTCACCGAATATTTTAATCTACGGGGTATTCATGGGGTAAATGTAAATCCATACATGTATTAGATGCGAAATGAGTTTCCACCAGCGGTCTTTCCCCAGAGCTACAACATGCAGCATAAAACAAATTAAGTGAAGGCACTCATTAAAATCACCATTTTAGGCTAGCTAACTTAAAATAAGGCAACATTTAGTTGCTTTAAAAAAAAATATAGATAAATAGGTGAATTTAGGCTACTTGGCATTTTATTTTTGGTAAACTCGCTCTATTTTGACTTGGCAACTAGTTCGCAGACCAAGAAGAGATAGATAACTTCGTCTTAGGTCCGTATTACAGAACGATGCTCAGTCATCGATCGGTGCTCAAGCAGAGATTTCATTCATTGGTGATCAACTAGTGAATGAAATCTCTGCTTGGGCGACGATCGATGACTGAGCATCGTTCTGTAATACGGACCATAGAGTATGTACCTATAGAGATGGCTCTATATGTAGGTATGTTTTGTTTATATATCTATATCATCTATTACCTCAATCATTATTGAGGTAATACATGCATGATATGTACAAATACCTACATGTAGGATCCAATAATACCATACAGAAAGAAATTACCCAAAAATAACGGGAGATTAAAGTATGTACCTAAATTAACCCATTCCTCCCCACTGTCATATTTTTAGGACACTATTTTCGAAATTTCTTTTTACGTAATAGGACTTTTATTTTTATTATTTCTGATGAAATTCATATTTCTACACTATTTTTCTAATAAAATTTTTTTTTTCCCTGTAAAACATGTTTACGTTATTTTAATGTAATTTTTTTAAAATCATCATTTTTGTTGACTGAAGGAGAGCTTTGATTTCCGCTCGTATATACCGCAAAAGAAAAACGTTACCTACTTCAAAGTACATAAGACTTATTCTTAGATCTCTACCAAATATAAAACAAATAAAAACAAGAACAAAATATAATTTGTGAACTTGTGATATACATTCAAAACAGTGGGTGGTCACTCAGTACATTGAAATGCTATTGCAACCCGGACGAATTAACTAGGCACCTCGCTGCCATTCGTAGGCACATACCATGTATCTAGCTAATTCGCACGAGTTGTACTAGTCACGTAGATCTCCATTGTCAACATACCAAGGCTAAAAATTACTTAAAATTTGTATTATTATGTTGTCTACGGTATATCCGGTAAAATGACAATTTACAATTGTCAAGATGGCGACATTAAAATTAAACAAATTTATACCAGCCGTTCTCTATATCTCCGCGTATATCTGTTATTATTTTACAGTTTCTACTGATTTGTGCATCGATACTCCGTTATTATTGTGGAGTTGATTCTTCTCCTCCGATTAACGTGAACTTTCCGTCTGATGTGATACTGTTGTGTGGTGTTTGTAAAATGTGAAAATGTATTTACGAGACAGGGACTCTATTTGCAAATCATTCCATAAGTGTGTAATTTGGCATGCATTTTGCTGCAGAAGATTTTAATAAGAATGGAAATCGTCTACTGAAAACTACTGTGCCCAAATTGAACCTACCACAAGCCCCTCTTCCACAGGAGTTATTTGTTGATTTTCCTCTAAAACTTGGATGTCAAAGAGCACAATTTCCATGAGGTGAGTAATTACAATGCTGACTCTGAAGGGTCTGAATGCTTATTTGTTATTGATTTAACCTAATGATTGAACATGTAGGTACAGCCGGCATAATAATGTTAATATGTTAATAAGTATTATTCTTCTGTTCAAGCAATCCTCGGTGATTGTACTAATGGGGTACTTTATCAAAGTATTAATCAGACCAATGAACTTCTGCTGCAGTTGAAGCTTTCTATTGAACAGTCATGTGTCATATTTAAACAAATATTTTATAAATCATAAGTACGACTAACAAACCAGCTCATACACCGTGTCGTCTGCCAATGTTACATACAACGAGTATACTCCCTTTAGTTCTTTATATTTTATACTTTTTATATTTCAGATTTGACAAAAAATATAGTTCAGTTCTGCAATGTGTTCGGAACTGGAAAATGTGCCTACCAATTGTATCAACTTCTGTTATTGTAACAGAAAGTACATCTACTGTTGTTGCAACGGAAATGAAATATAATATGAAGAGAAAATTAGGTCAGTATTTGTTTGATTATTGTTTTTATATGCCAGCACCATTTCACTACATTTGATGCTAAAAATGTACCCTGTTTTTATTTTGAAAATATTTTATTTACAGGTTCACTGGCTCATGATTTAGGTTCAACCTCTGAGGTTGTACCACTAGTACCTCAGTAGAATTTTTGTGCATAGTCACACAAGAAATAGAAAGTCTACTGGTAAGTTTTTTTTGTATGTTTGTACCGGGCCAGAGATCCCAGAATGTCACAAATTTAGTAAAAGTTATACAATATATTGAATTAATAATCAAGTAAAATAATTCCATAATAAGCTAACTGAATTTTTATCTGTAATAAATCCTTTTTTTGTTGCAGTTGGGGAAAAGAATTAACTGGACAGAAGGAAGAAAAGCTTCTGCAGCATCTCAAGACTGTTAAGGACTCTCTGAAGACTAGCTAAAACATCCATTAATTTAAACAAATTAGAGTCAAACTTTTTGAAAAATCTGCTGTCAGCTTAAAAGTATCTGCTAGAAAGCAGATACTTTTAAGAACCAGAAGCGAAAGCCGCATGGAAAACGCTGGAACATTAAAAACAAAATATTGTCTTTAGCAACGTTCTCCTAGAAAATTTAACTTGAATTGTAACACATTCTAAATAAAGCTATAACATTTAGGTCATTTGCCTTTTATTAACACCTAAAAATATATCATATAATTATAGGTACTGTAGTATCGATATTTCGATTTTTATCGATAAATATTTTAACGTTATGACAACACTAGATATCGATAACATTTAGCACATCTCTTAAACTGTCAGTGTCTTTGTATGTAAATGTTGGCAGCCCTTCATAATTTTTGCAATGTTGGTTTCATTATGCTACGTCACTTATAGCTACAGATAATGTTCTAAGTGCCGTCTCTTAAAACGTAGTGGTTATATGCTCTTTGATTCAAAATAAGCCGTCCTATAAATATGACACCGGGAACATGTCTGTACAGGTCAAAGAGGGCGGTCGCTTTGGCAATCTTTTAATTGAAAAATATCTTATTTATAGTGTATTTTGTGTAAAATATTAGTGTAAAACGTATGTAGATAAAGTTTGTTACATTATTTATTGGTAAGTTCTTGTAAATTCGCATATTTTCATTTCTTTTACATAGTCTTCATTTGTTTTATCCTGTTTCCTTTTGGGGTTGATGGAAACGGATTCTAGGGGCGGTTGGCCCCCTGATAATAGTCAACCAACTCAAAATGACATCATCTTCGCAGATAGCTGTTCTATTCCCTCGCCGGTAGAATTTGTTTCTATCGCGTCGGACTCTTCAGATGTTGTGGAACGTTCCCTCCAGCAGGGTTCCTTCACTACTATTAAACGAAAAAAACATTCGAAAAAACATTTAAAAAAGAGCAAAGATGAAAAACCATCGCAGGATTCTATCATACCCTTGGGTCAGGTTGTGTCATCATTGAACTCTAATCATGATTCACAACTTACTGATTCTCTTGCCTCTCCGTCTGCTACGGTATCGCAGACGCCAGCTATACCTCCTTACATCCCTTCAGGTAGGCAGATTTATAAGTCTACAGATAAAGGTCCTTTTGTCGTGCATGTCCAAAAAATTGAGCCCTCTCCAACTTCTGGCACCGTCTTACATCCAGTAAATTTTGGTCGGTTCCTAGCAAAAAATCAAATCCGTAATATAATAGATGGTAGCGTTCAGAGAATTGGGCGCAATAGAATTTCTTTGACATTCACTGATGCAAACTCTGCCAACAATTTTGTGGCAAATGATATCATTAAGGACAATGATTACAAAGCATTCATCCCTTCATTTAGCACCATTCGTTTGGGCCTTGTTAAAGGTATCCCAATTGAATGGTCAGAAGATGAAATTATAGAAAGCATTAATGTTCCTATTGATGGTTGCCCAATAATAAAAGTACGCCGATTAAACTATAAAGTAGTCATTGATGGGGTTCCTGTTTTCAAACCATCTCAGTCGTGTGTTCTTTCTTTTGATGGTCAAATTCTTCCTCCACGGGTATTTATGTGTTTCAATTCTCTTGTTGTTGAACGATACTATTACCCTACTGTTCAGTGTTTCCAGTGCTGCCGATTTGGTCACACAAAAAACAGCTGTAGGTCAAAGCCACGTTGCTATAAGTGTGGAGAAGGCCACACTGGTGACTCCTGTGATGTTGAAGAAGGCACTTCCCCCTGTTTATCTTGTTCAGGTCTTCACTACTCCACAAGTAAGAATTGTCCTGAATTCAGTAGACAAAAGCAAATAAAGATCACAATGGCAGAAAAAAATATGTCCTATCCTGAAGCCTCTAAATTGCATTCACCCATAAGAGGCAAAAGTTATAGTGACGCAGCTAAAACATCCTATGCCAATGCTACCGCTGTTCCTTTATCCTCTTCCAATAAATCTCCTAGTTCAGCCTCTCAGTCTTATAGAAAAGCAATCTTCCTCAAACCTAGAGCTCCCCCATTACAAAGACAAGGCTATGATCGTTCTGCTCATCAGGCTATAATTAATAATCCAGCTATACCTAGTAATAATGGTGTTGCTTTTAATCATCCCAATACTGACCCTTCTCCATCCTCTAGTAGCATTTTGGAGCTTATTCAAGCTCTCACTAGGCTACTTAACTCTCCTGCTTTTGTACCGTCCAACGCTGCCCATAATCCTTCCACTTCTATATTACAATCCCTCCATGATGGCGCCCTCTCTAGGGCTGCAATGGAATTGTCAAAGTCTTAACAGTAAAAAATCTGACCTATTGTATATTATTAATAAATATGATCCATCTATTATTGCCATCTCTGAGACTTGGCTTAAGCCTGGTTCCTTTTTTAAGGTCCCTCGGTATCTTTGTTTCAGAGATGACAAAGCTGATGGGTATGGTGGCTCTGCCATACTTGTCAGAAACTCTGTAAATAATCATCTTGTAAATATCCCTTCTGCCTCCGTTGTTGACAATCTTTCGATAGTTGCAGTTAGATTAAAAAACATAACGTTTATTTCACTATATATCCCCAGACCTTCATTTGATATATTAAATAAAATTCTTCATATCTTATCGCAAATGCAAGGTCCGTTTATCATAATGGGTGATTTTAATATTCATCATCCTGCCTGGGGGTGTCAGGCTTCAGATCCTCTTGCTAGTTACGTATTTAACATTATGGATAGTTTAGGGTTGTGTTTACTGAATACTGGTTCTCCCACGCGTCGTACAAAGCCAAATGAACGGGTTAGTGCCATTGACCTGACCATGGTGTCAGCAAGTCTAGCTCCATCAATGTCCTGGAAAACTTTATCTTCTTCCTTTGGTAGTGATCATTTCCCAATTCTATTTGACCTTCCTTTTTCTAAAATACAGCCACCTCCATTCAAACCGTTATTAGAATATAATCTTAAAAGTAATACTCATTCTGATGAATGGTCAAAATTTTCATCATTCCTTGAACAATCTGCTTCTGAACTTCCTGTAATTTTTCCTGATTTTTTAGGCAATTGTCTTAGAGCATTAATAAATTGTATTCATTCTGCTGCTAAACACTCATTTCCTGCAAAGGTACAAAATTTAAAGCACAGATCTCCTCCATGGTGGGATCAAGAGTGTAGGGCTGCTGTCGCAGATAGATTAAGTGCTGAAAACATATATTGTCAGAACATGACAAATGATAATTATGACAATTTAATCATAACTATGTCTAACACTAAACAAATTCTTCACTCCAAAAAGTCAGAGGGGTGGCAAAGTTTCTGCTCTACCATTTCTCCTAATGTCTGCTCCTCTTTTGTGTGGAATTCAATCCGAAAGTTCCGTGGTTCATATAGAGAACCATCCCCTCCATTCCCTAGTTGTGAGAGTTGGTTTGAACAATTTATGGATAGATTGGCTCCCCCCTTTGTCCCTAATTTTATCAATACTATGACTTCTAGTTCTTCTGTAAATGATCCAAGTTTTAGTCCTTTCTCGATGCGAGAATTACGCCTTGTTCTATCTTCTCTTAAAGACTCTTCTCCTGGTCCAGATGGAATCCCATATTCTTTTTTGGTTAACGCTGGAGAAAAAATTTTGAGTTATTACCTGCAAATGGTAAATATGATGTTAGATTTAGGATTTGTTCCAACTGAAATGAAAACCCAAATAATTGTTCCAGTTTTAAAGCCTGGAAAAGACCCTGAAAAATCTGATAGCTATCGCCCAATAGCCATGTCTTCTGTTCTAATAAAGATTGTAGAACATCTCATAAAAAATCGACTTGAATGGTTAATTGAATTTAATAATATTTTGCCTGAATCACAATATGGTTTTCGAAAAGGTAGAGGTACTTTGGATAGTTTATCCATTTTTGTCACTGATATTAGACTCTCTTTTTCTAGAAATGAGTCCATTGTAGCTGCATTCCTTGATATATGCTCTGCCTATGATAACGTCATTCTTTCAATCCTCAAAAATAAAATGGAACAACTGTGTCTTCCAGGGAAAATGATTAACTTCATAATTAATCTTTTTTTGGATCGTACTGCTCAACTTAGAATTAATGGTGAGATAAAATGTTCCAGATCGGTAAATAAGGGTCTGCCTCAAGGGTCTGTATTAAGCCCTCTTCTCTTTAATCTTTATACTTATGACTTAAACAAGTCTGTCTCACCCTATTGTAGATTACTTCAATATGCAGATGATCTCGTTTTATATATGGCAGATTGTAATATAGTAAGTGCTGCACACAATTTATCTCAAGCTCTTGACTCATTAAATGTTTGGCTAGGTCATAATGGCCTGGATATAGCTCCATCAAAGAGTTCTATTGTTATCTTTACAAGAAAACGGTTGAAACCGAGACTTAACATATTTCTTAATTATACCAGGATTCCTATTGAAAATGAAAAAAAATTTTTAGGCCTTATTTTAGACAGTAAATTGAACTTTACTTCGCATATTAACTATATTTCAGTTAAATGCGAAAAAAATCTCAATATTTTAAGATGTTTGGCTGGTGTTTGGTGGGGTGCTCACCCCTATTATCTAAAACTTCTCTACAATGCCATTATTCGTGGTGTTATAGATTATGCCTCTTTCCTTTATGAACCTGCTTCTAAAAGAAGTCTTAATGCATTGGACTTGATTCAAGCAAGAGCGTTACGAATTATCATAGGAGCAATGAAGTCTACCCCTAAAAATGCTATGCAAGTAGAGTGTGATGATCCTCCTTTGGATTTAAGACGTCAATATTTATCAGATATGTTTTTATTCCGTTTGTTTCAGTTTTCTTCACATCCTCTTTTCCCAAAATTACAGCTTTTGTTTAATTATATGTCGTTACCTTATTGGATTCATAAAAAGACTCCTTGTTTAGTTATTAGTTACTCAAAAATTATAAGCTTTAGATACACTACCCATAGAACTCCTAAGCTACCTGTATTTGAATTTAACTTCCAAACAATATTATGTCAACCCTCTTTACACCTTAATTTAGATTTGTTGAAAGGGGACACCTTTGCAAACAAACATTTTCTTAGGATTAGAGATAATTCTTGGCTTGGCTGGCATAACATTTTCACGGATGCTTCTAAAGTATCCCAAAATGGATGTGTTGGCGTTGGTTTGTTTCACCAAAATTATAATATAGTTCAAAAGATCAAGTGCCCCCCTGAAACATCAGTTTTTGTTGGTGAGTGCAGGGGCATTATGGAAGCCATCAACTATATTTTGTTGTTTAAATTAAATAAAACGGTAATATTCTCGGATTCACTGAGTGCACTTCAAGCTTTCAACAGTAACCCTTTTAAAGCAGGCTCCAAGAACTGGATTATATTTAAATGTAAAGAACTTCTGTTGAGATGCTTCGATTTAGGTTATTCTGTACACTTAGCTTGGATTCCTAGTCATAGCAATATTTCTGGCAATGAAAAGGCAGACAAGATTGCCAAACAAGCAATTGTATGTGGTGATAAAGTTCCTTTTAAAAATTACCCCCAAGATCTTTTGCTTCTTCCTATCCATGACTTAAAATCTAGATGGCTGAAAAGGTGGTCGGTAACTAGTAGACGGACAGGATCAAATTTTGCTAAATATCAACCTGACATTCAAACTAAACCCTGGTTCTTTAAGTTTAAATGCAATAGGAAAATCTGTTCCATAATATCTAGACTGAGATTTGGCCATTGTTGTTCTGGTGTTCACCTGAAGAAACTTAGAATAAGAGATTCATCTATCTGTGAGTGTGGTATGGATGAAGCTGATCTGAATCACATTTTCTTTTCTTGTCCCAAATTTGATCATAGTTCCTTATTCAATTTGTTACTTCATTATAAATTTCCATTCCCAGTTCACATAGACAATATTTTGTGTAATATAGACTCTATTTCCATTGATATATTATCATCTTTTATTACTGAAAATAATATTAAACTGTAGTCGTTATCATTTAACACATTTATTTAATAATGTTCATTCTTATGTTATGATTAGTATTATTTAATTACCTATGTTTTTCTCATGTAATATAATGTATGTAATATAATGTAATGTAGCGTAGTTTGTAGTTATAGGATATTTTTCTTTTGTTTCAGATACTCATAATTCAAAATTCCGTATTTGATTCTCTTTTGACATGATGCTGGCAAAAATGTAAAAACTATTGCCATAAAAAAAAAAAAAAAAAAAAAAAACATGTCTGTACAATTTGTCGCGAAAGCGTGTTCAATCCTGTCACGCTAAGTACAGGTTCAAACTGGTCAATTGTTTGTTTTTTGCGGCAGGCAACGTCCCGTAATCGTTTTGATAAAATTAAACCCTATTTACATTTCAATGACAATTCACAAATTGATAATACTGACAAAGCTTTCGAAATTCGCCCACTTATCGATAAAACTAATGAATCATTCCGAAAGTTTGGTATATCCAATTTAGCTGTTGATGAAATGATCATCAAATACTTCGGTCACCATGGAATCAAACAATTTATAAAAGGTAAACCAGTAAGGTTCGGATAAAAGCTTTGGGCATTATGTGGAGTCAGCGGATATTGTTATAACTTTTCGCTTTACACAGGCAAGGATGCTCAATAGTGACGATGGCTTGGGTACAACAGTTTGTACAGGTCCCAGAGCACATGTAGTCCTTCGATAACTTTTTCCGCAACATGCAATTGTTGATTGATTTGAAATCTGAAAGGTTCAGAGCTACAGTCAGAGAAAATAGGACTTGATAGTTTGATAATGTTGGTCACTATTCATATAGTGACCAAGATTATCAAACCTTTGTCATCAAAGAGGGACAAACTGAGTTATGTTATCACTGCAAAATGGTTTTTCACATTTAGCACAAAAGGTTAGAGGTTTTTTCTTACAACCTTGTCCTTGACCATGCCAACCATGCAAACACATACAAAGAGGGACAAACTCAGTTTGTCCCTCTTTGTCATATAGTGACCAACATTATCAAACCATGGTTGCATGGTTGGCATGGTTAAGGACAAGGTTGTAAGAAAAAACCTCTAACCTTTTGTGCCAAATGTGAAAAAACACTTTGCAGTGATTGTTTGATACCTTATCATACAAAATAAGCTCATAAAATTCTATTTTTAAGACTGTTTGTGGACTTAATTTTCAAATAAAGCTGATTTTCTTATAATTGTTAACTTGTAATATTTTTGATCACATGTCCCCATTGTCATATTTATAGGACAGGCTGAAACAGGGATGAAGGCATATTTTTTATTATTTTTTTGTCAGATTCTTTTTTCTTGATGTATTATGAACTTAATTTAAAGAATTGATCAAAAAATTCCAATGTTTTCAATGCTTGGGAAGTAATGGGTTAAAATGAAATAACAAATAACATTCTAAGGTCCGTATTACGAACGACGTTCAGTCATCGATCGGTGATCAAGCATCATTTAGCAGCAGGAGAAATTTCATTCCCAATTCATTTGTTCTGGTGTCTGGGTGGTATATTGTATTCTATGTATGTATTTACAAAGAAAAAGTATCTAAGTATTGTATCAGTTATCTGGTTCCCATAGTACAAGCTTTGCTTAGTTTGAGGCTAGATGGCGTTGTGTGGGATGTCCACACATATTATGTTTATTTATTTAATTTGAAACAATGTAACTATACACATAAAATACGTATTGAAACTGTCAAATCCATACGAATTTGTATTTCTATTGGTTGCATTTAAGTTATGTGATCGCCTAGCAGGTACATACTTAGGTAGGTAACTACCTAATCCAAAAAATCTCAATTTTAATTTTGTTTTGGGTGTTTATCGTTATCATGACGTAACTATTGAATTATTTGGGATAAGGAATAAAGAAAACACGACAAGTGTACCTTATAAATTTATTTTCCATTTTATAGTAATCTTAATTAAGTACATTTAAATTATAATGTAAAATTAATTATAACAATTTATTAGGTATGTTTTATTATGAAGTTATATTATCATAAATAAAATTATACAATATATAAATAGGTTGTGCTTACAATTTACTATGAATGAAATATCCTAATACATGGACTTTACGAGCGAATAATTTCGAAACATCGAAAACTTGCTGAAGCATTTATAATATCTGATTTTTGATATGTGTATGAAATAAGAATATATGTAATATATGTATAAATTTTTACTGTTGATATTATTACCTACAATTATTATTCCTACAACCTATTACTAAATAGGTAGTTTATGTAAAAGGCAAGATGGCCACTTTTATGGCTAAATTTACATAAAGTTTCTCCGAATCCGTAGGTATTGGTGTCGATTCTGTGTCACATACTCTAAAGCTAAATTAACATATTTCCGTCTTTTTCATTTCCCCTTTATCAGAGGAGTACCACCATACTTTAAGTTTTCTTTAGTTTTAGAGAATGCGACACAGAATCAACACCATTATGTATATTAAAACTATTTTAAGTATTGTGTATATTTAAATACCTATATACCGAACCACAGAATATAATAGTTAAAATGGAAAAATACAACGGATTCGGTATGTTGTAACTAAAATATATTTTAACATTTTTTTATTTGTTTTTTCCGCGTATAATAAATATTTATCAACATGTAGATTTACAAATATCAACAAAATAAATTACGAATAACAGAATATTACATTAAGTACTAAACTATAATTAGCCTTAATTATTATATAAGTAGAACTATTTTTTTTCGTGACACATACTTGGTCTAGATTCCCTAAGTTGTACTATGTCGCCAGTATATTCCCTTTCACTTTGTGAAGCTTTATTTATAAAGAAGTAGGTAGGTGGTCGGTAGTTAGGTACCTACTAAAAGGCGTAGGCAAAGATGCTTATGGCATAAAATTCCGTGGAGATTTGCGCAATATCATGAAAACGTTTAGTAAGTTGTACCAAATGATAAATTCGGTCGTACTTAGGTACCTTACCTACTTATTTAAACTGAAAACCCTGAAACGAAATTAAATTTTAAATTATTTAGTTATGACCAATAAATATTAAAAATAAACGATTCCATTTATACATTTTTAAAGATTTATCAGCATTATTTAATATACATATAATTTAAAAAACAATTTCAAAGTACTTATTTAAAGGTTAACTGGCGAACGTCTAAAATCATTAAATTAAAATTACATGGACTAGTAATTGAATAATTATACTAACTAGCAGGTAAGTAACTATACCGCTTTGGAGAACAAAATTATAAAAGTAGCAAACTAGGGCGCTACCCAATTAATGTTTCCGATGAGAAAGTGTAAATTCAATGACATGAAATTACATTATTACATTGCTCTCCCTCAATCTTAAGCTAAACATTGAGCAACCCTGGCTTAAAAACGCTGCCACATTTTCCTGTAAGTATTTTGTCTTTACCTATGCATCGTCGAACTATCAATAATACTAAGTTCCAAATACTTAGTATTTTTAGGGAGTACCAAAAGTACTGGTGATCACTGCTCAAAACAGAATTTAGTTTTTAATGACAACCAATTAAATACAACTGCCATCATTAATAGGTGTTATAGACATATATCGCTTACGGATTAATTACATACGAACGTAAAAGTAGCTTTGGGTCAACTTTGGTAATATTTCACTGGTGTCTCTCATTAACGAAGCGTTTTAAATTGGGTAACAATATTTGATTCACTGTGATCAGGGGGGTTAACACGAAACTTTGATTGCAATGTCACTCAAATTTTTATACTAACTATGCACATAAACTGCGTATGTATTCTAACTGTCAAATCAATACAAATTTGTGTTTCTAGATAGCTCGATTGCAACAAATAGAAACACAAATTTGTATTGATTTGACAATTTGAATACGTAGTAATAGTTTTTTTTTTGTATGTTTTGGCTCCACACTTTTGTGTATTTAGCCAGTGTCAAGTAATTGATAATTTATCAAGTTAATGATATTTCACGCAAATATGTATCAAGTCACAGTCGAAGTCATCAAGTCAAGTCAGTCAAGTCATAGTCTAGTCAAAGTCATACTCCTAGTAAAGTGGTGGCAACTTTACTTGAAGCTTCTATGGAGTTTTGGAAACAACACGAAAAGAAACGTTTCACCATCATTATACCATTTTCCTACACTCACGCCTGTAATCCAGCACTTAACGAATAGAATGCCACCAATTTTATGCAATAACACTGAAAATAACACAAGTTTTGGAAAATAATACAATGCGGTGACGCAATCTTTTTCGCGTTCCCGCCAAAACTCCAATACAAATTTGTGTTTCTAGATAGCTCGATTGCAACAAATAGAAACACAAATTTGTATTGATTTGACAGTTTGAATACGTAGTAATAGTTAGTCTGGAAACTTTCAAATTAGGAATGGAGTTTCACGTGTGGCATTGCAAATGGAAGTTTCGTGATCACCGTGACTTAATTTTATGATTTAAATGGAAACACGAAGAAAAAAGTTGTGCTGTAGATTTACCTTTTTAGAATCGTGTGGTATTACATAGTGCCATAAAATATATGTATATAAAATGTAGAATCTATAGATACCTGATGAAAACCGTTTTAAATACACTTATCTACTTGAATGGTATTTTATTGATTGTTACTTGGTAACATGTCTGACAAAATGTTGACGAAATCATCCTAGGTCTTACGGTCGTCTCACGCCTGCCTGGCCGAATGACTTTGGACATAATAAAAAAGAGCCAATTTTGAAACTCGGTGACGCAATTTTTGTGTAGGTATGAATAATGTGCGTATATGAACGTTGCTTATGTACGCGTACATGCGTACGTACGTAGATCAACAATGTGAAATGTAAGAATTTTATGCATTATTTTCGTATCGGTAGGAAATATTACTGTACCCGATATCTTTGCTTAACAATATTCTGCCAGGCAAGTATTCTTGGTAACATTTTTAGATAAAAGTTACCTACTATATTTAAAAATATAATATGTTGAATGCTATACGATTTTTTTTATAATGTTGTACATATTATTGTCATTTAGCAGCTGTTTTCTATACATTCTTAAGTGTAGGTTAGATTTTCATTTCGATATAAATCATAGATTTTTCTACAATGATAGGAATATAGTATCTTAATTTAACTATTTATAAAAATATTTTTATGATTTTACGGCAAGTTTTTCTTTAAGTACGATTATTAAAATATGATATAACTTAGATATACATGTAATGATTTGAATATTGGTACCAATGTAGGTCCTCCGCGAAAGTCAGCCCAGGGGTAGATATGCCCCAGGCGTCTTATTTCTAAAGCTTATAGCTTCGGTCACACCTATTTGGGTTCTTTATTTGGCTTTATTGCGGTAAATATGAATAGCTGCTTGACCGCATTAGCTAGCGATGCAGTGATGGTTATGCAGTCCATCTCAGATCTTGTAGCATCATTGTCATGGTATCACCAGAGGGCTGGGGTTGCTTCTACTGCATTCTAGCTTCTTGTAGTTGTGGGGGGTAGGTGAGGGGCGGGAGGAGGGGGGCCTGGACGCCGCCGCCCTGCAGCGTGTAGTATGGAGACATGTAGCCAGCGCCGCTCGCCGCCGCGGCTGCTGCTGGAACCGACAATTAACATATGAAGAAGGGGATTTATGTGAGCATAGTAATTAGGTCTAGTATGTGTTTCGTAGATAGAACTTGACGAAAACGGCTGAATAAGCTCCAAATAAAAAAAAACGAGTGTGCTTTAGACCCCACGAATGAAGTAAAACTTAGTTTAAATTAGCTTCATCTATCGGCCGGTATAACTTTGTTTTTGCTTTGTTTAATGTCGCCATCTTGACAATTTGTAAATTGTCATTTTACCGGAAATATCAACAGTACATAAAACAATATTTTAACTTTGTTATGTTGACAATGGAGATGATCTACGTGAACCAACTTCAACTTCCGTTGGCCTCGCAATCACCAGCTTACTCCTCAAGTCAAGTGTGCGTAAAGAAGTTTTATAGTCACAAACCTGCAGCAGTGGCGTAAGGATCGAACCCGGCTGCGTACTGCTGCTGATAGGCCGCAGCTCCTTGCGCTGCCGCCGCCTGGTACTCGTACAGATGGTTGGCAGCGGCGACGGCAGCCGCGTGCTGAAGCTGCGGCAGCTGGACCAGCCCGCCCGCGCCTGACCCCACCCCGCCGCCGACACCGCTCATCGCGCCCATGTAGCTCGGAGTCCCGTACACGTAGCCCGGAGACAACCTGCCGGTGACACACAACTACATCCACTGCAAACTGACCCCGATGAACCCACGATCAACCCTCACTTACATCTCGATCGATTCCGTGAGGGATCATCGCATGTGTCGATCATCACACTACCTAGCCCCACTGCAGCCTCGATACGAGCATTCTAGTCTTGTTATGTTAGTAGACATCGATAAACGGTTATGTAATTATGTGAGTATGCGTCTGATCTCAGCCTGCCGTTGTCGCCGGGATCCGCCACCGTGCGTCATTGCCACGAAAGTTTAAAAAGAAAACTAATAAACATTATACTGGCCGGTACTCCTAGTCTCGCGCGACCGAAATATCCGAATCTCCTCGTATTTATCTACTTATCACAACATCGCGCCGGGAAACGTCGTCGTCGTCGTTGAAATTAAGATATAGGTTGACAGGTCATTTCTGTTACGAAACAAGATTAGGTGTAGGCACCGGAATATTTTGGGAGCGTTAATGCACAGGTCTCTAGGAAGATTGTAAAACAGTGGCCGCTCGATTTATTGTTCGGTTAGATTACGGCATTAATTAAAAAGTTATTTTCAGCTGTGCTCATCTAATTATTTGAAGACTTTCAAGCTCTCTCATCTGTAACATTGTTCGTATTTTATTTTGATACTACAAGCCATGAAGCTAGAGTTGAAAATGGTACGATAGCAATGAATATGTGGACTTCGCTTAATTCCTGGAAGAAGGCGGTCAAGTTGTTTCGAGAGGTTTGCTCCATCGTGAGTTTGCTGCGTCATCATATTTGGAGAGCCCGCGCGCGCCGTGCAGCCTGATTGAAGTAAGCGTTCTGTCTTTTTCCATCCTATTAAAGGTGGACAGAGACAGGTCGATTGTCGTTTGTAATTGAGAGTAGTGTTGATTAGTTGGTACAGATGATGGAGAGCAGCGCGCATGCGTGAGCACGCCCGCTACGTGACTCCTCCCGCGAGTACGCCCACCTGTGGTATACTGATGGTTTGCTCGCCAAATTTAGGTATTTTCAATTTTTCTTATATATATCTTTATCTAAATACCAGACACCTATTTCACTATATGTAGACACCTACTGAATAACAGCTGAAGTTCAGAAACTTACGCATGGATAGGAATAGAGGTATACGGAAGATAAACAAGCAAAAACATATTGAAACTGGCACACACGCTGCAGATTTGACACATCTACTAATGAGATAAATTATCTACTTAAATAAACACTAAAGCGTAAGTGAGCGGATTGGCGAATAGTAAAGAAGACTGCACTCGATAATGAAGTACTGCGTAGTACTTATATGCGTAATGACGTACTGCGTAGTACGGATATTTTAATTTCGTAATGAACGCTTTTTAATCAATTTAATTACGGTCTGGACTACTTCTTAACACAGTTTCTAAGTGCATCGCTATAAGGCAGCTGTATTTTTTATAGCCACAAATGTATCATTGATCGATTTTCATTATATAATCAGTGGAATCGATCAAAGTCAAAAAAAGTAATTCTATAGTTATGTTACCATTAAGTCGTTCCCTAATGACATTGCATCTAGAGCTAGTTCATAGGTTTTAAAAGCAAAGAGTGATTAATCTAATAAAGCTCGTCGTCAAAGACTAGAGTGTCAAGAATAATAGATGAGAATTCGGGCTTGAGGTGGCGTGTTAGGCTGGCCCACCCTGCAGGGTATATAGGTGAGCATCGATCGTTCGCGTTCGATTCTACTAAAGGGCACACGCAGGCTGCAGACAATCGCTCGTCCAGGGAATGTTCAGAAATAAGGAGACAAGTGGGCAGACAGCACGGCGGCGGTGGCGGCGACGGAGGCGCGGGCGCAGGCCGAAGGCGCGCGCACATCTACGCACACACAGCGCGCCTTCGCCCTACCGCCACTTTGCGACCTCCGCGCTATTCATTTATACAAAATACTTAGTCAGTGTATTAAACGAAATCCACCACCAACAAAACTCAATACAAATCAACAAAATCTTACACGAACACGGCATAAAAACATAAAAATTAAGGAAAACATAGAGTGTCGCGGACGATGCAGTTTGTGTCGGATGAGCGGCGCGAGCGTCGTCGCCGCTGGCGCCGCCCATGCTTCATAGCTTTGTAAAACGTAAACATTAAAAAACCCAATCGACTATTTCACACCCAAAACGAAAAAAATCCACTCTCACGCTCACGCTTGCCATAGATACCTATGTGAAAATGTTTGATAATATAGTCTAGGTGAGGTCCGCCGGCCGCCGCGCCGCTAGCAGTCGGGGATGCCGCTCGCCTCATCTACCGAGACAAAAGTCAGCTCAGCAAACTGTACTGCACCCTAGCTCCTACTCTATGATAATGCTCACTCGGCTCCTGACTATAACTTTACCTTTACTAAGAACCCATGTTTTGAGCTACATTTACATTTCAAAAACGAAAATTCATGAGATTCGCAATCCCCAGTACATTATCTAATTTAAATTAATAGTTGAAACCTACTGCTTAGAATCTGACAATAGAGAAAGTTTTTAATCCCTAAACATAATTCTATCAAAAGCCATTTAAAAAGGCATCGTTTAAAACGTTGATTTATAGAAAATATCGTTCAAAAAGTGGGCCTACATTTTAGACTAAAAATAAATTGATAAACGCAGTCATGTTAGCGTTTACTATAAAACCATTTCTCTGATTTTTGTCTCGTGAGATGTAAACTGGGCGCATGCGGCGCCGTTGTGCTGGTAAATATCGAAGTGTTGAACCATTGAACATTGATACATCTTACAGAGGCTTTCAAGGCGATTCAGGCTTTGACTTACCCATACGGAGACTGCAGAACCGTCGGGTAGCCAGTGCGAACGCCAGCCGCCGCCGCTGCCGCCAGTCCAAACCCTGGAACAAGCGCATACAACTATTAATAGTTATTCCCAGACATCTCACAAGATGAGGTGACAACGAAAGGAGGACACCGAATTCCGTCGAAAAAATATCTACCATTACTCTTTCAACATCTGACACATCTTAGAGTTTTTATTTTCTTTTTCACTTAACGGAAGTGGCTCTAGCCACACTAAAATATATCACGGGGATTGGACGACTTCCAAATGACACGCAAGTCAACTTAGCGCAGGCAACGTCAATGTTAATTTCTTTTTATTGCATTGTTAAGTCGCGCGAGGCGGCTTCTATTTCGGTCGCTCCCCGCCGCCGCCCGGGCAGCGGCATCCAGGGACATACCTCCTGACAAGAAGACGACAAACACTAGCTATAAATGGCGTACAGACTTTGGCACCGGCCGTCAATTACTGAAATGCCTGTATCATCCACCTTGATTGGCTCTCCTACGCTTCGACATCGCCGCTACCGCATCCCATCGGCTATTTTTAATTCACACTTGGCTGATCATCATGATCAAAACTTGGGTGTTATTTGGACACCAAATGGCGTGGTATTTAGGAAAAATGCAATCACGATAATAATGGTATCACTCAATGGCATATCCTTGATTAATGGCTAATGATCAGAAGCGCGTGTCGCCTACCACAAAAACATATTTGCCATTGTGTATGGTGAAATTTCCCCGGTGATTACAGCGGATCACATCCGCAGAAGCCCCGGATGGTGTCGCGGTCTGTGGTTGTTGCTATACCTAACAATGTGTCCATCCATGTTGACCTTCTGTATTTTCATAACTTCTACCTAATTGGTGTTATTTTGTTTCCATGTAACAATATGGTTTTGATGCTCTTCCGTCTCATTGTTCACCTTATGATTATGAATCTTAATGGACTGGGCATGCAGGGCGTTAGGAATAGATACTCCTATTTCGTTGCATATAAATCCTGAAATCAAGGCGTACACCCAATGCTCAATAGCGTGCTATCAGAGAACGTGTCACATTTATTCGATCGATTTCAGGTAATTTGAGGGCCGAGGTCGAACACTGGCTGTCCACCATAAAGCTTATCTTGATTCATTAAAAAAAAGTCTTTCCTTTTATAAACATTGTCACACGACCTAAAAGCATGCCGTGCTCTTTTGTTAGTAACCCGTATGTGACCCAGATAGATTTTATATTCGTATGTAATCGATTGAAGCAACATTCGATGGTAGACAAACATTTAAAGCTATTTATGATTTAACGTCCGAATGCCACAAATATGATGCGTGCAAACAACTGCACCTAAATCTAAGCATTGCTGATATAAAATCTAAATGAATCACTCATAAATTTCATGAACTTTAGTCACAGGTCTGTAACGGCTTGTTTTTCATTCTTATGATAATTTAATTGAGATTGGTTCGATTCATTTTTCTTAACCAGTGGCTGGCTAAATAATGCTCCGGCACAAGTCAGTCTCAAAAACTCAACAACAACCATAACTTTCCGACACGAAATGTCAATGTCACATTTGGTTGTCACATCAACGACGTCAAAATTAAAGTTGACATATGACGTTATCGTTGGGTGACCCTAACCAAAGAGAAATGTGCAAATTTTGATAATAATTGTTTATTTTGTATCCTAATTTCAAGTTAAAACCATAACAAGCGAATCGTTTTATTTAGTAAACAATAATAGAAAAGACTGGAATAAACAACCTTCGTAGTGAGAGCTCGTGTGGAAAAGTGCAGTCCCTGGTTCACTAGTTTGAGTCTCGCTTTTGGTGATACGCGAAGTAGCAACTTTTGTGGTCAGGGATGCAGGCAACCACTTTTCGAGAGAATTCTGCATTGGCTGGGAGGGGGATCTCGTGACGAAAATCCGCCCAGTCAGAACGACGGTTACGACTTTAAAAGTCGGAGGCCGCTCCCTTTGTTTGTTTGATTTCGGCGAGGGCGTAGCTGCTGACCGTTGGGCCTGTCCCCAAACGGCCAATTCTACCTCTTCTTTTGCTGCAGGTGAGTTTTCCATGAGATTTTATAATAATTGAGGGCCGGGTTCCATCCCCGTGCCGTGTTCAGAATCCGGTAACTTCACCCGGTTCCATCTTTCCGCAGACAGCTGCGCCCTGCGTCTGAGTTGTTGGGTCGTAGCAAGTCGCTGCCTCCATTTGGCCGCTGCTGCGTCACCCTCGTGGTAGGAGTGAGCTGACCTCCACCACGCTCAGCGTGAGCCTGTAGCTCACGCTCTCTATTGAAAGAAAAACCCCTCTACAGGGTAAGTTTCCCCATCTTTAAATATAAATGTGCATCAAGTCGTAGACTTCATGGTAAAAGTGCCAATAAAACTAATTCTTTCCTGTTCTTCAACAGGGTTTTTTTTTTTATATCTTAAAATCAAATTTAACGCTCCCCCTTCGGGAGGTCGCCAACGGTCTGCGCTGAGAGACTAGGCTCCAGGAGGCGACGGCCTAGCGCCACGGGTCTACCCCCAGCCGTCCGCCTTGTCCTGGGCCCAGATCAGCCCCCCTGTGCCGTTGGGTTGCTTCCGGAGGTCACCAGCGGTCTGCGCTGAGAGACCAGGCTCCAGGAAGCGCCAGCCTCATACCACGGGTCTACACCAACCGTCTGCACTGTCCTGGGCCCGGCTCAGCCCCCTGTGCCGTTGGGTCCCTTCCGGTACCACGGTCAGCCAGCATTTTGCTAGCTGATCGTTTTTATTTAACTTTTGTATTGTCTACTACCAACTAACTTAGCTATCTGGTTGCAAAGCAGGTATGTGCTACTAGCTCGAGCCACACACCCTGTTAAGTCTCTTAATAGCCCGGCTAGCACTGCATTGTAATTCAACGGCGCCCAAAACCTACCTTGTAAATATACTACATATAGAATATACTATACTTACTACTTGTCATCATTTTAAATACTTACTACTTACCTAATACTTGACAAACTGTCTTAACAATAAAGACATTTAATGAACCAGGTGCAGTGTTTCCCTTACAGTTCCCAATAGGAACCCTAATAGGGAAACTAGTTCCCATCTCATCTTTTTAAAAGCATTACAGTGGCGCCTCAACTGGTTAGTTCATCCTAGCTTTGCAACCTAAATCTTAGATAGGTAGGTTAGCTCTTTATACTAACCATTGTAACAAGAAAAACAAAATTAAAAGAAATTTGTGTTGTGTTTTCTTCAACCTTTAGTTTTAAGTTTGTATAATAGGAAATTTAGCTATTTTAGGAGTGTACTACAGCAACAATTTTACAAGTTTTACTATAGTTAATCTTTTGATATTGTATTTTGAGTACTTACTTGGGAAATTCTATTAAAATAAAATTATTGTCATACAAGTTATAACAACAAAGTAACTATTACATTAGAATATTAGTTTTCCATTACTAGACTGTATTGTTTATCAGCTGTAATCCAGTAATTACAGCCCAAGTGGTATTTAGGTTCATACTTGGTATAAATTATTGATAAAGAAAAACATTATGAATTAAGAAATAATCTTGTAATTTCACAAAGTGCTACATCATATTTACCCTAAATCATTAGAAGTATTCAATTGTAAACTGCATTGCAACCATATAGGAAATCAGAAAGATTATTATACATACTATAAGGCAAATTTACTTCATTAAAATATTATACAATTTATAACTTAATTGACAATACATAAATTATTCTTAAAACAAAATGTCTGACACAGAGAAGTCAGATATTCCTATTACAAATATATTGGACCCTGTTCCACAAGTACAGGTCCCTAGTCTTCATGAGTCACAAGCATTGGATCCTAATGAATATGTGACTAGGCGTTGTAAGAAAGTACATTCTAAATATGAGGAGCCTTTGTCAGACTCTTCAACTGATAGTGACCCCTCAGCACCTAGGAAATGTCGCCATAAGGTCACCTATGTACCTCCTGCGAACATAAACTCCCTTAATCATAAGTACAATGGCACTACATGTATTGTTACCTATTTGGAACGACTTGATGAACTAATCTTGTCCCGTTCACTATCTTATAAGAAAGTTTTTCATTCAGCGGCAGAATTGTTTACAGACTCTGCTCTAGTATGGTATAGGGGTGTCCGTAGCTCCATATCCTCATGGGAAGAGCTTAAACAGGAGCTCTTAGATGAATTTTTGCCTCCTGATTTTGATTATAGGTTGCTTGAGGAATTGAAGGCTCGAACTCAAGGTATTGATGAATCCTTTTCAGCGTACTTTTCGGTCATGTTGAACTTCTTTAATAGACTGCGAGAACCTTTGAGCGAGAGTGAGAAGCTGCGAATACTTAGGCGGAACATTCGCCCTGCTTTTTCGGATAGGTTGGCACTCTTTCCTATTACGACGTTACAGGATTTCAAGAACAAGTGCAAAGCGTTGGAAAGGCAGCAAATTAGCGCCCAGTACTTTGTAGAGCCGCCTAAAGTAACGAAGCAAACTCTAGCAATGGACCTGGCATACAAGGGTCAGCCTCAAACTCGTCAGGTAGCGGCGACCGCGGTAGTTCCACAACCAGCATCTTCTTCTTTGTTCTGTCCAAGATGTAGGGTAAAAGGACATAACTTGAAAACTTGCAAGGAACCTAAATATCCAGTTTGTTTTCGCTGCGGCCTTAGGGGTTATGTTACAGGAAAATGCCCAAACTGTGCTAAAAATCAGGGTCAGGACGTAAAACCCCACATCTGCCAATGTCAGTGCCAGAAAAACCCCTCTGAGGCTGGTACCTCATCTACTAGTTCTAAGCAAAAAAACTAGTAACGTTGGATTGTGGCTCAGCCAGCTCACCCAATTTTGACCCCAAAGATTGGCAGGACTGGTTAAAAACAGTAAAACACTTTTTTAACTCACACAAAGTAGCTACAATCCGTGATGAAAAAATTGATAATCGACCATTTCTCACGGTCGACGTTTACGGGCAACCGTGCTACGGGCTACTGGACTCTGGTTCCAGTATATCGATTATAGGGGACAGCTCACATGAACAATTCTTGAATCTGGGGGCCACCCTCATTCCTTGCGTGGACTCCTGCAGGATTCAGTCAGTAAATGGGGTTACCTCATCAATTATCGGTTCTCTTCTATTGCCGGTGGTTTTTCGAGATACAGTTAAGATTATAAAGTTTCACGTTATTCCAGACGTGAAAACTTCTTTTATCTTTGGTTGGGACTTCTGGCGGGCATTTGGTTTGGCTCCTTCTGATCTCGACAGACTGCCCTGGAAATTCCCTAGGGATATACGCACGGTGGCCGAGATAAATTATATTCATCCCATGGACACCCTAACTTGGGAACAGCGCCGCCAAGCGGAGGAGATCATCGAGGCTTATGGTGAAATAGCATTTGAGAAGGTAGGCTTGGGAAAGACAAACTTAATAACACACACTATCGACACGGGAGATGCGAAACCCATCAAACAGCGGTATTACCCGATGTCTCCAGAGAAACTTAAAGAGTTACATCGGGAGTTGGACAAAATGCTTGAGTTGGACGTAGTAGAACCCAGTCGAAGCGAGTGGAATAACCCAACGCTAATGACGCCAAAAGCCACGGGAGAACTACGGTTCTGTTTGGACAGTAGGAAGCTGAACGAAGTCTCCAAACATGACGCCTACCCCCTTCCATATATTACTCAGATCCTAGACAGCCTCAGGAATTCCAAATACCTGTCTTCAATCGATTTGAGCTCCGCATTTTGGCAAATTGAATTACACCCCGCCTCCCGCGAAAAGACTGCTTTCACGGTCCCAGGCCGGGGGTTATTTCACTTTAAGCGCATGTGTTTTGGTTTGACTGGTGCCCCAGCCACCCAACAAAGATTGATGGACATACTATTTGGCCCGGACGGCTTCGAAAACCGGGTTTTTGTCTATTTAGATGACATAGTTGTATGTCACGAGACCTTTGAGGGCCACCTAAACCTCCTAAAAAGGGTATTGGAACGTTTGAAGCAAGCAGGTTTGACAATAAAAGCTTCAAAGTGCCAATTTTTTAGGCGCGAACTCAAATATCTTGGATATGTTGTGGATGAGAAGGGCTTGCACACCGACCCCGCTAAAGTGCAGTCTATACTCGAGTTCCCTACCCCTACGACTCGAAAGCACGTCAAGATGTTTTTAGGAACTGCCTCCTACTACAGGCGTTTTATTAAGAACTTCAGCCTAATAGCAGCCCCTTTAAACAAATTGACAAGCACGGGGAAGAAGGCCCCTCCGTTCGCGTGGTCTCAGGAAGCGGAAGATTCCTTCCAGAAACTAAAACAGGCCCTAGTTTCTGCTCCCATCCTCGCTTGCCCAGATTTTTCCAAACCCTTCTCTGTGCATTGCGACGCTTCGGCATACGGCATTGCCGGGATGTTAGCACAGGATATTGATGGTACCGAACATCCAATTGCTTTCGCAAGCAAATCGCTCTCGAAGTGTGAAATGAACTATTCGGCAACAGAGCGGGAAGCCCTGGCTGTTGTGTTTGCGGTAGAACATTTTAGGCCCTACTTGGAAGGAAGCAAACCTTTTAAAATTGTGACCGACCATGCTAGCCTAAAATGGTTCCTCAATTTAACAAACCCAACCGGCAGATTAGCTCGCTGGGGTTGCAGACTATCTCCCTACAACTTCGAGATCGAACATCGAGCAGGCAAGGATAATGTGGTACCGGATGCCTTATCTCGGTTCGTAACGCCGGTTGCAGCTATTGCAACCACGTCCTCTTTCACCCCTACTGGTGATTCTTGGTACGACAGCGTCTATATTAAATGCCTGCAAAAACCCTTGTCTTGTAGGAATTTTATGGTAAAAGACGGAAGATTGTTTCGTTACACAAGGTCAGCCAATAATCTAGTGCGCGATTTCCAATGGAAAGAAGTAATACCACAGTCTAAACGGAAAACAATTATTGAAGACCACCACAGCTTACCCACTTCTGCACATTTGGGAATACAGAAGACCTTCAAAAAGATCTCATTGGCGTATTACTGGCCCGGATTATTTAAGGACGTGGCTGATTTTGTGCGAAAATGCGAAACATGTTTATCCCATAAAATCCCGAATCAGACTACACCAGGCTTAATGGGTAGTCCTAAGCAATGTTGTAGGCCAAACCAGACATTGAGTATAGACCTGGTAGGGCCCTTTCCGGTTTCTAGAAACCGCTACACACACTTGTTCGTAGTTATGTGCTGCTTCACAAAATATGTGGTGCTGTTCCCCTTGCGTCGAGCTACCGCAGCCAACATCGTCAAGCACTTAGAGAATGACGTTTTTATGAAACATGGGATTCCACAAACAGTGATTTCTGATAATGGAACTCAGTTCACTGGAAATGAAATACAAGCCCTGTTTCATAAATACAACGTTCCTCAGGTGCATTTGGGCCCTAGATATTGCCCGCAAGTGAACCCAGTAGAACGGCAAAACCGTACCATTGTCACTGCGATATCCTCGCTTATAAAGGAGGATCATCGCGAATGGGACCTGCATTTGCCCCACATTGAGTTCGCCATCAACACATCTGTCAGCGAGGCTACGGGATATTCTCCATTCTTATTAATGCACGGGCGTGAGGCCGTACCAAATGGAGATCTCTACGACTCGGCTCCCTTAGACCTCTCAGACCTTTCTTTTCCACGGAGAGAGGATTACGCACGCCGACTGGGTGCGCTTTCCGGAATTTTTCGCAAAGTCAGAGAGGAGTTGGTGAAGGCACACGCCAAGAACGCGCATTATTATAATCTCCGGAGAAGATACATGGAACTCAAAGTGGGTCAAACGGTATGGAAAAGAACTTTCCCGCTGAGTGACAAAGGGAAATTTTTCTCGGCAAAGCTGGCCCCTAAATATACCAAATGTACGATTAAAACCAAGAAGTCTCCTTTGGTATATGAGCTGGTTGACGAGAACGGTAGAGATGCGGGCATTTGGCATGTAAAGGACCTTAAAACCTCTAACTAATGGAATCCCAATTTTAATTTTTTTTATTTCACTCATTCTCGTTTACCTATAAACGGTTTGATAGCCAAACCCCCGGACGCGGCGTGGGCCGCCTTTGTGTAGTCCTGGGAGATGGATTTATTTTGGGTTGTTTTTTCGGTTGGATAAAGTAAATAGTTGGAATTTAGGAATGATAGCCAAACCCCCGGACGCGGCGTGGGCCGCCTTTGTGTAGTCCTGGGAGATGGATTTACTTTGGTTTGTTTTTTCGGTTGGATAAAGTAAATAGTTGGAAATTAGGTATGATAGCAAACCCCCGGACGCGGCTTTGGGCCGCCTTTGTGTAGTCCTGGGGGATGGATTTCACTTTGGTTTGTTCTCTGCTGGATAAGGTTAATAGTTGGATATTAGGTATGATAGCAAACCCCCGGACAGCAGTCGGCTGCTCTTGTGTAGGATCCTGGGAGTTGGTTTTTTCTCGGTTTGATGATTACTGTTAGGATGGATATAAAAGGTAGAATGGTTTAGTCCTTGTAAATATTAAATTCTAGTTAAGGATGGACTGGCCATGGGTGGTTACCATAGTTTTTAGTTTTCTTTTCTTTTTATTTTGTCTTCTGTAACCTGGCTTGGTGTAATAGGAAATAATATAATAATTCTTTAGAAATAGTCAATTTAATTCATATCTAAAATATATATTGTATACAAATATCTATGTATGTTTATAACATCACCAGACTAAGGTCATTAGAATAATCCACAGGAGCGGTTGTGTGAACTCCTTTATCAACAAGCCTAGAACACAAACTTAAGCCTATAGGAGCGGTTAGTGAACTCCTTTATCAACAAGCCTAGAACACTAAACTTTTGATGGTTTTGTTACCATAGCTAAGCGGAGAACAGGACTCTATACTTCTACTTCCGTAGCTAAGCGGACTAGTAGGAAACTACACTTATAGGAGCGGTTAGTGAACTCCTTTATCAATAAGCCTAGAACACTAAACTTTTGATGGTTTTGTTACCGTAGCTAAGCGAATAACAGGACTAATTATACTTCTACTTCCGTAGCTAAGCGGACTAGTAGGAAACTATACTTATAGGAGCGGTTCTGTGAACTCCTTTATCAATAAGCCTAGAACACAAACTTAAGCCTACAGGAGCGGTGAGTGAACTCCTCTATCAAGAAGCCTATCACACCAATAAAAAGGGGTTACTGATATTCAATTTTTTACTAACTAGGGGGATAGCATTATTTTTCACGGTTAGTTGTACTTTGGCAAACAATCCAGTCAACTCCAGTGATTCCCTCGCAGAACAATAGCTTGCTTATAACGGGTGCTTAATTATGGCAAATTGTACTCTCGGTTGATGTCCAGTCAATTTCATAATTACCCCGGGGTAAATGCAGTACACTCAAGTTCTAATATTACAGTACATACAAAAACTATTATTTTATATAGGGGTTTTTGCGGGGTTATACATCAAAACTAATTTCGTTCAATTTATTATTAGAATGTATTATATCTTTTACTTATTCGCTAATTTATGCATCTAGCCCAAGCCAGTGGTACAATTTTTTATATTCTTAGTTGTATTGATATAAATTAATTCAATATTTACCTTCGCATGCAGGTGTAGGAATATGTAGATCTAAGTTATATTTTAATTTTGATGATAGTGTCTAGTGTTAAATGCTCTTTTCTTTAAACCTAATTAAAATATTCTGGTGGAATCATTAATGACATTTTCCATGTCATTGGTGTGTCATTTGTCTTTTGTTTGTAACTAAGGTTACCGGCTGGGGACAGCCGTTTCGAATTCACTACGTGAATTCTACCCGGGTTGGACGGGTACTGTAACGGCTTGTTTTTCATTCTTATGATAATTTAATTGAGATTGGTTCGATTCATTTTTCTTAACCAGTGGCTGGCTAAATAATGCTCCGGCACAAGTCAGTCTCAAAAACTCAACAACAACCATAACTTTCCGACACGAAATGTCAATGTCACATTTGGTTGTCACATCAACGACGTCAAAATTAAAGTTGACATATGACGTTATCGTTGGGTGACCCTAACCAAAGAGAAATGTGCAAATTTTGATAATAATTGTTTATTTTGTATCCTAATTTCAAGTTAAAACCATAACAAGCGAATCGTTTTATTTAGTAAACAATAATAGAAAAGACTGGAATAAACAACCTTCGTAGTGAGAGCTCGTGTGGAAAAGTGCAGTCCCTGGTTCACTAGTTTGAGTCTCGCTTTTGGTGATACGCGAAGTAGCAACTTTTGTGGTCAGGGATGCAGGCAACCACTTTTCGAGAGAATTCTGCATTGGCTGGGAGGGGGATCTCGTGACGAAAATCCGCCCAGTCAGAACGACGGTTACGACTTTAAAAGTCGGAGGCCGCTCCCTTTGTTTGTTTGATTTCGGCGAGGGCGTAGCTGCTGACCGTTGGGCCTGTCCCCAAACGGCCAATTCTACCTCTTCTTTTGCTGCAGGTGAGTTTTCCATGAGATTTTATAATAATTGAGGGCCGGGTTCCATCCCCGTGCCGTGTTCAGAATCCGGTAACTTCACCCGGTTCCATCTTTCCGCAGACAGCTGCGCCCTGCGTCTGAGTTGTTGGGTCGTAGCAAGTCGCTGCCTCCATTTGGCCGCTGCTGCGTCACCCTCGTGGTAGGAGTGAGCTGACCTCCACCACGCTCAGCGTGAGCCTGTAGCTCACGCTCTCTATTGAAAGAAAAACCCCTCTACAGGGTAAGTTTCCCCATCTTTAAATATAAATGTGCATCAAGTCGTAGACTTCATGGTAAAAGTGCCAATAAAACTAATTCTTTCCTGTTCTTCAACAGGGTTTTTTTTTTTATATCTTAAAATCAAATTTAACGCTCCCCCTTCGGGAGGTCGCCAACGGTCTGCGCTGAGAGACTAGGCTCCAGGAGGCGACGGCCTAGCGCCACGGGTCTACCCCCAGCCGTCCGCCTTGTTCTGGGCCCAGATCAGCCCCCCTGTGCCGTTGGGTTGCTTCCGGAGGTCACCAGCGGTCTGCGCTGAGAGACCAGGCTCCAGGAAGCGCCAGCCTCATACCACGGGTCTACACCAACCGTCTGCACTGTCCTGGGCCCGGCTCAGCCCCCTGTGCCGTTGGGTCCCTTCCGGTACCACGGTCAGCCAGCATTTTGCTAGCTGATCGTTTTTATTTAACTTTTGTATTGTCTACTACCAACTAACTTAGCTATCTGGTTGCAAAGCAGGTATGTGCTACTAGCTCGAGCCACACACCCTGTTAAGTCTCTTAATAGCCCGGCTAGCACTGCATTGTAATTCAACGGCGCCCAAAACCTACCTTGTAAATATACTACATATAGAATATACTATACTTACTACTTGTCATCATTTTAAATACTTACTACTTACCTAATACTTGACAAACTGTCTTAACAATAAAGACATTTAATGAACCAGGTGCAGTGTTTCCCTTACAGTTCCCAATAGGAACCCTAATAGGGAAACTAGTTCCCATCTCATCTTTTTAAAAGCATTACAGTCTTCTGCGGAGTAATGTCGAGTGTTCGAGTGGGCGTCAACTATAAAGCTTTGTTGTGAATTGCAAGCTTTTTTCTGGACGTCTTCTGGAGCGCGGGTCGTCGAACTGCAAAGCCGACAGCAAGTGCTTAACGACGCTTGTAAGGATTCTACGGAAATACGATTTTAGACGCGTGCCGTCTGAGCGGGACAGAAAGCGGGCATGTATTATTATATTTCAGTTGAATACGTTCTTCCAATGCCACTGCCTCTAGTTCACAAACATACTATCGTAAAATATGCATAAACTGTTAAACTTCAAACAATTGAAGCATCCCAAAGTGTGGTCGTGTTGTTTATGGGCTTCAGATTTATGCAAGTGCAATTTGAAATCTACAGTAAAAGCTTATGAAATCTTTCATTGAACATAACGAACATTTGTTCGGAGAATACATTGTTGAATAAATAAATGTGTCGAGTTAGTTGGTTGGGTCGAGAATAGACATAGGTACACGAGTCATGCATAGCCCAGTTTTGTATGGCCAAACCGAACGTGGCCGTGACAGATTTCTCTGTGTTCGGATGGCCTTCTCTTTGATCTGGACAGTGCCGTCTACTGCCATCAATCTACCGCGCCACCGGTCAAATTTATCACATTTCTTCGATTGGTACCGGTGATCACGAAACTGATTGCAATGCAACAGGAGAAATTTCCATAGTAACTATGCACATAAACTACGTATGCAAACTGTCAAATCCATACAAAAATGTGTTTCTATTGGTTGCAATCGAGTTACGTGATCGCCCAGCTGGTCCCCGATTATGTAGTTAACTTTACAAGCACAGTTAAGAGTAGTAGAGACCTGACCTGCCTGAGGCGTCAATTCTCGGGACAATTATTTTCGGAGAAAACACGTGCGCCGCATGAGGCATTAGCCGCTCCAATTTTTATGGTTGCCAAAGTAAGCAAACAATTTGCTAAGGTTTCCGAAGTTGGCAAATTCTTTGGTGAGGTTTATTTATGTATAATATTAAACAGTTTTTTGCAAAGCAGCTCATTATAATTTTCGATACTTTTCTGTATATCAATATAATACGAATTGGATAAAATAGCATTAGTACCTAGTATAGGTGTGTATCTGGCCTCTATGGGTTTTGCGCTATATGAAACCCTACAAAAGATAAGCCAGCGAGAAAAGATGAGAACCTGGCGTTGTGCCAGCCTAGTGTCGCGGCGGAGGCGGTCACGACGACGACGTTCCCAAAACTGCGTATATTTAGACAAAATAAAGAGCGGACCGAAGACAAAACGAGACGCAACTCTGTTTTATAAATAACCACGTCGTTCGCCGGACGGAGTCAGCCTCGCTCGACCAACCTCTGCTCGCCAGCTGTTATACATAAATAATAATTAAGACACGAAGAAAGCTCCACGCGTCCGACTTTTCAGATCAACATAACGAAATCTTGATTTGTGAACCCCTAAAAAAACCTATGGAGCTGGTTAGATGGCTAAATGGTTTAGATGTCGATAGCTAATATGTAATCTACGCCGTCTGAGGATTACTGAAGGATCGAAGGGCTTCGTGCGGAAGTCGCGGCCGGGATCAGGTTACGTATGGTGCGACAAAGGGAGCGGAACTACTACACTCGAGTGTTCCTGTGCACTGCGGTCGTTGGCCGATATTGTTCTAGCCTCTAGGATGGTACACGTTTTACATGTTGGCGTCATTACGGATTAATAAATTGTTGGTAGTTAAAAGACATTCACCGTCTCGCCCCATCTCACTATCAAATGTGCTAAAATTTGCGGGCTGTGTGCCATGCACGACACGGAAAACAATATTTACTTGGACCGCGTTCAAAAAATCGTATTTCTTAGTGAGGCGACATGTCGTATGCTAGTTTATCTTTTCAGATACTTTTAGCGTTGATTGCGCTACATTCGGTTCCCTGGGAATTTCCACTTAATTCTCCTGCGTAGATATTTGGCCTCAATATGCGTCCGACATAATATAGATTTAGTTATGCGACTATTTTAGTCGAAAATCACATGAAACGTGCGGCCAGCGGTGGCGGTAATTACACGTTTCCGTAGCGGACAATAAAGCCGAGATACACGCCGATAGCATCATGCGGTGCGCGACTGAAGTCAGCCCACCTGACCATTATGGCTTCGCTCCATACAATTACAAATGGAGCGCAGCACAATCGATTGATTGCTCTTTCACGACCCTGGCGATTGAAACTGACAATTTTACTAATACGAAGTAACTAGGAATGTATTAAGTATGCGTCTAAATCTAGATCACTCGCAATCGTTGAAGAATGAGGTTGAATTATATCGAGATAACGACCTATCGTCACCTTTTTAGTAAATAAGGACTAATTCTCTATTCTGGCGATCATCCAAAATACAGTGACGTCCAATATCAAGTCCCCACTAAACGCACTGAACCAAGGAGCGTATCGATCGTGCCATATAGTTTTGGTATCATACGAGTGAACGGCGCGTGCGAACCCATTGGTGCATCGCCCAAATCCCAGAGTCTAAATAAAAATAGCGGCAGGGGTGTCCAAGGGGGTTCGTAGTTGGCACACATGCATAAGTAATGCACAAGCGAAGGGCGCCAGTGCGCACGCGATGCAGTCAAACCCTTGCCTTGCGGCTTACAACATAAATGCCGCACAGGGCTCGTTTCCAGTCATTTTCCATTAATCAGTTATTGGCCGCTACGTCTTTGGTGTAAGGAATTTCTATTCTATGGACAGTTAACGTGACAAGCTACCGAGCTGCGGTGGACATGAACATTTCATGAAATGCCAGTTCATATATTCAACATCACATTTAATATATGAACTGGCATTTCAAATCAAATCAAACCAAATAATCATTTATTGACATAAAACGGTTTTATACATGTTAATAAGTCCATAGACTCGAACTAGTGAGAACACTGTATTTTCATTTAATCAATTGGCATTTACTTGGCCAAATAATGTTTGATTGTATTGTTACTTTTTTAAATAGCGGTGTAATTTTATTGCTATATAAAGGACTGTTTTATGTTAAATATATACCAAGTAGTAGTATTATAATGTATTATTCAAAACACTGTCCTATCCCGACTCATTTAACTTAAGTGTATTGATTACCATACAATGAAGCGGTTGATATGTAATTGAAGGCTATATAATTAAACACGTTGGTAAGTCAAGTTACTGAAAGCCAACGATAATGGGCAGCTCGGAAAGTCGGTGGGTATATTGTTTTGTAGCGTTCGTAGACAGGTGTAAATCGATTAGTGTGGTGCTCGCGCCACTCAATAATTCAACGTGTCGCCCTGTGTTTGGACAAGTGCCCCGTCGGCCTTCATCAGCACTCCCATAATATAAAACTTTAACAATGTTTTCACAATCAACGCCTACCACCGGCCACCAATGACTGCTGCCATAGCACCGCCCGACCAACCAAGTTTACCGGAACGCGGGTTCTGTGCGGCGTATTTAGAAACTGGGCCACACAAATTTTACATCGCGGTTGATACTGCATAATGAAAGTTAACCAGTGGCGGTGGTATGGCATGTGAAGGCGAAATACCTTCATGCAGTCTTTTGTACAAAATAAAACACCTAACCAAACAACGCTATCACAATGGTAGTCAAGTGTTTATGTCAACATAGCCACTGCGTATGATTCAGGCGGCTGAAATGCCACAATCCGAACGTCTTTCAACAGTACTTTTTGGATTGAATTAGGCACAAAAATAGAGGTTGGGAACTGAAAGCTTTTGATAGACCAAATTTATTACTTTCAATGCTGCTCGTACGAGGAAACTTGCTTATTTATTTTGGCGCGAGCGTCGATGCGCGGGCACCGAAGACAGACACGCAGTTACTCCTCCATCAAACTGACTCAATGGATTATTATAAAAAAAATGTTTAATCGATATTGATTTCGATGTCTGTACCGAGTTTTATCTCATTCGTTATCATTATTATGCGCATTTTTGTGTGCTTTTGAACACTCAGGTAGGATCCCTGTGACGGGGTGTTTGTTCGAGCCTGCTGCGCATGCGTCTCATTCAAAGCAAATCGCAACCCTCCACGAAATAACGGTAACAAACCGAACACACATTCAACGTTGAACAAAACGATATGCAAACCGGCCCAGTAACGGTCATTCTTTATGAAAGCGCGTAACCGAATCCACGTCTAGATGCTGCGTTTAACTGAAGAGATTAAGCAGATCCAGAAATACGGGTATCCTGTATGCGTTGAACGCGAGCGAATAAATACAGTACATTTGAGTCTACTTTAAGTAAGGAGGGCGCGGTAAACAAACAATGGCACCGTAAAGCAATCTCTCATGAGATAGAATGTATAGACTAAACAGGGGCAGTGAGTTTAATGCGTTTCTTCAATAATAATCCCAAACATTAATGTTCAAAAGAATGGCGGAGATACGTTAAACAAGTTTTTAAAACGGACATTCTCAAGAAAATTATCTCTGAGATTTAGATGAAAGGAAAAGTAGATATAGTGAACAAAACGGTTGATTCTTTTGTATCTTCTCGCAAAAAGCAACTTGAACATTCGCACTAGACAAGGTTACAATGATTTGCATATTGGAATGCGACTGATTATCATCAGCATTTCAAATACCATGACGAATGGCGGTATAAGGCGCTGTAACCACAGCAAATTCTCGTCAAACTACTGCTACGGCCTTACCTTACCAATGGAAGTAGGATTACCAAATCTACCTAAATATAGGAATTTCCTAAAGTTACTCATGCTCATGATTAGTTGGATATTAGATATCTACTTGATGCGTTAGATTCTTCATCTTCACGGTACCATAGGAAATATGCAAAGAGAAGGCTAACATAAATGTTATTTCTTAAGTTTATCCGGCTCCAGCTAAAAAGAGGTTCTATTTTCTATAATTTGGACAGATTTCGACGATTCTTTTTTTATTCTCTAGTATACTTTCAGGATGGTAACTATCAATTTACTGAGGACCTGTTGATAGAGATAAAAACCGAAAAATCTTCAATGGCAGGAAACTTTTTATTATAGGCAATAGGTTCTTTTACTGGTTCTGGGGAATAACTATTTAGGAACCTGTCATTGGTCAACTAACATGTGCTTTTCAGATACTGATGTGGAACTTGTCAGTATCAAATAGTCGCGTTAACTGACCCCTTTTCTTAAAAGTATATTATTAATATTGACCATGTATATATGGAAATTCCAATTCAGCAAAACCATCCCAAAAAGTCGTAACAAATTGGTAACTGTAACGTTTTTTTATGGAAACTGCAAGGGAAATAGGGTTGCCCTCGCCACGGATTGTGCATCGCCCGTGGCATATGGCGCAGCCGGTATACCTCGGGCCTCGGTGCTCGGCCAGGTGGCCGTCATGCGCAGGCGCACCCATTGTGACCCGCTCCCCGCGCTCGCGCACTGCGGTACCGAGCCGCGACACATGGAACAATGCTGCGACCTCCACAATAAACGAGGATGCGAAGTGAGAATGCGCACATAGCGAGTGTGACTTAGAAACGATCAGCTGCGATACTGTACTAGTTCATTGAACGGTTTTAGAGTATTTCCGGAGTTAACTCTATCGGAACTGATCTTGTGAATAGATTTGACGTGCCTGTCGTAAAAGCCGATATTTTACATATTTTGAAGGTTTGTATAATAATAGCTGTTTTTGATTCGTCAAAACTAATTGTGAAACTAAAAAGATTGTGAGAAACGAAGAAAAACGACGCATTATGTACCCTAAAGCATGATTCTGCTCTGAAAGGTTAAAGTTAATCATAAAAAAAAGCAAAGTATATAGAATAATCTTTTTAACCAGTAGATTTACAATTGGCCATCAACTCGCCTGATGGTAAGCGGAAGGTGTACGCGAAGATGGCGCACGTAAATGTAGAAGCTACCGATTCCCTCTGGCCTTGAAGACATCCAGGGCGGTGATCACGAAGCCTTGATTGCAATGCAACAGGAGGAATTTCCATACTAACTATTCATATAAACTGCGTATTCAAACTGTCAAATCCATACAAAATTGTGTTTCTACTGGTTGCAATCGAGTTACGTGATCGCCCAGCAGGTTATCAAGGTTATAAGATGGCAACAAGTTCCATTGCTTAGCAGTACGCTGTATGGAAGTAATTAAATAAATGAATAAATGTGGACAAATGTGAAGCAAAGCTTGTACTATAATGGGTACCAAATAACTGATGCAATACTTAGATAATGTTTGTTTGTAAATACAAGTAAATACGTAGAATACAATATAATAGTTTTAATGTGCTGCAAGCCAAGTATTTTGTACTTAAATTTTGGCCCATAAGAAGAAGGTAGCTGGGGAGTCCCACAAAAAAATATTATAATAATAACGCCCAATGATCACATACATAGATTCTGAACTTTAACTAGGATTTCCTATATCTAGGGACCCAGGAACTACGAGAACCGTGGTCCCACAATACCCGGACACAGAAGACCAGACTCAAAAATTATTTGCGCTTTTTTGTGCTTGTCCTGTCGCGGGAATCGAACCCGCCACCTCCGGGCTACGAGCCAACCTGTCCAACCACCTCACCACAGGCTGTCAATGGATTGAGTTGTTGCAGAGCCTAAGACCATTGGTGAGGCAAAACCGCAAAGGCTTCGCTGTATTAGGCATCTGCAAAGAATGCTAGGATCAGCACGATAAAGATGGCTATCTCGGAGGGCCTCTGACCAGCTGGGCGACCCTATAATACCGCTGAAGTGGTGGAAGACTTGGTGTTGGAGGCCATGACCCACTTTGGGTAGCTGCTCTATTGGAATAAGTGATATTTTGCCCTTCATTCCAATAAAACTAGGTGGTAGCACTTTTCTGCAAAGTTCATTTAGGTAGGTACCACCGCTTTGCCAGTTATTATGCCGCCAAGCAGTAGTACGCTCCGGCAATACAGTGTTCCAGTTTGAATGGCATTGTAGCTAGTAAAATTACAGGGCAAATAAGAGACTTTACGAACTGATCTTAGACTCTTGATTTTTTAGACTGTGTGATGTCTCAGGATGACATGCGCAGGGCGCAGTGTCACGCGAAACTTTAACTTAGAGTTCCGAGTGACACTGCAATCTGTTATGGGCGGACGTGTCACTTAACATCAGGTGAACGACTAGCACGTCACGTCATTCGTTTAGATCTAAAAAAACTTATAGCGGAAATTATATGTACGCATGAACGTGGTTGTTACAGAATTAATATTTACAGGTCTGTTATCAGCTGATCTACCATTGTTTGTGATTCCGTTGATACGGAAGTAGCATTGCTGTGTCATGCCTACTGTGTTGCCGCTGTGTCATTAGGGCAAACCTATATTACTGGGTATTATGGCCCTTGTAGGTAATAGCTATAAATTTCATCTGTATTTAATAGTTTCAGCTTTTAACTCTTCTGAGCTCTAGTCTTTTCATTCATGAATCAATGTTGTGAATGATTTACAATTGAGCGTCGTTTTGCAATACGGGACTTGGACAGCCTCGTAGGCAGCTCGTACACGTGATTTATTGTCATACACAATAGACAATAAAAGTCAATTTTCTATAATATTGTTTATAAATGTTAACAATTTTTTTGTTGTTTAAATTTAATGTTTATTAATAAGTATATGCTGAAAAGCGAATAGAAAAGACTGGCACGTATTACAGAATGTTCAGTCATCGATTAATGCTTATGTAGAGATGTAATTAACTATTTCATAATTTTGTTAATGAAATCTTGTCTTGAGCAGAAATTCACGTCTAAGCGTAGTTCTGTAATACGGGCCTCAGTATTTTTCTTCTACAATAAAGTTTGTGAACACATAAGTTTGCACTTATCTCTATAGATATTTCTATTAAAGACGTCTTAGAGATAACTTCAACTTAGGAGCTGTCAAACTGTAGTGCAGACGGGCTATAATGTTAAATTCATTTATCACTATAAGGTACAGGAGCCAATGAAGGCCCACTTAATTTCAAAACCTCGTGAAATCTTGCAGATAAATAAAGTATAGAAAAAACATAATGGAAGTTGTAATAATAATAATTAAAACACACTTGCATTATTGTCTATGGTACTAGTAGCATAAACCCGCGAAATTTAAAATGTTTCGTTTAATCATAACTGTATTTTTTTTAAAGTGGGCTATCTTAGGAGCCGGGCCATCTTCGGCGACACTACCTTACTATTGTTCCATACATCAATAAAGTATTGACAAAGAAATATAGAACAAAAGTATATAGCATCCAATTTCAGCGAATGCAACTCTATGCGAATGAAAAATATGCTCGTTGGTTTTATTAGAATTCTTTCCCTATTTCTCTACTAATAAATAAGCGTTGAAAAAATTTTACACTAGAATTCGAAGCTAAATTGTGAATGGCCTATGGCTGATGTGAAAACTACGAAACATTCATTTCTATGGACATTTCACACAGCGCCATCTAGTCCCAAACTAAGCAAAGCTTGTACTATGGGTGGGGACCGGATAACTGATACAATACTTAGATATTTTTTGTTTGTAAATACACACATAGAATACAATATAACACCCAGAAAGCAGGTGGAAAGCTGGAATGATGAAAGAGGATGATATCGTCACAGTCGGTCCACCTAATGGGCGATCATGAAAATTCAACTAAATTAATCTGAGATTTATTTTAAATACGGGTTTGAATTCACGAGAACCCTTACAGCCTTATTAATAAACACGAACTAGCTTTAGACTAGTAACACCATCTTTTGTCTCTTTCGATCCAGCTAAATATTCCAGTAGCTAAAAAAGTACAAAAGCTGAAGTAACTAATCCGAGACTAATACCCGTTTATTAATAAGGCTGTTACTGTTTTAAATACCAAGCCTGCATTGGGGAAGTGAAAACTTCTAACAGGGTGGTGTGCAACCCCTGCAAAACGAGAGTTTCGGTTGTTACTAGTTGCATAATAAGGGACGCTCCGTTACCCGAAATTAGACGTTCTCCCGAGGTAATACCATTTTCCGAAATAAAACTTCCATATTGATAAGCAGTGTTGACTGGTCCGATAGCTCAGTTGTTAGTAACCCTGCCTTTTGAACTGTAGATTGTGGGTACGATTCCCACCCAGGATAAACATTTGTGTGATAAACATTGATGTTGTCTGTGTCTGGGTGTTATATTGTATTCTATATATGTATTTACAAACAAAATCTATATAAGTATTCTTTCAATTATCTGATTTCCATAGTACAAGCTGTCCTTAGTTTGGGACTAGATGGCGTTGTATGAAATGTTCATAAATATTTATATTATTTATTATTTATATATGTTCACAAATATTATATTATTATTAATTTACTATTATTCATATGTTCATATCAATGTGTGTGCAAAATTTCATCCAAATGAGTTCATCCGTTTAGGCGTGAAAGCCGAACAAACAAACAAGACACAACGTTTCACTTTTATTTATCAGTAAGGATGAGGACAATAATATTATTCTTATTTAATTGTAATTTGCAGGGGTAGGTGATCGTGATATTTGACTAACGGTTCAAAGTTATTGATTGGTTAGCCATTAATTACTGGTCACACAACAAAACAAACCATAATTAAATCGACGACACTATAGATATAGTTCTTGATATTTCGAAGCGTTGCTAATTCACGGTTAGTGAGAGTCAATGAGCTTTCAATGAAGGAAAATACAAAGGAAAAAATAACATTAACAATAAATAATAATAACGCCCAACGATCACATACATAGATCTTGGACCTTAACTAGGATTCCCTGTGTCTAGGGACCCAGGAACTACGAGGACCATGGTTCCACAACACCCAGACTCAGAACAACTATTTGCGCTTTTTTTATGTACACAGATACTTGTCCGCGGGAATCGAACCCGCTACCTCCGGGTTATGAGCCGACCTGCTCAACCACCACACCACAAAGGCTTAGAATAGTACATTATTTCTCAGCTGGTTAATCTAGTAGGGGTACCTCAAGTTAGGAATCGATCGCCAGCAAACTTTGCGAACCAGCATGTGTGCATGGCACAGATTCAGCTAAACATGCAAAATCTAAACCAAACGCCAAACGCTATGCGTGATATTAAAAAAACAGCCAAATGAGAGTTGACTCGCGCATCGCGGGTTCCGTACATATGTAATAAATTTACCTATCACTATAGATTAGCATCAATTACATTTGTGATAAGACCAAATAAAATAGCTCTCGTAGTCGAAAACCTTTACTGAAAATCCAGCTCGCACTATTCACTTTTTTTTCGCTTTTCAGCCGGCACAGGCCGGTTTTTAGTATTTATTGTTATACTACCAGAGTATGAACTATAATGATTTAAAAAATCATACCAAGCTTGAGGCTTGTATGTATTACCGTTATTCAGTTATGAAAAATAAAAATAACCGTTAAAAATGCACGTTATTTGTACGAGACATTGTGAAGTTTTCATTTTTGTAATGATTTTTTTTTTCAATATAACGATCAAAAATAAATCTATTCAACAGAAACATTAATATGTACAGGCACTATGATTATTATATCTTTAAAAAGTGAAACGCCGTAATTACGCATATTCTGTAAAAAAATAATTCAGCCAGCTACCAATTACGGTCCAAGAGATATAACCGTTTATAGTTCGGACAGACCATGGCAGGCTTAGTAAAAGGGTCCCGTTTTTAACCTTTGCGTACGGAGCCCTAAAAACCAAAGGAACCGTATTATTAATATGGCAAAGGTAGCCCCTTACTTTTTCCGCTTTCCTGTGATTACTAGTTACAATTCTACAACCAATATGTCACCTGCAAGGGTTGCCAGCACCTTTGCGTGACCGATACTACCTAGGGTGCAATTAATTAGTGGTTGCCATACGAACACTTCCGGTACGCGGCTTCCGAGCGTTTAGAGACTTCCGGTGGAGGGCCTGACTACAATCTATCAACTAACCATAAACCTTACCACCCCAGTGTTAAGGTTTTAAATGATACGTAATTTTACTTAAATTCTATTGTAACAAGCTCGGAAGTAACACCGTTTGTCTTGAACGCAAGTGTTGGAAGCGTCGGCGTCGCATTGAGTTTTATAGCTGGGGTTGATTTTCTTTTGACATTATATTGTTTTTATGAATAACGAGTGTCAAAGTATGAATACGATTTAGTTGACTTTATTCTCGGAAGAAATGCTTTAGTCTTTATTCTGATAATTAATTACACAACAGCAGAAAACTACTTATTCTGCTTCAGTAAATGATGATAATAAAGTCTTTAGTACCCATTTATAAAACCATATTTTTTATCAAAATTAAGATGAAATCGAAAATGTGTAAGATCACTCATTAAAAAAAAGGTGTGCAGTGTGTTAGACCACACGACTAAAATAAAAATTATTTAATTTAGCTCCATCTATCGGCTGGTATAACTTTGTTTTTGCTTTGTTTAATGTTATGTCGCCATCTTGACAATTGTAAATTGTCATTTTACCGGACATACCAACATAATAATAGAATATTTTAACTTTGTTATGTTGACGATTGAGATCTACGAGAACCAACTTCAACTTCCGTTCGCCTCGCATCCAGTAGCATACTCCCAAGTCAAGCGTGAGTAAAGAAGTTTTACTACTCAAAATCTTCTGAATATTTTTTTTCCACAATAAATTTATATAATTATTTCCAATATAACAAATCTATACATATAAAATTCAAAGTACTGACTGACTAAAAATATCAACGCACAGCCTAAACCGCTGGTACTAGAGACTACAAATTTGGAAGGCGTGTTCTTTGTAAAGTTCAGGTATCCACTAAGAAAGGGTTTTTCGAAATTCTATCTCAAAGGTCCTTATTACAGAAAGATGCTCAGTCATTGATCGTTGCTCAAGCAGAGATTTCATTCACTAATTGATCACTTTATGAATGAAATCTCTGCTTGAGCACCGATCGATGACTGAGCATTGTTCTGTAATACGACCATATGAGGGTGAAATATGTGGTTGAATTGTCTATGACAAATTTTCTTTGTTTCCTATAGGCCACGCGGGTGAAACCGCGGGCAGAAGCTAGTACACATATATTGAATATTACATTATTTTAAAAATAATTGTAATTAATGATAGGTCACCTCTCTCTATCGACAGTCAATTCAATTATAATAAACCAAATTGCACGCCACTTAAGATAATAACTCCAGGTTAGTAGGTAATCGAATAAAAACTTATCAACGCCGCGGTACGAGCCGTTATCAGTTTCTAATCAAACTGTATATTTATATACCAACCGCATGTACCTACTATGTGTACGACCTATTTATTGTAATTAAATCCATTCGTGTCGGCGTTTCAATTTTGAAATACATTGTGACGATGTAGGTATATTTATTGCTAATAATTAAGTATTAAATTTGCCTACTGGTAGGGGTCTGATAAGAACTCTGACGGATAGTCCAGTGTGAAGAGGAAAATTGAAAATTTTCACTGATATTATTATTTAATAGGTAACTATTGTTTATGTTAATGAAAATCGCGGGGAGAGGAGCATATTCCATACCTTATCTTATTGAAATAACGAATTTTACAATTTTTATTTTTATTTTGTACTAGCGGCCCGTCCCGGCTTCGCTCGGGTGGTCGTTTATTTATTAAACATTTTATAATATACGAAAAACAATGTATCACGCACCGGCGTCATCTACTTAAAATGTTGGTTTGTCCTGAATTTTCTTTGCTATAAACCTCACGGAGCCCGAGACCTTTCCAACGAATGCAAAACCGTGGAAATCGGTTCGTGCGTTCTGGAGTTATAGCGTCAGGAAGGAAAACCCGACTTATTTTTATATAGTAGAAGATTAACGATTATAAAATACAAATGTAATAATAAATAAAAAATATAATAAAATATATAATAATAATTACTATAATGCTCTTGACCGATGTGAACTAACAAACAAACAAAAAAACACAGCCGAATTAGGAATCTCCTCCTTTTTAGCCGACTTCCAAAAAGAGGAGATATACTTCGTCTGTAGGTTTTTTTGTGTATGCATGAACATATTTCACAATCACAATTTGCGATTTGCGCAAATTGTGATCCGATTCCAAAAATTTTTTTTTAGTTCAAATGGGTAAACTCCCAAGGTGGTTATCATCAAGTCAGGATCTGATGATGGAATCTCAAGGAAATCAAGGAGAAACTCACTATGTGATAAAATCTTAGAACCCAATTGAGGCTATGAGAGCCAAAGTGGCCTAACTGCATTTTTTTAAATTTTCATTTTTTGTTGGAATTGGCTGCTCTAAATGGTAAAAGCTATAGCGCAATACATAAATCCACCAATAAAAGGCCTCTAATAAATAGGGATTAAAATAGGATGAATGAAGAAGTGAGAAAATGGCTCCTCACCTTTATTATATTGTATTCTATTTATTTCTATTTGGAGTAGATTCTAACGAAAAGATGAAAAATTTTCAGGCTCTTATGGCCTCAATTGAAGGGTTGAGAATAAAAGGGGTTTAACTGTCAAATTGATAGTTTCGAGAAAATTGACTTTAAACTTCAACGGTGACATTTTAATGTAGAATACTTATAAGGTAATAGAAAAGGTTTATGTAAGTTTCAGTTGCTTGAAAATGTTTTAATTCTATTTAAAATTACTAAATATAGTACTAATTCATACAATTACTGTAAAAATATAATATAATAATGTTTTTATGCTAAGCGAACTGTATTTCTGTGACAGATAAACCGTTTTTAGACTTAAATCTCGAGATTTAAGCCTCATTTCGGTATTTTGAGAATGTATTATTGTAGATAATTTCACGCTGAATCCAACGATATCCATAAGTTATTTTGTGAAAAAAATCAGTTAAACCCTTTTTATTCTCACCCCTTCAATTATGACCCATTTTTCGGTTTCCGATTGAGCTGAAATTTTTCATACTTATCTAAATTACTGAATTTAGATAATATTTTTAGTTATTGTTACTGAACAATAACTAAAAATATTTGAAGAGAATAGAAGTCCGTTATATGCTAACATGATGCAAGCAGTAACTAACAATTCGTCAATACGATCTAAATAAGCATAATCAAGAAATGGCGCAATTGTTCGGCATAACCGTTTATTTTCGAGTTCACCAACCTATATGCTCTAAGCGTTGATAACAATAATTATACGATTGCTTCAACTAGATATACGGAAAGATCATTTTTAATCTACTTGGCTTATTTATTTTGTTTTGTGTGCGTACATTGAATCAGAGTATAGGTACTTAATGTTGATTCCATTGTTTTTTTTTTGTCTGGCCTGATAGCTCAGTTGGTATAAGCTCTGCCTTCTGAACTGGAGGCTGTGGGTTCGATTCCCACCCAGGACAAACATTTGTATGATGAACATCGATGTTTGTTGTGTATTTACAAACAAAAAAGTATATAAGTATTGTATCAGTTATCTGGTTCCCATAGTACAAGCTTTGCTTAGTTTGGGACTAGATGGCGCTCTGTGAAATGTTCACAAATATTTATTTATATTTATTTATGCTTCGACAATTTTGGCGCTGGAGCTTGTTCTTGAGCGAACAAATATGCAACATAATATGGTGCAAACAGTACTGTCAGTGTAGTTATAATAAAATTATTACCGTAGCCATGAATTTATGTGCTGAAACTTATAAGAATATAATTTTTTACACAACTACTCCTCAAACGAGGGTTATGAGTTTTGACAATCTATCATAAATGCATGTTCATTATGTTCCTTCCAATCTCCTAAACTATATATGTTATGCTAAAAGTATACGCTATACTATACTAAAAGTATGTAATCTTAGGGAAAAGGTATATTACAGGTGTAAATATTTAAAAAAGAAACGATTATGCTTTAGACCACACGACTGAACAACACACACAACTTCTTTAGTTTAGCTCCATCTATCGGCCAGTATAACTTTTTTTTTACTATCTTGACAATTTTAAATTGTCATTTTACCGAACATACCAACATAGTAATACAAATTTTTACATTGTGATGTTGACAATGGAGATCTACGTTAACCAACAACTTTCAATTTCCTTTCGCCTCGCGTTCACCAGCTTACTCCCCAAGTGAAGCGAGCGTAAGTTTTACTTCAAAAATTTTTTAAATAGATCCAGTGAAGGGACCACGTTAAGCACAGATGTAGGCCTTATAGTGACCCCCGCCGAGTGGAGCGTCACACGCGACGAGGGCAGATCTCACGATTTTTTGTCGGTCGACGACACGACACGACACAAAAAACGTCTCATGTGCACGGTGTGCGACGCAAAAAAGGCTCCTTCAACAAACAGCTGAGTGATGATAAGATATTCATTCCTGAGATAATATAACCATTGTGTAACCCTTCTCCCGAACGGCGGATGGATTCGTCTACTAAGTAATAATAATAATAACCGCCCAACGATCAATAGATCCTGGACACTTACTAGGATTACCTGTATCTAGGGGCCCAGGAACTACGAGGACCGTGGTCCCACAACACCCAGACTCAGAACAAGTATTTGCGCTTTTTTTTTCTTTGCACAAATACTTGTCCTGCCGCGGGAATCGAACCCGCCGCCTCCGGGCTATGAGCCCTTTAAAAATAATTTGGTTTTGACTTTACAAATAGTTTATAATAGACGAAGAAGTTCTCAATTCAGTTGTATTTTTTTATGGTTATCTGATTACTTCGTCATTTATGAACGGATTTGAAAAATAATTTATAACGATATATTTTCAGATTGGTAATATAGAAATTTTATTAAACACGTTTCAATGGTTTGGTTATAAATCAAAATAACTGGAAAAATTATGTATTATAATATCATCCAAGAGAACATATTATAATCCATCAGTGGTATATGTTCTCTTCTCAGTATCATATTAAGGCGATGAAGCCCGGTTAACACCCTTTCTTAAAGAACTTATATTGACATTATCGACGCCATTAATAGGATCACAAACGGACACGCACTGAACACGTAGATATCTTTAAATTATTTAGAGCAGGCTCTAATGGAAGGAATAATAATAATAATTTACTGCCCATGACTAAATAAATAAAAAATTACACTGAAACAACAGTTTTCGTTTAAGTTGTCTAAAAACGTATCTAGCGATATTGGCACTATGGCTCAGGGAATCTTTAGATATAGAAAATGTAGACCTATGTGTAGTAAATAAATTAATATATATATTGTATTAAGAATGTTAAGGTTACATTAATTAAAAAAACAAATACATCTAAAAATCCAACGAAGGAAGCGCGTTAATAACAATTTAAATCCGTGCTATGGATTTTCGAAATACCCCTTCTACTTATTCTTTATTTAAACTTTTTAAGCGGTTTCCCGCTTTTATAATACTTGAATAAGTACTAACCTGGCGCTAAGTTCCCTCTAGGCTTGGCTCCTAATATTGCAAGGTTGACGTTTGCTTTCCTCCCGTCGATGATAGGATTGGGGTCTTTACACGCTCTCTCCGCCGCTGCTCGGTCACCCATTATTACCTGGAAATAATACAAAATAAAATAAATAAATATATAATTGACTGGCCCGATAGCTCAGTTGGTAGTAGCCCTGCCTTCTGAACTGTGGGTCGTGGGTTCGATTCCCACTCAGGACAAACATTTGTGTGATGAACATAGGTGTTTGTTCTGTGTCTGGGTGTCATATTGTATTGTATTCTATGTATGTATTTACAAACAAAAAAGTATCTATGTATTGTATCAGTTATCTGGTTCCCATAGCACAAGCTTTGCTTAGTTTGGGGCTAGATGGCGTTGTGTGAGATGTCCACACATATTATTATTATTATTATTATTATTATTAATTATATTTTTCGATAATTTGATAGCAATAGTGGTTTAGCCACAAAAGATCATATTAATAATAATAAATAAATAAATATGTGTGGACATTTCACACAGCGACATCTAGCCCCAAACTAAGCAAAGATTGTAATATGGGAACCAAATAACTGATACAATACTTAAATACTTTTTGTTTTGTAAATACATACATAGAATACAATATAACACCCAGACACGAACAAACATCGATGTTCATCACACAAATGTTTATCCTTTATATTTAATCGAACCCACAACCCACAGCTCAGAAGGCAGGGTTACTACCAACTAAGCTATCGGCCAGTCAAATAATAATAACGCCCAACCGTCACATACATAGATCCTAGACTCTAACCAGGATTTCCTGCGTCTAGGGACCCAGGAACTGCGAGGAACATGGTCCCACAACACCCAGACTTAGAGCAAGTATTAGCGCTTTTTTCTGTGCACAAATACTAGTCCTGCCACGGGAATCGAAGCCGGTGCCTCCGGGATATGAACCGACCTGCTCAACTACCACACCACAGAGGCTGTGTAAAAATCAGTATAATTTATTTTAATACTACAGCGGTTTCAACCGCTGTTTACCCGTTTTCCGTCGGGAAATCTAAATTGTCTGGTATAAAAAGTACCGCGTTTATCTCAATAGCGTGAGCAATATGTGAGCAAAATGTTATCAAAATCGACTCATCCAATTTGGCACGAATGCTAAACCAAAAAACTAGTGTTCTTTAGACCACCTGACTGTAAAACTTCTTTAGTTTAGCTCCATCTATCGGCTGGTATAACTTTGTTTAATGTTAATGTCGCCATCTTGATTGTAAATAGTCATTTTACCGGACATACCAGCATAATAATACAAATTTTTAACTTTGTTATGTTGACAATGGAGATCTATGTGAATCAACAACTTTCAACTTCCGTTCGCCTCGTCACGCATTCACCAGCTTACTACCCAAGTCAAACGTGTGTAAAGAAGTGCGTTTGGCTCCACAGTTTTGTGTATTTAGCCAGTGTCAATTAATTGATAATTTTTCAAGTTAATTAATATATAAGTGTCAAGTCAAGTCACAGTCCAAGTCATCAAGTCAAGTCATAGTCTAGTAAAGTCATACTCCTAGTAAAGTGGTGGCAATTTTACCTGAAGCTTCTATGGAGTTTGGAAACAACACGAAAAGAAACGTTTCACCATCGTTATACCACTTTCCCACACTCATGCCTGTAGTCCAGCACTTTACGAATAAAATGCCACCATATTTATGCACTAACACTGAAAATAACACAAGTTTTGAAAATAACTCTTAAATCCACGCACCGATTTTGACTCCACGCAGTTTCGGTATTTAACAACTTGAGTGTGGGAAAGTGGTATAATGATTGAATGAAATATCAATTACTTGACACTGGCTTAATACACAAAAGTGTGGAGCCATACCAAAATAAAAAAATTAAAAAAATCTTAATCAATTTATGCTACCAGGGGGTGATCATAGAACTAAGATTCCAATGCAACAGGAAAAATTTCCACACTAACTATGCACATAAACTGCGTATTCAAACTCAAATCCATACAAATTTTGTTTCTGTCGGTTGCAATCGAGTTACGTGGTCGCCCAGCTGGAGAGTGATTACGGAACTTTGATTGCAATACAACAGGAAAATTATAATTCGTAATTTGAAAATTCAGCAATAGCAACAATTTTCATTCTGACTTCACAGAAGGAGCTAGAACTCATACGTACATTGTAGTTTGTATTCGATAGAAAATACAGAATTGAATTGAACATTCGGCGGATGACGTGGTATCGGCATTACCTATTGTAATGCATGCGTGAACCTCAGGTCGCCTCCACTATCCACCCACCAGACTTACCTGACCTTCCTCATCGGTAACACAATCACCAAAATTTTAACACAACATAGTTCCTTTTAAATTGGGCAGTATATTAAAACAGGCTGGCCGACCTTAACAATTCCGATGGATATAAAGCAAAATATCTGATGACCTCCATGATAGTGTCTGGAATAGTTAAATATTCAAATTCTTATTTTATTTGAACTTCGACGTTGGGATCGTAATGATAAAAGCTACTGAATTATGAATGTTTTATCCCTTATTTTAAATTTATAAACAAGTAGTGTGAATGTAAAAAAAAAATATTCATGGTCAAATTATAAGTTTTTAAACAATCGCATCGTCACTTCCAATCAGGTGAGAGCGTGGTTTAATGCTAGAAAAGTTTGAACTAAATAAAATAAAAAACTAAAATTAAATTAAAAACCATGCATATGCACACATATGCAAGTAGTTAAATGCGTATACTGCCTTACTACAGAGTATCTATTAAACCAAAACGATTATTATTCTTTAATTTAATCATTGCTTAAAATATCCTGCCAACTTCACGCTGACGTGAAATGTCACGTGCGAAAATGTCGGTTTTTAATAATTAATTTAAGTATCATTTAAAAGTAAGGCGATCGTATTATAGGGCCATATTCATAAAAAGAAAAAAACGAGTGTGCTTTAGACCACACGAGTGAAGTAAAAATAAGTTGTCATTTTACCGGACACGTCAACATAATAATACGAATTTTAAGTAATTTTTAACTTTGTTATGTTAACATTGGAGATCTACGTTAACCAACAAATTTCAACTTCCGTTCACCTAGTCACGCATTCACCAGCTTACTCCTCAAGTCAAGCGTGCGTAAAGAAGTCTTACTTCAATAATACAATTAATAAAACCTACAATAACTAAAATGTCGCCGACAACTTGTCGGTAGTCGTGTAGACATATAGGTACACCTGTATATTGAAAACCATATAGCAACAAGAACACTGAACCATTTTGTAACGTATTATATGACTTTCATCGAAAACTAGGTACGTATGTACTTTTTTTTATTAAGATTTTGGCTCCACTATTTGTGTATTTAGCCAGTGTCAAGTAATTGATTATTTATTAAGTTAATGATATTTCACGCAAATATATGTCAAGTCACAGTCGAAGTCATCAAATCAAGTCATAGTCAAGTCAAAGTCATACTCCTAGTAAAGTGGTGGCAACTTTAAAACTTTAGGTACTTGAAGCTTCTATAGAGTTTTGGAATCAATACGAAAAGAAACGTTTCACCATCATTATACCATTTTCCCACACTCATGCCTGTAATCCAGCACTTAACGAATAAAATGCCACCAATTTTATGCACTAACACTGAAAATAAAAGTTTTGGAAAATAATACAATGCGGTGACGCGATCTTTTTCGTTTTCCCGCCAAAACTCACTCAGGTATGTACCTACTTACTTAATAATTGACACTATATCTTATCAACTCTGGACACTTTTGACACTTAATGTATTTTTGAATTGAATCTTCTTTACGGACGCTTGACTACTTGTAAGCTGGTAAATGCGAGGCGAACGGAAGTTGAAGTTGGTTCACGTAGATCTCCATTGTCAACATAATAAAATTAAAAATTTGTATCATCATGTATATGTGTCCGATAAAATGACAATTTACAATTGTCAAGATGGCGACATTTACATTAAATAAAGCAAAAACAAAGTTATACCGGCCGATAGATGAAGCTAACTAAAAAAGTTTTACTTCACTCGTGTGGTGTAGCACACTCTTTTTTTGTAGAATATACCTGTAGTTTCGCAACGCTAAGAAAAATTTACGACTAAATTTTCCTGTAAAACTTGAAGCGACAGTTTTTTATTAAAAAACCTGTTTTCATTAAATTGACTTCTCGCAAGTAATGTTTGCATGTAAATGATGTAGATTGTAAATGTAATAAAATTGAAACATTCAGGTTGGTTCAATAAACTGCAATCGGGTATCGCCGGAGAAGGCCGCTGGTTCGCTAAACCGTATATAAATCGAACTTAGCCGCAGCGATAAAGAAAATTATCGGGTTGGCTTCACGACCAAAACAGTTATATGTATAAAACTCGCAATTTTTCAAATTGGATGAAGCTCTTGCATCCAATTCGAATTCTTTATATGTATCAGTACTGTGCTGATGTCTCAGGATGACGTGCGCAGTGCGGTGTCACGCGAAACTCTATACTTTAGAGTTCCGAGTGACACTGCATCTGATATGGGCAGCCGTGTCGCTTAACATCAAGCGAATACGTGTCCATTATTCAGTTAAACACGCATATAAAGTTAAAATTAGGCTATTTTTTTAAATCAAATTATGAAGTCATTATATAGTGAAATTATTTTTTTAAATTTTAGTATTAATTGAACAAAAGTAATTTTAAATGATACAAGTTACTTATGACCTAACAGCTTTTAAGTGAATACAAATAACCATATAATATTGTCAAAACTTCACTAGTAACAAAATTTTGGAGTTGGCAGCCAATCCACTTTAGCAAGTACATGTTTTGTTTGAAAAGGCTGCCTGCAAGAGAATCAATATCAACGAAAAATGCTTATTAAAAACCAGCTTTATTACCAACTACGCGAATGCATTTTTCAGCTGAAACTGTCGCGTAACTTACGACATGGAGTATTTCTTAGAAGCGTCATCGGAATAACATGGCATTATTTATCCAGAAGTAACCGCGAGTCAGTCGCTGAATACTTTAGCACTCCATACAGACCGTACGGTTAAACTCAATTGCTATCATTATTATGCAACCTTAGCATTAGACCTATACCATGTTACCACTAATAGAAGGCTTAGCAGACCTCAGCATGTGTTTAACAATACAAAACAACTGTTTTTTTTATATGTTAGTGAATGATGTGACGAGCCAATCGTTCACCTGATGTTAAGCGACACGGTTGCCCATAATAGAGGCAGTGTCACTCGGAACTCCAAAATAGAAAGTTTCACGTGACACTGCACTGCGCACATCATCCTGAGACATCAGCACAGTCTGGTAATAAGATTACTCGACTGTGAGATCAGATCATAGTCTCATTTGCCCAGTAATTTCACTAGCTACAGTGCCCTTCAAACCGTAACACAGTAGTGCTTGCATACTACTGCTTGGCGGCAGAATAACTGGCGAAGCGGAACCTAGACGAACTTTGCAGAAAAGTCCTACCACCTAGTGAAATCAGGTAATTAATCTAGCTTAAGGCTTGTTTCAATCGCCTGGCCCGATAGCTCAGTTGGAACCAACCCTATCTTCTGAACTGTGGGTTGTGGGTTCGATTTCCACCCAGGACAAACATTTGCGTGATGAACACAGGTGTTTGTTCTGTGTCTGGGTGTTATATTGTATTCTATGTATGTGTTTACAAACAAAAGGTATCTAAGTATTGTATCAGTTATCTGGTTCCCATAATACAAGCTTTGCTTAGTTTGGGGCTAGATGGCGCTGTGGGAAATGTCCGCGATATTTATTTATTTATTATTATTAATATGATCTTTTGTGGCTAAACCGCTATTGCTATGAAATTATCGATAAATATAAAATAAAATAATTTTGGATATCTATCAACGGATCCCACAAAAGACGTATAGACCTTAGTTATCGATAAATAACTTTGGGTGAAAATTCAATTAATTATAAGTTCTGGTTGAAAAGAGAAAAATAAATATATTATATATAAATAAATTACTAGAGTTAGCTATTATGTTAGGTAAAGGCGCCCACTGCGTTTTCATCCACAACTTACCCGATTTCCCATGGGAACTCCGGTTTTTCTGGATTAAATATCCTACGTTCATACCGATAATAAAGCATTATTATGCAAAATTCCACCCAAATCTATTTAGCCAGTACACCATGATAGACACAAAAGCATACAAACATACACAAATCACAACCGAACGAACAATGTTTCACTTTCATACGTATATTAATGAATCGGAATAACGTTATCAGTGAAAATGAATCATGCAAACAATAAAAAATAAATAAACAAGAATTATAAAACGAAATATTAATAATGTACGTAGAGGCACACGGCGAATGAGGAGCTACGCCGTAGCGCGTCCGTAGCGAGAGGCGGTCATGCGATACGCCCAATTGTTCACTTCACCCGCCCACATGATAGCTAATTACAGAAGTTTTAAGAATTTGCAACAAATATTATCAAGTATTTTCAGCACAAATACAAAATCCGTCCTTTCTTCCTATGCTATGTCATAGCTGTTGCAAAAATTCCATAGGCGACTTTTGAACAGTAACGATAACTATTTATTTATTTTATTTGTTTATTTATTACATTATAATAAGAACGGCAATACCAATTACGCTTATTATTAAATTCATTACATGTAATATCAAACGCATGCATGATAAAACATTTAAAAGAAAATTAAATTTAAAAAAAAGCTATAATGACAGTTATTAATATCAGTGTATCCTAATGCCGTACCATAACACTCGTCATTACATTACAGTATAAAATATATGGACTGGGATTGTAATAAAAGAATACTACACTATTAACAATTATATTTCAGATAATCGTTCATAAAATTAAAATCAGACTTCACTTAAGTTCGTCTAATTTTACAATTATTTTTGTGAGTATAAAACTAGCATTGATTAACTAATCAATGTCTTTTTTGACATTTAAATATACTAACAAAAATCAATTCCAATTACGAAAACAAAAAATACTTTAAGAAACCTACCTTTTTGATAAACACGTGCTTTTAGGTAATAACCTCATATCATTTAAACAAACAAATTCTCTTCAACTTTTTTCTCTTAAGAGGTGATATAGAGATTACTAGATATACCTACCCTTGGGCAGACGGGGTTAGTGTGCAGATATTAAATATTATTTTAAACATAAATATTTTTTGAAAATATGGAGTAAATACCTTAAAAAAAAACTAACAGTTGCTTAAAAACTCTGAGTATTATTTTACTTTAAAATTAAAATGGGAGATGGAATCATGTATCTAATCCTCAGAATTTCATTAATATCTGTCATCAAAACGTTAAGGCATTCAGGCACCAAAATACTGGCACTAAATTGACACAACGAATCATGCAGCATCACAATTCATCGCGGCAACTGCCAGCTTGTTGGGTACGATACCTACTGGTAGTGGGCTGGAGCATTAGAATTGAGCATTTCAGCATGTAATTAAAATTGTTTTTTAATATTTTATTTATATAAACTGTAAATATTTCTGCAATGGTACACTTTTACCCATTCTACTTAAGCGTGATTCAATATCTAGGGACCAAAACCAAAGAAATTAGAATTCGAAGAAATTAGAATTAGAATATCTTTCATAAAAGTCAATCCATACCCCGATTTCATAAGCCTATCTTCTTTCGTCTCCTTCATCTATTTATGACACAGCAAAGGTTATATAGCCATGAGTAAGTTTAAAATTTTCAAACAGTCAACTAGGTTGTCTTTTTTTTTTTCTTTTAGTTGTAGTTATACTGTTACTGTTGTAGTATAATGTTTGTTACTATGTACAGTTTGTGCAAATAAAGTGTTTCTTTATTTCTTTCTATTTATATTTCTGAATGTGAATCCTGATGAAAGAGAGGGAGAGATTAGATTCCAAATCTGAACTTTCCCGTGGGTTTCAGAATCCACTGGTAAGTATAAAATAGCATTTAATAATCGTAATAGGATAAGATAGCCACATAATTTCGCACGCTTTTATCTACCGCGTTATTGAATAAAAATGCTAATATCAAAAAAGTGTGAAGTTTTTAGATAAAATGCTGCGCGCGTTGACCATGATTAGCCGCGATAACGCTCATTACCGGGTGTTTTTTAACTTTTCAGGATTACAATTGTTATTTTGAAGGATTGTATTAGTATTTTAGCAGCGTTTAAAAGAAGGTTTTCTGTGAATATACCAAATCAACGGGATGCCAAAATCTTGATAGAATGGTAATGAAAAAAAGTATCGAAAATGACTGTGACTAATAAAATATACGAAAATCAATCTGTCTCGAATCTCTAATAAATCGTCAGCGTATAAACACCCTTATAAGCTAACCATATCTTCCAAAGCCGGCTAAAGCTAAAACTCTAGTTCGTTACGTTGCCTGTTCGTTTGTATGTTTGTCTATTAGTATAGTTTTTGTATAGAAACGGCTGAGCCGATATGAAAAAAAACTGCATACATTGCTTACACGACTTAGACCAAATATGTTATACTTTCATTCCGGAAAATTAATAGACCCCGCGGGAAAACGGTTCAATTTGTCTTAAATCAGCTTCGCTATCAAATACCTATAAGTACCATTCACTTGGTGTCTACATATCGTACTTTTTACAGCTTTATATTCATAGTATAATCTAGATCCTAACCTATCTTATAACATTGTGTGAATGCCACGTAACTGAATAAGATCCCTATTGAACAGGTCGTTCCGCTCCAAGCTGAGAGCAACAAGGCGTATATCAGATGACAGTCTTTTGTTTTCGGTCGCCACTTCAGCACGATCCTTCGAGACTGGCTCTTGCCTTGGCCATTGTAAGATGCGAGTACGCCAATCAATTCCTGCATACGTTTTCCATTACTCATAAACAAATGCATGTTAATCGAGATGTGAAACTTTTTAGTGATTCGTCATAAAATGGAAAGAGACTCGGACGAGATGAAAAAGACGAATGAGACGGAAATATGCTCGTATCTTTGCTATGTAAGTAAATAGAGTATAATTATGTAAGGTGATACCTTAGTGTGGTACTGGTTAGGCATAGGATAGGACTTAATCAAAGCTAATTATTTCCTAACGCTATAAAACTCAATTAAAACATAACAAGATTAACTAGTCGGTGTTATCGAATGAAATTCTAGCTATAGTTCGATTTAGTTCTGAAAATTGTATTTGTTTGTAGCGTCAGAGTGTTAGCAACGATGAATTGCGATTATTACAGCTATTTGGATGTGACAAGGAGGGTGCAACAGGACGCGTCCCTCCCCGAGCCTGAGCCACCCTAGCACGAATTGAAAATGGGGTTGTGATTCATTTCCCACGAGCCCCACTCTCAAGCCACCGAACTAAATGCTCAAACTTCATTACATTCAAAACTCTACACTATTCAGCTAAAACGGCATCGCCAGGACAAATTGCATAGCCATAAAAATATAATCATTAAAAACGGAATGTAAAAAGGCAATTGCTGCAGGTAAACGAACTAAAAGTCGCGCATCTAATCCATTCTCCACCCAGCGATTGTCGCAGAAATGGATTACCCACTGGACGAATAGGCTTTGTGAAATTTGGACACGTTCATTCAGTTAGCTGTAGATAGCCAGATAGGTAACGGTATTCAAGGGCGAGAACCAAGTCACTCAAAAACTGTCGTTGTATTTATGGTGACAGCAAATCCCGCCATCGGACAGAACTCGAAGCAATTTGTGTTCATTAGGTTTAGGCTCACAATGTACACCTGCGTGGAATGAACACTTCCGTGTTAGATGTAATTTTGCGATAATCGTATGTATAGCCAGCGGACTAGGTACACACACAGGCGATAGGTAAGTAGAGGTAGCAATAAGGTGCGATAACGCGCGCAACCGTACGATACGCCTGCTGTTTCAGAGCTACGACTCAACTGCGCACGAGCATACAAAGGTTTACGTGTCAATATAATTTTACACAATGCTTTCAGTGAAACACGTCAGAAGAGAAACTCACAAAGCCATATCCTCTGCTCTTGCTGGTCTGTCTGTCTGTGATGACGACGGCCTCTTCTATATCTCCGTAAACCGCGAAGTGTTCCCGTAAGCTTTTATCGGTAGTGTGGTAGGGGAGTCCTCCAACGAATAGCTTGGTCCATGTGGTGTCTTTCTGGCCAGGAAGCCCTCCGAGAGTCAAGAGGCCCTCGGATTCGGCCGGCAAAGCGCCCGCCATCAACATGCCTTGCACAGTCTCCGTCGCGCCGGTCACCGTTGCACTGAAGGATCACTGTCACTGCCGCTGTCGCGGTCTCCGAGTTTTAAGTCCGCGGCGTGCACGAAAGTATTGGTGTGTAAACAAAGGGGCTTGCGAGTGCGACCGGCCGACGTGGTGGTTGAACGCGGACTGATGCTCGCTCGCGGCGCACGTGGCGCTCCGGTACTAATTTTAGCCCCCGCCGCGCCCCCCTCGTCACCAGATGCGTCCTCCGCAGGGCACCCGTCTGCCTGGCCGTGGCCACATGCGTTGCGTGCCCTACCATGCCCTACTGGCTGCTACCCTCCACTCATGCTTAATGATATGCCTCGTTATCACAGTTTGTACCTCCAGCTACAATTACGGACCGAGACTTATTATTTGCAAAAACGTGTTGCTGTATTCGCGATCTCCATTTGAACGCAACGGTTATCGGCATATACCACGGGCTTGTGTAATAAATAGCTCACTGAAAAGTATGTCGGTAATAGTTATACATTTTTCATAATAAGCCGCATCCTCTTTAGGAATGATACGTTATTCAAACGACTTTATCGGCGCTGGTAACCCACTTGTGTGGTAGTACCAATGTTAGCTGGGCAAGAATGTCAAGATAAGATTACCAATGTGAATTAAGTTTCCGTGGAATACGTTTTTAACACTCGGTTCAAGGATTAAAAGGCCCTGTATCGTTTTGTACTTTTTTATCGACGAGCTAACCTTTCGCCTGATGTTAAGTGACACGGCTGCCCACTTCCACGTAGCCTTTTTATTAATGGATAGATCTTTAGAATATTAGAGGAATTATATTTCTATGTTTAAAATCTTACAGGAATTACGCTCAGAGTGATAGTTTCTTCCAAAATTTCGTTCATAACCGACGCATAAACACTATCAATGTACGCGTAAGTGGCACATCGGCTTGTGGGAAGTGACAATGCGATCGAAGGTGTAGCATGCTAGCCAAGTAAAACCCTATTCACTCTTCTCTTGAAATAAATAAAATTCGTAAAATTAACTTAATTTTTTAATTAATTTAATATTGACATATTTCCGTCTTTTTCATTTCCCCTTCATCAGAAGAGTACCGCTATACTTTAATTTTAGTTTTAGAGAATGCAACACAGAATCGATACCACTGTTGTGTTGTTTTATCCCACAATTAGTTTATATTTTACTTTAAGTCTTGTATAATTTATACCTACGTATTCTGATTTTATAGTCTCAGTAGTTATTCGGCAAGGCTGTAGCGAAGATTTCAAAGGTACGAGACGCAGAGTAACATAGCTTTCTAGGAAAACACAACCGTTCACCTCACTACAGCGAAGAAAATGCTAGGTGCAATGCAAGAAAAACAGCTTATAATAACATATTTAATTGTATTTCATGCAATCGAAGAGCAGAAAAAAATCCTAAAATATCAACAGGCGTTATCAGGAATATTTGCAATAATAATAACGCCCAACGATCACATACATAGATCCTGGACCCTAACTAGGATTTCCTGTGTCTAGGGACCCAAGAACTACGAGGACCATGGTCCTACAACACCCAGCCTCGGAACAAGTAATTTTCGCTTGCGCAATGTCCCGATATTTTCGCGCTGACTTGGAAATCGTGATTTGTTGGCAAGCGTCATGGGTAAGTCTTCACAGAACTCACTAAAGTAAAACTGTAGTGCACCTACGCGGTATGTTTCCGGAAATAGTAGCAGTTAAAGGAAACAATATCTGTCAACAGTATAGAGCGCGAGCGCAGGAAGTGATCGGTGGCCTGGCCACACTGGAACAATAGTTCCCACAGCCGACTGCGTCAGGTTTCCTGCGCAGGCGATATACGAGATTATGCGTGAATTAGGTAAATACATACCGACGTAGTAACTATTAGCAACAAACTAGCAAGCAACAAATTAGCAAACTGAAGTGGCAGTGGGCTGGTCATATCTGCCGAAGAACCGATAACCGTTGGGGTAGACGTGTTCTGGAGTGGAGACCGCGGATCGGCAGACGTAGTGTAGGACGCCCTGCGGCAAGATGGAGCGATGATATACGCAAGGTAGCTGGTAGTAACTGGAAGAATCCAGCCGAAGATCGGGCTCAGTGGCGTGCTTTGGGAGAGGCTTGTGTCCAGCAGTGGACTAATATAGGGTGTATGAGTAGTAGTAGTATGTAGTAACTATAATTTAACCTGTGATATTGAAGCGGGGATTACTGGATAATGAGAAACAATTTATATGACAGCTGTTACTGTACGGGAAGATACTTCTGCTACTCTGTTGTTCAAGGCTGTATATATTTTTTATCACACATCTGAGAGGTGTTTTGAAGTAAAACTTCTTTACGCACGCTTGATTTGGGGAGTAAATTGGTGAATACGAGGCGAACGGAAGTTGAAGTTAGTTCACGTAGATCTCCATTGTTAACATAACAAAGTTAAAATATTTGTATTATTTTGTTAGTATGTCCGGTAAAATGTCAAGACAATTGTCAAGATGGTGACATTAACATTAATGAAACCAAAAATTATACCGGCCGATAGATGGAGCTAAAATAAAGAAGTTTTATATCAGTCGTGTAGTCTAAAGCACACTCATTTTTTTTGGCCTTTTGGCAACCCACTTTTAAACGACTTTCACTTTTCTAGCTTTGGTACGTATTTGGAGTTTCCATTGGGGTGACTAGGATCGTTGAGCGTTATTATTATCATTATTATCACACTAACAGTATAAAGGCAAAAGTTTGTATGTGTGTATATTTGTTACTCCTTCACGCTTAAACGGCTAAATGGATTTGGATGAAGTTCGGTACAAAGACAGCTTATACACTGGATTAACATATAAGCTATATTTTATTCCGGAAAAGTGAAATATTCCCGTGGGATGCGCAAATAATCAAAATACTTTTATCCACGGTGTGAAACCGCGGGGCGCAACTAGTTATTATTAACAGCCTGGCAAGCTCGTTTCATTGTGCAACAAATCATCACTACGAGCAAATATCATTACCGGCGGCGATGTATAGTATCAAAAAAATCCGACCCCTATTCTTAACGATCAAGAGCACGGTCACACCTGGCGGTCTTTGCACTTCCTGAGACGATCAGCTGTGGAGATCAGCTGTATTGACGTCATTGTCAACTTTGAAATAGAGTGAAGCGATATCGGTTATTCCTACCTTTCTCCGAATAATCGATACTGAATCAGATTTTTATTACGTCCGTGTGACAATGAAGATTGCTCATAGAGCTGCTCTCGATGTAATAATAAATAAATAAATAAATAAATATAGTGGATATTTCTCACAGCGCCATCTAGCCCTATAGTAAGCAAAGCTTGTACCATGGAACCAGATAACTGATACAATACTTAGATACTTTTTTTTGTAAATACATACAGGGAGTAACAAAAACCCTGTTATATCCGCGAGCTGCGTATCCAGTGTCAACTCAAGGTTGTAGTAATACTAGTTCTATTTCAATACGAGACATACAAAACTTACGTGTGCTTTTTATTAAAACCTTTTATGCCGTTACTAAAAATGTTTACGACCTCAGATATTGACAACATAGGTACTTGCACCACCGACGCAGCCTGCTGCCTGCCCGCACCCCGCACCGCCCGCCATGGTACGCTAAGTCTATTCAACTTGCATACCTACTGCGACGGAACTAGAAGCTATTTATTCCACAGATTACTTTTTAAGCGTTTTTCATACGATTATGTGCCCTATACCACATACCACAACGTTGTAGGATTGCGAGACTGAACTTAATGACGTAAAAGATCTCTTTGACCAATAGTGGTAGGCACACAAGTGCTGCGCGCCTTTCTGCCACACTCTAAACAATCGAATTCACGTGTGATTTTGTATTGTCAAGAAACAAGATAAGTACGTAATTTTTAGCTCTTAAAAGAGCTTTCAAAAACACATCTGTCGGCAGGCGATTTTCATGTTCAGTCAATCAATCAAAATGCTGATTTGGCGGATTGGATTTTCCACAGCCCATACGTGCTCATTATGGCAGTTAAAAACGCCAGATCGGACGAACGAGCATTCGTCGGTTAATAAAATACGACTCAAAAACTCTGCGTCATCTGCCACTCGGTCGAGAAGCCACTGACAAAATGCCACTCTGGGCTCATAATCACTGGGCAACAATGATTGCACTCGTTGATAATGAAACGGGTGCTGACCGTCTTCCTTCAATGCCCTCCATACACGCATGTGATTAATTCCAATTTCTCTTGCCATGCTGCGTGTGCTACGTGTTGGGTCTTGCACAAACATATCGAGCACCTGTTCTTCAGCATCATGTAATACTCGTGGTCTTCCAGCATCAAATCTTTGCTGATCACGGCCCGTTACACTACCGGTGTTGTAAACACGTAAGTGCAATCGCTGGAATGCCATTAATGACGGTAACTCAATTCCACGCGAAATAGAAAAATTATGCTCGTATTCTCTACGTGCTGCCGCATAATTATTGTGACTTCTACCAAGGCACATTAACATATTGTAGTATTCGTCGTTAGAATACGACATCACACTCGACACTAAATTCGCGACGGTCAAACTGGAAACGACTAAATTGCATGAGAGAGCACGTGCGACTGAGCGTAAGCCGCGGGCCGCGCCGCGCCTATGCCGCACCGCCCGCGCACCCCATTTCCCCGTAGGCACACAGGTGCAGGAGCGGCATCCTACAAAAGAGCCGACAAAGGCGGCCCCCGTTTGTCGGTTCCGCGTCTACTTTTACCTTAGTTACTTAGCTATTTAAAAATAGGCACGGCTTGTGGCACAAACATTTTTGGGAAATGGTATTATTTTTTTGTATTTAGATACTGCCTGTAACTTCAGATACGTATAACTTAGGTATTGTTAGACATTTTTATATGACTACTTGTAATGATCTGTACACATACTTCATTTATTTAACAGGGTTTTTGTTACTCCCTGTACATAGAATACAGTATAACACCCAGATTACAGAACGAACATCGATGTTCATGACACAAATGTTTGTCCTGGGTGGGAATCGAATCCATAAAGCATAGTTCAGAAGGCAGGATTACTACCAACTGAGCTCTCAGGCCAGTCAATTAATAATGTTTATTCTACGACTATATCCAAATATTCTAGATATACGCGAGTAAATTTCAGAGATTTAGCTTTAGCTTTTAAAGAACTTAGAGCGTAATGAGAAAAAGCTAGTGAGTGATTTTTAAAAAGCTGGAATCTGAAACTAATCGCTGTTTGTGACAATCTAAGTATATTACAGGGGTATACCCACAAGGGATGGGGTAGAGTTTAACGCAAATGGTAAAGATATGATAAATTTATATTGACAAAGTGGCTAAGGTGAATCTGCTGATGGATGCGATTCTATTTGACTGAATATGCAGTATGTGACAGCCTCTGTGGTGTGGTGGTTGAGCAGGTCGACTCGTAACCTGGAGGTGGCGGGTTCGATTCCCACGGCAGGACAAGTATTTGTGCAAAGAAAAAAAAGCGCAAATACTTGTTCTGAGTCTGGGTGTTGTGGGACCATGGCCCTCATAGTTCCTGCAGGCACAGGGAATCCTACTTAGGATCCAGGATCTATGTATTTGATCGTTAGGCGTTTTATTATTATTATTATTATGTACTGACTAACAAATCAATAAGGAAAACAAAAACCCAAAAAACCGTACAAAACGGTAAAGCCCCTGGGGCAAGGGATGAAGAGCGGGGTGCGTGAGTTCATTGGTCGCGTCTATTGTGAAGCGCGTGCGCTGACAGCTGGCCCTTCAGCCCTTCGGACTGGGGAGGGCAGATGGCATTGACAATTTGCTTTTTTATTTATTTTTTACCGAACAATACCGACCTCAGCAGTAAATGTAGGTTTTTAGAAACGAAAGTATTGTTTTTTGAAGTAAAACTTCTTTACGCACGCTTGACTTGGGAGTAAGATGAGAATTTACAATTGTCAGGATGGCGACAGTAACATTAAATAAAGCAAAAACAAAGTTATATCGGCCGATAGATGGAGCTAAAGAAGTTTTACTTCAGTCGTGTGGTCTAAAGCACACTGGTTTTTCTTTTTACATGCCAATTGCCTATTATTTTTATTTTCGGGATAGAAACTAAAAAAAGCTCGTTTCAATGTAACAGAAGTTTAAGCTAAATTAAAATTGCTTATTAGCCTTATTAGTCAAATATATACATATTTGACTAATAAGGCTAGATTGTAATTTAATTAGAGCCTACCTTGACGGTACTCTAGGAATAAGGAAAAAGAAAATGTAATGGAAAGCTCGCTGTGGTCTAAAATGCATATATTAAACCTACCTAGCCAAGTAAGCCTATGTAGCCTGTAAATTCTTTCTGACAGGGATGTCAGAAATAATTTACAGATTTACATACTATAAACTATTTTCAAACTCGGAACATTTCTATGATACTCATACAATTTTGCACACAAACGCAAAGCCCCATTGCAGAAATGCAAATAAAAATACCTCCCAAAATACAATTCGGGTACTTTAATACTGTTACCTATTCTGTGGTTCGGGTGAAATAAGTTCCACGACAATAGAGAAGACACCCCGCTTTGTGCTCCCGCGCACCCCTGCCTTTCATCCCCCAACGTGCACACAAGCAGAACCGGCTCAATACTGTGACTATTGATTTCTCACCGTTTCTAATGTAAATGAGAATGCTGGAGACCTAAAACTTTTTTGTTCTCGGTCAACTGGTCCGCTACATTCTTTTCTTACTAATATTATAAGCACGAAAGATTGTACGTAGGTTCGTATATTTCCAAGAATTGAAATGTTATGTCCGATATCGACCGCGCGCCGCATACAAAGCAACAGTAAGAAGTACATGCGAGGTTTATACACTCATGCAGCATTGCAATTAATTATTGCAATGCACCCGGGAACTATGAGGACCACCTATAACACCCATACACAGAACAAGTATTTGCTCTTTTTTCGATTACTTGCTTGTTTGCTCTAGATACAAGGAATTCTAGTTAGGGTCCAGGATCTATGTATGTAATCGTTAGGCGTTATTATTATTATTTCTGTGATGGTGTGTAAAACAAGAATATACCATTTTTGAAGAATATACATTTTATACTTAGATATTTTTAGTCCCAATAGCATTTTAATATTGTAATGTTAATAAATACTTGGTTTTATACCCATATAGTTAGCAGGTCGACTCATAACGCGGAGGGGGTGGGTTCGATTCCCGCGGGAATCTATCTAGGGGTAGGTACCCCTAAAATCGTGTATATATGAGTGATCTAAAATAATAATAATCTAATATTTCTGTGGAAACCCACCCACCCCAGAAATTTTTCGTTTCCCGCGGGAATCAAACCCACCCACCACAGAGTCAGAATCGGAATCAGAATTTACTTTATTGTATAAAAACTGTGTACATACAAATGTCTTAAGCTATAAAAATGGTCACAAACAGTATTATCCATTCCGGACGTACAATATAGTTGAGTATACAGCACTTATAGAGTGAAAGTGGAATGGATAATACTGTTTGTGACCATTTTTATAGCTTAAGACATTTGTATGTACACAGTTTTTATACAATAAAGTAAATTCTGATTCCGATTCTGACTCTGTGGTGGGTGGGTTTGATTCCCGCGGGAAACGAAAAATTTCTGTGGTGGGTGGGTTTCCACAGAAATGTTAGATTATTATTATTTTAGATCACTCACATATACACGATTTTAGGGGCACCTAACCCCAGATAGATTCCCGCGGGAATCGAACCCACCCCCTCCGCGTTATGAGTCGACCTGCTCAACCACCACATCACGAAGGCTGTAAAAGCTGTAAGTACCTATAGTATATATATACCTAAGTATGCTGCTTAATTTTGTAAACCAGTTCTTTTATTCTATTGGTAATTTTTGGGAACGTTACTGACCCATTTTCGAACAGCTGGTACCTGACCGTTACAATGTATGGCGAATCCAAAAGAATTATGTTGCTGAGGGGATAAAAAGTTTGATTCATAATTTTTAAAGTAAGTACCAGGAGGCCTGAATCTCGCAGTAACGCAGTGATCTAATAATACGGTACACTAGTTGCGCCCCGCGGTTTCACCCACGTGATGTGAATTTTCTAATTTTCCGCTCAATTTTTTAAATTTTTTTCTTTATAAAAACCTTTTCCTGACAATAATAAACACAGCAAAAAAAGAATTAGTTTCGAACTCTATACGGTCCGTATTACACAACGATGTTCAGTCATCGATCGGTGCTCAAGCAGAGATTTCATTCACTAATTGATCACTTCATGAATGAAATCTCTGCTTGAGCACCGATCGATGACTGAGCATCGTTCTGTAATACAGACCTACGTGCCTGTGAGGCCGTGTCCTAAAAGTAAATAAACTTTAACCTTCAAATGAGGTACTAATATAGTACGAAGACTTTCGAGACATACCAATTTTAAAGTTTTTTTCTCCACCTTTGAGGAGTAATGGCGTCGCAAAAAGAGTATTTACTTATGTTTTTAAGTGAGTTTAACCTTTTTTGAATAAAATCGGATTGAGTTTTCTAACATGTGTCAAAATAGAATGTAATTTAAATCAAGGGTTTTGGCGGGAAAGCGAAAAAGATCCCCCGTTTTTCACCTCCTTCGGGATAGAATTGCGGAAAATCCTTTCTTATTGGGATGCCTACGTCATGAAACCCCCTCCAAGTTTCAGGTCTATACGATCAGCGGTGTAGGCTGTGCGTTGATCCGTCAGTCATTCATTCAGGACAAAGCATTTTATATGTAGAGATAATTATGTATTCGCAGGAAAAAGATTCTTTATATTTTTGTGTCTAGACACAAAAATACAAAGAAAACAATCATATTTCCGAAACGGAAGGCTACGGAAGATTAGCAAATTACGATCACGCGTTGATGTCTTTCATTTAAAAGTACTATTAGCAAAAGAGTTCAACGCGCTTAACTTTATTATTGCTTAAATTTTATACGTGTGATTACTTTCAGATATACTTATTTTTCTCATTTATTTAGGTATAACTAAAATAAAATTATCCAAAAACAAGGCAATGTTCAATGTTTAATAATATATACAGAACAACTGCCGCTAACTTATCTTACCTCGAGATTCATCACAAATATTCGGATTCTAGATTGTTGTGTAAATAAATAAATAAATGTTTGCGGACATTTCACATAGCGCCATCTAGCCCCAAACTAAGCAAAGCTTGCAGAGTATGGAAGACCAAGATAATTGATACAATACTTATATACTTTTTATTTGTAAATACATTCATAGAATACAATATAACACGCAGACCAGAACAAACGCTCATGTTCATCACATAAATGTTTGTTCTGGGTGCGAATCGAAACCACGACCTACAGTTTAGAAGGCTGAGCTACTACCAAATGAGCTATCGGGCCAGTAATAAAATATATAAATTCATAAATAAATAAAGCCATCAAATGCTCCCTAAAAAAATATTAAGTGTTTAGTGGCCCGGCCTACTTTAGTCTTTTGTACGTGGCCTATCGTAGATTTTGCCTGCACCAATCAGAACTAAATTTTTTCCTACTCTACTAATTATACACACATTTTATAACTTACTGGTTTTTTCGTTGGTATTCATGCATTATCTATCACAATCAGCATAAAAAAATATATTCTCTCTTTGCTACCGCAGCCGTGCTTATATCATGATAAATAATATTATATATATAGGTACACAGAATTCACCCTATTTACCTATGGGTTTCCATATTCAGTATTTCATCTAATTTCAGCGAAGTTCTAACACGTAAGAGTATTATATTATATTTATTATACTATATTTTGTATTTACACGCCCAAGTATAACGACAGATTTAGATTTTGAGAGCTGAAAATCGAATACATTAATATCAGTGTCAACTTTTCTGCCTTACTTTTTTTTCGTAATAAGGATCTGGATATTAAGTCTATGGGTGTATAATACTATATATTTATAGGCTATGGTTACCTTCCCTACTATTGACCTCTAGTGTTACTAACAAAAGACATCAACGCGGGATGAAAACAAAATGTCCTCAGTGCCAACTGCCAATATATAAACGTGTTCATTTGAAAAAGTTGTAGGTATAGATAAAAGATATATTACAAATCACAATTTATTAAATTAATTATATGTATTTGTTTATTGCAAAACACTATTTAAGTTACCTTGTTAAGTGATCTCTGCCTTTTGCTTTAGTAGTTAAACTGTATTGTAAAAGGCAGGGTCTTCCCGCTAACGATCTAAAGGTTTTACAATAGTAGACCATATTTATACACCTAATTATTTAAAAAGTTTACAATATACAATTAGTACAATTTATTTATATTTTATAAAAGTAGAAACAGGCTGTATGATTTATATTCTCAGAAATCAGATAATATTTATGACAGTAAATTTACTGAGTATTTAAAATCTTATTCAAAAATTTTTAAACGCGTTTGCCAGACAGCTAAGTCTCTGTACTTGAGTAAGAAAATCAATAGAGCGGACGACAAAATTAAAGCAACCTGGAAAATAATTAATACCGAGACCGGCAAAACTAAACCTCGGCACCGAAAACTCACTCTTAGTATTAATAACAGATTAATATCTAAAGACAGTGAAGTTGCGGGTGCATTTGAGGATTTTTTCGTAAATATACCTGTAGTTACCACTCAGTCATTAAATTCATCGACTAGTGAGTCTTGTGCAATTCTTGCAGAGTGTGTTGATAAATGTGAAGTAGTTTTTAGATTTAGACATATTAATTCGGCTATAATTGTTAAGACCTTTAGGTCACTTAAAATAAAGAATACTGAGGATCTTTGGGGAATGTCTACCAGGGTTTTAAGTGGCATTGTCACATTAATCGCACCATATTTAGCAGAAGTATTTAATAAATGTGTAGACGAAGGAGTTTTTCCCAACGTAATGAAAAATAGTAAATTGATTCCATTATTTAAGTCTGGAAATAAGAATGATCCATCGAACTATAGGCCAATTTCTGTGTTACCTGCAATAAGTAAAATTTTTGAAAAAGAAATTCTTAATCAGTTGTTAACATTTTTTAACCTTAACGGACTGTTTCACAGTCAACAGTTTGGATTTACAAAAGGACGATCAACTACAGATGCAGGCGTAGAACTCTTTATACATATACTTGGTGCTTGGGAGAAGTCACAGGATGCCATAGGTATTTTTTGTGACTTATCCAAAGCATTTGATTGCGTATGTCACGAAACCCTAATTTTTAAATTAAAGCATTACGGGGTTTGTGGGAAAGCTCTTGATCTTGTCTCTTCTTATCTTGGTAATAGAATTCAGACAGTTGAAGTTAATGGAGCAAGATCATCTGGTTCTATCACTAAAATGGGGGTCCCGCAGGGTTCAATACTAGGACCATTCTTATTTTTGGCCTATATTAACGATCTTCCATTTTTTGTAAAGAACCTATGTGATATTGTTTTGTTCGCAGATGATACGTCTCTTATTTTTAAGGTTGACCGATCTATTAATGATTTTGACGACGTTAACAAGGCAATTTCACTGGTTTTGAACTGGTTTACTAAAAACAATCTACTGTTAAATAGTAAGAAAACTAAATGTATTAAGTTTTCGTTACCTAATGTTAGGGGGTCTCCTACAAATTTATTACTGAATGGTGAGCCATTAGATTTAGTACAATCTGTCACGTTCCTTGGCATAACTATAGACTCTAAATTACAGTGGGGTCCTCACATATCAAACATTGCTGGTAGATTGAGCTCTGCTGCATATGCTGTGCGTAAAATCAGACAGTTTACTGATGAAGCCACTGCAAGATTAGTATACTTTAGTTACTTCCACAGTATTATGTCATACGGCATCTTACTGTGGGGTAAAGCCGCGGACATACAATCAATTTTTGTCTTACAGAAAAGAGCAATTCGTTCCATTTATAACATGAAATCCCGCGACTCTCTCAGGGAACAATTTAAGGAGATAAATATTCTTACAGTGGCTTGTCAATACATTTACGACAATTTGATGTACACTCGCAAAAACATTAGCTCTTTTCCCAGATATTGCGATATTCATAACTTTAATACTAGGAACAAAAATAAATTGAAAGTTCCAAGATTCAGACTGCAGAAAGTTAATGGTTCATTTATGGGAAACTGTATACGCTTTTATAACAAGTTGCCCGACGGTATCGAACAATTGTCAATGCGTAAATTTAAATTATTCATAAAGTCAAACTTAATGAAAAAAGCCTATTACACAATAAATGGTTATGTGTCGGACAAAAAAGCTTGGCCTGAATATCCCAAGCTTAACGGTATGAAATCTTAGGTACTTTGCCTATTGCCTATTCCTATCTATAAATTCAGTTTCTATTTGTAATGTTTATAATAAGATAATCACGGTATTTTTCTTGCACCGGTGTGACGTGGTGGTTATTTTTGTAACATATTCATTATCTCAACTGTAATGAATTATATACATTGTAAAAGACAGTAGAAAGAAGACAAAAAAAATACATCACTGTAAAGTTTCTTGTAGCTTCTTCTTTACAGTTGTAATCGAAGCTTCGGATCAAAGTTTTCAATTCTGCATTGTGCCGGATTGCTTGCACCAGTAGTGAGAAAGAGAACTGCTTTTTTTTCAAACTCATATATTGTAATGGGCTTGCTATATTATTTGACAATAAGCACTTTGTAATTTTATATGCTTAGTGAAATAACTTAATTTTAAGTACCTAGTATAATTTTGACTTGTAAAAGTGCTAAAATTAGCCTATTTGCAATAAATCTTTTGACTTTGACTTTGACTTTGACTTTATGCCTATAATATTATGCCTATGAAACTCAGTATGAGATCCAAAGCCCATGATTTGATCAGCTAGCAAGTAACTATTGCCTGACCTCCAACACAGTACCTACCGTTATTATTGTGATACGTTATTTGTTTTCCTTAGAGAAGTTAGAAAGTCTATGGTCAGTTAAGCATTGGTATTCTAAAGAAAAAATGGTGACGCATATACTGTGTCAGATAATGACAAGTTTCGTATAGTTCCTCCTGTTTCCTTCCTAATCTAAAAATCTAAAATAAGCCTTCCTAAGCTTCTGAACAGATTTCGATGAAATTTAGAATGCAGATAGTTTATAAACTGGGTTAATACATAGTATACACTTTTTGATATTATGCTACGATTAAAGTTTTACGTCCGTAAATAAATATGGTGGCTCTTTAGGCTTTTCTATTAAAATGTTGTCATGGTCACAGATAATAGAATATTATACTAATATAAGGAGTTTGGTATTACGTTACACATTTCCCTTTTATAGTTTTAATTTATAGATTATTATATTATTTGTGTTTTGTATTGATTGATAATACTGAGGCTGTCATCTTACGAATCACATTATTTCGATATCTTTAGAGTGAATGTCTTTATAGCAGAGCCTCGCTCTATTCCATACAGGTTTAGAATGCCAACAATTTGTTATTGACGGATAATCTAATCCAGTAGTTTCCCTCATAGAAGCCATTCCAGTGTACGGCAATTACTGATCTGTGAACTGTGGTGTACGGATGCATTCCGCTGCTCTACAGCGCGTCCTTTTTTATATATTCGTCAATCCAGCCAGCCCAAGTATTTGTCTCATAATTCAGTTTTTATTTCCTAGCTGGCCAACAACAGTTCCCACTGTGTAAGTCACGAATATAATAATCACATATGTACACAAAATATATTATTCTGGAGTAACATTTTCTGATTAAAGCATTGCGCCCTCTATCCGTTTAGTTTAAAACTAATCTGATCAACGAATGATAAGATGTCGTGCACTGCGCAGACTACACAAGATACGAGTCTACTCCGTTGTCAAAGTAATTCTAGGCTGTAACCTAGATGGCGCTACTAGTTGCAAACTAAAGTGCAATCAATATCTTTGTTGGAGTTTTGGTGGGAAAATGAAAAAAATTGCGTCGCCGCATTGTATTATTTTCCAATACTTGTGTTATTTTCAGTGTTAGTGCATAAAATTGGTGGAATTTTGTTCGTTAAGTGCTGAATTACAGGCATGAGTGTGGGAAAGTGGTATAATGATGGTGAAACGTTTGTATTCGTGTTGTTTCCAAAACTCCATAGAAGCTTCTGGTAAAGTTTCCACCACTTTACTAGGAGTATGACTTGACTAGACTAGACTATGACTTAACTTGATGACTTGGACTGTGACTTGACTTGACTTGACTTGACACAATATATGATATTAATTAACTTGAGATATCAATTACTTGACACTGGCTAAATACACAAAAGTGTGGAGCCAAAACCAAACAAAAAAAATTCTTTGTTGAGACACGAACAACACGATACTACAACACTATCATTAGTGTAGCTTTACATACTCTGACTATCATTCATTGCTTTTAGATTATGTAACTTCTGTAATATTTTTATTATTTTCCACAATTTGATTACATGCAAGTATATACTCTGGCTTCCCTGCTAGTCTTAGATAATTCGTTTTTTTTTTTCAATGCTAATGAATGACGTGACGAGCGAACCGTTCGCCTGATGATAAGCAACACGGCTGCCCATATCAGTTGCAGTGTCACTCGGAACTCCAAAGTATAGTTTCGCGTGAAACTGCACTGCGCACGTCATCCTGAGACATCAGCACAATCATTTAAGATATTGGTAGTACCTATAGTCCTGTCTTCTGAACTGTAGGTTGTGGGTTCGATTCCCACCCAGGACAAACATTTATGTGATAAATAGATGTTTATTCTTTGTCTGGGTGTTATATTGTATTCAATGTACCTATGTATTTCCAAAAACAAAAAGTATATTATAAAAATATTCTATCAGGTATCTGGTTCCCATAGTACCCACATGATTTGCCTAGTTATGTTAAGGGACTAAATGGCGCAGTGTGAAATGTTCACAAATATTTATTATTGATCATAAGTAATGATTATTAATTTGGCATACCGCAAGCCCTTCTAGCCCGAAAATAGGAATCGTGATTTTCTTTGTATTGTGAAAACTGGAGACTGGAGTATTAGAAACTCCTGCCTGATAACCCTCGTAAATCTCCACAGGTAATTTTAATGTTGGAGAATTTTAGCGAGAGAAAATACAATAGATTGAATTGGCAAAAGTAAAAGTACGAAAAACAGTATAAATACGTACACATAAGACCTATAGTACTATAGCCATTGACTCGACATACTGCCAATAAATCACCGTTAGGTTGAGGACTGCATCCGAGACAATAAAATAGCAGGCAATCTGCAGAGTGACGTCATTAATTTGCAATAAAATGCCAGTCTAGTCTTAAGTCCCCAATGACTTTAAAGCTCACGGCTATTTCGATAAATGACGTCAGAAAACACCACCACGCTTGTGCTTTCAATAAAGTGGTGACGATTAAGTTCCTACTATGTTATAACGATATTATTCACAGTATATTAAAAGATAATGTCGTCATGGACGATTGCAAAACTGCTTTTAGCCGGTGACGTTATGAATGGTAGAAGACCACTTACAATGTTTTATGTATGAAATTATAATTAATAATTACAATTAAGCGTTCGATCATTCATGATATTATGGCGTTATGATTCATTACAATGCAGAGCTTATGAACTGCCACTTCACTCTCAGATCAGGCGGGCAAAAGCATCTGCTATCTAGCTAAGTATATCGCCAACCTGGAAAGGTTAGTGCAAACCTTTCCAGGTTAACGATAATAAAGTTGGCCTACTTGTAAATGTATAGGTAAGGCCTGACATGTTTACCAAACCTGGTCCTTTTCTACAGAGGGTACAGTCAGTGCAGTTTACCACTGCCATAGCATTTTTTTGAATGCGCTATGCTGTTGGTCTGTACCAACCTTTACAGCGACATCGGGCGGGAGGGCAGGTGCTTAAGGTGCCCAGCCGTCAAAAGTAGAAGGCAACTAGCTAAGGGCGCCCCTGGGGTGCGAGCCTCAGTTTGGGCCGTTGCCGGGATAAGAGGATCGAGAAGACTACGTCCACTGGAAAAGTAGACCCTATGGAAAGACTGCCCAGACTAGACTAGACTGTCCAGAATGTTGTAGCTATTATGAAACTAAAGCCACTATTATAATATACTGTTATAAAATATTCAGTTTATTTTAATAAAAAAATAAATGATCTCAATTAGAAGATTATAACATAGAAGAACCTTGCCATATTCTACAAATATTTTCCATTTCCAAATACATAAAATTTTATGACGACGTGATTTTTATAACAATTCAAAGGATTTCGCCATCCAACTTGTGCGGTGACAACAGCAAATAAGGTCACGCAAACCTCTGCATTCGTCATAGATGACTCATATAAGGACCAATTTGTGTGTTACGAGTATTCATGATTAGGTAACTACATGCATTAATATATCTATTAAGTATAAAGAAACTTCTGGAACATACAATAAATGTCACATTCTTGCATTTATAAAACTATAGTCTGCGATTTCACTATAGGTAATTATGCTGTTTACGATATGTCCTGTGTCTTATACTACACAATATCTGCGGCTTTGACCTTAACAAGGGCTCTTTGAGGTCACCATTTGACTACAATTATTATTGCACAGAAATTTCATAAACTGCACCGTTTTCATGTAGGTATCTAGGTGTCCATAATCTATGCTTTAAAGATCCATAATGAGGTAAATAGAAAAACTCTTAATTTTAGTGATTAGGCAAACGATACGAGTGTTTGCTTGTTGTTGTTAATAGTGTAGCCTGTTCCAAAACGTCTTATTAGACTTTGAGAAGAACTGAAGTAAAAATCGTTCCTAAAAGTAGAGGAACAAAACTTTATTTCCAGAGTATGACATCACCACGCTACGTCGGTCGCGTCGGCGTCGAGGTCGCAAGATGTGGTCGTGGATACTCCGGTTAGCCGGTCCCAGTATTGAAATAGCGTTCGGCGAGCACTAACGTGAGACATTACTAAGTGAAAAAGTTCATCTATTTTATTCATCATGGCCAACGTCATGGGTAAGTGAACACTTTATTCTTAGCTGTTACTCATAGACTCGATTGAAATACGTAACTAGATTTTTCTAGATTTAAACAACATTAAAAGAAACGACAAAACTGCTATGTGGGGCGTTATGCTGATATCATTGACAAGGTGACTAGATTTGAAGTCCTGCCTGAAGTCATAAATCCCTAACAGGCCTATGGAATTTTTGAGATCTAACCGATAAAAAATTAGATTTTGTTTTCAACCAGCCGGTTTCTCGACCGGCATTTTCTTGGCTGTTTGCCAAGGCGGGTGTGGCGCTGCCGCATATAAAACTGTTTAGATCAATAACTAGTAAGAACATTTTAATTAATAACCTTTATTCTTCGTCATAAAAATTCTACGATAACAGTCAGCTCAAACGACGCCTTAAAAAGTAAAATGCGTGAGATAAGACGCTAATTATTAATATTAATAGCACAGGTTTCTCCGCTCATGTTTTTCGAATATTATTATTTACCCTAACTGACATTGTTTGATAGTAAAGTATGAGATCATCTGTAATTCTGTCACTGTTGAAGGTTGCCCTTAGCCCTGTACGAAGTCACCGTCATGCCATTATACTGCTGCTATTACGTTTATATATGGTTAAACGATAGACATCCTTTTAGCTTGTTCTGTATTCAATAGTGTAACATACATTAGATACTGGAGTTGCTTGTATGATCGTGTTTTGGGCGTAGCCTTAATACAAAAATCATAGGGAGAGTAGAGGTCAAGGTTGTGTAATATAGAACGCAACCGATATGCCAACACTTACAAATTACAATTTTCTTTTGAAGAGGGTAGATAGATAGTTAAGATCTTTATTGTAGTTACACACCGAATGTTTAATTTCTACAATGAATACAGTGATTTACAAGAAGTGGGGTGACCTTATCGCTAAAAGCGATATCTTCAACCTTAGTATGAAGATTTCTCGAAGTGGAAGAAAATTACATTAAGTGAAATATGATTGAGGGTAGGGCATGGCGGTATATATTTCTTTTTATTTCGTCGATGCCAAAATCCATCGAGAAATCCGCTGTTCTAAAACCACTTAGGTATAAATAGCCTGTAAACCAACTATTGATTAATATGTATAGTTTATTGCCAAATAAAGAAAAATAAACTGCAAAATAATAAACGTACAAATAATATTACACTTAACATGACTACACTTAATTGGCAACGGGAGTAGGCTCAGCACTGTGCTATATGATGAACCAGCCCTGCGTAGAAATGTTCTACGCATTCTACGCAGGGCTGGTTTTCAGCATTCCCCAGTTCTCGAGCAAAGGTGTTAGCCGAGTTTTAGCGAGTGTGTGCGGGTCATAAACTTAGTTTGTCTATGCATATAAAATTCAAAGTCCTGATTGACTGACTGACTTAGGTATATATCAACGCACAGCCTAAATCGCTAGTCATAAAGACTTGAAATTTGGAGGGTGTGTTCATTGTAAAGTGTAGGTATCCACTAAGAAAGGGTTATTCGAAATTTCACCTCTAAGAGTGTAAAATGAGTGGTTGAATTATTTATGAAAAAAATTCTTCTTCGTTTCCTATAGGCCACGCGGGCGAAGCTGCGGGTAGAAGCTGTTAGTTATATTAGGTCTTTACCTATGAAATTGCCGTATTGCAGTACAGACTTTTTCAAACAAAAAAAAATTTGGATTGGCTATGAATTCTAAATTCAAATTAATTTTGTTTTAAAAATATGACATTCTATTTGCAATATAAGTCTTTTGTTTATTGATTAGCGTTGTATTTTCATTACATTTCAACATTTTTCCTCATAATGGATACTTTGAAATTTCGTGTAATTATGGAATATGAGTTCCGTCGTGGCACCAACGCGGCACAAACGACACGTAACATCAACGACGTTTACGGAGAGAACTGTACAAACGAACGTACAACCCGTTATTGGTTTGCTCGGTTCCGTTCTGGGAATTTTGACTTGAAAAATGAACCTCGTGGTCGTCCGGAAACTTTGGTCAACAATGATGAATTAAAGGCGATTGTGGAAGCTGATGAATCTCAATCTACAGCTGAGCTGGCAGCAGCTTTTGATGTTAGCATCAAAACAATATTGGTCCATTTGCGACAGATTGGCAAGATAAAAAAGCTTGATAGATGGGTGCCCCACGAACTTAACGATCGCCAGCGCAACGTACGCGTCGAGACTTTCCTTGCGCTGCTTAACAGGCACAGAAATGAAGGAATTTTGAACCGAATTGTTACGTGCGACGAAAAATTGATTCTTTTTGACAATCGAAAGCGCTCAGCAAGTTGGTTAGATCCTGGTTCGGTACCAAAGCAATGTGCAAAACGAAAAATGACCCCTAGAAAGGTGATGGTCACAGTTTGGTCGTCTAGTGCTGGTGTGATTCATCATAGCTTTTTACAAAACGGCGAGAGCATTACTGCAGATGTGTACATTGAAGAACTGACCACAATGATGGCGGAACTCGCACGTCTGCAACCAGCTTTGGTCAATCGGTCGTCTCCACTGCTACTTCACGACAACGCGCGACCCCATATTGCACAACAGACCGTCTCTAAGCTGCATGAGTTGGGTTTGGAAGCTCTCCCTCATCCGCCATACTCACCAGATCTTGCGCCTGCCGACTATTCTTTTTTCCAAAATTTGGACAACTTTGTAGCGGGAAAAAAATTCAATTCCCGAGAGGCAGTACAAAACGCCTTTGAAGAGTTTGTTGTCTCCCGTCCTGCTGATTTTTTCAAGAAGGGCATCCATAAACTGCCACAGCGTTGGCAAAGATGCATTGATTGCAGGGGTGATTACTTTGAATAAAAGAAATAAATAAGTTCGAAAAAAAAATACTTTAACTTTTTTCAAACAAAACGGCAATTTCATAGGTAAAGACCTAATATTACATACAGCTTATAAAAAAATATGTATGATATTTCCTGTATATGGGTTATGTACCGATTATATGCCTAGTATTCGAAGAAATGTGGTAACTTTCCTTTACAGTGAGTCATGTTCTTATATTGTTTCTAATTGCAGAAACAAATGTTTTTAATGATAAGTAAATGAGCTTAACTTCTAATTGTAATGACGGTAGGTATTACATTACAGAATAACGCTTATAGACTATTATTATCTTGGTCAATAGTATTAATTGTTTATGTAAACAGCGATTGTAACATTTTGTTTAGTTTGTTGTGTATTTACCAAAGACATTAAAAGAGATCTCTTTTAATGTCTTTGATATTTATTATAGCGTAGGTACCTATACCTACGTCGAAGTACTTACCCTCAATTGCCTTGCACCTAAATAGGGTATGTTTAATTATAGGGTAGGATCAGTTTTTCTAATTTTCAGGAATTACATGACGAGATCTTTCGCCTGATTTTAAGTGACACAGCTGCCCATACCAGTTGCAATGTCAATCGGAACTATAAAGTATAGTTTAGCGTGACATTGCTCCTGAACCTGAGACATAATAATAACAGAATAACTGACAAAACGGTGGCGGTTATAATTTAACGGTTCGGGTTTTTTTTAAATAGCTGGACATCATATATAGACGTTAATACCATCTTTATCAATATGAAATTAATGCGGTAAATTCGGTTTCATCCATTTTTGAGTAATGCTATTATTTTCTTGATCTAAACAAGTATGTAATACTGAAAATAATGAAGTACTACACACTATTGTAAACTGTTTTGAACAAATGACTTATGAATGTAGGTATCTACTAAATTCTTTTTTCAAATTATCTCTCATTTTAGCTACATACCTGACTGAGACCATAATACCTACATACGTAGACTAATTACTGTTAACTAGTCCCCGACGAAAATTAATATCAGTAGGTAGATAATTGAGTACTTACTCCTAAAGTGGCATAGCCGAGCAGACGTTACAAGGCCGTACGTGGAATTATTAAAAACAATTGTATTCTCTTTACACAATTGCATGTCAATACAGTCGACTAATCAGAAAATCTGTGAGAAACATACATTTTTCACGTAATATTCGTCTCGCCTTGATAACAAGTTATGCGACTGGAGCCACTGGAGGTCGTTGGAGTTGGAGCATTGATTTTATTGGATGACATCATTCGAACCTGGCGTTATGTGATACATAGATACCTATTGTAAATAGTATTCGTGCTCGATTATAAGCTTTCATCGCTTTTATAAAAACAGCTTAGTTATGTCTTGGAATTCGCCTACAGAATGAGTATACTTTCCTGTAGTTAGATTTATAAGCAACGCCGAACGCTACGCTATGGCTATATGTATGCTGCTCACATTCCAATCCAACGGGCTATATTTAGAGCTACTGTTAGTTAAGAGGCACGCCCTGAATGGCAGTGGATTGAAGGTATAACTTCATCTAAATACTAAATAGGAATTGCGGAAAGTCACCGTGCGAGTGGAATGTTAAAATACGCGCCGCTGCGGTCACTGACTCGATCAATATGCTATGCGGTAATTTTAGATCGGACTAGACACTTGATATTTTTGTTTTCAGATGTGTTGACGGAGGACAACCTTCAGTATCAGTTTTACCCGGTCTCATCGGGCTCAGTGCAGTTCAAAGTGCGCGCGGCCAACGATGCGCACATTGCGCTCACCATGGGCCCTCAGGAGTCTGACCCCATGGTTGAGGTAAGACTAGCTAGTCGTGGTGGTGGTGAAACAAACAAGTATTACAAACGGTTAAATATAGATGTAGTTAGTAGGTATCTACATCCATGTATTTTACTATCACATAATACATTGTGGGTAGATGGAATAGATAGAAAAGAAGAGGAAAACAAATGAAAGTGAATAGTTGCGTAACGATCAAATATGAATGAAATAACGGTTGACAGGAGGGAGTACACATAAGCACTTCTCCGATCTCAAATAAAATGACAATGCAGGAAGGCAATGGCACAACTTTAATAATATTACTTTTTCTTTCAGATCTTCATTGGTGGTTGGGGCAACTCAAAGAGTGTGATCAGAAGAAACAGAACCAAACCCGAGAAGGTCGAGATTGAAACTCCCGGAATCCTGCACGGTGGTGAATACCGTGGATTCTGGGTGCGATGGGACGGCGGCATCATCTCTGCTGGGCGTGAAGGCGAAGGCATTCCTTTCATCTCCTGGTCTGATCCCGAACCATTTCCCATTGCCTTTGTGGGTGTGTGCACCGGTTGGGGTGCTACCGGCACCTGGAAGATCGAAGGTAAGTGCGACACCTAATATTGCTCAAAATTTAAAGCTCAGTCGCAATCAAAATGTACCCAACGATTCACATCAAAATTGATCCTTTGTTGTGGACGCAGATGGCGCCGAATTTAATACTCCGGACCAGCTAGAGTATGTTTTCGGGCCTGCTGCCGCCGGCTCCATCGAATTTGAATACCGCGGTCCGCACAACTGCCACGTTTGTTTGACCAGCGCAGCGGCGGAGGTTGAGCCCATCTACGAAATTATCCTCGGAGGCTGGGAAAATACACAATCGGTCATTAGGCACAACAAGCAGAAACCCGATAAGGTAGCGTAGATGTCGTAATATAAAGTGGTTGTCGTATTCGGTAGAAAATGTAACGAATATCGGATGTTGGCGCTCCGTAGGTGACTGTACCCACGCCGGGACTGATGAACCCTAACGAGTTCAAGAAGTTCTTGGTGGAATGGCGGTGCGGCAGAGTGGCAGTGCGCGATAGGGCGTCAGGCGCAGTGATCATGGAGTGGACCGATCCCATGCCCTTCCCGGTCTCGCACTTTGGAGTGCGCACCGCGTGGGGCGCGCGCGGGAACTGGCGCATCAAGCACTTCCCGCGCGCCGGCGGCGGTGGCACCGAACAGCCACGTTGAGTCTCCTTCTTGTAGGAATGCTTGGGTGTCCATTGCTAATTCCGATTCGCGTATAAATATAATTATTCGTTACAATATTGACATAAATTTTAACACCGATTAATTTGTTATCCTAGTCAATAATATAATTAACAAAATAAAAACCACCGTATATTCGAAAAAATCTACTTATTTAGGAATAGTTTGATGCGTGCACCTGGATGTTGAAATTTTGTGGTATGTTTGTTGGGTACATTTTGTAAGTAGCTTATCTTTTCTCATAGCATGCATTTCTTCTTGGTTGTGCGTTTCTGATATTGCATGTTTTTGTTGATCTTCTATTTCTATAACCAGTAACTATTACTATTTCTGATTTTAAACATAATTTTTGTATAATTGGTAAATTACTTCCATGTTATGAACGTTTATTTTATTCCTTGTCGAAACTTGCACAATATCGTTTTTAATTCCAATACCGCTTTACAGCTTTAATTATACTGGGGGTAAAGTCTGCTGAAGGAAGAACGCTTCCGTGAAATAAATTAAGACATTTTAGTATTCTTCTAGATCAAGTATTAAAAGTTTGCAATGACTTTCCATCGATTTGCCGTTCAATTTCTATTTTATTTGGTTTGATTTGAGAACTTAAGCTATTCATTAGAACAAACTATTGTACTGGTGAGTAATCATGTAATTTTGAAAGAAAAGCAACAGAAGAAATTCATTCAAATAATTTATTTTACTTTGCACGTCTTCACAGTATAACTATATATAATCAAGTGATCGCCTACATTGTTCGTTAACGAAGATCGCTATACTTTTACTTTGACATTTTAGCAGAGTAATCTTAGTGCATCGCTCGAACGGCACCTGTATTACATGTATATATATCTATACATATATCTAAATTGCAGACTTGAGCTCCAGAACAATCGCTTGCCGCAACTTAGCCGCGTTCAATACTACAGCGTGTTTAATATTACAGTGGCTCCGTCGGCTCCGGTAGCCTCCGCAATGTACGCTCCACCACCGGGCTACCCCGGCGGTGCTCCGGCCGTGTCCGGCGGGTCGGTCTGGGTGGACGCGACGGGCGGACAAGTGCCTCCGGGCGCGGTGGTCGGCGGACAGGACTGTAACGGGGAGCCGCTGTACGTGGCGCGGGCCCGCCACGAAGGCGCGCTGATACCCGGCAAGCTGTGCGCCTCACACGGCTGCGCGTACGTGCCTTGGGGTGGAGTTGAACATGGCAAACCCGAGTACCAGGTTTGTAATCCATAACTATTAATAAGTTAAATTTTTCGCCTTACCAATCTTGTATGATTACATTAGGCAAGTTAAATAATTTTTTCAAAAATCTAAATAGTAATCATTTTTGATAAAGGCAATAACTACAAAAGAATATACTTGCGCTTGTTGCCATCTTGCCGTTGCCTTTACATAGCCTTTTTTGAATGGCGCCAATATAAGAAGTGTCAAAATATTTTTATTTCGTTTAGTTTTAGAGAATGCGACACAGAATCGAGAGCGACACCATTTGCGCATACATATACCAAGATTATTAGTTAGGTACTAATGTAATTTGGAATTACCCACTGCCTTAATCTAAAATTGAACTTTACACTTGTGATTAACTAATTTACTTGTTTTTCCTTATCAACTAACCAAATTATTTATTTTCTAAAGTTGACAATTTTATTATAAATCTACAAAAGTACTGATACTGATGAAAACAAATGTTGTTTATTGATTTATTATATCTATCGTTCATTTATTTTTTGATTCAATATATTATATTATCATGTTGTGTCGAAGCCACAATCATCTTACCTATTATGTCAAGGACTCGCCAGATAGCTGTTGGTAGTGGCTCGTTCTTCTGAACCGTAGGTTGTGTGTTCGATTCCCATCCAGAACAAACATTTGTGTGATGAATGTGTCTGGCTATTTACAACTAAAAATTACATAAACATTGTATCAGTTATCTAGGTTCCATAATGCAAGCTTTGCTTAGTTTGGGACAAGATGGCGTTGTGAAATGTCCACACAAATTTATTTATGTTCAGAAAGACTTACCCCTGGTTTCTCAGACGATTTCAAACTTTTGTCAAGTTAATGCACCAAATACCGTAAAAATAAAAGATGATCAACAGGCAGCCAATGAGCGTTTAGTAATTGGTGTGTTAACCTGATATGAGTTTAACCAACGTACGAGAATCCGGAGTTGAATACTAACTACCAAATTTCAGGTGCTTGTCGGCGGTCCCAACAATTGGATCCCAACCAATGGAGCCAACGTACCCCCCGGAGCTTTCCCAGGTGGCGAGAGCGAAGATGGAGAGCCTCTCTACGTAGGCCGCGTGCGCCATGAGGGCAGCGTGACTACCGGCAAGGTGCAACAGTCTCACGGCGTCTGCTACATTTCCTTCGGAGGCCAAGAGCTCGGCTTCCCAGACTATGAAGTCCTCATGCCCTAGACTTTACTCTTTAAGACACCTGAATCTCACCTTTAGATGCTTAAGAGTCGCTTCGGCGCTGCTATGATCACGAAATGTGCCTGAACTTGTTTTAACCTGTACCGTGCACTGCATAATATTGTTGTACTACATTATAGACACATATTTTTGTTATATTATTATTAAAGTATTACAAACATTGGTGACGTGTGTTATTCCTCAGACATCATTTAGAACGTCGAGACAAGTCTTGTCCCAAGTAACTTGTCACTTGACTCACTTCGTTTGTTTTTTTTTTAACGGGAATATTAAGAACAACCTTATGTTTTATGCACATTTTATTGGACTTACAGTTACTTTCATTATACTTAGTATTTAATTGATTTTCTTATTTACACAAAAATATATGTGCACACAAATTGTTTAATTTTTAAACGAAAGCACATTTATGTAGAAAATTGAGTTACTTATAGAAAATAAGAGATTAAACTTGATTAAATAATGGCTTATCATAACAACCCATTAAAAAATAATCTCAAATGTATATGTAAATAAATAGAACCTTGGGTGAGACACCGCGTGAACTCCAATATATGCTGATCTCCAAATCCAGACACATCGAATTACCACCATTTTCTATACAAATAGGTGCGAAAATGGCGTGCACCGACGTTAATCGGAGATCAGAATACGACTTGCACAGATATCAAAGAAACTTTGACGTTGTGAAATCAATGAGGATGGCTGTAAGTTGTAACATTTGTTTACAAAGAACTTAAATATACGGCCGTGGTCACAAGTAGTGTAATCGTAGCTTGGTCGAAACTTCCAGTGAATAATATCCTAATATTTAGAAATACTAAACAATATAAGAGACAAATATTATTCTGTAGGATTACTACTTGACATGAAGAAAGCATATGATAAAGTTTCACACAGTATCTTATTATCAAAACTTGCTGCGATAGGAATCAGGGGTAAGCCACTTAACTGGTTAAAGTCATACCTAAAAGACAGAAAGCAATTTGTCCAAATAAATTATCAATGTCACAAACTGGGTACGATGGAAAATATTGATCCGAAATAACAACTACAAACTGGTCCATCCCACAGGGCAGCGTGCTAGGATGCGTTTTATTCATTATCTATATAAATGACCTACCAAAAATTTCTAACTCCCCATGCATATTATTCGCAGACGACGTTTCACTCTTATTTAGATGCACACTCGACACAATCACATAATAGATACTTTTTCTGATATACAAATATGGCTAGAATCTCACAACCTAGAGCTTAATTTAAAAAAGACTAAATTAATTCAGTTCCTTCCATATCAAAAAACCGCCTTAAACCTAAACCCTATAACAAGTACTCTTAACATTGAAGAAGTAAAAGAATACACCCTACTGGGCATTAAAATAGATAGTCATTTAAATTGGAAAGCGCATGTAGAAAAAGTCAAATCAAATTTATCACAGTTTATTTACGCTCTTGCGGTACTTAAAGCAAAATCAAATTTAAAAACAGCACTAGTTGCTTACTACGCATACGCATATGCGTGGTTACGCTATGGAGTAGTGATTTGGGGAAACTGTACAGAAGCCGGACAACTCTTCACTATGCAGAAGAAATGTGTCCGCATAATAGTAAACATTAAACAGCGAGAGAGCTGCAGGCCACATTTCATACAACACAAAATTCTTACTCTACCGTGTTTGTACATATTAGAGGCCGCTATGTTTGTAAGAAAATACCCTAACTTTTACGAACACAATCAAAACCCGCGCAGACAAAAACTAATTCTACCAGAGCCCAAACTAGAAATGTATAAAAGAGGATCACATTATATGTTAATAAAGATTTACAATAAAATACCTAAAAATATCGTAACCGAAACTAAAGACACAATTTTCCATAGTAAACTGAAAAAATTATTAATTTACAAATCTTACTACTCTTTAGATGATTATTTTAATGACAAAATGCTTCAATCTCATTAAACAACTTATTAATACTATCTTGTCAACCCATTTACTTTTTATACTACTATTATTACTCATAATTATTATTACTATAACTATTACTTACTTATTACCTACTATTACTTGTTACTTTACTTATCATTGTAAATCCTTTAATACTTTAGCTTACTTCATAAGTTACTGTTTGCCTTAACAAATTGCAACACTCTTGTCAGAGTATATATTTTAGGTTACTTTAAGTGTATACTTAAGCACCAAATATATTTAAGCAATAAATAAATAAATAAATAAATATCCTTTAAAAAAAGGTCTATAGGTACCAAATGCAATCGCCCTAATATCATACAGTAATATATCTGGGAGATATAATCATCCATGTTTCTTCTTTGAGTTATTTTGATTTATGTTTGGTTATAAATCAAAATCAAAATTGTTGTTTTTATCACAACAAATAAATAGTAACTATGCACATAAGCTACGTACTGAAACGGTCAAATCTATACAAACGTGTTTCGGTTGCAAACATGTACCGTGATCGCTAAACTGATAATGTCCAACAATTTCACTAGCTCGAATTATTTACAAACTAAAAACTACAATATCTTAGTATCGACAGCATAATTTAACACGAAGGTAATAATTGAAGGGTTGAGAAAAAGGGTTTAACTGTCAAATTGATAGTTTCGAGAAAATTGACTTTAAACTTCAACGTCATTTTAATGTAGAGTGCTTATAAGGTAATAGTAAAAGTTTATGTAAGTTTCATTTGATTGAAAATGTTTTAGTTCTATTTTAAAATACTAAATATAGTACTAGTTCATACAATTATACTGTAAAAATATAATATAATAAAATATATATAATAATGTTTTTATGCTAAGCGAACTGTATTCCTGTGACAGATAAACCATTTATAGACTCAAAATCTCTAGATTTAAGCCTCATTTCCGTATTTTGAGAATGTATTATTGTAGATGATTTCACGCTGAATCCAACGATACCCATAAGTCATTTTGTGAAAAAAATCTGTTAAATCCTTTTTGTTCTCACCCCTTCAATTATTATTTACATCGATTTTTACATAAAATTACATCATAGACGTAATAATAGGATACATATGTGTAATAATTGCATATACATATAAGTAAAATAATGGGATATACGTTAACAATGTATTGTAAAAGGCAAACCAGTTAAGCCTTAGCGAGACACCACGTGACCTGCGTAGTACCAAACTAAATAAATAAATTAAATATGTGTGGACACTTCACACAGCGCCATCTAGCCCAGAGTGACACTTATATACATAAAGGCGAAGCAAATCAACTACAGAGGAAAGGGAAGGTGAAGGATACAAGAGCCCACGCACAAATAATAAATCAAGGTATGAGAGGCACATATTTATACTCTTAACTTGCATATGTTTCGCTGCGCCCTCCATATAATATACATCCCAAAGCAATCTATGAGGAAATGCTATCATCAAATATAACACTAAGTAAATAATAATACCATATAAATTGGAGGGTGTCAAGACAACGTGACGGCGGGTGATACTAATATCAAATTTAGTTGCAGGGTTAACCAGACCAGTAAAAAAAAAAAGAGAAAAAAGTTATGGAAAAAAGTAATGATTCGTTTTTTCAAGAAAAAAAAGAGAAAGAAAAAAAAAATTAAAAATGATGACAAGAAAAATGTGTCCGAATGCTAATGGGATAATCTATCCGGTCTAGCACTAATGGTCCAAAAAAAAGTATGTTGCTAAAGGGATGTCTATCCGGTCTAGCACTAATTGGTCCATTAAAAAAATGTAGGAATGATGATTTTTGGTTGCTAAAGGGATATCTATCCGGTTAGCACTGCTCGGTCCATTTTTTTATAAATGAAGGGATACTGTTGGTCTTGCAAGGGTTAACCCTGACGATGACTGGAAGGTTAAAATACTTTTGACTAATTAAATTGAAAATTGATCTTTTGACTTTGACTCCAGGTTTAACTCAATTTAATTGTCAGGATGAACGAGCAATAACATTGATACTTATGTCCCTCACCAGGTACAAAGTGAAGCTAAGCGTACGAGGACGTACGCACGTCAGTATGGCCGTGACGGCGGCAATGTCCAGTTGTAAATGTAAACTCTATGCGCAGCGGGCAGCGATCGAGCACCGTAATTTACCCTGTGGTGGTTTTAAATTTATTACAGTGGCAGCACCGGAAACTATCATGGCGCCCCTACCCGTTTGGCTATAAAAAAGGACCGCTCGGTGTACTACGAGCTACATATTACTGATCTGTGGTACTACGGATCATTCTTGTTCCAGACACGGCGCGGTGTGGACATGCTGAACGTTCCTGCTCACATATGCTTATGTATGTCTTGTGCTGTCGTATTTGTTTCAGATAAAACTCAGATCGAATAACCGGCCAAATTTTACACCCACCGATCAATCTCCATCGTGTGTTTTCTACTCTGTCCATGCGACATTGGCGTAATTGTGGCAACCCCGCAGAAGTCGTAATAATAAGTTGAAGTTGACATTAGACAAGTATATTTCACACTGACAGTACGTCAAGTGATCAAATGAATCAAATATTCTCAACCTAAACAAAAACAAACCTGTGGATGTGTTATTAACAACAAAAGTGGAAAATTCTAAACTTATAGTGTAGCAACGCTACAGTAACTACATGCATTAATATATCTATTAAGTATAAAGAAACTTCTGGAACATACAATAAATGTCACATTCTTGCATTTATAAAACTATAGTCTGCGATTTTACTATAGGTAATTATGCTGTTTACGATATGTCCTGTGTCTTATACTACACAATATCTACGGCTTTGACCTTAACAAGGGCTCTTTGAGGTCACCATTTGACTACAATTATTATTGCACAGAAATTTCATAAACTGCACCGTTTTCATGTAGGTATCTAGGTGTCCATAATCTATGCTTTAAAGATCCATAATGAGGTAAATAGAAAAACTCTTAATTTTAGTGATTAGGCAAACGATACGAGTGTTTGCTTGTTGTTATTAATAGTGTAGCCTGTTCCAAAACGTCTTATTAGACTTTGAGAAGAACTGAAGTAAAAATCGTTCCTAAAAGTAGAGGAACAAAACTTTATTTCCAGAGTATGAGTATGACATCACCACGCTACGTCGGTCGCGTCGGCGTCGAGGTAGCAAGATGTGGTCGTGGATACTCCGGTTAGCCGGTCCCAGTATTGATATAGCGTTTGGCGAGCACTAACGTGAGACATTACTAAGTGAAAAAGTTCATCTATTTTATTCATCATGGCCAACGTCATGGGTAAGTGAACACTTTATTCTTAGCTGTTACTCATAGACTCGATTGAAATACGTAGCTAGATTTTTCTAGATTTAAAGAACATTAAAAGAAATGACAAAACTGCTTTGTGGGGCATTATGCTGACATCATTGACAAGGCGACTAGATTTGAAGTCCTGCCTGAAGTCATAAATCCCAAACAGACATATGGAATTTTTGAGATCTAACCGATAAAAAATTAGATTTTGTTTTCAACAAGCAGGTTTCTCACCTCTAAGAGTGTGAAATGAGTGGTTGAATTATTTATGAAAAAATTCATAGATTCATAGATTTATTCACCTTATAATATTGCGTTACACTGGTACGTCAATTTACAACAAATATATAAAGTCAACAAAATTTAAAATGAAATTACTAATGAAAAGATAAAAAATATGAGTCGTGAAACGTGACATAAAAGTAAAATTACACTATAGAATTTCTTGGTCACCAATTATAAATGAAGATTCTGCCAGAGGCAATCTCATATATTCGTTCAAGGAATAAAATGGATGAACTTGAAGAAATTTTTAATTTTATTCTTAAAGTTATTATATGGCAAGTCGCTTATACTGAGTGGCAATTTATTGAAAATGCATATTTCGTTGTAAACCCCTTGCTTTTGTACTTTAGCCAGTCTGTTTAGAGGCTTTCTTAGTGTCTCTTGGCTTCGGGTGTTATATACTTTCTTAATTTTTAGTGTTGTTTTATCATTATAAATTTCTAGTAAACAACTATATACATAAAAGGATATAACAGTCATAATTTTGTTATGTTTAAAGTGTTGCTTAACTGATGTGTGTTTCTTTAGACCTAACATTATCCTTACTGCTCTTCTTTGTGCTCTAAGGACCTTTATTACATTTGTTCCATTGCCCCAGACAGTGATTGCATATCTCAGGCGTGAATGTATGTAAGCATAATATATTGAAAATATCGCTGATTTGTCCATCAGTGGTTTTAATTTAAATAACGCGTAATTGGCACTTGACAATTTTTTGCAAAGTTTTTCAATGTGAGCTGAATGACTAATTGTATGGTCAATGGTATAACCAAGAAATACATTTTATTTCAGACTGGTCATTTCTTTTAAACCTTTTCGGGATTGGTAATTCATAATAGCACTTTTGTTTGCATTGAGAAGTATTCTATTACACTAAACCATTTTTTAAGAACTGTCATCGCGTCATTTATTTTTCTCGTTAAGTTGTCTGTATGCTTGTCACAAATTCCCACGTGTGTGTCGTCAGCAAATAAACTTATGTAAGCCCAATCAGGCATTATATTTACAAGATCATTCACATATATTAAGAATAATATTGGTCCTAAAACAGAACCTTGAGGTACTCCTATATTTGTGTATCCAATTGATGAATTCTTTTCGTGTATCGAAACGACTTGTATTCGGTTTTCTAAATGAGTCCGCATAAAATTTAGCTCCGCCCCTTCAAAACCATAAAACTTTAACTTAAGAAGTAATATGTGGTGCCTTAAACAGTCAAATGCTTTTGACAGATCACAATATATACTAGCACACTTCTTTGATTTGTCTAATGATTCCAGAATGTAATATATGACCTTTCTGATAGCCATTTCGGTGGACCTTCCTGGACGAAACCCATATTGTGATGTAGTGAATAAGTTATTGCATTTCGAAGTAGCTGATTATTCTTTTTTTAACTATGCTCTCTAAAATGTTCGATATTGTGGGTAGTATGCATATTGGTCAGTATTAAGTTCATTATGGTTACCTTTTTATATAGAGGAATAACTCGACCATATTTCATAAATCTGGGAATATGCCGTTTTGAAGTCTTAAATTGTAATTAAGAATGTCTTAGAATTGATGTCAAAGTAGTCAGGAGTAGTTTTTGGTTTCAGGTTTTTAACAATCGTCCATAATTCTTTAGCGTCTACTAAGTCAAATTTAATCGTATTTGTTGGCTTTGGCTTAATATTTAGATATGACAAACAATTTTTGGCGTCGATTTTCATATTTACTGTTAATTTTTGGGCAATACTAATAGAAAATTTATTAAATGTATCGGCAATGTCTTTATAGTCCATTATCTCTTGTCCAATTTCAGACATTATTTTCTGTATGGGTTTATTGTTATTCTGTTTCTTGTTATCTCTAACTTGCTCATTTATTATGTTCCAAGACTCTTTTATTTTATTGTCGGATGTCATTATCCTATGACGATATTGTAATTTTTTGGCAGCAGTGAAAACTTTTCTGAGAGTAGCCCTATATTTTCTAATATGTTTTAGTCGCTGATTACATGGCTGAATCTCTTGTAACATTTTCATGTTTGCTAGGTTGTTTTTGGATATTTCTGTACCCTTGGTAGTCCACTTTTTTGGTTTGTACTTTTTGTAGTTATGTTTTTTTAGGAAAAGCCATGTCATAGTAATATTTGATTGCATCTTGCAGAATCTTCATTTTCTTATTAGGGTCTTTCTTCTTCGTTAATTGTTCTTGGTTAATTTCTTCTTCGTTTCCTATAGGCTACACGGGCGAAGCCGCAGGCAGAAGCTGTTAGTTATATTATATACAGCTTATAAAAAAATATGTATGCTATTTCCTGTATATGGGTTATGTACCTTATATTATATGCATAGAATTCGAAGAAATGTGGTAACTTTCCTTTACAGTGAGTCATGTTCCTATATTGATTCTAATTGCAGAAACAAATGTTGTTAATGATAAGTAAATGAGCTTAACTTCTAATTGTAATGACGGTAGGTTTTACATTTTTACATTTTTCACATTACATTACAGAATAACGCTTATAGACTATTATTATCTTGGTCAATAGTATTAATTGTTTAGTTTAGTTTGTTGTGTATTTACCAAAGACATTAAAAGAGATCTCTTTTAATGTCTTTGATATTTATTATAGCGTAGGTATACCTATACCTACGTCGAAGTACTTACCCTCAATTGCCTTGCACCTAAATAGGGTATGTTTAATTATAGGGTAGGATCAGTTTTTCTAATTTTAAGGAATGACATGACGAGATCTTTCGCCTGATTTTAAGTGACACAGCTGCCCATACCAGTTGCAATGTCAATCGGAACTATAAAGTATAGTTTAGCGTGACATTGCACCTGAACCTGAGACATCGCAGAATAACTGGCAAAACGGTGGCGGTTATAATTATCGGTTCGGATTTTTTTTAAATAGCTGGATATCATATATAGACGTTAATACCATCTTTAACAATATGAAATTAATGCTATAAATCCGGTTTCATCCATTTTTGGGTAATGCTATTATTTTCTTGATATAAACAAGTATGCAATACTGATAATATTAAAGTTACTATACCCACTATTGTTAACTGTTTTGAACAAATGAATTATGGGAGTTTTTGGCGGGAAAACGAAAAAGATCGCGTCGCCGCATTGTATTATTTTCCAAAACTTGTGTTATTTTCAATGTTAGTGCATAAAATTGGTGGCATTCTATTCGTTAAGAGCTAAGGATTACAGGCGTAAGTGTGGCAAAATAGTATAATGATGGTGAAACGTTTCTTTTCGTGTTGTTTCCAAAACTCCATAGAAGCTTCAAGTAAAATTGCCACCACTTTACTAGGAGTATGACTTTGATTAGACTGACTCCGTCCGACTGCTGCTCACATTCCAATCCAACGGGCTATATATAGAGCTACTGTTAGTTAAGAGGCACGCCCTGAATGGCAGTGGATTGAAGGTATACCTTCATCTAAATACTAAATAGGAATTGCGGAAAGTCACCGTGCGAGTGGAATGTTAAAATACGCACCGCTGCGGTCACTGACTCGATCAATATGCTATGCGGTAATTTTAGATCGGACTAGACACTTGATATTTTTGTTTTTCAGATGTGTCTACGGAGGACAACCTTCAGTATCAGTTTTACCCGGTCTCATCGGGCTCACTGCAGTTCAAAGTGCGCGCGGCCAACGATGCGCACATTGCGCTCACCATGGGCCCTCAGGAGTCTGACCCCATGGTTGAGGTAAGACTAGACAACTCGTGGTGGAATTACCGACCTAATAGGGACATGCTAGGGGTGAAACGAACAAATATTACAAACAAAAAATATAGGTGGATGTAGGTAGGTACATGTATTTTACTATTACCTACATTGTGCGTGGATGGAATAGATAGAAAAGAAGAAGAAAACCAATGAAAGTGGATGGTTGTGTGACGACAAAATATGAATGAAATAACGGTTGATAGGAGGGAGAGGGTTATTTCCATAAAGACAAGCATTTCTCCGATCTCAAATAAAATTACAATGCAGGAAGGCAATGTGCACAACTTTAATAATGTTACTTTTTCAGATCGTCATTGGTGGTTGGGGCAATTCAAAGAGTGTGATCAGAAGAAACATAACCAAACCCGAGAAGGTTGAGATTGAAACTCCCGGAATCCTGCACGGTGGTGAATACCGTGGATTCTGGGTGCGATGGGACGGCGGCATCATCTCTGCTGGGCGTGAAGGCGAAGGCATTCCTTTCATCTCCTGGTCTGATCCCGAACCATTCCCCATTGGCTATGTGGGTGTGTGCACCGGTTGTGGTGCTACCGGCACCTGGAAGCTCGAAGGTAAGTGCGACACCTAATATTGTTCAAAATTGAAAGCTCAGACGCAATCAAAATGTACCCAACGATTCACACAAAATTGATCCTTTGTTGTGGACGCAGATGGCGCTGAATTTAATACTCCGGACCAGCCAGAGTATGTTTTCGGGCCTGCTGCCGCCGGCTCCATCGAATTTGAATACCGCGGTCCGCACAACTGCCACGTTTGTTTGACCAGCGCAGCGGCGGAGGTTGAGCCCATCTACGAAATTATCCTCGGAGACTGTGAAAATACACAGTCGGTCATTAGGCACAACAAGCAGAAACCCGATAAGGTAGCGTAGATGTCGTAATATAAAGTGGTTGTCGTATTCGGTAGAAAATGTAACGAACATCGTTGGCCCTCCGTAGGTGACTGTACCCACGCCGGGACTGATGAACCCTAACGAGTTCAAGAAGTTCTTGGTGGAATGGCGGTGCGGCAGAGTGGCAGTGCGCGATAGGGAGTCGGGAGCAGTGATCATGGAGTGGACCGATCCCATGCCCTTCCCGGTCTCGCACTTTGGAGTGCGCACCGCGGGGGGCGCGCGCGGGAACTGGCGCATCAAGCACTTCCCGCGCGCCGGTGGCGGTGGCACCGAACAGCCACGTTGAGTCTCCTTCTTGTAGGAATGCTTGGATGTCCATTGCTAATTCCGATTCGCGTATAAATATAATTATTAGTTACGATATTGACATAAATTTTAACACCGATTAATTTGTTATCCTAGTCAATAATATAATCAACAAAATAAAAACCACCGTATATTCGAAAAAAATCTACTTAATTAGGAATAATTTGATGCGTGCACAAACATACATTTTGTAAGTAGCTTATCTTTTCTCATAGCATGCATTTCTTCTTAGTTGTGCGTTTCTGATATTGCATGTTTTTGTTGATCTTCTTTTTCTATAACCAGTAGCTATTACTATTTCTGATTTTAAACATAATTTTTGTATAATTGGTAAATTACTTCCATGTTATGGACATTTATTTTATTCCTTGTCGAAACTTGCACAATATGGTTTTTAATTCCAATACTTACCGCTACTTTACAGCTTTAATTATACTGGGGGTCAAGTCTACTGAAGGAAGAACGCTTCCGTGAAATAAATTAAGACATTTTAGTATTCTTCTAGATCAAGTATTAAAAGTTTGCAATGCCTTTCCATCGATTTGCCGTTCAATAGCTATTTTATTTGGTTTGATTTGAGAACTTAAGCTATTCATTAGAACAAACTATTGTACTGGTGAGTAATCATGTAATTTTGAAAGAAAAGCAACAGAAGAAATTCATTCAAATAATTTCTTTTACTTTGCACGTCTTCACAGTATAACTATATATAATCAAGTGATCGCCTACTTTGTTCGTTAACGAAGATCGCTATACTTTTGCTTTGACATTTTAGCAGAGTAATCTTAGTGCATCGCTCGAACGGCACCTGTATTACGTGTATATATCCATACATATATCTAAATTACAGACTTGAGCTCCAGAACAATCGCTTGCCGCAACTTAGCCGCGTTCAATACTACAGCGTGTTTAAAATTACAGTGGCTCCGTCGGCTCCGGTAGCCTCCGCAATGTACGCTCCACCACCGGGCTACCCCGGCGGTGCTCCGGCCGTGTCCGGCGGGTCGGTCTGGGTGGACGCGACGGGCGGACAAGTGCCTCCGGGCGCGGTGGTCGGCGGACAGGACTGTAACGGGGAGCCGCTGTACGTGGCGCGGGCCCGCCACGAAGGCGCGCTGATACCCGGCAAGCTGTGCGCCTCACACGGCTGCGCGTACGTGCCTTGGGGTGGAGTTGAACATGGCAAACCCGAGTACCAGGTTTGTAATCCATAACTACTAATAAGTTAATTTTTTCGCCTTACCAATCTTGTATGATTACACTAGGTAAGTTAAATAATTTCGTCAAAAATCTAAATAGTAATTCTGTTTAATAAAGGCAATAACTACAAAAGAATATACTTGCGCTTGTTGCCATCTTGCCGTTGCCTCTTTACATAGCCTTTTTTGAATGGCGCCAATATAAGAAGTGTCAAAATATTTTTATTTCGTTTAGTTTTAGAGAATGCGACACAGAATCGAGAGCGACACAAATGGTGTCGCTCTCGGTATATGTATGCGCAAATGCGCATACATATACCAAGATTATTAGTTAGGTACTAAAATAATTTGGAATTACCCACTGCCTTAATCTAAAATTGAACTTTACACTTGTGATTAACTAATTTACTTGTTTTTCCTTATCAACTAACCAAATTATTTATTTTCTAAAGTTGACAAGTTTTATTATAAATCTACAAAAGTACTGATACTGATGAAAACAAATGTTGTTTATTGATTTATTATATCTATCGTTCATTTATTTTTTGATTCAATATATTCTATTATCATGTTGTGTCGAAGCCACAATCATCTTACCTATTATGTCATGGACTCGCCTGATAGCTGTTGGTAGTAGCTCGTTCTTCTGAACCGTAGGTTGTGTGTTCGATTCCCATCCAGAACAAACATTTGTGTGATGAATGTGTCTGGCTATTTACAACTAAAAATTACATAAACATTGTATCAGTTATCTAGGTTCCATAATGCAAGCTTTGCTTAGTTTGGGACAAGATGGCGTTGTGAAATGTCCACACATATTTATTTATTTATGTTCAGAAAGACTTACCCCTGGTTTCTCAGACGATTTCAAACTTTTGTCAAGTTAATGCACCAATTACCGTAAAAATAAAAGATGATCAACAGGCAGCCAATGAGCGTTTAGTAATTGGTGTTTTAACCTGACACGAGTTTAACCAACGTACGAGAATCCGGAGTTGAATACTAACTACCAAATTTCAGGTGCTTGTCGGCGGTCCCAACAATTGGATCCCAACCAATGGAGCCAACGTACCCCCCGGAGCTTTCCCAGGTGGCGAGAGCGAAGATGGAGAGCCTCTCTACGTAGGCCGCGTGCGCCATGAGGGCAGCGTGACTACTGGCAAGGTGCAACAGTCTCACGGCGTCTGCTACATTTCCTTCGGAGGCCAAGAGCTCGGCTTCCCAGACTATGAAGTCCTCATGCCCTAGACTTTACTCTTTAAGACACCTGAATCTCACCTTTAGATGCTTAAGAGTCGCTTCGGCGCTGCTATGATCACGAAATGTGCCTGAACTTGTTTTAACCTGTACCGTGCACTGCATAATATTGTTGTACTACATTATAGACACATATTTTTGTTATATTATTATTAAAGTATTACAAACATTGGTGACGTGTGTTATTCCTCAGACATCATTTAGAACGTCGAGACAAGTCTTGTCCCAAGTAACTTGTCACTTGACTCACTTCGTTTTTTTTTTTTTTTTTAACGGGTATATTAAGAACAACCTTATGTTTTATGCACATTTTATTGGACTTACAGTTACTTTCATTATACTTAGTATTTAATTGATTTTCTTATTTACACAAAAATATATGTGCACACAAATTGTTTAATTTTTAAACGAAAGCACATTTATGTAGAAAATTGAGTTACTTATAGAAAATAAGAGATTAAACTTGATTAAATAATGGCTTATCATAACAACCCATAAAAAAATAATCTCAAATGTATATGTAAATAAATAGAACCTTGGGTGAGACATCGCGTGAACTCCAATATATGCTGATCTCCAAATCCAGACACATCGAATTACCACCATTTTCTATACAAATAGGTGCGAAAATGGCGTGCACCGACGTTAATCGAAGATCAGAATACGACTTGCACAGATATCAAAGAAACTTTGACGTTGTGAAATCAATGAGGATGGCTGTAAGTTGTAACATTTGTTTACAAAGAACTTAAATATACGGCCGTGGTCACAAGTAGTGTAATCGTAGCTTGGTCGAAACGTCCAGTGAATAATATCCTAATATCCTTTAAAAAAAGGTCTATAGGTACCAAATTAAATCGCCCTAATATCATACAGAAAAATATCTGGGAGATATAATCATCCATGTTTCTTCTTGAGTTATTTTGATTTATGTTTGGTTATAAATCAAAATCAAAAATCAAAATTGTCGTTTTTATCACAACAAATAAATAGTAACTATGCACATAAGCTACGTACTGAAACGGTCAAATCTATACAAACGTGTTTCGGTTGCAAACATGTACCGTGATCGCCAAACTGATAATGTCCAACAATTTCACTAGCTCGAATTATTTACAAACTAAAAACTACAATATCTTAGTATCGACAGCATAATTTAACACGAAGGTAATAATTGAAGGGTTGAGAAAAAGCGTTTAACTGTCAAATTGATAGTTTCGAGAAAATTGACTTTAAACTTCAACGTCATTTTAATGTAGAGTGCTTATAAGGTAATAGAAAAAGTTTATGTAAGTTTCATTTGATTGAAAATGTTTTAGTTCTATTTTAAAATACTAAATATAGTACTAGTTCATACAATTACTATAAAAATATAATATAATAAAATATATATAATAATAATAATAATAATATGTGTGGACATCTCACACAACGCTATCTAGCCCCAAACTAAGCAAAGCTTGTGCTATGGGAACCAGATAACTGATACAATACTTAGATATTTTTTTGTTTGTAAATACATACATAGAATACAATATGACACCCAGACACAGAAAAAACACCTATGTTCATCACACAAATGTTTGTCCTGAGTGGGAATCGAACCCACAACCCACAGTTTAGAAGGCAGGGCTACTACCAACTGAGCTATCGGGCCAGTCATATCAAACTGGCGCTCTCCGAAGCTATCACCATAAAGGCGGAACTGGCCAGCCAGGCTCATTATCCCGCTAAAAGAGATAGGAGGCATGCGTTAGAAAGAGAGGCGACTGGCAGTTGCGTCGTCGTAGCAAGAGCAACTGCGCATGCCAGGTGGTGCTTCGCTCAAGGTTCATATCGATTGCCTCTACATTACAATCTTATAAATGCATACCTTTCACTTGAATATCCTTATTTGATTATGTGAATTGATCATAATCATCATAATCACCTCTTCCTCTTCGTGAGGTGTGCCAAGTGAGTTGTTCAGGCATTTTATCGGGAATGACTAGAACCTCATAAATGCCGATTTCTTTTTCCGATTCCCTCCACGGTATGTAACAGGTTTTATAGTGCAGGTGTACTTTACCGGGGATCAAATCGTCGTTAATGTACGCTCTGCCGATGAACAGTTGTTCGTTGTTCCTCTCAGCGGCGATGCCGCCCGGAAACGCGTGCGGCGGGAGGGAATCGCCTTTCGTTTTTACCCACATTAAATTGTAACCGCAGAGTATCTGAAAACAGAGTTACCAAAGGTTGAGCAACCCTGCAATCAAGCTTTTAGTCAACATCTAAATCCGCCTCACTAAACAGTGGGGCGCATTTAGCTGTTGACTAGTAAAAACCGCGTGATTAATTTCTAGTGAAAATTATAATATGCTTTATTTTAACGGGCTAGTGATGTTGGCCTCTACCGATCTTTACAGCATCAACGGGCGAGAGGGCAGGCGCTTGAGGCGCCCAGCCATCAAAAGTAGGAGGCAACTAGCTCAAGGGTACCCCTGAGGTGCGAGAATTGGCCTGGGCCATTGCCGGGATAAGAGGATCGAGACGACTAAGTCCACTGGAAGAGTAGATCCTATGGAAAGTCGAGACCGTTCTAGCTACGGGAGGTACGACGACCACGGGTCGGTGTCTGATTGTGTTACACTGGTATCCTATACCGGTGCCGAAAGCGGTACCTGAGCCAGAAGGGCTAGACTGGTCCGCTGATCTTATCAGCCGATACTGCGACTGCTATAGGATCGTCTTGAGCGATCCGGACGATCTTGTCTGTGATCGCGATGACGGGGTGAGTATAATATGGTTATTCCGAACCTAATGTATATGAATCCTATTACTAAGCCCAGTCTGTGTCACTTATCCTTCTACTATCGCCAGCCAATCGGTGCAAGTTATCGCTCCAAAACGAACAAAATTTCATGATACATTGGCACACACAAACATACATTTAAGCATATTCACACCAACTTTCGCGTTTACTGTATTAGATGGAACTCGGTCAGGATTAAAGCAGAAAGTATAGGGAAGTAAGATAGGATACGATATACAAAGCCACTGGCTTTGAGCCAAAGCCTTTTCAAGATTTATTTCTATTTCAGCATTAACAGGCATAGTTAAGATACATCGTCACTTTCTATTAAGAGAGATCGTCAAATATGAGTCAACACTTTTCAGCTTTCCTAGGCATAAGCAATGCAATCGCTGTGAATGCGTTGGTTATGCTTAGCAAATGAATGAAAATTATTTTATGTTTACTAATCAAAACGAGTTTTGGGGGTTCTTTTAATATAAATAAAATTAAAAAGATAAATCATGATCTAACATAATAAAGTGAACATTTTTTAACATCATATTATGTTAAAATATTTTGAATATCTTGATTAGTTTAGGGGTGACAGCAAAATGAAAATAAAAAACTTTGTCCTTACCTCAAATCTCTCCTTCTTGATGAGCCAACAGATATTTCCTTACCTCAAATCTCCCCTTCTTGATGAGCCAACAGATATATCCTTACCTCAAATCTCTCCTTTTTGATGAGCCAACAGATATGTCCTTAACTCAAATCTCTCCTTCTTGATGAGCCAACAGATATGTCCTTACCTCGAATCTCTCCTTCTTGATGAGCCAACAGATATGTCCTTAACTCAAATCTCTCCTTCTTGATGAGCCAACAGATATGTCCTTACCTCGAATCTCTCCTTCTTGATGAGCCAACAGATATGTCCTTACCTCGAATCTCTCCTTCTTGTGTGCTTGGTGTCCCCATGGCACAATCGCTCGCTTCAACGAAGGCACATACTTCCCGGGGCACATGGATCTGTTATGGCTGGCCCTGGCCACATACACAACTTCTCCTTCGTGCCCTCCTATGACTGCATCAGGTGGAATCGCATCATTGCTTGTCATTCTGTACCAGTGAAGCCCCCCGCTCAGAGGTTTTGGAGTAATAGGCTTGAATAGGAAGGGTGATACTGTAAGACAAAAATTTTATTTTAGTTATCATTGGATGCACAAAATTTTTTTTCCCATTCCACATAGTACATGCAATAAGTTTTTATATTTAATGCAAAAAAGTAGCTCTCCGAATTGTTTAGAATGTAATTCAGTTGACAACAAGAGAGATACATTAATTTGGTTCTCATCCACTACACCTGGGAGATTGAAATATCATTCTTGCTGAGCCTCTCTCAGACTCCGCAAAAATGATGTACAAATTTACAGACAGGGGCTGGATTGATTTATAATATTAATTTAGTATATATTGGTATTAGTTAAAATAACCAGGGGGCATAATCGCAAATAGCGATAAAGTCCTTTATTTTTGGTATAAAAAAATATAAAAAAATTGTGGACATAAAAATTACTTCTTCAAAAAGTTACAATAAGTTCTTATTGTTATCTCCAATCAGCAGAGCAAAATATATAACTCATTTTGACAAAAGGTATTAAATATTTTATCCTCATAGGAGTTATAGGTTTAAGCTTTTGAGTATGTGTGGATATGAAATGAGAGAATTAGTGATTGAATGGAAGGAACTACTTTGTCCAAATGTTCTTTAACTGTTTCATGCAACTTTAGTGTCTAATAAATCAATTGTGAAATGCACTACAAAATTACCTTCTATTTTCCAAGAACCAGTGGAGCCCCAGCCTGTCCTCACAGCAACATGATCAATCGGATGAGGTATAGGGTCATCATATGATATGAACGGAGTCTCCGAGCTGTCTAGGCCCGCTGCAATACAACTATTGTGCCACCTAATCCACATACCAACATACTCATTTTGATTCAGTATCCTGGGAGTTTCCACTTTTACTTTGTCGGGCTCCCTCCTGTTACGTCTCACAATTGACTTAGTATTATCCCAGCCCCCAATGTGAATCTGAAAGTTATCATTTTAAAAAATCCATCACCCTGAAGCTTTATATTTCTTAGACCAAGGGTTTGATTGGGGACTTCCCCTCCCTACCCCGATATTATATCCCCACTATGCCCATGCTGGATGTTTATAGATTTAGACACAGGCCATAGTTCTGTGGCAATTTTTAAATGTACAAAATTTAAATTTTTGGTTGTAAATTTACTTTGCTATTGCTATTTACAACCTCTCAGATGTTTTTATCCTTATTAAGTTTTGAGCATTTCTTTTTCTATATAGGTACTTACATATATAACATATTCTACTCTAACATTTTACATATATTATATACCTCGGTCATTGGGTCACTCTCAAAATTTCCCTTTGTAAGAGCCACATGAGCATCATTAGTAGCTTTTACTTTGAACCGTACAACACCTGAAGACACTGGGAAGAACACATACTGAAGATTATCTTGAGTGTCCACTTCTGAAAAAGAGGAGGTACTTAATAATGATAGTAAAAAATTGCACCAAAATTTTTGTTGGCCGGATACACTTAGAGTAAGGCCAAAGAAAAGTCAGATGGAAGTTATGTTACACTAGTTCCATACAATACACATATGGGCTCTCATAGATGATGATGATGATGATGATAGATGATGGGGCATAGAATATAGGTATTTGAATTATATCCTATATATTATATTTTTCTCAAATTTTTATGAAATGTTTTATGTGTGATCAATTTGGATGGTTTATACAGAGCATCCTAAGCCAGGGCTGGTCAGCTATAATTGTAAATAACTATGACTCACAAGGCCCACCATGACTCAAATGATCTTTAAAATCAGTGGTGCAATCTTAGTCAGTCGGTGTCATAATAAATATAAATACATGAGCTATTTTATGAATTTTGGTACGATTTACCTGGGTACTTGTATCATTAGCGTAGGGAAAACCCTTTCGCCGATTATTTACTTACCAATAACATTACACATTGTGTAGAATACCTATACTGTTTTCTAGATGCTGTGCTGATGTGCTCACTTGGATTGAAAGTCAATATTAGTTTAATAACTAATGGCCAAAATTATTTTCAATTTTTTATTCAATTTTTATTCTACCCTTTTATATATTTTTTGGTTTGTTAATTTGTTTTGTTTTGGCTCCACACTTTTGTGTATTTAGCCAGTGTCATGTAATTGATAATTTTTCAAGTAAATTAATGTATGTATATATATATATATATATAATAGGTCTTTACCTATGAAATTGCCGTATTGCAGTACAGACTTTTTCAAACAAAAAAAAGTTTTGATTGGCTATGAATTCTAAATTCAAATTAATTTTGTTTTAAAAATATGACATTCTATTTACAATATAAGTCTTTTGTTTATTGATTAGCGTTGTATTTTCATTACATTTCAACATTTTTCCTCATAATGGATACTTTGAAATTTCGTGTAATTATGGAATATGAGTTCCGTCGTGGCACCAACGCGGCACAAACGACCCGTAACATCAACGATGTTTACGGAGAGAACTGTACAAACGAACGTACAACCCGTTATTGGTTTGCTCGTTTCCGTTCTGGGAATTTTGATTTGAAAAATGAACCTCGTGGTCGTCCGGAAACTTTGGTCAACAATGATGAATTAAAGGCGATTGTGGAAGCTGATGAATCTCAATCTACAGCTGAGCTGGCAGCAGCTTTTCATGTTGTCATCAAAACAATATTGGTCCATTTGCGACAGATTGGCAAGATAAAAAAGCTTGATAGATGGGTGCCCCACGAACTTAACGATCGCCAGCGCAACGTACGTGTCGAGACTTGCCTTGCGCTGCTTAACAGGCACAGAAATGAAGGAATTTTGAACCGAATTGTTACGTGCGACGAAAAATGGATTCTTTTTGACAATCGAAAGCGCTCAGCAAGTTGGTTAGATCCTGGTTCGGTACCAAAGCAATGTGCAAAACGAAAAATGACCCCTAGAAAGGTGATGGTCACAGTTTGGTGGTCTAGTGCTGGTGTGATTCATCATAGCTTTTTACAAAACGGCGAGAGCATTACTGCAGATGTGTACATCGAAGAACTGACCACAATGATGGCGAAACTCGCACGTCTGCAACCAGCTTTGGTCAATCGGTCGTCTCCACTGCTACTTCACGACAACGCGCGACCCCATACTGCACAACAGACCGTCTCTAAGCTGCATGAGTTGGGTTTGGAAGCTCTCCCTCATCCGCCATACTCACCAGATCTTGCGCCTACCGACTATTACTTTTTCCAAAATTTGGACAACTTTTTAGCGGGAAAAAAATTCAATTCCCGAGAGGCAGTACAAAACGCCTTTGAAGAGTTTGTTGTCTCCCGTCCTGCTGATTTTTTCAAGAAGGGCATCCATAAACTGCTACATCGTTGGCAAAGATGCATTGATTGCAGGGGTGATTACTTTGAATAAAAGAAATAAATAAGTTCGAAAAAAAAATACTTTAACTTTTTTCAAACAAAACGGCAATTTCATAGGTAAAGACCTAATATATATATATATACATACATTAATTTACTTTTACATGTAATTGATAATTTTTCAAGTAAATTAATGTATATATATATATATATATATATATATATATATATGTGTCAAATCAAGTCAAGTCACAGTCCAAGTCATCAAGTTAAGTCATAGTCTAGTCTCGACAAGTCATACTCCTAGTATAGTGGTAGCAACTTTACCAGAAGCTTCTATGTTGTTTTGGAAACATCACGAAAGAAACGTTTCACTATCATTATACCACTTTCTCACACTCATCCCTGTAATTCAACACTTAACGAATAAAATGCCACCGATTTTATGCACTAACACCGAAAATAACACAAGTTTTGGAAAATAATACGATGCGGCGAAGCGATCTTTTTCCTTTTCCCGCCAAAACTCCTATATTTATTTTCTATTTCTATCTTATACCACTGTGTATATAAAAAATTACTCTGTGACCACTATGTACCAAAGAAAATAATCCGCCGAGAATAGGGATAGACATTGATTAACATCGATATTTCGTAGTATATAGTGGCGCCATTTACCGGCTGATTTTAAGGGTACTAAATTCTAAACAAGTATTTCAAACATGAGCCTAATCAGTTAAAAAGGACACGTTGTCAGGATATAAGTTTTGAGTTTAGCGGCCAATTCTAATCATTTTTTTTTAATGAACATTCAATAGGTTGGTACTGAATTGTGAAAAATCTTTCAGTAGCGGTAATAAACTGCTGTAAATAATGTTGAATATGGATCGACATAACGTATTAAATATTTACTCAAATCCTTACATCAAAACAATGCAACAAAGTAAGTACTCTCGTGTGAGGTTGACTTTCCGCAGAACTACAAGTTATTTTATATTGCATTAATGTACATTGTAGCAAGAATATAATATAACAAATTTAAGAAATAATTATAAGGTACCTCTAAATCATTGATACATTTTTTTATAGTTTTTACAACAAAAATATAGATATAGATATAAATATAATAGAAATATAAATAAAAACAAAAAACTACAAACAGTTACATAACTTTACCGGTGGCGCCATTGTAATGATATGAATTTGAACTTGTTGCTCGAACTCGATCGAAATGAAATAGGAGAAGACAATATTAAACTTTTATGAGATATTTATTGATGAATTGGACGGTATTACAAATCTAAAGTTATATTTAAAACTAGTTGCACCCCGCAGTTTCACCCGCGGATAAAAGTATTTTAATTAAATAACTATTTACTCATCCCATGGGAAAATTTTACTTTTCCGGGGTAAAATTTAGCCTACATTAACATGTAGGTAAAATTTAGCCTACATTAACATGTACATTAACATGTAGGCTAAATTTTATCCCGGAAAAGTAAAATTTTCCCATGGGATGAGTAAATAGTTATTTAATTAGCATAACTGCTAGTGTATAAACTAACTTAGTACTGAATTTCATCCAAATCCATTCAGCCGTTTGAGCGTGAAGGAGTAACAAACATACACTTATACGCACAAACACACGTACACAGATACAAACTTTTGCCTTTACAATAATAGTGTGATAATCTCAAATCTAAACAAAACTCAGCTGTTCTGGTTCAATTTTTTATTTGTGTTCAGTACTCTACTACAAATATCAATATATTCAATGGCGGCACTGTTTGTCATCATATCATATCATCATTTTGTCATGATGTACTAAGAACTTTAAAATTATAAAGTGTAAAATATTGTCATAATTTGATGCGATACATCAATTCGATATTTTTATAGGAATACGATTTATTGACAAATCGTATGCCTGAATATCGTATTCAAAATCGATAAATCATAGAGGGCCTGTATCGATTTTACGATATATCGCATCGTATCGGGCATCTCTACAATTAGTAGCTTACCAAGTTCCCAGGAAATAAAAAAATAATAATAATAGAATACAATAGTGTACAATATATATGTTTATAATTACACATGAACTATATAGTAGAACTGTTTACTATTATTATATATATTTTTCTAAGTTTCGTGACTGCTGTGTAGTAAAAAGTGCGTAAGTGTACAATTGATACTTCTGGTTTAGGAAACAACCATCATGGGAGATACAATCGGTAAGTTCAGGAATAAGAAACCAAGTTGAGAAGTTAAATCAGTCGGTACACGTAATTATTGAGAGTCCTAGTTTTTACTAAAAACCTTTAACAGTAATATTATTAAATGTTGTGGTCTTGCTAAAATGTTTAATTGATTTCATTATACTGTTAATTAACTAAAGACTACAAAAACAAATCCTGGCAAATGTGACACTTATTTGTTTATTTTCACAGAAATTACGACACATGCTCGCCAACCAACAGCAATTTATAAAGTGTCATCTGGTGCACTAGGGTTTGAAGTCAAAGCTTTGAATTCTGCACTGGTGGGACTAGCAAAGGTGCCTGAGAGTTCTTGCAGTTACTGGGTGAGTCAAAATTACACTGTTGCATAGTTCTATAAACCTATGTGATACCTAAGCCAAGAATTCTGGTTGAGTAGGACTCAACTTATAATAAGTGTGTCCCACACTTTCACCCATATTTAATTTTGCCTGTTTTCTTGGATAAACTTCATTTTATAGAAGAAAATGGGAATACTGGGATAGACTTGGGTATTATTTTATGTAAATAAATGTGGTATCCAACCAGTATTCCCCTGTTGTTAAGTGTTACAGAAACCTTAACCAGTAGCAGTGCCACTTGGAATAATAAATTACAAAATTTTGTGTGACACTGCACTGAGCACATCATCTAAGATATCAGCACAGATTAGTAATAAGATTTCTGGACTGTCGATCAGGTGATAGTCTCATTTTCTTAGTAATATCACTAGCTACAGTGGCCTTCAAACTGAAACACAGAAATCTGCCAAAGCATTACATATTGCATTACAAAGCATTACATTATATATAAAAGTCTTGCAGAAAAGTTCTACCACCTAGTATTCTAAAACTAACCAGTTGAAGTGGCAGTGGGCTGGTATTATCTCTAGAAGGATAGATATTTTTTTGGGCAGATGCTTTTTTGGGTGGAGACTGTAACTTGGCAAACATAGTGGTGGATGCCATCAAGCCAGGTAGAGTGATAACCTAAGAAAAATTGCAGACATTAATAGAGAGCTGAAGACCAGGTACAGTGGCATTTATTAGAAGATGCCAATGTCTAGCCATGAACTAATACAATCTGATGATGGAGATATTAAAACTGGTTTTAAAATTATTTCAAGATATTACAAAACTATATCAGCAATACTATATACATGGTGGTAAATTGGTAATACTAGGTGGTAGGACTTTTCTGCAAAGTTCGTCTAGGTAGGTACAACTACTTTGCCAGTTATTCTGCCGCCAAGCAGTAGTGTGCAAGCACTACTGTGTTCTGGTACTCTAGCTAGTGAAATTACTGGGCAAATGAGACTATGATCTGATCTCACAGTCGAGTAATCTTATTACCTGACTGTGCTGATGTCTCAGGATGATGTGCACATTCACTAACATAAAAAAAAATACAGTATGCCGCCTGAAACATGATGTCTTTAATTATTTTTAGCTTGGTTTTGGAAATGGTGGCAGAGTATGGATCAAAGGACCAGAAGGGCTAAGAAGCAGTACTGGAGGAAATTACTTTCTTGCTCCAAACCAATTTAAAAGGTTTTGGATAGCCTGGGACTGTGGCAATCTCAGGGTGGGCCAAGGGCATGAAACAACTCCTATACTCTCCTACCCAAACAATGTTGTTGATTTAAACTATATTACATTTAGTACACATGATGTTAGAAATCCAGCTACCTGGAAATTTCAATGTAAGTATGAATCATATTAGTACCGTTATGATGTCACATACATCATTACTGTTTGGGTAATCTGTTTCCTTTGTTCACTAATAATAACTATGTATGGTTATCTCATATATTCATTATACATTTGTAATCATAACCATCTCAACTCATTTTTTATTGTATGGGGTTTTACATACTTAATAGTCTATGCCAGATAAACTCTATATTTAAACACCACATTGCAAATTGTCAAAAACTAAGTGAATAAACTTAACAAAAGTGTAACAATAGGCAGCCTTATCACTCAAAACGATCTGTTCCAGACAACCATGTAATAATAAAAAAAATTATACAGTAATAATTACTAATTTATGTATAATTTAAATTAAACTGAAATTTAATTATAAATTCAGCACAGTAGGATTCCATGTGATGTGCTGAACAATACTCTTCCGATGAGACAAAAATCTTATCATAATAACTACCAAAGGGATACTGCTTATTTACTAGTGTCTTAGTAGCAGACTCAACTTTCTTACTCAATCATCTCAGTGTTATAACTGTAGAAACCTTGCATTGATTGTATCACAATATTTTATTATTTTCCTTTACAGTACCACCAGCGTGTCTAATTAATATCAGAAAGAATATTCCTTGTAAGAAAATCGAAGGAGGAGAGTTGCGGTGGCTACCTGCTGCAGATGCGCTACCTGATGATGCAGTAATAGGAGGCTTTGAAGCAGAATGTCTGTACATCATTCGGGGTAATCATGCCAACTCTCTCACACCGGGGAAGTTTGTCCCTTCAGAGGGAGTGGCCTATGTGTCCTGGGGAGGAACAGCAAATGAAACTCCCATGTTTGAGGTACACATTAAATAAAATATATTTTAAAATCATACTTTAATATTAAAATTCTCATGAGTGTGATTCATTTTAAATTAATATATTCCCTACTGTTACTCACGAATAGTATGTCGATTTCTCGACCAGGTTTCATGCAGATCCAATGCTCTTCCTCAGGAGGTGAGTTCACGCAGCGATCTTGCTATATACTGTTCGTGAGTAACAGTCAGGAATATATTAATTTAAAATCATACTTGTATATTAAAATATTTTTTTTTATAACTGGGCCTATTCAGTTATAAAAAAAACTTTACTGTGGTTTCATTTGATGAAAAGTGATGGTGTAGTCTACAATGGTACATGGTTGCCTAGAAGTTTTTTTTTAAATTTATATACAATTTTTTGTAAAATCATTTAATATATAATTACGTAAATAGCCAAACCTTATCCATCAATAAAATGTGCGCGTGAAGTAAAACTTTTTAAAACACGCAATGTATCGCGTTCTTATCAACAAGGGCTGACTGTAGTTCTCGTAACAACACCTTGCCATTCTCTGTCCTTTTCGGTGGTCTCGCGTAACACAGTCCATCAATTAAATTGATACATACATTTTACAGATTCTTTGTGGGTACAATTACACATGGGAGCCCACAAGTGAAGATAAAATCCCTGCTGATGCATTCGTTGCTGGTTATTCTGAAGTGAATCAGGAGAAGTTATACATCGGAAGAGTGAAACACATGGACTGTATCATTCCTGGCAAAGTTCAACCTTCACATAAAGTTTGCTATGTGGCTTTCGCTGAAAGAGAGTTACCATTCAAGGAATATGAAATACTCACAATACCTGAGCTCAATCCGTATCCTGCTAAATATTTCATGACAACAAATACACATCCTTTAATGAGACATATTAATGAAATACATGCAAATGATTTTAGAAATCACATTGTAGTGAATATAAATAATGACGACAATGATGAGGAAGACGAATTTTCTGAAGAAGATGAAGACAATGGTTTGAATAGAGATTGGGCTGCTGTCATGTAACATGTCTGGAATGTTTATTCTTTATTATCGGGTATTGCCAGTGGGTAATTCTTTCTTCCCATGGTCAACCTTAGTTCACCTAGACAGGTGACCTAAAAAAAAGAAGAAATTGCCCTTGGTACGGCCGTACTGCATAGCATATACAAACTATTTATTTCTGATTTATTGCCTTTGTTTTTTCTTTTTTGCAATAGTACGAGATCCCGCTGCAAGATTGGTGCGTTCATCGATTTTTTGTTTAAAACCAAATTTTTATGTTTTGTTTATAATTAGGAGAATATATATTTACTAGGGTGCCTATCAAAATTTGGCCGCCATTATTTCTAGTTAAATTATTTTTTATTTATTTATGGTAAAAAATTTCGTTTATTTCATTTTTAAATAAAATAACGTCTACATCACGGTAATTAATATGAAGATTCTATATATTTATACGTTTATAACGTATATTTATTAATTATATGTCAATTTGAAGCAAATTTTTTTCTATTAATTTTTATATAAGGTTGCATAATTAAATCTGGCTGCAACTTATTTGCGGCCAGATTTAACAGTTACTGGCTGTTAAGGTAGAGTGAAAGAGAGTTATTATTATTTATTTATTTTATTACCTATTTAATTTTATTTTAACATAAAAACCACGCTGTTTTGGAGTTCGTAATATATAACGTTTTATATTTACATTGTTGTTTTATTTGTGCATCTAAAAATTATTATATTAATTAACGTAAAATAAAATTGATAAAGATGAAGTCGTGTTTTTTGTGTAACGAAAAAACTCGACTTTAATAATGTATCATTCCAAAAGTATAATTTTTTTTTCATGTATTATATAAATAATTTGTAATTGGATTATTGGTACATCGAAATGCTAAAAAAATCACCCTCTAAAAAATAAGGAATTAGACAAATAGCTAATTAGACCGACGATGCGATGCAGAAAGAGATGCGGCTAGGTGCGCAACGGCAACCGTGATTTTTTAGAATCTTCATATTAATTACCGTGATGGGCCAAATTTTGATAGGCACCCTAGTAAATATATATTCTCCTAATTATAAATAAACATAAAAATTTGGTTTTAAACAAAAATCGATGAACGCACCAATCTTGCAGCGGGATCTTAGACTACAATGACAAACAATGCCATGTATGACTAATTCAGTGTGTAGTGTGTGAGTTTTGCATTTTTATTTTCTTTATATGCTCAGTTAAGAAGAATGATATAGAGTAGACAGTTAACAACACTCTGACATAAAATGTGAAGATGACATTGGCGAAATTGTGGTGAAATAGCTGCAGAAGCCATTAACTTAGATTCCATTTCATTAGAATGTGAAGCAAAAATCACTGAATCTGAACCACATTTTTATCAAGAGCATTGTCTAAAAATAAATAATCATTGTCAAAAAAGTATTCATCCAGTATGCATTGTTCTATAACAACATATAGTGAAACGATTAGCCATACATACTTACTCAATAGAAAATCAAAAATAATGTGCATATATTGATGCTTATAAATGTACTTCATTTATTAAGGAAATCACAGTTCTTAAAGACTGATACATATTATATAATAATATAGAACTTGCAATGAAACTTAAAGCCAATAATGGGTGTACCTTTTATGGTTTCGATTTCATATAGACACTTCAAATTTTTAATTTATATACAAGGTGGAATTTAATTCGTTCTTTTCCTTTAATGTATGTATTCAGTCCATTCTACTTTTCCTTTAATGTACGTATTCAGTCCATTCTACTTTTCCTTTAATGTACGTATTCAGTCCATTCTACTTTTTCTTTAATGTATGTATTCAGTCCATGCTATAGAATGCTCCCATATAACTAAATAAAAAAGTACTTATGAAATAAAACTTAAGTCTAGGTATTATCAAATTTAAATTCTAAAGAAAAGCCTTGTGACATTGAACAAAGCAGGTGTTTTATTGCCTACGAAACATTTACAAAGCACTCAGCTGGTGGCCGCGCTGTGTGTACCGTTAAATAGACATTTCGGCTGCCTTGTAGTTATTTTAAGAGGCACTAAATAATAAAAAAAACCTTTTTTTTTTTTAATTTGACCTATGAATTTTCTATAGAATGGTCTGCGTAGATACATTTAAGGAAAAGATTGTATTAAATGCCACCGCGTATATAAAAAAATGAATCTCTATTTGCCTTGGTCATTCATTGCATCACGCATGAATGGATGGAAAATTTTTGCCATTTTTTTTTCTTGTGTTTATTATTGTCAGGAGAAGGTTCTTATGAAAGAAAACATTTAGAAAGTTGAGTGGAAAATTTGAAAATTTTTACCACGCGGGTAGACCGCGGGCGCAGTTATTCATAATTATTCCGGCTTAAACAGGATCGAAAATTGTGAACAGCTCACACAACTCAAAACAATAACTATAGATAAAAAAATATACCTGCTATTTCACCAAAAAAGTGGAAAAACGTTCCTGCTCGTAAGGAATGTTAAACGACTCTCGTGCGCTTTTCAATTGTTCATATATTTGTTATGCAAATTAAAGCATTCTACAGGTTAAATGTATATTCAGGAAATTAAAATAGCTTTTGGTAAATAAAGATGTGTTTGCCAATAACAATAGTTTATTGATCAGAAATGGTGCTACTTATGTAAATTGAAATAACTCACCTTTACCTTATTCTTGACAAAAAAATGTTGATATTATTGTTTCATGATTCATATTTTATGATGTTGTGTTTTAAGTGTGATTAGTTGTACTGTTTGTTAATAAGTAACAGATGAAATATGTATTGTTATTAATAGTAAAGTGAGTAATCCGCATTTGACCATTTGGCTGGAAGCTGGAGTAGTGTAAGGTTGTCACTAAGTACGGTGGTCGGTGGTATGCCATCAGGATTATTATCAACATATTTGTGGGAATATCCGAGTCCCCCACTAGTCCCAACGAGTTGTCCCGTGACGGGACAACTATCCTAATCCTCATAGTTTCTGAGTGCCGAGATACAGGAAATCCTTGATCGGATCGTTGGGCGTATTTTCTTATTATTATTCATTTATCACCTTTTATACAAACATTTTTCTATCTGCGTTACCACAGACGCCTGGGTCCGTGCTTTATGTTAAATTATTTTAAATTTATTACTTTAGCTTATTATTAACCTGAACATAAATACAATACAGGAAGGACAATACACATTTTTAAACATAAGTTTTAATATCCGTTATAATTTTAAACTTATTTTTTATATCTGTTTATACATTGAGTATATACATCATTAATTAATTAAATTCATTTGGTTTATAATTTAACTGGCTTGCGTTTTTATAATTTCAAAATTAACCAATGAGAAACAGATCAAATGTTCACGTGTCTATATAATATTGTGATCTACGGTCCCTATTACAGAACGATACTCAGTCATCGATCGGTGCTCAAGCAGAGATTTCATTCACTGATTGATCACTTTATGAATGAAATCTCTGCTTGAGCACCGATGGATGACTGAGTATCATTCTGTAATATGGTAGGTCAGTGATCTTAAGAAAAGTACTTTCGTGTATTTATGTATATGTATTAATAATAAATAAAAAATGTTAATTAGATTGCCTACACGTTGCATAAACAACAACATGGGAAATGTACGTGCCATTAAAATAAGTTGTGAAAACAGCGGGAGATTCTATTTTTATTGTAGTCTCACTTCTACTACTCCTTCTAACTCGCACTATACTAAGTGGGAAGGAGATAACAATAATTTTGTGGATCAAAATAGGGAATTATAAATATCTAGTGATAAAATTTCTGCTCATTCTAGGCGAGGTAAGAGTACTTCTGTTTAGCACAATAGTTTGAATTTTGATACATTTGCGAAGAATAACTAATTATGATACGATGTACTTATATCAAAAGAAATAAATACAGTCATTACGAATGCGGTTGTGTTATTTGTATTATATTGGACTATTAGATAATAGCTTTATTTAATGGAGGATGGTCATGACCTCAGTAATGACTACGACTACGAATAAACTGTAGATAAAATTGGTCACTAGTTTAGCGTGTAAGCAACAACAAACTTAGAAGTATTAAAATACCTAAAGAGGTGTCGAAATGGTTGGCTTACCGAATTCCAAAAAAAAAGAGAAGAAATCTCCAAAAAAGGCTCTAGATTTTTTTCTAGAGCTCAAAATACGCAGAGATTGGGGTCTCTTTGTGTTTTTTACCGTATCTACAGTGGGTAACGCTCTGAATAACTATTAGATCTAATACCGGCATTAAGTTTTTACCATCGCATTTCTCGCTACCGTGGAAAAAATCATCCACACATAATTAATACATAATAATTAAGCTGTAGATATCACAGTTTGAATTATGCGCACATCTTGGCGTAGGTACACCTGTAAGATGTGGAATGAACTTGCAAAATGCACCAGCAGTCTTTCCCCAGAGCTACAATATGCATTATGCAGCACTTTAAAATGAGGTCGAAGAATATTATCACGTAAGCACGCATTATTGGCATGTCTAATGTTACAGATGTTGACCTTTTCCATGCCTCTTCCCATGCCATATGCTGGTTTCCTGCATATAGCATAGGTACTAATTATTAAATCTTCTTCGTAATAATAAATAGTTATTATAGCAAGTTAGAATTGTACTCTTGGCATATAAAAAAATGTTATGCACAGAAGAACAAAAACAATTAGAAACGTCAAATTGACATCAATCTTTAAAATGCAAGCACAACGGAAGCATCTCGTACCAAAGTTTTAATCCCATCAAATAACACAAGTAAAGGGACTGATCTAATTCACACAACGCATAATAATGGCGGAGGCTCAATCCCCAGTGCTGGCCGCTGAAAATGAAAACCCCGTTTCAGAACTCGAAGAAGGTATGTCATCATTTGCATCGTAAAATACCTAAGTATATTAAGTTATTTAGTCCTATTATTTCGCCGTTGTTTTTAGAAGCACCAAAACCGGAGCCAGCGAGCTTCCCCCCGTACCCCCCTTATGCGGTGGAGCCCGTGCCTCCCTCATTGGCAGACGCTATCATCGCGGGTCGTGACCTACGCATTAAACAGAAGTCTACTCCTCCGAGGAAAGTCGTTAGAGCGCCACCTAAACCTGCCAGACCTAGGTAAGATCATGTATATATTCTAATGTTTAGCCGTGTCAAAATACCTGGGTCTTTTAGGCATCTCATGGGTGAGCGTGCTCTACCTTAGACAGTGTAACTTGTGACATTATATACTCGTGGAAAGCGTGCGGTGACGATGAAGTGAGTTTCACGGTTATTGCCACCCAAAAAGTACACATAATATGTTCATATAGCTCAAGGAAAGCGTTCGTTGACGATGAGGCGAGTTTTTTGTTCACCCAAAAAGTGCTCAACGCGCTTAAAGAAGTTTTCACTTCAAAAAGATATCGCCTCAAATTAAAAAGAATGAAGTGAGCGAAGCGTCTCCGTTTCAGATTAGGCAAAAATGATTTTATATATCTGTCCGTCTGTCCGGCTGTTAATTTTTCACCCGATTTTCGTGAAATTTTGGTATCAGATGGTAATTCTTTGGTTTTTTGTCAATTAAGTTTATTGGTGTTGAAAACGTAAAAAATATTAAGAACCCCGAGATATACCTACAGCTCACAGAGCTTATATAGTTACATTAGGTAGATAACACAAATAGTATTCAATCAACTGCTGCTGTTTTCAGGGGTCCTAAAGCCACAGACGTGAAGCTGTCAAACAGGGCAGCGCGCGCGCATGCTCGTTGCTTGCGGCGACACAATGCTGTGCTGACGGACCGTCTGGAGCGTATATCAAAGCCGCAAAAACGGACTATCATCTACCTCTGGAGAGAATTTGCCAATCTGCTGCCCGCCGATACGGTATGTTATGAAATCTTATACTTGCATTACATAAATCACAGAACAAATAGTAATACAAGCATGTGTTGGCCAATTCTACTGCAGTGCAAGCAATCGTACGTTTGAAACCAAAGGTGTAGTGTGTGACTCTTGCCAAAGCTCAAAATGTCAAGATGTCAAGACAGACGTCAAGCGAAACTCTTTAAACTGCAATATTCCACTGGATTTATTTCATGCATATATCTCTATGCAGTTGATACGAACAGCTTATTATGCCTTCAGAAGCTCGGTATAGGTATGTAATAGGTAAGCTATGAATGAACTATTTCAGATCGCTCGTCTCCGCACCATGTTGGATGCTGACGAACCGTTCAAACCGGACCAAGCGTACGAGTACTTTATTAACATGAGGAAGACAAAGAAGAGAAATAATGCGTGAGTATTCTATGGCTAAGATATATATCTATAGCTTCCTAAAGAAATATGTGGCGTTAGATGTGGAGAATCGCTCATCGTCATCATACTTAAGCTCATCCATATCAACCGCTTCGTCATCACTACCATCATCACTGGAACAGTTGGTCAGCGATCCAAGGCTGTGCTCCGATATTTTTGAGCTGGCAGGGAGAAATGAACAAAAATTCCAAGCGGGACGTTAGTGTAGGCCTTTTTCACCCCTATTCAGAATAGTAATGAGAATTAATGTGGTTTCTCCAACTGTTAGTGGGTTGAATGACGTATAGTATGGAGTTCATGACGCGATTACGCCTTCCGTATTAAACCGAGCGCTAACGCGTTACAGGCTGCGTATAAACGAAGTTAAGAAAGACGTTCTCGCGATCTGCGCGGACAAGCGGTTCGCGTGGGCACGGAACGCGACTGTGGCTTTCGCTAGAGGCATCCAGCAGCGGTTGACTCGGCCTGGACGTTACGTGTTGGCTGATGGGTAAGCACGGTAACATAGAATTCGTTTATTTCAAATTAAAGAGATAAAAAATATGACGGACCCTTGTAGCGGTCGCATCATGGTATTGTAATTATTCACGTCAATAAAGAAAGTTCTTAATAACGAATAGGTATTTCTGTTGTTCTCTCACTTCTATTACACTTTGATTGTGTTTGGAGTGAGAAAACAATATTTTATAACGTTCGTCATCATACTTCTTGAGATGGTGCGATAAAGTTTTCTCCTTTTGATTCTGACTTTTAATATATACCTACTTGGAAGTACTGTCTGTTTGTAAACAATTATTTTGGCGTACCTTAGCATAATATGAAATCGCTGTGTAAATCTCCCAGGTAGGTACATGAAAATTTAATTAAATATAACCTATTTTACAGAATGCTGAGGCTATCGAACATAGTACTGGACGAGATTTGCGGGTACATGCACATAAAAACACCTTCGCGACGCTGCACACATCCTAAAGCCAAGTTTATGATGGAAATGTCTGATAAGGTATGTACTAATTTTTCAAGGGCACCTGATGTTAGTGATAATGACGATATGGCTGCAGGTGGCGCCACGGTGGCACTTGAAGGGACTCGATTTCATTGGATCCGCAGACAAAACACTGTCAAGTGCTTGGCTAACTCTTAACGAAAACGTGTATGGCCTGATTAATGCCCTAAACTTAACATGTTTTTTACCTTTGATCTCATTTGTTAAAGAAACGACTACAGTTTAAAAAGTACATATGATTTTATATACAGGTTGCAATATGGATCGACCAAATCCTCTCGGAATCCGACGACAGAATGCTCATGATGGACTTCGACGAAGACGACGGTAAGTTGTTACGACCTGTTACAACGATTTGGACTGTTTTAGAGCAATTGTCACCACCGAATCGGTGAATTAAAAACACAAGGTAAGTGTTACGCGTTTGAAATTGTGACAATTGTTCATGAACACCCAAATTCGCGCGCTTTCGAGGAGACTGGGCTTTTTGAACAATTGTTGGCAAGTTTAAACTTAGCCTAGAGTTCTCGGGAGTGCCGGTGTGGGTTGAAGGCAGAGGAGGTATGTTTGTTTCTGAGTAGAGGTGAAGCAGAGCTTCGAGGATGACGTGAGGCCGGAGGTAGACGCGGCGGACACGTCGCCTTCGGGTACATCCGCGGGTACGTCGGAGGGTATGCCTGCCGCGCTGGCGGGTACAGCGGCGACGCCGGCGGGCACGCCCGGCCCGTCTGCAACCAACTTGGCGCAGAGAACATCTGCCACCGGCGAGCGCAAACCCTCGGCGGCCAACTTGCCACCCAAGAATTAGACGTGAGTACCTAAATTAACTGTATGTATGTATATGAATTTAATAAGAAAATTGACTATTTATAATAGTTCTTTACCTATGAAATTGCCGTATTGCAATACAGACTTTTTAAAACAAAAAAAGTTTTAATTGGCTATGAATTCTAAATTCAAATTAATTTTGTTTTAAAAATATGGCATTCTATTTACAATATAAGTCTTTTGTTTATTGATTAGCGTTGTATTTTCATTACATTTCAACATTTTTCCTCATAATGGATACTTTGAAATTTCGTGTAATTATGGAATATGAGTTCCGTCGTGGCACCAACGCGGCACAAACGACCCGTAACATCAACGATGTTTACGGAGAGAACTGTACAAACGAACGTACAACCCGTTATTGGTTTGCTCGTTTCCGTTCTGGGAATTTTGATTTGAAAAATGAACCTCGTGGTCGTCCGGAAACTTTGGTCAACAATGATGAATTAAAGGCGATTGTGGAAGCTGATGAATCTCAATCTACAGCTGAGCTGGCAGCAGCTTTTGATGTTAGCATCAAAACAATATTGGTCCATTTGCGACAGATTGGCAAGATAAAAAGCTTGATAGATGGGTGCCCCACGAACTTAACGATCGCCAGCGCAACGTACGCGTCGAGACTTGTCTTGCGCTGCTTAACAGGCACAGAAATTAAGGAATTTTGAACCGAATTGTTACGTGCGACGAAAAATGGATTCTTTTTGACAATCGAAAGCGCTCAGCAAGTTGGTTAGATCCTGGTTCGGTACCAAAGCAATGTGCAAAACGATAAATGACCCCTAGAAAGGTGATGGTCACAGTTTGGTGGTCTAGTGCTGGTGTGATTCATCATAGCTTTTCACAAAACGGCTGTAGGGTTACCCCTACGCCATAGTGCTTAGTAACACACTTTTCTTAATGAAAGTTTCAGTTTTTTATGATATTTTACGGCTTTTGGTTTTTCATTTTATTTCTTCTGTAATGCTTAATCTGAACGTTCCTTGCAGGCTCCTGAAATGTTCCAAAACACTTTAATAATACCTTTTTGTTTTCTTGGTTATTGTGAATAAAATGTTGTGCTCTAAAATTGTACTTAAAGCCTTTGGTATGGGTTATTTTGGCAGTGGATCGGTAGATATAGATCACAGGAACATCTTAAGTGTCGTTTCCTTAAGTTTTTCCCTAAATTACGGGTGTTTCAGGAAGAAATAACTTTTTCATATTACCTCACAGATCTTCACCAAATTTACACTGGTGTTGAAGCTGATTTTATTATGGCTTTTCATTGCATTTTTGTAATGATTCTTCCATTAGATGCACTAAAATAACGATTTTAATGTTTGTTTACTTTTTGGACAGATGTCATCTATTGACTTTTCTAATTCCCCGAAAGAGATTCTCACCATAAGTTTTCATGAATTTACGATATTTTAAGGTTAGGTTGTTTAGGATTTTGTATTAGTCTTTGCTCATCGACCTATTTTAATGCTAGCTGATATTAAATTGTGACAGGATTTCAAAATTTAGTTCTCTCGATTCTCAAGGATTTTGTCTGTTGTTTTGGTGACTGCGTGAGGCTTGATAAAACTGAAAATAGCGACGCGAGGGGAGTCTTCCTCTGGACTTCACCGCTAAATTATATTCTGTACATAACTATATTCTTTAATCTGAACAGTGTAACTGAAGTGTACTTGGTGCTGCCGTGCAAGTGGCACTCTGTGTGGCCACGGATAGGCAGTTTTCCGTCCTAAGTTCCTCTCCGCTTCGCCTATCTATTCGTGACGGTTGCGGACCACCCCTGTTTAAACCAGGCCTTAAGCGGTGGCAATCTCCGCCGGTGACGGCGGCCTGCAGTGGATTTGGCGTGAACAGTTGATAAGACCTTTTCATTAGCAGGTGGCTTTCTGTGACGGCTGCCCGCCTTGTTGCTAAGCTCGGCACAAGCAGCGGTCATTCGCTGCGCCTCTGGACGTCTCCCTGCGGCTACATCGACTCCAGGGTGTGCTTCGGGGCCATACTTTGCTTCATCATCTTCAACTTCAAGTCAAGTCAACTTCCAGTCTTCGCTTCTTCATCTCCAACTCGGTTACGTTACATTATATATATATATTTTAGGAATTTAATTTAAAATTCGGGGCATACTATAAATAGGGGCTTATGTAAATAAATGTATATAATCTATGTAAATAATAATGTTTTCTTTTAACTGTAGGCTTCACTACAGTTTGGCGCCCTTCTGGCCGAGCCCACCCCCCCGCCCCTCAAAATTCTAAAACAAACTTACACAAGTCACGCTCTTTTCGGATTATCTTTTGGCCTCATTTTTTTCTCTCTTTTTATTAATAAAGCTCTATCTTACAGACCTATCTTATATACTCTATACCAATTCTGTATCGTTCTGTATAATGTGTTATACTCATCATGATGAAATGAATTCATAGATATATTTATTCTGTATAGCTATCGTTGAGTATGTATAAATATTAATACTTCTTGTATGTTTATAGCCTGAACCTCTGAGGGTGCCTGGTTGCTAACGAGGAGAACTTTTGGTGTTGCGGCTCAACGCAGCTCAGTTTCAACGCAGCTTGGAGATCGACACTTCGATCCAGTTTTTACCGAGTAAGCCGCCAGCAGTCTGATATGGCAGTTATGTGTGCTGCTTGCGGTATGTTTTTTTTTTTTTCTTAAACTTAACCAAAGACACAACATGTCAAAAGTGCATGCTATGTTTTCATCTTGTTTGTGCTGGCCTCGGGTTATTTACACTTACAATATTGGACTGCTGGCATGAATTTCTGTCAAAGTCCAAGCTGCGTTGTATGCTGGTATACCAGACATCCTCTTAAAGTATTCGATGTTTGAAGAACAGAGGTTCAAAATAAAAATGATTAACTTTAAAACTGTAAATAATGTATTTTTTGACTTAGGATAATAATGTAAATATCACAATTTCTGTTTTCGTATTTCTTTTTGGAACTATTCATATTTCTAAATTTACAATATTTTTATTTTTTTTTTTAAGTTATGTTTATACTTCTATATTGTTTTCACCTTAATGTTCAGTTCTTGGGCTAAAGCTTAGGTCTCTTCTAGACTCTAGCTTTTATTGCTTAGCGGTTAGTCGTTGTAATGCAGGCGGTTTTGACATGAAAGGGTTGTAGTAGCCATTGATAGTGAGCTCTACCCCACTCTTAATCTGGATGTGGATGGATGTAGGTTATAAAATATATATTAATAATTAATGTTCAATATATGTATGTTAGGTTTAGCGTGATAGGGTAATTTGTGTCATTAACGTGTCATTTTCGATTTTTCCGTTTTCTTTAAAGCTGGGCTGTCTATAGATGTCTATTCTGCTGCTGATCTGGACACTATTCTAATGTGTTCTGGGTCATAACCTTTGTGATGCTGGATGTTATGATGATTTCATAATTGGACATAATGTTTATTGTTCAGTTCTAGGACACTGTTATCCTAGTATATTATCCTTTGACTGTATGTCAGAGTCTTTACTATTTGATTCTTTGTTGTTCAACATACGGACATCATCTCTATATTGGGAAAACACTCTTTAAGTTTTGGTTAGTTTCTCGATCGAAGAAACTTGTTTTCTTCTTATGTATATAATCTTAGCTATGTTTGTATGTTCTATAAAAATTAAAATACTTAGGTATTTTAATTTTTTCGGGGTTGTTGGGGAAATGTAGGGTTACCCCTACGCCATAGTGCTTAGTAACACACTTTTCTTAATGAAAGTTTCAGTTTTTTATGATATTTTACGGCTTTTGGTTTTTCATTTTATTTCTTCTGTAATGCTTAATCTGAACGTTCCTTGCAGGCTCCTGAAATGTTCCAAAACACTTTAATAATACCTTTTTGTTTTCTTGGTTATTGTGAATAAAATGTTGTGCTCTAAAATTGTACTTAAAGCCTTTGGTATGGGTTATTTTGGCAGTGGATCGGTAGATATAGATCACAGGAACATCTTAAGTGTCGTTTCCTTAAGTTTTTCCCTAAATTACGGGTGTTTCAGGAAGAAATAACTTTTTCATATTACCTCACAGATCTTCACCAAATTTACACTGGTGTTGAAGCTGATTTTATTATGGCTTTTCATTGCATTTTTGTAATGATTCTTCCATTAGATGCACTAAAATAACGATTTTAATGTTTGTTTACTTTTTGGACAGATGTCATCTATTGACTTTTCTAATTCCCCGAAAGAGATTCTCACCATAAGTTTTCATGAATTTACGATATTTTAAGGTTAGGTTGTTTAGGATTTTGTATTAGTCTTTGCTCATCGACCTATTTTAATGCTAGCTGATATTAAATTGTGACAGGATTTCAAAATTTAGTTCTCTCGATTCTCAAGGATTTTGTCTGTTGTTTTGGTGACTGCGTGAGGCTTGATAAAACTGAAAATAGCGACGCGAGGGGAGTCTTCCTCTGGACTTCACCGCTAAATTATATTCTGTACATAACTATATTCTTTAATCTGAACAGTGTAACTGAAGTGTACTTGGTGCTGCCGTGCAAGTGGCACTCTGTGTGGCCACGGATAGGCAGTTTTCCGTCCTAAGTTCCTCTCCGCTTCGCCTATCTATTCGTGACGGTTGCGGACCACCCCTGTTTAAACCAGGCCTTAAGCGGTGGCAATCTCCGCCGGTGACGGCGGCCTGCAGTGGATTTGGCGTGAACAGTTGATAAGACCTTTTCATTAGCAGGTGGCTTTCTGTGACGGCTGCCCGCCTTGTTGCTAAGCTCGGCACAAGCAGCGGTCATTCGCTGCGCCTCTGGACGTCTCCCTGCGGCTACATCGACTCCAGGGTGTGCTTCGGGGCCATACTTTGCTTCATCATCTTCAACTTCAAGTCAAGTCAACTTCCAGTCTTCGCTTCTTCATCTCCAACTCGGTTACGTTACATTATATATATATATTTTAGGAATTTAATTTAAAATTCGGGGCATACTATAAATAGGGGCTTATGTAAATAAATGTATATAATCTATGTAAATAATAATGTTTTCTTTTAACTGTTCGCTTCACTACACGGCGAGAGCAATACTGCAGATGTGTACATTGAAGAACTGACCACAATAATGGCGAAACTCGCACGTCTGCAACCAGCTTCGGTCAATCGGTCGTCTCCACTGCTACTTCACGACAATGCGCGACCCCATACTGCACAACAGACCGTCTCTAAGCTGCATGAGTTGGGTTTGGAAGCTCTTCCTCATCCGCCATACTCACCAGATCTTGCGCCTACCGACAATTACTTTTTCCAAAATTTGGACAACTTTTTAACGGGAAAAAAATTCAATTCCCGAGAGGCAGTACAAAACGCCATTGAAGAGTTTGTTGTCTCCCGTCCTGCTGATTTTTTCAAGAAGGGCATCCATAAACTGCCACAGCGTTGGCAAAGATGCATTGATTGCAGGGGTGATTACTTTGAATAAAAGAAATAAATAAGATCGAAAAAAAAAAATACTTTAACTTTTTTCAAACAAAACGGCAATTTCATAGGTAAAGACCTATATTTGTGCAAAAGATTTGAGACCCGGTTTCAGTTATGTTATTCTGTTGTCCCGGCAAGGTACCACTTCCCTTGAGCAGTACCAAAAATGCATGGAAATCGAGTACTTTAGGACTCAATATGTTGACTACTTACTAAGACATTAATATATTTCAAATTATTTACATCAAATTCTTCTTTACCGTAATTCCTTTTCTCTATAAACAGTATAAGAACATCGCCTTGTTCTCATTACATTATTTTCACATCTTTAATCGTACTTACGGGACATTATTGTGATTTTCTTAATTTATTCCATTCTTATTGCCTTCAATCGATTTTCGCGCCATTGATTTTAAATAGCTGCTTATTTATATATAAATGGTAGTCTTTTATTATTGTCCATAGATGTTATGAACGCGGACGAAGGGCACGACCCAGGGTTTACAGATGACTTCTTAAATATGATGGGCGGAGTAAGTTCACACATTAAGTACAATTATCCTTCCATCTCGTGTAGGCAAAAGCTATGAAAAATCTTCATATATTCTATCGGAAAAGCTTTTGACCAATGATCACGTGTATCACATCTTAAATCTTTTATTACATTTTCATTGAACAAACACTTTCGCCCCCTGTGACTGGTCGCCGAAGGCTTTTTTGACTTGCCTTAACGACTGCTGTTTAATCACAACAGCCGAAATCAGTGTATTTTATTCAACGCCGTGAATCGTCATGTTCAATAGATCAATCCCTAACATCCTAATGTATCTCCACAATACGGTTACCAGCTCCTATGGCATCAAATGTATACGAAAACTTATCTAAATATATAAAAACGGGATAAAATGTTTATCCCCGGCCTGTCCTACACAGACAGATGCGTCTCCGTCTTCTAATGTTTCTCATTGATTACATCAAAGTTTTCGAATACGCTTATTTCCAATTTGCGTCTCACCTAATATCTCAATTTCATGCCATCTTACTTTTACAATTTTCCGGTAACTTTGTACTGTTCTAACAATTGAATATGTTGATAGGGTTACACAGCGAATGGCGTGCCAGATATCAGTCCCAAGAAGACGAAAGATCAGTCAAATAGTTTAAAAATAGTTAAATTAATTTCAAAATCTAAACCTGCATCAACTGCGCCCACTTGAACTTTGTAATGCGTACTTGTTGTAACCATGAAAAATATGTGGAAATCCAAAACGTTAACAATATAGGCCAAGAAGGAAAAATATTTTAGGATGGAATAAAAAAAAGTAAATTATGTAACTTAAACCAATTGTTGTTTTTCTATCGCCAATATCTTATCGAAATGAACACGGAAAAACAGGTAATTTATTAATGCTTTATTTAGATTCCTTCATTTTCCAATTATAGTAATATAAATGATAGTAATTTTATTGTCTTGATACACAATATATTTTTTAAGTTTCATGTTCTTGCGTGTTCATTTGGGCCAGATTGGAGAATGAAGGATGATTCTATAGTAAAAATGATCTTAAAGCAATAACCGTTATTAAATGAGAATTAATTTAAGGTTATTGCTATAAGATCACTCATATCAATCACTTTCACTAATCACTGGTTATAAGATCACTCTTCTTGGTTTTCAGGGGCGTCTGCTGAAAAAGCGTAAGTAAATAAATGCTAATTTCCTATTACTTCTATTATGCACTTGCAAAGCTCTATGACATCGGAAGGTGGGACGGAAATCAACATTAATTTTAAAAAAATGTTGGGATATAATGTTTTACTCCTTTTACTCCGTTTTATTTTATAAAACGTAAAAAGTCAAATTTAAATAATTTGCTTCGAATAGGTTTTTTTTTACCCCGAACTCAAAGCTACAAATAAAAATAATGTAGAACTGAATGCTCTAAACACATACCTAACATAAGAAAATGTCGAAATTAAGCAAGCATACAAAATAAAATATTATATTATAAATGAGTGATAAAAAGTAATTCTCTTTCGTAGAACTGGTGCAAAAGACTGATTCTGAAAAATTATTAAGTTTTTTTTTTTTTTTTTTTTTTTTTTTTAAGATTTGGCTCCACACTTTTGTGTATTTAGCCAGTGTCAAGTTATTGATATTTTATCAAGTTATCGATATATCACGCAAATATGTGTCAAGTCACAGTCGAAGTCACCAAGTCAATCCATAGTCAAGTCAGTCTAGTCAAAGTCATACTCCTAGTAAAGTGGTGGCAACTTTACTTGAAGCTTCTATGGAGTTTTGGAAACAACACGAAAAGAAACGTTTCACCATCATTATACCATTTTCCCACACTCACGCCTGTAATCCAGCACTTAACGAATAAAATGCCACCAATTTTATGCACTAACACTGAAAATAACATAAGTTTTGGAAAATAATACAATGCGGCGACGCGATCTTTTTCGTTTTCCCGCCAAAACTCCAATTATGAAGTTGCTAAACACATTTGTTTCTTTTTCAGCGGCTTCGGCGCACCTTAACTTTACGGGTACGTATAAAAAGCTACTAAAATGGTAGAATTGCGTTGCTAAATCGTAATCCCATCGTATACCACAGTATGGCTCAAATATTCTAAAAATTGTTCTTCTCGTGCAGGCTAGTGGTCAGGCTGTTGTAAATACCACATTTGTAGTATTTTCCCATACAATATTACCCATCTAAGTAGTGACCGCAACAAACATTGCTAATTTTCCCATACAATATTACCCATCTAAGTAGTGACCGCAACAAACATTGCTAATTTTCCCATACAATATTACCCATCTAAGTAGTGACCGCAACAAACATTGCTAATTTTACCGATTGGTTAGGAACGGCTAATAGAAGCGGCTAGTAGTAAATATCGTTAATTTTTCATTAGCAAGTCAGTCGTTGCTTTGGGGATCGAGTGCTTAGATCTTTCCAAACGTCTGGTCGAAGCAACGGTGACCAAAATGCTGGCCTCTACTTCGACCAAACATTGAGCATTGCCATGCAATGCTGCCAGCATGTTGGGGACGTTGCGTACTAGTAGTTTTATGTTAGATTTTTTTTTTCAGTTTGTATTTTAAGTTTTTTAGTAGTTTTAGAACAAAATAAGTTGATTTAAAAATTTTTTAAAAGATTTGAAGACAACGCAAATATAAAATGCAATTCAGATAATAATACACTAAACAATATTCAGTGAAATCTTGTTCTTAACATTTCAGGCGATATGGCGGAAGCGTTTGACATACTAACAAACGCAATGGATAAAAACGGAAATAAACCATTGATTTATTACGGAAAATGCAACATAACGTACAATGAAGCTGCAGACGAGTAAATAAAACTACTTTTAGTTGATAGTATAATATATAGACTAATACTAATAATAACGCCCAACGAACTCACTTGTCCTGCCCCGGGATTCAAACCCGCTGCCTCCGGGCCATGACCCAAACTGCTCAATCACCACACCACAGGCTCACAAACCACTCATTTAATGCCTTTACTCGACTGGCCCGATAGCTCAGTTGGTAGTGACCCTGCCTTCTGAACTGCGGGTTGTGGGTTCGATTCCCACCCAGGACAAACATTTGTGTGATGAACATCGACGTTTGTTCTGTGTCTGGGTGTTATATTGTATTCTATGTATGTATTTACAAACAAAAAGTATCTAAGTATTGTATCAGTTATCTGGTTCCCATAGTAGTATGCTTAGTTTGAGACTAGATGGCGTTGTGTGAAATGTCAACAAATACTTATTATTATTATTTACAGATTAAAGAAAGCCAAAGACTTCGATGCTACGCAATTCAACTCTAGCTTAGCGCAAAAGGTGCAAGGCGACCTTATTCATACTGCCAAACCTCAAACGCCGCCACAACTCTTGCCGAATATGAAAGGTAAATTTTAAATAATTTGTTCTCCAGATCTGCAGATTCAAAATATTGTAATGATGCATTTCCCGTACACGTATTACAGCTGTTGGACGTAAACGTAGACGTAGTTTTAGGACTTTGCTTCTAATATGAATGGAATGAATGAATGAACTACTGCTATAATACTGCTATAATAAGCTACTGTCGGTAAACAAAACATTAGAATGGCCATGAAATTTATACGATATAGCACGTATGCAAAAGCCAAAAGGCACTTGGCCCGCCATCGCGAAGCACCTTAGCGAAGTACCTTATTTACATCATTATTATGTTTACAGTTAGCTTGTTTTAGAGCTTTAGATAATATAATAATAATTATACCCAACGATCACATACATAGATCCTCGACCCTAACTAGGAGTGTCTAGGGACTCAGGAACTATGAGGACCATGGTCCCACAACACCCAGACTCAGAACACGTTGCGCTTTTTTTTTCTGCACACATCTTGTCCTGCCGCAGGAATCGAACCCGCCGCCTCCGGGCTATGAGCCGACCTGCTCAACCACCACAGAGGTTGTCAAAAATGAAAACTAAACTAAATTCTGATACGTGTATTTTTCGCTTTCAGAGGTTGTCAATATCTGTGGCAATTATCTTGCTCAATTAGCCGAGTACAACAGTGAGTAACATGAATTGGTAAATATTGATTAGATGCAAATTTATTATCCGATCAGCTTCTGCCCGCAGCTTCGCCCGCGGCGTTGCCTATAGGAAAATAATTCAACCACCCATTTCACCCTCTTAAGGGTGGAATTTCGAAAAATCCTTTCTTAACGGATGCCTACATCATAACATCTACCTGCATGCCAAATTTCAGCCCGATCCGTCCAGTGGTTTGGGCTGTGCGTTGATAGATCACTATGTCAGTCAGTCACCTTTGAGATATATATTTTTTGGATGTAAAAAATTATTACTTTTGCAGAGGACAAATCACCAGCTTTCAAATTATTAGTAAAGCAAATGAAAGCCAAAGGAAACGCGCCGCTGTATAAGAGTGGTAAAGCTACGAGAACGTACACAACCGCTGCTAAAGAGTAAGTACAACAAAAGAACTAGACGAGTAATATCCTAATAGCCATTAAAGACGGTAGATTACATATAAAATTCAAAGTCCTGACTGACTGACTGACTTATATATCAACGCACAGCCTAAACCGCTGGTCCTAGAGACATGAAATTTTGAGGGTGTGTTCTTTGTGAAGTGTAGGTATCCACTAAGAAAGAGTTTTTCGAAATTCCACCCGTAAGAGGGTGAAATGGGTGGTTGAATTATCTATGAAAAAAATTTTTCTTCGTTTCCTAAAGGCCACCCAGGCGAAGCCGTGGGCAGAAGCTAGTGAAGTGTACATAGAAGTGCCATACAATATTTGAATTACTTAATGTATTTTTTATTAGGTCAAATACAAGTGAATTGGAGAAGATAATAATTTGTCCCAACGAAAATAGGTAGGGAAAAGTTGGCTTGAAAATTTCAAGCAGTTGACTTGTCAGGCTCTGTGGTGTGGTGGTTGAGCCGCATTAGCCCGGAGGTGGCGGGTTCGATACCCGCTGTAGAACAAGTATTTGGTGTACAGAAAAAAGCGCAATTTGTTCTGATTCTATTGTAGTTCCTGGGTCCCTAGATAGAGCGCATATAGCAGCGAGAATAGATACAGGGAATCCTAGTGAGGGTCCAGGCTCTATGTACTCGTATGTGAGCGTTGGGTGTTATTATTTATTATTATTATTACTTTGATCCACCGCAGTGAATACAGTAAAAATTACTAAATAAAAACAAATTTACAGACTAGAAGACGCAAAAGGCTTAGAGACAGATCACGACGACCCTAATCTATCTCAAGAGATACATAAGGCCCTATCTGGTTCAGTGACTCCTGTCACACTGAAAGAGATGAAGAACGAAATGGAAGGTGACACATAATGGCTTAACGTATTGTAAAATAATCTTTATATGAAGATACTAAAATTGTACATTCGTTTACAGAAGCATTAGACATCTCTTCGAAATACTTGTCGCAGCGTGCGGTCGACGAAAGTAAGTTAGCGAATTCCCCGAATTATTTTCGTTATTAATTTTGTTGCATACACCAGCTTAAAAGGTATGATTTAAGTGAATTAGCGGTGACTGGCTACTATGTTAATTCCAAATGTCTTTTTTCCTCAATCTTCTATATAGGTATATAAAACAAAGTCGGGTTGGTTCAAACACAAACACAAACTCGAGAACGGCTGGACCTATTTTCATTGTTATTTAATTTATTTGTCTCCGTCCCGAATAGCATAATAACGATTAAAATATTAGAAAATCGATTAAAAATAGTTGTAATAAATCGGGTGAAACCGCGGGGCGCAACTAGCAGTTGAATAAACCTTAGTCTTCCAGCGCCAGATTGTCATTTAGTATATTCGCGCTAGATTTGTTAAACGAGTTTTAAAAACAAATGTGAGGATCGAGTGGCAAGTCAAGCAAAATGGTGAGGCATTTATTACGTAGTACCGCCGCAGTACCAATTATACTTACTGTTTCTACACAAGCGCAATTATGTAAGATTAGACAGCGAAATAATAAAACGATAACAGCTTGAAAATTTAACGTTTACAGAGGAACGGGGGCCGGCTTTCGACTTGTTGATCAAAGAGTTGGAGGCCGACGGCGCAGAGACCTTTGTAGCCGAGTTCCCGGTCGTAGCTACGAAAGCTGCGGCTGCGTACACGTTAGTATCATTTAATTATTTTATTTATTTATTTATTTATTACTATCTAAATATATATAACTCAAAGTTGACTGACTGACTGACTGACATAGTGATCTATCAACGCACAGCCCAAACCACTGGACGGATCGGGCTGAAATTTGGCATGCAGGTAGATGTTATGACGTAGGCATCCGCTAAGAAAGGATTTTTCAAAATTCCACCCTTAAGAGGGTGAAATGGGTGGTTGAATTATTTTCCCATGGGCCACGCCGCGGGCGAAGCTGCGGGCAGCTTATAAAGCACATAAACAAAACAAAACTTCTAAAAATAAAATGCCTAATATGTATCATACACTCTAGCATCGTATATACTTTCACACTAGTAACCCAGCTTACTTCTTTTTCTCTACGTGTAACACTAGGAAAGTAGCCGGGATTTATGCTTTGGTAAGTTATACCCGACTGCACTAAAATGTGAGAGCTGCTAAGTTCGCACTTACTCTATGTCGTACCTACTATGTACATCGCATTTGGGTTTCTCGGCTGTATTCCAGATTTTATTGTACTTATATCTACAACACTTATTTATATGAAACTGCAAAGTGCGGACTGGCAAAGTAGTAACATCAAATAGGAATAGGCCCCAGATGGATCAGAAAATTCTTTGTCGTTCAACAACAGGACCGATGATTTAACGTATATTCCTGACAATATATTATTCACCAGATTGCGGTCAGCCCCCGGTCTTTCGAGTGCTACTCCGAACCCAAAGACAGTTGGTTTGTTTGCGAAGCAATTGCACGCAGCGGTCGACGCTGCCACACCAAATAATCTGAGATCCGATATGAATGGTATTTACCACATCTTACTATGCTTACTGTTATGTCCCTCTGCACTAAAGTTGTACAGCTCTTAAGTTCGCGTCTTATCACTTTAGGGCGTACCCAAATTCGTGCAGCAAACTTTACTAAACTTTACTTTTTATAGACAAACTTGTTGTTTTACTTGTTACTTTTTATAGACAAAGTGTTGAATTTGTTGCTTCTTGGTTTAGCTTTATTCAATATACACCTTACAATACTTCACCTGTCAATCTCATTCTTTTTTTTTTCAGATACCATCAATGGATGCGCGAATTACCTATCAGGTTTCGTTAACGACAGAGGTGATTACATTTATTGACACTTTTGACATGCTTTCCTTTATTAATGGTCTAGGACTGTTACATTATAAATGTTCTCAAAGCTGTTACATTTAGCCATAGTGCGTCAAGCCACTTTAAAGTATTTCATTGGTGAGACAAAGAGTTCTCTATCAATCCATTTATGCCTGTTTTATTGTATTGCTTCCTTATTTCTTATTCAAACTCACGTGGATATCCAGTAAAATAAATTAAAGCTATGCGCTAAAGTTGCTGCCAAATCTTATTTATGAAAACATCATAATAACCATTAGACTACATTCTCACTGAGCAATAACACTTAAAGAGAGAAGCGGAATAGGCCGTAATCTTTTGCCTTGTGGCGTAAGGATTGGTAGATGACAGATGTCATTATGATTTTGTATGGTTAAATTGTTCCTATTTCAAAATGTTATTATGTCGATCTAATTCCCCCATACCCTTTTTGTCATCGGACTACAAGACGCACAGAAATACGGCATCCATATATGGTTGAAATTCTTTCAAACCGCACCAAGCGTTTTACTACTAACTTTAACGAACAGCTAATGAATGGACAGCTTGCTGGCGTCCGTGTTCCTTGTTTTAACCTATACCCAACAACCTGGGAGTTTTCAAGTCAAGAGTGAACAGGTATCTTCTAGGCTGGCATTTTCCATCTCAGACCACGTCATTGCTTAAGTATCAAGAGAGGCAGTGCTCAAGTGATATGCCTATCATAAATAAAAAAAAATATTAGGATAGAACGACGGTCCCACTAATTAAATCCCATCAACTTTCAGAGAAGGCTGAGAAATTGTTGCTGGAGATGATGGCAGCCAACGGAGCTAAAAATCTAATTAAAAGGGACGCCTACGCCATGAGCTATGGGGATGCCGCTAAAGAGTAATAATTCTTCTGAAATTAATTTAACCGTGCTGATATGTTTAATTTTTTGTGTTTTCCTCAGGATTCAAACGGCACCAACACTAGTTCCATTCCTTCCGGTAAAGGACATTGCTGATGATATCAAAACAAAACTGACGGCTGACATGGAAGGCAAAATTCCTACTGAACTCAAAAAATCTATGAAAAGTATGTTTTATTATTATTAATATTCTATTATATTTCCGGCTACTTATCTTCTATCTAGATAGATAGACACAAAAAATGAAAACCTTTGGTGAGTGGTGTTATTGCATTAGAATTACTTACAAGTAGAACGTTTCTGTTTGCTTGACAATAGATTTAAAATCGAAAACCGCAGCACATGCTGTGCGTCCGATATTCTCGAAATGAATAATATATTATTATATTTTAGGTTTGATCAACGATACGTCTAAACATTTATCGGAACCTGTTGCCCTGCGAAGTAAGTGATTAGAATACCTATACATATAATTATTATTTTATTTTCAATACTCAAATAAAATATTCCTTGTATAATATGCACGTTAATAGGTACTTTTTTTGTATATTTTGGCTTCACACTTTTGTATATTTAACCACTATCAAGTAATTGATAATTTATCAAGTTAATGATATTTCACGCAGATATGTGTCAAGTCACAGTCCAAGTCATAGTCTAGTCTAAGTCATACTCCTAGTAAAGTGGTGGCAACTTTACTAGAAGCTTCTATGGAGTTTTGGAAACAAAACGAAAAGAAACGTTTCACCACCATTATAGCAATTTCCCACACTCATGCCTGTAATCCAGCACTTAACGAATAAAACACCACCAATATTATGCACTAACACTGAAAATAACACAAGTTTTGGAAAATAATACAATGTGGTGAAGCGATCTTTCTCGTTTTCCCGCCAAAACCCCATTAATACGTTTAATACGTGGAGACTTAAGCCCTGAACTTTTGTACTGAAGTTTGACAGCTCTGAAGTTTGAAGCTCTTTAGTTCGCACTTATCCCTTTATGACACACCTACTGCAATGCATTTGGGTGTGTCACAGAGGAATAAGTGCGAACTTAGGAACTGAACTTACGAACTGCCAAACTTTAGTACAGACGGGCGCTAGTTTGCCAGTCTGTACCAATTCTGCTAAAGCGATTTTAGTGAGACTTGGGCAATGTTTCTTAATTGTGAAGGTTGGATTTTTGAGACGAGATAGTAGGAGTTAACCGTTATTGTAACAGGAAAATATTCCTTCCATAACTTTTTGATATGTTCTGAAATGCATTCACAGATTTTGAAACAAAATCCGACTGCGAACAAAATGCTAAAATACCAAATATCGTTGTTTCGTACAAAATGTATGGGAAAAGTTTTTGACGATGTTTGTAATTTCTAGTACTCATACCTTAAATGGTCCAATGGTGTCTAGTCTTTTTCTTTTGATCCCTGCATGAAATAGTGTTACAGATGAGGCGCTACATTGGTATCGCTGTGTCAGAGATAATATTAATTCTTGGAATGATCTGGTGCAACTTCTTAAAGAGGACTTTAGTTCTAAAGACTACGATTATCGCTTACTTTCTGAAATACGCCAGCGAACTCAGGGTGAAAGTGAGAATATTACCATATACCTATCTATCATGCATGGAATGTTTTCAAGGTTAGATAAAGTCCTCAGCGATGATGATAAACTTGAAATATTGCTACACAATATCCGACCATGTTACGCAAGTACACTAGCATCATCAAGTAATATTAAAAGTATCGATGAATTAAAAACACTTTGCCGTAACTATGAAAACATCAAATCACGGATGACTCAGTTCCACGAACCACCAAGAGTATCTCCAAATACTATTGCACCAGAGTTTGCCTACAAGAGTAATACACCATCTTCCAGTATTAATTTTAAGAAATCGTACGACACCAACAAACCCTACTCTGGAAATAGCAGTAACAGGTACACTAATTCTAACGTTCCTGTCGCTGCGGTATCTTCCAACTCTGCCGTGGAATATAGGCAAGTGTGCTGCCCAAGGTGTCGATCTGATACCCACAGCCTGGGTCACTGCACTAAGCCTCGCTTTATAATTTGTTTTAAATGCGGTAAGAAGGATGTCCGATTTCCAGAATGTCCTGAATGTAATCCAGTGAGTGGCGAAAAGTCAAAAAACTAGTCCGTCAGGATTGGACAAACAGCGCTAGCACGCCAGGTTGTAAAAATTATTCTAATCCAACTGAATGGAAAGAATGGCTAAAATATATACAAAAGTTTTTTACCTTAAGCGCTGTCTTTTCAATCCACGACAAAAATTCCGTACCTCTCACTAAATCTCGGCTTTACGTTTCCGTCACTGTCAATAATCAACCACTTATCGGTCTTCTCGATACGGGTTCATCTGCAACAATTTTAGGTAATGGATATCATGACCATTTGATGAATTCCGGTTGCGTAATGGACGTTGACGATGCAACCCAATTCGTAACAGCGGGAGGTGAAAAACTGCATTCTACCGGAGTGATTCAACTTCCCGTTAAATTCCAAGGCCAAACACATGTTCTAGATGCATACGTAGTTCCTCATATCAAACACTCCTTGATATTGGGTATGGACTTCTGAAAGCTGCGAATTTAACGATAAATTTTAGTAAAAGTAAATTTTTCCGGCACCAGCTTAACTATTTGGGATATGTGGTTGATGCTAAAGGTCTCCACGCCGACCCAACGAAAATTGAAGCTATCCTTAACTACAAATCGCCTAGTAGCCGGAAAGAAGTTCGCAGATTTCTGGGAACTGCTTCTTGGTACCGCCGATTCATCCCAAACTTTAGTTCCCTTGCAGCTCCATTAAACAAACTGACGTCTCAAGGCAAAAACGCTCCACCCTTCTGTTGGAATGCAGAGGCGGAAACCGCCTTTCAAAAACTTAAGAACTGTCTTGTGTGTCCACCGGTATTATCTTGCCCAGATTACAGCAAACCATTCGAAGTTCACACCGATGCGAGTGATTTTGGCATTGGTGCAGTGCTCACTCAAACTTTAGATAGTGAAGAGAAGGTGATCGCTTATATGAGTAAGTCTCTCAGTGATCAAGAACGTAACTACAGTGCGACTGAACGGGAAGCGTTAGCCGTACTCACGGCTGTTGAGCACTGGAGGTGTTACTTGGAGAACGGGCAACAATTCACCGTTTACACAGACCATGCCTCTCTAAAGTGGTTTTTAAACTTAAATAATCCCACAGGTCGGTTGGCTCGATGGGGTGTACGTCTATCAGCATATAACTTTGCTATAAAGCACCGTCGGGGTGCTGACAATGTGGTCCCGGATAGTTTATCGCGCTCAGTACCGGTTTCAGCAATCAACACAACATTTAGAATCGACCAACCTCCAGAAACTAACGATCAATGGTATTTGAATATATTTAATGGCTGTCTTAACTCTCCGACCTCATTTCTCAACTATAGGGTTGCTAACAATAAACTATACCGCTATGTTAAAAGTCTCAACCCATTAACCAGAGAGTTTGAGTGGAAGGAAGTCGTCCCATCAGAGTACAGACACGATTTACTACAGAAAAATCACTGTGATCCAACTTCTGGACACTTTGGTATTTTCAAAACTCATAAGCGCCTTTGCCTTAGCTACTTTTGGCCTAAAATGTATCATGACGTTACTAAATTTATTTCTAACTGCGACATCTGTGACTCTCATAAATATCCTAATCATCCTACCTTAGGTACTATGGGTAAACCTAAAGAATGCTCTAGACCTTTTCAAATGATTAGTATGGACCTATTAGGACCTCTTCCGGTGACCCGGAAACAGAACACTTTTATTTTCGTCGTCACCTGCTGTTTTGCAAAGTATTCCTTGCTATTTTCTATTAGGCGTTCTACTGCAGAAATAATCGCTCGCATTTTGGAGGAACAGGTCTTTCTTATCCACGGAATCCTAGAAACCGTTTTAATGGATAATGGGAAACAATTCACTAGCAATATCCTAAAAAATCTACTCACGCAGTATAAAGTCCCGAATATTCGATTCACACCAAAATACACTCCACAAGTTAATACGGTGGAGCGGTATAATAAAACTATTATGGTCGCTGTCTCTTCCTATATCGAGAATGATCACCGAGTATGGGATACGCACTTACCGAAAATTCAATTTGCTCTGAATAGTTCGGTGAATGAAGTAACTGGTTTCACACCATCATTCCTTGTATTTGGTAGAGAACTGGTAAAATGTGGTTCCCACTATATTGACGCAGACTTGGTTGATGAAAACATATTCGCACCTCGCGATGAGTACGCTGAAAATCTTGGAAGCTTAAAGAAAATTTTCGATAAAGTGCAAGCTTCTCTACTAAAGGCTCATTCTAGAAATTGCACCAATTACAATCTGCGCCGTAAAGATGTTGAGTTCAACGTAGGTGATGTCGTTTGGAAGCGGACATACTACTTAAGTGATAAAGATAACCGTTTCGCAAAAAAACTTGCTCCTAAATACATTAAATGTCGCATTGTAACAAAAAAATCACCACTTGTTTATGATCTTGAAGATATGAATGGTAATCAGTTAGGAACTTGGCATATCAAGGATCTTAAACTAAAATACTACAAGGAATAGACGAAGTATCCGATATAGTGATTCAAGTATGTCACTGTAAATTTAGTCACACCATTAGCGGATTTTCCTAGCAAAAATCCTATTCTGAAAAGGGGGGTATGTAACATCTGCGAATTTAGTCGAGGGATCCCTAATCGCGGAGTACAAGAACTGGCTCGCGAGCGGCCAGTCTGCAAATGCCGGCCGAGCGTGAATGCTGTGTCGTTATATATCCTTTGACTAATTCGAAATTGATGAGTTATTGTATCTATATACATTATTAATACTTGATCTCGAAATTTTAATCAAGTGTTGTGCAACCCCAACTTGGGGTTTTTCTACTACCCCACTACTTACCTGCAGCGGGCAACATAAGCTTGCTTCGGGAGAGGAGACAGGTCAGACGGGATTTGGCGGAAGAGAGGAAGAGGAATAAGGAGAAGAACGAAATAGTTGAGGCGACGTGCCCCTGCCTCATCCAGTGCTTCGCTGCGATTCGCTGGCCAGGATAGTGGATTTTTACATGTGGCTCTGGAACCTATCTTAGTGTGTGAACCGACCCGCGCTCTGTTATTTACTCCCATTATAACTATTAAATTTCGTACGCTTTATATTTGTAACGTATTTATTTTCCTGTTACCTTACTGAAGTTGACAAAGTGTGACAATAGGACCGATTGGCTAAAAAAAATATTTTTGGTGTTTATTTATTTATTTACTTAGTAATGTATTATTATGTTGAAGGTGGTGCGGCTGGTGATAGATACCCGTTGGATTTATTGTCCAACGTAGAAAAAACTCTTGGATCGCGGAAGCTGTACCAACATAAAGGCTATGGCCAAACGCATTCCGATGCCGCAAATGAGTAAGTGAAAAGTAGTTTTTGTAGTGTGTACTCAAACTATGAAATTTCCCTCTCTTAAATCCCTCCTTCCGACTCTATCTCTCTCCATCTCTTCCTTTCCACCTTCCCCTCCCTCCTTTTCTCTCCACGAGGAAAAGAGAGATGAAGAGGGGGGCCTCTTCATCTCTCTTTTCCTCTTTCCCTCTCTCTTTTCCCCTCTATTTTCCTCTCTTTATTCCACCTAACTCTCTCCTCCCTTCCCTCTCCCTTCCCTCTCCCTTCCCTCTCCCTCCCATCTTCCTTCCCTCTCCCTCCCCTCTCCCTTCCCTATCTCTTCCCTCTCCCTTCCCCTCTCTCCCCTCCCCTCTCTCCTTCTCTGCCTTCTCCCCCTCCCCCCTCTCTTGTGATCCTGTCTGTCTTTGGTAATTGCAGGATTCGAAATTCAAACCCACAACTCGCGGATCGCAACTCAACCTCGCTACTTATAGCTCGTGCAAAACTTTATGAGCTCTCGGAAGTTAGAACCGGGTACCAAACCGCGTATGGTACAGTTGAATGCATTGTAAAAGCTGCCATACAGTAATTACAATATGTGTACTCCGCAGCCCTCCGCGCTAACTTCCGAGAGCTCATAAAGTTTTGCGCGAGCTATACTAAGCTATCACATCTTTTAAAACTCCGCAAACACCTTCATCTGAAAACAATCCACAGATTGAAGTACTCCGGTCCTTTGGACACAAACATTGAACCGAAACACGATGTACTAAAGGCCGAAATACAAGCAGAGATGGGTCGCGGTGTGGGAACGCGACTGTCGCCCGGCGTTACTTCAGGATTACATGGTATTTTACTGTATTAGATATTATTTACAGACCAACTGTTTAATTATTTTATTGTGTAAAGTTGACAAAAAGAAAATTGTTTAATTATTTTATTATGTACTTTACCTAAGTACTTTTCCAGGGGTCTAACTAAAGTCAAGTGGCAATAAAAGTAAAATTGAGAAATTTTATAGTGATTGCGTCAGCCTGAAGTCCTGCAATGTTGAATAAAGGCCACTCTCACAGAGCGCCACTTTGCATGAGCCGCTGCTTACCTCCTGCATCCATCGGCTCTTCATGGTTCAGAGACTTAAGAAATCTGCATATTCTTATCGTTCGCCTGATGTTAAGCATTACGGCTATCCATAACATATATAGCAATAACTCTAAGAACTCGCTTTCTCAGAAGCTTTACTAGGTGGCAGGACTTTTCTGCAAAGTTCGTTTAGGTAGGTACCACAGCTTTGCCAGTTATTCTGCCGCCGTAGTGCAAGCACTACTGTGTTCCGGTTTGAAGGGCATTGTAGCTAGTGAAACTACTAGGCAATTGAGACTTAACGATCTGATTTCACAGTCGAGTAATCTTATTACCAGACTGTGTTGATGTCTCAGGATGATGTGCGCAGTGCAGTGTCACGCGAAGCTTTATATTTTGGAGTTCAATAATATGAATAATGCTTTATCAACGTGGTTTCCCAAATTATCAGCGTAACAACACATTTTTTTTAAATAGCTAGACTATGATATAGTCCGAAAGGAATGAACAGTTAAAATATTTATTTGATTTTCGTATTTCCCGTATTCCACAAAACATCTTTGACATCAAATGTTGACCTGCTATTTTCAACTTTAAACAGAGCGCTATACAAACTTCGTCAAAAAAGGTGCCTAAAGCATACCTTATATAAGTTAAGGTGCGGCCTTAACTTATATAAGGCATGCTTATGTACAAATATTTATCCACAGTTTATATTTCACTAGCTAAAGTGCTTTTCTAAAGAACACAAAGTGCTTCCCACTTCAGCTTGACGGCAGAAATCTGGCAAAGCGGTGATCTGCGAAACGAGCTCTTATTGATGATATGTAATTAGGTATATATGACTGGCCCGATAGCTCAGTTGGTAGTAGCCCTACCTTCTGAACTGTGGGTTATGGGTTCGATTCCCACTCAGGACAAACATTTGTGTGATGAACATAGGTGTTTGTTCTGTGTCTGGGTGTCATATTGTATTCTATGTATGTATTTACAAACAAAAAAGTATCTAAGTTTTGTATCAGTTATCTGGTTCTCATAGCACAAGCTTTGCTTAGTTTGGGGCTAGATGGCGTTGTGTGAGATGTCCACACATATTATTATTATTATTATATCAACCCACAACTTTACCTACTCTTACTTTGCAGGTACCATGGGCGAAGCGTCCAAACATTTAGCAAAAATTGGTTATAAGAAAGGTATGTGCACCCACAGTCTAATCAAACCTAAGATTTAATGCATTTTTGAAGTAAAACTTATTTACGCACGAAGTAAGCTGGTGAATGCATAGGCGAACGGAACTTGAAAGTTCGTTCACGTAGATCTCCATTGTTAACATAACAAAGTAAAAAAATGTATGAATATATTGGTATGTCCGGTAAAATCACAATTTACCAAATCGTCAAGATGGCGACAATAACATTAAACGAAACAGTACCTAATACCGGCCGATAGATGGAGCTAAACTGAAGAAGTTTTACTTCAGTCGTGTGGCCTAAAGCACACTCGTTATACACGCACGTATATGTCATATTCGTTATATTAAATGTTTATTGACATAATTGACATAATTCCCACCCAGGACAAACATTTGTGTGATGAACAATGTTTGTTCTGTGTCTGGGTGTTATATTGTATTCTATGTATGTATTTACGAACAAAAAAGTATCTAAGTATTGTATCAGTTATCTGGTTCCCATAGTACAAGCTTTGCTTAGTTTGGGGCTAGATGGCGCTGTGTGAAATGTCCACACATATTTATTTATTTATTTATAATAATAAAATTTTAAAATATTGGGAGAAGCCACTGATTTCTGAAATACAGTTTAATAACTATAATATTTATGTCAATAAACATTTTTGTATATGTATTTGTTATTGTTGTCCTTCCTGACTGGGCTATAAAATGTATTTTTAACAGGAGAAGCCATGGACCACTTGGTAGGGCTTATGAAAGAGCGGGGAGATGCTCCACTTGCGGTGATGCAGGGCTACCAACAAAGTTATAATGATGGTGCCAGACGGTTAGTAAACCATTCACAATCCTTTGTTATTTTTATTTTAATGAATGACATGACGAGCTAACCATTCGCTTGATGTTAAGCGACACGGCTACCCATATCAGTTTCAGTATCACTCGGAACTCTCAAGTGTAGAGTTTCGCGTGACACTGCACTGCGCACGTCACTAAGAGTACTAGACTGTGAGATCAGGTCATAAAGTCTCATTTGCCCAGTAATTTCACTAGCTACATTGCCCTTCAAACCGGAACACAGCAGTGCTTGCGCACTACTGCTTGGCGGCAGAATAACTGGCACTGGCGGGGGTACCTAGACGAACTTTGCAGAAAAGTCCTACCACCTAGTAAGCAAGTCCCCAGCATGGTAAGTAGAGGTCAGAAATGTAAAGCTACATAATAAAGTATATTAAGCTTGAATAAGTATGAATAAGGTGACCCTTAGAATCAAATTTATGATGAAAATGAGCGACATACTTGAACGTGTTAACATGTTTATTTTTTAACATGTTCTTGTATAATGTGTGTTATGTCAAATTTCTCTGATTAGACGCCTAAATAAGGTACGGATATACAAAGTTATGTTACAAAAATAATAAATTATTGAAGGGATGAGATCAAGAAGGGTGTAACTGATTTTTTTCACAAATTGACTTATGGGTATCGTTGGTTTCAGCGTGAAATTATCTACAATAATACATTCTCAAAATACCGAAATGAAGCTTAAATCTTGAGATTATCAGTCTAAAAACGGTTTATCTGACACAGGAATACAGTTCGCTTAGCATAAAAACATTATTATATTTATTATATTATATTTTCACAGTAATTGTACGAGTTAGTACTATATTTTGTATTTTAAAATAGAATTAATACATTTTCTAGCAACTGAAACTTACATAAACCTTTTCTATTACTTCAGAAGCACTACATTAAAATGAAGCCGTTGAAGTTTAAAGTCAATTTTCTGGCAACTATCAATTTGAGAGTTAAACCCTTTTTGATCTCACCCCTTGAATTTTAACCTAGAGTCCCGTCAGCAGCGAGACTTAAGCTGCTTGTGGTTAGGTTAGACTAGTATCCGATGCTTCGGGGGCGAGTTAGCTAACTGCTAACGCAACCCCTTCTCGCCCCACCACGGTGGAAGACTGCTTACGGGGTGTTTTTAGTGAGTTCGAGTCCCACATGCTCCCGTGCTGACACCTCCGTGGTGGCAGGGAAGTGGGAGGGCATTCCCCCCCAAAGGCTAGTATTTGACCTTTGATCTAACCATCTAGCAAGACCCCTCGAGACGTTAGTTGAGGCTATTCTTTCACTCATTATTACATTACAGATTGACAATGACTTCTTCTTTAGCAAATGACAAGGTTGATAAAGGAGTGTACGAGTCAATTAGGAGTAAATTGACAACACTCGCTAATAGCCAACCGAAGTCAGATCACGAGGAACATATGCCAGGCAAGAACATTATACATTGTGGAGATTCTGCGAATACGAATTCATTTTCAATTGACTTCAAAGATTAAGTTCCCATTTCGATTGTATTTTGTTTAATGTTTGTTACATCATTTTACCGTAATTTGTGAACAGATTTTTAAATAGATAGAAATTTTATCAAAATCCGTGCAGTAGTTATTAAATTGAAATGACTGAAAAAAATCTAAATGATGATAATATTAACCAAGTATTTCTCAGTAGGTATAAGGGCGATTGTAGTCGGCTTAACCCCATTTTATAAAAGGAAATTATTAATTTTAAAATCTTTATTTTAATTATTGTTGAAACGTTTGTTTGGGTTCGTCGTGCCAAAAGAAGTAATTCGAAGAGTTTCACACAGTATAGACGTAACATGCAACTATCTATCCTGGGAAATGCTAAGTTAGGCGCAAAAAAACGAGAGAACGGCCTGTAGTTCGGCGGTGTTTTTAGTGTAGAATTAATCATTTATTACTTACATATCCACAAGACACAAAATACTACCGTTTATTTGCAGGTGTTATTGAAGAATCCTCAAAGTTCTTAGCGAAGGCGGCTCCCGAAAGTAAGCACTTACTATTCACCTAAAAACGCAGTAAAATTTTTGACAATGGTACTTAATTCTTTTAACTCGGTAAGTTATTGTTTCCTGCAATTCTGTAACTTTTCATGAATTCATCTGATATTATGTGTTTATGCTCATCGTTTTGCACTGCCGCCCGTGACGCCTTGGAGACGAACCGCCTTAGTCAGTTCTGAAAAAACCAGATCGCTTTGGCAGCAGACTATGGCTTGGCCGATTGAACAAAAAATACACCTTATTGTTACAGTCCGTAGATTGACTTACCATACCGTTATCAAAAGATTAACAGCAGTATTGTATTCGTTTAGCCGAGGCTGAAAAGCGGCAAGTTTTAGCTGATCTGATGGCTCGCAAAGGGGACGAGATAATAGATCAAGAAGGACTTTATAAGTTAACATATACTGAAGCTGGTCGAGAGTAAGCTCACACATTCGTTTCCTCAACATCTTGTATTATCTTACCGATTTTTGTTTAGAGAAACAGTTTTGACATTGTACCCTAAAACAAGTTTCTAATGATTTCTATTGGCGCCACCGAGGAATATATAGGATTAAATGAAAAGGTTCGCTCGCTGTAACGTAAACTTTCAGACAGCTAAAAGCACCGGTTGGAGTAGCAACGTCTGGTGACCCAGTTAAGCAGAAAGCATTGCAAGACAAAACGAATGACGTTATACCCGACACGAAGATGAAGGATATGTTGAAAGGTACGCCTAAATTAGTACACCATATCATCATTATCTAAGATTTTAACATGATTTGTACGCAGGTGAGATTATAGTAAGGTAAAGATTATACATTTTTAACAAGCTTCCCGAATATAAATATTCAATGAATGAAACATTTTTAAAAGTGAATTTATACGCACGTTTGTTTTAGGAGCTGTACAAGAAGGCTCTGCCTACTTAACTGATATGGTCAAAGGAAGGGGTAAGAAGCATAAACAATCAGTTAACCTGAAGATGGTCCTTCCATTTTTGTGCCAATGGCAAAACCTATGAAATATTTCATCACATTGCAGGCGAAGCCATGCAAATAATACACGATGATCTGAAAAAAGAAGGCAATAAAGAGTTTCTCAATGTTGGAAATTTCAAAAAGAATCACGCTGAAGTGGCTGACATGTAAGATTTTTTTTTTTACTTACTCATTCACGTTTATTATATAGCAATAGAATAAAGCCTTGAAGATAGAAAGCGTAGGTGGAACTCGTGACAATCTGACAATCTTATAGGTTGGCAAAAGCTGATCACTTCGACGTTGAGCAACCGTCCACTTCGGGGGCCTTGTACGATAAAGCGAGTCAAAATATTGCAGCTCTTCCTAAAACTGGAGCCTCGGATACTGCGAAAAAACATATGGACGGTACAGGCTCATTTTATGTGTAGTGTTCAGAAAGGTACGGGATGGTCTATAAAAATTACTTTTTATATCTGACCATAATATTTTATAAACTGACGTGAGTAGTACTCATAACTATAACTATAACTATAACCGTAATAGTTGTAGTATATCTGACCATACCAAAACAGTGGGGTAAAAACAACACGTGCTGAGAAAACTTCTAATCATATGCCTGCTATATCATATAATCTATATATACCTATATATTTAGCATCTATAAAGCTATATCTAAGGCTGTGTAGTTTTCATTGGGCATAACGTATATAAATTGAATGTACCTATTTTTATTTATTTCTTCTACATTTTCAGACGCTATAGATAAAACTGCAGCTTATGTCGCCAATGTCGCTGCAAAAGAGAGTGAGTTTCATTATAATAAGTTAATGTTAAGCTATATTACGCTATTTAATTAATGACCTTTATGTTAAAATATAGAATTCTTTTAAAAAGTATAAACGGTACATAAATTAACCACCGCACATATTCGGATTCATTTTAAAATTAAATCTCAATCTTGGTTCCATAATTAGACAGAAAACGAAACCAGTCAAACTTAAGTGAAATGATAACTCCCTTTAATATAGATAAAGACATTGCTGGTGGTGATGGTTAATCATGTTTAGTACTACCAGAGTACATTCGTAACATAATAATTTCACTATACTTTAGAAGATTTATACCATTTTAAAACCATTTCAGGTGGCATCGATAAGAAAACTTTAGCTGAATGGGATGGCAAAGGACAGATAAGTCCAAGTGTGGGTAGTGCCGCACATGGTGCAGGAAGCGCAAACAGGGGTGGAGTGGGAGGCGTAGGTGTAGAGGGCTCGGGTGGGGCTGCAGGGGCCGGAGGTGCAGGAGGTGGAAGTGGAGAAAGAAAGAGTACAGGACGTGTGAGTGCAGCAGGCGTAGGTGCAGGTGGTGCCAGCGCAGGTGGTGTGAATGCAGGAGCGGTTGCAGGAGGCGCGAGTGCAAGTTCAGCTGCAGGAAGTGTAGGTGTAGGTGGCGCTGAAACAGGAAGTGCGGGGGCAAGCGCAGCAGGTGCAGGACGTGGAAATGTAGGAAGCGCAGGTGGAGGTGGCGCTGGTATAGGAAGTTCTGGTGGTACAGCAGGTGTAGGTTCTGGAGGTCGGGGCGCGGGTGCTCTAGATGCTGGAGTAGGAGGCACGAGCCCAGGAGGAGTAGGTGGTGCAGGAGGTGTAGGTGGTGCAGGAGGTGTTGGAGGAGTAGGTGCAGGTAGTGGGGGTGCAGGAGGCGTAGGTGCAGGAAGAGTTGGTGCAGGAAGTATAGGGGGTGCAGGAGGTGTAGGTACAGACGCAGGAGGCGTGGGTACAGGGACAGGACAAACAAGAGTGGGTGTTGGAGGCGTAGAACGTGAGGGTCCAGGCAGGTCCATAAGCGCGAGAGGTACGGGAAGCGCGGGTCCTGGTAGTGCAGGAAGCACAGACATGGGTGCAGGAGGTTTAATGGCAAGGTCAGCCGTGGGATTGAGAACCACGGACACCGCTGCAGCAAGTACGAGGGGTGGCCGCGCAGGCATGGGCGATGAAAGAAGTACAAATGCAGCACGTGCTCTATCCGGAGGTAAATAGTTCGAAACACTTATTTTAGTTGGGCTTGGGCTAGGCTTTTTAATCTTGCAAGTAGTCTAGCAAGAATAATCATATAGAAGTAACATAACATCAACGTGTGTGTCAATGCCAACATAAAAATCATAAAACACCTGTAAATTTGTAAGATGCGGTTGTGTCACACATTTCCAGAAATGTTTGTCTTGATCTTTCAAGTACTTATCGTATGTATTGTTTCAGATGGTCGCACTCGCAGTCGCATATCAACAACTAGTGGAATTGATGAAGGCGGTAAGAGACGAAAAATGGTCGATTCCAGGCATTAAATTATGCAACAATATTTCTTTATTCATCAAATCATATTCTTGATTCATGAATAAAAAAAAACCTTCTCTGTGATTGATAGCGATATATAGGTAAATTTAAAAACACTGGTAGACATTTATGAGATTGTTTTAGAATTGGACCCGGATCGTAAAGCAGCTTTGAGCATATTGCACCGGGAACTTCGCGCGAAGGGAAACCAGACACTATACAAGCAACCGCACACAGAACTCTCGCACGCTCAGGCTTCCAGTTGGTGAGTTTCTACTTACACAGCATAATCTTCAAATACTCGTACCAAAAGAACCATATTCGACTTTGTCCAATTCGTGGGACCTTCGTCGCTTCTCCTCAGAAGAACTTCTTCAGCAGCGCAAGTAAAATATAGATTAAAATGTTACAACATGGCGATAGCTTTTCGAAAGAGCTACTGTGTGCTTTACAGGTAGACACACTTCCTAAACACATTTGATTTTCTAATCAGTATATATCATACTCGCAAAAACACACGAACGAACAGTGCGCGCCTATAAATGAACAGTAACTATTAGTCTCGTATCTGCTTGGTAAGAATTGGTAATATAACAAGTAGAATTATTAATCGGTATTCTCTTTTCTATAGGTGTGTATCTTTTTTCGGCTTCGAACACTAAGAAGCAAAAAACCTTTTTCAGGATTTCTCAGAAGCCACGGATGAAAGTGGACAAGATGGTCAAAGAGTCTGCCGATACAGCGCGCCTACACAAGAAGTTTGAAAGGAAACTCGGCAGTCTCGTTAGCAACGCCACTCCGCCGGCTATGCAAGACACTGTACAAGGCAAGTAATTGTTAAAATCTTTAGTATCTCAACAATACTTATTTAACGGCACAAATATTAAGAATTGTTTGGATTAAATAAAATCAACAATTTCTCTCACTAAAAATGTTTACTACCACTGTACCACATGACATTGGCGTTCATAGTTTCTTAGTAAACATTTTGTGGTTGCATTATGATATTTTTAAGTAAATATTTACTAAAAAGAAGCTCTAATTTACATTTTAAGTAATTTTTCATATTATAAAATCCCTTGTTCTTGTGCTTTGGCTAATCTGTTTAGTGGCTTTCTTATTGCCTTTTGGCTTAGGGCATTACAGACTTTATCTTTTTTAAATTCTGATTTTTTAGTGTTGCTTTTTCATTATAAATCTCTAATAAACCACTATTTATATCATGTAATAAATAAATGATACAGTCATTATTTTGTGATTTTTAAGACCTAGCTTAGCTAGACCAATGTGCTTTATGTAAGTTTGTATACATTTTGCGTTTTTGGCTTACAGATGTCGTCATTGAAAGCTCTAGGATTCTCTCGGAATACTTTGTTTCAAAGAGTAAGTTTTAACTACAGTATTTTCCACCTCCATTCAATTCTAGCTTTCCCGCTCACCGCCATCTTTCATTCGACTGTTCCAACCATGGGCCTAGTATCAGAATTAAATAAGGGCCAACTTTAGCTGACCGAATAACTCCAAGAAGTACCGACTTATGAAGATAATAAAATGAATTCTACCTTTTATTTCTCCAGACTACAAGGCTCTTGTGGAAGATGTCCTCATATCGGAAATGCAGAAGAAAGGCAATGAAATCCTAGTGGACGTTGATGGTGCCGCTGAAACGTTCTTCTTTGCTGCTCAGAGGTTTGATATCCATCAGAGTACGATTTATATATTTTCGTAAATCAAATCAAATAAAAACATTTATTGTAATAAAAGGGTTTTATATATATTAACGAGTATATGGATTCGCGAACTAGTGAGAATGCTATATTTCTGGACACAAGGCTTCTCCCATCCTTTGACTTTGAATTCATGATCATCACCAATCACCATTTAAAAAAAAAAGCTCAATTAAGTAGTTTTTATTTAATTGACTGGCCCGATAGCTCAGTTGGTAGTAGCCCTGCCTTCTGAACTGTGGATTCTGGGTTCGATTCCCACCCAGGACAAACATGTGTGTGATGAACATAGGTGTTTTTTCTGTGTCTGGGTGTCATATTGTATTCTATGTATGTATTTACAAACAAAAAGTATCTAAGTATTGTATCAGTTATCTGGTTCCCATAGCACAAGCTTTGCTTAGTTTGGGGCTAGATGGCGTTGTGTGAGATTTCCACACATATTATTATTAATTTTAAAACAATAAAGATATATGCTGATTCCCAAAGTTCAAGCTTTGCTTAGTTTGGGGCTAGATGGCGTTGTGTAAAATGTCTACAAATATTTATTATTTATATTTACCTTTGTAATCAGGAAGCTGTCAAACATTGTATATTGGTTTAAAAATTGATTTTCAATTGAAGTTAAATAAAAGCTTTTAATAAATAAATTGGTACTTAGTATTTTTATTGTATACCTTTAACCTAGCTACGTGTCTTTATTTTAAAGGTTAAAAAAGACAAGCACCTTGGATGCAAGGGAGCCATGCGATGAAGTTGCGTACTTTGTGTCGAAGAAACTGGACGACATGATACGTAGCCGGTCTATGGCGCGCAAACTGACATCTACGATGAAAGGTAAACTTAATTTCATTGGTTTTAAGTTGGTAAGATGGAATCTTATTTCAACTTGACTTAGTGCTAAAAATAGCCTATTTGCAATAAAATATTTTAACTTTGACTTTGAACTTTGTTATTATTACGTTTCAGAACACGTAAAAGACGCAGCGGATTATTTATCGGAGCACGTAACGAAGCCGGGTAAAATACACTTTTTAATTATTTATTAATTTATACTTTAGCACAAAATAATGTACAAGGAGGACTTAATGCTATGAAGTATTATCTACCAGTCTACCTGGATGTGCAAGAAAAGTAATGGTAGCGGGGCAGTAAAATTACAATAGTATTAGCAATAGTTTTTTTTTGTTTTGGTTTTGGTTCAACACTGTATTTAGCCAGTGTCAAGTAATTAATTTCTCAAGTTAATTAATATTAAGTATATTATGTATTTGACATATACAAGTCAAGTCATTGTCCAAGTCATCAAGTTAAGTCATAGTCTATTCTAGTCAAGTTATACTCCTAGTAAAGTGGTGGCAACTTTACCAGAAAATTCTATATAGTTTTAGAAACAACACGAATAGAAGCGTGACACCATCATTATACCACTTTTCACGAATAAAATGCCACCAATTTTATGCACTAACACTAAAAATAGGTAACACATGTTTTGGAAAATAATACAATGCAGTGACGCGATCTTTTTCGTTTTCTCGCCAAAACTTTTAGCAATAGTTTGGAAGTATTGATTGAACGATTAAGGTGCGATTTTTCAATGACTGGATAAATGTTATTCAAATAATAAATTAAAATCTGACTACTACAAAATTATTCTTTTATTTTCACTGTGTTTTGTTTTATCCAATGAATAACATTTATCTGATTATTGAAAAACCGCGCCTAAAAGTATTATCTGAAAATTCGCTCTATTGTCTCGCTCCCACTGATATAAAATCCATGCGTAATGTGAGGGCGAAGATGAAGAAGTCGTTTTAAAGTTGTTCGGTTGTTTTTTTTTTGTTTGGTTTTGGCTGCACACTTTTGTGTATTTAGCCAGTGTGTTCGGTTGTTGACGGTGATTATAAAAACGTTTCAGATGAATATATTGAGGCTTACGTGGCGTTGCTGGGAGAGATGGAGGCGACGGGCGACGCGTTGCTCATAGAAGGAAACATACCAAAGTCTTACAAGAATGCAGCCGCTTAGTAAGTCTCTCAAGCTGTATTATTATGTATATGTTGATTTAGATTTTACTTGGCTAGCATGCTACACCTTCGATCACATCGTCACTTCCCATCAGGTGAGAGCGTGGTCAAATGCTAGACAAGTTTGAAGTTAAAAAAAAAAAGATTTATCTGTCAAATTTGCTGGTTTTATATTTTAATCAATGATGAACGATTGTAGTGTTTCGATTATGACCTGTAGGTACCTGTATCACAAGGTATAAAATTTTGGAAAGAAAGTGCTCTTTAAAAAAATACCATCCGGAATTTGAACCAGTTTCTTTTAATCATTAATAAAAAAATAATTTTCAAATGATGTATCATCGATTGTGGCCTTTATTACAAGTTATTAAGTTTTTTTTAAAGAATGATTACAATGATTCAAATGATATCATCCCAAATTTAAACAAATTGAGAATTAAATATTTGTATGTACTAAATACTTTAATATACATGTAGATAATTACGGTAAATGAAATAAAAATTGAAAACAGACTTTGTGGCTTAATTGTTAGTTTTTTTTTATGTTATTGAATGATGTCACGAGCTAGTCGTTCACCTGATGTTAAGCGCCACGGTCGTCCATAACAGAACAGTGTCACTCGGAACCCTAAAACATAGAGTTACAAGCGACACTGGACTGCGCACATCATCCTGAGACATCAGCACAGTCTGGTAATAAGATTACTCGACTGTGAGATCAGATCATAAAGTCTCAATTGCCTAGTAATTTCACTAGCTACAGTGCCCTTCAAACCGGAACACAGTAGTGCTTGCACACTACTGCTTGGCGGCAGAATAACTGGCAAAGCGGTGGTACCTACCTAGACGAACTTTGCAACAAAGTCCTACCACCTAGTGAAATTGTTAAAGTTTAAAATTTTCATTACAGTTTGCGCCAACTGACGCATTTAGACGATCGGATAAACCGACCGAATCCCGGCTTGCAGTCTTCTACCGAGTCCAAACTGAATAACATTATGGCGCACGTGCCACTACGTGGATATACGAAGTCTGTATTAGATGGTACGCAATCTCACTCCTGATACAAGCTCCATTTTTAATTTCAAAAATCGAGCAAAGGCAGATGTTTTTTTTTTATTTCTTTTTTTTTACGTTTTGGCTCCACACTTTTGTGTATGTAGCCAGTGTCAAGTTAACGATATTTCACGCAAATATGTGTCAAGTCACAGTCGAAGTCATCAAGTCATAGTCTAGTCAAAGTCATACTCCTAGTAAAGTGGTGGCAACTTTACTTGAAGCTTCTATGGAGTTTTGGAAACAACACGAAAATAAACGTTTCACCATCATTATACCATTTTTCCACACTCACGCCTGTAATCCAGCACTTAACGAATAGAATGCCACCAATTTTATGCGGTAATACAATGCGGTGACGCAATCTTTTTCGCGTTCCCGCCAAAACTCTTATCTTTATTCAATCAATATTTATAGTAATAATGTAATAACTACAAGACACAGTCAAATAGCTACTATTTACTTAAATTTTAATAATGTGACTGTCTAGAAACTTCTTTATTAAGTCTATTAACAAAAGAAAAAATAACTTAATGCCTTAACTTTTTGTAAAACGTAAGATAAAACTAGAAATTATTTCAATGTTCCTACCTTATATTGCATTTTGTATGTCCCCTTTTTATCAGAGCACATTTATTACAATTTCAGAAGCAGTAGTTGTTTTGTGTTTTGTCTCACTTTATTGCGTATAAAATGTATTATGATAGAACGAAAGAAAAAAGAGTAACTATTCTATTTTTCCAGTGTATGTTTAAGGAAGTTTAACCCATGTAGGTAAACAGCTTACATGGGTTCAACTTACCTACAATTACAATTAAGGCAGGAACTAAATCAAAATTGAAAGGTTGATAACAAAAAGGGTTTAACTGATTTTTTACACAAAATGACAAGAGTATCGTTGGATTCAGTGTGAAATTATCTACAATAATACACTCTCAAAATACCGAAATGAGGCATAAATCTCGAGATTTTGAGTCTGAGTGAGGAATACGGTTCGCTTAGCATAAAAACATTATTATATCTATTTTATTATATTTTTATAGTAATTGTACTATATTTAGTATTTTAAAATAGAATTAATACATTTTCAAGCAACTGAAACTTACATAAACCTTTTATATTACATTATAAGCACTCTACATAAAAATGAAGACGTTGAAGTTTAAAGTCAATTTTCTCGAAACTATCAATTTGACAGTTAAACCCTTTTTTATTCTCAACCCTTCAATTGATATCTAAAGTGTAAATTGCTACTTTTAGGTGTAATTCGTGATGTGACTCGACACCTGGTTTCGTACATCATGTTGCAAGGTATGATTTTTACGAGATAATTTCATAATACTTAATTGTTTGAAAATAATTAATGATCTTCCATCTGGCCATCGACTGGCCCGATAGCTCAGTTGGTCAGTAACACTGCCTTTTGAACTGTGGGTTGTGGGTTCGATTTCCACCCAGAACAAACATTTGTGTGATGAACATCGATGTTTGTTCCGTGTCTGGGTGTTATATTGCATTCTATGTATGTATTTACAAACAAAAAGTATCTAAGTATCAGTTATCTGGTTCCCATAGTACATTGCTTAGTTTGGGGCTAGATGGCGCTGTATGAAATGTTCACACATATTTATTATTATTATTTATTATATAGTAAATTGGTATTCCTCCTAATACTTCAATTTTCGTCTATGATCTAGTCTTTTATATTTTTCAGTTTCCTAATTTATAATATACGTAATTTCCAATATGTATGCTCTATATACAGGTGAAAAGACTGAAGCCTTGAAGATACTAATAGACAAGTTGGATGAAGCAGGACAACTTGTGTTATTGCGACATGGTACTCTTAAAAAGACTTATACCGATGGCGCAGATATGTAAGTAATTAGATTTTTTTACGAGATAAACGACATCTTAGTGAGTCGACGCACGTGTTTTGAACTAACATTGCGGGAGTTTTGGCGGGAAAACGAAAAAAATCACGTCGCCGCATTGTATATATTATTTTCCAAAACTTGTGTTATTTTCAGTGTTAGTGTATACAATTGGTGGCATTTTATTCGTTAAGTGCTGGATTACAGGCGTGAGTGTGGGAAAGTGGTATAATGATGGTGAAACGTTTCTTTTCGTGTTGTTTCCAAAACTCCATAGAAGCTTCAAGTAAAGTTGCCACCACTTTACTGGGAGTATGACTTTGACTAGACTATGACTTGACTTGATGACTTCGACTGTATACTGACTTGATACATATTTGCGTAAATATCATTAACTTGAAAAATTATCAATTACTTGACACTGGCTAAATACACTAAAGTGTGAAGCCAAAACATAAAAAAGAAACAAACATTGCGGAACTGCATAACTTTATTGACCTACAGATTGCGTGGAAAGAACACAGACCAACTCAGTGTGGCGGCCGCGGATCCTGTGGTTTCCAGGAAGATACAGATTAAACTGCTCAATTTGATGCGCACCCGGACACCTGATCATTATAAAGCAATCATGGAAGGTGAGATATTGAGTTGTGATAGATGCTCTCGAATTATGCTACAGCTCACTAATAATTTTAGTTCGCATTCAATTGCAAACTAAGGATATTTGTGAGGCCAATAGATTTATATTTTAATAATTTTCTATTGGTTATAGATGTGATCGAAGATACAACGATGTTTTTGGCGGTGCAACTATTACAACCCAGTAAGTAAATCAACTCAACACACGTTACTATTCACATAACACTTCATTCACAATTAAACTCTAAAACGCAATAATGTAGATCACCCTTACACACCTTAGCCTTTTTTTATAATAGCAACTATGAGTTCCTCCATTAAAAAACACAGCTCTGGGGCCTTGGCATCACCTCTTAGTACGATACAAATGAACACCTAAAGTGAACTGCTTTAGATACAAAGTGTATTAGCAATTAACTTTAGGTATTCAATTCAATTCCCCAGTCTTACGTTCCCCAGTACTACCAGTTCGTCCTACGAACTACACAGTACAAATACCACATAAATTCCATACTAAGTTCATCGTTTTCACATTCCGCAGGAGTGATCAAAGTATGCAAATGCATGAAGAATGTGTTTGTACAATGTGAGCTATGGTGCGAGGAGATCCTACGTCACGTGGCTCGTCCTAGCTGCACATGCTCACGTCACATGCCTGCCGCGGTGGCCGACCTCGCTCCTTCCCGTGATCACGTGTCCCTCACACAGTGCCCCTCGCCCGACCCCTGCCCCGCGCCCCACCCCACCCGCTCGTGCCACCCGCTACCCGCCTACATGGTCCACTCGTGCCGTCGCTCCTATCCCTCAACCCCCATCGCGCTGTCACGCTCGCTCACGGATCCGATGACGTCATCTTCCTCGTCCCGCTCGGCTTGGACCGACCATACGAACGAACAGCATTGCAGGCCGATACGATTTTCGTCGCCTCCACCCGTCGACTCGGAAGAGTCGCCGTCGTTAGATTTTGCCGATGCGTACGAGCCCACGTATGAGCAGCAGCAGCCCGGTGTCACTAGCGCGGCGCGGCTCGAGCATCGATCGAAGATGTATATGACGCCTGCGATGTCGGTCCCCTCGCGTAGTGGGCTGGAATCTTTGTTACTCGACGTGTACGGGGATAACGTTCATGTGCAGCGACGATTCGTAGCCGATTCGGACATTGACAGGCAAGTTTTGACCGCGACGGCTTGCACGCATCCGAGCTCGTCGGGAGCGGACTGCCCCAGTCCGACTTCCAGTGCGATGGTCGGACAGCTGACGGCCTGCTCGCTGCCGCCACGGCTCATGTTTCCCGCCACCTCGACGCTACCCCACAGCCACTCGGTGTCCAACAGCTCGGCATGTGTCACGAGTCCCTCGAAGACTACGTCGAGGGCACGCAGCTCTACATCTCGTGTCAGCAACCGTAAGTTTCATGCCACCCCTACTAAATCAAATTTCATTGTAACATATCGCTTACGCAGTGGGTACTAATATTATTTATTCTGTGATAGCGCAGTCATCATCCTATTCTCAGCTCTCGTTATATTATAACTATCCATAAAAAATAGCGATTTGTTCTGCTCCACGAAGTGTTAAATCAATATCCAAGATTTGTTTTTAGGCACTTTGGTAATATCGACGGATCAGATGTCCGACTGGCACGCCATGATGGTCAGCCTCATGTGGAACGTGCAGGCGTGGCGGGATTGGATACAAGAGAGTATTGACCGCGCACTCAACTATCAGCGAGACCTTAATGAAACAACAGGTTATATTATTATTATTAATGAATCATTATTAAAATAACAACTCGATCAGTGAGTTCCAAAGACTTATGATTTAAAATAAAAATAAAATAAAAATAGCAGGACCGTCTGCTTAAGAGAATGTAATTTATTTACTTTTTCAAAAACGGTCCTCGTAGTTCCTGGGTCCCTAGACACGGAATTCTAGTTAGGGTACGGGATCTATGTATGTGATCGTTGGGTGTGATTCTCACGCTAAAAGCATTTAAATGAAATTCGAAATTGAGTCTTATACGCAGCATTTGTTGTGTGAATCCGTGCGGCGCAGCTAGTCTCTTTCTGTAAAGAATTTTAAAATCGGTGGTGCTTTTCAGCAAAATTGAGTAACAAATATCAGCACAAACATTGTAGTGGATGTGTTACAGTCAAAACACTTAACCGCTCAAAAGTAATTTTGACTGATTCCGTCCAAAGTACATAGTTGTGACTGGTGATATCGGTCAAAACTCGGTAGCCGCTGGCGAGATGCTTTAGCCGCTAAAAGTACAAACAGCTTGTGAAAACTACTTTTGCCTGAATTTTTTTAGTTCACAATACTTTTGGCAGGTAAGAATTTTATAAGGATAATTAAAATAGATATAAAGATTAATAGGCTATTTGACTACTATTAAAAATGAACAAGTAAATATTATTTTCATAAAGTAGGTTAAAAATGAATGTAATCATTGTAAAAATAAGTAAAATCGGTAAATTAATCACGGAGTAGTACGCTTTTAAAGTTTCATCGCCTGTCCCTTTCTCGCAAAACAGAGATCGTGTTGAACTTCCTCACAGCTACTATGAAGGCATGGCTTGTGACGTCACATGCCAAAAAGATTGTATGTAGAGCTACCACAGCTAAGTAATGAGTTACTGTGAGTACTGGTAACTGACGTCACTGCGTGTTTGAGTTGTCTCTTTCTATTTCTGTATTTTAAAATGCCTGTAACTTAGTCATTTTTTGAGATATTCAAGTTTTGTTTTCACAGTTATCTGTTTTTTGAGGTATATTATTTATGTATGTAATAAAAATATAGTAGTCAAATAGCCTATTACTGTTACAGCTGAAGCGGATGAGTCTTGGGCAATTTTCCAGCGTAGAGTGGCAACAGAAGCGTTGCAGTGGCGACAGTACAATAACTTTAGCCGACAGCTTACACTGCGGCTCGCTTTACGTTACAGAGATAAACATGTAAATATAAATATAACAATGCAAAATACATGTAAAACATGGATTTTTTACAAGAAACTTCGTTGTTCTAAATCTTAAATTCAAATAGCGCTGCAAAATTCAATTTTACCAATTTTTGAAGTAAGACTTCTTTACGCATGCTTTACTTGGGGAGTAAGTTACTGGTGAATACGAGACGAACTGAAGTTGAAGTTGGTTCACGTAGATCTCCATTGTCAACATAACAAAGTTAAATATTTGTATTGTTATGTTGGTATATCCGGTAAAATGACAATTTACAATTGTCAAGATGGCGACATTAACATTAAACAAAGTTATACCGGCTCATAGATGGAGCTAAACTAAAGAAGTTTTACTTCAGCCGTGTGGTCTAAAAGTATTTATTCACCATAAAAGAAAATTATTCTATTGCATTTTCAGATAGTATCTCCAACTCGGGCAACGGACAAGACAGAAATCTACATGGACTGCCAGGAAGAAATGTTACAAATCATAGAAATGTTCAACAGATGGACGCAATGGCTCACCGCTGTTGTATGTACAGTAATTTTAAGAATTAATGTCGCCGGCGCCGCGCTTTGATGGTCATAGACTGGACTTACGCCGTTTGCGCTAAAATTGGACAGCTCGCTAAGTTCGCGCTTATCCTTCTATAAAGGACCTACTGCATCGCATTTGGGTACGTTCTAGAGAGATATTGCGAACTTAGAGCTTTGGCGCAGACAGACATTAGACCCACTCAAATCTAACCTAACATTAGGCCGAATTAAGGAACGTAAACTATATGATCTAATGATTACGTTGGATATTTTTACAGGTAAAAGAAACAAACTCTTTAACTCGTGCTGCTGCAAATGAAGTGCCTCTACATGAATTGTGCGTTTCACGTAATTGTTTTAGTACATTTTAGATTTTGGTTGATTCTGTGTGGCATTCTCTAAAGCTACTAAACTTACGTATGCTGTAATCTTCGGATAAAATGGAAATGAAAGAAATGGTGATATTTGAATTTCATTAAGTTTAGAATGCGATACAGAATCGACAAAGTATATTTTTTTGATGTAAGCATTGTATATTATGATTCAGACGCTGGTTAAATTTCAAAAAGAAGGTAGAAGAATGTGCAGAAGATTGGGCCAAATACAACACACATTTGAAAATGTGTTGGGAGGAAAAATACCGGATGCTGATTACAGGTGATTAACATTAGTGTGGCAAATAGTGTGGTTGTGTTGCCAGAATGGCCGGCAGCGTGGAGACAGCTGGGTCCAGTGTGGGTGGTTAGAGAGTTACTGGTTATAACCAGCTTCACACTTCCATTTTGTATTATTTGCGTGTCAAAGAAGATATTACCAGCTCAACACTCCAAGTACCAAAGTATTTTACGTATTAGAATGGCACAAATAGTGTTTTGTTGCTAGACTGGGAGACAGCTGGGTCCAGTGTAGGTGGTAGTGCCTTACGGGTTAAAACCTGCTTCACGCTCTCATTTTGTATTATTGGCGTGTCAAACAAAATATTACCAACTTAATACTCCTTAATACTTAAGTTGTAGTTTACGTATTAGAATGGCACAAATAGTGTTTTGTTGCTAGACTGGGAGACAGCTGGGTCCAGTGTGGGTGGTTAGAACGTTACTGGTTATAACCAGCTTCACACTCCCAATTTGTATTATTTGCGTGGCAAATAGTGTTGTGTTTCCAGATTGGCTGCCAGCGTGGAAGCAGCTGGGTCCAGTGTGGGTGGTTAGTGCCTGCGGGGCCGTGCCCAGTGGAGCCGTGCCCGCTGGCCTGTACGACTCGGAGGTCGTGTGGGTCGCACGGACCACGCACAGGTATACGAAAATTCAACGGCTAAACAAAAAACATAAGAAATTGTGTGTGAAAAACTATTGTTTTGATTATCATCTACAATACAAACGAAAAATTAACAATGGTTATTATTAAATATTCTCTACTTATTCTATACAAAAAAAGTGTATTTTTAAATAAAATAACAGCCGTTTGTTTAAAGACATACTTCAAGGTTTTTAAATAAAATTGTTAGATTATAAAAAAATACACTGAAGTATTCCGATATATTTGAAGGAGTATCGCTAATTTACAATATATTTATATTTTTTATTTAGGTTTTTTCAGACAGATAATATCCCAAAACAACAAAATGTTATTAGCTGCCTCCCTGTATTATATATATGTTCATGTTAATAATAGGCTTAATTAATAAATATAAAAAATAATGTAACAAAAAGCACGGACCCAGGTGTCTGTGGAAATGCAGTATTAAAAAAAATGTTATTAGCAATATTGCAATTAAATTTGTGAAATATTTGATGTGAATCGTGTAGTTATTTTAGTTAGGTGTGTATTGTAACGTTACTCACTCACAGAATAAGACATAAATGCAGCACAAACAGTATTTTGAACTTAAATAACGGGATTATGGTACAAGATCACAAAATGACCAAATTCGTAGAACAGGCCGTGCCGACATGTGCTCTTAACTTCTCGCTCTCACGCTTCGTGAGTCTTTTGAGAGTAGCGAAAATAGTCTGTGGTACTAACAACATCGATCATATATACTTATATACTCTACCTACCTTAATTAACTAACGTCAATTAAAACTGCTCAATACAAAACTATATAATTTTCAAGTCGTTTCTTTGTTGCCGATGTTTGTTTTTCATGTAGGTGATGTTTTTTGTTTCAGGTGTAGAGTGTTGCCAGCTGCTCTGCATCCGTCGAAACACTGCTGCATTGTGTACGCTGACGGAGGAGTACATCATTATACCAAATACCAGGTGAGGTTTTTTTATAAGTTTTAATTAACAATCAAGTTTCCAAAATGTATTGTCTTGTAAGTATAATAATTTTACGCTTATGCTTAACACCGTATAGTACGGAATTGCACGAATAAGGAATATAATATATTTAACTCACTTCCCACATAACTGACCGAGCGAGCGCGAATTGTGCGATTCAAACTGTTGAATACGCAGATAATGAGCATAGTTAGTATGGAATTTACTCCTGTTGCATTGCAATCAAAGTTTCGTGATCACCCGCCAGGTCATAGTCTCATTTGCCTAGTAATTTCACTAGCAACAGTGCCCTTCAAACTGAGCTTGCGCACTACTTGGCGGCAGAATAACTGGCAAGGCGGTGGTACCTACGTAGACGAACTTTGCAGTGTCCTACCACGTAGTGAAGCACAGCACATGATCGCCTAGCTGACGGTATCGTGTGGGCAGGTGATGTGCAACGCGGAGGCGCGGTGGGAGGCGCGGCGCGCGGGGGGCGGTGGGGGGGGCGGGCGCGGTGTGCGCGTGGCGCGCGGCGTGCGCGCGGGCCGCGTGCTGCACCGCGGCCGCCACCTGCTGGGCGCCGTGCTCGCGCCGCACGACCGGTACCGCGCTACTCCTGCACTAACGTCGCCACACCTCCATCTAAACCCATAATATAATAATATTTTTTTGTTTTTGGTTTGGCTCCACACTTTTTGTATTTAGCCAGTCTCAAAAAAATTATAATTTTTCAAGTTAATTAATATATAATTATATGTTTCAAGTCTTGTCACAGTCCATGTCATCATGTCAAGTCATAATCTAGTCTAGTCAAGTCACTACTAGTAAAATGGTGTAAACTTTACCAGAAGCTTCTATGGAGTTTTGGAAACAAACACGAAAAGAAACGTTTCACCATCATTATACCACATACCCACAATCATGCAATGTAATTCAGCACTTAACGAATAAAATGCCACCAATTTTATGCACTTAACACTGAATATAACACAAGTTTTTGAAAATAATACAATGCGGTGACGCGATCTTTTTCGTTTTCCCGCCAAAACTCATATTATAATTTATTAGGCTCTGAAACTACTGAATCAATGCGAAAATATCTTTTCATCCCTTCTATTAGAAAAGAACGACTTGGTCCGCTTTTAGTTGCAACCAAAGAAGGGTGGTGTTTTCTATAAGAAACTTTTAGCGGGCAGTAATGAGTTTTTAATCCTCTTCATAAGTTCGCTGCAATTATCTTTGCCGCGCTCTTTTGAATTAAGAACATCTTAGTGTTCAACGCCAAAGAAATCGAACGCAAATATTGTCTGGCTAGTGCGACGGCACATATTCGAGCCGCCGCGCCGGCTGAATAAAAAAAAAACAAAATAAAAACGCACGAACTACAGCCTGCGTTTATCACTGTTCTTATAATACTTAAAACTGTAACAAAATTGTAAATTTTCATAATTGCACAAATGTCTCAAATGTAAATATAAGTTTTTAGTTGTTTTATTATTAGATACTATTTAATTTCAATTTAGTTTTTACTCTATGTTTTATTGGAAAAATACCAACTCAATTTCCTCATCGGACATCTTTTGAATTTGTATGGATCAACAGCTTCTCTTCTATGTGAACCTATATTTTTGCTATTGTTATCATGGGCCTCTAGGGCCGCGGTTAAATTCAACATTACTGTGGCGGCCGTGACGCTTGACATCCGGCGAACCAAACACGTTACACGTATGATTGTAAATGTACATAAAAAAGGTCGCTTCCGACTGAGATTGCAGTTAATTCCCCCAATTTGGCGAAAAAAACATGAAGGCAAAAAATTTAATAACTAACAATACTGAATCAAAACAATAAACTTTCTTATTTATGATGCACGTCTTATATTGAATTCTCATTTTAAAAATGTTTACATTGAGGGTAAAGTCTAAAATTTGTATTGAAACGTACAATTATTATTACTATTTTGTATTTTTAATATACATAGAAACATCGGTTCAATCAAATTAGCGTGATATCTTCGTTTCTCTAGGTCAATAAAAATGAATATGTTTTTTTCGTCATTGCAGGTGCCACGTAGTGATCTTCGGCCAACCGGTTGCCTTCAACTGTTACGAGTTGCTGGTACTAGCGGGAGATGATTAAGCGACAATTTAGACGTAATGGGAGAAATTAACTGTGATTAAAACGAAGAGAATTTGTTCAAATTCTTTGCGAAAATCGAGAGTCAAGTTGGTAACGACTTGCAGAATGTGAAGGGTGGGACACTTTGACGTTCAAATTTTACTATTTTTTTTTATGAGAAAGTAAGCATTCAATTCGAAAGATTGTCTATGCTCCAGTTTTGAGCACTTTGATGACCAATATCACAATTTTCTTATTCTTTTTCAATTAGCGATTAGGAATATATCTCGAAAATAACTTTCCTCTAGTTCGCACTAGTACCGGCATGCTAATGTTCTATCTCTTTACTTGATGAAGAAATGCTGCATTATCATGGGTTCGTAATACTATGACGAGCCTATTTGTGAGTAGTTTTACGTGCGATAACTTTTTGTTATGTGTTTTGTTTTGGGTTGTTTTTACTTTGTATCGTTTCTCTATTGTTTAAATAAAAAGCGTAACTTTAACAATAACTTTTTATTAAAAAACCTCCACCATAATCTCATTGAATACTGCACATTTGTATTTTTTTTATAATACTGAACTTAATATTTCGTCAGATTGTTCATTTTGTTTCAAGTTGCTTTTGGTCCGAATTGTCTGTGATTTGTACTCTTTCTAAGGTGCCTTTAGTACCGGAAAGTCGCACGAGGTCCCCCGTTTTGAATATATCGGTTGCGCTAGTTGCACCGACTATGCACGGCAGGCCGTATTCCCTGGCTATCACTGCACCTGAAATAAAACGAGTGTGCTTTAAACCACACGACTGAAGTAAAACTTCTTTAGTTTATCTCCATCTATCGGCTGGCATAACTTTGTTTTTGCTTTAACAATATTAATGTCGCCATTTTGACAATTGTAAGTTGTCATTTTACAGGACATACCAACATAATAATACAATTTTTTAACCTTGTTATTTTGACAATGAAGATTTACGTTAACCAAACGTTAACGAACAAATTTCAACTTCCGTTCGCCTCGCCAGCTTAATCCAAAGTCAAGCGTGCGTAAAAAAGTTTTACTTCAAAAACTCCACGCATTATTACTATGTATGGGATGTTTTGAGTCAAAATTATAAACGCTGCTATTGTGGATTGCTTTTCTAGACTAGCTAGGTATCTAAAGGTAAATCGGAATTACCACAATGTGACGAAAAATATCGATTAGAGAATAAAAATTTAAACCTTTATCTATAGTTTTGAAACTTTCATAAGTCGACCATTACTTTGCAGTACTATAGAATATTATAAAATCTTTGCATTCAATTCTTTGAAAAAATCTTGCTTTGCAAAAACTTTATTTTATGGATATAATGTTTAATTTAACATCTCAATAGTTCAAATTGGCGCAGAGATTAGGCGAGTTGCCTATCTAGATATGCACCCTCATAAAAATCATACAAAGGTAATTACCATGTGAGATCAGACCGCCGAGTTCAGTGACGATGCCGGACAGAAGCGGGAAGTACGGCGACCAGCCGATGTCGGTCGCGTGAGTGATCAGTATGTCGCCGTGCTGCAGTTGCTCGATCTGAAAACAAGTGTCGAGTAGATCCTAATAGGAATAGGATAATAATAATAATAATAATATGTGTGGACATCTCACACAACGCCATCTAGCCCCAAACTAAGCAAAGCTTGTGCTATGGGAACCAGATAACTGATACAATACTTAGATACTTTTTTGTTTGTAAATACATACATAGAATACAATACAATATGACACCCAGACACAGAACAAACACCTATGTTCATCACACAAATGTTTGTCCTGAGTGGGAATCGAACCCACGACCCACAGTTCAGAAGGCAGGGCTACTACCAACTGAGCTATCGGGCCAGTCATAAGAATAGAAAACAGCAGTGTTCCGAAATTATTTTTAATTTTTCACGGCAAGACGCAGTGTGTATGCATTTATATCAGCCCACTGCTGGACATAAGCCTCTCCCAAGGCCTGCCACTAAGCTCGGTCTTCGGCTCTACTCTTCCAGTTACTGCCAGCTACCTTGCGTATGTCATCGCTCCATCTCGCCGCAGGTTGTCTTACACTATGTCTGCCGATTCGCGGTCTCCACTCCAGAACATGTCTACCCCAACGGTTATCGGGTCTTCGGCAGATACGACCAGGCCACTGCCACTTCAGCTTTTTCTAAGCTTGCTAATTTGCTTGAGCTATGTCGGTAACTTTAGTTCTCTGGCATGTAATGACCTCGTTTCGGATTCGATCTCCCAGAGATACCGAGCATAGCTCATAGCTCGCTGGGCGCCAAAAGCGGTCGGATCGTGCAATAGTAGGTACAGCGAGTGCAAATTTGCCAACAAAACAAATTAAACCTTATAATGATTCACATCAAAATCTTCTGCGAGCAGACGCGTGGTTCCCTATTCATAAGCGTCCAAGATGGCGTTTATGGGGAAGGCTTCAGCAGTGGACGTCAGGCTGATGATGTCAAGTTCTTGGTACGTTTAGTATGTTTGTGATTAACCAGTCTGTTTGGCCTCTAATGACTCCCTCTGTGTTTCAACTAACACGTCTAGTTACATTGGTTATCATACCTCAGAAAGGTCCTTGACTACGCACGCCCTAGCGAGCACTTCTCCTCCACAGACCGAAGCCGCCTCGAGTTTCACATCTCCCGCCGTCACTAGAGGGCCTTTAGTTTCGAGTGGAGCCAACCATCCTTTGTTGAGCTCTGCAAACTTCAACTTGCACCATTTCGGGTAGTACTGATGCCGTTGGCTGGCTCTGCAAGATTTTTTTAAATTTTAATGTGCGCTTTATGAATAGGCCTTTAAAGTCATTAATTCATTGGCTAGTAAGCTTGTAAAATGTTTTTGACTTTGAGATTCAGGAGGCTAAACTAGGGTTTAAAAGACCACGGGTTTTTTACTAATTAATACAACTTTTAAATTGTAAGTGTAAAATGCTTTATTACGTGTTTTCTATCAATATTTTATATGAAATAAAATAACACTCACTTCCTTAGCAACGCAGGGTCTCTCGTGTCAATGTAGGCCTTGAGTTCTTGAAATCGGAAGAAAAAGACCAAGTCTTCGTGTGGCAAGTACCACTGTTTTACCATAAGCTTCCCCAGCCGAAGGAAAGCGAGCCTTATCTTGTGGATAGCAAGGATCAAATGTGCTTTCGTGCCTTCACGATGCCGCACAGTGCGCCGGCATATAGGCATCACCCAGCGAAGAACTTTCCTGGAGAATGAAAATAAAATCGTGAATTAAATTGATAAACCCATCCACAGATACTAATTAATATAAAAGAAAAACGTTTTGATAGTAAAATTCAAATTGATTGCTTGCGCTGTCGGGAGCAATATAGGATACAGTTCAGTTCATCCGGAAAATCAAGCGCTCATTTGGGTTAACGGGTAAACCGCGGGGCAACTCCGTCGTAATCTATGTGCGAAGATGCTACGAAACCCTCATAGCCTTTTTAACCGACTGCAAAAAAGGAAAAGGTTCTCAATTCGGCTATTATTTATTTTTTATTTCATTTATTTATTTATTCTTGGGAAGACCAATAGCTTTTTCTTACATCGTAAAAACATACTATGCACTAGGAAGCCAATTAAAGGTCCACGTCTAAATTATTTAACGTTTGTTACCTCAGAACTTTGGACTAGATAGATAGATAAACTCTTTATTGATACCAAGGTAACAAATACAAAAACAGGAAATAACTAATGCGTAGGTAACAATGGGCGGTCTTATCGCTAAAAAGCGATCTCTTCCAGAAAACTAGGTGATTTTTGATGATTCTTTTTTTTTTATTAATCTGCATTTCTACAGACACCTGGGTCCGTGCTTTTTGTTAGATAATTTATATTTATGAATTAAGCCTATTATTAACATGAATTTCTTTTTTATTTGAAAGCTAGTGCTTCCACCAGTCCAGGTTCAGTTCTGACAATGGCATCCAGTAAAAAACCTTAGTCTTATATTTGCATTAAGTATGATCTATCATACTATCGTACTAATAGTTACTACAGTAAACGTGTGTCGTTTACCTGGTGCTCGATTTCTGTGGACTCTTGAGCGAATCAATGATTTCTGCGTCTGTTTTAGACTTCGTCGTGTCTTCGTCCGACGCGCGCAGGTTCTGGAGTACTTTCATCATTTCTTCTGGGACTAGCACCCATGGTTTGGTTGACAGATCAAACTGAAAAGAAAGCCAATAAAATAGTCCAGAGTTCACTCATTCGTCAATAGCACTTTGACCGCTGCCGGTGGCCGTATATACGTTTCATCCAAAAGTTCGATAAATAATAGAAAAATTACTAAGCAGTACAAGCACTCCATAAACATTTCAATCGGAAAGTTTTCGATCCTAAATATACCTAAGAATTTTAAATGATATAAGCCTTCGGGCCTATATTCTAACCGTTAAGATAACCAATATCTTACTCAATATAAAGTAGGAAAATTTAGTTAATTTCTAATTTTAGCTTACGTTTTACAAAGTGTCAAAGCATATGTTTTTTTGTTAAAAGACTTAATAAAGGTTTAATATAGTAGCTATTTGACTGTGTCTTGTTGTTACACGTTATTATAATAAATATTGGTTAAATAAAGCTCTATTAGAATAGAATGGAAATAGAATAGAAAGACATTTATTCAATACTTGCCTAATAAACAAAAATAAAAACTAGCCTACTCAATAAGGAACGAGTGGAGGAAGGTGAGCCTCTAGGTCTGACATGACATAGGCACCATACAACTACGTACTGACCTCCATTATAGCCCTGTGCCCGTGTCGCTCCAAGAAGTTGCAGACTTCCAGGTACACATGTGGCAGGGTGCGGCGCAGCCAGGGCATGGCTTCCCGCGGGGACTGCGAGAGGAACTCCTCGCGCACCCCCGACTGCTGCAGCAGGCGCGCCAGCCGCGCCAGGGAGTTGGGCACCTCGGCCGACAGGACTTCGCCAGAGCTTAGTAACGCGCTGATTTCGTTGCAACTCTCGTTTGAGAAGTCTGATAGAACAGAAATAGACTGAAGTGATGGCTACCAACAACTCCTCCAATTCGTAACTTACTTCTAAATGGTTTATAAAGTGAGCTGGATACCTCTGTTCAGAGACCGACGTTGAGCATAATGATAATAATAACGCCCAACGATCACATACACAGATCCTAGACCCTTACTAGGATTCCTAGGGACCCAGGAACTACGAGGATCACAAAATCCAGAATCAGCACAAATGTTTGCGTTTTTATTCTGTGCACAAATACTTATCCTGCCGCGGGAATCGAACCCGACGCCTCCGGGTTATGAGCCGACCTGGTCAACTACGACACCACAGAGGCTGTCAATTTATTTTTAGTGCACAAATACAAATATTCGAGTATTCGGAGTATTCGGAGGCGGCAGGTTCGATTCCAGGACAAGTCCTGCCGTGGGAATGAGCTCCTCCAGGTTATGAACCGACCTGATCAACCACCACACCACAGAGGCTGAGCATAGTGATTTGTGTATTTAGTGAGTTAAGAAATGATTGCGAAAAGTACTGTATTCCAGTCTAAATAAAGATCAATCATTGTCAAAAGCCCTTTCTTATGTGAGGTTTTCTAGACCGGCTTCCCTTCGAAGTTATCCACCCTACTGATGTGCAGGTGTTCAAAATAAACCCTTCTCTCACCTGGCCGGCCCTCCAACAACACATTCATGGCAATAAACTGGCTGGAAGTGCTGGCAGTGCTTGTAACGCTGTGATGATACGCAAGCTTCAGCATAGCTTCCTCTGTGGCTCCAATAGCCTTCAGCAGTTCCGCAGGATCGTCACCTGCGTCTATTGACATCGCGTGTGCGTCTCGAATGGCAGCTTTCATACAGCGTTTTGATGTTAATAGAGACTGAAAATGAGTTGTGGTTAAAAGGCGTAAGTCTCGTGCTTGCTGATGTATTTAAAAAATTACAATCCTTGTGCTTAATTGCAGTGGCTAAATTATTAATTTTAATAATAAATATTGCTTGATAAATTGCTACTGAGTTATTTTTTCTTGTTTTGTCTTCGCTTCTTCGCTTATTTCAAACTCATCAGTAAGAAACAAAAATACATTACATAAAAATACAAAATAACTATTGAACAATATCCGCTAAACAACATTGTTTCGCGGATGTTGTTTATGTATTAGTAAGGCAGTTACAATATTAGTCTATACTAATATTATAAAGAGGAAAGATTTGTATGTAAGTATGTTTGTAACGAATTGGCTAAAAAGTACTGGACCGATTTTAAAAACTCTTTCACCATTTGAATGCTTCATTATCACTGATTAATATAGGCTATTTTAATTGCAAGAAAAAATAAGAATCCTTACTATAGAATATGGATGTATTATGCTAAATACTTTTTTTTATTATTAATTTTTTATTATTACTACTAAATTTTTTGGTCTAAATAAAATAAAATTACCTTTATCAGTAGAAAGATCATGTTAATTTTATGGTACCACCGCGGCCGGTTGCGATGTAAAGCGGTTGTTAGGATGCTATCGTCTGCCACTTTGTGGCCGTGCACTGCAAACTCTATCATGCGGATATTGATGTCTATATCCTTCGGCATTTGTCGGTACACAGACTGCAAATAACAAATATAATGAGGTTTTGGCGGGTACACGAAAAAAATCGCATCATCGCATCCAATGATCCAGTTCGTGAAAGGTCAAATTGATCCTGTGAGTTTTGGCGGGAACGCGAAAAAGATTGCGTCAATGCATTGTATTATTTTCCAAAACTTGTGTTATTTTCAGTGTTAGTGCATAAAATTGGTGTCATTCTATTCGTTAAGTGCTGGATTACAGGCGTGAGTGTGGGAAAATGGTATAATGATGGTGAAACGTTTCTTTTCGTGTTGTTTCCAAAACTCCATAAAAGTTTCAAGTAAAGTTGTCACCACTTTACTAGGAGTATGACTTTGACTAGACTATGACTTGACTTGATGACTTCGACTGTTACTTGACACATATTTGCGTGAAATATCATTAACTTGATAAATTATCAATTACTTGACACTGGCTAAATACACGGAGGTGTGGAGCCATAAATTAAAAAAAAAATTGATCCTGTGTGCCATGGGTCTAGTTTAGGGTAACTAGACACTAACCACTAACGGGCTAATGCTGTTAGTCTCTACCGACCTTTACGGCGTCACCGGGCGGGGTCAACTCACACTATGACCGCGTGCTAGTATAATAATGCATCTATTTGTCGAATTTTCTACGCTAAAACAATGTGCTTCCTGGCAATTACTATAATTGTAATAATAATATTGATTTTGCGGCTACTGCTTTGCAACTTACGTTGTACAAGGCGAGAGCACATCTATTGTGTGTGGTGACCACGCTGTGATCGTAGTTAGCCTTCGTCTTACCGACGATAGAGTCGATGCCGGCCGACAACGGCTCTTTAACGATGTCGTTACTCAATGGCGACATCGGCCGGGGGAGCACCTGCGGATAATAATGTTGTCGCTAAAACAAACCGTAATGTTTGCGAAAAAGGTTAAAATCATAACAACAAAATAACGTAAAGAGGTTTTGTAGTATCACTTTCTAAAAGTAACGTTACGTCGCTAGAAATACAGTTTAAATTCAATAAATCTGAGTCTAATTTACCTCTCCCGTATTGGCGAAGGTGATTAGTTCGTCATCTGACATGATGGGGCAATCCAACTCGTGAAGAAGTTCCTCTTCTGTCCATCGTTCTAGGGATGTAATGGGGCGCGCTTGGAGCAGGAATATTTCGTTCTGAAATGTATATTTTTTATGAACATTGCAGTATTTAACGTACGTAACTCGAAGCACGAACGACCCCAAAAATGCAACGTAGCCTTTATTTGCTTCTATTGTGATAAAGCAAAATAAAACTCAAATTTTGTGTAATATTGTGATAAAAAAAGTAAAACTTCTTTAGTTTAGCTCCATCTATCAGCCGGTATAATTTTGTTTTTGCTTTTTTTAATGTTAATGTAGCCATCTTATCAACTGTAAATTAACATTTTACCAGATATACCAACATAATAATATACATTTTTAACTTTGGGACCGGCTGGAGTGGACCACCCTCAACTTCCGTTAGTCTCGCATTCACCAGCTTTCTCCACCCTAAGTCAAGTGTGCGTAAAGATATTATTTCAAAAATATATTAGGAACACCTAACCTGATTAGAATTTCGAAAACTGTTTGGTATCTTTAGGATAAACATTTCTGAATATTCAGCATTGGCAATTTGAAATATTAATGATAATGATATTAATAAAAGGTTGTACAAGTCCTTACCCCTGTCAAAGCCCATTCGATATCCCTAGCGGCTCCCCACAGTTCTTCCTGCACTATCCCCACTCTCCCTAGCCTTAAGACCTCACTTTCCGTGAGACAAGCCACTCCTCGCTCCGCTTCGGATACGTCTTCCATCCCCACTCCTTCCCCAACCACTGCCACCCGTTGTTTCTTCTCCCCGAGAGTAGTGGAGGATATGGTAAGGTTGTCAGTCGAGAGCCCGTTTCGTCTAATAATGAACGTGTCTGGTTCTACCGCACCGGATACTACACTCTGTGGGCATAGTGGTTAGGGATATAATGGGAGGTATCGTTTCCTTTCATGAACTTGACCGAGGATGACATGTCCATGCTTCCTTTAAACAGCAATATAATATTATAGCTAGAGCTGCAATGCAAGTAAGCAGCGTCACTATTGCTTAGTCAGTTTGAAGACTAACCGTGTTAACAAATACATAAACAAGGCTTAGACAGACGTCATACGTATGTTTAACAATACAAAAAAGTAGTTTAACACTTATTTAAATCTTTTGTGGTTAAGCCGATAGCCTTTTGATCAAAAATTACTATATGCTTATAATGTATAAGCATAAGTAGTCAGTGAACAGTTTGCAACTATGATTGTGTCTTATTAGTAGGAGGAAATGAAAGTGTCAGAAAAGTGAATGGAAAAGGTAAGCCACTTCTACCACATAAGCCTCGGTGCTTATTATCTTTTACAATTTTTAATAATTCCCGTTTCATCTTTCAACATAGCATCATGAAATGGTAATTTTTCTAAAAGACACGTCTGCACCGCACAATTGACAGACAAGACTAAAATTAGATCGCAACGTGCACGCGCCTTATGTTATATGCGGTCAATTATGTGCAGTCGTTGCTTTCCCTATTAGAAATCCTCAGCGAATAGAAAATAGTGATGTACCTCTCCCAGGCCGTAGTTAGCCGTGAGCAGTAGGCGGCGCGCGTCGCCGGCTGCTGGGTGACGGGAGAATAGCACTCCAGCCACGCGTGCCTTCACTAGCGTCTGGATAACCACACCCCCGCCTACCAGGCACGGCTGACCGTTCTGTCTGTACAAACCCATTAATTAACTATGGAGACTATAGTCTCTAGTATAGAGTATTACATGGGATAATTTATGTCCAAATGCAATGCATTTGTGTATGTCACAGAAGAATAAAAGTACTAACGCCCAAAGATCACATACTTAGATCCTAGAGGACCCTAACTAGGTGTCTGTGTCTAGGGACCCAGGAAATACGAGAACCATGGTCCCTCAACACTCAAGACTCAGAACAAGTATTTGCACTTTTTTTCTTTGCACAAATACTTGTCCTGCCGCGGGAATCGAACCCGAACTTAGGACCTGTTAAACTTTAGCACTGACAGGCTTATGCTCTTATAAGTGTATCCAATTCAGCACTGTCTTACATGATGATGCAGATTTTCGCATAATCACCAAAATGGAGACAGTAGTGAAGTGATGAAACATTTTATTTAATATATGTTATAAATACATAGAGTTAGAATACTAGAAGGAGCACAATTTTTCGATTATTTGTAGGTAGAGTAATAAGGTTAGTGCAGCGTCCGCTGGAATCATAAACATTGCTACAGCGTTTCACCGGGTCTAGCAAAAAGCACCGCTATCAAAACTTTCAACATTCCAGTTAACCTTTGGACGTGAATTGACTGTTTTATAAATTATGTACCGCCTATTTTATAAAACAGTCAATTAAGGCTGTTATCGACTGTTTCGCTTCGACTTCATGCCTAATAATGCCGGCGTTGCGCAAGGTTCTATGCTGTCACCTACACTATTAATTCTACTCACTAATGATATCAAACGTTAATATAGTTCAAAAGTATCAGCAAAGTATCGTCAGCGCATCTAATGTTGCATTGCTCATATATAAAAAACACAAATAACTAAATGTCATTAGATTTGATAACAAAGGCAACTTCCAAAATAGATAACTTAAACGACCTAAAAATAAATTTAATATTAAAATATTGAAAGCCAACCTACCTGCGATAGTAAGCACTGGTAAAAGCGAACATGGAGCCCCAACACTTCTGCACGCCCTTCAATACGTCATCATCGCTGACGCAACCAAGAACGGTCTCGTTCTGTCCAGCCGCTGATAGCACCTCGCTGTCTTCTCCCACAGCTGTTCATAAATTACACATACACGTAAATTTTGTGGGAAAAGGGCTGTTTTTGACATCCATTTACTAGGTGGTAGGACTTTATTGCAAAGTTCGTCTAGGTAGGTACCACCGCTTTGCCAGTTATTCTGCCGCCAAGCAGTAGTGCGCAAGCACTGCTGTGTTCCGGTTTGAAGGGCATTGTAGCTAGTGAAATTACTGGGCAAATGAGACTTTATGATCTGATCTCACAGTTTAGTAATATTATTACTAGATTGTGCTGATGTCTCTGGATGACGTGCGCAGTGCAGTGTCACGCGAAACTCTATACTGTAGAGTTCCGAGTGACACTGCAGCTGATATGGGCAGCCGTGTCGTTTAACATCAGGCAAACGGCTAGCTCGTCACATCATTCCTTAACATTAAAAAAAAAAAATCCAATACTTCTAAGGATTTTTTTATTGTTTTGTTTTGGCTCCACACTTTTGTGTATTTAGCCAGTATCATCATTGATAATTTCTCAAGTTAATAATATTATATAATGTGTCAAGTCAAGTCACAGTCCAAGTCATCAAGTTAAGTCATAGTCTAGTCTAGTCAAGTCATACTCCTAGCAAAGTGGTGGTAACTTTACCAGAAGCTTCTATGGAGTTTTGGAAACAACGCGTATAGAAACGTTTCACCATCATTATACCACTTTCCCACACTCATGCCTGTTATTCAGCACTTAACGAATAAAATGCCACCAATTTTATGCACTAACACTGAAAATAACACAAGTTTTGGAAAATAATACAATGCGGCGACGCGATCTTTTTCGTTTTCCCGCCAAAACTCTCCTCTAAGGACTTAGCGATACATCGATGTGGTTACACCAGTGGGGTGATCACGGGACTTTGATTGCGATGCAACAGGAGAAAAATAATTCCCAATTTGAACATTTTCAAGTACTCATATATAAACTATGTATTACTAGTCAAATCCATACAAATATATGTTTTTATCCGTTGCACTCAAGGTCCATGATCGCCTAGCTGATGTAACACCAGTGTACAAGTAACACAGTAACTCTATACCTGTTTTTACACAACTGTGTAGCGTCTAAACGCGTTTCAATGCAAATTATGGAGAAAAGGAAAATTATTTGAACATTGAAACTTGGAGAAGCACATAGAATACTAGTTTAGTCCGCTCACCAAATCGCGTACAACAGCTATTTTATAAAATTAACTAGTTGCGCCCCGCGGTTTCACCCGCGGATAAAAAGTATTTTAATTATTTGCTCATCCCACGGGAACATTTCACTTTTCCGGGATAAAATGTAGCCTATATGTTAATCCAGTGTATAAGCTATCTTGGTACCGAATTTCACCCAAATCCATTCAGCCGTTTGAGCGTAAAGGAGCAACAAACTTACACACATACAAACTTTCGCCTTTATAATATTAGTGTGATAAATAAATATGTGTGGACATTTCATACAGCGCCATCTAGCCCTAAACTAAGCAAAGCTTGTACTATGGGAACCAGATTAAGTAAATAAAAGTAATTGGTTATCCTTTTAAAGGAGCGATAATAGTTGAATTGCGAAGAGTTCACCTGAATTGATATTACATCATGATCTAGCTCCAAATATTTTGCAAATTCTATAAACGAGTGTACTCAAATGATACGATAACCAATAAATGTAGGTACTCTTTAAATATACTACACCTTTTGCAATGCTCCTCGATAAATGTTAACCTAGGCTTTAAGTTCATGCAAACCATTTTATAATTGAAGGGGTGAGAACAAAAAGGGTTTAACTGATTTTTTTCACAAAATGACTTATGAGTATCGTTGGATTCAGCGTGAAATTATCTACGTAATAGTAAGTAATAATACATTCTCAAAATACCGAAATGAAGCTTAAATCTCGAGATATTGAGTCTAAAAACGGTTTATCTTTCACAGGAATACAGTTCGCTTAAAAACATTATCATAATTATTGTATAATATTATATTTTACAGTGATTTTATGATTTAGTACTATATTTAGTATTTTAAAATAGAATTAATACATTTTCAAGCAACTGAAACTCACATAAACCTTTTTTATTACCTTATAAGCACTCTACATTAAAATGAAGCCGTTGAAGTTTAAAGCCAATTTTCTCGAAACTATCAATTTTTCAGTTAAACCCTTTTTATTCTCAACCCTTCAATTGTGTCATATAATTTTACAACCGTTTTATTTAAAAGTGGAATAACAAATTACCTGAAGATCTAACCGCAAAGCGAAGATCCGGGCCAAGGTTCTCGTCTGTTGCTTTTTTCCTTAGATTGGCCATACTAGCCAATATCTGGTCCTTCACATCGCCCGAGATTTCGACTACGGCGAATAACGAAGATGCTCTGAAAATGTCAAAAAACTACACAAAAATACATCATCACATATGAAGGATGAGAATAAAAAGGGTTTAACTGTCAAATTGACAGTTTCGAGAAAATTTACTTTAAACTTCAACGGCGTCATTTTAATGTAGAGTGCTTATAAGGTAATAGAAAAGGTTTATGTAAGTTTCAGTTACTAGAAAATGTTTTAATTCTATTTTAAAATACTAAATATAGAACCAATTCATACAATTACTGTAAAAATACAATATAATTAAATGAATATAATAATATTTTTATGCTAAGCGAACTGTATTCCTGTAACAGATAAACCGTTTTTAGACTCAAAATCTCGAGATTTAAGCCTCATTTCGGTATTTTGAGAATGTATTATTGTAGATAATTTCACGCTGAATCCAACGATACTCATAAGTCATTATGTGAAAAAAATCAGTTAAACCTTTTTTATTCTCACCCCTTCATATATTATATACGTACGTAATGGTGGTCACAGGATTGCCCAGCTGAAAGGCCTATAATACATGTTTCAATGCTTAGGTTGGGTTACACTTGGAGTAATAATTTGTTTGCATTTGGGGGGCCAGGGCGTTCTCTTGGTTGTATAATAATTGAAGGGGTGAGAATAAAAAGGATTTAACTGATTTTTTGTACCAAATGACTTATGGGTATCGTTGGATTCAGCGTGAAATTATCTTCAATAATACATTCTCAAAATACCGAAATGAGGCTTAAATGATTGAGTCTAAAAATGGTTTATCTGTCACAGGAATACAGTACGCTTAACATAAAAACATTACTTTATTTCTTTTATTATATTATATTTTTACAGTAATTGTATGAATTAGTACTATATTTAGTAATTTTAAATAGAAATAAAACATTTTCAAGCAACTGAAACTTACATGAACCTTTTCTATTACCTTATAAGCACTCTACATAAAAATGACGCCGTTGACGTTTAAAGTCAATTTTCTCGAAACTGTCAATATGTCAGTTAAATCCTTTTTATTCTCAACCCTTCAATTGTAAGTATAGTATCTTGTCTCAATATAAGTAATGTTTTTATTTAGTAATTTGTAGTCAATAATGCTGGTAGCACATCTGCTTAGACTTTTTTCTTATATCGTTAATTTAAATAATGTACGTAATGCTGTTCATTGATCCTTAAAAAAATTAACAAAAAAAAACACTAAATGTAGTAGTAATTTTTAATGATTTGACGGTAATTCATTTCTTCACAAATTTTAACGTCTCTAAAGGAGAAATACCTAAGATATAATTTATTGCAAAAGCTCGTTTGTCATCGTAACTTACGTTTCACATTTTGCTTTAAAGTAGCTTTCTTCGTAGTTTTCATTCGCACCCTCTATTTCCGCAATGGCGGTTTTTAGTTCCGGGTTTTGCTCCAGATGAGTCTCTAATGCATTAACTGTTAGGCAGAACCCTGGTGGAACCCTATAGCCCTAGAATTTAAATATCAAAGTCAAAGGATTTAACAGTTATCTGGTTCCCATAGTTTTGCTTAGTTTGGAGCTAGATGGCGCTGTGTGAAATGTCCACAAATATTTATTAATTTTATTGCAAACAGGTTATTTTAGCAATTTTAAAAGTCAAAATGAGACTAGGTACCTACTTAAAATTAAGCTATTGTACTAAGTATTTAAAGTTGCAAAGAGCATAATATCAAATATTAGGTCTTTACCTATGAAATTGCCGTTTTGTTTGAAAAAAGTTAAAGTATTTTTTTTTCGAACTTATTTATTTCTTTTATTCAAAGTGATCACCCCTGCAATCAATGCATCTTTGCCAACGCTGTGGCAGTTTATGGATGCTCTTCTTGAAAAAATCAGCAGGACGAGAGACAACAAACTCTTCAAAGGCGTTTTGTACTGCCTCTCGAGAATTGAATTTTTTTCCCGCTAAAAAGTTGTCCAAATTTTTGAAAAAGTAATAGTCGGTAAGCGCAAGATCTGGTGAGTATGGCGGATGAGGGAGAGCTTCCAAACCCAACTCATGCAGCTTAGAGACGGTCTGTTGTGCAGTATGGGGTCGCGCGTTGTCGTGAAGTAGCAGTGGAGACGACCGATTGACCAAAGCTGGTTGCAGACGTGCGAGTTTCGCCATCATTGTGGTCAGTTCTTCAATGTACACATCTGCAGTAATGCTCTTGCCGTTTTGTAAAAAGCTATGATGAATCGACCAGCACTAGACCACCAAACTGTGACCATCTCCTTTCTAGGGGTCATTTTTCGTTTTGCACATTGCTTTGGTACCGAACCAGGATCTAACCAACTTGCTGAGCGCTTTCGATTGTCAAAAAGAATCCATTTTTCGTCGCACGTAACGATTCGGTTCAAAATTCCTTCATTTCTGTGCCTGTTAAGCAGCGCAAGGCAAGTCTCGACGCGTACGTTGCGCTGGCGATCGTTAAGTTCGTGGGGCACCCATCTATCAAGCTTTTTTATCTTGCCAATCTGTCGCAAATGGACCAATATTGTTTTGATGCTAACATCAAGAGCTGCTGCCAGCTCAGCTGTAGATTGAGATTCATCAGCTTCCACAATCGCCTTTAATTCATCATTGTTGACCAAAGTTTCCGGACGACCACGAGGTTCATTTTTCAAGTCAAAATTCCCAGAACGGAACCGAGCAAACCAATAACGGGTTGTACGTTCGTTTGTACAGTTCTCTCCGTAAACGTCGTTGATGTTACGTGTCGTTTGTGCCGCGTTGGTGCCACGACGGAACTCATATTCCATAATTACACGAAATTTCAAAGTATCCATTATGAGGAAAAATGTTGAAATGTAATGAAAATACAACGCTAATCAATAAACAAAAGACTTATATTGTAAATAGAATGTCATATTTTTAAAACAAAATTAATTTGAATTTAGAATTCATAGCCAATCAAAACTTTTTTTTGTTTGAAAAAGTCTGTACTGCAATACGGCAATTTCATAGGTAAAGACCTATTATTATATAGCAAGCCTAGGTATAGCTCGCGCTAAACTTTATCAGCCTTATTAATAAACGCGTATTAGTCTCGGGTTAGTTACTTTATCTTTTGTCCTTTTTTTGCTACTGAAATATTTAGCTGGATCGAAAGAGACAAAAGATGGTGTAACTAATCCAAAGCTATTTCGTGTTTATTAATAAGACTGTATGAGTTCTTGGAGGTTAGCGCGGATGCCTGCGCAGTACGCATATTATAGTTATTGTATGGCCACTTTTACCGTCGAATGCTGTTGAATAGACACAAGCCAAAAGAAAAAACATTAAATAGTTCCTCAGGCCACCGATTCGTGGCGCCACTATCTCTCTTACATCTCTGATTTTAGTGCATCACAAAACCCTGTATTCTTTTTACTAATTATGTACTTAATAACTATCAACCCAAAAGATATTCACTGGTTTTATTTCATTACTATAAATGCACTCAATTGTACCATGCGCAGTTTGGTACTCGGGCCTAACTTCCGAGAGCTCATAAAGTTTTGCGCCAACTATACAATATGTAAGTTAGAAAAAAAAGAAGTTCTTTATCCCATTACTGGTGCAAGCAATTCAGCACAATGCAGAACAGAAAGTAAGTAAGAAACCTATCCGAAGCTTCGATTACACCTGTAAAGAAGAAGCTACAAGAAACTTTAAAGTGATTTTTTTGTTTCGAAGATACGGTTACATTTACATCCATCTCTTTCCAGATAATGGCATTAGAAAAAACCGACAGAGGATTCAGTTATAACCATGCAAAGTGAAAGTAAATACCTCTTCTTTCTGCATGGCGGCAAGCAGAGCTAGCGAGGCCCCCTTCCCGCCTACATAGTCGGGGCAAGCGGCAGCGCGCTCCTCAAAACTAGTGCAATTTCCAACTGGACCAGCTTCCTTCTTACCGAGCCACTTTAGTAGACGCGGACGAGTAATCATGGATGGATCCTTTGTTACTAGAACAATAATGTCGTCGTATTTATGGGTCCTGCAGGCTTAGCACGGCATGTGGAGAAATTGTCTTTCCCCCGGTTTTTTCCACCTGTCAGTGAAAATAATCCCCCTCTCCACCTTACGTAGCACGGCAACGAGGAGAGGAAAGAAATATTTCCCTTTGACATTATGGTAGACATTATATCCCGCTACTCCCAGCTTCAGAGCACGGACTCGGAAGAAAGTGGATAATATTCTCTTGAATTGACATAAAGCAGAGAGTATTTATCTTCGACTCTTGTAGGTGGGTATAAGGAAGTCAAAGTGTTTTAATAGGCACAAAAATGTCGCGTGCCTATTATAACTATGTTTAATCGCGGGAACTCGAATTTTGGAGCGAAAGTTACACCGGGAGAAGCATTCGGAATACAAGTAATCCCTTCTAAATCCCGGAAAATGAGTTTCAATACAAAAAAAAATACATAGCGAAATATTCGTGAAAATACAATCATTAGTTTAGTTTTAATAAGGAAATAATTTAATTTACGTAATTAACTTAAATGATGCATATATTTTTTGAGTATATTTTATTATAAAATATATACATATAAAAATTTAAAATATAACTACTACACAATAATTAATCACGTTTTTCCGCTCATATTACAAACAAAATAAAATTTTAATATAATTTAATATATACTCACTTACTCTCACTCATATACATAGTAGTCGTTATATACTCTTTGATTAACACAAGGACACAGACTCAAAAACCTTATTTTTTCTTAATTTTTATATTTTGTCTTGAATCCCAGTATATTTAGCCGAACAATTATCGATGGTTTGATGGACTGAACAAAATATTGAAGCATGTAATGTCATTTTAGTTAAATTTTCTCGTACTGGCAACAATACGGTAGAGAAATCTAAAAACGCTACTCCCGCCGTTTATCCCCCGGATAAAGCTTTCCACTGTCGCGGCCATGCTCGCAGAGTGGAATAAAGTGACAGTGAGGATAAGTTTGTTATCTACTCCCTGGGGAGAAGTTATCCACCGGCCGTGCTAGGCCTGCTGGTTCCTCAAACTCACTCACGAATTACAAATCAAGATTTTTAAGTACAACTTCTTTACGCTTGACTTGGGGAGTAGGTAAGCTGGTGTATGCGAGGCGAACGGAAGTTGAAGTTGGTTTACGTAGATCTCGATTGTCAAGATAATAAAGTTAAAAATTTGTATTCTTATGTTGGTATGTCCGCTAAAATGACAATTTACAATTGTCAAGATGTTAAAATTAAACAAAGGAAAAAAAGTTATAACGGCCGATAGATGGAGCTAAACTAAAGAAGTTTTACTTCAGTCGTGTGGTCTAAAGTACACTCGCTTTTGTTTTGTTAAGTTACGGACCCGCGTCTTCCATTTCTCCCCATCAAACGCTGTTGCAGTTATCAATGACTGCCCAACTTTTATTTTGTCTTACCTGAAGATTCATACCCGAGTTCCAGCATTCCAGAGCCACTGTATCCGTTAACGTTCACAGCCAGCGTTCTAAGTAATGTTTCTTGTTGGAACGGAACGCCGCTAAAGTATTTACCTCCATTTTGGTTGAACCTTAGCACTACATTAAAAGATCTGGAGCTAGCTGAAACAATGTCATATTGGCTTCGTTAAAAAATAAATAGATTATTTGATAAAACAGTGATCAGTATCAGATTTAATACATTTTTAACGAATTGAGTCAGTATTGCGACTTTTCGAATGTACATTGAGCTATCCGGTATTGTAAAAAATGTATAAAACTGTTAGTTATCCCCATCCCGTCCTTGTCACAGCTGGGCAATGTTTTTAGAAATTTATTAAATTAAAAATTTTGTGTTTTAATACATAGATATAAAATATTATATTTTGAAAAAAATGTGATGTCACAAAATTTGGGACCCCTCCCCCCTCTTGTCACACAATGCCACACTTCATCGACTCCCTCCCTCCCCTTTAACGTGTGAAGTAATTTATGGATGACCCCTTACGTATAGTTACCGCTATTATACCGATACTCGATAGCGAGTAAAGCAATATTCATATAAATAAACTCGTGCTAGAAGTATAGAAACATATTTTTTTTTTTTTTAAACTTCTCATTTCCACTACTGAAGTAGAATAATTATTATTAAATGATGTAAATTACTAACTTACTGCCAATATTTATCGTATACACCTTCGGTATTGATCCAGGCCTCTCGCAGAAATCCGACATTACCAGGTCTGTAGACGTGACACTCTCTACAGAGAAGTTGGGGAATCTCACAGTTCCTGATATGACCCTGGAAATTTATAGCCTTCTTGCTTAATACCAATTACAACAATAGGAGCTGTACTTGCGTAGATTTCTTGTTATCGCGTAGACAAATTACAGTTAATTGAAATCAACTCTTAAAACGTCATCACCTATGTTGCGCAGTGAATATTTTTCGGCTGACGATATGATGAGATCATCATCAGCCGAAAAATGTTCACTCTGCGCCGACTTCTCACTTGTTACTACTTTCCGCATTCAAACGATTATGATGTTGACGATATGCTTTACCGAAAGTAGGACTTTATGTGCACGTCACGTTGTTATGTTTATTATCATGTTGTATGTTGTTATGTCGCGTTGTTGTTATGGGTAGAACACTGGAATTATACACAACTATATTGCTACGGCAAAAATTGTTTGTGCCGCCACTTTCTATTTATTTGCATTGTGTAAAATTGTATTGTAATATTTGTATAAAATTTACTACTTTCATCATTAATTTTAATAAATCAATCAATCAATTATACGCACAGTTTTCATACGTCTATCACCCTAATTTAACATATTAATGCCCTGAATGAAAAAATTAGGCGCCAGGATGGATCCCTGTGGAAATCCAACATTATTATTTTAGCGGCTAGCTACTAAACAATTAATTTTAGTGTTCATGCCTGTGAAACCATAAAACACGGTTAATACTTATATAACAGTTAATATGGGAAGACAATTGACTTACTGAGTGAGCACATTCTTGTATGACAGACATGTAAGTTGCACCATGGTGCCGTCAGTTGTCGCAGCCAATAAACTGATCGACCTTCTAAGGGCTTCGTAACCGTGCGGCGCCCAGGCCCGCTCCCTGACGCCTCGCGTTTGTAGATACACACTCCTGTCTACGGAACCCTCCTCGTCATATGAGAGGAATCGCCCTTGCATGGAACCGAATTGTATCCAGCTACCATTGTTCCATTTACCTCTGGAATTTAATAATGTATTTTTGTTAAGTTTTTCATGAGTATTATTATTGTTAAAAAGTTTGAGTTTAAAGAAGAAGTGAAAACGGCGCAAGGATAGATTATAATAGTATAGAAAATGTATCATTCATTGTATACACATTCTGCAGATGTCAAAATTGAGTTAAATATTAATCAAATATTGTATTTAACTACTATTAAAAATGTACAAGTAAATATTATTTTCTTAAAGTAGGTTAAAAATTATTGCAATTAAAAAAAAATAAGAACGGTATATCAATCACGCAGTAACATGCTTTTAAAGTTTTTGGAGGAGGCATCGCCTATCAATTGCTCTTTAAACAGAGATCGTGTGGAGCTTCCTCACAGCTACCGTGGAGGCATAATTTGTGACGTCACATGCCAGAGATTGTGTATAGAGGTACCAAAGCTTAATAATGAAGTAATAATTACTGACGTCACTGCGTGTTTGCGCTATCTCTTTCTATTCCTGTATTTTAAAATGCTTGTATCTTTGTAATTGAGATATTTAATTTTTATATTACGACTGTTTAGTTTGAGGAATATCGTTATTTATTTAATAAAAAATATAGCTGTCAAATATTGGAGCGCGTTGGTGAAATTTTTAGTTAATTTCAGCACATACTATTTAAAGAAAAGAAATTACAGTACAATCTGCTTATACCTACTTACAGGAACCACTTTATAAAGAGAATAGTTACTTATAGAGATTGTGCCGCATGTCATTGATTCACAATCTGTCCACCTGCATAGACTTAATACAGTTATCAATTACCTAAACCTTATTATCATATCCGTAACCTAACAGGATTTATTGATTAATTTTTTATAGACAGTAAGGGTTTACCTAAAAGCCATCACACGAGGTTTTCACGGTAGGTTTTTATTCATCAAACCTAAATCTCACCCTAGTGTTTGAAATAGCACACAAATAATAATTGTGTGCTGACGATAACGTCAGACGGTTTTTGAAGAAAGAAGGAAAGAAAAAAAGTATTCAACACTCACTTACAAAAATAAAATAAAAATTACAAGAATATACATACAAACAAAAGTTTGTATGTGCGTATGTTTGTTACTCCTTCACGCTCAAACGGCTGAATGGATTTGGATGAAATTCGGTACCAAGATAGCTTATACACATTTAGGATTAACATATAGGCTACATTTTATCCCGAAAAAGTGAAATTTTCCTGTGGGATGATCAAATAATTAAAATACTTTTTATTCGCGGGTGAAGCCACGGGGAGCAATAGTTAAATATAAACAGTACCTAGTTCAGAGTATATAATAAGAGAAATAAGAGTAGATATAGCACGGAAGCAGTGGTATCGAAAAGGGCTTAACTCATACCGGTGTACTCAACACCTGATGCTGATTTTCAGTTAAGCCCTAAGGTTAAGTTAACGTTTCTCCAATAGAGCCGTTTTCTCTTCAAGCATAGGCACATTAAATGATGGGCAGTTTGGACAAAAAATTGTGCGTACACCCGGAGCACTCACGCTCACTAAAAAGCTTCTTGCGGCGGCGTCGTGTGTCGGGTCGTCCTCTTCCCTCAAATATGGTCGAGGATGGAGATGGCTGGAGCATGCATCAAGCTCGTGAACGGGTGCTGCTTGCGGAAGCTGGTTTGCTCGTGGTGTATGCACAATTAGAAATAAGTATTTATGTTTATGTATGTTCTTGTTATTGGCTGTATTGTCCTTTCTGTATTATGTATGTCATGTTAATAATAGGCTTAATTCATAAATATAAAAGTAATTTAACAAAAAGCACGGACCCAGGTGACTGTGGAAGTGCAGATTAAAAAAAATGATGGGCAAGTCATTATCTTGATGGTAAAATTAATAATAATATTACATGATACTTACAGCAAGTGAGACCATTGGGTGTCGCGCCACGGTTCGACCGCCAACGCCTGCGCCGCTAGTTGGTTGCTCCACTCTTCTGGGTGACGCACCGCCGCTGTTGCTCCCACCCAACTGTTATAAAAGCAAATTTTTAACGTTAAAAAGTCATATTTTATTTGGTCTTATCATCACACTTTACACTAATATTATAAAGGCGAAAGTTTGTATGTGTGTATGTTTGTTACTCCTTCACGCTCAAACGGCTGAATGAATTTGGATGAAATGCCATGATAGCTTATACACAGGATTAACATATATGCTACATTTTATCCTGGAAAATTCCTATAAAAAAACAATATAAAATACTTTTTATCCGCGGGTGAAACCGCGGACCGCAACTAGTAAATTATATATGACGGCGGCGACGTCCAGTTGTAAACTCTATGCGCAGCGGGCAGTGACCGAGCACCGTAATTTACCCTATGGTAGCATTTAAATCTATTACAGTGGCAACACCGGTAACTGTCATCGCTCCCCCACCCATCTGGCTATAAAAAGGGAGCGCTCGGTGTACTACGGGGCATTCCATATCTCTATCTAGTTTGTGGGGCATTCTTGCTCCGGACACGGCCAGGTGCGCACGCTGAAGGCCTATAGTTCTATAGTTTGCAACCCAGCATAACCCTGAGCTTATATATACATGTGTATTATATACGGGACGCTCTAAAAAGAAGGAAATAGTAAAGAGAAAGAAATATCGAGTGGAAATTTTAAGTTCTTGGATAGCAATTTTCGACAAAAGCTTGGTAATTTTTTATATCCCTACCTAGCATTTATTAATTTAGGTTCTCTCAAATGTTATCTTTGTTTAAAACTTTATATTTGTTACCTACATTGTTTTTTAGTTTGGAACTTTACTGTCCTATGTATGGATTTGACAGTTTGAATACGCAGTTTATGTGCATAGTTAGTATGAAAAAATTTCCTGTTGCATTGCAATCAAAGATTTGTGATCACTCCCCAGAGCTTCTCGTTCCCAGTTTTTGTCGTCCTGTCGGTGTGCCTGGTAGCTTGTAAAATTATTACCACCAAGAGTAGCCCTATGTCTTTGAAAGAGGCTCAAATAAAAAAGCGTATAATATACACGACTGAGAATAAAAGTGCAAGTGGACTGAAGAGTGAAAGAGAGAGATATAAGTTATAAATAGGTGACTCAACCATTCGAGAGCACTAAAACATATACTTACATAAGATTGAGAGTAACATGTTGTATGACCCCATCTCCTTCTCTAGCAAGAAGACCATTAAATAGAATCCTGAGTCTAAGCTCCGGTTCTAGAACTTGAATCTTCAATCCGTTGGCGCTCCACCCACCGGGAGTATTTTCCCACGCGCCAACTGCTGATTCCGGGCTTTCTTAAAGAGAAAAGTTAGAATTTGTACAAGACGTCGGTAACCTTTACCTACCTAGTAGATTTTTATTACTAGTAAGTAAAAGTATTACAGTAAAAATGTGTGATAAATCCTACTTCGATTGCGTCTTATGGCACTGAGACGTGTCTCCAACAGGATGGCTTTATTAGTAAGCCTAAAATCACGCAAAAGCTATGGAGAAAGCTATGGTCGGGGTTTCTTTGCGAGATAAGATCCGAAATTAGGAGAACTAAAGTCATCAATATACGTTATAGCAAGTAGAAATAGCAATGAGCTGCTCACATATCGCTCACAGAAAAAGCGTGAGGAAGAGGAAATAAAGGTTCTCGAGTGGCGACCACGAGCAGAAAGACATAGATTAAACCAGCCCTCCACTGGATGGACCGATGACCTGATAAAAACCGTGGCCAGCTGCTGGATGTAATATGCAAGCACTCACTTGATTCTAAGTGGCGCTCTATGTGGAGGCCTACTTTCAGCAGTGGACGTCTTCAGGCTAGTAATTTATTACCTTTAATTACCTACGCTATTTGAGAGGTGTGGCTGTTTTAAAACAGCCACACTTCTCAAATGACGATAGCCTCCGTGGTGTGGTGGTTGAGCAGGTCAGCTCATAAACCGGAGGCGGCGGGTTCGATTCCCGTAGCCGAACAAGTATTTGTGCACAGAAAAAAAAGCACAAATACTTGTTCCTAGTCTGGATGTTGTGGGACCATGGTCCTCGTAGTTCCTAGATCTCTAGACACAGGGAATCCTAGTTAGTATCCATAATCTATCTATGTCATCGTTGGGCGTTATTATTATTATTATAAAAACAATGCGCTTTCAGCAGAGAGGAACGTTGAACTTCGTTTTAACATCCCGTTTCTTTATTGGTTCTAAATAGACTTTCGTTCATGCCAAGACGTTGATACATGGTACCTACAACTACACATGGTACACTATTGATATAGAATTTTTACTTACGAGGCAATTTATAAGTAGTTCCATCAGGAAGTCTGACATATAGAATGGTTTCGGCAAGCGGCTGCCTTGCACATAGCTTCCTGATCACCAGGAATACAGCGGTCCCGTCAGGAGCCGTGGCCCGCACGGTCACGGAGTCCCAACCTTCTCGTTGGTGTGGACGCGCCTCTTCAAGCACAGGATGGGGTCGCAGCCGGGCCTTCCAACTGCGGACCGCGTAACGAGCACAAAGTAGTTTTAGAGGATAGTTCCAACCTGAAATGGTGTCAAAATTATATTTCAACAACATAATCATTACTATAGTAAATATCATTGAAACATACTTTTTTATGTAACATATTCAGATTCTATTAACAAGGATTTTATTTTATTTTCAATCTAAGTAATTAAATAAATTATTATACTAGAAGGGCAATTGCATTGCAATTGCAAATTTGACCATTTACTATATACGAATACTTACTAATATAACTAATATATGCTTAGTAAAATAATTTTAAGTGTCGATTATAATTTTGACTTGTAAGTATTAAAAATAGCCTATTTGCAATAAATCTTTTGACTCTACTCTAAAAAATTTAGTTATTATCTACATTTACTCTGAATACAACAATAGAAATTACACTAAATTTAAATATATAAATATAAACTAAGAAAAGCTAAGAAAATACTACCTACTATTTTCTTAGCTTTAATAAATCAACCTGTACGGCATTCGCAACCGATCTCGTGTAATAAAAAAATTTGAGTAAAATTAAAACAAATTACACGAACACAGTTGCAAGTTTTAAACAAGGTCAAACAACTATTATTCAACAATTTCATCGATAGTGATAACAGTATAAAATAATCGATAGGTTTTAAAAACTCACCTGCTTGCTTGTAGTTGCCGTGTTTCGGCACGGTTCTTCTAAGCAACAAGTACGCCACTATGGCCGAGGTAATCAAGCCGGCTTGGAGGAAAACATCGAATATGTCCATGTCTAGAAGCTATTGCACTCTGTGTTAGCAAGAACTTGCAACTAGCGCCGACTTCTGGGAGTCTATCTGTACTGGAGAGACAACTATGCACCCGCAGCGACCGCAATATAATGAAAGATACGCGGTATTTACCAAACGACCGTATAATTATGTGGAGCTATAGTAATAATCAAGGATTATCTAACAGAGCTATACGGCAGATTGATAACTGACAGCGTTGGCACGTACCCGATGATTAAACCCGCTTTATTATCTTGCTAAGTAATAACGATAACTTATTAATATTGCACATTTTACAATTTGGTTTACGGTTATATAAATAAACTAGCTTCTGCCCGCGGTTTCGCCCGCGTGGCCTATAGAAAACGGAAAAGATTTTTTTATCTTAGATAATTCAACGACCCGTTTCACTATTAGGGGTAGAATTTCAAAACACCCTTCTTAGTGGATACCTACACTTTACACAAAACACACCCTCCAAATTTCAAGTCTCTAGGACCAGCGGTTTGGGCAGTACGTCGATATGTCAGGACTTTGAATTTTATAAGTATAGATTGTCATGACATTCAGTCCTTACTTTTAGACACATGATTTCTATATTTAGATATTTATCTAGACAAATTATTCACAGATGCTGATTAAAACGGTATTGTACATTACAAAAATATTATGTTTAAATTCTTTTGATATCACATTAAATCAATCAAAATACACTACTATGCTGCATCTACGTATATTATACGTAATTATTACAATCAATCCCGTAACGTGTTTATAAAACGATATATTTGTATACCTAAACGACTCTAGGCAATCATTTTAGCCGGCGTCAAGGCAATCGTTGGAGAACAAGGTCGTGGCACTTAAAGCGATGCGAGATGAGGACTAACCGTGTATTTTGTTATCAATGCGTCACTGAGAATGTGTTACTGACGCTTCTGTATAGCAAACGGTGACTTTGAAGGAACGAGTTTGGTAAGATTGAAAAAAAAAATTTGTGGATATTTCACACAGCGCCATCTAGCCCCAAACTAAGCAAAGCTTGTACTGTGGGAAGCAAATAACTCATATACCTTTTGTTTTATAAGTACATACATAGAATACAATATAACACCCAAACACAGAACAAACATCGATGTTCATCACACATACATTGTCCTGGGTGGGAATTGAACCCACAACCTACAGTTCAGAAGGCAGAGCTACTACCGACTGAGCATCAGGCCAGCCAAATTATATTGCCTTCGAAGCTAAATACTACAGGTAGACCTGCTGGGCGATCGCGTAACTCGATTGCAACCGATAGAAACACAAATTTGTGTGGATTTGACAGTTTGACTACGCAGTTTATGGGCATAGTTAGTATGGAAATTTCTCCTGTTCCATTGCAACCAATTTTTCGTGATCAACCGCCCTGGCCCCTTATCTACACCGCATTTTAAGTACGAAACTACAATTAGGTACATCAGCGGGCAAAGCAGGCCAGGCCCATCCTTATTAACGCGTTAGAAGAAAAGAGATATGCGTTTGAAGGCGACTAGCGGCTTGCAGCTGTACGTTAGCCGAATCGCACTTTATTGCAATGTCACAAGAGTTGCTATTTATTTAAATGAAGTGGATATAATATCTTCTGTACAGGACTTGCACTTCGTACTATTATATATTCTGTGCCTACAGTTTAGGATATTCTGTGACATGTAAGTAATTTATGACTGATAAACTACGAAGAATTAAAATAAATATTTTTGTAAATAATACAAATATATTGCAATACAACATAACAAATATGATGTGACAAATAGATAGGTAAATATTAATAACACATCAATAAAATAATAATAATAATACATGGATCTTATAGTATATGCATGATATATTTATTCTGTGACACCGGTCCATCGAAATTTCATTAATTCACAACTAAAAATCGTTGATGATAAACAATCACATATAAAATGACTATTATTCCTTTTTTTCTATAAATACCTACATGCGTATCATTTAAGTATTATAATTATATAACACAACCTTATGTCTTCTCAAGTTTGGTTTTCAGTAAATCACAAGTAGGTAGAGTTGCACTAGTATGTAAGGTTTATTTCATTCCTGCATATTGTCAATTTCATTGGTGTCATAATAAAGAGTTATATATCTAGTTATAACAGCTTAATACTTGTTATGTTTATATTACAAAATTATAGACCGATACAAAAATAATATATTAATAATAAAATAATATAATTTATGATACATAAGTTTTGAGCAATTAAAACAAAGTGCTTAAAGCGCAATAAATATTCATGAGCCGCTTTATCAATACCTCACTTTTTTATTAATAAATAATACATTATTAAAACAGTTTGTTTAACCACGAATTAATTTTCCATCTATGACCTAACCAAAGTATTTCCATACTTTATTTTTTACTAAATACATTGCTTAAGAGAATGGAATTATACTTTGTTTAAAAATTAAAATAAATGCAATTAATGTAATCTTTTATCGGTAGTCAATAATTCATAATAATTTAGTTAAGTATTAATAAAAGAATAAAACTCTGTATGGTTGTAAGAAAAATGTTGAAATGCAAAAATGTTATTTATCTGCCTACATATTATTCTGTGGTCAGTTAAAATGGTAAACTAAAATAAACAGTGGATAATTACGCCATCAATTTTTTTTAAATATTTTCTATGTAATCCATCCTGTATAAACCCAAGCGACCAAATAACTCGATATAGCTTACTGTTAATACAGCGCCATCTTGTCAGCATTGACGAGAAACAAAAAATTATTGCTATTCTTCCACTACACAATGTTTAAGGCAAGGCGGAAAGTACAACTTTAAAGAAATATAAATAAGGTGCCAAAATATACATTATAATGTTTCTACCCTTTTTAGAATTATGTGTGATGGATTATATACATATCATCCTTCTTATTAATAAACGCTTCCATTAATAAATCCATATTTTTTACATGTGCCAGTTTTTTTGGTATAGATTAGTTTAATGAGAGTTTAATAAGAAGGTACGATGTTTGCATTATGCTACTATCATAACATTAAGCTATTTAAAAATCGATGTACTCGTTTTCTTTTTTAAATATAACATTATTAATAAATATTGCCTCTAATCTAAGCCTCGCTATTCGTATAAAAATGCCAATTTTTGCTATAATTATAACAATTACAATGTCAGTCTGCCTTGTATTTTATATTAATAATTTCACTTTACTCTGCTTTCTGTTTCACAGGTTCCAACTCTTCTGGGTTTTCGTCCATACTGGCAGCGTTGTCAGTACGGGTTTTGTCTACAGGGTACAACCTGGGGAAGAAATTTTTGTGAAGTCAAGTCGTCATTATATATCACAATATTGACTGGCCCTATAGCTCAGTTGGTAGTAACCCTGCCTTCTGAACAGTGGGTTGTGGGTTCGATTCCCACCCAGGACAAACATTTGTGTGATGAACATAGGTGTTTGTTCTGTGTCTGGGTATTATATTGTATTCTATGTATGTATTTACAAACAAAAAGTATCTAATACAAAAAACTTACCATCTCTGGTACAGATAGACTAGGAAGACGAGATCATCTCTGAAGCATGCGACGCGGTGCGCAGTCGGCATGGATATAATGAAGGCGAAAACATCGTCTATGAATGTATTAAACGCCTTGTACATGAAGGCTCGCCAGGGAAGCGCCGCCACGGAACGCAGCCGATAGTTCACGAATAGTTGCGGGAGCATGAACAGGAAACCGAACGCGTACACTCCGTTGACGACGCTATGTAGCGCCCACGAGTACCAACTGGAAAAAAAGAGGGAATTTTATTTCAAGTGATACATTTTTACGGTTACTTATAAATATTGCTTAATATCGATTAACCTCTGCTCAATATAAAAATGCAGAACGCAATTTAACTTAGTAGAGACTGTAGTCTAATACCAAATCAAAAGGGTTTGTAATTTTACACATTTTGACATTTAAGAAGCTGCGATTTATTTATTATATTTAAAGTTGTAAATTTAAAAAATACGATACTAACTGTAAAGGTATAGCAACATGGCTTCTATACCGACACCATAGTATGGGTAGATACGTAAGCCATTTTGCCATGATGTCATGACCATCTTCTATCCTACTCTTAGGGGCCGTTCAAGTATTACGTAAGCACTATGGGGGCAGGGGGGGGTCTTTGCTTTGCTTATTTTGGATGACATGGGTAGGGGAGTTTAGATGATGATTACGTCATCGGTAGTTATTTACCTTTTTACACGAATAGCAACTCTCACATTGTCTTTGCTTGAAACATTAAACATTATAGTCATAATATTAAAAAAACAATACATTAATTTAAAAATGTTTACGTAAGCATGGGGGAGGGGGTAAGAGCTTTGCTTACTTTTGCTGACAAGGGGGATGGGGGGTAAATAATTGTAATAAATCTGCTTACGTAATACTTGAACGGCCTCTTACCTCTTATGTGACTCATACATTGTGTGAATCATACAGCCACGGCGGCACAGTGGGTATAGCAACATGGCTTCTATACCCATACCATTGACTATAAATTCACTTGACCAATGATACAACTTCCCCGCATACGAAAAATAGTAGTTGATTTCCACTACTAGCCTTTGCGAGTACGTCAGTTTCGTTTTGGATTTGCGCGGAGGAACAGCTAACGAAAAAAATCACAGAACATTAGAAAAACGAGTTATGCTCAGGGAAATTGTGCGGGGAGAATAGCAAGACGTCTGGCTGTGCAAAGGACGGCATATCATTCCACAATTAGTAAACAATTTTCATATGTTAATTAGAGAAAACTTAGTACATCTATTTTGAAATTAAAAACGAGCATTATGAGGAAGAAGAAGCGGGAACCCGTTGATGTCCTACTCTGTTCTTTGTAATTTCGTATGACGTTGTCTCGTTTTATCCTTGCTCTTGCGTCATTATCGTGATCAGCCAATCGCAAGCATAGAAAATGCCTACAGAATAAGTAATATGTAGTACTCTGCTGATACCTCGCCCTCTGCTCCCGCTAGTGAGTCGTGTTTTTAGGATTATGTTCACAAGCTATCAAGGGGCTTTATTATCTTTGACCCACACATACTTACATGTTGCCATGATGTACATCTTCCATCCTTCTCTTACCTCTTATGCGGCTCATACACGAGCGAGTACACAGCCCAGGCAGCACAGAGTGGGTACAGCAACATGGCCAAGTACCGCATGGCTTCCGCGTCAGCTTGCGCGGTACTCCGCTCGCCTGCATCGGCGCTAGTGTCGCGCCACACGCGTACTCTCCACCCGGACCTTGACACTCGTAAGTGCAGGACCTTTGTTACTTTCCATAGCTGGAATGGAATGTAAAAGATTCATTTTTGTTGAGGATACCAAAAACTCTTAGAAATATAACAAAATAAAATACTGATTTCATGTGTTAGCCTATGTTCAGCAGTGGTTATTAAGCTGATGATGTTTTTGCAATCACTAAAAATGGCTAAATATTGCAATGCAAATTAAGTCATTCCGCTTTAAGTTTCGGCGACCAATCTCGTGGTCTGCTATGGCGTCACTGTTGGATGACTTTATAGCAGCAATTATGAAATTAAAGACATCCAGGTTCTAAAAAAATAAAAATAGTATCGTAATTAATGTCTCACCCCTGTAACATGCCTTAAATTTACAGTGGCATAGGCAGCAGCTGGTGCTTTTTCATATGTATTATAATAAGCTAAAAAATTCTGATTGTGCATTTTTTCCAGTCATTTTTAATTAAAAACAAAACTACAGAACCAATTTTGATAAAATTTCTATGGAACCAATTTGAAGAATCTTATCATATAATATATCAAATAGGTTATAATATGATGGAGAGATAACGTAACAAACAAAATAATATGTTACAACAGAATTGAAAACCTCTTCCTTTTTGAAATCGGTTGAATCGTACCTCTATCACAGCACTGATGCCAGCGGGTACCAACACCAACATAGAGGTCTGCTCGTCCATTAAATAGAAGAATATCACCATCTGCGAGAAAGCGCGCCAGAACACAGTGCGGGCCGAGAGTCCGGCCAAAGAACGCTTGCGACGCCAGAACGACACGTCATTTTTGAATGCGAGGAAGTCAAATAACAGCTGAAAACAGAAATAAATTTATACATACATACACTGTAATTCTAACACAAGAAGAGAATTACATTTTCAATTAGCCTTCATAAATCTACATGACGTCAAAACATTGCGGCACAAACCATAATTTAAAAAAACACAGTAACTATGCACGCATAAACTGTATTTTGAAACTGTCACATCTATACAAACTATAATTTCAATCGAGGGAAATATTCGCCAAACTTTTTTAATGCTTTAATGGACATACATTTGATTCATTTCACCTGATGGCAGAGTTCGAAAGGATAATTACCGCGATGACTAAAGATGGATAATTATCCATCTTTACAATAATAATTAATAACCAAAAATTGCGTTGTGAAAGTGAACAGTATTTTTATTTCCGTACTTTCGTATATCGGAACGCACGAAGTGTCAACGTGCCGCGCCTGCGCCGCCCCGTGGGGATTTCCCTTACCATAAAAATTCAGTTCGGATTTTTTTTTTTTTTTTTTTTTTACTTCAAACTTGTCTAGCATTTGACCACGCTCTCACCTGATGGGAAGTGACGATGCGATCGAAGGTGTAGCATGCTAGCCAAGTAAATACCTATTCACTCTTCTCTTGAACACGCCCGGGTCATATTTCGCCGGAAACACAGACGCTGGCAGGGCATTCCATTCCTTAGCCGTTCTAATTAAGAACGTTGAGTCAAATCGCTTGGTACGAATGGGTGGTATTTCGACCACAAAAGGATGGCGCTTAGCCGAGCGTCTAGTAGTCCGGTAGTGGAATGGTGATGGGAGAATTAGATCATGCAGTTCTTGAGCGCATTCACCGTGGTGTAATCTGTAAAAAACCGACAGACTTGCCACCTTACGTCGATGTGCAAGGCTCTGGAGCCTTTCACCAACCAAAGTGTCGTCGTCAATGAGCCTTTTGGCACGCCGTTCAATCGAGTCCAGAGCCTCAAGCTGGTACTTGGCAGACCCGTCCCACAGGTGGCAGCAGTACTCCATACACGATCGGACTTGTGCTTGATACAGATTTAGAAGCTGTCCAGGTGTGAAGTACCGCCTTACCTTGGACAATATGCCGAGTTTTTTTGAAGCTACTTTGGCTTTGGACTCGATGTAGGATCCAAAGTTTAGGTTTGACGTGAGATCAACACCCAAAAGCTCAAGATGGTTTCCTAAACTTACAGATACACCACGGAATGAAGGAGCCAGATGGAGTGGGCTCTTTTTAGCAGTGAATAAACACGCCTGTGTTTTTGCAGCATTGAACCTAACCAAGTTAGCATCGCCCCAATCGGACACGGCTTTCAAAGCCAGGTTCATGCGCTCAACCATAGCCTCTCTCTCAATCCGGACATCGTCACCACTGGCTCGGGCACTGGATGTGTATCTTTCAACAACAGTACTATCATCTGCATACCCAAAGGTACCGGGCTTTAGCAAATCATTGATGTGGAGTAAGAATAGTGTTGCTGAAAGAACTGACCCCTGAGGTACACCAGCATTAATAGCTAATTGATCGGAAGAGCAGCCATCAAGAACTACTCTAAGCGATCGTTCCCTCAAAAAGTCTGATATCCAAGTGCACAAACCAGCAGGTAGTCCGTAAGATGGAAGCTTATTCAGAAGACCGTCGTGCCAGACCCGATCAAATGCCTTAGAGACGTCTAGAGATACAGCAAGTGCCTCTCCATGCATCTCTAAGGCTTCGCTCAATATGTGAGTGGCATACGCGAGAAGATCCCCAGTGGACCGGTTTCGGCGAAATCCGTATTGCCGGTCACTGAGGAGATCATTGTCTTCAAGGTATGCCAAGAGCTTGTTGTTAATTATACGCTCCATACTCTTACAGAGAATTGAGGTAATTGAGATGGGTCGATAGTTGGCAGGATCAGCACGACTGCCCTTTTTAGGTACAGGTTATACGTTGGCTAGCTTCCAACTCATAGGGACTATTCCGGTGTCTAGAGAGAGGCGAAATAGGCGTGTTAGAATGGGAGACAACTCGGGTGCACAGCTCTTAAGTACAATTGCAGGTATACCATCGGGACCACTGGCTTTGTTCACGTCTAGACTGCGTAATGTTTTTAGTACTTCCTTCTGACGTATGCGTATTTCCGGCATGAAAACACCGCATTGTGGAAGGCCGGGAGGTACCTCATTAGCAGTATCTAAACGCGAAGCTTCTGCAAAGAGAGTGGCAAACAAGTTTGCTTTTTCTTTTGCAGTGTGAGCCAGCGATCCGTCTGGTTTCAATAATGGAGGCAGTGAGGATCGACAGAAGTTCGCTTCAACCGATTTGGCTAGGGACCAAAAAGCCTTACTACCCGCTGGGTAGGAAGCAAGTTTAGTCCCTATTCGACCAATATGATTGAAACGAGCCTTCCTTAATTCCTTCTTACAGGCCTTGGCGGCAACGTTAAAGGCTTTCTTCTTAGCTCGAGTGTCCGAGGCCTTGCGTTTTCGAGCGTCAGCCCATGCCAGATATGCCGCATGCTTCTGCGCTTCAGCACGTGCACATTCGGCTCCAAACCATGGGCTGGCTTTGCTGGTCACGGGTTTATCGGAAAATGGAATAAAATATTCCATAGCCCGACATACTACCTCAGTAACCGCATTCGCGCATACCGTCGGATCTCCAGAAGAAAAACACGTTTGCCGCCAAGGATATGAAGCGAAGAAATGTCGCATCTCGTCCCAGTCTGCTAAGTTGTATCTCCAGACACGCCGATTGCTCTTAGGGCTTGGGTCAGGCGGGGAGTATACTGAAACGGACTTGACCAGACAGTGATCGGAACTACCAATGGGTGAGGATACCGCCACAGAGTATCGGTCTGGTTCAGTCGTGAGCAGAAGGTCGAGGCAGTTAGCAGTGTGGCTATCAATATCAGGCACTCGCGTTGGCTCTTTAACAATCTGCGTTAAATTGAGCGCCAAAGCGAGCTTACGCGTCTCTCTCCCAGCGTGGTCCGTGATCCGGTGTGGGACTAACCACTCCTGGTGGTGAGCATTAAAGTCCCCCAGAACAACAAGCTGAGCCGAAGGATAGCGTTGCTGAGCCACATCTGCCGTTTCACTGAGATACTCCATTAGAAGAGTTGTCTCCCGGTCACCGCTATGTGATCTGTACACACCAGCATAGAGAATTTTCTCAATGCCGGTGTCCACAAGCACAAAAATCACCGAAAAGTGGGGATGTTCAAGGTTTCGGAGACGCAAACAGCAAATGTCATCACGGACGTAAACGCAGATACCAGCGCGTGGAAGGAAGCGGTTTTCCAAGATGAATCCTGGATAGTCCAGATATGCCGTGTCTGATGGACATCCTATTTGCGTCTCAGTCAAGAAGAGCAAGTGCGGTTTGTTGGTCTCCAGATGATGATGGACCGCTTGCAGATTTGAGTGCAGCCCACGAATATTTGTGAGGTGCACTTTAAGAGTGAGGACGTGCATCTGCCGTTTAAACTTGCTCAATTTTTCCGACTTTTTCATAGTTGGGTGAGTTAGGTAGACAAGTAGGAAGTGGACAAGATATTGGGATGCTAACCATCAGTAATAGAGAAGCTCCTACGCCAATGGAGAACTTGCGCGGAGACTGCGGGGACGCCCGAACCCCCCTGAAATTGCCCACAAGTTCCTCACTTCCAGTCGCCAACTGGCCCTGTGGACAACCTCAGGATTTTACACAAGCGGTGGGGCAGCCTTTCGTAGTTGGCTAGACTACTACTTGGGCCCCCTACAACTTGCGGTCGGCCAGCAGAGAGCACCGTGCTTCGGATCCCGCTACCCTCCGAAGCAAGGTCTCCGACGCGAAAGCATCTCCATCACCAATACCGGTCTGCATACCCAACACAACTGTCCACATCTACTCGTCAGAACGGCTTCATTAGACATCACGATGGAACACGACGAGTCGCTTGGCATCGTGGTTTTGTCTAATGGGTGGTAACTAAGCCGGCGGCTAAGGCCTTCCACCAGTTATTTGGTTGCTCTTTTGGCACCACCCAGGGGTCACGTGTAGGGAAACTAGGGTTAAAGCCTACGGACGCGAGCAAACATAAACCCCCAACAAAAGGATTTATGCAAAGTTGAGTGAATACGAGTTAATTGGTTTGTTAAGTATATTGTTTATTGTGTTGAATTTGAAAAATGTCTCGTGAGAAAAAATAAATATGGTAAATTTGAATGTCTAGTTTAATGGTTAAATTATGACAAGTATGGATAAGTATTTATCCATACTTGTCATAATTATCTTGATAATTTTGAACCCTGCATGATGGGAAGTGACAATGTTGTATGTTTGCCATGAGATGCCAATTCACTGAACATTGGCTCCTGTCATCTAACAAAACTGATAAAAGTGAAGTAGCTTACTTAAACGGTTAGTCCAAAAACACTTACATGACAACTTGCGATCAATACAGTAGCCGATAGAAGGTACAGGTTTGTGTCTGCAAATATTCCTTTTACATCATCTACATCCTTGTCACTGAATCCCAGACTATGCAGTTGATCCAATGCCAGTCGCACATGTAGCGCCAAACGCATAGATCCATAAGATGCAGGAGACACATCTATGGTGATGTTCATAGTTGTGGTACTACTGTTTAAGAGTTTTAACTGGGAGATTCTCGATTTGAGTACATTATGTTGTATGATAGGCAGGAATTTTCCACCTCTTATTCTGAAAAATAAACGAAATTTACATCATCACCTTGAAGTTGGCCTGCTGAGCACATGTCTCCCTCATTAGGTAGACATCTTTGCGAATCCAGTAGATTATAATGATATTCAAATCACAGATATTATCTTGAATCTACTGGAAGAACAATTCTCGCATATATCAGCGTCATGTAACCCTGCACTTATTTTAAAGTATATTATTTTAATTTGAAAACAAGAGGTTTTCAAGTTTAAAAATAAAGAAGGCCCGGTGCGCATGCTAAAGGCCTATAATTCTATAGGTCGCACCCCATGCACAACCTCTAAGCCTATAGATACATATCTTTTTAAATATTTCTATGCCAAAATGACCTAATTGAATTTTAATTAAGAATCTAAAACTGTTTTCAAACATGATAATTAATTTCAAAATGTGCACTTTATCTAAAGACAATGTTTATAACTATAATAATTCATTAATAATTTAAGATCTTACCTTATATAAGGATACAATTCACCAGGTATTTTAGAAGCAGGGAGATTCAAGTTATCTGTCAGAATTGACAATGGAGCTATTGTAGATATGTGGGCATACGGTTGCATATTCCTTTTATGTGGAGTCTTTTTTTCTTCAGCCTAGAAATAAACATTTGTACTAAAGAATACGAATAATAATAATAATGCCCAACAATCACATACATAGATCCTGGACCCTAACTAGGATTCCCTGTATCTAGGGACCCAGGAACTATGACTACCATGGTCCCATAACACCCAGACTCAGAACAAGTATTTGCACTTTTTTCTGTGCACATACACTGTGTCCTGTCACGGGAATCGAACTCGCCGCCTTCAGGCTATGAGCTGACCTGCTCAACCACCACACCATAGAAGCTGTATAATAATACAGGGTGGATTTTTTAGATTGGAGTAACGGAAGGTATCTTAAAATGTTCCTAGGACAATCCATAATTTTTTGAGATACTCTGAACTGTATTCACAGGTTTTGAAAGTACACCCTGTACCTATACTTACTAACATTACTCTCAAATCTGAAGCACATAATTCGCTTATGCATACACATAATGCTTTTACTTGAGGAATGAGTATACTGCACAAAACATTATTTAGCATTATTACTACTATAATATGAAAATGTACAATTTTTCCTCCGCACCATAACTTTAAATTACTTAGATAGTTAACTGGATTATTGTTGAAGGGGTTACATGAGCTACTAGGAAAATGTATTTTGTTTTGAAAATTTTCTATGTCATTAGGTACTGTAAATTTTAAGCCCTTAACTCAGCTTTAGCTTCCCCATTCTAACCATGTCATGAATATAGTGATGCCCCACATCTATGTGTTTGGTTCTCCAGTGATGCATGGGATTCTCAGCAATTTTAATTGCAGACTGAATATCACTATAGTTCTCAGCTTCATTAATGCCAGTCAATTCAGCTAGCAGTGCAGTCATTAAAGCAGAATCTCTACATCCCTCCGAAAGAGCCACATATTCAGCCTCAGAATTATTATTATTATATATAAAAATATATAATATAAAATATATAATATATAATAATATATAAAATATAAAAAAACAACATTTCATCTACCTACACCTTAAAAAATCATGTTTTGGTCAATAGTTCAGTGGTTCGTGACCTTGGCGTCATTCATGATAGTAAATTGTTGTTCGATGAACACATTAATAATATAGTAAACAGAGCATCAAAATCACTGGGATTTGTCCTAAGGAGCTGTGCATCCTTCAGTAAAGTTAAAACCTTTAAAATATTGTACTGTACGTTTGTTCGCAGCGTGCTGGAGTATGCATCACAAGTGTGGAATCCTAGATATGACAAGTATGTAATGCGAATAGAAAGAATCCAAAAAAAGTTTATCAAATATATATGTTATCGCCTGAAACTCCCGTATAAGTCTAATAATTATTTGGAACTTTGTAAGAAACTCCACTTTCTTCCTCTCTTTAAAAGAAGAGAAATTGCTGATATAACTTACCTACTCAAAATTTGTTCAAATGAAATTGATTGCCCCGAACTCTTATACAAAATAAACTTAGTTGCCCACTCAAAATCACTGAGATTTAATTCCATTCTAAGTGCACCGGTAGTTAACACAAACTATAGACAAAACTCGTATTTATGGAGGGCCAGCAATGGGTTTAATGTACTTGATAAGCGTCTTAACTTTGACCTATTCTGTACAAGCGTGGCGTCGGCCAGGCAGCGGTTGAGCAGTGAATTTTTTGACTAATTTAATTACCAATAATTAACTGTAATATTTTTAGTTACTAGGCTAGCTGCTACCTTTGTGTATAGCTATTCTATAACTTAGTAATTAATACCATGCAGTGCGTATGTAGTTAGTGCTCTTAGGTGTTCACTTTATTTAAATTGTACTCTTTTTTGTCTATCCGTGAGGACCTTTAATTGGCTTCTTTTTTTGTAAACGTGTGTCTGTTGTTATTATAACAGCTGTTGGTCTTCCAAGAATAAAATAAATAAATAAATAAATAAAATAAATAAATATAGTGTAAGATTTTATATCACACACATCTCCTGCATGGCTTGCATCCACATAGCCCACCAGCTTTCCTTTATCCACCACCAGGTTCCATTTATATATCTAAGCACATGTTTCTGAGCTGTCCAATGTGTTTGATCAAAATCAAGTAACTAACTGCATATGCAATATCAAGTCTTAAGCAGACAGCTAGGTACATTAGTTAACCAATGAACTCCCTGTATGGCAGTTCACTTGGTCGAATGTACTTCATCTTGTGGTTTAACAAGTTTAATTACACTTTCAACAGGAGTCTGTTACACTCTTGCAGTCACTCAAGCTGCTAAAGGAACCCAACTTCTTTAATTATATATATTTCATGTTAACCTAAAATACCACTTTTATTTGCTAGAAGGATCAAAGCTGATCTCAAACACCAACACTAACAATTATCAAGCAAACTATCAAATTGAAAATTAGCTTCAAACTTACTGTAAGTTACCAAAGTTTATATGGGCACTAATTACCTAGAAATAAATCTACAGAATAAACAATATTCTATAAGAATCCTCTACAAACACTTACATTTTGTTGAAGTAAATTGAATGTTTCTGCTTGAGGCTCAATATATGTCACTAAAGGCAAAGTGTGAACAGATTCCGAGCGATAAATATCTTCAAACTCTTTATGCATACGTCCGTCATCTAGTAATGCTGCATGCATGTATAATGTCCCATTATTTCTTGTTTTATGAGGAATCCTCAGTGTAATATCGCTATTAGAAAAGAAGAGCATTAAAGCCATTAAACAAAAGTTATAATTATGTATTAAAAGATACAATAAATATTCAAAAATATTACATATTATACATATCATATCACATTATCATAATAACCAATAAATTTCCTGCTACAACTGTACTCACAAGGTAGCTGGATTCCGGTAGTCAAATTTCATTGAAGTATGCAGTCTTTTAACTGCGTCCATTGAGGAACCGTCGAAGTATGGTTGTTGCTTAACAGAAGTAAAAATAACAAGATGCTGAACTGGATTTGAGGCTAAATATGAAGTATAACATCTTTCGTTACGGTTGCAGTCGGGTGGTATAAATATTTCAGCTAGAGTCCATATTGTATTTATAATATATACAGCAAATATTAAAGAAATAATTAAACTAACTGATACATATTTCATACTGACCAAATAGCAACTCCTACAATATCAATATTTATAAATTAATTTTTGAATTTTAGTAAAATTCGACCACATCCAACCAAGCCACAACTGCTGACAAGTGACAAATCAAATGACAGTTCTTTTCGTTGACAAGCACTAACTTTTTTCGTCTGTGTATTGGCCCTAGACTTTTGTGTATTTAGCCAGTGTCAAGTAATTGATACTATCAAGTCAATGATATTTCACGCAGATATGTGTCAAGCAAGGCAGTAGTAGTAGTCTAGTCAAAGTCATACTATTAGTAAAGTGGTAGCAACTTTACTAGAAACATCTATGGAGTTTTGGAAATAAAACACGAAAAAAAACGTTTCACCATCATTACACCACTTTCCCACACTCATGCCTCTAATCCAGTTCTTAAAAAATATAACGCCACCAATTTATGCACTATACTAGTGTTCAGAATGCGAGATCAAAAAGGTAAGCAAAGAGGATAACAGCACAAAAAAAATATATAAAATTGTGCAATCTACAATTTCTTGATAGAAATTAGTTTTACTTATTTTTAGAGCATAATATGATGCAATTGAATTATTAATTATTTTTAAGTTTCTAGTTTTACATGGTTATTTTTTTTTTATTAGACTAACTGAAGTTTTTTCGTGTGCAGTTATTTTTTTTAGACTGGGAACACTGCCGATGTTCAAAACATTTCGTGCAGTCACCGCTTTTATTATTCGATTCGTGCTTCAATCATCGAACTCGAATGTAATCACCTATTAGGTAGCTTATGCAGGTATTTTCGTATGTTGAGCACTTGAAAAGTGCTGCGCTTGAAATTCAGGGTGGTCTTATAAACATTAATCAATGCGTATCACAAGATAAATGCAGTCATCATAAAAATATTAGAAATATCCATAAATACAACTATACCAGTACTAGTATAGTACCTATTTAGGTGTTCGTGCCTTCGCTTGAACCACAGATGAGATAACACCTTGTAACTCAGTTCATTTTGTTCATTATTTGCGGCGTATAGCGCCATCTGACGCGTAGAAGTGGAACTATAATCGACTGACGCCGCGCCTGGCTGTTTCATTCTTCAGTACGCTTTTGTAACTCAACCGAAAAATACGTGCCAAACAAACAAAGGTAAGGAACTGTCTTCTTACTCGACGACAATAGCAAAATACCGCTCGGCGCCCCTGGCCCAGCGACGAGACGCAAGTTGCCCCATAGGGCATCGTCATAAAGTATAGACAGACAGAAGTTTTAGGCGACATGCTTTGTAAGTAGTCGCGTGATCTTGTATGAGGACATCTTGCCTCGTTTGAAGACACATCGCCTCACGGGTAGTGTCGCCGTCTCAAATGAAGACACGTCGTCTTACACGTAGTCTCGCTTCTCAAATGAAGACACGTCGTCTTACACGTAGTCTCGCCTCTCAAATGAAGACACGTCGTCTTACACGTAGTCTCGCTTCTCAAATGAAGACACGTCGTATTACACGTAGTCTCGCGTCTCAAATGAAGACACGTCGTCTCACACGTAGTCTCGCGGCCTCAAAGGGAGACACGTCGTCTCACATGTAGTCTCGCCGTCTCGAACGAAGTCGCGTCGTCTCACATGGAGGCATGTCGCCTCGCGTAACTTGACGACACCTTAAAACCATCGATGATATTAAATTGTTCAATCGTTGTTACAGACCATGGCAAACACTACAACATCAACTATGGGTGACTTAGCCCAGATTGTGCCCGAGGATGATGAAGAACGGAAAGCTTTCATAGCCATAGTAAATTCAATCTGTGAAAATTACCCAAAAGGTTGGGAACAATGGAAGGTGGTTGACTACTCTATTAAAGAGTTAACCGGAGGTGAGCTGACACCGATCATTGACAGCAAATTAAGGTTCGGACTACCGACCACAGATATAGCTAGAGCATTCTACCCTAGCTTGAAAGATCTTCCTGAAAGATGCTATAGACAAATTCGCAAGATAATACTATCATGGCCCTTAGGTAGGGCTTTAACGTACTCACCGCACAGCATTGCTGAAAAGGTCCACGGCCCATCTTACAAGGAATTTATGGGCACTGTACGAGAACTGAAAGCCCAAGGCAAATTAACTAACAGAGAGAGGACCGGGAGGCTGCTAGGAGAAGATAGCAACCAATCACAAACGCGCAGTAGGCCTAGCAGCACAATAACGGTCGCTAGCGATGCAAGAAACGTGGGGACAACAAATTATGCCGTGTCGGCAGGCTCTAAACGTCAGTTCAATGACAGAGGGGCTTCACCACCTCCTAAGCGAAGATCCGTTGAACAGGGAAGCGGGGAACATCTCATGGCCTCAGTACTTCAACAGCAGATGGCACTTTTTAATAAGCTGATCGAGATGCAGGCTGAACAAAATAATAAAATTGAGAGGCTAGAACAAGCATCCACATCGAAGACTGATGACTTAAACCTTTCATATGAATCTCTCCCAGATAGCACAAATGAAGAGGATATAGAACAAGCTTGTGAACGCTCTCCTATGGCCAGCGAAAGTGATTACCAAAACGAATCACTAGAAGTGGAATCTGATGACAGGAATGATGCCGAGCAAACAATCAGAAATGAGATCGCTAGTGCTAAGCGACGTTTAAAAGCACTTCAGTCAGTCAAAGGTTCGGTGGCACCGCCTGTATTTGACTTCAAACCACATACTACGGAAGCCGAAACAAAGCTTACCAAAGCAGACCCAATTCTAGCTGAACAGGCAATAGAATGTCAGCGGTTAGGGACCGATGACTGGAAAAATATTCGATATTGCGATGTCCAAAAACAATTTCAAGCCTCTCCTGTATTCACGGCGCTAAAAGTTAACAATCAGTTAGCTGGGGTCACTCCAAATTGGACTTCCGTAGCGGTATTACAAAGATTTGACCTTACTCTGGCGGCTATAACAAATGGCCTCTTACAACAAAGAAAAATATTTGAAGAGCTTTGCGAAACATTACCGTATGAGTTTAAACAGAAGGTGGGTCAAGAGTTCCTAGCCACAAACTCTAAATTCCGTAAGCTTTCGGACAACCTCCTACAATATGTCTGTGGTAGAAGAGCAGAGACTATCCAACAGAGACGGGACACATACAAAGTAAAGAACAAAGTCCTTCAAGAAATCATTCATAATATTCCACCCTCGGGTTCTAACTTATTCAAAGAACCTGACTTGTCCCAGGCGGTAAAAGATCAGGGGGGAATACACAAGTTCTTTCCGTTTAAGAAATCATACCCACAGGCGACAAAGCCCTTCCAAAAATACAGCTATAAAGAAAGAAAGAGTAGTTTTAAAAGAGAACCTACCAAACACCAAATCAATAAAACCCACAACTCCACCTACAATGGCAATGGGAACAGGAAAGGTCAAACTCCCAACAATAAGGGAGATAAAAATGTCAGGGGACAAAACAAATGGAAAGGGTTTAAAAGATCATGACTTCAAGGCAGGCCAGTTATCGTTCCATCAAAAGAAATGGGAAGAAATAGGAGCACCAACAACTATAAAAAAGTTTTTGTCGGGATACAGAATACCATTCCGAGAAAAACCACCCATAGTGGATTTATTACATCATCACAAATTTTTCGAAACTCCTCGTTCCCAACTAATGAAGAACGAAATAAAAATCATGCTGAGCAATGGTGCAATTCGTCCCAGCAGCCACAACACGGGGTTTCTTTCAACTCTGTTTCTCAGAAGAAAATCGGATGGAACAAACAGGCCAATATTCAATTTAAAAAGACTCAACCTGTATGTACATGCTCCTCAATTCAGACTTTTAAATCATTACCGCATACCGCTAGTCCTCAACCCAAACGATTACATGACGAAAATAGATATTTCACAAGCCTACTATCACGTACCGATAGCCTCAACGCACCGCAGGTTCCTGTCTCTAGCCTACGAGGGAAAAGTTTTCGAAATGACCTGCCTTCCATTTGGTCTAGCGAGTGCTCCTTTTGCTTTTTCAAAAATCACAAACTGGCTAGCTCACTGGTTCCGGCAAACAATCGGCATAAAAATAGTAGTGTACCTGGACGATTTTCTAATTGTTCATCAAAACCCGAATGTTTTGAAAGAGCAGGTACAATTGGTAGCGGAGAAACTAGAAGAGTTGGGATGGTCAATAAACAGGAAAAAGTCACTCGCAGAACCCGCTCAGTGTCTAGAATACTTAGGCATAATTTGGAATACTCAGGAAAACCAGAAAATGCTCTCAAGTGCAAAAATCAATCAGATAAAGACATCTATTCATACGTTCCTGCAGAAAAAGCAATGGAGCTGGCAAGACGCAAAGATGTTACTAGGCAAATTAAACTTTGCTTCATTTGTGATCCCCTTAGGGAGACTGCATTGCCGCTTGTTACAAATAGAATCCAACAGGCTACGAAAATCATTACGCCACAAACGATGTCCGATGTCAGGCATAGCACTCACAGAATTAGAATGGTGGATGGAAAACATAGAAAAAACAACCCCAATCCATCAACCCAATCCATCAATGTTCATCACCACAGATGCGGCAGATGCAGGGTGGGGTGCAATAGCAAACAGCCAAAAACTGTGGGGGCCGTGGACGAAACAACAACGGAGGTGGCATTGCAACCAAAAAGAGCTCTGGGCAGTCTTCGAGACTCTTCAGCGCCTAGGCCCAGCATTGAAAAACAGAACCACAATATGGCAAACAGACAATCGGACAGCAGCCGCTTACATAACAAAGCAAGGAGGCACAAAGTCAAAGAGACTTCTGAAAACTACCACGAAAATCCTGCACCTATGCGATCAGTTAAACTGCAACCTGTTGGCCCGTTACATTCCCGGATCATACAACGACTTAGCAGACAGCCTCTCCAGGACGAAAAATATTCCAGAATGGCACTTAAAGCCTTCAATTACAAAAGAGATCTTTTACCGTTTAGGCAGCCCAGAAATAGACCTGTTCGCTTCGAGGCGGTCAGCAGTAGTACCGAAATACATAAGCGAAGACTCACTCGACATGGGGAGTCAATACACAGACGCCTTCAGCCAAACATGGCACTACGGTCTAGGGTGGGCGTTTCCACCACCAGCTCTTATACTAAGAGTCCTTCATCATCTGGAATCGTCGACGGGAGTCTATCTCCTAGTTACTCCGGAGTGGCACAAAGCATTCTGGACACCAGAAATAAAGAAGAGAGCAATTCGACCACCGTGGAAGATCCCGGACCTGCATCACCACTTGGTGGACCTGCAAACGAACTTACCACCACCAGGAATAACCAGCCTCAATTTGCAGGTTTGGACAGTACAGGCTGGGCCAATGAAATTTCCAACTGGGATAAGTATCAAGTAGATTTACTACAAAGCTCTTGGAGAAAATCGACTTTAAAAACTTACCGACCTGCATGGCGGAGATGGTGTAGATGGACCACTGAAAATAATGTACTGAGTCATGACCCCCAACCATCTGAACTAGCGCGATTCTTATGCTATCTTTATGAAGTCGAAAAACTGTCTCCTAGAACTGTACTACTTCACAAATCCGTGGTCGCAACATTTTCAAACCCGGACAAGAGCTCAGTCTTAAGCTCGCACCCAATCGTATCTCATACTATGAAAGGTATTCTCTCAAACAAACCTAAAGACAAAAAACCCCTAACATGGAAAGTAGATGACTTGTTACGTTTCCTCGAAACTTATAAGTTCGATAGCAATAGTTTATTTGCAGTGTCTCGACACACTTGTGTATTACTCCTGTTGGCATCGGGTCGGAGAGTCCATGACTTGACTCTACTTAGCATAAGCCCAGAAAATTTAGAAGAAAATGAAGATAGGCTCATATTTTGGCCAAAGTATGGATCTAAAACAGACAGCGCCTCATATAGGCAATCTGGTTGGTGTCTCAAGAATCACCCTAATTCTAGACTAAATATTATTTACTGGATTAAACAATTGATCTCATTATCGCAAGGGCGTCGAGAAACAAAACAGTTAAAAAGCTTATTTGTTACAACGCGTGGGGCAGTGAAGGAGGCCTCGCGTGCAATTATCGCTGGCTGGATAAAGTCATTGTTCAAGGAAGCAAATATTACAGCGCCAGCGGGAAGCATCAGAGCTAGTGTAGCTACAGATAACTGGACACAGAGAAACCTAGACATTGACGAGGTTTTAAGGAGAGGCAATTGGAAGTCTAAACATACATTTTTCAATCATTACTTCCGAGAGCTACAGCCTAGTAGAACCTCAAGTAACATACATCTCAGTAACTGTTTTTCCCCAACCGATTGATCTAGAAGACAACTACAACCACACAATCTTTGTGGATTATTAATATTACCTACTATGTGAGACTGATTAAAATTAAATCATAGTGTACAGATACCCTAGAGTCAACCTGATATGAAAATAGGTACATAATGCTACTGGATACTTATAAGTTGTCCACGCAACCGATCTCTGTTATTTATACTTTGTGTACATTTTGATTAAACGAATAAATACTGTGGTATTAATAAATTTGTGTTTTGACGATATATACACATTTCTTCACGCTTAGATATACACAGAATCACAGTACGCTTTTCGCCGCGCCGGCAGAAGTTAAACACGTCTCATCTGTGGTTCAAGCGAAGGCACGAACACCTAAATAGAACCGTTTTTCCCCCGAAGGGTAAAAAACGGATATTTAGGTTTCTGCCGAAGCTTGAACCACACCTGAAGGCCTTGCCGGCTCAGGATTAAGGTACTGAAGAATGAAACAGCCAGGCGCGGCGTCAGTCGATTATAGTTCCACTTCTACGCGTCAGATGGCGCTATACGCCGCAAATAATGAACAAAATGAACTGAGTTACAAGGTGTTATCTCATCTGTGGTTCAAGCTTCGGCAGAAACCTAAATATCCGTTTTTTACCCTTCGGGGGAAAAACGGTTCTATTATGTAATCTGTGCCAGTACTCACTTATTTTATAGTAGGTATATAAAGTACTTAAGAATGTGAAAAAAAATGTGCAGTACCTCGAAAACATCGCTTTGACATTGACATATTTTGACATTAATTCTTTGTTTACATTTTTGATCTCGAATTCTAAACACGGGTATAACACTGAAAATAACACAAGTTTTGGAAAATAATACAATGCGGTGACGCGATATTTTCTAAGGTCCGTAATACACGATGCTCAGTCATCGATCGGTGCTCAAGCATAGATTTCATTCGCTAATTGATCACTTTATGAATGAAATCTCTGCTTGAGCACCGATCGATGACTGAGCATCGTTCTGTAATACGGACCTAGAATCACAATTTCCTACAATGCAGTATTGCCAGATTATGCAGTGCTGCCAGAATAAAACTGCAAAATCTTACCTATTCATGAAAATTATATCAACGACTGGCCCGATAGCTCAGTTGGTAGTAGCCCTGCCTTCTGAACTGTGGGTTGTGGGTTCGATTCCCACTCAGGACAAACATTTGTGTGATGAACATCGATGTTTGTTCTGTGTCTGGGTGTCATATTGTATTCTATGTATGTATTTACAAACAAAAAAGTATCTAAGTATGGTATCAGTTATCTGGTTCCCATAGCACAAGCTTTGCTTAGTTTGGGGCTAGATGGCGCTGTGTGAGATGTCCACACATATTATTATTATTATTATTATTCATGAAAATTATATCAATAGAACATTTTTAAACATAATACTAAATTAAGATACACCTACAAACTTAAAATAGATAGAACTAAGAACTTAAAGTAACTCGTTGGTGGAGAGAAAAGTGCCAAGAATGCAGTCAGCAGTACCAGCAACAGTAATGGCAATGCTTATTTTTTGTGCAAAATAGCTAAATAAAAATCCATCATTGTCGTCCACCAAATGTTTGGCCAAGTCTCGATGTAAAAATAACTACCAAAAAATGCATTTCCCTTTGAATTAAAACTTCTTTGCGCATGCTTGACTTGGGGAGTAACCTAGTGAATACGAGGCAAACAAAAGTTGAAGTTGGATCACGTAGATCTCCATTGGCAACATAACAAAGTTAAAAATTCGTATTATTATGTCGGTATACCGAGTAAAATAAAAATTTACAATTGTCAATATAGCGACATTAACATTAAGCAAAGCAAAAACAAACCGGCTGATACCAGCCGATAGATGGAGCTAAAGAAGTTTTACTTAATTCATGTGGTCCAAAGCATTCTCGCTTTTTTTTGCTCAACAGTATGCTGATTGAGGTCTGTTAAATTCCTTGTTTTTGCAGATTAACAAAGGAAATGCCTGTGTCTCATGAAGGTGCTGGAAATGAACTCGAATGAACGAACGGTCACTTCACGAGACAAAACTCCTTAGCACCGTTCATAATTATTTTATTACCAATGTTAGTAGGTATATCAGCATCCCATACTTTACTACTCCAATGAGTCGAGAGTTCAGTCCAAAGGTTGCCTGGAAGAAAACGATAAGATCACCCACTGTTGCTCCTTCATGATTAAAATTACGTAAGCACCACCAATAAGAACCAAATATTTTAAGTCTACAGTGGCCAAATAACAGGTAAAAACTAATGCATTTAAAAAAATCTACGGCTTGCCTCAAGTATCAATGCGTTTTTATCGTGCTATGAAAGTAATACCATTAAAAATTATTTCAAGTTACTATATTGTCAAAATGAGTGCAGCATATTTCGTGAATATACTTATATACTCTTTGTTTCATAATAATTTTTATGGCAACACCATCACCTATTCATGGACGGCTGCACGGAGACGTAATAAATCGGTGTTTCCTTGGAAATAATATCGATGTTTTACTAAATTCAAGCATTCCTAAAGGTAATTTAGGCCTTCTCTCTTGATATAATTCTAGTATCGCCTTTTCTTTCTGAACTTTTCAGCAGCTTATGTGGCAGTGTTTTGACAGTTCACATTGTACCTATAATATTTTGTTTATATTTCAGCATGGAACTTGTTGTTTGGGCTTTGGAACTTTAATAATTCTAAAAAGATTTACAAAAAATGAAAACATCAAAGCAGAATATGCGTCATTCAGTCAGTGGCAATGGATGTTAAAGATTTGAGGACAGAGAGCGACCGCAACAATGATGGCAGTAAGTACTCTCACGGCGGCGTCGCACTCCAGTGCAACAGAAATAAATCTTATCAAGATATCGGATCTAATTCATTGGCTAAAGCGGAGTCGACGCTGGTGCGGCCCTGCGCAGTCATCGGCCCTGACCGGGTGGTGCCTCCGCCCGCCTCTAGCGATGCATTCCCTAAAAAGGGCCTAGTAGAGCCGTGGCTTATCTCCGACAACTTATATCGTCGGCCGCCTGAGTATCCTCACAAAATATCCAATACTCACCCGTCAAGAAACATATCACCAAGACTAACATTCCAAGAAAATATGCAGCGTATTATGGTGCCACCTACTTATAATGCAGCCCAACATAGTGATGATGCAAATTTTAGTCAAATTCAAGATAGAAATGTTGCTTTATCTAAAAATGTTAAACCAAATGTGGCCTCCGAGGCCAAGTACTGTGATGTGCCTTATGCTATTAATACTTTAACAAGTGAACCTAAGAACATAAGGGACACTGAAATGTATGTGCCTAGTGTGAACTCACCATTGACCCGGTCTGCTCCCCATATTTGGCCGCCAGCGAGTGTGAATGTGCATGCTCCAAGAACATATGGTACGCATGAACTTTACCAATACCCACAATACCCAAACTGTCCAGGCCAGAGACCTGTAGTCATACCAATTACTCGGCCCCATAGGACAATTTCAGATGATCCATCATATGTGTATCCTGAACATTACTATCAAGATTCAAATGCACGTTTTAAATCATACCCACCTGTTAAAGAACGTTTTCCACAGCCAAGGTATGAATATATTGGTAATTACCCAAACCAATTCCATCCAGCACCTCCACCACATTCTCATAAATATGATATAACAAAACCAGGCCAGTCTCATCCCTATCCTATTTATCCACATTTAAAATATGTAGATAATAGAATTCCCGAACATGCTATGGAAGGGTACCAAAGACCAACAAACCAGCAGCCACATTACAACATCCAATTTCAAAATCAAATTTTCCATCCTGCCTATGCTCCTGTGCCTGGGAGTAGCTCACAAAACAAGCTGCATCCTTATCCACCAGATGGTTCTGTTAAATCCACTGCTTCAAATAAGCTGAATTATGACAATAGTAATAAAATTTACATTGATTATGAAAATGCAAGGAATAAAACATTTCAAATGACAGATGGTTACTTTATCAATGAAATGAGTAGGGCTCAAACAGTTAAAAATCAAATGGCAATGACAAACTATCCATCCATTGGTATGCATTCAGTACCTCCCCAACATTATTTTAGAAAAGATAATTCACAAATAAAGCCCTTTGAATATATGCCACATTTTAGAAACTTTGACCCTTCTTTAAATGCTATGATGCGACATGCACCTCAATTTTCTCCCAACACATTGGCTATATCGCCAACTGACTCTACCACAAGTAATGACATTTCTCAAACACATGGAGTATCTCAAGAAGATTGTGGCTATTTTAGTCAATCATCTACAGCAAGTGTGAGAAGTATGGACTCTGGTACTTACAGAGTGCCTCATGAATATTATAAAAAATATGACTTTAGAAATGGTTCCATTGTTGGAGGCACACCCACACTGACAAAGTCAGATTTAAAGTCTAATAATGAAAATTCAAAATACAAACAACAACAAATTAATGTTAGGCAATTTTTACAAATGTGGAATGAAGGCGATGAAGATTCTGAAAATAACAAATCCAAAGAAATTGTTATTCAAACAGGCTCTAGTGACACAAGACATTTTTCAAAACAACATGATGGCAATAGCAATCAGGATCAACTTTATGTACTTGGATTGGTCAATGTACCAAGTGAAGAACTTAGTAAATATGAACACATACAAAAAATTTCAAAATTGCCTGAAAATATTAAAGGTTACAACAATTTAGAACTGTTAAGTCAGTTTGAAGAAGCAATTGAATCATCTAAGGCACCTGGGTTTAAATCTATTACCAAAGAATACCAGATTCCTTTAAAGGATAGCTTATCAAAACAACTAATTGATTCACTACCTAGGCCGGTATCTCCACTAGATGTAGAAGCAAAAATTAGTCAATCAGTTATCCACAAAGAAGTTGGCTGCAACTTTGAAATAAGACCATGTAGTCCAAAAATGCTAAATGTTGAATTAGCTGCACCGGCTCTAAATGTTTTAGGTGAACGTGCAATAGAGAAAGTTTCAAATCCCCTCTCCAAAATAATAAAATCGCCAAAACCCTTTAATCCCGATGACGATTCTAACAACCAAACCATCAAAAAACAAGAAAGTTCTTTTGCAATGAACGAGAATCCTAGTTGCAAAATGGTAAGAAGTCCTTTTGGTGTAAATAATATGGATTCTATTAAAACAAATTATAGTTTACAAGACTTGGAAATAAATTCTGGGGTATGTTTAGCATCTTTGCCCCGACTTGATAACGAAATAGAGTTCAATTTTCCTGAAGTTAACCAGCAATTTATAAACGCAAATAAAAAAGATACAAATTGCACGATACCACACTATGCTCAAAACGATGTAGATGATGAATCAGCATTATCTGACAGCACAATGGCCACAAAAAATGTAGAAAAAAAAGATATTGCTTTGATTGTAGAAGAGCCAGAAAAACCATTCACAAAATTAAGTAAATATAGAAAATTGAAAGTACATATGACTGAGCAGTCTGAAAAATATCAAAATACAAAGGTGTTGAGAACAGACAGTGTTATTATTAAAAACCCCGAAAATATAAAGAATATCGAAGATAAATTACTGGAAAATAGCCTTAATGTACCAATTAACTTATCTTCACAATCATCAGTATGCCATGTGACACCAAATCAACTTGAAAGCCCATATAGTGATGTCGATATGGCTTTAGATTTCAGTTTAAATAAATCTGGCAATGACCTTCCAGGCATTGATATTTCACAACACATCCCTCACAACATATCATGTGAAAACGACGAGCTTTCGGATCCTAGTGAATCGTGTAATATAAACTTAACTTCAAACGAAACTATTATATCGAATTTGAAAGGCACAGATACTGAGTGCATCAACACTGAAGTAAATGAAATTACATGTGCCGAAAATACAAACGTAAAAATGGATATAAAAGCTTGCACTGACGAGGATACAATTAAACCACAGGATATGGATGTATCCGATAATACCTTACTTTTAGATAAACATCTAGCTTCTATTCACGACCCTGGTCACAGAAATACAACCAATGATGAAGAATGCAAAGATACCTGTGTTAGTGCTGAAGAACAAAACAATAAATGTAGCACATACAATGAAGCTATTAAAACAAATGATAACGTCGAAAATGAAGAAAATGCGCCAAAGAATTTGCCATACCCTGGTAATCTAGTATTACCACCACAAAAAGAAATAGTGACCAAACGTCAAGAAAGTGGGGAACTTATGGATTTTCTTACTACAGAAAATGAAGTTAATAGCTCTATTCATATTGAAAAAGAAAAAACTGAACTAAAAACTAGTTCTTCTGAAAATAAAATTGATTTTGAAAACGATGAAATTTCTGCAACATTAGAGAAGATATTTCAAGAAAATACAGAGGATGCGCCAGTCTCGAATAGTAGTATTAGATCTTCAGAAAGCACAGTTTCCATGCCTGTTAAAATTATTTGCTGTGTCAAAAGTAAAGAACTTTATTCACCTTGGATACAAAAACTTTTGACAAATAGTGAAGGATTATGTTCAAATAGTGAAAATGCAAAAGCCCAAAATAAAACTTCAAAATCTATTTTAATGGTAAATGAATATAATAATAAAACTGACCAAAATAATACAGGTGAATTAAGAAAAGAGCAGTCAGAGAACATGAATGGTGAACAGAACAATGATATTAAGAATAGGACAGTGGACGAAATATTTACAAAAATATTATCAGACCCTATGTCCACGCGTGATAGCAGCAAGTCTGAACCTAAACCCATAATCAAGCGTTGTCAGCTTGATAATAACACAGACACCCTCAAGGATGTAAATATACTATTTCACAGTAACAATAAAAGACACGAATTAATAAAAACATTAAAAGAAACTGAAGTTCCAAACGAAACTAGAAATTGCACTTATGAAAGTGTACTGAATATCTTACAAGACTCAGAATGTTATGAAAAACGCTCAAACTCTGACTTCGTTAACATAGGAATGTTAAGTGTTGAAAATCAAACCGAAACAGTTCGTTTTACATCTGCAGCAGAGGCCTCTGAAACACTTGACAGCATAGATAGTGTTAATAAAAATAATAAACCTGCAAATAAGGTAGAAAACTATTTCAATATAGCATTATTAAGTGTTGATGACGAAGATAACAAAACCGAAATAGCTAATTCCACCACGATAGAAAAGTCATCTGAAACATTTCACAGCAGCGATAGTGTGAATAAAAATAGTGAAAATGTAAATATCGTACAAGACTTTTTCAACATAGAAACGTCAAAACGAAACACAGAAATAGCTCATTATACTATAGCACAAGAAGAAACACTTGAAAGCACAGATAGTGTAAATAAAAATTTAAATAATTTAGAAAACGTTTTGAACATAGATACTTTAAATGGTGAAAAAAAAGATACCAAAACCGAAACGGTTCATTGCGCTGTATCAGGAGTAGCCCCTGAAGCGCTTGATAGCAGAGATAGTGTCAGTAAACCTTTAAATGCAGTAGAAAACTATTTGAGTTCACCCGAGGTGCCAAATTTCAATTCAAACGATTTTAAGAAACAGCAAGTAGAAAATCCTATTGCAGAATCTACTCGTGAAGATATAATTATGAATGAAGTTGGTGGTGATACAAACGTAGCTCATGAATTTAATATTGTTCAAGCAGAAGAAAAACAATGTAGTGGAAGTTTAAGTCAAAATATGATTATTAATAAGGCTAGCATAACAACTGAAACATTAGACGATGGCAATATTGTTCGTAAATTAGATAACGGAGAAAATAATGTAAATTTAAATAATAATCTTACCGAACACGAAACAGAAGAAAACCAGATTGATAATTTGGGTGAAAGTGTATTAAAAATTTGCGATACCATCGAAACACCAAAATTACGCGATAGCAGCAAAATTGATTATGAAATAGATAAAACAGATCACGAAGATCAGATTAATTCTACTATTGAAAGTTCGTCTGATACTTGTATCGATAATTTTGCTGAACAGCAAACAGGCGAAGACCAATGTGGTGAATCGTTACGTGAAAATGAGAAAAACAGTTGCGACAGTGGTGTAGCCGAAACATCAAAAATATTAGATAGCTACATAAAAAATTGTGTATGTGATAGCCTAGCTAAAGATTTAATTACTCCTAGTTTTATAAGCAGCAACAGTGCAACAGAACAGCAACCCGATTATTGTACTGAACACCAACTGGATGAAAGTCAAAGTAGGGAAACTGTGGATGAGATAGCTACAAAAAATAATAAACACAGCCCAGATCAAATGTCAAACACGTTTAATGTCAGCAGTTTCGTTCGCGAGCCAAACAAAGCAGGCTTAGAAGATTTAAGCAACCTAAATAGTCCATCAAACAGTGTTTCATATAGTGGCACTAAACATCAGTTAGATGATAATCAAAGTGATGAAAATAATATGGAAAGTGAAACTGATAACTACATTGGTGTAACTTCAAGTGATACTAGTAAAAATAACCAGCTACCCGAAACTCAAATTCAAAAAGTTGACAGTTATCTTGTTCTGGAACATGTATCTAATTGTATTTCTGATAAACAGGTGGAACATAAAAAATACGAAACTAATATTATAACTGAGGATAAGGGTTTACTTCCACTTTGTAATGATGATGAAAAAGAAAGCAATTGTTACCAAGTAGGTGAAAATTACAATGTTCAGTCAGAAAATTATGCATTCGCTTCTGATATTCATGACGCTCCGGCAAACCGAAGGCGACTTCTCAAAAGATCTTTTTCAGATTCTGCTTTAAATACTTATAAAAGTAGAGATGCTACTGATAAACAAGAAACAGAAAACTCAGTCTCAATTTGGCCTCCTAAACGTCAAAAAGTGAATCAGTTTGAAAGTTCTGAGCACCAAGTAGTAGATGAAAATTTAAGCAGTTTTATCCAGAACAATCGTAGGAATTCGGTGTGCTCATTCTACAATGGAGAAAATGTTTCATTTTGTATCTTAATTGACGATAATTGTATCATAACTGAAGAAAACGGGGAAGAAAAAATATGTTTTGCAGACATATCAGAAGATTGTATAACAGAAGTAAGTATAAAACATGATGAAGAAGATGATATAAATGAAATTGTTTGTTGTTCTCCTGTAAATCAGTCGGATTTCTCAGAATCTGTAATTATGAATTACGAAAACGAAAAGCCAATTCAAGAAACTTGGCTAGATGATGTGGCCTGTGTGGAAACAGTAGTCAGTGATGATATTTTAGATGATGAGTTAATTACCACACGTGTCTCTCCAGAAGATGTGGAAGTATCAGAAATACATAATTGCGATATGAGCGAAGAAACAGATGGATTGAATTTTATAAACGAAGGAGCTATTAATGATAATACTTCTAAACTAATAGAAATACACAAATCCCACATAGGGGTTGATGAAATGCTTTATGATGAAGAACCGCAAGGCATTGAGCTTTGCGACGAATTGTATGAGAACAAATGCTTAGAAAAAAATCTTTCAGAACCTGTCAGCCCAGAATGTTCACCTTCACCTACATTAGATTACACAGAATCGGCACTGTTAACAGATGACACCACAAAGAAAACAACATCCGAAGGCAAAGAAAATATATTTATAGCTGACATGTCACTGCAAAGATTTCAAAACTGTTCTAATCGTAATAGCGATAACAGTGCAAACAAAATACGATTTAGTGAAGATACTACTAACCAAACTGAAACTTCGTGTAACACGCATGACTACGACGTTCTACATACATACGACTCTAGTATAAATAGAGCATTTAGTTATAAAGAACAAGATAAAGATATTATTAATTGTACATCCTCTAGTTCTCCTGAAGTATCTTCAACGACATCGGAAGAAAAGAGTTCATGTATATTATTAAAGATAACAAATTATAATGGATCGCGAGTTTCTGAAGTTAACGAAGTGAATCGTAATAGACCACGGTGCAAGTTTACTGAAGAGAAAGAGTACTCAAATCCTCATGGTGTTTTCCCAAAAAGACCATTAATAACCAAAGCCGCTCAAAAATATATACCACCAATAAAAGAAACAGTTCGAGATCTAAAAGTGAAATTGACTTTACCGCAGCAAAGCCTTTTAAAACTGAAACAATTGAAATTGTCAAGAAATATACCAAAGGTAAATAAACAAAACAGCGCTAGTTTAACGATTCCTAAAAAACCAAAGCCTAATTTTGAAGATGTTCTAAAAAATATAGACAAAGTGCAAATCAAAATGCACAAAGAAAAAAGCAAAAGGTCAAAAAACATTGTGCCCAAAGTGGTTATTAAGAAAAATGTATTCGGCTCCCACTACACTAGTTCATCAAATAAAAATACTTTCAATCCAGATATGACAGGCAGGAAATGGCAACCATGGGTATTCCTTGAAAAGAATCATTTTATTGATAAAATGGCTTTAAATAACAACACAAAAGCTATTTATAATCACAGAAAAAAATCCTATGTATTAGCCGAGAAATTCAAAAAGTATAAATCGGTCAGTAATTGTAGCGCAAAGTTTGTCATATCACATCCGAAAGCTGGCGATTCATCAAAAGGACTTAAATATACGATAAGACTAAAACATACATATTGATGTTTTCATGATTGTGTAGCTTATTTGAAGTTTTGTCCAATTCAAAGCAAAATCATTCAAAAGTTAAATGAATCCCACCCTAAAGTTAAGCCTTGTTCATTCCTAAGTCCCTGTTAAGTTTTTCTATTAGTTACCCATATTAGTTCCCTATGTAGTTTGTAAATAATGAAGCCAAATTTCTATACTTATGTGTGATATTAAAGAAACAAAGAATAGCATTGTAAAATTGCAATTTGATCTGATTTTGTTACAATGTTTCAAAGTTTATTCGAATTGTTCATTCCTTTATTCATTCCTTTTTATATTTAACTAAATTATGTTAATTGTGTAAAATTCTATATGTAACTGCACAGATTGTTAATGTTTTTATTATGTACCTATACATATATAATAAGTAAAATTTTAATTCATACTTAGGTTTGTTTTAAAAAAACTTTTGATTATGTAATATATATACTAAGTATAATAAGAAATATTTCTATGTGTAACTGGTGATTGGTACAATACAAACGTTTTGTTAGTTTGGTGCTCACCAAAATGAACTTCGGAAACATCATTCATCTGCATTCATTCATCATTTAATGACAGTCCACATAGATGTACATAGTTTATTTATTTGTATATTTCGAGAGATAATCATGAATTTGTACATAAATATGCACGCATGATCGGTACTTCCTAGTGTTTTTAAAGACATTATTTTGTAACTTATAAAGTATAATATATGTATGTTTTATATTAGGGTTATAACTTGTGTGTTCTAGGTGGTTTGTAAAATCAACTAGCGATTAACAAAATGTTAATTGTAACAATACTGTTTGCTCATGTATATCCTTAAGCACTTTTGAAACATAAATATTAATTTATTGACTGATGCTGAATGAGTTGAAGTACAAAAATAAAAATTGTGTCTAATATGATAGGAACGATTTATATTGCGACGCATTCGCATCGTCTATCTATGGTGTTATTTTTGTTTGCGATGGTAGTGAAAACAACGCGTTATAGGAAGGTAATAAAATTAAACCGTGAAATAACCAAACCCAATACTCATAAATAACGGATTATAGAACGAGAATGTACGATTACGAGCTGAATATAAGAGTCCAAAACCTTGATAAAATTAAAAGTATTTAAAATATTCCTTTTTGAACTCCTACGAATATATATTATATATACTTTTTTGCATATAATATAATCAGCACAAATGTGTTCTCAAACCAGCACGTAGCCATGAGCTATAGAAATCTCTCGAGAAGAGATGTCGTGTTGGGACACGGTTCTTACACGTAGAGAGAGTGTAGGCCATAATATAATTCACCACGCTGCCCAAGTGCGGGTTGGTGATAGAATTATTACATTGCATCATCTGTTTTCGTATTTCTCTTTGTCAAGCTTTCATACATTATAATAAGTATTATATAACACTAGGTGCTCCGTGGTTTCATCAGTTTTCCCTGTTCCCGTGGAAATTCTTATTTTCCTATCTTATGTTGGCAAGGTTTCGTACAAATCAGTTCAGGGTTGACAGTGACTGGCCAAACGGACAATACATGGTACATTTCAAATTCAATTTCTTAATTTGTTCTAGAACATAGGTTTTATTAGCACATTACAGTATAAATTAGCAATAATACTTTTTTTTCTATTCGACGATTACCTATTCTATTTATTCATAAAATATTTAGCTATTTTAACATTTTGTTATTGGTTCAAATTCAAACTGAACCATGATGTTTGTTTGTTTGTCCGGCTTTCACGCCAAAGCCGTTGAACTGATTTGGATGAATATTTGCTCACATCTTACACTACTTAACTGAGACCAAATATACATTTTGTAGGTGGGTAGGTAGGTAGCGGAAACCGCGGGAAAGCGGGTAAGTTACGCATGAAACCGCGGCGCGTCTTTGGGAGTTTTATAATAAACATAATGCGAGCCATCCGCGCGCCAATTGTGCCTTTATTGTCATGCTGATATTACATTACACCAAATATAAAATGTTCTAGAAGTTACTCGTTATTTTTATGGAAATATTGGCCATTTTTGAGAGTATAATATATTTATTGATCTCATTACCGAGGGCACTCATCGTTTCGTATCTGCCTGTTTCGTGCCTATTAATATTTTAAATACACTATTTTTATATAATGTACAGGGTGTTCGTAAAATATACCAAATATATGTGCTTTTATGTCCTGAATGCAAGCAGGTACTATTTGTATTTACAGGTGTTGCTTAATGTAGTAAATAATGTAGGTACCTAGATATAATATAGATTTTTAAGTATAACGTGTATATATTTTAATAGCAGGTGTATGTTTTAAACAATTGTACCCATCGGTTATTGACGGGACAGTTTATTTTAATTTATTAGTAGGTTATATTCATTTGTGAGATGGTAAAAATAATGAGTGTAAGTGGTTATAATTATTTTAATTTGATAATGTATTGAATGTACAAATGATGTATCAAGGAGATCAAAGTTATTAGTCCAATGATTGGACCATATAATAAAAACTCTTCGATACGGTAAAGCACAGAGTTGTTTTTAAATACCAAACTAGCGTGCGAGTACACTCGAGAGAGTGCCTTTTGTATACAGCACCATTCCACGATAAAATCTCTACAACATAAAGACAGTTTAGTGAATGAGTGAATTTTATTCCAGAGATTTTATCGCGCTACAAATAAAGCCCGATGACTGATATCTATTTATGATGAATTGATAATGATAATTATTGTTAGTTTGTTTTTCTTTCATAGTTTTATATACCTACTTTGTATGTTTGTTACGCACTACTGAGTGGGTTGTTATTTTATGTTTCTTGCACGTTGGCCATTGTTGTAACTTTAAGTGAATCGGTATAATATTTACTGTGTTAAAATATTAAATAAGGGTTATGGAACTTTATATTATGTAATAGGTAGTGATTTTGTAGAGTAAGTATTTGTGGTAAATATCGAAGTTATAGCATTTCCTATGCCAGTAACTAACGTGATCATGTTTCGGTGATAGTTTATAACAAACGTTGCATCTTGTGAACTGACTGTTGAAGCGTGCAGTGTGGGCCACACCTTAATGTGTTGTTAATGGGGAAATGTAATATTTTTGAGTGGAATTTAGTTTTAAAACTGTTTTAAATTGACCAAATAAATGTGTTCTCAATAAAAAGATAATTTTTTTTATTTAAATGCGTTTATTTCAGGCAGGTATGGTTACTTTAACAGCTTCTTGACGAATGGCGCTGATCAACTCTTGGTTCACCAGAAACACGAACCGAAGTCCAGCGATCTATAACAAAAAGCAATTTTTAAATTAATCGAAAGAAAACCGTTTCCATAGTAGGTACCTACAAAATAATTCTTCTAGTACGGTTCAGCGGTAAGTCGTGAAAACGCAGTCCATTATATCATAGTATTATCATGGATAAATAATTATCCCCTTCTCCACTAAAGAAACAAATTCGTCTCCACAACGAGTGGAACGCTTTACCAGGGTCCGTGTTTCCCGAAAACTACAACCTTGGAGTCTTCAACTCGAGAGTGAACAGGTATCTTCTAGGCAAGCGTGTTACATCCTAGACCACATCTTCACTTACCATCAAGTGTGAAAATAGTCAAACGCAAGCCTATCAAACAATAAAAAAAAGACTTAAAATACAACTAAGCTAAGCAACACTTTTCCCGGGTTCTCGTAAGTTTGTTAAATACAGGTCAACTTGGCACCAAACAACGCTCACTGATTTCCTGATTATCATCGGCGGTCTTCAACAAATGAGCGTTCGGTATTTGGTGTGTTGACTTGACACGAGTTCGAGAAACCGAGAGCTACAGAAAAATAAATGAAAAGTTAGGAGCTATCAAATTTTAGAGGTGATGGGCATTAGTGGTATCGATTCTATCCTGTCGAAAAATCCTAAACTAGGCAGTGCTCTAAAACGATTGCCGTTCCATTTTATTTTAATGTAAATGAGTTTCTACCACTACCGACGTTCACCTAATACAAAGCGGCTGTGAGCTGCGAACACAGGCGATATCTATATACATACTTAATCATCGTCTATATAAATTTAAAAAGAAATTCTGTTCGTAGGTAAGTATTTGAGAACGGCTGGATTGATTTATTATATTTCCATATAAGACCGAATTAAGTTATTATAGGAAGAAAAATTGGAAAAGAGTAGCGTAGCAACGGCCTCGCCCTGATCAACAAGCGTACTGCTGCGCAAACGAAGTTGCAGACAATAGCTAGTAAATAATAAATAATAAGTATCAAGTTATTGTATTTTACCCATTTCCTACATATCAGATTTTTAAAACAATTAACCTTTTTTTACCTTAAGTACCTTCCATAGTAACCTATAACTGTTTTATTATTATTTCACGTTACTGGACGTGTGGAATTGTGGATAGCTACACCCGAACAATATTTTACTAAGCTATTAATTAGCATTTCACTCGTACAACGAAAATAAAGATTCGCAAGGTAATCAGGTAAACGCATAAAATAAAATAAACACTGCCACGAGTCTTCAACTTACTAGCGTCCGGCGCGCAAATAATATCATTAACATTATACCCGAGGTATACATTTGAATTTAATTCAAAATCAAGGTTCTGATTGCGTTCCGCAAGCAATTGTACTTAGAACAGGTAATAAGCATATCTTTTTATCTATTTACCTCGATCACGCTGTTGTGGTTGAGTTTCACTTTGTTCCCCTGCAAGATAGGACGGCCGTCGACGAATATGGGCCGTTTTCCTTCGGAACTCATGAAGAAGTCGCCAGAGTTTCGCAGGCGAATGGTGGCCTGTTTTCGGGACACTTTCGCCGCTGGACCCTCCAGGCTCAAGTCCACATCGATGGAGTGGTCGTGAGTGCTTCTACCAACCGCGATCTATAGAGAGAAGTTCAATATAAGTTTGCGGAACGGTGCTACCATCAGAAAAATGTTTTTGGGAAAATTAATGATTTTTCTAATCATTGTTTAGCATATAATCCGATATTTTTGATGCTGCTTGTCAGCTACAATGACAATATGAAGAAAACGATTCCAGTGAACTATGTTAATGTCAAAAGCTATCTTAGTACACTCGGATGAAGGCCCGGTCAGAGACTGATCAGGTCAACGTGGCTTAACTTGGGGTTTACAGTGTTCGTAGGTATCCAATGCTTGCGGGGTGTCTCAGGAATTAGTGTCAAAAATAAAAGCCATAAATGTATTGCCATTACTGTACCCACAGTTCAGGTTCAAATCGGGGTTTGACTGCAATGAAAATTACAAATAAATCAGTAGCTCTCAAACAAAAAAATAGGTAAAATATTATATGAAAATGATACGGATGCTCTATCTTTGAACTTTCACTTGACACTAATTCCTGGAACACCCTGTACAGCGACTACCTACATTATAATTAATAACGAGGATCTTAACAACTGGCGCTTACTGCATCAGTGGAGGTAAGTTTGTTTGCATCCCTAAAATTTCACTTATTGCGTTTATACAATTTAAAATCCAATTGCGATAAAAGCAAAGAAGGTAATTGAAGACCTTGATTAGTTTACCTACTTACGTACCTACCATCAGGTGGCACCGGCAAGTTGCTTGGTATAATCTATATTAAAAAATAGACCCCCAATGATATGCTTCATTATATTTCGTAGCATAAGCTAAACCGCTGTTTTGTTTTCAATTTAAATAGATTTGTTCCTTTGTAAAATCACTCCTCACCTGATTTGTAACGGCACGCCGTATATTAGTTATGAAACACCCAATTCTACAAAAACTAATAAATAACGAGCTCAAGTGTAACTATGGTTGTGTTACACTGCGCACAAACTGTGACAAAACATAGTGATTGTTAATATTGTTATTTAGTTATTCAAAATTAAAATTCAATTCGTTATCAAAATTACAGTCGCGATTATATACGATCCTGTCATGTTTACTTTAGAAAAAAAAAATAATGATCATAGTATTGTAGTAGGTATTTCATATAAATTAACAATAATTGTTACCAACTTTAAATTGTATAAAATAAAGACTTGATCGAAGAAGAATTTTTCAATGCAGATGACTGTAAAAATAATAATATTACTCGTGGATATATTTTAAATCTGGATTCGTTATACGCAATTCTTGAACAATTGTCGTAGCTGTATTGACAGCTGCTAATTGATACGGTTAATTAACGTATCAATAATTGAACACAGCTCTACCGGTCCTGAGTGTTATATGTACCGAAATAATAGCCGAAGAGGAAATCCACGTTTACATGGTTATGAGAAAATAATACAAGTAAATATGGGTACTCAATAATCAATAAAAATTACGATTTATGTCCATAAAAAGACCAAACTTACTAATTCAATCACATACTGTTCGTTAACTAAGCTTGTTACAACGCATCTCACGTCAGAACCGAAACTTAATTGACCGAGGCGATATTAAGTACCTGTAATTATTAACTTTAAATTTACGTTTTTCAAAACGCACGCCGCACTCTTAAATTAAAACTACCGAAACGAATATGCTACAAGCATAATAGTAAAATGCGCGTCACAATAACCGTAAGGGGATACTTGCCAAAGGTATTTATGTATTAGTAGTCATATAATTTATCATATTTAATTGAGGATAGATAGATAGAAAATTATTTATTGCACAAACAACAATTTTTTTTTATTGTTAGATAGGCTCGCGTTTGACCACTATCGCACCTGATGGTAAGTAACGATGCGGTCTAGGATGTAGCACGCTTGCAAAATTGAAGGTACAAAGGCTGACTTAATGCTATAGAGCATTATCTTCCAGTTAACCCTGGTGTATTGTGGAAGGCTGAACGCGGTAGTGCAATATTGATGGGACATAAAAGATAAGAAGACGATAGGTAACATTACATATAACTAAACGTAATAATATAGCTGCTTTTGCTCCGTCTTTGGCCCATTGAAAATAAAACCTTGTCTTGACGTACCTACTTAATTCAACCTTTACTTACGGTTATTTTCAGCTTAGTTTTGTCTTCGAGTTTCTTATTATTGGGCGCGTCGCTGTTATGTATTTTACAAATAACAGAAATGTTTAATCAGACCGTCTGTACCAGCATATTTTATGTCAGTATATTAACATTGTTAACAACAATGCCAGATAGTGTTGTTGACACATTAATTGAACAGATAAGGTTTATCAGCTGTGTATACTTACGACCTACGTTGTTGGTGGAATATTCACAATTACCAGTGTATCGCCAGCTCCCCGCACTGATAGGTACATTCGATTTGTTTAACCTTGTCGCTGCGTAGCCCAACATCGATCTAATCAAGTACCTAGTTATTTAATTAGCTTTATAGTTTCCGTCATTTGTTTCGCTTATTTTTACCGCTTAACGAACATTCACGGAAACTATAATGCTTATGGTGAACACATACGTTACATATTATGTATTACCAAAATTTGTTATTATTGTGGACTCTATTACATGCGTGCAGCGGTCTGTAAGTAAACATAAGAGTCGTTGCATTTAAAGAAGAAAAAAAGATATCATAATAATTACACGCATGATAAATTTATTTTTACACTGTGTTCACGATTGAGGGTAGCTCAAAAATATTATAATGTACCAATAGTAGAAAGTGACGCAACCGTGATTGATAGTCGCCTTTACTTGAAGATGCGCTACGTATTTATTTCTTACTAGTTGCGCCCCGCGGTTTCACCCGCGGATAAAAGTATTTTAATTATTTGCTCATCCCACGGGAATATTTCACTTTTCCGGGATAAAATGAGCCTATACGTTAATCCACTGTATAAGCTATCTTGGTACCGAATTTCATTCAAATCCATTCAGCCGTTTGAGCGTGAAGGAGTAACAAACATACACACAAACACACATACAAACTTTCGTCTTTATAATATTAGTGTGATAGTGTGATTACTAACCTACCGTTAATACTTACGCCTTCTTACCACAAGAATATTAGCAATATTCATCATAGTTAAAGAGCGTATTCACTTAATTAGTAGTTACAGATAATCGACACACAATATATATGCTTTTCAATTAATTACAACAAACAGCTTCCTTCTCAAATTGTCCTCATAATATTGTCGGCATCAATCATTACGATGTCTGCGGCCATAGGTATGTATGCACAAACATTACAAATCAAAACATATATTAAGTTAGGTTTTGACTCTTATTATTACAAAACCCCTACTAGACAATACTTATAATTCTACCTACAAGCTCGTGAACGGGTGCTGCTTGCGGAAGCTGGTTTGCTCGTGGTGTATGCACAATAGGCTATTTGACTACTATATTTTTATTACATACATAAATAATATACCTCAAAAAATAGATAACTGTGAAAATAAAACTTGAATATCTCAAAAAATGACTAAGTTACAGGCATTTTAAAATACAGAAATAGAAAGAGACAACTCAAACACGCAGTGACGGCAGTTACCAGTCCTCACAGTAACTCATTACTAAGCTGTGGTAGCTCTACATACAATCTTTTTGGCATGTGACGTCACAAGCCATGCCTTCATAGTAGCTGTGAGGAAGCTCAACGCGATCTCTGTTTTGCGAGAAAGGGACAGACGATGAAACTTTAAAAGCATACTACTCCGTGATTAATTTACCGATTTTACTTATTTTTACAATGATTACATTCATTTTTAACCTACTTTATGAAAATAATATTTACTTGTTCATTTTTAATAGTAGTCAAATAGCCTATTAGAAATAAGCACTTATGTTTTTGTTATTGGCTGTATTGTCCTTCCTGTATTATATATATGTTCATGTTAATAATAGGCTAAATTTATAAATATAAAAATACTTTAACAAAAAGCACGGACCCCGGTGTCTGTGGAAATGCTGATTATACAAAAAACCCCCTACTAGAACCATTCAGTAATTAACTTCAGAATTTTACAGATTCGACTCGGAATTTGCAAGACAAATTTGCGGACAAGTGCACATGCTAAAGAAAGACTTCATTAGCCTTATTAATAAAAAATATTAGTCTCGGATTAGTTACTTCAGCTTTTGTCCTTTTTTTGCTACTGGAATATTTAGCTGGATCGAAAGAGACAAAAGATGGTGTAACTAGTCTAAAGCTAGTTCGTGTTTATTAATAAGGCTGCATATGTCTACGTATAGATGCAGTTAATTTTGGCTGTCATAATTACGTCGAAAAAACTCTAGAAGCATCTGGTTGTACAAAGCAGGGCCCGAGGGATATCGGACCAGATAAACCCGACAACAGACACGGGTCAAAAATGATAAACAATGACTGAACCGTCTGATACCTCAAAACCGTTCATTTAATCATTAAAAAACGTTCCGTAATACAACAACCACTTGTGGAAAACGGTTTCGAGGTCAACACCGAAATGCTGAACAAGCGGATTTCAGTAATTGCAGGGTACAACTACCCAATACATGCAACGTTTTGTAGCTGCTTGTAGGTCAGCAACTAAGTATGCCAACCATGTATGTGTTATAGCTGTGAGTACCGATGAACGTGTAGTCCAATATTATCTGTTATGTATATTTATGTATAGTAAGTATTGTATTTTAAGTAGTAAATTACGTTATATTTATCATGTATGTACATAGTAATTTTTGTAGCACCACTGTCCTTGCTCTATCCATTCAAAAGTTGTCTGGAAGAGATCGCTTTTTAGCGATAAGACCGCCCATTATGACCTACTCATTAGTGGTTTCCTATTTTTGTATTGGAACTAAGTTCTTTATCGCGCGTTGCGAACGGAACGGAAAAAAGTTGTAACGACACTATGAATCCGTGCGGCGTGCGCGTCTTTCTCTGTCTGTCTGTCTCTCTCTCTCTTTATCTCTCTCTCATAAAAAGCAAGCCAGTTATTTTCGTTTCGTCTTTCTATTTCGCATTCATATTATATTAATATTCTTTCTATTTACATTATATTTGTTAATACTAAACGAAATATTATTATAACTAAAAAAAAAAAAAAAAAATTATTACAATTCCTTCACTAATTAATCGAAAGGAACTTCGTTCTATCCGGGTGTCCCTTGACACCTCTCAAGTTTTTTGTTACCTTGGTGTCAATAAAGAGTTTATCTATCTATTACAATACAGTAAGTAGCGTTTTATCAGTATTCTATATAGTAGGTATAAGCAGAACACATGAATCAATGAACTTATTGGAACAGTTATCTAATATTGCCTATGCCCTTCAATGTTTTGGATCCAAACGCTATCTGAACCTGACAACACTGCATCGGTAGTGTTGCTGACGACGACTAGGTGTTTCCGTGGTAGAAAATAATAAAGTGCAATATATAAATTTACATTAAATACATTTTATAAAATTACATAAAAAACTAAACCGACTTATTCTCCATGTCAAACAAATGTTCTTAAGAAACTGAAATAGCAACCAAATAGATTTTTTTTTTTTAATGTTAAGGAATGACGTGATGAGCTAGCCGTTCGCCTGATGTTAAACGACACGGCTGCCCATACCAGCTGCAGTGTCACTCGGAACTCTAAAGTATAGAGTTTCGCGTGACACTGCATTGCGCACGTCATCCTGAGACATCAGCACAATCTAGTAATAAGATTACTAAACTGTGAGATCAGATCATAAAGTCTCATTTGCCCAGTAATTTCACTACCTACAGTGCCCTTCAAACCGGAACACAGCAGTGCTTGCACACTACAGCTTGGCGGCAGAATAACTGGCAAAGCGGTGGTACCTACCTAGACGAACTTTGCAGTAAAGTCCTACCACCTAGATATATACTGCAACCTGCAACGTGCGCTTAAATGTAGAGTAAAATTAGTAGACAGAGGTGATTAATGCAGTTCCTAAACGTCCGACACGTTCATTAGTCTCTTTTCCAATTTACTTATATAAAACCTTGTTTTTTTCATATCATATGATCGCCATGTCTGTCTGTCTGAAACTTGCAGCCTATAACTTCCAACGTTATAAACGCTCATGCTTAAAATTGCGTACAAGATCTAAGATCTCAAGTTAGAAAAAAACTAAAATTATATTTAATTATATAATTTACTAGCTGCGCCCCGCGCTTTCATCCATGATAAAAAAAATGTCATACCAGCCGATAGATGGAGCTAAATTAAAGAAGTTTTAGTTCAGTCGTGTGGTTTAAAGCACTCTTATTTTAAAGTAACTTGTGAACTGTGTAACTTAAAAAAAAACTATACAACCAAATTAATTACTATCTTGGTCATTTACCTACACGACCAACAGTAGTGATCTGATATAATTATAATTATAGGTACGACTGGTGGTCAAACATTTTAACCAACTTCATAAAAGGAGGAGGTTCTCAATTAGACTGTATTTAAAAAATGTTTGTTACCTCAGTACTTTCGACTGGGTGAACCGATTTTGATGATTGTTTTTTTTTTAATACTGATGAAAAGTTTTTTACGCTTTGCGTTTCGTTATTATTACCATCACATTATGAATAACCTGGCGGTCCAAATACAATTTCATAACAATGTATTGTTTAATAGACCATAGACATTTATTCATTGTTGATTAATTGACTTTACATCTGAAATATTCTGTCTCAGCCATCTACGTGCTGGTTGAATTCGAAACTGAACCCACACCGAGCAACAGAAAAATCTTTGCTAACAGCAAAAAATACGGTCGTTAGTATAATTTACCTCAAGTGTAAGGTCACATAAACTACTTATTTTGTATTTGCATGCATAATAATTTATTCAGATATTGCTCACAAGGTAACCCAACCAGCTACCACATTTAACACAAAAATTCAAACTTCACTGATAAAAATAAAAAATCTACTCGTGTTAAATTATTGATAATATTTTATCGCTGCAATCAATACAACATGATAATGATAAAAATTATGACGATGTCACGAGTGTCGCCTTCAAAGCGTAATTCCATAATTAGTAATACTTTTATGATGTACAATTTAATTTCATTTTTTTGTCTAAGTAGTTATATAAAATACGGAAAGCGCCTAGTACATTCCGCTACTAGTTGAGCTCGTAGTTGGGATTGGGACATAAACAAGGATAGGTAGATACGCTTAGAGCAATAACAGGGGCCTTACCGCGTATGTCTGGTGGAGATCGTAATCGTGTTCTCTCTTGCTCGCACTCGTGGACTTGTTAATTGGCGCGTGAGGGATGGCAGGCGAAATCGATTCCCAGAACGGTTACGCGGTAGGGGCGCTGTTCTAGTGCACATTTTTTTCGTTGCCATGGTGACCAGCTGGGCGATCACGTAACTCGATTGCAACCAAAAGAAACTCAAATTTGTTTGGATTTGACAGTTTCAATACGCAGTTTATGTGTATTAGTATGGAAATGTCTATACTGTTGCATTAGTATAATAATAATAATAATAACACCCAACGATCACGTACAGATCCTGGACCCTAACTAGGGTTCCCTGTGTCTAGGGACCCAGGAAATATGAGAACCATGGTCCCACAACACCCAGACTCAGAACAAGTATTTGAGTTATTTTCTGTGCACACATACTTGTCCTGCCGCGGAAATCGAACCCGCCGCCTCCGGGTTATGAGCCGACCGGCTGTCAAATTTTTTGCAATTAAAGTTACGTGATCGCTCCCCAGTTATCAATTCCAAACCATGTTCGGCAAGATTATGCACTAATCAGCTTGGACCTAATATACATTTAACTAATGGCGTTCACATAATAATATCCAAATACAGTCAATGAAACATAGTAAAGAAAAAAGAACTAGGTGAAAACTTTACTAGGTGGTAGGACTTTTCTGCAAAGTTCGTCTAGGTAGGTACCACCGCTTTGCCAGTTATTCTGCCGCCAAGCAGTAGTGTGCAAGCACTACTGTGTTCCGGTTTGAAGGGCACTGTAGCTAGTGAAATTACTGGGCAAATGAGATTTTATGATCTGATCTCACAGTCGAGTAATCTTATTACAAGACTGTGCTGATGTCTCGGGATGTTGTGCGCAGTGCAGTGTCACGCGAAACTTTATATTTTAGAGTTCTGAATGACACTGTTCTGTTATGGGCGGCCGTATCGCTTAACATCAGGCGAATGACTTGCTCGTCACATCATTCATTAACATAAAAAAAAAGAAAATTAACCACGCGAGTCGCAAATACAATGTCGGCATAAATGCAAATTTGTACCTTATTTTCAGTTTCAGATAGCACTCGTGTTAAGCAAACATAAGGAAAATTACCATGATTGCATTTATACGCTTTCTCATTATTTACTTAGTTAATAATTGTGTTATATAGTGGCAAGCAAATAGCGGGCTCTAGATAATAGCTAGGTATTTAGGGACGTATATCAATACTCAACTATGGTATGAAGATACAATCCAATTACCATTAGTACTAAATTAACATTTATATCATTTACTTTCATTTTATATTTTATTTACAATTTATTTATAAACATTTGAACCAGTTTAGTTCACTTTCTTTACAAACGTTTATTCACAGGTATATTTTGCTAACTTCAGTTACTGTTACTGGATACCGTTATCAATTGTGCTAATTAAACAATTTCATTATCAAATGTATGTGCTCACACTCAATATCAACGTGTAAGCAAGCAGAGATAAAATTGTCTAATATACGTATAATAATAATGTTGTAATTGTAGTGAAAATTCAGTTCTTTTTTTGTCATTTGCCGTGTGATTAAAAACTTGTGCTTTGTAACCTTTATACGTACTCTACGTTTAAAGGTTACAAAGCACAAGTTTTACTTTATTTACTAAATATACGTAATATTCGATATACATCGATGAAAATATTTGATCATGAGTTTATTTGGATGTATAACAATGATCGAAATAGATCAAATGGAAATGCGAAACATATATTTCCAGATGACGACATATTGGAGTATAAGCTAAGCTCAGACAGAGTTGTCGACTATGAGACAATAGATGCTCTGCGTTGCAAGCGTTTAGGTGGGCAGAAGATTAATAAAATGACTCGGAACTTTATTGCTCTGGACATTCAGAACTGCACCCCTACCGCGTAACCGTTCTGGGAATCGGCTTCGCCTGCCATCCTGCACGCGCCAGTTAATAAATCCACGAGTGCGAGCAAGAGAGAACACGATTACGATCTCCACCAGACTTACGCGGTAAGGCCCCTGATCATAATGGAAGAAAGACGACGCTTACAAGGCAAGGTGGCAATGAAGATGACAACTAATGATACTAAGCCGTAGCAATACAATGAACTTGTAGAATAATAAATAGCAAGTGATGTTTAGATTGCTTTGTTTGTACATTATATCATCTCTAAACATATGACCACAAAAATCAATAAAAGTAGAAAGTACATTAGGACGGAACTAAAATCGATTCCAATATTTTTTAAGTACCTCGTGGCGTGGTAATAAAATCGATAAGGCTTTAGGTATTGCATGATACTTGGTACGTACATAGGCATAGGTACTGCGCAAAACTCTAAAACAAATATAGAGTTTTTGACGATTAAGTTTTATGTACCAGACTATTTTCGTGGAACCAACATATTTTGTTAGGTTTTGATATTTCTATGAACCTAGAGGTTAAATTACTCCGAACATGGCAATATAAAAAAATTACGTTCATAATTTTTTTTCGTCGAATATTATGGATTTTCGTTTTTAGATTTGTTTTTACCTAACCTGCCTAATAAATATTTCTGAAAAAGTAGACGAATTTTTTAAAATGGGTATTCTATATTTTTACGGCACCTACGTTCTTTTATTTTATGTATTTTCAATTTTAATTAGCAAATATTTCAGGACCATAACTTCTGTTGGAACATGGTTAGATAAAAAAAATCTGAATTCAGCGGCTGCCGCTGTGCTTATGATTCCTAGATTGTCAAGAGAGTGAAATGATGATAAAATCACGCTAGTGTTTTGACTAGCGTGGCTTGGGGTTGTTAGCACTTTTCAGCGCACTATACCGTTTTTAGACACATCACTGCAGCTATAGATAGCGGACGATGGGAGGATCAATGGTGACCTACTTAAGAGGACCTGGTATTTGAAAATGTTATACCTGTCGCTCTCCTATCCGCACGTGTGATAGAGACAATAGGGCCTGTGAGTCAATTTTCCTACATTTTAGCGTTTCGGGGGAAAACGGTTTCACCCTCTAAATGTTAAACCTTTTGATTTCATGTCAAACGGTTCGGTAGATTACATAATACATAATCTATGCCTGCACGTTTTGGTTTTTTTGAAAATATGTGTTGGATGCTATGTATGCTATAACTACATTACTCTATTACAATCTTTACGAAAAATCGTCATTTTTGATGGCTACAGCTACAAAGATAATCATCGTAATTCTCTTCATAAATATGACAGTTCACTTCGTTACATTCAGAAATACACTTGTTTGATTAGGTACATTTGTTGACTTATCGATAGTGAATTGGAGTCCAATATATTTATAGCTTCAATATATACTAAGATAAGAAAAACCCAAAGATCATCGAAAAATTCTTGACCCCTAATAAGATATGTATCGAAAGAGTTGCTAACAAAGACCTCGGTCCCACACTCATGATTTGCTTTAGCATTCTTTTATGCACAAAATTTTGCCCTTATTTTTGAAATAATTGCGATTCGATGCACAATGAATCACCGAGATTGTCTGTAATACGAATACGTAAGAAAGTACCTACGACAGGTCAAATTGCGTATGTACTTTTAGTATCTCACCAAAACAGTTTTAACGGTAGAATTGTACCAGGAATCCAGAGCGAGTCACCAGCGCGCCAAGATCGCACTGTTCACAAACGTCAAATTGTACTAAGTGCGCTAATTGGTCTGGCCGTTACCGTGACACTGGGAATGGTATCTCCATTATTTATTCAGTGTCCGCAGTAAAATGTACGGCCCATGTGGAAAATGGGGTTATTAACTCAAGGTATCTCATACTGATAGTTTTCAATCGATACCATCGATTTACAACTGATGGTTGTTTGTCGGAGTAGCTGGTAGACAGTAGACAGGATGTGGGTCACGTGACATCTATTTTCCTTATATTCCTGAATAAATAATAAAACAGTTGAATAGGGTAAATATAGCCTATTATTTGTGATTGTAATAGTATATACGCTACTGGTGGTATTTATTTCCACTATCCTCATACCTAACGTATGGCGGATGTCTGGTGCTAACGAGTCATTTGAATCCAAGATTTCAGAATCCAACAGAATATGTTTTATACGTGTCACAGTGACATTTTCTGAACGCGGATTTTTATTTTAAGTATTTGTGCATAGAAACAAAAGCGCAAATACTTGTTCTTAGTCTGGGTGTTGTGGGACCATGGTCCTCGAAGTTCCTGGGCCCCTAGACATAGGGAATCCTAATTAAGGTCCAGAATCGATGTATGTGATGGTTGGGCGTAATAATAATTATTGTTATTTCTAGAGGCAGCTCGTGATTTTAAATGTATTTTTTTTTATACAATCTTTAACTCCTAATTTGAATTTTCCAAAAACGCTTAATACTTGCCTACATTAAATGGAAAGCGTTACACCTTCCAAATATCAAGTCTCTCGAGGTCTAGCGGTTTGGGCTGTAAACGTAGCCGGTCACTCACTCAGGACAAAGATTTCATATCTACGATTCTACAAGTAGCTACTTGAGATCATTTTCAACCGACTATACGAACGAAATAAATGAAATGACTTCAAAAAAGAAGGGGGTTCTCAATTCGACTGTATTTTTCTTTCTTTGTTACCTCAGAACTTTCGAATGGGCGAACCGATTTTGATGATTCTTTTTTTTACTTGAAAACTGGTACTTCCCGTGTGATTCCATTTCCAATTTGGTCAAGTTGTGACAATGGCGTCCATGAGAAAACCATATAAGTCTAAAGTCAGTTTTTACGCTTTGCATTTGCTATTCGATTTATGATTTAATACTTGGAAATTATTTAAAACTCTGAACTGTCCTAATATAAACAGAGATTACGTTTCCAAACCACACGGAGGACCTTCACGTAAGTCCGAGAAAATTGTTATAATACAATTGAAGGACCTGGTAGAATAAAAAGGGTCTATCAATTTGACAGATAAACCCTTTTTATTATCACCCCTTCAATTGTGGAGGATGTCTTTAGGCAAATATAGTAGAGGGATGAACTAAATGGGTTTATAGAAACACTCGAGAACAAACTCTGTTCTATTTCTGTATAACTGCGAAGAATCCGGAACGCTAAAATAAATTGACCTTCAATGGAACATAATCTGAGATACAGAAAATCGTATGTAAATATAGGTATACTTATATTGTCCACGTCGATAACTATAGCGTAAGTATTTTCCAATTATGTTTGTGACCGAAAATATTTCGAATGAGATAATTCGTTCTTATCAGTTTTGTTGTTACAAGACATATTTAATGATTACGTTGGCTAAATAATTAATAGTAATTAAGCAATAAATTACATTCATCATTATCATCATCCACAGCCTGAAGACTTCCACAGCTGAACACAGGCCTCCCCCACAGAGCGCCACTTTATTTGGATGTTTCGGTTTATAATAAATGGTCTTTTCTGGAATTGACTCAATTCTGTACATATAAAATTCAAAGTCCTGACTGACTGACTTATATATCAACGCACAGCTAACACAGCACAGCACAGCGCTAAACGGTACTAGACACTTGAAATTTGGAGGGTGTATTCTTTTTATAGTGCAGGTATCCACTAAGGGTTTTTCGAAATTCCGTCCCTAAGAGGGTGAAATGGGTAATTGAATTATCTATGAAAAATTGCTTCTTCGTTTCCTATAGTCCACGCGGGCGAAGCCACAGGCAGAAGCTAATGTGTAATATAATAATAATAATAACGCCCAAAGATCACATACATAGATCCTGGACCCTAACTAGGATTCCCTGTGTCTAGGGACGTAGAAACTACGAGGACCATGGTCCCACAACACCCAGACTCAGAAAAAAGTATTTGCACTTTTTTTTCAGTGCACAAATACTTGTACTGCTGTGGGAATCGTACCCGCCACCTCCGGGTTATGAGCCTACCTGCTCAACCACCACAACACTGAGGCTGTCGACAATGTAATAATGTCTAATATGTTAATAGTTAATAAATAGATTATTTAAATAAGTACGTCATTTATTTTGTAGTTATAGTAAAACATAAATGTAAATAATTATCATGAAACATCAGGGATCTTAAGGTTTCAATATGTACTCTTACAAAACTTGACAAGTTCTGATCCATTCATAGATCCGTATTACAGAACAATACACAGTCGTAGATGGTGCTCAAGTCGAGATTACATTCACAAATCGATCATTTTCTGAATGACAACTTTTCTTGAGGACATGTTTATACATACGACTGAGCATAGTTCTGTAATACGGGTCATAGTTACGATATTAGAAACATGACAGACGCCTATTGAAGTTACGGTATAAAATTGCAAGGCAATTTGAGACCTGCTATATATTCTATACGTGGAAACTTGTAACTGGCCTAGTTTCTTTTACTGTAAGCTTACCTTTTTGTATATATTTTGGCTGTAAGTTTTCCTAATATGAATAAATAAATAAGAACTTATTCTAAGGCCCCTAACGACAATACAAAAAAGGAGTTTCAAGGGCGATGAGAGATTAATAATTTTATCGGTGACCTGACATAAAAATACCTATCGTACTGGAGGTCACAAAATTATCCGATGGTATCTAATGCCCGACCGCATATTTCATCAGATAATAACCATTATTGACACGCGCTGCAGATACGCTTTAACACTAATGACCTTTAAATATGTAAAAAAATGAATACTTACACGAAATTATGAATTGTATTTTAGCTTACTACAAATATTAGACATATTAAAACCCCACTCATTTATTACGCGAAATATTGTTTGCTTGTTCTTCTTTTACGGAGCAACAGGGACCGACATGATTTTTGCAGTTTATGGACCGGGGGGGCTGACAAATATAATATAATATGTGTTGGGACATCTCACACAACGCCATCTAGCCCCAAACTAAGCAAAGCTCGTATTATGGGAACCAGATAACTGATACAATACTTAAATACTTTTTTGTTTGTAAATACATACATATAATACAATATAACACCCAGACACAGAACAAACACCTATGTTCATCACACAAATGTTCGTCCTGGGTGGGAATCAAACCCACAACCCACAGTTCAGAAGGCAGGGTTACTACCAACTGACCTATCGGGCCAGTCATAAAAAATAAAAATAGACTACTTTTATCACGGAACATAAATGTCCATAGACGAAGAGCTCAGAGGCAGAATGAATAATTATTAAATTATATACATTCTTTCCTATCAACCGTTAAATAACAGGTAATAGGAAAGAAATGCGCTTTTCCAATTTCAAACCTAATGAGTGGGAATAAAGAGGGGATAGGTACACAAAGTACTATAATATGTCCGTCTGTCACTTACAAAAATGATAAATCGGACCGTTATTAATTTATGACACCCCTATTACAGATGGTTAAATAAAGTTCTTGTTATTTGCTCAATTAGATAATAAGTACCTGTTTTGACTTGTATATAGCGAGAATTAGGAAAAACTAATAGGCTTTTATAATAGAAAAAATTAAAAAGTGTGTTTCATTTTCAGGCTAGAACAAAACATAAATAAATAAATTAAAATTATTATACCAAATGAACAGCGCCAAGCTCAAACAAATCACCGCTATACGGATTCGCCGGACATTGACAAATTTCAACATTTTAAACAGGCATGTATTGTTGTAAGTATAATATTTGAGCATCGGCTCCACTTGCCACCAAACAATACTGTGTTGCGCTAGAATGTTTTGTAAACATCAGCGTTCGATTCGCCACTTCATGGAACAATAACACAATGCGATCTTGACGTGAGCGAATCAGTTTAGTTCACAGCGTGAAAAAAAAATTTTATATTTTGCTATCTTCGATTTGTCTTATGCCCGCCTGTACTCAATGTTGGCATTTATATCTCTAGCCCCCGGTTTCTCGTACATCAAACTCGTGTCAAGTCAACATGCCAAATAGTGTACGGTAATAGGTTGAAACAGTCGATAATTAACAGGCAACCAATGAGCGTTCAGTATTTGGTTTGCCAAGTTGACACAAATTCAAGAAACGTATACGAAAACCCGGGAAATCGTTGCTTAGCTAAGTTGTGTTTTAAAAGACTAGTACAGACGGACTTTAGTCGTATTAACCGGGGTCAACAGCTTTAGTCCATGTTACCGTTGTGCACACAGCGTGTTTTTCTCGCCGCGGTGACGCTGAACTTTTACAAAGATCGTTGTTGATACATTGATCGTTGAATAATGAAAAAACAAATTTAAAATAACGGTAATATAATCCAAGCCTAAACGTGAAACCACTTGTCTATTGGTATAGCTCGCGCAAAACTTTATGAGCTCTCGGAAGTTAGCGCGGATGGCTGCGCAGTACGAATATTATAGTTATTGTATGGCCGCTTTTACAATGCACTCAACTGTACCATACGCAGTTTGGTACTCGGGCCTAACTTCGGAGACGTCATAAAGTTTTGCGCGAGCTATTTATTACCTATACTACAGATTGGAAACAATGAAAGGAAACTATTTATTGTGTGAAGATTGATTAGTATTACTGTGGGCGATGGGCGCCATATGCAATCGTCCTTCAACACGGTGACATTGCCACTTGCAAGAGTCCACACAACGATGAACAGAATTAGTAAGTAAAAAATTGGGTAGGACGGCTTTTCGGCCAAAAAACGCGGCTCAAAATCAGGAATAAAAAAAACTACATTTATAAAAAATTTGTTAATAAATTAGTTCATACGTTTTTTTAAATAATCCTGCTTATGTAGTCGACAGAAAATTACAAGATTTGTAGGCTCAGAAACAATGTCAAAGTAATTATTACGATGCAAGAGTGCTGTTCATCAGGACTCATTTTGTCACCTGTTACCTTCGAATAATTTGGCGAAGCACTAAACTTTTTACGGTGAAAATGCGCTGAAGCCAAACGTTTCATCATTTACCTATTGTGAGTTGTTGTGACAATAGTAAAGCAAGAGAGAATAGTGGTGATGACGTCAATGTTCGCTAACGCATTTGGCATTGTTGAACATAACAGTGAATGCTTTGAAGAACTAAGCTATTCCACGATGTAACTTTCATGTTTCACTTCATCCTTCATGATCACTTCTACACAGACCTTTCTGTTTTCATATATAGGTACATCTTTGTTTACTATACATAATGGTATCTCTCTGTAATTTATTTAAGCTATCTATAAAATGTGTGTTAATAGTGTTGAATGGTCTTTCTCTACTTATGACATGGGCATCAGCATCACATACATAATTCAATACGTACCCGTATAATCTATTCATATAAAATTCAAAGTCCTGACTGACTGACTGACTTATATCAACGCACAGCCTAAACCGCTGGTCCTAGAGATTTGAAACTTGGAGGGTGTGTTCTTTGTGTAGGTAACCAATAAAGGTAAAGGTAAAGGGTTTTTCGAAAATCCACCCCTAAGAGAGTGTGGGTGGTTGAATTATCTATGAAAAAAAATCTTCTTCGTTTCCTATAGGCCACGCGGGCGAAGCCGCGGACAGAGGTTAATACGAATATATATCTTGAAGAATATTTTCAAGCTTCTTATTTAATATTTACAATTTAAATATATGAATTCAACGACCGTATTAATTACTTGCTTGAAAACATATAAAAAATAGATGCGTACAGAGCAGGATTCGCAGTTTGTGATTAAAATAAAATCATTGTATGTTAATATGCTAATTTACTTCAGGGTTACTGATTTTCTCAAACAGTATAATAGGTAAGTAGTGATGATAACAATTCGGACTACATATACATTTATAAAGTTTAACATTATGCGCATGAATTGCCGGGTTAGATTTAATCGCTGGGGGTCAATTAATTCATTAAGGTAAGCCAACAAATAACGTTTGGTTCGTGTGAGCGCGTAAAAAATTCTTAAAACTGCGCCAAACAGGTAGCAAACGCGACATGATAAAGTGATAAAACGTCAGCGATAAAGGGATTTAAAAAGATAAGATAGTTTAATTGATTTAAAACAGCTTTATTGCCGAGGCATTGAAAAGTGGGCAATCGATAGTGGCCGTGTGATGGACAGTGAAATGAATGGATTATAAGTTTGTGTCGTAGAACGGAAGGGAGGTCAATCGACAGCACATCATTATGGGGTGGCGGGTAGACTGCGCCCTTGAGGCCGTGTAGGTACCAGCCTGACACGAATACCTACATTCCCCAGCTTTCCTTTTCATCGGTCACTCAATGGCGTTGCAAACAAACACCACTGAGTTTATGGATGCATGTGGACTTTTTGGTTGATAAATAACTTTCATTTAATTTGACACATGTGCTCAACCGGCGTGTAAGTTTATTTGCAACTATATGGGGCCCAGTCACATAGCGTCATAAAGGTTTTTGTATGTTATGGAGTAACGTGACGCGCTAGTCGTTCGCCTAGTTCGTTCGTTAAGCGTAACAGCCACCCATAACAGTTGCATGCAACATGGTTGTGTTTGGGTGGTAATACTGCAGTATCACTCGGAACTCTAAAATACAAAGCTTCGCGTGGTACTACACTGCGCACGTCATCCTGAGACATCACAGCACAGTCTAGTAACTAGCTCATTGCAAACTTTAAACCGTAACGCAGTAGTACTTGCACACTACAGCTTGGCCGTAGAATAACTGGCAAAAGGGGCTACCTACTTTTTAAACGACTACCGCGTAACCTTGTTGCAATAAGCTCCATTTTGAACTAAAATCTCTTGCGCAAGAGCAGATAGTAAGTTTCATCAGGGTACATCGCTTAGAGTCAACCGAAAACGCCAACTTACGTATAGCGTTTCTCATAAAATATGTTTAACTCCCCCCGCGGAAGATGTGGCTATAAGTAAGAGTAATAAATAAATAATATGCCTAAAGACCAAATCTGTGGCTATAATTAGTTTTGTTAATTTCCACAGAAACCTTCAGTCACATGGATGGACGCGATCAAACTGTTGATACTCGGCCATAACCAAACGATGGCGTCGTATGGCGAACGAGAACATCAGGGCATGCTTGACATGGTAGCAAAAACCTGCAGCATGATCCCATGGGGACAATACAACGGCAGAATCAAAGGAAGGCTAAAGCAAAGAGGAAAAACAGCAAACCACTACACGGGCGGTGATGAATAGCCACTAGTGGATATTTATATTTAGGCATTGGAAGTTTCAAACATCGAACATTATAGCGACAACAAATATACAAGTCCCCTCGAAATCCGTTGTTACAACCTGTGTAGACAAATACTTGTTTTGAGTCTGGGTGTTGTGGGACCATGGTCCTCGTAGTTCCTAAACTAAAACTAAAATAAAACTACCCCAAACTAAAAAACAACTAGACAGAGTCCAGGATCTAGTATGTATGTGATTGTTGGGCGTGGTATAGGTAATAGATTTAAATTGCGTCAACTTGTCATAATTAAAATGCACGAGGTCAGAAAGTAGCTTAGATATTATAAGGTTTTGTTAGTAACATTGTGATTGCTTTGTTTTAAACTTTTGTATTATGTTATGCATATTATAAACCTATTTACAACCAGGAAGGTCACTGAAGAGCTGATCGTTTTAATAAAAGCAAAAACAATATCAAGCAATTAATATTTCTTGTTACTTTATTTATTATATTATTGGTGATTTGGTGGTTATTACTACTAGTAATACTATTTATTTAAACTAATATTATAAAGAGGAAAGATTTGATTGTTTGTTTCCATTGAATATGCTTTAGAACTACTGGACCGATTTGAAAAATTCTTTTATTAGAACCCTACATCTATACATATAAAATTCAAAGTCCTGAGTGACTGACTGACTTATTATCAATGCACAGCCTAAACCGCTGGCTCTAGACTTGAAACTTGAAGGGTGTGTTTTTTGTACAGTGTAGGTATCCACTAAGAAAGGGTTATTCGAAATTCCACCCCTAAGAAGGTGAAATGGGTGGTTGAATTATCTATGAAAAAATGTCTTCTTCGTTTTCTATAGGCCACGTGGGCGAAGCCGCGGGCAGAAGCTAGTTATCCATATGAAAATTATATAATACATCTTGTAAAAAAAATCAGTAAATCACGTATTATTGACAATAGAGCAAAGTGATGTATAAACTTTATAAAGTTTTACACTTTTAAACTTTATAAAGGGCATCAATATCTACAAAAAAGTCTGCGATACCATATGTCTAACTATTACAGTTATATCACAATAACTAGATACTTTTTTATGTTAAAATACGCAGTAGTAATGCCGGTTCAAACTAGGCCACTATATTCGTACCTGTCCTTATACAAATAAATCACGTCATATTAAATTTATAATTTTATAAAATTTTGTTAAGTACCTACCCGTGCGAAGCCGGGGCGGGCCGCTAGTTGGATTTATTTGAGTGGCAAGCGTTATTTATTGTTTCAACACTTCCAAGAAGTCATAATATTGTTGAAGAAGTTGATTCAACACTCATATCTATCAAGTTAAGTCCGATGTCACCATGGTAACTTTACAGCCAACAAATGTTACAACAAAAATAACTAAGTATAATATGGTATTGATTATATTGATATTATATTATAATATTATTGATTATATATAAGTGATTTGTTTGTATAAGGATAAGTACGAATATAGTGGCCTAGTTTGAACCGGCATTACTATTGCGTATTTTAACATAAAAAAGTATCTAGTTATTGTGATATAACTGTAATATTAGACATATGGTATCGCAGACTTTTTTGTAGATATTATAGTAATCTCGCTAGCGGTTACATGTTTGAGCCGTTTGGTGTTGAGACCCTGGGTCCTTGGGGGCCGGGAGCTCATCGCGTTATCAAAAGTTTATCAGAGCGCTAAGTATTAATTAATATAATAATAATAATAATAACAATAACGCCCAACGATCACATATATATAGATCCTGGACGCTAACTAGGATTCCCTGTGTCTAGGAACTACGAGGACAATGGTCCCACAACACCCCGACACAGAACAAGTATTTGTGCTTTTTTTCTGTGCACAAATACTTGTCCTGCCGCGGGAATCGAACTGCCGCCTCCGGATTATGAGCCGACCTGTTCAACCACACCACAGAGGCTGTCAATTGCGTTAAGAACCAATGAGAAAAATCATATGCTTTTTAAGCAAAGGTTTTGGTTTTAATTACCTTTAGAAGTTCAATGACAGCAACAATGGTTATAAAAACGGTGGATAAAACCACATATTTTAGTATGGGACCTTACGCAGGTAGTAAGTCCCAAAAATATGTTATTTTTATACATTAGTAGCACAAAAAATGGACGATGCCAGGTCATCGGTGGCAGTGGGCAGGCGACATGAATATCTTCATATCAAGGTCAATGTAACGTTGATGGAAACAAGAAAATGTCAATTAATTAATGAAAAAAGATTATTGATCATAGATGACAATTAATTAGAGTTTGGTGAGCCTTGAACTATTTGTAGTCTTTTTTAATTAAAACTTTCGATGTTTCATCATTGGCTGTAGCATAATCAATGACACCCGTTAAAATTCAATAACACCCAGTGTACTTAAAAGTAGGTACCTACTATTTGCAGTTAGGCTATTTGACTACTATTAAAAATAAACAAGTAAATATTATTTTCATAAAGTAGCTTAAAAATTAATGTAATCATTGAAAAAATAAGTAAAAGCGGTAAATAAATCACGGAGTAGAACGCTTTTAAGGTTTCATCGCCTTTCTCGCAAAACAGAGATCGTGTGGAAAGCTCACAGCTTCTATGAAGACATAGTTTGTGACGTCATATGCCAAAGAGATTGTAAGTAGACCTGCCATAGAGGTACCACAGCTTAGTAATGCGGTACTAGGGAGGACTGGTAAATGACGTCACTGCGTGTTTAAGCTCTCTTTCTATTCCTGTATTTTAAAATGCAACTTTGTAATTTGTTTTATCTTTGTAATTTTTAGAGATATTTAATTTTTGTTTTCGCAAATGTCTATTTTTTGAGGTATATTATTTATTTATGCAATAAAATAATATAGCAGTCAAATAGCCCATTGCATGCACAAAGCCCCGTAGATTCGTCAATAGCCCAACTCGTTCCCACTGGTGGGGCACAGCACAGCTTTCTCTCACGTGGAGATTAGAGAATGCATGCAGTATTATGCAGTACGGCACGCCACAAGGCCATAACCCACAACCCTGGCCAAGTGCGGGTTGGTGGATATAACATGTCGGTTTAATCACGATTTTTCCTTTACCATTATAAGAGCGAGTGCAAATTAAACGCATAACTTAAAAATCGAGTGAGAATTGAACCTGGGTGCGTCGGTTTGAAAGTCCGCTGAGTCACTCTCGGTAATTTCACTATACCTATGAATAACTTGTCAAGATAATGTCGGTGAACCTTAAATTTATATTCACCAAAGTCGCCTTTCAAACGCTTATCTATTGGACCGCGATGAATAAGATGGGTTGGTCCTGGCCGGCAGGCCGCTTGTAGATTGGTATCTAAAATGCGGATTGCGCCAAGCCGCTATACCGCTATGCCTACTCATCGGTACCCCATCGATGCCGCCCGAGACACGTCTTGAGTGACGACGATCCTATAGCAGCCGTATTAACCGGCTGCGCTAAGATCACTGAACCAATCTAGCCCTTCTGGCTCAGGTACTGCTTTCGGCACCCGTATAGGATACCAGCGTAACACAATCAGACACCGACCCCGCCGGCGAGGTCGACGTACCCCCCGTAGGTTAACTAGAACGGTCGCGACTTTCAATAGGGTCCAATCTTCCAGTGGACGTAGTCTTCTCGATTCTCTTATCTCGGCAACGGCTCAGCCAGAGGCTCGCACCCCAGGGGTGCCTTTGAGCTAGTTGCCTCCCACTTTTGATGACTGGGTAAGGGTAGTCTAGGAAAGAAATATCTTATGTAGATATAGGAACATGGACACCTTACCTCGCGTGACCGCATGAGGTAACGTACAAGGCGTCCCCTCAGAACCGCCAGAGTGTTTTTGTCAAGCTCCACATTTCCGCCGGCCACAGATTGCACAAGCACTTGCCAGCGTGTGAGCGAGTTTTCAAGGATGCGAATGTCCTTCTTCTCTATTCTGTAAAACAAGATAACATTATCTACTGATCTAGTTGTCTGAGAGGCGATTTTTCAATAGCTGTTTAAAGGTTATCTAATAAATTATAGACTGACTAAAGACTAAAACATTTTTTTTCAGTACTCTGTTTACAAAATAAAGTTTTCATTGTAACATGTTTTGTAAATTTTATATGATTAGTGAAAAAACGCACCTGAGTAAAATTACTAATAAATGGGACACACTAAAAGTTGTAAAAAAATGACCAGAATGTAAAAAAAAACTATTTATTGTTTGTCAAAATATTCTTTATTAGCGTAAATGCACTTTTTCATACGAGTAAACCAATTTTGGAAACATTTATACAACTCCTCCATGCTAAAATGAAAATGAAAAGTAAAAAAAAAAGCTTCAGTTTGAAGCTGAGCTAAGCTCTGCAGAGCTATCTAATGACACTTAAAATCGTAAAAAAAAAACATACTACTTAAATTTACATTAGTTAAATGCATGGTGATGTAGACAAGCAATTTCGAAAATGACGCCACAATGTAAAAACAAGTGACAGCCAGATGAAACAACTGTATTCTACAGATAAAGACTTCCATCAGATTAAAATACAAGCTGAACTGCTATTGTCACTTCATTCTTGCGAGGTTCTCAAGTGATATGATTTTTTATATTAGATAACTCATTAATTGGTCATTGAAAATAACCCGAAAATCTCGGTTGTGAATTTTTTTTTCCATAATCTGTGTATTTTTGTATTTTAACGTGTAATAAGGGTGGACTTATTATCCATTAAGTGTTCGTGAACGTGCATGATTGTTGGCAAGTGGTTACCAGTTTTTCGTTTTCTCTTCAATGCTTCCTAGAGCCTTCAATAAAATATCCACATTTTACTGTGGCAGTTTGACTGACAAAATAAGACTTTGGCATGACAGAACCATACAAAAATTCCTTACTTGACATTGGCAACATTATCGCTAAAAAGCGATAGAAGGCCATAAAACAATGAAGAAAAAGAACTTATTAAACAAATACCTGTCAGCTAACTGCATCTCTATATCAATACCATCTTCTTTGTAATCTGGTAGTTCAGAATCGTTCATGGTCTCTTCAGCATCAGAAAATGTTACAATCTTGTCATTTTGATCTGAAAATTGGAAAGGAATTATTAATTCAGTTTATAGACTGTCAGACCACAATTCAGGTAGCTTGATGTACACACTAAAAGATGATTGATGGTTTTTAGTGTGGGAGATTTTAAGCATTATACAGTACACATAGATTTTTTTAAATTTAGTCATTACTTTTTTACGCAATTTTGCTCCTTTGCTTTCTGTCCATCCTAAGGTAGCCTGGAGGAATCGCTTAATGTGATAAGGCCGCCCTTTGTTCCACCATTTTTTGTAAGTTTTTTTTTAAGGTTGTTATGTATTAGTTGGTGTTCAATAAAGTATTATTGTATTGTATTGGTTTACTAATCTCTAACTCAGCACACTTCACACTTATATGCATTAAATGAAATGCAGAAGAAATGGTATGCATTAAAAAGAGAGGCAAGTTAAACATAATTTAAGGTTGTCAATGTTATGCAAGCTGACTTGCACATCATTGCAGCAAGAGTTGCTGTTTACTTAGCTGCTGAGTCACAGATTTTAAATATTTTATATGTCTAGTAAACACAACAAATGTTAATGATAATAATCACACTTATGCAAATGAATGGCATTTGATGGAACCCATGAAGTGTCGGTCCATTAATAACAATGGATTTAAGAATAAAATCTGCACTCAACATGTGTAGATTTAATCATAATTTTGCTCTAAGCATACAGGATTCATTTAAACTTACTTTTAGGCAAAGGCTGCACTGATTGGTCTGGCAGTAAGTGGTACTGTTTAAGTAACTGCCAATGAGCCATAAGCGACTTTGGTGAGCGAGACTGGTAGAAAACATGTGGGTTTGCTTCAAGTAGCTCTTGGAACTTCTCTATAGTTGGATGAGAACCCTGAAAAACAATAATTGTTTAGAGGTGTCAGGAGTTATATATAGAAAATGGGCAATAAAGGTCTTAAGTGTGAGAAATATTACCAGCATGGCAAATTATATGGGTGTCTAAAGTTCATGAAACTCATGAGATGGATGGGCTATCCTACCTTGTTACTTCAGACAGGGTTTGGCTAAATTTACCTTAACACAGGAAAAGAAAAACTAATATGCTTATAAGAATAGTGGTCTGGCCTATGTATCTTTTGCCCTCCTTTAAATGCCCTTTATCAATAATTTTATACCAAGAAAATAATCCTTTGCTGTATAATTTATGACTACTTGTTAAACTATTTCTGTGGTGCAAAGTTGATATCATATTTAGTGGTTAAATGCAAGCAAATCTAGTATTTTTTAAAATCAGCTTAAACACTATTGAATTGTATGAATTGTGTATATATTATGAACCCATCACAAGCACAGAATAAAAGCATAGGGAGAATGGTTTATTATTGAGATTTAATATTTAGACATTTTGAAGAGAAAACTTCAGAGGCAATTTTTCAGCATCAATAATGGGTGTTAGATTTTGATTTATTTTAAAGTTCAGTCTCGATGTTATACTATGGTGGTTAAACATAATATTTTATTGATCTAACATTCAAATGAATTGTAAAGAGTAAATACTTACACTTTTCAAAGTCCCCAGCAGATCTTCCTCTGCAGTAGAATACAATGCTTGCTGCTGTACTGCTGCAACTAAATCTGGGTGTAAGTTGCTCATAGCAGCCACAGCCACTCTTGAAACCTCTGCATTGTAAAGTAAGGCATACCAGCGGGACTGCAATTCACTTACTGTGAAACGACATGAGAACTTGATGCCTCGGTGAACCATCCGTAGGTCATTTGTCTGTAATGTACCAAATTAAATTTTGTATATTACAGTTTGGACTTGCCACCCAACAGCAAACACTATTATTTAATATGAGTGTAAAAACAACATCAATACACAATAAATAGATGATGAATTAATGTTTCTGTGAATATACAATAGTAATAGTATACTAATGATTATTTGAACCACAATTATTGCAGTTATTAAAATAGTGTAATTTTATGTTAATAAATTCACCTGTTGAACACCAAGTATCAAAGCAAGATCATCAGTAGGCTTCCAACGTCCCAAATCTTTAGTAGACAACTGACTGAGCTGGCCCTTGCGCCGAGCCTTACGGCCTATGCTGCCTCCAATAGACGGAACCTTACTGGCCACCTTTCGACGCTCTGGAACAGGGTTAGAAGGCGTCGGAGGGGCGCTGCTGGTGATAGGCATATCTGGCATTTGACTGGTATACGACTGTGTGCGCATTCGTTTGTCTCCCTTCCCAAGAGAAGCGCCTGGCTGCAAACTATACTCGACCAACTCATCGTCAAAACGCCTTCGTTTTATCGATCTGCACGAACTGTAATATAAGTACTAAATATCACAGGCATTCTTTATATACGTAATAAGAATATAGGTAGAATTTTATGCAGCAGAAGTAAATAGGTACACGAATGATGATGATGATGATGATGAAATCAATAAATACCTGCGTCTTTTGTTGTCGTCTCTTGAACTGAGAAACGGAGAGGGCGTAGCTCTAGTATATTCGTTAGAATCAGATGCATTTGATGGCGTTGCAGGAAAATCCATAATCATAACGCTATTCACGCTGCACTACACGGAAGTCGTATGAGCATAAAACCAAAAAACAAATAGAATTAAATTAAAAATGAAATTTTATTTTGTATTGAATTCGTAATCACAGACTAAATACCATAGTATCCTCTACTTGGTCTGTGCTAAATACGAGACATTGTTTATTTTAATTTCATTCCTACACCACAGAATACCTACACGCGCTATACGCTAAGGCTTGTAAAGAATACGCGTATATGTCACAGATCGGTAATATGTAACTTTATAATCCCAATTTTTTTGATACTCGCTCAAGAATTGAGGATGGAACCTTCTTTTGACAGCCTCTGTGGTGCGGTGGTTGAGCAGGTCGGCTCATAATCCGGAGGCGGTGGGTTCGATTCCCGCGGCAGGACAAGTACCTATTTGTGCACAGAAAAAATAAAGCGCAAATACTTTTTTTCTGGGTGTTGTGGGACCATGGTCCTCGTAGTTTCTCACTAGACACAGGGAATCCTAGTTAGGGTGCAGGATCCATGTATGTGATCATTGGGCATTATTATTATTATTATTATTTTAGGTAATTTATGATCTGTGTGTATATGTAAATATATTTAACCACGCGAGCCGCTGGCAGCGTAATTAAATATACTTATGTGAATTGCATTCAAAATTTTATCATATTATATATATTTAATATAATAATATCAAACTCAAGTTAGGTATTGCCATATTGCCATTTAATTATTTAATTGCCATATAATTATTCCCGAAGCAAAAACAATAAAATCAAGGTCGTAGTATCATATGGACGTATCGTATTCGAAAAATGCGTGTCTTTTTTCTGTTGGTTGAGTATCTAGATCTGCATTAGTGTGCGTGAGTAGGGAAGTGACCACTGTTAAGAATGTATCGATATATACTAAACCTAACCAAACAGTGCTGCAGAAAATGATAAAATGCTAACACTGTTTTCTACAAATGCTAACGCATAATTCATTGTGTAATTTATTTATTTATTTATTTATTTATTATTGTTCAATTTATAATAATTAGCTCACAGTTTATGACCAAAACGCTAACTATTTTAATGATTATTTACGTGTAAATTTAAAGTTATTACAAATAGTCCTTATGTTATCGTAAAATATGTCGACATGCTGGCACTCATGAGTGAACGCATTAAGTAGGGCCAGTGCCCGCAGCGTGGGTGAGTTATTGCAGTGGTGAGTCCGTGGTACTGGACAAGCAAACAACTGATGCCGACGACGTCCTGTTCGCAAATAATTGTTAGGAACGTACAGATTCATGGAAGCTAATACATCCGAATTATTAATTATGCCATGCAGTATTGAGCAATAATGGATCACAAGCAGTAGCTTACGCCTGTATTCCAATGTGTCTAGTCCAATCATTCCTGAGACAAATAGAGACGGGTAGAGGTAAGGATAAAACCCATACATTCTTTTATAGATGTATCTAGCAAACTTCCGTTGCACTCTCTCTATCATCACAGCGTACTTAGCCTCACGCGGATCCCAGACGATAGCGCTGAACTCTAGTTTGCTACGAACAAAAGCATTGTATAGCATTATAGCCACTCTAACATCCTGGAACTGTGAGGCAGTTCTCATAATAAAGCCTAAGGTCTTATTAGCGCTTTTACACACAGACATTATATGTTCACGAAAGTTAAGTCGAGAGTCCATAATAACTCCCAGATCACGTATACTATTAACTCTCTCAAGCGTAGAACCTGCCAAGGTGTACGAAGGCACACCTTGGCAGGTTCTACGCTTGAGAGAGATCACAATCAGACACCGACCCCGCCGGCGAGGTCGACGTACCCCCCGTAGGTTAGCTAGAACGGTCGCGACTTTCAATAGGGTCCACTCTTCCAGTGGACGTAGTCTTCTCGATCCTCTTATCCCGGCAACGGCCCAAGCCGAGGCTCGCACCCCAGGGGTGCCCTTGAGCTAGTTGCCTCCCACTTTTGACGGCTGGGCGCCCTAAGCGCCCGCCCTCCCGCCCGGTGACGCTGTAAAGGTCGATAGAGACCAACAGCATTAGCTCGTTCAAAAAAAAAAAAAAAAAAAAAGGTGTACGAAGGCGCTAATGGTGATTGTAACCTTGAGAAAGTCAGTACTTTACACTTAGCGACGTTAAACGCCAGCCTGTTGGACTGACTCCACCTTTCCACCGAATCGATATCTCGCTGCAGGTCTATGCAGTTAGAAACTTGTTCCACCGACTGATACATTTTTAAATCATCAGCAAATATTAAACACTTTGTCGTGCTGAGTACGCTAGGGAGATCGTTAATCATAACGAGAAACAGAGTAGGTCCAAGCGTGCTACCTTGACTCACTCCTGATCTTGTGTAAAATTCATCCGATTGGTACATATTTACCTTCACATACTGTCTGCGGTCTTTCAAGTAGTTGGAGAAGAACATTAGTAACTTAGGTGATGCCCCCAGTGAAGAAAGCTTCACTAGCAGGATGTCATTATCTACTACATCAAATGCACGCCTATAGTCAAGGAATATAGAGTCAACCTGTCGCCCAGCATCCATTTGTGCTGCAACATAATCCACAAAAGTAGTATGGTTGGTGGTTGTGGAGCGAGCGGCACGAAAACCATGCTGCGAGTTATCCATGGAGGGTTCAAGTTGACAAGTTAGGTACGCATTAAGAATGGATTCAAACATTTTGCTAAAGACAGATAACACAGCTATTGGCCTAAAAGTTGTAATATCCGTTGATGTGCTAACCTTAGGTACAGGTGTCACCCTAGATATTTTCCACCTGACGGGATAGCGACATGTGTAGAGACAGAGGTTATAAATATATAAAAGCGGAATTTTCAGTGCAGACAAGCAGTCCTTTACTAAGTAAGGTGGTACACCATCCGGACCAGCCGCCGAAAGTGGTTTGAGTCGTCGTGCAGCAAATCGCACATCAGCCAGTGTGATGCTATCTACGGATACAAGACGCGAATCTACGGCGCCAGTGCAGCGCGCGCTCTCTGCAGCCACTTCTACGTCGAGTGCCGGGACATTCTTAAGAAATACCGACCCGAAATATTCCGCAAATGCTGAAGCAGCCTCCTGTCCAATCAAGGGTTTTCCATCTAACGTGAATTCATTAGGCTGACTTCTACCTCTGCGTCTCTCTCTAACGTGCTTCCAAAACTGTGAAGGATCTCGACAAATATTCGACTCAACAGATGTAATATACTGGTGGTATGCATCGTCTATAAGTTCTAATGAATTATTAGTGTGGATCTAGTTAGTATTTACAATTTGTATGCGATACAAAACCTAAATCTACAAATATATACGAATATTTTAAAATGTTATTATTGCACCAAAGACCTTTAGTATTTATTTGTTATAAAAAAAAAATATGGCACTATTTTCTACAACTGCGTTCTTTATTATGTAATAAATTCTTAGTTTGAAACTGGTAAGTGTTTCTAATTTGTATATGATACAAAACCTAAATCTACAAATATATATGTACATATATTTTAAAATTGCATTATTGCACTTATGACCTTGAATAAGTATTCATTTGTTATTAAAAAAAATGTCAGTTTTCTACAACAGCGCTCTTTATTATAATAATAATGAATTCTTAGTTTGAAGCTAGTAAGTATTTACAACTCCATAATCAAATCAGTTCAAAATCAGATCAGCTCAAAATCAGATCAGCTCAAAATCAGATCAGCTCATAATCAGATCAGCTCAAAATCTTGGGTTATGACCCAAAAAGTGGTGTAATAAGAGCAACTATTATGAATTTTGATTTATCAACCTTTATAATTTTATTTTTTAGAATGTTCTATGATAACCAATGTTATAAACTTCAACAGTGAACGCTACAACCATAATTATGTCAGACATTTTAGGAAATAGGCATAGGGTAGGGAAAGGTTAAGGTTGCACTTTGATCTAAATCCATTCAGCCACTTTTAGTGAAAGAGATATTCTACTGTCACTCTCACTAAAATCAAATTAATTTCGTGCAATTGTATGAGATTTACGAATATTGACAAAGTTTAATGGGCAGTGTGGGTACATCACTAATCAAGATGCGTAAAATAGCCCATCCCAATAATATCAATTAAAACTTTAAATCTTCAAGTAATTATTACAACATGGTAATTATATGATGCCAAAAATGTATATCCTTAATGTGAAATGCATATTTATTTTGAAACTACGATATTTAACATAATAATAGCCAGTAAACCCTTGCGTGTGAAATTATGATTCTGAAATCCTTATTCCTCTTTTTGTTGTTTTTGATGAACAAAACACATCGCAACACGACATATTTTCACTATAGGACACAATATTTAGTCCTAATAACAATATATCACTATATATTTTGCTCTCGCGATTCAATGTTCTCACCTGCTATTCTGTCACAAAATTACACGCGGTGCGAGGTTGCCTTCATACTATCGCTTTCTCGCATACTCTATACGACGATTCGTGTATTAGACAGAGATCGAGACAATATGTACACGACGGATGCGGAGCGGCAAAGCCGCATGGCGCCGTCCATTATGATCCTACGACCATGAATAAAATGCTTCATGCACCGCCCATTAATCACTTTTTTATAGCATTTTTAGGTCCGTATTACAGAAGTCATCGATTGATGCTTAAGCAGAGATTTCATTCATAAGCTGATCAATCAGTGAATGAAATCTTTGTTTGGGCACCGATCGATCATCATTCTGTAATACGGACCTTAAACCGATAGATCTCTCATGCCCGGCCATGAAACGTAATGATTATATATACTCTTTGTCCGGCCACAGCATGAAGATGTCTTTAGGTTAAAACCAAAGAGTATGTGACGCTAGGTTAAAACTTAACAGCCTTATTAATAAACACGAACTAGCTTTAGATTAGTTTACACTATCTTAGATCTTATTATTATTTAGATCTCTCTTATTATTTAGATTAGTTACACTGTCTCTTTTGATCTAGCTAAATATTCCAGTAACAAAAAAAGGAACTGAACCCGAGACTAATATATAGCTTGGCAAAAAAGTCTTGAAACGGAACTAATTTTTTTTTTCTCTGGCAATAGTTCGTGTATTCTATCTTGTCTATGGTCTATTTGTTGAAGATTGTAAACAAAGTGATTTTAGTTACTTAAATTCTAATTTTCGCAGCGATACAAGTGTCTGAAATACGTCAAACGTAATTAATTATGAACAAAACTATCCGCAGTACCACACGAGCAGTGATTTATAAAGTTTACCAGCGATTTGTCTCTGACTTGGAGGCTCAAACTATATATTCGAAACTCGACGACGTTTACCGAAGAACTACCGATATGACGGGTTTGTTATAATGTATTCTGCTTTTTTTGATCGAATAATTTGTCTGTTGATTATTATAAAGTGTTATAACGGCCTTACTTACGATGTTTTCGTAATATTTGCCTCGGTAAACAATATAGGTTATGTTGACAAAGTGCGCATAGTGTACATAAACTAAATTGATACTTAACGTCATGTACGACTAAAACGGTAAAAAAATTTAAAACCAATCTTGGATGGATTATTCGTTATTTGGTCTTTAAGTATTTACGTATATTATGATCTTAATCTACGTAAATACACAAGTATTATTGTATATATTGTTTGTTTGTTTTTGTTTTTAAAATATCTTTATTCAATCAATATTTATCGTAATAATGTAATAACTATAAGACACAGTCAAAGAGCTTATATATAGTATTTAGTAATGTGACTTACAGACTAAAAAGCCCTTTACTAAGTCTATTAACAAATCAACTTTTTAATTTAATATAACGCGTGTATTTCATTACAACAATGTTTGTTCGAATACTACGTGCATATAGGATATGATCTTTATTTCATATGGTTTTTTTATTGACGAAATTTTGGAAGCCCGTGGTATCCATACCTCTGTGACTCGAATCCAATAGAGCTGATTTCTGGAATTGCCATGCACAAGATAGCTTCACAAAATGTTGGGTTGATTGACATGAAGGTATATAATGAATGATAGAATTATGTATAAGTATACGTTTATTTATTGTGATGTTTTACGTAGTAATGATGCGTATTGTTCCTCTGTTTTAGGAAGCAGTGGAACGAGCATTTCAAGATGTTTCTGCAAATGATTGGAAAAGTTTATGCAAACATGTTATTTAAATAGAAAATTAGTATTACGAGAGACGCATTACGTTTTATGATAACAGTGATCGCCTTGTAATAAATATCCAAAACTATAGTAGCAGTGATGAAGCAGAAACATCTAAATCTGAAAATGATATTGCCGCCGGCTCAATTTAAGAAATGGAAGGAGACTTCAGGAATTGATTATTTAGATGAATATTTATTTACCGAATAAAAATGTTTAAAACCATCTGTTTTTATTCACTACAATCATGTGCTAGTTATGATACACTGGATATTTAGTTTGTCTTGATTTATGTGATTTCCTACCACACTAATATTATAAAGGTGAAAGTTTGTATGTGTGTATGTCTGTTATTCCTTCACGCTCTAACGGCTGAATGGATTTGGATGAAATTCGGTACTAAGATAGCTTATACACTGGATTAACATATAGGCTACATGTTATTCCGGAAAAATGAAATTTCCCCGTGGGATGAGCAAATAATGAAAATACTTTTATCCACGGGTGAAACCGCGGGGCGCAACTAGTTTATTCATATAAACCAGTGTTGTTTGTTATTCATACTCACGACAGCAACAGCGAACCAGTTTTATAAACAACATTGATAATTGTACAGTATAGTCAATAAACATTACTGTTATATTTATACATATGTTATATTTATTTGTAAAGCTTTTGGGTTTATTCTTGTTAACGGCTAAAAGGTATTTAGTTGAACAAATAAAAAAAAATCTTATTCTTACTCACTATTACTTTATAAGTATCAAAATTACGCTGTCGTAGTATCGGGGTTGCTAGCGTTTAGACTCATTAGCGATAGTGGCGCCCCTATTAATTTCTACTCTATTTTGCCAAGCTATACGTTTATTAATAAGGCTAAAACACCACTCCTTAAGAATCCAAGAAGTAAAACGCAAGCGCATAACATTTGAAGACTCAAGAACACGACTCTGGCAAATGCACAAGACGTGCGGCGCCATTCATTCCTCGAAAGGGGAAAGAAAAAAAAAAAAAAAAAAAAAAAAAAAAAAAAATAAGGCTAAAAGCCTTAGCGAGTTAGCGACTAGCAGTGCATTACATACTCTTTGGAAAAAAGTAAAAGAAGGAAAAGCACAGGGAATACGTAATTTTAGTTTTGATAAAATCTATACAAATAATGGCCGGTTTGGCACGTTTATTTAGCTTCAAACCTAAAGATATTATTTTCAGATGTTACAACAAAATCGTAATGACCAGCGACGGAACCACAATAGTTGCTCTACATCAAGATCAAGAATTCCCTTACGAACATTCCAGGCCACTACCGGAGGAGCCGAAGGAAAGCAATAGCATATTGAGAATGCATAACATTTCAGAGGTGCAAAGAGTGTTCAGAGACACAAAGCCTGAGATAGCCAGGAAACAACTAGCCGCTATCACATTAACCACTGAGCATCGCTGGTTCCCAAGGGCTCGAGACAAGAAAGCTAAGAAAACCGAGATGAACAGACCTTACTTGTGAAAGATTAATTACTTTCTAGTATTTGCTGTACTAGAAGTGCATCTACTATTGTAATTTAGGATTTGAATAATTTATGTAAAGTTAATAAATAGTTTAAAAGAAAAGAATAATAATTTCATTAATCATGTATGATAAAATTAATATTTATGGAGGGTGTTTAATGTATTTTAAAAATAAGCAACAAATAAAAGGTATGATATGTTAATAAGCTGCAAATAACCATTTGAAAAAGTACATTGGTATTGTCTCTCTTTTTATATATCTCGCTATAGGTCTCTTTTTTTATTTTGATGTAGGATAGGATTTCAGGTAACAGAATTAACACTTATCTTTAATATTAGTATATTCATATAGTATTTGCTTTACTTAATTTTCTTTTACTAAATAACTAAACTTTCTCTAGCAAGCCTAATGTTTTTAACTTGTTTACATTATAATATATTATTGTACATTGGTTGTAGTGTAGTACAGTAGTTTGGCATGACTAAAATTATAGAATATTTTAAAATGTATCTAGAAAGTGCAATAAACTTTATTAACAAACAATGATTACAAAATAACTATAACATTTATCCTTTCCACATACAATATCACAATGTTTGCTTCCTTTGGTGCCATTAAATTCAATATTGCAAATATCAACAGACTAGTATATCAGTCACAAGACTCACAAGCCATTGCATATCAAAATATCCTCCTCGTGACATAAACGGATATATGTACTTACTCTACAAAATATTTTATTCAAATGAAGTCCTATTTAACATGATTAGTGACACAAATGTGCAGCCAAATGTTGCGCATGTCGGCAACCAGTGCATGTCGCCAACAATGAGTGCTCACTGTGTGTGACACAACTCGCAAGCCCTGTGGCATTGACACACTTGCTAAGCTAAATACATCTACTACCAAATAAGCCATCACTCAAGTGCCAAATTGCCAGTCTTGAAGAAAACTTAATGACTACATTACATCGCATTAACATAAAATCCAGGAATAAGATGTCATTACATGACTAAGGCTAGAGTTGTACTATAATTGTCAAATACAATATACTAAAAAGCTTTTACATTTTGTTTTAGCTGGACTTCATTAATTATCTTACACTACATCTATATAAAATTCTTTACAAAAATAATAAATATTTTATGAATTTTTAATGTAAATAAAATGGCACAGGAGAACATAGAAAATAAGAAATCACATCCAGTTTCTGTTTAGGTCAGCACCGCCTAGTTGAAGAATAACAGGCATGCATATCACGGTGGGAGTTAGCATAGCTATAATATAACAGAAATATGCATAGCATAGCCCCGAAATTATGAATGTTGCATGTAAGCATCCCATAACATTTTCTGACTTGGCTTGTTTTAAGTCAAAATTTGTAGTATGTAGGTACATACTTACAATTTATTCTTTTGGTAAGCCAGGGTGAAAAATTCATTAACGTTTTTGCTCTCACTGCCTAATGGGCGCTGACCACTGACTCAGTTTATTCTTTTCTCTAACAAAATTGATCAAATAACAAAAGATCAGGTACACTGACTTCAGAATAATATATGATTATAGGTATAAAAAAATATCTCTATTTTTTTCACTGCACATCCACAAGTGCAAAACATTTGGTAGAATCAACTTTTAATTAAATGTTAGTTTTACACATTATCTGTAAATAAGTTATTTTTCAATATGTTACTATTTTTTTAAATATTTTTGCTAAAATTATTAAAAATGTATTTTCATAGCACTAGGTACCAAATTTTGAATAATATCTTTATCACTCACAATTTCGAATTACAAATGAGTATCTTACATTATTGTTTTTATAAACTGTTTTCAAAATGCGCAATCAATAGCAAAAAGTTAAAACTACATTTGGTAAGGTCATCCACACAGATTACAATGTGAAATACTGTTTCTTCAGTTTGTCATGAATAGCTAGAATCTAGTACAAAATATGGCATTAACTGGAACATTGTACTACAGGCTTTCTGTGAAAGCTTTTATTTTTACATTTCAAGTTAAATTGGAAATTGTAATTCAAAGTATGTGTTTCAGTGTCCGTATACAGTTCCAGTTGTGCCATATTATTAGCTAGATTAATAATACCGATGAGTCAACGTTCTGTCCAGACTGCGAACGCGACGGGGCTCGGTATCGATGCGCGACAAGCCGAAGAGCCAGTAGGGGGTGCAGGGTCAGCGGATGCGAGACGACCGCAGCTCTCTGTCTAGGAGTTGCAGCTGACGCACGAATCCTTCGTTGGGGTGGATGTCACGGCGGGAGCGGACTAGAGCCATGGCCTCCGTAAGAGACATACCGCGCTTGATCATGAGGAACGCGAGGGCGCAAGTTGCAGACCGAGACACGCCCATGAAGCAGTGGACGAGCACGCGACCTGGTAATGTTCACCAACATGGTTGTTACAGCAACAAAGATACAGTCCAATAAATTACTAAACTGTGCCATCTGAAGACATTAAAATATATACAATGATGCTACACTAGTACATTCTTACATCACTTCATTCTGTAGAGATATTAAATTATGAAAATGGTTTTTTTTAAATATAGTATAAATTAAGTAGTTTCATTTTTCATTTAGGTGGTAGCGTTAATTGCATTGGCTCCAACTTTATTTTTATTCTATTGCACTTAGAGTTGATAATAATGTTGGATAGGATCATAAACATAATCTATCATAATCATCTTCAAGATTTATTAAATTATTACTTACCTCCATGGGAAATTGCCTCATCAATAAAGTTGGCAGCAATATGGAAGTACTTCGAAATATCAGTGGTTGGGAGATCCATCAGTTGGAAGCCCTTGTACCGCAGTCCTGGACAGTCACGATAATACAAATGGTCTGTGTCCACTTGTGTATACCGTTTACCCTCTGCTGTGTTCAAGACATAGTTGATGCCCATGCGACGAAGGAAGTTCTTGTCTTTTGCTGCAACACTAAATTGAAAGTATTAAAGTTTCAAAAACCGCAAAAATGAAGATATGTACTTACATAAATACAGTAAACAAAAAGGCTGGACATTGAGGTTTAATATGTCTAGATATTAATTAAAACACATTTTAATTATGAATCGTGTATTAAGCTAGCCAGTACAAGGAGTGGGTAGGCCAGCTATCCGCACACACCCACTTAATCTACATTATTATGATAACAAAGTAGAAAAATACCCCCTAATCAATCCCAGCATTCCATCAAGTACAATATATACATATGACAAGGGTACTATGAGATCAAAGACCATAACTTTAGTTGTTTGTCCCACATGTTCCTCTATGGATAATACATACCTATCTCCCACAAACAATCCAGGGTAAACTTCATTCATATCAGGCGCCGGGCTGTATGATGATATTTCAGCCAATGGGCGAGAGCGAAGTGATGACAGAGAGCTCAGCACTGATGATGGAGTCGACCCAAAGCTCTGCACAGCAAACATACTTGAAAAACAACTAGACAACACTTCTCCCATTGTTTTAGCAATCTTCTATTTTACTGTGGTATAGCACACTCACACCCGTGCAAACAGTCACTTGGAATAAATATCAAAATGCTTTTCTGAAATGCTAACAGAGTAAACTCAGTAGCTGTATAACATGAGACATCCTTATAGATAAGAGAATGTAAATATTTATGTCATTATAGTCAATTAGTTGCCAGTTAAATTAGAACAGATATATAATAAAAAAATTAAAGAGGAGTTTATAAGTAAAGACTGAATCTACTCCCAAAGAGATATTAAATAAATCTTTTATTAGCATTCTCTTACTGCTAGCTTTCTATTTGCTTGGTTTGTATTTTTATGGAGATAGATTCAAATTAATGATCATTAGGTTGGGGACTACTTTACAAAACATTTGCAATCAATCAATTACAGATTTAATCTTAAGATAAAAGAAGTCTAATCTTTACTATAGTACCTAAAAGTTAATGGGGTCAAAAGCTTCAAACTGTTAAAAGGGGTCACACATTTTTTTAACAATAAATACCATCAGAGTCCTTATGTAGGATCCTACTCGCTGTTCGGAAGCAGCACAGTATGAATGAGATCGTGGAAATAGTGAGTACTGTTGATAACGGACAATAATGAGGTTACTTGCAATAGGCATGCATAAATCTTATTTAATTGATAAGCATGAATATTATTTTTTAAAGTATTCATTGTAGCTACATTTATATATATATTTCTTATAATTAGCAGTGTTATTTCTAAAGCTGACAAAGAATGTTAATGTAGATCATACATTGTATCCTGAAATAACTGAAATATACTTTTCAGCAGTACATACATATTTACTTATTTCTTTATAATACAATTGAATAATATAAAAATATAAGATGTGTTTTAAATACTAGAGACCAATGCCATCACAAAATATAATCTGAATTTCATTAATAATAGAAAAAGATTGAAATGTTGTTAACATATATATAAAAAACTAGTTTAATTGATAACTAACTACAGCACCTCTACCGCGTAACTGTTCTGGGAATCGGCTTTGCCTGCCAACCTGCACACGCCAATTAACAAGTCCACGAGTGCAAGCAAGATCAAACATGATAACCATCTCCACCAGACTTACGCGGTAAGGCCCCAGGTTGTGAGTAAAGTGTAAATAAACCAAAACTATTGTTAGTGAATTGTACATACATCGTAATAGGATACATGGCGACGGGAACACCGAGGGTACAAATACTGTGGAAAAATGTTTTAATTGGGACATTTTATAGGATTTATTAAGATTATTTACTATACTTGTAAGTAATCTTAATTTCGTTTAGATATTGGTAAAATAAAAATAGATATAATGCATTAATTAATGTTCAAAATCAAATTGTGTCTCTGCACACCTTTAGACTGTTAGAAAATTTTGACTGGTAGAAAATGCTGTTAGCATTAAGTCCTACTTTGTACTTTTTATGTGCATAAAGTTTTAAATAAATAAATTAGTCTTTGGTTAAGGTAAGAAGTACATATAACAAAGTGTAACATTTATATCAGGAATGATTGGTTTAATAGTAGAAGGTGATGAAAAAGCCTACACCATGATATATACATATATGTATATAGAAAGTTATTGCAGATATTAAGTTATTATAACACGTGTAGATAAGCGCATCTCCTGTAAATGTGAAGCTAAAAATATAACTTAACAATACGAAAAATGATATCCCTCCGATTCCCCTTTGGCCTTGAATCTGTGACTAGGTTCCCAAAATAGAAGGTGAGAAGATTTTGTACTCATCTATTTTCAAATTGATATATAAAATAACAACAAATAAGTTAAGGCAAGTATGCACGTATGTAAAACATAAATTTAATTATTAACATACAATAATGTCGAAAAACGCAATATATAAAGATTTTTACTTACTGAATCTCTGTAACTCATTTTTATTTTCTATATCTAAACTCTTATATTAAATATTATTAGAAATAGGCGTAAGAAAAAGAGACACGTTTGAAGTGTTTCTGCTTTCAAAATTTATGCAATCTCCAATACAAAATGAATTTAAATGGAATTAAATTTAACAGCCATTAGATGGGCTCACTTTCTTTGACAACAGTCACAGATTAATTTCACAGATTAGGTAGAGATACTTTATTGTAGCAAGACTAGCATTATATACTCTTTGAAGACATATGGATCCAAAGAGTATAGAAACTATCTAGGCTCGATCTACATCATAGAATCAAGAAATAGCAAGGTGAAGAAGTGAAATTTAATTAAAAACACAAAAATGTACGCCATTTTCACACTGTTAGTAACCTTGACATAAAGATATTATTTTCTTATAGCCTGATAATACGTTAACTGCCAGTTATCGGGTTATACATTATTAACAACAGATCCTGTATATATCTAAGTTATACGCTTAGGATGGTTGGAAACCGTGGTCAGAGAAAAGAAAAAACTGATGTTAGCTCCGTCTCATGTCTGCGAGAAGGGGATATAGTATAATGCTATACCTGTAGTTAGAAAAAGACAAAGCGATACTATTTGCCAAGAGATGCAAATAGTATCGCTTTGTCTTTTTCTACGTACGTGCCGGTTTTTATAAGGCTTTGCAAAATGCAAAATGATTTGCAAAGCAAACAACAGTAATACACAGTAATAGCGTCGGACTGCATTTAAATTGAATTTTCTTGGAATTAAACACATTTACATTTATTGTTTCGTTTTAAATTAGTAATAAACGATTGTTAAATGGGGAGGATGAAGTGTTTTGGGTTGTATAAGTGACAGTGCTCGCAAAATACTGGAGTAACCTTTCACGTAAGTTAATGTTTTTCTAATATTTTTATGTGTTTCACGAGCGTGTGATGGAATATTTCTACTTATAGAGTTTTTGAAAGACATTCTATAACATCTAGTCGCGTTAGCAATGGTTAAAATACTTGAAAACTGCAATTTATAAGATTGTTTTTATCCTATCCTAAAATTCAATGTTGCTAGTCATGGATCGTTAACTTTCCCAATAATTTAACCTATCACGTCCACCCGACAGTTTTGTCAACCATCAGTATTTTTAAACATTCTGCCAAAATCAAAAACAATTCTTAATAGTAAAAAAAAAGAAATCAATTAATAAAACTAACGACATCGTTTTTCTTACACAATCATATCATTATCTTCACCCATATTATAAAATAATATTCTCTAGAGACTTACCAATGTACCTCTTTGAATTAACGATTAGATTTTTTTTTTTTTCAGCTTATATAATACAGAAAACACTGACAGTCTGAAACTACAACCTAAGGCAAATTCAGTAATAATAATAATAGTTCTGTTTAGTATCTAAGCCTATTTTTCGAAATAGCTTTGTATTTGCAACAAATAAAAAATATGAACAATCCCCGGCGTTTGTTTTCTTTATCCTTTAGTGTACTAGTGATGATCACTTAATTTCATTAATTTATTCGTATTTCTGAACCGATGGATGCAGGAGACTAGCTGTTGCTCTAAATGGTGCTCTCTAGGGGAGGCCTATGTTCAGCAGTAGAGGTCTTCAGGCTATTGATGATGTCATTAATTCACTATATCGTCATATAAAATCATACCTATTTTACTTAGTTATTTTCGTGATGTAAAATTCCTGTCTGGTAAAGTAAACTTTTTATAAGGACTTGTAGAAAATAAAATACCTCAAGTTTTTGGAAGAGTTTTTTTAAAATGCATATGGATGACATGAGATGCCGCACGTAGTGCGGTTGTCCGATGGTGGAAATGATTACATAATAATGGCATAGGTGATTCAGTCCATGAAATTTTTTCCTTTAATTATAATCCTTAGAATTTTATTTCATTTTTATTTAGGTATTTTAAACTCGTTATTTTTGGGTAATTTCTTTCTGTATGGTATCATTGGGTTTTATATATATAGGTATTTGTATATATCATCTTTTGTCTCAAGGTGGCCACGCTGTTCATGGCTCAATAGGTTTTTTTTTTCTTTTTTTTTTTTCTTTCCCCTTTCGAGGAATGAATGGCGCCGCACGTCTTGTGCATTTGCCAGAGTCGTGTTCTTGAGTCTTCAAATGTTATGCGCTTGCGTTTTACTTCTTGGATTCTTAAGGCGTGGTGTTGAAATGCTTTTATTTTAGTAGATAGTATTTTTAAAACAATAAAAAGTGGGGAAACGTATCCGCGAATATTAAGTTTTATGCAATTCAATCAGAGGATCAGGGAGAGACTAAATGTACTTAGAAAATTATAAGTAGGATCAGTAGATGAATATATACAATTGTTCGTAAAAATAACTAAGAACATGTATTTACATATTATTATGTATTTACAATTTAATATTGTTACTATAAATAAAATCAGATAGTAAATTATAAATGTTAGGATTGATAGAATGAAGGATATAATTTATATTGGTAGGAAGAGGCACACGGAGGGATATTAAACAACGGTAAAAGGAAGCATGGTCATATTTAGGACAAGCGAAAAATATATGGTCCAGGTCCCCAAAGTCATGTCCACATTCACATTGCGGGTTATCAACAATATGAAACCTTGCAAGGTGAGCTGGACAAGTGGTATGCCCTAAGCGCATTCTAATCAAAACTGTAGTAGCGATTTTTCCAAATCTTATAAAAGAAAACCAAGGTTTTAAAGGGATCTTTGGTTGAATATTGCAGTAGTGTTTTCCTTTTACTTGACTACTTTCTGCCCAGACTCTATTCCAGGAGTCCTGAAGATACTGTCTAGGAAGAGCAATCAAGTCATGAGCAAAATTTTTAAAGGGGTAATGGTCTCCACACGTCACAGCCTCATTAGCAAGTATATCGGCTTTTTCATTGCCCTTGATGCCACAATGGCTAGGTACCCAAATAAATGTGACTGAAAACCCTTTCAAAGAGCATGCACGTAATCTACTTCTGGCTTCTGCTATCAGTGGAAAATACGGTTTTGATCTAAATGGATATTTCAACAGAGCTTGTAAGGCACTCATAGAATCACTGATAATTAGGTTATTACTAAGCTTAAAAAGTAGAATATATTCTAGAGCCTTAACAATGCCAAGACATTCAGCAGTAAATACTGTCGTCTCAGGAGGACATTTAATCTTCTGAACTATTTTGTACTGTGGGTGGTATACTCCTACACCTACACAATCGCCTGTTGAATGTTTAGATGCATCTGTATATAAATGATTATAACTAGGCCACTTTTCTGCTAAAATGGAATTAAAATGAGAGTTGGAATTAGATCTATCGATATTTAAGTTAAGAATAACGGTTGGCATTTCTATCAAAGCTTCATATTCACATTTAAATAAGTCTATGATCGGGGATCTGTGTGTTGGAGAATTTAAAGTTTTATATTTCAAGTAACTTTTCACTAAGCATGGGAGAGTTTTATGATTCCAATATGATGATGATTCAACAAGATTTGCAAGGTCATAGAGTTTAGTAATTAAAAGGCTTTTAGAAAATTGTAAAACGCGGAAAAACAAGCGGTCTGAAAGAAACTGTCTCCTTATATGAAGAGGGGGCTCATTACATTCTACTTGAAGTGCATTAATAGGACTAGACCTCATAGCTCCAGCGATTATTCTCAGGGCCTTTGATTGGATAGCATCCAATTTTCTTAGAGCGGTCACACTACAAGGCTCCAATAAGAAAGTCCCATAGTCGAGAACACTTCGTATTAGAGCGTTGTAGAGAAGCTTCAAAGAAAAAGGATGTGCACCCCACCAAACGCCCGATAGACATCTCAATATATTAAGTAGTCTTTCGCACTTTTCCACAAGATATTCACAATGTGGAACGCCTGTAAGTCTTGAATCCAAAATTATTCCCAAAAATTTGACCCGATTTTTGGTTGGGATGGCATGGTTATTAAAGCATATCGTTATAGGAGGGGGAACACGTTGTCGAGTAAAGAGAACCAGTGAACTTTTGAGCGCCGAGGCGTTCAAACCATTTTTGGACAGCCAGCTCTTTAAATAATTCAGTGATTTGGAAAGGCTATCACGAATTTTATGAACACATTGTCCCTTAGAATAAAGTACTAAGTCATCAGCATATTGTAAGATATTAGATGAACCCTGAAGAGATGATTCCAAATCGTGCGCATATATATTAAATAATATAGGGCTGAGCACCGATCCTTGTGGAAGTCCATTCCACACGAGTCGGCACTCATCCCGTGCTTGATCTAGTTTTATTGATCTTCCCGAAAGAAGGTTAAAAATTAATCTTGAGAGAAAATGTGGAACTTCAAGCTTTTGAAGTTTCGATTTAAGGACATCTAGAAGAACGTTACCATACGCTGATTCTAAATCTAAAAATACGGCAATGAGGGACTCATTACAAGAAAATGCGATCCGAATGTCTGTTACTAGTGTACCCACACTATCCAACGTACTCCGACCCTTTCTAAAACCAAACTGAGTCTCAGATAATATACCACGGTTTTCAATAAGCCATTCCAAACGATTTTTTACTAAATTCTCCGCCACTTTTACTATCACAGAAGATAAAGCTATGGGGCGATATGATGCAACATCATCTGAGGCTTTACCCGGTTTAAGAATAGGGAGAATTAATTGCGATTTCCAAGAAGGAGGTAGTTTTCCTGAAATCATTACGTTGTTAATTATACCTAAATAATATAACAAGGATGTTTCACTGAGGTTCGACAAAAATGAATAAGGTATACCATCTTCACCTGGAGCAGAGTCTTTTACAGTAGATAAAACACCTTGTAATTCTTGCAATGTGAAGATAGAATTTAGAGTAGAGTGATTTTGAGTGTCTGAAGAAGGAACCAATAACATAAAATGACTTTCTTCTGGAACTGTAGAAGGCGCTAATCGATTTAAAAAACTATTGTTTAACGTCACTAACACCGTTTCTAAACCTCCTGATGTTACGCCACACAATGGATGGGTTAATGGCAGGGGAAATAGAAAGGCAGTAATTTTTCCAACCTTCAAATTTTTTGTCCTTTAATAATCTACGTGTGTCTTTATCAATATCAGACAACATTTCAAAATTCTCATCCGACATGTCATTGTTGTACTGATGCTCAGCATCTTTTCTTTTATTAACAGCTTCAGTACATTCTCGGTCCCACCAAGGCGGAGAGGGGATTAAGCAAGTTATTGCTTTTTTAAGGGGAAACGTTTCATTCGCTGCTTGCGTTAGTATATTGGTAAAAGTGTCAGAGCAATTTGTTATTACGTGATCTGAAAAATTCCTTAAATTCATAACTTTCTGTTCAACAGATAGTTTGAATTTATCCCATAGTTTGTCATTGTTAAAGTTATATTTAAGTCGTTGCTGTCGGGGAGGAGTACGAGTACTCTTATGGGGAAAGGAAATAATAATCGGGAAATGATCACTTCCAAAAGTGGATGCTAAAGTGTGCCATGTTAGGGATGACGCTAAGTTAGGGGTACATATTGATAGATCAATAGCACTTATGTTTTCAGAAGGAGCCGTGCGTCGAGTAGGCGATCCAGAATTCATTACGCAAAGGTTATGTGTATCTAGTAAGTCTAATAGGAGTTCACCACAATAAGTAGAGATAGAAGATCCCCACGAAATGTGATGAGAATTAAAATCTCCAAGTACTAAGAAAGGTCTAGGAAGAAGAGAGAACATAATGCCAAGATCTTGAAAGACTGAGGAAGAAGGAGAAGGGACATAAATAGAAACAACACAAATGTTATTTATTTGTGCTGCTACCACGGAAAACTCGTTAAATACTGGAAGAGAAAAAGGAGAAAAAGGAATGCTATTTCTAATAAGTAAGGCAGCACCGCCATACCCATCAGATCTATCATCCCTTATGCAAGAAAATCCGTGGATTTTAAAGATGGAGCCTGGTTTTAGCCAGGTCTCCGAAAGTGCAAATAAACAAGTATCGTACTTGTTTATTAAGTGAATTATTTCACTTTTCTTAGGAACTGCGCTTCTGCAGTTCCATTGTATGACTTTCTGAAGAAAGACCGCCATTTTTAATGGCTTTAGTAGATTTAAACATATCAATTATAGGGGCAACGTTGGACGGTAAGGAAATATTCGACTGGGTAAGGGTATCAATAAGAATTTGTATGATGTCTGAGGTAGACATCAATAATGGATTCTTAGGTCGCGAGCTGAGAGCGCAACCATCTCGAGGTGTAGGAATACTATATTCATTAACAATCTTTTCGTGCTCTGCTCGGTCGTAACCTTTTACTGGCTTAGAGGCTGGGCGGCGGTTTGTATAGACGGTTTTTTTATACGAATTATATGATGGTCGTTCTGCAAAAGAATTTAGAGAGCTAGGAATGCCAGGACGTGCCGAAGGGGCACTACCCGCAGAGTTAACAACGTCAGCATAAGATTTTGATACAGGCGGGAATAACTTAGATGCTTCCCCATATGAGATACTGTTTTCTGCCATAGATACCTTAATCTGTTTTTGTCGAGTGAATTCAGGACATGACTTACTTATCGCAAAGTGTGCTCCTGAGCACAAACAACATGATATGTTTTCCTCTTCAACATTACAGCTGTCACCAGTATGTTCATTGCCACACTTGTAACACTTAGGTTTTGAACGGCACTGTAGTTTAGTATGTCCGAAACGGCAGCAATTGAAACATTGGATAGTGGGGTACGTATATAACTCAACCGGTAAAGAGTTATAGCACATGAAAATTCTTTTAGGAAGAACTTGTCCATCAAATGTTATTACAATGCTCTGCGTTGGTTTCCACACAGGCGAGCCTTCTACTACCGTCTTAAAGTTTATTCTTCGCACCTTTAAAATCTTTCCACACCCATTAGGAACTGATACATTTTCGATTACCTCTTCAGGTGACCATTCCGATGGTACACCACGGACTAGACCCATGCGCGTTATATTAAACGATGGAATAAATGCTTTAAGGTGGTTGGGAGTCAGACTATTACTGCTAATGAATAAATTGGCATTACTAAAGTCTGAGAACGCAAGTGATATTCTATTTCTGCCTATTTTTTTAACAGATCCATCGATAATACCTTGAAATGAGTTTCTTTTTAGGAACTTACCAAATGTGACTGGATGTAGGGTAGCACCATCATCAGGCAATTTTGTTTCACGCTGTACATGAATAATAAAGGGAGCAGCATCAGATTGTTCATACTTGGTTCTAGCTACGGAAGTGAAACTTTGAGGACCGGGACCACTATTAGAACACGAAGGAATAATTGTAGGCTTATCTATCGGTTCGGTGTCGACAGTAGCAGTTACAGTAGCGATATCACTTACTTCAGTATCTACGCAGAGACAGCCTGTTTTACCGTCTACCGCTTTAGCATGCTTCCTTTTTTTCATATTACAGTTTTTGCAAATTTTGTGTAAGCGGCTTCTTTTACGGCGTATCCATACCGGACTCGCTGTAGACTGTATTATTTGTGGAAATCACCACAAAATTAGTAGCCGGGGGGACCATGCCCCCCGGAGCCGCCAAGTCGGGCGGCTCGTTCATAGAAAAAAATTTAAAACTTACCGAGTTTGTGTTGATTAATCAATTATAAATAAAATATATACACTAACTACAAATATTATTTACACGAAGACACTCTGCTGATCCTTAGACCGTTAGAAAATAAAAAATAATTTTCAATGAAAAATTTGCGACCGCCTATTTCGACGTTTCCCGCGCTTTTGGCTCAATAGGTACTTTAAGTTGGAAACAGTTTTTTTTTTTTTACATACATAGTAAAGTGGTGGCAACTTTACTTGAAGCTTCTATGGAGTTTTGGAAAGTACACGAAAAAAAAAACGTTTCACCATCATTATACCACTTTCTCACACTCATGCCTGTAATCCAGCAATTAACGAATAAAATGCCACCAATTTTATGCACTAACACTGAAAATAGCACAAGTTTTGGAAAAAAATACAATGCGGCGACGCAATCTTTTTCGCTTTCCCGCCAAAACTTTTGGAAATAGTTACAGCCTTAGTAAACAAACAACTCGGAGTTTTGGCGGGAAAGCGAAAAAGATTGCGTCGCCGCATTGTATTTTTTTCCAAAACTTGTGTTATTTTCAGTGTTAGTGTATAAAATTGGTGGCATTTTATTCGTTAAGTGCTGGATTACAGGCACGAGTGTGGGGAAACGGTATAATGATGGTGAAACGTTTCTTTTCGTGTTGTTTCCAAAACTCCATAGGAGCTTCAAGTAAAGTTGCCACCACTTTACTAGGAGTATGACTTAACTAGACTAGATTATGACTTGACTTGATGACTTGGACTGTGACTTGACTTGACACATTTATATCTAATACGTTTTAACTTGAAAAATTATCAATTACTTGACACTGGCTAAATACACAAAAGTGTGGAGCCAAACAAAAACAAAAAAAAAACAAACAACTAACGATCCTAATCATAGCCTAGTGAAAAGCGATTTCAATGAATGAATGAAAAAATTGTTTTCCTACTTGCGCCATTCTGCCTAAGTGCAGTGTGAGCGAGATAGTCATATAAATGTCTGCTCTTTTTAGATACGTGTCATACCATTGTATGGACCATGAGTCTGAATACTTTATGAACTTGTGGACACCCTAATAGAAGAGGACATGTTACAACTTTGTTAACCTCTCCGTCGGCTGGTTTATATGAAAAAAAAACTATATTGATTATACTATCGTGTTAAACACTAGCACCACAAGCAAAAATATATGACTGGGGGAGTATTGATAGTGTTGTACTTTTTATAACATGCATCAAGACTTTTCTTAATCGACTAAAATAGAAATGTTATGTAATCTGTGAAAATTCTATTTTAAGAGTCTGTCTGTGTAAAATTGTGATTGGAGTAGACTGGAGCGTTTACGTGTATCCTCTACTTGGTCTGTGAACATAGTATCCTCCATAGTGGTTATATGCTCTTTGGTCTGTGGTTTACGTCACAAGCCTGTTTTATGTTGAAATGACAAATTTCCCTTGTTTTGTAAAATTAATTATTAATTTTCAATGAAAATAATAAGTAAAATGACGCTATTACACATGTGAAGTGTTCGCTAGTACTCCATTGAAAAATTAGACACAATGGACGAAAAAGAAGAGTTGCATCTAACCTCTCAAGAATTGCAAGTTTTGTCGGAACTTGACAGGTAAATTCCTTTTAAATATAAAATAATTTTTTTTTTTTATTTGTGTCTTTATTTTACAATAAATTAATTTATCATACAAAGATACCCCGGTACTTAAAACATTTCTTAATGCACATAATGTGACATAAATATCCTATGAATTACTCTTGGTGTTGTAAAATTATAAGCGCTAGAAATTGTTTGTTTAAATTGTACCTTAGTTTGCGAAAAGCTTTGTTAATAGTCAGTTTGATTTTATTCTGCCACTGGCATATTTAATAATAGTCAATGTAAGATTATGTGCCAAAGTTGAATAGACTGTGTGTTGAAATAGAAACACATTACTACTATTTCTGCATATCAGAATGGACCTAATAATTTGTTTTTATTTTACTTAACTTAATTTAGTTTAAATAAAACAGTGCATAAATAAATCATGACTATCTTACAGTAGCTAGTTATTTAGAATGCAGACACCATAAAACTAATTCTTGAAAATTTTCAAATTTTAGTCGGCAATTTGGTTTCCTGAAGTTGCGAGGCACTGAACATGGCAGGACTAGATCACTGGTTCTTAAGGCAGTCAAGTACTTGGAGGGAATGTTGGTGCAAGTCAAGGTACAGTTATGTATTTTATTCTGAAAGTGGTTCAAAAACTTTTCGTATCCATACATTCTGTAGGTAGGGAAAATAAAAATAGTATTTATTTAATTTAAACATTATCACATCACTGCACCACCTCAATGATTAAAGTTTTCGTAAGAATAATTTTACCAAACCCTCTGTAATGAAAGAACCACAGGGAAATAGGATTTTGGACTAGCCAAACTCTAGGTACTTTTGGCCTCAGATATATAAGCTAGGTAGGTACTTGAAAAGTATCTAAAGATGTAGCAAGTATGTACTTCTATTAATTTATGTGTACCATGTACAGAGGATGAACTATTCGGTCATGTGACACTTGAAATTTTGCGTATCCCTAAACCTCCTAAACGCACAGGTTAGACCACATCCTGTCATCCATATCAAAATTTAAACCGAAATCAGAGCAATATTTTAAGCCATTAAGGAGCTTATAGTGTCTCCACAGGTGACAACTATGTTAAATATAAGTCGATTTAGGGGTGAATAGACAAACTTGAATAATGGTAATTCAAGATATACTATAAATGCATTAAATTTAATAAGATGTAATTTACTATAATCAATTCTAATGTTAACCATGAAATCTTCAAATCTTATTGGACTATTACCTTTTTCGATAGAACATGCTACCAACTCACTCCTAATTTATCAACACTCTCACAAACCTATTTAAATCAAATAAATAAATGTGTATAATTCATAAAATTAGCTTTCACTCGAGGAGTGTTAAGAGTGAAAATCATATGCTTTATTTATTGTTATGTAAATTAAAACCTTTTGACGCGTTAACTAATAAGTGACTATTTCCTAGAATTCTGTACATAATATCCCAGAATTATATTTTGACAACCTCTTTGGTATGAGCAGGTCGGCTCATAGCCCAAAGGCGGCGGGTTCAATTCCCTCGGCAGGACAAGTAATTATGCACAGAAGAACAAAAAGCGCAAATACTTGTTCTGAGTCTGGATATTGTAGTACCATGGTCCTCATAGTTCCTGGGTCCCTAAACACAGAATCCTATTTAGGGTCCAGGATCTATGTATGTGATTGATGGGTGTTATTATTGTTATTATTATTATATTACGCTTTTGGCTAAACTTGTCTGTACTCTGCTGTACTGGTTAGTAGCAGTACTAACATATTTTTAGGGTAATTTTTCATGTTGTATTTTTGTTCTTTTCAGGAAGAAGAAAGGTCCTGCTCAGCGGTCATCAGAAGAGATATATGCATTGATCCCAAGACTTACTGCAAGTTAGGACACTTTCATCTCCTCCTTGAAGATTATGCCAAAGGTAAGACATGTAGCCAGATTAGTCTTTTAAAAGTTGAGTATACTCCACTTTATATCCAACCAACAAATATAGAAATGTAGTAAAAATAAAATAAAAACTTGGTAAAACGCGACAAATAAATCCTGCAGAAATGCTACAAAGTTTCCAAAGAATTGCTAAAAATACGATCAGTCATATTATTATGAAATAAATTTTTCCCAAGCTGAAGTGAAGACGCCTGGTGCTCGCTCGGTAAAAGAATTTGAGATACCTAAGTAAATTTGCTATTCTCACTGAAGAATGGCAAATTTATCGGAATAAAACGAACCTTGTGTTTATAATAAAAATAATAATAAATAAATATTTGTGGACATTTCACACAGCGCCATCTAGCCCCAAACTAAGCAAAGCATGTACTATGGGAACCAGATAACTGATACAATACTTAGATACTTTTTGTTTGTAAATACATACATAGAATACAATATGACACCCAGACACAGAACAAACACCTATGTTCATCACACAAATGTTTGTCCTGGGTGGGAATCGAACCCACAACCCACAGTTCTGAAGGCAGGGTTACTACCAGCTGAGCTATCGGGCCAGTCAATTATCTCGGCAGGGTAGTGATAATGTATGTAATCTATTTGCTAAATGTCATCACAATCAGTTCAGACATTTTGGCATGACCATTGACGAAAAAAAACTTTTATCTATAAACTTTCATATATTATTGGGGTAGCTAAAGACATTCTATAGAGTACACACAAAACTTTTTTTTATTGCAGCAATGTCAGCGTACCAAAAATTCTACGCTCTGGAGCAAGACAACTGGAAAGATCCCCTTTTCCTGTATGGAATAGGTCTATGTTATTATCACTACAATGCTTTTGGATGGTAAGTGATTTGTTACATTCTAGATATTAATAAGGCTTGGTTTATGAAACCGTTTTTAGATTTATGTTGTTATATTGTAGTGCTGTTGTTGTTCACTAAAATATAGCAACACATAAATGGTTTACATCATCCTGTATTACGAGGGCATTCATCAAATATATGTTACTGTATGTACTCGCGATAAAGTATAGTAAAATATATGACAGCCTCTGTGGTGTGGTGGTTGAGCAGGTTGGCTCGTAACTCGGAGGCGGCGGGTTCGATTCCCGCGGAAAGGCAAGTATTGCACAGAAAAAAAAGCGCAATACTTGCTCTTAGTTTGGGTGCTATGAGGACCATGGTCCTCGTAGTTCCTGGGTCCCTAGACACAGGGAATCCTAGTTAGGGTCCAAGACCTATGTATGTGATTGTTGGGCTTTATTATTATTATTAATAGTAAATTACAACAATATAGTCTTAAGTATTGAATATTAGCCAAGCAGTATTTAATAGTGTACCCTAACAGTATTTAATTTAAGACTATATTGAGAGAATATCGACTTTTTAAAGCAGAACTCCATCGAAAAATCATACAAAATATTGAAAAAAATTCATTAATACATACACTTTCGGAATATTAATACAAAATTGTTTGATTCAAAATAACTGGAAAAAGTATGGGTTATAATATTATCCAAGTATGGTCTCTTTAATGCCTTATTTAAAGTATTAGCTATTACTATATACAAATATTTTTTAAACAGTATTAGCTATTTATCCTACAAGCGCGTATGCGTACCAAAATTAATCAGCAAATGTCAATAAGCTAAATTACTGGGCATGATATGAGTCTCCGAATGACGTGTGTCAGTACAGCATCACGCAATACTTTAGAATTATTACAGTTTGAGTGGTACTGAAACTGTTATGGGCAGCCGTGACCCTTAACACTAGGCGAACAACTAGTTTAAACCATCACTACCGTACAAATTAAAAAAAAGTGTGCTTTAGACTCTAAGGTCCGTATTACAGAAAGATGCTCAGTCATCGATCGGTGCTCAAGCAGAGATTTCATTCATAAAGTGATCAATTAGTGAATGAAATCTCTGCTTGAGCACCGATCGTTGACTGAGCATCGTTCTGTAATACCAACATAAGGTCCGTATTACAGAACGATGCTCAGTCATCGATCGGTTCTCAAGCGGGGATTTCATTCATAAAGTGATCAATTAGTCAATGAAATCTCTGCTTGAGCACCGATCGATGACTGAGCATCGTTCTGTAATACGGACCTTTAGCACACTTAACAGTTTCAATACCACTCAAATTAGACCACCCGACTGAAGTAAAACTTCTTTAGTTTAGCTCCATCTATCGGCCGGTATGACTTTGTTTAATGTCAATGTCGCCATCTTGACATTGTATATTGTCATTTTACCGGACATACCAACGTAATAATACAAATATTTAGTTTAGTGTTGACAATGGAGATCTTCGCCTCGCTACGCATTCATCAGCTTACTCCCCAAGTCAAGCGTGCGTAAAGAAATTTTACTTCATAAAGTGATTTATAAAAATGCAAATGCAGGTGCAGGGCTAAAGGGTGAGCTTTAAGAGAAGGGTTCACTGTCATATTCAACTGTCTACTAACGGCATCAAACTACACCAATTTGACAGAATTATAGGAAGCGTCTTTACGTACCTACGTAATCGTATAACGACCCTGAAATAGATAACTGGGCGAGGAACGAAACGACCTACTTTTAAATAAGGACGCATTATTTCCGGAACTCTGATGAATGAGCTGAAGTTGCCGGACTACTTAATGGGAACAAGGCCGTAACATCTGCAGAAATGTTTTGGGAAAATTTAAAGAATTTAAATCACAAGTATTTTATCATCTCCCCTGTCAGAAGAAGCCTGGATAAATTACTTTAAAATTACCGTAGAACATGTTCTAGGACTGATTATGTTGTAAACCAATTGGCTGTATTGTCCTTCCTGTATTATATATACGTTCATGTTAATAATAGGCTTAATTCATAAATATAATAATAATTTAACAAAAAGCACCCAGGAGTCTGTGGAAATGCAGAACAAAAAAAACCAATTGGGCGATGTGATCGCACAGCGACCGACAAAGCCCTGTTAAGTGTGTGAATAATATATTTAAAAAAAAAGTTATCGTGTAGGTTTTCAGTAACTATATCTGATTCGTTTTTTTTTCCCATCGATGGCGATCTTATTAACGTGCCGCTGTATTATCCGCCGACGAGCTATGGGGAAACCTATGCTCGGGGTTTTCTTGCGCGATAAGAGCCGAAATGAGATCTGCCGGAGAATTAAAATTACCGAATGATGCTCTTAATTATCAACTAGAAATGGCAATGGGTAGGGTAGGCCACATCGCTCGCCGTACTGACAAAGGTTCTTGAGTGGCGACCACGAACCGGAAGATGTAGCGTACGTGGATCACCGATTTGGTCAAAATCGCGATGAGCCGTTGGAAGCAATAGGCAAGCAGTCGCTCGATGTGCCAATTTAGAATTACGGTTAAAGAACACCTTACAAACGCTGATATCTTCCTACTAATATTATAAATGCGAAAGTTTGTGAGTATGGATGTATGTTTGTTACCCTTTCACGCAAAAACTACTGAACGTATTTGGATGAAATTTGGAACACAGATAGTTTATAACCTGGATTAACACATAGGATACTTTTTATCCGCGGGTGAAACCGCAAAGCGCAATAGTATATGTGGGAATTTCACACAACGCCATCTAGTCCCAAACTAAGCAAAGCGTAATATGGTAACCAGATAACAGATACAATACTTTGATACTTCTTGTTTGTAAATACATACATATAATACAATATAACACCCAGACACAGAACAAACATCGACGTAATGATTAAGGAAGCTAGATTTTGACATTACAAAAATGTACAATTTTACCTATATGAATAAAAATGACAGTTTTCCCAGTGGCACAAAATAACAAAGCTTTTAAATTGCAAGAAATTATCATTAAAAATTGTATAGTTTATTTATCAAGGAAGCAAACATTTTTTAAGGCGAGAGTGTTTCTTTGAATTCAGAGCGGATCGAAAGATTCTAGAGTAGAGGAGAGCGAGGGATTCAAAATACATCACTCGAGCTTAAAATAGTGGTGCTCCCCAAGTAGACACTTTGTTTATTATCACCCTCTTTGAGAAAATAAGTAATTGCAACTTATTTGTATCACATTTATTGGGTCTTATTATTTCGAGAGTTTATATAAAACTTTCTTACTCTATTGTAGGAAGACATACATTTTTCATAAAACCAAGTAAAGCCAGAATTTGAGTAAACAAAGGCGGAATACATTTCACGTGTTTTTTTTTTCACAAACTTTGTTTCTATTTATTTATTTATACTTTAGCACAAAATAATGTACAAGGAGGACTTAATGCTATGAAGCATTATCTACCAGTCAACCTGGATGTGCAAGAAAAGAAATGGTAGCGGTGCAGTAAAATTGATATTAGAATAAAATAGTCTATGTATATAATAATAAAAAATATATATTACGTATAATATACTTAATTATATAAAAAATAATATAATACACCTACTTACATAATTATAATGAATACAATTACTTACATATATAAAACTTACTATATTTATATAACGTCGAGATTGAAGAGTTCATATTATGATAGCTGTGAGAATCAACAACGGTTATTATCAATAATGATTAGTTGGAGCTTTATTCGGCATAATAATTTTTAACATAATAGTTGCGAACTTGCTTTTTAAACACATCTTTAAACGTAATCATTCGTAATCAATCGTTTCTTGCGCGGTTTTAGTATTATATTATCTGTGATTTATCGTACAGCCTGTTCGTACAATGTTCGTGATTGATGTCTATGATGGTTGGAACTTTTTCTAAAAATATTTACATTCCAAATTCAAACCACTTTTAGTCTCTAGGGATTACGAACAAATATTATATAATGTTTACGAAGTAATAAATGGTTTAATTTGGCTAGGACTGTAGAACAGGAATTTCATAATAAAGACCTATATAAAAAATAAATAAATATAAATAAAAAAGCCAACAAAGTGTTTGTAATGTAAAGAGCTTTATAAAGGTTTAAAAGTTATAAAAACAGTCCTATTGTACTGTAAATATAATATAGTAGAGGAATAGAGGATTGATATAATATGGTTAGACTTCATAATAAATAGGTTGAAACTATTTATTTTAACAATAAATAATAATAATAGAATAATAACGTGGTAATGCTGCCAGCATTCTGGGCACATTCTCCACCAACGGGCTATTTTAAATTTTTAGTTTTTTTTTTTAGTTCTTAGGTATAATTTAGTTTTTTAGGTCTAGTTTAGTTTTGTAATAACGATTATAAAATACTTATGTTTAATGTAATAAATTTTAACAATCTATAGGCCGAAACATTAATTTATAAAAAAAAAGAGTGTTTTTTAGACCACACGACTGCAGTAAAACTTTAGTTTAGCTCCATCTATTGGCCGGTATAACTTTGTTTTTGCTTTGTTTAATGTTAATGTCGGCATCTTGACAACTGTAAATTGTCACTTCACCGGACATACAAGATAATAATATTTTTTTAAATTTTGTTATGTTATCAATGGAGATCTACGTGAACCTACTTCAACAAGTCAAGCGTGGAAGTGTAAAGAAGTTTTACTTCAAAAATTATCATTTTGCGATTTCTGAGGTATAATAGACCTAGGTAATAATATTATCATAATTATAAGGGTATCATTGAGTTATTTCCGATTCGGAAAAGGAAGTAAAAAACTGAGGGTATAGTGGGGAAAATAGGTCCTCGTAATTAGACGAAGTCGCCGCTTCCGTCGTAGAGTAATAAATTCGATATTTATTTAGAATAACATAATTAAAAATGAGGACAATGTAATAAATTGTTAGTGCTATATTCGCCCCGCGGTTTCACCCGCTAATGCTCTTTTTCCTTTGGAAGCTCTAAAAAGTATCATTGGGGTTGATCTCGGCCGTGACAGCAGAAATATGTGTGCAAAATTGATGTGTGTGTGGATTAGTGTTGCCAACCGTACCATAATATACTGTACTATATTACGGGCCGCCGTACTATATATACTTTTGAAGGAATATATAGTACGCAAAAATACTATATTTTCAGTACCGAACTAAATCCAACAAACAAATATTTATATTTAAAAACAACTAACGTGCTTTTACATTAAATGCACATTACATTAAATTTTGAGTGAGGCGAATACGTGTAACCGAATTCCGGACTCCGAACGCATGTACAATCTTTTGTCTTTGGCTCCAACTAGTCCCACTGATCTCTATAGAATTTTTTGGTCTGTTTTGTTTTGCACTATATTTTTAAGAAGTGTAAGTACTATATTTGTTTATGCCTTTTTTGAAAAACACTATTTCGCTGAAAAAATGTTGGCGACCCTTGTTCTAGTTTTAATTCAATTACATATGTGGTACTTATATTTCCTTTTAGGTTCTGATAATATGTACGTACTATTAACATACAATTTATGTAGCTAACTATGGAAAGAAAAAACTAAGAAAGTACTACCTTCTAATATTGGACAGGCGTCTCGATGGCCGGATACACCAACATTTCAAGGAAATCGCTTCAGCCGCGTTTTAGCGTCAAATAACAAGAATACAAAGAGAGACATTTCACTTTTATAACAATGCGATGACTAGTAAACGGTTTAAAAAACTTTGTTTATAGTAATAGAAAAAATTCATACTCAAATACATGTACATTTGTTTATGTAACAATACCTACCGTAAGAGAACAGTAATTACCAACTTCATTATTTTCTAGAATAGCGTGAGTGCGTCGGTAAAATATGCCACTCAGTCTAAAATTAATTTTCTGTATACATATATTTAAATTAAAGCGTTAACGAGCCTTTCATGCTGCGCTTCGGAACGTGAGACATCGAACGTTTTGTTTATAATTCATTAAATTTTTATTTATAACTGTATTTTGGTTAGAAAGCTCCGAAATTTAGTCGCTCTGCGTTGCTCCGTTCGTGTCGACATCGTGATTCACCGGACGTAGGACGGAGCGCGGGTCGGGCGGGGAGGGGCGGTAGGGCTTACGCGGGGCGCGGGGCGGGAAGGGCGCGCGCGATGGCGGCGGGGGGCGCGGGACGGTGCACGCTGCAGCGCGAGGTCGTCGCTCGCTCGCGTCGCGGACTGCCAGTCGGGAGCGGGATGCGGTGACGTAAGCTGCATCGGCGCGAGCCGCGAACGTAGTGTAGGACGGGACGTGTTTTGTTTATATGGACCGAGTGCGTGACCTGAACCATTCTATGTGAACGAGTGCTTGTGCTGATCTCCTTGACGACGTCTCCGCTCTTCACTACGTAGGCCGCTGCGGCCGCACCACACCTGTCAGCGGATCTGAATATCCCCAAAATGGTGAGTGCGGTCGAAGCTCCCGATCTCGGTTTGTTTACGTCGGCCCTCGTGCCAGCTCTCTCTCTCTCTCTCTTTCGACCTGCCGCCCGTATCCCTGTATCGCGTTCGCACGCGACTCTCTATTGTGTTTTGTTTCCAAAATGTAAGACACCTACGTCGACGGCTCTGAAGCTGGACCCGTCGAGAGGTCGCGTTTTTTGTTCCCTTGCATTATTTTGTGCGTGTATTTTTTTTTTAGTGAATTTTGCAGGTAGTTCGGCGAGGCAGTTCTTGCCCATTCATTTGAATGGCACATATGGGAGTCGTGCCGTGCCAAATAAGCCAGGACCGGGAGGGTAATGAAAATACAAAGGGTTGGTAGTGCGTGAGCGGCTTGGCTAGTACTTGAATGAGTTAGCCGTCGCATAAAATGTAGGTCGATGTCTATAACCACGGTCGCCGCACGCGATGCTATGCTGCTTCGCCTTACTGCCATACCAAGCCCCCTAATGCATTTTATGCACCGCTACTGCATAATTTTATTGTTCCATCAAAGCACGTACGTACTGGGGACCAACCTAAATGTTTACAGTTACTCGCCAATGGTAAACTAGTTTCCGACAAGGACATTCTCTTAATTCATTTGCTGGTACGAGTTCCCTAAGGCAAACTACCACATGGGTACTGGTTCCGTGCTTCGGTTCTAATATTTTGATCCAGCTTTGATTGACGAGAGGGTGTCATACGATTGCCTTCTATTTCCGCCTTACATTGGCAGGCAACCAACTGAACAGTGACTCATGATCTCGATAACCATATCAGGCAGAATTCGCGCACTTTTGTCTTACGTCATTGGTCTGTTAACTAAACCGGTAATGTAAAAAAACTTTACGAAAAACCAGTTAAATCTCAATTTTTATCACAAATAACGATATTCTAGTGGGATGTTTATCAAATTTACCAGGAATTTGATAACGTACATATACTATTATATTAAGTGCCTACGCTGAAATATTGTCAGGCTCAATTGTAAGATCTGATACGATATCGAGTTGCTATGGTCGTACGCAAATGTTATCTATCACATATACATTAATACATATCATAATACCGGCTAGCTATCTGCTGAGGGCCAGTTCAAGCTTTTCTACGCAGCGTTGGTAACCGCTTCGAGTAACGGTACCACTCTCTGGAACCCTCCAGTTAGCTAGACCCGCTAGGCCCGTTTCACAAACTTGTTCATCAATATGCTAGCTGAGTCCTTTCTCGTAGAACCATGCCGGAAATGGTATTTCCACCGGTCATTACATTACTTACGCTTGTCAAAAATATGCGCATTGGAACTTAAACATGGCTTTTCTGGCGATAATAAAATAATAATATTCTTAAGTGTGAGACCATAAAAATTTTTTAGGGATCATCAACATTCATTTATTCATGTTATCACAGAATACACTAGGTACGTGTAGGATAGAACGGTGTTCGAAATCCAGAGGTTTCTCGTTCTCAGTACTCCATAAATATGTATTGTTTTTCAAGGAATATTGCCACATTGATTATTCATTGTGGAATATATGTAAGTTTTTAACATTTTGTGTATGTTGCTTTAGATTATGTAATAGCGGTCGACATTTGCAAAGTCAGTTGCTGGGTAGTAATGTTTTAGTAGGATATCGATTCTTTTATGGAAGTAGGTAATGAATGGTATTTAATTGCTAGAGCAGCTTGCGGTGGCGCGTGCCGCAGGCAGGTGTATGCCGGCTGCCACCACACCTGTCATGGCATGACAACATCAGCTGCTCCTTAGGCTACTAGAAGACGGTAATTTAAAATGATATCATCCATATAAGCGCATCTAAACAACTAACTACCATAAACATGCAACATGTGAAATTCAAAATGTACCTGTTTTTGGTTAATTCCAGCCTCAGTGATGTCGTAATTTTATTAAAAGCAGTAATGGTTAAATTTATTACAGATGGACATTTGGACAGACGTTTATAGGCTGGTGGTAACCTTCACCTATTTCTACTTTTCAAATAATATTTTGATGCAAATTAATTGCATATTTCCACATAATCTGGAAAATATATACATACAAGCTCTGCAATTTATATATGTTAAGATTGGCATAAACCATCAAATGACGAGTTATTTATATACGTAACGAACCGCACTTTTATTGGACTGGTGTTGCGAGTTTTACTACGTTACTGTAGAAAATAATCTGACGCACCGCGTAGAAAGCGATAAAATTTACCCACGTGTTTGCTTATTCGCTACTCTACAGTGTAATTGCATTTGATAGTTAATTTCTCCATCATCGTCGGCAAACTTTTCCGGTGGTCTAAGCGCTCCACCTCCAGCTGCTTGCTAGCTTGTATGTCGGATTTCACTTATAAATTGTTATTATGCAGCAAATGTTCCTGTTAAAGAGCGCATCTGCGGTTCTTGTTTTTCTTACGGATGACTTTTATAGAACTAATTTATAACTGGCGTTCAACACGTGCTTCATTTATAAACATGGTTTGAATAATTAAGTTGCATGCATTTTATTTGATTTATTACTGTTAAAGCAACCCGGCCTTGGACATAGTTAAGGGTTATTTTATAGTGGCTACAGGCGTTCTCTTAAGCATTAAGTTTAACGAATATTAGGCTGTAAAGTAAAAGCTAGATTAGCATACTAAAAGTGTAAACCAGACGTATGAATTATATGTCTGACTTCGCGTCGTCAATATTGGGACAATTTTTAAGAATTTGTGTACCTAATAATATATTACTTTTTCAAATATTCATCATGATCATTATCAGCAGGAAAACATAGACAGTTGAATAGAGCTCCATAGAACACGACTTTCAAAGTCTATTTGCCTTTAAATACAAACGGCTCTTCGATATTTTCACCTCATGTCGTTAGTCCACCTGGTAGGGGCTGGCTTACGTTACGTCTACTAGTTCTCCGATTCGTGATTCTGAATCTTTCGTCCCCATCTGTTGTCAGTTATACGAGCGATGTGTCCTGTCGCATTGCCAAACAAAAACTTGCCTAAATGAAAAGCGTACTCCAGTTCAATTTAATTGATCATCTACAAATGCTGAAAATATACTCTTTTCCGATCGGAGAATGCCCATAATAATTGTCTTAGTGAAATTATCTAATGATGTCTGGTACTAAGAATGTTGATAGCTATCACTCATTAATAAAATCTCGGCATACCATTTACCTTTAAGGCGAAACTTATTGCGTCACAATAACTGTGTTATTTATATCATGCGAGAATAGCTGCGCTACAACCGCATGGCAACAGAATAGCGGAGAAACCGGAATTCGTAAACGCTTCGCTTGTCTAGCTAGTTACATGAAGCTATGACTTTGGAAACGGTTATAGTATTTGATGGTCTATGTAAATTAGCTGGAGATAAAATTGCGTGGTGATGCTGCCTGCGGTCTCCGACCTTAGCTGAAGAACGCATTCGAGGTGAAGATGAGCGGGTGGGGCGCGACCTCCGTGCCCTTCGTCCCGCACCGTGAGCTACGTCACGTACGCAAGGGCCCTTTCACGCATACAGGGGCGCGCCAGCGAGGCCCCGCGCGCGCACCCGAAATTCGATTGTCCCTACCGAGTCTAAAGGACGCATGCATTATTAGCATTCCCTTTCTCCCTCGCCCGTCTCGAGCCTATTTCAACCTTACCAAGGCTTGGCGCTGTCGACCCAGTGTATCGTAGTGCGGGGGGTGCGTCGTTTCGATTTTTGGCTTTCGCACTGCGTGAGTCGATGTTTTTCCATAAATCTAGGTCACGGCTCCGGCTCGAGAGCAGGGTAAGCGCGCGATGGTGACGACGATGTCGACGATCGGTCGTCGACACTAACGGATCGCTATTTATACCTGCCCCGTAGTGCACCGGAACTCGCTCGGTGCATTCGCTGCATCCGCGCCACCCGCCTCCGCCCTGTCAATGACCTCCACAGTACAAACGCTCATCGGTTTATTTCCTTATACTAACAAGAAAATTTTACAAGCGGCAAAAATGTATTTAGAATAGTCTCCATGAGTGTATTATATTCTATCTGTTGGAATAGTCAAAGGGCGAGCGTTGCGAAATGCTGTGGCAAGCGGTTGCCCTTCGGCTTTGTTTAAGTTACGTAAGTGAACCCGCCTACTTCTATACTGTACTCTGTAGGGCAGCCAGTCAGCCACCCACGTAGGGAATGAACTATGTCAAGCGGGCTGGCCCAATATTTTATCCGTACGTACTACGTGTTTTTCACGTGCAAAGGAAAACCTGTCTCTTTTGTCTATTGCGCACGCTCTCTTTGATATCCGGAAACATTTTGACGCTTGTTCTATTTCTGAGGTTTCTGTACAACAAGTAAATAATAACTGTTCATCAAATAATAGTAAATGTGTGTTAAAATATCAATGGAATTTATAAATGCGTTCATGCAAACATATTACATTTTCTTTTATTTTAGTCACGAATCACCAAGTATATTGTTATTTATGTATTTTTTGCTCTGTAGCGCGTCAACGTGCCACTGGTTAATTAATAAATGAAACTGAATTATCGTTATACAATTTTTAAAAACAGTAGTTCATTGATTGAGTTGAGATCCCGCTCCGCAAAACAGACAGTATTGGCGAACCGCGATCGTTGCTCGCGATGGAATTTGCGCGAAAAAAGCTTTACGTCATCAAGAGACGTCATAGGATCACACGGGCCGGGCGCTGGGTTTCGTCACGCTCACAAGGCCGTTGAGTCAGCAGCTAGCAAAAGCTTCTTGTTTACAATTACACTGCCTACCGCGGACTTTTGTGATATAGTTGATATATTTTATTGTCTGAGGATGACTAATGTACACATTGATTCATCATCATCAACCATGATACAAAGCCTACGATGTCCATTTAAATTTTTTTTACAATGTCTACTTATTGTATCAGCTTCTTACAATAAATTGAATCGTAACAACTTTTAAAAGTAATACATTGACAGTTATTTTACTTATTAATGTCAAATTGTAGACTTTGTTATCATACATAATGTAATACATTCTTGGAAATCACAACTGCGTACCGGTAGCATGGGTTTTTCGAATAATAAATAAAACGCATTGTCGTCACTAAGAATGGAGATCACGTTTGTTCGTGGACTTGTACGCAAATTACATAAATTAGTACGTCCAGTAATTTACACATCACATGACTGTGTGTGTGCAGAGATAAAAGTGCGAATTGATATGAATAACGTCAGCAGTCACAATTGTATTTGTGTGTTACGTGTTCACATCACACCACACGTAAAACGACAGCGATAAGGGCTCTGCGTGAGCCATCTGTCGTCAATGGATAAAACCTCATCACAGTATGAATATACTCCTAATTCCCTCATCAATATAATAATTGACGAATCGCGGAAAGTTTGTGATTTATTTTATACGAGCTTCTGCCCGCAGCTTCGCCCGCGGCGTGGCCTATGGGAAAATAATTCAACCACCCTTTTCACCACCTTAAGGGTGGAATTTCGAAAAATCCTTTCTTAGCGGATGCCTACGTCATAACATCTACCTGCATGCCAAATTTCAGACCGATCCGCCCAGTGGTTTGGGCTGTGCGTTGATAGATCAGTATGTCAGTCAGTCACCTTTGAGTTATATATATTTAGATGATTAGATGATGTTCGGTTTCAGATTAAAATACACTATATAAAGTAAATATTTTTGTGATTTTAAGTAACCGCTCTATAATCCTATTGGTATGGTTTGGTTTGTTGACCACCGCACACACACGAGCATACGTAATTAGCGGGCACCGAGCGGTTCTCACGGATGTCGATCCATACTTACAATCTTGGCGTCACTTCGCTTTGTGCGCACAATGCGCATTAGAAAGCGGCCGGCGAATAGGGAGCAGTGGAAAGGGCTCCGTGCTTGCGAGATGATGTTGCGTCACTATTGAGCGATAACCGCTACCCTGCCCCGCGGTCCCTTCCTTTCCATACGTAGGCCCCTGACCCGGGGAACAGTACGCACGATATGCGTGTCGCAGCGATTCTAACTTGCACGTATGCGCTACTGCCCTCGCTCCCGCTCTTTGTCTATGACGTCGACGAAAAGCCTCAAAAATTTAGTTCTCAAAGGGTACAACCCCTTTTAATAGTATCGAGGGATGGGGCTGTTTTTTAACTCTGCATGTAAATAAGTATAGGACTAGTTCATACACTTGTGTGCATAAATCGTATAGGGTGTACCAAGGGCACTCCATCGGTTGTAATGTAATAATAGTGCAGAATGTCTGTCTTTTCAATCATTCGTTGGGGGAGAACGTTGTGCATATTTTAATGTGCGTTTGGAATGCGATGTTTTATTTTTTTTTAACACTTCATATGATTTAATCGTTAAAAAAATTTATGTTTAACATTTCGGAAATTGAAAATGATTGCCTTAATGTAAACGAGCATCATAGTTGAGCTGTTTTTCATCAAAATTTTATTTTTATTTTACACGGTAAACATTTCGTAGCCTGACTATCAGTATTATAATTTATTTGTTGCATAAGTGATTTCCGTAAATATGCGATGTTTTATTAAGCACGCAGACCTGTTCTGTAATGGATTCGCATATCTCGGTGCCATCAGGTTCACATCAGGTTATATCGACGGGCAGCGGGTTTGTGATGCGGTGCGGTATGACACTGCAACTGGCATCGGCATTGCTTCATCAATCTGCCGTTGCCAGTGGCTTGATTCCGTTTATACAGATGACACTTTTATCTAATAATGATGTTATTTAGTTAATGTTTAAACTTTGACGTTGATACTATTTGTAAATATCATTTATTTAGCTATACAATCTAGAGTTAATGTTCAGTCTTTCACATCGATACTATTTGTAAATATAATTTATTCAGCTATATAGGACTAGTACTAGTATATGGTTTAGCTATTATTTTATGTCTCGAAAATTAAATATGATAAAAAATTCAAATGATTATTGTATTCCATAATAATACAATAGATGTAGGTGTCGTTGTGAATCAGGATCATTATGGAATATGGACCCTGTTGTTCACAACAATATTATGTTAGAGGAGAGAGACGATGTAATAATGTATACATAGCATAAAGCTGCATTCTATCTTTGTACTCAACTCACCTTTAATGTAAATGTGGTTAGTTCGAATGATACTTGGCATCAGCAGCAGTCGTTTCCTGTATAGTACTTGTAGGCACGAGTAACCTTAGTGCATACAAATCGTGTACATAATATAAACATTTAAATATGCTAGACTAACGTTTCATTCTAGTATGCAACGGTGGCCTTTACTTTGTTAGTATTTACCACTAATGAATCTACCAACGTGTTTACAGATATTGCAGCTACATACCAGAAAATTGTTTTCTTACATTGTTACACGTACTTAGTTGAAATCCATAATGCTTGTGTTTGGTTGGCAAGAAATTATGTAATAATAATGTTAGTTTTGTGCAATATTTTAAAATAATGCAATATACTATTGTAATATTAAGTGTAAATATGATATGTGGTAGGCTTTTGATATCCCATAAAGTTCTGTCCGTAATGCTAACCAACTATAGAAAACGATGACATGGCTCTGAAGCAGAACTGATAGCTATATTTTAGTTCTCTCCACGTATATTTTTTACCACTCTAACATACCTAGTATACATATAATTATGTATTGTAGATTGGGAGTGCCCCAAGGAAGTGTTTTGGAGCCGGTCTTTTATAATAATTTAGAATAATTAAATTAAATTAACAATTTTTTTATTTTTTTTTATTAAATCGTCAATTGCAATAGCTGAAATATTAAGATACCATTGATCATAAATAGTTGCTGAAAAGTTCCAATAATTGACCAATAATCATGTACCTAGATAATAATGCAGAGTACACGTGGACAATCGAACAATACTGGTTCTGACCTTGTCCTGTCATCACATTGAGCACTTCTGGTATGCTGCCTCTGACATAGTTTTATTGAATATTTTTGTTGGTTTCGATCAACATTTTGATTATTGAAAGGCCGCTACGGTATATTCAGCTAAGTAGACGTAATCTTTCAAATATCCTAAATTGTTTATAGGTACAGTAAACACTAAACTAGTGAATACAGTTTAATAATACATTCGCTTCGCTGATTTACTTTTAGCTCTAGAATAAGCGTAGTTGACCTGAATCCTGAAGTGACCTTAGAGCAAAATAGAATGGGAAATGAATTCGTATTTTATGAGCACTTTATTCTAATTTTGTGTGCTTACCTATTGAATCTGTATCAGAAATGGCTGGCTCAACTGAAATATCGCTCACATGAGATCATAATATCGTGTAGGTTACTCTATAAGCGGTATCGAATGGGACAGAACTAGGTCAACTAGCATGACGCCAGCGATAAAAGAACCCTTGCTCGTTCATTATCAATTTCGTACAACTGCGGCCGTGCGATTGTTCCTTCCCTGTAAAATGCAGACTAACCGGCTGGTCAATATTGAAAAATAATAGAGACTTAGGTATAGAGTTTATAGAAAGATTTAGAAACTAAATCCAAAAATTGCCATCTACGTTCAATTAACAATTATATGATTATTTAATATATGGTTTACGGAATAAAATGTACACTACCGTTTACGTAGTGCATAAAATTGCATTCAGCGTTGCATCCAGTCACCTCGGTACCAAGGCCGTGAAGCAATATTACCTAGGCGAGTGGTAAGCTAAATGCATCGCATGATTGCGTCACCCTGGTCATGAGCATAATACAACAGGGCCATAGTTATCAAGTACCTTTAACGTACTTAGAAAGATTAAAAATTAAATAGACTCATTGTCGCCAAGTAGCATGAACTTGACCTCGTTTAAGGCACATGCTCCATCCTCGGCGAGAATCATGTTAATAGAGAAATGGGTTATTATTTTGCTCGAGTTAGTCGTTCCCCTCGCTCGATACCTCCGTGGGAACCTCTCGAGGCGACAATCACGTTTCACAACACGGCTCACCTAGCGACTCCGTATTTCAGTTATGTAAAATAAGTACGATGACGACCGACGAATGAACTCTATAAATAGCGGTCGATCCGTCCTTGAGCCAACGCAAGTCTGAAGAACTAGGTCACACTGAGCCGTCTCATGCCCCCGCCCTCCCTTTCCATAATGGTTCTTAAACATGCACCGCATTAAGCTCGGCTCCAATATACGTCGCTATCCACATTCCATAACATTTCCTACATTATTTTGGAAGTCGATTCGATTTGTTTCATGGACGCTGCCCGTCAACATCGTACATGTACTTGAATTCATGCATGTGATAAAATGGAACACCAGCTGGTGTAGTTTCATTCAATCTGGCAGTACCTGTACAGAATCATTTGAATAGCGCTATGAGAATATTCCTTTGTACGATTCAGTCCGTTCTCAATTCTCATACCCTTACCTGAGTATTACTGATAATGCCCAAGGTTGGGTTCTCGCAGGTAGCGAACCGGATTATAATCGATCCCTCTGCATGTACGGGGTGTTTATTCAAACATTCGTATATCAATTGTAGTATTCAAATAGGGAGTTTGTTGTAGCTAAGGGATAAGATAAGATTATTTCAGCCTTCATCGTAAACACAATTCGTATCTTACATTCTTGCTAGAGTATATCCAAAATGAAATGAAAGCATATTTTATAGAAACGTTCTGTGAAAATACTATTATTGGATTCAATATCAGTACTATTATTTGCCTTGTGATATTTGTTTACGTATGACGGTTATCAGAGCGCGTGGGTGTGACTGTGATGTGTGTGAACCATCGACTAAGTTACCGATATTATCGTACTGAAAGCACTATACTCTGTTATCTGCAAATGGGCCGAGTTTCACGTACATACCTACTTCGGTTTGAATTTATACTATTATTCTTTATTGCCAAGCGACATTAGTTCCGACATAGCCTGGACTTTGTACCAGCCATTAGCGTAAAATTAAATAAGAATCATTGGAAATGTTGACTGTTGTTGACGTGATGTCTTTCATGATTTTCGTGATGGATGTAATAGGCAGTGGTATTGCATATAATTATAAAGGAGGTAGTATACCATTGGTATTTTAAATATCTCTATTACTCTAAAAACGTAATAGGTATTACCTGCTTGGATCGTATCCGTTCTAAGTATAGGCTCCGGTTTCCACCTAAGGAAGTAAAGGTAGGAAGCCGTAGGTATGATGCTTGGAATTTCGAACGTTGCGTGAGGCTCGGCAATCGGCGCTCATTCTGCGGAACAATGAATGTGAATAAGAAATATGTGGGCACTTATAATATTATGTCGAGCATTGCTTCGGGCGACACGGCCGGTGAAAGCTCTCTACGGCTCGCACGCTCGTCTGTGTGTGTAATCTTCATTTATTTTTGTCGCGGGCGCCGGTATTGGGGCGAACATCGGACGGCACCTGTCTCCTTTGTTTCGGCTTGCAAATGTCAGTAGAGGTCATCTAAATAAGGTGTATAGGCATCGGTTTGGGCGTGCGATCGCTGTCTAGACGTTGCTGTTGTATCGTCCGATCGATTGCACGAACGAGCCTCAGACGGTCGTTGACCCCTCGGGGCGCATCGGTGACGTTACGCTCTGTTGATGCGCTCTTCAACAACCTTACAGTCATTTTAGCTTGATTCTATCCGCCTTTGGTAACACGCACCTTGACGGCAGTGCTACCGCGGCATTCTTATTTCTTTCAATAATTGCTGATTCGTTCTAATTCCTTCTTTTTTTTATACAACTGGCTGAAGTAGCTGCGTGTAGCTTTACAAGATTTGAATTATCAGAACATTAATTTTAATCAACATGAAACGACTATTGATGTGCCTAGTTTCGACAGTTACCGAATCACATGTATAGATCTGACGTTGAATCCACTGTAATGCAATCCGAGTTTTGAACCTCACAATACAGTACCGGTTTTTATTTTGGGACTTTCAAATAAGTAATAAAAAAGCTCCGCTTTAATTCTCCATTGTTAAAGGTCTGCCCGTCTGCTTGAACATTTCTATAGCTTACTTATGGTCCCTTGCACAAAAAATAGAGATATTTGAAGTTTTATTATCGTCTACTATTCCGAAGCTCAGTTTTATGCACCACTGCGAGCATTCATAGTTTTATTGAAAGTACTCTCCCCATAAATCATTACTTACAATTCGTTTAACCGTGTCCGCTCGTCAAGTTCAGGCCGCACATCGACACATTGTTTTCTAGTTTGTTGACAGAAAACACGGACATTTTATGAGACATTTGGAACGTAAGCCAATCGGTTTACGGCTCGAGTCGTTTTGTTTCGCAATCGATGGAGTTCTGCTTAACAATGGGCGGTAATAAATCGGTACGTTTACGATGGTGTTCGGTGGTGGTGTAGGGCTACGAAGGCGCTGCAAATGGCCCTGTACGTGTCGCCGGGGTTCTCCCGCGCAGCGGATGCGCACCTTCGGCTGGCGCTGATGTTCAAGGCGCGCCGGCACTGGGCCGCCGCCGCCGCGCACTTCCGCCGCGCGCGCCTCGCTCCGCACCAGGACGCCACCTTCACGCGCCTCGAGCTCAGCTTCCACGCCGCGCACCTGCTCGAGGCGCGCGGCCTGCGCAAGGCGGCCAGGGATGCCTACGAGAGACTGCTCAAGGAACCCCACCTCTCCTCTACGCTGAAAGCGGACGTTTGTCGGCAATTAGGTGAGCTCCTTTACTAGACTGTTTACGTCTCGTTAACTTCACAACGCTTACATAAGTCCATCCATTGTTTTATACGGTCTGGGTTACTCACCTACTTTTCAAACTGGAAACTTATCTGACCTCTACACTAAATAGAAGCAAAACATTAAAATGTGACTGTTACGTAACTCGTTTTCCGCTAGTTTTACTTTCGTCAGCGATTGCCGCATTTTCAACTCGAGCTAATATTTTTCTCAAAAAAATTTGCAAAAGTTTAATGAACAATTGGCAAATAACCCACAATAAAGTTCTAAGGTCAAGGTATGAAGAACTTACTTATATATAGAATCGTTTTGTAAACATAAACATTATTCCCTATAATTTAGGAGAAAAGGAAACGATGAATTCTGAAATACACAGAAACGGGACATATACTGACATTTTGCGCCTTTGTCGAAAAATATTGGTACATCTCAAAGATCGCACCTGCAACAGCAATATATACCATAAGCACTAATAGTTAGAACTGTGTCGATTGTCGTAACTGCCACAGTAAATTTTATATTATCTGTACCGTCACCTACCGATTAGTTATATTGGGCGCTTAAACTAGCCATAGGGACGGGTGCCGTGTATATCATTGCTTCCCCAAATAACATAATGTACGTCCGCGTCGAATATCACTAGTCGTTTCGATTAGGGTGGCTGTACCACCGCTGCATGTCGCTGGGCGAGGCGGGAGGGCGGGCGCGCGCGGCGGTGTGGTGCCTGCAGCGAGCGGTGTCGGCCGAGCCGGAGTCTGGCGCCGGCCTCTACCTGCTGGGCCGGTGCTTCGCGGCCCAGGGGAAGGTTCACGACGCCTTCATAGCTTACAGGAACTCGGTCGAGAAGTCTGAAGGGAACGCTGATACTTGGTGCTCTATTGGGTTTGTATTTAGGCATTTTCTATCGTTGTTAGTCCCTGCTCTCAAAAGATTTTATTATTATTTTGTATTGGTTATAGGCAAAGCGTTTGAATGCCTCGCCTGATGTTAAGCAATAACGTGGCTTAAGATGGGGCATGCTTGCCAAGAAGATACCTGTTCAGTCTCGACTTGAAAACTCCCAGGTTATAGTTAACTGGAAACAAGGACGCCGGAAAGCGCTCCATTCATTAGCTGTTCGCACTATAAAGTTAGTAGCGAAGTGCTTAGTGCGGGTTGAAAGAATTTCAACCATATATGCATGCCGCGTTTCTGTGCGTCTTGTAGTCAGATGAAAGAATGAAGATGGGGGAATTAGATCGTATAATTTCGTCGCACTGTCTAAAGTGTAGTCTATAAAACACCTATAAGCAAGCAACTTATAACAGTTGTTCTGGAACCGAAACCTCAGGTTGATTCTAGAAAAAAAAGTGCACTTGTTGTGACAGGATCGAATGAGCTCTGTAAAAACTTTGTTTTTGTCATCACGCCCATAATTTTTTTGAGTATCGTCCCTGAGCCCCTTTTTACAATCTATCGCAACCTTTCCGATGAGTTTGAACTGGTCTGGTGATCTCGATCACTACTCACACAAATCGTCCTGTAAATAAAATTCAATGCGAAACCTTTTGAATGAAATTTATTTTCTTTGCCAATAATAATGCATTTCCAACATAACTCGTAACAATTAATATTACCTGTAATCTATTCAACCATCAGTTTTGAAATGTCACGCTGGTGAATTTTAACAAAAATATACACACGTCGCTTGGTAGCAGAATATAAAATGAACAATCGGTTAAATACCGATCAAAAAGTAATTAAAAATCTTCCTTCCTTCAAAACTACCTAAATCTGATTCACTAAAAATTCCGATTGATATATAGTTTGTTTTCCTTTACAGAGTACTATACCAGCAGCAAAACCAGCCAATGGACGCGTTACAAGCCTACATCTGCGCCGTACAACTAGATAAGGGACATTCCGCCGCCTGGACTAACCTAGGCAGTCTATATGAGAGCTGTCAAATGCCGCGTGATGCCTTCGCATGCTACACCAATGGAGGCACGGCCGCGACCGCCTCTAACAATGCCCTGAGGCAGAGGCTTGCGTTTTTGAAGGCGCACTTGGCTCATGCTCCTATGCCTTCTGTCACTGGGAAGTAAGTGATTATTGTTTCATTTTCAACCGACTTCAAATAAATAGGAGGTTTTTGATTTAACTGTATTGACAAAAATCTTTTTAATGTTTGTTACCTTACAATTTTCGACTGGGTGAACCGATTTTGATGTTTTTATATTTAAAAGCTGATGCAATTTGGTCCAGTTCTGACAATGGCATCCATGAGAAAACAATATAAGTCTGAAGTTTTAACGCCTTGCGTTTGTTAATTATTAACTGCACTGTTATAAAGTTTACAAAAGATGTTTAAATCTGCTCAACCATGAAAGCTATGATTTAAAAAAATGTTAGGATTGAATTATTGAGTAGTGAGTAGGTGCGTCCGTTTCAATGGAAGTCATTGAAATGAATCGTTTTGTATGTGCTTTCATCTTAACTCTATGTTACCTACTATGTTATTTTTGAAAATATACGTATTTATTTCGATTATTTCTTTCTAGAAACATATCAAAGATAATTTAAATGCTAATTTACTATTCTAGAACTTAAACTTTACTTGTTAGGTTTTGCGAAGAAATTTCAGTTAACCAGTAATACAATAGTTTTGTAATACACTATTGGTTTTTACAGTAGGTTTTATTAACTTTTCTAATAATTGTTTTTGGGCAAATCCACGCTATAATAACCGCAGTCGTGAGTTAATTAATATTAATAAATAGTCATCAATATTAAATTGGCCTTCAAATAAGATGATTCAGGCTGTCACGGGATTTTTGCGAGTGACTAACATAATATGTTGGAAGTTGGAGCGGAACTCGGATGTCACGTCCGCAAATCTGATCACGTAACTTATAATATAACGCTACTGAAGTACCGCTACGTTTTGTCCAGGTAGTATAAAGCAATTTGAAATGCAAAGTTTCATCAAAATCGGTTCAACCGATGCGTGCAAGCCATCCATTTAAAAAAAATTAAAAAACTTTAAAAAGTCCACGGTTTTATCCGCGTTCCTTCATAGATCTTTAACACTATATTTGACCCAACAGGTATTGAACTTTCAAACTCTTTCTTAGTATAACCCCTACGCCAATAAAAAGTAGACAACCTTCCAAAATTTAAGTTCCTAGGTCTAACGGTTTGGGCTGTACCTTGTTTATCAGTCAGTCCCTCAAGACAAAGCCCTTTTTTGATTGGGGGAAACGTTCTAACACTTCCCTGCCACTACGGGGGTGATGGCAGGAGGTATGTGGGACTTTCGAAACCACTAAATACCCCTAATATTACATCCACCGCTGGAATGGGACGAGATGAGGTCGCGCTAGCATACACCATCTCGCCCTGGCGGAACACTTATTCTATATAAATGAATTAGGACAAAATGATCCAGGAATAATTAGTGTAACGTCGTTAAAACAAAAATAGAGTAATTACACGAAAAGAAAATAACTTTTCGAATGGCCGTAATTTTACCTAAATACGAACCGTCGATTTTCTACCAAATATTTAAAAATATCACCTTGAACGTCGAACCAAGCATTTTTAGCATATTTTATTCGGTAATGGCTTACGATGAATAATCAAATTGAATGTTCGCGCTATCGGGGGCACGTTTAAAGGCCAACGACAGAGCCACAGTCGCATCGCTGACTAATAAAGCGGACATTCGAATGACATAACAAGTATTAGGATGCTCGTGCATTATGTCGCCAGTTGTAACAGCCAGTTTTAGAACTCAACAATGGATGCCGAATGGCCACTAGTTTTCGTTCTCTCTTATTCCTGTTTCATTCTTGTAGTCCTTCTTGCTAGTGAGCGTGAGGCGAACGGAAGTTAAAGTTGGTTCACGTTGATCTCCATTGTCAACGTAATAAAGTTAAAAATTTGTATTAATATGTTGGTATGTTCGGTAAAATGACAATTTACCATTGTCAAGATGGCGAAATTAACTATAAACAAGGTTATACCGGCCGATAGATGGAGCTAAACTAAAGAAGTTTTACTTCAACCGTGTGGTCTAAAGCACAAAGTAACACACTCAGTTAATCATTACTATTGTAAATCTGTGTATCAAAACTAGCTGCTCCCCGCTGTTTCGTCCGCGGATAAAAAGTAGCCTATGTGTTAATCCACTATATAAACTATCTATATTCCAAATTTCATTCTAATCCGTCCAATCGTTTGAGCGTGAAAGAGTAACAAACACGCATACATACAAACTTTAGAATATGAGTAGGAATGGTTTTCGTTGTGTTTTGTTTTAATGAGTAATAGTCTGCTATTACAGGCAATGCTTACTACATTGTCATTAATTGATGAAGTTGGCCGCTGGTGGCCACCGCGCGATTTGCATTCACAAAAACCGCCGTAGAGAACTGGCTGTTACGGCCACAGACTGCCTAATACTCGATTTAATGTATTGACGGCTTATTTGGGTGTCGATATCGGTCGACGCGACTTATAGTCGACGTTTGCTTAAAAAGGAGACGTATCGATTGATTAATTATCTGCCATTGTCTTCTGGTACATGTAATGCGATAATGGCATTGCAAAATATATTTTTAGATTTTTATAGCATTCTAACTCGACGATGGATTACAGAATTTTAAAAACAAAAGCATTTCTCATATAGACCTCCTTGTCAAAATTATTATATCGTAAAAGGGACGGAGCTAGCTATCAAAGATACCGGTACGTTTTAACACTCTAATTTGACGTGGTTAGAGCCTAACTATCAGTGTTGTACAAGTTGTACTGTTACGAAATAACTAATTCTGAATTAATGTACTACGTTAGTAAAAACTATGATTATGAATTAGTAAGCAGCCTGTTAAACAAACGGATATGATATGATTTTAGACTGCGTTGATGCTATATGCTAAGTAAAACCGTATTTTTATGCATAAATAAATACACATTTTTTTTACGTAGGTACATTACTTAATATAAATAATTACTTATAGTAATAATAAGAGATTAATAATTGTCAGCCTCTGTGGTGTGGTGGAGCAGGTCGGCTCACATCCCGGAGGCGTCGGATTCGATTACCGCAGCAGGACAAGTAATTGTGCACAGAAAAAAAGCGCGAATATACTTGTTCTGTGTCTGGGTGTTGTAGGACCATGATCCTCGTAGTCCTTGGGTTCGTAGATACAAGGAATCCCAGTTAGGGTCCAGGATCTATGTGTGTGATCATTGGGCGTTATTATTAGTATTATCTGTAGACGTCGCCAGCTGCCGTCAATCGAAGAGGCATGGAACCTGCCCATATCCGCCGAGATGTCGTCCCGCGCCCCCAAGTCTGCTCCCCCGCCGTACCCCGGGAAGAGACCAGAAGACCCGCCGCCCTTGACGCCGCACCAGCTGCAAACCCTCCAGTTCCTACAGAAGAACTCTCACAACCTCTCGCCACAGCAACAAGTACTGGCCAATATTACCGATCGGTACATTACCGCGTATTTTCCGTTTTTTTTAGTGAACAGTATGTAACATGGTTGCTTTTTTCGTCCGGGGAACACTAAGGCAATGGTTTTAATTGCGGAAATTACGACGTAATGTACCGGTTGTAACGTGAATTATTTTGCTGATTATAATTTTCCTTGTGAGTTAAATTGCGAAACTTCATTCATTTTTATTGACGAGATACAAAATGTACCACATGTAAGGTTGTAAATACTCATAATTAAGAAATTTCACTCATAATCATGTGATATTGTCGACCAGGAAGCTATTAAACTTAGGATAGTTTTCCTTTATCAAATATGTATTTTGTTTCTTTTGCAGGGTGTAATGCAGCAGCTGCTGACGCAGTATCGGCTATCGCAAGCTGCAAGAGCGCGATCGGTTTGTAAACCCTTACGGCCTTATTCATAAGAACTATTTTAGGCCTTAGTTTTATAACGGCGGCAGGTCTTAGGTCAAACTCCCTAGAAAATGTAAATTCGATGGTGTTTTGTTCAATATAGTGATTTGTTGTGAATGTTTCAGTTAACGAAAAGCGAAGGCAACACTGCGACCGGCGGCGACACCGCGGAATCGCTCGCCGAAGACTTACTCAAGCGGTTCTCCGATACCAAGCCGGAGATCAAGAAGGAACCTATTTGCAGTGAGTATCCTTTAGATATTAAGTTTGTTTTAATTGTACACCATACATTTTAGCAAGTACACACACACACAGTACATAAAACTCAAAAAGTAAATCACATAATAACATCTAGAACTCTCCTAAAAACGGCATTTCGTTAAAAGGTCAATAAAAACACGAAATCATGATGGGGTTTGCGTTTTGCACGGGATGGCTTCGACTTACGAAGGAAAGAAAGGAGGAGTAGGAGGAGGAGGAGGAGGAGGAGGAGGAGGAAGGAAAACTCTATTAACAGTTTTCGTGCAGTTTTTCCTTTTGACGGAAAAATGAGCCTTATTATAACTAAAGTTACAAAGACAATAAAAACATTGACCTCGTAACCTATTTAAGTTTTTTTTTTATCACAGTGTTTTAAAACTGGATAATTAAGTATTTTTGTAAGGCGACAATCGAGAACATTGTAATCGCTATTCTTCAGTTCAACGCATTGTGGTAGGTCAATTAACGTTTCCGGTGCTAATAAAAAGATAAGGAAAATTCAATTTAGATCACGAATTGAGCACAAAAAAATATCCGTTCATGAATACACGAATAAAATATATACACGGAACTCAAATCATACTTTATTGTAATCAAAACATTGACCTCATTCGATATTCGCAATCTGACAAACTCAAGTCATTGTCATTGACATTCACTGACATCGATAATTCGATAAGAAATTGCAAAATGAAACCAGAAAAGCGTGAAAAGAAAAGCAAGTTTCAGTTTAAAATTTTCTCTACTATTAAGACGATTGCCAATGCAATGGCCTAGAAATTTTGTTATAGTATCCTGTAGTGATTGTGTTGCTTTATAAATACTACACACATAGTAATATGCTTGCCTAGAAGATTCTTATTCGCTCGCGCCTTGAAGAACTCTAGAACTCCAGATTGTACTTATCTGGAAACAAAGACTTCGATACTAGGTGGTAGAATTTTTCTGCAAAGTTCGTCTTGGTAGGTACCACCGCTTTGCTAGTTATTCTGCCGCCAAGCACTGTGTTTTTTTTTCCGGTTTGAAGGGCACTGTAGCTAGTGAAATTACTGGGCAAATGAGACTTTATGACCTAATCTCACAGTCTAGTAATCTTATTGCTAGACTGTGCTGATGTCTCAGAATGACGTGCGCAGTGCAGGGTCATGCGAAACTATACTTTAGAGTTTCAAGTGTCACTGCAACTGTAATGGGCAGTCGTGTCGCTTAACGTCTGGCGAGCGACTAGCTCGTCATGTCACAACATATCAAAAAGAAAAAATACGCTGGTGTTCCATTCCTTCGCTGCTCGGATTATAAATGTCTAGTCGAAAGGCTTTGTACGATTCGAAGGAATATCAACCGTATAGTATTTGGGTGTTGCTCGCGGTATTACATATCCAATATTTCAGGATATTGTAATATTGATGATGTACATATGTTACTATCAGCAGAGAGCAGCGGCTCGAGCGCCGTGAACAAAGAGGTGATGCTGGGCGGGCGGCAGGCGGTCGTGAAGCTGGAGCCTCTCAAGGCGGATCCTCTCAAGCCGGTTACTTTCCACGTCGGCATGAGCGCCAAGCAGATACTCGACGCTTGCAAGTGAGTATACGCGACGGAGTACCATCTACATAAGCTCCACTGAGAGGCCTTCCTCATAGAGTTAGTAAAGCTCCATTTTGACTAGCTATCTGGTATTTTGCAATGGTTTTTTGAAGTAAAACTTGTTTACGCACGCTTTACTTGGGAAGTAAGCTGGCGAGGAGAACGTAAGTTGAAAGTTGTTGGTTAACGTAGATCTCCATTATTTTTATTATTAGTTAAAAAAAATTGTATTGTTATGTTGGTATGTTCGGTAAAATGACAGTTTAAAATTACATTAAACAAAGCAAAAACAAAGTTATACCGGCCGATACAACTAAAGAAGTTTTACTTCTTCAGTCGCCTGGTCTAAACCACACTCGTTTTTTTTGTTTCAATTTATTTATTTTATATTCAGATAGGATGGCGTTTGATAGTATTTCATTCAGATGTTAAGTGAAAAAACAGTATGTAAAATTATGGCGTAAAGTTCAAGTGGTGTTCTGCGATGACGACAGATCCTAGCTAGACGAGTGACTACTAGAAAATGTTCCACAACCATGCTATGGTTTCATCACGATGTTTTTCTTTACTGAAAGCTCAACTCATTGTAACATTCCTACCCATACTTGTTGCCAACCGAGTTTAAATTGTCAAAGTGTACTGTGAACTGGTGACGTAGCTAATAAGCGCATGGTGTGCCAGGGAGAGCGCGGGCGCGCCGCACCAGTGGTCGGTGCTGGGCGACGGCGCGGGCCCGCCCGAGCCGCCGGAGGTGCCGCCGCCGCGGCTCTCCGCCGAGCAGCTGGCGCCGCCCGCGCCCTTCGTGTACGTGGAGGCGAAGCGGGACGCCTTCTCGCCGCAGCTGCAGGACTTCTGCCTGAAGCACCCCATCGCGGTGGTGCGCGGCCTCACTGCCGCGCTCAAGCTCGACCTCGGCCTCTTCTCCACCAAGACGCTGGTGGAGGCGTGGCCCGAGCACGCGGTGGAGGTGCGCACGCAGCTCATGCAGTCCGCCGACGAGAACTGGGACGCGGCGGGGCGGCGGCGCGTGTGGGCCTGCGCCAGCCACCGCTCGCACACCACCGTGCGCAAGTACGCGCAGTACCAGGCCGGCTCCTTCCAGGAGTCGCTGCGCGAGGAGCGCGAGCGCGGCGCCGCTGGGCCCGCCGCGCCCGTCTCCGACTCGGACTCGGGGCCCGCCAAGCGCCGCCGGCAGGCGCGCATGCTGCGCTTCGGCACCAACGTGGACCTCTCCGACGAGCGCAAGTGGCGCCCCCAGCTCGCCGAGCTGCAGAAGCTGCCCGCGTTCGCGCGCGTCGCCTCCGCCGCGAACATGCTGTCGCACGTGGGCCACGTGATCCTCGGCATGAACACGGTGCAGCTGTACATGAAGGTGCCCGGCAGCCGCACGCCCGGCCACCAGGAGAACAACAACTTCTGCTCGATCAACATCAACATCGGGCCCGGCGACTGCGAGTGGTTCGGCGTGCCGGACGCGTACTGGGGCGGCGTGCGCGAGCTGTGCGAGCGGCACGGCCTGTCGTACCTGCACGGCTCGTGGTGGCCGGAGCCGGCCGAGCTGCGGGCGCGCGGCGTGCCCGTGTACCGCTTCACGCAGCGGCCCGGCGACCTGGTGTGGGTCAACGCGGGCTGCGTGCACTGGGTGCAGGCCACGGGCTGGTGCAACAACATCGCCTGGAACGTGGGCCCGCTCACCGCGCGCCAGTACCACCTCGCGCTCGAGCGGTACGAGTGGAACAAGGTGCAGAACTTCAAGTCCATCGTGCCCATGGTGCACCTGACGTGGAACCTGGCGCGCAACATCCGCGTGTCCGACCCGCGCCTGCACCGCGCCATGCGCACCTGCCTCGCGCAGACGCTGCGCGGCGCGCTGGGCACGCTGGCGGCGGTGCGCGCGCGCGGCGTGCCCGTGCGCTTCCACGGGCGCGCGCGCGGCGAGGCGTCGCACTACTGCGGCGTGTGCGAGCGGGAGGTGTGGCACGCGCTGCTGGTGCGCGAGCACGAGCGCCGGCACGTGGTGCACTGCCTGGCGTGCGCGCGCCGCATCGACGCCGAGCTGGCCGGCTTCCTGTGCCTCGAGGAGCACCACGTGGACGAGCTGGCGCAGGTGTACGACGCCTTCACGCTGCACCGGCCGGCGCCGCCCGCCCCGCACGCGCTGCACGCCGCGCACGCGACGCCGCTCGCGCCGACGCCCGACTGAGGCGCCGGCGCCCCGTTTGTTGTGCGAGTGTGCCTCGGAGTGGAAGTTGTTTGGTTAAGGCGGCGAGGACGGAGCGGCGCTCCCGGCTCGTGCGCGCGGTTCTTTTAACGCAGTATTAGTGGATAGCTAGTTCCGAAATTTGTAAAGTTTTTGACCAAATGTCGCGTGAATGGTGATGTCCTCTTCTATTTTTAATACACGGCGCGTGAATATAAATTGTGAGAGATTCGAGTATTTTGGTGATAGAATTGTAATTTTGTACGAAGAAAACGTTTACAATTTTACAAACTCTTCGATCACTTTTGTAATTGTGAGAGATATCGATAAACGATAGTAAGTCAATTCAGTAATGTGTACGTAGGTGTCGTTAGGTGCCGGCGGCGGCCGCGGTCTGCGTCCTGTAGTGTGAAGGGGGTAGGTGTGCACTAGGAGGGTAGGAGGGTAGGAGGGTAGATAGCTAGACGCTGATGGAGGGCCGCCGTTGGAGGTCTCAAGTGCTCACGTGTTCACCATTTATATAAAAATGTGTTATTTTTGTATAGAGGCATATTATTTATTTTTTTGTCTACAGGAGTTAGTTTGATTTATTTAGGTGGTCTTTTCTAGCAAATAATAGTATTTAAGTATATATTGCACGGATTGGGGCCTTGCGTTTTAGTAGGGCCCGGCGAACAGTGCTGCGATGTCCCAAAGAATGTTATACTCGTGTAGGCAAGTTACTGCTGGGGTGGTGATTGGATTGCGAATGGTTCTGTTGCGAGTATGTTTCTGTGCCTAGGGCCTCTACAGCTGATCTATGGCCCAGTAAACAATCGTCAAACTGGCAGGTCCATTGAATAAATATTTCTCGAAACAATTATAGTTTCTTGAGCAAAATAGCAATGTCAATGAAAATTTGCCACCCTTGTGAAGTTGGCCTGCACATAGCATTTTTTATATAATAGAATTTATAAAAAAACAACATGATTGAAGATGCGCAAGGCCAACTTCAGAATGGCAGTTTCATTGACAATGAGGTTACCGTCATTAACTAGCATTTGATGTTTGTTTCCAATTCAAAATCGGTAATAAGCCTCCTGTTATATTTTCTAATTTGGGATCTGACTTCTTTAAAATTTAATTAATTTAATTTGTAAATTGACTGTTTAGATCACTTCATTCGGACTGTAAAATTAGACGTAAATTGTTTCTTGGATTGATGTAATGTTAGAAGGAATAGTTGGAGTAAGCTCGGGCTGGCAGTAAGCGGTAAGCGCGACTCGCTCTCGGCACAATCGTTTGTTGTTTATCTTTGGAGTTTTATTAGTGTTGTGAGATTTCAATGTTGAATGTATTAATTTGTAGCGTCGAGAGTCGAGTCGGCGAGGGTTGGGTACAGTGGAGGTAATCGGTCGGATTTTGTACAGCGAATGCCGATATTTTATAAGTAATTGTAACATCACTGCCATTTATGACCTTACAAGTTTGTACTCTATAATATTAAATTTTTAATAAAGGAAAATTACATATTAACTCTTTGGTATCATTTCGCTACAGCATGTTAGGACTCAGAACCCTTTTAGGTAGCCTCGAACAGAATCTCTCTCCCGTTGTTGCGTAGGATAGGTATAGGTGAATTTGGGGCAATACGCATTCGGGTGCTATTAATTTGCATAATAAATAAAGATAAGCAAAAGTGCACCAATGTCGTGCGAATAGACGTCGAATAAAACAAAACGAAAATATTTTAATGCTTTATTGGATGACAATATTTAAAATATATCAGGTTTTCATACAAAATTTATAACGGCGTTTCATAAACTACACGATCATATATTAACATACTTACGAGACTGTCTCCAAACAGATTGCATCAATTATTGATTGTGATAAAATAATACGGTGCGTGAATATCTAATAGAGACTGCATCATGAAACTTTACTCATTATGGAACTGTAGAGAAGTGTAAGAGAAATAATAGTCATGCATGATTTTAAAAATTCTATCATTGACCGATTTGTTGGTTTTAGTTATTGTAGGATGCAGGCATCGCACACCAAACGCGCGGTCAGCATTTTACCCATTCATACCATATTTCTTACCGCGTGTCACCAGTTCACGATCGGCAGTATAAATATCCAGCCTTTACTAAGTGGAAGGGAGATAACATCTATAATAGTCAATGAGGGAAATGGGCCTTACAGAAATGCCCTATGCAAGAAGTAGCCCCGTTTGAAAGTAGACATTTAAGTGTGAAGAAAAAAGTCGTCAAAATCTATTGCTTGTTTAGCGTGTATGTCATACAATGCCACGAATATTTTGTTGCATTTTGAGCAGTCTCTAAAACCTAGATGTAATAGATATATATTACATACAGGTTTTAGAGACTGCTCACATTACATCTGATAGAATACTCAATCATTAACATTCATTATGATAGAACTTAAGTGACTGTGACAGTGCACATCATTTACAATTTACAAGAATGTTGGCCAACAAATCGGTCAGTGACTAGCCCATTCAAATTAATATACAACTAGCAATACCTAAGAAACAGTCTTAAAATAAAATCCATTCAAAAATGTTCCACGACGAGCTGTATATGGTTTGATTTAATAACTACATACATAATTTACTTATGGTCTAGAATTAAGTAAGCCATTATTAGCACCTATATTGTGTCACCAAGTTACAGAGGTGGTAACGATAAAATTAAAATATATATTGAAGAGAGCTTCGATGCGTAAATAAAACATATTATCCAGTAGTTAGGTAATATGTCTTCATAGAAAAATACGATGGATTTCGGCCTTTCAGGTTTGGCATTGACAATTGCATAGCAATTTTTAACTTAATATAACTTATCTTAAAAACAATTTCCTATTTATTATATATCAAACTTGATTAGTCGACTTGCATTACACAGTTTAGATATAATTAATTTGTCATACATTTTTCTTGTAATGCGTTTGCCTTTGGTAAATAATTTACAATTACAGTTAATAGAACTTATACAATTTTGGAATCATTTTATTAAATGCATAAATAACTTTATTGGAATCTATCATGCTGAATCCAAACATGATTTTATTGTATTTAACTAGATGTGTTAAAAAGTTAATATTAGAATTATTCACAAGAACTCGTCGATTACTATAGTTAAACAAAAATTGTCTAAGTCACTGAAATCACAAATAAAGTCATCACAAATAGCGTCGCTCCGCTTTTTTTTACCATTCATACTTATAAGAAGGCCACAAGCCTCGATGCATTTTATCTTAGCTTCCTACAGCATAAAACAAATGAATAACTACTAAGCTGCAAAGCAAAAAATGAGTCGCAGAGTGACCGAATCTTCGGTGACGATAGTAAAGATAAGCATCGACTTTTCGTGATAATATCAAATTGCACTAAAAAGCTTTCGGAACGTTTTACACCAACTTGCCAGAAGTCACCCAACACAAGCAAAAATTTCACACCTAAAAAATTGTATATTTGACATTGATGCGTGCGCCTTTTACACAGCACCCTTAAACCGATGTTAGGGTAAACCATCTACTAACTGGCCACTTTAGTGCACTGGCCAGTTCGTTTTAATTCGTGCTAGTTTCCATACGGTTAAAATTCTGAATTAATATGAAAGTTTATAGATAAGGTAATGTTAAACCATGATCATAGGTGGCGTTACGTGAATGTTAGTCTTATTTCATGCAAATGTAGTAAATAGTGGTCAATAACTAATAGCGGCCAGTTACACCAAGTTTAACCCTACTTGAATTATTTTCAGACACGGCTAAAACCCGAGCTTGGCTTTAGGCAGTAAAATATTTTTAAAAGCCGTAAAAAAAAGCTTTAGAAATTAAACAGTATCTACCGTGCCACTAATTTATCTGTCCAGGCACAGAATACAGGTGGATTTTTCGTCATTTCTTTCTAACAGTGCAGGTAATGGTTTCTAAGTTGATAGTACTGTAAAGCAGCAATAGGCGTGCGTGATGATAGAACATAATACAATTTTATTTATAATACTTGCATCATTTAATAAGTAAAATACTGTTTTCTCACTTTCGCCACAATATCGAAGGTGCTCTGAGAGTGAGATAGAAGGAGACATGTGCACATTTGAAATCTTTTATTACGAAGAAACCTACATATAATCAAAAGCGCTGCATTACTCAAGTACACACGTCGCACAACCATTCATAGTTACCGTGCATTTTGATTGCATTGTGTTAAGATAGCTTCGTCCGCGACGCTCAATTCCTACGTTTTAGGAAGTGTAGACTTCCTAGGCAGCTTATCTCAGGATGCTCCTGACCTCAGTACGGGCTTGCGAAGGAGAAGGGCGGAGTCTGCCGATACTATGGGCAGCTCGTTGGTGCAGTGGTACGTAATCAGGTGTGGGACACTCTCGAACACTCGGTCTTTTGTTCGAACCTACAAAAATATAATCATATTAGGTATAATTTTAACGGTAAATCAATTACTTAAGTATTTAAAAAAACGAGTGTGCTTTAGTCCACATGGCTGAAGTAAAACTTCTTTAGTTTAGCTTCATCTACCGGCCAGTATAACTTTGATTCTGCATTGTTTAATGTTAAAGTCGTCATCTAGACATTTGTAAATTAACATACCAACATAATGATATAAATTTTTCACTTTGTTATATGATATCAATCAATAAAAAAATAGTGTGCTTCATACTAGAGGACTGAAGTAAAACTTCTTAGCTCCACCTATCGGCTGGTATAACTTTGTTTAATGTCAATGTAGTCATCTTGACAATTGTAAATTATCATTTTACCGGACATACTAACATAATGATACAAATATTAAGTAATTTTTAACTGTGTTATGTTGACAATGGAGGTCTACGTGAACCGACATCAAATACCATTCGCCACGCATTCACCAGCTGACTCCCGAAATCAAGCGTGGGTAAAGAAGTATTACTTAAAAACCTAAACACGGTCATTCATAGAACGAAGCTCGCCGGTTCGGCTATTACTTTATAGATAAAACTTTTAGTGTTATTGTAAAGGAGAAACGTTTCGGGTCCCACCACTCCGTTAGGGTCGGCTAGTACTTTACAAATAATGACTCAAAGGTGACTGACTGACATAGTGATCTATCAACGCACAGCCCTAACCACTGAACGGATCGGGCTGTAATTTGGCATGCAGGTAGATGTTATGACGTAGGCATCTGCTAAGAAAGGATTTTTCGAAATTCCACCCTTAAGAGGGTGAAATGGGTGGTTGAATTATTTTCCCATAGCCCACGCCGCGGGCGAAGCTGCGGGCAGAAGCTCGTTATAAGTAGATAAAGCTTTTAGTGGTGTCGATTCTGTGTCGCATACTCTAAACTCTAAATTTTAGTATTAAAATTATCATGAGTGTGATTCATTTTAAATTAATATATCCCCGACTGTTACTCACGAATCGTATGTCGATTTCTCGACCAGGTTTCGAGCATATCCGATGCTCTTCCTCAGGAGGTGAGTTCACCGCCGCGATCTCGCTGCGTGAACTCACCTCCTGAGGAAGAGCATCGGATATGCTCGAAACCTGGTCGAGAAATCGACATACGATTCGTGAGTAACAGTCGGGGATATATTAATCTAAAGTCTAAAGCTAAACTAAATTAACAATTTCCGTCTTTTTCATTTCCTGTTTATCAGAAGAGTACCGCCATACTGTAAGTTTACTTAAGTTTTAGAGAATGCGACACAGAATCGACACCACTCCTGTAAAGGAGTGTCGCGGCGCACCACGCCGTGGGGGTCGACGAGCAGCAGGTGCTTGTGTGCGCCGCGGCGCGCGCCCGTGAGCACGAACTGGCCGGCGCTCGCCGCCGACTCGCGCACCAGGAACTCGCCGTCCTCCGCCACCAGCTGCGCCTCGGGACACAAACTGTACTTGTATAATGGTCCGTGTACATCGCGACCAGGCTGGCTGAACACATTAGGAGCATTAAGAACTTAGACACAGAGAGGTCCGCTGTTGCAGAGCATGCCCTTATCGAGGAGACGAGCCATTTTATTAGGTTCGATAAGGCCTCTGTACTAGCGAGGGAGAAGTTTTTCGTGCCGCGAAAAGTACGTGAGGCCATTGAGATTGCTCGTCACCCGAACTTTAACCGAGACCGAGGATGGACCTTGCCACCTGCGTGGAATCCAGCTCTTAATGTTGTCTCAGCCAGAGTCGAACCATTTATGCGTGAATTGGATACGGTCGGTGTGGTATGTGACAATCCCATACGCTGTGGTAATGTTTGTGACAGTGACAGTGATAGTGACACTGACGTAAGCGTGTGCGCCGCCGCTCTGACAACTGAGCACCTGTCGCCGCGGCCTGCGTCCCCCGCGCCGCTCTCACAGCGGGCGACGCGAGCAATGGTCCGGTAGTGGTAGTTATAATGGTCGGTGTTATCGAGTAACATAAAAAACAATATAAATTGGACGCAAATTGGCTTTATTTCCTTTATAATTAATTAACGTGTACAAATCACAGCCGTTCGTGGCGCGCATGAGATGAAAGAGAGAGATTTCACCTCGCAAATCGTAGACTATGTAATAATGTTGCGTTTACACGTAAACAGTCGGGTACTATAAATAATAGTTTACTATGTTTTTGAATTAATTTTGTAATGAGACTTCTGTAGTATCCATCGAAAAAGTAGAACGAAAATTGTACATATGTAGGTAGGGAAAATGAAAAATTATCGTCACTTCACTGCACCACTTCGTTGATTGCTGTTAGCGCTTTGTAGGAGTAATTTGACCGAACATATATAAATAACGCCCAACGATCACATACATAAATCCTGGACCTTAACCAGGATTCCCTGTGGACCCAGGAACTACGAAGACCATGGTCCCACAACACCCAGACACAGAACAAGTATTTGCGATTTTTTTTCTTTGCACAAATACTTGTCCTGCCGCGGGAATCGAACCCGCCACCTCCGGGTTATGAGCCGACCTCCTCAACCCCCACACCACAGAGGCTGTAAATAGAAAACATGAATAAAAATAGAAAGACATTTATTCAATACTTGCCTAAAATTAAAGTGCAAAAAACATCTTATACTATACATAATATTAGGTACATATTGGTGTCGATTCTGTGTCGCATACTCTAAAGCTAAACGAAATTAATATATTTCCGTCTTTTTCATTTCCCCTTTATCAGAAGCTTACCGCCATACTTTAAGTTTACTTTAGTTTTAGAGAATGCGACACAGAATCGACACCATTATGTATAGTGTAAGATGTTTTTAATATATAACGAATAAAAAAAACAAGTATCGAGTGAGCGTCGGCTCAGCATAAATATGGTAACTATTCTGCAGTGTCACCTTTTCAGCTGTGGTCCTGGATATGGGTCCATGGAACCAGGCCTCGCGAGCTAGCAGCGCGGCTTGCGCCTGCGCCGAGAGCGGTTCGAACTCCGCCGCGGGAGATGACGCCGACGTGGTGGATGACGTGGACGCGGCCGACGATGACGTCACCGGCGCCGCTGTGAACGGCTCTGGAGGGGAAGTTGGTTTAATACCTGCTTATTATATCGCAATAAATTGTCCTATTTCTTCCCGAGTTTTATCTTTGTTTTTTACTTTCGTAAGTTTAGTTGTGATTCAATTTATCTTTTTTTTTTTAAACCTTCGTAAGTTTTTTCGTGAAAAGGTAATTATCTATAGACAATAATTCCTTTTGAAAAATTTTTTTTTTAAACGACTTCACTCCCAATGAGAATATCATCGATGTAGCCGAAACCGAAATATGAATTATTAAACAAGTCAAAAACGAATAGTCAGATCTTGATCAAATTAAAATGGGACCACAAAGGAAGCACCAGCTTTCAAAATAGAATCATTAAAATCGGTTCTCCAGTCGAAAGTTCTGAGATGAAAAAAAAAGCAGTCGAGCTGAGAGTCAGTTATTCTGCCGCCAAGCAGTAGTGCGCAAGCACTGCTGTGTTCCAGTTTGAAGGGCACCGTAGCTAGTGAAATTACTGGACAAATGAGACTTTATGACCTGATCTTACAGTCTAGTAATCTTACTAGATTATCCTAATGTCTCAGGATGAGTGCGCAGTGCAGTGTCACGCGAAACTCTATACTTTAGAGTTCCGAGTGACACTGCAACAGATATGGGCCGTGTCACTTAACATCAGGCGAACGGTTAGCTCGTCACGACATTCATTACATGAAAAATATCCGCCTATTTTGAAGTCAGTTAAAAAGAGTAACTTTCGAATCATAAGATTGAATAGAATAATAGAATAAAAGAAAAATCGCAGATGGTGTCCTTGTTACTAGTTTTCAGCAAATAATCAACTTTATTTGCGTCACTTGCGCACAGCATCTTTTTAATTAGAGGATAAAATATATGGCATGCTATAAATTATCTACTATATAAAAATAAGTCGGGTTTTCCTTCCTGACGCTATAACTCCAGAACGCACGAACGATTTCCACGGTTTTGCATTCGTTGGAAAGGTCTCGGGCTCCGTGAGGTTTATAGCAAAGAAAATTCAGGACAAACCAAAATTTTAAGTAGATGGCGCCGGTGCGTGATACATTGTTTTTCGTATATTATAAAATGTTTAATAAATAAACGTCCACCCGAGCGAAGCCGGGACGGGCCGCTAGTATTGTATATGAACCAAGACTGGTACAGAATAATTGTCTCTCAAAAATCGCTTAAGAAAGAAGGTCGACATCGGATATATTATTACCTTTTTCTTTTGTGAATTCTCAACGTCAAACGCCAAATTTACATGAATACGTAAATTGTTTTATCTAAAAAATGCAATTTCCATAATGTATTCAAATATATTTATGGCACACACAACACTTACGCATGTCAAATATGTCCGTGTGATGATTGGGCAACAGCGCCGTCGGCGGCGTGCGCGGCGGCGGGGTCTGGTTCACATAGTGCCGGATGCTTTCTTCACATCTGAGAGTCAAATTAATAAACTCTGAACAGAATAGGCTATTTCACTACTATCAAAAATGAACAAGTAAATATTATTTTCATAAAGTAGGTTAAAAATGAATGTAATCATTGTAAAAATAAGTAAAATCGGTAAATTAATCACGGAGTAGTACGCTTTTAAAGTTTCATCGCCTGTCCCTTACTCGCAAAACAGAGATCGTGTTGAGCTTCCTCACAGCTACTATGAAGGCATGGCTTGTGACGTCACATGCCAAAAAGTTTGTATGTAGAGCTACCACAGCTTAGTAATGAGTTACTGTGAGTACTGGTAACTGACGTCACTGCGTGTTTGAGTTGTCTGTCTCTTTCTATTTCTGTATTTTAAAATGCCTGTAACTTACGTCATTTTTTGAGATATTCAAGTTTTGTTTTCACAGTTATCTATTTTTTGAGGTATATTATTTATGTATGTAATAAAAATATAGTAGTCAAATAGCCTATTCGCCCATGCGAGCTGTCCCTTCATGATTTTGTGGCGAGGGTTTTTTTTAAATCTATGTTTATTTGCCGAATACTGTCGGTTCAGGAAACTAGGTACATTTTTTGACAGAGCGAGCCTAGCGAGCAAAGTGAGTTAGAAAACTACGCGCGTTAGTGCAGGCACTAAATTGTGAATTTTTCTTTCATCTGTTCACATATTTTGGTATACGCGTACAGCAGGGGCCTTACCGCGTAAGTCTGGTGGAGATCGTAATCGTGTTCTCTCTTGCTCGCACTCGTGGACTTTTTAATTGGCGCGTGCAGGATAGAAGGCGAAGCCGATTCCCAGAACGGTTACGGTAAGGGTACAGGTTGCATTTTCAGTGAATATCTTGACGTAGCTTGGTATACAGGTAATACAATTTCTTAGATTTTTTTTTGACGGCTGTAATTTTTGTTTGAGGTGTATTTCATATAGATTAGATACAATTACAACTTTTATCAAGTAACCGAGTATCGCATATACACTCGGTTTTAAGTTTGTCAAACTGAGTACTCGGCCGAATTACCGAGTACATTGGTTCTAAATATTATTAACTGGAAAAAAAATTATAAATTTAAACTTTAAACCAACTGCAGCCACCTTAATTTCATACTGATAAATACTTGGATGATATTATATTGATAATATTTAAATCCAAAATACTCAGTAACTCGGCGGAGTACTTGGTTTGACAAACTTAAAACTCAGTACTCAGTTACTCGGTAAAGTTGTACTCGGCGCATCTTTCAATCAAAAAGTGAGGAAGTTTAGCTTTTAGGCCAAACCGGCTGAATCAACAACTGATGACGTTGATATCGGTATCGTAATTCGGAACAACTAAATTATGTCGCGAGTAAACGAGTACAATGCAGGCGGAACGGCGAGGTGTCATTGGTTGGTAAATATTTTTGCTGGATTCTAGAAGGTTAATATGATAAATATGGATAAAAAAAGGATCCATGAATAACGAATTGAATCATTCATGAGGAAACTGTTTTCGATTATGTTCGCCATAACTTGTTAAAAAACAGAGTTTATATTCTTATCGTTTCCTGTTTCACATTGTTTTTGCGAATCATTTGTAATCCTATCCTGCTACCCTAGTAATGTTATAATTCCTCATCTTCACCATTACCTCAACACAGTCTAATAGGAGTGAGAAAACAATAATGTCTGAAAGTTTTAGATTTTTAACGGTGGATTACCCCAAGTTTAACTCTGAACTACAGTGATCCACTTCCACTCCAATTGCATTACAAAAGTAGATCACTAGATCACTGTATAATAATTTAACAACTATAATATTGACTTGGAAACCGTGTAGGATGACGACTTGCACCAAACAGCTGATAACAGTTGGATAAGAAAAGTGGACCCAGCAGCGTACCTTGAGAGAGGTTTATAGAGCAAGAGCCCACGAACCCCAGACCTTCGTTATTTTGTAAAAGCTGAAAGTTTGTCAGCGCATGCTCCCAACACAGCTAAGAACGCATTATGGCATGTGCTATAATAACAAATGCAAAGCGTAAAAAAGCGACTTCAGACTTATATGGTTTTCTCATGGATACCATTGTCAGAATCGGACCAAATTAGGACCAAACGGGAAGCACCAGCTTTCAAATAAAAAAATAGTCATCAAAATCGGTTTATCCAGTCGAAAGTTCTTAGTAACAAACATTAAAAAAATAGTAATTGAGAACATTCTTATTTTAGTTTGAATATGTCCGAAACCTGGTCGGAGTAATTTCGACTTTTAATTGACGTGAGTTTTAGCCGTTATTTATCTTACAAATCATTCTTATTTTTTAAAGTGGTAATAATCCGACATATATCTTCTATCAAGAAAGCATTGGACCAATGACAATGCAATAAAATGTTTATAGTCATCGTTCATTGGTCAAACGGTTTCTAATGATGTTAACTTACGAAGATATAGGTGCGAGCGATGCGAGGGGCGGGGGCGGCGGGTGTCGGTGCGACGTCGGTTCCGGGGGCATCTTGTCCGGCATGTCGTTGTAATACTCCCTTTCGTCGAGCAACGCGTTCGCCGGGTCGCACAACGGGCGGGAGCCGTTTATATTCAACCTGCAAGTACATAATGTTCTGAGAAACAAATCTATACATATAAAATCCGAAGTTCTGACTGACTGACTCGATGACATATATGAACGCACAGCCTAAACCGCTGAAATTTGGATGGTGTGTTCTTTGTAAAGTGTAGGTATCCACAAAGAAAGGGTTTTTCGAAATTCCACCTCTAAGTGGGTGAAATGGGTGGTTGAATTATTTTCCTATAGGCCACGCGGGTGAAGCCACTGGCAGAAGCTAGTCAACTATATTGGTATCTCATTCTTGACACACTGTCAACAGAAAACAAACCAATTTAACGATGATGCTCGTTATTCATGGCTAACTAATGCCACTATGCTGAGGGCTCTTTGAACCGCCATGGTTGTTATAATAAGATATTACAAGGATATTTAACAGCTGGTTGAAAATATAAATATTTTTCATCACAATTGCTCGAGAAGTAGATCTTATTACACGGTTTTTAGGTTCATAATCCAAATCCAATCTAATATGATACAAGCGTGCTTTACATTACCACACTCGGTAGTTTATTATAACATCCTGTATATAATGTATCTAGGTTGGTATCTCACTAAGACGAAAAATTCTTAATTTATCAAGATAATACAGTATAAGTATTTCACTAACAAAGAGTTTTTATGGGGTTGCAATAGCACTTACACATTTTTTTCAATTAATAAATTGTATCTGCATAACCACCTAAACATTTTTATTTTATCAAATCAATTATGTAATAATAAATTGTGTTTTAAATGCAAAATCATTAATTAGCTGTATTATATATTTCTAAATATTATATAAAAGCCTATTATATGTGTTCAAACTCAATATTTGTTGTTACTGCTAATCCCTGTCATTCAAATGGTACTGCAACAGAATGTTGGACATAACAAATGGATTGTTTCATAAAAATAGCTTGGTATGAATGAGTCATTCAAAGTCATATCTTTATACTTATATTATTAAACATTGTATAATAGCTTAGTACACATATTTCTTGCATGAGTTTAATTATGTAGGTATGTTGTGTGAGATGCTATTAATATGTTAACAAAGGTGGTAAAAGAATAATTAAATATTAATAAAGTGTTCTTAAATATCATCAGGAATAACCCCTCAGCACTTACCCAACGCTTAAGTGTTGACCATACATATAATTTAATGTCTTTTTCACAAATCATATTATTATAAAAAATCTTTTATAACTAGGTTTTATTTTGCTCAAAGCTATTTCTTTCTGTATCTGATATCATGGATGGTGTATTGTACAATAAAGTATTTTTGTATTTGTATTTTATTTTTTAATGGTATAAATACTGGTAGGAGTGTAATTAAAAATATTGTTGTAAACATTGTCATAAAAAGAATAGGCAGGCCGATGATAAAGATATAGGGACGAGTGATCATATAACTAATAGATAATGACACATTTTAAGCTCATATTTTGTGGAATCCATGACTGTACATTTTACAGTATTGATGTGTTAAGTGATGACTTCGTTTTGAGGAAAAGAGTGTGCCACTGGATATTGGAATTATCAATAATCAGTCAATATTTATTTAAAGCCAAACCTACACTCTGTAACAACATAATAGCTAAAATAGTGTATACTTACGATGAAGGTTTCGTCAAGAATTCCTTAAACCGGAGTTCAAAAGCCTGTCCTATTGTTGCAATCACATCCTGAGCTAATCTTCCTCCACATTCTAACACATAACAAGCCCTCCATTCAGCTGGTGGCACAGATTTTGCAACATATGCTACAAAGTCTAGAGAGTCAGCGTCTCCACCAGATGCAAATGAAACTCGAGGCATATCATGTTTGGCTACAGTTTCTCCTCCTTCTAAAGCTGCTAAAGTGATTGCTTTGGAAGATATAGTGAGGGCTACATTTGATCCTGAGTGAGCCATGCGAGGTCTAGCAGCTAGAGCTCGGGCAGCAGCTTGGCAGACTCGTCGCTTTTTGTCTGCTGTTCGTAGGCCAGCTGCTGCACATACTCGTGCAATGCATTCTCTGCAATCATACATATTTTTTGATAGTTAATGAAATTGAATTTGTTAGCTTCACTCTTCATTGTGATTATTGAACGACTTACTTTGCTACTTGAGATCTTGTTTCAAAGTCCAGTTTCTTCATTGATGTGAGTACTTCCATGCAGCCAATATACTGAAAATATCATATAAACAATATTTTAATCTGTTGTACTGATCAACTCTAACTACAGTAGTGTTGATTATCTCAACAATTAGTCATCTGAGCAACCATTTAAGCTCAGCACATGTATATAATAATTACATGTTTTGTTTACTAGGCTATCTGTATATTACTGACTCTTACTACCACTGTACCAACAGTATTCATTAGGTATTATATACATATGTTATGGCTTTTATGATTTAAAGTATTATACAGTTCAATTATTTTAATAAATTAGTTTTCCAAACACCTAAGTATTTCCCCCCATTAGTACATTTAATAAATCTCCTGCGTTTAAGTGGAGAAAATATCCAAGTAAACCCCCCGGGAAAATTCCAACTGAATCCCTCAGGAGATCCGAGTTAGAAGAGTTAATGAGTGGACACCAAATAATCAACACTCTTCTGTATGCAGATAACCATCTACTCAAGCATTTCTTATATTGATTGGAATGATCTGTAGTGGAATAAAAGATATCTCAAATATTTCTATAATTACAGCAGTCAGCAAGATGTCATAAAACACTGAATTTATTTAGAGAGTGAACTTTTTTTGGAATGTGGCCTATCATAATCTGTGATCATGATTCAGTCAACTTCTATGTTGAGTTTTACTACTTTTTACAGAACCAATGTTAGCTAATGGTACTGTCATTGAATAACATTTGCATAACTATGAACTTCCCGTTGTCGAGAATTGATTTAGATCTCCCTCGATATCTCTGTATACTGAATGCTCACCCTGACGGCATATGTGACTCCATCGCTGGCCAGTACAGAATCTGGATGTAACCAACCCCTTGCTGGCTTTGAAACAAACGGCCCACAACCACTCTCCGCCATTTCAAAACTCCACGAACAAGCGAAAACCAGCGAGATGCACTATCATACACTATTCTTCACACTTCACCTACTTCCAGCTATTTTAAATGCGCTTTCATTATGATTCAAACGATTGATTCGCAGACGTCGTTTGCTGCGGGAACTTGACTCAGAGGATTGTTATGTTCAAAAAACCCACTGCAAATTAACTATAGTTACAGTTACACTGAAAGTAATTTCTTAGCATTAGAGTAAAACTGCGGGAATCTAAGAACGACAAATTGAATAAATCGTACAAAAACTCTAACAAAATCTGACGAAGCAAGCGAAGTTTTATTTTTGACAACTGAAATAATTAGAATAAATTTATGACAAGCAACCGAACCAGTGACAGTGACGTAGAGGAATAACCTTGCCAGCCATAAAAATATACTTACGAGAACTACATTTATGAGCATTTTAGGCGAATTTCAATAGATGTCGCTCTACGCCAGCTAGTGTGGCTCTCTCAAGAGTAATAATATTGTACCTACTGTAGCTACTTTATACCAACTTTCTACTTATAGACCTTCTTAGTTTTAATCAAAGTTTAGTCACAGAATACATAATAGTACGAATTGTACCTACATAACGTTTATTCCCATTACAATACAAAGTTTAGTTTAAAATACAAACTGGTTTGCAATCAGGAAACATGTTTATTGTTAAATAACTCTGGTTTGCTATTAAGATTTACCTTTCCTTCCAGAAAACCAATGCGAAAACTGATTTTCAATCAGCAAAGTATTTATTGTTAGATTATGGTGGGTTATCCAATAAGAATAAAACAAGAAAACATATTTAAAAATGAGCACTTACTTAGGTATATGTATACCCAACTGTAATAACCCAACATACAAGTTGCTGGTTAAATTAATAGTAATCTGAGGGTCAAATCACAGGGCCTTTTAGTCAGTCATATAAGTATTAGGTACCCAGTATCAATATTGCAAATCTAAAAGAGGACTTAGGACGAGAAAATAATGGTACCTTCTTTATACCCCCGGTGTTATACCCTTGGTATGCTATGCCCCCGGGGCAACAAAAGCATAGTGGACAGATAAACGGAAGTGTGTATTTGTTTCCGAGTCAATAAAACGGGGCTTAGGGAATTAGGGTACCTATATTTTGCACTATAAAATGCATAATAGCTTAGCTTCAATTTATTATCAGTAGTCAGTTGGAAATTATAAAATTAGTTGGAGCTAAGGCGATAAGACCATTCTTTGTGTCTACTACCTATATCTTAATACTTATTTTCTGTTGTGGGACCATGGTCCTCGTAGTTCCTGGGTCCGTAGACACAGGGAATCCTAGTTAGGGTATTTCCATCATATATTATTATTATTTCCTTGAGTTACTTTTTTTTTTCACTATCCGAATTTGAAGATACGTACAGATTTTACGTAGATACTAATTAAGTATGACAATTAAATAAATAAAAATAACCCAGACGCCGAGAGACGCATGACTTTGTTAAAGTTAAAAAGGTCGCTGCAAAGTTGGAATCTGTTGTTTTTAATAACGTTACACGAATAACAAAGTTATGCCGTTTCCGAGTTTTGTCATCCCACGGTGGTAAGTAAATGTTTATTTTTATTGTTCAAACGTACCCCCGGACATTAACGTAATAGGCGCTGCGAGAATTTGAGCTACGGCCTACAAGGGTTGCTTTACACCGATGTGTAGCAGCCTGGTCGCAGCGAACATCGGGACAAATGTTCTGCATAAATTACCGTAGGTACTTTTTGGAAACAAATAAGTAATTTAGAGTCACGTGGAATATACAAAAATGCTTGATTGTTTAGCTTTGCAAAAAATGTATTTCTACCATTTATATTTAGATAGATAGATACTCTTTATTAAAAATACTATTCGAAATCTTAAACCTAATCTAATCAGTGTCACAATGGGCAGCCTTATTGGTCTATTTCAGATAACCCACAGTAGATACATATCTAGTAAACTGAATAGGTACATACATTTTTTGATTTTAATTTTTTTTTGATACATTCTTACTAATTTCAATGATCCCTTACATTTTTAATATGCCTACAATAAGTTGGAAAAAATAATTTCTGCTGAGTTTAATTCATGTTAAAGCATTTTCTAGGCGCCCTAGCTAACCCACTACGGTAGAAACGCGTCCGACGTAGCTGCGTAGCGCGTAGCAAGCGTGATGGGTGGACGCGCGTGCGTCCGGCAGTCGGCGCCCGCCCCGCCACGCCGCCCCACGCCATGCGCGCCCGTGCCGCCCGGCACATCCGGACTACATAAACCACCGCGCGCCCCTGTAAGTACCACACATTCATATTACTTTAAAAAAGGAAATTTATCTTCATTTGTTTTCGTCCGATTTTTAATAAAAACAAATGAAGCGGAAGTTTCATTTCCGCACGTGGTACGGATTGCGACGCACTAACAAATGAACGCTCGATAGCCCAGTGCCCCTGTAAGCCCCCAAGTGCGCTTCTTGAAGGGTTGCAATTTTATTAATAGGTGAAATGTGAATGGCATGTTTTTATATTTACGTCAATTGTGTAATGGTTTCATGAGATTTTTTTTTACATCACATTCATTTATATTTGTTTATTTTTTAAATTTTATTTGAAGTTATAGAGTGTAATTTTTATTCCCATAATAGGCTGGTATCATTTATCGTATTGTGATATTTGTGTAAGTATGTTTAGTGCGGAATGTATTGTTAGGTCGTGTCAGAAACCGCTAAATATTTGTATGTATAAACTTCCTCCGAGAATGAAGCGGAGAATTTCATAAATGTGAGGCGCGGTGCCGCATGCCGTCCCGTATTTTATAGTGGTCTACTTTACAATGCTGAATTGTTTGAGATAACTGTCACAATGTTAAAAAATAGATACCAAGAACTTGAGAATTTTAACGTTGTTTTTAATCCAATATTGACCACATATCGCACCCTCACACCTTTTAATTTTTCAACCGTTAAGAAGAAGCAAAATGCATTAGAATGATTACCAAAATTTATAAAAAATCATTAATCATAGTCAAGAAGAAGCCAAATGCATAAGAATGATTACCAAAATTTATAAAAAATCTGTAATCATATATCTGTATCATAATCATAAAGTCAGAAATTATATAAACAGTAAAGAGTCAGAGTCATCTAATAGCTGCTACCATCTCAAGCCTCGTTAGACTTTCCTTTGAAGTGTGTATAGAAACGACTCGAAGAAAGGCCTGCAATTAAACTTGGAATGGAACGCGAATATACGTGTGTCTACTAGCGTGTCCGGCAGGAGTTAACGACCAGGAAAATGCGGCCCCATATTGTGAGGAAAGAAAGTTTTCATGAAAGCAGATGTGCAAACATGATTCTTATGTATATTACCTTCGTATTTATTAGTGTAGCGGAGTATCAGCAAAAACGATGTTAAATAAAATAATTAAAATGTATCTATGTTATTGGGAAATAATAATAACGTTCTTAAAACAAAATATAGTGATCCTAATGTTGATGATGCATACAAAACATAAGGTTTCTCGAGACGCTTCCTGAAGCACAGGTTACAAAAATAAATAAATAAATATTTGTGGACATTTCACACAACGCCATCTAGTCCCAAACTAAGCAAAGCTTGTACCATATCAACCAGAAAACTGATAGAATACTTATAAAAATATATATGATATAACTTTTTGTTTTAAAATTCTTACATAGAATACAATATATAACTACGAACCATTATTTAATTTTGAGCGGACGTTTCTTCTTCTCGTATAGGCAAGTGATCAGTCCTGGTAACAGAACTTTTAGGCCGCCTAAAGGTTTCTAACTGCAACAGCACGCAAGTAAAAAGATGTAACTAAAAACAAACTGGAATCATTTTGCCATGCCGCTGTTCAAAATAAACAACGGCACAGCTGACTGCAAGCAGACTCAAACAATCGACAGTCGTCTGGCTCTGAGTCTAGGCATTTCTTTTCAGTTCGGCGAGGCCATGCTCCGAGACGTGGCTTGAAAACATCCGCAATTAGCCCGAGTCTGTTCACTTTATTCTAGTGGAAGATATAGAGAATGGTGTCTTTTTGTTTCTAGTTCTGATAAAATGGGGAAAATTACACATGACACATGTGAACTTAGTACTAGATTTAAAGTAAAGTTTTGCGAAAATATTTTTAGTTTGTCATTTAGATACCAAGGCCGTCCTGTAATTTATTGTGCCAAATAGTAGTATACCTACTAATATTATACAGCCTTATTAATAAACACGAAATAGCTTTGGACTAGTTACACCATCTTTTGTCTCTTTCGATCCAGCTAAATATTCCAGTAGCAAAAAAAGGACAAATGTTGAAGTAACTAACCCGAGACTAATACCCGTTTATTAATAAGGCTGAGTTTGTTTTGAAGTAAGCCCTAATTACTAGAACTACTAACTATGATTGCAATGCAATAGGAGAAATTAAATTCCCAATTTGAAAATTTTCATAGGAACAAATTTGTGTTTCTAATGGTTGCAATCAAGTTACGTGATTGCCTAGCCGATTAGGGGGGTGAATATGAAACTTTGATTGCAATGCAACAGGAGAAATGTCCATACTAACTATGCACATAAACTGCGTATTCAAACTGTCAAATCCATACAAATTCATGCTTTTATCGGTTGCAATCGAGTTACGTGATTGCCCAGCAGATTCAAAAAACTGTAACAAGAATTTGTGGTTGAGATATTCTATGTTATATTCTGATATCAAAACCTTCCATCTGCAGCTACGCACGCTTAAAATTAATTAGCCCGCGTGAAGCCGGGGCGGGTCAGCTAATTCTGGGGAAGGTATTAGACAAATAAACAAATAAATACTTCATGCTTCAGAGTTTAATGTATTTTTTCACCGTAAAGTCTGGTTTTGGTATATAATGAGGTTATTAGAACTTATAGAGGTCTTAACCAACAGAAAACGCCAATCGTTTCATGCAATGGCACATCAATATTTCAAGATTATTATAGTTTTTTGCACAGGAGCTCCCATAATCCCTGAGGATATTTGTCATCAGATGCTTTGTCCTTCCTGCTATAGTGGCAATATAACGTCCGTAATGGGTCGTTCACACGCCCCTCATCGAGAGGAAGGCCGCTAAGCCATTACAATATTTGAAGCACGTTCGATTCGTTTTAGATCTTTTGGAATATTATCACAGAAGCATCGAGCAATTACATTTTATAGAAAAAATTATTTACTCGTCGTTTTTTCTTTTTTTTTTATGTTGTGGCTCCACACTTTTGTGTATTTAGCCAGTGTCAAGTAATTAATAATTTATCAAGTTAATGATATTTCACGCAAATATGTGTCAAGTCACAGTCCAAGTCATCAAGTCAAGTCAAAGTCATACTCCTAGTAAAGTGGTGGCAACTTTACTTGAAGCTTCTATGGAGTTTTGGAAACAACACGAAAATAAACGTTTCACCATCATTATACCATTTTCCCACACTCATGCCTGTAATTCAGCACTTAACGAATAGAATACCACCAATTTTATGCACTAACACTGAAAATAACACAAGTTTTGGAAAATAATACAATGCGGTGACGCCATCTTTTTCGCATTCCCGCCAAAACTCCTTACTCGTCGTTGTTACATCGTTAAAATTATATGAAGCATCAATGATACTTACCTACTCCTCACGGAAAAATGGGCTCTGACAAAGTGTCCATCCAAGAATTATTTTACGCTTGAGTATATCGTTTAAATTCAAGTAAATATTTTGTGAGATAAATAACGGCTAAACTCACGTCAATTAACTACTCTGACAAATGTGTCATACTCACGATAGTTTTCAAAGTAAATATTTACCAAAAATAAAAATAATTTCCACTCAATTATTTATTTACTATGACACATAATAATATTACGTCGATAAAAATGATATATTGTCTTCCCCATATACAAATCACACAAATTCTTGATCTTTAAATATATTTTAATCACAGACTTTCATATTCTCAAGATGTACCCTTCCCAATCTATTTATCAAATTTCCAAGCATTTGTCACAAGTTTCAAAAATATATTGAGGCTCAACGGCTCTCATCCATCTTTTACAACGTGCCAACAACTTTGTAACTCTATAAAACCTGTACTCAGACCTTTCGATCAGCGTACCGCACTCCAATCTTTGTAAGTGCTCTGTTCCACGGAGGCTTGAGGTTCGGGTGGCTTAAAAAGGTTAAAAATGCTACGACTTTATTTTCTGATATGTATTATATAGCTTGAGATTTTCTGATATAAGTATATTATTTCGACTAATCTTTGAATTAAATGATGATTTTTAATGATAAATATAATCAAAGGACTTTTGATAAAAAAGTTTACCAAGTTTACCAGTTTCACCCCCTTAATCACCCCCTATCATGAAATCTATTCTCAGCATGCGCATCCAAAAAAATTACCTACGCATGCCAAATTTTAGCTTTGTAGATCATTTAACTACCGTAATAAATTTTATTTGTCATAAGTATGATGCAGACGCTTTTGAAAAAATTCTGAACTTCTGTTTGGATGAACGTATTTTGATGAAACAAACAAGAATCTGCCCAGGACCCCATAGAATATATTTCAGTAAACGGCATCAAAATTCAGTGTTTTACATCAAAATAGTGGTTTATTCTTGATGATTTTTCAAACAGACAGAATGAAAGATGAGACAGATAGACAAGAATCCAGATTTATTCCTAGAACCTCTTCTATGTACTAATTTTTCCTTGGGTACATTTTATTATGAGTATAGAATAGATTTATTTTATTTTTATTTTTTTTTTTTTTTATTTTATTAATTTTTAGGAGAAACAAACAGTACAATATTCAACTTAATAAACTAATTTTACTAACACTTAAACCAATAAAGTTTCTACATATTTATAAATCATTATTGAAAGAAAGAAAATACCTCACTGAAAATAAGTAGGTAGCTATCAACAATTGTAATATTGTTATTATTGTAAGATTTGTAATATTGTCTGATATTTACAGATCATTGGTTTTGGTGGCCAACCAAAAATGCAAACGTTTTGTTTAACTCATTTAAAATTCTAGAATGTGTAAGAATATCTGCGACGTCATTGTTCTCTCCCCTCACATTATACCGGGACGTTCTGAATAAATGAATATTTGATTTATTAATTAAGCTTTGTCAGATGTGCCCTAGCACCTTTATTTTTATAGCTTTTCCCCAGTTTTGTCATTAGCTTGCTGTAGTTGGTTCTGTGTGGATTGAATATTGAAAAGGGAACCTCATTATGGAGGCAGGCGTCGGTAAGCGAGGTTTGATTAGAGAACTCGCTGTGCTCTAACGATGTTTAATGTCTGTAACTTTGTATCTCTCGTTGTACCACGTACGACGAGAGATACGAGTATTTGTACTGGAATATGTAACGATAGGTTGTGACGGGCGTCTGAAAATACGGACTTCTTTTTGAGGTGCTGTAAAACGTTGGAATATAGTAAAGGTCTAGAAAAGACAAAGAGTTGAAGGTTACATATTTTTATTAACTTATTGTTTGTTTTTTATTTATTATTAATTACTATAGGGTGTCTCTCAATCTCTCAATTTAAAAAAAGCTGATCTTCCAAGCATTTTTATTTATGTACCTTAAGCTTGGACATCCATTCGGCTACAATGCGGGCTAAGAGCCCAAGTCCCGCATCCATAACGAATTTACGAACTTTCCTTACGGAGAGTAACAAAGTTCTACCAAAACCTAAACTTAAGTTCTTAACTCGATTCTGCTAGGGGTTTAGTGATTTGTTGTTTCAAATCAATATACTCCGATACCTATATATTGTACAGGCACTTAAGTATTGGATCTTAATTTGTCATCTAAATTATTTTTAGAGTGTACAATATTAATAAATTATTTGTAGACGCGACACAAATGAATAATTTTTGAACAAGGTCAAAGTCATAAGATTTATTGCAAATAGGCTATTTTTACATTAGGAACTAGGAACACCATAAGCAGTAGGCACTTTAACATTTCCAATCGAGAACCTCCGTGGTGGTACAACCACGAAGAATTTTTGAGTAGTGTTCAAACTTCAAAACACCTCAATTAAGTAGGTAGGTTGTTTACCTAGGGAGCAAATCTGTCTCAAATGTTTTTTGTATCCAGAGTAGAAGGATTCTAGAGTGAAATCCCGAACGTAGCTCAGGACTCAAACTACGTCACTCGAGTTGTTCGAAATAGTGTTGTTCCCGAAGTGAACACTATTTATTTATAACCCTCTAAAAAAAGGTAATACCTAAGTGCATGTTTTTTTGGATCCCCATACATGATCTCTGGAGTTAATATTTATAATACTTTAATGGTCACTACTTGAGGAAGACTAGACTTTTACTAGGTGGTAGGACTTTTCTGCAAAGTTCGTCTAGGTAGGTACCACCGCTTTGCCAGTTATTCTGCCGCCAAGCAGTAGTGCGCAAACACTGTTGTGTTCCGGTTTGAAGGGCACTGTAGCTAGTGAAATTACTGGGCAAATGAGACTTTATGATCTGATCTCACAGTTTAGTAATCTTATTACTAGATTGTGCTGATGTCTCTAGGTGACGTGCGCAGTGCAGTGTCACGCGAAGCTCTAAGTATACTTTAGAGTTCCGATTAACACTGCAGCTGATATGGGCAGCCGTGTCGTTTAACATCAGGCGAACGGTTAGCTCGTCACGTCAATCCTTAACATAAAAAAGACACATAATTTTTTTTATAGAACTAAGTAAATCCATTTATGAGTAAACTAAGGCAGTAAGGTAAGCATGCACGAATGCATTTCGCATGTTGTCATTTTCTCACGGTTTTTAAATTTGGCTCGCGTGTTTTATTTTATCATAGCGCCTGTTATTTGTTCATATACAATGTAATGTTCGTAACTAATCTCTTTGGTGATTTAAACTTTTAACCTGTTTTTTTTGGCTCCACACTCTTGTGTATTTAATTTTAATCTGTTATTAACCTGGGATTCAAGTACTGTTTTAGTCCCTGTCTACGAATAATAAGCTCTTTTCGAATAAATGTGATACAAATTATTTTAAAATACAATTACTACACTTAAATATTATTTAAGTGGGTACTAATTTAAGCCTCAAATAACTATATCTCTAAGAATCTCTATTTTCAAGGAATGGATGCTTGATGGTATGATATACCTACTATACTCTGTTGCTTATTCTTTCCTTACAGTTAGTACCTCATATCAGTATCTACTTAATAATAGATACATCAAATATTCTTTTCATGTATTGTATCCGTTCCATTAGGATTGTATTCCGCCAACAATAGCCGCTGATACGTTTTCGATTTCCCATCTGGACAGCACATATATATTGGAGATGCCGTTTCATCGTTGGAATGGCTTCTGCAATAATTCAGGTTTAATAAATCATAAGCTTTCGTTTTTGACTCTGAAACTAATGATTGTAGTTTATTGAGAATATTGGTTCAATGGTATATACATACAGTATATTTTAATAACGTTGCGTTGGCATTTTTCATAAATTTTTCAAATGTTATATAGTATACCTATACTGCATTCTCCATGCCATCCCTATTCATTTAAGGTTATGCCATGCACTTATGTGTCGTCATATTGAGGATGCAACCTTCTTGGTCATCATGCATGAACATATTTTGATAATATAACCTTCTTCAGCAAAACTCCAAAGAAAAATAGTGAAAATAATATTTTTTTAAAGTTCTAATTAAATATTAGGTCTTTACCTATGAAATTGCCGTATTGTTTGAAAAAAGTTAAAGTATTTTTTTTTTCGAACTTATTTATTTCTTTTATTCAAAGTAATCACCCCTGCAATCAATGCATCTTTGCCAACGCTGTGGCAGTTTATGGATGTCCTTCTTGAAAAAATCAGCAGGACGGGAGACAACAAACTCTTCAAAGGCGTTTTGTACTGCCTCTCGGAAATTGAATTTTTTTCCCGCTAAAAAGTTGTCCAAATTTTGGTCATAAAAGTAATAGTCGGTAGGCGCAAGATCTGGTGAGTATGGCGGATGAGGGAGAGCTTCCAAACCCAACTCATGCAGCTTAGAGACGGTCTGTTGTGCAGTATGGGGTCGCGCGTTGTCGTGAAGTAGCAGTGGAGACGACCGATTGACCAAAGCTGGTTGCAGACGTGCGAGTTTCGCCATCATTGTGGTCAGTTCTTCAATGTACACATCTGCAGTAATGCTCTCGCCGTTTTGTAAAAAGCTATGATGAATCACACCAGCACTAGACCACCAAACTGTGACCATCACCTTTCTAGGGGTCATTTTTCGTTTTGCACGTTGCTTTGGTACCGAACCAGGATCTAACCAACTTGCTGAGCGCTTTCGATTGTCAAAAAGTATCGATTTTTCGTCGCACGTAACAATTCGGTTCAAAATTCCTTCATTTCTGTGCCTGTTAAGCAGCGCAAGGCAAGTCTCGACGCGTATGTTGCGCTGGCGATCGTTAAGTTCGTGGGGCACCCATCTATCAAGCTTTTTATCTTGCCAATCTGTCGCATATGGACCAATATTGTTTTGATGCTAACATCAAAAGCTGCTGCCAGCTCAGCTGTAGATTGAGATTCATCAGCTTCCACAATCGTCTTTAATTCATCATTGTTGACCAAAGTTTCCGGACGACCACGAGGTTCATTTTTCAAGTCAAAATTCCCAGAACGGAACCGAGAAAACCAATAACGGGTTGTACGTTCGTTTGTACAGTTCTCTCCGTAAACGTCGTTGATGTTACGTGTCGTTTGTGCCGCGTTGGTGCCACGACGGAACTCATATTCCATAATTACACGAAATTTCAAAGTATCCATTATGAGGAAAAATGTTGAAATGTAATGAAAATACAACGCTAATCAATAAACAAAAGACTTATTTCGTAAATAGAATGTCATATTTAAAAAAAAAATTAATTTGAATTTAGAATTCATAGCCAATCAAAACTTTTTTTTGTTTGAAAAAGTCTGTACTGCAATACGGCAATTTCATAGGTAAAGACCTATTATTTCTTGATCGTGTTTTGTTCATAAGAGATTTTTGTTATAAGAGCAAGCGTGAAGACTTTTGGAAAACGAAAAAGATCGCGTCGCCGCATTGTATTATTTTCCAAAACTTATGTTATTTTCAGTGTTAGTGCATAAAATTGGTGGCATTTTATTCGTTAAGTGCTGGATTACAGGCGTGAGTGTGGGAAAATGGTATAATGATGGTGAAACGTTATTTTCGTGTTGTTTCCAAAACTCCATAGAAGCTTCAAGTAAAGTTGCCACCACTTTACTAGGAGTATGACTTTGACTAGACTGACTTGACTATGGCTTGACTTGATGACTTCGACTGTGACTTGACACATATTTGCGTAAAATATCGATAACTTGATAAATTATCAATAACTTGACACTGGCTAAATACACAAAAGTGTGGAGCCAAATCTTAAAAAAAAAAAAAAAAAAAGAGCAAGCGTTAAGTATCTTCTTTGAGTTTTGGCGGGAACGCGAAAAAGATTACGTCACCGCATTGTATTATTCCAAAACTTATGTTATTTTCAGTGTTAGTGCATAAAATTGGTGGAATTCTATTCGTTAAGTGCTGGATTACAGGCGTAAGTGTGGGAAAATGGTATGGTATGATGGTAAAACGTTTCTTTTCGTGTAGTTTCCATAACTCCATAGAAGCTTCAAGTAAAGTTGCCACCACTACTAGGAGTATGACTTTGACTAGACTATGACTTGACTTGATGACTTCGACTGTGACTTCGACTGTGACTTGACACATATTTGCGTGAAATATCATTAACTTGATAAATTATCAATTATTTGACACTGGCTAAATACACAAACGTGTAGAGCCAAAACATAAAAAAGGGAAATTATTATTTTTTTAAAGTTCTAATTAAATATTTCTTGATCGTGTTTTAAGAGATTTTTTGGTATAAGAGCAAGCGTTAAGTATATTCTTACTTATACCTACTTTATTTGGCCAGTGGTTTTTAGTTCCTTTTCAACCGAATTTTGCGATTGGATGTAACATAGTTTGTTTGACTGTATTCGTCAATGATGTATCCTATATCTACTAATAAAGGATGTAAAGTCGGAATGTTTGAAAAGAAATAACGTCACGGAGGAAAGTAATAGGTAAACTTTGAGGTGAGAGGATACCTATTATACCTGCCGGCACAGAGCTTTACCCAAATCGACGAGCAACCTTCGTGCGACAGTTTTATTGGCAACACTTTTCTTTTACGCGGCACTAACATTTGTATGTGTCGATGTTCCGTGCCCTTAGAAAAACGACCGAGCTCGACACTTCGACGGCGACCACAAATTTATTAGTTTGTTTTCCATTCATTACTCACCCGGAGGTCCGTAAAAGGTCTTATATTGTGAAGGATAGCTGTGATTTTATTGTCGCTTTTATTGAGCCAGAACAGATAGCGGTTACGGGCACGGGTGTAGGTTTTTTTGTGTGTTTTGGCTCCACACTTTTGTGTATTTAGTCAGTGTCAAGTAATTGATAATTTATGAGGTTAATGGTTTTTCACGCAGATATGTGTCAAGTCACAGTCCAATTAAGTCATCAAGTTAAGTCATAGTCTAGTCATACTCCTAGTAAAGTGGTGGCAACTTTACTAGAAGCTTCTTTAGAGTTTTGAAAACAACACGAAATGAAACGTTTCACTACCATTATACCACTTTCCCACACTCACACTTACTATTGTTCTTATACTGTAAAATTAGGTAGATACTTACTGCAATGCGTTGGGGTTTGTCACAGAGGAATAAGTGCGAACTTACGAGCTGTCAGACTTTAGTACAAAACAGGGAAGTTTTGGATATGATATTTCGACATTGATATAGGAATAAAGTTATATCGGTTTCGGATACGGTTACGGATTTGTTATTATTTCGGATTATCCGTTAGTTTCGGATAATTTCGGCTACGGATATTAGCTCGAAGTGAAATATAAACACACATAGTATGGTATAATTTGGTTCTATATATATTCTATATAGGTTTTATTTCATGTAGTCTAGGTTACCATTTGGTAGTATAATCAATCATATAGGTAAGTATGTATGATATACCTATACTCAATTTTAAGTTCAATGTACGATTAAATATCCGAAACTTGTGAAATGGATACGGTTACGTTTACTGATATATTTTTATTTCGTATATCCGATAGTTTCGGTTACGGAGCTTTATAACATCACTGGTACAGACTGCAGACAACAACAGACACACTGTTTTGGCGATAAAACGAAAAAGATCGTGTCTGTAGCGGAGCCCGATCTCGTGGTGTGGAGCAGCAACACCAGATGCAGCAGCGGAACTATCGTGATGAAGCAGGGCAGCAGGCCCAGCTTAGGTCGGCGTCGTGCTGGCCAGAGTTTTGGCAATAGCAGGAACATAAATATGAACTCCCGAATAATGTCGCAATTGATATTTATTAAAATATCAGTGTACATCGAAGATTTTACATTATATTAATTACAGTTAACTTGGATTTAACTAAGAACATGAAAGATCGTGAACCGGGGAAATATCAGAGAGAACCGAAAGAGATTAACCACAGAGTAACGAATGTATCTAACCGATAGTGATGTAGTTGTTAGGAATAGATATAGCGAATACTAGTCTTAACACTTCCCCTTATTCTTAACAACACATTTACAAATCAAATAATCTGCTTTACAAAGATATCCACTCTACATAAACATTGACTCTACATGCACATTGACTCTACACTCATAACAATAGTGACTCTACATGCACATTGACTCTACACTCATAACAATACAAAATTACAAACTCTACATGCTGAGCAACATGCAACTTTGTCAATGCAGTAAAAAATTACAGGTAAGATTAACCATTAGATATTATCATACAGTCAATAAATTCAAATCTTTAACAAAATTACAATGCTTTAATGACCCTAATGGTTTAGTAAATACATCAGCTGTCATATACTCAGTAGGCAGGTATCTAATAGTCACAATATTCTTTGATACAAGATCCTTTACAAAATGATACCTAATGTCTATGTGCTTGGTGCGTTTATGAGAATATTCCTTAGCAAGTAACAATTTTTGAGCACTTTGATTATCATTAAATATCTCTATACTTAAATGTTTATCATTAATTTCACTAATGAAATTCTTAACAAAACACAACTCCTTAGAGACATCACTAATACTCATATATTCTCCTTCAGTACTAGAAAGCGCCACACACCTCTGCTTTCTTGACTCCCAACTGATAACATTCCTGCCTAATTTAATTACAAAACCGGTAAAAGATTTTCTATCAAAATTATTACCCCAGTCACTGTCTGCATATGCTTTAACATTCATCTGGTCACTCTTATAAAAATAAAGTCCAAAGTTAATAGTACCAGCTAAATATCGTAGCACACGCTTTGCAGCTATCCAATGATTCTTATTAAAATTACATAAATATTGGCTCAGCTGACTACAACTGAAAGTAATATCCGGCCTTGTGCATACAGACAGGTACATAAGACAGCCAACTAATTGCCTGTATTGATATACATTATCATCTAAGGTTTCAGTGTCAGAATTTACATTTTTAAAATTAGTACACATTGGTGTGGATACAATTTTACAATCTGACATACAAAAACGCTTTAGTAATCTCTTAATATACTCAGATTGATCCAATATTAAAACATCTTTTCTACGAGTGACACGCATGCCCAAACAACTGGTAAGTAAACCTAGGTGCTTTACATCAAAATTCTGGTCAAGTAAATTAAACAATTCCTTAGTATTACATGTAGAAAATATATAAAAAATCATCTACATAGAGAGCAATGATTGTGAGATCCCTATTACACCTTTTTATATACACACAGGGCTCACACTTACTTTGCACATAATCATTCTTTGTAAGTAGCTCTTGCACCTTTAGAAACCACATGCGGCTTGCCTGTTTTAAACCATAAATACTTTTCAATAAAACACACACTTTATTATCTTCTGATATGAAACCTGGCGGTTGCTCCATATAAATAGTTTCATTCAAATCACCATTCAAAAATGCTGTAGTGACGTCGATATGCTCTATGGTCATATCATATTCAGTAGCTAATGAAAATAAAATACGCATAGTCGAATGACGTACGACAGGTGAAAAAGTATCGGAGTAATCTACTCCCTCTTTTTGACTAAAACCTCGCGCAACTAAACGAGCCTTATATCTATCAAAATTACCTGATGTATCATGTTTTACTTTAAAGACCCATTTTGACTTGACTACATTCAAATTACAAGGTCTATCAACTAACTTCCATACTCCATTATTTATCAATGAGTCATACTCTATCTGCATAGCCTTTAGCCATTCACTGGAGTTTTCAGATGCCATAGCCTCCTCATAAGACTGAGGCTCATCAAATAACGAATCGGCAAACATGCTGATTTCGTAATCAGCATACCTTTTAGGTTTATTACCACGCGTACTGCGGATGGAACGGCCGCCGACAGCAACAGCGTCACCTGCACTAGTCGCGCCTTCCCCTCGAACAGCTGTCTCTCCACGGGATGCTGGCTGCTCCTGCAGCTCCCGGTCGGAAAGCTCCAGCTCAGCTGAGGATTGCTTATCCTCGCTGTCAGTCGCGCATTCATCGCCCGATTCTGCATCTGTAAATTCATAAGAAAAATCATAATTTGATTTATTCACATCAGTACACACATCATTATTTTCATTGTTCAAATTATCATCATTCAATGTGATAGAATTCATTTCATTGTTAGAATTCAATTCCTTATTATACATTACAGGAATAACCATTATATTATCACTGAAATTATTACTATCTATGTCATTGCATTTAAAATCTCTATAAAATTTGTCCTCAATAAAATTAATATTTCTCGACAATATAACCTTTGTCGGATTTGATGGCTCTATGAGTCGATATCCCTTAACAGTCTCTGAATAACCGACAAAAATGCACAACTTTGCCCTAGCATTCAGTTTACTTGTACGAGTAGGCTCCGGCAGCAGAGAGTAGGCTATACATCCAAACACACGAAGATGTCCAAGACTCACATTGTGTCGGGACCAAACTTCCTCAGGCAGCTGTCCGGCTAACGCCGAAGTGGGGCTGCGATTTTTCAAATAAATGGCAGTCATAATGGCTTCACCCCAAAAACGGTTGCTAAGACCTGCCTGACATAAAATGCATCTAGCCCTCTCTAATAGAACTCTATTAACGCGTTCTGAAACGCCATTCTGCGCAGAGCAATACGGTACCGTTAATTGGTGAACAATTCCCTCTTTTTCAAGGAAATCCTTAAAATTTACACTGCAATACTCACCCCCATTATCTGAACGCAGGCATTTAATCCTCAAGCCAGTCTGTTTCTCGACTAAAGTTTTAAAATTAATAAAACAAGACATTACCTCTGATTTTCTTTTCAGTAAGTATCCAAATGTCTTCCGTGAATAGTCGTCGGTAAAGGTCAATACGTATCTTGCACCTCCCCAGCTGTAGTCGCTCATCGGGCCACACACATCAGTATGTATAAGCTCAAGGGGCTGGCTCGCACGCCTCGCCTGACCTTTGGGATAAGCCTTGGCCACCGGCTTCCCCTCAAGGCACGCGATGCAGGTCTGCAGCTTGTCATTGCTATCCTGAAATGAGACATTACGTAGCGCACTTTCCCTCAATGAGCACATCCCTTTCATACTAAGATGCCCTAACCTGCGATGCCATAATTCAGCACTCAAACTATCAGACTCAGCTTTTCTTGCAGTCTGTGATTCCTGCACTTGGTGCAGGACAGCCATCGACTGCTCCTTTGCAACAATACAGTTTAATCTATAAACTCCTTTACATAAATCCGCAGACATAATTGGCTTGCCCATAACAGTACATTTATCATAAATAAAACAGCCATCAACATTAAAGACAACAGATATTCCCTTCTCACACATCTTACTCACCGACAACAAATTTTCCGATAACTGCGGAACATACATAGCATCTTCCAACTCTTTCACAACACTAGGAAAACCATTAATGCTTACATGAACATTCCCATAACCAGAGCTCTCTAATTTTGTTTTCTTATCAGCACAGTTTATTACTGTTTTACACTTCTTAAAATTACTAAGCCATTCTTCATTTTTAACCATATGAGAAGTTGATCCACTATCAATTATGAAATTTCCAGTGTTAGATTCATAAGATGCTCCTGCAGCAGCTAGATAAGCTGAAGCAACCATGGTGTGTTTTTGTTTTTCAGAATTTTTCTTATCTTCTTTTTCTTTTAACATCTTCTTTCGTTGAAAACAATTTGCAATCTTATGATTTGGCTTCTTGCAAAAATGACAGATTATCCTCTTCTTAGTATTCTTTGCAATAAAAGCATTGTTATTGCCTTTTGAAGTTGCAATATCAGAATTATTTTTCCTAAATTCTTCCTGTAACAAACGTGCTCGTACCAGCTCTGATGTAAGCGTACTTGTGAAAGATGCCGTCTCTAAAGCAGAAACCAAAGTATCGTATTCCTGAGGTAAACCACTCAACATAATCTCCGCTATCTCAGCGTCTTCTATATGTTTGCCTATAACAGCCAATTGTTGAGTCAGTGTACTTATCGTATCAATGTACGCAGTCATGTTTTCGAACTGCAAGTAGTCAACACGGTGGAGTTGACGCATTAAACTCACTCGACGAAACAGGCCTTTATCCTCAAATACAGAACTTAACTTGGTCCATGCATCCTTTGCTGTCGTAATCCCAAATAATAACTGAAAAAGCGTTGGTTTGACGCTTAACGAAATCCTCGCCAATGCACGCTGCGATCTATCTACGTCAGTGTCATCGCCGGTAACTGTATTCCACAGATTTTCCAAAATGAGCGCATTTTTGATGCAAAATTTCCAAGAAGTATAATTGGAAGCACCCTCCAATTTCTCAAAACGTACTCCTGAATCGCTCATAACATAATTCGGCGATTGAGATTGTGATCGCGATACTGCAATTGCATTGTCATGCGTATGCACATTGCGTTCGGCCATATTGACAAAACTATTTTGCACGAAAATAAAACTGACCTCGAATTTCTTGGAATGCCTTACTTCAATCCTGGGCCCATAACCTGTAGCGGAGCCCGATCTCGTGGTGTGGAGCAGCAACACCAGATGCAGCAGCGGAACTATCGTGATGAAGCAGGGCAGCAGGCCCAGCTTAGGTCGGCGTCGTGCTGGCCAGAGTTTTGGCAATAGCAGGAACATAAATATGAACTCCCGAATAATGTCGCAATTGATATTTATTAAAATATCAGTGTACATCGAAGATTTTACATTATATTAATTACAGTTAACTTGGATTTAACTAAGAACATGAAAGATCGTGAACCGGGGAAATATCAGAGAGAACCGAAAGAGATTAACCACAGAGTAACGAATGTATCTAACCGATAGTGATGTAGTTGTTAGGAATAGATATAGCGAATACTAGTCTTAACAGTGTCACCGCATTGTATTATTTTCTAAAACTTGTGTTATTTTCAGTGTTAGTGCATAAAATTGGTGGCATTCTATTCGTTAAGTGCTGGAATACCGGCATGAGTGTGGGAAAGTGGTATAATGATGGTGAAACGTTTATTTTCGTGTTGTTTCCAAAACTAGGTAAATAGAAGCTTCTGGTAAAGTTGCCACCACTTTACTAGGAGTATGACTTTACTAGACTAGACTAAGGCTTGACTTGATGTCTTGGACTGTGTTTTGACTTGACTTGGCATATATACATATACATTAATTAACTCGAGAAATTTTCAATTACTTGACACTGGCTAAATACACAAAAGTGTGGAGCCATACCAAAACAAAAAATAACAGACAGACAAAAGACTTCAATACCCGTCTATGCCCAAATGCCCTAAAGTCTTATAAGATTATTAAAATAAACAAAAAAAAAAAAAAAGTCTTTTGACAATAGATAAGGAGAAGAGTGGATAGCAAAGAAACTTCAGCATTACAGATTCAAAAGCGGAAGCTAGTTGCGAAACTACCGCTTGCGGTAATGGATTGCTAATATTAGCTGTTAACGCCCCTACTCGGAGTTGTGCCAATGCGATCCATCTTTCCTTTCCCACAAAGTGGTTAGAAACTTCTGGTTAGTTCTATCTTCTCGGCCCTTTACGTGGCTAGATATTAATATAAACAAGAAGAAATAGAATTAAACCAAAAATTAAAAACTATGGCTTTGTGGAGATTTGATATTGACAAAATTTGGATGGACAGTATCACAGACCAAGTAGAGGATACTATGACAGTATCAAATGGAAAAGAGTAGACTGTGGTGTATAACAATTTAAAACAAATCTAATAACCAGTTTTGGCGGGAAAACGAAAAAGATCGCGTCGCGCCGCATTGTATTATTTTCCAAAACTTGTGTTATTTTCAGTGTTAGTGCATAGAATTGGTGGCATTTTATTCGTTAAGTGCTGGATTACAGGCATGAGTGTGGGAAAGTGGTATAATGATGGTAAAACGTTTTTTTTTGTTTTTGTTTCCAAAACTCCATAGAAGCTTCAAGTAAAGTTGCCACCACTTTACTAGGACTATGACTTTGACTAGACTATGACTTGACTAAGACTTGACTTGATGACGTCGACTGTGACTTGACACATATTTGCGTAAATATCATTAACTTGATAAAATATCAATTACTCGACGCTGGCTAAATACACAAAAGTGTGGAGCCAAAACATAAAAAAAAAAAATCTAATAACAATAGTTAAATAACAAATACTTAGTTCTTAGCAATTAATATACCTACACCCGAATACTAATAAAAATAAAAATTATACTAATAATAAAAATAAAACATAATATTACAAAAAACATAACCATATTATACTGCAATACACCACTATATACCTCTGGTTGCCTCTGTCGGCTCATAACCCGTAGGCGGCGAATTCGATTCTCGCGGCAGGACAATTATGTGTACATAAAAAAGTGGAAATACTTGTTCTGAGTCTGGGTGTTGTGGGACTATCATCCGCGTAGTTTCTGGGTCCGTAGATACAGGTAATCCTAGTTAGGGTCCAGGATCTAATTATGTGATCGTTGTGCGTTTATTATGATTATTATTTTCATCATAATTAAACCCAGTCAGCCTTATTAATAAACACGAACTAGCTTTAGACTAGTTACACCATCTTTTGTCTCTTTCGATCCAGCTAAATATTCTAGTAGCAAAAAAGGACAAAAGTTGAAGTAACCGTAAAGTAAAGTAATCCGAGACTAATACCAGTTTATTAATAAGGCTGAGTAGGATTAAGTGAATTGTTGTTTAATTTATCTGTGATCAACACTATCACTACCAAAACAAGATTTTCAGCCACAATGAGCTGCGTAGCTTTGGTAGGTGCTATGACTATGTTCAACGTACGCGTTCAATAATCTCCATTTCGGTACACCTTGCGAACTACCGTTCAGTAATGGATTGCAAATATTAGCTAAATCCCGTAAGTTTTACACCCCACACCCCTGATAAGTCGATATCATCTATCTTTTCTGCAGCTATTCGTTTCCCACAGGCTGGATTAAGTGGCAGGGGTGTCTATGCATTTGTCAAATTAGGTTTTGTGAGGAAACGGTTAGATTGAAGGGTATTGAAGGGTGTATAATTTAATAGGTATTCTAAGGAGGGCGCCGGCCGATACATTATTTTACATTGAATTTGATTCAAGAATACAGAAATCGGATTATACCTATATATATCGGATATATTATATCGGATTATATTAAGAGAACCAAAGAAAGGAAGGGTAATTGGTAATAATAATAAGTATTACGTTAATGAGTATAACAAAATATTTATAAAAAAAAATAGAAAAAACTAATTTAATATTTATGTTATTTTTTATATTGTGACAAAAGCCAGATTGACGAAAAGCCAATATGCCACAATGATGTTGAAATAATATGAAGAAACGAGATACTTGACAAAATTAGAATCTAAAGAAATAAGGACTAGACGATTGCGAAAACATAGCAGAGACAAGGACTTGACAAATAAATAACGAACATGGCTTCCTTTTCGGAAGAGAGGAGACATACATCGAGTAAATCCAGCTGACGAATGGCCCTACATAACGAATTTCTTTTGTCCGAACTCTGTGACGTCATTATCATTTCCATTGTTCATACTCGTAAACTTTTCATGTTTCGTTTACATCTACAAACATTACGCGTCTCTGGTAAGAGTCACTTCACGGCTTCTTTTTTTTATAAGACTCGCCATTGATGGGAACTGTGAGGGTGCAGACTGCGCCCTTTTTTACGAGCCAGTTGGTAGGTACGTATATATACTACAAAGCTGAAATATAATACGGGGGGTTCAGTCGACACTGCGTTGTGGTTTAACAAAGAAGCTGCCAAGATGTTGGTAAAAAAGGAGTCCACACTTCAAATATCTTTAGGATCCAAAATCTATCACCGTTAATATCGTATTTCAGTAAAAATGGAGTGCACACTTCAAATACCTTTATGATCCAAAGTCTATCATCGCTAATATATTATTTCATTTGCTGACGCACTAATCTTTTTATCCTACACAGTCCTTTTGAAATGATCAAAACTGTAGGTCACGTAAGAAAGAGACAAGATAAAAACCACCGCCTGAAATCGCGATTAGCATTCGGCACGAACCGGTATTTAGAAGTGTTGTCTCCACCTTTACCGCAAGCTAGCTTCGTGGAAGCAGCAATGAAATGGCGATGACACGATAAAAACATCCTATGCCATTTCATTTGAGTTCCTTTTGTTTATTTAGAATGTGGATTTCGAGATGTAGAGTTGGAAAACAAAAGCAATTCTCCCTCCACATTTTATAAAGCTGTTGCATAAACACTAGCTATTATTTCCTTCGCTCGAACAGGTTGAGCGTTTGGATATTCAAGGCACATGAGTAGGTTTTCCCACTAGGTGTGAATTTCATGAAGCTTTTTATGCGAAGGTGTTCGATACGACGTTGAATTTTTCATGAATAGAACCTTTCGTGCGATTTACATTCATGTTTTCAGTGAGTTTACGACAATGCCGAGATTTAGCCTATTTACGGAATAGCCTCTCAGAGCACGCTCGGTCTTGTTTACCTATTTTAAAATGCTATCATGGAGTTCTTGACATAGTTTTTCTTTAGAGTAATGTGTGCAAGCTGTTCTTTGAGCATGACGTATTTATGGTTCCGTTTATCTACCCGGAAGGTTTCAATGTAAAACAGAAATTTACAGAGTGGTTTTTTATTTATTTGTCAAAAACTCACTCTATTTTCTGGATGCAAAATATAGTGAGACTTCAGCATCATTCACAAATATTAATTTTATATCGAAATGGGAAATTGTACTAAAATATCTAGTCTTTAATTTATTGATTTTTTGTCCCTTCGCGAACAATACTCATAAGGATTTTGGTTTTAAGTTAAAATCAAAATCTCTATGAATATTTGGAACTTACAAATGTATCTTGGAAAAAGTTTGAAATAAAAAAAAATCCTTTGATCACTTCCATGAATTCATTGAAAGTTGAAGCAGGATTAAATGCTAGTAAGTTACTATAATTGCAGTCCCATTAGAACAGAAGTTTTAAAAAACCGTTTAATTCCAATGATATCGAATTCGATAGAACAGAAAAATATATGTAAACATAATTATAAATAAATAAATAAATATAACTATTTGTGGACATTTCACACAGCGCCATCTAACCCCAAACTAAGCAAAGCTTGTACTATGGGACCCGGATAACTGATACAATACTTAGATACTTTTTGTTTGTCAATATATACATAGAATAAAATATAACACCCAGACACGGAACCAACATCGATGTTCAGCACACAAATGTTTGTCCTGGGTGGGAATCGAACCCACAACCCACAGTTCAGAAGGCAGGGTTACTACCAACTGAGCCATCGGGCCAGTCAAAAAAACTATATTCTGCTAACACGCGAAACTGGTCGGTAGGTGCCGTCGTAGGCATGCTGGGCGCGCGGCTGAAGTCATGGATGGAAGCGCAGCTGGGGCGGGCCAAGAAGCGCAAGCAGAAGCAACCGCGGCCGCCAGCCACTACCACCTCGGCCGGCCCGGTTGCGCCACCACATCTCTCATCTCCAGAAAGCGCGTACAGCACGGGGTACTCCACTGATGGGACTTCTCCTGGGGCTCCACCCTCGGCACTCGCGGCTCCGCTGGTCGCACCGCCACCACCTCCGGCACCACCCACTACGCATCTTTACCATGAGCCTGCTAAGGTAAGGTTTATTAGAATAAGTATAATATTTATTTCAGCAAACAACAGCAACGGTAACAATATCATCCTTACTTGTATGAATAAATAAATATAGTGTCGATGTTGTGTAAAACAAAACTGAATCTATAGATTCAATTATAATTGAACAGTTTAAATGATGCCCTTCCTTTTAATAGTACAATAAAACAAATTAAGTTTAGTTTTGGATTTTGTACAACATAATTTACACTACTGGCCTTTTATGTTCAGAGTTGAAAACCAAAGCTCAAACTGACACTTTTGAATTGGTCCAAAAAGACCGCCAATATTAAGGCTAACCCAACATTGCGTTTGTCATGTAAAAAGATAGAGAAGTAGAAACAAACTTTGTTTTATAAATTCATCTCTCTCTACTATTAAACTCTTTTTTAAACGGCCAAATTGCTTTTATTATTTCAAGTAACTACTACAAAAATATGACAGCTACTAAATGCAACTAGCTACAGTGCCTACTACAAAAAAAAAATTATGTACTAATCGCCATGACCTATGGACAGTTTAGTCCCGTTGAATTGAATTGATTCGTTGTGTCTAAGTGCCAGGATTTTTGGTCACGCGTTGCATCGACTAATTACTCATTAATTAATGTCGCCGAGAGCACTTCTGCTGCATGCCATATTCACGGTACATTCTACGCCTTCGTCTCAAATAAAACTAAGGTCTTATTGGTTTAATATATGTATGTTTTAATTCTTGCCTGATTTATAATATCTGATCATGACATGAATAAATACAGAAGAAAAAATAGGACAAAATTGTTGACCTATTTATTTCGCTGAATTTTTCTGAACTTCTCGCATCATTGAATGTAATTACCGCTCGGAAGTAGGCTGTATTTGGTTTCTTACATTTTCGACTTGAATAAAAAATTCAATTATATGAAGTGCTTAGTCATCGCCTCCAGTTCTAAAGAAATGGGATTACATTGAAAAAATAACGCGTAAAATCAAATATGAAGCAAATTAGAAAGAAAGAAAAACATTTATTCAACACTCACAAAAATAAAATAAAATTTACTAGAACATACAAGAATATACATACAACAAGAGAATACAATTAAATATAAACAGTACCAGGTTAAAAGTATTTAATAAGGGAAATAAAAGAGTAGATAAGCACGGAAGCAGTGAAAATTACATTGCTTTAACCACAGTAAGTGTTAAGGATATTATTGTGTATCTGTAGTCCATTATAATTAGTCTACGATTTTTTTCTTATGTGTCTAGTAGTTGGTGGTTGATATACTCTGAGAAAAATGGCGTACAGTGCTCTGGGATTAAGTGACTTGCTCTGCTAAGAATAAAAGGATGGTGCCCATTAAATAAAGCGTAGTTTTTATTTAAAACTCTATACGCTTCCACTGCGCTATGAACAAACAAAAGTTCGTTTTATTAGAAAAGAGAAGGATATGTAACTCAAGAAAGTGATCGAATCAAGAAGAATTCAAAGCCAAAAGTAAAGAGTAAAAATGGCGGACAAAGAGTTGTTTCCGCGTCTTGGCGCCGAGCAAAATTTCAACAATTGGAAATTCAGATTGAAGTTGCTTCTGGAGGAAAAACAATTATACTGTACAATAGAGAAAACTGAAGATAAGTTGACAGAAGATTTCAATAAACTAGACGCGAAGGCAAAAAATATAATAGTACAATGTTTATCAGATAAATACCTAGAAATCGTAAAGAAATGCAGCACTGCGAAACAAATGATGGAACAACTTGAGTACACATTCGAGAGAAAAAGCATTTTTAACAAATTACATTTAAAGAGAAGGCTCATCACATTAAAGTGTGGTCAAAATGAAAAACTACAGGAGTATTTTCTGAAATTTGATAGTTTATTGAGTGAATTATTAGCTGCGGGATGTTCTGTGGATGAAATGGATAAGATATGCTACCTTCTATCTTCAATGCCGTCGCAGTATGACAATGTCATAACGACCATCGAGACAATGACAACCGAAAAAGCATTAGAAATAGAATTTGTTAAGGCCAGATTGTTGGATGCAGAAGTAAAAGAACAAACAAAGGGCGCAGACCAGCAACCCCACACAGCATTCATGGCCTGCTTTCGGTGTGGGCGTCAAGGGCATAAAGCCCTTCAATGCAGAGAACGAGGAAGAGGCCAAGGTTACACAAGAGGACAAGCACATACAAGAGGACAAGCACAGACAAGAGGACAAGCATACACAAGAGGACAAGTGTATTCAAGAGGACAACAGAATATGAGAGGACAAACAAGAGGACTGAGAGAATCAAGAGAGCAAGGAACAAGTGCAGTAAGCGAAAGTCAGTTATCATTTGTAGCGTGTGAACAGGTATTAGTATTAAGTGATTATTGTAGAGAGGACATTAACTTTATAGTTGATTCAGGAGCAACACAAAACTTAGTTATGGACAGCTTTGAAAATTATATGACTGATATTCAATACTTAGATAAAGAAATTAAAATTTTTGTAGCGAACGGCCAATATTTAACTTCCAATAAGCAAGGTACCCTAAATGTGATGTACAATGACACACCAATAACTGTTGAAGCTTTGATTGTCAAGGGCTTAGCCCACAACTTATTATCTGTTAAAAGACTATTACATAAAGGTAATTCTGTAACATTTCATGAAAATTCAGTAACAATTACTAAAGGAAAAATAGTACTTTATGGAAGAATGTTTGGTAGACTGTATGGAATAAATCTGAAACTAAATTTAGAAAAATGTAATGCAGCAATTAATGATAAAGATTTATGGCACAAAAGGTTAGGGCATGCTAATAGAAGACATCTAGGAATACTAAATTTACCCAGCTCAGACAAACAATGTGGACCATGTTTAGAAGGAAAATCTACAAGACTTCCATATGCAACAATACCAGGACCAAAGTCAACATACGTGGGAGAAATGTTGCATACAGACTTATCAGGACCTGTAAGTACACCTACATTAGACGGAGAAGTATACTATCATTCAATAATTGATGATTATTCCCATTTTACAGTTGTCTATTTACTGAAAAAGAAAAGTGAAGCTACTAGTTACTTGATAGACTATATACAACAAATTGAGACACAAACAGGAAATAAAGTTAGGAAAATTAGGTGCGACAATGGTGGAGAGTTCAAGAATGACAAGATGCTTACCTATAGCAGAAACAAGGGCATAATTATGCAGTTTACACAGGCATACTCCCCACAATCCAACGGGACAGCTGAAAGAATGAACCGTACTATCTACAACAAAGCGAGGACAATACTGAATGAGACTGGACTACCTAAATCTTTATGGGGTGAAGCTGTGAGATGTGCAGTATACTAAATAAACAGGTGCCCATCTTCAGCTATACATAACAAAGTACCTGCAGAGCTCAGATATGGACGTTTGGACCTGTCTAGACTTAGAGTTTTTGGAGCAAAGGCATGGGCAGTTACAGTTCCTAAACAAGAAAAATTTGACAAAAGGGCCAAAGCAATGATATTTGTTGGTTATACAATGAATGGATGGAGACTGTGGGATCCTGAAGAGAATAGAATAGTAACATCTAGACATGTGAGATTTGATGAGACGGAAATAAAGTACAAAGAAGACACAAATAAAATAGAAAATAATGAAATAATGAAGGTAAGGAACTTTAGAGATGAAATAACAGAAAAAGAAGATACAAAGAAGGATGAAGAAGATGGACAGAAAAGAATGATGCCTTATCAGAGTAATTTAGACATGCAAAGAGGAGCAAAAGAAGATGAAACAAACAAAGAATTAATAAAGAAGTATCAAGAAGATAATGAGAAAACTGAAGAAATAGACAAAGGAAACAAAAATGCAGAGAATAGGCAAGAAACAAAAGAATATATAACTAGATCAGGAAGACAAGTGCAAAAGCCAAAAGGAATTCTAGATGATTATGAATTATACACGGCATATTGTTTACTATCAGGGGATCCGCAAGAGTATGAAGAAGCCATTAAAGATAATGATTGGAAAAATGCAGTACAGAAAGAGATAAATTCACAAATTAAATTACAGACTTGGGAAGAAGCTACATTACCAAAGGGAAGTAAAGCAATAGACACCAAATGGGTTTTCAGAACAAAGCAGGATGGCACTAAAAAGGCAAGACTTGTAGCTAAAGGTTTTCAACAAAGAAGCCACGATAATCACTATGCCCCAGTAGGTAAGATTTCTACAATAAGAATGATGATGAGTTTAGCCATACAATATGATACATCACTGAAGCAGTTAGATGTTCCAACCGCATTCTTACATGGAAACTTGAATACAGATGTATATATTAAATGCCCGGAAGGAATGGAAATTACACAAGGAAAGGTTCTCAAATTGAAGAAATCATTATATGGATTAAAAGAAGCACCCAAGTGCTGGTATCAAAGATTTCACGACTTTATAACAGAAAAAGGATATATACAGTCAAAGTATGACTCATGTTTATACAAAAAGGAAAATAATTGGATATTACTGTATGTTGATGATATTTTACACCTCGGAGATGACAGTGAAATAATAAAAGAATTAGAAAAAGAATTCAAAGTGAAGAACTTAGGAGAAGTGTGTAACTACTTAGGATTAGAAATAACAAGGGAAAACGATAGACTGGAAATAAGACAAACTGAAATGATAAAAAGACTTTTAGAAAAGTTTAACATGCAAGACTGCAAAGGAAGTAAGACTCCAATGGAAATAAACTTTAATGCAAAGATTGCATCATCATCAGATCATTCAGATGTGATCGATGTACCTTTTAAAGAATTAATAGGCTCATTATTATACATTTCAACAAATAGTAGGCCGGACATTACTTTCGCAGTATCTTATTTGAGCAGATTTTTAGACATACCTACACGTGAGCTATGGATAGCTGGTAAAAGGGTATTGCGCTACCTTAAGGAAACATCAAATCAGGGGCTGCTATATAAGAAGACTGGTGACCCAACAAAGTTAGTAGCTTATTCAGATGCAGACTGGGCAGCTGACAGGATGGACCGGAAAAGTACAAGTGGCTGCGCTATTTTTCAAGGGGATAATTTAATTACTTGGTTTGCCAGGAAGCAGACATGTACCGCTCCTTCGACTGCTGAAGCTGAGTATGTTGCAGGAGCACACACAGTGAGTGAGCTGATGCACTTAAAAGGGGTGATCTCTGATTTCCTAAATGAAAAGATAATTTCAGCTCAGTTGTTGATTGATAACCAAAGCGCAATTAATATAATCAATAATCAAAGCAATACTAAAGCTTCCAAACATATTTCCATTAAGTATCATTTCATAAAAGATTTGATTCATAAGAAAATAATATCTATCTCATATGTACCTACAAATGAAAATGTTTCAGACATTTTCACCAAAGCTCTACCTATAAATAAACATGCATACTTTTGTGAAAAGTTAAATTTAATATAAATTATCATAATTTCATTAATATTTAAGCTAGACTATAGTGATTGTACCTATCTAGTTTAAAACCTAAGTACCTATTTAGCTATGTTATAGGATAAATGTCATGTAACTTACTTGTAACTTAAAAGTAAAATAGTGTTATTTAATTGTTTAATATAAAGGCTTAATAACTATATTAAAATAAAGGAGCAGGATTGTAAATTATAATTGCATTTATTCGTCACATAATAATTTTGATATTAGAGTTGCAAAGCATAGAGTGGATATGATATTGTATTAGAGTTATTAATACTAGAGTTGTCAATTGACTTAAATGTTTTGTGTGCAATTTAAGAATGTTTTAGTAGTATCAAAATTCTATAAATTGAGGGGCTGTGTTAAGGATATTATTGTGTATCTGTAGTCCATTATAATTAGTCTACGATTTTTTTCTTATGTGTCTAGTAGTTGGTGGTTGATATACTCTGAGAAAAATGGCGTACAGTGCTCTGGGATTAAGTGACTTGCTCTGCTAAGAATAAAAGGATGGTGCCCATTAAATAAAGCGTAGTTTTTATTTAAAACTCTATAGTAAGTACCTATACTCAGTAGCTTTCTGGGTTTCTATTTGCCCTTATTTTGCTTGTTAAACATCGGCATCGACCCGCGCTCACGCCCGCGCGCCAAGCTTTACTTTATTAATTAACTAGACCGGATAAATTGACGAGGGGCGACCTTTTATCCTACAGAACCTTTCTATAACAACGCCAGACGTTCATTGTAGATCCATTATCAGCCATGATTGCTCGAATCGTGTTTACCATCAGGGCAAGCGATATAGCAATATAAAAACGGGAGCAGTATTAACCATTTGGATAGAGGGTAGCCACCAAATCCCTATTCAAATCCCAGGAAAATTAATATAACTTTTGGTGGAGTTTAGATACTTTTTAGAATAAGTACTTCACGATCTCTGAAATTTCGTCCAATAGTATAGTTAGCGAATATCCTCGTAAAGAGCTTAACACTTGGTTTAGAGTTTAGCATCACCAAAAGGTATCGTGCTAAATAAACCGGTTAATAGTGCCAATGTTAAGTATATCAAGACGCAAAATGACCAATATCACAGAATAGATAATAGTACTAAGTAGTAAATGATCTACTAGTACTAAGTACTAAGTAGTAAGTGTAAAATGTTTTCCAATAAATTGAAATGACCAAACTTTTAATACCTAGTATATTTTATCGGCTAGAAATCTTACTTTAATCTCTAACATTTGAAAATATGATAAACGTTTAAACATGAAGATATTATATTCAAACAGATTTAAAAAATTCATAGAATTCATAGGCACTTTTTGTTTTGTTTTGGCTCCACACTTTTGTGTAGTTAGCCAGTGTCAAGTAATTGATAATTTCTCAAGTTAATTAATATCATGTGTCAAGTCAAGTCACAGTCCAAGTCATCAAGTTAAGTCATAGTCTAGTCTAGTCAAGTCATACTCCTAGTAAAGTGGTGGCAACTTTACCAGAAGCTTCTATGGAGTTTTGGAAACAACACGAAAAGAAACGTTTCACCATCATTATACCCCTTTCCCACACTCATGCCTGTAATTCAGCACTTAACGAATAAAATTCCACCAATTTTATGCACTAACACTGAAAATAACACAAGTTTTGGAAAATAATACAATGCGGCGACGCGATCTTTTCGTTTTCCCGCCAAAACTCCTGCAACAATTCTTTGCAACTGCCCTAATATAGGTAACCTTTTTTTGCGGAATCACACTAGGTACTCTTTTTTTCATATGAACTTCCGCGAGGTCACGTCCGAAACAATAAATTATTTTTAAATTGTACTTAAATATCTGCATAACTATTTATACCTACACGTCGTTTATTGATTTACTATCATGTAATAAGCTCGGCAGTATCCTATTCAAAGCTCTTCCCAAAATAATTATTGTGTATATTTTACAATTTCTCAATAAATATCATGGCATCAAAGCAAATCTCTCAATTAATGAACGCTTTCAGCAATTTGTTGGAGGTTCTAAATTCAAATCCCTCGTTTGATACAAGTGCCTCGCCGTTCGTATTTAATGAGGGAATTAGTCGGCGACTTCGGGACAGGCTTTTATGTCCGTTTTAAAAAATGTTGATCGTTTGTAATCTCGTGTTTATACAATAAGTAAACTTTGAAAATAACGAAATATTTAAATTAAGAAGACTGGGTAAGTAATTGTAATAGATGCATGTGCATGTGGCGTGATATCATATATCACGCCACATGCCTGTATTATAGGTATAGAAGCCTATGGAAAAAGGTTGGCAATGTTTGCTTCTCAGTAAAGATTGTGCCATTCTTCTGTTTTTACTTTAGCTTGGAGGCAGAATACGTTCATGCTTGGAGCAATCAAGGAGTCAATTTGTATGAAACCAACTTTGACGAGTGTGTTCTTTTTTGTTTTTTTTTGACTCCACACTTTTGTGTATTTAGCCAGTGTCGAGTATTTAATAATTTCTTAAGTCAAAAGTCAAGTCATAATCCAAGTCATCAAGCTAAGTCAAAGTCTAGTCAAGTCATACTCCTAGTAAAATGGTGACAATTTTACTAGAAGCTTCTATGGATTTTAGGAAACAACACGAAAAGAAACGTTTCACCATCATTATACCACTTTCCCACACTCTTGCCTGTAATTCAGCACTTAACGAATAAAACGCCACCAATTTTATGCACTAACACTGAAAATTACACTTGTTTTGGAAAATAATACAATGCGGTGACACGATCTTTTTCGTTTTCCCGCCAAAACTCCCGACAAGTGTGTTGAAGTGTGCCTATGTTGGAAAAAACATAGCGTCGCTTTAGTTATAGCATGTATACACAGATGGCGCTATACTTAAAATCCTGAATCACGCAAACGTTTCGTTCGCTCACGTTATATGATGATCTACAGGCGGCGTATTATGAAACTTCCTTGTCTCGGGGAGCATAGTGCACAGTGATCGTAAAGTGAGGGCACTTTTGCTGACACCCGCAAGTATTAACTTGTTACCCGCGCCCGGCTGCCGTAAGGGAGTCCGAGCGCAATTTTTATTCTGCCTTCTTACTTTACAGAAGGCATTAGCAGACATGCAAGGTTTTATTACGCATGGTAATATTATCACCAGCCACAATATCACATAACAGAATTTGGGTCGTGTTGCTCTCTGGTTGGTCTTGTTTGGTCTTAGTTCATACTGAACAAGTAACATACAATTATGTAATTATAATATTATACTCTCTAATATACTGCCTGATTAATTAATTTTATGAAAATTTCAGGTTTTGATTTTGTTTTGCTCTTAAGTTTTTTCGCATCTAATTAGTACTTATTGACATGAAAATGTATTTTTGAACCGACTTCAAACGTAGGTGACAAACCTCAGAATTATCTCCTTCGTTTATTTATATAAAACTACTAGCGGCCCGCCCCGGCTTCGCACGGGTATTTAATATATATCTATTATAGATTGAGATATAAACTATCCTATCTCTCAAGTTGGATCGAACTGCACATGGTGTACGAATTTTATTATAATCGGTTAAGTGGTTTAGGAGTCCATTGAGGACAAACATTGTGACACGAGATTTATATATATTAAGATTTTGAAATCGTTTTAACCTTTTTCTTTAAATTATTTTATTAGTTTTGAGCTATTCAATTCCAGACCAATGGCACCATCCTAATTATGTTCTTCTTTCTAAATATTCACTGTTCAAAAAATCTTTCCCATAATTCAGCGGCGTTCGAGCACAGTCCGCCGCTGCGCCCCCGATCCCGTGGTGGTGGTATGCGCGACACCTTCCCCGCGGCCTCGGTGTCGTATCCGCACCAACCCCTGGCTGGGGGGATCCCCGAAGCGCCGCCCGCCGCACCTGCTGCACCAGCAGTCGCTGCAGTGCCCTCAGCAGAACCCGCCGCAGTTGCATCACGCGCCGTTCTCACTCGACTCGCACCCTGTGAGATTCAACAGGTGGGTTTCGTGGTTCCAGGCAAATAAGGAGCACTTTAGTGGGATGATCTATAAATCGGGTTTTTTGCAACTTGTTGACTAGGAAATTCTGCGAACAGCTTCAGAGGCAATAATAATAATAATATTAATAACGATCACATACATTGATCCTGGACCCTAACTAGGATTCCCTATGTCTAGGGACCTAGGAACTACGAGGACTATGGTGCCACAGCACCCAGACTGAGAACAAGTTTTTGTGCAGTTTTTTCTGTGCACAAATACTTGTCCTGCCGCGGGAATCGAACCCGCCGCCTCCAGGATATGAGGCGACCTGCTCAACCACTACACCACAGAGTGTGTCAATTCCTAATAGTTTGTTAGTTGATAGTTTCTCTACTATACTGACCTGTACCTATACCATAGTTGTAGGCTTCCACTCAAAATTTCAAATTTAAAATGCCATGTGATTTTGGAGGTAAATTTTTAACTTAGAAAATAAATAAAAAATCTAATTGATGTTTGTAAGGACGTGGTGTATAATATTATTTGCTAGGGTTCAAAATTTCAACCTTAAATACCTAGTGATAATGGAGATACATTTTTAACATTGAAAATTTAAAAAGATCTGATTTAGGTTTGTGTCACATGTCCTTATGTGTTTAACATTATTTGCTAGTTGGTGAGAAAGTTCATGAAGCATTCGATTCAATAGGGCGTGAAACACCGACCACGACGATATAATTGAGATATAATTTAAACTATTCCCAGCCCGAACCAGCGAACTGCTTAGCTGTAGGTATGTCTAACTATTTACACAGCAAGAACATAATCTCCAATTACTGTTATAACCATAAAACAAAAGATAACTTGCCCCGGCACTGCGGCCTGCCACCATTCTGCCCAGCGTGGGGTCACATGAGTTTCGGGCCATAATATTTATCGAATTAGGTTTTTTATGAACCGGAAACTAATCTCTGCATCACCCACCGCATAAATCAATGCGGGGGCAGACGATATATCCATGGTCAGCCACACTGGTCAATATAGTCTTGTAGCAGTATATTGTACTTGGATCGTATCCCATGAAATACTTAATTAAGGTCGTTAATTTTTTATCAAATGATAAGGTCCATTTTTAGAAAGGTAAGATTTAAGAGTTGGATATAATAGCACCATTAAACCTGCAGCCGCCGCGTGATTTAGTTAAAGGGGACAATATGGGTGAAGATTTTTTTATGTCATTACAATACAATACAATACAAAACGCTTTGTTGACACCAAAAATAAACACGTAGAAAATAGAATCACATAATAAGATAGGTACAATGGGCGGTCTTATCGCTAAGAGCGATCTCTTCCAGACAACCTTTGGATGGATAGAGTTTTGAGACACTATGAGAAAGGACGGCGGCCACGGCGGCCATTCCTCTCTTATGCCCGGTTCCTATATTTAACGATCCGTCATACGTCACAGCAACTATTCGTTATCAACCTACTAATAACGATAGCGATAACGAAGCCGTAAACTTAGGTACCCGTTTTTTTCGATACCACTTGGGGCTATGTAGTACGCTAAAAAAACGAGTGTGCTTTAGACCACACAACTGAAGTAAAACTTCATTAATTTAGATCCATCTATCGGCCGGTATAACTTTGGTTTTCCTTTGTTTAATGTTAACGCCGCCATCTTGACAATTGTAAATTGTCATTTTATTTGACATACCAACATAATAATACAAATTTAAAATTTTGTTATGTTGACAATGGAGATCTATGTGAACCAACTTCAGCTTCCGTTCGACTCGCATTCACCAGCATACTCCCCAAGTCAAGCGTGCGTAAAGAAGTTTTACTTCAGTATACCTACGCAAATCTGTGTGCAAAGTGATTTGGCTCCACATTTATTATGCGAACAGCCAAAGAGGGAACGCTTTACCGGCGTCCGTATTTCCCGATAACTATAACCTTGGAGTCTTCAAATCGAGAGTGAACAGGTATCTTCTAGGCAAGCGTGTTACATCTAGACAGTATCGTTTCTTACCATCAGGTGTGATAGTGGTCAAACGCAAGCCTATCTAACAAAAAAAAAACTGTTGGATCGGATTCCAGATCACCGCACCTATCTCCGCATCAGTCTCCAGAACCAAGCAGGTCTCCGTACCGTCGCGGCGGCGCGTCTAGCGACGAAGAATGCCGCGGCCTCAGACCGCGCGGCCGAGAGACCGCCATCCTGTCTGACGCAGACTTCGACTCCGATGGAGACACGGGGCTTGACGGTGGTGACGAAGATGAACCTGATGAGTTTGCTTCACCTGGTAGAAGAAGAGCTAGGAGACGGAGGCCACCGCGACGCCCGCCGAGATCTGCAGGTATCAATATTAACAGTTTCTGGATCAAAAAGCCCTATAAATGTTATATACCAAAACTCTTTACCTCTTTTAATATACCTTTTTTGTGCTAGTTACTAGCTTTCAGCTTCCCACGTCCGTATTTCAAAGGTTTAATACAGTAAACAAATATCTTAGCTTTACTGCTTGAAATTCCTACATACTCTGACGTATTAAGGTAATTATGATTTTAAATATCATGACGAAAGTGAGCTGGACAACATCGTTTTCGTAGGAAAATCTTGATGGGAACTTTGACTGAGATACAACAGGAGAAATTTCATTCCTAATTTAAACACTAAACATTTCCTTAGTCTATGCATGTACATAGACTAGATACTTACTTGGCTAGCATGCTACTCCTTCGATCGTCACTTCCCATCAGGTGAGAGCGTGGTCAAATGCTAGACAAGTTTGAAGTAAAAAGTAATTATGTAAAGTACGTATTGTAACTGTTAAATCTCTTCTAATTTCTATTTCTATTCGTTGCAATGAAGTTCCGTGATCACCTAGCTGATCTATGTAAGTTTATACCGTTGCTGTCATTGCCTGTCTTAAGATAAATGCTAGTATAATTTAATAGAATAATGATGTGGTTATAATATCACAAAGACTTTTCAAATGTAAAAGATAGAACCGATTCATTTCAGGTGCAACACCACCAAGAATGCGTCGTCGCAACCAAGCCCCCTCAGTACCACCCGTGAGGGAAAGAGACCCCCTGCTCGAAGCAGACAGGGAGGCTGAGAGGAAGTACCGAGAGCTTATCAGAGAGGCTGAGAAACTACTGGTGACTGTCTCTAGAGCGCCTTTAGAGCCTCCCCACAACCCGAGGGTTAGGGAGCTTCGGGCTACCGAGGTAAAACTTTCCTACTTATCTATAGCTTAGTATTATTGGAATATAGTTTTTCATGGAGAGAAGGCTTAAGCTGAGTTTACTCAGATTTGTAGCCAATCGTAATCAATATATTTCCAAGAAAACATTAGATAATATAAAATTTATTACTTATTGTAATTTTTTCAGTATCCGTATGAGCCATGAGCAAATGTGCAACCAAACAAACTATTTAGAGGCACAGCTTTTAGAGGCGGCGGGTTCGATTCCCGCGGCAGGACATGTATTTGTGCACAGAAAAAAAGCGCAAATACTTGTTCTAAGTCTGGGTGTTGTGGGACCATGGTCCTCGTAGTTCCTGGGTCCCTAGACACAGGGAATCCTAGTTAGGGTCCAGGATCTATGTATCTGATCGTTGGACGTTATTGTAGTTGTTATTATTTATGCTTCTGAGAATAATGATTGCTTGCTTTTTTAAGTATGCATGCATAGCAGCTAGCACCGATAAAAGTGGTTTTGGCTTAAGTTTACTTGACAAGTTCTGCACATTGTAGTCCATGTCTATCCACCTTCAAACGTTCTGTACTAAAAGTTGTCAACTTCTAGATCCAATAAGACCTACGTTTTTATTTTGCTCGCATGTGCTTTTGTTTTATTTGTCAATCAACCTCATCTGCTTGACATAACCCTGCCATTTATCATTAAAGGTGGAAGCTCCCCGGAGAAGCCCTGAGCGCACCCATATCACGAACTTCATGCGCGCCAACTCCCCCGAACCGCCGCGAAGGTTATCCCCTGTCGCCCGGAGGTCCCCGCTCGCCGCCCCCCCACCTCCACCTGTAACCAGGACTCACCCCCCCTCGCCGACCGACCGGCCGCATTCGGAACCTCCGAAACGGAAGGCGTATGCTCGTGATGAGGTAAGGCATACTTGATTATGTCAGTTTTATTGAACCTGTAGTGCATGACCAAGTACGACCTATATAGTTTAGCCGACACAGCATCGTTCATAAAGATGAAGATCGTTTATTTGTTAGAACATGAGTAAAAATATGACGGCGGCAACGTCCAGTTGTAAACTCTATTCTCTGCGGGCAGTACCGTAATTTACTCTGTGGCAGCATTTAAATTTATTACAGTGGCAACATCGGCAACTATCATTTCTCCCCCAACCATCTGGCTATAAAAAGGGACCGCTCGGTGTACTACGGATCATTCTTGTTCCAGACACGGCGCGGCGTGCACTTGCTGAAGGCCTATAGTTATATAGGTTGCAACCTAGGCACAATCCGTTCTGCCTATAAATACATTTACAAAAAATAAACATTGGTGTTATGGTGTTTTCTTAGTCCACAATGTCTTGCCTGCATATGCGTACAAATAATTGTTTTGAGAAAATTAAACTGCCGTCTCGTAATATAAATAACAATGATAATGAAATAATTAAAAATAAAAATTCTAATAAGTATAACATGTCAGGTTAAATAAAATCCAAATAAACACACGCCGACCGACAGGCCGCATTCGGAACCTCTAAAACGAAAGGCATAAAGCTCGTGATGAGGTAAGGCAGAGACAACATTATGTCAGTTTTATTGAACTGCCTCCAAGGCTGTCTCCTATCTGAAGGTTCCCATTCTTTACCCCTTATTTGTAAGGATAAGGTAATGTTTGCATGATTTAAGCACAATGCATAAAACAAATCACAAAATATCACTGTTACATTTTTTAAAGCAAAGAGTCATGTAGCATTGTTCTAAATACGTTGCTATTTTATTGTATAAGGCAGGTGACAATACGAGTATTTTGTTATTTAATCGCATCCTATAAGAATTAAACAGGTACTTGCTAATGAAAAAACAAAGACGTAGATAAAATTTTGTAGCATTGAAAAGTATTGTTTTTTAGGCGTAGTAATTAAATAGAAAGCTACTAGAACCTAATAGCTAGTAATACCTCATAATGGTGTTGTTTTTGATCGAATTATTGGTTCATGTTCATACTCATATCACAAGCAGAAAGACAAAAAGTTATTGAGGACGTCGGTGGTTGTTTATACAATATAAAAGGTACTGCAATTCGCCCAGATTGTTCTGGGCGAATTGCAGTACCTTTTATCAAATCCTGCATCAAGCGAGGCCCAAATGATTTATGAGCTGGCGACTCCCTCTCTCCAGCTCATACGTAATGCTTAACAAATTTTTTATTTTTCTTTTAACTCTTATATGTTTTGTTCTTTGTTGGTTCGTCTTTTATAAATGTGTATGTATAGTTAGGGTACAATGGGGCTGGCATAAACTTTGTTAAAAAGCCCCTTAAAAAAATAGATTAAAAAAAAAAAAACTTCAACTACACTCTACAGCTTATCCAGTATCAAACGATGTATTAAAAAAAATATTATTTTCTTTAAAAGTGGAGGTTGATTCGGATTCGGTCTAATACTCAAAATTATTAGGTCCATCATTTATACTCATTATTGTTCCAGGTATTACAGACCCTGGAAGGGTTGCGAAAGAGCCTGCAGCAGCAGTCGGCGCTGCTCGCCGTCCAGCGGACCAGGCTCGACTCGCTTTAGTCACAATACACCAACTAAACCCTCTTGCACTGGCGTTAGGACCATAATTGCATTATTGATATACCTTCAAGGAAAAATTTGATAGGATTTCTAAGAAATATGTTGTCTTTATTAGTGTGTTTCCACAACTGAGACCCGGAGGATGATCACGTATATTTGTCAGTAATGGAACAGGCCAGATTTGATTCTTCATTTAAACTTTTCATAGAAACTATTTACAAAAGGTGAAATTGAAACTATCAGTCATACACATTTTAGTTAGCAGTCAAAAATCAAGGTACAATTGATCGCCTAGCAGATATAATCTTACGGTGACATCAGGCGACATTTACTGCTATAAATATTTTATGTTACTTTCCTTGCAATGAAATTCAACCTTTATGAGAGATTATATCAGTTAGGCGATCACGTAACTTGATTGCAACAAATTGAAACACAAATTTGTATAGATTTGACAATTTTAATACGCAGTTTATGTGCATAGTTACTATGGAAACTTTAAAATAAGGAATGAAATTTATCTTGTTGCAATGCAACCTAAGTTCCGCGATTACTGATCCCGATGACCTCAGGTATACATATTGTAAATATACGCCCAATGATATTACAGGTTAAAATAACATAATATTTATGAGGTTTATCCTTTAAATTTATTAGTCTTGATTGGTACATGCTGATTTTTGCATTCTATCTTAATCAAAGAAAACAAGTACACTTTCAAAGGTAATCCAGTAATTTTGTAGACATTTATGGGTCTATAACGCGACTAAGAATAGCATTGACGCCAATGCAAGAGAATCCTTAATGGATAATAACATATTTTATTATGGAAACTAACGTGGTTTTCACACATTTTGTATTATTTGTACGGGAGTAAATCCCGTACAAATAATACAAAATGATAATAACATAGTTAATTCTTTCCTTTCCCGTCCCTGCCAAACCCTTGTAGTATTTTCTTGTTAGCAAAATACCAAGATCGTTTCTCTTGCATATTGTTTTACGTTGCAACGATCAAAATCTCTGCAAAAATGCTTAGAAATAAGTCTATTGTTATCGTTCAAATGAATCGAACAATTTTTTGTGGCGAACCTTATCACAGTCAAAGGTGTATGAGATCACAATGTGTTAACATCACAAGGTCACCCGGACATGTTTGTTTACTTTGTGTAAGTAAATTGGAGGTCAACAATTGGAGCTCAAGCAGTTGATTGATTGGATTAATCAGTGATTTCTTATCGAAAACTAAATTTTTTTATCAATTATTTTAAATGATATTCAATGAAGCCAACTATATTTGTTGAATTCAGATATTTTGCATTTTTTTGTCAATAATAACCCAGTTGCAAGAATAGAAGTGGTTAGTATTAGATCTTCCTTTTATATTTTCTAGTCCCTCCAAATGTTTAGGTTTTAGTCTAGTCAGTCACATATTTCTAGATTAATTAGTTACTTTAGACCACGGACAAACAGCAATGTACCTATGGAACTCGAATAAAAGATTCTGAAAAGGTTTCAAAAATACATAACAAGCCGGCCCCGCTGGTCTATAAAACCTCCTAGTGGGAAACGTGGCAAACCTGGGAAGCAGAAAACAATGTAATTTAAGCCACTAGGAACCCAGTATAGCAGGGTAACTAGATCAATAGTATCAAACTCCTTTGATAATTATTTTTATGTTAGACGACAGCTACGTAAATTAAAATTTTCCTTTAGGGAAACCAGTGTATTGTGTAATTAAACAAACGTATCCCATAGTAGCTAGGTATCGTATTACGAAGAATTTTTCTTCTACCGTAACTGGTTACAATATACCGGTTACGTACACGGCTGAAGGGAATTTATGATAGACTTTGGACAATCGTAAGATGCACTGCAATAACATCACAGGTGCATTGCTGTCTGGTCTAATTAGTGTAGTAGTCCTGTTATCCTTTAGGCGAGGCCATTTTATTATCTTCCAGTAATTCTTGTAGTGAAAATAGTGTATTCGGTAGTTGTAGTTGGTAAGCTGTGTTTACTGGTGGTGTAAATGTTAACTATCTTGTTGTTTTAGGTTGCAATCTCACACGTATAGGTCCATATTACAGCGCTTTAGTCGTCGAGGTTCCATTGAATTTAAAAAAGCATCATATTGTGGATGAAATATCAACTTACGCACCGATTTATGGGTGAGGCTCGTTCTGTAATACAGACTATTGATGTCATACTTACACTTCACACAGATTATAAGGAATTAAATTAAAAGAAACAGTTATCTTTTATACCTATAACCGACCATAAAATCTATAAAACACATTTTCAGCAGAAAGTCACATGTTTTATTTAAGCTAACTTTTTAGTCTAAAGCTAATTTCTGGACCCTTTGTCACTGATGACTATATCTACTTATTATGTAATTTATGACTCACTATTCATCACTTAGTGACAAATTAGATGAATAATACCTGTATATTTTTCATGTTGAATCTAATGGACAGTAGACACGTCACGCGCCAGTGTATCCGCCTTTGGTTGTATTTTTCCGAACTCCACCAGTATCCAGCCAAGTAAATATTCGTACAGGTTAGTTGTGTCGTTAGGACAATGTACTCGAGTAGCGCCGTAGTGTAGCACTAGTCAATGGAGCGGTCTCAATAGGGTAAAGGTGGTGTACGGCGTACTAAGACTGCGTTATATCATAATTTATACGATGTTTACTCGTTGTAATAAATATTCATGTTTATAAATTGATTCCCGAAATCTGTGGCGGTCTTAAGTTTACTACTTACCATTTTTTGTATATAATTTTTTTCTACCCTCATGCTGCTGGTCACTAAGATATAAGAGACCACCTAAATCGGCGGTGCTGCATTTGTCGTCAATCTTTCACACTGCATTATGATCTCCATGTTTTTTAAGCTTTCAATCCAATAAAATATATACTCTTCAACAGTGACGTGTGGGGTTAACAAGCTAATTATTTGTTCTCAGTAAAATTAGGTAATATCAGATCAGCCCAACAGATTTCGGGTTTTTATATAATAACCTAAGGTATAATTTTACAATATTCGACTGATCAATGAAAATGAAAAAATTAGGTACCTACTTATTAGACTATAACGTCAGGTAATATGTTTTTGGAAACCGTTTTATATCTTACTCTCGATTACTTGTGAATATTACTCGTTTGTACTGCTCTCCACTTGGTTTCCAAAAAGTTTAGTTTTAGTTAAGTATGTGGATATTTTCAGATGTTATTTACGAACGGGAAACTAAGAAATTGTCTATTCCTAATTCTTGATGTAACCTAAAATTGTTCCTACATTTTGCCAAAGTTTGATACTATTATACAATAAAGTACTTACCTGTAATGTGATTTAAACTGTTACAGCCTTATTAATAAACACGAACTAGCTTTAGACTAGTTACACCATCTTTTGTCTCTTTCGATCCAGCTAAATATTCCAGTAGCAAAAAAAGGACAAAAGCTGAAGTAACTAATCCGAGACTAATATCCGTTTATTAATAAGGCTGTTAAGCCCTAATAAGTACCTAGTAATATTTATATATTATAGGGTAGACTTTATTTCATAATTGGTTTGGATGGTCCACCGCCCTAACTGAATACCCGTGGTTCTAATTGTTGAACAAAATAGCTGGGTCACGCACGGCCCAGTAATGGATCAGTCGAATGTTGCGGATACAATTGGTATCCATATTGTACCTATGTATTTTTGTTAGTGCAATTTTGGAGTACATTCAGTATGCGTTATGCACTCCAGCTAAATGTAAATATTTAACAATTTTACCTTGTTTACCTATTGTAAGTATAAATAAGATTTATACGAACGTTTAGTTGAATTTTCATTAAAATATTGATACTGATATATCTATTAGTGTTTTCTTTCACTTGTCCTGAAAAGATCTTTTTATAATGCCCAGCAATTACATACATAGATCCTGGACCATGACTAGGATTCCCTGTGTCTACGAGGACCATGGTCCCACAACTCCCAGGCACGCTTTTTTCTGAGCACAAATCTTTGTCCTGGCGCGGGAATCGAACCCTCCGCTTCCAAATTATCAGCCAACCTGCTCAACCACCACACCACAGACGCTGTCAACCTGTGTTTTGACTTTTCTACGACCACAGAAGACTTAATAGTACCTTCGATGAACTATTTAAGTATTCTGTGCTTTAGTTACAACAACTAAGTTGTGAACAATACTAATAAATTTTGATAAGGCTTTGCACTAGTAAATCCTACTTTTTATACAGAAATATTAAATAAACTATGTCAGTCACACACACACATATATATATATATATATATATATGTGTCATATATACATAACTAGCGGCCCGCCCCGGCTTCGCACGGGTATTCAATATATATCTATTATAGATTGAGATATAAACTATCCTATCTCTCAAGTTGGATCGAACTGCACATGGAGTGCGAATTTTATTATAATCGGTTAAGTGGTTTAGGAGTACATTGAGGACAAACATTGTGACACGGGATTTATATATATTAAGATTTGTTGTATATCAATAAATTATTCATCGAATGATTTTGTTAGAAAGAGACAGTTTACTCAAATTTTTTAATAATTTTCCTTTGAGATACATGCACACTACATCACATTTGTTTTCGACTGGACAACATAGATGGCGCTGTACGTTAGTAGATGTCGTTGGTGTCGGATGCGCACCAATTATTGATCTTGAAATATTTATTCCACTCTTATGCTCAGATTTCTTGTATTATCCATCTATACTAGTATTATTATGAATTCGAAAGTAACTCTATCTGTTTCTTTGTTATCTTTTCACGACAAACGGCTGATCAGATCATGTGCCTATGCTAACTAATCTGTATCCTGGCAAAGAATATATTATGTATAAGGATATGATACTTTTTAAGCTGTAGCCAAATCGTGCGAAGGTGTGAGCAGCAAATAGTAATAAATAAGAAAATATTTAGTTCTAACTGAATGATATCCTACATGGTAGATTTTTTCTTAAAGCTTGTTTAGCTTAATTCAATATCATATAATAGGTTTACCTATGAAATTGCCGTATTGCAGTACAGACTTTTTCAAACAAAAAAAAGTTTTGATTGGCTATGAATTCTAAATTCAAATTAATTTTGTTTTAAAAATATGACATTCTATTTACAATATAAGTCTTTTGTTTATTGATTAGCGTTGTATTTTCATTACATTTCAACATTTTTCCTCATAATGGATACTTTGAAATTTCGTGTAATTATGGAATATGAGTTCCGTCGTGGCACCAACGCGGCACAAACGACACGTAACATCAACGACGTTTACGGAGAGAACTGTACAAACGAACGTACAACCCGTTATTGGTTTGCTCGGTTCCGTTCTGGGAATTTTGACTTGAAAAATGAACCTCGTGGTCGTCCAGAAACTTTGGTCAACAATGATGAATTAAAGGCGATTGTGGAAGCTGATGAATCTCAATCTACAGCTGAGCTGGCAGCAGCTTTTGATGTTAGCATCAAAACAATATTGGTCCATTTGCGACAGATTGGCAAGATAAAAAAGCTTGATAGATGGGTGCCCCACGAACTTAACGATCGCCAGCGCAACGTACGCGTCGAGACTTGCCTTGCGCTGCTTAACAGGCACAGAAATGAAAGAATTTTGAACCGAATTGTTACGTGCGACGAAAAATGGATTCTTTTTGACAATCGAAAGCGCTCAGCAAGTTGGTTAGATCCTGGTTCGGTACCAAAGCAATGTGCAAAACGAAAAATGACCCCTAGAAAGGTGATGGTCACAGTTTGGTGGTCTAGTGCTGGTGTGATTCATCATAGCTTTTTACAAAACGGCGAGAGCATTACTGCAGATGTGTACATTGAAGAACTGACCACAATGATGGCGAAACTCGCACGTCTGCAACCAGCTGTGGTCAATCGGTCGTCTCCACTGCTACTTCACGACAACGCGCGACCCCATACTGCACAACAGACCGTCTCTAAGCTGCATGAGTTGGGTTTGGAAGCTCTCCCTCATCCGCCATACTCACCAGATCTTGCGCCTACCGACTATTACTTTTTCCAAAATTTGGACCACTTTTTAGCGGGAAAAAAATTCAATTCCCGAGAGGCAGTACAAAGCGCCTTTGAAGAGTTTGTTGTCTCTCGTCCTGCTGATTTTTTCAAGAAGGGCATCCATAAACCGCCACAGCGTTGGCAAAGATGCATTGATTGCAGGGGTGATTACTTTGAATAAAAGAAATAAATAAGTTCGAAAAAAAAAATACTTTAACTTTTTTCAAACAAAACGGCAATTTCATAGGTAAAGACCAATATTTATATTAATGTAATCTCTACGTAGCTAACTAAAAATATAAAAAAAATATTTAAAAAGTATACTAACTAAAAATCTAGTTTTACTATAAAAAACTAAGACTGGAGATGCTGGGATTTGAACCCAGGACTTTCAGCATGCGAAGCAGACACTCTACCACTGAGTTACATCCCCGATAAGAGCAAGGGCCAAAAATATCTATTGTATGTTTTGTTAAATCCAGCATTCCACGTTCTTAATTAGAACGGCTAAGGAATAGAATGCCCTGCATTGAAGAATGAATAGGTATTTACTTGGTTAGCATGCTACACCTTCGATTACATCGTCACTTGTTGCAAAGTTCGTCTAGGTAGGTACCACCGCTTTGCCAGTTATTCTGCCGCCAAGCAGTAGTGTGCAAGCACTACTGTGTTCCGGTTTGAAGGGCACTGTAGCTAGTGAAATTACTGGGCAATTGAGACTTTATGATCTGATCTCACAGTCGAGTAATCTTATTACCAGACTGTGCTGATGTCTCAGGATGATGTGCGCAGTGCAGTGTCGCTTGAAAGTCTATGTTTTAGGGTTCCGAGTGACACTGTTCTGTTATGGGCGGCCGTGGCACTTAACATCAGGTGAACGACTAGCTAGTCACATCATTCAATAACATTAAAAAAAAGTGAGAGCGTGGTCAAATGCTAGACAAGTTTGAAGTAAAAAAAAAATATACGCCATAAAAAATAGTCAATGTTTTTTCGCATGTAACTTATGAAACCATGACAAAAACATAAAGGAAATATGCAAGAAGAGATCGTTTCTCATTTTTTAAAGCTCATGCTACCCGTGCAAGGGATGCTCTTTACCTTTAGACTTCCACTTGACATTTATTAATGGGACACACTGGTGATTCTGTGTCACATACTCGAAAGCTAAACTAAATTAACATAGATAGATAGATAGATAGATAAACTCTTTATTGAAACACCACATCTTAAATAATTAAAAAAGTGAACAAACTTAACCAAAGTGTAACAATGGGCGGTCTTATCGCTCAGAGCGATCTCTTCCAGACAACCTTGCACGGAAAGGAATAACATATTTATAATAACATATTTCGTCTTTTTCATTTCCCCTTAATCAGAAGAGTACCGCCATACTTTAAGTTTACTTTAGTTTTAGAGAATGCGACACAGAATCAACACCACTATATCCGTAATTTCTCCTGCTGCATGCTTGTGTATATTTTATATAGTACAGTAATAATTAGTACATACTACTACAAGTATATCTTGGATCTCCTGGTACTATAAAATTGATACTGACCACACGACTGAAGTAAAACTTCTTTAGTTTAGCTGCATATATCGGCCGGTATAACTTTGTTTTTCCTTTTTTTAATTTTAATGTCACTGTCATGACCGTAGTAAGTTGTCATTTTACCGGACATATCAACATACAAATCTAAATGTTTACAATGAAGATCTACGTGAACTAAGTTCAACTTCCGTTCGCCTCACATTCACCAGCTTACTCCCCCAGTCAAGCGTGCGTAAAGAAGTTTTACTTCAATAAACACAAATTGAGCACAATTTGAACCTTAACAGCCTTATTAATAAACACGAACTAGCTTTAGACTAGTTACACCATCTTTTGTCTCTCAATCCAGCTAAATATTCCATTAGCAAAAAAAGGACAAAAGCTTAAGTAACTAATCCGAGACTAATACCCGTTTATTAATAAGGCTGTAGGGGTTTGCATTAGATAGCATGGTATTCTGAAAGTCCGAAAGTACAAATAAGGTGTGTGGTTTTCTTGTGTAGGCAACCAGGAAATGATTGAGAAGTACCTACCTACCCTACCTAAACATAAGTGAGGTTATAAGGGCATTAGACGAGTCCACCATTCAACGCTAATTCTGGCCTTTATTGCCCCCGCTTTGTTGGATATGTAAATACATACCTACATTTGTTTTGCAACTAATCGAACAGCCTTTGGACTTTGTACGGTTCAAATAAATATTAGACATATTTTGATGCGCATTCAAGCGACAATGTTTGTTATAGATGAACAGCGGGTAACAAATAAAGTCTAGTTTAATATGTTCGTAATGCCACAAATGTGTTCCGATTGAAAATCAGTTATTAAGGTCTTAGGACCTTAATTGTATGCTGAGTCGGAGCCCATTCGTGACACCACGTAGCATTGTATTATTATTTTGGTGTTATGTATTTGTTATCAGTTGTGTGCCACGCTCACGATTCACGACTAATGTTGGAATGAAGGTCCTTATCGCGCGGTTCGAAAAAGGGCTAGACGGAAGGACGACACTTTTTTAAGCCGTGCGGCTTGCGCGTGTTGCTCTGGCTGTCTCTCTCTCTCTCTCTTTCGCTCTCTCTCTCTCTCTCTCTCTCTCTCTCTCTCTCATAGAAAGCAAGCCAGTTATTTTCGCTTCGTATTTTCTATTTCGCATTCATATTATATTAATATTCTTTCTATTTACATTACAAATATGTTAATAATTTAAAAAAAATTACTATAACTAAAAAAAATAAAATTTTATTACAATTCCTTCACTAATTAATCGAAAGAAACTTCGTTCTATCCTTGACACCTCTCAAGTTTTTTTTTTCTTTCCTTCTTTCTATGTGGTATGAAATCTGTGGTATTGTTGTCAGTGGAGTGAGGGGATAGACAGGGAATGGTCAGTAGCATTCTGTTCGGTCTTCATTACAATATGCTGCGATCATCAAGATTCCTGCCAAGCGAGGTGATTTAAGGTAAATCCCCTTTATTTAAATAAGCGTCCAAAGTGGCGTTTTATAGGGGATGCCTGTGTTCAGCAGTGGACGTGTCTGGCTGTTGATGTTTGTGTGTGTGCTGTGTGTGTAAGGGGTCGACGAGAAGTCGTTACTATGTGTTTTCGGAGTTGTTTTTTCCATGCCATTTAAATGTTGTCCGTTGAGTTTTTTTTTTTTCATTTTGATTATAGGGCCGATTTTTCAATAGTCAGGTAAGGTTCATAATAATATTCTAATATGCTCGACTAGCCCGATAGAAATAGATAGAGATTTATTCAATAGTTACCTAAAATTAAGACTATAAGGGATAGCTCAGTGACTGTCCCGATAGCTCAATTGATAGTAACACTGCCTTATAAGCTGTAGGTTGTAGCTTTGATTCCCACCCGGGACAACCATTTGTGTGACGAACATCGATGTTTGTTCTGTCTGGATGTTATATTTTATAATTCTATGTATATATTTACAAACAAAAAGTATCTAAGTATTCTACACCTATCTAGTTCTCATAGTACAGGCTTTGCTTAGTTTGGGACTAGATGGCGCTGTATGATATATACACAAAAAATGTTATTTAGAGATTAAGTTGCCGCTATTATTTGACTTCCAATGGAAAGATTAGCGTTAAGGAAGCTAATGTTACTTACCGTTGACTTCCAATGGAAAGATTAGCGTTAAGGAAGCTAATGTTACTTACCGTTGACTTCCAATGGAAAGATTAGCGTTAAGGAAGCTAATGTTACTTACCGTTGACTTACAATGGAAAGATTAGCGTTAAGGAATATATCCGTAATTTCTCCTGCTGCATGCTTGTGTATATTTTATATAGTACAATAATAATTAGTACATACTACTACAAGTATATCTTGGATCTCCTGGTACTATAAAATTGATACTGACCACACGACTGAAGTAAAACTTCTTTAGTTTAGCTGCATATATCGGCCGGTATAACTTTGTTTTTCCTTTTTTTAATTTTAATGTCACTGTCATGACCGTAGTAAGTTGTCATTTTACCGGACATATCAACATACAAATCTAAATGTTTACAATGAAGATCTACGTGAACTAAGTTCAACTTCCGTTCGCCTCACATTCACCAGCTTACTCCCCCAGTCAAGCGTGCGTAAAGAAGTTTTACTTCAATAAACACAAATTGAGCACAATTTGAACCTTAACAGCCTTATTAATAAACACGAACTAGCTTTAGACTAGTTACACCATCTTTTGTCTCTCAATCCAGCTAAATATTCCATTAGCAAAAAAAGGACAAAAGCTTAAGTAACTAATCCGAGACTAATACCCGTTTATTAATAAGGCTGTAGGGGTTTGCATTAGATAGCATGGTATTCTGAAAGTCCGAAAGTACAAATAAGGTGTGTGGTTTTCTTGTGTAGGCAACCAGGAAATGATTGAGAAGTACCTACCTACCCTACCTAAACATAAGTGAGGTTATAAGGGCATTAGACGAGTCCACCATTCAACGCTAATTCTGGCCTTTATTGCCCCCGCATTGTTGGATATGTAAATACATACCTACATTTGTTTTGCAACTAATCGAACAGCCTTTGGACTTTGTACGGTTCAAATAAATATTAGACATATTTTGATGCGCATTCAAGCGACAATGTTTGTTATAGATGAACAGCGGGTAACAAATAAAGTCTAGTTTAATATGTTCGTAATGCCACAAATGTGTTCCGATTGAAAATCAGTTATTAAGGTCTTAGGACCTTAATTGTATGCTGAGTCGGAGCCCATTCGTGACACCACGTAGCATTGTATTATTATTTTGGTGTTATGTATTTGTTATCAGTTGTGTGCCACGCTCACGATTCACGACTAATGTTGGAATGAAGGTCCTTATCGCGCGGTTCGAAAAAGGGCTAGACGGAAGGACGACTCTTTTTTAAGCCGTGCGGCTTGCGCGTGTTGCTCTGGCTGTCTCTCTCTCTCTCTCTTTCGCTCTCTCTCTCTCTCTCTCTCTCTCTCTCTCTCTCTCTCATAGAAAGCAAGCCAGTTATTTTCGCTTCGTATTTTCTATTTCGCATTCATATTATATTAATATTCTTTCTATTTACATTACAAATATGTTAATAATTTAAAAAAAATTACTATAACTAAAAAAAATAAAATTTTATTACAATTCCTTCACTAATTAATCGAAAGAAACTTCGTTCTATCCTTGACACCTCTCAAGTTTTTTTTTTCTTTCCTTCTTTCTATGTGGTATGAAATCTGTGGTATTGTTGTCAGTGGAGTGAGGGGATAGACAGGGAATGGTCAGTAGCATTCTGTTCGGTCTTCATTACAATATGCTGCGATCATCAAGATTCCTGCCAAGCGAGGTGATTTAAGGTAAATCCCCTTTATTTAAATAAGCGTCCAAAGTGGCGTTTTATAGGGGATGCCTGTGTTCAGCAGTGGACGTGTCTGGCTGTTGATGTTTGTGTGTGTGCTGTGTGTGTAAGGGGTCGACGAGAAGTCGTTACTATGTGTTTTCGGAGTTGTTTTTTCCATGCCATTTAAATGTTGTCCGTTGAGTTTTTTTTTTTTCATTTTGATTATAGGGCCGATTTTTCAATAGTCAGGTAAGGTTCATAATAATATTCTAATATGCTCGACTAGCCCGATAGAAATAGATAGAGATTTATTCAATAGTTACCTAAAATTAAGACTATAAGGGATAGCTCAGTGACTGTCCCGATAGCTCAATTGATAGTAACACTGCCTTATAAGCTGTAGGTTGTAGCTTTGATTCCCACCCGGGACAACCATTTGTGTGACGAACATCGATGTTTGTTCTGTCTGGATGTTATATTTTATAATTCTATGTATATATTTACAAACAAAAAGTATCTAAGTATTCTACACCTATCTAGTTCTCATAGTACAGGCTTTGCTTAGTTTGGGACTAGATGGCGCTGTATGATATATACACAAAAAATGTTATTTAGAGATTAAGTTGCCGCTATTATTTGACTTCCAATGGAAAGATTAGCGTTAAGGAAGCTAATGTTACTTACCGTTGACTTCCAATGGAAAGATTAGCGTTAAGGAAGCTAATGTTACTTACCGTTGACTTCCAATGGAAAGATTAGCGTTAAGGAAGCTAATGTTACTTACCGTTGACTTACAATGGAAAGATTAGCGTTAAGGAAGCTAATGTTACTTACCATTGACTTCCAATGGAAAGATTAGCGTTAAGGAAGCTAATGTTACTTACCGTTGACTTACAATGGAAAGATTGGCTAAACATACATATTTTTAAGAGAACCAGTTATGAGTCATTTTGTACTAGAACCTACGAAAATAATTATAGAACTACGTAGTTCATCTATAAATAAAGCTGATGTAAAAAATGACTTGTTAATGTTAGGTAATACATAAACTGGTTCTATAGCAAAAAAATGTAACGTAATAACAACACATGCTAACATTTTTGCACATTAATATTAGAGCAGTAATTAATTATAATAATAGATAGAGCAAATGGTTTTTTTTTGACAAACCGCCGTTTTTGAGGTTAATGCTTGAATTACATCTTTATTAGGAAACAACTTTAGCTTTTCAACCGCGGTTTCATCCGCGTAATCTAAATCTTCTAAATATATATAACTCAAAGGTGACTGACTGATTGACTGACTGACATAGGTATCTATCAACGCACAGCCCAAACCACTGGACGGATCGGGCTGAAGTTTGGCATGCAGGTAGATGTTATGACGTAGGCATTCCCTAAGAAAGTATTTTTCGAAATTCCACCCTTAAGAGGGTGAAATGGGTGGTTGAATTATTTTCCCATAGGCCACGCCGCGGGCGAAGCTGCTGGCAGAAGTTCGTCCTATATAAGTATTAATATTGTTAAGTTTGTATGTAGGGACGTTTGTTAATCTTTCACGCTCAAACTGCTCGACGGACTTGGGTGAAATTATTATATTAATAACGGCCAACACCATGAAAGAGGTTTGAGATCAGGGGTGATCATGAAACTTTGATTGCATTGCAACAGGAGACATTTTCATACTAACAATGCACATAAATTATTCAAACTATCAAATCCATACAAATATGTGTTTCTATCGAGTTACATGATCGCCCAGCTGTTGTTGTCTAAGTCAGTAATCGCGTCGGCAGCATATCAGCGTATCAGTCGGTATTCGAATAAAATATGTGATGTTGTGTAATCTGTTGAGAGCTCCGAACACGCGAGACATTCTGGCGGTTTCGTGTTGTACTCAGAGCTATGGGCGCATTCACAAGGGATACGCCATTGACGCTTCCAAAAAAACACGATACGTCATGACGAATGGCCGTTCAAATTGCATACGGAAACGTGTTTTTGTTTCGATTCGTCAAAATATACGATTTAATGTTCACATTTGTTTCGCGATTGAGTTCAGTTGGATGAACTACCGAACACAAGCGAGCGTGAGCGCAACAGCGGATCCGTCACAAAATATTCACGATTCGTGATTTTGAACGAACGAGATTTTGAAAAGACTATACATAGACTGTATTATATAAAGAAAATACTTGATTTAAGATGAATCCGGCATTTTGCACGATTCGTGAAGCGTGTGAACATGAGTATTAAAAAGCATTGCCGCCATTGAAAAAAATTAAATCATGAAAAAAGACGATTCTTCAAAAAACACAAATCGTCATAGTGTGAACGCGCCCTTACGCTGATATTGCCATATTTATGCTAATTCTGCTATCTTTACGCAAAATTTCTGCGGCTGTTTCCCATGCCAGTCTTAATAAAATACGATGTTCGTGCTTCGGAATGTTTTATTGTTCTTCGAACAGTATTCGTAACCTTTTACAGATCAAATATCCCAGTGTAAATCGGTTATACGATAATATTTTTTTGTAAATTTAATTAAAAGTAACCAAAATAGAAATACTTTCCTGGCTATTATCTACTTTATTTAAGTGTACCTACTATATTTAATACCATGGCATAGAATTTAGTATACTCTTATTCGTTATTATAAATATTAATTGGAAGAGACTGAATCCTACGACTTAGGTCATCCTAGTTTGAGATCCAGGGATAATATATAAATAATATAATAATATTAACGCCCAACGATCACATACATAGACCCTGAGAACAGTCACTCGGAACTCTAAAATATAAAGTTTCGCGCGACACTGCACTGCGCACATCATCCTAACCACAGATAATAATCATAATAATGTGATCCTAACACATCAGCACAGTCTGGTAATAAGATTACTCGACTGTGAGATCAGATCATAGTCTTAAAAAAAAATGAAAAAATAAATAAAATAAAAATCAATAATTATATCAAAAACAATAAAATCTAAAATAAAAAATCAGATCATAAAGTCTCAATTGCCCAGTAATTTCAGAATATCTGGCAAAGCGGTGGTACCTACCTAGACGAACTTTACAGAAAAGTTCTACCACCTAGTAGTAGTAGTATTATTTCAAAGTTGTGAAATAGTACATTGTAGGTACTTATGGCAAGATACCTACTCAAACACGGTTATAATATACATACACTGCTCGTCGGCAATAGGTGTTTCTAGATCTACCACTCTAGATGAACGGTAATCAAGACTGAATAGAATATACTATTGCTTATTCTGTGACAGAATCATACGATGTGTCCGGTCGATTATACCTACGTACAATTACATAACTGAAGCAGAGCCGGATTAAGCAAGCGCGTGGCCCGTAGCAAATTCTAGAAAGAGCCCTTGATCTATGGATTCTTAAGTATAAAGTGGTAAAAAACGAGTGTGCTTTAGACCATACGACTGAGTAAAACTTCTTTAAATTAGCTCCATCTATCAGCCGGTATAACTTTGTCTATGCTTTGTTTAATATTGATTTCGGTATCTTGACAATTGTAAATTGTAATTTTACCGGACATACTAACAAAATAATACAATTTTTTTACTTTGTTATGTTGATAATGGAGATGTACGTAAACCAACTTCAACTTCCGTTCACTAGCTTACTCTCCAAGACAAGCGTGCGTAAAGAAGCTTTACTTCAATAATACAATTCAATACTCAATACGTTCATTTGCCATCTTATAGGTTACAATTTGTTCACGTTTTATCAAGCAAATTCAATATAATAATAAAAAAAAAAAGCTTTTATTTGTTCCTTATACAATATAAACAAACAAAACAAAAGTTTTTGTACTTAAACTATTAATTTCTTAACATATTCGTATATTTATTTATATGTTTATTTTCGTTTACAATTATATTAATTTACTTATATCTAAGTATTCAAAGTAACATGACGTGTTAGTAGTTTTTATAGTTTTAAACTTTTGTATAAGGATCGCCTGTGGCGGTAAAAGCCTCCTCCAGCTGTTTCCATTTTTGCCTGTTTTTAGCCGTACGGGTCCACAGTTTTCCTGCGTTCTACCTCGCTTGCGCTTTGTGTCCCTGGGAATCCAGTTCGTCGCAATCTGAGCCCATCAAATTCAATATATACATCTTAATAAGTTTCACTTAAAAAATTACAATGAGGCAGAGATGAGTGGGTTTAAATAAACGGGGCCCCATTTCGCCCCGTAGCAATTGCTACTCTTGCTACGTGGTTAATCCGGCACTGAACAGAAGAGAAGCGAACTCATCTGCAATGGAGATCGTCCTGTTACATTATGCATATCAGTGATGTCACAGAGTACTGTAGGTGCACTAGATTTTTCCTAAAGCTAGTGCATATGTACTCGTATTTTGTTGATTTATTGTGATTTTTGCGCGTCAATGTACCGTTTGACCTACTTGGGTGGGTTCCAACTGAGGAACGAACGTTCATGACCTAACTATATAGGCCACACTATCTTGTGTTAGCAACAACTGACGATCGTTGACTTGACACAATGCTTATAAGAGAATGACAATATAGAGTATCGTTACGTAATTTTAATGTTAACAAATAATTTAAATCTCAACGCAGTTGCTGAGTTGCTGAAGGTATCTATATACTGTTCCTAAAGCTGTGGCAGATGTCAACACGTGACCAAAATACTGACCTCTGCGGCCTTTGGCCAAGGATTGGGCATTGCCATTCAACGTGGCAATGCTGCCAGCATATTGGGCACGTTGCCTATACTGGTGGAGTTGCCGTTTTATTATTTTTGTATTTTTCACCTTGTAGTTTTAGTTTCCTAGTAATTTAGTCTTAGAATTGATAATTTTTATTTTTTTATTTTATTTTACTTTATTTGGGGGGCTTACAGCTATCATAAAAAAACTAAATAATGACATAACTTTGAAGAGCCAATTAAAAGCCTCCACAACTAATTATAAAAATAGAAGAACATGCAATAGCCTAACATGCAATTATAACTACTTAAGTAAAAGATTTACAAATTGTCAAACGACGAAGGAGAGACACAATCCTTAAGGGAAAGTGCCTTGCTCACTGACGCTATGCTACTTGTGAATAAGTCTATGGTCGAAAGATCAGACTTCATGAGTTTGTTGAAAGCTGTGCAAGATCGCAAAATATAAGAGTTCTGGCGATGAACAGTGCGTGCAAATGGGACGTGAAGCAAGTTTTTAGGACGAGAGTGACGATGTGGAACGTTAAGAGAAATCTTAGACACTAGTTCGGGGCAGTCTACCTTAGACTGTGCTAATTTCATATATATTAATTATAACCTTTTGGTCGTATAAGAAGAATATTCATTCTAATTGTAACCTTTCCAGAATTTTTTGTTTATACTGTACAGTACAGTAAATATTATATATATTATATAATAAATGTAAGTACAGTATATTTAATTTTATGACTAGAAACTATTATTAGAAAAATGTTTTGGAATGAGATAGTTACTTATTTTTGAGAGTCCAAAATACACCAACCCAATCACCAACACTCCAACAACCAGTACTATTTTTCTCCTAGGTATAACCTGGGTCGTTTCAATTCATGAGAGAATGGGCATGTCATGGGCAAACATGCTCCACTTTAGACACCACCTCACTTCCCATCAGGTGAGATAATTTCAAATATACGCTCATTATGGCATTTAAAAAAAAATCTATTCGTGTAGACCCGTTTTTTAGAAGGAAAATGTTAAGCTGTAGGTTAGGTCCCATTACGATTCTTATCTTCCCGATAAATATCAAGTAGGTACGCTAAATACAAAATATTTATCTGAGTCAGTGTGATCTATCAAAACAAAGAGATCCAACTGACGCAAACGTGCCAATTTAGTCCCTTAACTAATCCAAATGCGTCAACAAGCTCATGATAGTAAACAAAACTTGCAAATTTTCCATCAATGGATGTAACAAAGTTCGTTAGACTTTATTGGTCAATGATGTATCCTATATCTACTAATAAAAGATGTAAAGTCGGAATGTTTGAAAAGAAATAACGTCACCACCTTCTTTAATCTTGTTCTTTAATATTCTTTAAGTTTATATAGATACATTTGGAAAAGATTATAAAAAGCGAACCGCTTTTTATAATCTTCTCAAACCGATTGGGCGATGTGGTCGCACAGCGACAAAGCCCTGTTTTTTGTGTGTGTAATAAATTAAAAAAAAAAAAAAAACTTTTCTGACTGACTTTTTGACTGGCCCGATAGCTCAGTTGGTAGTGACCCTGCCTTCTGAACTGCGGGTTGTGGGTTTGATTCCCACCCAGGACAAACATTTGTGTGATGAACATAGGTGTTTGTTCTGTGTCTGGGTGTTATATTGTATTCTATGTATGTATTTACAAACAAAAAGTATCTAAGTATTGTATCAGTTATCTGGTTCCCATAGTACAAGCTTTGCTTAGTTTGGGGCTTAGATGGCGTTGAGTGAGATGTCCACACATATTATTATTATTAGTTTCTGGTTTTCTTTCCGTATTTTCTTTCGTAATGAAATGTGGTTTCAAAGTAAATAATATCCAACCTGCAGTTTAGGAAATGGCGTAAGCTGTGTTCAAATTGAACGTTGAGTTTTGGCGGGAAAACGAAAAAGATCGCGTCGCCGCATTGTATTATTTTCCAAAACTTGTGTTATTTTCAGTGTTAGTGCATAAAATTAGTGGCTTTTTATTCGTTAAGTGCTGGATTACAGGCATGAGTGTGGGAAAGTGGTATAATGATGGTGAAACGTTTCTTTTCGTGTTGTTTCCAAAACTCCATAGAAGCTTGTTGCCACCACTTTACTAGGAGTATGACTTAACTAGACTAGACTATGACTTAACTTGATGACTTGGACTGTGACTTGACTTGACTTGACACATTATATGATATTAATTAACTTGAGATATTATCAATTACTTGACACTGGCTAAATACACAAAAGTGTGGAGCCAAAACCAAACAAAAAAAAAATGAACGTTTTTGATAAGCAATACAAGAGCGTAAATTCAGTAGTTTTGTAATGGAGCCGATAAAAGCAGGCCCGAAGTATTTAGCAGGTATGTAAATATGTAATTGTAAGACATATTCATAATTAAACATCCTTTTCGTGCATTATGTGCAGGCGAAGCGAGCACGAATAATTTAGAAGTATTGTAAATAACTGTATGTAATTGAAGAACCATAATGAAATATCGTTGCTAACGTGCAATCGAAGCGAGCGCAAAAAATTCAGTAGTTTCTAAATAAGTCTAGCTAGACTTATTTACAAACTACTGAATTTTTTGCCACTGCCAGATGATGACAAAACGCGTAAGTGGATGAATTTGAACCGGAAAATTAATGAGTATTTGGGAAACGAAACTGTGGCTTCCCATAATATAACGGAACCGGAATGGCGTTCCGGTACGTTTCATTCCATTTCAAGCACTTTGAAAGAGTATTACTAATTTAAAAGCTGAGTAATGAACAGGCAAACCAGTGAAACTCTACGTTGTTCACAAATGACATGAAGAAGTATCATGACATTCGATATTTGAACACTGAATTAACAGAAACATAACAGATCCTTCTGATAAATAGTATCTGCTTACTATTCTGTGGTGGTAATCGGAAATTCCGATTTTAGGTGCTGTTTGGAACCTACGCAGTTACGCAGAGTCTGTACTATTCCGCGATGGAATAATTTATAATTAAGTATAAAACATAATGTAAAAATAATGTTTTTACGAGCAAAATGTTTTTATTCTTTACTAACGACTAAAATAATACGAATTACCACGAAATTGTTCACTACCTACACTATAAAAAACGTTCGGACTGTATACAACCGCGAGGACCTACACATAGGTTATGTAAAAATATTATAATGTAAGTAAAAATTATAGATTTCATAAAAATGTCGTCTGGTAAACAATTTTTATTTTTATCCCTTATACTTTCCATAGAGTCCACTCTTCCAGTGGACGTAGTCTTCTTGATCCTCTTATCCCGGCAACGGCCCAAGCAGCTCGCACCCCAGTGGTGCTCTAGAGCAAGTTGCCTCCTACTTTTTCCGGCTAAGCACCTGAAGCGCCTGCCCTCCCGTCCGGTGACGCTGTACAGGTCAATAGAGAACAACAGCATTATCCCGTTCAAAAAAAGTACAATTGTTTTTTTAGTAGGTAGTGTAGCTAGTAGGATTTAGTAGTAGTTGTTATATTATTGTAGTATTTAGTTAGTTGATAAAATAAAGGCACTTTGCTCGTTAAGTAAAATTGTATGTTTGTTTATTTTGTACGAGTAAATGATGTCATAGCGATAGTGTAGAAGTTATAATGCAAAATGTATTATTGAATGACGCTGACCTCACGAATAAGTGTGAAGTGTTTACTGTACCTATATCTGAGCACGTCATCATGGCTTACATACACTTGATCGTTTTATCACTTTAATGCCACTTACGTCCAGGTCTTACGCTTTTATAATAATACGAGCTTCTGCCCGCAGCTGCGCCCGCGGCGTGGCCTATGGGAAATTAATTCAACCATCCATTTCACTTTCTTAAGGGTGGAATTTCGAAAAATCCTTTCTTAGCGGATGCCTACGTCACAACATCTACCTGCATGCCAAATTTCAGCCTGATCCGTCCAGTGGTTTGAGCTGTGCGTTGATAGATCACTATGTCAGTCAGTCAATCAGTCAGTCACCTCTGAGTTATATATTAGGTCTTTACCTATGAAATTGCCGTTTTGTTTGAAAAAAGTTAAAGTATTTTTTTTTCGAACTTATTTATTTCTCTTATTCAAAGTAATCACCCCTGCAATCAATGCATCTTTGCCAACGCTGTGGCAGTTTATGGATGCCCTTCTTGAAAAAATCAGCAGGACGGGAGACAACAAACTTTTCAAAGGCGTTTTGTACTGCCTCTCGGGAATTGAACTTTTTTCCCGCTAAAAAGTTGTCCAAATTTTGGAAAAAGTAATAGTCGGTAGGCGCAAGATCTGGTGAGTATGGCGGATGAGGGAGAGCTTCCAAACCCAACTCATGCAGCTTAGAGACGGTCTGTTGTGCAGTATGGGGTCGCGCGTTGTCGTGAAGTAGCAGTGGAGACGACCGATTGACCAAAGCTGGTTGCAGACGTGCGAGTTTCGCCATCATTGTGGTTAGTTCTTCAATGTACACATCTGCAGTAATGCTCTCGCCGTTTTGTAAAAAGCTATGATGAATCACACCAGCACTAGACCACCAAACTGTGACCATCACCTTTCTAGGGGTCATTTTTCGTTTTGCACATTGCTTTGGTACCGAACCAGGATCTAACCAACTTGCTGAGCGCTTTCGATTGTCAAAAAGAATCCATTTTTCGTCGCACGTAACAATTCGGTTCAAAATTCCTTCATTTCTGTGCCTGTTAAGCAGCACAAGGCAAGTCTCGACGCGTACGTTGCGCTGGCGATCGTTAAGTTCGTGGGGCACCCATCTATCAAGCTTTTTTATCTTGCCAATCTGTCGCAAATGGACCAATATTGTTTTGATGCTAACATCAAAAGCTGCTGCCAGCTCAGCTGTAGATTGAGATTCATCAGCTTCCACAATCGCCTTTAATTCATCATTGTTGACCAAAGTTTCCGGACGACCACGAGGTTCATTTTTCAAGTCAAAATTCCCAGAACGGAACCGAGCAAACCAATAACGGGTTGTACGTTCGTTTGTACAGTTCTCTCCGTAAACGTCGTTGATGTTACGTGTCGTTTGTGCCGCGTTGGTGCCACGACGGAACTCATATTCCATAATTACACGAAATTTCAAAGTATCCATTATGAGGAAAAATGTTGAAATGTAATGAAAATACAACGCTAATCAATAAACAAAAGACTTATATTGTAAATAGAATGTCATATTTTTAAAACAAAATTTATTTGAATTTAGAATTCATAGCCAATCAAAACTTTTTTTTGTTTGAAAAAGTCTGTACTGCAATACGGCAATTTCATAGGTAAAGACCTATTATATTTAGAAGAAGAAGAAGTAGCAAGTACATACTTCATACGTTATAATAGTGACGTATTCATATCATCATTATCATCAATTCTCTTCCTTCACTTCTATATTAATACTATAAAAGTTTCGTCAAGATTCTTTGAAAAATGCCCTTTGTCTTTGTTTTTAATTGTCCTGAGTGCTTTATGCCTGTCTGCACTCAAGTTTGACCGTTCTTAAGTTCGGGTAGCATCGCGAGCGTACAGTGTTTGACATATTGACTTGACACAAGTTTGGCAAACGTACGAGAAATCCTGGTTCTAGATACTTCCAGGGTCCGTGCATGTAAAAAGATAATGATGATGGATTACGGAAGCTACTCAATGGATGGCAAATGCACCAGATGGTTCTTTTTTGGGAATCACTAGCGAATGGGTATTTAGGAACCAACTAGTGGTCAACTGATCTACAAATAATAATAATAACGCCCAACGATCACATACATAGATCCTGGACCCTAACTAGGATTCCCTGTATCTAGCGACCCAGGAACTATGAGGACCATGGTCCCACCACACCCAGACACAAATTATGTTTTAATATGCTGTTAAGATATGTCACGGAACTCCCTTAGTATAAAATTAAGGCAGGTGAAGCTACAGATCCTATTAAAAAAGTCCTGATCCTATAAAAACTTTTTTATAGGATCTGTGGGTGAAGCATCGTCCCCTTTTTATAAAGATATTTGATAGAAGACACATTTTTAAAGGCTTTGTTTACTCTTGTACGCACTATGCTGGTATTAAGTATATAAGGATGTACGGTTGTACGATGTGGCCTTTAATGAAGGGGACGTCTAGAAAGTTCGAACTTGTCAGTGCGCATGACCTAAAGTGGATGGAGTTCAATTGGACCTTTGTGGCAAAATAACTGCGGTCTAGAACGATATGTCAGATATTCGCTTGTTTATTTGTTGCAGTGTTTCGATTTGTACATTAAGGTTTTTGTATAAACCTGTGTTATTAATGAATTGTAATGTGCATAAGGGTGAATCTTTTAACTGGGCATGGATGGCTAAATCCAAAAGTGTGGGGAATACCAAAAAATGCTCAAAGGAGTCGCTTTTGAGAATTTGTTTTGCCATCAGAATTTAATCCTTGTAAGCAACATTATAAGATGGCGCAATAAATAGTAGGTTAGGTACCACATAATTATGAACGTAATTTTTTTTTTATCAGGGCGTCTCATTCCCGATGACAATTGATATTAAAATAGAATGCAGTTTTAGTTATAATCAAAATCAGCCTCAAAATCTGTTGAACATTTTTCGCTTTTCCGCACACTTTCGCAGATTTCGCCATCCAAGCCCAGATTTTTCAAAATAGGCTCGTACGTCCATTAAACCTAGTTTAAATCCTTTTTTGAAGTAAAACTTCTTTACGCACGCTTGACATGGGGACTAAGCTGGTGAATGCGAGGCGAACGGAAGTTTATTCACATAGATCTCCATTGTCAACATAACAAAGTTAGAAATTACTTCAAATTTGTATTATTATGTTGGTATGTAAAATGACAATTTACAATTGTCAAAATGGCGACATTAACCAAGAGATACGTCCTGGTCTGTGACCAAGAGTATATCATTATGTTCTACATTTAACGACATTAACATTAAACAAAGCAAAAACAAAGTTATACCGGCCGATAGATGGGGCTAATCTAAAAAAGTTTTACTACTTCATGTAGTTTAAAGCACACAAATTATTATTTTGTCATCAGAAGTCTGTCCAACATAAATGCATAGACCACAATGTAGATAGAATGATTAATTACTCCAGAATTCTCTACATTGTGATTCAACGAAGCGCGACCTGCTGCTAGGATGATGCGCCACACCGCGTAGCACGCACGTAGAATTGCGCCACGCGGCCCTCGCTTCTAGAGGTCCTATTGCGATACCATATCTGAGTACTAAGAACCAGTGGCCAGATATGACCAGAAGGTTGACCAAAATGTTTCCATTACAGAATTCGCCCTATTTACATAGGTGATTTCCTTCTGTAGTTTTTTTTTTACTTCAACCTCATTTGACCGCGCTCTCACCTGATGGGAAGTAACGATGCGATCGAAGGTGTAGCATGCTAGCCAAGTAAATAAACAAGCCCGGGTCATATTTCGCCGGAAACACAGACGCTGGCAGGGCATTCCATTCCTTAGCCGTTCTAATTAAGTTCTAATTAAGTTTCTTTTTCTTTCATAAGAACCTTCTCCCAAACATAATATACATAATAAAAAGAATTAGCGAAAATGTTCTATCCGTTCACTCGTGATGCAATGACTCAGGGAAATCAAGATTAATTTTTATTTATATTAAGATTTACATACCTATACGGGTACCTTATCTCTAAGATTGTACCTACCTATTATATTATTTTTATTTAGCTTTAGGTACTTGATAGAATCAGGCGTGACTTCGCGGAAGTTCATCTTAGATACAAAATGAAATAATAATATTATTATAAATTTAGCGGAATTACACTAGATATTATTATTTCATTTTGTAGCTTTAGGTACTTTACCTATAGATTGTATAGTTGATATAATTGTTTACGCTGCTCTAGGACAAGTCGCGGTCATCAAAAGTACTAAAAATACTTACGCTTACTGCTAAGTTGTTCCATTGACGTCAAACATTTCAGGTTTTTATAGAACGTGCTCGACGGAATTCTTAAATCTACGACTTAACATTTGTGCGGCGTGCGGAAACAACAGCTACGTAAAAAGCGTGTGAATTAACTACGTACAGAAGAATAGAGAGCTTAAGTTGCAAGAGGATTTTAGATCGGGTTATTGGGGTCATTCTGGTCGCGTGGCAACCAGGTGGTGATACCCAGATATAAAAAAATCTACCCACAGTGGCAGTTGGCTGGAGCATTTGGACTGTCTATAAGGCCATCGCGGCCAGTATATAGTCCAAATGTTTTGATTTTTGTAGTAGGTAGTGTTTAATAGTAGTTATTATTATAGTGTAGTGTGGGTACCCATGTTTTTCTAACATAATGTAATGTTACTACTTATACCTTTATCCAAATAAATGTACTTTTTTTTAAATTTTTTTTTTAATATTTCAATAAGAAATTGTACTTGGCTTCTTGCTACCTCCAAAGTCACAGTGGATTTTTTATTTATTGGTATAATAAATGCAGCAAACTCTCCCTTCTGATGAATCTGATAATGGATCTGAGCGATTCTGTGTGGTTCTGTGTAGTTCTGAGTAGAACTGAGTAATTCTAATGGGGACTGTGTGGTACTCACAAGGCAAATATCTATTCTGTTTATAATATACAATAATCTTTTGATCTAATATATTATGTAATGTATAATCACACTAATACTATAAAGGCGAAAGTTTGTATGTGTGTGTGTGTGTATATTTGTTACTTTTTCACGCTCAAACGGCTGAATGGATTTGGATGAAATTCGGTACCAAGATACACACACTATACACTAGATTAACATATAGGCTACATTTTATCCCGGAGAAATTAAATGTTCCCGTGGGATGACAAATAATTAAAATACTTTTTATCCGCGCGTGAAACCGCGGGGCGCCACTGGTAGCTTATATAAAACTAAACAATACCGTGAGAATAAAATGTGAATCTTCGTGGGATAATTTATTTATAACAAAAACGTGAGTTTTATTAGTAGACAAAAACCATGAACAAAAAATTCGCTAACTATTAATTTCATATATATATAGTACTTATTCAATATTTTTATTTAACGGCTATGTTATTTAATATTTCTTTGTCTCTTTATTATAAAGGGGGGATTCAATTAAAGTCCATGTATTAGCCACAACTCGGTATATTCACGCAATTATAACAATACAGCCTTCGCACCACACTTTTTTAATACCGTAATTGCAATCACTGAATACTATACTGCTAAAAACTAAGTTATTCCACAGACTATAAAATGATCGTTCAAAAACCGATTATACCTATATTCGATCGAATAAATAAAAAGATTAACTAACATTAATTAAATAGTATGGTCAATTGAATGATTGCGTACAATTCATCGAGTACATCAGCTCAGCTCAGCAATTAGAAACAGCACAGCTCAGCTTAATCAGCAACAGCACAGCTCAGCTTTATCAGCAACAGCACAGTTCAGCTCTCGCGGCAAAGCTTTTGCCCAGCTATCGTTATTAAATGCAATAAAAAACTAGTGTTCTAGACACCACGACTGAAGTAAAACTTCTTTAGCTCCATCTATTGGCCGGTATAACTTTGTTTTTGCTTTGTTTAATATAGGTACTATTAATGTAGTCAACTTGATAATTGTAAATTACTTTTTTTTTACCGGATATCGGATACCGGACCAACATAATAATATTTTTTAAAAATGTAATTTCTTACTTTGTTATGTTGACAATGTAGATCTACGTTAACCAACAACTTTCAACTTCCGTTCGCTTCGCATTCACCAGCTTACTCCCCAAGTCAAGCGTGTGTAAAAGGGTTTTACTTCAAAAACCTTCATAAATGTATTATCTACAACCTAGATATTTTTTATAAGTCCAGGAATTAACACCTTCAGGAAACGTGGACGTTATTCACGTATCAGATAAATAATTGCAGTTACTTGACACTGGCTAAATACATAAAAGTGTGGAGCAAAAACGTAAAAAAAAAATTGCAGAGGTTACCTAATAAAGAGGTCACGGAAAACGTTGTAACATTCACCTACTGCTAGTTTTATCGTTTTCGGACTTTATTCAAATAATTGTTGTGTGCGTAAAAAAATACAGCGTAACGTCATGTACTATTTTATTTTTTTGAACAGAAATAATTCTAGATTTAATAAAAGGAATCAAAAATTGACATAAAATGAATTTATTGTGTTTCAAAATATTTTCCGTTGGCATTTTTGAAAACATTTATGTCACTCCTTCGTGGTGACATGTTTTTCGTATTATATATTTTGTTGCCACCACTTTACTATGAGTATGACTTAACTAGACTAGACTATGACTTAACTCGATGACTTGGACTGTGACTTGACTTGACACATTATACAGGGAGTAACAAAAACCCTGTTAAATAAATGAAGTATGTGTACAGATCATTACAAGTAGTCATATAAAAATGTCTAACAATACCTAAGTTATACGTATCTGAAGTTACACGCAGTATCTAAACACAAAAAAATAATACAATTTCCCAAAAATGTTTATGACACAAGCCGTGCCTATTTTTAAATAGCTAAGTAACTAAGGGAAGAGCAAACGCGGAACCGACAAACGGGAGCCGCCTTTGTCGGCTCTTTTGTAGGATGCCGCTCCTGCAGCTGTGCCTACGGGGAAATGGGGTGCGCGGGCGGCGCGGCATCACTCGGCATAGGTGCGGCGCGGCCCGCGGCTTAAACTCAGTCGCACGTGCTCTCTCATGCAATTTAGTCGTTTCCAGTTTGATCGTCGCGAATTTAGTGTCGAGTGTGATGTCGTATTCTAACGACGAATACTACAATATGTTAATGTGCCTTGGTAGAAGCATTTGTGTGATGTGTTTTTGAAAGCTCTTTTAAGAGCTAAAAATGATGTACCTATCTTGTTTCTTAACAATACAAAATCACACGTGAATTCGATTGTTTAGCCTTTGCTTGACGTAAAATGATTAGAATATGTCAGTGCGGCAGAACGGCGCGCAGCACTTGTGTGCTTACCACTATTGGTCAAAGAGACCTTTTACGTCATTAAGTTACGGTCTCGCAATCCTACAACGTTGTGGTATGTGGTATAGGGCACATAAACGTATGGAAAACGCATAAGAAGTAATCTGTGGAATGGCATCTAGTTCCGTCGCAGTAGGTATGCGCGGTGAATAGACTTAGCGTAGCATGGCGGGCGGTGCGGGGTGCGGGCAACAGGCAGCAGGCTGCGTCGGTGGTGCAAGTACCTATGTTGTCAATATCTGAGGTCGTAAACATTTTTAGTGACGGCATAAAAGGTATTAATAAAAAGCACACGTAAGTTTTGTATGTCTCGTATTTAAATAGAACTAGTATTACTACAACCTTGAGTTGACACTGGATACGCAGCTCGCGGATATAACAGGGTTTTTGTTACTCCCTGTATAATATTAATTGAGATATTATCAATTAGTTGACACTGGCTAAATACACAAAAGTGAGGAGCCAAAACAAAACAAAAAAAAAGTGGCCAGTTCCGAAAACATATAGTAAGCCCTATGTAATACGTATCTTGAGCGGTAAGTAGAGCGAGGGTTTAGGCCCGCATTACAAAATATGTTCATTTGTCGATCGGTACTCAACGCTAGCTTTCATTCACAAATTGATAATTACCCGAATGGAATCTTAACTTGAGCACCGATTGATATCATAGGCCCGTATTACAGAACTACGCTCAACCGTGAATCTGTGCTCAAGATGAGATTTCATACAAAAATTGATCACTTTATGGATGAAAACTACTTGGGCACCGGTCGACGACTGAGCGTTCTGTAATACGGGCCACGGCCAAAAGAGCAATATCGTAATTATGGTAAATATATCTCAATGCAAATATAACAACTAGATAACCTGTCCATCAAATCTCAAACGTCCTTGCTTTACCCCTTAATAGTCAATGGTCGGAATCAGCCGCGCGTCGGCGGTCAGCAGGTACCTACGCTACATTTATTAGAGACAAAATGTATGATACAATGTATGTATTGTTTAGGATACGGTCAAAATAAATATGTACAACTTTATATCGTAAGAAATGCCTTTTATTTCGGCTTTTACAATAAGTTGTCAAATTAATATTTGAGGTTACGTTTTTGCAGGTCGCTGTCGATGGCTAAGTGCCGTGAAGTTGCAGACGTAGATTAGCGCGCGGGAACTTCAAGCGGCTGTCTGAAGTTATACGGCATTTTTTTTTTTTTTTTTTTGAACGAGCTAATGCTGTTGGTCTCTATCGACCTTTACAGCGTCACCGGGCGGGAGGGCGGGCGCTTAGGGCGCCCAGCCGTCAAAAGTGGGAGGCAACTAGCTCAAGGGCACCCCTGGGGTGCGAGCCTCGGCTTGGGCCGTTGCCGGGATAAGAGGATCGAGAAGACTACGTCCACTGGAAGAGTGGACCCTATTGAAAGTCGCGACCGTTCTAGCTAACCTACGGGGTGTACGTCGACCTCGCCGGCGGGGTCGGTGTCTGATTGTGTTACGCTGGTATCCTATACCGGTGCCGAAAGCGGTACCTGAGCCAGAAGGGCTAGACTGGTCCGGTGATCCTAGCGCAGCCGATACTACGGCTGCTATAGGATCATCCGGGTCGCTCAAGACGTGTCTCGGGCGGCGACGACGGGGTAAGGTTATACGGTATTTGTTTGCATAAACATGTATACAGGGAGTAACAAAAACCCTGTTAAATAAATGAAGTATGTGTACAGATCATTACAAGTAGTCATATAAAAATGTCTAACAATACCTAAGTTATACGTATCTGAAGTTACACGCAGTATCTAAACACAAAAAAATAATACCATTTCCCAAAAATGTTTATGACACAAGCCGTGCCTATTTTTAAATAGCTAAGTAACTAAGGGAAGAGCAAACGCGGAACCGACAAACGGGGGCCGCCTTTGTCGGCTCTTTTGTAGGATGCCGCTCCTGCACCTGTGTGCCTACGGGGAAATGGGGTGCGCGGGCGGCGCGGCATCACTCGGCATAGGCGCGGCCCGCGGCTTACACTCAGTCGCACGTGCTCTCTCATGCAATTTAGTCGTTTCCAGTTTGATCGTCGCGAATTTAGTGTCGAGTGTGATGTCGTATTCTAACGACGAATACTACAATATGTTAATGTGCCTTGGTAGAAGCATTTGTGTGATGTGTTTTTGAAAGCTCTTTTAAGAGCTAAAAATGATGTACCTATCTTGTTTCTTAACAATACAAAATCACACGTGAATTCGATTGTTTAGCCTTTGCTTGACGTAAAATGATTAGAATATGTCAGTGCGGCAGAACGGCACGCAGCACTTGTGTGCTTACCACTATTGGTCAAAGAGACCTTTTACGTCATTAAGTTACGGTCTCGCAATCCTACAACGTTGTGGTATGTGGTATAGGGCACATAAACGTATGGAAAACGCATAAGAAGTAATCTGTGGAATGGCCTCTAGTTCCGTCGCAGTAGGTATGCGCGGTGACTTAGCGTAGCATGGCGGGCGGTGCGGGGTGCGGGCAACAGGCAGCAGGCTGCGTCGGTGATGCAAGTACCTATGTTGTCAATATCTGAGGTCGTAAACATTTTTAGTAACGGCATAAAAGGTATTAATAAAAAGCACACGTAAGATTTGTATGTCTCGTATTTAAATAGAACTAGTATTACTACAACCTTGAGTTGACACTGGATACGCAGCTCGCGGATATAACAGGGTTTTTGTTACTCCCTGTAGATAGACACTTTATTTTTTGACGCAAATCACATATGATCTTTTGTAATACAGTGCGTTGTGATGACGTATATAAAGGTAGCCCATATTCCTAATTATTAATTACATTTTATATTGTTGACTTATAATAAAGTTATTATAATTAAGATTAAATGGAAGCATGTTGACTGAGTTCATTGTATTAAAATACAGTTTATTATGCTATACATTAAGGATACTGAACACGTCAATTTGTTAATTACTTGCATGAAAAAATGCATTTTAAACACCGCATAACATAACATTAAAATATTGAAGTACCTAAGTTGACGCAAGTGTTTTAAAGAGCTGCCGCGAAAGTTCTAGATGCCTTCGAACAAAGTTCAAACAAACTCATTTAAGGCTGAGTATTTGTTATCAAAACAAAGACTCGTAAAACTAGATAAATAAGATGTTGAATAAATATGAAATCTGTGTATTCTGTCTTAGTTCCGGCCATGTCGGTCAACAGTAAAACTTTGGACATAAACGTGCGGACGACAAAATAAGCCTATATATCATGTTGATGTATCATGACTAAAAGCAATGGCTTAGAAACATCTCAAGTAACAAATTAGTAAAATAATTAAATCAAAATAACCATGCCTGAAAAAGATAGCTAAGCCCTTGCAAAGAAGAAAACCAATGATCTCTCGCCGCTGAATTGGATCCTTCACCAGCAAAATAGCATCGTTTCATACACCTATCTTTTACTTCCGATCTAAAAACAGCAAAAAATATAAAATATATATTATACAGAATATTAATAAAGCTGCTAGATGAAATACCACGGATTTGCTAATGATTTAGCTTACCGACCTTTACAGCGTCACCCGGATCTAACACAGCCGGTGAACGATATTTTTGGCTACAATACTGGTTTCATTTTTAATAATCCGTATAATTTCAGTAAAAACAAAATACTGACTACTGGACTAATGTACTATTTTATTGAGATACTATCTAGTATTCGAGTATGCTTATGAGTATGCACTTAGTCTCCTGTTTAAATTACAAATATCATTAAATTATTTTTTTCTCGTTTCAATTTGTTTTTGAGAAGAATAACAATGAGTTTTTAGAACGGGAGTTACATTTAAAATACTCATAATTAATTTTTATTACAATTTTGCTAAAGTATTTACTATTAATACCGCTTTTACTACATTAGCAGTACCACCAACTAATCTAATTTTTTAACCTTCGTTTAAAACATATACCACTTCTTTATTATGATGCAGATGGATACTTACCGTTAGATTAGAAACGTGTTACATAATATTTGGTCCAACTGAGAGTAGCGATATTATTCTAGTTCTGGTAACGGTAACACTTGATAGGGAACAGGTATTGTAGATCCGGGTATTTAAAATTGAGAAAACCCGGAAAACATTATCTAGAAGTCAGGAGACTCGCGCTAACTAAATAATTTTTCGGTTGGTATATTAATTTTCTTTGGTCCTTTTGTGTGGATCCTGAATTTAAATATTCGTAGGTTGAAATAGTGCGTAGAAAACAAATGACATCTAAATTATGGGTTTGATAATGAGGAAGTAATAAAGTACTTTTAAACCTACTTTTTGTCATCTGCGCAGTTGTGGTAAGGTCGAAAAATATTTGAATAGGGCAGCATCGAAGGTTCTTGAGGCTGTTACTAGTGTCTAGAGTAATGATGGAGTGGTTGGAGAGAAAGTGCAATGTTCTGAGAAACGCATTGAGTTCAGCGATGGAGGAACTTGCTTACGGGATACTTTTTCTAAGAAGAATTTCTTACGTACGTTGTGGGGATCGTCGTCCTCGTAGTTCCTGCTGGGTCCCTAGGATTCCTATTTATGGTCCATATTGTTGGCCGTTATTATTATTACATTTTTTTTTTAGATTTGGCTCCACACTTTTGTATATTTAGCCAGAGTCAAGTAATTGATAATTTTTCAAGTTATCGATATTTCACGCAAATATGTGTCAAGTCACAGTCGAAGTCATCAAGTCAGTCATAGTCAAGTCAGTTTAGTCAAAGTCACACTCCTAGTAAAGTGGTGGCAACTTTACTTGAAGCTTCTATGGAGTTTTGGAAACAACACGAAAAGAAACGTTTCACCATCATTATACCATTTTCCCACACTCACGCCTGTAATCCAGCACTTAACGAATAAAATGCCACCAATTTTATGCACTAACACTGAAAATAACACATGTTTTGGAAAATAATACGATGCGGTGACGCAATCTTTTTCGCTTTCCCGCCAAAAACGTATTATTACATTATTATAATTATTTAATTAAATCGTTTGAGAGATTTTGTGTAAGAATCTTTTATGCCTTACTGCACTGAGTCAAGTCAACAGACGGAAAACGACCACTGCTCACCACAGACCTCCACATCATCCACTCCTCCACCAAAGTCATGGTCGAGTTCTGGCGGGAAAACGAAAAAGATTGCGTCACCGCATTGTATTATTTTGCAAAACTTGTGTTATTTTCAGTGTTAGTGCATAAAATAGGTGGCAATTTATTCGTTAAGTGCTGGATTACAGGCATGAGTGTGGGAAAGTGGTATAATGATGGTGAAATGTTTTTTTTTCGTGTTGTTTCCGAAACTCCATAGAAGCTTCTGGTAAAGTTGCCACCATTTTACTAGGAGTATGACTTGACTTAACTAGACTATGACTTGACTTGATGACATGGATTGTGACTTGACTTGACTTATATATATTACTTAACTCGTGAAATTATCAATTACTTGACACTGACTAAATACACAAAAGTGTCTAGCCATACCAACACAAAAAAAGTCATGGTCATCATTCATTAGCAACACAAATAGTATAATACGTCTTATAATATACGTTTTCCGGTGTAGGTCAGGTTTAGGTATATCCGATTTGTGGAAAGATTAAAAAAATCATTTATCAAAATAATTGAAATATAATGATGTTTCATTAAAATTCAATCTATTTATTAAAGATAAGCATCACATAAATTGGTTGTGGTCGGATAGTAACATTTTTGTGGTTGAATCAATCGTGCCAGCAATGTAGTTCGTCTGCGATGGAAGAAGAGGGTGATGATTGCTTCGGCACAAGACTCTCGCTAAAGATTTCCTGTCGTGCATTGTATTGCAACCATAATTGAAGGGGTGGGAATAAAAAGGGTTAAACTGAATTTTTTCACAAAATGACTTATGGGTATCGTCGGATTCAGCGTGAAATTATCTACAATAATACATTCTCAAAATAAAGAAATGAGGCTTAAATCTCGAGATTTTGAGTCTAAAAACAGTTTATCTGTCACAGGAATACAGTTCGCTTAGCATAAAAACATTACTTTTTTTTTATATATTATATTTTTACAGTAGTTGTATGAATTAGTACTATATTTTGTATTTTAAAATAGAATTAATACATTTTCAAGCAACCGAAACTTACATAAACCTATTCTATTACCTTATAAGCACTCTACAGGGAGTAACAAAAACCCTGTTATATCCGCGAGCTGCGTATCCAGTGTCAACTCAAGGTTGTAGTAATACTAGTTCTATTTAAATACGAGACATACAAAACTTACGTATGCTTTTTATTAAAACCTTTTATGCCGTCACTAAAAATGTTTACGACCTCAGATATTGACAACATAGGTACTTGCACCACCGACGCAGCCTGCTGCCTGTTGCCCGCACCCCGCACCGCCCGCCATGCTACGCTAAGTCTATTCACCGCGCATACCTACTGCGACGGAACTAGAGGCCATTCCACAGATTACTTCTCATGCGTTTTCCATACGATTATGTGCCCTATACCCTATACCACATACCACAACGTTGTAGGATTGCGAGACCATAACTTAATGACGTAAAAGGTCTCTGACCAATAGTGGTAAGAACACAAGTGCTGCGCGCCGTTCTGCCACACTGACATATTCTAATCATTTTAAGTCAAGCAAAGGCTAAACAATCGAATTCACGTGTGATTTTGTATTGTCAAGAAACAAGATAGGTACGTAATTTTAGCTCTTAAAAGAGCTTTCAAAAACACATCTGCCGGTAGGTAATTTTCATGTTCAGTCAATCAATCAAAATGCTTCTACCAAGGCACATTAACATATTGTAGTATTCATCGTTAGAATACGACATCACACTCGACACTAAATTCGCGACGATCAAACTGGAAACGACTAAATTGCATGAGAGAGCACGTGCGACTGAGTGTAAGCCGCGGGCCGCGCCGCGCCTATGCCGAGTGATGCCGCGCCGCCCGCGCACCCCATTTCCCCGTAGGCACACAGGTGCAGGAGCGGCATCCTACAAAAGAGCCGACAAAGGCGGCCCCCGTTTGTCGGTTCCGCGTTTGTTCTTACCTTAGTTACTTAGCTATTTAAAAATAGGCACGGCTTGTGGCACAAACATTTTTGGGAAATGGTATTATTTTTTTGTGTTTAGATACTGCGTGTAACTTCAGATACGTATAACTTAGGTATTGTTAGACATTTTTATATGACTACTTGTAATTATCTGTACACATACTTCATTTATTTAACAGGGTTTTTGTTACACCCTGTATATTCAAATGAAGTCGTTGAAGTTTAAAGTCAATTTTATCGAAACTGTCGATTTGACAGTTAAATCCTTTTTATTCTCAACCCTTCAATTGCGGTCGCAGGGTCTATACTAGTCCAAGCGCAGCAATCGTCGCGATAGCGTTCTTGTACTTCCGAAACCTAGAACCAATTATGGAAAACAATGCTTACTTTTGAAGGAGCACAACTTTATAATAAAATACCCTCACATATTAAAAACATATGTTCATTTAACGCTGAATTCGAAGAAGGAGAAGAGAAGCAATTGACTCAATACCTTACGACGGATGAGTTGCCGAAGTAAGCATTTTAAATTAAGCCTTATTCAAATGTAATGTTAAGTAGATAATTAAGCACGCATTCATATTTATGTTACTATACCTACATGATTTAAAGTGACGACGAATGTACTTGTATTGAATTTTTTAAGTCTAACTATGTTCTCATTGAAGTGAATTATTTGTCTTATTTGAGAATAAATTTCTTTAAACCTATACTTGTGTAGATTCTGTGTCGCATTCTCTAAAACTAAAGTAAACTCAAAGTATGGCGGTACTCTTCTGATAAAGGGGAAATGAAAAAGACGGAAATATGTTAATTTCGTTTAGCTTTAGAGTATGCGATACAGAATCGACACCCTGTCATATAAATTACATACGTGTACCCTATATCAACGATTATAGCATTCAAACGACGATCAATACACAATATATATTTATAAAATAAAGTCGTGTTATTTACACTATTTATAACTCAAAAACGGCTGAACTGATTTAGCTGAAAATTGGTGGGGTAGCTTAAAACCCAGGAGTAGCTTTAAACCGTACATAGGAATTTTTATCCCGTTCGATTGCGTTTTTGTAGTTAATTTAAGCTATATAAAGAGCTATAAAGAATAAACAAGATGTTTCCACAAGTAAAGTATATTTTGAAGTGAAAAAAAATTGATAAGTTGTCACAGAACTCAATATTTCAAATATATAAAAGATTCGTTAATTTAAGACAATAGTAAACATGAAGGTTTACATACAACAGAGCCCCACTTTGTCTTAAATTCAAAGAACAATTGGCTCTAGCCCTATACCTACTCAGTAGGTATCTACAACATAAAAATACTCAATCTAGTTAAACATAATACTAAAAACACCTGACTGACCTTCCTTAACTATGATTTTGTAAGCGCTACATCGTACGTAAAAAACAAATAAAAATTAATTAAATAATACATTGAAAATAAAACACTGTCATGTTTTGCAGCCCCACTCAATAAAGGGCCAATACCAGTTTTGTAGCCCCACTTAATAAAGGACCAATAAAAATAATGAAATAAAAAATTAATATGCAATATTACCCGAACAGAGTCACTTTATAAAGTACACAACTACCTAATCAATAAAATTACATTAAACCCATATGTTTTACACACTTTTCATGAGCTACTCTACCTAAAGGTTTGGTTAACACATCTGCAGGCATATCGCTAGTAGGCACATATTTTAAAACTATGATATTATCTGTTACTTTTTCACGAATAAAATGAAATTTGGTATCAATATGTTTTGTCCTACAGTGATACACTGGATTAGAGGCTATCTTTTGTGCACCTTGACAGTCATTGTACAAGATTACGTGTCCTACATTACCTGTTACCTCTTGCAACAGTCTTCGTAGAAACACTGCTTCTTTTGTAGCAGCACATAGACTCATATATTCTGCTTCAGTGGAAGACAGAGCGACCGTTGGTTGTTTCTTAGCTTCCCATGATATAAGTCCTCCAGCTAACATCATGTAGTATCCTGTGTATGATCGTCTATCCATTGTGCAATTAGCCCAATCTGCATCTGCATATCCGATTAAATATTTACCCGTTTTTTTATATGTGATAGAGTAATCAATAGTACCCTTCAAATATTGAAGAACTCGTTTAGCCGCTATCCAATGCGTTTTATCAAACTTTGTGTTAAACTGACTTAAATAACTTGTAGCATATGCAATATCTGGCCTAGTGTTTACAGCAAGGAACATAAGGCACCCAATAAGGCTCTGATAGGGATATGAAGGCCTCTCACTGCTGTTATTGGGCTTCAAATCATTACTAACCAATGGAGTATTATAAGTCTTGCAATCCTCCATTTCAAACCGTTTTAATAAATTACGTATGAAGGTTTGCTGACTAACTATGACTTCCGCATTTTCCTTTCTGATATTGAGTCCCAAACAGTAATTGATTTCTCCCAAATCTTTCAAAGAAAAATATGTATTCAATGTTTCCTTGACACTGTCATATGTCATCTCATCATGATAGAATAAAATAATATCATCAACATATATAGCCAGTATGAGCAGGGATGACCCAAAAAGTTTTGTATAAACACAGGGTTCAGAAACTGTTTTCTTAAAACCTATAGATTTCAAAGTCTCATCTAGTTTTTTGTTCCAAGCTCTTGAAGCTTGCTTTAACCCATACAATGACTTCTTCAGTAAGTAGACTTTATCGTCACCTTTTGAAAAACCAGGAGGTTGTTCCATATAAACCTCTTCATCAAGTTCACCATACAAGAAAGCTGTATCAACATCTAAATGTTTGACTTTATAGTCTTTCTCCGCTGCAACTGCTAACAGCATTCTGAGTGATGAGTTCCTTACTACAGGAGAAAAAGTTTCGTTATAATCAATTCCTGCTTGTTGAGTAAAACCCTTGGCTACTAAACGAGATTTATATTTTGTGACATTACCTTCTGCATCCCTTTTTAGCTTGTACACCCACTTGCATTTAATAATCTTTTTGTTGCAAGGTCTTGACACTAATCTCCAAGTGTCTTTTTCTATTAAAGAAGTATACTCACTATTCATAGCATCAAGCCAGCTATCCTTTTCTTCTGTTTGTAAAGCTTCCGAATAGCATGTCGGTTCATTTTCTCCGCTTTCAATCATATCTAAACATGTTTTATACAGAAGGAAATCTGGTCCAAAATCTTTTGGTTTACGATCGCGAACTGGGTAACGTCTATTTAAATTTGTATCATCTTCGACCTCTGAATTCTCAACAATTAAATCAGATTCACACCTAACATCTGTTGTCTGAATAACACTAACACTATCAATCTGTTCCTCAACTGCATCGTCAAAAATTTCCTCAACTAAAACATCCGTCGACGGACATGTTGTAACAACTGGAGCAACATCACACGGTAGAACGCTTATGTCTTCACTATTCTCAACCAAAGGATCTGCTGACGAACAACTGGTAACAACTGGAGTGACATCACACGGGAGAACACTTATGTCTTCAGTTATCGTTATATTGGCATCTTCCTGTAATGTGGTGATCACAGGATCAGTCCTAGAATGACAAGCATTTGAGTTTAAAAAAAGAGGAACACACATTGATTCTGCATTATCTCCATATTTTAGGCTACTAAACTTGTTCTCAAAAAAAGTCACGTCTCTCGCCTTTGTAGCACGTCGTGGATAAAGAGCGTTTCTAAAAATGTAACTATGAGGATCGTTTGTATATCCTACAAAAATACTTTCAGTTGCTTTTAAATCCAACTTTTTTCTTTGACAGTCAGGTACATGGACCATAGCTCTACAACCGAACACCCTAAGATGCATCAAGTTAGGTTTTTGACCATACCATCTAAAATAAGGAGTTTCATTATTAAGAGCACGATGAGGGAACCTATTTTTCAAATAAACTGCTGTCTCAACTGCATCTTGCCAGTAAGATTTTGACAGTTTACTTTCAGCAAGCATACTTCGCGCCAGATCAATTATGGAACGATTTGTGCGTTCAGCGATGCCATTTTGCTGGGGTGAATACGGGACAGTAGTCTCATGTTTTATACCCTTAGAATTTAAATATTCCCTCATATCCCTATTTACAAATTCTGTACCATTGTCTGTTTTTAGCCTTTTTATTTGAAGCCCCTTTTCTCGCTCCACTGCCATCTGAAATTCGCGAAATTTTTGAGTCACCTCCGTTTTAGATGAAATGTAAAATGGAAAAATAGCCCTAGAAAAATCATCAATAAACATTAGAAGATATTTATTACCTTGAAATGAATCCTGAGACATAGGTCCACATAAGTCAGCATGAATCAACTCAAGTAAATGAGTTGCCTTTTTATACAAAATTTTCTTGAAAGGTTTGCGCGATTGTTTACCTTCTATGCAGGAAACACAAGGCTCTAGATCTACATGCTTATATACAATACCTATTGCTTCCCCTTTCCTAAGTTGGTCCATGCCAATCCGACATAAGTGCCCTAAGCGTTTATGCCAAAGTTGGAAATCTGAAGCATCAAGGCGCACACTAGAAGCCACTAAAGGAGTATCACAACCTAACGTGTAAAGACCCCTTTTAATTGAACCGCTCAAAACTAAAGTGCCTTTACAAGAAAAATCTTTATAAAAATTACATCCATTTTTATCAAAAACAATGTGCATACCTTTATCAGCCGCCTGTTTTACAGAGAGTAAATTGCAGTTTAAATCAGGCACAATAACTACATCTTTAATTGTTCCTTCTCCATTACCATCTTTTGACATAAAAATAGCATCGCCAACACCTGCGCAATCTAGCTTTTCACCATTTGCAACGGTTACTGAGTCCGTTTCTCTATACAACCTGACATTTTTCAATATATCCGTATTAGAGGTCATATGATTTGTAGCACCAGAGTCTATAAACCACTCAACACTAGTATTATCATTTGGTAAAAGTGCAGTTAAGGCAGATTTAGCCAATTTACTTTTTCTTTGAGGGCAATCTGGCCGCTTATGCCCTGGCTCTTGACATTCATAGCAAATAATAGGTTTCTGATCATTATCTTTTATTAAATTAGAATTAGATGCTTTACCCCTTTTATATGTTTTAAGCGCTGAAGTACTTGGTTCAGGCTCCATCTTCAAAGACTCATTTAACAATTTTCCTTTTACTAGGTCACTTGTGATTGTAATATTTGAATTTTCTAATGCCATCACAAGGGGATCGAACCTGCATCCTAAGCCACCGAGAAGAATAGCAGCAACACTGGCATCTTCAATTTCTTTTCCGACATCGGCGAGATCCTGGACGGTACTAATCACAGCATTTATGTATTTCTCTATATCATTTCCAAAATCAGTTAGTTTATATCTATAGAGCTGTCTTTCTAAAGCAAGCCGTCTACCCATGCCTTTTTCTTCATAAGCTGCCATGAGGGCGTCCCATGCTTCTTTAGCTGACTTAGCTTTACGAGCATATGTTATAGCCGCTCCGTCTAAACTAAGGCATATTTTAGCTAACGCTTTTTGATCATTAAAATCTCTAATTGATTGAGGAGTAGGTGTATTTTCACTGTACCCTATGATTGCCTCCCAGAGATTTTCATGAATAAGGTACATTCTCATTTTGAATTTCCACGTTGGATAGCCTGCCTTGTTAGAAAGAATAAATGATGGTGGCAAACCTGTACCACGAAAAACATGTTGTCTACCTTCACCGCTAGCTGCTTCAGTTTCCATCATTATAATATTCGACACGTTTTAATTTGCCTGGAAAAAATAACAGCTGTCCTCGTGCTGATAACGTTTTGTAGTTAATTTAAGCTATATAAAGAGCTATAAAGAATAAACAAGATGTTTCCACAAGTAAAGTATATTTTGAAGTGAAAAAAAATTGATAAGTTGTCACAGAACTCAATATTTCAAATATATAAAAGATTCGTTAATTTAAGACAATAGTAAACATGAAGGTTTACATACAACAGATTTAATAATTCACCCGTGCGTGGGGCGTGGCAACTAGTATAGTATAAAACTTGGAGTTTTGACGATCTCTTTATGTCAGTCTACTTTACGTACAGCAGTGATTCTTAATTTATGAATGCTCTACACAAGATTGAAGTGAAAAAAACTAGTGAAGCGTTCAGTTATCATTTAATTTTATTGTCTGTTTACTATCACACTAATATTATAAAGGCGAAAGTTTGTATGTGTGTGTGTGTGTATGTTTGTTACTCCTTTACGCTCAAACGGCTGAATGGATTCGGTACCAAGATAGCTTATACACTGGTTTAACATATAGGCTACATTTTATCCCTTAAAAGTGAAATGTTCCCGTGGGATAAGCAAATAATTAAAATACCTTGAATCCGCGGGTGAAACCGCGGGGCGCAACTAGTTACTTTATACAAAAAATTTAGTATATAGTCGAATTTTTAATTTTATTTATGGTAATTTAATTAATTGACAAACCAATACTCTATACTTTAGAATTCCCAGTGACACTGCAACTGATATGGGCAGCCGTGACGTTTAACATCAGCCTAACGATTAGCTAATCATGTTATTCATTAACAAAAATACCAATAAGAAATTAATCATCAGTTTAAAAATCAACACATTAATTAAACATAACAAATTAGCACTATTTATAATTAAATAAAAAATACAGTAAATATTGTCATTATGCATCTACACGCATAGGATGGTCGAAACTGGTGGATAGATCTTGGAAAACCAGTTTTCAGTTTAAAATGTTTAAATACAGATAAAACGTACTAGGTGGTAGGACTTTGTTGCAAAGTTCGTCTAGGTAGGTACCACCGCTTTGCCAGTTATTCTGCCGCCAAGCAGTAGTGCGCAAGCACTACTGTGTTCCGGTTTGAAGGGCACTGTAGCTAGTGAAATTACTGGGCAATAGAGACTTTATGATCTGATCTCACAGTTGAGTAATCTTATTACTAGACTGTGCTGATGTCTCAGAATGATGTGCGCAGTGCAGTGTCGCGCGAAACTCCGTGTTTTGGTTCTGAGTGACACTGTTCTGTTATGGGCGGCCGTGGCGTTTAACACCAGGCGAACGACTAGCTCGTCACAACATTCACTAATATAAAAATAAAAAAAAATAAAAAAAAAAAAAACGTCCCAAGTTCCAATGAACGTCGCAGAATTTTTGCAATATTGAGCTTTGGACAGTATTCACCTTGGTGTTGTTTAGACATTCTCGGGTCTTCCATCGGTCCTACGCAGGCAGTAGCCACAAACATAATAAAGGTCAATAGCTCTGCGGTTTTCATCGTTAAACCCAAAAGATACTGAAGCTGATCACATTGATAGATGAATAGGAACAGTCATAGGCGGAAGAAGTTCATTAAAATACCAATTAGGTGAGGCAAGGTGATATACGTTATGGGATTTTACTAGAAAAGGATATGTCATAAATTTCATATTTATTGCTATTGCTATTAAGTTCATATTCGTTATATAGTTTTGCTGATAGATTGAAGTGTAGTTAAACCTTTAGTGGAAGAATTTAGGAGAGACGCTACGTCGTTTGAATAGCAATAAATGTGTGGACATTTCACACAGCGCCATCTAGCCCCAAACTAAGCAAAGCTTGTACTATGGGAACCAGATCAGTGATACAATACTTATATACTTTTTGTTTGTAAATATATACATAGGATACAATATAACAACCAGATACAGAACAAACATCTATGTTCATCACACAAATGTTTGACCTGGGAATCGAACCCACGACCTGTAATTCAGGCGGGGATACTACCAACGAGCTAACGGGCCGGTCGAATGTTACTGTAATGATTTATAGTTTTCATTCATTTCATAAGTTCATTATTATCAATGCGTTGAATTCTAGACTTTTCAATCTGTGTTGATGTACCTATTGGATAATAAGGTCTATTTATAGCCTAGATTATAATCTTATCGCCCGAAATAAATAGTTTATGTTTCAATACGTTAATTTTGCGATTTATGTCGGATTTCTCCTGCGGTTATCCACAGTTCGGATTACATCACGCAAGGAACAGGTGAGGCCTGTCTGTAGGTATTACTGCGCTAGCTACAAAGTGGATGGTATTCATCATTATGGTAATTAATTAAAGTTTTAAATATTGATGACCGATTCTTCAGAGATTTGCGTGGTAAAAAAATTGCTTATAATTATAATGTAAGTAGCTAAGATAATCTTGGCAGAATAAAAACAATAGCATTACCACATTATTAAGTAATATTATGGACATTACAATTTTAAATATGACTTTAATTAGTATTTTTTTTTTTTTTTTTTTTACTTCAACCTTGTCTAGCATTTGACCACGCTCTCACCTGATGGGAAGTGACGATGCGATCGAAGGTGTAGCATGCTAGCCAAGTAAATACCTATTCACTCTTCTCTTGAACACGCCCGGGTCATATTTCGCCGGAAACACAGACGCTGGCAGGGCATTCCATTCCTTAGCCGTTCTAATTAAGAACGTTGAGTCAAATCGCTTGGTACGAATGGGTGGTATTTCGACCACAAAAGGATGGCGCTTAGCCGAGCGTCTAGTAGTCCGGTAGTGGAATGGTGATGGGAGAATTAGATCATGCAGTTCTTGAGCGCATTCTGTAATCGTGGTGTAATCTGTAAAAAACCGACAGACTTGCCACCTTACGTCGATGTGCAAGGCTCTGGAGCCTTTCACCAACCAAAGTGTCGTCGTCAATGAGCCTTTTGGCACGCCGTTCAATCGAGTCCAGAGCCTCAAGCTGGTACTTGGCAGACCCGTCCCACAGGTGGCAGCAGTACTCCATACACGATCGGACTTGTGCTTGATACAGATTTAGAAGCTGTCCAGGTGTGAAGTACCGCCTTACCTTGGACAATATGCCGAGCTTTTTTTGAAGCTACTTTGGCTATGGACTCGATGTAGGATCCAAAGTTTAGGTTTGACGTGAGATCAACACCCAAAAGCTCAAGATGATTTCCTAAACTTACAGATACACCACGGAATGAAGGAGCCAGATGGAGTGGGCTCTTTTTAGCAGTGAATAAACACGCCTGTGTTTTTGCAGCATTGAACCTAACCAAGTTAGCATCGCCCCAATCGGACACGGCTTTCAAAGCCAGGTTCATGCGCTCAACCATAGCCTCTCTCTCAATCCGGACGTCGTCACCACTGGCTCGGGCACTGGATGTGTATCTTTCAACAACAGTACTATCATCTGCATACCCAAAGGTACCGGGCTTTAGCAAATCATTGATGTGGAGTAAGAATAGTGTTGCTGAAAGAACTGACCCCTGAGGTACACCAGCATTAATAGCTAATTGATCGGAAGAGCAGCCATCAAGAACTACTCTAAGCGATCGTTCCCTCAAAAAGTCTGATATCCAAGTGCACAAACCAGCAGGTAGTCCGTAAGATGGAAGCTTATTCAGAAGACCGTCGTGCCAGACCCGATCAAATGCCTTAGGGACGTCTAGAGATACAGCAAGTGCCTCTCCATGCATCTCTAAGGCTACGCTCAATATGTGAGTGGCATACGCGAGAAGATCCCCAGTGGACCGGTTTCGGCGAAATCCGTATTGCCGGTCACTGAGGAGATCATTGTCTTCAAGGTATGCCAAGAGCTTGTTGTTAATTATACGCTCCATACTCTTACAGAGAATGGAGGTAATTGAGATGGGTCGATAGTTGGCAGGATCAGCACGACTGCCCTTCTTAGGTACAGGTTGTACGTTGGCTAGCTTCCAACTCATAGGGACTATTCCGGTGTCTAGAGAGAGGCGAAATAGGCGTGTTAGAATGGGAGACAACTCGGGTGCACAGCTCTTAAGTACAATTGCAGGTATACCATCGGGACCACTGGCTTTGTTCACGTCTAGACTGCGTAATGTTTTTAGTACTTCCTTCTGACGTATGCGTATTTCCGGCATGAAAACACCGCATTGTGGAAGGCAGGGAGGTACCTCATTAGCAGTATCTAAACGCGAAGCTTCTGCAAAGAGAGTGGCAAACAAGTTTGCTTTTTCTTTTGCAGTGTGAGCCAGCGATCCGTCTGGTTTCAATAATGGAGGCAGTGAGGATCGACAGAAGTTCGCTTCAACCGATTTGGCTAGGGACCAAAAAGCCTTACTACCCGCTGGGTAGGAAGCAAGTTTAGTCCCTATTCGACCAATATGATTGAAACGAGTCTTCCTTAATTCCTTCTTACAGGCCTTGGCGGCAACGTGAAAGGCTTTCTTCTTAGCTCGAGTGTCCGAGGCCTTGCGTTTTCGAGCGTCAGCCCATGCCAGATATGCCGCATGCTTCTGCGCTTCAGCACGTGCACATTCGGCTCCAAACCATGGGCTGGCTTTGCTGGTCACGGGCTTATCGGAAAATGGAATAAAATATTCCATAGCCCGACATACTACCTCAGTAACCGCATTTGCGCAGACCGTCGGATCTCCAGAAGAAAAACACGTTTGCCGCCAAGGATATGAAGCGAAGAAATGTCGCATCTCGTCCCAGTCTGCTAAGTTGTATCTCCAGACACGCCGATTGCTCTTAGGGCTTGGGTCAGGCGGGGAGTATACTGAAACGGACTTGACCAGACAGTGATCGGAGCTACCAATGGGTGAGGATACCGCCACAGAGTATCGGTCTGGTTCAGTCGTGAGCAGAAGGTCGAGGCAGTTAGCAGTGTGGCTATCAATATCAGGCACTCGCGTTGGCTCTTTAACAATCTGCGTTAAATTGAGCGCCAAAGCGAGCTTACGCGTCTCTCTCCCAGCGTGGTCCGTGATCCGGTGTGGGACTAACCACTCCTGGTGGTGAGCATTAAAGTCCCCCAGAACAACAAGCTGAGCCGAAGGATAGCGTTGCTGAGCCACATCTGCCGTTTCACTGAGATACTCCATTAGAAGAGTTGTCTCCCGGTCACCGCTATGGGATCTGTACACACCAGCATAGAGAATTTTCTCAATGCCGGTGTCCACAAGCACCCAAATCACCGAAAAGTGGGGATGTTCAAGGTTTCGGAGACGCAAACAGCAAATGTCATCACGGACGTAAACGCAGATACCAGCGCGTGGAAGGAAGCGGTTTTCCAAGATGAATCCTGGATAGTCCAGATATGCCGTGTCTGATGGACATCCTATTTGCGTCTCAGTCAAGAAGAGCAAGTGCGGTTTGTTGGTCTCCAGATGATGATGGACCGCTTGCAGATTTGAGTGCAGCCCACGAATATTTGTGAGGTGCACTTTAAGAGTGAGGACGTGCATCTGCCGTTTAAACTTGCTTAATTTATTTGACTTTTTCATAGTTGGGTGAGTTAGGTAGACAAGTAGGAAGTGGACGAGATATTGGGATGCTAACCCTCAGTAATAGAGAAGCTCCTACGCCAATGGAGAACTTGCGCGGAGACTGCGGGGACGCCCGAACCCCCCTGAAATTACCCACAAGTTCCTCACTTCCAGTCGCCAACTGGCCCTGTGGACAACCTCAGGATTTTACACAAGCGGTGGGGCAGCCTTTCGTAGTTGGCTAGACTACTACTTGGGCCCCCTACAACTTGCGGTCGGCCAGCAGAGAGCACCGTGCTTCGGATCCCGCTACCCTCCGAAGCAAGGTCTCCGACGCGAAAGCATCTCCATCACCAATACCGGTCTGCATACCCAACACAACTGTCCACATCTACTCGTCAGAACGGCTTCATTAGACATCACGATGGAACACGACGAGTCGCTTGGCATCGTGGTTTTGTCTAATGGGTGGTAACTAAGCCGGCGGCTAAGGCCTTCCACCAGTTATTTGGTTGCTCTTTTGGCACCACCCAGGGGTCACGTGTAGGGAAACTAGGGTTAAAGCCTACGGACGCGAGCAAACATAAACCCCCAAAATTAGTATTGTCTTATATGTATGTAAATATATTAAAGATTTTATTTATCACTAAGTAGATGTAGGTACTTACACATACGAGTAAAATGTCATAATTATTATATTATATATCGTTGGAAATATAACATTAATTATAGACTGGCCCGATAGCTCAGTTGGTAGTAACTCTGCCTACTTAGTTTGGGGCTAGATGGCGCTGATCAGAAATCAGCCCCAAACTAAGCAAAGCTTGTATTATGGGAACCAGATAACTGATACAATACTTCGATACTTTTTTGTTTGTAAATACATACATACATAGAATACAATATAACACCCAGACAAAGAACAAACATCGATATTCGTTACACAAATGTTTGTCCTGGGTAGGAATCGAACCCATAACCTACAGTTCAGAAGGCAGGGTTACTACCAACTGAGCTATCGGGTCGGTTGGAAGACGTCACTGCTCAACATAAGGCCTCATGCATAGTGATTGACAGGCTACTTACCTGCATCCAACGGCTCACCTCGAGTTTCACCAGGACGTTCGGTCCACCTAATGAAGGACTGGTTTATGCTACGTCTTACGGTTCGTGGTCACCATATCGAGTATCTTTCTTCCAGATCGGTTCTCGGACAATCTGTTATCAATTGAAGGGGTGAGAACAGAAATGGTTTAACTAAATTTTTCACAAAATGACTTATGGGTATCGTTAGATTCAGCGTGAAATTATCTTCAATAATACATTCTCAAAATACCGAAATGAGCTTAAATCCCGAGATTTTGAGTTTAAAAACGGTTTTTCTATCACAAGAATACAGTTCGCTTAGCATAAAAACATTATTATATTCATTTTATTATATTATATTTTTACAGTAATTGTATAAATTATTACGATATTTAGAATTTTAAAATAGAATTAAAACATTTTCAAGCAACTGAAACTTACATAAACCTTTTCTATCACCCTATAAGCACTCTACATTAAAATGACGCCGTTGACGTATAAAGTCAATTTTCTCGAAACTGTCAATTTGACAGTTAAACCCTTTTTATTCTCAACCCTTCAATTATATCTAACTGTAAAGTTAATTGCATGTTCTTATTTACAGGGGTAATCGAGGCTTCGGTTTTAGGTACCTTGCCTGTTGCTATATAATTCCAATTTCTATTGGTAATATTTATTAAGATCATTTTAATATTCTTCTTGCACCGGTGTGAATTGTGGGTGGTTTTGTAATATATTCATTACATACGCAACTGTAATAAATTATAAATATTGTAAAACACAGTAGAAAAAAAATACATCACTGTAAAGTTTCTTGTAACTTCTTCTCTACTTATCTATTTATATTTTCTGCTCTCTGTGCCGGATTGCTTGCACCAGTAGTGGGAAAGAGAACTTCTTTTTTAAAACTCACATATTGTACCTCATGGGCTTGGTATATAATATTTGACTTTGTAATTTTATATGATTAGTACAATTACTTAATTTTAAGTACATAATCTTATTTTTAGTTTAAAAAAAGCTAAAAATAGCCTATTTGCAATGAAATTGAGTTTGACATTGACTTTGAACATGTAACAGAGTCCAAACTGCTGAACCTATAAAATGTATTAATTAAAAGAATTTATATATGGGCAAAAGCTTTTTTTAAGGTTAACTATCACAACAATACTCCTAGCTACACCTCCAACTACAAAAACATTTGGACAGGCCAAATGCGTCATTAGGTAGGTCAGGTGATGTGGAAACGGTTCAATCCATTATAATAGGTATTAGTATGTAGGAAATTGTACATGTACGACTAGGTTTTTTTTATTCTACGAAATGACGTGACGAGCTAGTTGCTTGCCTGATGTTAAGCAACACGACTGCCCATATCAGTTGCAGTGACACTTGAAACTCTAAAGTATAGTTTCGTGTGACACTGCACTGCGCACGCCATTCTGAGACATCAGCACAGTCTAGCAATAAGATTACTAAACTGTGAGATTAGGTCATAAAGTCTCATTTGCCCAGTAATTTCACTAGCTACAGTGCCCTTCAAAATGGAACACAGTAGTGCTTGCGCACTACTGCTTGGCGGCAGAATAACTGTAGTTTTGAACCTATAGGTATAATACGTAATGGCGTGCAGCAAAACAATTTACGGATCCGCTGAATCCTAACAAATAGTAAATTATTTAGAAGCCCGATGAAGCGAATAGATTGATTGCTGTGATTTCTACTTACTCCTTGTTCATTTGTTGTTGTTATGGTAACGCCCAACGATCACATACAGAGATCCTGGACCCTGACTAGGATTCCCTATATCTTGGGACCCAAGAACTTCGAGGACTACGGTCCCACAACACCCAGATACAGTATGTAGTAATAAGTATTTGCGTTTTTTTTTCTGTGAAACTTTTCCTGTCGCGGGAATCAAACCCGCTACACCTAAACCACTTGGTTGTGAGCCAGCCTGCTCAACCACCACAACACAGCGGCTGTCAATGTTATGTAGAATTGTTCATTGTTGTTGTAGTTATAGAATGTTCACCATTTTTTGTATTTCCGTTGCTGAATAGACGCCGGTACTAAGAGCGATGACTCGTGGTGGACCGTGCGATGTTCAAACCGACGCAGCAAGGTTCAAATTCCGCTCGGCGCACTAATGACTTCATGTTAGGTGCGGAACTTGTACTCGGTTTTACAATGGTGAAGCAAAACATCGCAAGAAACTGGCGTGTTCAAGAATAACAAAATTAGAGAATATCTATCATCCACCAGCACGCAATAATTGGCCAGTGTAGTGGATAAATGGCCTACACTGTCTCTGTTCGTAAGTAAGTAATAAAATAAATAAATAAATATTTGTGAACTTAGAGAACCTATCCGCGGGTGAAACCGCAGGGCGCAGCTAGTGAGATATGTAGTTAGATATAATAATTAATGTAATAGAAACTAATAGTAATTACTAGTAAATGAATCTCATGATCAGGGTTGCACCTTGAATAGAATAGAATAGAATAAATAGAAAAACCCTTTATTGCGTATACCAACATAAAATAAAACTAGATATTATAGTACTAGAATAGGTAGCACAATGGGCGGCGTTATCACTAAAAGTGATCTCTTCCAGGCAACATTTGGATGAAACCTTTGATGAACCTGAATATCATGAGATTCAGTCGAAAAACTGCCGCGCATGCTCCTGAAGATCTTACTGCCTTACTAAAAGAAACACCGGTTGAGATTTTCAATTAAATCTCTCGATATTTATGATTTTCATAGCATCTGCTTCGCGCAATCCACAGAAATATGTAATGGAAAAACTTGAATCATAAACGGGATTTGACCCCGCATCCATCCATCCCTAAAGCCCGAACATGCTTTACTGAAGCTACCGTGACAAGTAATCTCGTCAAATTTTCCTTTACAAATTAATCTGTAAATCTCTTGATTGCTATCCGTTTATTACAACCTACTATTTATTATTACTACATTTATTTATCAAAGACAAAGCTTGTAACAGATAACGGTTAAAAGGTTAGATAAACACTTAGGTGCCCTTGTAGAACTCAATAACATTTCATGTGCTATAACGTGGAATTAACGTTAACTATTTCGTAATTGGCGAGCTAATTAACATTTTTCCATCGCTGATTTGTGTTTGTTTGGTTCCAACTACTCGGTCTCTGAACTTTGTCGGACAAAGAATTTTATTTTAGGATATACAAAGGAAACTATTTATCAAGGCCAGAATAAAAATGTTTTATATGAAGGTATAACAAATAAACTAAGACACTGACACATTATTTCGCTCAGACTTCTGGTTATTATGTACAATAGATAAGTAGAATCATACATTTTTAAGTTTTTATTTTATTTTTCTTTTCTTTTAATCTATGTCTATATTTGTTTAGATAGATAGATGGACTCTTTATTGTACACGCAAAATAATAATGTTCCTTTTTAAGTTAACCATGTAGATATAAAGGTGGTATAAATATGGTATAACTGTTGACCTTAGGCATGACTTGCCTAATAAAAGCTGTGCTGTGTACCAGTTACCAGTTATATAGCGACCAATTATTTAGTAGTGGATGAATGGCCCACACTGTCTCTGTTCGTAAGTACCATTAGATCCTAGTAATAAAATAAATAAATAAATATTTATGGATTTAGAGGAATTACGCTTATTTCTGTTTGTGGGTACATTTCACACAACGTCATCTAGTCCCAAACTAAGTAAAACTTGTATTATGGGTACCAAATAACTGATACGATACGTAACAATTCAATACAATTATATTGTAGCAATTCTCTCACCATGTGGAGTACTAATATTACCAATAAACAATAGTATTTTAGGAGAAGCCAAAGCTAATGTTAAACTCGTCTAATTGCCGTCATCGAATATACTCCAATACCTCGTGCCAGTAAACATTCCAACTTTAGCTGAAAGTTTTTTGTTGTGTCCTAAATACCCTTTCGTAAGAATGTGTCGTCAGTATAACGAGATCTTGAAGGAACACCACAGCTCAATTGATATTTTTCACCAAAAACTACCAAAATTTAAAAAGACGTTTTAGATTTCTGAACTTTGAATGTTTGATTATATTGCATTTAAGATACAAATCGATGCTATATAAATATATATAACTTTTACTAACTAGGTACTTATTTTATAGTTTGTTAATCATGTTTTGGGATGTAACCTAGCTCAAAATATAATTTTTTCTCTGGCTTTTGTGTTAGTTGTATTCTGTTTTATGTCCCAAATAAATAAAGAAATATCTTCAGTAATATCTGCAGGTAGCTTATTTCATATTTTATATTGTTTTTTTCTTCTTGTACCGCTTTTCCCTTGCCCTCTACACATTTTCATCATCTACCTTTTCCTAAATCGCTAAAACTTATAATGCGCCTATAACCCCTAAGACAATGCCATGTGATAAATATAATCTAGATTCTTCTATGTCTATCTATTTAGATTCGTTTGAACAAAATGCAGAGGTACCTTTTATTTGTTGGACCATTTAAACCTTCTGATATCAAGGTCTCAGAATTAAAAGTCTAGGTAACTTACTAAATTAGTCTACTTATGCAAATAAAAAAATCACATATAATATAAAAATGAATATCTGAAATACATACCTACATAAAAAAATAACTTGCAATAATATTTATAATATTTTTATTCGTAGACCAGTTTTTTAGACCTTCGATCCTAGGACCTTGAGATCGGAAGGCTGTTCCTCTACCTGCATAATAAAATTATAATTACAAGTATTAATGTTATTCATATGTATATAATAATAACGCCCAACGATCACATACATAGATTCAGGACCCTAACTAGGATTCCCTGTGTCTAGCGACGAACTACGAGGACCTCAGGACTCAGAACAAGTATTTGCGCTTTTTTTTCTGTGCACAAATATATGTCCTGCCGCGGGAATCAAACCCGCCGCCACCAGGTTCTGAGCCGACCTGCTCAACCACCACACCACAGAGGCTGTCTAAATAAAAAAGAGCGAATTCTGTGATTTCATTATGCAACGCCTCCATTGCAGTACAGGAAATGTGAAAGTTTGCCCAAATATTTCAGAGATCAGTTTGAACAAGACAATTCGACCAGACAACTAAAGACTTCGCCTCGGTACGACTCTGCCACAGACACGGAAATTCTGTACATGTAATGATTGTACTACCGAGATCATCATACCAGACTGTCAAGGCTAATAAACCCTCAATCCTTCAAGTCAGTCGAATATACCAAGACAATTCGACCAGACAACTAAAGACTTCGCCTCTCAGGAAACCGGTAATACGGGTACACCCGTCCTGATTCCAATGCGCTTTTTCTCTGACATAATGTTATGTATGTCTGTGCTAACTTTAGATTATGAGTCTGTGGGGCAAATTGTCAACTATTATATGTATATTCTGTGACCTCGTGTAATATATTATACATGTGGATAAAGGCAGGCAGGTGTATGCGTAAGAGAGCCTTAATTATTGTGAATGTTGAGTATGTACGTTGTTTGTATATAATTTTTGTTTTACTTTCTTACTAACATAACAGCCTTATTAATAAACACGAACTAGCTTTAGACTAGTTACACCTTTTGTCTCTTTCGATCCAGCTAAATATTCCAGTAGCAAAAAACGGACAAAAGCTGAAGTAACTAATCCGATCCTGTAATATATACGTTTATTAGTTTATTTCATTATCATTGCATTATTATTAATAAGGCTATAGATGATTACTAACACTAAAAATTGTTAGATAGTCTGTAATCTCCACAATCCTGTATATTGTAGTGGTAACACTACTTACACTATGGTTTTCTAATATGGTTCTATTTCCGTTGTTGCTCTCTCTCTCCCCCTTACCGTTGTGTCGTCTACTTGTGTACTGTGTCCGTCCAAATTTAAATCTATTAATATTTCGAGTTAATCATCATAAATATGTCAATAATTATTCTTACGAATGTTGCCTTGCATGTACAGAATATTATATGCTCAATATTTTTGTGTGCTACTTTTATTTAATAAAAGTATTGTTCGCCGCACCACGCAGTTTAATTGTTCGGCTTGCCACGGATCTCCTATGCACCAATATAAGTAGGTGTCATTATAACAAGAAAAATAAGCTAAAATAACCATAGGATTTGTTTGTCCAATAATAAGTTATTTTTTTTACAACACAAATACTTCGGAACCGATTTGAAAAAAAAAATTGTACACCGATTACTTATTCAGTCATCACCAAGTCCATCACGGAACATAAAAAGCTAGCATTCGCTATTATATTAATATTTTGATTAATAATAATTAATAAAAATATTTCGAGTAGTATAAATGTTGTTCAATTATGTATCGGCTTTTAAAATCATTATGCATATAACATTCCAATGTAATATCGATGTAATATCAATAAATGATCCTTAAATAGCACCAATTGTTTAATAGTTTAAAATATACGCAAAACACTTGTTCAAGCCCGTTATTAATAAGTTTATACACAAATAGGTGATAAAACGGCTATAAAATTTAATTTATGAGTGAGTCTAGCAGCTGATCGTAATTCAAAGTTTTTGTACATACTTAGCATTTTGCTTAAGTATAAAATATTTACTATTATTTAATTATATCTATCTCATATTATGATATAAGCAAACAACTTTTTCACCTCACTGACTCGAAATAGATTCACTTGAATAATTGCATTTTCAGAGGCGCCAGTAAATTACAGGTCAATTTAGGACTCGTAGCCCTCGTAGGTAGGTAGATAGCATACAAAATATTTGCATGCTAGCAGATAAATTGCACTATTGGAATCAGACGTCGAAGGTTTTTTTTAAGTTTGTGTCATGAAAAAAAATATTTTCTGACCCTTACTTAGAAACATGGTTACTGATTCTTGAGTTATAAATTGTTTTTTTTTTGGTTATTAATACCCAGTGTTGGTACTTACCTATCTGTACGTGCCAACGTTGTTACATTATACTTAATTATAATTTTAATGCTGTTTTACCTAATTTCATACGTCTGTCGCAAAATTGTAAAAACTTTATGACTACATTTTTACATAAAATAATCTTAATGTTTAATAATGTTTTTCTTGATGTTAATAGCAAAAATAATTGAGGTAAAATATATCCAAACTTTTGAAAACTTGTAGAATGTTAAGTCGTTTATTTAATCAAAATAAGTTATTAACTAAAAGGTTTTAAGTCAATTAAGAATTAAAAATACCCTGCATATAATTAAAATTTTAACTTGAGCGATCGTCTACAATATAAAAAAACAACAATTCCTTTAATGATTAAGTTAATTTTAGGTACATAAATACTTACCTGGAAAACTTGACTTGTCTTGACAGTGATTGGAGGGCTCGACAAAAAAAGGTATCACAATGTTATTCAAATAAAAGCAAAAGAAATCTTTTTGAAAGGTATTATTTACATATACAAAAATTCAAAAGGTCAAAGTCATGCCAATTCGTTACATTTACATTGTGGTTACATTTTTTTATTATTACCTACGCAATATGAGAGAGAGAGAGAGAGATGCAGTTAGTAAATCTATTGCCTTGGGGGTTTCGATACCTTCTTAAAATGTGCATTGCCCTATACAATAAATATCCATAAAATGGAGTAGCTTCTTATCTGGCACACTTATTTTGCTTTTTTTTCATACAAACTATGAATGAGGTATCTATATTTTTGAAGAAGAAGGAATGATATCATTGATATAAATGTAAATATAATAACAAATAAATAATCGTATCAATGAACTACCATTCAGAGTTTTGGCGGGAAAACGAAAAAGATCGCGTCGCCGCATTGTATTATTTTCCAAAACTTGTGTTATTTTCAGTGCTAGTGCATAAAATTGGTGGCATTCTATTCGTTAAGTGCTGGATTACAGGCATGAGTGTGGGAAAGTGGTATAATGAAGGTGAAACGTTTCTTTTCGTTTTGTTTTCAAAACTCCATAGAAGCTTCTGGTAAAGTTACCACCACTAGGAGTATGACTTGGCTAGACTAGACTATGACTTAACTTGATGACTTGTACTGTGACTTGACTTGACACGTTATATAATATTAATTAACATGAGAAATTATCAATTACTTGACACTGGCTAAATACATAAAAGTGTGGAGCCATTACAAAACAAAAATAAACTACCATTTGTGCCGATACTAAGAAATACTATTATCTATTCTGTGGCAATACGCAGTTCGGAGCGAATTTCCCGAGGCCGATTGGCGAAACCGCTTCCATTGCTCAATGCATCCGAGCCGCGGTCAATTATAATAATAATTATATAACTTGAATGAGTATCTAACAACACTACCAAGTATATTAAACAAGTAACTGTGTCACGCGGCTCCACTCGCGTGGGCAGAATTTTCCAGAACGAATGATTCTCAATTTAAAAAAAAAACGATCGGTAACTATTTGTGAAGATACGTTTGAGTTTGAAACGCTGTAGCTAAAAATTGTTTAAACTTACTAAAACGATTAGAATTTAATTACATGCTTAAATTTAATTTAATTTATTTTGTGATGTTTATGCTACATTAAATTAATGTCTACAGTAATCGTAACTGTAGGTGGCCGTGATCTTTACGGTGTGGAAATATCCTATTTTTCTTGCCTGTATTACGCACATTTTAAGTCAACACGACAAACATTTGTAGGTAAATAAGTAACAAAAAATATACCTAGGTACTTATACCGTACCGCATGATGTTAGCTAAGTTTTGAATTAGGCAATTAAGAAGTACTGTTGGCTTGGTTATGTGATCGCTAAATTGAATGAATTTCACTTTATGTACTTTATGGACAGATTTAGGTAGGTTCTTTAAGGATCTTCCTTAGTATAAACTTTACCTAACTTTAGTCTTCAAAAATAAAAAAAATAAAATTGTAAAATTAGACGAACTTACCTTAAGTGAAGTCCAATTTTAATTTTATGAACGATGATCTGAAATATAATTACCCACCCATCCCTGTATGCCGTTTCTCTTCATACCCTCATAATAGGCAGGAGGACAAATCAACGCTTCAGTTTAAGCTGGACTTAGAAAGAAAAGCCCAGTTTAATCCGAAGGCTGTTTACTCCTGTCTCTAGAGTGTCAAATTAGGGCTGTCAGGGCTGAACCACAGAGTACAGTATTTTATTTTATTTTTATGGCTTTAAATTAACGCGATACTAACGAATAGCGAAAGAGATATTACTATTATTTATTATTATAATTTTTTTTTCTTTTCTGTTTTCAAGATATGGTGGATTTAGAATCAAAAATTGAGATGTGTGACCAAAATGCTGGCACTTATTTGGCACAAACGGGGCAATGCTGCCAGCATATTGGGTATGCTAGCTATTTGTAGTGGGAGCATTTAGATTAGACTGTCTCAGTCTAGTCAGAATACAGTCCAAATGGTTTGTGTAGTGTATTGTAGTTAGTTGCATGTAGTATTTATTGATTACTTTAAAAAAACGATTGGGCTTTAAACCACACGACTGAAGTAAAACTTCTTTAGTTTAGCTCCATCTATCGTCCAGTATAACTTTATGTCGCCATGTTAATTCTCATTTTACTGGACAGACAAACATAATAATACACTTTTTTTTGTTATGATTACAATGGAGATCTATGTGAACTAACTTCCGTTCGCTTCGCATTCACCAGCTTACTTCCCCAAGTCAAGCGGGCGTAAAGAAGTTTTACTGCAAAAAGTACGTTGACCTTTTTCAGTTCTATAAAGATTGTTGTATGTAATATTGATACTATGCTTTATATTGAAAAATATATGCAAAATGTTGTCAGGTCGAGTTTTTTAGAAGATGGCGCGTATTCTTAAGCACGATGATCTCACTCGGGTGATGCAACATGCAATACTGTCTCTCTATTGGTTCATCTTCAATTAAAAGTCGCACAAAATATAACAAGTTTACGATTAAGATACTCAAAAAATAGTGACACTAATACATTTGTTTAATACATTTATACATACATACATTTGCATAATGGTAGCCGGGATCAGGAGGGTGATCACGAAACTTTGATTGCATTGCAACAGGAGAAATTTCTATACTAACTATGCACATAAACTGCGTATTCAAACTGTCAAATCCATACAAATTTGCGTTTCTATTGGTTGTAATTGAGTTACGTGATCGCCTAGATGGACTGTGTTGTCCTGACTTTTATTACTGACTTATTGTAGGACATATAAGATTTTTTATTGTCTTTATATATAAAACAAAGTCAGTTTGTTCGAACAGGCAGAACCGATTTTCATGGTTTTTTATTTATTGTATTTGTCTCCGTCCCGAATAGCCGAATAACTATTAAAAACATTGGAAAAAAATACTAAAAAATTAAAATAAAGTTACTATCCACGAGTGAAAATTTATAATAAATAAAAACTACAAATTAAAAAAACCCGAGATGAGAAAGCGCCCAGAAAGCTGGCAACATTATCACGTTAAATGGCAAAGCTTATTTTTTGTGCAAAATAAAAGCCATCATTCTGATCACCTGAGACTTCCACCAAACTTTTGGCCAGGTTCTTATATATGTCTGTCATTGTGAACAAAGTATCCTTGATCAAAGTTCCTTCTATTGCAATTGGTTAAGAAACTCAGTTGCAATCGAGGGCGGAAGAAGTAGGCAATTACAACCACATTGAGGAAATCATCACTAGTGGGCTTATTTACTATTCTATTAGTATTAGGTGGTAGGACTTTGTTGCAAAGTTCGTCTAGGTAAGTACCACCGCTTTGCCAGTTATTCTGCCGTCAAGTAGTAGTGTGCAAGTACTACTATGTTCCGGTTTGAAGGGCACTGTAGCTAGCAAAATTACAGGGCAAATGAGACTTTATGATCTGATCTCACAGTCGAGTAATTTTATTACCAGTCTGTGCTGATGTCTCAGGATGATGTGCGCAGTGCAGTGTCGCGTGAAACTCTATCTTTTGGGGTTCCGAGTGACACTGTTCTGTTATGGGCGGCCGTGTTGCTTAACATCAGGTAAACGACTAGCTCGTCACATCATTCACTCATATAAAAAAATAAGAATATAGTATCTACAGACGGTGACGGTTAATACTGGTTATGGTTATGACAGACTTCAATTGAGTACTTAAGTTGTGACGCTGAGTTTACGTCACTAAGTATTCCAACTTAAGTTATGCATTATAATGAAATACCTACGTTAACCAAGGAAATGTTCTTTGTTTTAATAAGCTTGTCTGCTTGATACCTGTTATAATTAATAGTTGGAAAATTACTAACGCTCAACGCGTGGCGTCTCGTCGTGTTGCTGTTGCGTAAAGACACTCGGAGCGTTTTGTAACCTAGTACCTACATAGTAAGCTGTAAATTTCCTCGGCTTATTGTTCAATGAATGCTACTTGGATAATTCCAAAGAGCATTCATTGAATTGAGATTCATAAATCGCCTTTTAAGCACAGTCAGGATAAACACCCAACGGTGCACTTCGTTTTTAGTGCTTGGCAGCTTAGCTAACCAATATCTTTATTAAAAATCAAGAAGTACTGGGATGAGATTTTTTTTCAAGCTATTTAGATTTTATAACCAAACTACAGAACCAATTTTGATGAAATTTCTATGGAATCAATTTGAGTGTAAATAATTAAATGAAATGAATGTAAATAAAGTGTCAAAACAGTTTATAAATGACGGACTTTTGGGGTAACAAAAACATGCGAACAGAAAACTAAACAATACCTAAGACAACTTCGTCACTTATGTCCGTATTACAGAAAGATGCCAGTCATCGATCGGTGCTCAAGCAGAGATTTCATTCATGAAGTGATCAATTAGTGAATGAAATCTCTGCTTGAGCACCGATCGATGACTGAGCATCGTTCTGTAATACGGACCTTTAGTATCAGGTGAGTTGTTGTCAAACGCATGCCATTTTACCATTTAAATAAATCATGAATCTGCTTCGTTGAAATCGGTTAAAAATTGTGAATTTATCAGCGTGTTCGATGCAAATTCGATGTATAAAAACGACTACTAAATACATTAGTACCCATATGACGTAAGCCCAAAGAAGTACCTATCCATCACGCATTTTCCTTTTGACCACCGCACACTGCCCTCTCGGTCTGCACTGATTGAATATCATCACACTTTTTTGTGTTTAGACGTTTACATGGGTACCTACTTCATCCACAATGGAGTTGTAACATCCACGATGACTAAACCAGGTATCAAGACATTGTTTATGTTGTTTTTTTTTTATCACAACAATCCGTTCCAAAGTTCATTGAGTTTTATCAAGCGGAATTGGGGTGGCGGCGTGATCGTCACGTGAAATGGTGCTGTATCGATTGATATATAATTATTAAAAGTAAATACTGATAACTTAATAGTAAACTAATAATATAAAGTTCAATATGTGCTTATATAAAATACATTTACTTTTATTCATTTAATGACAGATATCAATTTTTTTCATAATTACCATAACACTTGTGAAAATAAGATTAACATTTTTGCAAATGTATGTCATTTTCAAATGACTCATTATGCCTGTAGTTCATGGGCCTAGGACTTTTTAAGTTACACGAATGGACAAACAAGCTGACAACGAGTACTCCATCTTGAAGTACTTTTTTTTGTTTGGTTTTGGCTCCACACTTTTGTGTATTTAGCCAGTGTCAAGTAATTGATAATATCTCAAGTTAATTAATATCATATAATGTGTCAAGTCAAGTCACAGTCCAAGTCATCAAGTTAAGTCATAGTCTAGTCTAGTCAAGTCATACTCCTAGTAAAGTGGTGGCAATTTTACTTGAAGCTTCTATGGAGTTTTGGAAACAACACGAAAAGAAACGTTTCACCATCATTATACCATTTTTCCACACTCACGCCTGTAATCCAGAACTTAACGAATAAAATGCCACCAATTTTATGCACTAACACTGAAAATAACACAAGTTTAGGAAAATAATACAATGCGGTGACGCAATCTTTTTCGCTTTCCCGCCAAAACTCCTTGAAGTACTTATTAGATAGTTAGGTATCGGGAGGGTTGACGACAGCCGCGTCATGGCGTGTGTATGGTGGTTGGTGCATACCTACATCATTATTATTGCAGTAAAACTTCTCAAAGCACCTTTGACTTGTGGGGTAAGCTGGCGAGGCGAACGGAAGTTGAAATTTGTTGCTTAACGTAGTGTAGACCTCCATTGTCAACATAAAAAAGTAAAAAAGTTGTATTTTTTTTATGTTTTGGCTCCACACTATTGTGTATTTAGCCAGTGTCAAGTAATTAATAATTTATCAAGTTAATGATATTTCACGCATATATGTGTCAAGTCACAGTCGAAGTCATCAAGTCAAGTCATAGTCTAGTCAAAGCCATACTCCTAGTAAAGTGGTGGCAACTTGAAGCTTCTATGGAGTTTTGGAAACAACACGAAAAGAAACGTTTCACCATCATTATACCATTTTCCCACACTCACGCTTGTAATCCAGCATTTAACGAATAGAATGCCACCAATTTTATGCACTAACACTGAAAATAACACAAGTTTTGGAAAATAATACAATGCGGTGACGCAATCTTTTTCGCATTCCCGCTGTAGACGATGGGATGAGGATGTGGTCACGAAGAGGCGGAAAGTAAGTGCAAATGAAAAATAATAAATTAATATTATGAGGCGCCCGTACGTCAGTCGAAGCTATATAGAACTGTTGTTGTTTTAAAGGTGACGTACGGACGCTAAGCTTTATTTAAAAGAATATGTAAAAAGGTAGGTTGCACTTGTCCTGAAGGTCTGTAGTCAACACTCCGCCCAGTATCCCAGTATCAGGGATACTCTACTGGTTTAGGACAAGTGCCAGCCGTGTAGTTAGGTCCTGTGAGCTTTTATTCGCCTGTACCTGTAGGTTGGGCTGAAATCGCCACCTCCATCAAAAACTAGTATTTTATAATCTTTATGTAGTTGAAGTTTGCGAGCATAAGTATGGTTAAACAAACGGTATACTCGAACTGGTTTATGGTATGTAGAATCATATTTCGAAATGCTAGATGTTTTCTTATTTCTGTCTTCAACCTTCTGCTGCCGGCGGAAGGAATTACAATGGGAACCTGCCATCTGAGCGTTTTTATCCTTCCATGGTAAGCCGACGCATGATCTTTTCACTAATTCGTGCATCTTTTCGTTTCGGAGTTCCGTGTATATCGCATGGTCTTGAATGAACCACCACCAACTAGTATGTGCATAGGTGAGTATAGATTTGTGTAGCATATTGGTGCTGAGCTCGCGTGCGTCTGTGTGCGTAGCTCTTGAAGCGTGAGCTGTTGCAACAATGCAGGCGCGGTGCGGCTCGCTGTGCGCCAAGGAAGGGCGCTGTACCGCTGATGCTGTCGTCGTTGTGCACTCCCATGAACAATTATTGGTATCACGTCGTGCTGGGCAGACGCCATGGATGCACCATCCTAATGGTGCTGACGTTGCGCACGGCTCATTTTCGTTCCGAACGATAGTTTTTATTGGCGCAATTAAATGGTATTTGTCCTGTCCGATCAATAATTTTGGTTTTACATTTTCAACACACGGCAATAAATTTTTCAATTGATTGATGTGTTCATCATTCCGAATGTCAATATCTGTCAATTTTTGAATGGGTAAATTTAGATCGCAGAGTTTTTGTGCACTGAGTTTGCATGACTCGTTGTTTGAGTTTGTGATCTCAATCTCTACGTCATTATCGTTTTGCTGGTTTATTTGCTCGGATGCATGACTTTTTTCAAGACACTGCTGTATTTTTTCTGTTGAACTGACTTCAGGTCTATTGCATCTACGATGACTTTTGGCTGATCGACTTTCCAAATCTGCTAGTTTAGCGGCAAATCGCTTTGCGATAAGTTCTCTGTCTATATTGGCCTGAGCTTCAGCGGCTTCTAACTCTAAACGCCTCCGTTGAGCTTCTCTAGATTTAGCAAAACGTTGAGAATTTTGGCTTATGGACAATTTCAAATTTAAAGTTTTTTCGAAAATTTTGGTAGCGGAAATCGATACATTTGGTTTTTGTGGTTCTAATACCTCGAATTGTACCTGTGGCGCAGAGTCTTTCATTACTTGGCTTTCCAGTTGTTTCCTCCTGGTGCTACGTGTTTCCATTTTGGTGCTATCGGCAAAATAGCGGTGCGGTGGTGGAGTAACAAACATTTAATTAACTCTTCCGTGATGATCCATCCGGCTCGAAGGAAATTTGTAGACGATGCGATGAGGATGCGGTCGGAGGCGGAAAGTAAGTGCAAATGAAAAATAATAAATTAATATTATGAAGCGCCCGTACGTCAGTCGAAGCTATATAGAACTGTTGTTGTTTTAAAGGTGACGTACGGACGCCAAGCTTTATTTAAAAGAATATATAAAAAGGTAGGTTGCACTTGTCCTGAAGGTCTGTAGTCAACACCCGCCAAAACTTATTTGTATTATTTGGTATGTCCGGTAAAATGACAATTTACAACTGTCAAGATGGCGACATTAACATTAAACAAAGTTACACTGGCCGATAGATGGAGCTAAAATAAATAAGTTTTACTTCAGTCGTGTAGTCTAAAGCACACTCATTTCTTTTAATAATGGTCAGGTGGGCTGGAATCCATGCAGTTGGAATGTATGTGTACATAAACGCCACGTACTTAGGAGCCTAGTCGTAGTGCCAAAAAAACCGTTTTACAAAAAAGATTATGATGCGGAGTTTAAGCTTACTAAAACGTACAGTTAAAAAGTTACGTCAGGAGCACAAAAAAAGACAAAGGAATTTAGCAACTTAAACGACTGATTTTTTTAGAGTGCATGTTGAAGAATTTTGTCTGACATGTTATTATCATTACATTTTGTTTATGTCAGCAGCGGGCGGAACGTCTGGTAGGGCTTTTATATATGTCGGCAGGAAACGGGTTTTGCGTAGGTTGCAACCTATATAACTATAGGCCTTCAGCATGTCCACACCGCGCCGTGTCTGGAACAAGAATAATCCGTAGTACACCGAGCAGTCCCTTTTTATAGCCAGATGGTTGGGGGAGCAATGATAGTTGCCGATGTTGCCACTTTAATAAATTTAAATGCCACCACAGGGTAAATTACGGTACTGCCCGCTGCGCATAGAGTTTATAACTGGACGTTGCCGCCGTCATATACGTATGGAAGTCGTAAATCGCAACTAGAATACTGATCATATATATTATTATTATGACTGCTAAGATTATATAATTATAATAAATAGTATGTTGTTGACTCATGAAAAAATGTGCATTGATTAACGCACTAACGTATAATAAATACTACATTCCTAATCATAATACGTATATCTAATGTCTACGTTGCGTATGTTTATTGACCCCATCATAGACATAGTTAGAGATGTATAATAAAACTCTTAGACGAGTTTGATTAAACTGGTTTGAATATCATATAAACTGTAGGCAATTTTTTGTGCACCTGCAATTTTGTGACGATAGATGTTCTTACTTTTTTTTTTAATGTTAAGGAATGACGTGACGGGCTAACCGTTCGCCTGATGTTAAGCGACACGGCTGCCCATATCAGTTGCAGTGTCACTCGCATCTCTAAAGTATAGAGTTTCGCCTGACACTGCACTGCGTACGTCATCCTGAGACGTCAGCACAATCTAGTAATAAGATTACTTCACTAGCTACAGTGCCCTTCAAACCGGAACACAGCAGTACTTGCACACTACTGCTTGGTGGCAGAATAACTGGCAAAGCGGTGTTACCTACCTAGACGAAATTTGCAGAAAAGTCGTACCACATAGTAAAAACTTACTTCTTTTTTATGACAGAGTATCTTTTTTACTGGCTTTTTCATCGAGTTTTTGTGTGTCTACATAATAGGGTTTACGCAAGATTGTTTTTATATTATTACAGAAGTTCCATTTTTGTATTTACTCAGTTGAGTGCGAAATAAATAAAAACGCCCTTGATTTTGATTTACTTCCGATTAGCTCCTATTTCTATAAACATAGTTAGCTTGAATAATTATAGTCTATTATGTCGTAACGTCCGGAAAATCTACTTCCGCAATACTTAGTTTAGCTAGCGCTGTTTGTCTTGGCAATATTGAACTTTAAAGACAAGATTACTTAATAGATGTCATACGAAATACTAATACCATAGACCTAGACTAATAATAATAATAATAAACACTTACATAAATATGCAAAAAGTTGCCATACTTAACACATGCAGAATAGTTAGAAAATTTCTACAGGAGGATTCAGTAACCCAACCGATGACAGAACATACAGCACACTTGGTTTAAACCCGTGGGCTGTATTAAAATTTACCAAAGTATTCCATTATACTTTGAGAATGAAATAATAATAATAACGCCCAACGATTACATACATAGTTCCCTAGCTAGGATTCCCTGTCTAGGGATTCAGGAACTACGAGGACCGAGCTCCTAAAACACCCAGACACAGAACAAAAATTAGCTGTATTTTAGCGAATATTTTCTTAAGCCTACCTATTTTTACACGCTTTGGATTTTTAGTAATTAGTACTATTATTTATTCTGTACTGCAGTCGATTGGTGCTGAAGATTTCTTTATGTAATAAATGACGGTATGATTTGTCGTTCGCCTGATGTTAAGCGACACGACTGTCCATAACAGTTGCAGTATCACCACAAACTCTAAAATATAGTTTCGTATGACACCGCATTGCGCACGTCATCCTGATAGGAATCAGCTCATAAACTTCATAAACTTTATAGTCTCTTTTGCCCAGTAATTTCGCTAGCTACAGTGCACTTGAAACCTGAACGCAGTAGTGCGAAAACTTGGCGGCAGAATAACTGGCAAAGTGGTGGTACCTACCTAGACGAGTTTTGCAGAAAAGTCCTACCACCTAGTAAATTCATGCGAAAATTATCATTTTTATGAATGAATTGTAGACTCGAGCTCCGATTCCGGACTAAGCGGCGTTTCTGATTACTATTAATTAGTGGCAAAACTTGTCATATAAATTTATTTATTTGATTACTTACATAGATTTGGTACTCAAAGTAACTTAAAATATCCTCTGACAAAGGTATTTGTTATGGCAAACAGTAGCCTAATCCTATTAATACTAAAGCCTATTAATATTAATTGACAGCCTCTGTGATGGGTGGTTGAGCAGTTCGGCTCATAGCCTGAAGGCGGCGGGTTCGATTCCCGCGACAGGACAAGTATTTGTGCATAGAAAAAAAAGCGCAAATACTTGTTCTGAGGCGAAATTTTGTGTTTGTGTGAATGTTAGTTACCATTAATCTACGTAGATACTTTACCAATTTTGATAAAATTTGGAATGCAGATATCTACGCTGGATTAACATAGGATATTTTTTATCTGTGGCTTAAACCAAACTCAAACATGTACTTACATTAACTAGCTAAGCAAATCCAGTTGTTTTAAATTCACTCATTATCTCGACCAACTCTGCTTAGACAATCTCAACAAAAAAGAGCATAAAAATGATTCCGTTAAATTACGGACCGTTTGACAAGAGGGAGTACCGAGATGATATTGAGGTCGAACCGTTTTTAAATTCGCAATAGTAGATCATGCGATCTATTGAACGGTTTAAGGCGGATACAGACATTACAAGGCATGCGCGCAGGGCCCGCGTCACATGCTTCGTAATGTGAGGACCTTAATAGTCGGTGCGAGGCAAGTGAAAATTCATATGAGGACGTGCATTGCGTGTAGGATTACCAACATTTTTTCAGCTAAATATAGTATTTTTCAATACATTTCTAAAAAATTTAGTGTAATGTAGACAAAACATTGTAGATGCGTTCGTCCAGAATTCAGTCACACGAAATTGCCTCACTCAAAATTTAACGAACTTTCGCGTTAATTCGACGGATCAGGCTGAAATTTGGCATGCAAGTAGATGTTATGACGTAGGCATTCGCTAAGAAAGGATTTTTTGAAATTCAGGGTGAAACGGGTGGTTGAATTACTTTCCCATAGGCCACGCCGCGGGCGAAGCTGCGTACTATATATTTTAATACGGTTAGCAACCCTTGTTGCGAGGCGCCCGCTGCTTTTGCCTCGTAGTGTCTGTATCCGCCTTTAGGTTCAGGCAGAAAATGTAGCCATCTGTGCTTTGTATAATGGATTATTAGGTACCACCCACGAACGTGGTAAGTTGATAACATTTATGCTTAATCGCCTATTCCTATCTCAGAAGATTTTGATGAGGTTAACAATATAAGGTTACGTCATTCATTCATTCAGTTAAAAAATCTGATTGCATCGTTAGTCTACATACTATTAAGCCATAAAAAAATAAACTACTCCTAGTACTTTTATTATTATTATTATTGTATATGTAATAGTATATATAGTATATGTATGTAATAAGTAGGTATTTACCACTTTTGTAGAATCGTTCTGTTACTTTCTTGGATTTGGACTATATTATTGGACTATATGGTGGTTTTGCTGAGCTAGCCGCTCGTCTGATGATAAGCGACACGGCTGCCCATATCAATTGCAGTGTCACTCTTTCGATTACTAGACTCTGAGATTAGGGTCCGTATTACAGAACGATGCTCAGTCATCGATCGGTGCTCAAGCACTTTATGAATGAAATCTCTGCTTGAGCACCGATCGGCGATTAATCATCGTTCTCTAATACGGACCTAATTGATCAGTTTATGAATGAAATCTCTGCTTGAGCACCGATCGATGAATGAGCATCGTCCTACGGACCTAGGTCAGTCTCATTTGAGCAATAATTTCCCTAGCTATAGTGCCCTTCAAACCGGAACACAGTAGTACTTGCGAATTTAATTTTGCAGTAAAACTACTGCTTGCTGTGAAAATTGACAATTTTATAAATTATATATAGACTTTGTATAAGTTACTTTTGACAAATTGTTTAGAAGTTCAATTGTGCTTACATTGTCGATTATTAGACGCCGCAATTTTATCTGCAGGCAGCACAAAGTACAGTTGTATAGAGACTACGTCATGATCACGCGACTTCTGTCCGTCTCCATTAACTGGAAATAAGTAGTCACAAAAAGTTGGTCAGAGATGGTATCTAAGTACCGTAACTACAATATTGCCTTATCCAAAACACAGTTTATCCATTTTCAGCATCATTTAATCTTTACGATCATTTTATAGATAGAAAAGTAAAAAATCCGGCGTTAGAACAATCATCCGCTCCTTATATTAATCTAGCATTAAGTATACCTACTGTTAGTACTTGAACCAAAATATTTAGATCAACTGATTAATAATATGAGTTATATTTGAAAGACTAATTGCCATGTTATCATAATTTTCGTCTGTCATGTAACAGTCAATTGTCATAAAGTACCTCAGTTTTGGCGGGAACGCGAAAAAGATTGCGTCACCGCATTGTATTATTTTCCAAAACTTGTGTTATTTTCAGTATTAGTGCATAAAATTGGTAACATTCTATTCGTTAAGTGCTGGATTACAGGCGTGAATGTGGGAAAATGGTATAATGATGGTGAAACGTTTCTTTTCCTGTTGTTTCCAAAACTCCATAGAAGCTTCAAGTAAAGTTGCCACCACTTTACTAGGAGTATGACTTTGACTAGACTATGACTCGACTATGACTTGACTTGATGACTACGACTGTGACTTGACACATATATGCGTGAAATATCATTAACTTGATAAATTATCAATTACTTGACACTGGCTAAATACACAAAAGTGTGGAGCCAACACATAAAAAAAAAAAGTATCTATCTGTATTACCTTTAATTTATAAGAATGGCAACATAGAACGATGACTAAAATGTAAACGTCAATATTGACATCGAACATGCATTGTTTTGCTCATTCTCTTTGGCAAAAATATGAAAAATATATATGATATATATAAAATACATTGTATCAAAAAAAACCGAAACAGTCTATTTCTGAGATACCTAAGGATCCGATCCCTTCATATTAAATGCAATTGAATTGAAAATGGAAAATATTGTGTTTTAAATTTCAAATTCAGAATTATTTATAATCAGACAAATTAAATGACTTTAAATTTAAATTTGCATCTACATTTTGAATTAGATCCTGTTTGGATTGAATAACACAGTCCCGCCCGATCTAAGTCTATTTCATCGCCGCTCGTTTGGTACTAACTAGCGTAATATCTTCTCTAGCAATTCCAATAATATACGCCAATGATTCTTAAGTAATTTTTCTCTTGTAAAGTGTAAAATTTTTTGCTCCCTCTTCTGAGTCACACAGTAACGGGACCACGTGATCACATCACGCGATGTTGCAGGCCAACCCGCCTCATTGGTCACATTGTGTCGTGAGATGACTTGTTTCCGTGCTTGTTTCGCATTGAAGCAGCTCGATGGTTTTTTTTATGATTTGGCTCTACACTTTTGTGTATTTAGCCAGTGTCAAGTAATTGATAATTTCTCAAGATAATGATATTTGACGCATGTGTCAAGTCAACTCATAGTCTAGTCATACTCCTAGTAAAGTGGTGGCAACTTTACTAGAAGCTTCCATGGACTTTTGGAAACAACACGAAAAGGAACGTTTCACCATCATTATACCACTATCCCACACTCATACCTGTAATCCAACACTTAACGAATAAAACACCACCCATTTTATGCACTAACACTGAAAATAACACAAGTTTTGGAAAATAATAGAATGCGGTGACGTGACCTTTCTTGATTTCCCGCCAAAACTCAGGCTCGATGGTTTGTTCACTTTTCAAAACGGTGATATATGGATACGTCAGAAACTAAAACGAACAGAAATGTGCTTAAACAAATTAAATTTAACTTTTTAATACATAGTACATAGATATTGAAACTTTATTCGAAACTAGTTGCGCCCCGCGGTTTCACCCGCGGATAAAAAGTGTTCTATATATTAGCTCGTCCCACAGGAAAATTTCACTTTTCCGGGATAAAATGTAGCCTATATGTTAATCCAGTGTATAAACTGTCTTGGTACCGAATTTTATCCAAATCCATTCAGCCGTTTGAGCGTGAAGGAGTAACAAACATACACACAAACACACATACAAACTTTCGCCTTTATAATATTAGTGTGAAGTGTGATAGCGTGTTGAACCCGTAGTTTATATTTGTACGGATATATTTGAACTTTAGGTTAATTTAGTGAATAAGTAATAATTTCATTACCTAATTTACAAATTGTAGACCAAGTTCCACCAAATTCGTAAGAACTAGCACTATTGCTGAGTTGAGGCCAATTTGTGACAGAATATTGAAGCGTCATTCTTTTGTATCTTTTTTATTATTTTTTTATTCTGCTGCAAATAAATAAATATTCGTTCTTTCTTTCGTCTCCCTTGCTCGTAAAGTGGTTCTTGTTACACCGCTTTTAGGCTCAAAATCGAAGTTATTAAGCACGCATGCCTCTTACATTACATTACCGTACTTGCGTTTTATAACGATATCCAGATTCAATTGAGTTTGTATCTCACTGCAAATTATGCGTACGTATCACACTAATATTATAAAGGCGAAAGTTTGTATGTGTGTATGTTTGTTACTCCTTCACGCTCAAACGGCTAAATAGATTTGGATAAATTTTAATTTAACTTGTTTTTAACTTTAACTTTAACTTGGTAATAATATGGATCATGTTGTCTGAAATAAAATATATTTGATTTGATTTGATTTTGATTTTGATTAGATAAAATTCGGTACCAAGATAGGTTATACACTAGATAAACATATAGGCTACATTTTATTCCGGAAAAGTTAAATTTTCCTGTGGGATGAGTAAATAATTAAATAATTTAAATACTTTTTATCCGCGGGTGAAACCGCGGGGCGCAACTGGTATAAAATAATTCTTAATTCACCCGCATAATACAGTTTAAGTATTTTACCAACAAAGAGTTTTTAAGCAACTAAAATAGTACAAATTTACATTAATTAAGATAAGATAAGAAAATTTTTACAATTTGTTACATACATAAAGTGCAATATACATTTCCTTCATACCACACTTAACCATATATGAGCTCAAATAAACACGAGTCCTGTATCTTAGAACTCAGTTGTAAATAACGTTAAATAAATATGGAGAAAAACTGTAAACCAAACAGTGTTTGCTTTTTGTATTTTTTATTATTTGCTAATTCATTCATATTAATCCGCCGTGATAACGCATATTCTATGAAATTTCTGGTGACTTCTTATTATAATAATACGGTTCAATAAATACAACGGTTTATAGATAGCAGAGGTAGAGAGATGATGTAAACTTACTCTGTGGCAATAGGGTCTCGTTTTTATCCTTTAGGTACGAAATGCTAAAAATAATTGTCTATAGCCTAAACTAATCTGTAAATAGGGAGTTTTGGGGGGAAAACGAAAAAGATCGCGTCACCGCATTGTATTATTTTCCAAAACTTGAGTTATTTTCAGTGTTAGTGCATAAAATTGGTGGCATTTTATTCGTTAAGTGCTGAATTACAGGTATGAGTGTGAGAAAATGGTATCATGATGGTGAAACGTTTCTTTTCGTGTTGTTTCCAAAACTCCATAGAAGATTCAAGTAAATTTGCCATCACTTTACTAGGAGTATGACCTTGACTAGACTATGAATTGACTATGACTTGACTTGATGACTTCGACTGTGACCTGACACATATTTGCGTGAAACATCATTAACTTGATAAATTATCAATTACTTGACACTGGCTAAATACACAAAAATGTGGAGCCAAAGCAAAAATAAAAAAAAATCGATAAATAGACATATTCACGGTTCGATCACGCTATCAACTGTTCGGCGCCACGCGTCAGTCTCGGTGACTTATTAGGAAGGTCAAACTTATTACAATGACTGAAAGATGATATTTCAACTATTCCAATTGCTATCATTTTATTTAACTCATACACGCGAAACGCCTGTGCTGATGATGAAACTTTCAAAAGTTTTACTCTAATGTACTAAACTAAACTAGTAACTTCTAGAAGTTGATAAACTTTAACCTGACATGTATTTATTGTGAATTTATAATAATATCCTATGCGTTATTCGCAAAGGGCATGATTTTGAGTGCCCTCATAAGCTATTATGATACACCTTTCTCTATTAATATAGGAAAACGGGTTGTGCGTAAGTTGCAACCTATATATCTATAGGCCTTCAACATGCGTTCCGGGCCGTGTCCGGAGCAAGAAGGATCGTAGTACACCGAGCGCTCCCTTTATATAGCCAGATGCTTGGGGAAGCGATGACAGTTGGGGAATGGGGAAGCGGTGTTGCCACTGTAATAAATTTAAATGCTACCACAGGGTAAATAACGGTACTGCCCGCTGTGGATAGAGTTTATAACTGGACGTGGCTGCCGTCATATACTTAAACGCTGCAATGATGACGCTGTAAAATTGATATAAGATACCGAGCGTTATCACGTTCAAAGAAAAGTTTTACTTACTTTTTATACAGTACTTGAAGCTGCTCGCAAAGCGTTTTGTTTTCGGAGGTGGTCATAGAACTTTGATTGCAATGCAACAGGGAAAATTACATTCATAATTGGAAAACTATGCATATGAACTACGTGTTGAAACTGTAAAATCCATACAAATTTCGGTTTCTATTAGTTGCTATCAAGTTGCATGATTGTGCTGTATTCAGTTCTTTTAAAAGTAGCCAAGCTGCTCTATGTGGATACTATTACAGAACGATGCCAATTCTTCGATCTGTGCTTAATAATAATAATAACGCCCATCGATCACATACATAGGTCCTGGACCCTAACTAGGATTCCCTGTGTCTAGGGACTACGAGGACCATGGTCCCACAACACCCAGACTCAGAACAAGTATTTGCGCTTTTTTTTTTCTGTGCACAAATACTTGTCCTGTCGCGGGAATAGAACCCACCGCCTCTGGGGCTGACCTGCACCCCTACCACATAACTGTTCTGGGAATCAGCTTCGCCTGCCCGCACGCGCCAATTAACATGTCCTCGAGTGCGAGCAAGAGAGAACACGATTACGATCTCCACCAGACTTACGCGGTAAGGCCTCTGCTCAACCACCACACCACAGAGGCTGTCGTTGAAGTTGAGATTTCATTCAAAAATTGAAGAAATTGTCAATGATACCTAAACCTGAGCACCGATTCATAACAGCGATAAAGATAAAGATAAAAAAGATTAAAATATGTATTGTAAATCATTGGTAAGTACTTTTTTAATGAAGGTGGTAAAATTTTATAAAGGAGCGCACAGGTTTGGCCTGATTTGGCATACAAAAAGCGTTGTCTTGTAATACGGGCCTGTAATAATAGAAATATACCGAAATATAGGGTTTAACCACAAAAGATTTAAACAAGCCTTAAACTAGTGCTAAACTGCTGTTTTGTATTGTTGAACATACGTTTGACGTTTAAGCCTTGTTTATGTATTTGTGGTAACATGAATATTCTATAGCTAGAGGGCGCACAGCTCAGTGCGCTATAATATATATATTATATAGTGATATTTGAAAGAGCGTAGGTGTAATTATGTATGTAGATCTTGTAGTGTCTGCTCCCCTTCACTGCCATTCTAATAGCTAGGCGATCACGGAATTTGATTGCAACGATATTTGATATGTGCTTTACTCAAATGACATTTCGAGTTGCTAATTTTAATAGATACGTCAGTGACTTTATAGCTTCTTCAGGTCTCATTCCGGATTCAACCTCGGCAGGAAACTTTAATCGAATAATATTATATTGATATTCTACAATATGTGGCCGAGCCATCTTGGATGACATATTTTTATGAAATTTCCAATCTGAAAGTAAATAATTAATTTTCAATGTAAAAAATAACTTTCTTTATAAGATTACAAACGACTCAGTTCGGAGCACAGACCACTTAGGAGAGACTAGGTTCTGAGTAACAAAATACGATCAAAGTGGGAACCTTCTTTTTGGAATCCCCAAATAATGTCAAAATCCATGAAGGTTACATTCTCGATTCTTGTTTTTCCCGTAGGAACATATGATGGATGTTTTGTAAATATAATAATAATAATAATAATAATATAATAATATGTGTGGACATCTCACACAACGCCATCTAGCCCCAAACTAAGCAAAGCTTGTGCTATGGGAACCAGATAACTGATACAATACTTAGATACTTTTTGTTTGTAAATACATACATAGAATACAATATGACACCCAGACACAGAACAAACACCTATGTTTATCACACAAATGTTTGTCCTGAGTGGGAATCGAACCCACAACCCACAGTTCAGAAGGCAGGGCTAATACCAACTGAGCTATCGGGCCAGTCTAATAATACCAGTATAATAATAGATATGTATATTTGATTTTTTTAGGTAATTTTTACATGTCGGAATTCATTAAATTCGCGTGGTTTTTTTTTCTGTATTATTTTTTTATTCGGCTTTCTTTTGTTTTGTTCGATTCCCGCGGCAGGACAAGTATTTGTATGAAAGTATAGGTTGGAGTTTTGGCGGGAAAGCGAAAAAGATTGCGTGACCGCATTGTATTATTTTCCAAAACTTGTGTTATTTTCAGTGTTAGTGCATAAAATTGGTGGCATTTTATTCGATAAGTGCTGGATTACAGGTGTGAGTGTGGAAAAATGGTATAATGATGGTGAAACGTTTCTTTTCGTGTTGTTTCCAAAACTCCATAGAAGCTTCAAGTAAAGTTGCCACCACTTTACTAGGAGTATGACTTTGACTAGACTGACTTGACTTGATGACTTCGACTGTGACTTGACACATGTTTGCGTGAAATATCGATAACTTGATAAATTATCAATTACTTGACACTGGCTAAATACACAAAAGTGTGGAGCCAAAACTAAAAAAAAAAGTATTTGTATACAGAAAAAAGCTCAAATACTTGTTCTGAGTACTACGTACTGTATTTGTTTTCGAAATTCCACCCTTAAGAGGGTGAAATGGGTGGTTGAATTATTTTCCCATAGGCCACGTCACGGGTGAAGCTGCGGGCAGAAGCTCGTCTTTTAAATTTTATTTCTTTGATCCTCTAGGTCGGATCAGTGGTATTATCAAAAACTCTTTCTTAGTCCACCTCTGCACCATAAAAGGAAGACCAAGGCAGTGCTTCGTACATGAAGAAGCTGGGCTGGCTTGGGTAAATGCTGGCAGGGGGAAATGCATAATACACTCCATGCGGGACGTCAGTGTAGGCCTTAGCGCTCCCAGATGGAATTAGAATTAGAAGGAAAACCCTTCCTAATCTCTATTGAAAAATCAAATCTGTAGGTTCAGTGGTTTGAGTAATATTTTGCCTAAAAGTCAAGACTGCCGCCCGTCCGGTGATGCTATAAAGTTCGGTATAGATCAACGGCATTAGACCTTTAAAAAAAAGAAATACAAGATAGTCACTCAAGACAAAGACTCTTTATTAATATATATATATAGACACTTGTCCTATCGCTGGAATCGAACCAGCCACCTTCAGGTTATGAGCCGACCTGCTCAACCCCCACACCGCAGAGGCTGTGTATTATCCGTTAAGTGTTCTTGAAAATGTACAAGGGCAATCGGTTCCAAGTTTTAAATCCATGCCCATTTCTTTTCTCTTCAAGGCTTCCTAGAGACTTCAGTAAAATAACCACCAGTTTGCTGTAGCATTTTTTTTACTTTGACAAAATAAATCTTTGACATTATATAACCACACAAAAATTCCTTACTTGACTTTGGCAGAATTATAGCTAAAAAGCGATAGAGAGCCATTAAACGAAGAAGAAGTAGATCGTATGACCGGAATTGACTGGACGAGCTGTTGCTATGGATAAATATAAAATAATTTACTAATAAGTACTTGATTGAACATTATATTATATAGGAGAAGTTTAATTACATGTACTTATAAATTAGTATATTGTAATTTCATGGTATTTCTGGTCCATTCATTTAAATCAATGACACTTTTGTGGTTTTCGCATTGACTATAAATGTATTGTGATATTTAGTTTTACGCACAGACTATATTAACTTGTGGCATTTTGGTTTTCCTAGTTTTATAAATACATTTTTAAAACAGGTTATATTTGTTGCAAAATGTTCTAAGAAATTTAATAATTTAATCGACAGCACGTCGATTAAATTGAAAATAGATATATGATATTTCAATAGATAGATGATTAGGTATAGAGACAGCCTTGAGGTCCCGGCGTATATAAGATGAGGATCAACCCTTTTTTTTTTTTGTAAGAGCCGGCTACGAATGATGAAATAATAAATTAAATTAAATTAATTAATAATAATTAATAATAATAATTAATTTCCATAATAAACCAGGGAATGGGTAGCAGCAATTTCCTCGCTCTGCATTATAATGTACGTAGTGCGATCACTAAGAGGCCTGATTGTTGATTGATCTGTGATGATGAGCAGTGGACATCTTCTAGCTGATAGTAATGATTTTATTGAACAAAATCACCTCATCAAAGTCAAAGGATTTTATTGCAAACTAGCTTCTGCCCGCGGCTTCGACCGCGTGGCTTATAGGAAAATAATTCAACCTGAATGGTTTTCACCCTCGTAGAGGTGGAATTTCGAAAAACCCTTTCTTAGTGGATACACTTTACAAGGAACATACCTTCCAAATTTCAAGTCTCTAAGACCAGCGGTTTAGGCTGTGCGTTGATATAAGTCAGTCATTCAGGACTTTGAAATTTATATGTATAGATAGGCTATTTTATAGCACTTTTACAACAGCACATTTTATAGCCATCGTCTATGATTTACCCAGTTTATCTAGTTTAGAGTTTTATATCATCTGTGGTTTAGTTATGCACGTGATCACGTTGCTCGGTCATGAAGATTATCACCATCAAATTCGCATTAAAAGTCCCGTTTGGAAAACTATGTAAAACTATGAGTAGGTAAGTAATGCCTAGTTTACACGAGCATAGCTACTAATACTTAGTACTCTGAACAAGTGCTTTGTATTAGTAAAAGTGTCAGTGCAAGTGAATAGATGTAGACCCTATTTATTCAATGGCAAGTCTACTACCCTAACACAATTCATTGCTTAAGCCTAGTCACTAGCAGCCCGTTTAAACAGCTTCAACAAGTGTTTAGTGACTAGGCAAGTGATAGGGCAGCTGTGATCCATTTCAAACAGATGACATTCACTAATACAGGGATGTTACAGAGCTTTGGTACCGATTCCGAAAAGTCGGAACTTCCGATTAACAGACTTCGACTACGATTCCGATATTTTCGAACCCGAGGTTATATCGGAGGTTGAAGCAATGATGGAATTGGTTGAAGCAATGATGGAATTGGAAATTGGAAATGATTTACAAAGAAATTAGACTCTAAAGAGGCTGATTAATTTTTGAATTTTTTTTTAACCTGCCTTTAGCTAGCAAGTCTTTCTCCCGCCTCCGCCTTCGACTTTGGTTCCGATTCCGACTCCGACAAACCAAATTTGAAACCTCCGAATCCGATTTCGGTACCATAAAAAACCACCTTAGTTACTATCCCTGCACTAATACCATTCTAATGCCAACGTGTAAACGATTACTTCTCATTTGTCACTGGGTAGGTACCAAGCGAGTAGCACTAACGACAAGTACTACGCTCGTGTAAACTAGGCATTATAAATGATTTAAATAAAACATCATTTATGCAAATATCAATAGTGATACCTATCAATAATCAAATAAACCAGAAAATAAATAAAATGTGAATTAGATATTTTATATTATATATGATAAATTACGTCATAGCGAGCGATGTTGATCGATCATTTACATCACTACGACACTTAGATAGTGGCACTTGTGACGCTATTTTATTACCACTATAGTACGGCGTAGTATCAGTACTAATAGTACCACTGTGGCAGATGAAATATGAAGGGTATCTTTTAATACTTGTATCTTACTTGTTTAACAGCGCTGTGGCAGCTAATGATTTGCATATTACAATACTACCTCATCAGCCTAAAGAGCTTTACTGCTGAACATAGACCTCCCCTATTACAGCACTACTCCACGCAGTTTTGCCCAGAAGATTTGTCAACGAAACTTTAATTGCAATGCAACAGGAGAAATTTCCATACTAACTATGCACATAAACTGCGTATTAAAACTGTCAAATCCTTACCTTTGTTTCTATTGGTTGCAATCGATCGAGTTACGTGATCGTCCAGCTGGTCGTTCCACCTGTGGAGGGCCTACGTACTATTTCTTTCATGTTAGTGTTGACTCTTCTGTTGCAGTACACGATGTGTGCTTTGCTACTTTGGGCTCTAAATCTAATTAAATAATTGCTAAATTTCGTTGTGCGTTTCAAATTAAAGTTGAGCTCTGTCGTCACCGTTTCCACCATAGGTCATAGTCAGCAGGTTGGCGTGGCGTGGAAAAAAGTATCTACCAATCTAGAGGTGCCTCAACCCGGGACAAATTATTTGTTTTTAATTCTTCCAAGGCTGGGCATTATAATACCATATGCTGATTTTTTCCTGTTTATTTTGGCTATACTAATGACATCAATAAGTAAAGCTGTTTCTATGGCTAATAAATAGGAGGGAATGCTATAAGGAAATCGGCACATGTGTCCAATAAGCCATGAAATTCAAGGGCGTGTAACCACAATTCCGCACTAGGCGGAAAATTCTTTCTGTGTTTTTAATCTCAGAATTTTTATTTTCAGTTGTAACTGTTCTTAAGGTTGTTGAAATCATTTGCATGTTGATTGGCTAATGAAAGAATAATAAAAAAAAATTATATAAACTATTAAGATAAATTGTGAAAGTATAAGAAGTTAAAGCAAGTAAGAGTAAAAAAGATACTTAAAAAAATTAAATACCATTCGTTGGTAATAATAATAATTTGCTAAAATAATATAATAGCCTTTTAAAATAATATAATAGTCAGAATTAGGCTTAGTAAAGAAAAGAAACACCGGAAAAGTTTCTTGGAAAATTTTAGTACTCGGCAAAACTGTATGTCCATTTTCGATGGGGTTTTTATCTTTATCTTTTTCTATTTTTATTGTTAGACGAGCTTCTGCCCGGATGCCTACGTCATAACATCTCCCTGCATGCCAAATTCCAGCCTGATCCGTCTAGTGGTTTGGATTGTGCGTTGATAGATCACTATGTCAGTCAGTCAGTCAGTCAATCACCTTTGAGTTATATATATTTAAAAAGAAAAAGATAGGCTTGCGTTTGACCACTATCGCACCTGATGGTAAGTGACGATGTGGTCTAGAATGTAACACGCTTGCCTAGAAGGTACCTGTTCACTCTCGATTTGAAGACCCCAGATTTCCAAGGTTATCGGGAAATGAAAAAAAAATCTATCCTTCAATTTGCTACGGAGGCTACGATTGCTACGTACTTAGCTGTAAAATATCTTAGCCCGTAGCAGTAGTCGGAAAGCAAGGGCGAGGTGATGCTAAGCTACATTAACGAAAAATTTCCGTAACTAATTAGGCTTTTACTTCACATAGCACTAGCCAGCGTTTTCAATAAATAAATAAATAATAACGCCCAACGATCACATACTTAGATCCTGGACCCCTAACTAGGATTCCCTGTCTAGGGACCCAGGAACTACGAGGACCATGGTCCCACAACACCCAGACTAAAAACAAGTATTTGAGCCTTTTGTTTCTGTGCACAAATACTTGTCCTGCCGCGGGAATCGAACCCGCCGCCTCCAACCTGCTCAACCACCACACCACAGAGGCTGTCAATTATCAGTAAGATCGTAGTGATTTTGTTTACGATAGAAAACCTTCCTGTAAGTCCGTGCCGTGATTAATTAAATTTAATTACTAATAAAATCCTTTAATATTTGTTACCAAGTGTTTCCATGGTAGAAAATAATAAAGTGCAAGATATCAAAGAAGCGGGTAACGTGGCGATAATAAAAATAAAAATTTACATTCGCATAAAAAACTAAACTGACATTTTTTGCTTGTCAACCTAAGTTCTAAATACAACTAAAAACTCTACCAGAGAGGCCACAAGCTTCAACCTACGTATCGCTTACAATATAGTAGTTGTGAGTAACTGATTTGTCCGTTCCGTAAATTATTCCAATACCATGATTATTAGGGCGGGCCAGTAACCTCAAGGAATGAACATGCGATGTTCCGGTTCAGCCCGTTTGGTAACTCATACGATTAACATAACAAGAACTGGTCCGTTTCAAAAGATGGCAAAATTGCCAAGGCGTAACGTCAGATATGGGTTTCTATCAGGTTTTGGCAAAATTTAATACATACTTAAAATTAATATCGTATCTGAGACACGCACCTCCTAGCGACATAGAATGGGTAATAAATCGCCGTTTCCTATTGGAGCTTTATTTGATAACAGGTAAAAACATTAATCTCTATCAGCCTTATTAATAAACTGGTATTAGTCTCGGGTTAGTTACTTCAGCTTTTGGCCTTTTTGCTACTGGAATATTTAGCTGGATCGAAAGAGACAAAAGATGGTGTAACTAGTCTAAAGCTAGTTCGTGTTTATTAATAAGGCTGTATGAGAATTTCGCCACCGCGATTCAGGAATAATTACCGCCAATGGTAGTCGCTATCTAGTTCAACTTAAAGTAACTAAGACATAATATAATAGTAGTGAATTTAGACACATCGACTCTGTGGTGTGGTGGTTGAGCAGGCCGACTCATAGCCCGGAGGCGACGGGTTCGATTCCCACGACAGGACAAGTATTTGTGCACAGAAAAAAAAGCGCAAATCTTGTTCTGAGTCTGGGTGTTGTAGGACCATGGACCTCGTAAATTGTCCTAGGTCCTAGACCATGTCCTAGACACAGGGAATCCTAGTTAGGGTCCAGGATCTATGTATGTGATCGTTGGGCCTTATTATTGTTGTTATTATAATATTTGGATGAACTAAACATAAAAATAACTTCAACAGTATGAAGCAACGAGAGATAATTTAAAAGTAGTTCCACTTTATGTTTATTGACGTCACGTCGAAATGACTAAACTAATTTGGAATGTACATTATATCTTACTTAACTTTTGTTTTTTAGGAGGAAATCCTCTCGAACTTTCTCGAACCACGGTGGTGATGGAAGGGGGTATGTGGGACTCGAACCCGCTAAAACCCGTGTGATCCGTCCGCCGCCGGAGTGGGGTGTGAAAAGATTGCTTGCGTCAGAATTCACTAACTCGCTTTGCCTAAACCAACAAGGTGTACTTTTTACTCTGATAACGGGAAAACGGGAAAACTTCGGGTGTCAGCAAATCGCAGGTGCTTCCCGTTTACCGTTAATAATTATTCAGGAAACGTTCAAAATTAATATGCACAAGTTTTATAGAAGGAAAATTCCATTAATTTCAGTTTTTACAATAAAATTTTAATTTAATAATTTTAGGTTATAATTTGCCAGTCACTGTCGATGTGTCTGTCGATGGCTAAGTGACGTGAAGTTGAAGAGGAATAAGCGCGCGGGAAGTTGAAGAAGAGCGGTTGTCTGAAGTTAGAAAGTTTTTGTTTGCTTAATATATGTAATTATATACACGCGTCACTCGGGACATATATTGCATATATTATACACTTATTAATAAAGTATGAGTTGAGGTTTTGGCGAGAAAACGAGAAAGATCGCTTCACCGCATTGTATTATTTTGCAAAACTTATGTTATTTTCAGTGTTAGTGCATCAAATTGGTGGCATTTTCTTCGTTAAGTGTTGGATTACAGGCATGAGTGGAAAGTGGTATAATGATAGTTAAACGTTTCTTTTCGTGTTGTTTCCAAAACTACATAGAAGCTTCTGGTAAGTGGCCACCACTTTACTAGGAGTATGACTGGACTAGACTAGACTATGACTTGACTTTACGACTTGGACTGTGATTTGACACATAATACATATAATATTAGTTAATTTGAGAAAGTATCAAGTACTTGACACTGGCTAAATATACAGAAGTGTGGAAAGTTGCGAGTAGAGTAGGGGAGCATAGGGTAATGGGAGCGGTGCGATGTAACGTAGCGTTACATTATTATAAAGATAAAAATTATTATTTAAAATATTTGAGGCTAAAAAAAATAAATAAATAAAAAATAAAAACATTTAATAAATTATTTACGTAATGATTACATTATCATTACAAGTAAAAAAACAAACAAAGACTTAAAATCAAAATAAAACTAATTTACAAACAGAAATAAAAGGGACAGACATTTTATATATATAAATTCTATTGTTTCTTGCGCGTGCGCACGGCCTTGAATGATGCTTCATAGCGGCTCGCTCGAACACGACGACCGGCCGCCAGTCCGCCCCGATCTTACTTGGCGTGCGGACGTACTACTTTTCTAAAACGCTCCATAGACTAATCATCTATTTTCGAAGCGAAAATTTATTCAGATTGAACCTGGTGAAATATTTAGTGAATTGTGTTCCCAATCTTATGGGTAAGTTGTGCACTGACCAAGTATTTGGCATTATTGTTTCTCAACGCCTTTCTTTGCTGTGAACTCATAATAATAACTCTAACGGTTTTATTTTTAAATTTCAAACGGTTCCATTTGTTGTTATTAATCCTGTTTTTTTAAGCCTTTCGCTGCTGTGCATTTAATCATTGATGTAGCTATTTTTATAATTGATTGTTGTTAATTACTTCCGTTGACATAGCCTAGCAACTGTAACCGTTTCTGCTTATTTTTCTTTTGACCACCATGATTTCGTAGCCTATCAAACGCTAACTTGTTTTTAGTTTGCCTCGCGAACCTAGCGTCTCCCTGTATCTCGGACTAACGTCCCTAATGCAGCGTCCTAATGCCCACTTGGTTTACAGGAACATACCTTGGATTTTAAGAGACATCGAATCCGGCCGGCCCTAGCGGTCGATGATATACCCATAGTTGTGGTACCAACGGCAACCCTGGACGCTGCCCTATCTCACGGGATCTACGCCCAGGAGAGTGCGGTGAACCCCAAAACCTAGTGCAAACAATTACCTAGGCCGATTTTCACGCACGACCCATGTCTTTGCTAAATTTTAATTAAATTGTAAAATTTTAGTATTTGTTTTTTTTTGTTCCATATGCAGGTTTAGCTATATTTTAATTTTTGTCTTTAATCTTTATTTTTGCTACCGCTCCTAAAGCGGTACAATGGCGCCCATAAACGTGGTCTAAGGTAACTTTTGCACTCGGTTTCGGTAACATTTTAGTAGTTTTGCATTGGTGATGGTTTTCTTGGTGTGTTAATTCTGTAAAGACGATACAAATCATATTAACTAGTGTGCCTAGTATTAGTTAATTCATATTATATAATAATTGTCTAAATCAATTTTTGCAAAAAATATTTAAGTAGTAAAAAAAAGCGTAGGTAAAGCTAATAACTCTGGGCACATTAGTTGAGGTATACTAGTAGTCTCACCTGACTTCACCTGTAGATCTGCTTGTTATTTTTTCTTTCTATTTTCTAATTGTGTTTGCATCGTTCTGAAGCAAAGTTTTGATTATTTGTAACAGAACGGATTTTGCTTTGGCTATTATTTTTTTTTGTTGTTCAGTGCACATTTTACTTATATAACGTGTTACGCCGAGTACTAATCAAAATGCCTGCTCCCATAAAATTTTTACTACTCCAAAAGTCAGAACTCGTATACGAAGTAGCAATTAGAGGAGAATCTCCTTCTGACAATGTAGCCGGCCTGCGCCGTCAAGCTAATAATCTCACACAATTATATCCTTCAGATGATATTATTGATTCTGTATTCGATTTTACTGAAGATATTGAGGGAACTTCAGCTACGCTAGATAAAGTCAAAGCTAATCTTGACTCCTTAAAGACCACCTTCGATGAACCTTTATTTAATAGGACTAAAGCCCTCTTGCGGCACTTATATTATAGGTTGCAAAGAATTGAAAAGCCTAAAACAACCGACGAAACGTCACTGCTCGGTAAAGTAAAGAAATCTTTTGAAACTTATAGCTTAATGTTGTCTTGTTATAATAAATCTAAGTCAGAAGCCAAATCATCCACTTCCACTTCAGATGAAATGTTAGATAGACCTAATCTAACAGGTATGAACATCTCCGTCTCATGTGATCGTGGCATAATAGGTGAGCTTACTAAGCTGAAGTATGATGGTAAAACCTGCGTCCGCTCATTCATACAGAAGCTAGATGAATTCCGTTTTTCTAAGGGCATTACAGAGGATAAAATGATGATGTCCGCTGTCGATATCTTTGTAGGTGATGCGCTTCACTGGTATCGTAGCATAAGGGATAAAGTGGAAAACTGGAGAGATCTTGTCGCTTGCCTTAAGGAAGATTTTGATATTCCTGACTATGATTATCGTATGTCAACTGAGATACGTCAACGTACCCAAGGTGGTGACGAGAGCATCACGATCTACTTATCGATAATGGAGGGGATGTTTTCTCGACTGAGCAGACCTTTGGATGATGAGGCTAAGCTCGAAATCCTTTTACATAACATTCGTCCCTATTATTCTATTATTATAGCGGCTAGTTCCAAGGTAAAGTCTATTGAGGAACTCAGAACAATTTGTAAGAATTACGAAAGCATTAAGATTCGCTCTGAGAATTTTATAGAACCTCCTTTTGTTTCTTCTAGCACTTTAGCTCCTGAGTTTAGTTACCAACCATCTAAACGTAAGAGTCCTAATACTCAGAACGCTAAGTTTTATAGATGTAGCAATCAATTCGACTCTCAAAAACGATTTGAGCCAACTCACGGTCAATCGTTTAAAACGTCAGAAATTCTAACTTCGGAAATTTCTAAGAAGCCGTATTGCCACCGCTGCCGTGTTGATACTCACTCAATGAAGGACTGCACCGCTGAGAGAATTATTTTCTGCTTCAAGTGCGGCAAAAAAGACGTTCGTACCCCGGATTGCCCCACTTGCAATACAAAAAACTAGTGCCAGAAGATTGTGGCAAGCAAACATATAATCATACCACTAGCTCGGAATGGTATGATTGGTTGTTGACTGTGAAAAATTTCTTTTCTCGACAGTCAGTCTCTGCAATTTTCAACTCGAAACCGAGTGATGATCCTCGTCCATATGTTAAAGTCAAACTTAATAACGATTTGTTTTTGTATGGCCTGCTTGACTCTGGTTCTGCTGTTACCATTTTAGGCAAGAATTCTCACGAACGTCTACAACAGCTCGATCACACTTTATGCATGGATGAAAAAATAACTGTCACTGCAGCTGGTGGACAGAAAATAACGTCCCTTGGTTATATTCTTCTACCAGTAACGTTTGAAGAAAAATTCTCCGTTATAAAGGCACATGTCATTCCAGCTATTGAAACTACCCTGATTTTGGGTATAGATTTTTGGAATCGATTTAATATTTGTCCAAAGTACTTATACAATGCGGATAATTTGTTTTCAAATGACCCAGGCCTCTCAGAAATTTTAGATACTTCTGATATTCACTTGCACGATTATGAAAAGCTTGATGATTACCAAAAACTAGTAGCTGATGACATTGTCGAACAATTCAGGGACATTTCCTTTGACGTAAAAGGTTTAGGCCGAACTCATCTCATTAAACATCGCATAGATACGGGTGAGGCGGAGCCAATTCGACAGCGATATTACCGTATGTCACCTGAAAAACAACGCATTGTCACTGAACAAGTTGATGAGATGATTGCTTTAGATGTCATCGAGCCTTGTGAAAGTCCGTGGTCTTCCCCAGTGCTGGTGGTAAGGAAGAAGGACGGAAAACCACGTTTTTGCTTGGACAGCCGGAAGCTAAACTCCGTGACAAAAAAGGATGCATACAGTTTGCCTTACGTTTCAGAAATCTTGGACAATCTGAAAGACGCTAGATACCTTTCTAGCGTTGATTTGTCTAAGGCATTTTGGCAGACTTTGATCCATGATGATGACAAGGAGAAGACGGCTTTCTACGTACCAGGTCGTGGCACTTTTATGTTTAAAGTTACTCCCTTTGGGCTTACTAATGCCCCAGCTACGCAACAGAGACTTGTAGACCTTTTGTTTGGACCCGAATTCGAGCTGAAAGTATTCGCTTATTTGGATGACGTCATCATCATTAGCAAAACTTTTGACGAGCACGTTAATCTGCTCCGTAAAGTGTGCCAAAAACTGCGATCCGCCAACCTTACGGTTAACTTAGATAAGTGCCAGTTCTTCAGGAACAAGCTGCGTTATCTGGGGTATATCGTGGATGCTCACGGCTTACGGACTGATCCCGAAAAGGTCCAAGCTATTCTTAGCTTCCCCACGCCTACTAATAGGAAAGAAGTAAAACGCTTCCTCGGAACTGCGTCGTGGTATAGGCGCTTTATCCCACAGTTCAGTACTATAGCAGGTCCTTTAAATAAACTCACGTCTAACAAAAAGAATGCACCACAGTTCGTGTGGTCCCCTGAAGCCGATAAAGCTTTCATGGATCTCAAATCAAAATTGGTACAGGCACCTGTCTTAGCATGTCCCGATTTCTCGCATCCTTTTGAGGTCCATACTGATGCCAGTAACTTTGGCATTGGTGCTATGCTTGTCCAAACAATAGATGGTATAGAACATCCTATTGCGTATATGAGTCGTTCGCTCAGTAAGCCAGAGAGAAACTACAGCACGACTGAACGTGAAGCTCTTGCAGTGCTTACCGCTTTGGAGCACTGGCGCTGTTATCTAGAGACAGATAAAAGGTTTTTAGTTTACACTGACCATTCTTCACTTAAGTGGTTTCTTTCACTCTCAAATCCAACGGGGCGTCTGGCAAGATGGGGTGTGCGACTATCATCATTCAATTTCGAAATTAGACATCGTCGAGGAAAGGAGAATATCGTCCCCGACGCTCTTTCTAGAAGCGTCCCTGTCGACGCTATAGATACTGATACCTCAGTTGCTATCCCTACTTCTGATGATCATTGGTATCTTAAAGTATTTAATGGTTGTCAAAAGTCTCCTGTCAGTTTCCCAAATTATAGGGTAGAAAATAATATCTTGTATAGGTACATGAAAAGTAATAATGGCCTTGCCTCGGAATTTGAATGGAAGGAGGTCATTGCCAAAGAAAAACGAGAATCGACTCTTAAGCAATGTCATTCCGAGCCTACGGCGGGTCATTTCGGTGTGTTTAAAACTTATAAACGTTTAGCATTACGTTTTTATTGGCCTGGTATGTACTCTTCGGTCGTAGAATTTGTCACCCACTGTGATACTTGTCTCGCTTACAAGATGCCAAGCCATAGCACCCTTGGAAAAATGGGTAGACCAAAAGAAGTTACTCGTCCTTTTCAAGTGTTATCAATAGATCTGGTTGGCCCTCTCCCCAATTCCAGGAAGCAAAACCAGTACATATTTGTTGTTACGTGCTGTTTCTCGAAATACTGCTTGATGTTTCCTCTGCGACGAGCAACTGCAGACCTTGTGTGTAAACATCTAGAAAACGATGTTTTTCTAAATCACGGGATTCCACAAACCGTAATACTAGATAATGGTTGCCAATTTATAAGCCGTGATTTGGACAAACTTCTCAAGAAATATAAAGTCCCAAATGTACATTTTACCCCCAAATATACACCCCAGATCAACACTGTAGAGCGATACAACAGAACGATAATTACTGCTGTATCCACTTTCGTAAGTGATGACCACAGATCATGGGATGTGAACCTTCCCCAAATACAATTCGCGGTAAATAATTCCGTAAATGAAACTACTGGTTATACACCAGCATTTTTGGTACATGGTAGGGAACTAGTTACCTGCGGGTCACATTATTTAGAGAATGATGACCCAAGTGAATTAGTGTTTCTGCCACGCGATGCCTATGCTGAAAATCTTGGTCACCTAGCTGGTATATTTAACAAGGTCCAGTCTGCCCTTTGGCAATCCCACGTCAAAAACACTAAGCGTTATAACTTACGCCGTAAAGAAGCAGAGTTTAACGTTGGAGATGTAGTATGGAAACGTACTTACTATCAAAGTGACAAAGATGCTCATTTCAGTAAAAAACTAGCACCCAAGTTCCAAAAATGCCGAGTAAAAGAAAAACGATCGCCGTTAGTATATATTTTAGAAGACATGAATGGCCGCGATATAGGAGTTTGGCATATTAAAGACTTAAAACTACTTAAATACACTTTGTGACAAGCGAATTCTCTAAGACTTTTATTTCTATTATTATCTTTTTTTTTAGACAAATAAGGCAGTACCTTTTTTTCTTTCTTTCTTATTTGCAAAGGATTTCTTTATTTTATTTAGTGCTAACAAATAAGTTTACGGATTTCTCTTAGGAAAAATCCTTTTCAGAGAGGGGGGGTAATGTAACGTAGCGTTACATTATTATAAAGATAAAAATTATTATTTAAAATATTTGAGGCTAAAAAAAATAAATAAATAAAAAATAAAAACATTTAATAAATTATTTACGTAATGATTACATTATCATTACAAGTAAAAAAACAAACAAAGACTTAAAATCAAAATAAAACTAATTTACAAACAGAAATAAAAGGGACAGACATTTTATATATATAAATTCTATTGTTTCTTGCGCGTGCGCACGGCCTTGAATGATGCTTCATAGCGGCTCGCTCGAACACGACGACCGGCCGCCAGTCCGCCCCGATCTTACTTGGCGTGCGGACGTACTACTTTTCTAAAACGCTCCATAGACTAATCATCTATTTTCGAAGCGAAAATTTATTCAGATTGAACCTGGTGAAATATTTAGTGAATTGTGTTCCCAATCTTATGGGTAAGTTGTGCACTGACCAAGTATTTGGCATTATTGTTTCTCAACGCCTTTCTTTGCTGTGAACTCATAATAATAACTCTAACGGTTTTATTTTTAAATTTCAAACGGTTCCATTTGTTGTTATTAATCCTGTTTTTTTAAGCCTTTCGCTGCTGTGCATTTAATCATTGATGTAGCTATTTTTATAATTGATTGTTGTTAATTACTTCCGTTGACATAGCCTAGCAACTGTAACCGTTTCTGCTTATTTTTCTTTTGACCACCATGATTTCGTAGCCTATCAAACGCTAACTTGTTTTTAGTTTGCCTCGCGAACCTAGCGTCTCCCTGTATCTCGGACTAACGTCCCTAATGCAGCGTCCTAATGCCCACTTGGTTTACAGGAACATACCTTGGATTTTAAGAGACATCGAATCCGGCCGGCCCTAGCGGTCGATGATATACCCATAGTTGTGGTACCAACGGCAACCCTGGACGCTGCCCTATCTCACGGGATCTACGCCCAGGAGAGTGCGGTGAACCCCAAAACCTAGTGCAAACAATTACCTAGGCCGATTTTCACGCACGACCCATGTCTTTGCTAAATTTTAATTAAATTGTAAAATTTTAGTATTTGTTTTTTTTTGTTCCATATGCAGGTTTAGCTATATTTTAATTTTTGTCTTTAATCTTTATTTTTGCTACCGCTCCTAAAGCGGTACAGCGACTAGAGACAAAACTATAACTCGTATTTACTCTGTTCCCACTCGGGCGCCTTCGTCACACTGCGGCCGTGTTCCCATGCCGCGCTTAGCTCGGCAGTGCCACTCATTAAGTCACCACGGACACTAGTCTAATTTATGCTCCACGCTAACAAAAAATTTGAAATTTCAACGGTCTGGTAAGTGTGAAGTTATGCGTTTGTTACAATCATACCTGTTTTATTTTGTAGCTAATTTTATCAATTATGAGTATCTGTGCGTATTATTTCATTACAAGCTAGATTCAGGATATCATTTTATTCAATTTCATTATGGTGGTATTCGGGTAATCAGAGCTTATTAGGCTCTTATTACCCCCATGTAGCTCCAATTACCCCATATGCATTTTAATTGTATTTTACAAAGTTCGAAAAAAATCTGATTTTGCGAGCGGTCTATCAGTGGTGAGTCTACAAGGTACCTAAAATATCTAACAAACAAGAACAACACAAGACAAGAACAATAACAGTAATCTTATCTAGCACGCCAATGAAAACATGGTTTGAAGAGAAAGAGAAGAAACGTTTGGAGAAAAAAGTATAAGATAGAAAAAACCAACAAAATACAAGAATATAAACAAAAAATATCCAGAAAAATAAAAGAACCATCAACAAAGAAAGAAAATGTACCACAGAAACAACGAAAAAACGAAAGAAGACAACTAATAAAAAAAGAAAAAGTGAAAAAAGTAAAAAAGAAACTTTTTGAGGTTAAAACGTTAAGAATCTTGGCGACGATAATTCAGAAATTTTCAGAAGAAGAGACATCGTAAAAGTAATGAAATGTGGTGCCGTTGCAGAGGTTGCTTAGAATGGGCTCATAAGGAATGTTCTGTTTTTGACAGCCCGGTTGATTATATTTGCGTTTTTTGTTTGGATCCGTAAAGTTAATTATTTCTATGGTTTACTATATATTCATATTCATATGGATAAGTGAGATAACCGACTGATTTTTGAGGCAGACTTTTTAATTAAGTATGTATCTAGCTCCCATTATAGGCTCTCATTTCCCGTAAAGTCGGGTAATGGGAGCGATTCTGTTTTTTTGAAAAAACTTTATCTGTGGCCAAATGCCTGATAATGTAACAGTGGCGCTGTGATTAACGGATAGTCAACTAAGTAAGGATTTAGTTTCTAATAAAAAATTCTTAAAGTACTATCCATAAATTTGCCATTTATTGAAATTTTTCCTTAGTAGGCTCCAATTCCCTCCTGCTCCCCTACTGGTTATGAAATTTTACACTAATTCGCGTTCCAGTGCGGGCACGAGTATTATAAGTATTATAACATGTAGATACGCTAGAATTATTCCTTACTACCTGTGCCCCGCAGTTTGCCCCACGTGGTGAGAATTCTCTAATTTTCCGCTCAACTTTCTCTCATTTTATTTCGTAAGAACCTTCTCCTGACAGTAATAAAGACAATAAAAACATAATTAGAGAAAATGTTCCATCCGTTCACGCATGATGCGATGACCAAGGGAAATATCAAAATGCTTAATATATGTAATTATAGACACGCGTCACTCGGGGAAATACACATAATATAATTATAGAGCGGGTAAAAAATTAAAAATACCGTTTTCAAATATGATTCGGACAACCACTGGTGGAAATGTTTTATCTCTTTCATTTGGTTGTCAACAGATAAAATATCTATATATGTAATTGTATGACTTTTATTTAATTAGCCACACAATCACACTATCCCACTTATTAATAATATTATAAAGGCGAAAGTTTGTGTGTGTGTATGTTTGTTACTCCTTCACGCTCAAACGGCTGAATGGATTTGGATGCAATTCGGTACCAAGATAGCTTATACACTGGATTAACATTTTATCCCGGAAAAGTGAAATTTTACCATGGGATGAGCAAATAATTAAAATACTGTTTATCCGCGGGTGAAACCGCGGGGCGCAACTAGTTGTATATAAAAGGGACATAATCTTATACCCGTTTTTCTAATTTGCATATTCGACATATCCTTTGTTTACAATAATCTACGACAATGGCATCTTAACCTTGGCCGCCATGACTTCCTCGATTCATGAGTTGAAACTTTGTAATTCGCACCACATTAGGCAAATTATAATAGCTCTTCAATAGATCATCATGTCCTTCATCAGCTCCGTTGCGGGACACATGCCTTCATTCACAGTGAGTGTAGGCCATATCTTGGAAATGCAAACTTATTTCAATGTTTATAGTAGCTAGTCTGTAGTAAATGTGTCACTTTTTGAAGTGAAATTTCTTTACGCACGCTCGACTTGGGGAGTAAGCTGGTGAATGCGAGGCGAAGGGAAGTTAATGTTGGTTCGCGTAGATCTCCATTGTCAACATAACAAAGTTACAAATTTGTATTATTGTGTTGGTATGCCGGTAAAATGACAATTTACAATTGTCAAGATGGCGACATTAACTATAAACATAGCAAAAACAACGTTATATGAGTTTTTAGTGGGAAAACGAAAAAGATCGCGTCGCCGCATTGTATTATTTTCCAAAACTTGTGTTATTTTCAGTGTTAGTGCATAAAATGGGTGGCATTTTTTTTGTTTCTGAATTACAGGCATGATTGTGGTAAAGTGGTATAATTATGGTGATACGTTTCTTTTTGTGTTGTTTCCAAAACTCCATAGAAGCTTCTGGTAAAGTTGCCACCACTTTACTAGGAGTATGACTTGACTTGACTAGACTATGACTTAACTTGATGACTTGGACTGTGACTTGACTTGACACATTATATGATATTAATTAACTTGAGATATTATCAATTACTTGACACTAGCTAAATACAGAAAAGTGTGGAGCCAAATCCAAACAAAAAAAAAACAACGTTACACCGGCCGATAGATGGAGCAAAACTAAAGGAGCTTTACTTCAGTTGCGTGGTCTAAAGCACACTCGTTTTTTTTTTCTATGGCCCAGGTATTTTTTTTCTCTCTTGCACTTTGAATGGCGGCTGGGCGAGTTTACTTTAAACCTAATATAACACTAATTTTGTGCTAGATATACTGCCGCCAAGCACTATTGTTGTGCCAGATATACTGCCGCCAAGCACTATTGTTATGCCAGATATCTGCCGCCAAGCACTACTGTTGTGCCAGATATCTGCCGCCAAGCACTACTGTTGTGCTAGACACACTGCCGCCAAGCACTTATATTGTGCCAGATATGTGCCGTCAAATACTTCTGTTGTATTTGATATACGGCCGCTTAGCACTACGGTTGTGCCGCAGACACTACCACCAAGCACACTAGGTAGTCAACGCCTAAAAGCAGTATTTTATATAATGAGACACCATAAAAAGGTGTTTAATCAGTATTTAACCAATATTTATAGTAATTATAATAAGTAATTCATTCAATAAAATAAACTACAAGTCATTAGTGATATAATTAGCAATTTAACTTCGCCTTTGACTTTGCCACGCGCTTTATCATCATAATTATTATTGCAACTTATCAGGCTTAAATACATAATATTATAAATAGATAACCTCCAACGATCACACACCTAGAACCTGGGGCCTTACCGCGTAACTCTGGTGGAGATGGTAATCATGTTCTTTCTTACTCGCACTCGTGGACTTGTTAATTGGCGAGTGCAGGATGGCAGGCGAAGCCGATTTCCAGAACAGTTACACGGTAGGGGTGTTGAACCCTACTTAGAATTCCTTATATTTAGGGACCCAGGAATTATGTGAACCATGGTCCTACAACACCCAGAAACTGACCAAGTTAGATTAGGTTAGTTTTTTCCTGTGCATAAATACTTGTCCTATTGCGGGAATCCAATTCGTCACCGGTCATGAGCAGACCTACTGAACCACATCACAGAGACTGTCAACCGTAATACAGGTATACAATTTATCCATTGTGTAAAGTTGATATCCATCATAAAATAAGATTATTGATATTTATATAGAAGGTATTCACTAATTTAAATTTATCTATTTCGATTAAAAATACATCTCTACACCTATACCATATGCAAATTTGTTTCCAGGAATTGTGTAATTTTTTACATAGTACTTATGAAGATGTATTTTAAATCATCTTATGCGTTCTTTCTTTTTTTTAATTAAGGTTTTGGCTCCACACATTTGTGTATTTAGCCAGTGTCAAGTAATTGATTATTTATTGATATTTCAACTTCAACTTTAACTTCTTATTTTTGTGTTAATGATATTTCACGCAAACATGTGTCAAGTCACAGTCGAAGTCATCAAGTCAAGTCATAGTCAAGTCAAAGTCATACTCCTAGTAAAGTGGTGGCCACTTTAAAAACTTGAAGCTTCTATGGAGTTTTGGAAAAAACACGAAAAGAAACGTTTCACCATCATTATACCATATTTCCACACTCATGCCTGTAATTCAGCACTTAACGAATAAAATGCCACCAATTTTAAGCACTAAGACTGAAAATAACACAAGTTTTGGCAAATACTACAATGCTGTGACGCAATCTTTTTCGTTTTCCCGCCAAAACTCCACGTTCTTTCTTATATATGTGGCAGTCAACTAGCTTAATCAGCCGTTCAATTAGCAGCCTATCCTCTTTACTAAATGGCGCCTTCCAATTAGCGGCTTGAATGATGTTCAGCCTTTCATTAAACAGCAAGGCCTCTGTCCCTCTGAAGCCTCTGTGGTGTAGGGGTTGAGCAGGTCGGCTCATAACGGAGGTAGCGGACTCGATTCTCGTGACTGGACATGTGTTTGTGCACAGAAAAGAAGCGCAAAAGCTTGTTCTGTGTCTGGGTGTTGTGGGACCATGCTCCTCGTAGTTCCTGGGTCCATAAACACAGGAAATCCTTGTTAGGATCCAGGATCTATGTATGTGATCGTTGGCCGTTGTTATTACTACTTTATTATTATTACATCATTAACTACATCTATTAAAATCACAAATCAAAATTTCCTACGTATACAGAAACTAAGGTCCGTATTATAGACCGGTGCTCAAGCAGAGATTTCATTCATAAAGTGATCAATTGGTGAATGATATCTCTGCTTGAGCAGCGATCGATGACTGAGCATCGTTCTGTAATACGGACCTAAGATCGCACTTTATATCCCTATATAGCCCCCGGTTTCTCGTAAGTTTGTCAAACTCGTGTCAAGTCAACAAATAATGTACGGTCATTGGATGTGACAGTCGATTATCAACAGGCAACCAATGAGCGTTCAGCATTTGGTCTGCCAAGTTGACACGAATTTAACTAACGTATACTAGAACCCGGGGGAATGTGTTGCTTAGCTTAGTTCTATTTTAATTGGCTTTAGTATAGACGGGCGTTATTCTAGTTTTGAACTCCAACTAGATTATAATTATTTTACCGCTTTTGAAGTCAATGTTTTCAGAGTGTGTCAGTAGGCGACAACTTGGCTCGGTCAACCACCGGTTATATCGGTTACACAGCGAACAAAAAATGCGGTTAAACTATGTGTACCTATAATAGAAATTCCTAAAGCGTTGTCTGTATGTTTGTATGGCTTTCACGACAAACCGATTACATCGATATTTTTTCACATAAATTAGTAATATTACTGAGATCAATTTACTGTTGATACTTATGTACGGTTATATATTTAAAAGAGTATAATTGAAATTAGGAGAAAGAAAAAACTAAATTATACATAAGAACTTAAAATAAATAATAATTGAAGAAAAAGTAATATTGTAGGTAAAAAGGGGGTCATAAATAAAACACAGAATTTAGATCACCTTCTGCGGGAAGGGTTCCCAAAAAGCTGGCAACATTCCCTCGTTGAATAGCTAGGCTCATTCGTTGGCCGAGGAACGTGCCAGCCTTTTGGTCGCGTGTCAGCTCAATACATAAATTGTAATGATACTTTTATTCCAGAAAATTAAGATTTAAAAGTAGTAAAGTTGTAAAAGTTGTAAAGTTTCTTGTGGCTTCTTCTTTACAGGTGTAATGGAAGCTTCGGATCGGTGTTTTCTGTTCTGCATTATGCCGGATTGCTTGCACCACTAGAGAGAACTTCTTTTATTTCAAACTCATATTATTTTGTAATGGGCTTGCTATATAATATTTGACAATAAGCACTTTGTAATTGTATATGCTTACTAAAATAACTTAATTTTACGGTCCGTATTACAGAACGACGCTGAGTCATCGATCGGAGCTCAAGCAGAGATTTCATTCATAAACTGATCAATTAGTGAATGAAATCTCTGCTTGAGCACCGATTAATGACTGAGCATCGTTCTGTAATACGGACAGTACCCAATATAATTTTGACTTGTAAAGTGCTAAAAATAGCCTATTTACAATAAAATCTTTTGACTTTGAGTAACTTTGACTTCCTTCCCTTGACCTTCAATTCCGAGTTTACCGAGTTTTTAGACGTTAATTAGTGTGGCGATGTAATCATCAGAAAGTTTAAGTAAAAATCAGTCTAAACTGAAATTTCTCTTCAAGAGTACGATGAGTAAAATAGGCAAGTAAAATTAAAAGTTGTAGATTAATAATTTCCCTGCTAACAAAAAATATCATACTGTGTTTCATAAACTATAATAAAATACGAAAATGTGTGATAAAATTTATAAGTAATCTAAATATTAAAACAATAAATTTTCTTTAGATCAGTACAAACATTATTCCTCTAAGAGTATAAATATCTATTATTGCAACATTCGTAGTAATAAAAACGTAGAGCATTGTGTGGAATCTTGTGGAAATTCCCGAGCTTCATTGCATCTCATTACAAATATGAGTAGCCGCTACCAAAAGTGGTATTTACACATGAGCGCTGCCGTGCTTCGGAGGGCACGTCAAGCCGTCGGTCCCTTAAGACAACAGCCGTTCTTAAGCCAACAGTTCTTAAGTCAAGTCAGAAGAATTTAAATTCTGACACCAGCTGCGTGATCACGTAAATCCATTGCAACGAATAGAAACAAGAATTAATTTGAGTTTGAATACGCAGTTTATGTGCATAGTTAGTATGGAAATTTCTCCTATAGCATTTTATTTTATTTTTTATTTTATTTATTAAACAAAAACAAAAGAATTGCAATCAAAATTTCGTGATCACCCTCCTGGGCTGACCAACACGAGAAGATTACAAAGATACCTGCGACGTCATCGACGATCTAATATTACGCGCAAGAGTCGGACAATCTGCTTTGTTTGAGTTCTTGTAATTTATACACCTATGCTATGTTGATAGTCCGTTTAATTGAATGCAAAATGAACTCTTTGTATTCGTAAACACGCGTGATTGTCGTGGCGATTAGTATTTCTAATCGTGTTCATTTGTGTACCGCCGTGCTGTTGCGTCATAGGGCACGAGATCTTAACGTGCTTATTCCTTCTGTGAGATATTTTTTTTAATGTTTTGGCTCCACACTTTTGTGTATTTAGCCAGTGTCAAGTAATTGATAATTCATCAAGTTAATAATATTTCACGCAAATATGTGTCAAGTCACAGTCGAAGTCATCAAGTCAAGTCATACTCCTAGTAAAGTGGTGGTAACTTTGCTTGAAGCTTCTATGGAGTTTTGGAAACAACACGAAAAGAAACGTTTCACCATCATTATACCATTTTCCCACACTCACACCTGTAATCCAGCACTTAAAGAATAAAATGCCACCAATTTTATGCACTAACACTGAAAATAACACAAGTTTTGGAAAATAATACAATGCGGTGACGCAATCTTTTTCGCTTTCCCGCCAAAACTCTCTGTGAGATTTACGTGATGCCACTTCTACTGTTGTTTAATCTGTGGCGATGCTTCGTTCTAACGTGTAAATTTAATTAAAAATTTAGCAATAAAGCTAACTTTTAAATTAAATCTATGTTAATTTTCTTGAAATTTTTTGTAATGATTGCGATATAAGTTTTATGACCAAATAGGTACCACCAATTTGTTTTAATGACAATGTTTTGCTCAGTGATACCATATTATTTATTCTGTGGTGAAACGTTGGTGCGTTGTTTGTGGTCAATTGATTTATTGTGAAATGTTTTTTAACTTAATGTTTTTGTAATATAGCCAAGGAAAATAGAATGTAACTAGCAATAAGTAATAACAACATGTAAATATCACAGGTTTTTATTATTATTCACTCATTCATTTGTTTGATTTTCTAGTCTTAAGTTTTTAAAATATTTCTAAAAAAAACATTTTTTTTAAATGGGCTAATGCTTTTGTTCTCTACCGACCTTTATAGCGTCAATGGGTGGGAGGCTTAAGGCGCCCTACCGTCAAGTGGGAGCAACTAGTTCAAAGGCACCCCTGGGGTGCGAGCCTCGACTTAAGCCGTTGCTGGGATGAGAGGATCGAGAAGACTACGTCCACTGGAAGAGTGGAAAGTCGCGACCGTTATAGCGGGGACGGCTACAAAAAGTTATATTCTACATATTACTGATCTGTGGCGGTATTTACAACTGAGCGCTAGCGTACTTCGGAGGGCAAGTTAAGCCGTCGGTGCCGGGTGTTGTCGTAAGACAAACGTCGTTAAGCCAAGCCAGAAGAATGCAGTGACCTAAAAATTCTGACACCAGAGCTGACCACTTCCCTACACGAGAAGACTTATACAAACTCATTGTATTATTAATTAAGTAGGTATAATAAATTAGTGTTATCTGTAACTGCCCAACAAGGCGTCGAACATGAAGCTGTCACTGTCAGTTTATACAAGTGGTTATAATTTTTTTTTGTATTTGGTTTGGCTCCACGCTTTTGTGTATTTAGCCAGTGTCATGTAATTGATAATTTTTCAAGTTAATTAATATATATGTGTGTGTGAAGTCAAGTCACAGTCCAAGTCATCAAGTGAAGTCATAATCTAGTCTAGTCTAGTCAAGTCATACTCCTAGCAAAGTGGTGGCAACTTTACTAGAAGCTTCTATGGAGTTTTGGAAACAACACGAAAAGATACGTTTCACCATCGTTATACCACTTTCCCACACTCATGCCTGTAATCCAGCACTTAACGAATAAAATGCCACCAATTTTATGCACTAACACTGAAAATAACACAAGTTTTGGAAAATAATACAATGCAATGACGCAATCTCTTTCGTTTTCCCGCCAAAAAAACTGGTTATCAATTCCATCTTAGATACTGCAGTTGCGTAGGTATGTCTCAGATTTATGCCAATAGCCAATTGTATAAAAAAAAACCTCAGTGTGAGTTAAAAAATTACCTACTTTTATAAATCAATAGCTGCGCCCCGCGGTTTCACCTGCGTCGTGATGAAAAACGGTGATGATGATGATGATGAAAAATAGATAAAAACCTATTCTCAGATCTACTAAGGGGGCGTCCATAAATTACGTGAGGTGTTTTTTTAAATTTTCTGCCCCTCCCTCCCCCCCTGGTGAGATGTCATGAGATTTTATTCAACCCCCTCCCCCATCCCCGAATCTCACGTGAGATTTTTCAAAATGTGAGTTTCTTACGTAAACGCGTTGGATTGTTATTGTAAAAAGAAAAAAACAAATTTTCATCGTCCTTTTATTTACGACTAGTTAAGACTAGTAATCAATATTGCTGAGAGTTTAATTATAAGTGTAATAAAAATTTAACAATAGAATACTTAAATCGTAAATACTGTAATTAAAAAAAGAATATCTACTCTAATTCAGTCCATGGAGAATCATGCACGGTCTCAAGAGAGACTATTGGAACCAATAATTAATTAATTAATTTGTAACTCTTAATAAAAATTTGTTGATATTCGTGCTCGTTAAAAAATAAAAAAATAGGCAAAATGTATAACGTCGAAGTATGAATAAAATTATTTTCTTTCGAACGAATTAGTAAATGATCTTAATCGTACTACGATTACGCTTAAGATTAAATCTTAAGCATGTACAATCTGGATTAAATAGACCAAAATAGTATAATTTTTTTTTGTTTCAATCAGAAAAAAAATTGCGTGATATTTGCCGAGACCCCCCCTCTCCCCAACGTAAGATTAGATGAGATTTGACTCGACCCCCTCCCCCCCTTAAACACCTCACGTAATTTATGGACGCCCCCTAAGCGTGAATATAAAATTTCACCAAAATCAGTTCAGCCGTTTCGGAGGAGTATGGTAACAAACATTGTGACACGAAATTTTTATATATATAAATTAAATATTCCAAATCAGATCCATAATTTTTAAATCAGATGACTTTGATAACTAGAACCTATAGTTCCTTGTTTAAATGAGAAACCCTATAATCTATAGAGTAGGTATCTAATGCTAAAATTAGGTATATCTAGTTATATTTTATGCGTAGAAAAAATCAAGGTTTCCAACTTAAAACAAATACGATAAAATAAACCTGTTATACGAATTAATAATAAATGAAATTAGTTTAATAAATACTTAAATTAAGGATAAAGACAAATTAATAACCGGTAGGTAGATTGTACCAAGGTTGTTTGAACCCAATGTTTGAACTCAAAGGAAAATTACGAACTTGGGTTCATAAGTAAGGAAGGAGCTACCTTTTATAAAATGAGCTAAAAACAACTTTGATTAAATTCTAAACCGTTGTACGGTTCAAAGTGATTAACATCACTTTTTGAAACGTACGCACTACTTTTTTTATCCTCAGGTAGAAGTAAGTAGATATCTAACTGCAAGATGCTGCTACCTAATACTTAATATTGGCAATCTTCTCTAAATTTTAACGTTTCTTAGCCATAAGCCCTTATTGGGAGTTTTGGCGGTAAAACGAAAAAGATAGCGTCACCGCATTGTATTATTTTCCAAAACTTGTGTTATTTTCAATGTTAGTGCTTAAAATTGGTGGAATTTTATTCGTTACGTACTGGATTACAAACATGTATGTGGGAAAGTGGTTAATGATGGTGAAACGTTTCTTTTCGTGTTGTTTCCAAAACTTCATAGAAGCTTCTAGTAAAGTTGCCATCTCTTTACTAGAAGTATGACTAGACTATGACTTGACTTGATGACTTGGACTGTGACTTGACACATATCTGCGTGAAATATCATTAACTTGATAAATTATCAATTACTTGACACTGGCTAAATACACAAAAGTGTAGAGCTAATACACAATAAAAGCCCTTACTTTAAAAAAGGAAACAAACAAATAATCAGCATTTACTCTATTCAGGCATTCAACGTGACATAATAATGTTATTGCATCAGAATTGGAAAGGACTGTTTTTGATATTTATATTTATATTTCCATAACGTGTATTTTTAATGTGTGTAAAATTAGAAGGTCAGCAGCACCAAATATTTTATATTCTCACATTATTTTGTGATCCTTACTGCATGCATATAGTAAATTTAAAAAACAAAGACGAAACGCCATAGCCTATGACTATGACTAGTTCCACTGCATGTCTTTCCTATAGAGTGATGCGAATTTTTATTTTTCCTGTTAGGTAAGTAAGGACCATGATTGTATGCATACTTTTAGAAGTATCATAAAAGAGGTTGGCATATATTTTTGACAGTTCGATTATTAAGTAATATTGCCACTTTTTCTTTAATAATGCTCAAGACAAGACTAGGCAAGCGAGCCTTGCTAAACCTCACCACTTTGGAACAAAAATATGTCTACGTTGGCTTGCGCAGTAGAGGTTACGCCGCTGCGCATGTATTTACACGAATACGAGGCGCACTGTTTGAACGCCATTGCTGGCGGCGACGTAACGATTATAGAAGTTTCGCGAAGCACTGACGTCAGGTTACGTCATATCAGACCACTACAAACCACTGATTCCACAGACGAAGCCTACCGTACCGCGTTAAGAAGTTATCATGTTACAGATAATCCACATATTGCAAAATGAACGGTCTTTTCTAGAAACGGTTGCTCAATTAAGCCAAACTTCAGGTTTTTGACTGGGGCAATGTTGCGGCCAACTTTATGGAATTATACGATTTTAAATCAATCGTCAAACGAGTTTGACCGGCTTTTGTGCCGGCACGATGCCTGTTTTAAGGCGAAGGTTGTGGTAATTCCGTGCTGATTTTCAGCGGTCATATTTAAACTACTACTACAGTTTTATTACAAGGATATTTAAGAGTAGAAATTAGGTGTTCAAAAACGATACAAGGCGGCAAGGACTTGGCTAGCACGCAACACACACGGCAACTATTGCGCAAAGCAAGCTAACTAGCCAAGCCAAGGCCGGCCAAGCTATACGGAAACTTGAGCGAGTTGCAAAGTGCCGCTAATTTCGTATAACACATTCCTTACCCATTACAACTATTAATGCTTAACTACGTGTGTGGTCTCTTTCCAAACAAAACAATTAATAGTAGCATTGGAAGTGTAAAGGACGGCAAGCCTGCAAACATGCGGCCTGAACATGTGGCCCGCGAGCAAGGGCAATAATGGGTAGAAATGGACGGGATGGACGCTGCCATTGTTCGCGGGCATAGCGATGCACGTGTTTGGGTTGCGGAGCGGCTTAGATCTAAGCTTTGTTATAGGAATAAGTTTATATTATAAGAAACAATAGTCTATTTAGTAATAAATGTATAAAAACGGAACAATAAAGGCCAGTCAGCGTCGGCAGTTGGCAGTCGTCAGTTGAGAGTCGAGCGTTGAGCATTGAACGAGAACGTGTTGTTTTATTTCATACAGTCCACTTATTTATTTGACCAGAATTGCGAGCACGATCGCCTCCGCAAAATCTGGTCCTTCGAGCCGGATCCCTGAACCATTGAACCGATCGTCATGGTATCGACAAGGAACCGGAAGAGCAAGAGCGACACAGAAGAACGAAACGAACGAGAACTGTGTCACGTGGAGCAGGAACGACGACGAAGACTGTCAAAGGAGCCATCGGCTTCGTTTTCCACGACCGGGAGCGAAGATATGGCGGCCGGAACGTCGCGTGGTATTTTTGACACGGCCACAACGCAAGAACGAACAGAACTGCGAGCACGATCGCCTCCGCAATCGCATCGAACAACGAATTCCACACTACAGCTGCGGCTAGTGGAATTAGAAGCGGTGGAGAAGCTCGCGGTAATTAAACGGCAAGAGCTTGCCATGGAAGCAGATCTCGTGAAGAAACGATTGGCTGCTCAAGTAGCTACGATCGAAGACAACAAAAGTCTATGCGAGGTGCCAATCGCCGATGAACTCCAAAGAGTCGATGCCTGGCTCAAGAACACGTCCGCAGTACGGGGGGAGCGCGACGAACCACCGCGCGCCACGAACCTAGGAGAACGGAAAGCGCACTTTGATCGACGCGGACGATCTCCGACTCCGGACAGATCCAGAGGCATCGACACGCAGTTGGCGGAGGCGTTAGAGAAAATGGCACGACTACATCGCGGGTACAACTGTGATCTGCCCATCTTCAGCGGATCACCGAACGAGTGGCTACCTTTCAAAGCCGCTGTGCGGGACTCTACGAGCATTTACAAAATCCCGCCGATGGAGAACCTACTACGCCTGAGAAATTGCCTGAAAGGTGAAGCGCGTGACGCCGTGGCTGCGCTACTATACACGGCCACCGATCCAAACGTCATCATGCGCACTCTAGAGCAGAGTTTCGGAAGGCCGGAGGTGATTATCGACCGTGTGTTAGAAGATCTGAAGAAAATGCCTAAGCCCGGTCTGTCCGCTACAGATCTCAATAGCTTTGCGACAAAAGTACAGAACGTGGTGTGTGTCCTGCAGAACATAGATCGACGTGGATATCTGCACACGCCACAATTGTCACGAGAAGTCCTTGAAAAGCTAAGCCCGCATATCAAGAGCAAGTGGTGCGAATACGCGTATGAGCACTGTACGACGAACGAACCCGAGATAGTGATGTTGTCTCGCTTCCTAATGCGCGAGGCAGACATCGCGTTGCGTTTTACATACGCACCGACCACTAACGCGGCGGCAAATCGAGAAACGAAGAACGCGCCTGCGGTACAAAGGAAAAAGAACGTAGTGTACAACACGAACGAAGCGGAGGAAACGAACCGGTGTCCGAACTGCAACGACACGCACGTGTTATTTAAGTGCCCTAGTTACCGAGCGTTGAACGTGGACCAAAGATGGAACGTGGTTCGCGATAAGGGCCTTTGTTTCAAGTGCGTGGAGAAGAAACATCGCCGTTTCCAGTGTAAGGCGAAATTGTGCGGCGTGAACGGTTGTCGTCGGCCTCACCATTCGTCACTACACGAAGAGCAAAATGAGCGAAGCACTACCGAGCCAGCGAAGCAACAAGTGGAGTCGAAGACAGGCCACGACGCAGTTGTACTGTCGGTTGCATCTCACAACACTACCGGCAATCGTGAGATCATGCTGAAAGTGTGCCCTGTCGTCGTTTCCGGGCCCCGAGGAGAGGTAGCGACATATGCGTTGCTTGATGAAGGCGCAACGATTACTTTGATCGATGAAGATTTGGCGAGAAGCATCGGTGCAGATGGCCCCACTCAACCTCTACACATGAGTGGCGTGAACATGTCCCAAGAAGAGGTGACTAGCAGACTCGTCAAGGTTGGCATACGGGGGAAGAAAGAGAGCGCAATGTACGAGCTGAAAGCGCGCACCATACGCGACCTGAGGCTTCGAGAACAGTCGGTGTCAAGATCGCTATTACAACACCGACATCTACGAGACCTACTAGAGAGCGAGATATGCTACGATCTGGCACGCCCGCGCATTCTAGTAGGTACTGATCATTGGGAGATGATCGTTTCCCGAGAGCTACGCATCGGCGGCTCCGAGCAACCGGCCGCATCGAGAACACAACTCGGCTGGGTGGTGCACGGAACCGCACCGCGCAGCGCGATTGACAAGAGCGAGAGCGTGCTCCACGTGTACGCTCCCGATCAACGTGTGTGCGAGAGCGAGACGCACGATCGACGGCTACATGATCTAGTCAAAGCGCATTTTCGGGTTGACGCACTGGGTGTCACGCCTAAGCCACGTGTGAGCGACGCCAATGAACGAGCGAAGAAAACGATCGACGGTGGCTGTGAAGTCGGTCTGCCATGGCGACACGATGACGTCATCTTACCGCCGAGTTACGCCGAAGCCGTGAACCATCTCAAGAACAATGAGAAAAAGATGGACGCCTGCCCCGAGTTCGCCAGCGAGTATTCGACCCAGAACGAGAACTTACTCGCTAAGGGCTATGCGTCACCGTGTAACGGCACGAAAATACAAGAGCTACTAGAAGTTCACAAAGTTGTTGGCTTCACGTTACGCGATTGGAACGTGAACGAAACGAACGTGCTGAGCGACGTGCCGAGTAACTTGCGAGCGAACGAGCCTACTCAACTGGGGGGAGCGGCCCTAGAAAGCAAAATACTCGGGCTCTACTGGAACGCGAAAGAAGACGAACTGGGTTTCAACACGACAATGCACCGTGTACCGAGCGACGTGCGTAACCAAAGCCGAGCACCCACAAAACGGGAAGCGCTAAGTGCGGTCATGTCCATTTATGACCCAATCGGCGTCCTAAGTTTGTACACGATCCGCGCGAAAATAATCCTGCAACGTTTATGGCGCCTACAAATACAATGGGACGATCCGATTCCTGGAAAAGAGGCAGGGCACTTCGCCACGTGGTTGAAACAACTCAGCGCGATTACCAGCCTACGTCTACGTCGGTGCTACGCGCTGGAACGAAACAAAGGCGTAGAACTCCACGTCTTGTGTGATGCGAGCGAGCAGGCGTACGCGACCGTAGCCTACTGGAGGACTACGCATCGAGACGAACGATTGACCGTCACTTTGGTCACTGCTAAGGCGAAAGTGGTGCCGCAACGCACGCAGATCATCCCGTGCCTCGAACTACAGGCATCGGTGATTAGAGCGAGACTCGCGGACACTGTAAAGAAGAAACATTCCATCGAAGTTGCGAGATCGATATATTGGACCGACTCAGCGACCGTCGTCCAAAGTATTAAAAATGATGCGCGGCGTTATACGCCATTTGTCGCGCATCGACTTGGCGAGATCGCAGAGCTCACTCATAGAGATGAGTGGCGGTGGCTACTGACGAAACACAACGTAGTCGATGACGCTACTAGGCTCAACCGTATGCCAAGCATAGCTGAGGACCGTTGCTTCTTACTGGATCCTGAAGAAGAGTGGCCGTTGCAACAAGTGCATACGGAAGGCCATGAAGTGCTGCATACAAACGAGCGGAACGAGCCAAGGCACCAATGGGTTCCCGATCCGACCCACTTATCGACGTTCGAGAGATTGGTTCGAGCGACAGCGTGTGCGCTGGCATTTATCAACATATGCCGGCGTCGAGCGACGCGCGTGAAACTAGAACACATCGAGCGCGCTGAAAAAGGTGATACAAGTGCGAGGTTGCATAAAATCATCGAACGAATCCATCGAGATGAAGCGGCCAGTGATTGTAGATGGACGTTATCCCGTGACCACGATTATCATGCAAAAGGAACACGGCGCCACCGGTCACGTGAATCGAGAGTGCGTAGGCGCTCTATATAGTATGCAAAACGTAAGGCTGAGTACTGCGTCGACGGGTGACCTGCCGCGAGATGCGATGGCTACGCGAGTACTCGCCCACGCTGACACCGAAAAGAGAACCAACAGACCACGGAAGAGGGCTGCGGTTCGTCGACGTCATGATCGTCGTCAACAACATAAGTCCACGGAACGTCTGGCCGGTATGGGTTATCGAGCGGACCTACCCGGCCCAGACGGCGACGTCAGAACAAGAACGGGCACATTCCGGCGGCCGACCAGCAAGCTAGCCGTCTTGGTAAAGGAGGAGGCTGCGCAAGCTACGCCGGGGGGAGAGCTGTAAAGGACGGCAAGCCTGCAAACATGCGGCCTGAACATGTGGCCCGCGAGCAAGGGCAATAATGGGTAGAAATGGACGGGATGGACGCTGCCATTGTTCGCGGGCATAGCGATGCACGTGTTTGGGTTGCGGAGCGGCTTAGATCTAAGCTTTGTTATAGGAATAAGTTTATATTATAAGAAACAATAGTCTATTTAGTAATAAATGTATAAAAACGGAACAATAAAGGCCAGTCAGCGTCGGCAGTTGGCAGTCGTCAGTTGAGAGTCGAGCGTTGAGCATTGAACGAGAACGTGTTGTTTTATTTCATACAGTCCACTTATTTATTTGACCAGAATTGCGAGCACGATCGCCTCCGCAAAAGGAAGGTTTTCCTCGTAATCGTACACTTGACATTGGCCCGCAGGTCGTAAGGACAATTTCGTAATATCACCGAAGTAGCATAAAGAATGGACACATGCATTATTCATTTATTATCTTCACACAATGTGTTATTGTTCTATAAGTAAATACGTCGGTAGATATCAGGTGCATCTATAAAGATATTTCTAAAATGAACGTTTGTGAAATCGATTTATTAACCTAACCTTTGCAGAGTTATTTCCTTACGTAGAAATTGCGATTATTTGTACAATATCTTTATAATAGATACTTTGCCTGTTGCGGACATTTACAAATCTATGGATTAACATTGATGCAATTATATGGCCACCATTGAAAAAACATCGAGAGATTACATCAGCAATAAATGTATAATTTACCTTTTCAGGTTATATAACTAGATTGATTGCATTTGTTTATTGCGTGAAGTAGGTACCACCTACCTAGCTCTAAAACTACTGGTAATAAATGATAATTATCTCAAACATAAGAATACTTACAATAAGTATGTTTGCAAAAGATCCAAACTAGTACATTTTTAATGTTTGTTTTGAAAGCTATTAGTGCTTCCCGTTTCAATTTGGTCCTGAAAATGGCATCCGTGAGAAAACCATAGAAGTCTGAAGTCGGCTTTTTATGCTTTGCGTTTGTTATATTATAAATATTATTGTTATATATTCTATATATTAGTAATAGACAAAGCATTTGACCACCGTCTCACCTGATGGAAAGTGACGACGTAGTCTACGATGGTGCCTAGAAAATACCTGTTCACTGAAGACTCCCAGATTGTAGTTAGGTGGAAATAAGGATGGCGGCAAGTTGTTCCACTCATTGGCTGTTCGCACTATAAAGTGCGTAGCAAAACGCCTAGTGCGGGTTGATGGAATTACAACCATATATGGGTGCCGTGTTTTTGTGCATTGATGTTCGGTGAAAGAAGGGAGATGGAGGAATAAGATAGTGTAATTCCTTCGCACACTCTCCAAAATGCAGTCTAGAAAACCGAGAAACTGGCATCTTTACGTCGGTGCTCTAAGATATGGAGCTTAGCTTCCACCAACACATAATCACCGTTTAGTCTTTTGGCTCGTCTCTGAATGCAGTCCAAGGCTTCTATCTGACATTTTATATAATGAGTGATATGAGATAACTATGAAGGTTGTATGAATTAATAATAATAATAACCCCAGAATCCAGAATACTCAGGAATACTTATCTCAACTCGCATTAGATTTAATGAACTTTAGAAAAAGTGTCTGTGTCCTGAAATAACGAACCTTGATATTTAGATATCAATGATCTGTTTAATAAAGACGTTTATGCGTTTAAATCGGTTAATCATTATTTATCTTTTATTAATTTATTTTAATGTCTTACCGTTGAACGTTGAAATCGTTTTTGACGTCACATAATTATTATGGTAATCTCATTTACCTACGTTTATTTACGTATATTATGTGTTATATGGGTTGATGCTTGGTTAATGCCATTTTTTGGGTATGACAAGCATTGAAGGCCATTGTCGTCGTGTCTTGCATATTTTACACGTATACTTATGTACCAATATTTATCATCCGGTATCATAATTTTCTATGAAGGGCAATGAAAATTATATCCTTATAAACAATTGAAGGTTTATATAAATAAATTTCTCCACAACACGGAATCCTAGTGTGGAGCCCAGGGCTCGAATAATAATATCTACAGTCTACTAAAATTATGACTTTGTTTTTGATTTATTCACATACCTACTTAAGTAAGGATGATATTGTTATCGTTGCTATTGTTTGCTGAAATAAATCTTATTATTATATATTTTTTAAACCGCCAAATGCTATAGCAGCTCTCTTTCTATTTACCATCTACAGACTCAAATAATATAAATAATATTTTTCTATAACTATATACTATACTATATATTTACACGTTTCCAAAATGTATGTTTCTCATTTGATTAACTGACCTTTCCTCTGCCTAATTTCAGTATTATTATTGTATGTTATCCTTTGTGCCTCACTCACGGTTATATCTGAGAAGTGATATATTTACATTCTTAGTTATACGCAGATGGTTGACGCAAATGTCAATTTTGCAGAACCAGTCAGCTTTGCATCAGCGGATTTGCATCATCAATGTGTAAATCGTCAACATAGCACTACAGTGACAAGCCTCCTTCAGCTTGTTTGTATGCATTTATTGCTATCACTTTAATATGACCTTTAAGCTTAGATTATTTATACCTGTATTGCATTAAATATTGTTGATAAGTATGTAATAATTTTCCAACTCTATGACCGATAACAGCTTGTTGATAGCGAAAAGGATTTTTGCTTATTGCAAAAGGATCTATATCTTAATTCATCTTTATTATTGTTTGCCTTATCTAAACGTCATTTTCTTTTATTATTGACAACACTGAATGATATATCTTTCTGGTGATTAAACGAACTTACCAACTGTTTATGCTTTTGTCAAAAATGGTAGATATGAAATAAAAAGAACAATTAAACTAGACAGAAAGTTAAAATATTTGTTTTGTAATAGCGTATTTTAAAAGTTATCTGGTTCCCATAGTACAAGCTTTGCTTAGTTTGGGGCTACATGGCGCTGTGTGAAATGTCCACACATAAATTTAAAACGCTAATTCGATTTAGTCAAAGACGTGGTTATGAATGTGAATGTCAGTCATTCATACTTTTCTATAGATATTAGTGTTACATCATTCACGTCAGTTTGTCTATCCTATTCTTGAATTCAACGTCATCGGCACCGTACCTAATTTTTAGTTTTACACAGTTATAAATTCTATCCGCCATGTTTGTAAACATTCAGTGACTTGTGAAAAAGTATGCGTTTGCATAACACTTTGCTGACATTGTGTTGATATTTCTTTAAATAGCAACACCATGACACTAAAACTTCATTTTTTCCCAATAACATTTAGCATCACATTCTAACGTTACAAAGCTAAATTAAATCTTTACCGCAGTTCTGGGGTCGATTGAGCACGGCACTCACTATCTTTCTTTTATCTCGTCCTGATAAATATGGTTCTTGAAAGTTGTGTAACTACAGCTGAATCTGAATATGTAATACTGTATCATCAACGAGAATTTCAAAGACAAATTTACATAAAATTTCATGTCTCAATAAAGCTAATTCAATATTTATTTTGTATCGTACCAATTTACCAACTGGTATATGCTTAGTACGCTAAGCAAATGCCTGGTAGTAAATTTGTACTCCGAACAGCAAATGCAAATGCGACGAGGGCAATGATAACATAGCAACATCCTACAATAATTCTAGCAGCCATAACGTCATATAACGAAATTAGCTTGATGTTAGTAATATTGGAAGCACGTGGGCTACAACTGGTAAGACGCGGACCAGACGACGAGACAGACGAGACAATAGCTAGACCAAGGTCGGTTTAATTCTTGTATCCACTGTTGTCATCTTAGAATAACATATATACACAGTGGAATTTAATTCGTTCTTTTCCTTATATATATGTAGTCAGACTATGCTATAGAATAATCGTACAAGATGCATTATAAAAAAAATTGTTGAAGTTTCTTCCTAAAACAACTAGACAACAGCCGAAATGTATGTCTATTAGCGCTACACGCAGCGCGGGCTCCGGCTGAGCTCGTAAATGTTTAACACCTGCTTTGTTCAATGTCGCAAGGCTTCAGAATTTTAATTCACAGTCATTTGATAATACTTAGATTTAAGTTTTATTTCATAAGTACTTTAGGTATTTAGTTATATATGAGCGTTCTATAGCATGGACTGAGTACATACATTTAAACAAAAGAACGAATTAAATTCCACCGTGTATACTATCCCGAACATGCATATATATTAACAGCAATATGTAGATTTCTTTTGTTATGAGGCCAAACTAACTTCTATAGTTATTTATTATTTGTCCTAATAGTCGATAGTATAGTATTTTATTATGGCTTCTAAAACATATCTACGACATTATTATGACGAGTCAGCCGCGACATTGCAAGCAGGCAGTTCCCATGATATAGGTACCTATACCGAGCACATGTGCTATTTCTTTTAATGCTCACAAATGAAAATCAATAATGGCGAACAGTTTGCTCACTCAGCTAGATATTTCCCGTTCGGGGCCGGTCGTAAAAGTTGGCTTATCACAATAATTCTAGGTCAAGTTTTAGAACCCATATTTGCAGTACCAACTTGAATCGACTGTAGTGTCGTAAATTCTTAATATACCCCATATTAAGAATTTACGATAACTTTAATGATCTAACGAGCCTTGCCTTATATCTTTGTTTGTTCGTGCGGTAACTAGTTATGACATTTCCACGTTCGCCTTCACCTTCGCGATTTTACTTAAGCTCCGAAATTCCGAATGCAGACCATCCGTATGTAATATGCATTAGTATTGAACAATCGATGGATAACCTTGGCTAAAGGTAGATCTTTGAGCTTGAATTCATAATTAACCGTAGATGTTTTATCTACCACATGTAACTTCATTAATGCGACGAACTACCTATTTCACAATTAGTTTGTATTGCGTTATTAGATTTCGAGTATGTTTGCTTAGTGTTGTAATAAAATATTGATGCGTATAATTATGTAGTAATATTACCTAGGAACTAAAGAGGATTCTGGAAAAGAAACTAGGAAATTGCAAAGAAAAATTAATTTATTAAATAACCGCATAACTTACTGAGAATCCCATACACGTCCAGCCCTTTAACGTATATTTACAATTCGGGCTGCTATGCCTATATTTACACCGCGTCAGGGTCAGGCTTCGATCACAGATAATAATAGATTTGTTCTAAACGGGTGCCCCAACTTCTTCTTGGTAAGATCTCGTGAGGTGTGCAGCAGCGGCAGTGAGCTGACGAAGGGAACGCCGTAGGCCCCGGAGCTGGCGTCTGCAGGCGGCAGCGGCGCGGGCTGCAGACTCTCTTTCGTCTTCTCCCTCAATGCCCGAGTCTCCAGCAGCGCTTGAAGCATCGCTTTCAGTATCACTGATTTCGGAAACCCTTCGCCCCCTTTCGACGTGTTCTTCAGCATCCCCGGACCAGAGCAGCTCGTTCTTCAGCTCATTGAGCATGCCGAACATGTTGAATGGATCGTCATCACCTTCCTGTTCTATGTTCTTCAGGCGACTGGGAATAAGCACGGTCTGGCCCATGGTGTTGACCGTTTTAACAAACCGCTCCATGTCGTTGAGGATGCTCTGCTTTGAGAACTCTGTACCGTCATTTCTGGCGATTTTGCGCAGAGTGTTCCTGTAACAATACAGACAATACTGTTAGTACGTCATTCTTAGTACACAAAGGGATCAGCACCGCGTAACCGTTTGGGAATCGGCTTCGCCTGCCATCCTGCACGCGCCAATTAACAAGTCCACGAGTGCGAGCAAGAGAGAACACGATTACGATCTCCACCAGACTTACGCGGTAAGGCCCCTGGGCTATGTAGCTACTACGAGTAAAACATTAAATAAAAGACTGAGTAAAGGCACTATCTATCGCACTTATTCATCCATCTTTTATAGTTTTAAAAAGAAAGACAATGATTGCACACTCATAGCAACAATGGTGTTTTGCTAAAAAATATCTGGCTGCCCAGAATCGACAAACTGCGGCTTAAATATTTAAAGGATTGCGACACAATCCTTGATATTGTATTATATTAGTATAGTATAGTATATATGTAGTATAGTATATAGTATTATAATAATAGTCGTACATTTAACTATTAAATTAATATTAAATGTATGACTATTACTATAATACTCTTCCGCGCTGAAATTCATAGACATGATTTGAACCTTTATTATTTGAAAATAGTTCTTCATAACGCCATGTGCGTTAAAATTAGCGAGTGCGTTAGATTTAGTGTAATTTAAGGAAAATTGATATCAAGTTCAAAACAATAGATACCGGTTATTTAATTTTTATGAGTATTAGTCATTTTAATGTAAACATTTCCAGTCCTGATAAGGCACTAAAAATACCAAAGACCAGTGTAGGTGTTGCATTGATTCATTCAGGTGCGTCTGATAAGAAATTAGACGCATGATATATACACGTAAGCTAATATTCCAATAGAAGATAATAGTGGTAATATCTAAGTGAATCGATATGTATGAATGGGCATTATTATATCGATTATCAATAATTTATATTCAGCATTTATTTTGTACATCTGGCATACACTTTGAAATGAATGGTATTACCGTTTGTTTGCACAATTTCCCTGGCTATGTTAAATTATACCTACTTAGGTAGGGGATTTCTTTGATCCAAATGAAATATAATATCATTCCTTTCTTCAATACTTATGAAAATTAAATTTTATTTTCTTATTGTATCTGTTTTTCAAAGACGTATCACAAAATTCATCTGTGCCTCTAGCACGAATCCTTACGCGAAAGTAAGTGTATCGTTAACGTAAGTCATTTGTATGGCATTTGATCAGCGCCCCTACCGGGCGTAAAAAGAAACAAAAATCGGTAGCACGAATGGTTTTGGTTACTATCGTATCGCCTTCGTATCGCCGCGTAACGTTTACGTTACACAATTTGTATGAAAACGCGAGCACGAACTTCGCGTTAACGTAAACTCGAAGGCTGGCTATCGTAGTGTCATCGAAAACGTAAGGTCTCGATAGTTGTAAAATATGCTTCGTGCTACCACCTAGCGTCGCGCTGCGTAAGTGTACGGTAAAGTCGATACGTTTACGATACGATTTATTGAAATGTTCGTGCTAGGGGTAAGGGTAGTTTATTTTTGTTCTCAATAGATCACTTTTTAGTATTATTATAAACTAAAATTATTTTAATTATTTAGTCATCCCACGGGAAAATTTCACTTTTCCGGCATAAAATGTAGCCTATATGTTAATCTAATGTATAAGCTATCTTGGTACCGAATTTCATCTAAATCCATTCAGCCGTTTGAGCGTGAAGGAGTAACAAACGCACACATACACAAACACACATACAAACTTTTGCCTTTATAATATTAGTGTGATTATATTGGGCTCAGTGTGAAATACGCCTTTCTTGAGAGTATCTGTTTTTCTTTATCTAATGAGATTTGTGATCAATCACCTGTAACTAGCTATAAAAAAAACCTTCATTCGTATTCGTAGATTCGTAACTTGTTATTAAAAAGTTACATTTAATCCATGTACACATCTAACTGTGTTTCATAACCAGCTATAAAAACGGATAAAATTTTCTTATCTTAGTAGGTACCTAACCAGGAACGAAAAAGGCTTACCATTAAAAACGATGCTATCAAACCTATTTACATATTTTTTAATTTTGACTAAAATATATTCAAACATTTAGTCATCGTCTAATGTTATGTACCCTTGTCTTTAAATATTTCGTCAAATAATATAGGTACATGCCAGACTTTGCGAATGCAATTCGAAAGGAATTTCTGTCAGGAAGTGATTCAGAATATGTTACAATTGGCTGATTAAAAAACTTACTGAGAGACTGCTAGAACAAACGGGCTTTAAAATTTGTATTAATCTAATTTCCGTAAAAAATACAATATAAATATCATATTAACACATCTAGGTTGCGATTTACGTTTAAAAATTCAGTTAGTTATGCAGTTTAAGGGTAAATTTGACTATAAATTCAATTGTTATACATATATATATACCTAGTCAGTTACATAATTTTTCTGTTCGGTTGAACCGAACCTGTTCTTTCAGGTCATTAACACTCTAAATTGGAACTCGCTATGTAGGTACTAGTTATCTTATCGGTACCCTACCATATATCAAATTCTGCTATATTCCTATCAAACGAAAGTAGATTTTAACATGGGCATAATAATGACCATCATCCTCCGATTCCTTCAGCGGGTAAATAAAATGCCTACCTCCATATAAATTACTGCATGGTAACTCGAGTCACGCATTCTTGCATTCGATACATGCACATTGATTTGAGAAATGATAGGCGTAACAATTGTTCAATCCACGGAATATTCTCTGACTCATCATGCTGTAGGCACGCACTGCGCACGCCCAGAAACCGGGATAACCTCATCGATGAACCCCACATCACGCCACTTTTCCCATAGCCTCTTATAACGACATCATTCATTGTGGCACTATTGCTCTTTCGTCACACTGCAGACACTTTCATTGAATGACTTGATACAAATGTGAAAGGAAACAACTGCCCAATGCTTTGGTCGTCGCAATGACTACTTCAATTTTCAACTGTTGATTTTTGCACGCATGCCACACACACTACCAAAACACTACATTCAAATGCATCACGCCACATCAGACCGCAAAGGACGCTCAGGGACCATTATAATAGGTAGGGCAGTTAGCAAGCCAACGCGTTCCGTACCTGCTGTTCTCCAATTTGGTCGATATGTCGGTGTTGAAAGACATCTTGTGTTATTTAACTGTTTAAATATCACTGAACGATCACACACGCCCTAATTTGATGACACTAAAATAATGTGACGTTTACAAATGCGGCTTGCGAAACGACGCGAGTGACACGACCTCAGGCAACGAGCGCACGACACGGAGTGATTTGACGTTTTGGCCGGAGGTGGGGAGAATCCTCGTATTTATATGACTCGATCATACGATGCGGGGAAGGCAAACTTTGAATTTAATCGTTGTGTTGTCGTTTGATGCATCGATAATAACAATATATTATTGATATTAGTAAAACATAGCCCGTGCTTATTTTTTGTTCAGTTTATCTGGCGTGTTTATGTCAGAAAACTGTTTTTCTGGGGCATTATCTGATGACGGCGGGGTGCGTCCCACTAGAGTCACACCATGTACCAGCTTTCCCATTGGTCGGTTTTGAAACACGGCGTTTTTGATTGGATGAAGAATGGAATGCAATGCGCGGCTTTTTTGAATTGTGATTTTATTGAGTGCTTCTGTCGAGAATTCGAGATCGAGGCACTTGATTTCATAGATTAGGCCATGATTATAAATTTAGATATTTCAAGTTTTTCCAATATGTTTTCAGTGAATCGTTATTATGGTTCATTAAATTGGATAAATGTTTCAGGTAAAAGTAAGTAGGTAAGCTATAAGTACATTTGATTTATCATTTATCTTTACTTCCCTCAGTTGTTAGTGTATTTTTTTTATTTTGGATCGGCTCCACACTTATGTGTATTTAGCCAGTGTCAAGTAATTGATAATTTCTCGAGTTAATTAATATATTTATTATATTTATATATATATTTTTTATGTTGTGTATGTATCAAAGTCAAAGTCAAGTCAAGTCACAGTTCAAGTAAAGTCATAGTCTAGTCTAGTCAAGTCATACTCCTAGTAAAGTGGTGGCAACTTTACCAGAAGCTTCTATGGAGTTTTGGAAACAACACGAAAATAAACGTTTCACCATCATTATACCACTTTCCCACACTCATGCCTGTAGTCCAGCACTTAATGAATAAAATGCCACCAATTTTATGCACTAACACTGAAAATAACACAAGTTTTGGAAAATAATACAATGCGGTGAAGCGATCTTTTTCGTTTTCCCGCAAAAAAAAACGTTAGTAAGTTGTTGTAAAACAGTTTAATGAAAAAATTATAAAGGTTGAAATTATTTTAAAACAGTTAAAATATCATTGGGACTTTCAAAGTAAGAAGAACAAATGGATCTTGGTTGAATTGGTTCCGCTTTCGCACGTGTCTGTTTACGTCATTGCGATACCTACCTACGAACAAATAATTTTTTCAACAAACTTCAAAACGGAGGAGGTTTTCTTTCATGTATATCTTTCTTTTTTTTAATGTTTTCTATCATATGACTTTCATCAAAACTGGTAAAGAATTTTAGTTTTGAAATAAAAATTACTGGAAATATCTTTAGATGATAATACCTAAGTCGGTTTTTATGGTTTTATCAAGGTATACTTTGTTAAAGGTAAGTAAAAGTAATATTGTAAAGGAGTATCCACAGCCCTAATATTGGAAACGTTATGGCTGATAACCATGATAATAATAATTAATGGTGATAATAATTTTCAAAATATACCTAGGTTAGGTAACCTTGGTATATTTTCTAGTTGGTCACGCCCCTAATCATAGTTTTTTTTAAAATGTTTTTGAATGACGTGACGAGCTAGCCGTTCGCCTGATGTTAAACGACACGGCTGCCCATATCAGCTGCAGTGTCACTCGGAACTCTAAAGTATAGAGGTTCGCGTGAAACTGCACTGCGCACGTCATCCTGAGACATCAGCACAATCTAGTAATAAGATTACTAAACTGTGAGATCAGATCATAAAGTCTCATTTGCCCAGTAATTTCACTAGCTACAGTGCCCTTCAAACCGGAACACAGCAGTGCTTGCGCACTACTGCTTGGCGGCAGAATAACTGGCAAAGCGGTGGTACCTACCTAGACAAACTTTGCAGTAAAGTCCTACCACCTAGTAAATAAATAATTCGTTTGAACCGATAGCTCAGTTGATGTAGCTCTGCCTTCTGAACTGTAGGTTCCCACTTCGGTTCCCACCCAGGACCAATATTTGTGTTATGAACTGTTGTATGTGTTTTGTGTCTGGGCGTTATATTGTATTCTATGTATGTATTTACAAATAAAATGTACATAGCCATTGACAGCTTCTGTGGTGTGTTAGTTGAGCAGGTCGGCTCATAACCCGGAGGCGGTGGGTTCGATTCCTGCGGCAGGACAAGTATTTGTGCACAGAAAAAAGTGCAAATACTTGTTCTGTGTCTGGGTGTTGTGGGACCATGGTCCTCATAGTTCCTGGGTCCCTAAACACAGGGAATCCTAGTTAAAGTCCAGGATCTATGTATGTGATCGTTGGGCGTTATTATTTATTTATTATTTAAAGGTATTTTATCAGTTATCTCGTTCCCATAGTACAAGCTTTGCTTAGTTTGGGGCTAGAAAGCGATTGTGTGGAAAAGTCTACAAATATTTATTTATTTATTAAAAAAACCATCAGCTAATTATGTAAATAAAAAACGTTGTGTTATACAAAGTTCACCTAATTTCTTCCAGCAAAATAAGGTGAGAGTTCGCCTGAATAAGTCCACTTATTTAACCGTATCCATTGTGTGCAAAGTAAATTAACCGATTTAACTTTTACTTGCGTTCGATTAATAATTAATTTAAGAATTTTAATCAACTAGTTGGTTACTATGTACAGTGTAGGCATAAAACAGTAGCATTTCACCGTCAAAACAAATTGGAATTTTATTTCTTTGGTTTATTAAATAGGTTGATTTTTGACAAAAGGTGATACCTTAACCTCAGGATTGATACTATGGATAAGTAATACACCAATATACTCATTAAGGCGCGTTGTATTTTTTATTTATTTAGTTAAGTAGTAAGTAAATAATAATAAATAGCTCGGGGGATCCCAGAGCTGGCACATACTTCGCTCAGAAGCTATAAGGTCCGTATTACAGAACGATGCTCAGTCATCGATTGGTGCTCAAATTCTTTCACTATTAGAATCCATATATATATATATATATTCCATCGCCCATGTTCATCGAGGATAATTTAGAATATATATATATATATGTACATATATAAAATACCCATCCGAAGCCAGGGTGGGCAGCTAGTCTAAAATATAATCGATTTAATGCCCACAAAAAATAAACTTTATGAACGTAGTTCTCTAAGTTTTTAACGATAACAACACATATTTTTTACAAACTAAATAGCCAGACTATTAGAGCATTATATTTCTATGGCCAAACTTGGTGTCGAAAGGAATAATTATTATTTGATATCCATATTTCACGTAATCCGCTAATTACCGTTGCGCAGAACCAAAGATAATAAAGCGCCAAAGTGGATTTTATAGTCAATGCGCAGAACCGATTTGATATCAAATTATGATCTGCGATTGTCAACTGTAAACCTAGCGTTATAGAGACACTGTCTAAGAAAACGTTATTATAGGGACAGGAAATAGTCAATTTTTTAACTAAATTTTGTGGTTAGGAAAACTATAATCAAACAGAACTATCAAAAATGAGCTTTATATGCTTAATATAAAAACAAAATATGAAAACAATAGATCACCGATACCTACTTATCCCTTTTTTTTGTCATTGAATGATGTGACGAGCTAGTCGTTCACCTGATGTTAAGCGACACAGCCGCCCAATACAGAGCAGTGTCACTCGGAACTCCAACATATAAAGTTTCGCATGACTGCTGCACTGCGCACATCATCCTGAGACATCAGCACAGTCTGGTAATAAGATTACTCGACTGTGAGATCAGATCATAAAGTCTCATTTGCCCAGTAATTTCACTAGCTAGCTGCCCTTCAAACCGGAACACAGTAGTGCTTGCACACTACTGCTTGGTGGCAGAAAAACTGGCAAAGCGGTGGTACCTACCTAGACGAACTTTGCAGAAAAGTCCTACCACCTAGTAAAACTTAAACTCCTTTTACTTTTTTCCTTAAACTCTCTTTAGGTTAAATTACTAATAATAATCAGGTAGGTATTTAGTGTAGCCATAGTTTGAAGTACCAGGAGATCAAAAATACTAAAGAGATATAGAGATATTTTTATAGAAATGTATAGTATAGTTACGAAATATGCGTGGTATGGTACCCGCTAACCAATGCTAACGTTAAATCTCATTACAAAATCAATGATATATTATTATTTACTTTATTTCTGTTTATGTATCTGGTGGAATGTTTTGGGTCATTGCTACCAATAAAACTTATCAAGTAAATTGATAAGTAATTGGTTACAATTTTAGGTAGGCAACCCACGAGTAGATATATATATATACAACTAGCTTAATTTGTCAGCCACATAAAAAAATACTTTAAATTTTTTTTTGTATGGTAAAAAGAAACCGTCATTTTTAAACCTGATTTAGATTTTTATTTTATTTGATATGACATACTTTCAGTTTGGTCGTATAGAAATTTAAGTAAAATCAGTTCAGTAGATTTAAACCAAAATAATAAGAAAACATACATAAGTACGCTATAATACAATTATATCATCTCAGTATTATTCAGTATGTACACCAGGTGGTAGGACTTTTCAGCAAAGTTCGTCTGAGTAGGTACCACTGCTTTGCCAGTTATTCCACCGCCAAGTAGTAGTGTGCAAGCACTACTGTGTTCCGGGTTGTAGCTAGTGAAATCACTGGGGAAATGAGACTTTATGATCCGATCTCACAGTCTAATAATCTTATGACCGGACTGTGCTGATATCTCCGCATGATGCATCATCCGGAGATATCAGCACAGTCTGGTCCGACACTGCACTGCGCACATGTGCGCAGTGCAGTGTCGCGTGAAACTTTACAGCCTTATTAATAAACGGGTCTCGTCTTCAGCTTTTGTCCTTTTTTTGCTACTGGAATATTTAGCTGGATCGAAAGAGACAAAAGATGGTGTAACTAGTCTAAAGCTAGTTCGTGTTTATTAATAAGGCTGTAGTTCCGAGTGACACTGTTCTGCTATAGGCAGCCTGGCTCGTCACATTATACACTAACATAAAAAAGTGTGATAAAATATCAAGGGGATTGAAAATGATTTAACCGCCCTTTTAAATAGATATTATTAAAAGGTAAGTACAGCGATGGCAATATATAATTAATGTTTTGAAGTTGGTTGGATGGCTGTAGCATTTGTATTACATAAGTTGAAAAATAACAATATGACTGACACGCGAAGGCTTTGGTCCAAGTGCGGAATACTTTCGTTGATATAATTGTAGTAAACTGTTTCTTCAATAATCTCTAATTGACAACACTTATTTTAATTTTATTTATTTATTTATATACACAAAAACTTACATTATAAAAACAACGCTTTTGGGTCATAACACGGGATTGGATATAAAGTGTAGGTACTTATATAAATATGATCGTTATTTCAACGCCTAATAAATAAATAAATTTGTTCCTTAATTATTTGATATACTTAGATATTCAGGCCATAACACAGGATTTTCCTAGCTTGGCTCGCAACGCGACCGTGAGAAGTTGCATTGGGGGAAAAAAAAGCATCTATTAATAACTTTATAGATAACATTGTTAAAAATATTTATAATACAGTTGTTATGTTTAAGTATAAGTATACATACATACCTGAGTAAAACTTTTAAATCGTCCAAATCACATGAATAACCTTTTTTGTAACTGACATATTTTGTTGCCAAATAAACTTATTCTTATTATTCTTATATTAATAAATAATTTTCTATCAGTAAAAAAATGTCGAACTCTTGTAACTAACTTGTACTTATTGACGTTATATTTTTAATAAGAGGTTAGTACATGAAATATTAAAGTTTTCAGTAAGTAAGTGTTAAAAATATCTCCGAAATAATGACTGGTTGAAGCTTTCAGCTAATTTCCGGCTTATGAAATAGCCTTGTTTAATGAACATGTTCAGTGCACAATAATATTTATAATCATTATTCTAGTTGTCAAGTCAACATGTTATTAGTAATATTCCGCTGGGGGTAAGGTTATCATATTGCTATCATTTTCATAATATGATCATGAGGAGAGCACGTTTACACTGGACAGACACACCCTTTGACTACTTAAATAGTCAACGTTATTTAGACGTAGCATTTGCAACTTTGTACGTTTGTGACGTCAAATAGTGTGTACTAGTGTGTATACTTAAATTTATACTAAACATTGATAGCTCCTAAATTTGCACTTAGATATAATAATATTAATAATAATAAATATTATTCGACTCGAGTCATGCGTTCTTTCTTGCCGTACACGTGCAAAATGTGGAATGAGCTCCCGCCAGCGGTTTTTCCAACGAGTTACAACATGGAGTACTTTAAAAGGAGGGTTAAAAGAGTCCTACAGGGTAAGCAATGCATTGTTGACGCCTCCTCCGGTGTTACAGATGTCCATAGGCTACGGTGACCACTTCCGATCAGATGAGCCGTATGCTTGTTTGCTCCCTTTAACATAAAAAAATAATAATAATACAATTATATTTGTTCATATAAAATAAATCACTGATATAGCTAGCCGCCGGTTTCTCGTACGTTTGTCAAACTCCTGTCAAGTCAATATGCCAAATACATTACGCTCATTGGTTGAGACAGCCGATGATCAACAGGCAACCAATAAGCGAACAGTATTTGGTCTGCCAAGTCGTACAGGACAGGGGAAAGTGTTTTTTAAATTATGTTTTGGCTCCACACTTTTGTGTATTTAGCCAGTGTCAAGTAATTGGGGAAAGTGTTGCTTAGCTAAGTTGTATTTTAATAGACTTTAGTCTGTACTAACACTGTCTGGACTACAATATCCAATAACTAATAGTTATTGGATATTTAGTTATTGGATATTGTAGTCCACGCGGACAAAACTGGGGCAAGTGCTAGTTCCCAATGATCCGTTTTAAATCTAGTTACATCAGCTGCCCTGGATCATCTGTACAGCACGTTACGTACAGCAGTTCTAGTAATGATCAAACAATGTTTCATCAGTTTGATGTTTTGACCGGAGTCTCATTGTTAACGGTCTATCATCATTGATGATAAGCTTCTCCCACTGTTGCCAACATTATAAACATTAATTGATTTTTCTAAGATTAACGGCTCTCTATAGTGTACCTATCTTCGCTACTTTGGTAATTTTTTTTTTTTTTTTTTTTTTTTTTTTATTATACTGCATTTCCACAGACACCTGGGTCCGTGCTTTTTGTTAGATTATTTTTTATATTTATTAATTAAGCCTATTCTTTGGTCATATTCCTATCCTATTCCAAATTCCGTTGTATTGTAAATATTGTAAATAAAAGTAACCGATTCCCCGAATTATTAAAAAAACTGTCTAGCTAAAACCTTCAAACTTTGAACATGATCCCTTGCAGAAATTAAGGAAAAATTAAGGCGGAGAATAAAACTTCATTAAAGCAACTACTTCAGGCTCTCTTTCAGTCTCTCTTTCGGTCTTTTCGGTCTCACTGTATCTATATCCGTTTGCTATTTGTGAGTTTTTAAGTTTCAGTCGTCTCTCTGTACCATTGTTATTTTATTCTCGACTATATTTTTGTTGAACCGATCTTGAGGTACGGAAGGACAGTTTGAAGTTTTGAGAACGACATCGGATACTTTAATTACGACTCTATTTCTTAAATTACAATTGTATTTTACTAACAACGTGTGTAAATAAGCGCATGCATTATGATCGTGCTCTTATCGTGTTCACCGGTCAAAGCGGATAGTTACACTAGTTATGTCCAAATTACTGATAATGTCCCCAATAACTGGATATTACTGGAGATACATGAACTCTCGGTTATGTTTGTAAGATCATGCGTATAAAACCAGTATTTTGCGGTGTTGTGCGATGCCATTAATTTTAAGTTGTTATTTCAACTTTTTGCGGTTAGTTTCTAAAACATCTTTTAATCGTAATAGAGTCTCGGAGTATAAAGGAAAATTCCTAGCACACATTCGTTTATCAGACAGACGAATGTGCTTGGAATTTTCCTATTTTTTTACCGGTTAATCATTTATTGTCTAATAGAAAAGTTGTTATTGTATTTAAATGATATAAATCACTTTATAGTCCACTTTTGCTTGTAGGTTGAGTGTTAAGTCGATTTACCGATTTTAGCATGTCATAAAAGTATAAGAACTTTATGTTACATTTTTTTTTACTTCAATCTTAATGAATTGTAGGTTGTACATGTAACTTGACAGCCTCTGTGGTGTGGTGGTTGAACAGGTCGGCTCATAACTCGGAGGCGGCGCGTTCGATTTCCGCGGTAGGACAAGTATTTGTGCACGGAAAAAAGTATTTGTGTTCTGAGTCTGGGTGTTGAGGAACCATGGTTCAGGTAATTCCTAGGTCCCTAGACACAGGAAATCCTAGTAAGGGTTCAGGATCTATGTATGGAGGCGTTATGTTATTGTTATTAATATTATATCTTTATCAAATCAATCAATATCTATATCAAATCAACAATTAATAATCATATTTGACACGATAAACAACTGACACAATTTTTAGTTTGAAAACTATCGTATGACACAGCTGGTTGCTGGTAGGTTACGTGCTGACGCTCGCGAAAGCCGCCGCGGCTTGCGTTAGTAACTGGCTCCCAGAAGAAGGACATCGAATAGGTCCGAAACATGGTCGGAGTAATTTCGACTTTTTAATTGACGTGAGTTTTAGCCGTTATTTATCTTACAAAATGACACAATTTTGATACGAGTCTTGAACTTACAGTTAGACATAATTTTATATTCAAGGGTGTATTCTGAAAAGGAATAAGTAGTTTAAAAAGGTAACATGTGCTCGCCATAAGTTAAACGAATCAATATAACAAGCAGGCTTGGCACGGCACCTTTAGTTGTTCCCCGAGTATAGATACATAGACTAAGTACATACACGTACATTCGTAGGTCCCTGTTCGTACATCGATTAGTTTTTGCTCGGAAAGTTTTGACCAATTCAGGTTCCTAACGGATTAAAAGCCTTGAGTGATAAAAAAGCTTATGACGCAGTTGGTCATAAAAACTGGTATGGAAAGACCCAAATATTCATTGGTATTCGAAAAGTTAATTTCTAGGTGCAGTACGCTCATCACAAGACGTCTACTGCTGAACAAACACACCTTTCAACACCCTTCTTCCATAAACACCTTCCATAAAACAACTTATTTTGCCATAATAGATTTTAATGTACCGAAGATATGATTGATTTTGAAATTTCTTTATTGAGGTAATAATAGATTTTGTTTAGTAGGACTTAGAGTTAGTGTCTAAGTTGCAAATCTAAATATATATAACTCAAAGGTGACTGACTGACTGACTGACATAGTGATCTATCAACGCACAGCCCAAACCACTGGACGGATCGGGCTGAAATTTGGCATGCAGGTAGATGTTATGACGTAGGCATCCGCTAAGAAAGGATTTTTCGAAATTCCACCCTCAAGAGGGTGAAATGGGTGGTTGAACTATTTTCCCATTAGCCACGCCGCGGGCGAAGCTGCGGGCAGTAGCTCGTTTATTGTAAGAATGTAATTTGTTTTGTAGGCTGAAGGCGCCTTTTAAAATGAATAATACTTAACAAAGTTTATAAATATCCAGTACTATTTTAATTATAAATTTTAGGGTAGATGCAAAAAAAAAGAAAATATTAACATTACGCATTACTTTGCTACTTCGTGCGTTTTGGTGTACCGAATATAATGTATACCAAAGAGAATGGTTTCGTCTATTTGACTGGCCCCATAGCTCAGTTGGTAGTAACCCTGCCTACTTAACTGTGGGTTGTAGGTTCGATTTCTACTCAGGACAAACATTTGTGTGATGAACATAGGTGGTTGTTCTATGTCTGGGTGTTATATTGTATTATAATTTATATGTATGTATTTACAAACAAAAAGTATTTATGTATTGTATCAGTTATGTGGTTCCCATAATACAAGCTTTGCTTAGTTTGGGGCTAGATGGCGCTGTGTGAGATGTCCACACATATTATTTATTTATTTATTCACTGGATATTTCTTTAGCCTACTCTTAACAATAAAGTACCTACATAAGCTCTTTTTGAAATAATTTCGTATCTAGTATAAAGTAGGTATATAAAAATGTAAAGGAGGTAAAGTATGTATTGAAGATACTTTTTTTTTACGTTTTGCCTCCACCCTTTTGTGTATTTAGCCGGTGTCAAGTAATTGATAATTTATCAAGTTATCGATATTTCACGCAAATATGTGTCAAGTCACAGTCGAAGTCAGTCTAGTCAGTCATACTCCTAGTAAAGTGGTGGCAACTTTACTTGAAGCTTCTATGGAGTTTTGGAAAGAAACGTTTCACCATCATTATACCATTTTCCCACACTCACGCCTGTAATCCAGCGCTTAACGAATAGAATGCCACCAATTTTATGCACTAACACTGAAAATAACACAAGTTTTGGAAAATAATACAATGCGGTGACGCAATCTTTTTCGCGTTCCCGCCAAAAATAACCGACGCTAGAATTTCTCAAAAGTATCTTCGGGAGTACCTACATATTACATATTATCTGGTTCCTATAGTAGCTTTGCTTAGTTCGGGGCTAGATGGCGCTATGCGAAATGTCCATAAATATTTATTTATTTATTCACCGTTAAAACGCGTTTCTAGTATAAGTAGCTATATAAAAATTACAGAGAATAAATAAAAGTTATAAACCTTAATTTATATTTTTTTTATTAAGTATATTTTAATTATTTCTTATTTACATTTTTATTCCCATTTTAGTTGCATATAATCCGAACGCACATTGATGTATGAGCATTTAGTACTAAATAGAGCTAAAATTTGAATTTTATAATAATATTTATTTACAAAGAGTGTAAAAAAAAATACAGACGTAAATAAAACTACAAACACTATCTACGGTCATAGAAGTGGTTGTTCAGATAGAGTACAATAATAATTATTATATTAGTGAGTAAACAATAATGCAAATTACTACTACCTACATCTATCGGAAATTCGGAACGCCGCATGAAGTTCTCCTGGCTAAAAGTGTTTACTGAAAGTGAACCCTAAAATCAAAAGAAACTCAGGCAGTTAGAGTGCTACGTAGTATTCAAGCCTGCTAACAGATGGCGCTTTAAAACAGTTTAGTTTTGTTGTTTCAGTCATGAATGCTAGATGTCACTTTTACTAAAACAGAATATGGAATATACAAAACAAATATTATATCAAGAATACCTATAGTCCCACGGTATACTATTGAAAATCAGAACATACAATTTCAAGATAATGGATAACATTTAAAATTTATGACAAATTTTATAATAGGTATGAGTTTTAGCTTCTATTTCTTTGAGTTTAGGATATTGGACGGGTATTATTAGTTTGTGGCTAGTTATTTATTTACTCTTGCTCATGCGTTATCTAAGCTTACTGCCATAACCTGGCTTTGCAAATCTTCCTTTTTTTTTTAGGTTAGGTTTGTGTTTGACCTCTATCTCACCTGATGGTAAGTGACGATGCGGTCTAGGATGTAACACGCTCGCCTAGAAGATACCTGTTCACTCTCGACTTGAAAATTCCAAGGAGGTAGTTTTCGGGAAATACGGACGCCGGTAAAGCGTTCCACTCTTTGGCTATTCTAATGATAACCGTGGAGCCAAATCGCTTTGTTCGCACATCTTCCTACCGATGATCCTGTAAAGTATTTCTCATTCAACGACCATATGAATATATATGTATATTCGTGAACATATATGTAATAGGTAGTCGGAACATAAGTACTTCATTGAAAATTATTCAAGTACTTAGTTACTTAAGCAATTTTCATTTAAGTAAGTTTATATTTTATTCCGGTTAGTGGTCGCCACTCAAGAACCTTTCTTTCAAGTAACGAGTAATAAAAGAAATAGTTTCAAGGTTTAAATAAAAACAAAGTTACAGTTCATTAATCATAAATACGTTTGATTGGCCTTTTAATTACAGCATTGCAGCTTTTATTGCTATATATATAGAAGTCATATTATACACATTTCGTCGTCAAAGTTTACTGTCCACCACACGAGGACACTCTGCGGCTACCAACCGCTAATCAAATTAAGCTGGGATACCAGGGCTTGCTAATTATGGAGAAGGCTTTTTAAATTGAAAATTTATGCAACTTAGATGGCTTCTTGTCTCTAATTAAGCATAGTCAAGCTGAACGATTAATTATTTGTTTGGATTTTCAGTTTCAATACGCAATTTATGCGCATAGTTACTATGGAAATTCTTAAACAAGGAATTACACTTCTCCTGTTTCCTTGCAATCATAGTTCCGTGATCGCCCCCGTTGGTTGCGAGATCGCCCCCGCTGGTTGCGAGATCGCCCCCGTTGGTTGCGAATTCGCCCCCGCTGGTTGTAAGACTTCGTCGTTCCTGGGTCCCTAGGTACGGGGAATCCCAGTTAGGATCCAAGATCTACGTATGTGATCGTTAGGCGTTATTATTGTTAAACACAACTACATTAATACCTTATTATCCACCGATACGACGTAGGTACTATTAAAGTTTTTTAAGGTGCGTTGTTATGTATTAGTTGGTGTTCAATAAAGTATTATTGTATTGTATTGTATTGTAAAATTCATAGTCCTGACTGAATAAATGACTTACTTATATATCAACGCACAGCCTAAACTGCTGGTCCTAGAGACTTGAAATTTGGAGGGTGTGTTCTTTGTAAAATACCTGCATTTTACAAACACACCCTCCACTAAGAAAGGGTTTTTCGAAATTCCACCCTAAAAGGGTGAAATCGATGGTTGAATTATTTTCCTATAGGCCACGCGGGCGAAGCTGCAGGGAAAAGCTAGTTAGTATACAAGCACCATATAATAAACAGCTACACCCAATAGGTAAAGTTTAATTAGGCGCTAATACCAATGCATATTTTTGTTTACAGGAGCCTTCTCCACGCTAGCCGAAGAACTGGATATTCGGACGGGATATGAACGAGTGTGCAAACAGACCGACCCGCTTTGATTCGTCACGAGTGTAGAGCACCCTCTACACTCGAATAAAAATATGCCTTTAACGAAATTAATCAATTACAACACAATAATAACTTTTTTTTTTATGTAAAGAATGATGTGACGAGCCAGTCGTCCACCCGATGTTAAGTGCCACGGCCACCCATAACAGAACAGTTCGCGCGACACTGCACTGCGCACATCATCCTGAGACATCAGCACAGTCTGGTAATAAGATTACTCGACTGTGAGATCAGATCATAAAGTCTCAATTGCCCAGTAATTTCACTAGCTATAGTGCCCTTCAAACCGGAACACAGTAGTGCTTGCACACTACTGCTTGGCGGCAGAATAACTGGCAAAGCGGTGGTACCTACCTAGACGAACTTTGCAACAAAGTCCTACCACCTAGCATAATATTAAGATATTTTACTAAGTATATAGGTGACTCGCCTCGGCTTCGTATGGGTGAATTAGTGTCCATGTCCGTCTACTGGTTCTAAGCTTCCCACCAATTTTGAGCCAAATCGGTTCAGCCGTTCTTGAGTTATAAATAGTGTAACTAGCACGACTTTTTTATATATATATATAGTTGTGATCAGTCTAAAGCGGTGTTTTATTGGAGAGACCTGTGTTCATCAGTGGACTCCTTCCAGCTGAGTATGTGATCATAGAATTAACCACCAAGAGATAACCACTTGATTAGTTTTGAATCCACTTACTCCTAAAAATGTTAGTATGTTTTTGTTTTCCCTTACAAATTTACTAATTAGTAGGTATTATTACAAAAGAGATATAATCCCACGCATCGGTTTCATAATCCGAACCTGTTTATCACTTGAGTTCCAAGCAAAACACTTAACTTTGTAAATCTAAAGATATTGTTAACAAAGCGTTATCTGAATAAGAAAAGGCGTATAATAATAGAGAAAATTAATTATTCCACCCACTGGCGTCGAGGGCAGCAATATCGGCCCTCTCTAAGACCAGCCTTAAATTTCCTAAACCCAGCTAAAATGAAATCGCTTCTCCAAGAAAAAGGGGTTTGTTTTAATGCCCATCACAAAATAAATGGTCGGAGACAATAATGTGGGATTCACTCTAAGATATAAATTCGGTATAAAAATAAACTTGGTACTGTTCAGTAAGAGTAGGGAAGGGGCGTGATACGCGTACTTACTATCGATGTTTCTGTACTTATTTTATCGACACTTCGTATTTTAGTTTGAAAACTATCGTATGACACATTTTGTAAGATAAATAACGGCTAAAACTCACGTCAGTTAAAAGTCGAAATTACTTCGACCAGGTTTCGGACATATTCGATGTCCTTCTTCTGGGAGCCAGTTACTAACGCAAGCCGCGGCGGCTTTCGCGAGCGTCAGCACGTAACTTCGTATTTATTGAGTTAAGTGGGTTTGTGTGCTTGTTTGCCACTCATATTATAAAAATAAAAACAAATTAATAATGGTACAGAATTAAAAAAAACATTTTGTTGCACAAAGTAAACCGAAGAGTAATTGACCGAAAGATCAAACGAAGATTCGATTTAGTAACTTTCCCAGTTTTTATTTTTAATGTTAGTATATATAGTTAATTATAAATACTAATAAACATTACATCTACGTTACATTGATTGTCTACAGACGCAATATTCACAAATACCTAATTATCATATTACACAAAGCCCATTTGAAAATTATCAGTGTTTTGTAAAAAAAAAATACTATTAAAAATACAATAATTTGGTTCCAAATTGGATTCAAGCCTTAGTCAGCTATACACAGTTATTTGAAAGGAAGAATGATAATATTTGAATGGACAAAAATCTGTGAGAAACATCGACATATACTTATTTTCACATCTCTATCAGCCTAAGGCCGCCCACAAAAGAGTTGCGAGCAGTACAAACGATAAGGCCGGATGAACAAATAAATGAACAGTTCGATCGATGGTCGCTACCTTCCAATTTAACCCTCTCATAATAGGTTGCGCTGCTACAATAATTCCTTTATATTCCTTTTATTTTCTCTTTAGTTTCAAGTTTGCAGTCGTACCTTCCTAATTCCCTTGTTAATAAGTGCCAATTTAATTTGAATTAGATGATGTTATTATGTATAAGTTTTTACTGTGCATAAAACTAAAAATAGATCAGTCATATGTAAGATGTTTATGAAAAAAATAATTAAAAGTCTACCGAGAAATCAAGATAATCAAAGCAAAGTATAGCGCCCACATCGTTTATTTTTATTTCAAAATTTGGATGCTCTGATTGAAAATATAAATATGTGCCTATTTATCATATTAAACTCCATTACACTGCCAGTGCTTTGGTTCGAAAGTATAGGTACGAGTAAATAGCTAAGTTTGAGCCCTGTTCAATACCTGTCTGAGTTGAAATTAGCCTGGCACTCAAGCTTATGAAAACTTGTGGATAGTACTTTTTGTTTGTTTTTATACTCCCGAGTCTTCGATACAGAAACTCCAAGCTCATTCAAATGGAAAAATCTCCCCTCAAATACTGGAAACGTTGTTGACACAGCTAAGTAGCCTCCCGCAACGCCTCGCTTCATTTGCATTTCTCTTAATCTTAGTTATGAATAAAGAAAAATTCTCGGCGACATTTTTAAGCGTTTCTTGAGGCTTTAGCGGGGGCCGCCTAATGAAGAAAGGCGGTGGGATTAGGCGCTCGCGCTTTCGCGACATTACACTTTTAATTTGAACGAATCTTATTATTTTCTTTTGTTGATTTAAGCCCTCGAGTCGGGAGACGGGTCGAGACGTGACCTGCAGTGGAAAAATGCGATTGCCATCTAAAGCCAACCGTTTAAATGAACGAGATTGGGGCTTAAAAAGTATAATGGACGAAGGGGGGTGGAGATGCGCGGGTGGCTATCTAGGGGGCGCAAGATGGCCGATTTGCGATTGAGATGAGACGTCTCCCCGCACCCCACCCGCCCCGCAAAGATCAAGCAATATAATTAAGTCGTTCGTTACATAAGTACCTACCTATCCATGTACGAATGATAAGCTTTCAGCAATTTGTAGGTAACGTTTTCTGTGATCTACTTATCTCTTGTACTTGTGAAATCTAATTGAAACACACGAATAAACCGAAAAAAATCTTACAAAAATAGCTGTAAATTTTTTAGCAGTTCTCTGAAAATGACGATCAACTGCTGTTATCTAAATATATATAACTCAAAGGTGACTGACTGACTGACTGACATAGTGATCTATCAACGCTCAGCACAAACCACTAGACGGATCGGGCTGAAATTTGGCATGCAGGTAGATGTTATGACGTAGACATCCGCTAAGAAAGGATTTTTCAAAATTCCACCCTTAAGAGGGTGAAACGGTTGGTTGAATTATTTTTCCATAGGGCACGCCGCGGCCGAAGCTGCGGGCAGAGGCTCGTGATATATACATCTCCAGATATTTGATATTATACTCTAACCACACTCTAACCCGTACTAAGTTATTGAGTTTAATATATAGGTACATGAATATTCAAGCATATTACAGTATTCAGAAACCACTTCTACAAAAACATCTACGTACAAAAGAGGAACCTCGTAGCTTTTTAGCAAATGCTGTGTGTAGCATAGAATATATAATCCTGTAGCTCCGCAACACCAAGTAAAGTTAATAATCACAAACGTGTCTAAAATAGTATGAAAAAGACTTTGCATCCCTAGACATAAGATTTATCCCACGCTTAAGTATTCATAGTAATAGTCAAGTCTAGCAGGCACCACTCTTCATCTTGTGAGAAGCTTTTCTTAAAATTTCCTTAAAAAGGCTTTTCTTATTGCCTTTGCACACTTCGAAACGTACCTTACCACTTGAGAGTAAAGTATACATTTGACTGTAAAGACCATGTTCTTGCGAGAAAGTATAACGTGACCTGGCTAAAGGCTATAGGAACGGTAGCGGGAGATCGCCGTCGCTTGAGATGACAAAGTTGATCTGGTCACGTAATGAAAAATGACAAAACTGCACTTGGGGCCGCCGTAGCTGGGCGGTCGAATCGACGAATAAGAGCCTTCTGAATGTACCTACTTATCACTTATTGGTATATAAAATGAACCAGGGAAATAGCATTGAGTTTCAGGTACCCATACTTCTACAGAGTTTGGCTCTGACTCACCTGAGTACTAATTACAAGTTACGCATCATATTATACTGCATTACACGACTCTAAATATATATAACTCAAAGGTGACTGACTGACTGACTGAAATAGTGATCTAACAACGCACAGCCCAAACCACTGGACGGATCGGGCTGAAATTTGGCATGCAGGTAGATGTTATGACGTAGGCATCCGCTAAGAAAGGATTTTTCGAAATTCCACCCTCAAGAGGGTGAAATGGGTGGTTGAATCATTTTTCCAGAAGCTCGTCATATATATGACTGGACCTATAGCTCAGTTTGTAGTTGCTCTGCTTTCTGAACGAGGGTTGTTGGTTCGATTTCCACCCATGAAAAACATTTGTGTGATGTACATCGATTTTTGTTCCGTGTCTGTGTGTTATACGTATGTGGGTGAATCAACTTTTAAGGCACTCCTTTGAAGACAGTTTGCAACAATAAAATTAAAAAATAAATGAACAAAGTTTTTAGAAAATAATATTTTATCTGTTGTATTATTGGCCTAGTTTTTAGGTTTTGTAGGTTGCCGCGAAATTTAAACATTTATTAAGGAGTTTTTTTGAGAAAAACTAACGGGTGTAGCGTAAAACTATCCCTAGCGTTACCTATTTATAAAAATAGATTTATGGATTATAAGAAACGATTAGGGCATGTTAAAATATTAATCATTTATTCAAATTCAATGCAGTGTTTTTAAATAATCAACCTTAATTATTAATTATAATAACATGAAATAAAGGCATTTTTAAGTCCACTGCGTTACTTTGTTTATTTTTTAATGTTTAACTTTAAGTTAAATATCAATTTAGATTAATCAGTCACATTTTACTTATTTCTAAGATAGCCTCTAGTCTTAGGGTCTTCAAATAAAACGTTTTCTAAAACATAATACAATTTTTGTAAGATCTATCTTTAAAAAAACAAAAACAAATTAAGGGACACAGTAGTAACACCAGAGAAAAACGGTAACGCATGAGAACCATACGTAAATAAATGATCTATAAGGAGGTACCAACTAAAAACAACAGCTTTTCTGTAAAGCTTGCTCAGCTTGTACATAGTCAATAAAAAAAAGTTTCATTTCTGTTCAAACACATCGACCGAATTTTTGAATTGATAATAGTAACGATGTCCTCTTTTGATAACTTCCGGTACTGGTAATTTTTGAATAATGTCTTCATAGTCCACGTAAGAAATATCCTTCTCGTCCAATCGAAAACGTTTTGCGTTTTCGTCTACTACCCGTAAAAACATAACTTTAACTTCCCCGTCTTCCTCAACATCCGTTAATGTTTTGCATGCATAAGTGTATGATTCGTTTTTGGATGCGTCTACGTACACTTCTTCTACTACTACGTAACTTTACTAGCAAAAAATCTCCACATCCAATTATCGAATTTTTGTCATGACTGCCACATGGTAATTCTTCTTTTCTTTTTTTTTTTCTTTTTTTAATCCCTGCCTTTGTAAGCGTTTCTTTTTTGCTAGCCGTTGCACTTGATATGTCGTCCTCGTCTCTCAAATAAAACTCTTTAATTTTCTTCTTCAACACTGTGTTTTTTTTTTCAATGCATTTTTTTGTTTTCACAATTTTATCGATGCCTTAATTCTCCATAAGAATATTTTACTTCATTCGTGAGTTTTTGACTTTTGCAGTTAAAAAACCTTCTTTAAGACCTCACGTTCATTTCTGGATTTTGTCTTTCTGAATGTCTTCTTTATAGCTCCGCTCAAAACTCTGTACCTCAAGTCTTCGTTTTTTCAGCGTGGATGGTTTCAGTTACAACTAGTCAGTGATATCTTTTCTTAAATTTCTCATATTTTCGTCATAAATTCTCATTATCTTGCCTTAACTTTGCGTTTTCTCTATATACTCGTGACTTGTCTTTTTTTACTTTCTTTCGACCTGCTTTTCCTGAAAGTGATGATGACCATCTGCTGGAGATATGCGTGGAAGATTAGTTGGTGCTTGTGGTGGCGTATCTTGCAGAGGAGAAGCACGTGGCGGTGTTGGTGGTGCAGTTCTATCAAATTCTTCAAGGTTTCCTAATCTGGAGTCAGATCGAGGCGATTCCGGAGGTTTTTGTTCTAATATTCTTTCTACTGCTTGTTTTCGTTGTTTTATTTGTCGTTTTCCATATTACATTTGCATTAATTTATATTTTTCTTTGGGAGTTAAATCTTTAACTAATCTTTTTGTTTTGTGATATCTCTTCTCAATGCCTTTTCTTCGATTCTTCGTACTTTTCTGTATTATGTTTTAGTTTTTTTCTGTAACATTTCTGTTTATCTGCTGCACTAAGCGGCATGTTACCAGACCTGCGACAAAATAAACTATACTAATTTCTCAGACAAATTCCAAAAGCTAAACAATAGGTACCTTATTCAGTTCTTCGAAGAGATCTTTTTTAGTTTACTATATTATTATATCTTACAGTGGTTATATTACATTTCAACTATGATTTTGATTCATCCCGGCAGAAGATCTAGTTTCTGGTCTTTTATCAAAAATAAATAAGTAAAAAACATTTTCCAAATATATAATTTATAATTTAGTTTATCAAAACCGAGATTCAGTAAGTCCTTTGTCATGTAGGCCTTACATTCTCTGGCGTTACTGGTAACTCAGGAGAATTTTTACATGGCGTTACTTGTAACGCTGGGGAAATTTTTACCTAAAAAGTCAATAAATAATTTCACAATTGAAACTGACTAAATATTTGGCCATGACCTTGAAATCAGACAACATAGGCATCAATCTGACGTAATAGTACTAACATATTTTAAAAACTTACCAAGATTCTCGCCGTAAAGCTGTAGAATGACAATAAACCTACGCGCACCGGTTGAAAGCTTACCGCAGACTGAAGGGCGGGTGGCGCAAGTTTGGTGTTGTCGAGCCGCACCAACGAAATATTAGATATTAGTCGCCTCTGCCGACGTTGAACTAGCTGCCATCTCTAGTTCACTGTGATCAACTTTAAACGATAACGCAGGTGATTTGGTTCACTCATCAAAGTTTGGGACAAATGTTCAGGAATTTATAAAATAATGTATTTTACTATAATGAATGCAATTTTATATGTCAAACGTAAGATTATATCATTCTGAAATTTAAATATGAGTAATTATATAAGGTATTCATATATATTTTTAAACAAACTTCATACATTTTATCTTCACCTATGCTTGGGGACAAGTATTTTTAGTATGAATACTAATTTTGTTCCGCTGAGTTACCAAAAAAAATACGAGAATCTTGCCTATAACTAAAATAAGGTTTTAATTGTCATGTACAAAAAGTATCTTAGTATAGACTTAGATAAAAAAAACCTAAAATTTCTACTGAAATACCAATTTTAGAGCTACTTCTATGTCGAGGACACGAAAGGAGTGCCTTAAAAGTTGATTCACCCATGTATTTACAAAGTATCAAAGTACGTATTGTATCAGTTAACTGGTTCCCATAGTACAAACTTTTAGTTTGGGCCTAGATGGCGCTGTGTGTAATGTCCACCAATTTTTATTTATTTGTTTATTTATACATAATTTAGTTATTTAGATGAGTTAATAAATAGCACGTTAATATCACCTTTAAACTAGATGGCAAAAATACGCAGAATGTATTTTTTCACATTTCTTGTAATATTATTTATTAACTAATAACAAAAACGAAGAAGACTTAATAGTACACGTAACAAAAGTTAGTTGACCTTTCCAGTTGAAAGACCGCAGCCCGCAGCTGATCCGTTATAAGATGCACTACAACCGTCTATCGGTTGAGACAAAACAAAATATAATAAAGCCTTTCCTTTGAAGAGCCGTAGAATAAGGAAAAGTTTAGAAGTATCCGCAGTGGGGGCGACCACAACCCCACCTGGCGGCCCAAAAAATATGGCATAAATGAGCCAAAGCCCCCCCTCACAGCCGCGAAATTTCAGCCATACTTCCAAACCTATAATCCCTCATAATCACCTTTACAAAGCAAAGATTAAAAACGATTCTCGCGCCCTCTCTCGTTCCGTCTCTTTTATATGCGAGACAGCAAAAAGTAAGATTAAATCATTATTTTTCTTAAGCTCCTCTCGTTTTTTCCCCGCTCTAGTGGAACTTTTTTGCTTGGACTTTTGATGCGGACGATCAAAGACTTGTGTTCAAATTTACATAACATTCTTAAATAAATTGCGGGGTGGTGAGGGTGGGCAATTGGTTCAGATCGGCCGATGTACTGTGCACACTTATTAATGCGCGTTCCCGGATTGATGCTTAATGTACTATTAATTTATTCAGCGGATTAGTGAAGTGCCATCGTATAATTTACGCAGATGGTTCGGTGGGTAAAACTTGTAACTCTACTATCAAACCGATACAATAAGCGGGGCTGAGCGGGTTTGCTATGACTTTTCAATTAACGTGCGTAACTTGCCCTCGCTGTTATAACGGTGAAGCAAAAACATCCTGAGGAATCCTGCATGTTCAAGAATGACAATGTTTGAGGGCACGTGGTCATCCATTAACTGGCATTTTTTTTAAAATGAATGATGTGACGAGGTGTTCGTTTACCAGATGTTAAGTGTTTGTCACTCGGAACCTAAAATATAAATTTTCGCGTGACTACACTACGAACATAGTCCTGAGAGATCAGCACAGTCTGGTAATAAGATTACTCGACTGTGAGACCAGATCATAAAGTTTCAATTACCCAGTAATTTCACTAGCTACAGTGCCCTTCAAACAAGAACACAGTAGTGCTTGCTTATTACTGCTTGGCGGCAAAATAACTGGCACAGCGGTGGTGCCTACCTAGACGAACTTTGCTAAAAAGTCCTTCCACCTAGTAATGCATGGCCTACCTAGTAATGTAATTTATGGCCTACGCTGTCTCTGTTCAGAGAAAGCCCGTATCTCACAGGTACGTATCATCTGGAGTGTATTGGGCTGATTACAACATAGAACAGTGTAAATGTCTTGTTCAAGTCGCGTTAATATCAGCCTGAGTAATTAATAATTGACAGAGATAACTCAATTAAAGAGAACGAAAATAATAATAACGCCCCACGATCACATACATAGATCCTGGATCCTAACTAGGATTTCCAGACCTTATTAGATTGACCCAGAAACTACAAGGACCATGATCCCACAACACCCAGACTCAAAACATTATTTGCGCTTTTTTTTTCTGTGCAAATGTCCTGCCGTGGGAATCTAATTATCCTTAATAATTGAGGCTCCGGGTGATGAGCCGACCTGCTCAACCACTGCACCACAGAGGCTGTTAAAAATGGTATGGCAAAATGGTTACTCTTTTGCTTTGTGAAATATACAACCATATTTAAGTGGTCTGTAACTCAGTTGGTTGTAGTTCTACCTTCCGAACTGCAGGTTGAGGGTTCGATTTTCAGCCGGGACAAACATTTGTGAGATGCACATAGATGATTGTTCTGTGTCTGGGCTATACTGTATTATATGTATATATTTACAAATAAAAAGTGTCTAAGTATCAGTTATCTGGTTCTCATAGAACAAGCTTTGCTTAGTTTGGGACTAGATGGCGCTGTGTAAAATGGCCACAAATATTTACTTTCTCATTTTATTTATATGTGACGCCAACATTTATTCTTGTTTATCGACAATCTATATGACTCTGACTAAGTATCACCTAATCATTATTTCTATTTGGTCTTTGAAGTTTCTCATGTTTTAATTCAATTGTTAAAATAGGTACTACCTATCTAAAAGCGAAGGCATTTTATATGACCGTATTTTCTTAAGATCCTTATCGTGTTTATATTTAAACTTACTTAATTACAAGTTAATAAATGTAAGTAGATAAAGGCTTTTACTTTTTTAATAATAAATAATATCTTCATTAAAATGTTATAAAGTATCTTAACGTCAGACTAGAGAATCTCTTTGTGCTTGGATAATTAAGTCTCTAATTAGTAAACTCAAGTTCTGTTAATGATTCGAGTGTTATTTTTGTATAATACATTATCTATTATTACATCATGTTTTCGTGTTTAATTTGTTATAATACACAGGGGCGGCTTGTGATGCGATCTGTGTACGCAGTTGCCGTGTGCTGTGGTGAGGCCAGGGTCCAGGGTGCTTGCTATCTTTAAACTAATTGTAGAAGTAGGTATTAAATAATAATTAATATGCTAAATAGCTTATATACTGGATTAATATATAGATTACTTTTTATCCCGGAAAAGTGAAATTTTCCCGTGGGATGAGCAAATAATTAAAATACTTTTTATCCGCGGGTGAAACCGTGGGGCGCAACTGGTGTACACATAAATCAATTAGAATATACACTGAATCAATTCGCTATTATTTTTTATGAATCGAAATTACAATTTTATAAAGCCTAGAATAAAATAATATAATATTAACAAAGCTACTGCCACGTAACTTAGGAGACGCTTATGTTTGCGTATAAATGTATCCTTGTAACTTATCTTACTTAAGCCGAAGTTAGTATTTAGTTAAAGCTAAGCGGCGCGGTGCTAAGTTGTTGTTTGCACACATTAAAGTGGCTGTTTGATTGTTTTAGGCGCAGGTAGTGTAGAGCCTCCGTGAAATATGTGGCTACTTACTGTTGTTAAGCCAAGTTTACTCGGCGACGGCTTAAGTTTTACAACTTGAGTGTGTGTTACGTAGCGGTGGTTTGAAAGGGTAACGCCTTAATATTGAAGTGATGACACGCATTACCGGTTTTAAAATACATAGCCTATAATATGCGGAATATTTACCTGACAAGCTTGAAAAGATTCTATTTATCATTCGAAATCTGAGTGCAAAAGTGCATTTTAACTGCAAGCGTGGAAAAAGTTTTTAAATTCGAACCTTTCTATTCAATAATTTTCTACACCGCCAGGCCACTGAAAACACAATAATACTTATTTAACTGACTTCAAAAAAAGAGGAGGAGGTGAATATAAAGTTTCGCGTGACACTGCACTGCGCACGTCATCCCGAGACATCAGCGCAGTCTGGTAATAAGATTACTCGACTGTGAGATCAGGGGGTGATCACGAAATTTTGATTGCAATGCAACAGGAGAAATTTCCATATTAACTATGCACATAAACTGCGTATCCAATATTATTATTATCAGTTCTCAGATCAGATATCAGAGTATTCAATTTCACTAGTTACAGTGCCCTTCAAACCGAAACACAGTAGTGCTTGCACCTACTGCTTGGCGGCAGAACAACTAGCAAAGCAATGGTACCTGTCTAGACGAACTTTGCGATTCCTACCCAATAGCAGCGTGTGAAATATGAATTAACAATAAAGATCAAAAACTCCTTATAAACCTTAAGCATCATCGATAGCAGATATCACCTCCGCTATCGATCCTCCAAGCGGCACCGGTGAATAATATCGGAAGAAAATAAAGCAACTACGCAGAACCAACACGAAACTTGGCGTCTACATTAGTCCCAGACTTTTAATTTACGAAGTTACTGGTTCGATGTTCCGATAGCCAATAAGTAAACACGGAACAAAGTCTGAGTATTTAACTTAATTTTTGTGCTTCCAGTCGTGCTAATTGAGGAGGCGCAGGGAAATGTCGTCACAAAAGAAGCACTTAGACGAATGAAAGGCACTCGACCGGTTTAAAATAAACTTATCTCCGGCGAGCAAGGGTTAAAATCATTTGAGAGGTTAGTTTAAATAATAATTGGCAGGTGGGTGCGTGGGGTTGGAGGTTGATTCAATATAGCGCCCGTGTTCCGCCAATAATGCGGGTTATTGAGTTTTTGAGCGTTACCGGATGTTAGCTATGTTTTCCTAAGTGTTGCATAGGTATTAATTTTGTATGCAGACACTTTGTATAGTCAACAAGCCATAATGTTGCAGAGGAAAGTACTTATAAATTATAAAATTCAATATCTCGCAAATCACCGTTTCCGCGCGTCCACTAGGTTTCTATCAAACGGCCAAAATTGACAATTTGATTGAGATCTTTCCATGGTCATGGTTGTAGTCATTAATAGACTAACGTCACAAATCATAGAAATAAAATTAACTGCAGTTACTTTTTTGTTAGCTTCTTATAAAATATGTGCTTTATAGATCAAAAAACTAATGTGCTTTACACAACTGATGTAAAATTTCTTTAGCTCCAACTATCGGCTGGTATAACTTTGTTTTTCTTTGTTTAATGTTAATGTCGCCATCTTGACAATTTAAAATTGTCATTTTACCGGCCATACCAACATAGTAATATTTTTTAAACTTTGTATGTTGACAATTATCTACGTGAACCAAACTTTCAACTTCCGTTCACTTGAGGAGTTCACTCTGAGGAGTAAGCTACGTAGCTCAAGCCAAGCGTGCGTAAATTTTTACTTAAAAAATTGAGTATTTAAGTTTACTTATCACAAAGCTATTTAGTCTGCAAAGATTTTAGGTGAATATCAACCTTCTAACTTAGGCTAAAACTTCAGTAACTATGTCATTAGGTACCTTAGCATTGTAGTCACAAGTCTAGTCTCGACAAAGCCTGTCGGCGGCATCGGCAGATACCGGCGTTATTGTCAGCTGTTGGCCGTTAACGGCATTGTGTCAGCTTGGACGGCAGTGGCGACGCGACCTCTCTGTGTGTGTTGTACACCTAAATCTAGAGAACGGTATTTCGGTAGCGAACTGCGAATGCACTTTGAAGAAAACTTCTATTATTATTATTTTATGCTCCTATCTCGACATGTACAAACTATAATATATAATTAACTTGTAACTAATATATATATTCTATGTATCTAATTAATTTTAATTTTGAATTTTGATATGGATCTCAGTGTCTGCAATAAAGATTTATTATTATTATTATTATTATAAGTAGGTATACTTGGGTAGGTACAAGTATCAGCAGCTCTGCTCATATCTGTAGCCTTCACATTCAGCAAACGCTTTACCGTTTATATATCCAAATAAAGACAGAGAAAAAAAAACCTTTGCTATGTGTATAAGTATATAGATAAATAGATAGGGAATTCTTTATTGTCTCACCAATGAATACATAAACAGGAATAAATAAAATATTTGCAAACTAGTGTAACAATGGGCGGTCTTATCGCTGGCAGCGATCTCTTCCAGACAACCTTTTTAATACACATAGGAAAAGTTTTTTATGTTAAGAAATTATTTGACGAGCTATTCATTTACCTAATATTAAGCGACATGGCTGTCCATATCAGTTGCAGTGTCACTTGGAACTCTAAAGATTAGAATTTCGCGTGAAAATGCACTCCTGAGACATCAGCACAGTCTAGTAATAAGATTAAAACTACACTGAGATTAGGTAAGAAAATCTCATTTCCCAGTAATCTCACTACCAACAGTGCTCTTCAAACAAGAACACAGTATTGCATGCACAGTACTGCTTGGCGGCAGAATAATAGGCAAAGCGGTAGTACCTACCTCGACGAACTTAGCAGAAAAGTCCTACCACCTGTAAATCCAAGCCCAAGCAAATCCAAGTATGTAAAATTTATCAAATTTTTAGTCATTATTAAGTTTTTTATTTCGGTATAGGATACAAAACGGTTTCGGAATTTGTAGTTACCTTACATATTAAAGAACCTCTTACATAATTTTTAAGCGCCTTATGCTATGGCATGAGCCTATTTACTCAGATGCTATTAGCATAACAATGGTGTGGGACGTTACGAAAATGTATTTGTTTTAATCTAATGCAGGTACTCCATTATGGAGTATGTATCATTAACTCTAACGATGACGTCACGCTATAAAACTTAGTTTTTTTGAGATAATCAGGCGTAGAGTAATTTTATTCATTTAGATTCAAAAAGTTTGGGAACATGACTGACTCCACATTTACCGACCAATTTTTTACAAGAAAGAGCAGAATTAGCATAATAAATCTGCGCGGTTCCATCAATCAAGCAGATGACTTCTTCCAAAGGGCTTCTTAAGCTCTCACTTTCATCTGGCCTTTTCCAAAGGACAATGGTAATTATATCTCTGCGTTTTTTTTCATTACAATTTAGTTGGAGCTGGGTGAGTGGTATTTTTATAAGACAACAGTTAATTAAAATGATAAAAACTAATAGAAAATGGTTCTACAAAAAAAGTTACATTATTTATGAGGAAGATTAAAAATTGGGCTCGTCCGGGATTTGAACCCGGGACCTCTCGCACCCAAAGCGAGAATCATACCCCTAGACCAACGAGCCGCTTGATTCGTTGTCACAATTTAGAAAACCATCTTCAAAAACAGACAATATGCCTACCAAGTAAGGTTTCACCGACACATAACGGTATAAACTCGTCAGACGTCACAACGGCTGTCATTTGTCTACGTTTGCTGAATTTGGTAATAAAACAGTTGTTTTTTAACTTTACATGTTCTAGGGTTAGTAAGTGATATTCACTTTGGATGCAAGAGGTTCCCAAAACCCCGGCCAAGCCCTGTTTTACCGCAGAAATTATTGGAGCATTTTTGAATGGGAATAATGTCTGGAAATGGTTGTCGTTCGGCGTAGTCAGTTGAGAATTTCTTCAGTAATGGCGTCTCATTTATGTAGTTTTAATTCCGCCATTCCTTAGCTCGGAGCCGGGATCTTATTTCATTAGCCGGCTGCGAGGAGCGAGTGCCAGCCATTTAGCTCGCAAGCTACGGAGCCTTCTGGAGAGGCCTTGGTGAGGTACGAAGCGGTAGAAGAAAATCTTAGCTTAATAGGCCGAAAACTATGATGTTTTATGCCCATTTGTACTAAAATTTGTCTGCTTTTAAGTTCGCACTCTATGACGTACTTACTTTAATAGGCGATCTTATCGTTTAGAGCGATCTCTTCCGATACTTACCATTCTCGTAATGTTGTGTATTCCTATGTATATATACCTATATTTTTTGATGTTGTAGGTACATGAAGATATGGATTTTGGACCCACAAGGCTCGTGAGTTCAAATGCCTAACCAAATTCCCCATTTGTGAAGCAGACGACAACCTTAAAACAAGAATTAATTAATTACTACTGTTTACCTTCCGTCCCGCTGTACTATGGTCAGACCCGAAATTCACTCGTACTGTAAATTTGAACTAAATTTCGTCCGCTCATGGTGGATAGATACTTGATCTGTTTATGTTTAACTTGCCTTCACTTCTTAAAATGAAGAGATGAAATTCACTTTGTTGCGTATGGATAATTTGCTTTGTCAATTTTATAGTGTTTGGACTTTTTGTTGATCTGAGTTCATTTTTTCTCTCTCGACAGCCTCTGTGGTATGGTGTTTCAGCAGGTCGGCTTATAACCCAGAAGCGGCGAGTTGGATTCCCGCGGCAGGACCAGTATTTGTGCACAGAAAAAAAAGGCGCAAACACTTGTTCTGAGTCTGATTGTTGTGAGACCATGGTTCTAGTAGTTCCTGAGTCTCTAGACACAGGGAATCCTCCAATAACACTGAAAATAACACAAATTTTGGAAAATAATACAACGCGGCGACGCAATCTTTTTCGTTTTCCCGCCAAAAAACTCAGAACTTCATATTGAGCCGTGGTTTTAAAACTTGAAACCATTTGCCCACACTCGTGCACGTTCACGAACACTTAACGGATAATCCACCCTTATCACACATTAAAATTCAAAAATACACGGGTTATGGAAAGAAAACGTCAAAATTTACAAACGCCATATTTGCATTATTTTATTTTATTTTAATACTATACATATACATATACGTGTTCTGGAGTGGAGACCGCGGATCGGCAGACGTAGTGTAGGACGACCTGCGGCGAGGTGGAGCGATGACATACGCAAGGTAGCTGGGAGTAACTGGAAAAATAGAGCCGAAGACCGGGCTCAGCGGCGTGCCTTGGGAGAGGCCTATGTCCAGCAGTGGACTAATATAGGCTGATGATGATGATGATGATGATGACTATACATATACTTTTTTTACACCGGTAAATATTAACTGTATGTTATCTGTTAATTCAATTGAATTATTAACTTTATATTAACCGTACAGTTGACGTAACTAATCGTGTCGTGCCGAGAATGGAACTTTATTCCCGTGTAGAGACGGGATCGTGTTGAATCGGGATACAGCCTTTATAACAAACTTCACAAACAAGAAAACATTGAATGATAGAGTACATACAATGAGCCCATAAAGTCCTGGGTTTTATAAAAGTAATAATTAATTCTTTTCCACTTACACATTGAAAAAGCTTTCAATCTATTTCACGCCCATTTGAGCCACAAAAATAATGGGACTTAAAAACCATTGTGACTGTATTCCGATTGTCACGCTTCTGATTGATGCTATTTTTAATTACATTTTGACTGTCAACAATTCATAAATCTTTTTGCTTACAAAAGTAATGAAATTCATTATAAGATACCATTTCGTTTTGGGAACTTCATTTATTTATTTTTTTGGTTTGGTTTAGGCTCCACACTTTTGCGTATTTAGCCAGTGTCACGTAGATATGTGTCAAGTTAACGTCCAAATCATCAAGTCAAGTCATAGTCTAGTCATATTAGCGCATTGGCATTGGTAACTTCAGGGCAGAAATTCAAATAACATCACAAAAATCAAGGAATGAGCACGCGTGTATTAGCATGTTTTGTGTGGTACAAATATATAAATGGTAGTATAAATAACTAATAATAACTAATAACTGTATAAATACCTGTATAAATAAACTGTACTGTACTGTGTGTAATAACTGTATAAATAACTAATAAATGTATCCAGAGAAAAAACCCGTTATAGATAATTAATAAACCCTCTAAATATAAACGTTTCTATGGTCCGTATTATAGAACGATGTTCAGTCATCGATCGGTGCTCAAGCAGAGATTTCATTCATAAAGTGTTCAATTAGTGAATGAAATCTCTGCTTGAGCACCGATCGAGGATTGAGCATCGTTCTGTAATACAGACAAGAGTAAGTTTGATTTGGATCATAATCATCTAAATCAAAACAAATTGTGGACGTTTCACACAACGCCATCTAGCCCCAAACTAAGCAAAGCTTGTACTATGGGACCAGATAACTGATACAATACTAAGATACTTTTTGTTTTGTAAATACATACATAGAATATAATTTAACACCCAGACACAGACCAAACATTGATGTTCATCACACACATGTTTGTCCTGGGTGGGTATCGGTACCACAACTACAACTCAAAAGGCAGGGTTACTACCAACTGAGTTATTGGGCCAGTCAAAAAACGTCCAGTACTGAGGCCTTACCACGAAGTCTGGTGGAGATGGTAATCGTGTTCTCTCTTGCTCGCACTCGTGGCTTTTGAATTGGCGCGTGCAGGATGGTAGGCCCAGAACAGTTACTCTATAAGTGTGCTGAACTGCTGATCACAAATAGAACGTCAATTCAAACGGCTTCTAGCCTCTTGCATCCAACGACTCCCCGCAGTTTTGGCCAAATCTTACGTCCACACAGATAGGGGCTAGCTTACGCTACGCTTCTGAGCTGTAGGTTGTGAGTTCGATTCCTACGTAGGACAAACATTTGTGTGATGAACATCAATATTTGCTCTGTGTCTGTGTGTGTTTTACTGTATTCTATGTATAAATTTTAAAACAAAAAGTATCTAAGTATTGTATCAGTTATCAGGTTCCCATAGTACAAGCTTTACTTAGTTTGGGGTTAGGTGACAGCCACTGTGGTGTGATGGTTGAGTAGGTTGGCTTATAACCCAGAGGCGGCGGGTTCAATCCCTGTGGCAGGACAAGTATTGGTGCACAGAAAAAAAAGGCAATTACTTGTTCTGAGTCTGGGTGTTGCAGGACCATGGTTCTCGTAGTTCCTGGGTCCCTAAACACAGGGTTCCTAGTTAGGGTCCAGGATCTATGTATGTGATCGTTAGGCGTTATTTATGTTAAAACAAAAGATAGCGTTGTGTGAAAAGAAAAATCTAGGACTTTTCTAACTATGCTAACTATTGACTTAAAGTACTCGTGGTTAAATCATCCCCCGTTAAAGCGGTATACAGTTTATTTTAAGGCTAATTAAAAGCAGAAGACTCAAAAAGGAATAAAGCCGTAAACTGACTAAACTAAAAACACTGCCCTCTCCGACTTGGCAGAGGCTCAGCGCCCGAAATTTACGATTGTAAATAGGGCATCCCGTTTGTTTACTTATGACCGAGTAATTCGTAAAATCCGTATAATTACCGGCATTAAGATGATTCCGTCCCCCGAAAGGCACGAGGAACGAACGAAGTGCCCCGAAGTAATGCTAAAACATTCAAATGTCCGCGAGACTTCTAAAGTTGCGGTTATAAATTCTCGAAGGAGATTACAATTGCGGAAAGTAAATAGATTGTGGCTCTAAAAAGCTAAAACAGGGCTCGTCCGGGATTTGAACCCGGGACCTCTCGCACCCAAAGCGAGAATCATACCCCTAGACCAACGAGCCGCTTGATGCTGCCTTCGTTATTTTAATATCGTTGCTTAGTTATTGTATGACGTAGTTTAATTGCCAGTGGAAAAAATTTCAGTTTGCAAACATTATAGCGTTTGGAAGTTGATACTGTACCTATTTCCACGCCATGAGGTATGTTTTAAACTTTCACGGTTACTCACTACATTTTCTAGGTTTTACCTTTACCGTACTGCGCTCCGGAAACATTCCATCACATAAGTTTGCCTTTTTAATGAAGAAAGTACCATCGCCAAATTGTGAAGAGTGTGGGTCCATTGAAGATTTGTCCATATTTTGCTGCAATGAGTCCGGAATGCTAGCGACAGAAGGACAAGTATTTTAAGAACTGAGAAGTGGTTTGATATAGGATTATGTAACAGTATTTTATCATCTCCCTTGTCAGAAGAAGCCTTTAGTCTGTATAAATTACGTAAAAATTACCGTAGAACATAGAACTGATTATGTTGAAAACCGATTGTGAAATAAATTTTAAAAAATCTATACCGTGATTGTTATTTTGGCGCAGTTGCATGCGTTCACGGGTAGACCCAAAAACTACCCCGAAATATCGGGAATTCAGTGACAGATTACTAAACAATGAAACTACGGATAAATCGCTCCATAGAAAAACGCGCGTAGCCTTGGAGCTATTTCAACGACTCTTCTAATAAAAATATAATTTCACAGTATTTATGTAAATCCGCGCTGGGGTTTAAATGTTTTTGGGCTACCGCCGTAAAACTTGAGTAACTTTGTAATTCATCGAAACATCCAAATAATTCATTCACCATATTTTATTTTTATAATTTAACGAAATATAAATAAAAAAGAGAGTGTGCTACTTTAGACCACACGACTGAAAAATGAAATGAAACTGAATAATGAAATAACGTCTAATCACCACATACATAGAACCGGGACCCTAACTAGGATTCCCTGTGTCTAGGGACCCAGGAACTACGAGGACCATGGTCCCACAATACCCAGACTCAGAACAAGTATTTGCACTTGTTTTTGTCTGTACACAAATATAACAAATATTAATCCTGCCGTGGGAATCAAACCCGCCGCCTCCGGGCTTTAAGCAGACCAGCTCAACCACACCACATAGGCTGTCAGAAATTAAGCAGCTTATCTATAAATACATAATTTAAATGATCTGAAATGGAATCGATGTATACAACCGTCTCAGTAAATGTAATAATATGAGTTATTCTGTTTCATCAGCATAAAGTATTGATTTTGTAATACTTTTAATCAGAATATCAAACAGCAATCTATCTGCAGTATTTTATAGAAATGGTCCGATTTTCTCGTTACGCCGCATTTAAAAGAGCGCTAAAATGCCGATCGTGACCAATATTTTTGTAGTGTACATTTTTTAAGCAGTTGTACCCTTAGGTCAACTGGCATTTTGTAGTTCGGTTGATAAAAGGGTGTCTACTATGTTACTACTACTACTACTATTAAAATACCACTATGCATTGTCAACTATAGCGATAAATTGTCACTGACATAAGCCATGTTTGCGCCTAAGGCAGGGGTCGGCAACCATTTGTGTTGGAAGAGTCAAAAATAATCAAATTGTATTATGATTTGATTATTTTTGATTACTAACAAATACGTAAGTTCTATTTTAAAAAGTGCACGGACCCAGGAGTCTTTGGTAAAGCAGCATAATAAAAAAGGAATAAAAGAGTCAAAATTTTTAATTTGTAAATTAAAAATTTTGAAACCGCAACTTTGAAATTACAAGGGTGTTTAGGTCAAAATTTAGGAAAAAATCTTGCCAACAATAAATAGTACTTCCATAAATGTATTGTATATGTAAGTACTGTTGTATGTGTATATGCATAAATGTGTTTTTTTTTGTTCGACTAAGCTATCGAGCTCAGTTGGTAATAACCCTGCCTTCTGAACTGTGGGTTGTGGGTTCGATTCCCAGGACAAACATTTGTGTGATGAACATAGGTGTTTGTTCTGTGTCTGGGTGTTATATTTTATTCTATGTATGTATTTACAAACAAAACCTATCTAAGTATTTTATCAGTTATCTGGTTCCCATAATACAAGCTTTGCTTAGTTTGGGGCTAGATGGCGTTGTGTGAGATGTCCACATATATTATTATTTTAAATATAATGAATAATATTTGGATGTGGAACTAAAGAGCACCTAGAGATAACTACCGCAGCTTCACACCCGGTTGCCGACCCCTGGCCTAAGGGCTTTAAAATCTCTAACTCTATGGTTACCACGATGCATAGTTTTTTTAATAATTTTTGGCATCGTTTTTGTCATAAAGCGCAATTTTACTACCCTCCCGTTTGCGCTCGATTGATAGGAAACGTGGCTACCAATCTTCAGACAGAAACGGCTAATGATTTGCTAACGACTGTACATGTTTATATTTTAATGCACGAGAGATTATTTCCTTTTGAAGGGTCCTAACGCGATTCTTATGAGGCCCCAGATAAGTACGAGGTTCTTGTTAGGGAAGCATTGATTTCGATCTTATGAAATTTTATAGCTCATTAAATTTAAATCTGTACTAATTGATGTAAAAGTCACACTTTTTTGCCTATTGGGAGTTATGTGTGTATACTAAATTAGTTTTTTTATGTTACGAAATGACATGACGAGCTAGCCGCTCGCCTGATGTTAAGCTACACGACTGTCCATATCAGTTGCAGTGACACTTGAAATTCAAAAGTATAGTTTCGCGTGACACTGCACTGTGCACGTCATACTGAGACATCAGCACAGTCTAGCAATAAGATTACTAGACTGTGAGATCAGGTCATAAAGTCTCATTTGCCCAGTAATTTCACTAGCTACAATGCCTTGACTGCAGAATAACTGGCGAAGCGGTGGTACCTACCTAGACGAACTTTGCAGAAAAGTCCTACGACCTAGTAAAAAAATAATTTTTAGTCACAAATTATTTTTTTGTGACGTACACCGTGTGTAAGTTCAGTTATAAAAATGTTAAATGGCTCAGAGGCATAAATAAATATGTACATTCCACACAGCGCCATCCAGCCCCAAACTAAGCAAAGCTTGTACTATAGGAACCAGATAACTGATACAATACTTATGAATTACAAGATACCTATGTTCCTTAGATTATTTCTGTGTAACACATGCTGAATACGCTTTATTAACACTTATACATTTTTCAACAGGGTACTTATATTATACTAGGTGGCAGGACATTTCTGCAATGTTCATCTAGGTAGGTGCCACCGCTTAGCCGGTTATTCTGTCGCCAAACAGTAGTGCGCAAGTACTACTGTGTTCCGGTTTGATGGGCACCATAGCTAGTAAAATTACTGGGAAATTGAGACTGTAATCTGATCTCATAATCGAGTAATCTTATTACCAGACAGTACTGATGTCTCAGGATGACGTGCGCAGTGCAATGTCACGCTAAACTTTATAATTTGGTATTTGGTGACACTGTTCTGTTATGTGCGGCCATGTCGTTTGACATCAGGTGAACGACTAGCTCGTCACATCATTTATTAACATAAAAACATTATTATATCTTTTATACATAAATAGGTAGCAAACAAACATTCACTACTGATGGGAGCAGGTCACCAGTCATGGATATTTGGCTATCGATTTTTTTTTTACTTCTATCTTACTAGCATTTGACCACGCTCTTACCTTATGGGAAGTGACGATGCGATCGAAGGTGTAGCATGCTAGCCAAGTAAATACCTATTCACTCTTCTCTTGAACACGCCCGGGTCATATTTCGCCGGAAACACGGACACTGGCAGGGCATTCCATTCCTTAGCCGTTCTAATTAAGAACGAAGAAGAATTATTGTTATTCAAAGATTTGAGCGCATAGAACTTTTATACCCAAAGTAGAAATAATACCACAAAACAAAACAGCTGGTTTTTGCTTTTGGACAATACGTTTATAGATAATATATTATTCTTTATTGACATTACACTAGCTATCATATAACCACTTTAAATTTATGACAAAAGTATTAACAATTGTATAAATATACACTATTCACAATTACTATAATGTTACCGATCTAAAGCAATAAATTTCATTTCGGTGGCAGTATTATCTAATAGTAATAAAAATACTTTAAAATGTAGACACATAACACAAAATTTAATTTACAATACAATCTTTATTTTCCACGTTTTTGAGTAAAACAATGCACTATTTAAATGAATTGCATACATTTCTACAGACATATTTAATGGTAGGTTGGTAGAGATTATAGTCACAGAATAAATACGAGAGTAGGTACTTTGGAAAGTAATTTAAAAAAATCCTTGATTCTCCAATTATTTTTAAGCACTGAGGCATATTTTTTACAGTCTCTGTGGTGTGGTGGTTGAGCAGGTCGGCCCGGAGGCGAGGAGTTCGATTCCCGCGGCAGGAAAAGTATTTGTGCACAGAAAAAAAGCGCAAATACATGTTCTGAGTCTGGGTGTTGTAGGACCATGGTCCTCGTAGTTCCTGGGTCCCTAGACACAGGGGATCCTTAGCTAGGGTCCAGGATCTATGTATGTGATCGTTGGGCGTTATTATTATTATTATTTTCCGTGGGCGCCGTAAGAACTGGCTATGGGAATGTCCGGGGAAGAGCAGCAGCATTCTCTTCGGTTTTCTGCGATCACCAAACGCCTCCTAAGACTCACTTGGTGCTGGTAATTACGGCCAACCTGCAGACTGCAGGCGCGGGTTAGTGAGGATATGAATTAAAAGCAGCAGGATTGTGGAATCAAAGGTGCTGGGAAGACACGTCCAAATATATGCGGGTAGGTATGTATGCAGCTGCGTACCGAACGGTGTTGGCTTAGCGACTGACCCGACGACCGTCTTATCTGTGTGCGGCACTCACGCATACATACATATATGTACGTGCCTTTGCCGCTGCCCGCATAGTTTATTGAAGGTAAGAACATTTTTGGCATTTAATTAGCATTATGTAGCTTTATAAGTATCTTAAATCTATGTTTTATTTGTTTCAGGTGCAGAGCTTCGTGTCGTCTACACTGGTAATGTTTAGCAGGGGACGTCATCCGCTGATGATGTGATACCAAGGGCGCCCCGTTCCACTCGCAATGTACCTGACTGACCGATGGTAGCTCTGCCTTCCGAACTATTATATGTTGAGGGTTCGATTCCCACCCAGGAAAAACATTTGTGTTATGAACATAGATGTTTGTTCTGTGTCTGGGTGTTATATTGTATTCTATGTATATGTATTTACAAACCAAAAGTATATAAGTGTTCTATCAGTTATACCAATAGTACAAGCTTTGCATAGTTTGGGGTTAGATGATGCAGTATGAAATGTCCACAAGTATTTATTTAAATATTTACCTATTTTCATGGGTGATCTCCTAATTTTCCGGGACAAAAGGTGTCAAAGTATTTCATTGCAAATGGCTATTTTTAACACTTTCGAAAGTCAACATTATATTAGCTACTTAAAATAAAATTACTAAGTGTTATAATTATGTCCTATGTTAATCTACCTTCTATAATAACGAAAACAAAAAAAGAAATAGGACAATATTTAATTTATAAGTAGGAAAGTAGGGATAATGGGACAAAATATTAAAGTTAAGACATTATAAATGTATTACCACAACACGAAAATCCCATCAATGCTAAGTAAACGAGTACACATACAGATATTTACTACGTATGCACCTGTGTGGAAGAAAAGAACCTATTACGCGTTTAAAAATAACGCAGGCTCATTTACACCTCACGACACGATTTTGTACATTGTGTTGCTCCACTTTAGCAAAAACACTCTTTCTCATTACTAAATAGTGCCATAGTGCCACAGTATCTGTCCTGTGTGTACCGTTAAAAAACATTTTTTTTTAAATTTAAGTCGTTACATTTATTATTGTGTAGTACTATTATGCAGATAGTCTGTGGTATTAGTCGTGTTTCTGATCTTGCTATGTTCACTAGGCCTCCAAACTTATACTTGATCTGGGTCTGGGTATTGTGGGGCCATGATCCTCTGGCCATGGTAGTTCCTGGGTCCCTAGACACAGGGAATCCTAGTTAGGGTCCAGGATCTATGTATGTGATGGTTGAGCGTTATTATTATTATTATTATTAATTTACTTGCTAGAATAACTACAACACAGAGTAACTGGTACCTAACAATTACGCTATGAGTATAATTTTAGCATAATTATGTTATTGTTATTCTGTAGCGAAATGAAATGACATCTGTAAAATAATTCGTGGTATACTTTACAGGCACAGATTATGTAATATTTTATTAGTACTGAAACCTCAACCATGTCATACAGAATCAACACTTTCATAACGCTTGTTCAAACAGTCAAATAGAAACAGGTAATATAAACAACAAATTAAAATAATCAATAAATTTAAAAAAAAAAGATAAATACTATAATGTACATAGATTATAATAATTATATTAAAGAATGACAATGATGTAATAGATGAATTGTCTAAAAATAATACTAACTAAACTAGACGTAAAAATTAAACTAAGAACTTAAACTAAAACTAAAAATTAAAAAACTTATAAAACCCGTTGGTTGGTGGCGGGGAAAGTGCCCATAATGCTGGCAGCATTGCTACGTTAAATGGCATTGCTTATTTTTTGTGCAAAATTAAATGTTTATGTTATTACTACTAGGTGGTAGGACTTTTTTGCAAAGTTCGTCTAGGTAGGTACCACCGCTTTGCCAGTTATTCTGCCGCCAAGCAGTAGTGTGCAAGCACTACTGTGTTCCGGTTTGAAGGGCACTGTAGCTAGTGAAATTACTGGGCAATTGAGACTTTATGATCTGATCTCACAATCGAGTAATCTTATTACCAGACTGTGCTGATGTCTCAGGATGATGTGCGCAGTGCAGTGTCGTTCGAAACTCTATCCGGGTTCCGAGTGACACTGTTCTGTTATGAGCGGCCGTGGCACGTAACATCAGGTGAACGACTAGCTCGTCACATCATTCAGTAACATAAAAAAAAGAAAAAAAGGTTTTTTCATCGTGGTTTTGATCGGATTGTCTAAAGAGCCTTTTCCCGACGCCGACTCTGCACCATCTCTCTCCGCGTAAGTAAAACACGGCGCTCTTATTGCTTGTATCGGTTCATATTATTTGTATCTTGAAATTATTCCCGCGGAGCATCTGCGCCCGTTCCGCTTTCCCAATAATAAAGTTCTCTTTAAACGCAATTCGTATGTGAGATACGACGAATGAAGCGCAATAAAGTGTATTAGAAACTTATTGCAAATAGAAAATGTTTGAAATGTTTATATTGGGAGTTATGATCAAGTAAAAAAATGTTCACTGTTCGTCATATACCACCTTATAAATAGCTGTGCTTTGCGGTTTCACTTGTGGATAAAAGGTGTATTTATCAACTTTCACTTTTCACTAGAAGACATTTGACAGTTTTGGCAACTATTGCGAACAAATCTCTAAAACATCTCTTTTCCTTCTTCTTTTTCTCATGTAGGCAAGTGGTGAGCCCTAGTTTCACAATTTTTAAGCCGTCCAAAGACTTTTGTATTGGCTTAACGACTATAATCTAACAGCAACAGCCACGACCGACGGCTTAACTGGCCTCCGAAGCACGGTAGCACTCAGTTATAAAAACCACTTTTTCAAAACATTTCTGATTAGGGTTCATAAATAGGGATGAACATATCATATCACCATCAGAGATTTTTTTTGAATTTCGTCCCCAAAACGAACATACACAATCTTTCACTATTATAGAGTAATGTGATTTTAAAGATTTTTTATATTGTTCTTCGTTTTTCATTTATCTATTTTTATCTGCACCATACTTGAATAATTTAAATTGTTTGTAGTGCTTATATATAGACTAAAGTTCATATTAAACTGTGACTTTTCTTGAATAATACTTGTGATGGTAAAAAAGGGATAAGTATATTCTATAAGTAACAGTTAATAATAATAACGCCCAAAAATCATACATGGATCCTGGACCATGGTCCCACAACACCCAGACTATGAACAAGTATTTGCGCTTTTTTCGGTGTACAAACACTTCTCCTGTAGCGGGAATCGAACCCGCCACCTCCAAGTGAAAAGCCAACAGGCTGTCGGATTTTTAAATTTTGGTGACAGAAAATGAAGTACCATAAAATAGAAAGGGTTGTTGTTATTACGTTGTTGTTATTAGTGTATGTTATTACTAAATCCATTAATTTTATTGTTAGCTGTGTAATTTCCGTATACAATTTTAATACTATATAGTACCATATGTAAAAATAATACCATAGTAGGTAATAGTTAAGAAAATTATACTGTTATATTTTTTTCCTTCCAAATGAGTGTTACTATAATGAAGGCAAGCTCATGTGGCTCGTTGGTCTAGGGGTATGATTCTCGCTTTGGGTGCGAGAGGTCCCGGGTTCAAATCCCGGACGAGCCCTCTTTTTGTTGTGAGATGAAAAATAATTTGCTCTTTAACAATCTTCTAATAAAACGATCATACTTTGCTTACTGCTTATCGTTGGTTGAACTTAAGGTTAACTAGAAGATAATAAAAAACTTGTAAGTGTTTAAAAATATTGTACTTTCCAATTACATCATAAACGTTTACAACCGCCTACTGATAAATATTCATCTCTTGTTACCTAAGTATCTCTATTACAATACTTAGTTTAATTTCTGACCTCTCCATTCAGTTTTTGATTTAAGTAAAAACTCAATATAAACTACCAAAATTACCAGAAATATTCCCCTAGATTCTATGGTATAATAATAATAGCGCCCTACGATCACATTACATAGATCCTGGACCCTAACTAGGATTCCTTGTGTCTTGGGACCCAGGAACTACGAGGACCATGGTCCCACAACACCTAGACTCAGAACAAGTATTTGCACTTTTTTTCTTTGGATAAATACTTGTTCTGCCGCGGGAATCGAACCCGCCGCCTCTGGGTTATGAGCCGAACTACTCAAACATCACACCACAGAGCTGTAAAAAAAATAAAAATAAATTCTCCATATAATCAAATTCTATTTTGCGCGCTTCATTTTGCCTTGTAGCGCTGAGCATACGGAAAATATCATTACCGCGATTCAGGACTTCATACAAACTACCTCAAACTCCATAGAAACTATGCATTATCACTAAAAACCAAACAGCGCCATCTAGGAAAAATTTGGAACACTATATTTTTCTTCGCTAATCTAGCGCGAGTTTTTTTTACGCCATCACGCAAAAACCACTGGGCCGATTTTGATTAAACTTAGTATGGTAAATTATTATAAAAAATATAATGTAATGATCGTAGCAAAATTTAATTGCCTAAACCTAATTTTGAGAGTTTTAGCTTGACTATCTAGAACTAAGTTATCGTAAGGCGCTAAAGTTACTCCAACAATGTCCATTCCACGCGGCGTAAACCACTATTAACATAAAAATCTGTCCATATTTCCAAGAACTCATAATCTCAAATCAAAACTGGACTAGTCTACATTAATTTGACAATATTCGCATGGTGAAGCGTGTTTGTTTAAGGGTAGGTGGGTCAACAATAATATACTGGCCGTGGAGAACAAATAGCAAGTCATATTGGTGTAGCCTTGCGAGTGTTTAGATACGGCAGGCGTTAATAATTCTTATACGAGACCTAAGACCTCAAGATGGAGATATCAGATTTTCTATCAAAATATTAAATGTTGAAGTTATAGTATTATCCACATTATTATTAAAAAAAAATATTTACTAAAGTTAAACTCAATTAAATTTCAAATTCCTTATAGTCCATGTAATAAAGTTAAAACGAAAAAAAAATACGAGTGTGCTTTAGACCACATGACTGAAGTAAAACTTCTTTAGTTTAGGTACATCTATTGGCCGTTGTTTAATGTCGCCATCTTGACAATTGTAAATTGTTATTTTACCGGACACACCAACATAATAATCCACATTTTCAACTTTGTTATGTTGACAATGGAGATCTACGTGAACCAACTTCAATTTCCGTTCGCCTCGCATTCACCAGCCTACTCCCCAATAAGTCAACCATGCGTAAAGAATTTTTACTTCAAAAAGTCAATTTTCAGTGCACCAATCTAAACATTTTGACTTTATAATATGAGTTCAAGTCGAGAAGGTTTAAAAAGTCTTAATATTCCACTTCAAGAATTTTCCTTATGGAAGTCTCATTTCAATCCAATCATGATCCAATCATTGAGATTCCAATCGTGATAAAACTTTATAAATACGGACACGTCAGTGAAAATGTCAAAAGTGTTTGTACTCGTAGCCACAGAGAGGTAAAATCTCGTGTGGAAATGAAAGACAAAACGCTTCGAAGCGACAAGAGGGACCTTATTTTTTTTTGTATGTTTTGGCTCCACACTTTTGTGTATTTAGCCAGTGTCAAGTAATTGATAATTTATCAAGTTAATGATATTTCACGCAAATATGTGTCAAGTCACAGTCGAAGTCATCAAGTCAAGTCATAGTCTAGTCAAAGTCATACTCCTAGTAATGTGGTGGTAACTTTACTTGAAGCTTCTATGGAGTTTTGGAAACAACACGAAAAGAAACGTTTCACCATCATCATACCATTTTCCCACACTCACGCCTGCAATCCAGCACTTAACGAATAAAATGCCACTATTTTTATGCACTAACACTGAAAATAACACAAGTTTTGGAAAATAATACAATGCGGTGACACAACCTTTTTCGCTTTCCCGCCAAAACTCCGAGAGACCTTATTAAAGCGCTTGAAGAATTTTGAGTTTTTGACGTTATAATAATTTCATATTTTTTAGAAACGCAAAAGAAAAACAAGAATGTATGAAATACAACTATTATCCAAAAAAACGTTGGCAAAACACCTGAAAGTGGCTTACAAAGTTGCCTATGAATTTTACTAAAAATGAGGTGTGATTTACGGTACATAACACGATATTGTATTTTCCAGTGTAAGTAACTGAATAACTAATTATAATAGGCATGTCTAAATATTTCGATGTCGTAGTCTTACCTGTAAGGCAGGTATTCACGCGGGGCGAATTTCCCGGAATCCGGCGATGATCCGGCGCATTCGAATCATCCCAGCATCTCCATTAAATCCCACCACCGCACTGTGCACTTTATTCTATACACTGTACGTTCTAAAATAGTTTGATTTAAACTTGGATTATTTAAGGCTTTTTATAATTAAGTGATGTCATAGTTACCTCGATAAGATTGATCGAGTGGGGTAAGGAGACCAGATAATCTGTGGGATCATATAAAAAACCAGTGACTTGTCAAATTCGTCGCATTCTCACCGTAACTACTCGGAGGATCGTCGTTTTGGGATTCGTCATAGTTTGTAATTCGAATTTATTCTGGGATCCAAGTCTAGGGATTTGTTAGCAGTTATTAACATTTTTAATTGAGAATAGGCTATTTGACTACTATATTTTTACTAGCTTTTGCCCGCGGCTTCGACCGCGTGGCCTATAGGAAACGAAGAAGAATTTTTTTCAAAGATAATTCAACCTATTTCACCCTCTTAGGGATGGAATTTCGAAAAACCCTTTCTTAGTGGATACCTGCACTTTACAAAGAAGATACCCTCGAAATTTCAAGTCTCTAGGACTAGCGGTTTAGGCAGTGCGTTGATATATAAGTCAGTCATTCAGTCAGTCAAGACTGAATTTTATATGTATAGATTGCATACATTGAAAATATACCTCGTAAATAGATAATCGTGCAAACAAAAATTAAATGTCTCAAAAAATGACAATGTTAGAGGCATTTTAAAATACAGAAATAGAAAGAGACAGCTCAAACACGCAGTGACGTCAGCTACCAGTCCTCATAGTAACTCATTACTGAGCTGTGGTTTTTTTTTTGTGTTTTGGCTCCACACTTTTGTGTATTTAGCCAGTGTCAAGTAATTGATAATTTGCAAGTTAATGATATTTCACGTAAATAATGTGTCAGGTCACAGTCGAAGTCATCAAGTCAAGTCAGAGTCAAGTCATAGTCTAGTCTAGTCAAGTCATACTCCTAGTAAAGTGGTGGCAACTTTACCAGAAGCTTCTATGGAGTTTTGGAAACAACACGATAAAAAACGTTTCACCATCATTATAACACTTTTCCACACTCATGCTTGTAATCCAGCACTTAACGAATAAAATGCCACCAGTTTTGTGCACTAACACTGAAAATAACACAAGTTTTGGAAAATAATACAATGGGGTAACGTGATCTTTTTCGTTTTCCCGCCAAAAAAAGAGCTGTGGTTGCTCTATGGTAGCTCTACATACAATCTCTTTGGCATGTGACATCACAAGGTACCTATACCTTCATGGTAGCTGTGAGGAAGCTCCACACAATATCTGTTTTGGGGAATACGAAAAAGATCGCGTCGCCGCATTGTATTATTTTCCAAAACTTGTGTTATTTTCAATGTTAGTGCATAAAATTGGTGGCATTTTATTCGTTAAGTGCTGAATTACAGGCATGAGTGTGGGAAAGTGGTATAATGATGGTGAAACGTTTCTTTTCGTGTTGTTTCCAAAACTCCATAGAAGCTTCTGGTAAAGTTGCCACCACTTTACTAGGAGTATGACTTTGACTAGACTATGACTTGGCTATGACTTGACGACTTCGACTGTGACTTGACACATATTTGCGTTAAATATCATTAACTTGATAAATTATCAAGTACTTGACACTGGCTAAATACACAAAAGTGTGGAGCCAAAACATAAAAAAAAAATAAAAAAAAAAAAAAAATATCTGTTTTGCGAGAATAAGACAGGCGATAAAAATTTAAAAGCGTACTACTCCGTGATTAATTCACCGATTTTACTTATTTTTCAATTATCACATAATTTTTTTAGCTACTTTATGAAAATAATATTTACGTTTCCCTTTTTAATAGTAGTCAAGTAGCCAAATAGGGTGCTAGCTTCCCCTGTGCTTCCTTCTGTGCTGTAGGTGGGTTCGATTTCCACCCAGGACAAACATTTGTGTGATGAACATCGATGTTTGTTCTGAGTGTTATATTGTATTTACAAACAAAAAAGTATACAAGTATTGTATCAGGTATCTGGTACCCATAGTACAAGCTTTGCTTATTTCGGGGCTAGATGACGCTGTGTGAAATGTCCACAAATGTTTATTATTATATTTACATTACTGCATATAAAAGCATTCCAGCTTCATTGTTACACTACCGAACTAAAAACTGACTAAATTGGTGAAATTTACTCAAGAAGTTATACTTTTTTGTTTAGTCATTAGTCTCAAATATCATTAATAGCGCCATACTTCCTAGATCACCAGTTTTATCAAAGAGACGATAATTTGCGATATGACCTTTAATCTGAAGCTAACTTTCTTTCTATCTTGTCTAGATAGAAAACCTTATCTTCTTTCAATCTATCTTCTTTAGATAGAAAGAAAGGAGATAAACTCTTTGTAACGACGTCATTTGAGAGATGTGAAAACGCTCATTAACCTTCTAATTACTTAGTTTATCAATTGAAATTATAATTAAGCTAAATCCCCTTATCGGGGTTGTAAAGAGGGCTTTATAATGAGCTCAATTAGAACTTCATTTAGATGAGTGTTGTGTAGAACATTCAAAACATTACTCGTATATTCACTGGTGTTCATTGTATGGACTCAGGTACCTTTAAAGTCAGGAATCGCTTGACATTTCATTAATTATAATCCCAAAAACTCTATATATTTTTTATCTCCTGATCTTCGATTCGCAGCGGGTGTAATTATTAAGAAACACCATATTGAGCTCTGTGATCATACTATTAAAGTTCGTTTTTTGATAAGAAGGATGTTATACCTTTTGCGCTGTCGTGATTGAAATCCATGTCTTTGATGCTTTTTGTATGGTTTAAGGATTATTGATTATTAGGCGATTACTTGACGATAAAATGTGCGATAAGCTTGATATTGATAGGTTAAAGCTTCCGTAGGTAATACGATAAATAAATAAATAAATATGTGTGGACAATTCACACAGCGCCACCTAGCCTCAAACTAAGCAAAACTTGTATTTGTTTTGTTAATGGATGATGTGCCGAGCTGGCCGTTCTCCTGATGTTAAGCGACACGGCCGCCCATAACAGAACAGTGTCACTCGGGATTCGCGTGACACTGCACTGCGCACATCATCTTGATTCATTAGCACAGTTTGGTAATAAGATTTCTTGACTGTGAATGATCAAATTTAAACATTTGTACATTTAATCCAAAAATAGTTGAGAGTGAAACCGGATAATTTGCAGGTACATACATTAGTATTTCAATTATATTAATTATATATAGAATTTCGTTTATATTTTTTAAATTATACTTTCATCGATCCTGGATCCACTGTGTCTAGGTACCCAGGAATTACGTGGACCATAGTCCAACAACATCCAGACACAAAACAGAAGGTATTTACGATTTTTGTGCACAAATACTTATCCTGTCGCGGCAAACCAGCATCTATCGGGCTATGAGCCTACCTGCTTAACCACTACACTACAGAGGCTATCCAATAAAACATTACTTTGTATGTAAACATTTCCTGGTTTTCGAAAAGTTAGTCTTCTCATAACATTAACTACAACTACAAGAGACAAAGTCGTGAGCGAGATTCTCTGTCACAGGAATTAATCTTCCATAGCCTCTGTGCCGAGATAACAAATTTGCAGTAACATGGGAGGAGGAGGGGAGATCTCCCACCTCCCACCACCCAACTCCCTGTTCCCGTTACCCCACATTGTCTCACGGGTAAGACGTAAGACCAGCTCACGTTCTAGGTACTAGGTTAGATATAGCTTATGAGAGAATTATAAGTTTATAATTAGAAAGTTATTGTAATAAAAATGGCGCGCAGGTTTCTTTTTTCCACGCGCTTTGCCTAGTGAAGGGTTATATAGGACTCTTTGGCGCCCACGCCAGCGAGCGCTAACTATTTATAGCATGGTATTATTTATTACATTTTGACGATGTCAGCAGTCGGGGAAAATCTGATAAAGCTTTTTTTTGGCTCCACACTTTTGTGCATAGTAGCCAGTGTCAAGTAATTGATAATTTCTCAAGTTAATTAATATTATATATATGTGTCAAGTCAAGTCAAGTCACAGTCCAAGTCATCAAGTTAAGTAATAGTCTAGTCTAGTCAAGTCTACTCCTAGTAAAGTGGTGGCAACTTTACCAGAAGCTTCTATGTAGTTTTGGAAACAACAGGATAAGAAACGTTTCACCATCATTATACCACTTTCCCACACTCATGCCTGTGATCCAGCACTTAACGAATAAAATGCCACCAATTTTATGCACTAACACTGAAAATAACACAAGTTTTGGAAAATAATAAGCGACGCGATATTTTTCGTTTTACCGCCAAAACTTCCTGCTTTTAGTAATGAGCGTTCAATATTTGTCTCTTGCTGTTAAACATATCGGAAACAACTTCTTAGAGATGTTATGAAACACAGGGCTTATTTAAAGCCACCTTCCTAAATAGAGCCCCACTAACCGGCCCATTTAGTGCCCGTTACTCTCTTCTGTAAAGATACCAATTAGACAATGTTCTGTAAAATATTGAGTAAATATTGACTGGCCCGATAGCTCAGTTGGTAGTAACCCTGCCTTCTGAACTGTGGGTTGTGGGTTCGATTCCCACCCAGGACAAACATTTGTGTGATGAACATAGGTGTTTGTTCTGTGTCTGGGTGTTATATTGTATTCTACGTATTTATTTATATCATAAATATCTATAGAACAGATCATAAACTTAATTACCTACTTGACAATTTTACTAGCTGCAATGCCCTTCAAACTGAAACACAGTAGTGCTTGCGCATTACTACTTGGTATCAGAATAAAAGCAAAGCGGTGGTATTACCTACACAAACTTTGCAGAAAAGTCCTAACACCTAGAAGATTACAGTAAGTATACTTTTTTATGACCCTATATAAATTTATCTTTTTTTTATTTTAATTTACTTTCTTTTTATTTTAATTTGTTTTCTATATATATTTGTTGTATTTTAATTTTAATTGATAATTTTGTTATTTTCAAATTTTGGCCATTCTATTTGTTGATATATTTTTATTTGATTATGATCCTAGTATGTCTAATAGATAAATAAATAATAAAAAATTAAAACAGCTAACCTAGAAACCTCAAGCTTCCTGCACATATGCCTATGCCAATAAATATGTAGATCACAACCGCCCGACTATTGTTTTCCTCGCGGAACCTTATTAGGGATGCTTAGTGCGCACAGCTTCCTTGTTAGAATTTCGGCATACATTACAATACTGCCTACCTGACTATACTCAGACCTTAAAATGCTTTTAGGTTTTGGCGGGAAAACGAAAAAGATTGCATCACCGCAATATTATTTTCCAAAACTTGTGCTATTTTCAGTGTTAGTACATAAAATTGGTTGCATTTTATTCGTTAAGTGCTGGATTACAGGCATGAGTGAGGGAAAGTGGTATAATGATGGTGAAACGTTTATTTTTGTGTTGTTTCCAAAACTCCATAGAAGCTTCTGGGAAAGTTGCCACCACTTTACTAGGAGTATGACTTAGACTAGACTATGACTTGGACTGTGACTTGACACATATCTGCGTGAAATATCATTAACTTGATAAATTATCAATTACTTGATAGTGGTTAAATATACAAAAGTATAGAGCCAAACATAAAAAAAAACATTAAATAAAGCAAAAACAAAGTAATACCGGCCGATAGATGGAGCTAAACTAAAGAAGTTTTACTTCAGTCGTGTGGTCTAAAGCACACTCGTTTTTTTATTTATCTCGAGATAAATAAAAAAATAAATTGTAAGTAAATATTTTGACCGAGTTGCATTAGCCGTAATCACGAGTAGACACAAAAACGAGTAATAAAGATATAATAATAATAATAACGCCCAACTTTCACATACATGGATCCTGGACCTTCTAGAATTCCGTTTCTACGGACCCAGAAACTACAAGAAGGATGGTCCCACAACACCCAGACACAGAAAAAGTATTTTCACTTTTTTTCTATATCCAAATACTTGTCCTACCGCAGGAATCAAACCCGCCGCCTCCGGATTATGAGCCGACTGGCTCAACCACCACACCACAAACGCGCGTCATAAATAGGCGTGTGTTTAAATGACACCAATAAAATTGTTTATCTGCCTTGTTATCTTTTTTTTTAAGTTTTGGCTCCACTCTTTGTGAATTTAGCCAGTGTCAAGTTATTGATAATTTATCAAGTTATCGATATTTCACCCAAATATGTGTCAAGTCACAGTCGAAGTCATCAAGTCAAGTCATAGTCAAGTCAGTCTAGTTAAAGTCATACTCCTAGTAAAGTGGTGGCAACTTTACTTGAAGCTTCTATGGAGTTTTGGAAACAACACGAAAAGAAACGTTTCACCATCATCATACCACTTTCCCACACTCACGCCTGTAATCCAGCACTTAACGAATAAAATGCCACCAATCCTATGCACTAACACTAAAAATAACACAAGTTTTGGAAAATAATACAATGCAGTGACGCAATCTTTTTCGCTTTCCCGCCAAAACTCCTTGTTATATTTGACCGTATTTAATTGTAAAGATATTTTTGTTTTCTCGTTTAAATTAGCCTTAAGCTTAGTTATATTTTAAAGCAATTGCTGATAAGAGCTGAAGAGCTATTTGTAAATAAATATAGAGCCTGGCTAAGTTTTAGTGTAACTGGGCATAATTATTTCAGTCTCCCGTGGGTTGTGATACAGGAAGGTGTAGGTGTGAAGGTCAAGCGATTCGTCCTTGTGACGTCACAAAACCTGACAACACACAATCCATAATAATACATATAATTATAACATGGATAATATGCCACATGTGCGAACAAAGAGGCTCTACGTTTATCATACGAAAATCTACATATACTTATTTATTTATTTATCGTATTACCTACGGAAGCTTTGCTTAGTTTGGGGCTAGATGGCGTTGTGTGAGATGTCCACACATCTTATTATTATATTTGGATCAAAAATTTCTAATTTTGAATTATTTACTAAGAAATTCTATCGGATTAAAGAAAGACGTTTTATTTTTATATGTATGTATATAGAAGCGAGAAGAGGAAAAATGGTTGGCCACCTTATACGACATGACAACCTTATGAAAAACATCATAGAAGGAAAGATAGAAGGGAAGAGAGGAAGAGGCAGACCTAGAAGGGCTTACACAGGTCAAATAAAAGAAAAAATAGATGTCATGTCGTACAGGGAGGTTAAAACGTTGGCCGAAGACCGAGAACGATGGCGATTACTCCACCGACAAGAGCTGGACTCTTAAATAAGAAGAAGAGAGAAGATATAGTGTGAAAAGGTAAGTTACTTTAGCTCCACTATTCGACATCTCTAGATCTATTTTTATGCGTCACAAGATCGCCTTGAACAAAGTATTTTACAATTTTAATTATTGCAATGATTCAATAATTATAATTATTTTATTTTATGTTATGTGGATATTACATAATGTCTAATAATTATATATATCTAGTTGTGTACTTACATAATAATATTATTAATAACAAAACGACACCGACACAATAATTTTTTTTAAATTATTGGTTTTATAATGTACGAGCTTCTGCCCGCAGCTTCGCCCGCGGCGTGGCCTATGGGAAAATAATTGAACCACCCATTTCACCCTCTTAAGGGTGGAATTTCAAAAAATCCTTTCTTAGCGGATGCCTACGTCATAACATCTACCTGCATGCCAAATTTCAGTCCGATCCGTCCAGTGGTTTGGGCTGTGCGTTGATAGATCACTATGTCAGTCAGTCACCTTTGAGTTATATATATTTATATAGATATAGATAGATATAATGACTATGTTTTTGTGACGCTTTGGACGGAACTGTAATGTTGCAAAATATATGAAACAAATGAATCTGAACCTTAAAGTAGCATGACATAAAATAGCGGTATTCATTGAGGCATGCAGCCGGCTAGTACGACTTCTGTGACGTCACCGAGTTAGCGAACGCCGGATGAGCGTGCTCCGTCTCGGATAGATAACGGAACAATGAGCGTGGCGCCGCATCGACCGGTGGGCGTGGCTTGTCCCCGCCCCGCGGCAGAGTGAGAGCGCCTAATCTCGGATAAAGGATAATCTAACCCCAGTATTGGAGGAGGCTAAGCGAACGTCGACGCCTAGCCAACGCCATTGGACCTTGGGATTAGGATATGTAAGGAAAACTCGGTACATAGAGCCTTCGGCGGATTTCAGTGGCTTTCAGTTCAGGGTTACGTAACTGGGGGACGGGTTTATGCTGTGAGATCTACAACTAGGTGGTAGGACTTTTCTGCAAAGTCCGTCTAGGTATACCACCGCTTTGCCCGTTATTCTGCCGCCAAGAAGTAGTGTGCAAGCACTACTGTGTTCCAGTTTGAAGGGCACTGTAGCTAGTGAAATTACTGGGAAAATGAGACTTTATGATCTGATCTCACAGTCGTGTAATCTTATTACTAGACTGTGCTGATGTCTCAGGATGATGTGCGCAGCAGTGTCACGCGAAACTTTATATTTTGGAGTTCCGAGTGACACGGTTCTGTTATCGGCGGCCGTGTCGCTTAACATCAGGTGAACGACTAGCTCGTCACATCATTCAATAACATAAAAATTTTTTTATAAAAAATCAGCTTTCTGCTATTGGTAGCCCTTTTTGATGTAAGGTAGATATAACCTTGTGTTGCTTGATAGAAGAATCTTTAGCTGTAGTATACAAGTCATAACCATATTTTTAAAGTTTAACTTCTTTACGCACGCTTGGGGATAAGCTGGTGAATGCGTGACGAGAGCCTGGAGACGGCGGGTTCGATTCCCGCGGTAGGACAATTATTTGTGTACAGCAACTAAGAGTAATGCTGTTGGTCTCTGCCGACCTTTACAGCGTCACTGGGCGGTAGCATAAGCTCATACTTAAGGTAATTATGTACTTCCGTAACTTACCAAATATATTTCATCATTAACTAACAACCTGCAGAATAATATTTTTATAGAAATCACAACTCTATTCGTACACAATTAAAACGAAATCGAATAAAATATCGCCTATCATGCTTAATTCAAATGATAGCAGACTTATCAATTATCAACATAGCAATCTAGAAAAGAAGTTTAATTATAGTATGTCCTTAAGAAAACATCGGTATTTGTTTACTACAATTTTTGAGATATCGCAAACGTATTCACTTGTTTAAATTTTTTGTTTGTTTTTGTTTTGGCTCCACAATTTTGTGTATTTAGCCAGTATCAAGCAATTGACAAGTACCTAAGTCTCAAGTAAATTAATATTGTATATATGTGTCAAGTCACAGTCCAAGTCAAGTCATAGTTTAGTCTAGTCAAGTCATACTCCTAGTAAAGTGGTGGCAACTTTACCAGAAGCTTCTATGGAGTTTTGGAAACAACACGAAAAGAAACGTTTCACTATCATTATACCACTTTCCCACACTCATGCCTGTAATCCAGCACTTAACAAATAAAATGCCACCAATTTTATGCACTAACACTGAAAATAACAAAAGATTTGGAAAATAATACAATGCGATGATGCGATCTTTTTCGTTTTCCCGCCAAAACCTACTACCTAGTTTTTATAAATCTCACGATTTCTGACAAACAGTTCTTCAGTAATGAGTCCAGATGGCATTGCCTCACGAAACAAGAAGCTCAAATTATTCGTGTCTACAACATGCGGTAAGGCACCTCACTTACTGCAGCGATGCAGAGAGGGTATGAGTAAGAAATAACTACAACTTCAACTTTTTATTATGGCTTCTGCGAGGTTACTGCAAGAGTAAGATAGAGTTTTGGCGGGAAAACGAAAAAGATCGCCTCGCCACATTGTATTATTTTCCAAAACTTGTGTTGTTTTCCAGTGTTAGTGCATATTACAGGCGTGAGTGTGGGAAAATGGTATAATGATTGTAAAACGTTTCTTTTCGTGTTGTTTCCAAAACTCCATAGAAACTTCTGGTAATGTTGCCACCACTTTACTAGGAGTATGACTTGACTAGACTAGACTATGACTTGACTTGGACTGTGACTTGACACATTACATAATACTAATGAACTTGAGAAATTATCAATTACTTGACGCTGGCTAAATACACAAAAGTGTGAAGCCATAAAAAAGAGTGAGATACAAAGCTCTACTAAATAGTTATGTTATGTGATATTGTTTTGTTTTACTTTCCGATATTATTGGTGTTTCTTCACGAAAGATCTTCGCTCCGCTCCACTCCGGTGTGTGATGGCCTTAAAACAAATAATGGCAATAACCTTAACTCAATCGTCACCTTACTAGAATTCTCTTATCTATTTAGCAAGTTGTATTTTCTGTTTAATACAAAAAATGTAAGACATAATTTTGCATCTTTACGTTCTCCAAAATGAAGCATTGCCACGTTGAGGATTTAGAAGCCAATTTACATTACTGTTTATGATTATCTATTTAATAAAAGGCTTGGTCCTGAGTGACTGACTGACTGATTGACTGACTAGCTGACTGACTGATTGACTGACTAGCTGACTGACTGATTGTCTGACTTATTAATTTCCCGGCTGACTCACTAAATGAAAATGAAACTGTAGGCCTAGACTTAAGATTTGTAGGTTATCTTACTTTTATGGCGTTAGAGATGTATTTTAGAAAGGTTCTTGAAAATTCAACCCCTAAGAGGGACAAATGGGGTGTTACATATTGTATAAAGAAACGCGGTTGATGAATGAATAATGAAATATATACGCAGCCTACCAAGTGTGTTTTTTGTGTTGGTATGGCTCCACACTTTTGTGTATTTAGCCAGTGTCAAATAATTGATAATTTCTCGAGTTAAGTAATATATATATGTATATATGTCAAGTCAAGTCACAATCCAAGTCATCAAGTCAAGTCATAGTCCTAGTCTAGTCAAGTCATACTCCTAGTAAAGCGGTGGCAACTTTACCAGAAGCTTCTATGAAGTTTTGGAAACAGCACGAAAAAAACGTTTCATCATCATTATACCACTTTCCCACACTCGTGCCTGTAGTCCAGCACTTAACGAATAAAATGCTATCAATTTTATGCACTAACACTAAAAATAACACAAGTTTTGGAAAATAATACAAATGCGGTGACGCGATCTTTTTCGTTTTCCCGCCTAAACTCCACCATGTGTGTTTACGTGTGAATTTGTGTATCTGCGGGCCACAGAATAAATAATAGTTTTTTTGTTTGAAAGGCCATTCGAATGGGAGTATTTTATGCTTCAAGCATATCTGTTCAGCCGCTTGAATATCAATTAGCTCTTATTGATGAGGAAAATATCGGACTAATTTTACCGTTGTACAAAATAATTGTTACTATATTATTTAAATGACTGTTCCTTCATTATATACCCTTGTAGGGTGGAATTTCGAAAAAAACTTTGTAGTGGATACTTACACTTTAAAAAGAACACACCCTCCAAACTTCAGGACCAGCGATTTAGGCTGTGCGTTGACATATAAGTCAGTCAGTCAGTCAGGACTTTGAATTTTATATGTATATATCACACCAATATTATAAAGGCGAAAGTTTTTATGTGTGTTTGTGTGTATGTTTGTTACTCCTTCACGCTCAAACGGCTGAATGGATTTGGATGAAATTCGGTACCTAGATAGCTTATTCACTGGATTAACATATACGCTACATTTTTTCCCGGAGAAGTGAAATGTTCTCGTTGGATGACCAAACAATTAAAATACTTTTTATCCAAGGGTGAAACCGCGGGGCAGTACTAGTGAATCATAAAAGTAATATTTGCTATTTATTATATTTGAGTTCGTTTCTTTAAACACTTGCATAGCTAGGATGTACATTTTTTATAGATAAGTAAGAATTCGCCGTTTATATCGTAGCAAACAATTTTGATTGCATACGCCTCTTGCTTTTTTACGTTTTTGTAGAAATACGAGATAATCATAAAAATATTGTAACTGTTATTTTTTTTTATAATATTGTGCAATATTAGGTTATATATTAGTATTATATAGAGGTGCCTTACCGCATGTTGTAGACACGAATAATTTGAGCTTCTTGTTTCGTGAGGCAATGCCATCTGGACTCATTACTGAAGAACTGTTTGTCAGAAGAAAAAATTATAAAAACTAGGTAAGCACCTATTTGAAAAACATATACGAAGGCTTTTATTAGAGTTTAAAGATTTTGTGAGAAAGAAAAAAATAATTTTCCGGGATAAAAGTATAATATTATAGAAACTGACGTGAGTAGTACTCATAACTACAACTATTACACGGCTAAAACTCACGAGATACAGTCGAATAACTCGACCGGTGTTCGGGCAATAAAGATGCCCATCCTCAAGGAGTACGCGCGGCGGCGGTGGTGGCTCGGCGCCGGCGAGTCAGCGCCGAGCCGCCACCGGTCGAGTTATTCGACTATATCTCGTGAGTTTTAGCCGTGTAATAGTTGTAGTTATGGGATAAAAGTAGTAAAAATATTAAGTACAACTATGCAGTAGTTGTATGTTGGCCTGGTTATTGTATAATATCAAAGCCAATATAAACCCTAACACACCACTTTACATACACACATATATTTTTAATTATATAAGTATTATCTTCTGTTATAACAGAATAAATAATAGGCAACGTTAATTTCAAATAATCAAATATCAATCAAATAATTATTTATTGACATAAAAGGGTTTCATACATGTTAATGAGTCCATAGACTCCCGAACTAGTGAGTACACTGTATTTCAGGAGCCAAGGCTTCTGCCATCCTATGACTTATATAATTATGTCAGTGTTAAATTTAATATTAATGTAAACTTTAAACAAGAATAAAGAAAAAAATAATTATAAGTGCCCATGTGCATAAATAAGTGTGTGTGTGTGTGTGTGCGTGTATGTGTATGTGTGTGTGTGCGTGTGCGTCTGTATTATATTAATTATATTATATAGCCACATTAAAAATAAAAACCTTTTGAAAGGTTTTCTATACCTTCATAGTCAAATTGCTCGAGCCAAATTAGTAAAATCTTTTTAATTTCATTATTTGTTTTATTATTATTTCTATTTTTTAACACCTTTGTGTTAATGTTATTAAAACCATTAATGTAACACTTATTATATGTCTCCGACGGAAGAGTCCTGGTTCCTGTGTCACGGGTCTTGAGCCTAGTACGGGAAACAGGTGCTCCACCCTTTTGATTGTTTCATCTATTTTTATGCCAATAAATTATCATTTCATTTCAAATTTTCATTTCATTTCATAATGTTTACTATAACATTTGTTTGATAGTGATATATGTCGTGGGGCCACTGGGAGAGAGTTGGAGGATTCTCCGCCGTATTGTATCCACTTCCTGCTCCCCTGCCCGTGGTAACCTTTGTGAGCAGGGTCGCCTATCTATAGGCGCAAAAACCTCGAAATGGCTCGAGAAAGTGAGATGGTAGAATCTGAACGCTACCCTATCTCTCTCTGGGGAAGACAGTTCATGGAGGTTTTAGTGGATCCGAGTCCTACATACCCCCGTGATGGCATAGAAATGCGTGGCCTCAAAATAAAAACAATGATCGTGTTTGTATAGGCAGTTTCCGTCTAAAATTCTATTCCAATCGGTAAATCCATTTATTTGTTCAATATTCTGGTAACAAATCAAATAATCGAAAACTTTAAAACCCTTCCAAATTTTCAAGGAGATTCTAAATTTATACCATCGGCGCACTCATCTATTTTTCCAAGATATATTGATGAATACAATTCCATTGTTTCATTTATTATTGTACTAGAAAACAAAGAATATCGGCCAACACAAAGCCCCTCGAAAGGCTAGAATATACATTGGCCCGTTTCCCGATTGGTATTGTGCTCTACCGCTTTGCTCTATCTACCTCTTGGCAGAGATCGTTATTGTGTTATCAAAAGTGTATTTGCACTATATTTAACCTGTAACGGTATCTTAAAGTTTCGTAGAGTGAATTTCATTATTTGATTTCTTAAAGTTATTTTTGTGCCCTGTATCTTTCCTGATGGTTATGGAGCTCTACAATCTCTATAATTTTTTTTTGTTTGGTTTTGGCTCCACACTTTTGTGTATTTAGCCAGTGTCAAGTTATTGATAATATCTCAAGTTAATTAATATCATATAATGTGTCAAGTCAAGTCAAGTCACAGTCCAAGTCATCAAGTTAAGCCATATTCTAGTCTAGTCAAGTCATACTCCTAGTAAAGTGGTGGCAACTTTACCAGAAGCTTCTATGGAGTTTTGGAAACAACACGAAAAGATACGTTTCACCATCATTATACCACTTTCCCACACTCATGCCTGTAATCCAGCACTTAACGAATAAAATGCCACCAATTTTATGCACTAACACTGAAAATAACACAAGTTTTGGAAAATAATACAATGACGCGATCTTTTTCGTTTTCCCGCCAAAACTCAATTTCTATAATTTATCTTATCTAGAGTTCTTCAGAGCTAAACTTGTTGTTTTATTTAATTGGAGGAATTTCTTTGTGGGGTGCCTTAAAAAAAATCTTTCCTTTCCTTGGGCGACCTCCCTTCACCTTTTTCTGTCCTTAAAACTATTCAGCAGCTTTCATTCAGCTGTGTAGTATGAAGTATTTTGAATTAGTGGTAATCGGTAATCTATGGTCTATCAAAACCCGATTTTAGAAGAATATCAGTAGGTTGGGTATTATAAAAACCAATATAGTATAGTGATAGTTTTACTACACTAAACCTTGCAAGAAAATAAAGTACAAATTCACAATAAATCAAAAGTGGCTATGAAAAAAATGATATAACGTTTTGAAAAAGGAAAACCTAATCACGGCCAGTGAGAATAACTTTTTTTTAAAAATAAAAACCTTTTTAGTTACCTTACCGTTTACTTACCTTAGTTTAGACTTAACACCAAAAAATAATACATACAACCAGTGTGAAAACAACTACGACCAATAATAATTCACACCATCTTACAATTTAAAAAGTCGGTGAGTTACTCCCGCTTGAAAAGCTCCTGAAATTAAGAAAAATTAACCTTCCTGTAGGTAATAACGGTTAAACGGTCTCTAAACGGCACGTACAAAATTATGGCAAGCCGTGACAATTTTTTTACCCACATTCCGGGTAAACGGGAAGCTGGGATGATTTATTTAATGAATAAAAATGCTTTCCTCTGAGCTTCAATAGCCATTTTACATGGATATTGCAATTAGTTTGGTTGATAGCATTTGAAAGGAAATTAAGGTTCTAGTGAGATGGGCGTTTTTAGGAGGTAATAAATAGTATTTAATGCTTTTAATGAACAGAGGTTGCAGCTCATCGACCGCATAGACAGACAAAATGTGATATAATTAGTTTTCCTTTTAAGCACGATGATTTTGCAAAGTCGTTATTTCTAGCCTTTATTTCATTGTGCTATATGACTCTCCCTCCATACAAAGACACCGATTGAGCGCTCTACATTACTTTACAGCGATAAATACGCTAATAATCGGACAACTCCTACAACAAATTAAGCGTTACACAGAATTACAAGTGTAAATAATCCAGAGGACGCCCAACCAACGTGGGTTGGGCTTGAGTGCAAAAAAAAGAAACTCGTTAAAATAGCGGCTTAAAAAAAGAAAAGCGCTGAAACGGGAAGGCTCGGGTGGTATCGGTTTTTCTTCTCGCGGGCGGTGCGCTGGGCGGGGCCCCGGCAGTACCGCGCCGCCGGCCGGCCGAAGCGGACGTGTGACATTCCATGTCGGCGCGACTACACTGTGCACATGTTGAGTGAATTTTCGGCATGTTTATGTCGTCGTGATTAGTAACAAGATGGACTTTCAGAGTGCTATGGAGACGTTTGCAGAGGCGTGGGCTGCGGCCAATACTGTCAAGTCGGAGGCACCGAGCGATCTCTCGCAGGTTAGTTTATCTAATTGCTTTATTATTATTCAACATTTCTTTTCAAGAAATTAATTGAAAATTGCGAAATATATGTATTTACCATTCTGAAAACTAATAGACAACCTTTAATTTATTTTAAGTGGGTCTTAATTTTGTGGCGATGGATTTATTGGTATTGAATGTTTGCATAAAAATATTAAATAGATAAAATTTACACGTTGATGGAGATTATAATTATCATAGTTTACAGTTGATAATCATAAATAGTTTAACTGTGTACAATCTGTATCTTAATTGTTTTAAGAATAATGTGAAAAAACTGAATACCCTTTACTAATTGATTTTTGGAATAATTAGTAATGAGTTACAATATTTAATTATCTTTTCTAAGTTGAATTTAAACTTTGATAACTTGTATGTAGTAGGTACGAAAGGGTAAAACTATTATGTAACTGAATTTATTTTAAAAAATACCGCCGAGCTAAAAAAAATATAGTTCTATAAGAATGAAGTAACCGGTTACGTTGTACAAACAATAATTATGTAGTTTAGTTTGTTTTTTTACATATAATTACTTATATAATTACTTCTGTAATTTCACCTTTTTAAGCCAATATGTAAGATTTTGCTAAACAACTTGATTTACTATAACAAGGTTCTGTCCCAAACTAATTGCGCATTAAACGGTACAAAAAGACACATTGTAGGAATCTTCGGATAATAATTAGGTACATAACAACTTTATCTTAAATTATTTCTTTCAAAGTATTCGTCATTGGAATTTTATACGTTTCAAGTACATCTGATAACGGTACGATTTGCATCGAAGTAATAACACTGCATGAACACGTTCCATTTAACAATAACTCGGCAATGGATCACTAACAAGACGATTTTAGCAAGGTCAAGCAGTAATTGAATACTAATTGTATTATATTTTGTTAATAATAACGCCTAACGATCACATACATAGATTCTGGATAACTAGGATTCCCTGGACCCAGGAACTACGAGGACCATGGTCCCACAACACCCAGACACAGAACAAGTATTTGCGCTTTTTATTTTGTGCACAAATACTTGTCCTGCCGCGGGAGTTGAATTTGCCGCCTCCGGGATATGAGCCGACCTGTTTAACCGCCACACCACAGAGGCAGTCAACATGACAATTGAAAACATAAAATTTACCAATAATATTTCAAATAGGTAGAGATTGATTAAACTAAATTTTATTCCCTTCATGCAATCGGCACTACTTATTAATGATTAGGTTCTCTAATAGACTAAGTAGGTCCTAATCTGTAATAGGCTATTTGACTACTATATTTTTACTACTTACATAAATAATATACCCCAAAAAATAGATAACTGTGAAAACAAAACTTGAATATCTCAAAAAATGACTAAGTTACAGGCATTTTAAAATACAGAAATAGAAAGAGACAACTCAAACACGCCGTGACGTCAGTTACCAGTCCTCATAGTAACTCATTACTAAGCTGTGGTAGCTCTACATACAATCTTTTTGGCATGTGACGTCACAAGCCATGCCTTCATAGTAGCTGTGAGGTAGCTCAACACGATCTCTGTTTTGCGAGAAAGGGACAGGCGATGAAACTTTAAAAGCGTACTACTCCGTGATTAATTTACCGATTTTACTTATTTTTACAATGATTACATTCATTTTTAACCTACTTTATGAAAATAATATTTATTTGTTCATTTTTAATAGTAGTCAAATAGCCTATTGTATTTCTGTCAGGCGATTATCATTTTTGCATTAAAGACATTTCGTCGCGACAAAATTTTATGATGTAACGGGCTTCGGCCCGCAGCTTCGCCCGCGGCGTGGTCCATGGAAAAATAATTCAACCACCCATTTCACCCTCTTAAGGGTGGAATTTCAAAAAATCCTTTCTTAGCGGATGCTTACGTCATAACATCTACCTGCATGCCAAATTTCAGCCCGATCCGTCCAGTGGTTTGGGCTGTGCGTTGATAGATCACTATGTCAGTCAGTCAATCAGTCAGTCACCTTTGAGTTATATATATTTAGAAAAAGATAGATAAAAGATTTCTGTTATAACAATTGAAATAAAAACATTATTAACTTTTTTTTCTTTTTTTAGTAGGTAGTGTTAGAAGTATATGTTAAAGATGAATGATGATTTAATTAGTGACGAACGCAATTAATTAAGTACGTAATTAAGTCAGTAGGTAGGGAAATACCCGGCGAAAATATCGTCATAATAACAATGAACTCTATCTGCGTATAAAGGAAAGGGATTTCTAAAAGTATTTCTGAAATATACAATAACTGGCTGCGCCCCGCGGTTTTACCCGCGGATAAAAAGTAGGTTTGTTTTATTTATTTATGTCTAGAACTATACTGAAAAAAAAAAACGTTTCATAGCTTTACATAATTAATTCAATATATATAACAATTAATATAATAACTTGGCGATAATGACACAAAAAAAAATACCCGCGGCGTCGCTCTAGTGGTGTTGGATAATTGTCCCACAGGAACATACTATCGAGATAAAAAGTTTCCTTTATGTTAATCCAGGTCATAAACTATCTGTGTTTCAAATGTCATCCAAATCCGTTCAGTAGTTGTTGCGTGATAAGCCCGCGGTGTCGCCCTCGTGGTGTTCGATAGTTGTCCCACGGGAACATACTATCGAGATAAAAGTATCCTATGTGTTAATCCAAATCGTAATCTATCTGTGTACCAAATTTCATCCAAATTCGTTCAGTAGTTTTTACGTGAAAGAGTAACAAACAGTCATCCATACTCACAAACTTTCGCATTTATAATATTAGTATAAATCGAACGACATAGTTGTTTTTAGGCTAGCACTCTCATTAAACCACTGGTTTATTTACCTGAAGTTAATACAATGGTGATGCAATAAATATTTGTTATATATGTTACTGTATGAGTGTCTGACCTGGGGCCTTACCGCGTAAGTCTGGTGGAGATGGTAATCGTGTTCTCTCTTGCTCGCACTCGTGGACTTGTTAATTGGGGCGTGCAGGATGGTAGGCGAAGCTGATTCCCAAACCTTTACGCGGTAGGGATGCTGCACGGATTATGATCACGCTATTCCAATAGAATTAAATAGATAGATGGAAAATTCTTTATTGCACAAAACAATAATTTAAGGTACATAGGCGAACTTATTGCTATCGAGCATTATCTTCCAGTTAACTCTGGTGTATTGTGGAAGGCTTAATGCGGTAGTGCAACAATGATGCGACATAAAAGAAAAGAAAACAACAACTTAACTATATGTCTAAACAGGTGATAATACAAATAACACCATAATAAATATACAAAATTAAATACACACAATAATATAAATATAATACATATTTGACGGCGGCAACGTCCAGTTATAAACTCTATGCACAGCGAGCGAGCACCGTAATTTACCCTGTGGTGGCATTAAATTTATTACAGTGGCAGCACCGGCAACTGTCATGGCGCCCCTACCTGTCTGGCTATAAAAAAGGGGCGCTCGGTGTACCATGGGGCATTCTTGTTCCAGACACGGCGCGGTGTGGACATGCTGAAGGCCTTTAGTTATATTGCAACCTACCGACAACCCGTTCTGCCCACATATTTATATTATTGTGTGTATTTAATTTTAAAGTACACAGTTTTCCAAGATTAAAAATATCCTATATTGTACTCAAGCTATCAGATAGTAAGTACTTAAGGAAAGTAAGTTAAACCAAGTATCATCAAAATTCGTTCAGACGTTTCACCGCTGAGTGATAACCAACACACAAACATTCGCATTTTTATAATAAAAGCAAAATTAGCAAATACACTATTAATGGGATAGATGAATTAAAAAATAAAAATAATAACGTCCAAAGATCACATACATAGATCCTGGACCCTAACTAGGCCTAATTGCGCCCCGCGGTTTCACCCGCGGATACAAGTATTTTAATTATTTGCTCATCCTACGGGAAAACGCCTCTTTCCCGGGATAAAATGTAGCCTATATGTTAATTCAGTGTATAAGCTATCTTGGTACTGAATTTCATCCAAATCTATTTAGCCGTTTGAGCATGAAGGAGTAACAAACATACACACTAACACACATACAAACTTACGCTTTTATAATATTAGTGTGATTATATGCGCCAAAAAGCTTTACTAAGCCCAAAAAAATGTCCACGCACGAAACAGTGGGCCCCGGTCAGTCTTGTATATATTATCGGCAATTCAGGCATTTTATACAAGGCCTAGACTATATACTATTTTATAACGATTGCACTGGCTGGTCGAGTTTTGTTATAACGCCCAACGCCCAAACATAGATCCTTCGAACTATAGGATGCTCGGGGCGAGTTGGCTGGACTGCAGTCGCGACCCCTACTCGCCCCCGGTACGGCGGACGAGGTGCTCACGGGGGGTTTTTAGTGGGTTTGAGTCCCACATACCCCCTGCCACCACCCCCGTGGTGGCAGGGAAGTGCGAGGGCATTTCCCCCCCTCAAAAAAAAATGGATGCTCTGTACTAAGGGACAGGAACTACGAGGACCATGGTTTCACAACACCCAGACGCAGAACAAGTATTTGAGTTTTTTTCCAGTGCAGTAATATTTATCCTGTAATGGGAATCAAGCCCGCCGCCTCTGAGTTCTGAGCCGACCTGCTCAACCATCACACCACAGAGTCTGTCTGCTATGGGCGCTATGTATACTTTTTGACAAGGACCTACATTGTAATGCGGGAGTATCACGAATGTCACGCCAATCCACTAATTGGATACTAGATTGATAAGCCATTGAATTATTAATTCAGTCGTTGGTGTAATCATTTTAAAAATTATTAAAAGTTAAGTGGTAATACTGAATCAATCATTTATCATACAATTACTTGGTGACTGGTTCCAGTTAGTGGTGATAGACTTGTCACGCAAATGACTTAAGGAAGGCAGTAAGATAGGACCAGTATCTATAAATAGTTATCTGTCAATTATATATCTAAAAATATATAACTCAAAGGTGACTGACTTGACTGACTGACAGTGATCTATCAACGCACAGCCCAAACCACTGGACGGATTGGGCTGAAATTTGGCAGGCAGATGTTATGACGTAGGCATCCGCTACGAAAGGATTTTTCGAAATTCCACCCTTAAGAGGGTGAAATGGGTGGTTGAATTATTTTCCCATAGACCACGCCGCGGGCGAAGCTGCGGGCAGAAGCTTGTGTACATATAAAATTCAAAGTCCTGACCGACTAACTGAATGACTGATATATATCAACGCACAGCCTAAACCGCTGGTCCTAGAAACTTGAAATTTGGAGGGTGTGTTCTTTGCAAAGTGTGGGTATCAACTAAGAAAGGGTTTTCAAAATTCCAGCCCTAAGAGGGTGAAATGGATGGTTGAATTATTTTCGATAGGCTACGCGGGCGAAGCCGCGGGCAGAAGCTAGTAAGTTATCTATCAATAGTTTAAATTTTACTGTACCGCAACATCTGCAGTAAATTTAATTAGAGTAAATTTTTCCTAACCCCTTCATGCCCTCCTCCCTGGGTACGTATACGCCACTCACTGTATCGCGAACATTTTTAGGCATCCTCTTTTTTCCCTTGATAATCTTATCTATATTCGATAATCTTATCTATGTGCATTTTTTTATCATAGAAGTTGTGTGTACATTCCAATTTTAATCTTTTTCCAAAGAAAAGAATACACATGACATATACACAGTCTGAGGTACAATGAAGTGATCTTTTAAGGTTCATTTTGACTGACCGGATAGCTCAGTTGGTAGTTACCCTGCTTTCTGAGCTGTAGGGTGTGGGTTCGATTCCCACCCAGATTAAACATTTGTGTGATGAGCATCGATGTTAGTTCTGTGTCTGGATGTTGTATTGTATTATATGTATGTTTTACAAACAAAAAGTACCTAAGTATTGTATTAGTTATGTGCTTCCAATAGTACAAGCTTTGCTTAGTTAAGTTACTAGTGAGACTAGATGGCGCTATGTAAAATCTCTACAAATTTTTTTTTACTTAAAACTTGTCTAGCATTTGACCACGCTCTCACCTGATGGGAAGTGACGATGCGATTGAATGTGGAAGCATGCCAGCCAAGTAAATACCTATTCACTCTTCTCTTGAACACGCCCGGGTCATATTTTGCCGGAAACACAGACGCTGGCAGGGCAATCCATTCCTTAGCCGTTCTAATTAAGAACGTTGAGTCAAATCGCTTTGTACGAATGGGTGGTATTTCGACCACGAAAGGATGGAGCTTAGCCGAGCGTCTAGTAGTCCGGTAGTGGAATGGTGATGGGAGAATGAGATCATGCAGTTCTTGAGCACATTCACCATGATGTAATCTGTAAATGACCGACAGACTTTTAAATTTATTTTATATGATGGGCAGAGAACCTTATAAAATATTTGATTGTCTTTTAAGTAGATCGGTAAGTATAATATTAATATGTTGATTCAAAATATAAAATATTTGTTACAAATCATATAGATTTTGATGGATTACTTCTTTTCCTTTTGTTCGTACGTTTGCAGATAGATTCTTTTATTGTGCGTACGGCTAGGGAATGGAACTCACTCCCGTCGTCGGTGTTTCCATCAAAGACTGTTTTGTTGAAAATAATTATTGATTAACGACTCTATTTACCATAAACAGGGCTAACGATTGTACGTCAGTAGTCATAATATTATGCATAGGTAACTTCACCAATTAATTCTCTTTTTATTCAAGTTAGATGGTCCGCGAACTGGTTTTCATTGTTTAACTTAATTAAAGCATAATTAGAGGTAAACAAAGATGTTCGTAATCTTTTTATTATCATTAGAATCGATCATTTACATTCCTTTTGACCGCTACTCATTTTAATGCCCATTAAAAGGAAACCAATATCAATTGTATTTGCATTCTTTACAAAAATCTTTGTACTTATTATTTACTGAATTTCTGTAGGAACTGCACTATAGCTAATGCAGTTACTGGACAAATGAGACTTACGACATAAACTTGTAGTGGTTGGATGATGTGCACAGTGCAATATCACGAGAAACTTATGTTAGAGTTCCGAGTGACACTGCCGCTGGTATAATTGGGCGTATCGCTTAACATCAGGCGAACGACGAGCTTGTCACGTGATTCGTTACGTAAAAAAATAAACTTAAATAGCAATGTACATAAAAAATGTACTATATACCTAGCCTACTAGGTATATAGTAACCAAATTTTAATTCTGTTATATACAGTTCTTTAGATTTTTTCATCTTTTCTATTTTTATTTTTCATCGTTACTAATACTTATTTTCTATCGTTGTCAATTTTTTCTTTTTAAGTTATTGTTTTTAGCTAACTAACATTAATTAGTCAACATTGAAAAATGTTGAAACCTCTGAAAAGACTTTTTTATGGCAATGATAGTCCCAATTTTAGCAAAAAAAATAACTTTTTAACAGAAACGATTTCTTTTATACATTATTGGATAATAAAAACGAAAAAAAAAATAATTTTTACTTTAAGTACATGCTCCACCTGCTTAGCACGCTTTGGCAAGGTATGAAATTCCAGTTAGGTCTTTATTTTTAGCTAAGATGAAATATTCGACTATATTTATTTTTAACGTTTTATTTGTTGTTAATGATATTTTATTAATGCCAACTTTTGAATAAATGTTTTAAATCTGAAATTTTATTGTTTTGAACAAAATGTCAGTTATAATTAATTTTCTTTAATCTAACCATTTGTGACAAATTTTGGCTAGTCAAGAACAAGATTGGTAGGTTTTCGTGGGTTTTATTAGGAACGTAAATTTGATTTAGTTTAATGAATCTTCGATTTAACGTTTATTGAATGAGGAAATCTTATTAATGTGGTTTTAGATAATTAGCATTTACTAGAATTTTATTGATATTTTAATTGATTTTTGTGGGTTTTATGTGTCAGATATAGAGTTGATATTTAATTATAATTTATGATGATATAAACATAAATAAATGTACTTAAATAAAATGCAAAATGTAACATAAAATAAACATTCTGGAAAGCTACCAAAAAGCTTAGTTTACCTAACCAGAAGATCCCTTCTTGGGGCTTCCCGTTATTTTAATTTTCTTGCTAATGTCAAACGTTATGTTCCAAACATTGTGTATTGTAACATTATTCAAAAGCACTATTTTAATATTAATAAATGCGAAGTGACAAAACTCAATAGGATGAAGTGACGAGGAACAAAAGAAGATCGAGTGCGCTGCGAAAACAAAATACAAGCAATGTCTAGCAAGAGTTTTGGCGGGAACGCGAAAAAGATTGCGTCACCGCATTGTATTATTTTCCAAAACTTGTGTTATTTTCAGTGTTAGTGCATAATATTGGTGGCATTCTATTCGTTCAGTGCTGGATTACAGGCGTGAGTGTGGGAAAATGGTATAGTGATGGTGAAACGTTTCTTTTCGTGTTGTTTCCAAAACTCCATAGAAGCTTCAAGTAAAGTTGCCACCACTTTACTAGGAGTATGACTTTGACTAGACTATGACTTGACTTGATGACTTCGACTGTGACTTGACACATATTTGCGTGAAATATCATTAACTTGATAAATTATTAATTACTTGACGCTGGCTAAATACACAACAGTGTGGAGCCAAAACATAAAAAAAGTGTCTAGCATAGGCTGTGGGCGCACTGAAGCAAATCGCAGTATTGAATAATAAAATTAATTTACTTAAATGTAAAAATAAAACAAATACTGAAATCATTAATTTAATATTACAATACAAATCAAAGTACGTACATTAAACACGTTTTATCACTTAGTCCTCCGCGGCAAACAAATTAAACCGTGTTAAAATAATCGATCGTTACTGGAAACCGAGTCGATTATGTCGATAGCGGTATTTATAAATATTCAGAGTGAGCTAATCCGTTATCGCGGATTATTGTGAGGCGCGATAACACAAATATTACCTTTTACATACCTAGTCTGATTAGGGACGCACGTGCGACAATGCACCAATAACATCGATATTGCATTTTTGCTTTAAAATATTTCGTATTGTAGGTATTCACATTTTTGCTAAAATGTAAATTAATGATATAACAGTATCAATATAGTGTGGAGTAGATATTTTCAACACACCTTTCAACACGATTAATTTATTATGTTGTATTGCAGTTTATTTTACAGATTGTTTTGTAACATTTATTTATATCACAAAGTCAAATTAAATTGGAGTATCAAAAGGCAGACTAATTGAAATATAAAATCAGCTTTTATTAGCTTACTACCAAATATGCATATACCTATAATCACCTGAAATCTAAGTCATTGTCATGTCGATATAAATAACACTAAACTGTCCCATCTCTACTTTTACAAACTCCGATTGCCGTTATCGTGGTATTGTGGCTTAGCTGTGTGGCTAATGATAAGCGAGTCGTGATTGATTGAAATAATCCTCTATTTGAGTTAGATTTTTGACGATACGTTAAATAATACTCTTGTGATTTGCCGCTAATTACAGATTTGCTATTTAAGAAGGACAGTGATTTCATATACGTAATAAACTAATCGCTAGATTATCATTTATTATTGAAAAATGTCTTACGTATATATTCCTGATTGGTATACTCGTGTCAGTTATCTAATTACGCAATATTTTCTTTTACTTTAGGCTTACAATTATATATTCTTCAAAAGTCGTTTCAAAGGTTGTCTGGAAGAGATCGCTATTAGCGATAAAACCGCCCATTGTTGCACTAGTATGTAAGATTTAATAATTCCTGTATTGTATGAATTTCGTTAGTGAGACAATAAAGAGTTATCTATCTATCTATTCTGTGCTTTAGGTATCTACTTGCTTATATAGATTTACTACAAGTCCATAAGTCACTAACGCAGTTTTAAAGTAGAATGTCGGTCGTATGGTGGATGAGCAGGTCGGCTCATAACCAGGAGGTGGCAGGTTCTATTCCTGCGGCAGAACTCACTAGTTCTGCAACTTGTGCACAGAAATAATACCGCTTGTTATGAATCTGGGTGTTGTGAGACCATGGTCCTCGTAGTTCCTGGGTCCCTAGATACAGGAAATCTTAAGTAAGGTCCAAGGTCTATGTGTGTGATCGTTGGGCGTTATTATTATTAAACTTAAATGAATTTACACATTTAAGAATACGATGGGTTTATAGAGTACGTAGGGCTATGTGGTTCCAGCGCTGTGAGATTAAAACAAACCCCATCTCTTACAGCCTTATTAATAAACACGAACTAGCTTTAGACTAGTTACACCATATTTTGTCTCTTTCGATCCAGCTAAATATTCCAGTGGCAAAAAAGGACAAAAGCTGATGTAACTAATCCGAGACTAATACCCGTTTATTAATAAGGCTGTTAGAGTGTATGCCGTACGAACCGGTAGAGATTTTTTTGTATATTAAGGACTGGCTAGTCGCTTGCCCGAGTAACACAGCTCTATCAGTTGCAATGTCACTAGAACTAAAGTGTAGAGTTTCGCGTGACAATGCGCACGTCATCATGAGACATCATATCACAATCACAGTCTAGACTGTGTTGATGATTAGGTCATAAAGTATCATTGCACAATAATTTCACTACAGTATCCTTCAAACCGGAACACAGTAGTGATTGAGCACTACTGCTTGGTGGCAGAACGAACGAACGAACTTAGCAGGAAAGTCCTACTACCTTTGAAAGGCCCGATGGCTCAGTTGGTAGTAGCTCTGCCTTCTGAACTGTTGGTTGTGGGTTTGATTCCTACCCAGGACAATCATTTGTGTGATGAACATCGATGTTTGTTCTGTGTCTGGGTGTTATATTGTATTATATGTATGTATTTACAAACGAAAAGTATCTAAGTATTGTATCAGTTATCTGGTTCCCATAGTACAAGCTTTGCTTAGTTTGGGACTAGATGGCGCTGTGTGAAATATCCACTAATATGTATTATTATTTATTTATTATTATTACCTAGTGGCAACAGCATTCTCCTCGGTACATTAAAATTTTCTGCGATCACCAAGACAGCTGCCAAGAGTGAATGATTATGGCAAAACCACTCCTATGATAAGTGTCCAAAGTTGCGTTTTGCAAGGGAGGTATGTGTTCAGCAGTGATCGTTTTCCAGCTGTTGAAATATATTGTTGAAATATATTGTTCAATAGAAAATTTTGAAAATGTCTTTGTCAAACTTGGAACATTAACTATGTTACCTCCAATACATAAACAAGGCTTAGAAAGATGTCAAACCTGTATTTAATAATACAAAAAAGTCTAAGACTAGTTTGAGGCTTGTTTAAATCTTTTGTGATTAAACCTTATATATTTTTATGAAAAGTATATACTTATGCTTAGTACATACCTGCAACTGTTATCCCGTTAACATAATTTTAGCAAAAACGATACTAATTTTGCTAAAATATACTTAGGTAGGTAACTTCTCTTCTTTTTATTTAAGAGTCCTACTTTTGTCGGCGGAGTAATCGCCGTCGTTCTCGATCTTCGGCCAATGCTTTAATCTCCCCTTACGACATGATATTTATCTTTTTTTTTATTTGAAAGAAAGAAAGAAAAAACATTTATTCGTAACACACAATGACACAACTGATAAAAAATACTTAACACCAAAATAATAAAACAATACTACGTGGTGTCACGAATGGGCTCCGACTCAGCACACAATTAAGGTCCTAAGACCTTAATAACTATTTGATCTGTGTATGCCCTTCTAGGTCCGCCTCTTCTTCTCTTTCCTTTTACCTTTCCTTCTATGATGATTTTCATTGGGTTGTCGTGTCAAACATTTTTCCTCTTCTTGCATCTATCGTCGATAGTTTCGTTTTTCTTGAACCAGGGTAGGCACTTCTTCGGTCGTTTTTCGCTCAGTCCAGCTTATTCTCTCTATACACTTCCAGCACCACATTTAAAATGCTTCCAGGTAATAGAGATCATAATTAAAGACAGAAGTCGAAACGATTGTATTCACCGTTACAGATTCCCGACGGTGACTTAGGTGTTTCGAAATCAATAAAAAAGGGTATAAGCACAATTACGTCTCTCGATAGCCGCATAGAAAGTGGGCGCGTGCCACAGCCGGCTGTTACGACAAAAACCGCTGGCCGGCTTTACTACACAAATAATCCGTGCAATTAGACACGTACAGGTGAAATATTCCGTGGTTCAATTTACACTGCAGACCGACACAATGATTAGGTATAAAACCTAATTATTAGCTCAACGGTGAGCTGGGCGTTACCGTTCTATTTTTTGTCACCCGTCCACTCGTATTTGGGGAGTTTACATGCGTTTGAAAAACTCTTTATAACATTAAAAAAATGATCGTTTAGTGAATTACTTTTTGTAGCGTATCTTCATCTCTACGTTAAATTGCATGACATAAATTCACAATAGACATGCGTCCAAGTGAGTTGCGCTCTACGAGTAATGTCAGAAATTACTAGGTTTTTTCTGGCTGCCTGTAATGGTTTAAACTGGTGCTTGGCAGCCGGCACGCGCCACTCTTGCGCCTTACGTCGATAATAGGCTCCATCTCGCGGATAAAGCAGCGACACCGTTACCTTTCTCAAATCACGTACACTATTGTAATATCCAATCGCTCAGAAATGAGATTGCGGCTAACAAGTTATTTACATTGACGTTTTAATATCGACACCGTTGAAAAAACTATTTAAAAAGGTAATTATAACTCGGTGTCCGTAATAACCCCCGTACGCGCCGGCACGCCGCCTTTGTGACGCAGCTAAGCTCCGAGATTAATTTTGCCCGTACAATGAACCAGTTTAAAGTCAATAATACACGTCTTAATAAGTATCAGTTGCGATATTTGTTTGTCAATTCTAAAGTTTCGAAAGCGAGCTCTTGTTCGATAGCCAGCTCCCGGGGCCAGCCGATAGGATCTTTATTACTCTTGTTTTTTGGGAGAAAAAATGATTAATATAAGGGATCGGCGCAGACGGATAAGTAGTCGAGATTGACGGAATGGCGCGGGGTCTGTGACCGGCGGACGAGCCGCGAAAAGCTGTGAGGCTGCATTGCGCGGCCGCAGCCAAAAACTAACCATGAATTACTGGCTACTTGTTGACCGCTGACGACACGCGCGGACTTTTTTCCTCGCCTCCGATCCTGTTACAGCGTAAACTTCTCACGAACATCAGATCATTATAAAGCATATCTTTGAGAAATTGCTTTGAGTAATGACGTTAAAGAATTACGAGCCACTGTTTCGTAAGATTTCATGGGAATATTCGCATTAGAACATTGTCATCTTAATCACGTTGATCAACGATCGTGTCCTGATCGACTTTCTATACGCAAATAAGGTAACATAAGATGCATATTTTGAAATTTTACGAAAACACCGTAATGACCACCTTTGGAAAGATAATGAAAACGAATAAAGGTTCAAATACACGTGGAATTTCGGTAGCCCACGGCTTTACAGGGCCGGACTCGCTGGTCGGCATTATTTTATGTTTTTATTCTTTACCCGTCATTACTGTAGGGAATTACTTTAATTAAGCAATTATGTAATTTTAAGTGAACTGCTCAGTGATAACCTCTTGTATTTTTTACTATTTAACCAAAGAAATTGAATGAATTAAATTAGGTCCAACGTTTTAATAATATCTTGTATTTTAAACTGTCGTATAGAAAGTGGTGAACAAAATCATTATGGGTAAAAATTCAAACCTGCACGAAGCGAAATCGAGCTGAGCAAGGATTCGTGCAAACCGCTGAAACAACAATGTATCAACGTGAGAGGATTCGCTTCGCTCTAGGCGATCATGACTTTGACTTACTTAAATAATAATGGCCAAGTAACCACCGCTAATGTACGTCTGAACATCTCCCAAAACGAAGCTACGCTAATCAGTCAGTAATCGTCTGGAATTTTCATAATGATAAAAAAAAGTAGTGAGACTCCAGCCACTCTAATATTCATTATATCCGTACACAGATCAGACAAAAAGTGCCCGCCTTTCTCCAAGGGAAGGCGACGTTCATTCTAGCGATTACGATATTTTTTGCCCCCCTCATTATGCAGATTCTGGCGAAAAAGGAATAAATTTAATAACACGCGTTCGTGCGCATGCGTTATCGAACGCACTTGCTTCTGATAATCTGCTCGCGCGCTGCTCGTCGCAATTACATGACGGAGAACTGCGCCCAGACACGACATTGCATCGCTCGTCGCAAAACTTAACCATTCTTTTTTAAATTTTATTTCGAAATAAAACCTATTAAAAACGTTACCTAATCCATCGAAAATGAAAGGTGCATTGCAGTACAAACGGTTTATTTACTTACAGTAATTGAAATGATATGCTTGTTCCAGCAACAATGGGTATGAACGGATTCTATTTAGCTGGTTGCGTGATTAACCGAAGAAATGAGGTAATAGACTATTAATTTAGTTTTAGCCAATATCAACGTGACGCCGGTCAGTTACGCAAAGAGTAGTTCGTTTTGAAGCTGTCAGGAAGTAGAGATCGACATGATATCGGAAGTTATATGACGCTTCAATGATAGCAATGATTTTAAGTCTTGATAAGTCACGGTACCTTTTAATTGTATTATAATAATAATAATAATATGTGCGGACATCTCACACAACGCCATCTAGCCCCAAACTAAGCAAAGCTCGTATTATGGGTACCAGATAACTGATACAATACTTAAATACTTTTTGTTTGTAAATATATACGTATAATACAATATAACACCCAGATACAGAACAAACACCTATGTTCATCACACAAATGTTTGTCCTGGGTGGGAATCGAACCCACAACCCACAGTTCAGAAGGCAGGGTTACTACCAACTGAGCTATCGGGCCAGTCAGTAGAAACCTACTTGATTGCGACCTCTTCACTAGAAGCAAAATCTCATCTCAGTATTACAGCATTGATAAACTAATCATCTAGACTCAGATCCTAAAGAAACGGCTACATTAACCAACGGTTCACTGAAATAAAAAGTATTCTAAGACTTATCACATATGGTATCGTCCGTTAAGACGATTCGAGGTAGGCCCGGAAACATAGCTGAGCTTGCGGTCGCCTAATAAGGATAATCTCCGCACCTGAGAAGTGCAATTAATAATGGATGGAAGCTCGCGAGATCTCTGTAAACACTACTTTAGATAGTGTGGGGAATTCGGTGATCACTCAAACGGCAAAAGGGTCTCGTTGTATAGAACAATTTCGAAGACATAACTGTATCAGTGTTACGCCACGGTACAAACTATATCATCTATTTATTAATGGATAGTATATAATTTATGGACCTCTAGAAAACGTTATTCAATATTGATCTTCTTCTTCCCTTGTGTAGGTAATGTCAGAATTTTAAAGCCCCCCCCAAATGCTTATGATATGGCTTAACGCTTTTTGTCTTACGATAATAGTCGGGACCGATGGCTTGAGGCCTCCGAAGCACAGCAACGCTTAGTTGTATCTATATGATTTTAATCGTAATAATAGGACAAAGGCTCCAAAAACACTATAATAGTTTGTTCATAACAGAAATATGAAACATTTAACTCTAAGTAAAATATATAAAATTAATTACAGTTAATTTACATTAACTGTAATTAATTTTATATACTATCTTATATTATTTATTATTATTTTATATAGTATCAGATAGTGACACTTAAATAAATAAATATGTGTGGAAATTCCACACAGCGCCATCTAGCCCCAAACTAAGCATTGCTGTACAGCTTTGTACACTGAGAATCAGATAACTGATACAATACTAATATACTTTCTAATTGTTTGTAAATACATACATAGAATACAATATAACAACACCCAGATACAGAACAAACATCAATGTTCATCTCACAAATGTTTGTCCTGGGTGGGAATCAAACCCACAACCTGCAGTTCAGAAGGGATACTACCAACTGAGCTAACGGGCCAGTCGATTTAGTTTTTAAGTTTGTGATTGTCAATTATTCCTATAATGTGGTGTTTCGATAAATACTTTTATCTATCTATCCTTCTATCTAATTATTTATGTATCTATCTATTTAACTATCTATGTATCTATCTATCTATCAGAAGTAATTATTCCATTCAACATTGAAACTGCATAGTATATAAAGTAGTCAACATTTTCATAATAAAGCTAATTCTCCCAAACACGTAAGTGCTTTTCAAATATAGCTACACCTACAGACATCTCGTTATCGCCACAAGAATTAGGGCCGAAGAATTCTGAGGCAAGAGTGGTGGATCAAGTCGGAAACAGCCAAAAACTGGCCCCGGTTTAGCCTTGAATGGCTGAGCCCCGGGACTCAAGCAAATAGCTGACGTGGCCAGAGGCGCACCGCGGCTTGCATACGCAATGCGCTGCCACGGACACAGGTGCGGTGGAGCGGTGTAGGGCAGTTTTTCGCGGATTGTATAAATTAAAGACCACCCGGGAAAAATGGTAGGAATTCCGCGTGAAAAGAATAATGTTTGTGATTGAAGAGTTTCGTGATTAAGAAATTTGTTTGAAATTTGTTTGATTCATTTGTTAATTTGAAATAATAGCTTATACCCTTATTTTTAGTTTGAAAACTATCGTGAGTATGTAGGTTACGTGCTGACGCTCGCGAAAGCCGCCGCGGCTTGCGTTAGTAACTGGCTCCCAGAAGAAGGACATCGAATATGTCCGAAACCTGGTCGGAGTAATTTCGACTTTTAATTGGCGTGAGTTTTAGCCGTTAATTATCTTACCTTTATTTTTATTTCAAAATTTAATACAAAGCAAATAATTTGAACATCTAATGATTCTATCATTAGATGTATTTCGTCTTATTATTAAATATTGTATAGTATTTTAAACCCAACTTAAACGATGACACATTTTCTGATAATACCAGCTTTACTCTATTATTATTCCTTCCATTTCTTTCGCTTCATATTATACTGATATATCAACATTCACATCAGTTCTGAAAAATAACAACGACAAGCAATCGGTATTTCTTTGAAAATTGTATCACTTGGTCCTTGGTATTTCTACTTTTATAATGTACAAGTACGACTAATCCCCCCTCCGACGGCAACAACAAAAGTCGGCTCCACACCTCCCATGCTCCCGCCCGTAATGGAGTATTTCTTATTTGCTTCATTTTTTATTTTTTGCCAGTTCGATTACTCGAACGCGATCCTCATCGTGCTCGGCGAAATTCGGGAGCGTCTCAGCCGTCGAGTCTCAGATATTAATTATTGATTGACGATAAAGCATGCGTGAATATTATTTCAGACACAACGCGAATATTTTCTCGGGACTTGACTTGAATGCTACCCGCGAGTCAGTTTTGCGCATAAAAACGTATAACTTTTATTGTCAACGTTATTTGTGACGGTCCTGAGTAATCTGTCGGTTTGATGAAGAGCTATTTGGTTGAGAGTATTATGGAAGTAAAAATATTGAAATGTTTGACTGAGATCTCAGATAAGATATAATTTCAATCATCGAAATTGTATCTAAGAATTATTTTATTTTAGCCATTAATTTAGCACAAAAGTAACGATTTTGGAACGATTGAACATTGTCTGGAAGCAAGTAGCCTATGCGGGAGAGACCGCAGGCGCAGCCAGTATTTAAATATGTTAGCTAAATTGAAAAATAGCGGGTCAAATTAATATTTTTGCCACTCTAAAACAAAAACATCGTTTATTGCCATCACCACACAATTCCAAAGTAGACAATAGACCACAGTAATTACCGAGGTCCTCAACACGTCAGCTGTCGTCTGCGCTGGCGCAGCCTGTTGGCGCACCCCACTTTAATCCATGCTTAGCTTCGTGTACCCTGACCACAAATTTGTGAACTTGATAGACTTAATTATAAGTTATTTTATCTAAATCTCATTGTTTTGAAACTTCATTGTCATAATGTACTTATTGTTTATAGACCAAACTGTTATATACAAGAAAAAGTTTTGAAGCTTTGTTATTTAGTGTGAATAAAATTATCTTTTTTAAAATACTAATGCATATACGTTGTAATTGACCACATTTTCCTGATGTGAAATGAAAAGCGTGCTCGATTAAGTACATAATATAATTTTGACTTGTAAAAGTGCTAAAAATAGCCTATTTGCAATAAATTTGTTGACTTTGATTTTGATGATGTAGCATGCTCGTCTATAAGAGACCTGTAGCATGTATAATATGCAACCTACATTTATTTCACAGGCACATAAAACAGACATTTTCGCCATTTTTGTTAATTTTCCAAATAGATAAATAAGTACCTATTTGGAAAAGTTATAAAATTCACTTTTATGTTTTGTTTTTATAACTTTACGCTATAGCGTAAAAGTGGCATTTCTTAATCGCCGACAAATAATAATATGTAATAAAAAGCCACACAAAAACTTTATACATAGCAAATATATTTATTGTAAGGTCCACAGAGCAGAAAAATAAACACTCGCACCAAAATATTTTGGTGCGAGTGCAAAATAGTATGGACTTCCTCAACACTTTAAAATAAGGTTTTAAAATAAAAGCTCAATTACTTACCCGCGCAGTTAACTATCATAATTTACTGATTTGGCTTGACTAAAAGAGGGCTAAGCGCTTCAAAGACATTCATCTAAGAAGCGCTTAATCCGACACGAATTTCGTCTCCATCGGGAGCGTGAATTTTTTTTCTTACGCTATGGTAAGATCATAATACCGCACCAATTTGTTTTCTGACTGAACTCATCCAGATCATTCTAAGTTACCATGATACTATTTAGCGTAGTTCGGTAGATCTTACCGCAATGTTTCTAATACCTAAATAATTTGACCATCAAGCTAACAAGAAGTCTTACCTCAAACGCATTTATCGAAGCATTAACGAAGTGGGAAATTCTTAAAATCTGCTCTATTATCCGGTCGTTATTTCACAATTAACATTTCGCTTAATTTCTACATTAATACCGCATTTACAGGTTTGCATCAATTGTTGCATTAGATCGCAAGTTAATTTTAATGCTTCTATCTTAAGTAATATCTGAAACTAATTACATAGCCTAGAGCGCCCTTTGATTTAATTTAATTTTGCTAGTAAAATTTTATACAATATATTTAGTATTCAATATTGAAAATTTATTTAGGTAATAAATTAAATTATTTTTTAACTGGCCTTTATTCTTTTAACTAAGTACTACAATGATATAATAACTACTACTAAACACTTTTAATTATAATAATAATTTATAATTTTAGATTATTATCATAATTTCATTATAATTTTAATAATAATTAATTACAAATTAATATAAACGTAATTAGTAAATTAGATAATAAATTCAATTCAAATAAAATTAATTTAGTTATGAAATTTGATTTACTGAAATTTAATAAATTTAGATGTTAAAATATAAGTTTGTTTTTTTTTTAAATAAGGCAGCAACTTCTTAAATATTTAAGATAATGTTATACTCAAATCTTAAACCATTATTAAATAGTTTGTATCTGTACACTTTTCAGTTCGACCATTGTAGATACCTATACCTATAGTACCTATGGTCGGAACAAGACTAAAAAGCTCGTCTGCATCCGTGTGGTCATCATCTAAAAAAATAATCTTATACCTACAAGGGATAACATAGATAAATTGACCAAAAAAAGAAAATTAATAATTGGTATCTATACAATACTAGGTGGTAGGACTTTGTTGCAAAGTTCGTCTAGGTAGGTACCACCGCTTTGCCAGTTATTCTGCCGCCAAGCAGTAGTGTGTAAGCACTATTGTGTTCCGGTTTGAAGGGCACTGTAGCTAGTGAAATTACTGGGCAATTGAGACTTTATGATCTGATCTCACAATCGAGTAATCTTATTACTAGACTGTGCTCATGTTTCAGGATGATGTGCACAGTGCAGTGTCGCGCGAAACTTGAGGTTCCGAGTGACACTGTTCTGTTATGGGCGGCCGTGGCGCTTAACATCAGGTGAACGACTAGCTCGTCACATCATTCAAAAACATAAAAAAAAATCTAGAATCAACAAAAGTTAGATTTAGTTTTTTTTTAATTCTATCGCATTCGCGTTTATTTTCATCCCATGTTCGCAGCATTAGTGGTCCTTCGAGTATTCATTGTCTTAAAACAAAAGCTTCCATAGCACCACGGTAGCACCACTCGAGGTTAATTTTCGAGTGCGAGTTAGTTTTTGAATTGGTTTTAATCGTGGGATAAACAATAAGCATGCATTCGCGCGGCATGACACGCCCAGCGCATGTGTACATTCTATTTTATTCTGCTGACTCCAAAATGTATGTGCTTGAAAACTTTAGAAATTTATTACAAAACACAAATCGAATATCCGATTATTGTATTTTAAGTGGTTTTTTTCTATTCGAATTAAGTATTTTAATGAGTTATTAATACTACCTCTATTTCGCAATCCAATGACAAAACGCATTTTGTGGTAACAAAGGCGGGTTTGTATTAAACGACATTTATTATTACATAGTAGGTAATCATGGATACGTTTTATCAGGCACTTCACTTGATTAGTCATTTGTACTATAGCTGAAATAATAATAATAATAACGCCCAACTACCACACATAGATCCTGGACCCTAACTAGGATTCCCTGTGTCTAGGGACCCAGGAACTACGAGGACCATGGTCCCACAACACCCAGACTCAGAACAAGTATTTGGGCTTTTTTTTTGTGTACAAATACTTGTCCTGCCGCGGAAATCGAACCGCCGCCACCGTGTTAAGATCCAACCTGCTGAACCACCATACCACAGATGCTGTCAAAATGGGGTAAATGTAAAATGGAGCTTATTAATTTAAACAATGTTATAAGTGAAATAGGAATAGGATAAAGTTAGAATTGTGGTATAATAGGTAATATTCCCAGTTATAGCACTGAGCATTCTGTAGGTTATTATTTTAATGTTCTTTAATTTGAGATGGTCCTCCTTCGAGACTCTTTTCAACATTTTCTCTATCCCATATACGTTTGGTCTTAGCCATCCATCGCCAGGCAAAAAATGTACGGGGCAATCTTTGGACTGCCGATACAAGTAAAAACTAAGTAACTTGTGACATAGCTAATGGGAAGCGTGCGGTGACGATGACGCGAGTTTCACGCTTTTTGTTTACTCAAAAAGTTCACATATATACACAGTATACATATAGCTCATGGAAAGCGTTCGGTGACGATGACGCGAGTTTCACGCTTTTTGTTCACTCAAAAAGTACACATGTACACAGTATACATATAGCTCATGGCAAGCGTTCGGTGACGATGACACGAGTTTTATGATTTTTGTTCGCCCAAAAAGTGCTCAACGCGTCTAAAGAAGTTTTCCCTTCAAAGATTCGTACTTATTTGACTTTTCTTATAATTTGTTTTGTTTTAACCTACAGATACAAATCAACATTCGCTCACCGTCTCATCTAATGGTAAGTTTTTAAAAGGAGCTTGACTACGTGGAAGTGAACGGCCCAAGAACTAAAAAAGTGGAGTTTACACATGGACTTTATACATTTTGGTAGTCATGGTCACGAACAATCCTATCGCTATCTATACAAAATTACTAGTGGCGTCCCGCGGTTTCACCCGCGGATATAAAGTATTTCAATTATTTGCTCATCCCACGGGAAAATTTAACTTTTCCAGGATCAAATGTAGCCTATATGTTAAGCCAGTGTATAAACTATCTTGTACTCGATTTCATACAAATCCATTCAGCCGTTTGACCGTGAAGGAGTAACAAACATATACACAAACACACATACAAACTATCGCCTTTATAATATTAGTGTGATCTACAATACAAAATATCTAGTGTGATTCCGCTGTGTGTTCTTGTGTGCGCTGTGTTTGTCTATACATTATTTATTCCTACTGTTTAACGTTATACTTCTGAACTAATATTAATGAAATTTTGCAGTTTGTTTACTCTACTATGATTTTAAAGGCTTAGCCTTGGATTTTTTTTTCTATAGCGGAATGCGTATATTTAGGTAAGTTAGCTTTTTTTACAAAAAACTGTATATAATTTTTATTTCCTAAGATATTATTCTTGAAAATGAACTTTAAAACCAAATTTGAACTAAGTTAGCACATTTCAATTAGTATCTATCAACCCATACGTTTCCACTGCTAGGATAAGGGCCTTCTCTCACAGGGGGGCTGTAACCCGCCATGCTGGCTAAGTGTTTTGCAAGAATTTGTATCAATACCTACAATGTGGTTTTTCAATAAAGAGTTTTATCTATCTACTATGTATCTACTTATAAAGAATTTTTTTCCTACCGAACCTCCCGAATCAACGGTAACGCGGCTACTTATTCGGAAACAACCGGCCGTAAACTGTTAGATTAACGATAGAATGTCACAAAAATGTTTACTGCAACATATCGCATGTAAATTGTATGTGAACTGGCAGATGTGGGGTGGGGGCGAGTGATGCGAAACGCGTGAGCAATCATTTCGATCGACGACTCCCGCGCATGGAAATGACGGAAACGCACACATAGACGTTCGCACACATGCAAAGTTAACATTCTAATCCAACATGGACGTCAGGATAGGGTTGTCGCCACCTGTCAGGTGCTTAAAATATTTGTCATGAACTGCTTAAGTACAGCTGTTGACAATACCTACTTCTTCTAATACTTATTTCTTAGTAAGTAATGACTGTGTCATTTGTGAATCATTTGTGACAAGTAGCAAGGAAAATTTTAGCTTTGATCACAAAAAGGGTCTCTATCAACAGACTAAACAAAAAAGGACGCATTGTACCAATAAATTGCAATGCTGATTATATTTATTTCTTTTTATGTTAAGGAATGACAACGGGCTAACCGTTCGCCTGGTGTTAAGCGACACGGCTTCCCATATCAGCTGCAGTGTCACTCGGAACTCTAAAGTATAGTTTCGCGTGACACTGTGCTGCGCACGTCATCCTGAGATATCAGCACAACATTCACTAGCTACAGTGTCCTTCAAACCGGAACACAGCAGTGCCTGCGCATTACTGCTTGGTGGCAGAATGACTAGCAAAGCGGTGGTACCTACCTAGATGAACATTGCAGAAAATTCCTACTACCTAGTAGTATATATATATGCTTAATATGAAATTATCTTAAACAAAGCAATTGACTCAATAACTTATGACGGACGTTGCCGAAATTAACGTTTAAAATGTAGTCTTGTTGAATTGTAATATTACTTAAGCACGTATTTATTTAACTATACCTATATTATTTAACGTTACGAGGAATGTACGTATATTTAAATTTTTATACTTACATAATTATACATATTACATAATTGACAGCCCTAAAGTTCATCAATAATCCATTGTCTATGCAAATAAATATTAATAAATAGATTCGTTATATATGCAACTGCATTTTGCAGACGTTTTTATTGTACTGAGCCAGAGGGGCAATAACTGTAAGCTACATAATCTGCATATTTATTCCAAAGAATTGCATAGTCGTTAATGGTTTATTAGTATAAGGTATTAATAAGGCCAGTTAATGAATTAAAAAAAATATGGTTCTCGATAGCATCTGTGAACGAAACAAAGAAGACATGCGTGCAATGCATGCAACGTATACCAGCCAAAACAAAATAACATATGAGGGTACTTACTCGTGTAGGTTACTTCTCACGCACACATAGAAACTTTATTTCGAATGGAAAATATAATTGTTTTGGTAAAGGAAGTTGCGGATTCAAACAGAATGTAATGACCAAGTCTCCGACCGCACGCAACGCTATTTTTTGTATATTAAAATAACTTATTATTAGGTCGAAATATTCAACTGTTCGCTCCAATCGCCACAGTTGCTTCATGCGAAAGTGTAAATAACGTTACGACTCATGAGCACGAGCGATAAGCTTTCAAAAATATTATCTGTGGTTCTGCCTAAACGGAAAAAATGCAATTACGGGAATTGCGTTAGAAATTGCATACGTTTACTCACGCATTGGAATTAAGTAATTAATTCGTCGGCGCATTATCGGCCGACGATCTGCGGAGCGCTCTCATCGAACGTTCATTATACAACAATCAAAGCTCGCCTGTCTACCATGAAAACAGTAGCTTCGCGATTATTGTAATTTGCGCGGGTAGTTGGGAAACTCGTCACAGTCTCGCGGCTTGCTTATCGATTTATCGGCGGTTGCGTCCGCGATTACCATCGACCTGCCTGGCCGTTACAAGGCATAAGTTTTACGAAAAAACTACAATTATAGTAATGATCATCCTAGTATGGGATGCCAGTATTTGTTCATGCAAATGAATGCACTAATTAAAAGGTAAAATTTTTTCAATGTTTTGCATGCGGCTGAGATGAAAAACGACTTATGTGGGTATCTGAAGGGTTATTTACATCGCATAGCCAATCATTGTCAATGGCATACGTAATTAGCTGCAGAGCAGATAGATCTTTTCTGAATACGCAAAGATTATCGCTGTGATTAGGCTGCTACAAAAAAAATATCGATATTAAATCTCGATCATCTACGATAATCGTTTATCGATAACCGTTTATCGATTTATATCGAGTCGTGAGACCTTCGACCCTTAATCTAAATTGATGCATTTCTTGGGAACAATTCTTAGTCGGTTACGCATTATAAGTCCCTTGTTTGTCGAACTCTACTGGTTTTTAAAGCGGCTTAAAACGTGAATGGGGGCCGGAAAGTGAAGTAAAGGGTTCTTATAGAATGCCGGTTATCGCGAGCTTAATCTTAGCGAGCAAATTAGGATTAATTGAACTTTTTCCTTTTAATTCTAAAAGCTTTTGTATTCTTGCGTAATTCGTTCAGCGTGTCACTCGAGGAAGTACATAGAGTTATTTAGACCTTGAATATTTTAATAGATTAGTAATTTTTACTGTTTTTTATTAGGTTGTGCCTTTTTGTTTAAATGTAAAACTAAGCCTTATAAAAATAAATAATAATAATAATAACGTCCAACGATCACATACATAGATCCTGGACCCTAACTAGGATTCCCTGTATCTAGGCACCCAGGAACTACGAGGACCATGGTCCCACAACGCCCGGACTCAGAACAAGTATTTGCGCTTTTCTTTCTGTGCAGATAATAGTCCTGCCGCGGGAATCGAACCCGCCGCCTCCGGGTCGATAGCCGACCTGCTCAACACCACACCACAGAGGCTGTCAGAGGGTGTATAGTAGTTAGGTACAATATACACAATACAATATATATCTAAGGAGTCGTATTAAAATTTGTACTTACAATTTGTGTCCTCGAAATACATGCTTGTTAGATTCACAACTGATTATTTTTATCTATATCTGTATAATGAAGTATATCCACTTAGGAATACCTAATCGGAAGATTAGATCTAGCATTTTGTAATACCTATAATTATGCTACTGATTTGACATACAAATGCACGTTTTCAGACCTATGAACTATTTTAACATTCTTGAATATACCCATTTATTTTCCATTTTTAATTCAAATCCTTTTATGAGTTATTAAAAAAAAAAGTTAAGTTAGTTTTTGTTAGTTTTTTTTCTATTTTTTCCAAATTGGTTTTATAAAAATTGGAACAATTTTAATATTGATACAATGCGTTCTTAATTTCGTTCGTTTGGTTAATTTTTGTAAGTCCTTTTTTTATAACCATTAACGAAAACATTGCATAAATAAAACCACTTAGGTACTTACTTCTTTATTTTGATTCATATCTTTTGCTTTTTATTTATTAAAAAATCTATACATATACGTAAACAAGGCTTAGATATACGTTAAACGTGTGTTTAAAAATACAAAACAGCAGTTTAGTATTAGTTTAAGGCTATAGTTAAAATTTTTTATGGTTATATATGACTGGCCCGATAGCTCAATTGGTAGTAAACCTGCCTTCTGAACTGTAGGTTCGATTCCCACCCAGGACAAGCATTTGTGTTATGAACATCGATGTTCGTTCTGTATCTGAGTGTTATATTATATTCTATGTATGTATTTACAAACAAAAAGTATCAAAGTATTGTATCAGTTATCTGGTTCACACAGAATGAGCTTTGCTTAGTTTAGAGTTAGATGGCGTTGTGTGCAATCTGTACATATATTTATTTATTTAAAATTATTTAAAAATGATTTAATGGTATTAGCAGCCCTAGATAGATCCACACAGCAAAAGTGCGTTCGTTTAGCTGAATTAAGGGGTGAGGGTTAGACTAGGTATCTATAACCCGATGTCGGTTACGTCCTCTCAGGTGTGACGCGACGGAAGCCCACTATCATTAGCCTACCCACATGCGTGGATGTGTATGTATACGTGAAAGCATGATAGTGTGTGTGCACGCACCCTCACACGCTTGTTTACGTAGGAGGGGACGGATTAGAAGCGAGCTTTTTTATTGCGACTCGATGGCGTTTGGTGACGGTTTGTTGTTGTTTCCACGGTATAGTTAAGCGCATGTCGTAATAAATAATAAATCCTCATTAAAATTCAAAAACACTTGTTGAACACACTATTATCAAATGGGAAACGTCATGGTGCGCTGGGAGGTTAGGCTAAGTTAGCCACGTTTCATTTTTGAAGTTAAACCTAAAATCTAAAATACCTAAATTTTTCATTTTACAAGATTTAATCTTTCGAGTGAAATGCACTGAATACCTTTTGATGTTAGTTAAGCATAAAGTAAGATGGATATTTTAGATATAAAATGCTTTATAGAACAAACAACAAATGTAGGTACAGACGCGAGCTTAACGCTAGAGAGCAACACAAAATTCTAACAACTATATTTTTTAACAAATATTGTCTTGTTCGAAACAACTATTTTAGGGTTTATTCAGCAAAATTATAACATTGTAAATAAATAAACTGAGTTTCTGACTCGCCTTAATATTTTTAAGGTCACTAAACTTCTTATTAGCAGCGAATATATACATTTACAGCCTCGGTGGTGTGGTGGTTGAGCAGGTCGGCTCATAACCCGGAGGTGGCGGGTTTGATTGCCGCGACGAGACATGTATTTGTGCACAGAAAAAAAGCGAAAATACTTGTTCTCAGTCTGGGTATTGTGGGACCATGATCCTCGTAGCTCCTGGGTCCCTAGACACAGGGAATCCTAGTTAGAGCCCAGGATATATCTGTGTGATCGTTGAGCGTTATTATCATTTTATTATTTATCATTTGTAAAATCTTATAATAAAAATAATAATAGTAATACCTAATGATCACATGCATAGATCCTGGACCACTAGGATTCCTTCCTGTGTCTAGGGACCCAGGAACTACAGGGACCATGGTCCCCCAACATCCAGACTCAGTACAGGTATTTGCGCTTTTTTCTGTCCACTAATGTCCACTTGACTGTTAGCGGGAATCGAACCTACCGCCTTCGGGTTCATAAACCGACCCCCTCAACCGCCACACAATTGAGGAATATCAATTTGATGCATCAAATACAATCTATTTAAGTATTTTAAGGCCGTAATCTCTGCTCAAGAAGAGATTTAATTCACAAACGATCAAATAGAGAATTAAATCTCTACTTAAGCACCAATCGATGACTAAATATGGTTCTGTAATACGGGCCTTAATCATCTAATCCCTCCCTGTTGTGCTCCGGTGACACACGCGGTTTCACCCGATGGACGTTATACGCAAAATATTATAAATAACACGTTTCTAACCGTTTCAATATATTGAATGATATACAACGATATTTTTTTTATTGCTACGTAAAATTATATTGTGGAGGTCTTGCGTTAGAATGGCTTCCGCCCTCATTTCTAGGTACTATTAGCTTGACGCATAATCTAAAAAAGATTGAACAAAAAACTGTAGGCTGGGTATTTACTAATACATTAAAATTAGATAAGCATATGTTATATCTTTTATGCTAGTCTGATATAAAGTTTGAAAGCTTCAAAGTTCGCAATTATCCTCCTCGTAACTACTTTAATGCATTTGGGTTACGTCCTAGAGAGATAATTGCAAACTTAAGAGCTATCTAACTTTAGTGCAGACAAGCATTAGATGCCTGAATAAACTAATATCTAGAACAAAATATGTAACATGTTTATTTATTAATAACCTCAGTATTCTACTAATATTAAAAACGCTTAAGTTCGTATGTATGGAAGTTTATTACTCGTTCACTCTGAAACGGCTGAGCGGATTTGGATAAAATTTATAATAGCTTACATAGTATATTTCTACTTTTTATCCGCGAGTGAAACCGTGAGGCGCAGCTAGTCTTCTATAAGTAAATAAATATAAACGCCATCTAGCCCCAAACCTTGTACTAAGCAAAGCTGGTACTATGGGAACCAGATAACTGATAGACCTATGTCCATCACACCAATGCTTGTCCTGGGGGGGAATCGAAACCACAACCACAGTTCAGAAGACAGAGCTTAACCAACTGAGCTAGCAGGCAAAACAAAAATATATTTAATGCTTAGTTTTTTGCTTGAACTAAAAAATAGTGCCATACTTTTACGTTTCTGAGTTTTTCTTCATACGCCTAAAACTACGTCTAAAGCAGACCAATACATTTGAATGAAAATGATCTGGGGGCGATCACGTAACTCGTTTGCAACAAACAGAAACACAAATTTGTATGGATTTGACAGTTTCAATACGCAGTTTATGTGCATAGTTAGTATGGAAATTTCTTCTGTTGCATTGCAATCTAAGTTTCACCAGCCCCCAGAACACATGGTTCTTTATGACAGTTCTACCTTTTAGTCGGTACGTCTCGCATCGCTACTCTTACAAGGTGTCCGTAATTATAATTCTACATTTATATCGCGTTGCAATATCTTCGTAATTACCCACTTTAATAACAACCTAATTTTCACTTACACGCGAATTACGCAGCTTGTTATCTTTGGTGGGAGGTTACAAAGTGTTTTTTTCCGCACCTACTATTTTTCCATCATCCATCGCTATTCGTTCCTGCGAGTAATATTACTAAATTTTTTTGGAATAAAAATTAAATAAATGAACAAAACAAAGACATCACTATATATAATACTATATACTTTTATTGTTATATATGTTATTTATCTTGTTATATATATATAACACTATATACTTTTTTAGTATTTATTTACTATCTTTACAGGTGTAATCGAAGCTTCGGATCAGAGTTTTCTGTTTTGAATTCTGCCGAATTGCACCACTAGTGGGAATGAGAGCTCTTCCAACTTACATATTGGCCTTTCTATATAAAATTTGACATTAAGCACTAAGTAATTTTTTTTATTGTTAGATAGGCTTGCGTTAGACCACTATCGCATGGTAAGTAACGATGCGGATGTAACAATACAATACAATACAAAAATTATTTATTGTACAATAAAGAATTTAAAGAAACCAGAAGAAAAAACAGTTATAGATGATGAAACTTAAAGCTATAGTACAATGGGTGGACTTATCGCTAAAAGCGATCTCTATAACGTTTTTATTATGTATAAATACATAATATTACATAAATTTCATATGTTTAGTACAATAATTTAATTTTAAATACCTATTATCATTTTGAATCGTAAAAGAACTAAAAATAGAATATTTGAATTAAAATCCTTTGACTTTGACTATGAGCATCCAATTTTTCAACATGTCATACATGCGCTAATAACTGTCAAAAGGAGAAGGCAAGGTTTTCTGATCGAAATAATAGGTTGTGCTTTAAAGATATAATAACTTATCTTCTATCCCAGAACAATACGGCGGTGTGATTTTTTAGTATTTATTTAGTACAAAACACATAAAGATAATAAAATTAGATATAAAAAACCCAACCGATCGGCGCTTTAGATCCTACATTTTACAGCAGAAATCCGCTATTCTCACACAAAATACATCTTAAAATTTAAATATTATTTTATTAATATTGTCAGTAAAACTTATAGCCATACTTAACAAAACTATTGAATATTCATTTATAATCGAATTAAATATTCATATGTCTAATAAATAAACTTAAAGAGGTACAATAAAATTATTTTATCGCGGTTTTACACCTGTTTTATTAGTTTTAATCTTATAAACAAGAATCTGTAAGTAGGTATCACCTAGATTTTGTAGAGGTTCATTAAACATTGGAGTCTTTTTTTTTATTTATCTGCATTTCCACAGACACCTGGGTCCGTGCTTTTTGTTAGATTATTTTTTATATTTATGAATTAAGCCTATTATTAACATGAACTTATATATAATAAACATTGGAGTCTTATATTAAGCATGTATCAGTTGGATTATAGAACGTATGGTTTGTTTGTAGGATTTCATTGATCAAGAAGCTATTATTTCGCATGTTGATTAAATCGGTTGTTATTTAATAAAGTAAAAGTCGAAATATTTTAATATAGAGATTTATTGAATTTGATAAACGGCGTGAAGTTACTCGTACGCCTGATGCTAAGTGATACAGCTCTATATATGCCTATATCATTTGCAGTGTCACGTGAAACTCGATATGTAGTTACGAGTGACACTGCCTGAGACATTAGTACAGTCTAGGAATAAGATAACTAGACTGTGAGATAGTAATAAAAATAATAAGAGCTTCGACCAACACCTCGAGAGGCTCTCGTGAGACGGTTGGATCAAGGGTCAGATTCAGAAGGCAGTACTCCTTGACACGGCACATATTGTCAGGAGGTTCCTCAGTCTGCAGCCCTATCCACCGGTAGCTTGGGCCTTGCCCCGCTGCTGGCGGCACACTGGGTTTAGGTTTTTATTCTATTTTTATAATATTACTTTTATAAAAATATTGTAAAAAATGTAGCTTTAAAATTACAATTAATTCCATTTTGTACCCAATTAAAAAAAAAAAACAATTCTTTATTATTATTATTATTATTCTTTATTGCACTAAAAACAGTGCAAACGTAAAATAGTGCTAAAGCATTTTCTACCAGTCATCCACTCATAATTTGAGAAAAAGGGATGTAGGCGTGCATCAAAATTAGTAGGAGTTATATTAGTAAAAAAATAATTAAACAAAGGATTATATACATAACAGGATACATAAAATATTATGTACACACAATAAACAAATAAATAAATAGTGACTTTATTTCACGTAGTAGATACTATTATGTATTCTGTGGTATAATAACAACCAGTTTATTAAGCCAGTGGGGCCTTTAACCCGAGTTAATCTAGCGTACTAACCGTCACTGCTATTAGAGTCTGTGACTGCTGACATCAGCATGCTATAGCATAAGTCACTATATTTAGAATCAGTGCCACTGATTAATGAACGTTTAGTGGGACAATCTTATTATGGTCTTGCAACACGACGCGTATCGGCGTATCGTGGGAGACATGCCCCTTATTGCGTATCGTATGATTTCTTAACCTGATAATTTAGTCTGAGCCATACATGCTATCACACATTAGTTAGTACATAAATGCTAGTAGTAAATACTAATGATATTTTACTGAATTAGAGTAAAATGTTTAAGATTATTTTTTTAATTCAATGTTGCGTGTCATTTTGAGCCAAATTTTTCAGTATCAAAAAAATATTTTTTCTTTGTGTGTTGTTTATTTTTAAAGAAGTTCATCAACGTTATCATCATCAGCCAGAAGACGTCCATTGCTGAACGTTTGAACGGTTACTTGCCTCCTGGATCCAATGGCTTCCCATATACAATACCTGGTACAAGTAAGCCATTCATATGCAGAAGAAACAATGTTGCAAAGAGGACCAACCCTTGGGACTCCAGCGTAGATGGCCATTAAGTCAGAGGAACAGCTTCCTTAATAGATATTTCTGCCAGGAACTGGGAGTTCTAGTGTAACCGTACTAATTAAACAAAATCAAAGGGAGATTGTATTGCCAAATTGCCATTCATTAAGTAGCCTCCGGTTTTATCTGCTAATCAATTATCCCATGCTCAGCAAATACATTATGGAGGTCTATTCTTTATAATAATAAGTATCATAAACTCTGTTAATATTTGACTGAGATATCGTAACACACAAAAACGTTACTGTTAGATTGAGACCTTTGTTAAAATTACTTAAATTAATACAAAGTGTATAATTAAACACATGGTACCTACGTCTTAAACCTTTTTTGTAAATGTATTTATTTATTATGTGGTATTACATATTATATTTTCTGTGCTAATTCTATCCATAATTTAAGAATTATCATAAATGCTTTACAAGTTATTTTCTTTAGAAGTTAAGCTGGAAAGTTTCGAAGAGGTATCGTGTGAATTGTACCAAACACCAAGTATTTATTAGACGTTAAGTCACATCAGTATGCATCCCGCGGAGTGTTTAGACACACGAGTTCGGTTTATGAGACTATATTATCACGTTTACTAGGTGAATATTTAAATGTTATAAGCACGTTTGATAATTATAATTATCAAACGTGCTTAAAAATGAAATTTAGGTGGCGCTGAAGAAAATTGTTTCTCAAAAACTGATTAATTTGTTGTAGTTTACTTAGGTTGGTAAAAATCAAATGACGCCAAAAACTTGACAGTGAAGTCTCGTTAGTTTCAATACCGTCTCACTCTCCCATTGACTCGTCTATAACAAACTGGGGTTCATATGGGGTATTATTTTTTGTTTCGTTTAACTGTAGGTTTTTTAATAATGGATGTGGGGATGTATGGATGAAAGTTTGTTACTCTTTCATGCAATAAGTACTGAATGGATTTTAAAAAATCTTGGAATTCAGATAGCTTATACGATGGATTAATACATAGGATACTTTTATCCGCGCGTGAAACCGCAGGGTGCGACTATTGTTTAATAAACTCACTCGATTTCAATTTCTCTGAATCGATTTTTGTAATTCTCAGAGACTAGTATTGTCATGTCAAATAACTGTTGCGTGCCGATTATCTTACATGACGGACATAGGAATTGCAGTGACTTCGTACAACGTACAACCATCAGCAAAATTTTCCCACTTGATTGACTGAATCTAGAGCTTACTGCATTGAAATAAAGCTGTCAAGGTAGCAAAGGGTACAAACGCGCGTCTGGGAAAAGTCTCGCCGATCGGGTCGCCACCCGGTTACTAATGTACGCATTTGATACATTGTCACAGGTATTAGGTTAATCAAAAGTGCTGATTACAATACAAGTGGTTTCACTAAACTACGTAGGTTAAGTAACGGTAGGTTTCCATTGAAACTGTTGAACATAGCAGTATCCTCAGCCATTCGAAGAGAGAACTTGATTGTCTTGTCATGTAGAACTAAATCTGCACCATTTGACAGCATCTGTGGTGTGGTGGTTGAGCAGGTTGGCTCATAGTCCGAGGGAGGTTCGATTCTCGCGACAGGACAAGTATTTGTGCACATCAAAAAAGCGCAAATACTATTTTTCTTGATTTGGGTGTTGTGGACCATGGTCCTCGTAGTTCCTGGGTCCCTAGATACAGGGAATCCTAGTTAGGGTCCAGGATCTATATATGCGATCGTTGGGCGTTATTATTATTATTATTCATTTCTTCATAATGTCATAGAGCACTTATGATCGTCTGTCTATACTAAAGTTTGACAGCTCCAAAATTCGCATTTGTATCCCTCTCCCCGGTTTCTCGTCCGTTTATTCAAACTTGCCAAATGCTATTCGATATGGTGGAGACAGCCGATGATCAACAGGCAACCAATGAGAGTTCAGTATTTGATGGTGGAGACAGCCGATGATCAATAGGCAACCAATGAGAGTTCAGTATTTGATGGTGGAGACAGCCGATGATCAACAGGCAACCAATGAGAGTTCAGTATTTGGTCTGCCAAGGTGACACGAATTTCAAAAACGTATACGAGTAGGCGGGGAAAGTGTTGCTTAGCTAAGTTGTACTTAAATAGACTTTAGTATAAAATGCAAGACTTTATGACCTGATTTCACAGTTAGATTGTGCTGATGTCTCAGGATGACGTGGTAGTACAGTGTCACGCGAAACTCTATACTTTAGAGTTCCGAGTGACACTGAAGCTGATATGAGCAGCCGTGTCGCTTAACATCAGGTGAACGGTTAGCTCGTTACGTCATTCATTATCATAAAAAAAAAAAATACATATAGTGTAAATAATGTTTCACTTGATTGACCGCTTTGTTCTTCAATTTTCTACTTTAATACCTTACCATGAGTACAAAGTAAACTACCGAAATTATAACTAAAAGCTCACCTCAAGAAACTCTTTTCTGTATATTCGAGGCTTCAGCCTTTAATTGAAGGGTTGAGAATAAAAAGGGTTTAACTGTCAAATTGGTAGTTTCGAGAAAATTGACTTTAAACTTCAACGGCTTCATTTTAATGTAGAGTGCTTATAAGGTAATAGAAAATGTTTATGTAAGTTTCAGTTGCTTGAAAATGTTTTAATTCTATTTTAAAATACTAAATATAGTACTAATTCACACAATTACTGTAAAAATATAATATAATAAAATAAATATAATAATGTTTTTATGCTAAGCAAACTGTATTCCTGTGACAGATAAACCGTTTTTAGACTCAAAATCTCGAGATTTAAGCCTCATTTCTGTATTTTGAGAATGTATTATTGTAGATAATTTCACGCTGAATCCAACGATACCCATAAGTCATTTTGTGAAAAAAATGAGTTAAACCCTTTTTGTTCTCACCCCTTCAATTGTTTTTGAGATAAATATAAATGGATTTAGAAAAAAAAAATGGATTACTCAAGCGTGTCCTCGCGGAAGTTTATCATGCACTAGATATTCTTGTTTAATTTTGTATAAATTAATTGCTACCATGAAAAAACTATGAACTCATAAAATATGCACAGGGACTACACTATCAATATGTAATAAAACTTGACAACGTTTTATGCTGCTATAACTTCTACGTTTAATAAATAATTTTGTAATCACAATCTTTTCCGTCCAACCAAACATCTCTAGGCGACCACGTAACTCGATTGCAACCTTTTTTGATTGGAAATTTCTCCTGCTGCATTGCAATGAAAGTTTCGTGATCACTCCCAGATCATAAAGTCTCATTTGCCTAGTAATTTCACTAGCCACAGTGCCCTTTAAACCGGAACACAGTTATGCTTGCACACTACTGCTTGGCGACAGAATAACTGGCAAAGCGGCGGTACCTACGTAGACAAACTTTGCAGAAAAGACCTATCACCTAGTACAACCTATCTATAATATCGTCATCCCTCCAGTACGCTTGGAGCCGTTTCTCCAATCCTGTGGTTAACAATAGATTACTAGGCGACGTTCGACAATCGCCAGTTATCGTTGCTAGCGGAAACGATAGCGGTAATAATGGTCACTATCAGCCAGATGGATTCGCCTGCTATCAGCCCTATGGGAATTTACACTCATGTGTTTGTACGAGCGACGAAAACAGTGTAGATTTGTTATAGAATATCCGTACCTATTTGATAAGGCGATTGTTTCTTTTTATTTAGTTTCATCCGCTTATAATCAACGTATTAAAGAAATATCCAGTTACAATTAAGTTGTAATGTGTATACTTTTGAAGGTAATAAAAACAAAACTGAAATTACTGGGGAAAATACTTTTTTGAAGTAATATTCAAATCAAATAATATTGACATAAAAGATGTGTTGTAAGACTCCATAAACTCGCCATGTACTAATGATTATTAGTACATAGCTTTAGAGAGTTTACACTGAATTGAATTATTGATAATTGAATTGAAGAATTACTTCAACCACTGAATAATTTGTTTATATTAACAATAGAATAATCAGTGTTTTTTTCTTGTTTATCTTCGTCCATTTCAAACTCAATAGAGAGAAACGAAACAATAAGTAACTATTCTACCGGTATACAACGTTTATTAGCAAGAAATCATGTTGAAATATCTATGTACATTGGACATATAATTGAACCTACTCTTAGTTAAGATAAATATTAATACAAAGATTGAAATTAACGCTATCAATAAACTCAGGAATGATTGAGTATGATTATAAATTACGTCGAAATCACGTCTCACAGTAGACAGTGTCCTCGTATAAAAGCTGGTGCATATCAAAGCTCGTAGTAAAGTTCAACGCACAAAGTGCATAATCACAGTAATCGCCGTCCGGAGCCAAATGTCATCGACCCAGTTATCTCATCCGCCATCCCTTTTACAATTACAACAACAAATGAGTAAGAGCTGCACCGATATGTGCATCGATACTATGAGGAATAAAATCCTGTGTGAACGAACTCTAATCTGTGTTTTGTGGCAGCTTCCAGACTCTAGATGTAAACGTGCTCACGCACTGATAGATTGTGGATGCTATTAAAGTCGTAGATAATGTATGCGTTAGTAATAGATAACACGAGTGTTGACATGGTCAAAAGGGCAGCTTCTAGGAAGATTGTAGCTTTCCAGTTGTAGCTTTCCAGCATTGGCTTTTTGGTGAACTAGCTTTACATGCTTACGGTTCAATATAATCATCGTTTTAAGTCTCATACTACATATTATTATGTACATATAAAATTCTAAATCCTGAGTGTCTGACTGAATGACAGACTTATATATCAACGCACAGCCTAAACAGCTGACTTAGCCTAGAGACTTGAAATTTGGCGGGTATGTGCTTTGTAAAGTGTAGGTATCCACTAAGAAAGGGTTTTACGGAATTTCCCCCTGAGAGGGTGAAATGGGTGGTTGAATTATTTTTCTATAGGCCACGCGAGCAAAGCCGCGTACAGAAGCTTGTACTTCATAACTGTGTTAATAATCAATAAATATTAGATCCTAGACCCTTACCAGGATTCCCTGTATCTAGGGATCCAGGAACTACGAGGATCATTCTACAACACCCAGATACAGAAAAAATATTTGCGCTTCTTTTTCCTGTGCTCAAATAGGTACTTGTCCTACCGCGGGAATCGAACCCACCATATGCGGGCTATGAGCCGACCTGCTTAACTACCATACTACAGAGGCTGTAAATAAACAAAAGTTACTTTATAAAATATTTTTTTGAAAGCAATTTTGTAAAAGGCTTCGTGTTCTAACACCCTTAAAATAAAATTCCACATGCACTGATGATACCCAAAAAAGTTTCTGTATTGTCATGATTTCGCTCCAAAATCCTGACACATTTTTTTTTCTATTGACAGCATTGACAGGTAGATAGATCCTTTAAAAGTATAGTCCTTGGAATATTACCGTTAAACTGATGATCCTGTTTGTAGCAATAAAATAATATATTCTTTACCGACGTCTAAACCTGACGTAATGGTGTATAAACAATGGAGCTTGAAGCCGGATTTCTTAAGCATTGTTAAGATGTCATAAAACACAGGTAAACGCTACCTCACTTACAAGAAAGATCGACTTAATTGTCTTAACACAATCCGCCTGCTCCATTCCGACATCTTTGATGCTTTGACGACAATGTTGTAATAAAGTCACAAAATCTAAGAATGAGAAGTTTGCTTTGTATTCAAAAATGGAATCTGAGACTATTAAATACTATCAAAAGTAACAGTTTAAATCAATATCAGTCACTTTTATTCACATTTGCATGCGTTCGTATTTGGACAGATTTCCATACTTAGTAGCACTTTCCGTACAGTTTTATTTCCTATAATTATTTTGATGTTATTCAAGTCATCGAAACGGCAGACGGACACGTCATAACATGGTATAGGTATGGAATCCGTATGCAGTTTACTTAGAAACTGAACTGTCGAATAACAAGTGCATTGTGTGACCGTATACGTATCCCAAGGATTAGTGAGGGGAATACAAAATGTCGATAATTTGCACATCGACAAAATCGAGACAATTACTTTTTTGGCGCGTCTGGCGTTAATTATGCCACGAACGATGTGACAGCTATTCAACATTACTTCGATTAAGGCTGAGGATAGCGATTTGCTAGTATGAAGTTGAAAGACGTGTAATTTTAAAATCTCAATCGTACCAATTAACGGTCTATCTGATGTCCATTATCGGAGGTCCTGATCGAGGTCAACGACTCCATGCAAGCCTATCGACACATCAGGCGGCAGGGCGGCGCGCGCCACGCACTTCCGACGCGACGGATTTGCCGGAATCGGCGCGGGCGCATCAAACGCTCTGCAAAATTCGGACGGAGGCGCGCGCGTGAATCAATTTGAATATTTTTTTCGGTGCCGACATGGGAATGGCTACCGCCCGCCATGGGCATCGTTGCTCACATCTACAATGTTTGCAGCCACACACACGAAACCAGCAATTCCAACACAAAACCTTCACAATTTTTATAGCGCATAATCTCTGCATGTTGTGCCTTTATGAGAGGACTTGGGATGTTTCGTCGACATTAAGCTCCCATGTTAAATACGGACAAAAATTAAAACGTGCATTATTAATTATTTTTTTCTTACAAAAGCATTGTAAAAAGCTACAATTTAATTACGTAAAAATGTCGTTGCTTCATTATATTTTTGGATGGACTCAGGGTATACTTATTTCGTCGGGTCCCAGGCCCACACGAGGCTTCTTGCTACCGACATCTCACGTTTTTGAGTAGCCGTAATATTTAAATTGCCGACATAGCTCCCGCGGGCATACCTTGCATGGGAATGCGCACCGGCGGCTGTCCAAACCAGCTTTTACCGAATGCGATATGCGTTCTCCAAACGCATCGGAGCTAACGTGTCTCTCCTTGTCTAACTCAGGATATATGACCGCTGAGGACAAAGAAGCGATGATAGAAAGTAGCTTGCTTTACTGGAGGACAGTAACGCAAACGCATCCCGCCTAAAATTTTGCATGGATGCGTCGCGCATTCGAATATGAGCGATGGGCGCACGGCGGCGGCGCAGGCGCACGTACTCGGCATTACCTGTCGATGCATATTAATCAAGGAGGAAGTTTTGTTAACAATATCTAATGTGCTCCGCGAATTGTTCGCGGCTCCATTGATAGCTTTTTTGTTTGTTTCTCATCCAAAGTTCTGTAGGAACTAGACGGCGCCTTATGAGACGCTGCATTGTTGCATAATGCATGACACAACTAAATAATATGACAAAAATCGTCCTGGTTGTATACGCTTGATATCTATTCGCAGTCAATTAGTTAAACTGGGTTATTTCTTACAAATCGTTTGATACTTGAGTATTAATTATATGATAATCATAATGGTCATGATTATCAACGTAAAGATTAGGTAATCTTCGCGCTGATTATGATTGCTGACATCAAGTAATTTCTTTGAGTGGTATTTATCTGGAGTGGTGCTTAGTATTTCCTTGGTAAATAAAATCATGTAAGGTATGTAGGTAATATATGTAATATTATTTTTTAACACATCTATTCGAAAAGATCTAGTTCGTTTTTCATAAACTAAAAGAGCTATTTATTCCCTAGAGATTAAAAAAGATTTGAATTTAGTGAATGTTAGTAAAAGTTACAGTCACCAAAGAGGTTATTGTATGAACCAGTAACAGGCTGTTTGATACTCAGATAATATTATAAAGCGCACCTAAACAAATAATAAAAAACATGCGATATGCATTTTGCCTTTGTTAACTTAAATTCTGATTTTACTTAATTCTGACAATTAAAGTGTATTATATTACTCCAAATACTATATATTATTACTATATGTATATTACTCCAAAGAATATAATGTGCTAAAATGTGCGTGGATGGTACAAATGTGATACAAATCAAACTCTTACAACTACATATTTTCTCAGAGGGTGATAAAAAGTGGAGTGTCCACTTCGTTATCAACATTATTTTAATCTCGAGTGATGTATTTTGAATCCCTCGCTGTGCTCAGGTTTTCACTTTAAAATCCCTCACTAGAATCACATTTTTCATTTCAAAAATTCTTTATTTTAATAAATATTACATGTTACGTACAACTTAGCGCTAGAATCTAAGCTACAACTGTCTTAAAATTAAAATGTTTTACAGGCTAAAGACCGCCTTTTTAAACTTTTAGTACAATACGTAAAGAAATTTGAAGTTCTCATTAAATCATAATCGAGGGTAGTTACATTAAGTAACTCCCTCTAAAACACTCACTACACTCACGATTCAAGTCTACAAATCCTTCACTCCGCTTTGGATTCAAATAAATGCTCTCACCTTACAAATCACACTAATATTATAAAGGCGAAAGTTTGTATGTGTGTTTGAGTGTGTATGTTTGTTACTCCTTCACGCTCAAACGGCTGAATGGATTTGGATGAAATTCGGTACCAAGATAGCTTATACACTGGATTAACATATAGGCTACATTTTATCCCGTAAAAGTGAATTTTTTCCTTGGGATGAGCAAATAATAAAAATACTTTTTAACCGCGGGTGAATAGTATTAATATAAATATTATCTTTGCTCCCTTGGTAAACAATTTACAAATAGTTAATCTGTTTATTAAAAGTTGATAACATACCTAATTGCGTACGTCACTAATTAGACAGTTCTAAAATAAAATCGTCTAAATAGGTATAGATATTTCTTGATTGAGTGTCTAGACATTTTATAGCTATATTCCCTTTTATGAGCCTTGGAATCAAAACGCATAGAATTGCCGCCTGAAAATGAAACCGACAACTGAAAATGATCTGAAAATGTTTAAGTTGCCACACACTGGCGCGGATAGGCACACGCGGCTGCAGTGGCGGTAGCGGCGGTTGCAGCGATAGCTAGCGCAGGGCTTCTGAGTGTTGTGATACGGTCAGCGTTACTAATACACCTACGCCATATATGACAGCTTCTGTGGTGTGGTCGTTGAGCAGGTCGGCTCTTAATCCGGAGGCGGCGGGTTCAATTCCCACGACAGGACAGTATTTATGCTCAGAAAAAAAGCGCTTGTTGTGATGTTGTGGGATAATGGCCCTCGTAGTTCCTGGGTCCCTAGACACAAGGAATCTTAGTTAGGGTCCAGGATCTATGTATGTGATCGTTGGGCGTTATTATTATTATGCACTTTCGTGCAGTACCTACGAGTATATTAAGTAGCATCAACTTTTTTTGCCTATCAAGGCGCCAGGCCGCGTCTATGTGAAATAATACAATTATTCTTGTTTTCCGATGAAGATGCATTTGTTTTGGTGAAAATACAGTTAAACTCATTCTAATTCGAGAAATTTCTTTTTTTCAAACTCACATATTGTAATGGGCTTACTATATAATATTTAATTAACAATAACTTAATTTTGAGTACCTAATATAATTTTGACTTGTAAAAGTGCTAAAAATGGACTATTTGCAATAAATCTTTTGCCTTCGAAAATACTCCAAGGATTTATTAGCCCAACTTAAATATAAAAAAATAACATTGAACAATTATCAAACAAATGTATATTTTATATGTCCGTTACAAATAACGTAAAATTCCCATTTGTCATTCAATATTATGTTTGAAACCACGTTTCATTTAATTAACATTTCTAATCAAAATTCAAATAACTCACACGCGTAGAATTATTTTCTCCGAACATTCCATCAACGCGTGACGTTTCCGTCAATACGCGGGCAGATAGCGCACGTTTACGGATTATCCGAGCGCTGATATCAACGGATACCCACCAGTTACGGATAGCGATAGCGCAGCGAGTACGTGCATTATCGGATTACGTAGATAATACAGATTACAGCACAGATTTATTGATATATCGCGCTTAGTCGGAATGCTTTGTGTGTGATAATTTGATATCTTTGCGATTACGACTTGTTTTCACGACTGACAATGTCGAGAGACCATTTTTGCTATTTTCGCTCTACCTTTGAATCTATTTAAGCAGTCTCTTTTTTGTGTTTTGGCTCCACACTTTTGTGTATTTAGCCAGTGTCAAGTAATTGATAATTTATCAAGTTAATGATATTTCACGCAAATATGTGTCAAGTCACAGTCTATTCTAGTCAAGTCATACTCCTAGTTAAGTGGTGGCAACTTTACCAGAAACTTCTATGGAGTTTTCGAAACAACCCGAAAATAAACGTTTCATCACCATCATTATACCACTTTCCCACACTCATGCATGTAATCCAGCACTTAACGAATAAAATACCACCAAGTTTATTTACTAACACTGAAAATAAAAGTTCTGAAAAAATAATACAAGGCGGTGACGCATCTTTTTCGTTTTCCCGCCAAAACTCCAAGCAGTCTCTTTCTGTATTACTAATTCATCTATAGCTGGCTATATATATTCTATTCTAAATTCTATGGAAGGTAATTACCTAATTTAGAATAGAATATAATTTGACAAACATATGTGTGACATCGATGTTTGTTCTGTCTGGATGTTATATTGTATTATATGTATGTATTTACACATAAAAAGTATCTAAGTATTGAATCAGTTATCTGGTTCCCATAGTACAAGCTTTGCTTAGTTTGGAGCTAGATGGCGCTGTGTGAGATGTATACACGTATTTATTAATTAATATATTTATTGGCCATATAACGTTGTGTGTTACGCAAGGCACATTTTAACTTATTATAATAATAATTATGCATAATTTAGGCTATATACAATTAATTGAAATTTAACATAGTATATTATTACTTATCAATTATAATTATATCCTCCTTAATAAATAAATAGTCGTCCAACAACAACAACAATAGGTATTCTTGTCCACTCATTCGTTAGTAGTAAAGTTTTACTATAAATGAATAAGTGGATAAGAATAGTAACATAACAATAGTATAAAAAGTTTTAAACCAAATAAGTCCAATTACACAAACACAATTTTTAAATTCTGTTAATCTTGATATAACTCAAATGATTACTCCGTTAGACGCATAGTCATAAACTAATTGAGTATAATGCATTTGATTCGAAGAAACTTTTTATTCTACGTTTAAATTCAGTCAAATGCAGTACGGTAACGTTAATCGGCAGTTTATTGTACATTACTATTTTATTATAATTAAATGATATTAGGTACTCTTTTTATGCACCATATAGCGTCGATAAATTCATTCCGAAACTGGTGTGATCAATTTAATTTTATATACCTACTTGTCGAGAAAATTAATTAATTAAACATAAGTATTTTATAATCGTTAATACAAAACTCAACTAGACCTAAAAAACTAAATTATGCCTAAGAACATAAAAAAAATGTCTATTTTAATAAAATTATTTGTACGCTAATTATGTTATTGCATTTATTATTTTATTTTTATGCTTATTTAATAATTTCAGACTTGTAATTCTTTATAATTATCAATAAATTTATCATTATCATTATTTTCCCGGGGGTATCGTAAGAACTGACTAAGGAAATACCCGCAGCAGCATTCACCACGGGACAAAATCTTCTGCAATCACCAAGCCCCTGCAAAGCATGGTGATTATGGCAAGCCCGTTATGATAAGCGTCCAAAGTGGCGTTTTATAAGGGGGGGGGCTGTATTCAGCAAAATGTCTTCCAGATGTTGATGTGGTGTGAAGTGATGCGACTTTTAACTGTGGTATAGGTATAAACAAAAAAATCACAAATACAATTATAGAGGTATCTCACATCAACAGTTGGAAGACGTTAGGCAGACGGCTTGGTAATCGTAGTTTTTTTTTTATGTTAGTGAATAATCTGACGAGTCTATCACCTGATGTTAAGCGACACGGCTGCCCTATATTATGCACATAAATGTCACTCGGAACTCCAAAATATAAGGTTTCGCGTGACACTGCACTGCACACATCAACCTGAGACAACAGCACAGTCTAGTAATAAGATTACTAGACTGTGAGATCAGGTCATAAAGTCTCATTTACATAGTAATTTCACTAGCTACAGTGCCCTTCAAACTGGAACACAGTAGTGCTTACACACTACTGCATGGCGGCAGAATAACCAGGCAAAGCGGTGGTACCTACCTAGACGAACTTTTCAGAAAAGTAGGTGGTAGTAGTAAATAAAGTAATAATATTTTGGAGAATACTGCTGCCCAATCTCTAGATATTTCCTCAGCCAGCTCTTACGGCATCCACGGGGAGATTTGTGGGCAGATATCTAAAAGTACCTAATTTTTACTATGACCAGTTAATACTATTCAATATTCCTTTGAAGCTTTAAAATTAGAACGTAATTTAACCAAAACCAACCCATTCAAATAACAACTAAATACCTCAGTGCGCGTAACGGTAACAATGAACAAAATCACAAGTTTAAAAAAACAAAGAGCGATCCAGCAGCACTGATTGCTCACACGTTAGCGAAAGCCGAACAAAATTAACTTAGCACCTAAAACTATTTGTTTCCAATTTGTGGGCCGTTCGTCAATGTGCACTGCTGTGTTTATCCCGTCCAAAAACAGCGCAAATGAGTTCAAATGACACTAATTACGCTATTGTAGCGGGCCCGTGTTAATAGATTGCCCATACCGCTCTGATTTCGACTAAACCGCGCATGGAACATTTCTTTGAATTTGGATAATAATTGGGAGTGAATTCCGAAGATTTGTAAATCGTATCCATCTATTGGTTCTTAGCGAGCGTCTGACGTCTAACTCATTCTGATTTAGATTTAGAATGGCCTTAGTGGGATATCTAAACCAACAAATTGTTTTAGTTTAATGTATTTCTGTTCTATTCTGCATTGTGCCGGATTGCTTGCACCAGTAGTGAGAAAGAGAACTGCTTTTTTTTTTTCAAACTCATATATTGTAATGGGCTTGCTATATATTATTTGACAATAAGCACTTTGTAATTTTATATGCTTAGTAAATTAATTTTAAGTACCTAATATAATTTTGACTTGTAAAAGTGCTAAAATTAGCCTATTTGCAATAAATCTTTTGACTTTATGATATAAATTGTATTGTATGATTTCAGACTCCAAGATCATAGTAAAACAGCTTATAACAGGAATTTTTTTCATTAGATAGGTAGTCCTAAAAATGTTCGTATAGTCACTGCGGAATGCGATCATAGCTCTATTGGGAGAGCATCTAATTGGGTGAGTTGGAAGGAATGGGTTCAAATTCCGCTGGTTGCTAAAATTATTTTCTGTCATTATACTGTATAGATAAATGCATGGTTATAAAAAGAGCACGAACCCAGGATTCTGTGGTAAAGCAGAAAAAAAAATTTGGTTATATCCCTTTAGCCGAAAATAAGTTAAGTTTTGAGTAAAAAATACAAGTCAAAATGAGATTACTTAAAATACTTATATTAAGTTATTGCTATTGCATATAAAATTACAAAATTCTTAATATAAGGAATATACAATTACAGCTAACAGTAATTGCTGATAGCGATCAAGTAACTTTAATAATACTAATAAGAATAACATATTCTTATATATAATAGTATTTTTGTTTTTTTTGATTAAGTTTTGTTTAAAATATAATGCCTGTATATTTACGCCTTTAAACAAAAAACACTAACTTTAGGTGATGTTTAAAAGAAAATATCTGATTTTTAAAACAAGTGCTTGAGACCACACGACTGATGTAAAACTTTTTTAGCTCCATCTTTCGGCCGGTATGACTTTGTTTAATGTTAATGTCGCAATCGTGACAGTTTTTTTTATGTTAAGGAATGACGTGACGAGCTAGCCGTTCGTCTGATGTTAAACGACACGACTGCCCATACCAGCTGCAGTGTCACTCGGAACTCTAAAGTATAGAGGTTCGCGTGACACTGCACTGCGCACGTCATCCAGAGACATCAGCACAATCTAGTAATAAGATTACTAAACTGTGAGATCAGATCATAAAGTCTCATTTGCCCAGTAATTTCACTTGTTGACAGTTGTGAATTGTCATTTTACCGTACATACGAACAGAATAATACAAATTTAAAGTAATTTTTCACTTTGTTATTTTGACAATGAAGATCGCTAACCAATAACTTTCAATTTCCGTTCGCCTCGTCACGCATTCACCAGCTTATTCCCCAAGTCAAGCGTGCGTAGAGAAGTTTTACTTCTTTAATAATTTTTTTTTTATTATAAGGAAGTACGTGACGAGCTAGCCGTTCGTCTGATGTTAAACGACACGACTGCCCATACCAGCTGCAGTGTCACTCGGAACTCTAAAGTATAGAGGTTCGCGTGACACTGCACTGCGCACGTCATCCAGAGACATCAGCACAATCTAGTAATAAGATTACTAAACTGTGAGATCAGATCATAAAGTCTCATTTGCCCAGTAATTTCACTTGTTGACAGTTGTGAATTGTCATTTTACCGTACATACGAACAGAATAATACAAATTTAAAGTAATTTTTCACTTTGTTATTTTGACAATGAAGATCGCTAACCAATAACTTTCAATTTCCGTTCGCCTCTCACGCATTCACCAGCTTATTCCCCAAGTCAAGCGTGCGTAGAGAAGTTTTACTTCAGTAATAATTTTTTTTTTTATTATAAGGAAGTACGTGACGAGCTAGCCGTTCGTCTGATGTTAAACGACACGACCACCCATACCAGCTGCAGTGTCACTCGGAACTCTAAAGTATAGAGGTTCGCGTGACACTGCACTGCGCACGTCATCCAGAGACATCAGCACAATCTAGTAATAAGATTACTCAACTGTGAGATCAGATCATAAAGTCTCATTTGCCCAGTAATTTCACTAACTACAGTGCCCTTCAAACCGGAACACAGCAGTGCTTGCGCACTACTGCTTGGCGGCAGAATAACTGGCAAAGCGGTGGTACCTACCTAGACGAACTTTGCAATAAAGTCCTACCACCTAGTAAAAATCATATAATATAATTACAATATTATGTAGGTTACACAACGAATTGATTTGATATCAATAGGTAATTAAAATTAATCGAACCACGTGATAACAACTTCCGCTATTGCTTTTATTGTTCCTATTCTAGAATGTGGGAATAGGAAAATAAAACGTACATATTATCTGGCCCGATAGCTCAGTTGGTAGTAGCCCTGCCTTCTGAACTGTGGGTCGTGGGTTCGATTCCCACTCAGGACAAACATTTGTGTGATGAACATAGGTGTTTGTTCTGTGTCTGGGTGTCATATTGTATTCTATGTATGTATTTACAAACAAAAAAGTATCTAAGTATTGTATCAGTTATCTGGTTCCCATAGCACAAGCTTTGCTTAGTTTGGGGCTAGATGGCGTTGTGTGAGATGTCCACACATATTATTATTATTATTATTATATTAGTATTTATGAGTAAATTTACCTAAATATTTCTATACTTTGATATACATGGTGGAAGTATGTTAAATACATTTCATATTTTGTTGACTTCATAGTCACAGATCCAATAAAAAAGTAACTTAAAAAAAAACTTAAATTAATTAACAATTTTAACTTAACGTTTACTTGACAACTTCGTCACTTACCATCAGGTGAGTTGTTGTCAAACGCATGCCAATTTTCCAATAAAAAAAACTTTTTTATAGGATCTGTTAAGTTAAAATTGACCAGACAAAACAAAAAAAAACTTTTTTTTTTAAACCGTAGGTGGGTATTACAGGCTTACTTCCCAAGTCAAGCGTGCGTAAAGTTGTAGTTCAAAAACTGTTCTCTAGCGAGAATCGAATGCGTTACCTACCTCTAACTCTTATAATGTTGAGTACTACAGATATATAGATAGAAAATGCTTTATTGCACATACAAAAAATGTACTTACTTAGTATGTGCGAACTTAATGCTAGATAGCATTATCTTCCAGTTAACCTGGGTGTAACATGGAAATTTTTGCAGGGCAGCGCAACGCAGCTTAAATATAGATTGGTGTCGATTCTGTGTCGCATTCTCTAAAACTAAAATAAACTTAAAGTATGGCGGTACTCTTCTGATAAAGGGGAAATGAAAAAGATGGAAATAAATAAATAAATAAATAAATAAACATGTGTTGACATTTCACACAGCGCCATCTAGCCCCAAACTAAGCAAAGCTTGTACTATGGGAACCAGATAACTGATACAATACTTAGATACTTTTTTGTTTGTAAATACATACATAGAATACAATATAAACACCCAGACACAGAACAAACGTCGATGTTCATCACACAAATAAAATATGTTAATTTCGTTTAGCTTTAGAGAATGCGACACAGAATCGACACCATTGTCTAGATAACATATAAAAATACAAAAATAAATTTAATTTTCTTGTATCCCTATTCACATATCTCTCCATTTCTCATATAGGTAGTCTAGCTAATACAAACAGCGCCGTCGTCTTTGTTTACATTGACTACTGCGCCGGGAGCCGGATTTAAAGCTACTAATCCATACAGGTTCGCTAGCCAGGGTTTGTTTAGGGATGCCGATTGAAGTGTTTGTCGGTTTCCGCACCTGAATGATAAGAGTAAAAGAGTTAGGATTTGAAATTCTACCAGCTTTTATTTAGAGATCATGTCATTATACGAGATTAAAGAGACGTAACGTACCTGACCCGACCCGGCCCGTGTGACTGATCCACTTCTTTACGCACGCTTGACTTGGGAAGTAAGCTGGTGAATGCGTGGCGAACAGAAGTTGAAGTTGGTTCATGTAGATGTTCATTGACAACATAATAAAGTTTAAAATTTGTATTATTTATGTTGGTATGTCCGGTAAAATTACAATTTACAATTGTCTAGATGGCGACATTAACATTAAACAAAGACAAAATAAAGTTATACTGTCCGATAGGTGGAGCTAAACTGAAGAAGTTTTACTTCAGTCATGAGGTCTTTTTTTGGTAATATTTTTGGGTGCAAACATGCATGCAACCTGATGAGAAACAGCTGCGCGATCACGTAACTCGATTGCAAACGATAGAAACACTTTGTATGGATTTAATAGTTTCAATACGCAGCTCATGTGCATATTTAGTATGGAAATTTCTTCTGTTGCATTGCAATCTAAGTTTCGTGATCACCCCCCCGGTCTCCATAGTCTCTAGATATATGCATTGCAGAAGGGAATAAAGGGATAAATGCGAACTTAGGGAGCTCTCAAACTTTAGTACAGACCAGCAACAGTCTTGTTTAAAGTTCTTATGATAATATTTATGACGCCATTATAATTAAACTTTGATAATATATAAACAAACATTAACGCACTAATATTTGTGGCAAACAAAGAATGTGGGAATTAGTCCAAATCAATATACAAATGAAGAATAATTCAAGTATACGAGTTACATTGATGAATGGATGGAGTTTGTAAATGAATTTATCAAGTTATTATCATGAGTTGAGAATATTAACGTAGCAGTACCGATAACCGACCAATTTAAGCTTTTGGGTGCCACTTACTATCAGGTTAAAGTAGTCAAATACAGGCTCATCCAAGAAAAAAAAGGAAAAATTGCATTTTGTTCTAATTAAGTAAGTATTATCATACTTATTTGTATTGTATACTTTGAATGAATCTTGCTATATAATATAACACGTTACAAATACAATACACTGCCAATAATAGTACATAATTGCAAAGGCAGCGAAATAGGCAATTGCCATTTCGGCCGAGGCATATAATTATAGTTCTTTTCTTAAAAAAATGCAAGGAAATAAAAAAGGCCTCTTACATAATAAATTTAATTTTCTTTTGATTTCGCTGGAAGCAGGTTTTCCATCGCTAATTTAGCTTCCGATCTTAAATCTGGTGGAGTGCCGTCAATGTCCATTTCATTTTCGCTTTCAAAATCATCGGAACTCATATTCATTTATTTTTATTAACCAAATAGCAACGAACTCCGCTTTACCGCCAATTTATTTTTTTATTTTACAGTTTGTGCCGAAAGGTAAACGCATCTGTGGCTATACAGCCACGAGAACGCAATGTGATAGATGAAAGAGTTCTAAATTCAAACAGTACACCGTTTCATACAATATTGCCGGTGCGCTCTTCGTTCCAAATTCAAAGTTTGCGCCGGGAAGTGATTTTGGTGACTTCGCGTGTTCTTTATTCAAAAGTAACGATAATATTTCCGCGCATGTTTAAGAAAAAAATATTAGAAAACATTATAATTACCAGTTACTGTGATTTAAAAAAAAGCACTAACATCATGAAGTTTGACAATTATCATGGAACTAACTATAAAACCGCAAAATTTATTGCTACGGAATTTTGAAATTTCCCTGATTCACGTCCATCTGAGAGAAACGATTCGTAATCTACAATCCGTCGTTTTCATAGATGATGGTCTCTTTCGTTTAGGGTGAAGGAGACGAATAGTGTAGGTTTCAAAAAATTGGCTTGCACACTACTACTTGCCGGCAGAATAACTGGACAAGGCGGTGGTACCTACCTAGACGATCTTTACAGAAAAGTCCTACCACCTACTTAAATTCAGATTCCTGAATGATTTAGCAAGTTTTAATCTTGAAGACCTCTTTCCATTTGTGAGACTGTCGTAATACAAATCTCTTTATCTCATTCGTCTAATTCGGAGGCAGTACGTAACCGAGACTCAAACATGCACCAAACTAGAGATAGCAGCGTTTGCTGTAGAATTACTGTTGTTGTCTATCGTGCTGAGCTCTGATTAATTTATGCTCACTTATTTGCCTTAGATAACGTCTTGTATTTGTTCATCAAGCTTATCTTTTAATTCTAGAGCTGTCGACGTGGCGCAAAGTCGCGCAGGTTTTTCCGAATGTTCATGAAAATAATTATCAGTGTTTAATTAGGTATGAATTGTTTGGGGCCGGTGGTATTGCAGTTAAATATTAAAGAGGTGGTGTTGCGTTTTTTTTAAATTTATTTAGGATCAACAAACAGTACACAAAAAACATAATCTTAAAATAGTATAAGCCTTAGAATGTAGGTAGTTAGTGTACCAACAACGCTGACCACAAATTAATAAGAAATATAACGAAAACAGAACAGAGAGATGTAACTTAAGATATTTAGTAGGTAACTGATTCCAAACTACCGCCTTAAAGTGAGTATCTAATTATATACTATAAAAAAGTGTTTCTAACATTCTAAATTACAAACCAAAGGTAAAAAAGAAACCATAGATAGATGTCGTAGTCGGTGGGCCAAGAGCAGTGATGAGGCAAACATATCCATGACGAAGTAGACAAGGAAGATATACGTACAAGACAGCGTTAATTTTAGACGATAATTAAAAAATTTAGACGATTGGCAGAGAAATGCTAAAATTTGCATTTGTATAATATTATTTAATCAATTATTTAAATTGCAATAGTTTGTAGCGACTGTTAAATTTAACTTTGAATTAAGTATATAGGCAATTAAATATATAAATAAATATTTGTATACAGCGCCATCTAGCCCCGAACTAAGCAAAGCTTGTACTATGGGTACCAGATAACGATACAATACTTAGATACTTTTTGTTGTTAATATATACAAATAATTCAATACAAAATAACACCCATAAAACCCATAAAATAATAACTAAAATAAATTAACCTTAGAAAGCCATACGTACGTAAAATTCTATTACATATGTAATATCTTTAGAATCGCGGCGTTTCATTACAATTTCACCTTTTGCATAGTTTATTTCACTTAGTAACAAGTTTACATGTGTACGTATTTAATGTTTAGATATTACGAAATTGTTAAATATTCAAGTAGGTATCTGATAAGCAAAAAAGTTGTAGCTGTTAAATTATCCATGTAATTTTTCTAAGATAAGACGTTTAGTCAGTCCGGCCGCCGTCGCCAGACATACGCACGATACAGTCACGTTCTGATATACTATTAAATAAATAAATATATATTTGTGGACATTTCACACAACGCCATCTAGCCCCAAACTAAGCAAAGCTTATACTATGGAAACCATATAACTGATACAATAATTAGAAATTTTTTGTTTGTAAATACATACATTGACTACAATATAATACCCAGACACAGAACAAACATCGTTGTTTATCAAACAAATGTTTGGTTTAGTTGGAATCGAACCCACAACCAACAGTTCAGAAGGCAGAACTACAGTCTACTACCGACTGAGCTATCAGGACAGTCGAACATTGGAGCTCTTTCTTATTGTATAATATTGATATAGATTAAATATTTTAGGAGGTGCAAAAAGTGTTCTTTTTTTTCAACGATCACATACATAGATCCTGGACCCTAACTAGGATTCCCTGTGTCTAGGGACCCAGGAACTACGAGGACCATGGTCCCACAACACCCAAACTCAGAACAAGTATTTGTGCTTTTTTTCGGTGCACAAATACTTGTCCTGCCGCGGCTTCGAACCCGCTGTCTCCGGTTTATGAGCTGACCTGCTCAACCACCACACCACAGAGGCTGTCAAATTAGTTTTACGCGTAACCGTGTTCATGGGAAGAGGGAAGCAAAAGGGAAAACAATAAGGAAAAAGGATGAATGTATGGGATTACAATAGAATAGAAGGCGCGTGAGTGAGCACCATGTTTTATGGTAGTGTATGGATCACACAGATCCGCAATGAGGAGGCCGGCTGTATTATATTAAACCACTAGCTGCCACCCGCGGTTTCGCCCGCAAACAAAAAGTAACCACCATCTATATTCTAAATTTTATCCAAATTCATTCAGCTGTTTGTGCGTGAAGGAGTAAAAAGCATACACATATACACACATACAAACTTTCGCCTTTATAATATTCGTGTGGGTGAAAATGACGCAAGGATTAAATTGAATAACTTCGTAATTTTTCAAGATATGAATATATTTTTTTACCATTATTAATTGCTCAGCGGTTTTGGAAATCATATACGAATAAAAAATTCTTGTATAAAAGTAGCTTCCGTATTGCTTCGCGCACCCAAAACTTGGCCGTTTTTGAAAACGGAACTTTATGGACCGACAATAAAAGATAAGTTTTCAGCTGATTAACACTATAACACAAAGATAGAAACGATGCGCCTAATCTACTGATTTAACTTAATTATAGAGATGCATTCGATTTCTCTCAATACTAACCCATTTATTATTTTTTTTTATACTGCATTTCCACAGGCACCTGGGTCCGTGCTTTTTGTTAGATTATTTTTTATATTTATTAATTAAGCCTATACCCATTTATTATTTTAATGAATTAAGAAAGAAAGAAAGAAAGAAACTTCGGCCTAACTTCCGAGAGCTCATAAAGTTTTACGCGAGCTATAACTTAAATATTGCTTCAATAAAATTACAATCTAGCCCTTACTACGGCTAATAAGTGACTTAAACTGCTAACGTAATCCTAAGAATTTATCCATTACCACTTTTCTTAATGTCTCCATTAATTTTCACTTTGTTCATGAGTCTTTTTGAGTAATACTTACTAATATGAATATGATTAATGTAAATATAAATAATATAGTCTTTTCACTATATCCGTGTTATCAAGGAGCTGGATCGCCTCGACATTCACATGATGGTGAAGCCTTCCTTCATGAGCTTCGGCGCACTTTTTTATTACGTTCACCTTTTGATCGCGTAGGTCTTTCTTTCGAATATACCTTGGTGGTTTTACGGCCATTCAATTGTCTTCATATTTTTATGGGTGCTAGTTTTGTGCCAATAGATAATCTAAGTCTCAAAGTCTCTACCAATACGAGCGAATTAGCGCACACCATTTAGCACAAGCCGAATGCTACCATTGGCCGAGCCTGTATACAAATGCGAGTAAGACTACGGCGACCTATCAGGCGGACGAAAACGAGTGATAACCAGATTAAATTTTCGCGTGCAAATACTCCCTTTATCGTTCGCCGCGTTCCACTTGACTACAAACAACGGATTTGTATTCCCAGATTTTATAGTTTACGTAAGCTAGTTATCTCGTTTAAGCCAATTTCGTCACATGCTCGGGTGTAGCGGACGCGGCCCCTGACCCCATGTTTGTGACTTGTAACCATAGCAGATCACTTACTACTGTAGATTAGCCTACACAGAGGTCTTAACTTTAGGCAGACTGCTGGAAATCATGATGACATTTAGGTTTTGGAGGCGTAAACAAAAACGTCACGATAAAAAATACGTTTTATTGGATTGCTGGCTGATATCATTTTAGAGGTTTGGTAGTAAAGCGTGCAGAAATAAGTGATTTCGAGACACGTTACATCATCTTAATATATAAAAATGAACCTCTATTTCCCTTGGTCATCGCATTACGCGTGAACGGATGGTAGTTTTTCGTTCTTTTTTTGTTGCGTTTATTATTGTCAGGAGAACATCTTTTGAAAGAAGATATTAGGAAAGTTTAGAAAAAATTTACCACGCGAATCAAGCCGCGGGGCGCAGCTAGTTACTTATACAAAATATGATTTCAAATTTACTACCGTCATATTTTTATGTTTGAAAACTAAATTTTGTAACTTCTTTGCATATTCAATTGACCACTAAATTGGTACAAAATAAACCACAGATCGAATATGTACCATAATACCCGTAATGGTATGTCCCAAAACAAACGAACGTCCAAGCTCGGCGAACATAGGCATTGTAATTGTGCGTGCCGTGATTGCAGGCAGAGTTAACACATAATACATTACAGTTTGTGTCACAACACAATCAGGCTGGAGAGGACGAATCAGGCGCCGAGGAGCGTAATCTGGGTTAACAGGGGTCAAACGGCATCACAAATTCCAATACGATATTAGACGTATCTGTGGCGCGAATCGACCTGCTAGGAGGCACGGCTCGTTGATGCATTCGTTGAGGGAATTGGTCCGAAGGTTGCATGGAAAGGTTTGCAGATCAGAGGCGCCTGTCTAAACTGTTTACCTATTATACTACAAGTGCCTTCCTTACCTGCAATCAACAACATGAACGAAAGCTGGAACTAAATGATAGTTTACTTAATCAATTTGATTAGGGTTTATAGGATTATGGAAAATTTTAAGAAAAGTATGTAGCGACAGTACTTATAGAGTTTATAGGTACTGTCTATAATTCAAATTTATTAAACACAGTAATAATTAACAGTAATTAATAATGAGAAGTAGACATTACTTTCTATGACGTACCTGTTGCGTTGGTGGCGAAGTGGTATGGTTTAACGGGTACATAAATTTATTATTAAGATTTCATGATGCACCAGCAGTAGTGTGCAAGCATCGATATGTTCCGGTTTGAAAGGCACTGTAGTTAGTGAAGTTACTGTGTAATTGAGACTCATGAACTATTCTTTTTTTTTACTTCAAACTTGTCTAGCGTTTGACCACGCTTTCACCTGATGGGAAGTGACTATGCGATCGAAGGTGTAGCATGCTAGAAATAATAGTATTAATCTAGTAATCTTAATGCTTAATGGATGCATAACTTGCGCAGTGCAGTGTCACGTGAAACTCTATACTTCCGAGTGACACTGCAACTGAAATGGGCAGCTACGTCGCTTTTGGCGAACGACTAGTCATGTCATTCCTTCACATAAAAATTGCACTATACAAATCTAGAACTACTAAAATCGTTTTTTGATCTCAGTTCAGCACAGGAAATCGCTATTATTTGGACCATGATGAAGGTAGTTGGAACATACACTCACATTGTAAATATATGTGTGTTGTTAGTCAGTGTAATATGATACTAGATGCAAATCAATCTATCGTTAGAAAGGGGGCAGGTCTCATTGATGCATTAGTTTCTAGAATTGGTTCGAAGGATGCTCTAGTGCGATGACTAGTCGCTTACTGAAGCGTATTAAAATTATTTTCTTCGGGGGCTCGACTCGCTACAATTGCTTCCAACAATTCATTTGATTCTTAGACATTGCTTGTACGAATGAAGATTTATTAGTAGATTTACAAGCTTATGATTATAAGTCCGATAGATAGATATATCTACGTCATATTTAGAAGTGTATAAAGTTAACAGATACTCGGATAAACCAAGCACTCATATATTATTTAAATCTTTAAATCCATACTAACAGCCAAATTGCCTTCCATACTAAACCTTGTCTGTCAATCCATATCTCTTACTTTTCGCACTTACACTTACATTGAAAATATACTCTGAGAAACGACAAAGAATTCTTTTTAATGCGATAAATTTGTAGTCTTTCCATTGAAACCAACAAGCAGAAGCAAAGTAGATAATATGTTAAAAACACCGGTGGAATTTTTTAGAATACTCTTCAGTTATGTATTTTTTAAATAGCCGATGTACACTATAATGTAATTTAGACCAGTATTAATTTAAGCATGTTGTCACCAGACATTTTTTCTACACCTTGAACTTTACCCCGTACGATCGTAACGCATGTCATATTTGCATCATTAACCTTGTTAAAACACCATAATTTCTTCCAGATTCGCTATTATGTGGTCAGCGTGTTCAGTAACAAAGCTCAATGAATGTAATCAGTGGACATCAGTGATGTTCATGAGCGCTATGAACGTATGATATCGACTGACGCAATGGCCCAAGTGTCCAATTTGAATCTCGATTTGCTTTAAGTGGTTCGACTTTTCTTAGATTAGAATTCATGCGGTTTCTTGTTTGTTTAGCTTTGGCTTCTGTTTCTCTTTGTTATTGATTCTTTTCTTTTTTATGTTCTTTAGTTTTTAATTCTTTACGTATCTTGTAAATGTTTTCATAATTAACTAAGATTTAAAATTTTAGTGTAATTTTAAATTTGAATGCTAAGAGTTTGCTATACTTTCTTCACAATTGAAAAAGACACCAATTGCTACTGATTTTGATCTTACACAATCGTTAAACACGTGTTAAAATCCTACGTGCCAATTGATGGTCACAAAAGTGGTCCTAAAGTTGACACCTTTGCCGTGACGACACTTTTATCTCATTAGACCAATGTTAGCAAAGGTAAAAATAGATTCATGCCTATTTCAAGAATTTCAAGTAAACCATCCAAATTGCCTCTAATCAAACGAGAATGACCAAAATTGTAATCCCTTTTGTCAACGTAACTCGTGACGCTACAAATTATCATATTTGGTTCTATTAACGGGGTGAGCTCGGAAGATTTCTCTATTTTTGTACCGTGATCAACTGTTCATAGATAAATATTTGGCTTTTGTGTTAGAATTGGGATTTTCTTGTTTGTCTCAAAAGCTCATCGCAATTTGTACGAAATTGATGAACCATTCACCAACTAGAGAAGTACCGTTTTTAAAAGTGTTTCGATTGAAATCATGATTGGAATTATCAATAACATCTCCATAATCGATACCATTATTATTTACAAATTGTTTACCGCCTACTTGAAAACTTACAGTTATATAATACAATTTAGAGCGGTCCAACGGTGCCTCCCCTTTTATGCAGTTATTCGCATGTACTGCACGTCTGCGCTTCTGTATTGCATACATACACATTGAAATACATGCAACTGTAACAGAGCAATTCGTAGAATAATTCATTATCGACGAGCTTTAATGGTAACGTTTGGCGTGAGAGCAGACATTGGCAGATTAGAATGTATTATTAGAAAACATTTCCATAATATATTTGCGAGGTAATAAGTTTGTTTGTTATAGACAAATTTTATTGGCGATGAATGGACTTTTGTAAGATAATTAAGATTTACTTCAAAGCTAATTTAACAAGTACTTAGAAGTAAAGGGAGAATTTGAGTGACGAAAGTGACTTTAACCCGCATTTATCTATCCCTAAAGTCAAGACTTGCTTTTTTTAATCTACTATCCTCTATCACATATCCAAATTTAACCTACACCTTTCACAAAAAGCTTACATGATTGGCAATTTTACAAATGAGTGTTTTGATATTTTTTTTGATACCTTTAATGGCCTTATGACATTTCACCCAAACAGTTTTTAATTTATTCAGGATCTCTTACTTATTCATGAATCTTGCTATATTTTAGGCTAAGCACATTATACTGCTATTTAATAATTCCACGTCACGTCTTCCAATTGGGCAGCCGATACCTATTTGTGTGAATCTCAATTGCATGTGACTTAAAACTAATATTAACAGCCTCCATGGTGTGGTGGTTGAGCAGGTCAGCTCATAAACTGGAGGGGGCGGTTTGATTCCCACGGTAGGACAATTATAGAATATAATAGAAAAACTGCAAATACGTGTTCTGAATCTGGATGTTTTAAGACCATTATCCTTGTAGTTCCTGAGTCCAGATACAGGAAATCCTAGTAAGGCCAGGGCTCTATGTATGTGATCATCAGGCATTATTTATTACTATTCATTTATTTATTTTCAATCTTAAATCTAAGTTTTTTACAATATTTTTATAAAATTAGTATTACAAAAATATAATAATTATTATTATTAAGATAAATAATAATTATTAATAATTTATTAATTACAAGCTTAACAAGTTCTTTTTTTTACTCTTTTTTTAATCATTACAGTTTTATAAATATGTTTTTTAAATATCGATTAATTCAAATTAGATATCAATTTAAATATTTATTTCCACTCCACAATGTTCTTTACAGGTGAAGGTACATTTTTTAAATAACAGATCATAGATTTTTATTTGTAACTTAATGAATCCTGTTTACGATATAGACGGTTTTTTTACAGAATCTGGCAACGGAGCTGCGTCGCAGTAAGACGCCGCCACGAAGGTCACCAGAAGAGCGAGCTGTCCCCCGTCCCCCTTCAGCGCCCGTTCATCATGAGCGCACGCAGCATACTCCTCATCTATCCCCAAAGAAGGAGGCCTTCAATAACCTGCTGAATAAAGGTATTGCTGGTAAGTTTACTTTTGTATTTGTGATTATAAAATGTTTATCCATATACACGCTGGAATTTAATTCGCTCTTTTCCTTAAATGTATGTACTCAGACCATGCTATAGAATATTCGTAGAAGGACATATAAAAAATTGGATTTGTTTTATTATTTAGTGCCTCCTAAACTGCATGACGGCCGAAATGTCTATTTAACTGTACACACAGTGCTGAGTGCAATTTAAATGTTTCGTAGGCAATAAAACACCTGTTTTGTTCGATGCCGCAAAGCTTTTATTTAGAATTTAATTTGATAATACCTAGATTTAAGTTTTATATCATAAGTACTTTTTTATTGAGTTATATGGGAGCGTTCTATAGCATGGACTGAATACATACATTAAAAGAAAAGAACGAATTAAATTCCACCTTGTATGTTGTACGCTAAGCTTACATTTGAGTATTCGTCAGTTAGGGTTAGCGTTCAATAGTCTGTGTGTTTGTTGTTAGCGTTTGATAGAAAACATTGTAAAGCGAGCATCCATGATTCATAGATACATAGTATCTGTAGTGAGTATTCGGGTCGTGTATTGAAATCCGCGTTTTAGCAAGTTTTTTGACAGAATCTCTATAGCGTTCTGTTTAAAGTTGAAAATAGCTTGATGTTAAATTAGGTTTGCGCCTGATAATGTGTTAATTATGCGGGGTTTTTGTAGATTACGTGAAATATGGACATCAATTTTTTTAAATCTGGTAATTTCTTTAAAACATCTGTTCAGGTAATTAATTTCTAAACAAAATGGTTGTCAGTGCTGAAAATTTGGAGAACTACGTCTTAAAGTATCTTTTTTAGGGTGATTACAATGATTTTTTATTTTACCAATATTTATAATAATATTTAACTAAATTATTTTTAATTAAGTTTGGTTCGGTCATTCCTGTTTTTTTTTCTATTTGCGCAATTTTTTTCTAATAATTATTTTGACACATCATATCTAGTTGACAAGTGACAGTTGACGTCAGAAAGTGGTTTTTGTTGATTTTGGGCTGACACCGTGCCTAACGCTCGCTACGTACAATTTATGCTCGCGGGAACTATACAATAGGGGGAAAATAGAAAGACTTTCTAAACAAATGCTGAATCTTTATTACTGTATTGATTTTTATTAGTTAATAAAATTATGCACTGAATAAATATAAATAAACTGAACTCTTACAAGTTTGTTTAAGAAAATCTTTAAAAAGAAAACCTTGATTCGTTTCTCTAACAATATAAGCTTTAGGCGTAATACAGCATATTTATTATAAACTAGCAACGCCTTGTGGTTTTATCCGCGGATAAAAAGTAACCTATGTGCATTAACCCACTAATGAGCTATCTATACTCCAAATTTTATCCAAATCCGTCCAACCATTTGAGCGCGAAAGAGTAACAAACATCAATACATACAACCTTTCGCGTTTATAATATTAATAGGATAAATATTGTTTCATGTAAAAAATAATTTAAGTCATAATAGCGAGCGAAACCTGGCGAATCAACTAGTCATTTTATAAATGAGGCGACAACACTGAATATTATTCGTGGACACGCGCCGTCCCTTCTCGCCCTTTGTCTGGCTATCAAAGCTCATCTATCCGTTAATCTGATGCCATAATTGATTTATCTCTTACAAGGCCGGCCCTTTTACGTCTTGCATCCAAGAACTTCGATTGATTCTCACCGTTTAATTTCGATTTGACGAAGTTGTTAAACTACAGCAATAAAAAGCTTAGGCAACCATCGAGGCTGAAAAACGGTTGAATTCAACACAAATTTCAGATCTTCATGAAAAGCACCAAGTATTTACTGCTCATAAATACAACACATTGGCACTGGATGGTTTCTCGTATATTTATTATGGATCTAAACTTTTAGAATCATGTTTACCTGTTTATATTGACAACTAGATTCAATTTGTTAAACCAACTTTCTTTGAAACTCTATCTTTTCAAACGAATAACTACATCAGTCAATCAATATTAGTAAATACCTACTCATTGATATAAAAATTTACAACTCATAAAAATTTACTGTTAAGTAGCCTAGGACACTGACAGCCTTATTAATAAACACGAATTAGCATTAGACTAGTTACACCATCTTTTGTCTTTTCCAACCCAGCTAAATATTCCAGTAGCAAAAAAAGGACAAAAGCTGAAGTAACTAATCCGAGACTAATACCCGTTTATTAATAAGGCTGTTATTGCGCTTATGGCTGGTTCATTTTTAGTGCGGGATTTATGCATAATTGATGTATTTAGCCTCACTTCAATGCCTATATAATTTGGAGATTTCCGCTTCCTTTATACTGAGATGATAACAATGGCAGCCTCTGTGGTGTGGTGGTTGAGCAGGTCGGCTCATAACCCGGAGGCGGCGGGTTCGATTCAGCTTGCGAGAAGAAAAGAAGGCGCAGATACTTGTTCTGTGTCTGTGGGACCATGGTCCTCGTAGTTCCTGGGTCCCTAGACACACGGAATGCTAGTTAGGGTCCAGGATCTATGTATGATGTATGTGATCGTTGGGCGCTATTATTATTATTACTGCTATTATTAATAATAAACTGATGCATAATATTTATGGCAACATCTAGCCCCGAACTAAGAATAGTATGTACTACCAGATAACTGAGAGAATACTTAGATACTGTAAATACATACATAGAATGCCATAGGTATTTTTTGTGACTTATCCAAAGCATTTGATTGCGTATATCACGAAACCCTAATTTTTAAATTAAAGCATTACGGGGTTTGTGGGAAAGCTCTTGATCTTGTCTCTTCTTATCTTGGTAATAGAATTCAGACAGTTGAAGTTAATGGAGCAAGATCATCTGGTTCTATCACTAAAATGGGGGTCCCGCAGGGTTCAATACTAGGACCATTCTTATTTTTGGCCTATATTAACGATCTTCCATTTTTTGTAAAGAACCTATGTGATATTGTTTTGTTCGCAGATGATACGTCTCTTATTTTTAAGGTTGACCGATCTATTAATGATTTTGACGACGTTAACAAGGCAATTTCACTGGTTTTGAACTGGTTTACTAAAAACAATCTACTGTTAAATAGTAAGAAAACTAAATGTATTAAGTTTTCGTTACCTAATGTTAGGGGGTCTCCTACAAATTTATTACTGTATGGTGAGCCATTAGATTTAGTACAATCTGTCACGTTCCTTGGCATAACTATAGACTCTAAATTACAGTGGGGTCCGCACATATCAAACATTGCTGGTAGATTGAGCTCTGCTGCATATGCTGTGCGTAAAATCAGACAGTTTACTGATGAAGCCACTGCAAGATTAGTATACTTTAGTTACTTCCACAGTATTATGTCATACGGCATCTTACTGTGGGGTAAAGCCGCGGACATACAATCAATTTTTGTCTTACAGAAAAGAGCAATTCGTTCCATTTATAACATGAAATCCCGCGACTCTCTCAGGGAACGATTTAAGGAGATAAATATTCTTACAGTGGCTTGTCAATACATTTACGACAATTTGATGTACACTCGCAAAAACATTAGCTCTTTTCCCAGATATTGCGATATTCATAACTTTAATACTAGGAACAAAAATAAATTGAAAGTTCCAAGATTCAGACTGCAGAAAGTTAATGGTTCATTTATGGGAAACTGTATACGCTTTTATAACAAGTTGCCCGACGGTATCGAACAATTGTCAATGCGTAAATTTAAATTATTCATAAAGTCAAACTTAATGAAAAAAGCCTATTACACAATAAATGATTATGTGTCGGACAAAAAAGCTTGGCCTGAATATCCCAAGCTTAACGGTATGTAATCTTAGGTACTTTGCCTATTGCCTATTCCTATCTATAAATTCAGTTTCTATTTGTAATGTTTATAATAAGATAATCACGGTATTTTTCTTGCACCGGTGTGACGTGGTGGTTATTTTTGTAACATATTCATTATCTCAACTGTAATGAATTATATACATTGTAAAAGACAGTAGAAAGAAGACAAAAACACCACTGTAAAGTTTCTTGTAGCTTCTTCTTTACAGTTGTAATCGAAGCTTCGGATCAAAGTTTTCAATTCTGCATTGTGCCGGATTGCTTGCACCAGTAGTGAGAAAGAGAACTGCTTTTTTTTTCAAACTCATATATTGTAATGGGCTTGCTATATTATTTGACAATAAGCACTTTGTAATTTTATATGCTTAGTGAAATAACTTAATTTTAAGTACCTAGTATAATTTTGACTTGTAAAAGTGCTAAAATTAGCCTATTTGCAATAAATCTTTTGACTTTGACTTTGACTTTGACCTACAATATAACACCAAAACACAGAATTTCATCACACAAAAAACCGTTTGCCCTTGATGAGGAATCGAACCCACAACCTAAAGTTCATAAAGCAGGGTTACTACCAACTAAGCTATCGGGCCAGTCACAGATATCCCTAAATACAGGCACCTAATTCAACGATCAACAAGCGTCCTATAGCAGAAGAAATCCAAAACGCGAATCTATCGGCTTCCCATACAGCGGCGCATAATACCCGTTTATCCCCTACGTAATAATTTTCCATTCATTCTCCTCTCTTTATGAATCATAATCTCTAAATCTCCTCTGGTCGTCTCTCCTTGTCTGTTGAGTTGAAGTAGTTCGTGTCGTCTCTTTTTAATTCTTTTACCCCTTAAATCTAATCCGGGACATCCGTCTGTAAAAGCCCGTTTGGTTCGTAAGCCGGCGTGCACACGCAATCCTGTATGTAGTATACGCTACCGCCAAACTGAGAATAAAATATGTTCTGATCTTTGATCAGATCTGATTGCATCAAATAACATTTAAAAAAAAAACATAATGTAATGACAAAATAAATGAAAATTAACGCTAAAGTTAAATTTTTGAATTAAAACTTCTTTACGTATCTTTCACTTGGGGAGTAAACTGGTGAATGCGAGACAAATGGAAGGTGAAGTTGGTTCACGTAGATCTCCATTGACAACATAACCAAGTTAAAAATTTGACTATTTACAATTGTCAAGTTGGCAACATTTACATAATACATGACTACAAACAAAAAAAAGACTGGAGTTTTGGAGGGAAAGCGAAAAGGATCGCATCACCGCATTGTATTATTTCCAAAACTGGTGTTTTTCAGTGTTAGTGCATAAAATTGGTGGCGTGCTGGATTACAGGCATGAGTGTGGGAAAGTGATATAATGATGGTGAAACGTTTGTTTTCGTGTTGATTCCAAAACTCCATAGAAGCTTCTAGTAAAATTGCCACCATTTTACTAGGATATGCTTGACTAGACTATGACTTAGCTTGATGACTTGGACTGTGACTTAACTTGAGAAATTATCAAATACTTGACACTGGCTAAATACACAAAAGTGTGGAGCCAAAACAAAAACAAAAAAAATCAAAAACAAAAATATACTGGCTGATATAAACTAAATAAGTTTTAATCCAGTCGTGTCAAAGTACACTCGGTTTTATTTAGTAAATTTATCATTCGATTATCACCTGGACAAATCCAACATATGTTTTATTAAAACATCAAAAGAACTGCACTGTGTGTACAATTTATCAAGGCCCAGTGGCACCAATTCCCAACCTGGCTCAAATCGTCTGTAAATCATTATTAATTCCGAATCATCTACCGACGCGTCGCGCCGATCCGCGGCGATCCGTGGCGATTAGCGATTGCACAATGCCACTCGGATTATATCCGACGTCCGTAGAATATATATTTTTGTCAAATTGTACCTACGGTGTAGAGTTAGAGCATAAATTTGGAGAAACTGAAAAAATATTTATCGCAACATTAAATTTTTATTGGCACTAATTTAATATATGATCTATTTTGTCATGCAAATATCAGAAAAAACGTGCTGGAAACTATTGGCAAGTTTTTGTAGTAAAACTTCTTTACGCACGCTTAACTTGGGGGTTAAGCTGGTGAGGCGAACGAAAGTTGACAGTTCTTGGTTAACGTAGATCTCCATTGTCAACATAACAAAATTAATAACTTGTATTATTATGTCAGTATGTCCGGTAAAATGGCAATTTAAAACATTAACATTAAGCAAAGCAAAAACAAAGTTATACCGGCCGATAGATGGAGCTAAACTAAGAAAGTTTACTTCAGTCGCGTGGTCTAAAGCACACTCGTTTTTTTATCTGTCACAGTCTTGCATTTGATCACTATCTCATCTGATGGTAACTGATACTTACTGAGCTGAGCCAGAAAAACAAACCAGTAGTAGATTATAATTATATAATATTTAGGTAATATACCTATGGCTAAGTAATATGTAGTATGCATTGCCGGTAGCCAGATATAATTACCCAAAACAATTTTTTTAGTAATATGCATATTATAAGAAGAAAGCTACTTTAAAACTCAAACTTTATTTTCTAGAAACAATAAATAATGGAAAGGTAAGGTAGGACGGAAAACCAAATCATGACAGTTTGGTGCGAAATAATAATTATATTTAAAAAATACTCATAAATCTTTTATTTGCTGACGCTACTTCATACGAATAAGCTGGTTTTATACAGATAAGCCGATTTATATTTTTTATAGTGCCGTATAATACCTTTTATTTAGTTTGTAAGACATAACGCGTATGGTTAAGTATGATTTTATTGCTAAAATCAACGGGATCCTACAAAGATTGAATGTAAATTAATCTATAATTTCGAAGTTTATAGCGAACTGTAGACTTTTAAATAATAATATTTGACTAATCTAAACATACATCTCGTAGAAAAATTCAACAGCTTTTAGATTTTAATGGATTTTTTTACATTTGAATGAGTGAGATTGACTGACGCGATAGTATTTTATGGGTGTAGAATGGGAATAGCATGTAGGTCCTCATAAAATAATCCGGAGATTATAATCTATTATCAAAAACCCACTGTTTGCACACTTCATGATCACATTTATTAGTCTGTCTCCGCCGACGAGCTTTTTAATTGGTGTTATGATACGTGAGCTTCCGCCCGCGGCTTCGCCCGCGTGGCCTAAAAATTAGCAAAATAATTCAACCACCCATTTCGCCTTCTTAGGGGTGGAATTTCGATAAACCCTTTCTTAGTGGATATCTACACTTTACAAAGAACATACCCTCCAAATTTCAAGTTTCCAGGGACCAGCGGTTTAGGCTGTGCGTTGATATATAAGTCAGTCAGTTAGTCAGGACTTTGAATTTTATATGTATAGATGAATAAAAAAATATCTAATTTTATTTTCTATTAGATATTGACTTATTTCTATATACTGAGAATTGAGCTAAGTTAGTTATCAAAAAAATGGAATTTATTAAAGTTGCTGGGTTCAGCGGATTTCTTAAATAAGTAAAAGTAATTATAAAAACTATAAATAATAACGGCTTCGTGGTGTGGTGCTAGAGCAGGTCGGCTCATAACCCAGAGGCGGAGGGATCGATTCCCGCGGCATGACAAGTGTTTGTGCACAGAAAAAAAGCGCAAATACTTGTTCTATGTAAGGGTGCTGTGGGACCATGGTCGTTGTAGTTCCTGGGTCCCTAGACACAGGGAATCTTGGTTAGGGTCCAGGATCTATGTATGTAATAAAAAAATTAATAAATGACCATAAAATATTAAACTCTCATATTTTCAAAATAGGCTCTCCACGCGCTCTTAAATAGCACACACCACACAGTTTCTATTATTAACAGTAACCCCTCAAAATTACCAGATTTGAGAAATAAAATTTACCGAAAACATTAAAGCGGTCAATATTTCACACATTATAACTACAGACAAAAATCAGTCTTAAAATACTTAGTATAAGAAACCATATTAGTGTGAGTGAGTCGTATCTATTTTCCTATAAGAGTTCCTACTGTTGCTGTAACGTTACTGTGGAGACGAGGTGCACACGCGCTTTATCTTCGACCAACACGAGCTGATCTAGACACAGCTAATCCGGATAATCGCGTACCTAATCTTGCCGTGCTAGTGTGTGTACCTACGAGTTGATAATACAAATTGTCTATTCGTCTGTGATATACAGTTAATCATTGGATTTTAATGTTTTTTTAAAGTTCAATTTCTTTACGCGTGCTTGACTAGGGGAGTAAGCTAATGAATGAGAGGCGAATGGAAGTTGAAGTTGGTTCACGTAGATCTACATTGTCAACAAAACAAAATTAAAAATTTATATTATTATTTTGGTGTGTCCGGTAAAATGTCAATTTACAATTGTCAAGGCGGTGACATTAACATTAAACAAAGCAAAAACAAAGTTGAGCTAAACTAAAGAAACTTCAGTCGAGTGGTCTAAAGCAAGCTTTGCTTCAATTTTTAATTACTATACAATATAATTTAAACATGTAGAAATGATGATCACATAAAAATAAAAATGTAGGGACAATAGGATCTCTTCCAGGCAACCTTTGGATGGACAAAGATTCGAGACTCTATGAACATGGATTACACAGTACAATTAATTAGCATAACAGCAACAAGTAATTTTTTAATTACATGAGAAACTAAACTCGAACTCACGCAGGTAAAATCTACAAAAAATAACAAAACAAAATATAAAAAGAGAAGGAGAGTTGTTAAAGCAACGCATACATTTACCTTTTTCAACAGCTTTTGAACATTTTTCATACGTAAATCCATAATATCCCGACCTCACCCGTGCCTGCCTACAATCCAGATCCGCCGGTCGCGTAATCCGGCTTAGGCCAGATCCGCGTGTGTGTGCACACCCTATATTTGTATTGTCTCGACCTAGCGTGTGGTGACTGCCGCATATTTTGAACGATTTTAAAGTAGAATGATAAAATTTGCTGCTTACGATTTGGTATTTTGATAACTGTCGTATCTAACATTTACAATTGATATTAGTCATTTAAAATTTATATAAATGTCTTTTTGTGCCAAGCTCATGTTATTTTTGACTAACATTACTTACGGAATATTACAATATTAAGTATTATAAGTACTTCTAAAATCAGCTTCAACATAACGTATAGTATGAATTTATATTTTAATTCAATATATATATGATTTATTTACTTGATTATAATATCTTTAACTTTTGTAAGTTTATCAGTTGTGTAACTTAAGTATTCTGAAAGCCACTCCTTGTTCATCCTTTCATAAACAGTTTGGATTATATTTATCTTTTGGGTTGTCTGTAAAAATTATTTTAAGCAATAAGTCATACATTTCGTTATAAAATTACTGATTTTTCCTGATTTTTTTTGTATCTTTCTATCGTAACCACAAAAGTTATCTTCTATAAATCCATAGCAAGATATTCAGCGAAATCCGGATCCCAGTAATCCAGTCTGAGATACCCGGACGGTGGGCAGCCGCTTCCATCTAATCTCAGCTCATCCGGATGAGACTCTACTTAGTACTACGTGTGTGCTCTGCCTTAGCTCTACGACACGCTGGAACAAACAGTAAGGGCACTAATAAGAAACTGAATAGATAAAATATGATTATTCTCTTTTGCTTTTAATTAACGTTCAAGTTGGATGGTAAAGTTTATAATCGAGTCGATGCGAGCAAAGACCAATGTTTATTTTAAAATTAAGGAAGCTTGAGATGATGAACCTTTTATTTATTATTTACGGTACTAAAATCTTTCTACTATACTGTTTGTAGTTCATTCCGAATAAAAGATTGACAATTAACGCCACTGACTATCGTACTTAGATCATTAAGTTACACGTATAAGTCGGTTCAGGTAACTCCTTACTGTTTATATGTTGTATCCTCACGTCGTTCCTCAGCTCTTTGTTCGGATACGGACTTCGAAGTCTTATTTGGACGGATTTGGTTATTCCCAATAATACGAAATGAAATGAAGGACTGCCTCTGTGTGCGTGTAGATAAATACATTTCTAGAATCATTGCATCACGGAACTAATATTTAAAGTACATAGTAACATCATAATTTTGCTAACTATAAATGTAGTCTTACTGACTGACTGTTACTTCTTACTTGAATTAAACATGAAATGCTAAAAGAAACTATTTTTGATTCGTTTTTTATTTAATCTTCAACGAAGCATCGCGCTTGTCGGGGGCTTATCTGTAGGATACGTTCCGGAGTGGGGGGGCTCCTCCATCAATCATCTCGAGATAATCTCGTGCACTTCAGCCCAATTTGAGGCATGCATTCAGCTTAACGCACACGAACAAACCCACACTCACACATATAACAGTATCATTCGGAAATCAAAATGAATTATTGCACGTGTGTGCGTACCTCGTATCATAACGCAAATCCTTCACGATTATTCTTTTGTGTGTGACTTTATAATTTTGTTAATGCCGCGTCTACACGGCTGTGTGCGTGGACTCGTGGAGTAATCCGTCGGCAACAACAGAGGCGCAATCAGCTGAGCCGGTGATCAATTGATAAAAAATCGTGGCGGTCGAGTTGTGTGGACAAATACGTAGTCGGCAGCGTGGTTACGGATGATCCGGACCATTTGTCAAGATTAGGCTTACGGGCCAGCGCGGATCGGCCTATAGCTGCGGACCGCCTTTGCCCCGCGTCTTGAGCCGTCGAGGCAGAACTGGTTTCAATCGATTCAGATTTATCTGTGCTTGAATTCGCTTTGCTGTAAGTCAAGGTACGTGACAAAACTGTCACGCCTTATCTTATTTAATGACGACATAATTACTGTTAATTTTTATTTAAAACTAGTTGCGCCCCGCGGTTTCACCCGCGGTAAAAAGTATTTTAATTATTTGCTCATCCCACGGGAACATTTCATTTTTCCGGGATACAATGTAGCCTATATGTTAATCCAGTGTATAGGTTATCTAGGTATCGAATTTCATCTAAATCCATCCAGCTGTTTGAGCGTGAAGGAGTAACAAACATACACACATACAAACTTTCGCCTTTATAATATTAGTGTGACTAATACACTTCTATTATTTTGTATACTAACCTATAGGCTACCTACACGTTAAATGGATAACTAGATATTTGTGGACATTTCACACAACGCCATCTAGCCCCAAACTAAGCAAAGCTGGTACTATGGAAACCAGATAACTGATACAATACTTATATGCTTTTTGTTTGTAAATACATATATAGAATACAATACAATATAACACCTAGACACAGAAAAAAACACTTATATTCATCACACAAATGTTTGTCCTGGGTGAGAATCGAACCCACAACCTACAGTTCAGAAGGCAAAGCTACTACCAACTGAGCTATCACGCCAGTCAATTTGTCATTATAATGCAAAGTTAACATTTTTACTGGCTTTCGATGATCTTAAAACCCTATACTGTATTATATGAATTTACAGTTAATTAACCTTGAGAAAACCAAACAAAAACGAATAGTGTAGCAATTTTTGATTTGTATTCATACAATCCACCTAAAATACTTACACAAAGATATCATAGTCCTAATTGTTTAGAGCATCGTAAAAACCATAGAAGTGAGCGGCAAAGGGCTGGTTCCCTCTAACCAACCCCGTCTGGCTGGGCTTTAGGGACCGTGCCCTTAACAAAATCTTAATCCCTACAAAGGGTTAGTAATATCATCTTATTAAACTGGCAAGAAATAAAGCCTTAATTCAAGGCGCTTCCTTTAAATTATGGCTTAGAGATGTTTTATGACTTAGATAATTGATTTTATTAGTTTAAGTTCGAGATAGTAGCAAAATTTTAAAGTAGATTGCTCATAAATAGGGTAGAAGTGACTGATAACTATTATTTATGTTATCTTTATCTTATTTGATTTTTTTTATTTTATTACATACACAAAAGAACAGGGCTTTGTCGCTGTACGGCCACATCGCCAGATCGGTTGACATCATAATCAGTTCTATGTTCTACGCAAATTTTTAAGCAATTTGTACATTAACAGCCTTATTACACGAACTAGCTTTAGACTAGTTACACCATCTTTTGTCTCTTTCGATCCAGCTAAATATTCCAGTAGCAAAAAAAGGACAAAAGCTGTAGTAACTAATCCGAGACTAATACCTTTATTACCTTTATTAATAAGGCTGATAGGGTTCTTCAAGATAATAAAAAATTGCGTAATTTCACTAATTTTGACAGCTGTTCATAAAAGATTGGTAATTTGTTGCGATTAGTACTTGGATGAGTGACTGCTAAGTAATATGATTGATGGACGTTTCGGTCCCGCTTGTGATAAGGCTGATTTTATGTTAGGTACTTCTTAAAGTCGTATATAAAAGCTTACATCTATCGTAGGTATCTAGTTCGACAGTTTAGACAGCCTCTGTGGTGTGGTGGTTGAGCAGGTCGGCTCATAACCCGGAGGTAGCGGGTTCGATTCCCGCGGCAGGACAAGTATTTGTGCACAGAAGAAAAATGTGCAAATACTTGTTCTGAGTCTGGGTGTTGTGGGACCATGGTCCTCGTAGTTCCTGGGTCCCTAGACACAGGGAATCGTAGTTAGGGTCCAGGATCTATGTATGTGATCGTTGGGCGTTATTATTATTATTAGTTATGTAGATGGATAAAGTGTACGGATAGCATAAAAAAGTGTCAACAATTGCATTGATTGCATGAGACGTGGAGTTAGCATTTTAATGTAAAGTTTATTAATTTAAATAAGTGGTGTATACAAAACTAACTAAAGTAACTAATGTATTTATATATTATATTTAACACATGAACAAAAAATAGTTTGAAAACTATTGTGAGTATGACACATTATTTAAGATAAAAACGGCTAAGCTCAAGTTATTTAATAAGAAAAAAAAAATTAAACGTTATGTCTGATAGCTCATTTGTGGACTATGGCAAGATTTCTAACATGTAATTCATAACATCCTTGCTTCCAAACTGATCCTCGAGTCGGAGACAAATCAAAGCAGCTGCGTGCTGGATGTCGCAGTAATCGCGTCGCGTATGCAGAAACATAAATTTAGTTTCGATCGTCCGTTCGTGGTCGGTAATCGCGTTCAGTGCAGACGAGCCTTTAATGTATGCTTGTGGCTTAGGGATGGCCTTAACAATCAAAATCTTTTACTGTACTAATTATTTTAATCACACTAATATTATAAAGGCGATAGTTTGTATGTTTGTTTGCGTGTATGTGTGTATGTTTGTTACTCCTTCACACTCAAACGGCTGATTGGATTTGAATGAAATTCGGTACCAAGATAGCTTATACAGTGGATTAAAATATAGGCTACATTGTATCCCGGAAAAGTGAAATGCTCCCGTGGGATGAACAAATAATTCAAGTACTTTTTATCCGCGAGTGAAACCGCGGGGCGCAATGAGTAGCAGCTAAAACAATGTTTTGTTTATTATTTACTTTTTGTTACAATTTTTGTGGTAGTCTTGTTGGTAGTATTAATATGAATGAGGAGTAAGCGATATCTTATAAGAGTTTTTACCGACATCAAAATTGCATGGTATTTATTTATTTGTTTTGTTGTACTGAAATACTTTACATTTTACAATAATCACAAAATAATTGTTTTTTATAGATTTTTTATTTTTTTTATATGACTTGTTATTAAGTCATTTTTAATATTTTGCTTTTTTTATGCGCTAAAAACTTGACCACACTAAAAAGTAAAAAAACCGAAGCATACACAAAGGAATTAGAATACCCCTCATTTTTTATCTGACAACCCTAGGGATAAAGGTACAACCACACGCGCGGACTTAGACCACTACCGGTGTATCTCCTGAGATCTGATAAGATTCAAATAAGGGATTAGAGCGGGACGCGACGAGGATTTGCGAATACCACCTGTGGGTGTGAGTGGGATAGACAATGGGATTATCTGCTGACGGACCGAGCCAACTGCTGCTGTGTTATATGCTTATATGCGTATTTATAGTAAGTAGTTATAAATTTGGATTTAGGTATTAGGATTCGGGTTTATATTTTTGGAGAATGACGTAATATATATATTTTTTTTTAAGTTAAGGGATGACGCGACGAGCTAACCGTTCGCCTGATGTTAAGTGACACGGCAGCCCATATCAGTTGCAGTGTCACTCGGAACTCTAAAGTATAGAGTTTCGCGTGACACTGCACTGCGCACGTCATCCTGAGACATCAACACAATCTAGTAACAAGATTACTAGACTGTGAGATCAGGTCATAAAGTCTCATTTGCCCAGTAATTTCACTAGCTACAGTGCCCTTCAAACCGGAACACAGTAGTGCTTTCGCACTACTGCTTGGCGGCAGAATAACTGGCAAAGCGGTGGTACCTACCTAGACGAACTTTGCAGAAAAGTCCTACCACCTAGTAAATAGTAATAGTATATTATAGGTTATGTGTAATTGAGGACCAGATAAACGTATAAAGTAGCTTAGTAGTACGTAGAAACAATAATTATGTTTAAACTACCCTCGATTATGGTATAAGTAATGAAAACTTTTAATTTTTTACATATTTTACTCAAAGTTTAAAAATGCGGTCTTTAGCTTGTAAAACAAACTCTCATCAATAGGCTGTGTCAATTAGGGTGAACATAGAACACGCTATTCACGCAATTTTATTACATATAGGACATTACATATACTATATGTAATAAAGACTAAAATATCACACTAATATTATAAAGGCGAAAGTTTGTATGTGTTTATGTGTATATGTTTGTTACTCCTTTACGCTGAAACGGCTGAATGGATTTAAATGAAATTCGGTACCAAAATAGCTTATACACTAGATTAACATATAGGCTACATTTTATCCCGGAAAAGTGAAATGTTCCCGTGGGATGAACCAATAATTAAATTACCTTTTATCCGCGGGTGAAACCGCAGTCGCAGCTAGTAGTACATAAATATTAAGATAACAGTTTAAAATTAAAACTAAATAAAGCAATGCAGTAGGAAAAACTTAATCTTCTTAGATTACGCCTACTAGTACGCAAGTATGCACGTGCCCAAAATGCTGGAGGCAATGCCTTGTTGAATGGCAATGCTTAATCTTTGGGCTAGAGATCAGCATTTTGGTCACGTTGAAAAATATATATTGTGCAAAATCTTAAATCGTTTGTGGGCAGAAACGGGTTCTGCGTAGGTTGCAACCTATATAACTATAGGCCTTCAGCATGTCCGCACCGCGCCGTGTCTGGAACAAGAATGATCCGTAGCACAGCAATCGATCCCTTTATATAGCCAGACAGGTAGGGACGCCATGACAGTTGCCGGTGCTGCCACTGTAATAAATTTAAAACCACCACAGGGTAAATTACGGTGCTCGATCGCTGTGCATAGAGTTTATAACTTGACGTAGCCGCCGTCACGGCCATACTGACGTGCGTGCGTCCTCGTACGCTTAGCTTCACTTTGTACCTGGTGAGGGACATAAGTATCAGTGTAATTGCTCGTTCATCCTGACAATTAAATGGAGTTAAACTTGGAGTCTAAGTCAAAGTCAAAACATTAGTTTTCAATTTGATTAGTCAAAAGTATTTTAACCTTCCAGTCATCGTCAGGGTTAACCCTTCAGGACCATTAGTATACCTTCATTTATAAAAAATGGACCGAATAATGCTAACCGGATAGATATCCCTATAGCAACCAAAAATCATCATTCCTACATTTTTTTAATGGACCAATTAGTGCTAGACCGGATAGATATCCCTTTAGCAACCAACAATTTTTTTTATGGACCATTAGTGCTAGTCCGGATAGATTATCCCTTTAGCATTCAGACACATTTTTTTGTCATCATTCTTACATTCTTTCTTTTTTCCTTTTTATTCTCTTTTTTCAGTTTTTTTTTTCTCTTTTTTTTTAACTTTTTTCTTACCCTTTTTTTCTCTTTTTTTTTTCTCTCACGGATCATTACTTTTTTACCATAACTTTTATTATCTTTTTTTTTTTCACTGGTCCGGGTTAACCCTGCAACTAAATTTGATATTAGTATCACCCGCCGTCACGTCATCATTCACGTCACGTCACGTTTCGCGTTGCTTGAAAAATGGACCGAATAATGCTAACCGGATAGATATCCCTATAGCAACCAAAAATCATCATTCCTACATTTTTTTAATGGACCAATTAGTGCTAGACCGGATAGATATCCCTTTAGCAACCAACATTTTTTTTTATGGACCATTAGTGCTAGTCCGGATAGATTATCCCTTTAGCATTCAGACACATTTTTTTGTCATCATTCTTACATTCTTTCTTTTTTCCTTTTTATTCTCTTTTTTCAGTTTTTTTTTTCTTTTTTTTTTAACTTTTTTCTTACCCATTTTTTCTCTTTTTTTTTTTCACTGGTCCGGGTTAACCCTGCAACTAAATTTGATATTAGTATCACCCGCCGTCACGTCATCATTCACGTCACGTCACGTTTCGCGTTGCTTGAAGAGTGATGTAGAAATGGGCAATCCCACTTCTGATGTGGGCAGGAAACGGGTTCTGCGTAGGTTGCAACCTATATAACTATAGGCCTTCAGCATGTCCGCACCGCGCCGTGTCTGGAACAAGAATGATCCGTAGCACAGCAATCGATCCCTTTATATAGCCAGACAGGTAGGGACGCCATGACAGTTGCCGGTGCTGCCACTGTAATAAATTTAAAACCACCACAGGGTAAATTACGGTGCTCGATCGCTGTGCATAGAGTTTATAACTTGACGTAGCCGCCGTCACGTTCATTTTAAGATTTTTGTATTGAGTTTGAAGAGTTACGCGTACGTACGTAGGTACATTAATAATAATAATAATAATAATACGTGTGGACATCTCACACAACACCATCTAGCCCCAAACTAAGCAAAGCTTGTGCTATGGGAACCAGATAACTGATACAATACTTAGATACTTTTTGTTTGTAAATACATACATAGAATACAATATCACACCCAGACACAGAACATACACCTATGTTCATCACACAAATTTTTGCCCTGGGTGGGAATCGAACCCACAACCCACAGTTTAGAAGGCAGAGTTACTACCAACTGAGCTATCGGGCCAGTCAATATCATATCAATATCATATAGCCAGTCAATAACACATACATATGGTGTTACGTAAGAACGAGTACATACGTGCCTAATGCGTGCCTGTGACGCAGCATCCGTCATTGTCCTCTTAAACTTCGTACCTTCAGTCGTTCACTAGTTTACCGAAATATTTGCGTATATTTCAGTAGTAGGATTACCGTAAGCCGGGATTGGGTTGAATCCTTGTATCCGGGATTTGCACGTGCCGTCCTCGTAAAGGATTTCCAAACCGTAGTCCTTTTTTACACGTTTTTTATTTATATTCCATATAAGTATATGGTTTTCTTACAACTATCTGATAGTATTATCATGGATCAACCTAAAGTTTTATACTCCTGCCCGGTGACGCTGCAAGATCGGCAAAGACCAACAAAAAATAAAAAAAGGTTTTTTACTCTACTTAAATTAACTGAATTTCAATTATATTAATTAAGGACCTAGATTAAAACATTTTTATATATAAACTATGTATTCCATAAGCAATACATAAATACTTTTTTTAATTCATAACTTTTAAACCAAAACCGATTTAGCACATTGAGACGCGCGCTTTATTTTTATTAGGGTTATTACGCTCCCTAATGCGGTACATCAAAAAAGAACGAAACTCAATCAGCGTTCAAATTTTTATTCTTTTTTTTCGTTCCGCCGAACTAATCCGTCAGCTTATCTTGAGCTTGCAGTAGAAAGCTAGAGTGGCAAGCTTTTTATAGAAAAATCACTTTTAACGTTATACATTTAAGATACGATTTCGTTTGTAGACGTCATCGAGGGGTTCAGAGTGTTAGTCAATGAACCTTGCGGACAAAACCGCGACCTACCATACCCCTGTGTTACATGTGAGTTGTCAAATTTAACTAAAACACTTTTAGTTTTACTTAAAGTAAGTAAAGCAAGAAAAAAAACGAGTTAGGAGCTCTTAATTGAAGAGGTGAGAACAAAAAGGGTTTAACTAATTTTTTTCACAAAATGACTTATGGGTATCGTTGGATTCAGCGTGAAATTATCTACAATAATACATTCTCAATACACTGAAATGAGGCTTAAATTTCGAGATTTTGAGTCTAAAAACGATTTACCTGTTACAGGAATACAGTTCGCTAAACATTATTATATTTATTTTATTATATTTTTACAGTAATTGTATGAATTAGCACTATATTTAGTATTTTAAAATAGAATTAAAACATTTTCAAGCAACTGAAACTTACATAAACCTTTTCTATTACCTTATAAGCACTCTACATTATAATGACGCCGTTGAAGTTTAAAGTCAATTTTCTCGAAACTATAAATTTGACAGTTAAACCCTTTTTTATTCTCAACCCTTCAATTATGTTATCCGCAAACAGCTTACCAGAATATACGTGAGTACTACCTTATACAAATCATGTCCAAATACCAAAGACCAATTTTTAAGTGCATTTTCACTACTTTTCGATTAAGCTGTGTACAAAGTTATCGAAAGTCGTCATTCAGCGCTGTACGTCCGTCGGCCGCTCGTTACGTGCGATATAAATATTTTATTCCGGGATAAAGCCCGGCCGGAGTATAATCCCGCGTGGCCGACTACAAAAAGAGATAAGCTCCTAGTACGATTAAGTGTTGAGTTTTTGTACGATTTTCTGGTCATTGTACGAATTTATTTTATTAATCTCGGTTGCGTGGCTGTGTGGGTGAAAGATAAAATGTATAAAAATGATTCGAATAATCTTCATCAAAGATTAACGATTATTTTAATTGGGATTAGCTTTTTGCGCAATAAAAAAGGGAAATTTTATATAAGTCGTAGGTACTTTTTGACTGGCCCGATAGCTCAGTTGGTAGTAACCCTGCCTTCTGAACTGTGGGTTGTGGGTTCGATTCCCACCCAGGACAAACATTTGTGTAACGAAAATCGATGTTTTTTCTGTGTCTGGGTGTTATATTGTATTCTATGTATGTATTTACAAACAAAAAGTATCTAAGTATTGTATCAGTTATCTAGTTCCCATAATACAAGCTTTGCTAAGTTTGGGGCTAGATGGCGTTGTGTGAGATGTCCACAGATATTATTATTATATTATCTAAATTTGTTAAGTCAAAAGTACGACTGGAGAGTATTAGTGTGTGTATTCCTCTTAACGCCCTGCAATGGCTGAATTAATTTAAATTAAATTTAGATCTAAAATAGCTCGATAGAACGCGGACGAAACCGCGCTGCGCAGCTAGTATTTCCATAAAACTTATATTTTATAGTTCCTGAGTCCCTAGACACAGGGAGTGTTCTAGTTCGGGTTCTAGTTCTAGTTAGGGTCCACGATCTATGTATGTGATCGTTGGACGTTATTATTATTATTATTTATGTAAAAGCAGTAAAGATAAGAAAATACTGCGGGTAGGTACCTATTCCTGATTCTTTCTTCGCCCACTTTCTTATTAAATTGATTGCATCTATCTAAATAGAGTTGATACATGCGTATCCATTACTCATATTGCGTATTGACATTACATCCCTTCAAAGGAAGATCGAATAAAATATCGCCGTAATTACGTGTACCTTTCCATTGATCTGTTTAGGTTTTGTTTACCACAGAGTCGACACGTTTGATGTATGTTTCGACTTATCCAATAATATTAATGCCTGAAAAGGAAGGACCTCACATTATGCCAAACGTGGAAAAGAAGGTTGGTAACATACCTGTTCATCGGGAAACTTTCCCAAAGACTTGGGAATTTATGTCCACGAATTAATTATTACTTTTTAGGGTTCCGTACCTCAAAAGGAAAAAGGAACCCTTATAGGATCACTTTGTTGTTCGCCTGTCTGTCAAGACCCTTTTTCTAAGGAACGCGTGAAGCTGAAATTCATATATCAAATACTCAGGTCACTATCCTTTAGAGCTGTGAAAAAATAAATTTTCTATGCCAGATTTATACTGCAAATTTTTGACACTCGCAAGGGAATCGAATCCTACAGGGTTCTTCTCGTGAACTCAGAATCTTGAAACATAGTACGAAGCAACGTCTTATAGTATTCATAAAGGAAAAATTGCGAAAAGCATACACTTTCAATTAAATCATAGAAACAAAAATATTTTAATAATTTTAAACTTACTACCACTTTCAAACTTTTCACACTGTAATGTTATGGATTTCATTTAGCAATAAAAATACCACAACTTTTACTTATATACTTACAGGTTTGTACGGAACTCTCGGTGCGCGACTAGCACTTGACCGTTTTTGATATTTGTTGCTAATTATTACGAGAAAAACTCACTTTAGTAATTAAATACATAGGTAAATATTTTATAATATTGATATGATATTTCCCTTCAGACCGAGTAGTGAGGCGCATATTGTGAGAGAAATACAAGAATTAGTTATTTAAAAATATTTTAGTTGCATGCAGTTTTAAACACGACTGTCCGTGCCGCAATTTGAAGCTCGATATTCGTTCCGCCCGCTCCCGCTTATGCCGGATTTCAATAGAGTATAATCTCGCCCTAATGAATCTCCGATCCGGATTACCACGGGCCCCTATATAATGGCTGAACGACGGCCACTGCAAACGAGCGGGATTAGTTTAGAAAAACTTTGATTAGTCGAGTGCATCGTGTTTCATTAGAAGCCGCAATTATAGCAATAAAAGCGGTAGTGGGTATTTCTTGTCTATTTAAGTTAAACTTTTTTGGGCACATATTTTATGTTTTTAATATAGTTCCTTATGTTTTATATATTAAGTATTTGGGTGTGTGTTATATTATAATTTACCAAGGAAATGGACATTCGTGTCAGACAATTGCAGACATCTGAGTCCACCCAATAAATCGTAAAAGGCGCAGGACACTCGGCTAATCCCATTGGCGGGCATTAGAGCGGCTTTGTACGGACAGATCGCGCTCGCACGCCGAAATTACCTAGCAATTGGTAGCCGCGCCGAATTGCCTGCGGGCTCAGGCTAAATCGGCTGCAGACACTTTTATTGCCCCGGCGACGCGCTCAAATCCCGCTGACCCGCGCTCGAGCCGATCCCGGCCTTCGTTTTATCCCGGCCCCGCTTAATCCCGGATTTGACGTCGCTTAATCCGTACCCGTGTTGGATATCGCGTCGACACAGCCCTCGCCCGCACTCTTGTTTCTATACTCGCCTATTGATTTCGGATTTTACGCTACACCTTCATAAAAGCTAACGTAAACAAGGTGAAATTGGAACTTTTGTTTATTACCTCGAAATGACTGCGTCATTGTAGCGAAATTAATACACTTTATTATTCTTCAATGAATTAATTCGTTCGAGACAAAATTAATCCATTACTATCAATGTGATGCGGGATTACGTATCGTGAAATGCATCGTCCGGATATATTTTGAGCTCAATGATATAAAATTGCATGCAAAAAATGATGAGATTAATTTGAGTTTTCATTGGATGGTGCGTTATGCGAAAAATTGAGCGGCCGGGAAGCAAATGAAAATGATCGCCTCGTATAATTTCATTCTCGTAGGATTGTCGTTCGGAAAATGAACTACTTACTACGAGTAGGTATTGCGAAATATATTCGAATATTTATTGTCGGGAAAGCGGTCCGGTTCGGTCAGACTGATTCCTAATGGACGATAAAGTAAGTATTTGCATAAAACATTACCAGAATGCAGCAGACCGGTAAAAGATGACGTTATTAAATGTACATTTCACGTTGATAGTGAACATTGGATTTACTGATATTCATAATTAGATTTCGGTGCCGCGTTTAGAAGCCAAAATTATATTTGATAGTAAAGTGAATGAATAGTCGCTTATTTCCCCATTTTGATAGGATTATAGTTTCTAGTGCATTTAGAGCACTTCGCGCGGTAAAATTAATTACTAAATCTGTGTCTGTCTACGTTCTCTAAATACGATTCGTTTCAAAGCCTCTGCTATCATTTTAACGGGCAGATTTACCCTTCCTTTTTGTTTGTTGAGTTAGACTAATACTTCACTAGTGTACTGCATTCTAGGGTATTGGTATACAAGGTGTAATTTAATTCGTTCTTTTCCTTTAATGTATGTATTCAGTCTATGCTATAGATTGGTCCCATATAACTATATAAAAAAGTACTTATGAAATAAAACTTAAATCTAGGTATTATCAAATTTAAATTCTAAAGAAAAGCCTTGCAACATTGTACAAAGCAGGTTTTGGAAATGTTTCGTAGGCAATAAAACATTGCCTACGAAACATTTCCAAAGCACTCAGTTGGTGCCCGTGCTGTGTGTACCGTGAAATAGACATTTCAGCTGTCACACAGTTATTTTAGGAGGCACTAAATACTAAAACAAAACCTATTTTTTTACCTTTACCCTGGTACGATTATTCTATAGCATTCTTTTTTACTTCAAACTTGTCTAGCATTTGACCACGCTCTCACCTGATGGGAAGTGACGACGTGATCGAAGGTGTAGCATGCTAGCCAAGTAAATGTATGTATTGTAATAATACTCCAAGGGTCCGGTTCACAATAACGTTTATTACATGGAATCCTTAGGTGTAACGCTTGGCACTTGATATGTAACACCACGAATCACCAATATTAGACGCTGGCTCCAGATACCCGAACGACACTGACTGTGGCCTCGGACCAACTGGCTACCGACACCCTCCCTTCTCCTGTCGTTACCTCACCTTCCCCGATGTCCCGCCATTCTTGGCTAACGTCAGTGTTGTTCGCATCCGGTAGTCAGTTTCATAGCCAATATAGCCATTTTATACAAGCCAGTTATATTGTAACGGAAATGAAATACAAAACTATTTAAATAATTTAAACGGCAAAATAATAAATGGATATAAATTTATAGGATATAATTTAGAAATAAATAAAATAGATCTAAAGAAAACCTAACACTCGGCCATGCTGATAGAGTGTATGTCCTCATACACTGATATCATCATTTTAAACCTAACACTTGGTCACTTTATCATTATTATTGTATATATTACGCAATTATAATTTTACTATAATTGACATGATGAAAATACAGCGATCAATGTGGTAATTAAAAAATAATGGCAAGATGAAGACGAATTACACATAAAACATTATTTGCAGGCTCGCAATATGAATAATTATATCACTTCTGATGTTTTCCACTGTTCCCGACATCATATGCCGGTGCCGACATCATTTGTCGGATCTTTTAAACATCTTCTTTTTTTTATAATTATCATAGATCACTGCCGAATGATTTTCATCATTGCCAGCATCATTTGCCAGATCTTTCTAATCATCGGATCTTATAAATTATTATTACTGCCGATATCATTTATCGGTGCCAGCATCATTTGCCAGATCTTTTCATCTTGACCGACATCGTTTGCCGGTGCCAGCATCATTTGCCAGATCTTTTCATCTCTACCGACATCTTTTGCCGGTGCCAGCATCATTTGCTGAATCTTTTGACGACTTAATGAAATATGATAATTATTCATCTAGTATTTACTCACATTAAAATTACATAATCATCAGCATCATTTGCCAATTTTTATAATAAGTCATTCATTAAATATGACTCCAACTTCAAATTGTACTTTGTATAATCACCATATTTTACATATTGAAGAAAGGATACATTAATCGAAATTATTTTATGCTAGGACAATATTTAATTTATATACTTAATATTATTCAATTAGTTACTCATTTTAGTTTTAATTAAGCTTAAGCACACATTTCCATACTATTATCATTACATCATTTACCTGAATTAGTTTAATCTATGTTGGCTACATCGTGATTATTAACGAAACCCATTATTTCATAATCGTTAGGCTCTTCATCAATATTATCATCGTCATCATCCGATTCATTTTCGTTAACATTAAGGGCTGCAATATGAACCCAAGGCAACATACGGCTAGCGGCAACGGTAGTTTTACGTTTGTTTTTCGTACTAGTAAGCCCTGGAACCGCAGTGACCTCATACCGATCATTTCCCAAAACTGAAGCTACACGATAGGGACCCACATATGGTGGAATGAGTTTTTTACTCTTTCCTTCGTTATTAAATGACGTCTTTGTGATTTTAACTAAATCTCCTTCGCTATAGATACGAGCTGGACGCCTACCTTTGTCATATATACGTTTTTGGTTAATCTGTTCCTCATCAATCCTATCCTTAACCTCATTTCTAATATCTGTAACTGTAGCGTTTTCACAAGTTTTCTGTCGTATTTCATTAAGAACAGGGTTGACCTCGCTATTCATGTGTGTACCAAACATTACTTCTGACGGTTTCCTTCCAGTAGTCTTTTGAATACTATTATTTAAGCCCCATTGGATCCTACCTACTTTCTCATCCCAACATTTTTCATTGTCGTTCATGTTCTGGGCTGTTAGGGAACTAAGTATCGTCCTGTTATAACGTTCTACCTGTCCATTTGATTGCGGGCTAGCAACGGCGTTAAGGATGTGTTTGATTTTTCGTTCTCTACAAAATCTCTTAAACAGGTGTGATGTGAAACACGTACCTCTGTCACTAATCATCCGATCTGGTGTCCTAAATGTGTCAAAAATGTTTTCTAAGATGTCAATTGCACTCTTTGATTTTGTATTTCTGACGGGTTTAATAAATACGAATTTTGTGAAAGCTTCTACACAAACTAAAAGGTAAGAATTTCCCTTTTTTGATTTTACAAAGGGCCCAAGATGGTCAACGTGAACTGTATGGAAAGGCACTTCAACTTTAGCAATTGGATGCAAATGCCCTTCCGAGTTGGTCGATTGTTTTTTAGCATAGGCACACTCGAGACATGCGCTTACATATTTTTTTACAAATTTTGCCATTTTCGGAAACCAGTAAGTACTTTTAATTCGATCCAACGTTTTCTCTACTCCGAAATGACCAATGTCATCATGGTTCATTTTGCATAGTTGCCATCTTGCCCCCTTTGGTACTACCCATCGTAAATTAGCTTTATCACCTTCAATGAATTTGTATAGTTTATTATCTTTAATTAAATAATTGTCATTAATATATTTTAATTTTTCAGCATCAACATCAGTAGTCAATATGTCTCTTATCCTACGAAGTTCAGAGTCGCCTAACTGCAACGTAAGTAACCAATCCTCGCTATTTATGGTCATGACCATAGGGTACTGGTCAGGCTCCACAATGTCAACTCCAGTTATAGGATTACGGGATAACGCGTCCACGTGAGACATTTTGGTGCCCGGTCGGTACTCTATGGAACACTGGTATTCTTGCATTAATAGCCACCAGCGTGCTATTCGCGGGATAAGATCTCTCTTTGTAAATGTAGTGCGCAATGCTCCGCAGTCGGTGATGATTTTAAACTCTTGTCCTAATAAATACACTCTAAACTTTTTTAGAGAACAAATCACAGCCAAGGTTTCCAACTCGTATGAGTGGAAATTTTTCTCCTCGGGGGACGTTTGACGACTATAAAAAGCTACCGGTCTAAATGGTTCATTCGCATTAGATCTTTGCATCAACATTCCCCCAATCCCAACTTTGCTGGCATCCGTGTGCAGTTCAGTATCAGCTAAAGGATCGTATATAGCCAATATCGGCCTAGAAATCAACCTCTCTTTTAAGTGATTAAAAGCATGTTCCTGTTCATCAGTCCAAATAAATGGTGCATCCTTTTTGAGTAGTTTGCTCAAAGGATTAGAAAGTTGCGCAAAATTATGTATGAACTTTCTAAAATAGCTTACTAACCCTAAGAATTGGCGTACCCCATGTTGATTAGTTGGTTTTGGAAAGTTCTGGACACTTTGTATCTTTTTGTCTCCTGGGCGTACGCCGTCTGCGCTAATCTCGTAACCTAAATAGTCAATCTTATCACACAAAAACTCGCACTTGGCAAGATTAAGGGTTAAATTAGCATCGTTAAGCAGTTGCAGAATCTGTTCCAGCCTTTCTAAACATTCGTCTACATTCGTTCCGTAAATTAAAACGTCATCTATATAAGCAGTTGCCTTAGTAAACCTAGCAGAACCCAAGACCTTGTTCATCATGCGTTGAAAAACTGCCGGGGCATTTGCCAAACCGAATGGCATACGATTATATTCGTACTGTCCATCCGGCGTGACAAATGAAGTAAGAGGCTTTGACTGTTCGGAAATTGGGATTTGGTAGTACCCAGATGCTAGATCCAGGGTAATAAAACAAGCTTGTCCAGATAGGCGAGCGATTTCATCCTCTATGATTGGCATTGGATACCTTTCTTTGATGGTGACAGAGTTTAACATTCTGTAGTCTACGCATAGTCTAGGCTTACCATCCTTTTTCCGCACTAAAACTATAGGGCTTGCGTATTCAGAAACCGATTCCCTAATAATATTAGCTTCTAGCATGTCATCAATCATCTTTCTTACCTTCTCTCTCTCAGTGTGTGCTAATCTGTATGGCCTATAAACTATAGGATTCTTATTGTTTACCTCAATATTCATCTCGGCTACATTAGTACAGCCTAACTCCTTGAGTGAAGACGCAAAACAATGTTTGTATTTCTTTAGTAAACAAACGAGCCTATTCTTATCAGATTCAACAACAGTATTTCCTACATGTATCTGGTCAAAATCTATGTCATCGTTAGCTTGTAAAGAAAGTCCAGTTGATGGTAGTGAAATACGATTTACTACCTGTACATTCATGGCCCGTCCTAAGACTGTATCTTTTTGCAGCTGGCGCGAAGAGAAAACCGGGGAAATAAGAATATTCACTGCTCCCTTATTACTTAGATACACACCGCCACTAACGAGAAACTGCTGGTTAGGTCGTCCTATAACCTTACTGTCAAGAAGTATATAACCATCATAGTATGGTTCGGTTACGGTTCTAATAGTAGCCCGGCCACTTAATTCTACAAAGTCTTTAACTATAACCTTGATCGGCCTATTATCAGAGATTGAGTTTTCTGAAAACGGCATTTCCGCACTTATGTCGAAAAATTCGAGCTTGGTTGCGCACTTTTGGACTAAAATGTGACGCTGTTCTGTAAAAGTTTGTCCTATCAGCAAGGGTAATTCTAAATACCCATCAGAAACTACCCTGCACGGCACAGAAGCACAAACACCATCAACAGTAAGATCAATAGTAACACTACCTACAGACAGCACTAGATCATTCCCGAATCCTTTCATGGGTAACGAAACTTTATCATGTTCTAGCCCTAGTTTAGTTAGCAAAGTTTCTGTCAGTATCGTTACGTCGCTACCAAAATCAATAAAAGCCTTCACTTGTAAATCATTAACAGTCACGTCTTTGTAGTATTTTGCATTCGGGGAAGATGTCGATATACACATGGTCTTTTGTACCGTATTAGTCTTGGTCTTGTCATTTGCGCTAGTTGGGCAGCCATCTGCATTGTGGCCGACTTTAGTACACCGTGAGCATTTTAAAAGGGGTTTTGGACACCTAAAAAACGGGTGTCCCTTTTCTTTGCAATTGAAACAAGTCATGGTTTGAGAAATATATGACCTATTGAAAGTCTTATGGGAGCATGACTGCGCAATATCTACTTTTGGTCTAATATGAGACCTATCCGGAAAACATGAACTTTCTTTATAACTCATTAGAAATTGGAGTAGCTGATCGGGATGATTGCATCGCAAAGCCAGGGCGCTTGACTTAATAGTTCTGTCACCGATCCCGTGAATAATACAGTCTACCGCACGCTTGCCTGTTATGTCGCATTGATTCAAAAGAGCTAGTTTTTCATAGAAGTAAACTTCAATTGGTTCATTAAACCTACTCTTTCTTTTAAGCATTTCTTCCAAGGACTGGCCGTAGTTTTGTTCATATGGAAAGGCACTAGCGAGCTTTTCCTGCCATTCAACCCAAGTAAACAATATAGAGTTTAAACTTTCGTACCATGTCTTGGCTAGTCCTTGAAGTTTTTGCATTGCAAAATGTACAGTTGTTTTATCGTCCCAGCCATAAACGGAAGCGCATTCATTTACCTTTTTAAGCCAAATATCTATATTTTGATTTTTCATAGCAGGGTTAAAATCTGGTAAAATATTTTTGAAATCGTTTGTCCTATTATGATGAGTTCCCGTTGATGGCTGTGACGTTAAATTCTTAATTAACTTAACTACATCATTTGTAGAAAATTGGGGGCTCACTGACCTTCCGTTTCTTCCATTACAGTCCCGATTTACTTCGTTGCTGTCCTTGCTGTGGCTTCTGTATAGAGACCGCGTCTGAATGTCGCGCTCCAGTTGAGATGTCTGCGGTCGTTGAGGTTTATCATCGCTTCTGCTGCAACCTGGACGGGATCGCGCTTTACGTACTTCACTTTCCAATGCTCGTAGTCGTTCCCGCTGGTGTTCTAATTCTCTTTCTCGTTCTCGTAGATGATGATCGCAGCTGCGCCTTTCAGACCAAGTGCGATGACGACTTCGACTTCGAGTACGGCTGCGGTTCCGGTCTCGACTGCGACTTCGGTCTCGACTCCGACTTCGGTCTCGACTGCGACTTCGGTTAACCAAATTTTCAACCCGCTCGTTGCAGCTGGCACCATCCTCCGCAAGTCGTGACCTTGGGTTGGGAGTTTCAAGGTGCCGCAGAGAACTATTCTTATCACGCTGCATTTCTAAAACTCGGACATAAAAAGAAAAAAATAATAATTAGAGAAGAAATAATAAAATTATTATTGAGAAAAATGCTATAAATATTTACGTAAATTCATTTGATTTGTCTACCGTGTTTAGATGCTATCAATAAAGATTACCCATGTTGCCTGTTTTTATTTCAATCAGTTTAGTAGGTATATTTATTACCCTATCATGATAATAAAGTAAGTAGGTAGTAGTTAAAATTAGAAACGTGTATGTTGATTTTAAATCTCAATAAACAAGTAGATGTAGGTAAGTAAGTATATAAAAGTACGTTATGTGAAATTATCAATTAAACTTAAAGGCGTTGCGACATTCGACCGGATATATATGTATTTAACTATAAACAAAAACTGTCAGGCAGATTTTGTAACCTAGCAATTTGATACATAAATTGTAGTCAAGTACAAAAGTATGTGTATCATTCAGTAGTATATCATTGGGTGATTTCCACACAACCGCTTTGGTATGTGAGATTTATATCTTCGAAGCTAATTTATGAATTTGACTTATAGAACATGCATGATAGGGTACAAAATGAAAAATAAGATAAATACTAAGTAAGCTTCAACTATGGCCGTTTAAGATTCGATACTCAAATTCAAATGGATTTGTGACTAGTAGGCAACCATTAGCACTGTTACCATTTCCGTTTCATTTTCATTATACTAAAAAAACTAATTCAAATTAGAAATAGTAATATATAATAAGCACATTGAAATATAGGTTATATTATTGTATGTTTTATAAGGCCGTATTTACTGCGATATAAAAAAAAAAAGTAGACGTGCACTTACCACTTCTGAAATGTAATAATACTCCAAGGGTCCGGTTCACAATAACGTTTATTACATGGAATCCTTAGGTGTAACGCTTGGCACTTGATATGTAACACCACGAATCACCAATATTAGACGCTGGCTCCAGATACCCGAACGACACTGACTGTGGCCTCGGACCAACTGGCTACCGACACCCTCCCTTCTCCTGTCGTTACCTCACCTTCCCCGATGTCCCGCCATTCTTGGCTAACGTCAGTGTTGTTCGCATCCGGTAGTCAGTTTCATAGCCAATATAGCCATTTTATACAAGCCAGTTATATTGTAACGGAAATGAAATACAAAACTATTTAAATAATTTAAACGGCAAAATAATAAATGGATATAAATTTATAGGATATAATTTAGAAATAAATAAAATAGATCTAAAGAAAACCTAACAGTATGTAGCATGGTCTGAGTACAAACATTTAAGGAAAAGAGTGAATTAAATTCCACCTTGTATATTTTATCCGACTACAACGAAAGAGCTATAATTTTGATTCTCATGTTCGCTGATTATTAGGTCATAGCTTAATCATAATAATATGACTTTCAAAAACTATTCTTTTGATTAAAAGGTTTATTAAAATGTTTAGAATTAAGCGTTAAATTAGAGCTTTTGAAATACTCCAAAAACATCATAAACGTTAAATTAGACAATAACTGCGTTTGTTCCAATTTATATCCTAAATCACTAATGTAGTGACACACGCCCACAACTATACATTAGGACAATTTAGACGATAATGCCGCTAAGTCCACGTTCACACTAGCGGCATTACCGCCCAATGTTAATTAGTCGCGGGCGTGGACGCGGCCTAACAGTAGGCTTTTAACTTTTCAAATGCGTTCATTAACTGACCGCCGATTATTTGAACGGCGTTCTGACCAACATTGATTGAGAATAGTGCGGTTTTAGCGACTGTGTGTTGCTGTTAATGCCGTTTTAGCTGTTAAATTAATTAAATGGTTCAGCTTTGCCTCTATCAAGCGATAATCTGCCTTGATATATAGAAGTTTTATTGTAGTGCGATTATTTTGTGTTTTACTATTATTATGTCTGGTTTTAACTGGATTAGCCGAGCGCGGTCCAAATGGAGTTTTTGAAATCCACGAATCAGTGGATGGTTGGAAATTTGGTTCATACAATACATATGTGACATTAAGTTGGCGTTGTCTAACGTGAAGTTGCTGCTACAATATATCTTTTAATTCTTCTACTTCACATTGTAAAGGTATACATCATCTTCAACAGTCTGAAGACATCCACTGCTATACTGCATAGGCCTCCGTCACAGAGTGCCATTTTGACAGCTACTTGCAATTTAAACCTTTTATTCAGGAGAAAATGGTATAACTAGTTTTCCTTTAGACATGTTGACTTCCTCCCAACAAGTACAAGCAAATGACTTGCGATCCATTGTGTTTACATAGAGTTTGCCATCTAGTTGTTCCATTTCATGCTGTGATATCCTTGCAGCCCAGTCTTTGCCTCCTACCTCCATTGACTCCCCGCGGCTTTGACCATCTAGACGATCTACAACTCGAGTTACAACTCGATTGCAACAAATAGAAACAGAAATTTGTATGGATTGGATAGTTTTAAAACGCAATTTATGTGCATAGTTAGTATAGAAACTTCTTCTGTTGCATTCACAAAGTTTCGTGATCACCCCCCTGATCGTCGGTCCACCTAATGGGGGCCTGCGCTGCGTCTTCCTGTTCATGATCGCTACTTGAGAACCATTCTTCAGTACATTCTCATATTATACAAAGATGAGATTAAAGTTAATGCCGTCTGCATTATAGATAGATAGAATAGATAGAAAATTGTTTATTGCACAAACAACAACAGTTGAAGGTACACAGGCGAACTTAATGCTATGGAGCATTATCTTCCAGTTAACCCTGGTGTTGATGCATTGATCAAAATACAATTGTAATATTGTATATTACAATTGTATAGTATTGTGTTTCCGTAATGCTCTGAAGTCCAAACGCCTGAGCCAATTTATGAATTTGTGTGTATTGGAGTGGGTTTATAAAGCCCGTGCGAAGTCGGGACGGATCAGTTAACTAAATAGTTAACTTGATATGTTAACATAACTTGCTTGTTTAAAATTAATCAGTTAAAAAGATCGTGATGTCACGTAAATAAATCACGTAAAAGTCAAAGCAATTAAAAGTATTAAAACAACTAACATAGGCCACTGTATTCAATAGGGTTAGGGTTGCCGTATAATTTAAATCGCAATACTAAAAAAATAGTACGATAAAATGACTTTAGGGTAAAAAATACTTTATCCAGATCTAGTTTAAGGGTAAATATATTATTTCTGACGACATGATTAAAATGAAATGTGACAATTAAACTTTTTATTTATAAGACAAAAAGATTTTAAAATAATTACACTAAGGTCCTTGCTGTACTTATAAAAGTTTGTTAAATTCAATTAATGATTTTACTAAGTATTTTAAGTAGAAATTCAATTTGACTAATAATTAGTAAGGCTGTTAGTGTCATGAAAATGTATAGTTCTTTAATGTACATTTGGCATTATTTAACTGTACCTGGTAACCCTACTAAGAGAAAGTTTCATATGAAATTGTTCCTAATCCAATATCCAGGAGTAGGTTTCAGTAGAATAAAGTTTATATACACTCTATTAAAGCTGGTACTTTTCGGGGGAAGGTAAGTCAATTTTCAGGGCCGGATGACTAATCTCTACGTCGCGAGGCTTTTGTGGCTATTTGAATTAATAGACCTTTACGAGGACCGTGTTTGTATTTGAAAATTTTATTTCTGTTGCTTTGCTATCTGCACGTCTGACAGAGACAAGAGACCATCGAGTAAAGTTACCTAGATTTTAGCGTTTTTTTGTATTGTCTGATAGGCTTGCGTTTGACCACTGTTACTTATTAAGATATAATCACCCTTCACACTAATACTATAAAGGCGAAAGTTTGTATGTGTGTTTGTACACACAAATATACACTGTGTAACTGTACTGGTATGTGTGTATGTTTGTTACTCCTACACGGCTGAATAGATTTGGACGAAATTCGGTACCAAGATAGCTTATACACTGGATTAACATATAGGCTACATTTTATCCCGGAAAAGTAAAATTTTTCCCGTGGGATGAGCAAATAATTAAAATACTTTTTATCCGCGGGTGAAACCGCGGGGCGCAACTAGTATTATATATTAATACAAATATGTAAATAATAATAATAATATAATATAATAATATGTGTGGACATCTCACACAACGCCATCTAGCCCCAAACTAAGCAAAACTTGTACTATGGGAACCAGATAACTGATACAATACTTAGATACTTTTTGTTTGTAAATACATACATAGAATACAATATAAACACCCAGACACAGAACAAACACCTATGTTCATCACACAAATGTTTGCCCTGGGTGGGAATCGAACCCACAACCCACAGTTCAGAAGGCAGGGTTACTACCAACTAAGCTATCGGGCCAGTCAAATGTAATCCAAAATACCGTATTATTGAAATACTTTGAAGCCTTATCATTATTATTATTATTTATTGAACATACATAATCCGTCAATAACTAAAACTTTTTGTGGACAGTTTTGGCGGGAAAACGAGAAAGATCGGATAAACGCATTGTATTAACAAAAATCCTTTTTGTCAGTGTAGTCACGAAAACTTTCACGATCGAACACGGCATTTTAACTTCCCTCGCAGCGTCTAACAAACGGTACACTATTCCGACCGTCCAGTGTATATTTTATTTACTAGCTATTGTCCAATGCACGCATATTTAAATAGTTTAGATCCTCGGAAGCCCAACGAACGAGCAACAAGCGGCGTCTTGCGGCGGTGGATCGGCTCGGATTAGGGCAGCTTTGCCCGCTCCAGCCAGGCCCATGGTTATGCTTATATTACCACTACACAGCTTGTTGTAACTACGTACAGCTTGTTAACAAATATCTTTTGTGTTTACTTAACATATCAAAAAAGTCCCCAAGACAAATTAATTTCATAATTTTTAAAAAACGTTATATTCGATTTTTTAATTTGTGTAGGTAATTTATTAAAAACTGTTTTGTGCGTTACAATATTTTTTAGTTTGTTTTCATATTTTTGTAGGATTTTAAAATCTTATGTAGCGTCTACGTGCTTCGTAGACTCTTCGTAGCATTGCAGTTTTTATCACACAGTTCATAGATAATACATAAATAATATTACACATACGCATTTTGATGTGTCCCACTATCAGGGTCTAATAATGTTTATCAGTTTTCAAATTCGATTTTTTAGCAAACTGGGTGCTATATCTAAGTTTATATTATTTTTAATAGTTGTATCCTTATTTTTAATTGTTGTATTTTAAATGTTGATCCTAACATTAAGAGTATATATGACTTTTTGATGAAACTCTTTTCTTGATTTAAAAGTTGACACATTTGCTTGAGTTTTCTGTATTTTTTGTCTTGTCTCTATGTCTATTAATATTTTATCATATTTTACAAAAAAGAGTTTTCTTCCTATTCAAGACAACTATCGTGAGCGACAGATTTTCGTTGTAATAAAAAGTTCTATGAGCCTATTAAAATCACATAATATCGTCGACCTTGTGACATTTGTGTATGAAATTACCAACCTTGAACTGGTAAATATTTTCAGACCACGAGCATAAATGATCTCGCAGGCGATTCTTTATTCAGTAATAAACAACAGAAATAACAAAAAACTTGTGTTACTTATGCATATTGATTTGAACAATGTCAAAACAAACGCACCAAGAAACAATCTAAGATATCCCAGACGGGCGACTGCCCTGACCACGGCGGGGTTTAGTAAACCGTCGGACGCACATCGCTGCAGATTAATTATTTATGTACGGCCACTGCCCGAGGGAAGGTTTAGCTCCCAGACGCTCTCCGATTCCTCTTTCATGCAAACTACTCGTCTTAACGCAAAATTGACGTGCACACTTTAATATTAACAAATAACCCTTACTCCGTAAACAATAAAGTCGGGTTTGGTATGTCTGAATAATTTATACCTCCTTTGTCTTCATTGTCCGGCGTAAAGATCTAGGGGTTTGCGATGACCACCTTGTCATGGCGAGCTTTACTCCAAATCTACGTTGCATCTTTGCCGTGCCGTAATCGCTTAAGTCTGACTTAGGGTCTACTAAATTAATACCTATAAATTGCGTTACTGTGTAAATCTACTATTATCTGAATAAAAAGCAATATCTCTGCCACTTCTTTGCAGTATGTGTAAAAGTGGGTATGTAGCAGTAAAATAATGAAGAAAATAGACTGATTTGATGAATTACATAAACCTATTTAACTGCTTAATTAAGGGATATAAATCGATAGGTAATTAATTACATACTTAAATCGCGTCAGTTAAAAAATCGAATTTACTCCGCCCATGTTAAATTAGACTTTTTAATTGATGTGAGCTTAACCGGTAGTTATCTTTTAAAATATGCCACTTCACGATAGTTTTAAATTACAATATCAAGTGCTTGAAATATCCACAATATAATTGTTTTACAATTATAATTATAGCTCAATTAAATAATTTATTTCTATACGCATTCAGTTGCAAGCGCCCTTACAGTGTTCATGTACCTACTAAACTAGTTAGTAAGACCTGACATAGTTTATAAATTGTACATGAATGCAAATAAATGAATATGAATAATCAAACCTATGTCAAAGAAGTCATATCTTTTTGTGTTTTTAATCGAAACACAAAAAAGCTTATTTTACATAATTTTAGCTCGTCAAATACTAATTATAAAAAAATAGTTGAATAATTAAAAGAGAGGGATTCATACGCTTAACATTCCTGGAGTCAATTAAGAGTGTTTTGTCTATAAGATTAATGAATATATAAACCTGATGCACGCGTCTGGGTGTACAATACACAAAAGTTATATAAACGTGTACGCTTAAAACGAAATCAATATAAGAACGGAACGTATTCCCCTAGTAATGCGTGCGTCGCTTTAATCCTTAAGGCGAAGCAAAGCACGTAATATGTAGAAACCTTCTTAACCTAACAGGATTATCGTAAGCAGTAGGCATTTCACGGCCGGATCACGGCTTGCTGCCGGCTCGGCTAAGACACAGATTTTATTACACAAATGAGATTAATACTAATGGTGCCAGTAGGTGGTAACAAAACGTCAACAAAACTTTGCATACTTACTTTATTTACATTTGTGCATTATTGATATTTATTTTGAACTAGTTGCGCCCCGCGGTTTCACCCGCGGATAAAAAGTATTTTAATTATTTGCTCATCCCATAGGAAAATTTCACTTTCCCGGGATAACATAGAGCCTATGTTAATCCAGTGTATAAAGTATCTTGGCACCAAATTTCATCCAAACCTATACGGCCTTTTGAGCGTGAAGGAGTAACAAACATACACACATACACACAAACACACATACAAACTTTCGCCTTTATAATATTAGTGTGTTGATGTGATGTGATTCAGTGGTCACACTTTGCAAAATAGTTTGAATTTTGTATGTTTACACTGGCAACTCATAACTTTACTTTCCCACCAAATTTTTGACACTTGTCGTTCGTCAACCGTCGCTATCGGAATTGGTCGATCCGCGGGTGTTCCCGTGGAATTCTATCGTTTTATTCGCCAGATCTAATCCCAGCATCACCGACAATCCTGTGGTAAGGAAAAGGGAAGTGTTAGAAAAGGCCGAAGTACTTCAATTCTACTTGCGCCAATTTCATTTACTAAGGTGAAATTCTAATCACAAGCTTATTTGGAGTTTTTTCGTCCATTTCAACTCTATCGTTTCTTTCGTATTTTGTATGTCTAATCTACAGTCTGCTGAATAATATAACAATATTAGTGAATGATGTGACGAGCTAGTCGTTCACCTGATGCTTAGCGATACAGCCACCCATTAAGAGAACAGTGTCACTCGGAACTCCAAAATGTTAAGTTTCGTGTGACACTGCACTGCGCATATCATCCTGAGACATCAGTACAGTCTCGTAATAAGATTACTCGACTGTAAGATCAGATCATAAAGTCTCATTTACCCAGTTATTTCATTAGCTATAGTGCCCTTCAAACCAGAACACAGTAGTGCTTGCACACTACTGCTTGGCGGCACAATAACTGGCAAAGTGGTGGTACTTGCCTAGACGAACTTTGCAGAAAAGTCCTATCACCTAGTTTATTGTGTTGATGGTCAAAAATGGCGCTAAGATTTTCTATGAATTTTTTTAGATGCGAAAGTTATTTAATTTCGCTTGACTTGGGAGTAAGCTGGTGAATGCGAGGCGAAAGGAAGCTAAAGTTGGTTCACGTAGATCTCCATCGTCAACATAACAAAGTTAAAATTTGTATTATTATGTTGGTAAAATGACAATATTCAATTGTGAAGATGGCGACATTAATAATAAACAAAGCAAAAACAAAATTATACCGGCCGATAAATGGAGCTAAACGGAAGAAATTTTACTGCAGTCGTATGGTCTAAAGCATACTCGTTTTTTTCCATTTTATTCGGAAAAACAAGCAGTATCATATCAAAATTATAGCTTATAAGTAATATACATTGAAGGTAATCAAAGTGATACCAGCACCGTCTACCACAGGGTTAAAATTATATTAAAATAGGTACATGATGCGATAGATGGTAGTGATACGCTAATAATTTTTCAATTTTATTTTTGAATATGGTCTTATTGCCGTAATATCTATTGAATAGTAAAGCGGAGATTGCATACCGGCGCTAGGCGTAGAAATTATTTGCACTTCACATGTGAACAATGACAATGGTGTCGACTCTGTGTCGCATTCTCTAAAACTAAACTCAAAGTATGGCGGTACTCTTCTGATAAAGGGGAAATGAAACAGACGGAAAGATGTTAATTTCGTTTATCTTTAGAGTATGCATCATCATCATCAGCCTATATTAGTCCACTGCTGGACATAGGCCTCTCCCAAGGCACGCCACTGAGCCCGGTCTTCGGCTCTATTTTTCCAGTTACTACCAGCTACCTTGCGTATGTCATCGCGCCATCTCGCCGCAGGTCGTCCTACACTACGTTTGCCGATCCGCGGTCCCCACTCCAGAACACGTCTGCCCCAACGGCTATCGGTTCTTCGGCAGATATGACCAGCCCATTGCCACTTCAGCTTGCTAATTCGCTGAACTATGTCGGTAACCTTAGTTCTCTGGCGAATAGTTTTGTTTCGGATTCGATCCCGCAGAGATACCCCTAACATAGCTCTTTCCATAGAGTATGCGACACAGTCGAAACCAAATTTTCAACTAACCGTAGGAGAAATAACGTAACAAGATCTGAGGCGACCTACTTATTAACTAAAAGACTTCAAAGATATCCTTAATGAAAATGTCACATGTTAAGAACAATGACGTGCACACACCCCGCGTAAGGAACCGTGTTCAATACCCGAAGAAACATTATTCATGTCAATTATATCGTGCCCTCAAAAAGGCCATTTGTTGGAGACAATCGCACCTCCCGGCGTAAACTGACAAACGAGAGAGATAGCAAAGTCTAAACCGAGCTTTTGAACTTCTTTGACGCGCGTCGATAAGCGTGTCGCAGCGACAGCCGTCGTAACGTGTATAGGGTACTTAACAATGGTGTTTTGCAAGTTTTCACGGAGCCGTAAGTAGGTAAATGTGTTAGCGATTGACAGGGATGAACAAAAGGGTAGACGTGCACGGTTGTTGGTTAGTTGCCTTGGATAAATGTGCCGTTTTAGGCTTCTTGGTTCAGTTAACACTAGAGCATTAACATGTGTCACAAATTAACTTCAACCAAAATAATAATATATAATAATAACAAAAATGTGAATCTGTATGAGGCAACGTAGTTGCCGATTTTGACTGTTTTAGTTTAATTCGGAGAAGGGCCATGTCGCAGCAGTGGGAGCGTATTGGGTTGATGACGTGGAATATATAGTAAAAGTTTTAATAGTGTTTAACTATTCGTTTTTAGGCCTATATTTCAATGGCAAGTTTAATATGGACAATTAGTTATGTTAAGCCTCTAATTAAAATAAGAATGAAGTTTTGGCGAGAAAACGAAAAAGATCGCGTCACCGCATTTATTATTTTACAAAACTTGTGTTTTTTCAGTGTTAGTTCATAAAATTGGTGGCATTTTATTCGTTAAGTGCTGGATTACCGGCATGAGTGTGGGAAAGTGGTATATTGATGATGAAACATTTCTTTTCGTGTTGTTTCCAAAACTCCATAGAAGCTTCTGGTAAAGTTGCCACCACTTTACTAGGAGTATTACTTGACTAGAATAGACTGTGACTTGACTTGATGACTTGGATTGTGACTTGACTTGACACATATATATGATATTCATTAACTTGATAAATTATCAATTACTTGAAACTGGCTAAATACACAAAAGTGTGTAGCCAAAACAAAACAATAGAAAAAAGACATAATCTGAACTAATTTCAACAAATATTTCCAAAGCTTTATATCATTACGAGTAATAATAGCCTTAGTTGAATAAGGTTAATAAATGATTTACTCTGGTTCTCAAATACTTACTCGAACTTTAGTAAATTTATAACGAGGACATTTCATCCGGGCCAAACCCTTCAGAAGGGATGAACCGAGTTTCTTAATTAAAACCTCAACACGCCTTTTGACAGATGTAACGCCTTCACAATAATTGTTCGCCTTATCTTGTATCTCATTGTATACTCCGCTTTATGACGCGAATGTGTACAGCACAATAGTACAGGAAATGAAACTTTATTACAATGGACTAAGGTAAGATGTTGATAGGATCTTAGTGGCATAGATTTCCGTAGCTTTTTGTTGTTATGGAATTGTAGATGTAGATTGCTGATGTGTAACGCTTCATCGTTAGTGGATTTTGTAACAAATGTTCTAGTTTTAGTCAGATTACATTATGTAGCTAGTGAAATTACTGGGCAAATGAGACTATATGACCTGATCTCGCAGTCTAGTAATCTAATTACTAGATTGTGCTGATGTCTCAGGATGACGTGCGCAGTGCAGTGTCATGCGAAACTCTATACTTTAGAGTTCCGAGTGACACTGCAACTAATATGGGCAGCCGTATCGCTTAACATCAGGTGAACGGTTAGCTCGTCACGTCATTCCATAACATTAAAAAAAATGTATATTAAATATTTTCTTTAATGACTATTGATTTATCAAGTTATGTGCAGAATTTGCAGTCACTCATGCAACGGCGAAAGATTGAAAAAATGAAAGTGAAAATTGGAATCATGCGTCAATAACCAATCCGCATTCAGATAGAAGAAATTGAATACTCGTCCATTTCTGTAGTATTTTGTAGTATTTCAAAAATAATATGGTACTTTTTCGTGCTAAGAAAATAAGGATTGCAGTTAATATCCATGTGCGAACAAAGCGATTTTCTTTGTTTAGAATGCGGACAGCCAAAGAGTGGAACGCTTTACCGGCATCCTTATTTCCCGAAAACTATAACCTTGAAGCCTTCAAATCGAGAGTGAACAGGTATCTTCTAGGCAAGCGTGTTACATCCTAGACCACATTTTCACTTCCATCGCGTCAGATAGCGGTCAAATGCAAATCTATCAAACATTAAAAAAAAATTAAAAATCACAGATTAGAGAAAAACTGTGTTTTATTTTAATAATACTTCTTTTGTCATAACGCTGTTTAAGAACTTAAAGTTCATTCAACCAGGTAGTTATTGTTAAAGCCGAGTATTAAAGTTAGAGTATAATAAAGGTGGTGGGGCTTAAGGCCGGTAAGCCTTCGTTTCAGATCTAGGAGTCATGTTACCTTCCTAGACAGGACGGCAGCTGACACACCAGGCGTTACTTAACTTTTAAACAAGACATGACTTATATAGTTGACTGAAAAGTTTGATCTATACTTAAACAAAATTTTTTTGTTGAAAATGAAATGTATTGCTATGGTAGTAGCCCTGCCTTCTGAACTGTGGGTTGTGGGTTCGATTCCCACTCAGGACAAACATTTGTGTGATGAACATAGGTGTTTGTTCTGTGTCTGGGTGTCATATTGTATTCTATGTATGTATTTACAAACAAAAAAGTATCTAAGTATTGTATCAGTTATCTGGTTCCCATAGCACAAGCTTTGCTTAGTTTGGGGCTAGATGGCGTTGTGTGAGATGTCCACACATATTATATTATTATTATTATTACATATTATTATATTATTCTTTGTAAGTTTCTTTTAAAGGTGCATTGTTATGTATTAGTTGGTGTTCAATAAAGTATTATTGTATTGTATTATATTGTATTGAACTCAAATAAAATATTGATTAAAGTTTTGCAAATCGTAGAGCCGTTGGAAGCTACAACGGCTAACAGCCAGCAGGCAACCGCTGGCTACGTGTTACTAGTAATACTGACTGTTCAATCATCAATCAGCCAGTGTGGCCCCTAAAACCATACTGGTTGATTGGTGATTTTGGTGATAGGACATTTTCGACCAAACGATGGCTGTTCAGTTCCAGTAATCTTGAATTTTTGAGTGGATTTTGGCTGAGAAAGTTTGAACAACGGTTAGTTCTCTATTTTAGTGTTACCTTCTGACAGCAATATAATATACTAGCTTCTGCCCACGGCTTCACCCGCGTGGCCTATAAGAAACGAAAAAGATTTTTTTTTATAGATAATCAACCACCCATTTCACCCTCTTAGGGGTAGAATTTCAAAATTTAAAATGCAAAGTCCTGACTGACTGAATGACTTATATATCAACGCACAGCCTAAACCGCTGGTCCTCGAGACTTGAAATTTGGAGAGTGTGTTCTTTGTAAAGTGTAGGTATCCACTAAGAAAGGGTTTTTCGTAATTCCACCCTTAAGAGGGTGAAATGGTTGAATTATTTTCCTATAGGCCACGCAGGCGAAGCCGCGAGCAGAAAGTCGTAATTTTTATAATAATTACAAGAGAATTCAGGTTGTAGATCTAATGCAGGGGCCATATAACAATAGTATAGAATTAGATAGTCTGCGTGGCCAGGTGAAACTTTCGGGGTCCGGCGTAAAGGGATTACTTAACGGGTAGGCTTTAGCTACATCCTTAGTTAGGTTGCTGGTCTAACTTTGTCTTAGCTTTCGAATGTTATTTAAGGCTGGATTGCGCCACATTCCGGTTAAAGTTACTATCTCTTTAACCTTAACCTAACGAAGTTTAACCAAGCCTGCATTATAATTACGTAGAGATTTACTGGCATATTTTCTATATTATTCATATACTCTTCAAAGTTTAACACTTTTTTTAGTGTGGTGTAGTTAACCAGAAATTATACTAAATTATGACGTTATTTTTACAGATGTTTTTTTTTATATAACGCCCAACGATCGATATACATAGTTCCTGGATCCTAAGGATTCTATCCTTTTTTTGAGGGGGGGAAATGCCCTCGTACTTCTTGCCACCATGAGGGTGGTAGTAGGGGGTATGTGGGACTCGAACTCACTAACCCCCCGGGAGTCGTCTTCCGCCGTACCGGGGCGAGAAGGGATCGCGTTAGCTGTCAGCCAACTCGCCACCGATTACCTATTATATCTTATCCTATCCTAACCATTATATCTATTGCTGTGATTAGAAACCCAGAAACTACGAGGACCATAGTCTCACAACACCCAGACTCAAAACAAGTGTTTGCGCTTTTTTCTGTGCACAATTACTTGTCCTGCCGTGGGAATCGAACCCGACGTCTCCGGGTTCACCACACCAAAGAGGCTTTAAAATAACTAAAAAAATAATTTACTGACTGTAATTAACCATAGAAGAACCTTTATAAACAAGTTACTTTTACAACAACTTTAAATATAACATAGTACCTAGCTGTACCAACTTTAGATATTTTTGAAAGCCAGTAAAATAATCATGAGTATGTTCCAGAATGAAACCATTGAAAGTAATCACTTCGCATAAACATTATAAATGACCTATTATGTAGAAAATGACCTACAATTTTCGCACTTTCCCTCGCACATTAAGTCCATTCAACGAATATGTTTTTACACAGGATGGCATGTTGTATTTGCTAGGTTTCAGCATCCGTCACGCCACAACTTAGCCAATCTAAGCAGATCATCACTCACGAATGGAGCGATACACGCAAATCCAATAGCCCTTTGTGACACGAACAGATATTGTGTTTTTATTATAGCTAAATATAAATAAATAAATATATTGTGGACATTTCACACAACGCCATCTAGCCCCAAAGTAAGCAAAGCTTTTGCACTATGCCAACTGACAGAATACTTAGATAATTTTTGTTTGTAAATAATATATTTCCTGGGTGGAAATCGAACCCACAACCTACAACTGACTGTCTAAGCTATCGGGTCAGTCAAACATACATATAAAGCTGTAGAATAATTATACGTGTCTGTAGTGGAAGTTTTCTTGCTGATGTTGTATATGTGTATGAGACCCATACAAATAAAGCTAATGAAGCATCTCATACCGTTCCACAAATAGCTTAGGCTGAGACTTTTAGCGGAATAAACTCTACGTTAAGTACACACGTCGCCTTTCATTCACAGTTAATTCGAAAGGGGTAAAGTTTAACATAGAGTTACTGGAAATGGTTTTGATAGTAAAGAACAATTTAATAATTGATTGTAAATGACATGATAGCAGTACCGCTGGCGCTTTTAATTTCCAGGAATATAGATAAGTTTTCACACTCACAAAACACAAGAATCACGAAATTAAAAAAAAACTTCACTACTCTACAATATTTAAATAATAAATAAATATGTGTGGACATTTCACACAGCGCCATCTAGTCCCAAACTAAGCAAAGCTTGTATTATGGGAACCAGATAACTGATACAATACTAGAACACCCAGACACAGAACAAACATCGATGTTCATCACACAAATGTTTGTCCTGTGTGGGGATCGAACCCACAACCCACAGTCCAGAAGGCAGGGTTACTACCAACTGAGCTATAGGGCCAGTCAATTAAATAATACATATTATGTATATATTGACAAAACCCGTAGCAACATTTCAATGTGCATGAGCCAAATAGTGTTATTTAGTTTCAAATAAACCAGGCTACGGGACACTTCCATACATTTTAAGTCTCTCGTAGACAATGTAGGGGTGTAGAGTAAGGTAGAGAAGAGCTCTACGGAAAGTGGTGAATTTGATTCCGAACATATCTGTTAAGCCTCTACATCCAGACTGACGTGAGCTTTGCTAAGTTGAAAAAGTCTAAATACAAAACAATGATAATTTACATATTAATTTTAGTTTAGCCGGCAGTAGTTCGATGAGTAGACATAAGGGCATACGCCTCTTCCAAGATAGGTGTACTTTGGAAGAGGCTTATGTCCAGCAATAGACTGATGATGATGATGTTTGAATACTTTTCATTTTATAATGAAAGCTTTTGCTATAATTTTAACCGACTTAAAAAAGGAGGAGGTTCGCAATTCGACTGTTTTTTTTTTATGTTTGTTACCTCAGAAGTTTCGACTGGGTGAACTAACTTTGATCATTCTTTATTTTTTTTAAAGCTGGTGCTTTCCATGTTTTTGAGTTATTCTTAATAATGCGTATTTTGATTTCGACTATATTGATGAGGTTCTCATTGGGATTGAAGTTGGTTAAAACCCCTTTTTTTAAAAGAATTATTCTATCAAATCATAAACTTTGAAACTAGCCATACCATTATAATAGCCATTTTAAGTCTTTAAGGTATCTTCAATTGTAGGTACTTAGAAACTCGCTGATCTCACATGAACGAAGTGCCTATTTAATGAAATATTTTCAAGGGGATTCAGTAAGTTCGTAGTTGTTCCAAGCTTCAGAACGTACTTGGCTGCGCTTAGCGTCCAATTGGTTTCGTGCACTAATGGTTGTAAGAAAGTGTTTAGAAAAAGATCAAGTGTTTCTTTAAATTAGAGCATTATAGTGTACTGCCAGGAGGCAGTACACTATAATGCCCGGAGAGAAAAACCGCGTATTTTAGATACTCTGATGATAGAGTGGTCTAGATGGTCTGCTTTTGTTGTAACTAGTTATGAATTTCGAGACATGAAGCGTAAATTTACTCCCATACATTTAAAACCAAAAATATTTAAAAAATAGCACAACGTTAATCGTCGAGGTTAGTCAAAATTATGTTTTGATAATTTTTGTGCGCAATTAGACCAATTTTATATTTATAATATGAGTTCAAGTTGCGAAGTTTAAAAACAGTTAGAGAGAAAAAAACCACAATGTCTCTGGTACAGCACAGATCCAATAACGAGTGACCTCTCACCAATTATAATAGTTGACTGGTGACTTTTTTGCTATATTTAAAAAACAAAAACACCTATGAGTCATGGGTATTTTTAATACTCTACCCGTTACCCGTAGAAATAGCACAAGCTATGAAGGTACAAACATGCAAAAAACTATTTAAAAAGTCTTTAGAGTGCTGAACTGTAAAACGTGCAACTGAAAAGTTTTCTGGAAGAGATCGCTGTCAGCGATAAGACTACCCATTGTAACGCGAGTTTATAAGGTTTTCTTGATACTTTATTTCATTGGTAGTACAATAAAAAGTTCTCTATCTAGATAGATAGAGAACTTTAATCTATCTAATCGTATAATTACAATTTTTCATAAACGAATCTTGTCGGTCTCATTCGCTGTCGCTAATTTAACGCTGGATTTGCGAATGCAGAGAATAGCACCACCCGTAGATTTGCTGTAATAACAAATGTCAGAACTTATTGATTTTTAACACATAAATATTTTAAATAATATAATACAATAATTACAAATAAAAGCTTAATCCTGCATTTCAAAACAGTCTTATTAGAACACACGATGCTTTTTCTAAGTGATTTCTTCCAAAATCTTAGATATATGGTATAAGTAAATATTTATTTTAAATTTAAAAAGATTTCACCTACTCATAATCTACCGTCTACCCTATAAAAGATAATACATCGGTCTAAATAACATGTTTAATTAATATCGAGGTCCACTAGTTTCATAACTAAGGGATTAGTTAACCAAAAGTCCGGTCCGTCCGGTGGTTCCACGACTAAACCTCAAATAATCCAAGCTTTACATTAAACCATAGGTGCCAACCGAAAACTATACCTCTGGGTCTCACATTTCTCTACCAAAATAACAGCAACGAAAATTATTGAACGGTATTTACATTACGATTAACCGCTATGCCGAAAACAATTAAAAGTTACTTAAGCGATTAAGCGTTATAACGAAAACTTTTGTAAACTACTTTACGCGATTAACAGTTACAATGAAAACTATTGAAAGTTACTTAAGGTGAGTACTTAGTACGAGTAGATCTCCGGAAATATATGTTATTTAAAGTTATAACGCAACGGGCCTCGGGAGAATTAAGAGATTGGTGAAATTCCCAGTTTTACTTCACCTTCGGAGAGGTATATTGTTCAGAAGTCCGGGATAGCGTTATGTAAATTCAATAGCAGCCCAGCTTCGGGAGTGTATTGTTTTCGATGGCTGTTATTGTAATTTACGGTATTGTTGAGTTTAATTAATTGATTTGCAAGGGTTTTTGTTCAAGAAAAAAATTGACTGTTTTATTAAATAATACAGTATTTCGTATAAAACATACAGAATTAAAATGACCTGAAGAAAACTAACATAAAAACAGCAACAGCGAACAGGTAACTTGTTAAATAAATAACGACTAACGATCACGTACATAGATTCTGGACCAAGCTGACCCAAGAACTATAAGGACTTTGGTTCCACAATACTCAGAAATAAAACAAGCCCTAGCGCTTTAAAAAAAACGAAGTAACCTTGATATGTATCATATATCCTCATCAAGGATTCCTGTCTGGTGGACATTTTTGGATTTATTTTCCAGTTATATGCTACAAAACATAAAAAAGCGGCAAAAGGCACTATCCTAAAAACAACCTGTCAAAGAAATAATACACTTCATTGCAACTTTACAAGGAAGCTTCAATAAAGCTCCAGAATGCTTTTAAACGTTACGCTGCGCTGTAAAAAAGTGCATTGAAGCAGCAAAAACTATTTAATATCGTAGCACAAAGCGCTGCAGCGCTGCCCGTCGGCCGCGAGACACGAAGCAAGGATTAATTATTAATTTCACTCGGTTTTTTGCCGCGAGCAAGTCAAAAGCATTGCTTTCTCGCTTATGAAAAGTTGTTAAATTATTAAGACTCCTTAAAAACAGTGCTTCGACGACAAAGTAGATTTTTTTACCGTCTCTGCTTTTTATATTACTTACTGGTTTTACTTTGCTTGCTCATATTTTAAATACGTTATGATAATAAAACAAATATGAATATAACGGTGTCTTATTATTTCTTTAACTACTTTTATTAAAAGGATACAACAAATTTCTATATTATTGCCATCATAGAATTTCATTTATGGTTTGTAGGCAAGGTGTAAGATTTTTTTTTAGAAAGTAATGGCACATCATTCATGCTAATGAATGATGTGACAAGCTAGTCGTTCGCTTAATGGTAAGTGACATGGCCGCCCATAGCAGAACAATGTCACTCGGAACATAATAAAATATAAAGTTTCGCGTGACACTGCACTGCGCACATCATCCTGAGACATCAACACAGTCTGGTAATAAGACTACTCGACTGTGAGATCAGATCAAAAAGTTTCAATTGCCCAGTAATTTCCCGAGCTATAATGCCTTTCAAACCGGAACGGAACTGCTTGGCGGCACAATAACTGGCAAAGCGGTGGTACCTACCTAGACAATATTTGCAGAAAAGTCCTACCTAGTCTTACATAAACATGAAAAACTTCACATTATAAATACCCAACCTCACCTTTTTAAACTAAGTGTATTTCTGTCTTAGGTAAGACCCTGCCAGTTCACTGCGTGGTAGAAGCGGTCTCCTCTTTGGAGGAAGGCGCGTGGCGACGACGCGCCATTGTTGAAACTGACAGCTACGTTATCATCCCGGCCGCTACTGCTTTCCACGAGCTGGTGCCAGCAGCTATGATGAGGCTTGGATACCCACACGAGCTGGCTGCTTCTGCTAAAGGTAGAATAGAAAGATTTATAATTTTTTTTTAAATGCTTTTTACCTCAGACTCTTGGGAGGGACCCGTGCTCTTTTTAAATATACTACTCACATATGTGTTTGTTGTTGTATATTTTTTTTAACAAAATCTATACGTGGGGATATTTTTCCTTTTTTCTTACAATTGTGGACACTATTTAACATTGAAAATGATTTATAATTTTTCGTAATAAGTATATTGTAGTCATATGGATTTATAGATATGAAAATACAGAATCAAAATATAAATATCCCTATTTTTTTTTGTTAGATTCGTTTAAATTAATCGGCAGGTTAATTTGTGTTTTGAGGATTTTGACGTTGGCCATTTCTATAATGTAAAAATAATGATAGTAGAAGAATCCCAATAATCTATTCTAAAAATCCTCATCGCCTCAGTAGTGCTTTTAACCGACTTCATAAAAAGAAGAGGTTCTATGTTCGTCTGTATGTATTTTTCAATATTTTTCGGCTTAAATATTTTTTACGACTCATTCCCATTTCAATCACAAAATTTGCTTATAATTTTCATAGCCTATTTTTAATGACAAGGAGTCACTAAACAGGCATTAATATAAAATTAACTTATTTTTTTATATCTTCTTGTCACCAGGGTCAGTGGTAATCAACAATTGGAAGCCACTTCCCTTCGAGCGTATATCAGAAGGTCCCCTAGCCACGGTTGGTGAAGTCCTCGGCGAGTTGACGACAGTAGCGACCCTCCGGGTCCAGCTCCTGAGGCCCAGGCCCACTCCGCTGCAAGACATCAAGGACAAGCTGTTGAGGCTACTGCTGGTCCAGAGCCGACCACTGCTGATGTCGACTGGGTGCCCTTTAGATGAGGTACGTTAATTATAATAATAACGCCCAATGATCACATATAATATAGATCCTTGACCTTAACTAGGATTCCCTGTGTCTAGGGACCTAGGATCTACGACCATGGTCCCACAATACCCAGAACAAGTATTTGCGTTTATTTTCTGTGCACAAATATTTATCATGTCGCGGGAATCGAGTGACGAGGGAAGGGAGGGGAGGAGGGGAGGGAAAACGAGGTAACCGTTCGCCTGATGTTAAGTGACATGGCTGCCCATAGCTGTTGCAGTGTCACTCGGAACTCTAAAGTATAGAGTTTCGCGTGACACTGCACTGCGCACGTCATCCTGAGACATCAGCACAATCTAGTAAGATTACTCGACTGTGAGATTAGATAAGAAAGTTTCAATTGCCCAGTATTTTCACTAGCTACAGTGCCCTTCAAACCGAAACACAGTAGTGCTTGCGAACTACTACTTGGCGGCAGAATAACTGGCAAAGCGGTGGTGCCTACCAAGACGAACTTTGCAGAAAAGTCCTACCACCTAGTAGACATCTGCGGGTTATGAGCCAACCTGCTCAAACACCACATCATAGAGCCTGTAATTATTAAGACGTTGAAAATAAAATTTGTCGTAATATCTGTAGTTAGAATATGACACATAAAAGCGTTTATTTTAGTTTTTAACATCATCAGATGATGATGATGTGTCACCCGGAAGACTGCTGAACATAGGCTTCCCTCATAGATTGCCACTTTGACCGACTACTTGCCTCTTGCTACCATCGGTTCCCAGCGGCTCTGACCAAGGATCTGGCTCTGATCACGGAACTTTCGACTGCAAAGCAACAGAAGAAATTTCATTCATAATTTGGAAATATTCATAGTACCTATGCACATAAACTGCGTATTGTAACTGTCAATCAAGATACATGATCGCCTAGCAGGTCATCGGTCCTCTTAGAGGAGGCCAGCCGCTGCGTGTTCCGGCTCAAAAGAAAGTATCTAATTGAAATGATTTTGAAAACAAATTCAATAAATAACCAAATAAAACGAACTCTTAGGCGAAGTACTTTCCAATACAAACAATTTCTAAAAATTTTGCAAACAGATGTGATTAATTCACATCTAAAACAAATCCGTAAGCCGCTTGAAAATATTTGTCATACCGTATCAAAGTTCTAGGGTATGATAATCATGAGATTCACAAAGCTTCCACGGTACACTGGTTTGAACCAATGCTCCTATGTTCTTTAATGCCGATTGTTGTAACCCCGAGCTGTTGGACAATGCTAATATTGTTTAAACACCGACATTGTCAGAATTAAACCTTTACCCCTTATTAACGGAACACTCATTGTTTCTGTATTTTAAGTCTGCTATTGAACGCGGTTTGGATATATTGTTTTGTAGATGCGGTAATTGGGAATTATTTTATGATTTGTGGAATAGAACTAATTATTTTACTAATTATTGGATAATGCATATCTCCAGCAAGTTTTTAACTCAAATTATAACATAACAACAATGAGTACATTTATTTATGTTGCCAAGCTTTGTGGTTATGGCAGCCACCCTATGGGGTCCTATATGTTCAGCAGTGCATAGACGCCTTCTGGCTATTGATGATGATTATGAAGTAAAAAATGTTGTAACACTATGTTGTAAAAAAGGCGTGGCATGATATTTCTATACATACTATGGTATCATGTCACATTATTATACAAAACAAGGCTCTTGTTTATTTCAATAATAGCCATAAAAAATCTGTCTTAACCTGATGTGGTTCTACGTCAACAACATACTTTTACATTTCTCATACAATAAAGCGAGTTCGTTATAATTTGCGAGGTTACTCCTAAGTCCCTGCTAATAGGGATCATCACTCGGGAGAAGAATTAAAGCAACGTTTGTTTTGATGTTCGCGGGCGCTCAGCGTCTTTACGGAAGATAATGCAAATTCTCTTGTTTTCGTGTTTCTGCGAATTAGGTTCATTTAGAAATTTAGATGGCGGAGTTTGAATTTTGATAAACGTTTTTTAGGTTTGTCAATTTCAATTAGGCCTGATTTTTTAAATATGTAATAGAAAACAACAACAAGAAAACAAGGGCAATAATTTCACCTACAAAAACTTGCTCCACAGTCTGAGTTGTTTTACTAATTAAATTAAATGGTCTAAAACTTAAAATATCATCAAAAATAAACTTAAAATAGCATAGAGCTTAAAACGAAGGCTTATAAATAAATAATTCAACATTGAACATAGAGGTATATTTACTAACACCAACCGTTAAAAGGCAATCTTGTAATATACCTGAGCGGAGGGAGGTTTAAATCTCCCAAGATGCGAGTAGATACAGCAATTTGTCGACGCGATGAGCACCTGCCTCACACGCCAGATCTCCATACATAATAAATTTAATTGAATCTCAGTCTCATCCTCGCTCGCGAGACCTTATTATATTTTCCAAATATCCGCCAGCCTTGCGAACGGGTTACAGCGGGCGAAGCAACCCCCTCGTCTTACCAACTCCGGCCCGCGAAAGAGGGTTAAAAGGAGTTTTAGATGTACGAACGCTTTTGATCTTATTAATACCATAAAATAATGCTTTATAATCTTATTAAACGCGAGGTTAGCGCTCGATGCGTTCCCTTCTCGAGGCTTAACCCGATTCGTGGCAACCTGATTTCAATTTCGCATTTTCATTTAAGTGGTGGGCTAATTTCGCTTTCCATTCGAATGTCGAAGTTTTAAAGATACGGCAAGGCAAAGTTTGAGTAAATGAAGCAAAGGAACTCTGAGTGAGATAATCAAACTTTTCCAGAGCAAAGTTGGCAGCTAAACGCCAGATGAACTCGGCTATATGATGTTATGGTAATTTATCTCACGGCAATTTGTTCCACTTCGATTTCAACAAACTTTTAAACGAATGAGACATTTTATCAGTAGAGCCTTTGAGGCAGTGAAAGATTAATTTCACTCCATCCATCTTATTTAGGTCATGCCTGCGGCTTCCTTATGTGCAAATCCCTTTAAAATTTGAAGTTTCAAGGTAACCCGTTACAATTTAATCACGTCTTGATGCGAGTAAGTGGCGTATGTACACACAACGAAATAATATGAGATAAGACTAAGCCTGTTATGTTCAAAGTTGTCCTCTGTAAGTACGAGTATATCAAGCAATGTTCGCAATCACATACCGAATTACGTACTTAGGCGGATTACATGACGTGACGCGAGCTATCACGCGCAGGCACCAGCTCTTGTAAATCTTCCACGAAGCTGAAACAGACAATATCTGAAAGCAAATATGGCCTCACTATTTAAAAATATAAAACAAAGAACCGGATTAACGTATCACTCCAGCTCGCTGATACCTCTGACATGATTTATAGGCGCAATCTTAATGTACCGCTCAACATTTCATTTAACGCTATGATTTAGCAAGAGTTGTAATGTAAAGCAAACGGCTCGGCTGACAACTCGTTTGAAGACGTAATCGCTGGCATTGTTCTATGTAATCTAGCGATATGAGCAGATCTCACTTGCATAACTGTCAAGCTGGGTAAACTCTGCGACGCAGCTATAATCTGACAAGTTCTTTATGATTGACTACTTGCTCCGCGATTAATACCTATTCAAATAAGAGTTCGTGTTATCGTGCTGAATAAATAATTGTGAAATGTAAACAAGGCATTGGAATTATTTTGAAGTCACACGCTCTATTTGTCGGTTAAATAGGGGAGCAAGATCGTCTAGGTGTTTGGACGTGTTTTTTGGGTATATTTACCGCGGAAGCGTTTTAAGCACTTAGTGAGCCGCGGTGTGCTGTTGACGGCGCCTAGTTGAGGGCGAAGTGGGTGGATGCTAATTGCTAAGACGCCCTTCCCGCTCATTGTTTTAGAGTATACCATGATTGAAGTTTGGCGGCGCGCGGAGAGCGGAGTGATGCGCACTAACCATCGAGCAAACACTCCCGCGTCAGAGCCCTGACCGACCGCTCGCGCATGACACATGCATTAACAACCGACCTAATATTTTCATAATCTAATGGCGATGTTCTGTGAAACAATGCTCGGTGTTTATTCAAACAATTATCTCCGTATCTGGTTCTGGTTAGACTGACCTCGTTAAAACCATCTAAAATTGTTTGCGGTATCTTTTCTTTATTTAGTTTTCAAGCTACTTGTGATGACTTTGACGTGAAATGTATATTTCTTGTTGCAGGTTACGCTTGCTCAAATATGTAGAGGGCAGGATAGGACGCCGGGGCCGCATAACTTTCATGAGCCCTCAGAAGATATGCGTAGGAAGTTTGAGTCTTGGTGGAGTGCGCAAGTAACACCAAGACCGCCACCATTCAGCCCTCGCCGGTACCCGTCACCTGGACCAAAGAACCGGTCTCCTACTCTTAACACAATGCCAGAGCATTTACATCCTGCTCTACAAACGGTTCAAAGTCAATACCCAACACAGAAAACTCGGATGCGGACAAGCTTTGACCCGGAGTTGGAGTTGCCAAAGTTGCAGCGTTGGTTTTCTGAGAACCAGCATCCGAGCCGGCAACAAATACAGCAATATGTCCGAGAACTAAATAACTTAGAATCACGTCGAGGACGGAAACCTCTTGATGTCAATAATGTTGTTTATTGGTTCAAAAATGCGCGAGCTGCCCAGAAGAGAGCTGAACTACGGAACATTGGAGGCCTAGGTTGTCATCTAGGAATGAATGGTTACAACAGCCGCAGTCACAGCCCAAGCAATGGTTCTTTGATGGGTAATGACAGCTACGTTTCTCAAGATCACAATTCAATGAAAAGTCCTATGCAGCTTTCTGGAAGCCCTGGGCGATACCCAATGTCAGTCATGTCAGAAGACAACTTATCTAATGGGGGTTCTGATTTAGAAGATGATGGTGGTGACATAAATCCTGATGATAGACCTGAAAGCCCAGATGCTCCACTTTCATTGATCACTACTAAGAAAAGCAGCAATGATTCAGAAGATACTCCTCAAGAATCTCCAAAACCACCGGATATTATAAAGGTAAATTTCATGTTATATATTTATTATATATTTTACTTTAAAATTTAGATACCGTATTTATTTCATGATAAAATTTCAATTACTCACTGAATTTTCACTAACGAGTCTTTTTTCCCTAGGTTCATGACATTAAACAGGAGCCAAGAGATTTGAGTAAGCCTGATCAAAATAATTCACCGCAACGATCTCCAACAAAGAACAGTGACAGTTCACATAACAACAACAGTAATAACAATAACAACGAAGATGAAAACGGTGTCGCTGATGATCCTGAAGTCTCTGATGACGAAGTGATGCAGGAACGGCATTATAGACCTACATCTCCACATCTTGAGCGTCTGCCGTTCCCAATGGTTCCTAACCATCCCATGTTTGGACATGGAATCATGTACATGAGTCAGTACATGAGTGGATTTCCGGGAGTTGGTCCTGTTCCTGGTGAAAGTGCCAGTGGATTGAACCTTGCCTTAGCCGGGGCATCTGACGAGCGTCGCAAACGTAACCGCACCTTCATAGACCCAGTGTCTGAAGTTCCTGTGCTGGAGCAATGGTTCTCGATGAACACTCATCCCTCGCACAACTTGATACTCAAATACACGGAGGAGCTGAATAGGATGCCATACAGGCAGAAATTTCCAAGACTGGAATCAAAGAACGTGCAATTTTGGTTTAAGAACAGACGAGCAAAATGCAAGAGACTGAAGATGTCTCTGTACGAGCCCTCGTCACCCAGCCACTACTCTCATCCGGGACATCCACATGCGATTGCTGAAAGGAAATTAGTTTGAACTCCGAATTGCCTCAAAAGAGATTTGAGTTCGTGGATTTTGTGTTAGTGGCGTTTCATCGGCATTACACAAAAGACTGATTGGAATCGTTATGGTGTGCAGTGCCATGTTAGTATTAAAATGGATTGCGTCATCCCAATTCGTAACTGTTCGTATTATTCAGACGACTTTACTATTAAATCTTGTAGATTACTCAGGTAGATTCGCTTAAGGTATGCAATCTTATAAGCATAGTATTATGATAACTATATACCTAGTTTAGAGCAGCGATCACATCGTATTGTGTACATACCTAGGTGTACAAATAAATTGCTATCAAAGGACACGTCACTATTATTTGTTTATGAATCTCATGGACTATTAAAGTTTTATATGTATATAGATACAGATATTTCTCGGTTTATTTATTACAATTTATCAGTAGTTGTATTAAAATTATTATTGCTCTTACGCTAAGATAGGAAACTTTCGATAATGTTCCATTTATATTAAATTGTAGTGATAAATAAAATTTGAAGTTTAGAATGGTATTCAATGTTATTCTAATTGTATATTGTTTGTATTATAATTATAATGATAAAATTAAGCGATAATGTATTGCACGCTAGAATAAAATTTTAAGCTACATCGATCTTCGCTAAGGTAGTTTACGCACATTCCGTATAGCATAATTTTGTTTTAGTTTTATGTAATGCTTCCTCAATCCAAAGATTGATAATTTTTGAGCGAAATAGACTAGACGCATATCAAAATGTTAGGTAATTTAATAACTTAATGGGTTGATAATATGTTAGAAATTTGTTATGCGTGTACTGTATTACATTAGTAGTATATTACATTTGTCTATAAAAGACATTACTGTGTAAGAAATATTAGATATGTGTATTTCAATAAAGTAAGAATGCTGGCATTGCGTCATAAAACAGCTTTCTAGGATATTGTATGTTTCAGTATTTACGCATTTATACATTGAGGCTGTTTATCACATTTCCATAGATCGACAATTGTTTTATAGTTTTAAACATTACCCTAGATTTAAATGTAAACGGATTGTTTTTATTGTTCCAATGTTATGCTTGTTTTTGTGAAGCTGTGATGAAATTCCCAAATAAATGTAAATATTTTTATCTAATGTTAAAATAAGGTTTTTAACGTGAAACTACGTCACTAGGCTCACACGAACAATTAAGCAGCATTTTACTGCTTAGATACCTAATGAAGATATTGGTTAAATGTTTATTCGATTCAATTATATAAACGAAATTTAATTGAATATAATATGAAAAGATTATACTTTTGTTTTATTTTATTATTTAAAATGATAAGCACTCTGGTTCGGGATTCTGTAGAGATCTAAGAATTCAATTAAACAATCTATTATGCTATTGGGGGTATTTATGGGGCCGCCGTTCAACTGGTTGAAAACTAAGTTAGAAGATTTTCGGCTAATATTCTAATATTAGGCACATTTAGAATGAATAACGGCTAAACTCACGTCAATTAAAACTCGAAATTACTCCTTCAGATTTCGGACACATTCAATGTACTAACGCAAGCCGCGGCGGCTTTCGCGTGAATTTAGCCGTTATTCATCTTACTAAAATATAAATTTTCAATTATTTCTTTTTTTCTTAACTACATCTGTCTCTTTTTGATTGTACATAACTGCTGGTACAACGCATTTTGATTTATGAATCAAATTTAACCACACATCACTATCTCGGGAAATATACTATAACTGTTTGTAGGCTGGACAATACATGTGTCAATAGATATCTAAGGGCTTCGGCAGAGACGGGACGGAAGCGACTGGCTGGGAGACCCAAATCACCTGTCAAACTAAACTTCAAGTCATGGTGTAATCGGCCTCGGTATCACCAGACGTCTTTGTCGTGTCTTCGATCTTGTCAATGACCGACTGTTTCGGGAGTTTCTGTTGATAGTGGATGATACCTAAATCCGCAGTCTACTAGATTTACTAATTTTGAGTATCTTACTCAAAATTAGTTTTGTAGTATTAGTAGTAAACGAATGATTTTGAAGCTTAATGACTCAATTAGCAGTTTAAACTAATGATCTATAAGTACCTATCAGTTTTAAAGGGCACGACAAAAAACGTTCACGGTGATTAATTAGGTATTAAATTTCCAAAATATTTAGTAAGAAAACGAACAATTTTGAAGTTTAATGACTCTATTAGCAGTTTTAACTAATGATCTGTAAGTATTTATCAAGTTTCAAAGGTACGACCCATACTAAATATGTCACTGTGAACGTTATCTACTAGATTTACTAAGTTTTTGTAAGGAAATGAACAACTGAAGCTTAATGACTCTATTAGCAGTTTTAACCAATGACCTGTAAGTACCTATAAAGTTTCAAAGGTAACTACCTACGATAAATACATAACATATCAAAACGTTATCTCCTAGATTAACTAAAATTGAGTAAAGGAGTGATCAATTTTGAAGCTTAATGATTCTATTAGCAGTTTTAACTAATGATCTGTAAGTACCTATCAAGTTTCAAAAGTACGACAAATACCTAACGTATCACAGTAAACGTTATCTACTAGATTAGATTTGTTTGAGTAAAGAAACGAACAACTTTGAAGCTTAATGAATCTATTAGCAGTTTTAACCAATGATCTGTAAGTACCTATCAAGTTTCAAAGGTACGACAAATACCTAACATATCACAGTGAATGTCATCTGCTAGTTTATTTGGCTTTACGTCAAAACTGTAGGAGTGATTTGTATAACGTTTTGAACACAGATTGCTTACTTAACTACTGAGACCATCGTAGAATACTTCGTTCGGGAAAGCATGTGAAACTGCACACAGCATCTCTTGTTCAAAGCAGTTCTCAAAGTCACAGACATATCATCAGACTTTTTGCGTCCACTGCTACATAGGCATCCTCCATTAGGAACGGGAACGGGTAGTTGCCATGATCACCATGAAAGCTGTTTCTATTTAAAACTAATTTATTATTATTTTAATTGAAACACCTTTCGAATTCTTTACATAATCCGGTGTCAAAGGAAAACAAGATGTCACTTGGCATTATCTTATAAATATATGAAAATTAAAATCTTACGCCTAAGATATTTTTCATTTTCTCCTCTTGTTTATTATAACAAAAATATATTTTTATCCTTCAAAGTTATCCTCCAACGAATCTATATTTATAACGTTCAATGTGCAAGTATTCCAATGATAGAAACGACGGAATGAACTGTAGGGATTAAGCCAATTAGAGGAGTTTAAACTGGAAGGAACGATTCTTCGATTGCTCTTACGTCAGAATTCTTATCCATTACTTGTAAGTAGATCGTAATGTGCTTGTCGAGAGATGTTCGCTAATAATAAGTATTTATATACTGGGTATTAATACTTAATTCCTGATTGAATAGGTGTAATGCTTTCAAGAATGTTGCCTTCAGATTTAGAGCAGGCTTGTTGTTAAGTTTTGACAATCGTTACGAATAAACATTTAAAAACCGCTAGTTATAAAAACTAACTGTTTGAAAATCAAGGCACGTATAAAGGAAACCCTATAGACAATAAAACACAAATTACTTAAGTAATGTTTGTAACGTTTCGGTTTTTGTGACATAAAAATATTGACAACACAAACCATACTACAAAAAAAAAAAACAAACAAAAACAAAAACTTATCTACTTGCCAACTTTTTATATAAAGAAAACAGCGTCTTTTTCTGCTGGCTAATTTTAAAGTTTTATATACATACCTAAAGGTTAGAACAAATTGGATGCGTAATATCACACCGAGCCAGTACATTGCGTCCCTACTGTAGTTATAGGTAGTAAGTTTCACAATTCACGTCATGTTTTTAATCTAAACAAACTACTGTACCGCAAGTAAGCCCACGCATTAATATTAGTTAACCTAGGATTATGTGAATGTCGGTAAATGAAAACATTTATAACGAGCTGTGCTGTTAGAGGATAACAAGTACACGTAAATTCACGTGGCTTTGAAATACCGGGCTGTGCAATACAGGTCTTACAATATTGGCCGTGAAATATCGACACATACAGATAATGTTCGGTTAGGAATGTACAGGCCGGAATTTGGAAGCCAACCATAGACAAAGTACAGACCTCTACAAGATATAGCAAAGCCTCGTGTGTTGGCAGGCAAGTCGTTATAATCCATTGAGTAGTACTCAATTTCACTGTGGTTAGTGTGTGGTCAGATCACCCCAACTCTACGTGATCCAACTCCGTCTTACGCTCAGGTGTAATTTAAAAATACGGAACCAGAAGCTCGCAAGGAGGTGCTGAGCAAAACAAGCTACAGCTAACAGTACGAGAGCTGAACGTAGTGAGAAGGAGAGATGGTGAGCGAAGTGTGCCAGCGTCCTCTCGAGTGGGATGCAGGTCAAGCGTACAAATGTAGCGAAGGGACGATAATGCGAGAGTTATGGCGAGAGCCCACTTAAGAAGTCCCTAAATTTTTTCAAGCTTTACTCATTTAGGCTGTGGTCTTTAAATATCGTTCAAATGTTGTAATTTACTCACACAAAGCAAATTGGGCCTTGACTTTGACATTTAAATATACCATGTACATGGATTCGTGGCTGTACATTGCTGGTCGTACATTATTGCATGTACCGATTTTTCTCAGCCCGATTTTTATCGCGACTCTCCTAAGTTTATTATGACATGTCGGTCACTTGGTTCTTGCGTGATCATTGCAATGTCTTTTTTAAAAGGTAATTTTGTAAATGTGTGTATAGGGAAGTGCAATAGTAAGTACAATTAAAATTAAAACTTTGACTCGGATCCTTGATTACACCTCTAAAAACCAAAGAAAAACATTACAATTTAGTTATCAACTATAAGTACTTCACAACATAAAGTAGAAAAAATACTTATCCATCCGTAATAAACCTCAGTCCTTCATCTCCTAACAACAAATCGAGGGCAAAAAACGTCATGTCAATTAATTAAATCTTCCGTAAGCATGGCTTAGCTGCCCTCCTTGTTATATCATAACTAAAGCCTGGTGGAGCAGTTAGTACCTTTATTCACTCAGTACCTTTACTCTTGCATTTTTTTTTATCTGACGTATCAAATGATGTCAGTTTGCTACCATTCCATCTATTCTCAATTTATTTTTCTGTCGTCATTATTACATATTTTTGAAGTAAAACTTCTTTACGCACTCGTGACTTGTGGAGTAAGCTGGTGAATACGAAGCGAACGGAAGTTGCAGTTGGTTCACGTAGATCTCTATTGTCAACATAATAAAGTTACAAACTTGTATTATTATGTTGGTATGTCAGGTAAAATGTCAATTTTTGAAATTAATGGAAAATGGAGGAATGGCGCCGCAAATGACAATTTACAATAATTGTCAAGATGGCGACATTAGCATTTAAAAAAGCAAAAACAAAGTTATACCGGCCGATAGATGGAGCTAAACTAAAAAAGTTTTACTTCCGTCGTTTGGTCTAAGGCACAGTCGTTGTTTTTTAAAATTATTAGTTTAATTTAATATTAAGTATTATAAATATTGCAAAGGTAATAAAACAGTGTAAAATATACTGTTATTGTAATCTAGTTTTATAGGTAATGCACGTTAAAATCTGTTGCTCGTTAATTATTGTAGGCGTTAAGAGTTACATTATTAGGCTTAAATTTGACTCACCTAATAACGCGATGGAGCGTGCTTGCCTAGAAGCCGTGCACTCTAACCTTAAAAACTTACAGATTATATTTGTCAGGAAACATGACGCTAGTAAGATGTTCCATTCCTTTGCTGTCCGAATTGTAAATAAGGAGTCATAACGACGACGTACGTATTCGAGGAACTTCTACCATATAGAAACAAATGCCGTGTTTCCGTGAATCTAGTTGTAACGATGGTAATATGGGATGGAATTAAGTTATTTTATACATATATTAGCTTCTGCCCGCGGCTTCGCTCGCTTGGCTAAACGAAGATTTTTTTTTATAGATAATTCATCCAACTATTTCGACCTTTTAGGAGTGAAATTTTGAAAAACCCTTTTAAGTTTCTAGGACCAGCGGTTTAGGCTGTGCGTTGATATATAAATCAGCAGATTAAATACTGAATGCTCATTGGTTGCCTGTTGATCATCATGTCTAGTAGTGGTTTATTAGATTTAGTTTTCTTTTTAAATATTTATTAGTTTAATAATAAATTATGATTGTTTTCAATACATTATTGTTATATATATATATATATATAGCCTCGTTTAAGTATTTGTGGTAGTACGGCTAGATTGTGGTTATTTGTTCAGTTATATATATATATTGCCACATTGAATGGCAATGCTCAATCTTTTGTCGAAACAGAGGCCAGCGTTTTGATCACCTGTTACTTTGACCAGACGCTTGGAAAGAAATAAATATCTAGGTGCTAGGTTATTTTTGTTCTGTTAATTTTTGGTACTCTAGAATACCAAAATTAACAGATAAAACCGAACAAATAACCACAATCTAGCTGTACTACCACAAATACTTAAACGAGGCTTAGGTCAGTATTATAGAACGATGCTCAGTCATCGATCGGTGCTCAAGCAGAGATTTCATTCACTAATTGATCAATGAATGAAATCTCTCACCGATCGATGACTCAGCATCGTTCTGTAATATGGACCTTAGACAGACGTCAAAAGTGTGTTTAATAATACAAAACAGCAGTTTAGCACTAAGGCACTAGTTTAAGGCACGTTTAAATCTTTTGTGAATGTTTTAATTTTTTGCAGGTGAAAGCCATTTATTTGTAACATTATTCCATTTTTCGCATCCATTTTCCCGCCTGTTCCGTTTATTTGCGGACCACTAAGGCGGTGTACAGACAACGATAATATTGCTGTATTAAGTTGTGGAGCAAATCTTCCCGGCGATGGAGCTTACGAGTTTTATTGTCGAGCGGAGATTGCCGAGATGTCGCCTGTAGTGGCTTAGTAAATAATAAACGGAACACGGCGAGTTATTTTAAAGTGGCTTATGCTTGTTAAGCCAATGTTGTCTATCGCTAAAATTTGTTAAAAGATTCAATTATAATTTATTAAAATTATTTAGATAATACAATTTAATCAACAATTACAATTTATACGATAAATTAAGTCACTGTACAGGGTTGTCGCCTGTACAATGGCTCACTCCTACTAATATTATAAACGCAAATGTTGTGTTTGTATTTGTTACTCTTTCACGCAAACAATTTTGATGAATTTTGGAATGCAGATAGCTTATACGCTAGATTAATGTATAGGATACTTATCCGCAGGTGAAATCACAGGACGCATCTAGTTAATAATAAACGAAACATGGCGAGATATTTTAAAGTGGCTTATAATAAATTTTATTTAATAAATCTAGTAATACATCATAATTATCTAGACCAGCCTTTCCCAAAGTGTGCGATAACGCCCCATTGTGGGCGCTGCAGGCCTAAAGGAAGCGGTAAGAGACCCAGAAAAAAATGGCGGCGTTGTGTAGAGGCTTGGGGGGCAATTTGTAATTTCATCTAGGAGTCAATAATTAATTTAATTTTAAGTTATAGTGGTTTTTAAGTAGGTGAAAAAATGGGGGGTGCTGAAAAACAATTTGGTAGCATACAAAATAAGTTTCGGAACCCTTGATCTAGACAAAGGTCACTTACAATTTAATTAATAATTACTATTTATTGTTAGCGCTGGTACAGTGTTTTAGTTAATAATTAACGAAACACATCAGTGGGTTATTTGAAAGTGGCTTATCGTTGTTAAACCAATGTGAACTTTATTTAAAAATTTAAGATTATAGTCACACCAAGAAAAAGGTCACTTACAATTTAATCAATGCTTAAAATGTTCTGTCAAGTTCTTGCTTACGTAAAATATCACGAGCAAAAACGAGACGGGCAGTTTAAGGATATATTCGATTTATTTACGCTCTTAATGGCAGTATTATTCAATAATTTGATAATTTACTCTACTATAGATGTTTAACTTTTGTTTTTTACCTTTGATTGGCTTGCATTTGATGATGATGCACCTGTGTAACGTCACCATGGTAATTGACGATGCGGTCGACGAAGAAACATGCTTGCCTAGAAAATACTGGATCTTTATTGCCTTGAAAACTTCCATTATATTTTATAGGAAACATACACGCTGGTAGGTTATTCCATTCCATTGCCGTCTGCGTTAATTTTGAAACGAAATGTGATAACTCTATTACCTCACCAATCAAATATTCAATATGCAATAATAAAACAAATGTTACGTACTAGTGAAACAATGAGCGGTCCTATCTCCGGCAGCAATCTCTTCCAGATAACCATATAACCAAAATGCTAGCACTTATTTGGTACAACAAATCAGTATTGCAATTCAACAGTGCAATGCTGCCAGCAAGTTGGGTACGCTACCTACTGGTAGTGGTCTGGAGCATTTGGACCGTCGCACAGCCCATATAATAGCCCAAATATTTTTTTGTAGTAAGTATTGTTTAGTATTAGGTATAAATGTGTTTGAAGACACCTTATATTTAATCCATTAGCACCATAAACAAGACATACGTAGGGTACATTTTTCCTTAATACATATTACTGGAACCCAAGCTGTGGGGGACAGCTAGTTTAAATCAATTGTTCTGCATAATAACATTTCAACAGCGTTTCATTTCAATTACTCACAACTCGAGGTTCCTTGACATATCAGCCCTAACACTAATATATAGAAATAAAACTTAATTCTTCCGAAAACGTAAATCTTCTTTAATAATAACTACCCCAGTCTTCGGGGCCCATAACTCAAGGTTGATCCTTACGCAGACTTAAGATGAACCACCCTCGGATATGTAGCTTTCATTTTCGCAACGACCTCTCTCTTTAATAACCGCAAGCTTATATTTGTGGAGATGCCTACTACGTGGACTTGTTAATTTACTCTTAGTTTTTAAATGAAAGTTAAATATGGTATTGTATTGAATATGTCACAATAATATTGAGTTGTGTGGGGGGAGTAAGGGGGGATTTTGGCGTGGAAAGGGCAGGTCGTACAACCGCTCTGTTAACTTTTGAATGTACTAAAATTACAAAACGCCTAATGTTAATAAATTAATGTTGTAATTAAATTATCTTAATAAAATTGCTAAGGCGTGTTGCTATTGTTAATAATAATATTCAGACAGCCTCTGCAGTGTGGTGGCTGAACAGGTTGGCTCATAATCCAGAGGTGGCAGGTTCGATTCCCACGATAGGACAAGTACTTGAAAGACCCAGACCCAGAAAAACAAGCACTAATACTTGTTCTGAGTCTGGGTGCTGTGGGACCATGGTCCTTGTAGTTCCTGTGTTCCTAGAGACGGGGAAATCTAGTTAGGGTTCAGGATCTATGTATGTGATCGTTAAGCTTTAATATTATTATCACTAATATATTGTGTTTTATTTGTCACCTCATATGACAAATACCAAACAAATCATGTTAATACCTAACAATATACAATACTAAAATTACAACTTTTCTTCTAAAAAAATGTCCCACTCCAAAACCGCAACATTTTTCTCTTCTCGTCGCAGTTGGTGTAATCTCAAATCTCCCGCCGCCAATTTATTTTCATTAGCGATCATCCACGGTTAATTTTATTCCCTACTTACCCCCGGATCGGGAGACACTAAACAAAATGTATGGAGACCGCTTGTTAATTTATTTTTCGATTGAACCTTTATTTTGGTGATTATGATTGTATAAACAATATTAAATAATAAATTAAACATTACAATTCTACTAAGTTGGAAATGTTGAAATATACGTGGTATGTACGTAAATTAAAATAAAAGGGGGTGATTACGGAACTTTGACTGCAATACAACAAGAGACATTTCAATACTAATTTGAAATTTCCATAGTAACTATTTACATAAACTATAGATAGATAGATAGAAAATGCTTTATTGCACAAACAACAAATGTAGGTACTCTCTCTTTTACTGTCATTATTTTGGAGTGCAACTATGTACTGAATACATAAAATATTATGTTTATATTAGTTGCAATCAAGTTACATGATCACCTAGCTGACCATGAATGAATTTGATTGACCGTTTTACTCACATCTTACGGCTAACAGATAATTTTGTGTTTTTTTTAGTTTCCAACTAAAAATATAGGTAAAACAAGCAAAACAATTACTTCATTTTTTATATTAGTGCTTTATGTTTAGAGTTTTTTTTTATGCTGCATTACCACAGACACCTGGGTCCGTGCTCTTTTTTAATATACTACTTATATAGTGTTAGTTATGTTATTATTATTATATATTATATACAGGAGGGGATTATTTACACTTGTTTTTCTATTTTCTTAAATTTATGGACACTATATAAATATTGGAAACATCAATTACTTTATTTCTATTTGCGTGTTGATTAGACATTTGAAATAATTAAGAAATACTTTTAAGGTTATTATTTTAAGGTGTTGTAGTGTTTTTTTTGTTATACGTATTATTGGATGTTCAGAATAAATTTTACACATGAAATAGGAAGGTAATTTTACATTAAAGTACACGTAATTATTGCCATAAAAAAAAACAATAGTATTTTTTTATTCCCTTATACAATTAAAAAAAAAAGTTTGATTCTGGTCCATACTATGCCAGATTCATTTTAAATTTAAAAGAAGCCGTCTCTATACTCCTGTCCAATCCGCTTCACCTCGTATCCCAAGCCGCAGTGTCTGAGAGTTGCTTAATTCATTTCCACAGGATAATATTATTTTTTTACTCCCTCCCGTTTTTTTCGAGCTGTGGCTTATTTTTTATTCATTGCGTCGGATATTCATCTCAATTCGTCCGTTGTTGAGTCAGATTGAGGTGTAATCGAGTTGACAGTTGCTTTTTAAATTCATTCCACTGATGATTAGATTAATTTTTAGAATTGAATTGGTTTATTCTGTACCAGATTGTGTTAGAGTAACTCGTAGTGATGTGCCTATTTGTTACGGCGATGATGATAAATAAAAGTGAAATCTAAAACAACTTGATATTAATTTAATTACAATAACTACAGGATATTAATTATTTATTTATTTAAAAAAAATGACGCATAAAAAAAATTAGGACTTAATTAGCCTGGAAGAAATCGCTTAATGTGATAAGACCGCCCTTTGTTCTACCATTTTTTGTAAGTTTTTTTAAGGTGCGTTGCTATGTATTAGTTGGTGTTCAATAAAGTATTATTGTATTAGGACCAATAATGCCAAATATTTTTACAAAAAGTAAATATTCTTTAAAAATATACTAGACAAATTATACTTGCTACAAAAAAAAAGAAGTAAAGATGCTACGCGTGTGTAGCGTCCGCTACGATCCGCTACGATGTCTAAGGCCTACGCGTGATTACGGGCGGGCGGCGGTGTGGGGCGGACAGAGTGGTCATTATTTTTATCTTGCTCTTTGGACACGCAACTAATCGGTATAATCTCACTCGTATTTAATATTATACTCATTTTCTTTCATAATAAGGACTAAATAATCTTTGCCCTGGAATTAGTGTAAGAGAAAGTGTTTAGGTATAAATTATAAGAGAAAATGGGCATATTCTAAAAATGTTCACTATGGATCTCAACTGGTGTGTTTCGGCATTTATTGAAAAATTACGTCCAAAAATTCCTACTCATTTTTTGCTTCTTCAATACCAAAGGTATTTAAATTGTATATTAATTACCTGTAAGATGCATAAGCCTCTCTCATTAAGGTTGGAATAGTCACAATAAAAATGGCGTACAAAAAGGAAGAGCTAATAAAAGTGAATACGGACTTTTACAATAGAACTTTTACTGACAAGTACCTAACTAAAGCTTTTTATCATCAACTGTGAAATAATAATACTAGTAATTTTGCTCACATCTAAATCGGTGCTCGAATTAATTTGTCGCGTCTCACAAAATTAACGCATGAGTTACGTCGCACACTCTGACATCTCGCTAAATCGCACTTGTATGCAATTCGCTGTTGTACGTATATAGAGTTCATAAAACCTGGGTTTGAAAATTAACGTCAGTATCACACTAATATTATAAAGGCGAAAGTTTGTATGTGTGTTTGTGTGTATGTGTGTATGTTTGTTACTCCTTGACGCTCAAATGGCTGAATAGATTTGGATGAAATTCGCTACCCGGATAGCTTATACACTGAATTAACATATAGGCTACATTTTATCCCTGAAAAGTGAAATTTTCCCGTGGGATGAGTAAATAATTAAAATAATTTTTATCCGCGGGTGAAACTGAGGGGCGCAACTAGTGATTCATAATGGTGAATACACGGCTAATCTTACGTCTTATCTTATACTAGCTTTTGCCCGCGTGGCCTATAGGAAACGAACAAGAATTTTTTTTCACAATTCAACCACCCATTTCACCCTCTTAGGGGTGGAATTTATAAAAACCCTTTCTTAGCCCCTTACACTTTACAAAGAACTTTAAGTCCCTAGGATCAGCGGTTTATGCTGGGCGTTGATATATAAATCAGTCAGTCAGTCAGGACTTTGCATTTTACATGTATAGATTACTGGGTAGTTCAAAAACATTTGTTGAAATAAAATAAAATAGAATTAAATTAATTAATGTAGTTAGTTTTATTGTGTGTGTAAAATTTAATTAAAATTCCGTTGCCCTCTAAACATAATTACAATCTTTTTCATTTTAAACATAGTATTAAAATTATCTACTTAATTAAATAAAAAATCATGAATTAACCAATAAAAAATTATTCGGTATTAAACCCTTTAAATTTTCAATTAGAATGTTCTTTTATCAGCACTATAAAAGTACACGTCACGTACCCGCCACGTTGTTTACCGCGGCCTCAGGTGAAAAGATCCCACGCTCACCCATCGTCTGCCATAGCTTAACTGTCTGTCCTCGGAACAACAGATACAACAATATTTTGTAAGTCTTGTTACATTATACAACCATTGTTTTCTGGTTATACAGTACAAAAATGTAAGGGAGGAATAGGTATTTCTTTAGCAACCTAGCAACTTGGTGTCTCTTTAGCAACCTTTATGAAGTAATTTTTTCTCTCACTGATTCCTAGATTAAGTTTACGCATCTAAATTTAGTTGCTAGTACAAGATACTTCAGAATTATTGAAATATAACTATTAATAGGTGTTTCCTTTAAGTAGGTACAATAATCCGTTTTTGGGTTGCTGCTCTCCTTTTTTATGATTGAATGAAAACCTTTTACCTCTATGTTGTCTGTGTTTTCGCATAAAGACATTCACACAAATCACCATTATTACATGACTAGTTGCGCCCTACGATTTCACCCGCGGATAAAAAGTATTTTAATTATTGTCTCTTCCCACGGGAGCATTTCATTTTTCCGGGGCAAAATGTAGCTTATATGTTAATCCAATGTGTAAGCTATCTTGGTACCGAATTTCATCCAAATCCATTCAGCTGTTTGAGCGTGAAGGAGTAACAAACATACACACATATAAACTTTCTCCTTTATAATATTAGTGTGATAATGAATCATTCTAAATTTATAGCTTTTCTGTACATTATATTAGTCTCCTTTTATTGAATGTCTGTAAATAAATAAATTCAATCAATTCAAAAATCAATAATATGTTAATTCAATATTGGTTGCTACTGTAAGTTGAACAAGCTTTGTAACTATATATAATAAAAATATGTATATTATTACATAAAAATATATATTCACAAATGGACGCTAGCTGTAATAAAAATATATATATTATAAATTGTACCCGCAAAAATTGATAAATAAATTATAAACTTCTCCGAGTGTTTAGATTTCGTTTAAAACATCCATAGCAATGTCATCAGTGACTCCACGATTCAAGCAGAACCTTGACTTAAGATTCATATCTCCTATAAGGCGAATGACACACCATCACCATCAACAGTCTAATAGCACATTTAAGCGGAAACAAAATGAATAAAATATACTCGCAGAAGGCGGAAACGTGCGGCGTTCGCTAACGCGCGGTTTATGCGCCAGATAAGGCAGAACGCAAATGTATTCAGATGCACATCTTTATATACCGGCGTAAAGAGATAGAATAAAGTTATAAGTTACATTGTTCTCTTTATGCAGTTTTTATATTTACCTGAAATGTACTGTTTTATGTATTCAAATTTAGTACTAGGCCAATGGCTTCATCCACAATGTTCCCGTTTATGTAACAACGCTTTTCCCAAAAGAAAACTAATAATAATACGCCGAACGATCTCATACATAGATCCTGGACCCTAACTATGATTCCCTGTCTCTAGGGACCCAGGAATTACGAGGACCATGATCCCACAACACCCAGACTCAGAACAAGTATTTGCGCTTTTTTTCTATGCCAAAATACTTGTCCTGGCGCGGGAATCGTGCTCGCCGCCTCCGAGTTATGAGCCGACCTGCTCAACCACCACACCACAGAGGCTGTAATGATAACGTTTATAATTTATTTTTATTTAGGAGAGTTTAGTAATGGTACGGCTAGTAAATAATAAATTGTAATAATAGTAGATACGAGAAATAATCATATGCTCAAAGCCTATTGATTTTCATATACTGTTATAATAAATAATGACAGATACTTTTGACAGATCTTTTAGCTGTTTTATTTTATCAGTCATGCATTCTATATAGTTGGGGTATTATCTATCTCAAACAGGGTTACAAACATATTTAAGCAAAAATATATCATTGTATTTTTATGTACAAAAACGAAGTAGTTTTTATTTATTTCGAAATTAGCTTCAGCTATTGGTATTACCAATATTATATATTAATATTTATTTCGAAATTAGTTTCAGCTATTAGTAATACCAAACAACAACAAAACCGCTTTATAATACACCCACCAAAGCTTTCCGCTTCAATGAAACAATATTAAATAAAAATTATTCTAATATTCAAATAATTACCTTTAAAATTAAAAAGAACGTTGAAATTATCTGTGCAATTGTCTTAAGAGTCGGCGAAGTAACAGATTCCTGAATGAACTGCAGTGATGGGAGGGGAGGCTGCCTGTCAAAAAGTAGGGTGGATTTAGAGATCCGCACCGAAACCGTTAAACGCCAATGTACTGATTTATTGTATTGTATTATTAATGTGCAGGTTAATATTCTGAACTTTGATGATCACTTAAATTACAATAAATTTTAGCAATATATTTTTAAATGGAGGACTAATAACAATAATAATAATAATAACGCCCAACGATCATATACATAGTCCTGGACCCTAACTAGGATTTCCTGTGTCTAGAGACCCAGGAACTATGACCAAGAACTACTTTTATTACATATAAACATAATAAACTAAAGTACTTACACCTAAAAACTTAAAAATGATAAATAAATATGGGAACACTAATAAAAGATTTTTTTGGTGGAGAGATAAGTTCCCAGAATGCTGGAAGAATTACCACGTTAATGTTCAATGCTTATTTATGTGCAAAATTTTTTGTTTTATTTTTTTATTAAACCAGTTAACAATAAAATCCAAAAAAATTAGCCTTTACGTTTTTTTTATATTTGATAGACTTCCATTTGACCAATTGTCTCACTTGATGGTAATAGACGACGCGGTCGATGATGGAATATGCTTGCCTAGAAGATACTGATTCATTCTTACTTTGAAAATTCCCAAAATTTTCCAAAAGGTTTACCGACAGGTTGTTGTGGAACATTCAACTTTACCCGTCGTTAAACCTCAGTATTTTAAAAAGCTAATTTCCTGAATCATCTCCACTTAAGGGCCGCTTTATCGCCCGAGTTACGGTTTTCTTTAAACGGTTGATTAGTCCCTCTATCCCCGAGGACGTAATTAAACGATTTGACGAGCGCTCGTTAAAAATTAACTTGTTTTGTTTATACGGCCCCTTTGGACCATAGCGTTGATTGTAAACGTTGGTTTATTAATTTGCTTCATGATTACCGGCGTTATTTTCTCAGTGAGCAATCGTTTGGGTCGCGCGCCGCCCAAACGTTCATATTATTTTAGTTTGCTATATTAGTTTTTAATCGTTTTTAGGCTTCTTTTTATTATAAAGCATAATAATATAATTTTTTTAAGTTAAAATTTAATAATTATGCTAATTATTTTCTTTGATAAAATCACACGATTATAAGAAATCCCGAGATATGATACTCGTCACAGATTCGTTTCGTAGTACACATAATGCAGGATAAAAGTTATGATCTGATTAAAAACACCTTTATACTGGTTGTCCGATAAATAATGGATAATGCGGCAGGTATGTAGTACCGAAGAAAATTAGTTTTTTTTTTACAAATTAGTGTAATACGTAAATATACCACTAGGTGGTAGGACTTTATTGCAAAGTTCGTCTAGGTAGGTACCACCGCTTTGCCAGTTATGTTCCGTGTGTTCCGGTTTGAAGGGCACTGTAGCTAGTGAAATTACTGGGCAAATGAGACTTTATGATCTGATCTCACAGTTTAGTAATCTTATTACTAGATTGTGCTGATGTCTCTGGATGACGTGCGCAGTGCAGTGTCACGCGAACCTCTATACTTTAGAGTTTCGAGTGACACTGCAGCTGATATGGGCAGCCGTGTCGTTTAACATCAGGCGAACGGCTAGCTCGTCACGTCATTCCTTAACATAAAAAAAAAAATAAAAAATATAATATATGTATATGTCAAACTAATTTTTCATTGCATTTAAGCATGTTGGTACTTATACTTACTAGTATAGTATTATCTAATCTGTGGTATAGTTAAGTATTAGAACTATTCTGTACCCCGTTGGGCACGACAATGATAGGGGACGATATCATACTATGGTGCCTTAGCGTATCTATAAAATAGCATACAACAAATATACCTATAGCTACGAATTTTTAATTTACCAACAGATTTATACTCCATTTACTTGTATCTACGAAGCTTTCATGGCGTAACTTGTAAAATGCGACGTCTAACAGAGAAAATTCAATAAAAAGCTAAAAGCCAATCTTATCTCGGCAAGAGGAAATTAAGAAACAGCGGCGGGCATCTGACACGGTGGCTCTATACAGATCTGTTTGTAGTGATGGGAAAGGTATAAATAGCAATATCGATTAAATTATATTATGAAAATTAAAGCATATTTATTTAACACGTCATTTTTCTTAAACAAAAAAAACATTATTCAAATAGTACCTCTATTCCAATAATTTATTTGTTAACTGAAAATGTACAATTTTCTATGATATTTAATAGTCATGGAAATGGTTTCAAAGTATAAGCCACACTTAAGTCTATGGTCTTAAATATTTTCGCAACCACTGGAAATACAACCATATGGTTAGGCATTAAGCCCGGTGAGTTGGAAAATTCAATAACATCATAATCAATATTACATTCTATATTTCAGTGTTTTAATATCCCGACTACATAAACCCTAAAACACTCAAAACTAAAATATTTCCATGATATTTTCATCTTCATGTCTAATCTTCAAAGAAATATCGATACTTTTAATTAGCACCTGCTACAACCCTAACCATTTTTAAAGATAGAGCGTTGAATGCGACAGCGCTCGACATTGGGTTTTCTCGTCGAACCGCTGAAATAATTCCAGTGTCACACCGACGAGGGGCCCGCCGGAAACGCAGCCTTATCTCACCATACCCGCGCTTGTTCCATTTTTAAACAACTCACTTCTTTATTTGTATTTATTCCGTCCCCCGTTCCGCCCCCTACCTCCTTCCGCGCCCGTGTTACCACATGAATAGAGACGTCTACTTAATGGGACTTTCAGTTCCTAAGTCATCATGTTTTTAACAATATGAAGATAAGTAAGGAGGTCGACGCGCGGATAATAAACGGTAGAAATATGCGCGCTCGGTTCGGGGAAATTTGAAAGAAAATCTTGATGGCTGCCGTAAATAAGCCAGTGAAGTTAGATTGTTGTTACTTATATTGTTTTTGCGTATGGATATTGGGGTAAATTGAAAAGTAAATATATGAACGGGAATTTCGGAAGTATGTTGGATAAAATATGAAGTTAATTTTGGAAACTTTGTGATTTATATCGGAAATGAAAAAGTCTTCTACTGAAAATAACCAAAACATACAAAAAAACTTTCAAAATAATTAGAGTACATTTGTCTCTGTACAATGTGTCTTTGACATTTATCTCTATTTAAATTAAAACGCACTGACGTCGTAAACGGTCTATTACGGTATCATGATATCCCAAAATGATCCAATGATATTCATTTTTCAAATTCAAATTAAGAAAACTAAAAAAAATATTTTTCTAAATTCAAAAATTTAAATTTAATTATAAAATAATAGAAAATAATAACTAACAGTGACTGCAAATGATATGAGAAGTCATGTCGTTTTACATCAGTCGAAAGACTAGTTTTTCACGTCATTCATTATATTAAAAAAGTAATCCGAAAATATGATCTCAAAAGTCGCCAGATAAAACTCAATAATTCAAACAAACGGTGTTATACCTCTTCTGGGTACAGTTTATCCGTTATCGTGGTAACAATGCGTTACCGCGGTATCATTACAGAGGCTATTCAACATTTTTATTATTGCGTTACTATTGTCTTATGGCGCGACTCGGGCAGATAACAGAGGGGACATACAGGCAATTAGTTTAACAAGCTTTTACAAAAAACGGGAACTTATGGTAATCACTCCACTATCTAAAACATAAAAAAAAAAACTGCTTGCTCGAAGTGGAATAATACATGGATTTATAGTTTACTAGTTGCGCTCCGCGGTTTCGCCCGCGGATAAAAAGTATTTTAATTATTTGCTCATTCCACGGGAAAATTTCACTTTTCCGGGATAAAATGTAGCCTATATGTTAATGCGGTGTATAAGCTATTTTGGTATCGAATTTCATCCAAATCCATTCAGCCGTTTGAGCGTGAAGGAGCAACAAACATACACACATACACACAAACACACATACAATACACATACTTTCGCCTTTATAATATTAGTGTGAAGTGTGATAATTATTTGCCATAGAACTAAGGTTACCGACATAGCTCAGCGAAAAACAGTAAGCTGAACTGGTCATATCTACCAAAGAACCGATAACTACTGTAATATATATTATAATACGTCTATAGTGTTCTGGACTGGATACCGCAAATCGACAGACGTAATATAGGATGACCTGCAGCGAGATGGAGCTATGATATACGCAAGCTAGCAATAAAGGGAAAATTAGAGCCGAATAAGCCTCTTCGGCTCTATTTTTACATTTATTGCCACTGAGTACGATCAGTGGCTTTTTGGCGTAGATTGATTAAACGACCTAAAAAACATTTTATCAGTCACATATTGAGAGCCAAAGATTATTTTAAACTAAAGAAAACATTTGCATTACAAAACCACGGAATTGCATTTTTATCACAGTAAATTACGGTAGTAAAGTGCAATAAGCTTTCCGTTTTCCTCGACCATGTGTCACCCAAATAACTCTCACCCGAGATAGGTTCCAGATTTATGTGTATAATGTTTGTTGTTTCACCTTCCGCGAATAATGCCCGCGCAGATTTATGAATAAGCCCACGGTGGGGCGATCTCCGATAAAGAGGTTTGACTAATTTCTCAGTGCTTCTTGCCCCATATTTATAAAGCAAAATATCCTTTTATCTGTAGTGAGCGATCAAAAATATAGCTATCCCTGTTCCTCATTTATGTTGTGATTCAATGAACATTTAAGTCAAGTCAGTCCCAAGAAATCAATATATTTTAATGTCTGCTAAGGTTCAGAAATATGCTGAGATAGATACACTAAATGTACGCACTACTGAAACAAACTTCTAGAGTGCAGTGCAGTTGCTGTCTTCGCAGCAGTGCTACATGTTGTATCGTGGTTGAAAAGCCAATAAAATAAATAAATAAATAATGCCCAAACGATCACATACATAGATCCTGGATACTAACTAGGATTCCTTTTAACTAGGGACTCAGGAATTACGAGGACCATGGTCCCACAATATGGACTCAGAACAAGTATTGGCGTTTTTTTGTGCACAAACACTTGTCCTGCCGCGGGAATCAAACCCGCTACCTCCAAGTTATGAACCGATCTTCTCAACCACCACACCACAGAGGCTGTCAAATGATTAGTTTTATTTTTGTTATTGTAGTTTAGTCGAAAAGGCTAAACATACCCAAAACAAAATACTATCAAACTATAAACAACTACCGAATGCAATAAAACAATACAACCGCAAATATTCACCGCAGAAGCCTTCCAATTATGCAAATACCCTCCCCGAGCTTCCTGCTTACCGTAGATACCATTAATCATTATCTAAATTAATTTCGAACCTTTAAGAAAATCTCCTCTTAGTTTCTTAAAGTCACAATAAAGAGGATCGTACCGAGGGCCATAACTCATCCGCGCCTAAGATTACTGATCTTTAATCCCCCCTCCTGGCTTCGCTTAAAGTTAAGATTTACGAGCAGAGGAATTATATTACGTCCCGCAAAATAAGCTGGAAGACATGAGTCAATGGAAAAAGTTGGCATTGTATAGTTACAATTTTTCGGGTGGGAAAAGGTTTCATTTCTATGCCCGTTAAAGGGTTTTCGTTTGTTATGACTTGCAATTTCAGATAGATTTGAGTTGTCGTTTTTTAAATTCTAAATAAAAGCCAATCGTCATTATGTTTATTTTTCAATACCATATTTAAGTACTGCAGCAATGACAGCAGTGTCTGTATCTTTTAATACTTTTTACACCATTATTCATTAGAAATTTTAAAAATTTTAAAAATTATTACTAATGGCTTTCCCTGATACTGTCCAGCACAACCACGAAGCACTTTTTATTTTCTTTGTGATGCACTAATCATATGAAATTACTTTTTGTACAGATTTCGCTCTATTTACATAATTCCTTTTTTATATGAGGATTGTATATGCTTGTTATTCGTTGCATAGATTTGGATTCGATTGACTGCATATATTTTATGATATTTGTGTCAGTAAATTGTAGTTTTTTATTCTGAAAATGTCAAAAAGCTATCTACCATGACGCTACCGTAATTTTTTTCCGGCTCTATGCATAAATGCAACCGATGTTTGGGACCATTTAAGATACAGCCAGACATAAATGCAAGACAAAAAAGGTTATGAGTAAAGTAGATTTATAATATTAGTGTGTAATTAGTACTAATGAAGTAATGTGAAATATAAAAAACAATAAAGAAATTAATATATTATGTAATGTTAAAAATTAATAAACTAATTTAAAAGAAAATGTTTTTTAAGACTCTTTATGGCTGATTTAAGACTCCTTATTTGCTATCTAAAAACCAAATTACAAATAATTACTCTGACATCCAACGTTTTACCATAAATCTATTTAGCTCATAAGCCGAATGAAGATCTAGAGCCTTTTTACCTGTCTCAGAGTTAGCGAAGGAATATTTATAGCTGGAACTTTATTTAATATCGGCGTTCATTCCCTCCCTTCCCTCCCCTCCACTTCCCTTGAACTTTTAAGCTGGAACGTTAGCTTTTATATTGAATAATCATAGAATAATAGAAATAAATAGTTCAAATATGAAAAAAACGACATGACCTTTCAGCCCCATCAGTGGACTGATTAAGAAAACGTGACCATTTTTTTATTGGCTCCACACTTTTTTGGATTTAGCCAGTGTCAAGTAATTGATAATTTCTCGAGTTAATCTATTATATGTATATATATCAAGTCAAGTCAAGTCACAGTTCACGTCATCAAGTAAAGTCATAGTCTAGTCTAGTCACGTCATTCTCCTAGTAAAGTAGTGGCAACTTTACCAGAAGCTTCTATGGAGTTTTGGAAACAACATAAAAAGAAACGTTTCACCATCATTATACCACTTTCCCACACTCATGCCTGTAGTCCATCCAGTACTTAACAAATAAAATGCCACCAATTTTATGCACTAACACTGAAAATAACCCAAGTTTTGGAAAATAATACAATGCGTTGACGCGATCTTTTTCGTTTTCCCGGAAATACTCAACGTGATCATTATTCAGTTACTGTAGTGACACAGACAATTTTCAATTTGCCGCCAAAACGTAAAACAAATGACAAATGAATAAAACAAATACTTGGAAAAGAGTTCCAGTTTCAGTTTTTTTTTAATTGAAGTTAGAATTTTATTAAATTGCTTAAGTGGCTAGTTCTAAACACTTTCAGTTTGACCTTCGTAAGAAAACGTGACCATCATTCCATGTAGTTCTGTACCACTGTAGTTCCATGATCCCGGTTGATAGTGTTTTCAACAGTTGTTTGACTTTCAACAGTGACAGCGATTATGCGAGCACTCCGTATAGGATCATGCAGCAAGTCAACTTAGGTTAGGTCTATAATATATTACTGTACCTAAAAGTATGAATCTTAAGTTAAGACCTAAAACATTATTTTGGCTTTTGTACTTATTTATTAGAGGTGGATTATGTCACCTACCATTTTATTAAACTTTCCATAATGATCTCAAAAAAAAAAAAAAAAACAACTTGTATAGAATTACCACAAACATAGTAAAATGACTTGATGACTTCGACTGTGACTTGACACATATTTGAGTAAATTATCATTAACTTGATAAATTATCAATTACTTGACACTGGCTAAATACACGGAATTGTGGAGCCAAAACATCAACAAAAAAAACATAGTAAAATAGTTCCGTTGACAATACTAGCCCACTTCTTTATCTTTCTCACCCTATAACGAGATTTATGGACGAACACGTGCGACGTGATTATACAACAAAATTAAAAATGTATCAGCGAAGAACACAAACTTAACACTTAATTAATACATAACTCTGTCACATTATCCCTTCACATGAATCTCACAAGTGTTCCAAGGAAAACTTTCCAACGCGGCTGTAATTGAAAGATCGGAAATTCCCAACCAAGCACATATTTCAAAACCTCTTCTTGCTCGGATAATATAAGGAGATAGAGGACAGAGTCGGATATAAAATATGGCGTCCTTTCATGAATCTTATTAAGATATCCTCCGAAAAATAGAACGAGACGGAACTATCTGAGACACTACGTGAAAGAGGAAGAGAACGGTATTAGGTTTACGTTAAAATAATACAGTTAAAGAGGTGTGCGAGTTTGAGAATTTATCGCCGCTATGAATATGATTTTCTTTAAGTAGTGGATATAGGTCCCTTTGGAGGTGTTTAGTGTCAACCTTTCCTTCTAACCTCAGTAATAATGTTACATTAGATAATATAATGCATTATGGAACGTTTTAAAATGTGTACAGTATGATAAATGTATGCTCTGTTAACAGTTGTAGTGGCATTTCAATTATTTACAGTACACTAAAAATACAGTCTTTAAATAAACAAAATATTGTCCTCAAGTTATATTCAAGTCTAAAAATACTTGATTTTTTTAAATTTGTGTTTGTATTCTGAGTGTTGCGATAAATACCTTCAAATCAAGATGTTCATTTATGTAATTTATAAACTAATATTATTTGACAGCTCCGGTGGTGTTGGTGGTCGGGCAGGTAGGCTCATAACCTGGAAGTGGCGGGTTCGATTCCCGCGGCTGAGGAAGTATTAGTGCACGGAATAAAAAGCGCAAATACTTGTTCTGTATCTGGGTGTTTTGGCACCATGGCCCTCGCAGTTCCTAGTTTTCTAGATACAAGGAATCCTAGTTAGGGTCCAGGGTTTATGTATGTGATCGTTGGACGTTATTTATTTATTTATTAATCTAAGATTCACAGCTTATTATATCCGTTCCGCTATAAAACTATATGTTGCCCTTAAGCCATTTTGAATCTACATTTTGTATTTTTATTATTATATTATTATTATTTAACGACTAACTCGCCACGTCATTTATAAACTTAAAAAATAGATTATGACGAGCAAGTTGTTCGACGCCAGCCCAGAGAGGACTGAGAAATAAAACATAACCCGTGAAAGTGTGTTTAAAACAATGTGTGTAAAACATTTTTTTTTAATTTCAAACTAGAATGTGTAATAATTGAATATGTAAAAAAATGTGTGTGTTGCGTTTTTTGGCGTTAAACAAGCAAGATCGCTTGACCGCATTGTATTATTTTCCAAAACTTGTGTTATTTTCAGTGTTAGTGCATAAAATTGGTGGCATTTTATTCGTTAAGTGCTGGATTACATGCATGAGTGTGGGAAAGTGGTATAATGATAGTGAAACGTTTCTTTTCGTGTTGTTTCTAAAACTCCATAGAAGCTTTTGGTAAAGTTGCCATTACATTACTATGAGTATGACTTTAGACTATGACTGGACTTGACCTAACTCGACACATATATACATATTATATGAAATATTAACATAAGAAATAATCAATTATTTAACACTTGGCTAAATACACAAAAAAGTGGAGCCAAAAAAAATTAAATGCATTAAAATCAATATCAATCGAATATTTTATTATAAACTAATTGCGCCCCGCGGTTTCACCCGCGGATAAAAAGTATTTTAATTATTTACTCATCCCACGAGAAAATTTCACTTTTCCGGGATAAAATGTAGCCTATATGTTAATCTAATAATGAGCTATCTTGGTACCGAAGTCCATCCAAATCCATTCAGCCGTTTGAGCTTGAAGGAGTAACAAACATACACACAAACACACATACAAACTTTCGCTTTTATAATATTAGTGCGTGATTGCAATCCTAACTCATGGATTCACGAAAAGCATAATCTTTGTTCGTTCAACGTTTAGATATTAATAATATATAATATATATACATATAATATATATTAATATATAGGGTAAACGCCTGCGATGTGTCCCATAACTCATAACTTTCTTTCGGAAGTGCAACATTCGCGCCATATCGCGGCTAACATGCAAAATAAGTTCGGGATACGGCACCGAGTATGTTGGTTAGCGGAAACCGATAATAAAGTTGAGGACGACGGTATTGAGTACATCGTATCTGGAAATTTAAATAAGTTCTGGCGTAGCCGTACAAAATTTGTTATACATAGCAAAGCTTTAATATTAAATAGAACTGCAATATGGCCTTCTTTTGGTCTTTACTCAGTTACATGGGAGACTTTAAAAAAGTACACATAGCTCATAAGGACGGCAATTTACTTGGCTAGCATGCTACACCTTCGATCGCATCGTCACTTCCCATCAGGTGAGAGCGCGGTCAAATGCTAGACAAGTTCGAAGTAAAAAAAAAAATTATTGAACCAGTTAATGCTGTTGGTCTCTATCGACCTTTACAGCGTCACCGGGCGGGAAGAGCGTCACCGGGCGGGCCACTAAGGACGGCTATCTATCTACAGTAAATATGATGATATTCCAAACGTCCACAGGCAAAAACTAACTTGTCACTCCGGTATAAAAAACATCTTAAATGTATGTTATTATTTTACGAAACAGAATCTTAAATATTAAATTAATCGTAAATTATATCAGAAAGCTCAATAGGTACAGGTATTATTCGTCTCACTGTACTGATGTTTGAATTAAATTTCTAACAAATTCACAAAACACTGACCTTCCATTGAAAAATAAATTTATCTATTCGTACGAAAGTTTTTGAATGATAAAGATCTTAAGTAATATTTGTAATTTTCATCCTTTTGAGAATCTTTATATTATCTATTTTATCCCATGTTTGACATTTTGCATTAATTATATTATTTGTTTATACAGGATTGTAAATATGAAACGACGAATTCTGAGAAAGCTTAAATGTCACGACGACGGAAATAGAGATACCACTGTGTTACTTTTAAGACCAAAAATGATTGTTTGTCCTATTTCACAAGCAAATAAATTGACTGATTGATTGATTGATTGAAAAGTTAAGAACGCGAACAATCTACGCCCTTTAGAGGTAAAAATATCTCAAACACGAAATCAAAATAATATAATAATAATAATAACGCCCCACGATACATACACAGATCCTGGACCCTAACTAGGATTCCCTGTGTCTTGGGACCCAGGAACTACGAAGACCATGGTCCCACAACACTCAGACTCAGAACAAGTATTTGCGCTTTTTTTCTGTGCACTAATACCTGTCCTGCCACGAGAATTGAACCCGCTGCCTTCGGGTTATAAGCCGACCTGTTAAACCACCACACTACAGAGGCTGTCACAATATTAGATTATTCAAAAATTATATCAGTGAACTTAGGTATCGGTATTATTCGTCTCACCGCACTAAAGTTTGAATGAAGTTTCTAACAAATTCACAAAACACTGACCAGTATATTGTGAGTTTGTTAGAAATTTCATCTCTTGAAAGCTGAATTTATCTATTCGTATAAAAGTTAAGGACGCAAACTACGCCCTTTCAAGCTAAAGATATCTCAAACACGAAATCACTCCCACATCGCTATCATTCAATTCTCTACATAAATGGGGGCGTTATGCAAAAACTGCTCGTTTCTTTTATCCCCGCATAAATAACATTAGCCGGGTAGATACCGTGTATTGTAATTACCATATAAATAATAATTTCAAGACGTAGATTACGTGACGTAAAGATGATGAAGAGACTACCCGTACACCGTGCAGAGATCTTTCAGGGTAAGTAGAGGTAAATATTATTGCGACGTTGTTTGGATGACGCATAAGTTTGGCTTAACTTCTAGATGGCTATGAATTTTAATTTTGATGATTTTCTATTGTTTTACGTTTATTTTAGGTTAATATTTCGTATATAGGTAATTGGCATATATGTATAGATCTACATTAGATTTTTTTTTGGTTAGATTTAAATCTCATTTTTGGAGGAATCAAGTACCTAATTAGAAAAAAGTATTTTAGGGATGGCTCCAAAAATTGGTATGAAAATATGTTTCCACTGCAGCTGCACACCTTGTGCATAGGTATCCATTAGGTAGTTGATTAAATCTAACAATGCAACGTTTATTCCCAACAAAAAACGTTTTTTTAAACTGCTAATACTGTTGGTCTCTATCAACCTTTATAGCGTCACCGAGTGGGAGGGCAGGCGCTTTAGGCGCCCAGCCGTCAAAAGTGGGAGGCAACTAGCTCAAGGACATCCCTGGGGTGCGAGCCTCGGCTTAGGCCGTTGCCGCGATAAGACGATCGAGTAGACTACGTCCACTGGAAGAGTGGACGCCATAGAAATAACAAAAATTTCTAAAATCTATTGAAATGAAGATGATTCCTAAGTAAGTTTCACAAGGCATTTCTTGTAGTATTTGTTTGTAAAGTATGGCGCATTTAAGTAGCTTGGTATGTGCACAATCTCTAACCGCGCCTATTACATTCCGCAAAAAAGATTATGCGTTATAGCCTCACCAAAGCTTAATCAAATACGTTGACAAAGTCATATGAATAATGACACTCATATTTCTTCCTATCTCCATACTACTGATAATTTCCAGCACCACGTTCCTGCTATGTTGTTTTTGCGAAAAGTACGGTAAGCGCATTATAGTAGTAATTTTATATTTTTTATGTTAAGAAATGACATGATGAGTTAGTCGTTCGCTTGATTTTAAGCGACACGATTGCCCATAACATTTGCAATGTCACTCGGTTTTTTTTCTATGTTTTGGTTCTACACTTTTGTGTATTTAGCCAGTGTCAAGTAATTAATAATTTATCAAGTTAATGGTATTTAACGCAAATATGTGTCAAGTCACAGTCGATGTCATCAAGTCAAGTCATAGTCTATTCAAAGTCATACTCCTAGTAACCTTTACTTGAAGCTTCTATGGAGTTTTGGAAACAACACGAAAAGAAACGTTTCACCATCATTATACCATTTTCCCACACTCACGCCTGTAATCCAGGACTTAACGAATAGAATGCCACCAATTCTGCATTATCATTATCTGAGTGCATTAATGCACTAACACTGAAAATAACACAAATTTTTGAAAATAATACAATAGGTGACACAATCTTTTTCGCTTTCCCGCCAAAACTCCACTCGGAATTCTTAAATATAGTATTTCTTGTCCTCCTGACATTGTTATGCACAGACTAGTAAAAGATTAGTTGACTGTGCGATCAGGTCACAAAACCTTATTTGCTAAGTAATTTTACTAGCTGCATTGCTCTGCAAACCGGAACGCATTACTACTTCATGGCAGAATAACTGGTAAAGTGGTGGTACCTACCTAGAGGAACTTTACAAAAAAGTAAACCACCTAGTATAAGAGTAGAGAAAAATCTGAATAGTTTTAGATGCTATGACGTTTAAATTTAGAACCAATTATTGAGTACTAGTAATAAAACATTTATTGAGTACTTTTATGTATTTTTTCGGTTAACAAGAGAAACTGCTAAAAACTTAAAAACGTTTGCAAGTCCAAACTCAGAATCTAAGGTAGAATAGACAATATTCTGAATATTTTTATTTGAATTGTGTTTTCGAAGATTCCTGAGAGTTTCACTATACCTTCAAAAGAGATAATGAAAATTTGATAATTGTATATTTACTATGTATTGTTGTCACTACGCACAGTATGTAAGCAAAGAAACTTCGAATATATTTTTATCCAACATTATCGGAACATGCTCTAAGGGATAAGGCGAAATTTTGCTTCATACGCCACCTTTGGCTTACAATGTCTCGCCTCCTTGCGATATAGAGATAATTTTAATGAATATTTATAATGTTTGTGCAATAACTCTCACTTGGTTTATGGGGTAAAGTTTGTTACAGATCAGAAAAGTTTTGGCTTTGGAAAATTCATTATTTGGTACCCTATTTCATAGAAAATAGGTACTATATTTTGATGCCGCTTCATACATAATACTGAATAGTTTTTCATCTTTCAGAATTAATTTAAACTAAAGGTATCATCAAATGAAGAACTAAATACTGTATTTAGAGTAAGTAATTTTCATAAAAACGAATTCAAATGTCGAATCTCATAAAAGTGCTTTCGCATCTCCACAGCTTTAAAGCCACAGGCATAAAGCATGGTTCACATTAATCACGATTTAATACTGACAATAATTAAAAATCTCATAGGTGCCGCGCGCCGCTGCAACTCACTTAATCGTTACCCCATTTGATAGATGGCGGTACATTTACACTGCTAATAGAACCTTTTCAAAATACGCCCATTCAAATGCTACAAACTTTTACTTTGAGATTCTAGGTATAAGTTATTGTGAAAAGGTTCCAAGACGCGAGCGTAGATAGGAGTATTAGGAAGCGTTTACACGGGCGGCACGTAGCGTAATAAATAATATAGTAATCAGTGCAATTCCTTACATCCCATCTCTTATTAGTCGAGAACCTACATTCAACATTCGCTAATGCCATGGCTTACTAACACATGTGGGACGGAAAGATTCCTCGAGAATTTATTGTACTTCGGCTTATGAATCATAAATAAGGAGGGCTAATTAGAATTGCCTTTCGACTACAGAATAGGCGTTTAGGTTTCTTAACGGCAAAGGAAGTTAATGAAGGTAGCAAGCGTTATCTTTGAAGATTTATTTGAGAATTGTTGGAAAATCTATAGCGATTGTACGTAGTTTGATTCAAATTATGTAATATACCAAGTACATACTGCTAAAATTACATTAATTATCTCTTTTTTATCCAATGATAAAAAAATATGAATATTATAATCACTATGTAATTATTATTTATTGTAGTAGATGTAGTACTAATATTTTATGTTAAAACTTTTTATCTACTATTTACTTATGAGCTTACAGACTTGTTTACCTTTGATAGGCTTGCGTTTGACCACTGTCTCACCTGATGGTAAGTGACGACGCGCCTAGTTTCACTCTTGCCTTGAAAACTCCCAGATTATATTTTTCAGAAAGAGTCGCTAGTTAGTTGTTTCATTCTTTTGCCGTCTGCGCAATAATTGTGAAAACGAAGCTCTTTGTGTGGATGGAGGAATGCCCATCATAAACGAATGTCATGTTTCCATGTGATGTGCGGTGGTAAAAAAGATATGGGGGAATTAATTTGAGCAATTCCACCGTACACTTTTCAAGAGCCTAGAAGATCGGAAGCGAACATTAACAATACAAAACTTGATTTTGTATGAGGTTAGCCATGTTTCTCTATTTAGCAACACGGATATAAGTGAGTAAAAACCTTTTATAAAAGTGTGTAAAAATGAAGACTGATAGAATTAATTTTAAAAGTACCATAAACTGGAGCAGGGTGCAAGCGGCACACATCGCCGATAATGCTGGCAAATGATGAAGTTTTAACAAGTTTGCGAAATAATAAATCTCTTTCGCGCGGTTATCGCGAGGCGTAGCGCGTAGGCTTGGTGTGTGGGGTTGCCAATAAAAAGAGTTGCACAGATTTCGGAAAAATCAAAAACATTGGTATTAGCCGGCCTATTTTTTCAAATCCACTACCAACCCGTAGAACAATACTTTATGAAATTTTAAATCTAATACTTTTTAGATGTTCTGGATGAATAACAATCGAGTTGTCGACTATCTATACAGGATTGCATGATACGGCTGCTAATTAAGTTAAGCTACTACTAAACCAAAAAATTAATATGATATTATAAATAACTTTTTCTTGAGCGTTTTGGCGGGAAAACGAAAAAGATCGCGTCGCCGCATTGTATTATTTTCCAAAATTTGTGTTATTTTCAGTGTTAGTGCATAAAATTGGTGGCATTTTATTCGTTAAGTGCTGAATTACAGGCATGAGTGTGGGAAAGTGGTATAATGATGGTGAAACGTTTCTTTTTATGTTGTTTCCAAAACTCCATAGAAGCTTTTGGTAAAGTTGCCACCACTTTACTAGGAGTATGACTTGACTAGACAAGACTATGCCTTAACTTGATGACTTGGACTGTGACTTGACTTGACACATTATATGACATTAACTAACTTGAGATATTATCAATTACTTGACATTGGCTAAATACACAAAAGTGTGGAGCCAAAACCAAACAAAAAAAAAACACTTTTTATATTGAAGAAGATGCCTTTATTTATGTAGTTGTTAGTAAAACCAGACAATAATGATTATACATCAATAAAATTACCTCTATATTTTCAACATCGAGCCATTTAAATCTGTTTGGTGCTTTTTTTTGTTTCCACCTAGCAACACCATCTGATGCGTGTAAGAGGTAAAGTAAAGAATAGAAAGTAAAGTTGGGCAATAAATTAATTGGCGACTAAGTTGCTTCTCTTGAACCTGCAAGTAAGACGAGCGTGCGGGATCCCAAGTTTAGACTATTAATTTGGGTATTATAGGACGAGGCGACAAATAACCGAGGATACGTGGGCGTGTGTTTGATTGCTATTAATTTTCATAAAATATTGGCGCTGGAGATTTGCTGTCCTTACTTTTGGATGGGAATATGGAAATGAGTTTGTTAAAGATGGTTTAGCTAGGCAAAGTCAACTTTGACCTTTTCTTTTTTTATTATTATTATTATGTTTTGGCTCCACACCTCCGTGTATTAAGCCAGTGTCAAGTAATTGATAATTTAACAAGTTAATGATATTTCACGCAAATATGTGTCAAGTCACAGTCGAAGTCATCAAGTCAAGTCAAAGTCATACTCCTAAAGTGGTGGCAACTTTACTTGAAGCTTCTATGGAGTTTTGGAAACAACACTAAAAGAAACGTTTCACCATCATTATGCCATTTTCCCACACTCACGCCTGTAATCCAGCACTTAACGAATAGAATGCTACCAGTTTTATGCACTAACACTGAAAATAACACAAATTTTGGAAAATAATAATGCGGTGACGCAATCTTTTTCGCGTTCCCACCAAAACTGGACCTTTTCTTTATTAGTCCTTTCTTTTCATTACCTCAACGCAGATGCCTATGCCAAGAAATTTTATTTTGTAGAGTACGAGCAGTTTAGGTTTTAGTATAGGTATTATTATATTATCTGTGGTTAAAACTTACTATATTCGGTAGGTTTTCGAACGGATTTATACGCTTTGACAGATGATTTTAATTTATTTTGTAGTTTTTATAAGTTTCGGTGGTAACTATCCGAATTCTTTTAACTGTCTTAATACCTACCCGTTACGACTATATGCGTTAAGCTTTTGTATGACAGACTTTTAATAACAGTTCATCTATTGTTATGCAGATTAATGACATCACTAAATACTCAACATTTAGAAACTTCTTTACTAGTTACCTCTTTTTTTTTAGTAAAGGTTATTGTCAAAAGTGCTTTATTGGAGTTTTAGCGGGAAAACGAAAAAGATTGCGTCACCGCATTGTATTATTTTCCAAAACTTGTGTTATTTTCAGTGTTAGTGCATAAAATTGGTGGTGTTTTATTCGTTAAGTGCTGGATTACAGGCATGAGTCTTAGAAAGTGGTATAATTATGGTGAAACGTTTCTTTTCGTGTTGTTTCCAAAACTCCACAGAAGCTTCTAATAAAGTAGCCACCACTTTTCTAGGAGTATGATTTTGACTAGACTATGACTTGACTTTATGACTTGTGGAGCCAAATAAAAAAAAGCTTTATTGTCAGCTGCATACAAAACTTATTGTCATTATTTTTTAAATATTTAACTATTTTGCACCCTTATAAAATCTCTAGCTCTACAAAACTCCCCCAGTGATTACCATAAATAAAGTCAGCGTCACACTTACACCATATTAATCCCCAGCGTATTGCGACCGCCATTCCGCACTGATTGATTTGACTATAATGACACCTCTAACAAACTTTTGCGCGCAAAACGTAGACTTTTGGGCACAAAACGGCTGCTTTCGTCAATTTTACGCATTAACTACCCAAATGTCCTAATAAATTTCGGTCTGGTGATTATTTCGGCTCACAATTTAACAATATTAAAACAGTTCTAGATTTATTTTATGTACACTCAGTGCGAACGAAAATCCTTATTTAATGGGTGTAACTTTAGCCGTAAATAAAAACAAATTTTACCTATTTAAAGGAAAATAAATTTTATTTTTTTATTAATCTTCTGTTTTATGCAAACCCATTCACAGATTTTATTTTTATTTTTATTTATTATGTACTTATGTAATGTTAGATTTAAAATAGACACCCATTTCACATTCATATTTAAAACACAATAGATGCATAACTATTTTAAGATTATTTATTTATTTTTTGGAATACCAACAGTTGTAATAATATTACAGATTCTAGGCTGGCATAAACTTTGTTTAAAAGCCCCTTAAAAATAGATTTTTAAAAAATTACAGATTCTATAACAAAAAACAAAAACAAAAGTCCTCATGGATAGGAAAGTTCAGTTTAATCAAGTGAACACCTAAACACTACACTACGCATAGAATTACTTAATTACGTCACATTATACTATCATTAATTTGATATAAAAAATATAAGGTAGCAGCTAACCCTAAACGTACCTATATAATAATTCCATTAGTTAATTAAGCATTAATTCAAAGTCAAACAATTGACTGCTCAACCGCTGTCGTAGATGACGTTAGTTATCAAGCATCGATATAGTTGTTTTAGCGACGTGTCTCTAATGCAACAGTTGCAGCTGTAAAATACCCTTGTCACAAAATCCAGCGGATTGTAAAAAAACGTCCACGTGGCGGTGGGCGGATCTTGCGCGGCTCATCCCACACCTGTTGGTGATCCGGCTGATCCGCCCACAGCAGCGGATATACGCGGATAGACGCCTGGATGCGGTATATCCACGCCTTGTGCCGCCCATCAGATTCCACACGATAGAAATCTTGAAAATAAGTTATTGCAGATTTTATTATTATTCCAAACAAAATCATGTTGTAGTACAAGTGCTTTTTAAGCGTGTTCTTAGCGATTATCGGAATAAGAAGTCGGAAAGTTTATTTTGCCTTTTTATATTGAATTTGCTTTTCATGTTGATACAATCCCTTCGGATGCGTACAAAACCGAAGATTCGAAACCAGTTACGGGGAAAAAGTCTAATACCATACTAAGTTACTATGGAATACGTTTTTTTATACACGAAACACTGGTTTCCATTAAGGAAATTTGTAATATTTCAGATAATTTTAGTGAATTAGACTTTTTCTTAATATTTAATTTATAAGTTTTTACATAGTTATACCTAGTTCTACCGAACCTTTGCGTGTTCAAAAGTTAGGTTATATAAGAGTAAAAATATGATTATTAAATAAATAACTTTTAGGTGACATTTTCCGTCATAGATGTAATTTATTAAGTTTTTTAATGGCTTATTAATAGATGCAATCAGTATAATTTATTTTAAGCTGGTAAAGTGCCTTTTTTGTTTAACTAACTAATAACTACTAGAATAATATAACAACTAGGTAGGTACTAGTATATAATAACAAATACCAGCTACTCTAGTTACTACAAAACAAAAATTTGGACAACATACTAGCCGTGATGAACTATAGACCAACAAGCTCAAGCCACCCAACAAGCTGTCAGCATTTTGACATTGCCCCGTTAAATTGCAATGCTGATCCAAATATTGGATTGGTCATTGGTCACCATTTTGGTCACGTTGCGTCAAATCTATCAGGTCTGATAAACTTTGGAAACGCGATGAGCTCCTAGTCCCCACGGACCTAGGGTCTCAATACCAAACGGCTCAAATATAACCGCTACCAAGATTACTAAATTTGCGCCGTTTTGGCTGCTCAGCTTAATTAGCCGCGGCGCCGGCCCCAACGTGTGTCTTGGGAAAATGTGTAATGGTTCCATAGTATTAAAGCAAGTAGTTAGTATATATTTTAAAACTTTTTTATTGTATTTTAGGCTTCCATTTGAATACTATTTCACCTGATGGTAAGTGGCGATTTGATCTCGGTCTAGTATAATTAGTTATGTCTGTAAGGCACAAAATGTTCAATTTGTGTGGGCACTAACAATACAAATTTTGTAGTGTGATAAGACCAAAAATTCAATACTGGCTAACCCCAGCGGCTGTCCACTTTCCGGAGCTCCCTCATGCACCTCAGAGTACCAATTTAACAACAATTAACCACATCACCAACATCGCTTAATTGCTAAATATCGTCTCGCAAAAGGGATCCGTCTCTACTAAACCGTTAAATGGATTCGTGGCTGCTAAGTGCAGGATCGACCGTTCGATTCCCCGTTTTGTAACTCGATTCTGTCCAATTAGGAGTTTAGTTGTCGTCGAAATACGTCTTAAAGGTAAGACCAACTTAATGTTACTTAGTCGTGCCGTCCATTTGGTCCTTTGTGCGATTTTGGGTGTCTGTGGGATCTTTGATTGGGACACTTAAGTGAAAGGTTATGTGGTGTAGCAAGATTGAGATGTATTTGGTAACTGTCATTTCCTAAATGTTTGCAAAATAAGATTTTGAAATCTTGACGGATTTTTCTTGCCTTGCCATGCCTTTTGAACTGTAAAATATGTTTGTGATGATAATTAATGTTTGTTCTGTATCTGGGTGTTTTATCGTATTCTAAGTATGTATTATATTTTTGTACATACAAAAAGTATATCAGTTATATGGTTCCCATTGTACAAGTTTTGCTTAGTTTGAGAATAGATGGCGCTGTGGGAAATGTCCACACAGAATTATTTAGTTATTGACAACCTATATTTTATAATTTCATTGTCATCTCTTTAATCTCATACATAGTTAAAATAAATTACAATTTTGCTTTGTTGGGTTCGCAACTTTCGATTTCGCCATATAGTGCATGAAAAAAATGTGATTTCGATTATAAGTTATGAAAAAAATATGTCGAAAAATCCATTAGCCTTCCATCCTGCCTCTAATCACTATCGTTATTAATGTACCGATCCTGGTACTACAGAATTTAGTTGTGTTCAAAATGGTAGCTGACCCGAAATAACTATTTAGCAAGTTCGATAGCTCGGCCAATGCCGCAAGACGCTCCGAGCACTTTACTGGCCGATAGTACAAAATTAGCCGAGGGCCGGTAATATATTAGCTAAACGAAAATCAACCGTACTTCTAAACAATATTTAACTTCAGTTTAAGAATGTTTCTGAAAGTATTGTCAGATTTTGGACAAATAACCAGTATTATTAAGATAAAACGGCTCTATTTGCGCACTTAAGTTATCAAAACATAATTTTGACTAACTTCGACGATGCGACCAAGTTACATTGGCCGTCACAAGGGGACTATGAGTCCAAGTCGCGAAAATTCACAGCGTTAAATAGCCGGTAATTTGGGAGCGCTGTATTAATTACCAATCCAAGCTAAAACATGATGTCTCTTCTCGCTGACGAGAAAAAATTCAGTCTTACTCATTAGCTTTATTATACTAGTTTCCCCGCGGTTTCACCCGTGGATAAAAAGTATTTTAATTATTTGCTCATCCCACGGGAAAATTTCACTTTTCCGAAATAAAATATAACTTATATGTTAATCCAGTGTATAAGTTATCTTGGTACCAAATTTCATCCATGTCCATTCAGCCGTTTGAGCGTGAAGGAGTAACAAACATACACACGTACATACAAACTTTCGCCTTTATATTATTAGTGTGATCAATAAAAACAAAACTGGTTATACATTTCAATAGGTATATTTTGACATCAAATAACAAAATCTACCATACAAAAACCTTAAAACATGCCAATATCTAACCATCCTATATAAGTTAAACGATTGTTAACTGTAACCGTTTTGTGAAACCGGCCAACCTCTTTGGTCATCGCCCACCGACCGTATTTAGAAGCATTACGGGGAAATGCACTAATGCTTCTCCGATACCGTGGAAAACTGTTAAGGGGCTGGTTAGAGGCATAGATACTGATATAATTAGTGCATTGTGCCTCTAACGTCGTACAAACTTAAGCACTACTATTTGCGTTCATGTTCTCTCACTGCCAAGCAAAAACTACTCTTATACTTGTAGAAACATAGTAAGTAGATCAGTTGTGTAATAGCAGCTAAATTTTGTTCAAGGTAAAGACAAGTTTGCCTGAGTTACTGGCCATGCAAGAGGTCATTATCATCCAGAGAGTGGCCTGGAAGCTTTTGAATATAGAACGTTCGAGGCTTAATAATTCAATATGTTGGCATCGTCTTGTGCATTAAAGCATTTTGGTTTCTGATCGATATGATTTAAGAGCGACCAAGTCTTTAGTGGTTTTACTGTCTTGTCTGTTGTCCGTTTTATCAATACCACAGAGCAAGAGAAAAAGTGCTTTCGGGGCCCGTTCGTAATTGAAGGGGTGAGACCAAAAAGGATTTAACTGATTTTTTTCACAAAATGACTTATCGTTATCGTTCGATTCAGCGTGAAATTATCTTCAATAATACATTCTCAAAATACCGAAATGAGGTATAAATCTCGAGATTTTGAATCTAAAAATGGTTTATCTGTCACAGGAATACAGTTTGCTTAGCATAAAAACATTACTATATTTATTATATTACATTATATTTTTACAGTAATTGTATGAATGAGTACTATATTTAGTAATTTTAAATAGAATTAAAACATTTTCAAGCAACTGAAACTTACATAAACCTTTTCTATTACCTTATAAGAACTCTACATTAAAATGACGCCGTTGAAGTTTAAAGTCATTTTACTCAAAACTATCAATTTGACAGTTAAACCCTTTTTATTCTAAACCCTTCAATTGTTTCCCTGATCTGTAATGAATACGGATGGCTAGTATTGTCACTTGTGTAGGATGCAGTAAGTTCTTATAATAGGTCTTTACCTATGAAATTGCCGTTTTGCAGTACAGACTTTTTCAAACAAAAAAAGTTTTGATTGGCTATGAATTCTAAATTCAAATTAATTTTGTTTTAAAAATATGACATTCTATTTACAATATAAGTCTTTTGTTTATTGATTAGCGTTGTATTTTCATTACATTTCAACATTTTTCCTCATAATGGATACTTTGAAATTTCGTGTAATTATGGAATATGAGTTCCGTCGTGGCATCAACGCGGCACAAACGACACGTAACATCAACGACGTTTACGGAGAGAACTGTACAAACGAACGTACAACCCGTTATTGGTTTGCTCGGTTCCGTTCTGGGAATTTTGACTTGATAAATGAACCTCGTGGTCGTCCGGAAACTTTGGTCAACAATGATGAATTAAAGGCGATTGTGGAAGCTGATGAATCTCAATCTACAGCTGAGCTGGCAGCAGCTTTTGATGTTAGCATCAAAACAATATTGGTCCATTTGCGACAGATTGGCAAGATAAAAAAGCTTGATAGATGGGTGCCCCACGAACTTAACGATCGCCAGCGCAACGTACGCGTCGAGACTTGCGTTGCACTGCTCAACAGGCACGGAAATGAAGGAATTTTGAACCGAATTGTTACGTGCGACGAAAAATGGATTCTTTTTGACAATCGAAAGCGCTCAGCAAGTTGGTTAGATCCTGGTTCGGTACCAAAGCAATGTGCAAAACGAAAAATGACCCCTAGAAAGGTGATGGTCACAGTTTGGTGGTCTAGTGTTGGTGTGATTCATCATAGCTTTTTACAAAACGGCGAGAGCATTACTGCAGATGTGTACATTGAAAAACTGACCACAATGATGGTGAAACTCGCACGTCTGCAACCAGCTTTGGTCAATCGGTCGTCTCCACTGCTACTTCACGACAACGCGCGACCCCTTACTGCACAACAGACCGTCTCTAAGCTGCATGAGTTGGGTTTGGAAGCTCTCCCTCATCCGCCATACTCACCAGATCTTGCGCCTACCGACTATTACTTTTTCCAAAATTTGGACAACTTTTTAACGGGAAAAAAATTCAATTCCCGAGAGGCAGTACAAAATGCCTTTGAAGAGTTTGTTGTCTCCCGTCCTGCTGATTTTTTCAAAAAGGGCATCCATAAACTGCCACAGCGTTGGCAAAGATGCAATGATTGCAGGGGTGATTACTTTGAATAAAAGAAATAAATAACTTCGAAAAAAAAATACTTTAACCTTTTTCAAACAAAACGGCAATTTCATAGGTAAAGACCTAATATAGTTTAGTTTTTTAGGTCTAGTTTAGTATTGACGATTATATAATAGCTATGTATTTATGCAATAAATGTAGAATGCAGTTAATATATTATACTATAAAGGCAATATGATTGGATTTAAAGGTGTTTTATAATTATTTATATCAACATCAATGAAGAGGCGTTTATACTATAGGCCACGCGGGCGGGCAAAAACTAGTATTACATATAATACGTGTTTTCTGAATGGCTGGCTTCTATTTAACACATCTATAGACTGAGTAAGATGATTGAAGTAATTTTAAAAGCAAAAAATAATATCAAAAACAGCAAAACACCGTAATACAGAACTCATTGCGTAATCAGAGTAATCAGAGCACTGCAAGACACATTTAGAAGCGAAGTGGCAAGGCTTGGCGAATAAATATGGATCTTTTAAAACGCGCCCGCCTCCTAATTGCCTGCAGATGGACTCGAGCCAATTACGAGCCACATTGGGCCGAGTTGGCCAACATTTAGCTTGAGATGCCCGAGTTCAACTGGGCCGATAAATGGCGCTGATACCCTAGATGGTCCGGCTTGGGTGAGTAATGAGTGTCGTAAGCTATAAGATACTTTGCGAATCTTAGTACTTGTTTATATTACAAATAATGAGTTTAGAGTATTGTGTTAGAGTATTATTATGTCTTATAAAATGTTTTATAAGACATAATAATAATAATAACGCCCAACGATTACTAAAATAAATTCTACCTAGAACCTAACCACTCTAACTAGGATTCCCTCTATCTACCTCATATAGAAAATATTGTAAAGCGTGCATCTAACATGCTGGGATTTATAATACGGAATAGTAAAATCTTTAAAAATAAGCAAACTAAAATTCTTTTATACAATACGTTGGTGCGTAGTGTGTTAGAATACTGTCCTGTTGTCTGGAGACCTCACTACGCTACACACACACTGAGAATTGAACGGGTCCAGAAAAGATTTATGCGTCATTTGTGTTATGTTAGTAAGTTACACAAGCGCAAAATGTCGTATAATGAAAAACTGAATCACTTCAAAATGTCATCTCTAGAAAAACGTAGAAAATTACTGGACCTAATATTTTTGTACAAAGTTTTAAATAACCATATAGATTGTCCCCAGTTGCTTAAAAAATTTAGATTTCGAGTACCCCGCGGAATACCTCGTCGCGTTGTCTCATTGCTTGTCCCACCGAGCCGCACTACAGTATATGGCAGTAACTTACCGATCCCTAGGCTATGTAGATTATTAAATGAATGTTTTAACAGCAGTACAAAAGATATTTTTACAATTAAATTACACCATTTTCGTGAGTATTTACTCAAGAAAATACCAAATTAAAATCTTCAAAATTATATTTTTCCTTTTAAATTGTTTTTTTTTTTTTTTTTCATTTATTAACGTGCTGACTTCTCCTTTCGAGAAGTACAGTAATCTTTATAATTGTTATTACTTATTTTAAATTAAGTGTTATTCTTTTAAAGTTTTGTAGCATGCGGTGTTTGCCTGTAATTAATTATACATTTAGTTTTATTATGATCATGTTCGTTACGTTAGTTTTAATGATATAATTGTTGGTAGACCTATGAAATAAAATAAAATAAAATAAAATCCAGGGACCCGTTTACTAGGAGGTAGGACTTTTCTGCAAAGTTCGTCTACGTAGGTACCACCGCTTTGCCAGTTATTCTGCCGCCAAGCACTAGTGCGCAATCACTGCTGTGTTCCGGTTTGACAGGCACTGTAGCTAGTGAAATTACGGGGCAAATGAGACTTTATGACCTGATGTCACAATCTAGTGATCTGATTACTATATAGATTGTGCTGATGTCTCAGGATGACGTGTGCAGTGCAGTATCACGCGGAACTCTATACTTTATAGTTCCGAGGACAGTGCAACTGATATGGGCAGTCGTGTCGCTTAACATCAGGTGAATGGTTAGCTCGTCAAGTCATTCCATAACATAAAAAAAACCCCAAGAAATACGAGGACCATGGTCCCACAACACACAGACTCGAAAATATATACAGAGTGTCCAGAAATTGAACGATATCCTTATAACTGCGGGTAGGTCACATCGCGATTTGAATCACGCTTGACCCTGCACCAATGACTTTCAAGCTATGAGTGGAATTTTCATTATCCTAAATTGCATTTCGTGGGTGTTGTGGGTGGGTGGGTGGTTGTTGGTTCTTGAAGAACCGCCAAGATTCGAGAACATCAGAATCTGTCATACACCAACCAGCGCTTGGCCACCATGGTGGGTTCTGACCTACACTCTCTCTCAGGGCTCATGTCCGAGCAATGGAGCTAATTATGTTATACCTATGTGAACGCATTAATTTTTATAATAATAATAAATATGTGTGTACATCTCACACAACGCCATCTAGCCCCAAACTAAGCAAAGCTGTACTATGGGAACCAGATAACTGATACAATACTTAGATACTTTTTGTTTGTAAATACATACATAGAATACAATATGACACCCAGACACAGAACAAACATTGATGTTCACCACACAAATGTTTGCCCTGGATGGGAATCAACCCACAACCCACAGTCCAGAAGGCAGGGTTACTACCAACTGAGCTATCGGGCCAGTCACATACAATTAATAGATTATATAAAATCTATGCGTTGAAGCCAAATATTTAAACGAGAGCAGTAAAAGAGTAATAAAATTCATAAACTCGATCAAGGAACATTAGCCAAACGATAGTGCAGTCCTGATGTGAGTAGAAATGACACACGGTGGGATAAAATGCACAACAAAGCTCTATATTCATCAAACATGGATGAAGATTACTCATAGAAATTAACGAACATGCCTCAGACTAAAAAGAAAAAAAAATTTTGGGTTTTTTGTCGAATGCATAATATATATGACGCATAATATGACATTGTTAAATAAGTTAAACAATTTTATGTAGTTTCATTTCGAGTCTTCGCTACGTAATTATCGTAGCTGTAGCACTTTCGTAGCACGTTCGTAGCATACACATACAGCCTCTGTGGTGTGGTGGTTGAGCAGGTTAGCTTATAACCTGGAGGTGGCGGGTTCGATTCCCGCAACATACATAGATCCTGGACTAGGATTCCCTGTGACTAGGGACTACGAGGACCATGGTCCCATAACACCCAGACTCAAGTATTTGAGCTTTTTTTCCGTGGCAAATACTTGTCCAGCCGTGGGAATGAACCCGCTGCTTCCAGGTTATGAGCCGACCTGCTCAACCACCACACCGCAGAGGCTGTCATTATATATAATATACATAATACACATACAAATGTCTATGTTCTACGATTTATTCTAACCTGAGTAACGTTTCAGTAATGTGCAGGGTATTTTATGTCTAGTGCGATAGCCGCGGCAAAGGTTATTCGTTTTACTAATGTGCACTGCATCGTTTGCATCTCACGCTTTGAACAGCTTTTAGTATGTTTTAACGAATATGTAATTTGATAGATAGATAGATAAACTCTTTATTAACAACAAGGTAAATACAAAAACAGAAAATAATGAGTAGGATACAATATGGCAGTCTTATTGCTAAAAAGTGATCTCTTCCAGACAACCTTTGGATGGACAGAGATAGATCAACGAGCAAGGACGGTGGTGCTACAAAAGTTACTATGTACATACATACTAAGATATATATAAAATAATATACTTTTTAAAATACATTACTTACTATTCATAAACATACACAAATAATATTGTACATTCTATACTATATAAAAATAAGTCGGGTTTTCCTTCCTGACGCTATAACTCCAGAACGCACGAACCGATTTCCACGGTTTTGCATTCGTTGGAAAGGACTCGGGCTCCGTGAGGTTTATAGTAAAGAAAATTCAGGAAAAATTCAGGACAAACCAACATTTTAAGTAGATGGCGCCGGTGCGTGATACATTGTTTTTCGTATATTATAAAATGTTTAATAAATAAACGTCCACCCGAGCGAAGCCGGGACGGGCCGCTAGTAATATATAAAAACTAAGGAAACAGTGAAGGTTTATTTCGAAGTCAAGCTAGAGATATAGTGCTTTATTTAAGTCTTAAAAGCAGTGAGTGATTGAGCCTGTTTAATATTGAAAAGTAGTTCATTCCACAAGCGTACAGCCTCAGTAACTAATTACAGAAAAAATGACAACTGCTAGGGACTTGATCCCGTTTTATTGAAATTTGGTCCCGTTCTTTGTTTCCTGAAAAATACGATTTTGGTCTTTTTCTCTCTGGATAGGCTGACTGGCGTGCTACATTTTTCACTGGATCGTCGCTTATCTTCAGGTAAGATGTGGTCGTTGGTGTGTAAATGTTTGTACAAAATAAAACCGTCTAAGTGCAATTCCTCCGCTTTGTAATTTTTATATGTTAGGAACTCCGTCGCAATAACTCTGACTCTGTGAAAATTACAACCGGCTATCTATCACGGTTCAAGAGATACAAGGGATTGTAGGTCGTAAACACCGATACCATAGTAATAGGGTTTCATTTTTACACTTTAGGTACAAAACCCAAAAATATAGAAAAAGATGCAAGAAATATACAAAAATGAAATGTGATTTAAATTTATTCAAAGCAATTATATCATTATTTCAGTTATGTTTGCGAACCGTGACCAAAATGCTGGCACTTATTTGGCACAACGAATACAATTGCAAATGCATTGCAATTCAACGAGGCAACGGTGCCAGCATGTTGGGTACGCTAAGGGGCTATTCAAGTATTACATAAGCAGATTTATTAAAATTATTTACCCCCCATACCCCTTGTCAGCAATAGTAAGCAAAGCTCTTACCCCCTCCCCCCATGCTTACGTAAACATTTTTCAATAATTGTTTTGTTTTTTTAGTATTATAATTATAATGTTTAGTGTTTCAAGCAAAGACAATGTGAGGGTTGCTATTCGTATAAAAAGGTAAATGACTATCGATGACGTAATCATCATCTAGACTCCCCTACCCCCCATGTCATCCAAAATAAGCAAAGCAAAGACCCCCCCGCCCCTCATTTGGAACGTAGGTCATCGCAGCTAGTATATACATAATCGATTTTTTTTTGTAGTAGCTAGTGTTTAGTAGTAGCTGTTATATTATTGTAGTATTTAGTTAGTTGAACGAATTAAATTGCCAGTTAAAAAAATTATTTACTGCATTCAAAAAAAAATTAGACTATTATTATTAATTTATTATTATAGCAGTTTACATTGGTTTTCAGACATTCATTCCTTGAACACATTAAGACACTAAAACTCGGTAGAACCACACTAATTTTACAAGTGACACCTTGTGATGTAAGCAACGAAACTCGAAAGTCGTAACAAAATAGGGCGCGAGAAACTCGACGCGAGGGGGTGGGTGGTACCCCCTTACACTATACCAGTTTCGTGTACTGCCACATTTAATTTTGTTGAAATTCCAACGTAGCTTTGCAAAAATGTCAACTTTATTCCGCCTCAGCCGGCGTCTGCGTTTCACTCCGGTGCTTTGCTTCTTCATTTTCCGGAATGTTCTGCAGTTTCGCGACGGGCTTTGAGAAACTATAACTTTGTGAAAACTTGTACAGCAGCTGAAGTAAGACGTGGCTTCTGTGAAAAATTTATCAAAGCGTATTTAATTTTCGTTATGACTTCTCCGCTGACATCTTGTGGACAAGCTTTGGAGTAGCGTGAGGGAAGGCCAAGTACAAACTTTTATGTTTTTGAGGGGATCTCAACTGGGCTTTGTTTAAAGTTGAAAATTTCGGATTGATGTCAAATTGAATCTGCGCTTGAAACTGTGTTAATTTTGCGTTGTTTTTTGTGGATTAAGTGAAGTAGACATATCAAATATTTTTTTATTATTTCACTAGTAAAACTTAATTCGAAAAAAATTGTTGTTATCACTGAAAATTAGGAGCAACTACGTCGACAAAGTATTTTTATATTTTGTTTATATCAAACTATTTAGTTAAACTGTATTTCATCACCGTTCTTCGTTTTATTGCCTATTTATTTGTGTATTATCCATCAATTTATTTTATTTCGTCGCGTCGCCCTCGACTTTCAAAAAAAGATAATAATAATAATAAATATTACAGCGCCGTCTAGCCCCAAAATTTGTAGTATATAGTGTTTTTGTAAGTTGGTTTTGTTGTATTTATGATCATACTCCGCCTTAATTATTATATTTTCAGTTCCGGTTCCGGCTTCTATTGATATTTAATTGGTAATTACATATCTAACTGAAACATGTTTCATTACCAATATTTATAGATAGATAGAGAACTCTCCACCAATATCAAGAAAAAGAAGAATATAAATCCACCAATAAAATATAAAAGTGTCAAGAAAAAGATTATATCTAAACAAAGCGAACACGTGAACATATATCACTCACTATATTCACCACTGCATTTTTTACATTTATTACTGCCCGTACTTTTAAAGCTATTGTAAGTACTCTAAAAGGTTGTATAATACTACGAAAAACCCTTTCACTTGCTTTCAATTTTGGAATCCAACTTACAAAGACAAAATGGCCTTCATCAAATATTTCACGTCGACTTTCAAGAAAGTCACATACAACTTTATTTCCAACAACCTAAACAACTCAATACACCGATACATCAAAACGTCGAACGGAAAGCCATTTATCAAAATACGTTTTCGAAACACAGAGCTTACCAATCTTATAACCCATCTGAAATTCATATTGAAAGTCGATCGTATAAAGCCGCGTACACACTGTAAAAGGCTGAGCTCCCGGGAGACGAGCTCTAAAAGGCCATGAGAATGGGCGTAGCTAAGGATGCTTCACGGGGCTACCATACCACAAAAACAGTATAATAATTTTGGTTCTTTTTTTGAACACGTTCTACGTCCCCCTTTATACTTTTATTGTAATGAGCACCTAACCCTTTCCCCCAATATCAGACCCTGAATACGTCCATGGCCACGAGCGCTAGCACTCATCGAAGGAATAAGCCTGTTTCCCGACGGCAAGGTTTAGGGATGCGACATCGACTCAACGCTGTTTTATTCTGCTGCCATCAATACTTAAAACGCTCGTGAACGTTAGAGCGGTGCAGCAACGATAGTAGTTTATCGATAATAGTAGAAAAGTGGAAATTCTAATATTACTCAACACGCTTCTAATTTTAAGCAAAACTGCCATTTTAATAGCTTAAAGTTATTGAAATTCCATTCCATTTTTTCTGATCATTCACAAGCTTAAATCATTTAAACTCCATTCCACTTTTTCAGAATAACGCAGCTTACAAAATTTATTAACTATTTTACATTTTTATGTTACTAAAGAAGAAAAAATTCACTTGCAGAATGCATTGCTTCTTTCATTACCGTTAAAGCAACTCAGGACTAATGCTTTTTCACGCGAACAAATAAAATATAACTTTCAACAAAAAAGTCTTGATAATTATTGCCAACCATAATTATAAAAAAAAATTAACACATCAAAGAGTGGATGGAGATACATAAAAAAATAAAATGTTTTTGTAGCTTCTAAAAATGAGGTTATTATAAACTCATCGATGAATCAATACAATCGATAGATGTCGCTTCCCTAATGTAAAAGGATTGACATTTAAGGCCGAGGACGAACGGAGTAGCGGATTCAAAGACAAAGTCTCAGAATACGTACTTCTTGATAATGGCAAATATTCAGCAGTTGTTCAAATATCGAGCTCTTGTCTTTGTCTGGGGGCTTATTAGTCAGTCCTTAATCAAAGGGAAATAAAATGACGATGCTGTTTGCCAAATCGATTATAGAGATGATTTTATGATGTTTTTAGCTAGAATTGACTAAAAATCATCAAATGAATATTCTCCTACCAGATTCATCATCACCAGTGACAAATGGGAAAAATGTTATATCTATAGTAGTAGAGAAGTAGTAGGAGAGAAATCTAGCTTCAATAGACATCTAGGTAGAAATCTTACTTAGTTTAATGATTTCCTATTTAGCTTCCCTTTTTCTGGTTACCAAGTGACAATCTGTTAGGTTAGGTTAGCAGGGCTGTAGCTAAAGTCGAATTTGAGTTGTCGAAGTAGGGCAGCATTGGTTACAGGTAGGGTGGAAGTAAAAAAATACATCATGATTGGTCTGCCTTCGAAGTACGGGCTCCTAAATCAAATCTTAGTTTTTGGTATTTTTAAGGTAGGGCATCATGATTTCAAGGTAGAGCATTGCCCCACAATGCCCCCCTAGCTACGGCCGCGTAGGTTAGTACAGAGTTACAGTAAAGCTAATCACATCCGCAACTGCTGTGGCTACGACTCTACGAGCTGAAGATTCAACGAATATAATTCTCCTGGTTTGAAATAAACACGCCAATTGCAGATGTTATTCAGTATATCGTTGAGAAGTGCCAATGTAGGATGCCAGACAAAGACGATTGGTAGCTATCAAGGCCGATCGGAGTAAATAAACAAGTCCTTCGTATTCTGGGTTCCACCTAAACACAAAGGAAAATTCCTGGATGCTGGATTTAGGCCTCCTGGAATTAATCGTATTCTAAGTTCCAGCTAAGCGCAAAGTAAAATTCCTGGATGCTGGATTTTGACCTCCAGGAACTAAGTCGTGTTATCATAAAATATACTTCATGTTAAAATTTAATTAAAATATCCGGAGCAAATAATTACAGTAGAGCATAATATGTGAGTTGCCAGAATTAATTAAATTATTATAATTTTTAATAGCTATACTCATGTGCTAATTTATACTCAATCATTTGGCCATATTGACGGGTTGTTCCATTTATATTTATTATATATAACATTATACACATATGACACAAATAGCTATCAAGACGGAGTTTTGGCGGGAAAACGAAAAAGATCGCGTCGCCGCATTGTATTATTTTCCAAATCTTGTGTTATATTCAGTGTTAGTGCATAAAATTGGTGGCATTTTATTCGTTAAGTGCTGGATTACATGCATGAGTGTGGGAAAGTGGTATAATGATGGTGAAACGTTATTTTCGTGTTGTTTCCAAAACTCCATAGAAGCTTCTGTTAAAGTTGCCACCACTTTACTAGGAGTACGACTTGGCTTAATGACTTGATGACTATATACATGATTATTAATTAACTCGATAAATTATCAATTACTTGACACTGGCTAAATACACAAAAGTGTGGAGCCATAACAAAAAAAAACCATCAAGACAACACAAAAAAAAAATTCAGTGCCTTGAACTATTTTATATGATTGATAACGATACGTTTTCAGCTACGTCTACTACAAACTTTTACCAACAAAGTCACCATAATATATCCCAAAAAACTCAATCGTCCAATAAAGGATAAAAACAATGAATTACAAATGTCCGATATCTGACCCTACCCATATTAGGGATCAGCGAAATATGATTCGTAAGGAGCTTCGCATTATTTGTGTCTACTAAGGATACCCCTTCGTATGTTAAGCCGTTTGACCCATGACTAGGGTTGTCAGCTAAGAAAGGTGAAAATTCATTCTTGAAATATATCAATTCCTTCCTTCTTGTGTAAGGTAAGCTAGGTGCTATCTAGATAGGCTAAGCTAGAGGCTGACCCTTTTGTGGGAAGTAATTATCCACCCGGCGGCTTCTGATATTGCTTAACGTACAAAAAACTGGCTTAACGCTTTTTTGTGTGATTTTGTTAAGGATTGTTAATTAATATGAAACGTTAAGGTAACGGTGGTGATTAAAATATTCAAAATTATCACCAGTCGTAAGACGGTCCACTGCTGAACTTAGGTCTCCCAAAAAACTATCCATTATTAGATGCTTAGGTTTGCCATAATCACCACGCTTAGCAAATGATGTGCATTTATTTCATGATATGGCCAAATGATTGAGTGTGTTTCTAAATATGAACACTATCATTTAGCACATGAGTATAGCTATTAAAAATTATAATAATTTTATTAATTCTGGCAACTCACACATTATGTTCTACTGTAATTATTTGCTCTGGAAATTTTAAATTTTAATTAAATTTTAACATGAAGTATATTTTATAATAACACGACTTAGTTCCTGGAGGTCAAAATCTAGCAACAAAGCTTTATGCAAAGAGTATTGTATAACATGACATTACTTTATTCGAGGTATTTAAAATGATTTTAAAATACTGTGTGAATTTTTCTTTTTTCATTAAGAAAAATATAAGGCTTACTTAACGTAAACATAAAATTCGTGTCTTTTTCAGTAATAAATGGAAGATGATAACCCTATTTGTGAAATAGGATGACCGCAATTTGTACTGGCTTCTTGATCTGCAGATAGTTTTCCGCAATAAGATATTAAGATCTCTTTTTATTGGCTGCTGATGGATGTCATCGATCCTTCCGATATCTGTAATAGTATGTGTATAAATACACACTTATCTACGGTTTACTTAACAATCACGCTACTTCCGCTTGAATCGCTCCGACCAGTCCCTTAGTGGACTGTACAATACTCCCCAATGCTCAGGATTCAACTAGTACCTACTAACAAAACCTATTTCACTAAAGTATATGGCAATGCCCCAGGGGACTGGGCAGTATTTCCAATTCCATTTCAATCCTCTATGCTATGGATTGAACTAGTACCCACTAACAAAACCTATTCCACTAAAGTTCCCTAGCCCGATTCCCCAGGGGACTAGGCAGCACTTGCTATTCCACTACGATACCCGGGGAGTTGAAATATACCTCATTACTTATTTCCTTTTGGATTTCCCAAGTCATAGTGATAACCTTAGTATGGATTATGACCTTGCTCTACCTTATGACTGGCCCGATAGCTCAGTTGGTAGTAGCCCTGCCTTCTGGATTGTGGGTAGTGGGTTCGATTCCCACCCAGGGTAAGCATTTGTGTGATGAACATAGGTGTTTATCCTGTGTCTGGGTGTTATATCGTACTCTATGTATGTATTTACAAACAAAAAGTATCTAAGTATTGTATCAGTTATCTGGTTCCCATAATACAAGCTTAGTTTGGGGCTAGATGGCGTTGTGTGAGTTATCCACACATATTATTATCACATTGCACTAATCGGAAAAGCTTACACTGACACTGACTGCTATTGGAACAATTACGAGTGTAAATGTATTGTAAAATAAATTGGAAAATCGTTTGATTATTCGTAGATATTATTTATATGATTGTAAGTTCACATGATACGTTTGTGAAAGATAGTATCATCATCAACAACCTGAAGACGTCAATACTGAACATAGGCCTATTATTAGGTTTCTATTATTCCAACCTGACCCCTAAATAAACTTTTTCTTTTAACTGTTATCTAAATAGACTGACTGATTGACTGACTAATATAGTGATCTATCAACGCACAGCCCAAACCACTGGACGAATCGGGCTGCAATTTGACATGCAGGTAGATGTTATGACGCAGGCATCCGCTAAGAACGGATTTTTTTAAATTCCACCCTTAAGAGGGTGAAATGGGTGGTTTTATTATTCTCCCATAGGTCACGCCGCGGGCGAAGCTGCGGGCAGAAGCTCGTAAATATATATACTGATACTGATGAACATATGCATTATAAAATAACCGGGGCCGCTAGTAAGCAATAAAATAAAACCTACTTACGACGCCACAGATGATATCATCATAGTATTTCTCAGTACATAAAATTAAGGCTTATTATTTATATTTATTTAAGTTTTTATCCTATTTTATCATAATAAAATCCATGCTTTTTAATTTACCAAGTACCACTAAGATTGAGTTCTACCTACCAGCATAACTCAGGTTACTGCAAACTCTTTAAAATACAGCAAGCCTGTACCACCGTTGTACATCAAAATAGACACGACAATCCCAAATCTTTAACAAAATAGCACTCCGGAACACTTTAAGTCTAAGTAAGTGGCGTTCGGCGGCCAAAGATTTGCTGGACCGTCTATAATGGGTCTTATCCTTATTTATTGAACTCCCGGAAGTAACTCGTTACGGTGTGTAGTGCTTAAAGTTCTCCGCTATTAAAAGCCTGAAATGCTGCGAAAAGTTTGTGAAAATGAGATATTTCTGTTGAAGATTTAAGCTAAGTACTTACGGTGCAAACTAGTAATGTTACATTTATAACTAGTTGCGCTCTACGGTTTTAGCCACGAATAAAAAGTAGCCTATGTGTTAAGCCAGTATATAAGCTATCTCTATTCAAAATTTTAGCCAAATCTATTCAGCCGTTTTCGCGTGAAAGAGTAACAAACATACACACATACAAACTTTCGCCTTTATAATATTAGTGTGAAGTGTGATGAGGTTAAACCAAATAATTATGACTTATACTCCAATCTAATCTAATGAGTCACTTTAGAAGTGAATGTAAATGTAATAATAGGCTTATCATAATGTTATTGTATAATAAACAGTGAGTTTTTTTTTAATTCAATATCATCATTTCACTTTTTATAGACAGGACGCCTTCAAGGCACACAAAATTCTCGGCTCATGTTTTCCGTTTTGTTTTATTATATTGCCTTTCTAAAAAGTGCCATCATATATAGATAAATAGAGGACTCTTTATTGTCCCACCGATGAAATATGTGTATGTATGTGGATACCTCAAACAACGCTATCTAGCCTCAAACTAAGCAAAGCTTGTATTATGGGTACCAGATAACTGATACATACTTACATACTTTTTGTTTGTAAATACATACATAGAATACAATATAACACCCAGACATATACAAGTATTAAGAAAACCTTACTAGTGTTACAATGGGCGGTCTTATCGCTGACAGCGATCTCTTCCAGAGAAGCTTTGTATGGAAATTATTAAACGCAATGTAGACGGCGGTGTATAATAATTTGAAAGAAATATAGAAATAATAAATACCTAATTCTCAGCATCATCTACTTAGAATGTGAATAAATAAATCGTTTCATTTTTAAATTTTTAATCAATGTTTACATTTTAGACATTTCTGTACAGTGCTTCAAAAACATCATCTTATCTTAACGTCTTCGTGAACCACCCAGTGATCTAATTGATCTGGCTTATCACCTCCTCCCTCCCTTTGATTGAATAACTCGGGCGGGTTGTAAACAGGTCACAAACGAGTTCAGACAGGTGTGAAGAACGTGACATATTCTGAGCTTAATCTTGAGAATCTTGAGTGGTACGTAATATAAATTGAATGTAGAGAAAAAGTACAATAAGCTCAAATCGATGATTGAAAACTTTTTAAATTAGTTTTTTCCGTATCGTCGCTACCATAATATAATAATAATAACACCCAACAATCACATACATACATCCTGGACCCTAACTAGGATTCCCTGTGTCTAGGGACCCAGGAGCTACGAGGACCATGGTTCCACAACACCCAGACGCAGAACATTTGCGCTTTATTTATTGTGCATAAATACTTAATAATATGAAAAATAGTTGTCTGTAAAGTTGGTTTACGGGCGATAATTTGATGTTATAACGTCATAAGAAAACTTAAGCCGATCGTGCCTCTCTATTGCTTGTTCCGCGCTCTCGCTTGCACGCTTGGCTCAGGCGGAACGTGACAATTTTTCGTACATGCAGCCGACGTTCATCGATCTATAAGATGTTACGCGTTAAAATCTATTTTGACCATGTGACAATAAAGTCAAAGGTGGCGCCCGAATAGGAACTGACACTCAAATGAATCTCCCGGACCTAATCAATTGACAGGTGAGCCATTGCCATGGTATATTTATACTATCTAGTATTCCTTAACCTAGAAAACAGCTAAATAAATAAAAAAGTTAATATGAAAAAAAAACACTAGTGTGACCACACGACTGAAGTAAACTTCTTTAGTTTAGCTCCATCTATCGGCCGGTATAACTTTGTTTTCGCTTTGTTTAATGTCGCCATCTTGACAATTATTGTAAAGTGCCATTTTACCGGAAATACCAACATAATAATATTTTTTTTACTTTTTTATGTTGACAATGGAGATCTACGTTAACCAATATATATATATAAATTTTCGCTCGTCTCGCCAGCTTGCTCTCCAAGTTAAGCGGGCGTTAAGAAATTTTACTTCAAAAATATGATATGGCAATTGTTCATTACCTGCCAAATTAGAGGTGGCTGCATCCCATGTCTTGTCGAGACCCTTCAGACTCTAAAGTATATTAAAATTTTTATTAAAAGACTTTGGTGTAACTTATAAGATTATGGTTAGATTAGAAGGAGGCATTCCAAATATCACAAGCATATGATTTAGTAAGAAGAGATCGCTGTAAGCGACCACCCATTTATAAGATTACTAATTGTTTCTGTAATTCCATTCCACTACAAGACCTCACGGCGAAGACAGAGTTACCATCCTTACGTTGTTGATTTACCTTTTGTTCGTACGAAACGCTTTGCAGATTCTTTTATTGTGCGTACGGCTAGGGAATGGACTCCCGTCCCGTCGTCGGTGTTTCCGTCCACCTACAACTTGGTGTCTTTAAGTCAAGAGTAAATAGGTTATATCTGGGTAAGCATTGCTCCACCTTCTACTTCATCGTCACTTACCATCAGGTGAAATGTAGTCAAACGCAAACCCATCGACATTAAAAATAAAACAAGTTTTGCTTTAATAAAGTGTTTATTTAATCACCACACATCACAGTTGTTATTAATTAGCTCTGCCTTCTGTTACGTAGTAACTATTACACAAGGTGGAATTTAATTCACTCTTTTCCTTAAATATATGTTCTAGACCATGCTATAGAATATTCAAGGTCCAATTAAAAAAAAAGTTTTGTTTTAGTATTTAATGCCTCCTAAAATAACTGTATGACAGGAGAATTGTCTATTTAACGGTACACAGCGGGGGCACCAACTAAGTGCTTTGTAAATGTGTCGTAGGGAATAAAACACCTGCTTTGTTCAATGACGCAAGCCATTTCCTTAGAATTTCAATTTGCAGTGATTTGATAATACCTATAGATTTAAGTTCTATTTTATAAGTACTTTTTTATTCAGTTATATGGGAGCGTTCTATTGCATGGACGGAATACATACATTAAAGGAAAAGAACGAATTAAATTCCACCTTGTATATTCGTTACTTCTGCGCTGATGTAGGCTGAAGATTAAATTACCACCCAAGGACAAAATAATTGTCTAGAATCATTAGATTTTTATTTTGTGGGTGTTATAATGTATTAGGCATTATCTGGATCCTGTATTGAAATGTGTTACACACGTACTTACATTACGCTACACGGCTTAATTTACAAGTAACACGTTTTAAGACATGATTTTAGCTCAAAACAACTCAAATCAATATGGCTTACCTCCCTCCATCGATTACAAACGTGACTAGACAGGCGTACCGGGCGTGTCGCGACATTGGAACCACCTGGTTGATCTTGAGTGCCGCAGGATTTGAAGCGACAACTCGTAGCGATGGGTAAATATAACGGAAAAGTAAAGGCGTTGAGCCTCGTGGAGTGGATAAACAATTTTTCGTTCTAAGAAACTCGACCCATTAACTATGATAAAATAGATGCCATAATGCGAACGATGATGAAAATTTCACGAGACTTTGCCTCATTTTTTAAGTAAATTATTATATTTTCGAGGTCATGAGTGAGACATATTAAACTATTGTTAAAACTAGATGCGACAAAACTGTACTTTGTAAAAAAAGGAGGGCACACTATTTTCGAGGTGCATTTGAATGCAACGAGAAAATAGTGTGCGTATAAAATAGTGTGTGTGTAGTGAGAAAATAGTGTGAATTAAATCCACCTCAAATCAGTTATACATCAGCAAAAAAATTAGTTAAACCCTTTTTATTCTCACCCCTTCAGTTATTCTGATTAAAACTGTTTTTGACATTCAGCTAAAAGTTTTGTAAAATGTGTGCGCGTTTATCGTATAAACTGTCTGCATTCCAAATTTCATCAAAATTGGTTCAGTAATATTAACATGATAGCAGATTCATCTGCTTAGCATAATAAACAGTTGAATTTTATGTTAAAGATAAATTTGGAGACGAGATCACTTGTCGTAGTAGCCCCTGCATAAAATCTATAGTATTATAAAATGAAAAGATTTTATTATTTGTTTGCATTGAATAGGCTCTGAAACTACTGAACCATTTTGAAACAGGCTGTATTATATATTTTTTTTAATTAGGGATCCTTACTATAACTCCAATAATACAAAAATTCTTTATTGTACACCAGAAGAAAAACAGTTACAGATGAAGAAACTTAAAGCTATAGTACAATGGGCGGACTTATATAATGTAACCCAAGGTCTAAAAAAATACCTAAAATATTCATTACATCGCGTGAGCTGCGAAAACTTGATGATAGAATAAAATAATAAATAAGCACAAATGGACTCGGGTTCGTCACACGCTCAATAATCCTTTTTTCCTTTACATCATGTGTATATTCAGTTAGATTAACAAATTAATCAAGCATTTCGTTTATCTTATCAAGTTTATTATAACATAAAACTGAGATTAGCTCTCGAAACTATAATTAAAGACAACTCAGTTTTTGAAGCTATAGATTACATTACTTTGGGACTCTCACTCGGAACTCTAGAGTTTCGTGTGACACTGCACTGCGCTAGCCATCATGAGACATCACCACAATCTAGTTATAAGATTACTAGGCTGTAAGATTAGGTCATAGTCTAATTTGCCAGTAATTTTACTAGCTTCAGTGTCCTTCAAACCGGAACACATCAGTGCTTGCGCACTACTGCTTGGCGGTAGAATAGCTCGCAAAGCGATGGTACCTATCTAGACGAACTTAGCAGAAAAATCCTACCACTTAATAAATGGTAATAATAATGGTATTAATGTTGATAATGGTAATGAAATAATTATTTCCATTTAGATAAATAGACAGCTTAATAAGTTTTTAGTTTTAATAATAATAATATGTGTGGACATCTCACACAGCGCCATCTACCCCCAAACTAAGCAAAGCTTGTATAATGGGAGCAAGATAACTGATACAATACTTAGATAGTTTTAGTTTGTAAATACATACATATAATACAATATAATACCCAGACACAGAACAAACACCTATGTTCATCACACAAATGTTTGTCCTGGGTAGAAATCGAACCCACAACCCACAGTTCAGAAGGCAGGGTTACTCCCAACTGAGCTATCGGGCCAGTCAAATCAAATCTGTCAGTTTGACAAATATCAAATTCGTTAGTATTGACAAAAGTTCCTAAATTAGAACGGTCAATCAACTACAATGTTTTAAATAAACATTTATCATAATCTTTAATGTTTTAATTGAACAAAAGTATTTCAAAAAGTACCTAGAACGAGAGTTATGAGTGATTCACAAATATTTCGAGGTGTTACTATTTCTTTAGCCAGCGATAAGTCGATACCTAATCAGAGATAAGACAACGTCGATAACAAAATGAAGTACAGGGTGATTAAATGAAGTTATAATGAAAAACAATTCATTTGTTTAAAGGATGCGTGATTGTGATGGCAGGAGTAATGCCAAATAATAAGATGCTTGAGTCTATCGGTTGTAGACGTCACAAGCAAGGGATCACCTGTACCTTGTCTTTTTTTTATGTTTTGGCTCCACACTCTTGTATATTTAGCCGGTGTCAAGGAATTGATAATTTATCCAGTTAATGATATTTCACGTAAATATATGTCAAGTCACAGTCAAAGTCATAGTCTAGTCAAAGTCATACTCCTAGTAAAGTGGTGGCAACTTTACTTGAAGCTTCTATGGAGTTTTGGAAACAACACGAAAAGAAACGTTTCACCATCATTATACCATTTTCCACATTATACATTCCACATATTAGACATTATGAACTAATCTCACAATCTAATAATCTTGTATTAAGATTACTAGACGCTGTGTGCTGATGTCTCAGGATGACGTGCGCAGTGCAGTGTCACGCGTAACTATAGAGTTCCGAGTGACACTGCAACTGATATGGGCAGCCGTGTCGCTTAACATCAGGTGAATGACTAGATCGTCATATCACTCCTTAACTTAAAAAAAAACTAGTAGGGTACTGTTTGACCCAAAACCACCATGATTATGGGTTCCGTCTAAAAATCAGTGAAGGCTACGCATTGACCTTAATCTCATGCTGACATCACTCAACGTTACATTGTTATTTTGTCTCTACTATAATTTACATTGTATGTTTCTTATATTTTAATGTAATGTTGTGTGATGTCCTGATTAAATGTATTTCTTTCTTTTTTATGTTATTGAACGATGTGACGAGCTAGTCGTTCACCTGGTGTTAAGCGCCACGGCCGCCCATAGCAGAACAGTGTCACTCGGAACCCTAAAACATAGAGTTTCAAGCGACACTGCACTGCGCACATCAGCACAGTCTGGTAATAAGATTACTCGACTGTGAGATCAGATCATAAAGTCTCAATTGCCCAGTAATTCACTAGCTATAGTGCCCTTCAAACCGGAATACAGCAGTGTATGCGCACTACTGCTTGGCGGCAGAATAACTGGCAAAGCGGTGGTACCTACCTAGACGAACTTAGCAACAAAGTCCTCACCTAGTAACTTAGTACTTTCTTTCTTTCTTTCACCTAACCCGCAATTAAAACAGCCCACTTTTACCTTTTTTTTTACTTCAAACTTATCTAGCATTTGACCACACTCTCACCTGATGGGAAGTGACGATGCGATCAAAGGTGTAGCATGCTAGCCCAATACCTATTCACTCTTCTCTTGAACACGCCCGGGCCATATTTCGCCGGAAACACAGACGCTGGCAGGGCATCCCATTCCTTAGCTGTTCTAATTAAAAACGTGAAATCAAATCGCTTACGAACGGGTGGTATTTCAACTAACTACAACGTAAACTAAACCTAGCGTTTACTAAACCTAACTCGTATCAGTAGTTTTTATTTAAGCATACCACCAGCATACAGATTAATTTTTTAATTTTAATTTTTAAAGGTCTTTATTATACTTTCAAATATACATCTTATACGCACTAGTGTACATTTTATCCTAGCGATATAAAATAATGCGATAACAAATTATTACGCAAGCACACAGGCTTATTGCAACTAATGACATAGAATGATAGCGTTCTATTTACGTATACAAACGAAATAAAAAAATCTTTTATTGAACGGCCTATGTAACACCCTGTATGTTTGGATACTAAAGAGCCCACCTAGTATTTGTTAACACTATCTTTCATTGCCAAACGTGAGTGAAATATACTTTTAGTTAAGAAAATCCCAACTTTTTGAATGCTGTGAACATTTTGTGTGACAAAAGTGATAGAAGTGTGGTCTATAACCCATATTTTATCAAGTTTAATATGTGAATCTAAGCGTTTGTAACATGTGGTAAAGCAGCTCTAATGGGATCGGGTGAGTTCATTTTCAGTAGTTTTGACTCTTTGATTAGTTTTTCATTTTCGAACACTATAATTATATACCTTTATTATAAATGTTGTTAAAAGCGGAAAAACAAGATCATCTATAGGCATTGCGGGTAGCATATTATTGGTTCAAACGTTTTTGTATTAGGTATATAGGTTGATATTATTGTACTTAGTAACTAGGTTAAAGATAGAACGCACTTTGCCCGTTAAAAAAATGATATGAATGATGTGATGTTGTGTTTGGAAAGTTAAATCATTATGTTACATTTAAATTAGTTAAGAATTGGTACAATTAATGTAGTTACAGAATTCAATACTACCGGCATAGCTACATACCTATAATATATCTAAAAAACATCCATGTAATATTTTTTGAAGATATTTTGTTAACAGAGCGTTTTGAGCATCACTTTGATTTATCTAACTTTTATAATTACCTATAGATTAATAGTGTATTGTGTGAGTATCAAAGTCATAAAATTGTCACACAAAGGAAAATAGGGTTGCGGGTTCGAATTCCGCACTAAAATAAAATATTAAGTTATGAGTATGTCTTTGTCTAAATTTGGTCTTTCTTTGTAATTCCAGATGCATTAAAACTAGCGCTGCTATGGCTGCTGCCAGTGATGGTGACTACTAGAGTCCTCCCTCAGCTGGACGAAGACATGGACGAGCCCATATGTCAGACGTATACCCTTGGGGGTCGGCTCCACTTAGATTGTGCTGATAGAGGGCTCTTGGAGCTCCCTGAAGGTTTAGATTATAACGTAAGAGGAAAATTTAAACATAGATAAAACATCTATTGCGATAGATTAATTTCGTTTTACAAGTCATTTTTAGTTATTGTATCCAGGCTCTAATACTTCTTTTGTCTGACTTTTGCTATTCAACCACGCTGGGGTTTGTTGATGGGAAATGATGATGCGCCTAAAGGTGTAGAATAGACGGTATGTAAGGATTTCGGGGGTAAATACCTTTTTAAAGTTGTTTAAATAACTATTTTTTATTTTGATACACAAATGTTTGCATTTAAACCTCTATCGGAACTATTACAAAGTGTAAATAGTTATTGTTTTAAAATAGTACGTGTTACTAGGAGCTAGGACTGTTTTTAGTAAGCAGGCCACTCTGCGGTCTTTTTACGTTTCACATTTCTAACATCTTGTTTTTTCCAGGCACAAGTACTTCAATTATCTAATAACAACTTCGTGACATTTCCCAAACAACTCGAACATTTCTTACAAGTGGAGACGCTAGACCTATCCGGCAACCACATAAGCCGGCCGTTGCCTGTCTACTTCCAGCACTGGAATAACTTAAATACCCTTAACTTATCTAACAATAACTACGAGACATGGACCAGCACTGGCCAATACAACATTAAAACTTTAGATTTAGCCAAGAACAAAATAAACAGTATACATGAAGACTCTTTCAATAACATGCCGAAATTGCACTTCTTAGACTTATCAGAAAACAGGATCTACGATTTGCCGCCGAACGTGTTCGCCGAAGCGAAAAACTTGGACAGCCTCATTCTATCCAGAAATTACTTTTCTGATGTTCCCAGTTTCCAATCTCATTCTTTGAGAAGCGTGCGACTAAGCAACTGTCAAATTCTGAACATAAATATCGATTCGTTGAGAGGAATGAACTGTTTGCTAGAACTTGACTTATCCATAAATCAAATAGAAGAAATTCCCGAGAATTTAGGCTCAAATACTCTTCAGGATCTGGATTTGAGCTACAATGAAATAAAAACACTCACAGACAACACTTTCTCGTCTCTACCTCATCTCGCGGTATTGGATCTGAGAGGGAACGAGTTCAGGGAGGTATGGTCAACCTCACACTTTTCCTCGAACCCATTTTTGAGGGAAGTCTACGTGAAGGGAAACCGGTGGAGCTGCGAAGGATTTAGTGTAAATCTATTGTTAACATACGAGTTTTTAACGAAAGAGCCACCAAAGATTGCTGATCAAGCATCCTTGATATGCTACTCACCTTCGAATGTGACACAGATGAGCTGGCAGCAGGCGTACATCCAAACATGGCATCCAACCGATTCTACCGCTGGGTCGTTTACTACAATAGCTGTAATGATTGGAATTATCATAGGTATTGTGATAACGTCGATGGTGTGTAGAGGAATCATGTCTTTAAACAAGCCAGAACCACCGAGACCACCTGCAAGAGATACTACTGTCGTGAACTTGAATGGGACAGTTCAGCCTCGGGCAGAATCAGTGGTGATGAGAGTGCCATTACATGATGAAGACCTGCCTCCTAGTTACGATGAGGCACTACTAATGCCTAGACTCAATTCCTCCTTCCATTCATTGCCAGATTTTATAGACGAAGATGAGAATCCCCGGCGGTATCGTAGATCAAGATCCATTGGAGATCTTACTGAATACCGCCCGAGAACCGTTGATAGACGATCTGTGAGACGCACAGTTGAAATCCATATTACATAGCGTTGGCCGCAAGGTCTAGATGATTGAAAATGTATGACAATATACTTAATTTAATATAATGTTGACCATATGGACATTTTTTATGCCTGGTAATTTATTTCAGAGTGGATTTTGTGAGATACATTTAATTTTAATGTTTTTAAGCTGTGTAAATATTGCCGCTTTATAATTTAATTTATAGTGTATTTAATAAATAATTATGCTTTAAGAGCCCTAATGTATTAATGAAACCAATATTATTAATTTAGACATTTAATTATTTTTTATGCACAATTTTTAATAATACAGTGGAAGTTGATACTACTAGCGTCATCTAGTGTTGTGAAAATAAATGATAGAAGTAGAACCTCGCTCCACACTGTCCGAGACTTGAGAAGTAACGCAACGGTAGAACTTTGGTGGAACTTTGCTTAGTTTCTGACAGCTACTGTAGATGGCGTTAATATATATTGTTTTTTTTTGTTTTTATTTTGGCTCCACACGTTTGTGTATTTAGCCAGTGTCAAGTAATTGATAATTTTCATGTTAATAATTAATATTATATAATGTGTCAAGTCAAGTCACAGTCGAAGTCATCAAGTTAAGTCATAGTCTAGTCTAGTCAAGTCATACTCCTAATAAAGTGGTGGCAACTTTACCAGAAGCTTCTATGGAGTTTTGAAAACAACACGAAAAGAAACGTTTCACCATCATTATACCATTTTCCCACACTCACGCCTGTAATCCAGCACTTAACGAATAGAATGCCACCAATTTTATGCACTAACACTGAAAATAACACAAGTTTTGGAAAATAATACAATGCGGTGACGCAATCTTTTTCGCTTTCCCGCCAAAACTCTCTATATATTGTTCTATTTTTTTTTTACAATAGTTATAGTTTTACACAGAATAGAGAAAAAAAAATTGAAATTTACTACCTATCCAGAGAGTATTTATCCATGTTTTTTCTATTGAAACATTAGTATAAAATTAAATTTATTAGAACTCCGACCAACTTAAATCAACTTGTCATTTCAATTTAATGTCAAATAATAAATCAATGCACAATTTATGTACCTTGCAACTTAATAATTTTATATAAGGACATTAATAAATATTTCTACTCATATATACATTAAAAAAATTAATGAGTCACACTATATTTAAAACATCTATTACTCATAACACCTAGAGTGACCAAATCCGGAAGCACTAATTGCACTAAAAATTTACAGCTTATAAGTTCGCTTTTATCTCTCTATGACACCAACTGCAATGCATTTGTGTATGTCACAGAGGAATAAGTGCGAACTTAGGAGCTGTGTAACTTTAATACAGACAGGTATAAAAACTTTATTAAATTACTATACTCAGAAATGGCTAAACACAACTAAGCATAATTATACTATAGCCGTATACCCAGCACTGGCAGTTTCACCATTCTTATCACTTCTTTAATGATAACGCGTCGTTTATTTGACTCATACAATGAAATCACCTGCTAGGGCCCGCACGTTAAAATAACCAACTAATAAATCATTCAGAGTGATAGAAAATTATTGGATTTTCAATGTTATCTACAGTGTAGTAATAAAAGTGGAGATAATGTAAAATTACATAATTTTTTCTGATATGTGTTACAGTTACTGGTGTGTACAGTGTCAGTGTTAATTTAATTGTTGTTTTAATTGCATTGGTATTTTTGAAATGATATCACTTAACATATCTACTGTTAGATAAAAAGATAAGAACAAATGGTAGTTCAAAGAAAATATGTAGCCATATGCAAGTGGAGGAAAAAAAAAACTTGTAGAGAAACACTTTCAAATGAGTATCTCAGCTAGATGGTTTGATACATTATACAAATATAAATAGTTTATTTAGTTAACGCCAATTAGGTTACATCATAAAAGTGAGCTATGCCTTTTGAATTAGTTATCAAACTGTGTTGCAAATTTTTACTTGTATTATAATACTTACGTATTTACTTCATTGCAATGATAATAATATGATCTCAGTTTTTGTGTTAATATTCCATCTCATTTATTTCAGCAAATACGTGAAGGTATCTAAGGCTAAGCCAAAACGAAATCTATTACAAAACGGGAAAAATCACGATTGTACAACAGGTATGTTAACGCAGGTGACCCAAATTAGAGTACCCTACACCCAACTCTTTTATCAATAGCTGATAACGAAGATAAAATTGTTGTATGTACATGTATGTTGACTTACTTGGTCATATAATGGGTGTCATGAAAATCTTTATATAAAAGGTATGCTTTATATAAAGATTTTCATGTCCATTGACCGTATGGTCAACGTTACTTTTGGGCGTGAATTTGGACGTGACAAGAAAAATCTGACTGATTATTGTGCAGGTGTCTCATACAATTGAGCAAGGTTACATCCTCAATACTAATTGAGTCACTTGCTTGACTTATTTTTATTAGGTTGGTATAAGGTGATCAAATCAATAGAAATGTAAAAACTAGAATGAATATAGAACTAAAAACTTAGAATAATGTAGTCTAATATTATATTGAAATGCGGATAGCCTATTACCACCAGCAATCCAAAGGCGTGAGAGCTGAGCTCACATGGATAGTTGATGGTAGGGAAATGTGCAAATGTTACCATCCCTAAATAAAATAAGAATAGCCCATCATAGATATTGATATTTATTTTTGCAGACAGTAATGAAATCAAGACGTGATGCTTCTGTACATTGTGATCCTTCAGCTCCTACTTTTCCTGAGTATCACCGTCAAAGGAGAGCTTTTAGATTTCGATGACAATAGCCTGGACCTTTGCTACCTGTGTTCATGTAGCCCAGACTTTACCAGCATAGATTGTTCCCGGAGAGGTCTCACTGATATTCCAGATGGGCTAGGTCAACAGGTAAATATACTACCAGACTTAGATATTAATTTGTTATCTATTGTGTATATTTTTTTTTATGTTAAGAAATGACGTTACGAGCTAGCCGTTTGCCTGGTGTTAAACGACACGGCTGCCCATATCAGCTGCAGTGTCACTCGGAACTCTAAAGTATAGAGGTTCGCGTGACACTGCACTGCGCACGTCATCCAGAGACATCAGCACAATCTAGTAATAAGATTACTAAACTGTGAGATCAGATCATAAAGTCTCATTTGCCCAGTAATTTTACTAGCTACAGTGCCCTTCAAACCGGAACACAGCAGTGCTTGCGCAGTACTGCTTGGCGGCAGAATAACTGGCAAAGCGGTGGTACCTACCTAGACGAACTTTGCAGAAAAGTCCTACCACCTAGTGAAAGTAGTATTATCCTATAAGAAACTCCTTAAGTAATCTAAACTTTTTAATATTTCAGGTTAAGCATCTAAACATTTCGAATAACGAAATTTCATCGTTTCCCACAAATTTAGGCAGATTCAGTAGCCTAATTACCTTAGACGTCAGTGGAAATCGACTACGCAAACTACCCGAAAATGCACTTCAAAACCTGACGGCATTAGAAGTTCTTAATTTATCACGAAACTATTTTGAGTCATGGCTTAATATTAGTCCGAATGACGTGCTGCAACCAGCGACAAGTCTTAAAATATTAGATCTATCAAGCAACAAGTTCAGAACTATGGGAAATCTCGCAAACCAGGAACTACTCATAAGTCCATCGCTGGAGACATTAATTTTAGATAACTGTGAGATAGATTCAATACACGGCAGATCACCATTAAGTGGGTTAATAAACATAAGAGTACTCAAATTAAATTTCAATCCATTAGTACGTATTCAAAATCTTATATCTTCAACGCTGAAGAGTCTTTACGTTAGTAATTGCCAGCTAGGCCTTATAAATCACAACGAATTGATGTACTTGCCATCATTGGTATATCTGAAAATGTCACACAATAATCGTTTGGAGCTATCCGCTTCGGCATACAATTTGTTCTCTGACTCTCTGAAGTTTTTGGATATATCGTACTGTAACTTGCTACAACCTAATCTTCAAGGTTTTCCAAATTTAAGAAAAGCTTTACTAAATCACAATATGGTGAGATATCTGAGAAGTAATGAATTTTTTAACAACACTAAACTAGAGTATCTTGATTTGTCTTACAACAATATAGGATCTTTAAAAAGTGATACTTTTCGTGGTCTTAGTATGCTGAAGCATTTAGATTTATCATGGAATGAGATAGCAAATATACCTGAGGATACATTAATGAAGATGCCATCGTTAACAAAACTAACGTTAGCCAGAAATTACATAACACAAGTCGGACACTTGAGGTCTACATCTGTCACTATCCTTGATATGAGTTCATGCGAAATAAGTGTAATTGGAAAGGACTCATTAGAAGGACTGGAAACTTTAATTGACTTAGATTTATCTAGAAATCTTTTATCACATATACCTGACAGCATTTCTTCGAATACATTGAAATATTTAAATTTAAATTACAATAGAATAAGTTTTATAAATAACTTCACATTCTTCATGTTGCCTCGTTTATCGGGACTAGCGGTAATTGGTAACAGATTTACAACTATTTGGAAAAAAACATATTTTGAGTCTAATCCCTACTTGGAAAGACTTGATCTTAGCGACAATATGTGGCGCTGTGATTGTACCGATAACAATATGTATGATTTTTACGAATTCGTTACTTTAGAACCCAATAAGAAGGAAGAATCCTTTAATCTTATTTGCAATAGTCCTATGAATGTTATTGGACAAACTTGGTTAGAAGCTTGTTACTTTACTTGGAACCCCAATCAGCAAGCAACTAACGCTGATAATTTTATTTGGTTCATAATAGTAATGATGGTTGGAATTTGTTTGACTTTTTTATTAGTTCAAGTTATAAGAAGGTCTATGAAACGTCGTTTACGGGCAATACAAGCGGAAAGAGAAAGGCAAGTAGAAGAAGCGAGAGACAGACTTAGGCAACTTAGAATTCGAGCTGAACAGGAGGCATTGGTCAACACTCCAGATCCTAGAGACTTGATTGCACCGCCATCTTATGACGAAGCTCTCTCTATGCCCAAATTAAATACCTCATGCCACTCATTAAATGAAACTGGATCGGGTAAAACAAAAAGAAAAAGAGGTCGAAGGAAAACGAAGTCAAGTGGAGACCTTTTAGAAGAAACAGAGCGAAATGGGGAAGCTCCTGTTTTAGAAGACTATGAGTTGGAAGAAATACAAGATGACAATCGTCGAAGAAGGCGGCGAAGAGTAAAAAGATTTGGAAGTCATGAAATCGCTGAACTTGATAATTCCCCTGGGGTTCGACGGAGACGAATGTCTGAATACGGTGTTGATGCTGGAGACGGCATCACTGTAGTAGAGATTCAAGCTGAATTAGAAGACCCTTTAAATGCAAGAAATGACAACGCTCCAAGAGAGAGCAATTTTTAGAATCCCTCCGTGCAAGTAGCTTAAGACATTATACATTTTATGACAAAATTGTCATTTGTCTACACCACTAGTTAACATTTTTGTAAATACAGGCCAGCTAGATAGTATAAATGGAAGTTGTGGGCTTTTATTAAATTATTTCAATGAATTAAGAGTGTGACTTTGATTCGTATTAAAATAAAACCACTCGCGTGCTTGCTTATTTTTTATCAATATCATAATAAATGTTGGAATTGAAGTACATGTAGACTAGACTACATGTAGTATCTAAATATCCCGGGATATTAGATACTTATTTGCATAATAGGTATTACATTTTCACAGTACTAATAGCTTTGAGAATACAGCAAACTAGGATCCCTTTAAAACTAGGGTTGCGGTATCAATTTTCTAATCAACCGGTACATAACTTATTTAATTTTTTTTTTTGTATTCATTTCAAATAAACTGATGCATGCAATATCTTCCGTGGCTGATAGTAATAATAATATTACCATAATAATTTTATAAATGATATGAAATGCCTATATTGATTAAATTTTATTATAAGTCACAAGACTTTTGTATTCTTCAGCTCTTTGGATGCTGCGAACTAAATAGGTCGCTCTTGCGGGACTAGGCAAGAGATCGCTGAGAGCAATCGTCTTCCCCGCTCTCGGTCCAGCCGCGAACTAGTAAACTAGAACGACCTAGTTCACCAACGACCTGCGAACTAAAAGGAGCGCTCCCTGTTGCGAACTAAAATGCGCAAGGCTATTTTGTATCGATATGTGCTGCCATCTACTAAATTCATTTATAACTAAAACCAAAATTCATTGTTTTTCCTGCCATCTAACATGGATAGCCCAGAAACTTTTGTGTAGCATTGTTTAAGCTTTCATAGATATAAGAAAGGTGGCATTATATATAGCAATACAATGACACCTACGGTTAAAATACATATAAAAGTTATTAATAATATTTGATTTGATCACCTACCTATCAGTGCGTAGTACTATTGCATATTTTGTGCTATCAGTCAGTTTTTATTTTTCTTTTCATGTTAACTCACGTTCAACAAATCAAAGTAATGGAATGGTAGTACCACAAAATGAATAGTACATAATTAAGTAATTATCCACCGGGATGTACAGATGAGTATTAGTATACTAGAAGTTTAGGATAATATGTATTACTTACTACATATTATCCTAAACTAATTTGTACAAATCAAAGTAATGGAATTGTAGTACCTAATTTTATTTAAAATAATTACTTATTTATCTACTATTCATTTTGTGGTACTACAATTCCATTACTTTGATTTGTACAATTTAGTTTAGGATAATATGTAGTAAGTACAACATATTATCCTAAACTTCTAGTATACTACTACTATCATCTGTGCATCCCGGCGGAGAACGGATCACGAGAGGGGTTTGTACTATGGGTACCAGATAACTGATACAGTAAGTACTTGTATACTTTTTGATTGTGAATACAATATAGCACCCAGACACAGAATACACATCTATGTTCATCAGACAAATGTTTGTCGTCGGTGGGAATCGAACCCACAACCTACAGTCCAGAAGGCAGGGTTACTTCCAACTGAGCTATTGGCCCAGAATATATATTGTAATATGCCTCTTTATCGTCAATTACTTAAGTTATTTATTAAATCTGTCTTTTTTCTAATAATGCATAAATAAAAACATACACAGTAGAATCAACCATTTATATTTGTATTTCTTGAAATAAAATTACATTAATCATTATAAAATCTTCTTAGTAAACTATTTATTGTTCTGCATTGTTCACTTTTATAAAATTCAATCAGATAATTACAAATTTTTGTATTAACAAAAAACTAATAAGCAAGTATAGGAGGTATATTTATGTCTTTGTTATCTACATACGCAAGCACGATCGTTACGACGAACAATATTTTTTTTTACAAATTATTTGTAAATCTTTAACTAAATTGGAAATTACATAGATGTACATACATACGCAATCATGATTTACTTACAATAAATGGTATCACATCCTTATGTTCTAACTCGATAAAATTATTTAAAGGAACTTATAGTTAGCCAGACCATGAACTAAATGACGATGAATCTCAGTTATGTGTAAAAAATGATAAAACAGTATGTAATCACCGTAATTTTAAAATTTATTTTCAATATTCGTACTCATATTTTTATTATTACCATTTATATGGTATATAATATTATATGGGATTCGCGGAAAGTAAGTACACAACCATTGAAAACCAAATTCAAAATTATTGCATCCGCATAGAAATAAATACAGAAAATGCCAAACAGAAATACAGTTTTGATGTAACAAATCGTACATCAATATATTATTTTGCTAACGCAATATACACCTAACTGGTATGATGTATTGTGAACATGGCAACACTTTTTACACGTATAAAAATATTTTTACTTATTGCGTATTATATATTATCATAAATATATTAATAAACCACTAAATAAAAGGCACTGTCGACTACAAACACACTTTGGCAGCAAAAGTTCTCGATATACACAGTCTTTTTCCAACATTTTCATTTCACAAACAAGTCTTAGCACACACTTAAATCACAGAATTTCGCCAAATGTGAAGTGTTTGTTCATTGACACTGTTAAAACTTACACAAAATGTTAAATGTCCTTTTATTTGAGACTAAATTTCAAGTAGTTGATTTGCGCACATTTGCATCTGCCGAGGGTGTAATGATGATGTCTCCAGCGTTCGATCTACTTCTGGTGACTAGTACTGGTGTTTTGGGTTTTGGAGTCTCCGACATCTTAATGCGGACTCTTCCCATATCAGGGGAGTAGACTGGAACATATTCCCTTGACGGTGTTAAAAATTCTGAATCAGTATTCTGATCTCCATTGATCAACGGCTGAGAGATGTCAGAATCAGGAGCACCATTTAATTTTGGATCATCATCATTAATGGGTACAAATATATCTTCACTGGCTAGTGAGTTTGAATCTTTTCTAGAATCAGGTGAAGCAGCAGACTCAAAAGAAGTTTCTTGAAGTGGGATTATATCATTTTCAGTTAAGTTGTTGTCTTTGGAACTGTTTTTGTTCTGATTGGAATCTCTAGGACTATCGGTTCTTGTACTGTTGGGTTTGTTATGGTTGACTCCATTTGCAACGTCACCATTTTCACTTTTCTTTTGGTGTAACTCATGTGTTGGGACAAGTTCGTATTTACCATTAACTTTCTTTTCGATTGGATCTTCTATAGAAGCTGGTTTACCTAATAAGGATTTGTTCATGTCTACCATTTCTTTTGATGCTTTTTCAACGTCTCTCTTTTGCTGACGAAGAAGTCTCTGGTCTCTTCTTTTCCTCATATGACTTTTGTAAATAGCAAAACCAATAAGACCTACTAATAAAACGACAATAATTGCGACACAAACGTATGTACCCGTTTTATGAGGAGCAACATTTTCATCTGAAGCTGGTATACGACCTAGAACTTCAGAAGAAGTCACTCTGATTTGTTCAGACACTGTCGTGTCTCTGGTTGTTGAAGAAATTGCTGGTTTTTCAGTAGTTCCTGAAGGAACATTCTCACTATTCCAATTTACTCCACCTTTGTAAACTGAAGGTGGCTCAGGTATAGGAAATTCCGTAGTGAGTTTATCAGTATCATCAGTATCGTCTTCAAATAATCTTGTTACAGGGCCAGGAATCAATTCCTTAAATGCTTCAGTAGTTGTAGTTTCTTCTACTAGATCATTTCCGAAGTCATAATCGAATAGCGGATAACCTTCAGTTGTGGTTTCATCTACAAGGTCATTTCCAAGCCCATAATCGGTTTGCGAAAATCCAAATCCAGATCCTTCACCGGATCCCTCTAAAGGATCTACAGTGGTCTGTGTATCAGAAGATATAATTTCGGTGGTCAGTTGCATTAAATTTGTGTGTAGTTTATTGGACTTTAATGACGATGACGGTTCGATGTACATTCCTGAAATAGTTGTACTATCATATTCTCCGGACCCTTCAATATCAATCAAGCTTGATGGTTTTGTAGAATGCCCAACTTTCAAGAATAGCTGGCTGTCATCGTCTTCAACATCACTTCTACTATGTATGATATTTCCATCTTCAAGATCGTTACTGGCTGCCATTGCCATAGATTTCAAAGCAGCGGAGTCCTCACCGACGTGCTCAGCATCGAGTGGCTGGTCTCCCATCATCATATCTAAATAGTTGATATTTGTTTCAGGAGCTTTGCATATATCTTTCGTTTTGAGTTTAAGCCACGATTGGCCTTTCTGTTTCAATGGTGAGGAACATTTAACGTTATCAATTAACACCTTAGCATTGAGTAAGCGATCTCGCATTAAGAGATTTTCACATGAGCAATTTAGAGGGTTTCCTTCCATTTCCAAATGTTCTAAGCTGGATAAATGAGCAATATCCGAAGGAACATCTTTTAATAGATTGTTGGTCAAATCTAGGGAACTAACGCTTTTGGGAAGAAAGGTGAAAGATAGCTCCTCTATTCTGTTATTTGCCAAATTCAAATGGACTAATTTTAGTGCGTTATGCAAAAACTTGTTTAAGCGTTGTATGCCATTGGTGGAAAGATCCAACGTGACTACTTCAGTAAGCCGGTCGAGCTCGTGACTTAATTTCGTGATGTTGTTGTGAGAGAGATCAAGGATGTTAATGTTGTGGTGCTTCTGGCGAAGAGTAAACTTGTATAGTTCGGCGAGGTTGCTGCAAGTTGCACGGTGAAGGCCATCGCGAGTGGTCGCGCAGATACAAGCGTCGGGGCAGACAGCAGCAAGAGTTGGCGCTAGCAGTACGGACACTGCCAAGAAGCAGGAAGATAGTTGGAGCCACACCATCTTTGAATTTTGGCACCTGAAATAGAAACAACAAAACATTTTAATAAAATACCGGATAATTCTATACAACCTAATAACAAAATTATGCCATATAACCCAGTCATGTCAGAGCGTATTTAACACTAATCTGTTAGCGGTTCCATAGCATCTCAAATTTCAGCCACAATCGCACTGTAATCTACACGTGTTTTATAAACACTTATCAAGAATACGATCGAGTTATGACAACACAAAATTTTACGAAATTCCAGATACGGTTTAACGAAGCAGTTTCAGTATCAGAAAGAGAGTAATAGCGAATCATTAGATAAATCACAACATCCCTGCCTGCAAAATACCATTTAGATATAGGACAGAATAAGTTACGAGCGAACAGTCCCCTGCGGTCTATTACCAACTCAACCTCTCCAATTATTACGGCTGCAGTTAGCCTGCAATTTGAATCTACGCGCTTCCTTTCATTCATAACGGCATCTTGACAACGACTAAATGGGTAATAACTCAATCTAGAGAACAACTTACAAACATGTTTTTATAATCTTTAATTGCTTCTGAATGTCACTATAGCTTATTTGGTTATGCATTATGATAAAACCACAAGAAAATTTAACGGATACAAAAATCAGTCATCAATTGTAAATTAGAATATTTCTATTGTTATTTTTAGACACAAAAATGCGTGATATAAACATGTTTATAGACGTTAATGTAGTATGTTATTATTTTTGAAGTAGTTAATAGTCCCAAATGTTATTTCTTGTAGTAGGTATTGTAGATAACGGTCAAAACACCTCTGTAATAAATAAGCGCCTTTCCGTGTCTATTACCAACTTCCTACCTATTCCGCCGTGATGTAATATGAATTTCGTTCTATTTCTGTCCATAATAACATCCTCGGTGCACTTGGCCGGCGAAGAAGTGGTTCAATGTTAACTGAACAGGAAGATAGCAGTTATCAATTTATGCGAATGTGACGATTCAGTCACACTTAGAGACGGTGCTGAGGCGTTGTTTGGATTTGTATCATGTAGTTCTAAAATATTGAGAACTCTAATAGGTAGATACTTTTTTGGTGGTTTAACAAAATAAATCACTTAAGAAATAAACAGATAAGCATTAGACATGTTGCAATAATGAGTAATACTGACAACTTGCAGGCTGTAATGAGTTTTTTTATGTTTTGGCTCCACACTTTTGTGTATTTAGCCAGTGTCAAGTAATTGATAATTTATCAAGTTAATGATATTTCACGCAAATATGTGTCAAGTCACAGTCGAAGTCGTCAAGTCATAGTCTAGTCAAAGTCATACTCTTAGTAAACAAGTGGTGGCAACTTTACTTGAAGCTTCTATGGAGTTTTGGAAACAACACGAAAAGAAACGTTTTACCATCATTATACCATTTTCCCACACTCACGCCTGTAATCCAGCACTTAACAAATAGGATGCCACCAATTTTATGCACTAACACTGAGAATAACACAATTATTGGAAAATAATACAATGCGGTGACGCAATCTTTTTCGCTTTCTCGCCAAAACTCCTGTAATGACGTTTGAAAGTGCAATCGTATCCCAAAGAGAACAGACAATGGACTATAAGCATACCATCATTAAGTCGACCTTGACGTCATTTTACCGATCCCAATTGGTGCTTAAATCAACAATACATTTACAGCTCCTTTAACAGAAAAATCACAGGAAACGGCGTATTTGTCACTGTTGCCGAAAACGTAAGCACGCAAGGTTGTTTATTAAGGTCTGATTATCAAAAAAATTTTACTCATGAAATGGCAATACTTTTTTTTTTTTTTTTTACTTTATATTGTTTCTATGTATTTTTATACTGATGTATTAACAACAAAATTAATCAGAGCTACAATAAATGATCAAATTGACAAATTCAAAAACTAAACAGAGGCAACACTAGTATAAATAGTGATTGAAAAAATTATCAAATTTACCTTACGATTATGATAATATCGATAAACGGCAGACTCTCATAAACGATCGTCAATCGTATTCTACATAGTTAATAAAATAAATAAATTTAAAAAAATAAGTGTGCTCTAGATCACTCGACTGAAGTAAAACTTTTTTAGTTTTTTCCATTTATCGGCCGGTATAACTGTGTTTTTGCTTTGTTTAATGTTAATGTCGCCCTTTTGACAATAGTAAATTGTCGTTTTACTAGACATACCAACATACGAGTAATAATATTTTTTTTTTACTTTGTTATCTTGACAATGGAGATTTTTTTTTTTTGAGGGGGGAAATGCCCTCGCACTTCCCTGCCACCAACCCCGTGGTGGCAGGGGGTATGTGGGACTCGAACCCACTAAAACCCCCCCGCGAGCCCTCGTCCGCCGTACCGGGGCGAGAAGGGGTCGCGACTGCAGTCCAGCCAACTCGCCCCCGGTGGCAGTTGACAATGGAGATCTACGTGAACCAACTTCAACTTCCGTTCGCCTCGCATTCACCAGCTTACTCCCCAAGTCAAGAGTGCGTAAAGAAGTTTTACTTCAATAATAACAACGAAAGCAAGGTAATAATAACAAAACTGTGACTCAGATAGCAAGGCTAAAAGCAACCAGGACAGTTCACTAGTCGACCCTGGACTCCAAAATGGCTCACAGATTTAAGATTTAAAAATAAAAGTCCTACTTTTGTATCGAATATTATGCCAACTTGTTTATTACGATGATATGATAATAATTCAGATTTCTTCATTTATTGCAGATCTTACACATAAACGTATTCATATTATCTGAATTTGGTTTTGGAACGAGAGAGTCATTCTTTACGCTCACCTCATGGCCTGTACATGGCCACATACAGTATTAAAATTTTCCCATATACGGTTTTAGAAATGTATATTATATGAGGTATCGTATTGATAATTTTGAAAAGGTACTCACTGAACCATGCCACTGCGGAACTTTAGCATTGTTATCCTTGCAAATGTATACTGCTTTAACCCTCAAAATTGACTACAATCTGTGATTGATAAGGTCAATGATATTGATAAAATTGTTTTAGGCTGGAGGATATGAATTTATCATGTATCGCCTCCATTGCGTCAGTCATGTAAATAAAGCGTCTGGCATGAAACGGCCTGCTTCCATAATATATGTTTGCTAGAATGCATATCGCAGTAACATTTATGCATTCAGTCAATCAGTACATTTATGAGACAGCCTTGTTACAGTTATTGCAATGATACCTACTTGGGTTATTATTTTGTTCATACTTTTTTACATATTGATTGCAATTTATGATGTTCTCGCAAATTAGCTTTTTAGTTTTTATGATGTAAAGCTTCTATACGCGCGCTTTATTAAGCTAATGGCTAATGCGTAACGAGGCGAATGGAAATTGAAAGTTGTTGGTTCACGTCAACATGACAAAGTCAAAAGAATTTATTATTATGTTGGTATGTCCGGTAAAATGACAATTTACAATAATCAAAATGGCGACATTAACAATTAACAAAACAAAAATTAAGTTGAGTTTTTGGCGGGAAAATGAAAAGATCGTGTCGCCGCATTGTATTATTTTCCAAAACTTGTGTTATTTTCAGTGTTAGTGCATAAAATTGTTGGCATTTTATTCGTTAAGTTAGTGCTGTAAGTAAGTTAAGTGCTGGACTACAGGCATGAGTGTGGAAAAGTGGTATAATGATGGTGAAATGTTTCTTTTCGTGTTGTTTCCAAAACTCCATAGAAGCTTCTGGTAAAGTTGCCACCACTTTACTAGGAGCATGACTTGACTAGACCATGACTTGATTTGATGACTTGGACTGAGACTTGACTTGACACATATATATATTAAATTAACTTGAAAAATTACCAATTACTTGACACTGGCTAAATACACAAAAGTGTGGAGCCAAAACAAAACAAAAAAACAAAAGTTATACCTGCCGAATTCAGTCGATAGATGGAGCTAAAGAAGTTTTACTTCAGTCGCGTGGCACACATGTTTTTTTTAAATAAATATCAACAATAAAGTAAATATTAGGTACTTTCTTGGGTTTTAAATCCTTTCCGTATAATTACTACATATGATGGATTATTTTTACTAATTATTGCAAATAAAGAGAAAACAAAACTGTTAAATTTAGCGAATTTTATAGGAAACTGGCTGTGCCCCGCGGCTTCACCCGCGTGGTGAAAATTTTAACTTTCCGCTCAATTTTCTTAATTTTTTTCTTTGTAAGAACCTTCTCCTGACAATAATAAACACAAAAAAGAATTAGCGAAAATGTTCCATCCGTTCACGCGTGATGCGATCACCAAGGGAAATAGAGATTCCTTTTTATATTGGTTTGTTTTGTTGTTAGAAGTAACCCTTATCTAGAAGATTGAAACGTTATGTGATGCTCCATCAAAGTGGTTTAATTAAAGTTACGGCTTTATAACTAGCCCGTCTTTTTGATATTAACTTTTTGATGCCTTCCTTATTCCATAAACGAAAGTATATTTTGATTTTGACTATTAGTAAATTTAAGTTTTGTAATGCTCGTTTTTTATCATTATGTTTAAATCTCGACATGGTATGGTCGAAAGTGTCGCCACGCTTTGCTACTATTGCGAATTTTTCCCAATATTCTATGATCTGGGTGATTACGGAACTTTCATTGCAATGCAACAGAAAAAAAAAACATTCAAAAATTGAAAAATTTCATAAAAACTATTCTCATAAACTGCGTATTTAAATTGTCATTTTCATATAATTTTCTATTTCTATTGGTTACAATCAAGTTACATGATCGCATAGTTGATCTCAATTTTCAAGTTAAGCTGCCGGACGAAATTCTTTGTTAAGTGTTTATAGGATAGATCTTTAATTTTTTGACCTTTTAGTAGGTGGTAGGACTTTACTGCAAAGTTCGTCTAGGTAGGTACCACCGCTTTGCCAGTTATTCTGCCGCCAAGCAGTAGTGCGCAAGCACTGCTGTGTTCCGGTTTGAAGGGCACTGTAGTTAGTGAAATTACTGGGCAAATGAGACTTTATGATCTGATCTCCCAGTTTAGTAATCTTATTACTAGATTGTGCTGATGTCTCTGGATGACGTGCGCAGTGCAGTGTCACTCGAACCTCTATACTTTAGAGTTCCGAGTGACACTGCAGCTGATATGGGCAGCCGTGTCGTTTAACATCAGGCGAACGGCTAGCTCGTCACGTCATTCCTTAACACAAAAAAAAAAAAAAAAAAAAAAAACTTTCAAGAATTTAGAAGCAATGGACGATATTTTCAGATTACAATAAGACTGAATGACGTCTTTTACGACTTTAATGAATCTTATCCATCCAAAGGTTGTCTGGAATCGTTTTTAGTATTTGTTGTTAATATGTAGTGTGTACAATAAAAAAAAGATCAATCTATTTATCTAATAATTTGTCTCCATTGCTTTCAATGTGGACAAAGCAGCGGGCTGAAACCAGTTTCATGTATAGGTATATTTCATTGCCCAGCAGAAAATTCTCAGTCAGTGTTCACTAGCCGGGAACCGAACCTGATACTGTGTGGTAACAATTCAACCGTGAATATAGGAACTAGATCTAGGTTAGCACCTACCCAGACCTTTGCTAGTTTAAATATGTGTAGATATTTCACACAGCGCCATCTAGCCCCAAACTAAGCAAAGCTTGTACTATGGGAACTAGATAACTGATACAATACTTATATACTTTTTGTTTGTAAATACATACATAGAATATAATATAACACCCAGTCATAGAACATACATTGATGATCATCACACAAATATTTGTCCTGGGTGGGAATCGAATCCACAGTCACCAGTTCAGAAGGCAGGGATACTACCAACTGAGCTATCGGGCCAGTGATTTAATTAAATTACTGTGGTCAGTTCAATTATGACTTGTTGGTTCTTTAAGTTCTAATATACAACTTATACACATTTAAAGGTTTTAACTAGGCTATGTTTAAAGTTGAAAATCGCAGATCATATTTGATGGCAAACTGGGTCTGCACTTAGGACTATTTTAAATTTGCAGATTTTTGTAGTTGAAGTGAAATGAATGTATAAAAAAAAAGGTGATATGTTTAAAACACCAGTCTGGCTATTTAATTCGTAAAAAAGTATTGTTATCACTGAAAATTTGGAGCGCTACGTTGATATAGTATTTTTTGGGATCACCCCATCTCTTCCCGCGGATACTTTTACAGCCAGCATTACTGTCCTTTTTTGTCCTTTTCTGTTAGTCTCTACCGACCTTTACATCGTCACCGGGCGGGAGAGCAGGCGCTTAAGGAGCCCAGCCATGATAAGTGGGAAGCAACTAGCTCACGGGCACGTCTGGAGTCTTGGCTTAGGCCGTCTAGCCTTGGCTTGGGCCGTTAGGCTGTGATAATACGATTGAGAAGATTACGTCCACTGGAAGAGTGGACCCTATACAAAACGGCATCACTATCCTCAGTCTGCATTATAATCTACTGCAATCATCAAGACGTCTGCCAATCTTGGTGATTAAAGCCCCACTAATATGGGAAGCATATGTTCATCAATGGATGTCGTTCCCATAATACACATACACACATAAATTATTATGTACTGGTACTACACATCAGCAACGCACAGCTCAATATCAATGCTCGCGTCATTTTCTCCCGTGCGCATACGCAAATCATTGTTATCTAACATCTGTTTAGTTGGAGTATTTAGGGTTACCAGCGATCATTTAACTTGATTGCAACAATTAGAAACAACAAACTGTATGGTATTGACTGTTTCGATACGCAGTGTATGTGCATAGTTTTTTTTTTGTTTGGTTTTGGCTCCACACTTTTGTGTATTTAGCCAGTGTCAAGTAATTGATAATATCTCAAGTTAATTAGTATCATATAATGTGTCAAGTCAAGTCAAGTCATGTCCAAGTCACAAGGTAAGTCATAGTCTACTCAAGTCTAACTCCTAGTAAAGTGGTGGCAACTTTACCAGAAGCTTCTATGGAGTTTTGGAAACAACACGAAAATAAACGTTTTACGATCATTATACCACTTTCCCACACTCATGCCTGTAATTCAGCACTTAACGAATAAAATGAGACCAATTTTATGCACTAACACTGAAAATAACACAAGTTTTGGAAAATAATACAATGCGGCGACGTGAACTTTTTCGTTTTCCCGCCAAAACTCTATGTGCATAGTTGCTACTATGGAAATTTTCTAATTCGGAATGAAATTTCTCCTGTTGCTTTGCAATCAGAGCGTCGTGATCACCCCCCGAGCTTTGAAAATAAAAACAAAATAGAACCTGATATAAGGAAAATCTAACCAATTATAAACGCTTTTATTTTGGTAAGTAAAATGACAGTAAGTGTTAGCGAAGTGATAATTCACGTGTCCTTCCATATTTAAATTGCAACATTCAACATAGAATTTCGGATAAAATATAATGATTGAGTAATTGTAATCGTTTAAGAAATATTATTGAATATTTGTAAAATTTTCCACACGATGTTTGTGTTCCAGAAAATTCAGTAACTGGCAACCCTGTACAAGCACTCGTATCTTTCCTTTCCCATAATATAGGCTGGGAAATAGTTTTGCACGCTATCTGCGGTACATTTATCTAACAATTTATGATGCAAACTACTCACGCTCTTGGAGATTGGCTTTATAATTTTGTGGTTACTCAGGCTAGGGAGTATAAAGATTAGTTTTTATTTAGAGTTAAAATAAAACTTCGAATAACAAATTCGATATATATAATAATGTATTTAAATCGTAGTTCATTTAACTATTGATAATTGTTTTGAAGGAGTGACAAAGTTTTGTGCGTCCCATACAACTGGGCTGAATTGTACCTAATACTTCTTTTAGCGTAATTGTGTTTCGATGATAAGAGCTATCGATTAAATAGCTTTTTAATGATGTGGCGTCGTGAAAATGGGTTTCGCTAAAATGGCTTTCGATACATACCTTTTAACATAAATGTTATAATCAGGAAAAACAGCGTCTAATGAGGTGTCGTTTGCGATAGCAAACTATAGTCATCACTGTTTTGTTCCACCCACTGATACAATGGAAAGAAAGGAAAATCCATAATGACATTTTCATTGGTTAACGCATTCTGTTTGTAAACTCAGTGCCTTTACTACAATGCTGTTTTAAATTCTCGTGGAAACACTATGTGGGAGTTTGAACTTAAAAACAGCAGTTGTTTCCGTAAAGCCATAACAGCTTCGAAAGTGTCACTCAAAAATAAACTATAAAATATTGTTGTTAACTTCGCATTTGGCTCGTCGAAAGTCACGTTCTTTTATAATTTAACCCAAATCACTTGACCCAGAGTTTAAATTTTGGAGGTTGTCTTCCTTTTATGTCGGAGGGGTGTACTAAAAAAGTTTTGATCGAAAAATTGAATCCCCAAGGATCAAAACTTTTTTATACTTGGTACGTTATAGATTGGTTGAAAAAACGCGGGTGACACCGTATGACAGCCAAAGAGTGGAACGCTTTACCGGCATCCGTATTTCCAGAAAATTACAACCTTGGAGTCTTCGAATCGAGAGTGAACAGGTATCTTCTAGGCAAGCGTGTTACATCCTAGACCGCATCGTCAAACAAAATAAAATATAAAAAAAATAATAAAAAATGACAATAGGTGCCATAATGATTTGGCTTGCTAATAGGTACTTTCATCAACCTCTATATATTTCAGTGCAATATAATCTATTGCTCTGTAGCTATAAATATAAAACAGCCACTAGACCTTCCACTTTCGCGCATTTAATGTTGCCAATTTTATGCGCGGGCGCATCTTCTCGTAAAAACAATCTTGGCACTCACATTTCGTCCGGATACACTTTAACGATGAGGAGAAATTTCATTCTATTTTTTTTCTTTTATCTAGTGATTTACAATAATTTATTATTAGAATTCAAATCAGAATTATAACGCTGTATAATTCATTCAGTAATATTCATAGCTTGGGTACGAAGAATACAGTACCTAACCGAGTGTTATCAGAATCAGAATCAGAATCAGAATTTACTTTATTGTATAAAACTGTGTACATGCAAAGGTCTTAAGCTATAAAAATGGTCAGACAGTATTATCCATTCCGGACGTACAATAATATAGTTGGGTATACAGCACTTACAGTAACTGTATGGGTATAAAACCAAGTATTTATTAACATTACAATATTAAAATGCTATAAGGACTAAAAAATATCTAAGTATAAAATGAATGTTCTTCAAAAATTTTATTTTTTTATTTTACTCACTATCAAAGAATTCATTTAAATTATAGTGAACCTTACCGATTAACCATTCTTTGAGTTCATGTTTAAATCGGTTACCATTTAGAGATTTTAACTGTGGAGATAGGTGGTTATAAATTCTAACGGCACAGACGAAAGAACTTTTGTAAAACATGGTGTTATTAGATTGAGGAATACATATGTTAAATTTATGTTTATTGCGAAGATTACCCGTACGACTAGACTGTATAGTAAAGAAAAAATCGGTATTATTTTTGACAAAGGTACAAATTTCTAAAATATATATGCCTGTAAGAGTGAGGAATCGATTTTCTTTAAATATATTACGGAGAGAATCTGTGTTTTCTAAATTAAAAATATTTCGCAAACAACGCTTTTGCATTATGAATGTTGAATGTACGTTAACAGAATTTCCCCAAAAAATTATGCCATAACTTAATTGAGGATAAACATACCCGTAATAAGCGTTTATAGCAATATTTTTCGATGACACGCGGCTCAGAATCGACAGGGCATAACAGTATTTGGCTATTTTATTATTGATTTTGCTGATATGGGCTTTCCAATTTAAATGTGAATCGAGAGTCACACCTAAAAAATTCATTTCATTTATTTTATTAACCAGGTTATTTTTATTTTTGATATTCAGCTGTAATGATGACATTTTATAATTTTTGATTTGCATCAATTTAGTTTTTTCTATGTTTACTTTAAGATTAATTTGTTTGTTTGTTTTTGTTAGCTTTGAAGGTCAGCAGAAACAAACAGTGTCAGCATTTTCTTAGGTTTCACTGTTGTTTATTACATTCATGCACCAATCACGGAAGTTATTAAATGTAGGCTTGAACGAATTACGTTGCTAAGGGATTCATTTAGTAGAAGACTTATTTATAAAGACTGAAAATATTGACATTTCTAGATTGCTACAACAGTGAATAATCTATGAGATAGATGGTGATGTTTATTTAGCTTTGCGCATTGACGAAATGATTTTCGTAAAATTGTTAGCTAGATCGGTCGCGACTTTCAATAGGGTCCACTCTTCCAATGGACGTAGTCTTCTCGATCCTCTTATCCCGGCAACGGCCCAAGCCGAGGCTCGCACCCCAGGGGTGCCCTTGAGCTGGTTGCCTCCCACTTTTGACGGCTGGGCGCCTTAAGCGCCCGCCCTCCCGCCCGGTGACGCTGTAAAGGTCGGTAGAGACCAACAGCATTAGCTCGATCAAAAAAAAAAGTAAAATCGTTGTCCAATATGACATTGGATGCAGAAAAGCGCAGACGGTACTCCTACGCTTTTCTGGTTACATTCATGTCTACTGTTTCGTCACCGCGTACAATTATAAACTGAGCTACGTGTAGGTTGAGAAAAATAACATTGCGTAGCTTCTTCGAAATGTTACCGTTTTTTTAGGTGTTTTTATTATTACCGTATGTAACTGATATGCAGCGTGTGAACTTGTAAATTGTAATAAATGAAACATACCGCGATGATCGCTGTATTTTAACGTTTAATTACTGTACCTACTATGAAGATAACTAAATCGATTTTTTTAAGGGGATTTTAAACAAAGTTTATGCCAGCCCCATTGTACCCTAACTATACATACATATTAGGTCTTTACCTATGAAATTGCCGTTTTGTTTGAAAAAAGTTAAAGTATTTTTTTTTCGAACTTATTTATTTCTTTTATTCAAAGTAATCACCCCTGCAATCAATGCATCTTTGCCAACGCTGTGGCAGTTTATGGATGCCCTTCTTGAAAAAATCAGCAGGACGGGAGACAACAAACTCTTCAAAGGCGTTTTGTACTGCCTCTCGGGAATTGAATTTTTTTCCCGCTAAAAAGTTGTCCAAATTTTGGAAAAAGTAATCTTGCGCCTACCGACTGGTAGGCGCAAGATCTGGTGAGTATGGCGGATGAGGGAGAGCTTCCAAACCCAACTCATGCAGCTTAGAGACGGTCTGTTGTGCAGTATGGGGTCGCGCGTTGTCGTGAAGTAGCAGTGGAGACGACCGATTGACCAAAGCTGGTTGCAGACGTGCTAGTTTCGCCATCATTGTGGTCAGTTTTTCAATGTACACATCTGCAGTAATGCTCTCGCCGTTTTGTAAAAAGCTATGATGAATCACACCAGCACTAGACCACCAAACTGTGACCATCACCTTTCTAGGGGTCATTTTTCGTTTTGCACATTTCTTTGGTACCGAACCAGGATCTAACCAACTTGCTGAGCGCTTTCGATTGTCAAAAAGAATCCATTTTTCATCGCACGTAACAATTCGGTTCAAAATTCCTTCATTTCTGTGCCTGTTAAGCAGCGCAAGGCAAGTCTCGACGCGTACGTTGCGCTGGCGATCGTTAAGTTCGTGGGGCACCCATCTATCAAGCTTTTTTATCTTGCCAATCTGTCGCAAATGGACCAATATTGTTTTGATGCTAACATCAAAAGCTGCTGCCAGCTCAGCTGTAGATTGAGATTCATCAGCTTCCACAATCGCCTTTAATTCATCATTGTTGACCAAAGTTTCCGGACGACCACGAGGTTCATTTTTCAAGTCAAAATTCCCAGAACGGAACCGAGCAAACCAATATCGGGTTGTACGTTCGTTTGTACAGTTCTCTCCGTAAACGTCGTTGATGTTACGTGTCGTTTGTGCCGCGTTGGTGCCACGACGGAACTCATATTCCATAATTACACGAAATTTCAAAGTATCCATTATGAGGAAAAATGTTGAAATGTAATAAAAATACAACGCTAATCAATAAACAAAATACTTATATTGTAAGTAGAATGTCATATTTTTAAAACAAAATTAATTTGAATTTAGAATTCATAGCCAATCAAAACTTTTTTTTGTTTGAAAAAGTCTGTACTGCAATACGGCAATTTCATAGGTAAAGACCTATTATTTATAAAAGACGAACCAACAAAGAACAAAACATATAAGAGTTAAAAATAAAAAAAATTGTTAAGCATTACGTATGAGCTGGAGACAGGGTGTCGCCAGCTTATAAATAATTTGGGCCTCGCTTGATGCAGGACTTGATAAAAGATACTGCAATTCGCCCAGATTGTATAAAGAACCACCGACGTCCTCAAAAACTTTTTGTCTTTCTGCCTGGTTCCGGGCACACTCCATCAGTATGTGATACACGTCTTCGGGTTTGTCACATATCTCGCAATTACCTGACGTTACCTTACCCATCATGATATGGATACTTGATAACAAAACTAAATTCGCATGTGACACACATTTTGTTGGGACAGCTTATGACGTAAGCAAGTAGAATTCGTGGGTTGGTCATTAACGCATGGGTGAGCCTCATTAAAACATACATACTATACCCTAGTTTAGTTCACGCGTAACCAAACTGTGAACAAATTCGATCATGGCTTATAAACCAAATCAGGTAAGGCCTGGAAAAGTGTAGTGTCTAATTAAACGGTGACTAAACAATAAGATTGACGTGAATATATCGGGAATTATTAGTCCAAGCAACTCAGATCAATAAATATTAAAAACTACAGTGATATAAAAACAACTTTCTTTACAACTAGAGGCCCGCCCCGGCTTCGCACGGGTATTTTTCTATATCCTATATTCATGGATAATGTAGGATTTTAATAGTGAAGGGTTTTTCAAATCGGTCCAGTACTTTCAAAGCCTATTCAATTCAAACAAACAAGCAAATCTTTCCTCTTTATAATATTAGTTTACATAAGGACCAAAAATGTTATTGTTTAATGAAGGCAAGAGGATAGAGGGCGCTTATTCAATATCTTTGATTAGGGAACTTTATTTTATATAACAGTACAAACACTAAAATAAATTCAAGAAATATGTTTGTTGAGGGCAAGCAACGCATTAGCCGCACATCTATAGTGTTATACTGTATATGTATATAGATTACCATAGGAATAACATGACGAGGTAGTCGCTCGCCTGATGTTAAGCATCACGACTGCCCATATCAGCTGCAGTGATACTTGAAACTCTATATAGTTTCGCGTGACACTGCACTGCGCACGCCATTCTGAGACATCAGCACAGTCTAGCAATAAGATTACTAGACTGTGAGATTAGGTCATAAAGTCTCATTTGCCCAGTAATTTCACTAGCTACAATACTCTTCAAACCAGAACGCAGTAGTGGTTGCGCACTACTGCTTGGCGGCAGAATAACTGGCAAAGCGGTGGTACCTATCTAGACGAACTTTGCAGTAAAGTCCTAGTACCACTTCATCCCCACTACAAGAGGGCTGTATGCTTGTTTGCTACCTATAGCATAACAAAAGTAAAAAAAAAAGTTAACGTAGGTTTTTATTTTCACAAGAAAGATTTCCAATTTTCCTTTAATGCTAATTCACGGAACACTCGCTATGTCCGTGATGACACCTGCTGACGTAATTCTCAAGTCACAGGCACGGTAACAAATATCGTAAACCAAAGACAATACGACACAAACTGTGACAACACAAACATGCATGTCCAAACTGAAGTCATTTCAAACAAAACTCGAGTTTCACCCGTGCGTTGGAAATCTGAGATTTCCCTGAACACAGTCGCATATCTTTTATCTTAGTAGTATGTGATATTCTGTATGATTATGATCGAATGACGTTTGTACAAGCCACAAATTAGAAACCTTACATACAACACACATCTTATTTGAAGGGTTGAGAATAAAAGGGTTTAACTGTCAAATTGATAGTTTCGAAAAAATTTACTTTAAACTTCAACGGCGTTATTTTAATGTAGAGTGCTAAGAGTTTTAAGGTTTATGTAAGTTTCAGTTGCTTGACAATGTATTATTTCTATTTTAAAATACTAAATATACGGCTGAATGAATTGGGATGAAATTCGGTACCAAGATAGATTATGCACTGGATTAACATATAGGCTACATTTTATCCCGGAAAAGTGAAATGTTCCCGTGGCATGAGCAAATAATTAAAATACTTTTTATCTGCGGGTGAAACCGCGGGGCGCAACTAGTATAATAATAATAACGCCCAACAATCACCGCTCTAACGAAGATCCCTTGTGTCTAGGGACCGAGGAACTACGAGGACCATATTCACACAATGCTCAGATACAGAACAAATGTTTACGTTTATTTTTGTCAACAAATACTTATCCTATCGCGGGAATCGAACCCGCCGCTTTCAGGCTATGAGCCGGCCTGCTTAACCCCCGCACCACAGGGGCTGTAAATATGGAGCTCGTCTTAAAAATGATATGACATTTGAATTTGAGCCTTAGCAAAAACTCTTCATTTTAATCCAGAAAATTTTGACATATTAGTTGACAAATAAGTAAATCACTGCCATTAAAGTTTACAAGAACCGCCTAATTCGTAAAAGACCACAGTTTAAGTAATGGCTCGATAGCTCAGATGGCAGTATCTCTGCCTTCTGAACTATAGGTTGTGGGTTCAATTCCCACCCAGGACAAACATTTGTCTAATGAAAATAGGTGTTTGTTCTGTATCTGGGTGTTATATTGTATTCTATGTGTAGATAGATAGATAGATGAACTCTTTATTGTACACACCAAATAATAAAAAATACCTTTGTGTTTTGTATTAAAAAAACAATCAATTATATAAAGTGTAACAATGGGCAACCTTTGGATGGAGAGAATTTGACGAAGTGGTAATGTATATATATACATGTGGTATGTATGTATTTACAAACAACAAAGTCTATAAGTATTGTATCAGTTATCTGGTTCCCATAGTGCAAGCTTTGCTTAATTTGGGGCTAGATGTCAACAAATATTTATTTATTATTTACGATTATTATTACGATATAGCGAAAAATAATAAAGTAAAACAGAAATTCATGAATTTATTTGCGGTTGCAGTTCAAGGTTGCATTGAGTGATGGCGGTGCTGGCCTATTGGACAACAGCCAATATAAAAAAAAGATTCCGAAAATTTTAACGACTTAGGTAATTGTTATCTGCACGTGGTCGGGCGACGACTGATCCACCGTGTAATCGCCCCTTAACCTAGTTACCTAATTTATGTCTTGCGGCAATTCGGCAAGCTAATTTTCCGATTAGTTACTACATAGGTTTATCTGATGAATTGTATCATCTACGATTGTTTAAAGCTTTGTATATGTTATATATGGATTGCGCTGTGTTAAATGTCCACAATTTTTTTTCCCGGGGACCACTGGATCCTTGCTCTTTTTAATATACTACTTACATATTTGTTAGTTGTAATATTATTATTTTCAAACAAAATCAATACAGGAGGGACTTATATACTCGTATAAATACTTTTTTCCCCCACTTTTTTTTTTTTTTTTTTAATACTCCATTTCCACAGACACCTGGGTCCGTGCTTTTTGTTAGATTATTTTTTATATTTATTAGTTAAGCCTATTATTAACATGAACATATATTATAATACAGGGAGGACAATACAGCCAATAACACATAAACATAAGTACTTATTTCTAATTGTGCGTACACCACCGAGCAAACCAGCTTCCGCAAGCAGCACCCGTTCACGAGCTTGACGCATGTTCCAGCCTATTTATTTATTTTATGTCTGTTAAATTAAATTTTAATTTATTTTAACAGACAATAATAAATAAATAATTTATCGAAATTTATGACTTTTAAACTAAGACAGTACTTATTTTTATTCATGTTTGACCGCTCTAAGTTCGGACTTATCTCTTTAGGACGTACCTGAATGAGTCGCAGTATGATAGTTGGTCATAAGGGGATAAGTGCAAACTTGGAGCTGTCAATAGTTTACGCAGACGGGCATAAGAGTTAATTTCCCTTTCATATGTCAGATACAGGAAATAAAACAAAAATAACCGAGCTTTACTGTGTCTGTGGTATTGTGGTCGAGCAAGTCGGCACATAGTCCGGAGACAGTGGGTTCGTCTCCCGCAACAGGACAAGTATTTGTGTACAAGAGAAAAAGCGCAAATACTTGTTTTTTCGAGCTTTGTAGGCCATGATTCTCGTAGTTCCTGGGCCCCTACTTACAGGGAATCCTAGTTATGCTCCAATATCTATTTAATATATTATATGTATGTATATGACGGCGGCTACGTCCAGTTATAAACTCTATGCGCAGCGGGCAGTACCGTAATTTACCCTGTGGCAGCATTTAAATTTATTACAGTGGCAGCACCGGCAACTGTCGTCGCTGCCCTACCCATCTGGCTATATAAAGGGATCGCTCGGTGTACTACGATCATGTTCACCCCGTCGTCGCCGCCCGAGACACGTCTTGAGCGACCCGGATGATCCTATAGCAGCCGTAGTATCGGCTGCGCTAGGATCACCGGACCAGTCTAGCCCTTCTGGCTCAGGTACCGCTTTCGGCACCGGTATAGGATACCAGCGTAACACAATCAGACACCGACCCCGCCGGCGAGGTCGACGTACCCCCCGTAGGTTAGCTAGAACGGTCGCTACTTTCAATAGGGTCCACTCTTCCAGTGGACATACTCTTCTCGATCCTCTTATCCCGGCAACGGCCCAAGCCGAGGCTCGCACCCCAGGGGTGCCCTTGAGCTAGTTGCCTCCCACTTTTGACGGCTGGGCGCCTTAAGCGATGACGCTGTAAAGGTCGATAGAGACCAACAGCATTAGCTCGTTCAAAAAAAAAAAAACTACCATCATTCTTGTTCCAGACACAGCGAGGTGTGGACATGGTGAAGGCCTATAGTTATATAGGTTGCAACCTACGCACAACCCGTTCTTCCTACATATATATACAGCTATACATATAAAACGCTAATCAGAAACTCCAAAACAAGTTACAGTACCACGCGATATTTATTTATACGACTCCATTAAAACGGCCAAATTCTAATACAAGATCGACAGTTAGGCCACAGATGATCAAATAGTTACTATATTCTAGTCTAGATCATTGGCCTTACTGTTCAGGTAGAGTTCATGGACATAGAATTTATGAATAAATCTAGGATTTAAATTTAAGATTTTAGATTTAGACACCATCAATCACCTAAGCATATATTTTCGTTCACCGCGTGTATAGTGTATAGTATACTCGCAAAAGTATGCTTTATAAAAAAATTGTGTTTCCAACTTTCTACGTTGTTAGAAACCCTTCGGGTTTATTATGTACAACACGCAAAATGTACAAACAAGCAAAATGTACAAACGCAAAATGTACCAATTACCAAAAGTACAAACGCAAAATGTACTAGTAATATTAGAAATAACAAAACAAAGCAAGTAACGGATGAAGAATGAAGTGATTAAATTGTCTTTAGACTATTATTTTTGGCACAGTTGGCCCAACTTTTTAGCACACAACCCACCACATAGGTAAGACATATATATACACGGCGGAATTTAATTTACTCTTTTCTTTAAATGTATATACTCTGACCATGCTATAGAATATTCGTACAAGGTGCTATTATCACAAAATAAGTAAAATTGGTTTTGTTTTAGTGCCTCCTAAAATAACTGTATGACAGCCGAAAAGTCTATTTAACGGTACACAAAGCGGGGGACCGAATTTTCTGAATGTTTAGTAGGCAATAAAACACCTGCTTTGTTCAATGTCAAAAGGCTTTTCTTTAGAATTTAAAATTGATAATAACTAGATTTAAGTTTTATTTCATAAGTACTTTTTTATTTAGTTATATGGGAGCGTTCTATAGCATGGACTGAGTACATACATTGAAGGAAAAGAACGAATTAAGTTCCACCTTGTATATATGTCTAAATTAAAGTCATTCTAAAATAAATTATTCACGAACGATTGTTAGGCGACGCAGCGTCTCCCGGGCCTTCAGATTGGCAAGTTGCCAAATCCTAATAACTTCTTTGAGTAGATAAGTAATACCATAAACTATAGATAAATATTATTAAGACGAGGTTATCGTATACTTTAGTTTACCTACATCAAGTCTGGACGTAAACCCAAACCAATAACATATTAGGTCTTTACCTATGAAATTGCCGTTTTGTTTGAAAAAAGTTAAAGTATTTTTTTTTTCGAACTTATTTATTTCTTTTATTCAAAGTAATCACCCCTGCATCAATGCATCTTTGCGAACGCTGTGGCAGTTTATGGATGCCCTTCTTGAAAAAATCAGCAGGACGGGAGACAACAAACTCTTCAAAGGCGTTTTGTACTGCCTCTCGGCAATTGAATTTTTTTCCCCCTAAAAAGTTGTCCAAATTTTGGAAAAAGTAATTGTCGGTAGGCGCAAGATCTGGTGAGTATGGCGGATGAGGGAGAGCTTCCAAACCCAACTCATGCAGCTTAGAGACGGTCTGTTGTGCAGTATGGGGTCGCGCGTTGTCGTGAAGTAGCAGTGGAGACGACCGATTGACCAAAGCTGGTTGCAGACGTGCGAGTTTTGCCATCATTGTGGTCAGTTCTTCAATGTACACATCTGCAGTAATGCTCTCGCCGTTTTGTAAAAAGCTATGATGAATCACAGCAGCACTAGACCACCAAACTGTGACCATCACCTTTCTAGGGGTCATTTTTCGTTTTGCACATTGCTTTGGTACTGAACCAGGATCTAACCAACTTGCTGAGCGCTTTCGATTGTCAAAAAGAATCCATTTTTCGTCGCACGTAACAATTCGGTTCAAAATTCCTTCATTTCTGTGCCTGTTAAGCAGCGCAAGGCAAGTCTCGACGCGTACGTTGCGCTGGCGATCGTTAAGATCGTGGGGCACCCATCTATCAAGCTTTTTTATCTTGCCAATCTGTCGCAAATGGACCAATATTGTTTTGATGCTAACATCAAAGGCTGCTGCCAGCTCAGCTGTAGATTGAGATTCATCAGCTTCCACAATCGCCTTTAATTCATCATTGTTGACCAAAGTTTCCGGACGACCACGAGGTTCATTTTTCAAGTCAAAATTCCCAGAACGGAACTGAGCAAACCAATAACGGGTTGTACTTTCGTTTGTACAGTTCTCGCCGTAAACGTCGTTGATGTTAAGTGTCGTTTGTGCCGCGTTGCTGCCACGACGGAACTCATATTCCATAATTACACGAAATTTCAAAGTATCCATTATGAGGAAAAATGTTGAAATGTAATGAAAATACAACGCTAATCAATAAACAAAAGACTTATATTGTAAATAGAATGTCATATTTTTAAAACAAAATTAATTTGAATTTAGAATTCATAGCCAATCAAAACTTTTTTTTGTTTGAAAAAGTCTGTACTGCAAAACGGCAATTTCATAGGTAAAGACCTATTATAAATAATTCATAAATAATAATTTTAATCATAAAATATAAATACTTATATCAATTGCTAATAAATAAGGTTTTAATTACATTACGTTTAATAAGCATTATTCTTAATTATTTTACAGCACTAACAAATCTTTTAGTATATAATAGCATAATTAGGTAGGTAATTTATTTTTATTTTATGTAAAAACATATTGGATGGATATTTTTTAACCAGGCTTAATTTTTAGAAACTTGCATAGACATCCTTTTGTAGAATGTCTCAATTACCTACTATTGAACTCTTTATTAGTCCACAGCTCTTTTTTTTATGTTATTGATTGATGTGACGAGCTAATCGTTCACCTGATGTTAAGTGACACGGCCGCCCATAACAGAACAGTGTCATTTGGAACTCTAACATGTAAAGTTTCGCATGACTGCTGCATTGCGCACATCATCCTGAGACATCAACACAGTCTGGTAATAAGATTACTCGACTGTGAGATCAGATCATAAGGTCTCATTTGCCCAGTAATTTCACTAGCTACATTGCCCTTCAAACCGGAACACAGTAGTGCTTGCACACTACTGCTTGGCGACAGAATAACTGGCAAAGCTGTGGTACCTACCTAGACGAACTTGGGTGGTTTTAATAAATAAATAAATATTATAAGTTAATTATAAGTTATAAGTATTAGAATACATTTGAGTACCTTATCAAGTACTTTAAAAATGAAGACCACACCAAATATCTATTCCATTCTAGTAATAAAATACTACGACCGTTAATTCTTGGTGCCTCAACGATTATAGGTTCATTTGAGGTCTAAAATTCAATGGTTTATTAATAACTAGTTATGATATAACGATGCTGTATTACGTATGATATTTTTTTTCGTAATTAAATATTTTTTGTTCATGCTTAGCCTATTAAATTAATGAACTTATATGTAAGATATTATTACCAAAAAACAAGCATATAAATTGGTTTGTATGTACCATGTTCTATTAGTAAAGGAAACAAAAAATATAGATGTATACATATACATAAAATACATACATAAAAAGCCTCGATTTGACATTATTATAAATAATTATTTACCTACAATAAAATAACATGAACCTATAATCATATCATAAAATGTACTCGTTAGAATAGAAATTAGTTTTAGATTAAAAAGTTGGTAGGTGAAGGTTTGCTAAAAGTAGTGATCCACAATTTCGCACAAAAACTAGAAATTTAACTCAAGTTTACTTTTTTTTTACTTTCGATGGTTTTGCGTTTGACTACATCTCACCCGATGGTAAGTGACGATGAGGTCGAAGGTGGAGCCACGCTTACCCAGAAATAACCTACATTTACTTTTGACTTAAAGACACCCAAGTTGTATGTGGAAGGAAACACCGACGACGGGAGTGAGTTCCATTCCCTAGCCGTACGCACAATAAAAGAATCTGCAAAGCGTTTCGTACGAACAAAAGGTCAATCAACAACGTAAGGATGATAACTCTGCCCTCGCCGTGAGGTGCTAGTATCCTAATATAATGATTTAAAGACTTTTTTTTAGTAGGTATGGGTAGGTGTACTACTTCACAGCTATTTTAGAATCTATTTATTGTGTAGTTGTAGTAAGCAACAGGTTTCTATAGGGTCACAACCTGCGAATTGTTCAAGTTGCAAAACATGTTTTGGTTGCGTGCGTATGTGGTAATGGGTTGTATCATTGAAGCTGATGTTTTACTATCCGGTAAAAGATTATTGTCATCTATCAATATTAATAAAATATTTTGAACATGAGACGCGGATAGATCTTACTGGCTGACAGACCGGTACTGATGACCTTCGTGACCGACCTGACTGACTAACCTGACTGACAGACCGGTACTGGCCGTCCGATCGACTATAACGTTTACTATAGCACCAACAACCGCCATTGATGGGCATAACCATTATTTTAGACAATCCACCCATACAGTATTTCATCAGACATCAATTCCATAATACATACATTATGCACAATCTTCTGTATTTGAACATGATTGAAAGGTAAAAAAGGTAAGGATGAAGGAAAGTTATTCGACGGTATCTCGTGAGTTTTAGCCGTGTAATTTTTGTAGTTATGAGTACTACTCACGTCAGTTTCTATAATATGATTGAAAGGGTTAATAATAATAAACAATAAATATTTGTGGACATTCCCACAGCACCATCCAGTCCCAAACTAAGCAAAGCTTGTATTATGGGAACCAGATAACTGATACAATACTTAGATACTTTTTGTTTGTAAATACATACATGAAATACAATATACCACCCAGACACAGAACAAACATCGATTCATCACAAAAATGTTTGTCCTGGGTAGGAATCGAACCATAACCTGAAGGTTCTGGGTAGGAATCGAACCATAACCAACTGATGTTTCCAGTCAGTTAATTCAATTATTTTAGACAGCCTTTGTGGTGTGGTGGTTGAGTAGGTCGGCTCATAGCCCGGAGGTGGCGGGTTCGATTCCCACGGCAGGACAAGTATTTGCGCACAGAAAAAAAGTGCAAATACTTGTTCTGTGTCTCGGTGTTGTGGGACCATGGTCCTCGTAGTTCCTGGGTCTCAGGGAATCCTAGTTAGGGTCTAGGATCTATGTATGTGATCGTTGGGCGTTATTATTAATAATATTAATTATCCTTTCTTTACATTTACTCTACATTGAAAACTGCGTTGGTCATTTCACTGTAAAATACGAAGTCCCTGACCTTTTTCGTTGAAGTCAAGTTTGCCGTCGTCTGGCACATAAAATTATTTTTCCTTGTTGACTAATCAGTACTAAGAAACTTATGTGTGCTACATGATCGCTAATATTTTAAAACAGGAAAAAAGGGGCACATCTTGTGAGAATAGTAGACAGGTAAGATTTGTGGAATCATCGAAGTAACGCGTAGTTTTAGAACTTTGACTCAGAACACAAACAATAGTAGAATTTGAATAACGCGATTTTCAAATACCTAAATGTCGTAACTGACAAGAGGCTCTAGAAAGTAGTACTCTAGTAAGTTATTAAGTATTGTATAGTACATCTATTTGGTCCCGTGTATATACATATGCTATATATTGCTACTAGCTGATCGAGCAAACGTTTTGCCATATAAATTAAAAATAGGGGATGATGGAAGAAGGTAGAAAATTTAGGATTGTATGAATATTTATTTAATTAATATCATAAAAAATGTCCAAAACTAAATAAACAAATTTAGGGATGGGCCACCCATATAAGGGGTAACTTACTTTTACTTTCCCTTCATTAGGGGGATGAAAAATAGATAACAATCAATTCTCAAACCTACTAAGTGTGAATATAAAATTTCATCATAATCGGTTCAGCCGTTTCGATTGAGAATGGTAACAAACACTGTGACACGAAATTTTTACACATTTATATATATAGACATAAGTAGATATGTGAAGCTTTTTTCAATAACTGATTGGCTGTATCTAATTTCGTAATAAAAGTATCGACAGCTATAGTCATTACTATTTTATACAATTTTATGCACTAACACTGAAAATAACACAAGTTTTAGAAAATAATACAATGCGGCGACGCGATCTTTTTCGTATTCCCGCCAAAAAAAGAGCACCGGTAACTTAACATTTATTATCAGAAGGTCGAACTTTATCAATAAAACTTTTTTATGTGTTGAAATCTCTGGGATTTTCTGATAAGCTAATATCTTGTTACTAACTATATTCGTAGGATTTTTTTAACCTTTGATAAACTTGTATTTGACCACTGTCTCACCAGCTCGGCGATCACCTAACTCAATTGCAACCAATAGAAACACAAATTTGTATGGATTTGACAGTTTGAATACGCAGTTGTGTATAGTTAGTATGGAAATTTCTTCTGTTGCATTGCAATCAAAGTTTCGTGATCACCTCCTGGTGGTAAGTGACGACGCGGAAGTGAAACACGCTTGCCTAGAATAATATCGATGTCCAGTGGCGAGATTTTATTTTTAATTTTTATTGTTAGATAGGCTTGCGTTTGACCACTATCGCACCTGATGGTAAGTAACGATGCAGTCTAGGATGTAACACGCTTGCCTAGAAGATACCTGAAGAATAAAATTAAATGACCCTACCCTACTCTGAGTGAGGTTTTAATACCTAGGTGTTATTAATTTGATACATATTTAGGTTTTATTGAGATTAGTAAGACCTAAGTATTAAAACGACATATGCGAGTTTTGGCGGGAAAACGAAAAAGATCGCGTCGCCGCATTGTATTATTTTCCAAAACTTATGTTATTTTCAGTGTTAGTGCATAAAATTGGTGGCATTTTATTCGTTAAGTGCTGGATTACAGGCGTGAGTGTGGGAAAATGGTATAATGATGGTGAAACGTTTCTTTTCGTGTTGTTTCCAAAACTCCATAGAAGCTTCAAGTAAAGTTGCCACCACTTTACTAGGAGTATGACTTTGACTAGACTGACTTGACTATGGCTTGACTTGATGACTTCGACTGTGACTTGACACATATTTGCGTGAAATATCGATAACTTGATAAATGATCAATAACTTGACACTGGCTAAATACACAAAAGTGTGGAGCCAAATCTTAAAAAAAAAAAGTATTAAAACCTCACCAAACTATAGAGTATCCTACTAAACCCCGAATATTTAATCTGTTATGGGCGGCTATCAGGCGAACGACTAGCTCGTCACGTCATTCAACTACATCATGGGAGTTTTGGCGGGAAAACGAAAAAGATCGCGTCGCTGCATTGTATTATTTTCCAAAACTTGTGTTATTTTCAGTGTTAGTGCATAAAATTGGTGGCATTTTATTCGTTAAGTGCTGGATTACAGGCATAAGTATGGGAAAGTGGTATAATGATGGTGAAACGTTTTTTTTTCGTGTTGTTTCCAAAACTCCATAGGAGCTTCAAGTAAAGTTGCCACCACTTTACTAGGAGTATGTCTTTGACTGGACTATGATTTGACTTGATGACTTCGACTGTGACTTGACACATATTTGCGTTAAATATCATTAACTTGATAAATTATTAATTACCTGACACTGGCTAAATACACAAAAGTGTGGAGCCAAAACATTAAAAAAAAAACTACATCATGTATTATTTTATTTATTTATTGAACAACCCTGCTTTTGCTTATTTATATTTCCAATCCGCAATTTCCCACTTGAATAAACAAATTCATTGACGTTAACATAATATGAATAACTAGTTGCGCCCCGCGGTCCAGTCATTAGCAGCTTAAATTCGAGTAGGACGATTTAAGATTTGTTAATATAATCTGATGACGAGAAAGTCATCAGGAGAAAAATTTTTAACATCAGAAGTGGGATAGAATACCCTTCCACAGGTATTCAAAGCGCTACACTTCTGCCCACGGCACTATTGTGGTTCTGTAACAAAGCGCTTGCGTGTTTTAAGGATGCACAACGCCATCTAGTTTATTTTTTGGCTTGTGAGTGCTAATATTGTTCGACACAAATAGTGAAGGCGATATAGGTTTCGTTATAGACATACATGGGATAGGACGTGTGTCTATTTACACAACTTTTCGATATGGTTGTTTTAATACGTTACAATAAAACTATAGATCAGTATCGTACAGATAGTAAAGGCAAAATCAAAGTCAAAAGATTTTATTGCAAATAGGCTAATTTTAGCAGTTTTACAAGTCAAAATTATATTAGGTACTTAAAATTAATGTTTCCAAGTTTCCAGTAACTTTACTAACATGTTTTTATATTATTAACAACAATGTAAGTTACAGAGGCGCTAATAACTTTATCAAAGGATACGTCAAATGCTGTTAAACCTATAATTGCGGCTGTAAAGGTTTACTAGAAGGTAAAAAAAAACAAGTTTATAATGTATACAACGTACGATTTTTAACTCGTTTTGTACTATGACGTTAGAAGGCGACGAGGAATAATAATGACGACAGATATACGATTTGTAACGCGTCGGAGAGCAATTTTTTTTTTCATCTAATTTTTTTAGGGACTTTGAGTCGTCCAACGACTATGTCAGCCCCTTAGTACAAAAATGGTATAATTGACAGAAAAATAAAGTTATGTTACATTGTTTATCAGTCTGTACACAGACCGATACAGCAGAGTAGCCGGGAGAGCAATTTAATTCGTACGAGTAACTATTAGATTGCGGAGTTTTAATTATATTATAATTAGTCATATTAAAGTAGCTCCACACCATCCAATCTGCCATGCGATCTTCCATGCCATCCAATCTTCCATGCCATCCGATACCAAATTCCGAAATTCCGAATACGATTCACACTATCACTCCACGGTCAATTCAACCGCAACACGACTCCACACGATGCAATTTGTCTGATTGAGTTAACAAATCATGTGGCAGATTAAATAATAATAATAATAACCCCTAACAACTAATTATAAAAATAGAAGAACATGCAATAGCCTAACATGCAATTATAACTACTTAAATAAAAGAGATATAGGGAATCCTAAGGAACTACGAGAACTATGGTACAACAATAAAAGTATTTGTTTTTTGCGGTGTCCATATACTTATCCTGCCGCGGAAATCGAACCAGCCGCCTCCGGGCTGTGTCGACCTGCTCAACCACCACACCACAGAGGCTATCAAGGTTGTATGTTATGTTGAGTTACCATTATCAGTATCAAGATATGATCCCGGCGTTATAACATGATCACATCCAGTATTACCATTTCCATCCAGTAGGTGTCCAAAAACCAAAGGAAGTTGATAGGGAAATATGTGTGTACTACACACAAGTAAACACAAATCACAAGTTACACACAATGTAGCACACATTAACTTGTTGTTTGCCAACTAAACCACACCTGGAACACCTGGAATCACCACTACGCCTGCAAAGCGTGGTGATTATGGCATAACGCATCTATGGAAAAGTCTAGAATAATATGTTCAACGTTAAGCGACACGGCTGCCCATAACAGAACAGTGTCACTTGGAATTCTAAAAAATAAAGTTTCGCGTGACACTGCACTGCGCACATCATCCTGAGACATCAGCACAGTCTGCTAATAATATTACTCGACTGTGAGATCAGATCATAAAGTCTCAATTGCCCAGTTATTTCACTAGCTATAATGCCCTTCAAACCGGAACACAGTGGTGCTTGCACTTGCTACTGCTTGGCGACAGAGTAACTGGCAAAGAGTACCTACCTAGACGAACTTTGCAGAATAGTCCTACTATCTAGTAAACTTATGATGATATCCTGACTGATGACATTTTACCTGATGATATGATGATGAGATCTCAGGGACACATTACTTATAAACTGACTGGTTATCCTAGATAAAATATTTGTTTATTGGAGCTAATATTGATTTCGTAGGCGAGGCAACACATACCCAGGTTAATAATACAGATTTTGTAATTTAACCACAATCGTTGTAAAATAAACCACCTTAACAATAACGCAAACCTAGCTAAAACAATTTATCTATAATAATGGCTGTTAACTTTTTTTATCATACACTACCCAGCAAGCAACACAGGTCTTATTACCGGTTATGAAACCAATTTTAAAAATGCCCTGTCATGTAATTGTGAACTTTGGTCTCCTTTTGAAAACACATAATCTTTACCTTTCGGTATGAAAATATTTGTTATTTGTGAATTATTAAATCTATGAATCGTATTTTTATCAGAATTTTTATCAATACCAGGATATTCATAGAGATGATTTTATATATTATAGTTGTTTTACACCGCCGTACATGATTTTATCTGCTGATACTTTCCATCCAAAGGTTGTCTCACACACACACACACACACACACACACACACACACGCGCACACACACACTCACATACATACATACATACACACACACACACACACACACACGCACACAAACACATATACACAGATAGATACGCATATATATAGACACACAATACACAGATAGAGAACAGAAATGCAATTTAGTAAATCATTAGTGTTTAGAATTCTTCTTCTTTTTATTAGAATTACAATATTTTAAAATTATTGATGGGTATGCAAAGTTAGAATAGAGATAGAAATAGGTTATTTCACTAAAAATAATAAATATCTTTCTAAAACTCACAACACTTTCTAATTTTGTATACCCATCAATAATTTTAAAATATTGGAATTCTAATAAAAAGAAGAAGAATTCTAAACACTAATGATTTATTGAATTGCATTTCTGTTGTGATGAGCTTGATTACCGCATTTATATGTAATGCGACGTTGGACAGTAATATTTTATATCGTTAGCGACGTCCAGTAGAGTTATCGTCTAGCAATTGAACTCTGGCAACCCCGTTAAACCGATAATCTAATATTCTGTGGTGTTATTTATAAATAGACTATTAGTCTTATATTAATATATTATCACCGCAATATTGTTATTACTATAATTATCAGCATTCAAATTTTTATATTGAAGATTAAAGTTTATAGTTTAGCATTCCAATAATTATGCAGTATCTAATTATCCAGTCATGACAAATTCTTGCCTACTGGAATATTTGCTTATTAGTGATAAACTTTTAAATACCGTACAGTCTTGTTTACAAAATATAGATTTTGGAGTTTTGGCGGGAAAACGAAAAAGTTAGCCACATTCACGCATTGCATTATTTTATAAAACTTGTGTTATTTTCAGTGTTGGTGCATAAAATTGGGGGCATTTTATTCGTTATCGATTACAGGTGTGGGAAAGTGGTATAATGATGGTGGAAAGTTTTTTTCGTGTCGTTTCCAAAACTACATAGAAGCTTCTGGTAAAGTTGCCACCGCTTTAGGGGTACGACTTGACTAGACTAGACTATGACTTGACTTGATAATTAACTTGAGTAATTATCAATGACTTGACACTGACTAAATACACAAAATTGTGGAGCCAAAAAAAAAACAAAACAAATATATAGGTAGATTGATTTAGAAGTAGAACTACTTCGCATAAGTTAACATATTTCATGACGTTCACTGTAGCATTTACAAGGTCTACTTGTGAAGGAAGTTTCAGTTTAGATCAGTTTGTCCGTTTCCTCACTCGTGCTAAAGAGTCACTTCCTATAGCATAGACTGACCCAAAATATTTCTATGTATCAACAAAAAATCTATTCACTTTTTCAGCTAAATCTGCTCGACGTTTGACACACATTTTACATTTAGCCACTGGTTATTTTTTGCGAAAACTACAGAACCAATATTTGAGAATTCTTTGTGCTAAGTCTAGGTAAAATTTTAAGTCGACTGTTACTTTTTTTATGTTTTGGCTCCACACCTCCGTGTATTTAGCCAGTGTCAAGTAACTGATAATTTATCAAGTTAATGATATTTCACGCAAATATGTGTCAAGTCACAGTCGAAGTCATCAAGTCAAGTCATGGTATAAGTCAAAGTCATACTCCTAGTAAAGTGGTGGCAACTTTACTTGAAGCTTCTATGGAGTTTAGGAAGCAACACGAAAAGAAACGTTTCACCATCATTATACCATTTTCCCACACTCGCGCCTGTAATCCAGCACTTAACGAATAGAATGCCACCAATTTTATGCACTAACACTGAACATAACACAAGTTTTGGAATATAATACAATGCGGTGACGCAATCTTTTTCGCGTTCCCGCCAAAAACTCGACTGGTACTTCCGTTATCTAGCGTTAGATAAGATTCTGTTAAGCTCTGTGACGCCATTCGAATAGTTCGCATATCCTGTTCAATATAGGGGAGATAAAAAGCCTTTTAGAAAGAAATGCCGGTTTTTATGAATTTTTCTGAGTCACCGATTTCATGCAACTATCACCGTCATACTTGAAGTTACGTACTAAAGTTATATTGCTACTGTAGCACCGAAAGGACAATATTCACCATCTCAATTTTAATAGTATATAACTTTTGTTCTTAATTATTGTCATGTTACTACTAAATAATCATAGTAACGGTATATTTTAATAATGATTTTTGTATAAAGATTCGGCAATAATCACTATACTCAGTAAACATAAATAGATAGTGTACTATTGAACCATTTTCTTAAGATATTGAATACTCATTGGACTTTCAATTAGAATCAAATGCCATAATTATTGAAAACCCGTCAGAAGTAATTAACATCAATACCCAATTAGGTCAAGTTGATTACTCTGACAGGGTCAATTTAGCGATTTCATAAAGTAAACATTAGAATGGTTCTCTTAGAAATGTGATTAATCAAACCAAAGTGATTGTACACAAAGAAATAGGTATAAGTATACTTTTATGCGCAAGTTATTCTAAGTAACTGACCAATTATATTGACGCAATCAAAGATATCGACACACTTATGCTTCTTATTGCTAGATAGAAACATTTATATTTATTGAATAAAAATTATTTCTTAATTTTTAATACGATCAAATACACTATTTATTTGTTTACTCAACACAATATCACATACAAATCAAACTAAGATTTTTTTAATTGAACTCTATTAAGAAATAAATAATAAGCAAAAATATATTTATTGTGTATGGGCGATACAATAATAACGGAAACTGCATCATACATCATCAAAGAAAATCGATAGCCATAAAAAGGCTTTATTGATTGTCAATTGAAGACAATTGCAATGCACTGTGTATTGTACAATAATTTTTAATTAATCTATTTTTATACCAAGCTGCTCGCATCATGTTTTGATGGAAAAATCCATTAAAGTTAAAGGACCGGGAACAATTCCAAATTGATTTGATAATTGCAATAAAAGACACGGACAATATTTATACCTACAAGGTTAATGAAGTTATTCTACATTTCCAAGATCATGGAGAAAACTTATGTTCATGCAAATAAATTCAATGAACCTGATAATTATAAAGATTATGATATATCGATCACATAAATAGATGCTAGACCCTAAAGGATTCTCTGTATCTGTGGACCCAGGAATTACAAGCACCATTGTCCCACAGTGCCCAGAGACAGAAAAAGTATTTGTGCTTTTGTTCATTCACAAATACTTGTTCTGTCGCGGGAATCGAACTCGCCGCTTCTACGTTATGTACCGAGCTGCTCCACCACCAGACAAAGGCTGTCAATTATGTAAACTGCTACCATGTACCAAGTGAATAGTATCAAAATTAATAATGTCAACTTACCGTTCAATAAAACGTCATCAGATGTATTGAAACATGCCACCTCTTGCACTTCTGTAACAAACAAAATGAACATGAAATGAATGAAGCAAAAACGAACAAATAATTGAACAGCAGCTGTAGAATAAAAATCAATTTAATAATAAAAAAAGGCATGTTCATTCAACCTTTTATCCAGAGCTGAGACAGCTGTTACGAGACCCAAAAGCAAACTATTATTATTGTGCAGTGCAGGCCAATGGCGATGCAGGTAAAATATCATCCGATCACATCTTGTTTTCAATATGGGGAGCAAATCTCTCTTAAGTTTAAGAAAAATAACACTGCTTGCAGAATACATAAGTTAAGTATGTTCACGTAATGAAATGATTCTGATAGGGCATTCAGCAAAGATACTTCTTTGTGATTATTTAGTAGCAATCGGAATGAATGCCAATAAAATTTAAGTTACAATCACAGTTCGCCATTTAGGCCTCGGTGTCGGTGCAAAGGTTATCCGTTCAGATTGTACGGACTTTATTACTAACAAGAACACACTATAGAGTGCAGTGTATCACAGGGGCCGCTAATGTGCCCCAAACTATTCAAATGGTTTATGAAAGGAATAATGACTGCAAATATCCTGCAGATGTCTCTTTTTCCTGTATGAGCCTTTGTTTATAATAAAGATAAGTGAAATCTACCAATTTTAAAAGAAAAATGTTTTCTACGTCCAAATGACTCACAAACTGGACTATGGCTAAAAACCTTGATGTTAAGCATACTTATGGTAAGTGAAGTAATTTAAAACTAAAGTGGCAACATTTCCAAAAAACTTGTATCATTAAAAATCAATATTGCATAAAAGGTAAAAATACCAAGAACTAAAGCCAACTGGTATGAATAAATAAAGCAAACCTACGTCACAGCAGCAAGATCATTTCACGTGACAAATTTATATCTCCGGCAAGTTACAGACATAATATAATTATAATATTTTATGCAAATTATTTTGATTAGATTGACTTTGATTTGACTCTATACGTGATAAAGATAGCGCATGTATAATGTTTATATAAAATAATTACATACATAGGGCAGAGGTTAAATCGAATCTCCGCAATTTCTTGGTTTTATTCAACATTCCATATTTTTCAACTATTATGTATAGGTATCTAAGAATAGTGTTTGAGGTGCCAGCACCATAAAACTTCAATTGTAAAGTTAACCACTTATTTTTAAGTAAGTTTATCTATTAATGGCGCTGACTTCATTATTATCAGGGCTCATAGCTGAATAATGATGTACAGCATGTACTTTATAGGTGACACTGACAAGAGTAATTCGTGTAATATCATGATCATGACTCTCGTATTAAACTTGATATAATTGGCGCAGAGCAAGCTAAGGACAATCGCTATAATAATAAACCAAGCCTCTTAAAGCTCAATGAAAATATTACACGGCTTATTACAAACAACACCGCATTGCCAGTAGTTATAATAACGGTAAACAAACCGCTGCAAATACCGTTTGAGATATAAACCAAAAATGGCATTGAGATGCAATGGCTTTATTGCCAAATTCGAAAGTACCTACGTCTTGCAACTATATTTAAGATGTTAGTCTATGCTTCAAAAATATATTTAATTAACCAACGTAACAAATGCTATAGATGTTTGGTTTACGCTAAATCTGACCTGATCTGTGCGTTAAACATTTAACTGTACACGTTTTGTATGTTTGGGTTTAAACATAGTGATGTCATACAATAAACTTTACACGTCTAGTCATTTAACTACAATGCATCGGAACATCTGCGTCCCAATTACTTATATTCACCTATTCATGCATTCTATAAATGCTGTGTGTCGTCTATTGAGAATAATTTCAAAGCATATGCATAGCCTTGGAGTAAGATTCGTGATAACACCAAAATGACAATGACAAAAATGGCATCATCCGTTTCGTGACCACCAGTATTTCCCGTTTGACATTACAGTTATAAAACAAGGCTGTAACAAATTGGTTAACTAGCGTCTGTAGTATATAAAGAAAACTATTAACTTACTTGAAAAAATGCGAAGTGAACGACAAGCAAGTACATTTTATAAGAACAAAACAAAACTGAGCGCTGGAACCTGAGGCAATTGTGTCAAGGATAGTAATAAACTGACTCATAAATAAGAAGGAAGTTTTAAAATAAATAAGATAGGCAATAAGCGTAATAACAGCACTTCTTAAAAGGTCTCAATAACTTTTATCGTCGGTTATAGTCATGTAAGTTTGCAAATCGCTATCGAAATCAATTGATACATTTTTTTATTAGACAATAATTAGTATTATCATTTTACTAGTAGAGACCGAAGAGATAATGGGATAATTTATCGCAAAACTGTAATCTAAGTAAAATTTTATTTTAATGCATCTCATTAATATAATTAAATTGTTTTAAATGAATCTGACACAGTTTGATTGTTCTATACGTGAACAAGTAACCACTGATAGCTAGCAAGTAGACAAAAGAGAAAGTTAATAATATAATAAGAGCGTGGGTGATATAGACTTGCTAAACTGATCTTTCAGATGTCAATCACAGGACTCTAGGACATAATTATTAATGCGAACATGAAGTTATAAATCACTGTCGATTTCTCCGGCGACAAAAAACATATTTAAATTGATTTATCGTGCAGACAAATTACAAAGCTTTTAGGAAAGACTTTGATAAAGTGTCAGCTCATTAATAATATTAATAATAGTATAGATTAAAATGATTGCTGAATACATTATACAGCCTGCAACCATACATGAAATTAATGAAACTATTTAAAAGTAAATAAATGCAAATGGTGTGAATGCATTATTTAGATTAAATGCTAATGGAGCCAAATATATTTATTTGGGCTAAAACTATAATATTGAGGAAGATGTTTAAGCAAAACATACTTCATTTAGCTATCAAAATTTATTTTAATGATAAATTAACAAAATGATGTATACCTGATAGGTACATATTTTCTGTGACAACTATGACAGCTTAATTTCATAACAGAATTAAATTATGCACCTAGAAAACAGTACTGATCTGACTACTAATAATACATCTATAAAAAGTAGCAGAGAACATGTTACGCCGTGAAGCATGTGGAGTTACGTAAAAAACTTGTAATGGAGATTACTTATTACTACTCATTTACCACGATTGTAGATTTGCAAATTCAGACCCATTTGCGGTTGATATTACTATCGCATTGGTGCGTGAATTGCTTGCACGTATCTGACTATAATCTCGTTTAGCTTATTAGCGTGCAAATTAGCTGCAGTTTCGTGGGAACTCTACTAAGTAACATCATCTGTTGGAAGCGAAGCGTCTACCCGAAACGGTCCATTTGACTCAAGACTTAAAAACTTTTTTGTTCAAGAGATCGCGTTAAGCTGTCAAGCGCTGATGGTCTTAATTTGGCTTAAGTAATATTTAAAATTAGAATTTAAAATAAAAATAGAGTTTTGTTTTTATTCCGCCATCGCCAGACTTGTCTCCTAATGGCTTTGAATAGAAGCAATTTTCTAAACGTAATCCTACAAATTTTATCGTTAAGTAAAAATAAACGGAGTTTGTTTACGTGAATAGATCTTGATTCTTGACTAATATAGGTAGACTTGGGTTTAACAGCGCAGAATTAGCTAATAGTAACAGTTACGATACCCGTTTTTCGTTACAAAATTAACTACTCATTATGTAAATATTGATAAAAGGAGAGATAGCTAAGACAGAGAGTAGCAACGACTAACGGAATGCAAAGATAACCGATGTATGCGCAGCCAAGGTCAGCTGGGGCAGTATACTGCTGAAAACATGATACGTGCTTTTATAATTGAATATAATAATCACTCCAAGGCGTAAACAAGAGATAAAAAACGAGTGTGCTTTAGATCACACGACTGAAGTAAAACTTCTTTAGCTAGCTTCTTTATCTATCGGCCGGTATAACTTTGTTTTTGCTTTGTTTAATGTTAATGTGGCCATCTTGACAATTTTAAATTGTCATTTTACCGAACATACCAACATAGTAATACAAATTTTGAGTAAGCTAAACGCTTTGTTATGTTGACAATGAATATCTACGTTAACCAACAACTTTCAACTTCCCGCATTCAAAAAATTATGTGATATATTCTTTCAACAAAAAAGACAGTTTTCCTCAAAATTTGTTGTTGAAATATTTTCGATGACAGACTTTTGTAAACGTTAGGTCACTGTTCATAGAAATCGTTGCATCAACTTTGGGGGCGTGTTTGGTGGGTGTGTTGAATCATTATTTGTGTTTAGTATCTATTCTCCCCGCTTCATCCCACTGTCCCACTACTGGATGTAATCACTGCTGGATGAGTTTACGCACGAGGACTGCTCCCTCTTTCCACTGGTGGTTATGCGGATGAGTTCCACTGGTCTGCCTCAGCAGACCACCTCAAGTGGGTGCAACCCAATAGTATATTCCACGTGCGGCGCTGTTTAATATTCCATGTTTATACATAAATAAATAATAATAATAATACAAGCGACCACAAATACCTAACTGCATCCAAAACTTATATTAAATCAACTGTAAAATTACTAGTTTTAAAAATTGAGTAGTTGCAGCATTCAGTTTTAAAAAGACACAAATAACACATTTTAGTGATACCAAATACGTCCAAATGATGTATTTCGCATAAAGTGACTTAACTTGGTTAACCCACAATGATATCATCCATGCAAATGAGAATGTCACGCACGCTATGACGTTGATCACTTTCGATTGTGTAACGCCATGTTCATGATCTTCGTTATTTTAGTAAAGAATAAACAGATACTTGATTTTCCACATTCGGGCGTTAAGACGTACAGCCAAACGCCATCCATTTATGGTTGACATTGCTTCGATTCGTACTAGTTTGACTCGACATTTATAATCCGAGTAGCGAAGGAATAGAACACTGTCCCGATAAGTACAATCTGGAGCTCTTCAAGTAGTGAATGAATTGTCACTTTCCATCAGGTGAGACCGTGGTTAAATACGGGCCTATACAGTTATAGTGGTGAAATAAATAAATAAAAAGACACGTAAACACTGTAGGCAAAAGTGTATTTTATAGCCTTATTATAGACCAGCACCGATGTCTACGACTTACGTACCATTAGAAGCCCTAAACCACAAAACTATTTACAATTATTTTATGCCGTCATATTTCATGAGTTTTTCCATTTCTTTCATTTATCTGTTCTGAAACTTCTGGATGATCGTCATTATTTATTACTTCTAATTTGCGTTTCACACTCTCACAAACACTAAAATCATTAGGGTTTACATTTTCAACACCTTTTCTTAGTACACACTCACAAACCATAATAGGAAGACACCCTCCAAATATCAAGTCTCTAGGTCCAAGTGGCTTGGACTGCATCTGTCTCTGTCTCGACTTTTTTAGACTAGACTACTTGACTACTAGACTAGACTTTTTTCAATATAGGTAATTATAAATTACGCAATGAAGCAGTAAATAAAATATGGGACCGAAAACAAGAAGGAATACGATAACTTTTATATTTAGTAGCTAATCAATGAATTATTAGCAACTGCGGCTGCTAATTTATAACTGGAGCTCCAAATCAGGTTGAACACGTTATGACTATGACTAACGTTACTGTAATAATAATAACAGTAACCTTATTAAGTTTAATAGAGCTAGTTAATTAATGAAAGCAAAACCATAAATAACCGAGTATTTCCATCTTAAAGACGGTACTCTAGTATAACTGTTAAAACCCCGGCTAGAGAAATATCTCGTGAAACTAAGTAATTTTAGTAAAAGCTTTACATTTATGACATGTAAACATATCGATGTTTTAGCAGCTTACGTTGCGACCCATTATAGACAAACATGCGGACAAAAAAAGGATCGTAAAATAGGTAAGGGCCATCAAAGGGCAGGCTCAAAGGACCTTAGTGTGTCGGGGGTCTTGTAAACAGAATGTGAAGGAAACGGTTTTTTACATTAGCTTTTTGTATATCCAGTTTTTGTCTCGTCCGTCTCAGGTAGGCACAAATTTCTCTACATTCGCTCTGCGTTCCGATAATATACTATCTCCGTTACTTACGAGTGCAAACTTTGCTATCTGTGTTTGGCTGTTAATACAAATATGGACAACTTTGCTGCATACGTGACTGCATTACGTGTTACATTAGGACGTGCATTAATTTTTTTGTTTATCATAGAATGGAAGATATTGCTTTCTTGTACTCGTTGGTATCCTTACATGGTCTGTCCATTTGCAGTCGGAATGTTGCTGTAGTAATTCTAGCCTATCTTGCAAATTGCCCACATGATTCGTTATATAATTTGCTGCTAATCTATTGGTTCTAGAGTGTATATAACTACGAACCTCTTATCTTTTAAATACGTCTGATTTTAACCCCACATCACATCACATCACAAATCTTAAAACGAAAATAATTTTCATGCCATGATATTCATTCTTTTTCAGTTATCCACAAACGACCACTATCCATCTAGCAGAGCGGCATTACTCATCATGTAGAGTAAAACCCGTTTGGAAGTTTTTGCAACATTTGAATTCGGAACCGCATCCTTGTCTAGATATGTGACAATACTTAGTTTCTGCCACCGTTTTTACTTTACACTGTATTGTTAGTAGTTGTTAGTTGTAGTATTGTTAGGAGGTCAACGAACACAAACACTTTTAGTGTTCGACCCTGTACAATACCAGGATCCTTTAACATATTAATGTTTTGTACCCTCCGTCTGCGGACTTTGAATACGCTAAGGACCAAGCAGGTCAACTGTATGCATGTACACACTTCTTAAATATTTAACGATTCTAATGTTTTGACGCTTACGCTCTCATGTCTACCTCAATATGAAAGGTTAATTTTTGGTAATAGCGTATTAGTCAATTTAAGTGACGATAGAAATAATTTAAGTAGTTTTGAAGTTTTGTAAACTGTCTTAAGTTTAGGTGTACCAATATTGCTATTTAATTATCGAGTCATCATTTTTATCACTATAGATAGCTTACAGTAAACAATATCTAACAAGCAAGTCATAACGAACCAGTTAATTATCATGCAGCCCTCTGCGTCGACATAACAATCAGATGAAGCCATATTTATATTGGAACAATTGGGTCCTTACCAGCTCACAATTATGCCAATCACGCGCCAATATGCCGATGCACTGTAATGCAAACCAATACAACATAATGCACTTTTGTGTACAGCTAAATACATTTCGCTACCTCTTTAGGATCCTGTCGCATTTACTAACAAAGGTACGGCAACACTGCAGAGGTATCATGATAAGACTCGTTACTTTAACAGAATGATTATTCTATATAAATAAAATTATATAATAGAATATTAATTTAATAATGAAAATGATATCAACTGTGAGTAATGATTGCCAAAATTTTTAGTGGAACATGATATGAATATATTTGCAACTTAAAACAATCGGGAATGATTCATACAATAAAACACAAAACACTATGCAAATTATATAAGAAATAGACGGAATTAGCTACATACAGGAAAAATTAGACACATATCGTATTTGTTCTCTAAATCTAAATACCATTAACAAAAATGTTAATCTTCAGCCAATCTCTGACGCTATAAATGAGTTTCTGATAACCTGACCCACTATCTCCGTAGGTAGTAATTGTGTTAACCTCATTGTTACGTGTTAGTTCGTCATAAACCGACATATCTAGACTAAACTAACTTCCTACAGACACACTGGTCTCACAACATTGACTTGCCAAAACTGTCTGACATAGTTTATCTTTGCGTGCGGCTAAATTAGAAACTGTTTTTCTGTTGACTAGTTTCATTAACTATTTTAACGATAGCAATCTATGATTGTGTTTATCAGCAATATATCGAACGATAACATTTCAATGGTTTTCAATAATAGGTTCTTCTTATTTTCGGCACATTCCTTCATGCGAAGAAAAAAAGCCTGAATCGCGACAGTGCTAAACGCCAAAGCAGTAAAAATTTATGGTCTAAAATATTTGTCAGTTAGAATTTGGTCAAGTGTAGAAGCGTGGGTAATGAAACATTACCTTTAGACAAACATAAACGTGTAATTGAGATGCTATGGAAATCTAATGAGAATGGCATGTATTGTTAGCAAAATAACTTAATGAGATATTTATACACCAACACTATGCACGAATCATCGATCTCTATGCTCATTTAGAAGAAAGAGTGTTAATGTAATTTGTTTTTGTAGTTTTAGAACTAAGGCTTGAACTGGAACTAAACAGTTTTTTTTCTTAAGCCCAGAGAAAGTAAAGCTTATCTATGAGAACACGTTGGTCGGTGACTGAATCACAAAGACAGGATCTACCAGCGAAGGCATCATCCGTTAATGCTTCAGTCTATCCATAAAACATAATTTCATCGGTCGAGCAATCCAAGTAAGATAATAACAATTCATGGTCCTTCAAGCCACAACGCGAAGAGAACCTATAATGAGATTTCTAAAGCAAAACTCACCAGAAGTAATGGAATGAATCGGTCTACGTCTCGCGGTGTCTTTGAACCCCTAATTAGCTGAAATGGCGAATATATCCTGATTTTTTTTGGTGACAGCTTGAGGCAAGTTTGTCCTTCAAATTCTACATCAGTTAATGTTTTATATCGACTCTATTCCAAATCCTTAACAATCAAATTAGCGCGGCAATTTAATTAGCGGGAAGCTGTTAAACTGTGACCACGAAAGGTCGTCTGGTTGTCCAAGATACGTGGTTTTAAAACTGCTTATTTTTATTTTCCTGTGATTGAATGTTATTACAAACCACTGTTAATAATTTTAAAGTACTCAATTGTTTTTTTTACTTCAAGAAGTTACTTATTTCTTCGCATCGTAACACATTTTTCAGATAAACTTATTAACCCTAATGTATTGTCACTGTCGTCACAAAATGGGTATCAATAGATCGAAATCAATGAACCTTGAAGTCAATTAACGTTACAAAATTGACGTAACGTTATTTAAGTAACAGATAACCGATCATCCGGATCAGTGGACTACAATAAAAATTCTACTAGACGATCCATTCTATTGAAGTTGTATTTAATCGATTACGCTTTCACCGTGAACTAATTTCGATTATTTATGCAAAATTCGCATTAAAACACTTACACACACAACAATAAAATTTACAGAACGTAAACGTTAACGTCGAAACGAAAAGCTTTAGCTTCAGATAACCGAATGGCGATTCGATTCGATAATTGAGTCTGAGTTTATTGCTGTGTTCGATTCCTGTTTATTGGAAAGTTAGAATAGCAAATGGTGGAGAGTTGTCAACGTGGGCGAGACCTGTATTGTTGGGCCTGAAGTTCTAGGGCTTAGAATGGTAGGTGCGATGACCCTTAGCAATGCCATTCTCCATAGCAAGAGGCTGTATGGTTCACTATATTCAGATTGCAGATGGAACCCTCAATTGATACTTAAATGATCGGTTGAAAGACCATCCCAAAAATCATCATGAGACTCATTTGATGAAATCGGAAACAATAATAAAAAGGTTTTGACAATATTTTTAGTTCAGTTTGTAATACTATCTGAATAATAGCTTATAAATATCACTGTATGATTCGCTAGTGACGCTTTGTGGGCGTTGTGCCTACCCTCACCATTGTAGGACTAACGGAAGGTATAACTCTTTATCTGACAAGATTTATATGGTTTGTGACTACGCTAATACAGCTACATACAATGCTATTGGACTATTGGACACTATCAGCCTTATTAATAAACGGGTATTAGTCTCAGATTAGTTACTTCAGCTTTTGTCCTTTTTTTGCTACTGGAATATTTAGCTGGATCGAAAGAGACAAAAGATGGTGTAACTAGTCTACTAATGCCAAATTCATTTAGAGAAATCAAAAAAAGGAAGCTATGATATATTAAACAATTCCATTCAAAATTTAAACGCTTAAAAATAGGAAACGGTAACAGACAGGTGGAGCGTGCTCGATCAAATGTCATAGGGGACGATGGGGGATTTAATGTGATGATCATAAAAATCCAAGATGGTGGATTCAAAATGTCAACCATTCTGAAACTTGATGTGACAATAATATACATATAGAGTTTTGGCGGGAAAACGAAAAAGATCGCGTCGCTGCATTGTATTATTTTCCAAAATGTGTGTTATTTTCAGTGTTAGTGCATAAAATTGGTGGCATTTTATTCTTTAAGTGCTGGATTACAGGCATGAGTGTGGGAAAGTGGTATAATGATGGTGAAACGTTTCTTTTCGTGTTGTTTCCAAAACACCTTAAAAGCGTCTGGTAAAGTTGCCACCACATTACTAGGAGTATGACTTGACTAGACTAGACTAGATTATGACTTGACTTAATGACTTTGACGGTGACTTAACTTGACTTGACACATATATCTAATATCTTTAAACTTGAAAAATTATCAGCTACTCGACACTGGCTAAATACACAAAAGTGCGGAGCCAAAACAAAAAAAATACATATACTTATTATGTATGCACACGTTTTTATGTTGTAGTGGCCTTAGTGAAGTGGGGTTATTTTTACATTTTCGTTAAAAGCCGTAGTAAATCAATCACACAATCAACATTTATAGGTAACTTTAAATTAGTAAGGCGTCTTTAGCAAATAACATAAACATTAACTAAAAAAACGAAACCTTCAAAAAACTTTTTGCAACATTAGTATAGCTGAACTAATGCTTCAATCGGTAATATTAAAATTACACCTTGACCTTCCAAACGAATTTAACCAAGATCAAGTTCCGTTACACTACATTACGTAAGATAAAGTAAACTGCGTGAAAATAACTACGCACCTGTTAAAACTAACAGTTATTTAGGTGAGAATAGATTACTCGTATATTATAGCTTAATGTGTGTAGATTACAAACGCATAAACAGCCGTAAAACTATTTTCTATACTAGGCAAGTACGCATGTTTCATCTATTTTAGTGACCATTACAGGAAATCACTTCGAAAGATTACATACAGGTCATTTGGTACACATCATTATACCACTTTCCCACACTTATTCTTGTAATCCAGCACTTAATTGGTGTCATTTCATTCGTTAACACAACACAAGTTTTGGAAAATGATACAATGCGATGAAACGATCTTCCGCGTTTTCCCGCGCAAACTCCAATTTGTTGTTATTTTACTGCAGAACATTGAAAACTAGTTATCTGATCCGTACAGAAGGGTCTATGGAACATCCGCTGGGACCATGAATATATTGACTGGCCCGATAGCTCAATTGGTAGTAGCCCTGCCTTCTGAACTGTGGGTTGTGGGTTCGATTCCCACTCAGGACAAAAATTTGTGTGATGAACATAGGTGTTAGTTCTGTGTCTGGGTGTCATATTGTATTCTATGTATGTATTTACAAACAAAAAAAAGTATCTAAGTATTGTATCAGTTATCTAGTTCCCGTAGCACAAGCTTTGCTTAGTTTGGGGCTAGATGGCGTTGTGTGAGATGTCCACACATATTATATTATTATATTATATTATATATATATCCCAAATATTTGGGAGACATTATTTACTTTATGTGCGTTTCAACTATTACTTCAAAAGTGTATCAAATTATCTGCCTCATTGTGGTGGCCCCATGCCAAAAGCAATTCGATATTATGGAACAATCATGACCATCACCGTTAAAAAATTTGGCAGTTCACTGTTCTTATAGTTTACACATGTGCAGAATATGTTATTAAACAGTGTGTAAGCAAACACCAAGGTTAAGATGATTAATCAATACTAAAAAGGGATGCAACGTATTTTCAATAAACTATAGGATTGTTTACATAAAGAGTAACACGCGTAAAGCATGATTTTAGGTTAAAACAAACCTTGACAGCTAAATTAGAACACCAACAGCCATGATTATTTAAAATATTATTCCATTATTCAAACTAAATACGAATAATATTTTGAAAATAAACGAATATGTGTAAAATTAAATATATTGCAACACATTGTTTATACTACACCGTCGATGACCTATAAAAGAAGAATAACCCTAATGACCTCAAAAATACGCGCAATATTTGCGAACTATGCCTAGAGATAAAAAGGAAGCAACTAAGGGCCTTATCCAATGATCATATAAGGCATTTGAAAAAAGAAACCTAAACCCCACTCAATAATGTTTTTAACTAAGAAATTTAGTATATAGTGTATGAACACATCCGACGTCCGCCGTTCTTTGTTATATATTGAAATAAAAAAAAAATATATTCATTCATTCTTTACAATAATACAGGTGAACGACTAACATAAAAAATGCAAATATTGGAAATTCAATCAGCACCCTTCTCTTTTTTTACATTTACATTTAATAAAATCAATAAGCACTACAGTGCCGAAGCTTCATTTTTATCTCTACTGTAAACTGGACACAAACTGCGATTCTTATTAATTTGCATTCGACCTTGCATCCCACTATATTTATTTTTCTGTCTGATTTGTTTATTTACTCGTATTTTGAATAATCTCATATCACTAGATCATGATATATTATCATAATTATTTAACATTCTAGTACTGAAAAGCATCAAAACTGTGTTTCTATAATATTAACATATGTATCATAACATAAATAGAGCTTTGATACTGTATTGGAATGTTTATCTGCAATGTCGTTATAGCCCCAAGGGAAAGAACCAATTTAGACAACCCTTCTTGGAATCCCTTCGAATTGTAAGCATAAACTAACCCTATGTAAACATTGATATCCATTATCGAATGGCAATACATCATGTCTAATTTTTTTTTACTTTATTATTCCAAGACTCTTGGAAAAATGTTTGCATTTCGAATGTTGAGATATTTATAATGTACCTTCTGTATAATAATTACTATTTTCTTCTAATGTTTCAAATATAATCAATATTTTTATTATGAACACTTGAATAAACTTTACGTTCTAATGTTAAGGTGATATTCAAAACATAATTGAGAGTTAATGTATATCAATTGACTGACTTCGAAACGAAGGTACTGAATACAGTACTATTTGCATTTCAGGTTTACATATTGCTGCGAATCCTCCATGCTCATCATCAGGCGGTTATGTTATTTTACACTGTTATTTTAGCCACAGGCTCTACCTAATCATTTCCAACGACTCGTTTGCTAGCTACCAGTTACATACTAGGACCTACTCACTTCCAACCTCCTTATAGGGTTAAAACGAGATCGCCTTCCGTGCTCAAGATTCACTGAGGCAAGACTGGTTGGTAGAAAAAGAAGCATTTGAATAATGCGTGCCCATCTACCTCTAGTAACTGATAGGGCTTGTTAGTTAAGAATACCTTGGCATCAAAAGGCTTTTATTACAACTAACTATTTATAAGGCGTTAGATCGATCCCTAGGAAAAAGAAAAAGAGATAATAAATACATTTATTCAAGACACTTTTTCTAGGTAAGCGTGCTCCACCTTCTACCTCATCGTCACTTACCATCAGGTGAGATGTAGTCAAACGCAAACCCATTGAAAGTAAAAAAAAACATCACATTACATTTTTACAAGTAGGCACTCATACACAACAAAAAAGGCACTAAAACTATGTATAATGTTGCGTGATGTAATGATATAGGGTTATAAGGTAATAACATAGTTGTGACATTTAGAAATAATAGTAGAATAAATAGTGAGACGAGAAACGATAGAATTGTTCCTCTGAAAAATGGCTTGCGTGAAATCATCTCGCGCAAATTATCTCATTAATATTCATCTATATTTATTTTACATAATATTCATCTGAATATTATTATTGCAGTATTAGAGTTGAGTCAAGGTGCAGCTTTGATCACATCGTTCATGATGTTCTTCTACAAAACATACTTAGGTTACACATTACCAAAAGTTAACACCAAAAAGTATACAACAGAACATCTACAATTGGTGTTAGTAGCACTTTTTGCGGCATATGTTACAAACTTTGTAAGCAAACAAGTTTTTATAACCGCAAAGTAATTTGATGGTAATTAAACAATATACAATACAAGGTATATCTACTTATTAGCTAGATAGACAGTTAAGCAAAAAATCTGGTGGCATTTAAATGGAAGTATTGGAGCCACGGCGCCTAGATTAAGTTCGCAAAAAATATACGAAATATAAAAAATCATCAACATGTTTTCATAATAATTGGACAAACGTTTATTCGTAGTATAGACTGACAGACTATTCATGACTATGAAAGATGACAAAACATTTTATTGACTATAAATGACCCTCATAGATTTAGGACGAAAATATTGTATATTATACCTTTCATTTGTTACCCAAATTGTTTTACTTTTTTCATATGTGTGGCTCGAATGTATTACACAATAAATAAAGATAGACAACAGTAAATAAAGATATGACTGCGGCTACATTGACTGATCACACGCCCTCCTGTCAACATGGGCCACTTCTTTCTTGTCTATTTCCAAAGTTGTCGACTAAACCCAAACATCATGCGCTTATGCGTATGTGGAATTTACTATGCCTTTAATTAAAGATGCTATTGACAATCCCATTATTTTTGTACCGAATGAGCTGAGAATACTAACCATGAATTTGACTGTTGCATCTAAAGTAAGTCATTCAGCTTTATGAACATTATCAATAAGTTTTAAAGTAAAACAAAATGTATCCTATTTCTTAATATGTATATCATCGGTGCAGTAAGATTGCATCTCTCTCTCTAATGATTTTTCTTCAGTACAGTATACTTACTGTACACTGTTCTCACATTTGGACTCTAGATTCACAGATTAGTCAAGAGTTTAATTTCTCAGTTCAAAGAGTTCATTGTAGAGACCATGAGAAAGTTTACGAAACAGATAACTTTGAACAAACAGTCCTTTGGTTTAATCGATACCTCATGCTCTTGACTTCTCGTGATTTATTTGTATCGAGATTTCTCGATTCTCAGTAAACTGAGTGATAGTGTTGTGGTGGTTATCGATTTCTAGATAAATGGTATCAGTGCGATATCGAGCTTCGTGTAATAATAATTTCGTTCTTACTTTTACTATGCCCATTTTGGAAACATAGTTTTTTTTGCATTTCTTTTCATTTTTTTTAAAATGTATTTTATAAACGAAATGCTTAGAGTATAGAGACTAAATAAATATAAAATATAATTATAATTTTTAAATAAATCTATTTATTTTAGAGTATATAGAATGATTAAAAACCATATTTTTCTGGAGTACAATTTGTAAAACATCATCACTGTAGATAAAAATTTAAGTTCTTAATTTATGTATTACTGAAAGAAATACTTAATATAAAAATAGAATAACCTAAAACTATTAAAAATTAAAAAAATGACCGCTTATAAATCTACTAGCATAAGCAGAGCCTACCACTTGTCAAAACTAAATGAACCATTTTATTTTTATATTTGTTTGATACATTTTGTATCGTGCACAAATAATGTTATTAGTTTAACCATTAATTATATTATGGTACTAATGTATATTCTATATAATGTATATCCCATTCACAATGGAGTGGCAGCAGGACACAATGGATTCTGTGACGGCCCAATCATAGCATAATAGCTAATGTCTATAAACCAAACGTGTAGACACACCTTACTAGAGATGCCCTATTTACGCCAGCTTATGAATAACGTCATACAGACCTAGTCATGCGTTACCTTGACACGTAGGGTTGTCTCATAAGTTTTTATGTTTTTGTTTCGGCTCCACACTTTTGTGTATTTAGCCGGTGTCAAGTAATTGAAAATTTGTCAAGTTAATTTATAATATATATATGTGTCAAGCCACAGTCCAAGTGATAGTCTAGTCAAGTCATACTCCTAGTAAAGCGGTGGCAACTTTACCAGAAGCTTCTATGGACTTTTCGAAACAACACGAAAAGAAATGTTTCACCATCATTGTACCACTTTCCCACACTCATGCCTGTAATCCAGCACTTAACGAATAAAATTCCAACAATTTTATGCACTAACACTGAAAATAACACAAAATAATACAATGCGGTGACGCGATCTTTTTCATTTTTCCGCCAAAACTCCGTCTATAAGTTATTTATACATATATATCAACGAGCTTCTGCCCGCAGCTTCGCCCGCGGCGTGGCCTATGGGAAAATAATTCAACCACCCATTTCACCCTCTTAAGGGTGGAATTTCGAAAAATCCTTTCTTAGTGGATGCTTATGTTATAACATCTACCTGCATGCCAAATTTCAGCCCGATCCGTCCAGTGGTTTGGGCTGTGCGTTGATAGATCACTATGTCAGTAAGTCAATCAGTCAGTCACCTTTGAATTATATGAATTTAAAAAGAAGAAGATAAGTAAAATATGAAAAAGGCACGAAGTAATTCGTGTAATTTTTGTCTCCATTAGGACCATTTTAGTGGACAATGGACATACTCTTCGATCTCCTCCTGGCAATGGCGTTTCCTAATGATCAAATCTAAGGGGAGGTCATAAGCTGACTGCCGAATACATGAGAAAACATTCCTATTTAACGCTTGTGGGATTTAATGACTCGTCCAAGATTTAATAGAACTACTAAACATTATCATACGGTAATAAATTATGTTTTTTAAGCGAGTTACTTGAACGTCTAGTCGTTTGCCTGATGAGAGTATTCAGACAATATTTATAATTTAACAAGGACATGTTGTTCAATGATTCAACGCGCCATATTTTGTTTGTATATTATTTGCCAGCTGCATTAAATCACAATCGTGTTCGATAAAATGCATGTAGGTACTTTAAAGATAGATGCATTTGAGTCCAGAGTACACAACAAATAATACTGTAGAAATATAATGCATTTCGTCTTTGTTTACTGTATTGAGTTCAATCAAAGCATCAAACATCACGCCTAACGCCTGAGTCAATTAAAAATTAAACACGTGTATTGAATAAAAATAATTAAATTAACGTTTTTGTTATTTCGGGAATCGATTGCATATTACTTATAATTTTATTCTTTAATTTAAGTTTCTGTGATTTTCTGATAACCCTATAAGTACTTCATTAAGCATACCTAAGCTGTCACTTTAATTAAACATGAATATTATTACTCAACAATTTTATAATAACTTGGCTAAGTTAAGCAATTTTTGATTCCAACTTTTGTTGTTATAAATGGAAAATGACACTTCCCATCAGGCGAGAGCGTGGTCAAATGCAAGATAAGTTTTAAGAAACAAAAAAGTCCAAAGTAGAAATTTAAAACCATCGAAAGAACTATTTTTGTAGTTATTTAAATATACAAACCTACGCAAAGACTAATTCAAATAAGTTAATGATGAAAAATTGTACAAAAGTCCAAATACCTGTACCAATGCCAAGATAGCACTTAAGTCACGTTTTTTGTGGTACATACGACTGGCCCGATAGCTCAGTTGGTAGTAACCCTGCCTTCTGAACTGTGGGTTGTGGGTTCGATTCCCACCCAGGACAAACATTTGTGTGATGAACATAGGTGTTTGTTCTGTGTCTGGGTGTTATATTGTATTATATGTATATATTTACAAACAAAAAGTATTTAAGTATTGTATCAGTTATCTGGTACCCATAATACGAGCTTTGCTTAGTTTGGGGCTAGATGGCGTTGTGTGAGATGTCCGCACATATTATTATTATTATTATTATTATTACATAATCGTAGTACAAATGAGGATTATGCGATAAAACTACACATGCAGTGGCCATCTACATTGAAGACGACCCTGAAAATGGTATGACTAAAGAATTTTCACCGGATCTATACAACCCACAAAATATTCGTAATCGAGTAAACAATCATATGTTTACTTATGTATTTTATTCAAACAAATTCAAACTGTCAATGCAGACGAACTACCATGAAACTCATTACACATTCCCGTGCTTTAATATCCAAAATGAACATTATTTTATGTATCCTAGTGACATGATCAAAATACTGCCACCTACATTTAACAATATTTAATTTATGCATCATGATGCCTGCATACACATTGTTAAATTACAATATTCAAAAGTATTGTTATCATTCATAGGTATAACGATCCAACGAAACTTGAAACAATAGACACGCATAGTATTGAGACTATAAAAGTATAGACATAATGTATATAGTACATGTATTATATCTGCATTCTTATTGTGCAAACTTAGACAGTACAATACCATACTTAAATGTGTTATGTGACAATAATACATTTGTCTTTAGTTGCGAAATATCAAACGTTAATTCTTTTACATCTACATTACCTGACCGGTTATTAATTATGTTACACTTTAATCATATAAACGATCTAGCGACCATGATTACGTACAAATTTTTTCTTCTTTAAGCGTATTCTCATTCTCACTAGCACGGTCATTGCAACTTTGTACCAAGGTGGTATGAAGGTAAACAAACTGCAATTCAAATTTAGACGGAGCTAAAAGTAGCAGGTTTTTAACCTTTCAAGAATTGCCAAATGTAACAAACTGTCATTTTATAAGATCGATTCAAATTGCGCTAATCGTGTAAAATGTGGTTCCAACTTTCACGTTGATTGATGAATTGTTGATAAGTTTATAAATTTCGACTTTAACACTGAACAAGAAGTACAATCGCAGCAAGGCATCAAATTACTTAGCATGATAGTTGATACCTAATAACAACCTAATAAAATACAATACTGATAATGTTCAAGTAATTCGCAACCGTTGGGGCTTTCATGCGACCACAAAACTAGGAATTCAGTAGTAACTGTGCTAGTAGATAATGTTATCTGAGATAGATATTGTTTAATGTTATTTCGAAATATAAGCGTGTAATAGTCCTCAGACAAATAGTTTTATTCCAAACTAGCCCCCCATGGCTATGCTGCGGATTCATTCATTCTATTTCCGGGATATCACATAATTTTGTGGTATTCAGAATTTAAAGTAACTTTAGTCTGTCAAATACCATCCAAAACATTTAGCCGAATCAGCATAAGTTTTCCTTACTTATTACTTATTTACTGCTTTATTTCCTCTAATGTTTATGTAAGTTCGTAAGTTTACCTGCCATCAAAGATGTTCCAAATCATGAAACCATGGAAAAGTGGGCATTCCAGTAATTCAATGTCAGCTAACTGTTTTTTGATATAACTGTTCAGGTTTGTGGTTTCAGTGTTCTGCTTTAGTTTTATTCTAGCTTTATCTTTTAAGTGTTTCCATGCTAATTCTGGAAAAAAAATATCTCCATGTCCTGAGCTGTAAGGTCATTCACTCACACACATTTTTAATGACATGTTTTGTTTAATATCAACTATGAAAAATGCGATAGCTTTATCTTAAGTAACACACAGCCAGTTCATATTTCAGTGGCCAACATCATTCATCGGTTGAAGACCTATTGGCACCATTATTTTTTGCCAGCTCATGCGCAAGTGTTGATACAAATTCGCCAACCAAATCATTTTGAACGGGGGGTGAAAGTAGGTGGGCTTTCTCTGCATTCAAAAGATACTTTTTCGCTCACAAGTCTCATGACATTTGGATGCAATCTCACAGAGATTAATAACTGATAGCTCAAAGAACTCGTGCATTAAGCAATTACCAAAAATGGTCACGTTCTGTACCTGTGTCAGGGTCTTTTTTAATGTTTTTGGTATTTACTTGGGCTGTTACAGCTTACGTGCCTACTGTGGCTGTCAACCCAGCTGATGTATAATCAGAATCAACGTGTAATCGCCTTGTTTCTTTTACATTTTCAATTATTAACGTAAGTGGTCTCTTATATAATATACTTATTTTTGTTTTTGAAATAATTTAACGAGGTTTATTTTTTTATTGATAAATCAAATGTCTCACAGGCTGTTTAATAGAACGTCGACTCTGCACCGGTTAATTTTTTTAGTAAGCTTACGATCGTGACCGTAAAATAAAGAAACCATAAATCACGTTAAAACCACGTCACTATGTCTGATCTACACGAATTTATCAAATGTAAATATTAAAATCAAATATTATACAAAAAGTTTTTCAAGGTTATACCTGAGAAATCAAAACTAGCTCTTAAGCCCTAGACGGTAAAGAATAAAATGGAATATAATTTTATTCATTATGAACTGCACGCTAAATTATTACAACGACTGCAAGTTATGACTTCCGTGAAAAAGTGTTTCAAGTTCATAAAAGACACATACAAAAATCATCAGACAGTTCGAAAGTTAAGTTGAATGATGCAAAATGGTGATAGCCGATGTCTAATGCAAACAAAACTGGGTTCAGGTTAACAAAAGGTAAAATTAAAAAGCAAAAATCAAGTGAAAATCCAGGATTTGGTAATTTTTTTTAAATATGTTTCTAATGAATCGCAATAAATCTTAAACCATGTAAGTGGACAAAAAATTAACAACGTTAAAACAATCTCTTGACTACATAAAAGCTCTTGTATTGAGGCAATAATTTTAACTATGAGCCCACCACAACACTTACGTCAAGAGTGTTTTCTAAAACTTGACCTTCATTCAAGTGACATCATCAAAGAAGGACTTATCTAAGATTAATATTTTATCACCAAGTTATCATGTCTGTATCATTAAATGAAAATAACCTAAAAACTACGCATATAACACAAAACATTTCACCAAATTACTTTTTTATTTGATGTAATTATTACTTTGCCAAGAATGATTCAGAATATTCTAGTTGAAAAACTGCGTTTAAAACGGAATCGTTGACTATATCCCCATGCCAAATCAAAGAAATCCCAAAATACTTGGTTACTTTTTCGTTGAATCGAAATCGTTTCAAAAGCATTAAACAACCATTCAAAAAACCCTTGACGTAGTTAATAATACATTTTAAAAAGCTAAAATTTAATTTGTCGTTTTAATTTATCTGCAACTGAAATAGTATACCTTGAAACCTATCGATCCGAGATGAAACCTATCAGCCAATTTTACGCACAAATAAAAAAGTACAACGAACGTAATAACAGCAAAAGAACATCCGATCAGCAATCACAACCATTCTAAAGTTTATTACCTGTAATTTGACTTTCCGTTCCGTTTCGATGCTTGAAAATGTGTAGGTACATCGTATATATACATCTGACCAACCAACAGGTTTTGTCTGACTGTCAAATCTAATAGGTCGGATATTGTTTATGATTTGTCTATCGTAAACGTCCAAAAGTTATTAGTAGTTGAAGCTCTACATTGTTTCATTTTACATACTTATCATTATCACGCTGAATTATAATATGTTGTACTATAAAAGGTTATGATTATGTATGACTCTCATTATCACTTAAAAATTTTCGTAGTTTTCTTTGGATACGTCAAACGACGAAAGACTTTACACAGATGCTGTTTTATATTGTTTTATTTTCGTGCGCTATAGGCGAGCACTTGATCCTTGTGTCTGGTGATTAAAATAATTTTATTACGCGTTACAGAAGATTAAAAATACAAAGATCGTGGGAATTACATATTTCAACAACTCCTTACATTGTATCGAAGAGAATAATGGCTTGTACCTATTCACTATATGATCTGATTTTCTGTGACTCACTGGATTCTTTTTTTTGTTTCAGCCTGACTTTATGTCTTGGATTAGATTAGGAAACCTTAAATACCTTACAGCATGTAAAATAAAATGTAATTTATTCGCTAGCACATGGACAGTTATTTTTTTATGCCATCAAATCTCGAACGGCCGTCTCGTTATTCGACTGTATCTCGTGACCATGTAAAACCATGATAAAACCATGAAGACCCCAAGGTGAGATCTGTGGTGTACAATGTTACAAATACAGCCATATAATATGTTCTTTTTAAAGGATCAAGATTTGTAGGTAGCTTTATCGCACAGTTTAAAATGAGAATGTCATTCGTAACATTATAAAAAATCAAATGAAATAAGAAAAGACACGCTGATATGCTAAATTCAACCTGGAATCGTATGTCATATGGAGCAAAGACAATATTTATAAAAAGTAAATTTGTAAGAGAGTAAATAGTTGTAGACGTGAAATACCAAAAGTAAACATGTAAGACTTTTTAAACTTTCGCGACTTGAACTCATATTGTAAAGATAAAACGGGTCTATTCGCGTGAAACTGCCGATACTGTTAGTATTGTATGCCGGGATATTGATAATGAAAATGCACAAGACCAAATGCGGGTAGTTGGAGACGACGCCCGTTCTGCACGATGCTGACACCCGCTACTCCAGTCCCCTCGTGACCACGGCCAATGTAACTTGGTCGAAACGTCGAGGTTAGTCAAAATAATGTTTTGATAATTTTTGTGTGCGAATAGACCCTTTTATCTTTACAATATTAATATGTAAGGACAAAGCTCATGTTTTGGTTACAAAATAGACGTATGACAAATTCAAGTCGTGAAGCTATATATATAAAGCTAGTAGCCAGAAAGAGGAAATGTGGCTGCAGAGTAGCCCCGCGGTGGTCGCAAGTCGCGAGGTTAATAGAGAACCGAGCCCGCTCTAATCGCACGACCATTACGCTAATGGCGGGATGGCAACCTGTGCCTAGTAGCCTCAGACTGGTCTGGAGTAAGTACTTTAGAAATTGCGGTTGCCAGTTGAATCATATGGAACGTAGCCGAATAATTAGTTGCCATTTTATGGACTATTAAAGTTCAGTACTTGACAAGATATTTTCTCATTTTAGTTTCGCTAGGTTTTTTTATGTTTTTCGATGGTACTGAAGTTTTCAAATCGGTAATGAACTACAAATGAGGAATAGCATATTAAAATAAAATATGACGCTTATGCTGGGGGATTTTCTTAATTTTATTACCTTTAATTGTTGCCAGTTTGGGGATTGATCTGTTGATATAATAATAGTATTTGCTGTTGATACGTACGTCATGTTATTAGCTAGCGATGATAGAGTATCAGAGATTGTCAAAACATTATTTTGATTAACCTCGACGTTTCGACCAAGTTACATTGGCCGTGGTCACAAGGGGCTATAATGTTTTTATAATTTTTGTGCGCGAATAGACCGTTTTATCTTTACAATATGAGTTCAAGTCGTGAAAGTTTAAAAAGTGTTAGAGTATCAGAGGTCAATATAGGTAACATTAATCCAAGGATGTATCTAGCAGATAGATTAATCATGTGCACAGAATACTATTACTCCTATCATGTGACATTTTAGTCCATCTTTTTATCCTTGTATAGTCTGGGTAAATAGTCAAAGGTGTATAATCAGTTTTAATGACTCCACGAAAAGGTTGTATATTCAAAATCACGAAGCTATGGCCAGAAATTAACAGTGAATATAATTAATGCAGTAGTAGGTACTGCAGTTTCCCAACCAGTAGCCAACAGATGGCGAAATAAGTCTTACATAAAAAACCGCATGGATAATTAACTTCCTCCTCATTAAACCGGGTAATTATTAAACCCAGTAGGTAAGTTCTTACCTTTTCAATTTCCATACCTTTTAATCTACACTTTCGAATTAAGAAATTATCGCTAAGAACACGATTCGTTTTGTTCTAAATTTGAATGTGACAGCTCGCAAAATTGTCGTGTGAGAATTTAAGGAACAGCTGTCACTCGATAGCATGCGGGACTGCGGGCTTTGTATTATTTTAATGCTCCAACCCACATTACCCATGACAAAAAAAAAATTGCCGCTAGTACAAATAAACCAGGGTAAGTTTGAAAACACATAATTATAACAATAATATTTGAACAAATTTTCACATAGGAATTTAATATTAAGTACATGTGTACCAAAAATAATTAAATTTAAATACCCTTTGGTATAACCATATTGTTCCAACATGATTATTACTTAATACAAATAGCAAAAACATTTAAATTATGTACTGAAACAACACAAGATAAATGTAAAATTAGAATAATGTAAAATTCGTACTAAAACTTATACATTCACGTATAGTGGAAATAAAAATTAAACATGTTCTTTTCACCAACAATTTAGTGTGTACGACAGTTTTATACATAAACAAATGAACGAGTTGGTAGAATAATGTAATAATAACACTAAATACGTGTATTTATTCCCTTATTTAGTGTTCGTCATTCGTCATCAAATTTTGTTGCTGGCCGTACCAGTGCAAAATATTTTCAGAATCTTATTTTATGTTTATAATTCATGATATATAGGTACTTACCTTAATAATTATACTAGACTAGTCTTGTAGATTCACGCGTCCACAATAAAAATTTAATATTGGATATAATGACGGTTTCAAACCTTGAAAACGTGTTTGTCATGTCATCTCTTGATACTAATAGACAAGATTTTGTCAGCACACGTGTTATTATCCAAATTGCGGCAGTATTACAACAAAAAATAAGCAAAAACAATTTAAGTAACAACCGGCATTTATTACAAGAAGTGCTAATTTTATATACGTTCTACGTCAGTGAATAATGTAGGTAGGTATGTAATAAAATAAACGAATTGCAAATTATCGTTTAACAAAATTTGTTCAAGGCTTCCGAATTTTGCTGATTAGGTACGATTAAAATATTGAAACGTAAATACTCACCGAAGAAAACGTGCAAATTAAATCGTTTAAAATTCGTTTCGTCGCGTGTTTGCAAAGTCAGTCAAATTCCGTATCACACAATTCCGCTCACTATCGCACTGTCACTTTGCACGACCGGCTTTTTAAAAGTTATCGCGGTTTGTGCGGTTCTTGCTGCGTGAGTTCGAGTCGATGGGCCGAGGCGGACTGGCTGGCTGACTGAGTGACTGACTCGAACGGCTGCTGTCGTGTGCCGAGCGTACGCCACCGCCGCGGCGATACCAACGAATGATTGACTTTGGAACTAGACAGCACAGCAACCAGTCTTCCCTCGCAGCTGTCCGACAATAAGGGTCTTTCAAGGAAGCCGCGCAGGATATGAGAACTGAAAAACCGCTTTTATATCTATTGGCAAACAAAATAAGATTGAATGCAACAGGTGGAAATGGAACCCTTCGCAATAAAGCAGCTGCAGAATTGCAAGCACAGGTGATAATCAAGACAATCCAACGGAAATCTAAACAAATATACCAAAACACAAATAGAAAATAGAGGTCGAATTAAATCTGTAAGAAAGAGTGAAATGCTCGACACGTCACGAATGTGACATTCAAATGTGTATTTAAATAGATGCATTATCTATTTAAAACACTGAAAGAAGTTAATTATTCAAGACTGGAACGTCAGTAAGCAAGCACAGTGTTTGTAGTTGGAACACGTTTTGTGTCGAGTTCAAGATCGTACGACTATCGCCGTATCGCGCCACCTCGGCTATTCAAAACCACCTCTCATTTTTTACTTTTTTTTTACAACGTGAGCTATGTTTACGTGTTCTCAGATTGTTATAACTTCAACAATCATGTTATTAAGATCAGTAAAATCTGTGTTTATACTAATATACCAAATTATAGATCACCTTTTTTGATGAGGTTAATATAGTATTTAATTGGCATTGTTTAGTTTTAGCTATGTCATGGAGTAATAATAACTGAAAAAAAATTAAGCATAGTAGTATAAGTGGGTAATCGATTTAGGTAAATAGAAATGAAATGTTATTCGTTGATAATCGCGTCGTTTGAGAATGGCTGGATCGATTTGTTAATTTTTTTCCTTAAAACGTTCGTAATAGTCCCAACAAAAATTGAGATTGGAGGTTTATAGCGAGTCTGCTCCCTGTAAACCTATTAGCTTGTTGTACAATATTTATGTTATATTAATATTATGACAGAATAAGTTATTAGATTGTACAAATGCAGCCTTTGGCTACTCAATCTAAATGCAGCTCTTTGCATAAGTTTCAAATGGAATAGGATCCATAAAGAATTTAATAATCATTTTGTTAAATCTGTTATTCAAAATACAAATATGTATTTACTTGAATAGTCAATAGCTTGTACAACATTCCAGGCAATAAAAAAAGACATATTGAGCTAAATTTTCAATGATGCTTATATTGTGCATGAATTACTGGACCAGAGGTTATAATGCCTACATTATTTAGGTACGTATAGGTACTTTAAATCACTTGCAAATAGCTTTTTAATGTATACCTTAACAAAACTACGTAGAGATGCTTTCATTATTTAGTGACACCTCCAATCAACCGGAGAGATGTTTACTTTTACTAGAAAATAATTTCTGTTATGATTATAAAATGTAAAATTCTAGTAAACGGATTCTGAATCGACAGAAAATCATATTACTCGAAATTGTATTTTTGACTGTCAACTATAACCTAGTTTGTTATGAAGGCATAATATTATATGAAATAATGATTTGATTAGTAAGCGTAAGTTATGCTTGATTACATCACTTAATCGTACGTTATATGTAAAATGTAAACGTGTCATATCTGTTTTGCATACTTTGCCTTATTTATTCGTATGCGACTGACTAATTTTAAATAGTGTTTAGGAATAATCATTAAAGCAGGCAGGCTCATTAAATATCATAATTTATAAAATCCACTTACATATTAGGCTATTTCATTTAGGCGCTTTACAATAACGAATTATGCAAAAAAAAGTTGCAACCCCTAATGATGAATAAGAAATGAATTTCTTGGCGTCGTCAATGGTGACGCATGGGGCATAAATATTTCCAGCTACGCCAATGACACTGAGCATTTAACCAGCACCCCTACCGCGTAACCATTCTGGGAATCGGCTTCGCCTGCCATCCCGCACGCGCCTATTAACAAGTCCACGAGTGCGAGCGAGAGAGAACACGATTACGATCTCCACCAGACTTACGCGGTAAGGCCCCAGGCCATAACATGGAAGACGAGCTTTCAGTCGTTAACAGGGTGACATCTGACTCCAATGTATTTCCGTATTCCACCACCAAAAGGGAATAAAATTTGAGGACAAACTGTTGTTACTTCCTTTAACAATTTATTTCATCGCACAATCTTGAATGATGCTGGCTTGCTGACCGTTATGGGCTTGTTAAACAGCGTAAAATGAGTACTGTAGACAAATTGACTTACATTTTCCATATCTGCATGAGGAAGCTCGAACATCTGCGATACAGTTTCGTACTTCTGCAGGTGTCATCGATTCTCATTTGCTTTTAAGTGAAATTGTTTTTGGTTCCTAATAAATAAATATATATGTAGCAAACTCTTTGTTTTTATATAAAACCTGTTTACTTAAGTTTTTATAAAAAATTTAAAAACTATAGTTGTGTTCTTTTTTTGGCATTAGATTTTGACAGATTGTCTTTGATTTTTCGCCTACGAAGTTGGTTGTATTTTTTTGCATAATTTTCTGCTTTTTAAATATACTAATAAATATCATTTTACAAGTCCATTACGGTTTTTATTATCATCTGCACCACGTAGTTCATTTCAATATATATTAATTGATTTTTTAAACTTGCGTAGCATGACAGATGTTTCGGGGGAATCGTGGAAAACCATGGACGGGTTCTGCAAAAAGGTCGAATATATACGTCCGTTTTTTGCATACACATTAGGTAAAACGTATAACATTTAATCTGTGCCATGGTGTTCAACATCAATTAATAAAATATTCAATCTAGTTTTGGCGGGAAAGCGAAAAAGATGCGTCACCGCATTGTATTATTTTCCAAAACTTGTGTTATTTTCAGTGTTAGTGCATAAAATTGGTGGCATTCTATTCGTTAAGTGCTAGATTACAGGCGTGAGTGTGGGAAAATGGTATAATGATGGTGAAACGTTTCTTTTCGTGTGGTTTCCAAAACTCCATAAAAGCTTCAAGTAAAGTTGCCACCATTTTACTAGGAGTATGACTTTGACTTGACTTGATGACTTCGACTGTGACTTGGCACATATTTGCGTGAAATATCATTAACTTGATACATTATTAAATACTTGACACTGGCTAAATACACAAAAATGTGGAGCCAAAACATAAAAAAAAAACAATATATTAAGAAGCGCAGTGTAAACAATCCTTCGACTCTAGACTATAGACTCTTGACTGAGCGACCCTGGAATTGATCCACGTGCTTTTCACTGTACAATAGAAAAATATTATGCAATATTAAATATGATTTAATTGGCTCTTCAAAGTTATGTCATTATTTAGTTTTTTATGACAGCTGTAAGCCCCCCAAATAAAATAAAATATACAAATAACGTTTCCATTGATGTTGATAAATTAATCATGATTATCATTATCCTGACATAATCATAATAGTTATGTTATGAATTTGCCGATTATATTTAATACGTATTCAAATGGGTAAGTAATCATCTAATATTTTTATATATTTTTATTCTATGTTAATTAGTCATCTATATACATTTTACGTATTTTCCTCTGGGAGTATTTTTAGCTCCATACATTAGTTCCTTCGCGAATGGCATATTATATTTTTAATTGATATTAGTATTACTTGAATGAATGAATTTGACTGGCCCGATAGCTCAGTTGGTAGTAACCCTGGCTTCTGAACTGTGGGTTGTGGGTTCGATTCCCACCCACGACAAACATTTGTGTGATGAATATCGATGTTTGTTCCGAGTCTGGATGTTATATTGTATTCTATGTATTTACAAAAGTATCTTTGTATTGTATCAGTTTTCTGGTTCCCATAGTACAAGCTTTGCTTAGTTTGGGGCTAGATGGCGCTGTGTGAAATGTCCACACATATTTATTTATTTGTTACATAATGAAATGAATATCCTATCTAGCTTATTTTGTTAATCAGTACGTACCCGAAAGTGAAACGGGATCCCATAACCACAAAATACATTGTTTTACGCAATTACTAAACGTCCGGTATCTGTTTTTCTGTTTGTCTGTCCGACCTATAAACGGCGTTCTTTTGAATAGGTACAAAACAATAGGTATTAATGTGCATTTAAAACTTGGTTGGTGTAAGTGCATTACGTGATTCTTAGAACTTTATTCCAACAACAACAACAAGTGATTAGTGAATAACAAGTGATTCGTGTATTCTCTAGCAAATTAACACGATTACGTAACATCCGCCCACCTATGATCGTTCCACAACTGCACTGCTGATGCCGTGTCAATGGACGATAACAAGCCATTGTCGTGCTCAAGATAATTGCAGCTGTTAATCTACCTTTTTCTAGCCTAGTTTGAGTTAATTGAGGAGATACCAAAGTACAAGTTAACTGAAGAAGGAAGTCTATGAGTTATGGCGGGAAAACGAAAAAGATCGCGTTACTGCATTGTATTTTGCAAAACTTGTGTTATTTTCATTGTTAGTGCATAAATTTGGTAGCATTTTATTCGTTAAGTGCTGGATTACATGCATGAGTGTGGGAAAGTGGTATGTGATGGTGAAACGTTTCTTTTCGTGTTGTTTCCAAAACTCCATAGAAGCTTCTGGTAAAGTTGCCACCACTTTACTAGGAGTATGACTTGACTAGACTAGACTATGACTTGACTTGATGACTTGGACTGTGACTTGACATACATATATATTACATAACTCGAAAAACTATCAATTACTACAATGACACTGGCTAAATACACAAAAGTGTGAAGCCATACCAAAACAAAAAAAAACATGTTCATACAAATTTTTAACTTTGTTGTTTTGACAATGGAGATCTACGCGAACCTACTTCAACTTCCGTTCACCTCGCATTCACTAGCTAAGTCAAGCGTGCATAGAAGTTTTACTTCAAAAATATGTAATGAGCGTCAACCAAGAATAATGCTATTTGGCCTCTTGATGGAAAGCGGTAAATGTGGGCATTCTGCAATACTGGGTGTTGACTACAGACCTTCGCAGCAATTACGACCTACCTTTTTATATAATACTAGTTGACTCGCCCCGGCTTCGCACGTGTGTACTAAAACGCAAACGGGATAAAAAAAAGTATCCTATGTCCGTCTCCTGATTCTAAGCTACCTCCCCACCAATTTTCAGCCAAATCAGTTCATCCGTTCTTGAGTTACAAATAGTCTAACTAACACGACCTTCTTTTACATTATAATAGATAGATAGATTTAAAATAAACCTTAGCGTCCGTATGTCACCGTTAAAACAACAACAGTTCGCAATATCAACGACTGACTTACAGGCGCCTCGTAATATTAATTTATTATTTTCTTTCATTTCCTTTTACCTACTTTCCGCCTCTTCGTAACTGCATCTTCATCGCATTATCTACACTAGAGGTACGATAACACTATTAGTTTTGTACTATGGGCGTTGTCGATTCGTTCCCAAATCAATAAGAATTTTTTGATACCCTTCTCAGAAAATATTGAAGCAAACTGATAATGATATATCTATATAGTCTGAGTCAAATATATTTTTAGAGGATACTGTTATCATAAAAATGTTTTAGTTCAAGTTTACGGGTATTGTACACTTATAACTTCTTAGATAAAGTTAAATAACTCCTTACTGGACGCTATTTAACGACAGCGTACGCTTTAACCGGTGCAATAGAACCCTAAAGATGTTAAGACTTTCGATCATAAAATCAGTAACTGCTCTTTAGTAGAACAGCCTTGTAAATTACTACCACTCCAATACCAATGGTTTTCGAAAGTTTCGTAATAAACATTAAGTTGATGGATGGATGTAAAATAAATAATGAAATAAAATAAGACTATATTTACAATGGAATACATTTGTTACAGTATAAAAAAGAACAATGGTTATTATTAGATATAAATTTTAGCACTATACTAACTATTTTACATTCGGTAATATATCAAAAGTAATTTTGAACAAACTAAACAATTTAAGCCATGGTTATGAATTTTTTGTTCCTTACGTCGATATTGGTGGTATAAAAATATTTGACGCAAAACATATTTTCTGCCAAAACTACTCGTATGTATGAATATTATTTTTGTTTGAAACCTATCCTTAGTATGATACATGTTGGAAAATTAATAAGCTAAACTCTCAATTTAAAGTCGAAATTACTTCGATCAGATTTCGGACATATTCGATGTCTTCTGGGAGCCAGTTACCAACGCAGGTCATGGCGAACGTCAGCATGTAACTGCTGACGTTGCTATTAAATTTACAAAATTCTTTTTTATAAAATTGATATAGTTTTTTTAGTATTTGATAAGTAAAGATAAAAGTACTTACCGCGAATTATTTCTTTAACTATTTTTGGAACGAAGTTCCTTATCGCGCGTTGCGAAAAGGGGCTAGACGGAAAAAATTAAGACCAAAAGTTGTAACGACACTTTTGAAGCCGTGCGGCGTGCGCGTTTCTCTATCTGTCTCTCTCTCTCAAAGAAAGCAAGCCAGTTCTTTTCGTTTAGTCTTTCTATTTCGCATTCATATTATATTAATATTCTTTTTATCTACATTATATTTGTTAATAATAAAAAAATATTATTATAACTAAAAAAAATTATTACAATTCCTTCAATAATTAATCGAAAGGAACTTCGTTCTATCCGGGTGTCCCTTGACACCTCTCAAGTTTTTATCTCACCACCTCTTAAAGTGTTGAATGAAAAGTTAGGACATCTAAACATATAGCAAAATACCGCAGGATATGAAGTTAACGGTCACCCACAGTTTGGCTCCGCGCTCAATGTCAAATGTCACTGCCCTGCAGTTTGGTGCTAAATGAAAATTGTCCAGAGGGGGGCGAAAAAATAGGTATAACGACGTTTTGACAATATACTGTTACTGTTTCGGTGCCGGAAAAGTGATGATTGCTTCTTGTTTGTACATACGGGATAGGATTCAAAGCCAGTGGTAGATTTGTCAAACAACTGACAAGCATTGAACTTTTGTTGTACTTACGCTAAAATATTTTAATGATTTTTTTTTTTTAACTTACGCTAAAATATTATACTTACGCTAAAATATCTGCATCCGTGAAATATTTTTGCGTAAGTACTTACAATGAACTGTACACTAGTACTGTTGCACTAATATGTAAGATTTAATCATTCCTGTATTGTATGAATTTCGTTGGTGAGACAATAAAGAGTTATCTATCTATCTATAATGAAAACATTAGGTACAGAAAAAGTACAATAAATGCAATACTAGACGAATATGGCACGCTTTTAGCGCTCGGATTGGCCATGTGCCACTGTTCAAATCGACGCACCATAATTCGAATCCCGCTTGACCCTGCACCAATGACTTTAAAGTTATGTGTGGAATTTTCACTCGACTCTAGGTAAACTTAGAGACAAAACCAGGATGTACTTTTTTAGTTTAAAAACTATCGTGAGTATGATGGCTCCCAGAAGAAGGACATCGAATATGTCGGAAACCTGGTCGGAGTAATTTCGACTTTTAATTGACGCGAGTTTGGCCGTTATTTATCTTACAGGATGTACTTACTTAAATAAAAAATTTCACGTGTCATCCACCGACCCGCGTTGGGTAAATGGAACCAACCACCATCACCAACTACAATTTCATCATCGCCGACATGATGATGAAACCACCTCGGTCACAGAATAACTAATAGTACAACTTCGGCCTATAACTAACTATAATCGTTTCATAAGACCCATAATCCTTCCTATTCCCTACTACTATATAAAATTGAAACTAACGACCAATCTGAGGGATCATTGATGTATTTTTTTTTAGTGCAGCTCTACGACAAATGTACACAGGCTAAGTGTAGCAAACTTCATTTTTATATAAAGCCTATTTAATAAAGTTTTTATTCAAAACTTAAAAACTATATTATTGTTTTTTTTTTTTACATTATATTTTGACAGTTGGTCTTTGATTTTTCGCCAGCAAAGTTGGTTGTATTTTATGCATAATTTTCTGCTTTTTAAATATGATAACATCATTTTCCAAGTCCATTAAGGTTTTTATTATCCATTACCACGTAGTTCTTTTCACTAAGCTTACCAAAATCAATATAGAATAAGTTGCATACCGAAAAATAAATATTTTAAAATTGCCGTTTGCAACCACGGTATACAAATAGTACAAAAATAAACTCGATTAATTAACGCCCATAGCAATACTTCTTATTGCGTGAACTAACACGTGGGGTGCCAAATAATACCCACAAGGGTCAAAGTGTCATTAACATTAACGTCAATATCCCCCTTCTATCAAATATTTTTGTTCCTTTATTGTCCGGTTACAAATTAGTGAAATTGTGGTTAACATGACCAATAAATAAACTGTCCCCTAAATGTCCCTTAACTGAAACCACTCGGACGTGACAATGATAATAAAATAGTCAATTTGTTTTCGTTATTTTAGTTGCACTTAGAACTAATTGACAACATAAAAGCGTAAATTCTAAATCGATATGTGAACAAAATATAGTTTAATAAATTAACGTTCATCGAAATTCAATTACGAATGATTTCGATAGAATAAACAATCCGATTGCAAAGTTTCCACCACCACCAATCAACACCAACAGACACTTAAGGCCGTTTCTGTAGTGTGCTGGTCGGTTCATAACTCAAAGGCTGCGGGCTCGAATTCCGCGGCAGGACAAATATTTGTATAGAAAAAAGTTCAAAGGGACCATGGTCTTCTTACTTACTGGGTCCCTTGATACAAAGAATCCTAATTGGGGTCCAGAATCCATGTATGTCATCGTTGGGTGTAAAAGAAAATCGTAACCTAAAGCTTTTCTCACACATTTCTAGTAGACCACACAGCGGCATTTAGCAAAACATATAATATAATCTATAACTCTCACAGATTTTGTTTTATGATGTTTGTCTCATAAATCAATCTCCAATCCGCTTCCTGATGGACCAGGAAGTAAACTTGCACGTCGTTATCATGCCCATGTGTCTTATCTAATGTTTTTGCTAGAGTGTTAACGCACTTCACGTCAATATAACCAACCTTTAGCAACTCTATCTCCTAGCTAAAGTTCAAAGTCCTGACTGACTGACTGACTTATATATCAACGCACAGCCTAAACCACTGATACTAGAGACTTGAAATTTGGAGGGTGTGTTCTTTGTAAAGTGTAGGTACCCACTAAGAGGGGGTACCTACACACCTCTGCCCACGGCTTCACACTAGAGGGTGAAGCCGCGGGCAGAAACTAGTAGTTTATAACATGACGAAGGAGTCCCAGGCCTAATTCTTTAGATTTGCTGACAAAAATTAAACTTTAATCAGGTAGATAATTTATGAAAATTAATTGAATCAGTTGACTTCGCGAAAGTTTATCTTAAAAAAACAACAACTTTAAAACATAATCAATAGTAGGTATACCTATTCTGGTTTTCATAGTACAAGCTTTGCTTAGTTTGGGGCTAGATGGCGCTGTATGAAATATTCACAAATATTATTCATTTATATAATTATTAAATGGTTTTATTCCTAGAGAGTTTTTATTTACTTAGGTAACTATATCAGTTTAACCCGCTAAGCGTACCCAAAAATTAATTAAGGTAAATTCAGAAGGCAGGGTTACTATCAACTGAGCTATTGGGCCAGTCAACAATGTTATAACACTGATATATAACCCTGTTGAATGGCACAGCAACTGCGGGAAGCCGCGACTCTAAACATAAGGAGAATGACTCGGTCATTAAAAAAAAAACAAAACAATTCCGATTAGTACTGTCTGCCCCCCCATCAACGTCAACGTGGTGGCATCCAGTAATTCCAACATTTCCATTTAGGTTTTCAACCCCTTAGAGGTCAAAAACCTCTAAGGTTTCGATTTACTAAAACGTTTGAAGTATTTCACTTTACACAGACACTATTATAACAAACGCAAAACGTATAAAACTTACTTCAGACTTTATGCTTTTCTCATGGATGCCATTATCAAAACCACATGGAAAGTACCAGCTTTCAAATAAAAAAGAATAATCAAAATCGGTTCACCCAGTCGAAGGGTATGAAGTAAAAAACTTTTTTAAAACAGTCGCATTGAGAACTTCCTACTTTTTAGTAGTCGGTTAAAAATGCATCTTATCTAAATTTTAAGACACTGTCTAAATTAACAACAATCTGAACAATCTAAACAAAGTGATAATTTTACTGTGACAAAGGTTCACGATACGATATTTACGTGATCTTCGATTGCACTTGCATCGTATTCCAGTAGTCAAGTGAAAGTCTTAACATATCGTTTCACCTTTGCGATTAATGGATTTATATCTTTTATTAATAATGTTTACTACACAACCTGTGGTACCACTTCCACTCACTAGAACTTGATTTATACTGTAATTTATACATTGTTATTGGAATCAAAAGGAACAGGAATCAAGGGGAAAATTTAAAATATTCCTCGATAGCAATAGCAAAAGCAAGATGGAAAAATAGCAAAGATGCAAAAGCAAAATAGGTACAGACGAGACTGCACTGTGATTTTGGTGTGAAAATAGAACCATCCCATCTCACGCGGGTTCCGTGAGACGGCTAAGGGAACATCCGGGGAATGGGCTGTAGTACATTGAACTAACCTAAACCTCAAACTAACCTTCGTACATTTAACTTCTCTCGCGAGCGCCGAACGCGCGGCAACCGCCGAACGAGCGGTGAGCGCCGAAATGAGCGGCGAGCGCCGAACGAGCATCGAGCGCCGAACGAGCAGCGTGCTTCGAACGAGCGTCTTACGAAGATCACAAAAACGCATGCCAAGCGATCATCATTATCATAAGCGTCCAAAGTACCGTCTTATATAGATGAGGCATGTATTCAGCAGTGGACGTCTTCCAGCTGATTATGAAAACCCCTTTTTTTAAAGTAATTTCATTTTTTTTTGTTGGCCCATGAAGCCATTTTGAATCCTTAATTTAGAGCCAGCCTATAACGAAACTGTATGCCTGAGATTGGGATGGCTCACTGTTTCATCATTCTACCTAAAAGCATCGACTGTCAAATCCCCTGTTTGGGTGAGAAAAATATGATCAAATGGTCATTTCATTATGGCTCGTTAGAATAGGTTGAAGTTTAGTAAACCGTCATGTCAGTTCAAAGGCATGCGTGCTAACGGTGAAAAAAATTCAATCGCTATTCGTAAGCTTTAAAGTCTATTAGGTATCTACCCAATCCGCAATTGTTATTTTTATTTTATTTTACAACTTTTTGAAATATAACAGCTATTTAAACAAATAATCGAATGCCAATTATAGGTTTTAACTAATAACTATTATTGATACATACCCTTAATATAAATTATAATTATAGAGCAAGAAATATTATAAATATGGTAAAAGAGTATTATTATTAATATGTTAATATAATAAACAACGAAGCACACAATTTCAGAAAAGAAATCTCTTTCTATAAAAAAGGAAGCGATCAAATAAAAATAGATATACATACTTAATAAGATAAATTATGCAAAAAAATACATTGTATTAATACTTATAATATGTAAATCTTATTTTAACTGAAGTTTAAAACCACCATTGCTTTCTTTTCTATAGAGAAAATTTAACAAGCCAGTAGACACGATCGTGCCACCAAACTAGGATGAATAAATGACACAGCTACTTGCTCGAGACCAGAGATTCAATGGCAACTGACCTTAAATTTATGAAAGCAGGTTTGTATTAAAAGCTGTGTAATTGCTTCTTTATTTTTGTGTGATAAGGTCACGATAAGGTCGTAACTCAATAGAGTTAGAATTAGAGGATGAAATTTCATCCTCCCTATAGACAACGGTGCAATACCGTCGGTGTTGCAGATATACATAGGCAGCAGTGACCACTTACCATCAAGTGATCTGCCTACTTGTCGGCCAATAAAAAATTACATTTCTTTCTTCATAGAATAAAAATGTGGGACATGCGGTTGGAGGAACTCATTTCCTTCTATCGCATGTTCCTCATTTTTATTTTACTAAAGTGACGTTTAGAGATACCTCTGACAGCTGTAAAATGGCCTTAATTTCCTATTGTGTTGGAAAAGTTACGGTACCGACATCAATAAACATTTTAAGTTATCTAATCGTAAACGAACTTGACTACTCGGCTTAGTGGGTTATTACTTTACTTTTTGTTACTGCTTTGTTTGTGGCCTGTGCGTTATCGTAGAATTGTTGTCACAGCAAAGTGCTTTTAATGGATATGTTATTGTATAGCTGGCACTAAAAATTCGCATGTACAGTAAATAAATACAATGAAGACATAAAAGAAAAGAGGGTAAATGAGGCATTAGCCTCCCGAAAGTAGATCATTCTTGGAGAACAATTCGGTCGTGACGCGCAGAAATTTGTTTTTGACTAAGCTTAGGTACAAAAAGTAATATTCTAAGCTAGGTTTATTCCATATACAGACCAAAGTCTGTTCAATCTACTTATGTTGCCGTTGCACAATTACTTATCATAATAAAATATTGCTAAAATTAGGAATATTGAAAGAAAGGAGCATCTTAACAGTACTATGGAAATGGAACCTTAACGACATAGTAATACAGGAACTTAAGACAATTGTCATCTTTCTCTCACCTCCACTTAGATATTCTAATCCACACTCCCAAGGGAAATGGTTAATATTAAAGTGACGATGGTATATCAACGGATGTCGGCGACAACAATGCTGGTTGTATCATAAAACAGGCGGCGGGTGTGGGTCTTGGCACGACAGCGAACCTGATACCTGAAGGTCACTTACAGCTGACGACCTGCAATATTGCAATACTTACGCAAGGATGTCGGCTTATATAAAAAAAAAATATGTGCCAGTAGAAAATACAACTGAAACTATACCTATGAAATTCAAATAGAAAGATAAGCAATAAAAATGTATATTGTAGGCATGGTTTCCATACTAGGTGGACTTTTCTGCAAAGTTTGTCTAAGTATGTACCACCGCTTTGCCAGTTATTCTGCCGCCTAGCAGTAGTATGCAAACACGACTGTATTCCAGTTTGAAGGACACTGAAGCTAGTAAAATCACTGGGCAGTTGAGACTTTATGATCTAATCTAACAGTCGAGTAATCTTATTGCCACACTGTGCTGATGTCTCAGATTGATGTGCGCACTGCAGTGTCACACGAAACATTATATTTTAGAATTCCAAGTGACACTGTTCTGTTATAAGCGGCCGTGTCGCTTAACATCAGGTGAACGTCTAGCTCGTCACATCATTCACTAACATAAATAAAAATTCACACATCCCAAGAAACTAATTAAGTACCTAATGCATTTAGTAAATTATCAGATATTTTTCTGAATGGATCCTGAAGAAGTCTACATGCATTTATCACAGACTGCAAACTGTATTCTTTGGTGTCTATAGTGTCTGCTAACAATCTACTTATATCATACTTAAAAATATAGGTAAGTAAGAAGTATCTACCTTATACTTATGTTAATGAAAAGGTTTGTCTTGGGTGACTGACAAAAGTGGCAGACAACGACGTACTAGCACAAACCCTCACATTGATAAACTAACTACAAAACTTTAAAATAAGAATATTTAAACGACACGATGACAATATGTCGGATCGGATCGCAGTCTGTAGATCTAACAACACACTCCTGTATTCAACATCTCAGGCTGACAGTCACTGGCAACAATAAATTGCAATCGAGGCGGATGCTGTGGGCGAAATAGCTCAAGGTGCAGGATTTGAAAGCGATTTGTCTTCTCCAACGCTGACTGCAATTTTAGTGATCGTTTACGATGAGCACTTCCTTTTTATTACACATTGAAAATTTGTATCTACAGTTACGTTATTGCCTGATTCGGCTTGTTTTATGATTTTCTGATGACTATTAATGGAAGTATTAATGGATATTAAAAATACAAGCATATTTTTTTACAAAATGTCAGTTATTGTGTCATAATGTGAGTTCATTAATTTTTTTAATGTTCATGTACTTTTTTGGACTCGTATTACAGAATGATGCTCAGTCATCGATCGGTGCTTGACAAGCACCGATCGATGACTGAGCATCGTTCTGTAATACGGACCTAAATGTACTTTAGTTGTGAATTTTTGAGCGAAACTAACTTTACGTTCTTAACTTTTTTCAGTTCAATTTATGTCGTAGCAGCAATTACACAATCTTATTCGTGAAAAAGTTCCATTTTCTAGGAACCATTTCTTTATTTGAGATAGCTAAATTACGCCGCTAATTGTGTTTATATTGCCACTAAGACTAAACCTACTAAATCTAAAGCAAAGCAATGTGGCAAAACCAAAAGCATATACGTAAATAAAAATAATAAGAAATTTATAAATCAAAATTTTTACAGCGCCAGGAAATTGCTGGTTTATTTAATCGCTGCTTGAGTAATTGTTATTTGAATGTATCTATTAAATACTTAGTATTGGTACCTATAATTTACGGTAAAGTTCCTGCAATTCAATGCAAGTCAAAAGAAAAGTAAAGCGCCGAAAAACGCCCCAGAAAAATACAACAATGACATGCAAATTTCGTAAAAATTATTAGTTTATGCTGATGTTACTTATTTTATAATATGTTACTAAATCAATTATTAAGCCTGTTCTATAGAAACAAGATGCTTCTAAATTGTGCCAATCAGTCCACTAGATAACACTATCCTACCATTTGCGACTAAGTCAGTAACTTTCTCAAAAAATAAAAATAGAAGCTAGTTTTGTAATAATTAAAAATTTTGTAGCTAAAAGGTGAAAACTAATTAGCTGCCAGACTCATCAACAGTCATCAATAAAAAGCATCCTTAATGGTTAATAAATCAAGATGCTGAGATTGCTGAGGGGTAAAAGAAGTCGTAAAATGTTTTATCAGCCATGTATTTTCATTTTAAAATTCCTCGTTCACGGGTCTTGCTGTATCTATTGGCTAGGTTTTTTTTTAAATTTTAATAACATAGTCAAGGAACAAACAAAATAGGACCTTATTTCTATTTGCAGTAGCACCTTTCCATTTACCTAAGCGTTAACTGCCTGCGTGTTCCATCACCTTTTTAGTAAACGTACAGGTATAACCTAAAATTGAAAAGTAGATACCACTTACCAATCTAAATTATACTGACCCAACTCTGTCTCTCTGTTATCACATTATGGGAATACATGTAAGAGATCCAGTAGCTAGTTTGACAAATCAATCCGAGTTCAATGTGGCGTTTTTTTCATCAGTTTAGTGATTTAAACGATGATTCTATTGGCAGAATTACGAAAGCATTCATTTACCCATCAAACGCATCGTCCCCAGGATGGTCGGTGTATATTAGAAATGAGTGTCAATCAAGAAGGCGGCCCATGTGATGGTAAACGGTAAGTCACTGTCGCTTTATGGACATCTGCATGATCGAGGGCATTCCTAGTGCGTTGCCGGTGTAGCACGTCTACAATAGCCAACCACGGTTATTTTGTTAAAAAGCGTTAGGCGACCTGCCAGAAACCTTTTTGAGAGTTTTCTTTGGTGGAATAATCACAACAAGAGTAATTTCTGGTTATTTGGTGTATAATACCTTCCTATAGTTTATCCCTTAATACACGATCTTACAACATCCACGGATAAAAATGGAGTAGCTTTATTCTATCTGAAATCTGCACGACAATAGCTTAATTTAGGTTAGTTAGGTACTGTTCGTTAATAAACATAGCAGTTAGCCAAAAGGTGATAAACCAGTGTCCACAAGCCATTCCGTCGCCGAATAAGGACGTCCTGGGGAGCAGTGCACCGCTTCAGACTGTTGTGTTGACAACTCAGGCCCAGGGTGGCCGCTATCAATCTTCATACAAGAGCTAAACTGGGCTTCCGTACTGCACGCAGAATAACAGAGATAAAATAAAATAGTCTACTACTGTTCAATTTATCTATGCTAGGTTTATTGGTCCTCGTAGTTCCTGGGTCTCTAGACACAGGGAATCCTAGTTAGGGACCAGGATCTATCTACGTGATCGTTGGGTGCTATTATTATTATTATTAATGATCGAGCAAGCAAAGCAGATGAAATCTGTGCATCAACACGCAAAATTTGCTTTCGTCTAACAGTTCCTGGGTCCCTAGACACAGGGTATCCTAGTAAGGGTCCAGGATTTATGTCTGTGATAGTTGGGCGCTATTATTATTATTATTATTATTATCTGTATGAGCTGGATCTATGTTGATCGTAATTTTCAACTAATTTTGATTAATATTATGGTATGCAAGTTCTACAATAGATTATTTACGTTGGTAATTGTTGGAGGTATATTTCCCGAAAAAGGGAGGCGTTTGCTGCGGCAACTTTAACCAGCCGAATAAGGTAATATTTGGCAGAAACATAAAGTACTCAATTCTTTAAAAAGTTTTTTAAATAGGAGCAAAATCTGTCAAGTTCAAGTACACATTCGTTGCGTTACATTTGAAAATCAAAATGGCGGCTATAGGCAATTCTGCCCATACCATTAGCGTAGTGTTTATTACAAGACTACGATAAAACTATATAATTAAGGGTTCTTACCTAGTCTTTTAAAATTTCAATTATTATTAATATATCAATAAAACGGAAGTTATAACTTTGAAATACAGGAAAAAACAAGTGAAGTGTGACATGCAAGGTAAGAAAAGGTCCTACAACTGTTTTATCCGATATGTTTAAAGGAAGTTTTATCCGACCTACATTGAACATGCATGAATTATAAGGTTATGTACTACAATCTCGAAAGTTCTATAACCATAACACCGCGTTCACCCTACTTCGATCGTGTAAATTTTTTTCATACTGAGAACACATTTGGATGATATGATAAAAAGTTTTTTTGTTTCGAGTATGATAAATCCTATGTACAGCTCAGAAGGCAGGTTACCAACTGAGCTATCGGGTCAGTTACCGCAATAACTTCGCATTTAATTGAATCACACTATCACATCACATCATCACACTAATATTATAAAGGCGAAAGTTTGTATGTGTGTTTGTGTGTATGTGTGTATGTTTGTTACTCCTTTACGCTCAAACGGCTGAATGGATTTGAATGAAATTTGGTACCAAAATAGCTTATACACTGGATTAACATATAGGCTACATTTTATCCCGGAAAAGTCAAATGTTCCCGTGGGATGAGCAAATAATTAAAATACTTTTTATCCGCGGGTAAAACCGCGGGGCGCAACTAGTTATGAATATAAAAAACTGAGAACCTGTTCTGCTGTCGGTCCCCGGGCCCGTATTTGAATGGCAATCTTCGCATTGGTACAGTTAGCGGTCGGCACGACCTTGTAGCCAGGACTCAGGACACAATTAGTCGTTCCGCCATTCGTCACAGGAATACGTAGTTTGTCCTTGGACGTATCCTATCAAAAGAAACTCAGGAATGTAAACTTCTAGAAAGAGAGAGAGAGAAAGACAGAGACAGTATAAGCGACTTACCATGTAATAACTTTAAGAATAAAATTAGAAATTTCTTCCAAGTTCACCCTTTTTATTCCTTGAACGACTATATGAGATTGCCTCTGGCAGAATCTTCATTTATAAATGGTGACCAAGAAATTCAATAGTGTAATTTTACTTTTAAGTCACGTTTCACGACTCATATTTATATTTTTTCATTAGTTAATTGATTTTAAATTTTGTTGACTTTATATATTTTGTGGTAAATTGACGTACCAGTGTAACGCGATGTTATACGGTGAATAATAATAATAATAATATGTGTGGACATCTCACACAACGCCATCTAGCCCCAAACTAAGCAAAGCTTGTACTATGGGAACCAGATAACTGATACAATACTTAGATAGTTTTTTTTTGTTTGTAAATACATACATAGAATACAATATGACACCCAGACACAGAACAAACACCTATGTTCATCGCACAAATGTTTGTCCTGGGTGGGAATCGAACCCACAACCCACAGTTCAGAAGGCAGTGTTACTACCAACTGAGCTATCGGGCCAGTCTAATAAATCTATGAATCTATGAATCAGAGCTAGGTAAGAATTTGAAAGGAATTGGGCTGTACTATCCGCAATAGATGTAGTGTTTGACGAGAGTACGTCGTCACACAATAATAGATCTTGGCAGAACTTTGCGCGGTATACTCTGTTACATAGAAATATAACGCTATTCCTCTAAGCACTGCTGTTACATGTATACACGAATGCGTACCTATGCTTTATTTGACAGCCTCTGTGGTGTGGTGGTTAAGCAGAGTGGCTCATAGTTCGGAAGCAGAGGGTTCGATGCGATACCCGCGGCAGGACAAGTATTTGTGCACAGAAAAAAAGCGCAAACTGGTTCTGAGTCTGGGTGTTGTGGGACCATGGTGTTGTGGGTCCCTAGACAAAGAAAATCCGATAGTTTGGGTCCAGGATCTATGTATATGACCGTTGGGCGTTATTATTATTGTTATGTTTCTTATTTAAGTTCTACCTTTACCAAATAAGTCATAGGTAGGTACTTTTACTAAAGTGTTGTAGTGTATAGTAATTTTCATTTATTTATTCAAATACACAAACTTACATAAAAGTACATGGAGTAAAATTAGGGAACAACCTAAAAACATTACATGGAAAGACATAAAATTTATTGGGGGAAAATAAAAGTTCAAGAGGTCGAGAATCACCTAAGTTTTAAGGATAATCGTTTCCTTGTTCTTAAATCTTGGTCCTTGAGGCTATAACTATGAGAAAAAATCGTAGACATCGCACAATTTCCCTCGGATTTTATATGTCAAATATTAGACCCATTACCCATATTATATGCCTCGGTAGTGTGGTGGTTGAGCAGGTCGGCTCATAACCTGGAGGTGGCATGTCTGATTTCCGCGGAAGGACCAGAATTTGTGCACAAAAAAAGCATCTATTTATGTGATCGTTGGGCGTTATCTTTTTTTCAACGGGCTTAGTGGCTTTGGTCTTTCAACTAACTAAATACATACTACAATAATGTAGCAACTACTACAAAACACTACCTACTACAAAAAAAGCATTTGTCCTACCTACCTACCTACTACAAAAACACTATATCAGGACAGTCACAATGGTCCAGCATTATTATTGTACTTCAAAGATATCAACTGACTTTGAATATTAATCCTTTATTTAAAGGGGTTAATATTATTTGGTACATCGACAACATAACTCAAGTTTAATTATCATACAGAGAAATTAAAACAGTAAGTTAACATGCTCTACTTTATATAATCCAGGTCAATTTTTTTGTTCAAGATGGTTTATTGAATGCAAAATAATAGAGTAAGGTACTCATAACCAGCTCCATCAAGTTTCGCGTTGAATGTTACACGCCTACTACGCTAGAAGCGTAAAAAGGAAATTGCGTCTAAGGTCCTATGCACACGGCGTACTTTAAACGCCGAATTCGCGCGTTTCCCGAACGCGCGCTCTTGAAGCTATACTTTTGAACGTTCCCATCGTCGCCGCCAGACACGTTTTGAGCGACCCGGACTATCCTATAGCAGCCGTAGTATCAGGCGCGCTATGATGACCGGACCAGTCTAGCCCTTCTGGCTCAGGTACGGCTTTGAGCATCGGTATAGGATACCAGCTAAGCACAATCCCCTGACCCCACCGGTGAGGTCGACGTACCCCCGTCGGTTAGCTGGCACGGTTGCGACTTTCAATAGAGTCCACTCCTCTAGTGGACGTAGTCTTCTCAATCTTCTTATCCTGGCAACGGCCCAAGCCGAAGCTCGCAACCCAGGAGTGCCCATGAGCTAGTTGCCCTCCACTTTGCTTTTGTCAAGTAGGTTAACTAGAACGGTTGCGACTTTACTATGGGGGTGGGCCCTATGTAAAGTCGCAACCGTTCTTCCAGTAGTGCACGTAGTCTTCTCGATCGTCTTATCCGTACCCCTTACCGCCTTGGCGCCTTAAGTACCTGCTTTCCCGCCCGGTGACGCTATAAAAGTCGGTAGAGAGAGACCAACAGCAATAGCCCGTTCAAAACAAAATAACACTTTTTGCACTCTCTGAGCTAACTATAGCGGCTCAGATAGTACATCGTCAGCGCGTTAAAAAATACGACGTGTGCATAGGCGCTTTAAAAAATAATAACAGTAATGAGGTAAAGTTCTAAGAATATTTAACTGTATTATAAAAGTTACCCTAATAAAAACAAGTTTCGTCGTTCTCATCTTGTTTGTCAGATTAGATCTAGCTTGGGTCGTTGTACTGGGAAGTAGACGAATTCCTCAGATTGATATCAATATCTCCTTATAATATTATTCGTTATTCAGTTCTATTTATTTTACGGTTCACCTTTGGGGTACCCTAGAAGTTGAGTGGATACTTTAATTATAACTATATAGGCAAAGGTCCTCCGACGATACCCCATTTGCTGATTAGACGGGAGTAAATAGATATTGCCAGTGTTGCCACTCTTTCGTTTAAAAACTGTGCCACGGTATAGAAGATATAGTTCACGGATTCAATTTAGTTTAAAGATCTATTTCATTGTTTTGAATAATAGGGGTTTTTAAATCTTGAACTTACTAGTAATATAATTTGTTTTGCTGTACCATCATGGAACACCGGTCGTGGTAATACCGTTATGGTTACCTATTGAAAAAATAATGTAGATTTAGAATACTATAAATTACGACTGAAGTAAAACTTCTTTAGCTCATCTATCGGCCGGTATAACTTTGTTTTTGCTTTGTTTAATGTTAATGTCGCGATCTTGACAATTGCAAATTGTCATTTTACTGGACGTACCAACATAATAATACAAATTTAAGTCATTATTAACTTCGTTATGTTGACAATGCAGATCTACGTTAACCAACAACTTTCAACTTTAATTCGCCTCGTCACGCATTCGCGAGATTACTCCCAAGTCAAGCGTGCGTAAAAAAGTTTTACTTCAAAAAGTAATTTTTCGTCATTTTTTATCATATTTTTATCTACCACGACCACCTCTATTCAACACCTCATCTGTAATCTCAACACATGAAAGACCACACCTGAGAAATAAGCGCAATAGGCTATTTGACTACTATTAAAAATGAACAAGTAAATATTATTTTCATAAAGTAGGTTAAAATGAATGTAATCATTGTAAAAATAAGTAAAATCGGTAAACTAATCACGGAGTAGTATGCTTTTAAAGTTTCATCGCCTGTCCCTTTCTCGCAAAACAGAGATCGTGTTTAGCTTCCTCACAGCTACTATGAAGGCATGGCTTGTGACGTCACATGCCAAAGAGATTGTATGTAGCGCTACCACAGCTTAGTAATGAGTTACTGTGAGTACTGGTAACTGACGTCACTGCGTGTTTGAGTTGTCTCTTTCTATTTCTGTATTTTAAAATGCCTGTAACTTAGTCATTTTTTGAGATATTCAAGTTTTGTTTTCACACCTATCTATTTTTTGAGGTATATTATTTATGTATGTAATAAAAATATAGTAGTCAAATAGCCTATTCCTCTAGAGTATAATTATCTCGAATAATGATTGAAGTGGCCGTGCCTCAAAACACGAGTAACAATCGTTTTGTCCAGTTATAACGGACGGAAAAAATACATGACGTGATTTTGCTTGAGAAAGTAGGCCTGCGGTCGAGTTGTTTGACTAGACTGGCACTAGACGGTGGGTCACCGCCGGAAGCTGATGAAACAACATTATTTAAGAGCTATACATACATTGCGTGATTGATATTTAACTCTGCAACTTGTGCTCGAGTTATAACATCATTGGTGATTGTATTTAAGAGACGTCGCGTATGATAACTCTTGTCATTGTAAAAGTAATCTTTAGATTCATGGACCGTGGTGTAACTGATTGTATAAAATTGTAGTTAGGTACTTGGTACACGTTTTGAGAGTAGCTTATAAAATAAGCGACTTCGATTGCTGTATATATGTAATTTCATATTAAGGAGTTTTGAAGTGTATCTTCAAAGCACATTATGTTCTAAAAATTTTTTTTTACTATCGTCAATTAGATGTTCTCCCAACTGTGCTACGGTTGCTCACTGACTGTAATAATCTTTGGGACAATTTTTTGTACCAATCAGCCGTGGCGTGATCTGGTTGTGGGTTCGATTCCCACCTATAGGACAAACGTTTATCTGATGAAAATCACACAAAAGTTGGTCCAAGGTGGTCCAAGTTGGTCCAAGGAGGTGGTTTGTGTAATGAAAATCGATGTTTGTTCTTTGTCTAGGTATATTGTATTCTATATATATATATATATATATATATATAATACAATATACCTAGATACATATATATATATATATATCGGCAGGAACGTGTTGTGGGTAGGTTGCAACCTATATAACTATAGGCCTTCAGCATGTCCGCACCGCGCCGTGTCTGGAACAAGAATGATCCGTAGCACACCAATCGATCCCTTTATATAGCCAGACCGGTAGGGCCGCCATGACAGTTGCCGGTGCTGCCCCTGTAATACATTTAATGCCACCACAGGGTAAATTACGGTGCTCGATCGCTGTGCATAGAGTTTATAACTGGACGTAGCCGCCGTCACGGCCATACTGACGTGCGTACGTCCTCGTACGCTTAGCTTCACTATGTACCTGGTGAGGGACATCAGTGTTATTGCTCGTTCATCCTGACAATTAAATTGAGTTAAACTTGGAGTCTAAGTCAAAGTCAAAACATTAGTTTTCAATTTGATTAGTCAAAAGTATTTTAACCTTCCAGTCATCGTCAGGGTTAACCCTGGTCTCCTCTCCACAAAGGCCATTTACAAAGAGTTGTAATTGAAGGGTTAACCCTTCAGGACCATCAGTATCCATTCATTTACAAAAAGTGGACTGGATGGTGCTAGACCGGATAGATATCCCTTTAGCAACCAAAAATCAACAAACTAATACCTTATCCCTTCATTTATAAAAATGGACCGGATAGTGCTAGACCGGATAGATATCCCATTAGCAACCAAAAATCATCATTTACCTTATCCCTTCATTTATAAAAAATGGACCGGATAGTGCTAGACCGGATAGATATCCCTTTAGCAACCAAAAATCATCTTTACAACCAATACCAATTAGTGCTAGACCGGATAGATTATCCCTTTAGCATTCAGACACACGTGTTTTTGTCATCATTCTCTTGTCTTTCTTTTTTTTTTCTCTTTTTCTTACCCTTTTTTTTCTCTTTTTTTTCTCTCACGAATCATTACTTTTTTTACCAAAACTTTTATTCTCTTTTTTTTTTCACTGGTCCGGGTTAACCCTGCAACTAAATTTGATATTATTATCACCCGCCGTCACGTCATCATTCAAGTCACGTCACGTTTCGCGTTGCTTGAAGAGTGATGTAGAAATGGGCAATCCCACTTCTGATATCGGCAGGAACGTGTTGTGGGTAGGTTGCAACCTATATAACTATAGGCCTTCAGCATGTCCGCACCGCGCCGTGTCTGGAACAAGAATGATCCGTAGCACACCAATCGATCCCTTTATATAGCCAGACCGGTAGGGCCGCCATGACAGTTGCCGGTGCTGCCCCTGTAATACATTTAATGCCACCACAGGGTAAATTACGGTGCTCGATCGCTGTGCATAGAGTTTATAACTGGACGTAGCCGCCGTCATATATGTATTTACAAACAAAAAGTATTGGAAGTATTCTATGAGTTACCTTGTTTTCATAGTACAAGCTTTGTTAAGTTTGGGGCTAGATGGCACTGTATGAAATGTCTACAATTATTTATTTATTTATTTATTCATTTTGTCGATATATATCATCAAAAAAAATTCAGACTTATTTAGGCTGGTGACCTGAAATATTAAAGATATTCTTAAAAGTACGTCAGCAAGCTTTATCTTAATTTACAAATATGCATTTACATAATTTAAACTCAAACTAATAATGACTAATAGAAACATTCTCGATCGTAAACTAAAATCTTAGTATCGTACTAGTTATTATGCTTACTTTCATTGTAGAAGTTCTGTCAGCTTGAGTAATGACTTCAATCCAACTACTTGATGATAGAGTGCTGCGGTTATAAAACCAAATTAAAGTTGATACAATCATTCAATACCAATTCACAAATTGATGAATAATGAGTTGTTTAAAAAAATCTCCAATGTTATGAACCTTGGTAAAAAATAATTCAGGTAATGTTATAACATACAAAAATTTAAACATTATTTTAACTGTTTAAGAAATATTATCGAGCAAGATTTTTTATGATTATTTTATGTTTGGTTTAATTTCATGTAAATGCACAAGTGTCTGCGCCTCTGGTGAGTTTTACGAAAACAACAATATTATTATGCTAATATGCCTCAACCTGCGGTTTTGCCCGCAGTTATAAATTAGCCTATGTGTTACTCCAGTATAGAAATTTTATCCAAATCTGTGCAGCCGTTTGCGCGTAAAGGAGTAACAAACATACATACATAGAAACTTTCGCTTTTATAATATTAGTGTGATTATTCATTTGAAAGGTATTACAACTAAGCGCATCTTACTTATTTTATATGATTATCCACACTTTCGATCAACTCCACCATGATTATCTAAGTTTAAGTACAGTTTACTAGGTGGTAAGACTTTACTGCAAAGTTCGTCTAGGTAGGTACCACTGCTTTGCCAATTATTCTGCCGCAAAGCAGTAGTGCGCAAGCACTGCTGTGTTCCGGTTTGAAGGTTCCGGTTTTGTAGCTAGTGAAATTACTGGGCAAATGAGACTTTATGATCTGATCTCACAGTTTAGTAATCTTATACTAGATTGTGCTGATGTCTCTGAATGACGTGCGCAGTGTAGTGTCACGCGAAGCTCTATACTTTAGAGTTCCGAGTGACATATGGGCAGCCGTGTCGTTTAACATGAGGCGAACGGCTAGCTCGTCACGTCATTCCTTAACATAAAAAAAAAGTAAATCATGGTTCGGTTATGATAATAATTGCTTCAGTTCTCAAGTGACAAATGAACCTACTGTCAGCTACGCGGGTGGCCCAATATACTATGATAGCGCAATTAATCAAACAATTTCACTACCGCCATCGCCTTTAGAAATGCATCTAGAACACTGGCTTTTAAGTACTTTGTCATATAGTCAACTTAGCTTTTCTTTTGTAACGGTATGAACACAATGAAATATTTTAAAACGACATAGTCCTAATATGCTGATGCCACTAAGCATAAAATTTTTATTCGTGACTGAGATATATATATTGGAAGTGTCAGATATGTTAGGTTCGCCAAAAGTCGAAGGTTTATAACCTTTCTCTTGGGATTTTCACGAACAACATCATGAAATGTCATGAGCAGAATCCTCTCTTGCAGCTTTCGCAGTCACGAATTTAACATTAGATAAGGTTTGTAAAATTACACGTGCTTTTTGTGGTTTTGCCGCTTTTTTAGACAGTATTATGTATCCAAAATTGCTCTGTGTGACGTGACAATAAACATAACATATTGGCGAATAATACCGCTAAGTTTATATTTATTTAGTCGAAACTACCCCGATCGGTTTTCTGATATATTCGTGGCCATATTGCAAGCCGGTTAAAATGGAAAACAAATAAGTAGGTATTGCACAGGTAAAAATTTGAAAACATTCGCCATTATTCTGGGAGGTTATTCTTAAAGTAGGCTGCACCATATCATGGTGCATTTATTTCCATATTTACTACAATACTAATATCTTAGTTAGCGCAGTGGTTATGTAATATTATGTATTTAATACAATAGACCAGGGGTCGGCAACCTTCGGCTCTCGAACCGCATGCGGCTCTTTTGATTTGAAGCTGCGGCTCTTTAATTCCATACGCAAATATTATTCCTTATATAAAAAGAAAAAAAAACACATTTGAGCAAGTACTATTTATTGCAGGTATGAAACATTTTAGTGGCCCTCAAAAAACTTAATTTTTGACTCTTCCGACTCAAAAGGATGCCGACCTGCAACAGACGAAATCTTCGCATCTTAGCGGACTGTAAATGTCACAATTTCAACGTCTTTTAAATTATAAAAATATCTTAATCTTGTTAGTTAACAGACAATATACAAACTAGCTTAAAAAAATCTATACTTAATTAGGCTTCCGTTTGATCACAATTCTATATTGTCGACGATGTAGCACCACAGAATAGAGAATAGTATACCTCAAAAGCAATTATCGCTCGCGTATACTTGTGGTTGTGAACTTATGAGGTCTGTAATTTGCCGTGACCAAAATATTTTTGTGTGAATCTCGATTGTATCACAGCACCAGATTTTAATTTAATTTCTTCATATGTTTTTTTCTTTCGTTTACAACTTATAAGAAAAATGGTATCAAAATGTAACAAATACCTAACAAGAGTTTCTACCACAAATAACAACTAATATTATTATAGGAAAATTGTTATGGCATGTCGTCGCCATGCCACGCCAGTGATCCTAGAACACTTATCAATAGGCTTGTTTATCTCTCCAAAGTCACACCCTTCAACCTTATTGTAAGGGCGGAAGGGTGAATATCCTTAATCTAAGCAGTTATTAATGAGCTGGAGGAAATGGGCAGTTTGTTGGTAATCTGATGATCTGCGATCGGCGACCGTATCAAGCGCCGTTCCGGTCCAGCGCCCGTCTATTGTACCTACGTACATATAAAATACATCGCTGACATCGGGGTGAAACTTAGTTCCCTACAAAGAGTAGATCTTTAAAAGCTAACTTTCACTTTTTTTAACATTAGATGGAAAAAACAGAACAGGTATATTTTAATTATGTTTCTAATGAATTTTGCAAAAGTAGGCTGTTTTATGGATATAGTGTAACTAAATTAAAATTTTAACAAAAGCCAGAAAAAAACCTCAGGAAATTTGTAGACGATGCGATGAGGGTCACGAAGAGGCGGAAAGTAAAATGAAAGAAAATAATAAATTAATATTTCGGGGCACCCGTACGTCAGTCGAAGCTATCGAGAACTGTTGTTGTTTTTTAAAGGTGACGTACGGACGCCAAGCTTTATTTAAAAGAATATATAAAAAGGTAGGTTGCACTTGTCCTGAAGGTCTGTAGTTAAGAGCCGTATTGCAGAACTACGGTCAGTCATTCCCTGCTCAAGACGAGATTTAATTCACAAAATGATCAAATAGCGAATGAAATATCCACTTGAGTATAAATCAACGACTGAGCATAGCTCTGTAATACGGGCCATACTGTCACTTTACAAAAGGATTCAATATCATAAAACTCAGTTTGAATTTTAATATCTTTGGAAATACTGAATATAAAACTGTGATAATTTTATATGAGCTTTTTAGAAGATAATCGAAACAGTTTTCAAGTTTCGATAACTTGCAAAAAACTAAATAAGTATATTTGTTATGTTATTAATTAAAGTGGTTTTCACGTGACAAATTTTTGTTACACGTGGTGCCTTTGTAAAAACTTGAAATAAATAGTTTTATGACCCGAGACCACGTGCAAACAAACACGGTCAGTACTCAAAAACTAAAAACGTTTAACACACTGGAAACTAATCTATGTTTCTTATGCATCACATATTTAGCAGTAACTTTGTTATTGTCATGATGGCATCACTAAGTAATTCATTTAAAATCACTTTCGATTCCTTTCTATAACGAAGTGCTACTTTGAAAAATGTAGACGAGATTGGTATTAATAGAGCTCGGTATACCCTAGTATAAAGTAGTACTATATATACTACACATGTACTATAATTATCGCTAAAAAGCGATAGAAAGCCACTAAAAGATGAAAAAGAAGGAGAAAAATATAAAAGAATAATACAGTGTTAATTAAGAGAAAAATTTTTCTATATATCATTATCAAACTACATAAGCAATAAACTAATTTACTGAGCGTTTTATTAATCAACGAGTTTCTGCCCGCAGCTTCGCCCGTGGCGTGGCATATTGGAAAATAATTCAACCACTCATTTCACCCTCTTAAGGGTGGAATTTCGAAAAATCCTTTCTTAGCGGATGTCTACGTCATAACATCTACCTGCATGCCAAATTTCAGCCCGATATTATTGGTCATCAAATCGAATTATAGGTCCCGTCACGTAAGATGAACGCTAATCGTTGACCTGAGCAATGAGCGGCTTTTTGATTCCTGCTTATTCTTAGTACTTATTATACTTATTATTCTATAGCTAATAAAGTACCTAATTATTACGGCAATTGAAAGAAAAAAAGAAAGAAATAACATTTATTCGTGACATATAACTGATAACAAATGCATAACACCAAAAGAATAAAACAATGTTACGTGGTGGCTCTGACTCAGCATACAATTAAGGTCCTAAGACCTTCATTACTGATTTTCAGTCGAAACACATTTGTGGCACCACGAACGTTAGGACAACTAAACTTAATTGGGTCTCCAAACCAACCATACCATCAAATGTAAAAACACGGGAACAGTTCCAGCGACTCAGGGCAGTGCTCCGCTACATGAAGGAGCTGAGCTGGCTTGGGTAGATGCTGGCAGGGGAAATGCACAATACACCCCATGCGGGACGTCAGTGCAGGCCTTACCGCCCCCAAATAGAATTAGAATTAGTATCTAATTATGTATAGTATATAGAATCATATTACGTACTACACTAGCTATTTAGTACTTTAAAATAAGCAGGAATTAAACAAAACCGTCCGTGTGTAGGTCAACAACCAGCGTTCTTCTTACGTGACGGGACCTATATGTACCATGAAAGCGTAGCATTTTGTACCCTACATAAATCTGGGTTGATTTTGATACTAGTACTAGTACACTCGTTTAGATTATAAAACGTCCACAAATGTCGGTCGCGTCCAATCCACTGGTTTCATACTTTTCATAGTAGCCGAAGCTTCAACGCTTTAGCTGGAGTTTGCATCAATCAAGCTGTATGAAAAAACGCAAGACGGACAGCTTTCGCGGTCAACGTTCACTATAACTGCACCTACAATGTGTCTACACGTTTTCTATTGAATTATGATGTCTGTGTTGAAAGGTATTTGACGTCTACACGTCTATTTATTGCTTAGAATATGTTCCAAGACTTTGACTTCGCATTATCCATTTATTATGAGTGTCTGATCGATTATAATATTTTTATTATTCAGACTGTTGTTTATTACATCTCATGACTAAATTATCCTCTACATAAAACTTAAGGACGCAAGGAGTTTCTTCCTTCTCTTTTTCTCATATAGACTAAGCGTAGCCCTTACGTCATCGTTTTTAGGCCATCAGAAAGCTTCTGATTTTTTTTGAGTGGGAGAAATGTCATCTTACTACCATCACAGGTGTGATCGAGACTTGCACCCACTAAAAACCCCCATGATCCGTCCGCCGCCAGGATGGGGTGAAGTGGGGTCGCACTAGTATTAACAATCTCGCTCCGGGAGGCTTCTGACTTAACGATTGTTGACTTATGACAATAGCCGCGACCGACAGCTTAATGTGCCCTCCAAAGCACGGTAGCGCTCAGTTCTAAGTACATACCTACTAGTTATTGTAGCGGTCACCCATCCAATGACCATAGCGAACGCTAACATAATCGAACCGAGATGCACCAACGATAAAGTGGCTAAATTCTTTGAGTTCTTTAATTATAAATGTTATGTCAGCGAATGTTTACGTATGAAGTCGGAATAAAACACTTTTTAGTTAAATACATTTATCGAATACATTTTGCTTTTGTGAATGATGTTAGCCAAATCAGAGAATTATAATGGTGTTTCTTGTTGAAGGATGCCATAAAAACCAGGTCTTCTGTAATTTGTAGCTGACCGCCGGGTAGAGCCTCAAGGCTGCTTTCTGTAAACTCTCCTAAGGCGTGGTTGCTATCATAAACAATTTTTATTATAATGAACGTAGTTACCATCAATCATAAAGTAGATAATTGTTATAGGCACTGTAACAATTTTATGCTAATATTTTGATAGGCTTTCTTTTCTAGCAGTAAAATTAAATCGTTGGTCTCACTGCATCTAAAAAACCATAATCGAAAGAGCTTAATTAAACTAGAGAATTTATTTGTTCACTAGTATGTGCCCATAACTTTCTCGTTCCGCCCGAGAATTTTCTGGGATAAAAGAAGGTTTTTCCTTTTTCTCGTGTGTGGTCAGCCGAAAGTTTAGGTTGCCTACGTTAATTTAAATAAAACGTATACAAAAGCAATCCGTTTGTGAGAACTAAGTGCCTAACGTGTTAACCTAATTTATACTGTTGAAAAAGTGACACAAACAAAATATGGTAATGCTTTACATACAAAATAATATTTACCTACCTACCTACTACCTACTAACTGTATAGCGCCCAGCAGGTGTAAAAACCAAGCGGTGCCGGATGCCAGTTATTGTTAAAAAGAAAACCATTCCCGGATTAACTTGCTCGTAAACCTGTTGGATTGTACCCGGAGCAAACCTGTATACTTTATATTGTATAAATCAAGAACCTAGTAAAAGTGTTGATTCTTATGAAGTGAGAGTGTTCTGTCACAGATTAAATTAAAATCATGTTATGATGAATGAATGAATGAATGATTTATTTGTAAAAACTTAGTCTAATACATTGTGAACGTATATGTATTTCGTTTTATACAATTATTAATATTAAATATTACAAACTTAAAGAACATCTACGTGATAATGATACTTAAAGGTAATGATATCGCTTGCCTGGGAAGAGGTAAACATGCGCAAACGAGTCTCAAGGCCGATTTAGATGAAATGTACTAAAACTAAAAAGTACAAGTACCGATACTTAAATTTTGAAAAGAAAATTTATCATATTGGGCTATTTTTTAGTCATCATATAAAATAAAAAATGTGGATATGAAAGTATGAAAGGTATTCTAAGAAGATTGGCATAATGCTTAAATCGCATACACCATTGAGTTAAGTACACAACGTAGGAGTTTACTATCCTACATCGTGGTTAATAGTAAGAAACGAGTGTTACTGGTACATAATATTATTTATTCTAAGTGGATGCTTTATTTTATTTTATGTTATTAAGTTAGAATACTTTGCATTATAGATATACATAAACCAATAAAGTTGCCACCAATAAAAACTATAAATACTAAAAAACACGGTACTCAATACAAAGTTACATACTCGATAATAATAAACCTACGTGACAACAATAAAATAATACAACACAATAAATATGGTGAAGAATAAACTAAATTACATATATAGTTACTTACTGAAATTACTATAGAGATTGACATTTTTCCTTATGATATAGAAGGGCCTTCCTTTATAATCCTATCCTAATTTATAAAACCTCTAATCCTATAAGTTGACATTGACAGGTGCTCGCACTATACCATTTTATCTTCACTCTAGTTAAGGAATGTTAATGGGAGATTTGTTATAGCAAGACAGCCTCTGTGGTGTGGTGGGTGACGTTGGCTCATAGCGGGTTCGATTCCCGCGACAGAACAAGTATATACTTGTTGCATATATATGCACAGAAAAAAAGCGCAAATACTTTTCGTATGTCTGGATGTTGTGGTAGCATGATCCTCGTAATTCCTGAGTCGTGATCGTTAGACGCAATCTTAAATTAATTAATAAAAAAAAATAATTATAAAATAAATAAAATTATTATTATAGTTATAACTATTCGAAAATGACAAATGGGTATGTTAACTGGAAGCGTTATGCTTACTTCATTTGTTGTTATTATCGGAAAACACTATTTGGAAGTAGAAAATAACTCAATCTGACAAATGGACCAATATTTGGGTCGTCTGCAAAACATATCAATTTCCAAATCAGAGTAAAAGTGATAGTAATTTTTCGTAAGAAATATTCTTACAACTAAAATCGAGGTAGTGTCCACTTCATTACCGTTAAAGTTAACTAATGTCATGGAATAGCTGTAATACAATAGGTACCTACCACATAAAAAAAAAACTTTATTATTTAGGTACTTAAAACATGAAAAACAATGTAACAGATTAACAATTTTAATACTTTTCCTCTAGCCAGTCAATCTGGAAGTATGTAAATTTTTTTATCGTATAATAGTTATAATGTACCTATTTTTTGGTTCCATAAATTTAATTTTTTAAGCTGTTTCTCTGGGGATTGGGAACATTTGACTGGCCTGATAGTGCAGTTGGTTGATGGTGGGTGGTAACTCTGCCTTCTGAACTGTGGTTGTGGATTCGATTCCCACCCAGAATAAGCATTTTTGTGATGAACATAGGTGTTTGTTCTGTCTGGGTGTTATATTGTATTCTATATATGCATTTACTATGTATTGTATCAGTTATCTGGTTTCCATTTTGCTTCTTTCGGGATTATTTCTTTTCGGGAATTCGGGAATATTTATTCATTTATTTAATTTTAAAACCAGCTGCAAGGACGTGGTGCAGCATACAATATATCAATAAAGCAATGGAATTATTGAATGAAGAAACATCAAATTCTTTATTTCCTTTATTGCTGTTAAAGCCACTATCATCAAAGATAGTGGTGCCCTAATAATATCTATCAAGCGTCATTAATGTTACAAAGTACATATTCCACTTTGATAGAGCTGTGTACAGGTGGTCTTCAAAGCAGGTATCAACTGTAATCCAAGCCAGAAGTTCCGTATACAAGCTGTTATCACCATGCTATGTCTATCTTTCCTCAAGTGGCTATTACGGATTATTAAGTCATGTACATACAAACATGTAGACATGCAGACATTGATAGCTTTGCGGTGTGAGTTACGGAAGAACGAAGATTTAGCCTTTACCCAGCCCAATTAGCCCAACTTCAGTGTCTGGACCAGCTGTCTTCTTTAACTTTTTTCTTAAAAGATGATAAAGAAATATTCGGCTATAGATGACAAGATGACAGGGATGAAGCATGAAACTATAAGTCATCATCATCATCTAGAAGACTGCTGAATACATGAACGGGCGTTCATGTATTGTCCCATAAAATAAAATAAATAAATATTTGTGGACATTATACATAGCGTCATCTAGCCCCAAACTAAGCAAAGCTTGTACTATGGAAAAGAGATAACTGGTAGAATAAATAGGTACTTTTTGTTTGTAAAGACATACATAGAATATAATATAACACCCAACACAGAAAAAACACCTATTTTCATCACACAAATGTTTGTTCTGTGTGGGAATCGAACCAACAACCTACAGTTCAGAAGGCAGAGCTACTGCCAACTTGGTGGTGATGCTAATTCATCACTCGGTCTTTCTATAGTTCGCATCATGTTAAATTCTGGCCGGTGACCTGCGCACTGAGTGGTTTTTTAATTTCTAATCATCTGTCTTTTTACATTTGTTTTGTTTCAGATGTTATAGCAATCGTAAATCTTACTACAGAACAAAGAATTTAAAATAAATATGCAAAAACACATACATAGACGTATGTATATGTTGTTGGATTATTTTTAATTCTGCTTTACCACAGTCTCCTGGGTCCGTGCTCTTTTTTAATGTACTATATATATATATTATATATATAGTACATTAAAAAAGAGCATATATATGCATATAGTGTATATATATATATATGTATATATATATATATATATATTTGTTTGTTGTATTTTTGTTTTAACAAAATCAATACGGGAGGGACACATTTTTTTCAATTTTTCTTGCAATTTTGGATACCATGTAACATTTAAATATCGGGAATATGAAAGACTTTACATATTTCTATTTGCGTATACACCACGAGCAGACCAGCTCCCGCTGGCACCATGTGTTTTTGCATCAGATATACGTAATAGCTCAGTTGTATAGTAACAACGAGATTTTCACTGTCTCTCAGATGTCAGATTATCTCGTTGTTAAAATCTCGCACAGTTCGTGTCTCGAGATCATTTCTGCCACATACCTGCAAGATGTGGGATGATCTACCCTCTGAGGTATTTTCGCTGAGCTACAACATGAGGCATTTCAAACGACGGGTAAATAGAGTCTTAAAAGGTTGGCAACGCATCGGCAGCGCCCCCGGTGTTGCAGGTGTCTATAGGCGACGGTAACTGCTCACCATCAGGCGGACCGCCAGCTAGTTTGTCTTTCTATGTTATGAAAAAATATTAACATCAGTTCGTCGATCTCTTGTACCAGGCCCGATCGTCGTGGGAGTCACCTGGCAGTAGCCAGTCTTGGGTGCACTTGAAACAATTACTAACTGACGCTATTACGGCGATCATTGTATTACATTACAGTAGTGACCTTAATAAACGTCAAGCTTTGATTTGACATTGGTTGTATTGTTTAAATGTGGTTTGGCTAAATGGAAACATCAAATTCAAGTGGGTAGAATATTTACCATCGGGCAATCACGGAACTTTAATTGCAATGCATCAGGAGAAATTTCCATATTAACTATGCATATAAGCTGCCTATACAAACTGTCAAATCTATACAAATTGGTGTTTCTATTGGTTGCAATCGAGTTACATGATCGCCCAGCTGGTTGCTTCGTAATTTGCTAAGGTACTTAATAAAGCCTTCGCAGTGCAGTAGACAAATCAATAGTTTCCATTTATCTAGGTACTTCAATAATAGATGTATGCATTGCAAGTTTCCCGGGTATAGCCCGCGTAAAACTTTATGACCTCTCGGAAATTAGCGCGGATGGCTGCGCAGTACGCATATTATAGTTACTGTATGGCCGCTTTTAAAATGCACTCAACTGTACCATGCGCAGTTTGGGACCCGGGCCTGACTTCCGAGAGCTCATAAAGTTTTGCACGAGCTATACCTATGATGGAATTATTTAACCGTCCCCAGCGTTTTCACGCAGCTCCCCCTGCGTCGTCTACACATTTTGTTGAAGACTCGTAGGGTACGATCATCCTCGCAATGAAAATTAAGAAGAAATGCTTTCTTCTATAAGCAGTAGTCTAATGCAAAATACCTATACGTAACCATTCATACATAAAATAACATTAGGTTATTAATTCATTTTATTAAAACGGATAGCTATTCGCAACAAGGAAGTTGAATTTTAGTTACTCAACTTGTAATCAGTTTGTAATGTTAATAAGGCAAATAAAACCACAAACTAAAAACAAGGGAATTTTACAAAGCTGATACAAAACTAATTGTAGTATTGGTCCTAGCTTTATAGGTAACAACTTCAGCCGAGCTGAAAAAAATCGAGACAAATGTTTAACTATATCAGTTACTGATAAATTTTAATATAGGAATTACATATAAATTTTAAGTATAACTAGCCGCGCCCCGTGGTTTCTTCCGTGGATTAAAAGTAGTCTATCTGTTAATCCACTATTTAAAAGCCACTAATATTAAAAAGGGGTAAAAAAAAAGTATCCTATGTCCATCTCCTCGTTCTAAGCTACCTCCCCACCAATTTTCAGTCAAATCGGTTCAGCCACTCTTGAGTTATAAATAGCGTAACTAACACGACTTTCTTTTATATATGCATATAGATATTTTAATCAGGATGTTAGTGACTTGTTAAGACGAATGTAGAATGTGAAATGGATCTTAATAACGGGTGTTGTTATATGTATTCTCAAACAGATTGTTATGGATAAAACTTTAATAATCAAAACCATTGTTTAGAAGGGTTTTTTAACGGGCAAAGTGTCCTTATTGTTCCTTATTCTTTATCAACTACTACATGTATATGTTAGTTAGTTATATGTATGAGCGTTCTATAGCATGGACTGAATACATACATAAAAGGAAAAGAACGAATGAAATTCCACCGTGTATAGACAGTCCAAATGATCCACCCCACTATAATCAAATAGCGTAAACCTGCCCAACATGCTGCTACATTGCCCCGTTGAATTACAATAGGGATTCATTCTTCCAAATAAGTAACAAAACGTTAAACAATATATCAATTTTTAACTTGATACTACAATAGATGCATGCAGGTACAGAGGCGAATTTATTTTATCAAATTCGCGAATCATTTTAGTGAAGCTTAGGACGACCGACTCACCGTCTAGAATTTTACAGTCTTGCACAACTTGAGAGGTGTGTCATATATTACAACTATAACCAGTAGAGCAACTCACAGCTTACAGCGTTACATGGCAAGTTACGAGACGGCTTGGCGTCGACACCTCAAAGATTCAACCAGTCGTATTTAAAATTAAATTTACAACAGACAATCACAACGAGCAATCTTGTTCTGTTTTTCAATTGTACAAAGTTTAAAATCGTGTGATTGATTTAGTACTTGTAAAGCTTGTAGAGCACTATTGTGCAAAATAAATTAAATTTGATGTTGTAATGCAAGGTTGTGCAATGAATTGACAATACTTTCAGATAGTTTTGAAACCCTGAGTCTAACTATTCAGTTTTAAATAACAATACAATAATGAAATGGTTATAGTGTAGGAGGAATCAAGTTTGAAAGATGCATTTTTAATGTTGAGTCTTACAGCAAACCTCCGTGTACCAATAAAAGCCAGCTAAGCGTGAGTCCTATTTGCGTACCGAGGGTTCAGTATAGATATTATGTACTTTCTTTTTAAAACATTAAACAGGGAAGTTGTCTTTATTCTTTAAACATGTACTTTTCAATTTAAGATCAATTATAATGCCTAATGAAAATCTTTATCGCTAATCTGACTTGCACTTGGTTGGTTTTTTAGTATATTTTGTTATATTATAGAGTATATGCAGCATATAAGAGTATCACACCAAGTTTGAAGCTTGTATACCATTTTTGAGTTTAAAAAATCACTGTTGTAAATTATAATGCATATTCAACAAAAAATTCAGTACCTTATTATTACGGACTTAGAGATGCAACTGTTTATTGGTCGGATAGACAGACATGATGACCTTAGTAATAGGGTTTATTTTACTTTACCATTTTTACCTTTTGTATACTGAACCCTAAAATGGTTCGCATACACAATATTTTAGTAGGAATTTTTATAGCTAATGTGCGTATTGTGGTTTGGTTCTCGTCATCATTATCAAAACAGGATAAGAAGGACAATGTTTTATACTATACAAATATGAGTCAAAGCTTCGGTAGAACAACGAACTTTTGTGCATACTTATCTACTTATCGGGTATAGAGGCTGCCGGATATTCGTCACAGGCGATAGCGTTATCAGAAATTTTACTTTCCTTAACTTTCAAACGTAATACAAAGTTAGATAATAAATAAATAAAATAAATAAATATTGGTGGACAATTCACACAGCGCCATCTAGCCTCAAACTAAGCAAAGCTTGTGCTGTGGGAACCAGATAACTGATACAATACTTAGATACTTTTTGTTTGTAAATACATACATAGAATACAATACACCCAGACACAGAACAAACATCGATGTTCATCACACAAATCTTTGTCCTGGGTGGGAATCGAACCCACAACCCGCAGTTTAGAAGGCAGGGTTACTATCAACTGAGTTATTGGGCCAGTCATATGATTAAAGTTTACGTGATAAAAGAACTGTACGCAAAACACAGCACGTTAAAGATTTCTTAAGTTTCACTGAGTAAAAATAACTATTTTGCGAGCACTGAGGTAAACGAGGACGTAGTAGGTACTTATTACATTACTAATAATAAACGTTGCCGTGTTTACTAGGTGATAGGACTTATCTGCAAACTTTGTCTAGGTAGGTACCACCGCTTTACCAGTTATTCTGCCGCCAAGCAGTAATGCGCAAGTGTTACTGTTTTCCGGTTTGAAGGGCATTGTAGCTTTTTTTTTATCTTAATTAATGCCGTGGCGATCTAACCGTCCGCCTGATGTTAAGCAACACGGCTGCCCATATCAGTTGCAGTGTCACTCGGAACTCTAAAGTGTAGAGTTTCGCGTGACACTGCACTGCGCACGTCATCCTGAGACATTAGCACAATCCAGTAAGATTACTAGACGGTGAGATCGGGTCATAAAGTCTCATTTGCCCAGTAATTTCACTAGCTACAGTGCCCTTCAAACCGGAACACAGCAGTGCTTGCACACTACTGCTTGGCGGAAGAATAACTGGTAAAGCGGTGGTACCTACCTAGGCGAACTTTGCAGAAAAGTCCTACCACCTAGTAAATAATAATAGCTAGTGAAATTACTGGGCAAATGAGACTTTATGACCTAATCTCACAGCCTAGTAATATTACTAGACTGTGCTAATGTCACAGGATGACGTGCACAATGCAGTATCACGTGAAACTCTATATTTTAGAGTCCGAGTGACGCTACAACTGATATAGACAGCCATGTCGCTTAACGTCAGGCTAACGATTAGCTCGTCATGTCATTTCTTAACATTAAATATAACATTTTCGATTTCAGGGCATATCGTTTTAATTATTTTCGCTCTGGGATTTTCAATGTACCTACTTCGAGCCTTAGTTTAATTTTAGTTAGTCGTACATAATATATTGGTGCCCCATTTGACAAAATGACAAAATATTATGACAAATGGGAAAAAAACCTTGAATATTTAAGTATGGACCTTGGTATACCGGTACCTATAACTATTTTCCGCCATCTTGCTTTGCATACCTACAATTTAGTTTTAGAGTTTAATCAACTCACTGGTGAGTTTTGGCGGGAATGCGAAAAAGATTGCGTCACCACATTGTATTATTTTCCAAAACTTGTGTTATTTTCAGTGTTTGTGCATAAGATTGGTGGCGTTTTATTCGTTAAGTGCTGGATCATGAGTGTGGGAAAGTGGTATATTGATGGTGAAACGTTTCTTTTCGTGTTGTTTCCAAAACTCCATAGAAGTTTCAAGTAAAGTTGCCACCACTTTACTAGGAGTATGGGAATATGACTTTGACTAGACTATGACTTAACTTGATGACTTCGACTGTGACTTGACACATATTTGCGTGAAATATCATTAACTTGATAAATTATTAATTACTTGACACTTTTTTTGACACTTTGATTATTAATTAAATACACAAAAGTGTGGAGCCAAAATATTTAAAAAAAAACTCAATGGTAGCGCCACCAGTATTTATTTCAAAGCATATATCTTGGACTTTCTCTCTTGAAAATCCTCTCCTTCGTCATTATGACGAAATTTTATCTCATACAAACCTTATCCTTGTTATTGTTAGCTATCGATTCCCATAAGTTTAATGAGTAACCACTATTTTGAAAAAAAAAAGATGGCGGTTAGTAAGGTATACCAAAATATTAAATTTGCCTTTTCTTAAAATGTTATTTCAAGCTACGTGATATTATAATCGACATCTAAATGATAAGTCAATTAGTCACAGAAGTCAGTTTCCCGCTCAAAAGTTCTTATTCTAAGGACATTTCTATGTTTATTTTTCAACCGTACTTGTGAAAAAACTAAGGATCCGACAGGATGTCGACGACAAAGGGAAGGTTAAGCAATGAATAATTTTGACGGAAGCCTATCTCATTGTCTGCCGGCATATAGTCGACATTGATGTTTGGTCGCTTTCACCCCGTCGTCGCCGCCCGAGACACGTCTTGAGCGACCCGGATGATCCTATAGCAGCCGTAGTATCGGCTGCGCTAGGATCACCGGACCAGTCTAGCCCTTCTGGCTCAGGTACCGCTTTCGGCACCGGTATAGGATACCAGCGTAACACAATCAGACACCGACCCCGCCGGCGAGGTCGACGTACCCCCCGTAGGTTAGCTAGAACGGTCGCGACTTTCAATAGGGTCCACTCTTCCAGTGGACGTAGTCTTCTCGATCCTCTTATCCCGGCAACGGCCCAAGCCGAGGCTCGCACCCCAGGGGTGCCCTTGAGCTAGTTGCCTCCCACTTTTGACGGCTGGGCGCCCTAAGCGCCCGCCCTCCCGCCCGGTGACGCTGTAAAGGTCGATAGAGACCAACAGCATTAGCTCGTTCAAAAAAAAAAAAAAAAAAAAAGATGTTTGGTCGCCACGTGTTCGGTCTGGAAGACCTTTACCAAACGATCTTGAAATATTTGGTATTAAAAATTAACTTTAGTATAAGTAGGTAGTAGGTACGCCTTTTTTACTGCCTTGATATGAGCACTAATACCAAAACTTTAAGTTAAACTTCTGAGACAAGTGAAAAATAAACTGCGATAAACTTTGATGAAGTTCAGCCTACAAAGTGAACCAATTGTTTTGATTTACAAGAATAGTTATAAAATAACCAATGACGCATCGTGATATTTTGATAAAACAAATAAAATAAAACAAATGAAAGCTGCTTGATTTTTTTTGTATGTTTTGGCTCCACACTTTTGTGTATTTAGCCAGTGTCAAGTAATTGATAATTTATCAAGTTAATGATATTTCACGCAAATATGTGTCAAGTCATAGTCGAAGTCATCAAGTCAAGTCATAGTCTAGTTAAAGTCGTACTCCTAGTAAAGTGGTGGCAATTTTACTTGAAGCTTCTATGGAGTTTTGGAAACAACACGGCAAGAAACGTTTCACCATCATTATACCATTTTCCCACACTCACGCCTGTAATCCAGCACTTAACGAATAGAATGCCACAAATTTTATGCACTAACACTGAAAATAACACAAGTTTTGGAAAATAATATAATGCGGTGACGCAATCTTTTTCGCTTTCCCGCCAAAAAACTCTTACCTTGATTCTTTTTAGTTTATGTCGTCCTCCCCACTCACACATGCAATCAAATCGTAGGTGTTCTTTTGATAAAGTCTTGAGAACGACGCTCAATTATTTGGATCCTTGTTCAAGCCCAGATTTTTGAATAAATCTTGAACACCACTCACCAACGATGCACGACTTACATGTAACATTACATCGTGAAATTACATTTGACTGGCCCGATAGCTCAGTTGGTTGCCTGCCTTCTGAACTGTGGGTCGTGGGTTCGATTCCCAACCCAGGACAAACATTTGTGTTACGAACATAGGTGTTTGTTCTGTGTCTGGGTGTTATATTGTATTAAATGTATGTATTTATAAACAAAAAGTATCTAAGTATTGTATCAGTTATATGGTTCCCAAAATACAAGCTTTGCTTAGTTTGGGGCTAGATGGCGTTGTGTGCGATGTTCACACATATTATTATTATTATTATTCTAGAGTCTAGAGTATATACTTCTAGAAATAGTACCTACTGGTATGCATATCGTTTTTCATTCCCAAAAGCGCACTGATTCTTTTTTTGATCCGGTGCTCTAAAAATCATTACTCCTTTGGGTATTCCTCTTAGCGTATTGACTTTGCAGAGGACCTCCTAAAACATATTTATTGTTTGATTAAACACGGCTGTGTTATGACACTTCAATCGTACATATAACGTAGAAGTATATATAGATAAAAATTATTAGACGCCCAAGCTTTAATAAGTGATAGGATATTTAAAACGGTTCTCGCAACGCATTATGCGTAAAGCGCCCATTTCACAGAGCATTGTAGTTAAGAATGTTAACAAGTAATCCGATCGGTGGGTTTCCAGTGTACCGATCGGCAGACGGCTTTCTGTTTAACCACGCAAGTAATGTTTTCTTAAAATCAATCTAGTGTCGCGCGCTCAATTATTTGAACCGTGGAATGCATATTTAATCACTTACGTAAGTACCGGTTTTAGTAACCACCATAACTGTAGTTTTTTTTTTTGTTTTGACTCCTCACTTTTGTGTATTTACCCAGTGTCAAGTAATCGATAATTTCTTAATATTAATTATTAATTAATAATAATAACGCACACTTGTCTGGGACGCCACGTGTGTGGATACCTTGGCACCTTCTCACGTCTCCAGCACGGCTCAAAGCGTCGGGGCCGCGGCGGAACAGGCGCAAATAAAAAAACGGCGCAAATAAAAAAACGGCGCAAATACGCACAGGTCAGCGCAAATCACGAGTTTGTGGCGCTGGCCGTAGAAACATTAGGCCCGTGGTCGTCCGACACAAAAAAATTTATTAAACAAGTTTCGACTCGTTTGGTTCTCGCCTCGGGGGATCCCAGAGCTGGCACATACTTCGCTCAGAAGCTAAGTCTTCTAATTCAGCGAGGTAATGCTGCCAGTATTCTGGGAACCTTACGGTGGTGAGTTGGATAGCGTATTTATTTTGTAAATAATGTTTTATTAGTTGTAACTTTTTATTTATAGAGTGCCTGTAAATATTAATGTTTATAGTGATTTTTGTGATATAAATAAAATTTTACTTGTAGTTATATAAATATTATTAATTAAAGTTATGTAATGATATTTTATTATATACTAGTTGACCCGCCCCGGCTTCGCACGGGTGAATAAGTAAAGCGTGGTCGAACGAGATAAAATGTATTCTATGTCCGTCTCCTGGTTATACGCTACCTTCCCACCAATTTTCAGCCAACTCGGTTCAGCCGTTCTTGAGTTATAAATAGTGACTAACACGACTTTCTTATATATATATATAGATATGTGTCAAGTTAAATCAAGTCACAGTCCACGACATCAAATCAAGTCATAGTCTAGTTTAAGGTCCGTATTAAAGAACGATGCTCAGTCATCGATCGGTGCTCAAGCAGAGATCATTCATTAAGTGATCAATTATTGAATGAAATCTCTGCTTGAACACCGATCGATGACTGAGCATCGTTCTGTAATACGGACCTACGTCATACTCCTAGTAAAGTGGTGGCAAATTTACCAGAAGCTTCTATGGAGAATTGGAAACAACACGAAAAGAAACGTTTCACAATCAATATACCACTTTCCCACACTCACGCCTGTAATCCAGCACTTAACGAATAGACACCAATTTTATGCACAAACACTGAAAATAACACAAGTTTTGAAAAATAATACGGACGCAATCTCTCTCGTTTTCCCGCCAAAACTCTCATTACTGTAGTTGTACTAAAGTAACAGATTTGACCGAATAATAAGCATTCTGCGCTTTGGATTTATACTTATTTTCCAAGGATCTTTGGGAATGAATAAGTCGCATCATTAAACTGAATTTTATTGTTTCTATTCAGTGTTTGCAGTGACAGCTTCGCGAATGATTTTTTGCTAGGGTCAATGACATGCAAGTTTTTGTGAGCAGTACCTATGTGCGGTGCCAATGTCACACAAGGCAGTCATTTGTTTTCATGATGTTTTGTTTTCGTGAGGCTCTTTGTGATGTGGTAATTCTCTATAAGCGCAAGCAAGAATCACAGTTACTTTTTGGAATTGTCTCTTTTGTTGTATTCACTATTACATTTATTATACTTTACTACGACATTCAAAAGTGTACATTGCATATATATTTTGTAAGATAAATAACGGCTAAGCTCACGTCAGTTAAAAAGTCGAAATTACTCTGACCAGTGTGGTTAAGCAGGTCGGACATAACCAGGAGGCGAAGGGTTTGATTCCCGCGGCAGGACAAGTATTTATGCACAGAAAAAAATATGCATAAACACTTGTGTTATGTGTCTGGGTATTGTTGGACCATGGTCCTCGTAGCTCCTGGGTCCCAAGATACAGGGAATCCTTGTTAGGATCCAGGATCTATGTATGTGATCGTTGGGTGTTATTATTTTCATTATTAATATTAGTAAGGAAGCTTATTTTTCATCTAATCAATTCAAAGTCCTAACTGACAGACTGACTAACTTATATATCAACGAACAGCCTAAACCGCTGGTCCTAGAGACTTGAAATTTGGAGAGTGTGTAAATCACCCCTAAGAGGGTGAAATGGGTGGAACTATCTATGAAAAAAAATTCTTTTTTTCCTATAGGCCACGCGGGCGAAGCCACGGGCAGAAGCTAGTCTATTTATTTACAAATTACGTTAACTTTGAAGTGACTGACTGTCTTAACAAATCTTACACTAGATTATAGAGCCCATTGTCAAAATATAAATTTAAATTCCCTGGACAACAAACAAAGGGCCTACGACCTACCTAATCTATACCGTTCGGGTGGTCCCCCATTATGTATGAGAGAAGTGACAACCGTTTTTATAACCTCACAGTAATCTGATTAACAATAAAATATAAAATTTCTTCATAACGAATCATACAAAGAGGTTTTTGTATAGGATTGAACGCGGGTATTCGTCTTGTTTATAGCTAGAACTAAACTAATAAATAATATTATTTAGGAGTATAAAAAGAACCTCAAATCAAGTAGAGTAGGGAAGGGTTAAATGACAAAACTTATTGCTTGTGAGTATTGTTTCATTGTTATATTAGAATAAGAATAATAAACGCCCAACGATCGCATAGATAGATCCTGGACCCTAACTAGTATTCCCTGTGTCTAGGGACCCAGGAACTACAAGGACCATGGTTCCACAACACCCAGACACAGAACAAGTATTTGGCCTATTTTTTCTGTGCAAAAATACTTGTCCTGTCGGGGGAATCGAACCCTTGATCTTTTGTTTCATTAACGTCAGGTTTATTTTCTCTTTTGATCGGATTGAATTCTTTGAGTCTTTCCCTCTCTACCGACCTTTACCAACTTTCAGCAACTTTACAGCCAAAAGAAATGGGTTAGTAATTGAACGATAGGCCCCCGCCAGTAAACTTCTGTTTGTGTCGCTGTTACATGAGTAGACGCCCAAAACACACACCAAAACCTGCGATCGCACTCTGCGGAGCTCCGTGTTTAGAACGTCACCGTTACGTACGTTACGTTTACATGAAATAAATACATTTTCGTGGACATTTCGCACAGCGCCATCTAGTGCCCAAAACTAAGCAAAGATTGAAATATAGGATACAGAAAACTGATAAAATACTTATTTACTTTTTACTTTTATATCTATCTTTTTATTCTTATGTACTTTTCCCAGACTCAGAACAGGCACTTATGTTCATGACGCAAATGTTTGTCCTGAGTGAGAATCGAACCTATATACAGTTCAGAAGGTAGAGCTACTACCAACTGAGCTATCAGGCTAGTCAATGAGTTGAGGCGCTCAGCGTCTCGCGAAGTAGAAAGTGACAATTATGGTGACACAGTATTGTAACACAGTTGAAATTCAGATAATTGAATAAAATAGAAAAACATTTCACCATTGAAGGACATAACAGGTTATATTAATACGAGCTTCTGCCAGCAGCTTCGCAACCACCCATTTCACCCTCTTAAGGGTGAAATTTCGAAAGATCCTTTCTTAGCGGATGCCTAAGTCATAACATCTACCTGCGTGCCAAATTTCAGCCCGATCCGTCCAGTGGTTTGGGCTGTGAGTTGATAGATCACTATGTCAGTCAGTCAATCAGTCAGTCACCTTTGAGTTATATATATTTAAAGATAAATAATATATAGGTACATAACGAATAAAAAAACAAAAACAAGTATCGAATGGGCTTCGGCTCAGCATATTGCTGCTGGGTGATCACTTAACTCGGTTGCAACCATTAAAAACACAAATTTGTATGGATTTGACAGTTTAAATACGCAGTTTATGTGCATAGTTAGTATGAAAATGTCAACTGTTGCATTGCAATCAAAGTTTCGTGATCACCCCCCTGGTCGTCGAAGATGGATAATGGAAGCTCGTCTATGATGGCCGTTCTGTTTGCTGCATTTATTACGGACTTTATTTCACTGTCAAAAATGATATTTCTCTATCTCTACCATCTCGTCATGAGATAACTTATACCTTGCAAGTTATTATTTCAACACATCATTACACTCCCAACTAGCCTATACCTAATTGTATAAACCAAGTACGAATTTATTAAGTCGTTATGAGCATTAAATGTTCCTAGGCGTATTAATCTAACGATAGAAATTGCTCAATGATAGCTATCAACTTGAAAGTTGAAACGAAACAGCAGGTATAAGTGTAGATAAAGCAGGATGTTGCTAATATTGCGACTCTGCGAAATCAGATTGCGATATTATTTTACAAATACTGTCCGAAGGCAAAACATATATGTATCTCAATGAGGCAAAGTAAAAAAATGATCTATATATATTTTACTAGTTGCGCCCCGCTGTTTCACCCGCAGATAAAAGTATTTTAATTATTGGCTCATTCCGCGGGAAAATTTCACTTTTCCGGTATAAAATGTAGCCTATATGTTAATCCAGTGTATAAGCTATCTTAGTACCGAATTCCATCCAAATCCATGCAGCCGATTGAGCGCGAAAGAGTAACAAACATACACACAAACACACATACACACATACAAACTTTCGCCTTTACAATATTAGTGTGATGTGATACATGCGCTTCAACAAATCGGTCAAAATAGGTTAATGTAAACGAACCCCGCCCCGGAGCGAGATAGTGCTAGCGCGACTACAACTCGCCCCACTCCGGCGGTCGGATCACGAAGGGGTTTTAGTAGGCTTGAGTCCCACATACTCCCTGCCATCACCCTGGTAGTGGCAGAAAGTTCCAGGTCTTTTCACCATTACAAAAGCACTAGGCCCTTCCACGGACTTTTCTTTCTGAAAAACATCAGCATTTTGTCAAAACATTTCCAGGGTAAGCAATGCATTGGTGACACCTCCTCCGGTGTTACAGATGTCCATAGGCTAGACCACTTCCCATCAGGTGGGCCGTATGCTTGTTTGCTCCCTTTAACATAAAATAAAAAAAATCACTAAACATACTCGTAATATCTAAAGCAATTAAAGTGTCACGTCAAAACTCTGATATTCTGTTCCCCATCATATCTAAATTATTTTTTATACGTGCCATGACGATTAATATTTTAATATTCTGATCTTTTAGCTAAATTGGCTTTAGATTTATGTAAAAGGTGCCAGTGAAAATTGTATCGAGGGTAGAGAAGCTTATAATAGGTCATCGCGCTGTCTTAGCATTATCTTGATAGAATTAGCATGCACTAACAACTTGTTGCAAAAGCACTAACTGAATCAGCATACAAATGATAGAAAGTAGTCAATATTGCCAAGTTCAAAATTAAATAAGAATATCTGGTGTGAAATTCTAGATTTTCTAGATATTCTTATTCAATTTTGTATTTAAGATGAACTGTCGCGAAGTAACGCTTGATTCAAAATTGCTAAGTTTTTTATTATGTAGCAACCTGCAATTTATGTTTGTAGAACTAAGCCAGTGGATGGATGGGATAGGCAGCAAACTAAAGTTATAAAACATAACATGAGTGTGGCTCAGCCGTACCCCATGCGTCATTCAAATATCAAACCTGCCCTGCACAAATAACTTTCAAGTAATTGGCTGAATTTGCACTCGCTGTTATAACGACAGACATGCTTTTACGAATTACAAAGTACGCTCATCGCGTCATTCTCACTGCGAACATCTTGTAGTTGGTGGTTGCCTTGACCCTGCATTATGACAAGGAACTTACCCTGTCTAATATGAAAATTAAAAATTTATATGAAAATTTTGTAAAGCATAAAAATAGGTGAACAATTATAATGTGATGGAGCACTTGCTTCCCATACTAGGTTCAAGACTCATGACACAGGAACCAGGACTCTTCCGTCGGAGATATATATAAGTGTAAAATCAATATTACCATCTATATAAAGATATCTGTATAAAGTTCTTGCAAATTTTTGTGATCGCATCACGAAGACGAAACTTTAGCAGAACAATGGCCTTACCGCCATCTTTTGACTCTATTCTAATAATGACCTAAAGTCAATTGGTACAGTCCAAATTCTGTTGTAGCGATTCACTTTAGGTGACAAATAAGTCACAGGATAAAACAAATTTCTTATAATCACTACAATCAAGACTGCAACACGTCATCATGTCATGTCACATCCAATGCAGAATAACCACATAAAGGACGGGGAATGAAACGTAACAATAAACGACCATGGACCAACAGCAATCATAAATTGCAATGTAAACAATAGGTCTAGTCTAGTGCAATGTGCAACGCACGTGGAGAACGGGTCATGGAGTTCAAGCTATGTTTACCAAACACTGCAGGCGGCAGGATGCGCGCGTGCCCGTGGAAAAGTGGGCACACAAGTGAAGCTTATTTATTACTTTATTCAACGGTAATTTTAAAAGTAAACTAAAGTTACCGACATAGCTCAGAGAATTAGCAAGCTGAAGTGGCAGTGGGCTGGTCATATCTGCCGAAGAACCGATAACCGTTGGGGTAGACGTGTTCTGGAGTGGAGACCGCGGATCGGCAGACGTAGTGTAGGACGCCCTGCGGCAAGATGGAGCGATGACATACGCAAGCTAGCTGGCAGTAACTGAAAGAGTAGAGCCGAAGACCGGGCTCAGTGGCGTGCCTTGGGAGAGGCCTATGTCCAGCAGTGGACTAATGTAGGCTGATGATGATGATTATGATGAATTTTAAAAGAAACTGAGGCGATGAATAAAGTAAATCAGCAAAGCATGCCAGTGACAAAAGGCCGTGGTTCGATACATAAAGGAGCAGACATGGCTTGGTTAGATGCTGGCAGGAAAATTCAGAATACACCCAATGGGACCTCATTACAGCAGACTTTACCGCCTTCAACTAGAAAGAACAACAACATCTTTATTGTGTCACCGCCACAGTATACAATATTTTGTCCTTTTTTGCATTTACGTGCAAATCAACAAAGATAACTTGAGGGCTCCAGTGCTAACGTGGCTTTTTATATATTTGTATTACGGTCTATCAACAAAATTAAACCTTCCATCGTAACTGGTTACGTGGATAAAAGTAATCCGTTTTTGTAGCTGGTTGCATAACTGATTATTGTATGGGTAGGCAGATGAATAGCACTTTAAGTTTTTGTTAATCTAAATTGTAACTCTCAGCATTTTCCGTGTTTCTCACAGTGTTTGATTTGACTGGATAGGGGAAGTTCGTTGTAGGCATGTCTCATTTTATACAGTTGCGTACAGTATAGCCATCTCTTATACTACAGCGTATAACACTGCAGCGTTGTAAGCTGCTGCTATGTAACAATACAATTTTCTCAATGATTGTACGCGCTCATTCATTGCATTTCTGATTAGTATTCTCTTTTACCATTTGTTAACGTACATTTTGTAATGTGAATATAAAATCATACAAGAATATACTACACACTATGTAGGTACACAATCCACATAAAATAGTTATTTAAATTTGGTTTACTGAAAAGAAAACCACCGTTTTCAAGAAAGTATTTCATGTTTATAGGTATCTCAAGCAAAATCAACCCCAAACAAAAATAAATACCTACACAGTTACACAGAAATCAACAACTTGTATCCGTTAAATACCTACACAGTTACACAGAAATCAACAACTTGTATCCGTTAAATACCTACACAGTTACACAGAAATCAACAACTTGTATCCGTTAAATACCTACAGTTACACAGAAATCCACAACTTGTATCCGTTAAATACCTACACAGTTACGCAGAAATCAACAACTTGTATCCGTTAAATACTTACGCAGTTACACAGAAATCAACAGCTTCTATCCGTGGTTTTTATTAAGATTATTTGTTATTAACTTTACTACCAATTTTATAAGCTATATAAGCAATACATTTGCCTATTTCTTCCTTACAATAAATAGGTTTTACTTCTGTTTATTTTAGTAAAATTGGCTATGACAGTACCTACACTTATTAAGTGTTTGGCCAAAATTCCATATGGCCATGTGTTTTGGTTGATTCGGACAGATGTCCGAAGAAAAGTAATCCGAATCGCCCCCTGGCCCATAAAAGCGAAGGTAAAAGCAATGATGAATCGCTGTGCAGTACCAGTGCTATATTCGGCTAGAACAGGTTTTTTTTTATAATTCTAGGTTCTCACGAAAAAGCTATTCAAACTACGTCGTTATGTCAGACTGTGAAAATCGTTCGCGACCTGAAAATCAATTTCAAGGCGGCAAAAACCAGACTAGTCAGATACAAAGGTGAGTAAACCTAGATTATGCTAACAGAACGGTTCGTTAAGCGTGAAATAGTCTAGACTTCTATAAAGTTCTGTGTTTGTTTAGATCATGCTAAAATCAATTTGACAACTTCTGTGGTGTGGCGGTTGAGTAGGTCGGCTCATAGCCCGGAGGCAGCGGGTTCGATTCTCACGGCAGGACAAGTGTTTGTGCACTGAATAAAAAACGCAAATACTTGTTCTGAGTCTAAGTGTTCTGAGACCATGGTCCTCGTAATTCCTGGGTCCCTAGACACAGGGAATCCTAGTTAGGGTCCAGGATCTGATCGTTGGGCGGTATTATTATTATTATTTACATATAATATTTTTGGCGAAATAAAAATTCGTTTGAGAGATATGTTTGTACGACAGTACCTAAAATTAGTTGAATACACTTTTTATGGTTCATCAAAATGAAATAGGTATATAAAATCTGTTAATCAAAATGGCGTATCTACCATAAAGTAGTAACGCCGTTTACTGGTTATATCATAACATCTACTAAAATATAAATAGGATAATCGACTGGCTTAAAAAAATTACTCACTGATTACGGTCCGTAATAACATATCAATATAATTTGCTACAGTTTTTGTTCAGTCTATTTGACGGACATAAACTTTCGAAAAACGGTTCACCCCATTTTAATAGCATGTACTAAACGCCTACATTAGATTAACGATAAACGTTGAACCGAAGGATTAATTAGAATACTTACTAAATATCTAACGAACATATAGGTATAGAAAAAAATAAAACGCCTTAGACCACACGACTGAAGTAAAACGTTCTTTAATTTAGCTCCATCTATCGGCTTGTATAATTTTGTTTTTATTTTGGCTCCACACTTTTGTGTATTTAGCCAATGTCAAGTAATTGATAATTTCTCAAGTTATTAATATATATATGTGTGTGTCCAGTCAAGTCACAATCCAAGTTATGAAGTCAAGTCTAGTCAAGTAAGTAATACTCCTAGTAAAGTGGTGGCAACTTTACCAGAAGCTTCTATGGAAAACGTCAAGCTGCTTTCAAATCAATCACACCTAGATCTCATCTTCATTGACAAATTCAATTTAATCTTAGCAGATAGCCCTTCGTGCGCATGATCATTTAATTTAATCGTTACCCAGGTGCATCGTGACAAGCGAGCCGAGGTGAGCGAAATAATAAGCACTCTCGATAGAGGTGAAAGCACGCGGCACGCTTTGAAGGTTAGCCATTCAGATGTGGGAATAGAGTGCAAGCGATAAGGTAATACGGGACTAAGGTCCGTATTACAGAACGATGCTCAGTCATCGATCGCTGCTCAAACAGAGATTTCATTCGTAACTGATCACTTTATGAATGAAATCTCTGCTTGAGCACCGATCGATGACTGAGGATTTCTGTAATACGGACCTAAAATTGGATGAGCACGTCCGAAAATCGATTTCAGTGGCTATCAACAATATTTTTATGAGTTACAGATGAGAAGGCAAAACCAACTGAGCTGTCTCGTCGTAGATATAGAAGTTTCAATTCCATGCGGACGCTTCTTATTCGCCTACTCTGAAGTACACTTAGGTACAAAGTGTAAAGACTTTTTAATGGCTTTATTGTTATTTATTAACACAGCCTCTGTGGTGTGGTGGTTGAGCAGGTCGGCTCATAACCCGGAGGTGGCGGGTTCGATTCCCGCGGCAGGACAAGTATTTGTGCACAGAAAAAAAAATAACTCAAATGCAAATGCAAATACTTGTTCTGAGTCTGGGTGTTGTGGGACCATGGTCCTCGTAGTTCCTGGGTCCCTAGACACAGGGAATCCTAGTTAGGGTCCAGGATCTATGTATGTGATCGTTGGGCGTTATTGTTATTATTTATTTTTATTGTATATTTTAGCTTATAATAGTCGACAGTCTTCAAAACCTAATAAATAAATAAATAAAACAGATAAAACGTTTCATACAAATAACAAATTGAATAAATATTAATTTTTTGAAAGATAATAAAATTTAAATGTATTAAAAGAAACTGAGAGAAATTGTACTTTAGTACAAAAGTTACTCATTATAGAAGTTGTTTGTAAGGTTGTTGTCATTTTCCAATGGAACTGTGTGTTCCAATATTGCCCACTCCACTATCCACTATTACTATTCCTAGTCAAACGGGAGAATTTCAATACTGGCGGCTAGAGTAAAGCACCAGTCGTGATGTATGGCATCGCCATTTTCATTTATTGCCTTCTAAGTGTATAATAACTACTGGTTTTCGAAAGTGGCTTCAGTTGAATCGATTCATCACAGCTCGCGTACTGTGATAGATACTTACACAGTTATGGGATTTTGTAATGATGTTGAACGCGAATGAAAGTTTTCACTTAATTTATAAACTTTAATGTATGGTATACTCGTATTACAGAACTTCGGTCAATCGTCAATCTCAGATTAAGACGCGATTTCATTCACAAAATCATAATCGAATGAAATCTTTACTTGAACATCGATGACTGCGCATAATTTTGCAATACGTGCCGCTTAAAGAGCTTTTGCAGATTTATTCGGTATTATATACATATATTCTGTTCTTTATACATTTATTATTGGAATTTACTTCGTTCCTTTCCATAAATATATGTACTTAGTACATGCTATAGTATGCTACTATATAACTAAATACCAAAAGTGCTTCTGAAAATAAACTTTAATCTAGATATAGTAAAGGTAGAGCCTATGGTAGAGTCCTCAGATAATTATACCTAAGCAACCTCTGTGGTCAAGTCATTATTATGTGGCTTAGAATAGAAAGGAGAAATAAAAATATCATTGACTCTTAATGATAATATCACACCATAAATAATAGTATAGGTTCAAACTTATAGGATTATTAGAGATCAAGAGCAGGTTTGGTGAAAATCAAACTAAGCTGAATGTGTTTCTTCATTGCTTTCAGCTGCTATTCCTATACTACCTATAAGTTTCTGCCATGGACGTATACATTCAGCCTAATTTTATTTTTACCAAACAGCGCCATCTAACGATCCTTCTTAATACTACGTTGAGCGATGGTGAGCCGCTACGCTCCGAACACATCGAAACTAAAAATAAGAGGAGTTTAGAACCTGGTTTGAAAATTAAGGTAATGTTCACGCTACTTTGTACGATCATCAATAGATGGCACTAGGTTACTAATTTTCCTTGTTATTTCATTGAGAACCTAACGAATTGAATTTTAAAGTCATCAAAAGGTTGGGTTGTGATTGAGAAAGCTAGAAACAGTGGCTAAATTGTCTTACTCTATTTTGATATGAAAAAAGATTCTTGACAGAAAATACTTAGCAGGTACTTACTTTATATTAGGTAAGAGTTAAGACCAAATAAATAATTCTGTTTAATTTTAATCATAAGATAATCAAGCCAAATTATATTCTAAAGTGACAAGGCCTGAGTAGTTATGTCTTTGCTTAATTCAGGTCACCATCTTGCATCCCTAGACTCGTTTGGCCTGTTGTGTTAGCTCGACTCTAAGCTATTAGACCTTACTAGGCAGCGCGTGACGCAAAATGATTCTACCATCAACTATACAGAAAGTCACGCGAATCTTACATTTTAGGTCACAACCTGAACAAAAGTGATATAGGACGTTTAACGCAAACCCCGAATGCTCAAGGTTTTCGCATAATTTTTAAGACGATGTAGAATATACATCAGACTTGACATTGTTAATATTATTCGATGATGCCTGATGTAGGTTGCTGCAGCTCAGGTAAAAAGCTGAGCAACTAAAAATAATGCCGTCTCGTTCCGCCCGGTGCAAAGTCATGAAACAAGACAAGGCGAGACGATGTTAGGGCTCACGTCACCGAGCAAACAAGGCTTGCCTGCCTAGTCTGCAAGAGACTCGACCAACGAACGACCGGCGCGGCGCCATTACTCTCGACGTATCCGTACGAACGTGACTGTGCCTGGTTTTCGCTCGTTTTCTACCATCGATCGTGATAGAACATCATTACTACGCAGTGTAAGGTAAGAAAGTTAGTTTTATATTGTTTCGGAAGCAGTGCATTAAAGTTTTGTGAAGTGATTGTAGTGGAAATTGTTCGTGGAGTTGAAGGAGCTTTCTCGGTTATTTATGCAAAGAATTTAACCGAGGGCGGTGTGCGCGTACGAGCGAAGCGAAGGCTTGACGGTGAGGCTCGGCGAAGCGCGGCGAGCGGCGCTACCTCCGTCGCCTGCGCACATCACATCTTGATATACATAAAATGTGACAATTTTAGTTAATCACGTGCTACTTCTCAGTAATACTGTGACTTGTGCTCTTTGTTTGTCGCGTGGTGATTTGTTTCGTGCTACAACGGCGACCGAACATCCACTTGGATACAATAAGGTTACAGTTTCTTTGTGTTTGAAACCTGTGAACGTTCATCTTCAATAGCAGTGACGCGTGAAATTTTATACTTATTCATGTATATTGACGATGATATCTAGTGTAATCTTTCATGTTTGATCTTATGATCTTATCTCTCCACACAACAACCACTCGATAGGACGTGAGAGATTTTGACATTTATTGTTACCAGAATAACGATGATAATGTTGTCACGTAGATATCTAGTTAACTAAGATGAAAGCACAGTTAGCAATATGACAAAACACAAACACAATAGTTTGATGAAAACAGTAACTACCGAAGATACCATGTTTTCATCAAACACGATGAGTACCTATAAAACATAAAATTAAGTACACTATAAACAAATACAGTTTATACTGTACTGCGCAAATGAATAAAAAAAATGATAGAAAGAATACATGGAAACATGTTTTTTTTTTAAATTAACGTAATGACACAGCTACTAACAGATAAGCCAAATCTACAGCAGTTAGCTCTAATAGATATCAAATGACAAGCACGAAAATACTAACGACAATCAAGGTAGGCAAGAGGTTACATTTTAATGGCGCTAAACAAAAAAAAACATTAACACGGACATCAAAAAAATTATACGCTATCGATGCGATACCTCACCGTCTGGTTTTACACAAACTGCAGTGCTGTTATCGGACCAGTCAACAAAGATTAAAGCAAACGAGTAAAACGACAATTGAATACATTTAAAGTTAATAAACGTTCATTCGAAGCTTGTGAAATTGTGCAATATTGATATGGCAGAACCTCTCGCAAGATTTAATTAAGTCAGGACTATGATTATAGTTAATCTGAACTTAGAAAGGTACAAAAGTTAATGACTTGTATTACCAGTACCTACTGCCAGAAAAGTTGATGTAACCGCAAACTGTTCAAACATCAATGTAATTTTAAGAACTAGTCATGAGTGTTTTGCTTTCTGACGACAGAGTGAATGTTATTACAATTTTTGACGTAACGGCTGTTGTTTAATCCTGTTGATTTTATATGACCTTCAGACATGACTATTGTTTACTCTGTCACAAGCATCAAGATTTTCATGCACCATTGTACTGTATAAATTATCAATTTTTTTGATAACTGTGTTGCTCTAAGTATTATTAAGTATTTCCAATACGGCAACATTATCACTATGTCCACCCAATCATTTAAAAGGAAGTCCTCATTTTATTACCTCGACATTTGGCATTGCAGTTTTTGTTTGTCGGCTCTATTGAATACTGAACAATATTTTCAGTGGTTTCTTTTCCTAAATCACAATTCAATAATTTTCATGTATTATTCAATTTGTATTAGGTATTACATTTGCATGTTTGTGATTAAGGTTGAAATTTGGATAAAAATGATGTACCAAAAACCATAAGTACGTAAATTAAGTACGTACCTAAAAAATACCTAATTCTTGTCTGAAGAATAAAGTTTCCGCGGGAAATGAGTACGTTGCTGATGATAGTTCGAGGCGCTTGCGTTTATAATATTGCAGTACATTCACCTTTACACTTGTTAATGACAGAAATCTATGAACAAACACATATGGTTGAACGTTTGAAAAAAATAAAAAAGAAGAAAAGAAGCCACTGGGCTTCAAAAATGAATTAAAAACCAAAGAAGTTATAAGTTCACATATCTTATAGGTTTCTTATTATTTTATCGTTGAATTGTAGCACCGTGCTCCGCAGACGCCGTTTTGCTCTTCCACGAATTAAATTCATTGAATGTTATTAGCTTCGTCTCGCTCTACCATAAAATCTTAACCATTCAACTGTTTCCTGCAATTGGAGCCCACCTACTCACGGTCTCAAGGATCTAAAGAATCGAACGTTGGTTAGCAGAACACAAGTTTTTGCTGCTTTTTTTATAGCAATTCACCTCAACGTTTTATCACCGCCGTTTGTGACGTTGGTCACACTGTGTAACCTATGCAACCTACTTATGTTGATGAAAAAATTATTGCAAAAGAAAAACGAAGAGCTTAATTTTGCTACGCAGTATACTTGTATTTTTTTTTGTTTTGTTTTGGCTCCACACTTTTGTTTATTTAGCCAGTGTCAAGTAATTGATAATTTCTCAAGTTAATTAATATTAGGTATATATTATGTGTCAAGTCACAGTCCAAGTCATCAAGTTAAGTCATAGTCTAGTCTAGTCAAGTCATACTCCTACAAGCTTCTAGTAAAGTGGCCACCACTTTACTAGAAGCTTCTATGTAGTTTTGGACACAACACGAAAATAAACGTTTTACCATCATTATAGCACTTTCCCACACCCATGCCTGTAGTCCAGCACTAAACGAATAAAATGCCACCAATTTTATGCACTAACACTGAAAATAACACAAGTTTTGGAAAATAATACAATGCGGCGACGCAATCTTTTTCGTTTTCCCGCCGAAACTCCATACTTGAAACTATGTAAAACTAACTGCGCCCCGCAGATAAAAAGTAGCCTGTCTTATTCCACTATATAAGCTATCTATATGCCAAAGATTCCTTTTTACCATTTTGGTATGGACCGCTAAAAATTAATTTCAATTTTGGTAATTAATTTGATGTTAATATAAACTATCTGTGTTCCAAATTTCTTCCAAACCGTTCAGTAATTTTGCATAAAAATCCCGCGGCGCGGCGTCGCCCTCGTGTTGTTCGATAATTGTCCTACGGGAACATACTATCGGAATAAAAAGTTAGTTATGTGTTAATCCAGGTTATAAACTATGTGTTAATCCAGGTTATAAACTATGTGTTCTAAATTTCATGCAAATCTATTCAGTAGTTAATGCGTAAAAAGCCCGCGACGTCGCCCTCGTGGTGTTCGATAATTGTCCCACGGGAACATACTATCGAGATAAAAAGATTCCCATATGTTAATCCAGGTTATAAACTATCTATGTTCCAAATTTCGTTTAAATCCGTTCAGTAGTTTTTGCGTGAAAGAGTAACAAACATTCATCCATACTCACAAACTTTATAATATTAGTAGGATTAGCTTAATCACATTCTAGCTGACCTCATTGCCCTCATAAAAACTGGATCGCAAAAGGAACACAACGCGACATTAGCAGTAGCTTCAGCAATTTGTGAACAATCAATCGAATAAAGCGACCAGTTGTCGATTCGGGCCAGACGCTTTGTAAAAACTGAGTTCTCAGACTTCTGAGCAAACTCAGTCATGTGATCTTTTGTGGCGAACCAGTCGATGGCTTAACATTACCCGACGCGAATGATATTTGAGACGAATTATGAACGAACCCGTTATTTAAACTGTGTCTACGTTTTAAAACTTTCTTCTTTGTAAAACTTATCCGCTATAACCTTAGGAAAAAGCAACTCAAAGGTTTTGTTTGTGACTATATAACCAGCTTGGCTTTTTGTTAGACTTATGTACCTTCTCATTCAACTTTATTGCAGTTATTGGACAGCCTCTGTGACGTGGTTATTGAGTAGGTCGGCTCATAACCCGGAGGCGGCGGGTTCGATTCCCGCGGCAGGACAAGTATCTGTGCACAGAAAAAAAAATAGCAAATACTTGTTCTGAGTCTGGGTATTGTGGGACCATGGTCCTCGTAGTTCCTGGGTCCATGGAAACCGGATCTATGTATGTGATCTTTGGGCGTAATTATTATTAGTTATCCATCGTTAACAAAGGGTCGAAAATCTTACACTTTTCTATAAGTTCTTCACAATCACATTTGGTGACTCGGATATATTGACTGATCTTGATCAGATACTCCTTGGAGTATGCAGAGTGCATACATACTGTCGAAATCGAGATGTTTGCAATGCGCATGTGCAAGCCACATTCGTACTACTTTAGAAAACGTTAAACATGGCCTACTTGGAAACAGTATTGTTATCGTTCAAACACTAAATTCCGGCTACGAGAAATTCTAGACTTATGAAATAAGCGCAGTATTTACAAGTGAAAAGAAAAATATTATTCGTATCGTTCCCAATTCGTTTCGCGTTGTTATTAAAGTTAATATGCTTCTGCGTGTTTTGTGACTCACCCATAACTAGTATTTTAGAGTTTAGACAACACAGACGTATGCTCGGTGCCATACAATTATGTTCCATGGTTATAGTAATCTTAATATATAATAATAATAATAATAACGCCCAACGATCACATACAATTACAATTTCACTAGGTGGCAGAACTTTTCTGCAAAGTTCGTCTAGGTAGGTACCACCGCTTTGCCAGTTATTCTGCCGCCAAGCAGTAGTGTGCAAGCACTACTGTGTTCCGGTTTGAAGGGCAATGTAGCTAGTGAAATTACTAGGCAAATGAGACTTTATGATCTGATCTCACAGTCGAGTAATCTTATTACCAGACTGTGCTGATGTCTCAGGATGATGTGCGCAGTGCAGCAGTCATGCGAAACTTTACATGTTGGAGTTTCGAGCGACGCTGTTCTGTTATGGGCGGCCGTGTCGCTTAACATCAGGTGAACGACTAGCTCGTCACATCATTCAATAACATAAAAAAAACAAAGAATCTGGACCCTTACTAGGACTCCCTGTGTCTAGGGACCCAGTTACTACGAGGACTATAACAACACCCAGACTCAGAACGGCTATTTGCGCTTTTTTTTCTGTACATAAATACTTGTCCTGCCGCGGGAATCGATCCCGCCGCCTTCGGGTTGAGCCGATCTACTCAACCACCGCACCACAGAGGCTGTCAATAATATAAATATATAAAAATGAATCTCTATTTCCCTTGTCATCGGATCACGCTTGAACGGATGGAACATTTTCGCTAATTCTTTGTTTGTTGTCTTTATTATTGTCAGGAAAAGGTTCTTATAAATAAATAAAAAAATTTGGAAAGTTTAGAAAAATATTTACCACGCAGCTAGTCATAAATAATCATATCATAAATATATATAATCTATACAATAAATAATCATAATCAATAAAGAATAGGTAAAAATTCCAATAATACAATTAGTAAAATTTGTTATTAATCATAATACCGCATAGTATTATTATTCCAGTCCTAACATCCATAGAATCGATTGAACACATTTCGAAACGCAAAGATTCACTAAATTACATAAATTAATATAACAGTGTCCCAGATAATACTAAACATTTCCCAGAAGTTACAAATAAATAAACAGCTGTAGACAAAACATTTTGCAAACGTTTTAATATCGTTGTTTAAAATAGAATGGATTTAATATGTTGATCATAGATGGAAATGAACCTTGTAGATTGTATATACAAAGTACATTCGTACATTACCTATAAGATTTCTAAATACTTGATAACTTTGTGTCAGATTGTCTATAATGCTGTGATCGTTGTATAGATAAGTAGATAGAACTTGAAACACAATACCTCAGTTCAATGATTCTTAAGTGGTTTTAATACATTGTACTATCAATTGTACACAACTGTATATAGGGAATCCTAGTTAGGGTCTAGGATCTACATAGATCCTAGACCCGAATCCTCGTTATTCTTGAGTCCCTAGATACAGAAACTCCTAGTGAGGGTCCAGGCTCTATGTGTGTGGCCAAGTACTATTTACAACACGATATAATACATATATTAATACTAATAATAACGCCCAACCATCACATATGTATGTGATGGTTGGGCGTTATTATTAGTATCAATTGTTTGCATAAAATCGTCGTGAAGTCAATCTTTTATATCATGTAAATAGTACTTGGCCACACACATAGAGCCTGGACCCTTACTAGGAGTTTCTGTATCTAGGGACTCAAGAATAGGCTATTTGACTACTATATTATTATTACATACATAAATAATATACCTCAAAAAATAGATAACTGTGAAAACAAAACTGGAATATCTCAAAAAATCACTAAGTTTCAGGCATTTTTAAATACAGAAATAGAAAGAGACAACTCAAACACGCAGTGACGTCAGTTACCAGTCCTCATAGTAACTCATTACTAAGCTGTGGTAGCTCTACATACAATATTTTTGGCATGTGACGTCACAAGCCATGCCTTCATAGTAGCTGTGAGGAAGCTCAACACGATCTCTATTTTGCGAGAAAGGGACAGGCGATGAAACTTTAAAAGCGTACTACTTCGTGATTAATTTACCGATTTTACTTATTTTTACAATGATTACATTCATTTTTAGCCTACTTTATGAAAATAATATTTAATTGTTCATTTTTAATAGTAGTCAAATAGCCTATTACGAGGATTATGGATTCTAAGTTTGAGTGTTGTGTGTGGGACCACAACGCTCAAACTCGGAACAAGTATTATTGCGCACAGAAAAAAAGCGCTTAAAAGCGAGAAAAAAAAACACTTATCCTGCCACGGGAACCGAACCCCATAACTCGGTGGCGGTTTTATATTATTTCTTATGGGTTGTACTTACCTATAAGATTTCTAAATACCCGATAAGTTTACGTCTGATTCACTCTGATGTTGTCGTTATAGTTCAGTAGATATAACATAAATTTAAATTTTGAGCCATAAAGCATTTAGTTGTTAGCAGTATCCATCTTGTGAATGCCCCTGAACTGTTACGTAAACGTTATACGTTAAATTGAAAAGCTTTCTAGCTAGAGCTAGAACTCTCGTAACATATTCAATGGAAAAGAATGATTATGTCCTGATTATTTCATACCATTGCATGTTGTTTGAAACAAAAACAGGAAACAGATATTAAAGAAATTAGCAAGCGGTATCATATATTAAGCCTTTGTAAAAAGCTAATCGAGCAAATTGTAGTGCCCTAAGGCAGGAATGAAGGGCCAGCCGTGTTCTCAGAACTGCACGGTACATTCCAATCATTCTGCAAAGTGAGCACAAGTGACTTTAGAATGAAAGCATCAATTTGGACTTTATATAATGTGTTTAAAGTTCAAAATGTGCTAGTGTTTGAAAGGGAACCTCTAATGCTGGCAGTCTTGCACACGCGGTGCGCCTCCAAATAGTTTCCTTTGCATTTTGAGGAAGTAGCTTATATTATACTGCGGGTGTTTAACATAAGACATGTGCTATAGATAAGGCTGTTCTAGAAGCAACACGCATTAAATGTGGCAACCTGGCAACACATTTGTAAACTGTGTTATCAACAATTTTTTATAACGTTTATTTAATGCGGCGGTCAAAAATACAGCCTGTAAAAAATAATTCAAAGTACTGACTGACTGACATGCACAGCCTAAACCGCTGGTTCTAGAGACTTGAAATTTGGAGGGTGTGTTCTTTGTAAAGTGTAGGTATCCACTAAGAAAGAGTTTTTGAAGAGGGTGAAATGGGTGGTTGAATAATCTAAGAAAAAAATTCTTCGTTTCCTATAGGCCACGCGAGCGAAGCCACGGGCAGAAGCAAGTCTCTTCAATGTTTATGAATGCCTGCATTATTAATACCGTTTTTTTCTATGAATTTGTATTATAATATATAAAGGAAGTAGTTTGTTTTTTGTATTGTAAATGGGTTGATATATACTATAGTTTCCCGAGGCAGGTGATGCCACGACCGAAAGCTAGTTGCTCGTAAAGATCTTGTCATAAAGCCTTGTCGGTCAAACGATGTAGGCAGACACCTAACACCAGACTTTATTGGTTGGGGTATTGTGGCATGACGTAAGCTGAATGAGATGTATCTATTTGAAGGTTCGGACGTGAAACAAATGTTGATAAGATGGCGCGAAACTAATCTGAGAATTGAATGTTGACTTTTTATTCAAATTCAATACCATACAGGTAATTCTCCGCTTATAGTGCTGCTTATCTCGTAAATATATAAAAATGAAATTAGCTCAATACATATAAATTTCAAAGTCCTGACTGACTGACTTATATATCAACGCACAGCCTAAACCGCTGGTCCTAGAGACTTGAAATTTTGAGGGTGTTCTTTGTAAAATGTAGGTAACCACTTCAAGGGCTTTTCCAAATTCCACCTCTAAGAGGGTGAAATGAGTGGTTGAATTATCTATGAAAAATTTTATTCTTCGTTTCCTATATCGAAGCCGCGGGCAGAAGCTAATCAAAGATATAAGTGCTTGGTGAATTTATATTTCCTTATTTACCCATTGCGCGTTAGGTTAAAAGGAAGGTCACCTTAAAAGGAAACTTGAAGTTAAAAGTATCCTTTAACGTGATTTCAGAATGCATATTATATGAGAAGGTATTTTATTTCAATACTTGCTTATAAATATGTCGACAGAAGACGTGTTGTAGGTAGGTTGCAACCTATACAGGGAGTAACAAAAACCCTGTTATATCCGCGAGCTGCGTATCCAGTGTCAACTCAAGGTTGTAGTAATACTAGTTCTATTTAAATACGAGACATACAAAACTTACGTGTGCTTTTTATTAATACCTTTTATGCCGTCACTAAAAATGTTTACGACCTCAGATATTGACAACATAGGTACTTGCACCACCGACGCAGCCTGCTGCCTGTTGCCCGCACCCCGCACCGCCCGCCATGCTACGCTAAGTCTATTCACCGCGCATACCTACTGCGACGGAACTAGATGCCATTCCACAGATTACTTCTTATGCGTTTTCCATACGTTTATGTGCCCTATACCACATACCACAACGTTGTAGGATTGCGAGACCGTAACTTAATGACGTAAAAGGTCTCTTTGACCAATAGTGGTAAGCACACAAGTGCTGCGCGCCGTTCTGCCGCACTGACATATTCTAATCATTTTACGTCAAGCAAAGGCTAAACAATCGAATTCACGTGTGATTTTGTATTGTTAAGAAACAAGATAGGTACATCATTTTTAGCTCTTAAAAGAGCTTTCAAAAACACATCACACAAATGCTTCTACCAAGGCACATTAACATATTGTAGTATTCGTCGTTAGAATACGACATCACACTCGACACTAAATTCGCGACGATCAAACTGGAAACGACTAAATTGCATGAGAGAGCACGTGCGACTGAGTTTAAGCCGCGGGCCGCGCCGCACCTATGCCGAGTGATGCCACGCCGCCCGCGCACCCCATTTCCCCGTAGGCACAGCTGCAGGAGCGGCATCCTACAAAAGAGCCGACAAAGGCGGCTCCCGTTTGTCGGTTCCGCGTTTGCTCTTCCCTTAGTTACTTAGCTATTTAAAAATAGGCACGGCTTGTGTCATAAACATTTTTGGGAAATTGTATTATTTTTTTGTGTTTAGATACTGCGTGTAACTTCAGATACGTATAACTTAGGTATTGTTAGACATTTTTATATGACTACTTGTAATGATCTGTACACATACTTCATTTATTTAACAGGGTTTTTGTTACTCCCTGTATAACTATAGGCCTTCAGCATGTCCGCACCGCGCCGTGTCTGGAACAAGAATGATCCGTAGCACACCAATCGATCCCTTTATATAGCCAGACAGGTAGGGCCGCCATGACAGTTGCCGGTGCTGCCCCTGTAATACATTTAATGCCACCACAGGGTAAATTACGGTGCTCGATCACTGTGCATAGAGTTTATAACTGGACGTAGCCGCCGTCACGGCCATACTGACGTGCGTACGTCCTCGTACGCTTAGCTTCACTTTGTACCTGGTGAGGGACATAAGTATCAGTGTAATTGCTCGTTCATCCTGACAATTAAATGGAGTTAAACTTGGAGTCTAAGTCAAAGTCAAAACATTAGTTTTCAATTTGATTAGTCAAAAGTATTTTAACCTTCTAGTCATCGTCAGGGTTAACCCTTCAGGACCATTAGTATACCTTCATTTATAAAAAATGGACCGAATAATGCTAACCGGATAGATATCCCTATAGCAACCAAAAATCATCATTCCTAAATTTTTTTAATGGACCAATTAGTGCTAGACCGGATAGATATCCCTTTAGCAACCAACATTTTTTTTTATGGACCATTAGTGCTAGTCCGGATAGATTATCCCTTTAGCATTCAGACACATTTTTCTTGTCATCATTTTTACATTCTCTTTTTTTCTCGAAAAAAACGAATCGTTACTTTTTTTCCATTTTTTTTTTCACTGGTTTGGGTTAACCCTGCAACTAAATTTGATATTAGTGTCACCCGCCGTCACGTCATCATTCACATCATGTCACGTCGCGTTTCGCGTTGCTTGAAGAGTGATGTAGAAATGGGCAATCCCACTTCTGATGTGGGCAGGAACGGGTTGTGGGTAGGTAGGTTGCAACCTATATAACTATAGGCCTTCAGCATGTCCGCACCGCGCCGTGTCTGGAACAAGAATGATCCGTAGCACACCAATCGATCCCTTTATATAGCCAGACAGGTAGGGCCGCCATGACAGTTGCCGGTGCTGCCCCTGTAATACATTTAATGCCACCACAGGGTAAATTACGGTGCTCGATCGCTGTGCATAGAGTTTATAACTGGACGTAGCCGCCGTCAAATACATTTTAATATTTCGTATCCGAACCAATTCCAAAAAAATTGTCCGAATATCGCATGTTTTTTTTCATAAGTATTCAAATATTTGGGAATGCCACATATTCGTTCGCGAGCGATGTGTTGTTGTCTTTTATAATAATAATCATAGATTTTGATATCGAGAACGAGATACAAAACCGAAGCTGTGATGTTATATATATTATTGAAGTGAACTACGTGGTGCAGATGATAATAAAAACCTTAATGGACTTGTAAAATGATATTAGTATATTTAAAAAGCAGAAAATTATGCAAAAAAAATACAACTAACTTCGTAGGCGAAAAATCAAAGACCATCTGTCAAAATCTAATGCCAAAAAAAGAACAAAAATATAGTTTTTAAATTTTGAATAAAAACTTAAGTAAACAGGTTTTATATAAAAACAAAGAGTTTGCTACAATTATATTACATTACACTACCAATATCAATGAATCATTTGTAAAAAATGTAATCCAGGACATAAAATATCCGGGACTGTTCATTCACAGCCTACTAGACCACTAGCACTATGTATATGCGTCAGAGATTTTGAAATCATTGCGTCCGGGAAAATTTCACTTTTATATCACTGACTTATTTTCTCAGCACACGCTATAACACAGTACCTAATTTAAACTAAAAAGGTATGACTGACTGACCAGATAGCTCAGTTGGTAGTAACCTTGCCTTCTGAACTGTAGGATGTGGGTCAAACATTTGTGTGATGAACATCGATGTTTGTTCTGTCTAGGTGTTATATTGTATTCTATGTATGCATTTACAAACAAAAAGTATATAAGTATTGTATCATTTATCTAGTTCCCATAGATTTGCTTAGTTTGAGGCTTGACGGCACTGTGTGAAATGTCCACACTTATTTATTTATTTTATGCTTGTAAAATAAATGCACCACTGACAATTGAATCGACTGCCTCTGTGGTGTAGTGGTTGAGCAGGTCGGCTCATAACCCGGAGGCGGTGGGTTCGATTCCCAAGTATTCAATCATATTCACAGGGAAAAAAAGCGTAAATACTTGTTCTGAGTCGGTGTTGTAGGACCGTGGTCCTCGTGATTCCTGGGTCACTAGAAACCAGGAAACCTAGTTAGGGTCCAGGATCTATGTACGTGATCGTTAGGCGTTAATAATACAATTATTATTAATCAAGTTTTTCCCTAACGCATTCTTTATGTAGATATCCAAGATTCCAACGTAGTTTTATCAACCAGTTTCTTCTGCCTCGTCAGTACTGAGTTTTCCTGATAACCTCATTATATTGTTTATCTTAGGTACATCTAGAGGCCACGACTAAGAGTCAACAACCTGCTGTTTACTAAATGGTGGGTTATCGATCAAAAAGAAGTGACTAACTGAAATGTAGGTTGCTGTTTTGAACTACAATTTTAGTAATATTCTTGTCAACTCATAATTCAATCCAGGTACGAATACCCATCTATGTATATTTTAACAAATAGTCAATGCTTTATATAGTCAAAGTTACCAACTCATTACTTAGGTATTGGAAAATTATTGAGTTCAATTGCTTTATACCTTAGCCTGTTTCACTTATAAGAACCGTGTAATAAAGGGCAATTGATTTCTATAAACAAGCGCCAATGTGCTGTTTACATATAACTTTATTCGATTTAAAGAATATGCATTATTTTCATATTACTTTTACATATGACGGGTAACCTAAACGCTGCAACTAATTTGGCACAACGAATCAGCATGCAATTGAAGGTAACAATGCTACCAGCATGTTGGGTATGCTACCCAGTGTAGTGGGCTGGTTCATTTGATCTGTCAATAGATCATCGCGGCTAATATATAGACAATTTTTTTTGTAGTAGGTAGTGTGTTGTAGATGTTTTTTTTAACTGACGCTGAAAAAGATGTTTGATGATTTGGTGTCTTTTTTTATAAAAAGGTTCCTGTAAATGTTGCTTATTATCAACAGAGAATAGTCAAGGATTGTATAAGAGAGCTAACAGTATGAGTGAGTCCCCATTTTTTGATCAACAACAGTGTAAGCAACGCGTTAGTTGTTACATAGGTTGGTGTCCAGGCTACGGGTGATGTTACCCCGTTTAGGCCATATAGTTATGCTTGTTTACCACAAATAGCATAGAGAAGCTAAGTTCTTTCTCTTCACCTTTAAACATAAATAATTTGTCTAATTAGTCAGTTTTTGTTCAAGTTAATGACGGCATTGTTTAATAATCCAGTGTAGCGAGCCGTCTTATCGCTATGGAATGTTTTATTCAAACAATGAAGCACTGAAAACCAAGGTATTTTGATCCTAACTTTTGAAGAACTCGAGATAAGGCTCTGGCTCGTTTGTACTAAGACAAGATCCCATTACAGTGAATAACGGCTATTATGGCCTAAATTCACAGATTAGAGAAAAAGCAATCCAAAATCCTAAATTAAAAGATGATAGCCTCTGTGGAGTGGTGGTTGAACAGGTTTGCTCAAAGACAAACTCGGACCCGGAGATAGCAAGTTCGGTTCCAGCGACGGGATAAGTAGTTATTTCTGAGTGTAGTGGGACCATGGATCTCGTAGTTCCTGGGTCTCTAGATACAGAAAATCCTAATTAGGGTCCACAATCTATTAAAATAATAAATAAATAACGCAAATATAAAAAATAAATAATTATTTTGATTTTAAATTTATTTATTTACTTATTGCATTATGTAACAAGGAAATACATATAACATCACACAAGTTACACAACCCTGCTAGGGCATAGCAAATAAAGAAAAGAAAGTACTAACTAAGTTTACACAATAATAAAATGTTGACTATGGAAATCCCGAAGAATAAATGTATGTAGATATAGAAATATATCATACTCATATATAGTAACTCAGTACGTGTCATCATCGTGAGCTTGCTACGTATTTGTCTACTAAGTATTCTTGTACAGTATAGTAGCATTTTTGAGATAAAAAATTTTTGAGTTTATTTTTAAATGACTTTACTTTGTTTTCGCTTCTTATGTGAACCGGTAGTTTATTATAAATTTTTATGAGCATATAATGGGGGCCTCTTTTGAATATTTCTAGTTTAGGTTGCGGTGCTATGATTTGGTTTTGTCGTCGTGGATTTGTATCGAATGTAAATAAATTCGGGTGCTTTTTTATGAACATTGCCGCTTCAAGAATGTATATGCAAGGTAGTGTTAGCATGTTGTATTGTATGAAGTAGGGTTTACAACTGTCGCGTTGTCGGATGTTTGCCAAGATGCGTAGGCATTTCTTTTGCTTAATAAACAAGTCGTTTATGTCAGTGCTGTTACCCCATATTACAACCCCGTATTTTAACCAGGCATAGGCATACGCGTAATAGGCAGTCATTGCCGTTTTTAAGTTGGTATTTGCTTTTAATACGGATAATGCATAGACGAACTGTGATAACTTTACTTTGATTTTTTCTACGTGGAATTATAATAACTATAATAAGGATCATCCTATTTATATATCGATCCATCAGAAAATTTAAGCACAGTGTTTGGAAAATTTTCCCTAAGCTTAAATAATTAAGACCTCATAACTTTCAAAGTTCATTATTTTCGTCATACAATTTTCACAGTTAATATTTTAACTAGCGTTGTAGTATGCAGTAAATTTGTAAAACAAAAAAATTACAATCTAATCTAATAATTTATATACGGAATGCTCACATGATTCAATTAGTTCCCTTATTTAATAGATTTATTGTATTGTTACAGGTAATTAATGCAGATGTTGATAATAAGGTGAATTTAACATAAGGTATGTTTCTGGAAGGCGTGGTATTACTGAATTTAACATTCACTTTTTTGTTTCGACTCCTAATATTTTTTTCAATTACATTAGCCGCAGTTTTACCCGCGCGGTGAAACATTTCTAATTTCTACTCACCTTTCTTAATTTTTTCTATCATAAGAACCTTTTCCAGATAATAATAAACACAACAAAAAAATAATTAGCGTAAATTTTCCATCCGTTCACACGTGATGCGATGACCAGGGGAAATAGAGGTTCATTTTTAGGTATATATTTGCTCTAAAGAAGTTTAGTTATCCATAACATTACCGTCTATTGCTTACGCAATTTGACACTCGGTTGGTTCTCAATGAGTCGTTTCGAAGAATCATCATTGACAATGGCTTTACATTTGAGGACGTTTTAAAAAAGCTGGAAAATTGCTGTAACTAAATGGTTTAATGATTGATATTGTCCGTAAATTTAGCAGACATGTTTGAGTAGAATCAATTGTTTTTCTTTCATCTTATCGCTTTAACGCTTGCAGAACAACATAAAGTAGTAGATATATAGATACTCAGAAACGTGAACCGCATTTAACCATAATTTTTTTAAATATACATCTACATACTACTTTACTAGGTGGTAGGATTTTTCTGCTAAGTTCGTCTAGGTATATAGGTATATATAGGTACCACCGCTTTGCCAGTTATTCTGACGCCAAGTAATAGTGTGCAAACACTACTTGTGCCGGTTTGAAGGGCACCTTAGCTAGTAAAATTACTAGGCAAATGAAACTTCTACCCAATTTGACATTGACAATCTAACCTCACAGTAATCTTATTACTAGACTGCTGATGTCTCATGATAACGAATATTTCAGAGTTTCGAGTGACACTGCAAGTGATATGGGCAGAAGGTCGCTTAACATCAGGCGAACGATTAGCGTTATGTGGTTCTTAAACAAAAAAGTATATCTACCTACTTGACTAGCTATAGAACATTGTGCTCTAAATCTACTGCATTACATATCTTAGGGTTGCATTTTGTATGCCTCGTCGTTTAATGGTTTTCTCTTCGTGATATTATTTCGTATGCGCACTGCACTCTCCATGTCGTTACTTTCCTTTCAAATTTCTTTCCTCTAGCAAAACAAAGGAACTTATAAATACTCTCAGCATTTGTTCGGTGTTATTAGAGTTTCTCGTTTACAATATCTTTAAAAGCATTTCTTCCATCGCGTCTGTCTCCAAAAGTGTGAACGGGATAGAAACACAGCCATTCATTCAACCTACGCTACGATTGGTAATAGGGCTACCATCTGTTCGATTTTCGTTTGAGAGATTATTATTTTGAAGCTTACCATATATTATTGAAAATTGTTACAATATTTGCTGCATTATAAAGTTTATCATAAAATTGCAACAGTATATTACTTAAGTATCACTCTTCCGTAATCTATCTATTGATAGCTAGCTGAAAATCTGAGGATTGTGATGATTCAATATTACCAATCTTTACTTCATTCAAAGTGAGTAACATGGTCGTACTCGTAGATATATATCTATAAGTTAAATTTGTACCCATTACAAGTCTCACCAGTCTTTGACTTCTCGACCAAACTAAGAAGTTCCTATTTAACACTATCTACTATTTAAACCTTTACACTATCTACCATAACAGTGTTACATGTGGGTGTGTGTATTTTTATTTCTGTTGGCAAGCGGCGGCAGTAAGTAATAAGGTAAACATTAAGCAAGTGCTAGAGGCCTCACGCTCACGACTTGTTTTATAGGATTCTTGCTTATAATCGAACTCTGTGATCTTTTACAAGCGTCTAATTTCATACGTTTTTATCTATTTCTATTGACATTTTTGTTTACGGATTCTAATGCAATTTCAATATACTGTGCTGTTTTGAATTTAAATTATTTATGTAGTTTGTGAATGAAGCTTGACATGATAAATAGGTAGGTATTTTATATTTTTAATTGGTCTTGAAAATTTTTAAACATCAAAATCTTCCAAAAGTTTAGTCAACGTACTTAGTACAGACGTTATGCTGGCTATGAATAATGGTATTAGCTATTTAATTTATGACGATGTCAGCTTTCTTTATTATCATTCCATACAAAAACTATGAAAGCAGGTGGAACATAATATTGGCCATGAACAATTTAGATTCAAATTCAAGTTCAGTACATTCATCATAGTATATCATCATTTAATAAATTCACATATTATAATGACCTCTCACAAGAACATAACCGCGAAATAGTGCTCTAAACCGCTAATACATTTTGGAGGCTGATTATGTTAGCTTTGTCTGGAAACACTACTTAAAACTAGCTCTGCAGCGCGATTAAGTACCTAATTGCCTTGTTGATAATAACCAAACTAAAACACTTTAGATAATATGTCGGTATAACGGGAAACTTACGTTACGACCACAACATTGCCTGAGAATGGCTTGAGAACCCGACACATCTGAACGACCAGTGTGATTGCGGAGTACTACTTCATCACTACTGCACTAGCATAACAGTACTTACAATACATGCGCATGTGGTACTGCGATGCGTAATGCTACATGCCGTCGTGCCTCATTTTCTATCACGGTATGCACAGCCATGTACCGTCACAATAGCTTTAATGCGATGATCTCATCAAGCGAATACCTAATACCAAAATATATTTTTTTTACATATTGCTCTTTTTTGATTGCTTGATTAGCGTTTGACCACTATCTCACCTGATGGTAAGTGACGATGCGGTCTAAGATGTAATACGCTAGCCTAGAAGATACCTGTTCACTCTCGATTTGAAGACTCCAAGGTTGTTGTTTTCTGGAAATACGGACGCCGGTAAAGCGTTCCACACTGACTGTTCGCATGATGAACATGGAAGCCAAATACTTTTTTTTTTTTTCAAATTTAGTAATTTGAATTGAGTTAGTAAAACTAGATTATAAAAATATACAAAACAGAGACGCGACAAATAAAGAGTCCAACTAAAAACTTTTTTCTTTCTACGGCGTCTCTATTTCGTAGTAGAGACTTTTTGTATCTAGAACTAAATTACCAACAAATAAACAACAAAAGATATAAATGAAAAAATAAAGAAATTGATCAGTTAATGCGACTGATTAGCTGACAGATTGCTTTGCATTTTGGTTGATAGTATTGCATAGGTGTGTAATGCTAAACTCAACTTTAGTTTATTCCACGCTTGTTTCATGTTTGCATCTTCAAAAACAAGCAACGGTAATTTTCTCGTTTGACTTTCTCGGATCTTGTTTATGAACCGTACTTATTTTTCTTCAAATAATTACATTTCTCTTTCGGAAGCCTTTCTTTTACATTCAAAATATTTGGCAGGGCCGTATTTAATGTGAGCGTGGAATATTTATATACTCCGGTATTAATTTGTTCAGCATTCTCATTTCTGGGGGTAATAATTAGTTTGGAAAAGAGAGAATTTCGCCCATATTCATATTATCTAAATGATTCTCATATCTAATGACAGTCAGTCCAAAGTGGATGGCTGGGAAGTCGTCATTCACTATGCAGCGATCTCTACAAAAACTTTTTTTAAAATCATTTGTAAGCTTGTGAATGACATGAATGTGAGTGACAATATTCTCAAAGGTTAAATTTTAGGAATTTGCTCATTGTTTCGATTCATCCTAAGTATTTCCGTGTCAATAACGGAAAATACAAATGTTTAAATATTTTTTGTCTGTAGTCTGTACAATATTATGAGATTAGCTGTAATGATGTTTATGTTGATGTAATTTTTACTGAGAAGTAAATATTCAATACCGCTATCCGTAGGATTCAGAAGCTTAAAAAACAGGAAAAAATTTAGATTTGTTGATTCATGTCATAGGAGCTAATAAATGTAGTCAGCTGTTTGCCGGTTCGTTATTCGATCAATCTAATTTGTGAAAATGTAGATACCTGTATTGTTAAAAATGGGACATCAACAATTGCAATTATTTCATCGATTACATAACCACAATCCGTGACTTCAATACAGAGCTGCTACTCAATGTCAGCTTGTACCATTGATTTATTTAAGTCGATGACGTGCCAGCCCCTACCAGCCTCGCCTGATCGTCCATTTTTCAAGGACTTGCTTACAAACCAGTATTACTTTTGACATCCGCAAAGACCAAGGAAGAGGAAGGAAGAGGTAATCCGACATAGTGGCGTGAGTAACGTAACGTTGAATAAGAAACAGAAAACCATTTTATGTAAAATAATCAGATGAAAACGGCTATGCAAGCATTCTTTGTTGTGCTTAATGTAGTTAACCAGTGGTCAACAACAGAAGTTTTCGAGTCAATGTAGTAGAACTAAAATTAATATATACGTGATTTTTTTTGTTTTAATAGTGCAAAGTACGTAGTTGCCTAGATAAGTAGCCAAGTCAAATGAATAAAACATATTGCAAACCAAGTCCAGCAATAAAACGGGCGATGGGTCCAACTTTAAACGGTTCGTAATAAATCTATCAAGGTATTGTATTAACTTTTAAATTCAAATCATGATACAGAAGGATTTACGGAACGCGCTGTGGGACCAAATAAGTGATGTGACAGTTTGGCGCCGTGTCATTTGCATATCATAAAATAGGACAGAATAATAAAGATCTAGAAGGCCCGTTGTCAAAAATTTGGATATAACCCGAGTATAAGTAAAAGAAAACATAGTTTCAAGACTGCGCCTACTTATTGCGTCTATCTAGAATAGCTGAAACAGACATAAACGGATGGCAAATTGAACCATCTATTTTGTTGTAGTCGTCTAAAGAGTAGCTTAGCACACCATTCTAGTTATAAATAACATTGTGCTACCCACGCAACCTTTCAAAGTTACGTTTCGTGGTTTGAACTTGCTAACAATGATGACGTCATCAGCATAACGTAGCCTTGCGAAGATCATCCTAAAGTCCGAGACCAAATGCATGTTCTAAATAATATTAATGGTTTAGGCCTTGAATTACGGCTGAACCCGTAAATTCAGTGTACAATAAGGTATTGTGATACCACAATATAGTTTGCTACTATCTATAACAGCATCGCGAATAAGTTTTATGACTCCATTTTGTAGATTTTCATTGTTAATTACTGCTTTACCTGCCTACTTCTTCAACCTTCATGTGTTACATACTCATATTACAATAAAATAAGTACATTCGTAATGAAGTAACTGAAGTCAAAACCATTTTAAATTATGAAACAACCGTCGATATAGGTTAGCTTAATGTTTTTTATTGAGATGAGTGCCAAACAAGGTGGCGGCTCACCTGATGGGAAGTGGTCACCGCTGCCTATAGACATCTGCAATACCGAATGCCGGTTTTGCGGGTTGACGGTGCGCTGCCTACCTTTATAGAAGACTCTTTTAACACTTATTGAAGCTCCACATAATAGTATTTATACGGAAAAACCTCAGGAGGAAGATCATTTTACATCTTGCAGTTCGTGAAAGAACAAACACATTTGACGTGCTACATCCAACCACATCTTTACATCCCCACTTACACGGGCAAAGCACTATTTAAACTATGACAAGGTCCCGGTCGTATGAAACCTGGTGCTGGTGATAGAGGTTTATATTACTGGTAATTTTCTCTCATTCCAAAGAATAGTCTCTCCCATGATACTCAGTTATTAATCACCTACATACAACCCTTGCGAAACGACACAGTACTACGAGTAACTATATACACATAATGAAACCAATATAGTTGGGTGGTCCGCAGTTTTTGACTGCCCGCGCGTCAAAGTTTACAGCTAAATTCCTATTTGATAATCTATTTAGAGAATAATCGCATCGACTTATAAATAAACTGATTCATAGCCAATAGAGTGATTCACTCCGGAAGTAAAGGCTGACCCCGAAATATAGAAAGCATACTTGTTTGTGTATCAGCAGGGGGGAAAAGCTTTACACGTTTTGAGTCTTAACCTTGTGAAATAAAGCCTGAAATCTATTACATTGTCTTTTTGCGTTTAGTGGGGTTGGTATTGTGGCCACATCAATGTAGTTATTGATACTATTTTCGTCAATTTGAAATTCGTTCTTTATTACTAACTCAATCAAATCTGACTGCAACTGATCCTGTATTTTCAATATTACCGGACATCCATAACAATACATATTTAATTTTTTTAAATAATTTCATATGACTGGCTGTTATTTATTGGAACTGATCGACATGTCTTAGTACTATGACTGTGGCAGCCTTATATCGGTAATTATGAAGCGGTTTTCTACGGCCAAAAAGACTTCCAAGTACTCTATCCCTTTCATGGAGGTCTGGCTTGCTCCGCGTCGTAATAAATTTCTCCCGTGACACTCATAGGCCCATATACGTTTATGGACCTCCGTTTATCGGACCTAAACGTATTTTTATTAGATATTGATTTCATTATAATTCAAAATCATGAAACGAAACAAATCTCTAAATGTGAATCGAGATCGAGGGAACAAAGATCACAGCGGCAGCAATTCGAATTCAAAACTTTTCTGTCATTCATCTATTTGCATTGAGCTTTGTCTGTAATACATTTTTTGGCTTCGTACTTAATACTTTCGATGATATCAGTTACAGCTTTGAATAATATAATTTGTTACCATGTGATCGGTTACTATAATTCAACAATATTTTGCGACAGTTCCTTCTTTAATCTTGTCCGTAGTCTTCATATTATGCGCTCTTTGAGTTTTCGTTCTTTATGTTAGTATGCTGTCATAATACTATTGTAATGTAATGCTCGAAACCCAATATTGTATTGTTATATTACGCGCAAAATATTCCGATGGGTAGGTGTCTGTTTGTGTAATATAAAGCTATAGGTCAATAGTTAAACTGAATCACCTACTAAATGTCTTGACTGATGACGCCGTGCTGGTGATTATGAATATAGTAGGAAAAAATACAAACACTTCCGTAACTTAACTTACAATTACATTACGAGTGCATATGTATTATGTCACAGGATAATTATATAATACGATTTTTCTCAAAAACCTAGATGTGGAGAAAACACGGATAATTTGGTGAAATCATTTCTCAAGCTTACTGGAAAAATATAGGGTCATTGCAAAAACACTAGTCGCTACGATTGCGAAACGAAACGTTAGCTATAATGAAATAAGAACACTAATTAGCCGGTCGGAGCACCCAAAACGAGACCTCTTTGACTCATGCAACCTAAATTTTTTATAAACTTTTGCTCACTCTAACTCTTTTAATCACTCACTCTTTAAACCATCCCACGAGATGAACCAATCAGAATAAGATTTGATCAGTAAGCAAAAATCTAGCCAATCAGAGGTAAGGACATTCAATACAAGGGCGTTTAGTGTTTTTGCAAACCTTTTTACAGTCAAATTAAGAAATGATTTCACCATTATTAAATAGCCCGGGTTTTCGTAAAATCTTTGTTTTTTTTTTTTGCGAAAATCGGATTATCATATCTTCCTATACATAAACACACGTATTCGTGTATCTTATCATATTTTTCTTCAAGTATTCACTATTATTCTAGTGCTATACCTATATGTGTGGTTCAAAAACTGCTTTTGAATTGGATAATTGAGTAACACCAATTAACTTCTTTTAAATGGTTAAAGTGCCGTTATTCTCTATACTAACTACTACAATCATAAGACGAATCATTGTTCTTAAAATTGAATGTTGTTTCACGCGCAATTTTGGTATCACTGTATTTGTGGTCTGTATCAGTTTGAAATATTTGTTTTTATTGAATATTATTGACAGCCTCTGAGGAGTGATAGTTGAGCAGGTCGGCTCATAACCCAGAGGCGGGTTCAATTCCCGCGACAAGACAAGTATTTGTGCACAGAAAAAAGCGCAAATACTTGCTCTGTCTGGGTGTTGTGGGACCATGGTTCTCGTAGTTCCTGGGTTCTTATAGACACAGGGAATCCTAGTTAGGGTAGGATCTATGTATGTGATCGTTGGGCATTATTCTTATTAGTATTTAAATGATATGAAATATCATTATAGATCCATCTTATTTATGCAATGTTGTATTATGCTTGTAACTTGTAACTAATCATCTTCTATATTAGCTACAGCTACAGACATGACGTAACCTATAATTATTATTTGACTCATTTAATTGCGACTGCGGTTCAAGGCGAATTAAAGGAAGCAATAATAATTTATACCACATGTCTCGGCTAGAGCTGTTTTGTGCAAGTACCATATTTTTATCTCCAAATATACGTACGTTTTTTACTAGGTGGTAGGACTTTATTGCAAAGTTCGTCTAGGTAGGTACCACCGCTTTGCCAGTTATTCTGCCGCCAAGCAGTAGTGCGCAAGCACTGCTGTGTTCCGGTTTGAAGGGCACTGTAGCTAGTGAAATTACTGGGCAAATGAGACTTTATGATCTGATCTCACAGTTTAGTAATCTTATTACTAGATTGTGCTGATGTCTCTGGATGACGTGCGCAGTGCAGTGTCACGCGAACCTCTATACTTTAGAGTTTCGAGTGACACTGCAGCTGATATGGGCAGCCGTGTCGTTTAACATCAGGCGAACGGCTAGCTCGTCACGTCATTCCTTAACATAAAAAAAAAAAAAAAAAAAAAAAACGTGACTTAATTCAGCTGTATATTTCGTTGTTATAATAATAACGCCCAACGATCACATACATAGATCCTGGACTCATAAGATTCCCTGTATCTAGGGAACCAGGAACTACGACCCAGAATCAGAACAAGTATTTGCGCTTTTTTCTGTGCATGTGTCTGTTGTCTCCTGTCGCAATCGAACCCGCCACCTCTGGGTTATGAGCCAAGCCGTCATACAATATTATGCAATAATGATAAATATGTGTATATTAGTTATTTTTAATTACTTTGTGGTATTTGGTTAATTAATGTTATAAAATGTTACCATATTGTGCAATGTTGCTATGCGACCTGCTCAACCACCATACCACAGAGGCTTTCAAATTAATATGTTTATTATATTTCATTCATTCATTTCACTAGGTGGTAGAACTTTGTTGCAAAGTTCGTCTAGGTAGGTACCACCGCTTTGCCAGTTATTCTACCGCCAAGCAGTAGTGTGCAAGCACTACTGTGTTCTGGTTTGAAGGGCACTGTAGCTAGTGAAATTACTGGGCAATTGAGACTTTATGATCTGATCTCACAGTCGAGTAATGTTATTACCAGACTGTGCTGATGTCTCAGGATGATGTGCGCAGTGCAGTGTCGCTTGTAACTCTATGTTTTAGGGTTCCGAGTGACACTGTTCTGTTATGGGCGGCCGTGGCGCTTAACATCAGGTGAACGACTAGCTCGTCACATCATTCAATAACATTAAAAAAAAAATAAAAAAATTCATCTACTAGTAGATGAAATATAATAAACATACAGAACTATATTTCATCTACCAGTAGATTATAGCCCGGCCGATAGATGGAGCTAAACTTAAGTTTTACTTCAGTCGTGTGGTCTTTAGACACACTCGTTTTTTTAAATAAGTTATATTGTCCTAAAATTCTAGTCCTACCACAGTACTACAATCTATCACTGAAATATAGTTCTGTTCATCTACTAGTAGATGAAATATAATATACATACAGAACTATTGAGACGTCATACTGGTGACAGTGATATGGACATACTAACATAATAACACAAATTTTTAACTTTGTTACGTTGACATTGGAGATCTACGTGAACCAACTTAAACTTCCTTTCGCCTCCCCAAGTCAAGCGTGCATAAAGAAGTTTTCTTCAATATATCGATTTAACATTATTTTATTGGGATTACATAATGTATACATATATGATTAAATTTAATAATATACATATACTTACTATTAAGATAATTTTCTGAACGGGACTTAAGCATCATATTCTTTATAAAAGTGCTATAGAACAAAATTTTAGGGGATACACCCACAAAACGTACGTGACGTCATGATGAGATGATGCAACAAGTCTACTTTTATGAAATGTAGGACGTGCAAGGAAAGTCGATATGGTAATGCTTTTATTCAGCGACGAATACCCAAACTACAAACAGCTTCTTTTTGCTCTCTCTCTCTCTCTCTCTCTCTCTCTCTCTCTCTCTCTCTCTCTCTCTCTCTCTTAGACTTTATGCTGTTGGACCAACATAGGTATAGCACAAGAAATTGTGTACAATAAACAGTTAAAGATCTAACGAACATAAATGTACGTATACGTAGATTTATGACGCCATCGTATGAGAGTACGCGTTTGTCACGGTCTGTGATCTCTGACCCGAATTGGCACTAAACAATAAAGGAATTAGGTCTGTTTTCATGTTAAATTATTCACGTCCGCTTAATAAAACTCGTATCTTTATTTGGGTACTCACAGGACATCAGGCTAATTGTAGGTACTTTTTGTAGTGGTTAAACTTTTCATCTGAAACAGGGAATTCAAAATTGTCATTCATTTATTTTTGCCGTGAGGTGACCGGCAGAATAGAATAGTCCCTACCTCTTTCTTACCGAGGTGTCGTAAAAGGCGACTAAGGTAAATGACGATAAAAATCTTACACCCGTCGACCGAAAGATGGCGGTATAACCATCTCCAGACAGGCGGAACTGACAAAATACAACAGGCCGGTGACGGGCAGCAGCGTCACCGGTACAAGCAGTTGCGCTCTGCGATCGCCAACCCGCATGCCCAGCGTGGCGATTATGGGCAAATCCTCCCTTTGGGAGAGGCCTATGTCCAGCAGTGGACTAATATAGGCTGATGATGATGATGATTCATTTATTTAGCACTGGTATTTGTTTTAATGAAGCTATGATAATCGCACATTTCGAGGTTATTGTAATATTATCTAATAAAATGATTAAATCAAAATGTTGTGATTACATGTACTTCTTATCTAACATGATCTCGATACTTAATATTGAATTTACCCCTTAATTAAAAGTTGTTCCTTTTCAAATTAGTTAATTGTATTTATTTTAGTCATAAACAACAATCATCCGTCATTAGGGTCCACGATCTATGTATGTGATCGTTGGACGTTATTATTATTATTATTTGATCGGCCCAAATAATTATGTTGTCATCAAAACACAAGTATATAAAATAGCCTATTTCGAAACAAAAACCAACACGGCGTAACCAGATGGTTCAAGCCTCATAAAAATCACGTATACCGTCCTAAATGTTGACCTATTGATATAGGTCAATGTCCCGTTCTCTACACCTTCATTATACTTGTGTAAATCCTACTATTATAAACGCGATAGTTTGTAGTCTGAATGTATTTATTTATTTATTGAACACCAGCATAATGTACACTATTACAATAATAAAACAAACATTACATTACCTTAAGGCTAAGTGTCATTATAATTATAGGTGAAGACTGCATGCAAGTAAATTAGCGAGTGCTTAAAAAATAAAACAAATTTATGTTTAGTAAAATAATTATAAATAATATTAAAAGAGTGATAAAAAAATTATTATAAATTTACGAATTAAAATGTTTTAAAATTGAAATAAAACATTTTAAAAAACATAAAACATTACAGATAAAAAATATATTCAGATGGATTTTATTATTTTATATGGATGTTTGTTACTCTTTTACGCAAAAACTGCTGATGGATTCTAATGAAACTTGGAATGCAAATCAAATAGCTTATACGCTGTGTAGGTAGATGGCGGTATTATAATGAGAATGTACATAATGTGAAGGTAGGGGATAATAAATCAGTTTATGCATGTCACTCGGTAATCTCAATTCACTCCCTCGTCCCTCATAGTTTTACATGGCGCAGACGGTAGGATACGAACCTACGCTCCCAAAGAGAATCTGATTTCCAATCAGATCAACACATAGGATACTTTTACCCGCGGGGGAAACTGCGGGCGCAACTAGTACACTATAAATTAAAATAATATTATGCAACGTCAACTTTTACTGATGACAAAACGAAAAAGAACTGGGCGTTCGATTTCCATTATGAATTGACCTTTATTTAGATACTGTGTCTCTTGAATGTCGAAGAAAAATGTCTACGTGCGAATTCGAATGAATACAGAATATTGGCTTGAGGTCGCGCGACATTTTGGTGTGAAGTCTGCCGTACAAGTAGGTAAGTATTTATGTCGTACAATGTCTCTCCATGGCCCACGATTTATGGTGCCATGGCATTTATGGACACAATGAAACCCGTACATATAGACGCGGTAAATATAACGTAGTCAGGAAATGCCGGCGACCCCAACAATCGTGTTCATGAGAGCGTTGTGTTGATTTTTATATTGATTTTGTGATTGACATGATGTTGACTTTTGTTCTTTTGTCACGGCCTTTTCTATAGTCACATATTGCTATGGCTTTTGTATATTTGTAAAGCCAAATGAAGTTTTCAGCTATATAACAAATGATCATTATAAATTTACCTAAGTGTAAAGTAAAAAATCTGCAACAATGAATTTTGCCAGATTTTATTTGCATAAGCTTACGGTAATTTGGGTGGTTGAATAACCTACATTCCCTAACAAAGTATGTTAGTACGTATGTATACTGTGGTCCAGGCCACACGCGAATCGCGCGAATTCTAAATATTTACCATACTGCACTATACCCACTGGCTCTCAAAATAAACGCAATCCAAACACTGCTAGTAAAGGTTTTATGTAAAAAATAGTTCATACAAATTCGATATAACGTCAATGTGACAAGGCAAAAATTCTTCTCTTTTTCTAAAAATGCTTCTTATGGTTTTTTGTTAAACTGGGGTATCAATTTCGGCCATTTTTTATTCCTATGGCTGTAATATTCGTGTCAGCGCCATCTATCCATGATTTAAGAACTTTGGCAAGTAAAACACTGCTGTCAAAATTTCCCTCAATACATACTTTTTTGGTACCTACCTATTACCATCATCATTTTGATTTTGGACATATCCTCGGTGTAAAATAACGTGTTATTTAGGTACTGCTAGAGTCACTCGACGGTATTACCCACGATGGCTGCAATTACCTGTAATTTTCGCGACAAGACCTTCACAGGATTATCCAATGCAGCTCACCACAACACGAGGGAAACACCGCTTAAAATACGGGTCGTCGACGTCAGCGCCATCCAGTGAAATCAAGTTGAAGAATTCTAGAATATTTATCGGCGTTTTTTATTTATTCTGAGATCGTATTACTTCACACGATCAATTTGACATTCGTTATATCTATTGATGTTAGAAGTTACAAAGTCCTTTGGTCTTCTTTAGATTCTCTATGGGCATAGAATATAATAATACTCCAACGCAAACTATGGCATAGAACAAATTGTAAGTATTTACTATACCTTACACAAGATTTACTCCGAAAAGACGTAGGTATACATAAAAAGCGATTCTTGCTACCACGCAATAAAATGCAATGTATGCAAAAATAAATTGAGCAGTGTGGTGTTGAGACCGGGGCTGGTGCATTTGGACGGTCATCGCGGCATCATACAGTCCAAATGATTTTTGTAGTAGGTAGTGTTAAGTTGCGTCCAAGTCGTTGTTCCACCGAGCGGAGGCCAGCCTACGCTGTGTCTTCTGCCTTGTGGTCGCTACTCGTCTAAAAAAATTAAACTTTCTGAAACTTAGCATTTCCACTTGTTTTTATTTTAAGACATGATTTCCATATACATAGCTGAGGCCTGTGCTAAGGGATTTCAGGGGGGTAATAAGTTTACACATAATACATTTGTGTTAACCCCCAAATGCTATTCTATTTTTTTATTACAAGAAAACTTGCATAAAATTAACCAAGCTGCTTGAGCGATTAAAGACATCGACATCTTTGGAAACTGCTTTTACTTCAAGAATTCTTGGAGAAACAAATTGAAATCTTCTTCACAATTAAAACTCACTTTAATCGTTTTCCAAACATGTAGCGAACAACTACGGTAATTACAAACGTTTAAAATGAGGCACGTAGCTTTTACAGAGTTGGAGTGAGGTGTGGGCCGAAAGGGTCACTGCCCACATCTTTTGACAGTGGCTGCCTTGTGCGTGTTTATAATGCCTGCGAATAAATCATGGAGTTCTCGTCAGACTTCTAACATTTGCATTTAAAACGCGATTTTCATAGTAACTGCTATCATAGATTCTTAGCATACTTTGTATAGTTTTTTGGTTCGTTAGCAATGTAAATGGATATAAGAAAACTTATGTATGTAGCACTTACCTATTAAATTAAAATTACATCAAATATTCTATCCTATTTCTTATACCCAATGTGCTTAAGACCGCACGACTGAAGTAAAACTTCTTTAGGTCCACTTATCGGACGGTATAACTTGGTTTTCGGTTTAATGTTAATGTCGCCATCTTTACAGTGGTAAATTCTCATTTTACCGGGCATACCAACATAATAATACAGGTTTTAAATAATTTTTAGCTTTATGTTGACAATGGAGATTTACGTGAACCAATAATTTTCAATTTCCGTTCGCCTCATTACGCATTCACCAGCTCACCCCCCAAGTCAAGCGTGCGTAAAGAATTTTACTTCAATATAATTCTTATTCTTATGTTATTATATCATTTACATTATCAGTATTTAGTTAGAGGCTCTAAAGGTCATGTTGTCGTCTTTTAAGCCTTGCATACATCCCTGTTTGTTTCTTCGACAATGTGACGTCGCAGTTTGTGCCATAGAACTGGTTCCTCTGGTTATGTGCAGATGCCAGCCGACTGCCACCTGGCAACCACAATTTTTTATTAGTAGTTAGGTGGGTAAACATCTTGCAAATGCAGCAGTAAGTTGCTACCAGTCCATTCTTAGGTTTACATAGGTATGTATGGATCAATAGATAATCTAAAATTCCATAATATAATTTTCTGTATTTTGATCAGATCAATCACGGTCATCCAATGTTCCATTGCTGAACATGGACCTCTCCTGAATCATGACTAATGCCAACCAATTAGTCCTATCTTCAAACTCCAACACGAAACTACTAATATACTCATCACCATAGTAGATATACAACACAATAAATTATACATCTATTTACTTTTAGAACAAATCCTACAAGACAAACTCATCGCAACTTGTACACAGTATACTGGATTGTACCTGAATAAAGACTTCTTCTTAATTGACGCTGTCAGAGGCCTTTGGGTGGCCTAAAAATTCCGACACCACGCCTAACCATTTGCCTACACGACAAGAAGAATTGACTCTATCCAGATTATATATCCTATTAATAATACGGCTTAGATCACATTTGCCAGATCACACTTTTGTCATAAATCAGAATTCTAATGTCATGTCCACATATTTTTACGTTATTATTTTTCGCGCAGTTGTCTAGAAGAGATCGCTATGAGCGAAGACCGCCCTTTGCTACACTTCTGTTGATTTCACTCAATGATTTGTGATGTGGTGTTTTAATAAAGAGTTTATCTATCTATCTTATATTATGCTTCACTCTCAAAGGAAGATCGTGATCCATTTTTGTTTTGCTGCTCTTTGGCACTCTTTAGTACTTACTTAATCTTATCATTCGCGCTGTTCTGTACGAAAATAGGTACACCATCTCTCGCTTGACGTAATTTTGAACTTGTAGGTTTGAACTTGGTCAAAGGATACTCCTTTGACCAATGTTAAGAGAAAATAAAAATATTCTGTGGTTGTAGTCTTCACAGCTTACTCACTGCATGAGTCGACCTACATTGCACCACGGAGCAATCGATTAAGGAATATAGTGGTTCATCATCATCATCATCATCATCAGCCTGTGTTAGTCCACTGCTGGACATAGGCCTCTCCCAAGGTACGCCATTGAGCCCGGTCTTCAGCTCTTCTCATCCAATGACTAATATAGTGGTTAGGCAACTTAATTCATAGTTAAATCCATTGTTAATTGTTTGCGTAATCTTATACTGAGTAATTTCATTTCATTCATTGCATTGCCTTTCCTACAGACTTATGATGAGCGAAAATATTGCCAGTTGCCTACAATTGTTTGTGCTATTATTTGTTCTTGTTTTAAAAATGTTTAAGTTTGGTTATTCTCTGAAGTTTGTGATGTCATGACTATGGGTTCCGCCTGAAAATCTGTTATTTAAGGTCACGCGTTGACCTTATTCACATGCTGAGTTGGGACAACGTTACATTGTTATTTTATCTCTACTCTATATGCTGTATGTCTCTGACATTGTAATGTAATGTAGTGTGATGTACGAAATTACTCCCTACTCTGACGATGTCCGTCTAATGCCTACATATAATAAAATTAAGCATTCCCAATCGAAATTATGATTTATTTGATACTAACACGTAGGTTCAATGATAATTATTTTGATTGGAATATAATACCATTTTGTTCGGTTTTTCTTTTTTTATTGTTTGATAGGCTTGCGTTTTACCACTATCGTACTTAATGGTAAGTGACGATGTGGTCTAGGGTTAACACGCTTGCCTAGAAGAAAACTACCGGTCCGGTTTTAATAAGTGGGGGTTTTTAATAACAAACAAGTTTTTTTTTTATTATGAGCTTCAAAAGTATAAGTAAAAAAGTATGAAGCACTTACCTATAGGAAGGGATTTCACACTGTTTATTTCTAAATTTTAAGCCAATTTGTTCGTTTCTTTTAGGACATTCTGTATACCTTCCCACCTTGAAGCAGCCAGGTGGTCGCTACTTCGAGTTCGCAAAAATCATTCAAGTGCCTTTAAAAAAATAGTGTAAGGAACAGGTGTGCCGCGGACACCTCTATTTTTACGATTACTTAATAAAAATATTGTTGTTAAGACATCTGGTCGATGACATAATCTCACGAGCTTGATTGTACGTATCTACCTATTTTTGCGTAGATTTTTTAGTATATATAATAGTACTATTTGTCTATTTTCTCTAGGTTTTAGGTGCAGTGGTATTTTATTTAGGTCACAGGGGTATGGTGTTAGGACTTTCGTATAATTAAACACAGAGCAGATTAAGTAAAAATGTGCGTATATTTTTTTGGGATGAAATGTAGGTATCAAAGGAAACAAAAATTTTTTTTATATTGTTTGCGTTGTTTGATTGTTTAAAATAATCTTTTATATCTTATCAATATTGCACTATACCGTATTAAACCTTCTACCGTTCGATATTTTGATGTCAAGATATCAAAGTATCTCATCATCATCAGCTTATGTTTTTTTTTGTTTGTTTTGACTCCACACTTTTGTGTATTTAGCCAGTGTCAAGTAATTAGTAATTACTCAAATAAATGATATTTCAAGCAGATGTGTCAAGTCACAAGTCAAGTCAAAGTCTAGTCGTACTCCTAGTAAAGTGGTGGCAACTTTTCTAGAAGCTTCTATGGAGTTTTGGAAACAACACGAAAAGAAACGTTTCACCATCATTATACCACTTTCCCACACTCATGTGTAATCCAGCACTTAACGAATAAAACGCCACCAAATTTTTGCACTAACACTGAAATTAACATAAGTTTTGGAAAATAATACAATGCGGTGAAGCGATCTTTTTCATTTTCCCGCCGAAGTTGTCAGCTTATATTATTAGTCCACTGCTGGATATAAACCTCTATCAATCAAGGCACTGTGCTGAGCTTGGTTTTCGGAATAAAAAACCTTTTTGCTCACATCGCTTCCTTTGGTTTTTAATCCAATTATATGACAGGTTTTTATCTCAAAGACTAACGCTTTGTCATAGGCGGCCCGACTTCCTCAATCAGAACGGAATTTATGTAAAATAAAAAACAATTTGTACTTTGGAGTTCCCCGCAAACGCTGCGCAAGCGTCGACTATATACTTTATCCATAATTCTATACAAATAACTGTAATAGTCTGTCTGTCTATTTGTTCCCTTTTTCATGACTAAACGGCTCAACAGGTTTTGATATAATTTGGTATGTAGATAGTTAGAGCCTTGAGAAAGGGCAAAACATACTTTTAGTCCCGATAAACCGCGAGCAGCAGCTGTAGTTCAATAATAGTCTACAACATTCATATGGAAATATTAACAGACACACGTAAATTTATTAATCACGATTCAACTCAGTGATTTGAAAAACATACTTACGTAACGCAAAGAGAACTCGCGTAGTAAGGAGATCCGTTTATACATCAAACATGAAATATAGACAACACAACAAAAAAATTAGTTTTGGTGGTTTACTTTCTTTACGTCATCAAAAGCTCAAATAATATCAGACTATCCCGTTTCATTGTGGAAACACCATAACAAAATAATTTATAAAAAAAATAATGACGTGAAATAAATTCCATTGAAGGGCCTGTAGTGTGATACTGTAGTTATAATATACGTATAATATATGTAGTTATTTAAAATAAATAAATACTTCAAAGTTCAATACGTTTTGTACCTATAACTGTCTTTTTCACGATTTGAAACCTGATCTTAAGACCACGTCTAATTACAGCCACCTAGTCTATCTTTCTTCTATTTTATAAATATATATAACTCAAAGGTGACTGACTGACTGACTGACTGACTCACATAATGATCTATCAACGCACAGCCCAAACCACTGGACGGATCGGGCTGAAATTTGGCATGCAGGTAGATGTTAAAACGTAGGCATCCGCTAAGAAAGGATTTTTCGACATTCCACCCTTAAGAGGGTGAAATGGGTGGTTGAATTATTTTCTCATAGGCCACGCCGCGGGCGAAGCTGCGGGCAGAAGCTCGTTCCATATGTGTGTGAATTAAAGGTGTAATTTTTCGTAAGATAACCAGACCATAAAAGGAAACCCAAAATCAACAAACAAGTAACAAACGTCATTGAGCTTACGCTTTTCTCATTCAAATAATTATAAACATAGGAATACACCTTAATGAGTAGAGTCAAAGAAGATTTCAAACATCCGAATGGGCGGAACATTACTTTCGAAAAAAATTTTACTAGTACACATAATATATTCGAAGAATAAAAAAATAATAGCGTAGGTATGTTTACCTACCCACTAGTTTAAAGAGTTGATTTTCTATTGTTTTTCATTAAATGAGGATGTTCGCAGTGAAAAGCTAAATAAAAGCGTGTCTAGTTTGTTTAGAGTTCATTTTCTATTGTTTTCGAGCTTCCTAAACGCAAACTGACTATTTAAAGAAAACCGTTGTTTAGAGTCGGCTCGGCTGGGGGCTATTGCTATTGCTATTCAAACCATGGAAACGTTTTACGACTCGCTTCATTCAAGGCGACCCTAGTTCGTAGAGCCATTAATAGCTGTCACATTGTAATCCGCTGCGTCAATTGTTCCCGATTGTATAATATTGAAATTCGGTCCATAGTAACCATTACTTACAGCGTGTTTTTCAACTATTGTTTTTGTCTACATAACTAAATGATAATAATAAGTCTCGCTTGATCGTCATACTTAGATAATTTTTCCCTCGAATTTTTAGTGTGCCCGAAAACATTTTGCCTACAAATATTTCCGAATATACAAGCTTTGATACATCTCACGGAAATAATCTTCTTTCTCCCATATTATGTTTGGATCAAAATTAAATTAGTAGTAAAGTATTTTCTATACTTTGCCATCTATTACCATTGGCACAAGCTAATTGTTTTGTACATTAAAATTATTTCTAAAACACAAAAACGTTAACTTTTCGATTGTACTATATTACCCAGTGTTTTATTACTTATCCTCGTTTTGTGTTCTAATTGATTGTTTCATTAAATCATTGTTGGAGCATTCTTTTGCTTGGGCGATTCGATTTGCTTTTGTGTTGTTTTGTTTGTTTTTGTGAAGGCCAAGTTTTTATAATACTCAATGTAAAAAGTAAGACGCATAATAAAGTCGTTCTTACTTAAGTACCTACCTGCGGTATTTACCTGCCGTAGTCTTCTTAATTCACTGCTAAGGTGGTAGGACTTTTCTGCGTTTTAACGGCCCTTCCGCCCGGTGACGCTGTAATAAAGGTTGAACGGCATTAGCCCATTTAAAAAAAGGATTTTTGCATAGTTCGTCTAGGTAGTTACCACTGCCCTGCTAGTTATTCTGCCGCGAAGCAGTACGTTCCGGTTTGAAGGACACATAGCTAGGGACATTACTGGGCAAATAAGACTATGACCTGATCTCACAGTCTAATAATATTATTAATAACATCGCAGTGCAGTGTCATGTGCAATTAGTTGCCTCCAACAATTAACGGCTAGGCGCCTTATGCGCAACCCTCCCACCCGGTGACGCTGCAAAGGTCGATTAAGAGAGTTGGAGAAAGACCAACAACATTACTCAGTTTAAAAAAAAACTGCTATCTACATTTTCATGAACAGTGTTGGGAATCAACAAAAGTTAATTTCCTATTTATTTTATGATCAAATGCTTATTCAGCTTACATCGATTCTAAAGCATACAAAAAGCCACTTAAGACTTAAACATAACAGTTAAAATTTGTAACAGTTAACATACATATTTTTCACATGTATTAAAGTTTGAGTATAAAACTGCAAATGTTAGAATAGAGGGACGGTTGAAAACACAGATACTATAAAAAAAAGTTTTTTATAGTATCTGTGTTTGAAGATCTAATCAATAAATTCTCGATTGCTTTCGAGTTATACGCCATTGAAAACTATATTGAAAACTATACTGAATGACAAAAGCGAAACCTTATTAGGTAAATGAAAAAGCTATATCAATATTTTTTTGTTTGACCACGTCCTGCGCAGCAGCTGGATTTCAATCATTCGCCTTAACTGAAGGTAATAGGGTTTAAATTTGAAGGAACATTAATTTACACTAACCACAGTACATCCCGATATATATCTAAGGAAATGTCAACCGCAATTCGTCCAGTACGTAGTTACCACGTAGGTACCTAGTACCTACTACATACTTCCTTTACAATTTCCGATTGTCTCTGAGGCATGATTGTTTTAATTTTAATTAATAAAACACAGGTTTTATTTAATAATTCCTAATTCACAGATGCGAAACGTAGTCGGAGGCACCCCTCCGACTACGTTTCGCATCGGCAATCAGTGATCGTCTAAAGTCGTAACTTATTCGTTAGTAATAATAATAATAACGTCCAACTATCACATACATAAGTCCTAGACCCTAACTAGGATCCCTTGTATCAAGGGACCCAGAAACTACGAGGATCATGGTCCCAAAATACTTAGGTCCGTATTACAGAACGGTGCTCAGTCATCGATCGGTGCTCAAGCATAGATTTCATTCAATACTTGATCATTTTATGAATGAAATCTTTGCTGGAGCACCGATCGATGACTGAGCATCGTTCTGTAATACGGACCAGACTCAGAACAACTTATTACGCATCTGTTTCCGGCATAAAAGGAAAAATTCCGGGGAAACCGCGCGGAGCGCCTCTGTTATATAGGTACTTGGGTATTGATGTTTAGTTTGAAAGACCTCAACCAGAAAACTAAGATATCTTAATCACGGATTTTGGTTTCAACAAATTGCCTCAGATCGCCTCATTTGCCATCATAAATTAAACTTTGCTATTACACAAGCAATATTTCGTTTCATACTTCCTCTAGCTTACAACACGAAAGCAGAGCTAGACTGGATTAGAACCAGTCTAGGTACTCGCATAGGTTGTCTAACCACGCCTGTGCAATGCCTAGGCTATACACCTACATTAGTTGACTTTAGAGACAGTGGAGCTACGATGAGAGCCATTATGGAGAAGTACTTCTCGGTCATTCATTCCAATTCTCTTCCGTCCCTTTCTTACACATTCTAAAATCAACACAGTGAACGAAAGAGACTTATTATATGCGTGGCCAATGGGATCCAGGTTGGCGACAATATAGTTCGTACGTTCTACTAGGAAGTATGTACATATTTGCAATTTGCATATGTTATAGGGCTACAAGCTGTACCATTTATTTTATAGCTTGAAGATAGATAAAACACTGCAGATTATTAAAATAATTATCCAGCACTGGAGTTTTTTCGAATCAAGAATACGCATTGAAGTCATATTATAACTTGATACATAAATAACGGGATAAATTGGTTGGTAAGACGTAATTACGTATATAAGTATGTATACAAGCATGACTTTTGTTGGATTCCATAAGAATTTGAGTTGATTGAAATATAAGCTTTGCGTTATCGATGATCCTGATTATCATACGTACTGCTCGATTATCGATAAATAATTCGTATGCAGAATCGATATAGCAATTGTAACGTGAACTCTGGAATGTCCATCACTGGCCATCGGCCAGTGACCCGAGCCATCTGTTTCGATGCTTTTACTTTTGTTCGATTAGTGCGGCATTATTGAATCATCTATTCACACATTTTGTCTATGAACTGTAGACAAAAGTTTATGCAGAATGCATGCATACTGTAGCTATTGGTAGTAACCCTACCAACTCTGTCTCTCAACTCTCAACCCTGTCAACTCTGAACTGTTAGGTTGTGGATTCGATTTCCACCCAAGACAAACATTTGTGATAAACATCGATGTTTTTTCTGTGTGTTATACATATTGTATTCTGTGTATGTATTTACAAAAAAGTATTTAAGTATTGTATCAGTTATCTGGCTACCATAGTACAAACTTTGCTTAGTTTGGGGCTAGATGGCGTTGTGTGTAATGTCCACAAATATTTATTAATATCATTATTATCTCAAAGTATTAATTATCAAAATGGATCGTCACATAAGAGTAACTTTTCTCGCATCTCTTCGCGTCATGAATCTTTTGTTTAGTCTGCATGGCAGGGATAAACACAAATTCGTGCTGATAGTGTAGCGCGGATAGTGTTTGCGAGCGTACCTACATCAGAATTATCTTAGATAACTGATTTGAAACAAGAGATGTGCAATAATCCAGGCCTGTCTTTATTTAAAGTCATTAATTTTAAATGTTATACCTACATAGTTCTATGCAAATTTCATTGTTATTAAATCGTAGGCTATAAGATCTTGACAAAGCAATGCCTAACAGTATTTTCGTGTCAATAGTTAACCCAAACTAGGATTTCCTTTGTTGGTTCAAGTTCACGTAGGAGTACGTCTAGTTTTGTAAAGGTGTCCCCCCCACTGGCGCAGAGGCCCGGAAGGGCCTACCGCTGGGGCGAGATGGTTAATGCAATGGCGACACCATCTCGCCCATCCCGGCGGTGGACGGATAACGGGGGGTTTAGTGGGTTCGAGTCCCACATACGCGGGAAGTGCGAGAGAAATTCCCCAATCAAAAAAATGATTACGTCTAGTTTGTAGGATCCAGATAGTATGGGATGGGCTGTTGAACCTATTTAACTGGTTTCAACTAATATTTTTATTCTTTTGTTGCAGGTTTACAACAACAAAAGTCACTGGCTGGCTGAACGTGGTCACAGGTGTGTATCTACTACTATGTATACAATTCATATATATTTTGACAGCCTCTGTGGTGTGGTGGTGGAAGGTCAGTTCATAAGCCGGAGGCGGTGGGTTCGATTCCCGCGACAGAAAAATTATTTATTCACAGAAATAAAAGCGCAAATGTATACTGATTCTGAGTCTGGGTGCTGTGGGACCACGGTCTTCGTAGTTCCTGGGTCCCTAGACACAGGGAATCCTAGTTGGGGGTCCAGGATCTATGTATGTGATTGTTTAGCGTTATTATTATTATTTGTTATTATAAGTAATTATTGCAGTAGGCCGTGTGTGTCAGAGAAACCTATTAACTTTGGTGGAACCCGAATTTAAATACGAAGATTGAACGTTCAATATGCGGGTTGATAACGAATGGTACCCTATATAGGAATGGATTATAGAAAAAAAAACGAGTGTGCTTTAGACCACACGACTGAAGTAAAACTTTTTTAATGTTAATGTCGCCATCTTGACAATTCTATATTTTCAACTTCAACTTATTTATCTATGGCATCTGCGGGGTTGCCAAAATTTTCGCCATGTCGCGTGGATTGTATATTGTTATTTTACTGGACATACCAACATAATAATACAAAATTACTTCGTTATGTTGACAATGGAGATCTACGTGAACCAACTTCAACCTCCGTTAGCCTCGCATTCACAAGCTTACTCCCCAAGTCAAGCGTGCGTAAAGAAGTTTAACTTCATAAAAATCGAATCCTACCCCAGTATAAAGTGAAACGTAGTCTGTGGCCGTGTAATCCGCGGCGGTCGGTGTCAGAATAGGAACATCATCTTCTCGTAGGTGATGAAAGAGCCGGCTAAGGAAATATCCAGAGAACAGGCAGCAGTTATCCTCGGTATATATTAAAATCTGCGATCACCAAGCCGCCTGCCAAGCGTAGTGGTTATGATTTTTATATACTCTTTTCTTTTCTGGTCTAATTAATTATTATTATATGTGTGCAGTGGCGTTTAATAGGGAGGACCGTGTTCAGCAGAGAACATCTTCCGACTGTTCATGGGTATGCAGTCGATTCGTTTGTGAAGCTTTTACGCCCTAACGGCTGGTCCGATTTAGATAAACTTGTTAACAGGTTGTTGACCCTAGACCACGACCAACATGAGCAATAGGCTACCTACTTTAAATTCCGTAAAATGTAATATTTCCGCGGGTAAATAAAGGTGAAAATACGGGCCGTTTTAGAATACCTGTAGCCTTATTTATAAATAAGTAATGTGGTATGTACCTACTAGTTGCGAGCTAAATTTAGTGGAAACTCCGTAAAGCCAGATAAATTCCTACAAATTTAGATTATTATGCAGATATTATAATTATTATCTTGCGATACAAAAATCGATTGAAAACTGCGTATTCCCCGTGAAATAAATCCAGCGTTCAGTACTTAGTTTCATGTTAAATATACTTACTAAATTTGCAGCAATTCTTAACGAATTTTTAATAGGTATGTTTTTCTGTCTTAATGACACCTATATAGTTGTGGTTTCATTACGTCATTTCATTGGTTAGCGGTTAGAGTAGACTTGCAAAGAATGAGAGCATTGTAAAAACCGACATTCCGACCTATTCACAAAGTATCTTTTCATTAATCTGGGTACCTATATCCTTCCGGGGCGAGACGGTGAATGCTAGCACGCCCTATCTCGCCCCATCCCTGGATCACGTGGGGGTTTTAGTGGGTTCGAGTCCCACATGCCCCCTGCCATCACCCCCGTGGTGTCAGGGAAGTGCGAGGGCATTTTCCCCCTCAAAAAAGGTACCTGTATCCTCATAGTCCATATCTGCACGTATTATGTCGTCAGTGTAGCATCATCAATGTATTGTATGAACAGTGAATTAACTTAATACAAAACAACGTTAACTACAAACACATACAATGTTGCTGATGGTTTTAAAAACTGATTAGAGTGAAATAAATAAGTAATTCTTTATAAATAGTAATAGTTTTCTAAACTCTAAACAAAAATAAATTTTACATCTAAATAGTAATGATTTACTAAAGTTTTATAAACTTGACGTCTTTCTTCGTCGTTCCTATCTCATAGGAGGTGACACTTTATGCCGAAACAAATCTTATTCGCTGGTATAAATCTTGTTAACTGATTCCAAATTCCATCGAGCCCACCAATGTCGATTGTATGCAAAATAAATCATTTATCTAACTGGCAATCCGCATAATGTTCGACGCGATATAATTCGCTTTCGGTATTGTTGTCGGCTAATTTATGGGTGGATTAATTTACAAGGAACCGTTGACGCAATTACATAATGATGATGCGACGCGAGAAATAATTATACTGTTGAATTAATCGGTTTTGGTGCATATTTTAATACTTGCAACATTTTGGTCAAAATCATTTGCAATACAAAACAGCAATAAATGCATAACAAACCGTACATTTAGATAATTAAAATAATATAATTTTATCTAAAAAACTAAACTATACCAAAGAACTTAAAATAAATAAAACTAAAAATTAAAAATAAACCGTTGTTCGAGGGGAAAGTTCCCAGAATGCTGGCAGCATTACCACGTTGAATGGCAATGCTTATTTTTTGTGCAAAAGCCAGCATGCTGGTCACCTGATGCTTCCACCAAACGTTTGGACAAGTCCCTATATGATGACATGGCAGCCGGCCCCCACGGATCCATTGTCTCCACCCCAAACGGCACAAACATGTAGGCCTTGTCAAGGAGTGCATGTTTGTGTCGTTTGAGGTTTGCGGCATTGGCGGCGGCTTGGACTGTAGTTAAAGAAAGATGGGACAGAGCCATAGTGTCAACACATGTGGCATCCCACACTAGAGGCCGTTCCATCTTCCAGGCGATGAGGGTCATCCCGTTTAAGGTCTAGTTTAGTTTTGTATTAACGATTATTGAAATAAAAATACTTGAGAAACTACACATTTTATCCATAATTATAGATAATAATAATAATAATAATATATGGAAGTACCTGTACGTATATATCTGTATAGTACAAACATATCGTTTTCTAGAAACGTTATATTATGTAATATAGTAATTATCATCTTGCATACATTAGTTACGAGTTACGAGACAATGCAAACATAAGTAACCATCAATTAGGTATGTTCTATGTATATTAAATACCTAACTCGTTGAGAGGTATCTATTAGGAAGTCAGCCAAAGATCACAGGCCATCAGGTGTGCGCTATATCAAATAACGCAAGGAATTCCCAAAAAATGTCATAGATACTTAATACCTATTAACCATGTATTCTAACATGGTAAAACGTTATCTCCCTAATAATAATTGAAGGTTCTTCCGTATTTTTAAATTATAACAATTAATAAATAACGACTAACGATCACATCATAGATCCTGAACCCTGACTAGGATTCCCTGTATCTATAGTCCTACTAGTCCCACAATACCCAAACAGAACAAGTGTTTGCGCTTTATCCTGCTACGGGAATCGAACGCGCTGCCTCCGGGCTATTAGCCGACCTGCTCAACCATCTCACCACTAAGGCTGTCAAATTATGTATGTGCCATCGTTCTGTAATACGGACCTCAGCTAAGACCCGTCATCAGTCATCGATCAAGCAGAGTACTCAAGCAGAGATTTCATTCATAAAGTGATCAATTATTGAATGAAATCTGCTTGAACACCGATCGATGATGATGATGATCGTTCTATAATACGGAATTACGGACCTTAGAACGCCTGGCGTTCCTGCCGATAGATTCTAAAATCTTTAACGGTGTCGTCTTGGTATAACATGCGCCTTACAAAGAACTGCGTTTTCGAATGATATCCACATGAACGCTATATGGAGCGCCCTGCTTATATCTTATCAAGGTTTCTCCGATGGCACGCCGCAGCTGATAAAGATAGTAGTTGTACAAGTGTAGTGAACACTAGAATACTTTAGACTCACCTGTTTCACGTAATAACTAAAGATAAGCTGTCTGTAGGTGCAACATTGTGGTATTTTAGTATTGCACCTCGTCGTTGTAGGTAACTAAACTTTTAGCATCATCATCATGGTCAGCGTCTATTTGGTCCCTCGCCTCTGTCGCCTGTGTCTACTTTATATTTATATCCCACCTTTACACAATTGAAGGGTTGAGAATAAAAAGGGTTTAACTGTCAAATTGATAGTTTCGAGAAAATTGACTTTAAACGTCAACGGCTTCATTTTAATGTAGAGTGCTTATTAAGTAATAGAAAGGTTTATGTAAGTTTCAGTTGCTTGAAAATGTTTTAATTCTATTTTAAAATACTGAATAAAGTATTAACTCATACAATTACTGTAAAAATATGATATAATAAAATAAATATAATAATATTTTAAGCTAAGCGAACTGTATTCCTGTGATAGATAAACCATTTTTAGACTCAAAATCTCGAGATTTAAGCCTCATTTGGGTATTTAGAGAATGTATTATTGTAGATAATTTCACGCTGAATCCAACGATACCCATAAGTCATTTTGTGAAAAAAATCAGTTAAACCCTTTTTTAATTATTATTAATTATTTTTATTATTATTAATTATTATTATTATCTACTCAAATTTAGAGTACCTATATTGTATTAGAAGTCTACCTAGAATCTAGGACAATAATATAAAAAAACATACAGTATTATTTACTGTCGAATAAGAAACGTACGTATTTAGGTGTTTTCGATCTAATCATGCAAACAATAAAATAACAAACGCCCCTGTGACTGGGTCAGCGCGATAAAAAGGTCCTGGTTTTTAATTTACACTTATTTTACGATTTTAGCACTCGCCTGTACTGTATCACTAATAGTTACTCGTGCAAACAGATGAGTATGTGTGTGTGTGTGCGTGTGTGTGTGTTTGTGTGAATAACACCTATACGAGTACAACCTGTGATAATTAGGTATACATTGCGACAGTGTATCAACTTCAAATTCGTCTCGAGCTCTCAAATTATATAAAATCATACGCTACTCACCCGCTATTTACACGTTTTCCCGCGTAAATTCTAAATTTCCCGGGATATAAATAGCCTATGTTAATTTCGGCAGTATTAATATCACTATCAATCATTATCATTACTATCAATCCATCCGCAAACGTCTCAATCGGTTGTCGTTTTCGGGCGTGAACACCGAACAAACAAACAAACGTACAAACAGACAACGTTTTAATAGTAGAGATAAGGATAATCAGGTTCGATTCCCGCGGCAAGACAAGTATTTGTGCATAGAAAAAAGTGCAAATAATTGTTGAGTCTGGGTGTTGTGAGACCATGGTCCTCGTAGTTCCTGCGAGCCTAGACACAGGGAGTTCAGGATCTATGTAAGTGATCGTTGGGCGTTGTTATTATTATTATTATTATTGCTATTAATCTATTACACCATATTATTAATTTATTATATATTATAACAAACTTACTGGATATTTCGCAACCTAAAATGAAGTACATTACGTGGCGCTGGACCATTTCATCAACTGGTAATCCCCAGACACATATGACGTCATTGCATTGCAATTCGCCTCTCTTAGTCGTATTCATTTAGATCTGTTGTAAGATTCTGTACTGCGTATTATTTATACGACGGCATATTACCTTCGTGTTGGTGATTATCAGGCGACGAATCCAATGCCCTTCATTCAGTGACTAACGCTTGAGTCGCATGAACGGGTTGTAGTATCGAATCGAATTGTGCGCGTGTGCCAGTGTGAAAGTGCCTTAACTTTCTATAACCAGTGAATAGAACTCGAAGTTTTCGTGATATGAGACAGTTATTACAATTTGAGTGTATTTTGGTGTAAGTTTTTTGTAATAAATCTTGTAATATCGTTTGTTTGGGATCGACTTATCTCTTATCGTGAGGCAAGATGTAGGTAGTTTGTTGACTATGCTATTGAGAATGAAACTCGTTATATTTTTGGTGATCACGGAACTTTCATTACAATAAATATGTGTGGACATTTCACACAGCGCCATCTAGCCCCAAACTAAGCAAAGCTTGTACTATGGGAACCAGATAACTGATACAATACTTAGATACTTTTTGTTTGTAAATACATACATAGAATACAATATAACACCCAGAAGAAACATCAATGTTCATCACACAAATGTTTGTCCTGGGTGGGAATCGAAACCACAACCTGCAGTTCAGAAGGCAGGGATACTACCAACTGAGCTACCGGGCCAGTCGACAATGCAACAAAAGTTTTTAAAAAACTCATCAATCAATGATCACTTAGCTAGTCTTACGCTGGTAATATTGAAACCTGTTAAATTATAATAGTAGAGATCAAAATGTGCATTTAAAATCGCAGCAGTTGAGTTGAAAATAAAAAATTTAATTTACACTTGGTCCTATAATAGGTATAACAAATTTAGTCATAGGCCCGTAGTTTTAAATTAAAAGTTTACATACCTAAGTACCTAGAGTACTTATTATTATTACTTAGGTTTTTTTAGAGAAATGTCATTGGTAAATTTGTTTTTGTTATAATTTTTTTTATAATGATTTAATACCTAAAACCATAAATCTAACCATATAGATTGTTTTTATTTGAATAGATTAAGTAACGAGCTAGCCATTTACCTGACATTAAGCGTCACGGCCACGAAATGTATTATTCCATCATATCAGACGAAATATATAATGCTATTTCTGGGTTATAATAATCCCCAGAAACCACTTTTGTTGTGTCATAACAATTGACACAACCTATTAGCATGCAAATAGAATAGACGTGGCATTGTGAAACCTAAAGGAGACCTCCTCAGGCTAAAATAGTAATATAGACGGAACACTTAGATTTAGACCAAAAGAGAACAGTAATTTTTAATTTATAACTAAGGGGAATAGAAAACAAAAATGGAATACTTACCTATAAATCACAGATCATACCATGGGAACGGTTAGACTGGGGGGTGATCCCGAAACAGGAGAAATTTCCATACTAACTAATATGCACATAAACTGCATATTCAAGCTCAAGCAAGTAGTCAAATCCATACAAATTTGTGTTTCTATCTGTTGCAATCAGGTTACGTGATCGCCCAGCAGGGCCAGTACCGTGAGCTCCTAGCGGGAGCCTGAATTCGACCGCGTTTACCTTTGTCTCACTTTTTCTCCAGCTGAGAGAGCAAGACGAAAGTCAAAGCGATCCAGTTCAGGCTCGCGCTAAGAGCTCACAGCACGGGCCCTGGTGTCACTGGAGCATGTATGTGTATAGACTTATAAAAGTAAAGTAGGTACCTTCCGCCAATTTTTATACTAAACTAGCGGCCCGTCCCGGCTTCGCTCGGGTGGACGTTTATTTATTAAACATTTTATAATATACGAAAAACAATGTATCACGCACCGGCGTGTTAGTTTGTCCTGAATTTTTCCTGAATTTTCTTTGCTATAAACCTCACGGAGCCCGAGACCTTTCCAACGAATGCAAAACCGTGGAAATCGGTTCGTGCGTTCTGGAGTTATAGCGTCAGGAAGGAAAACCCGACTTATTTTTATATAGTAGAATGATTTGGTTTTCCGCTTTAATATAGTACGTACTTCTAAGGTAACGAATTCGTCTGTGTTTCCTGAAACTTTTAACCTGGGCGTCTTCAAGGCTAGAGTGGGTTACCTTCTATAATTACGAGCTCCATTTTTGGCCACACCGTCGCTTAACATCAAGCTAAGTCATGAGTAAATTTACAAGCTAAAAACCACTACTGATCGCTGATACCGATTACCGGAGATAGAATACGCTTTGCTATTTAGTATTACTTTTCGCTTCTAGTTCTACACACGTTGCCTGTCGCTTATTCATATTGTCTGAGGAAACATCGCAGATTTTTAAGGTCAACCGGTTTACGTGACATTAACATCCCGAACGACTTATATTATTAGTAGCTGTAACGAGAGCTTATAATCTCTGTTACGCTAAAAAGTTGCAAATATAAAGAGATACAAAGCTGTTTTACAACTTCGCTTTTTGGGTTGTATGAGGAAACTGAGCCGTGAGAAATGATCTTTTTGGGCGCCTGATCAAACTTGGCTGAATCAACACGTGACCAAAATGCTGGGGCCTTACCGCGTAAGTCTGGTGGAGATCGTCATCGTGTTCTCTCTTGCTCGCACTCGTGGACTTGTTAATTGGCACGTGCAGGATGGCATGCGAAGCCGATTCCCAGAACAGTTAGCGGTAGGGGCGCTGGTCGGTTGCCTCGACTTGGTCTATTGCTATTCAACAACTAGGTACCTAATTCAACGTGGCATGGAACGATATCATGCTTATTGAAGTAAAATCTTTACGCACGCTTGACTTGGGGAGTAAGCTGGTGAATACTTAACGAGGCGAACGGAAGTTGCCAGTTGTTGGTTAACGTAGATCTCCATTGTAAACATAAAGAAGTTAGAAATTACTTATAAATTGTATTATTATGTTGGTATGTTCGGTAAAGTGACAGTCAAGATGGCGACATTAACATTAACCAAAGCAAAAACAAAATTATACCGGCCGATAGATGGAGCTAAAGAAGTTTTACTTCAGTCGTGTGGTCTAAAGCACACTCGATTTTTATGTTATATGTTATGCAGCCACAATGTAGCCCACTGCTGGGATGCTAGGATCGTCCGCAAAGATACCTGCAAATTATGCAATATTCGATTAAAGTAGATTATTATTCCATCAACTAAGTAAAACCTATAAAAAACCGATACTAATTGTTTTTTCTCATGTTAATGTCGTAGCTGCGTCATGTTACGTTATGTCAAACAAACAAAAATATCTTAAAAATATGGAAAAATATAGTACAAATCATAGAGGATAATATATTAATATACTTACGTAAGTAATTAAGTACTTATTCATTTCCACGTACATATTTGTAAGTACATATTAAATTTAGACAAAAGCTCCCCACTCATCGGGAATTGATTATAATTATTTTATTAAGCCCCCGACTAAACAGAGTGGTGTTATAAACGTGACGTGTGTGGTTGGCAGGCTAATACACGGCCTACAATAAGTAACTTATGCGCTGTTTTAAAGCTTCAACGCTACGCGAATTTCAAATGAAGGAAAACTCGAAGAAAATTAATGGAATGTTAAATTTGATCCATTACCATCCTTATGAAATACTATACGACTGTTCGTACGTTGAACACAAGGTTCGTCCAGAACTTCATTGAAAGCTTCAAAAAACCTGCAAAGATAACTACATATATAAATGTAGCCTTGATCATCATTACGCCACGCCACTGAGCTCGGTCTTCGGCTCTACTCTTCCAGTTACTGCCAGCTAGCTTGCGTATGTCATCGCTCCATCTTGCCGCAGGGCGTCCTACACTACGTCTGCCGATTCGCGGTCTCCACTCCAGAGCACGTCTACCCCAACGGTTATCTGTTCTTCGACAGATATGACCAGCCCAATGCCACTTCAGCATAGCTAATTTGCTGAGCTATGTCGGTAACGTTAATTCTCTGGCGAATGACTTCGATTCGGATTCGATCCCTCAGTGTTACACCGAGCATAGCGCTCTAGCCTTGATATCCTCCTCTATTTGACTTGGCTCTTGTGAATGCTTTACTATAACGTCGACTTTTTCTGATGATGCATTACTTACATAAAATAAATAAATAGTACCATAAATACCTACATGTTTTATTCTGTATTTAGCCGTTGAACATTTTAAAATGTCATCCACAAAAGCAATTTTATAGTTCAATATCACATGTCTCGGTTAAAGTCACGACGACGGACCGACAGATGGACAATAAAGAGATAAGATTTCACCAGAACAATGCCAGCCAACATCTGCTTCACAACACGTACAAAATACTACGTAGATATGTAAAACATTGTACCATTGATATTGTATACTCACTCAGTGTTTTCTCTTGTTCTATCTTTGCCTATTTCAAACGAGATAGAGAGAAACAAAAGACCAAATAACTATTCTTTCGATACGCAATGTTTATTAATAAGATGGTTAATGTATAAAATGGTAGTACTTAGTTTTATTTACGATGGGTTTTATATGTGTAAACAGATGCTAGTAAGAGGCAGATGTAGAAATATTTTAATCTAATATTTGTATACTATTCCTATACACGTGTATAGTAGGTATGAAGTTTAAAACATGCACTCTTATAATATTTAGAAAACCTTCGTCATATTGTATTGGAACACGCGGGACTGTTTAAGCTAAAAAAAAGTTTTTGAAACTGTTTCTCAATACACTTATGTTACAAGTTGGTAACGTGATCCACCTCATGTTCCTAGGAAATTTCCCAACTGTAAATAATGACCAATTGTGATTTTAAATATGGGTATTTGACTGTTATCTCGCATGATGTGTCTAAATAAACATTTTGGAAGGCAACACTCATGAAAAATATGACGTTATTGATGCAATAGGTACTGCGTAATATGAAAAATTTACAATGTTTTACTGTTATCATACATTTCGACAGTGTGCGCGTGTTGACTAATTTCCTTACCCTTTACAAACCCCAGCGATTTAATTCTTCTTGAAAACTAAAGTTGCAAGAATAATATTAATATTTCCGTTTATATCTTTCCAGAGTTCGCTAAGAAATGGGGGTGAGGTACTGGGAGTTGATACTGCTCCTGGCAGCGTGCGCGCTTGCAGCTGCCGACTCTGCCAACAAAACCGCTAAGAAGGACACCAAGGACGCCAAGGATGGAGATAACTTCCTCTACCAGTATGAAGACTACGACTCCTCCGACGTGCAAGAAGTCCTATTCAACGAGGACAAACCCTGCCCTAGGGACTGCACCTGTACTGTATCTCAAGGATACAGGATAGCCAAGTGTAACCGTCTCGAAGTCGGTACCCAGAAATTTGGTGACGACATCACAGACCTCGTGATCGAAAATGCTGACCCCAATTATTCAATTGAGCTTTACGATTTCTTCTTTAAGAAGCTCGGTCTTCACCAGGTCGCGACAATTAAGATTGTAAACAGCACGATCGGTCATGTTGCCCCTAACGCGTTCCACGGCCTTCATGAACTCTATGCCGTAAACCTTTCCAATAACAAGCTTAAGAGCCTGCACCCGGAAACATTTGCAACCAACAGGAAACTATTGCTGCTGACTCTCTCGAACAACCCGCTAATAGTGTCCGGGTATTCAGCAGCTGGTTCAGATGATTACTTTTTGAACGCATCTTCCGTGCAAGAGCTCGACTTGTCGTATTGTGGGATACGCGACATTAATGGAAACACATTCAAAAACATGCCAGGTCTTATGTACCTGAATGTCGCCGGTAATAACCTGTCCGAAATGGACCCTGACACGTTCAAGAAACTGTTGGATCTTGAAGAGTTGGATCTTAGTGACAACAAAATCAAATACTTGCCGTCAGACATCTTCTCAGAGAACACTGAGCTTGCAACGCTCCACATCCTGAAAAACCCTATTGACTCAGTATATGGATTACAGGTGTCTGATTTGTTGACACTAAATGCTGGGCAAACTGGCATCAAATTTGTTGGACCTTCGATGTTCAACGGTATGAGTTACATTGCCAATCTTAATCTAAGTGGAAACAGCATAGAAAAGATCCACAACCAAGCATTCCACAAACTTGTTGAACTCAATTATTTGGACCTTTCCTACAACAATTTGGACATCATTTCAAGCATTCTTATCAAAGAAAACATTGAGCTAGATATTTTTAAGATCTCAAACAATCCTAGGCTTACACATTTGCCCGTTGAAGGATTCGAGTGCTCTGCCGACCAATTCAACATTTACCTCTTTGATGCTTCCAATTGCGCTCTCGAAGAGATCTACGATAACTCCCTGCAGACTTTCACCGCTTTATCTGTGATCAACCTAGCAAACAACAAAATCAAAACTATTAGCGACAAGGTATTCTCTATCTGCCCCAAGTTGGTTGAAATCAATCTGGCATACAATATGTTGACGACGCTGGAACCAAAAGTTTTCGAAAAAAACAAAGAACTAGGAAAACTGAACCTTCAGGGCAATCCTCTGACCGTATTTTCCGCTGAAGTGTATGTACACACTCCGCTTTTGACCTGGCTGGATATGAGTCACGCTGAATTGACCACACTATGGAAATCGGAGAAAAACCAAACAGCAACGTTACTTAGCAACCTGACCTTCTTGAATATTTCCCATAATCGCATCACAGAGATCAAACAAACAGAACTGGACAACTTCAACAAGCTTCGCACATTGGACATCAGTAACAACCCGATCGCATGCAGCCGCGACTTTGAGAACTTGATGTCTTGGCTGAGCAAACGGAAGGTTTCACCCAATACCGTTCCCGATAGCATTGCCAACTTAGGCAAAGACGCTAAAGACGAGGACGAGACTTACAGCTGGGAGTTCCTCACGCGCAAGACTTGCGGCAGTGCCTTACCGCACCCTGTCGAGCCTCTGCTAGAACCCGTTTCCGACGAAGAGATCTGGGAGAGAATCGACAAAGACGTTGACGGCAACTTCGACTTGAAAAACACTTTGGACGATGGAAAAGTTGCAGATGACGCGCTTACCAATAAACTTAATGAGTACACAGTGGATAGCGATAAGGATGATAGCGGTGACGAAGAAGATCTGCCTGAGGATGAGGAAGCTGATGACGAGGAAGACGACGATGACGAGGAAGGGGACGACGAGGATGACGATGCCAGCGAGGACACAGATGACGACGGAGACGACGATGTCAACATTAAGGTCAAGCTCATCGAGAAGTCTTCAACGGCTGCTCCCATTTCCGAGCACATTTCGCAGTCGCCTCAACCCGAGAAGGTAAAGATAGCCGTCAAACTGTTAGACAACACGTCCGAGGACATAGAACCCGAGTACGAGGAAGTGTCCACAATGGAACAGCGCCACGGCAAGTACGAGTACTTGTGGCCGATCTCGATCGCCATTTTGGGCGCGTTGTTGTTGCTGATCGTCACTGGAAAGGTCGTGATGATGATGTGCAACAAGAGGAGCCAGCAGATCAGATACAACAGTGCCATAATCGCCGCCATGAGTAATCCTGGCCGCACGAAGAAAGACTGCGGGCTGGTGTACCAGCAACTGTCGGAGGACCTCACAGGTCCAGCGACGCCTAAACTGAGTCGCTACCAGCCACTGCACAGCGTCACTGTAAACGCGTCTAACATGTCGTATGAAAGCAGTCCTTTCCACCACACCAACATCGTGCCGGAACATGTGTGAGGACAAGCTGCGCACAGTTTAACTAACAACTGCGTTAATTCTTACATAAGCAGTAAGTGATAATAATTGTAAGCGCTAGTCACAGAATGCATATCTAACATTAGTACAGTGCCTTTACGAACTCTCGAACAACGCCACGACCAATGTTTACAATCTAGCGCTTTTTTTATAATTAAAGTAACAACAAGTCAAATTACAACAAATTAATTTAAGATTATACATATTATATATTATACAAATTAGTTGATAGGTTTATTTTATGTACTTAAAATTATTAAAAATTAAACACTAATTCTTGTTGATTATTTACAAGCCCTAATGACTTATTTTAAGGAAGTTAGTAGGAATAAAACTATATTCGTTTGTAAAACTCAACCCTGTATATTTCATAATAACATGGATAAAATTACTTAACACCAATCATCTAAAATTATAATCATATCACAAATTACAAATAATGTTTAGTATAATTGAGCACCAATGAGCACTTGAGTAATTGTTTTAGTGTTGTGTTGTTTTTAGAATATTGAACCAAATAAACCTTTTTTGTACCAATTGAGGAATAAACCTCAACAGCCTTATTAATAAACGGGTATTAGTCTCGGATTAGTTACTTCAGCTTTGTCCTTTTTTTTTGCTACTGGAATATTTACCTGGATCGAAAGAGACAAAAGATGGTGTGACTAGTCTAAAGCCAGTTCGTGTTTATTAATAAGGCTGTAAATGAATTAGATAAATGACGTCATAAATCGAATTGGATATTGTACAAATAACAGACTTAATCCTAGTGGTTTCAAGTATAATAAATAAGTAAATGATACAGCATCATTATAAAATAACACTACTATAAAAAATATTTATATACAAAATAGTTTTCTTTCTTTCGTTTAGTTTACCTCATTATATATCACGGAACTTTGATTCAATGCAACAGGTGATATTTTTTTTCTAATATGATAATGTCCATAGCAACTATGCACACAGCTTGCATTAAAACTGTCAAATCTATACTAATTTGTGTTTCTATTGGTTACGATCAAGTTACGTGATCGCCTAGCAGAGGCCTTACCGCGTAAGTCTGGTGGAGATGGTAATCGTGTTGTCTCTTGCTCGCACTCGGTAAGGCCCCAGGTCTGTGTCATAAATAAAATCATTTACATGTTCTGAGTAATAAAAATGTTTTTCTGCGTGACTACAGTTGCCGAATGTACCGTACAAATAATATGTCGTAACCTCGTAACTAGAATGTCCTTAAAGCGATATAGGCAGTTTTAATAGATTTTCAGGGATTGTTCAAGTATCGTGGATAAGTCTTCTTCGCTCTGGGGTAGTGGAGACATACTCAGCAACCGTTTCTGTAATACAGAAAATGTTATGTTCTATTTGAAAGGTAAAAGACACAAGAATGGTGGTAATTATAGCAGTTTTTTTGGGAACTATTTTCTATTATTTATATTTAATTCGTTTGTAGCATTTAGTAGTAGAGGTTATTATTGTAGTAAGAATAAAGGCACGTAAAACATATATTTTATTTCTCTATTGTATGCATCTTTTTGTATTTTGTTATTAATTTTATTACTTATTCTATTTTCCCGAAAACTACAACCTTGGAGTCGAGAGTGAACAGGTATCTTCTAGGTAAGCGTGTTACATCCTAGACCGCATAGTCATACCATCAGATGACATAGTGGTCAAACGCAAACCTGTGTAAAATGAAAAAATATGAGTTCGAAAAATCGCCAAAATTAATTTACGTAATTCATGGATGCCCCATAGCAGAACATCTAAATTCTATAGGGTTTTTTCCTATCTAATAAACACAAACGTAATAATTTTAAAATTATTAATACTTAATATATACTTGTACACAACTACTACTAGGTGGTAGGACTTTACTGCAAAGTTCGTCTAGGTAGGTACCACCGCTTTGCCAGTTATTCTGCCGCCAAGCAGTAGTGTGCAAGCACTGCTGTGTTCCGGTTTGAAGGGCACTGTAGCTAGTGTAATTACTGGGCAAATGAGACTTTATGGTCTGATCTCACACTTTAGTAATCTTATTACTAGATTGTGATGATGTCTCAGGATGACGTGCGCAATGCAGTGTCACGCGAACCTCTATACTTTAGAGTTTCGAGTGACTATGCGAGTGCTATACTGGTATGGGCAGCCGTGTCGTTTAACATCAGGCGAACGGCTAGCTCGTCACGTCATTCCTAAACATAAAAAAAAGGTAGATACTAATTATTTATTTATTTATACTATTCAATAAACATGGAATTTTTTACACTATTACTATATTCTTGGAAAAGTGTGACCCTGAGCGTAGAACATTATGTACTTCAACAAAAACGAATGACGTATTTATAGGCAAGTAATGTTTATATTATACATACATATGATTTTAAATAATAATGATGGAAAAATCTATTCAAATAAATATAAGGATAAAAGGTTCTCGAACTCAATACCGGTATATTGCCATTGAGATATAAGTAAGATAATTCCAAGAATTACAGATCTTATCAACGCCTTAAAAAAAATAGTACTGCTCGGAACATTATGATTAGGAAGACCGTCTTATAGATCTTAATTGAATACTATAATGACGCCGTTTTCATGAACAAAAGATTGCGCTTGATACTTGTTTCTTGACGCTTGATGTTTAATAATAATAATAATATGTGTGGACATCTCACACAACGCCATCTAGCCCCAAACTAAGCAAAGCTTGTGCTATGGGAACCAGAATAAAATGTTTGTCCTGAGTGAGAATCGAACCCACAACCCACAGTTCAGAAGGCAGGGCTACTACCTGGCCAGTTATTGATTTTTAGTCTAAACTGATTTGTGGACTAAAAAACAAACATTCTGATTATAAAAGCTTTTTGTAAGATAAATAACGGCTAAACTCGCGTCAGTTAAAAAGTCGAAATTAGGCGGCTTGCGTTAGTAACTGGCTCCCAGAAGAAGGACATCGAATATGTCCGAAACCTGTTGGGCGATCACGTAACTCGATTGCAACCGATAGAAACACAAATTTCTATGGATTTGACAGTTTTTCTACGCAATTTGTGTGCATAGTTAGTATGGAAACTTCTTCTGTTGCATTGCAATCAAAGTTTCGTGATTACCCTGCTAGTCGGAGAAATATCGACTTTTAATTGACGCGAGTTTAGCGGTTACAAAATGTGTCATACTCACGATAGTTTTTAAAGTATAAAAGCTTTATGAGCGCTCGACTGTTATTCGCACGACAGTGGTGCGCTTTTGTTTATTTATATTACGCAAATTAGTGGCATTCGAATTTATTTATAAACTACGCTAGTTTATTCTATAAAACGGGAAATGTCACACATGGAAGAGAGATAAAAATGTCACACATGGAAGACAGATAAAAATAATATGCAATACTAACTGCGCCCCACGGTTTCACCTGCGGATAATAAAAGTAGCCTATGTGTTAATCCAGTATATAAGCTATCTATATTACAAATTTCATCCAAATCCGTCCAACCGATTGAACGTGAAAGAGTAAACGAGTAACATCCATAAATACAAACTTTCGCGTTTATAATATTAGTAGAATTTTAGCTTATCGATCTTTTGAGAATTAAGACTTTTGTGAATAAAAATAAATCTATATTTCCAAATCCAAACCACAGAAACCTAGTACCCTATTAACTAAAAAGCCTAATGGAATTGAGTAAGTAACACGTATAGGTAAATATTTGCGGACATTTCAAACAGCGCCATCTAGAACCAAATTTCAAAGCTTGTAATAGTTACATAGAAGCTTCAAGTAAAGTTGCCACCACTTTACTAGGAGTATGACTTTGACTAGACTGACTTGTCTATGACTTGACACATATTTGCGTGAAATATCGATAACTTGTTAAATTATCAATTACTTGACACTGGCTAAATACACAAAAGTGTGGAGCCAAAACTTAAAAAAAAAAAACTGCGTAGTTGGGAAACATAACTGATAGACTAGATAATAAATAATTGTATTTTTCTTTGATCTGTGACTAAGTATGTAAAACATTGTAAATATCACAGACCAAAATATCTATACTACTCTGTAAATAAGCCACTTACCACTAGACCACAATGAAAAATATCCATGGACAAATCAGTTAAACTAACAACTGACTGACCACTTGGAAGAAACCTAATCCAGCACAACAAACATGTTCATCACACAGATATTTGTCCTATTTTGGACTTTATTTTCATTTTTAAATTTTTTATTAATTATCTCACCTGTGGCAACGCCCCTTTCACCAAATCCGGTATATGTTCCTGCGTATACCCCAACGCTCCCAGCCCATTCTCGATCACCATGGCGTCCATGTATTTCAGTATGACATCTGACAGTACTTTCCCTGCGTCTTCTTTCTTGGAGTTGGAGATATCTGCGCCGAGCAGTGAGGCAGCTTCCAGGTGTTTTTCGGGATCACTTGCAGCCGTGTAACGGAACACCGCTGGAGCTGTCATGACGACCGATAGCCCGTGTGGTATTATTGGGTACGAGCTGGAAGTACAAAATAATAAAAACCACTATATACTAGACTAGCTTCTGCCCGCGGCTTCGCCTGCGTACCCTATAGGAAACGAAGAAATTTTTTTTCACAAATAATTCAACCACCCATTTCACCCTCCTAGAGATGGAATTTCGAAAAACCCTTTCTTAGGGAATACCTACACTTTAAAGAGATCGCTTTAAGCGATAAGACCGCCCGTTGTGACACTTTTCGATTGTTCCTGTAGTGTGGAGTTTGTTAAACTTACTTGTCTATCTATCTAATAATAAATAATACCGCCGTTGGGCGATCGTTGGATCACATACATAGATCTTAGACCGTGTCAAGGGACCCAGGAACTACGAGGACCATGGTCCCACAACACCCAGGCTCAGAACAAGTATTTGCGCTTTTTTTTCTGTGCACAAATACTTGTCCTGCTTCGAGAATCGAACCCGCCGCCTCCGGGTTATGGGCCAACCTGCTCCACCACCACACCACAGAGGCTGTCCAATAATAATAATAATGACATCGTGTAACAAACCCATAATCCTTAGGCACAAAAGTCTTCACGGTCCCAGCTATGGGGTAAGCCAGGCCGTGGCAGAGGTGGACTCCAGCGTTTCCTATTCCCACCCCTGCCATAGTAGCAGCGAGGTGCATGCTGGAACGAGCCTCGACATCGTCTGCGTGGTACACTGAACGCTTGAAGTACTTTTGTAGGGTCTGGAAGAAGGAAACTGCAATCGTAAAATCTTGGAATAACATAATAGTACCTACATGCCACTAACGTAGTGATTTTTGGCTATAACCATTGCTACGCAGCATTTTTTTTTAAATCATTTCCACAGACACCTGGGTCCGTGCTTTATGTTAAATTATTTTTATATTTATAAATTAAAATTTTAAATATAATAGTAAATTTAAAAAAATAATATTTATAAAAGCCAATACAGCCAATAACAAAACATAAGTACTTATTTCTAATTGTGCATACACCACGAGTAAACCAGCTTCCGCAAGCAGCACCCGTTCACGAGCTTGACGCATGTGCCAACCATCGCCCTCCTCGACCATATTTGAGGGAAGAGGACGACCCGACACACGACGCCACCGCAAGAATAAGCTTTTTAGTGAGCGTGAGTGCTCCGGGTGCACAATTTACGATCAAATTAAAATACCCTTATTACTATTTTATTCATACGAGCGGGATAATTGACAGGCTCCTTTGAGCTCACTAAAAAGCTTCTAATGTCCCGGTGCGCCGCGAGACTGCAACCACCGCGTACGGAACGCTCTCGTGCAGTCACATTTTGCCCTTAGTCTTCATGACGATGACCGACTCATATGTGTTTACTTCAAATGTTCTTGAATGATGTAAGAACTTTTTTCTTTAGGCTTGTAGGCAAAAAATGCACACGCGAATATGTGCGCATTTATATATATGTTAGACATGCGATTCGAGTATCGAACTTCTTTGGGTATTGTCCGTACGTAACACGTAACAATATATTTTACCTGTAGACAGAACCTGGCCCACACGTCGGAAATGGGGTTGCTGCCTTGGTAATTGGGCCGGAGTCGAGGATTGGCAGGCGCGGGACCTCTTTCAGTGTACGGAACAGCCGTGAAGCTTTCCAGAGCATGGCAGAATATGTCGAACCCAGAGTAGTTAGACACCTATAACAAAAATTACACCAATCAAACAACAAACAGCTAAAAAATTTTTTCATTATCTTTTTGACCCATGGTCCAATCCCGTGCGGGTTCAAAAGTCTCCCAATTCTCCACGACCCAGCGTGTATATAGTAATAATAATAGTATAATGCCCAACGATCACATACACAGATCCTGGACCCTAACTAGGATTCCGTGTCTAGGGACCCAAGAACTACGAGGACCATGGTCCCACAACACCCAGACTCAGGACAAGCATTTGCTCTTTTTTTCTGTGCACAAATACATGTCCTGCCGCGGGAATCGAACCCGCAGCCTCCGGGTTATGAGCCGACCTGCTCAACCACCACACCACGGAGGCTGTCAAATGTCGGATATGTATAATTATACCTTTTCAGGAAGACTGAGTGTGTGCAGCGGATCAATGATAGCTAAGATGGGGCGCAGCGCTCCGTGAGAGATTCCGGTCTTGGTGCGAATCTCTTCGTAGTCGAATATACTGACGCCGGTGGTCTCGCTGCCGGTGCCGCTTGTTGTTGGTACTAAAATATACAGATTCTTCAAGTAAATCTAGTATTTAATTTGAAGGTGGAAGTGATTAAATTGGTCTGTTTATGGTGCTGGACATAGGGTTTTACTGATTCCACTACCGGACTACTAGACGCTCGGCTAAGCGCCATCCTTTCGTGGTCGAAATACCACCCATTCGTACCAAGCGATTTGACTCAACGTTCTTAATTAGAACGGCTAAGGAATGGAATGCCCTGCCAGCGTCTGTTTCCGGCGAAATATGACCCGGGCGTGTTCAAGAGAAGAGTGAATAGGTATTTACTTGGCTAGCATGCTACACCTTCGATCGCATCGTCACTTTGAGAGAGTCACGTTCACTGTGAGAGTGTGGTCAAATGCTAGACAAGTATGAAGTAAAAAAAAAAAAAAGATGTCCTGATATTGAGCTGCTATGATTACATTCAGTTAGTATTACATGCTGCACTCGTCGTGGGCATGCAATACTGACTAAGTACACATAAGTATAGTAATCTTTGATCCTATAGCATAATGTAGACTAGAATGTGGAACCAGCTAGGCGATCACATAACTTTATTGCGACCCATAAAAACCAAATCTGTGTGGATTTTTTTTTTATAATCTGCATTTCCAAAGACACATGGGTCCGTGCTTTTTGTTAGATTATTATGAATTTTATATTTATGAATTAAGCATATCTATATACAGGGAGTAACAAAAACCCTGTTAAATAAATGAAGTATGTGTACAGATCATTACAAGTAGTCATATAAAAATGTCTAACAATACCTAAGTTATACGTATCTGAAGTTACACGCAGTATCTAAACACAAAAAAATAATACCATTTCCCAAAAATGTTTATGACACAAGCCGTGCCTATTTTTAAATAGCTAAGTAACTAAGGGAAGAGCAAACGCGGAACCGACAAACGGGGGCCGCCTTTGTCGGCTCTTTTGTAGGATGCCGCTCCTGCACCTGTGTGCCTACGGGGAAATGGGGTGCGCGGGCGGCGCGGCATCACTCGGCATAGGCGCGGCCCGCGGCTTACACTCAGTCGCACGTGCTCTCTCATGCAATTTAGTCGTTTCCAGTTTGATCGTCGCGAATTTAGTGTCGAGTGTGATGTCGTATTCTAACGACGAATACTACAATATGTTAATGTGCCTTGGTAGAAGCATTTGTGTGATGTGTTTTTGAAAGCTCTTTTAAGAGCTAAAAATGATGTACCTATCTTGTTTCTTAACAATACAAAATCACACGTGAATTCGATTGTTTAGCCTTTGCTTGACGTAAAATGATTAGAATATGTCAGTGCGGCAGAACGGCACGCAGCACTTGTGTGCTTACCACTATTGGTCAAAGAGACCTTTTACGTCATTAAGTTACGGTCTCGCAATCCTACAACGTTGTGGTATGTGGTATAGGGCACATAAACGTATGGAAAACGCATAAGAAGTAATCTGTGGAATGGCCTCTAGTTCCGTCGCAGTAGGTATGCGCGGTGACTTAGCGTAGCATGGCGGGCGGTGCGGGGTGCGGGCAACAGGCAGCAGGCTGCGTCGGTGATGCAAGTACCTATGTTGTCAATATCTGAGGTCGTAAACATTTTTAGTAACGGCATAAAAGGTATTAATAAAAAGCACACGTAAGATTTGTATGTCTCGTATTTAAATAGAACTAGTATTACTACAACCTTGAGTTGACACTGGATACGCAGCTCGCGGATATAACAGGGTTTTTGTTACTCCCTGTATAAGCCTATATATATATATATATTTATATACATATATATATATATGTATGGATTTACAGTTTCAATATGCAGCTTATGTGCAGCTACTGTGGAAATTTTCAAATTAGGAACGAAGTTTCTCTTGTTGCATTGCCATCAAAGTTTCATGATCTGCTGGGCGATCATGTAACTCGATTGCAACACATAGAGACACAATTTTGTATGGATTTGACAGTTTGAGTATGCAGTTTATGTACATAGTATGGAAATATCTCCTGATGCATTGCTATCAAAGTTTCATGATCACCCCCCTGACCCCTGGCGGGTGATCACGGAACTATAATTGCAAGAATTTTTGATTATTTGATTGAAGAGAAATTTCCATACTAACTATGCACATAAACTACGTATTCAAACTCAAACCCAGGCAAATTTGTATTGCTTTCAGTTGCAATCGAGTTACGTGATCGTCCAGCAGATCACAATCTTATGTTATGCCTAGTAATTTTTGTTTCCTTGTGTGGCACTATATAGTGATATGACCTCTCCTTGTACCAAGTTTCGTAATGTATTTATGAAATGAAACTTCTTTACCCACACTTGACAAGTCAAGTGTAAGCTGGGGAGTAAACTGGTGAAAGCGAGGCGAACGGAAGTTGAAGTTGGTTCACGTAAATCTCTATTGTCAACATAACAAAGTTAAAAATTTGTTTTATTATGTTGGGATGTCCGGTAAAATGACAATTTACAATTGTTGGTGACATTAACATTAAACAAAGCCAAAACGAAATTATACTAGCCGATAGATGGAGCTAAACTTAAGAAGTTTTACTTCAGTAGTGTGGTCTAAAAAGCACACTCGTTTTTTTGTTATTATTCATTTTTTAATAGCGGTTGAAACCGCATGGCGCCGCAGGTGTTGCTTAAAGTAAGGCGATAATTAAAAACAGATTAGTTACATGATGACTTACTAGCAATCATAGGTTTCAATTCCACTTCCACTGATTTCCCTTTCCCCACTGGAGCATTCACATAGTCCAAGAAATCGGCATCAGGGTCACAGTAATACAGGTTTGCAGCTTTGCAAGTGTCCATTACGGAACCTCCGCCGACGGCAACAAAGCTGTCGAATTTGTTCACCTTCGCGAACTGAATAGCTTCTTTAAAACTAGAAATTAAAAAAATCAGCAGCTTTATACTACAGAATAAATAATAGTCTACTATTTATTTCTATAACACCTAATAGCTGGCGGTTTAGCGTGGCTTTTTTATAGGACTTAAAATCAAAAGTGAAAGATTTTTAAGCATTTAATGGTGTGTTCCAGCAGGTTCTCGTAAAGATCAGTTCCCAAAAAGGTTAGTAGTATTGTGATTTGGTCAGGTTAATTGTGGTCAAACTCAGCCTGACATAAAAAAGTGAGTCCTTCCTCAAACTATTTTCAAACCAGGTACGAAAACATGAACCATTGCGACCAGTGGGGGCGAATGGGATATATTTTCTTCATTGCTCTCAGTTGTGGCACAGATGGTGGTGGCAAATCAATAGATGCTACACTTCAACTGTTCAGCCTACTTTCAGATAGACCTTTTGATATTTTATGAGTATACTAGCTTCTGCCCGCGGCTTCGCCCGCGTTGCTTATAGGAAAAGAAGAAGAAAATATTTCATAGATAATTCAACCTCGCATTTCACCCTCTTAGGGATGGAATTTTGAAAAACCCCTTCTTTGTGTGTACCTACACTTTACAACGAACACACCTTCCAAATTTCAAGTACTATCTAGGACAAGTGGTTTAGGCTGTGCGTTGATATATAAGTCAGTCAGTCAGTCAGGACTTTGGATTTCATATGTATAGATGCTGTGATGATGTGCATGAAAATATTACCCATGGCAATTTTCCTTACCTAGTATCTGTGGGCTCAACTCTACATTGATCATAAACTTTGTAATTGACTCCATTCCTGGTGAGTGAATCCAGAACTGCCTTTACTGGACTCATGTTGACGATATTTGAGTCAGTCATGACACAAACATTTTTAGCCTGGAAATTCACAAGGTCCATCCCAACTTCCCTAGTTACGCCTAAACCATACCGTACTGTGGAGCATTTTATCTGGAATCATAAATGTTTTATGCACGATTGCTGTATGATATAATGGTGAATAGAAAGACTATGTGTATTACAATATAACATTATGACTATAGCCTGAAAATTATTTGTAAAAACTAAAACAAATCTATGCATGCACAAAATACCCCAAGCAGGACATCAGTGCATGCCTTCCATATTTGACTAAATGATCCATAATTTACTTGATTGGAAAACAATGAAAATTGTCATAAAGGGGAGCCAAAAATGTGAATACAACAGTTTAGCTCTCAACATAAACAGTAAAGTCCATGAGTACCCTAGACAAAAACAAACTGTAACATAATAAATACTTATAGTGAAAAAATAAAGCTTGCTTACCAAAATAGTATACTAGAACAACTTACTTTACTTGAAAAAATTATATTATTTTAAAACATGTGAATGTTAATGGCTCTAGCTCCTCACTAGACAGACCGGCCATCAAAACCAGGGGGAGCCTGTGGATGCAAGAGGCGAGCAGCTGCTCTAAGTGGTGCTTTGTGTAGGAGGCTTATGTTCAGCAGTGGAAACCTTCAGGCTGTTGATGATGATGAATGTTAACAAAAATTCATTTAGTAGGTAGTCCTATTTCTCTGACTTAAGGATGATGTAAAGTTTCTTACTTCAAAGGCATAATCTTTCACTGGTGTTGCATTAGAAACTTGGATATTTCCTCTATAACCATGTGCTGGGCAGGAGCATCTAGAAAATGTTAGTTAAGTTTTTAGTAGGGTTTAACCTAATAAAACAAGAAGCATATGCATACGAAGCATAGGTACTACTTATTAAATAGGTATTACTTATTGTTTTTGGACATTATGCTTCTGTGTAGTAGGTACTTGTAGAGTGTATTATGTACTAAGTAATTTAAATACATAAATAAATTAAATGAAACATTAGCTATCAATAAATAATGGAGTACTTACGAAGCCACATTCATAGTCCTGAACAAATCGAAAATTCTCTTTCTTGAGACCATTTTGCCGTCCAAATACGCAACAAATAAAGCTGACTTTTTCCTCGTTAAATCATTATCATATAAACATATAGAGCGACCTTATCAAGAATTTATCACACTGGATTACGTAAATTTGAAGTCATAATATATAGGTATCCAAGTTAGGTACATAAATACATTCACAAGATAAGAAAGACAACAACATTCGTGAAAATTAAATCGGTAACGTAATAATTGTTTAATTACGCTATAGATACTCATATCAGTAAAAAACTACCATGCCTGTACTTATATACAAGTTTTGTAAGTTCCAGCGTTCCGGCATTTTCAGCTTAAAATTTTACATAAACGATCATACGATTTCGAAATACACACAAAACATATTTCTAAATTTAAAATTTGCGTTAAACAAACAATAACAAAACAACAATCAATCAGCTGTTTTTTTTTTTTTTTAGATTTGGCTCCACACTTTTTTGTATTTAGCCAGTGTCAAGTTATTGATAATTTATCAAGTTATCGATATTTCACGCAAATATGTGTCAAATCACAGTCGAAGTCATCAAGTCAAGTAATAGTCAAGTCAGTCTAGTCAAAGTCATACTCCTAGTAAAGTGGTGGCAATTTCACTTGAAGCTTCTATGGAGTTTTGGAAACAACACGAAAAGAAACGTTTCACCATCATTATACCATTTTCCCACACTCACGCCTGTAATCCAGTACTTAACGAATAAAATGCCACCAATTTTATGCACTAACACTGAAAATAACACAAGTTTTGGAAAATAATACAATGCGGAGACGCGATCTTTTTCGTTTTCCCGCCAAAAAACCAATCAGCTGTTTCCTAAAATTGGTGGGTGGCTGAGTGGTAGTGCTGATAGGCTGGCTTATACTGTCATTTTGACATTGGCAGATACCAAACTCAGACCCGTTTCTTCTTGTCATATTAGTTTTCATCTGTAATTTACAATAACATTTACAATAGATAGAATCAATTCTAGTCTCATTACAAACAGCTCAATCTGAAATCCGTGGGATCTCTGGCGATAATGGCCATAAATTGTAAACTATACTAGCTAGGCACACAAAACAGAAAATAACAAACACAAGAACAACATTTTATAAACATTCTGAGCTAGGTAGGATACTTAGGTCCGTATTACTGAACGATGCTCAGTCATCGTTCGGTACTCAAGCAGAGATTTCATTAATAAAGTGATCAATTAGTGAATGAAATCTCTGCTTGAGCACCGATCGTTGACTGAGCATCGTTCTGTAATACGGGCCTTAGAGGATGCTCGAAGCTAGGCTATGGGCCAGGATAGGAATCTCTAGGATATCGGCAGCAGCGATTTCCTGTGGTTTTCCTCGGCCTGCTTTATAATCTACAGGTGATGATGGCTAATAATACCCCAATTTGACAGAGTATGGCTGTTTAACGCAACGTTAAAAATGTTAACGTTAAAATGTGGACGTAAAAAGGCTGATGATTGTGTGATGTGATATTTAATTAGGCTAATTCGTCGAATTCAAATTTCGATACAAGTATTGACAGTATGGTTTCCAATTCAATTAAAATATACAAAAATGGGCTCTCTTGAATGTTACGTTCGAGTTGATACAGAATATCAGAGGCAACTACAAAAACGTTATCCTTTGATTAATGTATACAAATACAAGTTTTAGTTTATGATTAATTTAAGGTAACTTGCATGTAGTCTTGTATTTCTTGCAGTGCTGTGTAGCAAAGAAAACGCTAATTTTTCTACACATGCATTTCTTTACTGGCGCGAATTATACAATGATTAAAGAAATATCCTAAATATTTCTGCTGACCTATTTCTAAAAAGAAAAAAGGCAAACTCAGGCTAGTCATTAAAATAAAATGCAACATAGACATCCAAGTGATGTATTAATAAATTCATACATTTTTCGCCACATTTATTATGGTACACAATAGAAAAAAAACTATTTCAACTACAAAGAATAAAACATCTTACACTCTATTCATAGCTTCATTTGGTTATATATCTTCTTTTACAAAGTAAAATACTTGACGACAGGCTAAAATGGCATTAAAATACATCATCACAATTACAATATATTAATAATAAATAAATACGCTTTTTATAAGAGCATCAGTATATACACCGAGATATTGGTGTTCTTTTTGTCAAATTATCTCGGAATTAATATAAATTAGGTATATCCTATTGATCTAATTTACTCGAACACATACATACTCTATTTACGCTTCATACTAATTAAAAATATTTATTTACAAAACAGAAACTGATGATGGCAACTAAGTAATATAGGTATATAACAAATAAACTTCGCAAACTTCTGAGGAATTGTTATGAACTGGTTGTGGATGTTATTTAAGATTACTTTAGTGCTTATAGATGTCATAATCGCTTAATTATTCGCTCTTCAAACTTTCAAACAAAGAAATTATCGAAGTGCGCGTAGTGTGTAAGATTTACTACAGTAAATATAGCACACAACACTTTTTGAGAATTACTGGAACAACTATTGATTAACTATGGTCTGAACTGGACTTGTTGTTTATTTACATATTGTATTGAAACACAAGATTAGCGTATAAATCAGAAAATCGATTAAAATTTCATATTACCGCCCCTCATCATTTGCGAAACCTAATTATCTGAAATTCTAAGAATATTATTATACCATACCATTATCACAAATCTGAGCAAAAAGTGTCCAAGTGTAGCAAGAAGGGTAGTCGATTGACGGTGCATTTGTCTCTATCGAGTATACTGTTACTGGACAATACTCAGGCATGCATACATAGTTCTGATAATACTAATATATGGCAACAATGCGCGTTATTTAGGTAACTATTAATTATATTGAGTAACCAGCATCACTTAATTACTATGAATACAACATGACTATAATATAGAACATAATATACAGAAAATAGATTTACATAAAAGAACGGGAATGTAGTTAGTAATCTTTATAACATTGATAAAATACTATACAAACATGTGTGCGAGCTATATGCAAACACACAAATATGTGTGTCTGTCTGTATATAATATTATTATAATAATAATAAACGCTAAGGCTACGACTGAGCTAAGACAAATAATGTGTCTCTGGGTATAATTTGCGCAATAACATTTTCATTTTGTATGTTAACTTAATCACAGATTAATTTATGAGTAGATTAGGAAATTAGACATATTATACAACATCGTTTTATAGCAAGCGATTAAGAAATGCCCACACATTTTATATTAGTTTCAGCAAATACTAAAACATGTGAAAATGAGCTTTCCAAAATGTCGCGTCTATGTGTAATATTATTGTAATAGTATACTTAGCCTAATTTAACAAGATACTGCTCATAGTATATGAACATCGAATCACTATTGCTATTATTAATATGTGGGATTGATAAAATTTAACATGTAACAACAACTTTCGAAACTCGGCCGCGAGCGAGGCTATAGCCGAATTAAATATCTTTGGTCCGATATAAAGATGATTATAAAACGCCGAATAAATTATGTTTATAGAATCTGTTTCCGGCGTAGGGTCTCGCTCTAACACAATATATAACCATGCACCAACGATCTAAGACACCTGAATACCTACGAAGATTAACAAACATACAGTCAAGTGGTCCGTTTTCGTTTGTCAATAATTTATCTACATCTCTTCTACTGATCACATAACATTTTTGGCAAATCATTTTCGTAATGAGCTGTACAACAAGGTAAGTCTATGACGCTACCCTACTCTATAATGGGAAATTTAACATACATATCTACAAATCAGGAAACAGTTTTGAGAAGACCATAAAAATTCTTATATCGCTGATAAAATCACTTCAAATGAGATATTTCATTAGCAACTATCCGTAACACGTGAAACGAGTTTTAACCCTATTTAACAAACATCAATATTCAATTTAACCTGAAAAGATCTACTTACAACACTCAGATTACCGAATTACCGAATTTTTATTCACAAACGTAGTAAAAAATCCCGAATCAAAAATCCGCGTGCGGACGGAGTGTCTACTGGCAACACTTACATTATTGGTGTCATAAATTCATAGTGATTCTAATTCATAAATGCCAAAAACGTTGAACACAATGTAAATGTGTGGGTGTTTTGATGTATCCAAACGTGGAATGGTTAAAACGTGTGAGTATTAAAACTCACATACAAACCATTCAGCCGTTAACAATGAATATGAGTAGAGCGCTTCTTCGCGACAGCTCAACTAAATTGCGCAACTGCTTCAAGTTGAGCATTGGGCAATAGCAACAGCTCAACTGGTAATTGCTCAACTATGCTTCTTTGACCAGCGGGTGGATACCATCTGATCAACTAAAATCGCACAACTATATTGTGCAGTTTTAGTTGATGAAATAAAATCTCCAATAAATATACTTCACCCACACAAAATTTAAGTACCTTTTGGTAATGACATACCAGGGTAGCATCAATTAAAAAGAGGTTCAGGCTCCACTACACAAATTGTGATTACGTAATTAATAGATTATAGTGGCCGGTGCCTCAAAAGCAGTTGAACAGTAGGTCATGTTCTATTTTATAACATGATGACCTACTGATCAACTAAGTTGAGCATAAAATATCCTGTAACAAAAACTATGTCCTACTGCTCAACTAGTTGAGCAATCTAGTTGAACAATGGGGAAAAATCGCAGTAGAGGGCTATTGTATTAAATATAATATGGAATATGGATATAAATACATTCCTAGAGTATATAGTCTTGATATAGCCCATTTTAATGCCCAATCAGTGTAAATTTTGGTATTGGAAATCATTACCAAAATTGATACTGAATGGACATTAGAATTGGCTATAGAAACTGTACAGATGAAATAGGTTCAAAGCTTCCATAAATTATATTCATAAGACATTGTCATTATTTATCTTTTCACTACTAGACTACACTTTCTTGGCAATAAATGTCTAACCTCAATGTCTATTGAATCAAATCTAAAGGCTATGGCAGTACGAATGTTTATACGTCGACAACAATCAATCAGTTTATAAAAGCTTTAGAATTGGTCAATATATTCTAACAAAAATGTTGATTTAAGAAAAGATAAAAGTATACGCGGATCCACAAGTGATTTTAGGAGGAAATTAAAGTGTCCACGGATCCACATATGGTTTCAGGAGGAAATTAAGGTATCCACGGATTCACATGTGGTTTCAGAAGGAAACAAAGGTATTCGCGGATCCACATGTGGTTTCAGGAGGAAACAAAGTTATCCGCGGATCCACATGTGGTTTCAGGAGGAAACAAAGTTATCCGCGGATCCACATGTGGTTTCAGGAGGAAACAAAGTTATCCGCGGATCCACATGTGGTTTCAGGAGGAAACAAAGTTATCCGCGGATCCACATGTGGTTTCTGGAGGATTTAAGGTATCCGCGGATTCACATGTGGTTCAGGAGGAAGTTAAGGTATCCGTGGATACACATGTGGTTTAAGGAGGAATTAAAGGTACCCGCGGATTCACTTGTGGTTTCAGGAGGAAATAAAGGTGTCCGCGGATCCACATGTGGAGCCGAGCTGTGGATCCAAGTGGAGGGATATTATGATTGTGTATGATGGAGGGATATTGTGATTATGAATGTACAATCTTCCCAGGTGAAATTTAATTTTAACTTTTTAATAATCCCCGGCAGCAGATTCGCTTTGTAATTGTCAACATTAATCCTTTTGTACAATGCGATCATAAATTCTAGTCAAAATAAGCTCGTAGACGTACAAATGAAAGCCGAAAGCTTTAGGCCAAAATTCAAAGTCAACTGCAATATTAGTCAGATCACTGGTGTTCATGCATTCCATACTTTACGTATCGAGCCCTATTATACAAACGATAGGTATTCTCCGTTATACAACTAGATAAATCTCTTGACTGTTATAATAATTTAGCTTGTCAGACAGTCAGAACTCCAAATCTCTAAGTACAGCAGACAGCACTTCAAAACAATACCTAAAACCTTGGCGTAAGGTTCAATTTATTAATGCGGTGCTGCCTACAATTCTATGGCCATATTAATACTGCGGTGCGTCGCTCAAACCGCATAACGTTGAGCTTGTTTTGTAGCTTTCATGTGTCGCCGTCTCTGTCGCTCTTAATCGGGGAGCATGTGGACGAAAGAGACGGGGAACATGCCGCGGCGGGTAGTGCCTTCCACTTGGCCCTCCATCCAATTGTCGTCTTCAGTTCGCTCGTTGATTACGACGATAATCTCTCCCTCTCGGAATGAGAGTTCGTCCTCATTATCCGCGGAACAGTCGTATAGAGCGCGACATCTCCTCACCCCGCTCATCTGAAATACAATAATTGATCCCGTTTACTATAACGACAAATAATGCTTGATGCCTGTAATTTAACTATTAATGCCGTGGTTTTTTTTCGGAAATTTGGTTATTTAGATCATTTTCTAATGATGCTGATGAACTGCGAAATAAGATAGAATAAATCTTTAACACCCATAAAAACATGTTAGTGTTTTTTAAAGTTAAGAATAGTTTCGCGTGACACTGCACTGCGCACACCATTCTGAGATATCAGCACAGTCTAGCAATAAGATTACTAGACTGTGAGATTAGGTCATAAAGTCTCATTTGCCCACTAAATAAAACTAAAACTAAGAAGCAGATACTTATAATATTAAACTTAATTGCATAATTGTTCTCACCATAGTGATAGAAGCTGATGGCGACCGCGAATGTACGCTAGACGTATCAGAAACATCGAGCGAGCGACTGTCACTGCGACGCGACCGGTCGCGCGATCGCGTGCTGTCGCACGACAACGCCGACTGCAGCCGACTGTCGTCCAGACACGACTCGGTCATGTCGCATAGCTCTAATGAAGAGTCTTGACTAGAACATTCCTGAAAAATTATCGTAGCTTTAAAACAGTAGACTTCGAAACTAATTAAGTATTTAGAACATCTATAAGCGACTTCTAGGACTTAGCCAGTCTGTCTGTGCTAAAGTTTTACAGCTCCTAAGTTCGAAATTATGTGACATACACATTCTTGCGAATTTAAAAGATATCAAGCTTCAGTACAGACGGCCATTAGAGATACAGTATAAGAAAGCCTATGACAGTCCTTTTATATTGATAAGCTTTAGAGTTGAGTCTCAAATATGCTAAGTGTTTTAGCTCCAAAATAAATTATATACGTGTTACTTTATGCCATGCAATATAGATAATGTTCCATACAAATCACAGTTTTGTTAGAACATAACAGAGGAGAACAAAGCAAATAATATTTTTTATGTTAGTGTACAATCTAGTTATTAAACATATTTTTCTATGCAATTTGTGCTCTATGATACTAAATAACTATGGATTTTAATTAAAGGCGCAGGAAAGTAGTGTAAATTAGAATTAAATGACTACATAATCAAACTAAATACCCAAATCAAAAATATTTTTTCCAAATTTTAAAAAATGTTTGATTTATTGAATCTATAAGAAAAAAAATTATACTATACTTTAAGAATAATATATAATTCTCTGGAAGATAGAGATATCTGACGGGTTGAAAAGTCGTGACGCTTAACGTCAGTCGAATGAATAGTACAAGTCGTTCGTTTACAAAAAAAAAATTTATCATTGAAGCCATTGTTTTGGAATATCCTCCATGATGACGATGATCTGGAATGGTGGTGGAGTTGGGCACACTACATACTCAATGCTGTTAGTCAACTAAAGTCATTCATTTCGCAACAAAACAGGTATTATAAGTTAAGCATCTAATATTCTGCATAATTTAAAATGATATATTATGAGTAAAATAATAAATATAATAAAATATCATTTACATCCATAAAGTATGCCAATAGATTAGATGTCAAAATGTAATATCACGAAATTATGAAAAAAAGATAAAAATGCACAGCAACTTTGTTAGCGATAAGTTTTATAAGAGTAAAACGAGTTAGTTGCATAAAACAGTTGTGCCAAATATCGATAGATATTAATTAGACTTTCTATAGTGTAAGAAAGACCTTTATATAATACGTATCTTAGGTTTTAGAATTTGGTGTCCCTAAACAAAAAGGCAGTTACAGGTAAATAAAATATTAATAAGGGCGTAAAACAAACGAGGGTAAGCAGTAAGTAGGTACGCTAGTCTCTCTCTCTTTCGTTACCCTTCTCAGTTTCGCTTTCGCCTTATCCAGTTGCAATCTATTTTTCTTCTGAAGCAAAAACAAATAAACTCTGTACTAGTTTAGTAGTTAGTTGCTACATCGTTATTAATATTGTAGCTATTTGTTTAAACAATGTTTTGATATACACATATTATTACTTTATTTTTTTAATAGTGCGTATAGCTATAGGTCGTCAAATAAAACATTATTATTATTAATTTATGGGCAGATAATAATACTATAATACCGTAGTATACATTCTTCTATATACTTCTGTCTCTCCTTCTGTATACTGTTTCTAATAATAGAAACAGATGAAATTTCGTATATTATTTAAAAAACTAAACAGTCAAATTAATATTTATTTTTTACATTTATAATTACAATTAACTCGGTGAGAGGCTCCTTTCCAAAATACTGTAATTTCCAATAATTCAACTATGTCATTGGCCGATATCGGCCGTGCGCCGTCCAACTAGAAGTAATCCATTATCTTGCCAGACCATTGAATTAAAAAAAGGATTATAATATATTGGCTTAATAGATTCTAATCCTTTTTTTTAGTTTGTGGTTTTAAGTAGTGTTAATAATTCCTTTTATTTTTAATGGTAGGAACCACTACTGATTACAGTTGTGTATAGGTGACAATAACTGCTTAACGTCAGGAATAAAAACGAATACAAACCTATCAAAGGTAAAAAAAAACAACACCGCTTAAAATAAATACGTACACATTACACATAGTAAAAGTGCTAAAAATAGCCTATTTGCAATAAATCTTTTAACTTTGACTTTATATTATACACTTAAAAGAAGACAAGTATTGAATGGGCGTCGGCGTACAGCGATAGAAAGAGATGCCTCTCTCCGTTGTTTAGGGTGACTGCGCTGTGCGAGCTGAACTACACTTTATTGCGTTATAGCAAGAGTCGTTCTTTATTTAATTGTCTTCGCGGAGTGAATCTTCTGTACATGTACTATAAAGTATTCTGTGGTCAATATTTGAAATGTAGAATATGTTCTAGTGAATAATTTAGGTTGGTATATTTACCTTCCTCGGCGGAGGCGTGGGTTCATCTCGATGATGCGCGCCGTTATGCAGCGTGACGGGAGGCGGCGTCGGCGGCGGTTGTTGCGGTCTGTGCTTTACTACCCCGCTAGATACTGTACAATATAAATAAAATCACTGGGGTTATTTTTTATCAAGGTTTGTATTCTTTGCTGTTAATGTAAATTCATATTTGCACCATTAAGCACTTACTTGTATTAATAAACCTCTTTTGACCTTATTATAACAAAATAATAACTGTTTTTTAACGGGCAACGTGCGATCTACTTCAAAACGCTACTAGTGTTACCTACTACCAAAAAACAAAGACAATTTTGAACTAGCCAGATTTCGAGGCATTCTTGGTCTCGGACATTTTTAATAAGCCAGGGAAAAACGCCCCCGTGAGCCGTCTTCCGCCGTACCGGGGCGAGAAGGGGTTGCGTTTGCAGTCCAGCCAACTCGCTCCCGTTTTAATAAGCTACTTACTTCAAAAGTACCAATCTAAAAAAATCTTTATTAATATGGTTTTCACTGCTGAGACATACTCGCTCTTGAATATCAAATCATCCTTCTAATATTCTAAACGCGAGAGTTTGTATGTATGTTTGTTACTTTTTCACGCTTAAACGGCTAACTGATTTGGATGAAAATTGGAATATTTATATATTGTATAGTGGATTAACACACAGGCTATCTTAACTATATTATATCCGCGAGGCGCAACTAGTCAATAATAAAACTAGTTGTTGGAATAAAACAGTTTTTATTATTCGAAGTTTACGGATCCAAAAATCATAAAATCATTGTTATAATAATAAAGCTGCTGAAGCATTTGGACTGTCTATAGGTCATCGCGGCCAGTATATAGTCCAAATGTTTTTTTTTTTAGTAGTAGGTAGTGTTTAGCATTAGTTATTATATCATTGTAGTATTTAGAAAATAAAGGCAATTAATAAAAATAAAAACAAATGAAAGAGTACCTTGCAACGAGCGCGTGCTATCAGCGGAAGGCGAGGGCGTGGACCTCGGGTGCGGCGGCGGGTGCGCCAGCGCCACGCCCGGCGGCAGCGGCGCCGCGCGCTTCTTCAGGCTGCCGATGTTATCTGGCAACATCGCACCAAACACTGCACTTGCCGGACCGTTCTGTCTCTTTTTTTTGAGGGGGGGAAAATGCCTTTGCACTTCCCGAGGTATGTGGGAAACCCACTAAAACCTCCCCGTGAGCCCTCGTCCGCAGTACCGGGGCGAGAAGGGGTCGCGACTGCAATCAAGCCAACTCGCCCCCGGTGGCAGGCCCTTACGGGCCTCCTCGCGCCAGTGGATGGGTGACCTTGCTCACCACGGTCGCCCACCAGACGTGTGGGGCCGTGCAAGCCGGCGGAGAGTCCCCCGAGTCTCCACCAGTGGCCCCACTACGGGAGAGGGAAGAGGAGCGCGTAACGCCTCCTCCTCCCTCCTACACGTCACCATTCTGTCTCCAAGTCAACAACGGACAAGTTACCATCTACGACTCGAATCAAATTACTCAGTCGTCGAACGGTGCATTTAAAAAAAATTTTAATTTTAATTTTGTGATAATAATAATAAATATGTGTGGTCATTCCACACAGCGCCATCTAGGCCCAAACGAAGCAAAGCTTGTATGGGAGCCAGATAACTTATACAATACTTGGAGTACTTTTTGTTTGTAAATATATACATAGTATACAATATAACACAGAACCAACATCTTGTTGTTGAAGTTCATCACCCAAAGCCAATCGGTGTTTTCGCAGTCAAAATGTTATTATTGTGTATTTCAGTTAATACATTTATTTTTACCACGCCCTAGCAGGGTTACTTATGTGATGATGTATCATCTTATTACATAATGCAATAAATAAATAAATAATAAATGTTTGCCCTAGGTGGGAATCGAACCCACAACCTACAGTTCAGAAGCAGAGCTATTACCAACTGAGCTATCATGCCATATAAGTCGTTAAACGATGATTATCGTTAAACAGTAGAATAAGCCTGTGTTGGATTTGTTTGAACAACGACCATGAATAGTTCTTAAGATATAATAATAATAATTTAGTTTAGAGAATGCGACACAGAATCGACACCATCGTTGTATCGTATTGTATGTTAATAACTGTAGATGGCCATTGCTCAAACAAACCCAACAGTATTAAATAGATTTTGGGACATGCGTCAAGCTCGTGAACGGATGCTGCTTGCGGAAGCTGGTTTGCTCGGTGGTGTATGCACAATTAGAAATAAGTACTTATGTTTATGTGTTATTGGCTGTATTGTCCTCCCTGTATTATATATATGTTCATGTTAATAATAGGCTTAATTAATAAATACAAAAAATAATCTAACAAAAATCACGGACCCAGGTGTCTGTGGAAATGCAGTATAATAAAAAAAAATAGATTTTGCGAAAATACTTACAAACATTAGGTTTCCTAGGCAAAGTCGTTGGCGTAGGCGGCGCATGATGCAAAGAATCGCAAGTAGAAGACCTAGACCGTAACACCGGGGATTCCCCACCCGCTGTCAAGGGCCGTTCTATAGCGACCATGCCACCTGCGTACGAAGGAGGCCGGGACCTAGGGCACTTCTTTTCAGGGGTCACGCTGCCGTTTTGCTGCAATTTTGAAAACCAATCCATGAATATCTGAAAAAAATTTGTTAGTGAAGAGATTTTATTAGTTACATGCGGTTGTGGCATGCGCAAGTTAAACAGTAAGCAGATGACTAATTCGCTAAAATTTATCTATTTTATAAAGAAGAAAAAACGAGTGTGCTTTAGGCCAAACGACTGAAGTAAAACTTCTTTAGCTCCATCTCTCTTGCCTACAGTAATATAGGAAACGTAACTCTTTCTTTCTACCTTCATTTGTTCTCCTCACTTACTTATCCCCCTAATCAAGGGGAAGTAAAGAAGTTTTACTGCGAAAAAATTAAATGTGATCTTTCGTCCAATATGTCTTTGGAAAATAAGAAAGTGCCTAATGCTACTGAACAACTAACCAGACTAATGTCCGTGCCGTGAGCACTAAAGTTTGACAGCTCGTAAGTTCAAACTTATCCCTCTATGACGTTGCCTACTGCAACACATTTGGGTACGTCCTAGAGAGATAAGTACGAATTAAAAATCTGACAGAATTTAGTGCAGACAGGCATATTTCACTAAACTATAGTAGAGAAGGTGATAACTAAAGTAAACAAATTGTTTCTTAAGACAATATAATAATAAAAGATTAGGTATGTAAATGGTAAAATTGTTACACACTGCAGCCTATATATAGGATGAAATAACAAAGTCTACAGGTAAATAACAGGTTTCTTTGAAAACTTATGACAGAAATGCTACTTTAATTTAAAGATATAATTGGAAATAACGAAATAATAAAAAAATTAAAAGTACTTTAACTATGTGAAAAATGAAGGAATGATTGAAAAATACTGTTTAATTACTTTGTTAGTATGTAATTACTGATATATATTACCGCCCATTGTAACGATAGTTTTAGATTTGTTTTATACTTTTACTATCTCTGTCTCTATTAACATTTTACGACAGTGTTTTTATATTATTTCTGTTTGTAAACTACCTATAATGTTAAAATTGAATCTTAAAAAAATACTAACTACATAATATATCATTCACTTGGTTGGCTGACAAACAGTTCAATAAACCTCGGTCACAGATAATATACTACACTAAAATTTCGGTATTATTTTTTCTTTTTCGTCGGTTAATGGATTACTATCGCTTTTTAGCGTTCGTTCTGCCAATGTGAAGTGGGGAAAAAATTTGTATGGTTATGTCTTGTCAAAGTCAAAATGTCACAGTAAAATGGAGAATATTTTACTTAGCTTTCAGCTCTAGAAAGCCTTGAAGAGAAAACGAAAAGGCATGGTTTTGGAACTTTAACCATTTGCCTACACTCGTACACATTCATAAACACTAACAGCCTTATTAATAAACACGAACTAGCTTTAGACTAGTTACACCATCTTTTGTCTCTTTCGATCCAGCTAAATATTCCAGTAGCAAAAAAGGAAAAAAGCTGAAGTAACTAATCCGAGACTAATACCCGTTTATTAATAAGGCTGTAAACGTATGGCCACCATTGTTATACATTAATATTTAAAACTACGCGAGATATGGAAAAAAATGAAAATTCGGTATATAAAGTAAATTTAAGCTTACCCTTTCGTCGATGACAGTGTCGTCGTCTGAGAAGTCGGTAGATCCGTCGTCGTGGGATAAGTTCCAGTCGATGTTGATGTTCTCGAATATACTCTTCTCCCGTTTATCCACACTTTCTAACTGTGGAAACCGAATAGTCATTAATGTTACTTCTACTAGTTTTCCTACTTTAATATTGATCAGAAGGGAACTTTCGCAAGAATGTGAACAGAGTAGCTAACGTTTATATTCTCGGATTTTTGTTTTTACTACATTCACGTCATCACTGTTGAATGCAGCACATTGTCACAAGCTAAGACCTCATTATGGGTCATAATATGGAATAAAATATCCCATTCAATGTTGTAGATGAATGCGTTTGAAACATTGTTTCTAGCACTACAAAAACAAGTGTGCTTTAGACCACACGAATAAAACTTCTTTAGTTTAGCTCCATCTATGGGCCGGTAGAACTTTCTTTTTGCTTTGTTTAATGTTAATGTCGCCATCTCGACAATTATTAATTGTCATTTTACCGGACAACTACCAATAATACCAACACAATAATACAAATTTTTAACTTTTTTATGTTCACAATGGAGATCTACGTAAACCAAATTTAACTTCCATTCGCCTCGCATTCACCACTACTCCCAAAGTCAAGCGTGCGTAATGAAATTTTGCTTCAAAAATGTTTACCAATTCTTGACATCCATGATGCCCCAACTGCCTGGCTATCTGCAGCGCAGTCCGTCCAGTGCCATCTTTAATACTAGCGTCGGCTCCCGCTTTGAGCAACAACTTCAAAGGCTCCGTCCTATCCGTGAGCGCACACAGATGCACCGCGGTCATTCCGGTTGTGGTAGCTTTATCTAGGAGCGCTGACCCACCGTTTTGGACTAGAAAATCGACTATGTGGAGACTGGAACCGTCGCCAATCTCCCTTGATATGGCTAAGTGGAGGGCCGTTTCGCCGCAATCCTGTAAGAAAGAATAAGAGGGATTAGTAAAAAATTACCTATTCGTGACGACGACCCTGATTTTCAACATTGTGACGCATGTATACAGGTTTCGGTTGCTATTGATAATGAACCTTAGCGCAGTTAACATAGAGCAAAGACACAGAGCAGGGTAACAGCGCGGCGAGGTCAACGCCCTCAGCGAAAAATCTGCAAGTGTATTATTATCATACAGTCAGTCTGTCTGTAACCCTGCCTTCTGAGCTGTAGGTTGTGGGTTCGATTCCTAACGATCGATGTTTATTGTGTTTTTTCTTTGTTATATTGTATTCCATGTATGTATTTACAAATAAAAAGTATCTAAGTAATGTATCAGTTATCTGGTTCCCACAGTACAAGCTTTGCTTAGTTTGGGGCTAGAAGACGCTGAGTAAAATGTGTACAAATCGACATAGAACTAGCTATAAGAACCACAGAGCAGAGTAATGACGCGGCGTGTCCTGCAGGTGTCTCTTGCAGCGGATAATAAACCTAAACACAGTTGGGATAGAGCTAAGACTAACGGAGCAGGGTAACGGTGCGGCGAGATCAGCACCTTCAGCGTACGCCTGCAGTAAGTTCTGTAGGTGTCTGTTGCAGCGGATAATAAATCTAAACACAGTTGGGATAGAGCTAAGACTCACGGAGCAGGGTAACGGTGCGGCGAGATCAGCACCTTCAGCGTACGCCTGCAGTAAGTTCTGTAGGTGTCTGTTGCAGCGGATAATAAATCTAAACACAGTTGGGATAGAGCTAAGACTCACGGAGCAGGGTAACGGTGCGGCGAGATCAGCACCTTCAGCGTACGCCTGCAGTAAGTTCTGTAGGTGTCTGTTGCAGCGGATAATAAATCTAAACACAGTTGGGATAGAGCTAAGACTCACGGAGCAGGGTAACGGTGCGGCGAGATCTGCACCTTCAGCGTACGCCTGCAGTAAGTTCTGTAGGTGTCTGTTGCAGCGGATAATAAATCTAAACACAGTTGGGATAGAGCTAAGACTCACGGAGCAGGGTAACGGTGCGGCGAGATCAGCACCTTCAGCGTACGCCTGCAGTAAGTTCTGTAGGTGTCTGTTGCAGCGGATAATAAATCTAAACACAGTTGGGATAGAGCTAAGACTCACGGAGCAGGGTAACGGTGCGGCGAGATCTGCACCTTCAGCGTACGCCTGCAGTAAGTTCTGCAGGTGAGAGTTGTTGACGGCGTGTTGCACTTCGCTGTGTCGCTCTGTTGCGTCGCAACAAGTCGTTGCCGCCCACGCACGATACACGTATTTCTCGCGAATAAACCGTAGACGTTCCTCCCTGCATATAAGCACATATAAGCACGGAATTTATGAAGTATCTGCCAGTTTTTGGCGGGAAAACGAAAAAATCGCGTCGCCGCAATGTATTATTTTCCAAAACTTGTGTTATTTTCAGTGTTAGTGCATAAAATTGGTGGCATTTTATTCGTTAAGTACTGGACTACAGGCATGAGTGTGGGAAAGTGGTATAATGATGGTGAAACGTTTATTTTCGTGTTGTTTCCAAAATTCCATAGAAGCTTCTGGTAAAGTTGCCACCGCTTTACTAGGAGTATGACTTGACTAGACTAGACAAGACTTGACTTGATGACTTGGCCTGTGACTTGACTTGACTTGACACACACACACACATATATATATATATATATATATATATATTACTTAACTCGAGAAATTATCAATTACTTGACACTGGATAAATACACGAAAGTGTGGAGTCATACCAAAACAAAAAAAAGTATCTGCCACTTTTCTTAATCTATGGCACTGCGTAAAAATTATTACGATGAGTAATTTATTGCTCTTCGGTAAAATACACAACTGAAACTCTGAAGCTCTCTCTCTCTCTCCCTCTCTCTCTCTCTCTCCCTCTCTCTCCCTCTCTCTCTCTCTCTCCCTCTCTCTCCCTCTCTCTCTCTCTCTCTCTCTCTCTATCTCTGTATATTATTTGTAAATATTAAGTTTTCGGTGTGTCGGTAAGATTACAGATCAATCAGATGATTTAAGAATAAAACGCAATGCATTAACAGACCTCCATACAAAACGGAGCAAAAATCTTCGTAACGATTGTAAAAAGCTGAATGGAAGCAAAAGATCATATTTGGAAGATGACAACGGACAAATATAACATGTCCGTCAATAATTAATAAGGTTACTTACATAGTACTTTCAGGCGTGAGTTTATCCCTCTCGTCCAGTGTATTCTCCATGATCTCATTAAACATCTGATTGCCCATGTGCCGCGCGAGCAGTAGCTGTGACGTGCTAAGCCTGTCCAGCGTTAGCGACTGTATACGAGATATATGCACGCCCAGTTCCCTATGTATTCCAGAACATTCTATGCAAACTATGACGCCGAAGTTCGTTGATAGCCATGTGGGATCTGAAAGAAACAACAAAATTGAACAATATAATTAGTTTGTACTCGGTTTTGAAAAAAGGAAAAAAATTGCCGGGTTGTGATAGCTATGAAACGCAGTCGGAAAACAATTTGTATGGATTGCCCAAATAAACAGAATCAGAAAGAGCTCCAGCAGCAATCAGAATACTTGATTTATAATATTTTTATCTTAAGAATTAATGAATAACAGAATGAACAATATAAACTAGTGGTTTTTCTACGTCAGGATTGGTTCTCACTGGTTCTCCCATTGTTTTTTCTCTAATCTATGGTTCTATTAATCGTCAGTGAAGTCTCTGATAAAATACCACTCCGTTATATCGGGGAAGAAGTGCAAACTTAGCAGCTGTCAATTTTAGAACAAACGGTAACGAAGACCTATAAAACAAAAGAACATGTACAATTGTACATTAGAACTCGGTTTTCACCCGTGGCTCGCACGCTAATGATAGCCCTCTGCGGCTTTAATGGTGTTCCGTATCGTTTTTATTTTTTCGACATATTGATGGAACACCGAAACGTACGCGCCTTATTTGCCAAACTAAAGAATGAACGAAAGAATGAAGCGTACCGTTGGTAGAACCGCAATCGGCACACACTTGGTTCCCAGGCATGGCTCGCACGGCTCTTATGATCGACCTCTGAAGGTCTAACAGGGAGTGTCCTGGATCATTGTTAGTTTCCCCGGCTTGTTGATGGAACGCCCTCATGAGCGCACCTTCCTTGCAGTTGACTAGCACCGACGTCCACGCTCGTTGCTCGTTCTCATCTTCAGCTTGGAAGTGATACGTACGGTTATCTGAAATTATACCGATATTTGGATATAATCAGAGAATACTTTTGAATCTATACTCGAGGTTATCTATGCTATTAGAATCGGATATTGACTTTCCATTAAAAATTACAGCAAACAAATTACACTTCTGTCAAGTAAAATCATAATCATTTGTCTTGCTCCGTAAGAAACTGGATGTAAATCATTAGTAACATTCAGAAATTATCTACTTTTGAAACACCAGTCTTATTTAGCACTGTTGTGATAGGAAAATAGTTCATTTGATAACTTGGCATTTGGTAATCATTCAATCTTGAACCATTATTTTCTATTATTTTGGGTAATTTTCTGAGGTGTCATTTCGATTCTTGAGTTCAGGTGTTACTTGACAGTTTGGAAAATTTGATCCAAGATATAAATTATTACTACACTTACAAACACAACTATACAATAAAATATGGTAGGTATAGTTTGTACTTGGTACTTCCTATCTACTGTTAACAAGATTTTACCGGTATACCAAATGTGTTTAAGTGCCTTTTCGCCAATGCTGTCTAATTGAACCACCTAAAGTCAAACTACAAGATCACGATCTACTGACTAGTAAATTTTAAAACAAAATATTGTGTATCGTATTTACATCTGTGACTAATGTTGTATAGTGTTTTTGTTGACGATCGAACTTCTGTCGTGTTTGATAAATTTAAAACTTATGGAACTTCTCTCAAATTTCGAAAAGACTTTTTCTTCTAACTTATAATTATAATAAATCATTGAACCTTATGAAAGACGAAATATTTCTTAATAGGGATCCTTAGCGAATGGGCTTCGGTCCGTTTCTTACCTTTCAGATGCTACCATAAGAAATATAGCAAAAATTAAAATGTTGTATTTTGGTTTAGAAATGAATTTTGTTAAAAAAAACTTCGAAAATGTATGCTGACAGTAAACATCGCTGCAAACTCTTCAAGATGTATTTAAAACAACTCACATGAGACTAGATCGAACGCCCTCTTATCCTCAGCAGCGACTTTGATCTGGCACGTGAGAAGGTTGACCCTGGCTGGAGGCTTGTTCTCATCCGCATGAAATATATCCAAGAACCCTTCAGCTGTGACCCGACACCGCCTCTTCTGCCACACTCTGCGTACTTTGCCTTCAGACTTCTTGAGAAGGTACCCGCTACGAGTGACGCCGTGTTGCTTGTCGCCTTGTAGCTGGTGGAGAGAGTAGCCGCCAACTGATGAGGCTACCTAAATAAGTAAATAAATAAATATGTGTACACATTTCACACAATGCCATCTAGTTACAGAAAAGTTTACTAGTTTACTAAGGAAAGTTTGTCATGGAAGCCAGATAACCGAGACAATACTTATAATAGTTTTTGTTTATAAATACATAGATAGAATACAATATAACGGATGGTATGCAAAATAACTTTTCTCTATTTCATACTATTGCAGAAGATATAATAAATATATCAAGTTAAAAAATTAGGGAAGCTTAAAAGCTTGCGAAAATAAACTTGTTCCACTATCGACATTGAAAGCGTGATGTCATTGCTTATAGTTCAGAGATTTGTACTAAAATACGTGAACGCCAATATCTTATAAAATTAGGTACAACGCAAGTATTTCAACGTCCTGCTCAACTCCAACCTAGTTCGAGCTCTATTGTCAACAACAGCTCAATTTAGCACAATACACAGTACATATTAGATCAAATCACAGGACGCAAGTACTCACCTCCCGGTCCTGCGGTGCGGCTGCTCGCAACATGTTCCTGAGCTCAAACAGCCTTCTCCTCTCGTCGTCCTGCTGTTGCCTGATCTTCTGCAACTGCACGCTCAAGTCCGCTACATAAACTCCAAAATGTTCAATTGTCTTCAATCCGTCTTGAAAGTAATTCGTCTGCGCGTGATAATACTCCACCAAGTGCTGCAGCAACTCGATTCCCTTCTTCGTCTTTATCTCGTTGAACTTTATCAGGTACTAGAAATAAAATAGTCCAGTCACAACAAACGTTACGTGGTGTCAACGAGGCAGACGGAACGACGCCGGCCGCCTGACGATGCGTGGGCAAGCCCTCATCGCTTCATCAGAGCCGTAGCGAAACGCGGCTGGTTAGCCACGAGCGACACTCGGACTGTGGAAACGAACCAATTACACCAAGCGGCATGCCCTTCCGCGAGTTATAATTACGCGAGATGACGCACGCGCACGCAGATCGAGTAGAGAGAATCCAAATCTGTCTTTCAGAGTTGTGCAATAATAATAAAGCCGCCGCGTGACCTTGCACAACTTTCTTGGCGAGCGGCCGCCGGCTGAACCTGTCTCTTCAATTTATTTTCACTAAAATCGTGTTCGATTGTTTGTGTTAGCAGGATGAAGGAAGTGCATAACGTACGTGAAGTGACAAGGCGTTGGAGTGGAGTGGGTTGCGGGTGAAGTGCGGACGAGGTATTTGCACCGAGCGCGGAGTGAAACGTGAACAAAGCGAGGGTCATAGCGTCGGCGGTGGCGGCGGCGGCGACCGGCCCTGCGCGGCGCAAGGCCGGTCGTCGACCTGCCGCGGTGCACCATGGTACCGCACCGACCATAGGCTCAACTAACCACAAACGAGTCTAGCTTTCTTTTATAACACACAACAATGGAACTTGCGTTCACGACAATGGCTGGTGTTCACGACTGCAACACAACGAAATGGATTCGTTTTAAAAATGTTTCAATTAAGATTTAAACGTTCCGGTTTTTTTAAATCCTACAATAATGTATGTTAAAAAAATCAATAAACCATTTTACAAAATGATGTATAAAATAACACATCAACGAGAATGGCCAGGGAATAGTAGGTAGTTACTTAGTTGAATTTTTCAAAATCCGACAAAAGTTTCGGGAATCACAATTCGAAGCGAACATCAAAGCGACGACGCTATTGACGCTCGATTAGAATCTATCTCCGCAATGGTCGCTTTTGTTCGGCTCGATTCGGTTTTTCTTTTTGTACAATGTAATGTAGCAATAAAGTATTTGAATGTATATTAATATAGATGGTCACCGGTTGTTTTCTGCGCTGTACGTGAAGTGACTGATTATCACTAATATCAGTTGTAAATATTGTACGCAATTCAATTCATTAGCGCCTAAAACTATTAGGTGGTGTTTCAGTAGTGCAGAACGGAAAAAATATTCCCTACGACCTACGACACTACTAGTATCGGAGTGTAGCTAGCTAGGTATATAATGCCTTAGGCAAAGATTTTAAAATACTACAGTAGGTACCTTATGTAATGGATATAAAAATTTGCGAGAAAACCAATAATCGAGAGGAATCTTAGGGTTTCTCTAAAACCTTTTAATTACATGCTGTAGTCACGTAACATAAAATTATGGTGTACAAATTTTATTATGTTTGTCCATACTGGTTTATATTTCGTGTAAATGTAATGTAATGTAGTAATTTCCTTAATATGTGTAATTTCTTTATTTTCTTAATTTTTTTATATCCCTATAAAACGATGTCAGCATTCTTAAGTTGTGACCACGTTTTAAATATTTTCAACTAGTCTGTACCTATTTACATACATATTTCAATTTCTGTCTGAAATACATAACATTACGCTCATCGTATACATCATACCTATGTAAGAACCTGTATGTATATAAATGATGAAATTCGAATTTTGTGAACGCAAAGGCAATAGAAGGAGATAGGATAAACCACAATGTTTATTAGCGATGCAGAATCCGTTATTATATTGGCAAAACCTTGATTGGCGAGATACAAAAAAATATTTTTTGTTGTTTCCTTTAATTTTTTATTTTCTGGAAGAGATCGCTTTAAGCGATAAGACCGCCCATTGATACACTTAATTTTTAAGTTGTGCTTGTCAATGTTCCTGTAATATAGTGTTTCAATAAAGAGTTTTATCAATCTATCTATCTATCTAAAGATTATTTTGCGTAAACGCCAACAGCTAAATCGCATACGTAATAAAATAGCATACACTGGTTCTTGCGCAGGGTTGATTGAGCAACCGACCGTGAACTAAACTACACTGCAATTTGGCTTGTGCATCAATTACGACTAAAATAATGTGACTTAACACACAGATAGTTGGCATTACGCTCAGACATATATATTTTGCTGTAGACGGGACGCAGCCTCGTAAAATATAACCCGGTTCATAAATGCATGTCTAGTAAGTAACGACCTTCGTGCTGCTTGCTTTCCAATGCAACTATCTCCGATACGAGTAGATTTATTTATGAATGTATAAACAGTAATCTATGAGCTACTTGTTTTGTTATCTTATCTCTGTCGACATCGACCTTTTCCTTGCAGCGTTTCAAGTGCAAGTAAATAATGTTCTATATTCGTCAAGTGCGCTGCAGGTCTATATGCGTATATTCTACCCCTCTTTACCTGACAGCCTCTGTGGTATGGTGGTTGAGCAGGTCGGCTCATAGCCCGAAGGTTAGATTCCCTTGCAAGTATTTGTGCGTAGAAATAAACGCAAATACTTGTTCTGTCTAGATATTGTGGGGCCATCGTCCTCGTAGTTCCTGGGTCCCAAGATACAGGCAATCCTAGTTAGGTGCCAGGTTCTATGTACGTGATCGTTATTTATTTACATACAAGGAAACTGCGGGCCTAGACAGCTCTAGAACCACTCCCAAATTTTGAGAATATTTGCAATGGTTTGTTTGTCTTGCTCTGCACTGACCAGCAATACATAATTTCATTTGTAAAAGGTTTTTATTAAAGTATGTTTTTATTATTATCACGTATATGAAGAATGAAAATTTTAGCGATAATCTCTAAAGCCGCAACAACTCTAACGGAGCTGGTGACTCTACTATGATGATAACTGTCCGTTGGTTCTGTTATGCTCGCTGAGTGACCTTTGCACCCCAGATGACAAATGCCACAAGTGCGTTGGCAATGACAATAAACTATCGTTGCTTTAATGTGAACAATGACAGAAAAACGCGGAACAGATATAAGCGTTTTTTTCTATGCATAAATACTTGTCCTGTTGCGGACTCGATTCCCGCAACAGTACAATATTACTAACAAGTGGAAGGATAATCTAATGGCTAATTTCACGTTATTCTCTATATTATGTATTCTTTGATGAATACAATCTACGTTAGACAAATGGTGAATATGAAATATAAATAAATGGTCAATACTGAACACTTTTTTACACACCAAAGCATAGAGCAACACTTCAACTCTTGGTTAAAACCTTTGTGGAGAGGTTACCACAATTTTGCCAATCAGTAAGAAGGCAGTCTGTCCAGACTCCAGTCTCACAATATCTATTGTTGATGACAATAGCGTGCTGCGTCCTGTCCCTGTCACTGGCAGACATATTGTTACCCACGCGACACAATACTGACGTTATAAATAGAAGCAGCAGTAATTGAGGAAATCGTAAAGGAAAAGTCACACTTGAAAAATGTAAACAAGTGTTAATTAGGCAAATGAGTAAGCTTTATCTTTAATTAGCTGATTAACTCTAAACTGAAGATATTGTGTGCGCCGTACAGGTGAAAACATTAGCGCATGGACAAATTAATGGTGTAGTAATAGAAACGCAATTTGTAATATTAACCAGAGGTAAAACAAAAAACGGCCCTAGAAACAACCAACAGCAAAAAAGGGAAGAAGATAGGCCATTTGATATGATATGACAGCTTTATTAGAATCTAGACATAAGGAAACATAGAAGGTAAGCAAAAGAGGCCGATTATACAAGCCAAGTAAGACTGCTGTCACATCGTATTAGGAGATAAAAGAAAACGCTTTGGACTGGACGAGATAGAGAGACTTGCATGCGCAACACCGACAAAAGTCAGAGAAAGGAAATGTGCAATAGCTAGCTACCTAGGCCGCAGCCGCAGTTGCTTTTTATATTTGGTGCGTAAGGTGAAATAAAAAGGGCAATATATGAACCCTTTTTATTTCAAAATACAAAAATATTTATTGACATAAATATCATTACATTATCTTATATGAATCCATAGATTCCCGAACTAGTTTTTAAACTGTATTAAAGTACACTATAAGTTTTTTTTTCTCTCTAGATTTCACTGTATGTTTTTTTTGTGTGACATAATAATGTTTAAAAATATTGGGAGAAGCCACTGATTCCTGAAATACAGTTTAAAAACTAGTTCGGGAATCTATGGATTCATATAAGATAATGTAATGATATTTATGTCAATAAATATTTTTGTATTTTGTATTTTTTTTTGTATTTCATTCAAGAGGCGTTCCATGTCACTTTGTCAGATTCGAAAGGCAGCAAGGACAGCATAAATATTAGTATCCTCTACTTGGTCTGTGATAAATATATTAGAGAAGTACAATAATAAATTTTGATAGTCTTATTTCAGATAATGACGTGCTTATCAGTATTACTCGGGAGTTCTTCAACCTTATTGGCAAAGTTAACTATGAGAATACTACAATAATTTGTACGTAATAAACGATAGATTCAAAGTGAAAGCGTTTATCGAATTGGACGTGGCTAAAAATCATGTCAAGTGGCATGAATGAAGTCATTCACTACTCATACAGACTTATTATGTAACGGTTATTAGTTTATTATTAGATGATAGCCGAGCAACATTGTGGTATTGAAATCAATTGTTTTTTTAAATAATTTGTTGTTGTTGATGTGGTCACGATAAGGCCTTAGCACATACTAAGGCTATATCTGTACATGATAAGTATAGTGTAATGGTATGTTTAGTAGCGTGAAATATATCATATATAAATCTATTTATAGTATCCAATCCTACCAAGCTAATAAGTTGAAGGAAAGCTGCTGCATACACTGCACTCATACCAAACCTTAGATGTTTTAGCTGCCTAAAAACCAAACCAACAAATCCTAAATTCTAGGCTTTAACTATAGCTTCTTTATGTAAGGATGAAAATATGACCGCATTACTAGTTCTATCTACAGTCTCCCCGATTTTCGTCTCTCTCAAATATCAAAGACGATAAAAAGTATAAGGAAAAAATTATCTATTATATATATCTTTATTGGAAATTAGAGAATGATGCATGCTATAAAAAAGCAAGCTTGATTACAAAGATCTTTTGGTTCTACAAACACCCTACAAAGCCCTCATTGGTGTAAAGATTTATTAAAGTCCATTAGACCACAAATTATTTATATACATAGGTTCGCCTGGAACATTTATCTGAAGCCAAACAAGGGGACCGGTCATTTGAACACAGGTGGAGTACTGTTTCCGTAGCTGCTGCTTAATCTGTGGCACACTGTGTCGATGGTAGAAACTGTTTCATAATCTGTTATGTGACTTATTAAAGTGCCAACAGGTAGGCCTCTGGGGGCATGGATGAAGCCGCAAATTGTTTAGAGTCGGTTAATAATTATACACACCTTTGCCCCGACTATATTGCAGGCCAAATGGTGTTGCCTAATCTAGTTAACTTTTATGAAACCACGGCGATGTCAACTGGGTATTTTCGGCAAATAGGTTCAACGCACTTTCCATTAGTATTCTATATGCATTTTATGGTAGCTTAGTTGGGTAAAATAAGATTGTCCGAGTCAAAGTAAACATCCGCATAGTTGACGATAACTCTTGTTAAGCTGCAGATTAGCATCGGAACGTATGCTTGTTATGTTAGACATTTAAAAGTTAGAAAGGTACATGTTAAGAGTTGGGAGATAACTAAAATAGAAAACAGCACTCAAATTGAATCCAAACCCACATGAACCAATTATAATACATAAACTAACGAGATGGTATCATTCAACTATTAATATTGCCTACGTGGTAATATGAATCTCTATGGATGGAATACTAAGGAACATAAACAAATACACGGGAGCTAAATGAGAAACTGACAAACTAATTAAACGGAATAAACACATCCCCGAAGATGCTGATGAAACCAGAAACTAACGTGTAATAAACCTGCCACATAAAAAGTAAAGTAGCAGTCGTATAAACTTAAATACTATAAACAAAATAGTGTTTTGGGTGCTCTAAGTATGTTCGAATGTATACAGCATATTCTTGGAAGTACTTTCAACAAATGCATTTATAGATAGACGGCTAATAATAAACTGTGTTATTTATGAATAAAATGATCAATTTGATCAAGAGGAAGGCCCTACCAATACTCACCTCATTTTAAAATAGAATAAAGACCAAAATGGCATGTGCGTGCCAAAAACGTTTAAGTTTCCTTAAAAGAGTAGGTGTGAGCGTTACATGTGAAATCCAACCAGCAGTTCAATATAAATAAAGCAACTTGATAATAATAAAGCTTTACCTCACACATCTGTAGTTGAAACAGTCTTCTCTCTTTCTCCATTTCATCTGCGATCTCCGCTGGTGTCACTTCACTCCTGATAAGACCAGCTTCTTTCGCCTGCGATTTTTTCTCCTTCTCCAACTTCAGGTACTTTGACTCGTAGTCTTTGGATGCCTTATCGAAAGGTCTTTTTAGATCACCTTTGACGCCTCTCAAATCTCCTTTTAGAAGACTATCCACAGGGAACATGACTATGTTATTGATGTTCTGCATCTGTGAACAATAAATGTCTTAGTTATTTTAAGTCACGAGATTTAAAATCATATTTAGCATCCGATGGTTGGTCTTAGTACCGAAATAATGCCAGAAAAGACAAGTTTTAGACAAGGCCGCGTAATAAATAGGTTTAGCAAATAACTTCATGCGGCACCGAAAGACTAGATCACGTAAAATATAGTCGTGCTTATTTCGTTTCACAACATTTGCATACCAAACGGCATTTATTTCGCTGCGCTCGGAGTTGTATGCTAGTTGCTTCACTGCGCTACCTCCTCACAGTGAACACTACGGTTGGAAGCGAATGCACCGCCTGAATAGATAGACGCCAAACTTACGATCGTGATCCGAATAATGATGCCAATTGAGCAACTAATGTGGCTGCTCAAATGCATCATTGGCATATGAGATTTACTAAAGACCCTGACCTCAACAATTCATGTATTGATTGCTAGCTATATATACTATCAAACCATATCTAAATTTATAACGAATCAGTAGTAAACAATCCAATACCGTATAAAGCAAAGTAGAATTAATGGTTAAAACAGATACAGTAATTAACACAGTCTACTGAACAATTGCCCTAACAGAGTGTAATTAAACAAGATAAACATGAAAAAGGCATTCTCGGTAAATGGAAACCCATTTACGATGTCGATTATGTAATCAACGAAGCGAATACGCTGGTGACAAAAGAGACTCTAGGGGCTTACAAAAAGGGTTGTGTACAATGATAGTCTTCTTGAACAATATTGCCGGTTAACGTCAACCTTTCATTACTTTGTGCCTATAGTACCAATTATATTATCTGTGATACTGATTTAATCAAACTCAATTTCTGAAATAAACCTCTTATCAAAAAATATATTTCCCCATTTTTTCTGAGGAAGTACGTGTCTAAGTTTCTTGATTGTCGGTGTTGCACTAGACTTTTATCTCGTTAACGAGCGCGCAAAAACTGATAACCAAATGATTGTTTGCGAAAAGCACGTACCTACTTCATTTTCTCTAGACCGTACTTTATGTAAATCTTAAATTTACTTTAGATATCCGAGTGCAAAAATGCATTTTAAACACGAATGTGAAAAGATTTTGAAAAATTCGAACCTTTCTTTTCAATTTTCTATACTACGCCTTCCTCATTTTTAGAATAATCATACTGAAAAAATTTCTATTTAAGATGTTTTCCTGAACCTAGCATTTTCCTCAATTAGTAATACACTATTTATTCATCACAGGTCAAAGGTCGCGTGATCACACGGCAGCAAAGTAATACTGAAAACTTGGCAAAAAAAAACTACTTCGAAGCCTTAAATAACAAATCACTATTGTTCAATAAAATTAAGGAAGCTACCAATAATGAATTAGTTAAGTAAGAGAAAGAAGAATTTCAAACTAAAGATTCCAAGCAAATTCACTTTCATACATCTACTAGAGCATCTTTCTAGGGCATCGAAGCAGCTATAAGCGCAATCTCGTTGGTCTGTCGAGTGAAACACAATACAGCGATTTTCCCATAATACGTCATAATATGCTCGATTAACTGGGACCGCTCATCTGAACGGCTAATTGAATTTCCAGCGAGGTTTCGGTTTCTTGCTTCTGTGAAGTTTTACAAGTGTGGCTGAGAGCTGTAAATTAGTATCGAATTTAATGGGAGTAAGTGACGGGTAAATTTAGAAGGGCAGTGAACCGATCTATTTTGATAGTTCAGTGTATAAAAAAATACAAGAACTCTTGCAAAGGATATTTATTTTTTGTTAAAGAAAGGACAGAATGCATGAATCAAATCTTGTATGCTTCCTGTTTAATGAATACCCTACTGCTGTTGAGATGAGTCAGTTCAACACAAAAATAAAAATGATTCCATCAAAAACATCTTTATTACAATAGACAAATAATTGTAAGATAGCGAAGGTGTCAACACTCAGTTTTTACCATGTGAATGTTTCCGAGTACTGAAATGTTAATGTAACAATGATCATTGTTTGGATCACGAGCACGTGCGCGATCTTTATGCCCGACTATTGTATGTAAATCTTTAGTCGCACGGTATTATAATAAAATGCCAGTAACTGCGACAGTAAGAACAAGCCAGTGAGAAACGATCATTTATAAAATTATGAAACAATGGTGGTTATTAGTAGAAAATCTGCCCGTTATTATTATCCTGGCATGATTGTGGCATAATAATCACTGTTTGGAACTTTACCGTTTCCGTTTCCCGGTAGATAACAGAAATTAATATATGTAGGATAAACTTTGTGAGCATATAAGTAATGTTAATCAGACGAGTTGGTGTAGTTACGAAACTGGCAGGTATAATAAGGCTATACAAACTTTTCTCCAACAACCATAAATAATACACCCAACTGCTCTCAGAGGGCTAAAATTATAACATTGTTTTACTAACTTAAGCAAAACGAAATTAAGATAGTATTAAATATGAGCTAAGGAGCTTTATATTTATAAATGAATAAGCCCGTATTTGATCGCGGTCTCAACTGATGGAAAGTGATGACGCGGTCTACATGGTACATGCTTGCCTAGAAGATACCTATTTACTTATAGCTTGTAGAAAATTGCTAGCACCATATAACCTAATATAATCTGTGCTACTACGGAATGATATTATAGAATAATAATATAACGCCCAACGATCACATACATAGATCCCGGACCCTGACTAGGATTATCTCTGTCTAGGGACCCAGGAACTACGAGGACCATGGTCCCACAACACTCAGACTCAGAATAAGTATTTGCGCTTTTTTCTGCATGTGCACAAATACTGGTCCTGCGGCGGGAATAGAACCCGCCGCCTACTGGTTATGAGCGGACCTGCTCAACCATCACACCACAGAGGCTGTCAAATACAAAGATGTATTGTCCATTATGGGGAGCGACACGAACTCAAATGAGTACCTAGTCAATAAGAATCAAGATCATTATACTCTATACAGAGATATGTCACGATGATAGGTAGGGGTGGATGATTTTACATGATACATTAATTTGTAAGACATCTAATACTTCCATAACTGTAGTCGATAATCAATAATCTGTATGTATACTATGTTTTTACTAGGTGGTAGGACTTTACTGCAAAGTTCATCTAGGTAGGTACCACCGCTTTGCCAGTTATTCTGCCGCCAAGCAGTAGTGTGCAAGCACTGCTGTGTTCCGGTTTGAAGGGCACTGTAGCTAGTGAAATTACTGGGCAAATGAGACTTTATGATCTGATGTCACAGTTTAGTAATCTTATTACTAGATTGTGCTGATGTCTCTGGATGACGTGCGCAGTGCAGTGTCACGCGAACCTCTATACTTTAGAGTTCCGAGTGACACTGCAGCTGATATGGGCAGCCGTATCGTTTAACATCAGGCGAACGGCTAGCTCGTCACGTTATTACCTAACATAAAAAATAAATAAAAAATACCTCCTATGAGATCACTTTCTTCGACCATGCTAGAGCAGTGTCAATTATTTTCAGGGTAAAATGTCTAGTCTTGGTAAAATACCGTATAATTATAGCACAGTATGGCACTACCGCAGCAGACAATTTGGGGAGGGAAACGGACCGAGGAACTACAAGGTATCTCATGCGAAACGCGGCAAGTTGTCGACTCCGCTGACTAATGCCACAAAGTAAGTTATATTTTGTACTATTGCGGAATCATCAAATATTATATTCACTGGCCCGATAGCTTAGTTGGTAGTAGCCCTGCCTTCTGAACTGTGGGTTGTGGGTTCGATTCCCACTCAGGACAAACATTTGTGTGATGAAAATAGGTGTTTGTTCTGTGTCTGGGTGTCATATTGTATTCTATGTATGTATTTACAAACAAAAAAGTATCTAAGTATTGTATCAGTTATCTGGTTCCCATAGCACAAGCTTTGCTTAGTTTGGGGCTAGATGGCGTTGTGTGAGATGTCCACACATATTATTATTATTATTATTATATTGTTCTTCGATATCATAACTTTTAACTTACATGCAGATTCAACCTATTATTACAAGCTTAAAACAAAAAAAAACTTATTTGCACACCGATGGAAAAGAAGGCAAAATCTCCTTTTCTATCGAATATAATTCTACAAACCGTTAATTTGGTGTGAGAAATTATTTATAACTTCTAAATCTGCTTTAGAATGATTTACTTCAGTAGACTGAACAATGTAAATAAGGATCGATTGCTACCAGTTATTCGAAAAGTGTAATTTTTAAATGTACTTTGGATGACCTTTGAAATTCATCTCTATCTCAACATTATTAAGACCTTGGCAGCATTTATTTTTCATATCCTTTTAATCATAGGCCATGAGCGTACCCAAGGCTGGTTGGAAGTTAGAAGGACAAAGGATTGCATCGCGATTTGTGTCAAGGGCAGGCCAGGGATTCTGCGCAGTACGAATTCCCGGAAACTTTAGCTCAGCCCGTGTTGTATGATGGAGTGCAGATTTGGAGCGAGGGCGAGGCTTCAACTTCACAAGTACAATGCAAAGTTGAATTGGATAACAGAGTCGCCCTTGCGTAACAAGTGGATGCCGCGGGTACAACATTTATCAAAACAAACGGGAAAGAAGATGAAAAACTTTTAAGGACAAAGCTTTTAGGCGGAGGTAATTTCTTTGTTTCAGATTGGACTTACAACATAGTTATATTTTAGCCGAAGGAAGCCGCCAGATGAACCTATGGTATGGACGACGTCCATAACCTCAAACGAATGAGTGAAAATTGTATTTATTAGTTAGTAATAATATAGTAAAACACTCCTAGTTTTACTATTATGGCACTAGAACTGTAACATTTTTAACAAACATTACAGCGTGATTTTGTGCTATAACTGATCCAATTTTTCGTTCCTACGTACCTAATGAACTCATTATTACGGGCGTAGATTTCATTCTACAGTCAGTCACATTGTCCGTTGGCTTGAAATTTTCTATTTCTTCCAGAAATTATTTACTGGACGTCGTTAATTTTATACTATAATTTTTACATCCAAGGCGAACGAAAGATTGGATCATTAATACATATATAATTATGTAAGTATCATTGTTTCTAGGTAGAAACAATGATACTTACTTAATTATTTCTCAAAATAAGTACTTACTACCTATTAAAAGAAAGGAATCCCAGAACATAAAACAATACATTATTCAACTATCACAGGATGTACCTAAGGATCTAACATGAACAGTTACACTCGTTTTACCCTGAAATACTTTACAGCTGGTTACTAATGTTAATAATGACTTCTCTAACACTTACCCCAAATTACTGATACTATTTACAGGTTTACCGAGAACAATAAGTCTGTATCAGTAAATAATTATAAAATTGAAATGTGCCTGGTAACATTTGCCAGGTTTCCTCACCGTGACCCGTTTCCAACCCAATCTGTTGTTGCGCCCACGCAGTTAGCTACGTCAATCATTAAAGCGATATTCGGATCGTTCAACCTTCCCAACAAAATGGAGACCGTAGAACTGTTCAGTTTATTATTTTTAATATCTGTTTATCAAACTCACATGTTTTATACATATAAACTTCACCTCATTTTTCCTATCTAATTTTTTTCACTCAATCACTCATACCCAAGAAGAATGTGCAAACGGGCAAAAATCGGAGATTTGAATGAAAATTTAGTAAAATATGTCTGAACTATCAAAAATAGCAGGTGTGGTTTCGGTAGCTCTTAGGGCTTCTTACCATAATATCTCTTAATATTTACTTGAAAAATCCACATTTCTAATAAAATAATTATTATTCTTGATCGATTTAAAGTAGTGCCATTTCATAAAAAATCTGATCCAATTCTGGAGTATCTGGCATTTTCAGATGCAAGGGTCATTGTTAGTGGATAGAGGATATTATTTATTAGTTATAATGTACAATATGTATTGGCAGTATTGTAATTTTCAGTTACTTAAACGAAACAAGACAACAAAACAACTGCTATTACCGTAATAAAAACACTAACAATATTTATCACTGCCTCATCAAACCAATGAGACTATGTTATTCATTTCATTACCTTAATCAACGAGCTTCCAAACTAATTTCCATTTGATATTACTGAGGTGTCTTAATATTTCCAAGGGAATGGATTTGAAAGAATTAAAATTAGAACTAAACAGTTTCTTCATTGCATCGTTCAGCAAACGCACCAAAATACTTTAAGCTGTTCCTTTAGTCATAATGAATTTCTACGAACATTTCTTTCACTAAAAAAACTATGTACACATAGCAATAAATTATTCAAATTGGACTTTTAACGAGTTATACCTATATGTGATATGTGATACCTGTAATGTGATACGGTCAATTTATGTAGTGTGTCTGTAAGATAGATCATATTGCGTTCAGAGAAAAGTAATATTTTATTAATTTAGTAAACCGTCCAAATCACAGGCTTCGAATATGTTCTCTTCTCTCAGGTCCAAATGGACAGGCAACGCCCACAAAATATTTAGCATATCTCCCACCCATTTCCTGAGTCATAGAGACGTTTCGCTTCTTTACTACTTCAAATTAAAATGAACAGTTTTTCCGACAGTTATTATAACTGTACGCGGACATAAAATAGTATTGAAGTAGAGTAGCAGACATCAATTTGCCTACCATCCGTCCCGCAGCGAAAGATGGCCGCGAGACATCCGCAGAGGGCGCTCTAGATAGTGTTAATATCCGGTAGCTGTTGGCAACAGATTTTGATTGGTTTGGGCGTTGGGGAATGAAATGAGAGCCGGCTGAAATCGTTTCATTTTGCTGTCTGGATTAGATTCCAATAGTTTCAATAGAATATTGGAAATGGAAATCACTTTGGCCAGGTGTGATGCTAAAGAATTGACGACACATTTTAGACGACATTATAACTTTCTCTAGTGATAATTCCGCTCAAGGTTATTTTAATTATTATCTACGTTTATTCAACTCGTTTCTTTAACCCTTAAATTTATAGCCCTTCTAGTGTGACATGCAAATGTTTTGAAATAAGTATAGCACAAAGATATTGAACATTATCGATCGTTTCTTCAACAAGCTGATAAGATAGAATATTATACTACTATTCAATATTCTGTGATTTACGCCCACATAGAAAAATTTCAATGGTGTTGATGTATTGACCGTAACGTAGGTAACCGCTTATGCAACAGCACGCGGAATTAGATATCATAACAAAATACTAATCACACTAATATTATAAAGGCGAAAGTTTGTATGTGTGTATGTTTGTTACTCCTTCATGCTCAAACGGCTGAATGGTCTTGGATGACATTCGGTACCAAGATAGCTTATACACTGGATTAACATATAGGCTACATTTTATCCCGGAAAAGCGAAATGCTCCCGTGGGATGAGCAAATATTTAAAATACTTTTTATCCGCAGTGAAACCGCGGGGCGCAACTAGTAAGTACTAAATTCAGGTCTTTGACATACTTTTATCTCATAGGTAATTGTGATGACTATTTTGAAACTGACCTAAGAAAATTTGTTTATGGTGAACAAATCACTAATTATAAACTAACAACTACAAACATTATATAACGGACAGCCTCTGTGGGGTGGTGGTTGAGCAGGTCAGCTCATATCCCGGAGGGGGTTCGATTCTCGCGACAGGTATTTTTGCACCGGAATAAAAGCGTAAATACTTGTCCGAGTCTAGGTGTTGTAGAACCATGGCCCTCGTAGTTCCTGAGTCTCTAGATACATGGAATCTTAATTAGGGTCAAGGATCGATCTATGTATGTGATCGTAGGGCGTTATTTATTTATTTTATTTATTTATTAACTATGCAATGAACTACAATATTACAAACATTTGGTGACGAATGAATATTGTCTTTGTTGATCTTATTATAGTATACTAAAGACCACAGATGAGAAAACCCGCAGATATGTTGTATAGACAGTCCAAAATGCTCAAGCCCGCTGCCAGTAGGTAGTGTGCACCTACCTGTGTCTCGACATGGCAATGCCCGTTATTGCAATGCAACATGCTGATTCGTATTGCAAAATAATAACATGAATCATTTTAGACTGTTTTACGTACGTAAGTACGTTTACGTTCTTATTCATATTCGGCACGAGCAAAGAGATACCTACTATTCTTATAATTTAAAACAAAGACACGGTTTTATTAAAATTGGAAGAAAGGTTGATAAAAAAAACAGCTTTGCTTAGTTCGCGGCTACATGTCACTATTGACTAAGCAAAGCTTGATAAAATATTTGTGGACATTGAACATAGGTTCAATGTCCACAAATATTTTATTCTTTAAAAGCTTTTGTTTTATCTAAATAGGTTCATAGAAATAATCCAAACCCACAAAGCAAGCTGTAGTAATGCAACTGCTCACGTAGAAACATGTCCACAATGAAACATGGTTTGACACAGAAACATGTGACAGTTATGTACAAGTTTATTTCGTGTCTGTCGATGGCCGTATTTAGTTACAGTTTCGTGCCAACGGCCAACAAGAGTTTAAGCGCTCACTACGATATAATCGTTGCGAATAAAATCTCAAATCTGCGAACCACGTAAATATACTACAATCTAGGCACTGCGAAAGCCAATGTTTGCGATTTTTATTTTACAATTAAAAAATAGCACCGAATAAATATCGCAGCACGCGCTTAGCCTAAATGTAGGACACACGTTAGCGCCACTGCATGTAGTAAACTTGCAAAATTATGGATTCAGCTTATACTGTCTGGAATGATTTTTTTTTACCTATTCGTAAGTTTTCTTATCACATATCCTCAAAAGTCCACCTTCTGTGTGTACACATCATTAAGTCACGGAAGAGCTCAGGCTAAGAAAACTTTGATGGTAGGTGAGCTACGAAACTAATATAGTTCGGAACTACCAAGACAAAATTAATAACGTCTTCGCAGTTATACTTGGTCATGACAAAGAAAATGCCAACTGCCTTCTATACCTCTATTATATTATAGGCTGATAAATGAGGAAAATGTGTTCAACAATTAAGTCTCTTTTGGACTTGTACACAAGGTAAACAGTCAAGTCACCTTCTTCCCAACACTTGCATCGACACTGTATGCAGTAAAGGACACCATTTAATCGAAAACACATTTATTTGTTTGCGCAGTAGGAAATATGAGAGATGGAGATCATCAACATGACAAAGTAGTCGATAGAGTTATTGGATAGGGCTGGTTCATAACATTGGCCGTCAGCCGTTTGACGAAAAACCTTCGACAAAGTTAACGAAAAATAGGTATTATACAATTTTTCTGGTATAACCGTACAATAGTTTTAAAAAAGACCTTACCAGCGTCTTCATAAGAGCCGACAGTTCCTTGGTGACAACTGCGAACTTGAAGAACGCTGCACCAATGTCTGGTTCAGGGTCTTTGCTGAGAGCGTTCCCACCGAGCCGATCCAGCGCCCGCGACAAATACATCTCATTATCCACGTGAGCTGGAAACAAATAAAGGGCTTAATATACATTTTCTGTCCAATCTTTGAACCGAGATATTATCATCTCTCTCACACCACTACACCCATCTTTCTCTTGCGTGTGCAGTAAATATGTGTACTAGGGCAAGTTTTCACTATCGGTAGCTCTACATAATTGGTTTAATTCTTGCTGGTTTTGATTGATTGTTGGATTACAACTTCTATTCTTCCACACTTCTACCAACCACATTTATTATAACAAACTAAAAAGCATTTTTTTTAATTTGTTTATTTATAGGTGCACATAACAGATCATAGAAAATACATGAATAAACAACATGATTTAAAAATGACATCATGAACAATTCTATAATCCAATCACACATGCACTCTGCCGGATTCAAAACAATTTGTATTAGCTGACTGCATGCCGAAATTATGATATTAATTCACTTTAGATGAGCGGATGAGCGAATCCGGTATATACAGTACAGTACAGATATACCAAGCAATAAAATAAAGTCCAAATAAAAATATAATTTTTCACGAAATATTCCGTAAGCATTCTCAATTGAAACACGAAACACTTCTTCTTCAATGATTAATTAATCGCTAAAGCTTTCCAGTTACTTATAACGCGTTTTATCTTGTTCTCCTAGAACTGCCGGTTCCGGACATTTAATTAGTTTCCGAGCCGGATCGGGAAAAGCGACGCTGTGCAGGATATTATAGTCAAGACTCTACACTACAGCTTTTACTTTCAAAAGCTTCAGAGCAAAGTTTAATTTCCTTTAATTTACTACTATTGCTTCTGCCATCTGCTATCTTGAATTCCTCTTCCAATTAACTTAATAATAATTAAATTAGAAAACGAAATTAGTAAGCGGTGCACACATTTCATTTTTAAGTCTGTTGTGATGTTTCCAAAGTTAGGCGAGCAGGGAAGATATTCATATTTAAATAGCACCCATTCATCGATTTCGTAGGGAGGGTTCTGGACGGGGTTTAAGTTTAAAAATAAGCATTTAAATAGAGAACTGGTGACCGGACCAACATTGAAAGAGTCTCGGAGATCCGTGTCGCGGCCCACATGTGCCTAGTTAACTACTCACTCGATTCCACCAACGCTTTCTGAATATTAAATAGTGAAGAACAGAACAATCAAACAACGCCTTTAAATTTTTCTGTGCTCGTCTTTTGTTGCCGTTTAGCATGACAGTCGCGTCCTCTCAGGGCTTTCATCAGAACTGGACTAACCAATGTCAATCGTGTAAGAAAGTGTTTCCGTTTTCTGATACCGATAACGTTAATAATTAAACACTGAGGCAGGAAAGTTACGGTTTACTTGTTAAAGACTTTCTTTGCCAAGACAATGGGCTGATGTTTCGGGTTTCGCATATTGTACATCATGTACAACGCCTGCTTTGGCGTATGTATATTTCAAACCTCAAAACATTTTGTAAAATTTGCACCAATTTCTAGTGTCCTATAACCTCATCTCATTGTCCCATAATGGAACAACTGATACTTTTTTACCCCAGTACTCCCACGGGACATATGATATAAATATTTTGGAATGGGAGCAAAAAGATGACATTAAGTACTCGCCTACAAATATAGATAAATGTATTTTTAAGCTGGAGTGACCAACGCTAAAAGCCTTTGGAACAAGTCCAAGATTTGTATTAAGATTTCATGAAAGTCTAGAAATCTCGGATCTAAATGGGTGAATGGTTTTGCAGACACAATACCTAAAGCAGTTGTTTCCTAAACACTGCATCATTGTGTTGGAATGCCAGTGAGTCCGATTGGTTGTTTTTGCAGGCGCGTGCGCGGAGCATACGACCTTGCCAGCTGCGCCCGCGCGGCTGTTGTTGGCCCGAACTTGCACGACCAGTTCCGAACGAGTACTTACAGCCGCTATAAACAAACCCTATCACGCGATGGAATTGCTTTGCTCACTTGAACTCTGACAAGTCAAACCTGCTGTTCCACATAAGGCAAAAAAAGATAACTGTAATTCAACCGGTCGGTAGACGATTGATGGTATGGTTCGGTAGATGATTGACTTACCAAATCTCGTCAAGATCAGTTCAGTCGTTTAGCCGTAAAAGAGGTAACAAAAAGACAGAGAGACAGACAGAATTACTTTCAATTTTATAATATTAGTCAAGTCAGTCATAGTCAAAAGATTTTATTGCAAATAGGCTAATTTTAGGACTTTTACAAAGTAGTTTTAGTAAAAATGGAAGTATAGGTTAATATTATTCCAAATTCCTTAGCATAAATTTGATAGAGAATATATATGTAGCAAAGAGTCCCCAGCTGTCTCGAAAAAGGCTTCGCGGGAACGAAGCTCCATTTCAAATAAATCACGTTTCGCTTCTCATTCGCAACACGGCCCGGGCAGGTGCGAGCCAGTTTACCCCTTTATACCTGCGGTCGAAAAGAATAATCTAATATGCCTGGTTACACGCTTGCAAGTAAAAGCAGAAGTACGACCTACTTTCCTTGAAATTCAAACATGAAGGGAGATCAATTTGCCATTATACACTGCAAACTCAACACACGGTTTTACATTTCAATCTATTTGACCATAATATGAATAATATATTTTATTATCCATATCGCTTCGGATGGAACCGTTACTATATTTCTGATCGAACTTCTCTTGCTAGGTAAGTTCGTTTGATCATCGATTTTATTCAAACAATGTGGTATAAAATGAAATAGAACTTACAAACAAGAAAATGAAAAACATAAAAATTATTGTTCACAAGAAACCCAAGAAATCTAGACTAGAAACTTGGAAAGCATCGCACGAAATTGCTTTTTATTGATTCTTATTTGATTTTATTGCCGCGCTCGATCTTGCTTTGTCTATTACAATAAGATGTGATATATGTAATCTGTAATATTATTACTATTACATGTACTAGTTACTTAGTTATTACAAATAAACTCATTGATTATTAGACACAGACAGTATTGACTATTATATAAAACGTAGATGGAGTACTATTACTAAGGTCTTTACCTATGAAATTGCCGTTTTGTTTGAAAAAAGTTAAAGTATTTTTTTTTTTCGAACTTATTTATTTCTTTTATTCAAAGTAATCACCCCTGCAATCAATGCATCTTTGCCAACGCTGTGGCAGTTTATGGATGCCCTTCTTGAAAAAATCAGCAGGACGGGAGACAACAAACTCTTCAAAGGCGTTTTGTACTGCCTCTCGGGAATTGAATTTTTTTCCCGCTAAAAAGTTGTCCAAATTTTGGAAAAAGTAATAGTCGGTAGGCGCAAGATCTGGTGAGTATGGCGGATGAGGGAGAGCTTCCAAACCCAACTCATGCAGCTTAGAGACTGGCGATCGTTAAGTTCGTGGGGCACCCATCTATCAAGCTTTTTTATCGTGTCAAGTGTCTTGCCAAATGGACCAATATTGTTTTAATGCTAACATCAAAAGCTGCTGCCAGCTCAGCTGTAGATTGAGATTCATCAGCTTTCACAATCGCCTTTAATTCATCATTGTTGACCAAAGTTTCCGGACGACCACGAGGTTCATTTTTCAAGTCAAAATTCCCAGAACGGAACCGAGCAAACCAATAACGGGTTGTACGTTCGTTTGTACAGTTCTCTCCGTAAACGTCGTTGATGTTACGTGTCGTTTGTGCCGCGTTGGTGCCACGACGGAACTCATATTCCATAATTACACGAAATTTCAAAGTATCCATTATGAGGAAAAATGTTGAAATGTAATGAAAATACTACGCTAATCAATAAACAAAAGACTTATATTGTAAATAGAATGTTATATTTTTAAAACAAAATTAATTTGAATTTAGAATTCATAGCCAATCAAAACTTTTTTTTGTTTGAAAAAGTCTATACTGCAATACGGCAATTTCATAGGTAAAGACCTATTATTATAGTGCTCCATGGAGCCCAGTACATCGCGCTAAGACCGGCAAATCAATAACAAATTAGCTCATAGCCTAGATGGCAGATTCCAGATGATAATATAGGAAAAAATAGTATGTACATAATATGTATACTTGTAAAAGAAAGTAACTCGATAGTGAATTAAGAGATCGAATTAAATTGTAAGATTATTGTAGGTCAAATCACTCGTAAACTGGAAACCATGAACTTATTCTAATGAACGAAATACTGGTTATTCGAAAAGAAAGTGGTTCTAAGTTCATTACCACGTCATTCAACTCATAAAATAATCAGGTTTATTGTAACCAAGTAAGTGTTTACAAATAATGCTTCAGATTGCTTCTGCCAGGCATTATTCGTTGCGTTGCGATATTTAGGTCATTCTAGTTCAACGAGTTGAACGGCCTTACGTCCTAGCCGGTTCTTGGTATGTTCCGAACTGTATTTCGCCTGAAGGTGGAATCAAAAACCTAATACGATTGTGAAGTTTGTAGAGATCATAAATGAAGTTTCAATTTTTGTTTTGTATCACCCCGCCTAGCCAAGTCCATATGCAACTGCTAAAATTACTGATAGATTTCATAGAATACCGGATTAAACAAATTACCGATCGACCGATTACCGATTATACAAATTACCGGCAATTGGTTATATCTGAATTGCTTATTTTAAATATATTTTTATATATTAAATTACAAAAATTATAAAAATTTAAATGAGACTTTATGACCTGATCTCACAGTCTAGTAATCTTGTTACTAGATTGTGTTGATGTCTTAGGATGACGTGCGCAGTGCAGTGTCACGCGAAACTCTATACTTTAGAGTTCCGAGTGACACTGCAACTGATATGGGCAGCCGTGTCGCTTAACATCAGGCGAACGGTTAGCTCGTCGCGTCATCCCTTAACATAAAAAAAAATATATTAGATAAACAGGTTTTTTATTTTGAAACATACAACATAATATTATTTAATAAACATAAAACAATGAAAAGGGAACTTAATCAAACAAACCACTACCAGTAGGCAACGTGCCCATTATGCTGGCAGCATTGCCACGTTGAATGGACAAAACATAATATCTTTGAGTATTCATATTAGATTGAATACTCAAAGATATTATGTTTTGTCTGGGCTGATAGCAAAGTTGGTAATAGCTCTGCCTTATGAATGTACGTAGTGGGTTGGATTCACCCAGGACAAATATTTGTGTGATGAATATAGGTGTTTGTTCTGTGCCTTGGTGTTATATTGTATTCTATGTTTGTATTTACAAACAAAAAGTATCTATGTATTCTATTAGTTATCTGGTTCCCATATCACAAGCTTTGCTTAGTTTAGGGCTATGTGGCGTTGTGTTAAGCACACAAATAAAATAAAAATAAAATGGAATTCTTATCGACTTCGCCTGAGCATAAGTCGGATATAACATCTATTTTCTACGTAGAGGCGAAGACTTCCTCACTATAACTAACACTATTTTTAGTATGGTCTCGATCCTCTGTCGCCTGAATAATGCGGCATAGACGAGAATACAAATAGACGTTAAAAATGTAATTATCTGTCGAATAATACGGCGCCATTGCTAGCTTTTGAAGATTCATTTAACTTATATTATTTAAATCGTACATATATATTAAACTATTATGATATTTATAGAATAACTAATGTAAATGTATAAGAGAATTTTACTTTGAGAAACTAGCGCGCAAATCGTTGGTGCTTACCATTTCCGGAATTGTGTATCGCTTTGATGGCCTTTTTCAATTTTGTCAATCCTTCTCTGTCGTAGTCCAACGTCTGTAACATAATAAATGATTTGAAAAAAAAACGTGTTAAAGGGTGCCAACTAGCATACGCTCCACCAACTTCCTTTCTTTCCCTTCCTTTATTTTAGACTTAGAAGTGATGTAGCTAAGAATCTTGAGTAAAATTACAAACAAGGAATTGATTCGGTAATATAGTAAAAACATGTTTTGAGTTCTGTACTTAGTAAAAAAAAAATCGTGAAATAAAATGTGAATACCAACTGTTTATAAAAATCTGTTTTCAGAGATTGTGAAACAACAAATTACGTTCAAAACATTTCATCCCGGGTCTCAAAGGCTTATTTGTACACGGAACTTCCAATTTCGCAACGGATTTGCTTGAATTTTTTAACGGCCGTCATTTCCACAATAGCCGGGAGCCATTCACGCGCATCGAGCATCTGTCGCCCCAACAGGGCAGTCAGCTATTAATCAAAGCCCCTCTGGGTCCGCATCATAAATAAAACGATAACTTTACTGCACTTAGCTTTGCTCTCAGTTTGCCCTCGTTACGCGAGTGTTTTAACTCATGTATCTATGATTAGAACATGAGTTTAATGTGTAATGAATTTATAATTTTTTTTAACCGACTTCCATAAGGAGGAAGATCAATATTCGTTTTTTTTAAAGTTCGTCATGTATAAAATCATAATAACTTTCAGGTTCCGTATATCAGATCCCGCAGAAATTGCATCAAAACCAAACGGGGTTCATTGAGATAGAAAGCACTTATATTTTTACAAATAAAAATAGTATTTTTTTAAACTGGCAATAGATGAACTTTTTAAATTTCAAAAGTGCAAGTCATTGTTTTTATTTTCAGCAAAGGAAAAGGTACTCCCATTATTTTGCACCAAACTGAAATACAAAACATCAATCGATTTTAAAATTTAATAAGTGCATCTTTCATAGCTGCTGGGCTACTAGGTAAGGCAATAAAAATGTATACCTACGAGTCACCATATACAAGTCAGGATACAAAGCTCTACATAATACATGAATTAATAATAAAGTAATTATTCGTATTCGTCATAGTTTTCTCATATTCGGTTTTCGGCTGAAACGAAATGTACCAAAACCGGCTGATTTCTATATCACGCAAGCGTTTGTTTCCGTACGATTATTATGAGCCAAAAACCTATTTCGACTCTATAATGAATTCGTTGCGAAGGGCGTACGCACAATTGGAGGTTTTGTTGTTTTATTGCGACTTATTTTCAAAAATCTTTATTTTTATTTTTTTCATGAATATATCCTACGTACATAATCTAGTGTACATTAATTAATCCTAGATATGACTACAATTTATATTTGATACATTTTTAAAGCATTTCACTTATGATAAAAATTTATGATACAATATAATGTATTAACTAAGACAATGCATTTATTGCGACTGAATACGGAAAAGTTCGCATAAAATGAACCGACTAGATCGGCCGAATATCCGGTTCAGTAAGCGGTGGACCTAATAATGTTTGTTATTCTGTTCGGTTCAAAATTCAGTGTTCAGCGCATCCCTATGTACATATCGGTGAACATAAAAATGTTACGTAACAGACTGCGTAATTAACCCCCAGTGAGTCAATAAATGATATTACAATAGAATCAAGCCCTCATAGTCCAGTGATTAAATTGTTTAATGAAACGTGACCAATTAATATGAGCAGTTGCCATACCCGCTTGGCCTGAGACCGACAGGCCATTGTTCGTGGTGGGTAAATGTTCAGGCACTGTGTTTGACAAAATTCATTAACAGCAGATTTTTTTTGATCTAATGCTGTTGGTCTCTCTCAAGCGACCTTTACAGAGTCACCGTATATGGAGAGCGCCCGGCCGTCAGCAGATTACATATTACCGTATCACCTAGTACTATCAGAGAATAAACACTAGTACATAATTGGCTTTATATACCCAATATTTTACTAACTTTTATAGATTAGATCAAAATCCAAATTGGCCGTCGTGAAATAGTATTATAAATTCCGCTGGTTGATGAAAGCTTAGGGAATCATAATTTACACTGATTTTCGGTAAGTGCAGTTTAATACATCAATAAATATATTATATATATAAGTACCGACTATGTAAATGCTAAATAAAATAAGCTATAAAAAAGTTGCCAGTTTCTTTCTGTTCCCGTTTCTGTTCTTTCGTTTACTTCGAAAACTGACTAGTGTAAGCTTAGAGAAAAATAGTAGAAAGTCAACATGTTAATAAAACCGATCACGACTCCGTATTTCGATGTTGTGTAAAAAACAAATGGGCATAACCATAACCATGTAGGTACATGACAACGTGTACATTATTATCACAAATAACCGTAGTTAGAACTCATGTTTAATGCACGTCTATAATCAGAGGCTTCGCTTTCTTACTCTAGAGCTGCAAGTGAAAAGTTGCTTAGACTACGTCATCATCAAGCATCACTAACACGCATTACTAAGTAAAAAGTTATACCAGCACAGCTTTTTTACTATCGAGTTTTAAATCGATATCGTTAACCAAAAAAGAACAAGATGATATAAAAAGTAAAAATTCATTGGAAAAGCTAGCCATTTATGGTATCAAGTGTTTATTAAAATAAACAGTTGTTGGATTATTAGACCCAATACTCGAATCATTTACTGTAGAAGTAGAGTGCCTGAGGCGCAATATTGTTGTCAGTAAACAGATAAGTTATGCAAATAAAATGGTAGACACATGCATGGGTACAAAGTACCACAAGTTGGCTTTTAGAAAACAAAGGTTGTCCCAACTTGCTCATGACTCAAGCATACTCAACTTTATGCAAACATATCTATCGTCTTTGGTTGTACGTTATACGATAACTTTTTTTTTTTTTTTTTTTTTTTTTTTTTAAATATAAAAGACTTAAAATAAAAGACTTTGAAATTGACCAAACACCTGTCCGATCATTGCGCTGAGATTCTCATCTCGGAGCTAATGCTACTGAAACCAAATCAAACATACGCTTTATTATAATACTATACAATATAAATATAAATAAAATTTTGGTTTCATTCATCAACTTTTTCCACTAACCGTACATCGCACACGACAGTGAAAGTTGTTGACCTTGCTTATTTGTCCACACTTCTAGTAAGATGGGATCGAAAGCTGTGACTTGTTAAGAAACCATTTGCCTGGAGGTAAAGCAAGAAAGCTTTGTCTGCTACATGAAAGTTACTATTATAATTACCAGATTTATCTATGGGATATTATTATTAAGGAGACACTTAATTTAGAAAAAATAAGTATATTCATAATTAAACTAAAAATCTGTAACGACGGAACAAAGGTAATTAATTAAATTCTCGAAAAACCTATAGTAGAATAAAATTTAACGACATACTTATCTCCATTAAAAATCTTAATTTTCTTTTTATGTTGCTAAATGACATGACGAGCTAGTCGCTCGCCTGATGTTAAGCGACACGACTGCCCATATCAGTTGCAGTAACACTTGAAACTAAAGAATAGTTTCGCGTGACACTGCACTGCGCACGCCATTCTAAGACATCAGCACAGTCTAGCAATAAGATTACTAGACTGTGAGATTAGGTCATAAAGTCACATTTGCCCAGTAATTTAACTAGCTACAGTGCCCTTCAAACCGGAACACAGTAGTGCTTGCGCAAATCAATTCATTTTTAAGCTCACTAGCAAGCCTTACAGGGTTCATGTACCTACTAAGCTAGTTGTTAAGACCTGACATGATACATAAATTGTACATGAATGCAAATAAATGAAAACAATAATATTACACTACAGAATAAAAATTACAACAAACACGTCTGAGTACTATGTCCCATAGCCTAGGAAAAAACAAAGAGAAACTAGGCAGTTCACTAAGTACTTTAACAAGTAGTTGGGTTATCCAAAATAAAATACTTTAACGACTTAGTGATACAAAATTTCAGCGATAACAACACTTTATTTCATGAATTGAATAGACAGACGTGTTTTGAACATATCACCAGTTATTTTATTTATACGCTTTCACTTAATTCACAAAAAACCCACATAATTAGCACAGTTTCAAGCGCAGACCCAGTTTGACATCAAATATGGTCTGAAATTTTCAACTTTAACAAAAACCTACAGACCCGCTTATAAACGAAAATTGTGCTTGAACGCCGTAAACTCTGAAGCTTGGAACTTCATTTAAAATAATTACTCAACTATTTGTTTACGAAGCGATTTGCCTTGGCCATTTCTTTTTTATTTGATAAAACGATCGACGAAATTCATACTGTATTCTTAGAGCATATACTATACCTACTCCATTTTCCGGAACCCTAAAGCTCTCTCATGACTCTAAGTAGTAACATTTACATCATTCAAAATCCCACATGTTTTATGCACGTCTACATCCAAAGAAATCTGAAGCACTTTCAAACGACCGCGGCCCTAGTTCCAGCGATAAAGTTATGCACACTTGAGCACGCCACACCGTGCACCGGTTAAATGTAAAGAAACTATGCGGTGCTCTAGACTTTGATTCAAGCATTAGGTCCCTTAAGTGGTATAAAGTATGGGGATAAACGTTTAAGTGCTCTTCAGGTACAGTAAGGCAATTAAGCTGCGGTGAGTGGTTTGTGTACCCATTTTATCTTTACTGCGGAGAAACCAAAGCGCAGATTTAATTAAGAAATATTGTGGGCTTAAAAACTTAATTACGATACTTAAGACAAACAAATACGGTATGTATTAATTTACCAATGCTAGAGAATAAGGAATGTACTCTCTACATGTCCTAAACATTGTTTTTATTTCAGAATGTATATTAGCTTAATATGTAATAAATACTATAATTATCGAAATACGTTATTATTTAATGTTTTTATCACGCAAGAATGTATTACGTCCTTACGTCCGAACGTCCTGAGGCAGAATCAAGGAGGAATAGTATTGTATGGACAGAATGTCGACTTCCTGCTAACAAGTACAGTACAGAATAAACAATAATAAAGGTACACGTGAGTAATATTTTGTCAGTTGTTCCATTCAAGATGAGTCAATGCATGTGAGATTTCTTTATCTCCATCGTGGTACAGTCGCAGGTGGCTGTTGCTCGGCCAAAGCCTTCGCAACGAGATGGAAGCACCGCAATCGTAAATGAGTCATTGGTTGTTGACCTTTCGTTACCTATTCATTCTCGCTGTGGCTGGTAGCGATGCGATAAATGGGTTAAGTTTTTAATGCTTTCTCCCTTCACTGCTGTATTTTTGTATATCTACGAAGCTGGATGTAATAAAAATGTGCTGAAGAGACGAAAATAGTCAAAACAAAAAAAAAACTGTTGTACCCATATAATATATAACTAGTATAATATAATAAGTAACTGTACCTAGGTGTTTACTTAGTTCTAAGCTCACTTCTTTCTTATATATAGGTATCGGAGAAGGTAAAATGAAAGAACAGGGCCAACGAGAACATTTTTCTGTTTTCGTTAGGCGCTTGTGCTAAGTCAGTCAAGAGTTTGTTGTCTAGTCTAACCGCTTGCCTATACGAGACAAAGAAGGAATTACAAATGCGATCGCAGACACTATAGCCGCGATTTTCTTCTCAATTCGTAAAAACTCTACACAAGTAGGTTTAATATTTTTCTGTAGTGTCGAGGGGAAATAGGTAGCATGTAATATGAAAGTTAAAGTAATATTTTCGACAGTGTGAGCCCTTTAAGGTCGTCAGAAACTCATCAGCATTTAGCGATCACACTTTCGACTAGCGTTGGTAATTCACTTTTCGTCGGAACACGTAAATAAAACGGAACACTGAACGGCTTATCAGGCGTAGACACCTTGCTGAAGGCTGACGTTAGGTAAAATATTTAGTGAACTGGTTCGCTGGAACGCTGCTCAAGCGTTCGTTATTTATGAAAAGCAACTATAAGTTCATCGATACATCATGATATTGTACTGTTCGTACTACAGACAAGTTCATCGAAGAGTTTATGACAGTATCTGATTCATTGTCCAAATTCCATTTTGTGAGGAATGCAACTTCAGTTATGCGCTCCATGTTTCTGAAGCATGTTTTTATTACATAATTGAAAACCTGTACAGATTTTCTAAAATAGTCGGATTGGTTCAACATAATTGTCATTACTACTACTTTTACTAGGTGGTAGAACTTTTCTGCAGTTCTTCTAGGTAGATACCACCGCTATGCCAGTTATTCTGCCGCCAAGCAGTAGTGTGCAAACACTACTGTTTTCCGGTAGCATAAGATTACTAGACTTAGATGTGAAATTAGTTTTTAAGTCACATTTGACCAGTAATTTCATTAGCACAGTCTAGTTAATAAGATTATAATAATAATAAATAATAAGTTAATAAGATTCACAGAATAACGTGCGCAATATCACGCGAAATTCTATACTTTAGAGATCCGAGTGACACTGCAACTGATATGGGCATTTGGGCAGCCGTGTCGCTTAACATCAGGCAAACGACTAGCTCGTCATGTCATTCCTTAACATAAAAATACGAGTGTGCTTTAGACCAAACGGCTGAAGCAAAACTTCTTTAGTTTAGCTCCACCGGTATAACTTGTCAATGTCGCCATCTTGACAATTGTTAATAGTCATTTTACCGGACATACCAACATTATTGTTATGTTGACAATGGAGATCTACGTGAACCAACTTCAACTTCCGTTCGCCTCTCATTCACCAGCTTACTTCCCAAGTCAATTTTATGTAAAATTTTACTTCAAAAAGATCATTGATTACTATATCAGAGGCAGGTAAGAAGTCTCCGTCTAACTGATTTATGCATGAGATAGCTGTTGAATAAAAGATACAACAAAGCTCTTTTTAGTTTATTCAGAACAAGTCAAAACCAGAAACGCATATATCGTGCCATTTGTAGGTAACCTGATTCTTTTTACGCTCCATGCTAACCAATCTCAAAGCGGTTAGCGGTTGATTCCGCTGTTTCACTTGAATCGTGTTACCAAACTATTCCTTTCGGAGAGGCTCGGGTTTTCGAGATCGAGTGTCTGTTTCGATGTTGGAGATACGAAAGTGCTTGAAATTTTGACAATGTTATCTAATGGAGCTGGAAATAATACTCAGAGCCCATCTGAGTATTATTTCCAGCTGTATGTATCTAAATGTCGCAATGATTTTATATGTATTATTATTTTTACATGTAACATATATATATTATTTACCACATGTATATGAAGAGAAGAACCCCTGCCTCAAACACGACTTTTTTTTGGTTTTTTTTGTTCATAATTTATAAAAACCTTATTTGGATAAGAATAAAGAGGAAACTCCAAAGACTTAAAAATCTAAAAAAATCGTTTTCGATTTCTGCGCGTTTCTTTTCGTGTGACCACTCACAGTTATTTACCTAGTCTTATTGCAAAACCTAGAATATTAGGCTCGGTTTTGAAGAACCATATTTTCATGGTTATTTAAAAGTTCAGTAGGTACAACAGTTTTTTTATCAGATTTCCATAACGGGGTTCTTTACTGACCCACTAACGTGCACATGGTCATAACTGCGACTTTCTATGTTTATCTATGTTTGTTTAACTTTTTAGCGGATGCTCCGATATTACGGCCAGAGCGGTAGTTCAACACTTTCCCAGGAAACTGTGTCAGCAATAAAAATAAATTGCATTTACATTTTTATATATAAGCTATCAGTGTTAACCTAGTAAAGGTTATAGCGTGCGCGGCGTAAAGGCAATGATTAAATAGATCGATGGTAATAATGATGTCTCCTGTAATATGAATAAGGGACATTCATATTACCCCTAGTACAATTAGTAGCGTGAATTATAAAAATAATCACAAGAACAAATGGTTTAAACAAGTAGCTAAATTGGCATCACGGTGTGACACACAGAATTTTCTCATCAAGATGAAAAAGTGTCTTTTAACCCTAAAATAAAATATAGCTCAACTTAGTATAACTTGCAACCAATTGCATGGATTGGAGATAAGCAATTTTTTTTTTTAATATAAGCCTCTTTGTCCTCAGGACACCTATTAATCACTTGGTGTTGTATGTCAAATCATTCAAGCAATTTTTATAAAACCGTATCTATGTAACTTACTTAATAGTTTATAAGGTATGTAGTAATAGGGCGTTTTTCTTCTTGGAACCAGGCTCAAAAGTTTCATTTAGATGCCAAAATAGGCTTCTGAAAATATGAGCCCTTAATATTAATATTAAGTTGTTTCTCATCACACTTTTCGATTTCCCATAAGAATAAAACAGAAAAAGATTTTTTTTTTTCTGATTTTTGTAACTACTGAACCATAAATTTTTCTGCAATTACCATTGAATATTTTTGTAGAGAATTGAATGCTCTACAAAAAAGTACTGATATCATTTTTCGAAAATTTTATTCTTTTTTTTCCTAACTACATTGTAGTACTATATGTAAGTAGTATCTGGCCCTTTTCAGCAGCAAGTGCAAACAATGTGAACATAAAATTTATAGTTTGATGATGCTGAAATTTTGAATAAAATAATCTTTGCAAAGTACCACTCTTAACTTTTTACAAGGTGGCCAAATAAGAATGAGTAAGACAAATTCCAATTTGCTGACTCAACTGCACCGTGATTCTCTTGATAATTATGTTTAGTGCTAGCATAAAAATTGGAAGGTCAATAATAATTTACCTGTCCATGACTAACATAGATCCAACTGGAATTCTTTATGTATGTGCTTGAACAAGGCTTGTAATAGTCATATTAATTGTTAATAGTCATTTTACCTTTGTCATTTTACATTTGTAGGTTATTGGTGATTTTTACTACTACCATTTATTTACATTTAATTTTTATGATCATTACTGTGACATAATAATTATTTTATGTTTATATATATGTAGTAGAATTATGTTTGATTAGCTTGCGCTTGCCCACTATCTCAGATGATGGTAAGTGACAATGATGCAATTTAGGATGTAACACACTTATCTAGAAGATAATTAGTTCACTCATTTATTTGATAGACCTTGATTTAGTTGTGAAAAAGCTGCAAGCTACAAGTATCTGATTAAAAACATAACTACACTGTATAGTATCTAGATAGATCATTAAGTTTTGTGAAAACTTTTATTACAGAGTACAGATACATAGTCTTATCTTGGAATGCCATTACTTGGCTACAAGTCCTTAAGTGTTTTTTTGCTATGTTTGAAGATACACAATACTTATTATAACTTGACACTTAAGGTCCAGTACATCTACATCCACAGGTATTTACTTTGAAGAACAAACAAAAAATATACCTATTATTATTTTATTTCAAAATTGGCCTAATGTAGTTCAGAAACAGTAGAGGGAAGGGGAATATGCAAGCTAGTTTGGTGAACCATGTTTCATAAATTTCACAAGCCATATAGTTGATGAATAACTAGTAAGTATAGGGAACCTTACCTTCTTTTTTTAAACCTATTCAATGACACCTCACAATAATAGTGAGGGATTTAACCGGTTTTTCTTCTTCCCTATGGCAGCCAACCCAATTTATATGAAATTACGATTTTTTTTATTGTGTCAAAATACCTAGTCATCTTTTAACTACATATTCAACCCTAAAAGGTCCAGCAAAAAAATCAGCTACTCTTTAGATAATGTATGGGAGAAATCAAGATACAAAGGGCCCTTTGTATTTTGAGATTCTTGCTGTCTCCTTTAATTATTTTTGAACAAAATTTAATACAAATGTATTTTTATTTAGAACAGACAGACAAACAGACTGATATGACGAATTTATACGGGTCCCTTGTAGTATGACTATGGAACCCTAAATATTATAAACATGTTACAAATCTAGGTACCTATACTAATGTTTATCCAATACCAAAGTCACTCCACTTCTTGCCAAGTAGTTTTCCAAAATATGTACCTACAGAATTCGTCACAAACCACAAAAACATATCACCACAAGCTAAAATTACATTCGCGTAGGTACTTAGATTTTCCTTATCTTGCTATTTAAATGTAATGACAGCATTACAGGAAATGATAATTACCTCCTCCAAAGATGTAATGGTCTGGCGAAATTGTGGCATTCGAGATACAAACGTAGACGTCGTCGGCGAGTTGTAATCCTCTCGAGTTTCCTCGATGAATTCGCCGATTCCAACTACACCCGGCATGGTGAACGGGGACAACTACAATTCTTCACAAAACAAGTTTCAAACTTCACACACGTGCAGTACACTGGCACTCCGAAAAATTAACGATAAACAAAACACAAATTAAACATTGTCACCGACTAAACACTTTTGCGCAAATAAAAACAATGTCGCATCTACCTACTTTTGCCAACTCGCAATCCGCCCATTCGGGACACGATGAATGAAATTACTGAATTGATTGATCACTCACCGAACGAATGAACAAAATAGAAACGAAATCGTTCTATCTACAGATAACGAATGTGTGAAATGAGACCACCATAGAGAGAAAAAGGAATAGAGGGGTCGTAAAACCGATAGCATGTTTGGGAACGAGGTGCACTTACTTTTAATGTGTGTAAGTACGTGATATATGGAGTTTTGGCGGAAAACGAAAAGGATTGCGTCGCCGCATTGTATTATTTTCCTAAATTTGTGCTATTTTCAGTGTTAGTGCATAAAATTGATGGCATTCTATTCGTTAAGTGTTGGATTACAGGCGTGAGTGTGGGAAAATAGTATAATGATGGTGAAACGTTTCTTTTCGTGTTGTTTCCAAAACTCCATAGAAGCTTCAAGTAAAGTCGCCACCACTTTACTAGGAGTATGACTTTGACTAGACTATGACTTGACTGACTTGACTTGATGACTTTGACTGTGACTTGACACATATTTGCGTGAAATATCATTAACTTGATAAATTATCAATTACTTGACACTGGCTAAATACACAAAAGTGTGGAGCCAAAACATTTAAAAAAAAATAAAAAAAAAAAGAACGTGATATACGCAAAGTTTATTGTTTTACCTCACGTATGCAATTTTTATTGCTAAATTTACGTCAGTATCAGCAGGTAACTAGGGCAAAGTCAAACTCAAAAGATTTATTGCAAATATGCTAATTTTAGCACTTTTACAAGTCAAAATTAAATTATGTACTTAAAATTGAGCTATTTCACTAAGCATTTAAAATTACAAAGTGGCAAATAACATATAGTAAGCCCATTACAATATATGAGTTTGAAAAAAAAGCAGTTCTTTTTCACACTACTGGTGAAAGCAATCCGGCACAATGTAGAACAGTAAACCCCGATCCGAAGCTTCGATTACAACTGTAAAGAATAAGCTACAAGTAACTTTACAGTGATGTTTTGTATTGTCTTTTACAATGTATCTAATTTATTACAGTTGAGATGATGAATATGTTACAAAAGTATACCCGTCTACTACTACCGTACTACTACGTCACACCGGTGCAAGAAAAATGTGATTATCTTAATTAGAATATCAAATAGAAAATGAAATTATAGATAGGAACAGGCAATAGGCAAATTACCTAAGATTTCATACCATTAAGCTTGGGATATTCAGGCCAAGCTTTTTGTCTGACACATAATCATTTATTGTGTAGGTAATAGGCTTTAGGTTTGACTTGATGAAAGATTTAAGTTCACGCCTTGTTCGCGACCTAATATCGGTATGTCTACCTCAGCTACGACTCAAATGGGATACCACGTGGCAAAATACAAAATACATAAAGGGTAAATTTTACGGCCAAATTCAAAATAGTACTCCTACCAAACCTTGGTTTTTCAAATTCAAAAAATCTTGATAAAAGATCCACTCCTGTTATTTGTCGCATGAGATTGGGTCATTCCTGCACACCGGTCTTCCTTGCTAAAATCCGGATTCGTGATCACTCACTCTGTGAATGTGGATTAGACGAGGGTACGCTGGAACATATATTTTTCAACTGTGTGAGAAATCGCGGCTCCTTGTATGACATACTTCCTCCTGAAATTCCACGTCCCACTAATTTTAGCTACCTCCTTTCTCTGGTATTTACACCTTTCCTTAATATCCTAAGTAAATTCATAATTGCTAACAAAATTAAGTTATGATTAATATGTACCTATCATCTCTCATCATCCTTAAATATTTCTATAAAATCCTTGCTTCCAATTTAATACACTATATACTTCTTTATATGTTAACTGTGACGTCTTGTGAATGTTTTGTGTTGTCCTATTTCAGTTGCAAAACTCAGAATTTAATATGTAACATATTTTAACCGAGCAAAATCTCCATCGCTTGTTCTCCGTTCTACGTACGCGACATTGGCGAAATTGTGGTAACCCGCAGAAGCCACAAAAATAAGAAGTTAAAGTTGAAATTCACGCATTGACAATTGTTCGATACCATCAGGTAATTTGTTATAAAAGCAAATAAATACAAACATACGTTTAGAGAATAACAAATACGACGATTATAGTATATTTGAATTCAGCACGAAGTAAGAACCAGTTGAATGTTTTCTCCACTATTCACCACTATGCACTGATATTACTGGCTATGCTTCTAGCTTTTTCTAAAGATAGAATTAAGATTAGAAAAGTGTTTTTAAATGATAATAGTTTTGATTTACATGATACATGATGGAATAATCTTGCCTAAACTTGTGTTTTGATGATTTATTGCACTAGATTTAGTATGAATTCAGTAGAATTTAAACGACATTGTAGGTATTTATACGTGCAATGCCTGATATAGACAGATACAATAGACAAATACAATAATATTTCAGAATACTTGTGGAGCTTCTCTATACGTTATTCTATCTCTGCGGTGCGTTCTATAGAGCGGACATTTTTTTTAATGACGTGTATACCATAGACTAATAAGAAAAAATATAATAAGCTGTGGACGAACAATGACGTCTTAAGTGGTCTGTGACAATGACGGAGCTGTCACGAGGTTAGTGGTACTTGCAATTTTTATAACAATAATTTTAGAAAAATTCGCATTGTATATTTCAACGTTCATAAGACTTTTGTATATAAATCACAACGACTGAACGACCATCACTTACGCAACGTAGTATCTTTAAGTGCGCGAAGCACATTTTCAATTGGACAAGGTAGGCAGGTAATATAAGTCGACAAGATAAGCACCATTCGCAATTTCTCTCAAAAGATTTTTCATTAATACCCATCAAACTTTCGAAAACTAAGTTGACCTAGATTTCCTTTTTTATTATTTTTTGGTAAATTTTGCCAAACTAATAAAATTCAGACGGAACTTTACGACTTACAACCAAGGGGTTGGTGTGTTAATGGTCTTTGATACACTTTATTATAACAATTTTATTTGTAGTCCATGTCTAGTCCCCAATCTGTCTATGAATATTAAAATAGTTTATTTTGTCTAATGTAAATGTTCATCGCCTTATTCTATCCGGGATCAGGAGAAACCTGGCAACAGTTTGTTTGAGTGAATATAAAAGAAATAAGATTCAAATCCCACATAATCTGAATAATTATGTACAAATAATGTGCTTGCAATATATACATGATCCCATTTCCATTCAGTGACTGAAACAACAATAGAGTTAATAGTAATTAATTGTTTTATTTTCTACAGAAATTGGAGAAATCTGGTCACGTTTATTTGACCACCGACCTTTTCTTAATGGTGAAATTAAGTATATGCTCAAGGAGTTTGAGGTAACTAATGCATTATAGCATGGGGTAAACAAGTTCAGCACTGGTGATGCAATATCTGGGTAGTAGCAAGAATTAACAAAATATCTAAAGTTTTCCACAGAACTTAACTTGTTTTCCCCTTGTTATAGGTATGCTAAAAAATCATGAAGTTAAGTAAGAGAGTATGAGATAATTATTATACCTCTAAGCTCCATGACTTGTCACTGTCACTATCAGTTATTTATTACATGCACATTTTTTTACAACAAACTTATGACAACTACATTATGACAACATTCACCTGATGGGAAGTGACATATATCCTAGTGCTTTGCAACTAATTTGTATGATTTTCAGGAAAAAAGAGGTGACCGTGAGGTTGAGAACCTGTTTGCTATTCTCGAGAAGTTAACTGAGATTAAAGATAGTCAAGTTGACAAGATAAGAAAAAGCGGTGAACCAGGGTTGCCCATTTTGAAGGAGAAGTTGGATCAAGCTCTGCAGCTGTGCAACGAAATTGACACTGAGTATTTGGAAATTAAAAAGGTAGGCTAAGCATAAATAATTTGCATTTTTTTTTCGGGGACCACTGTTCCTCAATTGTATTTTGCAAATAGTTGTGTAAAAGACTTGTACTCTGACTTCTTTTCCAGGTAAATGAAAAAAAGAGAGCTGATAACAAAGAAAAAAGACAGAAGGAATGGAATCAGTTCATTGATGATATGAACTTTAAATGCCAAAGGATAGACAACGCCTTTGAAGAAAAGGAAGAAGAGCTGAGAGATTTATATGCTGACCTTAATCACAAACTAAACATTACCAACAACTAGAATCATGGACCTCCAAGGATCCTTGGTTGACAGCCGTCTCAGGATATATCCATCGCAACATATGATCACTTTCCTTGAAACTTTATCTGATGATGAAGACGTTCCTGGAAACATTATGAAATTGATTGGTAGAAGCTGCAAATGCTCACTGAATGAAGATATCGCAGATAAAAATCTTGTGCATTTCAGCAATGGGGATTTAAAGGACATTGAGAGTATTTCAAAATATGTTAAAGATAAAACGCCACCCTCTGAGACTGATGTGAATGAATTAAAAAACGATTCCAGTGCCACGGGTGAAAAAAAAGAAATCTACCATGAGAAGGAAAAGTCTGAAATTGATACTAAGAAAGAAAAGTCAGATATGGAAAGTAAAATGGACCATGAGGAGGAACATGAAGAAATTGAAAATTGTAATGAAAAGGAAATAGCGGGAGATACACCTGAAAAACAAATTAATAAAGACAATCTTGCTGACTCTGAAATTGCTAAAGAAATACAAACTCCCAAAAAAGATTTGAGACCGTTTTTGACTACCTCAGACATATATTGGTTATATTCTTATTTGCAAAAAAGGAAAGATAAAGGTGATGATGTCCCATATCTGCATACTCTTCTTGAGGGATCCAATGTGGAAGCGCCAGAGAATAAGGTTCTCAAAAGGAACCCGGAATTAGAAGCTAGGTGTGTCAAATTAAGGGCACAGCAGGAGGCTAGAGAGTACAAGAAATTGACAAAGAATGTTGACAATGTAAGATTACGGTTCCCAGAAGATAGCATTTCTTATCAAAGTAAGTACCTTTATTAAAAAGTCTTAATTCATAAATTAATTTTAAAAAATTTAAGCCATAAGCTTCTGAATCGTTTCGTATGAAATTTTGCACGCGGTTAGCTTATATTACTGGAATCAACTTTCCTTCTTCCGTCCCGGAAAGGAGTTCCTGATAAAAAACGGTTTAATAAGCAGGTAATAAATACTGCTTCACACTAAGTGATAGAGTACTCATCACTTGAGTCTCATTCTAAATAATTAAAAAAGCAATAAGCAGTCATTATGCTCGTTCGCCCGTCATTTGGCCAGCCTTAGCATAGGTAGTAAAACGCGGCCACGACGGCGCCGCGTCGCTCCGGCACGCATCGTTGTCACGTACGTGAGACCGCTGCCACAGATGACTAGATATGCTACAACGTCGCAGCCTTGTCTCCACAATTTCAGAGTTAAGCTTCAATGATACCAGGTTCAGGCAGGATTGAAAGAACAAACCTTTAATTCCAATTTTTATGTATGGAAAACTGACTGATTTAATTTGATATCTTTGTTTAACATTTGTAATATTATTCTTCAGGGCCGATGTTAGCCCGATTTTACTTAAGTACATTTAATTGACATTTTATATTTTAGATAATGTTTATAAACTCGATATAGAGGAATTGGGTATGACGAAGCCATATTAATTTAAGAACTTATGGTTGGAAATTTTACTTCAAAAATTACCTACTACTCTACTTGTAGAACTACTCGTTCTACTTCCACCCAGAACGGTCGCGTCGCGTGCTCTTGCTCTAGTTTGCGCTCGGGTAAAGCGCTGACGCGCAAAATCGCCGGGCCGTCGCGCGCGCTTGTTTCCGCGGTCGCGATGACCCAGTTATCGATAGTGAAGTGAATCAAAATAGTGTCTATGTGTATAAACAATATTAAGGTGAAGCCTTCGTTATAAAATGGCTTGCGAAATCACTTTGAAAACAGAAACAGAACGTTTGTTATACAAACATTTTGAAGAAGAAAGGAATGAACGCAAGAGATTAGAAAGTTTAGTAATTGACCTCAAAGGTCAAATAGAAGAACTCCAGCTACATCTAAAGCACGTTCGGGAGAAAAGTGATCCAGCTCCTGTCAAAACATCGAACAATGAGATACCTCTGGCAGATGTGCAGTATGACACTGACGAAGAGGAGCTTGCGAGAGAAACTGAGTGGGTAAGACAAAAAAGCAGAAAGAAACGGAAGTTGAACGCGTCATTATCCCCACCACAAGGAGCTGACTCCAACGAGAATCTAATAGGTAAACCGAAATATAAAAAACCCCCATTACCACCACCAATCGTAGTAGAAAGCATCAAGGACTACCAAAAGTTCTATGATCTTCTTTCAACAAATACAGCGAAAGATTCATTTATCGTGAAAATGATGAGTGGAGAAAACGCTAAGGTCAATGCCACTAACGAAGACTCATATAGGTGCATAACTAAGTTATTGTTACAAAACAATTTACTTTGGTATTCCTATGAGAACAAACAGGATAGACCAATCAGAGTGATGGCAAAAAACTTACATTCTTCGTGTTCACCCGATAGAATAATCGAAGATCTGACACTTAGTGGATATAAAATCCAAGATGCGGTCAACAAACTAAGTTGGAGAACAAAAGAACCACTAAATATGTTTATGCTTTCGTTTCAAAAAGATGAAGACATCAGCAAGGTGTACAATATTAAGTCCATTTTGGGTTGCAAAGTGGACATACAACCAGTAAAAACTTCCAAACTAATTCCACAATGCAAAAGATGTCAAGCGTATGGTCATACCCAAAAATACTGTTCTAAAGAACCTAGATGTGTCAAATGTACCGGCAAGCACCTAACCAGAGATTGCACCAAACCCGCAGAAGCAAAACCAAAATGTGTCCACTGCGGAGAACCCCACCCTGCGAACTACAGAGGTTGTATGGTAGCCAAAGAACTACAAAATATAAAGAATAAGCTGTCAAAGAAAAACATCGTAGCACCCATCATTCAGGTACCGAGTGTAAATAAAACAAAGAAAACTAATACCACCTTAAACGTCACAAAAAATGTGTCTTATGCACAAATAACGAAAGGTGCCCAGTTGAAACCATCACACCAACCACAGCCCCAGCCACCAAATTCAAACATGGATGTAAAAATTAACCAAATCTTAAATCTTATGACCTCATTCGATATTCGCTTGAAAAATCTTGAAACTAGCACCAAAATAGCTACCACAAAACAACAAAAATGAAGAAATCACTGAAAATTATGGCTTGGAATGCAAATGGGCTCCTAAAACATCTCAATGAACTGCAGGTAGTCCTGAACACTGAAAACGTTGATGTGTGTCTTATATCTGAATCACATTTTACGACTGAATCATTTATTAAAATTAAAGGTTATAAAACTTATCATGCGAGACATCCCGATAATACTGCCAGAGGAGGTAGCACCATTATAATAAAAGAAAATATTTACCATTACGAAGAACTTAAGTATGAAGAACAACATATACAAGCTGTGGCTGTTTGTGTCAGAACTAAGCGCTATCCTGTCACAATATCAGCCATCTATTGCCCACCCAAACATGCACTGAAAGTAGAGCAATACAAAAGTTTCTTAGAAAAACTTGGTGACAGATTCCTATTGGGAGGTGATTTCAATGCTAAGAACACTTTTTGGGGATCTAGACTAACAACAACGAAAGGAAAAGAGCTACTCAATGCAATTAGAGAAATTAAGTGTGACGTCATATCAACAGGAAAACCTACCTATTGGCCCACTGACTCCCAAAAGGTACCAGACCTTATTGATTTTTTCATTTATAAAAACATATCGTCTAGCTTTCTTCATATTGAAGAAGGCTATGATATGAGTTCAGACCATTCACCGATAATATTAACTTTAAATGACAACATTATTCAAAAAGAAAACCACCCATCCTTAGTGAATCATAAAACCGACTGGGAAAGCTTTCAGTTAGATTTAGATCAAACTATTGATTTGAAAGTTCCTCTGAAAGAACCAAAACAATTAGAATTAGAGGTGAGAAAACTAATAACAGATATTCAACATTGTGCCTGGTGTAATACACCTGAGTTGAAAACAATAATTAGGGATAATTATTATCCTACAGAAATCAGAATTCTCATAGCCAATAAAAGAAATCAGCGGCAGAAATGGCACAGTACAAGAGACCCAAAGGATAAAAGAATATTAAACAATCTTACAAAACGAATCAAAAGAGAAATTCAGAATTTTAAAGATAAAAGTATGGACATGTACCTTAAAAAACTAACAAGTGATCGTTCAACAGATTATTCTCTTTGGAAAACAACAAAAAATTTGAAAAAGCCAATTATGCAGATCCCACCTATAAAGACAGTCGACGGGTGCTGGGCTATAAATAATGAACAGAAAGCAAGTAGGTTTGCTGAATATCTGGAGCAGATTTTTCAACCTAACGGAATTGGTGATCTAGATAACACCAATGGTGTTATGCTAGATCAAAACTCACAGATCGAGTTAGATATTAAACTTGTAACTCCAAAAGAAGTATATAATGAAATCAAGCATCTGAAACTAAAAAAATCTCCTGGTTACGATCTTATTACTGCAGAAATACTTGTGAAACTTCCACGGAAAGCCATAGTTAAGCTGACAACTCTCATCAATGCTACATTCAGACTTCAATATGTACCTGATGTGTGGAAAGTAGCAGAAGTCATAATGATACCAAAACCAGGTAAACCACCACAAGAGGCAACATCATACAGACCGATATCTTTGCTGCCGATAATGTCGAAACTGTTTGAAAAACTACTTCTGAAACGATTAAAAACTATTGTAGCAGATAAAAAGTTGATTCCTGATTACCAATTTGGTTTCAGAGAAAAACACTCTACAATAGATCAGGTGCATAGAATCACTAACATTATTGAAAACGCATTAGAAGAGAAGAAAGTTTGTACTACCATTTTTCTAGATGTCGCGCAAGCATTTGATAAAGTGTGGCACGAGGGCCTGATACACAAATTACGAAATATGCTGCCAAAACCATTTGCTGATATATTAAAATCGTACATAACAGAAAGGAAGTTCAGGATAAGACAAGAAGAGGCTTATTCTGAACTTAAGCAAATAAAAGCTGGAGTACCACAGGGAAGTGTACTAGGTCCGGTCCTATACTTATTGTACACTTGTGATATGCCAAAAATAGAAAACAACACCATTGCAACCTTTGCGGATGACACTGCCATCATGGCTACAGGAGGAAACCAAGAGGAAGCCGTCGAAAAAGTCCAATCAGCTATAAATAAAATTTATGATTGGACTAACAAATGGAGAATAAAACTTAACGAAAACAAGTCTATACACATTGATTTTACAAACAAGAGACCACATTACTACCCGGTATTTATAAACAACCAACAAATACCGTACGAAAATACAGCCAAGTATTTAGGCATGACACTTGACGCAAAGCTTCGCTGGAAGGCTCATGTCAAAAAGAAACGCGATGAACTAGAGCTTCGCTACAGGAAGATGCACTGGCTGCTTGGGAAGCATTCTTCGTTGTCAGTGCACAATAAGATACTTTTATACAAACAAGTCCTCATGCCAATATGGACTTATGGTATTCAGTTATGGGGCTGTACCACACAAAACAATATACAGATCATCCAACGTTTTCAAAACAAAGTACTGCGGTGCGCTGTAAATGCACCTTGGTATATCAGAAACGAGGACCTACACCGGGACCTAAAGGTAGACCTTGTTGTTGACGTCATAAAGAAATTCGCTGAAGCTCATGAACGAAAGCTTCACCATCATGTGAATGTCGAGGCGATCCAGCTCCTCGACAACACGGATATAGTGAGAAGACTAAAAAGGAAAAAACCTTTTGAGTTAGTCTAGTGATAGTGATATTGACCATAGTGTAGTGAGTGTTACTTAAAAAGACTCATGAACAAAGTGTCTTCCCCTTAATAGAGACATTAAGAAAAGTGTTAATGGACACATTCTTATGATTAGTTTAGCAAATTAAGTCAAATTTAAATTACTTATTAGCCGTAGTGATGGCTAGATTGTAATTTTAATGATGTACTATTAAGGTACCTCATTACAAAAAAAATAAAAAAAATTACCGATAAACAGCAAACAGTTATTGGTAATTTTTGAAGTAAAAATTCTTTACGCACGCTTGACTTGGGGAGTGAGCTGGTGAATTCGAGGCGAACGGAAGTTGATTCACGTAGATTTCCATTGTCAACCTAACAAAGTTAAAAATTTGCATTATTATGTTGGTAAATTGTATGTCCGGTAAAGTGACAATTATTGTCAAGATGGCGACATTAACATTAAACAAAGTTATACCAGCCGATAGATGGAGCTAATCTAAAGAAGTTTTACATCAGTTGTGTGATCTAAAGTTCACTCGTTTTTAGTTTTTATTTACATGTCCTATAGCATTCAAATTAACTGTTTAACCAGTCAGCTGGTATGATAAGTTACCAACACAATTGAAGGGGTGAGAACAAAAAGGGTTTAACTGTTTTTTTTTTCACAAAATGACTTATGGGTATCGTTAGATTCAGCGTGAAATTATCTACAAGAATACATACTCAAAATACTGAAATGAGGCTTAAATCTCGAGATATTGAGTCTAAAAACGTTTATCTGTGACAGGAATACAGTTGGCTTTAACATAAAAACATTATTATAAATATTTAATTATATTATATTTTTACAGTAATTGTATGAATTCGTACTATATTTAGTATTTTAAAGTAGAAATAATACATTTTCAAGCAATTGAAACTTACAAAAACCTTTTCTATTACCTTATAAGCACTCTACATTAAAATGAAGCCGTTGAAGTTTAAAGTCAATTTTCTCGAAACTATCAATTTGACAGTTAACCCCTTTTTATTCTCAACCCTTCAATTGTTGCTCAACATTATGAAACTATAAGTTAATTTATAGATAGTTATTCACTTTGTACAATTTGCATACTCACCATACCATAATATGACACGTTCTTAACTAGATGATGAAATGCTTATATACAATTTTAAACTTTTATTACATAACTAGTTGCGCCCCGCGGTTTCACCCGCGGATGAAAAGTATTTTAATTATTTGCTCATCCCACGGGAAAATTTAACTTTTCTGGGATAAAATATAGCCTATATGTTAATTTAGTGTATAAGCTATCTTGGTACCGAATTTCATCCAAATCCATTCGCCGTTTGAGCGTGAAGGAGTAACAAATATACACACATACAAACTTTCGCCTTTATAATATTAGTGTGACTATCAGGAAAACATCCTCTGCTGAACACAGAACCCTATAAAACACCACGTTTGACGTTTATCATAGGGGCGCTTTCGCTCTGGCTCCCTCGGCAGGCGGCTTGGTAGGATTTTCTCTTCTATCTTTTAGCCGTCTTTTACGGCACTCCCGGAAAAAGATGCGTGGTCCTATAGAACCCGGCGTGACCACACGGCCATTTTCATGGTCACTAACAAATCTAAAATATTAATAATAATAATATAACTAGGATTCCCTGTGTCTAGGGACCCAGGAACTACGAGGACCATGGTCCCACAACACCCAGACACATTACATTACATAATTAATTACATGGTTAATATTGTTTATTAACCATGTAATTGAGACGAAATTTTTGTTACAGTGAAACAAATAAACCGTCATCTGATTGCGGTCGGCCAGTTCCTCATTTCGATCTTTGCTGGATTCCTGTTTGGATTCAGAGGTGTCGAGTGGATGGTTGGCAACCTTGATCTTGGCTTTAGACTACTTCTAGGCGTCATGTGCGCCCTGGTCATTGCCCTAGCAGAAATATACTTCCTAGCGAAGCAGCTGAACGAAGAGTTAAACATTCCAGAGACTACACAGTTGGGTGGCCCCACCAAATTTGCGGAGCCTCAATATAGGCATCTCCCTAGCAAAGACCTGAAAAAGGAGCATCAAGATTAGGTTTACGTCATTTGATTATGTTGATAAAGTGCAATAGTACACAAATTAGTGGTAATATAATAATTACATGTAAAGTTTTCTATTGTTAAATAAATACTTAGCCCTTTTATGTTACATAACAAATAAAGTTTCTGTTTTGGGTATGTAGGTATAAAAGCCTAGTTTTATTTACTGTCACAGACTTTAAAAGTAGGAAATTCTGTTTTCGCTGAGTCTGAGGGTTCTCAAAAAAGCAACTTGTTCCTTAGAATATATTTACTAAACAGATATCTAAAATATCCATATGAGTGTATGTTTAGGGTTTAGATAATTATTAAATTTTATAGGATGGTTCCATAGTACATTGTAGGGTTACCCCTACGCCATAGTGCTTAGTAACACACTTTTCTTAATGAAAGTTTCAGTTTTTTATGATATTTTACGGCTTTTGGTTTTTCTTTTTATTTCTTCTGTAATGCTTAATCTGAACGTTCCTTGCAGGCTCCTGAAATGTTCCAAAACACTTTAATAATACCTTTTTGTTTTCTTGGTTATTGTGAATAAAATGTTGTGCTCTAAAATTGTACTTAAAGCCTTTGGTATGGGTTATTTTGGCAGTGGATCGGTAGATATAGATCACAGGAACATCTTAAGTGTCGTTTCCTTAAGTTTTTCCCTAAATTACGGGTGTTTCAGGAAGAAATAAATTTTTCATATTACCTCACAGATCTTCACCGAATTTACACTGGTGTTGAAGCTGATTTTATTATGGCTTTTCATTGCATTTTTGTAATGATTCTTCCATTAGATGCACTAAAATAACGATTTTAATGTTTGTTTACTTTTTGGACAGATGTCATCTATTGACTTTTCTAATTCCCCGAAAGAGATTCTCACCATAAGTTTTCATGAATTTACGATATTTTAAGGTTAGGTTGTTTAGGATTTTGTATTAGTCTTTGCTCATCGACCTATTTTAATGCTAGCTGATATTAAATTGTGACAGGATTTCAAAATTTAGTTCTCTCGATTCTCAAGGATTTTGTCTGTTGTTTTGGTGACTGCGTGAGGCGAGATAAAACTGAAAATAGTCACGCAAGGGCAGTTTTCCTCTGGACTTCACCACTAAATTACATTCTGTACATAACTATATTCTTTAATCTGAACAGTGTAACTGAAGTGTACTTGGTGCTGCCGTGCAAGTGGCACTCTGTGTGGCCACGGATAGGCAGTTTTCCGTCCTAAGTTCCTCTCCGCTTCGCCTATCTATTCGTGACGGTTGCGGACCACCCCTGTTTAAACCAGGCCTTAAGCGGTGGCAATCTCCGCCGGTGACGGCGGCCTGCAGTGGATTTGGCGTGAACAGTTGATAAGACCTTTTCATTAGCAGGTGGCTTTCTGTGACGGCTAGGCTGCCCGCCGTGTTGCTAAGCTCGGCACAAGCAGCGGTCATTCGCTGCGCCTCTGGACGTCTCCCTGCGGCTATATCGACTCCAGGGTGTGCTTCGGGGCCATACTTTGCTTCATCATCTTCAACTTTAAGTCAACTTCCTGTCATCGCTTCTTCATCTCCAACTCGGTTTCGTTACATTATATATATATATTTTAGGAATTTAATTTAAAATTCAGGGCATACCATAAATAGGGGCTTATGTAAATAAATGTATATAATCTATGTAAATAATAATGTTTTCTTTTAATTGTAGGCTACACTACAACATTATACAATATTTTTTGGTGTACGCCGTAGTTATTAATGCCGTGTTAATTTAAATAAAAAATCTGAATTTCCCAGGGGATTTTAGGAACACATGGTAGCTCGATACTCACTAGGGCCTCTAGAGTAGGTCACAGATCAGTAATATGTAGCCTAGGTACGATACAATCGATGTATTCTGATTGTAGATTGTTTACGCGTGTAGGTATAGACTATAGTTGTAAAAAACCGTTTAAAGCCGGAAATAAATGGTTTAAAACGGTTGAATACCCGACTGCGTAGATGAAAAAGGAGGTCATATTTCGTATAAAACAAGCGTTTAAAATAGCGTTTTATTTAGTTATTCATTAATTTCACTTATTAATTATTCAATATTTTGCTGTCCTAAACAGGTGTATTTTAATATTATTATAGTTACCTAATAAATGGAGGTACGTTTTAATCATAATTATACACCATGTCGAAAGGTAAGTCGTGAGTAGTTCTCTCGAAAATACAGAAGTTTATCACCCAGTACCCACGGTAGTAGGTGCTACTTGCATACGTCACCCGGTCGGCTTTTGTCACCGTGCGCCGCGAGCGCCGCAGACGTCGCACGGTGGTTCGATCCCATATCGGTGGTTGGACACAGATTATAAAAATTTATAAAATCGAAAAAATAAATATGCCAATCGGGATTTATATGATGGTATCATATCGTTATATACTATATTTTCTTCAAAAACACTTGGTGCTATTCTGCCGTCATAAGGAAAAAAGACATTTCTGCGTATTTTTATAAATGGAGAAAAAAAATTGTTTTGTGTTAGTAAACGTACTGTTATACCGCAGATGCGTCTTTTTGGACAATGCGAAAATTAGGGTTCTGGTTGGTTTTCAGAAATAAATAAAATATTGGCCGATTCGTCTTTTATTGCTGATCCGGAATATATATCCAACTCATTTTTGACAAAAATGTCAGATGCGCCTTTTTTCCTTATGGCGGCAGTATTTTTGTGCACTTTTTGAGATATGACGAAAAGAGTGTAATATATGAAAAACCAGGTTGTTACAATGGTGTGGTGTAATCACAAGAGTTGTTGCATCAAATAGGTTTGGCATTTTTGTGATCGATACTAGTTCCGTAATCGGGACCCAGTTTAAATGACTACCCCGAAACATCAAAGGCCAAATCATACCCAACAATGGGTCGGACTGAACGAAACTACGTAGGTGATAAACACTTTTTTAGTTTCTAGAACGATTGACAACACTTGCCACGTAATTGCCATTTTATTTGAAAGTTTGTCAAAAGTTGTTGCCTTATCAGCCGTGTACAAAAATGAAAAAAATATTGAAGGCTTTGTACGATTATAATTAAAGTATTGAAAACTCACAAAAATATTCTTCTTCTTAATAGTTTGCGAAGAGATCAGATAAGTGAAAACTATAGTAAAGCTAAAAATGGATATCATAGGATCCCTTGTTGATACACGAGTAAGGATATACCCACTTGAGTACTTTATTACTTTTCTAGAAGATTTACCAAATGAAAAAGATATTCCTAATAACATTTTAAAATATATCGGTAGAGACGATACAGGAAAGAGAGACGACGATACTACTAAGCTCAATAAATCGCTACTTGATGATGAAGACATTAAAATCATAAAAAAAATCAACAAATTTATGAAAGGTAAAACTAGCCTTCAAGAGATTATTGATGTTGAGGAAGATAATTCCGACTCTCATCGTGGAAATGAAAAATTAGCTGATATTACGCTGAGTAACGGAACCGGTGCAACTTCCACTGAAAAAGATCTGACCGACACCAAAAATAACAAAGAGCAAAAAGATTTCATCTCTGCGTATGCGCTAAAGTCTAGTTTTGATTGTCGGTGTGGGATGGATCATTTCAGTAGTACACCTGAAAAATTAACTGCAGGACACTCCATGGAAAAGGAAATTGTCAAGAGAAATATCAAGGAAAAGAAATATTCTAACTTTTTCCTCACCATATCGGATATAGATTGGCTATATTCGTATTTACAAAAAAGAAAAACTTGGGGTGATGACGTTCCATACTTGCATACGCTTCTTGAAAAAGCTAATATTGAAATGCCAGAGAATCAAGTAACCAAAAGGCTTCCTGATGATTTAGAAACTAGGTGTGTCGAATTAAGAGCGCGGCGAGATAGAGAATTCAGCACTATGACACTCAATATTACAGTTGAGAGCGTGAAAATGGAGTTCATTGACGAACGCATTTTTGATAGAAGTTAGTACCAGCCTGCCTATAACAATGAGTAAGTAGGTAACTGAGGTGTTGTTAGGTACCTAAACTGTAATTAGTATGACCTCAGTAAAGTTTTGATTAAAATAAGTACTTATGGGTTAAATGACTATACTTATTAGTATGTAAGTACCTAAGTATTACTTACCTACCTACTTTCCTCACACAGTAGCTCGAAAATTTTGCATAGTTATGTAGGTACCTAGGTAAATAAAATAAAAAATAAATAAAACTAAAGCTACACTATTTTTTTTTTATCATAGGTAAGTATAATTTAAAAAACACTATTATAGCTCCAATATTGGCTAGATGATAAATGATATTTGGAGCCATAAATCAACTAACAACAGCTGGCCTGTGATCTGACGAACCGTAATGATTGTAGATAATAATTTTCTGTTGATAACGATAATGAGAAAAACTTACGAAACGGACCTAATGTACCTATATGTGTGTATATGTACATTGTAATGTTATTAACTGTACTACACCTACCGTGTATAAATACCGTGACAGTGATTTCACGCCGGATTGCATGCACTGCTTGGATCAATGAAACTTGCAAGTTTTTGGAGTTGAACAAAATGGTAACTAGGTTAAAAACTTCGAGCATTTAGAGTAAGAGAGTAGAGTTGGTAAATTCTCTAAGGGAAAAAAAACTGAGTAACCTACCTAGTAGGTTGCTGTAATTTTTTTCAACCTAAGTTAGGCCTGTTTTAGGGAAAACGTTAACCACTGTTTCACATGGTTAGTGATGACGCGGTCAAAGATGGAGCATGCTTGTCTAAAAGATACCGGTTCATTTGAAAACTCCCAGATTAGCTACGTAGGTATACCTTTATTGTCTACGTATTTAACTACATAATTATTAATATTTCAGACTCTGTGCAACCGGTTGACCTTCCTAAGTTTGCAGCTATGTCGAGACAAATACATCTACGACCAAGTAAAGGTGTGAAGGAAAAAGAGCATCAAGATTAACTTGGTTCTGTCTGGTTAGATAGGCAAAAAATTTAAATTAATGGATGAAGTTGACCTATTTAATTTTTTAAATGGATGGCTACCTTCAAATACAAATTAAAAATGTAATTAAACGTAGGTATCTAATAAACCTTTAATTTATGTCTGTTGTTCAGCCATTTTTAACGTCGTTTATACCCTCTAATACCGAAGTTTTTCATAGTACCTATTTAACACCTTTAACACCAATTACTTAACTATATACCTACATATATAGTTAGGTAATCGGTGTTAAAATTGGTTGATGTTAATGTTGCGTATTTTACCGGATATAATTTACCAGACATACCAACAAAATAATTTTTTTTTTAAAATATAAGTTGATAATGGAGATCTACGTGAACCAAGTACAACTTCCGCTCGCCTCGCATTCACCAGCTTACTCCCTAAGTCAAGCGTGCGTAAAGAATTTTTACTTCAAAAAGACTTTTTGAAGTTAATTTTCATACTTTTGGATAATAATACAATGCGGTGATTTCGTTTTCCCGCCAAAACTTGTGTTATTTTCAGTGTTAGTGCGTAAAATTGGTGGCATTTTATTCGTTAAGTGCTGGACTATAGGCATGAGTGTGACTATGAGAGAGTGGTATAATGATGGTGAATGTTTATTTTCGTGTTGTTTCCAAAACTCCATAGAAGGTTCTGGTAAAGTTACCACCACTTTACTAGGAGTATGACTTGACTTTTGAAGTTAATATTATATATATATATATATATATAAATATATATATATATATATATAAATATATTTTATATATATATATATGTATATAATATATAATATTAACTTAGAGAATTTACCAACGAAGAATATTAATTAACTTGAGATATTTTCAAGTACTTGACACTGGCTAAATAAAAAAATTGTGTGATCCAAAAGTAACTTGTAGATTGAGTCAGCACAGGGCTGCCAGAACAAGAAAAATATATTACTGTTTGGGGAAATTGAGAAACATATCGGTAATGAAGAATGTTGTTCTATGTTTTATGAATTAGCACACAAATCAAACTCACAACAGTGATTATTGCAGGCATATTTTTATAATGCAGTTTCTACTGTTTTTACTGTCTTTCTGTAAATAATCCCTAAACTATTATAAATGTGTAAATGCGAAGAGTTTATTTACTTGTTGCGAGGTAAAAGTTTCAGCAAATGTCACTTATTATTATCCCTAAGAAACATCGCGTATTTAATGCACGCCTACTCAATGGCTGAACCAGTTTGGATGACAATTTGCAAACGTCCGACAATCTTTGAATTTCAAAGAATATATGACGCTTACGACGATCGTAGTGCAGCTTTTAATTGTTTATAGATTTTTATGCAAAACTTCAACGTCCAACTGGTTAGTTCTACCAAACCTAAGACCAACCACGTAATCTAAGGAAAAATATTTTTATTTTATTTTGGCGAATAATAGTACATATTTCATATTTGTATACGTTTTTTTATTATTCAGACTAAAACTTACCTATTAAGTATCTACTTAAATTTGAAAAAACATTGCCTCATTTATTTATTTAATACTTTATGCACATAAAAAGTACAAAGGAGAACTTAATACTAACAGCATTTTCTACCAGTCAACCAAGGCGTGCAGAGAAACAATTTGATTAGGAGTGCATATAAGGAAATGAGCATAATTTTGAACATTAATTTTTGATCATCACATAAATTAAAATAAAACTATAACAACAATACAACTATTAAGGTATGAATATAATACATATTTTACAAATTTAATAAAATACAAATATAAATGAATACTACAATATATACATAATTAAATAAATACAAACTACATGATAATAAATAATTCTATGTGCTGCTAGTTCAAGTTTACAGACTTTTTTAGCAAATGTTCCTTTACACTTTCCTTTTGCGTTTGAAATTTTCCTTGACGTTACACCTCTGGATCTTATCTGCCTTTTACAATTATTGGAAAGTGGGTAGACTTAGGTTCAGGTATACATTTAAAATCACCTAGGCTACGATATAAAATTAGGTGATAGATGTAAAACTGAAAGATATAATATATCAATTAGGTGAATAATACTTGGCGTCCAATTTTTGGCGATTTTGTCTTGTTTTTAAGTGGCAAACACTGGTTGAATATTGATTTTTGTATAATATGTTGTCTGTGTTGTGTTGAGTGACTTGAGCGATTGAAGTTTTTGTTGCACAACAAAATATTCACTTTTCGCATCGAAGCTTGATGATTCATAATAATATTCTAGACGTAAACACATATTTAAACGACAGGTCGCGAGCGTCACCATCCATTCAGTGATTGTTATTGGTGTAAACTGAGACTTTATTAATCTTTTAGACCAACTTGACTATATTTGCAGGTAAGCGAATAACACTAATATAAATATTATTATCGCTACTTGTCTTTCGCTAAATACTAAAAGGGACTGTTCACTGTTTAGAAACAAAATTTGCGATTTAAAGTGTTTTACTCCAACATAATTATGATACCGAATATGAGAATAGAGCAAAATGGCGTTCGAAGTTTCTGTGGTATTTAATTTATTTTTATTCAGTTTGAGATTCATATTTATAGAAGGGTTCTAGCTAGACTAGACTATATGATGGCAATGTTTTTTTCTTTAAAAACTAATATGTTAATATATAGATTCATGTTTTTTACATACTGTATTTTATGGTTGTGTTGTCAGTCCTAGTGAAACAATTATTTACAAAACATGGCAGTGCCTGGTGCCAGTAGCTAGTAACAATTGTGATTCTTTTTTTCACAATTCTTTGAGACTTGAGTTCCTTAGATGCACAAGTGTGTAGGTAGCTTTAATTACAAAAGAAAAACACATGTATTATATTACTAAACATTACTAAAATTTACTTTGGGTAAACATGCATAACCTTTAAACAAAGATGTTTTAAGTTTAGTATTTTATATTTTTCCTTATGTTTTTTGAAATTTTAATAGAGACCTTTCCTGAGGTCTGCCAACAGAGGAAATAATAATTTGTTTACATTTTAATGGATACAAACTAAAGTTCCAGATCCTACTTTGATTGGCTGCCCAATAATAAGATACCTACAGGGCATGGTGTGCAATCTGAAAATTGATTAAATCATATGCCCACAAAGATCGAAACGGATTGATGCATTGTTAAGGAGACATATTTCAAACTACTTTACAAGCAGTACATTTGATTTAAAAAATAGTGTATGAAACCTTGCTTTCATTTTAAAAGATCTCAAAGATATGTGGGGAATACATTTTTTTTTCTACTACACTTCACATATGTGGCAGCCACCCCTTAAGCATAAAATACATTAATTTAAAATTGTCAACTTGAAATCATCTATATAACAAGATCCCACATCACTTCACCATCCCATTGTTTTCCTCCAATCTTGACCTCGCTTAGCCATCCCATCCATTCCTCCTATTTCCCTTTCTCTTCAACAGGATCAGCATATAAAGCTAACCCACATGAATAGGAGTGGGTCAGCTAGTTTTGAATAGAATTCTAATATCTTGTTATGGGAGCTAAAAGAAGCAGCGCTCCTAGTCAATTCATCTTCAAGCATCGGTAAAATTATGACTGAAAGTAATAACTGGTAAAACAATATTTTTAATAAGACTGCTGAAAGCACAAGTACTCTAATAAATAATGCTCTTGTAGCCTTCTTGTTCACAATCTTTTTTACCACCTCCAAAATTTTTTTATATTAAAATCCTTACCAATAAAATGAATAAGCAAAATTGGGGTTTGTGATAGGTGATAAAGATGTGTATTAGCAAAATGTGAGGGTATGATAGGTCAATCCTCCCTCCCCCTGTTTGCATTACCTGCCAACACCCTACTTGCAATCTTTTACCTTTATGCCTGTGATCTATACCTACCACCTACACCTACATAACTACATCCCATGTTGTCTCGAGTTAATGAAATTTGTGTAAATGATAATAATCGTTTACACAAATTTCAAATAAATTATAATAAGATATTATAATTTATTTAGTAATCTAATAGGAATTATAGAGGTAGTGTATCTGTCGCAGTAAAATCCTTCATATACATTATTACATTTCGGCTGTCTGTGAAAAAAAAAAACGTTGATTCGCCGCGCCGTAATACAAAACGGCCCTGTGTTTTAGCAGCTAAGTTGTATGTAAAATTGCGGATTATATGATGCAATAATGTTAAAGGCTATATGTGTGCTAGTCAATGATTTAATTTTTATAATGAGCCGTAGATTGTGCTCTAATAAAAGTTTGTGTCTCAAATATTTAAATAGGTACCTATACCGTATATTAATACGTATATTTGATAACCACTATGTAGCCAAACCAGTTTAGTTTTTGTTACAGAATCATTCAAAGAAGATAAATATCTTGCCTAATTCCTTCGTCTGTGATACTGGCGCGATACTTGCGAGCTTACTTTTAACCATTGCTTACGTATTTCCGCCTCGTTGTAGTTATATTTTGCTAAAATTTTATGTAATCTTTTTAGTAAATAAAAATTTACTAGACATTACTTTTTAAACAAGCAATGTATCGCGTTTTATCTAAGTCGTCCGTCCGCGCAACTTATGGTCGGCAATGGTTCTCACACAATTGAGCCACCATGACATTCCAAATCCTATTCCGTTGACTCAATGTGCGAAAAACGCACTTACTCTATTAAAAAGTAAAGGACACCATCGTGAGTTTATACGGAGGAAACCCGCATGTTCCCGAACCGCAAAATTCATCCTTTCATCCTTCTGTCTCATCCACATTTGGCCAGCTTTAGCATCAGAATAGTTGATTGTGGGCTATTACACTCACTCCCTGTGAGGGAAGAAAGTCTGTATGTATCAGCTGTGAGACTCAACATAACATAGTAGGCTGATGATTCATATGTATGATGCAATTATCATGTACAATAACTACATCCATAAGATAACCTTCAATGTTTAATTTTACTGAAATTCCACATTCGCTTGTGGTTACCACACGAGCGCTCGTTCGATGTGTTTTACGCAGGTACACTTAGCAGTATTTAGTTAGCACGGTTTAACTAGTTAGAACTTTTGAACTAAGTACTTTTGACCCCCTCATAACTCAAAATCTAGTAGGTAAACTAAAACTTTGCAATTTTTCATCGTTTTGTCTAAAATACCATAATCATCATCATCATCTTGGAATATGGTCGAGATAATAAGATGCAGGTTTTTAACTTCATTTCAACAACAACTTCATGATCAAGATTTATAACTTCATTCATCACAACACATAACATCACAAATAAATTACAAGTTTTTAATGACTTGAATTTTTAACAGCTCAATTGTTTGGAAAAATTTTCGACCAACATACACCTAGGCCTGTTCTCTATTATATGTTGATAAATTATGGTATCTCTTCCTATATTCTCTCTTTTGTCAATCTTATTGCCACGAGTTATAAATTTAAAGCCTAGAAAGATATATTATTTTGAATAAATCTCGTTCGTCGAATTAAGGGACCTAAATAAACGTAATGTAAATAGAACTTTCTGGAACATCGGGCGTTCGATACCTATATCCACCCACGGCCGGTGTTCCACCCTCAAGCTTCCTCCCTTTACTGGGGAACAAGGCTATGGCGGGGCTTGTTTACTGTACCTGCACTTGTATAGTAACAAAATGTATATACTAGCGACAGCGGTGCCCCGGAGTATTACCCGTTTTTTATCAGGTCCTACTTATTTTCCGGGACAAAATGTTGACCTTAGTATGTAAGCAACCCGCGTGTAAAATGTCATCCATATCGTTTTGGTGATTAAACTGAACAAACAAGCAGACAGTATTTCGCTATTATAGAAAGAAAGAAAGAGAAAGAATAGACATTTATTCAGGACACCACACAACATTACATTACATTATAAGGGAATACAGTATAATTTAGAAACAAAGAACAGATAAATAAACAAATGTAACGTTGTGTGATGTCATGACCAGATCCCGACTCAGCATGAGATTAAGGTCAACGCGTGACCTTAAAAAACTGATTTTCAGGCGGAACCCGTAGTCATGACATCACGAACATCAGAGAATTTAAACAATTTTTATATATCTTTTATAAGATTTTTGAAACACAAACAAGAAATGTAATACAAACACATACAATATATAAATTATACACACCACTGGCTCTGTCAGCTGTAAAGCTTGCTGTCCTTGCACAGTTGAAAACTGAAAATCTCTTGTCTTTTTTTCAATAGAATCATTATAATTTCCGATTGATCCAATCGAAATTTCATTAAAAATCAATTCGAAAGTTTGGTTTTTAAATTAAAATAAGTGGAAAAATAAATACACTTATTATCTATACGATAATGTCGTCCAAGTATTTCTCAATATTAAAGTTGGTATAATCCCATCATATCATCCATACATCCGTAAACGTGATTGAATTTATTCTTCTGTGAGCTTGCTTATTTATATTATCAGCATTAAAACAAACATTGCCATGTTGAGATCATGACTGCAAACTTGCCGTCAAAATGCACTATATGCACCTGTACAGAACAGTATATTACAACTGGAAATTTACATCAAATATCTATGTGCTAGGTGGTAGAAGGCTGCAGGGGTGCATTTGACACCCCACATGCCATCCCTGCAGCAGCCTTCTACCCCACTTGCAAATACATGTTCCATGTAAATATAGTTTAGGTATACACGTAGGTATCATACCGTGGTGATCATAAATCAATAGTGGCGCTGTCGGCGATAGGTTGTCCTGGATACTAGACCAGCCAGCGCCCCGGCCGATCTCAAACAAAGGAACTGCTAAGCTGGAGTCTGCGCACGCAAACTTACTGATCATGCGCGAACTGCACGCGAGCCCTGCAGTCTATCCGGACACGTTGCGTACGTGACACCTGTGCACATTTCGCTTGTAGTTGCAGCCATCTTGCCCGTTCTAGAAGAGAATTGTAACATTAGGTACCACAAAAGTGCCAAGTGAAATTTAATCCATCTATGGCACCGGTGCCCGCGAAAGCCAAACTCTCAATATTATTAAATGCCTAGTTAATCTCACTAATCACGATCTATCTCATTACGTGATTATGCCAAATCCCTATATTACCTTATTATCATTGTCAATATTGACAATTGTTCTTGCGAAACTTGTATATAGATTCAAGAAATTTATCAAGTTTTACGTATCGCTCGAGACCAATCTAGGCAATCTGCAGTTTAAGCACAACATGCGTATCGGTCGTTCAGTACCCTTCGTCGCAGATGTAAAACGTGAATTTTCGCGGTTCGCAGCAATGGAAGATCAAGTACCGTTCAAGGTGTATATGTTTTGGCGCCGCGGAGTGGAGTGGGCGCCACCGGAAATCCGAAGATTCGGTGTCGACAAGAATGTCGTCACCAATTTCAAATACTTGCAAGCCAAGATCCAGGAGATTTACCCAAAACTGAAGGAAACTACAATCTTCACTATTTCTTGGAAAGGTAAAAAAACTTGCATGTGGCTTTTTATATTGTTTCGTAATGATAACAAGTAATTTAAGATATCAGCTCATTATTTTTAGTTCATTAGTGTGGTGGCCGCATCTAGTTAATTTTATTATTGTCAAGTAGTTTACAATGCTCTATAAATAAACTATGTTAACATTAGCTTTATTATCGTCGAGGACTGTAATGACTAGCGTATCAATGTAGTCAGGTGCTATTATAGGTTTGTTTATTTATATTATTTTAGAACCAATCCATCACTTTGGATATCGATTCTAAAGCTACTGTGGTGTGCTAGCCCACGAAAAAGTTTACATACCAGTTTAATAGAGAACTTTTCCAGCTAGTTGCTAGGGGCAACGAATGTTGTTGATATAGACTTCACATTAGAGAAAATTTTATTTTCCGCATTTGGTTTTTGTAAATATCTTTTTAATTAATATATCTTATACAAAATCAATCGGCATATCATTAATTCAGCAAACCTATGGACCTCCTTCTATTACAACAAAAGTGTATCTAATTTCGCTTTACTGGTGACCTGTTTTGAACCGAAAGTCCACGTTTGCAGTAAATGTGTGTGATTTTGATTTTGTTGCTGATTGCGATAATTCTGATACTGATTCACATAAAGATGTCGCTCTCAACCGATAAGAACGAAGATATTTGTCGTGTGGGCGTGCGCATTCCGCCGTTTTGGCCTGAAAAGCCGGCCATTTGGTTCGCGCAGATTGAGGGCCAATTCGCGATATCGAACATTACTACGGACAATACGAAGTTTTTCTACGTTATCGGCCAACTAGACCCGCAGTATGCTTCTGAGGTGGAAGATATAATCATCAACCCGCCCGACACCAACAGGTATGAAAAATTGAAGTCGGAACTTATCAAACGACTGTCCGCGTCACGAGAAAAGAAGGTCAAGCAATTACTTATGCACGCAGAACTTGGAGACCGTAAGCCATCTCAGTTTCTAAGACATTTGCAACATTTGGCTGGACCTGGAGTTCCCGAAGATTTTCTACGTACTATATGGACCAGTCGCCTACCAAGTAGCACGCAAACGATAATCGCTTCGCAGATGATGTCTTCACTGGAAGCGCTCGCAGATCTCGCTGACCGCATCCATGACGTTGTTTCGCCTACAGCGCACGTAGCATCAACATCAAGTGCCATACCAGGAAGCTCTTTAGAAGCCATGAACCAACAGATTGCTGAACTTACCAAACAAGTGCAAGCTCTAACTGCGCAGGTGAACCGGCATTCACGTGCACCGAATCGTTCAAACAAGAAAACGCGCGGTCGTTCTAGCTCCACACGATCACAGTCGAACTATAGAAAATTTCCTGTGTGCTGGTATCATAGTAAGTTCGGCAATGAAGCAAGTAAGTGCGTAAAACCATGCGACTACCATGCGGGAAACGCGAACAGCAGTCGGTAATGGCGACGACCGATTGCCAAACTTCCGGTCGCCTATTTGTCACGGACGGCGCTACGAAGATGCAGTTTCTCATCGATACTGGCAGTGACGTATGTGTCTTCCCCCGATCGGCACTCAAGGAACGTCGTGAGAAAACAAATTATGAGCTGTGTGCGGCAAACGGTACACCCATTTCTACTTACGGCTACGCTCATTTAGTGCTGAACCTAGGCTTGCGCCGTGACTTTACTTGGCGATTCATCGTAGCGGACGTTACCAAGGCCATAATAGGTGTGGATTTTTTATCATTTTACAACCTCATCGTGGATTGTCGAAATCAACGTTTAATCGACAACACCACAAGCCTTACGTCCCCAGCTTCACCTGCACAGTCAACTGGGAACATTTCATCGGTAAAAGTTATTTCTGGAAATTCCGTATATCATAACATACTAAGCGAATACCCTGAGATTACTCGACCTTCCGGTGTCCACCGTGTTCCGAAGCATAATACCATGCATCATATACAGACTACTGCAGGACCGCCAATAAGCAGCACACCACGAAGACTAGCACCGGATAAATTAAAAATTGCAAAAGACGAGTTTGCAGATATGTTGAGGAACGGAACAGCCAGACCTTCAAAGTCACCATGGTCATCACCACTTCATCTTGCGCCTAAAAAAGATAACGGCTGGCGTCCATGCGGTGACTACAGAATGCTCAACGCTAGAACCGTACCAGACAGCTATCCCATTCGACACATACATGACTTTGCACATTGTCTCTCCGGCTGTCAAGTATACTCGGTTATCGATCTCGTAAAAGCTTATAATCAAATTCCTGTCTGCCCTGAGGATATTCCGAAGACCGCAATCACGACGCCGTTTGGTTTATACGAATTTCCGTTCATGACGTTCGGACTACGTAATGCCAGTCAAACGTTTCAACGATTTGTGGACGAGATGCTTAGGGGCCTTGAGGAGTTCTGCTTCCCGTTTCTGGACGATTTTTTGATCTTCTCACCTGATCAGGAATCACACAAGAAGCACCTTCATCTGCTCTTCAACAGACTCAAGGAATACGGCATGGTAATCAACACGAACAAGTGCATATTCGGTGTATCAGAGGTAACGTTTTTAGGACACAGCATCTCAGCAGCTGGCACTAAGCCGTTACCATCGAAGGTAGAAGCAGTTGCGAATTACCCTCCACCGAAAACCGTTAGAGAACTGCGAAGATTCCTAGGAATGGTGAACTTTTACAGAAGGTTTATTCCTGACGCAGCGCGGCATCAAGCGCCTCTGAATGCACTGCTCACAGGATCAGTTAAAGGTTCACATCCCGTGCATTTATCAGAAGAAGCTACTAAAGCATTCATCGCCTGCAAGGAAAGTCTCTGCCAAGCAGCACTACTTGCTCATCCAGACTGCCAAGCGAAGCTCGCTATAGTCACTGATGCTTCAGACACAGCAATGGGCGCAGCTTTACAACAGCATAAAGACGGCCTGTGGGAACCTTTAGCATTTTTCTCTCGAAAACTTTCGCCATGTCAACAGAAATACTCGCCTTATGACAGGGAACTTCTCGCCATCTACGAAGCAATAAAATACTTTCGTCACATGGTGGAGGCGAGAGCCTTTATTATTTACACTGACCATAAGCCCATAACTTTCGCATTTCATTCACGAAAAGAAAAGTGCTCACCAAGACAGTTCAGACATCTGGATTTTATTTCACAGTTTTCTACAGATATCAGGCATATTTCAGGAAAGGATAACGTTGTGGCTGACAGTTTATCACGCATCGAAGAGATTACTCAGCCCATCGATCTATCCAAGCTTGCTCAAGCACAAAGCACAGATCCTGAACTAGAACAACTTTTGGATAGCGATACTTCTCTGCGCTTGACAAAAATCAAACTGCCTGGATCTCACACAGAAATCTATTGTGACAAGAGCAGCAATGTGGCCAGACCTTATGTGACCAAAGACATGCGACGGCAAGTGTTCGAAAACTTGCATTCTTTTAGCCACCCTGGCATAAATGCGACGACGAAACTGATATCGGAACGCTATGTATGGCCTAGTATGCGAAAAGATTGTAGAGAGTGGACTCGTTCCTGCCTAGCATGCCAACGATCAAAAATAACACGTCATGTCTCATCTCCATTAGCATCATTCAACTTACCTCGAGCCAGATTCATGAAAATCCACATAGATTTGATCGGACCTTTACCTCTTTCACAGGGGTATCGTTACTGTCTCACATGTGTAGATCGCTTCACACGATGGCCCGAGGCTATACCATTACAGGAGATAACAGCTGAAACAGTGGCAAAAGCTTTAGTTCACGGATGGATATCCAGATTCGGCTGCCCTGAAGATATCGTCACTGATCGTGGTCGACAGTTTGAATCAGAACTTTTTAAGCATCTGTCCCACATCATCGGATTTCAACGCAGACGAACTACAGCCTACCATCCAGCATGCAATGGACTTGTCGAAAGATTCCACAGACAGCTTAAAGCCGCTATTACATGTCATGCGACCAGCAGCTGGCTTGAAACACTTCCACTTGTACTACTGGGAATCCGGGCGGCATTTAAGGAAGACTTACAAGCGACTCCAGCTGAACTCGTATATGGAGAGACACTACGACTCCCAGGTGACATTTTTTGTCAATCGGCTGATGGTACAGAGGACTTGACAGTATACACTGAAAGACTGCGCACATTCGCCAAAAATTTGTTGCCATTACCAACTTCTCACCATGGGAATAACCGCTCCATATTCATTTTCAAAGATTTAGCAACAGCATCCCACGTCTTTCTAAGAGATGACACCTCGCACCCATCTTTTCAAGCAGCTTATACAGGCCCACATGAGGTGATAAAACGAGGGGATAAAGTTTTCAAGCTCCGCATAAAAGGCAAAGAAGTCACTGTATCAGTCGACCGCATTAAACCTGCCTACATACTTCGTGAGTTGGACCATTCTCCCGCCGTGGCAGCACCTGAGACCCGAGACGCTCCAGTGACCACCACTCGATCAGGACGAACAGTGCGTTTTCCAGAATATTATCGCCCGTAGGACGGTCTCTGGAGGGGGGTGATGTGGTGTGCTAGCCCACGAAAAAGTTTACATACCAGTTTAATAGAGAACTTTTCCAGCTAGTTGCTAGGGGCAACGAATGTTGTTGATATAGACTTCACATTAGAGAAAATTTTATTTTCCGCATTTGGTTTTTGTAAATATCTTTTTAATTAATATATCTTATACAAAATCAATCGGCATATCATTAATTCAGCAAACCTATGGACCTCCTTCTATTACAACAAAAGTGTATCTAATTTCGCTTTACTACTATCTCATGATAATTTCATTCAATTGTTCCCTATTTCATTGCCTCCTCATTTGTGGAGGGCTAGTGAAATATACAATCATTAGTATTGAGCTGGATCTAGGATCTCCCACAGAAATTGATTTCCTCTGCGAGCATCGAACTAACCGTCCTTCTAGATTATTTACTTCCGGCATTGGCTTAAAGTTCACGTATGCGCGCCTTCACTTTACAACTTTCAACAAAAACAAATGGCGGATATCTAACCATCATAGCCAAATTTTAATTCCCGAACTAACCACTAACCAAATGTATTCTAATTAATATAAAGGTACACGTTTAAACTTTTAAATTTTTGTTTAATTATTAAAACGGATAGCTATCCGCCATTTGTATTTTTTGGAAGTTGTAAAGAGAAGGCACGCGTGCGTAAAGTTCAAGCCGAAGCTGGAAGTGTATATCGGTCTGGATTCGCCCATGAAAATCCCTCTCAGCTCCTTCCATTTGCGCATGTTCCATTAACTAATTGTACGACCAATATAGCTTTTCCAGCTCGTCTGCGCGCATTATGTCCCGCGTATGAAGAAAGTAAGCAAATGGCGGTCACTAATGACGCTATAAATTTATTTACCTACTTATATGTTCATGCAAACCTCTCATAGGTTTTATATCTAGGCTGGAACAAAGTACATTTTTATGACCCACTCTGTAGATAATCATCTGCATTCCCTTTATTATTATAATCATCTGCATTCCCTTTATTATTATTATCATCGTTATATGGCCATACCCCACTTGGAGTGAGCGAGCATTTATTTTTGTCATAATAAGTAGTCTTTAACATCACATTTAAAATTATAATTTAAGTTTTTTATAAAGTACCTATTAGGAACCAAAAGCAATTTCACTTAAAAGCAAATGAGAATCGATGACACCTGCAGCAGTACGAGACTGTGATACACTAAGGTCCGTAGTACAGAAAGATGCTCAGTCATCGCTGCTCAAGCAGAGATCATTCACTAATTGAACACTTTATGAATGAGATCTCTGTTTGAGCACCGATCGATGACTGAGCATCGTTCTAAATTACGGACATAAGATCCATCGTTTAAATTAATTACACTTAATATACACATAGAACACATAATAATACATATAGCCTTTTTGTTATTATACCAAATCCTGACACAGACTGACACACACTCCTGTTTTTAGACGAAGATGGCGATGCAGTTAGAATGTCCACCGACGAGGAGGTCATGATAATGCTCGCAGGATTGCGCGAAACGGTCGTAAAGCTGTTCGTGTACGCTATGAAACCCGCGGAGACACCCGAAGGAACACATCCCGTTTATAACTTGGCATCTGTCAATGTCTCCACAGGTAAGTAATAACAATAATAATAATAACGCCCAACGATCACATACATAGATCCTGGACCCTAACTAGGATTCCCTGTGTCTAGGGACCCAGGAACTACGAGGACCATGGTCCATGGTGAGGACCATGGTCCTACAACACCCAGACTCAGAACAAGTATTTGCGCTTTTTTTGTGTACACAAATACTTGTCCTGCCGCGGAAATCGAACCCGCCGCCTCCGGGTTATGAGCCGACCTGCTCAACCACCACACCACAGAGGCTGTCACAATGCAACATAGCGACATTGCCCATTTCTGCAGCTCTATTAGAAGTCATTTGTTTTAGAAGAATATCCTCTACTCTGTCAACATCCTATTACCCTATATTTTTTGGTCTATATCATTTGAATAACAAATCTATATTTTTCTCTAGCTACTGGGATCCGCCCTGGCCATGTTGTAATGCACCCTGCGGCCCATCTGGGAGTGACATGCGATGGCTGCAACCGCGGCGTTGTCGGGTTCCGTTACAAGTGCATCACTTGTAAAGACTTTGATCTGTGCACTCATTGCGAGGCTAGAGGTGTTCATCACCAACACAATACTGTGCGCATCCCCAACCCCGGTCTATCGGTAAGTACAGGCATGGGGTAGTTTATCAACCTACCTAATATTTACCATACATACATTAATAACACTTGTTATTACAGGCCACAGCCATCGATGACACCGTGAATAAATCACGCGACTTCTTGAAAAACATTGCCGCTGTTGTAGTGGCCCAGCAAAGGCAGCAGGAGGGTGTACCAGACAAGAAGACGGTTGTAACCGGCGGCTGCCCCAAGGGTTGCCCGATGCCACCTCCGCATTTCATTTTCAAGGACCTCCTTGAATATGAAATGCGGAGGAAGCACGTGGTCGCGAAGGATCGTCGCGAAGAACGTCGCGAACAGCGTCAAGAGAAACGTCAAGAGCGTCAGGAGGAGCGCCAGCAGCGTCAGGAAGAGCGTCGCGAGAAACGTGCGGAACGCCAGCCGCGTCGCGGGTGGATGCACGTGTTCTCTAAATACATGGAACAGTTCGCCAATCTGGCCGTGGATCACATTACGGCCGCTGAAAATTCTGATCCGGAAAATAGCCAAACCGCCGAACAAAGGGCTAAGGAGTTCATTACCAAAAAGTTGGGAGTGAACCCGGCCGAATTCGATAAAATGATGGCAGCCTACATGAACGGCAGCGGCACTGATGAAGGCACGGCGACGTCCGAAAAGGATACCGCTGCCCCGACAGCTTCTGCTAAATCCGAGGCTCCTGCAGCCGAGCCTGCTACTAAAGCTCAACCGGAAGCAACTACTTCGGCTGCTGCGCAAGCTCCAACAACTTCGCATGCTCCAGTGACCTCGCAGGCTCCGGTGATGTCTCAAATCCCGGCAACTTCGCAAGTGCTGCCAACTTCGCAAATTCCGACAACTTCGCAAGCCGCGATGGCTCCAGCTGCACCAGCAGCGCAGGCTGAGGTGAATGAACCAGAAACTGATGCCAAGAATGCTGCTTCTGCATCCAGCGTTGAAATCGGAAACGCGAGCCGTGATGGATCTCCTGACAAATCTGCGGAAGACTGGACCATGATTAATAACGATAAAGGTAATATCTTGGTAGAAGCCAAACCAAAACACCATTGTTATCGTTCGATACGAACATACACACACAACAGATACTGTAATTATCTAATCAAAAGCCTCAAAAGAAATAAGCCAAAGCTAAAAAATAATGATGGATAAAATTTTGATTGTTTTAGATTCTGAATCTGATTTGGTCACGTTGGCCAACCTGATTCCGACTTTGCCCGAGGAGTTCCGCTCTCGTCCGTGGTCCCAGGGCCAACCACAACCGCTTTACCCTCCGCTTAACGTGGCTACTGCTGGTATGTATAAAATATAGTATAATAAATAAATAAATATTGTTTTTGTTTGCGTCACGACGGAATGCTATCGTAATCGTTTTTTTTTTACTTCAAACTTGTCTAGAATTTGTCCACACTCTCACCTGATGGGAAGTGACGATGCGATCGAAGGTGTAGCATGCTAGCCAAGTGAACATTAAAACTTTTACATGCTTACAGCAGTTATAACATTATTAATCTTAACATTAGTATCATTTTTCACTATGTAAGCGAAGAATTATTTAATAACTAAATATTGACATAATGATTATTTAATATACTAAAAGACAAAGAGGAATTTTCTTGTGTTTTATTGATAGAACAAATTGTAGAACAGATAATGGTAACTACCGAATGCTAAAGCATATTTTTCAATCTCCAGAAAATGTTTGAACCGTGTCAGTGAAACATGCTGCTACATCCCTCATTTGGAAATTAACCGTTGTTATTAACATTTAGTGTGCGATCCCAAAGACCCCGTGAAGCCCGAGTTCTCCGCTCCAGGACTGGCCCCGACCGCGGCCACTTCTGCGAACTTCGCCAACTTCCAAACCGCCTTTGGCAACTTGCACCTTCGCGCAAACGCTCCGCAGTTCTACTCTGCCTCTTCGACCTCCGAGGTGAAGGCACCCTCGGCTCCGAACACCGAAATCCGTCATCATCACCACGGTCAGTCTTCGCGTAGTGTTAACTTTTTGTTTTGTAGAATAGACGCTTTCGCTGTAGTCAAATTTTCTGTTTGATCGAGTCTGCAACGTTTTCGTAATCAATGTGAGCTCCACGACTGTAAGTACCTAAGATTTAATGCCCGAATCTCCAGAAAGCAACGAGATAACCGTACGTATCGCATTCATTTTCTAGTTAGCAAAATAACTAGTTGCATGGACGTCTTAGAAATCAGCGTTTTTTAATCTTTTGATCGCTATGTCTTTAAACGCGCAACTCGCTTGGCACCACACAGTAAAAATATAATTAAACACTCGATAATATACTTTACGAATCCACGATAAGAGTCAGACTTGAGACATTCCTTACCAAAAATTTCTCAGCTTTTGAGGAAGAGCATCGGAAACCTGTTCGAGAAATCGACGCACTATTCGTGAGTGACGGCGTAAATATATTAATTTAAAACGAACCATACTCAAGAGAATTTTGGTACTAAAATATTTTCTTTGGATTCAAAATCCGAGTAACAAGTCTTAGTAAGGGAGCAGTTGTTTTCATGTGGCAATTCATATATCGTCTAAATAAGACTAGCGTTCAAAAGGTTAACGACTGCTCCGGTCCGTCTAGCTTTTATCGTGAGCGCATGTGAGTGTACCAACGACATCACTTGTCGAACTACCAAGAAACGAGAACAAGCAAATATCACCGCGTTCCAGCTATACCAATGAACCTGTGCCACCATCATCAAGCTACATCTGTACCAATGACACCTAATGACTACCCAACTGCGGAGGCCTTGTTTCAATGGCGGCCTTATTCCCGCATCGGCTATTACCACTATTGAGCATAAAAAGGTAAAAAGTTAATCAGTAAGCCAGTCTTTTGCCATAGCGACATTCATTTTATGTTAAACCCTCGCGCGTCCGTTGCACAGTTCTTATGCAACGTTTCTCAGGTGCGAGCCCTAAGTTTTATTTTACAATCATCTGAAGTATTATTAAAATACCAATACTTACAAAAAACAACCATGCGACAGCAATGCGAGTGTGACTCATTTCAATGAATCATTAAATAAATAGCACACAAATGTCGAATTGTTTTATATTTACCCAAGTATTCAATATTGATAACAAAGTTTATTGTTCTACATACCTACTAGATTTGGCATAGTCACTAAAGATGTATAGACATTGATACCAACAAAGTTTCACAGTATATAACGTTGACTGGTTGATGGAACAGATTTTTACTAGTACATACATGCAAATGTGTATTTGTAAGTCGATATTGCTAAATAGTACTATTATGTATTCTGTGATTTTCCCTTCACGACGACCGATACAAATTGCTGATCCGTCCGCCAATGTGCGGGTAGAAGTAGAATTTTATATCGAGATAATAGCGAATGTCTGTGTGCTGTGCTTAATATTATAGTACGAAAATGTTTTAACTTTCACAGCCCATATCGATGCCGCCGTCCATCAGATGATCGCGATGGGTTTCACCAACGAAGGCGGATGGCTGACGCAACTACTGGAGAGCAAGGATGGTAACATCGCGGCAGTTCTCGACTTGCTCACTCCCGTCAACCCAAACAGGAAATAAACAAATATACGGACAATCGATAATGCACTTTAAACCAATGGACACCGCGAACATTTTAGTAAGACACGTGGGAAAATCAATAAAGAACCGATTGCATAATGCCCCGAGACGTAATATGTAAAATCATATCTTCAATTCTCACACATTCTCGACGTTTCTTATCCTTTTCATTCACATTCCAAAGCAATTGTGAATGAAAAGTATTTACGAGTGCCGCGATCTGCAGGATGTGATATCTTGCTTGATTGTATGCAATGTCCATACTGGTTTACTGAGATGGCAACTTTTAAACTTTTATTTTATTGCTATATGTATTTTATGTTATACGGATTGAAATATCAATGATATCACTAATGTTTAATTATGATTAACAGCTATTCAAATCTTTTACTTCGTAGGTACACATTTATTCTGTAGTTGAGGGAATAGATAGCCCTGAATCGGTGTGTAGTTGTAACAACCTAACTAACCCGATATGTAGTTGAAGCGAATAGCCCAAATGGGTGTGTAGTATTGTAGAAGGGTGTTAACCTGTTCAGTGACAGGTCAATGAGCCGTCACCATAGACGTAGATTGCATTTACTTTCTATATTTCAATAATCAGTAGATTTGGTGTCTATGCATATTGGTACTGTAAATCAGATAAACGAAAAATAGGTTACACATGTAAATCTTAATCTAATACTTTCAGTCCAAGATTTTTGTTATATCAGTGATTGTTTGAATTTTTCTTGTCTGGTATTGATTTATACTATGTCAATTTTGCCTATTTTGCAATTTATAACTGTGATAAGAAAATGGATATGATTTATCGTTGTCTGCGGTGTTGGTAACCTCGTTTCTAAGATTTATGCATGCATGAATATATTATTGTGTGTGTACTATGTCTTAGTACATACCTACTTTATTCCAATAAATAGTTTCATTTGTGTATTATTTTTTTATTTTTTGTTGGGATTACTGGTGTCTAAACTTCTTTCATACTGCTCCTTATAATATTCAAGACTCAAGTAGAGCATATTTTGTGAAATAAATAAATAAATAAAAAATAAAATAAATAAATATGCATATCCAATTAGTAATAGGTATAGTTTTAAGGTTATGGAATGAAGGGTATGTGGGAACATCTGTACAGGGTCAAAATAGACTTCATGTAGGACTGGTCAAGCTGGATTTTTTTCTCTAAATGTTGCATGATAGAGTTAAGATTTTAATACCTATGTATTACAATTTCACTCTCTTGGTGTCAATAAAACAATGGAAAATGTAATTGTTGTTTATTTCAAAAACCCATATGAATGTTTTTTCAATGTCACGTTTTCTTGCCTTTCTCGTAATAGCGCATGCCCCAAGGCTTTGTCTAGGGATTTTACTGCGATTCTGAAAATAATAAAAACACTCAAACCAACGTTATAGACAAAATAGTACCTGAATATAAATCTGGCTTATGATGGACTAGAACACTAGACAGGGATGGTTCATAATTTTTTGTAATAACTACTCTTCCTAGTTTTTATCTAAATAATAAACATACCTTATTTTACCTACAGTTTTGCCCTTGAGCGACCTATCGCCTAACCGGTAAAGGGCCCATAATAACGTAGTGATCAAAGAAAATATAATCACCTATTAAATATTTAATATGTATGTTGTGCCTAGGGCCACAACTAAGAGTCGAGAGAAAAAGAACAGCATAATTTTAAAAAACAGCCTATTTAGGCTGTTTTTAATTTTAATTGACAGCTCAGCACATTAGGAGCCCACCATAAAAATAATACTTACACTCCTTGTTCCAGCGCTTCCTTTAATGTTTGAGATGTGACACTGCCTGCTCCACTCAAGCCCATTGTGGTACATTTCCCTTCAACATCGGGCATTTTGTCTGCTTCTTTCCTAGGTATGTAATGCTTGGGGTTCCCGGTAATGCCTACAACTAATGATACAGCATTGCAACTTTCCTCTTCTGCTGTAGGATCTACTACGCATCTATCGCCTATTTTACATAATGTTACCTAAAAAAAGAGAAAAATCTTAAGTTCAAGTCTATGTACCTAAGCTTCTAGACTGTTTTACCTGCAATGCTGAATGTGCATTAGTTTTACCAGTCTCGTTGATTAGGGGCCGTTCAAGTATTACATAAGCACTAATTGAAGACTGCTTTGCTTATTTTGGATGACATGGGGGGGAAGGGGAGTCTAGATGATGATTACGTCACCGGTAGTTATTTACCTTTTTACACTTAAAATGTTAAGAGTAGGCTAAGGGAATATCTAGGGGATGGGAAAGAGCTTTCTCCTAGGTACAGAATTTTTTTCTGCATTTGCTAAGACAACTGTGAAGCTTTGTAATTATTGCAAAGCTCTCCCCCTGATAGTGTCCAAAGTGGAGTTGTATAGGGAGGCTTATGTTCAGCAGAGGACATCTTCCAGCTGATGATGTGATCTCATCATGATGGGTTTAGCCAGTTGTGTAAAAAGGTAATAGTGGTAAATTTCTATTTTAGTATGGTCACCGTGAGAAAAGCATATCTATAAGAAATAATTCATTCATCTCAAACTATATAGGTATAGGAACTGCACTGTTTTCAATGAGTTTATTTGAATGTACATTATGTACTAGCTATAGAGTAACGTAAAATATTTGTATGTAATTGGTAGCAGCCTTATTAATAAACGGGTATTAGTCTCGGGTTAGTTACTTCAGCTTTTGTCCTTTTTTTGCTACTGGAATATTTAGCTGGATCGAAAGAGACAAAAGATGGTGTAACTAGTCTAAAGCTAGTTCGTGTTTATTAATAAGGCTGTAGTTATTTATAGTTACCACTAAGGGCACTGTGCTGGTTTCATCATTTCAAATAGTTTACAGTACTTGATAACAAATACAGTAATGTACATTCAATTAAACTCATAGTAGGGGTAGAGGACCAAAAGTGTATACAAACATACATACAAACATTTTCAATAACAATATTGGATAAGTATGAACGGAATTAAAGATAACTTTGAATTCCATCATTAGAAGAATGTAAGTATTTTAAAAAATTACCAGCAGTGGTGCAGAGCTAGCTTTCAAAAGTTTACTATCATATAAGTCATCAGACAGCTGAAGGTCTACATTGCCACCATCCATGAGGACTGCTTTGACTTGCGGTATCCGAGTGTTGAATAATGCTGCTTTGACAGCTAATGAAACTGCATCAAATAGGTTACCACCGCATTCAAGTATCTGAAAATAAATTAACAATATACCATAGGTGTTTGTTCTATATCTAGGTTTTTTTTTTTATGTTAAGGAATGACGTGACGAGCTAGCCGTTCGTCTGATGTTAAACGACACGGCTGCCCATACCAGCTGCAGTGTCACTCGGAACTCTAAAGTATAGAGGTTCGCGTGACACTGCACTGCGCACGTCATCCAGAGACATCAGCACAATCTAGTAATAAGATTACTCAATTGTGAGATCAGATCATAAAGACTCATTTGCCCAGTAATTTCACAAGCTACTTCCTGCCCTTCAAACCGGAACAACAGCAGTGCTTGCGCACTACTGCTTGGCGGCAGAATAACTGCCAAAGCGGTGGTACCTACCTAGACGAACTTTGCAGAAAAGTCCTACCACCTAGGTGTTATATTGTACATATTAGGTCTTTACCTATGAAATTGCCGTTTTGTTTGAAAAAAGTTAAAGTATTTTTTTTTCGAACTTATTTATTTCTTTTATTCAAAGTAATCACCCTTGCAATCAATGCATCTTTGCCAACGCTGTGGCAGTTTATGGATGCCCTTCTTGAAAAAATCAGCAGTACGGGAGACAACGAACTCTTCAAAGGCGTTTTGTACTGCCTCTCGGGAATTGAATTTTTTTCCCGCTAAAAAGTTGTCCAAATTTTGGAAAAAGTAATAGTCGGTAGGCGCAAGATCTGGTGAGTATGGCGGATGAGGCAGAGCTTCCAAACCCAACTCATGCAGCTTAGAGACGGCTTGTTGTGCAGTATGGGGTCGCGCGTTGTCGTGAAGTAGCAGTGGAGACGACCGATTGACCAAAGCTGGTTGCAGACGTGCGAGTTTCGCCATCATTGTGGTCAGTTCTTCAATGTACACATCTGCAGTAATGCTCTCGCCGTTTTGTAAAAAGCTATGATGAATCACACCAGCACTAGACCACCAAACTGTGACCATCACCTTTCTAGGGGTCATTTTTCATTTTGCACATTGCTTTGGTACCGAACCAGGATCTAACCAACTTGCTGAGCGCTTTCGATTGTCAAAAAGAATCCATTTTTCGTCGCACGTAACAATTTGGTTCAAAATTCCTTCATTTCTGTGCCTGTTAAGCAGCGCAAGGCAAGTCTCGACGCGTACGTTGCGCTGGCGATCGTTAAGTTCGTGGGGCACCCATCTATCAAGCTTTTTTATCTTGCCAATCTGTCGCAAATGGACCAATATTGTTTTGATGCTAACATCATAAGCTGCTGCCAGCTCAGCTGTAGATTGAGATTCATCAGCTTCCACAATCGCCTTTAATTCATCATTGTTGACCAAAGTTTCCGGACGACCACGAGGTTCATTTTTCAAGTCAAAATTCCCAGAACGGAACCGAGCAAACCAATAACGGGTTGTACGTTCGTTTGTACAGTTCTCTCCGTAAACGTCGTTGATGTTACGTGTCGTTTGTGCCGCGTTGGTGCCACGACGGAACTCATATTCCATAATTACACGAAATTTCAAAGTATCCATTATGAGGAAAAATGTTGAAATGTAATGAAAATACAACGCTAATCAATAAACAAAAGACTTATATTGTAAATAGAATGTCATATTTTTAAAACAAAATTAATTTAAATTTAGAATTCATAGCCAATCAAAACTTTTTTTTGTTTGAAAAAGTCTGTACTGCAATACGGCAATTTCATAGGTAAAGACCTATTATTTATAAAAGTTATGTACTTACAATCTTCATCTGGTTTCCATAGCTTTGCTTAGTTTAGGGCTAGATAGTGCCATGTGAAATGTCCGTATTTTTTTGTTTATAAATGAAAACTATATTATATATACCTCCTACTATGATGCTCAATGGTTGAACCATACTCAATTTGAGATAACATTAGATCAATGACTGAGTGTTGTTCTGTAATGTGGCTATTATTATTATTCATGACTTTAGACATAAGAATACCTACCAAAATTCATGGCTTTAGAGATGAGAATACCTACCAATATATCAACATACAGTTTCCAGCATTGTTTCCCTTCCAGTATACAAAGCTGCTGCAAGTTGAATGCCTGTGATGAGTGGTATGCTCGCTGCAACATGTTTGATATACTGCTTGCAAGACGTTCTCCTCCTCTTCCTTCAAATTCAGGTGTAGCATTGGCAGAACTGAAATGAGTTTCATTATGAATTGCTAGGGACACCCTTTTCACCCGCAACTTACCCGATTTCCCATGAGATTCTTAATTTTCCAAGAATAAAAGTCCTATCCAATGTTACCCCTGCTAACAATATAAGCAAACTAAGTATGAGTTATGGACAGATTTCAATTATGTCTTTTTTTCTAGATGATTAGGTACATTCAGTAAGTACCTAGTGTTGAGCAAAGCCAGTTTCATGACTGAAATAGTGGTTTACACAGCAAAGATAAGAGTTTGATAATTGAAATAATAGATCATTCATGACCATAATAATATGAAACTTTCATGTAAGTAAACAGTACTTACATTTTTAACGAGTTGAGTAGCATGATGCTTACAAAATGGGTCAATAACACTATCAATTTCTTGAAAATCTACGGAACACAGAAAAGCATATTGATGATGGCAGATGACTAAGGCAGATAAAAAATTCTATTATGTATGAACTATAACAACATTATATAGGGCTGCAAACTTAATGAATCTCTTCATCTTCCAGTCAACACTGGTGTTTCTATTCTTCTTCTTTTTCATCAGTACAAAAAATCAACCAATCCGGTGAATGAACTTACCAGTCAACAAAAAACTCAATCTTCCCTAACTTTGGATTCTGAACAGAAGGAATGTCTATTTCTGTCTTCACACCAACAAGTATGTCTGTGTTAGCTAGCCTGAGTCTTGCTGATCCACTGGCATGGCTCACCACATCAGTCTCCAATTCCATAGGCCGGTAGTCTATGTTTGATCTGCCATCGGAGCGAAAATCATTCTGGTCAAATATTCTATAATTAGCTTCCTTGCAGAGTTGATAGATCGGTCCTACCGGTCTTTGTAATTATTTTTTTATACATAGAAAACGTATACATTCATAAATCTAGTGAAATTATAGCTGAATTATAATTTTCAGGAATTAACCTAAAGTACAAAAAAGTCATAACAGAAAAACTATTTGGGGTTTGTAGGTGACTTTTGTGCCTTCTATATATTTATCAAAAAAGGGGGTTCTACAAGATATCCTTTTTTTTTGGGGTGTCCAACGCTTTTCCTCCCAAAATCTAATGGTGGTAATCTAAAGTCTTATCTTCTAACCACTGTAATGTAATCTTGATACTTTAATACAATGATAATTTAAAATAATTTGTAACTTTTATACACAGATTCTATTTAAAAAAGTTGCTTTTATAGGTTATGTTTATTTACCTCCACTCCATGAATGATATAGACTTTTTCTATAGGACTTAACAGGCAACCAGCCATGTTTTACGCTATCCTAAAGTTTTGGTAGCAAGATAAATATTTTACATAGATTTTAAATTTTAATTTCACTAAATACACAAAAATCGCGCCGTACCTAACCTCTACTTTTAAATTCTTTTTTGTTACGGTTTGGCTCCACACTTTTGTGTATTTAGCCAGTGTCAAGTAATTGGTAATTTCTCGAGTTAATTAATATATATTATATTTATATAGTATGTCAAGTCAAGTCACAGTCCAAGTCATCAAGTCAAGTCATAGTCTAGTCTAGTCAAGTCATACTCCTAGTAAAGTGGTGGCACCAACTTTACCAGAAGCTTCTATGGAGTTATGGAAACAACACGAAAAGAAACTTTTCGCAATCATTATACCACTTTTCCACACTCATGCCTGTAGTCCAGCACATAACGAATAAAATCCACCAATTTTATGCACTAATACTGAAAATAACACAAGTTTTGGAAAATAATAAATAAATATGTGTGGACATTTGTGTGGACATTTCACACAGCGCCATCTAGCCCCAAACTAAGCAAAGCTTGTATTATTATTAATACAATGCGGTGACGCGATCTGTTTCCTTTTCCCGCCAAAACTCCCAACTTTTTAATTAGATAGATAGATAGATAGATAAACTCTTTATTGAAACACCACATCTTAAATAATTAAAAAAAGTGAACAAACTTAACCAAAGTGTAACAATGGGCGGTCTTATCGCTCAGAGCGATCTCTTCCAGACAACCTTGCACGGAAAGGAATAACGCAGTAATATATGGACGGTGGTTTTCATATAAAAAAAATAAACAAACAAAAACACTGTAGATATGCGTACATAATATACCTATAAATATACAGTACATACATATCATAAAGAAACCTACATAAACATAATACATATCTATAATACATATACTACATACATTTGCTAATAAAAATAAATATAATAAATATACATTATAATTATTGGAATAAAAGTAGTTATGTTAATAATATCTGATAGCTAGTGCGAAAGATAATACTGTTTTACACGATCTTTGAAAACATCTATCGAAGGTGCTTGTTTTATTTCAGTGGGTAAGGCATTCCATAAGCGAACAGCTTCAACGGTAAATGAACAGTCATAAAATTTTGTTGTGTGTGCCGGCATATTTAGCATCAGGTTCTCTGACGATCTAAGAGAACGTGAATGACAGGCGTGAAGGAAATTAAAACGTTCCTGAAGATAGCGCGGGGAAGAAGGATTGAACAGAACTCTGTAAAGAAGAGACAGTATATGAGCATTCCGGCGACAGCGAATCGGGAGCCACTTGAGCTTAGCACGAAAATCAGAAACATGGTCATATTTGCGCAACCCAAATATAAACCTAATGCATACGTTTTGGAGACGCTCAAGCTTATTTAACTGGTCCTCCCTAAGGTCAAGATAGCAGGCGTCAGCGTAATCAAGAATTGGAAGTAAGAGAGATTGTGCAAGCGCAATCTTAGTGGTAGTAGGTAGAAAATTTCGTAGTCTACGCAACGAAGCAGTTGAAGCAAACAACTTTCGGCTAGTTAATGCAAGCTGAGGGTCCCAGGTTAATGACCGGTCTATAGTAATACCAAGATTTTTAACGGTATCACTGAAAGGTATGGTGACACCGTCAAAGATTACTTTTGGAGTTAAGTCCCAATCAATTTTGCAAATAGTTCGGGAACTACCTATAACAATAACCTGCGTTTTGAGAGGATTAACTATTAGACCATACGCTTTGCTCCACTCTGAAATTTGTAACAGGTCACGATTAGTGGCTTCAATTGCTTCAGCTAACTGATTTAGAGGAGTGTGGCGATACAACTGTAGATCATCTGCGTAGAGGTGGTAAGAAGAAGTGAGATTGTGGGAAATAGAATTTATAAATACAGCAAAAAGTAGAGGAGATAGAACGCCACCCTGAGGAACACCAGCCGAAGTATTGCACCATGAAGAAAAAGACTCCTCAAGGCGAACACGTTGCCGGCGTCCATACAGGTAACTATGAAACCAGTCAATTACCGTTGGAGATATGTTAAGAGAGCGAAGAATGGCAAGAAGGACGTCAAAATCAACCGTGTTAAAGGCGTTACTGAAATCTAGGAGCGTCAGCACGGTTAACTGACTCTTCTCCATGGCAAAACGTATGTCGTCAGTAATTTTGACTAGTGCAGTAACCGTGCTGTGACCCGGACGGAAACCGGATTGAAAGGGATTAAGGAGGTCATGCCTGGTCAAGAATGAATTAATCTGATTATGAACCAGTCGCTCTAAAACCTTAGAAAGAAAAGGGAGGATAGATATAGGGCGGTATTCAGAAAAAGATTTAGGATTAGATTTTTTAGGCAAGGGAATAATTTGAGCTTCCTTCCATAAAGAAGGAAAGGTAGCGTGGGAAATAGAAAAATTTAGAATATTACAAAGGACGGGGAGTATGTAATCAATGAGAGGAATAAGCATATTACGACTAATACCGTCGATTCCAACAGCGTTAGAAGTAATAGATAGCATGCTTTTCTTGACATCACAAGCGGTAAATTGACAGAAAATAAAAGGAGGAATGTTAGGAGTTGCAATGTTAGAAAGATAGTTTAAGGTACTAATTTTATCATAGCCATCAATATTAGACGATGAAGAAAAGTGTTGATTCAAAGAATTAATGTCTAAGTTATTTGGAATAGTTTCTTGACAGAGGTTTACCAACTCCAAGAGATCTTAGAAATTTCCAGATTTTTGCTTGATCCTCATTTTGGACAGATTCGTGAATATGGCGTCGCTGAGCGTCCCTACACACCACGTTGCAGTGATTACGAATCCTAGTATACCGCATCTTATTTGCGTCATTTGGACGAATCTTGTATTTGGTCTTAGCTGCAGCTTTTTTGTCCTTCAGGGCCTTTATATCATCCGTGAGCCAAGGTGCTGGCACGTGCTTGATTTTTATGGCCCTAAGTGGAGCATGTACATCATACAGCTGGGTTATAACCGTATTAAAAACAGCTACTTGATCATCAATACAGTCAGCACTCATTACTGGTGACCAATCTATGTTTTTAGCATCGTTAATGAATGCGTCTTTATCCATACCACTAAAATTACGCTGCAGAATAATTGTGGGCTTAGATTTAGGAGGACGAATCTTGTAAGATAAAAAAATTAGATCGTGAAAGGAAAAAGCATCAGCTGAACACTGACCATGCTTGGCTACATGTTCTACTGAAGACACCATTGCAATATCAAGTAGAGAAGGAGACGAGTTTGGAAAATGATGAGTGGCACTAAGAGGGAGAATATGCATATTGCTTAATTTCACGACCGATTCTAATAAAAAGGAGCGATGGTCATTTTTCAACAGGCAAGTGTTGAAGTCACCCATAATAATGGTATGGCTGTACGATGGAGTAAGATCCTCTAAAATTTTTTCGAAAGAAGAAAAAAAACTATTTTTGATTAAAGAATGGCTATAATAGACTCCGAGAAGTACCCTAGTGTGGGACAGTAGAATTTCAATAAAAAGGTGCTCACCGGCATTTGTTGGAGGTGGTTGCGCGGATGTGCTAACTACAGAGAAGGGAATGTGAGCACGGAGGTAAATAGCTACACCCCCACCACCACTACCTGTCCGGTCGTTGCGAATGAGATTAAATCCGGGTAAGTTATAGGAAATAGACGGAAGAGATGGTTTAAGCCAGGATTCGGAGTCTAAAATAGCATGTATGTTTTTGTTGCCGAAAGACGCCTGCATATCGGAAATATGAGCCGGAATACTCTGCGCATTAATGTGAATGAGATTTAAGTTTTTAGGTACACTACAAAACTCAGATTCCAAAGTTTCAGAAAGACATGGAATACTGAAGAAGCTGTCTTCGCTACCACCAGAGTCACTAAAAGAAGATGCAGATAAAAAATTATCAACAACGCTACCATCATTATCACTATCATAACATAAATTCAACATTTAATGTTCATACATATAATATAATAGGTCTTTACCTATGAAATTGCCGTTTTGCAGTACAGACTTTTTCAAACAAAAAAAAGTTTTGATTGGCTATGAATTCTAAATTCAAATTAATTTTGTTTTAAAAATATGACATTCTATTTACAATATAAGTCTTTTGTTTATTGATTAGCGTTGTATTTTCATTACATTTCAACATTTTTCCTCATAATGGATACTTTGAAATTTCGTGTAATTATGGAATATGAGTTCCGTCGTGGCACCAACGCGGCACAAACGACACGTAACATCAACGACGTTTACGGAGAGAACTGTACAAACGAACATACAACCCGTTATTAGTTTGCTCGGTTCCGTTCTGGGAATTTTGACTTGAAAAATGAACCTCGTGGTCGTCCGGAAACTTTGGTCAACAATGATGAATTAAAGGCGATTGTGGAAGCTGATAAATCTCAATCTACAGTTGAGCTGGCAGCAGCTTTTGATGTTAGCATCAAAACAATATTGGTCCATTTGCGACAGATTGGCAAGATAAAAAAGCTTGATAGATGGGTGCCCCACGAACTTAACGATCGCCAGCGCAACGTACGCGTCGAGACTTGCCTTGCACTGCTTAACAGGCACAGAAATAAAGGAATTTTGAACCGAACTGTCACGTGCGACGAAAAATGGATTCTTTTTGACAATCAAAAGCGCTCAGCAAGTTGGTTAGATCCTGGTTCGGTACCAAAGCAATGTGCAAAACGACAAATGACCCCTAGAAAGGTGATGGTCACAGTTTGGTGATCTAGTGCTGGTGTGATTCATCATAGGTTTTTAGAAAACGGCGAGAGCATTACTGCAGATGTGTACATTGAAGAACTGACCGTAATGATGGCGAAACTCGCACGTCTGCGACCAGCTTTGGTCAATCGGTCGTCTCCACTGCTACTTCACGACAACGCGCGACCCCATACTGCACAACAGACCGTCTCTAAGCTGCATGAGTTGGGTTTGGAAGCTCTCCCTCATCCGCCATACTCACCAGATCTTGCGCCTACCAACTATTACTTTTTCCAAAATTTGGACAACTTTTTAGCGGGAAAAAAATTCAATTCCCGAGAGGCAGTACAAAACGCCTTTGAAGAGTTTGTTGTCTCCCGTCCTGCTGATTTTTTCAAGAAGGGCATCCATAAACTGCCACAGCGTTGGCAAAGATGCACTGATTGCAGGGGTGATTACTTTGCATAAAAGAAATAAATAAGTTCGAAAAAAAATACTTTAACTTTTTTCAAACAAAACGGCAATTTCATAGGTAAAGACCTAATATATAAATAGATTTTAAAAAGTATAAATAATATATAATATTATATAATAATAATATATCTCAACTAGGTACTTCACCAAGTTATTCGCCTCACCTTGCCGGGGTCTGTAGAGAAAGCAACAATAGACGCAAAACAAACAACTAACACTTACAAACAGCCATAATTAATTTTCCACTGTAAAAATATTTTTTTAAATACTTTGGAATATTGCAGTCATTATCCGAAAAAGTAATTACTAAAGTACAATAATAACTTAAATGTTTGTAAAAAAAAAAAAATTAAATGTTGATTGAGAAATCTCTATTCTCTGTGTGTGCAAAGTCATATTATCAATTCATATATAAATACAAAAAAGCTACAAATGGAACGTTAAATTACCTATTGCCTAGTATAGATAGCATATGGATGATTTTGACATTTCTATAACGAGTGACAGTAATAAGTATATTTCACAACAATCAACCTGTCAGAAGGCGTTATAGTCTCATGACTTTAGCCTAACCAATGGAGCGGAAAAAAAAACAATCTGTCAATAAAAAGAAGACAGGGCTACATACGTACATAGAATATTAACACTACATAGTACATACGCACTATATCTATATATTCGTTACAACATAAAGAGAATAGTATACATAATATGTTTTTAAAATTAACTAAAAATTTAAATAAGAAGAGAAAATAAGAATATAAACGAAGTGCATAACCTCCATTGGTAGTAAAAATTAAACGGAATAAAAAGTGAATTTTTTGTAACAAACAACAACAAACATTGACGAAAGGATATAATAACAATAGAGTGACTTAATATAGTTTAAAGATCATTTTTTACTTGCATTGACAGCACGCTTCGGCCTCACTGATACCGTAGGTTCCTTAACCTCCTTGGCTGCGACCTCCACTGCATTCTTGGAAACGGCGGGCACGGCCAAAGTGGGTAAACCGAGGCTGTCCAACTCCACAACCTTGTCTACGACCACAACTGCATTCTTGGAAACAGCGGGCACGGCCGTGGTCGGTAAACCGAGCTTATCCAACTCTGCAACAGAGCTGACACGGTGCCGCACCTGGTCAGTCCCCAGCACATACACGAAGCCGTCGCGAGTCCAGCATCTAGTCACGCCGTATCTTTGCCTTGCAGCCATAAACGCGTCATGACGTGCTTTCGTCAAGAATTCAGACATAGTGATACCCAAACCCTTGAGATTTGTCTTCGCCGCCCAGATCTTACTACGCAGGGACACATCACGCAACTTGAAAAGAATAGGCCTGGACCTACCTGAAGATAATGAGCCCATCCTGTGGCAACGGCTAATATCATCTGCCTTAAAATTGGACATTTTGAGCTTTTGCACAACTACCTGAGTTAAGACAGCAGTAATGTCTTCCTTCTTGTCTTCAGGAACTCCGTGTAGCAGCAAGATTTTCCGTCGTGAATGCATCGCTAAATTGTCGCTTTCTTGTGCCAACAATTCTACCTGAGCCTGTATAGTTTGCAATGAGTGAAGAGTGAATGCCTTGAATGTAGCAAATTCAGACTCCAAGTTTGTGTCACTTGATGAAGAAGCCGAACTGATCTTCTGTTGTCTATTTTCAAACTCAGCCAGTTTTTGGTGGAAAATCTGGCTCATCTGTGTCACAGACTCCTTTATAGCTTCCATATTGTGTAGTTGCAGTGCCCAAACAGCAAAGTGGAAAATAAAGTAATTAGTGTGTTTGTTTGCTATGAAAACACTTCCCAGCAGGTAATGTGAGCTAATATTTAATTATACATATAAATTTTGCAAAAATACTTTGTAAAACTATTTTAATTACATATAAAGACTTAAAGAAAAATTTTAGATGTTTTATTCACAACTACCGCCCAAAAAAAGTTAATTAATTACATAAAAAGTAATTAATTACATACAACAGATTAATTGAGTTTTGGCTGGAAAAAGAAAAAGATCGTGTCGCCACATTGTGTTATTTTCCAAAACTTGTGTTATTTTCAGTGTTAGTGCATAAAATTGGTGGCATTTTATTCGTTTAATGCTGAATTACAGGCATGAGTATGGGAAACTGGTATAATGATGGTGAAACGTTTCTTTCGTGTTGTTTCCATAACTCCATAGAAGCTTCTGGTAAAGTTGCCACCAGTTTTTTGTATAATTCATAACGCCGGCGGCGTCCAAAACCTGAGTAATTTTGACTTTAATCGACGTGAGTTAAGCCGTTATTAATTCTTTTGTATGTTTTAAAGTGCATTGTTATAATGTTGGGGTTCAATAAAGTATTATTGTATTGTATTGATTTGAGTAAAAACAACTTACCTAACCATTAGAAATATTATAATCTACAAAGCAATAAGGAAATCAGATGAGCCCACGAAAAATGCCATTGCGATTACGGCACTTGAGAACTGGTAGAATTAGGCAGACCTACATGACCTCCACTCGTCTACCTACATGACCTCTACCCGTTTCCAAGTGCCCACGTAGGTACCCGATTTGTTCCTAGCCGAGGGGGATCTCGCAACATCCTTTGTTAAATTGCGAGTTATCGTAATTGTTTCATTGAAGCGTATTGAGCATATGTCTCGGTGGACTCACGTGGCTTGGGTGCCTTCTGCGAGTGGTCGATGCGAATAGATCGTCAAGTGTTTTATCAATATCATGGGTGAAACGAAAGTAGATGATATGGTGCATCTGATGCAGCGGTTTTCTTGGGTGGACTATGTTGTTTTTGTGCTGATGTTGGCAGTAAGTGCAGTGGTGGGGGTGTATTGGGGGTTCATGAAGAAGCAATCCAGTCAGGCGGATTATTTACTAGGCGGCAGGAATATGAAGGTTGTTCCTGTGTCTATGTCACTCGTGGCGAGGTATTTACCTTACTTATTGATTTTGATTAGATATATATGTCGACTTCGTAAACTTGGTCAAAACGTCGAGGTTAGTCAAAATTATGCTTTTATAATTTTTGTACGCGAATAGACAATATGAGTTTAAAAGAACTCTTTATTGTATGCAAAATAATAAATTTTAATAAATTTTACGAAATAAAACAATTATTTATATAAAGTGTATATGGGTGACTTTATCGCTAAAAGCGATCTCTTCCAGGCAACGGAGAGAATTTAACGAAACTTTCCGATAACTTTTTCGTGAAATAATCAAACGTTAATTTATTAGATTTAGGTATGATATATCTTAATCTTACCTATTTTTAATTTACAGGTAAGTGAGTAATTCTGTTAAGATGCAATAAAACGTCTCAGCGTTTCCTTTTCAATCATAGATAGATAAAATAAAATAAAAGATATCATAGATAAAAGAATCACCTTTAATAAGAGAAAAATCAAAATAGGTTTATCCGTTTGGGAGCTACGATGCCACATACAGAAACACAGATAGACACGATAAAACTTACAATATCCTCTGTTTGGTCAGGGGTTGAAAACGAAGTGGTTTTAGAAGCTGCGCTACACGCTCTATCTTCACTGACTTGTGACTTCCAAACCATATCATGAAATTTTTTCATTACTCACCACAGTCTGTCACATTTTCGCAACGTATAAGTCACTCCAAATTCTATAGACCTACTTATTTTGAATTTTGATGATATTTTGTATTTTAACTAACTTTGCCTATGATAAATAGCTTCCTGTCCATTATAGTGAAGATCGATACGTCTGTTCTTAACTGATGGGTAAAGTTAAGCAAAGTCCGCTGTGACACTAACAAACAGTGCTATCTACCACAGTATTTACAACTGAGCGCTTCCGAGTTCACGCTCTAGTCTAGGCTGTTGTCGTAATAAAATCGTCGTTAAGATAAGTCAGAAGCCTCTGGCTATCCATGGTCAATCACCAAGGATTTCTTTCGAAGGGAGATAATAATCCTAAATATATTATTTATATATACTTATCTAAATATATAACTCAAAGGTGACTGACTGACGGAGATAGTGATCTATTAACGCACAGCCCAAACCACTGGACGGATCCGGCTGAAACTTGGCGTGCAGGTAGATGTTATGACGTAGGCATCAGCTAAGATATTACTTTTCGAAATTCCACCCTTAAGAGAGTGAAATGGGTGGTTGAATTATTTTCCCATAGGCCACGCTGCGGGCGAAGCTGCGGCCAGAAATTCGTTATATTATATAATCCTTCGCGAAAAAAAATGTTGCGGTCAATAGTAGTTTATTATGTTGTAGGTATGTTCTAGCTATGTCGTAGTCACGTCGTAGCCACCTCGTAGTCATATCGTAGCCATGTCGTAGTGATGCGTAGCTATGTTGTGGTCATTTCGTATTTATGTCGTAGCCATATCGTAGTCATATTATAGTAGCCATAAAGCAGACACAGATTTCAGTCATAAGTTTCAAAATAGTAGCAATGTGAAATCTTACTTGCGAAAACGAATCACAAGATAATAATTGTTCTCTCAGTTTAGATTCGAGTTTTGAAATTTCAAAATTTCTTGGTACTTATCCATAAAAGGTGTATTTGTTTTTTCCAGTTTTGTCTCTGGAATAACTCTACTGGGTTCGCCGACAGAAGTGTACATGAATGGGACGCAGTACGCGTTCATCATTGGAGCAATATTCCTGATGTGTATCGTTATGACGCAGGTCTATTTGCCTGTTTTTCATGACTTAAAGTTGACCTCGAACTATGAAGTAAGATAATTTTTGAAGTAAAACTTCTTTACGCATGCTTGACTTGGGGAGTACGCTGGTAAATGCGAGGCGAACGGAAGCTGAAGTTGTTTGTTGATCTACATCACACTTCACACTATATAATTTATAAAGGCGAAAGTTGGTATGTGTGTATGTTTGTTACTCCTTCACGCTCAAACGGATGAATGGATTTGGATGAAATTCGGAACCAAGATAGCTTATACACTACATTAATATATAGGCTATATTGTATCTCGGAAATGTGAAATTTTCCCGTGGGATGAGTAAATAATTAGATAATTAAAATACTTTTTATCAGCGGGTGAAACCGCGGGGCGCAACTATTTGACAATATAACAAATTAATTTTTTTAAATTATTATTTTGGTGTGTCCGGTAAAATGACAATTTACAATTATTGTCAAGATTCGTCGAAGGCGTCATTAACATTAAACAAAGCAAAAACTAAGTTATACCGGCCGATAGATGGAGCTAAACATAATTTTATTTCAGTCGTGTGGTCTAAAGCACATTCGTTGGCTGTAGCCAAAGAGTTCATTTTAAAATTTTCAAATGACTTTTTAAATATACCTAGTTTATGTAAGTGCCCAGTACCGGAAACATATAGTGCACCTGCACCCTATGTATTAATTAACTACCTTCTTAGTGAGAACAAAATACCCTGATTTCATGTTGTAATTATTTACAGTATTTATCAATGCGATTTGACAACCGAGTGCGATTGTTTGGATCATTTCTATTCGCCTTTACCTTGGTAAGTATAAGTATACATCTAACAAAACTACGTTAATATTACTTATGTATTCATAAAAACTTACATATCTTATATCCACTATCGGGTTTATTATACTTATCAGCATGCAATTTTGATTTCACTTCTCGATTATTTGCCTCTGTTGCAATGTTATGAGAGCTTTATAGAACCTACCTTAAAGGTAAGCCTCTATACGCCTTTACCTTGGTAAGTATAAGTATACATCTAACAAAACTACGTTAATATTACTTATGTATTCATAAAAACTTACATATCTTATATCCACTATCGGGTTTATTATACTTATCAGCATGCAATTTTGATTTCACTTCTCGATTATTTGCCTCTGTTGCAATGTTATGAGAGCTTTATAGAACCTACCTAAAAGGTAAGCCTCTATACGCCTTTACCTTGGTAAGTATAAGTATACATCTAACAAAACTACGTTAATATTACCTATGTATTCATAAAAACTTACATATCTTATATCCACTATCGGGTTTATTATACTTATCAGCATGCAATTTTGATTTCACTTCTCGATTATTTGCCTCTGTTGCAATGTTATGAGAGCTTTATAGAACCTACCTAAAAGGTAAGCCTCTATACGCCTTTACCTTGGTAAGTATAAGTATACATCTAACAAAACTACGTTAATATTACTTATGTATTCATAAAAACTTACATATCTTATATCCACTATCGGGTTTATTATACTTATCAGCATGCAATTTTGATTTCACTTCTCGATTATTTGCCTCTGTTGCAATGTTATGAGAGCTTTATAGAACCTACCTAAAAGGTAAGCCTCTATACGCCTTTACCTTGGTAAGTATAAGTATACATCTAACAAAACTACGTTAATATTACTTATGTATTCATAAAAACTTACATATCTTATATCCACTATCGGGTTTATTATACTTATCAGCATGCAATTTTGATTTCACTTCTCGATTATTTGCCTCTGTTGCAATGTTATGAGAGCTTTATAGAACCTACCTAAAAGGTAAGCCTCTATACGCCTTTACCTTGGTAAGTATAAGTATACATCTAACAAAACTACGTTAACATTAATTACGCAATCATCAAAACTTACTTATCGGATATACTTATTTGACTCCACTTGAATCAGATTACTTACTATTATAATTAAAATTGCATGCTGATGAGTTCAGCATGCAATTTTAATTTCACTTCTCGATTGTTCGGCTCTGTTGCAAGTTGCAAGGTTATGAGAGCTCTGTATACTCTTCTTACTAATAAAAATTGTGCAACAGAGGAATAGTTATTTTGGTGTTTTGTTTCTTTTTATCAAGTTTAAAATAGGCAAAGACAAAACAAAAGAAAACGCAAATAGCTATTACACTGTAATGCAGTATTTTTTATATAGTAAGGTGTATTAAAATACAAATTAGCTAAGCAACGCCTTCTCCTGGGTTCTCGTATATCTAAGGTATTTAGTTATGTTGACTGATGACTGGCCAGAACGCTCATTAGTTGCCTGTTGATCATTGGCTGTCTCAAAAAATAAGCATACGACAGTTGACTTCACAGTTTGACAAACCTACGAGGAACCGGGGACTAGAAATATAAGAGTTAACTTAGGAGCTGTTAACTTTAATACAGATGGGCATGCCTAAGTAAGTTAATCTTATTTTTCAGATAGGGTGGCTACCCATTGTGATTTACGTTCCAGCTTTAGCTTTTAATCAAGGTAAAAACTACGGTAAAACGTGTTTTATTTAAGTTGGAAAATAGGTACATTAATTATCCATTTATTTTTCAGTGACAGGAATAAACATACACATTATAACCCCTATTGTGTGTTTAGTCTGCATATTTTACACCAGTGCTGTAAGTATTTTATTAATTTATTGTAGCTTGAGAAGCTATTGGGAAAATGAGATTTTATTCCCTGTAAGGTGATCACGATCACAGTATGTAGATCAGGAAGATTTTAATTTAGAGAAAGGATTTCAATTATTTCTTATGTATTAATTGAAGGGGTGAGAACAAAAAGGGTTTAACTGATTTTTTTCACAAAATGACTTATGGGTATCGTTGGATTCAGCGTGAAATTATCTACAATAATACATTCTCAACATACCGAAATGAGGATTAAATTTCAAGATTTTGATTCTATAAACGGTTTATCTGTCACAGGAATACAGTTCGCTTAGCATAAAAACATTATTATATTTATGTTATTATATTATATTTTTACAGAAATTGTATGAATTAGTACTATATTTTGTATTTTAAAATAGAATTAATACATTTTCAAGCAACTGAAACTTACATAAACCTTTTCTATTACTCTACATTAAAATGAAGCCGTTGAAGTTTAAAGTCAATTTTCTCGAAACTATCAATTTGACAGTCAAACCCTTTTTATTTTCAACCCTTCAATTATGGTACGTAATCAGCCCCCGTTTGTTAGTTAAATTTATTCTTCCTTCAGGGTGGTCTGCAAGCAGTGGTGTGGACAGACGTGATCCAAATTACAGCAATGTTCGGCGCAATGATTTTAGTCGCTGTGAAAGGAACCATAGATGTTGGTGGCATTGGCGTTGTATGGCAAAGGAATATGGACAGCGGAAGGATCGAACCACCCAAGTAAGAGATCGATAAGAGAAGAGTAAGTAAGAGTAAGAGATATTCGCTGTTGTCTCACACTCGTATTATAGATACCTAGATCGATAAAACTCTTTATTGAAACACCACTTTACAGAAACAATCGACAATCACAAACTTAAAAACTGAGCGGTCTTATCGCTTAAAGCGATCTCTTTCAGAAAACCTAGAAATATAGGGAAAGGAACAACAAAATTAAAAGAAGGACGGTGGTTTTCAGTACATAAAAAATTATAAATCTATACATGAGTAATACTTAATTAATAAAGGTGGTCAACAAATAAACTAAACTTAAAAATATTGTAAAGATAAAACGGGTCCATTCGCGTACAACAATTATTATCAAAACATATTTTTAATAAAATAAAAAAGTTATCTGGTTCCCATAGTACAAGCTTTGCTTAGTTTGGGGCTAGATGGCGTTGTGTGAGATGTTCTCACATATTATTATTATTATTTGTCTAACCTAAAAAAATATGTTTTGATAATTATTGTTGTACGCGAATAGATCCTTTTTATGTTTACAATATGCTCAAGTCGCGAAAGCTTAAAAAGAGTTAAACTTTAAAATAATTACAAAAATAATAATCTCTACCAACCTTTACAGCGTCACCGGGCGGATTTGTTAGCCGATTAGCGGACTGGGCGGACTATACACTAACAGCCTTATTAATAAACGGTTATTAGTCTCGGATTAGTTACTTCAGCTTTTGTCCTTTTTTTGCTACTGGAATATTTATCTGGATCGAAAGAGACAAAAGATGGTGTAACTAGTCTAAACTTAGTTCGTGTTTATTAATAAGGCTGTAAGATATGTAGTTATGTAATAACAATGTATACTGTTAGGTAATTTAAAGAATAACTAAAAAAATGTTAAATTAATCTTAACGGTAACTAAATTATTGTATTGTAATGCATTGCATTAGGTTGTATAGTAAAATTTGGCGTAATAAAACACGATCAGGCGTTTGAAGATTGATCTATTACTCCGAGGGTAGCTACGAAAGTAACATGAGTAGACTATCCACAAATCCCACAATCCACAATATCCAACAGTATTAAAATGTTCTGAATTTTGCTTTATAGCTGGGATCCGAGCCCTTTGACAAGACATACAATATGGAGTTTATTGGGCGGTGGACTTATCTACTGGGTGCAGGCGAATGCTGTCAACCAAACCATGATGCAGCGGTATTTGTCTCTACCCACTTTAAAAGGCGCTAAATGGTGAGAATGTGTATAAAGATAATGCTAGAGCTTTTCTCCATAAGAATTTCCCCAGAATTTCTCCGTCAAAAATTGCATTTATAATCATCACGTGCGGAATTCCGCTCAATGCTCTTTAGCGTGAAAAAGGAGTGTGAGATATATTTTACGCCTGTTTAATTTTCAATCTACTCCAAACAAGGAGTCTCTATTCGACTGTTTAAAAAAAATTACCTCAGAACTTTCAAGTGGGTGAACCGCATTTGATGATTCTTTTTTTATTTCAAAGCTGGTGCTTCCCATGTGGTCCCATTTTGGTCCAGTTCTAACAATAGCATCCATGAGAAAATCATATAAGTCTGCAGTCGGCTCTTTACGCATTGCGTTTGTGAATTATGTCTGAATTTACTGTTCCGTCGGCTACCCAACACAAATGTTACAGTAAAAGTGCTAAAAATAGCCTATTTGCAATAAATCTTTTCACTTTGAGTTTACTATAATATCGTACGATTGATCTAATATATATTATACCCACAGTGCATTCATGTCTTAGATATTTAAATATGTATTTTCTAGGGCAGTATTTCTATTCTGCATTGGAATATCAACGCTGATAGGATTTTGTTTATATTGTGGACTTTTGATCTACGCCAAATTTCATGATTGTGATCCACTACAAACTAAGGTGAGCAAAGTCTTTGCATGTTGCCTGTTTACAAAAATGTAACCTGTTTGTTACAATAAATTAATGTAGCATTTTGCCGCTATGTCCATTTTTGTGCCTACATATCATAAAGTGTATGATCTGTACTTTCTTTCAGTTAGCCAAAGCAAAGGATCAATTGTTACCACTGCTTGTAATGGATGTTCTTGGAGACATACCAGGATTGTCTGGTGTTTTTGTTGCTGGGATATTCAGTGCGGCTTTGAGGCAGGTTTGCTTTCTTACACAAGAATACAAGTAAAACGATTGCAGTTTCTTTGGTACAAATATCATCATATATTACATGTTTCTTACATCCTAATAATAATTCCTTTTTTCAGTTCTTTGTCGACGAGCTTAAATTCCATGTCAGCTGTAGTTTTAGAAGATTTCTACAAGCCATTTTTCAAACGTGAGCTTACCGAGAGACAAGCTGCTTGGCTCATGAGAAGCGTGGTCATACTACTAGGAACGCTTTGTGTAGGTAAATAAGTATGTTATTCCATACCTACGTACGCAACTGTTACTTAATCTACCAAACTCTGACGCTTTTTAATTTATTACCATGCCTAAATATCATAAAATAGTATATTTATAGCTAAAATTGAATGCTATAAATATCCTAGCGCTGAAAATTGATACCAAAAATATACAAAATACGTTTTCACAGCTTTATTTGCATTACAGCATTATGGTGCGCCAATGGGAGTAGTTTAGGACCGATTATGTTTGTAATTGATTTATTTAGTATTAACACTGTGATACATTTATTAAGGTGATATAAATTATCAATATTAATTAGTTTTCAGTGGTTATTTAATTAAAATGATTAGCTTTTAATTAAACCGAATTTTTTTATTCAGGATTGGTGTTCGTCGTGGAAAAAATGGGCACGATTTTGCAGCTAACAATGACGTTAGAATCTATGACAATGGGACCACAGCTTGGGGTGTTTTCACTTGGAATACTTATGCCTTGGGTGGACGCTACGGTACGGCATTTTTACGGCATCATACCTAGACTCTATCTCTGACAGCATTATTAATAAATGGGTATTAGTCTCGGATTAGTTACTTCAGCTTTTGTCCTTTTTTTGCTACTGGAATATTTAGCTGGATCGAAAGAGACAAAAGATGGTGTAACTAGTCTAAAGTTAGTTCATGTTTATTAATAAGGCTGTGAGAGTCTAGGTATGCTATTATATCAACTATGACATAAGGCTGGTTCAGCTGCCGAATCCACAGAGAACCTAAAAGGTGTAAATATAATATTTGCGCCTTTCGGTGTCAGTACATTGGGACCATGGGGACCGAGTGCATACAAAATTCACAAAGATCTTTCGAGACGTCTGATTGAGGCAACACGTGACGAAACTGCTGACCTCTATTTCGCCCACAGACTTTTTGGGTACTTTGCTTACTGGTGGCGGCTTCTTAAAGTTTTACTGCTTTGTTTTTATTTTCATTTTGTTGGTATTACATTTTGTCTGTAGATTTATTTTGTTATTAATATTATGTTTACTTAGTGAACGATATCGGCCATGATTTAAAGACTTAGAAATGATATAGGTAAAGAATATTTTTACGTAAATCTTTTACTAGGTGGTAGGACTTTATTGCAAAGTTCGTCTAGGTAGGTACCACCGCTTTGCCAGTTATTCTGCCGCCAAGCAGTAGTGCGCAAGCACTGCTGTGTTCCGGTTTGAAGGGCACTGTAGCTAGTGAAATTACTGGGCAAATGAGACTTTATGATCTGATCTCACAGTTTAGTAATCTTATTACTAGATTGTGCTGATGTCTCTGGATGACGTGCGCAGTGCAGTGTCACGCGAACCTCTATACTTTAGAGTTTCGAGTGACTCTGCAGCTGATATAGGCAGCCGTGTCGTTTAACATCAGGCGAACGGCTAGCTCGTCACGTCATTCCTTAACATAAAAAAAAAATTACATTTTGTCTGTGGATTTATTTTGTTATTAATATTATGTTTACTTAGTGAACGATATCGGCCATGATTTAAAGACTTAGAAATGATATAGGTAAAGAATATTTTTACGTAAATCTTTATCTAATTTCCAGAGTGCCCTATGCGGTGGTATTAGTGGAATAGCAATAATGTCATGGTGGTGTCTCACAGCACAACTGGCCATTGCCCGGGGGGCAATCACGTATCCCCACAAACCTCTGACGGTAGAGGGGTGTCAGTATAACTTCACTATTGTTGAGCCTAAGGAAATTTTAGAAGAATTGAGGTAAATATTTCTGATTATCTTCTAAACCTTTTTGACAAAAAATTCAACTTTCTAATATACTATTTCATCGTCTTTTACCATAAATAATATAGTACCTATGAAAGTAAGTAGTATAATAAATGAAGGGTTGAGATTAAAAAGGATTTAACTGACAAATTGACAGTTTCGAGTAAATTGACTTTAAACGTCAATGGCGTCATTTTTATGTAGAGTGCTTATAAGGTAATAGAAAAGGTTTATGTAAGTTTCAGTTGCTTGAAAATGTTTTATTTCTATTTGAAATTACCAAATATAGTACTAATTCATACAATTACTGTAAAAATATAATATAATAAAAGAAATAAAGTAATGTTTTTATGCTAAGCGTACTGTATTCCTGTGACAGATAAACCATTTTTAGACTCAAAACCTCGAAATTTAAGCCTCATTTCGGTATTTTGAGAATGTATTATTGAAGATAATTTCTCGCTGAATCCAACGATACCCATAAGTCATTTGGTCAAAAAAATCTGTTAAATACTTATTATTCTCACCCCTTCAAATAAATAAATAAATATGTGTGGACATGTCACCCAACGCTATCTAGCCCCAAACTAAGCAAAGCTTGTATTATGGGAACCAGATAACTGATACAATACTTAGATACTTTTTGTTTATAAATACATACATTGAATACAGACACAGAACAAACATCGATGTTCATCACACAAATGTTTGTCCTGGGTGGGAATCAAACCCACAACCCACAGTTCAGAAGGCAGGGTTACTACCAACTGAGCTATCGGGCCAGTCATGTATGAAACTAAGTATTAAATTCTTCATTAAATTAATCTATTTCAGCGATGTTTGTTAATTATAAAGAAGTATAACAAAATTACAGATATCAGGCTTTTTTCCAATTTTTATTCCAGTTCGGAAGTGAACCCTCTTCTCCGAGTTTCATACATGTGGTATACATTTTGTGGCGCATTCGTGACAATGTGCTTAGGCGCATCTATAGCTTTAGTTTTACGTCGCTCCCACACGCACATACTGCCGTCTCCAAAGTTATTGGCACCTCAATTGAGACGGTTCTTCAAGGAACCACCGCATCCTACTGATGAGCCTTTTATAAGGGCTTATGGGAATAATAAGGTATGAATAAGTTCTTAAATTTCTAGAATACTTTCTTATTCACAACACGTTATAAACTTTTAAACTAACGTACATAGCTAATACACAATATAATCTAAATAAATAGAAATATATAACTCAAAGGTGACTGACTGACATAGTGATCTATCAACGCACAGCCCAAACCACTGGACGGATCGGGCTGAAATTTGGCATGCAGGTAGATATTATGACGTAGGCATCCGTTAAGAAAGGATTTTTCGAAATTCCACCCTTAAGAGGGTGAAATGGGTGGTTGAATTATTTTCCCATAGGCCACGCCACGGGCGAAGCTGCGGGCAGAAACTCCTAATTAAAATACCATTTTACAATAATGTTAATTACATCATGTTTTCTTTTTCATTTAGGAATCTGGCCACTCGATGAAGCTTAAGCATATAGATGATTGCGAAGACATCAGCTGAGAAATTTGACATCTGTTAGATATTTATTAATAAGTAGACAGATTTTTTTTCAAATGTACGTATAATATTAAATTTTAATTCAATTCATATGTATGTGTTTTTCTAAAATGTACAACGTTATTTGATACTATTAGAATTTCAGATAATCATGTATGAAATGTATTGAACTGGTTAACTTAAAATTAAGTTCTCGTACGTCATATTGTAATTGAAAATATGACTGAACCAAATTCTATGATCCCTAAATATACCCGCATACAGTATGATATTAGTATTCTGCTTCAGCAAAGGAAGTAGGCAATTTGTGTACTAAAATAGAAGCCCATGAGGACAAGAAAATCGCGGGCGTTAATAGGAAGATTGCGTTGTATGAAGCTCATTCAGTGGTTGCTATTTATATAGTCAAGATGTGTGAACTGTATTGAGTACGAAAGTACAAAATATGTTTTTTTTTTCTGGTTATAGTACCTACTTAATTTTTTTACGTTTAATCAAAGTGTACGACTAAAAAGTTTAGCCAATTTATAATTTATTAAAATTAATCTTTGGGACGAATTATGAGTGAAATAGTAAAAGTTAAAAACAAATATATATGATACAATTTAAGGTTTTGTAAATAATTACATTCCGCGTTCAAATTAAGAAGCTCAAATAGTCATATCATCTGTGATCTGACTTCAAATGCGGAACATATTTTTTACCAAAAAGTACAAGAAGACATAAAAATGACCGAAGATATATTACTAGATGTGAATGATTTTAGGGCATCTATGCAACATTTCTCTGTTATTGATTATGTACTGTTTATATTTATGTTGGCCATTTGTGGAGGGATAGGTGTGTACTTTGGATTTATAAAGAAACAAAATTCCACCCAAGATTATTTGATGGGTGGAAGAAATATGAAACTGACTCCCGTAGTCTTTTCTTTAGTTGCCAGGTAAGAAATGATTTGTACGCTTTTATATATTCATATGTGATCGCCAATTATGTATGTTATGCATTCCATCAAAATAATATATTCTTTTGTTATTTTCTCACGGAGATGATATTTCTTTTCAGTTTTATTTCAGGGATATCTCTTTTGGGTACTCCTACAGAGTTTTACGTATACGGCACTGCCTACGTGTTCCTTTTGATTGGAACTTTATTTATGTCGATAATTGTATCATATACGTTTCTGCCGGTATTGCACGATTTACAATTGACTTCTGCTTACGAGGTTGGTAATACATAAATTCATATTCTATAATTTAGATAAGTATATAACTGTAGAACTTTCTTGAATACAGCATCTTATGTTTATTTTTCAGTATTTGGAACTACGTTACGATAAACGACTAAGGCTTTTTGGCTCCGTGATTTATAGTATTTATTTGGTAAGACGAATCTTTGTCAGTTTTAAATATCGATTAAATTAGATAGAAGTAGTAAGTGTCATTAATTATAACAAGCTTTTCATTTCTTCCAGATTGCATGGTTGCCTATAGTTATCTATGTGCCCGCTTTGGCATTTAATCAAGGTCGGTTTTTTTAATTTTATTGTACTCATTTTAAAATGTTAACTTATGATTAAACTAATATTTTCTTATGTGTTTCCTTACAGTGACTGGTGTTAATATTCACATAGTAACTCCATTAGTCTGTATTGTTTGTATATTTTATACAACTTTGGTAAGTGATTAGATTGTTACTTCTTGTGGATCATATCTTATTGGATCTATGTAAATTATAAGCATTATATTTTTTGTGTCATGGTAATGAATTTAAATTATATTGATTCAAAATTTTATAATATTATGACTTTTGTCTGTTTTAGGGCGGTCTCAAAGCAGTTGTATGGACGGACGTCATCCAAACTATTATTATGATTGGAGCTATGATTTTAGTTATCGTCCAGGGCACGTTGATGGTGGGTGGATTTCAAGAGGTTATGAAGAGGAACAAAAACAGTGGAAGAATTGAATTTCCTTCGTAAATATTTTTTTGCATACTATTTGTTTATAGTTACCATGGAAGGTACTTACTTTCAGTAGCAACGCTTTTATGCCAATATTTTTTTTGTAGTTTTAATTTGGATTTAACAGAAAGACATTCTATATGGTCTGTGTCTATTGGGTCGACTTTCTACTGGGTTGGAAACATTGCTGTTAACCAATCGATGATGCAAAGGTTTCTATCTCTGCCGGACCTCAAACAATCTAAAAGGTAGGTACTCTATTATTTCTGCTATTGTTTAGTCGTTATCAAATTTTTGTCTCTGTCTCCAGTAGACGTTCTAAACGTTCCTTACATTTTCAGAGCTATGTGGGGATTCCTATGCGGAGTTATTTTCATAGTATTCATCTGTGGATATAGCGGAATGGTGGCTTTCGCAAAATACCATGACTGTGATCCATTGGATTCCAAACTAGCGTTAGCGAAGGACCAAATTCTACCATTGTTAGTAATGGATGTGTTGGCTGAATGGAACGGAATGACGGGCATCTTTGTGGCTGGGGTATTCAGTGCTGCTCTTAGGTAACTAAGCATATACTTCTCATAAGAGTTTTGTTATAATACCATTGAACATGGCACACATCACACATAGAATTTATTTATGCCAAACACTTAACTACGTTTTCAGTGTACTTACCTATTGGTCTTGTTTCAGTTCGCTATCTACTGGTCTCAATTCTATGGCTGCCGTAGTTCTAGAAGACTTTTGGAAACCGTTCTTTAAAGAACTATCTCACAAGCAAACTCAAATACTCATTCGTGCTGTTGTAGTTGTTTTGGGTGTTATTTGTATGGGTAAGAAGTTTAGCATTAAGTACTTTCAATCAGGCCTTTTGTTTTTATGTAATGACGTTTCATTTCTTTCTAGCTTTAGTGTTTGTGGTAGAAAAACTTGGATCTGTATTACAATTGACAATGAGCTTGTCTTCAGCGTCAATGGGACCACTTACCGGAATTTTCGTAATGGGAATCTTCTTGCCTTTTATTAATTCTAAGGTAAGTACAACTTTATTTCCTTTGTACTTTACATGTTTTATCTAATTTTTACTAAAAGGTTAATTTACTCATAACTGTTTTCAGAGTGCATTAGTAGGTGGTATAGTAGGACTTATATCGGCATGGTGGGTTGCGGCATTTTCACAATTGGCTCAAGCCAACGGTAACTTGAAATTTGTTGAGAAACCAAGATTCACGGAAAATTGCACGTACTTTTTTCATGGCTATGAAAATGTTCAGACAACTGAACCGGACAAGTAATATTTTGTTTATTAAACTAAATGATCGATTAATGATTTTAGTTATCCATATTATTTTATTGGCTTGCGTAAATGTGCTCTTGTTGGCGTCTTGCAATTTAAATATTTATGTTTATGAATGAAACTCAGCTTATTTACAGCTTTTTATTTAAAAGTATGAACTTCTTTTTCAGGGAGATTCCTTTCATCTACCGTATTTCTTACCTCTGGTTCACCAGTTTCGGATGTAGTGTTTCCGTGATCACCGGTTGCTTGATAAGTTTGAGACAGCAAAGGGATATCAGAGACAAAAAGTTATTCGCTCCCTTTGTGAGGAAATGGATCAAGGAGAAAAAACAAGTAAGTCATTATTTACTTAGTTCGTTGATTGTAAACTGAATTTATTATTTTTGCGCAAATAAATAAATATTCTATTCTATTCATTATTTCATAAACATGTTGAGCGTTTGTTCTGGAAGTACTTAAATTTTAAAATCAAAAATACAACGAAAATATTAAAACGTTATCAAAATGAGAACTTTATTATTAGACATCAAATTCAAAAAATCTCTAATAAAAATACTAATAGAGTTTTACCAGCAATATACGCGTGTTCCCGCGCTCTCTCCGCATCACCTTTATTGTATTAGTAACGATATAAGAGGTTCATTAAAAATACGTGATTCAGTCAAACTAAATAGTAAGGTTAGTAAGTAGTTAGTTGTAGTTAGAACTCTACATTGTATAGTAATTTATGAGGAATCTTGTGATATAAAATAGGTACTAACTAAGACTAGCTAAGGTAATAATGATACCTATTTGTGATATTATTACTTTTTTTTTCTTCTGTGGTTTGGTGGTGTTCGATTCATGCGGCAGAACAAATATTTTTGCACGGAAAAAAAATCGCACATTTGTTGTTAGTCTAGGAGTTGTGGGACCATGGTCCTCGTAGTTCCTGTGTTATGGGGATTTTGGTTAGGGTCCTGGATCTATGTATGTGACCGTTGGTCTCTATTAATTTATTTTTTAATTTGTCTTTTCAGGTTCAATTGGAGTTAAGGACAAATATGGGAGACATTGGTTATGAATAAAGTTATTGGAAGATACTCTATGTTTTTATATGATTCATTGGATTATATAGATTTACAAACTTTCGGATATGCAGGACCTGACGTCTGATCTATGGTTTAAGTGTAGAAACTTTGGAGTCTAAATTTTCGGTCTATTTTCATCTCAGCTCCATGCCATTCATTTCCAAATTCAGAGACGGAGCTGGTTGTAGGGATGTCAGATAATTTTACTAGAATGGATAATATCTTCCAGTATTGACTCTGAAGATGCCAGGCCTGCAAAGAACAAACCCGTGTTAGATGTAAGTCTTAAAGATCTTAAAAAGCATCCACCCCATATTACTAGATACTACACATACACAGCAGCAGCTGCAGTTATACTTGGGAGCTTCAATAACTTAGGAACACGAAGTCTATTGTCGTTGTGTAACATTCACACACACAAAAAAACGAGTGTGCTTTAGACCACACGACTGAAGTAAAACTTCTTCAGTTCCATCTATCGGCCGGTGAAACTTTTTTTTTTAATGTTTTGGCTTCACACTTTTGTGTATTTAGCCAGTGTCAAGTAATTGATATATATTATTCATCAAGTTAATAATATTTCACGCAAATATGTGGTCAAGTCACAGTCGAAGTTATCAAGTCAAGTCATAGTCTAGTCAAAGTCATACTCCTAGTAAAGTGGTGGCAACTTTACCAGAAGCTTCTATGGAGTTTTGGAAACAACACGAAAAGAAACATTTCACCATCATTATACCACTTTCCCACACTCATGCCTGTAATTCAGCACTTCACGAATAATATGCCACCAATTTTATGCACTAACACTGAAAATAATACAAGTTTTGGAAAATAATACAATGCGGCGACGCGATCATTTTCGTTTTCCCGCCAAAAGACCCGGTGAAACTTTGTTTTTGGTTTGTTTAATGTTAATGTCGCCATCTTGTTTTAAATTGTCATTTTACCGGACATACCAACACAATAATACAAATTTAAAATAATTTATAACTTTGTTATGTTCACAATGGAGATCTGCGTGAACCAATAACTTCCAATTTCCATTCGCCTCGTTACGCATTCACCAGCTTCCTCCCCAAGTCAAGCGTGCGTAAAGAAGTTTGACTTCAAATGTATTTAATGTGAGTAAGTATTAAAATTGTAACAAAGTATGGATATTTATGATTACGAAAAAGACATACCGTGATTTGTTGAGATCGCTATTGCCCATGGGGTTGAGCGTACCCGAGCATCGATCGCGTGTCGCATCCCTCAAGGTACTGCATTCGTTGGCATGAAGGTGATTATGTTTCACTGAGCTAGCCATATATTCGTAGGCCATGCTATGCGAACAGGAGTTATTGGAGCATCCAGGCATACTGGACCCTCCGTTCGGGTAGAAGTCTGCATCACCACAAGGGTCGCTGTAGCCGAGGAAAGCGGTGTTCGTGTGCATGACCTCTACGTATTGGGCATCGGATGCGCGAACACGGTCCCTGTCCCAGAGCCATAAGGGTCCAGCTGGGTCTAAGGCTGGAAAATAATTAAATTTATTTATAAACACTAATACGACAAGGTGTATTCGTGTTTTTAATTTAATGTTTTTAGTTCTTAACTCCGGAGAGCTAGTGAATGTTTGGTAGACTGTATGATAAGTCTATACAAGCATCCTGATTAGAAAGTCTGAGCTACGTCACAGAATAAATAATATTACAAGTACTTATTTTGTAAAGAAAGGAATTAGGTATGTTTTTATTGAGTAAAATTTACGACTCTGCTAACTTGTATGTTAATAGTTTTAAAATTATAGCAACAAATATTAAATACAAAATTTAGACACGCTTCACACGCTGCCTTGTTTTCGTAGAGAAATAGAGTTATGCGTAAACAAAAAATGAGTGAGCACACAACTGAAGTAATACTTGAGGTTTTAAGTTTTAGTTTAGCTCTATTATCGGCCAGTATAACATTGTTTTTGTCTTTGTTTAAAGTCAATGTCACCATCTTGACAATTGTAAATTGTCATTTTACCGGACATACCAACATAATAAAAAAATCTTAACTTTGTTATGTTGACAATGGAGATCTACGTGAACCAACTTCAACTTCCGTTCGCCTCGCACTCACTAGCTTACTCCCCAAGCCAAGCGTGCGTGTTAATTTTCACTTCAAGAAATCAATACTTTAAACATACCTGTAACTCTACCGACTCTGCCACCAGTTGCTCTCCCAGCGTTACCGACAAGATGACCTCCAAGACTGAAGCCGACGAGATGGAACTTCTCGTATGGAATGTTGAAAGTGGTGAGCCACGAGACAAACTCGCCGAGAGCCTTGCCCACTGCAGCTGTACCGCCCTTGGCAGTCACGTAGCTTCTATTAGCTAGGCGGCTCCAGTCGAGGACGATGACGTTTACATCATCGCTTTCCAGGAAAGCTGATAAACAAAAAAAATATTTTAAACTACGCATACTCGGAAATTAGGTCTGAAGTTGCCTGAGGAGTGGGTTTGAAGTAATACTTTTCAGTCCTAGGGAAAATAGAAGCTGTCAAATTAAATAAAATAAAAACAAAATAATTAGAAAAGGGGTAATCCGATCTTCATTTGTTTTTCGAGTTGTAGAGTTTTGTTTGTACTTCCATGTAGCAGAGATTTGTATTCACCAATTTTTCTTTAGTTAATCTTTTAATTTTTTAGCTAAACCCCATCTGGGGGCTAGATAAGTTACTTTAATCCCTAGGGTAACAATGTACTATTACAAGATTCATACATCATAATATTAACAAGGTTTACAGGCGTGGGGCTACACATCAATGACGAGCTCACAGATCATCAAGGTGAGCTAGATGAGGTCTTTATCTAGATCACATCAATTGTACAAAAAGATATCACGAATTATTATCATCATCATCATCACCATTAGCCTGAAGACGTTGACTGCTGAACAGAGTTCTCTCCCAAAATGCTAGTAAACCTGTAAAGATTCGACTGAGAATGGGTAGATGCTGGTATATTCATCATCGATTCAATTATTTGAAAATGGATAAAATTAATCATATTCACGATAGTTTCCAATTGAAGATAAAAAATAATCCGATTTAGATTAAAAAATTAGATTCATAATATATAGTTAAAACGGATCTATTCACGCATAGAAAATTATCAAAATCTAATTTTGACTAACCTCGACGTTACATTGGCATTGGTCACAAGGAAGCTCACCCTTATACTGGTTTTAATTATATATTTATATCCGGTTTGAAGGGCACTGTAGCTAGTGAAATTACTGGGCAATTGAGACTTTATGATCTGATCTCACAGTATAGTAATCTTATTACTAGACTGTGCTGATGTCTCAAAATGATGTGCGCAGTGCAGTGTCGCGCGAAACTCTATACTTTAGAGTTCCGAGTGGCACTGCAGCTGATATGGACAGCCGTGTCGTTTAACATCAGGCGAACGGCTAGCTCGTCACGTCATTCCTTAACGTAAAAAAGAAAAAAAAAATAGGTTGATAATAGGTATATAACTATACCTAGTACAATCATCTGTCGTTATAGCTGTACCTACTTTAATCTGTAGTATTGGATTTCGTAGCGCAATACTTTCAGGAAAGGTGAATTCCTTGAAGTCTTGCTAATTACACTCAGATATATAATAGTGACTTTTACCTTGTGTCAGTATCTTGTTCATGGCGTTGTTCCCATTGCCGTTCCATCCGTGAGCAAGAAACACGGTACCCTTGTTAGCCCTGAAGTTCGAGTTGAAAACGCTGTTCTGATCTCCATGGTACAGCACCTGAGCTACTGTCGGGTTTGCCCTGAAGTAAAGGGTAAAAACTTTAAAATAAAACAACTATGACAAGATGCTGTCAAAATTGCCGTGGCTACTATTATTTTAATCTTTGGTAAGACCTACTATTTTCTATTATCTATTTCCTGTCTAGTGTGGTGGTTGAGATGGTTAGTTAATCCAGAGGCCGCGGGTTCGATTCCCGCAGAAGTATTTGTGCACAAAAAAGCGCAAATACTTGTTCTGTATCTGGGTGTTGTGGGGCTATGATCCTCGTAATTCCTGCGATAGGGAACCCTAGTTAAGGTCCTGGATCTATGTATGTGATCGTTGGGCGTTATTGTTATTATTATTCTTTAAATCTGCCGTAAATGCCAAAAAGCACCCGGTCGCTTATTTGTGCTTTAAAATTATCGTAGGGAATCAGTAATTAAGTAATATTATGTCACGAACAAAACTGAAGGGTTGAGAATAAAAAGGATTTAACTGACAAATTGACAGTTTCGAGAAAATTGACTTTAAACGTCAAAGGCGTCATTTTAATGTAGAGTGCTTATAAGGTAATAGAAAAGGTTTATGTAAGTTTCAGTTGCTTGAAAATGTTTTAATTCTATTTAAAATTACTAAATATAGTACTAATTCATACAATTACTGTAAAAATATAATATAATAAAATAAATATAGTAATGTTTTTATGCTAAGCAAACTGTATTCCTGTGACAGATAAACCATTTTTAGACTCAAAATCTCGAGATTTATACCTCATTTCGGTATTTTGAGAATGTATTATTGAAGATAATTTCACGCTGAACCCAAGGATACCCTGACATAAGTCATTTTGTCAAAAAAATCAGTTAAATCCTTTTTATTCTCACCCCTTCAACTAAGTGCGATGCAGATATTGATCAATCATCATAAGCCAAAAAGTGTCCTGCAAAGATCGAACCGCGACTCTACAATTAGATACCTATCTAATGATTTCAAAATCACTGTACAATGGGAGCAGTTACTGAATAATATGGGATTACTGGATTTGATTATATCTAATTGTTGGTAAGTACTTATAGATAAGATTACAATGTTAGTTATTAGTTTCAATGCTCACGCAAATGCTGACTGTCAAAAAATGGAAGGCGCTTAATAAAATAAGGTTTATCTACATCAGGCTACATCAGGCCATATATTATTAGACTGGCCCGATAGCTCAGTTGGTAGTAACCCTGCCTTTTGAACTGTGGGTTTTGGGTTCGATTCCCACCCTGGACAAACATTTGTGTGATGAACATTGGTGTTTGTTCTGTGTCTGGGTGTTATATTGTATTCTATGTATGTATTTTCATACAAAAAGTATCTAAGTATTGTATCAGTTATCTGCATAGCATAAACTTTGCTTAGTTTGGGGCTAGATGGCGCTGTGTGAGGTGTCCACGCATATTATATTATATTATATATCAAGCCATAAATCCACTGCCGCGTATAGGTACGTTTAGACCGCCATTTCCGTTCTGTGCCAAACGAATTCACTCTTATATTATATTACTGCTATTTTGTCTGATGATTTGACTTGCCACGATCTTTCAAACAATTTAATTTTCAAATAGTCATTAGTGTCTATAGATAGTATATGTGTATATAATATATGCAGTTTTTTCAAGTTTCATTTAAAATAACTAAAACACATGAACTGGTTAATGGATGTGATGAGCCCTTAATAAGATACATTCTTGTAGAAAATCTTATAAAAAGTATTTTTGTACATATTAGTAATGGTAATATGCACGTAAAAGCTGCATATAGATGAACAATCTGTATACAGATGAAAAAAATCTACGTTGAACCAGTGGGATTTATTTTTATTTTTGTAAAGAGTGGGTAAGTAGTAGCAGAAAAAGACTAAAATAAATTGATTGATTAGATTAATTGCATATTACCTATTGAGTTGCCATCTTCAATAGGTAATTAATTGAATAATCAAATAATTAAATAATGAAATGCTTGAAAATATTAAATTGTATTATTAAATTTTGACGATATATCTATTATGTAATTTAAATTAATAAATTTATGTTTTAATCGCACTCAGTTGCAAGCGCCCTTACAGGGTTCATGTACCTACTAAACTAGTTGTTAAGACCTGACATAATATATAAATTGTACATGAATGCAAATAAATGAATATTAATATGAACAAACAAACATAACGTCACGATATAAAGAAGTAGTGATGTAAAGAATTATTAGTTAAGTACTAGTATACTACGAGGAATGAGTGTGATTCAGCAGCCCGTGCGTCTTTCAAACTGACGCACCAAGTTTCAAATCCTACAGGGCCAACAAATTACAAGGAAACAAGTATGTTTTCGAATTTTCGATCGGATTTGATTATGGGTCCACTTTTTCCATGTGATAAAAGACTCGTGTACCAGCTGTGGGAACGTTTTGGGCCGATGAAGACGAATGAACCAAGATACCAACCTAGTGTACAACCAGTAGGCGTTGTTACTGGGGTTCCTGGCGTAGTCGCTAATGAAGGTCTCATCGACAGGCTCGTTGGAGTCGACCAGATGGTGCTTGCCGTCACCATCCCCCGGGAAGTAGAAGTACCTATCACCTTCCTTGTATCCCGCGGTGGGGTCTAATACGCCCGCAGAACAAACTGGAAATATAAAATCTAGTTACAAAAACTATACAAACTACAATAGTTTTTAAAATTACAAGAGTACAAGAGATATTTTTAATCTCTGATGTTAAGCCTCGATTTTACCTGCTATGACGACGAAAAGTGGTATAAAGAACTTCATGTCTCCAACTATAATATTAAGCTAACACCTACTGGTTTTTATAATTTTCTTTGCAAATTATCTTCTGATTAATTTGATAAAATTTTGATTTGAAAATGGTATGATTTGTGGTGTCACGTTCTACGCCACTATTGTTGGATTAATTGTCTACTTAGGAATTAAATGATAGGCTCGGCTCCTAGTGTCCTTATCAAATTGTAGGGTAGGAAGATCGATAAATATATAAAAAAATCAACCGTCCACAACGATCACATAGAGATCCTGGACCCTGACTAAGATACCCTGTGTCTAGGAACCCAGGAAATACGAGGACTATGGTCCTCATCACCCAGATTCAGAACAAGTATTTGCACTTTTTTGTGCGTAAACACTTGTCCTGTCACGGGAATCGAATCCACCGTCTCCGGTCTATGAGCCGACCAGCTAGTTGGCTCCAACCACCACATTACAGAGGCTATCGACATAAGTCCTAGAAAGAATTATTTTGTTATTGAATCGCATCTAAAGATGGGAAAGACGTTGATGTGGGTGCATTTACCACATTATTGTGCTCCGGCACCTTTTTTTAGAAATGCTTACCACTTAGAGAGGAGAAGGCGTTTTTGGACAAAGAGCTTCCAAAAATCCCCACCTGCTGTGTTGTACGAGTTGGGCCTTTTTCAAATAAAATATAAAATTATGCTTCCGGGAATACCCAGGATTTTTACCGATTTTAAAACATATATCAAATATAACATATCGCTAGACGTCGACGATAACCAGCGCTGGTTTTCAGTCTAGACCCAAACAGGGTGGAACCAATGCACAATTCGAAAAGAAAAATGTTTAACAAATTTTTATATACATAAAATTACACAGGTATTACAAATGTATATACATAAGTATTGTGCAACCAGCATATTGGGCACGTGGTCTACTGGTAGTGGTTTGTTTGATTAAGTTCTCTTTTGATTGTTTTATGTAAAAACGAGCTTCTGCCCGCAGCTTCGCCCGCGGCGTGGCCTATGGGAAAATAATTTAACCACCCATTACACCCTCTTAAGGGTGGAATTTCAAAAAATCCTTTCTTAGCGGATGCCTACGTCATAACATCTACCTGCATGCCAAATTTCTGCCCGATCCGTCCAGTGGTTTGGGCTGTGCGTTGATAGATCACTATGTCAGTCAGTCAGTCAATCAGTTACCTTTGAGTTATATATTATTTTATAAAATAAGAATGAAGAATAAACGTCTTTGGTACAATCGTTTTGCTATTTTTCTGCAGGCCCATAACATTCAAAACACGTTTGTCGAAAGACGATATTTCGTTCACAAAATGATCAATTTGTAAATGTAATCTCGATTTGAGCACAGGCTGTTCTGTAATAACACAGGATTCTAACTTGCGTAGCAACAACGTTTCATTGATGACTCATTGTCAAATATCTTATGAAAATCTCGGGTTTTTGTCGCGGGCCCATAAGAGCCAGTAATGCTTAACATTTTTTTTGAGGTGGGGAAATACTCTCGCTCTTCCCTGCCATACCCCCAGGTATGTGGGACTCGAACCCACTAAAACACCCCCGTGAGCCCTCGTCCACCATACCGGGGGCGAGAAGGGGTTGCGACTGCAGTCCAGCCTACTCGCCCACCGAGTAATGCTTAACCTGACCTTACCTACCCTTATCTTAACTTTGAAAGTTATCTTTTTAAGATTCTGGAAGTAAATATACGTACATCATCCATCACGAATAATTCACGATAAATAAATCCTTTTTTATCAATAGCTAGCTGCGCCCGCGGTTTCACCCGCAGATAAAAAAGTGCAATATGTTTTACTCCACTATATAAGCTATCTATATTCAAAATTTCATCCAAATGCCTCCAGCTATTTGAGAGTAACAAATATGTATATGCATGGAGCATATACATACATACATACATACTTTCGCGTTTATAATATCAGTAGGATTGGTCTGTGCAACAGTATTTGAGCCAAGTTAATAAATAATAAGCTAAATTTATAAATATAAAAATAATTTAACAAAAAGCACGGACCCAGGTGTCTGTGGAAATGCAGATAGAAAAAAAAAAACAAAACAGCACTGATGATGCCCAAACCATATACCTCGCAGACCTATGTTTGTCTAGAACGTAAATTATACTTTGTTTTTTTTTTTTTTTTTGTATTACCGTTTGGGCGATATGGTCGCTAAGCGACTAAGGCCTTTTTGATTTTAGAAACAATAAAAAAAACACACCTTTCTTGGCCATCTATGACCATTTTGTAAAATTGTATCGAGCGTTCCAACATGTGTCAAAATAAAATGTAATTTGGAGTTTTGGCGGGAAAACGAAAAAGATCGCGTCACCGCATTGTATTATTTTCCAAAACTTGTGTTATTTTCAGTGTTAGTGCATAAAATTGGTGGCATTTTATTCGTTAAGTGCTGTACTACAGGCATGAGTGTGAGAAAGTGGTAGAATGATGGTGAAACGTTTCTTTTCGCGTTGTTTCCAAAACTCCATAGAAGCTTCTGGTAAAGTTGCCACCCTACTAGGAGTATGACTTTGACTAGACTAGACTTGACTTGATGACTTGACTTAATGACTTGATGACTTGGACTGTGACTTGACTGTCAAGTCAAGTAATTAATAAACAATTTATAAATAGTGTCAACTATTTAATATTAATTAACTCGAGAAATTACCAATTACTTGACACTAGCTTAATGCATAAAAGTGTGGAGCCATACAAAAAAGACTTGTTAGGGGATGAATTTTACTAAAATACGAAACACTCCATCAATTCTGTTAAAAAAGATTTTGCACTCCTTTATAAAGAATACTACAAGTTTCAGGTCTCTACGATCCGCGGTTTAGGCTGTGCGTTGATCCGTCAGTCAGTCGTTCAGGACAAAGCATTTTATATGTGTAGATACTAAATAACAATAGATAAATCATATCAGATTAGTTGCTATACTCCTACGCATACGTAAGTAATGTAATAATTGTAGAAATCAAAATAGAAACATCATCACAACGTTACTTAGATAATAATCTACACAGAATGTAAGTAGCTCAGATTAGACAGTAGGTGGTTGCAATGGTATGCGCGCTCGTATCGGATAAGTAAATCTAATAATAAAAAAATGTTACCGAAATAAGAATTTTTTTTTTATGTTATTGAATGATGTGACGAGCTAGTCGTTCACCTGATGTTAAGCGCCACGGCCGCCCATAACAGAACAGTGTCACTCGGAACCCTAAAACATAGAGTTTCAAGCGACACTGCACTGCGCACATCATCCTGAGACATCAGCACAGTCTGGTAATAAGATTACTCGACTGTGAGATCAGATCATAAAGTCTCAATTGCCCAGTAATTTCACTAGCTACAGTGCCCTTCAAACCGGAACACAGTAGTGCGCAAGCACTACTGCTTGGCGGCAGAATAACTGGCAAAGCGGTGGTACCTACCTAGACGAACTTTGCAGTAAAGTCCTACCACCTAGTATATATTACTGAAGTGGCAGTGGGCTGGCCATATTTGCCGCAGAAGCGACAACCGTTGGAGAAAACGTGTCCTTGAGTGGACCGCGACTTGGCAAACGTAGTGCAGGACGACTTGCGTCGAGTGGCTGACAGTAATTGGATGAGAAGAGCCGAAGACCGGGCTCAATGGCGTACCTTGGGAGAGGCCTATTTCCAGCAGTAGACTAACACAGGCTGATATATAGATTTCATTTACATACCAACATCTAAAACTTCTGAAATATCACTCCATCCAATTTTTATTGTTAGCACAAAATAAATAAAATTAGGTATCGTAGTGTAGTTCTATTAGGTATCACAGGTAAACATCTGCAATTTGCTATAAAAGTTTGCCTTATAAGTGTTTTTGTGTAAACAAATGGTGTGACGAGCTACGTTTGGCTGGTGTTAAGCGCCACGCTGTTCATAACAGTTGCACCTATGTGGCACAGAACACGAAATTATAGAGTCTTTTGAGGCACTGCTACGCATGTCAACCTAAGAGATCACTACAGACTAATAATAATAATAATTTATTATCCAAAAAGAAATAATGATTATACAATAATAACAAGATTATTAATATTTCCATAGCTTACATAACTATATTATAAGCGATGGAATAACATTTATCATAATATAACAACTATACTACCTACGGGCTCCAAACTAGTGCCCCGTACTCTAGTGAATATGATTAGAAGTCGCACTATTAGGCTGAGATCTGGTCAAAAAGTATAATTTGCTAAAAATTTCACTAGCTCCAATGCTTTTCAAACCGGAACATAGTAGAGCTTGTACACTACTATTTGGCGGTAGCATGATAAACACGCAGTGGGGTATGAAATAGGATGTTTTGTGGTGGCTAAATTAGGCTTTATCAGCTTTATTAATAAACGGGTATTAGTCTCGGATTAGTTACTTCAGCTTTTGTCCTTTTTTGCTACTGGAATATTTAGCTGGATCGAAAGAGACAAAAGATGGTGTAACTAGTCTAAAGCTAGTTCGTGTTTATTAATAAGGCTGTATGAGTTTATGCGGTCAAACAGCGCGGCAGCTACGCGCATGCAGGAATTCGGCTATGACGCTACGAAGCGCACGATGCGAAAGCGTGGTTTATTCTGAATTGAAAATTATTAATATACATCTCGTACGTGATCCCTATTGACTATGCTACGGGACCCTTTGCTTAGGCATTTAGGACAAAAATATTTCACTAATCTCTACCAGCCATGTTACGAAGCTACAAGCGGACATTATTGAAGATTTTTGAAGGAGTTCGGGGTTTGTATTACAAGTAAGCTTCCTTCTTTCGGCTTGCCCACTGTGGATATTTATCGGACTTCTTGAGGAGATCTATTTGGGCAGTCCTTGCTGCTCGTCTGATCAGATGGCTATTAATGCCACCTTTAGAGGCGGTTCTCTCTGCGACGCTGTTCTTCCTGCACATAAAAGATCTGCTTAAGCCCGGTATTTTTTGATTTGCAGACGATAGTGCAGCCGTAGAGAGATATATAATCTAATGCACAAGCTAGTGAACCGCTGGTAAAGTTTTAGAGAAAGACTATGGTTTAGCGAATGAACCTGACATTGACGGCCGTGGCTGATAGAGGCGACGCCAATCTTGTCAAGTTCAATGCTACAACAGCCCAGGCGCGTCTGTTCTCCACTAAGAGGAGCCCATTCCATCTGGCTCCTACTTTTTAATGTAGCCCACGACCACAGATAACCCCCCACTTGGGGGTTATGTGCCCACGACCAATCGTACGGCATCTCGTCCCCCATACATGGTAGCCATCCCTCCTATCCGTATCCAAGCGATTTGATTCGACCTTTATAATGTCTAGTGCAACTCTTTGGCAGCGTTTGTGTATCCGAACAGCTATTGAAAGTTTTAAAGTGGAGATCGAAGTTTCTTATATATCTAGTATTTGTATGTAAGACAGTGCTTCTACGAATGATTTATTTTCTCCCGAAAGTAAAGGGGAATCCACATAGATCCCGCGGGTATGTCCAACTCCGCTACTTCCGAAATAACACCTACGGACTAAGCTCCATCTATGTGCGATTAGAATGACGTTTATAAGTAATTTAATTAAATTTATCTAGGCATGTAAAGTTATTAATTACAATGCCAGGACCTAATCTTTGCCAACAAGTCTTATCGTATAGTTATTGATCACGTATTGTTGTACGCTGGTCGGTATAATTAGGGCATGTCACGATACGTCTGGGCATTTTGTGTAATGCCCAACTGATCCGACCTCCTAATAAGACTAGCGGATCAGCCTTGTACCAGGAAATTAACCTAACCCTATATGCGGAAAACGAAAATTATATTTTCTTAAAAAAAACACATTCACAAAAATGGCGTATGGACCAATATATGTCGTCAAACTATATGAACCTCCCCATAGAGCGCCAATAACTACTTAAAGGGATTACTTTCCACTTGCATTGGCTTTCCGGTTTTGACCACGTCATCGTTTCAACCACGACCAGTACTGGTTGGTGGACCAACCAGTACTTTATATGATAAAAATATAATAAAATTAAATATATATTTTTTATACTTTATACCTTATTTATTTATGTTCGAATTATGATTCGAAATATAAAGACTTCAGAAAAGCCATTGACCAGATACATTTTTTCATTGCCTCTGTCTGTAGGACTGGATATATCTCGAGGTCATTTCTTTCACCGCCATATCATAACACTACGCGTTAAACAAAACGTCCACCAAAATTTGAGGTGGATCCTAAAAACTAAATAGGGTAATATCATGAAATGCCCACGAATTTTACCATCTGACAAAACGTGATTATCCGCCAACGTAATATTAATTAGCGTGATATGATTGATAATAACATTAATAAATATCGGTGTAGCTACAACAAGATCCAAGTCGGAAGTGTCCAGACATGAAACTTATCGTGGTAGTGGCTGCGTTTATAGCGTGTTAGTGGTTTACTTAATTTAAATAATCATTATTGACTGTACTTGACTGTACCATCCTGAGTTGAGATGATCCACCACTAAAATCGCCGGTAAAATTTAACTTAGTCCATAACTACTAAGTTAAATTTTGGATCTTAAAATCTCTCACTGTTGATACCCATTACAAGATTGTTACTACCGTGATCTGATTGTGGAATGAAAATAATACATTGGTTATATTTTCGCGTAAATTTATTAAAACGACAACTGGGCTCGCCGTTTCTTTGAAATCGAAGGATTCAATTGATTTTCGTTTTGTTTTAGACTCTACTAAAACTTACATTACACGCTAGGCATTACCTTTTTATAATAAGGTTTACGCGAGCGTAGATTTACTAAGTTATTTTTCTTTCATTTAGTATGCTCCGGCAACGCGATCCCCTCAACACCTGGAGTGCCTGGGGATAACAGCCACTACGTAGAGGGACAGTCCCGCTACTTTTGGATGCCTGATGGCGAAGGAGTTCCCCAACTTGTCGACCTACAGGAACCAGTCGATGAGGAATTGTTGAAGACCAGAAATGGCGCTAACAATCAGTACTGGCTTTTCACTAGGTAAGTTTTTTTAAATCAAATCATGCGAACATTTGTTGGTATGCACCTTACTTCTTTCGGAAGCAATGACGGGGTGGATTAAATAATACTTTTTTTTTGCAAGAAATAAGATTAAAATAAACTATTATTTAGCTTTAATTAGCTATTATTCATTTTGTAGAATGACATGGACCATATACTCGATATGACTTTTAAGATAGATCTGTAAATAAATTAAAGCAAAAGAACAACTACAATTAAATCATTAAATACATACATACATACATACATAGATGTGTTTATTTCACACAGCGCCATCTAGCCCCAAACTATCAAAGCTTTTATTATGGGTACCAGATAACTGATTTTGTAAATACATACATAAAATACAATATAACACCCAGACATAGAACAAACATCGATTTTCATTACATAAACGACCTACCATCGGAAGACGAGTTACTACCAATCGAGCTATTAGGCCAGGAAATTTTTTCCCTTACTAATAAACATTCTGTCATAGTTATTTCGTTTATTTATCTTTCTATCAACCTTGAATAGACAAAGAGAAAACACTGCCAAGCAACTACAAAAATTAGGAAGAGGGTAATTATTTACACCTACTATATAACTACTTAAGTGGCTCTTCAATATTTCTAGGCAAAACCCGAACAACGCACAAGTGATCGTCAACGGCAACGCCAACACGATCTGGAGCTCTAACTACGTCGCCAGCCGACCCTTAAAGGTCATCGTCCACGGCTGGAACAGCAACGGGAACTCCAACATTAATCCTCTCATCACATCCGCCTTCCTCGCCGTCCAGGACGCCAACGTCATTGTGGTTGATTGGAGGTCACTCGCCAATTCTAACTACCTAACTGCCGCTAATGGAGTCCCTGGTGTTGGCCGGTATTTGGGCAACTTTTTGGTTTGGCTCATAAACACCGCTGGGGGCAACTGGAACAACGTGCACTTGGTTGGATTCAGTCTTGGCGCTCATATCGTGGGCAACGCTGGACGCCAGGCCGGTGGTCGGCCAGCTCGAGTCACCGGTAAAAACTTATTTCTTTCTTCGTATAGGAAATGAATGATGTCATAAATCCATATGTTCCAACTGGCTGTTGGTTGGGCGACAGTGTTATTAATTTGCCACGCCATAACAGTGCGGATTAGTAGTATGATATAACCTCGAATTTTCAAAGTAAACTTTTTTACGTACGCTTGACTTGGGGAGTAAGCTGGTGAACAAGGCGAACGGAAATTGAAGTTTGTTCACGTAGATCTCCATTATCAACATAACTCAGTTAAAAATTTTGTATTATCATGTTGGTATGTCCGGTAAAATGACAATTTTCAATAGACAAGATGGTGACATTAATATTAAACAAAGCAAAAACAAAGTTATACCGGCCGATAGACGGAGCTATAAACTAAAGAAGTTTTACTACTTTTACTTCACTCGTGTGGTCTAAAACACACTCGTTTTTTGTTATTCTTAAATACGCTGGTTTCTTAAATTCACGCTGTTTTCCTCCACACTTGCTACTTCTGGCACATACATTAGCTATTTCTGGTTTTTCGTAATGGTTACTTATATCAAATTTAAAATATTGATGATCATCTATTTTAAAACCCTTATTTAATTTCTCTTGGTAAGGTTTGGACCCGGCTGGACCTACGTGGGGTGGCAACAACAACGCCCTAAATACTGCAAGTGGACAGTACGTCGAGGCGATCCATACTGACGGTGGTTTGCTGGGTATCTTCGACAAAATCGCCGACGCCGACTTCTACCCTAACGGTGGAAGGAACCCCCAGCCTGGCTGCTGGATAAGCACTTGCTCCCACAGTCGTGCCTATGAGCTCTTCGCCTCCACAGTCCGTAGCAACCACCTGGTCGGTCGCGGTTGCACCAACACCAACCAGGCCGAGAACAACCAGTGCAACGGCAACGCATTCAACATGGGCAATGCTATAATAAACAAACGAGGGTAAGACCGCTTCCATACCTGTTACAAAATTAAATATCTCTGTTTTGCATTGTTAAACTTTCAAGGCTACTCAAACGGCTATTAATGTTATATATCTTTGATGAAATTTAGCAGACTAGTAGCTTAGGGATCAAGGAAGGACCATGTGAAACCAAGGGGTGCGTATTTTTTTATATCTGATAGGTTTGCATCTATACCTATAGTTGACGTCCATATATAGCACGCACGCCCAGAAGAAGCCTGTTGACTTTCTGTAGGTATGTACCTACCTAATTCTCTTGAAATCTTCCAAATTATATCTGTCAGACGTTAAAGTTTCCGTACGCATTTAATTTTTTTTATAAAAATGCTTGGATGAGTTATGACAACCATGTAAGGATGAATGATCCTATAGAACTTCGAGAATAACAAATTTTTGGGAAAGGAACCCTGTTCAGATGTTTTTAGGTTTTTGTGTGCCTATGTTACTGGTTATACGTACCAGAAGTTCCTTAGGTTAACGATATTTCCACCAAGTGTTAACAAATTTGAAAAATTATTATCTTTTGTTTCTGTAGAGTAGTCCCAAACAAATTTGCTATAGATCTAGTGATTTAGTACGGGATAAAAACTTAAATCTCCTCAATGGATAACAGTACATTTTATTTGTTCGTTAATTAGGATAAATATTTTTAAGTGTACAATAAAGAGTCCATCAATCTATCAAAACAAATATAAAAAAATAATAATGGATAACAATGAATAAAAAGGAATTGGTTCTTATATTGGGAATCACTAGAGTTTTGGCTATTTAGGGACCTAGTGGCGGTCAACTGACTTCAACATTTATTTTAAAATATTTCTACGAAACTTCCTAGTATTAAGTACCGAAATCACGTTGACTTCTTTTTTTAAAAGACATTGCTAAAATTCGGAAGTAGGCGTCTTGCCTGAAATTCTAAAATTTATTATTTATATTTACTTGCATAAGTTATTTTACGTGTTATATAATTATACCTCACACCTACATAATTAGCAAATCTAAAAGTTATATAAGTTAATACGGCCTTCGTTGTAATTAATTCAAGGTCAGATAAAAATCACAGGACATAACCATGTCGATTTACATGAAGAATTTAAAAAAATCAAACAAATCGAGTGGCGTAACGTAACCTACCTAATCTTAAAAATGTACTAATCTGATAAGAATTACGAGTGATTGATAATCAACTAAAATATTTAAAAAAATCCTTTTTCCTTTTCAGAAGTGGCATCTTCGGTTTGAGAACTGGCAACTCTTGGCCTTTCTAAAGCCCGGAAGCTATGAACATATGCACTAACCTGGATACTGGCACCAAAATGTGATAAATAAGACTTTGAAAAATAAAATAAGGCATTAAGTAACACGTTTTTCTTCCTAGTATTATTTATTCGTAATCTAATCTTAGACCTTCAGAAAGGTTCTTCCTGTGACCATGAAGTCTGGAAATGTGAAAGACGTTACAGTTTGGTGCGTATTTACGAAGTACATTCTATTTTACTCACATAATTATTTTTGGGTTTTGTAGCCGTAGATATTACTATTTTGCGAAAAACTTATTTATACGTTATATATCCACATACTTCCTATACGTTCTAGATAAAAATGAAACACTCCACTTTTTCAATCTCCCCTCTATTTTTTAATCTCTTTTATCAGAAGAGTACCACCACATTTTTAGTTTATTCTAGCTTTAGAGAATTCGACACAGAATCGTCCACCCTTATGTACCTTATGTACCTTCTTACATGGTGGTTAAGTTACCTACCTAAATTATTCTTTGGTATGAAGGTGAAAATAAATCTATCATTTCAATGGTAAGTAAGCATAACTAAAGTATTATTCCTCTAAGACTAAAGTGTTTATTTCCAATTCAGACAACACACCGTTCACAAATTCAACGTTCGTTCAGCATGATCAAATAAGTTAGTAAGGCCACTGGGATCCCGTGCGTAGCGCATAAATCCCGGTTCTGGAAAACAATATATTTATTTAAATAAATTGGTCACCACTCATCATTTTAAGTACAATATAATACAAAATCACTTTATTGAATACCAAAATATAACAATGCACATAGTAAAAATTTTAGAATAACTTTTTAAAACTAGTGTGCTTTAGACCACACGACTGAAGTAAACCTTCTTTAGTTTAGCTCCATTTATCGGCCGGTATAGCTTTGTTTTAATGTTAATGTCTCTGTAATCTTGACAATTGTAAATTGACATTTTACCGGACATACCAACATAATAATACAACTTTTTAAATTTGTTATGTATGTTGACAATGGAAATCTATGTGAACCAACTTCAACTTCCGTTCGCTTCGCATTCATCAGCTTACTCCTCAAGTCAAGCGTGCGTAAAGAAATTTTGCATTAAAAAAAAATTTAGTCATTGCTAGCCTACACGTAAGCAACGATTTAATAACATTTATAAGTAGTAATATATATAAGTGTGGTCTCCGTGTGTGCTTCCCGTGGGTGTCGTAAGAGCCAGCCAAGGAAATATCTAGGGTGTAGTGTATGAACACGGCCGACCTATAGTTTAGCAGACGTAGCTTATAAGTTAGTACTAAGAGTAGTCATCATGTAGAAGCCGAATAATAGACTTGTATACCTATTCGTACCAAGCGATTTGACTTCACATTCATAATTAGAACGGCTAAGGAATGGAATGCCCTGCCAGCGTCTGTGCTTCCGGCGAAATATGAACCGGGCGTGTTCAAGAAAAGAGTGAATAGATATTTACTTGGCTAACATGCTACACCTTCGATCGCATTGTCACTTCCATCAGGTGAGAGCGTGGCCAAATGCTAGACAAGTTTGAAGTAAAAACAAAAAAACTTGTGCACCGCAACACCATCTTTCATTACCGGCATGGTGCATCAATCAAACCCCTGATATAAACGACCTTTATATGGCGACCCTGCCAGCGCCACATAAACGACCTTTACAAGGGAATGGGCAGCAGTATTCTCCAACTGTGATCCATGATAACCAAACGCCACTTTGGTCACTTATCATTGAGACAAGTGGCGTTTTGTTATGTTCAGCAGTGAACATCTACGGGCTGTTGATGTGATAAGCAGAAGCGTTAAAGAAAAAGTAGAATTATTACACTTAGTTTACCTACTTACCCTCGCTTGGTGATGATACCATTGCCCATATTAAAAGCTGCTCCAAAGCAAGTAGACAGTTCTGCATCGCCGATAGTATTAGGACACAGTCTGCCAACAAAATGGTCCGTGCGGACACTGGAAGCGAATAATTCCAGAGCACGGCCATGAGAACACAGTGAATCTAGCGGACTACAACCAGGCTGTGGATGTTTCCCTCCATTTGGATAGAAATCTGCGTGTCCTACTCTTTTGGATATGCCGAGGAATCCACTGTCAGTGTGGATGATCTCTACATATTGTCCTGCGGTTTTGTTTAGAGCATTGCTGTTATTCCAAAACGGCCCAGCTGGGTCTAATCCTGGAAAAATCTAACTCTTAGTTATGCACGCATATTTTACTAACTAATATGTAAAGATTCAATGCTGGGATGCAATGGATTCCTACGGATACGGATTAGATGGTATCTCGTGGACTCTTGCGTCATTAATTACCTATTAGGTACCCACTTCATTACCTATGTTCAGAGCATAGGAAAATTTGATTTTTTTAAAGCCTACTGAAGTAAAACTTCTTTACGCATGCTTGACTTGGGGAGTAACTTGGTGAATGCGAGGTGAAGGGAAGTTGAAATTCGTTCGCGTAGATTCGATCTCCATTGTCAACATAACAGTTACAAAATTGTATTATTATGTTGGTACGTCCCGTAAAATAACAATTTACAAGATGGCGTTTTCAAGATGGCGGCATTACCATACGGCATATACCAGCTGATAGATATGGAGCTAAATTAAAGAAGTTTTACTTCAGTCGTGTGGTCTAAAGGTCTAAAGCACACTCGTTTTTTTACGTGTTTTCATATTGACGAAGTGACAAATGAAAAAGTTCTTACCAGTGACTCGAGCTGGCTGGCCACCAGTCTGGCGCCCAGCATATCCGACGATGTGAGCACCAAGACTGAAGCCAACCAAATGCATGCTGTCCCAGTTGCCACCAGCGGTGTTGACGAGCCAGATCAGGAAGTTTCCCAGCTGTTTGCCTACGCTAGGTACGCCAGCAACGGCGGTTGGATAAAATGAATGTGCAAGAGTTCGCCAATCAACTACAATAACGTTACAATCTTGCATCTTGAGAAAAGCAGCCGTAATTTGGGAGTTCATGGGACTGTCTCCATTGTTATTCCATCCGTGAACGATGACCTTCAATGGACGGCTGGCGACATAATTGGAGCTCCAGATACTATCGGCGTTACCGTGAACAATAATTTGATGAGGATTTTTCCTGGAAGAGGTGTGCGTCATGCGTGAGTGTGTGAACATACAGTAGTAGTACTGCGTAGTGTACATAATTATAAATATTACCCAAGGTAACATTTTTGCTACAAGCTAGTATGTATTCTATATGAAATTTTATGTATCTTAACAGAAACAATTAACCTAATAAAAGTAGGACCACTTTTTATCAATGGTTTCTAAGTATGGTGCTGGGTTTAGCCTAAAAATGTTGAACAAGTATATTAAAAAAAAACGATTATGCTCTAGAACACACGACTGAAATAAAACTTCTTTAGTTTAGCTCCATCTAGCGGCAGGTGTAACTTTGTTTTTTTTTTGTTTTTAGTTTGGCTGCACACTTTTGTGTATTTAGCCAGTGTTAAGTAATTGATAATTTTTCAAGTTAATTAATATATACGTGTCAAGTCAAGTCACAGTCCAAGTCATCACGTCAAATCATAATCTAGTCTAGTCTAGTCAAGTCATACTCCTAATAAAGTGGTGGCAACTTTACCAGAAGCTTCTATGGAGTTTTGAAAACTACACGAAAAGAAACGTTTCACCATCATTATACCACTTTACCACACTCATGTATGTAATCCAGCACTTAACGAATAAAATGCCACCAATTTTATGCACTAACACTGAAAATAACATAAGTTATAGAAAATAATACAATGCGGCGACGCGATCTTTTTCGTTTTCCCGCCAAAACTCCTCTTGACTATTTTAAATTGTTATTTTACCGGACATACCAACATAATAATACAATTTTGTAACTTTGTTATGTTGACAATGGAAATCTACGTGAACCAACATCAACTTCTGTTCGCCTCGCATTCACCAGCTTACTCCCCAAGTCAAGAGTGCGTAAAGAAGTTTTACTTCAATTAGGTATCTAGTCTCATGCTTCTTACCTAGTGTAGAGCCAATACTGATTATTAGCTCCGACCCTAGCTTGAAGCACTGCCTTATCAACCGGAGCATACAGGTCAACTAGCCGCGGTGCTCCCTCACCGTCAGGCATCCAGATGTAACGGCTTTCTCCCTCGACATAGAGGCTATTATCCCCAGGCACAGTTGGAATCGCGTTACTGGAATGTACTAAAAATACGATCAATTTGTTAAGCGTAGTAACAATTTTTTAATTGATAATTGTAAATACTGACAGGTTACAATAAGCAACACCACAAACAGCTTCATGTTTATATCGTGGAATATAATCAACAGACTTTTTTAGACTATAGATGTTGTGTTATCATAGGAAAAAAAATAATCTAATTTAATCACCCATTTCATGATTTAGTGGATGTGAACGGATTTTCTCGTACTTATTTTTATGAATGCGTGACGAGAGCGTTACGGAAATTGATCGGGCGAGGCGAACGGAAGTTGAGAGGTATATATAAGTTAGTGAAGATAGAAAGAGAGTGAATTGCGTTTCGTATAGATGTTTTATTTCAGTCGTGTGGTCTAAAGATCTTTTTCATCTTTTTTTCAGCTTTTTTCATCTCACGGTGTTTTGGTCACGGTTGTTCCTAAATAGATTTGTCACCATCATCGATGGCGTGGTGGTGGTGTTACAACACCTGTGACATATCGATGTCACAGGTGTTTTATTTTTTATTTTTATGTTTTGGCTCCACACTATTGTGTATTTAGCCAGTGTCAAGTAATTGATAATTTTTCAAGTTAATGATATTTACGCAAATATGTGTCAAGTCACAGTGGAAGTCATCAAGTCAAGTCATAGTCTAGTCAAAGTCATACTCCTAGTAAAGTGGTGGCAACTTTACCAGAAGCTTCTATGGAGTTTTGGAAACAACACGAAAAGAAACGTTTCACCATCATTATACCAATTTCCCACACTCATGCCTGTAATTCAGCACTTCACGAATAATATGCCACCAATTTTATGCACTAACACTGAAAATAATACAAGTTATGGAAAATAATACAATGCGGCGACGCGATCATTTTCGTTTACCCGCCAAAACTCCGTCACAGGTGTTGTAACACTGGTTTTGTGCGTCATGACCGAATATCACAACTAGTGACAGGTAATTTAAAAAAAAATCCCATTTTAACTAATACATAAGCTGCGCTGCGTATTGGAACTGTTAATTCAAACATGTACCTAGCTTCCCGCTGGGCGTTCACGAATAACTTCACTGATAATGCAAAATTATTAACAAAATATAATAAAATAAAATAAAAATGTACTTAAATGTATAATGTACCGATTCCGCATTTTTAAAGCTAAATTTAAAGTACAGCGGTACTTATTAAAGGAGCAATGAAATAGACGAAAATATTTTAATTTCGTTTAGATTTAGCGAACGCAACACAAAATACTTAGATGTGCGACTCCAGCTTCTTCATGGAATTATGTAAAAGTATATACAGGTATACCTCATTATATTATGTCTGTGATATAGGTAGGTAAAAGCATAAATTGTTCTAGTAATCCCATATAAGAATCTGGATAAATCTGGATCTATCTTCAGAAAGCAAAGTGCTTTCTAAAGATAAACCAAATTCATGATATATTTGAAACAGACAAACATCAGTTTCACTATTTCTATAGTAGATAGACATTGAATTTGTTTGTTGAAGTTGTTTTCTTAGCCACAAAGACTATCTACACAGATCTTATCTTCACTATCTCCTCGACCCATAATTTAAGATACCCACTGATGATTGCTGCTTGAAGAATGTTTGATAAAATAAAAAGCCGAATTTTCGCGTGGCGTTTGTCAGACCAAAATAGGATACATAATTGTCAAATCATGAGATTTGCGAAACTCCTGTTGTAATACTTAGAGCAAAACCTATCACCGAATAATTATATACCTAATAATACTCGAATAGACTTGCTATTCTTAGAATTGTAGATGGTAAAATGTGAAATTGATTTACTCTCGAACAAATGGCGATTTATTCTAAGAATAAAATTTACTCTCGTTTGGTCGAATCCACCCTAATTACGCCACAGCCTGTATTTATAAATCTAAATATATATAACTCAAAGGTGACTGACTGACTGACTGACATAGTGATCTATCAACGCACAGCACAAACCACTGGACGGATCGGGCTGAAATTTCGTATGCAGGTAGATGTTATGACGTAGGCATCCGCTAAGAAAGGATTTTACGAAATTCCACCGTTATGGGTGGTAAGGCCACGCCGCGGGCAAAGCTGCGTGCAGAAGCTCGTATATTATATAGTTCATTTAAGGGTTCTCAAAACCGTATTTGGCGGCATCACCTAGTCGATTTCATTCCATTCAATTTTATTTCATTTAGCTGTTGTTTGGCTACCGTTACCGAATATACAGGCGCTTCATCATGTAGGGCCATTCGTGGGTATCAGTCGAGCGAGGGTCATATTATCGGTGTAATGTCTAAATAACTCTGACACTCGCTGCATCCAGCATTCAATCTTTCTCCGTTTAATGTAGTGCACTGGTAGTTAGAGAATTTGCCCTATTTATATAGTCTTTACATAGTCTTTGACTGGTCCGATAGCTCAGTTGGTAGTAACCCTGCCTTCTGGACTGTGGGTTGTGGATTCGATCCCCACCCAGGACAAACATTTGTGTTATGAACATCGATGTTTGTTCTGTGTCTGGGTGTTATATTGTATTCTATGTATGTATTTACAAACAAAAAGTATCTAAGTATTGTATCAGTTATCTGGTTCCCGTACTATGGGGTATAAGCTTTGCTTAGTTTGGGACTAGATGACGCTGTGTGAAATGTCCACAGATATTTTTATTTTAGTCTATGAAGTAATTCGGATGTTATTTTGTGGAAGCTAAAATATACAAGCACAACAAAAGCGTCCTTGTTGTGATGGGTATGTACCACATAATTTTCCCTATTTACAATGCTAAGTCTAGTTTTTCTAATTTATGGTATTTACCTAACCTAAATTCATGAACTTGGCATCAAGTAGGGTAAATTCTATGTCTAAACTATTTCAAAACTAGTCATTTAAGTAACTCAACAGTACAGTGCCTTTTCTGCGAAATTACTAATTTACCTAGTCTATATAAAATGAATCTCAATTTCCCTTGGTCACCGCATCACGCGTGAACGGATGGGATATTTTTGCTAATTCTTTTTTGTTGTGTTTATAAGGCCCGCAAGGAAAAAATAAAAGAAAAACACCAGGCGAATGAAACCGCGGGGCACAGATAGTAATAAATATAACTAGCAATCTTAAGCACATTACCACTTACTTAGTCTGTGATAGTATCTAGCGTAACGGTAAATGGTAACGTCAAAAGCTGCTGCTAATTCATAGATAGAGTAGATAGAGTATCATCAGCTTCCACAATTGCCTTTAATTCGTCATTTTCGGTTAAAGTTTTCGGGCGAGCACGGAGTTCATTTTACAGGTAGATTATCCAGAACGGAAGCGACCAAACCAATAACAGTTTGGTGCGTTCGTTAGTAGTTTTCGCTCCGTAAACGTCGTTGATGTTGCGTACCGCTTGTGCCGCGTGGCTGCCACAACGATACTCATATTCGATCGTATAGTAATGCGATGAAAACTAAACGCTCATGAATAAGCAAACACTTTATTTTGAAAAAAATAATAAATGTTTTTTCCAATCCAGACCTTAGGCTTCAATATATTATTCTAAGTTATAAGAAGAAATTGTATTTTAAGTTGTTATAAAATAATTGATAGACTAAGGCGTGACTTCGCGGAAGTTCATTTTTTTTAGGGAAATAGTTTCCCTGATGCTCTATTTATACTTAGTTATATTATATTTATAGTTCGTCTTAAATACAAAATAAAACAAGGATATCTGGTGATTTCACTCAAATCACTTTTTAGCGGAATCACATTAGATATTGTAGTATAGTTGAAATGAGAGCCAAGTTCAATATTATGATGTATGCCTTGGTTGTTGACTTCAACAAAAGAAGTTAGATCTAAATTCCTGAAATTTATTTATAACAACATAAAATATTTCACATTTATATTTTTCATGGGATTAAAAATTAACGTGACTTAATCCTAAAACACATTATTCCACGTTGTTTCCTGCATGTTCTCTGGGACGGCGGGTGCTTTTACTCCATGCTTAGAATGTACAGCAAAAATATTGTCTGCGTTTTGTCCTAACTTTCGGAAGTAGGTTAGTAGTAAATAATGTAGATGTAGGTACAAATAAGTATATTTACTGTTTTCAAGTTGGTAAATTACATTGCTTATGAAAGGATTGAGATCAGAAAGGCCATGAGCTGCCTGTGCGTAGTCCATAAATTCCGTTTCTGCAAATAACAAAAATAATACTTCAGTAAAGTTAAATAGGCGCCAGTAAGTATCGGGGGGCGAGTTAGCTGGACTGCAGTCGCGACCCCTTCTCGCCCCCAGTACGGAGGACGAGGTGCTCACGGGGGGTTTTAGTGGGTTCGAGTCCCACATACCCCCTGCCACCACGGGGGTGGTGGCAGGGAAGTGCGAGGGCATTTCCCCCTCTCAAAAAATAAATAAATAAAGGCGCCAGTAATATGTATGTAGTTATAAGACAAGTCTGGTAAAGTTACGGCTTGTGCTGTATTGGCTTAGGCTTGAGTAAGTACGTAAATAAGGCTTGGTAAGTAAGAATCAACACGATGGTGCACAAACGGGAATAGGCCTAGTCCTAACAAACAAACAAACATTGTTGGTGGTGGATTAAGTTTCATTGTTATGGTGATTTGCCACTTTAAAGCGGGAAATTCATAAAATTGCAGTTTTATGCTATTGCTGTAGGCCTAGCCTAATGTACCTATGTACTTATTTATATTATATTTTGGTATAACTGACATGGCACTCGTATAGTAGTGTAGTAATAGTGAAAATAGGGGCGAATCTATGCCATGTATATGATAATGACAAACTCGGGAATTGAAGCAATCAATCTCCTCTGTGCTTAAACAATATTTACCTGGGCTAGCTATACGAAAGCAAACCTTCCTTTCCTCTCCTTTGTAATATGTGTGTCCATGTTTATAAATGTACATTTCTCTATATATTATATAGCACCCTTCTTTTTGTATCAGGTAAAAATCTAATATTATTCGTATTTTCCGCTTTAGCGTGGACTAGACTAGTAACTATGATGAGTTATGTAAAATAACTCTAGTACGTATTTTGATAAATAAAAAATAGTTAAGACCTACCCTCGTTTGTTAATGATGCCATTGCCCATGTTGAAAGCACTTCCAGAGCAAGTGGAAAGTTCAGCCTCCCAAATGTTGGGGCAAAGCCTGCCAACAAAGTGGTTTGTGCGCACACTGGATGCGAACAGCTCGGTGGCACGTCCGTGGGAACAGGTGCTGACCCAGCAGCCAGGCTGGGGGTTCATGCCTCCGTTGGGGTAGAAGTCAGCGTCAGCAATGGGGTTGAAGATACCGAGAAGGCGGCCGTCGGTGTGAATAGCTTCCACATACTGTCCAGAGTTCCTATTCAGAGCATTGGCGTTGGATGTCCATCCAGGACCAGCTGGGTCCAATCCTGTTTACAGTAGAAAACATTTTACGGCTATACTTGCAATAAACTACCAAGTGCACGTTGTTCCTATCTCAACCTACAGTTTATAATCAATAATCAATTTAATCATAAATGTCAGTTTACATTTCAGGATAAAATAAATTATTATAAAATAGTTAAATATGTCATCATTATTGTTGTGTACATTGTATACTAAATTACATTAAAAAAACAAAAAGTCACAACGGCCGTCAATAGTATTGCATTAGAAAACAAAGAAAAAAATCATTAAATGTCGCACTATGTAAGAAGAAGCCATAGTAGTAATTATTAAGATTTATTATAATGTAACAGTACATTGTAAGAATTCGTCATAACTAGGTGGTGATACTAATAAGGTACAACGTAATTATAGAATGCATAGGTTAGTATTAGTCTGGAGAAAAAAAAATTATAGGAACTTTAAGTTATTCCGTAACCCTAAGGCCGTAACGTAATGAATATTTTTAGGATAAAACAATTATTTCATACCGGTTACTCGTGCAGCTCTGCCGCCAGCCTGGCGTCCAGCACTGCCGACGACGTGAGCGCCAAGACTGAAGCCAACCAAGTGCACGTTGTTCCAGTTGCCCCCAGCGGTGTTGATGAGCCAAACCAAAAAGTTGCCCAAGAACTGGCCAACACCAGGGACTCCATTGGCAGCGGTGGTGTAAGCAGAGTTGGCGAGGGCGCGCCAGTCAACGACAATGACGTTGCAATCTTGGACAGCGAGGAAAGCAGAAGTAATTAAGGGGTTCATGGCAGTATCTCCATTGTTGTTCCATCCGTGGACGATAACCTTAAGAGGACGGGCAGCACGGTAGTTGGAGCTCCAGATGGTGTTAGCGTTACCGTTTACTATGACTTGACGAGAAGTCGGGTTTTGCCTGTAAAGATTTTAGCAGTAAATTTAGCATAGTTCATTCATTTTATGTTTATCTTCTTAAATACTACCTACCAAGTACGTTTTTGTTTTATATATGTGAGTATAGCCGTTGTTATTTACCAAATTAACCATAATTTGACCACGAATCTCACGATAGTGTTCAAACCAAAAAAGTGTGTGTTTTGTTTTATCAAAAGCGATTGGAGTACTACCAATAATAATCTTAAAAAAAGCTGATTAAATAGGGAACTATATCTAAATATTTTGGTTTAAAAACGAAACAACAGCACTGATTTCGATAAAATCTATATGACTAATCTGGAAAATAATGTATCTAGGTGGTGGTGTACTTTTTTGCTAAGTTCGTCTAGGTAGGTACCACCGCTTTGCCAGTGATTCTGCCGCCAAGCAGTAGTGTGCAAGCACTGCTGTGTTTCGGTTTGAAGGGCACCGTAGCTAGTTAAATTACTGGGCAAATGAGACTTTATGATCTAATCTCACAGTCTAGTAATCTTATTGACTATGCTGACTATAACTATTGACTGCTGATGTTTTGTGCTGATGTCTCAGAATGGCGTGCGCAGTGCAGTGTCTCGCGAAACTATTCCTTAGTTTCAAGTGTCATTGCAACTGATATGGGCAGTCGTGTCGCTTAACATCAGGCGAGCAACTAGCTCATCATGTAATTTGGTAACAAAAAAATCTGATGTTAAAAAAATATTTAAGTGATGGTTATAAGTGACGGAATTATGAAGTAATAAACAAAAAAAAAGAAAAATCCCAACGTATTGAGAACCTCCTCCCTTTTTGAAGTCGGTTAAAAGCTGTTCGGACTGTAGCTGACCTACATTATAATTATGAATTTATTTAATATGTTTATTACACCACACATAACATATATATTATTACATATTTAAGTATATTACAAAACATTATAACACACATAACATTCATACTTCATACATTCATCACACTAAACATTAATAAATATTAAATCGGCGAGCATAGTCGGACGATACGCGTAGTATCGCTGGGCCGGTATATGACGAACACACCCACTATACGGACCTTGTAAAAAGCCAGTATTGGTTGTTGGCTCCATTCTTAGATTGAAGCACACTCTCGTCGACTGGTTCTTGCAGGTCTACTAAATGGGGTACTCCTTCGCCATCAGGCATCCAAATGTAGCGGCTTTCACCCTCCACATAGTGACTATTGTCCCCGGGGACAGTGGGGACCGCGTTACCGGAACACACTGGAAATACATTGGGAAACTTTAATAGGTCAATTTCGTTAAAAAAACTTCGTAAAGTCGAAAAACTTACGGGCCACTACACCAGCCAATACCACAAGGAGCTGCATTGTAAATTATTAATTGAAGGAAATAAGGATGAAATTGACTATTTATTTTATTTGTTATCATTGCTATCACATTAATGAGATTGATAAAAGCAACTGGTGTGGGAGGTATGCTAAGGTTAAGTTGGTCAATGTGATAAGTGTACCAGATAGTAATCTAAGATTTTTTCCCTGTCAATCATTATAATACGTAATTACGTAGATTACTTACCTAGTATGTAGATTACTTACTTATACACGACTAACTTCTGCCCGCGACTTCGCCCGCGTGGCCTATAGGAAACGAAGTTTTTTTTTATAGATAATTCAACCACCCATTTCACCCTCTTACGGGTGAAATTTCGAAAAACTATTTCTTAGTGGATACTTACACTTTACAAAGAACACACCCTCCAAATTTTAAGTCTCTATCATCCTATAGGATGAGCGGCTTAGGCTGTGCGTTGATATATAAGTCTATCAATCAGTCAGGTCAGTATAGATATTTCATTGGTTCGTACACGTCGTTTATTTCAGGGTGTGTTTAAACAGGTCTTAGGCTATCTTTTAAACGTAACGCTAGTACGGCATTTTTTTTGAAGTTATGAGAAAATATTGTAAAGATAAAACGGGTCTATTCGCGCACAAAAATTATCAAAATATAATTTTGACTATCTTTCTATATATTTTATCTTTATCTTTACAATATGAGTTCAAGTCGCGAAAATTTAAAAAGTATTATGAGAAAATGATCAAATTACCCGTTTCTTAATTTAAATAGATGATTTCTGAAAGCAGAGATATGAGCTATTATGTTACAATATAAGCATATAAGTACTTAAATATTAATATTACTATGTTTGATTAGTTGTAAATTTTCATGTAGTACCAGGGCGACATAGTCATGTTGATTAAAGCCCTTAAATAAAGAATAAAAAAAAAAATTAGCCATTATGTTATTAATTTTAATTGCATCGAAGTAATTTATACTCTCTTGTTTTGGCAGAAAAACGAGAAAGATCACTTCACCGCATTGTATTATTTTCCAAAATTTTTGTTATTTTCAGTGTTAGTACATAAAATTGGTGTTGTTTTATTCGTTAAGTGCTGGATTACAGGCATAGGTGTGGAAAAGTTATGTAATGATGGTGAAACGTATCTTTTCGTTTTGTTTCCAAAACTCCATAGAAGCTTCTAGTAAATTTGCCACCACTTTACTAGGAGTATGACTTTGACTAGACTATGACTTGACTTGATTACTTGGACTGTGATTTGACATAAATTTGCGTGCAAAACCATTAACTTGAAAAATTTATAAATTATCAATTACTTGACACTAGCGAAATACACAAAAGTGTAAAGCCAAAACATACAAAAAAAAAATTACACTCGACTGACACTTACATTTAATCATATATTAACCATATACTTACATTTAATAATAATTAATTGATAAATTCATATATTTTAAAAGGTATTTATTATATTACTTTAAGGTTTAAGGTGCCATCAAAGAAAACACTCATAGTACAATAATAAGTAAGTGGTATATGGTTCATAGCCAAACTATCGTCAGAAAGCAGAAAACTTCCCTTCAAGATATATACGTTGACAGCCTCTGTGGTGTGGTGGTTGAGCAGGTCGGCTCGTAACCCGGAGGTGGCGGGTTCGATTCCCGCGACAGGACAAGTATTTGTGCACAGAAAATAAAGCGCAAATACTTGTTCTTAGTCTGGGTGTTGTGGGACCATGGTCCTCGTAGTTCCTGGGTCCCTAGACACAGGGAATCCTAGTTAGGGTCCAGGATCTATGTATGTGATCGTTGGGCGTTATTATTATTATATATTGCATTGCAAGGGAACTCAGTCCACACTATAGTTTTTAAATTGTTATTTAAATAATTTAAAAAAGCGTCAGGTAATATTAGTTTTATCTAATTAAACCTGTTTTATTCACTGTTCGTAATAATGTTGCCATTCCTATAATAATAGTGGTGGCTACAGTTCGGACTAACATGTGAAATGTGCATCAATCAATGTTACAATTTATTATGTTAGTACTAGCTACGCCCCGCGGTTTCACGCGCGATTAAGAAGTTGTCTATGTGCTAAACCAATATTATAAGCTGTAGGGGTAGATAGGGTACAAAATAAAACCATGAGAATTTTTGAATAAATGATTTTTATTGCTTATATTTTCCGTTATTCATCCCCTAGCAAATGGAGGCTGCATGTTTGTTACAAACGTGTAAATACCGGAAACGCTGAAAACATTGAAACATTATTACTTGTGTATACTTATGGGTATAATTCCTATTAAAACGTTATTCCGTTAGGTCAACAAAATGATGGTATCTTGGTTGTAATTTTGTCATTTATGCAGGGTATATATATAATTATAATTACTAGATGGTAGGATTTTTCTGGAAAGTTCGTCTAGGTAGGTGCCACCGCTATGCCAGTTATTCTGCTCCCCAAGCAGTACTGCGCAAGCACTACAGTGTTCCGATTTAAAGGGCACTGTATTAGGGAAATTATAGTAATAATAATTATAATAGCTAGTGAAATTACTGGGAAAATGAAATTTTATGACCTAATCTCACAGAATGTGCTGATGCAGTGTCACACAAAACTTTACATGAGTTTCGAATTACAGTGCAACTGTTACGAGCGGCCGAATCACTTAACATCAGGTGAACGTCACGTCTTAATTGAAGGGTTGAGAATAAAAAGGGTTTAACTGTCAAATTGATAGTTACGAGAAAATCGACTTTAAACTTCAGTGGCGTCATTTTAATGTAGAGTGCTTATAAGGTAATAGAAAAGGTTTATGTAAGTTTCAGTTGCTTGAAAATGTTTTAATTCTATTTTAAAATACTAAATATAGTACTAATTCATACAATTACTGTAAAAATATGATAAAATACAATAAAAGTAATAATGTTTTTATGCTAAGCGAACTGTATTCCTGTGACAGATAAACCGTTATTAGACTCAAAATCTCGAGATTTAACCCTCATTTCGGTATTTTGAGAATGTATTATTGTAGATAATTTCATGCTTGTAGGATTCAGCGATACCCATAAGTCATTTTGTGAAAAAAATCAGTTAAACCCTTTTTGTTCTTACCCCTTCAATTAACATATAAAATGTGTAATAAGGAAATACTTATTGTTAATTTTTAATCAGTTTTGCTATGTGCTTTGTAAAATTTCACCATGTTTAACCATAAAAGATTTAAACTGCTGTTTTGTATTGTTAAACACACGCTTGACGTCTTTCTAAGCCTTGTTCATGTATTTGTGGTAACACGAAAAGAGTTTATCTGTCTATTTAAATCTATCAATTTTAAAACCTCCTTATAACTCTTTTCCTTCAAGCAAAACAAAGAAGTTTTTTTTCCAACTGACTTTAATAAATGTAATCAATGCGGTCGTGTGTTTAAAAAAAATGAAACGTTGTCCGTATGTTGCCTTTTTTTTCCTTTCACGCCAAAACAACTGAAGCGATTTGGATGAAATTCAGCACATAGATTGTTCAGTACTAACAACGTACATTTTTTTTTTTTCGGAAAACAGAGTTTCTGCGAGGTCGGGTGAAACCACGGAGCATCTCTATAGAGTTATAAATCTTTAGATCCTTACCCGGTCTTGACCTCAGTACCACCGAAGTGTAGGTTTCTATCGCCGCTACATTCCAGGATAATTGCATTTTCATAACTATTACAGCTCGTACCGATGAATCTTTCTCCACCATTAGCATCTCTGGTTATAGACTCCGCATAGAAGGCGTATCCGTAAGTGTGAGAGCATGGGATGTCGCCACCGCAGCCCGGCTGTGCGCTGCCGCCATTGGCGTAAAAGTCGAGATCTCCGAGAGGATAGTCATAGCCCAATGAGCCAGCGGTAGCGTGCAATATTTCTACGACACCAGCAGCGTCAGGGCCTAATCGTTGAGGGTGGTGGGTCCAGCCGTAAAGAGAGGGGTCGATAGCTGAAATTATAATGCTTTTCTTGTATTATTAGACAACAATCTACTATATTCAGAAAAAATAATAATAACGCCCAACGATCACATACATAGATCCTAGACCCTAACTAGGATTCCCTGTGTCTAGGGACTACAAGGACCATGGTCCCACAACACCAAGACTCAGAACAAGTATTAGCGCTTTTTTTTCTGTGCACAAATACTTGTCCTGTCGCGGGAATCGAACCCGCTACCTCCGGGTTGAGCCGACCTTCTTAACCACCACATCACATAGGCTATCAAAATAAATGCAAGCGTGGATTATTGCCACGAAAATGTATATTCTTTCCGAAACGCCCAAACAGTTTTTTGCTACATTCATGCTGAACGGAATTCGATGAAATTTTAACCAAATTGCTTAGAAACACGAAAATGGTAGGAGCAGAGAGAGAAGATTTGAAGCGTAAAATTATTAAGCCGGGGGCATACCATAGGCTTAATAATTTTCATAGGACATGTAGCCTAGTATCACACTAATCACACTCACATTCTAAATACAAAAGTTTGTGTGTGTTGGTCTCTAACGGATTGCAATGAAATTTGAAATGGTGATAGCTGATACATTGGGTAAACACATCTACTATATAAAAATAAGTCGGGTTTTCCTTCCTGACGCTATAACTCCAGAACGCACGAACCGATTTCCACGGTTTTGCATTCGTTGGAAAGGTCTCGGGCTCCGTGAGGTTTATAGCAAAGAAAATTCAGGAAAAATTCAGGACAAACCAACATTTTAAGTAGATGGCGCCGGTGCGTGATACATTGTTTGACAGCTACTGCTACATAAAACGAAGCCATCTGGTGGCGAAACGGAGTTGCCGGATTTGCTAGTACTTTATAAACGCGTTCGGTAGTAGGTATCTGGATTTAGCTGAGATTAAGTCGAAGCAAGCAACTTCAGCTAACTCACCAATAATATGAGGGATGGGTACGTCGGCATTTCTAGCAGCAATGCCGGCGATGTGTCCACCGAGGCCGACGCCAACGATGCGTACGTTGCTTATGTCATATCCAAATACTCCGTTGAGAATGTTGAGAAAGTCAGCAATGATTTGGCCAACTTGCGGCGCGTTGCCTAAACCCTCGGTGTACATAGTAGCGCCATTACTCCAGTCGACGGCAACAAGGTTTACGTCTTCGGCAGCTAGGTGAGCTGTAGATAAAAACAAACTTTAAAAAAACGTTGGCAACAAGACGCGTACACAAGTATGGGAACTTTGGATTAGTTATTCCAATTTTTGACATTTTTTACCCGACTATAGAAGCAGAAGGGAGGAAGTGTTATTATTTTCCCCGATATGTATAAATATATTAATCTGATCCTTGATAATAATAATAAATATAATAATATGTGTGGACATCTCACACAACGCCATCTAGCCCCAAACTAAGCAAATTGTGCTATGGGAACCAGATAACTGATACAATACTTAGATACTTTTTTGTTTGTAAATACATACATAGAATACAATATGACACCCAGACACAGAACAAACACCTATGTTCATCACACAAATGTTTGTCCTGAGTGAGAATCGAATCCCACGACCCACAGTTCAGAAGGCAGGGCTACTACCAATTATTGAGCTATCGGGCCAGTCAATAACTTATAATAATAATTTAATTTATTTTTTCTTTTTTCTTTTCGTTTATAATTTCTATAAACTACATATCATATGACAAATGAGATATTGTTAGAAGTTCTTGATCATCCTTTTCTTCATCATTGGATCGCCCGCTGGTTCTAGGTTATTTACGTCATATTAAATTGAATGAAGAGTCTTCTAGATAATAAAATGTCATAAACTTAAAGATACATTTTACTGACGGCATCATCACACTAATATTATAAAAGCGAAAGTTTGTATGTGTGTATGTGTGTATATTTGTTACTCTCTCACGCTCAAACGGCTGAATGGATTCGGATGAAATTCGGTTCCAAGATAGCTTATACACTAGATAGAAATACGCTACATTTTATCCTGGAAAAGTGAAATTTTCCCGTGGGATGAGTAAATAATTATAATACTTTTTATCTGCGGGTGAAACCGCGGGGCGCAACTAGTCACATCACATCACACTTCACACTAATATTATAAGGGCGAAAGTTTGTATGTGTGTTACTCCTTTACGCTCAAACTGCTGAATGGATTTGGTTTGAATTCGGTACCAAGATAGCTTATACACTGGAGTAACATATAGGCTACATTTTAGCCCGGAAAAGTGAAAGTTTCCCGTGGGATGAGCAAATAATTAAAATACTTTTTATCCGCGGGTGAAACCGCGGGACGCAAATAGTTAAAAATATATATTTTAATTTATGACATTTTATTATCTGGAAGACGCTTTTGAACGATTAGAATGATTGGTAGAGGGTTAGCCAACCCAGGTAGCAAATATATGGTATAATGGTTTTAAAATGATAGTTTTAGTACGAACTTAGGTAAGTACTTACCAGGAACAACGAAAGCATTGAAATTTCCGCCAACAGACTCGCCGTCACTATGTATGGTTATGACGGTGCGCCGCGAGATGGAGAAACTTGACATCATGATAGAATCCACAGTAGCAAACAGTGGCTGGCTTATTGTAGGGCTCGCCCTAAATCATAGTAATCAGTAAGTAATGACCATGTGCACTAAAGATTGACAGCTCCTAAGTTCGCATTTATCCCTCTATGACGTACCTACTTATCGACTGCAACGCATTTGGGTACGTCAATCTTTAGTGTAGACAGGCATAAAAGTATTTTAAATATATTTTTTTTATGTTATTGAATGATGTGACGAGCTAGTCGTTCACCTGATGTTAAGTGACACGGCCACCCATAACAGAACAGTGTCACTCGGAACTCCAACATGTAAAGTTTCGTGTGACTGCTGCACTGCGCACATCATCCTGAGACATCAGCACAGTCTGGTAAGATTACTCGACTGTGAGATCAGATCATAAAGTCTCATTTGCCCAGTAAGTATCAAGATGCTTGACAGTGTGGTGATAATGGAAAGATAATGGCCCCCTCCCGATAGTCCCTATCTCCTTAATCATAACAAACGTTCGTAAGTAGCGTTTTATCGGGGAGGTCAATGTTCCAGTGGACATCTTTCAGATGATGATGTGACGTGTTTTGATTCCCATAAGTAACTGTTAATAAAACCTTTAAATATTCTTTGGATATCAGGAAAACTTTTTTAGTCAGTACTGAAAATGCTGGGAGGGAATATTTAGGATAGGAAGTATTTTAGTAAATTTATAATTCCTTGCCAGTGTAGACGGTAGTTTAGTGGAAATTTCTAGAGCAAAACTATCTGGGTTTGAGGACCTGAGGACTTATAGCTTTGTCATGAAAGAAAAGCCCACTAATCATTGTTCCACATCGTTTTCTCATCTTTGAATAATCACGTACCTACTGTCCGCTAATCAAAATGGTGCGGTTTGGTACACGTGTGCTCGGATTTTTGTGATTCTTCGACATGCTAGTTTTCGCACGATGTTTTCCTTCACTATTGTAAAAGATAGTGCTGACTGCACTTGTAGTTGAAAAGTTATTGGCGCATGGTCAAGCAGTGCTCAGAAAAGTGTGCGTTATTAAGCCAACTCAGTGTCTACTCAGATTGGAAAAAACAAGCGCGAAATAACGCGTGGCAGTCCGCGCCCCGCAGCCGCTGTTCCAACCTAGTTGTGTTCGTACTTGGTTGAAACTTTCTTAATCTATGTATCACTGGCACCCGCTATTAAGTTCTCCTTACCTTGTATATAAGTGGAAAATTACATCCGTGGGCCCAAGATTAAAACCCGACGCTGAAACCAACAACATAAAATTAGATACAAACACCAAAGCGCTACATAACAATTTACAATTAAAAGATTTGCATGCCTTGTGTCCGAGTTTTCTTTAATTTAACAACCACTTAACTGTTTCATCGATTACTGGTGGTAAAAGATAATAAAGTAGGCCTACCTGCTACAGCAGTTAAAAGTAACAACATGCACTTCACAAAAACGCCCATTTTGACTTCTAAGTAACTGCCCGCTATCCAACCATGGATCGACTTTATATTAACAAAATATCGTATCTATTGTATAGATAGGATATACTTATATTCAATTTCTTCGAAAAAACTAATAATTAACATAGATAATTATTGATTTACTGCTAAAGATTTGCTTCATGTTTTAATTAAATTACTGATACAGACTGATATTGTTCACTGTGTAGGTTTTTAATGGAAAATCTAGAGCATTTCATTATCTACCTACAGTCCTACCACTGAAGGATAATTTTCAAAATAAATTTAACAATTACAAGGTGCGTTTTTGACCAATAGATTGCTTATTAGGTAAATTATTAAAAGTTTAAACTTTATTAGATCAATTTCCTGAGGAATAGGTTGATCAAACAAGTACGCTATAAAAACTGTCCTTAGTTTACCCTAGAAATATTAAAAGGTATCTCATTTACCTATACCTAGTAGTTACCAACCGTTAAACCTCCAGTACAACAGATTATACAAACCGACTGGGACAATGATACTCGTAGGTACGTCCCAAAGTTTGAGTTGGTATCTACATATTGTTATTGGGCGGCGCCTTCAGATGGGTATTAGTTTTTTAGTCATTTGCTAAAATGATATTAATCTACGAAGTGAAATCAATCGAAATCTACGTATGTATTATGATTGCGCAAGCAAATAAGTGCAATTTTAGTATATTAGGCAGCAAATATTATTTTTCGACAGTTTATTCAAGACCTCGTATCGAAATGATAAACATCAATATCAGCCGATGAGGATTATTGCGATAACGTCACCGTTATCATTGTAATTATATATATTTTTAAGTATAGCTGTAGCACTCTTATAACAAACAGCCTCGATATACCTAACGCATGAAATAACACAGATAAACAAATATCATAAGAAGAAACATTCGTGTATCATGAACGGTACAAAATGATCGATCATTCTTAACCGTGTAATTAACATTCCTTAACGGTGACAGATTAATAATAATGTAGTACTTATATCTGTGGATTAAGTTGATATAGCTAAGTATGCTAATAATATAATATCCCTAAGTAATAAGTCTACTGAGTATATAATAAGGCTACGAGTGATAATACACACACATAGCGAGTTTACCACTGGAGTTCATTGAGCAGTGAAATTAATAGGTGTTCCTTCCCTACATGAACTCATGAACAACCACAAAGCAGTGTGTGCAGTAAAAGTCTATACTGATACATACAATCTTAGTTATTTTATTTCCTGCTAAATGACCCGATAGGTAGATATTGATGTACCGATGATACAAAAATCCCATAGAAAGGAGAACGTTCAGTTTTCCAGAATTTGAAAATGATCTAGGTGTTTTTCATTCCATAAATACCCGATTATATACTCGTAGTTCGAACTATTTAGATATAAAAATAGTTAGATCGGTCCTGCACATCGTTCTCAAGATATGCGCTTACATACGAAAAGCGTTTTCACACTATGATTATAAAGGCGAAAGTTTGTATGTGTGCTTGTGTGTATGTTTGTTACTCCTTCACGCTCAAACGGCTGAATGGATTTGGATGAAATTCAGTGCCAAGATAGCTTATACACTGGATTGACATATAGGCTACATTTTATCCCGGAAAAGTGAAATTTTCCCGTGGGATGAGGAAATTATTAAAATACTTTTTATCCGCGAGTGAAACCGCGGGGCACAACTAGTATTTATATATATATATATATATATATATATTATATATATATATATATATATATATATATATATATATATAAATAAATCAAAACAAAGGTCAGACGAATGAATTTCAGTTTCAATATCTTTGTGCATTGTTTATTTTTTCTATCGCTAATTAGTTTTAACATCATCAGTAAAAAATCCACGCACCTTGGCAACATTCAGTATTTAAATAAAAGGGCAAATCCATTCAATTAAGTATTCATTCTTTCAGGGTTCAGATTATTATGGAATCCTACCTGCAACTGCAGCAGACAGAAGAAACACACACTTCGCTAGAACCATTTTATCAAATTAGTGCAAACATGGACTATCAATAACCAAGGACTTTATACTAAATTATTTTATCAAAGATATAACTACTTATATTCTTTCGTAGAAAATAGTAATCCTGACTAAGATTAACGTGTCATAAATCCGCCAAAGTGATATTGCTGTTTACGTGTCGCCATTTAATATGAACTAAGTAAATGCCTTACGACATCTAATGAGGCCCAAATTACTTATGAGCTGGCGACACTTTGTCTCCAGCCCATAAGTCGTACTTAAGTTATATTATTTAATGCTTGTTTAATTTTGCAACTACCTAATTAATAACTCAACAAAAAATCATCTAAGTATTCTATCAGTTATATGGTTCCAGTAGTACAAGCTTTGCTTTATTTGGGACTAAATGGCGCTGTGTGAAAGATCCACAAATTTTTATTTATCTATTTATACATACATAGTTTAAGAACTTATTCATTCCATGATTAAGTCATTTTTATGTAGATTTTACGTAAGCTTCTGATACAGTTGAAATCGCTTATTAACACTCAAACAATCCTATCGCTCATAATAGCATATCACATCCTGTGTGGTGTAATTAATATAAACGTAAGAGATATCGTGCAATATAATCTATACTAAAAATGATATCATTATTATAGTAGGTATACTTAGGATAAAACTATAACAACTACATTCTGTAAAGTCTGCATCAACTTACGGGAGTTTTTTTAGTAGATTCTTTATATATTAGGTCTTTACCTATGAAATTGCCGTTTTGTTTGAAAAAAGTTAAAGTATTTTTTTTCGAACTTATTTATTTCTTTTATTCAAAGTAATCACCCCTGCAATCAATGCATCTTTGCCAACGCTGTGGCAGTTTATGGATGCCCTTCTTGAAAAAATTAGCAGGACGGGAGACAACAAACTCTTCAAAGGCGTTTTGTACTGCCTCTCGGGAATTGAATTTTTTTCCCGCTAAAAAGTTGTCCAAATTTTGGAAAAAGTAATAGTCGATAGGCGCAAGATCTGGTGAGTATGGCGGATGAGGGAGAGCTTCCAAACCCAACTCATGCAGCTTAGAGACGGTCTGTTGTGCAGTATGGGGTCACGCGTTGTCGTGAAGTAGTAGTGGAGACGACCGATTGACCAAAGCTGGTTGCAGACGTGCGAGTTTCGCCATCATTGTGGTCAGTTCTTCAATGTACACATCTGTATTAATGCTCTCGCCGTTTTGTAAAAAGCTATGATGAATCACACCAGCACTAGACCACCAAACTGTGACCATCACCTTTCTAGGGGTCATTTTTCGTTTTGCACATTGCTTTGGTACCGAACCAGGATCTAACCAACTTGCTGAGCGCTTTCGATTGTCAAAAAGAATCCATTTTTCGTCGCACGTAACAATTCGGTTCAAAATTCCTTCATTTCTATGCCTGTTAAGCAGCGCAAGGCAAGTCTCGACGCGTACGTTGCGCTGGCGATCGTTAAGTTCGTGGGGCACCCATCTATCAAGCTTTTTTATCTTGCCAATCTGTCGCAAATGGACCAATATTGTTTTGATGCTAACATCAAAAGCTGCTGCCAGCTCAGCTGTAGATTGAGATTCATCAGCATCCACAATCGCCTTTAATTCATCATTGTTGACCAAAGTTTCCGGACGACCACGAGGTTCATTTTTCAAGCCAAAATTCCCAGAACGGAACCGAGCAAACCAATAGCGGGTTGTACGTTCGTTTGTACAGTTCTCTCCGTAAACGTCGTTGATGTTACGTGTCGTTTGTGCCGCGTTGGTGCCACGACAGAACTCATATTCCATAATTACACGAAATTTCAAAGTATCCATTATGAGGAAAAATGTTGAAATGTAATGAAAATACAACGCTAATCAATAAACAAAAGACTTATATTGTAAATAGAATGTCATATTTTTAAAACAAAATTAATTTGAATTTAGAATTCATAGCCAATCAAAACTTTTTTTTCTTTGAAAAAGTCTGTACTGCAATACGGCAATTTCATAGGTAAAGACCTATTATTATATAAGTACTATTATGACTTTATTTCTGTTCTGGTATTTGAATCAATAAATACTTTTAAGAATGAATTGTCTGTTTGGATAAAAATTTTTATTTCCCAATATAGAATATGATGCTGAGATGCATTATTTGTTTGCATTTAAAATTAATTCATCCAAACAGGAGCTATAATGAAATGCAAAGATACTTAGGCGTTTATAACACGGCACCGCGCACCGCCGCGGCAGACGTACACCGCCCGACCACGTATTCGAGCGGTTCTCTCGCCGCCACCGCCCCTCCGCGCGGTCGGCGAGCGCGGGCGCGCGGCGCTTCACACACGGAGTGCCGCGTAACCGCGCGCAACATTGTCGGAGGGCATGTTACAGCTAAAAAAAAGAATTGATTGCGATGTCGAAAAGTTAACCCATCCGCGCGAACAAGCAAGTAGACCGCCTCACCGTGCAGTGCATCGTTACAAAATCCGCTTAACCACCTCCGCAAACCGCGGAAGACAGAGTCTGAGTAGACTGTTCAATTTTAGCCATACATTTCACTCTTTAGGCAACACTGAGATGTTTCCGCGGTAAGACTGGTATATTGCGTGTGCCTGTAGGTAGGTGTACCTATATTGTAATGTGATCTAAGAATAAGAACATAATATAGGTACTTAACAATTATTTTTATCTTTTTGTTACGTTACATCACATTTTTAATTGATAATGTGGATCTTGGGCTTAGCTGCTGAGCCCCTTGTTTCGATATTGAGATTATTACTGACTAGCTGACCCGCCCCGGCTTCGCACGGGTTAATTATTTTATGCCTTATTCGGCGCCCTTCGGCCCCTCTTTTGCATCTTCACACTTCTACACAAGTCCTTATCTATTCGTTCCCCCCATCTTTTCCCTTCTCTCATTTTTAAATCATCCATTTTTATGCTAACTTAATTATTTGCTATTCTCCGGTCGTTAATGCGGTGCAGCACGCAGTGGTGTAGTGTAGAAACCAAATCTAAAAATACCTATAACTTCTTTTTGGGTAGTCTAGTCTAGTCTAGAAACAGACGTAATCTGCTCAGAACTTCAAAGATTGCTATATTTACAATTCTAAGCAGGTTCAGAATGTAATTCCATCCAGTAGGTGGGTTTTTGGGTGATGAATGTTCCTACATACAGACAAAAATTTAAAATCTATATTTCAGGTACTATTTAGGTACCGACGTCACCTACGTTATAATTTTATTATACGTATAGATAGATTAATAAAATATATTAGTTATGTATTATTAACCACGTTTATTATAATTTATAGGAAACATTCGTTTTGTAGCTATGTACAAATCAACATCCTTTGTTTGCTTGTGCCTCACAGGTTTTAGCTTGGGTATGTTTTTTATGTTCATGTGTTTCTATTATTTTGTATGTTTGGTAGAGTTTTACTTACTTTGATAACGTTATGATTATAATTTTTATTACTGCTAAACTTTGACGTCAAAAACGCGAGAGTGGTTTTCTAGGTGGTTCTTAGCTCAGTTACATTTTAATTTACCTACTTATACATACCTATGTATAGATTACCTAACGTTGAAATATTTAGATTGTAAGATGCTATCGTGCAATACGTTTATCGAAATTTTACATTTTGTGTAATCTGAAATTTGCTTGTAGGTCTACTGATAAAACTTATTTTTATTTAATAACATATTAATTATCTATTCTAATTTGCAATTCTAGAAATATTTTAAGACTGCCCACTATATTAAGTATGTCACGGCAGATAATATTAGATTAAATACAATTGTATTGGATTCTAGTTAGCATGGCATTTTCCTTTATACAAAATATAAGCATTCTTTTTAATTTACTTATGTACTAATATTAATTGTTGAGAAACCACATAACCTTTTTAACTTTTCAGCATTTCCAAGCACTGTGATTCACCAGCTCGGCGATGGTCCTCGTTTCCAATACGCAACGGATTCTAAAGGAAACCACCGCTTGGTGGACTTGGCACTGACTACTGAAAATATACTTGACTTCGCTAGATACGACCCCACTCGGTCTAACGTCTACCATTTGTTTACCAGGTATTAAAGGGACGCGGGATAATCTTAAAAGGCGCTTGTAAAAATAAGACTGCTATAGAACAATATGCGTATAGTATAAAACTCAAAGGTGACTAATTGACTGACTGACTGACATAGTGATCTATCAACGCACACCCCAAACCACTGGACGGATCGGGCTGATATTTGACATGCAGGTAGATGTTATGACGTAGGCATCCGCTAAGAAAGGATTTTTCGAAATTCCACCCTTAAGATGGTGAAATGGGTGGTTGAATTATTTTCCCATACGGCACGCCGCGGGCGAAGCTGCGGGCAGAAGCTCGTATGTGCATAATGTAGCGCCCATAGTGAAGTATGACTAGCAGTTCATAATCTATCGGTAAAGTTAAGCAACGTTCACTGCGCTACAAAATGTGGTTATTACAAATGAACGCTACCATACTTCGGAAGGTACGTCCCGGCTGTTGTTAAAAGACAATAATTTTTAAGTCAAACCTAGCCTTGGGCATATTATTATCTTGTTGCATTGCAATCAAAGTACCATATACAATTGTAGTATTTTGTATTTATTTATTGGTGGTAGGACTTTTCTGCAAAGTTCATCTAAGTAGGTACCATCGCTTTGCCAGTTATTCTGCCGCCAAGCAATAGTGTGCAAGCACTACTGTGTTCCGGATTGAAGGGCACTGTAGCTAGTAAAATTACTAGGCAAATGAGACTTTATGATCTGAACTCACAGTTGAGTAATCTTATTACCAGACTGTGCTAATGTCTCAGGATGATATGCGCAATGCAGAGTTGCGCGAAACTTTATATTTTAGAGTTCCGAGTGACACGGTTCTGTTATGGGTGGCCGTTTTGCTTAATACCAACTGACTAACTTGTCACATCATTCACTAACATAAAAAAAAAGTTCCGTGAATACCCTGTAGGGCTGACCACTTGCCTGCACGAGAAAAAGAAGAAAAATGAGTAGAGTATGAAAATATCTTACTTATATTTTAATCCATTTATGTGTAGGGACAATCCCACCGTGAGCCAGCCCCTGCTGATTAACGTTCCTGGCCTTCTCCAGATAACTAACTACCAGAACAATAGAAGAACGGTTGTTCTTATTCACGGATGGTTAGAATCTGCTACATCTGACTTCAACGGTGTCCTTATTCCAGGTAATCACTTGATATTCAAACATGACAAAGAAATACTAGATAGTATTTCGTTTGCACCAAAATACACTCTAAACTAATAGACATATAAAGCAATATATATTTTTAACAGCATTCCTCGAAGCTGAAGACTTGAATATAATCGTGGTTGACTGGAGTGTAGGAGCCAGTTCTATCGATTACCGTACTGTCATACGCAATACGGTAGCGTCAGGCCAGGCTGTAGCCGCGTTTATTAACTGGCTGAATCAGGAGACAGCATCCAGTGCAGTTCAGTACCATATCGTGGGACATGGATTTGGTGGTCACCAAGCTGGTATTGTTGGCAGGCATGTGCAGGGTGACGTGGCTTATATTACTGGTAAGTGTTTATTAATGTAAATATTCAATTCCTGTATGAGCTGTGGGGTTTATGGTGTTGCAAGCAAGTTGAACCGTGACAGTAACATCACTGCGGAGTTGAAAGAAATTATAAATTCAAATCGGTTCTACTAAAGACACGTATCTCAGTCAGGTAAACTTCTTTGCTACATAAAATACCTGAAATGATTTTAAACATGCACTATAGTAATGTCTCTGAAAATACATTATGGTTAAGGACCTAGATAATACATATCTACTTGTCCGTTTCTTCACACTCATACTTAAATTTTAGCAGTCACAAACTTGTGCTGAAATGTAGAAGTTCATTAAAATAATGTAGCATGTAGTGTGTATTCATTTACTGTCATACGAGTTTTAATACAATACTCTCCCTTGTTACCAATTTTATTTCTAGTTTATTTTATCTCTTTCGTATTCACACTGTCATTTGTTTTTCAGGTCTGGACCCCGCTCTTATCGGTTGGATAAACCACGTCGACCGTTTCAGCCCTAACGATGGTCTCTACACTGAAGTTATCCATACAAACTATGGAATCAACGGTTACCTCGGTGATCTGGCTCAAGTAGACTTCTATCCCAACGGAGGAATCTCCATGCCTGGGTGCGATTCAAACGCTTGCGATCACGCGCGAAGCTACTTCTACTTCGCGGAGTCTCTCCTAACTGGAGGATTCACTGGAAGGCAGTGCTTGAACTACTTCGCAGCTGTTTTGAATACGTGTGACCTTTTACCGGGAAGACTTCAGATGGGTGGGCTCAGGCCTAAGATCGGGTGAGTTCATATGGTGATAATCGTATTTTCCAGTATCAGCTTGGTGATAAATTTAATCTAATCGTTGGAATTTTTTATTAGTGTTAGACTTCTTCGTTGGTTCTTCTACAGAAGGTTGTGCATCTGTTTTTTTTCGCTTTTATTTTTTACCACGATTTCATCGGATGCAACAATATACACACTCTGTGATTATAGTTTATTTAAAGTGCTAGCGCGCACAATAAATTAATAGGTAGGTAAGGTATCTTCACGTAAGTATAACCAAAGTATTCTTGGTTATATTTCAAGTCACGTACCCGAGATATTTTACGCAATTTTTTATTCTTTGAATGACATGCAAGTACGGAAATAATGATAGACGAAGTTATACTAATTTCAGAAATATACTCTAAATACTATTTTTCAATTTCAGGTCCACTGGAGTCTACCTCTTAGAAACAAACCCTGCCCCGCCCTTCTCTCAAGGATAAAAACACTTTGTACTGCTCATTGTTAATAACATTCATTCATTAGGCAAAATGATATTTATTCATTAAGACTTAAACCTAGCAAATATACAATTTACAGCAATAAATAGGATGTCTGCTTTAAACGCTAAGAGAGCTCTAAAAATATGAAAGCTAATATCTAGAAATGCCATTTTGTACTTATTTTATTAGGAATACATTAAAGACGAGTACTTATTAATCAGTTGGTCTCATGACTCAAGCGTGATTTCGCGGATCTTAAATACAAAATGAAACAAAAAACTATAGTGATGAAAAAAAAGGGTGTGCTCTAAGCCGCATACTGAAGTAAAACTTCTCTAGCTCCACCTATCGGCCGGTATAACTTTGTTTACTGTTAATGACGCCATCTTGACAATAATTGTAAAATATCATTTTACCGGACACACTAACATAATAATACAAATTTTAAGTAATTTTTTACTTTGTTATGTTGACAATGGAGATCTACGTTAAATAGCAACTGTCAACTTCTGTTTGCCTCGTTACGCATTCACCAGGTTACTCCCCAAGTCAAGCGTGCGTAAAGAAGTTTTCAAAACAACTGAGCCGATTTGGATGAAATTTTGCACACAGGTCATTTACACTACCGATATTACAGTAGGCTATTTCTATCCCAGTATAGTCATATAAGTTTCCCAAAGGGCGCATCTAATATCTGATAATAATTTCTACCTATCACAATTGGTTAGGATGTTTTAGGCTCTTGGAACTTCTTTGAGGGGTTTCAACTGATTCTTGGGGCTTAGAAGTGGTTGCTTGCGTTCCGTTTCTGGGTATATCGAGAAGACTGCTAAGGAAAGCCACTCCTTGTTCAGCTGTTTTGTAGACACCTAGTAGAAAACTCTCGGCATCGAAAGTGTCTTTGTCATCTTCTGCGGCAGTTTCTTCTTCAGTTTCTTCTGTGGTCCTGAAATGACATGTTTGAGCAACAAGTTTTTACATAACGTAGTTTTGGTTGTCGACACAGACAAAAATTGATTGAATTCATAAATGGTACACAACAGGTACATGCTTTTTTACTTCGATTCAGTTATTGTGATATAATATAGCCAGTGTACTTTTATTAGCTGAAAAAACGATTTCCTTTAACAAAAGAGGTTAGACCGACCTCCAACCTCCCCTTAAGTTTATAATGACAAAATATTTGGATGGGAGTTTTGGCGGGAAAGCGAAAAATATTGCGTCACCGCATTGTATTATTTTCCTAAACTTGTGTTATTTTCAGTGTTAGTGCATAAAATAGGTGGCATTCTATTCGTTAAGTGCTAGATTACAGGCGTGAGTGTGGGAAAATGGTATAATGATGGTGAAACGTTTCTTTTTGTGTTGTTTCTAAAACTCCATAGAAGCTTCAAGTAAAGTTGCCAACACTTTACTAGCAGTATGACTTTGACTAGACTATGACTTGACTTAATGACTTCGACTGTGACTTGACACATATTTGTGTGAAATATCATTAACTTGATAAATTATCAATTACTTGACACTGGCTAAATACACAAAAGTGTGGAGCCAATACACTAAAAAAAAATATTTGGATGATGTGATCATCTATAAAAATCTTTTAGAGAATAAATAGATTTTTTATAGAGATACACTGAACTGACAGATAGACTGAACCGATTTTGATAAATTTTCTATGGAACAAAACGTAACATTTTATCAAATACAAAAAATCTAATCAGTTTATAAATGAATTTATATATGTGTATCCTAGTAAATAAACGATTGATTATGACGGAGGTAATGAGTATGAGGCATCAAGTAAAAAAAAAGTACAACCAAATTGAGAGCCTCCTCTTTGGAGTCTAATGAAAATAGTTAAAATTCTTCTAAACTACCATAAAACGAGTCCTAGACAAAAAGATAGGCAACTAATAAATATTAAACTGAGTTAAGATAAGCTAGAATAAAGCAACCTAACGGCAATTAAAATATTCAAATGAAATGATAACACTCACGATTCAGGCTCAGCGGGTGGATCTTCCATTTCCATACCACCAGCGGTAGACTTGAAACAACCGATGGGGAATTCCAATTGCGTTTCACCCAATAACTTCGGTTGAAGCTCGAGGCAGCCTCGCAAGCCGTCAGCTGTTGGCGCTAAGTCATGGAACTTGGCGCAAACTTGGGCAAATCGGCCGAACACTTCGAGGCATATTGGTGCTGGGTTTGCTCCTGCGATGAAGATTTGGTAATGAGCTTTATATACGTCTACCTAATATACACATAATTATTAATATTTATGTAGGTAAACTAATCATCAATATGATTGCAGTCATATTTTTTGAGTCAGAACATTCCATTTTGTTTTATTTGAGAGCTAATTTGATAAATTCTTAACGGAATGCAAATTTTTGTGAGTTGATTGTTTAATTAATTCAATAGCTGCTTATTTTCTATCGAACACCGCGAATTTTTATCAGAAAAACATATTTAATATTTTTTTCCAATATAAAGTATTAATAAAACCAACCCGGATGTGCAACTTATTCTTGTGACAATATGTCCTAGTAACCTTAGTACTGATGTCTCAGGATGTCGTGAGCAGTGCATGCAGTATCATGCGAAACTTTATATGTTAGAGTTCCTGTTGTTCCTTTGTAACATTGGAACTGTTATGGGCAGCCGTGTCGTGTAACATCAGGCGAACGACTAGCTCGTCACATCCTTCATTAACACAACAAAAACAAATGGGCAGCGGCATTTTCCTCGGGACATTTAAATCTGCGATCACCAACACCGCCTTCCAAACGTAGTGATTATGGCCGTGTCTCTATGATAAGCGTCCAAAGTAGCATTTTATGAGTGTTCAGCAGTAGACGTCTTATCTTTGTTGATCTGATAGACCTCTACACTCATTTCTTACAGTACCTAAGTAGGAGATGCATGGTGCGTTTGTTTATCGTTACTATTATCGTCGCTTGTTTACTTTAAATGTACGTATGTAGCCGGCTTATTTATAAAGCATCCAGCGTTTTCACCGAGGAGAGCTTTGTGATTGATTTACTTTTGAAGAAAGTATTAACGAGCATAAGAGTTACTAATAAACATAACTTAAATTTAATAATTGCCTAAAATGCCAGGACTTTTTTCGCTTGTGACTCTTTTTATCCGGATCAGTGTAGCTAAACAGGACATTTAAGCAATGATTAAATTGAAGTTACTTTTATAAGTAAATTTTTATGCTCACTACAGTACTACTTTCTTCAAAAGTAAAATTATGTGAAACACAAAGCTTTCCGCGGTGAAAACGCTGGATGCAAATACGTCTACATGATTGGAACCATTATACCTATCGGCGGAGCAACTTTCTTTAGAAATGCAGTTTGCTTTATCGAGTTTCTATTTGATAGGCTCCCGGCCATAAAATACATAGTGAAATCTGCATACTTTAGGTACATATAACGACAGAGCTACCTGACCTTTTAGTTCACATTAAAAAAAATATCTTTTCTGATATTCTAAGAACACCTTTATTAGGTCGGGCAAAACATTTCTTTAGGATTTTTTTATAATTTAGAACTAGGTATATTTAACTGCATTTTTGACGTTATAATTTTCCAGGCAGGCAAAGATTGAACCAACTTTGTTATAAAATGCTGGTATAAATACCTTGTATTTTAGAGTTATGAATCAGGTTCTTCCCGTAAGACACCTTGACTGAGAAACCATCCTCCGGTGACACGTACTTCATGTGGACACATCCTGAAATTTTAGAAGAAAAAGAAATGGCAATAAGATAGAAATTGCTATCACTTTATTATTAGGGTGATCTTAAACGCTTTTTCTTCAATTACTTTTGCTTACATTATAGGAAACTGCGAAAACTACAAGTTACCTACTTTCTCTTGCGCAGAAACAGAACAGGGTGTGTTCTGTTTCTGCGAGTTCCAGCAAGTAATAATACACACAAATAAGGAAAACAAAATAAATGCATTACCGTCCTGAATATTGGGCTACTTAAATTAGGTGCAACGCATACAATATGTCAGAACAATATACCTTGCGAAAGTAAGAGATAAGAATATAGACTTGAGTGACCAGGAGAGGGCCGTTTTTGAGTGATGAGGACGGGTCTTGGCACGTCCTCATCACTCAAAAACGAGCCACGGCTCATCTTCGTTTAATTCGTATCATCACGACATTATGGGAATATCCAGAAAATAGCTTGTCCTCGGTACATTAAAATCAGCGATCACCAAGCCAAGCGTAGTATTTATGGCAAATCACCTCTATGATAAGTGTCCAATGTCGATTTTATGGGGGAGGCCATGCTCAGCAGTTGACGTCTTCCGAATGATGATGTGATGTGATGTGAAGTGTTTTGTGCTTGTATGATATTATGCGGGTTTCGGTTTTGACATTATGAGGCGAGCCAAAATGCAAGTCGGTCAAACATTAGGTGGCCTGCCAGCCAGTCATAAAAATATGGGCAAAACGTAGCAATATGACAATGCACTGTAGAGAGAAAATGTTGCACCAAAGATCACATTGCTACTAGCTCACACTTTTAGAATTTGGATTAATTGGAAGATGGCAAAGTGGGTAGAAGAAAAAACTCAAGCAGAAATTTCTGGCAACATGTATATAATAATGCCCAAAGTATGTGATTATATTTTTATGTTTTAATACATTTTTTTTTGTGTTTTCGTATTTGTTCTGACACTATGGGTTCCGACTGAAAATCAGTACCTATTAAGGTCACATGCTAACCTTAATTCCATGCTGAGTCGGGACCTAGGTAATGATATCACAACACTTCATTGTTAATTTTTCTTTTGTGTGCTTCATCTATTTATTACTCACTAGTTGCGCCCCGCAGTTTCACCCGCGGATAAAAAGTATTTTAATTATTTGCTCATTCCACGGGAAAATTTTACTTTTCCGGGATAAAATGTAGCCTATATGTTAATCCAATGTATAAGCTATCTTGGTACCCAATTTCATCTAAATCCATTCAGTCGTTTGAGCGTGAAGGAGTAACAAACATATACACATACAAACTTTCGCCTTTATAATATTAGTGTGATATGTATTATAATGTAAGTAATGTTGTGTGATGTCTTGGACGAATGTCACCACACTTATTCTATTGAAAGAAAGAATTCTTTCAACAGAATAAGTGTGGATGATATTTTTAATTATAGCATTTACCTGGTCCTCCAAGATCAACAATGGTGATGTTGAAGTCTACACAGCAGACGCATGCAGGCCCCTTGCACATGCAGTTCCGGTTTGGCTGATCAGCTCGCCGTTCTGGAACTTCTATCAATTTCTTGCCATCGTCAAAGTCGAAGTAATCTGAATAGGGTAAGAATAAAATATGAATTACTAGCTGCTGCAGCTTCTACTGAGTAGTACTTAGATTAGTGACTGCTACAATTTTTTAAACTACATGTCTAGCTATTTACAACTGAACGCTACCACGCTTCGGAGGGCACGGACACTCTCTTTACATGTCTTTACCGTATAACACTTCTGCCCGTATGCACTAAAGTTTGACCGCTTTTAAGTTCGCATTTATTCTTCAGTGGCATATCCAAATCCATTGCAGTAGGTATGTGATAGAGATATATGTACGAACGAAAGAGCTATCAAAATTTAGCGAAGACGGGTATTAATATATAGTACCTGATAATTTTATTTTGTGTTAATGTTAAAATCAGGTGAAATCCTTTTTTTAGATGACTCAGTGGTTAGGATGGAACAAGAGAAGAAAGCATCGCCATTCGTACAAACGCTTAACTCAAGTCGTATAACTCGTGTTAGTAGAAAATCTGAAGGACAAATAGTGCTGGTCATCTGCGATGCAATAATTAGTTCTCCTTCCTCTTATATTAAATATCCAGCTAATTATTATATTATGACTAACGATTATTTGTAATGTGTATGTTCTTTCAGCTGGTGATGTGTGTGAAGGTGATTGATTGCAACTTATATAAACACTTTGTGTGGATTTGACAGTTTCAATACGTAGTTTATGTCCTATGACAATTTCCAAATTAAGAATGAAGTATTTCTTGTTGTATTGCAATCAAAGTTCCGTGTTCATACAACTGTCAATTCATAAGTCAACATGCCGACTCGTTAATGACGTGCGTCAATTGTTTTTTCTTGTCCAAATATTGTGCCCGCTTTCGCGAAGGCGTGCATTTTCTACTTTCACTGGTGCGTGTGCGCATTTTGTCCATTACGGTTGAATGTAACGGAGTTCTTTGTCCGGTCTTGTGTTATGTAAGTTAGCAAGAGATATTGAGTAACGTTACGTGTTATGAGATCACGAGCAAAGATTAATTTACACTTTTATGAAATTAATAATTTTTTTTTTTTTTAAATGGACATCTCACACAACGCCATCTAGCCCCAAACTAAGCAAAGCTTGTCCTATGGGAACCAGATAACTGATACAATACTTAGATACTTTTTGTTTGTAAATACATACATAGAATACAATATAACACCCAGACACAGAACAAACATCGATGTTCATCACACAAATGTTTGTCCTGGGTGGGAATCGAACCCACAACCCGCAGTTCAGAAGGCAGAGTCACTACCAACTGAGCTATCGGGCCAGTCAGACAGTTTAACTTGTTTGTACATAATTATATTAGACAAACTAACCTTTATGCCACATACAACGCAACTACAAATTCCAACAGACTACTAAAGAGAGCCTTACACTGTCTTTTTATTTTATTGAATAATACATCCTGGACTCTAACTAGGATTCCCTGTATATACTGAGGAACTACGAGGACCATGGTTCCACAACCAGCTAGACTCAGAACACGCTTGTTCATGTGCAAAGATTTTTTCATATGCCCCAAATATACTTTTCCTGCCGCGGGAATCGAACTCTTTTCAAGTTGAATTATTTTTTAAATTAATGATCCGAGTTCTCTGGACCAATTTTTGTGATTATTTTATTCGATCGAGTTGGCTTCATTGGTAGTAGGTACAAGTTTTATTTACAGTATTTAGTAAATCAATAATTTATTGTGTCGGTAACAACTTTGGCGTGGTGCTAATATTAATCAAAAGTCTAGAGCCAAAGTTTTTGATTACTTGAGGAATAGAACATTCACAAAACAAAAAGAATAGTCTACTCCAGTCTTCAACTAAAGTAACTATTTTATATAATTTACATTTGATTTGAAATAATTATCTCTGCGACCAAAAAATGTATCCAATTAATATTCATCGTCAATCGGATATGCAAAATTCACAACCTTTATTGACTCGCTTTCTAATGAAGTAGGTACTTAGTACCTTTGTTTGTAAAAGCAATCGGTAATTACTCACCTAAAATGTTAGCGCAGTAAGCAACGGCAATCACCGCAACGACCAGCGAAAGTGCCAGTTTGACCGACATGTTGACCTGTCTTCTGAATCAATTAAAATTAAACAAATCGATTTATGAATTTTAAATTCACGCGCAATTTATAAAGGAGAAAGACGAGTATGTTGGAAAGAGGCGATCGTGGCCACCGCCGAGCCGACACTGCTCCTTTCTTCAGATCTCGCTGTCTCCGTTTCACCTCGCTTACAATAGAAGGTGAAATTTAAATAAAGCATAACGCATGCAGCTATAATATAAAATGACATGCATCGGTGCAATGCACCGAGAAAGCGTACTTTAATTTTTAATATACAGACGTTAATATACAGACACGTCGAACATTGCAATAAAATATTAAAACGTAATAAATCACGTATATGTACGGCAGCCGGTCAGGAATAGTTCGTGGTCGTAGTTTTTCATTATGCCATATTTATTAAATGTTTTTAGCCTTCTCCAGTAAGCACTGCTGTCGTACACCAACTTTACCTTCCTTATACCTAAAACAGGACACATTTTTTTCTCAGTTCTAAAGTTCGCACTTATCTCTCTAGGACGTATCCAAATGCGTTGAAGAAGGTACGTTAAAGATAGGTGCGCGTTTAGTGCAGACGGGCTTTACCTACTTTATCAGTTTATTCAGCTCGGACGTGACCTAGCAAAATTTTATCGTAAATCCAAAATGATGTAAAAATTTGTTAAGATTTACATACTATTGTACCATTCTGGTTCTATACTCTACTATTTGATTTGCATATTATTGGATTTGTAAACAAATGCCATTCGCAATTCGGATTCGAACGCAAATGCAGCACCACCATTCTATAGAGCTGCATTATTTATTTTGGCAATTTTTATCACAGTTTTGGCAGCGTCATGTTAAAAAACAAACAATAAACTGCATCTTTTAGTACGGAACGTATGTAAGGTGGCAATTGAGCTTTGGTGTGGGCGAGCTAAAAGATAATTTTCTTAGCTAACAAGTTGTAGGGTTACCCCTACGCCATAGTGCTTAGTAGCACACTTTTCTTAATGAATAGTTTCAGTTTTTTTATGATATTTTTACGGTTTTTGGTTTTTCATTTTATTTCTTCTGTAAAACATAATCTGAACGTTCCTTGCAGGCTCCTGAAATGTTCCAAAACACTTTAATAATACCTTTTTGTTTTCTTGGTTATTATGAATAAAATGTTGTACTCTAAAATTGTACTTAAAGCCTTTGGTATGGGTTATTTTGGCAGTGGATCGGTAGATATAGATCACAGGAACATCTTACGTGTCGTTTCCCTAAGTTTTTCCCTAAATTACGGGTGTTTCAGGAAGAAATAACTTTTTCATATTACCTCACAGATCTTCACCAAATTTACACTGGTATTGAAGCTGATTTTATTATGGCTTTTCATTGCATTTTTGTAGTGATTCTTCCAGTAGGAGCACTAAAAATAACGATTTTAATGTTTGTTTACTTTTTGGACAGATGTCATCTATTGACTTTTCTAATTCCCTGAAAGAGGTTCTTACCATAAGTTTTCATGAATTTACGACATTTTAAGGTTAGGTTGTTTAGGATTTTGTATTAGTCTTTGTTCATCGACCTATTTTAATGCTAGCTGATATTAAATTGTGACAGGATTTCAAAATTTAGTTCTCTCGATTTTCAAGGATTTTGTCTGTTGTTTTGGTGACGGCGTGAGGCTTGATAAAACTGAAAATAGCGACGCGAGGGCAGTCTTCCTCTGGACTTCACCACTAAATTATATTCTGTACATAACTATATTCTTTAATCTGAACAGTGTAACTGAAGTGTACTTGGTGCTGCCGTGCAAGTGGCACTCTGTGTGGCCACGGATAGGCAGTTTTCCGTCCTAAGTTCCTCTCCGCTTCGCCTATCTATTCGTGACGGTTGCGGACCACCCCTGTTTAAACCAGGCCTTAAGCGGTGGCAATCTCCGCCGGTGACGGCGGCCTGCAGTGGATTTGGCGTGAACAGTTGATAAGACCTTTTCATTAGCAGGTGGCTTTCTGTGACGGCTGCCCGCCGTGTTGCTAAGCTCGGCACAAGCAGCGGTCATTCGCTGCGCCTCTGGACGTCTCCCTGCGGCTACATCGACTCCAGGGTGTGCTTCGGGGCCATACTTTGCTTCATCATCTTCAACTTCAAGTCAAGTCAACTTCCTGTCATCGCTTCTTCATCTCCAACTCGGTTACGTTACATTATATATATATTTTAGGAATTTAATTTAAAATTCAGGGCATACCATAAATAGGGGCTTATGTAAATAAATGTATATAATCTATGTAAATAATAATGTTTTCTTTTAACTGTAGGCAACACTACAGTTTGGCGCCCTTCTGGCCGAGCCCACCCCCCCGCCCCTCAAAATTCTAAAACAAACTTACACAAGTCGCGCTCTTTTCGGATTACCTTTTGGCCTCATTTTTTTCTCTCTTTTAATTAATAAAGCTCTATCTTACAGACCTATCTTTTTAGGTATTTACTCTGTAAATACATAGGTATACTAATTCTGTACCGTTCTCTATAATGTTGTCATAAGGCTATGATTAAATAAATTTATAGATATATTTATTCTGTATAGCTATAGTTGAGTATGTATATATATTAATACTTCTTGTATGTTTATAGCCTGAGCCTCTGAAGGTGCCTGGTTGCTAACGAGGAGAACTTTTTGGTGTTGCGGCTCAACGCAGCTCAGTTTCAACGCAGCTTGGAGATCGACACTTCGATCCAGTTTTTACCGAGTAAGCCGCCAGCAGTCTGATATGGCAGTTATGTGTGCTGCTTGCGGTATGTTTTTTTTTTTCTTAAACTTAACCAAAGACACAACATGTCAAAAGTGCATGCTATGTTTCATATTTCTAAATTTACAATATTTTTTTTAAAGTTATGTTTATACTTCTATATTGTTTTCACCTTAATGTTCAGTTCTTGGGCTAAAGCTTAGGTCTCTTCTAGACTCTAGCTTTTATTGCTTAGCGGTTAGTCGTTGTAATGCAGGCGGTTTTGACATGAAAGGGTTGTAGTAGCCATTGATAGTGAGCTACAAACTAAGTAACACTACAAAGTTATGTAAATCTTATTAAAACACGCTTGTCCAACCGTAGGTGTTGAGCAGCTACCGATTGCTAGTGCAATGCAATCCATAAATATCAAATGATACATCAAATACATCAAAAGCTAGTCTTTGTAGTTCGTTCTTCATCCATGTTGATATTCACCCGGTCTGCGCCCAATTGATCATTTCTGCTGGGCTGGTCTGCTAGGCTTTTCACTGGTGGTTCTTAAGATGCCCTTCCGATATCCGTCATAAGCCAGTGGGGCTTATGACGGCTATGACGTGAGACAAGGTCCGTTTCCCAGCAGTGGCTGAGACACGGACCTCGTCTCACATGGAGAGTGCAAGCCATTTCACCGAGCTGGCCAAGTGCAAGTGTGTTGATGACACATTATTAGGTAGTAGATCCTGGCGTCGGTTTCAATATTACTTGGGCACCGATGAGCCACAGTCGGTGTTTGCCTTAACTACCATAAACTGCCAGCAACTTAGACGCTCCATGTATATTATAGAGTAAAACCTTGATTTCTGCTAAAAGATTATTGAAGTACGCTTATTGTAATCAATCCTCAAAAACAAGGACAGTGCTTTAAAATGTCAGGCATTATTATTTATTAATAATGGTATCGCCCAAAGATCGCTGAGCTCCAGTCATAGAATAAATACTTAATAGTAAATATATAGTATAGTGTAGTAAATAATAGTACTGCTTCAGTCATCAATATTATGAGCGGCAGGTCTCCAATAGTGATGAGAGTGAGTATTGACCGATTCAAAAGCAAGTTTTACAAAAGACTACGTGATAAGTTTAATGTTTTCTTATTTATTGGTTGTAGGCAAAGCATTGCTTCGCCTGATGTTAAGCAATCATGTTGTGTATGATGGGACATGTTTACCTAGAACATAATATCCTAAATCTACTGTATTTCAAATATTAAATGCTGATTCCAGCTTTTCAAATAGGTACTCGTACCTATACATTTTCATTGCCTGCCTATATGATCAGAAGCATAAAGTTTCTAGCTCTTAAATTAAAAAGGTCGGTCTAATAAATGTTGCCTGAAAATGATCTCTGTATATTCATTCAACAAAATTGCTATACCTATTTGAGAAGTAACTACATACTACCCATGAAGAAAAAGAAACGTTTTGTCTTACATGGCCACCATCGGAATTCAGTCAATGACTGAATTTTAGTGCCTATATTGGCTTGTGCTGTGTTGGCTTGGCTTGTGGATTCATTTTGTGAACTTACTAATAATGATAAAAAACTGAATGCACGTAGAGAAAGTCCGTCTAGTTGTCCGGCTGCATGTCTGGTACCTGTATAGAGACAAGTGCAGCGCACCACTGCCCTAGATAGAGGTCGTTGTACTTTATAAATGTGACTGAGGCAAACACCACGGCTATCACATGATAATTAACAGCCTATTGATTACTAAAACTGAATAGTGTGTGATAACGCGCAATGCCTGGAGTTACTTACCACCAGCAAAGGAGAGATCGGCTAGAATGAGATTGCTGCGGCCAAGAATTTGGGCATTTCAGCAGCAATATAGCAACGGGTAAATGCCAATACTTTTTAATACCAAATTAATGTGCTGAATGGTAAAATTACCAACTCCATTGATTTTGATGAACAAATTCATTCAAAAACAAGACTGTACACTGTGTACAGTGCACCTATTTTGTAGTCTTAATAAATATATTTATATTTATTTATATATGTATAAGTATATATATTTGCTAGTTTGCAATATCAGAACTTGTGACACAACAAATTAGGTGCATTCTACAGTCTTGTTTATGAATATACTTCACCGGCTAGTACTTTAGTTATTCTGTATCGAGGATCCAAATGCCGAACGAAAATTCATTTTTACGACCTTTATCTAGTCTTTACTTTGTCTCTACCGAATCATTAAAGTTTGCTGCTTAATTTTTTCTCGCATGTTATGATTTAAATTTAAAAAAAATTGGCCAATGGAATATTTTTATCACAGAATTCGTTGTTAAGTCTATGATTTTGATGATCTTAAAGAATTTTAAGTTCAAGGATATTTAAAAAAATCAAAAAAAAAATTGAAAGATTTATTGACATTTTATTTATTCGAAAAACAAGTGAAAGACGTACATGCAAGTTCTATTTTTTGCGAATTAACAGTTCCATTGGAAGCAGGTGCAAGTGTTATTACGTCATGTGTTAAGTTTTCCTGCATTGTTTTTATTTGCCGTATGCATTAGCAAACAATTTCATAACGTGTCTGTTAAACTATTTTAGTGACATCCGCTAAAGATTACCGATTGAAGTGTGAAGCGTTTTGAAGAGAAAAACAAATAGACACGAATGTGGTCACAGTTGAGTCTCGACCACTTTCTACTGGAGAAAGTGACCATGTACCTACCTAAATGGCTGTTTGGGCGCTGGACCCGGTTTTGGTTATGATGAAGTGAATTGGTCTCGTGCGTTGTTAGTATAATGAACTAATACGACGCCCTACAATCCGCAAATTGATTAAAATACTTGAAACTCAACAGCCCATTTGATAAATCGCGTTTCTTTTGGATTTATCACTATTTTTGGATAGTGAATATATTTTAACATAGGTAAGTAAAAAAAGATTTAAAATATATAGAGGATATTTTAAGTTAAAATAAATAAATATTTCTGGACATTTCAGATAGCGCCATCTAGCCTCAAACCAAGCAAAGCTTGTACTATGGGAACCTACATTATATATACACTACATATTATTAACGACATACATAGAATACAACGTTGGACCCGGGTGGAAATCGAACACTCAACCCATAGTTCAGAATGCAGTGTTACTACCAATTGAGCTATCGGGCCAGTCAGTTACTAATAAATAAAAAAAACCAACCGACCAATTCTTTGCAACCTTAGTATATCCGAGAGCATTGTACTTGTACTGCCCATAACGATTCTAGAATATTCTTTGGGTAGAGAGTTAGCTGATTCAATCGTTTTTTACTTCCACATAAATACCTTATATAAAAATTCATAAGCTGCGCGTGTTGCTTACGTGAGCTATAAACAGTGTAAAATAATGTTGTAATTAATGTGTATACGTTTTTGTATGGATTCATTCGGTATAGATAAATATAGGTATTAATCATAGCAGCCGCATTTCTTGATTTCACCGGTTTTTATATGATTACAATTCTATCTATGACTAGCTTCTGTCCGCGGCTTCGCTCGCGTGCCCTATAGGAAACGAAGAAGAATTTTTTTACAGATAATTCAACCGCTCTTTATTACCATTACGCATTATTACCCTCTTAGGGGTGCAATTTCGAAAAATCCTTTTTTTAATGGATACCTAGACTTAACAAAAAAAATCGTTAAAATTTCAAGTTTCTAGGACCAGCGGTTTAGGCAGTGCGTTACTATATAAGTCAGTCAGTCAGTCAGGACTTTGAATGTTATATGTACAGATTGACGAACATAATAATAAAATAAATAAATATTTGTGGATATTTCACATAAGTCTAGTCCCAAACTAAGCAAAGCTTGTACTATAAAAACCAGATAACTGAAAGAACACAAATATTTCTATCGTTTGTAACTACATAATTAGAATACAATATAACACCCAGATATAGAACAAACATCTATGTTCAACACACACATGTATATCCTGGATGGGAATCAAACCCATAACCTACAGTCAGAAGGCAGAGCTACTACCAACTGAGCTATCAGGCCAGTCATAATATAATTTAACCATAATTATCCATCTCGGCTCGGCTGCAAATATAGAACGTTTATCCATTTAAAGATGAGGAGGAAAAAATAATTTTACTTGCATTTTATTTTTCGAAGAAAATATTTTAGTGAAAGGGGCACGATATTACTTAGCTTTATGAGGTTAATCATATCGTTTCTTTGCATACAATTCGATCAACGATACAGTTGTCATTGACTATGCGCATGCTCAACTTGACACTGAATTCTACATAGGCGGCCAACTGAGTCTTGCTTTCACCCGTCCTTCACGGTTTTCTTGCGAGTGAAAGAGATGTAAAACCTCCGGTTTTCCTTTCTCGTACTGAGTACGTCAGAGAACTTTTCTCTTGGCGGGAGTCGAGACGGCTATTCCAAACCAGTGTCGTGGGTACGTTGGTGTTGTCTGCATTTTAGGGCTATCGGTTTTTAATCTAATAATTGTTGTTAGATCGTGAACCTTCGGAAAGGTGTGACTGCAGCAACATTGTATTTGAAGTGTTGAACTACAAAGTTTCCATTAGGGATTTAAACTGGAAGGTATGTTATTTGTGCTTATAATTTTGTGCTTATTGATATAAGTCAATAATAATTTGATAATATAGTAATTTAATATGAATATTATTTTGTTGAAACAAAGTGCACTAGCAAACCATTAAAGTGCCACTTTTCTTTTGAGATCGAGAAAATAAAACGCGCCTAAGAAAAGACTTCAACGCGTAACATTTGTAACATTTTTTCAAAACAATATTTTAAAATCGTATATTACAAAAAAATTACCTCTTTGAAGGATTGAAAAAATAACAAATGAAGATCATTGTGGGCTTTTTATTTTACTGTGAATCACCAACATGGCAAGCGGGCGGTGGTCGTAGAAGATTTTAATGTACCGAGGAAAATGCTGCAGCATTCTCTGGATTCTCAGCGTCTGTGGTGTGGTGGTTGAGCAGGTCGGCTCATAACCCAGAGACGGCGGGTTCGATTCTCGTGGCAGGAACAATATTTGTGCACAAAAAAAAAGCCCAAATACTTGTTCTGTCTGCGTGTTGTGGGACCATGGTCCTCGTAGTTCCTAGGTCCCTAGACACAGGGAATCCTAGTTAAGGTCCAGGATCTATGTGTGATCGTTGGGCGTTATTATTATTGTTTATTATTATTCCGTTAGCCGGCTCTTACAGCACCCACGATAATAAATAGGGTGATCTTATTCGCACACCACCGAGACTATTCTACCTTTAAATAGGTATATAATTATTATATTGTATTTCCTTTCACAGACAGGGGGCAAGCTTCAAAATGAAGCTCTCCCTGGTGTTTGAGCTCCTTCTTATATTCGTGCTTTTGGCCTTTGCTGCCTCCAAGAGTGTCAGTAAGTATCTTTACAGCTTTTTAAATAATTAGACGTAATTTCTACTTCACGCGACATAATAAGAAATTCTGATTAATTCGTGAAAGTCTGGTATAAAATCCACATTCACCATAAAAATATTAGCGTGATTAATGACGGTACTTTATACATGTACGAGACACGTATAAATCAACAAATTTTAAAGCATCATTAGTTTCATTGAATTTATTTAAAAAATACCTATTATTTCGTCGCAGGAAAGTGTTTATAACAGTCTATTGTGATTTTCAAAAAGTAATGAGAAACCAGCTCCCTCATTTCATAATGCTCTTAAACACACTATGAAATGGATGGTTTAATAAAATTGTTTAATTCAAACATCGCATATAAAGCAAAGAATAAATAATAGTATATACTTTAAATAAGTGTTGTGTTTATAAAACACCAATAATGCGATATTGATAGGTCTAGTGACTAGAAAACTTTATGGTTCGCCTAAGACCAAGAATTTTGTAAGATCAACCAGTGAATGATGCTTATTACTTTCTTACTTAAATAAATTATACATTTTGTTTATTTTACAGAGCATCGTAAGAATAACAAGAAAGGACTCCAGAAAGATACTGAAACCGAAATTGGACCAATAGAAGATAACAGTATCAATAAGTACTGCAAATGTATTGATGCCTACTGTAATTGCTGCAGAGATTTTTCACTTCCCTTAGTGAATTTAAACGGACCAGGTAAATTGCTAAATTCAAAAAACGTATAGATTTTTTTACATTTTTGGTAGATGTTATGAGCTTCCTAGTCATTGAATAATGATGTAAATTACAACACAATTGTGTTTATCAAACAAACTAAAAGAGAAAGTTAAACCGTAACAGCTTATTTTATGACCTCATAACAACGTATACACTTAGAGGGTTATGTGATAACATCGTACTCTGTATTGTAGAACATAAACAGAATGGATCGATGAAGTTTCACTATTGGAGCTTTGAATGTATTAAAATAATTTTCGAATAAAAAATGTCTAAAATGTTGGCCTCTACTTTGCCCAAAGGTTGAGCTTGCCATTCGTTATGGAAAGAAAAAAAGAAGAAAGAAGGTTAGATTGTATTATGTACTCTTAGCTTGTACTGTAGGTAGTATTGCTATAGTTTTGTATTGTAGGATTTTCATTGAATAATTGAGTTCGACTTTTTCTCATCCGATTTTCTTCCAGGATGTGCAAGGCTGACGTATCTGAATGGAGACAAGATGGCAGTGTCTCTCAGCTTTGGAAAGAAGGTCATCACAAACCGGACTCTTTCGAGTAAGTTTTTATTAACAGCTATTATCGTATAATAAATAGTAGCTTACTCATTCTTACTTCACGAAGAAAGTTTGAGTTTTTATTGCATATCTCTTATATAAACACCAGCTTTGCTTAGTTCGAGACCAGGTGTTCATGTGTAAAATGTACATAAATATTTATTTATGTCAACCTGCTTAACAGAAATGAGAAAATACAAATTTAAAATGGGTCAAAGTATTAACCATTAGGTAGAAAAGTAGAGCATTTAGTTTTTTATTTACGGTTTCAGATCAAAGTATAATAAAATGTAGGTCAGTCTTTTCATATAATGTCTATGTTTTATAACAGTAGCTTTGCAATACAAAATAGAAGTTGAAACAGTTTTCTATAAGTACTTACCCAATAATATCGTATTCTTATTTCAGGCAAAAAGCCTAGTCCAGTATGTATGCCACTACCCGGTGGTGTATCCAAGTTTTGCGGACGAGTATATAACATTGCAAGAACTGGCGAGGATTTTCGAGCCTGTCTCGGCTTAGAGCTCCAGTCGAAGAGTACAGTGGAAGCTGCAGTGAGAGTCTCCTGCTTCAAGTTCGGCTCCAAAGGAGTGACTTCAGAACCAGCAGATCCTTTGCCATTGATTCCAGATGAAAAGGGGGAAGACGATGATGATGACGATGATGATGACTACGGGCTTACCCCTGATGACGACGACGATGACGACGACGATGATGATGAAGAAGGTATATAAAAATTAGGGGTTATTTAATATAGCTCTAGTCAATTGCTCATAAAATAAAAAAATATAGCAAACAGTATTATTCTCACAGTTTTTGCGGGTTTCAGGTGAACTCGACGCCGTGAATGATGTAGAAAGTGCGGACTATACAGGATTCAGTCTTTTAGGTGAAGACTTATTAGGAGACCTGTTTGGGTCATCAGGCGGCAAGAAATCGAACAAAAATAAGAAAAAGCAAGCTCCTTCTCCTACTACTACAACAACCAAACGTCCTAGACGTACACGTCGGCCTGCTAGAAGACCGAGTACAAGAACAACTACGCCTCGAACTACTAGAAGTACTACAGTAAGGATACGCCCTGCAAATAATAGGCGGCCGACGCGCAGAACAACAACGAAAAGACCAACAACTGCTTCGATCGAAGATATTATTTCTTCCTCTATCCTTACAACTGCATCAACTACACCTGCAACACCTCAAGTAATCCCAACTACTGCCAGTATTCAACCAGAAAAAGAAAACCAAATAACACCAGTAAGTGATGAAACATTTGACCCAATTGTTGCGCACAGACTTCCATCTACCACAGCAAAAAGCGTAACAAATTTTGCAGATCCTGGATTGGCAATGTCTTTAGCACATATAACCGGCCAGCTTTCATCAATGCCTGTTATACCTCTCAACTCTAATGATGTCAAAGCTTCGAGTAAAGTTGAAAAAGAAATGACATATGAAAAGGTGGAAACGATTACTCGTAAAGCCCTTACAGCGTCGCCTGATGACAATGTTAGTGATGATATGATACAAATAGTACAATCGCTTGATTCTGCTGAAACAACACAAGAAACTGTACCTCATCATGAAACGTCAGGTGCTGAAGAAACTCGGGGATATAAATTCCGTCACGGCTCAATTCATGGTGCTTCTTACGAAGGCCTGAGCTTACCCAGAAAAAAACAGAAGGACGAATTCCAACTTGAAGATTTAGATGTTCTCGACTTGACTCATATTGGAGAAACAATTGGCGATCAATTGGGAATTTTCGGAAGAAAGAAAAGGCAAAATAAACATACTAAAGAAAAAGAACCGGACTACACTGATTACCACGAAGTTATAGATACGATGGGAGACGCTCTTCTTATGGCGAGGAATAACAATGGAAATAAAAATAAAAAAGACAGAAGGAGACAAAATAAAATGATGCGCGGTGAATGGTCACCAGCATGATATAGAAGTTACAATAGATTATAGGTAGATTTAATATTTATTGGTTTCTAACTTATCTTCAATTACTGAGTGTGTAAATAGTCTTTAATTAAGTGTTTATTTATTTCTTTGCATGACTGAATGTCTTATAATAAAATATTTGACGTAATACAATGTTTTTATTAATTTATTTATACATCTATCTATATGTACTACATACTAAAGGTTGTTGTTATATTTATTTGGCGAAAAGTGGTCTCGATCAATTCTAGACGATTAAAAAAATATTGAATAAGTAATTATTTCCATCGTCCGGCTGTTGTCAGTTTAGATGGCGTCGATTATTCAAGAACACTTCTGATCTCTCCTGCCTTCTGTAGGTTCTGTGAGCCACAACTGTAGGTTGTGGGTTCGATTCCCACCCAGAACAAACATTTGAGTGATGAATATAGGCGTTTGTTCTGTGTCTGGGTGTTATATTGTATTTTATGTATATACAAACAAAAAGTATCTATGTATTGTATCAATTACATGCTTTCCTTAGTTTGGGACTAGATTAGGTATTGTGTGAAATGTCCACCAATATTTATTTATTTATTAATTAATTTTTTACTTGCCAAAAGGAACGATTAAATTATAAATTGGCCAATTCATCAGATCACCGAAAAATCTCATTCATTGTATAAAAATTAGTCATTTTCCAGTCATTAACCACAAAAAAAATAAGCGCTATTTGAGTTTATTGGACTGAAATGCCACCGGAAAAGCTAAGTGCTCTAGCATTACTTGTGAAACTCTACAAAACGAGATTGTCTTTTTTAAAGTGATGAGAAATCTCATCTCATATACAGAAAATGTAAAACACCTTCCACCTTATTTATTACATGTGTACGCATATAAGAAATTGCAATAAAAATAAGTAATTAATATAATACCTTAATAATTTTTCCAATTTTTATTTAGGTAAGAATTATCGTTATAGCACTTTAAATAGTAGTTTAATGTTAATGTTAGTAGTATAATGTTATGTAATTCGAATTTCACAATAATCGAAAGAATATTATGACGAAATTATATCAATGCAAGCCACGCATCCTCACATCATAAATACCTAGGCATTCATTATGTGACGACTTTCTCTCGTCTCGCATTAAAATTTAAAACTTGTTCCTGTCAATGACTGTGTATTTAAATAAACATCAGTACCTAGTTTTGTCGAGACCGGTTAAATGCTCTGCAAGTGGTCACAGTCACGATTTGTACTGGAACGTAAGCACAGTTGCTTTAATTGTATTTTCAATTGCAAAAAATGAACTCAACGCCAAAAGTGTATTTATTGTTATTAGTGTTTATTTATACAGTCCAGAAATATTCCGTTTTAGGTGGGTGTTACAAAATTGTAAGTATAGAAAGTTGACATTCAAGTTTAATAATCTAATCGTTTTCTTAACAGCGGAAGTTAAATCTTCGGTCGACAGCGAATACGAAGTTATAAAGTTTAAAGTGCCCCATGCAATTTGGAAACAAGCTTTACGTCCGACGCCGCCCATTCTTAGATCCCCAGTTACGATTGTGCTACCTATTAACGTTCAAGGAGAAGAACAAAACGATGTAGATGAAGATATTGAAGATGCCGATGAAGAAATTGCGGACAACGTATCAGTAGATGCAACTCTTGTCGATAATGAGCCAGTCGTAGCTTCAGTGCAGGATGAAATTGTAACTCCAGCCCAGGACCCAATAGTAAACCCACCAGCTCCAGTTGCAGTCACTGAAACTACTGCTGTACAAGACGAAGTAAATCAAGATTCACAGCAAGATGTTCCAGGTCAGGCAGTAAGGTTTCCGTGCTCATGCGTAGATGGAGAATGTGCATGCTGTACTGGCGCAATTCTGGAAAGATTCAGAATGAAGGCATGCGGCAATATGAAATTTGTGCCAGAAGATTTCATATTCGATGTTAAATTAAGCGTTAATAATAATACAATTATACGAAGAAGGGTTTCAGGTGCTTAAAACACTATATATTACGTTTCTTTCACATAAATATTTTAGATAGTACCTAATAACCGACGTTATTCATTACAGCTAGCGACCCTCCGCCGATATGTTTTAACCCAAGAAGAGCCCCGTTTGTTAGAGTTTGTGCCGAGATTTCAAACATAAGAATCAGAAATAGAAACGCACATGCCTGTTTGGATATTAATGCTGATATAGGGGGATTCCAAGTTTATTCAGCCTCATTCAGGTGTTTTAGGTAACGCTTTGAAGTTTTTTTTTAGTGTAGTAGGTACTTTAGAAGTTACTAATTAGTGCTAAGTTATAATAATTTACTAATTAAATTTTTGTTGAGATTTTAATACGTTAATGTTTCAGTTTGGGAGCATCAGGAATTAAAACAGGACAGAAACCAAAACCTGTATCATCAGGCCCAAAGCCAGTAAATCTTTTCGGTAGCGGAGGTGAACAAGAAGGTGGATTTTTAGAAAATGCAGCAGAAGCTGTGTTAGGTGGAGGTGAAGGAATATTTGGAGGAGGTTCTGAAGGCGGTCTCTTTGGTGGTGGAGAAAGTGGTGGAATCTTTGGAGGAGATGGAGGTGGCATTTTCGGAGGAGGAGGTAGTGATGATGGACCTTTTGATGGCATCGGAGATGCTCTAGGAGACTTTTTAGATGGCAGAAGTATTGACTAACTGTGATTTTAAGCATTTTGTTACCCACCAATGATTTATTTATTTATTGAATTCTAATTTGTACACCTATTATTTATTTTACAATATAAGTATAAAATAATTAGTAAACAAAAAACAAGTTTTTTAATGTTATGAATGAGTCATGCGGACGCGTAAATCTACGATAACACGATCCACGTGAAAGTTGTTGCTCAGAGTTGAAGACATCTTTCCCTGCCGCCGCTGAACCGGTTCAATTCCGTGCATGCGAATTGGAGTGTCTGCTTTATTCGGAAGATAGGCGTACGCAAAGCACCGCGTGACATTAACCTTCAATAATTATGGTGATATTAGTGCACTATTTTGTAGCTGCGCTATGTATACTTAGCATCAGAGGAGGTAAGATTTTAAAACATAATAACAACGTTAACTGTATTTAAAATTGTATATTATCGGTAATTTTGGTTATAGGTAATCTTGATGCACCGGTAAATAAAACTCAAACATCAAACTTTCTACACGACATTGAAGTGCCAAACAGCTTTATAGAGCATTTAATACGATTGAAAAATAATTCAACGGTGTCACAATATGCCCGAGCTAGACAAAATGTAGTCCAAAATGGGACGAGTTCTAGTTCAACGTCGTCTAATAGACGGTGTTCCTGCCACATGGGAGTGTGTAAATGTTGTACAGGGTACATAATGGACCTGTTAAGACAAAAAGCGTGCATGAGAGTCACGTATCATCCAGGTGACTTCGCTTTTGACGTAGCAATGTCTTTGAATAATAGAGTCCTCTATGAAAATTCCGTGTCAGGTAAAAAATTTGGTTTCATTAATATAATATGTTTAAAGATTCCAAGTTTTCTCATTTTTCCGTGTTTATATTTTAAGGAAAGAACCCAAGGCCGATATGTATAAGTCCTCCAAGGTTGTCGAATTTGAAAGTGTGCGCAAAATTTTACAACGTTTTCTTTCCGGGACGCAACTTTCATTTTTGCTTGGCAATGACAGGACAATGGCGAGAATTTGAACTTTTTAACTTTGCGTTTGACTGTTTAAGGTTAGTTCTCAAATAGATTTTAATAAAATATATATTGTAGATCTAAACTCCTGCTTTATATCTATCTCTGCTATGGAAGCTCCGATTATATTTAGGTAGGTACCAAACAATTTAAATTACCCAACCTGCAGGGACACTACAAATAAATGGAGGAGTAATTACTCAATTATTACCTAACTATTATTAAAATTAATATTTACAGGATGGGAGCAAATGGAGTAACTATGGTGGGTCCAGATGAGGGCGGTGGTTTACCAGTACCAAATCCGCAAGGAGGCGTTGACGCTGTCATCGATACAGGAGATGAAGACATCGAAGATTACGATGAAAACGTTGTGCGGTCACTATTAGGGGACTTGTTTGATGATGATGACGATGATGATGATGACGACAAGCGGTGATATATCTTTTGTCTATATCAGCCATGAATATAGTGTCTATAATTTGTCATTTCTTACATACCGATAGCGAAATACCTTTATGGGTAGCAAAGAGTTTTGAGCATCACAAGTGTGTATTCTTGTTCAAATTATCATAATCTTTATTATTTAAATAAATTATTGTTATCAACTAAAAAAATATGTTTTCTCTCTTGGAATAAGTGATGACTGTGAATCTGTGAAACTGTGTTGGTCATTACAAACGAATAGTGGTGGTGTGTATCGGCGATCTGCCGCGCAGGAGTTTCTCTAGAAAGTCCCGCAAGCCAGTTGCTGCGCGCGCATGCCATTGCATACAAATATTTTATCCAGTACCTTTGTTAGTATTGACGTAGGTTTGCTGTCATTTGAATTGTGTCCCTAGAGCCGGTAGCAGACTAACTAGGTTGAACGAACCGTTTGCTAAAATGAAAACGAAAACAACTGTTGCGGTCTTATTTTTCGTACTGTGTTGTGCACCGCTTTGTGTCGGTAAGTGTACATTTCTTAGTTTAACCTACTTCTGGATGGTAAAATTTAATCCCCGCATGATTTTATATTGAACCAAAATCATTTTCAATTTCCAGGTTGGAACGAAAGAACGTTTTTCAAAGCAAAGGATAACGAAAACGTAATGGATGTCTCAGATTTTTCTATTTATTATGATTTAGGAACGAATGAGGTGAGTCCAATTATTTTTAGTTTCATATTAAATGCTCTCTAATGATAGAAATATAATTCCTGTAACACTTATCCTAACTCCTGTATTACTCCTTGTGTTTCGTAGATTTAGAATTCTGTTATTTCTTATGGACAAATACGGACATTTTTTTTATTGTTTATACCTACTTAATTTATTTCATTCTCATCGTCTTATAATCTATAATATAATATCAGAGGGCGATTCCAATATTCGATGATTGGCCATTCGAGTAACTATTGTACATATACAAAACACTGAGACAGAAAAATCGTGAAATTGTAGGTACTTTAAAAAAAGTGTGCTTTAGACCTCACGACTGAAGTAAAACTTCTTTAGCTCCATCTATCGGCCGGTATATCTTTGTTTAATGTCAATGTCTACATCATGACAATTGTGAATTGTAATTTTACCGGACGTACCAACATAATAATACAAATTTTAAGCAATTTTTAACTTTGTTATGTTGACAATGGAGATCTACGTGAATCAACTTCCGTTCGCCTCGCTACGCATTCACCAGCTTACTCCCCAAGTCAAGCGTGCGTAAAGAAGTTTTACTTTATAAACTTAATCCCATCTTGATTTTGTACCCAGACGATACGAAAGATGATGCCGCGTCCGTGGTACAAACCAGGATGGCTGTTACGATTACCCTTCACCGGTGGAAGATGTGACTGCGATGGCCTACAGTGTAGATGTTGCACGGGGGTTCGGATAGAAACTTTCAATTTTGATAGAAGAAGTAAGACAAAAATGACTCAAATATAAACATCACAATTTTTTAAGCGTTTTCATCTGTACTTACATAACCTATAACTTCTTGTTTGCAGCCTGTGCTATACTGACGTATGAACCAGCAAACTCCATGATCGATTTAGAAGTGAAAATGAACAACGATACTGTGTTCAGGAACAGTTATTCAGGTAATAAAATTAAAATACTAGAAATGTTACAGTCTCTATAGTCTACGTAATGCGGGTTTTGTTTTTAATTTATTCACTCTATGATAAATGTTGATTGGATCCAAAACTAATATGAAACTATAATTTTCAGGTACTTTAAATGTATTAAAATGTACTTGAGACGACTTTTGATCATCTCTCTGAAATTTCTGTATATCCAAATCTCCAAAAAATTCATTCAAAATGACAGAATTTTCAAAATCTCTCTACAATAAAAATATCAATGCACATACATAAAAAAAATACATAGGTACAGACGAACAATGGACCTGCCTCCTTTTTTAAAGTCGGTAAAAGTCGGTAATTACAAAAAAGCAAAGTCAAATACAACCTTGGCAACCATATTCTGATGGCAAAAGTGTGGAACCTTCCACGGTCGGTAGTGCATACCTATTAACTAATCTGTGACGTGGGCTGGATATTATGGGTAGAGTTTTTTAGGTCCGTCCGGGATCTATGTATACGATCGTTGGGCGTTGTTATTGTTATTCATTTATTCATTTACAATCTTAAATCTAAGTTTTTTACAATATTTTTATAAAAGTAACATTACAAAAATACAATAAAAAATCTAAACCTAGTGCGCCGCCAGCAGCGGGGCAAGGCCCAAGCTACCGGTGGTTACGGCTGCAGACTGAGGAACCTCTTGACAATACGTGCCGTGTCAAGGAGTACTGCCTTCTGAATCTGACCCTTGATCCAACCGTCTAATGAGAGCCTCTCTTTTATTATTATTACTATTACTGGATGAGAACGACTAGCTCTACCTATTGCTGTGCTGTGACTTTAGAAGCTGTTATACATTGATATTCCATACATTTAACTTAGGTCCGTATTACAGAACGATGCTCAGTCATCGATCGGTGCTCAAGCAGAGATTTCATTAATAAAGAGATCAATTAGTGAATGAAATCTCTGCTTGAGCACTGATCAATGATTGAGCATCGTTCTGTAATATGGACCTAAGATACTACTTCCTATTGGGCACCACAGAAAAGTTTAACAGAGTTTTTCTCCTGATAATAAACATCCAGCAAACTTTAAATTTTCTTTACATATTCCAGCACGGAATCCTCCACCGTTCTGCGTGCCGATTCCTATCCCGTACCTGCCTCCAGGGCTCGTAGACATGTGCGTGAGATTGTTCGACATTAATGTAGTTGAACAAAAGCTGCACGTTTGCATGGACATGGACACAAGGGTTGATAAAGCACCAGTGTTGGTAAGTTAATAAACCACGTTAGACTTATAAAATTGTTGGGCGACGCGATCGCTACGTCTCTGATAATCATGGCTGTAAGCTATATGTAGCAATAAATGTATTTTTTTTCTCTTTCTATGTGTATAGGCACCACAGACCTTTAACAGCCCTACTTCTAAACATTAGCTACATTCAATCATTGCAAAAATTCCCTACTAACTTTTTGTTCTCGTGAAAAGTCACGAGCAAAAAGGAGATCAGACCTTAAATTTTATTGAGGGCATTGAAAGTACCTGTAGGTGCCAATGTTAAGTCTTCTGTGGTTCTAATAGGAACTACCTAACCATTTTCAATAAGATTTTTTTTGATTAATACACTCTGACTTATATTCCCTCCAAAATCATGTATTGCTTATCGCAGTTAAGAACTATGATTGTTTGTCATATATTGTCATTACGGTTCTAGATCCTCCACTTCGATTGCATGGATATGGGTCTCAGTGGCGTGATGCTCTCCAAGCCAAGCGGCACCAGCTCCAATTTGTCTCCTGATGCTGGCAACGATTCTTCCACCACGACTGAGCCAACCCAACTCGACTTCGACGTGTACGACCCCGTTAATGAAAAGGCTAACACAACGAAATCGCCATTTACAAACTTTATTAAATATTTATAAAAATCATTGTAAATTCGGTTTGCTTTTTAATAATATGGATGGTATTTCTTCATACAATTTTTGCCACTTCATTCGACCTTCCTCATCTCGCTATATCGCATAAGTATTCGCATTATGCTGTCACCAAATTTCATTCTAAATTATATCGCGATTGGCTAGGCGCGACCTTAATACCTAAGAACCATAGACCTAAGGCCCTCATTTCTGTACGTTTGAATAAAACAAAAATAATCTCACTCACTCGGTATGATTACCCATAAGATGATGTAGGTACGTTGGTATATTGATATGTTAATTTAGCTTTAGCGTTTGTAACTTAAAATATTTGAAAATAATCTTATTTTTTAATTCGTTTGAAACGGCATAAGCTAAATTTTGCAACAACCTTTATTTTGGCATTCATGCTGTCTCAAATATCTCATAAGATCAAGTGTGAGCATCCGTAGATATTCAAGGTCAACGATCGAAAACAATAACATTCCTTATTTTAAAGATTAATCACTGGAATTAATTATCGAGAATTTAAACCAAATGTAATACCCACAACATCCGCCCTATTTACGTAGTACCTTCAATATTTTCAGTAGTACCTAGGTAATTATTTACGAATTCCCCACATATTAAAATTAATAACTCTGTTATGTTGTTCTTGGGCACGGCACAAATTATTAAGATGTAAGGGCACATATATATTAAGAGCAGTAATTATTCTGTGCCATGCATGGGCCTGACATTAGGTCCTTGGTGCCATGGGCCTATGTGTAACAATGGTCAGTATCAGATAAATAATAAATAAATATGTGTGGACATCTCACACAACGCCATCTAGTCCCAAACTAAGCAAATCTTGTACTATGGGAACCAGATAACTGATACAATACTTAGATACTTTTTTGTTTGTAAATACATACATAGAATACAATATAACACCCAGACACAGAACAAACACCTATGTTTATCACACAAATGGTTGTCCTAGGTGGGAATCGAACCCACAACCCACAGTTCAGAAGGCAGGGTTGCTACCAACTGAGCTATCGGGCCAGTCAGATGTATAAGGTTCTTGTTTTTTTGTTTTTTTTTTTGGCTCCACGGCCATTAGCCAGTGTCAAGTAATTGATAATTTCTCAAGTTAATTAATGTATATGTGTGTCAAGACTGTCAAGTCACAGTCCAAGTCATCAAGTCATGTCGTAGTCTTGTCTAGTCAAGTCATACTCCTAGTAAAGTGGTGGCAACTTTACCAGAAGTTTCTATGTAGTTTTGGAAACAACACGAAAAGTTTCACCATCATTAGCTATACCACTTTCCCACACTCCTGCCTGTAATCCAGCACTTAACGAATAAAATGCCACCAATTTTATGCACTAACACTGAAAATAACACAAGTTTTGGAAAATAATACAATGTGACGACGCGATCTTTTTCGTTTTCCCGCCAAAACTCACCCATTTTTTTTGTTTTGGCTCCACACTTTTGTATATTTAACCAGTGTCAAGTAATTGATAATATCTCAAGTTAATTAATATAATATAGTATGTCAAGTCAAGTCAAGTCACAGTCCAAGTCATCAAGTTAAGTCATAGTCTAGTCTAGTCTACTCAAGTCATACTCCTAGTAAAGTGGTGGCAACTTGAGTTTATTTTAGAAGTAAAAAACTACTCATTCATCGAGGATGTAACCTTCGTGGATAGAAGAGTCGAGGGTTTTTTTTGTTATTTATGTACTCTGTGGTCGATATCATGATAGCACGTTTTTAAGAAGGGTTTTGGCGGGAAAACGTAAAAGATCACGTCGCCGCATTGTATTATTTTCCAAAACTTGTGTTATTTTCAGTGTTAGTGCATAAAATTGATGGCATTTTATTCGTTAAGTGCTGAATTACAGGCACGAGTGTGGGAAAGTGGTATAATGATGGTGTAACGTTTCTTTTCGTGTTGTTTCCAAAACTCCATAGAAGCTTCAAGTAAAGTTGCCACCACTTTACTAGGAGTATGACTTTGACAAGACTATGACTTGACTGACTTGACTTGATGACTTCGACTGTGACTGAAAACCATAATAATAATATAATTTTTGAGATTTCCCCAACAGTACAACAGCGTCAGTCCCAGTCTCCACCCATTAGGTACTAAACTTTTTATTTTACTACTGACGGAGTCTCCCTTAGCCAATACTATAATTTAAATGGTATTTTACTAATTACTTCATTATATAGTAACCGATTTTGAACATAATAATCGATTGTAAACAATCATTTTGATAATCGGCTATAATAATCGATTCTGCACGCCACTAGTGTATAGTGATTTTCATCCCAAGTTTGAACTTTGAAGTTTGATGACAGAAATTATTTCTAGATAATCTGTGACAGAAATTGACAGAATGAAATGAAGCTGAGTGCGGCGTTTTTTCCAAAAAAATAATATTTTCAATCAATTATTATTTATTATACATATGTACACTGTGATTTCTTATTTTACTTAAATACGTAAATTGGTAAACTGTCAGACCTTTTTTTTAGCACATATGTCTGAATTAGTTGAAGATTTCTTTGAGGGTGATGGGTTAGTATTTTGTGCATGATACGCGCTCTGCTTGATATTTGGTGATTTCTAAAAACTATTGTTAATTTCTTTACCTATATCTGTTCTATTCTTACTATAGTCTTGACTTCTCGAGCAGACATCAGTAGGACAGTAGACAAGTATGTCTAATAACTTTATTAATTTTGCTTTGGTTTTGGTTTTTACTATTATAGTTGCCCGCAGTATCTACATAATTACTGCATATTATTGAAATTTTTTACATTATTGCAATTGGCCCTAAAATTGTACGATCTGTTCTTGAAACATTTGATGCAAATGGAGTTACCTACTTATTGTACTTTATAATAATTTATCAGAATTTCAGGTTAAGCTGTTAATCGAACAAGTTGTGAGAGGAACTGCAATACACAACTCGTTAATATAACTCGTTTTTTAAATTTTGCAGGAGAATGGACACACTTTCGTCCCCGCCTGAAGTCACATACAACTGGGTAGACATAACATCAGACTTTTTTAAAAATATCGAAGGTAACTTTCTAGCATTATGAATTTGTAATATAGGTATCCTACTTTTATTTACTTAGGCTAGTGTTTGACCACTATCTTTAGAATATGGGAACAAATAAGAAGATATATAAATATAATTTCCAGACCTTCAGCTTGGAGAACTACTTCATGATGGACAGCTTTTTGGATTATTTGAGGCGATGTCAGCTATTGAAATGATGGACCCTAAAATGGATGCGGGAATGTTATGCAACAGAGGACATGCCAAACCATTAAACTTTCAACAAGCTGTTGCTGTAAGTTTATCAGAATAATTATAATATAGTTTGACTGGGCTGGGGGCCATCACCTGTTACCGTGATTCTATTGAAGACCTAAAGTGAATAGTTACAATATCAATCGATTATACATTATCCTCTATTTTGTTATATTCTATTTTACGTTAAGATAGCTCAAGTTGTGGGTTTATTCCTACCCAGGATGAATATTGATGTATGTTTTGTTTCTGGGTGTTATACCCATACAACATTACAACCTTTCTTTTTTGATATTTTTTTATATTAATGAATGATGTGATGAGATAGTTGTTCACCTGATGTTAAGCGACATGGCCACACATCAGTTGTAGTGTCACTCAGAACTCTACTTTTAAAGTTTCACATATCACTGCACTGCGCAATGCACATGCCATCCTGAGACATCAGCACAGTCTGGTGTTGTTTGCACAATACTGTTTGGTGGAAGAATAACTAGCAAAATGGAGATACATACCTAGACACCTGCTGAAAAGTCCTACCACCTACTAAATGTAATTTACAAACAAAAACTATCTAAGTATTTTATTAGTAATCTGGACTCATAGTACAAGTTTTGCTAAGTTTGGGGATAGATGGTGCTGTGTGAAGTGTCCACAAATTTTTATTTATTGGTACTTGTATGAATTTGTATCAAATTACACTCTTTGAGCAGACTGAAAATTGATTGTAAAGTCTCTTTCTTACACTTTTCAGGGTGGAAAGCTAAAGATAGATCATCTAGAGGCTAGTGAATTAATAGGCATCATGGATTCCACAATAGCCTGCATAGTCTCCTGGCTTGAAGGTCACTCGCTAGCTCAAACAGTTTTCACAAATCTGTACTTGCACCAACCACATTCAATTGTAAACAAACCTCTCAAGGCTTACTGTATTGCTGTTTATAAACTACTGGATTGCATCAGAGAGTGTATTAACAAGTAAGTATTATGCAACAAACAGCCCAATGAGCTTGGATTTTGTATATTTTTGCTGCAACATTTAGTAAAACGACGAAGAAAATGTGAGAGAGGGAGTCAGAGAGTTGATTACAAGTTTACATGTGTGCTTATTTTTCTAGTATTAAAATATCTTATATTATCTTGGATATGTAAACTAGTAAGTGCAAAATTGACTCAGCCTTGTTAAAGAAATTTCGACCCTGCTGTTATTTTTGGATATCAATTATTCTATGTTGATCTTGTTAGTGTTAGTTATCTATATACATTTATATAGACATATATTTCATGTGAATCAGTTCAACTGTTTTAGTGAGAAAGCCACAAAAAAGAATAGACAGTGTATCACTTTTATAATAATGAGTTTGATTTCTTCAGGGCTCAAGTGTTTGAAGAGGAAGACTTTCAGCCAATGAGCTATGGTTACCGCCTAGGTTCCAATCCGCAGACTGGCAACTCATATGATGCAAGTCTGGAAGTGAGTGAGCAGAAATGCATTGCCATGCTTCGGGAACAAGAAGAAGAACTGAATAAAAAGGCTAGGAGCAGTGGGGATGAGGTGATTTATAATTTTTTATTCCTAGATTTAAAAAATAAATAAAAATTAAGGACTTATTCGCCATTCGCGATTATGTCGCCATGGTTGTTTTAACTTATACTAATACTCAAGCTAATATATACTAACTTAAAAATATGAATCATTTCAGTGTCTCTCAATACAATAGAACTACAATAGAACAGAGACCGTATTTCTTTTTTTAAATAAGGGTTGATTAAAAATACTTATTCCAGATGAACACTCTCTGGACAGCTCTACCTGCGCGCATCAGGTTCACCAGAATGTTCTATCAGGCCCTACTCCTCATCACAAAGAGGGACTCCCAATCTGGTGCTGACTGTGTAGCCCTTCTGAATGGATGCTCGGAAATGATGAAGGTCATCATCAAGACCGCTGGGCTGGGAACACAGCCTGTGGATAATTGTAAGTTTCAAAAATGAAATACCAAATATTATGTAAGCTAAACTCACGTCAATTAAAAGTCGAAATTACTCCGACCCAGGTTTCGGACATATTCGATATCCTTATTCTGGGAGCCAGTTACTAACAAAAATTATGCATATACTACTACTACTAAATAATGACACTGTGGTATTTGCATTAAAAACTTAATAGCTGCATGTATAATTATATTCTTGTCGTGGATTAAAATGTTGCATAATTTATTCCTATTTCTAATAGATATATAAATTCATAGTGATTTAAAAATATCTGGCAGTGTTCATGTAACTTGGATTGCATGCAACACTGCAACTGTTATAGGTATGCGTGACGCTTAACATTAAGCGAGCGAGTAGCTCATCAATCATACGTTTACGTAAAAAAGTACACTCGAACCCAGAGCTTTTGAACGTGTCAACCATCATTTGATGTTTGAGAACATTCTAGGACCATTAATAAAGTATGGCAAAGGCAACAAGGTATGACCATTAAGTAAGACAGCCTCTGTAGTGTGGTGGTTGAGTCGGACGTAATTATTGTTATTATTATTAGAAACAAGACACATTTTTGTCTTGTAGTCGGGATTCATTAAGTTACATAAATGGAGGACGATATAAAATCCATCGCTGGAAACGTATGATCAAGAACAGCCACGGCAAGAGAAGAATGGATGAAGTTGGAAAAGGCCTTTGTCAAAATAATAAACGGATACAAATAAGATGTTATATATTTATAATTAAGATGTTAGAATTAAGAAATTAATAATAACAATAATGCCCAACGATACATAGGATCCTGGACCCTAGCTAGGATCCTCGTAGTTCCTGGGTCCCTAGACACATCTAGGGACCCAGGAACTACGAGGATCATGGTCCCACACCATCCAGACTCAGAACAAGTATTTGAGCTTTTTTTTTCTATGCACACACTTGTCCTGCCGCAGGAATCGTCCGCGCCGCCTCCGTGTTACGAGCTGAACTGCTAAACCACCACACCATGGAAGCTATCAAATTTACTTGAAACGAGCTTCTGCCCGCAGCTTCGCCCGCGGCGTGGCCTATGGGAAAATAATTCAACCACCCATTTCACCCTCTTAAAGGTGGAATTTCGAAAAATCCTTTCTCACCGGATGCCTACGTCATAACATCTGCCTGCATGCCAAATTTCAGCCCGATCCGTCCAGTGGTTTGGGGTGTGCGTTGATAGATCACTATGTCAGTCAGCGACCTTTGAGTTATATATATTTAGATTGTGTCAAAATCCGAAATAAAGGCTATTAATTAAACATTGCCTCCAGCAGATTCCCCGAACCCAATGGGTTTCGAGCCCATGATAAACCAGCGGCTTCTCCCGCCGACGTTCCCTCGGTACACCCGCATCAAACCGCGCGCTGAGGCGCTGCAATACTTCGATGACCTGGTGACGAGGCTACGACGCGCTTGGAAAATCACTTCGGCCACCAACTTCCACACTGCCCTTGTAATTATTTACCTAATAACGTCGTTGCGCGTGCAAAAGTCGCTATGTGTTATTTAGTTATTGATAATTTCTCGAGCGTTAATTAATATGTAACGTGTTCATATACTGTAGCTAGTGAAATTACTGGGCGAATGAGACTTTATGACCTGATCTCACAGTGTAGTAATCTTATTGCTAGACTGTGCTGATGTCTCAGGATGATGTGCGCAGTGCAGTGACTCGCGAAACTACACTTGAATTCAAAAAAATTCAAGTGTCACTGCAGCTGATATGGGCAGTCGTGTCATTTAACATCAGGCGAGCGACTAGGTCGTCATGTCATTTCGTAACATAAAAAAAAAATATATGGAACTTTTGATATATGAATAACACATAGCTAGATTTCGTAACTCTTTCAATATTGCATTTATCACATAGCTCTTTTTATGGTATGTTTGTATTGAAACAACTATTAAAACTGCATCTAAAACGGAAAATAACTAAATATCACATAGCGACTTTTGCACGCCCAACGACGATAAATCTTATTTGATTTTGGCGCATAATGCTACAATTGATTTTTGTAATTTTTGAAGGAAAACTTTTTTACGCACCCTTGCCTTGGGGAGTAAGCTATTGAATGCGAGGTGAACGGAAGTTCAAGTTGGTTCACGTAGATATCCATTGTCAACATAACAAAGTTACAGTTACTTAAAATTATTGAATAATATCCGAAATGTCTATTTAACGCTATAAGCAGCGCGGGCACCGGCTGAGCGCTTTATAATCTTTTCGTAGGTGTTAAAACACCTGCATTGTTCAAAGTCGTAAGGATTTTATTTAGAATTTAAATTTGCAGTAATTTGGTAATAACTAGATTTAAGTTTAATTTCATAATTATTTTTGGATTTATATAGGAGCGTTCTATAGCGTGATTACATATATTCAAGGGAAAGAACGAATTAAATTCCACCGTGTATAGACTGCGTCTTCAGGTTTGTTAGCTTAAAGGTAGCTGGCAACATGGATGCTAGCAAGGTGTTCTACTCATCCACTTCTAGATTGTGGGTTTAATGCTTAGACTTTTGCAGCCTTATTAATAAACAAGAACTAGCTTTAGTCTAGTTATACCATCTTTTGTCACTTTCGATCCAGCTAAATATTCCAGTAGCAAAAAAAGGACAAAAGCTGAAGTATCTAATCCGAGACTAATACCCGTTTATTAATAAGACTGTTGGTGTCCGGGTGTTAGCGTATAACGTACAAATAGCGCCTCCGTTTCACTGAATTTTAAATTTTTTTTCAGGATTTCTTCATGGAATTCAGCCGCCAACGCGCCTGCATTCTCTCCCGTTCAGCGCTCCAACTTCTCTACCTAAGTCCTTCTCCAGCCAATACAGCTTCGATGGTACAGAGCACGCCCGTATCGACGGTCTCTCCGCGGCCGCAGCAAGCTTTCATAGAAATACTGCGGGAGTCCATCAAGAGCTTTGTTAACCCGCCGGCTTTGACGCCCAAGTCGCCCATAGTGGCCACGCCTCAGGTAAACCACTTGACATCCAGTCTTAGTATCATAACCATCATCATCATCATAATCATCATCGACATCATCATCATAATCATCATCGACATCATCATCGTATCAAAATCGCCATCATCATTGCAATCATCATCATCACCGTCATCATTATAATCATCATCGTAATCAAAATCGCGATCATCATTGCAATCATCATCATCATCAGCATCATCATCGACATCATCATCGTATCAAAATCGCCATCATCATTGAAATCATCATCATCACCGTCATCATCATAATCATCATCGTAATCAAAATCGCGATCATCATTGCAATCATCATCATCATCACCATCATCATCATCGTAATAATTATCGCCATCATCATTGCAATCACCACCACCACCATCATCATCATCATTACCATCACCGTCACCACCATCACCACCAGCGTCTTGGTTTAGTTATATTTTTTCACGGGCAGTGAGAGTTGGTGAATGACGTCATGCTTTCGAATTTTTTGATTCTCGAACGTGTTGTCTTTTTCTCGATGTTTTCTATTACCGTTGTATGAGCGAATGAAAATTTTGCGCATAAATTGAAAAATAATTTGTGCTTGGTCGAGTGGTACTTGAACCTGGGTGCGTCGTCGGTTCGAAAGTCACACGGGCTTATGAATCCCTACTAATTTAATTAAAAAGCCACTGTATTTAAAAATAGTTATTTTGTAGTGATTATCTACTTATTAATGTTTTTATTGACAATATTCTAATACCTCAATATATTCAATGCGCGTGAGTAGGCTGCTGTTGTGCCGCAGTCCCTCCCAACCTCTAAGAATACCTTCCAATTTAATTTAAAAGCCACTTTATTTAAAGTATTTAGTTATAGTTTACTGACAATATTATAATAGCTTTTCAATATATTCAAGGCCCATGAGTAGGCTGCCGTTGAGTCACACTCCCTCCCAATCCCTATGAATCCCTACTAATTTAAATTAAAAGTCACTGTATTTAAAAATATTTATTTCGTAGTGTACTTATTAATGTTTTACTGAGAATATCTTTACAATATGTTCAAGGCGCGTGAGTTAGTGGAAAACTTCCTGGTACGTTGCGTCCGTCCGTTTGCAGTGCTACTCCAAGTGTGCGGGCACAACCGCGCGCGGCAGCGGGACAAGCTCGCGCTCCTGTTAGACGAGTTTGCTGCTTTGCAGGAAGAGGTATGTTTTGTTAGCTTTGCAGGAAGAAGTACTTACGCAGAGGTAAAAAAAAAGAAATCGAAATTAAATTTCGAGAGTTGAAGAACTAATATAATAATAATATGTGTGGACATCTCACACAACGCCATCTAGCCCCAAACTAAGCAAAGCTTGTACTATGGGAACCAGATAACTGATACAATACTTAGATACTTTTTGTTTGTAAATACATACATAGAATACAATATAACACCCAGAGACAGAACAAACATCGATGTTCATCACACAAATGTTTGTCCTGGGTGGGAATCGAACCCACAACCCGCAGTTCAGAAGGCAGGGTCACTACCAACTGAGCTATCGGGCCAGTAAAACTTCTCTACGAACGCTTGGCTTGGGGAGTAAGTTGACGAGACGAATGGAAGTTGAAAGTTATTGGTAACGTAGATATCCATTGTCAACATAACAAAAATAAAAATTTATATTATTACGTTGGTATGTCCGGTAAAATGACAATTTATATTAACATTAAACAAGACTAAACAAAGTTATAGTTCAATACGTAGCTTATGTGCATAGTTACTAACTTACTATGGGATACAAATCAGCATTTAAATTTCTCCTATTGTATTGCAATCAAAGTTCCGTGATCAGCCCTTGACAACAATTGTTGCAAAAAAGTTGTAGCAGAACAAAACTCTGTCCGCAACAATCCAAACCAATCTTTTTACGAAATTATAATTTTCCCGATTTATAACCGTAGTGGGGTACCACCAGTGGTACTACGGGTACTTTTCCTAACCGTGGTACGCCAGTCTATCACCAGTTGTACTACAATACCTTTTCCTAACTTTGATACCTCAATTTTTCCTTACCTTAGTACCACTATTTTAATTTTGTTTATTATTCTTCCGGCAAACATTTTCAACTACGATCGTGAAGTCGCCAACTGACTGCCCTCTGGCGTTGGTTCAGGCTGCAGTAATTCCCGACTAGGCTTGCGAAGTATAAGCCTTGTAATGAATATATTCACCTTCTAGGCGGAGAGCGTGGACACAATGCTAGGTGGCGTAGCCCCGCGCGCTTGCTTCGGAACTTGGGTGCTATACCACGTGCTGCGGGTCATGATCGCTTACCTTCTCTCCGGGCTCGAGCTCGAACTGTACAGTGTGCACGAGTACCATTACATATTCTGGTAAGTTATGTATAAACTGAATACCGTCCGCACTGAAGATTGATACCTCTAGCTCTCCATTTGCTCTTGTCTTTCTAACCCCCCCCTCCTCCTGGTTTCTCGTGCGATTGTCAAACTTGTGTCAAGACGTCACACCAAATACTGCAAGCTCATTGGTTTATTTATTTGAAACACAAAACAGAATATAACCAACACAAGAACAAGAAAAAAAAATTACATACATTTTGAGCTGGGTTATATCCCAAAACATGTGTACACATCCATGATTAACAATACTATAAAATGAGTAATTAGTAAAAGAGTTTGATACGTTTTTATGGTGTCGATTTGTATCTTAAATGCAAAATAATCAATCATTCAAAGTTCCGAAATCATAGCTAAAACATCTCTTTTAAATTTAAAACTGGTTGAAGACAGCCAACGATCAACAAGCAATCAATGAGGTTCAGTATTATGGTTTGCGAAGTTAATAACAAACATACCATACCCAAACATACCCAGGAAATAGCCTGATATCACATAATACTAAATAGTACAGATACAGAAGATTCACTCCGCGAAGTCACTTAAATGAATAGCGACTGTTTCTGCAACGCATTAAAGTGTAGTTCAGCTCATACAGCGCTACAAGTCTATCCTGAATAGTTGCCTCTCGCTCAATCGCTATAGCGCTGCTCTTCTGACGCTGCGCGCGACGAGGCAAGTAGCTCAAAGACACCCCTGGGGTGCAAGCATCGGCTTGGGCCGTTGCCGAGATAAAAGGATCGAGAAGAGTACGTCCACTGGAAGAGTGGACCCTATGGAAAGTCACGAACGTTCTAGCTAACCTACGGGGGGTACGTCGACCTCACCGGCGGGGTCGGTGTCTGATTGTGTTACGTTGGTATCCTATACCGGTGCCGAAAGCGGTACCTGAGCTAGACTGATCCGGTGATCCGATACTACGGCTGCTATAGGATTGCCCGGGTCGCTTAAGACGTGTCTCGGGCTGTGACGACGGGGTGGCGAGTCTATCGTGTCTGTAGAGTAGTTTGATGCTTAAACTAGGCTGAAGTGATGGGGTGCCACATCAAAATAGCGGCGGGATGCATCCTTCATTGACGGACGGAATCTTATCGGCAGGTACCTATACGAGTTTCTATATGGTTGGCTGGTGTCAGCACTAGGTCGTGCAGAAGGCCTGGCTGGAGAGAGTGCCCGCCGTGCCCCAGACGCGAAGAAGAAGGAGAAGAAGCAGAAGAAGAAGGTCAAGCCTTACGCAAGAGAGGGCCTCATGTGTCAAGTCATGCAGAACATGTGCGGGGGTTTTTATAAGGTCAGTTTTATATTAGGTATTCAAAACTTTTTCTTATGTGAGACAAGCTTGCGTTTGATCACTTTTTTCTCTCATGTTGTTATTAAACGGTAACGTGATATGTGATTCGCCCCGCTCGCCTGTAAACTTCTTCACTCTCTCGCAAAAATCCATATTATAGTTATTTGGAAACACGTTGGTAAAGAGTTGCACTCCGTAGCCGCTCGCATTACATAAAATGTAATATAAATTACTCAAAATTCTAATATCATAAAATAAACTAAAATTAAAATAAACTTGGTTAGGAATTAGTGCTCATTCAAAAGAATACAAGTTTTAATTTGAATTCAATCTAATATATAATATTATAAAGAGGAAAGATTTGATTATTTGATTGCATTGAATAGGCTCTGAAAGTACTGGACCGATTTGAAAAATTAGAATCACTATTAGAATCCTACATTATCCCCGACAAACATAGGCGATAGAATATATATAAAACACCCAAAAAAAGCATTCATTTAAAGCATTCTTTAAAGTACCTACTAAATTCTTAAGTGTAGTGAGTTCCTACGATGTTTGAGTAGAGGCAGTTACCTATTTATTTCCGAAATAAATTTCATTTCATAATGTTTTGTGTGACTACACTGCGCACGTTCTAGTGCTAAGATTCCTGGTAAAGAGTTCTACTCCCTTTTCTTACTTTTTCTTTCTCACTTTCAGGCGTTGGTAGCGTTCAAACTGCAAGGCAAGATCCGGCAGCCGCAGTCCGAGTTCGACAACGAAGCGGTTCGGTACAAGCATCGGTTTGCGCCGCTCTCGGTTCTGACGCCTCCACAAGTGCACTATCACGAGTATTGTGAGATGACGCAGCCTTTGCAGTGAGTATTATACATATTTGACTGCTATATTTTTATTGCATAAATATACCTAAAAAATAGACAGTCGTGAAAAATTTTACCATCTTAAAAAAAAACAAAGATACGGGCATTTTAAAATATAGGAATAGAAAGACACAGCTCAAACACACAATGACGACTAGTCGTCCATAGTACCTCATTACTAAGCTGTGGTACCTCTATGTTAGCTCTTCATACAATCTCTTTGGCATGTGACGTCACAAGCTATGCCTCACAGTAGTTGTGGGAAAGCTCAACACGATCTCTGTTTTGCGAAAAAGGTACACGATGTCCCCTCCAGAAACTTAAAGCGTACTACTCCATGATTTATTTACCGGTTTTACTTATTTTTTCACTTATTACAAGCATGTGCGACCGGAATTCAGTAAACCACTTTTTATCATAGAAATAGATGGCGTGGAGTCCGCATAGTGCTTATCAAGCTTTTGGTTGGTTTGCGTAATGTTTTTTTTTCGCTTAATGCTTAATGAACACTCGAAATTCATTTTTTTTCGGACTTATTGATCCACCCTGGTAAAATAGCGCACCACAACACGTTTGACGGCTTCGAATTCATTTATAAATAACTAGCGGCCCGCTGCACAGTGCAAATTTTATTAAATTCGGTTCAGTATGTAGTTCAGAAGTCCATACTGGACAAACAATATAACACGTCATTTATACACATTGGAATTTAATTCGTTCATTTCCTTAAATATAGTACTCAGTCCACGCCATAGAACGCTCCTATATAAGTAAATACCAAAAACAATTATGAAATAAAACTTTAAATCTAGATAATATCAAATTACTGCGAAATCAAATTTTAAAGAAAAGCCTTGCGACATCGAATAAAGCAGGTTTTTTATTACCTACGAAACATTTACAAAGCGCTCAGCGGGTGCCCGCACTGTCTGTAGCGTTAAATAGACATTTTGGCTGTTATCCAATAATTGAGGGGTATAGAATCAAATGCTAGCTGCATTTGATTCTATACCCCTCAATCCCTCTCCTCGAGCACAACCTTCAATTTAAAATTTAAGCTGTCTTTGATGTTTGCATGCCGTTTTTAAGCTGACTTTGATCCCAATGCAGATTTTTAATCTGGTTTTTGTATCATTTTAAGCTGGTTTCGATGCAAAATTATAAGTTGAGATCATACACAATTGACAGACCTATATTTTTGCATTCATAGGTCAGATTTAAAAAAAAAATGCAACTAGCTGCTTTTGATTCTATACCCCTCAATTTTAGGAGGCATTTATTTTTATTTTTAATTGTACATAGGACGATTGTTCTATACCATGGTCTACTCATACCATGGTATAGAACAAATGAATTTAAGAAAATGAATGAATTAAATTCCACCGTGTATATATTAAGAAGATAATAATGGAATATTTGGGTTAACATGTAATCAGAATGGAAATATGCAACTTATACCAAAAACTTTTTATGCCAATCGATTTTTAACTTTTCTAGTAATATAACTCTCACTTTGGTCCGAAAATAAAGTTCTATTATTATGATCATCAGTTTTCTCGCAACATTGGCATTGTTTTAGGCATGAGAATCCTGTAATACTGTATCTCGGCGGCTGCAAACATTTCCAGCAGGCACGGACACTACTGGAAACCATCACAACACCTGATCAAGAGGTAACAGCTACGAACTTATTGTATACTATCTTATTTTTGTTCTGTGTCTGGGTGTTAATATAACACTATATACTAGGTGGTAGGACTTTACTGCAAAGTTCGTCTAGGTAGGTACCACCGCTTTGCCAGTTATTCTGCCGCCAAGCAGTAGTGCGCAAGCACTGCTGTGTTCCGGTTTGAAGGGCACTGTAGCTAGTGAAATTACTGGGCAAATGAGACTTTATGATCTGATCTCACAGTTTAGTAATCTTATTACTAGATTGTGCTGATGTCTCTGGATGACGTGCGCAGTGCAGTGTCACGCGAACCTCTATACTTTAGAGTTCCGAGTGACACTGCAGCTGATATGGGCAGCCGTGTCGTTTAACATCAGGCGAACGGCTAGCTCGTCAGGTCATTCTTTAACAAAAAAAAAAACAACATATTCTATGTATGTATTTACAAACAAAGAGTATATAAGTATTGAGTAGGATTTGGCGTAATAAAACACGGTCGGGCGGTTCAAGACTGATTTAATACTTAGAGGGTAACTACCTAAATAACAGAAATGGATTACCCACAATCCACAATATCCAACACCTCCCTATCAAATCAACAACAAACATTCCGAGTGTTATCTAACAATATGACAACTGCTTAACACATCTAGATTATAATTCTTACATACCTACTTACTACCTCCTAATACAATGAGTAGAGATATGACTAACGTCAGTTAGGTACATAATATTATTCTTTCTGATGCGGTCTGTTGCGGTGAGGGAGCGGGCGCAGGCGCGTTGTACGCGTATACGGAGCATTGGACGGCGGAGATGATCTCGCTAATTCGAATTCGGCGCTGTCGTCATCCTTATCAGCTGGCGCCGCTGCCGGCACCGTGGTGTCGGACCCGGTGGCGTCCTGGCCGGCGGCGGCGGCAGCCAGTACCGGGCTACTTATACCGCTAGTGCTACTACTCGTCGCAACAGAACGATCGCAGGCGTCGTTATTTACATTCACGAGCGCACTGCCCTTAGACGTATTATTGGGCGTACATGCCAATGAAAATCGTTTTTTAGGTACCAACATTTGATCAATATGCCGCTTGACAACCGCATTCGGCAAATTAACGGTGAATGAAGCGGGTCCTACCCGGTCCCTTATTTGCCCTTCCATCCACTTGTCTTTATTTTTACTATAATCACGAACGTACACCGTGTCCCCGAGGTGCACCGCGCGCGGCGTGCCGCCCGCTCGCTCCACTTGCTCGCGCTGTCGCTCGCGCACGCGCTCCTCGGTGCTCGGCCGCAGCACGTCCAGGCGCCCGCGCAGCCGTCGCCCTATCAAGGCTACTGCCGGGGCTACACCCGTAGTGGCATGCTCACAATTCCTATATTGGAACAACATTTTGCTTATGGCTTGTGTAACATCCACGCCTTCGGAGTACGCCTTTTTGATGCAATTTTTAACAGTTCTTACGGCGTTTTCCGCGGCTCCGTTGCCTTTGGGCCTGTACGGACTAGTTCGAGTATGTACTATTGCATTTTTGTCCAAATAGCTCTTTAATTCTTGCGACGTGAAGGGTGGACCCCCATCTGTAACGATCTGCAATGGGAGACCGAACCGAGCAAATAACTCTCTCAAAACATTAATCACAAATTTAGCGGTCGTACTCTGCATTTGAAACACTTCAATCCATTTGCTGTACGAATCGATCACGATGAGGTAATGTTTACCTTTACACTCGGCAAAGTCGGCATGCAGCCGTTGCCACGGGCGCGAGGGGAAATGCCACGGCGTGAGGGGCGCGTGCGGAGGCGCGTCGCGCTGCTGGCGGCACGCCTCGCAGGACCTGCACAGCTGTTCGATGTCCGCGTCCAACCCCGGCCAATATACATAATTACGTGCAATACTCTTCATTTTCACGACGCCCAAATGGCCTTCATGCAATTCGCGCAATATGTATTGTCTGAATTTTGGCGGCACCACTATTCTATAATTATACACAATACAACCCCTTTCAATAAATAAATTATCTTTACGATGAAAATAACCCTTTTCCTGTTCTACGTCGGTACTATCTGGCCACCCAAACAAGATATTTTTATAGATCACGCGTAATATAGGGTCCGTTTTGGTCGCATCAGCTACATCTCGGTGATTTACGGGAAATTCAGTCTCTAAAAACATTAAATATGATACCGTGTTGTCACAATCCCGCGCGGGATCGCCGCGAGCCCCGGATGCCGTCTGTGCTAGTGGCAGCCGCGATAGACAGTCCGCCGGGCCGTTCTGTGCCGAGCTCACCCATTCGACCTTGAAATCATAAGCCGCCAGGCGAGCCGCGTATCGCTGCAATCTGCTTGCAGCTGTCTGTGGAATGCCAACCTTGTCCCCGAATATATAATACAAAGGTTTATGATCAGTGCGAATACTGAACGACCTGCCGAATAAATATTGATGATTTTTAACTACTCCAAAAAAAATAGCTAATGCCTCCTTGTCTAGCTGGCTATATGATTTCTCCGCCTCGTTCAGTGTGCGTGATGCGTAACAAATTGGTTTCTCGGACCCGTCGGGGTACCTGTGGGAAAGTACCGATCCGAGGCCATAAGATGAGCTGTCCACACTAAGGACGAGAGGTAAGGTCGGATCGTAGTGAGCTAGACACTGGTCACTGGTCAACATTTGTTTTATTTCGTTGAACGCGACTTCACATTCGGTGTTCCACTGCCATTGAACCTTACTCTTTAATAAATTATGTAGCGGGTGTAAAATCGTACTTAAACTCGGAATGAATTTTCCGTAATAATTTACCAGGCCCAAAAATGATTTTAGCTGATGGACATCGATGGGACGCGGAGCATCTGCAATAGCCTTTATTTTCTTTTTATCAGGATGTAAACCATCTTTGTCAATAATATGACCCAAATAACATACAGCGGGCTTAAAAAATACACATTTTTCCAACCTAACTCTTAGCCCTACGTCATGCAAACGCCTTAGCACCTCACGAACATTACATATATTATTTTCAATTGAGACGCCCCCTATACAGGCGTCATCAAAGAAAACCACAGTCATTGGCACGCCTCGGAGAACCTCATCCATTAACTTTTGAAATTTTTCCGGAATGCAACATAAACCATAAGGGGTGCGGATGTATTCGAAAGTTCCAATGTGTGTGCTTATCGTGGTACAAGGCCTAGACTCGGGAGACAAAATCACTTGTTCATACGCGTATGCCAGATCAATTTTTGTAAATATCTGCGACCCCCTTAGCGCTGAGTAAAGTTCCTCAATACGCGGTAGTGGATACGGCTCGCGTTTTAATTTTGGGTTGATTGTGACCTTATAATCCCCGCAAATTCGAATACTCCCGCACTTTTTGACCACCGGTACGATAGGCGTACCGTACTCCGAGGATTCTACTTTAACGATAGTCCCCTCGAACACGAGGCGTTCCAACTCCTTTTCTACCGGCTCTTTTAATGCTAACGGTAAACTGCGCGCTTTATGAAATATAGGCTCGTCGTCTTTTAATTTCAATGTAAACATTTTAGTACACGTTCCCAAACCATCTGCGAATACATCTGGGAACTCTAACTTTAAAGCAGTGACTGCCCGATCTGTTTCATCAGCCCCACTCAAAGGATCAATTTTATTTACTTTAATTTCGATTTGTTTTAATTTTAAATGACGTAACCACATGCGCCCGAGAAGCGGCGGGCCCCCGCCCGGAATCACATACAGTGGCAAGTCGCGCGCCTCTCGCTTCTCGCGTGCATTTTGATAACAAGCAGATACGCTGATAAAACCGATCGGCAAGATTTTTCCTCCAGTATAGGCTTTAAATTTAAGATTACATTTTGACAGAGCACAATTGTTAAAATACTTCTCGTAATCGTGTTCATTAATAGCTGATATTTTACTTCCAGTATCAATTTCAAAGTCTATCGGAATATCATTTACAAGAATGTTCACTACATACGGTTTATCGTTCTCTCCGTCCACGACAATGTTGAAAAAATCGCTGTCCTCACTCCCTGAATCCGTTTCGATGTAAAACTGGTTTTTCCGCTGCACTGTACCTGACAACCCACCACTGTTATCACCCGTGGAACGCACTTTTTTACACATAGCCCTCAGGTGGCCCTTGGCCCCACATTCATCACAATTGAAATGCTTAAAACGACACTTATCGGGCGCATGTTGGCGACCGCACCGCCAACAAGTGCGTGGCTGCCTGTAGTTGCGCGCCGCCGGGCTCGCCGCCGCCGCTGCCGCCGGCGCCGCCGCGCCGATCCTGTGCACAGCCGACGGGCCCGCAGCCGCGCCCGCGCTCGGCGCACCGCCGCCCGAGCTGCTCGCTTCCGCGTGCCGCTCGGCAGCCTCTAGCGCCAGCGCTAAGTCTACCGCCCGTCTATAATCCAGATCTTTCTCCGCGAACAAACGACTACGCATTTCGTCGCTAGCTAGACCAGAGACGAACTGATCCCTTAGGTTCTCCTCGAGCTTCCCGCCGAAATTACATGTACTCGCCAGATGCTTCAGATGTTGAAGGTAGGCACTGAGCTCTTCTCCTGGCCCTTGACGACGTAGACGAAAAATATGGCGCTCTGCGATGTCGGATCGTCTGGGTTCTAGGTGCTGCTGGACGATGGTGACCAACTCTGAGAATGACTTGTTCTCAGGTTTATTCGGAGCACACAAATCGCACATTAAGTCATACGTAGGTTCGCCGACTACCGTTATGAGCGTGGCCACATGTAACGTGTCTTTAATCTCATTTAACAAAATGAATTGTTTAACACGATCTACGTATGTTGTCCACTTTCGCGAAGATAAGTCGAAACTATCAATTTTACCGTATGGCATTGTGTTTACAACGCAAAAACTAATTTTAATCGTCGCCAGTAGGATTTGGCGTAATAAAACACGGTCGGGCGGTTCAAGACTGATTTAATACTTAGAGGGTAACTACCTAAATAACAGAAATGGATTACCCACAATCCACAATATCCAACATATTGTATCAGTTATCTGGTTCCCATAGTACAAGCTTTGCTTAGTTCGGGGCTATATAAAAAAATCCTACATGTGCAAGGAACCAAAATATCTATCTCAATACGATTATTTAGGTTATATAATGAATGTATAATATACATAATAATATTTTTTTTTTCCGTTTTTAATGTGTTTTGGTACTAAAATTAATAAATATATAAGGTACTTTAGACAGCGTCATTTAGCTTCAAACTGAGGAAACCTTATACTATGGGAACCAGATTAAAAACTCCAGTTTAGATTGCAATTATTATAAATTGTATATTTATTTTCGAGTCGGATTAAAATGGTTCTGATGTGTGATCTACTTAATTTTACTGTTGTCCAGAATACATACGTTTTCTAAAAGAGTTGATGTGGAGCCAAAACCAACGCAACAAATAATGGTTATTTTCCATTTAGTTTTTTGGTAATATATGACAGATGCAATATTTTCTGAAAATATTAATGACTGAATAACATATTTTTAATATTGGATGGTTGTTTAAAAAATTGCTAATGTTGACAGCCTTTGTGGCTCATGGTTGAGCAGATTGGCTCATAGCCCGAAAGCGGCGGGTTCAATTCCCGCGTCATGACATGTATGTGCGCACAGAAAAAAGCGCAAATACGTTTTCTGTGTCTCGGTGTTGTGTGATCATGGTCCTCATAGTTCTTGGGTTCCTAGTTAGCATTCAGGGTCTATATATATGTGATCGTTATTAATCTATTTATTTTTATTTTTCAGATAACTGATCTTCTAAAGGTAGCCAAAACGAATTTCGTTGTTCTGAAGCTTTTAGCTGGCGGTCACAAAAGGGATTCGAACACGCCACCAGAATTCGATTTCACTGTACATAGGCATTTCCCTATCATAAAACTTGTGTAAATTCTATTTATATTATTATTAGATTATACAAAAAGATAGTCAAGATGTAGCTATAAGACGTTTACAGCCTTATTAATAAACACGAACTAGCTTTAGACTAGTTACACCATCTTTTGTCTCTTTCGATCCAGCTAAATATTCCATTAGCAAAAAAAGGACAAAAGCTGAAGTAACTAATCCGAGACTAATACCCGTTTATTAATAAGGCTGTTAATGCACGTCTGCAATTAAGTTTGACAGCTCTTAAGTTCGTACACTTATCTTTCTAGGGCGTACCCAAATACGTTGCGGTAATTACTTTTGACCGCTTCTGTGGTGTGGTGGTTGAGCAAGTCAGCTCATAACCCGGAGGCGGCGGGTTCGATTCCTGCTTGATGCTTGTTCTGACTCTGGGTGTTGTGGGACCATGGATCTCGTAATTCCTGGGTCCCTAGACAGGGAATCGCCTAGTTAGGTTAGGGTCCAGGATCTATGTATGTGGATCGTTAGGCGTTATTATTATTATTATTCTTATTATTATTCTTATTATTATGTCATAAGTGCGAACTTAGGAACTGTAAAACTTTAGTGCAATCAGGCATAGGAAAACTGTAAAAAATGTAGCCAAATTGATATGAATATTAATGTAAACGCGAGTAGTTATAGTGTACTCGGAACCACGCGTTCGTTGAACTTTACTAACTATCGTGGAAGGATTTAAAGCGTCAACAACACCTAAGATTTGTTACAGCGATATTATAGTTGTCATTAACTACTTTGGGTATAGGTTTTAACATCTCAACATTAAAAAAAAAATTGAACGTTTTGAGTATATAAAACAATTTAACTAGTCATACATAGAACGTTTTCGACAATGCCTTTATTTTCGGTTCACTTAGCAGCTGGTATTTATTGTAAAGACGATCTTATAATATTCTACAGTGTGTCTTTAGAAGTACCACGAACTAAATATGTACGTACTACCTTTTGAAATTGGTCTGTTAGGAAAACGGTTATAAACAAATTAAATAAACTATTTCCTGCTCCTTTTCTTCTTTTTGTTTTTGTGCAAATGTCCATTTTAATAGATTTTTTTCCTAATCTTTTATAACAAGATTAATTTGTAAAGGAAACATTTGAATCAGGAGCGGGATTTCCTTTACAAATTAATTAGTAGTAGATTTAAAATCATAAACATTAATGTGTTTGTACATAAAAAAAAACAGTTTTTATTTTTTATGCATAACGGAATGTAAATTTTCATAGATACATAAAATGTAGCCAAGTGTATTTTCTCTAATCTGTGTAATTTAAAAAAAAGTTGGAACTGGTGCTGGTTGTTTTATTTTGAAACTAAATGGTTTTATGTAAATAGGGCGAATTCTATTTAGCCTATTAAATACATCTGCTTAAATATGCTATTTTATTATTATAAAATTAGGAAAGTAACATGGCAAGAAATATTTACACAGAGTATAAATATTTCTTTCTTTAAACATCCGCTTTTGCCACACTTTTTCCATACATTCCACATTTCATTGACGCATTGATTAAAAAAGCCGGATCGTAAAGCTTTTGACCCTGACTGGGCCGCGGGTTCTAAGACCTAATACCAAATATATATATGCGAAATACATCTTTATTAGATTGGTCAAAGTAAAGGTGATATAAGTAAAGGCATGCATATGCATAACATGACAAGCAAGAATAATAATAATGTATTTATTTTTATTAATTAAGTATTCATAACATAATTTGCAATGAACGCGTTAACAATAAGTTTTGTGATAAATAGGTATAATTAATCGATAATATTTGGTATAATCGTGAAGGAATCTTGTAAATATTATATTTTTTTTACAAATTTTCAAACGTATATTCCCATAAAAAAGCTGCAGCTATAATATTTCTATAGCCGATACTTATTATCAGTTACTCTTCGTCTTCGGTGTCTGCGTCCGATACGTCTGTATAGCAGTCGTTTTCTAAAGTTTTCACCCTCAGGAAGTCCGAGGTTTGGGGCCCTGAAAGGTAACAACTGCATTCAAAAACACTAGAATAAAATAAATTGTAGAAAGAACCTTCAGTTCTTGGTGAAACTAGAAATAAGTGAACCATGATAATTCAATTAGCTAAATAAGCTAGGCTTCAAATTTCTGGGTGGTACCATACTATTATCTATTCGGGGGTATACTAGGCTTTCCCCGCCCACGCGTAATATACCTACTCCACATAAAAAGATGATGCAATATGCACGTACTATTGCGCCACCCTGTTCAACGTTATACCGCCACGTTTGTTATCAGGTTTATGCAAATCGTCAAATAATAAAGACAAGGATGCCGATGATACAATAGTCATGCTCGTAGTCTCGAATATTTGTCTTTTAACATTTTATTATACAAACGACATAGGTATATTAGCCTTAATACGTCCACTGTGAACATATTATAGACCCCCTTAGAGCCCCACTTTGAACGGCTGCTTGCCCCCTGCATCCGTGGGCTCCCCACGGCAAACCTACAGCTTCTCTCCCCTAGGGGTAACCCTTACGTATACTGTAGGTAGTGTGAGATATGTGGCATTGTAGGGAATCTTGGTACCAGTAGTATAATATGCATGTGTTATGTAACTCTTAAATAAAACATTATCTAATTCTTAGAGGAAAAGCAGTGTCTTTATTATTAGAGGAAATAGACTAATCGGTGTATCGATTATGTCTCGCGTTGTCTACGGCTAAAATTAAATTTAATGTATGGCGGCACTCCTCTGATAAAATAGAAATGAAAACGACGAAGATATTTTAATTTAGTTTTTGCTTTAGCAAATCTCTACAGTATTGACACAAGACAACTTAAATAGATCTTTGCGTGGTCCAACTGGTTTATTGTAAATACCCACTTATATATAAAAAAATAACAAACGCAAAGCGTAATAAGCTGACTTCTGACCTATATGGTTTTCTTATGGATACCATTGTCAGAACTGGACCAAATTGAAATGGGACCACACGGGAAGCACCAGCTTTCAAATAAAAGAAAAATCATCAAAATCGGTTTACCTACCCAGTGAAAGTTCTGGGACACAAATATTTTGTTATATATAGAATTGAGGACCGTTTCTTTTATTGAAGTTGGTTAAAAAGTAGTTTGAACCAATTTGAGCAATATAATGTAAATCACGTACAAGAATTACGTGAAGTAGGTACGACACTAGAAATATTGAAGATGTGGACTATATTTAATTTCAATGCAAGCTACTATCTAAACATGTTTATTAATATGTAATAGGATGGAAATCGGGCACCTTCTGTATAAACAGTATTAGCTCCAAAGTCTTGGATAGGCGTGGGAGTGACGGCTCGCTCGATGCCGGATGCCCCGTTCTCATCCGCTTCGTCGTCACTGTCCACTATAATCTCTTCCTCTTCACATTCTTCCACCTAAAAGAAACCATACAATTTTTCATCATCTAAACACTGCTTTATTTATTTATTTAGATACATAAAAAGCTTACAGTGTAAAAACCAAACGCTTTTGGGTCATAACACCGGATTGGACACACATTGATTACACCTTTATTTTCCTATACTTAGTCGATATGTTTTTTGTTTCGATCAAATCTAAACTCTGCTTTATTTTCCTGTAGTCGTTATGTTTTTGTTTCGATAATTTTAAAATTCACTGCTTTATTTTCCTATAGTCGTTATGTTTTTGTTTCGATCATATCTAAACACTGCTTTATTTTCCTGTAGTCGTTATGTTTTTTGTTTCGATCATTTTAAAATTCACTGCTTTATTTTCCTATAGTCGTTATGTTTTTGTTTCGATCATATCTAAACACTGCTTTATTTTCTTATGATCGTTATGTTTTTTGTTTCGATCATATCTATCTGCTTTATTTTCCTATAGTCGTTGTGTTTTTTGTTTTGACCCAAAATCGATGCTGTCTGTTGAACAGTCATATCGAATTGGTTTTTATATATTGATTGATGTTTTTCAACATTTCTGACCCGATAGCTCAGTTGGTAGTAATGGCCTTCTGAAATGTTGTGGGGACGATTTGCACCCAGGACAAACTATTGTGTGATGAACATAGGTACCTATATATTCTGTATCTGAGTGTTATATTGTATTCTATGTATGTGTTTACAAACAAAAAATAAGAGTATAGTATTGTATCAGTTGTCTGGTACCCTTAGACAAGCTTTGCTTAGTTTAGGGCTATATGGCGCTTTGTGAAATGTCCACTTTTTTTTTTCAGGTGACGAAAAGAAAATTTAGTATCGTTTGTTGTCTGTAGTTCAACCGCTTGTAGATAATACGGGATTTTATATGATCAGTCATCATGTCAGTTGAGAAACATCATGCCAACTAGTGAAAAATTGTTTTTTATTTGTAACTACTTCTACACTATACTTAAGTGTTTTTTTTTCTCTAGATTTCACTGTTTTTTTTTTGTGTGACATAATAATAACATTTTAAAATATTGGGAGAAGCTACTGATTCCTGAAATACAGTTTAAAAACTAGTTCGGGAATCTATGGATTCATTAATTTAATGTAATAATATTTATTTCAATATACATTTCTGTATTTGTATTTTTGTATTTAACTCTACAAATGCATGTATGTAAGTAGGCAGGATATGTTAGTGTATACTTACTTGGATGATATGTAAATCAAATGACTGCTGCTTATTTTTGAAGTCGAGTAGTTGAGCAGAAGACGGTCTTTTCGACGACCCTGGGAAAGGTTTGCTTGGCGAAGGTGTGCCTTCATCAGGATTCCCTTCAGTGACCTGGTAACCGCCTTCTAGGTTTAACGCCATGTTGGGGTTTCCTGATAACCTTCTACGGCGGACCTGGCATTCTGGTTCCTCAGCCATTTTATATTTTCCGTTTCTAAATCTGAAAAGGTCAGCTCATCATCATCTTTCCCTTTAATTTAATAGGGGGTAATGCAGCATGTTTTGATCCTCCGCTCACCTCAGCCTTAACATTCACTCGCTAAGCATACCTCCATACTCCATATCTCTTACATTATACAGGGCTTTTCTCTCATTTTTGACTTGACTTTAAATTCGGAGTGGGTGATATTGGCGATATGTAAATATTGCTGGTTCTTGCAGTTCCGTGCTTTAATAAAATGTCAAACATTCTCTCAGCGAGATTGCATGGACGATAACCTTACTAAGATATAATCTATTCTAATAATATAGCTATATAGAGACTATTGTCATGTCATATAATGTGTGTACATTGTGGGTACCTAAATTTAACAAGGCCCAAAACAAATGGATTTTATTCTGGTTTCATTAAGGCGTAATAGCACGTTTATTGACGGGGTCTCTGTAACGCTATGTTTAAAGCTGAAAATCGTAGATCATAATTTGATGTCTAATTGGGTCTGCGCATGAAAATTTGATAATATAGTGGTCATTTTGTGAAATTCGTGGATTAAGAATATCAAAAAAATATTTCATCTTGTAATCCCTTTCGTCTGTTAATTTGTAAATAAATATTTTGTTATCGCTGAATATTAGGTCTTTACCTATGAAATTGCCGTTTTGTTTGAAAAAAGTTAAAGTTTTTTTTTTTTTCGAACTTATTTATTTCTTTTATTCAATGTAATCACCCCTGCAATCAATGCATCTTTGCCAACGCTGTGGCAGTTTATGGATGCCCTTCTTGAAAAAATCAGCAGGACGTGAGACAACAAACTCTTCAAAGGCGTTTTGTACTGCCTCTCGGGAATTGAATTTTTTTCCCGCTAAATAGTTGTCCAAATTTTGGAAAAAGTAATAGTCGGTAGGCGCAAGATCTGGTGAGTATGGCGGATGAGGGAAAGCTTCCAAACCCAACTCATGCAGCTTAGAGACGGTCTGTTGTGCAGTATGGGGTCGCGCGTTGTCGTGAAGTAGCAGTGGAGAAGACCGATTGACCAAAGCTGGTTGCAGACGTGCGAGTTTCGCCATCATTGTGGTCAGTTCTTCAATGTACACATCTGCAGTAATGCTCTCGCCGTTTTGTAAAAAGCTATGATGAATCACACCAGCACTAGACCACCAAACTGTGACCATCACCTTTCTAGGGGTCATTTTTCGTTTTGCACATTGCTTTGGTACCGAACCAGGATCTAACCAACTTGCTGAGCGCTTTCGATTGTCAAAAAGAATCAATTTTTCGTCGCACGTAACAATTCGGTTCAAAATTCCTTCATTTCTGTGCCTGTTAAGCAGCGCAAGGCAAGTCTCGACGCGTACGTTGCGCTGACGATCGTTAAGTTCGTGGGGCACCCATCTATCAAGCTTTTTTATCTTGCCAATCTGTCGCAAATGGACCAATATTGTTTTGATGCTAACATCAAAAGCTGCTGCCAGCTCAGCTGTAGATTGAGATTCATCAGCTTCCACAATCGCCTTTAATTCATCATTGTTGACCAAAGTTTCCGGACGACCACGAGGTTCATTTTTCAAGTCAAAATTCCCAGAACGGAACCGAGTAAACCAATAACGGGTTGTACGTTCGTTTGTACAGTTCTCTCCGTAAACGTCGTTGATGTTACGTGTCGTTTGTGCCGCGTTGGTGCCACGACGGAACTCATATTCCATAATTACACGAAATTTCAAAGTATCCATTATGAAGAAAAATGTTGAAATGTAATGAAAATACAACGCTTATCAATAAACAAAAGACTTATATTGTAAATAGAATGTCATATTTTAAAACAAAATTAATTTGAATTTAGAATTCATAGCCAATCAAAACTTTTTTTTGTTTGAAAAGTCTGTACTGCAATACGGCAATTTCATAGGTAAAGACCTATTATTAGGAGAACCACGTTCATAAGGTAAGTATTTTTTGGGGGTCATTCGAACGATTTTATTTTTTTAGAACTTATGTTTTGTGAGGTCGTTCCTGTTTTTCGATGCATTTTCTATGTATAATCATTTTATATCATAGCATCATTTTTATTTTATATCATTATTTTGACACTTCACATCATTAGTGACGTCAAAAAAGTGCTTTTTGTTGATTTTGGGATTTTTACGCTTACACCGCGCCTTAAGATTCTGCTGAATGATGTAAAAAACCTATTAGTGCAATTTTTTGTCCTTCTCGGGTAGGTATATAGTACAATGTTTTGGTGCCTTTACCTATAGAAAGCAGAAAAAAAACATTCATGCCTACGTACCTACCTATGTTTTTCTTACCATTGACATCCTCAACCGTGTCAGTTGACGTACGTATAGATAAATATAAAAAGAAGTGAGTTATGGCGATTGTAAGCAAACATGTTTTAAACTTGCGAAGTCAGATGTATATAGGTACGGTTGTACTAAAGTTTTTACGGTCAAACTTCACTTACTTGTCCAAACACTCGTGATGTCAAGTTTTGTTGTCTGTTTTCTGGATACTTGCCACAAAAAACGGGTGATCTAAACTGTGCTTGTAGGCTACTAAGAAGATTGGGGCTCGCGGACTGGGCGAAGCCTTACATGATAATCTGCACTGTTTTCTTCCAGAAGTCTCCAACATTTTCACCATGTCAATTGTGTGTATAGCCTGCACAAAATAAAGCTAAAGTACAGACAGGCTGGAATTCGAATTCGCACGACGATGACGGTACGACGGATTTAGTTTTACCGAGAATTGACTAATGTATTTTAACTTCAGTAAAAATATGAGTAAATAAAACCATTGTATTTATTTACTGATTTTCCTTATCACCTGCGGTCATTATCAACTCGTTTATTTTCTGCAATAAACATGTAGTGAATATAATTATTGCATCTGACCTATGAACCTTGATGCCTATTAAGGTTAGGGCTTAAGTTAAATACTTGTTTGTGTTTAATTTTTGATTAGTTGATCCCTACGTAATCTTAATTACTTATGACATACCTATAGCAATGCATTTGGGTATGTCATGATATAAAATTCATGTATATTATGGTTTTGAAGATTACTGGAAAGTAGGTATAGTTTTGATACTGTGTGAAATGAATCAAACGTCCAGATTATCGACTGAGGTTTTTTTTGAATACGATTTGGAACTTTTTTATTGTTTCATTTAATTACCAGTATTGGTTATCTATATTAAGGTAAAATAAACTAACATTCGGACAACAAACTTATCTTGTAAGGGGTTTAATAAACCGCGTGGTACCAGCGTTGGATATAGTATCACCCCATCTCTTACTGCGGGGGCCGTAAGCTAAGCTACAAAAAAAAATTGGGAATGGGATGCAGCATTATCTTTGGTATATTAAAATCTTCTGCGATCACCAAGATGCCTGCCACAAGGACAGTGACTATAGCAATTCAACTATAATTACCTATTAATATGATATAATGTGTTTTTTTTGTGTTTTGGCTCCACGCTTTTGTGTATTTAGCCAGTGTCAAGTAATTGATAATTTATCAAGTTAATGATATTTCACGCAAATATGTGTCAAGTCACAGTCGAAGTCATCAAGTCAAGTCAGTCAAGTCATAGTCTTGTCAAAGTCATACTCCTAGTAAAGTGGTGGCAACTTTACTTGAAGCTTCTATGGAGTTTTGGAAACAACACGAAAAGAAACGTTTCACCATCATTATACCATTCTCCCACACTCACGTCTGTAATCCAGCACTTAACGAATATAATGCCACTTTTATGCAAACTCAATTTTATGCAGTAACACTGAAAATAACACAAGTTTAGGAAAATAATACAATGCGGTGACGCAATCTTTTTTGTTTTCCCGCCAAAAACTCGATATAATGTTAACTCACTTATTTAAAATGCAACCTAATGTAAACACCAAAACATCTTGAATAAAGGGTTTGTGATCTCTGCATGGCACTTGTGAGGATTCCTAGTTCCATTGCTAATATATTTTCGTTTCAGTAAGTAAGTACTTAAGTATGGAAAGTTATGTCAAAGGTGAATATGCATGTGACATTTTTTCCCGTGGCACGTGTTTTACGTAATAACTTAACAGACATTAGCTTGGCCATAACATATATTATCCATATCCATAACAATTACACTTGCTTTTAATCTAAAAATAAAAAATATAAATAAAAACTTAATACAATTTAATCTAAGTATAAAAACAGTTAAAGAAATGTTTTTCAATGACCGTCAGTGTCGTTTCTATAAACTTCTAAAAAGTTGCAAAGCAAAGGTCGTCCCTTAGTGATCCAATTATTATAATTTACGCATTTATACCCATTTTAATCATATATTCGCTTAGGTATCTTACTATAATAGGTGCGACCTACATAAATGTAGAGGCCAGTTGCTGCACTTGTCATTCCAGTTTGTGATTAGCAGATGGAATGATTTCTTCATTAACATTTATTAGAGGAAGGAAATATTTGCGTGTAATTTTCCTTAAGGTATATTTCCTTATTGTACATATTTTTGTACCTAGTTTAATTTTATGTAAACTGATGACGTTACAATGGGTTAGAAAGGTTCTTGAGTGGCGATCATGAACCGGAAGAGGCTGGCCCTTACTAGGTGGACCGACGAACTGGTCAAAGCCGTAAGGAGCCGATGGATGTCGGAGGCAAACAGCTGCTTAAAGTTGTGTTCGTGGACGTCATCAGGCTGTTGATGATGATGATGATGATGATCACACTTCACACTAATATTATAAAGGCGAAAGTTTGTATGTGTGTATGTGTGTATGTTTGTTACTCCTTCACGCTCAAACGGCTGAATGGATTTGGATGAATTTCGGTACCAAGACAGCTTATACACTGGATTAACACATAGGCTACATTTTATCCCGGAAAAGTGAAATTTTCCCGTGGGATAAGCAAATAATTGAAATACTTTTATCCGCGGGTGAAACCGCGGGGCGCAACTAGTAGGTATATATAGAAATGCGATGAGTACTCCCTTTACCGAGTAACCGAGTACCAACAATACTCGTTTATTTCTTTCTTTCATTCATCAAATTAGACTCCTAGCGAACCACGTTCGGATCTTTCCATCCAATCTGCTTAATTAAGACCACATAAAAATCGAAGTAATGGCGCTTTTTTGTGCATTATGAATCTCGTTCAGAGACAAAAATATGTTTTCTTTCTATACCTAAATAATTTAGAATCAATTTGAATATTTAAAAGTTGTGTATAATTTCACAAGATCATCGACCCGTTCATGTTTGCTCTTTTTTGCACTTTTTTACGCAAGTTTTTTGTCGCCATTTGCAATACAAACTTGGACTTAGGCACTCGACTAATATCCAAAGAGTTCAATAAAACATTTTATGGTATTCTAAGGAACTTCCTTACAAAAAAGCCGTTGTTCAAGTTGATTTCCTTCGGTGGACGGTATATAAGTAAAGGTCCTGTACGATTCAGGCAGTCTACGAAATCTGAGTAGCATTAAGCACACGCAAAATGAAGGTAGCTGTAGTTCTGTGTCTCGTGTTCGCTGTCGTGAGCCTTGAAGCTGGCGTAAGTAACCATACCTACTTACAAAATTTTCCTATCACATAAATAATTTATAATAGTGAATTGTTTACGGAATTGTTAGTGGAAGTATCGTCCTAAAATAAACTTTACTTACGACTAATTTCTGTCCGAGAAATGTCTCAAATGTAAATATAAGTTTTTAGTTGCTTTGTTATTAGATACTATTTAATTTCAATTTATTTGTTACTCTATGTTTTATTAAATAATGATATTAAAATAAAATATGAGGCGCCATTTATTTTCTCAAGCGGGTGATGAAAAGTAGAGTTGATCACTTGGGCGCAAAATATATTTTTGGTTCGGGCGACGTACTTTGAAGTACTTTGAATTCTACTCTTAATCCCTCACTTCGCTCAGGATTCAAAAAATCGCCCTCGCCGTAAAAATATTATTTTGCCCCCTTATGATACAATCTACTATTATCGTTCATGCAGAGCTCCGATATCTGATGACCTTGTAAAGCGTTGCGGACAACTCATATTTTAAAAATTAAATAGAAAAGATCACGCGATTCACGCATGTAATTAGTCGATCATGTGCAGTATCACAATAATAATAATAATAATAACGACCAACGATCACTTTCATAGATCCTGGACCCTAACCAAGATTTTCTGTGTCTAGGGACCAGGAACTAAGAGGACCATGGTTCCACAACACCCAGACTCAGAACAAGTATTTGCGCTTTTTTTTCGTGTGCACAAATACTTGTTCTGTTGCGGGAATCGAACCCACCGCCTCCGGGTTATGAGCCGACCTGCTCAACCACCACACCACAGAGGCTGTCAATAATAGTTAAAGTTTTTTTTATGTCCGTAATAGTCAGAATTTGGTTTTTATCCCGTTCAACCGCGTTTTAATAATACACCTGTGTGGAGCCAGGGCGGGTCAGCTAGTATATTATATAATTAAATTTCAGTCTGTTCATCTCGAAGGCGCCCAAAAAGAAAAAGCCAATCAGAATGCTATGGAGTGCATTAAGGAAACCGGAGTGAAGCCAGAATCCTTGGCCGATTTTAAGAAAGGCCACTTTACCGATGACGAAGCCTTCAAAAAGTTTATCCATTGCTTCTTCAGAAAGGCGGATATCATAACTTCTGATGGGAAACTAAACATGGACGTGGCTTTGGCGAAGCTTCCTTCTGGCGTCGACAAGGCTGCAGCTACGAAGCTGTTGGAAGAATGTAAGAACAAGAAGGGAAAAGACGCTTACGACACTACCTTTGAAATATTTAAGTGTTACTACGCCGGCACCAAAACACACATTTTGCTGTGAACATGTTAGAGATAAATAATTTATTAAAACAGTTAATAATAATATTGATTAAATGTATTGAAGACAAAAATTGCGAATGTTTTTATTTTGATTACTTTTATGCAGACTGACTTTCTGAATTAATTTTAGTGTTGAACTACAGTAGACAATATTTATACAAATTAAATCTAATTAGGTAATAATTAGTAATTTTATATGAGTAGTTTTTGTTAGTAAATATTGTTTGAAAAATAGGCTTTGTTTATTATGTAGTTATAGAGGGGCTGCAGCGGGAGTATTAAAGTGAGACGATAATTATACTAAAGTTATTTATTTAAACTAAGTTCGTCCTTAAAACTAATTATAACTAATATGTACAAGTGACAGGTCTCGGCGATCGAGAACGAGTGACGTAAGAGGGGTCATGACAGCCTCACGGGGCTAAGAGGGGAACGCGGGACGCGGGCGATGCGCGGACGGCGGTCGCGATCCCATTCTCACGCAGGCGCTGGTCAGCACTTTCTTTATGTGTTAGTGCCTTGTGGATGTGTGTAAATCCAGCTGACGCGGCGACGACGACGTCTAGACGGTGCGATATGCGGCGCGTCCGGTGCACTTTGCATGCTATGTAACACCTCCCATCGCAGATCAGCAACTATTTCAGTACTTTCAGTCTAAATGTTGCTGAATGATCTGGATTTATGCAGCTGGGTGCTAAATTCTCATCATCGGCTTCTCTTATTGGTTGAACGTTAGTCGTGGCAGGCGTGGCAGTCGTTAGGCAGCGTCTTTGATCGTTCTTCGATTTTATAAAGATGACCAATACTCCTGTACTGGTGATAAGATGTAAAAGGGCATAGTTGTGTGATAAACTGAGTTTGATTGATTTTCAAGAGTAAGGATAGACTGAGCTGCCATCTTTTCTTGAATTTTGTAGAGTCCGTTGTTAATCGAGTTAAGTTTCATAGCAGGATATGTTTCATGTCCAGGTTCTGTATATTCGAGGATAATAATGGTCTTCATTGGCTGTCATTGTTAATGTTAATTCATAACTGTTAGTTCGTCGGTGTGCAGTATACAGTTTTGCGGGATTGTAACAAAGTAGCTTCCGTGAAGGTAGTGGTGTCTTCTCTTTTGAAATGCATCGTCACTTTGGTGGCTTTCGGGAATATGATGATGTAGTGCTGAACGTCCAATCTTTCCATTATTTCTTTAAAAAAAATGTTATAAGTGTTCTTGTGCATGAGCTTCCAATTGTATGTGCTAGTAATAAATCTCGAATGCAGGTTTTGTTCGAATTTGATGTTTGATATTCGCTTCGCATATGAACCGGTATTCTAACTTCGGGCATTCAGCCTCCATGTACAAATAGAATTTCTCGTTAGTTGCTATGTTACTGATAAGGGGGTAAGATGACCAAGTTATATTCGTTAGGTATAATGGTGAGTCGTTAAAGTTCGTATATACTAGAGGAACAAATAGGAATTTTAAAAACTACAGCTACCTTATTTTCATAGAAATATGATCTAGACCTTATAATACGATAATATTCTCTAAGTTTTACTCCTAAAATTTGATTCTTATCATATAAAATATAAAGTTTTTGAATCATCTTACGCAATATATCTAATCCTATTATAGAATGATGAGTGCGAGAGGCACATGTGAATACTAACATATCTTCTAGTCTACGGAATTCATTTGCAATTTTTTCTATATAACCATATATAATATTTAATAAGTGTGCTATTTTATTCTGATTAACATTGATAGCTGCTATGGCATCGTTCTTTTTAAGAGCATCTGTATAGTCCAGTTAGAATTTTTACGACCAAACCAAGACCATCTATAAGACCTCGTTTCACATGACTTGGCTCTAAACTTTTTAATTAAATTGAAGCTTTAGACAAAACTTGCTGATCAAATGATCGAATTGCGTTTCGTAGAATGAAATAAAAGTACTATTTATCATATAGGATCGTGCTTGTAAAATCTGGTTTTTAATTATCTTAATTTTGTGTTCAATATTAGTTAGTTCAATGTAATGGATTAAAAAGTGGTAGTGGGATACTTATCGTCAATGATTTTTTCATGAAATTTACTGAAGTCTACTACAAGGCGCCATTTGTGTCGACCGGAAGCATCAGCCTTCTTTGCTACTTCCCAAATAGGTGAGCTCCACGCAGAGTCGGATGGTTTTATAATGCCTTGCTGTAACATATTCCCAAATTGTTCACTCACCTCTTTTTTGTGAACAAAAGGATATCTGTAGCACTTCGTGTATGCAGGGTTGTCATCGGTAGTTCATTAGTACTTTAGTTTATTAGTAAGGGTCAAAGGTTCTGCCATTTACGCTCCGAAACGCAATCACTTCTTTGTCGCAAGTATATTACATTGATTTCCTCCTGTACATAATCCAAAGCATTATCTGTACTAGCAGGTCTCATCCATCTACTACGAGAACCAAGTGGCTCTTTTACTTACTTGGCTTTAATCCAGGAACAAAAGCCTGCAATGTTAATTTTTTTTATTTAATTTTATTAATATAATTGAATCCGTATTAATCAATTAAATTTTCTTTATATTTATTTTTTCAGTTTATTAATTTTACATAAAATTTTTAAATTTATTTAATTAGTTATTTTTATAAAATTAAATTTTATGAGCAATAAATTGTATTTTTATGAATTAAAACTTATTAAATTTACTCACTGCATTTATTCTGAAAATGATTAAAAAATTAATTAAACATACAATGAATAAATTTTTCAGTACCTATAAGATTTTATTTAAATTTAAATAATAATTTCAAATTGTTAATTTTTATCCTTTTTTATGGAATAAAAGCAAATATTCTTTATTTAATGTTATTAATTTAATTTAATTCATTTTTATTAATTAAAATAATTTCAATATTTACTCTTTATTTATTTATTCAGTTTATTCATTTTACGTAAATCTTTTAAATTCATTGATTTTTATTTCATAAAATTAAATTTCAATACCAATTTATTGTATTTCAATTAAAATTTATTCAACATATACACTGCTTTTATTCTGAAATTAATTAATAATTTAATTAAACATACAATTTATCCATTTTTCAATATCAGATTTATTTTATTTTATTTAATTTCGAATCGTAATTTTTTCTTATTTAGGTTTTATTTTTAAATTTTTATAAAAAGAATGTATATTATTTAGTTTTATCGATTTAATTTATTTTATTTTATTTATTTACTATATATTTACTTAGTTTAATAATTTCATTTTTTTTTAAATTTATATTTTTTTTATTTAATTAAATTTTACGACCAAAATAATTTTATTTCAATTAAAATTTATTTAATTTTAGTTAACACATTCATTTTGAAATTAATTAAAAACTCAATTAAATATACAATGAATCAACTTTTCAATATTAAATTTTATTTATAATTTTAAATTGATTTTTTTTATCATTTTTATTTATTAAATAAAAACAAATATTTTTTTATATTTTAATTTCATCAATTTAATTAATTCTATTTAATTAATATAATTTTAATATTTAGTCTATATTTATTAAGTTAATTTTTATCAAATTAAAATGTATTAAATTTAATCAATACATTAATTCTAAAACTAATTTAAAAATTAATTAATAATACAATTAATCAATTTTTTGTAATAAATTCATTAGTTATCTCTTTACCTAAACTTAACATTAAAATTTCTTTTCAAATTAATTTAACATGAATTAATTATTAAAATCAAACTTACTTGATACCTTACCAGTACGATACTGGAAAAGGAATAGTCAGGCAAAATTAGTTTTTTCAAATTAATTCATTAAATTTTATTTCAAAATTTTATATTTATAAATCTATTAATTATCGTTTTACCTAAACTTAATTTATCGTAATAATTAAAATTCCTTTTCAAATTAATTTAACATAATAATATATAATATTAATGAATTATTAAAATTAAATTTACTTGGTACCTTACCAGTACGATACTGGAAAAGGTATGGTCAGGTAAAATCCTGACGAAATTACAACTAAAAGGGGGAAGCAACACCAGAGAAAATTCTAGCGTACTTACTGTATATTCATCATCTTTGGTTCACTTTAATATCCTTCGATTTCTTGAAAGCTCCAGCCGCAGTCCTTCAGAGATGTCCGAATCCTTGGTCAAGGCTCAATAGCCAGTCACATACGCGCACAGTTCAAAGTTCACTGAGTTCACAGGGTTCCCAGAGTTCCACTCAGAAGTCCAAAAAGATGTCAAAATTTCCCGAGGGTCGTACGCGCACTTGACCCAAAGATCCTACCGTCTGCGCCAGTTATAGAGGGGCTGCAGCGGGAGTATTAAAGTGAGACGATAATTATACTAAAGTTATTTATTTAAACTAAGTTCGTCCTTAAAACTAATTATAACTAATATGTACAAGTGACAGGTCTCGGCGATCGAGAACGAGTGACGTAAGAGGGGTCATGACAGCCTCACGGGGCTAAGAGGGGAACGCGGGACGCGGGCGATGCGCGGACGGCGGTCGCGATCCCATTCTCACGCAGGCGCTGGTCAGCACTTTCTTTATGTGTTAGTGCCTTGTGGATGTGTGTAAATCCAGCTGACGCGGCGACGACGACGTCTAGACGGTGCGATATGCGGCGCGTCCGGTGCACTTTGCATGCTATGTAACAATGTATTAAAACTGTTTACAAGCAACATGCAGCGTCCTACAAAGCTCTTCAACCTTTGAATATACTGCAAATCAGTTATCTAATTATATTATAGACAAAAACGCGATACTATAACCATGTCTAATAGGTTTCTATAACTTATAGCCTGCAGGGAGCTGTTATTTTTTATATATAGAAATACTATTGACAAATAATAACTATCAACAATTATTCAGTTAGTTATGTACCCATAACCGGCCTCCTCCGGCCGCTGCCTAGAGTCACGCCACAGTCCCAGACGCATGATCAGCGGAATGTTATCGCATCCGTCGCTGGAACGGTGGCCAGAGCCGATCGGAAGGCAGTCGTTCTTGTATCAAATTCTACAGACGGTCGCTTACTGTAAAACTCTATTAATATTAAATAAATTTCGTAAAATCCGAAATAATAGTTTTAAAAATCACCTCAAAGCGCTCCCGAAAGTTATCTGGCGCAGCCGGTACGATTGCTGGCCGTCGCCATCGCGAATAGTAGCGCTATATTTTTCGTGAAATTCGGAAAAGTGTGAAAAATCGCGTGTGGTGACTAACAGTGAGAGTGTTATAAAATATATATGTATGCCTAAAATCGGTATCGCGCTCTCCCCGGCAATCCATACGAACCAAATAAAATAAGATACTTAGTGGGACCTGGAACGTGATGACTATGGCGGTTGGACAGTGAGTAATAGAAGTAAAATCCTTCTACTTTCCTTCCCTGCCTAATTCCTAACTGGTGTTAATATTAAGTTATTTTTGGTTAGATATATTTTGTGGTTGGCTAAAATCGCACCATTTAACTAGACTAGTAAGACGCATAAATTCTCTTATATTATATTATATTATATAGTGTGTATTAAATAGTTTAAAATGGCTCAACCTCAAATGCAAACTATGGCCGCGCCCTTACCTGCCTCGGTACCGCAAAAGCCTTCAGAACTGCAAGTACCACGGGATGTTTTAAATTTAGTACCAGAGTATAATGGTGAAACTAAGACTCTAAGCTTGTTTTTAAGAAAATGCAAATATGTAATTGAACGGTACCAGGGCACAAGGGCACGTAATGAGTATTTGATGCAGTGCTTTACTAGTAAGTTAACTGGTAAAGCAGCGGCACTGATTAGCGAAAGAGGGGATTTTGAAACATTCGATGAGCTTCAATCTCTGTTGATTCAGCATTTCGGAGACCCTAGGAGTGAGGAATGTGTTGCTATAGAACTGGAGACCCTTAAAATTAAGCCTAGTGAATCTTACCTCGAGTTTTGTGGCCGGATCCAGGATATTCGCGCGATCCTTTTGTCCAAGGTAAATCAAAGCTCCTCACCCACATTACGGGAAGCGAAGCGAGTAATTTATAATAATACATCACTAAATGTATTTTTGTACAATTTATCAGAACATATGGTTAGAACAGTTAGAATTAAAAATCCGAGCTCGTTAGAGGAAGCGTTACAACATGTCTTGGAGGAAGTTAATTTTCAAGAGCAATATAACATGCGTTCTAAAATGCTGCAAAGCAAACCAGTGCAAATTAACTTTAGGCCATCACCTCTGCCTCAAGGTCAATTTAAATTTGGTATACCAAATCAGGCAAACAATTTCGTGCGTCCTAATGTACCCAGCTTTGCATATCGTGCACCGATTCCAACACAATTTGGATATAGACCACAGTTCAATACCGCACCAGCTCAACCACAGTTTGGACAGCGACCACAATTTGGCTTCAGACCACAACCGCAGGTAGGTCAGACTGGCTTTAGACCGCAAGCAGGACAGTTCGGGTACAAGCCGCAAGCAGGTCAGTTTGGTTTCAAGCCACAACCAGGTCAGTTCGGATATAGGCACCCACAGCCACAAGGTTACCGTCCACCTCATCAATACTCAAACGACGTGTCCATGCGAACAGCCCCAGCAAGACCCCAGCAGTTACCTGTAAATGAAACATATGCGTTAGAAGGTCAGTACCATGATTATTATTATCCCTACGAAACTTACGAGACCTACGATAATATGACTCCCGATGCCTATGACGGTGTGTATGGTTATCACGAACCTTCAGTTGACCACCCCGCTGAAAATGATAGGAGCGAAAATAGTGAGCACGGTATTACGCCCTCAGCACCTAATGAGCAAGAGACAGTTAATGCTCCTGAAAATTTTCACGTAGGTGTATTTCCAATGAATACGAAATGATACAAATAAATTATGACGCCTCATTAAAATTACCATATATATACGTACCGGATATAGACGGAAAGTTCATGCTGGACTCTGGAAGCACGCGATCGTTTTTAGGTTCTGCAAAAACCAACGAACATTTTGCGGCATTAAAATCCCATGAACCATTCATGGTTACGAGTACTCATGCCTCCAGCATCCATCATGAGGTAGTTAACATTCCACTTTTCTCCATTTTCCAAGAAAACGGTGAACATAAATTTTATGTCTATGACGTTGACAACCGTTACGATGGGGTGATAGGATGTGACCTGATATCACGGCTTCAAGCCAAAATAAATTTAAAAGATAAGATTTTAGAAACCCCACGAGCTAAAATACCGATCATTTATAATGATGACCACATTATCACAATTCAGCCTCGGTCAGAACATAGAGTAAAATTGCCAGTAAATTTAGAAAATGGCGACGCTATTTTAAATTTCAAACAGTTCTACGATGGCGTACGTATGCCAACGGCGATAGTTAAGTGTAAAAACTATTCTGCTACTACGGTAATACAAAACATCACCGAAAATTTGATCATACTAACGATAACGGCACCTTTTACAGTAACTGAATTTAACGATGACATAGCGTGCGATATAAACTATTCTGAGCTTACCGACGTAGAAGTGGATGACCTCTTGACCGACAATTTGACTAAGTTGAGATTAGACCATCTTAATGACGAAGAGACTAAAGCAATTCAACAATTGTGCCATGACTATAAGGACATATTTTATTGTGAGAGCTTACCTCTCACCTTTACGAACCAGGTGAAACATCGTATTAGAACGGTTAATGAAGACCCAATTTACATTAAACCCTACAGGCAGGCACCGGCTCAAGCCGAGGAAATCAAACAACAAGTCGAAAAGTTGCTCAAGGATAATGTGATCAAAGAATCGCATTCTCCTTGGAGTGCACCGGTCCACATAGTGCCCAAAAAGATGGATGCTTCGGGTCAGGTCAAGTATAGAATGGTCGTGGATTATCGTAGACTTAACGAAATCACAATTGATGATAGGTACCCCATCCCAAACATATGTGACTTGTTCGATAAACTGGGTAAAAGTAATTACTACACCACTCTCGATTTGGCATCAGGCTACCACCAAATCGAAATCGAGGAATCTGATAGAGAGAAGACCGGCTTCTCAACCCAAAATGGACATTACGAATTTCTCCGGATGCCATTTGGCTTAAAGACGGCTCCGGCAACCTTTCAAAGAACCATGAACAACGTTCTGAGGGGCCTGCAGGGCATTCATTGTCTCGTTTATTTAGATGACATCCTGGTCTATTCGAATGGTTTACAGGACCACCTTCAAAAACTACGAGCCGTATTTGACAGACTTCGACAAACAAACTTTAAAATACAACTTGACAAATCGGAATTCTTGCGCAAAGAAGTACAGTACCTAGGACATACTTTGACTAAAGATGGACTTCGACCAAATAACGACAAAATAGAAGCAGTTCTGAAATATCCCGTACCACAGACACAAACTGAAATAAAGCGGTTCTTAGGATTTGTCGGTTATTATCGCAGATTTGTTAAAGACTTTTCTAAAATCACCCAACCTTTGACAGCTTGTCTAAAAAAGGGCAAGAAAGTAGTGACAGATACTAAGTTCATAGAATCATTCGAAAAATGTAAGGAGCTATTGGTTAATGCTCCCATATTACAATACCCCGACATGACTAAACCGTTTATCTTAACGACTGACGCCTCCGAGGTAGCAATCGGTGCAGTACTATCGCAAGGGCCAGTAGGTTCGGATAAACCAGTTGCATATGCAAGCCGAACCCTAACAGAAACCGAAAGAAGATATAGTGCGATCGAACGCGAGCTATTAGCAATAGTCTGGGCGACGAAACACTTTAGGCCCTACTTATATGGCAATAAATTTACCGTGTACACCGATCACCAACCCCTTGCATGGTTAAATAAGTTCAAAGAGGTCAGTAGCAAATTAACACGTTGGCGATTACGTTTATTAGAATACGATTTTGATATTATACACAAAAACGGAAAACAAAATGCAAACGCGGATGCACTATCTCGCATACAACTAAACGCACTGGGTAACGACGACAACGCCTCCATGATTGTTAACATTGACGATAAAGAGCAACGACTCCAGGAACATTTGCAACAAGTGACGGAACAAAGCTCGACTTTAACAAAACGACGTGATACCAATGACTCAGGGACTATAACGATATCTGACTCCGACAGGACGGCTACCGCTAGCCCTATGACTATACCAGACTCAGACATAGAAGAAAATCAGGAGTATCCCATACGATCAGAATCTAGCACTACACAAACGATTCATTCAGCTAGGGATATGGAATTATTGGGCATTCCCATACTTCATGAAGCAGTAGACACCAAACCTAACCAGATTCTAGTGTTCAGCTGGTTCCGTAATAATATGCAAGTCCGCGACTTGTCTAGGAATAATCAGAAGGTAATCGAGGTCTTTTTACCCCTTCATAATGAGGAACTGATAAAAGAGTTTTTAAAGAAATACATTAGGCCGAAAGTCAAGTACTTTGTCTACTTTGAAGATCAAGAACATCGGAAAGATTTTAGCAGGGTTATTATAGCACTATTTAAGAGAGGGACGATAAATTTCTATGAATGTACGGAAAGGGTTATTTATATAGAGGATGAAAAAGAACAAAAAGCGATAGTAGATAAAATACATGACGGAAAAACGTGTCACCGTGGAATCACGGAGACCATTAAAAGAATTAGGCGTACTTACCACTGGCCTAACATGCAGGAAACGGTGGCGGCTATGCTTAACTCCTGTGAAAAATGCAAAACTTCTAAGTATGATCGTAACCCTATAAAACCGGTACTACAGCTTACACAGTCGCATAACTCTCCATTTCAAGAAATATTCATTGATATATTTTCAATAGAGTCTAAACACTATCTTACTCTCATAGACGCATTTAGTAAAATTGGACAGGCTATTGAAGTACCATCGAGATCGACCCCCGAAATAGTTAGGGCATTGTTAAAATACTTTTCATTTTATGGTATACCGCGAAAAATAAGCTGTGACCCGGGGACTGAATTTAATAATGAACTACTCAAAGAATTGACAAACCTTCACAAAATACAATTACACATAGGTACGCCCAATAACCCTAATTCCATGGGCATGATAGAGAGATTCCACTCTACCATAATCGAAATATACCGCTTAGCTAAGTATGACAAGAAGTGTACAGACGCTGCGTCTGTAATGACATACGCTGTTATGGCCTACAATAACACTATACACAGTGCAACAGACTTAACGCCATTCGAGGTTGTATTCGGCCACACAGATCTAAACTCCGCATTCGACATTGACTTTGACAAAGCGTACAGACAACAGCTGATAAAAGACCATAGAAAAAGAACACACGAACTGTACAAACACCTTTCTGACAAGATGGTTAACTTCAAAAATAAGGTAGTAACTAAACGTGGTGGTGAAACAGGACTAGATTTTAACTTAGGGCAAACAATATTCGCAAAGGCTGTAAACAAAAGGCAGTCCAAGGACAAACCTAAATTCCAAAAAGCCATAGTAACTGGTCAGGTCGAACGCAATGTTTTGCCAATTAAAATAAAAGAGAGGCAGACCAAAGTCCCAATTAAAAATATTAAACGTCCTCCGCAGGTGGTGCAAACTCCTGGTATGGACGTCGATGGTCAGGACCATCATTTGTCAAGTTGCTCTCAGCCAGAACCTTCAAGTGATAAAACTTGAACAAAATCCTGGCATGTTACCGGTAAAGCAGGGCCGCGCTTTCCTGCAACACGATAAATGGTCGATTGTTAAAACTAACAGCCTCAAAGGCATTATAACCGATTTGAACTATAACATAGATAAATATTCGGAGTTTAATAAAATTATTAGCCAGAATAAGTCATACGTCAATGAGATCCTGGAACTAAAGACTCAAGTAGATTACCTCCGTGATGAAACTACGAACAAGATTCAGCAATTAATTCCCTCCAAGAGATACAAACGCGGTCTCATCAACCCCCTCGGATCTGTCATTAAAAATTATAACCGGTAACCTTGACCACGATGACGCAATACGTTATGACAAACTTATTACAGGACTCAAGACTCGAGAACAGGGCATATCAAATAAAATTACTCTTGTATCCGAAATGTTGGACCACTTTCTGAACTCTACTCAAGTCATTGATGACAATATTAATGTAATGAATGAGCGTTTGCGACGCATTGAAACTATTGTAGCAGATTTGTCGAGAGAGAACATGTATATCTTTATATCATATTTGACTAATGTATTGAATATGTTTATTGTTAATTTCAGAACTCTATATATAAAACTTAATGAATTGGAAACTGCTATTGCACTTAGTAAAGTATCCGTATTACATAAATCTGTGATCGATTCAAAGGAACTCTTAACCTTGCTGTCCGAAATCTCAAGATATGATAATTTGATGTATTCTGTCACTGAGCAAAGTCTAGTTAATATAGAAGAAACACTTTCAGTGAAAACTTACCTTAAGAATGATGAAATAAGATTCATAATTGATGTTCCATTAGTTGCTAACAGTACGTATAATTATTTTAAATTGTACCCCTTACCCATATCACGTGACTCTCAAACCTACGTCATTGTTCCCGAATTCCCATTCCTATTAGTAGAAGGTACGAAATATCGTCCAACCGCTCGCCAATGCCGAGAAATAACGGCCGAAGAATACTTATGTTCCCAAGACGACCTCGTCCCATATGCTCCAGAGACCTGTATCGAGCAGCTGATGGAGTACCGGCGCAATTTATCCAGATGTTTCCCACGTAGAGTTCTTTCAGAGGACCTGAAATTGCAGAGAATAGCATCAACCCGTTGGATATTATACTCTAAATGTAATAAAATATTAACACAAACCTGTGGTCATGACGTAGTCCGTGAAGCCCTACAGGGAACATACATATTAACTACCCCGGAAGCATGCGATGTTTCTATCGATGGCGTATTATGATATGGATGGTATATTACAATATACGGACGACGCTACCACCCACTGGATACCGGATATAAACCTGTTCCGCTTCTTACTCTACCTGAAGTACATGAACAAAAGCAGAACCACCTGGTGGAGAATACCGAACCTGTCGACCTCAAGGGAGTTGACCTAGAAGACGTGCAGCACCTAAACTACCTGTTGAAGAAAAGTGTAAAAAGTGTTGAAAGTGATAATGGGCAATATAATAGTGATCAAATCAACAGTGTCAGTGTCGCGACTATAGTACTTTATGTTATCGTCTTTATATGTGTTAGTTATTTAGTCTACCCTAGGCTTAAAAATATAGTTATAAGAAGATGTGGAAGAGGACAGGTCCATGACGATCAGCAAGAGAACCAGCCTCAGCCACCCTTATTGTTAATTTCACGATAAATGTTAACGAAGTTATTGGAAAACTCTGTATTCCCAATAACTTCGAGCTAAGGGGGGAGGAGTTATGTACCCATAACCGGCCTCCTCCGGCCGCTGCCTAGAGTCACGCCACAGTCCCAGACGCATGATCAGCGGAATGTTATCGCATCCGTCGCTGGAACGGTGGCCAGAGCCGATCGGAAGGCAGTCGTTCTTGTATCAAATTCTACAGACGGTCGCTTACTGTAAAACTCTATTAATATTAAATAAATTTCGTAAAATCCGAAATAATAGTTTTAAAAATCACCTCAAAGCGCTCCCGAAAGTTATCTAGTTTCTTTATTATTATTATTATATCTACCTATTATTCTTTACATGCTGATACAACCACGGAGCACAGCGCCCATAAGAAATGGCGAATTTTAGAGGAAGCATTTAAAAAAATGCAAATTTGGTACCAACCGGGCCCCGAGTTCATAGTCACATACTTCCAGAACTTTACCATCGCCACCGCATCGGGAAAAATGAGCCTATCACCTCTATACTTACTCTGCCATTTTAATGCGAACATCTAGCATTTTTATAATTTGATACTTAGGTGTAAAACAAATACAAAAATGATTGTTAATAATAAATAAATAAATATCTGTGTACATTTCACACAGCGCCATCTAGCCCCAAACTAAGCAAAGCTTGTACTATGGGAACCAGATAACTGATACAATACTTAGATACTTTTTGTTTGTAAATACATACATGGAATACAATATAACGCCCAGACAAACAACAAACATCGATGTTCAACACACAAATGTTTGTCCTGGGTGGGAATCGAACCCACAACCTGCAGTTCAGAAGGCAGGGATACTACCAATTGAGCTAACGGGTCAGTCTAAAAATATTAATTTATGCAAACCCCTTAGAAGAATTTTACCAACCTATCTCGTCACTTCGAACGAATCGCATAAATAAACACCGTAAATGGATGGTATGTAGTACTTTCTCTTCTTGTAACTGTTCTCCCACAGCACGGGATAATTATATTTACGCCTGCGGATCTACACATTGACATTTCAATGTAGATGTAAAGAACTAAGGTGACCGATATTGCTTTTAGAATTTGCAAGTTGAATTGGAAATGGGTAGGCCATATCGCTTGAAGAACTGACAATCGATGAGGAAGAAAGTTTCTCGAGTGTCATGAACCGGAAGACAAAAATACACAAATATAAACAGTTATAACATTTTTTATTTATATAACATTTATCTTTTTATCATGACCAAACCACGGAGTTTTAAATATCTTACAAATTGAAACCAATGAGATATGGTGTATTTATCTGGAAACATTTAAAAAATGCAAAGTTAGTCTCAACAGGGGTGTGTCCGCGCTCTTCATCACATACTTGCATTACTGTTAACATCGCTACTGGATCGGGAAAAGTTGAAGCTGCCAACTTTATATTTACTCTGCCATTTTCATTCGCATATCCAGCATTTTTATAAACACAGTGAACAATGTTCTTGAATTCATCGTCTTCGCGATATCTTCCTTCTTTAAGCATTTTTAGTATAGACGGGATTTCGGATTCATTTATGCATGCCTTCATCACTGCCATAATGCGTCCTTGCACCGCTTCAGGTAAGTAAAACACTTTCTGTAACATTACATAAATATTATTATCAAGATTGATAAATATTATTTGTATATATTACTGGGTGGTAGGACTTTTCTGTAAAGTTCGGCTAGGTAGGTACCACTGCTTTGCCAGTTATTCTGCCGCCAAGCAGAAGAAGTAGTGCGCAAGCACTGCTGTGTTCCGGTTTGAAGGGCATTGTAGCTAGTGAAGTGAAGCAGTTACTGGGCAAGTGAGACTTTATGACGTGATCTCACAGTCTAGTAATCTTATTACTAGATTGAGCTGATGTCTCCGGAGGACGTGCGCAGTGCAGTGTCACACAAAACTCTATACTTTAAAGTTCCAAATGACACTGCAATTGATATGGGCAGCCGTGTTGCTTAACATCAGGCAAACGGTTAGCTCGACACGTAATATCGCCCTGGTTTTCCGGGTTTTCCCTATTGCTTTATTAGAGTAAACAAAACAAAAAAATAAACCAGTCAAGCCGCTTTTAAGTTACAGCGAGACTTAACGAACAGGAACTAACTTAGGAACAATTGCATTACTGTACTAGTAGAAGACGGTCGGACGGACAATGAAGATCGAGAAACTAATTCGGGAGCAGCGGGATCTGAGGCACGATTTTAGGCTGGCCGACTGCAGATAATTGGAGGCCAAATAATGGTGTCCTAGCCACACATGCAAGGCTACCCTGCAGCCATATGACGCCAGCCATCTAAGCCTCTGGATCATTGTGCTAGTTGGCGACCGGACGAGAGGACCCAAATTACATCTTCAGGGAGGCTCGGACATCCCCGTGGTCTCCGGGTTAGATTCTCAATGATATCGTGTCCAGTTGTGTGTCTTTTTTAGTCAACTACTTATACTTTGTTCCACTTCTGTCCTCTTACTTATCCGCACTCTAATACTCGTAACAACATGAAAAAGGTCTAGAAGTAAAAACACGGTAATTGGTTGCTTAATTCAATAGATTAAATGACCATTTTAGAAAAGTAACCTATTGATTTATTTTTAAATTATTGCTCTGAAGTTCAACTTATTAAAATTTTTTAATAAACTTTTTTTCTAAAGTAAATAAAAAGTTACTTACCTGAGTTTCACTAGTTGCAAATGCATGAGGTATAATAAAAGTTACTAAAGTGCTCACAACTACGAATGAGATATTAAAAATCATCTTATTACTTGTAAAATAGCATATACTTATTAAAAGTTAATAAGTACACTGAATATTCTGGTACTTGTGTCAACATCTTTTATACCCACTGTTAACTAGATGTAGGTAGGTATACTTATATAATTAGCTATCCCAGCTAATTATATAGGTATAGGTATAGGTAGGTATCTTCAATAGGTAATTAATTGAATAATTGAATAATCAAATAATTAAATAATGAAATGCTTGAAAATATTATATTATTAAATTTTGACGATATATCTATTATGTAATTGAAATCAATAAAATTATTTTTTAATCGCACTCAGTTGCAAGTGCCCTTACAGGGTTCATGTACCTACTAAACTAGTTGTTAAGACCTGACATAATATATAAATTGTACATGAATGCAAATAAATGAATATGAATAGGATGCTCTATTGTATGGTACATTTTGATGAAATGTAGGTAAAACAAATACAAAAGTAGTTTTTAACAATATAATCATATTTTTTATGAATTTTACTGACCTATTTTGCTTATATGCGCCATGTCTGCGTGTAATTTCAGTAACGTATTGTATTGCGCGAATGCTCAACGAGTTTCAGCCTCTGGAACCGGACTGGTTTCAAAGCGAATTCAGTCCAAATAGCATATTCAGCACAAGGATCATATCAGTGCCGCAGATTGTACAGAAGACCGAGAGTAATATAATTAGCCCTTGAAGTGTTTGTGGACTATGAGGAAGCCTCTATATTGGATCTTGATCCGTTCTGATGGTTCGTTGATGGGCGATGTAAGAAGATGCAAATAATACCTTTATGTTTGTCTGCCTTTCAATCAAGTCAAAATACTCACGCTGACATTAAAGTGAACTATCCACAGTGATGGCTGCAGTATTCTATACAAATCGGAATTGAGCTCAATATAAAAAGCTACCCGCTGGATCTTCCAGATAAATCTCAAATTTGGATTAATTATGCTACTACTAAATACAAATTTGAACTTAGGATGTTGCATTAACATTCATATTTCTGACTTTACGGACTGAATTTGCGGATGATATCATTGTATGGCTGAATCACTAGGGTACAATTTTACAATGGATGCTGGAATGGTTTAACAGATTTTTATAGGTACGCATAGGTCTGTGGATGAACTTGGGTAACACCAAGGTTAGGTTCAACAGGCACTTTGTTGGGGGCCGTTTCTATAAAAGATGTATCCAGCTTTTGAAACTGTTAGAATGAATATATTTACCAAACCCTTCAAACAAGAAGAAAAAAAGGGAACATTTGCGAGATGCAGCTTAGGCGAGAGCTTTTGCAACGGCGAGCGAGTCTTTTGGTCGTGAGCATGAGCTAGACAGAGCTGAAACGTGGATACTCATGATTCGACTATTTAGTTCACTAAATGAAAGTCACCCAGCGACCTAAGGCGATAGCTGGCTTGATCCCTACATACCGTCTTTAATGATTTAGAAGGTATATAAATATCTAATATACCTTTATAAAAATTATCTATATGAAAGTTTGAGCTTAGTGGCTTTTGTCGATGACTGTATCGGTCATGACTATGAAAATCGTGACGTAAAAATATACAGGGTGAATCTTTTAACTAGGCGTAGATTGCTAGATCCGAAAGTAGGTAATGGCTAATAGTAATAATAATAAACTACTACTATAAACTAATAGTAATATTAGTGCTCTCTTTCTTTTTTCATACTGCAGATTATCAGGTGGAAAAATCAATACACTTAAAACTATCTTTACAAAATGTTGTTAATATTTTGTAAAATTGTTTGTTGTAGAGTTTTTATTATTTTGTTAAATCAAAACACTAATATTATTCTTTAAATATATATAACTCAAAGGTGACTGACTGACTGACGTAGTGATCTATCAACGCACAGGCCAAACCACTGGACGAATCGGGCTGAAATTTAACATGCAGGTAGATGTTATGACGTAGGCATCCGCTAAGAAAGGATTTTTCGAAATTCCACCCTTAAGAGGGTAAAATGGGTGGTTGAATTAATTTCCCATAGGCCATGCCGCGGGCGAAGCTGCGGGCAGAATCTCGTATTATATAATTATGTTCACGTCGCAGCAATATAACGGATTTAATTAAAATTAGGCATGAATATAGCTCATACCTTGGTCTAATACTTATAATAAATACTTCCATTCGCGGGTCAAACCGCGCATCAGAGACTATATATTGTTAATATCAAATCAAGTTTAATTTTTGCCACGGGAGCATTATTTCAAATACCTATTTAGAGTTGTATTAATCTAAGAAAAATTACGTAGTATAGGTAATTCTTTAAAATTAGATTTTTTCTCTTGTTTTCCATTTAATATTCATAGAACCTTATCGTTATAAGTAAAACAATACTGCCTACATAAGTAGTATGTTTTGCCGCGGTACTCCGTTGAGCATTTTACGCTATTTTACATGCTTTCAAATTTGGCCATCCATACCCAGTTGAAAGATTCACCTGTATCAGCATGGGAACTAACTACAATTTAAATTAAATCTAATGTTAAATTGTTTTAATTTTTGCCGGTTTGTATTATAAGATACCTACCTATCTATGGGAAAAAGAAAAGAAAAATTGGCATGCCAATATAATCATTATAATTAATTAGTTATATTAGCATGCTAATTTCATTATCTTTTTCACATATTATCTATCTTAATATTGTTTGAATCTAAGCATTCGTTTAAAAGTTGTAGGTACAGCCAAAGAAACGTTGTGTTATTTTATGAGGTCTGGACGATTCGACGGTCGATGGATTTGTTAGAAATATACTACTATGCTAAAATACTTGAAGAAAAAAAAAATATAACAACCAATGCCAACAAGTAAGGGATTTGTATTTAATTGTAACACTCAGATATATGATCACCTCTACCGCCATTCCAGCTAGGTGATTACGTAACTTGATTGCAAACTATAGAAATACAATTTTGTATGGATTTGACAGTTTCAATGCGTAGTCTATGAGCATAGCTACTATGCAAATTTACAAATTAAAAATGAAATTTCTCCTGTTGCATTGCAATCGAAGTTCCATGATCACCCCCCAGATCATCGTCATCATCCAACATTTTTTCTATAAGCATGCAATAACTACTTTCATAAATCAATAAAAAAATGCATTGATTTGTAATAGACGCCAATGAATTGGAAAAAAAGTTGTCTGCTGGAAGAAAGCTGTTCTGACCAGTTTTAATTGAGGCATTTCTGGAGGTATTGTAGTGTTGGAGTACCTAGCTCTACTGAAATTTGTAATTCGCCTAAAAAAAGGAACAACCTGAATTCAGTGAACTGACTCCCCAGGTGTCTCTCACCTACCCGGATCGTCACCAAGATCACAATTGAAGGGTTGAGAATAAAAAGGATTTAACTGACAAATTGACAGTTTCGTGAAAATTGACTTTAAACGTCAACGGCGTAATTTTTATGTAGAGTGCTTATAAGGTAATAGAAAAGGTTTATGTAAGTTTCAGTTGCTTGAAAATGTTTTATTTCTATTTAAAATTACTAAATATAGTACTAATTCATACAATTACTGTAAAAATATAATATAATAAAAGAAATAAAGTAATGTTTTTATGCTAAGCGAACCGTATTCCTGTGACAGATAAACCATTTTTAGACTCAAAATCTCGAGATTTAAGCCTCATTTCGGTATTTTGAGAATGTATTATTGAAGATAATTTCACGCTGAATCCAACGATACCCATAAGTCATTTGGTCAAAAAAAATCAGTTAAATCCTTTTTATTCTCACCCCTTCAATTCAGTTCTGCTTTAGTGACATATTTATTTCTCAACTTATCTTCGTGTATTCACACTATCTTCACCTATCTTTATCTCCTTTCTACACTGTTCGTGTCGTGCTTTTAGATACTTAACCTGCATAAGTTCTTACCGTTCTTTTCATCCATTTCTGTTATTTCCCCCCTTTATTTTTATATTGTTAACTAACGTGTCTTTTCTTTCACTCCCACTCTACTCATTCTACCTCATGTCACCACACCCTCCAGGGTCTGATTAAGTAGGATCAGGACCTAGTTAGGCATCTTAAGACCCTGGGTAGATCCAATACGTGACAAGGTAAAATTAATACTAGGTATATACACACTGGCAACGATTAAGCTTTTTCCCATAACTGGAAATTTTTCATCAGAGTCCTCACTGTCTGGGAATGTATAGGATTTTTCCCATTAATTACTAGTAGGAATGGGAACGGAACTAGTGATGCACGACTAGGAATAAGCCAAAACCTTCTTTATTTTACCCGACTACTGAGAAAAGGCTATCCATACCCAGAACTTAACCGAACTTCTGAAAGCGGGTGTTATAAAGGTCGTTCAAAAGTTTTTTACGTCATTCTTGAAGGTACGCCGAAGGTAGTGGTGCAATTCTTTAAAAAAAGGTGTTAAAATTATCCTGAAGAACTATAGGCCCACCTCGATCTTGAGCCGTGTACTAGTTGTTTTCGAGAGTCATTACGAATCGTCTTGCATGCAGGTTTGATTACTAAATATGATACGTAGATTAATACGATATGGGAAACGCAGTGTAGGCTGGCCTCTCACTATAGATGGAACCACAGGAAGCTCTTGGACGCTAAATATTATTGCTCAAATCTCTTCCAGACAGCTTGTGTTTTCGTTTATGATTGAGTTTTTATTTGGTGTGTAGAAGATAATTTTAAAGTATTTTATTTCATAAATAATCCGTTCTAATCTATAGAAAGGTAATTAAAAACACATTAAATATTTCAGGGACAACACTTGAGTCAATTAAAAGATTAAAAGCAATTCGACAAATGCATTTATTTTATTTTTAGTAAACAACTTTGTTTCAGTGTAGGTAATAAATAGGTACAAAGGTCAAAAATATAAATGAGTAAAAATAATCAATATAAATTAATGAAATTGCCGCAGAAGCCACTAGCTAAGATTTAATTCAATTCAAGAAATTTATTGAATGTTGAAAAGATCCCAAAAATCGGTGGTAAATTTTAAATTATCTTCCATAACCCGTGTATTTTTGAATTTTAATGTGTGACAAAGGTGGATTATTACCAAATGTTCGTGAACGTGCACGAGTGTTGGCAAATGATTCCAGGTTTTAATACGATGCCTTTTTTTTAAGGCTTCCTATGAAGCCTTCAGAAAATAGCCATCATACATTTTACTGTGGCATTTTGACTTTTACAAAGTAAGACTTTGACATGACATAACTGTACAAAAAGAGTTTTGGCGGGAACGCGAAAAAGATTGCGTCACTGCATTGTATTATTTTCCAAAACTTGTGTTATTTTCAGTGTTAGTGCATAAAATTGGTGGCATTCTATTTGTTAAGTGCTGGATTACAGGCGTGAGTGTGGGAAAATGGTATAATGATGGTGAAACGTTTCTTTTCGTGTTGTTACCAAAACTCCATAAAAGCTTCAAGTAAAGTTGTCACCACTTTACTAGGAGTATGACTTTACCTGGCTGCTTATATCAGTTGCAGTGTTACTCGAAACTCTAAGGTATAGAGGCTTTCAAACCGGAATAAAGTAGTGCTTGCAGTATGCTTGCCGGCAGAATAACTGGTAAAGAGAGTTTTGGCGGGAAAACGAAAAAGATCACGTTACCGCATTATATATATTATTTTCCAAAACTTGTGTTATTTTCAGTGTTAGTGCATAAAATTGGTGGCATTTTATTCGTTAAGTGCTGGATTACAGGCATGAGTGTGGGAAAGTGGTTAATGATGGTGAAACGTTTTATTTTCGTGTTGTTTCCAAAAGTCCATAGAAGCTTCTGGTAAAGTTGCCACCACTTTACTAGGAGTATGACTTGACTAGACTAGACTATGACTTGACTCTGACTTGACTTGATGACTTCGACTGTGACCTGACACATTATTGACGTGAAATATCATTAACTTGCTAAATTATCAATTACTTGACACTGGCTAAATACACAAAAGTGTGGAGCCATACCAACACAAAAAAGACGTACATAAATGTACAACCGTTAGATATAATTTTCTGTGCAATACAAAAAAAGATATTATTATTTCTAATTGATTGCGGAGTGAAAGCGTAAGGCGTTTTTTATCATTATCGATGATTATAATTATCGAGTCCAATGAGGTATGGGGAGTTTTCTTGAAAACATTTAAAGAAACGAAAGGTAGTCTCTACCGGTGTTGGTCCCCGCTCTTCATCACATACTTTCAGAACTTTCAACATCGCAACTGGATCGGGATAGGCTGAGGATACCAATTCTATATATACTCTGCCATTTTCATCCGCATATCAAGAACTTTTATATGCACAGTGAATTGTGTTCTTGAATTCGTCATCTTCTCTGTATTTCCCTTCTCTCATGAGCTTTAATAGTAGTGGGAGTTCGGATTCATTGATGCATGATGTTTTCAACGCGGATACAATGCGTTCTTGAATTTCTTTACGGAAGTGAACCACCATCTGTAAGAATACCTATAGTATTGCGTATCTAATGTTTAAACTGAATACCCTACTGAGTTGCGTTGGATATAAAATAATGAATAATCAATAATAATTATTATTTGTGGTTGGATATATTTGCGTTATATTACTATATTATTATGAGAACGCACGACCACAGTATATAATATATCATATTATATACCTATATATATATATATATTTATACCTACGTCCTACATCCTGATTATTTTGTAAGCATTTTTTTTAATTCCGCCATCACCGTCCAATGACGACGGTGATGGCGGAATAAAAAAAAATGCTTCAAAATAATCAGGATGTATGTGATGGTTGAGGGTTATTTACTTATCTATATATATATATATATATATATATTATATTTATCTATATTGTTGGAAATCCTAAGTGGTTTTAGTTTTAAAAAAATAAGTTTACAATCAAGCTAAGAATATTTATTAAGATTTACTAAGAACCGACAATAATTAATAGCGTGATTTTATAAAACGTCCGTCGCCTCTGAGCGCTGCCCGAAAAGTGACCCAGAGCCTTCTTCGTCACTCGTATATATACTACGCCGCTTGCATCAGCTCCCGAAGTGAAGTATTTTGTAACACGGCCGTTCCTGCTTGCGTGTTGTCCTCAACAGCTGCTTCATCTTCAAGCGGCACATTTTCTTTGACCTCGACCGTTGTGTCTTCTATAACACAACAAAACATGATTTTAGGACCTGATGTACAGGCATAACGTTGGTAACTGAAACCATTTCAAAATTAAAATGAAGTTGTTGCTCAATTCAAAGAAATTTCAATTTAGAGAAATTCAACAGGTACTTGTAATAAACATTGAAAACGGAGACTGCAAAACAACTGTGTTAGAAGCACAAGCGTGCACTCAAGTACAACCAACACAGGTCTCGCATACTAATTTTAAGAAAAAGTAAGGTTCCAACCGCATGTAAGAAAGTACTTTAGTACTTTAGCATAGAAAATAAAGAAAAATAAATGTATTGCGAATTTCAGAATTCCGGACTTCTAAACTTCGCCACACATTGTAATAGAAAACGGCAACTGTATGGGATAACATTCATAAACCACATCATACATTGCAAAAACGGCAACCGTATGACGTGACACTCACAAATCACGTCAAACAATACAAAAACGGCAACTGTATGATGTAATACTCACAAATCACGTCATAAATAGCATAAACGGCAACTGTATGACATGGCACTCACAAACCACGTCATACATTGCAAAAACGGCAACTGTATGATATGATACTCACAAAACACGTCGTACATTGAAAACACGGCAACTGTATGACATAACACTCACAAATAACGTTCATACATTGCAAAAAACGGCAACTGTATGACATGGCACTCACAAACCACGTCATACATTGCAAAAACGGCAACTGTATGACATGGCAATCACAAGCCACGTCATACATTGCAAAAACGGCAACTATGTGGAGAGAATAATCTCGTCACATATTGCAAAAGGCAACTGCATGAAGAGGCATAGGCCACCTCACACATTGCAAATAGAGAGAAGGCAACTGTGCGAAATGATCACACATTGCAAACGACGCCACACAAAGTGCAGTCATCGCTGAGTCACATTGGTGAGACAGATATCCGCAGTGGAGAACGCAGAACAAGCCTCCAGCGTCCATTCGCCCCGCCAAAACACCATGTGATCGGCGGCCGCTTGCGTTGTCTTGCCATAAGACCCGCCGCGAAGTTTCGAGCTACAGCGGTGGGTGGCAGCACATGCAGGACCTTGTAGGGCCCCCGCATGCCAGAGTCCAGCTTTCCCGTAGATTGTGACGACCTGTTCACGAACACAAAATCGGCAACGGTGAAGGTTCGTGACTGCTGACAACCCTTGTTGACATAAGCGTCTTGGAGTTGCTGGTCAGCGTCTGGTAGTGTGGACGCAGTATTATCACCGCATCTTAACGGTACACCTTTGCGAGTTCTGTTTTGAATGAATAACCGGAGATGTACCGTCTAAAGTAACAAAAACTAACTAAGTAGCATTAAAAATGTCTAACCTCTTTAGACATTGCTTGGCACTTACGTTTTAACAGAAGCTTCTACCTTATGCTCGCTTGGTCTCACCTGACCATTAGTAATCATTTGACCTTAGTAATATATTTCAGTTGTAATAAATTCACATTTCTCAACGCTGATGGAAAATCCTGCCTCAGTCAAAGTCTTTAGAATCACTATACTCGCGTTTTCGCTTGTTTTGTTGAACATAACCTTTGCGAAAAACACCACGAGCTCGAACGGGTGTAATCTGATGAGGTTTCACATAAATGGGCAAAAAACTCACTAAATTCATAGCAGCTGCGCGAATTTGAGGATCAGTAACACCAGCGTGTAACTATCGCTACAATGAACTCATTCATCACTCAAATCGTTAACAATGCGTAACGTAACAACAAACGTCTAGCATATTCTGCATACGTGGGGTAGTTATCAGAATCAGTTTTCATAACATCAAATAAAATGTTCGCGATATTTACTCGTATAGGGCACAATGCCTTAAATTCACACTTGAAATTTGGCCAACTACGATCATTACTAACCCAATCGTATAGCCACGACCTCGCGTCACCTTTTAGACAATTACCTATACGTGCTAAACACTCACTGTCGTCTCGTCTATTTAGATTGCGCACATGATCAATTTGACTACACAACGAATCAAAATCATGCAAAGACAGATCGAAATTCGACATAAATACATGGTTCGATCTTACCGGCATGGCATCATAGCATTAATGAGGTTTTCGGTTACTTCACATATAACCATATCCGCGGTGGGCGGAGGCGTGCTTGAACACGGCACGGACAGGTCCAGACTTGCAGGGTACGACTCGGCGCTCGACGGCGCAGTCAGCGGGCAGACGGCTCGCACGACGCGGCTGGCGTGCCGGAGCATCCGGTGCAGGCGCCGACATGGCGCGCGATGTACTCGCAACAACACTTGCACTGCGTGTCCTGGAATCTTCCAAAACACCTAAGCGGCTTATGAAAGTTTGAAGCTGTGCTTCTAAACCAGGAATAGACGTTCGATCTCTCTTACGACTTTTACGTTTACTAGTCTCAGCCATAGCCACAAAAATTTAAACGGAAATTCTTTAAAATCACAACAGCAAAATTAAAGCAATATTTGAAATCAGAATAACCAAGTCAGAATTGAGTTAGATCTCACTTCTGATGTTGGAAATCCTAAGTGGTTTTAGTTTTAAAAAAATAAGTTTACAATCAAGCTAAGAATATTTATTAAGATTTACTAAGAACCGACAATAATTAATAGCGTGATTTTATAAAACGTCCGTCGCCTCTGAGCGCTGCCCGAAAAGTGACCCAGAGCCTTCTTCGTCACTCGTATATGTACTACGCCGCTTGCATCAGCTCCCGAAGTGAAGTATTTTGTAACAATATATATATCTTATATTTATCTATATATAGATAAATATAATAATTATTTATCTTGGGTCTTATTATTTATTTTGGGTTATTTATTTATCTATATATGTATATATAAATAAATAACCCTCAACCATCACATACATCATGATTATTTTGTAAGCATTTTTTTTATTCCGCAATCACAGTTCCACCATTGGACAACCAGATGTACCACTGTTACAAACAGTGTTAAAAACGCCACTGTTACATTATTAATATCTCACACGTGCGAAAAAAGCGATTTGCCTCCACGTTTACCATGCGAACAGTCAGAACAACAAAGAGTGGAACGCTTTACCAGCGTCCGTATTTCTCGAAAACGCTTAGTTTAGCAAGCGTGATCGCAGAAGATTTTACTGTATATACCGATCAGAATGCTGCTGCCCATTCTCTGCATACTCCCTTACCAGCTGTTAACACGGCACTCATAGAAGGAGATTGGTGGTAATATACTCAACGGCAAAAATAAAAAATCTAATCGCATCTTACCTGAGTTTTATTAGATGCATATGCATAATTGGGTAAATAGATTAAAATAGCGTACACTATGAGCGACAGACTAAAAATCATTATTTTCATTAATATGAATATAACAAAGTATTCAAAATTTATAAGTTTTATAAAGTCTGTTGAATAATAATTTATAGTTATATAGAAGTTGGCCTTTTATACTTTTTTGGGTAAACATTATTGCAGCAAATTAATTAAATATGTATGTAGTAAATTTTAAAAAGCTATAGGTAAGACAGCTACAACCAAAAGTGTTAAAAAATGGGTTCGAACTCTTTTAAAACTAAACGTATGTACGTACGTACTTTTAAAATAATTTTAGAAAGAACATAGGAACAAAATGTCGTCGTTATAACGAAAGTGTTGTTGGACACAATCTTAAATAATTCGATTTTTGTACTGTATGTTAAATTCAAATTACTAGTTAGTCAACTACTTGGCTATATTGTAATATAAATATAGTGCCTAATAAAGCATTGTAGGAATAGGACAAATATCCATCAGTTCACTAAATGCATTGTAAGCATCCACTTTAGATTTTTTTTTTTAAAGTAAAAGTGTTTTTATTATGAACCAAAAACAATTACACTAAAAAGAAAATGAGAATCGATGACACCTGCAGAAGTACGAGACTGTGTCGCAGATGTCAACGCCCTCCTCCGTAAAAAGGACAGAAAAGTTCCAAACTAAAAAACAATGTAGGTAACAAATATAAAGTTTTAAACAAAGATAACATTTGAGAAAACTTAAATTAATAAATGCTAGGTAGGGATATAAAAAAAAGTTATTTTACGATTCAAGTACGGGAAATAGGCAAACAAATGGGAAGAATGTGAACGTATGGTGATTGGCGTGTAGTGCGTGATGTGTGATATGTGGTATGTGGTGTGTGGTGTGTGGTGTGTGGTGTGTGGTGTGTGGTGTGTGGTGAGTGGTGAGTGGTGTGTGGTGTGTTGTGATAGTAAGTCTTATTTCACAACCATCAAGAGGTCTTCAGTATCTTGGTATGATAAAGTTTGAAGCCATTCGACACATTTTAGCTTGCAATTATACAACGTTAGGGAATAAATATTTAATTGTCTGTTTAGTCTATTGTACAGCATAGAGCTCATATAGTGGTAATGCCGACTCGCTATTGCGGTCCGTCCTTTTTCTGTGGCACATACTATGTCCGATCTGCGTTTAGTTTTAGTAAGGTTAGGATTATATTTCAGGTGAGCATGTTTTCTTAATACGGTTTGCAGAATAAAAAGTTGTCTAATAGTTAGGACTTGGCATAGCGAGTAAAGTTCACTGGTGGGAAAACGAAGGGGCTTGTTGGAGAGTACTTTGAGTACGGCTCTTTGTGCTTTTTCCAAACATATCATATGGGATTTTCCGGAGCCACCCCAGGAAGTGATGCAGTATGACATGACGGATTGAGCTAGGGCAAAATAAACAGTTCTTAGATATTGGAAATCAACCACTGATCGTAAGTTTTTAAAAACAAAAATTAGTTTTCGTACTCTGGACACAATAGATGTAATATGATGCTTCCAAGCCATTGCGCTATCGATCACCACACCCAAGTATTTAGTTAAATAGGAACGTTCTATTATCGTGCAGGTACAATTAGTGGAATTAGCGTTAGTAGCACACAGGTGAGCACGTATATTAAATGAAATAGGTGGTTGACCGGATATATTAGGCGCAAAAGCAATAAAATTGGTTTTAGAAAGGTTGAGGGTTAAAAGATTTGAGCATAACCACGACATTACAATTCGTAATGCGTTTTCAGAAAACTCACGCACTTCGGACCAACTGTGGCCATGAATGAGAAGCGCTGTATCATCAGCATAAGCTATTAGTTTACAGTTTGGAAGTGACAGGTTACATAAACTATTTACGTAGATTAAGAACAACGTAGGCCCCAAAACACTACCCTGAGGGACCCCAAAGGAGAGCTGTGCATCAGTACTTTTGACACCGTCTATCGATACTTGTTGTGTGCGATTGTTAAGGTAGCTGCGGAACAAATCATGAACAATGCCTCTTATACCAATGTGTTCTAGTTTGGAGAGAAGAATAGGGATAGAGACAGTGTCAAAAGCTTTGGAAAAGTCTAGAAAGATACCAATAGTCTTTAACTTTTTATCAATATTTTTGATAACCGTGTCTGAGAGTTCCAATACAGCGTCCTCTGTGGACTTACCGCGTCTGAAGACAAACTGATTTTCCGAGAGGATGTTGTTCTCATTTAAGAATTTCACTAAGCCCTTATTAATGATTTTTTCAAAAACTTTAGATACAGCTGTTAGGATAGATATGGGTCTGTAATTTATGGCACTGTCTCTATCACCACTCTTAAAGATTGGGTGCACTATGGCTTTTTTAAAAGATTGTGGAAAAATGCCGGTATTAAATGAAATATTGAAAATGTGAGTGAATATAGGAACCAAAACATTTTTGGCAGCTTTAATAATAGTTGTTGAGATGCCGTCCCAACCAATCGCACATTTGTCTTTAAGATTAGTTATGATCTGATTAACTTCTTCATAGTCCACGCTAAATAAGACCATAGAATTTAAAGGTCCTTGGGTAGATGCACCAACAGATCTTCCCGGAGAAGAGGTTAAAGATAGCACATTGGATTGCACTTGAGAAAGAATTTTAGAGGCCAGATTTTCCCCAACAGTGGCAAAATACGAATTGACTGTATTTGCCGACGATCTTGGTTCATCAGACAATTTTAATAGATTACTTGCAGAGTTATGTTTTTTGTTGATATTTAGGCTTTAGATTCCTATATTAGAATATGGAATAGAAATTGGGAAACAATTTTTTTTGAGTTTTTTTTTGTTTTGGGTTTTTTATGTTTTTTTATGTTTATATGTGTATGTGAATATTGTGGCGAGCTCGTTTGCCTTATGTTAAGTGCCACGGCCGCCCATAACAGAAGAGTGTCATTCAGACCTCCTAAATATTAGGTCTTTACCTATGAAATTGCCGTTTTGTTTGAAAAAAGTTAAAGTATTTTTTTTTCGAACTTATTTATTTCTTTTATTTAAAGTAATCACCCCTGCAATCAATGCATCTTTGCCAACGCTGTGGCAGTTTATGGATGCCCTTCTTGAAAAAATCAGCAGGACGGGAGACAACAAACTCTTCAAAGGCGTTTTGTACTGCCTCTCGGGAATTGAATTTTTTTCCCGCTAAAAAGTTGTCCAAATTTTGGAAAAAGTAATAGTCGGTAGGCGCAAGATCTGGTGAGTATGGCGGATGAGGGAGAGCTTCCAAACCCAACTCATGCAGCTTAGAGACGGTCTGTTGTGCAGTATGGGTTCGCGCGTTGTCGTGAAGTAGCAGTGGAGACGACCGATTGACCAAAGCTGGTTGCAGACGTGCGAGTTTCGCCATCATTGTGGTCAGTTCTTCAATGTACACATCTGCAGTAATGCTCTCGCCGTTTTGTAAAAAGCTATGATGAATCACACCAGCACTAGACCACCAAACTGTGACCATCACCTTTCTAGGGGTCATTTTTCGTTTTGCACATTGCTTTGGTACCGAACCAGGATCTAACCAACTTGCTGAGCGCTTTCGATTGTCAAAAAGAATCCATTTTTCGTCGCACGTAACAATTCGGTTCAAAATTCCTTCATTTCTGTGCCTGTTAAGCAGCGCAAGGCAAGTCTCGACGCGTATGTTGCGCTGGCGATCGTTAAGTTCGTGGGGCACCCATCTATCAAGCTTTTTTATCTTGCCAATCTGTCGCATATGGACCAATATTGTTTTGATGCTAACATCAAAAGCTGCTGCCAGCTCAGCTGTAGATTGAGATTCATCAGCTTCCACAATCGCCTTTAATTCATCATTGTTGACCAAAGTTTCCGGACGACCACGAGGTTCATTTTTCAAGTCAAAATTCCCAGAACGGAACCGAGCAAACCAATAACGGGTTGTACGTTCGTTTGTACAGTTCTCTCCGTAAACGTCGTTGATGTTACGTGTCGTTTGTGCCGCGTTGGTGCCACGACGGAACTCATATTCCATAATTACACGAAATTTCAAAGTATCCATTATGAGGAAAATTGTTGAAATGTAATGAAAATACAACGCTAATCAATAAACAAAAGACTTATATTGTAAATAGAATGTCATATTTTTAAAACAAAATTAATTTGAATTTAGAATTCATAGCCAATCAAAACTTTTTTTTGTTTGAAAAAGTCTGTACTGCAATACGGCAATTTCATAGGTAAAGACCTATTATAAAGTTTCACGTGACACTGCACTGCACACATCATCCTGAGACATCAGCATAGCCTGGTAGTAAGATTACTAGACTGTGAGATCAGATGATAAAGTCTCAATTGCCCAGTAATTTCACTAGCTACAGTGCCCTTTAAACCAGAACGCAGTAGTGCTTGCGCTGCTTAACGGCAGAATAACTGGCAGAGCGGTGGTACCTACCTAGACGAACTTTGCAGAAAACTCCTACCACCTAGTAGAATCTGGAAAGGTCTGAAACCCTGAAAATTGGTTGAAAGTTTGTATTTAGCGAATTATGTCGATGACTGTGAATTTATATGAAAAGTTTGACGTAATGAGTATGGGAACTTGTTTTTTATTTCAATTAATTCTAATTATTAGCCATTTTTATTTACTGTTTGATTGTTTGCAAATTTTTTTATTAATTAACCGAGTGGACTTGAATACCATACATTTTGCTAATTAAAAAGGTGTATTATTCATGCATATTGTTAAAAATCTGAGCTATCATTCAGTTAGTGAAGTCTAATGTTAAAATTGGGGATACTAAAAAATCTAAAAGATATGTAGTAAACTAACAGTAAAGATTTTAAACAAAATAATACATCAATATATATAAACATATAGCAAAAATATATATGTTTATGGGAAATATTTCTTAATATAAAAAGTAGGTATTTAAATTTTTTTTTTGTCTCATAATGTGACCTACGATTTCCCCAGTATTGTGTACTATTTATGACATTATATTTGGGAAATGTGGGTAACAATTAGCGTTTGGGAATTCCTGACAATTTCAGTCTCGGGACACAAGACAGTCTACAATCAAAGTCCCGGGAATTGCCGGGACTTCGAAACTTCAAAGAAAAAACAAAAATTAATGGTTTTTAGAGGTGTAAGCCTATTTTTTAAATAATTTTGTTAATGTCTGTTGATGATTTTTGAGTTAATTTATAGTAATGTACCTATTTAAAAAAAAAAAACAGATTTTCTTATGTTATGTCTATCTATCTGTAGCAATAATAATAATAATCCAAAATATATTTTATATATTTTTTCGGTGACTGAGCATCACTTTATTTTTTTTTAAAATAAAATAACATTAAATAATATACGATAGTAGAAGGCCGATACTGCGTTACGAAAAAAAAAAACACAAACGCATTAGTTTGCTATATTGACATCAGCATGATGTCTCTGTTGGTCCAGAAGACGTTTTTTTTAAATTTTTGCCTGAATACGCCGATCGTTCGAAGTTCCCTGATCGGTGGAGGCAAATTGTTCCAGCATTTGGACGCCGCGTACCGAAAAGAACCTGTGAAAGTGGCTGTACCATGCCGCGGGTTAGTTAGCTGCTGGGAGGCGTGTCTGCGCGAGCATTGTCTGACTACATTTTAACTTCATGGCTTCGGTTCTGCATTGATGAGATGAGTGAGGTGTTCGGTGCACAGAATACTATTACTCCTAGCGGAGAAGAACCGGAACTCCATACAAAAAACGTGGTTTGAAAGTATGACTACCAGCGCCTCTTGTGGGACCCTTTAGCAACTAATAAAGCGCGCGAAATTTAAAATGTCTGTTCTGTCACTTAACCAAGAATAATAAAAAGATCGGTCCAAAATAAATTACCAATTTATATTATTAGAGTTGGTTTCGCTAATAATATACATTAGTAATTTATTTTGGAAGGAGCTTGTGACATACTTCGTATGTCAAGGGTAGAATTAAATAAAAGTAAGTTATATATGTAGGTACATCAATTTATTCCAGAAAGGAATTGGTTAGGATAAATTCTAATTTAGTTTTATAGTTCAAATGGAAGTTTCCTCTGTTTTGTTGTTGTAACAGGCTTTTTTATATATTGTAATGGTTATTTACAATAACTTATCATTGTTTAAAACTTTTATCATGAAAAATCTTCTAAAACTTCATGTTTACTGATGATTTTTCTCTACAATAATATAAAAATAAACGAACACTATTTTAAACATAATGATAATAATGCTTGCCAAGAAGAATGTCTATTTCATACATTTTGATGCATTGAAGCAATAGAATTTAGATATGTAGATAGATTAACTCTCAACCAAGGTAACAAATACAACAACAGGAAATATCTTATGAGAAGGTTACAGTGGGCGGTGTTATCGCTAAAAAGCGATCTCTTTCAGACAAACTTTAGACTTTTTTTTACAGATTTGATTAAAGTTAAATGTGTTTTAAAACAGCAATTTATTTTGCAGGGTTGCTTGTGTAATCTAAGAGATATAATTTTTTGATGCAAATTCGAGCGGCGCCCTTTTTTTCCCTCTTGCAATTTAACAACTGCCCTTGTAATAACACAGCAAAAGAGCTATTCAGGTTAGCTGAAAGCTCTTGGACAGCATTGTCATCAAAAAGGGCTTCCAAAATCCGTTGACTCTTCAGCTTTTTAATAGTTTTTTAAAGACGGCAAAGTTTTTATAAGCTTCTTCGGCACTTGTTCAGAAGTGACCTTTCTTTGTTTGATTTTTCCGATTTAACCTGTAACCAAAAATTAATAAATATAATACACGCACAGGATATTTACGAAGCCACACCATCTACTAGTCTAACTACAAAAAAGGAGTATACATAACATAAATGCAACAATAGAAAAACTTACACCAGAAATTCTGGGTTGTTGAATTTGGGTGCAGGGCATCTCGACTAAAGATGTGGATGCCTGAGTTTCCATTTGAATCTGTAAAACCACAAAAACTTTATTCTACCACAAAGCTCCAAAAATATATTTTAAAAGTCACTATATTAAATGTAAGTGAGACACCTATTCAATGTAGGTGAGGCTATCAAACATTTTCTTTTTTGTTCTCGGTCTTGCATTTTTGTTGTGATGAGATAGTTGTAGGCCTCTACTAGTCTATTAGATAATAAAATTCACAAATATTATATTACCCGTTGTACTTTTAACTCACATCAGACACTCTTGAAGTTCCAGGCTGTTGATTGCTTTCACTGATTGCTGAAACTTCAACTGGAGAGATGCATTCTGATGTAGTGCTGGATTCAGAAGGAATGGCATATCTATGCAGCTTTTTCCTTTCTAAGGGATCTAGCACAAATCAATTTTAGGAAAAATGCTTGGAGCAAAGCATTTTATGGCTGGTATACAGCTTTTTCTGAAATTCTTCAGAACTCTAGTTCTCTTCTGGATAACAATACTTTGCCCAAGCTTCCATACTGAAAAAAGAATTGGTTTGATGTAATTAGATACCCAATTTTGTTTGTTGACGTTAGAAATTACTAATGTATTATGGTTATGTATACCGTTGTAAGTTGGAATGTCCTGGTTTTGGAAATCGATGTAAAACCAGCTCCGGATCTTGTGCTGTTGAAGCACTGCGTTTTACACATCTCCGGCTATTGTCCTTCATATTAGAAACCGACACAACAAAAGAAACTAAGAGTCACTAAGCTAAAGAGTCACTAGGCTCGAAACACAACTCAAATGCAGTTTGATAACTTTTTGAAAGAGTTTCAATGCAAAGGCGGAGGAGAAGGCTCAATTCAACGCACTTTGAACGTAAAAGCACAAAAACCAGGATAAAACGACACCAAAACAAAATCACACTTTTGCGGATTACCGTTTTATGTCGTTTGATTTAAATTTTGACATTTGACAGTTAGTTGAAAACTTTGGTGCTGCCATTTTACCGACAATTTTATCTCTTTTTTTTTGTTACTGGTATTCCTATATCAAACCCACCTATTGAACGAAAAGTCCATGGTAAGTTGCCCCACCCTGGTTCGGTGTCTCATTAAGTAGTTGTTTTTAATCATAATAAATTTTCATAAAATGTCAATTTACATGTCAATGTCATATTTAAAAATAGTAATACTTTTATAAATCCACATATTATTAAGTACATTTAAATCATAGAAACCTATGAAAATATAAATTAAAAATTCTTAATATACTTCGTATACGATATTAATAAATAAATATGAATATTATAATTTATGTTTTTTTTTGTTATTGAATGATGTGACGAGCTAGTCGTTCACCTGATGTTGAGCGACACGGCCGCCCATAACAGAACAGTGTCACTCACAACTCCAAAACATAAAGTTTCACATGACACCGCAGTGCACACATCATCCTGAGACATCAGCATAGTCTGGTAATAAGATTACGACTGTGAGATCAGATCATAAAGTTTCATTTGCACGTTGTGCATGCTATGCCACACATTGGTCAATAGTGTAATAATATGATTTAAAAAAAAAAACTAAAAATAGCAGATGCCACATCAATCACTTAATAAATTCGTCATAACTGTAGAAAGACTGCATTAATATACACAAGTGTAGATTTAGTTATGTTAATACTAAAAAAAACACAGGCATAATAAAACGAGACTTTATTTTGTTGACAAAACAACCTACATAAAAAAAAAAAAAATTACATAGTAAACGACACTGAAACAGGAGGAAACGCAGTTAGTTATTAGATGTATTGAATCCAATGAGAAATGGTGAGTTATCTTGAAAGCATTTAAAGAATCGAAAGTTGGTCTCAACAGGTGTTGGTCCGCGCTCTTCATCACATTGCTTCATGACATTCAACATTGCTACTGGATCAGGATAAACTGAAGCGGCCAATTCTATATTCACTCTACCATTTTCATTTGCATATCCAGCTTTTTTATAAGTACAGTGAATAAACGTTTTAAATTCGTCATCTTCTCTGTACTTCCCTTCTCTAACTAGATTCAGTAGAGCTGGGACTTCAGTCTCGTTGATGCATGTACTTATCACTGATAATATTTTTTCCTGAATTTTTTTCGGGAAGTAAACCACTGTCTGTAATACAATAAGTGCACATTTATTGTTGAGGTCTGCTGCTCTACTGAACTATACACAGTCATAGATAATGTAATATTATACACACGGTGAACATAAGCAATAATGATTTAAACTTGAATATCTGGATCTTATGATACAAAAGACCACGGACCTTTTGACTCATATTAGAAATACAGCTGATGCCGTATAAAATCATGAAAAGAAAAATATGAATTCACTACAAAAATCGCAAAACAACAAATCAGGGAACATCACGAAATAGGTAACGTTACCCTGTATACTTAAAACAATAAAATATTGTTATATGCAGCATGATGTAACATATCGTAAACATCGTAGTCTAGATTTTTTTCGGTTTTTAAAACCATAAGACATTTAAAATATATATAGATAGGAGATCTACTTAATATAGAAAACTACTTTATAATTATAAAGAACTTTAACTGCATTCGATATTTATGAGTGAAAATTTAGTAAAATGGTTTACCTGAGTTGTATTGGTTGAAAATGTATAAGGTGTACAGAATAATAAGGAATACACAACTATGAAGGAAAGATTAGAAACCATTTTTACAATAATTATTAAAATAAAAATAAATAGAAGCGTGGATAGAACGCACTAAATTAGGATTTAATTACTTATTTTTCTCAGGAAAAACATTATATATATACTTAACAGAAACGTATTAGAAATGTAACGTATAGTGCTTTGGCCGGATACCGGATATTCAGCAAGCTACGCGCCGCCGGAGCGCCGTATGTCTACTGGATATTCGGCCCTTTATCGCGTTACATGACGCAATCAGTTTGATTTAAATTTAGGCGCGATGAACGAGATTGGTTCAATTCGGTGATTAGTTAATTTTAATCCGTACCCACGGTTGTTAAGATTTGCTAGAATTTAGTTTTCAGTAACTGACAATAGCGTTTGCAGCAAAAAAATATTTTCAGGAGCTGTTGTGGTCTTCGAAGCCAAGCAGAGTCACCTCTTACCAACAAATGCGGAATATTTGGTAATCATTTACCACGATTTGGCCCTTATTAATTTTGGGTACTAAACTAATTAATAAAACAAACATTTTTGAAGCGCGATTTTAAAAATAAATATTGTCCATAACCTATTGTGGTGGTCAATGAATATGGGTTCCGACAAAAAGTCAATTAATATGGTCCTACGACCTTAATTGCATGCTGAGTCGGGACCTATATCGTGACGTCACGCACACTATATTTTTAGTTTATCTCTTTTTTGTGTAATATGTATTGTATGAGTATTTATTTGTAAAAATGTAATGTTGCGCGATGTCTTGAATAAATGTACTTTCTTTCTGTCTTACTTTGTTACTGTATGATTAGCCTTGTTTAAAATATAAGATTTTTTAAATTGTACTATCCGGAATTCTGCCGGATGCTGAATTGCTCTCCGGTATCTGGCCGTGAAAACAAGTCCGGGTGGCCTGATACCGGATAACCGGATATTCGTTTAATCTTTAAATTATATCCTTCCATTGAAAAATAAACTTTTACTGAACTTATCCATATCCATATTATATTATCTCATTTACCTATCTTATCGATCGTACTTACCTACTTCACAGTTTATTGTCAACAATAAACTGTGAAGTAGGTAAGTACGATCAATTTCCTGATTGAACTTCTCATCAACTTGAGTTGATGAGAAGTTCAATCAGGTCAGTCGAGTTACAGTTCCTAAATTTTCCTTTGTTGATTTTGTTTGTTGATTGTTCCTTAGCAATTTTCAATATAAAACCAATTTGATGATTTTGCTACTATAAATAAATACAATTAAAATAACAAAAGCCTTTTACTTCTTGCATTTCTTACGTACCTATCTATAACAGAAAAGTTATAAATTGGCTGAGATATCGTAAAACGTAGGTACACAAAAAAATACCAAAGAACCTTCTCTTTTTGTTGAAGTCTCATAATAAAAAATAGTATGTTTGACCCTCACCACGTACACGATTCTTTTACGAAATAAACATAACCTTAAATTACATTGATACTGAAGTTTAAATCGTTTAGAAAAAAGAAGGGTTAATTTTGATTTCATATCCGAACTTATTAGTATAAACAAAGACTGGACGGAACTGTGAGAGGATTTAATCAAGCCCACACTATTGTGCTATTTGGTAGTTAGGTATAAATAGAACACTTCATTGTTTATAATTAAGGTTAAGTGTTAAACATTAGCATTTGCGTCATTAATTAAAATGAAAAATGAAAAACAGGTGAAAAACCTGTGCAGCTAAGTAAAAACTGGTCCAGTATGTATGGTCAGCTACAGCTATCTTTTGTCGCACGCTGAACTATGTGCGTTGCACCTAATTTCTTGCTGCGGACCATTTACGAGTAGCTAATGCCACATCTTCCCTTTTTTACTTCTCTATGATATAGAGAAGTAAAAAAGGGAAGATGTGGCACCTAAATAATAAATACAAAAACTGTAAGTTAGTATAATATTTACCGAAAAAACAAACAATACAGACATTTAGTTTATTTATATAGTGTCAAAGATTTCTTAGTTTAAGTTGTATACGGTTATAATTGGACTTTAGGTTTATATAGCTGTATCAATGTTGATTTTGTACTAATGTATGTAATGGCCTATTGCCTGTTACCGAACCTATTACAATAAAATAAAAAATAAATAAAATAAATACACCTAATGTTAGAAAAAGCCGTAATAACGCATATTATATGAAAATTTTAGCTGGCTACCTCTACTACGGAAACTCACTTACCGCGACGTGTATAACTTGACACTGGCTAAATAAGCAAACCGCGTGTATCTTATCAATAAAAAAAGTCATCAATATTCCCAAGAATTTTAAAACAAATATAGAATGAATAGTTCCGCTTTCTATCGTAGAGCCGAATAAAATGAATAAAACAAAAGAAAAAACAGTACATACGTAGTTAGCATATCTAAATATATATAACTCAAAGGTGACTGACCGACATAGTGATCTATCAACGCACAGCAATGCAACCACTGCACGAATCGGGCTGAAATTTGGCGTGCAGGTAGATGTTATGACATAGACATCCGCTAAGAAAGGATTTTTGGAAATTTCACCTTTTAAATGGTGAAATGGGTGGTTGAATTATTTTCCCATAGGCCACGCCGCGGGCGAAGCTGCGGGCAGAAGCTCGTAATCATACATATTTTTTAATTCTTCTTCCTAGAAGCCAAGGGCCGTCAGTCAAGGGCGTCATGTGACAAGTTTTTATGCTTTCCATCTTTTATGTTGACCGAACTTGATTTTCCTACTAATCAAAAATGACATTGGTTGAAAACCTGCCATGGTCACTAAATTTCCTAAAATATCCGGGTATATACGGTTTCTTATGTATGCTGATGACACAAAAATTTACATGAAAATAAGAAATCATATGGATAGTTTGCATTTACAGTCAGATCTTGATAAATTGGGACGCTATTATGCTGAAAATCGTATAGGTATAAATATAAGTAAATGTTCATTTGTCTCTTTTACACGTAAAAAGAACCCTAAACTATTTGAATATAAAATAAACAATGTAAAAATAACTAAATTAAATTCTGTTAGGGATCTTGGTGTCCAAATTGACTCTAAATTAACTTTTGCTGAACACATTGAACTAATCACTAACAAAGCCTACAAAAGTCTTGGTTTTATATTGCGGGTTAGTCGCCCCTTTTCCGATATCGGATGCCTTAAACTTTTATATTATTCTTATGTAAGAAGTGTTCTAGAATATTGTAGTACAGCATGGAACCCACAATACATTACCTATATTCAGAATCTGGAAAGCATACAGAATAAATTTGCTAAACACCTAAATTTTCGTTGCTATCGTAATTTTAAAGACTATCAGGAATCGTGCGTCCATCACCAACTCATGACTCTTGAAAACAGAAGAACTTTGACTGATATGTGTTTTTAACACGGTATTTGTAATAATTATATAGACTCTTTAGAGTTGTCATCAAGACTATTAAGTTTTGGTGTTCCTGATCGTAGAACAAGACATACAAGTTTATTCGCCATTAAGCACACAGATACTAATTATGCCCAAAACTCTCTGGTGAATCGTTTGCACAAGACATACAATAAAAAATTTAATAATATTGATGTGTTTCACAAGAGTAAGCAAATATTTAAGCATGAAGTTATAAGAGTACTAAATGAAACTGGCAAAGCCACTAAGTAAACACAAACTTTTGTATCAGTAAGTATATTATATTTATATAAGTATATAAGTATGTATGTTGTGAGAATATTTATAGGTATAGGTTTTGCTATCATATTACATTATATATCTATATATTATCATAAATATGTATTATCATTTATCACATACGCACCCTCTTTCTCACACAAATAATATCATGACATGACTTGTGTAGCTGCACTCTCTCAATGACAGTTGAACAACACAATCACGTGTACCTAATTTAAAAAATGTAAAACCGTATTTGGCTGTAAGTTTTGCTAATTAAGATATGATAATGTTAAATTTTAAGAGCTGTGGTTTTTGTTTAATAAATAAAATAAAAATAAATAAATAAATAAAATAATATCGGCAACTCAAAACAAATAAATTAAGTATACATCGTGAATATTCCGTTATACATTTTCTTACAAAAAGCCTTTGTCTTTTAACCATTTACTAAAATTATATAACAACTACTACTAAACACTATTAGATACACTACCTAGTATAGTAAAATACACTTGGACTATATACTAGCTTCGTTGACCTATAGAGTCCAAAATATTCCCGTTAAAAAACATAATTTTAGAAAAAGTATCGTAAATGTCTTTACCAAAAATTATAGTGATAGCTAGAGTGGTTGTATATTAATTAAGTTTCTATAATCAAATTTGATTTGATTAAAAATAAAATCGTAGGTACATTAGTTACATTGTGTATTCAGCTACAATTTTTGAGTGAGCATAGCAACAACTTATATTATTAAGAAAATTATATATTAAACTTATTCATAAATAATTATGACTATTATCTACGACAAAAATAAGTAAGTAATTATCATTTTGTAGACGCATTAATTACTCACTAGAGGTTCCTATGCCTTTTTATGAAAATAATATTATTGTATCTTAAATATAATTTTTTTAAAAAAATTAGGAATAATTAATTTTAATGTATTCGTTATTTTGAGGGTCATATTGCGAAAAAGTCGAATGTTGATTAAGTCGTTCTTTATTTCCACCAGCATGTCAACCATTATTCAAAACGATTCAACAAATTAAAAAAAAATCAAACCATGGTTTCTGTGATAAAGAAGTGGAGGAGTGTGTGTGTGTGTTTAAAAGAGGAAATGGAATTACACATAAAACAAAACCAAGCAACAATAAAGTATAGTAAAGTATAGTAAAGTATATATAATATGTAGTGAACGCGGGCCAAACTGAGGCGAGAAAAGCAAACTACACTAAAAGTGTAGGTACCTAGATTTATTTTCCAAGGAATATCGGAAATTGTAATAAATACCCAGAATGATATTTCATTAGGTACGCTTAGTTATAGTTCCGAGTATAGCTTGCAGTTTTGAAACAACACTACCTAGTTTGTTACCTCCGGGCCACAATCACTGCTGAGTCTCGAGACCAATTGTCTATCGTAACTTAGATAGTTTAAGTATAAGAATGTTTTTCCTTTGTTGTGCACAATTGATCATGATCATTGCTAGCAACGGGTGCTCTTAACACTTTCCGAAGATGTGCTCATAATTTCATCCACTGGTGTTTTGGTCCTTTCATCATAACTATCACTATCACTTTCACCCAACGATAAGTTCCTGACATCATAAGTCGATCCTTGCGACGTCACGTCGTCATTGTAGTTCTCTAAACTATCTTCGTGAAATGATTTTTTTACGTCATAGTAGCGGTTCCTATCTTGAGTTCTGTAGTAGTCCATACTTTGATGTTTGTTGATGAGGTTGAAGTTCTCGTCCAGAGGTACGAAGTATGTTTTGATGTAGCCGGCGCCCTTGACGAAAGTTTCGCCTCGGTACTGTGTCAGGATGTCACATTCGTCCAGTATAATAGCCGTGTTTTCCGTGACCTTAAAAATATATTCACGTGTTTTAAGCTTGCACTGGTACTGTCGAAGGTTGTTTATTTTTAGGAATTGCTTATAAAATTGTTTTGTTTTTCTACAAAATTTACTTAAAGAAACTATTTTTAACCAATAAGATATACTAAGAAAGATCAACTTAGAAGTGCTACTTGATAGATAAGACCATGTTATAAGCCTAGGGTAAGTGGTAAACCTAGGCTCATTTTAGACATGGCAAATTTTAAACTGACTTTTATTACATTTTTTTCATTATATTTCAAAATCAAAGTTGCATTTTATTGCATTGACGGCTATTTATTAAGCAGTCTTTGTTTTATTTGGGAAATTTTATTTTTCTTATCTAGGCATACGTATAGGTAAATATGACAATTATAAACAGTATCTTCTACTAAATCGATATTAGGATAATATTTCATTATGATAAAAATGTTATCAGTTTTGTGGTCATTAACCTGTATTTTCCCTGTCTCTCCAGTAGAGTCCATTCTCGATGCCATGTTGACAGCATGCCCCCAAATATCATACAGTGGTTTGAGAGAACCAACTACTCCTGCTGCAACTTCTCCATTCGATATACCTAAAACATAATGACAAAAGTCGAAATAATTTATTAAATCTGAAAAGTTCAGATCAGTAAATAATTTTATATATTTAACAAAATTTCAAGTTTGTTTCTTACCAATACGTAAGTTAAGACCTTCAAAACTCTGAAAGGAACCACGATTAAAGTTTTGGAGCTGCACCATCATTGCTGCAGCAAATTCGACCATCGTTACTACCACGGCTCTGTTATAAGGCTTGTTTGCAAGAGCATTGGAGGTTAAAGAGGAAGATCCGAAGGATTCTCTTCTATTTGGATCTAGGCCACATGCAGCCATATAAGTCCATCCAGCCATTTTGATCTTCTCTACTTTGTAAACTGACGCTCCGGTGAGTAACAACTGGAATAATTATTAGAACTTAAATAAGCACTTTATCTTTAGCATTTTGATCTTTATTTTTAATTGCAATACGTAAATAATTCTGTAGCAAAATAAGAACAAAGGTTTTACTTACTCTATCAAAATCTGAAATAACTTCGTCAAGTATACTTAGAACAAATTTGTCGCTCATATCAGAATCTGATTCCAAGCCCAGCTTATAATCTGTTAGCGATGCGAACATCACCGCCACATTATCGTATTTCTCATAGTAAAGCTCGTCTATTGATCTATTGAGGTTTAAGTAAACTTGAACTGCAATCATTAAAAAATAGGGAATCAATCAAAATGCTATTTTTTCCTCGCTCAATGACGGACTTTTTGAGCAAGAGGAGTCAAAAAAGTATTGTACGGCCTTCCCAGGAGTTGGATTTATTTCCATTCCAACGCTATTAAAGTTCTTTGAGCAAGACCTGCTGATCACGTATAACTCGATTGTAACCAATAAAAATACAAATTTGTGTGGATTTGACATTTTGAATGTGCCGTTTATGTGCATAGTTATTATGGAAATGTCCCCTGATGCATTGCAATCAAAATTTTGTGATTCCCTAGTTCAGCCATTATTATTCGTGTAACAAATGGTCAAAGATAAATAGAGACACTAAGTAACTATTGTAAAAGTTGTATATGCAACTTATGGTGGAATATAATAATAAATATGAATTTTACAATGACCGGAGAAACGTAGAGTTGACAATTATTGATGATATTGGTGAATGCAATAACTGTTATTACTATAAATACATACTTAACGGTAATTACTATAATAAACCAGTTAAATGGAATACTTACTAACATGAGCCGGCAATATATTCTCCAAAAGCATGCTATTAACCTTCAACATAGTTTCGGCCTCATTCTGTTCCGCACTCAATTGCAGCTGCCAAAGATGATCCAAACGGTTCCGAAATTCTGTTGTTCTATCGGTCCAGTATAAAGTTATCGTAATGAATATAACACAAAGAGTGTGAGAAATTCTCGGGTCCATACCAACATTCCAGGTGGTGTCGATAGCAAAGAGTGATGTCTTGATCTCCCAGACAACCCATAAGTAGAAAGCAGTCATACCTCCAGCCACGATCCATTTAAAGATGAAAAATACCCTACTGAATAAGAAGTTCAACAACAGTGCTAAGCCCCAACATTGCGTGACATGCTGTAAGAAAACAATGAACATATAGCGCAGATACTAATTAAGAAAACCATAAATGTAAGGGAAATGAAAATTGTAATTACCCACGACGACACACAGTTTGAAAGAACTGTTTCTGCAATGGATGGCTCTACTTCTACTTCAGTACATCCAATAACGTTTACCACAGAAGTAGCAGCGAGTCCAACACTGACTACCAAATATAATGCAGTCCTTACTTTTGCTGATCTTATTATGGTTGCTGACCTATCGTAAATCCATCTTAGATGCGTCTGGCGGGGCTCTTCAAAGCCTTTATATTTAGTCCATAAGAATTGAAACCATGTTAATGGTTGTAATATGATCAGGCTTAGTATTTGGAGACCAAATATTATCCACGTATACCACTTGAAGCCTTCAAGCCTTAAAAAGAAAGAAAACAAAATTAATTTCGTAAACATCAAAATCTGATAGGTTGTGACGAGATTTTTATATTGAATACCAGTTTGTTGTTAATCCGTTGATCAACATTATCAAGCATAATATTATAAGGCAGCATGTTATGTAGTACTTGAATAATGGATCAGGAAGTTTCAGGAACTCCTTCTCAAGATCGCAGTTTTTATACATCAGGGTAAACCTATTCAGCTTTGACTCTTTTCTGAAATGTTCTCTGCAATATAATAAAATACAATAATTAATAATGATAACAAAATGGTTGTAATATATTAATACCAAATTTTTTGGCACTCAGTCAAGACCAAGACTGACGTGCATTCACTTTATTTAATATGAAGGGGCCCGGACAGGGATTTTTAAGACAACAGACCTTCCGTTTTTCATGTCTTCAATTTCTTTAGCCATTTGTGCGTCAGCAGCTTTAAGCATTTGTTGGTATTCCACCAAGTTTTCATCCATGAACGTGGTGGTTCGTCTAAAATTCGAAGAGTTTCTATTTTCCGATCGCTACTGGAAATCAGATGGTATTGATTATGGTGTGGTTGGAAATTTGTTGTGGGAGAATTACAGGAAGAATCCACTTACTCTAGAGCCCGATGGCTTAGTAATAATCTTGTTCAATCCAACTGATGCCCTTCGAAATGGTTTGTATGATTCTTGTCCCTGAAAAAAGTTTATTTAGCGATATAATTCCTTGGTTTATATTAAAACGTTCCTAATATTTTTATCCTGCCTACTCTTGCCAATACGTTTTAAGTAAGTTATTGTAAAACTTTCGTACCTTCTGTGACACACCATGTACTATGATTATGATGATGACACAATGAAATCGATGCGTTTATATCGTAAAACATTTGACTTGGTTCTTAGTATGGTGCTCTGAGACCACACACATCCGCCGTAGAACCATGGTAACCTGTCGCTTACTCTTTTCAAAAGTCTTTTATTTAAGTAAAATTTGAGCACTAAATATATTTTAGATAAAACCACTGGTTCTTAATTGGCATTAGATTGGTCAAATTCGAGGGAAACATCTTCACGTTTCAAATCGTAAATTCAGATATACTTTGTAATAAATTCAAATTCAAATTTTGACGTGAAAGCCATTCATAAAAACAAACAGACAAAGTTTGCATTTTATATACATGTTCTGTAGGGATATGGATAAGATTTTCTAACCCGTGCTCGCGGTCTTGACAGTAGATATGTTTCCAGTTTGTTTTTCATTATGAAAGGGTCGTTTTGAGATTCAAAGTTTGGTTCGATAATGTATTCTCTAGCGTAATCCAATATTAGTTCGAGTGTCTGCTTTGTCACGTGAACTTTTCTGAAATAATGGTGTAATCATTATTAATCGGTTATAATTACTTATTGTTTTAATACAAGTCATTACCTACATACCTCCAGTCAGTACCTACTTAAAACGTGACTATTAGATGTCAGTGCATAGAATTAAGTAGGTGTTAATGTTCATGGTCACAATAATACTACTAGATTATTGTGAGAAAAATACAATAAAGAAATACTTTAGTACTTTTCTCTGTGGGACTTTTCCACTGTTTATTTTTTTACGGACATATTTTTTTATTCATTATTCTATGTACTACATTACAGCAACTAGCTTTTTATTATTTTCTACCTGCTTGTTTAACAAATTGATCTGACAAAATGAGTTGCTCAGTTTGTTAATAAAAATCGATTTGTTTGCTCCATTGGAATCTGTACTGTATTTATGTGGCTAAAGACAGTACAGATTTTCCAGCACAACAGATGGCAGCATGCGAAGGACTGTCTAAATTGCCCGATGGAATAAAATTGCTATGTTGATTTGTTACGTCAAATAATTACCAGTGCCAGTTTAAATAGTCACGCGTTGAATCGACCAGGCGCTCTGATAAACTTAAGAAAAGTTCTTTGAGGTAATTTTCGTTGTCGTAAATAATGGGATGAAGATAATGAGCAAGAAAGATAAAACAAAACAGTTTTTTTAGGAACTTTTTTTTGGGTTGGTATGGCTCCACGCTTTTGTGTATTTAGCCAGTGTCAAGTAATTGATAATTTCTCGAGTTAGGTAATATATATATATGTCAAGTCAAGTCACAATCCAAGTCATCAAGTCAAGTCATAGTCTAGCCTAGTCACGTCACACTCCTAGTAAAGCGGTGGCAACTTTACTAGAAGCTTCTATGGAGTTTTGGAAAACTCCATAGAAGAGACTTTACACGAAAAACACGTTTCACCATCATTATACCACTTTCCCACACTCATGCCTATAGTCCAGCACTTAACGAATAAAATGCCACCAATTTTATGCACTAACACTGGAAATAACACAAGTTTTGGAAAATAATACAAAGCGGTACTGCAATCTTTTTCGTTTTTCCGCCAAAAAACTCCTTTTAGGTACTTAATTAATAGTAAAATATGCGTCAAAATTTTTCTACAACTCTTTTGTTTTTTTCATTACCTGTTTTAAGGTTTTGAAAAACCAAATCAGAACCCTTAAAAGTTTACTTTATTTTCCTTTTGCTTGTCTGTCGGTTTGTCTGTTTGTCTGTCACCCTCAAGAGACGAGTTTCACGCGCTTCTTTTCTTCTAATGTATAACTTACCCAGCTTTACCAGTAGATTCCATTTTATTCGCTATAGTTACATCTCTCGACCATACGTCAAACTGCCACTTTCTTATCCCAATGAGGCCACTCAGTATCTTCCCTGAATGCACTCCAATTCTCATATCAATGTTTAATGAACGTTTCTCCCTGTGAACAGTTTAAGAACATAAGTATTTCATCTCAACTCATTTCTTCAACTCTACGCTTTAGAAAACTCAAAATATATAACTAATGCCAAATACGATTCAACCATCTTTAATGGTATTATCAAAGAAAGACAATATTGGTAGGATGATCAAAGGGTCTAACCACTACAGACGCTGTTCTCTGCTGCTCTGGAGAGAAATACCCCTATAAGTGACGGAATTATGAAGACCCTTGAAGGCTACCGATTTAGCTCAACGGGTTTTGTCTTATGACAACAACCATGCCTTTTAAACACGGTAATGCTCAGTTGAAAATACCGGTCACCCATCCAAATGATGACCGCGGCGAACGCTACTCAACTTTACCGAACGATTAAGTATGGATAGTCTTTGGTCATTTCTTTATTTTCTTTCTATAAATAAGATAATATTGGCAAATAAAATTAAATATATAAATTATCTATATACATTTATCAAAACTTGAAATTAAAGTTTAAGTTTTTTATATTTGTTTTTTTTTTTCAGTTTTTTTTTTTAAGTTTACTTACTAATATTCTTATTTATAATTTCAGTTGCAATTATAGTTATTTGGAAATTACCTTACGTCCTTAATAATATGGATCATTTCAAGGCCCAAGTCGACGCAGTTTTTGGCATGTTGCTCCGTAGGTTTTGGTACTCCACTCACGCAGTAGTAGCAGTCCCCCAAAAACTTTATCCTGAGTACGTCATGTTCCTGAAACATCAAACATGTATAAAATAATACACTGGTGACTTACCAAGCACTACTTGTCTTATCCCCATAAATTTTAACCAAGACTTTTACTAATTTAGAGCTACACGCTTCCATACACGGAAAAATGGGCACTGAAAAAGTGTTCATCCAAGAATAATTCTATTCTTCAGTAATAATATATAACCAATACAAATATATGAAATTACTGACGCTAAAATAAATTTGTGTTTTATGTTGTAAATATATTTATTGGTCAAGAATTTTCGTGATTTATTTATGATATGTATATATAGTCCTCATTGTATATGTAGAAGACAATATGTATTTTGTATCAAGAATTATTATTATTGTTAGTTAATACATTTTCTAGTCAAAACATTATTCTTACGTCTAGTAAATATTTACTTGAAATTAAACAATATAGTCAAGAATAACATTCAGCTTGGATGAACACTTTGTCACAGTCAATTTTTCCGTGTACCCACTTCAATAAGATTAGTCATTCTGGAATTAGAGGATTTAACCACTTCATTAATATGTGTGGTTTCTGAGATTTATCATCATCATTATCATCGTCACCACCACCATCATCATCACCGTTATCATAATTATTATCGGTATCAGCCAATAATCACACTAATATTATAAAGGCGAAAGTTTGTATGTGTGTATGTTTATTACTCCTTCACGCTCAAACGGCTGAATGGATTTGGATGAAATTCGGTACCAGGATAGCTTACACAATAGACTACATTTTATCCCGTGAAAGTGAAATGTTCCTGTGGGATGAGCAAATAATTAAAATACTTTTTATCCGCGGGTGAAACCGCAGGGCGCAACTAGTGACGTTATAAAGGAACAAAACTCGTAAACACACAAGAAACGAGTGTCCTTTAGAAACACACAATTGAAGCAAAACTTTTATACAAAACGTAACTCTCTCTCTTTCTATCTTCGCTAACTTAAATCTCCCTCTCAACTTCTGTTCGCCTCACCCGAGCAATTTCCGTAACTCCCTCGTCACGCATTCACCAGCTTACTCCCCAAGTCAAGCGTGCGTAAAGAAGTACATCAAAAAGTTATTGGTGCATTAAATTTTCTCAAATCTAAATCAAGTCTTGTGATATGAGGTTACGATCATAGGATTTTTCGCGGAACTAGTTACAAAATAAAAAGTTAAAGGATCTATCGATATGAACTACTCACTCGTCCATTAAGTGCCATTAATATCTGTTTGGATCTCAGACAAACTTGTTACTTTCAAGAGGGTCCTCTGTTTCATTAGCATTGTTTTTTTTTTATGTTCATGAATGACGTGACGAGCTAGCCGTTCGCCTGATGTTAAACGACACTGCTGCCCATATCAGCTCCAGTGTTACTCAGAACTCTAAAGTATAGAGTTTCGCGTGACACTGCACTGCGCACGTCATCCTGAGACATCAACACAATCTAGTAATAAGATTACTAAACTGTGAGATCAGATCATAAAGTCAAATTTGCCCAGTAATTTCACTAGCTACAGTGCCCTTCAAACCGGAACACAGCAGTGCTTGTGCACTACTGCTTGGCGGAAGAATAACTGGCAAAGCGGTGGTACCTACCTAGACGAACTTTGCAGTAAAGTCCTACCACCTAGTAATATTGTATTGCATAAAGATTATTCTAAATGATTCATCATCATCATCATCATCATCATCATCATCAGCCTACACTAGTCCACTGCTGGACATAGGCCTCTCCCAAAGCACGCCACTGAACCCGGTCTTCGGCTCTACTCTTTCAGTTACTACCAGCTACCTTGCGTAAATCGACTCAATTCTAAATGATTGTATTTGTTCAATTGTTAATGTACCTCGGATGCCTCGTCAAAACGGCCAAACAGTTCGTTCAGGAGCTCCACCATTCGCATCGGTGATAGACTAGTTGATATCATCGTGTAGTTCACTACGTCCGCATACAATATGCTAACGTTGTCATGCTCTTCCACGTATAGACGACTGTCAAATGAAAATAAGAATATAAATATTAATAAATACGATCACATATACATAGATCCTGGTCCCAAACTAGGATTCCCTGTATCTAGGAACCCAGGCCAACTACAAAGACCATGGCCCAACAACCCATGCACAGAACAAGCAATTGCGCTTTTTTTTTCACAAAGAATTGTACTGTCAGAGAATTTAACCCACTGCCTTTGGTTATAAGCCAATCTGCTCAAAAGCCACACCACAGAGGCCGACTATAGAATATAAATAATTTACCCTTATCTACCTATATTTAAACGGTTTCAAACCTAAAGGAGAAGCTCTTCTATCGTTTCAATCTTGGAATATATCTCCATTTTTTTTATAATTTGTTGTGTTCTTTGTATTTTAACCATATTACCAAGAATTCTTAATTCACCGACAAAATACTTTCTCATTATAATAAAACCTAGGTACGCGTTGGATATTTCTTTTTGCGAAAAATGGATTTTATTTATTATTAAAAAAAATCTTTTTTTCTTTACTAACAATAACTTTCAGAATTATATTCTTAATGTCCGGCATGAATAACAATATAAAAAAATACTTACTTGAAAGATCTCATGGTATGGCTCATGGTGTGAGTCTGAATTCCCAAGAACATAGATCTAATATCTTGACGGACTTTAGAAACGATATGTTCTGGAAGAATACTTGTCATCAGACGTTCCTGAAAAAACAATTTATAATTACCTATAAATAATATAAATGAGAATCTCTTTAGGGGGTGATTACGGAAATTTTGTTGCAATTCAACAGGAGAAATTTCATTCCCAATTTGTTATCATCTATATGAACAATGTAATTAAACAACTTATTGAAACTGAACAATTCATAAAAGTTTATAATAATAACAAAAAAAGTGTTTTGATCGCCTAGTTGTTCTTTTTCAGAGGCAGCAAAAAATTGCCATGTTATATTTGATTGAGTATATGGATACAATTAAAAACTATCTGCTATGTACATTGCAAAATGGCGATGCGCAAAGAGCGCAATCAAAAACGCGCGTTTAGACAGTGCGTTTTTAAAACGTCACGTTAATGTAGTTTTAAGCCATTAACTTTCTGCTTAAAGCCAAAGAATAGATAAATAAAACAGAACATAATTCACGCGTATCTTTATCTTATAGATTCAATAGTTTTCCTTACTTCTTGGTCTTTGACGAATTTTAATCGCAGAGTGCTTTCAACACACGCTCTTCTGTCTAAAAAAGATCGTCTTGTTACAATTTCATTCATCAACCTAAAGTACAGGCCCATTAGGTTCACGCCGATCAAGTAAATAATGTCTGATGCAACCTGAAAAATAATGCTTCATGATGACACAAACAAGTAGAAAATGATAAGCAAAGTTCAAACATGTTGACTTGTTACAATGCCGTTTCAAGTTGCAAGCAATTTTGGTTATTATTATATTTAAATTTATAAAATATTAGCATTTTATTAATTATATTAGACGTTTTTTATTTTTTCTGTGTATTTTAAATATCGTTTCGTTAATCTAGCACGATTCTAGCTTGTAATAAAACTTGTGAAGTCAAAATGTTCAAACGGAATTTATGTGGTCGTATATCAAACAAGTAAAGCGAGCTTAAATTATATACTTTAAGGAATATTCCAATATAAAAGGTAAGGGAAAACTGATTACAATAAAAAGTTCATTATTATTACACATGTAATTAAATTTGCTTAAAAGATAACAAAGTACAATCATTACATGAACTGCCTCCAACATGATTTCTTTAATCTATTTTATATGAAAATTATCGTTAGTTTAATGAGTTGATAAATGAACCATAGTGAAACTTATATTACGTCTGAATTAAAAATTGGATATATGTATAACGTAACATGCGATCATAAACCGTATTTTCAAGTTTGTAAGGTACAACGGCGTTTTAAAACTTAAAAACACAAAGAAATTTGAAGAAATGTTAAAGAGATGATGGTGGTGGTTACTAGAATGATATTAGTCACAAAAGACTGTACATACTCTTACCACGATACCAAGATGGGGGCTGTTATCATATGTAAAGAAAGCGAAGATCAAAACGTAGATAGTGCTGACCAATAATCCCAGCAGTATTGCTAGAAAGTTGTTCCTCATTGGCAAGAAGATATAGATTGATAGAAGGACCATTGTAGAGTATGCAGGTCTTAAAGATATACCTTCGGAAAAGCTGTAGATACTGACGGCAACATCTGGGAAATGATAAACGATTAATTATATATCATATAATAGGTCTTTACCTATGAAATTGCCGTATTGCAGTACAGACTTTTTCAAACAAAAAAAAGTTTTGATTTGCTATGAATTCTAAATTCAAATTAATTTTGTTTTAAAAATATGACATTCTATTTACAATATAAGTCTTTTGTTTATTGATTAGCGTTGTATTTTCATTACATTTCAACATTTTTCCTCATAATGGATACTTTGAAATTTCGTGTAATTATGGAATATGAGTTCCGTCGTGGCACCAACGCGGCACAAACGACACGTAACATCAACGACGTTTACGGAGAGAACTGTACAAACGAACGTACAACCCGTTATTGGTTTGCTCGGTTCCGTTCTGGGAATTTTGACTTGAAAAATGAACCTCGTGGTCGTCCGGAAACTTTGGTCAACAATGATGAATTAAAGGCGACTGTGGAAGCTGATGAATCTCAATCTACAGCTGAGCTGGCAGCAGCTTTTGATGTAAGCATCAAAACAATATTGGTCCATTTGCGACAGATTGGCAAGATAAAAAAGCTTGATAGATGGGTGCCCCACGAACTTAACGATCGCCAGCGCAACGTACGCGTCGAGACTTGCCTTGCGCTGCTTAACAGGCACAGAAATGAAGGAATTTTGAACCGAATTGTTACGTGCGACGAAAAATGGATTCTTTTTGACAATCGAAAGCGCTCAGCAAGTTGGTTAGATCCTGGTTCGGTACCAAAGCAATGTGCAAAACGAAAAATGACCCCTAGAAAGGTGATGGTCACAGTTTGGTGGTCTAGTGCTGGTGTGATTCATCATAGCTTTTTACAAAACGGCGAGAGCATTACTGCAGATGTGTACATTGAAGAACTGACCACAATGATGGCGAAACTCGCACGTCTGCAACCAGCTTTGGTCAATCGGTCGTCTCCACTGCTACTTCACGACAACGCGCGACCCCATACTGCACAACAGACCGTCTCTAAGCTGCATGAGTTGGGTTTGGAAGCTCTCCCTCATCCGCCATACTCACCAGACCTTGCGCCTACCGACAATTACTTTTTCCAAAATTTGGACAACTTTTTAGCGGGAAAAAAATTCAATTCCCGAGAGGCAGTACAAAACGCCTTTGAAGAGTTTGTTGTCTCCCGTCCTGCTGATTTTTTCAAGAAGGGCATCCATAAACTGCCACAGCGTTGGCAAAGATGCATTGATTGCAGGGGTGATTACTTTGAATAAAAGAAATAAATAAGTTCGAAAAAAAAATACTTTAACTTTTTTCAAACAAAACGGCAATTTCATAGGTAAAGACCTAATATTAATTGAACTGACAACTGAAGGGAAAGAAAGGTTCTCGAGTGGCGAGCACAAACCGGAAGACACAGACTAGGCCAGTAGATGGAGCCTCGACTCGATGGATCGACAATCTGCTGGGAGATCACGTAACTCGATTGCAACTGATAGAAACACAAATTAGTATGGATTTGACAGTTTGAATACGAGTTTATGTGCATAGTTTGAATGCGAATTTCTCCTGTTGCATTGCAATCAAAGTTTCATGATTACTTCCCTGATCCAAGTCGCAGGGAGCCGATGGATACACGAGGCAAGAAGCCGCTTAAAGTGGCTATGTTCAGCAGCGGACGTCTTCAGACTGATGATGGTGATTTTGGGACCATACACAAAAGTTTATTTTTGTGTACGGTCCAAAATCATCTCATTGTCTCAAAATTACATCAGACCAAAAATCTGATTCCCTATAATATTTAAGCACTAGTTGCGCCCCGCGGTTTCACCCGCGGATAAAAAGTAATTTAATTATTTACACGTCCCACGGGAAAATTTCTCTTTTCCGGGTTAAAATGTAGCCTATATGTGAATCTAGTGTGTAAGCAATCTTGATGCCGAATTTTATCTAAATCCATTCAGCCGTTTGAGCGTGAAGGAGTAACAAACATACACACAAACACACATACAAACTTTCGCCTTTATAATATTAGTGTGATTATAATTTTATGCTAAGCTAATAAATATCAAATACCTAGTATAACACAAACACTATTTAACGCCTTTATTTGATATGTTTTAATTTAGTTCTAAATTAAAATGTATCAACTATAGGCGTTAAATAAATTAATAGTGCCTTGGGAGTTTTGGCGGGAAAACGAAAAAGATCGCGTCGCCGCATTGTATTATTTTCCAAAACTTGTGTTATTTTCAGTGTTAGTGCATAAAATTGGTGGCATTTTTTCGTCAAGTGCTGAATTACAGGCATGAGAGTAGGAAAGTGGTATAATGATGGTGAAACGTTTCTTTTCGTGTTGTTTCAAAAACTCCATAGAAGCTTCTGGTAAAATTGCCACCACTTTACTAGGAGTATGACTGGACTAGACTAGACTATGACTTAACTTGATGACTTGGACTGTGACTTGACACACTATATGATATTAATTAACTTGAGATATATCAATTACTTGACACTGGCTAAATACACAAAAGTGTGGAGCCAAAACCAAACAAAAAAAAAATTAATACTTATTAAAGTAAAATAATAGCAGTTTCAGAGCTTTATGTAAATATTAAATACTCACCAGTAAATACAACGTCAATAGTTATGACGAAGGTCACTAAAATGGGGGACCAGAAATATTTCTTTTTCAGCGGCTCGTAGAACCTTTTCCAAAGTGATATTATGGGTATAAGTATCCGTAAAATATACATCGCCATCGTCAAATACGTTGATTGTGATTGTACCTCCTAAAACATCACATAAAACGAATATAATAGACATATATATTATATATATATCTATATATATGGATCTATATATATAATAATATATATATAAATAAATTTAATATACATATATGTTAAGTTTATTTATATATATATATATGTGTTATATATAATAATAATAATAGATATATATTATAAAAATAAATAATAATAAAAAAAATGAACTAATAGTATATTATAATATGAGTGGATGACTGGTAGAAAATGCTTTATCATTAAGCCCTCCGTTTGTATTGTTTTTAGTGATGTAAAAAATATTATAATAATCATAATAATAATAACACTCAAACGTTTAAAACCACTACAAAGAGTTATTTAATTTAAAACAAAATATAATCATTAATTTTTATAACCAAATCAATTTGTAAAAATATATTTTTTTTTAATTATTTGCCATTCAACGTGGTAATGCTGCCAGCATTTTGGGCACTTTCCCCTCCACCAACGGTTTATTTTAAATTTGTTTTTGGGTCCTAATAAATACTTATTATTATTTTTAGCTTTTATATAGACTGGCCCGATAGCTCAGTTGGTAGTATCCCTGCCTTCTGAACTGCAGGTCGTGGGTTCGATTCCCACCCAGGTCAAACATTTGTGTGATGAACATCGATGTTTGTTCTGTGTCTGGGTGTTTATACTGTATTCTATGTATGTATTTACAAACAAAAAAGTATCTAAGTATTGTATCAGTTATCTGGTTTCCATAGTTCAAGCTTTGCTTAGTTTGGGGCTAGATGGCGCTGTGTGAAATGTCCACACATATTCCACACAAATTAATTATTTATATATTTTAAGTTCTTAGATATGATTTAGTTATTTAGGTCTAGTTTGGTTCTGTATTAACGATTATAAAATATTTAAAACAGGTAAAGAAATGTAATCTGTTACCAAATATATTAAGCAACATTTATTACTATGACAATGTTATTAAGTAATAAGAATCATTACAATATATTCGACTTTAAACTTATTATAATTATTTAAGATCTGTCTAATGATAATTGAAGGGTTGAGAATAAAAAGGGTTTAACTGTCAAATTGACAGTTTCGAGAAAATTGACTTTAAACGTCAACGGCGTCATTTTAATGTAGAGTGCTTATAAGGTAAAAGAAAAGGTCTATGTAAGTTTCAGTAGTTTAAAAGTGTATTAATTCTATTTTAAAATACTTAATATAGTACTGATTCATACAATTACTGTAAAAATATAATATAATAAAATAAATAAAATTATGTTTTTATGCTAAGCGAACTGTATTCCTGTGACAGGTAAACCGTTTTTAGACTCAAAATCTCGAGATTTAAGCCTCATATTGGTATTTTGAGAGCGTATTATTGTAGATAATTTCACGCTGAATCCAACGATACCAATAAGTCGTTTTGTGAAAATAATCAGTTAAACCGTTTTTGTTCTCACCCCTTCAATTATTTATTGGTTATGTAGAATTGGTCTGAATATAAACATATTCAGAAGAAATATAAAAATGATAACTTAGTAAAAAATATTAAAAAGTTACCTCCATATAAGTGCCTGCAACCACTAATACAATATGGATGGTCGAAAAAACCACAAGTAGGGTTATATAAATATGGATTAGCGTTTCTTTCAACTTGTCGTCGTACTTCCGGTACAGACCTTCCAGATCTTTTTGGTCGAATTGATCCTGAAAAAGTGGAAATAAATTGAACCTCCAATTTAGGTGCAACGCCGCAATATGGTTTGTCAGTTTTAAAATTGTTTTATTTATCGTGTAGCAAACACATGTAACCTTATAAAATACTAGCGGCCCGCGCCGGCTTCGCACGGGTATTTAATATATATCTATTATAGATTGAGATATAAACTATCCTATCTCTCAAGTTGGATCGAACTGCACATGGTGTGCGAATTTTATTATAATCGGTTAAGTGGTTTAGGAGTCCATTGAGGACAAACATTGTGACACGAGATTTATATATATTAAGATGTATCAGGAAAGACGTAATATAAACAAAATTTAAATTAAAAACAATGCAGTAAAACTTTATCTGAGAAGCTGCTATTAGACAACTTTCTATGTAACAGAACACATGCCAGTTGCATAGAAAATTATGTCTAACGGTTATACATTTATGTACGTCTTTACATACATCAAAGTTGATTTCATTATACATCAAAATTAATTTTTTCCAATATTATTAATTGTTGATTTGAAATGATATTGCACATACACAGTTAAATATTTATTTGGTATTTGTCAGTTTTGTAACACTGATACGAAATTTAACATCATTGATTGAAATCGTTATAATAGACTTAGTTTTCGCACAACCGAAAGTTGAACTTTTACTACTTTACTACTTAAAAGGTTTTAACACAAGAATATAACGCCAAATCTGACAATATTTCATATTATATATAGTACCTAATGTTAGATCCACGTTTAATGTAACAGATTAATCTATTAGATCGAACATGAATCTGACACTACAGTAAAAATGATACCTATAATTTAATAATAATAATACCGCCCAACGATTACATACATAGTTCCTGGACTCTAACTAGGATTCCCTGTATCTAGAGATCCAGGAACTACGAGGACCATAGTCTCCACAACATCCAGACACAGAACAAATTTTAGCGCTTTTTTCAATGCAAAAAAACTTGCCCTGTAACGGGAATCGAACTCGCCGCCTCCGGGCTATTATGAGCTAACCTGCTCAACCACCACACCAAAGAGGCTGTCAAAATTTGAATTTGGCCACTATATTTTTCATTCGTGAAGCGAAAACAACTAAAGACTACTAATTGACTGACCCGATAGCTCAGTTGGTAGTAGCCCTGCCTTCTGATCTGTGGGTTGTGGGTTCGATTCCCACCCAGGACAAACATTTGTGTGATGAACATAGGTGTTTGTTCTGTGTCTGGGTGTTATATTGTATTCTATGTATGTATTTACAAACAAAAAAGTATCTAAGTATTGTATCAGTTATCTGGTTCCCATAGCACAAGCTTTGCTTAGTTTGGGGCTAGATGGCGTTGTGTGAGATGTCCACACATATTATTATTATTATTATTATTAATTAATATAGTAGAGTTTGAGAACACTCAACAATGTGAAGAAAACTCAAAAAAGTATTAAAAATGGCCTATTTGTAATAAATCTTTTGACTTTGAATAAAAACAAACAATCTCCTGCGTAATTAACTGTCATAAAATGTCTGACAACTCTTATGAACCCTACAACGAAATATTAATCTCTAGATTTAATAAACGAAGCTTACGTCCTTTAGGACTTAAGGTCGTTCTGTCTAGAAGCCTAGATAAAACACACTTAAAGGATAATCATAATCCTAAGAGAATAGCTAAGTTTATTGTTCAATTTTGTTACTTGTATGTAAACATGATAAATAAGCAAATCTTTAGTAATAGCTAAAAATTTTGTAAAGGTTAAGTAAATATACTGGTCTCCTATAGATTGAACAAATATTTTTATACCTAATTATATATATTTATATTATACATATTTTATAAATATGAATGCCAAATAGGAACTCTTAAATAAGTATTTTATATTTCATTTTTATTATAATAATTTATTTATATATTTATTTATTTTAATATAATAACAATTTATTATAATAATTTCCGTGTCATTTTTCTTTCTTGTTTTGTTTTTCAACTTATAGTTTTAGTTTCCAGCAGTTTCATTTTAGTATAACAACAAATTAAGCTTAGCTTGACTAATGTCAAATAAATGATTTAGTGTTCGGACATTCTTCTCTCTGTCATAAAATAATTTCGTTTCATATTGTTTTTAGGGTAAAGACTTGTCGTGAACGTAATTCTTACAAACATGACGCGTCAAAACTGGTGTCCAGGTCTAAAGCAGGAAAAAACTGCAAAATAAATTACTTTTTCTACTATTCCTACTAGTTTTATTGGTAGAAAAGATAGGTAATTTCATAACCACTCAGGAAGTGCAAGGATCCTATCTAAATATATATAACTCAAAGGTGACTGACTGATTGACTGACTGACATATCTTTCAACGCACAGCCCAAACCACTAGACGGATCGGGCTGAAATTTCGTGCATGTTCAAAAATCGGGCATGCAGGTAGATGTTATGACGTAGGCATCCGCTAAGAAGGGATTTTTCGAAATTACACCTTTAAGAGGGTGAACTGGGTGGTTCAATTATTTTCCCAAAGACCACGCAGGCGAAGCTGTGGGAAGAAGCTCGTTGATCATAGAACTGTTGTGATTGATCCATTACAAATTTTTTAATTAAGAAATTTGTTGTCTGGTATCAATATTGGTGGATTTATAGTCAATGTCTGGTATACGTTATACTTAAAAGAGCTTACTCGTAAGTACTTCCAATTCCATTGCTTTCCGCCAACCATCTCGACCTCCTGCATCCTGAACTCGTGTAAGGAAGACAACACACTAGTCGCTCTTCCAGAGTTCATGGAATACCTGGCCAATAGCTCTAGGGCACCCACTTGTATCACCACGGATCCCATGGTCCGCATGACGGTATCATCCTCCTGTGAAAAAAGGTTTATTATAGACATTCTCAATGGTAAACTCACCTCTGTACTAGAGTAAATAAGAGCCTATTAAATGAAGGTCAAACAAGATATATAATAGTACCTACTACCTATGTAATAGGGCGACTTCTGTGAGTACTACACGCTCCTGAGGTCGGTAGTTGGGTATCTATTAACCATTTTCCGCAAATCGTTACTACTTGGCCATAGGGTCTCCTACTCTATATATGTTTACCTATAGTTAATGGCCCGATAGCTCAGTTGGTAGTAATCCTGTCTTCGGAGTTTTAGGTTGTAGGTTCGATTTCCCAGTAAGCAATGTTGAATACGACATATTAGCTCATATGTCAAATTTGTCAATATCAATATATGCATAAGTAGTTAACAATATAATTATAGATGAATAAGGGTAAGTCGCAGGTGTGATGGGATGGATATCACAGTATCTCTAATGCACAACATTATTAACTGAAAGTAGTTTAAATTTGGAATCATATGACCAAATCCGAAGACTGATTAGAGTTAATAGTCGATAATATCTATAACTTTGTCTGTACACAAATTTTAATTGTGCAACCAAATACTTATGTCAACAAAGAAAGATCGTTTGTTAGTGATAAATCTCACAATGACATTTTTATGTGTGAAAATTAATATTTATACAAATACAAATTTTAATACAAATTTATTTATTGACACATTTGGTTACAAAGTTATAATGAATCCATAGACTCCCGAACTAGTGGAAACTGTGTTTCAAGAGTCAGTGGCTTCTCCCATTATTAATTTTATCTAAGCTATGTCATACTAATTAGTTTTACAGAACATCATAAAAATAAACAATATCTAAGAATAAGGTAAATTGTGTGTGTGTGTGTGTGTGTGTGTGTGTGTGTGTGTGTGTGTGTGTGTGTGTGTGCGTGTGTGTGTGTGTTTGTTGGAGTGTACGTGCGTGCGTGTGATTTAGGTAATATTATAAATAATACTATGTTAAAAAATGAATGTTCAAAATTATGCTCATTTCCTTATATGCACGCCTAATCAAATTGTTTCTCTGCACGCCTTGGTTGACTGGTAGAAAATGCTGTTAGCATTAAGTCCTCCTTTGTACTTTTTATGTGCATAAAGTATTAAATAAATAAATAAATATGTTCTTTATAATAAAATAAATAACGCCCAATGATCATATACATAGATCCTGGACCCTACGTAGGATTCCCTGTGTTTAGGGACCCAGGAACTACGAGGACCATGGTCCTACAATACCCAGACACAGAACAAGAAACTTTTTTTCTGTGCACAAACTACTCTGCCACTACATCACAAAGGCTGTCATAGCTACATAAGTAGAAACTTCTCTTTTTGTTAAAAAAATTAATACACCTAATTTAATAAATGGAGTTGAGAGTTCCAAGACTCGATTATGATATCTAATTTGTTATCATTTTTCACTTCTAAATACAATATTGCTAACGCCACCGCGCACCGATGTAATGAATGGTAGATAACGAACCTCGGCTACTTGTGTTTTATCGTTATAAACACTGCTAAAATGTTATTAGTGTTGGCATTAACGATGTTGCTTTAAATGTGTTTGTTTGTATTTACGTCAGAGTTCGTAGTGCGCCTGTCAACTGCCAAGCAATTAAAAAACTTCATTGAAAAAAAATTAGAACTATTTTTTTATAGACTTGACAATTTTAACAGTCTGTTTATTGCGCATTGTTACTATGAAAAAGTATAATGCCCTTCTGTGCTAAAATATAACTTAGCTAAGCAAACCTTCCTCCACGTTCTCATTTGTTAAATTCGTGTCATCTTGTCAGACCAAATACTGAACGCTCATTGGTTGCCTGTTGATCATAGGCCGTTTTTTTTTTTTAGGGGGGGAAATGCCCTTGTACTTCCCTGCCACCACGGGGGTGGTGGCAGGGGGTATGTGGGACTCGAACCCACTAAAACCCCCCCGTGAGCCCTCGTCCGCCGTACCGGGGCGAGAAGGGGTCGCGACTGCAGTCCAGCCAACTCACCCCCGGCGGCATGCCCTTTCGGGATTCCTCGCGCCAATGGATGGACTTAGGTTAACCCATTAGGTTATGGGTTCGATTTCCACGAACAAACATTTGTCTGATGAACATAGGTGTTTGTTCTGGGTCTGGGTATTGTATTATATTCTATGTATTTATTTACAAAAAAAAAGTACCTATGTATTCTATCAATTACCATCATCGGCTGTCTCAACTAATAAACGTTGCTTAAACTTAATGCGTGAAATATACGCTCAGGTGCACTAGAGTTTGTTTCCCTACAGGCGATTGTAGCTCACCGTGGACTATCGAGTCGACTCGATAACATACTTCTACCAAATATTTGATCAAATCAAACAAACATACAAGCAGATAATTCACTATAAAAAGATCCTTTACTCTACGTACATACGTATTCATTTTAATAACATTCCTATTATCATCAATTATTTACAAAATATATATCTGAGTTTTAGTTAAAATATATTAGTATATAGTATATATTATATATATTAGTATAGTTTTTTTTAAAATATATATCTGAGTTTTAATCTTGATGCTGGTAAAGTCCAGCGGCGCCGTAAATATCACGTACCTATTATCTTGATCACTAAATAAAAAATGTGAAGCAACTAGTTCCGATGACGAAATTCCTAATACACTAATTATTATTATTATTCGGTTTGAAGGGCACTGTAGCTAGTGAAATTACTGGGCAATTGAGACTTAATGATCTGATCTCACCGTCGAGTAATCTTGTTACCAGACTGTGCTGATGTCTCAGGATGATGTGCGCGTTGCAGTGTCGCACGAAACTTTATATTTTGGAGTTTTTTTTTTGACATTTCACACAGCGCCATCTAGCCCCAAGCTAAGCAAAGCTTGTACTATGGGAACCAGATAACTGATACAATACTTAGATACTTTTTTTTGTTTGTAAATACATACATAGAATACAATATAAACACCCAGACACAGAACAAACATCGATGTTCATCACACAAACGTTTGTGCTGGGTGGGAATCGAACCCACGACCTGCAGTTCAGAAGGCAGGGGCACTACCAACTGAGCTATCGGGCCAGTCAAAAAAAGTTTCGAGTGACACTGTTCTGTTATGGGTGGCCGAGTCACTTAACATCAGATGAACAACTAGCTCGTCACATCTATCACAAAAATAAAAAAGAGCTATTTTGAATATTACGACAAAAATATATTGACGAAATATCGATTATATCGATTATCGAAATATATTGAGAAAAGAGTATTTGGTTTAACACAATCCAGCCACTGATCGCATATCGAAAATGTTGGTAATGGCTCCCAGGCCAAGTTTGGATTTTTAATTAAAAAAACACGATCTTCCAATTGCACTGAATGCAGATTACATATATGATACATATGTGCGGAATGAAACCCACAGAAAGACGTCGGTTTGTGTAAATGCATATAATCATGTCCTACGGCAGGCCAGGCCATAGTTTTATACAAATTAGCGGAGTTAAGTTTAGTATGTGATTTTTTTTCTAGAAAATGTGATCGCAACAACAAAGCTTTTAAAAATAATCAAATTAAGCTTTCGGTGAAAGAATATTTTAATGGATGCTGTAGCTTCGCAGCTAGAATTTTAAGCGATTTGTAAAAAAATAATAGTGTGCTGTAGACCACACGACTGAAGTAAAACTTGCTTAGTTAGCTCCATCTATCGGTCAATATAACTTTGTTTATGCTTTTTTTAATGTTACTGTCACCATCTTGACAATTATTGTAAATTGTAATTTTACCAGAAATACCAACATAATACAGTTTTTTTACTTTGTTATGTTGATAATGGAGATCTACGTGAACCAACTTCAACTTCCGTTCACCAGCTTACTTCCCAAGTCAAGCCTGCGCAATGAGTTTTACTTCAAAAAATTACCGATTCCTTTATTTTTATTATGTGTAATTAATAAGTAGCTTATATTTTTTTAAATTACGTAGATGATTTTGCAGTTATGATTTACTCGTACTTAAAAAAGCGTTGAGTTAAGAAAACTTGAAGAAATAACTAAAATGTGGGTGTTACAATCTAAAACGTAGTTGGTCTTTTGTATGAAAAACGAATACATCCTCAACAACTTCAGCACTGGTAGCATGAGCAGTAGAAATCAACATATTCTTCTCTCGAGAAAACGTTTGACCAATGGACGATCCCGCGGATCACGCCATAAACCTTTTGTTGCGTTTCCATTGGTCCAACGCGTTCTCGAGAGAGCTGTGCGACGAATTTTCGATGTCATCTCTGGACAAGTATAATAATTGAAGGGATGAGAACAAAAAGGATTTAACTGATTTTTTCACAAAATGACTTGAGGGTATCGTTGGATTCAGCGTGAATTTATCTACAATAATACATTCTCAAAATACCGAAATGAGGCTTAAACCTCGAGATTTTGAGTCTAAAAACGGTGTATCTGTCACAGGAATACGGTTCGCTTAGCATAAAAACATTATTATATATGTTACATTATATTTTTACAGTAATTGTACGAATTAGTACTATATTTTGTATTTTGAAATAGAGTTAATACATTTTCAAGCAACTGAAACTTACATAAACCTTTTCTATTACCTTATAAATACTCTACATTAAAATGAAGCCGATGAAGTTTAAAGTCAATTTTCTCGAAACTATTAATTTGACAGTTAAACCCTTTTTATTCTCAAACCTTCAATTATGTCCATTTACAAGGACATTTATGCAGATATATATCCCATAAAAGAGTTGTGCTTCAGTCTTTTAATAATGATCTTTGTGTAGAAGAAGAATACCTAGTTATTTTGTGTTTAGTCTCTCTCTATCGAATTTTAAATGGACAAAGATGAAAAGAAAACACACTGAAAACTTGTTATTCCACTTTGTTGTACAGTGCTTATTTAACCTACATATTTTAATACAATAAGGGGGATTACCCGTGCTTTATTATCTCGAAAAAATACATAAGATAGCTATTTTCATTGGTACCTTGTGCCATATCAACACCAAAGACATTCTAAGAAAGAGCCTAAAATCATTAAAAGTGTCTGAATGTTGTTGTTGAATGTAAAATAGTGAAACGGCGATAGCAAAATTCTTAGATAAACTAAACATAAACATTGCTATAAACTATGTAAGTGACAAGTAGGTACATTACACACAGGTCCTAATTTGAAAGGTTACTAAATCGTTTACTATGCCAGTTATTCGTATCCTAATCATAGCTTAAAAATAGATTTGTGCTAAAAGTTTCTTATAAAATCAATTGATATTAAATTATTATTATGTATGTGTGTCAATATCGTAAAATTATGATTAACTTACCATGTTTGTCATTTAATTTCCAACCTTAGCATCACACAAAACAATAAAAAAATCAACGAAAATCACACATCGATACAACCTACCAAAAACACAAATTTAGTTGGACTGAAGGAATAAAATGTGGTATCACGTTATATTAATCAGAATACATCGATTATACCTGATAAGTGTCACTCGACGGACAGAGATATTAAACAGATTATGTGATAAGATTTATGAAATTACAAGCTTCGAATCAGGAATGATGAATTACACTTGGAATTATTTTGTTGTTTTAATGGCAGATTTTTTTTTAATCTCACTGTGTAAGTACCTATTTTTAATAAATAATTTTATTTACATATAAATATGCAAACAAAAGTATTAAAACGAAAAAAAAAATATCCTCATTAATAAAAAATTTACATGCTACGTAAAAGTAAAACTGTAACCAATTCGATGTTTTATTTTACTTTGAAACCACAGTTACAATGTTTTCATGGAAACTAAGCAACAGGGTAACTGACTTCGTTTTGGAATTGCCAATGCCTTACTAACTATACATCATACAAGCTTATTAGAGCATTCGTGCTACGGACCTTCAATACTGCAAATAAAGCCAGTTATTAAAATTGTGATCAGTTAAAAACACTGTGGTTTTTTTAATTTTAGTGATTGATGTGACGAGCTAGACGTTCACCTGATGTTAAGCGACACGGCCGCCCATAACAGAACAGTGTCACTCGGAAATCCAAAATATAAAGTTTCGTGCGACACTGCCCCGTGCACATCATCCTGAGACATCAGCACAATCTGGTAATAAGATTATTCTACTCTATCAGATCATAGTCTCATTTGCCCAGTAATTTTACTAGCTACAGTACCCTTCCAACTGGAACGCAGTACTGCTGGCGTACTACTGCTTGGCGGCAAAATAACTAGCAAAGCGGTGGTACCTACCTAGGCGAACTTCGCAGAAAAGCACCTGGTAAAAGTTTGAAAGTCGCACTAGATAGAGCTGTGCCACAGTCGCTAGTAAAATAATAATTAACCTTCTTAAATGAAGACTTTCCAGCCTAAAACAGACCTACATCTGTATAATTTGTAGTCCATAGACATCTGTTTCATTGAGAACGTGTAACACCCACGCAGCATCCAATTAGCGCCTCTGGTACAAGGGTACAACACGGTTCCCAGTACCTCGTTACTGATGGTTGTACCTATTAAGTAAAGGTGTTGCTATATTAAAATAAAACCTTTTACGTTCAAACTATAATTATCATTTGACTAGCCTGATAGCTCAGTTGGTAGTAGCTCTGCCTTCGGGACTTTTTTTTTGAGGGGGGAAATGCCCTCGCACTTCCCTGCCACCACCCCCGTAGTATATACCCCGTGGGGGTATGTGGGACTCGAACCCACTAAAACCCCCCGTGAGCCCTGGTCCGCCGTACCGGGGCGAGAAGGGGTCGCGAATGCAGTCCAGCCAACGCGCCCCCGGCGGCATGCCCTTTCGGGCCTCCTCGCGCCAATGGATGGACTTAGGTTAACCCATTAGGTTATAGGTTCGATTTCCACCCAGAACAAACATTTGTCTGATGAACATAGGTGTTTGTTCTGGGTTTGGGTATTATATTGTATTCTATGTATTTATTTACAAAAAAAAAAGTACCTATGTATTCTATCAGTTACCTGGTTTCTATTGTACAAACTTTGTTTAGGTTAGAACTAGATGGCGTTGTATGAAATTTCCACAAATGTTTACATTATTTTTATTCGTTTCGATTTGCAGTTAGAATAAGTGTGATATGAGTAATAAACAATTCAAATTAATTTACAAAGGAAGAGTTTTCGTCAGACTGGTAATTAATTGATCTTTTAATGATACTAGTTAGTGTTGCCTAAATAAGTCTGTTATTTTATAGAATGAGTAACGATATCTAATTGGAATTGTTTTAAATTATGCCTGGCCATGCAAAAACTCAGCTACATTAAATGCAGATGAAAGCTATAATATTTATGATATAATGATCATAATAACCTCGCTGATTTCATTTATGTCAATAGGTAACCATAGTTTTTAGGTAGGTTAGTTCTGAGATCTATTTTAATTTAGCATGTATATGTAGCTTAAGATTTAATTGGAAAATAAATAGTTACAACATTATAACATAAACTACATTTTGAAAACCACGAAGCCTAAAATCATGTTAAGCATAAGTACTTGTTTTTTCGCTAGTACAATGTAATTTTAATTTTATAGTTTTTCTCACTGCACCAAAGTAAGGAACCTCGCGGTTATATGGTCATAGTTCACTTATATCAATTACTCGAACATGCCAATTAGCACGTTCCTAGGTGTTTATAAAGGATACGTTGAAATATTTTATTTCATTTAGTTAAGTACTTACCTGTACTTAGTTGTACCTTGGTGCAGAGAGTGAATTCAATGATGAATGTTGTAATGTTATGATTAGAAATTAAAATTGATCGAAAACTCATTTCAATGTTTTTGATTATTATTTTGGTTTTATTAAGTACCCAGATAAAAAAATGTGTAATTAAAATTATAAGCAATTAAATAATTGTAGTTTTATTATACTACATAAATAAACCTGTCACACTTACAGAAAATAAAAAAAATTATAATTTATTTTTTATAAATTTCTGGAGTTTTATTTTTGCGTTTATTATAATTATTGAGAAATTAATATAATATTCCTAAAAACACTGTTTATTATCAATTTGCCTAGTACCTACCGTTTTTATTGTTACAAAGCGCCATCTTACAGTAATGGCAGACACCACGAGTTCCTCTTGTAAGCTTAAGTTTGAGGCTTTTTTATATTTGTTGCGTTTTACGTTAGAGGGCGTTATTACTTTTTGTTTGAATTTTCATCTCGTTTTGATGCATGCATGGCTCTATGAGATGAGAAGGCAGCAAAATAGAAGCTGTTTAAAAAAATCATGTCTTTGGCTCTCTATAAATAATTAAAATGATCCCATATAGTACAGAATAAATAATATTAGGTACCTTAACAATAAGTTACTAAAATTTGTGTTAAATTGTCAAATATATTTCGATCTCCAGTGATAAACTCGTGCGGCCTACTCCCCCAATTTCTTTGCCCATTTTCACGGTAATTTACTTTACATTGGGAGACAATAAGGAACAAAAATATTATATAGGTAAGCTGTCTAAGCGACGGTAACACATTTATAATTATATACATAAATACACTGGTATATCGGAACTTTCATTGCAATGCAATAAGAAAAAAATGTATTCTTAATTTGAAAATTTGCGTAGTAACTGTATATAAACTACGTATTGAAACTATTAAATCCATACAAATATCTGTTTCAATTTGATGCAATCAAGTTCCATGATCGCCCAGCAGTTCTGCATTCTCAAAATGCTAATATAGTTTTCTGCAAAACACTTATTATACATACTTTGTTTCTGCAAGTTATTTTAGTTTTTCCAATCTAACTTTTTCGTTGCTTACCGTTTCGTGCATAACAAGTAGTAAGTTTTTTATTCATCATATTAACTGAGGATTCGTGAATAGGTTTTTTTTTTCTGAACTTGATTTATTTTGATAATTGTTAGTTTTATTCTACTAACTTTGTATTTGTATTTTAATCTGTGGTATAGTAAAGTTATGATGAGTTTAATATGCATAACACGAAGGTAGTATGTCTTTGTGGTTTACAAAACTAGATTAATATTAGACGGGTATAGCAACTTATTTTTTAAATTTATAAATAATTATCCTTATGCATATTCCGTTCTTAGCTTACTTAGGTACCTACTGTATTTGTAGTTGATAAAAATCAATATTTACTGCCAATATTTTTTAATTTACATTTTATTTGTTCGTCATACTTATTATATATATAGTACCATACAAATGTTTGGAAAGCTGCTTTTATTTGATTTAAAGTTAATTGTAATGTCTTTCGTATCTCGTGTTAGTCCAGAAATTATATATATATATATATTTTTTTTTTTTTTTTTTTCGCGTGATGGAGTAAGAAACATACATACATCATCCTTTGGCGTTTATATTATTAGTAAGGATATTAGTAAGCATTTAGTCTGTTTTATCCCACTAAGCTCTACCCTCTTTACACTTATAAGGGTTCAGTACTGTTTCTGGCCAGTCCTTAAAAGTCCAGTTTATCCCACCATATACTTCTGGGCCGCGACATAATCTAACGTTGCCTGGACTTCACTTGGTGGGCTCTCTTCCTCTTTCCTTTTTTTAATGGATATTTAGTAAATTTTCGATACAAACATGTTAAAATTTCGTACTATTTTAAAGTGCATGTTTTTAAATTTAATAACATGAAATTGTGAAAAATGTTAAACATAAAATAAAAACAATAGTGATGAAAAGTTACACCGGTCAAACAAAAAAAAATGCATTAAATATTGCACTGAAAAAAGCTATAGTAGTAATTATTAATATTTATTATAATGTACATTGTAGGAATTCGTCATAACTATAGAAAGATTGCTCAATATTCCATCGTTTTAGTTTGTACTTGAAACATTGCAAGTTGGGCGCTGAAAAGATAGTGTCCAGCAACTTGTTTTACACAATGAGACCCATTACATGTGTTTTTAGATTTCAATTGATGGGTAATAGACCATTTAGGTAATGAAAATGTTATTGCCATCGTTTTGCTGCACTTGCGATAGACACAATAGATTTCTTAAGTGATTTTCACCCTCTAAAACTTACCAAAACCTTTTACGCTTTTGATCAATTGTTTTTCAATAGGTAGATAATTATATTATAATCTATGCTTATTACTACGTTTTTATTTTTTGGAATATATATGTTTTGTATATATCTTCAGGCGATGACATTTTGCAAAATTAAAAAACAACGCACGCGCTTAATTTTTCATTTTATAGACAACGTGTAAAAAAATCAACGGAATTAGATAACATTTAAAGGTAAGAAAACGTTGATGCATCCTGTATGGAAAATATTTTATTATATTATTATAAAATTTTCAGCAAACCGCAACAATGAACAGAAGTACACTTGGCACCTGGTTGCTTAAATTTATCTCTTCAGCTACAGATACAACTGAATCACTGAATTGAAACTACCGCGACAATTAAACATAAGTACAGGTGGCACCAATTTTCTCAAACTCATTTCTTAAGCTCAATATTCAATACAGCCAACTCATCAAGTCGCAACAGGAATACTCGGTGAGTTAGTTAATTGTATCTATCCAACTCACTAGCCTCTGTCCTCGACACCCGAGACATCTATTGAGCAGCATGGGCGACCTTGCCGCAGTCTGACTATTAGCTGCGCTAAGATCGCCTGACTCATGCAACCCTTCTCCAGTACCGTTTTCAGCACGGGTATAGAATAACAACGAAACATAATTAGACCGACCAAGCCAGATAAGTAGGCCCGCTAGTAAGAAAAGCCACGACTTTCGATGTGAGGTCCACTTTTTCAGTGATCGTAGTCTTTTTTTACCCTTTTTCTGTCAACCTGAGACTTGCATTTCAAGGACGCCCTTAAGCTGGCTCTAGGCACCTTTTATTTTTAACGTTAGGCGGTTTACGAAAAGTGACACTGCTGCTGTAAGCATCGGTAGATCCCCTTCAAAACAAGGCACTTAAAATGTCATGTTTCTAAATATAAAACAAATCAAATCTAAGTGGATAGAATGAAACTTAAAGCAGAAAATAAGCAACAAACAAAAAACATTTTCTTGACAAATAATAAAAAAAGTAAACTCGTAGAATTCACAAGTCAATGACTGGCTACGAAATATTTCGTAGCGCTACGAGCGTAGCATCAAAATTGCCTGAACACGGCAGATTATCACTATTTACGTGAAATTGTTGGAGCAAAACAAACGTAAAACATTTATTAGCTTATTTTGTTTAGATATTTGTTTCGTAGAGGAATAAACTTCTAAGTTATTACAATGAATACAGTAGGTTGCCTAAAGTTGCGAGTTGTTAACTTGATTAATACTTGTTCAAGAGTTTATGATAATGTTTAAACCTAAGTATTCATGCTTGAGATATCTATTAAGTTATGTTCGCCTTGTATTTAGATTATTGATAAGATTAGATTTGAGTTAGCTGTATCTACGTAATTTGAGATCCGTGTGATGTACCACATTTCCACTGTATGTGAGAAAGAGATAGGAGGTAGTTTTATATTTACCTTTTTTATGCCTAACGGTCACACATAGATCCTGGACCCTAACTAGAATTCTCTGTATCTAAGGACGCAGGTGCTAAGAAGACCTCCACAGCCCCATAACATTCAGAGCAGGAACAAGTATTTGCACTTTTTTTCTTGTGCACAAAAAATTTTTTTACTTTTACATTTTGGCATTATCCATTTTTATTTTTTGCCTTCCAGTGGTATGGGAATAATAAAAATGGTGATCGAGTAAACTACAGTAAGTAGATTGTCATTTCATCTTCGAACCTAGCAGTATTGTCTGCGATGTTCGAAGACAAAGATACGTATTTTAAATCAGAAACATTAGTGATCTCACAAATTTTGCTAATAAGCTTTTGCAATGGCAAATTTTTCTACAGTTCACTTTTACTTATCCTATTTTTTTTATCGCATGTAGCATAGGTATACTGAAACAGATATTTTACGCATAAGCAATATACAAAATTATTATATCTATTAGCGCATTATTTTCTCGTTATCAGCTCCCTCATAAAACCCGAACTCTGTCGAATACAGCAGCGAACAACCTTAAACCTAATTCAATTAAGCGCGCACGCCTTACCAACAAAAACAGCTTTTGACAGCGGCATCGAGAGCTTATGCGAAAATTTATAGAAAATTGCATGGCACACGAGTTGCGCCCAACAGTGTAATACAAACTCTATATAGGGTTCTATAGGGTTGCGGGGGGTGTATATTTAGAAATGCTCCCAGTTGGCTGTCGGCAGTCTGAGCTGAGACACCGCGCGGAGCGCACGCGTCCCGTCTCCCCAACTTGCACGATCCCGATATTAACATAAACTACAACTCGGTTAAGGAAATACGCGCGTAGGATAGTGCTCCGTACAGAACTGGATTTTGAAATTGTACGTGCATTGTGGATGTCCTGTGAACTTTTTTCAGTGACTGTTCTTTGAGTTGCCGTTACCGTGAATGAACTCTTTGAGAATAGTAAGCAGGTTTTACTCGAGGATTAAAGGTTAGTATTTTTAGTATATATTTTATTAAATAGCCTCTGTAGTGTGGTGTTTGAGCAGGTCAGCCCATAGCCTGAAAGCGGCTGGTTTGATTCCCACGGCAGGACAAGTAAATACTTGTGAATTAATGTGCACAGGAAAAAATGCGTAAATACTTGTTCTGAGTCTGGGTGTTTTGGGACCATGGTCTTCATAGTTCCTGGCACAGGGAATCCTAGTTAGGGTCCAGGGTTTATGTATGTGATCGTTGAGTGTTATTATTATTATTGGGTTCACTTATAATGTTTTCTATATAGATATAGTATGTTTATATCATTAATTGAATGTAAAGTACAAGTACATACAGATAGCCAGCAACTATAAAGAAAATAAATTTCATTTTGCTAAACCTAGACTGATACCATTAATTATTGGTCGGAATTATTATCACATTATTTAATTATGCGTTAAAATGACAGACCATTGATGTGAAATGAATTTTAATCAAATACATATTTTTTATACCGAATCATAAAGCCATTGCCACCATTAATATTTTTACATTTATTATACGGACACAGTTTGGGAATTAAGCTCTGATAATTGTATCTAATTTAAGCGTCTAAGTAATAATATCATAGCAGTAGTTGTGTTAGGATCCCGTAGAGTAATTTGCACTGAGGGGATGCCGGCAGTTAGATGAAAAGACGGAGTCAGAGGCGTACCCTGAGAGACGCCGCATAAAAGTTTCCACGTTACTCCCATGTTAACCGGAAGATATCGGTTTTTATCATTAAGTTTGCCTATGTACTTACATTTAATACCTGTGCATTAAAGCATTTTCTATCTATCTAGTAATTAACTAATAATTACATGCTGATAATTATAGTTGTTTTGATAACATCTTAGCAATAATGTAAAAAGAAAAAAAAATTATAATGTTGCCTAGATAATTTTGTGCTTAGATGGTTTTTATATTATCTGATTTATGACCAATTCTGAACGTAGAAATCAACATGACTATATAACAGGATGTGACTAAGTTCATTCAATTGTTTATTAATTATTCGCAAAAGATTATTCATCAATATAAATAAACAAACGTTAGTTGTTATTTTACACGGACTATCTAGCCACAAATTAAACACAACGTGGACAAAATTTTGAGAGGTAATGCTATAATAGACGTGATATTCTATAATATGTAAATTACACAGTAAATTTCATATCAAATCGGTCTTACTAGGCCTTACCACCATTTTGCCAGATATATTCTGTGTTCCAATTTTGAGAGATAGTGAAATTATTGGGCAAATCAAAACTGAGACTTATGACTTCAGCTTGATCTAGTAATTTTATACTGATTGCGCTGAGGTGCGCGGGAAAGTGTCACAAGTAACTTTATGAATTGGAGCTCCAAGAAGGACTCCTTCTTAATAATAATAATATGTGTGGACATTTCACACAGCGTCATCTAGTCCCAAACTAAGAAAAGCTTGTACTATGGGAACCAGATAACTGATACAATACTTAGATACTTTTTATTTGTAAATACATACATAGAATACAATATAACACCCGGACACGGAACAAACACCTATGTTCATCACACAAATGTTTGTCCTGGGTGGGAATCGAACCCACAATCCATAGTTCAGAAGGCAGGGTTACTACCAACTGAGCTATCGGGCCAGTCAATGCCGTCAATGATTTTCCTATATTTAGATTTTTCATACAAACGGGTCGTTAGCTACTTGAACCAATCCAGTTTCAGCATAACATATCAATCAAATCATCAAACATAAACTCCAGTAAAACATTCCACCTTAAACTTGGCCTTTAAATGAACCAATAAAAATGATCTTTCGAGGAAGGCATAAAGTTACCATGCGCCGTAATATCATATATAGATTCCATCGTCTCCAAGTTATCAGATTAATTTGAGTGCAGCTGCATGGTTATGGCTTACGATCTTCATCTAAGACTTAATAATTTTCATTAAATAAAGTTTATAGAACTCTGGAGATAATGTGATACTATTTTACTCATTACGCATTCAATCGGGAGATAAGAATTTGATACACGGTGTGTATGACATTAATTTATTATGCCTATAAACTGTTCAGACTTCTTGTCGATGATATATTGCCTTTCGGAGATAAAGCTCTGAGGAAGTATCGTTTTCTCGGAACTTTGCCTATCATTTCGACAGCTGTAGTTACTTTGTTCTATATAACACGCTTATATCTTAGTATACTTACGAGATTTTCAAACAAGCCCTTGGATTTAGTATGTAAATATATTATTGAGTGCCTAAATATGAAGCCCTAAAATATAACGATTAAAAGACTTAATAAGAGGTAATTAGATAATGATTGTGTTGGCATAAAAATATAGATACAATATCTATGACGTGCATTTTATTTATTTTGTAGAATTGTAGGAATTATTATTAAGACTGCTAGGAAGGGTGTAGCCACTAAATTAGTAATATACATAATAAATAATCAAAATTCTAATAACTTTTTATTGTTACATTTCTTCTTTACCACGATACTAAAATCTATCGCTATCGAGCGTTTATGAATAACACTTTTCGGAAATCTTACTATTACAAGCTTATAAAGCCTCGATAACTTTTTATGAATAAGACCGTAACTATGTTATACGCGGCATATATGAGTTTTTTTTCTTTTGCAGTACATAATTAATATTATTAATGAAGATAGTTACTAAAGTATTTTTGTATATAGTTTTCAATGTATGTAATTTATATTAAAAAAAAACAATAAAATAGTTACATACTTCAAGGTTTTTTGTATGAAATTTAATAACTCGCTACCAAAAATAGCATCAAAATTCTTCTTCCTTTGAGCATACTATTATAAATATGAAAAGAGAATATACGATTATGACAAAAGATGAGTATAAATAAGAATGGGCCGAGTTATCCGATATCCGGATGTAAGATGACACTTCCTATCCATTCAAAGAAATCATGCAGTTTCTTTGTATGATTCATAAAAAAAGATACGTTCACAGTCATATAAACTAGTTTAAAAACTTGTGAGTTTTTGAAGGGTTTTCTATAAAGTCGTTTCAAAATCTATATTTTTTGAAATGATATAAGTTGGTACGTACACAATCATATAACAACTACTACTAAATACTACTGTGTTGATACCCTGGGTCCGTAGTAACCGGGAGCTCATCGCATTTTCCAAAGTTTATCAGAGCGTCTGGCCGACGCGTCACGTGACCAAAATGGCATATAAACTAAATTTTAAAGTCAATCTTTCAAAATTATGACATTATTTATAAATAAGCGAAAGAAGATGATAGCTACTTAATTAAGTACCTATCATCTTGTTTCGACTGAGTCTCATAATTTACTATCATCTTGTTTCGCTTATTTATAAATTATGCTATAGTTTTGAAAGGTTAAGCTTAAAATTTTGTTTATTTCCTTACAGCTTGAAGGTCTAATTAAATTTATAATTTAAATATCAATATAACAATCGATAATGTTGTTTTACTTATACTAAATACTAATTGCTACACTACCTACTACAGAAAAATCATTTGGACTACATACTAGCCGCGATGAGTGGGTATCGTTTCCAACATGCTGGCAGCATTGCTCCGTTGAATTGCAATGCCGATAGATTGTGCCAAATAATATTTGCAACCTTGTAAAACTTAAAAACTATGGCTTAATTCATATATAAGCAAAAAAGATGACAGTAAATTATGGGAATGGTATTAAGTACCTATCATCTTGTTTCGCTTATTTATAAATTAAGCCATAGCCATACTTTCCTACAGCTTGAAAGGAGAGACAGGTCTAATTAAATTTATAATTTAAATATCCAAAATCATTTTATCAGTAAATATTAATAAACCACAAGTTAATTTGACATGCCCAGTAAAAACTTTTCAAAGAAATGGACCCATTTCAATGTACATGGTATGACGACATATTTTATTCGGTCGTATGTTTCACTTCTACACATATGTATAAGCATGGACAAATTTTATTATACTTGTAACGGAAATAAAATTATTCATTCCTGCTGTCCGTCCCATAACGTTGGTAGGGACAACAGGGATACCTTTGTCAAAATAAATTAGCCATATCTAAAGGTCATTTTATTTTTACCTTTCCTTTTATGTTGTGTCTCTTTATCTCTTGCTTAGAAAAATATAATAATATTTTGTATTTTTTCATGAAGATAATAGAGGAAACTTTCTCTTTCCTCGATCTCTAATAAAATATTTTTTCTATGTCATTTTTATTAAATCCTGTCCTTCACGACACAATTTACGGTACGCCGTACGCCGTGATAGTTTAGGTCAGTACTAGAAAAATAGCATGATTACCTGTTAGTGACATAACTGCATGTCAAGAATCAAGCACAGGTAATAATTTGTACTTGAATCTAATATTAAATAAATATAATAATGTCACAATAATTATTAGTATTATTGGAGATACATTTAAGCACTTAAAACCGGTGTGATTTATCAAAGTGTAGGTATTTTAGTTCGGAGAAAAATTAATACACACACGATATGATATAAAAATGAGAAATTTATTTATTAAAAACTTAATTATTTGTGAGTTTATACTAAGTTACATCTAAGATAAACTAAAAAAAAACTTGATTAATGACAAGCAAAATTAACTGTCGCAACAATCGCGAACCATAATTTACGTTAGTTTTTGTTAAGTTGACAGTCAGACTACTAGCTAGGTCAGTACTAGCTGACCCGGCAAAAGTTGTTTTACCATATACATTAAAAAATAGGGGATGATGGAAGAAAGTAGAAAATTTAATAAAAAAAACTGTCTGAAACATAAAATAAAAAAAATTGTGGTTGGCCACATTATTACTTAGGGAGATGAAAAATAGATAACAACCTATTCTCAGGCCTACCAAGTGTGAATACGAAATTTCATAATAATGGGTTTAGCCGTTTCGGAGGAGTATGGTAACAAACACTGTGACACGAAATTTTTATAATATTGGTACAAAGTTTTAATTATATTTTATATTTTATAATTAAATTTTGTAGCCCAAAAAACGGCAATTTTCAATAAAAAAAAAAAAAGTCTAATATCTCGAAAAGTGTTAAGTTTAGGCTAGGGTGTTTCATAGTGAAATAAGTCAAAAATGATGGGTATTCCACGCCCATCGGATCTAGCACGATTTTTCCTGTAACCCTGTGTATAGATTTCGTATATTTCATTGCAGTTACGAACTGACTCATTATTCCATATTTATTTGAGGAATAAGGAACAATGCTTAGACATTTTTAATGGCAAAAGTTTTAAACAACACTCACTTGTTTCATTCGTAAAATGGAAGCTATACAAATTGCTACGTTGGATATAGCTAATATTTTATAATAGTTAACTATTAAAACATCGTTATAATAAGATCGTTAAAGGATATTACGTCAGTTTCCCGGTCAGTGTGTACCGGATCAGGCATGACTGGAATTTCTACTTAGCTAGCGTTTGCTCTTCAAGAAAACCCTTTTGAACACGAGCCAATATAAAATACATTTTATGAAGAAATTAGAAAGAAAGTTTTGTTGCACAGCCTCTTGAGAAAAATTTAAGCTATTTGATCTAGTTTTTCTGCAATAATGTTTATTTAAAAGTTGTCTGTTTGTGGCTGTTACGCGGGATAAATTGCAGATGTACTCAAATCATAATGTTTTTAATTATGTAATGAAGAACAATTATACGATTCATTTGAAGACTGGCCTGATAGCTCAGTTGGTAGTAACCCTGTCTTCTGAACTGTGGATTGTGGGTTCGATTCCCACCCAGGACAAACATTTGTGAGAAGAACATAGGTGTTTGTTCTGTGTCTGGGTGTTAAATTGTATTCTATGTATATAATTACAAAAGTATCTAAGTATTGTGTCAGTTATCTGGTTCCCATAATACAAGCTTTGCTTAGTTGGGTGCTAGATGGCGTTGTGTGAGATGTCCAAACATATTATTATTATTTTATATTATTATATTATTTCCGTAGCAACTTAAACCCGTGCAATGAAAAAAAAAATGTATGTTACTTTTCTCACCTGGTGACGCTGTAAAGGTCAATTGAGACCAACACTGCTTAAATTTCAATTAATTGGTTCAAAAAAATTACAATTGTTAAGCGGTGTCCCATTTGAGGCTTATGGAATATCCAACATACTAACGTAGTTTTCAGTAACCTCCGATTTCGCTCTAAACTCAATCACCAGTTCTAAAATTAAAATCTATCACCAGTTGCGTATTCCAATGCCTAATAGGTCCACCTTTCAAAATGAATCAGTTTTATTTTGATGAAACTTTAGGTACGTGGCTCTGAAATAATCATATGAGATAATCTTATATCTTTGATATGTTTCTTTTGGGGAGAAAACTTTAAAAGCGTGATAAAAGTTACCGTTATTGACGTTACAACTTAACAGTTCCAGTTTAAATTCGCAACATTAATTAATATAGTTAATTAACCTTCCCAATGCTCGTTTTATTATGGTTTAAGTAGTGTTTTAACTTATCGACAAAGTTTTCATCAACATTCATTAGCGAGGCTGAAATTTTAATTGGAAAAATAATAGTTTCTGTTTGACTTTAGGTATGCCTTTGCTTTGCGATCAAACAGAAAGTACTATGACTGGGGTCAAAGACAAAAGTTTGGAAGCTTTTGGCACTTTAATAGTCAACATTTTATAATTAAATAAATGATTATTGTTTAATTGTAAAGTAATTCAGTTGTTAATAATACCCAATACAAAAAACTGCATCTCTCCGTGCTTTATTAACAGTAACACGGAGCGTAGATTGGGAAGCGTGGTTCAACGGTAGGAAGCCTAGCACAGATCTGTAACATATAGCTAGCTATAAGTCACTTGTTATTTCGTCCAGTATGAAGTTTTACAACGTATAGTATCGACTGGAATGAAGTCACTACACGACGTTACATACAAATCGGTTACAAAAGACTCGCGAATTGCGAGGGGTACGACATGTATACAATAATCAGTAATTAAACACGCTTCACAGCTATAACACGCTACATTGTGTGTATTTTCATAACTCTTCGTCGTATGTGCTATTAACACTTCATTAAAATTTCAGTTACGTTGGTGTTATCCATTCAGAATAATGATTAAGATCAATTATAATAAACATCACCTACATATTTTCAATAGAACATGCAACCATTATTTTATCAAATTCTCTACAAAAACTAGGGAAAAGGCCCGATAATAATCTAATTAGCCTTCCAATAAATATTTATCATTCTAATACCAGACATGTGTAGAGTAATAATACTTCCTACTACCAATAAACCGTGGTAAGATGGTTTATAAGTGTACCATTACCACCAATTAGTCGACCGAGCGGCCGACTTTGATGGCCACCCGGTTGTAAACAGAAAATTGATCTACCGACCGCCCTAGTCGATATCCATGTCGCATCTCATCCGATCTTTTGATGAAATACGGTGGTAAATACAAAGTAGCAATATACTGGAATTAATTGTAAAACAGGTCAGCGCTTTATGGTGGGACGGCTGCCTAATTGTCTAATGGAATGATGGTCAGTAAGCTTGTGTATTTTCTATGGACTTATAAAGTCTATTTAAGGTTTTGCAGGGCGGTAACCATTAGAATCAATATTTTGCAGGTTTCGAGAATAGAGTTTTCAAGACGTCTATCATTAGAGATCTCTATTCCATCAGCATCATCATGGTGCTCATGGCTCATGCATGGTGATCACATGTCTAACGCCTACTCTATGATTCTTGTTCTCTTTCAATCTATCTATATTTATCCAACATAATCCGGTGTCGTACGGGTTACATAATTGGGATTGCATTCTTTTTGAATGGACCGATTTTGATGAAACAAACACAAGACTCAAAACTCCATAAAGTACTGACATAAGTAGACGGCATCCAAGCCCATTGAATAGTTCTTGAGGGATGAATTTCGGTTTTTTATAAGTATAAAAAACCGAATGCCTGTATGAAAATTCATGGCCTCATTTCTGCCTCATGTACTTACATGAGGTAGGTATGAACTTTTGCATTTGTATAATAAACATAACCTTAAGCATTACCAATCTGGGCCAATGTTAAATACTTTCTTATTTACGTAGGCATAGCGCCCCTGTACATACCAAAAGTTATGTATACGCGTCTAAAGAAACAAATCAAAGTTCATCAGCGTCAGTAATTAAATCCATAATTTACGTACGATTTGTTCGTGCTTCATCAATAAATTTATAGGCACCAGTATCAGTCCAATTAGGGTACTATAAAATTTTGTGGTAAACTTGAAATCAGTTGAAACTTGTTTTGATATGGAAAATTTAACTTACGAATTGATTGAAACGATCGTTATTTCATCTGCGGCTACCATTCCAGACATAATAGAGAGAGAGAGCGAGAGAGAGAGAAAGAGTTTCATTGTGGCTCATCTAAATATCAATTAAATGCGAAACCGAGGAATTATGTGGCTATGGCTTTAAAATCCAAGGAATATCTCTCAATATCTATCTTAAATCTGAAACTAGTAATGGTTTAACTAAATCTGCAAACAAGAAACCTCACGATCACCAACTTTGTATGCAATGTATCGAATTTGTAATTATTCCATCACGTTGATCCGTAATCATTATAAATCAGCCTTTTACTGATTTTCGTTTTTTTTTTTTCACACCATCGTGATTGCATTTCAGTACATATTTATTTATCAAATGTTCCTGTCAAAATGATCAAAATTGGCTAATATGCGGGACACTCAATTCTAAACCAGTATTTTAATGATGAGAAAAATCTCAGGTGGTCAAGATATAGTTTTAAATTAAATAGCAACTTAATTTTAAACTATATCTTGACCACTTGAGATTTTGCTCATCATTAAAATACTGGTTTAGAATTGAGTGTCCAATATGTTTCTGCCAAACATCAAAATTGGCCGGTAAATGGGGCCTCAGCAAGTTCCCTTTTTACGGGAAATACAACTCCTATATCCTTATCCATGTACCTGTATCCAAGTTTCATCAAGATGAAAATAGGAACTATATGCCAATACGTACATTCTGTCAGATGAAAGCAAAAATCGCAAGGTGAAACAGAAATATCGCTCACTTCATTCACTCGGTCAATTTTGTTCCTTCGTATGTAATGATGATGTTGATTACATAATTCTAGTGCACAAATAAATCTGCATCTCAAAATAACTATTTGTCAAAATTTAACTCATCCGAAAACTTTTCTGAGATGTTGGCGAATTTTAACTGTTAATGAATGAATGAATGCCTTCATCTAATACGTACACCATACGGAAGAAATTCTTCTGAACTCTACATTTATTTAACGGACAAAGTACTTTAATCCTTTAAACCAACTACTATATGAATACTAGCTAGACTAACTGATAAAAAAGCACTATGAATGAATATCTACGTAACTATACATGGTGCTTTAGTAATAAATAAATAAATAGCGTGTTGACAGAATTACGGGAGTGACATAGTCTATAATTATAAGTCTATTTAGTCATAGTAATGACTAAATTCCTACAAAAAAAGAAACATATAGCACCTAGTTAAATAGCACATAGTTGCAAAAGCACCACTGAAAATAAAATTGTAGTACTTTAATCATTGCACGAGCAGATTTTAATAATAATTACAATTTTGAATATAAACTACTTATTAAAAAGGCACTCGCAACTGGAGAAAACTAGCTTCTATATTAACTAAGCCTGAGGCTATAACCACCAGGTGCGGTTAAAATAAATAGCCCCGTATTTCGGTACACAGAACGCTACCAATTATTTATTATTTTTTTCGATTAATTGGAACGTCAGAATCGTATACCTTCATTTTTTTTCATTACAACCTCGGAGTAATCTATGACTCATTGCCCGAAGCTATATTTGCGTGGATTACCTCCCAACGTTCTTTTTTTCGTGGAATAATCACGGGTTACCATAATTTAATAACGCTTTGATTTATACAGAACTGTTCTAGATTGCACTCGGGTATGTGATGTTTGATAAATTGCTTTTAAATCTTGGAATTTTCTCACGTAATTCCTACGTTGAACATTTAGCAGGCATTTTTATATCCATTTACAACCATTAATAAAATAGAAATTTCTTTGTATTTTTTTCTCAATACTGGCACACTAACTGCTTAACCTATGACACTTATCACCCTTGAAAATTTCCTATAGAGAATGGAATAAACTTCAGGTCAAACTAAAAGTAACTCTGCTTGTGCTTACAAAAAGGAATGATTTTATAAGTAGCCACATTCTTAATCCAGTTCTAAAAACCACAGTGAAGATTCAGAAACAAAGCAAATCAGCTTATCGGGTCTTAAATATAAAGTAAAAAAATCTTTGGAAAGTTCAGCTGATTCTTGGAATAGCTAACTAGAATACTACCAAAAGAAAACGTGTATGTAGATAAACGGGACTATTTTTAGGGCAGAAAGTTTTCAATGTCACTGACAGCCTCTGTGGTGTGGTAGATGGCTCATAACAGGCAGCAGGTTCGATTCCTGCAGCAGGACAAGTATCTGTAAAAACTACTACAAAAATGTACACCACTACCACTAAAAAAACCACTAACACAACCACTAAAAAAAGCACGAGTACTTATTCTGTGTCTGTTGTGAGACCATGGTTCTCGTAGTTCCTGGGTCCCTAGATATAAGGAATCCTAAGGTCCAGGATCTATGTACGTGATCGTTGGGCGTTATTGTTTGTTTATTTATTTATGTTATTACTGTTTTTTCAATAGTATGAAAATTATAGGTAGAAGTTCTTCTTATGTCTTTACTAGGTGGTAGGACTTTACTGCAAAGTTCGTCTAGGTAGGTACCACCGCTTTGCCAGTTATTCTGCCGCCAAGCAGTAGTGTGCAAGCACTACTGTGTTCTGGTTTGAAGGGCACTGTAGCTAGTGAAATTACTGGGCAATTGAGACTTTATGATCTGATCTCACAGTCGAGTAATCTTATTACCAGACTGTGCTGATGTCTCAGGATGATGTGCGCAGTGCAGTGTCGCTTGAAACTCTATGTTTTAGGGTTCCGAGTGACACTGTTCTGTTATGGGCGGCCGTGGCGCTTAACATCAGGTGAACGACTAGCTCGTCACATCATTAAATAACATTAAAAAAAATATGTAAAGGGTTTTAGCTTTTTTTTACTTCATAAAAAATACAGTTTAAGTAAAGAATTATAGTGTTGTGGAATAAACTACCTAACTGATTTCAATCCTGAAGCCAGAACACGTTTTGAAATTCTGGCAGAAGTCAAAAGTCTCAAGTCAAAATCAAGTATATGCGACTCTAAAATGCGCGTTCTTATTGACTGATAGGATTATTCCACCAATCTGAATAAAATCCCCGTGAAAGGTCCACAATTTTATTCCATTATCGCCCGATGGAAGGCGGTTGACCTAATACAGTTCTCGTGTTATCCCGACAGTCCCGGCTCTACGAGTTCAACTTCGAGCGGGAAACTTTCTTCTTACATTCATAAACATTTTACTTTTCGAGTCTCGGAGTGTCGCGGTTTGGGAACACTTTATATTTTACGGTTTACGTTCTACGCTTGAAACAGTAGGTTTGCGTTTCGTGTGTTTGCGAGGTTGAGTGTACTTCGGGTTGTTTCATTTAATTTTTTATTGGAAACTTGTACACCGTCTAAAAGACCCACCTTTTAGACGGTGTTTATTATACGGGCTTACTCCTCCGTCGAGCGTGAATATTTATTATAAGTTTTGATAGCGTTTTTGTATGACTTTAAGAGTCCCAGAGATACCTTTTTAAAGTATATGGACGAAAACCAAAGAAGAATACACTAAATTTAGAAACAATGTTTTTAAGTTTGAGTATCAACCAATAGCAGCCATCTTTTGAACAAAAAACACACACAGATTATTGCTTATAGTTTAGGGTAAAATGTAAATCTATAGCAGATATATTTATTAAATAAAAAAATACAAAAATTGTTCTTGAGAAAGCTGATTAATTTATTTAATTATTATTATTCATATCCATATAAGATACTTTTTATCCCGAATCAGAGTTCTCACAGCGGAAAAGAAATCGTATAACTCGCGGGATAGACTACAGATTTTAATTTATTACTCTCATCAAGACCACAAACTATTAAGACCACATCAACAATACTTCCCTCTACACCTTTTAAAGGTTAAACATCATTAAATACCCTATTGGCATCCCGTCGACATCTAATCAACAAGACAGGTGCAGCATGCACCTTGTCTAACCTCACTGCGTCATTAGAAATTAAATATTTATGGAAAAACTCGGGCTCCAGCTTCCAGCCTTCCAACAGGGTGCCACAAAGTTGTCCCATATACATTCGTATACACCACACGTATATATAGAGACCTGAATACCGATGGGTTTGAATTAGTTATTTTGACACAGGCCTAAGCTAGCCCGCATGTTCGTACTTACAAACTATATTTTAATAGTTTATAGTCGACATTCACGGCCCACGAGGTGCTTTGCGTCGCGAGCGTGAAGTTTTATGTAGGTATTTCGATATAAGTGAAAACTATGGAGAAACTGACGGCGTGGTAGCTCAGTTGATCCTGTCTTCAGAACTGTAGGTTATGGGTTCGATTCCAAACCAACATTTGTGTGATGAACATAGGTATTTGTGCTGTATCTGGGTGATATATTGTATTATATGTATATATTTGCAAACTGATAGTATCTATGTATTCTATCAGTTGTCTGGTTCCTATTGTACAAGCTTTGCTTAGTTGGGCCGGTGCTGTGCGCTTATTGTGTTACCGTTTATCAGTCTTATAATAACTGTATGTAAAGAAGAAGCTACAAGAAACTTTACAGTGATGTCTTTTTATTGCGATTATTATTAAAATTGCTTGACCAGTTGAAAGTCTCATGTCTCCTTCTTTACTTCTTTCTACAATAGCAAAAACAACTAACTGCCAATAGATACTTTTGTAAAACGAATATGATACTGGTTTTCTCTCTTTACTGGATAAAACATCTTCAATCTCCAAAATGACATTGGGTGCTCAGTTTCCATTACTTTTTCGCGATATAACCGGTTATTGTTTTTTGGCGCACCACAATTGAATGATTGCTAAATATCCCTTTACCCTAAGGGCCAGCTCCGGCGATACATCAGAGTTAAGGGTGTGCGATCAATATTCAATATCCGGGCGAAACTCGCTTCTTCCGATCGCCGGATATTCCGGATATACCAAACAGTACCGGATTTGTATGTACCATGTGAATACCGGTAGTATAATTAAAAGATTAAAAGAATATGTAACCTTAAATTAATATTGGAATTATGATATTCATATTAATTATTCAGTTCAAATGAATGTAACATTGTGTGATACAAGGCGATCATGTAACTTGATTGCAACAAGTAGAAACACAAAGTTGTATGAATTTGACGAATTTGTATGAATTTTATGTGCATAGTTAGTGTAACATTTTTTCTTGTTGCATTGCAATCATAGTTCCGTGATCAGCCAGCATGTCCCGACTCAGCAGATGTGAATAAGGTCGACGCGTGACCTTAAATAACTGATATTCAGGTGGAACCAATTATCATGACGTCACGTCTAGTAGTTATCAAAAAATCACCAATACTTAAATATTTTTGAAACACGAACAGTAAATTATTAATTAAAATAAATAAAACAGAAGCACATCTAAATATTTATAACTCAATGGTGACTGACTGACATAGTGATCTATCACAGCCCAAACTACTGGACGGATCGGGCTGAAATTTGGCATGCAGGTAGATGTTATGACGTAGGCATCCGCTAAGAAAGGATTTTTCGAAATTCCACCTTTAAGGTTGTGAAATGGGTGGTTGAATTATTTTTCCATAGCCACGCCGCGGGCGAAGCTGCGGGCAGAAGCTCGTATATAATATTATTCTACATACACAATATAGTTACATACACACCTACATACATTACAGACAGTCAAATCATTACTCTATTTTCGCAGTAGTCGGATAAACCATGTTTTTACTGTTTTTAAATAGAAAGAAAAACATATTGTCTTATTTTTAAAATTTTATGATACATCATTTTTATTAACTCTAAATTTTCTACCTTAATAATAATTATGTACACTAAACTTAAAAAACCCTAAGTAGAGAACAGAATAAAGCAGGTAAAAAGATAAATAAAGCTCAGAATTCAGATCAGAGATAAATTAAGTAAGTTATAAAAATCGTAATCAGAATCAGTAAGAAATCAATAAGAACAAAAATCGTATTTTTGTTCTTACAACAAACGTAAGATATAGGTAAGCAATCTTTTTTTTAAACATATCGTTATATTAGGTTTGGATATTTTTCGAATGAAAAAATACTCATTCTTTATTAATATATTCATTCATTAGTAAAGAGTTTTAGTTATGATTTAAGATTTTCAAAACTAATTGATCAGTTTTATTTAGCATATAAGTATCTAAAAACTAAATCATCAGTTTACTTTTTTATGATTTCATAAACAGTTCAAATAAACTTAGATGTATTAATTAACCATCGTAGAAGTAGTTGCAATATTAATAAAACTGCTATGCCATGGAAACGACTACTAGTAGTATATTAAATTAGTATATTAAATTGTTAAATATAAAGTCTATTTACATAGAACTGTTATTAATTAACAAATTTCTATGATTCCAGGTAATCCTATTATAACAATCAAAATTCACGTGAAAATCGTCGAACAAGGTAAGCTTTGTATGAATAATAAAATGATACTCTGTAATAACAGAGTTAGTTTTGTAATAAAGTGCAATCAGTGATTAAAAGGTATTACTCACAGTCAATGGGTTAAAATTATCCAATACAATAATTAATATTGTTGTGTAATATATATATAATATACGATTTATAATACTAATATTAAACTGAGGCAATATAATTATGTTTTCTTTTTACTCATTAAGTATGTTTTTTTTTGAAACTTTTAATTTAAAGTCCTCATCAAAACTTAATGTTTACATTGTGCGTTGATTCTTCAAAGTCTTGTATTTGACTGTAACTTTTCCAATGATAGTAAGTGTGCTTAATGCGTATACCTACTTATAAAACTTTACAGACACATACTGTTATAGTTATAAGATTCGAAAAGTGTAATGATACTTATTATTTGTTGTCTATTATTAAATGAATTAAACTTTACTTTTATTACATGGTCATTGGTCAATATAAAGTCGTTGACACTTTGTATGAAGTAATGAAAAGGTAAAAGTCATTTGAAGTTTATGGAATTATGCAGAAGCAGTTTTCCATTAAGTATTAGTTTAGTTATTTTATCATCAAGAGATGGCGCTCGCGTAAGTTTTGGTATTTATTTTTTTACTTTATCATGGCTGTGGAGAGCTTAGGTCATCTAAAGAAAATGGTTTAAAAAATACAAATTTTCAAATTGTGGTATAATTAATATCTTAAAACTAACCTTTTAGTCATAGAATAATAAAATAATGACTGAAGTGTCTGTCATGCTATGTCACGGAAAGCTTAAAAAAGGTGTCACCAACTTCTAGGGAGAGATAGATAATGTTAAAATAACGGTTAAAAAACAGCTCATTGAACACGTACAAGAAACACAACAGATTAATAAACAATACCAAATTCTATTCATTCATCCAAACTTGTTTTTAACCTCATATTTTTTCACTTTATATATTAGGTCTTTACCTATGAAATTGCCGTTTTGTTTGAAAAAGGTTAAAGTATTTTTTTTTCGAACTTATTTATTTCTTTTATTCAAAGTAATTACCCCTGCAATCAATGCATCTTTGCCAACGCTGTGGCAGTTTATGGATGCCCTTCTTGAAAAAATCAGCAGGACGGGAGACAACAAACTCTTCAAAGGCGTTTTGTACTGCCTCTCGGGAATTGAATTTTTTTCCCGCTAAAAAGTTGTCCAAATTTTGGAAAAAGTAATAGTCGGTAGGCGCAAGATCTGGTGAGTATGGCGGATGAGGGAGAGCTTCCAAACCCAACTCATTCAGCTTAGAGACGGTCTGTTGTGCAGTATGGGGTCGCGCGTTGTCGTGAAGTAGCAGTGGAGACGACCGATTGACCAAAGCTGGTTGCAGACGTGCGAGTTTCGCCATCATTGTGGTCAGTTCTTCAATGTACACATCTGCAGTAATGCTCTCGCCGTTTTGTAAAAAGCTATGATGAATCACACCAGCACTAGACCACCAAACTGTGACCATCACCTTTCTAGGGGTCATTTTTCGTTTTTCGGTTCGGTACCAAAGCAATGTGCTTTGGTACCGAACCAGGATCTAACCAACTTGCTGAGCGCTTGCGATTGTCAAAAAGAATCCATTTTTCGTCGCACGTAACAATTCGGTTCAAAATTCCTTTATTTCTGTGCCTGTTAAGCAGGGCAAGGCAAGTCTCGACGCGTACGTTGCGCTGGCGATCGTTAAGTTCGTGGGGCACCCATCTATCAAGCTTTTTTATCTTGCCAATCTGTCGCAAATGGACCAATATTGTTTTGATGCTAACATCAAAAGCTGCTGCCAGCTCAGCTGTAGATTGAGATTCATCAGCTTCCACAATCGCCTTTAATTCATCATTGTTGACCAAAGTTTCCGGACGACCACGAGGTTCATTTTTCAAGTCAAAATTCCCAGAACGGAACCGAGCAAACCAATAACGGGTTGTACGTTCGTTTGTACAGTTCTCTCCGTAAACGTTGTTGATGTTACGTGTCGTTTGTGCCGCGTTGGTGCCACGACGGAACTCATATTCCATAATTACACGAAATTTCAAAGTATCCATTATGAGGAAAAATTTTGAAATGTAATGAAAATACAACGCTAATCAATAAACAAAAGACTTATATTGTAAATAGAATGTCATATTTTTAAAACAAAATTAATTTGAATTTAGAATTCATAGCCAATCAAAACTTTATTTTGTTTGAAAAAGTCTGTACTGCAATACGGCAATTTCATAGGTAAAGACCTATTATTTTAAGTAAAAGCATTGTTCACTCTACAATAGTTGACGCATAAAACACGAATTTACGATGATTAAAAATTTATGAAAGTTTTCAAATAAAGCAATAACTTAAGTGTAAATTACTTTCACACAATTTTAATTTAAAAGTTGTTTATACATAAAAATTTGCGATTGCAAGATAAAAAAAAATTCAATGCGAAACTCATTTGTTTTAACGAGGCATGTTCAAACTTGCGCATTGCTTATAGATAAATGTTCGTTCAGCAACATTTTACATTTTATCAAATGCCACTAATCTTCGTAATGTTATAAATAGGAGCAAACATGGTCCATACAATCACATTCTGGATCTCGCCTACGTTAAACCAACACCATTTATATATTGCGATACCTTCGGACAGATCCAATTTTGCATTTCTCTGCACAACACGGACGCCGCAGACGCGAATTTCATTATCGCGGCCGCGTATCGGGTAGTGTAAAGCGTTAGTCCTTATCCCGCTCTCGTTCCTTCACGATATATCATTAGTTAATTTATGTAGTATTCTGTACAGAATTATGTGGAGTGCGTTATCTATGCTGAGATACTCGTCCGAGCTCTGAGAGCGGGTTCGACGTCCTTGCGATGAGATCTCGCTCAACCGCGCCGCAGGTGCATCGCTACACCTGTCGCTGCCGGCCCGCCAACTTACCGTAAAATGCGATTCGAGCCAACCTCAGTGAAACAATGCTTCATCTCGCTCACACCCGTCCAGATAAAAAGGACAGGCTCGCAATCACGACCAACATTAACTCAATATACGGCGGACAGAACGCGGCCGAACGGAGTATCAGTTTTTACTGGCGCAAAAACTATCGGAATTTCAAGTCTGGGTTAAGCTGCCGAGCCGTAATCACCCGCCCGGGACTATATCTTAAATAATATCTTCGCTTTATATTTCATCGAAGCAGGTGTAATTTATAGATATTTTTCATTCTTTTTGTCTTTACATCAGATTTGATTTTTCAGTAGAGTCGCCCCTCGGTATTGCATTGATCGTTCTTTGAGTTTTGTTTTTCTTCTGTCTACGGCTCGTCTCGGCCGTCTTTCGCAGTGTTTACTTTGGAGTTTTGGGTTTTGTCGTCACTTTTTAACGTCATTTCGGGTCGAGCTCATAGCCAAGTACACAATCTGTTCGGCGAATAAAAAATCAATTATAAACAACAATGTAGAGCTGCTGAGAGTGCGATGGAAAACATGGCGCAGCTACGGGCTTTGCCATTGTTGTTTCGAATTAATAGGTATCGCGATATCACAACATCGAATCAATAAAGACCGTATCTAAATCCTCCGCATTCAGAGAATAACGGCTCATTTTTTGTGATCTAAATATTTACCTACCATTTCATTCCCAAGCTTTTTGTTTACGATATGGTTTTATGTACGGTAAGCTCTATTTTTAACGATTCATTGATATAATTTCAGCTTTAGGCACTATGATTTTATGTTAAACCAGTCTATTAGACAGCTTAGATAAAAATATACAGTAAATTTCATAGATTATAATTATTCAGTGCTGTAGCTCCCTGTCTGGACTTTGTGTGAAACGAATGCTACGTTAAATAAACCTACGCTACCTATCTAACAATAATGAAGATACATTATCTAAATTACGGAAGGCAATGCGCATGCTTAATGGGAAATGTGAACGGGATCCAGTTTTTAAAAGCAAAGTCACGCCTCCGTTAGGCGCACAATATATCTTAATTAAACAGATACCGCGTCAAACTTACTGGCACACAACTTCACACAGCAAGTATAATTACTTAATCATAAACGTCTCACTGCGGCACAATCAATGCCTAAATAATTCACGATGCGAGGTTTATTTTCCAGGAACGCTGAAAACGTAAGGCTTTGCAGGTGTGAAGTATAAATAAAGAATGAATTCGGGCTTAACGTCCCGCAACAAAGTGAAAGAGGACTAGATTAAAATAAATGTTGCCTGAGGGATCCACACTGTTCCGTACATCGCGACGTGGTCACCGGAATACAAAAAAATTTTAGTAATAATTCCCGTTTGTCACGAACAAAGCAGTCACGAGCGTGATAGTCGCAATCCCAATATCCTATAAACTGATAACATTGAAACAATAATTATGATTACAGCCGATAAGCATTTTCTGGGTGATTTCGATAATTAATGGCGATGAAGTGTCCCATAAATTAGCGAAAGCTAGAAATATTTATGGCGTAATTATATGGAGTAATTCCAGTAAGGAGATAGATGTGATAGGCGGTAGTTCGCTGAGAATTAACCGCGGTGTATCACGCTAACAATAGGCTGGACTGAGCTGGTGCATATCTTACATCAGTGCATTCGTTTTTCTCGCGGAACATTCTCGCCAGTCTAGACGTAATATTTCTGAAGAGCAATAACGCTGACGTATTTCATAGTTTCGAATAAGTAGTGTGTGATATAAAGTGCCGGCTTGAACTCGTCTTCATGATTTTGAATTTCACCTTTATAAGGACTGTTAAGCATGAAACGCATTATAAAAAATTGCTATTCAAATTAATGAGCGTTTGGAAACAACCAATAAAGGTTAATAAATAGCCGCTCCAATAAAAGCATTGATATTGAAGTGAGCTTCGCTTTTCCCGTAACCGAACCGATGCCAACGCCAACCCCACGTCGTTAAACTGGAACTCGTTCGGCGAGAATAAATCAAATAAAAGCTCTCACTTTGAAGGCAAATATGTGAGTTTATTAAAACAAAACATCAACCACACTCGTTTTCAATTCTGAGAGCGAGCGGCACCGCTTCTTAACATTCACAGGGCGGCCACGTCGCGGTAGGTGTATTTAATCTGAATTATTCCGAACTGACAGACTGAATGTCTAAGCGACACACAAAAAAACAATAAGTTGAATACCGTAAAGGGGAAAAGTTTTGCATAAAAAGAACTGTTCGTATAGCGAGGAATATTAAAATGGCAGGATATCTTCAACTCTTCAGTCATGCCGACAAGATTCGGTCGCGAATATTAACCGCTCCACTCATTCCCGATTAAAGAGAAGCGAGTTTGGACAGGATGACTGATGCGCACGTGATTTTAAGAAACAATGTTGTTTATTAAAACGAGCGGATATTTTAACATCGTGAAAGGATGTGGCTTCGTCATTTTATGCATACAAATTAAGGTCTACGTTTAAAACCGAATAAAGACACAATTTAGTTGAGATTTTATAGCTCCTGGCTGATTTATGATGTCCTATTACGGGAACGTAAATGCTGCTTACATCTTGAGTAATATCTACAACGAAAGGAAATATCGCGAAGCACGTCCCGTCCCGACGACGACTAGTTTCGATAAATTCTCGGGCCCACGTTTGCGTCTGCTGGGAGCGTAATTATCTCGAATTAAGGGAGTCATTACAGGAGTGGCTAACGAAGTCGCTCGTCCTGGCACAACCCGCCTCATAACCGGAAGGTTGAGTTTCGCCCCCGAATAAGGCGATGGCGAGGACGCTTCTGAATCATTAACGCAGTATATACCTTCGTGGACAGAAGACAATTTCGTGGCCGTGTTTAATCTCTCTCTGTCGGGTAATGACCATCTACGTTTCGGATACAATGTAGCTAATTAAGTTGCGTGCTTGATTTCGGAGATTTTTCTTCCAAGCCGTTTATGTAACGTAGCAATTGACTTGTGAGACGCGTATTATGTGTCGCGTGTGGCGAGACACCTTGCAACTTGTTCTCTAATCCTGTCTTGAACTAAATATAGAATAGCATGTTGTGAGATGATTACTCTGCGAACGAGACTGCGGTCTGTACGGCGTGCCTGCGGCTGCACGTTTTTGTTCACACCTGCGGTCGATTCCAGTTATGAGGTTTTGACGTCGAGTATCGAAAATTTCTCACCATCTCCAAGACCATTGTTCCACTTTCATTTCATTCGCGACGTGTTTGTTTAGGTTTGCACTACACGCCCTTCTATAAAAAGCAATATAAAAGTATCGCCTTTGTGTTTTAATGAAGACATCTATTTTTCACGACCTCCGCAAAGAAACTGTCGACACATTTATCTTTTCGTGCATTAACGTTAAAGTAGCATCGTGATTTTGTCGCCATAAATCATTATCATCAAACAGCGTTCTGTGCCTGCGACGTCGGCTTTCATCGGCTGCTTTCAATCTGGCTTCCTTTATTTCATTACAATAAGTAATTCACTCGCCTACCATTCACTCATTTTCGGTAAACATTTACTGAAATTGCCAATAAATTCCCTTCTAAAATGTCGCTACGGAGCAAGCAGGACACGGATAACAATGGAGCGAGTCGAGTCTCTCATGAAGATGTTCACTTGGATGAATTGTTAGACGCAACAATAGATTTATTTAGCTATGAGCCCACTGCCCACACGCCTTGGCTAATGGTCAGGATTGTATGAAGATGTATAAAAATGAATAGACTACCTTATAAAGGGGGCTAATAATAAGTTCTCATGCGGCTGCGATCGGGAATCTATTGTTAAGATTTTTTAGAGATACATAAGGATCGTTTGAGTATAATGGGGTAGGTGTCAATCGTGGTCGGGCTGGGCAGGTGTACGGCCGCGGCCGCGTTGGGAAAATACTCATAATTTCATTCTGCAGCTGCCCGTCAAGGCATCGATTCGAGCCGCCCGACCGGACGCGCTGTCCTTTTGTAACGAAACAAATTCCACAATAATATTACCATAGGGTCATTATTATTAATTCTTGCCTATCATTGTTAAGTTTTACATGTAAATTAGAAGGTTATTTTGACTTATTGTTAATTTTATGTTTATTTGTTGTCAGCAGAACCAACCTTAAAAATTATTTAAGCATTTGCGTCAATAATTTTTTATGTGATGTATGTAGGTATATTACTATAAAATTTATATTTTATGACATTTTGAGTATAAGTGTGAATTAATATATGTAGTAACGAATAATATATCAAAAATAATTTAACTCTGGTGATGAACGCAAACCATAACGATTACATACATAGAAAGACATACATTATTTTTACTAAAACAAGTCAAAATACATTACAATAATGGACTATAAAAAAACGGTGAATGAAAATATGTAACGATAACAAGTAACTATCCACTAAAATCTTAACAAAAATATTTACAAACAACATGCGCAAAAGAAAACAAAATAAGCGAGATTTCAATAACTTGTAATTAATTTAAATGAGAATTAATCATGACCTACTTCGATAACGTTAACCGTATCAATATTCAGAAATTATAATTAATAATTAAAATTAATGACCAAGTAGTTCCAAATACTACCCATTAAAACTTATTTACTTTAATAATAACGCCCAATGATCACATACATAGATCCTGGACCCTAAATAGGACTTAATTAAACAATAACTTCCTATGAAATTGTTCGTTCCATACTATCTCTTCTCTCAAAACAAATAAATTGGTTGAGCAGCGAGCGCTCCTCAACCAGTTCTAATAAATTAATCAACATCAGATATTTTAATGATTTTGTTTCAAGCGAGAATACATAGAGAACGGATCCCGCAGAGCTCAATTTAAAATTATTTTGAAAGAAGTGCTCGTGATATAAACGTTGAGAAAAATCCTAGAAGGCACGCGGGGCTCAACGCGCCCGGCGCTAATCTCCTCTGAATAAAACATAAGATGCTCGATAACATACTATTATGGTTAAGTCACTTAATACAGCTTTCTATTAACGAACAATATGGCGCGGGTTTGCTTAAGTATCACTGGATTTCGAGTAATCTCCACGCACGCGTCTAATGCAATGCGTCGGTGACGAGAACTTAATTAAATCTTATTAAAAATCCATCGTATGTGCTCATAACAAAGGGTAACGTATTTAGATAAAGGGAAAATTAATGTATATTTACAACGGTGTAACTTAAGGGAGGTATATTGCTCTGGGCTACGTTCCGGTGGGACCAACGTTGAGGCAAATCCCAAGTAAATTAGGTTCACTCGCGCTAGTTAAACATGATTATATTGATTTTGGAGCTTTAAGCTCGTTTAATATGTTTAAGGCAATATTGGATATATTGTTTACTTGTGTTTGCGTATGCGTATGTATGTAACTGTAGCGTCAAACGTGAAGGCATCTACATTATTAATATCTAATGTGAATCGCGTTAGATGTGTAAACGAAGCTTCAGACTGGAGTCTTCTGCATTGTGCCGGATTGCTTGAACCAGTTGAGGGAAAGACAACTTCTTTTTTTCAAACTCACATATTGTAATTAATAGGCTTGTTATATTATAATATTGAAGATTAAGCACTTTGTAATTATACTTGCTTAGAATAATATCATAACATAAGTGTTTTTTTTTTTTTAATTTATTGACTTGTAAAAGTTTAACCTATTTGCAATATTCTGTATTGAGTTTTTTTTTTTAGTTTTGAGTTACATATAATTAGTTACGAATTCTAAGCGGCTGACGTAGCTAGCATTTCTTTGTAACGATTTATGTATAATAATGTATAAGATAAATTTATGTATAAGAATGACCTGAGAGGTCTCAGATTATTAAATGTAAATGCATTCGCACAATCTTTCGTATCAACTCAGTCCACCCACTTGTCACTTAAAGCTTCAAAAAATCTTCGTCTATGGTTCGATCAATTTGTTTTATCTATACTCGGCTCTTATCGGCGTATAAAATATTTACTGCACTATAAAAGCGTCCCCCGAATATAATAGGGACAGAACTACGATAACTAACTTCGATAATGGGTACTTACGTGGGATTCGTTTTAGTTATTATAATGACATTGAATGTAAATTCTTTTGAGTAATGAAACGCTTATTAATTAAAAACTTCTATCCGGTATTCGTAAACAATTTAAATGTACTTCTGGTTTCGACACTGCTCGAGCTCGAACGATATTGATTACAGAGTAAAATGACTGTGTAAAGTTAGTAAGTCAAACTGGAAGTTGGAAGTTATTAAACAAAATCAATTTATAAACTAAACAAGCGATCCCTGAAGCTATTTATTAAAACAACACCTCAGCTAAACAACGGGGGAGATTCGCTTAGAGTTGAGTATTTCATTTGTAGTTTGCGCTACTTATTGATATTCTGAGCGCATCGACGAAGATATCAGCGGTGGATATAAAACTTTACGTGAGCATAAGTCTGGGTGTGAGTGTCGGCGGAACGCCCATCCGCCTCGAGCGGAGGCGGAATGCTAAATGTAATACATGCCAGCCATGGTGGTCGGAATTGCTTATTTAAGCAATGAAGCCGAGTGTACACTGCACAAAACCTTTTTGTTTGAAATCGTAGCCAAATATAGACTTACCAGTGTAGTTTTGACAAAAATATGCCATCTTCTGCTGTAGTGCAGCTATGTAGTCAAAGCACGGTTTTAAGAAGCGATGATGCGTGGTCTACGACACACGGTGCATTAACCTGTTCATTTTTGTCTTGAAAACTTGCAAGTTAAGTTTCGCTGGAAACAACAATACTGGCAAGTTTTTTTATTTATCATGGCTTGAAAGAAGTTTCTAGTTTTAAAACGTCAGTCGCTAACTCTCTGCCCACGTTGTTTTTAGTGCAGGAGGTAGTGCGCGTCACGACATCGTGGGCAGCGCAACCCTAGCCCGGGGTGGCCAAGCTTTGATGTGCTTTTGTTTACTCAGTGTTTCCTGTTAAGTCCACTTCTATGATTACAGTTTAGTTCAATAATTAATTAGGACTACAAATTTTAGACTAAATTAACTCACAAAGTAATTTTTCAATATAATAAGAGTAGATTTTAAAATGTGATTTGATTTTTAATACCAGGTTTATTTCTGTACCGACATACATTTTTTATTGTCTTCAAAATATAGTTGAAGAAACAAATACGAAGTTCTGAAAAGGGTTAGAAAGAGCCGCCTTAATAAAATGGTATTATAAAATTGGTAAAGAGCTCTAAAATAAATACTATAGGAATAGTAAACTCAATTTAAGATTAGTTTTTTTTTCTCTGTTTGTCTTTACTACAAATAATACTGCGCTGAAAAATCAGAAAAGCAAATTTGATAGTGATGGAGAATCTTTAAAAAAATGTTATTCGATCTCCAGTTACTAACAAATCTTATTTATTTTGACTGCAAAGCTAAAATGCCAAAGGTCATACTGGTAGGTACTTGACAGCGAACTAAAAGTAAAACGCTAGTGCAATTTGAGCTAACTTGCACTTAAATCAGCCGATGTGCAGTTATTTAGACAGCACACTCAGCGCATTTCACCAGAACTTCCGTCGAATCCGTCTGCAAATTACAGACTGCGTTATAGTCTATGTACGATAAAATGACTAATTCTAAACGCTATGCCAATGAAGTAGAGTTCTAAAACGTTTGTAGTCAAATACTTCTGAACGTGTAGATAAAGTTTTATACAGGCCTTCTTCGGCAGGAAATACAAACTAGTGATTTTGTTGCAATTTGTAACCAACAAACTTTACTAAAATACTTTAGAGTATTGGTGTGAACTCATAAAAATGACGACTACAATCAAGTGATAATGGTATACAACAAAATTTTTGGACAATTCACTGCGTTTCCGACAAGTTTATATCTTACACTCTTATGAGAATTCGTCACATGTATGCTACATTTTAATGCATCCACAACCGGAGTTACAAGTGAATTCTCAGAGAAATCCTAAAAAAGATTTACAAGATTTCTCTGAACTTATTGACCTGACTTTCCTCGCAGGCTAATGAAAAGTGCTTATAAGATTTTATGTATTCTGCGAGTTAGCTAATAAAACTGCTTACTATGTTACTGTGCTATGTATACTTAATGGTTAGTTTACGGTGGTCTAGTTCAGCAAGACTTGCGATAGAACGGTAATGTAGCGATATGGAATCGTATAAACGGTTTACGATACAACCCAGCACTAGTTTGTTGGTGGTTGTAGTGCAACTTTAACTAGGTCTTTGGTATGGATGACTTGAATGAATGTAATAAACTATTAACTGCAATGATATAAAAGGCGTGACTGTGATCGCCTGTACTTATATGTTTGATTTAACCTAGCCTAGCTTGATAGCTCAGTTGGTAGTAAAACCTTTTGAACTGTTGTTGTTTGGCTGTGGGTTCGATTCCCACCCAGAACAAACATTTGTGTAATAAACATCGATATTTGTTCAATGTCTGGGTATTACATTGTATTCTAAGTATGTATTTACAAACAAAAAGTATACAAGTTGTGTATTCTATCATTTGTGTGAAATATCCACAAATATTTATTTATTGAACTGTCACCTACATATACACACACGTATACTATATACGTTTACTATACCTTAACATTTCATCTTTGGGTTTTACTTGGTATTAATTCTTTATTTATCAACATATTTTAAGCCTGCAATACTACATATATCTATTTGAAATGCAGTCCTATCCTGATTTATTTTTACTACAAATTAGCATGAGAGTATTCTTTACAAAACAAGATAAAAACAGACGAAACCGATCACACCGGACACAAAGACAGATATAATACGCATGTCTTTGTAAATTGTATGTAAATATGCGGACACCTGCTGAATAAATTTGTGTAAGCGACTAAACGCCAGTCTACAAGGCGTGTTTGAGAATGCTCAATGGAGTGCGTTTCTGCTGAGTAAACCTATTAATATCGGCAGATCGACATGACAGGGCTGGGTGTTATGTAAATTGAAGCAACGTAAATGCGTGACAATTCAAAAGAAGGCGTACTATTTCGACTACTTAATTTTTTCTTTTTGAACGATATGCCAGCTAAGTAGCGTTTAACTCCCTGTGAGAAAGACTTTGATTTATCTAATCATTTAGCAATTAATGTTATAACCTTAATTTTTGCAAAATAAAAGTCAGCATTCTGGTCACTTGACCAGCTTGCTTCTACCAAACGCTTGGCCAAGTACCGGTATAAAAAAAAATTATTAAAAAAATAAGCCATTCAACGTGGTAATGCTGCCAGCATTTTAGGCACTTTTTCATACACCAACGGGTTATTTTTTTTTTTTTTTCATTTCAAAACTACATTAAACAGTTTAAAAGTAAAAAAACCTGTGCCTAATATTTTATAAGTTCTAACTCTTTTAAGATTTTTTCTTCAGATAATTGAATCTAATAACCATACAATAAGAAGATAAAAAATATCGCTGTAGAACATCGCCACTAATAAAATACCATCATTATCAATACACGAAACCTACAATCTTGTTAAGTAAGTCCATGTTGGTATATATATAATGATATTGACAAGCTTTTTTGTTTATCATACGATTCCATCTTGGATCACGGTACGAGCCGGTGCGATTATCATGGCATAAAAAAGTACGTAAAGTATAGTTGCTGTCTGTGGTAATGATCTTACATCTCACGAAACGTCCACGTTAAGTTTCGAAATCGTCACTACAAGAGTACAGCCGTTAATGCAGCCAGAGAATTAGTAGTTTACAACCAAACCACTTAGAACGAAAGCTCAAATTACCATGTCCACGTATAACACCGATAATCTTATCTCCAAATATGAAGTAGCATCTTTCTTTTCATTATTGAGATAAGCTGCATAAAATTTGAAAGTTTATAAGAATTTTCTATTGATTAAGTCACTCTGCTTACAAATCGGAAAATTACTGTCAAACAATGCGTTCTTTGTGTTGATTTTATGTATCTAGTAAGATTCTATCGCCGTTATGGTGACGCTGAATTTTTATGAATGGAAATTTTGAATTCATAAGGAAATGTTTGTTGTAGTCAATAATTCGAGTGGGCAATATGGGCAAGGTTTGAATTGCTGTACGCCAGTGCTGGCTACATTTCCTGCTCCGCATGTGGGGCTCGACTAGTAAAGAGTAACAATTTGTTACCGATATTATGTAGCCGATAAAACGAGCAAGATTACCGTTACCAGATTCATTTGATGACCAGATAAAAATCTATTAATAACATTCGGTCAGCGCCGACGACGGGCAGATCTATAAATGATGAGTTTCCATTTCAGATAAGATCATATTCGATATCTCGGATGATTGATGGAGCCTCCATGGCAGGAGGTACTTGGAATTCTATTAGTACGTTTCTTATTGTTTCAAAGCCCATTATACTCACATTAGCATATTCGATGGCTGTAATATGATACTTAATTTGTAGTGAGTGAGATTTTTTTGTGATGATACAAGTTTGATTTTAAATTAGTCTTAGACAGCGACCAAAAATATTAAATAGGTTTTCAATTACGATTTCATAGCTGTGAAATGAATCGGATTAACATTTAGATAATGTACTTATTTACAAATGTACCTTATTATCATTATATACAACTAAAAATTCAACTAACTTTAAATTCAACTCCAATGCTATTCAAAAAGAGTGAACCATTGCTTACTTCACCTTTATTGAAAGGCGCTAGCCTTAACAATAAATTAACTAATATAGTATCCCATAAATAGCATATTTGTAGATAATACAAAAAATACATATTTGATAACCTACTAGGTGGTAAGAATTTTCTACAAAGTTCGTCTAGGTAGGTACCAACGCTTTGCCAGCTACTCTGGAGCCAAGCAGTAGTGCGCACTATTGTGTTTCGGTTTAAAGAGCACAGTAGGTACTTAAATTACTGATGAGACTTTTTTGTGCTGTCTCATAGTGTAGTGATTTCATTACGAGACTGTGCTGATGTTTCAGGACGACGCGCACGGTGCAGTGTCACGTGACAATTTATATTTTAGAGTTCCGGGTGACACTGTAACAGTAATTGGGTGGCCGTGTTGCTTAACATCAGGTGAACGACTGGCTCATCACGCCATTCATTAACATAAAATAAATAGTTCCATCTGCTATCATTCTAACAAGGCATAACATGGCCAGGTGCTCAGAAATGAATAAACAATACCCCTTCTAATCACGGCAAGATCCGTTTGATTCCGGCAAGTCATCGCATTACGCTCCACTGAGCATTGTAGTTGACGTGCTACAAAGAAAAACAAATTAATAAATCACTAGAGTACACCGATGTAAATGTATGGAGGCGTATGAACAAAAAGCAAGGAAGTATCGGATGGGTTTGATAATGTTTAATAGGAGATAATGGTAACCAGCTCGCTGCATTTAGATGAAATAAAAACAAAACTGTTATAGATGTGAGAAGAGAATATGTTCCACTGACTCAACTGTTGATCGAGTTCAGTTCAGTACAATTTAGGATTTATTTATTTTATCAGTTTTATTTGTCATCCGTACTACCGCCAAGATACTTGATTAAATTTCATATTTTTTTCATACCCGTGTAATCCTATTATTTCATAACATAAATGAATACTTTACATCATATAAGATGTGCCATGTTTTTATTATTTTATTGTTGATTTATATTTTTATTGATATTTTTGTCATTTATTATAATTATAACATAGTTTCCTTCCTGTGAATAAGGGTTCTAAATTAATGACAACGATTACATTTTTATTTATATTTTTTATTCATATAATAGGTCTTTACCTATGAAATTGCCGTATTGCAGTACAGACTTTTTCAAACAAAAAAAAGTTTTGATTGGCTATGAATTCTAAATTCAAATTAATTTTTTTTTAAAAATATGACATTCTATTTACAATATAAGTCTTTTGTTTATTGATTAGCGTTGTATTTTCATTGCATTTCAACATTTTTCCTCATAATGGATACTTTGAAATTTCGTGTAATTATGGAATATGAGTTCTGTCGTGGCACCAACGCGGCACAAACGACACGTAACATCAACGACGTTTACGGAGAGAACTGTACAAACGAACGTACAACCCGTTATTGGTTTGCTCGGTTCCGTTCTGGGAATTTTGACTTGAAAAATGAACCTCGTGGTCGTCCGGAAACTTTGGTCAACAATGATGAATTAGGCGATTGTGGAAGCTGATGAATCTCAATCTACAGCTGAGTTGGCAGCAGCTTTTGATGTTAGCATCAAAACAATATTGGTCCATTTGCGACAGATTGCCAAGATAAAAAAGCTTGATAGATGGGTGCCCCACGAACTTAACGATCGCCAGCGCAACGTACGCGTCGAGACTTGCCTTGCGCTGCTTAACAGGCACAGAAATGAAGGAATTTTGAACCGAATTGTTACGTGCGACGAAAAATGGATTCTTTTTGACAATCGAAAGCGCTCAGCAAGTTGGTTAGATCCTGGTTCGGTACCAAAGCAATGTGCAAAACGAAAAATGACCCCTAGAAAGGTGATGGTCACGGTTTGGTGGTCTAGTGCTGGTGTGATTCATCATAGCTTTTTACAAAACGGCGAGAGCATTACTGCAGATGTGTACATTGAAGAACTGACCACAATGATGGCGAAACTCGCACGTCTGCAACCAGCTTTGGTCAATCGGTCGTCTCCACTGCTACTTCACGACAACGCGCGACCCCATACTGCACAACAGACCGTCTCTAAGCTGCATGAGTTGGGTTTGGAAGCTCTCCCTCATCCGCCATACTCACCAGATCTTGCGCCTACCGACTATAACTTTTTCCAAAATTTGGACAACTTTTTAACGGGAAAAAAATTCAATTCCCGAGAGGCAGTACAAAACGCCTTTGAAGAGTTTGTTGTCTCCTGTCCTGCTGATTTTTTCAAGAAGGGCATCCATAAACTGCCACAGCATTGGCAAAGATGCATTGATTGTAGGGGTGATTACTTTGAATAAAAGAAATAAATAAGTTAGAAAAAAAAATACTTTAACTTTTTTCAAATAAAACGGCAATTTCATAGGTAAAGACCTAATATATTCATAACTAGTAAATGTTTTACCAATAAATTGAATATGATTATGGATAAAACACACAAATATACAGGAAACATAAATAACTCATCAACACTCAAAGATAAAAGGTATCGCTATGGTAGTACCAACGCACCTCCATTAGAGGCAGTAAGGCACGATTGTCCTCAGGCAATTCCGAATAATAACTATCATTTACTTAATAGACGTTAATTAATTAAAGGTTTCATTCTCGAATTCAAGCCTTCATCTAATGGCCCAAATGACTTAAACGGCCTACACGGGTCCCAGCTTGTAGCCCATTAATTGGTACGAATAAAAAATGTTTTGTTAAAAAAAGGAAATAAAATGTACGTGGAATACACTGGAGACCACACACATCCGCAGTCTCTTGTTAGTGTAATGATATGCACATTGATTTGAAACCTAATGTTGGATCGTACACATCTTATTGTGCGTCGAGTTGAACTTGGGTACATTAACAAGCGATGTGCATCAAAAAATACAAATGAGATAGAGAAAATACAAATGTATAAATCTAGTATACGGCATGTAAAAAATGTCTTTGTTTGACTGTGTGTGTGATCTGCGTACTTATGTTTATCTGCTGTGGCAAGTTTTTTAAAGATTTTCATTAATTGGTAGTAATACTACTTATTAATTTTATTAGATTTTTATATTGTTTAATAACTTTGCTCATTTCTTTATGTGCACGCATTAGCATTTAATTCACCTTTGTACACGTTCTGTGCATAAAGTATTAAATAAATAATTGTTTTTTGAACTTAAAAAAAATAAACTAGCACTGAACATTAGTTTAGTACTTACTTATATATGCACATACGACTAAAAAAAAGCGGTATTTATGACCCGATCCTACAATCTAGTAATCTTATTGCTAGACTGTGCTGATGTCTCTGACGTGCGCATTTTAGTGTCACGCGAAATGTATGTTTAAGTTCGAAGTGACACTGCTGTAAAGGGCACCCGTGACGCTAAACATCAAGTGAACGACTGACTCGTCACGTCGTTCATTCACATAATGAAGTATACACAACTATTTTTATTTTTTTATTTTATGGAATGATGTGACAAGCTAGTCGTTCACCTGATGTTAAGCGACACGGCCGCCCAAAACAGAACAGTGTCACTCGAAACTCCAACATGTAAAGTTTCGCATGACTGCTGTACTGCACACATCATCCTGAGACATCAGCACATTCTGGTTATAAGATTACTCGACTGTGAGATCGGATCATAAAGTCTCATTTGCCTAGTAATTTCACTAGCTACATTGCCCTTCAAACTGGAACACAGTAGTGCTTGCACACTACTGCTTGGCGGCAGAATAACTGGCAAAGCCGCGGTACCTACCTAGACGAACTTTGGAGAAAAGTCCTACCACCTAGTAAACTATTATAGTGGTATAACTTATTCCTATCGATACAATGACTGAACTTTACACCCGTACGCCAGTTCAACTAAATCAGATCTTTTCTCAAACTCTCTTCCATAGTTATATTCCCTTGTGAACACACTGGTTTCGAGCCCAATTCATCCAGTAGCAATGTCCGTACCAGCTTTAAAAAATTCATTTGAATCTGGCGCCTTGCCAGCGACAAGCATCTTGTTTGACTTGTTTATGCTGTTTAGTTTATTATGACCACTTAAAGTAAATGTGCTTTCTACTTAACATCATTATACTCGGGCGTTGTTTGTGTGACGTCAATATTTGCATGCGACTTAGTCACTTCTTCTGGTAGAACATTGACTACAAGAAGTGGGAACGTTATCTTTGTTTAGTTTAAGTTTTATGTTGTGACTGCTAGTAATAGTTCTGCTAGTTAGTGGTTTTTTTTCTTTTTTATTCGTATACCTATACAATTTTATATGAACATAGCTTTTAAGCGTGCAACTGTAACCCATAGAACCTAATATCCTTTGGAAAACGTGAGTTTTTTTAGAGCTTCAGATATCTCTTTTACTTGCGTTCTAAATACAACGTTAATTTATATTAAACATGCAGATGGTTATATTTTTCAAGAAAACATTGTAACTCGAGAATTACATTAATAGGAATTTATATGACTTAGTATATATAATGTATATATATTGTAAGTAAAGAATATATTTACATTCATTTATGTATATGATCGAATGTATTTACTAGAATTGTTTTTTGTATTTTCTATATATTGTTATTCTTGAATTGTATTATTACATTTTTTATACTTATTGTACACCATCGTACACTCCTCTTTTATCCTTGTAGAGATCGCTCTTAGTGATAAGGCCGCCTATTATAATAAGTTGTCACCTAATATTAATTAATTTTGTGGTATACAATAAAGAGTTTTGTATTGTATTGTATAGACATTTTTAGGATTCGGGCTTGCATCGTTTTTATAAGTAAAATTATTTCTAAAACAGTCCCAAGTAAATATTGACTTACGCTCAAAGCTTATCCCTTGCATAATCTCAGTTACTCTGAATAAGGTAGGTACAAGCTAAACAATGATAATTTCTCTACGCGCCAACGTGCGTGTGTTCTGAAACCCAACGATGGGCGGTGCGGACAAGTATCCCACCGCTAATCTGCATATTGGATACATAAACACAACTGCACACGAATCAAAATACTGTAGCATTCAAATTTATACACAATCGTCTTACAGTAAGACTTAAAACGCTTTGATCCAGGTGCAAGTTTTGGTTTGTGATTTGATCTTCTAGCACAACAATGTTGAATCTATGCATAAACATAAAAGGTTCTATCTAGCAGCTGAAACAGACATCAAACATGTCATACACAGTAAAAATTCTATTGTGAACGCACACAAAAGGCAATATAAAGTTAATTTATAACTTTATCACACAATGTTTGCAAATAAAGACGTGAGCCTCCGTTTTATGGCAACATCTATTCCTAGGAAACAGACAATAAAAACGGACTATAATAATTTCTCGTTATAACGTGTGATGGATAGCCAACCGTCCCAGGTAGACGGGTGATTATTTAAAAAAATCTAACATAAAAACGGCACCCAAACATAAATAGTTCCATTATTTTCAGTACAATAGTCCACCAAAACTGGCGAGCCGAATTTAGATCGGTTACGGTAGTTTAACACTCTTAATCGTTTATTTTTTATATCCGCTATTGTTATTAACAATTTCGTATCATTAATAAGCAGTGGAGCGAAAGAGAATGCGTTTAGTGCGTTGCATTCATAGCAGCAGCGGCCGCTGGTAACACTCGCATTAATAACTTTTAATGTTCCATTCGAATCGGACACCGCTAAACCGCTACTCTGTATTTGAGTCAGTTATAACAGGCACTGGGCTTTTTAAAAGCTCACAGATAATGGCACTTTATTTATGATCGCACTGTTTCATTATCTCTTATGCTTTAACATTAAATACATTCCAACGAGTCAGGAAAGATTGATGTCGAAAATGATGAAATGTTTGCCGGAGCTGTGGTAATTTGTATGAACGGTTCAGTCGCTTGTGATTTCACCTTTCCAAAAGAGTTTTAATAAACAACCCCATTAAATATTTGTTGAGGTCATGAAAAAAAATATTCAAAACCAGCAGTAAATATTAGAACAAATCGCATCTCCATCGGTGCTCATGAACGAAAAAACCACTCAAATCCAATTCACAGCATCGCTTCCTTTACAACACAATGGATAACGCTAATTTATTTCGACGTCGAGTATCGCAGAGGGTCCGTGCCCGATATAGAAAAATTAAGTAATTCATTCGGGTTGAAAGGGTAGCCTGTTTGTATCTGACGTAGAAAAAGCTCGGTATAGAGCCATCAGTCCAAGGGCACGCTCCGATGGTTCGAACCGCCGCTGCGGCGTGCGTTCACTCTCCCGCCAAACGCATTCTTATTCAGATCTTTAGATAAACATTAATAAGTCCCTACGGTATTCCCTATTCTATGTGTATCTAAAATAGCGGTTGGCAAGTTAAATTGTTTCCGGAAAACGAGTTATGCCCCGTCCAGTTGAAGGCGATGTGAAAGAATGTTAAACTCTATATGCGTATGTTTTGTTCTGATAGGCATCGGTTTTGTGTGTTCACGTATGCATTATTCAGCGTTTACGTTAATCGTTATGCAGGTAATTCATGTATCTGAAGATATTCATAATTATGTCATTAGAATTCATTTGGTGTTTAGAAAGAAGAAAAGTTAATAAAAATTCCGAGGCATTGTGGGGCGCACGAGTGTTGAGCAAGCGAGCGGCCACTGGATACAGCAAATGAAGATGTGCAAGTACACTCGAGCGTGTAAACAAGCGCGCCCGGAGGCGCTTTTTCTGTTTGCTCTCGCGGGATTAGTAATTTAAAAGTCAATGCGGACACTCGAAAGGGTCAATCGCATCTCTCGGCCTTGCGTATTGAAAACAGATACCCTTTTCTGTATTCCGGTGGTAGCCCATGAAAGTTATAAGGGCTGAGTTGTTGAACTATGTAATTGACTCGGTTCTGCGGTCACCGGCTTTGTTCTCCGGAGGGCGGATAATCGAAAACGCCTCTAGTTAGCCCCGAATGACGGGAGAGAAACAATGCGAAGTTGATATGTGGATCAGCCAGACGGTACCGAGTTTGATTTGCAAAGAGCTATTTGCTCGTCGAAGACTGCGGTCGGAGCAGGAAATTGGACCTCAATCGCCGTTCCACCGACTCTGCTAACACTTGTCCAATTACGTCCTTTCTAACAGTTTAACTGGTAAACGGGAACACTTGTTTTTGTATAGGATGCTCACCGTTTCAACGGTAAACATTTTGTGACAGAGCAATTTCCGTGCGACACGAATAGTTGTCGGAAAAACTAATACGTTACACGAAAACAAAAGAAAAACGGAGCAGAGAGACTTGACGCCAGTTATAAAATAGACAAAAGCGTTTAGCTACAGCACGAATAACCGAGCTATTTAAGTCTGGAGCGCTCCCGTGCCATCAATTTTATTTTCTCGCACAGAACATGTTGGCTGTCGCTGCGTATTATACGGAGCGCCACACGCAACATTCGACTGTGTTTTATTTTGGGCAAAACGTGGACGCTTCCAATGATTGACTTATCCGGAGGTAACTTGAGAGGTCCTCCTGATGCGTGGACGCACTCTGCTGGCCAGCCGGTGGTGTCCTCCCCGTCAGTAACTCTATACGTCCTCCTAAACAAACACCGCTTGCCGGTGACAGGTATCTTAACGTGAAAGCCAGATACATATATCAAAGATCTCATAATTCATTCAGAAATTTATAACTGACATAAAATTGTACAAGGAAATGACAAACACTTATTTAAAACTTAAGAAACTCTAAACAAACATAATTCGGGTTTCTAAGTGTCTGTAATTTTTTAACGTTGAATTAGTACGTCCTCTTGTAACGAAATATCTACCAGCGTTTATTACTTTTAACTTGTTTTATGTAAATAGACGCCGCTTGCGTTGAACAACACAGTGATTATGGACCTTTTACAACAGAGTACATAATAGTATACTACGTACTTTTACATAGCAGAGCAGCTAAGATCCAAGTAAACTGTATATATGGGTAATATAGGTATCCAAGCACAGTTCGGTAAACTCGCCTGTGCTTGTCCCTCGCCATGTCGTGTCGTAGAACCGACCAGCACTAATCTATCTTAGTTTAGAACCGGCTGCCTCAGACAATCGCCTTTGTACCGACGAAAGGAAATATTGACGCTCCCATGTGATTTAAATATCTCCCGTTTTAAGAGAAAGCTTATACGGATGCGCTGCACCATCTGTGCGTTGTCTTACTCAAATGGACGGGAGTATAGTAACTTAATACACCGGGAATTTGTAGCAAAATAAATGTATTGTACAGCACTGAGACTCAAAGACGGCCTTCTCAGAATGTTATAATAACGACTCAATAAGCAGAAGCTCAGCGCGAAATGGAAATAAAAAATTTGGAATCCAACTGAGTCTACTGGCTTAACGCATCACCATAATTCAATCGTGGATGGGCCGCTACTTTGCTACCAAAAGAGCATCGAATTTATTACAAAGCTCGCTTCGGGAACCCCTACCTATTATTTATGGCACTCGGTTGGTCTGTCACAAAAAACGGACGGGTGCTTCGAATATCTCAGCGGGCGGTTTCGAAACATAAGCTGCAATAACACGAACTTCCTCCACTTCGAAAAGTACATCGAAACACGGTTGCACATTTTGTCGTTACATTATTGAATTTTAAACCTTGCCGTTGAATAAATAATAAACATTTTTAAACGATTTTTCGCTCTGCGTTCATGTCAAATAAATGATTATCCGGATTTATTGAAAGTAGGCAGCGGAGATATGTTTCATTGCGAGCATGTGGTGCCAAATGTGGGAACTCCGCCAAGACGTTGTCCTACTAACGAGATTGTTACTCCATTGTTGTTTTAGAAAAGGTTTTAAAAACAAAGCTTTTGTTAAAATTGTTTCCAGCGGAGATAACTCCTTTTAATAGAACATGTGTTAAGATAACTAAGGTTATGGGTTTCATTGATAGTGCCTGTATCGATAACTTTGAACAATTATGATTATGTATGTTCTGTCAAACATCTTCAGCTAATTTTAGTGAACAAAGCACTTGCACATAAAACACACGGCTGTAAATTCAATGCTTCATAGAGCTTAAACCAAAACACGTGCTTAAACTTAATTCACAGCTGTATTTCTATTTTCTACATTTTTTAAAATAAATACCACGTGTAGAGTCTTTTATCCTCTTTTATTTTTTTCTGTCGCGGAACACTCTATCTTATTGAACCGGAAGCACATTTAAAAAACATTACCTTCAATAATGCTCTACGTTTCGATGTCATTGAAGCACATTAAGAATTAAACGAATGCCTTCTATTTAAAGCTGTAAGTCCTCTTTTGTTGTTGAAGAACACTCGAAAAGCAAAGCCATTTTGTACGGGTCTAATTATACAAGATTTTTGACGACGATCCTTATACCTACCATCCCACGATGTTTATTGTAAAGACAGATTCTACAAACAGAAGACGTCGTTCGGAAGCGATCACTTTTAATCCCCAAAATGAGACAAATATCACGAACCGGGTCAACGGCTATCTTCTCACGTTTGTTGACGGCTACACTGTGATAATATTTATTAAACTGTTCACTTTAAACGACCGACAGCGATAAATAAAACCCTTAAGACCATTATGCGTCACGCAAGATTTACTACCTATAGTATAGCATCAACTGTTTTTTATTCCAACAGTTCGTTGCCGCAGTACGGTGCCAGGAATTTCGGCGATGTTATCATGTGTTCTGCTAGTAATTAGTATTTATTACCAACTGGTTGTTGTGGACCTCGCAGTCGGAGTAATCTTTGGTGTGAAAGCGGCCTAACACAAGTTATGTGGCTTAAGACGGACGAGTTAAGCAATTAAAGCTAGTTTTATGTGAACAAACGCCGACTCTAAAGATGTGGCACGCGATAATCAACAATTTATAGTTTTTTAAGTGTTTAAGAAAATTTGTATAAACATAATTTTTTTCGTAGAACATTTACGGTTGGTTTGAAAAGTAAAGAGCAGGAAATGTATTCGTAAACTTCTGGTATCTGTGGAATTTCAAAAGAGTTGGCTCACACAAATCGGTAGCATGTAAGCACGATTAGAGTTCGAGCAAAAAACTGGCTACCGTTGTGATTTTGCTCACCATCTGCGCGAAACGCGATCCTTGCACGAAGTTAATGCGATCCTTAACGCTCAAATAAATCGATGGCATATCTTCCCGAGCGGATCCCGCGCCCTTCACCCCGCGTTAATCATACGATAATTGAATCATATGCTACCCGTCAAAAGTAATTATCAGCCTGCGATACGCATCTCGCGCCACATGTGTTTTTTTAATAACGTCGCTTCTCGGTTTCCTCTCGCACACGCGACTCATGCTCGAGATACCATCGACATAGAATTTCTTTAATGCACGCATGAAAATTATTACATCCCATTCATTGCACAGAGATGACTTTATATTAAGGTCATTGTAAGAGTAAATTGATCCGTAGACCTTTCTGATGGGCGAGAGCGCGATCGCAATTATACAATTGGAATGGAATGGAATGAAGTCACATTTAAAGCTGATGTACTATTGTAGCTGATGTACGTATTTATGTGAGTTTGATTAGGAATATAATAGAGATTATAGTCGTTTTAATAAATCGGTTGAAGGCGTGTTGGCAAAACATCGTAAATTGTTAGCTGATTTAATGTAAGGGCCAATTAAGGGATGTTGTTCTATAAATCTCAAGATCCAATGAATCCGACGGATACTTAAATTCGTTCCATTAACATAGTATGCCGTGTTAAACTCGGCCCGCAGCAGACAGACAACGATTGGCGTAGCGCAGCCCCGAACGACCGCCACGATGGCCCATAAAAGTGTTTCGCAGCCGTACACCAATTACCTTAATGTAACTACCATCAAAATAACCTTTTTAGCGAATCGCTCTTCGCTCTTTCCCACGAAACGTTGCCCCTAATGAAATTAAGAGTAGGTAAATAAATATTCGCGGAAAAATAACGCGCCACCCTCCACGGTGTTTTATGAAAACGAGGAAACTCTGAGGAATTCACGTGTATCGCTTTAAAAGAAGCAGTTTTGTGAGCGCGCATCGTCAGGGACCCGCTAAGGATGAAATATTAGTAGCGTCGGACCCCGCCCCGCCTGTAATGAGACCCGCAGGAATACGAAGCAATATCTTAATACCTACCTCCTCGGCTTCGGGTGACAAATACACGCTTCGGAACTCTAAATAATTTATAACCGTACCGTTTTACGAGGTTTCCAGCAAAGCGATGACAAAACGAACCCAGGATAATATTGCTCGTCGCTACATTACGTTAAGTGGAATTATTGCTGACGATGTACTGAAACCGCGTTTTCCGAGCTTAGTGTTCTGCCGCGAGGGCACATCAAAGCTGCTACGGCATTATAGCTAAGTAATATTACGCGCAAAACAAACTCACGCTTGAGTCGACAGATGTAAGGTGGATATGATTTATGAAACATTCCTGCCGCATTATTAAGGAACGTATCAGCGCGGCGTCACTATTGAGAACATCAAAGGTGTCGAAACGTCAAAGCTCGATGTCAACTTCAAAGAACAATAACCGAGGATATCGTGAGACAGAGCGTAAAATAAACACGTTTACGAGTCGCTCGCATTAATTTATTTTGTCATGGAAACAATCGCACTCCGGGCTAAGAGCGTTGTGACTGAAAGTTGAATATGAAAGGCCATAAAAAGCTCGTAAAGTCTATGAGGAGCGATCGTGCTTTCGGAGTGCCTTCCCGGCACTTTGATTTGTGTAGCGCAGCTGCCCGGAGCGTTAATAACTTAATTCGTCAGAGTCGTCGAGACGGGAAGAGGGTTTTAAAGCATGGGTACATGTGCGCAGGCGCCGAGGATGTTGGCTAATGCGCGATGCGCGGGAGCGGCGCGGATGGAGTTGTCACATTCGACGCTGGCTTTGTTGAGTGCTGCCGACGAACGATTTGTGTTTATCTCTGTGTTACCTACTTAACATTCTATGGTTATTGACTACTAAACGCGATAATAATCAATCGACTCCAAAAATTAAGTTTGGGAAGCTCTTTGCCGATAGAGTGGCTGCAGATAGCTTTGATAGCCAAGAAAGATATGAGGTATATTTATTGTTATTAAATAAATTTTCATTCCTATGGAGAAGATTTTAAAGTTTGACCCATATTTTAATAAAAGTTTTAATGAAAATGAACAGGCAGGTATTTCTTCCATTTGTTTTTATAGCCATGTTTAATTTTGTAGAATTTTTTAAATTTTTGGCTATTACGAGGCTAAATGAAGATAAAAACTTATAAGCAAGCCTCGCTTTGTTTTTTAATAATAACTTGAGAAATAATGAATATGCAAATTTGTAGGGTGTCGGGACTTGTTGCAATGCAACAGATGAAATGTAATTCCTAATTTGTAAATTTTCATAGTAACTATCTACACAAACTATGTATTGAAACTGGCAAAGCCATACATGTGTTTTCATTGGTTGCTATTGCTCAATTGTTGATATTTTTCATAATGAGCTCTTTATATGATAATCTCGAATTTTTTTTGGAATTTTAGTCCATTCCTAAAAATGCAGTCTATTAACCAAGCTTAGCTGTAAAAGGGGCATCACACTAATATTATAAAGGTGAAAGTTTGTATGTGTGTTTGTGTGTATGTTTGTTACTTTTTCACGATCAAACAGCTAAACGGATGTGGATGAAATTCGATACCAAGATAGCTTATACACTAGATTAACATATAGGCTACATTTTATCCCTGAAAAGTGAAATTTTTCCGTGGGATGAGTATATAATTAAAATACTTTTTATCCACGGGTGAAACCGCGGGGCGCAACTAGTAACTAATATAACAATATAATGAAATTATCATGAAAATTTCTCTTCAAATAAATTATCTCCTAAGAACTCCCTATTAACTAAAACTAACATCAATTACCATCCACTACCGGGTGTCCAGTTTCAATTCAAATAACATAAATAAAGCTTGACATTCCTGGCTCCTCCACAGGTGCTTTAAACGTCATTCCAGTGAGAACTGTCATAATTATTTAAGTGACCCCTCCCGTCAAAACTACTTCAAAATACATCTCTGAGTATTATGAAGATGTCGTTACGATGTAAAGACACTTCAATGCATGTTGAGTGACATAGACAGTCGAGTTTGAATGTTTTTATTAGAGTTTCTCCTCTTATCCCCGAGGATTATGATTATTGGAATGTAAACAGATTTATCCTTAAATGGAAACGTAAAACACTGACGCTACAGTATTATAATTGGTGTGGATTTGTCATGATTAAAAGTGAGCTAAACAACCAATAACTTGTTTATTTTAGGTTTTCTCCTTAAATGATTTGACGTCAGATGTACATAAAGCACCTATTGCCAGCGTAAGGTTACACAATTTTGCTGATTCCTTCAACTTTTCTTTACTACTTGATAATGTTTATTATTGTCTTGATTTTTCTTGTGATTCATGTTCAGTTACACAAATAAGTTGTTTAATTATTTTAAATCAATATAAACGTTGATTAATTTATGTTTATTTCTATAAATATGTGAAAGTTTGTGGGGTTTTTCCTTGATGATAACTTTCCGTGATTAAAAGTAGCCTAACACCAATTACTGTCCCGTAATCTACGAATCTTTGTGCCAAAATCACATTTATCTATTGCTGCATAGATAGTAAACACATCAATATAAACAAGACAGCAAAACTTACAATTACGCATTATAATTACGTAATAGTTAGAAGGATTTATAAAGGGTCAGTACAGATTTAAGCGTTTTAAACAGGAATATAATAAGAGTTTACTATACTTATTTCTCCAAAGTCTTTATAAATAAATAAATATTTGGGGACACTCCACACAGCCATCTAGCCCGAAACAAAGCAAAAATTGTATACTATGGGAACCAGACAACTGATACAATATATCAGATACGTTTTTTGTTTGGAAATACATACACAGAATACAATATAACACCTAGACAGAACAAACATTGATGTTCATCACACAAATATTTGAATTTATAGAATTACTATACTATATAATAATATGTATTATTATAGAATTGAATCCACAACCTACAGTTCAGAAGGCGTGTTGATACCAACTGAGATATAAGCCTGTCTTAATGGAAAAGCACTAGAATTAATTAATATGATATTGTAGCTCTTATACTATGTACGTGTACTCAAAATATCTTTCGAAATAATTACAGCAAATTGATTTCAATTCATTCTGAATAAGATAATTTCTGCATGAATCGTTCTAATTAACATAGCAAACAGAACGTTAAGCAAGACTTCACTGCTTATCGGAAAGACGGCTGTGCTCATTACGAAACGTTAGTTAGTGCCCTGTTGGTAGAACTAAAACTAGATTAGGTAGCTCGTATTCCACGCGGATGTATTTAGAACCTATTTGTTACGAAGCCTGGATAATAGCCTGTAATTTTCTATACACTTACATAAATACGTCATACTTAAAGGACATGTATGAGGATATTTTCCCGTTTATGCCATTATGGTCTTTGTATTTCCAACTTGTATAATTGGAAGGCTTTTCACAAATTCAACTCGGTAATCGATAAGTCGTGTTTGGGTGCACGTCAGGGGAATATTCAACGAGTTTGCTGTTTTGTATACACTACAGTATCTGGTGTGGAGTACAGTATACACGTATCCATTAATTAAGGAATTTGCATTCTGTGAGCTGCTGTATGTACGTAGGGTTCTGATAAAGGCGATGGGTGCAGGTTTATATGTTTTAAATAGCTTTCAGTGTTAGTTTGCCGGGTTCAAGATTTTGTTTGTATAAAAGTTTGATGTATGTTTGAAATTAGTTTAAGTTATTTTAGTGTAACGTGGCACATTAAGGAACTTTAATTTTCCCGAAACCATTGACTTCGAGCTACGGGGTTAAAGAAACTTTTAAGATCGTGTACTTTGGGGGGTCAACGAATTGTGACTCCATTAAAAGTTTCCTTGTTTTAGAAGTAAACACGGGTCTCTTCAAAAGGAAGTCCTTAAAAATTAATGGAGATATCCTGATTACTCTGAGGTATTCTGTATTTGGACGGCTTCTATTTCTGTTGACGCAGGCGGTACTCTACCCCGGGATATAATTCCGCTACATCCTATTGAAAAGAGCTGTAGGATATTGTTTATATTTGTTAATCCAGCGGCATATAAATTGTAGTGTGTGACAGCTACTAAGAAATTGGATAAAGAAACCTGCAAGCGAGTAATGTTGTGACTATCGCCGACACTAGCAGTTAACATACGAATCCCACAAAAGGAAATAAAGATCCCGATCCAAAAAACGAATAAGAGTAAACGTGAGCGAGCGTGCGTCAGATTATAGGCATAAATTATTGGGCACTTTTGTTCAAGTCAAAAAGCTGCTTGCGGCCCATTCAATTACGGATCAGCCTTACAAGGAGTGCCGAGTCTTTTTCAGATGTTTGTGTAAGGGATTAGTTTGGGATATCTGTGCCGGTATCTCCGTGAGATAAGTACGAATATACGTCAACGTCGGACGTCTAAGCCGATTATTTTAAATGTATTCACTTCCTTAATGGACGTCGTTTTTCACGTCTCGGCCCTCTGAGCCCGCTCACTGACTTACTGAAGATTTTCGGTTATGATCCGGTCAATGACTGGTGGGGATTATTCCTCACTTAACTGACATTTATTAAATTGTCTTACGACTACCAAAGCGAGGCGTTGGATAAAATTGTCAGCTTTGATGAATTAATGTGCCGCTTTTCCTATCTACCTCAGTTTCATTAGCGATTTTATTAATTATCATAACTGCGTTTAAATTTTGTTATGATAACTAACATTTAGATTTAAAATATATTTGTTTTCCCGGCAAATTGCCTTTATTCTATATATATAAAAGAAAGTCGTGTTAGTTACACTATTTGTAACTCAAGAACAGCTGAACGATTTGGCTGAAAATTGGTGAGGAGGTAGCTTTTTTATTCCTTTCGACTGCATTTTACTAATTCACCCGTGTGAAGCCGGGTCAACTAGTAATATATAAAACAGTAATGGTTTTCAATGATTAGGCACCACCCTAACGCACTAATAAAAGAATAGGAAATTGAAAAATTACTAGACCACACACGCCACAAAGTTAATGTTCAAGAAAAAAGCTCCGGCGAGCATATAAAGTAGCTGACGCGGGTTATTGAATGAACCAACAAAATAGAGTAAAATAATATTAGGATCATAGGAGGGCCCACCTGCGCGGGCATTGACAAATGCTGCCGTTACGGCGGCGGGCTCCCTTGACGCTTGAACCGGCCCAAATTATATACATATCATTACTACGCTTCGTGCCTCCATAAATATTACTTACAAATTCGCTCATTCTACGGAGTTACGTAAGGTAGAGGCCATTTTTCAAGGAAATAACGCTGAAGGCTCCAGCGAATGGAAAAGGAATATGAAATCATGCACTACACTCGCCCATAAATCAATCAAACCTCCAATGAACTGCGACTAGGTTAAAAGAACTTTTAATAAAAGCTTTTGAGTTCTCTTTCAACTTGAATATTTGAAAGAAATATTACTTTAATACTCTCCAAAGTTTTAAAAACCTTTTACGCTTTTTTTAAAAGTAGCGAATGTTTTTTTTGTATACTTCCAAACTTTTAAGGGGTTCTAAAACTTTTTTAGTAACCTCGTAACCTTGTAACTTACGGACTGTTATGACAAAATAATAATTTTGTCACGGGCTGTTAACGATCGTGGTTATATTTTTTATTACACAAACATGACTAAAGCCAGTTTTGTGTAGCAGGTGGGCATCTAATTAATTAATAGGTCGGTGCCTATCCCCTCGGAGGGGTTGAAATTAAATGTGTATTTTGCATTTTTTCACCCCCGCGGTAAATATGCCGCATGCCGTCACCGCGAGTTATGATTAATAATAATTTTGAAGCTGAAAACTGGTAACACTTAATAAGTAACGGTTGAAAACTTTAAAAGGCATTTTTTTTAGTTTATTTATAAAAGTTTTAAAAATTACTTATATGATGTCGGTTGTCGAAAGTACTAATGGATCAATTTTCATGTTTTATTACTGTTTTACTAGAAACAGCATCTGAGTGATAAACAAGCAATAAAAAGCAGTTATAGTCCTATTTGCACACCGAAACTTCACGGATTAATATTAATTTGCACTAGGTTATATACACTATAATAACAGAATGCGGAGTCGCACGTCAAACATCAGTCCCAGATCCTTCATAAATATATGCTACTCCCAGTGCGTCACCAAGATCGCGTGCCAACAAGCAAGGGCTGTTTATACTCCACGTATGACTCGCAATCGTGTTAACTGAACTGTGTAAATAGTGTTTCTGAAGGAAAAGTTGTAGGGAAAAATATAGGTTAAGTATCTAATTCCTTTTGTAAAAATACAAAGACTTTGCTGCACATGCGACTATGTAATAAAACAAACAAACGTGGCTTGCGGGAAAAGGTTCACGTCTCATTTGTAATATGAAATCTGCATTTTAACTTTTTGCTGCTTGTTGTGCAGTACTTTCTACTATTCAAGCTAATGGATATTTGACAATCTCTGTGGAATGGTGGTTGCGCAGGTCTGCACAGCTTGGGAGCGGCAGGTTCGATTCCCGCGACAGGATAAGTATTTATGCATAGAAAAAAGTGCAAATACTTGTTCTTGTGTTACCACGGTCATCGTAGTTCCTGGATCCCTAGATACAGGGAGTTTTATTCAGGGTTCAGGATCTATGGATGTGATCTTTAGGCATTACATACTTATTCGTCGAACCAAATTCAATGACGAGATTCTCAATTCCATTGTAATATATTTTTATTGTTTGTTACCTTATACTCGTATATCAGTAATTTATAAACCGCTCTGCAAAACTATTTGTTTATTTGAAAAGGTATATTTTTAGATTGGTGCTTAATTATCACATTTGAATTATGATATAGAACTTTTTCGTAGTTATATTGGGTAATATTTTACCGTATTAACAGTTATAAAATGAAGGTATTCTATTCATTCCATAACTGATAGCTGTCTGTGTGTATTAATGATCAGGTGACAGGAAGCTACAACTATAAAAAGTTTGTTCATCTGTTCATCAAATACGAGCTAATAAAGTAAAAAGCAGACGTCCATGTTTCTATTTTAATTCACAATCAAGTTACAACATCTAAGTCACACCTGCGGTTAAGCATCTTTAATCTACTAGTCTCGTCAGGTTGCCCAATGTACAGTAAATACAGGTGCCTAATTACATTTAGGAATTCGTAATTCAAATAAAGTCGACTTTCTCAGAAGCCCGTATATGACCTTCTTGAAAATAAATCAGACAGAGTACTGTGAGCATGCATCATCACTTGTTTCAATGTTTGCGGCAATGTTTTTATCTTGCAATAGAGTCTATTTTACTGGAACAATCGTTAATATTAAAACTGTGTCACAATTGGTGATAGTAACAGTTAAAGCGTTTTTTTTTCATGCTAAGAATGATGTGACGTTTTAGTCGTTCACCTGATGTTAAGCGACACGGCCGCCCATAACAGAACAGTGTCACTCGGAACTCTAACATATAAGTTTCGCGTGACATTGCACTGGTCACATCATCCTGAGACATCAGTACAGTCTGGTAATAAGACTACTCGACTGTGAGACCAGATCATAAATTCTCAATTTTCTAGTAATTTCATTATTTAGATTTCTTCCAGACAACCTAGAAAAGTACCGAAATAAACAACATAAACACAATAATAAAACTTAAACTTAATATAATTTAGTAATCTCGGTAGCGGTTACACATTTGGTGTTGGAGACCCTGAATCAGTAGGGACCAGGAGCTCGTCTCGTTTTTCAAAGCTTATCAAAGCGCCTGTTCGTTTCTGGGCACCACGGATCAGCATTGCAATTCAGCGGGGCAATGTCGCCAGCATGTTGGGTACGCTTACTTACTGGTTAGTGGGCTGGAGTATTTGGGTTGAATATAGGTCAACGGAGCTAGTATAATAGTCCTAATGTTTTTTGTAGTATTTATACTTATATAAGGTAGTGTTTAATAATAGTTGCAGTATTATGTAGTAGTTAGTTACTTACCTGCAAAATTAACAACTACCTCCTAACCAATAGGAGACCGTGTTATGGAAGCCAGTTAACAAATATACTATTTACATACCGGTGTGAACTTAGCAGCCAATAATCCGACCAAATTGAGAAGGTTTATTGAGAAGGACCTTTTTAACCACTGAAATATCATATGTTCGTAACAATACATGTCCATCCAAAGGTTGTCTGGAAAAGATCGCTTTCAGCGATAAGACCACCCATTGTAACACTAGTTTATAAGTTTTTCTTGATATTCTTATATTTCATTGGTGGAACAATAAAGAGTTCTCTTAGAGAACTTCTCTATCTCTATCTATTGATCTATCTAATACTACTGGCCCTATAGCTCAGTTGGTAGTAACCCTGCCTTCTGAACAGTGGGTTGTGGGTTTGATTCCCACCCCGGTCTAACATTAGTGTGATGAACATAGGTGTTTGTTCTGTGCCTGGGGGTTATATTGTATTCTATGTATGTATTTACAAACAAAAAGTATCTAAGTATTGTATCAGTTATCTGGTTCCCATAATACAAGCTTTGCTTAGTTTGGGTCTAGATGGCGTTGTGTGAGATGTCCACACATATCATTATTATTATTATTAATAATAATCTTGTGTGGTCTCAGTGTGAGAATGGGATTACCCCATTTCTTTCCATGGGTGCCATAAGGGCAAATGCTAAAGGAATATTCAGGGAATGGGCAGCAGCTCTTCCTCAGTACCTACATTTAATACTCACCAAGATGCTTGCCAAGCGTTGTAATTGTAAACCTTGATAATAAGCGTTCAAAGTCACGTTTTATAGAAGACTAGCTTCTGCCCGCGGCTTCGCCCGCGTGGCCTGTAGGAAACGAAGGATTTTGTAAATGATAATTCAACCACCTATTTCACTCTCTTAGGGGTGAAATTTAAAAAAAACCCTTTCTTAGTGGATACCTAATACACTTTACAAAGAACACACCCTCCTAATTTTAAGTATTTAGGACCAGCGATTTAGGCTGTGCGTTGATATATAAGTCAGTCAGTCAGACAGGACTATGAATTTTATATGTATAGATGATCAGTTAGTGTATGTCTCCTGGCTAATGATGTGTTCTGTGTGTCATAAATATAACTGCAAATAAATAACGCTATTATTATTTGAGTATCAAACCAAAATATAACCATGTTACAAATATGACAGAAAGTAATAAGCTCATCTATATTTCCATTATAATGCTTAAGCTTATCTTCAAATACAAAATAAGCTAGAGATCTTGTTATAAACTGCCTGTATCGGCGATACAATCAATGAAAAACTGCCTGTTCTACATAGAAAAGACTTCGTACACTGGTTTTATAACAAAAGCGCTAGTCCACAAAGCATATGAATAAAATAAACATCCCACGCTTACTTTAACGCTCGGCCCACGCATTACAAAACACTTAATACCCAACGCTGGGATAAATCGATAAAAATACAACATAATAAAAAGATTTTACCTACAATCAACGCATGCTGCACTGGGTCTTTAAACTTTAAGCTCGTTACTACGTCTTAAAACGTAATTTAGATAGCCAGCAAAGCGTCCAAAGCGTAGTCACAGTTTCTCACAGTAAAGCGCACTAGGAAATCTTAAAGGCGATGGAAAATTTAAAGAGTTTGAAAAGAAAATTAAGGTGGCCGAGGACGGTGTGGATAAAAGCGTTCTTGCCAAAGTCGTTGCATCGCGTAACTTTGTTAGGCGCAGGGAGTTACCTCGTTAACTGGCGCAGCGAAATGTAACAGAACTCAAATTAATCTGTGATATTTTTTTTTCTATTTTTGTAAAGGAATCCCTCGGTGCTAATGAGCTAGATTGTTAGCTCTCGCCTGACACCCGCCTCTGTGGCAGGTGTTTGTTTAGCTTTGCACGGAACTTTATTAATGTGTGAATAATATTTCAAGCTCGAACTAACTTTATATTACGAAAGTTATAATTAATGACGACGATTTTTCAATTTCATGTCTATCAGACAAACTACCCTCCTGCCATGCGGTTGTTATGGGGCTATAAAGACATAAAGAGGCCGGTCCCCTAACATGTTGTTATCTAACGGCTATCGATAGAAAATTGTAATTAACGCCACACATTATCTTAACTAAATTAAACGCGAACAGTATTAGGGCGTGGAACGTTCAAACTACCCTATCAGTTATATTAAAATGATTGTACACATTTAAAGCATTTCATTGTAAAACTAGCGGAATTATAGCAAGATGAATTTACCGCAATTTATGCGCCCGCAACTTTTCCTCGCCGTTTTGCATAGTAATACCGACGCAGTTACTGAACAAACTCAACGGGGACAAGAACGCTCCTGAAAGTCGAAACGGAGCCCCCACTTTTTCTTACTGTAACTTTTATTTCACTATGACGCTTGCATTAAAATAGCTGCCCACAGCCCGCGTGGTACGCCGTTGCGATACACTTCCAGATAAATTCCCTTCATTTTTCTCGGAGCTCGCGCTCGTCACCGTGTAAACGCTACTAGTCGTTTTTGTTCACTCAAGCGATGGAATTACACAGCATTAATCAGCTGAAATGAACCTTTTAGCGGGATGTCAAAAGGTTTACGAAGATCTCCGTAACGACACGCGGTTACCCGCAATGGAAACAAAAGAATGACCACTCTGCGGGCATTGGCACGCTTTGTGGAAACAGTGAATGAAATAAATTGGATTGAGCTCTTATGTTTGGGTGCATAGAATTTAAATTTTACACATTATTCTAAAACGTTCATCGTTTTTTTAATCTACGTTATCTGTCAGCACCAGTCAGTCAGTGACTCACAGGACAACGCATTTTATTATATAATTTTCTTTGAACTTTTGATAAAATGGAGAGCCAATATTTCTGGTAGCCTAACAATGACAATTCAAGTCACCTAAATCTTTCGGGATATCGATGCGTTTCCGTTGGACGGCAGAGTGACGATCCGAATATTCCGACGTGCCCGCTTTCTCTTTGATAAGCTCTCCGGCTCTTTGTCTGACCCAACGCATTAATTCGAGCCCGTGATGCAATCTCAGTTATTAAATTGATTGAACGAGTCTTTTTATCACATCAATTGTTTCTTATCTGGTTTTCGTCGCGTCCGCGCCGCGTCTCTTACGAAACTGTAGATAGAACGGACGAAAAACCGTTTGGGCAGCGAATCAAGTGAATAAACAGAAAGATAGCTCCGAACGGAATCTAAATTTCCTGTTAGAATTGACCGAATGCGAACTCGATTCAGATTCCGGGCCGGGGATTGTAGCATTCAGGTGAAGCGTCTACAGGCGGGTTGGCGGGTCAGGCGACCGGCCCCAGTTCGCCGGTCCGCCGGTCCGGTCGCCCAAGCACACATTTCCGCTTGATTAGAGGACGTGCGCGTTGCCCGGGACACCTGCGCCATCTGCAAGCCGACTTTTCGGTACGTTTTGTTTCGGAATTCAGTACGATTGCCGGGAAAGTTTTATCGCTGAGCATAGGGTGATGCGGGCGAAAACGTTTGAGTTGAGAGCAGTAGACTCGAATTTCAGATCTGATATATTGTACAAAATGTAGTGGATACGGGTGTGTAGGCGCCTTTGCTTTATTTATACACATCTGTAACTTTCTCAAGAAATCGCCGAGTTCCAATATTTTCAGTAATATAATTTTTATTTGGTCTGGTAATCTTTTATTCGTGTTTTTCTATCATCTTCTTAGAAAGAGTGAAACGAGTTATGAGAATGTATAAAAGATATTGCTTGTTTATGAAGGTCTGCTTTTATAGGGCCCTAAGGGAGAGCCTTTCTTTATCGATGTTTTATAATGGTAGTAATGGTTATCCGAAGATGTAATAAACTACGGGTTAAATTAAACGCGCACTCTGATGAGAAACACGCTCTACAAATAAAGATTATGTTTTATCTGTTCTACTAATGTACAGTGATTTTAATATCGTCTTTATTGTTACAGGTTTTTGCTTGGAGTCTTCGCGAATAAATCAAACCTCATGCATCTAAATCAATCAGATTTATAACATCAAGCCAACACTTTGTATTTAGGTAAGTTTTCATTAAATAATTACGTACCGTCCTTTTAGATAGATAGATAAATAGATGAACTCTTTATTGTACACACCAAATAATAAAGAAAACAAAGAAAAAACAATTGATTATATAAAGTGTAACAAAGGGCGACCTTATCGCTAAAAGCGATCTCTTCCAGGCAACCTTTGGATGGAGAGAATTTGACGAAAAGGTAAAGGACGGGGTGCACATAACTATTTCGTTCATATAAAGACATAATTATAATTATAATACTTTTTAACTTCTTAAAATATAGAAGAGATATATATAAATATAGATATATATGTATATATAAAGTCAAAGTCAAAGTCAAAGTCAAAAGATTTATTGCAAATAGCACTTTTACAAGTCAAAATTATACTAGGTACTTAAAATTAAGTTATTTCACTAAGCATATAAAATTACAAAGTGCTTATTGTCAAATAATATAGCAAGCCCATTACAATATACACATTCTAAACAATACAATAAAAAAATACATACATACATACGTCCTCTTCATTATAAATCATTATTACATAATTAAAATATAGTTATAATTAATTGAGTATTTCGATTTTCAATTGATAATACAAAAGTGCGCCAGAACATTAACACGCGTTCATTTCACTTGCAAAATACTAGTTTTTATGACCCCAATAAAAAGTGTTCTAAATTGCCAACTATTCAGCATCTGAAGTGTGGTGGTTCATCAGGTTGGCAGTTGGCCGGATAAGTATTTGTGGACAGAAAAAAAAGCGCAAATACTTGTTCTGTATCTGGGTGCTATAGGACCATAGTCCTCTAGGTCCGTAGATACATAGAATCTTAGATAGGGCATTATCTATGTATCTAATCGATGGGCTTTATTTTTTTTTCTTTTTTATGTTTTGGCTCTATGCCATGTATTTAGCCAGTGTCAAGTAATTAAGATAATTCACGCAAATATGTGTCAAGTCAAAGTCGAAGTCATCAAGTCAAGTCATAGTCTAGTCAAAGTCATACGCCTAGTAAAGTGGTGGCAACTTTACTTGAAGCTTCTATGGAGTTTTGGAAACAACACGAAAAGAAACGTTTCACCATCATTATACCATTTTCCCACACTCAATCCTGTAATCCAGCACTTAACGAATAGAATGCTACCAATTTTATGCACTAACACTGAAAATAACACAAGTTTTAGAGAATAATACAATGTGGTGACGCAATCTTTTTCGCGTTCCCTTCAAAACCTGATGGGCTTTATTGTTATTATATTATTATTATTCAAAATTTTCAAATCAGCAAAAAGTTTCCGAACATAAATTCATTCGCCTTGCAGAGGCATCAATCCGGCATCAAATCGCGCAGAAAGGGGTAATTTGTATCTTTTTTTCAATAAAGCAACACCTGTGCCTGGCCATTTGTGCTCCCTCTAAGCTTCAGGCTTTGTAAATGTTACGTCATTTGTAGCGAGATTGAAAAACTGTTTCTGGTTGTGTTGCAACAGTTTCGTACTCCGTACGTTACGTATGTGTGTTGCGCTTTTGTCGTGGTTAGTTTTCAGTTCGTCGTGTAATGGGCTCGGGTGTTTAAAGTTGCTTATATTGTAGTTTGTTACATGAATAAAAGTAGAATTTCACGGCTTTATACAATTGCATATTCAACACAGTATTTTTAATAAATAAATAAATATTATGTGTGGACATTTCACACAACGCCATCTAGTCCCAAACTAAACAAAGCTTGTACTATGGAAACCAGATAACTGATACAATACTTATATACTTTTTGTTTCTAAATACATATTACATATAATACATTGTAACACCCAGACACAGAATAAGCACCTATGTTCAGCAGGCCAGTCCATAAAACTGGCCTGATAGCTCAGTTGGTAGTAGTAATCATAATGATACAGGTTATGTTATAGGTTCTAACCTATTTACACTTTGTAGTCTACCGTAAGCTTTGCTTAGTGCGATAGTTCGTGAATACATCACGGTTTAATTAAAGCTATACGAGTACACAATTTTATTTATAAGAGAGCTTCTGCCCGCAGCTTCACCCGCGGCGTGACCTATGGGAAAATAATTCAACCACCCATTTCACCCTCTTAAGGGTGGAATTTCGAAAAACCCTTTCTTAACGGATGCCTACGTCATAACATCTACCTGCATGCCAAATTTCAGCCCGATCCATCTAGTGGTTTGGGCTCTGCGTTGATAGATCGCTATATTAGTCAGTCAATCAGTCAGTCACCTTTGAGCTATGTATATTTAAGATTTTATTTATAAATTATGCTACTGAATTTATATACTTTTCTACTTATCATATATCAAAAAGCGCTAACATTGTCAATAACTTCTACTTTTGTGCATCTAGAAGCCTATTTAGGTATATTAAATTTTTCATTCGTTATTTATGTCTCGCCAGACTTTTTGTATCAAGTATATGAGAAGGAAAACATCAAAAATGACGAAAGAAGAAGACTGAAGCTTTTAGCAAATCTCAATACATTTTCAATCAGAATAAAAACCTTTGAGCATTTAGGGTTTGCTATAAAACACTCCTTTGAAAAAAACATTTTATACGAACTTTTCATTGCTACGAGTAATTACGTCTATTCAAATACTGATGTTGTTACTTTGTGATGATGTTGTGCTTACAAACAAAAAGTATATAAGTATTCTATCAGTTTTCTGGTTTTTATAGTTCAAGCTTTGGGAATAGATGGCGTTGTGTGAAATGTCCACAAATAAAAAAAATATAATTAGACGGTTCTGTAACATTATGTTTTATGGTAAATAGTTATCACACTAATCACACTAATATTATAAAGGCGAAAGTTTGTATGTGTGTTTGTGTGTATGTTTGTTAGTCCTTCACGCTCAAACGGATGAATGGATTTAGATGAAATTCGGTACCAAGATAGCTTATACCTGGATTAATATATAGGCTACATTTTATCCCGGAAAAGTGAAATTTTCCCGTGGGTTGAGCAAATAATTAAAATACTTCTTATCCGCGGGTGAAACCGCGGGGCGCAACTAGTGAAGAAATAAATCTATCGATTACATCTACAAAACCAACCGTAATAAGACCTATTAATACGCGCGTTGGTATAACGACCTATTTTAAATGTCCGTAGAAATTGTATGACAATCTATAAATTAAAAAGTGTGACAAACACGTGGTGGACATACTTGTCAATGGCATAGTATACATAGAAAATCTCGTGTCTAAATAATTTCCATTTCGTATACGACCTACGCCTTTCTATACTCATTCATTCTCTATAGAACCGAGCACGCGTCGGTCCCAAACAAAAATATGACCAATCATTTTTCAATGACACCCCACTCGGACAGATTTAAAGCTTGGTTCGGACGACGCGTATTTCGAATGTGTCAATCACATAAATGGCTGACTCCAAATGATCAGGGCCTGGGGCGGGAATGACAGTTCAGATAGCTGTTGTAGGGTTAAATTGCGGGCAGTTGTGAAAAGCGTTAAATATTGATTAATTTATTGCCTATCACGCGTGGCTTGTTGTTGGCAGCTGTTGAACTGATATTAAGTTTTGATGAAAATCGAAATAGGTATTGCATGTTCTTTTTTTGAATTAAATATCGAAGCAGGCGTTATATATTCTTTTTATGGATAATTATAAGCTTAGGAATTTTTTTTAATGTTGTTTACTTACTATTGTAATTTGGTACATAGTGCCAGATTTCAAATAGTTAAGTTATAAAGTTTAATAATTACAGGCTGTGGCAAAAAAGGTTTAAACCATTTTAATCGATTCGACTTTGCCTGCCCTGATAGCTTACTTGATAGTACTAGTCAAAATTCATTGCCTTGAGAAACTCATTCATCATGACTCATATTATTTAAATTATTAAAGCAATAAATTGAAAGCCTTTAAAAAAAATTCAGCAAAATTGAATTAAATTATTACGTCATAAAAATTAAAGCTAATTTTTTAGAGCTTCATGCCTAATTAAATTAGAGCAAATGTTAAAAGGGTTAATTGGCGGAGCTCATAAAAATTCAACATAGGTAGGTACTTCACTGATTAGCAAAAGGTTAATAATTTAAACATAAATGAGGGTTAATAGTAAAGACTGCGTCATCATCAAAATCGATGATTGTTTGTTTTTTGATGTTTTTCAACTTCAATGGCCAGTATTAAATATTTGCTATGTGAGTCACATATAAAATACACGTTAAAATAATTAAAAAAATTCGTTGCTCTAAAGTTAGACTAAAGCAGCCTTATTAATAAACACGAACTAGCTTTAGACTAGTTACACCATATTTTGTCTCTTTCGATCCAGATAAATATTCCAGTAGCAAAAAAAGGACAAAAGCTGAAGTAACTAATCCGAGACTAATACCCGTTTATTAATAAGGCTGTAGAGGTCTATTCTTAACTAGCTAGGCCCCGTGGTTTCACCAGCGGATAAAAAGTAGCCTCTGTTAATCTACTATACCATAAGCTATCTATATTGCAAAAATTATCATTACCGTTACCATTATTTATTACCATTTCGGTATGGGCGCTAAAAATGTCTAAAATACTATTTTAATTTAGGTAATTAATTTAAATGTTAATATAAACTGTGTTCCAAAATTCATCCAAATTAGTTCAGTAGTTTTTAGCGTCCCACGGGAACATATTATCGGGGTTAAAAGTATCCTATGTGTTAATCCAGGTCATAAACTATCTGTGTTCCAAATTTCATCCAAATCCGTTCAGTGGTTTTTGCGTGAAAGAGTAACAAACATTCATCCATACATCCATACCCCTAAACTTTCGCATTTATATTATATATGTTAGTAGGATTCCTGCTCGCCCTGCTTTTGAGAAAAAACGCAATGGGACAAACGGGTGTATACATATTTTAATACTAAAAATGTTCAAGATCAGTTATGATATTTTAGAAAAAAGTAATGTAATAGCTTCTTTGGTAATTTATTGGCCTATTTTCAATAGTTTTAAAGTGTATAATCTGTAATCGTTGGTGTCATTTTACTGATCAATCAAGCCAATTTCCATCAAAAATCTAGCTAGAAGCTAGTAGCTAGAAGGGATAGAGTCGCTTTTAACACAGGTTAAAAGCGACTCTATCCCTTCTAGCTACCGATACCCTTGACCTTATTCGACATCATCTCATTATCCACAGATATAATATTATCCACTATTCCAATAAAAAACAATGTCCCAACAAATTACCATAATTCGTTCCACTTTTATCCCCATTTCGGCTCATTCAGCGGCACGAAATCACCGCGAGGTCTGTGCAAACGGTGGGCCGTACTTTCATTATCATACAAATTTTAGTTTGCCTCTATGATACAGTAAGACAGTGACTTAAGTCGTGCTTTAGAATTTTTGATGTATGCGTAAGCTATCACATAGTGTTTATAAACTATGTTGCATTGCATTGCAACATATTTGTAATTAGAAGTTTATTATGTACGAACTTCTGCCCGCAAATAACTCAACCACCCATTTCACCCTCTTAAGGATAGAGTTTCGAAAAATCCTTTTTTAGCGGATGCCTACGTCATAACATCTACCTGCATGCCAAATTTCAGCACAAGCCTTCCAGTGGTTTAGGCTGTGCGTTGATAGATCACTATGTCAGTCAGTCAATCAGTCAATTACCTTTAAGTTATATATGTTTAGATTATCTTCAACAATTTGACTGTCCCAATAGCTCAGTTGGTAATAGCTGTAGGTTGTGGGTTTGATTCTCATACAAGACAAACTATTTGTGATAGGAACATTGATGTTTGTTCTGTATCTGGGTGTTATATTGTACTCTATATGTGCATTCACAAACAAAAGTTATCTAAGTATTGTATCAGTTATCTGATTCCCATAGTACAAGCTTTGCTTAGTTTGAGGCTAAATGGTGCTGTATGAAAAGTCCACAAATATTTATTCATTTTTTTATTGCATATATTGTGGTGCTTATATACACCATAAGTGTATCGACGTACATATACACATATATATAAATTACAGTTATTAGCAGTAGCCCATAACTATGCATACTTGGACTGGCCGAAAGCTACCAAATATATGCAAACGCGAGGAAAAGAGGCTTGATCCGTTTTCCTCTACATAGGTCAAGCCTCTACAAAATTCATACGTTGGCCGTTTGCCGCAGGTAAGTTTGTATTAACTTAGCTTACTGATGATAACAGTACTACTACGGCAAATTCTGTGCTATTACTTAGCAATTTCCCTGATTAAGGGTGCCGGTATCGTACCTACGCGGCGGCGACAGACCGTCAAATGGGCGGTCCTGAAACAATGAATATTTATGATGAAGTTAATTTTGGATGTCGTGTTATGGTAGCGATTGCTTCGGCATGCAATTTGTCGCCAATTGACTTGCTAGAATTTTGAGTGAAACAGATTAGTTTGGGAAAACCGATTAGGTTTCGTAGTTTAATGAAAAACGCACACATTTGAAACACATTGATACGCTTGCTTTATGTAATTTATAAAAAGAAAAATAACATAAATCCAATATAAAGCTGAAAATGTAGACAAGAAATAACGATATTTATTCATAAACAATTCAACCATAAAAACACAGAGGCTTCCCCAAGCTCTTTTATTTTGTTATACGCATGGATTCAACTTGCCAGTTTTGTGTATTCTCTGCTAGCTTTCTAAATTGAAATAGCCAAATATTTTTTCCAACACAACACTACGTAGTACAAAAATATATCGGTGTATTCATAAAAAGAAAGTACTATGTGTACGCACTGATTCGTTAGGCGTGCGCCTATTGGAAGAATGTTGTTGGAGTAGGTGCTTCCACCATTCGAAACGGTCATGACTTCGAGTTCAATCTAAGAGGGATAGAATCTTATCCTTACGTGTATAGAAATGGGTGACTTACATATTAAATGGGTCGTTTCATCAGTACATGGTCCCTTTTGCTCTTTTTCTGTCTGTATGGAATAAGTATGTACTTTACAAAGTTATATTGAAGGGTCTGGAGTACACTGGAAGTATTCAAACAAGTTCAGCAAAACGTAAACGCTTCATGGCAATTAATTAAAAGTAAATCATATTAAATGTAAAAATAAGGCATATTATAACAAAAAAATGCCTTAGAATATGATTATTACGAAGGCCAAAATCAGATAGCAGACTATATATTAGGAATCAGGGTAGCTAGATAAAATTTTACAGCTAATTCTGAGATTCGTTTATCGTAATACATTTAACATGTTTATTCCGTAAGAGGCTTTCCTTCGTTATTCGAACTGAACCTGAAGCGCGTGTGGGCTCTAAATTGAGACTCACTTTAGCTTTAATGTTCTTAGTGTTCTTGCATCGACGTGCTTTTGTCAGACCGATTCAAAGGTCTAAAATCTCTCTATAATCTCAAATCTCTAAATAGGTCAACTAGATTTGCGAACGCTGTATTCACTTATATCGTAGCCTCTAGCTATTGTGACGACCACTCCGTTAGCCCTTTCAGCTTTGTGACAACAATTCCGAATGCTCAGTTTACGTACTTTGATAGCTCTGACTCTCGCATCGTCGTCAGAGAATGCGAGCAAAGCTGAAATGCTTCCCAGTATTATTTTAGCGATTTTAACGTCGGAAACAGATATAGTTTCAACAAATTGCAAACTGTTGCAGCAGTTCCTATTTGGTGCGAGTTGGGCGGTTACAATACGTAGTTACAAAATTGCCAGTTTGCAGTTTATTCTTTCTTTTAAACGGAAGCCGCGTTTAACTTTCACGTTATTTTCTATTTGGTGAAATAATGAACATCTGTCAAAACTCCGGTCGAAGGGAGGATAACCGTAAAAAGCGCGTCGGAAAAAATCAAAAGCGCTAGCGGACAACCGTCATAAAGCATTTCGGTGCTTCAAAACCTTCATGTTTCAGAAATGGGCCGTCAAAACAAATGGCGGGTGAAAAATACAAGGGAATATAAACAAAGGCTTGTTTGGTCGTAGGTTGTGAGCGGCGTGAGATCCTCATTTCGGCAGGCGGATAAGTGCGGACGTAATCTGCGCTGGGGCTCGTGTAAATGCAAATTGTCCCATAAAGCCATCGCCCCGTCTCCCCCACCCCGCCTCTCACTCCTAATGAAGAGGAGCTTCTCGGACGTAGCAAGCCCACGTCCGTCATCTCAACAGCGGTTTACGTGGACTGAAGCTACACGCCCAAATTAGATTCACCCCTAAATTGGTTTGCATACATGTAGCAGATGCGGAATGCTTAAGAGTTCTATCTTGGCTTTCGACTTGATTTGCATGTTGTGGGAACGGTACGAGAGAGATGGTTAACAGACTGTTTTGGTATGCCTTGCATTCATTTAACTCTACATAAATACTCATACTGAAGTACTGAGTATTATTTGTTTGTTTGTTTATTAGCTTCATTTTGTATTTATAAATGACTTTAATTTCCTTTAGATCAGCCGAATTCCATTTCGATCCTCTATACTGGGGATTCAACTAGTACTAACAAAACCGATTCCACTAAAGTCCCCTAGTTAAATCCGTCAGTGTACTGGGTAGCATTTTCTATTCCACTATTATACCTGGGGATTGAAATATAACTTTTTACTTATTTATTTTTGGATCCTCAAGTCATATTGATGACCTTTGTGCAACTATGGCAGTAGATGAAGTGGTTAAATATGTTCAATAATTTAGTTAACGTAAATTTTCTTAATGTTTTTTCTACCTATCTTGAACATTACCCAAACACGTTTTTAAAAATAATGCAAAGCTCTTAAATCAGTATTTAAATGGAAGATGTATTTTAATATTGTTACGGTAGTTACGGAAAATGGTCGGTTTCTCGTAATCAACTTTAGGACCCAGTGGGCTGCTATTATGGTCCATTTATTCGTTTATTTTAATTACACCAACTAGATTTGCTAACGAATACGGAATACGTAGTAAATTGGTTATATGATTCGAAGAGGTTCCACTTTGAAATTAAATGAACTGAATTAAGAGATTTTGATAGAACGAGGTTTTCGGCGTATTCCTTCTTACAATCTTTAACAAACCATTTAAATGAAGTTTTTTTAAAATACAGTTTTAAAAGCGCCGCTACGTCAGAAAAGGAAGACGCTCTCCAGTTATGGGTTGATTGAAGATAATCATTTAAATTATCACTTATACCATAATTATAAAAGACATTATAAACATAAAGTGGTTATTTAGTGGTGACTGTCCCGATAGCTAAGTTGGTGTGTAATTCTGTTGTTCATTTAAAACAACATGTTTATTCAAAAGATATTTATAAATTAAAAACAGTTTTTCCAGGGCTTATTGAGCTCATCTGAATTGTCGAAACCTACCATTCCCACTCAGTTTCAAAACATCGATGTCTTAGAATGCACTTTGCTTTAAGCAGAAGGTAAAACAATAGGTAGGCACTATGGGGACCTCGTGTTGAATTACAAATACGTAGACATGACGTGAATTGGAATGGGGCTTGTCTGGCACAACATTGTATCTTCAAAAGGTATGAATAAGGAAACTAAAGGTATGCGCCTTTTCTGGACTATTCATTTGCTTACAGTAATGCTGAAACATTTAGGTAGAAGAGGTACAACGTGTTAACGTTGTTTATTAATAAATATGTGTGGACATTTCAAACAGCGACATCTAGCCCTAAACGAAGCAAAGATTGGGAACCAGATAACTGATACAATACTTGATACAATAGATACTTTTTGTTTGTAAGCAAATGTACAAATATATAATACAATATAATACTTAGACCCAGAAAAAATATTGATGTTCATCACACAAATGTTTGTGCTGGGTAGGAATCGTAACCTGTACAGTTTAGAAGGCAGGGCTACTACCAACTCAGCTATCAAGCCACCACTAAATAACCACTTTATGATATATTTTGATTAAAAAAAACTTATATTACCAGACATTTCTAATTCGTTTTACTACATTATAATATCACGTCAATTAAAAGTCGAAATTACTCCGACCAGGTTTCGGACATATTTGTTGTCCTTCTTCTGGGAGCCAGTTACTAACGCAAGCCGCGGCGGCTTTCGCGAGCGTCAGCACGTAACTTCGACTTTTGATTGACGTGAGTTTTAGCCGTTATTTATCTTACGAAATGTGTCATACTCACGATAGTTTTCAAACTAAAATTAAAATATCAAGTGCGAATTATCATTTCGTGGCTAATACATATAAAAAGTGGCTTAATATCGACTGTATAGTTTTTTTTTAAGAAAAAAGGTTCTTATTTATATCAGTAGGTATTTTTCATGATGAATTTTTCGCCCTTAATACAATTGGGTTAGTACAATGTTTGTGGGAAACCGAGCACGTACGTTCTATAAATAGAGGTATATAGGTACGTTTTTCCTGTGTTGTAAAAATATGGTATAGGATACTTGTCGCTATCAACAAATATTAGGCTTGTTATCGTTTATAGAAATATAACGAGCTCTCTGATGTCTCTGAGCTTTTGTGTTTTCTATTCTGTTGTACGTTTCTATTTACGTACGTAACTTTGGAAATGTCAACCAATATTTCTATATAGTTACAAGAATACCTAACATTTCTATGATATACTCTAAACTAATTACAGGCCAGCGGTTTCATCCGTGACTTAATCGTTTCTCCTTAGGATTTTTTCCGGGATAAAATAATATATATGCTATATGTTATTCTTGATTACGGTAAAATCGGATGGTCTGCAAAGTAAATCGAAATCATTTTAACCGTTAGCGCGAAAACCGCATAAATAAATAGAAAAACAGATAACGCGTTTTTTTATGATCTACTTTGGTATTTCTCGTTGCATCACAGAATATATAATTAGTATGGTTGCATTTAGGCTGACTGGCTTTATAGCTCGATTGGTAGTAATTCTGTATTCCGAACGGTAGTTCGTGGCTTCGATTCCCATTCAGAACAAATATTTGTTTGATGATCATCGATGATTGTTTTGTGTCTGGGTGTTATATTGTATTGTATGTATATATTTGCAAATAAAGTATCTATGTATTGTATAAGTCTGGTACTAGATGATGCAATTTGAAATGGACACATGTATGTTTGTATGTAAAATACATACTTAGGTACTTACCTATGTTAGACCAAGAGCAAGGAATACCATTAATTTATCCATGCATATCTCTTTTTCTTCATAAGCATTTAAAAAAATCTTTATTTAAAAACTAGAGAAACACCTATTTTGACTTTGAATAAGATTTCTAGAAGAATAAAAATATTAGGTCTTTACCTATGAAATTGCCGTTTTGTTTGAAAAAAGTTAAAGTATTTTTTTTCGAACTTATTTATTTCTTTTATTCAAAGTAATCACCCCTGCAATCAATGCATATTTGCCAACGCTGCGGCAGTTTATGGATGCCCTTCTTGAAAAAATCAGCAGGACGGGAGACAACAAACTCTTCAAAGGCGTTTTGTACTGCCTCTCGGGAATTGAATTTTTTTCCCGCTAAAAGTTGTCCAAATTTTGGAAAAAGTAATAGTCGGTAGGCGCAAGATCTGGTGAGTATGGCGGATGAGGGAGAGCTTCCAAACCCAACTCATGCAGCTTAGAGACGGTCTGTTGTGCAGTATGGGGTCGCGCGTTGTCGTGAAGTAGCAGTGGAGACGACCGATTGACCAAAGCTGGTTGCAGACGTGCGAGTTTCGCCATCATTGTGGTCAGTTCTTCAATGTACACATCTGCAGTAATGCTCTCGCCGTTTTGTAAAAAGCTATGATGAATCACACCAGCACTAGACCACCAAACTGTGACCATCACCTTTCTAGGGGTCATTTTTCGTTTTGCACATTGCTTTGGTACCGAACCAGGATCTAACCAACTTGCTGAGCGCTTTCGATTGTCAAAAACAATCCATTTTTCGTCGCACGTAACAATTCGGTTCAAAATTCCTTCATTTCTGTGCCTGTTAAGCAGCGCAAGGCAAGTCTCGACGCGTACGTTGCGCTGGCGATCGTTAAGTTCGTGGGGCACCCATCTATCAAGCTTTTTTATCTTGCCAATCTGTCGCAAATGGACCAATATTGTTTTGATGCTAACATCAAAAGCTGCTGCCAGCTCAGCTGTAGATTGAGATTCATCAGCTTCCACAATCGCCTTTAATTCATCATTGTTGACCAAAGTTTCCGGACGACCACGAGGTTCATTTTTCAAGTCAAAATTCCCAGAACGGAACCGAGCAAACCAATAACGGTTTGTACGTTCGTTTGTACAGTTCTCTCCGTAAACGTCGTTGATGTTACGTGTCGTTTGTGCCGCGTTGGTGCCACGACAGAACTCATATTCCATAATTACACGAAATTTCAAAGTATCCATTATGAGGAAAAATGTTGAAATGTAATGAAAATACAACGCTAATCAATAAACAAAAGACTTATATTGTAAATAGAATGTCATATTTTTAAAACAAAATTAATTTGAATTTAGAATTCATAGCCAATCAAAACTTTTTTTTGTTTGAAAAAGTCTGTACTGCAATACGGCAATTTCATAGGTAAAGACCTATTACTTATAGCTATTCCTTATGTCAGATATTTATATTGGTAGGTAGGTAGATAAGTAAATATAAAAAGTGATTTATAGCGCAATAATATACAAATAGTTATATACTTAAAGCTAATTACAGTTCCAGAAAAACATTTTGTCTGTCTTATATTTATAGGCAAATTACAATTTTCCTATTTGAGATTTTTAGAAAAACAAATGCAATGATGAAATTTGTTCTTCTTCCATTCTTTCAGAGGTCCCAAACGTTATTCAAATCAATAAATTTATATCATGGTTTTCCAAAACTTATTCAGTTATTGATTTAATTCGGTCTTTACTACCTTAACATTGCATTATTTTATTGCTTTCTCAGCCATTTTACATGCTATTTTACAATCAAAAACTACCTACTTCATACAGCCATTAAATTTCAACCGCCTCCCGAGCTAATACGAACACTCTACAATCAATTATAAAGAATTCGTAACCGTTTTTACCGTCGGCAATATAACAACAATAAAGGGTCAAGTCATAGAAATCGTGACTAATACAGTAATTTTAGTATTGGCTTGTGATGAATATAATTACAGTACGAGTTTTACAATACCAAATCCAATCAGTAGCGCAATTCAATACAAACATCTTCCATAAAGTTTATACAAGTACGTGTGCTTCGATCTGGGCGGGTGGGCTAAAATTAGGCTCTGTAAGCTATATTCCATGAAATAATTATATAATTATAATTTAAATAAATTATAATATAATTTTACTAGTACCTACCTAGACGAACTTTGCAGTAATGTCCTACACATTACTGCAAAGTTCGTCTAGGGAGGTACCACCGCTTTGCCAGTTATTCTGCCGCCAAGCAGTAGTGCGCAAGCACTGCTGTGTTCTGGTATGAAGAGCACTGTAGCTAGTGAAATTACTGGGCAAATGAGACTTTATGATCTGATCTTACAGTTTAGTAATCTTATTACTAGATTGTGCTGATGTCTCTGGATGACGTGCGCAGTGCAGTGTCACGCGAACCTCTATACTTTAGAGTTCCGAGTGGCACTGCAGCTGATATGAGCAGCCGCGTCGTTTAACATCAGGTGAACGTCTAGCTCGTCAAGTAATTCCTTAACATAAAAAAATACTAGTTTGTTACATATAAGTAAATAAATAAATAAAACTCAAAGATCACATACATAGATACTGAACCCTCACTAGGATTCCCTGTGTCTAGGGACCCAGGAGCTACGAGAACTATGGTCCCACAACACCCAGACTCAGAACAAGTATTTGCGCTTTTTATTTCTGTGCTCAAAGACTTGTCCTGCCGTGGGAATCGAACCCGCCGCATCCTGGCTATGAGCCGACCTGCTCAACCACCACACCATAGAGGCTGTCAAAGTAGAGTACCTTTGAAGATTGACTACTGCAATGTTTAATATTGGGGAAGCTCTGTGAGATGTTATATTCATGGGCAGTGGACCGAATCGGTGAGAACTTTTCGAATTTTGTTAATCCACATTTGATACTGAACGGAACTTGAGGTTTTTTTACCGCAAGATTAGATAATTTTACTTAGTTTTGGGGCAACTATTTTAAATCGTGGTAGAGATAAACGAATAATACTAATATTTTACCCTAAATGTAAAACATGCGTTGTAGTTTTGTTTTACGATTATTACTATCAAGCCTGTAGAGCTATTATTTGTATTTTGATTTTCATCAAAAATAGCACGTTATTGTGGGATCTGTTAGGCAATCACGTTCCTTGTTTGCAATACATATACACGAATTTGTATGGATTTCACACGAGTTTCGATACGCATTTTATGTGCATTAGAAATTTACAATTTAGGAGTGAAATTACTCCTATTGTTTTGCAATCAAAAGGTCCGTGATCACACTGATGTATTTTTGTTTAAAAAAAAGAGTTCCGTTCAGTAGACAAGAATATAATAATTATTGGTTAGTTATAGCGGTTGGTGCTACGATGCTTAAAATACTTTAATCCTTTGTAAATACTTACCAGATCTTGAACCTTACAACACCGTAATATCTACCAAGTGATCTACATTTCATAGTTTAATCATAAATAGAGCTAGCCAGTCGAAAATGCGGTTTCACGGTCCATAGAGCCACGTCAGATCGTATTGTTAACGTCAGATGGCTACCAAACGATATCCGATACACCGCTGCATGGGTAATAACCGAGTTAAACGTCCCAGCTGTAGGGATCAATGGAAAGCGTCTGCTGCGGTAGACTCATACACCGTGAGAGACCATTTAGACATGTATTTTTTGACGTTTAATACCATTTCATGGGAACAAAGTCTCGATTTCACACGTGATCCGAGCCGGGTCATTTATAACGTGTTTTACTGTGCACTGTCACGGTATGTTGTTCGATGTGGTGACAACATTACTGATTCACAATCCAATTATACAAATATTATAGCAAAGTTTGTTTATTGATACTTTAGCTTAAAGGTTGGATTAGAGGTTGAATTTGAATGTTCGAATCTTGACTGGCTTTGAACCTTATTTAAATATTAAAATATTATTTTAGTAATTTGGTTGAAAATGTTGCTTTGCTACTCGAAGGATTCCAAGTTAAGTAGAATTGATCAATACCGTAATGATATTTTTATGGGGTATATGGCTGGGGCTTGTGTTAAAGGTTGCGATCATTATTTTGTATGCTTTATTTAGTCAAAGTCAAAGTCAAAAGATTTATTGCAAATAGGCTAATTTTGCAATTTGGCACTTTTACTAGTTAAAATTATATTAGGTACCTAAAATTAAGTTATTTCACTAAGCATATAAAATTACAAAGTGCTTATTGTCAAATAATATATAGCAAGCCCATTCCAATATATGAGTTTGAAAAAACAAAGCAGTTTTCTTTCTCACTACTGGTAATATTATATATAATAGTAATTATGTAATTAAGATTAGATATCGGTTTGCCAATGCGAAAGTTGAAAGAAAAGCTGTGAATATGCTGAAATTTCTGTTCTTTCACTTTATCAAAGTGTCGTTCACCTTGAATTATAAGAAATATTGTTTGGGGTAGATTTTTTTATTAAAAGGAAACGTTTTCCTTAAGTATTACTTGTCTCATTTTGAACTAACATTACGATGAATAATCTATTGCCTTTAGAACGTGTCAAGTTTATTCGCAACAAGATTCCCAATCGCTAACTGGATACAAAGGAAGCACCTGTCAAATAAGAGAGATTGTAAACAAGACTTGCGTTACGGTACAGTGAAAGAATTTCCCTTTTTGTTATAATGAAAATAAACCGTAACAACAGTATGTAAGACCTATATTTCTAAGACAGCTCTAAGTATATCAGACATGTACTGGTGCAATCGAGGTTTTTACCCGATGATGGCAGGATGCTGGAGCTTAGATGTCTAGTTAGTTTTCAATAGAAATTGTTAGTAAAGTATTCCAAAGCTATGTTCTGCTGTAAAGAAATTTATTCGGAGAAAGGTATCCATTGGAAATGTATTTTTTAGTCATCTTAACTATTGTTAGAACACTAATAGAATACATTTTAAAAATAACTAGTGTATCTCCGCTAAAAAAAAAGATTCAAAGAATACTAAAACAACCCACACACACACAGCCTCTGTGGTGTGGTGGTTGAGCAGGTCGGTTCATAGCCCGGAGGCGGCGGGTTCGATTCCCGCGACCGGACAATCATTTGTGCACAGAAAAAAGAGCTAATACTTGTTCTGAGTCTGGGTGTTGTGGGACCATGATCGTCGTAGTTTCTGGGTCCCTAGACACAGGGAATACTAGTTAGGATCCAGGATCTTATGAATGTGATCGTTGGGCGTTATTATTATTATTAAAAATACCTAATTATGTATAATAATTACTGTAGAATCATATTACGTACTTTGCTAGCTACTTAATACTTAAAAATAAGCAGGAATTAAACAAAACCGTCCGTGCGCAGTCACCAACCAGCGTTCTTACGTGACGGGACCTATACTTGTATTGGGGTAACCAAATAATAAAATGCAAGGGTAAATGCAATGCTATCCCACCCGGTGACTCTGTAAAGGTAGGTAGAGACCAATAGGGGTGCTCCGTTTAAAAAAATCTATTGGGATGTTCTGTTAGGTTGTTGACTTACACTTGATACTAATTCCTGGATGCTGATAAAAAAAAAAAATTACATGTTTGTTTGTTTATTTAGCTTTTACGCCAAAAAGGCTCAACTGATTTGTGCTGAAATTTTGCATACAAATTACTGAATCTAATAGGATCAAAATAGGATTCATTTTATCTCGGAACGAGATATCGTGCTTAAATGATTGGTGAAACAGCGAGGCGCCTTAACTAATAAACTCAAATATACATGAAAGAGTATTGTGTCCATAAGTTTAAAACTCCATAAGTTTGCCTTATTTAACATGTCTTATATAAAAATAGTCTGTACGAATTTAAACAACAACCAAATAATAATAATAATAATAATAACGCCCAACGATCACATACATAGATCCTGGACCCTAACTAGGATTCCCTGTGTCTAGGGACCCAAGAACTACGAGGACCATGGTCCCACAACACCCAGACTCAGAACAAGTATTTGCGCTTTTTTTTTTCTGTGCACAAATACTTGTTTTGCCGCGGGAATCAAACCCGCCACCTCCGGGTTATGAGCCGACCTGCTCAACCACCACACCACAGAGGCTGTCGTCGTCAAATAATTAATTGTACTTATGTCCTATAACGAATTAGAAAGAAGCATACTAATTTCATCAATTATAAGCATCTGCTTTCCCAGAGACGCAAGTAACAAACGCGTAATTAAAGAATGTTGATAGAAAACAGTTTTGCTCCTATTGCATTCGCAATCAAAGCGTCCAAAGGGAAAATCGAATTAATCAACTCATCTGGCCTTCGAGTGTCGGCGACCTTTTGCAGTCACATTGACCTTCTAACCTCTCCCGACCTGGTTTAGCAGGTGGAAATATTATCTACCTATAGTATAGCGTTATTTCTTTATAGATACTCAATGTTGTATGTATAACTACAGCCAATCATTAACATACTTAAGTATACAACATTCATGTTCCTATTTTGAATAAGACTTGGGTTATTTGATTTTTGAATGTTTATACAGAGTCAGATAATTATAGTAATATATAATAATAATAAAAGTGACCATCATAGGTATAAAACAGAGAGAGAGAGGGAGAGAGCGAGAGATAAAGAGAGAGAGAGAGAGAGAGATAGTAATAATATTTCAAATCTGTGTTAGTAGTGACTAAAGATAATAATAGCCATTTCCATAAAATAGGTAGTACCTATAGCTAAACATTTTCCATTAAAAGTTAAGGATAAAATATAATATTCTCAGTTGACATTATCTTGTGACCGTAGCAAACTAAGATAATAAGGTAATAAAAATTCCTGAGCACGGTATAAAATTTTAATCAAAATTATGTTACGACATTTACAATATATAGTCCAAACTCCGAGTAGGAAAATTTCGCCTTATATCACGTGCGTCACCTTCCCAATACGCTCTAGCGAAGCCTCGTAAATTTGCTCATATTTGCTCTTAAAGTTTATGTATCGTAAAACTGCATGGCGCTTTTACGGAATTCGGCAGCTTTATCTCACAAATCTATTCCATTTTCCCATACAGTGAAACTATTCAAAAATTTATAATCTGAAACTAAAAATCCTTCATCTGAAATAGTACCGAATGCACTTTTTTGCGCAGTTTCTATCAAGCAATTGGTAAATTGGAAGTGAAATTTTCCATTCATTCGCTCATTCATTCATAAAAGCATTACTGTCAGTGGCTCGAGACCTAACCCCGGGCGTCTCGGTTGCGAATGCAGAATACGTTAAAGGGAATCCCGGGAACACTGCAATATGAAATGGAAACGTGAACGCGGATTTTGTTGCGAGTAACGCTGCGGACAGCCGCGGGTAAGCTTAGTCAGGGCGCCTTGACATGGGGTGTGCACACTGCATTGTGCAGCTATAATATAGTTATGTGCTATGTTTTGTATTCTCTCATAATAAAAAAGAAAAGAAATGAATATATCAGTTTAAAAAAGTTTTTGGAAAGTATGATATTTTCTGCCTGTGTTATGCGCTGCGCTTTTTCAAACTGTTGAGAAACCTTTGTGCAATCAATAATACTGCGCGATTCCATTTCTTTCTTCTAAAAACAACCCGCGTTTATAATTTGACGGTTTTTCACCGCGGTAAGTAAGTATGGTTTAGAATTAGATCTTTAACTGAATTTGAAAACAATTAAACCTTACTTGATTAAATCTAGATTCAACATTGTCACGTTGTTTCGTACCTTATTTCGAAGCAATCATTTAATATTATGTTCTAATCTTATCTTTATTTATTTTTTATTTACACACTTCCGTTTCTGTAAATAAGAACAATAGTTTCACAATATCAATATCTGCTCTAGTTCCATTCCTCTTATTGGCAACCCGCCCGAATCCATACAAACGCGCATTTTTATCTGTCTACCGCTTTACACCATCCAATGAAGACAATGTATGAGCCCATCTAATTTATTTCATGGGCATTATTTGTTACGAGAAACACAGATTCTTTCATTCCGAGGGAATAGATTTATTTCTCGACTCATTTCCCTAAAACCCACTCCGTTTAATAACCCTAAAAGAGCTGGCAGATATCTCACACGGAATCCGCGGGATTTTCACCCGTGCTCGGTCGCCGCGATCGCGTTCCGATGGCGTCGCCGCGGTGAACGGCGTCGATAGCGCCCATCCGCCGTCTCAACGAGCTATTTCATTATTCAGCCTCAGCGGGTCCGTGGGAGATGGCTGCGATAGGATTGACTAATTTTCACACAGTGCCGTAGAAGACGCCACGCGCCAGACTCATTTAGGCCGAGACCATTTCGCGGGCTTAGCGCCGGATCCGCTCCGTAAGCACGTCATTTGCAGCGCCAGATTTCCTCGACGCAGGAAAGCCTCTTAACCTCATCTACCCTAAATTTAAGTTACAATAATGCAAATGCGAACTTTTAATTTTACGAACTCCATATCTCAAAGGTAAAGTTTTTGTAACAGTCAAACCATTCATTGCATTCGTGTTTTCACCCATTCCGGAAAGTTGTAGTGGAAGTTCTAAAACGTATGCTTAACCCTCTCACTCTTGCGGTAGAAACTGAACAATACACAAACGTTAATCTAAATATACTGAGTATACCTGAATGCGGTTCAATCTTTACCTCTACCAGAGTTTTTAAGACAAATAATTATTTCGAACACTACACGTAATTCACGTGGACCAAGTGAAACTCTAATGCAAAAGTAACACATTTTAAACAAAACAGCTAAAAAAACTTAATTTGTGTCGTCCCATGCCGTCGTTTGACCTAAATTCATTGACTATTCATCCGTAGGCCGCATCCAATCGAGCTAAAGCTCGGCTAGCTGCGCACGACGATGAAAGTTAGACTTTAAGCTGGTGAGTGTTCACTAAAAGCCCTTTGGTGAGGCGTAGAGGTGGCACGGGTGACGCCGACGCGGGCGGGCGATAACGGCGACAGCGCGAAAGCACGTATAGCGCTGTAGCTTTGCTCACTAGTCGCTAGCCATTACCGCAGTGGCAAGCAGCAAGTTTTGTGCTCGCCTTGTGGGTGATTCATCGGCCTCTTGTTAGGGTGCTCGCCTGAATGCCGCTTTACTACTCCTCATTATTGCGTTTATAAAGGCACCCATACAGAAGCCTGATTCACTAAGACTCGCTCCACCGCTGAAAGAGAAAATGGAATTGTGTAGACGTTTTGTTCGCTAAGTTTCTTTTTATTCTACCGCTACAGTCGGAAGCATCTGAGGATATTTTGTCGCAACATTCTGCATTGTGATCGTAATGACGTGACGTTTCTTCCGTTCTTTAGTTAACGTTTAGCATTAAAGTAATAGGTAGAGATAAAATAGAGTAATCGACTTTCTCGTACATCATGGTCTTTTCTCGTATGTTATTTGTTTTTATCGCTCGTGTTATGGGTGGTCGTCGGATTGGTTTTTGTGCGACAGGAAATCCTGAACTAGGTAGAAACTAGAGCTGCGCAAGAAGTTGTCAATGATTTGCAACCATATTCGCGCATGGGTGAATCAGGCTCGTTGAAACAATGCTAGTGTTTGGAAATTAATATCTGGCTATAATCGCGGGCAAGTGGCGTACTTCTCTAACAGGGCTTTGATTGCAAAATCAATAGTGCTGGGGCGTGCAACTATGATCGGCAGTGGCAGGAAGGCAGGTGCGCCAGTGTTATTAAAATTGGTTGCCGACCGCCGATTAGGGCGCGAACACGTCGCTAATCAACGTTTATCCGCATTAATTTTGGTGGCCCTCTAATTAAATACGATCACGGTTCACGCTACGTTAGGTATTTGTGTTAGGCACTGTTATCTGAAGTACTTAACGTGAAAAGTTGTGACCTCAGTTTTGTTATTGTTGTCTTTACCTATGAATTTTTGTTTTTGTTGTGAAATATTTACGTAGTTTATTTTCTTTTTTTATATAATCAAAATAACCACCCATGCAATCAATGTATCTTTGCCAACGCAATGGCAGTTTATTGATACTCTTCTTAAAGTTAATTATTTGGATAAGAGGCAGCAAATTCTACAAAGGCATTTTATACTGCTTCTCGGGTATTGAATTTTTTTCCCACTTTTTTTTAGTAGATTGAGTATCATCAGCTTCTGCAAATTCCTTTTATTTGTCATTGTCGACAGAATTTTTCGGATGACCAGGAGGTTCATATGCAGGTAGAAATTTCCAGAACGGAAGCGGGCAAACCAATAAAAGGTGGTGCTTTCGTTCGTAGTGTTTGCTCCGTAAACTCCCGTCGATGTACTGCGCGTGCTGCGTTTTTGCCAAGACGGTACTCATATTCTATAATTAAAATGCGATGAAAACGTAATACTTATCAATAAACAAATAAGTAAAAGCTAATGAAACTGATTATATAATAAAACTAATTTGAATTGTACTTAATTAAAATTCTTAGTCAATAAAAAAAATATTTATATTTGAAATAGCCAGGACTGTAGAACGTACTTCATAGGTTAAATCTATTTGGTTGTTTTATCTTGTGGTTCTCCTAATGACGCCACTTTTAATTACTTTCCATTTTAAAGTTTCCAGACTGCTTACAATGTCATAGCTAATGTCAGAGCAGAACTACTTTTGAAGTGTGAAGTGCTCTAAAGCGTGCCAACTTGAAACTAATTCTCCAAGATATTTGAATTCTGGAGATAAAATTACTTGGTACATCAACACTTCAGCAGTTGCTTGAGACGGGCATGAAACATACCTACTAAGTACTATTTTATCTTTCTACGTATTCTTACTTTTTGTTTGTCTTGTTTTTTTCTGACAGAACTGCGGTTTGTTGTCAGTGCTCCACATTTTTTGATTACGACTAATTTTTTTAACAGCTATCATAGCGTATCATGACGGCACATAAAATTATTTTGATCCATTACTATACCAACAAAAACGGTAATTCGTTTCAGTGGCTCACCGTGAAGTTGCGAATTTACAATCGAATCAACGCCAGCCGCTTTGAACCGTTTTTGCTTCCAACTACGAGTAACTAGTAGAGCTGTGGGGGCCTCCTCCGGCCGACCAAGTTTTCTCATTATTCCCTTTAGTGCCTGCCGACACTCACACTAATACTCACGGGCGTCAAACTACGGGCACGTATACGCACTCGGGCGAACTCTCCTTGAATGCAGCTCCTCGCCCCTCGCAAACTAAAACATCTTCTATTTCAATACGTTATACGGAAACTTTTCGGTGTTTAATACTTGGGGACTGTTTTAAAAACGGTAGCACACGACTTAAGTAACTCATAAAAGTGGTGAGGGCTCGAACGTTTTGCCTCAAATTCTCGGGTGAAAGAGCGGTTACCCGACTTTTACACTGGTTTTATTGTCTCGGTCCCTCTCTTTGTTACGTCTCGCAATAGTAATAACGCCGTGATAACTTCGGGTGATAATTTCGATTACTATCGCCCGCAATTAGGCCGGAACGGATAGTTTTGATAATAATAACTTAAATGGAGCCGATGGTGTTGGCCTCTATTAATGCTGAAGGTTTGGTCCCTTTTGATATTGAATTTAGTAAGCGCACGGAAACTGAGTAATAAATTACGGGCATCCCTTTGCGCGGCCTAAACGGTGTTTAGATGTTATAGTGTAATTAGGAAGGTCGCCAGTGTCGGGTCGAGTAACCCACGCTTCAGGACGCTTAACAAAGCCAGTTCAGGGGTGAATATTCTCTAAATGTGGCACTAATACTTCGACAATCGCTTTAATGGAGACAGGAAGCATCAAAAATAAATGCGACGCTCCTCCTAACTCGTGCTCAAAGCGTTACTTTAGCTATTCGTATTAAAATGTATATTATAGTGAATCGTTATCTTCGGTATGGCTAATCGTTTGTTTGTATGGCTTTCATGCCAAAATAACTTCATTGATTATGTAAACTTACCGTACTTGGCCTGCACCTTCGATCGCATCGTCACTTCTCATCAGATGAGAGCGTGGTCAAATACTAGACAAGTTTAAAGTAAAAACAAACAAAAAAAATCAAGTTTTTCTTACTTACACATTGCTGATAATCAGGATCAACATAAGATACCATTTATCCCTGAAAATTAAGTTTTCACGGGAAAACGGATTAATAGCTGGTGAAACATTAGGATGGTCAAAATAAAACGAATAAATGACTAGTGACCGCTTCACAATCATTTTAGGACGATAAAATTAATTATATGAATAAAATTACTTGAGTTATGACGATTGACTTGAATCTCATTAAAATTTTAATAAAACCCCCCGTGACGCGATTGCTGCATTTCATAGCAAGAAAACTTACTTACAGTTATTAAAATCCTGAATCTAAATAGCATTCGTAACTTTTCAATAAGGAAATATTTAACTTCCATTTGGAAAAGTTCCGACGCGAGTGAAAACAAAACAAAAACTTGGATACACACTCGACTTATAAAATGAAAATGAAAAGGCTGTCGTCCCTATCGAGAGGGTGTATTCGGGCGCCCGCGCGTCGATTTCAACGACAAGAATTTTCCAATGAATTTAGCTGCTTTCAATCGATGAGGTCGGTAATAGAAAAGTTCAATAGGCAACAACAAAGGCCGATACAAGTTAACGATGCTCACGAAAGCGAAATTCACAGCGGACAGGAAATTAAAAGACAAAAGAGTGCCGGCCAAAGCAGGTTAGGCTCGAAAATGAGGGCGTCCCCGTTTCACTTTTTTTCATGTTCACCATACCGCAACCACCTTCATTGGAATGCTGTATATTTATATAGATAAAAAGATTAACTCGGTGTTGCATTATAAAAAGGTTTTGAGTACCTACTTTAGTTTAACTACAGCAAAACAGTTATACAACAAGTGATTTTGAAACTTAAACTAACGATGATAAACTAGAATTTTGACTGATGTGCTTTGATTACAATAAGACGAGCTGGTAGGCACACAGTGCTTTTGACGTGTGTCGTAAAGTTAGTTCAATTACTGTGTGTGTAGTTTTGATGCTGGCAAGCCGAATCCAGGTTCAGCAGTCTTGTAACAACAAATTACTGTACTGGAGTGTCTATTATGAGATTTACTTCCTTTAAGGAATGAATGAATATTCAATTGTATAATATACAATTGAATATTCAATATAATAAGTTTTAATTTGGGACTTAAAATTCTGATGCAGTCACACAGGGTCACAAAATATTTGCATCGACACAGTAAGAGCTTAATAATGTAGCTCTTAGCAATGTTAAATTATTATGTCCGCTACTATAAGTGATGACATGATCATTGATATAATATCGTACTTCGAAAGGCACTACACTAGGTGGTAGGACTTTTCTGCAAAATTCGTCTAGGTAGGTACCACCGCTTTGCCAGTTATTCTGCCGCCAAGCAGTAGTGTGCAAGCACTACTGTGTTCCGGTTTGAAGGGCACTGTAGCTAGTGAAATTACTGGGTAAATGAGACTTTATGATTTGATCTCACAGTCAAGTAATCTTATTACCAGACTGTGCTGATGTCTCAGGATGATGTGCGCAGTGCAGTGTCACGCGAAAGTTTATATATTTTGGAGTTCCGAGTGACACTGTTCTGTTATGGGCAGCCGTGTCGCTTAACATCAAGTGAACGGCTAGCTCGTCACATCATTCAATAACATAAAAAAAAGGCACGTTATGCGTTATGGAAAGTGTTTCAGTCATTGATTTGATTTATCGAAAAACAACAGTTATTAAGCTAAGTAAGAAACATTCGAGTGGCTAAAAGAAGAAATACATTTTATTTGTTATCGCGTCTGCGCATTTCTAATGCGTCAATTTCATTACTTGTAATACATGCTGAGAGAGAGGCCACAAGTCTGTAATCATAATATTCGATTGAAAACTCACTGACATTGCAATTTTTACGGTTCATGAAATGTTGAACATATAAATTGAATGTAACAGAATTAATCTGTCTTAATACGGGGGTCTCTAATATGTATCGTATAGGTATGGTTTCTGTAATTCAGGAAAGCGGGGAATCGTAATCCATTCACCATTGGATCATATCGTGTTACTGAGGGTGACTGGGCCCTCTTCTCTTGACTTGGTCTCCGACTTTTAGGCTCAGTTTAGATTACTAAGTGTTATAATCAATAGCAAAAAACAAAAGTAGCCAAATTAGGTTCAGTGTTATACCCAACAACTTTTAATTTAATAGATATAGGGACATATATTTTAGAGTTTAAAACCTTTTTAAATATCCTTTAATTAGGTAGAGCTTTATAGATTTTAAAAAAAGGGTATATTTATGACTTTACTAGTTGCGCCATGCAATAAAAAGTATTTTCTCATTCATATTGCTCATCCTACGGGAAAATTTCCCAGGATAAAATGCAGCCTAAATGTTAATGCAGTGTATAAGCTATCTTGGTACCGAATTTCATCCAAATCCATTCAGCCGTTTGCGCGTGAAGGAGTAACAAACATACATACAAACACACATACACACATACAAACTTTCGCTTTTATAATGTAAGTGTGAAGTGTGATGGTGGTGGCATAAAACAACAGTGTACCTACTGACTATGTACTGAGTGTGTCTATATGTATAATAATCATAAATAAATCGAAGTACCATCATTAAATATAATATTGACTTACTATTTCAATTTTATTTCATCACTTGAGATAAAGTAGCAAGTCATTGTGATTTAATATACACTTGAACTTCTACTTCTATAAGGTACAAATTTTATTCTTTCAGGAAGATATTGAGGCCATTTATGTAAATCAGAATAGAAGTCAATTTCATGGTTTATCCTCATTAGAATTTCACAAACGCTGGCCCATGTCGATCAGTTGAATGGATGTTAATCATTTAGCATAATACAACCGACAACTTAACTACAGTACAGCAGCTCAACACTCACAACTTTGTTTCCTAATTCAATTTGCATTTCGAATCAAAAACTTTCCGTGACACTGTTTTGCATTATTAATACTTTAGCATGGCGTCATCTCTCCAGAGGCGCACTAGAAGCCATAAATTGAATTCCAACCTTCGCAATTAGTTATTCCCGCGCGTGAAAACTTTCTAGATCGTTCGCCTTCGTTAACAGATGTTACGGTGCTATTCATTATACATTCCGTCGAATTGTAAAGCCGAACGTTTAATTTGAAGTACCTACCGAGAACTCCTTTGTTGAATCGCCGAGAATTTTGGAGGTATTGTTGAGGTGCTCGGGCAGATTAGTCGCTGTTCCCGCTTACGACGAACATTCGTCTTGCGAGGACGTGAGACGATAAATAAACGTGGGCAATATGTGGTGTTTACGAGGTCACCTTGGCCAGGAATAAGTACACTCGCGGGAAACGCATTAACCCCATGCCACTATAATACTGCCGTGAGAAACGACGGTCACCCCACTATAATGGGATATTGAATAACAAATCAAGACCGCAAATAACGTCCATGCAATATGTTCCAACGAAACTTTTCTAGCTCTACTTGGCGACGTAACAGAAGATAATAAAAAAGTTTCTATGGTGAAGCCACCATTCCGCCGGCGCGGCAAGTCTCTTATCGGCCTAATTTGGATCTAACAATTCCATTCCCCCATACAAATTGCGGAGAAGCACATTTGTTATCTGCAGTTTTCGCCAGAAATTATATTAAGATGTTCTCTAGCGATAATGTTGTATATTTTTACTTTCCTTCCTCGCATTCTGTGGCAAGGCGACATACCCCGAGGGTGGCTCGGATTTTATGATAACAATAAATTACGGGAAAAATAAACTAGATCTCATCTATGGGAATGAGATTTTCTTTTTTTTGAATGGGTATCCTATTCTGATAGTCAAAGCCATGTTGATACTTTGTGTTATTCTGCTATATACGATTTGCCATTTTCATATCTCACACGTTATTTTGACACCAAAAAGCTTTTTATATATACTTTCACTAACTTTACTGTGTTTTTGTTCCAGGTTCTCGTGGCATATACATGAGATGTTATGGGCCCTTCGGTAGCTCGGTGGCGCTGGTGGTTGGTGGTGGTGGCATGGGCGTGGAGTGCAACGGCGCGCACTCTTTGTCCCGCGCGGTGTGCTTGCGACGACGCCTTACGTGCAGCATCCTGTGCAAATGCCGGCCTAGAAATTGTACCCATACAACTCAACCCGGAAGCCGCTTACATCAACCTCACCCACAATGCCATCGACAACCTTCTCTATACCTTCGGCTTCTACACCCAACTCACTGTTCTCGACATCTCTTACAACAGAATCGAAGACCTCGGTAGTAAGAACTTTGAGAACAACATGGAGATGAGTCATCTTAACCTGACTAACAATTTCCTCAAACAACTTGATAAAGAGACTTTTGTTGGTCTGAAGAGACTTGTGGATTTAGATTTATCAGATAATCAGTTAACAGATATACATGCACAAACGTTTCAAGATTTATCTTTATTAGAAAGGCTTGACTTATCAGGCAATAAGTTGGTTAGTTTTCTAAGGAATACTTTCGAACCTTTGACTTCATTGAAGATATTGTCATTACGGAATAACTCTATAATGGACTTACCCACACCAAACTTTGCCTTCATAGTTCGATTAGAATATTTGGATTTATCACTGAACCTTGTTGAGGAAATACCAAAACACGGTATACCATATTTGAAAGACTTGAAACATTTAGATTTTAACTCTAATGTTATTGGCAACATCGATCAATTGGGACTCCATAATTTACCTTCGCTTCGTCATCTTGATCTAAGTAACAATAATATGACCTCAATTCCTACATCCGCTCTATCGAAACTATCAAACTTATCCCATTTGTATCTAAGTGCAAACTTCTTCCAAAACGTGACGGCGCTTTCGTTCCAAAGTCTCTTCCATTTAAAACACTTGCACTTGAGCAGACTTTTTGAACTCGAGAAGATCGATTCTAGAGCGTTTGTGGATAATATAAATCTACAAAAAATATGGATGAATGAGAACATCAAAGTGAGAGAAGTACCTCCAAGACTGTTCCATGGAAACCCAAAACTGACGCATATATACATGAAAAACAATGCGCTGGAAACTTTGGAAGCCGCTCATTTTCCAATAGACAGATTGCAAGAATTGGAAATATCTGGTAATCCATTCGTTTGTAATTGCTCTCTATTATGGTTGTGGAAACTAGGAATTGAGAGTGAAATCAACGCTAAAAAGTCAAGAAACGCTAGCAACATATTAAAGATTGATTATGAAGACGTTAAATGCTCTGCGCCAATGCATTTGAAAGGCGCTTTATTTGTTAAAATTCCAGAGTCAGAATTTGGGTGCTCAAGTGGATGGGTTGTTGTAGCTATAGTAGTGTTAACAGTGAGTATAGTGATAAGTCTCGTGGGTGGAGTCTTATATTTTATGGGACCTCTCAAAAAGTGCAAAGGGGACAAATCAAAACAAGTGATGACTAGTGTGATGTTAAATGGTGATGTGTCAAAGTTAGGGAACGGACTAGGGTATTCTACGCGCAGTCGTGAACAAGAAAACAAACGAGAAGTGGATCGGTATCTAATGATCGGTTCATCTGTGACTAACAATTTCCATTCTTTGAATCCTCCTTGGAATAGTGTCGACAAGAATCCATATTATCAGGAGGACAGCGATGATCACATCTACCAACAGTTTGCATACGAAACAATCCCTGCTCACAGAACACCCGAGAAACCTCATATAGTGTATGTTTAACAAAAGTTGTGTGCAAAGGACAATATACCAGATATATTATATTCTTTGCTACGTTATAATAAGGAAGACTCTTTATATCGGCGTCAATATGACGTGGATAATTGAATGCAATAATGTAAATAGTGATACGAATAAAATGTAATTTGTGATAGCTTTGTATATAGACGACGTGTACATATTGCGGATAAAGACATTACTATAAATAGGTAGAATATTCTCCATTTTGTACTTAAATCTTTAGTCATGTTTATACTGATATTGTATTTACATTTTGTCGACTTAGGTTTTATGTTTTGACTGTTATGTTTACTTACTAGTTCCTCAGACGTATGGGTAATGAAATAGTTAAGTGCTTTGTGAAACTGTATAGAATTTTCTATGCCCTCTGTTGGATACGATGTGTATTCAAATAATTGTATAATACTTACATACACGTGTATATTTTCAGAATTGTAACACCAATAATAATACTTAATGAAAACTTTGTACAAAAATGAGCAATATAGAATAACTAACTTTCAAAATATTATTACGTCGTTAATTTTATTCAAGACATTGTTATATCAAACTATACTAAGTTATTTAGAAGGAAACATTTTCAATATACTATCATGCTTAGAACATTATGATATACATTCTTAAAAGTAATAGGTATAGACAAAATGTAAGGATTAAAACCAGCCGATCTGATGGGAAGGGGTACAAATAAAACAATAAGACTCAACACCCACTGTTCTCAATGGTATATAAAGTGTATTTTCGAAAATTAGACAATGACAAATAGTGATTATGAAGAATAATTATGTAAGTGTTTGTCTTGTTAATGCCTACGAGTCCAGTGGATTTTGCACCTTCTTGTTCACATGATAGATACTGATTAAAAATATTTAATGAAATTGTGTTATTGATAGATAATTGAAATTAATATTTTTGTACTTAGCGAATATGCATTGGGTAAATCTGAAAGTTGTCGATCTTAAACTTTTTACATAAAAGAGCATAACTTCAAAATTTAATTGTTTGTGTCTGATTTAAGCTAATTAGCAAAATAAAATTAGACACTTTGTTATTATAATACTTTTAATATTGTCTACTTAAACGTGCTAGTAGGTAATGTCAGTAGGTGCAACATTGATATAATTATGGTGCAGAATTATGAGCAGTGAAAACGGTCTAAGGCCCTCTTTTACTATGGGCATCATTGGCATTTGAACTCGATCGTAAGTTGCGACAAAACACACTCACTATATCGCTCCATATAGTCTTATTATCACATTTTGGACGCGTATTGTTTTTAATACAACATAATACTGTATTTTATGTACTAGCTAGTTGAAAATCACCTCGATTGAAATGTTCATTTGTCAAGAATAGCTTCCGTCTTTAACTTGGGTATATAGTGATTCTCGGTCGATACGATTTGTGTATTGTAAAATTTGCCCCGAGTCCAGAGATATTCAGCTTTGTCATATTTTTTGCGTCATATGTAACATTGTGATTATACTGACAAACACGTATTTTACTTACCAAGGCTTGGTGGTTTAAGTGACCTTTCTGTTATGAACATTTAATGTGGTCTAATTCAGTTAAAAAAAGTCTTTGCTTTAGACCACACGACTGAAGTAAAACTTTTTTAGCTTCAACTATCGGCTGGTATAACTTTGTTTTTGTTTTGTTTAATGTTAATATCGCCATCTTGATATTGTAAATTGTCATTTTACCGGACATACCAATATAATAATACAAATTTTAAGTAATTTTGAACTTATTGTTGACAATGGAGATCTACGAGAACCAACAACTTTCGACTTCCCTTCGCGTTACGCATTCACCAGCTTATGAGCTTACTCCTCAAGCCAGGCATGCGTAAAGAAGTTTTACTTTAACAAGCAGTGTGCAGGTTCATTAAAGCGTTTATGATCGAGCCGTTCTTATATATGATGGTTATGTACAAAGTCTTGTTATTTACTTTAAGTAAAAAAAAAACAATTTTGTTCTTGCGAAATATTATTTGAACATATAGCATAGGCGGAAAGTACAATATTACGACATTGCTCAAATTTCAATCAAATCAAATTGGCCAAATTTATAAATATGAGAGCTGCTTTAAATTATGATAATTTAAGATCGCAAATTTTATATTTACCCCAAAATTTATAACTGCAAATAATTTTGTATTATTAAAATGTAATCCTATGAATTTCTTATATTATATACCCACTATGTAACCGAAAATCAATACCTACCTATTCAATGGACAAAACCTTCAGTCATAATGATAGTGTAAGCCTATTTATACATACTTTAAAAACTTTTGTTATTGAACTTATTTAAAAATATAATGCATAAAAACAAAAGAGAAAATAAACAATTAAAAATCCCAAAAATATTGACTTATTTTACCCTTAAAAGTACTATCTACATACTTAGTTTACGTTTAAGTCTGGACTTCCAAATTACGAGATTGCCGCCTGGAAGGGAAATGATTAGATATGATATAATGGATAGATAGAAGAAATCTGCTTTACGAATATAATGTCATGAACTGAGTTAATGAAATAGGATTCTTAATAAAAGGGTAAATAACAATAACGCCTAAATGATACATTTAAAGTTATCACCATGAAAATATCTATAGATACATACTGTTTGCGTCAGGGGTGAAAATAACTAATAACTATAATAATAATAACACCTCATGATCACATACATGGATCCTGGACCCTAACTAGGATCCCCTGTATCTAGGGACCCAGGAACTACGAGGACCATGGTCCCACAACACCCAGACTCAGAACAAGTATTTGAGCTTTTTTCTGTGCACAAATGTGTTTTTTCTGTGTCCTGCCGCGGGAATTGGACACGCCGCTTCCGGGTTATGAGCCAATCTGCTCAAACACCACAATACAAAGGCTGTCGTATTATAGAATTATTATTATTATGGACCAACAAGCATTGATGTTGGTCCATGTAATTACATGGACCAACAAGCATTGATGTTGGTCCATGTAATTACATGGACCAACATCAATGAAAAAAATGCAACTAAAATTTTAAATAGTTAATTAGAAAAACGAATTATAGCAAATCCTTGCTATTTGCAGTAATGAATCATTAACTGTTAGTTTAAGACTTAAGTATATACATACACACTAGTTGCGCCCCGCGGTTTCACCCGCGGATAAAAAGTATTTTAATTATTTGCTCATCCCACGGCAAAATTTCACTTTTCCGGGATAAAATGTAACCTATATGTTAATCCAGTATATAAGCTATATTGGTACTGAATTTCAAAAATTAAGTTAAAATCAAAATCCATTCAGTCGTTTGAGCGTGAAGGAGTAACAAACATACACATGTATACACAAACACACATATAAACTTTCGCCTTTATAATATTAATGTGATATAGTCTGGTTATGAATATGTACTATTGTTATATCTAAAATAAAATATCATTAAAAGCTGTATATGACAAATTCAATCCATTTGCATATAGATAGATGCTTAGTTCACGAATGAAGTCATACAATTTGCCAGTTATGAAATGACAGCCATTGAAGGGTACGCAAAAAGCAGTCACTCAACTACATTTAGTACCTTTTAACAATGCACAATTAACGACGAATTGAACGTTGATGAGTTAATTTGACATTTATTCGCTTAAATCTGGCAATATTTGACAATATTTCAATGAAACTGGTCCAGTTGAACGTTAACATTTAGGTATCCCGTATATGAAAGGACATGATGTATATGAATCATAAACTACCTAATCATAATGATTAGCTTACTCAAATAGACTGTTTCAGTGTGTTAAGCTCTTATTTGTATTAATAAAATGCTAACGCCTGTGTAAAATCTGCCGCTTTGACTATTTTAACTAGTCTAAAAAGAACCCCATTTAATTATTCAGCCATTTGTATTGCTAACCTTATTGGGTGCCCTCTGTATGACTCTAAATAAGAATACATTAACTTGATTGCACTTTAAATGTATCGTCATTAACGGTAATTAATTAAACCACATTACGAATATTGAGCAAACAATAAACACTGAAATTGTATAACCTTTTAATGAAAATGAAGCTTAAATAGCCGACAGCGCTAACGATTTCATTCTACAGCCAGAAAAAATGAACCATTTGAGACATTTAATATTCAAATATCTGCTGTGAAGTTGAATTATATTAAATGCTAACAATATTTAATACATTCATTTACACAGTCAAGGGAGGTATATTATAACTGGCGGATATTTTTCAATGCAGTATATATCAGTGACTGCACAATGTTAGGGTTTGATTTCGAATTGCAAATATTCCAATGTTTTTTTTGTTGATATTAATGATGCAATGAGCTAGTCGTTCACCTGATGATAAGCGACACAGCCGCCCGATTACTGTAGTAGTAGAATAATTGGCAAAGCAGTGGTACCTACCTAGATGAACTTTGCAAAAAAAACCTTATAGTAAATTATTTATTAATTTTCTAGTATTACCAGATTAGGTACTAATTTTAAAAAATCTATTTCCTTTTCAAATACCGGATTTTTTATATTTAGTACTAAACTTATACTTAAATTAAAATCTAAAATTAAATTAATATCGTGGAGAATTTCAGTAATTTAAAGCAAAATCAACATAAACATGTGAATTAACATTTAGATGAAAAAAAAAATTACACTAGAACAACATATACATCTGCATAATACTTTAAAATTTAATCACACTACGTCAAACAGAAATGTTAACTTACCCTCTTTTATTACCTCCACACTCCACACTCGGATGCTTTCATTTAATAAAGGATACAAAACAGGATACGGAATCAACGTTTAAAGCGGGACTAATTGTAAAATAAATGTCCTACGCGTTTATTCCATTACACCGGTAGTAACCCGTGCAATTTTACTTTTGAGCAGGGCCGGGAGCGTGGCAATTTGAGTGCTTTGACATTCATTTATCTCCATTATAGATCTGCGGAGGTCTACCCGGCCGGCAATGAGTCCCGGGTGTGTACTTCCCTTAGCAGTAGGCTCAGTAATGAGCATGATAGCCCTGCCGATAGCGTATCCCGGACCATGTGGACGGGGTCTTATTTATGGAGGTTATGTTTACTCGTCTCTGGCCATCCGTGTAATTCGCGGTACGCTATACACGCACTATATAGTGCGTATAGTTTTTCAATTGTTTCTATGACTGGTTGTAGCTTTTTTTAAACAAATGCAACATAGTAATAGGAAGGTACTTGACTTCAGAATATCTGGTCTGATACAAACATAAGTACTCTACATTTTGTATAAACAACTAGGGTACAAAACGAATGAAAGACGATTCAAACCGAACTGATAAGAATTGTAGAGCCATAAATTCGCTCCATTACTTCGGCCAACAACAGTCAATGAAAAATACACTAATAACACGCTCCTGGCCCCTGAACCACTGAGTGCGGAATGGAAGCGATTATTTTAGGGATCCGTTTACTTTGCTTTTGGACGTTTAAATTTGTTTTAATTAAGGAAATACGATAAGGTCAGTACCCATATATTAGGTAATAATCATTCAAAACATGATTTTTTCATACACTTAGTGAGAAATTCTGTAAGTATCTTAAAATCATATGGTCTGTATGTATCTGTATAATTATCCCAACTTCTGGCTGTCATCTTTTGAGGTAATTTCGGTTTTTATTGTAAACTGCACCATCAAGTCCTCACCAAATATCGACAAATACAAAAAAATATTAACTCTTAGCAAAAATATGCACGTACAGTCTGGATCCAGTCACCAGTCCTAAAAGAATATTCTGTGCTGGTAAGTACTTACCTATAACGTTCCACTACGGTACCCGCTCACAGGACCAGTTGGCATTTGACCAGCATTTTTCCGTGACAACCAACCATTTGGTTTAAATCTGCAAACGGATGGATGGACAGTTTTAATGGCCGTTGTAAGGGAGTGAAAAGTGTAGCATAAATTTCGGGCACCTTTTGCGTAGACCGGCCAATTCCGAATTTTTCCGGAACATCCGGACCGGGTTGCCGGTTTTCTTTTAATTTATTTGTCTGGTGCAGATCCCGGGCTGTTGTGCTGCGTCTACTGATTGATTTAAACCGATACATCTATTGTGCTGTCCTTTGGAAATATCTATGAGACTGAAACAAATGTTTAGTAGTGTAAATTATTTTTATCATTTGTTTACTTATCCTAAGTCTTGGGCTAATTGACCGATTTACTTTGACCTACAAAATTCAATTTGAAGTATTATAATGTGTTTTTTTTGCAAAGTAATTTATCCACGCAAATATCCGACGCATCTAGTCTGCTGTATCGGTCTATATACAGACTGACACACAATGTGACATAAATTATTTTTTATACGTATTACATAAGTTTTGAGCACCAGTTAAGAGTGAATATTATTGAACTGATTTAGTCATTAGACACTCAAAGTCCATAAAATATTAAAAAAATAATGGAGAATCAAAAATGTTATTGTACTGTCGTAAAGGTTATTCCTATTTCCAAAATACAAAAACCAATTTAAACACAAACAGCTACCGAAAACAACAATCAACTTCCAATAAAATCCGACCAATCAAAACGGTGAACACGAAAGGGCTTCAACGAGAAAAAATAAAGAGGCTTTATCTGACTCGTGAAGGCTGGAACGGCGCCACCAGCTGGGGTGGCGAGATTTATTTCACGACAGCACTCGTTATGGCACCGAAGGGACGATTGTTCGGAATGCAGCCTGCAACGCCAACTAATTCAGGCTTGGGTTGTGAGTCTTTCATGTTTCTATTCTTTAATGTGCATATTTAGGATCCCCCACATACACTTATGTTAAAAAAATACCTACCAAAAAGTATTAAATTAGTGACTAGGCGGATGTCACTTGCTCTTTTATGAATAGTTACTAAACCTCAACCTAGTAGAGTAAATTTAGCTTTTTCAAGCAAATGGCAAATTAAAAATATGAGATTGTACATAATAATATAATAGTTTACGTATAGGTAGAAATTGCAAGGGCAGGTAAATGAAGTTAATTTTTAATTAAATATTAAATACCGGGTGAAATCGTGAAAGTTTCAGATACATACGTTTACTAGATAGTAGGATTTTTCTGTAAAGTTCGTCAAGGTAGAGTTGTCAGTTATTCTGCTGCCAAACAGTAGTGCGCAATGACTACTGTATTTACTAGATAGATAGACTATGAGTTACTAGTTGCGCCCCGCGGTTACAACCACGAATAAAAAGTATCTGTATTAATCCAGCATGTAAATTATCTGCTGTTTTCATCAAAATTGGTTCACAGGTTACGGATATTACTTCAAAAAACTGTCACTGTGTTGGTAAAGATGCATGACTGATGAATGGATGATTCATAGAAATATCTTCTTCATATATATGACAATCAATCACAAAAAAATGAATCTCTATTTCCCTTGGTCATCACATCACGCTTGAATGGATGGAACATTTTCGCTTATTCTTTTTTTTGTTGGGTTTATTATTGTTAGAAGGTTCTTATTAAAGAAAAAATTAAAGGTAGAAAGTTCAGTAAAAAATTGGAAAATGTTCACCACGCGGGTGAATTATTATTACGAAACACCTATTTCATAAAAAATGACGATTTCATAGGTAAAGACTATTTTATTAGTAGGATGCTAGAAAACCAGACATAATTTAGGTCAAAACTACAGCATTGAATCAAATTTAAAGTAGCTGATACACTGATATTACTGTAAAAATTTCAAATCAAATTGCGTTAGTAACAATAAATATTAACCAAGAATCTGTAAATTTCTTATCGATTTTTACCGTATTTCAAAGGCAAAGCAAAAACACTTTTATAATTGCTTTTGGACATCGGGTTGTAGTAAATGATGGCGCGTTAGCCCCCTTTACTGAATAAACCTTGTGTAGCAGATATATATATTTGTTTCATGCTTTGTTTCTCTGTATTGACTTTGAAATTAGTAACGATAAAAATCTATTCGACTGTTACGCAGTACTTATTAGAGTTTAATTGTCAATTCCGCGGTTAGCTAATAAACGAGTAAAAGTATAATTATTACATCGGGTCCACTTTATGGCTTATAAAACATTTTATCTTTATTTTAATATTTTTCTTCGTTCGCCGACTGCAGAATGTAATTAAATTCCAAAAGATTTATTTCGCGTCAAATTCTGAGACCGTCACTTAACTTTCATTTAACGTTTCATCTATTTCATTTTAAAGGCTATTAATCATTGATCTTAATAACTTTTGTAAGTCAATGTGAAAAGGTTATATTCAGAACTCACTAAATTTTTCACGCGATGTTAAGGTAGGCTGTATTTACAAATACTAACTAAGAAATTTTTGCATACGTGGTAATAATTAGTATTATGTATAAAGTTTTAATTGTGTGATATTCTTGCGTTTGATCACTGTTTCACCTGATAGTAAGTGACAATGCTGCCTAGGACATAACACGTTTGCCTAAAAGATATTTGTTCACTCTAGATTTGAAGACTTCGAGGTTATGATTTTCGGGAAATATGGACGCCAGTAAAACGTTCCACTTTTTGGTAGTTTGCATGATAAATGTGGAGGCAAATCGCTTTGTTCGCACATGTGGAATTTTAACCATTACTTTCGTTTCATTACATCATTAAATTAGCACTTGGTAATTTTTAAACTTATTTATGAGCTAATCTAATCTTCTAAATATATATAACTCAAAGGTGACTGACTGATTGGCTGACTGACATAATGATCTATCAACGCACAGCCCAAACCACTGAACGGATCGGGCTGAAATTTGGCATGCAGGTAGATGTTATGACGCAGGCATCCGTTAAGAAAGGATTTTTCGAAATTCTACCCTTAAGAGGGTGAAATGGGTGGTTGAATTATTTTCCCATAAGCCACGCCGCGGGCGAAGCTGCGGCCAGAAGTTCGTATTAAATATGAGGTAACCCGGCCTTAGGAACAGATGGTAAGTGATTGTGATCACCATCGCTTTTTTAACGTAATTGGTGATACTAGGAATTGACGATGTGATGCCGACATGTAATATTAATAACTACCATATTATCATTTCTACTTTTCTACTTCTAATTATAAAAATTACACAAAAACCTTTTCCACTGTACGGAAGATTTACAATTCTTATCAAAACATGCTGTTTATTTTTTCCTCCCACCCTCTTTCACTGTGATCAAAAGACGTAAACCGTTAACTCAAATTTATTCCCGCCACATAAATAACTATTTCACTGTGCATTACGAAATGAGGTCCCGATAATATACTAGACGTGTAAATAAATTTTATAGTCTAAGATAAAACCCATTACCACGGGTTTACGAGTGCCACTCGTCTAATGACTGAGTTATGCAAGGAAGGGGAGGGCACTTCTCCCATGCTTTCTTGATGTACTACAACCCATTGCTGTGTAAATGGGAGATGATAGGAACTATCTGGGTCCTAGGCTTCAGTCACGCTTGATTTAGTCGCCATATAAATGTTGCCAATATCTAGAAAGTGTTTATTTCTTACCATATTTTTATTCAAACTTGTTAGACCCTCTAAGAGCCGTGTCATTACATAAATGAGACCGTCTAATAGCCGTTTCATGAATGAGTAAGTTAATCGTTCTTAGAAATAGACATATTATAGTAGTTATTTGGTAGTTACTACCACTATAGTATGTCTATTATCTATTTCTCTTCTTCTCTTCACCATTAATGGTTAGAAATAGGTGCGTTAAGGAGAGGCCTTGTCTAACAGCGGACTACAGTAGACTGATGATATTAACAGCTGTTGATAAAGTAAGTACAAATATTTTGTGAGTAAACTTTAACTAAATAAAGCACCGAATAATAATGTATGTATCCATTTATGTATACCACAGCAATGCATAGTAAGGATAAAAAAAACCCAGCAGAGAACTTTTCATAGTAATTCTTTGAACATTTTACATAATTTATAATAAAAAACCTTACTTCGACCCAGCTCAAAGAAAAATGGTATTTATGTACTGGATAATCATCTTGTTTTTACCTATATAACACTACAAGAAAAGCAATTTTGACATTGTTTTCAGTCTCAGCTCATTTCCCGAGGAGCGGCCTTCAAGTAATGCCTACGACCCTTAAGCATTTTCCGCTCAAACTTATTTTCAAAGAACATCTAGCAACAGCACTTCTGTTCCGAAAATCGCATAAATTAAATGCTCCACCAACAAATTTATCTTTTCCCGCCATCGGAATACTAATACGCGACCCTCGAATAGGGATGTGATGAAGTGGGTCTAAATGTGTGTGTTATCGATAGATTTTTTATGGTTTGCTATTAACTCTAAACATTGTAATATTCGAGCGAGTATGATCGTAATAGTAGAACGATTTTTTTGATAATGCGTACATAATTAAATATTATGTATAATTACGTACATTAACAACACTATTAATAACACCGCCACTAAAACCGCGCTAGTGAGTAAATAAATATCTAGTAGTACGTACTACCGTGGTTCGGCTGCCGCAGCGCAGCGGCACGGGGTTGGGCACGAGGGCAGGTTTATTATATGATAAAATTTTAATGCCTACTTAAAATACCTATACGAAAATCGTACTACGATACGTACTAGGTACACAACATGCCAAATATATAACCATGTAGGCAAAACTACTATAAGAATTTAATGAAATATCGATATTATATCCAGTTATCGATAATTCTTGTATTCTCCTTAGTTGAAACCGTCTATCCATCGTAGGCCTTCGCATCAATAAAATTAACATTGTAATCCACTTACTGTTGGAAAAAATTACAAGTAAAAAGTGTGGTTTTCTGGGTGGCATAATCTTTGTGAGGGTCTTTAGAGGAAGGTAGGCTAAATACTGTGTGTATTCATTTTTTAAATGATTTGCTTAAAAGATATATATCTTTTTATTTAACTTTTGGCATTTTATGTTTGTTCTTCAGTCTCTTTTGAAAGTTTTAATTCAATGAATCTTAATCAAATTATTTTGTATTATGGATATGTCAAGAGCTAAGCTTGGAAGCCTCATTTTTTAAAGTAAATTTAGAATATGGCGAACTTAAAATAGGTCCTTTGACAAGAATAACAACGGACACTTAAACTTAACCATACATTTAGACATTAATCAATTTAATCTCAAAAAATCCAAGGAAATATTTTTGGTTTTACGTCAGCCTTCTGATTAAATAAAGTTTTGACAGTAATTTGAAATAAGTAAATCTCATTACCAACCACAACCCCAAGATAATTAAGTTAACCGACGTTTAGTTGATATAAAATGCATTTTAGGTTCAAAATGACGTGCTCGGCGATCTAATGCCATGTGCAATAATGCAGGATGTCTGCTAATGAGTTCCACCTCGATTTGAGCCGCAAATTGGATTATAATGTTAATATCACCATTTCTACGGGGTTGGCTCTCGGTGGGGAACAATTTTGGCGTAGTTTGTAGACTGAGACAGTAATGAAGCTAAGCTTTTTCACGGAATTCATTTTCATAGAAACATCTAAGAAATTTGTTAGGTATACAACAAAAATCAAGGTATGCATATTTTCATTTGAAAAAGCAGAGAAATGAATTGACAGTTCAAATATGCGTTTACAAAAATTATTGCCACTCCTTTATTACATTAAATTACACGAGCCCTAAAGAGTTTTGACTCATTATAATTGAGATAGAGTTTTTCGTTAGACCAATTGATTCCTTGCTCTAGAATTTAAAATTAGATCAGACTATGTGGAACATTATGGTTACTTACAGATGATTAAGAATTAATTAGTTACAATTGCCGTACTTATAATAGAATTGATTTAATAATAAAAAATGCAGTATGTGTTTTTGGTATCTAAGAAATATCTTAGACTAAACAAAACTAATGAGTTTTGCTAAATTTCAGCACGGTTTAGTGATTGAGTCGTCAACCTCAACTTTGATTTCTGTGATAATAGGACAGTAGCGTAAGCTCTAGTACTGTCTTAAATGAACGCTGTGATTTCGGGACGTCTCAGGGCGGCTGGGCGTCTATTATCCTCATTATCCTCATTTCAATAAGAAATAAATTACGATTTCTTATTACGTTTCCATTATGCGGGGAAATTTATCAAGTTTCATTCAACGGTGCGTGTTATAACTGATTTTAATGAAAATCTTATCTATTACGCTTGTCTCTGCTGGGTAATTGTTTTTAAAATGTATGTGCTTTAAGGTTTTTGCATATAATATCAATGGAATCAGATTTTTAAAATCGGTCTTCATTCGTCAGAATCTGGTACTTTTTCGAACAGGCTTTTATTATCTTAGTAATAGGTACTTTAATATTCTACATATTAAGCGCTTAAATTTGGTAGCACAAAAGCGACATGCAGTCGAAAACCAGGGAATTCTGGACACCAAAGAGATTTACAATCTACAGTTAATGTCCAGCAGCAACGAGATACAATTTTACTTCCGCGAGCGATATTTACAAAGCAATGTTACCGGACCGACGATATATTTTGCTAATGTTTTTTGGCCAGCCTTTACCAAGTTCTGCTCTGCGCCATAAACTTTTTGTTCTGTCGACTGCAGCCAGACTTAATAACTTTATTGCTTGTAGAACATGCCGTTCTTATTTTCAATTTAAAATAGAACTACCCCCTTTACCCCATTTTGAGAGTAATTACCCGAACCGGGGAACTGCAACAGAATGTTCAAGACTCTACCGGAAATTAAGTCAATGTAAATTGAATTGGATTATGTGTACCTTGCTCTCTGGGGCTTTATTTCTAATTCTTCGAGTAAAGGCTTACGTTGATGAGTTTTTATTTGAATGTTTCCGGTTAAATGGCCGGGAGTAAAATTGTGACGGTTCAAAAGTTGCAAGCGGATAACGATGTTAAATATTGGCAAAATATAAGCTTGTGTATAATTCTTTGAACATCTACGAATTTTGTCATTCGTGAATATTTCTTATAAAATATAAGGATCCAACTTATACCTGACTTTTCTTTTGTTTCTAATCATAAACTAAAAATTGATACATTGTAGTTATTAATTGAGTACTTAATTAAGAATATTTTTTTAATATCCAAATAATTATATGTGAATAAATCATACAGCGCTATCTAGCCCCTAACTAAGCAGCAAAGCCTAAATACCTATCAAGATACTTAGAGATTGCACACTATATGTCATATATAACATATTAATTAGTAAAAATTGCCATCAAAATAACAATGAAATCAATAAAATCTCGTCGAGTGAAATGTATAAGAAAACCATAAGTTTTTCAATTTCAAGTGAAAACGTGAAAATAGTCGGAGGCTAGTCGCCGACACAGACCATGCATGACAGCAAAATTCCATCAGGAACATGCATTAATAAGCCAAAACTAAAATTTACCGCATCACCTCAAGCGGCTATTTCATTACGTGCCGCTAGGCTTTGGTAGCTAAAACCATGTTCATATCATGTTGGATGGATTGATCAAAGATTATACATCTTATTCTTATATATTTCGGATATTTTCTTCCGCTCTGTATAACTGGATGACTTGCAAGTATGACTTGTGAGATTAAGACAAGCCCAGATCAATAATTTTAACTCAAAAAATTTGCTTATAAACAGACAGTAATACGACTGTAATTAGTAAGATCTTTAATAGATTATATCGAGATGATTAAATATTATTTACTAGGTGGTAGGACTTTTCTGCAAAGTTCGTCTAGGTGGTACCACCGCTTTGCCAGTTATTCTACCGCCAAGCAGTAGTGTGCAAGCGCTACTGTATTCCGGTTTGAAGGGCACTGTGGCTAGTGAAATTACTGGGCAATTGAGACTTTATGATCTGATCTCACAGTCGAGTAATTTTATTACCAGACTGTGATGATGTCTCAGGATGACATGCGCAGTGCAGTGTCGCTCGAAACTATATGTTTTGGGGTTCCAAGTAATACTGTTCTGTTATGGGCAGCCGTGTCGCTTAACTTCAGGTAAACGACTAGCTCGCCACATCATTCACTAACATAAAAAAAATCGACATTGGGTTAGGGATTTAATTCAGAAATGTCAGCTGATATCTGCAATTTATCATCAGATCATACGTTCCCACTGCTTGGACATGAGAGCTTCCTAGAGAGAGGACTTTTAGGTCATAATCCGAGCAAAATGCAGGTTGTGGTGGATGACAAAATCATGCCCTCGAAGTGTAATTACGAATACAAAAGAAAAAATGCTTATTGACATAAATATTATTACATTATGTTAATGAATCCATAGATTCCCAAACTAGTATTTAAACTGTATTTCAGAAACCAGTAACTTCTGCCAATGTCTTAAATTAAGCCACAAAAAAAACAAGTGAAATGGTAAAATCTAGAAAGAAAAAACTTATGGTATAGGAAAAAATAATTTAATTTATACTACTACATTCATCGGTATCCACGTAAAGGGTGTGTTTGTGTGTGTGTGAATTCATGGACATGCAGGTTCCTTCACGATGTTTTTATTCACTTTAGTAAGCGTAAGTGCAAATTCTGCACTAAGCTCGTAAAGTTGTGTCAGGACCGAGTGAAATTCTAATACATAGTGCATTTAGGATTGGGCACCCATCCCATAACAGGACCACCCTAAAATTCTGACACCACTTGTCTACATAAAGGAAGGATTTAAATTGAAAGCAAAACATTATTATTTTTACATCCAACACACTGTAAACAAGCCCTTATAATGACTAGTACAAAGTAAGGCAAGTTTTGAACGGACGTGACACGCGCTAGCCTTTGACCTGAAAATTAGCACAGCTAATGAGAAAACCACTTTATTTATTCTGCGCAGAAAAGTGTTTTCCATAGGCTTTGTCTGAAGTGGCTGAGTAACATATGTCCATCTGCACTAAATTTTGACAGTTCTTAAGTTCGCACTTATCTCTATATACGTTCTAGAGCTATAAGTATGAATGTACAGCTCTCTCTCTCTTCTTCTCCCCTCTCTCTCCCTCTCTCTCATCTCTCTCTGCCCTTTCACCCTCCCTCTCTCTCTCTATCTATCTCCCATTTAATATCTTCTAATTTAATTTTAGTTACTTATAATTACACATATTAGTACATATTTAATATATATAGTGCCATAGCAAGTCAGGTTTTATTTTTTAAAAATCATTAAAAATTTAGGTTTGTACCTACATTTGTATTTTTTTTGTTCATAATACACTAATTGTAACTTGATTAGATTTTCAAACGACAAAAAGTGTCTTTTTTTGCAAAAAAACTGAACGTGCAGGCACTTAATTACGGTAAAGAACCGGTAGAGCAACCTACTCTACCGATATTGAAGTGGTATCAATTTGCATGCTCTACAATCCAAAGGGTTTCAAGAGCTGTCCCTTTGAAACAATCCTTTTTGCTACTTGAATTAATTTTCATTAGGTATTGCCCTGAATGGGCAGTTGTGAATTTAGTTGTTTTGCTTTAATAATTGGGATATAGAACATCTAGAAATATACATACAATATAACACTTATAATTTATTAATTTGTCATAAGATAAATTCTCAATATAATTATAAATAATAGTTAGTAATAATCATAATGAAATAATAGTACAAACATTAATTTTTAACATCATCTGAACATCTTTTTTTGTTATGATTCCATACTTTTGTTATGTATTTAGCCAGTGTCAAGTAATTGATATCCAGTAATTAACGAATAGAATACCACCAGCATTTGTGGACATTTCACACAGCACCATCTAGCCCTTAAGTAAGTAAACTTGTACTATAGGAAACAGATAACTGATATAATACTTAGATTCTTTTTGTTTGTAAATAGAATACAATATAATATCCAGACAAAACAAACATCAAATCATCACACAAATGTGTGTCCTGGGTGGAAATCGAACCCCACAACCTACAGTTTGAAAGGCATAGCCACTACCAACTGAGCTATCAGGCCAGTATAATGTAGTATAACCAATACAATGACATATTCACACAACCAGATTTAAATACATATTCACAAAATAGGATCAATTCATCGAAGAACTGTTCTACTTTATAGCAATACCGTCTAGTAATCTTATTACTAGATTGTGCTGATGTCTCAGGATGACGTGCGCAGTGCAGTGTCACGCGAAACTCTACACTTGAGAGTTCCGGGTGACACTTCAATTAAATGGGCAGCCGTGTCGCTTAACGTCAGGCGAGCGGTTACTTAGTCGTCACGTCATTTTTTAACATAACAAAAAAACAAAAACAAATGAAAGTGATACCTGCAATACCTCAGATGAACAGTATAACATCCACAATAGCAAATATATTCACATCATGCCAAATAGTACGATTTCGCCATACATCAAGCAAAGAATGCTGCCAACATTCGTCAAACAAATCCATTGCGGAATTTGAGCGAAATAGTGTCAAAATATTTAGGGTCCCGCTACAATGCCAGCGAATAGGGCGAGCGAAAGAGGGTAGTAAGTAATTATTATTTTAATTCACAGAGCTATGTTATGTCTCGAATGCCAGAGTTAAGTGAGTGGGCGGATTTTAATAGTTAAGCCTGTCTTTTATAATAGGGACTGACATTTCTCGGAACGAAAAGAGACCTCGGTTGAGAGATGATGCTTTATTTTATAAAAAAAAAGCTACAAAATAACATAAACGTTCAACAAAATAAGCTTTAATATTCTAGTTGTTTAAAGACATTTGTTATTTAGTACTTTGGTAGATATTTGTAATAAAACAATATTTAATATATGTAATTTGACAACTTTTATGGTGTCGTGGTTGAGCAGGTTGGCTCATAGGTCGCAGGTTCGATTCCCGCGACGGGACAAGTATTTGTGCAAAACAAAGACGCAAATACTTGTTGTATGTCTAGGTGTTGTGGAACCATGATCCTCGTAGTTCCTGGGTCCTAGACATAGGGAATCCTAGTTAGGGTCTAGGGTCTATGTTTGTGATCGTAGAGTGAAATGTAGCTAGAGGATGAACTAGTTGTTTGAGACTAATAATAAACTTTTTTTTAAAATTAAGACTAGTAATATAATAGTAATAAAGACTCATAATAATATGCTGGCTAAATTTTTTTTTTTCAGGATCATATTGATCCATTTTTCAATTCATCATTACTTTCATCCAATTCCAAAACGTATAGCCCATATGTATATACATTCAATTCCAGAAGTTTTGCAGTAAAGTAAAACCGCTACAACTTAAGCCTCAATCAACGAATGACAATGTTTGAAAGCACATACCCATATTAGCAACCGCCGCTATGCTGCATTTGAAATGTGTATCAACTTGACAGCAGTTATTTTAGGATGTGAACTGAATTCGAACTTGAATTTAATGATTTAATCATGCACTGTCACTATTATTAATAATTTCGATGCAAACCAAAGCACACGATCCAAATATATATTGGAGTTGGGTGACTTTGAGTTGTTTATATAAAATGCAAGATTTTAGATATCATAAAAAATAATGAACAGAAGCCATGGATTTAAAAAAATCACCACTTCTTAGGTTCGTGACAACGTTTCAATAAGTTTAAAAATCAAAACCAACATCGTAATTAGTGGAGGTTATAAAAGTGGCAGCAGTTATGAATGAAAAAACTGAAGACTTGAGTTTAGTGGCCAGCCTTAGGAGATGTCTAAGACTAGCTGGAGTGGGTTAAGGCAACTTTTGAGGTAGTGGTCGCAGAAATTCTCTTAATCCGCTTTTACGGCACCCACGATAAAGATACGGGGTGTTCCTATTCACACACCACCAGGACCACACGTCTCATTTTTTAAACCAACCATATTAATTTTATGTATTTGGTAATAAATAATAGATAGATAGATAGATAGAAAATGCTTTATTGCACAAATAACAAATATAGGTACAAAGGCGAACTTAATGCTAGAGAGCATTATCTTCCAGCTAACCTGGGTGTAACATGGATATTTTAAATAAAATAAATGCGTTCTAAATTTTGAATTTTAATGTAAATGTAAACTCAAGTGCCTATTTATTTACATAATATTTCAAACTAGAATAATGTTATATATTATTGTGGAAATTTCACACAGCTTTAGCTAAACTAAGCAAAACTTGTACTATGGGAACCAGATAACTGATATAATACATATATATTTTTGGTTTGTAAATATATACATATAATACAATATAACACACAGACACATAACAAACATCAATATCGACAACGTTTTCATGAACCACAGAAGTGATGATTTTTCTTAATCCATGGTTTCTGTTGTTTTTTCTTATGATATCTAAAAACTTGCATTTTGTATAGACTACTCAAAATCACTCAAATCCAATATATCATGTTCATCACACAAATGTTTATCCTGGATGGAAATCGAAACACAACCGTTCAGAAGGCAGAGATACTACCAACTGAGATATTAGGCAAGTCGAATGACGACTTGCTTTTCTAGATAAGAAGGGACCTATGCTTTACGACATATTGAAATGCGAACCACGTAAAAGCTTTAAAATAAATTACCGCATCACTAATTCACGATTGCACCCGACTTAGCTGCCAGGTACTCCATTTGCGTAAGTTCAAACACAGCTATATGGTTTTAAACATGAATTTATGCGCTTCAACCTGGCTATTTGAAAAATATAAAATGCAAACGAGGAACGCTAAAAGCTTAACTTAATGTGAATTTCATAAACATGTAGAAATGTTTGCCATTAAAGCATTAGCGCGTTGCGTTGGCATGGAACGCGTAGTGTTGGGATGATAAAAATTTGATAAAAAAAGTATTAGATACTATTTTTTTTAACATTTTGGCTTCACACTTTTGTGTATTTAGCCAGTGTCAAGTAATTGATAATTTATCAAGTTAATGATATTTCACGCAAATATGTGTCAGTCAAAGTCATACTCCTACTAAAGTGGTGGCAACTTTACTTGAAGCTTCTATGGAGTTTTGGAAACAACACGAAAAGAAACGTTTCACCATCATTATACCATTTTCCCACACTCACGCCTGTAATCCAGCACTTAACGAATAGAATGCCACCAATTTTATGCATTAACGCTGAAAATAACACAAGTTTTGCAAAATAATACAATGCGGTGACGCAATCTGTTTCGCTTTCCCGCCAAAACTCAGATACTAACTTTGACGGTGTGAAAGATTTTCACATTTCATTTTTTGACGTTCACACCACAATGCACATTGCATAGGTCTCCCTTAGAGATAGCAACTATGAATGGCAACTAAAGAGTTTGGAGGATATATTTATTACCGTTATTATGATGTAAAATCCAAACTACTGGACCGATATTGATAAATTTTGGTGGATTTTTTATAAATTACCTCTATAAATAAAATTACGAATCGTTGTATAAATGATGGAGTTCTGAGGTAACAAACACAAAAAATACAATTCAATTGAGTACCTACACTTTTTTTTAGTGGAAAATATTAATTTTACAATAAAGTTTTATTTTAATAATAGGTCTTTACCTATGAAATTGCCGTATTGCAGTACAGACTTTTTCAAACAAAAAAAAGTTTTGATTGGCTATGAATTCTAAATTCAAATTAATTTTGTTTTAAAAATATGACATTCTATTTACAATATATGTCTTTAGTTTATTGATTAGCGTTGTATTTTCATTACATTTCAACATTTTTCCTCATAATGGATACCTTGAAATTTCGTGTAATTATGGAATATGAGTTCCGTCGTGGCACCAACGCGGCACAAACGACACGTAACATCAACGACGTTTACGGAGAGAACTGTACAAACGAACATACAACCCGTTATTAGTTTGCTCGGTTCCGTTCTGGGAATTTTGACTTGAAAAATGAACCTCGTGGTCGTCCGGAAACTTTGGTCAACAATGATGAATTAAAGGCGATTGTGGAAGCTGATGAATCTCAATCTACAGCTGAGCTGGCAGCAGCTTTTGACGTTAGCATCAAAACAATATTGGTCCATTTGCGACAGATTGGCAAAATAAAAAAGCTTGATAGATGGGTGCCCCACGAACTTAACGATCGCCAGCGCAACGTACGCGTCGAGACTTGCCTTGCGCTGCTTAACAGGCACAGAAATGAAGGGATTTTGAACCGAATTGTTACGTGCGACGAAAAATGGATTCTTTTTGACAATCGAAAGCGCTCAGCAAGTTGGTTAGATCCTGTTTCGGTACCAAAGCAATGTGCAAAACGAAAAATGACCCCTAGAAAGGTGATGGTCACAGTTTGGTGGTCTAGTGCTGGTGTGATTCATCATAGCTTTTTACAAAACGGTGAGAGCATTACTGCAGATGTGTACATTGAAGAACTGACCACAATGATGGCGAAACTCGCACGTCTGCAACCAGCTTTGGTCAATCGGTCGTCTCCACTGCTACTTCACGACAACGCGCGACCCCATACTGCACAACAGACCGTCTCTAAGCTGCATGAGTTGGGTTTGCAAGCTCTCCCTCATCCGCCATACTCACCAGATCTTGCGCCTACCGACTATTACTTTTTCCAAAATTTGGACAACTTTTTAGCGGGAAAAAAATTCAATTCCCGAGAGGCAGTACAAAACGCCTTTGAAGAGTTTGTTGTCTCCCGTCCTGCTGATTTTTTCAAGAAAGGCATCCATAAACTGCCACAGCGTTGGCAAAGATGCATTGATTGCAGGGGTGATTACTTTGAATAAAAGAAATAAATAAGTTCGAAAAAAAAAATACTTCAACTTTTTTCAAACAAAACGGCAATTTCATAGGTAAAGACCTAATAGATACATAAAACAGGAAACAATAAAATCAAAATTTAATCCAGCAAATCACAGCCAGTAGGCAACGTGCTCAATATGTTGGCAGTATTGCCATGTTGAATGGCAAACCTTATTCTTTGGCTAAAGTAGAAGTAGAGCATTTGGAAGCTTCGTTATGGGTACATTTTACTAAATACAATTTTAATCAAAAATGTTGCACATGTACAAAAGTTGCAGCATTGCAAATCAATAGAATTATTCATTCACCATTGTTCTAGTCTGGTTATGATACGCGCTGAATATAAAAATACTACTACTTCTACTACTAGTTGCGCCCTGCTAGTTGGTTTATAATATTAATAATAATAATAATAAATAATTGTGGTCATTTTACACAGCACCATCTAGCCCCAAACTAAGGAAAGCTTAAAGCGTTAATAAACTTTTTTGTTAGTAAATACATAAATATTTTTGGATTGTAAATATATACATAAAATACAATATAACACCCAGACACGGAACAAACATCGATGTAAATGACACAAATGTTTGTCCTGAGTAGGAATCGAATCCACAACCTACAATTCAGAAGGCAGGGCTACCTGCCAACTGAGCTATCAGGCGGTCCATATTAGTAAGGATTTAAACGCCTCTAAGTTTACTATTACAGTGGCAGTGGTAATGAGAATATTTCACACACAACTCCATCAGTCGTGAAGTGGTTTCAGACCGAGCGTCGGCGGTTGTGGAGGAATGCAATCTGTCGAGCTATGCGCATAGTTGAATTAAATTTAAGCCCTCACAGCGAGGAATATCCTTTATACATTGCCAACTTAATTTACTGAAATAAATAATTAAATAACGCCTAACGATCACATACATAGATCTATACTATCTAGGATTCGCTGTGTTTAGAGACCCAGGAATTACGAAGACCACGGTCCCACAACACCTAGACTCAGAACAAGTATTTGCGCATTTTTTCTGTGCACAAATACTTGTCCTGCGTCTGGAATCTAACCCGCTGCCTCCGGGTTATGAGCTGACCTGCTCAACCACCACACCACAGAGGCTGCCAATAAATGTAGTAAGTATATGAATCGATTTGCAGTGGGCACAGTCATAATAAAAATGTGTAAATAAAAAATAAAAAATTAAACTGTGTTGAACAGTTTTTAAGGTTTTTCTCACTACATTATTAAACCAGCGCCAGGAGTCCTCGATCAGACGCAAGTACTCATCACACTAATATAATAAAGGCGAAAGTTTGTATGTGTGTATGTGTGTATGTTTGTTACTCCTCCATGCTCAAACGGCTGATTGGATTTGGATGAAATTCGGTACCAAGACAGCTTATATACTGGATTAACATATAGGCTACATTTTATCCCGGAAAAGTGAAATTTTCTCGTGGGAAGGGTAAATAATTAAAATACTTTTTATCCGCGGGGTGCAACTAGTAGATAATATACTTGGTTTAAGTTGTCATCGTGAATTAACGAAATTTGTAGTTATATATATTTTAAAGGCGATATTTGATTGGATGGTTTTAATAATACCGCCGCTTTGCTAGTTATTCTGCCACTAAGTAGTACTGCGCAAGGGCACTGCAGCTATTACCGACCAAATAAGACTTTACCTAATCTCACATTCTAGTAATATTATTACCTAGACTGCGCTGATGTCTCAGGATGACGTGCGCAGTGCACTCGAAACTTTAAAGTATAAACAACTGATATAGGCAACTGATATGGGCAGCCGTGTCGCTTAACATCAGGCAAACGATTAGCTCGTCATGTCACACCTAAAAAAATGTAATATATTTTATTAAAATTTATATCCGTGATGTTTATACTTTTAAAGCTATTATTTACTAACGCCACAAATCCACGAAAATACAGACGACTGAATTTTGGCTTATTAAAGAAAAAACCAAAAGTTTAAACTATACATTTCTCAAGCTTTTAAAAATAAGTACCTTTAATACAAAATACCTTGTTAGAACAAAATTAAGTGGATGACCAAAGTTAGTTAGCCAAACAAAGGTCACCGCTTTATTTGTTTTTAATTACTAGTTTTGTTTGGGCTCACGTTGGGCTTAATATTTGTTAATTCACAACCAATCAGAATCAGAAACCTAATTTTAAACAGCGAATGAATTGGATATTAATTTATTTAGCCTGTACTTTAAAGTTAGTAATCAAATAATTTACGCAGTCTATTTTGGTTTACAAATGAGAAAGTAACCAGACCCAGATCACTGTAATCTCTAAACCCAAACGCATACGTGCAAGTTTCTTACAAGTTAGCTCCTTGCTTTGATCGTAACATAAATTCATTAAACTACTCCAGTGCTATTAACGATGATTATAGCACCGGAAGAGGTCTAGGGTGGAGGAAGGCCCGACTGCGGCGGCTTCATTTCCCCTATTTGCAATTCAAAAATTCACTCTCCCTACCAACCTATTCGTCTAAAATCTTCCCTCTTTATCACACGTTAAAACTTTCAACGCAACTGTTCCTTTCTGCGGCCATTTTTTAATAAAAACATTTTGAAACACCTCCAGAAATTTAGATATACATACAACTGTAGGAACATGCGTGGAAACGACGAACAGAGTCCGTGCAGTTTATTCCGAAAGGATTAGCCATAAATAGTTCTCCTCATTACAATTTCATGAAGGTGCCCTCTAGTTGTGGAATTTATGCTGCGAAAAGTTTGAGCTTTACTGAATAAAAGATACCTATTTGGCAGTTACACTGGCCCGGCGCCAGGCGACACTTCACGGCCGAGTTAAACTTATTACTTCTAAGATGAGGTCAACTTGAATCCATGTGTGAATGGTGTGAAGTATGTAGAAAAAGAAATTTGGCGTTTTTCGCATTATATTTCTCCAAGTTGTTATTTGATAAAACTCGCAATCAATATTGAGGATTTATGTTAATAAGTGACGTGACGTCATTCATCTGATGTAAACGTCACTGTTGCGCATTACAATGTAGTGCCACCCGGTACTCTAAAATATAAAGTTTCACGTGATACTGCATTGCGCATATAACGCTGAGATATCAGTAGAGTCTAGTGATAATAATAAGATTACTAGACTGTGAGATCAGGTCATTAGTAGGTCGGCTCATAACGCGGAGGTGGTGGATCCGATTCCGGCGGCAGGACAAGAATTACACGAAAAAAAAGCGCAAATACTTGTTTTGTATCTGGGTGCTGTGAGTTCATAAAATAGACGCAGAAATTATTAAAGAAAAATACTGCCGCTTATTTACTAAGTGTCACGGGCAGAAAAAATAAATATTTATATATACTTTTTTTTTATTTTTCATCCCTGCCTTTAGTGGTATTATCCTTTATCATGCGGTGGATGCGTCTTCTCGCAATAAAATGCAGTTTATGCAGCAGGAGCAATATATGACTTACACAAACAATTTTTGTAAGATTTTTATCCCATTCACATAAACACTTCTATCTCAAATTACACCGCAAGCGAACCTACGAATAGGCAGCAAAACAACACAACACTTTACACCACAAAACATTCGGGAACCCTCGATAATTACGAAATTATCACAACTGCGGTAATATATTAACGAGTAGATAACCGAGGGTAAGATAAATATGTTGGTATCACACAGCAAACATATATAAACGCAGATATTATACGTTGTAGGTATATACTATACCTTCTCATATATAGGCGAGTCGGACCGCGCCGCCGGCGTTCGCACTCTGACGTTTTTGGCAGAGTTGATATCGCTTACTTCCGTTATCAGCGAATGATTCTCTTATTTTATGCTAACATTGGAAAATTGTGTATATCCTCTTGAGATGGCATTATGAATTTTCCTCTACTAGCTAATAATATGGAGAACATGTAGGGAACTCCTCTTAGTTACTGGGCTATAAAGAATTCTAGTTAGGGTCTAGGATCTAGTATGTATGCGATTGTTGGGCAATATTTATTATTAATTAATTTATTATATTTACATATTAATAATCTTGCAGCGCCTCGCATCTGTATCACTTGCGTTAATGATTTCTCGGGATAAAATTGTTTTTTTGTTATTTTAGGTCATATAGGACCTTCATTAAGATCTCAATACGTTAAAAAAAGAGCAAACTTAATCGGCCTTACATACATCCTTGCATACTACCAGGGCATTGGAACCTGACACATTCCACTGCTTCAAATTCGTCACCAGACTTTCGTTCTATCAGAGTCATAACTCATGAGAAATATGATACTTTGTAATAAAAACAAGAATTTTCCTCAAACAAAAGACACGGACGAATGAATTTCATATGTGTGCGTAAAGGGCATTACGTGACGTGCCCAAAGAAAAGGTTGCGACATTGCTATGAATTTGAAATAGAGAATTTATGTGAAACGTTGAATGGGTGTTCGAATATCAAAAGCTTTGGGAAAGAATACTTCTTCTATAATTAGGTCTTTTATATTTTGTTGAAGTTTTAGAGAATACTTTTTGTGAGATTTCTGTGATGTTACGTAAAGTACCTATAACGTAGGTTTTCAAGAAAAAGAGTTATGGCCTTTATATATACCTACATCATATTATTGAAGCTGACGTGAGTAGTACTCATAATTACAACTATTACACGGCTAACACTCACGAAATACAGTCTAAAAACTTTCGAAGTACGCGCGTACTCCTTGAGGATGAGCATCTATATTGCCCGAATACCGGTCGAGTTATTCGACTGTATTTCTCGAGTGTTAGCCGTGTAATTGTAAGTTGTACCTACATCATACCATCGTTTATGTAATCGCATAAAACTTTTCTTTTTACGTTTTCATTTATCCCACATCAATTTAATAGGCCAATGTTATTAATAACGGCCATTGTCACTGAATAATTGATATCTTTGTTTTTATCATATTTAAGATACAGGTAACTGAATATTAATTTTTGATAAGAAATAAAATGACATTATTGGATTTATCAATAATCAATATTCCTACCGATCTATATCACATCAACGGCCGGAATACGTCCACTGTTGAACACAGGGTTTCCCCATAAAACTTTGGACTCTTATAAGGAGATTTTTCTAATATCACCACACTTAGCTCGTGGATTGATAATTGCACAAGATTTTAATATACCGAAAAGAATTCTGCTGTCCATTCTTTGGAAGTCTAGATATTCCCTTAGCCGGCTCTTACGGCACTCACTAAGAACCCGGAAAGAAAGAGGATAGTTCTATTTTCACTCCTGTGGGACCACACGGCCCAATACAACGGGAACATATCTATACCTATATCTATATATCTATCACTTCACTAGTCTACTATAAACATAATTATTTAATGATATTCTTATGGAATTTCACTGGCAAATAAACGAAAAGCTATTCGGTCTACTGGGCTTTAAAAAATATAATTATGAACGAGTTTATCTCTCACCAACTCCAATAGAGTTAGCCGGATAAGAAAGAAGTGATAGCAAACTTTATTCAGTCTTAATTTAATTAATTATTGTCCCCTCTTTGGCTGCTGTGTTTCTTTGTTCATTTTATCGATAGGAATCTTTTATTTATGTAAGTTCTTACGTTCTTCGTAGCTTTTCTTGCGGTTCTTTGCTTATTTTGTTTGCAAATGTTCGCGATATTGAATCACCACTTCGAGGAAGAGTGGATTATTTCTTCCACTTTGTGTTTTTACATTTAGAAACATTGGTCTTGAATAATTGAATAGAAATTTAATTTATCTTTTCTAGATAATAATTTATGGGAATTTCAATGTGTTTTATATTTATATATTTTAATTGCCAAAATGTAGGTAACTAGGTAGGTACATCTAAATATATATAACTCAAAGGTGACTGACTGACTGAATCACATAGTGACCTATCAACGCACAGCCCAAACCATTAGACGGATCGGACTGAAATTAGGCATGCAGGTAGATGCTATGACGTAGGCACCCGCTAAGAAAGGATTTTTTGAAATTCTACCCGTAAGAGGGTGAAATGGGTGGTTGAATTATTTTCCCATAGGCCACGCCGCGGGCGAAGCTGCGGGCAGAAACTCATATATAATAGCCAAAGAATATGCATCATATTCGCTTGTTAAAAATGTTATACTTTAAAAAATGTAATAGGTTAAGGGGTCCTTATAACCTGGGTTTTTTTAAAGCCAAGAATGGGCATCTCATGAGCAAGCGTGCTCCACCTTAGACAACTTCGTCACTTACCATCAGGAGAGTTGTTGTCAAACGCATGCCTATTTTTATCATTAAAAAAAACTAATTACCGTAGTATTCACGTTTTATGGTTGTATGATACCAAACATACACAATTCATACAGTCTTTTACTTTATATGTATATATTATTAAAATATGGATAAGTTGTAAAGAATTATACTAATATTAACATTAATAGGATATTTATATTTACGTAACTGCTGTGTTATGTCTATAGCCAAAACTTATATTTTATTTTGCTAAATAGACATTTTGAAAACTTAATAATCAGCGGCTAAGTGTAAGAGTGGAACTCTTTACTAGTGTTTTTGAATAACTGTAATCTGGACATTTTCAAGACGCGAGTGAACTGATTACTTATAGGCAAGCGTGCAACATCGCTGATCTCATTGTCGCTTAAGATGATGACAGCAGTCGAACATAGAACTAATAACGTTTCTTATAAGGTCGCAGTTTGCATAGTAAAAATATGGCGATTACGTTACGTTGCGTGTCGATTTTTCATTTTCAGGTAAAAAAATATTATAAAAGAAATACTTATTGTTACATAAAAATTAGGTTTCTGGATTCATTGAAACATAAGTTATCACAATAATTTATTTAAGCGTGTCCGGGTGTCTTATAATAAAGTAACATATTGTTGGCATTTGAATCTTTTTTAGATGTCAGTTAACGATTTTTTTATAGAATTTTTTTCGTGAACCTGTTTTGGTTTTCACAGTTAGAAAGAAGATGTGACCAATATTAACATGCACTTTTTACAATTTCGTAAATCCTTCTAATATTATAAACGCAAAAGTTTGTACGTATTATGGATGTTTGCTACTTTTCACGCTCAATTATATTATGTTATTATTTATTATATTTGCGGGTGAAACTGCGGGACGCAGCTAGTGAATTAGTTTTAGATATTTTGAGTAAAACATTCACTAAGATCAATTTGGGAGTGTATCAGCCTCTCAACAGCTGGAGAAATGTGGTCAAATGCAAGCCTGTCTAAAATAAATAAAGGAAGTGGAAGGGAGACATGGACGTACAGATGAACATAGTACCTCCTCCTTTTGGACGACGGTTAAAAAATTGTTTCGCCGTCAAAAGTAATGGAAATCACAAAATATTTTTGAATGACGTCTTTATTATAAACGAGTTTTACGATATTACTAAATGAAAGGAGGGTTTATATTAAAAATACTATTCTATTGAATAGGAAGTAAGTATTAAGGCTTTCGCTTTGATTTCAAAAGAATAAAATTACGTAACCAAATATATAAAAGTAGACGTACATATTGCGGGAAAATTTGTTAAACATTTTTAAGAGCCGTCTGCTAATCAGGTTACCTTTGGGCGAGTTCGCTTAATTACATTGTAAAGTAAAATACTTTTTCTTTATTTGAAAACACATTTCATAAAAATATTTACGTAACTGCTGCAGTTTCAATGGTATTAAACTTATGAAATCTTTTTATAATTAATACTGCTGTGCTGCTGTCGCTATTTAATATTATTTATGGTACTTTTAACAAAATTATTTATATACCTGCCTAGTATCTACGTACAGTTCTTTTAATGTGTAAGTAGGTTTATTTTTTTTTTATAACTGAAAGGTCATTTAAAACAAACTTATCACGAGGTAGGCCTTCACTGCATTCTAATTTACTTCAAAAATATTTTGACAAACAAAAATATTCGACAGCCTCTGTGTAAAAAAAATTCACATCGAGAATTAAAAATAACCATGAAACCTACAGGATACAGGTATGCAACTAGGAAAACATAATACTTACTACTACTACTTATTTTATTACTGTTTTACTAGGTGGTAGGACTTTTCAAAGTTCGTCTAGGTAGGTACCACCGCTTTGCCTGTTATTCTGCCGCCAAACAGTAGTGTGCAAGCACTACTGTGTTCCGGTTTGAAGGGCACTGTAGCTAGTGAAATTACTGGGCAAATGAACTGTTCTGTTATGGGCGGCCGTGTCGCTTAACATCAGGTGAACGACTAGCTCATCACATAAAAAAAATACTATATAATATGCTTAAAATAATTTTCCAAATCGGTTGCCAAATGACGGAATTTTTAGGTGCCAAGCCGCTTTGGACGCTTATAGGAAGGTTTTGTTATATTACCATGCTAAGCAGGCGGTTTGAATGACTAACAAAAAAATACAACCAAATTAGTGTAGGACTTATTGCGGTGTACGCGATCTTGGGTGAACGTTGACACCACAGAAGCAGTAGGTACTGTAATAACTAATCGCGTACGAGATGGCGTCTTACAGTCTCTAGTTCCACCTCTGCAGCGTACAGAGCTTTGGTTTTCCATTACAATGTTGGTGCAGAATAACGAGTCAATATTGGTAAAAAAAAACTTGCAAATAGTGGGCTTGTACGTCCTATCCCACTTCTGAGATGAAAGGATCGGATCCTTATCCCAGAAATAGACTGTTTCGTTTACAAGGATTTATTTGATACTTCTTCAACAATATATTTTTACACACTGATTTTTGCCAAAGAGAATGAGTCAAGCAAAATGCATGTTCGATGTCAATTTTGACGTTTACATTTCAGTCATCGTTCTATGTTGCCATTCTTATATATTAAAGATAATACAGATACTTAATTGACTGTTACATGAGACAGACGAGAATTATGGTAACATGGCAATAAGGCCTACATTAGGAACCTCCTCCATTTTCAATCTCGTTTAACAACGAAGCTACATGTTAAGAGCACCACAAATCCGTATATAAACAATCATCCCACCCCGACTTCACCTGAATAATGCGATCATTAAAGGGATCTACACGTGAGAAGTTCATCAGGACGCGAATTAAAGCTCTCTTAAGCACCGACACACACCAATGTTTTATGTAGAGCTTTTAATTAAATTACGTCGCGTGCTTAAAAAGCCGCAAGTTGGAGAACATGTGAGGGGAGAGTTAACGTTCTTTTAAGTACAAAGTTTTATTGGAGCGAGTATGGCTCGGTAACTCGTGCGACGTTAAAACTGATGCCCCTGGTTCAAATCCCACTTGGCCTTGATTCACTCAAATTATGAAAAGAAAGAATAGAAAGGCAGTGGCCATTAATTTTTTTTTTTTTTAATTTATGTGCGGTATTTGCACTCACAATTTCGACAAAGAAAAAAAATCGTGATGAAACAAGCGTGTTCATAAAAATCGACGATATTTGGCATCCTCCAATCCTTATTTTCGTTTTCTTTTATTATGGCCTACCTCTTTTCTTGTAAGAGATGAACATAAGAGTGTTCTAGCACTGCTAAAAAAAAAAAAGTAAGTAAAAAAAAATGTTTTAACAAAGAGCACAGACCCAGGTGTTTGTGACAATGCAGCTAAAAAAACACTGCTGACACATATAATATGTGGACTCATTAACTAGTGCTGATGATTTGCAGCGTTAATAAAAAAAATCTAAATACGTGACTTTTCCTGTTTTCTATGTAACTATAATAATATTTTGATCTAACAAATAAGGTGTCAAGGTTTCTGAAGGTACATTAAAAATCAATTTTAGAGAGTAAAAAAACAAGATTTCTTCCATAATTTTCACGAAAACAGTCTTGAAAAGAAAATCAAATCTATATTTAATAGGCCAGCCGTCTCATCATTTTCATCTACCGTCTGCCTGACCGAGAAAAAGTAATAAATTATTCCTCTTCAAAAGAATTATTACCGCCTAAATGAAGTTGTCCTCGCGCCGTAAGAAACACGCCTCCCCTTTCAGCTCCCGAATAAAAAAGACGCCAACTGTAAAGCGGGAGTGTAACAAGACTGTTTAGTGCAGTGACCGAGCAAAATCGACCCCTACTATAAAGGTTCCCCTCGACCTAAATCGTGAAATAATGGACACTGCAGAAACCGATCGCGTCGCAAATAGCTCACGCACAATCAAATTAATTAATCATGGCAACCGAGTTCCGGTGAAGTTAAAAAACTTTTCCGAGTCTACGGACAAGTTTTAAGGAGTAGCTAACGAGGAATCGGTCGGTGGATGAGAGACGAAAGTTCAGATCGAGTTCAGAGCGCGCAGCAGACAAGAATGGCTGCAATTTAAAACTCGATTAGAATTCGAACATTGAGCAGACGCGGTTATTAAAAATCGTGTCGTGGTACGAAATGGAGAACTTCAATTCCATGAAAATGTGGGGAAAACTTTTGCTGCAATCGCTTTGCTTTTTCTTGCTCAAAAAGTTTAGCGTAATCATTTGCCTCAAGGAAAATAAAACTAAAACAATTTGTAAGGAAATACTGCAGCAGGAATACCAAAATTCAATAGGTCAATGAATATCACGATGTAACTGGTTCTCTTGTTTCTGAATGGGCCCATAATTTGTGAGAACTAAACATTTGCATTGTCTGAATTGCAATTGCAACGCGCACAATACATTTTATGGGAAGTATCATTTGCATGTAGAGAGAAAATAGTATAGAAAAGGAGGTATTGAGGATTCGCGTTGCCGTAAAATCTTATTTACCATAAACGTCAAACGAGAGTGGCAGGAGTTGGCAGCATTGTTTACGGGCAATAAAATAAATCGAATGAAACAGACTGTGACTGGGTCTGAGCGAATTTAGATTCAGTAGTGGTAAAGGCGTTAACTACGAGGATTATTTTTTTAGTTTTATTTAAAAATTCAAATGTAAGAAGTGGGAAGAAAGAAGATATTCTCATGGACGCTTCTTGCTATTATTATTATTTAAATAATTTCTGAATTAAACCTAATTTTAAAAATAATAATGTAAGGCGCCATATTTGCAAGTTTATTATGCATACAATAGTATTTTGGTTGGTGGCCCCATAGAGATATAAAATATCTAAGTTGTATCTTCAGATCTATAGTTTTTAATAGATATCTCTATAGTTTATATGTCACGTGAAAATTGTAAACGCTGTTATTTTTACAAAGTAATTTATCAAGTCAAGTCGCAATTTCATTTCAAGCACCATCCATGCCGTCATGTTATTTTTATGGACCCTCAGTAACTTCATACAACATGCACCAGCTCGTTACGTGAGCATTCAATATGAATGATGATCAATAAAATTCAACCAAAAACGACCGCTCAAAATACCAAATGGCTTTTAATAGCACGCCTTGAAAACACATGATATAATTTCATTCTACTTTCTTTGATAAACATGACCATCCTAAATTATTACCGTGTTTGATCTCGTCTATATGGTCCCCTCGAAAATAATATTTAGCGAAATGGACTTGGAGAAATGAGGGGTTCGTAATTAATTAAATTAAGTTCGGAATACGTTAGGAACAAAGTTTGATGTGGCCACCGGCGACTTGTTAATAGCCGAGGGATATGATCCGTGGGTCGAAGCCGTATGTCCCAGTGGTCCCAGGGGTGTCAGCGCGTCCTCAACACCCTGCATGCTAATAGCCAATCATATTCTGTTTACATTCCATCACGGAGTATGAATAATTTGTTATTGTCTCAGCAAACACGACGTGCACGGCCGGGGTTATTGTTTGTCGGTTCCATTTGCTAGCCAATTCCACAAAATCAAAGAACAATCGCACGTAACTCCGATAGTAACAGATTAATAGAATGTAAAAATTGGATTTTATTATTCCATTTCGTGTTCATAAAGGTGTGATTTTTATGGACGTTTTTATCGGCGTCTGTTCGACTGGTCATTTGAATTCACGAGTTTGAAAGAATACTGACAACATTGCGTCGTGATTACAATAAATATAACAGTATTTTATATTGTACATGGTAACATGTGCACCTATGGCAGATACATTCGTGCTCGTATATAGTTGAGGATTTTTTAACGTATTGAATATTTGTGGACATTTCACACAGCGCTATCTAGACCCAAACTAAGCAGAGCTTGTACTATGGGAACCAGATAACTGATACAATACTTTTTGTTGTGTATACATAGAGTACAATATAACAGAACAAACATCGTTGTTCATCACACAAATGTTTGTTCTGGGTGGGAATCGAACCCACAACCAACATTTCAGAAGGCAAGGTTACTACTAACTGAGCTATTGGGCCGGGTCAAATAGTTATAGAATTTGGTAAAAATTTACAGCGCTTCGACACAAATCATTTAGTCTAAGCAAATTCGGCAATATTTTGTAAAAAGAGAGGATATTTTTTTTTTTACTTCAAATTTGTCTAGCATTTGACCGCGCTCTCACCTGATGGGAAGTGACGATGCGATCGAAGGTGTAGCATGCTAGCCAAGTAAATACCTATTCACTCTTCTCTTGAACACGTCCGGGTCATATTTCGCCGGAAACACAGACGCTGGCAAGGCAATCCATTCCTTAGCCGTTCTAATTAAGAACGTTGAGTCAAATCACTTGGTACGAATGGGTGGTATTTTGACCACGAAAGGATGGCGCTTAGCCGAGCGTCTAGTAGTCCGGTAGTGGAATGGTGATGGGAGAATGAGATCATGCAGTTCTTGAGCGCATTCACCGTGGTGAAATCTGTAGAAGACCGACAGACTTGCCACCTTACGTCGATGTTCAAGGCTCTGGAGCCTTTCACCGACCAAAGTGTCGTCGTCAACGAGCCTTTTGGCACGGAAATTTGGAAATTATTTTGGAAATTATTTCAGAATGTTGATTTTTCATTTATTTTTTAAGTGTACTTAGTATAACTTAACATAAAAAAATAAGTAAGTAATTAATTTCAACCGATGAAATCCGAAAAACTTCCTTAAAATTCATAATTGCTGCAAGAATTGTGGAAGGAGCGGTATAATTAATAAGGTGTTATACTATATCCTTTTGCGCACCTAATATTTTAAAAATATATCTTACGGAGCACATACTATAAAATAAAAGTGGAAAACAGTGCGGTTTAGTGAAATTATCACATAAATGCTCTAAATTTTCGTCAGTTGCACCACAGTTCTCCACGAGTTTTCTTAATTTAATTGTGAACATTAAAGTTCATCTAAAACTATACCACTGAAGGATCCAACAAAAACTTTAGCTTACATAATATTTCTACTATTCTTTTTTGCAACCACTCTCTTTTCGTTTACTTTGCGCTCTGAAGCAGTCAATATTTCACACTCTATTGAAACAAATGGTGCGAAAATATCTCTCCAAACGATATTGCAACAATACATCAGGTTCTCAAGTGCTTCCGTAGGTAGATTAAGGCATAGGGATGCCTCATCTGAAATCGATTATTCGTAGAATTTACTTAGCGCCGTGAATCGATCCTTGAATCGTTTTCTTATGCTACACTATAAGCGACAGTTTTTTAGTCGCTGAAAATTCAGTCTATTATTATATGTATAAAAATCAGTCCACGTAAAAAGTTTATCAAAGTCACTTTGATAATTATATAATATCAAAACAAATATAATTATTGGTAACTGTTTGTTTTGCCTCGCGGTTTTTGAAATCAACAATCAAATATATCCTGAACCCTAAATAGGACCATATATGTCAAACCAAGAATTACAAATACCATGGTCCCACAACACCCATGCTCAAAACAAGTAGGTATTTGCGCATTTTTTTTTTATGTACAAACTTGTCCCACCGCCCTCGCGTTATGAGCCAATCTGCCCAACCATCACACCACAGAGGCTGTGTTCTTTTGTTTTCATTTAAGTATATCCTACCTTAGTACATTAATATTTTACTTTAAGCTATCTGAATTAGTTATTCCAAGTCAGAAGCCTTTGGAAGGCCTGAATATTATGACACCAGGGTTGACCACTTGGCAACACGAGAAGCAAAAGAAAACCTATCTAAATACCAAATTTTATCAAAATCCGTTTAGTTGTTCCAGCTGACTTAACAAAAGCACACACCCTTGCACACACACACAGTTACAAACATTCGCATTATTATTACCTACTATTTAATTATTCAGATAATTCTTATTTTATTATATAGACAGTTTAATAAAAACAAAGAAAATGTTAGTGACCATGAAAGTTTATAATCTTATTTGGCTTTAATAAAGGTTTAATTCATAAACGGAACATCAAATTCATTTATAAATTTTCATTTTAAATCGATTAAAGGATCGAATATTAGTAAAACATGCTATCCCTATTTAGTCGACTAGCGTGGTTTCCAGCAATCAATTTTGGTTAGACAATATTGGATTTTAATTAACTGTATCGCAGGTCGGTTCAAGCAACTAATCGATGAACTGCCGTCGTTGTCGTCGGTAACAGCTATTAGATTTATTATCGGTTTTGCGCTAATAAGAAATTTTAATTAGATTTTAGCAGGTCGATAATGTCGCTATGGGGAATAGAAGGGAATGTTTGTGAAGATACTGTTATATTTCTGAACTTCATTGAGTTAGGTGTCACGTGATGACGTAATTGGCAAAAATGTACGTGAGTAATTAAATATTGCCTGTGTATAAATTATTATATTTAAAATAAAATAAATAAATATTTATAAATATGTGTGGACATTTCACACAGCGCCATTTAGCCCCAAACTAAGCCAAGCTTGTACAATGGGAACCAGATAACTAATACAATACTTAGATACTTTTTTTTTTGTAAAAACATACATAGAATCCAATATAAACACCCAGACACAGAACAAACATCAATGTTCATCACACGAAATGTTTGTCTTGGGTGGGAATCGAACCCACGACCTGCAGTTCAGAAGGCAGGGATACTACCAACTGAGCTATTGGGCCAGTCAAATTTGACACTAAGCACTTTGTAATGCTTACATGCTTAGTACAATAAGTTAACTTTAAGTGCCTCATATCCTTTTAACTTTTAAAAGCGCTAAACATTGCCTATTGGCAATAAAATCCCTTGACTTTGACTTGTATAAAATTGCAGTAGTCGTACCTACAGTACTTTTTTATGAATGATGTGACGAGCTGGTCATTCGCTTGATGTTAAGCAACACAGCTGCCCATAACAGAACACACTCGGAACTCCAAAATATAAAGTATCGCGTGACACTGCACTGCGCACATCATCCTGAGACATCAGCACAGTCGTAACACTCGACTGTGAGATCATATCATAAAGTTTCATTTGCCTAGTTATATCACTAGCTATAGTGCCCTTCAAATCGAAACACAGTAGTGTTTGCACACTACTGCTTGGCGGCAGAATAACTGGCAAAGCGGTGGTACCTACCTAGACGAACTTTGCAGAAAAGTCCTACCACCTACCACCACTGTGTTCTTAGGTGTAGATCGCGAATCTGCAGACATAGTGTAAAGTGACCTACAGCGTGGCGGTGAAATACGTAAAGTAGCTGGCAGTAACGGGAAAAATAGAGCCCAAGACCGGGCTTATTGACATATTTTGGGAGAGGCTTATGCTTAAGCTGATGATGATTATAATGTACTTACGGTAAAGTTATTTAAGAATAACATAGGAGTGGTATGATTTGGTGATAATGTGCTTGACGGTGGCAACGTCCAGTTATAAACTCTATGCGCAGCGGGCAGTACCGTAATTACCCTGTGGCAGCATTTTAATTTATTACAGTGGCAACACCGCATCCGCACCGGCATCTGTCATTGCTCCTCCACCCATCTGGCTAAAAAGGGACCGCTCGGTGTACTAAGGATCATTCTTGCTCTGGACGCAGCCAGGTGCGCATGCTGAAGGTCTATAGTTATATAAGTTGCAACCTACGCACAACCCGTTCTGCCTACATGCTTTTATTTTGGTTTTCTTTTTCTTTGTTATGATTTCGCACGCCTGATCATTTCCTATTCATTATGTAACCTATAAAAGATACACTAAAAAGAGGCAAAATAACTTAGACTAATGGTTTTTGTATAGCCATTCTAAGGCTTGGACTCTTTAATTCTCTTCAAAAAAGTTAGCTGATAACTAACGGATTTATTTGGTTTTGATGAATAAAGCTCCGTCTATATAAAGGGCGGATTTTGTCAATGTTCAAAATGGAATCGCTACATCCGAATTGGTACTTTCGCTTTACTATTTCCACTCACGTCGCTTTGCAAGTTTAACAATATTTACGACTTTTTTTTGTAAAGTTTTACGTGCTGGTATTATTTCACATGCACCATGTGTTCCTTTGACGTTTTATTTGCCACATAATGCTATTTTGCAGCACAAAAGTATACTTTTAGATATGGTTTTACTAGTCTTTGTTTACGTTTTCGGCACCAAATGTTTATAGAATAGCGATTTGAGTCAAACTGATTTTTCATCTATGTTATCTGAAATAATATTTTTCAAACTTTAACACGTCACTGTTAGATACTAATGGCTGTGGCATTTAAAAAATAAGTAGTTAAAGAGGGTAAAGCTACGACTGTTAAGCTGTAGATATTTTTACCTCGACAATTAGGCTTATATCTATTAGCGGTATAACACTCAACTAACCTATCAATTACAAAGCTTCCTCAATATTGCATCGGATAAAAATCATGAGTGCAACTCTGTAACCAAACTCCTATGAGAAAGCGTCCTACAGATCATAAAAAATGATTTTACGATTCTATCAGAACACGCAGATCGAAGTCCCCTGTTTATGAATAAAATGTACATAAAATTGTTGGTGTATGATTGAGCCTCCCTTCCGGAGTAACATTATGATATGGATGTGTATTTGATTTGTAAAGTGTTTCATGTCTTAAGTTTTATTTCACTTTCCCTATAAGATTTTTTTATAGTTACAAGCTTTTTTTAGCCTTGCTTTGCTTTTTTTAATTTTAGAAGAGAAAAGTATGGCATGCATGGTGGAATAACGCAAAAAAAATAGCTTGCTGATGCTTTCTTTCTAGTAACCAATTTTCGTAGTTTAAATTTCCCAAAAAATGTTTCGATCTAGTTGTCTTATGAAAGTCACACATTTGTGATTTCTGCTAAAAAAAATCAAACTTCAAATGACGTCATTTAAAATGATGGCTATGAGATTAAAATGATATGTATTGAAATGTTATTATGTCGAAACTAAGCCAAGATATGAACAGGTACCAGTTTTCCCCCTGATTTAAACCTCAAACTTGCATATTAAAAAAGTGAGCAAAGTTTATTACTATGAATCAGCTAACTGCTTATTTTTACCTGAATTATAACTACTGCAAAGTATCATGCCAACAAACAATTTATGAAATTACTTATTCAACAAAGACTAAGCGGTGCGGACTTCCTTAGTTTGCATTTTAAAATTACTCACATGGGGGATTTTTTTACTAGGTCCTTTGAACGGAAGTTCGTCTAGACTGGGGCCCAGTTGGTGGTCGGCTTACTGCACCACCAGCAGTATAAGTATAAGGTAAAGACGATTTGTCAGGTTATGTAATGACGGTTTGAATACTATAAGCTTTTTGTGTTACTACTCATTTTGGTTTAGTACTAGTTCTTCCAAGAAATAATGTTTCAATAACTTGGAGTTTTATCTGTACTTAAAAAACAAATGTAAGTAAAATTCAATCAATGCTTATAACAATATATAGGTATTAGTACAGGTAATCAAACCATAAATAAAAATAATGCCCAACGATCACATACATAGATCCTGAACCCTAACTAGTATTCCCTCTATCTAGGGACCCAGGAATTATGAGGACCATGGTCCCATGATACCCAGATTTAGAACAAGTATTTTCGCTTTTTTGTGCAGAAATACTTGTCGCACTGCGGAAATTGAACCCGCTGCCTCCAGGTTATGAGCCTTCTCAAGTACCACACCACAGAAGCAAATAAATTATTGATGTTAGCATGGATTTATTTTCATAATTTTATGTTATTAAGGTTATATTATTCTTTTTTTTCTTATTATAACTATTTTTGGATTGGATTTTCAATCGGATTATTGAATCAATGCGAATATATTTATTATAATATATTTACTTATTTATCATTTTACTATGTCGCAATCAGTATAAGTCAAACAAAACAGTATAATTTTAAGAATGTAAAGATAACTGTTTCGATAAAAGACAAATTAATAAAAAAAGCATTTGGACGATCTATAAGTTTTTTTTTGTAAGTAGTTTTTAATAGTAGTTGATATATCATTGTAGTTAATAGTTGAATGAATAAAGGCACTTTATTCATGAAAAATTTTAAGAAATAGTTTGACCACGTTATAATTAATTATTTTTAGACTCAATTTGAATTTACGTGCAGCACTTAGCTGGGTGTAGTAGAGTGTAGATTACTCTATTTAGCATAATTATTTAGCCATTTATACAGCGGAGGTACCTACAATGCAGGGACGGTACACGGTACATGCGAGTGGCAATCGAAATTGCAAATTTGTGCAGGGGCCTCGCTTCGGTTCGTTAGCGACTTGTGTTTACGCGACCAACAACTAGGGTTGACAACCGCTAATTGTTCGAAGTTTACTTTTAGTTTGATTTCATTTGATACCAATTTGCGTACGATTTATGTACGCTGACCACGTTAGAATTTAATTTGACTTCGTGTTTGCTGACCGCCAATGTATTTGATTAGTTATCCACTGCAGTTATTTCGTGACTGTATTTTATTTGCTGATCGAACGAAAAATAGCGTGGCATCCGTTTGGCTGTTACATTTTGGACTTCCGAAAATCAGCAAAAATCCAAAGTTATTTTTTATTACGTACATGTATAGGTAAATATTTGATTGCAAATATAAAGTCAAGTAGATAGTTTTTGAAAGCAGAGACTTATCAAATACCACTAATTTACTATTTTTTTAATAGTAAGCTAGTTTTTTTTAAATAATTTAGGCAACCCTAGAATTAAAATTATTATGTAATAAAGTTCCTTCTTTTGCGGAACGTTTTAATAATAACAACTGAAATTGTATAATTTGCATATTTGTGTAGCAATCCGTTACACGTGTTAGCCACCATTTGTGGCATTAAGTCTGCAACTCGTATTACCATATTTAAAATCACAGAAAAGCTACAATTTTACTAGAAATAGTCATAAAAGAGTACGTAACAAAGTCAATTTGGCAATATTTAGAGAAATTAAGAAGATAACGTTCTCAGAATTAAAAATACACAAGTAAAAACAATACTGAATAACAAAATTATGGCACTTCGCGCGCAATAAGTATTAGGAGAAAAATAAAACAGAATATTAGATGCGCATTATAGTATAGACGTCACTCCTGACCACTAATAATAATAATAATAACATCCAACGATCTTAGATCCTAGATCTTGGATCCTAACTAGGATTTCCTGTATCTAAAGAACTACGAAGACCATGGTCCCACAACACCCGGATACAGAACAAGTATTTGCGCTTTTTTTTCTGTGCACAAATACAGTCCTAGTCCTGTAGCAGGAATCAAACCCTCCGTCTGCAGGTTATGAGCCGCTCTGCTCAACCACCCCATCATACAGAGGCTGCCACTGTTCGAGAATAACTTGTACTTTGCAAATATTTTTGAAATTAAACCCCAGTTTTTATTCACTTAGTGAGATTACTGATCTTGGAATAAATACAGTGCCTCTGCTTGACCCACTCATAAACCTTAAAGTTTAGGTACTGCTGCATCCCCAAGTAAGTACGAAATCAAACAGAATCAGCACTTAACAATATCACGTTCATGTCTACTCGTAACATTGCTTTTCCAATAACACTAGCGTTTTATGTTTTGGATCGTATGTCGCAAACTATAAAACTCTTGACCGGTTAGTATTATAAACAACATATAGTTCTATTTGTATCTGGTAGTCTTTTAAAGTGTATCAGCCGCCTGCTTCTCCATTAATAAATAAATTGAAAAAAAAAAAAAAAAAAAAAAAATTCAACAATTTTTGGATGGACTCGTTTTGAATGGTTTTAATGAAATTAACTTGCTGTATTTCGTTTTGAACTGTTTTAATGAAAACTTGATGTATTTTTGCCGGTAATCTATCGCTGAAAAGAACTAAATAAGTGTGGCATCCATCTCTGTCATCCATCTCCATCGCTCTCTTCTTTGGATGGCCAAAGAAATAATAATAATATGGCTAATTATTGTGAGTTCGTCCCTTATCTATACTACTACCCTTATACACTTACTATTGCTTGTTTAAGCAGTATTGTCATTTACGTCGGAATTGCATTTCAATAATAATGAAAACAATTAAATAATGGTGATTAACATTTATTTTTCAAATATAATTTTTGTGTTCTGTAGTACTACAATGAACCCGTATTAGTTACTTATATCTATTCGTAACGTTCCAAACAAGGACCTTCCTTTTAACAAAACGGTAGACCCGCTCTGCATTGAGATAATTGACCTAACAAAAATTATATTCTTTATGTACTTATTGCGCAAAACTGTAAAGATTTTTGTAAGATAAATAACGGCTAAAACTCACGTCAATTAGAAGTCGAAATTACTCCGACCAGGTTTCGGACATATTCGATGTCCTTCTTCTGGGAGCCAGTTACTAACGCAAGCCGCGGCGGCTTTCGCGAGCGTCAGCACGTAACTGGCGCTGCGATCGACCACAGCCTGCCCCCCCCCCCCCCGAATATGGGGGAGTAATATCGGAGTAATTTCGACTTTTAATTGACGTGAGTTTTAGCCGTTATTTATCTTACAAAAATGTGTCATACTCACGATAGTTTTCAAACTGTAAAGATATTGATCTTGTACTTACTGCATTTTATAAGAAAATCGAAAGCATCGGCTACAGACCATGATCTTAATAATGTACTAAACCGCTTTTCATATTATAAATAGGTGGGTAGATATGTATGTGGGCAGGAACGGGTTTCTGCGTAGGTTGCAACCTATATAACTATAGGCCTTCAGCATGTCCACACCGCGCCGTGTCTGGAACAAGAATGATCCGTAGCAAACCAATCGATCCCTTTATATAGCCAGACAGGTAGGGCCGCCATGACAGTTGCCGGTGCTGCCCCTGTAATACATTTAATGCCACCACAGGGTAAATTACGGTGCTCGATCGCTGTGCATAGAGTTTATAACTGGACGTAGCCGCCGTCACGGCCATACTGACGTGCGTACGTCCTCGTACGCTTAGCTTCACTATGTACCTTGTGAGGGACATCAGTGTTATTGCTCGTTCATCCTGACAATTAAATTGAGTTAAACTTGGAGTCTAAGTCAAAGTCAAAACATTAGTTTTCAATTTGATTAGTCAAAAGTATTTTAACCTTCCAGTCATCGTCAGGGTTGACCCTTCAGGACCATTAGTATACCTTCGTTAAAAAATGGACCGAATAATGCTAACCGGATAGATATCCCTATAGCAACCAAAAATCATCATTCCTACATTTTTTTAATGGACCAATTAGTGCTAGACCGGATAGATATCCGGAGAATGATCCGTATCCGCAACTTTAGCAACCAACATTTTTTTTTATGGACCATTAGTGCTAGTCCGGATAGATTATCCCTTTAGCATTCAGACACATTTTTCTCGTCATCATTTTTACATTCTCTTTTTTTCTCGAAAAAAACGAATCGTTACTTTTTTTCCATTTTTTTTTTCACTAGTTTGGGTTAACCCTGCAACTAAATTTGATATTAGTGTCACCAGCCGTCACGTCATCATTCACATCACGTCTCGTCACGTTTCGCGTTGCTTGAAGAGTGATGTAGAAATGGGCAATCCCACTTCTGATGTGGGCAGGAACGGGTTTCTGCGTAGGTTGCAACCTATATAACTATGCCTTCAGCATGTCCACACCGCGCCGTGTCTGGAACAAGAATGATCCGTAGCACACCAATCGATCCCTTTATATAGCCAGACAGGTAGGGCCGCCATGACAGTTGCCGGTGCTGCCCCTGTAATACATTTAATGCCACCACAGGGTAAATTACGGTGCTCGATCGCTGTGCATAGAGTTTATAACTGGACGTAGCCGCCGTCATGTACTTGTATAACATTTCTTACTATTAATCCTCAAATAAGGATAATCATAATAAGCAGTATTATCCTCCGATGGAAGTCCAACTGCGTGTATTCTATTCAATTAGCCATAGATTTATGCAGACAGTAAGCTGTGCTGCTATTTTATGAAAAGCCGTGTTCGCTTAATAAGGTGTACTGCGTTTAGATCTTGAGCACTACAACGTACAAGGCTCGAAGCAAGTGCTCTCAAATTAACCGCTGTGGTGTGGTGGTTGAGCAGGTCGGCTACTTACCCGGAGGCGGCGGGTTCGATTCCCGCGGCAGAACAAGTATTTGTGAACAGAAAAAAGTACAAATACTTATTCTGAGTCTGGGTGTTGTGGGACCATGGTTTCTAAGTCCCTAGATACAAGAGATCGTGGTTAGGGTCCAGGATCTATGAATGTGATCGTTGGGCTTTATTATTATTAATTAAAAATTTTTGTATCTTATATTATTGTTCAAACATATTTTGAAGGAACAAAGAACTGAAAAATAATTAAATAGACGAAAATCCAGCCCCAGTTTAGATCAGACCGCAGATTAACATAAGCTCGAATTAGACGCATACATTATTAAGTACCTACCCAAAACTGTATGTAAAATGGCAAAAACAGTTGAAATAGATAGTGCCTTTAAAAGTCATACCGAATGAAACTAGATGGCGTTAGTAGTCCCTTAAAACACGCAAGTGTTTGTTGCAGACGTCCAAGGCCCCCTGATTCACTTTAACTTATCTGCAGCTGACAAGCCCATTCCCTGGGCTTCGTCTACCAAATACCTGGGGGTTACCCTTGACACCAAACTCAACTTCAAGGACCATATTAAGCGAGTGCGCGATAGGGCTGCCTTTGTCTTAGGCCGCCTCCACCCTCTCATCTGCAAGCGTAGTAAGCTGTCCCTTAGAAATAAGGTGACGCTTTACAAAACTTGCGTTCGCCCCATTATGACCTACGCATCTGTCGCGTTTGCTCATACTCCCTCAGTACATCTGGATCGACTTCAGGTGATCCAGAACCGCTTTGTCCGCAAGGTGGTCGGGGCTCGCTGGTACCAGCGAAACTCCGACCTCCACTGCGATCTCGAACTCCCATCCATCCGTCAATTTATGAAGGATGCATCCCGCCGCTATTTTGATGCGGCACCTCATCACCCCAACCCTCTCGTAGTCAGAGCTTCAAACTACTGTACAGACACGACAGACTCGCCACCCCGTCGTCGCCGCCCGAGAGACGTCTTGAGCGACCCGGATGATCCTATAGCAGCCGTAGTATCGGCTGCGCTAGGATCACCGGACCAGTCTAGCCCTTCTGGCTCAGGTACCGCTTTCGGCACCGGTATAGGATACCAGCGTAACACAATCAGACACCGACCCCGCCGGCGAGGTCGACGTACCCCCCGTAGGTTAGCTAGAACGGTCGCGACTTTCAATAGGGTCCACTCTTCCAGTGGACGTAGTCTTCTCGATCCTCTTATCCCGGCAACGGCCCAAGCCGAGGCTCGCACCCCAGGGGTGCCCTTGAGCTAGTTGCCTCCCACTTTTGACGGCTGGGCGCCCTAAGCGCCCGCCCTCCCGCCCGGTGACGCTGTAAAGGTCGATAGAGACCAACAGCATTAGCTCGTTCAAAAAAAAAAAAAAAAAAAAAAAAATTATCTGCAGCTACGCTCGCACAGCTACAACGCTATAAAGTGAAGTTTTTATGTGAAGTGGACGTGTGTGTGCAGGCTCGCGGTACACTCAATGATTGTGTGTTATAATCCAACGCTAAATATGATGCTTAAAATGAACACCACAATGGAAAGAGTGCAATCAGCTAGGCGATCACGTAACTTGATTGCAATAGATTGAAACACGTTATTGTATGAATTTGACAGTTACAATATACGTATTGGAACTGTCAAATTATGTGCATATTAGTATGAATAAAAAAAAATAGGATTTTTTTTCTGCTGCATTGCAATCTAAGTTCCGTGATCACTAAAGTTTCGGTAATATAATCACTTCAAGTGCAATCTTCTTTAATGCACGGGTCGTTGGGTTCTGTCAGTCAGATATCATAGACATATAGACAGCTAAAATGTAGACCAAAATAAACACTGCTATAATTCCGCCACTTGTTTTAGAATTATTGATATAAAACAAGAAATTGTTAAAATGTTAGTTCTAAATACTCTTGCCCCTCTTACAAAGATACAGAACAGCAACTACACTAACAATATTGCACTCCTATTGTGTAAAGTACACTGCAGTCCTTAGAGAGAGGATCCAACTGGTTCAAAGCTAAACTTCCTACCTACGAGGAATGTTAACGCGCGTGTGACTCGAATGCGATAGCCATCGGGGCTTCTGTTTCCAGTTACCTGCAGTTTTACAGCTGAATATTGAGGCACACTGGGATACTGTAGTAGAAACTTTTATATCTACATATAAAGCTTCTTTTAACTATGCAATCAAGATAATTAATACTTATTTTTTAAATAGTATCCGTAACTTCAATCTAAATATATATAACTCAAAGACTGACTGACATAGTGATCTATCAACGCACAGCCCAAACCACAGGACGGATTGGGCTGAAATTTGGCATGCAGGTACATGTTATGACGTAGGCATCCGCTAAGAAAGGATTTTTCGAAATTCCACCCTTAAAAGGGTGAAATGGGTGGTTGAATTATTTTCCCATAGGCCACGCCGCGGGCGAAGCTGCGGGCAGAAGCTCGTAAGAATATTTTCTTGTAAAAATACTTCAAAATGTACATTTAAATAATTATTTATTTTGTTCCTTTCTTCCCGTATCGGATACAATCACCCAATATTTTAAATATACGTTCATTTTATCCTATTCGTTTTATATGACTTCTAGTCGCGCCCTGCGGTTTTACCCGTGGATTTAAGTATTTTAATTAATTACTCATCCCACGGGAAAATTTCACTTTTCCGGGATAAAATGTAGCTTATATGCTAATCTAGTGTATAAGCTATCTTGGTACCGAATTTCATCAAAATCCATTCAGCCCTTTGAGCGTGAAAGAGTAACAAACATATACACATATAAACTTTCGCCTTTATAATATTAGTGTGATGTGATAGTGATTGTTGTGAATCATTTGTAATTTTATTATGATCATTTGCATTGACGTCATCATTAATGACATGTCAGCCTCTTTCTCTTTCAGAAAGATGTTTTAGGAACAGAGAAATGATGGGGTGATCACAAAACTTTGATTGCAATGAAACACAAGAAATTTCCATTTTAATTTTAATTCCATTTTAACTATGCACATAAACTTCAAACTGTCAAATGCATACAAATTTGTGTTTCTATGTATTGCAATCGAGTTACGTGATCGCCCGGCAGGTATAATAGCAATGGATTTACGAATGAAAACCGATCGCGATTTATACAACAAACAAAATTCATTTTCCGAATACTAGGAAATGTATGTCTGCCCTAAGGCATGTAGAGGAAATGGAAACGTAAAACAAAGCGCTAAAATATTTAGATTTGATACAAAAGAACTGTACCTTTAACACAACTTTTATTTGAACATCACGTATCACTACCACACTACTGCAATCGATATCGTACAATATTTGTATGAAATCTTTAGTTACGTGTATATACGTAACTAAGGATTTCATACAAAAATTAAATATATATACGTAACTAAGGATTTCATGCAAATATTGCCGATTGGACCTCATTACTGGATTCATTAATGTTTGAACTATACATTTAATAGAGTGCATTAATGTATATTCGTATAAACTCGTACAGAGAGAGCTGTGCCGTGTGGTCACGGCGTAAGAGTAGAATTAGCACCACCTCATCTCTTCCCGCGGGTGCCGTATATAAGAGCCGACTTGGGGAATATCCAGTGAACGGGCAATAGCAGCATTCTTCTTGACAGCCTCTGTGGTGTGGTGGTTGAGTAGGTCGGCTCATAGCCCCGGAGGTAGCGGGTTTGATCCTCACGGCAGGACAAGTATTTGTGCACAGAAAAAAAAACTGCAAATACTTGTTCTGTGTCTGGGGGACCATGGTCCTTGTAGTTCCTGAGTCCCTAAACACAGGGAATCCTAGTTAGGGTCCAGGATCTATGTAATTTTCGTTCTTTAATTCCGGCTCATCCTAAGGTAGCCTGGAAGAAATCGCTTAATGTGACAAGGCCGCCCTTTGTTCTACCATTTTATATAAGTTTTTTTTTAGGTTTATTGTTATGTATTAGTTGTAGTAATATTCAATAAAGTATCATTGTATTATATTGTATTGTATGTGATCGTTAGGCGTTATTATTATTATAATAAAGCATTATTTAGATATCTATTTATAATTTACTGCGATCTTCAAAACGTCTGCCGAGCGCGATGATTATGGCAAAATAATAACCCTAATGGGGAGGCCTATATTTAGCAGTGAACGTTTTCCGGCTGATAATGAGGGGTATAATAGGTCCTTACTAGATCGAAGTCAAAATCACTATCCGTGGCTATTACGTTCCCACAGCGAGTACTCAAGCATCTGACAGAGAGTATGAGTATAGGGTCAAAATCACTTATTACACTATATAAGTATGTGTGTGTGTGTGTGTGTGTGTGTGTTTGTGTGTGTGTGTGTGTGTGTGTGTGGGTGTGTGTGTGTGTGTGTGTGGGTGTGTGTGTGTGGGTGTGTGTGTGTGTGTGCGTGTGTGTGTGTGTGTGTGTGTGTGTGTTTGTTATTCTTTCACGCTCAAACGGCTGAATGGATTTGGATGAAATTCGGTACCAAAATAGCTTATACACTGGATTAACGTATAGGCTACATTTTATCTCGGAAAAGTGAAATGCTCCCGTGAGATGAGCAATTAAAATATTTTTTATTCGCGGGTGAAACCGCGGGGTGCAACTAGTATATAATATTATAAAGGCGAAAGTTTGTGTGCGTATGTGTGGGTGTTTGACTCTCTTTCACGCTCAAACGGCTGGACTTGGACTTGGGCTTGGATGAAATTTGGAATATAAATAGTTTATAGAGTGGATTAACACATATGCTACTTTTTATCTGCGGATGAAACCGCTGGGCGCAACTAAAACTTATATCTTCAAATGATGGTCTACTAGGTGGTAGGACTTTATTGCAAAGTTCGTCTAGGTAGGTACCACCGCTTTGCCAGTTATTCTGCCGCCAAGCAGTAGTGCGCAAGCACTGCTGTGTTCCGGTTTGAAGGGCACTGTAGCTAGTGAAATTACTGGGAAAATGAGACTATGATCTGATCTCACAGTTTAGTAATCTTATTACTAGATTGTGCTGATGTCTCTGGATGACGTGCGCAGTGCAGTGTCACGCGAACCTCTATACTTTAGAGTTCCGAGTGACACTGCAGCTGATATGGGCAGCCGTGTCGTTTAACATCAGGCGAACGGCTAGCTCGTCACGTCATTGCTTAACATAAAAAAAATGATGTAACTAATATAATATCTATCGAACTTCACTTGTAAGTTCGTTTGATTGTATATTAAAGGCACGTTGTGGACAGAATAGGCTATTTGACTACTATTAAAAATGAACAAGTAAATATTATTTTCATAAAGTAGGTTAAAAATGAATGTAATCGTTGTAAAAATAAGTAAAATCGGTAAATTAATCACGGAGTAGTACGCTTTTAAAGTTTCATCGCCTGTCCCTTTCTCGCAAAACAGCGATCGTGTTGAGCTTCCTCACAGCTACTATGAAGACATGGCTTGTGACGTCACAAGCCAAAAAGATTGTATGTAGAGCTACCACAGCTTAGTAATGAGTTACTGTGAGGACTGGTAACTGACGTCACTGCGTGTTTGAGTTGTCTCTTTCTATTTCTGTATTTTAAAATGCCTGTAACTTAGTCATTTTTTGAGTTAATCAAGTTTTGTTTTCACAGATATCTATTTTTTGAAGTATATTATTTATGTATGTAATAAAAATATAGTTGTCAAATAGCCTATTGCCAGATTTGAAAATTTTCATTTTGCTGACACTACGATATCAACATAATATATGATACTATTTGCGCCTCGCGGTTTCACCCGCGGATCAAAAGTATCCAATTTATTAATCCAGCGTATAAGCTATCTGCATAGCAAGTTTCATTAAAATCCATTAAGTAGTTTTTGCGTGAAAGAGTAACACATTTTCGCGTTTATAATATTATTAAGAAGTAAGGATTTCGAAGGAAAACGGATATATTGCATGAGAAACTATAGAGAGTTAGTATTGAAAAATAAACGTTAACCTATATGTATTAGATACAATAGTTCTTTGTTATGTCTCCTTACAATAAGTCCTATAAAATAAAACATGTTTTGCATTGGCTTTATTATTCACAGATGCGAGCGTGCTAACATCAGCGAGCTCGAAACCAAACCACCGCTTACGTAATTTTAGATTTATGCAGACCACATTACAATTCAGCAGCTTGTTACCTTTATCATTACTCTAGAGACCAGACCATAAATTACGGTATTGTTCCGCCACAGAGCAGGTAGATAACGTAATACCGGTACAATTTGCACAATAGAAAATACTCCTGCTCCAAGACAACTGCATTTCTCGGCGCCAGGGGGCTCGATCTCATAACAAACACAAATAAGCTGACGTGATCCGCTTACTATCCTAGATTAGGAGAGGAGAAAATATTTCTAGCTTGTGTGGTGGAATAATAAACCGTGGATTGGCTCCGATCCGTAATCATGACGGTACATCAGAATGTCTGTTTTAGGAACTACGCCAAATATAACGTTATTCTTTTAACCGAATCCCAAAACGGAAGACGATATCTCTGTTCGAAAGGTTTTCTTTACAATTTGAAATGTAGGGAAATATAAAACAAAATAAAACGCTGAGTTAGCTATTCCACTGTTATATACAGCGTTCATTAGTAGGCGGGATTGACAAAAAGTACCTGCTTACCTACTAGGGTTTCACTAGAAAACGCAAATTATAATTATGTCGTAGCTATGATAAATACTTTCTCTATTAATAAATGGCAGTGTCCTAGTGCCTTACTGAGAAACGGCGTACAGTACAAACCGCTGAACGTAAAGACTTGATATTTAGAGTTGTAATTTTTATGATGAAGGGGAATATTAAAATGGGGTTTTTGAAAATCACACCCTGTAATGGGGTGAAATGGGGTGTTAAAAATTGTGTGGGTACCGCGAAATGCATCTGATATTGTAAAATCTTAATAACTTTCAGGTGTTACTTCAAAAAACCGATGCCGGAAATTATGTTATATTTATAATCAATACCACTGGCCTGACAGCTCAGTTGAGTATATCTGCCTTCTGACCTGTAGATTGTGGGTTCGATTCCCACCCAGGTCAAATTGAATGTGTGATGTGAGGTATTTGATATGTATCTGGGAGTTAAATTGTATTCCATGTATCTATTTATATACAAACAAAAAGTATCTAAACATTCTATGTTATTTAGTTCCCATAGTACAAGTTTTGCTGGTTTGGGACTAGATAGCACTGGGTGAAATGTCCACAAATATTTATTTATGAATGTTATACAAAATATTTACTTAATACTTCCTAGTTTTAACAAAACATTGTGTATATTTAAATGTAAATTTTGCATCCAGTAAATAATTCAGTATTTTCTGCTCACCGTAATCTTATCCGTATGAGAAATTGTTTACATGCAGACGCGGACAGTGGGATGAAAATAATGTATAGCAGACCCAGTGAAAGGTTACCCGAGCAGCAAACTGGAACGTTCCTAGTTGGTAGCTAGTTTTGTAGCTTTATTTGTAAGCTGTCCTCTGGAATTGCAACATAGGTTAAGCTATCTCTAAATATATATAACTCAAAGATGACTGACTCACCGACATAGTGATCTATCAACGCACAGCCCAAACCACTGGATGGATCGGGCTGAAATTTGGCATGCAGGTAGATGTTATGACGTAGGCATCCGCTAAGAAAAGATTTTTCGAAATTCCACCCTTAAGAGGGTGAAATGGGTGGTTGAATTATTTTCCCATAGGCCACGCCGCGGGCGAAGCTATGGGCAGAAGCTCGTTGCAAAATAATAGACTCTAGCTAACACTTTGCATTGAATTGAAAAATTGTCGACGATTTTCTTCAACACTTTAACAACTATATATGATATTTGAAAGTAAATTACGATTTTTACTGAATACATTATAATGTTTCAGTACCCTACCCTACCCTAATATGCAATTTGAAAATGAGAAACATCAATATTTTTGGCACTTTTAAGTATACTTATTAGTTACGTAGGATGCAGTAGAGAAACTAAGATAATATGGTCTAAGTCTACGTAAAATGGTATAAGACATTCTCCTGCGTTGGCGCATGCTCAAAGTACTTTTTTGGATGCGGTGCACTGTGGACTGACGTCATACGATAACGTAACACAATTAATTTAATTATAATAAGTAAAGATTTTTTTATGTAATAATTCAAGGGATTTAAACTCACATCTGCCAACTATTAATGTCTGACGTTTTCTGTAAAGCTATGGTCGCTATGATGTTAAAATATTTTAAAGCTTTGGACCTAGTTCTCGTTGTGAACACTTGTACCCGTCTGCACTTAAATTTGACAGCTCATAAGTTCGCACTTATCTCTCTAGCGACGGTTACTCGTACGTTTGCCAAACTCATGTCAAGTCAATGCTGTATGCTCATTGGTTGACGACAGCCGATGATCAACAGGCAACCAATGAGCGTTCAGTATTTGGTGTGCCAAATTGACACGAATTTAGCAAAGGTAAGAGAACTGGGGGAAAATGTTGTTTAGCTAAGTTTAATAGACTTCAGTGCAGACGGGTTCAAGTCTCCGAATGAATCATCAAACGCTAAATATCGTACAATCCTCAGCAATAGCGATCAATTAAAATTCAATTTTGGAATAACAGATTACAGAAACGTTATAAATGTCGAATAAATATCACGAAATGAAATCGGTGACCGCAACGGTCTGTGGTCGGTTTGATGATTTTCAGAGACGTCCAATTCTGATATCGAAAAATTGTTCTTTAATATACCATTACAACCAAATTATTTGTTACATGCTTTTTTATATTTTACAACTTTATTTATACATAGTCGTTCGACGAATCAAAGTCCCTAAAAATTTAGTTAAAAAAACTTTATATGTATAGATAAACTCTTTATTGACACCAAGATGACGAAATACAAAACAGGAGCTTATAAGTAGGTTACAATGGGCGGTCTTATCACTAAAAAGCGATCTCTTCCAGACGACTTTTAGATGGACAGATAGATCAACGAACATGGACGGTGGTGCAATTCAATAAAAGTTATTATATACATAGTATATAGTAACTTTAAAATAAAAGTTACTATATACATGGCATATAGTAACTTTTATTTTAAATATACAATTTTAGAGTACTTATTTATTTGCACGGTACAAATTTTGGAAATGTTTTTAGGACGACTTTCAGTGGTCTTATTAGGTTGAAATTTGGCATGAAGCTGTAGCTTTTTGACATAATCTTTCAATGGTTTTTTTAAATGAAGTTGGAGCCAGGACTTCATGATAGACAACTGTTTTAGCGCACTTTCAAACATGCAAATATAACTTCTATTGGTAGGAAATAAAGACTCAGGGTTGTGTATATGTATTTAATTCCAGGCACTGATGATTAGGTCACCGAACACAAAAGGGCGAAGTTCACGAACACTAAATCGGCTGGGTTTCGGTAAACTGCTGATTATACAAAAATGATTGGATCAATTTCGACCAAATTCCTTCAAATTAATGAAATTCGTTAGCTAATCAGCTATTGTGAAAACCAATAGGATGACAGCAGGATGCCAAGTAGTCGAAGTCAATTGTTTTTCATTATCTGCTTGCCAGTTATCGTCGTAACTCCAAATAGTTCTTAATTAAAGTAAATCCTCTTATAAATAAAACTCGCCATAATGTTTTATAATACTGAATAATTAAATAAATAAAACAAATGAAATCTTGTACTTAAAAATGTTTGCAGGTTGTGATTATTTTGTTTAATAATAGAGTGTTTACAAGTTTTCGATACGCTAAAATTGTAATTTTACTAAGCTTTTTATTATGATTTTAGACAAGCTCATAAGTACGCAAGATCTATAAATATGTTTTTTATACAACGCGTTACAAAAACAGAAATAGAAACTGCACATTTCAAAATCAAATATAAAACTGGAGACTTCAATAAGTGATGCCATTATCAGCCAGAACTCGTCCACTGCTGAACATATACAAAAAAAAAGAAAAATACATGCCCAATTTAATAATTTTACAAAACAAAGGAATTTACAAGAGTTGATTCAAATGCACGCCTTTCTTACAAGTGGAAAACAAACGAGGGGTAACAAGGGTTAAATCACACACCTTGTTAAAACGGGGCAAATATCTCACAAACAGAATCAGCACCTTGTAATCTCGCTAAAGCTGACTGTCGATATGATGAGGGACAAACAAGACCCGACTCATTATCATCGACGCCTTTAAAGGGAAGGCTTTAGGGTTCAAATTTTACTGACTGAGCTTAGACCTAAATCAGGACTGCCTGAACAAATTTAACTATAGGCAGACAGCATATGCCAAAATGGATTAATGTTTATATGGATCAATGGTAGTCCTTAGTAAGTTTTACCGCCATTTAGTTTCAAATTCAATGTTTTATTGAGGTTAGCTCTAGTCGATATCTTATTTAGCCAGCCACAAGTCTCAAGTATAAACAAAAGTCAACAGAAATCAAGATTTAGAAAGTTGATTCGTCAAAGTCAAGGCAAAGATGAATCAAATAGTCAAGTCAAAGGTCTTGTTTAACCAAAGTCAAGCTGTGAATTCTTTACTGAAAGTTTTGGAGAAAACTTGAAAAGACAAATATGTCAACATTGTAAAATTTGCTTGTTCTTTAATAATGCTTAAATTCTCCATTACTATTATACTTATACATCAATTCTCGAAAATTATAAAATTTTGGGTATATAAATTGAGTTTGTAATTGTATATTATCCCGAAAAGGGTTAAATCTATTCCCAAAGGTCAAAAAACTTTGATCTAAAACTTTTAAAAATTGTGAATTTTAACCCGTTACCATACAGATGGATGTTATTAGTTTATAATGTGTGTTTGTGTGTCTGCTGTGGCGTCGTAGCTCAGAAACGGAGGAACGGATTTTGATTTTAAAAGTTGACCTTATCGAATAGTTCTCAGCTGTAATTAAAAAAACTAAGGTTTAGTCGTTTAATAATCATCAGTTTTTTCTAGTTAACCAAGGTAATTTGATATAGGAGAAATTTAATGTATTATATAGTTACGTCATAATTTTACTTAAGCCATTTCAAGTGTTTGCAAAGCTGGCCTGAACAGTTTATTTTGTTAAATTTTGTCCTTTGTTTGCAATGTTGATTTGATTACAAAATAAAAGTTAAATACTAATGAGTTTTTAGTGGATTTTAGTGAAATCACGTAGTATGTTTCCAAAGGACATTGTTACAACGTGTGGACAACCATGGTCCTAATCATTTCTTTAAGGGAACCTCCAGGGAAGAGTAACAAGCAAATTCAAATTTAGTTTGTGTAAAACAAGATCAAAGTTAAGTTTAATAAAAACTCAAAGCAACGATCTACCCCAGCCAGTGGTTTTGTTGATTTTGATTTTCGAACAATACCTAATTCAGGTCTCACGAAAGACAGTGCGGTTACGTGACAAATTAATGGCAGCCCAAGAATATAGAACACAAAGCCGAAGGTTTTCTTTCTCCGCATCCAATTTGTGCCAAAAAGATCAATCGTGTCTACGTTTGTTTATTACTTTGGCGTAACAAAAAAATCTTATTACGCTCGTTTGTCGAGACAAGATAGACGGTGGTGAGGTAAAATACTGTACGATCTACAGTGAGTGGTAACTAATATAATACCATTAAAAAATAAGTCATTTTCTGAATACAGTGTTGTCGATTCTGTGTTGCAAATTCTGAACTTATTTTAACAGTTCTAAAAATGTTGCCGTCCCTTTCCTATAGGTCGGAATGACCGCAGTAGTATTAGGCATCACAAATTAAGTTTAGCTTAAGTTTTTGTCTTATAGAATTGACACCACTATGTAGTTATTCTGTTATTGTATAGTTTTAATTTATTTTAATTATCTTTAATTTGCATCAAAATACATCACATCTTGAACATGTCTAGTAATCATAAATCCTAAAAACGAAAACCGTTAAAATTATTATGTATTATGTTTGTTTTGCAATCTCTGGCACTAACATAAAACTAATTTTCTAATCTCACGTTGTTTAACTTGATTATTAATTTAACTTCTATCATATTGATATACTAGTTGCGAAAGCTTTGTACAAGTATTACGTTTTTAGATTAAGAATAAACATAAACAGCGAAATAGTGGTAGGTGTAGATAAAAAAAACGCAAACTACGCGAGGTGTACGGTGGCAGTAAGCAACAAGAACTGCAAATTTAACTGGTTAATTATCAACCATGCTAGCGCTTGTTGCCCACCACGTATCACGCCGAGCCACACCGGTCCTTATATCTAGATAATATGGGCGAGAATGGTGCGTGTGACAGCGAACGTTACGTCTTTCTGAATTGGGATCAAAAGAAAAACTCACCGTTTGGTGTCGATACGAGTGTCCCTCCCCATCTCTTTCCATGCGTGGGCGTCGTAAGAACTGGCTAAAGGAATGTCCAGGGAATGATGTAGTAGCATACTCTTCTGTTAGAATTATAATCTACTGCGATCACCAAGCCACTTCCCAAGATTGGTGACTATAGGGAACCTCTAGGGAGGCCTATGTTCAGTAGTGAACATCTTCCTGCTAGTAAAAAAGAACTTACAATTTTATAGACAAATGTAAAAACACACAAAACATTATAACTCAAAAAAAATGTGAAAGATAATAAATAGACAAGAAGCTTCATCTGATATAAAAAGAAAAAAAGTCAAAAGATTTACTGGTGTCCCATTTTCTTGCAAGCAACCACACTCTTTCGTATAGTACCTAGTATCTAATGGAAGGCCACATCGCCTCGAGCCAAGCGAAATCAATTTCAACACAGTTCTTCCGCCAGCAATTTATTTCTTCACCGCAATGCTAGGGAAACCTATCTAGATTAAGGCTCTGCTGCTAATCCCACATTCAATTTGCAAATGGATTTTAATCTAATTATTTTCAGATTAATTTGTAATAGAAACAACTGACTTATGGGGTTGTTAGAAGGTAGATTCTTGAAAATCATTTTAACCAGCATTGTCAAGTTACATCAACATAGTCAAAGTCAAAAGGTTTATTGCAAATAAGCATAAGCATATTTTTAGCACTTTTACAAGTCAAAATTGAAGGGGTGAGAATAAAAAGGGTTTAACTGATTTTATTCATAAAATGACTTATGGGTATCGTTGGAATTTGAGATAATTTTGAGTTAAATTATCTACAATAATACATTCTCAAAATGCCGAAATGAGGCTTAAATCTCGAGATTTTGAGTCTAAAAAAGGTCTATCTGTCACAGGAATACAGTTCGCTTAGCATAAAAACATTATTATATTTATTTTATCATATTATATTTTTACAGTAATTGTATGAATTAGTACTATATTTACTGTTTTAAAATAGAATAAAAACATTTTCAAGCAACTGAAACTGACATAAACCTTTTCTATTACCTTAAAAGCACTCTACATTAAAATGACGCCATTGAAGTTTAAAGTCAATTTTCTCGAAACTATCAATATGACAGTTAAACCCTTTTTATTCTCAACCCTTCAATTATATTAGGTACTTACAATTAATTTATTTTACCAAGCATATAAAATTACAAAGTGCTTATTGTCATATTTAGCAAGCCCATGCCAACACAAATGCTATGAAGATAACGTCTTCTCGTAAAAGGTGAAGCCGATAAGTTCACATGACATGAGATCACTTGCCACGGTAGCTGAAGTAAAGCATAGTGACAGATGGAGACAAGTTCAAATCCCGTTCGAGATTCAATTTTTCCCTTTACAAGTTAATCTGTTTATTACACTTAGCAAGTGATACTGCTATAAAATCATGAATCCTAATGATTTTTCGTTAACAATGAATGCACGTGTGTACTAAAGTTTGGCAGATTCTTAGTTTGCACTTATTCTTCTATGAGGAACCTACTGCGATGCATTTGGGTATATCACAAAGGAATAAGTGTGAAATTAGCACATTTGGGTATATCACAATGGTAAGTGTGAAATTAGGAGGCTGTCAAACTTTAGTAAATAAATAAATAATTGTTTGTGGCCATTTCATACAGCGTCATCTAGCCCCAAACTAAAGTAAAGACGGGCATAAGTTCAGAACCTTGAATATAGAATATTTTTTGAAGATGGTTCTCCTGTCTAGTTGTAATTAGGAGATTTTGAGCAAGCATGGCTCGGTGCAAGCTTGATTTCAAATCAATGCATCTTGGTTTGAATCCCAAACTATAACTTCCCAAAATGAAGTTTTTTAAGTTATGTGTGGAATTTGCGCTCGCTTTTACACGGTGACGAAATCATTGTGCTGAAGGAACTGGCATGTTTGAGATCCGAAGACACATCTATCAATTCAAACTTGCGACATGCTGAATTTTATTATGGCCTATATACACTCTCTTCTCACTAGAGAGTATGCGTGTTCTAACATAAGCACTAAGTGCGAAATGTCGTTGCTAGAATGAACTATCTTGTGATGATAATTCGTGTTTAGTTTTTCATGCTAATGAAGATTATATTGTCCTATCTTTATGACTGTTTATAACATTTTTTGAGACTTTTTTTCATAGCGGTACGTATATTTTCATAACCGCGGTTCCACATTTTACCGTACACAACAGAGGCCCACGTGACATATTATTATATGATCAAGTCTTATTTGCAAATATTTGTACAATAAATATTTTTTCCTCCGTGTCTCTTTGATAACGATGATAGATTTTTAATAATGGTGGGGTGGAATATTTACGAAAATGTTTATGATATCATTTTTCGTGCTTTATCATCTTACAACGTTGCGTTAAACGAAAAAATTTATGGTGTATTTCCCCTTTTCTCTGATTAGGTAACTATGACTTGCAGAAATGCAAATTATTACCATCTGCCCCTACGGATGTCTCCCACGCGGTGGCAGGATGCTTAGCTCTCTCACACAGACTCAGTAGTATAGTGGTTGAGCAGATCGGCTCATAGCCTGGACACAATGCAACGTGAAACAATGAGGTAACTTAAAATTAAAGCTATGATGAAATAAGTGATAGTTTATCCATCAATTTTACAACATGAAGAACGCAATTTTTTTTTAAGGGAACAGTTACACTTGACCAAATTTAAAAAAAGAGATTGATATCACACGGAACAATGTAACAAGCACAGCGACTTAATACAAAAGAGGTAGAGCTTGATAACGCGGAAGCTCGAAATGTGACTCGTGATAAAAATGTAATTTCCCAGAGTAGCGAAAACACCGGTCTTTATACGAAAATATTTCGCCTCAGGGCAGCTTCCCCATTGTGCGAGTGTCACGGAATCCCACAATCGTCTGAGGGCACATTCAAATGATAATCTCAGCATACGCTTTGAGAATTATTCTTGTGGTAACACTGTAACACGGTTACAGCTGTTGTTGCGCGCTTACCCTTATGTTTAATTTCAATGATATATGATTGTTCTACTTCCGCAATCTAAGTAGCCTTTAATTCAATTTAATAAGGATTATAAATCGGTTTAGACGATAATAGGTCAAATTGCAATGCAAAATGTGAAACCCAGTTTTTGTTACGATTAGCAAAGACTCAAAAATTTTGGATAACGTATAAGGCACTGGGCTATGTTTCCCCATTTTCCTAAAAAAAAGATCCAGCTTTTTCCTGTACGCGTAAACCCCGTTCAAAGCAGGCTTTGCCGCTGTACCTCGAACGCAGGTTGCGGTTTGACACAAACACGTTTTTACGTCGAAAATAATTTTCCGTGAGGCGTCAAGCGGCTTTGGAGCTTCAGAGATACGCGGGTGCGAGTGCGAATCCCCATTAGGGTTCTATGGGCATGCCATTAAATAAACATCTCTGGCGGGTTCCCGCTAGTTATTAGCGCTGCCTCTCCCCAACCACTCGAAGCTCGGTGATACGGCACGCAGACGGTGCGGGGGCAAAATCAATTTCATTTTTCGACACGTGCATTAATGTTATGGCTATTGAAACCACAATTTTCTTACGGGCGCAAAGCGCTACAGAAGTAAATGGAATTTGCATAATTTATTTTTGTACTCAACAGATTTTCCTGTAAGATTTTTTTGTGTGCTGTAAACAGTAAGTAAACACTCACCTTTATTAAATATTCACGAATATGCAGTAAAATTTTAAAAGAATTTTGTTGAAAAGTGCAGCACTTAAAAGCGTGCAGTTTTCGTCTCGCCGATTCACAAGGAGATTTCTGTAATCCATTCTGATATCCTCGTTTCGTTCAAAGTCCACTCGTTTCGTGTCATTACAGAAAAGCGAAGTGATATACACATGAAGAAATGTAGGTTTTACGGATGTCGAAAATTTTAAGTACTCTAACACATACACTTAAGGTAAAGATTTGCTTAAGATATTTTTGCGAGATATGCGGTTTCTTAGTCGGAGTATACGGAGAATGTTTTACTGCGATTGATTCCGTCCGCAAGACGGACGCCGGACCAAGCGGGGCTATCCTGTACTTATCTAATTTTATTGTCACTCGGCGACGTCCGACCCTCTGCTTCCGAGACCGTTTCGAAGCTAGAAAATTCTTTCTTCCCCATCGGACAGTTTTATCTTAGGGACATCTTTATTCTCAAGCAGTTAAACTCAATTCAACGCTGGTCGTAAGATAAACGGGCTGTCTGGCTCGGCTTAACCGAGATATAAAAATTCGACGTCTTACGAAATTTTGGTCACGCTATCGCCTGAAAAAATCTTAAGAGTACGCGCTAAGTTTTGTTTTCGTAAATCTAGATGCTACGAGAAGCTTTATGCTTACTTTTATTTTCTTAAAGATGGCAAAGTTGCGTGTTGAGGCAAGGTTTAGTTTCCTTGTCAAAGTCTTAATACATGTTCTCTTATTCTGTAAAAACACGATTATTTCGAAGCAAACGTTTTCTACGAAGTTATTTCCTTGATCATGGCAGGCATAAAAACGTTTGACGCAAACTGAACACACTGTCACTCCACATAAGAACACAATCAAATCAGCGCACGCCAAACAAAAAGCGCTGGGAATACTTAGGAATATGTTGTTAGTCAGAGAGCCATCTCGACGTACACTTCTGATAACTCATTAAATAAAATAATCAAAAAAATAATAGGTCTTTACCTATGAAATTGCCGTATTGCAGTACAGACTTTTTCAAACAAAAAAAAGTTTTGATTGGCTATGAATTCTAAATTCAAATTATTTGTTTTGAAAATATGACATTCTATTTACAATATAAGTCTTTTGTTTATTGATTAGCGTTGTATTTTCATTACATTTCAACATTTTTCCTCATAATGGATACTTTGAAATTTCGTGTAATTATGGAATATGAGTTCCGTCGTGGCACCAACGCGGCACAAACGACACGTAACATCAACGACGTTTACGGAGAGAACTGTACAAACGAACGTACAACCCGTTATTGGTTTGCTCGGTTCCGTTCTGGGAATTTTGACTTGAAAAATGAACCTCGTGGTCGTCCGGAAACTTTGGTCAACAATGATGAATTAAAGGCGATTGTGGAAGCTGATGAATCTCAATCTACAGCTGAGCTGGCAGCAGCTTTTGATGTTAGCATCAAAACAATATTGGTCCTTTTGCGACAGATTGGCAAGATAAAAAAGCTTGATAATTGGGTGCCCCACGAACTTAACGATCACCAGCGCAACGTACGCGTCGAGACTTGCCTTGCGCTGCTTAACAGGCACAGAAATGAAGGAATTTTGAACCGAATTGTTACGTGCGACGAAAAATGGATTCTTTTTGACAATCGAAAGCGCTCAGCAAGTTGGTTAGATCCTGGTTCGGTACCAAAGCAATGTGCAAAACGAAAAATGACCCCTAGAAAGGTGATGGTCACAGTTTGATGGTCTAGTGCTGGTGTGATTCATCATAGCTTTTTACAAAACGGCGAGAGCATTACTGCAGATGTGTACATTGAAGAACTGACCACAATGATGGCGAAACTCGCACGTCTGCAACCAGCTTTGGTCAATCGGTCGTCTCCACTGCTACTTCACGACAACGCGCGACCCCATACTGCACAACAGACCGTCTCTAAGCTGCATGAGTTGGGCTTGGAAGCTCTCCCTCATCCGCCATACTCACCAGATCTTGCGCCTACCGACTATTACTTATTCCAAAATTTGGACAAATTTTTAGCGGGAAAAAAGTTCAATTCCCGAGAGGCAGTACAAAACGCCTTTGAAGAGTTTGTTGTCTCCCGTCCTGCTGATTTTTTCAAGAAGGGCATCCATAAACTGCCACAGCGTTGGCAAAGATGCATTGATTGAAGGGGTGATTACTTTGAATAAAAGAAATAAATAAGTTCGAAAAAAAAATACTTTAACTTTTTTCAAACAAAACGGCAATTTCATAGGTAAAGACCTAATATTAATTTCAATTAACTGAAAATTCATCTTAAATACAGAAATATATAGGGTATTGTAGGGTGTTGTATGTAATTCCGATTAAAAAAAAAACTCTGATGATCTCAAAGCAAACGTATTTTTTGTCACTTTTTTTCACTTATACTTGGCTGGTTTGATTTTGTTTTAGCTTATATTTGGTGTGTGTTGGCTTGCTCTGTGTCATTCTGTGATTTGTGATTCTGTGTATATCTGAGTGGTTCTGTGACGTATTTACCAGCCAAATATAGGTAAGGGATTTTTTAAAGTGATCAATTTTCGTACGAATAATATTCCTTTCTACGTTATACTAAATAATAATAAAAACAAATTCAATAATATAATTTAGACGTTCAAAATGTTCTTGTTTTTCTTTTACCAAAAATAACTTCACTGGTTTTTTTTTTAAGTTACTGCGTATTATAAAACAAATACTTTCATTGCCAGCTCCCAGTCTATAACGGTGCTTGCTTCCTTGTGTTTTGCGAGTGCTCCAGCTCTTCGGCGCATTAGCTATGATAATTGGAACATTTGCTTTGCGAATGGGATGACATCGGGTAATAATAATGTGGCAGAGCGGGGCGGTTAACAGCGTACGTGTTACGTTGTTAGTGTAATTTAAGATTCGTTTTAGTTTACAGTAGGTACTGCTGCGGGTTGATCGTTGAATAGTAGTTTAGGAGATTACGATAATATAAGCCAAATACGTGTTAAGTACAAAGAGGTGCAGATGGCAAAATGATATCGTTTTATCTTTATATTTCAAAGATGTTTTTAATTTGTAGGCGTTCTACACGTAAACGCATTGGTGGCGACCCAGCCTGCATAGCCAACCGAGCAACATTGAAAAAAAATACATTTTATATCAAGTTTGGAGTGAATCGTACCAATGAATAAAACTTTCCACCACAATTTACTCTCGATAACACGGATATAGTGAGAAGATTAATAAGGATAAAACCTTTTGAGTTAGTTTAGTAATATTGAACAATAGTGTAGTGAGTGTTCGGTAACACTCAAAGGGAAAGACACTTTGTTCATGTAGTGAGTGTTACCGAACACTCACTACATGAACAAAGTGTCTTTCCCTTAATAGAGACATTCAGAAAAGTGTTACCATTAACACTTTTCTTAATGTCTCTATTAAACACATTCTTAGGATCACTTTAGCAGTTTAAGTCAAATTTAAATTACTTATTAGACGTAGTAATGGCTAGATTTTAATTTTAATGTACATCATAACATTTAAAAAAAATGTTTTATCCATTTAGGGTTGATTTTTTAAAATCTATACTAAGTTCTAACGTAGGCTAATAATATTTTCAAAAATCTATTATAAGCATCGGCTATCTAAATTCCAAATTTCATGTTAAATCAGTCCAGTAGTAGCGGAAAATAATGCAATATACATTCACATAAATATACGTGGCATTTGTAATTATTAATTTCAGCTTCCTATAGACAATAACACTATTTATAATATTGTTTCCTAAATAAACATATACTTTTGCTAAATGCGTTGACTATTTAAAGAACAATGGAATATCAAAATATGTACTTGGGCACCATGTGCATACATACATATTTTTTTCTTCCTTTGCTATCGGTCTATTTGCTTAATGCCACATTCACACTGTTTAAAGTTGAACATTTTTGTAAAAAGTAAGACTAGCAGGAACCAACAGGGTCTCTCAAAACCTGACCATAAGTGCACTACAGTTTTCTACTCCTCAAGTGACTCCTTGAGTAACTCATCAGTCACCGTAGTGGCTTCACTTCACCGCTCTGACATAGAGTTGGTGGAATTCATTTTGCACTGCGTTGAGAATGTGGAATTCATTTCACGACGTTTCCAAGATATATGAGGTGGTATATTACAAAATCCATTAGCGTTATATTCTAATGTTAACAAATTGGGTGGCATTGCAAGTGTAAAAAAGTTATTAAAAATATTAATCCAAATTGTTCTAAAGTTTAGTAATTTGCATTATATTTATGTTTCGTAGCAACAAAACAGTATTTTTCTTTTGTATCATTTCAAATTCCCAAGGTAATTTATAAGTCTTAAAACTCGGCAAGCATTCATCACTGAATCATGGAACTCATGAAACAATTCTCAAACTGAATCCATATCGAGCTCTAATTTACGTCGTAGTAAATTTTAATTATCAATAAAGTAATCCATAAATGAGCTATTCTAACATAGAAATTAGAAATTAAAATAGTAAATTACGCCTTCGATCCTGGCTATATACCTGCATGCAAATAAAATAAAACTAAGATTCAGTGAGATGGCTTCCCATTTTACTAGGTGGTAGGACTTTACTGCAAAGTTCATCTAGGTAGGTACCACCGCTTTGCCAGTTATTCTGCCGCCAAGCAGTAGTGCGCAAGCACTGTTGTGTTCCGGTTTGAAGGGCACTGTAGCTAGTGAAATTACTGGGCAAATGAGACTTTATGTTCTGATCTCACAGTTTAGTAATCTTATTACTAGATTGTGCTGATGTCTCAGGTTGACGTGCGCAGTGCAGTGTCACGCGAAACTCTACTACTACTCTACTATAGAGTTCCGAGTGACACTGCAGCTGATATGGGCAGCCGTGTCGTTTAACATCAGGCGAACGGCTAGCTCGTTACGTCATTCCTTAACATAAAAAAAAAAAAAAAAATTACAACCGATTCCGAATTCAAATTTTTGACAGAAGTGACAAACGAGGCAGATAGAGGAAATAAAGGGATAGTGGTCTCGTGTATAAATTCATAAAGTAAAAGTGCATTGAGGGTGGCAATCCCCTTGTCTGTAGTGGCAGCCACTCGGTTTGACTGATGACCGCTGCCTGGCCGAGGAAACGAACGTATAAACTGGATTTTTGAACTGTAAAACGAGCGCATTGGTCTTTTCTATTTTCCTAACTAATTGGTGAATACTGTATATTAATAGGGACTATCTCGGTTAATAAAGTATTAATGTATATTCATGTAAACGATTGAACGAAAGGGATAATTTACTTTTGTTAGATATTGATTTGACTTTCGACATTTGAAGCAAGTGACTACATTTTTTGTTAAGACATCGCTTACTGGCTATGGGGGAACTGAAGATCGGCCACCTCGTTCACTTGGTTCTTAGCACTCAAAGGGTGATCAAATGAAAAGAGTAGCTTATGCACAATGTGACACTTAAATATATTTTGATATTTGTTTAAATTGATGACTGTACAGAGTTGTGTGTAAAACTGAAGTGTTATTTTCCACCCGTAATAGATACAAAACAACCGCAGAAAACCACATTATTTAAAAAACTCCAGTTTTTATAGCCTAAAGAATCTGAACATTTGCAAATACCTCATAGGTGGTGGTGCTGGAATTATATTCAGCTTTTACTACACCATTATAACATTATACTATGTACATTATATTAAATTAGAGCACATACTGTGCAAATATTAGTAGGATCTTAACGATTATTAGCCAATGAAACCGTAGTCGAATATTGCTGAATTTAAGCTTCTAAGACTGGTGTTATAACTAGGTTCGGGTTGTTTTGTTTTGGAGTCAAAAATCTAATTTTTGGCAACACATCTGCGACTCCGAGGAATGACATGACGAGCTAGTTTTTTGCCTGATGTTAAGCGATACAGTGTCACTCGGAACTCTAAAGTATAGAGTCGCCTGACACTGACTGTACTGGCGCACGTCATCCTAAAACATCAGCACTGTCTAGTAACTAGTAAGAGATTACTAGACTGTGAGATAATGTCATAAAGTCTCATTTGTTCGGTAATTTTACTAGCTACAGTGCCTATCAAACCGGAACACAGTAGTGCGCAAGCGGTAGAATAACTCGTGAAGCAACGGGTACCTACCTAGACAAACTGTTGAAAGTTCTACCACCTTGTGATGTTGCCCATACAGAATATAATTGAACTATAGGTTAAATTTATAAAATAACGGTTTAAATACTTCACATAGAATTTTTGATGCATAGCCAACGTTGGCCCAAGAACTATTCTATTATATTCAACCTTCTCCTGAGCTCAACCACTTTAGTAAACAAGATAATAATTAAAAGTCAACATCGAATTTTTATCGCAAACTAAAACTACACCACACGACAAACAAACTTCGCTCAAGAAGCACTCGGTGTACATTTCAACGAAGCCTTCCGTCTACGTCGATGCAAATGTTGTGAAGACTTATTAAGAACTTCGCACACAGTATGTAATCATTCCTGTCAACTTTAAGACTGCAAACTTGGAGGCCTCGAGGTGAGCGTATCATGTTTACACTTAGGACTCCAACGTCTTGAATTTTAACGAGAGGGTTGTAGGTTCTGTGTCAGTGGGTGGCTCATACAACTTTACGAGTCTGTGTTGTGCATATAGTGATGTAACACGCTCGAGACTTTGTACGATAAATTTATATTGACTGACCCGATAGTTCAGTTTGTAGTATCCCTACCTTCTGAACTGCAGGTCGTGGGTTCGATTCCCACCTAGGGCAAACATTTGTGTGGTGAACATCGATGTTTGTTTTGTGTCTGGGTGTTTATATTGTATTCTATGTATGTATTTACAAACAAAAAGTATCTAAGTATTGTTCAGTTATCTGGTTCCCATAGTACAAGGTTTGCTTAGTGTGGGGTTGGATGGCGCTGTGTGAAATGTCCACACGTATTTATTATTATTATTAATATTTTTATGTGTTAACAATTGATTCGATCAAATTTTGTTCAGCCAAATGTATGAGATGACGAAACTTTTATCTAATTTTTTACCGGTTTTTTTCTGACCTATTTATGTTAAAACGCTATATACTTTTGCAATAGCAACTCTGAATGAGTATGAAGCGGGTTCAGTAACGCGTGCTTGGGATGCTTAGTTAATACATGGGTGTACGTCCGATATTCCTTGAGTTATGTAAAAAACAATTGTATCTAAATTCAATTAAGAAACATCATTAAACCCATATTCATAATGAGTTATCAATAAGTCTGTTCTCATAATATATTATAGCCGTTTCCATCACTTATTAATTACTAGTTGCGCCCCGCGGTTTCAAACGCGGATAAAAAGTATTTCAATTATTTGCTCGTCCCACGGGAAAATTTCACTTTTCCGGAATAAATGTAGCCTATATGTTAATCCAGTATATAAGCTATCTTGGTCAGTACCAACAGTCAGTATACACTGGATTAACATATACGCTCAAACAGCTGAATGGATTTTGATGAAATTTGTAATTTATTTATTTTCATCCAAATCCATTCAGCCGTTTGAGCGTGAAGGAGTAATAAACATACACACATACGAACTTTCGCCTTTATAATATTAGTGTGATGCTATAAGGTATCAACACAATTTTTATCGACTTTGTTCTAATCTTCTGACATCACTAGAGACAACTCTGACGTAGTTGGTGCCGCAACATCGTAATAATTTGATCAGGCGCCCGCCACGCGAACTTTATGTCAACGCTATTAAATACGTTAATTTAAAAATGAACGAGTGTATAGGTGTGACAAGGTGCAATCCTCCATCCTTTTCACTCCCATACAAATATCCGCTCCCCGTCCTTGTCATAAGCGCATAGAACTGAGAAACTGCTACGTGAAGGACAGTGTGCATCATTACTATATGTAGAAAAGTACTCTGTGGTGTGCATCTACCAACCGTTCGGCGCGTGCCATATTGAATGCGCATACGAATAATCTCATAAAAATCAAGTGTTCAGGCTATTGTGTTACGAAATAGACTATTGGCTATATTAGCATCTTCTTGATAGTGCTGTGTATAGTGGAATTTCTAAGAAGTTTGTGCGGGGCGCCCCCAAAATCAGCTGATCTCGGACCACGCGTGAGTAACCTATTTTTTCCCTCCTTGCCTTACATTTTTGTCACATCTGGGTTTCTTAGCATTTTCTAAAATTACTAATTTTATTATTTGAACCAGCGCAAACACTTTATGCCAATTGAAAAGTTTCCCTGCACTGAAATATGTTGTTACTGCGGCTGACTGACGTGCAGCACTTTTAGATACTACGCAAATACGTTTAGGGGTGTTAACAGAATCACACTAATATTATAAAGGTGAAAGTTGTTGTGTATATATGTTTGTGTGTATGTGTGTATGTTTGTTACTCCTTCACGCTCAAACGGCTGAATGGATTTAGATGAAATTCGGTACCAAGATAGCTTAAACACTAGATAGAACGTATAGGCAACATTTTATCCTGATAAGTGAAATTTTCCCGTGGGATGAGTATATAATAAAATAATTAAAATACTTTTTATCCGCGGGTGAAACCGCCGGGTACAACTTGTTACAAATAAAATAAACTGTATTTCATAATTATTCTGAAAAGAGAACTTGCCATCGATCATCACCGTCCAGAATTTTGTGTGATGTATCCTAACTACATGCAGTTGAGATTGACAACTGCAAATGCGAGTGATCTGCAATGGCAATCTTTGCGCTCGTCTGTAAGTGCCTATACATTAATTGAAATACCATTGCGCTCGCATGTTATGCATTAGTTAATTGAGTTGATATTAAAATGGGAGTATTTCATAGGTGTGCCTGTAATTTGTTACAGGCTACCGAAGTGTTAAACGTGACGGAAAAAATATTACTTAATCATGTTTATTTTAAGGTTCAGCGATATGTGTAGGTTATTTTAGTGAAGATATTTTTTGTAGCACATTTTTAAGAGAGCTCGCTCATTTTAATATCGTATTATAATAGAAACATTATACAAACCTTGTAAAATAAAAATACAAACGTTAGATTTTAGATTAGCCATCATGTTTTTACTAAACTTGGTATACTTAAAAAGGCCAATTAAAGCAATGTACATAGTTTTTAATCTTTCTAGAAATAGGCTTTTGTATAAGTTCTTATTAATATTTCAGAATTGTTTGCCTGCCAACGCCAGTTAAATGAGAATGCCGGGTGTATTCAAATAATGTCACCCAGACATAGCCGGGAGCATGATGAGCAGTCTCGAGTTGCCTCGACAGTGGCCGCAGGCAGGTCTGCTATTGTAATAAAGTTTAGAATTGCGTGGTGTCGTACAAACACATGAGGGAAGCATGAATGATTGTCAGTTTGTATTCGAATTAATTAAGTTTTACGTAAAAAAAGTATTCACTTAAGACTGCGTCATAACACGTCTTTTTTTAACGGGGTCTCTATCGCGCTCTGTGTAAAGTTGAAAATCGCATGTCACTATTTCATGTTAAACTGAGTCTGGGCATAAAAATAAGTAAATTTTGCGGGTGTTTTTTGTTGTTTTGAATATAGATACGGTCTGTTTCTATGTTGGGTGTGGTGGGATGAAGTTTTTTATAGTTCCATTGCCTAGATATAGGGAATCCATATTAGGGTCCAAGATCAAAGTTTGTTCTAATTCATATTAGTTTTTTTAAATGATCACATTTATAGTTTCTGGAACCTTACTAGGATTTCTTGTATGTCAAGACCCAGGAACTAAGAGGACTATGGTCCCACAACACCCAAGTATTTGCTTTTTTCTGGTCATAAATACTAGTTATTTATTAGTTTATTTAAATTTATTATTGTATGTATAACTCATCAATATTTTGTTGTGGATAATAAATTTTTATGGTTATGTTTATGTTTAGGCTTGCCACTGGAATCAAACCTGCCACCGGAACCGAACCTCCAGATTATGAGCCAACCTGTTCAACCACCATACCATAGAGGCTGTGGTGTGGTGTTATCATTAAATAAGCCAACTCACGTGTAATCATTGTAATTTCATAAGTAAACCTTTTAACTTAACCACTAAGTAAACGAAAAGCGAAATAATATCCCAATAATTAATACAGCACTAAACAAGTTGATGAATAGACATAAAACACCAAAAGCCTCTAAATTGCTCTTAATAACTTGCGATAGCCTAAACGATATTAAATTTACAAACAAATCATTTCAAACGCTCTAAGGACTTACCTATAGATGATTTGATTTAACCTACACAATTAGTTTAGTTATTTTAATAAGGGTAAAGAGAGCAGGGGGGAGGGGGGAGATGGTAAAATTCTACTCCTTAGAACTGGTTTGTGGGCTAAGTAAATGACAACAGCTTCTTTGGCAATAACCCTTTATGATCGCATCCGTGATGGTCAATTTCCTTAAAAGTCGGTTTCCTAAATTACCCGATTCCCAAAATCCTGTTTTTAATACGTATGTTACCAATATTATCTCCAATAAAAATCACAATACTACCTTTTAAATTTTAAATACCAATTTGACTAAAAAGCGGTGTTTAACTAGCTTCTGCCCGCGGCTTCACCCTCGTGGCCTATAGAAAACGAAGAAGAAAATTTTTCATAGATAATTCAACACCCATTTCACCCTCTTAGGGATGGAATTTCAAATCTCCTTTTCTTAGTGAATACCTACACTTTACAAAGAACACACTCTCCAAATTTCAAGTCTCTGGGACTGGGTTTAGGATGTGCGTTGATTTATAAGTCAGTCAGTCAGTTAGGACTTTGAATTTTATATGTATAGATTGATACAATACTTAGATACTTTTTGTTTGTAAATGCATACATAGAATACAATATAAGATCCACGGAACCAAGATCGTATTTTATCACACAAATGTTTGTGCTGGGCGGGAATCGAACCCACAATCTACAGTTCAAAAGGCGAGATTGCTACCAACTGAACTATCGGGCCAGTCAAGAATACCTACTATGCTCTTTTTAATGAATAAAATTCTCCCTTTCTGTATTAATTAAGTATGTGGTTTTCCCAACTTCTAACTGTACATACCAAACTTTGACAGCAGTATCATTTGATCAAATTAATACTCCACTGCTCAGTTTCCAGAATTCTGATCATTGTGTACTGAGGCTAGCACTGCTAAGACTTGTCAGTTTGTCTGACAAGTTTACGAAGTTGTTACTGGAGGTGCTAGTTAGAATTATGCTTTGTCTTCATAATCCTTTTGAAAACAATGTTTGGAAGTCTTGCTAGAGAAATTTGTTTCAATGATACGTTTTCTCAGAGGCTAACTGGGATTAAGTGGAGCGAGTGTGCATATGATAAATTTGACAGCTATTAATTCACACTTATCTCTACATATCCAAATGTCATAAAGAAATAAGTGCGAACGTAGAGCTATGTATATATTTAACCGATAGCTTAGATGGTAAACCTGCCTTCTGAAATGTAGGGTATATAAAGGTTATGTGATGAACATTGATGTTTGTTTTGTGTCTTGTAAATTGTACTAGCTTTTGCCCGCGGCTTCGCCCACGTGGCCTATAGGGAACAAAGAAGGATATAATTTAACCACTCATTTCACCCTCTTAAGGGAGAAGGGGGGGGGGGGGTAATTTCGAAAAATTCTTTCTTATTCGATACACTTTACAAAGAACATACTCTCCAAATTTCAAGACTTATTGAATAATGTGACGAGCTAGTCGTTTACCTGATGTTAAGCGACACGGCAGTCAATTTTGCAGAAAAGTCCTACCACCTAGTAAAGTATTACAATAATTATAATAATCTTAAATGTATTAAGCTTTATGCTTTATATTGGATCAAATAAATAATGCACCATCATTTACTGTACAATTTAATACTGGCTAATAGCTTAAACCAGTCTTGTACAGCAAGAAGTAATCTTGTTACTTTTGTCTAACAATCTGCAGCGGAAGGGCTCTCGCTAGAAAGTTAGGGCAATTCCCTTTACTTAGCGCACAAGTTTAATTCTGTACCTGGTTCGGACTTAGTCTGTTATTATTGTATAACGTCTATTATTACAAATTTTAAATTTATTGATAAGTGTTAAAACGGGATTTTAATAAGAGATGGGACCGAATGGGAAATTTATTTTTTTAAGATTCTCTAATTAGGTACCACCGCTTTGCCAATTATTCTGCTGTCAAGTGTCAAGCAGTAGTGCGCAAATTATCTAAATGAGGTTAAATAAACCGTTACTTTCACTTTAGCTTCTGGTGGTGTGGTGGTTGGCTCATAACCAGGAGGTGGCGGGTTCGAATCCCTCGGCTGGACAAGTATTTGTGCACAACAAAAGCGCAAATTTTGGTTAGAGTCTGGGTGTTGTGGGACCATGGTTCTCGTAGTTCCTGACTACCTAGACACAGGGAATCCTAGTTAGGGTCCAGGATCTATGTATGTGATTGTTGGGCGTTATTATTATTATCGAAGTAAAACTTCTTTACGCACGCTTGACTTGGGGAGTAAGCTGGTGAATGTGAGGGGAACGGAAGTTGAAGTTGGTGCATGTATATCTCCATTGTCAACCTAGCAAGCCTATCAAGTTAAAAATTTGTATTATAATGTTGGTATGTCGTAAAATGACAATTTACAATTGTCAATATCGCGACATTAAAGTTAAACAAAGCAAAAACATAGTTAAACGATAAATGGAGCTAAATTAAAGAAGTAAAACTTACGTGGAAGTGAAGTTAAGCTTACTTAAATGGTCTAAAGCACACTTGTGTTTTATGATGTCGATAGTTTAAGAGAAAAGAACAAAAGGATACTATAAGCCACAAAAACTTTGGTGTCATTTCCCAAATATTCCAAAATACCGTCCATGAAATTGAGCGGCGGTCAAATGCGATGATATAAAGAGGTACAGTTGCAGTCAGTGGCCTTAACTGCTGGTGACACTCAGTGATACGACTGCGCCCCAGCGCTCGCAAATCGAGTTTTCTGCTTGCACGCACCGCACTCATTCCAATTGACATGTGAAATCCCTCGGTTTGTAGCCGTCGCGGGGAGCAATCACTTACTTTGTCGTGTTACGGTTTCGACTAACTTGCAGTAACTGTAAAGTTGCAGTAGCTATTACGCTAAGCCTAAGTTTGTTAAGGAATTTAAAACATATTGTAGAGTGATAAATTTGATTTACGCATGCTTGACTTGGAACGTAAGCTGGTGAATGCGAGACGAAAGGAAGATCTCCATTGTCAACATAACAAAGTTAAAAATTATTTAAAATTTGTATTATTATGTTGGTATGTCCGGTAAAATGACAATTTTCTGTTATCAACGCGATATATTAACATTAAACAAAACAAAAATAAAGTTATACCGGCCTATAGATGGACTATACTGATGAACTAAAGAAGTTTTACTTCAGTCATGTCATGTAAGCACACTCGTTTTTTTTTTATTGTTACTAAATATATTTCAACAAAAATTAATATAAAATAAGAAACAATTTTTATTGCACTTGTACACGTACTTATACCCTTTTTTTTTTAAATATGGTAGAAGTTAGTACATTCGTAAATTTCCTATAGCTGCTTGTTAATTGTAGACATAATTATGTATGTAAGTACCCACATATTATGTACTGCGAACCTTGTGATATCAACAACAAGCCATGTAACTGTAAAAATCATGTAATTTCTTTAATGAATATGGCAAGTATGTATAATAAAAGCTATTAGTAGCTTTTATTGTTGATTGTACATAGACACCGAGATTAAAATACTTCATTTGAATATACTTCTACATTTAAAGCTGTAAATCCATGATTATACTTATCACAATTTCCATTCAAGATTGTTAAGACAGATTGTATTCTACCAACAGCTTTCACAATATCTACTGCTTTGGGCTGTAACTCAGAATATGGAACATGTTACTGTCACATTTCATAATCCGGACAAGAGCTGTTCATAAATCCTAAAACAAAATAATACTTGGCTATTATTAGTGAAGGATTATTTAAATGTAAGATTACAGGAGTTTGTAGATGATGTTCTTTTAAAGCTTTTGGAAAAGTTGGTATCTTTTCGGTCTGTACTATATACCATCTTCTTCTTAAATATATATATAACTCAAAGGCAAAGGTGACTGACTGACTGACATAGTGATCTATCAACGCACAGCCCAAACGACTGGACGGATCGGGCTGAAATTTTGCATGCAGATAGATGTTATGACGTAGGCATCCGCTAAGGATTTTTCGAAATTCCACCCTGAAAAGCGTGAAATGGGTGGTTGAATTATTTTCCCATAGGCCACGCCGCGAGCGAAACTGCGAGCAGAAGCTCGTAACTTATAATAAACGACAGTCTCTGTGATGTGGTCGTTGAGCGGGTCGGCTCATAGCCCAGAGGCGATGGGTTTGACTCCCACGACAGGACAAGTATTTGTGCACAAGAATAAGACTGAAAATACTTGTTCTAAGTCTGGGATTTGGCAGACCATGGTTCTCGTATTCCCGGGACCCTAGATACAAGGGATCATAGGTACGCTCCAGGATCTTTATATGTGATCGTTGGGCATTATTATTATTATTTTATATTTTTAATTGTTAATAATATAAGTAATTAATTAACAATGCGGCCTAAAAAAATGATGCACAATTATACAACCAAATAAGTATAACTGATTCTCCACACAACCGTTCACTTTATACATCGTGGACAAAGTGTCAGCAACAATAGTGAGCATCCAAACAATCGGAAATCATGGAACTGACATTGCAGCCATGAGCCGATGCATCAACACGGTGAAATGACGTGGAACAGATAAGACCTGCCAATGATATTTATTAATACAAAGAACGCTGGTAATAATAATAACCAAACCCTAAAATTAATGATTTAAATAGAACTGGATGTTTATAAACTTTGTGTATATTAGTTTAAGAGGCGCCTTCAGCCTAGGAAACAATTTACATTCTTATGATAAATTTTGCAATTTAGACACTAACGTTGAGTACTACAAAATAAAATGTATTATAATATCAATAAAGAAATTTCAAAATCAAATCAATGATACTAACGCCCAACGATCACATGCATAGATCCTGGACTCTAACTAGGATTCCCTGTGTGGATCCAGGAACTACGAGGACCATGGTCCCATAACACACAGACTCAAAACAAGTATTTGCGCTTTTCTTCTGTGCACAAATATTTGATCTGCTACGGAAATTGAACCTGCCGCCTTCGGGTCATTAACCGACCTGCTCAACCACCACGCCACAGAGGCAGTCAAAGCTCACTATGTGAATCGACAACTGGATGAATTTTGGAATGTAAGAGGCGTAATGTAAGAGAGAGTGTGCATTGGAGTTGCATAACCTGATTTCGCCGTCACCGTTCCACCATCGGACAACCAGATGTACGAAAAAGCGCCACCGGTACATGGTTAATATCCCACATGTGCGAACAAAGAGATTTGGCTCCACATTTATCATGCGAACAGCCAAAGAATGGAACGCATTACCGGCATCCGTATTTCCCGAAAACTACAACCTTGGAGTCTTCAAATCGAGAGTGAACAGGTATCTTCTAGGCAAGCGTGTTACATCCTAGACCGCATCGTCACTAACCATCAGGTGCGATATTGGTCAAACGCGAGCCTATCAAACAGAAAAAAGGCCAGTGAGTAAGCCCTTAGAGGCGTTCTATCGGGGATGCTCTTTTGTAAAATCAAACAGGTGATTTTGATAGATTTTAATCGAAACAAACTTGTGTCCCAAATGTAGGCTTTTCTAATCTTTCGGCAACTGAAGATATAATTATAAGGAAATTTCTTTTGACTACTCCAGAAGCAATCTTTAGTCTTAAAAGATCGATTGAAGAGATATAAAGTATGATGGGAAGTAGAATGTTTAATCACCCCTTTAATTTGAGTGGCCTGATAGCCCAGTTGGCAGTAGCTCTGTCTTCTGAACTGTTGGTCGAGGGTTCAATTTTCACCCTTGACAAATATTTGTGTGATGAACATATGTGTTGGTTTTGTCTGTGTGTTATATTGTATTTTATGTATGTATTTACAAACAAAAAATATCTAAGTATCGAATAAGCTATTTGTTCCCATAGCTCTGCATAATTTGTGGCTAGATGGCGCTTGTGTAAAAATTTTTTTCGTTACTGTAAGGGATAGAAAAGAGGTAAAACATCAATTTTACACATGCCTTAACAATTGAAGGGTTGAGAATAAAAAGGGTTTAACTGATTTTTTCACAAAATGACTTATGGGTATCGTTGGAATCAGCGTGAAATTATCAACAATAATACATTCTCAAAATACCAAAATGAGGCTTAAATCTCGAGATTTTGAGTCTAAAAACGGTTTATTTGTCACAGGAATACAGTTCGCTTAGCATATAAACATTATTATTTTATATTTTTACAGTAATTGAATGAATCAGTACTATATTTAGTATTTTAAAATAGAATTAATACATTTTCAAGCAACTGAAACTTACATAAACCTTTTCTATTACCTTATAAGCACTCTACATTAAAATGGAGCCGTTGAAGTTTAAAGTCAATTTTCTCGAAACTATCAACTTGTCAGTTTTTTATTATCAACCCTTCAATTGTGGGCTGGTAGATTACACATAAATAGAAACGATTGTTTATTATGTAATATAATCTTGAAGTTTGCATGCCGGTTTTTTTACCATGTTTTCCTTCACCGTTGTAAGCACTAGAGTAAATTCTGCACATAACTTTTCGCATAAACTACTACTACTAGCTGAGTTACAGTACTAAATGTTATATCTTTTTAATTTGTATTGTAAGTTGCTAAGCTGCTACAGTTAAGACGAGTATGAAAAATAAAGTCTCTACGTCGTAGTGATAAATCAGTACAGTAATTAAAAATTTAATTCATACTTAGCGATTGATTGGTGCATGAAACTTATTAAAATAACCATCACGGGAAGCAATTTATTTCATTCCATGATAACTGCAATTAAAATAACCAACTCGTATAAGCGCAAATTTTCATTGTAATTAGTTGACAAAGTGATTGCGTGTTCCGATTTAATTGCAAATCCGACTTTAAATTGTTAAGTATTTTATTGTAATTAACGGTCACTCTTCATCATATAGTGTTTATTTGTGTTCTACTGTCAACTTAACTGGGCGTAGGACTTTGTTGCAAAGTTCGTCTAGGTAGGTACCATCGCTTTGCCAGTTATTCTGCCGCCAAGCAGTAGTGTGCAAGCTCTATTGTGTTTGTAGGGCACTGTAGCTAGAAATTACTGGGCAATTGAGACTTTATGATCTGATCTCACAGTCGAGTAATCTTATTACCAGATTGTGCTGATGTCTCAGTATGATGTGCGCAGTGTAGTGTCGCGTGAAACTCTATGTTTTAGAGTTCTGAGTGAGATTGTTCTGTTATGGGCGGCCGTAGCGCTTAACATAGGTAAACGACTAGTTCGTTACATCATTCATTAACATTAAAAAAAACTATATACTATACTGTGTATACAGTAATATATACTCTCCACTGACGGTGGCATTTTTAATCTAGCTAAGCTGAAAAAACGTAAGGGTTTCATCAGACAACAATACGGAAATAATGCATGAAGACGACTTGTTTTGCAGGGAAACACGAGGTGGTCTACAAAAATTTACGACTAAATTTACTTTAATATGCCGCAAATTTAGACTGAAAAAACTAAACTAAAATCAATTGTCGGACAATACTCATCAGGTGACTCTATATAAAGCTGTACGATACAGCTCTAAAGCAAATAGACCAATTTAAGAATTTAGGGGGCACTATAACATCAAAAGGTGGCTTTGATTTGGAAATTAACTCTAGAATCGGTGCCGCCGCGGCAGCATTTAGTAAACTCGCGTTAAAGTATTAAAATAAAACAATACACGGAAATCGTCCTACAATACATTTTATACTCAGCAGAAACATGCTTATATCAATGAATAATTGTGTTTAAATTGCCTTTTTTCTATTGTTTTAAATTTACGTCGAACTTCCGCGTGTCCGTGCCTGAGTCAATCAATTTTATGACAGCCTCTGTGGTGTTGTGGTTGATCACGTCGACATCCCGCAGCAGGAAAAGTAATATAAAATGCAGCACAAAAAGAATTGTAAATACTTGTTTTGAGTCGGGGTGTTGTAGAAGCACGGTCTTCGTACTTCCGGAGTCCCTAGATCCATAGAATTCTAGTTGGGCCCGGGGTATATATACATGATTGTCGGGCGCTATTTATAAAAAAAAAATAGATTTTTCTATTCCTATTTAAGGAATGTAAATATTCATGAACAACATTCATTTTACAGAAATAGAAAATTAAAATAAAATTAAACACTATGCATTAGCAAAACTTAATCTAAGAAGCTGCTACCAGTAAGCAACGTGCTCAAAATGCTGGCGGTATTGCCTCATTGCATGGCAAATAAAGGTAGGAACTTATTCCCTACGCAACAAGCCATCGGCTGCGGCACATTCAAGAAAACTGTACACATTAGTCGATAAAGACTGTGTGAAGGATCTTCATTCTTAGAGATAAAAACAAGTGACAACACAGCACCATACACGTCGTTAGCATGAATAATTGCATTTTCCCCTCATCCATTAGGCCGGGAAGAAGATTGGCCGTCCCCAGCAAATATCAGATTTCACGTTGATCTGCCTAACACTGATCAGTTCTGACCGGCGACAATTAAATTAGCGGCGTCTGGTCTCTACGCGATTTTTGTCATATTTCCGCATGGTGTGGTAACCACCCTATAGCGACTCTGGATAGGGATGCAGTTGAATAAAATCATCGATACCTAAATATTTTTTGATTTTTGTAGTTTTGTAGGTTTTTAGTACATGCATATGACGCCCACCTCAGCTGCAATAAATTTCAGGAAGGATGATTATTATGATCAAGAGTGAGTTTAACATACGAAAGTGCTAAAAATAGCCCATTTGTAATGAATTTATTAAAAATGAATTACGGTACTGCCCCCTGCGCATAGAGTTCATAACTGGGCGTTGCCGCCGTCATACTCATATGTAAGCTATCGTTGTAGAAACAAACCCAATTAATACAAATAAAATGAGTTAATTATCTCGTATCGATCAACTAATAGTATCGATAGTTACCCCTTACTTTTGATATATGGCTGCATCTCTACCCCAAAAATTATAGCCAGATATACGCTTAATTGGTTTTGCGTTGCGGTCGCATGACATTTTCAGTGCATTGCCTTTGTCATCGGTTTAAAATATTCATGAGAGCATTTTTTCCTGAATTAAATAACGAGGGAAAACAATGCGGTTCGCGGTATGAAAATCTGTTAACGGGCAATTTAAATCTCTTGGAATTACCCACGGAAAGAAATTTTAATGAAGTTTTATTCAATTCAATAAATATAAATTGAAAGTAACAATGACAAACTAATAGGTTCGTATTCATTTTGTTTAATTTAAAACTTTATTGTTTTCAAGATATGAGTGAACAGGTTTTTCATAAGCGAGAATGCTACATCGTCTGCCACGTTGTCACTTAACATCAGGAGAAATTATCAAACGCAACTCTATCTAGTATTAAAACCAAATCAATGCTATGATATTTGTTTGCAAGCAAATCCTTTTATTAAAACTTAATTATCAACCACAATAATCACAACTGTTAACGCCGTCGAGATTAAATGGACAAATGAAAATATTTTCATCCAGCACCGGTCGTTAATGCATATTATTTCAAACGACGGCTGAAACCACAGTGCGGCGATATCAACTGGAACATTCATTTTGTCACCTATTGTTTTGGAACCTGTAATAACAGTAGCGACTTAACCATGGCACATTTTCTAGGGAGGTGTCTCGCTTTGGATAGTTTTTAGCCGGTAGCCGGATAACTAGGAAAAAGAATTTATGCCGGTCTTAACACGTCTTAAGAGCTAAAGCTATATTTTATGCCGGTCTTTATTTTTAAGGCACTGTAGAATTACTCCCAGACCTAACTTTATTTTATCTATCCGATAACAATTCGGCAGGTGCGGCTGATATGTTTAAGCATTTTCGGTTACAAAATCCTCAGTGGCTGGTTGGTACAACACAAATATACCAGTGTGTGTGTGTGTATATTCAGTGCAATTTATAAGCTCTGGTTAGCACTTTCAGCCACGTGTGTTTGGTGAGATAATATTTCATGAGTGTAGTGTAATTGCATTATTTTTCAAGAAAAGACGTAAGAGAAGCTTATTTATAAAAGACCTTGAGGGAGTAGGATGACAACACGTCGTGAATTGAAATACTTTTGCTCAACTATGCTATTTAAAGTTATGAAGAAGGCTTTGATTTTGTTGTTTCTTAGTAAGCGCGTACCAATAAGTTCTAGCACACTTTATCGATTTATTTATTTAATTAGTACGGTTAAACCGATTACACTAATTACTACATAAATACAATTACAATTTGATTAAAATAACTTAATGAAAACGAAAGAAATAGAACATAGATAATAAAGCAGTCAACTCAAAACAGTCAGAAATAAATTAGATTGTAAAAATAAAGAAAATACATTTGTTATATTGTTTTTATGTACGATATTTGACGCTAGTGATTTTATTGTATCGTACTGTGTTAAATATTTTTCGAGACCAACTTTACGTTATAAACTGATTTTGCTAGTAGAACTACAACAGTTTTACTGCGAATAGGAACTAACGAATTTTGCTCGTCCTGTAAAAATGAAAAGGCCTAAGCAAAATTGAAATTCTCAATACTGTTTCATTGGATTAAACCAAATAATATGAAAATGTATTAATATTAAAATTCGTCATCCGACACAAAAAAAATATTCTACTAGTTTCGACTCGATTAGTTCTTGCCTCGGGGGATCCCAGAGCTGGCACATACTTCGCTCAGAAGCTAAGTCTTTAATTCAGCGAGGTAATGCTGCCAGTATTCTGGGAACCTAACCGCGCGGTGGTGAGTTGGATAGCATATTTATTTTGTAAATAATGTTTTATTAGTTGTAACTTTTTATTATAGAGTGCCTGTACATAACAATAATAATAATAAATATTTTTTTTTACAAATGTTACACTTAAAAAATAATATTAAAATAATTGTACATAGTGTGTAATCGGAGGCAAAAATAGAGGTACTACTGCTACCTATTTCGAAAGTTTTGTAATAGCTTTTATCACCAATGCTCTAATTCTCACGCCCTCAACTCGAAAAACTATTCTTTCACGCAATAAACAGTATCATAACCGTCCAGGGACCCCTTGCCTGTTGATTCCTAATGAAACAACAAACAGCAATATAAAGAAAGCACGAAAGCTAATTCGACGGCGCACGTGTACCTACTACTTGTTGTATTCCTCGCACGTCTTACGTAAGTAACGGCATCTTCGCAGCTCGCGTGTGACACCTAGCCTTAGGTCGTAGTGCAGAGATAACAGAAGGGATAGTACTAGGTACTAGGTGGAAAGACTTTTCTGGAAAGTTCGTCTAGGTAGGTACCACCGCTTTGTCAGTTATTATGCCGCCAAGCAGTAGTGTGCAAGTACTATTGTGTTCCGCTTTGAAAAGCACTGTAGCTAGTGAAATTACAGGGCAAATGAGATCTTATGATCTGATCTCTCAGTAGAGTAATCTGGAATCCAGACTGCGCTGATGTCTCAATATGATGTGCGCAGTGTAGTGTCACGCGAAAGCTTATATTTTGGAGTTCTGAGTTATATTGATCTGTTAGGGGCAGCCGTGTCGCTTAACATCAGGTGAACGACTAGCTCGTCACATCACATAACATCATTCACTAACATAAAAGGTACATTCTGATTAAACTGTGATTAAAAGCAAATAATAAGCAATAAAATGATAAAACGGTTATTTTTAGACTCAACGAGCTACAAAGAAAAGCACTATAATAAAATCATATATCATAAACTTCGGATTTGCTATTTCATGAGATATTTTGCTGACAACCACGATATTTCTTCTTTTGTCAGATCTATTCGTCAATGTATCAATAAATATGTTTATTACGTTGAACATAGAAATACTAAAAGTTCATTATTATTCAGTATGGTATTAGTCAAGAAGTTTTTTATTTTTATTTTAAAGGGAGTAAACAAGCACACGGCCCACCTGGTGGGAAGTTATCACCATAGCCTATGGACATCTGTAACACTGGATGAGTCGTCACCAATGCTTACCCTGTAGGACTTTTTTAACCCTCCGTTTGAAGTACTTCATGCTATTACTCTGCGGAAAGATCGCTGGCGGTAGCTCATTCCACATTTTGCAGATGTAGTACGGCAAGAACGAACACACGAATCGAGTCGTATGAATTTCCGCAACTAAATAGTTTATAGATGGAATTCTTATAACTTTCTACTGTGTCATCTCCGCAGTTCGTGTGACACCTAGCGTTAGGTGCCGTGAAAAATGGTCCATTTCCCGACACGCGGATAAATTTATCTTCGCGGGGCTATTGTGAGCGTTATTCGAGTGTTAATATTCATTGCGGTACAACAACGTGACTCGTGACGTCACGTCTCGTGGCGTTTGCATGACTTATCGGTATTGCATTTTGAGAAAGCTTTTTTTGAAAGACCGTTTTCTTTGTTTGAATTTCTATTTTTCTTTCATTAAAAAAACATACCTTTTTTAACGTTTTTCCAAATGATGGTAAATCTTTAGATATCTTGATTTTGCAAAGACTTACTTTTTACGCTTAGTATCTGCTCTACAATATATCATTGGTTGCATGGCACATTATGTTTGGTTCATTAACCGGATTGATGTATTGATTTAGCATATTAGTACTCAATCGGTGGTAGAACTTTGTTGCAAAGTTCGTCTAGGTAGGTACCACCGCTTTGCCAGTTATTCTGCCGCCAAGCAGTAGTGTGCAAGCACTACCGTGTTCCGGTTTGAAGGGCACTGTACCTATTGAAATTACTGGGCAATTGAGACTTTATGTTCTGATCTCACAGTCGAGTAATCTTATTACCAGACTGTGCTGATGTCTCAGTATGATGTGCGCAGTGCAGTGTCGTTTGAAACTCTATGTTTTAGAGTTCCAAGTGACACTGTTCTGTTATGGGCGGCCGTGGCGCTTAACATCAGGTGAACGACTCGTCACATCATTCATTCACATTTAAAAAAAAAACAAGTAGGTACTAATACGCTAAAGAGTCTGTGACATTTATTCAGATGCTGTGGTTTTATTGCTGAATATAGCTAATGTAGTGGCCATCTGATAGATATACAGAGATAGATGATGAATCTGATGATTTGGCCGTATGTAGAATAAGGCCTGGCCACCCCTCTTTCCGTGGGTGCCGCATAAGGAATATCCAGGGAATAGGCAGCAGCATTCTCCTTAGTCTACAACTCCCCCTTCTAATGGGGGAGGCCTATGTTAAGCGGTAGACGTAAAAAGCTGATGATGTGATGTGATAATGATGAATCATTATTGTAAAGATGAAAATTAAAAATAAAAACCAAATGGTCCTAATAAGTAGTGTATTATATTTTCAATAAGTTCCATGTAAAATTACTGGATACAATTAGGTGCTTAAATAACAATATGAAGTGGTGTTTTCCTCTAAAACAGCATACGAATTTATCACCACTTTTATAGCCGAAAAGCTAATACCACATTTCAACCACAGCTTAAACATTACATCCAACTCGCTGATCTCAACAAAGGAAAGATACGCGATACCCAATAAAACTCAGGTACGAATAAGAAACTTTGTTGAGCTCAAACCACTCACGTCCGATGTATTTGACTGCTTCTTCAAGAGGAAGGAATTTAATTTGTCAGAGAGCGACCGCAGCGGGTGCTGGCGTCTGAAGTTTTTATCGCAAAGCTGATAAGGCAGCCTGGAAAGAAGGTAATTTGTTATTGCTAAGCGCGAGAATAAATCATCTAGTAAAAGATAAAGGTTGGTGTAAAATATTTTAATTGGCGATAAAATTACTTCGGTTTGACAGGCCATTGTCAAAGGAAAGCGTTTTGAGAGAAAACAAATCCATTATTTTGTTTTTGTTTACTTGGTTTTGTATATTGAATAATATTGTAATAAACCTCGCTTGTTTCTTTTATCATCTTCTCTTGGTGCTAGTTATTGGAATCACACAAAAAATTACCTATAATAAATTCTGACTACTGTGTGAAGTCTGTCAATTTATCTCACCATCGTATTTTTTTATTTATTATTTAACTTGCAATGTTTATATGCATCGGGTCAAATATTGCAACACTCAATGAATTAAAACAATCATCCTCAACCTGTTTAAATGAAATTTGTGTACACGTTTAGTTTGAATGACAATGGTATCGATTCTGTGTCGCATACTCTAAAGCTAAACGAAATTAACATATTTCCGTCTTTGTCATTTCCCCTTTATCAGAAGAGTACCTCCATACTTTAAGTTTACTTTAGTTTTAGAGAATGCGACACAGAATCGACACCAATGTATAGGTAGCTAAAATGACGTCATTTTACATCCAATATGGCCGATGGCCCAAGATGGTGGACTAGTTATTTTATGAGCACGTCCATGGTAGGTATCAAATGAAAGCTTTTGCCAAGAAGAATGCGAATCTTTTCTTGGAGCATTTAAATAAAAGCATGATTTTAATAATGTTTTTTGACATTAAATTTTATTTTCCCTGCTCCGTACCTTATGAACTCAAAATGTAGCTTTGATCAATATAAGTATAAAGAACATAATACAACAATTAACGTAAGGTATACTATACTGTATCAGAGACGTCAGTTTGCGTTGAATTGAGTGAGAGATAGTGTACCGTCGCCTCCGGTTGACAAATGGCATGCGGGCACCCGCGACTTTTCAAACGTCACGCGTCATCCTTATCAATACAGGAAGGCAGCATTTCTGGTTGGATATGGTGAAGTTAGCATATAAAGTAAATTAGTCTCTAAGGTTGTTTATTTGGGTTTGATGACTTTTTGCCGCAAGACAATTAAGCTGGATTGGCTCATTCTCATTGGTGTTTCACTTGTCCAGATTCGTATGTTGAACTGTTTGGTTGTTTTGCAGTTGTCCTAGTCAAGAACAAATGTTTTTTATTAGACAAGCGTGCTACACCTTCGAGTGCATTGTCGTTTCCCATCAGGTGAGATTGTGATCAAACGTTATACTAAGCCTAGTAGGTATTAAAACAAATGCATCAAGGAATAAATGAATTTAAAAAGAACCCACTGATATGATTTTGTAATATACGTTTGAAAAGTGTAGTATGATTACGACAATTGGTCAAAAGGACTGTCTAAAAAAATAAATTAAGATAAATTAAAGGTAACCTTTTACTTATTATAAATGCTTTGCAAATTAATGTGGGAAAAGGTCTAAGGGTAAATTAGTAAGCTCCTCGAACAAACCTTGTCGCTCAATGTTTAGACAGCTATATAATGTTAAGAACCAGGAGAAAAAAACCATTTACCAAGTCTTGGCTCTTAATTTACATGTTAATTTACAAGAACTCAGTAAAAGCTTTCCTTTTCATTTGAAATTATATATTTGCGATAAGTAAATCTCATTTGGAGTTTTAATTGTATACCCACGCTTCCTTCAAATGACCGTTAAAATTACTTTTCTAAATGCGGACCATTTTTAAATAATGATTGCAAGTTTAATGAGCGTTATTTGAGAGTTTGCGAAAACGCTTTTTGTTTCTTGAAGAGCGTGTTTAACTTACCAAATGCACACCGCGGTTTCACTCGCTAATCACTCGTTAATCCAACGTAATATGACGTATGACCTTTATGATTATATGGCTTATTTATTGGAATTTTAGCTGTACTATGATCTCGTGTCCGTAATAAAGAATTATTATTATTATATCTATAGCGTATGATGCCCGTCTTTACTAAAGTTTGACAGCTTCTAAGTTGGTATTCATACCTCTAGCCCCCGGTTTCTCGTACGTTTGTCAAGTCATCATGCCAAATACTGTATGCTTATTAGTTGAAACAGCCGGTGATCAACAAGCAACCAATGAGCGTTCAGTATTTGATCTGTCAATTTGAAACGAAATAAACAAACTTATACGAGAACCCGGGGAAAAGTGTTGCTTAGCTAATTCGTATTTTGATAGACTTTAGTTTCAACTGGCATAAGTTCTTTCAAGGTATTCTAAAGAGTAACATGGCATATCTGGATTTAATGATCTAAATCCATTTGATGAACTGTAATGTCTACGAACCGTCTATTGAACATTATCAATACTAAGGTTTGTACAATAATTCTCAACTAACATAATATCTACAGGAATCAGAAATATCAAATTATTCATAAATCATTAATAGTAACAGCAACAGTATCTGTGTTGTCTCAAACCCGGCATTTACATTCGAAATCTTAAGGCATAAGCTGTTCATTACTGGGAGCCTATTTCAGTAGGTTTACTCAAATAGCTTACTCCACCTGTGACATGCTAATAACGCGACGTGACAGTTACCGATCACACCCATAGAACCCACAGTTTTAGTCTGTCACGTACGTCCACAGATATTTCAGTGCCATTCTTTGAAAGCCAATAGGCTATTTGACTACTATATTTTTATTACATACATAAATAATATACCTTAAAAAATAGATAACTGTGAAAACAAAACTTGAATACCTCAAACAATTACTATGTTACAGGCATTTTAAAATACAGAAATAGAAAGAGACAACTCAAACACGCAGTGACGTCAGTTACCAGTACTCACAGTAACTCATTACTAAGCTGTGGTAGCTCTACATACAATATTTTTGGCATGTGACGTCACAAGCCATGCCTTCATAGTAGCTGTGAGGAAGCTCAACACGATCTCTGTTTTGCGAGAAGGGGACAGGCGATGAAACTTTAAAAGCGTACTACTCCGTGATTAATTTACCGATTTTACTTATTTTTACAATAATTACATTCATTTATAACCTACTTTATGAAAATAATATTTACTTGTTCATTTTTAATAGTAGTCAAATAGCCTATTTCAAAGGCAATCGTAAAAGACCTTATGCAAAAATAATTAGCTAAAATACGCGTAGTTTTTTTTTTAATAATGCCTCCTTAACCGTAGGCGTAGAGCACTGTTCAGTTTTTCAATTTTATTTGTCTTTTACTATGCACTTTAAATCATTCTGAAATAGAGATACCAATACGTCAGTGTCGTCTATATTTTCACCATTCCGTGGCAATACCGCAGCTGTGGCGTGCCGATAACACTGCGTGACACCACGTACGTCATTTGTCACGCCAAGCGGCCAAGCCCTGTTGTTTTTTTTATTAATAAACTAACGTTCTTTTATCCTGTCTTTAAAAGTTCATATTTAAAATCAAAATATGAAAAATCGAAATTATGTTAAATTTATTGTTTTCCAAGGTTTATTACAATGTTTTTTACAAGGGCTTTTTTTTACAATGATAATGAAAGATGTGACGAGCTAGTCATTCACCTGATGTTAAGTGATACGGCCGCCCATAACAGAACACTGTCACTCGGAACTCTAAAATATAAAGTTTCGTGTGACACTGCACTGCTCAAATCATCCTGAGACATAAGCACAGTCTGATAATAAAATTAATGGACTGTGAGATCAGATCATAAAATCTCAATTGCCCAGTAATTTCGCTTGCTACATTGCCCTTCAAACCCGAATAAAGTAGTACTTGCGCACTACTGCTTGGCGGCAGAATAGCTGGCAAAGCGGTGGAACCTACCTAGACGGACTTTACAAAAAAATTCGGCCACCTAGTAAAAATTCACCTAATATCTACTTGGTCATAATCAACTCATTGTATTACATTTATAAGCCGATAAATTTTGTTCTATAACCAAAAAAAATTTAGATGTTATTTCAATATTTTTTTGTTACTATTTTATGTTTATATAGCACGCAATAAAAATAAGTGACATTTTTCAAGTGAAGTTTATAAACTTATTTTAAATTTGAGAAAAACAAATCTTACAAATTTTGCTTGTATTAATTATGAGTCATGGCTTAAAAAACCTGTATTTATATTTATTAATTTCCCAAATATATTCACGCAGTTTTCGGAGATGAAACTGTCTATACAAATGCACCGCCAATTTCATTACGTATTTACAATCACGTGACAATACCGCAGCTGTGGCACGCCGATAACACCGCGTGACACCTGCACGTCATTTGTCACGTCCCGCCTTGTCGTTCTTTCCGCGATATTGAACTTGTTTGCTTACGTTCCGTCTATAGTGAGTCGAGTCTTTCTCGCTATTTTGTCGGCGAATTGCTACGATTTTGTGAAGGGTCGGTGTTGCAAGGGTTAACGTGTAATACCACCCAGATTAATGTTGTAAGGGAAAGGGGTTCAATTAATTTTCTTTATTACTTTGTTATACTCTATCCTTTCAACTCCATACTTTGTTCACTCTATTAATTTAAGACAAAGTCATAAGACCCAAAATTAATTATTACTAATACAATATAAAGTGATTCTTTTTATGTGTCACAAACTTATCCGTGTATGTCTCAGACAATTAGATAGACAATTAGTATAATTATACGGGTTATAATGATGAATCTGTAAATTACTTCTACATTTTCACTATTATGTCTTAGAGAATTTAATCACCATTTTTAGTTAATCTTTCTCTACCCTGCAACTTGCCGCCTGGTACATAATCTATAGCAGTTAGCCACGGAAACCTATCATTTACATAGGGCTGTGAGGGCCATGCATGCAAAATTGAGTAGATTTTTTTTGTATGTTTTGGCTCCATACTTTTGTGTATTTAGCCAGTGTCAAGTAATTGTAAATTTCTTAAGTTCAAGTTATATAATAATATGTGTGTCAAGTCAAGTCACATTGCAAGTCATCAAGTAAGTCATAGTCTAGTGAAGTCATACTCTTAGTAAAGTGGTGGAAATTTTACGCTTCTATGGAGTTTTGGAAACAACACGAAAAGAAATGTTTCACCATCATTATACCACTTTCCCACACTCATGCCTGTAATCCAGAACTTATCGAATAAAATGACACTAATTTTATGCACTAACACTGAAAACAACACAAGCTTTGGAAAATAATATGATGCGGTAACGCGATCTTTTTCGTTTTCCCGCCAAAAAAACATTGAGTAACATTTACAAAAAAAACTTGATTATCATTTGTTTTAATTTAGATTAGCGGAGTTTCGCCTAACAACAACAACTATCCAAAACAAATGAATTACTATAAACAGAAGTGATCTTTATGTTTGTGACGTTCCCCCTCGTCACGGTTCTGTCAGAGGGATGACCGTGATCATCGATGTTTTGGGAAGTGATGGGTATCGCCGGTATTAATATTCAAGTAAATACAGCGTTTGCTGTAGATAAACTAAGTGATGGATGGTACTGAAATTCAACAGTTATCATGTAACATCTTCAACGTACTTAATTACTTAAGTAACAAAACGTGTAGTTTCGAAAGTCAGCGAGTAACGTTTAACATTGGTGACTTTGTTACAACAAATAATTCAACATACTTCACAAAGTAGAGATTCTGCATACAGTTTTTTGTTGAGTATTGCTATAAATACCACAGAATATACATAAGTCAATGCGATAAAGAAGTTATACTTTTTATCGATGATTCTTTTCCCATATCGATATCGGTCGTTCAGCCCAGATTACGCCTACCCTCAGGACGGGTCCGTCTGCGTTCGACGCTGGATATGCTATGCTTGTCTGCACTGTGACGGAGCGCTTAGCTTTTGATTGAAACTTGCATGGATTTAGTCATTTTGTTTTATTTGTGTCTGCATTTTATCATATTTTGGGAAATTGGGAAACACATTTTGATCAAAATAATTTTTTGCGAATAAAATACCAGTCTGGTGTTTTAAACATATCCCCAGATATTTTTATTATTAGGTATACCTATTTTCTTTACCTATATCACCAAAAACCCACAAAATTAACACAGTTTCAAGCGCAAACTCAGACATATGACATGAAATATGATCTGCCATTTTCAACTTTAAGCATAGCTAGCAACGATAGATACCACCTTTTTAGATGATTGGTGTTTGTGTCATAAAAAGTAAAGAAAAATGTTTGACCACCTGGTATGACATGGCAACCTAATGAAAAATGTTATAGAAGGAAAGGTAGACGGGAAGAGAGGAAGATGCAGACCTAAAAGGCCATATAAATATCAAATAAAAGGAAACATAAATGTCATGTCGTACGGAGAAGTCAAAGCATTGGCCGAAGATCGAGAACGATGGCGATTACTCCACCAACAAAAGCAAGACTCAGAAATAAGAAGAAAGTAACAATTCATGGCTGCAATTTACAATTAACCAAATCAAATAATTACCCAGAACTATAATTAATATCATCCAGAACTAAACTAAACTTTCTAAAGCCATTCTCTGAGACAGGAAATTGTCTGCTGTGTTTTTGACAGGCGCAATAAACTTGTATATTCAGAAATTTTGAATATATTATCTTTGACTCCCAATTGGAAGGTATTAAGTTGGGCACGACACATTCTCAAAACTTCGCAGGCGCAAGTTTGCCGTTGGAACTAGGCTATCGGCATTGCATTCTCTCAAACAGACTACCTCACTACAAAGGAACGCCTAGAAACTTCTCTAATGAGATGAATAATTAAACAGGCCCGTGTATATGGAGCTAAATTAACGGGAGTAATTGCAATATATTAACCTAGATAGCAAAGCAAACGCGATTAATTCAAATCTATGAACTGTATTGTAATTATTATCTATAAATTGAATTATATTAGTTGTTTGTCAATTCGTGGATTATAGGTTGTGGTTGGGAACATTTGTTATTGGATTTGAATAATGGTGTTCATTTAGAGTTTGTTTTAATAATAATGAGTTAATAATTAAATGTAGCTTCATATCATATTCGTTACAAACAACTAAATCGCATAGGTGCACAGTATTTTTACGGTAGCATAAATTATATATTACAATGACAAATTGTACTGGCGATTTTCTACATAAATATATTAGCTTTATGGTACACGGTCACCTATATCACGGTTGTTTCGAATTCCCATTTTCAATTGTAATTGCAAATTATTTTTTAATGCCAGGAGACAGGGTTACATTAAAACTGTATAATGTATATTAAGGCCAAATAAAGGTATTTTCATTTTCATTTTCATTTTCAATATAAAGCTCCAACTGATTGAAAATCGAACATAGAGATGGTTTTAATATTATTTTTGGGCCAAAACAGTACAAATTTCGCAGTACAACGGTGCGAATTATGAGTATTTTTCTTGTTTTTTTTTTTTTTTGTGGTATTGGCATATATGTGGCTAATTTTGGATCGTCCTTTTTCAAACATAATTTGCTTATTTTTTGTGGTATTGGCATATATGTGGCTATTTTTGGATTATCCTTTTTCAAATATGATTTACATTTTTTACCGACGCCAATTTAGGATACTTTCATCTCAGAAAATCGAGAGATCTCGTCTCGTCGAAGCTGAAAACTGATAAATTTTAAAAGGACCACGAGGCAACGGTATTAAATAACTAGCAAGCTATAAATAAAAACCTTGTTATTTGTTATCCAAAAGACGTTATTATTAGCTTTTCATCCTCTTCCATAAAAAAGTGCCGTACTCCTACGCACATACTTTTTTATAACTAGCAAACTAAGCCGTCTGATCCCACCTAACAGGTACGTAATAAGCGCACGTCGACGATATAGAAATTCATTGCGCACGACGAAAAAAGTCTTTTAGTGAGAAAATATCTAAGACTTCGTCCCCAATGTTTACTCGCGGTGGTTAAGCTGCATCTAATGAAATCCCCTGTCAGGGTATCCTTGCACCGAATGTTAGGTTCCTGATGTGGTTTTGATACTTACCAGAAGAGCATCATAGTCATTCTTAAATTGTTGACAGAGCTTTTTGCGATTGGATCATATAGCAAAGACAGAATAAATTAACTTTTTATGAAGGAAATGCAATTTTTTTATTTTTCCTTATTAGTAGGCTAAATAATAGTATTTAAATGAGCATGTAATAGTGTTTAAATGAGTCTTATAGCTAAATACAATGTAAATGAAAGGGAGAGACAGAGTTTCAAGTAAAAGGTTTTATTATTCCAGTTTGAGCACGGGAAGTTAAAAATCATATACAAATAATTTATTCTAATAATATATACAGATACATTCATTAATAATTTTGTTCAAAAAAAATACATTATTGAAGTTATGCTTGTATACCATTTTTATAATAATAATAATATGATAGAAAGATAAAATATGACAGAAAAAACTATCAAAACGTGTTGTAAGCCGTATCAGGAACAGACACGTGGACTTTGAGTATCTTCAGTGTTCCTCCACCGGCTTATTTCGGGATGTTATTCCGATCACGATGTTACTAAGCGTGCTTATTGAATAAACTTCTACAACCATAACCGTACTACAGATTTCACTTAATTCCGGTCCGAACCCGATAAATCGTTAGCGGTATCCAAACAAAAAGATAAGGGAGAAAATTCAATCACAGCCAATTCAAACTTTTGTGCGGCTAAAGGGTTCCTAAGAAATCTTCGACCATTCTACTATACGCATCTTTGAATAAAAGACCCCTTGGATTGAACAATGGGACGGTTCAGCGTAGTGGACATATAACGGTTGACCAATTTTCTTTTGTGTGAATGCCTACGAATTGAGAATATCAAACGGGGTGCTCAGACGTAGTGCTGATTGACACTCTTTTTCTATAAAAATCCATTGATTTTATCCATTTCAGTGAACAATGCTACAAACTGAAAATAAAATCCGTATGGCTGACAGATCATGAGAATAAGAATAATAAGAATAATAATATTTTTATTGCTCAGAAAAGACAAACAGAACCTTAAATATACGATAGGTAGGTACATTAACAAATCAGATTTTACTGATATTAACAACAGGTAAACTAGTAGGCAGGTGCTGAGGGAAATTCCATTGTTCCAATTCCAAATATGAGTTATACTAATTATTACAGTGAATGTTGTATCGGTTTCAAATGAATTAAATCAAAACAAGTACTGAACTTTGTACAGAGAAATGTTGCTTTACATGTGGCAGGTTGGCGGGGTGTGACGGTTTGTAAGGTAATGATTTAATTTTTATAACAAGCTTCTGCCCACAGCTTCACCCGTGGCGTGGCCTATGGGAAAATAATTCAACCACCCATTTCATCCTCTTAAAGTTGGAATTTCGAAAAATCCTTTCTTCGCGGATGCCTATGTCATAACAACTGCATGCCAAATTTCAGCCTGATCCGTCCAGTGGTTTGGGCTGTGCGTTGATAGATCACTATATCAGTCTGTCACCTTTGAGTTATATATATTTAGATAGAACTCTGCTCATCTTGTTAGGAGTAGTACAAAAAGTTGGCAGCAGTCCTATTTTAGGAATATAATTTAGGAGAAGTTTATACTACAACTTACATATATGTATGTAGTTTGATATAGATAGAAGCTCACACCGTCCGATTCTACATATACAAACCTGGATAAAAATTATTTGGTTGACTGACGTTTTTTTTGGAGCTGATGTGGATGGAGCCGTATGGGTTACACTAGATAGCTAAATATTAGTCTCATTGGATTCTACTTTACTTTACATTAAATATTGCGTGGTCGATCTTAATGCCAGTTGCTGTCAATTATTTTTACAAAAATGAATATGTGTTATAATTCCAATTTTATTAATTACTAGTTGTGCCCCGCGGTTTCAACCGCGGATAAAAAGTATTTTAATTATTTGCTCATCCCACGGAAACGTTCACTTTTTCAGCTTTATCCTGTAGCCTATATGTTAATACAGTGTATAAGCAATCTTGGTACCAAATTTCATCCAAATCCGCCTTTTGAGAATGAAGGAGTAACAAACATACACACAAACACACATACAAACTTTCGCCTTTATAATATTAGTGTGATATATTAAATTATATACAATACAGGAAGGACAATACAGCCAATAACAAAAACATAAGTACTTATTTCCAATTGTGCATACACCACGAGCAATCCAACTTCCGCAAGCAGCACCCACAATTATTATTTATATTATGTATTAATAGTATGTAGGCAGTATTTGTATTGTATTTAAATGCTGCCACAGGGTAAATTACGGTACTGCCCGCTGCGCATAGAGTTTATAACTGGACGTTGCCGCCGTCAAGTATATTATTATTAGTACGTAAGCATTCTAAAATCAGTAAAGATAAGTATTTATATTTAGGCTTCGCTTTAGTACCTAGGATAACTGTGTTTAATAACGTATATGACTGTTCACGTCAGCGCGATAAAAAGTCCTTAAATTAACCTATTTAACTTTTTCAATAGCAGCCTTTATTTAACTGATTCTCTACGATCAACGTCGAGATGGTTACGTTATTATAATTAAATGGGTAAGTGAATATTTTGGATGGTAAAATTATGTCAGTATACCAAACATATCTCCAAAACTCCATCGCGATAAAGTTACACACCCGAATACCGCAAGTGCGCTTGTTTGCCGTCGACGCGTTGGCAACTACATTAGGTGTACGAACGAAATTTATAATGCAAATACGATTACGCGCCCGCTCCGAGTTGTGAGAGCTAATGCATCCAACGCTATGAAATGCAAACTGCCACGCCCGGTGAGTTTCTTTCAACAGACCAAATAATTACACTTGTAGGGAAGTTTTGTTTAAAATTTTATTATATGTATAGAATATTAACTTACACTTTATAACTATACTGTTGGAGTTTTGGCGGGAAAACGAAAAAGATCGCGTCGCCACATTGTATTATTTTCCAAAACTTGTGTTATTTTGAGTGTTAGTGCATAAAATTGGTGGCATTTTATTAGTTTAGTGTTGGATTACAGGCACTGGTAAAGTTGCCACCACTTTACTAGGAGTATGACTTGACTAGACTAGAATAGACTTAACTTGGTTTGCTCGGTGGTGTAGGCACAATTAAAAATTAGAAATAAGAACTTAAATGCTTATGTTTATGTATGTTTTTGTTATTCGCTGTATTATCCTTCCTGTATTATATATAAGTTCATGTTAATAATAGGCTTAATTCATAAATATAAAAAAATATCTTACAAAAAGCACGGACCCAGGTGTCTGTGGAAATGCAGATTTAAAAAAAAAAGAATAGACTTAACTTGATGACTTGGACTGTGACTTGACTTGACACGTAATATATATAATATTAATTAACTTGAGAAATTATCAATTACTTGACACTGGCTAAAACCACAAAAGTGTGGAGCCAAAACAAAAAAAATAATATACTGTTTGCTCGTAGAACCGACAGCTGATGGTGAAGAAAGATTCTCAAGGGGCGTCCATAAACTGGAAGACGCAGCGAAGACGGGCCCGCTACTAGGTGGACCACGATCTGGGGGGCGATCACAAAACTTTGATTGCAATGCAACAAAATAAATTTCCATACTAACTATGCACATAGACTGCGTATTCACACTGTGAAATCCATAAAAATATGTATGTCTATTGGCTGCAATCGAGTTACATGATCAAGTCAAGTCAAAAAAGTAAAAAAAAAAATGGTAACAATTTAGTAAAAATAAAATGGTGACAATTTTACTAGAAGTTTCTATGTAGTTTTGGAAACAACAGGAAAAAAACGTTTCACCATCGTTATACCACATTTTCCACACATGCCTGTAATCCAGCACTAATCGAATAAAATGCCACCAATTTTATACACTAACACAAGTTTTAGAAAATAATACAATACGGCGACGCGATCTTTTCCGTTTTCCCGCCAAAACTCCACCCTGCATTTAAATATAGGCTTCACATCTTTTATACATTAAATTTATATGTATGAATAATATTATGTACTACTAAATGATACATTCTGAGGGCAGCGTCGCAACCACCGCTTGTAAAATGGTTGCGGGTTAGGTAGACCGCAGCACGCTGGCAACGTTCTCAACTATGCGGGTGGCATCGTGGCAAAGCACGATGCAGAATCAGAATAAGATAAACGATAATAGGAATATTGGTATAAGAAAGACGTATACTACATACATGAATATCATGTGTGTATCAACACACATGATATTCATGTGTAGAGTTAAAAACAAACATAAATGATTCTAGCAAGAAAATGGAAAGATCAAATAGTATAAACAACAGTCTACAATAGAAGCGAAATCATAATTTGAAGAAGGGTAAAATATTTATTCAGTACCTACTTATTATTCACTGCAGACTGGCCTGATAGCTCAGTTGATGGTAGCGCTGCCTTCTGAACTATAGGTGGTGGGTTCGATTCCCACCCAGGACAAATATTATGATGAACATAAGAGTTTGTTCTGTGTCTGCATGTTATATGTATGTATATTTACAAAAGCTAAAGTATATTATGAAATAATCTTATCACCTATACGGTTTCCATAGTACAAAGTTTTGCTTGGTTTGGGACTAGATGGCGCTGTGTTAAATGCCCAAAAATATTTATTATTATTGCAATAACGTTTTAATTTTTCTTTAAATGACAGGGTTAATTGTAACTTTTGAACGCAACTCAGCGTCGCAAGGTTGGTGGAGCAAGCGCATTGTCCCTTATGTTTTAGATGGAAGAATCACATAGACACCCTGCATTGCTTAATGCATCAATTGCTCAGCATCCGAGTTCTAATAATACACTAAGTACAATGCGTTCACTAGTAAAGGAATTTAATAATTTATCGTTGCAAATGGAAAATAGCCGGTTCTGCGCTGGGACGTCTAATTTAGCTACGTCGTAGCCTGTATATTTATTTCCGTGGGCTTTGTTCTTCTATCCGCGAATTAAGCGGGATCAGCGGCAGAATTACCCTTTGAGAGAAGGATTGTCGTTTCCTCTTTATTAGCTTTAACTATGCCAAATTTTCAAATTTTCGTTCTAGGTATACATTACGCCAAGGGTTATTATTTATTTTTCTAAAAAAAAATAATTTATTATTGATGATTAGTAATTATACAATGCGGTAGCTGAAAACAATTTGTAATTAAAAACTTTGGAAAATATGTTTTACGCTAAGTTTTACTATTGCCAATATCTAAAAAGATATTGGCTATAGTAAAACTATAGTATAAATATGGTGTTCAAATATTACTCTAAGGTAAAAAAATAATAATATAAAAATGAGAAGCCATTATAACTTAAACTATTGGTTTTTACCAAACGGAGAGGTTTTATAAGTTTAATGTATGTATCTGTAATATTTGCATGTCACAGATTCATTCTTAAGTAGAGATTTCATTCACTGTTTGTTTATTTTGTGAATTTTTGAGCAAACATTCACCACTGAGCGTAGTTCTGTAATACGGGCCTTATTAACTGTGCCATCTTAGCTCGCAAACGGATGGATCAATTTTGATTTTCTTACCTTGTCTAGACTTGATCAAGAATGTTTTTAGTTATGGGTCAAGTAAATTTATTCAGTCGTTGAATATCATCAGCTATTTTTTGCATGTCTTTACGATCATGCTGTTGAAAAGATCGTAGTTTGTTTTACGGCCGGCCATATATGAAGTAAATAATGTAAAAGTTGGTTAGTTGTTCAATTTGTCACTCATAATCAATAATGCCAAGGATTTTCACGAAACTGGAAAAATGCTGCTGCATGTGTTTGACTGCGTCTGTGGTGTGGTGGTTGAGCAGGTTTGCTCATAACCCGGAGGTGGCGGGTTCAATTCCTGCGACAGGACAAGCGCAAATAATTTTTCTGTGTCTGGGTGTTGTGGGATCATGGTCCTCGTAGTTCCTGGGTCCCGAGGCACAGGGAATCCTAGTTAGGGTCCAGGATCTATGTATGTGATCGTTGAGCGTTATTATTATTATGTATATTTTTATCGTGTTTACCAAGGTGTATTTCTTATCACCATTCCTCCACAAACAATTCCTGTGGCAAATTAAGCAGGATCGCGGGCGCGTCGGATGATTTATATAGGCAACGTTCATCCCAGTTTATTTACGATTCCCGTTCTACAGAATAATTACAGGCTGCATAAACGCGAATGTAAAAAGGGATTTACCCTTTAATGATTACAAAGTAATTGCTTCGGTATTAGGACGTGAAACCGACTGAGGAAATATGTTGCGGTTATGTAATTGTATTAATTTCTTGGCTTGTGTAATGTATGCCTATTAAGTGTATAGGATTGGTATTAATACATTTTTATTGTTCTTTTATCCTTTTTCAATATTAGATTTATAAATCAACATGCTATCAAAGCTAAAGTCAAATAATGCATTTTAAGTAGGTTTTTTTTAGTTCAATCTTGTCTAGCATTTGACCACGCTCTCGCCTGATGGGAAGTGACGATGCGATCGAAGGTGTAGCATGCTAGTCAATTAAATACCTATTCACTCTTCTTGAACACACCAGAGTCATATTTTGCCGGAAACACAGATATAGGTATATATAGGTTGATAGTTTTTAAAACGTTTACAAAGTTAAATTCAGAATAATAAAAATAATTGAAATGAATGTCGTAAGCAAATAAAATGATTAAACTTAAAAGGAAATTTTTTACACAACATTATTATTGGCTTGGCATTTTAATATTATAAGGACTAGTCCTTATATATTTAGCATGCTAATCCTTATAATATTAAAATGCCAAGCCAATATTAATATTGTGAAAAAAGTTTCCTTTTCTGCTACTGTTGCAAGCAATTCGATACTATACAGAAAAGAAAACTGCCTCTGATATGGAGTTTAAAATAGGTAAATCTGCAACGAATAAGTAACAATGAATGTTATTGATTTAAAGTATTTACATTTTTCTCTTTTAATTTATATCCAGCTTATTTAATAGTTTCCAGATAGAAATTCGCAGTGAGCATTATTGTTCTGTGGCTCTTGTGTTTTTTTTGTCATATGTGCATACAATTTTATTTCGAAAAAAAAAAACGAGCTTTTTTGAACGAGCTAATTCTGTTGATCTCTATCGACCTTTACAGCGTCACTGGGCGGGAGGGCGGTCGCTTAAGGGGCCCAGCCGTCAAAAGTGGGAGGCAACTAGCTCAAGGGCACCCCTGGGGTGCGAGCCTCGGCGTGGGCCGTTGCCGGGATAAGAGGATCGAGAAGACTACGTCCACTGGAAGAGTGGACCCTATTGAAAGTCGCGACTGTTCTAGCTAACCTACGGGGGTACGTCAACTTCGCTGGCGGGGTCGGTGTCTGATTGTGTTACGCTGGTATCCTATACCGGTGCCGAAAGCGGTACCTGAGCCAGAATGGCTAGACTGGTCCGGTGATCCTAGCGCAGCTGATACTACGGCTGCTATAGGATCATCCGGGTCGCGGCGACGACGGGGTTAGTAAAAAAAATAAATTAAAAGTTGCAATTGATATTTTTTTATTAATGTTTTGCACTTTGATTTTAAAAAGATACGAAAATTTAAGTGACTACGCAAATGTTATACTCTCACAAAATTAAATTACCTGCGATAACAAAAAAACGTCCACACAGAATTTTTCAAGCTCAAGGATTTTTTGCCCCATTTGTAATCATTAAATGGAAGGAAAACAAAGCGGGCAATTTGGGTAATAATTATTTACCCTCCTACGCACTTCGGGCGAGCATAAACAATTTCTACATACGCTCATAAAAACAATAGGTGAGCGGAACCACCATTTCTGTTTATGTTATCCACAAAGAGGATAAAAAATGTTTTCAGTAGACCGTTAGCGGTATTCAACCCGGCTGGGTATACTGGGTGCCATTGTTGCCACGATCGGGGTTCTTTTTCCTTTAGAAAGGAGGGAACATTCAAATTAGTCCATTGTGATTTATTTTTCTTGGCGCTCGGCCCCTTCTGAATAACGTATCCCAAATGTTTAATGTTCAGTGTCATGAAAAAGGTCGCAACCATAATTTTTGCCGCTGGATTTTTATTTGATTTTCCAGTATGACTAATCGATTTGTCTAAGTAAATTTAATATTTTCCTTTTATTTAAAACAAAGGTTATTAAAAATAGGTTCAGTTTTATAATTATTATGTCGAATTGGTGGCACCTTCTTTAATAGGAAGCTGTCTCCCTGTTTTTCATTGACTTTATTCCATACACTGTGCTGGTTAAGTTGCCATTATTCATTTTCGAAATGAATCATACTCACTATAGTTTTTAAATTTTAAAATGTTTATTCATGTAATAACAAAAACCATACCTTAGAAATCTTAGTACTAAAAACCGGGCTGAATTAAATGGCTAAGTAGTTACTTGAATTACAAATCACCCAAACGTCAAAGAGTTTTTATTGGTGCACTAGATTACTATTATATGGTTAAGAATCCACAATTTTTTATTTTTCAATTTCCGTGCAGTTTTATTTATACTGATTGCAACACTTCCTGTTTTCTACTTGTAAAACTCTAATTATAAAAGTGTTTCAATTTGTTCTTTCCCATTGACTTGTTTTCAAAGGATGGAGTTTGATATACCTATTTACTTATTGTTTCTTTTTCTTTTCCAGAAATATACCTCTAAGAGCTGTTTACGTATGCCGAAGGACTGAAAAAAGTGTTACGCAGAACACAAAAAACTTATCAAAACAGTTGTGTAGGTCTTACAAATGTCTATGGTGACGGTGAGCACCAAGAAGATTTCAGTTATCGTGGTAGAGAGTGACCACCTACCATTAGCCGGCCCATATTATGCTTAATTGTCACTCATAACTACAACTATTACACGGCTAAAACTCACGAGATACAGTCGAATAACTCGACCGGTGACTCACAGCGGGCGACGCGAGCCATGGTCCGCAGTCAGCGCCGAGCCGCCACCACCGCCGCCGCGCGTACTCCTTGAGGATGGGCATCTATATTGCCCGAACACCGGTCGAGTTATTCGACTGTATCTCGTGAGTTTTAGCCGTGTAATAGTTGTAGTTATGAGTACTACTCACGTCAGTTTCTATAATATTAATTGTCACTCGTTACAATAAATAAAGAACTGTCGTCTTCGTCAAAAAGATTTATCAAAATAAAATAAAATATCTATGAAAGTTGATTATGAATACGCTTTAATAATTTAACAGGCTTTTTCATTTAAGTAAGTATTAACTTTTGCAATTTCTATGTTAGTTTATCACGAACAAAAAAAAACCTGACATGTTTTCACTTAATAAACTAACGTAGAAAAGAAAATAAGTACACAGCAACACTAAATTTAAAACTAATTTAATAACAAAATAATATATGAAAAGATAAATATAATTTAACCTAAGATTAATTATTTTCTTCCAAGTTAAATAATTCTTTGGGACTCGAATTTAGTTGACATTCATTCGATGAAAGTCAAATTACTGTAAAACTTTGTTACAAAGAGCATTAAAATGGCACTTAGTATAATTTATTTAAAGAAAACCTTCTGCATCAAAGTTATAAATGTCACAAGAAAAACCTCTCATAAAAAACACATTACTTGCAAAACTTGTGGACCCCTAACAACATTTTAGGTTTACAAGCATGTATATAGTAAGCAAGTTTTCAGACTATTATGTCAACATTTAGCAATTTAATCCCCGAGAATCAGAAATCTTGTTTAATTTAGGTGTACATATGTAATTGCTTTATTTTGTTAAATTTGATTAATTCATTCCTTTAATAAACTGTGATAGATGGGGCTGTTGCTGCCCTTGCGTAACCATCCACACGTGCTGTACCAAGATCTCCAGTGTCGACATGCTAGGGCTGTGTCTTGGTCGGAGAGGGTGTGACAAAGTATGGCCATAAGTGTTAAATTTTTTAAATAAACCCCGATGCAAAGTGCTACTAAAACTATACTAATACCAACTAAAAATTATAGTAAAGTTCTTAATTTTTTTGATAAATAGTTAAAGTGAAAATAAGACCACGAACTCTTGATCTTCGCTTAATTTATTTTTTAAATACCTTTCGCTTAGTTGTTGATTCGGTGTTGTGTGTGCTGAATTAGAATATTAATAAATGTTACTAAAAATGCTGACCCGCAGAAACGTGTAGCATTATTGTGCGGTTTGCTCAAACTGTACAGCAAGCATGACTTGCTCAATATGTCTAATATATTGTGTAGTAGATAATTCGACTGACGATGTTTCTCCACATCCTATTTCCACTTGGCATTTTAACTAACCTAACTATCGTTCCAAGGAAAACCAATTCATTCCGCAGTACGTTTTATCAGACTCAGACAGCTATGAATCAAAACATGCTACGATATAACTTTCCGCCTCTTCCTTTTGTTGATAGATATTCCAGTCCAAGTGTTTGCAGTGGCAACGAAAGTCAGGGTCATTATGCACCCCAACCTGGCACCCTCGCATTCAGATAAGTAAGTAAAACAACTTTATTTGATGTTTTGCGTCAGTGGACGCCACCTCATGACACGGGAGACGTGATAAAATAGCTCAGTGTACGTCGGCTGTTTACATGCCCCGGATTGGGTCAGGGACGACGCTGCGGCGAGGGATTTCGAAGTGAAACTTCTTGAAAGTGTTTTACTATCAGAAAGTAAGAATATATTCAGCAGCATTCTATATTAATGTATGCTATCTAGATGAAAAAAGGAGTGAAGGAGTCCTGCTTTGCTCGCATTTTAATAAGAATAAGCTTTACATTAGCCAGCCAAAGCAAATGGTATCTTTTAAAAGCGTCATTCCTACTGTTTGAAATTCAAAGTACTAACATGGCAACTGTGTGGATACATTTCTTGCATTGGCTAAATGTAGTAGCACTTTCGAGATTTTGCAGTTTTTTTTAACGAGTATATGTTGAGCCATTATTTTCTAAACTAGCTACGAAAACATTTGCATTGTATATAGACCGGCCTGAACAATTGACTATTAAATGCTCCAGCCTTCACTAGTAGCGTGCCAACAGTGCTAACTGCCCACCATGGTTGTAGCATTGTCTTATTTAATTGCAATGCTGATTCATTGCACCAAATGATTTAGGTCCATGGGTACCTGTAGCTCATCTTGTTTTCAAAAATTTATCAAAGTACCAAATAAGTGGTCAAGCGTTGCATTGCCACTTATTTGGCAAATGCAACATATTTAATATAGGATATATTTACAATTATACACGTTTTTGTGTTATCCAGGAAGTAAACTTCAACGCCAAAACTGCTCATTTATTTGTAGAACCTGAAACAGAATGGCGTTTTTATAAGAAACACTGATCTTTAACAAACATGATGCAAACATTTAATGAAAAAAGAAAACACCTCGTCTTCCTTCCCGTTGACGTCCCCGAGATGTAAATCGGACTTCACAGTTGGTGAATTATGTTGGTAGCAGGCACCCCAACATTCGTGTCGCGTTGGATCCTCAATTGCGGCGCATGTTTCCTACAGCTTTAATGTCGAGAGTGAAAATTTAAATAGGCCTCTTCAGACGGGTACGGTAAAAGAAACACGGTTTAAATTACTCTTAAGCTCCTGTATATGTAATTTTATGGACAAACAACTCTTTGGAGTTATTTTTTAATAATTAATAGAAAATTTGTAAAATTCACAGATTTAAAATGATTTTATTTTATAGTAGGTATTGTAGCGTTACTGATATATACTAATACAAAAATGTTTCAACGAAAATACATGAAAACACTTTGAAGAAGAATTAATGCACTAGAGAAACATCTTGTCACTGTATAGGATAATTGCAGGCCACATCGCTTGCAGAACTGACAACTTGGTAAGAGGGGTTATCGAGTGCAAGAAGAAGAGGATGTGGGAGTATGGTGGAAGCCTAATGTTCAGTAGTGGACGTCTTCAGGATGTTGATGATGAAGAAGATAATTGGTAATCACTTATCCAGTGTATGCGCAAGCTGTTTAACCTTTGACCTTTGCTATCTGGGTCCTTTTACCATCACCTGAATCAAAGTGAATCACTATAAAACAATTTATATTGCCATTCATTTAGGACTTTAACTGGATTGTTCTAAAAGTAATGTTAAAGCCCATGTATCAATGAAGCCCTTTTTATGTACCAACATTTATTCATCTTCAAAGAGTTTGCCTGTTTGTTTGTTGGTTTTATGCTACTTTTAGCACAAAAACCATTTGATTTCAATAAAGGCAGTAAAATGGCCATTTTATTTGATTTCTAATCTAAGATCAGTATTGGTTTTTATAAACCAAAGAAATTGGTATATGCTGTATAATATATTTATTTATTAGTGTTTCAGCTTTGACTTAGACAATACCATCGACTTTTATTAAATTAAATTGAACATTGTAAGGATATTCTGTGTACATAACCAATTTAATATATCATTGATACACATCACACATCAGTATGAATGACGACATCAATCACCCGTCCATTGCATTGCAAAGCTTTGATCCACTCCATTGGGTAGCCACTAATAAAAACTTCCCTTCCACCTTTTATCTTAGGTTAACTCGCCAGTTCACAAAGCAAGCCTAAGCAGTGCTACACAAAAGAACCTAAAACATGTATTCGTATTGATAATGGTATATTAACAACGCAACCTTGATTTGTTGTGGTTACAGATACTGATAAAAAATATAATTATAATGTACTTAATGTTGTTAAAAGCAAAAAAATATGCCTAACCATTATATTTGACTGGCCTGTTAGCTCAGTTGGTAGTAACCCTGCCTTTTGAGCTGTAAGTGGTGGGTTCGATTCCCAGGACTAATAATTATTTTAATGAATATATCGATGTTTTTCTGTGTGGTGGGGTTATAATTACTGTATTCTATGTATATATACATACTATTATATATACATAGAATACAGTACTACTATAAATACTTAAAATACTACTAAATACTATAAATACTTTGTATACCAACTGAGCTAACAGGCTAGTCAAATATAATGGTTAGGCATATTTTTTTGCTTTTAACAACATTAAGTACATTATAATTATATTTTTATTTACAAACAAAAAGTATTTTATCAGTTATCCGGTTCTCATAGTACAAGCTTTGCTTAGTTTGGAGCTAGATGTGAAATGTCTACGAATATTTATTTATTTATTCCAAAACCCTCATTAAAACAAATTTTAAGCAAAAATTAAGTTATTCCATATTTAATAATTATAATAATATGTGTAGACATCTCACACAACGCCATCTAGCCCCAAACTAAGCAAAGCTTGTGCTATGGGAACCAGATAACTGATACAATACTTAGATACTTTTTTGTTTGTAAATACATACAAAGAATACAATATGACACCCAGACACAGAACAAACACCTATGTTCATCACACAAATGTTTGTCCTGAGTGGGAATCGAACCCACAACCTACAGTTCAGAAGGCAGGGCTACTACCAACTGAGCTATCGGGCCAGTCAATATTTATCACCATAATATGCCTACTTACGTGACACGTAATAGATAGATGGCTATAATTATACTTAGATATTTAACATTACTCATTAATACTAGCTGAACATAATCTTCTTCCCAGAACACACTGCTTTGGGTGCTGATCATACGGGGGTTCCCATAATCACCACGCTTGGTAGGCAGCTTGGTGCTCGCAGACGATTTTAATGTGTGGAGTAGAATCAAATGCTGCTGCCCACTTTCTAGATTTTTCCTTAGCCAGCTTTTACAGCACCCACGACACGGCCTTTTTTAGCCGGCAAAATGGCCCTTAATCTTTTAACTAAGTACTACAATAATATAACAACTACTACGAAATACTGCTAACTACTAAATAAAACCATTTGGGCTACATAATAGCCGCGATGACCTATAAACAGTTCATTTAATGCTTCCAGCCCACTACCGGTAGGTAGCGTACTCAACATGCTGGCAGCACTACCCCGTTGAATTGCAAAATTATAGTGATATCATTAATACGGTATTATATTCTCAGAGGCACTATTACTATCAGTAATAATTATATATTGCTATTAGTAATAATTATCTATAACTATTAAAGTCAAAGTCAAAGTCAAAAGATTTATTGCAAATAGGCTAATTTTAGCACTTTTACAAGTCAAAATTATATTAGGTACTTAAAATTAAGTTATTTCACTAAGCATATAAAATAACAAAGTGCTTATTGTCAAATAATATATAGCATGCCCATTACAATATATGAGTTTGAAAAAATGCAGTTCTCTTTCTCACTACTGGTGCAAGCAATCCGGCACAATGCAGAATAGAAAACTTTGATCCGAAGCTTCGATTACAACTGTAAAGAAGAAGCTACAAGAAACTTTACAGTGATGTATTTTTTTTTCTTCTTTCTACTGTCTTTTACAATACAATGTATTATTAGTAACAGTCCTTATTACTATTAGTAATAAATCTTCTAGGGTTATTTTTCCTTTCCTGTTATAGCTTTCAAGCGTTCCTGAGGAGCCCAAACTTTATACTTGTACTATAAACGCTCCCAGCGCCCCATAAATGGATCGTTGGATAGGCTTTCCACTGAAACAGTTCTACAGAGACAATTGTTCTTAAAACTGCAGCCACTTACAACGTCCCACTTTGCGTCACAAAGGAACTTTTACGATTGCACTCTGTCTCGAGTAACGCTGACTTGCAATTTAGTCAAACTTTGAAAAAGGCTGAATGTTTGAAAGTAAAACATATTTAGATGTATTTATTTTGTGATTTGTACAGTTTTCTTGCTGGTAAAGAAATTGCTATGCAGCGTTCCAACGTTTCAGCGTTTATTTTTATTAAATTTTAGTAAGATTGGTTTAACCAAAAAGGGAAAAAACAGTAGAGCATTTGTAATAATTATAGTGAAGTATGAAAGAGAGAGAAGTAAACACTGTGGTGCTTTTCATTACGAATAAAAGAAAAGTAAAAAAAAAACATAAATTATCTATAAAAAAATGAGTAAATTAACAAGTCTATATTATAAACAAAACTCTACAAAAAGAAAAAAAAAAAAAGAAAAATTAAAAAAAAAAAAACATATAAAGACTGGATTGCTGCTTCCCCACCATTTTTTTCCTGTGCCTATATTACATTAGCCATAATCACACAATAATGATAAATATAACGCCTTAATATTCAATTAAAAATATATTGAATAAAATTATTTTTGCGAAGTCTACACTTCGTGTTAATATGTGTAATTATTTTATAGTTTTTAAATATCCTAGCAAAAGGTTTAACAATTTTTTTGCTAGGTGAAGCTTGATCCATCGTCGGTTGATACATAATTCACCGACCGTCAAGTTGTCAGCGTACCAATCGCTTTTCAGCGCGACCACCAGATGGCGCTGCGGAATCCATGGTAATCCCGAATTTATTATCTGTTTGCGACCATTTTGGTGTAACGCTGCAATCCTGCAATGCAATCCGACGAGAGCTGTTGAATGAATGCGTGTGAAATCGCAACAGAACTGTTAGTACAGTGAGAGAACTTCGAATAAAATGTATTACTTGTAAATAAAATAATTTACTATAATAACTGTTTAAAATAATATTGTTATAATAATACAGTGCGTGCAGAATGTAAATGGTGGAACTAAACAAAGTCCATTATCGCCCAATTTCATAAATTTACTTATTTGAGATTTGGACCAGTTTTTAGCTTGTTGTATGAAAATTAATCAACTCATGCCATAGGAAGCTATAAAGATTGCTATTGAGGGATATTCATTCATTTGAAGAGAATACTAAGAATACTAATAAATGCAAGACGATACTATTAATATGTATTTTTGTTTTTTTTTTTTTCGTACATTCAAGCCAGACTAAATGAACGAGAAATGCTAAGCTTTCACGGCTGATTCTATTTGGATGAAATTTTACACACGTCGCATCAACGAAATCATTATGATGATTTTTTTTCGACCATTTTTTGGTGAACCTGCAGTCACTATTTAACTTTTCAATAGACTAAATCTATACATATCAAATTCAAAGTCCTGACTGACTGACTTATATATCAACGGGCAATCTAAGCCGCTGGTTCTAGAGACTTGAAATTTGGAGGGTGTGTTCTTTGTAAAGTGTGGGTAATCAACTAAAAAGGGTTTTTCAAAGTTCTATCCGTAAAAGGGTGAAATGGGTGGTTGAATTATCTATGAACATTTTTCTTATTCGTTTCCTATAAGCGACGCGGGCGAAGCCGCGGGCAGAAGCTAGTACAATTATAATTGTCAAAACTCACTAACTTAACCAGAACTCGTCAACTAAATTCCAATCCGGCCTACATAAACACGTAGCTGTGGTTTTAATGACCTGCATTCGTGACGCAGATGTGTCTGCAAATCCGCATAAGCTGGGACTTAGTCCTGCTCGTGCTGTAATCGCGATGGCACCACACTATACTCCAGTACACTAATATTATAAAGGCAAAAGTTTGTATGTGTGTATGTGTGTATGTTTGTTCTCCTTCACGCTCAAACAGCTGAATGGATTTGGATGAAATTCGGTACCAAGATAGCTTATACACTGGAATAACATGTAGGCTATATTTTATCCAGGAAAAGTTAATTTTTCCCGTGGGATGAGCAAATAATTATAATACTGTTTATCCGCGGGTGAAACCGCGGGGCGCAACTAGTTTATAATAATTGACAGCCTCTGTGGTGTGGTAGTTGAGTAGGTCGGCTCATAGTCCGGAGGCGGCGGGTTTGATTCCCGCTGCAGGACAAGTATTTGTGCACAGAAAAAAAGCTCAAATATTTGTTTTGAGTTGGGTGATGTGGGACCATGGTCTCCGTAGTTCCTGGATCCCTTTAGGGGCCAGGATCTATGTATGGGATCGTTGGGCGTTATATTATTATCAATTATTAATCATATTAGACACACACACACACACAATTATCATGACGCAATCACCTTTCCCTTTGGCCTTATATTAGCCATAAATATTTAAAAAAAAATTAGCGTACTAGTTTTTATACTTGCAAAAAATTGTCTTGTCACAAAGTTTCCTTGTACATTACTTAAATGTTGTATCTTCAATAATTATCGTAGATGACTCTCAACCTTGAAGCTTGTAAATTTATTTGTCCTTAAAGCATATAATTAAAAGAATTCAAAATTTTTGAATGAAATGCAATATTCGTTTTGACCCGCTCTTGCAACATAAATTATAAAAACATATGATGATGAACGCACGCTTGACTTGGAGAGTAAGCTGGTGAATGCCAGGCGAACGAAAGTTAAAGTTGGTTTATGTAGATTTTCATTGTCAACATAACAAAGTAAAAAAAATATGTTGGTATGTTCGGTGAAATGACAATTTACAATTGTCAAGATGGCGACGTTAACATTAAACAAAGCAAAAACAAAGTTGGAGTTTTACACGTACATAATAACCGTTAAATAATATATAAACATACGTATGTATATTATAAATTAACTTGAAAAAATTATTACTTGACACTGGCTAAATAAACAAAAGTGTGGAGCCAAAACAAAAAAAAAATCAAAGTTACACCGAACGATAGATGGAGCTAAACTAAAGAAGTTTTGCTTCAGTCGTGTGGTCTAAAGTTTTTGTTTTATTTACGTTTATGTTAAAATCATTTTAAAATATTATGCTACGCAGCTACCCGTAGCTTTTTGTTACGATCGTAGCACCTACACCTAAGGTGCAGGTATACCCAAATCCATCTATCGCACAATATTACGTACTGTCTAGCAAATTACTACGTTCACACTGTAATCGTGGTAGATCCCGCACTTGAATTATCGTTCGTTTTAAATACAATTGTTTCGGTTGGGCGCGAGATTTAGGTTAAATAGTTGCGTAATGTAATACTTCTAACAAGCATATATAAACTAACAAGTGGTCTCGGTAAACTTTGTTAGTTAATAAACAACAAACTTGCAAGATTTTGAATAGTATCGTAATTTTCAATCGACTTAAAAAAGAAGGAGGTCGTCAATACGGTTGTACTTAAAAAAAAAATACAAAGAGAAAAAAAATCGTTGATAACATCATCCAATAATATTTAGGTAAAGTTGCTACCACTTTACTACGAGTATGACTTAGACTAGACTATGACTTGAATTGACTTGATGACTTGGACTACGACTTGATTTGACTTGACGTGATGACTTGGACTGTGACTTGACACATATCTGCGTCGAATAAAATTAACTTGAGAAATTACCAATTCCTTGACACTGCCTCAATTTACAAAAGTGTGGAGCCAAAACATAAAAAAAATTAATATGAGTTTTGGCGAGAAAACGAGAAACATCTTGATGCCGCATTGTATTATTTTCCATAACTTGTGTTATTTTTAGTGTTAGTGCATAAACTTGGTAGAGTTTTATTCGTTAAGTGCCGGACTACAGGCATAAGTGTGAGAAAATGGTATAATGATGGTGAAACGTTTCTTTTCGTGTTATTTCCAGAACTCCATAGAAGCTTCTAGTAAAACTTCCACCACTTTACTAGGAGTATGACGTAGAACTATTACTATTACTACTATTAGAACTATGATTTGACTTGATGGCTTGAACTGTGACTTGAATTAACTTGACACAATTATTATATGTGACATATCATTAATTTGAAAATTATCAATTACTTTCCACTGGCTCAATACAAAAAAGTATGGAGCCCAAACAAAAAAAAAGGAATTGGAGCGATTAAAGTAGACCAAGGAGTTTTGGCAAGAAAACGAAAACGATCGCGTCGCCGCATTGTATTATTTTCCAAAACTTGTGTTATTTTCAGTGTTAGTGCATAAAATTGGTGGTATTTTATTCGTTAAGTGCTGGATTACAGGCATGAGTGTGGGAAAGTGGTATAATGATGGTGAAACGTTTTTTTTGTGTTGTTTCCAAAACTCCATAGAAGCTTCAAGTAAAGTTGCTACCTTTTTACTAGGAGTATGACTTTGACTAGACTATGACTTGACTTGATGACTTCAACTGTGACATGACACATATCTGCGTGAATATCATTAACTTGAAAAATTATCAATTACTTGACACTGCCTAAATACACAAAAGTGTGGAGCCAAAACATAAAAAAAAAGTAGACCTACCTCTAAAAAAATTATTTTTAGAAATATACTTACAACGTAAAGATTAAACAATCTCACGATAAAGATTCAGTGCCGACCTACGAAAATTTCCATCCTGCAGTAACCGAAATTGGTTCCTCAAAGAAGAGAGATGAAAAGAGAAATTGAATTACACCCATAGTATTCAAAGTTGAAAAGTCTGTGATGTTTGTTTGCGGCAATAAAAGAAAAGTGAATACATCAGACATCACACCCTAACGTAGGGTACTTCGTTACATCGATGTTAGAATAAATCAGAAGGAATGTTTGATTATAGTTGCATACTGCGAGCTGAAGCCACTTTAAAGCGAAAACCCCGCACTACTATTTCAATTCACACCATGTATTTTAGCATGGTTTTTGAATTGGTTTTAACATCAGTGTCTAAATTCAATTTTAATCAAATTAAGTTAAAATCTAAAACATCCTATCCTGTTAAAAAAAAACTCCAAATTACACCCGGTGATGACCAAAGATGGCATAACTGATAATAATATCCTAGACCACATCATCACTTACCATCAGGTGCGATATTGGTCAAATGCAAGCCTATCAAACAAAAAAAAATCTAAATATAATTAAGTTTCAATATATGATGCGAAATCAGCAAAACTGACTGTATCCTAGAATTAATGCCAAATGCTATATTCTTCTTCAGTTTTGGTTACTTCAGTTTGGCCCACGTGATACTTTCTGGTTTGATCTATATCCATATGCATTCCCCATCGCATTTAAACACAGCAACGTACCAATTTTGCTTTCAGTAGTCAAACTTGAGTCAATTTTGTAGATATTCGTTGTAGTATGTATAATATAATATAGTGATTAGTGTAATATATAAGTAGATATGATTCTTATTGAAACAGTTTAAAAAATGATGGATATGTAGTAGAACAACAAACTGGATTGGCGTTATTTTGCAAATAAAAAAACTACTTTTAAATTTATTCCCATAACATAGTAAGGTTTAATATGTAACACGTAGCGATGTGTATACTTTGACCCTGGTGTACTAGGCTACCATCAATTACAAAGAGGTTTACCCAGATGCTATCTTATAGCTCCGTTTTTTTGTGTTTTGGCTCCACACTTTTATGTATTTAGCCAGATGCTGTCTTATAGCTCCGTTTTTTTTTGTGTTTTGGCCCCACACTTTTATGTATTTAGCCAGTGTTGAATTAATTAAAGTAAATTATCAATTGATAATTTCTCAAGTTAATGACATTTCACGCAAATATGTGTCAAATCACAGTCCAAGTCATCAAGTTAAGTCATAATTTAGTCTAAGTCATACTTCTATTAAAGTGATGGCAACTTTACCAGAAGTATTCTTCTATGGAGTTTTGAAAACAACACGAAAAGAAACCAGCAATAAGCAGTAATTAAAAGCAAAATAAAACGACACCAAGTTCATGCACTAACACTGACAAGTTATTTATTATTAAATTTTGGAAAATTTAATATTACAATGCGGTGAGGCGATCTTTCTCATTTTCCCGCCAAAAACCAATAAAACTCACGTTTGCATATTATACAGTAACCTAGAGCCACATAGAAAAGAGCCAAAGCAAAGATTTGATGGTTAAAAATTAGAACTTTTAAATTCTAGAGTGAAACCCGAGACTAACACATTCGATGCGACATAAATTTTGTCGATAGAAAAACCTTCTTTTCAAAGTTCTTTCACTGCTGTACAACAGCATAGGTGAAAAGAATTCCTGGACCCTTCACTTGCACTACTCATGAATATTTTAGACCCGCTTGTGGCACGAAAAGTGGTATGCTCTCAAGATAATAACGCCGGGTTCTATCCGAGCTCCTTGCAAACATATTTTGCTATGCAACCTTCTTTGATTTGAGACATGTTTAACATGCGAAATGTGTGGAGCCATACCAACACAAAAAAAAAACATGCGAAACAGATTTCATTAAGTACTGAAATGAGTCTTTTGGCGGGAAAATGAAAAGGATCGCGTCGCCGCATTGTATTATTTTCCAAAATTTGTGTTATTTTCAGTGTTAGTGCATATTGGTGGCATTTTATTCGTTAAGTGCTGGATTACAGGCATGATTGTGGGAAAATGGTATAATGATGGTGAAACGATTATTTTCGTGTTGTTTCCAAAACTCCATAGAAGCTTCAAGTAAAGTTGCCACCACTTTACTAGGAGTATGACTTTGACTAGACTGACTTGACTATGACTTGACTGGATGACTTCGACTGTGACTGGACACATATTTGCGTGAAATATCATTAACTTGATAAATTATCAATCACTTGACACTGGCTAAATACACAGAGGTGTGGAGCCAAAACATTAAAAAAAAAATAGTACTGAAAAGCTGAATTCAAAAAAGGCAAAACTTTTATGTTTATGTGTTTGATTTTTTATGTATGTTCATAATAATATGTTCATTTTTTATTCTGTTGATTATATTTCAAGGGTGGTTCCACATTATTTTGATGAGTATCTGATAATGTAATGTGTATGTGGTAAGTACGAAATAAAAACCAGACAGTTCCAAAGACAAAGAATAATCTTTTGGACTTTCCCACCTAATGTGTGCTTTGAGCCAATTAAGTCCACGTAATTAACCATTTAAATCCTATGTAATTAAGGCATTTGAGCAACCCAAAGTGTTTTGCAAATAATTGTGGGACACTGTAATTTTTCTTCTTTATCCCGTATTAGATTCACTTAACTTAAATGTTTTATTTGTTTAAAAACCCAGTTATTTATGGTATTAAAATTGTATTAAATATTACACGTCAAAATTATGTTCTTAATTACGTAATCTATGGTAAAAAATATGAAATATCTGTAATCAAGTGAGTTTATGTCACTGTCTGTTTTCAGTTATATCATGGTGTCAACTGTCAGGTTGTCAGATGGTCATTGAACAAAATCCGAAAACGATAGTTGTGAACTTTGTTTTTTTTTTAAACGTGTATTTTTTAATATCAATATGTAATAAGTGTGGACTACACTTTACTAGGAGTATGACTTAGATTAGACTATGACTTGACTTAACTTGTTACATATATATCACATAACTTGAGAAATTACCGATTACTTGACACTGGCTAAATACACATAAGTGTGGAGCCAAAACAAAAACTATAAAAAAAAAGTGTGGACTATATCCCGTTCAGCGTTTGTGGACGTGCACGATTACTGGCAAATGGACACAAAAAACATAATAATATCAGGCTAGATTAAATTATTTTTGTGAAATCAAAATAACGTTTAAAAAGAAATTTAATTTGCATTCTAATTAGAAAAAAAAATGTTTGACCAAAACCTCCGCGATATGATAACATTATAAAAACTTTTATAAACGATAATGGAAGAGAGCAATCAAGTAGACCTAGAAAGACATAAACATATCAGATAGAAAAGGCAAAGGTACAGGTTGTCATTTGGGGAAATCAAGGCATTTGATGAAGATAGATAAAGATAGCAATAAAAGTAGGCTTTCAAGAAAGAAGAAGGAAAAACATTCTATAAGCTCGTAATCGGCCATTTTAATTCTCTTATGCTCTACCAATATGTATCGTACTTGACGAAAGATTTTCAAATCTATGTACATTTTTCTGAGCTAGTACTAGTTTTTTAATAATCCTAACATTTATTTAAAAAAAAAAAAACTCAATTTTTCCATAACGTGGCTTTTTTCATCCATATTCATACAACATCTAGCCAACTTAGCTTTACAATATTTCAAACCCCAGCTGTCTCAGAATCACATCATCGCGATATACCTAACAAGGATTGATGCTTAATGGAAAACGCTACCGTCCACCCCATCCGCGACAAAGTGTTCGCTTTTGTAAGATAAATATTGCTATATTGAAGAAAACCGTGTGTAGGTATCTATATGGCTAGAGATGAAATAAAATTTTATGCCGGACGTTGTAAGTGGTTGTCAAATAATCATAACCTACTTACCTCTGGTGAACTCGTTGCTATTTTAGATATATCAACACAACAAACTGTATTTATTGAAGTAAGACTTCTTTACGCACGCTTGACTCTGGGAGTAAGCTGGTGAATGCGAGGAGAACGGAAGTTGAAGTTTGTTCACTTAGATCTCCATTGTCAACATAACAAAGCTAAAAATATAATGTAATATTATGTTGGTATGCCCAGTGAAATGACAATTTACAGTTATCAAAATGGCGACATTAACATTAAACAAAGCAAAAACAAAGTTATACCGGCCGATAGAGCTAAACTAAAAAAGTTTACTTCAGTCATGTGTTCTAAAGCACTTTTTCATGTGATTATTAACTACTTTTATGATAAAACCTAAATGCGGTCCATTTATATATTCCTGATTGCCTCATAAAGATTCAGAAGAAGTTTATGTTTCTTCCGAAATGATGACAGCTAACTATACTAACTATACCCAGATGTAAAAATTTCTAGTGAAGAAGTCTGCAGTCGTTCTTCTAAGCTCTAAATATGAACCTTCTTTTTCTCTTCTTCGCTCATACTGCTATTTTTTGCCGTATATTTACAGTGTTTTAATAAACTTTCAGCTTTATAATAATACCGACTGAGTGTTAATTTTAATATTGAACATTCAAGGTAACAAAGTGTGTACTTAAATACATCCAGAACCACGTTTGATTTTATCAAAGTCAAAAGACTAATTAATGTGAACAAGTATTTACTTGTTCACGTTAATGAGTCTTTTATTTATTAAGAGTATAAAATGTATCCGGCTAAATAGCCGGATACATTTTATGCCGGATAAATAACCCTTCTCAAATGGTAACATCTCTAAAATACGACTATGAATAATGACATGTGGCTTTAGAACAATAACTTTAGTGAGTAAAAGTGTGAAACCAATCTCCCTAGATCGCAGAAAGGGAGTCAAACAATGGGATTGCACGAGGAAAAGGATAGATGACAAACACTTTCAGTGAAACGTTGGGGGTTTGTTATGTGCGTCCATTTAGGGTCGAAAATTGAGTCTAAACCTTGTAAAAACTTGCTTACCGCATTGTTGAGAACTGAAGGTAATAAAGAATGGAGCAATATTTTACAGACCATATTACAGACAATAATTTTCAGGGTAAGCAATGCATTGGTGACGCCTCCTCTTCCTCCTCCCCGTTACAGATGTCCATAGGCTACGGTGACCACTTGCCATCAGGTGGACCGTATGTTTGTTTCCCTTTAACATAAATAAAAAGACCAAACACTTCATTCAGAATTTTATAATGCTTAAGTAATGTTTTGTATTCATAAGTGCTTATACATACAGAATTATCTTATTAATATTTCACAATACAAAGGTTAGGAAAATTTTCGATTAAAGACTGTTTTCTATGAAAATTAGCTACCTACTTCAGAAATCTGTAATGGAATTTTTAATCCCTTTTAATACGTGAGTGCTCTTGGCTTTCGAGCTGAAATGGCAAACAAGAAAATCTTTTCTTTATACTAAAAGAGAAAATTTAAATATACGAACTATACAGTCAGCTGTATCTACCTTGTGCAAGATTACTTATTTTAACACAGTATAAATTATTATCCTTTATCACATTAATTGTAACAATATGAACGAATGCAATTCTTTTACATTTTAATTTTTTTTTCAGCTACAAAACAATTTATTCTATTTCATTTCATAGTTAAAAGATTTAATAAATATATGTCGGAATAAAAACTGTTGTAAAACTTCTGCGCTGTAAAGTCACAGCTGAATTTAGGTTAGTTTTACATTCAAAGAGCTTCTACTTGCAGTATTATACACATCTGTTTAATTCCCAAACAGACAATAACATTTAACAGCGGTCTTTAATATTGTTGCGGTCTTCAATATTGTTTAGATCACAGGTACGCATGGAGCTGTATAATACATACAGACTGATTGTGGTTGCTTTGTTCAGATTACTGACTGTAGAATGTTATATAATATTGAATTATTGTTTTTATGCAGATACAGTGTTCTAGGTTTATCTGAATCATTCAGAAATTGTATGATAATAGACAAAAAAGCTAAAACTTCATATGCGGTGACGTCATTGTACAGCGTGAAACAAGATGCAAGCCAAACTGGATAAATGTAAAAAATCAATTCTTTACTTTAGAATAAAATGACTCTAATGGTTCTTGAATTTTATACTCTGAACATAGTTTGCGGTTGCTAAATAATAGTTTAATATCACATAAAAATAAATAAATAATGTATATTGATGCAATGGTGATAAAACTATACGCAAAGCTTAACAAAAACAGGGGTCGAAACGAGCTATATTAGCTGAGTGCCCAGCCGATATGACGAGTTGGCATCCATGATCTTAGCCAAACTATAACCGTTATACAGCATGATTCTTAACCATTTTGACATTTTATTAACTAGGTGCATGTTGAAAAACCATGTTTTTGAAATTTCGTTAACTAGGTGTATGTTGACAAATATTAGTATTGACACTAATTTAATCTATGAGCCAAAATTAAGATTTTATTGAGAAAACTTCATAGTTTGATAAAATCAAAAAATTAAAATCTCAGTGAAAGATATTTTAATTTTTTGGGTTTGAAGTGAGTAAGTTACCTACGTAATAGCTCGATGTACTTAGCCCATCGGCTCCAGTACTTTCAATTATTTCTACATAGTTCCCATTTTCAACAAAACAAAAATCCCATTAGCCCCGATGGCGGGACAGAGGCACCGAGACCAATTGTATCAATTGTTGAGCCGTTTTAGAAATTATGTTGATTTCAAGGAACATTATACATCGAGAACCCAGAATATTTTAAGATTCCGTTTATTAATATTAATCCGGTGAAATCACACTGTATACCGTTTGTAGTTGGGTCGAAACAATGATTGCTAGGGGAGGCAACCAAATGGATAGAGTGAATGCAGACAGCGTCTCTCATATTGTCTTACGGAATTCGCTGATGTCATTTATTAGCCTCTCACATAAAACATTTTTATGGGAACTGATATGAGTTGAACGCCTCGCAATAGATGCGTTTAAGCTCTGTGGAAATAAGAACAAGGAAATTTATAGATGCATATAAAATTGTATGGCGAGATATTTTGTTGCGTGGACGCTTTACTCCAGTATGTGCAATTCTATACCTCTATACGAGATTGTGTTACAGTTATTCAAGGAAGATACTTTGATACAGTTTTAAGGTTGTTATGAGTCAAAAAACAAGTATACTTGTGATAATACTTCACAAATTGACCAATCATGCACAGAAATAATAAATAAATTAGGTGTTATTTTGACATCAATTATGTATTATAAATATATGGTCTAATCTAAAAAGAAGAAGACACATCAGAGTATTGTGTTAGATCTTATCGTGCTCAACCTGTTAATTAATTTATATGATATCAATGAAATTCATAATTATACTTAAGCATTTACGATATTTAAATAGAGTTTACTATATAAGTATGTACTGTACCTCTATATACTATAAAGACGAAATAAGAAATAATAATAATAACGCCCAACGATCACATAATAGATCCTGGACCCTAATTAGGATTCCCTGTATCTAAGGACCAAAGAACTACGAGGACCATGGTCCCACAACACCCAAAGACAAAACATGTATTTGTGCTTTTTTCTTCAATGCACAAATACGACAAGACGGGAATCGAACCCGCCGCCTGCGGGCTATGAACCTTCTTGCTCAACCACCACACCACATAAGCTCTCAAAATAGTTTGTTAATAATCATTATTCTTCAAATAACGTTTTACTCATACTTTCCTTACTTACTTAGTTTTATTTTAGTTGCACCCCGTGGTTTTACCCGCGGATAAAAGTACCCTATGTGTCAATCCAGCGTATAAAGTATCTGTATTCGAAATTTCATTATAATCCATTCAGTAGTTTTTGCGCGAAAGATTAACAAACAATCTATACATACAAACTTTCGCGTTTATAATATTAGTAAGGATTTTTGTTCACTTCCCAAGCCACTGTTAAATATTAGAACAAAGCATGTTATTAATCATCGAATTAAGATAAAATAACGTTAGAATGAAACAGGAAAACTCCTATAGGGTTTCATTGTCGCATGAAGGGGGAGTCACTGTCGCGTGCGACAAGTGACATCTCACGACGTGTGCGGATAACAGTACGAGATAATAGCATGACAAGATGGTTTTGATACTTTGCGGAAAATGTAAAGAGTATGAAAGGTTATTACTGACGTCATAACTCTTAAAATTTACTTAAAACTTACTTGAATAGTAGAGCTAGCCCGCTTGTTTCACCCGCGTTTCATTACAATATTTAATACTGATTTCTAAAGAGTTTAAGAATTTTTCCCAGTACAGTCCCAAGTACGTCATAATAAGATTATATCCTCAAAATATCTAATAGACACTTGATATTTTGACAGTCTCTTCTTTTTCACTCCAGTGGTTATAGCTCTAAGTTGTCTTTTAGTCAGTCAGTCATTTTTTTTCTGTATACTAAGTAACTTACAGATATGAAAACGCGACACTGTTATCAGTATAAGCAGGTTTAAAAAGTCTCAATTTTTACAGTGTCACGACCACCAGTGTTACCAGCACCCCTACCGCGTAACCGTTCTGAGAATCGGCTTCGCCTGCCATCCTGCACGCGCCAATTAACAAGTCCACGAGTGCGAGCAAGAGAGAACACGGCTACCATCTCCATCAGACTTACGCGGTAAGGCCCCTGTAAGAATGATTATTATATCTTCCAATGGACATAGAGTAGTTAAGGTTTTATCAAAATAAAATAGTCTCTATCAGCCTTATTAATAAACGGGTATTAGTCTCGGGTTAGTTACTTCAGCTGTTGTCCTTTTTTTGCTACTGGAATATTTAGCTGGATCAAAAGAGACAAAAGATGGTGTAACTAGTCTAAAGCTAGTTCGTGTTTATTAATAAGGCTGTATGAGATTAAAATATCAATGAAATTTGTTAACGCATAATATCAGCATATTGTAAACATTCATAATATTTGTATGTTCCTAATAATATAATACTTTTAACTTACAAAGTTAGCTAGTGTTTATGTGAAGGCTGTAATTTTTCAGTGTCAGTTATAACCCTTTATGTGTAAAATGTTAATTGCTCGGGCCTTTAAAATAAAGAAAGAATTAATTTTTTTTGTAAGCTTACCGTACATTAAGTAAACTAAATGCAACGCTCGCGTGCATAACACACATTAAAACTATGAAAGGTGTTCAAAAAACTAGGAAAAAAACAATGAAATATCCTCGCACTTAACATGGCATGCTAATTGCATATTCAGCTATCAAAAACAATAAAGCAAACCTGTTAATTCATATTCAAAAGTGTTGTATGTACGAAACAACAAATCACATTATCATAAAATTAAAATACGTTAAACATTTTGAAACTGCATGTTTCCACGAAATTAAACTTTAATGTTTAAAAGAGTGGTACGTGTTCAGTTTATAAAAGATCTTTGTTTAATTAAATTTTACTCTTTGTTTATGATAGATGAACTACTGCTATCGTAAAACTCAATGTTTTAGGTACGTGATATTTGTGTGTGTTGTGATATTTGTGCTGCTAATATCTACGTGTGGGTAGTGCAAACAGATTTTGCTGGATTTAATTTCATCTAAACTGGTTTATTCATGTAGCACACAAGTATGCTTAAATTGATATTAATATGTAAATAAATAGTTTATTTTTGAATGACACAATGATACTAAACGAAACCCAAAAAGACCAAATAACCTTCAACCTTACCTTACTTACCTTACAGGGTAAGCAATGCATTAGTGGCGCCTCCTCCGGTGTTGCAGATGTCCATAGGCTACGGTGACCACTTCCTATTAGGTGGGCCGTATGCTTGTTTGCTCCCTTTAACATAAAGAAAAAAAACCTTTCTCTAGTTCAGACACAGTCTCTAAAACCGTTTTACCAGTAAAAATAAGAATGATTACATTTGTCAAAATACTGTCATATATTGTTTACCAAGGAAATGACTTGAGTCTAAAATAGTGTTTCACTCGAGGTGGACAGTTTACTTCTTATCCCTTCTATGAGAGGGAAGTTCTCTGAAGTTCATATAATACTTTCATTGTCACTATTTTGGGAAGACACATTCAATACGATATTTATTAAATACCATATAACAAAACACTTTAAAAATTTACAAAAGAATGATAGAAGAACGGGCGGCCTTATCGCATTAAGCGCACATTATTTTTTCATAAAACTAAATAAAATCTGAATTAGAGTAAACATAGGCGAAATGCGTTTCACGCGTGTTTTTTTTTTACACAATTCATACAAAAAAAGAAAAATGAACTATAAAGTAGTTATTTAACATGAACCACTTAAATTTAATTTATTTTATTCTCTATATATTGCGTTGTAATCTATATGATGTTGGTCCAATTTATAGTGGAGCTTACTTTCGCAATCAAGTACCAAGACATTTTAGTCAATGACTTGATATTTTTACTTTAACCGGCATGGTTTGACGGCGCGACAGTGCGTTTTCATTATATGCAGCTTAGTGGCTAGGAGTAAATAAACCACCCATATTGCAGTCTCGGCTTATTCTCACGAATTCTATCCGGCACATGAGGGAGAGCTCACTCACTGGAGTGAAGACGTAGCTAGGATTTTGCCTTAGGGGTAAAAAGATAACGCTTAAAGAAACCTTTAAGAAGTGAAGAAAATCGCCGTAATAAAGTATTTTAATTTAATAATTTAATCAAAAGTTATTTATTAAAGAGTAAAAAGTAAAAATTTTTTGATTGCCAAAATTATAATTTCTGTATGTAGGTACTTATTTATTCGTTTTTGGCCGTCTAGGGGGGAAATGCACTTTAAAATACCCTAGATACGCCCGTACTGCCTTTAATCCGCTTTTTACGATTCTAGTCGTGAGATGTAGAATTTCAAATGAGAAAAATAACCTCAAATTCTTTGTGTGCGAGTTGCGGTTGCTTTCGTGTTGTGAATTAATTTCTATAGTAGAGGAATATTTTCAGGTTCCGCGAATATTTTGCGGTTATTGCTTACAACGGGTTTGAAATAAGTTGGTAATTCTTTCTCACTTTACAATCCTATTTAAATATCCAGAAACGTTTGTATCGGACCGGAATAGAGGATAAACTCATTAGTAAATATTTGGTTCGTATTTTAATCTTTTAAACAAGAGCAAAATGTGTCATAAATATAACTATCATATGAATTTTTTAATATTCTGCTCTGATGTAAGTAGTTTGTCAATTCGATATATAGATTTTTCGTATACCGGTATCGATTTTAATCATTTATAATCAATTGACTAAATTATACATAAATAATATGACAGACACATAAACACTATCTACAAAAAAAAACATTTAAACTATATACTAGCCGCGATGACCTATAGAAAATCCAATCTACACCTGCAAGGCGCGTTGATTTACCATAACCGAAAGTGGTATAGAAGAAAATCAGCATGCTTAAATAGGAAATTTTTTATTTAATTTTTTTTTTATGTTAAAGGGAGCAAACAAGCATGCGGGGCCACTTCGGTGACCACTTCCCACCTGATGGAAAGTGGTCACCGTAGCCTATGGACATCTGTAACACCGGAGGAGGCGCCACCAATGCATTGCTTACCCTGAAGGACTCTTTTAACCCTCCTTTTAAAGAACTCCATGTTGTAACTCGTTGGAAAGACCGCGGGCGGGAGCTCATTCCACATTTTGCAGGTGTACGGCAAGAAAGAAGAGACTCTATAATATTTGGATGAGCTTTTTTGCGGTGGCGAGAGGTGCGATGGAAGAAACGCGATGCCAGAATTAATAACGCATTAAAATAATTGCTTGTTGCTGCTAATAATAAAATTATTGCTTGACTGCAATCACCGTATGTTTATGAAAAGTGTACCTTTAGTTTAAAACAAAATTACCTAAACTAAATCCAAAAGTTCACTAGCTTTGTGAAACGCAGTTGCATTTCTCTATCGGCCATTTTGCTCGAATAGAGCGGGCTTGTCAAAAATAAAGGTGGACAAAACAAACTGACAACAACGCAGACCCATAAATATTTTTTCATAAAAGTAGCAGTCAGCTTTTTCCGTTGGATGAGATCAACAATGCTAGTTACTTATATTAACAGTAAGGGAAAGTGGTACTTACACGTACATGCGTGTACATTAGTAGATTTTGTGACGTGTCATCAAATGTGTGAAACGTTACTAACTCGCCATTGTCTTGATAAGCCTAGAAAAGAAGGATATCAAATAAAATATCTTTTACAATATTTATTTTGTATAAATAGAGATAAATAATTATTTTAATTACGCTTAGCACAAAAACAAAATTAAGCGTCCGTAAGTGTACGTTGTGTGTGTGTGTAAACTCCTATATACGCAGTTCCCTTACTGGTTATTGTGGGTCTACCTAGCTTGTATTAGCTACTATACAACTAGTTTTATGGACATTGGAAAAGGGGACGGGAATCCCGTTTACGCGATATAGCTAAAATCGTATTCTTTATTAAAGCCCATGTTTTGCGCTAGGTGCGGTGCGTGCGTCCCTATGCTGCTCTAATGCAGATATCCCAAAGGAAATAGGATGACAATAACCAAGGCTATTGTGTGACGTGGAACCTGATTTTACAGTATAAATTTGTGCTCCCGTTGTGGATTCAGTTTCTTCACAGAAGACATTAATATTACAGGATTTTAATTATTTAGTCACCGCTATATTTTATATAGTATGCCTGCGTAATGCAGGCTACGAATACAGATAATAAATTGTCATTTAAATACAATAAAGGTAAATAAATACAGTAAATTAAGTATGACTTTTTAATACTTTTAAACATTTTTCATAATTAATATTTTAACCTGTTTTTCTTCCAAATTGGTGATGAAACCCCACTTAAGAGCTACTGGCCCATCTCGCTTTTGAGTCTTGTGTACAAACCGTTTTCAAGGTCTCGGAGTGGAAAGGATTTAGCATCAGCTTTAATGACGAATACATCACTTACCTTCGTTAATATATCGTTCGTTAATGCTGAACCACCTATACCAGTAATTATTGGAAATGATACCCTTGAAGTTGTCCACGAAGATGTCTACCTAGAACAGAATGTCCAATAAAGTAGGTCCAATTTTGACAAGTAGGTCGCACGAAAAACCCAACTCGACAAGGAAGAGTTTGAGAACTTTAGATCTATATTTTAGTCCAAACAACCACGAACTGGAAGAGGCAACGTATAGGTCGGCAATCCACCGCGTAGACCGACGATCTGGTCAAAACCGCGGGTAAAGTCAACACACCAAATACTGTACGCTCATTGGTTGAAATGTTCAACAGGCAACCAATGAGCATTCATTATTTCATGTGCCAAGTTGATAAAAATTTAACATTCCTACCAGTACCTGAAGGAAAGTGTTGGTAAGTTTATTTTAACAGACCTTAATGCAGATGGGCATAAGTGGACAAACTTTATGGTAATTTTTAGCTGTCTAGCATGTGTAATAAAACTGAAAATATTAAATTTATCTTGGATATTTTTCCTAAATTTAGCTTTGGTAATATTTGCTTCATTGTGCCAATGAAATACCTATAATTTAGCCCCTTTATCTATTTCTACGACACCAAATCCGTCCATCTCCGTGGATGAAATGTAGCTCCATGCGGCTCAAGTCTCCGCTTAACAGCTTTTTAGCACTTTTTATCACTTCATATTACTTACGCTATCTTGAAAATAATATCGTTTCCTTCGTGATATTCACTTCAAGTAAGATCCCTTGGTTCCATCGAAGCATCTTGTTACTCTACGTTGTGTCGGATTACCGCGTGAAGGGCATACTGCATACGATGTTGTCGCATAGAGGTAGAGCTATTGACAAAATATTCAACTAATGTAAGTTAAGTAAGTTATTATTCTATTTTACTTCGTCTAATTTATTACCATTTATCGTTGCAAATGATTTTTAGTATATAAATGCTTAAATATTATATTTTATAAATTTAGTAATTTATGGAAAACACAAAAAGAGATTTTGACGTTTACGAATTCTATGAAATAAGTTGAATGTAATAGGTAGTCACTACCGAACTAACAATTTCAAACTTTTAATTTATTTATTTTTTAATTTGTTGGTTATAACGCTTAAAGAAACCTTTAAGAAGTGAAGAAAATCGCCGTAATAAAGTATTTTAATTTAATAATTTAATCAAAAGTTATTTATTAAAGAGTAAAAAGTAAAAATTTTTTGATTGCCAAAATTATAATTTCTGTATGTAGGTACTTATTTATTCGTTTTTGGCCGTCTAGGGGGGAAATGCACTTTAAAATACCCTAGATACGCCCGTACTGCCTTTAATCCGCTTTTTACGATTCTAGTCGTGAGATGTAGAATTTCAAATGAGAAAAATAACCTCAAATTCTTTGTGTGCGAGTTGCGGTTGCTTTCGTGTTGTGAATTAATTTCTATAGTAGAGGAATATTTTCAGGTTCCGCGAATATTTTGCGGTTATTGCTTACAACGGGTTTGAAATAAGTTGGTAATTCTTTCTCACTTTACAATCCTATTTAAATATCCAGAAACGTTTGTATCGGACCGGAATAGAGGATAAACTCATTAGTAAATATTTGGTTCGTATTTTAATCTTTTAAACAAGAGCAAAATGTGTCATAAATATAACTATCATATGAATTTTTTAATATTCTGCTCTGATGTAAGTAGTTTGTCAATTCGATATATAGATTTTTCGTATACCGGTATCGATTTTAATCATTTATAATCAATTGACTAAATTATACATAAATAATATGACAGACACATAAACACTATCTACAAAAAAAAACATTTAAACTATATACTAGCCGCGATGACCTATAGAAAATCCAATCTACACCTGCAAGGCGCGTTGATTTACCATAACTGGTGTGGCGTGTAAATAGCCTACACCTTTCTTTGTACTTGCGTACTGTTATTTTTTTGATTGCCTATAAAAATGGCTACCCCCCTGTGAACCGATAAGTATCCAACAAGAAAACACAAGTATATCCACAGTGCAGTATTAATTGCGCTCACTTACCTTGTCGTCGAACCAGTGTCGCTTCCAATTCCTCGAGAGAAGATAAGCAGGACTCGGCATAAACTTTTCGGCGAACAATTCAATTGGCGAGTAGCAGGTAGTAGTAGCAGGTAGCTTCAGTAGCAGCAACAATGTCCACCAGATTCAAAAATACAAGGCACGGCCGCGCTATTCGTATATAAATGCACTAGAAAATGTTTGTATTGTCTCTTGATAATAATTAATAGGATTTTTCACAGAACTCGCACAGTTAGAAACATTCGAACGAACTAGCAGAGGGAACACACGAAGATTCACTGGCCTAATGCAGAGCCAAACCGAAGCACACGCGACCAATCACGTCGCAGATAACTTCGCCGAATCAAGACTGCTAACGCCATCTCTGAGTTCGTTGGTTACAACTCTGAACGACTCCATCGACAAGTGAGCGTTGCACAGTACTAATGTTTTCTTGCTGGATAGGTATATTGAATGTAGATTAAATAAACACAAACTAATGAAGATAATAATAATTATGAATATTATGACAATTAATATTAGAATTTTAAAGAAGCGATGGCGCTTCTCCATGCACCCCGCCTTGGAAGGTCGCACGACTTTCAACACGAGCAGAACAGTCGCACAGTTAAACAATGTTGAGTACGTCAGTTCTATAATATATATTATTCTTCAATAACTAACTATAAGAAAACATGTAAGTACTATATTTTAATAGTTACCTTATAATCTACAAAGATATCAACTGATCGTATTGTTTATCTAGTACTATAATCATAATTTATATCTAGTTGGTTTAAAATGTAAAAGGCTTTATAGCATGAATGAGTTATTGATTCGGTAACGGATACAGTTTGACTACGGGACGTTTAAAGGAACCTTGCCTAGTCTTGACTGTTGCCACCCGAATAATACTATCAGGCCCAGGGAAGATTTCCGTGACAACTCCTAGAGGCCAAAATAATGGAGGGGCATCATCTTGTCCAATCAGTACGATGGTACCCAGTTGAATAGGACAATCATTAGTTTGCCACTTTTGTCTGACTTGCAAAGTGTGCAAATACTCAGTACGCCATCTCTTCCAATAGGATGCCACTATACTATCAAGTAAGTGTTTACGCTTTACGAGATTAATGCGCGCGTCAGACAAATCTGAAGCCGGTAAATACGCCAGAGGAGTAGACATTAAGAAATGTGCCGGTGTTAGAATTTCAGGATGTGGATCTGAACTGATAACACCTAAAGGTCTCGAGTTCATTACACACTCTATCTGTACAAGCACAGTTTGTAACTCCTCGTAGGTAAGCAGTTGGTTGCCTATTACCCTATAAAGGTGAGTCTTCAAACTTTTTACGTTCGTTTCCCATATTGCACCAAAATGCGGCGCCCGAGGTGGGATCATTTTCCACTCAATACGATGTTTCTCGAGCTCTTGCTTTAAAGTCGCATTGTGCTGTGAGTTGAGAAGCAACTTATACATCTCATCTAATTGAGCACGTGCACCAACAAAATTAGTGCCGTTGTCAGAATACATGCACGACACTGGCCCACGACGCGAAATAAAACGTTTAAAGGCGGATAAGAAGCAGTCACTTGAAAGTTCAGTGACGAGTTCAATATGAACTGCTTTGGTAACAAGACACACAAATAAACATATGTAAGCCTTCTGAGCGTGTTGTCCACGTCGACGTGAAAGAAGAATTCGTAGTGGGCCAGCGTAATCAACGCCAGTATGCACGAATGCCTTGGCTTCCGTTATACGACAAGGAGGAAGATCTGCCATTTTCGGCGTCAGATGAGAAGGATTAACACGAAAACAAGCATTACACTTGTGCACTCGTGCCCTTATAACAGTTCTAGCATCTAATATCCAGAATTTCTGCCGCACAATGGACATCAGAAGTCCAGGACCGGCATGACAATATAATTCGTGAAAATGTCTTATAATCAAATCCACGACATGATCGTGTTTAGGGAGTAGGGCAGGGTGCTTAACCTCAAACGGCAAGTCTGACCGTGAAAGACGTCCTCCTATACGTAAAGTTCCTTCAGTGTCAATAAAAACTGAGAGATTACGCAACTTCTTTGATGGTTGATTACCTTTCTGAATCAGCTTGATGTCTTCCGAAAAATGTTTTTGTTGAATGACTTGGACTATAGCGATCTCAGCAATCGATAAATTTTTAACAACGTTAAATGGTCTCTTAATTTTCTTAACAAATCGGAGGACATACACTGTAATTCTTAACAGTTTGTCCCAAGAAGATACATTTTGCGACAGCACATATAATAACGACGGCTCCACCTGTACAGTGGTAGTCATTATATTTGTTTTATGTTCCGGCAATTCCCCAATATCAGAGGGTATAAATTTACGAATCGGCCATTGACTGGGAGGACATTGAAGCCATTGCGGTCCATTCCACCAAAGACTGTGAGAGACCAATTGGGACGGCAACAGACCGCGCGAAATGCAATCGCTAGGATTTTCTGCACCTGTGACATGATAGAAGTTGTGAGGAGCTAGATTCTCCTGACACTGCGCAACTCTATTCCCGACAAAAATTGACCAGCGATGTGGGGACGAGCAAATCCAGGAAAGAGCTATAGTGGAGTCCGAGAAGGCATACACGCCTGCTATCTGAATACGCGCCTGATATGTGTCAAGTACAATCTTGATCAATTTGGACAACAAAACCGCTGCACACAACTCCAAACGAGCCAGGGTCGTTATTTTCGTAGGAGAAACTTTAGACTTGGCACACAGTAATCGGACTGATATGTTTCCAGAAGAATCAGTCGTGTGTAAATATATGACACAGCCGTAACCATTCAAGCTCGCGTCACAGAAACCTACCACAACTACTTCTCCCGAGCTAAGCACGCCCACATGACGAGGAATCTTCAACGAAGATAGCAGTGAAAACTCCTGCGTGAGAGCAGAGAAACGCCGAATAATGCCTTCAGGTGGGGTATCATCCCATCCTATCTTAGCAAGCCATAACTCCTTGATGAGCAGCTTTGCATATAATATTACTGGAGCTGCTAAGCCTAGCACATCAAACAAGCGAGCTATAACTGACAGTATATTTCTCTTTGTGCATTTTTCTTGTATATCCGTTGTTGTCAAAGAGAATTTATCCTCAACTGGATCCCAAGATAGACCCAGAACCTTTGACTTCGAACAAGCATTATCGCCACTATCATTGAAATTTATGGAGTTCCGATGTGAGTTTGGGAGATTATCCAACAGAGTAGATGAATTACTTGTCCATTTTATTAAATTAATACAACCGGCCTTGAACAAAGTTATGAGTTCCGTTGCTAAACGAACAGCAGATGGCTCATCTTCGATAGAGTATACAAGATCATCCATATAAAATTTAGATCCTGCTACAGAAGCAGCTTCCGGAAAGTGGGAGGCCATATCTGAGGCCAGCCTATGTAAAGTTTTCATTGCCAAATATGGACTGCATTTCAGTCCGAATGGAACACGGTTGAACTGAAATGTTCGAATCTCCTCAGTCTCGTTAAATCGAAATAATATTCTCAAGTATTTACGGTGGTCATCAGGAACACCAACCTGTAAATACATCTGCTGTACATCTGCCGTCATTGCGATAGGGAACAGTCTGAACTCCAATAGCAACAGGAACAAATCAGCTTGCAAGTTGGGTCCAGCGTGCAGTACATCATTAAGGGACAAACCGGTATGTGTCTTTGCACTGGCGTCTAACACAATACGAGGGTGGGGTTTGTCATTTCGAACAACCGCGTGATGAGGAATGTAATATCCATCACTACTGATTTCCGAATGAGAGACTTCAGAAAGATAACCTTTATCAATATACTCATTAATAACAGTATTGTAGTTATCTCGAAGTCTAGGTACTTTCGCAAACTTCTTTTCCAGTAGCACGAATCGACGATGAGCAGCATTTCGGGAGTTTCCTAAATTATCTGGATCCGCGCAAAAAGGTAAGGCAACCGAATAACGGCCTTCCCTGTCACGTGACACGGATGCAGTGAACAAATTATCACATTCAGTTTCCTCTGGACTCAAAAAACCTTTTGACGGAATTTCCTCTAACTCCCAGAACCTTTGTAATGAAGAATCCAACTCATTTAAGGCGAACGCAGTAAACGAAGACTCGCGTTGGGAAGATGGAACTGTAGCACTACTGGGAAAGTCACCCATCAGCACGTATCCAAACGAAGTTAACAAAGCAGGTGGTGCTTGAGAACCAGAATTTATTTTATGGCCGAGATAAATATGTGGGAACAATTGTGCTCCAAGCACAATGTCCACATTGCCAGGAATATTCCATGTAAGGTCAGCCATCGATATATTACATAAGTATGCCATGTCACATTTTTCAATTATATGTGAGGGCAACTGGTCGGTTATGCAGTCAACGACTAGTGCATGTAATTTATATTTATCATGTGGCCTAACTCTAGACTCTATCTCAAAGTCCACATATCCGTGTATAGGTCGAGAAGATAGACCAATTCCTCTGATTACAGAATTATTCAACGGGACAATGGGTAAATTCAGTTTCTTGCAACATTCCAACGTTATTAAATGATTTTGTGAACCATTATCAATCAGGCAGCGAACTATCCTTTTGTCATTACCATTATATATTTTTGCATAAACCTGTGCAGTAGCTAAAAGTATGGTACTAGCATCAGCTTTAGAATTCGCACTCATACATAGTGAAGGTTCCTGCGACATTAACGAGTCGGTCGTACTTAATTCGCTACACTGTGGCACATTCGAAGCGGACGCGTAATCATGCGAGTCTGGGCGGCGCGTAACGACAGGCGCACGATGCGACTCGGGGCGCACTCGCACGGGTGCGGGCGGAACCGCGGAAGTAGCCGGAACATGAGCGGGCGCACGCGACACGCATGTCGCAGATACACAAGAGTCGGTGGACATGACTTGAGGCGTCTGAATATGTGTCGATTTTGTTGATTTCACATTCGACTTATGATTATCATTTTTATCAAAATGTAAATATGTATGATGCCACTTATTCTTACATTTATTACAATTAGCGGGCGCTGTACAGACCGACACAGTGTGAGAAACACTTAGACAATTTACGCAGCCTTGTTTCGATTTAATGTAATCAAACCTTACCTTTGGAGATTTCATCCCCTTAAACAGTATACATTCGGAAAGTTGCGAGTGATCGGCCTTATTGCACAGAACGCAAGAGCGAGTTTCGTTTGTCGATAACTCATTGCTCGTAACGAAAGCATTTGCGCGTACGGCGACCGATGACGTTTGTTTATTCGCATTAAATTTCGCGCGCGGATTCAACAAAGAACTTGAATTATTCGCGTGCGATCTTTCCAATATTTTCACTTGATTTTGAACAAATGTTATCAAATCTTTATATGACGGAATATCTTTATCCTTAACCGACAGTTCGAATGCCTGCGTAATCTGAGTGTCCATCTTTTTTAATGCACAATGCATCAATATAAAATCGGTCAAATCGGGCATATTTAATTGTTTTAATGCCGAAATAGACGCAGAATATTTCTCTATAAAGGAGTCAAGACTACCAGCAGTGTTTTGACAATTTTTCAAGTCGAAAATGTTATTCAAATAATGCGTACCCAATGCGCGTTTGTCCTGATATTTTTTAACTAGACTGTCCCATATGACGTGGTACGTGTCACCCGTAGGTACGACACCCGCGAGGACCTTCTGCGCATTATGTGTGAGCTGGCCAACTAAATATTGCACACGTTGCGAGTCCGACAGCTGAGCGTTATCATGAATGTTCGACTTGAACGATTCATAGAATATGGGCCAGCTCTCGATTCTTCCGTCAAAACTAGGCAGCTCGATTGGCGGCAATTTTATTGCGCTTGAAGTCTTTGAACATTTCGTGTCTGAATCGGTGGCTATTTTCATTGTAGTACTTAATATCTTATTCCTCACTCGTTTTACTCTACTGTATAAATCATCGAAACTGACCAAGTCATCATAACTCGGTTTCGCGTCTGAATCGACAATTAATTTTATCTCATTAATTTCGTCAATTAAAGGTTCGAATTTCACACGATATTCATCTATCATTTCCGATTCCGCCATAAAATGCTCATTTGACCTTGACTCAAAGTTTGAAATATTTTTAGACAAACCGTAAACATTATTCAGTCTGTTAAAGATGGCCTCTTTTTTACATATCAATATTTTCAACTTGGATTCGGATACTAACGCACCTTGAAAACTCTGGTTCAAAGCCATTTTCAACAAATAATCGTTACCTACCGAACACTAGGCAAAAGCGTATTTTAAAAATACCGAGTACTTAGGTAAATAAACACTTATGTAATATCACAACCACAAATACACAAGTAATGCACACAAAAAATTCTACTGCAACACAATTATGATAATTATAATTATAAGTAAACGAGGCAATTATTATACCTAGGTAGGTATGCTACAAGTGTATTAATGCTCGTACACAAGCATATCTTTGTAATTTTTTATTAGATACACAAACCGAACGAGTAGGTAAGTAATTAGGAAATAATGTACTACCTTAATATTATAGGTCTCATCTGTACAAAATAAATCCCTTAGGAATATACGTACGACACGTACTACCTACGTAGGTATATCAGTACGTACAAAGTAGAAAATGTACTAAATGATATGTACTACCTACTTGCACGTATAATAAGCCTATGCAGGTATGATTATAAGTTACGTAGATAGGCACTAAGAATTATGCACCGACTACGGGTATCATATATATCATTATCTATTATATTTATTGTATGTAAGTACTAACAACTTAGGTACCTACTCCAATTTAACATAAACTTAAAACTGTTGAGTATCTACTAACATTATGCATTACACAACATTGTTTAACTGGAACAATCCGTCTCGTTAGGACCAGTAATATGGTGTGGCGTGTAAATAGCCTACACCTTTCTTTGTACTTGCGTACTGTTATTTTTTTGATTGCCTATAAAAATGGCTACCCCCCTGTGAACCGATAAGTATCCAACAAGAAAACACAAGTATATCCACAGTGCAGTATTAATTGCGCTCACTTACCTTGTCGTCGAACCAGTGTCGCTTCCAATTCCTCGAGAGAAGATAAGCAGGACTCGGCATAAACTTTTCGGCGAACAATTCAATTGGCGAGTAGCAGGTAGTAGTAGCAGGTAGCTTCAGTAGCAGCAACAATGTCCACCAGATTCAAAAATACAAGGCACGGCCGCGCTATTCGTATATAAATGCACTAGAAAATGTTTGTATTGTCTCTTGATAATAATTAATAGGATTTTTCACAGAACTCGCACAGTTAGAAACATTCGAACGAACTAGCAGAGGGAACACACGAAGATTCACTGGCCTAATGCAGAGCCAAACCGAAGCACACGCGACCAATCACGTCGCAGATAACTTCGCCGAATCAAGACTGCTAACGCCATCTCTGAGTTCGTTGGTTACAACTCTGAACGACTCCATCGACAAGTGAGCGTTGCACAGTACTAATGTTTTCTTGCTGGATAGGTATATTGAATGTAGATTAAATAAACACAAACTAATGAAGATAATAATAATTATGAATATTATGACAATTAATATTAGAATTTTAAAGAAGCGATGGCGCTTCTCCAATAACCGAAAGTGGTATAGAAGAAAATCAGCATGCTTAAATAGGAAATTTTTTTTATTAATTTTTTTTTATGTTAAAGGGAGCAAACAAGCATGCGGGGCCACTTCGGTGACCACTTCCCACCTGATGGAAAGTGGTCACCGTAGCCTATGGACATCTGTAACACCGGAGGAGGCGCCACCAATGCATTGCTTACCCTGAAGGACTCTTTTAACCCTCCTTTTAAAGAACTCCATGTTGTAACTCGTTGGAAAGACCGCGGGCGGGAGCTCATTCCACATTTTGCAGGTGTACGGCAAGAAAGAAGAGACTATAATATTTGGATGAGCTTTTTTGCGGTGGCGAGAGGTGCGATGGAAGAAACGCGATGCCAGAATTAATAACGCATTAAAATAATTGCTTGTTGCTGCTAATAATAAAATTATTGCTTGACTGCAATCACCGTATGTTTATGAAAAGTGTACCTTTAGTTTAAAACAAAATTACCTAAACTAAATCCAAAAGTTCACTAGCTTTGTGAAACGCAGTTGCATTTCTCTATCGGCCATTTTGCTCGAATAGAGCGGGCTTGTCAAAAATAAAGGTGGACAAAACAAACTGACAACAACGCAGACCCATAAATATTTTTTCATAAAAGTAGCAGTCAGCTTTTTCCGTTGGATGAGATCAACAATGCTAGTTACTTATATTAACAGTAAGGGAAAGTGGTACTTACACGTACATGCGTGTACATTAGTAGATTTTGTGACGTGTCATCAAATGTGTGAAACGTTACTAACTCGCCATTGTCTTGATAAGCCTAGAAAAGAAGGATATCAAATAAAATATCTTTTACAATATTTATTTTGTATAAATAGAGATAAATAATTATTTTAATTACGCTTAGCACAAAAACAAAATTAAGCGTCCGTAAGTGTACGTTGTGTGTGTGTGTAAACTCCTATATACGCAGTTCCCTTACTGGTTATTGTGGGTCTACCTAGCTTGTATTAGCTACTATACAACTAGTTTTATGGACATTGGAAAAGGGGACGGGAATCCCGTTTACGCGATATAGCTAAAATCGTATTCTTTATTAAAGCCCATGTTTTGCGCTAGGTGCGGTGCGTGCGTCCCTATGCTGCTCTAATGCAGATATCCCAAAGGAAATAGGATGACAATAACCAAGGCTATTGTGTGACGTGGAACCTGATTTTACAGTATAAATTTGTGCTCCCGTTGTGGATTCAGTTTCTTCACAGAAGACATTAATATTACAGGATTTTAATTATTTAGTCACCGCTATATTTTATATAGTATGCCTGCGTAATGCAGGCTACGAATACAGATAATAAATTGTCATTTAAATACAATAAAGGTAAATAAATACAGTAAATTAAGTATGACTTTTTAATACTTTTAAACATTTTTCATAATTAATATTTTAACCTGTTTTTCTTCCAAATTGGTGATGAAACCCCACTTAAGAGCTACTGGCCCATCTCGCTTTTGAGTCTTGTGTACAAACCGTTTTCAAGGTCTCGGAGTGGAAAGGATTTAGCATCAGCTTTAATGACGAATACATCACTTACCTTCGTTAATATATCGTTCGTTAATGCTGAACCACCTATACCAGTAATTATTGGAAATGATACCCTTGAAGTTGTCCACGAAGATGTCTACCTAGAACAGAATGTCCAATAAAGTAGGTCCAATTTTGACAAGTAGGTCGCACGAAAAACCCAACTCGACAAGGAAGAGTTTGAGAACTTTAGATCTATATTTTAGTCCAAACAACCACGAACTGGAAGAGGCAACGTATAGGTCGGCAATCCACCGCGTAGACCGACGATCTGGTCAAAACCGCGGGTAAAGTCAACACACCAAATACTGTACGCTCATTGGTTGAAATGTTCAACAGGCAACCAATGAGCATTCATTATTTCATGTGCCAAGTTGATAAAAATTTAACATTCCTACCAGTACCTGAAGGAAAGTGTTGGTAAGTTTATTTTAACAGACCTTAATGCAGATGGGCATAAGTGGACAAACTTTATGGTAATTTTTAGCTGTCTAGCATGTGTAATAAAACTGAAAATATTAAATTTATCTTGGATATTTTTCCTAAATTTAGCTTTGGTAATATTTGCTTCATTGTGCCAATGAAATACCTATAATTTAGCCCCTTTATCTATTTCTACGACACCAAATCCGTCCATCTCCGTGGATGAAATGTAGCTCCATGCGGCTCAAGTCTCCGCTTAACAGCTTTTTAGCACTTTTTATCACTTCATATTACTTACGCTATCTTGAAAATAATATCGTTTCCTTCGTGATATTCACTTCAGGTAAGATCCCTTGGTTCCATCGAAGCATCTTGTTACTCTACGTTGTGTCGGATTACCGCGTGAAGGGCATACTGCATACGATGTTGTCGCATAGAGGTAGAGCTATTGACAAAATATTCAACTAATGTAAGTTAAGTAAGTTATTATTCTATTTTACTTCGTCTAATTTATTACCATTTATCGTTGCAAATGATTTTTAGTATATAAATGCTTAAATATTATATTTTATAAATTTAGTAATTTATGGAAAACACAAAAAGAGATTTTGACGTTTACGAATTCTATGAAATAAGTTGAATGTAATAGGTAGTCACTACCGAACTAACAATTTCAAACTTTTAATTTATTTATTTTTTAATTTGTTGGTTATAATTTTTATATCGATTCACTAGTTTACCAATTTTAAATACTAGTTGGATCCCGCGTTTTCAGTTACGTAGACAAAAATTTCCGGGGCAAAAATGATACTTAGCATACAGTTCTTTCTCAGTGTTAAGCAGTAATTAGCGCTCACGGACAATTACTTTTAGCATTTATATTACTAGTTAGTAGATAAAAGAGTACTGTACTGTACTGTATATTTTCTATCCTATCTTATCAGATAGGATAGAAAATATACAGTAGAAGTAGATAAGATTAGTTAATTGACCAAATAAAACAGCAATGTTTTTATTGCTCTCCAATTTTAGTACCTATCTCACACTTATAAATACAATGTAAATGCGTTTTATAACACTATGTAACGTTTTGTAAAATTGAAACTTTTACCACTAAAACTTTCAGACTACTAAGCTTCGCACACGCCTCACAGTATTACTTTGTGTCCACTACACACCTTTAGTTTTAAGTGTGCGATTTATCTGTATAGTCGGACTGTACAACTAAGTCAGTGTGTATCAATCAGTTCATCTATAATTTTACTAAGATTTCATCTAGATAGCAAAACTAGCATTAAATAAACTATGTAGTTAAATTTAAGAGAGTGACTGGTCCGATAGCTGAGTTGGTAGTAAACCTGCCTTCTAAGCTGCAGTTTGTGGATGTTTGTGCTGTGTCTAGGTTTTATATTGTATTCTATGTATGTTATTACAAACAAAAGGTATCTGACTATTACATCAGTTATCTGGTTCCCATAGTACAAACTTTGCTTAGATTGAAGCTAGATGGCGCTCTGTGAAATATCCAAAAATATTGATTGATTGATTGAGTGTGTAGGAAAAAAACTGCGCAGTTCTACGTCGACAATACGTAAAGTCAAAACCTATATGTGTATATAAAAATGTACTGTCCAACAGCATAGTTAAGTCACACTGTTGAAACTGAAGATGTGTAGCGGGTTTTTACCATCTTTACGTGTATCGTGATAGGTGCTTTATAAAACACTCGCCCGCTCCCAACTCGGTTGATTGATGACCTGAAACTTTGCAAGGAACCCCGAACAGGTATTATGTTGGTACTTGATTAGGGAACGTGCAAAACTACGTGGTCTGGAATCTTGAACAAAGGGCTTAGTTTGTTCTTTGAATTGTGAGAAACGGGAAAGGTAAGACGAAACTGATGAAATGAGATTTAGGTGAGAAATAGAATGGTTTAGCATTAAATAAGTTGTAATATATAGTTTTAACCTGAAGAGATAGAAAAAGGGAATCATTTAGTGTGGTCGTAATGACAATGTAATAATACAATAAAAACTCTATATTGTATACCACATGCTTAATTAATTTTACATAATAACTTATAGTAGGTAATACAATGGGCAGCTTTATCACTAAAAGCGATGTATTCCAACCAACAATCTACATTCTTCAACTAACAATCTTCATTTATGTTTTATGAAAGATTAACTTAAGAATTAGGTATTTATTAATGGGTTATTATTAAAATCAACGCATAATGCGTAAAAATGTTAGATTATTTAAATTATACGATTAATCTTAAAAGTAATCAATTCTGACCTGACTCGGCGTTACATAAAAAAAAAAAAGCCAAAAACAAACATTCTCTTGTAAGTAATTAGGAATCTTTGATAAGTGTTTGTGATACCGATGATTTGATATCACTAATAATAATAATAATAACGCCCAACGATCACATACATGGATCCTGGATCCTAACTAGGATTCCCTGTGTCTCAGGACTCAGAAACTATGAGGACCATGGTCTCACAACACCAAGACTCAGAACAAGTAATTGCGCTAATTAAAAAAAAGTTGATAAATTTGCTCAAATTATCTCCTACCGCAGCATTGTTGACAATACGCAACAATGCGCTCCTGACAAGACGGCGCTGGCGGTGGCGAACTAATAGGTGGCATTCAGGAGGTAGGGGAGTTCAATAACTCTAGCTACTGAGAAGTTCTACAGCGCACGATAGCGGTATAAAAACTGAATACATAATAATTGCAGAGTCAAATGCCACATCTTAAGCGATATTAAAAAATATTTTTAAAGATTTTTCGTTAGTTACTAAAGTGTTTTAACCATTATTATTATCAACACCTTTACATTATAATTATCAACACCTCAAATGAATTTATAATTCAAATTCAAAATTCAAATTCAAATTTATTTATTGTTTCAAAATACGTTACACATAAAATATGTTACAACCCTGCCCTCTGCTTTAGTATACACTGTGTTGCAGGGGGCAGTGTCTTCCCTTATGGTACAAATAATTTCAATACAAAATTGAAACAGTAAAAAGTAATAGTTTAAAAGCTAAGTAAATAAATAAATAAATAAAATATACATATATTAGTATAATGTATTATTATATATATATATCTAAAATAAATACATATGGTGTCTGCATGTATAGATGTCGAGTCGTGCGTGTCGTGTGTAAGTAGTTAAGCACTTATAAGCGTAATTATAGTACTCAGAGAAAGTGAATAAAATTCAAGAGCATGATTAATCAATTCTGACTAGGAGCTTTTCCACATTTGTATAGTCTAATAATTATATACATATTTAATTTAGAAAGTGCTCTAATATGTTTTCACTCTTTGAGCAACTTTTAGCAAAATTAACCCTATGATCACGCTATAATCTCGGCTCTACTAAGTAGAGACAAGACAACCTTAAAATGTTGTTTAAAATTACACTCTCTAATTAATATTCATTAGCTTAGCTTTATACTGCCTAATAAAATTACATTACGTACACAACTTATGAAGCATAAAGTTAGTAATAGGTCTTTACCTATGAAATTGCCGTATTGCAGTACAGACTTTTTCAAACAAAAAAAAGTTTTGATTGGCTATGAATTCTAAATTCAAATTAATTTTGTTTTAAAAATATGACATTCTATTTACAATATAAGTCTTTTGTTTATTGATTAGCGTTGTATTTTCATTACATTTCAACATTTTTCCTCATAATGGATACTTTGAAATTTCGTGTAATTATGGAATATGAGTTCCGTCGTGGCACCAACGCGGCACAAACGACAGGTAACATCAACGACGTTTACGGAGAGAACTGTACAAACGAACGTACAACCCGTTATTGGTTTGCTCGGTTCCGTTCTGGGAATTTTGACTTGAAAAATGAACCTCAAGGTCGTCCGGAAACTTTGGTCAACAATGATGAATTAAAGGCGATTGTGGAAGCTGATGAATCTCAATCTACAGCTGAGCTGGCAGCAGCTTTTGATGTTAGCATCAAAACAATATTGGTCCATTTGCGACAGATAGGCAAGATAAAAAAGCTTGATAGATGGGTGCCCCACGAACTTAACGATCGCCAGCGCAACGTACGCGTCGAGACTTGCCTTGCGCTGCTTAACAGGCACAGAAATGAAAGAATTTTGAACCGAATTGTTACGTGTGACGAAAAATGGATTCTTTTTGACAATCGAAAGCGCTCAGCAAATTGGTTAGATCCTGGTTCGGTACCAAAGCAATGGTGCAAAACGAAAAATGACCCTAGAAAGGTGATGGTCACAGTTTGGTGGTCTAGTGCTGGTGTGATTCATCATAGCTTTTTACAAAACGTCGAGAGCATTACTGCAGATGTGTACATTGAAGAACTGACCACAATGATGGCGAAACTCGCACGTCTGCAACCAGCTTTGGTCAATCGGTCGTCTCCACTGCTACTTCACGACAACGCGCGACCCCATACTGCACAACAGACTGTCTCTAAGCTGCATGAGTTGGGTTTGGAAGCTCTCCCTCATCCGCCATACTCACCAGATCTTGCGCCTACCGACTATTATTTTTTCCAAAATTTGGACAACTTTTTAGCGGGAAAAAAATTCAATTCCCGAGAGGCAGTACAAAACGCCTCTGAAGAGTTTGTTGTCTCCCGTCCTGCTGATTTTTTCAAGAAGGGCATCCAAAAACTGCCACAGCGTTGGCAAAGATGCATTGATTGCAGGGGTAATTACTTTGAATAATATAAATAAATAAGTTCGAAAAAAAAATACTTTAACTTTTTTCAAACAAAACGGCAATTTCATAGGTAAAGACCTAATATTATGCCTAGTAAAAAGTTCTTTGTCACCTACTATGTACAAAGGTCTGTAAACAGGCTTTGTAAATTTTTAATTTAGTTTGTAGCTTGTACAGTTTTTATCTCATTTTAAACTGACTGAAATGAAGGAAGATTTATGTTTACTTTAAAAACATGGCATTGAAAATAAAGTGCACTTTAAAAACTACGAAAATCATCACGTTTATTGTTAATAATAATTATTGCTATGCTACATGACTGTAGTATGAGAAAATTAACTACTTTTTGGAAAGCAATAACAAAAATGAAATTTGTTGAAATTGAAATAGGAAATCAATAAATATTAATAGCAATGTTGAGCATTGAAAATAAAATAGATATTAAAAACTATGAAAATCATCATTAGTACTGAATAATAAATATTATGATATGTCTGTAGTATGAGAACATTAATTACTTTTTGGAAATTAATAATGGCTTAACTCACGTCTATTAAAAGTTGAAATTACTCCGATCATGCCGATGCTCACGAAGCCCGCTGTGGCTTACGTTAGTAACTGGCTCCCAGAAGAAGGACATCGAATATGTTCGAAACCTGGTCGGAGTTATTTCGAACTGACATGAGTTTAAACGTTATTAAATTCCAAAATAAATCACACTCATCATGAGTTCTTAAGCTGAAAGTAGTATATGTATTTAATTTTATTTCACTAGTATTAATATCTAACCAACTTAGGTTAAGAACAATGTATGCTTATTTGGAAATAAAATATACTTATTATTAGTTACTTGGCAAATAAATTGAAAAAAATCTTTAGATTACAAGTAAATGAAATGAAAAAGAATAAAGACATCCGTTGTGAAAGTAATGTCACTGATGACTAATGGGAAATAAGTTGGCCACCACGAGTCGGAAGACACAGTTTAGACCAGCTCTCCACTAGCCGTTACATGAAAGAAGCCTTGGTTCAGCGTTGGACGTCGTCCTGATGATGATGATGATGATGATAGGCATAAAATACCTAAAAATTCACATACTGTAGTTAAATCAAGGAAAGAAAGGTTTTTTAAGAATTTTTACACAAAAACAGCATTAAACTGAAAACTGTTATCACCATCTAGAACCAATATGAAGTAAAAGAATTGCTCCATCAGCCACAAAAGTATAGTCGGCTGCCGCAATAAAGTTGCAAATAAAGTTCTTTGTAGCCGCACAAGTTATTCGGAATCAAATCAAAGTTTTATCTGTACTATAATAGAGCGGATATCGAGACGGCATCCAGATAAAGATCTGGCGACAGTAGGGGATTGCCCCATTCTAACTCGCTATATTTGTAATGTTAAGATCTAACCTATTTTATCGAGAGGTTTGATAGTGTTAGGTATCGTCTCTTTGTGTTCTTATTGATTCACTCTGCATCTTCACTTGAGATTCATGTCATGTGTTAGATATAAAATAAATATCTTGTCAGTTTGAATTAGAAATCAACTTCCTCATGTCCACACATAAGTCTATAAAATTTCACAGGTTATAATTACTATTCAAAATTTAAATTAAATTAAATAGAATCGAATTAAAATTCTAGAGAGTATTAAATCCAAAGTACCTACTAGCAAGCGTTGCTATCTATTTAAGTGACTTCGTGGAGTGATTCTTCTATACCTGTACTATTAAGTATTCTGTGCTATATATAACACCTACAAGATTTTTTAAAAATGTTTGTAACATTTTTTATAAAACATGATCTAGTTCAGAATGGCTCCAATGTCGCAAATTATTTTGGCACACGGTGCACCACAAATCATTCCTCAGTGTGTACTGAGCAGAACGCAGTGTCCGCCCATTGGTTACTGAGACGTGAAGCGAAACGTTTTGTATCAGAGTAGGGGTGTATGGCATAATTTTAGACGGTCAAGTGCAATAATATTATGCCGAATATCAGAATATACAGATAGCAAAAATATAAATAATAGCAATAAGAAAAAATATATTAAAAACTATATTTATTAAAATAAGAAATATGTTTGATTATAGGATATACCTATTCTACAATAGTTAAAAAGTAAAGAAATAAGAAGAAAAATTCAAATGGACACATTTTGTCGCTAATAAGATGATAATATTTGCGTATAGTATGACTACGGTCGGTTCAGATATCCTGTAGGCAACCATACGCCAAAGGCATCACTCTGCGCCCAAAATATTTAAATTATCAATTTAATATGCCGAATTTGAAATTCTCCTTCATTGTTTTTATTTATATGAGCCATAATTACTTGTCTGACTTTTCACTGCGATTTATAATTAACAAGACATGAAATTTATGCCGAATACTAGCCGGATAGCACCTTCCTCTCTAATCAGAGGCTTTCATCTTACGCGGCGACTGTAACAAATGATGGGGGATGGTTTCCTGTGCCATTTAGTGTATTCAACTTTTCACTTAGGTTATGTTGACTGTTATTAATGTAAGAACGGGAAGGAAATGGTTGGTTTGTAGAAAATAAGCCGGTAATTAGAGCCATTTGAGTAAGTAAGTACGCAACACAACTTTGTTTGGTGTTTTTACGTTACACAAATGGTACAACAATGCAATCGTTTTACTAAAAAGAAAGTATTATTTTGTCTATAAATTTATGCTTTTGATTGTTTGGTTAGTAAATATTTTCGTAGTCAAGTTTCTGTCAAAAAATACAAGGTGTAATTATCACTAGATGACGCCCAGCAGATACACAGATACACAGAAATAGCTGACTAGTGGTGGTCATTCCATCAACAATTCCCTAAGAGGGTAGACGTCAGACACGTGAAAAAGCCAAACACTTTCAGCAGCATGATCGTAATCGCTACACAGGCCTTACGTGGTGCAATAAAGGTGTCGCTAAAGGCTGGCTAATGATGACTACTGCACGATATATTAGGTCTTTACCTATGAAATTGCCGTTTTGTTTGAAAAAAGTTAAAGTTTTTTTTTTTCGAACTTATTTATTTCTTTTATTCAAAGTAATCACCCCTGCAATCAATGCATCTTTGCCAACGCTGTGGCAGTTTATGGATGCCCTTCTTGAAAAAATCAGCAGGACGGGAGACAACAAACTCTTCAAAGGCGTTTTGTACTGCCTCTCGGGAATTGAATTTTTTTCCCGCTAAAAAGTTGTCAAAATTTTGGAAAAAGTAATAGTCGGTAGGCGCAAGATCTGGTGAGTATGGCGGATGAGGGAGAGCTTCCAATACCAACTCATGCAGCTTAGAGACGGTCTGTTGTGCAGTATGGGGTCGCGCGTTGTCGTGAAGTAGCAGTGGAGACGACCGATTGACCAAAGCTGGTAGCAGACGTGTGAGTTTCGCCATCATTGTGGTCAGTTCTTCAATGTACACATCTGCAGTAATGCTCTCGCCGTTTTGTAAAAAGCTATGATGAATCACACCAGCACTAGACCACCAAACTGTGACCCTCACCTTTTTAGGGGTCATTTTTCGTTTTGCACATTGCTTTGGTACCGAACCAGGATCTAACCAACTTGCTGAGCGCTTTCGATTGTCAAAAAGAATCCATTTTTCGTCGCACGTAACAATTCGGTTCAAAATTCCTTCATTTCTGTGCCTGTTAAGCAGTGCAAGGCAAGTCTCGACGCGTACGTTGCGCTGGCGATCGTTAAGTTCGTGGGGCACCCATCTATCGAGCTTTTTTATCTTGCCAATCTGTCGCAAATGGACCAATATAGTTTTGATGCTAACATCAAAAGCTGCTGCCAGCTCAGCTGTAGATTGAGATTCATCAGCTTCCACAATCGCCTTTAATTCATCATTGTTGACCAAAGTTTCCGGACGACCACGAGGTTCATTTTTCAAGTCAAAATTCCCAGAAAGGAACCGCGCAAACCAATAACGGGTTGTACGTTCGTTTGTACAGTTCTCTCCGTTAACGTCGTTGATGTTACGTGTCGTTTGTGCCGCGTTGGTGCCACGACGGAACTCATATTCCATAATTACACGAAATTTCAAAGTATCCATTATGAGAAAAAATGTTGAAATGTAATGAAAATACAACGCTAATCAATAAACAAAAGACTTATATTGTAAATAGAATGTCATATTTTTAAAACAAAATTAATTTGAATTTAGAATTCATAGCAAATCAAAACTTTTTTTTGTTTGAAAAAGTCTGTTCTACAATACGGCAATTTCATAGGTAAAGACCTATTATATATTTGATCAACTTTGTGCTTTTTTCATGGGCAAGTTTTATTACATGAGCTGAGTTTACAATAAGACTAAGGCAGCCCACAGTTACGGCATTTAAATGTCTTTAAGTCAAACCATTTTAAGCCACTAACTATAAAGATAACTATTAAAAACTAATCACCATTGCGCCATAAAAATAAACAAAAAATAGTAATTTCCAAGCCTCAAACATGAAACGTTCTTATATTAAAACACTGTAAGAGAAGTATTTTTATAATGAGTACGCCTACGTTAATATGGTTTGTAGAAAGAAAATCTGGATATCATTTTGATATAACAATACTCATAAACAAAACATGAAAATCAAACGTTTTAAGCAGCATTATGAGATATCAACGAAACGTTCTTAAAGAAAATAAAGCTGGGTAGTTGGGTACTTACATACCAGCAATCAATTATTGTACCTACTTAATTATAGTAACATTGTAGATATAGTTTGCTGTAGTATAGAAACTTTTTCAAAAAAAAAAAATGAATATATCATGTAAGAGAGCAGCAACACGATTAAACTTCATTATATAATATTGCATGCATACCAAAATATGAAAGCTGATGCGAGCTCCACATCTCGCCATCTTTTGATGACCTAATCCAAAGTCTCTATCAAAAGATATAACATTTTCTGATACGTTACTTACGGGTAGTTTATGGACTGTGCACCCCATACCACGATTCAATTTAGATCCACCAATGAGATAGTGGGGAAACGTATCGAAGCGTTTTTCACGTAAAAGATTTATCAAATAAGTAGATAGGATTAGGTACTTTTTAATTTCTTAAAATATACTCAAAATCTACTTCTAAATTTGATATATATTATCACGCAATACGCTTGCTTCGAGGATGTGTGTGTGTGAGTTGTGGAACCATGGTCTCAGTAGTTTCTGGATCCCAGAAAATCCTAATTTGGGTTCAGGATACAATAACATACATTGGGCGTAACTTAAATTCATATTTTAATAAATCTTAACTTCAAACTCAGATAACGCTGCGAATAAGTTTAGTAGATTAAGGCTGCGAATGCAAACAAAATTTTATTAACAGCTTAATGCAGTTATAACTTCTACCAATAAATATTATTAGAAATTAATACAATGAAACGAAAATGATGAAATTACGAAATTACATTACATTATTATGAAATTACAATGTCAAGATTTGATGATTACAAACGTGGAGGATGGAGATTACTATGAATTAGGTAGTGAGGCTCAAATTAATCTATTAAGTACACAATACGTAGAACGCGTGGCCAAAAGACTGGCACATACTTCGGCCAATGAATCAGCGTAGCTATTCAATGAGAAAATATTGCTTACTTTTTGGGTACGCTTCCTTTAGTACACAATTTAAAATCTTATAAAAATATGTCCGGTTTGTTTGCGCCCAGTGTGGTGTTAAAAGTTTTGTTTGAATATTTTTCTGAGTGACTATTTATACCTACGATGCAAAATGGGTTTAATGATAATAGTGTATAAGTACAATTTAACATAGTCGATATTATAGACTCTAATTGTGGTAAACTTTTCAAACCAAACCCTTAAAGTTAGAACCTTCCTCACTTTGAAGATATGCAGGTAGGATCGGAGGTGAAAGTAGAATGTTCTATTAATAATATATACTCATGTACACAACTTTATGCTACCTATTATTTTGAGACAGTTTTGAAGTGTGTATAGAGATGTTATTTTAGTCCCGGATTTAATTTATAAGCTTACTTAAGAAGGTAATTAGGTATGATTTGTTTTAGTATAATAATGTTTTTGATTTAAATTTATGTTTTAAGTTTATTTGAGGAGAAACTTTCATGTGAATGATAATATTATAGAATAAAATTCAGTTCTGAAGACATAATTATCATAGACTTCGTTTCTAGGAGAAATAACAATAATAATAGTAATAATAATAATGATAACCTCGAGAGGCTCTCCTTAGACGGTTGGATCAAGGGTCAGATTCAGAAGGCAGTACTTCTTGACACGGCACGTATTGTCAGGAGGTTCCTCACTCTGAAGCCCTAACCACCGGTAGCTTGGGCCTTGCCCCGCTGCTGGCGACACACTAGGTTTAGGTTTTTTATTGTATTTTTGTAATGTTACTTTTATAGAAATATTGTAAAAAACTTAAATTTAAGATTGTAAAATAAATAAATGAATAATAATGATAATAATAGTAACGCCCAACGATCACATACATAAATCCTACCCCTAACTAGGATTCCCTGTGTCTAGGGACCCAGGAACTACCAAGGACCACGATCCCACAATACCCAGACTTAAAATAAGTGTTTGAACGAAATAGGTCGACACTTTACAAATGTTACCTACTTATAATAAATGGTTAAAATCGAATGAAGCTGCGGAAAAGTAGAAAAAGCCTGTTATATCGTCTATTTCTTTTTCTGTCACTTTACATGAAGTAAATGGTCGAATCCCCACTAACGGCTCGTCCGGGGGTGTTGCGGCTGGTTCTATTACCCTAACGACGCGATATTACGTTTACCCAAAAATGTTTATAGCGTATACGGTCGTTGGGAACCCGACTTAATCAAGCGACGCTACACAGCGGCTGTAACTTTTTCTATACGGTAACTCACTTTATTATTGTGTTGTGCCTTGTGCCGGCCCGATAAGGATTTAGCCTGGAAATGGAGTTATCTCATTAAAGTTGTAGCCTCTATTGGCTTTTTATGGTTATTTCCGACCACAGTAAAAGAAGATTACCTACGGGCAACACTCGTTATATTCCTCTAACTTTCTATTAAGATTTCATTTGCTTTTTCAGGCATGCATAAACATTATTGTCAAAATTTTATGGGTATAAATTTGTGATGTATCTTAAAAGTATGTTCAATTTTTTCCACCAATGTTTAATATTTTCATTTAAAATTTTGGTTACGTGTTGAAAACGATGAGTGGCTAGTGGCTACGTAAGCTAGGGAAGTTCAGTTTAGATATAGAAGACTTTGGAAGGAACCAAAGTCATCTATCGAACTTATTTTAATCAATGCTTAAAATACCCTGTCTCGTTTGTGCATTGTACATTTTACTTCAGCTAGTAGTAGTTAGGTCATATTTTGAAGCATTGATTAGGTAAATTTAACTTAAGTTTATAATTAAGGCTGTGTATGCTTACATTGACAAACTATTCATTCCGAAACTATAAAAGCGACTCTTGTAGAAACGCAGTAAAGTGCAATTCAGCTCTCATAAAGCTGTGAAGTTAAAAGTATACTAATTGCCTGATTTTCTAATGTATATCTTCTATCTCTGTCTGATTCGTAACATTTAACAAGAATCGACTAGCTCGGGTTAGTCCGCCAATTAGGTATATTGGTGTTATTAGTGTAGTTTTTTGCATTTTTGCATAGAATGAGAAGTGCATTAGGCCTGATATTGTAGTGATACTTTTTAATTTGGGTATTTTATCGTCTGCACTGCCTCCTCCGTTGCAGAAAATACCTCCAAAATGCAGCGGGCACTGCAGAAGAGAAAATATCCAATTTAAAAAGTAGCACTACAATATATAGGTACCAAACTTATTTTAGTATTATCTGTTTTCTGTCAAAATATTTTCAAAGGGACTGAGTGTACAACGAACATGATTCAATATTTCGGCTTTAAAAGATCTAAGACCTCAGATAAAAATGCTCGTCAATATTTTCCGTAACAAATTTTCGTTAACACCCGGCGGCAGAGCTACGCTTTTACATCATATTACTCTCGTATTGAGCGAGATTGATGTGTGAAAAAAGCTCTTGAAATTGGTAAAAAGGGAAGGCTAAGTGTAAGGGGCGAGAGTGTGATCGAAAAGCATTGGAAATGTCGTACGTACCCGCAATTTCGTCACGCGTTTTTACTGAACAAATGTTCCCTTAAGATTCGACTTAACTTATGCGGCACACGTTTTATTGAAGGTTAAATTCGCTTCGGGCTGTATATTGAGTTTCATACGAGTAATACAGGTGTAAACTGTTAATATTTTGGTTTGTATCAATGTGTCTAGTCTTAAATTCTTTTTGCGGAGCACGATTTCATCCCTTGGGTAAACTATAAGACCTAAGAAATGTAGACAGGTTTTATTAACTTTAGTATTATTGAAAGTTATAACTGACATTAAGCGTGTAATGTCGGTACGTAGTTGTCTAATAATATGTATTTCTTTATACTTACATAACTGTTTTACAACGTGTTTAAGTTAATATACCAAAATAAATAAATAATAATTATATAAATAAAAAAAGGTAGAGAAGACATTAGTTTCTCGAAAGTGGCACTCAAACTGTGCCAAAAAAGGTAGTAGGTCTAAAGCTTAGAGCAATTAAGTAAAATGAAATGCAAGGCTAGTTTTTGACTAAAGAATGTGAGAATAAATAATTTACCAGTCGATTATATAGTTCTGAACAAAAGATTATTCTTCTATATTACAGTGATTATGTAGTACAAAGAATTTTATATGTATTTTTATTGATAATCAATATTTTGTAAAATTAATAACGGCTAAACTCACGTAAATTGAAAAGTCGATATTAATCCGACCAGGTTTATATTATTCGGTTATTAATTTTACATAATGTGTCATACCTACGATAGTTTCTAAGATGACCCGTGTCATAAAAACTCCAAATAAAGACAATTCAATTTACCAAACTTTTACTACAGACAATTCTATGTAAGTATTGTTCATTGCGTAACTGACGTTACCTAAGAAAAAGAATAATAAATAAAAATAATTACGTGGACACCCAAAAGGTGGAGCAGATACATCACGCTTATCACATCGCTATCACTCTAGACAAGTTAGTCGATGATCACCATAAGAGTAATGATTGTAAATGGCAGGAAATTACTGGGACGCCTTATCGTTCGATTCAATAAGCCGTGTCTAGGGGAGGGAATAATGAAACTGCAGCGGTGGCCATTCCATTGAATAGCAGTAATTGCCGCTTATTCCACGTCTTTATGGACGTACGTGTGGTATGCGCACGTTATCTGTCTTCTTAAACTATGGCAATTTGATGTTTCGTTCGTGGCTTTTACTCATAGATTTTTGCTAAGACATGCTAGTATACTGAAGCTGATAAATATTAATATTTAATACTAATGTTTCACACACGTTTTGATCTTTTTTGAGAGTTAAATTTTCAAACACACGAAGATATTTTCCAAATATCAAATCCCTAGTCTTACTGTTAGAGCTCTACACTGTCTGTATGTCAAACAATCACTCAGTCAGTCAGTCAGTAAGTCACTTAAAAATAAAAGCCTTTATCCTGAGATATGTATTTGAATGCAGAAAATTTATAAAAATATTTCGCAAAAATCAAAAAGCATCGAAATAACTTTTGTTCAGACAATAATGTTGTCTCTATGATATGGGTATTTTTTTATTAAAAATATATTTGTTAAATTTCGTACCGGTTATTAATCATTAAATTAATGTCCGTCTGTTCTAAAGTTTGAAATTTCACACTTATCATTCTATGACAAATCTTTTTTTTAGAGGGGGCCCTCGCACTTACCCCCTGCTACCACTCCCGTGGTGGCAAGGGGTATGTGCGACTCGAACCCACTAAAACCCTCCGTGAGCCATCGTCCGCCGTACCAGGGCGAGAAGGGGTCGCGACTGCAGTCCAGCCAACTCGCCCCCGATACTATGACATACCTACTGTAATGCAAAAAGACACAGAAGAATAAGATAATATAACTTAGATTTTTTTATATTTTGATAATAATCAACTGGCAACTAATGAGCGTTCAGTATCAATCAATCTTCAATCTTCTAAATATATATAACTCACTTTACTAGGTGGTGTGACTTTTCTGCAAAGTTCGTCTAGGTAGGTACCACCGCTTTGCCAGTTATTCTGCCGCTAAGCAGTAGTTTGCAAGCAGTACTGTGTTTCGGTTTGAAGGGCAATGTAGCTATTGAAATTACTGGGCAAATGTGACTTTATGATCTGATCTCACAGTCGAGTAATCTTATTACCAGACTGTGTTGATGTCTCAGGATGATGTGCGCATTTCAGCAGTCATGCGAAACTTTACATGTTGGAGTTCCGAGTGACACTGTTTTATTATGGGCGGCCGTGTCACTTAACATCAGGTGAACGACTAGCTAGTCACATCATTCAATAACATTTAAAAAAACTCAAAGGTGACTGACTGACTGATATAGTGATCTATCAACGCACAGCCCAAACCACTGGACGCATCGGGCTGAAATTTGGTATGCAGGTAGATATTATGACAAAGGCATCCGCTAAGAAAGCATTTTTCGAAATTCCACCCTTAAGAGGGTGAAATGGCGAAGCTTTGGGCAGAAGCTCGTTCCATATAAATTTAACAAACGTATAAAGACTTGAGGGAAAGTGTAGCTAAGTTGTATTTTAATAGACTTCAGTGCAGATGGACATTAGGAAATGAACAAAACGTTGACCATAAATAGAAAAAACTACTTCCTGAAATTTCTATTTGGGAAAATGACAGGCAACGCATGAAAGGGCATTATAGTAAAAATGGTGGTACTTTAGTAAATTAGGGTTTTTGTGAGGTAGGGTGAGTGTGAACTTTGGCTTATGCGGGTGGAGATTATGGATGATTACGTATATTGAATATTTTTGAGAATATTATGTACCGAATCAAAAAATAATTGAATATTACGAGTGGTGCTGCAATGATTATGGGCAACTGTAACGCTTAACATAAACGTCACGTTATTTGTTAACATGAAAAGTATACTAAAGAAACGGTTAAGTAATAAAAATAAAATAATAAGAACAACTAATTAAACACATTTCTAATTTAGGTGTTATACGTATGTGTTGCAATAGGAGTGGCCAGTGATTAGTATTTTTGGTTCTTATTTTAAACGATTTTTATTTATTTTTTTATGTTAAGCGACGTGACGAGCTTACCTTTCACCAGATTTTAAGTGACACGGCTGCCCATATCAGCTGCAGTGTCACTCGGAACTCAAAAGTATAGAGTTTCGCGTGACACTGTACTGCGCACGTCATCCTGAAACATCAGCACAATCTAGTAATAAGATTACTAGACTGTGAGATCAGGTAGTAAAGTCTCATTTGCCCAGTAATTTCACTAGTACAGTGCCCTTCAAACCGGAACACAGCAGTGCTTGCGCACTACTGCTTGATGGCAGAATAACTGGCAAAGCGGTGGTACCTAGATGAACTTGCACAAAAGTCCTACCACCTAGTTTTTTAAATACTAGATAGGATTTCGTTTAACCACATGTCTTCTCAAGTTAAACAATAATGTGGTTGCCGTTCACTTAAAATTATATTTATTGCTTTGATTAAATTATTAAAATTAAAAAAACGAAAAACAAGCGAGTCATAATATTTTGTCATGTTCCTAAAAGTTCTTATTCTTCTTATTTAAGAGTCCTGCTCTTGTCGGAGGAGTAATCGTCATCGTTCTCGATCTTCGGCCAATGATTTAACCTCCCCGTACGATATGACATTTATCTTTTCATTATTTGATCTGTGTATGCCTTTTTTTAATGTTATGGCTCCAAACTTTTGTGTATTTAGCCAGTGTCAAGTAATTAATAATTTATCAAGTTAATGATATTTTACGCAAATATGTGTCAAGTCACAGTCGAGGTCATCAAGTCAAGTCATAATCTAATCAAAGTCATACTCCTAGTAAAGTGGTGGCAACTTTACTTGAAGCTTCTATGGAGTTTTGGAAACAACACGAAAAGAAACGTTTCACCATCATTATACTATTTTCCCACACTCACGCCTGTAATCCAGCACTTAACGAATAGAATGCCACCAATTTCATGCACTAACACTGAAAATAACACAAGTTTTGGAAAATAATACAATGCGGTGACGCAATCTTTTTCGCATTCCCGCCAAAACTCCGTGTATGCCCTTCTAGGTCTGCCTCTTTCTCTCTTTCTTCTTCTTCTTGGTGGCCAAAAGGAGGCCTAAAAGTTCAAGTGGGAGCAAATAAACTTCCTTGTAACAGAATGTTTGATTGATTTCTACAGCATAGCCATAATCCCACTCCCGTCACCAAAACTAATTCCACCAATACATCACGCTATCCAGTCTAACTACAGAACCGCATCAGCCAATAAACAAGCGGGTTCCGGAAGAACAATGGGGGAGCGTATGCAAGATCGATTAACGGCCCCTAATTACGCAATTTCTGGCGATCTCTAATTGTGGCGGACCAGTATATTCTGCGTGACAGTACGTTATTTCCCTGGAGGGCGGTAAAGATAGCGTTGAACGACGACGTAGAAAAATTTGGTGCGCTGGATATGATACGAATTAACCCAATCGTGATTCAAAAACTTCTACATTATAATTAATCTTATGATAGGTACGAAGCAATCGGCAAAAATGTTTGTAAAAGTTTTTATCTAGGGCACCATCGACTGTGTTATCAAAAAGTTCGTATTTCTGAGAATATAAGTTCTAAAATGGCACCGCAACTGTTATGCTGCGGCGCTTAAATTCAGGTGGAACCAATTGATTTTTCGTCATTTGTTTACATGAGACGACGGACATAGAATCTTCTCCTTTTTGGAAATCGGTTAATAATGTGAGGTTGTCTATTAACAACCATTTATAAAATTAAGATTCAGTGAACATTTTTAAATATCCATTTTCTAGCGGTTACTTTGAACCAAAACCTAATCAACATTAGAATGTGTTTACTGATAGTCACTAGTTCTATATGAAGGTCTGGACGGCTTGATAGTATACTTTGGGCATGACCTAGGAATATTTTGTACCGGGGGCGAGTTGGCTGGACTGCAGTCGCGACCCCTTCTCGCCCCCGGTGCGGCGGACGAGGGCTCACGGGGGGTTTTAGTGGGACTCGAAATGCCCTCGCACTTCCCTGCCACCACCCCCGTGGTGGCAGAGAAGTGCGAGGGCATTTCCCCCCCTAAAAAAAAAGGAATATTTTGTATAGATACGTAACTTTTCATCTATGAAAGGTTCACCCCACACACATAAACACGTAAGTAAAATAACTTCGGACTTACGAATTATAGTAACAGCTACAACGTTGATGTAAGTTTCACTCTAACAACTAAATTACAACATATTATTTTAACATTTACTAGGTGATAGGACTTTACTGCAAAGTTCGTCTAGGTAGGTACCACCGCTTTGCCAGTTATTCTGCCGCCAAGCAGTAGTGCGCAAGCACTGCTGTGTTCCAGTTTGAAGGGCACTGTAGCTAGTGAAATTACTTGGCAAATGAGACTTTATGATCTGATCTCACAGTTTAGTAATCTTATTACCAGACTGTGCTGATGTTTCAGAATGACGTGCGCAATGCAGTGTCACGCGAAACTATATTTTAGTGTTTCAAGTGTCACTGCAGCTGATATGGGCAGCCGTGTAGTTTAACAGGCGAACGACTAGCTCGTCACGTCATTCCTTAACATAAAAAAAAATAATTAAGCCTAGCACTTTTTGTCTCACAGTTTGATTTTTCAAACTCAGTTCTCTTTTTACCTCATGCGATTACTTTAATTCTGTGACAACAATACCTCATTTGTCTTTTAGCCACATCCAGCAATACTTTATGGTTCTCTTCACGTACCCAACGCGTCGCGCCGATGGTGCGCCGAGCTAAAATTATTCACTGAGTCGCATTGTTCTCTCATACTTTATTTGTCCCAGCCATAAACACCATGCAAAAACCTACGAGCTTAAATTAAACCTTAAACTTATCACAGTAAGGGTTAAAATACTTGAGCTTTTAAGAATGTACGCATCTACTATTGCCGCTACGCTCTTTTTGGTTGGTTGCGTGTCGCTTACAGGGTAATCCTTCTGTCTTTGTAATTTGTGATTCAGAATAAAACTCAGAACTCATCAAAGGAGCTGGAGACAATAAGAAGAAGTTGCAAATCGACGTCTATAAGGGATCGAATTAGAATTGGCTGGGCATTTGTATTTACTTGGACTCTGTTAGAGACAAATTTTACTTTTACGGACATTATAAAGACACGGTTCTTTTAAACAACATTTATACTTAGTTTAAAAAATTTTAAAACAAAAATGTTTACAATGCTTGACACTTTCAACTCTGTTTAGTATATGAATATTAATGGAGAGGTTTGATAATTTGTCAAATAAATAATTAAAATTGGTCTTAATTAATTTAAACTCCTTGTTAGAGTCTTCTTCAGTTACTCGAAGAAGTCTCAAATGGTTTAGAAACTGGTTTGATTGCTCTTCATTATTAATCTAGCACTAATTATACCAAAAACTAAAGGGGCATCCGATGCATTTCAGAAGTTCTCAGTGTAGACTAAAATTAGTCTATTGTGCAGTTGTCTAAATAGAACATCTGAGATCTGAGTTCATTCCCCCACTGTTAGACAAGTGTAACCGCTAACTGCGACTAATTGATGATTGCTAAAATTACTTTTCGTCGTCCATTGTTGCTTTGGAAGTCACAGGGTGTGCGTTGCGAATATGTGAGAATGAAAAAGTTTCGGGCGCACTGTTCAATATTCAACTTAATTTTTATTATTATATTAGGTTATTTTTTCTGTTATGTATTGAACCTGTCAATCTCATTTGTTTTGAGGAATTTTCTATTTTAAAGTATTATTATTGATAGTTCGATCGTTTTATAGTTGATAAGTCAGAACTGGAGTTCGCAACCAGGGGGGCACGCTTCCCAAGGGGAAATGTCCAGGGGCCCCCCTTGGGAAGCGTGCTCCCCTTGAAGGAAGGGCATTTTCTTATTTTTTATACCACTAAGGTGGCAAACAGGCAAGAAAAAACAAAAAATAAACAAGGAGATAAGATTGCTAATGAAATGATTAGACTGAGATCAGATGATAAAGTCTCATTGCCCAGTAATTTCACTAGCTACAGTGCCCTACAAACCGGAACATAATAGTGTTAGCGCACTACTGCTTGGCGGCAGAATAACTGGTAAAGCGGGGCTACCTACCTAAACGAACTTTGCAAAAAAGGCATACCATCAGTTGAAATAACTTTGTTATAGTAGAAAACTTTAAAACTACCTAAGTAATTTATGATGAAATAAAATGTTTAAGCTTAAATGTATCAAAACGCTTCCGTTCTAACACTAAACTAACCATCTACTTACAAAACTGCGGTTATTTTATCGTTCCGCACGTAAATTCTCAAATCCCTTGGGATCGCAATAAATAGCTGAAATCCTGAACTTCGGCCACTGACATCAGACAAGCGAAGATAGGACTTGTGGTTTTACCTTTTATTCGAGGCTGAAGTCCCACCAAGTCTGCAAACAAGACTCTTGAAATCAGGAATCAAAATACTTAGGATTATAAATTTTCTTTTCGATTAGACAGAGTTTAACTTTCGAACAATTTTATTTTTTGCGTGCCGAAATTCGAAAACAATATTGAGATTTAAAATTTAAAAAAAAAATCCTAATTTTTATGTTCAGTATTACGCAGGTATACATAAAAAAGTTGTTAAATATGTTATGTGTAGGGAAATCTGTTGCATTCTTTTGGTTTCTAGAAAAATATCTTAATTTAGTCTCACAATTAATAAAAAATTAATGACAAAATAAAAAAATACCTCTTACTATTTAACTATTTATAATTATATTAAATAACTTTTATTACTTAACTATAACTTTTAATAAAACCCATTTGTTTTTATTGTTTGCAGTTAAGTTCGATGATTGCCTAACTTAAAATAGATAATTCTGGTTTTTCGTAGATCCAAAAAATTACCAAAGCTACAATATTTGCAATCGATTTCTTAGTTTGACTTAAGAAACTTTACGAGTAAGACATAATTTTAATAACCTTATAATATTCAAGATAAGAAAAGTTTTGAACTAATTAAAATAAGCAGAGAGGCAAAAACTTATTTCAACAATTAACAGTTATATCAGCAATACCTAAATTTTCATTATTAATTAAACTTAAATTGGAGAATGGCTGCGTAATCTTTAAAGTTATCATCAGTTCACCGTTATTCTACCCTTGTTAGGAGCCCTGACGCTTCTTAACTTAGTTTCCGTTGAGATTCTGTTGGATAACTGGAAAACTTGTATTCTGGATCGGAATGATTGTAGAGGTATAACTCTGTTACAGTTGTGTTTTATTTGAGAAGAAAGTTTTAGGTGTACGAGTGTCATGGATAAAGATGAAAAAGAAAGCTTTCTTCATAGTTGTTCTATTCATTTGATTTATTAGTGACATGATTTGATTCCTGACGAGAAAACGAGATGTTAAAATATTTATATATGTTGTTAAATTATCTGTGGTTGCGACTTTTTAGTCACGGATAACATGATCTGTAGCAATCGACATGTAATTCTCTCGAGAGTGTTTGACCATAAAATTGCAACAAATAAATAAGGAAATTATATAAATAAACGACCTTCTGCCTGCAGCTTCGCCCACGGTGTGGCCTATGGGAAAATAATTCAACCACCCATTTCACCCTCTTAAGAGTAGAATTTCGAAAAATCTTTTCTTAGCGGATGCCTTCGTCATAACATCTACCTGTATGCCAAATTTCAGCACGACCGTCCAGTGGTTTGGGTTGTGTGTTGATAGATCACTATATCAGTCAGTCAGTCACCTTTGAGTATGTATAATTAGAGATAAATAAAACCATCGTCGTCGTCGTGAAATATTAACATTTGTAAATTCTTAGCAGTTTCCATATAATATGTAGATACGTTTACACTAGTTTCAATTAATAAAAGTCAATAAAATGACATACATAATAATTTTGTCACATATATTAAATATCTATTTTCCTCTTAATCTAACCGGCCTTGGCTTTAGGTCAAAGAATCGCGGTAAAGTTCAAGGAAAGGTAAAGGTCGTTCGTTGTGCTTTATAGTTGATATTTGATACACAGAAACAACTAACAAGATAATAAATGTTGTTTACATAACGAATAACTAAAGGTCACAGTTGATTCGAATGGTATAATTATGTTGGTAGGTACAACCTACTAAAACACGGTTAAAACCTGTTTCAAAATAACAGAAAATAAGCCGTTACCCAGTGAATCTGGCAGCATAATCTTAGGATTTAAAAAAAAGTTTGTATTTAAAATTCCAGTTAAAGTTTTTGCACAGAATACATAATAGTATACTCAATTCTGCTTACTCCAGGTTCATTTTTGTTATCAGTGATTTATACATAAATGTTTACTATATATACTTCAGTTTATCGCTATATAATCATATAAAAAGTGTCATATGTTCTTTCCCAGTATTTAAACTATCTATATACAAAATCTTATCAAGATGGGTTTAACCGTTCAGTGATATTGTATCAAAAACTTTATTAAAACTCAACGTTCAGAATAAAATACGCGACGGACTTCATATTATATCGCACGGCTATTACCTAAAGTATGTAGTTTGCGGAAAATCGTTATTGCTCAACAGTTTAGATAGCTGTCATTGTGTAATAGTGAGCGATTTAACACATTTCTACTAAAATATTCCACCGTGATCTTTTCCATGTAAATTAAAAACCTTAAAATAGAAGGAATTGAATTTCAACAGCAGTTTGGAATTATATCCTGATTTTAAAAAAAAAACGCAGCACGATAGAAAATGTTTTATTTTTTCAGTTCATAATGAGTTTGACCTAGGACCTGCAGGCTTAGCACGGCATGTGGAGAAATTGTCTTTCCCCCGATTTTTGCCACCTGTCAGTTAAAATAATCCCCCTCTCCACCTTACGTAGCACGGCAACGAGGAGAGGAAAGAAATATTTCCCTTTGACATTATCGTAGACATTATATCCCGCTACTCCCCGCTTCAGAGCACGGACTCGGAAAAAAGTGGATAATATTCTCTTGAATTGACACAAAGCAGAGAGTATTTATCTTCGACTCTTGTAGGTGGGTATAAGGAAGTCAAAGTGTTTTAATAAGCACAAAAATGTCGCGTGCCTATTATAACTACGTATAATCGCGGGAACTCGAATTTTGGAGCGAAAGTTACACCGGGAGGAGCATTCGGAATGCAAGTAATCACTTCTAAATCCCGGGAAATTAGTTTCAATACAAAAAAATACATAGCGAAATATTCGTGAAATTACAATTATTAGTTTAGTTTTAATAAGGAAATTATTTAATTTACGTAATTAACTTAAATGATGCATATATTTTTTGAGTATATTTTATTATAAAATAAATACATATACAAATTTAAAATATAACTACTACACAATAATTAATCACGTTATTCCGCTCATATTACAAACAAAATAAAATTTAATATAAACTATTCACTTACTCTCAGTCATATACATAGTAGTCGTTACATACTCTTTGATTAACACAAGGACACAGACTCAAAAACCTTACTTTTTCTTAATTTTTATATTTTGTCTTCAATCCCAGTATATTAAGCCGAACAATTACCGATGGTTTGATGGACTGAACAAAATATTGAAGCATGTAATATCATTTTAGTTAAAATTTTCTCATACTGGCAACAATACGGTAGGGAAAACTAAAAACGCTACTCCCCTCATTTATCCCCCGGACAAAGCTTTCCACTGCCACGGCCGTGCTCGCAGAGTGGAATAAAGTGACAATGAGGATAAGTTTGTTATCCACTCCCTGGGGAGAAGTTGTCTACCGGCCGTGCTAGGCCTGCTGTAATATTTATATTTCGTTCTAGCAATTTTCTTCTATCTATCTGACTGATTGACTGACTGATATAGTGATCTATCAACGCACAGCCCAAACCACTGGACGGATCGGACTGAAATTTGGCATGCAGGTAGATTTTATGACGTAGGCATCGTCTAAGAAAGGATTTTTCGAAATTCCACCCTTAAGAGGGTGAAATGGGTTTTTGAATTATTTTCCCAAAGGCCACGCCGTGGGCGAAGCTGCGGGCAGAAGCTCGTTGATGATATGAATGAATAAATAAAAGTATAAATGATGCCAACATTTTTTTTTAAAATAGGACGTAATACTCTATTTATTTAATTGCTCGTGTTCTTTAAACTGACAGAAAACCTCTAGTGATATGGGTCGCGTCACGTAAGAAGAATGCTAGCCATCCATAATGAGCGGTTTTTTATTTCCTGCTTATACTAAGTACTAAACTGTAGTTAGCAAAGTACCTAATTATATATAACAATTACTGTAGAACCATATTAAGTACTTAACTAGCTACTTAGTACTTTATAACAATCAAAATTAACGTTCTTTTTACGTGACGGGACTTATCTTCTCCTTTATTTATTGTATAAAAATTAATCTCTATTTTTCTTGGTCATCGCATCACGCGTAAACGGATGGAACATTTTCGATAATTCTTTTTTTGTTGAGTTTATTATCAGGAGAAGGTTCTTATGAATTTAAAAATTAGAAATTTTAGAAATTTAGACACAAAAGCGTTTGGTTTTTACTGTAAGCTTTTTGTGTAGATACCTAAATAAATAAATTATAAAAGAAAAAAAAATAGAGTTAAAAATTTTCAGCACGCGGGTGAAACCGCAGGGCGCAGCTAGTAACTTATACTTATAAGAGCGTGGTCAAATGCTAGACAAGTTCGTAGTAAAAAAAAACCTGTTGAACTTTATCTTTTATGATTATTATATTATATATATATTATGATATATATTATATTATATAACTCATTATTTTTCTTAATTTTTAGTCTTTATAACTCATTTTTAACGCGAAGATAATATTCTTGTAAAAATGATATGATAAGCGTTAGCGATTTACCAATCGCTAACGCTTATCATCATGGTACTATCCTTAGGATTTCAAGTGCACAACCGCTGAGCATGCAACATAATGCTTCCCATTGACGATGGAAGTGGTCAGTTTCAACAGAGTGTCGCTCCCAAAACAAAGGTGGTAGACAAAATATTGAGATCGGACGGAAGCCAAAAGCGTTTTAAAGTTTTGGTTGAGCTTTGTTGGTATTGTTGTTGTGACTACGCGTGGGTGACCGTGAGTCAGTTGAATTAACATTTGTATTATACAAGGTGGAATTTAGTTCGTTCTTTTCCTTTAATGTATGTTTTCAGTCCATACTACAGAATGATCGCATATAACTAAATAAAAAAAGTACTTTTGAAATAAAATTTTAATCTAGGTATCATCATATTTAAATTCTAAAGAAAAGCCTTGGGACATTGAACAAAGCAGGTATTTTATTGCCTACGATAAATTTACAAAGCACTCAGCTGGTGCCCGTGCTGTATGTACCGATAAATATATATTTCGGCTGTCATGCAGTTTTAATACTAAAACAAAACCAATTTTTTTTAAATTGGTTTTTGTCCGAACTTTCTATAGCATGGTCTGAGTAACATACATTTAAGGAAAAGAGTGAATTAAATTCCACCTTGTATAATAGTCAAGAATTTCAAATTACATTTTTAATTTTACAATATCTATTTATTTATTTATAAAGAGACCAATAGAATGAGGATAAAGTGGGTAATAATAACATTAAGCAGAATAAATACAGCCAGGTTTCGATACTACATGTTTATAATGAAAGGGACACAGCTAGCAAGCACTGTATTATGCATACGCATATTTAAAGGTGTGCTGTTTGTTGAGTTAGGTGTATGATTAGTAATAACATTTACAGTTTTAGAGATGTTTTTTATTTAATCCAGTTTTATACTCATCTAGGTAGTATTATGATTTTTTTATTATTAGTTTTGTAAGTTGGTCTACCAACTGACCTGATCGTTTGTAAATTTTGCATTCATCTTTTAATGGCTTAATAAAGGAAATCAGAATAACGGAATATAAACTGATTTTATGTAGTAGTCATTTATTGGATCAAAACAAAACACAATAAAAATGTAAATAGTGTAAACCCAGTATTAAAACAAAAGTACTTACTTGTTTTAGTTGGTTTATAATTAGGCTGTCAGATAAGTTTTATCCAGTATAGCAAACATTAGGTGTGTAGTAACAAATTTATTTTTATTTCGACTTTGGTTGATTCATCTATTGAAATAACTAAATTAATTGAATATTAAAAAAGCCACACCATTGTAAATAATTTCGTTTATAAACACGTTAAAATAAAGAAAACTGGTTGATTACCGTAGAATATATTGTAAAGAAATACGTGGAGGTTACTTCTAGCAATATTTTTTTTGCAATACAGTGCTACATATGGTTTGCAGCTGTTTTTATATTAATTGTATCTAGAGCTTCTTACTTCAGTTCATTGCTAATGTTTATAAAACGTTTAGCACTTATATTACTTTTTTTAAATAAACGATTATAGAGATCATTAGCGTCACTACAACCATTAGCCAGAGTCATGGATGCATTAACAGATGTTACCATAATAAAAGTAGAAAAAATCAAGCCGTAAAAACCAAAAGTTATTCTTTGTTTGGATCGCTACTTTTTCTTCAGTTGAAACTTAGAAAAGCGTCGCTAATTTATAGTTTTAAACAATCTGGTTCACTCTAAACTTGAAATGTTTTACTTAATTTTTATACAATTTATGCACATATACAAAGGAGTAACTCGGAAAACGCCTTTTAGACATCGGAATTTTCATTGGTTCCTTTGAAAATGCTTAATGTTTACTACGAGACAGCTGCCTCGACTATTTAGAAACACGACAGAGAGACACTTCCAGAATAACATATCGTTTTAAATACCGACTGACAGATGACACATTTCGACATTCCTCAACTTGTCGGTTCTGAAATACGTGTTCAGCCACTCCTTTTTATTTATTTTTGCTTCGGGCCGTCTGACGTCTTTACGATGCTAGTTTATATCCTATTGCTTTAGTTTTAAGATTGTTTTCAGAAATTCAGTAACTTTTAGAAATGGCTATTCTGTAAACAATGCTAATGAGAATCTACAAAAACTAAGAATCTCAGATCCTGAACAAGCTAATAACGAACGGGTTAAATGAACAATTAGTTAGTTAACATTCTTATAAATTCTTTGTTACAGAATTTTTGGTGAGCACATACTTTAAGAACTATAATTCAATGTCATTTAAACGGTGAATATTTAATCACGTAAAATTTATAGAGTCCATTATTTCTGTCTCCGGGAGAACATAAATGTGTTGTCAGTTTATTAATACTCGTGTTACTTTATAAAGAATAACACGTGTTTAACAACGGGGGCATTTTTTTAACGATTAACACGTTTAGCCCCGGCATTATTCTTTGTGGTATAAAAATTAATAATCAGTATTTTAAATATAATTCAGGTCGGTTCTGAATCAAAGTGAATCAAATCGGTCATGCTTAGGGCGCCGTGTTACGATGTTCTACGTCACTAGGATCCTCAATCTGTGAAATAATTGAGCCATTCATAAGGCTTGTGATAGGCTTGAGTCCCGCGGCACAATGACTAATAAGAAGTTAATCCGCAAATAAAAGTGGAATTGAAACAGAAGTGGAGCGCCTTTGCGCCGTGTGGGTAGGCTAATGTCGATTTGTCTTTGTCGGCGTCACTGAACTCGTCAGAAATAGATTAAGCGCTCTCACTCCATCTAATGGCGCCTCATTTGTTTGGCTTTAAGAGAAAAATTGCTCTTAAACTCCGCATGATAGAATCATGTCGATGAGTTTCGTTCGTTTGACTCAATTCGGCTTCCCGTTCTGCAATACGCTCTGCCTTAGGGTTCATTTATTTATACAGTAACGCCCTAATTTTAACCCTAATTTTCAAATCGCGTAAAAAGGTCGAAAATAATGATAACGCATTTTTTAAGTGTTCTAAATATCATCACAATTTCTCTAATAATTATACACGAGAAACGTTGTTCGTTTGTTGGTGTGTTTCCGGATAAAAAGTAGCCTATATGTTAATCCAGTGTATAAGCTATCTTGGTGCCGAATTTCATCCGAATCCATTCAGCCATTTGAGCGCGAAGGAATAACGACATACACACATACACACAAATACACATACATACTTTCACCTTTATAATGTTAGAGTGATATATATTAGTATTAAAAATTCAGGATAGACGGTTTATGCATAGATTAACTACTTTTACTAGGTGGTAGGACTTTACTGCAAAGTTCGTCTAGGTAGGTACCACCGCTTTGCCAGTTATTCTGCCGCCAAGCAGTAGTGCGCAAGCACTGTTGTGTTCCGGTTTGAAGGGCACTGTAGCTAGTGAAATTACTGGGCAAATGAGACTTTATGATCTGATCTCACAGTTTAGTAATCTTATTACTAGATTGTGCGGATGTCTCAGGTTGACGTGCGCAGTGCAGTGTCACGCGAAACTCTATACTTTAGAGTTCCGAGTGACACTGCAGCTGATATGGGCAGTCGTGTCGTTTAACATCAGGCGAACGGCTAGCTCGTCACGTCATTCCTTAACAATAAAAAAAAAAAAATTAACAATACCATAAATTATGAAAATTTTACTCATACTATTCAAATTCAATGTTTCAAAATTTGATGACACAATAACGAACTATGACTACAAAGGTTGCATACCGTAACATAACAAAAATCTTAGTAAGACTCGACACCTCGTGCATGGAAGTGCAACGTGAGTAAGCCCTAACGTTTCCAAATTCACTTAACACTTTCGAGTGGCGCTTCAGTAAATTGTTTAAATTGTTGTTCTCGCATTTTCCCCTCACCTGAGAAAAAAATGTAATTTGTGTTTTTCCCCTTATTTTTCTTCTTTTCACGGTTCGTTTAACTCCAACCAGTATTTTTTCTGGAGTTTCGCATTGTTGAGTGTTTTTTTATTAATCGCCTCTGTGATTATTAATGAAACTACGTAAAATGAGTAATTAACTGTACCTATTTTAAAATTCCGTTTAAAATGTAAGTTCTCTTTCAGTATAAAGGTATTACGTATGCTCGAAGGAATTCATTTAATTCACAGTAACTGCAAAGGAAGAACTTACAAATCTACGAATGCTGAACTAAGCTAGAACTAAGAGTTTATAGCGCAGGATGAGCCAGATGGAAAAGTATTCAAAAATGTGTTGCTTAACAAAGGCTTGTAAGTTACTCGCTGGACGTTTATTAAATTTAAGAATTTATTATAAAGTTTTATTCATTTCCATTGCTGTTACATGAATAACTTAAAATGAAATTTCCTTTTAATTTTTCATTTAAAAAGAATTCTAATTGAAGTAAAGGAACTATACCATAAAAAGAAATCGAATAATGTCTTGTATCTATATGGCTTTAGAATTTAATAGATCAAACTCGAAATTCATAAATACATTTTTACCGCGATTATTGAATACACGTTATTGGATAGGTATACGAAAACCGATACAAACAGCCTTTTTTGAACGGTCTAATGGATCCTGGCTAAAGCAACGTGATTCAAATTATTCCTTTCCATTAAAATTACGAAATATTTATCATACGTTCAGGTCTATCATCAGTCTATCTTCAGTCAGTTCAGGCTATCTTACTTTAGCTACCATAGAAATAATTTAAATAAAACAAGTTCTTTTTTAAATCAGGTTCATTGTAATTTGCGATTAGATGTCAATCCCATCGTATTTACAACCAATATATATATTATAGGTAGGCTAAATATCTATATTATGTCATAAGAGATTACCTGAAATGGCTCACAGATATGCTGCGTCTGAAGTTAGATCAGACAAAATGTTTACTAGGTGGTAGAACTTTGTTGCAAAGTTCGTCTAGGTAGGTACCACCGCTTTGCCAGTTATTCTGCTGCCAAGCAGTAGTGTGTTCCGGTTTGAAGGGCACTGTAGCTAGTGAAATTACTGGGCTATTGAGACTTTATGATCTGATCTCACAGTCGAGTAATCTTATTACCAGACTGTGCTGATGTCTCGGGATGATGTGCGCAGTGCAGTGTCGCTTGAAACTATGTTTTAGGGTTACGAGTGACACTGTTCTGTTATGGGCGGCCGTGGTGCTTAACATCAGGTGAATGACTAGCTCGTCACATCATTCAATAATATAGAAAAAAAAAAAAAAACAATTACATCATCCATATTCGAATTGTAATTCACATGCGACTGCATTTCGCGCCGAAAGCTGACGAAATGAGGTTACATAACATAATGCTAATATTAACATCTCTACCTTATGTTGTAACTATAATAAGTGTACCTAGAACAAGACAAGTGTCAGTTCAAATGAGATATTTAGTATCCATTACCGCTGCATTTATTAGCTCGTGTACAGCTCATATACACTCTATTTCCGTGTCAGTGTATTTGTAGTTCAACGGCGTGAAATAAGCGTGAACGGCTCTCCCGGCGGCCACCCATCGAGGCGATGACTGCTTAACGCGCCGCCGTCATTTCTTCTGATTTATTGAAACTCGAAGCCGTTGGCGTCTGAGGGTTACAATTCACGATAAAAAATGATACATCCAAAATGTCATTTATGTTTTTAGTATATTTATAATGATGTATGTAAATAACGTAAGTTTAATTTTTTTATACACTATCAGCCTTATTAATAGACGGGTATTAGTCTCGGGTTAGTTACTTAAGCTTTGGTCCTTTTTTTGCTACTGGAATATTTAGCTGGATCGAAAGAGACAAAAGATGGTGTAACTAGTCTAAAGCTAGTTCGTGTTTATTAATAAGGCTGTATAATAATAATGTACGTGTTGAGGATGAGCAGGTCAATTAAGCACACGTAAAGCCAATAAGGATTATATTATAATAAATATTAAAACCAAAATAGAACCGCTCTCTTTTACAGTAGTAGTAGTAGCATTGAATATTTATGATAGATTAAAAAAAATCTTTTAAAAACACTTTAAAAGTAGTAAAGCCATACACCAGCTTTTAAATAAAAAAAATCATCAAATTCAGTTCACTCAGTCGAAAGTTCTGATCTAACACACATTAAAAAAATACAGTTGAATTGAGAACCTCCTTCTTTTTTAAGTCAGTTAAAAAGTAGTTTGCCAACTAGGTAGATGCATCAAATACCTATACTAATATAATTAAAGCTTATTTTTAATAAAGAAACGAATGTGATCTATGGAAAAGGACGCCTTCTACTTGAAAAAACTGTTTCAATTTGCGTTGCAACTGTAGTTATAGTACTTATTAAAAAATAGAAAAGCAAGCATAAAATATAGTATCAAACTTGTATTCCATAAAAAATATGTTAAGATATGGGTTCAGACGCTATACCATTTATTACGGCCTCACGTGTACAGCTGATATTAACACTAGCTTAAATTAATTTCAAATTTGTGCTTTGAACATTGGTTTCTCACGCGGCTGCATCGGATCACAGCGGCAGACTTTAATAATTATAAAATCAATGATACAGCATCCATCCAAATGGATAAATTATTTGTATACAGCGTTTGAATTGGATAAAATATTTGTTCATACTATGTTGATAAATAACGCAGCGTTGATAGGTTTTCGGGTTGTTACCGCCGTGACTTATGGTTATGTATTTACATATGAAATTATAACGATTTACCGATCTGTTGTTTATTTAGGTTCAGATAATGATGCTTGTTTATGTTCACTGATAAAACAACATATATAATTACGTTTGTTATAAAACAAAATAGAAAAAGAGCCGTGTTTTACACTTTAATTTGAATTATTGATATCTAGTTGTTTACGAGACATGTAATTACCTACATAATATATATTTAGTTGCTATGGCTTAGTTTCAAAATAATATTCCTTTTCTATACACGGGTTTCTATTTAACTGTACATAATTAATAATTGTATTCCAATGCTAAAATGTGTATATCCTGATATATGTATGACGGCAGCAACGTTCAGTTGTAAACTCTATGCGCAGCGGGCAGTACCGTAATTTACCCTGTGGTAGCATTTAAATTTATTACAGTGGCAACACCGGTAACTGTCATCGCTCCCTCACCCATCTGGCTATAAAAAGGGAGCGCTCGGTGTACTACGGATCATCCTTGCTCCGGACACAGTCTGGTGCGCATGATGAAGCCCTATAGTTCTATATTTTGCAACCGATGTTTATAACCCCCGAGCCTATATGTATAATTCTTCCGTATGTCACTGAACTTCTGTTAAGCGACGAAACCAATTTTAATGAATTGCTTGGGTACGTTTGGCCTGATAGCACATAATTTTTTTTTTTGGTCTTTTCACTACATTACAATTTATTCATTATAAACATTACAATTTGTGTGACTTGGCCAAGTGTTTGGTAGGTGCACGAAAAATAAGTAAAAAAGGCAAACAATAATGTGCGAAATATAAAGGAGTAGGAAACATGGCGAAAATTATATTACAAATTAAAAAAACAACATAAAACTAAACCGACATATTCTCACTGTCACAGCAAAACGTTCTTAAAAACTAAATCTAAAAACCAACCAAAAAGTGACCTTACGCTACAACCTCCGTGTCGATTACAAATGGGTTATTGTAAGTTTTTATCTATTAGTTTTTAGGTGTACTTTAGTTTTTTAGGTCTAGTTTCTTTTAGTATTATGTTTATACGTAAAGAGTAAATAAAACATTAGTAAATTGAAATATATATGCAAATACTGATAAATAAAATAAGATGATGCTCTTCATTCCTTTATAATACTCGTATCTTGATCGCAAAAATTGCCCAGCAGAAATCTAATTTCTGACAATGAATACCCAGAAAATACAACATGTTTCTGTGTTCAGCGTGAAATTGCTCAACAAGCAAATGTCAGTTACCCGTCGATTTATTTTTAATGTGATTGTGTTACAACTTTAATTGACAGCCCCATTTACAGGGTTGCCTCACCCCGCAGCTGGTGAAAGAAAACCATTTTGCTGTTGTTTTATTAGTGTCTAGCGTGGACGCAGCTAGGATTTCATTCTTGGGGCAAAAAGAAAAGGTTCATATTTAAGTGATTGATTTAACACCTGACCTGAATATTCCCTATATTGTAAACTTAAGTAAAGCGATCGAACTGCATTTGGGAGGCACGTATTTTATTTTTTCATTGCACTATAGTGAGATTTTTTTTACTATGAGTTGTCAAAAAATAAATTAAAAATCGCGTCCAGCTAATTAATTAAATAAATTAAATAAATATTTATACACATTTCACATAACGCCACCCAGCCCCAAACTAAGCAAAGCTTGTACTATGTGAACCAGAATAGCTGATACAGCCCTTAGATACTTTTTTGTTTGTGAATACATAATATACAATACAATATTACACCCAGACACAGAACAAAGATCGATGCTCATCACACAATTTGTTGCCCTGGTCGGGAATCGAACCCACAACCTACATTTCAGGACGCAGGGTTACTAGCGAGTGAGCTATTGGGCCAGTCTTAGTTTTCACGAAATTAATCTGTACATATGAAATTCAAAGTCCTGACTGACTGCCTGAATGACTTATATCAACGCACAGCCTATACCGCTGATCCTAGAGACTTGAAATTCGGAGGATGTTCTTTGTAAACTGTAGGTATCCACTAAGAAAGGGTTTTTCTAAATTCCACCCCTAAGAGGGTGAAATGTGTGGTTGAATTATTTTTCTATACGTGGGCGAAGCCGCGAGCAAAAGCTCGTATCTAATAACTTTGTGTTGAACTCAGAAGCCTAAGTACGCCCGCAGATTCTAGCAGAGGCAGATAGGGTTGTCACTCGTTTTATTGGTTGCAACTACAATAAAAGGGTGAAACGTAGTTATTTAGCGTAGAAGGCTTAAAGTTTGAAGGGAGACTTTTACGATCTGCTAGCTATAAAACTTGAATGTAAAACTTATGTTTATTCGCCTTATTCATCGAAGTTATTTATTACACTGTTAAATTAATCTAGAAAGTTTTTAATATTCAAATTTGCGACATTCAGGACATTGTTTTCCTTTATCTAAGTTTAGTTTGTCAGACTTATGCACCTGTTCACAGACCAAGAGTTAATATTGCTTATGATAGATCTAATTTTAAAACTATTGTGAAATTACCTATATCCCAAAGAATAAATAATTTGATTTGATTTGTGACAGGCGTTAGCGACGTGAATATAAAACTCATTTTACCGAAGCAATTTTTCAAATTATTCGAAATAGCTGTTTCTTTATGTTTAATTAACAGCATTATAGTTTTCAAGACTCAATTTTAATTATTCACGTCATAGCCAGATGAAGCTTCACAGTAAAGTAAATTGTTACAAAGGCGCCACGCGCTGCTGACCGAATATCGTTGGACGTACCATATTGCAAGAGTACTTTTTACTTTATAATCTTAAGTGTAATCGCTCTACCCATAATAATAATAATAATAATAACTTAAGTCTTACTAAACGTACTATTTTGTAAAAGCGTGTTACGCTGTTAGGTGTTGACACTGTGGCCGTAGCGTGTGAAAAAACTATTTAAGCACCATAATGTTGATAGAATGTGTGAAACGGTTTTTGAAGGACTTGGGTAACTTGGGGAATAAGCTGGTGAATGAAAAGCGAACGGAAGTTGAACTCGGCTCGAGTAGATCTTCATTGTCAACATAACAAGTTTAAAAATTGTATTATTATGTTGGTATCTAAAATGATAATTTACAATTGTCAAGATGGCGACATTAATATTAAACAAATCAAAAACAAAGTTATACCGGCTGACAGATGGAACTACACTATAGAAGTTTTACTTCAGTCGTGGAGTCATTTTTTTGTTGTTGTCGATAATTGATAATTGAAAACGATAATGACAGTCTGTGGCATAGTTGTAGTCCAATCCATATTGATACTTGGTAATTATGTAACACCAGTTTTTAATGAAGACATTGTAATAAAGGGGGCTGAACCGACTTCGATCGCCTTTATTTCATAACGAGCTTCCACCCGCAGCTTCGCCCGCGGCGCGGGCGTGGTCTATGGGAAAATAATTCAACCACCCATTTCACCCTCTTAAGGGTGGAATTTCGAAAAATCCTTTCTTAGCGGATGCCTACGTCATAACATCTACCTGCATGCACAATTTCAGCCCGAACCGTCCAGTAGTTTGGGCTGTGCGTTGATAGATACCTATGTCAGTCAGTCAGTCAGTTACCTTTGAGTTATATATATTTAGATGAGGACATACTTGTGTGATATTATAATACATAAGTAATTACTTGTGAAACTTGTAGAGCCAAAACGATATGTTAGTAATTATTTTATACAATTTATACTATTATAATTGATGGTTAATTCGTCCAAAACCCAATAAACCTATTATTTTGACAAAATGCTACTTTAGTTATATGAAACAAAAACATTTACAATGTACGAAACAATAACATGTACAGTGTACATAATTCAGGTAAGAACTTGAGAAATTTTATTCAAGCGCCTGCGATGAATAAGCTGCACCACCTGCTGCTGCGACATAAATGTTTAGACTCCAGAAGGCGTTACAACAAGGTGCAAGCTTTTAAATTATTCTACGTACATTTGAATAAGGTTCATATTATGAACTACTCATGGTTTTTGTGTTTTAGGCTAATTTAAAGGTGGAGCTGGAGTTAAATAGAAACGTACTGGAAAGTCAAAGGGAATAGGTTTATTATTTCAAATATCTAAAATATCCTAGAAAGCTATCATTAGAAAAAAGATCAAAATCATAAGAAAAAAAATGCTAGTTGGGATAGAGTTATAGAACCTGACCTTAAAATTAAACATCACAATTTTTGTTAAATACCATAGTCATCAAAAGTTGCTAAGTTCGTTTGTTTATATCTTTTGTGATGATATTACGCCACGATTTGGATGAAATATTTCACAGGAATTACTAACACTTTATTTACTTGGCTAGTATGCTACACCTTCGATCGCATCGTCACTTCCCATCAGGAGAGAGCGTGGTCAAATACTAGACAAGTTTGAAGAAAAAAAAAAAACTACGAAAATTAGGTAATATAGAATAATGTAGACTATTCTATATCCTGAAAATCAAGCGCAAAACAAGAGAATTGTAGCTGAAACTGTGGGAAACACAAAAATGATTTGCTTATTCTCGCCACAGAAAAACAACCCTCCAATCTACGCAATGTTAAAACATCACAGTACCAAGCGAAGAGCTAAGGGAAACTAACTTGACACTTCAGTGCTTCCGCGGAGGGTGGCACAATAGTGGGTAGTTAGCCCTCCCGGCGACAGCGTGTAAGATTACCTACTCGCACCTACTTTTAATATTTTTATACACAGTACATTTAATATATATTTTCAAGAATATATGAGCTATGAAGCCAAATATTAAAAAAGTTTTATGTAATGCAGGCGGTTTTTAGTAGGTAATATGAATTCTAACTTTGTGGGTAGAGTTACGAGTCGTGGTTTTGATTTTAGATTTCCATTATTAAACTCTGCAAAGGTATGTACTATACTATACTATATGGTGTTATTATACCTACGTATTTTTTTTTTATTTTTTTTTTCTTTGTTTAAAGGCTTTAATCAACATGACTATGTCGCCCTGGTACATGAAAATTTACAACTAATCAAAATAGTATTATTAATATTTAAGTACTTATATGCTTATATTGTATATATAGATAACTATGTGGACTGATCGGAGGATACAATGCGCCTCTACAATGCGCATCTAATAACTTTTTGTGTCATTCTCCATTGAAACTTAACACTGTATCATTACTGTACATTTCAGGGTGTAATCATGAATACTTTTGGTACCTAAGTATTGTACGAATCAGTCCAGCTAATAAAGTTTAGTATTTATGTTATAACTAGTTGCGCTCCGCGGTTTCACTCGTGGATAAAAGGTATTTTAATTATTTGCTCATCCCACGGGAAAACTTCACTTTTCTGGGATAAAATGTAGCCTATATGTTAATCCAGTGTATAAGCTATCTTGGTACCGAATTGATCCAAATCCAATCAGCCGTTTGAGCGTGAAAGAGTTACAAACATACACACACACACACAAACACACATCCACACATACAAAATTTCGCCTTTATATTAGTGTGATGTTATAGAAAAAAGATTTGATATTTTCAAGCTGCATTAAAGGCTTCAATACTGCGTGACACGGTGACAGTTTTCACAATTTTCCCTACCATCGTTTGTCATTTCACCCACTCTCATATAAACACAAACAGTCAAGTCGGAAGTCGTGAAATTTAGAAATACCTTTGTGTCGACGCGTCGACGCCACTCAGAGGCTGTGGCTGTGCCCTCAGATCTACAAATTTTCAGATTTATTCTTTGAATAAATTTTGTGGTGACTTGTCGGCTTTGAAATTCAATTGGATTGGACGACACATTACTGATGAGATCGACTTCTGTGATTTGTAGAATCGTGCTTTGTTAGAATAAGAGAGAAAAATTTGACAAATAACAAATACTAGCTGTACCCCGTGGCTTTACCCGCGGGTAAAAAGTATTATATGTTAATCCAGTGGCTAAGGCTTCAGCTTTCACCATTACGAATTTCATTGAAATTAGTTCAGCTATTGAAGCGTGAAACAGACTTTTGCATTTATATTAATAGTGTAATTTTTCATGCAGGAACTATGACACATTTAATGAATTCGTTGAATATGTAACTTTTGACGTAACTGTTTTAAAATTATAACTTAAAATTAAAAAATATTTTTTTTACGACTTTTTTTATAACAAACTTATTTAGCGTTTGACCGCGCTCTAACCTGATCGGAAGAGACGATGCGATCGAATGTTTAGCATGCTAGCTTTGTAAAAATATCAACACAATCATAACTTTTCTACCATATGCTATAAATTGTTGGGGTAGAAAATGTATTTCATCTAGAAATCTAATTTCTAGAAAGCAACCGCAATTGTTTTTATTATTTCGTAGTGGTCATAAAAATATTCAACTAGCACCAATAAATATTACAACCCCTGACCCTTCTAAACCAGAAAAGGCGGGACATAATTCAATCAGTGAAGGCAATTCGGTCTTTTGTATGTAAAGACCGCATCCGTTGAAACCGAAGACAGGGATGTTGTCAGTGTAACAGAGATGAGGGCTGGTTTATAATAATAATGATTTATGATTTACACACCATAACACACTATGGTAGGGTTTACAAGTAGGTCCACCAGAGGACTCGATAATCTATACTTTATATTAAAAATATGTATACTATACGATAAAATAAAAAATAAAAAAAATTATGCGCTCATAAAAAGTAGAAAATATTTAAATTATTATTATTATTATTATTATTTTTTTTTTTTTTAATTTAGGTCTTGCATAAGGCAAGGGTAAACTACAAACCCGATGTTCACACCCCAGGAGTGCCTTTGAGCTAGTCGCCTTCCGCTTTGATGGCTTTTGGGTGCCTTAAGCGCCTGCCCTCCCACCCTGTGACGCTGCAAAGGTCGATAGAGATCAGCATTAGCCAGTTCAAAAAAAGGTAAGCCATATCATACCCGCAATTTGAATTCGCAGAAATATGATCACACGTAGATTTAAGTTTTATCTCATAAGTTCTTTTGGTATTTAGTTATATAGGAGCGTTTTATAGCATGGACTGAGTACATATATTCAGAGAAAGAACGAATTAAATTCCACCTTGTATAATCTAATAAATGTCTTTTCTTTCATTAATGCTCCTACATTTTAATATTATTGTTCTTTTTTAGTTATTTTGCTTTTAGGCAATCTATAAACAATTAAAACATTGTCTAGGTGTGGTAATATGTATATTTATAAATGTCTGCCATTGGAAAATTATGAATATATGTAGTGAAAGTCGGGAACTTCTTTTATGTAAACAAAGTATTCTTACTTATTCGGTTTTCTAATAATGTATTCGGTAAATCCCACCCCTGATATCATTCACTGATTTCAGCCCTGGTTTAGGGCGTAAGATTGAATCCGCCGGATTGGCTCATTCGTGGCTCAACTCTTTATGCGCATTGTAAAGTGAAGGAAATATTGAAAGGTGTAAAATGTGGAGTGTTCAGGTGCTTGCATTTCTTTGTTGTTGGCGCATTGGTAGCCGAGCTTCGAATTTGTTTCTTTGAAAATAAATTCCAAAAAAATAATTACTTATTTGCGAAGCGTTATAGCACATGGCCAATGCTATTTCTGCTTAAGATTGATTTTAAATATTTTTTCGGTCTATGTTATTGATTTTTTTAAACTTACAACATTGTATGTTATTGTATTTAGGTATGACATTTTTTTTTTCATTATTACATGTGGTCATAAAATGGACCTTATTACGCCATATTTAGGTTCATAATCTAAGATACTATACACGCGTGCTTTTTACTATATGTTACCGCACTGGTGGTTTATTAAAATGTCACGATTCAATCAAGTTTGCATCTCACTGTAAATTACATTTACATGAAAAATTCTTTATTTACCCGGATAATACATTTAAATATTTTTCCAACAAAGAGTTTTTACGCGGCTATACAACAGTACACATTTTTTTTGAATAAATAAATTGTATCTTTTTAGTACCAAACATTTTAATTTTATCAAATTAATGAACAGTAAATTGTGTTAATGAAAAAAAAATATTAATTCGGTTTTTTTATATCTTTCAAATACATTTTTTTGATATCGGCTGCATTTCGATTTAGATCACACCTGCAATTATTTTTTCAATAATCTGTGATTTGTACTCTTGTTTTGTGGTTAGGTATACTCTTTGACGTGTATCTGATGGCGCGCTGCTAGCGCCTCGCTGGCACGCGACAAAAGCAACCTATGCCATTTTTCACGAAAGTTACTAACAATACAAGTCTATTCTTTCCCTCGCAAGTGTGATGAAAAACTTCGCATAAAATGCGTATGCATTGATCATAACACTTTCGGCTCCTTACACCGCCCCAAACGCATTTAGCACACTTGTATCATAATCGACTATTATCCATTTAGAGTTCTTATTGTTAGTTTAAGGAACAAATGACTGCCCTATATCAATAAATATTTCCATTAAACTACGACGACGACCACGCTTCCATTAGGTACTACTTGTTCCAAGATAATATATAGAATAGTTACACTGAATATTCTCATACAAATCTTTAATTTATATCTTTTTTAAAGCACACGTAATGAGCTAAATTAAACAGCATCTACATGAAAGAATTCCTCACAGGATCCGTAGTTTCCTTAAAACGGATACCGCTACGTTTTCTTTTTAATTAATTTTGACAAATTACCCTACCTAGAAGATCGGTAGTACGGTACTTCAGTAGCTTCTCAGTATCTCTTTGCGTTTAATTAAATACTGGAGTGTCACTCAGAATGGCATGTCCGAGAACTGCCGAGTGGTCTGAGACCTTTACTTACTGTAATTTATTTACTGTGTACCTTTTACGCGGTATGAAAGAGGCCCTTTCGGAAATATCAAGTGGCTCTTAATTAAAAGGCGTGGGTAGGTACCTACAAATCTATTGTTATTTAACGTGAAGTAGGCAACTTATGCCCATGTCTAACCAGAGGTATATATAAAATAATTTCATTAATTTAGGTTTCTGGGAATAGATTGTTTTAGGTTCTCGTAATGTTAACAATATTTTACTTAATATATGTGCGCCTCACGGTCTCTCGCGTATAAACACAATTGAAGGGTTGAGTATAAAAAGGGTTTAACTGTCAAATTGACAGTTCCGAGAAAATTGACTTTAAACTTCAACGGCGTCATTTTAATGTAGAGTGCTTATAAGGTAACAGAAAAGGTTTATGTAAGTTTCAGTTGCTTGAAAATGTTTTAATTCTATTTTAAAATACTAAATTTAGTTTTATTTCATACAATTACTGAAAAACTTTTGGGGGTTTATGTTTGCTCGCGTCCGTAGGCTTTAACCCTAGTTTCCCTACACGTGACCCCTGGGTGGTGCCAAAAGAGCAACCAAATAACTGGTGGAAGGCCTTAGCCGCCGGCTTAGTTACCACCCATTAGACAAAACCACGATGCCAAGCGACTCGTCGTGTTCCATCGTGATGTCTAATGAAGCCGTTCTGACGAGTAGATGTGGACAGTTGTGTTGGGTATGCAGACCGGTATTGGTGATGGAGATGCTTTCGCGTCGGAGACCTTGCTTCGGAGGGTAGCGGGATCCGAAGCACGGTGCTCTCTGCTGGCCGACCGCAAGTTGTAGGGGGCCCAAGTAGTAGTCTAGCCAACTACGAAAGGCTGCCCCACCGCTTGTGTAAAATCCTGAGGTTGTCCACAGGGCCAGTTGGCGACTGGAAGTGAGGAACTTGTGGGCAATTTCAGGGGGGTTCGGGCGTCCCCGCAGTCTCCGGGCAAGTTCTCCATTGGCGTAGGAGCTTCTCTATTACTGAGGGTTAGCATCCCAATATCTCGTCCACTTCCTACTTGTCTACCTAACTCACCCAACAATGAAAAAGTCGAAAAAATTGAGCAAGTTTAAACGGCAGATGCACGTCCTCACTCTTAAAGTGCACCTCACAAATATTCGTGGGCTGCACTCAAATCTGCAAGCGGTCCATCATCATCTGGAGACCAACAAACCGCACTTGCTCTTCTTGACTGAGACGCAAATAGGATGTCCATCAGACACGGCATATCTGAACTATCCAGGATTCATCTTGGAAAACCGCTTCCTTCCACGCGCTGGTATCTGCGTTTACGTCCGTGATGATATTTGCTGTTTGCGTCTCCGAAACCTTGAACATCCCCACTTTTCGGTGATTTGGGTGCTTGTGGACACCGGCATTGAGAAAATTCTCTATGCTGGTGTGTACAGATCACATAGCGGTGACCGGGAGACAACTCTTCTAATGGAGTATCTCAGTGAAACGGCAGATGTGGCTCAGCAACGCTATCCTTCGGCTCAGCTTGTTGTTCTGGGGGACTTTAATGCTCACCACCAGGAGTGGTTAGTCCCACACCGGATCACGGACCACGCTGGGAGAGAGACGCGTAAGCTCGCTTTGGCGCTCAATTTAACGCAGATTGTTAAAGAGCCAACGCGAGTGCCTGATATTGATAGCCACACTGCTAACTGCCTCGACCTTCTGCTCACGACTGAACCAGACCGATACTCTGTGGCGGTATCCTCACCCATTGGTAGTTCCGATCACTGTCTGGTCAAGTCCGTTTCAGTATACTCCCCGCCTGACCCAAGCCCTAAGAGCAATCGGCGTGTCTGGAGATACAACTTAGCAGACTGGGACGAGATGCGACATTTCTTCGCTTCATATCCTTGGCGGCAAACGTGTTTTTCTTCTGGAGATCCGACGGTCTGCGCGAATGCGGTTACTGAGGTAGTATGTCGGGCTATGGAATATTTTATTCCATTTTCCGATAAACCCGTGACCAGCAAAGCCAGCCCATGGTTTGGAGCCGAATGTGCACGTGCTGAAGCGCAGAAGCATGCGGCATATCTGGCATGGGCTGACGCTCGAAAACGCAAGGCCTCGGACACTCGAGCTAAGAAGAAAGCCTTTAACGTTGCCGCCAAGGCCTGTAAGAAGGAATTAAGGAAGGCTCGTTTCAATCATATTGGTCGAATAGGGACTAAACTTGCTTCCTACCCAGCGGGTAGTAAGGCTTTTTGGTCCCTAGCCAAATCGGTTGAAGCGAACTTCTGTCGATCCTCACTGCCTCCATTATTGAAACCAGACGGATCGCTGGCTCACACTGCAAAAGAAAAAGCAAACTTGTTTGCCACTCTCTTTGCAGAAGCTTCGCGTCTAGATTCTGCTAATGAGGTACCTCCCTGCCTTCCACAATGCGGTGTTTTCATGCCGGAAATACGCATACGTCAGAAGGAAGTACTAAAAACATTACGCAGTCTAGACGTGAACAAAGCCAGTGGTCCCGATGGTATACCTGCAATTGTACTTAAGAGCTGTGCACCCGAGTTGTCTCCCATTCTAACACGCCTATTTCGCCTCTCTCTAGACACCGGAATAGTCCCTATGAGTTGGAAGCTAGCCAACGTACAACCTGTACCTAAGAAGGGCAGTCGTGCTGATCCTGCCAACTACCGACCCATCTCAATTACCTCCATTCTCTGTAAGAGTATGGAGCGTATAATTAACAACAAGCTCTTGGCATACCTTGAAGACAATGATCTCCTCAGTGACCGGCAATACGGATTTCGCCGAAACCGGTCCACTGGGGATCTTCTCGCGTATGCCACTCACATATTGAGCGAAGCCTTAGAGATGCATGGAGAGGCACTTGCTGTATCTCTAGACGTCTCTAAGGCATTTGATCGGGTCTGGCATGACGGACTTCTGAATAAGCTTCCATCTTACGGACTACCTGTTGGTCTGTGCACTTGGATATCAGACTTTTTGAGGGAACGATCGCTAAGAGTAGTTCTTGATGGCTGCTCCTCCGATCAATTAGCTATTAATGCTGGTGTACCTCAGGGGTCAGTTCTTTCAGCAACACTATTTTTACTCCACATCAATGATCTGCTAAAGCCCGGTACCTTTGGGTATGCAGATGATAGTACTGTTGTTGAAAGATACACATCCAGTGCCCGTGCCAGTGGTGACGACGTCCGGATTGAGAGAGAGGCTATGGTTGAGCGCATGAACCTGGCTTTGAAAGCCGTGTCCGATTGGGGCGATGCTAACTTGGTTAGGTTCAATGCTGCAAAAACACAGGCGTGTTTATTCACTGCTAAAAAGAGCCCACTCCATCTGGCTCCTTCATTCCGTGGTGTATCTGTAAGTTTAGGAAACCATCTTGAGCTTTTGGGTGTTGATCTCACGTCAAACCTAAACTTTGGATCCTACATCGAGTCCAAAGCCAAAGTAGCTTCAAAAAAACTCGGCATATTGTCCAAGGTAAGGCGGTACTTCACACCTGGACAGCTTCTAAATCTGTATGAAGCACAGGTCCGATCGTGTATGGAGTACTGCTGCCACCTGTGGGACGGGTCTGCCAAGTACCAGCTTGAGGCTCTGGACTCGATTGAACGGCGTGCCAAAAGGCTCATTGACGACGACACTTTGGTTGGTAAAAGGCTCCTGAGCCTTGCACATCGACGTAAGGTGGCAAGTCTGTCGGTCTTTTACAGAATACACCACGGTGAATGCGCTCAAGAACTGCATGATCTCATTCTCCCATCACCATTCCACTACCGGACTACTAGACGCTCGGCTAAGCGCCATCCTTTCGTGGTCGAAATACCACCCATTCGTACCAAGCGATTCGACTCAACTTTCTTAATTAGAACGGCTAAGGAATGGAATGCCCTGCCAGCGTCTGTGTTTCCGGCGAAATATGACCCGGGCGTGTTCAAGAGAAGAGTGAATAGGTATTTACTTGGCTAGCATGCTACATCTTCGATCGCATCGTCACTTCCCATCAGGTGAGAGCGTGGTCAAATGCTAGACAAGTTTGAAGTAAAAAAAAAAAAAAAAAAAAATATAATATAATAAAATAAATATAATAATGTTTTTATGCTAAGTGAACTGTATTTCTGTGACAGATAAACTGTTTTTAGACTCAAAATCTCGAGATTTAAGCCTCGTTTCGGTATTTTGAGACTGTATTATTGTAGATAATTTCACGCTGAATCCAACGATACCCATAAGTCATTTTATGAAAAAAAAACAGTTAAACCCTTTTTGTTCTCACCCCTTCAATTTCGTGGTATAAAAAGCTTTGATGGCTCTGATGATTATTTTTCACCATCCCCCATTTTTCCACTATAACTTCAAATTAAATTAATTATTGACTCCTAGATAAAATTACAAATTGCCCCCCATGCTTCTACACACCTCCCATTTTTTCTGGGTCTCTCACCGCCCCCTTTAGGCCTGCAGCGCCCACGAGGGGGCGTTATAGCCTTAACTATATAATCGTATGTATCTTCGAATATACATTGTCATCTGGTAAAACGTAATGTGATTAAAGGCCAGTTAATTTGGTATAAAACACACACAAAATTTAAAGGAAACATCGTAACGAAGTTATCACTTATTGATAAAGTACAAATTTCTAGAACTCTATGGGTAAACCTTTCTTTAGTCCTACGTGTCTTTTAATATGTCCATGCCATTAAAATCGAATGTACCGATTTATTAGAAGAAAAGGGCTAGTTACTAAACTAATCATACCAAAGCATTATACATTTAACCACAAACGTGGAGACGAAAAAACACTTTTGACTAAATAATGCATTAGACACATTTTTACTTAATACAAATTCAATCTTATTTAATAGAATTCAGAGTAATTATTTAATTTCACCCCAAAAATCTGTGATTTATTGTAATAACATCATATAAAGTGCATGGCAATATTTACCTTATTGAGCTTATGTTACTCTTATCTTTGACGACATGCGTTCTTTCCCATCTCTCCCTAACATAAACAATACGGAACGCAATTTTCATGTTCAAGTCAATAGCTCAGAATAATAAGCTATAGTAAGTAATATTAAGGAAATCCACATAACAGCCCTCTTCGGGTTTTCTGTTACCAATGGTTCTCGTAACATAAATCTCACAACAATATAGACTAAACATGTGAATATAAAAAGTTTTCAAATTAAACATAGCATAATTATAACAGTTTGTCTGTCATGGCATAAGCCATAGGCAGCAGAGTAAGTTTTTCTGAGTTAATAGAAGTTTTTATAATAGCTTTATTTGAACATCCGTAACATCAGAAATTTTAATTAAAGGCATGCACAAATTGTGTATGTAAAAGAGTTTGTTAAAAACTTTAATCGCCTTTTGAAATCATTACTATAACTTTAGATTTAAGCAAATTTATTTCTAAAACGACTCACGCAGAAATATAAAAAGTACATCAATAATATATCTTAAATCAATAAAACGGAACAAGCCAGAAAGTAACAAACTGAAAAAATCTACTAATAATATAGTAAGCATCTTGAATCAGATAACATTTTATCAGTCTCCAAAAAGGGCAAATGTCTCAAATCGTCCAAGTATTGACGAGATTGGACTTGGATTGGATTGGACTTATTATGTCCAAGTATCTCGTCAACTCTAACTACTAATGCTAATATAAAGTATTTCATGTCCAAATTTACTGATTCTGTTTAGGACACAAAAACAAAATGCTGTGTAAAATATTATCGAGTTTAATTCGAGTTGGTACTTTAGTAGTGCTCGTAAGTCGAAAATGGAACAAACTTTGGGGCGCCCGGCATAGCGGGTTCACTTCACGTGCCATTAAATTTTCCTGTTTGCATTTTTTAGCATACGTTACTCTCAAGATGAGTGTTCTATATACGAGCAGTTTTACGATTGTAGTTTTAGGGGGTATGGTCTCCTAGTGAGTCGCTTGCCGGGAAATATACACTATACCCACATTCTACTGCATATGTGAATTTATTCAATTTTATGCTCATTGCGATGGGTTTAAGTGAATCAACAGTGAGTTTTAGTGGTAGCTATAATCGTAGACTTTTATTTTACTGTTTACTATAAATCTTTGGACGTTGATTCGGTTAGAAGGCATTATCTAGATTGCTTATTGGCGCTTTAGTTTTGGCGAGCAGAAGTGGAAAAAATCTGAAACGAGTTATATTTGTTTGTTTTTTAATATCCACAGATTACTATAGTATTTATGTTACCGTATGGTTTTCACAAAAAAACGGGTAAACTGATTTGGATGAAATTTAGCATACAGATTACTTACACTACCGATATTAGCATAGGTATATTGTTACATCTCAAAATTTATGATTTTTAGCGAAAAGCAAGTATTTTGCGAGTGAAACCGTAGGACAAGATAGACGACCAAAGTTTAATTTAGTTATGTATTAGCCAACCTACTTTTAGATGACTATTTCTTTAATCTACCTACATATTCATCACTCCTCTTTTCAAATAGAGACGCGTGATTTAGCATGCATAACCTATAAAACAGTTAATAAAATGAAAGCTGAAAAAGATCGACCGCGGGCGCTAATGGCTATTAAAAATACAGTTTTCTCTTTGCGACTACGGCCTCTATTATTCAAAATATTTTAATGGACACTTTAACGTTATAAACCAACGGTAAATAGGCTATACTTGCAGGTAAATTTATTAAATGCTCGGCATTTGACAAGCTTTTAGGTTTTATTCTGAAAATTTTAAATAACTTAAGTGAGTAATTTGATTTTCATTTGGTGGCATTTAATTTGTTCTAAAGATTGTTGTAAAACCCAATGAAAATTATTCTAATCATACGTTAGTCATAATAGATAGATAGAAAAATAGATAGAGAACTCTTTATTGTTCCACAAATGAAATATAAAAATATCAAGAAAAACTTATAAACTAGTGTTAGTGTAGTGTAGTGTTACAATGGGCGGTCTTATCGCTGAAAGCGATATCTTCCAGGCAACCTTTGGATGGACAGTATCAAATGCAAAAGAGTAGACGGTGGTGTATGACAATTTAAAATAAATCTAATAACAATAATTAAAAAATACATATACTTAATTTTTAGCAATAAATATACCTACATCCTAATACTTATATAATTATAATATATAAACATCAAGGATTTTTTTGCAACAATATTTAATTAAACGCCCTCTATACAATCATCACGTAAACCAATTGGTATGATTGGATGAATGTAGAAACTTCGGATCTTAAATCGATACTCGTTCTGTACTCTGCATAAATACTTTGAAAGCTTTCCAGCAGATGGCGCTGTCACACAATAAATATAATACATCGCTTTATTGCCCTCTTGCATTTCTGAAAAACAATTCTATTTTGGAGTTTTGGCGGGAAAACGAAAAAGATCGTGTCACCGCATTGTATTATTTTCCAAAAATTGTGTTATTTTCAGTGTTAGTGCATAAAATTGGTGGCATTTTATTCGTTAAGTGCTGGATTACAGGCATGAGTGTGGGAAAGTGGTATAGTGATGGTGAAACGTATCTTTTCGTGTTGTTTCCAAAACTCCATAGAAGCTTCTGGTAAAGTTGCCACCACTTTACTAGGAGTATGACTTGACTAGATTAGACTATGACTTGACTTGATAACTTGGACTGTGACTTGACTTGACTTGACATACATATATATTACTTAACTCGAAAAATTATCAATTACTTGACACTGGCTAAATACACAAAAGTGTGGAGCCATACCAAAACAAACAAAAAAAATTCTATTTCAAATTCTTTGTAGCATTTGATTATGATTTGATTTTTTTTATTCTAGGGAGTTTAATTAACTAAATCAAACCGAAATGACGAAAGTTCAATGTTATGAAATTTTAAGTACCTTGCCTGTTGCTACATTTCCTAATTTCAGTTTTCTATTTTGTAATTTTCATTAAGAACATATTAATTTTCTTCTTGCACTGTGTGAATTATGGTTACTTTTGTAGTATATTTGATTAAGACATCTCAATTGTAAATATTGTAAAATTTACTAATTTTTTTTTCAACATAACAACACACTACAACGCACAACAATGTAAAGTTTATTGTAGCTTCTTCTTCACAGGTGTAAACTTCGGGTCAGAGTATTCTGTTTTGCGTTGTGCCGGAGTGCTTGCACCAGTAGTGGGAAATAGAACTTATCTGTCTTTCAGACACTGCAACGGTTATGAGCGGCCGTAACGTGTAACATCAAGCGAACGACATGACGCCGTGGATCGTCACGTTACGGAATCCCCCAAAACCCCAAAATTAAACTGGCGTTTCTAAACTAAAATAAAAATCCATCAGTTACATTGTAATAATCACCTACAAATTCAATCTATTCCTAATAAAACTCAACGAGAGCCACTGAGTTCGAAAGCGAGCAGTTCCTATAAACCAAGATATTTCTCACGTGTCACATTAAATCTGAACTTTATGTTATTGATGTTAAAGTTCAAAATGACTGTAAAATAAAGTTAGGAGAGCTTTACAGTTGCGGCAGGCGTACGTCGCAGCCAGTCACCTTATTTGGATCGAGTCCAGACCCGACAAACTTTTATGATATTTCAATGTGGTTTAACCGAAAGAATTGCATTTGATATCGCTTAGAGAATTTTTTCATTACCCTGGTAGTGGTAGCTTTGTTGCAGTAAAGTTGTTGGAAGTCATTGTTTTGTTTAGTATAAAAAAAAAAAAAAATTAGATGTAGGAACTATGCACTAACATGCTTTTAAGCAAATAATTTAACAAAACTGAAATTTCCAATTTCTATCTGAGGGACTTTAACATCAAGTTTTCACTAAATTAATATGAAACCTATCCAAGGTTGAAATAATAAAAAAAGAATCATTAAAAAAAGAATCATTAAAATAGGTTTCTAAATGGCGGAGATATTGTGTTCGATTAAAACCCGACTCGGCTAGTTTTAACATAAAATAAACTTTTGTAACAATGAATGATCTACTCGTATATTCAACACTTTTTCTTCATATTATTAATTAAAATCCTAATCTATCTAATATAATCCTAATCACTAATTAAAATCCTATGAAACGTAGATGTAACAATTACTTTTTTTCTTTTTGGCTCTGTGCAGATCAAATTAAATGAAAACACTGAATTTTAATATCTAAACGGTTATTAGGTACTTCTACATAAATAAATAAAAAAACTAGCAAGAATTATATTATGTCCAAAGGCTAAAAGTAAACTTCAGTCCCATCAAAATCTACTTAATTAGGTACCACTTTTATCTAGAATTCTCGATAATATTTGTTAATTAGAATTGGTACTAATGTACATGTCTTTTTTATTCATGTATTTTGTCAGCCATGCATTAGTTCAGCGTTAGACATAGATAATAAATAAATAATAAATAATAATTAATAAATATTTATGGACATTTCACAAAGCGCCATCTAGTCTAAAACTAAGCAAAGCTTGTACTATGGGAACAAGATAACTGATACAATACTTAGATACTTTTTGTTTGTAAATACATACATAGAATATAATATAATACCCAAACACAGAACAAACACCTATATTCATCACACAAATGTTTGTTCTGGGTGAGAATCAAACCCACAACCTCAGTTCAGAAGGCAGAGCAACTACCAACTGAGCTATCAGGCCAGTCAAACAGATCTTTCACACAATCTACGCTATGCCCGCAAGTATTTTGTTATTTTTCTTATAATGTTGCCCATAAGTCTCACCCATAGAATGCCACTCAGATAGGCTTTTTAAAAAAATAGTGAGTCATTTTCCGTCATAACTGTGTGAGAAAAATAACGTCAAGATTAAACTTATTTCATTCGAAATATACATCTATAAGTTTGCGTTTTAAAACTATGCTAAATTTTAAAAAGAATGAAATGTTTCTTATTTTTTTATTATTCTGCCACAATTTTGAAAAAGCAGTCAATAATTCGTAAGATATACATAAAGGAAATAATACGTGGTTCTTATCTTAAGGGATTTGTACAAGATAAGACAGACTAAATAAAACTTGGATAAATAAGTCATACATACATAATACAATGATAATTGAAGCTTTGAACCTATACAGGTTTTGGCGGGTCTAAGGTGGTTGGCTTTTAACGATAAAGTTACATATATAAGACTACAGAATAACACCTTTTGTAAAACATTGTAATCCTTGTAAAACTGTATTATTAAGTGTTTGCAATAAAAGTCTATCTATGTATCTATCTATACTTAGAGAAACGAGATTTCCACAAAATAGCAACTAACACTCATTGTTTTCACATTTACTCCATCTTATTATCACTTCATTCATTTTAATTAAGACCAGAGGATGCATCTTGTATCGTAAATTTTAATCGTGATAAGACTCTTTCGGCCACCAAAAGAATCTGCGTAACTAAGTAGTCGTAAACGTCTAAGCTACAAGACACGGTAATCGAACGCGGCTCCATTTGCATACAGATTCCATGCAATCTCGTATATTAGGTAGGTAGCTATATAATTACAAAAAAAGACGGTAACGAAAGTATATTCGTCTGCCTTGGAACGTCCTTCGACGGAATACGCGCAGGGGTCACTGCACTTTGAATTCAGAAATTCCAAATGATTCCGTTTAGGGAAATTTCGGGCAAGGATCTGGTCCTGCTTGGCAATGGAATGTATCGTTATGGTTGTAAATTATTTCGTGCGAGAAAGAAGTCACTGGAGAAATAAGGCGGTGCGCACTGCAGCACTGGCAGATCGCAGTGCGTCGGCCAAAACGGCGCCGGCCACTTGGCAAGGCACTCGGTCAACGTCCCTCGCCTCCATAAAAGCCTCCGCAGCTTGAGCCAAAACAATTTCACCAAATTTCTTGCCAACGCCCTAACACGCATGGTTTTACGATCCTTCCGTTCCTCTCTCCGGGACTCGTTTATTTTGGTCTTGTGATATTTTTATTGAAATTCGTGGCGCCTCGGTATTTATTTACCATGTTATCAGATCAAATATTGCCCTCCGCATCCCGATGTTTATTGCTCGAGTGCGGGTTTGGGCGCCATAAGCTGCCCGCCCAATTTATTTACAGTGAAGAATTTTGATTGCATTTGCGGACCCTACTTAACCTGCCCTAATTAATCTTTAGAATCATGAGCGATCTAAATGGTGTTAATTTATTATAGCGTCTTATAATTTAAACGATTTAATTAGGAGATTACTTTTTATTTTTAACGGATTATTACAAAGGATTTTTTTTTCAAATAGGTACTTATTATCAAAAATATTATCTTTAAACTTCATTCGAACTAGTAAATGTTGACGACACAGTTGATATATCCCATTACATATATAGTTTTTTATTGTTTTGATTTCTGTCTTTATAGAAATTTCATGTTTGGGTTTAGTTAATAGACGAGCAAAACAAATGTTTTCTATAAAATAACTGTATTCTTTGAAACAGGTTGAAATATTACAAAAAGCATGTTGCTAAAATTTGAAAAACTAATCAGTTGCTTATTTTATATATCTTATTTCTAAACTACAAAAAATTATCAAATCATTCCACGAAGAGCACCACGATGGTCTCTTACAAAAATCTTATCATTACAAATACTAGACCTACATTAGTTCTAGACCTTACCTTTTTTTAACTTTAATTTCAATTTTAGCAAAAATACAAAAGATTAGCAAGGAAAACCACAAACGTAGAATATTTTTTTACATATTATTAAAACTTTTTGCGATAAACAGTAACGATAAACTTATCGGCATCTGATTTTTGGGATTTTTTATTCGAACCTTCATAAAACTCTTTATTATCGCAAGTCCTAAAATACGTAACTTAGTGTAAACTGTCAGTGTAAAAGATTATTTGGTTGAATTTGATTTTACTGGCTTTAAGCGTTTTATATGTAAGTACTTAAATCATTAAAATTTTAGAGTTTATTTTAATAACGTGGGTATCATCTAATCATTCGGTATTGATAATTTTACTGACATGATTAAACTGATATTTTATGAGTAAAACTTTTGTTATTTTTAATGGTTTGTGTGTAATATCTGACCGTTATTATTTTTCTGTTTACAGCGAACGCTTTCTTAGATTTGCATCCTATAGCGTCATATTAACATTGTTACATCTTCAGCTAGGGTCCCTACTTTGTTCTTCTAGAGCACCATTGCCTATCGAAAACCTTTCTACCCAATAGTAGTTGCTTCTGCTTCTGTTGATTCTTCTATTATTAGTGTAATTTGTTTCATTATTTCATCAGCCTACGAAGCTGTATCTTTAGAATCAGAATCTGCTAATAGCAATTGTATTCTACGTCTTGGTATCTACCGCAATGCCATTTTCGGCATGACTTATTGTCTGCTTATTATATGGATAGCCATAATACTAGCTATTTTTTCTCTTTCTATGTTCCAGTCACTTCCATGTTCAACCATAATGTATTTAACAATGCAGAACGAAAATGTCATAGTAGATTCAGCGGTTCACTTTAAGTCACTCAAATATTTGAAACAGAAAAAAAGATAACTCCTTATTACCTACATCTTGATTAAAAATGGAACAGCATTTTGTACGAATCAGCTATGTCAACCATGTGCAGCTGGATACTTGGCTTAACTTTGTTAAAATTGTAGTACTTTTGTACTCTTTCCAAGAAGTAGTTTTCTATATTTGCGAAGTTTTAAGTAACCGGTTCAATATCGGTTAGGTCCATAATATATACCTATTAAGCAGATGGTTGCAGAAAATGTTAAATAATAGGTTTTTAAAGTTTTTAATTATTAGTTTTAATTTTGCTGATTTTCCATGACACCTTCACTTTTGCAATGTTCATGAAATATAAAAAAGAAAATAAAAAAATAAAAATCAGTTTACAGCATTTTAAATTTATTATCACATTTTCCATAAATAATTATCTAAAATTTAAGAAACTAAGATCTTATTTCTAAAACATAAATTAAAAGTTTTCTTACAGGACATTCTTTAAAATAGCATCATACAAAACTTACTTATATACAATTGTACTAAGCAACACTAACAGAAACTTCAAGATCTACGTTCACAACACAAACTTTGAGATGAGATTGATGAATGCATATCGCCTAATTTAAATTGTAATAATTCGTCCAATACCAAATTGAAATGTCATAATCGTGATCGACTATAGGTTCGTGACTCAATTGGAAAGAATAGCCATTATATAAAACAGTCAGTTGAATTATTGAATGTTATTAAAGACGTAAAGAGATATTGCCTACTTAATGAAAATACTGATTTTTTCGGAGACGGTAATGATTACGGAGTTGGCTTCAGTTCACCTTCTCCAATGTCCATTTGCCAGAGTATTTGGTCTCTAGTCGTCGGACTCTGGGAAGGAAACCGTTTTCGTCAGCGGTGTAGTCAACCCTGTACATGAAGCCGTCAGGTCCAATGTACTCGTAGAATCCTTGTGAAGCAATACCTTCTTCATCAGTGTTAGGGTTCTTCAGAACAGCTTTTTCTTCAGCACGAATCTTGTTTTCGGTCTCGAAACTGCAATTAATGTTTTATTGTTAATTCATTTTTTTACATTATTCAAGTTATAATCATCAAGGTCTGGCGAGTTGATATACGTTGATTTGTCTTTAGTATAGCTAATTTAAAATTAAATGCATAGTTTAGAGTTTTGGTATCAAATTACAGTTGATATCAAAATATGATTAGTTTCTTCCGGACATGATCATGAATACGTTATTATTTTATAAATTAATCACTATAATGCGTAAATCGGATTACGTTTCACAAATTTTAATTATGCTATCCTGAACCATAGTTGAGTATTGATTCTCTTTAGGTAGCTTTTAATAATGCAACAGGTTATAAAGAATGTCAATTCAGATGTCGTAAGTGATTATAAATAGTTTTGAACTCTGACCCATTCAAGCACCAATGTAGTGTCAGTCAAGGGTATCTTTTTGTTGCAAAATTGATCTGTTTTTGTGTTATCAAGGGCTTCATTTGTGTGCATTTCAATGTTTGTATGATGACTTAGCGCGGAAGTATTCACTTGTTTCTTTAACAGTGATATTATTTTAAGATGCATTAAATTGTAAGTTCCGCCTTTAGAATTTAATGAATAAAAATAATATATCTACCACACAAAACTGATGCAAAATTTATCGTTGTAATTTATATGGATGACATTTTTATTTGCGCATTTGCTGATCGCCGTTACACGATGCCTTCCCCAGGGCGTTATTGTAACATTTTGATCGAATCCATTTATCTCGAGCTTTTAACTTTAGACTTTCATTGTCCTTTATAATTGCGTCTTTACAAAGACTACTAGAATATGTAAATTTTTGATAAGCTTGACATTATAAGCAAGGTTAGAATCTGCTTATGAGACGGGAAGTTAATAAATTTTACTGATTACGGTTGTGTTAATTTTTTCATTTACACGGTAACATTCCTTAGAGTCATAAATCAGTTTCATTTTTGTTATCATCTCAATTAGACGCTGACTTTAACTATAATTTTAATTGCAGCGTTACTTTTCTTATTATGTTCCGTAATTTGGTAATCTCATATTTGCAGTAAGTAAATGAATTTGTGGTTTTAAATTAACAGTAATAATAATATTTTTTTATTTATTTTATTTAATGCCCAACGATCACATGTATAGATCCTGGACCCTAACTAGGATTCCATGTCTAGGGAACCAGGAACTAAGAGAACCATGTTCCCACAATACCTAGACTCAGAACAAGTATTTGCGTTTTTTCTGTGCACAAATACTAGTCCTGCCGTGGGAATCGAACCCACCACTTCCAGATTATGAACCGACCTGCTCAACCACCACACCACAGACGCTGTAATTTTTTTTTTTTTAATACTCACTCGAAATCGTATTTGTCTTCTTTGTAGTTGTGTTTCTGTCTGATGATCTTGATCCCATTGTTCTTGTAGTAGCCATTCTTGTAATAGGGTATATCTTTAGGTGGAGTCAGGACTAGCCTGTACTGATCTACTGTGGCTGCCTCTTCGTAAGGTTCGTAGTCATGAGCGTAAGGTCCGTAACCTCCATCATAAGGGTTGTCAGTGTGGATGTAAGGGTTGGGAATGTGGATGTATTTCCCTTCATCGGTAGGGATGTATCTGTACAAAAAACATTTTTGGGTTAGAAAATTTTGTTTTTAGCATTATATAACCTAGTTAAATTTTAAATATATTTTTGATTTGATTTGATTGAAAATTGCAGTAAAAATAATGAATTATTATATATCATGTAAAGATATTATCACTTCTCCTCAACTGATATATACTGATGACAATATTGTCGTTGACTGTTATCGTCTTGGTTAATTTTCTTGTCTGTTTATTTATGCAATGGAGCAGCATTCCTATGCTGGTTTCCCATACATGTTAGCAAATATATTGACATTTACTTACTTGCCCGAGTCACCATATTTGTATGGGTGCCATACGCCGTCTTCAAGGGGGATGCCAGCCACGGCGACGAAGCAGAAAGCAATCAGGTACTGTAATAATAAAATTTTTATGTAAAAAAAATTACTCAAAAAAAAAAAAAAAAATAAAAAAAAAAATAAAAAAAAAATATATATATATATATATTGTATTAAAGACTACTAAGCCTACCTGTACGGAATTCATTCTAAAACACTTTTCACGATTTTTTCTTCACAAAAATTTTAATTCCCGCCGTTAGAATTCTTCAGGGCACTTCACTGCAACGGTTCACGATTTAATGCGGAAATCAATATTCACGGTCACACTTCTATCCGTGTGCACTCCTTAGAGAACTTCAAATCGTTGTGATGATTGTGAAATCAGCGCTTCGCTTTTATACATTTGCAACATCAACTTTGCAGGATCACAAACACAAGCGAGCTTGTGCGTCACACGTACGCGTCACACACACGCGGGGAGCTTTACGCATTTTTTTATCATCATCGCATACCATTGTTGGGGCGACTTACTTTATTGGGGTATCAGTGTCATACGAAAATTATCGTCGAACTGGCGCGTCTAAAAGGAACACTAATTGCATGTACACCAAAATTTCTTTTGACAAATAAGTCCATCAAAAATATTTATTACACCATCTCCAGGGGTGTTGATGACACTTTTTCGAATCACAAAGAAAATGGCTTCAATTTATGTGATTCACCTTTGAGTGGCGACGAATATGTTGTAACCCTGCCTTATTTGCAAAGTTGTGAAGTTACAATATAACAATAAAATATTGTTTTTCTCATTGCTTTTGATGCTTTTGTGAACTATAGGCCATTAATGTAAATAAAACAAGCTTAAATGACGGTGCAATGATGTTTTTAATATCATATTTTATATAATCGCCAAACAAAACAAAGTTTAGGGGCAAAATGACAACAGCGGAATGTGGTTTTGTCCTTGTACATCTGCTCTTGTTTTGACATTAAAATATTCAAGATTTCAGTATCAGGTAGGTATCAAGTCTTCGACGTAATCGTTGTTTATGTTATCTAGTTTTCTTCCTTATTGCTGTTCACAATGATTTGTATAATTTTTATAATATGCAATCCCAAATATAAATGTTTCGAAAATTTGAGTGCACATAATTTTTTTATTGTTCGGCTAAGAATAAGACAATTTAGATGCCAACAGGTCAAATCGGCATAAACATGATTGATATCAGATATAAATACATAATTATACTAAAATTAATGTCAGGGTAATGTTTTGATTTAACAATACGTTTCTAATATTTATACCAAATTTATTTAGAAATTGTGTATATACTCATAATTCCATTAAAACTTATGATATCATCATTGATTTAAAATACCAATAAAAGAACGAAATGAAGTGTATTAAAATAGCATTAACCTAATGTGTGAACAATATATAAACAGTTATAAATCATTTCACTGCATTCCCAATTGATAGCGTAATAAAAATTTCACCGTATATCATTTTATTTATTGCATAAACAAGAGAACTCATGCCAATCGGTTTTCTTAAGTTCGAGTCTATCTAACGTATTCAGTCAGAGTATTCCTATTCAGTCAAAATTCGGAATTACCATCCTTTCTACCGGATTCCATTTGATTATCACAATGACAAATTCTCAGCCATAAATTCTACTGCATAATGTTCAAATATTTTAAAAAATATAAAGTGATAGGCAAGTTCGTAAATCATACGGTATTCTTCAAGGCCATAAAGATCGACAGTTTTTATAGCTCTTTGATTTACTTTCTTGTTAAGAATATTGTTCTCGAGATTGGTGAATCATCTACAGGTACATGATCTTTATACATTTTGGTATTTGTGGTGTCAATGAACTGAACATTTTTATAAGTCACAGATGCACTTACCATTAGCTAGCGTATTAAGCAGATTAACATCATAAAATGTTCATAGAATAAAATGTCCCATTTGATGTAAGTTATTTGTCTTGCATTCATTTAAGATACTTTAAAAACATGTAATTAGCTATAGCGTAAAATTTGCGCAAAAATGGATCACGTGACATTAAATTACGAAGTGTATTTTAGTTTGAGTCATTAATATATTATATTCTAAGTGGTGTTTTTCTAATTTATAGCTTCGATTTTATTTATTTTGTTGGCTACCGTGCATCGTGTTTCAAATTCTCATCGAGAACGAGCCGGATCCGAGAAACCAACTCAGTCAACTTATCTTCCGTCCATCTTGTTCATATACTAAAACCAATATGAACGATAAGGACTTACAAAGAACCAAATCAGCGAGAAACGTGGCCTGAGCCGCACCGTAACGGCTGCTTCATTATTCTAAAACATTCATTAATTCAAATGTGTCTACGGATCCGGCTAATAACATAAAAATGTGATACAAATATTGACGTTTTTGTCGAATTAAAATTCGTCAATGTGTTTATTTGTCGCAGAAATTCTAAGTAGCTATAATAATCGACATTCTTGGGAAAATTTTATCAGGTGGCGCCGGTGACGTTTTGCTGTTCGGCGCCGTCTGCCGGCGGGTCACAGGTTGTCACCTCTGAATTAGATGGATTAATAATCATTTATGAGAAGTGTTTGTTGAGCGTGGTACTTGGAATTGATAACAGCATCCAGTATGCGGTGCTGTTTTGGTCAAATGTGACTCAAACTGATTTGTGTAGACCATTTTGCATTTAAAACAGATTTACCTGAAGCAGGAACTTTGAAGTCTGTGTCATCTAATAGAGTGAGTAAATTATATAGAAAAGTGATATACGTAAGCAAATGCCTTGATATTAAGTTTTATTCGGTTAATGATGTAAATTCAATCTACGAAATTTTGTAATTTTCTTAGTATATTCAAGGAAAATTATTTGTATGTTCCTGTTTTAATTATTGGAACGTAGGTATATAGAGTTAGACTTGAATATTATTACCTAAATTTTATTTCATCATTAGTTTTGTGAAATCTGTAACACAAAACTGCTTTAGTATTTTAGTATTGGATTTTAATTAAGTTTGTGAACGAGCAATGATCATTTTATTACGACAATAACTTTATTGGTATTATGAAATCAAGTCGAGAGTTTCACCAAATTGTGACTTCTAATTATATACCAAATTATTTATATTAGAACTGCATCAGTATTTTTGTCTTGGATTTTAATTAAGTTTTTGAATGCACAATAATTAAGACCAATACATTATTGGTGTTATGAAATCAATTCCAAAATTTCACCGAATTTTTTTCACTAATTATGTATATACCAAACTATTTAACTTTCAGTTATTTAACTATTAACCTTTGCTAACTCGTTAACCAAAGAATTATCCGGTTATTAAAAAATCAGCCTTATTAAAAATAAATTGCAATATTATGATAGTTCACTCAAATATAAGTACAATGTAAATTGAATTCGCTTGTACAAAATTAAATATAAATTAAAAAAAATCATACGTCATTTATCCTATATAATTGTATTAAAATAAAAAAATAGATTTTTTGCATATTTTATTGATGCCTCATCTCTGGCTCTATATAAAAGCTTAATTGAAATGTATTATATTAGTATTAATTATGTTTTATGATATTATTATTTAATTACTAGCAAATAAGTCATTAAATTTATTAATGTATTTTTTAATTAATTAATTGTTATGTTAATCTATTTTAAGATTTGCGTTTACGTATACTAAAATTATAAAATAAGATTAAGACAATGACAACTGTTAGCTTTTTACCTATATATATTTAATTTTACGAGATATTATTATTGTATCTGAAGCAGGTTAGCCTCTGTGGCGTGATGATTGAGCAGGTCGGCTCAAAACCCAGAGGTAGTAAGCTCGATTCCCGCTACAGAACAAGCGCAAATACTTATTGTGTTGTGTGATCATGGTCCTGGTATTTCTTAGGTCCCTAGAGACAAGGAATCCTAGTTAAGGTCCTGGGTACATGTATGTGATCGTTGGGCATTATTAATAATAATAATAATAACAAGCAGATTAGTACAGTTCAATAAATATTGCAATTATTCTTTTAAAAAAACTATTTTCTATAACTTTTAATGTTTTAGCCTATGATGCTACAATTTACCCAAAAATTAATTTAGTTTTTATATTTTAACATAAAAGTATTGTATGCAATATTTTTAGCTGTAAATGATATTTATGTGAATCATAGTATGTTAATAAATTTGTGAACTATTGTGTATTTTGGAATTGTCAACTATTGAAAATAATGTCACATGTGTATGCGGGACAAAACTGTTTAAATAACGCATTTATCCAATTAATGAAGAATTTAAATCCCCCTGTAATACTTTAGAATGAGCCTTCAAAAAATTTGTAACTTAATTTTATTAATAAATTTGATTGCACCCAAATTCTTTTAGTTTTCTTGCATTTTTGCGTATCAATAAAAGGTAAAATACCTTAAAAAGCGGCGGCTAATAAAATGTTTTGTGGCTGATCGGCACCTACTGAGTCACTATGAATAATCTTCTACATTTAGGTACCTGACTCGTATTGTATGGAAAAATAATAATTTTAATATGGAATTTTAACAAATAAAGTAAATTCGTAATTGGATGTAAGTTCTAGTATTAAGCGAAACTATATCTTACCATAAGATCTGTGGATTTTGCGTAATAAATAAAAAAAAAGAAACGGATTGTACGAATTGGTTTAAGAATCAATATAAGATAGTTTTAGATTAGAGGAAAATCGAATAAACCAATAGGCAGTAAATGATAGGTTTTTCATTCAACTGATAAAATGCCCATAATGATATTATTTATAAATGTATTGCTTTGTGTCTTTCGATTAGATCATGAAAGATTTTGCAAGAGATCGGACCGAGTTTAAATATGATTAAATCTAATCTTAATGAACGTTGATCGTTCGTTCTCAGCAGATACTAATACTGATGCAAAATAAATCATTATTGTTTTGTCATTGCATTTTTTTGTCAAAATTCTCATGAAATAACGTAGTTGAAAAATTAGCTCGCGAAAGTTCGTAGCCGTAGGCGACACGCGTAGCGTGTCTACGTGATGCTACAGTTTCTTAAACTAATAGTATTGCAGTATTGAGATGTGAATGTATACTACACCATAACACTGCTTTAATACTGCCATTAAAACATCGTTTCTGATGAAAGAATATGAATTTATCTCAATCCCAATATATTCAATACGAGCTTCTGCCCGCAGCCTCGCCCACGGCGTGGCATATGGGAAAATAATACAAACACCCATTTCACCCTCTTTATTTTCGAATTTCGAAAAATCCTTTCTTATCGGATCCCTACGTCATAACATCTACCTGCATGCGAAATTTCAGCCCGATCCGTCCAGTGGTTTGGGCTGTACGTTGATAGATCACTATGTCAGTCAGTCAGTCAGTCAGCCACCTTTGAGTTATATATATTTAGATTTTTGATCAACCAGAAGAGCTTTACACTTCACAATAGAAACCTACATTTTATTGTTTGTGAGGCGAAACTATAATTTATCGTGTTCACAAGTTTAAGCCGGACATTTAACTTATGGCTATAGATTATAAAATTAGTCCAAAGAATGTCCGGCGTACGGACTCCCGTACGTTTTTTGATTAATTTTTATGCAAAATGTCAGCATTAGACCAGTTAGTAAAGCGTTTCAAGGTACCATTTCACACACAAGTCAGATTAAAATGTATATAAAAAGCAAATAGGTACTTATTTTGCACTGAATAAAAACTTCAGTAAAGAAATACAATTCGTATTGAATAAATTATCTGCTCCAGGTTAAAAGTTGGTTAATAAACTAATTTTGGTCTCAACTCTCAATAAGCGTTTATTGGCGTCGAAATTTTGATCGGTGATACTTATCCCTTCCAAGAATCACATCAAGTTATTGATAGTATTGATATTTTATGTTAAGATCACAAAGTAACTATCTAATACAAACATACACATATAGATTTGAAGGTGCTAAAAGCAGAAATTGATGTGTGACTATTTGACTAATGTCTTTTACTAAAAATACTGGTTAACAGGCTTTAAATTTCTTATGCAGCCGGTGAAAGCCCATCATATCATTTTAGTGCAAATTTGCCATAGACGAAAAATAAAAGATAAGGTATTAGAAAATAAATATGCTATTCTGACACATTTTTCATTAATAAAACGTGTTTTGATATAGATCGAAATCAATAAAATTTACGTTCTGTCTTAATAGCAACAAAACGTCTTCCAGACACAGATCTTACATAAGAGTAATTTTTCGCTGGCCTGAGCTTCCAGACCACTTTTAGTGCTACATAGCAGTTTTAAAATAAGTAATTAGGTTATTTATCTACTATTTAAAAAACCAGTGACCATTATTTTCATGAAGTAAGTTTAAACAGAATGTAATAATTGAAAAAAATAAGTATAATCGGTAGATAAACACGGAGAAGTACGCTTTTAAAATTAATCGCCTGTTTTTTTCTCGCAAAACAGATATCGTGTGGAGCTTTCTCACAAAGTTACTATGAAGGCATTGCTTGTGACGTCACATGCTAAAGAAATTATATGTAGATCTACCATAGAGGCATTACAGCTTAGCATTGAGTTACTATGGAGGATTGGTAACTGACGTCATTGCGTGTTTGAGCTATCTTTTTCTTTTCCTGTATTTTAAAATGCCTGTAACATTGTAATTTTTTGAGATATTCAATTTCTGTTTTCACGAATGTTTATTTTTCGAGTATATTATTTATTTATGCAATAATAATATAGTTTAGGCTATTTGACTGCTATATTTTGTGAGAAATTATTATGACTGCACTTAATTAAATCGTAACATAGGCGCTAGCAAATAAACTTTCCAAAAGTCAAAAAAGATTAGTATTGTCTTCGCAATAAAATCTATTTTCAAAACGACAACACCAAGGTCGACTTCTGTTTACATGGAACCAGTTATTTTATTCAACACCTACTGACCGCAAATTTCTATTATAGTTGTGTAGTAGATAGTGGCTGGCGCCAATCATAAAAATAAACGGTTTACTTGACCTTAAAAAGTTAATATAATCAATTAGCGCTTGATGCTTACTATATTATCAATATAACTATTATTTTAACCCGAGGGATGTTAAAAGTATAACCTGTGTATGTGTAAAATAAAATAGCTTGTTTCTTTGGAAGCCCGTGCAATAGAAAGAGGAAAAAGAAAGAAAATTTTCATTCATGGCAAAAAAGATTTAAGAACATCGTGATTGTCAGTTGCCACGAGTCGGACCCAACCCAGCATTGTGCTGGCCATACAACCAGCGCTGGTCTTCCGTTGGGACCGTTCAATAGGCTATTTGACTACTATATTAAACATGAACAAATAAATATTATTTTCAAAATGTATATTTAAGATTTTTTTTGTAAAATCAGTACATACACCACTGAATACGCCTTTAAAGTTTCTGGAAAACAGAGATCGTGTGGAGCTTCCTAAATTGCCTCTCTACTGTTGAAAAAAAAATGCACAAATTTTACACCATCACCTCAGATGGAAGACATCCGCTGCTAAACATAGGTCTCCCCCATAATACGCCACTTCGAAAGCATATAAAGCATACAACCAACATTCAATAATTATTTATTAAGCCACAATCACCACGCCTGGCAGGTGTCTTAGTGATCGCAGTAAATTATAATGAATATCGAGGAGAATGTTGCCGCCCATTCCCTGAATCCTTATCCGGATTGCTCCATCATTTGAAGGGAAATGATCCCTTTTTTAGACTGTAGCCACACGGTAATAATTTTACAGTATAATACAATTTTATTTCTTATTATCACAACAAAGTTCCACATGAGTAGAACTAAACTCCTTACACTGAACTAAACCTGAATTTAATAAAATAATAACAACGCCCAACGATCACATACATATCCTGGACCCTAGCTAGGATTCCCAGTGTAGGAACTACAAGGACCCTGGTCCCACAACACCCAGACTCAGAACAAGTATTTGCGCTTCTTTTCTGTTTACAAATACTTGTCCTGCCACGGGAATCGAACCCGCTGCCTCCTGGTTATGAGCCTACCTGCTCAACCACCATATCACAAAGACTGTCAGTTATTAATTAGTAGGGCTGTTAGTTATAATTTATTTCCAAGTTTCGAATAACAATCATGTATATAATTTCCGTCTTCTCAAATGGACTCCGTTACAATAAAGATCCTGACACCCACCCACAGTGTCTCTCGACAATCCTTAAAATTATAACTTAACTCACATTTCACTCGACAGTATGAGATACTTAAATAACACAATGAAATCAGCGAGATGCGTGCCGGATTTACGCAGTTTTATGGAGATACGATAATGTTTATTTATTTGTGTATCGACAAAGATTGTTCTCAGTGGCAGAACTGTAGTTTCCTGCTCTCTACTTTAATCATTGATATTTAATGTTAAAGAAATAATCGGACTAACAAAGAAGCTTATCTATATATATATATATATTTATATACAAGAAAGTCATGTTTATACATTATTTATAACTCAAAAACGGCAAAACCGATTTGGCTGAAAAATGGTGGGGAGGTAGCTTAAAACCAGGAGATGGACATAAGATACTTTTTATTTTACATTACGCCCTTGTTATAAGAAAACAATATATTGAAGCAGTATAAGAGTTACAAAGTTAATATTTATTTGTATACTTCAATCAGTTAATCAAAACTTTATGCACCAATGATAAGTTATCAATTATAAAAATGAATCAGTCAGATTTATGAGTGATTCAACAATAAATATCGGGACACCTTTTAAATTAAGTTTTATGGTCAACCAAAAGTAATTGATACAAAGCTACCTTCACAAATGGAATTCCCACCCACACAAGAGTATGGGCAATAAAAGTACCTTGATTATATCTTCATATGCAGTTGCTGTTACGACTACCTTATTTAAGTTTGAGCAAATTTGGTGCACATTAAATCCCAGTCCTGCAACGTGATCAATTGTTTTGTTTATAGAAAAAAGTTGCAATTCCAAGAAAAGTTTCACTTTTATATTCGTTATTAGAAAAGTTAGTTAAAAATTGACAGAATCTAGGTATCCATTTACTTTTTTTCTGTGCAAAAATACTTGTCGTGCCGCGGGAACCGAACCCACTGCTTCCTGATTATGAACCAACTTGGTCAACCACTGGATCCACCAAACCAAACCATGGCTGTCAAAATAATAACATTCTGCTAAATTGTTGGTGTAATTTAATACAACCGATTAAATATGTCATAGTATCAAATTAATAAAATTAAATGTCAATAGATAATTTATATTTAGTTGCTTCATCTTGGGGAAATGTGAAATACATATTAATGTAATATTTACATAATTTTAATCATAATATAATTTTTTGTGTTAATTTTATGTTTTACTTAAATATATTTATAAAATAAATACGTCACAATCATGATAGATAGATACACTCTTTATTGAAACACCACATCTTAAATAATTAAAAAAAAGTGAACAAAAAAATATTGAAAAAAAAAAAAAAACTACGGTTGTGCATTGAACATAAAGATATGTTTAAGTATTATTGTCATGTAAATAAAGTTAAACTAAAGTAAGCAAATATAATGGGCTCGGAACCCTAAAAGCAATAGTATTCAATTTCCTTCACATATAGAAGCTTAAACTGCACCTACATTTTTAGTGTGTCTTTATGTACAATTGAAACACACTAAGTACTTGAGAAAGTATAATTTTAATTAGCATTTGCATGTGTAGCTTTTCTTAACCAAATATACCGATTATTTGGTAAATTCAACAAGTATCTTCGCGCCTTTCATTTTAGTTTCTAATTCTTCAGTTTCATTTAGTAAAGCAGTGACTCAAAAATCTCTTTCTCTTTTGTATTTACTAATCCGTAATTACTTTATTAAATGAATGTAATAGGTAAATTTCTTGATCTTTGATTACGTAGAGTTATAACTGCGCTTCATCTAAACCAGATAGATACAAGTGGTTTATAGGTATGATGAATGTCAAACATGGCCTAGAGGGAACCAATATTATATCATTATTAACTATCAACTTTGAAATCAATTTCAAAAACAAATAAGACTTCCTCTCTAAATGTTAACCAAACAATCAATTTACTAAATGAAGCAATCAAAAGGTCATCTGTCAAAAAATAGGTTGATTCCGTAGAATTAGCAAGTTAAAAGTATTGTAATACATGCGCAACTAACGCGACTGCAAAACGTGAGTGACTCACATGTTAAGTGAGTCGTGATCTTTGATGGAGACAATTATGCAAAACAATTGTTTTTTTGTTCTTTTTTACTTTCATTTGGTGGTTGCGACGTTTTATATATTAAAGTTGGGGTTTAGAGGTTGGATGTCATTATCATCATCGTGATCATCACTGCCAAACATAGGCCCCCATAGACCGGCCGGCCGATCGCTACATGCCTCTCGCACCCAAAAGTTACTTCCGCGTCTCTAACCAAGTCGCGGGTCAACCTTGGGTGTGAAATAAGGTAATTTTCTTGGATTCGTAATTCACTTCACTCATTTTAAGTCTTCTGATCTAAAATTGTAATTTTTTGAAATAAAATAAGCCTTTTTGTCAAATGCAACGTGTATGCAATTTTGAAATGCGAAAAATGCAATTTTGGAGTTACACGAGTAATATTATTATTATTCGTGTTTAGTTTTTTCATTTGTTTACACTGATATAGTCGTTATCTATAAACAGTTATAAAATAGTTGTTAATTGATAAAGCGGTTGTTACTAATTGTAGCCCTCTTTTTGGCGCAGGTTGGAACTTTGTTTCTTCGGAAACAAAACCGATTTAAAAGCAGCCTAGCTAATTTAAATTATCATATATAGCATATTGTTGATAAATTATTTATAAAATTTATTATTTTATTTTTGTCACCGAAATGCCAGGGTTTGATGTCACTGATTTTGTAAATGGCTTGCAGTATTCGGATCGTATTAGTGTCACTTTAGATATATTGGTTAAAAATAATCGAAATCTTTAATTAACTGTTTGAATATTGATCATTAATTTACTTAATTAATTTTTTTTTTACAAAGCAAAGGTTTATAATACAAGTACGTCATGGTCTCGAATAGGGATATAGGATATAGTAGGAATCTATAATACTCTACAGTGGTTAATCCGTCGTTGTATTAAACTTATGTATAAATTTTATGTACGTGAACATTTTTATTAAAACATCTTTTTGAGTATTATTCTCTCCATTATTTTAAACAATAAAGCTTCTTTTTTTTTCAATATATCTTTAAATTTTAATATGTATGGAAATCTTAAAATATACGTATAAATACAATAAAACTTAAATCTAGAGTCTCTAGGCTGGGTTCGAGCTATCGGTGGTTATGACTGCAGAGTGAGGAACCTCCTGACACAATACGTGCCTCAAGATAGACCTCAAGACCTTTGTGTGTGTGTGATCCATTGTATATAAGAGGCCAATACGGCAAAAACAAAGCCTTTGGAATATTATAGAGTACAAACTTAAAGAAATTATTTTAATTAAAAGGTTTATCACAGTAATATACAGTTACAATAATATAAATGTTACAATAATTGATAATGGTATAAATGATATAAACAAATAGTATTCCAAATAAAAATAAAGAGAAAAGTAGGATTACAACCCTCTCAAAAGGATTTTTTGAAATTCCACCCTTGAGAACCCTCTCAAGGGTGGAATTTCAAAAAATCCTTTCTTAGCAGATGCCTACGTTATAACATCTACCTGCATGCCAAATTTCAGCCCGATCCGTCCAGTGGTTTCAGTCAGTCAGTCAGTCACCTTTGAGTTATATATATTAAAATTAGGCGAACTTTTAATTTTTTTTACAGATGTAATCCTACTTTTCTCTTTATTTTTATTTGGAATATATTGGATTTCCATACATATTAAAATTTAAAGATATATTGAAAAAAAAGAAGCTTTATTGTTTAAAATAATGGAGAGAATAATACTCAAAAAGATGTTCTAATAAAAATGTTCACGTACATAAAATTTATACATAAGTTTAATACAACGACGAATTGAGAGGGTTCTCAAGGGTGGAATTTCAAAAAATCCTTTCTTAGAAATGGGTGGTTGAATTATTTTCCAATAGGCCACGCCGCGAGCGAAGCTGCGAGCAGAAGCTCGTTGCAAATAAAATTGAATTGGTAAGTAAACAAAAACTTAAATCAACAGCATAAAATGTATCGGTTTTTTTTAAATATTTTCATTTCTTATCATAACAAAGAAAAGGTAGATTTAATTATTTTGATTTCATAATGATTTGGGTTTGCATTCAATGATGGGTCTTTACGTCAACTTAACACGTGCTGTGAAGTTATTGAACTCGGTAAAAACTGCAGTTCAATAAAAACAATATTGCGATGATGCGTAACATAATAGCTTAGAAGATTAAAGCTAGAGTCAGAAGTACTTACATCGATATTTTTTTAACATCATAATTGTGAATATTATTTCCCAATAAAATTAAAACGACTCACCAAAATGAAAAAAAAAACTTGAATGATTTTAACCTTAATACTAATTAAATAACTTTCATAAAAAGCAGCTCTGAAGGGTATGTGTTGCAACTTACTTGAGAGGTCCCCGATCCAACCGTAGTGTGGACATAATGTGGTCACGATAGAAACTGCAAGGCACGAAAATAACCACGAAAAAGGCACTAAACAACTTTACTGACTCCTGGTAAGATTTATTCGTAGCTAAATGCAGAAATAGTGCCAAAAGGTCACCAGAGAAGGTGACACCGGAGTCGTGACACTCATGAAAATGGCATGGAAGAAGATATGATTTTGTCTCAGACTAACCGATAATATGCGTGAAATGAGTTTGGACTATATAATACCACATTATTTCTATATCTTCGGGGTAAGCGTGTTCTAGAATTGAGACCAATATTTTCTAGATGTCTAGTGTAAAGCGCCTTGTAGGTAAATCTATCTGGTGGATAGACAAAGATGAAGAAACATGCTGATGATAACTCTCGAGTAGCAATTGGTTATATACGTCTAATATAATAGGTCTTTACCTATGAAATTGCCGTATTGCAGTACAGACTTTTTCAAAGAAAAAAAAGTTTTGATTGGCTATGAATTCTAAATTCAAATTAATTTTGTTTTAAAAATATGACATTCTATTTACAATATAAGTCTTTTGTTTATTGATTAGCGTTGTATTTTCATTACATTTCAATATTTTTCCTCATAATGGATACTTTGAAATTTCGTGTAATTATGGAATATGAGTTCCGTCGTGGCACCAACGCGGCACAAACGACACGTAACATCAACGACGTTTACGGAGAGAACTGTACAAACGAACGTACAACCCGTTATTGGTTTGCTCGGTTCCGTTCTGGGAATTTTGACTTGAAAAATGGACCTCGTGGTCGTCCGGAAACTTGGTCAACAATGATGAATTAAAGGCGATTGTGGAAGCTGATGAATCTCAATCTACAGCTGAGCTGGCAGCAGCTTTTGATGTTAGCATCAAAACAATATTGGTCCATTTGCGACAGGTTGGCAAGATAAAAAAGCTTGATAGATGGGTGCCCCACGAACTTAACGATCGCCAGCGCAACGTACGCGTCGAGACTTGCCTTGCGCTGCTTAACAGGCACAGAAATGAAGGAATTTTGAACAGAATTGTTACGTGCGACGAAAAATGGATTCTTTTTGACAATCGAAAGCGCTCAGCAAGTTGGTTAGATCCTGGTTCGGTACCAAAGCAATGTGCAAAACGAAAAATGACCCCTAGAAAGGTGATGGTCACAGTTTGGTGGTCTAGTGCTGGTGTGATTCATCATAGCTTTTTACAAAACGGCGAGAGCATTACTGCAGATGTGTACATTGAAGAACTGACCACAATGATGGCGAAACTCGCACGTCTGCAACCAGCTTTGGTCAATCGGTCGTCTCCACTGCTACTTCACGACAACGCGCGACCCCATACTGCACAACAGACCGTCTCTAAGCTGCATGAGTTGGGTTTGGAAGCCCTCCCTCATCCGCCATACTCACCAGATCTTGCGCCTACCGACTATTACATTTTCCAAAATTTGGACAACTTTTTAGCGGGAAAAAAATTCAATTCCCGAGAGGCAGTACAAAACGCCTTTGAAGAGTTTGTTGTCTCTCGTCCTGCTGATTTTTTCAAGAAGGGCATCCATAAACTGCCACAGCGTTGGCAAAGATGCATTGATTGCAGGGGTGATTACTTTGAATAAAAGAAATAAATAAGTTCGAAAAAAAAATACTTTAACTTTTTTCAAACAAAACGGCAATTTCATAGGTAAAGACCTAACAACACGCTATTTGAGTACAAGATGAATTGGCGGTCATATCTTAATCATATAAACAAAAAAAGGGATTTTACATATTTACACATCTTGCTCTTGATACGCTTGAGTATAATAATTTTTAGGTAAGTACTATAGACGAAATGGTATGATTTTACCATGTTGGTATTATTTTAGTTGTTTTCTTTATTTTATAGCTCAATGCGCTCCATCTATCTTGTTCTTTCAGTCTGAGCATATTATTACTTAATAGGTTGCAGCTCTGACTTTTGAATGCGCTTCCGTGTGGTGCCACAGCAGTAAAAAAAAAAAACATAAGCCACCTGCTAGTGGCTGCCAACTTATCTGAGAGTTTTATATAAAAGTATTGAGAGGTTTGGAAATTAGGTATGCAATCTATACGAGTTATTAGTTATATTAGCGACATGAATATAAAACTTACAAAATAAATAATGATTGCAAAAATATTAAAATATGTAGAATTCTGTTGTGAAACTATTGTTAAAATATATGATATTTGCGCAATAAAAATACAGTAACAAATATGTAAGCTGAAGTGTAAATAAGAGTCAAAGCTTATGCAACTGACAACTCTAGAAGTTTTAACTTTTCCGAAACCAAGTACCACATAAGATACCCATTTTTTTTGGTAAAACCGATTACTAACATCAAATTGCTATGAAAAGCTCTGAGTGCTCTACAAAAAGTCGATTCGGGTATTCCCTTGGAACATACATTTTCGACAGAAAGTCAGATTGTCAATTCAAATAAAGAATTCTGGACAACTTTTCTTAAATTCCGAACCTGAGATCTGGATTTCCGTTTTGGAGTGCATTGCCTTATCTCAGGACCAAAATACTGCAATGGAATGCGACCTTCTCGCCGTCATTACTCGAGATTTTGGCTCCGCATATTGCACCAAATTTGCTCCTTTTTTATATGCATATATTGTGAAAAGAAATGCACTAAGTTACTTGTTTGACCACACATTTTATTAAACTCGCTCACGTTTTTCCACCAATCAGCTGTGTTCTCACGAGATCTTTTTATTTTCCGAGATAGTAAATAATCACCATACCACCAAACCATACCATTAGTTATAGTATCAATACAAAATTTCATTCATATCGGTTAGACGAAATTAAGCCGCTCTGCCCTTTTGGAAAACTATACTAACAGATAACGTTCAACTGTTATATATTAATCCAAGAAATGCAAAACAAACTTAATGCAAAACGTCAGCATTTAACTGATTAATGGGGAAGTTCATTGCGCCAGCACTCCGTGCTTTACAAAGCTACAAGTAGAGGCCAACCCATCTTATATTATATCAATAGTAATAATAATATAGGCAGTTGTCTAGGGCAAACTTTTAGCGCTGTGCGAGCTAAACTACTCTTTATTGCTTTGTATCAAGAGCCGGTATTTATTTAATCGATTTTACGGTGTGAATCTTCTATACCTGCAAAATTAATTCTATAGCACTAGTCTAATTAGTATTAACTATTACCTGTTCGTTATACATATGAATTTGATTGAAGGTTTTTTTTGTCTATTAGGTATATTTTCATAACTTAATTAATATTAATTTTGATATAGAAAAGGACATACAATGCTGTTTATCGCGATTGACTATCTGTAGTCCACGTGTGGAGATGTAGGCAGCATGTATTATACATAATATCTCATAATTATACAAATCGTCCTGTTGGCCTTCCCGGACAACATCGGGTCGCTAAACTGATATATACCTCATACATAAATGGCTACTGTTCGGCCTAGTTACAGAAAAAGAGTCTATGCACTAACTATTCGATCTTATACAAAAACAGTGTCAAACTCGACGGGGACAATTTATTTAATGTGTTGGAAATACCGACTATACAAGCAGGTAAACTCCAATGGGAATTTGACTCGGAAACAAAAAACAATCAAAATCTTTTACTAACTTCCATTGCTAACGATAAAGTTTTCAATATATCATATTGTCTTGTTAACGGTAATATAAATCCACCGCTTTAGTTCCGACTCTTTGAACTAGACAAATCGTGCGTATACATCTAATATGCGGTTACCATTTCGTCTATCAATAAGTAATTCATAGAACCGACAATATGGATTCATCCCGACATAAACGATTGTCGAGGTCAACGCTTTCAATACACTTATTTACAAATATCTTCCTGTATACTGACTAAGCTCTCAATGTTATACGATCAGTATCAAATTGTTCAACAATAAATGACCTCTCAACGGAATTCTTGCTACTGTTAAGGTATTTACTTTATTAACTGATAGATTCATCATGAGTATTCATTACGCGTGTTATTAAATTTATTAGCATTTTTACGTCAATGGTTCTAAGTTGTACATATTTTTAGATTTTCGTCATTAATTAAGGGCACAGCCAATAGCACGTTTACGATACATTTATACGTTTTTTAACTGATTTGTTATTTAAATTAGCTTAATCGTGTGCGTTTTAGCAAACGCTACATATTATATTATATATGGTCTGTAATCTGATCTTACATAAATTAATAAAGATAGATATAAATTATAAAATAATGTCATTTGATATTGGAACAACATTCCTAAATCAAGGTGCTACCTACATTTTGTTAAATAAATGGTTATTATGCAATCAAACATAGTGAGTATTAAAATTAAAAAGTTATGTGTTCATGTACGTGTCAAGTTGATTCAGTTTTGTACATAGAAAGGTAACTAATATAGGCTACGTATAACTAAAATTAATAAAACTCTCACGAGAAAACAAGTGACAACTACAGATTTAAGTTTAACATAAAAACCAACCAAGTGAAATTCGAACGCACGCACTGAGGGTTCCATACAAAAATGATAATAAAATCACTCTCTATTTTATTAAATAGTGTTTGAAAACCTTTATCGTAAGTTCAACCCGCACTTGGTTTGCTTTTAGTATATGTGTACTACAGGGTATGAGTTATTATCATACCAAGTTTGAGTTTAGCATATACCGTTTTCGAAACATGAAAAATAAAAAACATGCTTGAGATAAATTTAAAATTTTTGTAACTTTTATTTAAGCACTGCAATAACATATAAATAATGTGAAATTTTCTGTCGTCTACCTACTACGGCTTAAGAGATACAACCGTTTATAAGTCTGACAGACAGATCGACAGATAGAAACTGAAGGCTAAGTAATACGGTCTATTTTTACCTATACGGATCGCTAAAATGCGACATAGACTTTATCTATTTTCACAATACTCGAGGTATGTTCGCACTACGTTTATATATACATATACGTTTACGAAAGGTGTTTTATTTTACATAATTAAATTAAGTAGTTACCATGTATATAAATCAATAACATGCTTTGTTTTTGCCAAAAACTGACGTATTTTAATTAAAAAACACCTAAAAATGAGGTAATCGATTCAGTATCGTCGGAAAATGCAAATTTCAAGAATTTATACGGTCACAATTTTAACATTTACTGGTTTTTGATGGAATGTGGAATATCTGTCAAACCTATTTATTAATATGTCACCTGGGTCTCGTTTATAGACGTTTATTATTTGTCGTGGTTTATTTTTTAGTCGTGTTGCATGGATTAGTGTTATGAAGACTGGTTTCAAATGAAGGTAATTATTCCATTAAACTTTGGATTAAATATTAGGGTTTTTGATATCCTTTCCCGGTTATAAAAATATCATATGAAACCTTTAACACATTTTAGTTGTGTAATTATCATATGAGTAGTAGATATATAAATAAGGTTCAAAATCACCATTATTTATTATTTATCAAGTACGTACCAAGACAGTATACCTATAAATGCATGTAGCCCATTTACTCAGTACATGGAGATGTTTATGCGGCACGACTCCAACAATGCCATCGCCGGCGCCATGTCGTGACGCAAAATCAACGGCGATGTTTTAACTGCGGCGACACCACATCCTCCCAAAACAAAATTAATAGCATCACATTCCAATCATTCTTGAACAGGATCCTCGCGGACCCGTGTGGTTATCAATATTGGCGCCAAATTCGCCTGTGTGCAGCGTGACTTTTTATATTTCGAACTTTGCATTTTTATTGCAAGTTTTAATTTATGAAGCGATGTTGCTACCTTTTTGGAATGAAAATCATGTGGCCAGTTATTTTTTTATAAGAACAATATTTTTTTTAGGTTTTGACTCCACACTTTTGTGTATTTAGCCAGTGTCAAGTAATTGATAATTTATAAGTTAATGATGTTTCACGCAAATGTGTGTCAAGTCACAGTCGAAGTCATCAAGTCAAGTCATAGTCTAGTCAAGGTCATACTCCTATAAAGTGGTGGCAACTTTACTTGAAGCTTCTATGGAGTTTTGGAAACAGCTCAAAAAGAAATGTTTCACCTTCATTGTACCGCTTTCCCATATTCATGCCTGTAATCCAGCACTCAACGAATAAAACACCACTAATTTTATGCACTAACATTGAAAAAAAAACACAAGTTTTGGAAAATAATTCAATACGATGATGTGATATTTTTCGTTTCCCCGCCAAAACTCCGAGAACAATGTTATATTCTAGGAGTTTAACTAACGGTACATACGTAAAATATACATATAAAGTATATATATTACGAGATCTAAATCAGTCAGTTTACTAATTTAATTTTAAGTATCAATATATATTATAGTTTAGTATAAATTATCTTATTTAATTATAATCAGATCATAAAAAAGATATTCCCGTTAAAATATAAAGTTGTTCCCGCTAAGCCCCACGTCTTTGACCCCACGGGGTCCAACGAGATTTTTTTCATCATGGGCTCCAAGGGAATTGAATTTTTGTAATAAACCTATAATTATCTAGAATATTATGAAAGACGTGATTAACTGTAAAAATACTAGAAAAAAAAAACTATTCCGAAATCATAACTGTCAGTGATTGAAATTAATGTTTTTGTATGTTTTAAACTTCATATCTCAAATGATAAATTCAATATAACTAGTTAAAAAGATCCCGTATTAACGGTCTTGAAAAAAGTTCAACAATTACGTTAGTTAGGAATATCATAACGGATCCAATCATTTTCAACTGACAAGACGAACAGTAAGTTGTACAACAATACAATCGCCGCTCATCTTTTGCTTCTAAAAACATTAATATAACGAGTAATATCTATTACATTATTATTTATCGTACCAGTCATTGTTTGGGCAAACATTTCTGCAGTTCAATGGACCGTATACAACAGTTAGATGGCCTAAATTGAAATATCAATCATACATCTCAGTTGCAATTAATAATTTTCGACTGAGATAATTACCGATGGCTGCTTAAAATAACTGTACGAATTGATGAATGTAGTCGCGATTAATATTTAAAGCGTCAGTAATTATACATTAACCATAAATAAAGATCGCAAAACTGAGATATCAATCACCGATTTGAGTCAAAGGTGAAATTATAATAGACCTGTGTGCGGGTAGATGAATAATTACCGCTACAATGAGCAACAATAATAATGTAAAATTCTTTATTTATTGGGTGGTACCATTTAATTTGCGTCTACCTACCGTAATTTTTGCGGATTTGCTTTAATTAAAAAACGTTTAATTTATCAGCGATTTGGCCCGTTTTTAATTTATTGTGATTTTGTTTGGTTTGCCTTGAACACTATGGGTTAGATTTACTCTTGGATTAACTAAATAAATTATTGATAATAATATTAATTAAATAATATCTAATATTCTAACTTATAATCTGATTGTTTGTTTATGTGGCTTTAACGACAAAACTGGTGAATTGATTTACCTAAAAAATTGGTTACAGTCATATTGCAGCCTCTATAAATCTAAATTTTTTCGATTTTTATTTTATTTGTAACAGTTTTGCCCGCTATTTTGCTATTTCCAGAAATAGGAAAAATGCAGGCGAAACTGTGATATTTTTCAAATCTTTGAGATTTTTAGGATGTAATTTTGTGATAAGCAAACTAATTAAAGCTACATTTCTTTCATACAACGTTGGATCTGATATGTACATCCGTAACAATAAATAAGTGATTCGTACTAACAGCAATTTGAAGCTTTCCAAGAAACGAAATATAGTGATTTTTTTTTATTTCCTTTTTGTTTGCAAGGACCGCAGCAGCGGTTTTCTAATTGACGAATAGGCTCATGCTTGTGTCAAAAATTGTTTGAAAAGCTAATCGAATTCTCACAGCTCTCACAAATTCTTGGCCTTCTATTATAAAATTATTCACTTCCAACGATCACATACATAGATCCTAGACCCTAACTAAGATTCCATGTGTTTAATTTTATTTAATTTTTATTTTTATTCCAAGTACCCAGGAACCACATGGTCCCACAACACCCAGGCTCAGAAAAAGTATTTGCCCCCTTTTTTTGCTGTACACAAATACTTATCTTACCGCGGGAATCGATCCGGCTGCCTCTGGGCGATGAGCCAATGTGCTTAACCACCACACCACAGAGGCTGTCATATATGCGTCTATATGTGTTAGGCGTTATTTTTACACATATTTCTGAAGCTAGATGTTGATGTTCCGTTACACGTTAATGTACGACTTGAGCAAGATCTGATAACGTAACGCAGTTTGATATAATGACTAATGAGTTTATTTCTTTTCAATATAAAAATATATAAATTAAGCAAGGCAGTAATGAGGTGAGTCGAGGCCCCGAACTTAACGTATAGATGTGCTTTCGGCAAAGGAACAGATTGTGAGGAAATTATAACCATAGTGGTATTTCTAGTGCCCGTCTTTTAGCTAATTTCGTTAAGTTAATCTATCGCCACGATATATTCCAATAGTCTCACGTGAGAGCACTGGCTCTCTGGCTATGGCTTGATTAGGAACTGTCCTAATCAAGCCATAGCGTGGCTCTACTTTCGGCCATGTAGTCACTACCCAGTCTAACAAGAAAAAAATGTGCGAGACTGTCTTTAGGGACTGCCGATAGAAGTGAAAGCTACGTAACTTGTAACATATTATTTATTTATTTATTTATTTATTTATTTATTTGTTAAATACACAGTGAACTTACAGCTACGCCAAAACATTCACATTGTTACACTAAGTTCTTATATGGACTAAGCAATATATATTTATAAAGGCGACTAATGGGGTCAGTATGTATGTCAGCATCTTGGACTTCGCTTAAGAAGCGGTTGATAACAGCTACAGCCCTTGCCGTTGGTGCATTATGAGCGTGCCACGTGCGTAAGGCAGGAGGCGCAGCAAACAGCTGGTGGCGACGTCTTTGACCCGCGCGGATGTAGTTTTGCGGTACAAAGTAGTGTAATCTGCTTAGCACTGAAGGATTGTCTACCTCGTTACGCATCAACAGGCAGTAATGTATAATTAATAATAGTTTACGTCGAAGCTCCAACGTTACAAGACCCACCATTCCCGATACAAATAGTGAAGGAAAAAGAAAGGGATAGTATCCATACGCTCTTTTATAGAGATACCTTGCGAACTTTCGCTGCACTCTTTCGATCATGACAGTATATTTTTTAGTCCTCGGATCCCAAACAATAGCCCCAAATTCGAGTGCGCTACGGACATATGCGTTGTACAGCATAATGGGAATGTTCATATCTTGAAATTGGGCAGAACTTCGAGTTATAAAACCCAGGGTTCTATTGGCCTTTTTACATATACTTGTAATATGTTCGCTAAAATTAAGCCTATTATCCATAGCTATATTATATATAGCTCATGGGAAGCATGCGGTGATGATGAAGCGAGTTTCACGCTTATTGTTCACCTAAAAAGTACACAGATATACACAGTATACATATAGCTTCTGGAAAGCGTTCGGTGACGATAGTGAGTTTCATGATATTCGTTCATACTAAAAGTGTTCAAAATTGTTTTTACTTCAAAAAAATTTACATATGTCACATCAAAAATATAAATCAAGGCTTTTATTACAATATTTAGTTATACACGCTTTATTTGATAAAATGCTGTAACATAAAGTTGACTTACTTTGCCTTGCGGTTTTGCCCTATATTTATGACCAACTAGTTGCTAATCTAGTGTATAAGCTATGTCGGTACCAAATTTCGTCCAAATCCATTCAGCCGTTTGAGCGTGAAGGAGTAGCAAACATACACACATACACAAACACACATACACACATATGAACTTTCGCCTTTATAATATTAGTGTGATTTTTTTTTTAACTTTATTTGATAAAATGCTGTAGCATAAAGTTGACTTACTTTGCCTTGCGGTTTCGCCGTATATTTATGACCAATATGGACCTGCAACATTAATGTAATACAGAAGAAAAATATCATCAGATTTTAAACATCACATTTTCATACAATGTAATGGTTTTAGTCTTCAAACCTACCTTACTACCTGCTTCAAACCTGCTTTACTATTACTACCCTAATTTTACTTTTGGTCTCTCGATCGCAGCTTATACATTGTACTAGCGGCCCGTCCCAGCTTTGCACGGGTGAACATTTATTTTTTTCATTTTTTACACCTTGGGTACTAATATTATTGTAGTTTTAGTGGGGATCCTTATTTTTTTTTTCTTGCTATTAAAATAACCTATATTAATCAGTGATAAAATAACATTCGAATTGTGAAAGAATTTTTAAAATCGGTCTAGTACTTTGACAAACATACTTACATACAAATCTTTCCTCTTTATAATATTAGTATACATAACGGGTTTCGATAATTAAAACTATAACAAAAACAAGCTTTATCAAGATGGTGCCAAATTTTGAATTCTCATAATTAAAACTAAATATTACCTTTTCTTAAATTTCGTAATTTTAATGGTCATTAGAATCTAAATTTCATCTTTTATTAAGCTAATATTTATGAAATAGTCACAACATCCTGTCGAAGTTTCCAGATACATTTATTAGTAAAGTTGTTATAGAATCTATTTCGATGATTATTTAGAGACTAATATTGCATGATTTTATATTAATTGTAAGGACTTCATTGACCGCTTTCTAGGTCTGGTTGGACAGTTGATTTTAAAATTACGAAGAGGATATTCAAAATAATCTTCTAGAATAATTATGTATTCATAGAAACGGTCTAATATTATTTCAAAATTCCTGATTGGAGAGGAGGAAAAGTTTACTGATAGTAAAACAGACAATATTTAAAAATAGTTTGAATTAAATTAACTATTTTAGTCACAAGATAGACAGTTAGGTACCTACCTATGCTCCACCTGTTCAACACAAATAAAAAAAAAAAGAATGGCATAATAAGCAGCTAGCAAAATGCGGATAGAATTTGTACAAATATTTATTAAATTAAATTTTAATACTACTTTTTTTACCTTTTATCTTTACCATTTCTTACCACTTGGTAATAAATATGAAGATAAATATTAGTACTGTATTAGCAATCATGTTGATAATAAATGTAAATTCCATTTATGCACTTAACCAAATTCTAGAACGATTTTATGCAAGACAAAGTGCTCTAATTTGTTTTTATGATATATTCAATATTAAAATTCGCAAAATTCCACCTACGCGGATAAACATTGAAATATGCTGTTCAATTTTATGCTTTATGATTATGAATATAGAATAAAGTGTTAAATGAATGTTGGTGTAAAACACGAAACGATAATATTCGAAATGTCGTGGGTCGTGGTGTCATCGTTGGTCGGCGACCGCGCAAGGCCGCCGCATTCCGATGACCTCAGATCTCGGAGTGCGATCTACAAAGAACAGTGAGTAATCGAGGTGAATCCTCTCCATTTAATTAAAATGGGGTTTTTCTGTAACTTTGCGCATTATTATGTACTACTTACTACTTATAACCGACTTCAAAAGAGGATGAGTTTCTCAATTCGATTTTTTTTTTTTCATGTTTGATACCTCAGAATTTTCAACTGGGTGAACCGATTACTTGGTTAATGATACTTTTATTTTATTTGAAAGCTGTTGCGTCCCGTGTGGTCCAATTTGGTCCAGTTCTGACAATTGCATCCATGAGTGAACCATAACAGCCTTATTAATAAACACGAACTAGCTTTAGATTAGTTACACCATCTTTTGTCTCTTTCGATCCAGCTAAATATTCCAGTAGCAAAAAAAGGACAAAAGCTGAAGTAACTAACCCGAGACTAATACCCGTTTATTAACAAGGCTGTATAAGTATGAAGTCAGCTTTTACGCTTTGCGTTAGTTATATTATTTGACCAAATTAAGACTTTAATGACCATTAGAAATATGAAATTTAAAAAAAAAACAACCCTAAGGCGATTTTAAAAATGAGAATATATATATATATATTCTCATTTCTATGTTTGTGTGTATGTTTGTTACTCATTCATGCTCAAACGGCTGTATGTATTTGGATGAAAATCAGTACCAAGATAGCTTATACACTAGATATACGAGGCTACATTTTATCCCGGAAAAGTGTAATTTTGCCGGGGGATAAGTAAATAATTAAGATACTTTTTATCCGCGGGTGAAACTGCGGGGTGCAACTAGTAGATTTATAAAACAAAATATGTTAGAAAATTCTCTGACACATAATTGTGGAAGTATGCTCAATAAAAAGAGTAAATGCCAAATACAAAGCGCTCCATTTGAAAGGTGTTACAAAAACTCTTCAATGATGGCCCTGGGCCAGGTACATTTTAAGCTTATAATCACCAGCATGTGGCGTATCATCATCATCGTTCTGAATGACCTGATAGCTCAGGCATTAGGCATCTGCCAACTCTAGGTTGTGGGTTCAATTCCTACCCAGGAAAAATATTTGTGTGATGAATATTGGTGTTTGTTCTGTGTCTGAGTGTTATATTGTATTCTATGTATGATACAAACAAAAGAAAAAGTATGTAATTATTGTGTCAGTTATCTGGTTCCCATAGTACAAGCTTTATACTTTACGAGCTTGTGCCCGCAGCTTCGCCCGCGGCGTGGCCTATGGGAAAATAATTCAACCACCCATTTTACCCTATTAAAGGTGGAATTTTGAAAAATCTTTTCTTAGCGGATGCCTACGTCATAACATCTACCTACATGCCAAATTTCAGCCCGATAAGTCCAGTAGTTTGGGCTGTGCGTTGATAGATCACTATGTCAGCCAGTCATTCAGTCAGTCACCTTTGAGTTATATATATTTAGATACATATAAATACGAGTACAACAAATATATACAGCCTACTATAATATAATTTCTAAATTAGGCATAATATCAATAGTTAACGGACAATTTATGTCAAATTTTAAAGTGCTAATTATATTTACACATGTTTATTAAACGATGGAATTTATTGCCAATGAAATCTTAAGTAACCTACCTTAAAATAGTCCGTGAAGTCGACCAGCATAGGTATTATTGACACACTAAAGCTTCGACCTCTGTGGTGTGGTGTTTGAACATTGAGCAGATCGCTTCTTAACGCGAAGGTGGCGGTTTCGATACCCGCAACAAGGCATATATTTGTGCACAGGAGAAAAAACCGCAAATACTTGATCTGTGTCTGGGCGTTTTGGGACCATGGTTCTCGTAGTTCCTGGGTCCATAGATACAGGGAATCCTAGTTAGGGTTCAGGGTCTATGTATGTGATCGTTGGGCTTAATAAGGTTTATACTTTGAAGAAAATGTCGTCATAATATAACAATATATTATTTAATTTATTTATGATATACCTAGTAAGTAAGTATAGAAAATAAATTTAACCTGAACAGATTGTGCGCAAATCATAGCAGCTAAAAAGAGGTTTTAAATAAAACACATTTATGGGGGTTTATGTTTGCTCGCGTCCGTAGGCTTTAACCCTAGTTTCCCTACACGTGACCCCTGGGTGGTGCCAAAAGAGCAACCAAATAACTGGTGGAAGGCCTTAGCCGCCGGCTTAGTTACCACCCATTAGACAAAACCACGATGCCAAGCGACTCGTCGTGTTCCATCGTGATGTCTAATGAAGCCGTTCTGACGAGTAGATGTGGACAGTTGTGTTGGGTATGCAGACCGGTATTGGTGATGGAGATGCTTTCGCGTCGGAGACCTTGCTTCGGAGGGTAGCGGGATCCGAAGCACGGTGCTCTCTGCTGGCCGACCGCAAGTTGTAGGGGGCCCAAGTAGTAGTCTAGCCAACTACAAAAGGCTGCCCCACCGCTTGTGTAAAATCCTGAGGTTGTCCACAGGGCCAGTTGGCGACTGGAAGTGAGGAACTTGTGGGCAATTTCAGGGGGGTTCGGGCGTCCCCGCAGTCTCCGCGCAAGTTCTCCATTGGCGTAGGAGCTTCTCTATTACTGAGGGTTAGCATCCCAATATCTCGTCCACTTCCTACTTGTCTACCTAACTCACCCAAATATGAAAAAGTCAAATAAATTGAGCAAGTTTAAACGGCAGATGCACGTCCTCACTCTTAAAGTGCACCTCACAAATATTCGTGGGCTGCACTCAAATCTGCAAGCGGTCCATCATCATCTGGAGACCAACAAACCGCACTTGCTCTTCTTGACTGAGACGCAAATAGGATGTCCATCAGACACGGCATATCTGGACTATCCAGGATTCATCTTGGAAAACCGCTTCCTTCCACGCGCTGGTATCTGCGTTTACGTCCGTGATGACATTTGCTGTTTGCGTCTCCGAAACCTTGAACATCCCCACTTTTCGGTGATTTGGGTGCTTGTGGACACCGGCATTGAGAAAATTCTCTATGCTGGTGTGTACAGATCACATAGCGGTGACCGGGAGACAACTCTTCTAATGGAGTATCTCAGTGAAACGGCAGATGTGGCTCAGCAACGCTATCCTTCGGCTCAGCTTGTTGTTCTGGGGGACTTTAATGCTCACCACCAGGAGTGGTTAGTCCCACACCGGATCACGGACCACGCTGGGAGAGAGACGCGTAAGCTCGCTTTGGCGCTCAATTTAACGCAGATTGTTAAAGAGCCAACGCGAGTGCCTGATATTGATAGCCACACTGCTAACTGCCTCGACCTTCTGCTCACGACTGAACCAGACCGATACTCTGTGGCGGTATCCTCACCCATTGGTAGCTCCGATCACTGTCTGGTCAAGTCCGTTTCAGTATACTCCCCGCCTGACCCAAGCCCTAAGAGCAATCGGCGTGTCTGGAGATACAACTTAGCAGACTGGGACGAGATGCGACATTTCTTCGCTTCATATCCTTGGCGGCAAACGTGTTTTTCTTCTGGAGATCCGACGGTCTGCGCGAATGCGGTTACTGAGGTAGTATGTCGGGCTATGGAATATTTTATTCCATTTTCCGATAAGCCCGTGACCTGCAAAGCCAGCCCATGGTTTGGAGCCGAATGTGCACGTGCTGAAGCGCAGAAGCATGCGGCATATCTGGCATGGGCTGACGCTCGAAAACGCAAGGCCTCGGACACTCGAGCTAAGAAGAAAGCCTTTAACGTTGCCGCCAAGGCCTGTAAGAAGGAATTAAGGAAGGCTCGTTTCAATCATATTGGTCGAATAGGGACTAAACTTGCTTCCTACCCAGCGGGTAGTAAGGCTTTTTGGTCCCTAGCCAAATCGATTGAAGCGAACTTCTGTCGATCCTCACTGCCTCCATTATTGAAACCAGACGGATCGCTGGCTCACACTGCAAAAGAAAAAGCAAACTTGTTTGCCACTCTCTTTGCAGAAGCTTCGCGTTTAGATACTGCTAATGAGGTACCTCCCTGCCTTCCACAATGCGGTGTTTTCATGCCGGAAATACGCATACGTCAGAAGGAAGTACTAAAAACATTACGCAGTCTAGACGTGAACAAAGCCAGTGGTCCCGATGGTATACCTGCAATTGTACTTAAGAGCTGTGCACCCGAGTTGTCTCCCACTCTAACACGCCTATTTCGCCTCTCTCTAGACACCGGAATAGTCCCTATGAGTTGGAAGCTAGCCAACGTACAACCTGTACCTAAGAAGGGCAGTCGTGCTGATCCTGCCAACTACCGACCCATCTCAATTACCTCCATTCTCTGTAAGAGTATGGAGCGTATAATTAACAACAAGCTCTTGGCATACCTTGAAGACAATGATCTCCTCAGTGACCGGCAATACGGATTTCGCCGAAACCGGTCCACTGGGGATCTTCTCGCGTATGCCACTCACATATTGAGCGAAGCCTTAGAGATGCATGGAGAGGCACTTGCTGTATCTCTAGACGTCTCTAAGGCATTTGATCGGGTCTGGCACGACGGTCTTCTGAATAAGCTTCCATCTTACGGACTACCTGCTGGTTTGTGCACTTGGATATCAGACTTTTTGAGGGAACGATCGCTTAGAGTAGTTCTTGATGGCTGCTCTTCCGATCAATTAGCTATTAATGCTGGTGTACCTCAGGGGTCAGTTCTTTCAGCAACACTATTCTTACTCCACATCAATGATCTGCTAAAGCCCGGTACCTTTGGGTATGCAGATGATAGTACTGTTGTTGAAAGATACACATCCAGTGCCCGAGCCAGTGGTGACGACGTCCGGATTGAGAGAGAGGCTATGGTTGAGCGCATGAACCTGGCTTTGAAAGCCGTGTCCGATTGGGGCGATGCTAACTTGGTTAGGTTCAATGCTGCAAAAACACAGGCGTGTTTATTCACTGCTAAAAAGAGCCCACTCCATCTGGCTCCTTCATTCCGTGGTGTATCTGTAAGTTTAGGAAACCATCTTGAGCTTTTGGGTGTTGATCTCACGTCAAACCTAAACTTTGGATCCTACATCGAGTCCAAAGCCAAAGTAGCTTCAAAAAAACTCGGCATATTGTCCAAGGTAAGGCGGTACTTCACACCTGGACAGCTTCTAAATCTGTATCAAGCACAAGTCCGATCGTGTATGGAGTACTGCTGCCACCTGTGGGACGGGTCTGCCAAGTACCAGCTTGAGGCTCTGGACTCGATTGAACGGCGTGCCAAAAGGCTCATTGACGACGACACTTTGGTTGGTGAAAGGCTCCAGAGCCTTGCACATCGACGTAAGGTGGCAAGTCTGTCAGTTTTTTACAGATTACACCACGGTGAATGCGCTCAAGAACTGCATGATCTAATTCTCCCATCACCATTCCACTACCGGACTACTAGACGCTCGGCTAAGCGCCATCCTTTTGTGGTCGAAATACCACCCATTCGTACCAAGCGATTTGACTCAACGTTCTTAATTAGAACGGCTAAGGAATGGAATGCCCTGCCAGCGTCTGTGTTTCCGGCGAAATATGACCCGGGCGTGTTCAAGAGAAGAGTGAATAGGTATTTACTTGGCTAGCATGCTACACCTTCGATCGCATCGTCACTTCCCATCAGGTGAGAGCGTGGTCAAATGCTAGACAAGTTTAAAGTAAAAAAAAAAAAAAAAAAAAAAAAAAAAAATTAAAATTAAATTAATTTTGTTTAAAACGTTTAACAATCTGAGGATAGTGTTACCGGCAGCATTATTACCATTGTTATATTTTAGCTTAATATTGATAATGACATGTTGTTTACTATTCCTAATAAAAAAAATAAAAAAATGCGCATAATTTAATTACTTTCTACGGTGAGCGTACTCAAAAATCTGGCAACATTATCTCGTTGAATAGCTAAGCTAATTTGCTGGCCGAGATATGCGCCAGCTTTTTGGTCACGGGTCTGCTCAACCAGGCCTCTTTTTTATCATAAATCATTCACATTAAACATTACTAAACTCCTTATTTATGATAGCCTCTAAAAGTCACGTCTGTTTAATTTCCGGACAGAATAGACATCGGAATGTACCTTAATATTTGCTAAAAAGGTCCCGGTGATGTGTTAATCAAGAATTAATTTGACATCAAAATAATTTATTCACAATCGACCGATATTTCATTAATTCAATTAAGACACAATAATATTAATTTTCCGATGTTTTCGGCTTCGAATTTACAAGGATTCCGATGTAGTATTCTAGATAAATACGTATCAACCTGACCCTGAGGTCACATTACGACATGTAAAATATTCCAGTCAATGTAATATTAGAGCTTTTAAAAAATCAAAAATAAAATTATAATTAACAATAATAGTCAAAAACCACTACAATAACGTATTCACAGATTTTGATTTATTTATCAAAGTCACTTGCTGTATTTTTGGAAAAAAAAAATGCGCATATAAAACAATAAGATTAAAAACTAATTTCAAAATAGCGTACCTCCTGCATTATGTGGGCATTAGTATAGTATTATATTATCTGTGGTATGGGTATCTGAAGAAAACGTTTCAATTAACTTTTTGGTGTACTACAAATAAATAACACCTAACGATCATACGTAGATCCTGGACCTTAACTAGGATTCCCTGTATCTATGGACCCAGGAATTATAAGGACGATGGTCTCACAACACCCAGACACAGAACGAGTATTTGCACTTTTTTCTTCTCTGCACAAATACTTGTCCCGTCGCGGGAATAGAACTCGCCGCCTCCAATTATGAACCGATCTGCTCAAACACAAGACTCAAAAGGTCTGTCCAAATCTATATATAATATATAAAAGAAAGTCGTGTTGGTTACACTATTTATAACTCAAGAACGGCTGGACCGATCTGGCTGAAAATTGATGGGGAAGAAGCTTAGAACCAGTACACGGATATAGGATGAATTTTTATCCTGCTCGACTGCGTTTTATTAATTCACCCGTGCGAAGCCGTGGCGGGACAACTAGTAAACTATAAAACGCAATTTAACCGTTTTTTAATATCACATAGACAGTCTACATCGGTGTATATAAACATTTGCTACTTAGCATAAATACGCAAAACGATCCAAACAAACAGCCGGGCCAATAACACCATTCAAAAACTGGAGCAAACTTCAAAACAAACTTAATCTATTCAGGCGTAGGCGTCACATAAATTATACATTCCGATGTTTTCATTTTTTAAGGATATTTACCTGTACCATGTAAAATTATGGGTTAGAATTTTAATTGACGATTGTTTATAGATATCGTATATTTTTGTTTAACCAAATTAAAAATAGACGATGTTATTGAAAGTAACGATTTGCCCGAAAGTTTTGCTACGCTGCACCTTTATTGGGAAAAAGCAATCGAGTGAACCTGCCTTGTTTTATTTATTTATGGGTTAACTAGTTGCGCCCCGCGGATTTACCCGCGGATAAAAGTTTTTTCATCATCCCACGGGAAAATTTCACTTTTCTGAAATGAAATATAGCCTATATGCTAATCTAGTGTATAAGCTATCATGGTACCAAACTTCATCTAAATCCATTCAGCTCTTTGAGCGTGAAGGAATAACAAACATACACACAAACACACATACACACATACAAATGTTCACCTTTTATAATATTAGTGTGAAGTGTGATTCACAGTGGATAATTATTTTTAAATGGCATTATCATCAAGTAGTTATTCTTCAAACATAAAATGTTGAACTGACGCGCGACTTAAAGGTTTCACACTCGTACCTCGGCCAACGAATTAGCCTAGCTATCCAACGAGGGAATGTTGCCAGCTTTTTGGGTACGCTTCCCGCAGAAGATTATGTAGATTCTGTGTTTTATTTATACCCCTTTTAACCTACAATTTTAATGAAATATAGTTTTGCTTTAGATTAAAAAAACTGATTATTTGTAATTTAACTAAAAAATAATAAAGGAAGTATATAAAAGGGGCTATTAAATTGGTATAATTTGCTTTTAAGTATGTTAATAGTTGATCTAAGCTTACTATATAAATAGCAATATAAATAATCGGATAAAATTTTTGCACCAGTTTCTAATATTTATTTAAATTTTTATTGTTACCTAAACCGTTGTTACGAAAGTAGGCTAAAGGCTTTCGTCTGCTTCCATGATGAAATTGTGTTATTCACATCCATTCACGTAGCATATTTATTAGTTTCATTAACTTTTTATAAAATTGGTGAAAAAAACGCGGAAGCATAAATAAGCAAGCATAGAAACATTCATTTTTTCAAAAGATAAATTACTGAAATCTCTTATGCGAAAAAGATGATGATCTTTTATGAGAAAGATTTAATGTGATATTAGAAGGAATTTATCAAACTATTATTTCACTAGTTGCGCCCCGCGGTTTCATCCTCGCTTAAAAAGTATTTTAATTATTAGCTAATCCCACGGGAACATTTCATTTTTCCGAGACAAAATGTAGCCTATATGTTAATGCAGTGTATAAGCTATTTTGGTACTGAATTTCATCCAAATCCATTCAACCGTATGTGCGTGAAGGAGTAACAAACATACACACATACAAATTCTAGCCTTTATAATATTAGTGTGATATATATATCTGAAAAAAAGGGCCAAAATTTTGCAGTAAAAGCTACAAAACAGGTTCAAAGTTTCCCTGTAAATTAAATAGATAGTTAATAAATGAATAAATATTTGTGTACAATTCAGACAACGCCATCTAGTCCCAAACTAAGCAAAGCTTGTACTATAGAAACCAGATAAAAGATGAAACACAATACTTATATACGTTTTAAGGTTATTACATATAATATTTGCCTGGAAGGAACTGAACCCACAACCTACAGTAGGGTAAGCTAATTCAGTCATATTTTGTAAATTATATTACTTTTTTATGAAATAATTATAGGTATTATACATGTTTTAACAAATCACGGTTTATTAGTCAAAGCACAAAAGTGTCATCTTTTAACTCAATGGCATGGATATGGTTCTAAATTAATATAATAATTAATAGTAATTAATAAATTAATTCGTATAATTTAATATTTAGGTAAATACATACCTACAATATTGCCATGTGATACTGTATGTACACAGCTTCAAGTTTCTAATTGATTTGGATAAGCCATTAAGCTATGTTGATGGATGCGTTTCATGTTTATCTACTATACTAACTTAATCTATCGCATTTGAGCCTTATATACGTACATACGTACCCAATTAATGTATATATAGGCATTTAAGTGTAAATATGTATGGTAAAGACAAGAGTTTATATAAGAAATTTTTGACGTATACAATACAATACGATACAATAATACTTTATTGAACACCAAATAATACATAACAACGTACCTTAAAAATAGAACTTACAAAAAATGTAAGAAAAAGGGCAGCCTTATCACATTTAGCGATTTCTTCCAGGCTACCTTAGGAAGGACATGAATTAAAGGAACCAAATTGCGGTTGGTGTTGTTACAACTTACGTACTATAAACAACAATGTGATAACATAGGCATAATCACTTCAAATATAAAAACAATCAAAAACTAAACTAAACTTATAATACCACTAATACCATATATCATAAATATAACAATAAAACATATTTAATACATATGTTACATGTAAATGAATATATATATATTCATTTACATATACATACATAATAGTAAATTCTTTGTGTTTTGGCACTTTAAAGTATTACCAATTTTGAGACAATTCAAAAATCTTTCAGCTCTTATTATATTAAATGCAATTCCCAATTATAATTGTTTTTTATTGTGTAGCTAAAGAACTGAAAACTTATTTTAAGAAAAAAATTAATAGGTATTAGGAAACACCTTATAATGTTGATCGTATTAGATTTCAATGAGATGGCTGACTATATATATTTGCCTCTCAATCATAGACGTATAAACATCAAACAGCATTGTATTAAAAAACTCTCAAATTATCCATCAAAAATATTTCAATATCTTTCAAATTAACTCAATGAAGATCTATTCGTATCAACACGAACTAGCTGTTACAACAGTTAAATCACAGCCGATTAAGCAATAATTTACAAATCCAGCTATCCTGGATTTTATGTGTTTATATTCACCAAAACTCGACCGGCGGAGCTATCAACAAACCACTAGGCGGAGCTGCCATTATGGTGAATCTACCCCAATATTTATTCACATATCGGCGAAAACCGCCGGCGTAACGTAGCCTTACTGCATGCATAGAGATCACGATTAGTAACACCAGGATTGCATGATTTATCAGCAATTGCAAAATCTTTTGGGTGAGTTGGGCATGCGCATTAAGTATTTGTTGATTTAGTTTCTTGTAGACATGAGAGCCAGTTACCTGACCATTGAACATGCCAACTAGCACAGTCTAAAGTGAAGTGGAGGCGTCAAGTTGGAATGCGGATCCTGGTTCATATATACTGGTACAATCATTATAGAAGAAAGCTGATCTGTAGTATTTTACTCTGCTATTTAAAAGTTCAGTTATGAAAATGTATCACGAATTCATACCCCAAAACCATCCTTCAGGGCACGGTCAAGAAAAATATTTTCGATGGCTGGGCTGGGCGTACACAGAAGCTCAGATTTATCTCAAACAACCCGAGTCTTCTTATAATTCTTATTCTTTTTGGGAGCAATAAGACCTGCGATGACGTTCACATGATTTGATTGTGCACTAACTATGCCCCGCGGTTTTACCCGCGTGGTTGATAATTTCTAATTTTCCACTCAACTTTCTTAATTTTTTCTTTCATAAGAACGTTCTCCTGACAAAAAAAAGAATTATCGAAAATGTTTCATCCATTCACGCGTGATACAATGACCAAAGGAAATAAAGATTCATTTTTGTACTCGTATATATAGATTTCCTCCTGCTATCATCTTCCTGAGCCAGTCCAGCTCCTTTGTGTAGCAGAGCATGGCCTTAGGTCGCTGGAACAACTGTTCCAGTGATGTTGCATTAAGTGGTATAGGTGATTTGGAGATTAATTGCAGTCGGTCGCGTGGGTGTTCTTGTTCGTTTAGTAAATGTGTTTCTTCCGTGACTGTGTAATATCCACGTGTTCCGCAGTCTCATTTTCCTGCATGCATCTCCGACACAGAGGGCTATAGATTTTGCGGCACCAATTTATTCTGGTGATAATTGATGACCTATGATTATATCCATCATAAGGCGAAGGTCTGGCTTTGTTAATTTTTGAAAATTGTTATTTAGTTTTCTATCTAAATAACTCAAAGGTGACTGACTGATTGACTGACTGACATAGTGATCTATCAACGCACAGCCCAAATCAATGGACGGATTGGGCTGGTAAATTTTGCATGCAGGTAGATGTTATGACGTAGGCATCCGCTAAGACAGGATTTTTCGAAATTCCACCCTTAAGAGGGCGAAATGGGTGGTTGAATAATTTTCCCATAGACCACGCCGCGGGCGAAGCTGCGGGCAGAAGCTCGTTCAGGGATAAAAACATAAATTTGCTTACTTATAATCAATTCTTAGTTCTTATACAATTTGCTGCTCTTTATATAAAAAATCGTAAGTTGGCAAACTGTAACTACATCTATAATTACAATAGCGTTGCGTTCCGCTGCAAATAACAGATAAGCACGTACCAAACCCGCAACGGTCCGTGCTTCACGAAATAAATGCGTGATTTATGTTTTTAGTGCACAAAACCCACTCGAAACATGTAAACCCATCTTCTGACACTTCTGATTGGGCAACCCACGTCCGGGTGTGGTCTTTATTTTGGAATACCTTCTCCGCAACGAGTATTAACGCTCTTCGCACACACGCTAGTCTATATCAATAATGACATTTTTTTTTGTTTGGTTTTGGCTCCACACTTTTGTGTATTTAGCCAGTGTCAAGTAATTGATAATTGATCAAGTTAATGATATTTCACGCAAATATGTGTCAAGTCATAGTCGAAGTCATCAAGTCAAGTCATAGTCAAGTCATGGTCTAGTCAATTCATACTCCTAGTAAAGTGGTGGCAACTTTACTTGAAGCTACTATGGAGTTTTGGAAACAACACGAAAAGAAACGTTTCACCATCATTATATCATTTTCCCACACTCACGCCTGTAATCCAGCACTTAACGAATAGAATGCCATCAATTTTATGCAGTAACACTGAAAATAACACAAGTTTCGGAAAATAATACAATGCGATGACGCAATCTTTTTCGCTTTTTCGCCAAAAAAAACGACTTATTCTTTTATTTTGTTACTGCTTCAGAGTGAATAAAATGTGTGAATATACAAGGTGGAATTTAATTTGTTCCTATCCTTTAACGTATGTATTAAGTCCATGCTATAGAATGCTCCCATATAACTTAATAAAAAAGTACTTATGAAATAAAACTTAAATCTAGGTATTATCAAATTCAAATTCTAAAAAAAAAGCCTTGTGACATTAAACAACCTTAGAGTTCCGAGTGACACTGCAGCTGGTATGGGCAGCCATGTCGTTTAACATCAGGCAAACGGCTAGCTCGTCACGTCATTCCTTAACATAAAAAAAAAAAATGCAGGTGTTTTATTGCCTACGAAACATTTACAAAGCAATCAGCTGGTGCCCGCGCTGGGTGTACCGTTAAATAGACATTACGGCTATCACGCAGTTATTTTAAGAAGCATTAAATACTAAAACAAAATATATATTTTTTAATTGGACCTTGTACGAATATTCTATAGCATGGTCTGAGTACATACATTTAAGGAAAAGAGTGAATTAAATGCCACCGTGTATATAACAATTGCAGTAATCTCTCTCTGCGATATTGATTACTGTTGATTATATCATTTTTTTAATGTTAAGAGACGATTTAATGAACTAGTCATTCGCCTGATGTTAAGCGATACGGCTGCCCATATCAGTTGCAGTTTCGCTCGGAACTCTAAAGTATATACAGATTAAACTTATATTTCATTCACTACTGGTGCAAGCAATCCGGCACAATGCAGAAAAGAAAACTCCGATCCGAAGCTTCGATTACAACTATAAAGAAGAAGCTACAAGAAACTTTACAGTGATGTATTTTTTTTTTCTTTCTACTCTCTTTTACAATGTATATATAGTCAATATCAATACAATTAGTAACAACAATCGCGGATACTTAAAGTTTCAAGTGTGTGGAGGGCGTAAATGAATTGATACAGAGAGTCAACTTTGATTCTTTTTTGTTTTAAAGGGATCAAAGTATTAAAACTTGAACCGTTAATTGAGCTGAATCTTTCTACCTTAATGTTGGTGAACCTAAATTCACGATGTTATTGGCTATCCGGCTTCTCAATGACTACCTGCATGCAATCAGCAGCTTGCATTCCTTGTTTAATGGAGGAATACCATAAAGTTCTGCATTTAGAATACCAAGTTTTAGTGGGATAGGTTGTTTTTTGAAAAAGTTCCGTTTGTTTTTTGGTATTATTTGTATACAAATGTGATGAGAGGTCATTTGCCTGCATTTAAACGCCGTAGCCTGATACTTGTGCCTGTCAAGTTGTCAGTCATTTTTCTATGCATATACTTTCAATTCAATTTTATCATTCTAAATCTTTTATTTATGTTAATTAAATGCCGTTAAGTGATCATTGCTACGAAACATCTTGTAAAATTTAGATTTTTTGTGTGCGTTGGTAGGTATCTGATAAATTTGTGAATGTTTATATATTTATTTATATTTATTGTGTAGGTAAATATACATATGTATTTAGTGCTAATTTTATTGTTTAAAGTGTTTTTTTAAATCTATGTATTATAAAATAATGGCATGTATTTATAATTATTATGCCTTCAGTATGTGCACCCCGTCTCTTACTACTCTGTTAAATTCTTTGTATCGAAAGATTTCCTGAAAGAGATCGCTTTTAGCGATAAGATCGCTCATTGCTACAATTTACATTTTTTTTCCATTATTTGGTATGTATGTACAATAAAGGGTTCATCTATCTACCTATCTATCTTATTAATTTATATTTACTGTTTGCTAATTATTAAGTAATTATCTGTAAACTCATATTAACGTAGATATAAAATACTTTTTATTCTAGAATATCAAATGACAAGAATATAGAGAGAAAAGGAATTATGATTAATTATAAATGATGACGTATTATACTTATAACGAGCTTCTGCCCGCAGCTTCACCCGCGGCGTGGCCTATTGGAAAATAATTCAACCACCCATTTCACCCTCTTAAGGGCGGAAGTTCGAAAAATCCTTTCTTAGCAGTTGCCTACGTCATAACATCTACCTGCATGCAAAATTTCAACCCGATCTGTGGTTTGGGCTGTGCATTGATAGATCACTATTTATATATATAGTCAGTCAATCAGTCAGTCACCTTTTTTTATGTTTCTGAATGACGTGACGAGCTAGCCGTTCGCCTGATGTTAAACGACACGGCTGCCCATACCAGCGGCAGTGTCACTCGGAACTCTAAAGTATAGAGGTTCGCGTGAGAAAATTAAGTTATATATATTTAGATAGATACAGGTAGAAAGATCAAGAAGAAAGCATGTGGTAAATAGTAAATGACCTGTGACGACAAGAATAAATATAGAGAAACAAGCATGTGGTACTCCGTAACAAACAGGTTGTGACTCACGTACAACATAGTAAGTTAATACGTTACCGAGAATTGTTTCTAGTTTTACCGGAATAAGCAATGATATGAAATAATAATTTTATTGCGATTGTCATACGTACTGCGTGTGCGCATAAACTTAGCATTTAATTCTGATTATAAATACTAACGGGGATGGCTGTATAATGCGAGATTAAGTAAGTAAGCAGCTCCGGCTTACTAACGTTGGCTGGGAAGACCATCTTGATTCATGTTTTGTTACTCACGTCGATATGGAATTCTTAACTACAACCATACACACCGGCACAATTAGCGGAACACAAAAAAACATCGAGAACATCGTCATTGGGATTTGAACGAATGGCAGCAGGTTCTCTTTACTGATGAGTGCAGAGTTCTTTTAAAACAGATCGATGGGAGACAGCGAATATGGAGACGCAAAGGAGAACGCCACATACAGTCTAATTTTGAACACACAGTGGCTTATGGTGGCGGCTCGATTATGGTTTGGGGAGGGATATGTTTGGGAGCTCGCACGGAGTTAGTGATAGTCACAGGAGGGACCATGACAGCAGATCGATACATCACAGACATTTTAGAAGAACATGTTGTACCATTTGCCCCATTTATTGGTGACGACTTTATTCTAATGCAAGATAATGCTCGTGCTCATAGTGCACAATCGGTACAGGCGTATCTGAGCCACGTAGGTATACCGGTGATGCAGTGGCCAGCAAATCCCCCCGATATGAATCCGATAGAGCATGTCTGGGACTTGCTAAAAAGAAGGGTTAAATCCAGAATGCCATCCCCCAACAATCTGAATGAATTTAAAAACGCATTACTTGAGGAGTGGGAGCGGTTACCTCAAGAAATCATCGATAACATAATCTGTAGCATGCCCAGACGAATGGAAACCGTAATCAGAGCAAGAGGGGGAAACACTCGTTATTAATTTTGCTTTAATTTTATTGTTAAATCATTTAATGCTTACTTTTTTTATTGTTTGTGATGGTTCGTAATCATCTAAAAATTTCACTTATTTCAAATTTCTTTATTTTTCAATAAAAAATATCGAAGACTTTTCAAAGTCGTTGTTAAAAGATGTTAATCAATTTGTTATTTTGTGTCTAATTACATTTTCGTCAAATATATGCGTTATTATCTCATAGTCTCACTTTTTTTTCTGTTCCGCTAATTGTGCCGGTGTGTATATTACACGGCTAAAACTCACGAGATACAATCGAATAACTTGTTCGTATGTTCGGGCAATATAGACGCCCATCCTCAAGGAGTGCGCGCGGCGGCGGTGGCGCCTCGGCGCTGACACTCGAGTTATTTGACTGTATCTCGTGAGTGTTAGCCGTGTAATAGTTGTAGTTATGAGTACTACTCACGTCAGTTTCTATAATATGATATGGAATTCTGTTTAAATTATCACAATACAATGAACAGTTGAATATCGATGTTTCAGTAATGTCAATCATCCTTAAAGTATCAACTGACAGCCTCTGTGGTGTGGTGGTTGTGCAGGACGGTTTATGACCCGGAGGCGGCGGGTTCGATTCCCGCGGCAGGACATGTATATGTGCACAGATAAAAAAAACACAAATACTTGTTCTGAGTCTGGGTGTTGTGGGACCATGGTTCTTGTAGTTCCAGACACAGGGAATCCTAGTTAGAGTCCAGGACCTATGTATGTGATCGTTGGGCGTTATTATTATTATTAAGTATACAATAACATGAGCTGACTGATAATAGTGATAAATGATTATGTTAATTAAATAACGTGGGAAATATTTTTGAGGCTGAAAATATTAACCAATTTAAACACCATGTTTACAACTCGAAGCTTGCCTTTTAGCAATTCCAGTCTATAAAACTTTCTTGAAAGATTTTCTCCTTTGGAAACGACGTGAATTTGTCGGTGGCAGCCCCATCAATCAACGGCGTCAGTCGCAACTCTTAACTGACGGGATTGCTTTTAGGTATATCAGTAGATCTTTCCAGATACGCCATCTGAAATATTACTTTGTCGCTTAAAACATCGTTCAGGCGTCGTGTCCTCCAGATATAAGGCACGTTTAATAATGGAGTTTAACGATTTGATTTCCTTTTTGTTTGTTTTTTTGGCGGTGAGTAATGTGGGCGAATTAAGAATATGGTGAGCAGTGAGAAGATTTATGCGTGGAGGATTAACTGCTTACTCTGTTGCCACTTTTGTATTTTTATGTGATTTTGTTTGAATGTATCCATCTGTTTTAACATTAAGTATTGTTTTTTTATTCACTAATTTTTTAATAGGTTAAGTCTGCCAGTCAGACCTATATGCAATTCAAATAAGATCTGAATATTTAGTCATTTACAGCCTTATTAATAAACGCGTATTAGTCTCGGATTAGTTACTTCAGCTTTTGTCCTTTTTTTGCTACTGGAATATTTAGCTGGATCAAAAGAGACAAAAGATCGTGTAACTAGTCTAAAGCTAGTTCGTGTTTATTAATAAGGCTGTTAAGGTTTAGGTAGTTACTACTACTAACCGTTACATACCCCCTGATAGCGAGCGGTGGTCTGATATGGATGGAGAAATAAAGGCGTACGATAGTGCAAGGATTGAAAAAATGTATATTTAAATATTTACAATATTTTTTTTTTTTATGTTAAGGAATGACGTGACGAGCTAGCCGTTCGCCTGATGTTAAACGACACGGCTGCCCATATCAGCTGCAGTGTCACTCGGAACTCTAAAGTATAGAGGTTCGCGTGACACTGCACTGCGCACGTCATCCAGAGACATCAGCACAATCTAGTTATAAGATTACTAAACTGTGAGATCAGATCATAAAGTCTCATTTGCCCAGTAATTTCACTAGCTACAGTGCCCTTCAAACCGGAACACAGCAGTACTTGCGCACTACTGCTTGGCGGCAGAATAACTGGCAAAGCGGTGGTACCTACCTAGACGAACTTTGCAGTAAAGTCCTACCACCTAGTGAAAATATATAAGATAATAAAATATAAGATAATAAAAATTAAATCGACTGCGCGTAACCAAATGAACTACAATCTCTGAATGTGACACTTCAACGTCAATGGAAAATAAATAAAATAAGGAAAAACGTGTAATTTAAAAAGAAACGCAATATTCAGCCAGTTGCCAACACCCCCACTGGGTGAGAACCAGTCAATGGACACTCTATGGGGAAAGCTTTATAGCCTATAACCAGCAGTGGCCATACTCACTTCACGTTCATGATGTCCCATCACATTATAATACCAAGATTTAGTAAAATTAACAATGACTTGAAACTATTGCACCTAACATTTATTTTAAATCTTATATAAAAACGAGCTTCTGCCCACAGATTCGCCCGCGGCGGCGTTCTATGGGAAAATAATTCAACCACTCATTTTACCCTCTTAAGGGGGGAATTTCAAAAAATCCTTTCTTAGCGGATGCTTACGTCATAGTATCTACCTGCATGCCTAATTTCAACCAGATCCGTCCAGTGGTTTAGGCTGTGCTTTGATAGATCACTATGTCAGTCAGTCAGTCACCTTTGAGTTATATATATTTAGATTATAATCCATAAATTTGCACTTTGCCTATAGATGTTTCAAATTCTCCTGTCCAGTACCAGTTCATAATGCTTATAAACCCAATTACTAACCAAAGCAAAAAAAAACGACTTCAAATTTATATGGTTTTCTCATGAATGCCCTTGCTGAAAGACTGGACCAAATTGAAATGGGACCACACGAGAAGCATCAGCTTTCAAGCAAAAGATAATCATCAAAATAGGGTCACCCAGCCAAAAGTTCTGAGGTGTTCTGTTACAAGTTTACACAAAACAATAGGCCATATTTCATCATTTTTCCATGTTTGTTTTTTGCTGTACATGGATGGTTTGTGTTCATGGTCCAGGGATTATACCTAAATAGTAAATACCTATATAAAATATATATAATAGTAATGCCCAAATAGTATTTCAACATTAATATTACACTAAAAAGTTAATCTAAGCCAAGATTTAGTTTACACCAACAAAGAAACTAAAAACCACATATCACATTTAACTAAACACAACAAAGCAATGGTTATAGCCAAGTTATAGATTCCAATTCTTTTATATTTATTGCTTTTGATAAACGAGCAACACTGACCTGGCGAACAAATACAAAAACTAATACGAAATACGAAACAAAAAAACTAACAACCTCTTCCTTTTTTGAAGTCGGTTGAAAATTCGCAAGAGAAAGGTTTTACTATCGTATATGCCATAATTGATGTAAAAATTGATAGTTATTATGTACCTACATAAGTATAAGCGTTTTGGTCTTGCGTTGAGATAGATACATGAACTCTTTATTGTACATACCAAATAATACTGTATACTAGACTGGCCCTATAGCTCAGTTGGTAGTAACCCTGCCTTCTGAACAGTGGGTTGTGGGTTCGATTCCCACCCAGGACAAACGTTTGTGTGATGAACATAGGTGTCTGTTCTGTGCCTGGGTGTTATATTGTATTCTATGTATGTATTTACAAACAAAAAGTATCTAAGTATTGTATCAGTTATCTGGTTCCCATAGTACAAACTTTGCTTAGTTTGGGGGCTAGATGGCGTTGTGTGAGATGTCCACACATTATTATTATTATAATAATTATTATTATTAATAAAAAATACAAAGAAAAAATCAATCAATTATATAAAGTGTAACAATGGGCCACCTTATCGCTAAAAGCGATCTCTTCCAGGCAACTTTTGGATGGAGAGAATTTGACGAAGTGGAAAGGACGGGAAAGGACGCGTTTAATATAGGGTTTACTAAAAACAACCAGAAATGGGGCGATCTACTAATTATAATAATCCAGTTTCCTAACTTGGATTAAGATCACGCCTATAGGAAGTGGGAACCGTCGGTGCAAGCTTTTCACTCTAAGCAGTTGGCACGCCCGGAGACCCGGAAACCATGTTAATTGGATATGTCAGATGCCACCGGCTTTCACGCTCGCAGATAGTTCAGCGAGTTTCACAGAAGATAATTATAATAGTTGGAATGTATTTACTACCAGTAATTACAATAAGATTCATTAGATATCAGCTGCATTGGAATTAAAATTTTCATTCAGAGCAACAAAAGTGAACCAAAACGATGTCGTAAATCACCAAGTCGAGGAATAAAATTTGATGTCCAATTAAACTTAATTAATGAAATGTTTAATGTCCTCAATAGATCGCCTGTCTAACATCTTTTTATATAAGACAATATTAGCGTCATGTAACTTGATGTTAATTGAGAACAGAATAACGGACAAAGATCGGCCTGGATTAGGAATTCAAAGGACCACACCACCACACCACAGAGGCTTCTGTGGTGTGGTATTTGAGCAGGTCGGCCCATAACCCGGAGGCAGCGGGTTCGATTCCCGCCGCAAGACATGCAAACACTTGTTCTGTGTCTGGGTGTTGTGGGACCATGGTTTTCGTAGTTCCTAGATCCCTAAACTCAGGGAATCTTATTTAGGGTCCAGGATCTATGTATGTGATCGTTGGGCGTTATTTATTTAATTCATTATTTAGTTAAGTGCTTTTGTTAAGATTTTTTTAGTTTGATAAAGTGCAATAAAAATTAAAATGCAATGCAAGCGAAAACAAATTGATTATTTTAATTGCACGTTCACGGATACTTTTTTGATTTTTTTTTTTTTTTTCTCACACAACGCCATCTAGCCCCAAACTAAGCAAAGCTTGTACTATGGGAACCAGATAACTGATACAATACTTAAATACTTTTTGTTTGTAAATACATACATAGAATACAATATAACACCCAGACACAGAACAAACACCTATGTTCATCACACAAATGTTTGCCCTGGGTGGGAATCGAACCCACAGCTTAGAAGGCAGGGTTACTACCAACTGAGCTATCAGGCCAGTCAGTTGACACATATATTAACGTATCGTCACAGTTTCGTGAATATAAGCGAAAACAACATTAAAATGTCACACTAACATTTCAGCACAACCCTTAAGTGTCATGTGTGCTATATATATTTGTACGCACATCGCATTAATTATTAGGAAGCTCTCATCACTACGCGAGAACGCCCCTGATTATTAGAAATTAAAATATAATCTATCTATTGTGTTATTTAGTAAGCTCAAATTGGAATGAAGTTTGAATTGAATTATTATTACAGTATTTAGATGTTAGAAGGTAAAATCAAAGTATGTAAACCAAAAGCACAAATACGAAACTGTAAGAAAATACTTACACGAAAATTCTATATAGGCATATGCTGACTCTACCAATAATCTTTATTTTTTTATTGGCATTTCTAGTAGTTGCACACAATAAATAAACACTTAACAATCACAATTTTCTTATAAATACAGTACTGCATTTGAGAAAAATGATTACTTAGATACTAGGTGAATAGAACAAGATATCGACGCCCAGTTGAGAAACGCCTGCTTCCTGGTTGTTTGTAAAGTTTCAACCGATCATTAAATTTACAATGGTAAGTATTAGAATTAATCAATTTATGACAAGGCATTTCAAATTAGATTTATAAATATGCCAAATAGAAAAGTACTTATTATGTTTAAATACTTAATCATAATAGTACTGTGCTGGTTATCTGGACTGGAAATTCTGTAACCCAGATGTCAACGTCTTCCAGCTGGTATTTAGTTACACAATTTATTATGAAGTTAATTTTTAAAACTCTCTGTTAGTTACAAAAGGTAACTTATTACCGATACCCAATTTATTGTGTGTACGCATTGATTGAACGGGTAGGTTCAAATTTTATTAGATTAGTTATCATATAATCATTGATTTAATCAATTTGTTAATGTATTTATCTAACTGATTTAAAATTATAAAAATCAAGATGAGCTTATCCGCGTTGATTTTCAATCTATGCTACGAGTACTATAATTTATTCCGTACGCACGTACGTACATAGTACTATTATTTATTCTGACAATGACGTAAATCCTGTATAGTTATTAATGAATCACGCATCAATAAAATTCAGACAAGAATATTAATAAATTGACATTGGTAATATAGTGGTGACGTTTCACGAATTAAGATTAACGGCTGCCGTAAGCTTTAAGAAAGACTTGGTTTAAGCAGTAAAACTGGTTGATCCTTTTTGTATTATATTATGTGACGTTCAAAATTGCAGACGCATTTCCGTGCTTCTAGATAATAACTTTATGTGACGACCCATCGTAGGGTTACCCTTACGCCCTTGGTGCTTGGTAGTACACTTTTCTCGCTTAAATAGTTTTTACGGTCTTTAGTATGTTATTTTATGATCTTTGACTTTTCATCTTGTCTGAATCTTCTATAAAGCATATTCTGGACATTCCTTGCAGGTATTTGGAATGATTTTAAACACTTATATCACCTGTATTATAGGCTATTAGAACTTAGTTATTACGCTTCAAACACCACATAAAAAGGTATGTATCGACATACCTTTTTATGTGCTGTTTGAAGCCTTTGTTTGATGCGAAAACTACGAGAACAGGTAGAAAACTGGAAGGATAATGAAAGAAAATAATATCGTCACACCATATTATAACTAGGGTTATTATAACAGGTTATTTTATAATTAGAAGCTACGATGAAACTGTTATAAATATCGGTAGTGTCTTCTACGACATTTGGGCTTGACAAAAACACAGTTCGATAACTATGACGTCAACTACAACTGACCTAGGACCTGTCATTTAATCTGTATCCAAGTCAATATTCAGCTGGAATGGATCTCATAATAATAAAAAATTGGGAAATGTACTGCTAACTATGAATATGAGACAACAGGCTTAAAAGTGAAAAATTAAATTTCACCACTCTTTAAAAGCAGTCCTTGACATATTATGTTTTATATTTCGCGCTATTTGTTAACAAAGATCGATATAAACCTGTCACATTTACAACACAAAGTTGAAGAGGTTATAATAACGGCCTTCTCAATTTGCATAAATGGGTACTTTTCATATATATTACTGCATTATTAACATTCCTATGTAGGTGTAAATTGCACGTAATGTTGCCATGAAATCATTATTTTTGCGGATAGATTGTGGTAACAGATGTTTGAGGGTTTGAACCATTTTAAAGGTAATTGTTATATTTAAACATTTCATACATCACATACACATACGCTGAGAAGTAACACTATAATAATGGTAACATTAACCGTTGTTGTAATAGATAATTATTCCTTCCTTCCTTCCTATTATTACTTTCTGTTTCATAAGCCTACGTATGGTGGTGTGCTCTTAGGTAGCGGCCGCCCAAATGCTACTGGCGGATTTTAATGCATGCAAAAGTACAGTATAGGTTGTAATAAATATACATCATGCCGTCCAAGTAGTGACCATATTATCCGAGGTTGAAATAGAGAATTGAGCTATACATAGATATACGCTGTAAATGCTACAACTGTTTTTTTTTTTCACAAAATGACTTATGGACATCGTTGGATTCAGCGTGAAATTATCTACAATAATACATTCTCAAAATACCAAATTTTAAGTCTAAAAACGGTTTATCTGTCACAAGAATACAGTTCGCTTAGCATAAAAACATTATTATATTTATTTTATTATATTATATTTTTACAGTAATTGTACTATATTTTATTATTAGTACTATATTTAGTATTAAAATTAATTAAATAAAATTAAAACATTTTCAAGCAACTGAAACTTACATATAAACCTTTTCTATTACCTTATAAGCACTCTACATTAAAATGACGCCGTTGAAGTTTAAAGTCAATTTTCTTGAAACTATCAATTGGACAGTTAAACTCTTTTTATTCTCAACCCTTCAATTGTTGGGTACAAACAGTTTAGTTATTGAACTTCCTAGTCCTAGATAATTTAAAGTGAGAATGGGGACAATAGCGATTGCAACTCGTTTAAGTACGAACAAATACCAATCATAAACTTAATGGAATAAACTCGATCAATTTATTCATATAGAAGATGAACGATCATAAATACTGGTATTTTATTTAAATTGGTAATAATGAAAGTGGATAATTAATACAGTTGTCTGTGATGTAATGTAGTTCGAATGTCAAGGCTGGTCATAATGCCATCTGGAATTCCAGCTCGGATTAGATCCTTGTTACCAAATTATATGGATTTAGCCGATTAAAAAATTAAAATATTAAATTCTTATCCGATTTTTATTACCATCTTTAATTTTATATGATAGATAACTTAAACTATAAAATTGAATGTTTCGAAGAATGATTCTGATAACAAGCTTAGAATACCCATTATTTTTCTATTTGACTTATTTTAAAAGATTACTGATTCGGAAGTCGTTCCAAAGATATCTTTTTGGAACTTGTTAATGTTACTGACGTAGCATTGACTGGCTGCCTGGTTAAAACCGCGGGAAGCTGGTGGATGCAGGAGGCAAGCAGCTGCTCAAAATGCTGCTCTGTGGGAGAGGTCTATGTTCAGCAATAATAATATAATAATAACGTCCAACGATCACATACGTATAGATCCTGGACACTAACTAGGATTCCGTGTCTAGAGACCTAGGAACTACGAGGACCATGGTCCCACAATACCCATACTTAGAACAAACATTTGCGCTTTTTTTTAGTGCACAAATACTTGTCCATCCGCGGGAATCAAACCCGCCGTCTCCGGGTTATGAGCTAACCTGCTCAACCACCACACCACAAAGGCTGAGCAATGGACATCTTTTTTTTTGTGTTAAGGAATGACGTGACGAGCTAGCCGTTCGCCTGATGTTAAACGACACGGCTGCCCATACCAGCTGCAGTGTCACTCGGAACTCTAAAGTATAGAGGTTCGCGTGACACTGCACTGCGCACGTCATCCAGAGACATCAGCACAATCTAGTAATAAGATTACTAAACTGTGAGATCAAATCATAAAGTCTCATTTGCCCAGTAATTTCACTAGCTACAGTGCCCTTCAAACCAGAACACAGCAGTGCTTGCGCACTACTGCTTGGCGGCAGAATAGCTGGCAAAGCGGTGGTACCTACCTAGACGAACTTTGCAGTAAAGTCCTACCACCTAGTAAAAATCTTCAGGCTGTTGATGATGAATGTTTTTAATCTATACCGATATTTACAGCATGCCTTTAGTGGATATCTAGAAGAAGAGAGAATGTTGAGTAGTTGTAAATAAGTGCAAACTAACAAGTTGTATGATATCTTGAGATGGTAAGTAAATGCCTACAGATTTCCTGAATCGGGCAGGCTGAGCTAGGAGCAGCAAGCGTCAATTATTTACAAGTTCATTATCTGACATCCAGCTTCATAGACCTTGTTAACGGCTGGACTGGATCAAGGTATATGAGTTTTGAAGTTATAGTTGAAGTAAAATCTATGAATTTTGATCTTTTTACACTAGTGTAATGTTTCAAGATAATGAAGTTGTGCGTTTTAATTAGTTGGTTGGACTTTCAAGTGATGACATGATGAAACAATCCGGCACAATGCAAAACAGAAAACTCTAATCGAAGCTTTGTTCACACCTGGAAAGAAGAAGCTACAAGAAACTATACAGTGATGTTATTTTTGTTTAAATTCTTAAATTTTATCTTATAATTTATAAATTATTACAATAATTGAGACATCATAATGAAAATACTACACAAGTAACTACACTTCACATCGGTGCAAGAAGAATATGGAAATGATCTTTAAAAAATTACAAATACGAAACTGAAATTGAAGGGGTGAGAACAAAAAGGGTTTAACTGACTTTTTTCACAAAATGACTTATGGGTATCATTGGATTCAGCGTGAAATTATCTACAATAATACATTCTCAAAATACCGAAATGAGGCATAAATCTCGAGATTTTGAGTCTAAAAACGGTTTATCTGTTACAGGAATACAGTTCGCTTAGCATAAAAACATTATTATAATTATTTTATTTATTTTTATAGTAATTGTATGAATTAGTACCATATTAAGTATTTTAAAATAGAATTAATACATATTCAGCCACTGAAACTTACATAAACTTACTTACTTAACACAGCCTCTGTGGTCTGGTTATTGGACAGGTCGGCTCATCACACAGGATTCGGTTCCCGCGACGGAACATGTCCTTGGCACAGGAAATAAAGCACAAATACTTGTACTGTGTCTGGGTGTGTGTGGGTGTTGTAGGACCATGGTTCTCGTAATTTCTGGGTCCCTAAATGCAGGGAATCTTGGTAAGGGTCCATGATCTATGTATGTGATCGATGAACGTTATTGTTACTATGATTAAGAATCTTATTGGCGTTTGCACTAAGCTGATAGCTCTAAGATGGCACTTACGATGTATTCACTGCACTGACTTTGGGTAGAACCTAACCGAACCTAGAGATAAATGTGAGCTCAAGACATGTCAGTTTTAGTGCAGATATGTGTCACACATCCGCCTACTACGGAGAATCAAATGTGAACCAGCTAATATAAATTAGTTACGAAACCTGTCTCATATTTAAAATTCTTTGTCTGGTGACTTATTTGATCTATTAATAACACGAGTAGGCTGACCGAACCCAATTTAACATAAATTGGATGTTTCTGATGGTACGTAAGATTTGCATTTGGCATTTTGGTGTTATTTAATGTTTCTTTCGTTTTTGTTTAGAAAAAATTGCAGTATAGATCTGATTTAAAAGTTTTGTTTGTATTCATACTTTTAATTCTGTAATAAGTTAACGTATAAATAAATAAATAAATTGGTGTGCTTTCGACCACATGACTGAAGTAAACCTTCCCTCCCTCTATCGGCCGGTATAACTTTAATTTTGCTTTGTTTATTGTTATTGTCGCCATCTTGGCCATTTTAAATTGTAATTTTACCGGACATCCCAACATAATAACACAATTTTTACTTCGTTATGTTGACAATGTTAATCTACGTGAACCAACTTCCGTTCGCCTCGCAATCACCAGCTTACTCCCCAAGTCAAGAGTGCGTAAAGAAATTTTACTTCAAAAATTGGTAAACTGCTGTTATTCAAATGTGAGGATCCTAACAGACGGGGTACAAATACCTATTACACTGCCAAAAAATGGGTGTAAACCTCCCACTGTGCAAAAAATAAGACAGCTCCCTTCAATAGCAGAAAACAACGTTACACCAACGTTATATAATACGTGTCGTGGTAAAAAGAGCTATAAAAGATCTTTGCATTAAAAAGGTCAAAGCAACGTGATAGCAACGTCAAAAATAAAAGGTACTAACAAGGGTATTATTAAGTTGTTTTTATGCTGCTCATTCTTCGCTGAACATAATTTATTATCCCTCAGTTTACGATGCTACGAAACTAGCCCCTGTGCAAGGCGCCATTTAATTTTCTTTCGATTACAGCATCCAGCCTGTAATAGGGTAGGATCCCAAACGGATTGTAAACGTTTCCCGCTCTCTACTATATTTTCTTTCGCTCAAACCGTTTCGTTCGCTCAAACCGCTCCATCGTCGAGGGAGCGTTTGATTTTCGCGATCAAATCGCGGAACGAGCTTATCGCGTGTGAAGAACGCTTGAATATTGCGATTGCTGTTCTTCACCAAACACCATTTTTATAGTTTCATTATGTTCTTCGTATATAGGTGTTTTATAAATCTATAACACACTTAAATAAAAAAAATATTATTTTCTTATTTTTGCGACTGTTTTAATCTATTTAAATTGGTCTTATGTTACTTTAAATTACATTGTTATTTTGTTATTTGAAATATTTTTTTAATATTAATTACGAATACATTGACCTAGACGACGCTATCATTGGCGCTAAAGGACCAGTTTTTGTTTGCTTGGATTAATTTTCAAATCGTATCGCAAAAGCAGTAGTATTGCTTTGATGTTTACTCGCAAAGGAAAATTCCAAAAATACTCTAAATAAATTTATCAATATTACTATAATTTTATAAATGTGAAAACGTATGTGTGTGTTTGTTCATTATTGACGCTGCTACGTCTGAACGAATTTGGATGAATTTTTTGATAGAAACCGTTTACACGATGGTTTATCTCACAGGCTATTTAAAAAAAATAATGACTATTACGTATTATTTATTTATAAAAAAAATATATGACCATTTTAGTATCACATTAATAGCCAGAAAACGTCTACATATTATTTCTACGTAAGAAATGATGGCATTTATTACCTACGCTTAAGTAAAATTCAATTTGCAACTTAGTAAATTGTTTGGGACTAGAGCGTCTTGCTTTAAAACCCATGTATAATATAATAATAATAACCTAATCACACTTCACACTAATATTATAAAGGCGAAAGTTTGTATGTATGTGTTACTTATATTATACTTGTACGGCTGAATGGATTTTGATGAAATTCGGTACCAAGATAGTTTATACAATGGATTAACATATGGGCTACATAGTTATACATACATAAAAAATTAAAATAAAAAGTATGCATTAGCAAAACTTAATCTAAGAAGCCGCTAACGTGCCCAAAATGCTGGCGGCATTGCCCCGATAAATGGCAAAAATAATAATAGTTACAAATACAATATATTTTGCAAAGTTATCTCAACAAATTAAATCTAGAGTAACACATGACACTCAGATAACTATTACCCGAAGAACGAAGTACGTCCTGCGATTTTGCATTAGCTTTTGAGTCTTCACACTAATCAAGTGTACTCACCCCGACTGAGTACAATAGGATTTTAGTTGAAAACTTTGTTAGCGGAAGGCCAAGATTGTAGATTTCCCATCGGACCTACGCCAGTTTCAACTTAGCAGACTGTATCGATAACTTCCTCTGACATCGACTTAGTTATTTATCGTCGTTTAGTTAAACTGTAGATACGAGTAACTAATTAATAAACGACTGCTTGACTTAAAACAATAAACCGAGGTTACTTGTATAATTTATAATTGTTATGTAATTATTTTTGAGGATTGTAATACATAAAATTTATAGAATTAAGATGCTGAAAATGAAAATTTCATACAGCGTATTTTTTTCTTCCATTAACCTTCCGGGCGGGACGGACCGCGGAAGCCACCGCCGCCGCCGGGACAAAACAAAAAAAATCTTATTCCTCTTTATTTCGAAACTGTAATTAGGAAATTAACGACTCGGACTTAGAAGAAACAAATGACGCTTTCCGCGGTTCATGTAGAAAATGCGACAATTTAGCAAAAAAATTAAATAAAAACCAACGAAACAATTTGCCAACCAGGCAGTGGTAGTCTTTTGTTTTAATTAAAATAGCTTCTAGTGTGGAAGACTTAATAACAACATTAATTTTATGTTTGTTTAGAGGATGGTTTACATTATATCAGTACCTAATACTCCTAATTAAAGACTAAACGGAAATCACAATGTAGCAGTTTGCCTGTTTGAAATTAACAGGCACTTTCTTAAGCTAATTAACAGAACAGGGGAGCATTTCTGCGAATCGAGTTCAAGGCAAGCAATTTCTTAAAAGATGTGCAAATGAATAGGTCTACATAAGTAAAAATAAAATAAAATAAATGTTTTTTGATGTCTTACCACAGCTATCACCTTCTTGATTCGTTAATTTTTTATAACAAGTACTTGACAAGTACTTGACAGCCTCTGTGGTGTGGTGGTTGAGCAGGTCGGCTCATAACCCGGAGGCGGCGGGTTCGATTCCCGCGGCAGGACAAGTATTTGTGCCACGAAAAAAAGCGCAAATACTTGTTCTGTGTCTGGGTGTTGTGGGACCATGGTTCTCGTAGTTCCTGGGTCCTTAGACACAGGGAATCCTAGTTAGAGTCCAGGATCTATGTATGTGATCGTTGGGCGCTATTATTATTATTATTATATTATATTATTACTTAAGTATACTGTATGTAGATATTGAGATATTACTTTCAAATCATAGTATAATATACTGATGGTCGCCCATATATTTTATTTTATTTATAATATTGTCTAAGTACTATTATAATATATATAATATACCTATATTATACTTATATTATATACTATATATTCCACAAAGTGAATATGACGATAACTCTTTCATTTTAAAAGATAACAATTTTTTTTTAAACAGATCGATAGAGAACAAAATTTGCCATTCAACCGTATATTCAATAGTAGTATAAGTAAGTACTACTTACGATAAAAATGTCTTTTAACACATTTGAAATTTCCACATTTGATAATAATATTTTAAATTAAGAATTCGTAAAACAGACGATTTGTTTATTTTCTAACATTGTCATTAGAAGAATAATTTCGATTCTGTGAAGTATACCTACTCTTAATTCCCTCAGAAATAAATAATAAATACCTAGTTACATTGTTTTTAATTACGACGCTATAGTCCGTCTCATGGTGTTACTAGAGCCAAAAACTTTCCTCGGGATTCGCAGCCCACAGACTGTGTAGCCCGGAATATGCTGAGACATGAACGATATCAACTGTTTATTATAATTACCAATAATTAAAAAAAAGTTGAGAGGTGTCAAAGGACACCCGGATAGAACGAAGTTCCTTTCGATGAAGGAATTGTAATAAAAATTTATTTTTTAAAGTTATAATAACATATTTTTTATTATTAACGAATATAATGTAAATAGAAAGAATAATAATACAAGATGAATGCGAAATAGAAAGACGAAACGAAAATAACTAGCTTGCTTTCTATGAGAGTGAGAGAGAGAGAAACGCGCACACGCGAAAATTTTTTTTTTAAGTGTCGTTACAACTTTTGGTCTTAAGTGTCGTTACAACTTTTGGTCTTAAGTGTCGTTACAACTTTTGGTCTTAAGTGTCGTTACAACTTTTGGTCTTATTTTTTTCCGTCTAGCCCCCTTTCGCAACGCGCGATACGGAACTTCGTTCCTGTAATTACGAATTTCATAATTCGTAATACCTATTCGACTTAAAATGTAGACTAAAACTACGTACACGCATTAACAATATCCAATACAGATATGGCAACGGACTCGAGATCCGAACTACATAAGCTGCTTTGGCTGGCCTGAATGACCATTGAAACTACTCGCATTGTTTGTGGCGAGCAGTAGTGCTTTGTTGCTCAGTTCTGTATCTCTACAAATTGAGATAAATCTATGTAGTAGGTACAGACTGTATCATTTTGGTATTCTGCATCTTCTATTTTCAACTCCATGGGATATTGTACTTTTTTTTGCATGAATTATGAGCGGTGAAGCGGTTTGAATCGACATTTTATGATAAGAGCAGCGAAGGAATGGAACACAACCAGCATCTTTGCCGATAAATACAATCTGGAGCGAGTGAATAGGTATCTTCTAGGTAAGCATGTACCATCATAGACTACGTCACTTTCCATCAAATGCTACCAATATTATAATTCAGTAAAGTAATAAAAAAATAAAATGAACGCAAAGAATGCGGTATCTTATTCCTATATTATAATTAACGTGATTAAGATTTTTATCGTAGAGGTGCTCGCCCCTTATGGTACTCCTGGCTGTTTCATCGCGGCGGGTGGGTTACAAAACTAGGTAAGTATATGAGATTCATTACGCGTCATAAGAGAAGACTGGTTAAAATTTTTGGTAGAGCAGAGATCATAATATTATAGAAACTGACGTGAGTAGTACTCATAACTACCACTATTATTACACGGCGAACACTCAGTCAGCGCCGAGTCGCCACCGCCGCCGCGCGTACTCCTTGAGGATGGGCATCTATATTGCCCAACACCGGTCGAGTTATTCGACTGTATCTCGTGAGTGTTAGCCGTGTAATAGTGGTAGTTAAGAGCAGAGATGAGTGAAAAGTAAAGGTATATATCAATTTAATTATAGCAACTATAAAAAAATAAGATTGATCGGAACAATCGAAATAACTAGGTATACCAAAAGTCTGCCTTATTATTAATGTGAAATAAAGAACTACAAAACAATAATACCTACTTACTTCCAAATTATACCTATATTCTTCCTCTTTACCATCTCATTAGTAACAAAACTGTGCCAAAACAAGTAGTTCGTACCAAAGGATCTCCCTTGGCACCGACTACTTAGTAGTGCCTAGAGTAAAATCTTGAACTAATAAAAGACGATTCAACAAGGGCCAACTATTTACCTAATTTGAAGCAATTGTAAGAGCGTGTTAAGGCCAGCAGCTGACTCGAAGATTTAGGCATCGTCTACATTGAAACATATAAATTTTATTATTATGTAGGCAAGCTAATGATCTCTGACATTCTCTTTGGTGTGGTGGTGGAGCAGTTTAGCTATAACTCGGAGGCCGTGGGCTCGATTCCTGCGACAGGAAAAGTATTTGTGCACAGAAGTAAAGCGCAAATACATTTGAAATAAAGCTTCTTTACGCACGCTTTCTTGGAGAGTAAGCTGGTGAGGCGAAGTGAACGGATATTTGAATTGGTTCATTTAGATCTCTATTGTCAACATAATACATTTAAAAATTTGTCTTATTATGTTGGCATCAAACAAAGCAAAAACAAAGTTATATCAGCCGATAGATGGAGCTGCACTAAAGAAGGTTTTTTTCAATAGTGTGGTCTAAAGCACTGTTGTTTTTTTGTGTCTGGGTGCTGTGACCATAGTCCTCGTAGTTCCTGGGTCCCTAGATACAGAAATCCTAGCTAGGATCCAGGATCTATGTTATTAATATAAAAATTTAGAGGCAAACGTCAATTCACGAAATTTTAAACGTTGAACTATTTAGTTCAATGTTTAACAACGCACTACCTACTTTATATACCGTACACTCGTACAGCAAATAAAGTAGGTAGGTAGCTTGTGAAATTTTCACACGGAATTTTCTGAACTGATGCAGTACACAATGCATACACGACGAATTAATGTTTTCATTTGACGTACACTGAATGACATTCGATTTTGATTGGTAAAAATTGAATGATTGGAATGTATTTTAGTCCATGATTGGTCAATCATCATTATTATTATTACTAGTGTTGCCTATTGCTGTGCAAACGGCTTCCTTCCCTCCTTTTGTTTTCCTCACATTGCGACTGACTTTTGTGATCCATTCATCCAGTTCGATCATCATAAGCCTGCCAAAAGGTATGATAAGCTTACTGATTACAACAGTTCGGTAGGTCCTCTTCTGTTTAATAGTTTATTATAGTCTAATCCACGATTAAAAAAAATTTAAAAATATGTATGTGAAGATACATACAAACGTGGCAGGTGGTAGAACTTTTCTGCAAAGTTTTCTAGTTACCACTGTTTTGTCAGTAATTCTGCCAAAAAGCAGTAGTGTGTAAGCACTACTGTGTTCCGGTTAGAAGGACACTGTAACTAGTGAAATCACTGGGCAGTTGAGATTTTATGATCTGATCTTACAGTCGAGTATCTTATTATTAGACTGTGCTGATGTCTCAGGATGATGTGCGCAGTGCAGCGTCAACGAAACTTTATATTTTAGAGTACCGAGTGACATTGCTCTGTTATGAGCGCCCGTAACAACTCATCTACTGAACGAACAAGAACAACGACCACGGAATCGAAGGCAATTGGTCTCTAAACCACTCATACCACCAAATTGCGACACCCATCCCATCAAATGCGACAACACTGGAACAGTTGTGCCAGCGACCCAAGACAGTGCTCCGCTACATCAAGGAGCTGGGCTGGCGTGGGTAAATGCTGGCAGGGGGAAATGCAGAATACACCCCATGCGGGACGTCAGTGCAGGCCTTACCGCCCCCAAATAGAATTAGAGTGGGCACGTGTTTCTTAACTAGCGCGTCACATCACTCATTGAAAAAAAAAAAAACAAATGTCAGTTAGCAGGTATCACAATAATAATTGTTGTGACTTTAATTTGACATAGTCAAAGGTGTCCGGGTTTATGGTAGCACTTACAAATAGCTATTAACTGTATGGAACTGACTTTAGGCTGACAGTCTCGTTTCGCAGTTAGTCGGGAACCGCCTGAGGCACGGCTGACCCATTTAATTTGATGTCGCCTTTGCTTCAGATACAGAGAGATAACTAACAGTAAAGGATTTAGCTTGATTAGTATTTAATTTTTGGTAGGATATATATTGTTTACAATATCTAAATATATATAACTCAAAGGTCAAAGGACTGACTGACTGACTGACATAGTGATCTATCAACGCACAGTCCAAACCACTGGACGGATCAGGCTGAAATTTGGTATGCAGGTAGATGTTATGGCGAAGGCATCCGCTAAGAAAGGATATTTCGAAATTCCACGCTTAAAAGGGTGAGGTTGGTTAAATTATTTTCCCATAAGCCACGCCGTGGGTGAAGCTGCAGGCAGAAGCTCGTACTTAGATATAATCGTTATGGGTGGGAAAAAGTAAAGAAAAAATGGTTTTGGCAAAGGAGATCCTACTTAATTATACTTATATTTTCTATGTTCCATTTCGTTTTTTAGCGACACTTAAAAATGAACACCTATAAAAATTAGTAGTTTTTGAAATGCCAACTCAAAGTATTAAGCCAACCCTATTAAGTACACATTACAGAATCTTTCTTAAAATCTTGCCTTTTTATATACCTATTTCAAGTGAGACGTTCTTCCGTTCATATCTGCACTATGTCACCGGTCTCTTCGTCTGTTACACAAGCTTTGATTAACTTCCTGTTTCCAATTCCTATTAAATATCCCCTTTGTTTAAAGTTGCCTTCGAAATTTATGTTAAATCCGGCCGCTACGTTTTTAAAATTTAAAGAATAGTAAGATTTTTTGAACTGAACATTAATTGTTAGGTATATATTTCAAGGTGCCTGGTGTGTATTTATGGGTAAGTCCCAACGGAACCCACCAAACCGATCCCAACTATTATTTTTTAAATTTGAATATCATATTGAATTTATATCTGACCCCAATCAAACTTTTGGAATATTTTAACAACTATTACCTACCTATGGTTTCTTCACACCGTTTGTGATATAAAAGGCTTTTTCCTATTTTATACATGGTAATATTTACGTGTATATATTACTGTATCAATCATTGAAGTTCAAACGATACGTTCCTGGAAGCAGTCGTAAAAGGTACTCGAATCACATAGTTTCTCCGACACCCTTTCGGGCGGAAGTGAATGATCCGAAAAGTTTTACAAACATATTGAGCGTAGGCCTCATCGACGTTTGTTTCCGAAACTCGGTAACGAGTTCAGAGGGCCCCTGATTGATGAATGTTCGAGTATCGAGTATCGACTGAACCCCCAAAACACGTATTGATAACGCAACACATTAATTTCGCGATCGGACTAACAGACAATAAAATATTGTGCGCCATTTATTTCAAGCGGTGTGACGTTGCCGCGTTTTAGAATAAAATTTATTGCGGAGGCGGTTGAGATAAGGTTGATACCGAAACGCAGGACAGGTGGTATCTTGACAGTGTTACCAGAGAATATCGCTTTTTTCAGCAGAGTTTTTTGTTTGCGTTCATATATTTGTGTTCGTTTACAACTTTTTTATTTATTGAGTAATGACAAGCATGTGTATGATGACTATATTTTACGTCCTGGCCGCTCATAGCAGGGGCAAAGTTTTTCTAAAATATTAAGATTATATTTGACTAAATACATACCAAATGGAGCTAATTATCATCCACGTCTAATACAATACAAACTCTTTATTGCATACCACATGCTTCATTAATTTTACAAAACAACTTATAGCAGGTACGATGGGCAGCCTTATCACTAAAAGCGATCTCTTCCAGGCAACCTTTGGATGGACAGTATTTGACTATAATGGAAGCAGGCGGTGGTGTACCTATAATATAATCCCTTTTTTTATCTTACCACCAATTACGTAATCATATTAAGCAATAAAACAAAAAAATATATTTTTACTAAAAACAAAAAATATATGAATATGTTAAACCAAAAATAGTTCACAGAAAAAAACCCATTTGAAGATCTACTTATACTAATATCTAATATAGTATGCAAATTCTAGATAAACCTAATTTTTGAAAATTAATTTATTTTTTTTAAATAATAGTTATACACAACTAACCGACACTATATAACAAATAGTTATCTAACATTACTGCCCAATTAACTACTAAGTAAAATTATTAGTAGAGTTTCCTAAGCGAATTTTTCTATTTAGTCATCTTACCGTTCTCACCTAATCGTACTTTAGTATTGAGAACCTAATCGTCCTAAACTAAATCACCAAAGACTTTTATATACAGCTTGTCAAGCTATTACAACTTTATTTGTAAACTAAAACACTACTAAAAGACACTATGCTAAGTACCAGTAGAGTGATCACGAAACTTTGATTGCAATGCAATAGGAAAAATTTCATTCCTTCATTTGAAAATTTCCATAGTAACTATGCACATAAACTGCGTATTGTAACTGTCAAATCCATACAAATTTGTGCATCTTAAACACGCCATAATAAATCACAGAACGAGCATCAATTCTTTTAGTCGATATTTCTGTGCAAATTGCATTGAAAACGAATAGAAAAGCAACGCAAAAAGTCAATATAGAGACCGTCGGTGCACCAATTAATTCGTGAATCATGACTTTTTAACGCTCCAGAAATGAGGAAGAAGAACTAAATGAAGCGATAATGTTAGTACGACAACACTAAAATTTATTGTTAATAGATTTTATAGACTACGCATAGTAAAATGTTTGCTATAGATATCAAAACTCAAGTTCCTCTCTTATTTTAGGTCAATCCTTAATAGTTTCTATGCAATGGCATTTGTAAAAACAGACATTGCGAGTTTGGCGGAAATCATTAAATTTGTAGGTATCTATTTCTGCTCCAAGCGTCTTTGATAGTTGACATCCGTGATTTTTCAATTTCTGACGGTGAATGTACATAATGGTGACAGCCAGTTTCTATCTTTGTTCATTGTAACTGTTATAAAAGCTGATAAAGAGCAACATTGTTAGGTACTTGAGATTGTTTAATTAATGCCGCCTATTGTTTTAAATAGAGATGCAATTGTATTTCATAAGCTTGGTCTATTTAGTCCACGTCATAGCACGTTTTTCTTTGACAGAGCGCTCTGTTTAACGTTGAAAATCGCAAATCATTATTTGATGTCAAACTGGGTCTGCGCATGAAACTGTGTTAATTTTGTGGGGGTTTTGTAGATTACGTAATATATGGATATGAAATAAAAAAATATATCTGATCATTCATTTAGAACATTACAACAGTCTGGCTATTTTATTAGTATAAAAATTGTTGTTATCGCTAAGAAGTGGTAGAACTACGTTTCTGAACTGGGAGCTTTTAGAACGATTTTATTTTAGAAAAACTAAAATACATTTATTGTTTTGTTTAGTCATTCTGGTTTTTTGTTTTATTTTATATTTATACATTTTTTGACATATTACTTTGACATGTGACGTCACTAGTGATATCAAAAACCGCTTTTTATTGATTTTAAGCTTACGCTGCACCTTGAGAGATATGATCATTCACTTCATTTGAGCACGTTTACAATATCAGGCAATATTCATTACGAACGTGATTATGATTCACATCAAGAAAATTCTAATATCTACGGCCACTTTTACGCCAGAACATCAGATTGGCACATTTTTGGTTGTTATTTTTCTTGAATATAATAAAAATTAACCCAATAAAATATTTAGCAAATACGCCGGAAATATTTTCAAGCCGGAGGCGTATTGCCATCTCTAATTAAAATTGTTTATCTGTATTGTTTCGTACTGAACCTCGTTTCGTTTCTTTATGTGCTTAGATCGTTGCTGCAGATTCCATTCGAGAGATAACTTCGGGTTCAGGAGCCGTGTAAATCACGCCCTCGAGCACTGATAACGAAAGAGAAATTTGCCAGTAAATCATACATTTGTTTTAGAGCTGGGTGTAAAATAATAAGCATAAATAAATAAATAAATATCTGTGGACATTTCACACAACTAGATAACTGATACAATACTTAGATACTTTTTGTAACATACATATTAATTATCATATTCATTATCTCAACTGTAATGAATTATATACATTGTAAAAGACAGTAGAAAGAAGAAAAAAAAATACATCACTGTAAAATTTCTTGTAGCTTCTTCTTTACAGTTGTAATCGAAGCTTCGGATCAAAGTTTGCTATTCTGCATTGTGCCGGATTGCTTGCACCAATAGTGAACAAGAGAACTGCTTTTTTTTTTTTCAAACTCATATATTGTAATAGGCTTGCTATATATTATTTGACAATAAGCACTTTGTAATTTTATATGCTTAGTGAAATAACTTAATTTTGAGTACCTAATATAATTTTGACTTATAAAAGTGCTAAAATTAGCCTATTTGCAATAAATCTTTTGACTTTTGACTTTTTTGACTTTTGTAAATACATACATAGAATACAATATAACACCCAGACACAGAACAAACGTCGATGTTCATCACACAAATTTGATACATGATACCATTTTGATTTAGATTTTTCGGAGTGTATCTGAGGATTCATGCCATTGAACATTTAAAAAGTTGTTAATAAATTTAAACAGATTTGCGTTATTTATATAATTTTTTGTTCTGTTTCTGGGTGTTATATTGTACTCTATGTATGTATTTACAAACAAAAAGTATCGAAGTACTGTATCAGTTGTCTGGGTGCTATAGTAAAGCTTTGCTTAGTTTGGGACTAGATGGCGCTATGTTAAATGCAAAAAAAAACTGCAAATGAAAAGTTTTTTGATGAGATATACTGAAAAGGTATTAAATGAGCATATAGATTCAGATCATATTACTGTGAATCCAATTTATATTAATCAAAACCTTGTTAATCACTTTGAAAACAACTTTACCCGAAGCCGCCATCGTAATACTCTAGAACAAGCATGTAGTGTTCCACGAAACTGAAGCCGCCAATAACAACATTAATTACGACCGCATCACAAACTTTCACCATCATCGATCACATCATAGGTGTTGCGGAATTCTAAATATTCCATTTTCATTAATAATTCCGAGGAGGGTGCGCCGTGCGTGTTGGTATCTCTACGGTACATGGTATGGTAGAGGTGAAACGACCTTACAAAATGCCGGAATCCGATCTTATTTTTTTTTAAATAAATTCGCTATTTAAGTAGCGCTATGTAGCGCTAAGTATGCGCTAAGTAGCGCGTGATCCTCATCTCCAACAATTACTATTATAGATATATAATAGTAATTGTTGGAGATGAGGATCACGGAAGCGACAAGAAAAAGATAAAGGTTTAAAATGAACGTATATAACCGAATTAAAGGGGTAAAAAATATAAAACAGAAAAATCACAGAAAATTGGCCGCCCGCTCGATCTTACTTTTGACAACGAACAAATATGACAAAAACTTAAAAAGGGAATACATAAAATAAAAACCTAAGATATACAGCCTTCATGAGCGCGTCGCTAACAGTAATACATAAGTAATTCATAAATAAAAAAAATATTTGTGGACAATTCACACAGCGCCATCTAGCCCCAAACAAAGCCAAGCTTATACCATGCGAACCAGATAACTGATACAATACTAATATACTTTTGTTTGTAAATATATACATAAAATACAATATAAAACCCAGACACAGAACAAACATCGATGTCCATCGCACAATATCAGATTCAGATTCAGATTCATTTATTTCATTTTTTGCAACATTACAGTTTCATCCAAAGCGTCACAAAAATATAGTCATTATATACATTATACAACCAATAATTTAAAAAAAGTATTATTGGTGTCAAATGTTTGTCCTGGGTGAAAATCGAACCCACAACCTACAGCTTAAGCCAGGGCTACTACCAACTGAGCTATCGGGCCAGTTAAGCACCTTTAAAACGTATTTGCTTCGTTTATAACTAAAACTCGAAGTAAACTAGTGTCATTTTTGCTTTCTAAATTACAGCGAATCCTATCCATACTTATCTTAATAAAGTAATTTAAAACAAAAACGAGTGTGCTTTAGACCACACGACTGAAGAACTTTACTTTACTTGAACTGACTTCTTTAGTTTAGCTCCATCTATCGGCGGTATAACTTTATTTTTGCTTTTTAAAATATTAACGTCGCCGTCTTGACTATTGTAAAGTGTTACTTTACCGGACACACCAACATAATTATACAAATTTTTAAATTTATTATTTTGACAATAAAAGATCTACGTGAACCACCTTCAACTTCCGTTCTCCTCGCATTCACCAGCTTACTCCCAGAGTCAAGCGTGCGTAATACTTGAAAAAAGTACACGTTGGAAATATACATGCTCTATTAAACAAAAAAAGTATCTAAGTATTGTATCAGTTATCTGGTTCCCATAATACAAGCTCTGCTTAGTTTCGGACTAGATGGCGCTGTGTGAAATGTCCACAGATATTTATTTATTATTTATTTATTTATTGCAGTGAACATTGGGCGTTAATTAATCACAATATGTGGAACTTTATCCGGCATATTTCTGGCGCGAAAATGTCAAGCAAAAGTAGGTCGGATGTTCATCACACCCCTTGTTGCTACTTCTTATACGTACCTTATAAATTTATGATACTAATATAAATACTTCGCTACTTGAGTATGATCTAGTGTTAACAAGAATTGGTAAAGTAATATTAGGCGATAGGATAAATTGTTTAGCCTTGTTGGTTTTATGTGGTTTCCCTTGCGTAAGATGAAATTTTAATCTATGTTTATAAAGCATTTACCGACGCATTGTGTTCATTTCTATCATATAAATTCAAGGTCCTGACTGACTGACTGACTTATATATCAAATTACAGCCTGAACCACACTGGTCCTAGAGACTTGAAACTTTGAGGGTGTGTTCATTGTACAGTGTAGGTATCCACTAAGAAAGGGTTTTTCGAAATTCCACCTCTAAGAGGGTGAAATGAGTGGTTGAAAATCTGTGAAAATTTTTCTTCTTCGTTTCCTAACGTGTGCTAAGCCGCAGCAGAAGCTAGTTAGATATAAGGTAATTAGAATATAAGGTAAATTATTGACCATATTTTTACTTTTTTTTTCGTAGGTACTGTTTCTATTATTTGAATCTATAATATAAATTAACAAGTTATATAGCACACCCATAAGATGCCTTGACAGCCCCTGTGGTGTGGTGGTTGAGCAGGTCGGCATAACCCGCAGATGGCGGGTTCGATTCCCGCAGCAGGATGTGTGCACATAAAAAAGCGCATATACTTGTTCTGTCTGGGTGTTGTAGGACCATGGTCATCGTAGTTCCAAGTTCCTAGATACAAGAAATCCTAGTTAAGGTCCAGGATGTATGTAAGTGATCGTTGGCCGCTACTATTATTGTTATAATTATCATTATTATTATTATTAAGCATTTAGGGCCAATTCCATTAGTAACAATTGCTATCACTACTTCACGCCACAATTAATTACAAGTCGTTAATGTTGACTTCATTCTTCGCCGATTATCATTTGTTTCGTCCAGTTTCGGCCCCGGAAAAATACATTACGAAAAGTGCCAGCATTCGTCTTCGTCGCCTTTGTTACAACCCTTAATTAATATGGAACACCCTTTGGATGGCTCCTGTTTACTATTCTTTGAATAATGTCTTTATTTTAACTAGTCCTTTCTTAACTTAGGCACGATAAGTTCGATAGATTTTCACGGTTTTTCACTACATTTTTAATAGCTATAATTACGGGAACTTTGCTGTGATTGGAATTATTTTAGATTTCCTGATATTTTAGCACAATTTGTACATACATGATTTTCACGGGTAGAACACTCATTCACGGTACAGTCACCATAGGCAAGTACTGTTAGAAATATATACAACTCGTCTGTTTTTTTCTTTGTGTATGTTATTCAATATTTTTATTATTTTTTATTAGGCACGTTGAATATAGGATTATGAATGTTTGGTCCCATATAAATTTGGAGATCTGATGATGGAGTACGAGATGACTACTATAAATTCTTCACTAAATCACAGCAAACGCTTCGCAAATTGTTTTTTAATAATGCTAACCTCTAAGAAAATTGCTATTTAGGGAATCATCTTCGTAACTGACCTGATCATGGATTTCTAATATATCCTACGGAAAAATAGCTTATAAAAGGGTGATACTTCTGAATGATAATAATCAGTATATATAATAATCAGTGTACATAGGTATGTATAATAATTAGGTATTTAGGTACTGAAAACCACAGGTACGGGCTGCTAATGTAAATTATACCCTACTAAGCTTATTTTGTTCATTCGACCTTAATGGAATGTGTTTTAAAGATACTCTACGAAGTTCCTCACTGTAAAATTGGGGCATTTGAGATCGCATACTTGTACAAGCTCCTTTTTTTAAAAGGTGATTGTCACAAAAGAAAGTTATTAGAAATGTTCTATGTTAAAAGGTCTGGAAACCGAATAAGGCCAAAGTGCGACATATTTGTCAACCTTAATGAGTCTGAATCATTTGTTATAACAGATTCCAGAATTAAGACAGGTGGCTTTCCTTAGCTACAATTTTCTCGTAAACAATCCAAAGATTGATTCGTAGATCTAGCCAATCCACCCAACTTCAACTGACAACGAAGCGCTTTATCGCTAATCCTTCAGTCGAGTTTTAAGGAACTGTTTCTAAGATAACACAATATCTTCAACAATTAGATCTATATATATATCTAAGTACAACCTTATTACCTGAGAAATAAGGTCGAACATTGTTTTAGTTTCTAGAGATAGAGATATTCCCCGAAGGCATTTCTGGACCTCCCCGTGGCCATCCATCAAGCTGTCGGTCTGAACTTCTATTGCTGATTATTTTAGACTCAAGTTGCGAGAGCACGTTAATGTTCGAAATTGAAATTCTCTACCGCTACACTAAACTAAGCGATAATTAGATACTATTTTATTATAATAATATAATTCAGTCACAACGTTTATCGTTACCATTACTGTTGACAACGTCGTTTTTCATAGGCGCTTTGGTGGTCAAACGAAAATATATGACGGCTAAAAAGAGCAATATAATACTTTTTTGATCGGTGCTTAAGCTGAGATTTAACTTGGAAACATTTTCATCGATTCACGATCAAGATCTTATAGCAGTTCTATAAAACGAGCCTCAATTCCTAAAAGAAGTGTATATGCAAAGCAGAAGCAGCTGTTCAAAAGACAATTCAAAACGTATCTCCCAGGATAAATTAACAAGAAATTTAAAGCACAGAACTTATTACTTAAGCAACGAGAAATACCCACAAAGATCCGTATTTAAAACTTGTCACGTTGTTACGAACTGTTTCATATTCACTAGCGAACTTCGAATATAGAGAAACGTGGCAGAGATATACCCACTTTTATCAACTTGCGGTTCGCAGTACTCTTGTAGAAACGAACTTTATTTTCTTGGCAAATCGTGGAAGCGATCATGTGGCAAAACACTCTTATAGATTTGGCCTCGGGGAACTTTGACTTGAGAGTTGGCTAGCGTTCGGAGGAACGATGTGTTTGAGAGCAAAACGATGTTTCCCTACTACAGCTACGGATGTAAATGATATCGCCGCTAGGCACCAAGATTCTGTAGTTGCCCCACTCTAAAACTTACAACTGTTAATGGCACTCTACAATAAGCAGTTTTACAGTTAACAATTTCGTGGAGATTTTTAAACGTTTTGAAGCGTTTTACCTTGTCTTTGCTTATAACACCGTTGGTACGTCTTTTAATAATGTTTGTTGAGCTTATATATCTAAAAGTACCTAATGTAGTTCTGACTTATGCAAGACGTTTTTATTCACTTAATCGTATCGACACAAAACATATTTAATTATAGTTATCCAAAGATTATAAGGATACAATATGACACAAATATTATTTATATTTTGTGTGGGACACTACTTGCGTCGACACTTTGACGCCATCACATCTCGAGACACATATTAGGGACGGCACCGCGGCTAGTTCGGCTAAGCAGTCAAAATGGCACAAATATAGTAATCTCAGTAGCGGCTATATTTGAGCCGTTTGGTGTTCAGACCCTGGGTCCATGGTGACCGGGAGTTCATCGTTATCCAAAGTTTATCAGAGCGCCTGGTTGATGCAACGTGTTTTTTTTTATGTTAAGGAATGACGTGACGAGCTAGCCCTTCGCCTGATGTTAAATGACACAGCTGCCCATATCAGCTGCAGTGCCACTCGGAACTCTAAAGTATAGAGGTTCGCGTGACACTGCACTGCGCACGTCATCCAGAGACATCAGCACAATCTAGTAATAAGATTACTAGGCTGTGAGATCAGATCATAAAGTCTCATCAAGTGTGACCAAAATGCCGGCACTTATTTGGAAAAACGAATCAGCATTGCAATTCAACGGGGTAATGGCTGCCAGTATGTTGGGTATGCTACCTACTGGTGGGCTGGAGCATTTGACCTGTCGCACAGGTCATCGCGGCTAGTATATAGTCCAAATGTTTTTTTATTTGTAGTAAGTAATGTTTATTAGTAGTTTTGTAAGATAAATAATGGCTAAACTCACGCCAATTAAAAGTCGAAATTACTCCGACCAGGTTTCGGACACATTCGATGTCCTTCTTCTGGGAGCCAGTTACTAACGCAAGCCGCGGCGGCTTTCGCGAGCGTCAGCACGTAACTTTACGTTTAGTAGTAGTTGTTATATTATTGTAATATTTAGTTAGTTGAAAGCAAAAAGACACTTAGCCCGTTAAAAAAATGTGATATTTATGATTATTTTATATTATTATACTTGAGTAAAACCGGTAAGTTTAAAGATTTCATTTGATCATAGGATCAAACAAAAGTAATATTCAACGATCAAACTTGAAAACTAAAGGTAAGAGCGCCCATGAAATTGCTCACATTCTGAAATCCTAATAAAATGCCAAAAACATTCCAACTTTCAAAGAACTTGAACGTCTCTAGTTCCAAATTATAAGAGAAACGCTTGCTTGGCAATATGTGAGTGAGTTACTTAACGACGTCAGCATAAAGATAATAGGAAAAAGTTAAATTATGTCGATCTGCCTCCTCAGAACTGAGGTCACCATATAATTATTAACCGTATGGACACTACACAACAAGCTGTTTCTATTCTAAAACAATATAAACCTTGTATAAACTAAAAAAATCTTACATATCAATCTACAATCTACATAATATGTAGATAGCATATTATCATTATCTTTCTTTTGCCTTGTTCCCATATTAATTAAGAAAAGACTGCGAAGACGCATTCTTTTTCTTTGTAAAATTATTACGAGACATTTTTAAATATTCATATAAAAATCTAATTTTGATCTCTAATATCAGCAGTATTAGAGATCTAAATCTAAATTTCTTAATAAGCTGTCTTCACAAAATATTCGGAATACTGTATTTAAATATACTAGTAATAAAACAAATCATTTTTTTTTGTTACTATCAAAAGTTGTAATCGATGAAAGATACCAATTATTCTATAAACAAAGCTGGCGTCCTTACTGTTCGTCACATTCTGCGCAGAACGCGGCGACCATCGCGTCGTAGTTACGCTGTGCGGTTATAAAACTTGAATTTATGACTCGAATTATTTCACTCGCCTTCCCTAATTCCTCCACTTTTCCACTCCTACTGCCCAGGTGCATTATATGAACCGTTTTTAATAAGGAGGGGATTGTATCTAAGTTTCGCTCGGTTGCTGCCATTTTATTAGGCTATTTTGCTTTGATTTGTTACAAGGGGACCCTTTTTTGGTTTTTATCTACCCTAGTTTAAAGCAATTATGAAGCTATGTCTCGTTAATTTTGTAAGGGTTAGAAAGTTGATTGTGCTCATTATTACTTAGCTCACGTTGTGAAAAATTGATTTGGGTTTTTTTTTTTATGTTTATCTAAATTATATGTCGTATGATCAATGTTATAAATACCTACTTAATTTTGTCTGCAATAGTTCTACTATTCGTTATTTATTATATAGATAGACAAAAAAGCTGATGGACCGCTTGATGTTAAGCAGTTACTATCAACACTAGGGGCGCTAACGATTTGTCGCCTACCTTTCTAGACTCTTCTTCTCTTCTCATGTCTCATAATGGTACTATACTTATTGTGCTTAAACTCTTGTTTCGTTTAGGACTCTAGTGAACTCTAAAATCAATAGTCACTTATAAGACACAATTCTACGCCACCTGTATTTCTTATATCTCTACCAATCAAACCAACTTAACGATTAGACGGCTCTTTTGATAACTAAAATTGCAAAACCCAGCACACAATAAAAGCTGAAACTTGAAATGAATCGATGTCACAGCTTAAAAAGCTAAAATGTCAATAGGCATGAACACCTCTCGAGATCTGACACAATGGAGGTTCTTGTCGATGAAAATTTCATGCGTTCTGGATTTCTGGAGACCGGGTCGGTGAGCAAATATCCTCGGCCTCTCCATTACTTACGGTCGTGGGCCTGCGACCGGTCGTACGCACCACGGATTCCTTATAAACAAACAGTTTTATATCGGGTGGTATGTTTTATGTTTTTATAAAATGTGGCAAAGAAAGTAGGTCAATTTCAAGCATAAAGATAAGTCGAGTGTGATTTTGTTTGGGTATAGTAATAAGATACATAACTTTAGAAATGTACCAAAAATCAAGGTCATTTTTTTATCGTTCTCAGTAAGCAACACGGATTGAGATTTTTATTATGATCACGATTATGGTTCGTCCAAAAATTATTTCTTGAAAATATTTTGTTTGACATTTCAACTTGTGGTTAAATCGGGACACTGCTGAGAACGAAATGCAATTGTTAAAGTATTTTTATTTGCGTAACAAATAGGACCAAATTTGTCTGACGTCATGAGATTGTGCATTGGTTGTAAATGTTACATATCTATGGCATTATGTCATGTCGATAGTATTGAATGTAGCAAATCCAACATGTGCACCGACTAATCCTATCAACTGTGCGACGGTCAGCTAACGTACCACTAAAATCCAGCAGATGACAGTAACTGAGGTTTCGATGTTAATAAATTGTTTAATGCGCAGTATGAATGCTGTTTTCTCTTTTCTAGGTCTGCATGTTTACTAATCAAATGTATAGAAAATAATAGTTTTGACTTCTTAACTTAGGTTATTAGAACTTTGATACTTACTAAATGTACCATGTATTTTCAAGTTTTTAAACTAAATACTGCTAAATTAAACTAGCTTACACTACCTACTACAATTTGAACTGTACAATATGGCCGTGCTGATCTATAGATGTCCAATTTTTGCAGCCTATCCAGTTATGGGCATGCTAGTAGCTTTCCCCCCTTAAATTGCAACGCTGACTATGCCTTAAGATGAATTCAAGACAGTCTCTAAATTCTAAGGTTGTGTAAAATTGGCATTGCCATGCCATTTTGTAAATGCGCTGCATCGACCAGATATTGTGAATTTAGAATTAACTCTAGATTTCGTGATTGTTGGCAGACATGCAAAATAATGCGACTAAACAGTACTGCATAAGTAAGCAATAGCATAACCGGGATTACAAAATACAATATTACATACCTTAACTACTGTTTCTACAAATGGACTGCTACGACAATGACTGAGGACTGGGTTGGGATTATCCGTATGGATATCGGACCGGACCAATTCCGGTTATTAAGACAAATCGCCGATCATTTTTAACGCAAAATGTGTTGCTAAAAGCGTTACAGAAATGATCGTGCAGGACGTTTGAAGCGAAGTTCGATTTCCGAAGCCATTAGGTTTTTTGCGATTGAGGAGCGGAATATAACGGGTTAGGGCTGCAGTTTTCATGCTTTGGTCAAACGGTAATTTTTTTCAGATGTAGACAGCCTATCCATTAATAAAGCTACTTCTGATTTATCATAAAACTTTTTTTAATGAAGGAAGTTACGATGTTCTATTTCCAAACACCTGCTCAAGCAGAAATTTCATTGTAGTGAATTGATCACTTTATGAATAAAATCTTTCCTTGAGCACTGATTGATGACTGAGCATCGTTCTGTAATATGGACCTACGTCTACTCTTCTACAGTAATATGGAGAAATCTCTTGAAACTCTCACCCAAGTGACCGAGAATTAAGCTCTGGTTACATTACCTAACCACATCTCCCACTGAATCTAAAATCGAACATATTGGTTAATTCAGAAGCGGCTTTGAAGGGTTTGGGTGGAAGAAACGTGGAGTATGATCAGTACTTAACATTTTATTATTTTTGAAGCCTCGTTACCTACGTTTTCTGTCGCTTTGCTTGATTGTTTATCTACTGCTATAATGTTAATAGACTGTAATTTTTTTTTTCCAAATAATACTTTTATTGAAAAAAACGCAAACTGAGAAATTGCTAAGATTATTCTTAAGCTTATCGTATTCGATTAAAATTGAAGCTCTCGGTCGGAGTTTTCTTTTCTGCGTTGTGAATGACTTGCACCTGTACTAGTAAAGAAGGGAACTTCTGTTTCTTTCTGCAGTGTACTTAAGTTTTCATAAATAAATCAATGAAGAAAAAAACTTCGAACTATTAGTTTCAACTTAAAAATCTAAATATATATTTTAGACAAGATAAACAATTTGTTTGGACTTTGTATACTGTATCATACAAAGATAGACAGTGACGAAGTGTGGGTCGCCCAGGATTACTCTATCGTGCCCTTACGTCGGTCACTGGGCCAATACCGGTTTATTAAGATAAATATAGCTATTTCTCTTTGCAACATGGGTTTTATAAATCTTTGGGAACGATCCATGGTAGGAAAAGTAAAATTTATCTGGGTATCAATGGCTGGCAAGTAACCAAGATATTGAAGATTATGTTAAACATGTTATTGAAATACATGCGTAAATTAATATAACTTCCCATAGAACCTCTTTTTTTTTTTAAACTGCGTTCCTGCCACCTACCAATTACCATTTTATTTTAAGGCACTGATACTATGGAACTATTGATATTCTTTTGTTTGTTCTTTCATTTTATTAGTAAATGACTTTATTTTAATTTATATGATTATTTGTTTGTGCGGTCTGATAATGACCATTGAAGTTAGAGCCAGATTTCAAGAATAGTCAATTGTTTTAGTGCTCATTCCTATACATGTAAATATTACTTCTATTGCTACACAATAGAGGCTAAGGGGTTTATATTGTTAACTTAACTGACACTGATGATAGATCACCGAACAGGATGAAATTCAAAAACTCTAAGTCGGCTGGTTTTAGATAAACTTAATTACACAAGAACGATTAGAACAATTTCGAACAAATTCCTTCAAATTTAACACATTTACATTGGTTAACTAATCAGCTGTAGTGAAAATCAATGGAATGGCAAGATGCCAAGTTTGATTTTTGGCGGGAAAACGAAAAAGATCGCGTCACCGCGTTGTATTATTTTCCATAACTTGTGTTATTTTCAGGTTAGTGCATAAAATTGGTGGAATTTTATTCGTTACGTGCTGGATTACATGCATGTGTGTGGGAAAAAAATATGGTAACAGAATAAATAAATATGAATATGAAAGTGGTATAATTATAGTGAAACGTTTCTTTTCGTGTTGTTTTCAAAACTCCATAGAAGCTTCTGTTAAAGTTGCCACCACTTTACTAGGAGTATGACTTGACTAGACTAGACTAGACTAGATTATGACTTGACTTGATGACTGGGACTGAGACATGACTTGACACATAAATATATTAATTAACTTGAAAAATTATCAATTACTTGACACTGGCTAAATACACAAAAGTGTGGTGCCAAACCAAAAACAAAAAAAAAGAGATTCCATGTTGTCAACGTCAACATTTTTAGTTTTTTTCGTAATATCTGATAGCCATCCGATCGTCAGAACTCCAATAAGTTTTTAAAATAAAGAAGTAAAACCTCTATGTAACAAATTCGAATGTACGCAATCAAACAAAGCTATGAAAATATTACCCGAAGTAAAAACCTGTACCTAAACATGTTATAGGCTGTGTTTATTTAGTAGCATTAAGTTAAGCAGGTTATTAGCTTTTTTATGATGATCGAATCTATATAGTAGTTAAACAACTTCAAATATAATAACTATTAATAATTATTTTCACGTTCTCAGTTCTTAATATTCAATGTCGCGTAATTTTTTAATAATAACGCTCATAAATTTTTCAATAATTTATAAAGAAGACGATCTTATAGAAGAATACGTTTGTGTACCTTACGTATAACAATTAATTTTAAAATGTCGGCAATTTTTTCTTAATATTTTTTTTTTCATATCAAACCGAATCTATTTGAGCCTTCGTTTGATCTTAAGAATATTTTATTCAAAATGATTCTACATATTCAGGTTATTTATTATCTCTAATCTAGACAAAGGAATAGTAGTACATTTACAACAAAGCATTTTGCTGTAGGCACCCAATTTCATAGATTTTGTCTGACCTTTATTAAATGCTTATAAACTATTACAAAGACGAGAGATAAATATTTTCATCTATAGTGATTTATTCATAATATAGCTACATACTTAGAATTTAAGAAAGAAAGAATTTGATTCATGTAAAAAAATAACAATCGTGTTATCCATATTTAGAAATAGACAGAAAACCTTCAATAGTTGGAATTAACAAACCTATAGTCTACAAAGGACTTTTTAATAATTCCACGATAACACATCGACTGGCCCGATAGCTCAGTTGGTAGTAAGCCTGCCTTCTGAACTGTGGGTTGTGGGTTCGATTCCCACCCAGGACAAACATTTGTGTAATGAACATAGGTGTTTGTTCTGTGTCTGGGTGTTATATTGTATTCTATGTATTGTATTTACAAACAAAAAGTATCGAAGTATTGTATCAGTTATCTGGTTTCCATAATACAAGCTTTGCTTAGTTTGGGGCTAGATGGCGCTGTGTAAAATGTGTAATATTTATTTATTTATTTATTTACATCGTATGAGTACCTAATTTGTTCGCTGTCTTCACCAAAATTCGTCGATGTTTTGACAAAATTATCTTATTCTATAGGAAAATCTTAATTACTTCCGCTAGTAGCCCGCAACCATTCATCTCGTTACGAGCGTAGGCTTCATTATTTACTTGTACTCACACGTCGCCGCGCACTGTGCAAATATTTACCCCTTAACGAGAAACCTGACTTCACCCGCGAGTGCTGTAATAAACTTTTCTATTGTACTACTTGTACGCTTTAGGGATCTAAATGTTACATGATTACTTTCTGGTTTGCTTGTAGCTATAATTCGATCATTAAATTACGACTATGGGACAATTTTGTGGTGTAGAAACAGATTTATTAATGTAACATGGGAAAAATTTTAATTAAGAAAGGGATTTTCAATTTATCTTAAAAAATTGGCTCTAAAAACTGATGCGTGGTTTTTTTAACTGTTTAGGTCATTGCAACAGTTTAAAATACATACATACAAACCTTACTTTAATACCTTTTAGAATATATGGGAGTTTTTTTTCTACGTTACGACCGGGTTCAAATCAACCAAATTTTTCCTTTAAATTAATATTTATTTATTAATTAAGCTAAAAAGGCGATATTGCTATTTAAATCTTGAAAAAACTTATTTAAAAAGCGATGCGTAGATAAACGCTTAAAGGTCATTGCAACAGATTGTAAATGTGTAATTTTTAAGTAATTGAGAGTTCTTTTGTACCTCAAAAACTATTATGATTTTGATTATTACCCACTGATTTAAAAATCTCTTTTCTAATAGAAACGTAGCGTACGTGTTGATGGTGTATAAAAAACTGTAATAACTTATACATCTGGTTCAGTTTACACTTGATAACATAAATCAAGAACATAATTTGTGTTCATTTCTTTACATTATTTCTGTAGAATTTATTGAAAAGGAAAGTTACGAATGACAGGTGCCCACCAGATGTCGTGCGTGCGACGCGAGAATTCCAGTTTTCATTCGCGCCTGACGATGGAAATAATTATTGAAGTTGAACAGCTATATTAAACTGGAAAGCGAAATGTTGGGGAAATACTTGCGACTTATCTAAGTGAACATTTTCATTTTATTTCCAAGATAAGTCATATTTTACAGTGGATTGTTTAATATGTTTTTTTTGTTGTTAGATTGCTTGCGTTTGACCACAATCGCACCTGATGGTAAGTGACGATGCGGTCTAAGATGTAACACGCTTGCCTAGAAATTTTTTCACTCTCGATTTGAAGACTCCCAGGTTGTAGTTATCGGGAAATACGGACGCCGGTAAAGCATTCCACTCTTTGGCTGTTCGCATGACAAAAGTTGAACCAAATCGCACATCTGGTTGTCCGGTGGTGGAAAGTGTACACTCATCCAGATGATTAGCTCCAGGTAATTTACCACCGCCACTTTTTAATCATGGTACGTGATGCACTTAGTACTGTCAAAAACGTTCTGTGTGTCACGAAAAACTGGTACCATAAGCACAAGATGTAACTTAAATCCGATATACTAATAATTTTTCTCTTGAATTACTGCTATTATCATAATATGTGATCATCATATTATGTGATGAACATTGATGTTTGTTCTGTGTCTGGGTGTTATATTTTTTTCTATGTATGTATTTACATAAAAAAGTATTGTAATATCAGTTATCTGGTTCCCATAGTATAAGCTTTGCTTAGTTTGGGGCTAAATGGCGCTGTGTGAAATGTCCACAGATATTTATTTATTTACTGAAATGTAAATAAATTCTAAGGAAATTGATAAATCTGCGTGAAGCACTAGTGAGAAAGGCTGCTAAAGCAGTATTAAAACGAGCGGATCTCGTCTGTTCCAGTTCCGAGCCAGCTTACGGTAAGGGTAAGCAATGCCTGATCCGTCTCTAGACCGACCGTCTGCAATCATGAAAGCTGCATTACCCACTGTGGCTTTACAGCGGCTCCTCGAGCGGCGATAATGAGCAGGGAATTTGTTTGGATCAGTTTGTAAGCTTGGTAGCTAAACAAATAGCGAGGTTTCTTCTTAGCTGCAAGATTTCTTTTCTCCCTTTTATAGTCAGCGCACTATTTCAACTTTATAATTTTACAGAAAAAGAGATAGATAAAATCTTCTTTCCTATGTTTAAATTTGACTGGCTTGATAGCTTAGTTGGTAGTGGCTCTGCCTTCTAAACTGTAGGTTGTGGTTCCGATTCCCACCCAGAAAAAAAAATTGTGAGATGATCAAAGGCATTTGTTCTGTGTCTGGGTATATATTGCCGGTTTAAATCAAACTAGCACCTTCTGTAGGCTCAACTTGCATCAATATTCATAAATTTCTCAAGTAACTTGCTCTAGGGCTGAGCCATGAGCGATGACCCCTACTCAAGACGTTGACAAACCGCCCCAAGCTACCATGAAAACGGGCAAATACATCATCGGGTTGACAGCTCGGTTCTGCGGAACGAAATGCCATATTTTATTTTTCACAGAGCCGGTGATCCATGAGCGGGAAATCTTGCAGTCTTGTTGGCTGAGCAGTTTGATAAAATTAAAAAAGATTTAGGTTTTTGGAGTAAAACTTATTTACGCACGCTTGACTTAGGGATTAAGCTGCTGAATGTGAACGAACGAATAGAAGTTGAAAGATGTTTGTTCACGTAGATCTTCATTGTAAACATAAAATAAGTTAAATATAACTTAAAATTTGTATTATTATGTTGGTATGTCTGGTAAAAATTTACAATTGTCAAGGTGACGACATTAACATTAATCAAAGATATTTAAACATTACTTGAAGAGTTTAGAAATAGGTCCTTTGGATTGCTCTCCTTATATATAATCCGATATGTTATATTGCATTTAATAATCCCATCCCATGGAACTATACATTTTACATCTTTTGCATCTTTAATTTCGCGTGAAAAAGTGAGTCAAGATAACGAGTCAAACTACCAACAATAGTGTCGCGCACGATCCTCTTTAACAATGAATCAAAACCTTATCACGCTCCACTGATAGGTGATTAATGATACGGATTACGAAGTCTTGGCTGCTAAACGAGGCTTTTAGGAACAGCTAAAATAAAACTGTTGTAATTTCTAGCCCATGTTTAGATGACAAACGATGCTTTGAGATTCGTGTGAAAATATTGTATTTATTTTTTTACTCAACTTAAGTATACTACAAGTAACCTAAAATATATCCTCTGACAAGTGTTAAAATTTTTTTTGCAAAAACAAACAGTAACTTATTATTTAACCTAGGTACTTGCGTATTTACAAAAATAAGTAAGCTAACAAGTAATTATTAATACAATATGATAATAAAAAACAAATTAGCCTATATTTAGTATTTTCACATTATACAATATCTATCTATATATATATATAGACAGTCTCTGTAGTGTAGTGGTTGAGCAGGTCGGCTCATAACCCGGAGGCGGCGAGTTCGATTTTCGCGGCAGGACAAGTATATGAACAACAACAAAAAGCGCAAATGTTTGTTCTATGTCTGGGTGTTGTGGGACCATAGTCTTCGTAGTTCCTGGGTCCCTAGACACAGGAAATCCTAGTTAGTATCCAGGATCTATGTATTTGATCGTTGGGTGTTATTATTTTTATTATTATTCCTTACGTTCTATTTCTAAAATAATAATTATCTTAACATGGTCAAATTCCCAAATATAGCTAGTAAATTATTCAATAGAAACAGTTAACTCGGTCTATCTTTGAAATGCATTCGTTGTTGAGCGCGATATGAATATTTTAGTTGGAAAATAGACGTGCAATGGCGGCACCGTTCGCTGAAGTATTCCATATTGTGCAATCTCTTTCAGTTGGCAGACAATGACGTGCGCGTCGGAATATCACTCAACGTCATGGTACGCGTATTTTTGTATTTACATACAATACTTAGGGGGAATAATTTCTATTGTCGGTTGGTGGCTTTGAAGCTTTGACGCAAACGTGTTGGCGCGCACAATTGTAAACCACGACTAGCATTTGTTTTCTATTTATAAAAGGAATAATCATTGTATAGAAAATAGGCAACATAAAACTCTAATTTGTTTAAGTAAAACTTCTTTTCGCACGCTTGAGGAGTAAGCTGGTGTGGCGAATATGTTGAAAATTATTGGTTAAGGCAGATCTTTATTGTCAACATAACAAAGTTAAAATTTTGTTATTATACTCGCGTATTGGTATGCCCGGTAAAAATGACAACTTACAATTGTCAAGATGGCTACATTAAACAAAGTAAAAAGAAAGTTATACCGGCCGATAGATGGAGCTAAACTAAATAAGTTTTACTTCAGTCGTGTGGTCTAAAGCACACTCGTTTTTTATTTCTTTTATATAGCTTTAGTTAAACTTTAGTAACCTGAAAAGTATTATAATTTATCCTATTATATTTATTTATTTTATTTATTTATTCAAACTAGCTGCGTCCCGCGGTTTCACCCGCGGATAAATGTAGTCTATGTGTTAATCCATCATATAAACTATCTTAATAGGAAAAAATAAAATAAAAACGAAACTATATTTAAATATTTGAAAAAGAGTAATAATGCAGCTAAAAAGGTGTCATAAATAAAACACAGAATTTAGATCACCTTCTGCAGGAAGCGTACTCAAAAAGCTGGCAAAATTCCCTCGTTGAATAAATAGGCTAATTCGTTGGCCGAGGTACAAGTATGTGCCAGCCTTTTGGTCGTGCGTCAGCTCAGATATCTTATATTCCAAAGATTCCATTGTACCATTTCGGCATGGAATTAAAAAAAAAAAAAAAAATTCGGTAAAGTGCAAGTCGGGCCCGCGCTGAGATGTCTCATATGATCACCGAAGTTAAGCAACGTCGGGCGCGGTCTGTACTTGGATAGGTGACCACCTGAATACACCGCGTAATTTTGACTTTATGCTGCAAATTTTTCTATCAGGAAATTGGATATTATGCAAGTATTATTCAAAATTCCAGCTCTTAATGTCTCGTTCAAATCGAAATAACTTCTGCGAGGCAACCGCTTTCAAATGCAAGCGATCCTTCATTATGATAATGAAGCGTCACCAGGTGAAAATATTCAAATTAAAACGGAAGGTATAAAGGAAAACCCTTTGACTTTCCAGAGCCGCAAGTGTAAATATGGGACATACACTTATGAAACAGATACAAGCCTGATTATCCATTGCATAACCATTACCAGCCCCTTTGATCTATGTCTATAGACCATGCAAAATGTACACATAGTAAACATCTCTTTAGTAGCACGCTTAAACCTTCTGCAGTTTATAATTGCTCAAATTTAAGATATTTGTATCTACCCGTCTGCACTTAAGTTTGTTAGCTCCTTAGTTGGCACTTATCTCTCTAGGATGTACCCAAATGTTTTTCAGTAGGTACGCCATGGGGTGGTAAGTGCGAACTTAGGAGCTGTCAAAATTTAGTGCATCAATTGTTAAATAAATAAATAAAATAAACCGTTTTAAATCTGTTGTTTGAGATTGATATTTGAACTAAAATATTTGCAAGCAATGTTTGTGCCAATATTTATGTAGCTTTAAACATTGCTTGTGCACACCTCAGTTTTGATATTAAAATGGTGCGTTTGAATGTACAAAAACGTTTCTGTACGGTACAGAACAAAAGCATCAGCCTGAAAAAAAATGCACAATAATATTATGACTTGAGCCGTATTAATGTTTAGTTGATTGATTCTCAATATAAAAAATATAATATAAAATTACTGGAGTTTCCTTTAATGACGTGATCGCCATGACCCTGATGACAATAGTGATGAGTCATTGTTTCTAAAAAAGACCCTCGAGTCCGTCATATACGAAAGATATGTACCTAAAAACGCAACAATATTCGCACACCAAAAGTACAAAATGAAATAAGAATATCTAGTGTAATTCCGCTAAAACACACTAACGAAACGGCTTAGCGGAATCGGACTAGATATTTTTATTTCATTTTGTATTTAAGGTGAGCTTCGGCGAAGTCATGCCTGATTCTATCAGTTATCATACCAAAAGTATTTTAGTTTCTAATCATAGTAATATTAAAGATAGTTTTATTGTAAAAAAAATGGACAGCATTTTTGCAGCATTTTCGCTAGTCTGTACGTATTGGTCCAAGTGGAAATAATCTTGCGGCGCCTTGTTTCGGTTTATTACGTTTGCAATATCTTCTCGGGGCGAACGTTTCATCGCCGTTCAATGTAGGCTCCAAATAGATTTCTAAAAAATGTATCTATTTCATTTGTTACACAGACAATATTTTCGGATATGAGGACAATATTTTCGGATGTAAGAATATGAATATCGTCTCGGAATCTGTAATAACCTAGCTTATGAATTACTTTAGTAATCTCAAACTTCTCTAGGAACCAAATTCCTAGGAAGGATTTCTTTTAAATCCGTGTGCGTTTTAGACCAACTGACTGAAGTAAAACTTTTTTTATTGTAGCTCCATCTATTTATTTACCTTGTTTTTGCCTTGTTTAATGTTAATGTCGCCATCCATTCCATTCGTTAATTGTTATTTTACCAGACATACTAACATAATAATATTAATAATACAAATGTTTAACTTTTTTATGTTGATAATAGAGATCTACGTGAACCAACTTCAACTTCCGTTCGCCTCGCATTCACCCCTTACTACCTAAATCAAGCGCATGTAAAGAAGTTATACTTCAAAAAAAAAAAATACGGGCTCTGGCTTTCAAACAGATACATCTCAGATTATACCTGCTCAAAAACGTAAAAATGATTTTTGACGTTAGGATAATTAAAGTAGAATATTCACAAGGTTAAGAAAAGATCCTCTACTCTAAATTGTGTCCTCTACTCTATATTGTGTCCTCTACTACTACATTGTGTCCTCTACTACTAGTACTTGTGTCCTCTACTACTACATTGTGTCCTCTACTACTACTTGTGTCCCCTACTACTACTTGTTTCTTTTACTACTACATTGTGTCCTCTACTAAAAATTGTGTCTTTTACTACTTCTTGTATCCTCTACCACTACTCGTGTCTTCTACTACTACTCGTGTCCTCTACTACTACATTGTATCCTCTACTACTACTCGTGTCCTTTACTACTACATTGTGTTTTCTACTACTACATTGTGTCCTCTACTACTACATTGTGTCCTCTACTAATACTTGTGTCCTCTACTACTACTTGTGTCCTTTACTACTACATTTTTTCCTCTACTAATAAATTGTGTCTTCTACTACTTCTTGTGTCCTCTACTACTACTCGTGTCCTCTACTACTAAATTGTGTCCTTTACTACTATTCGTGTCCTCTACTACAAAATTGTGTCTTTTACGACTACATTGTGTCCTCTACCCTACTACACTTGGCCACCGCGATGAATTATAGATTTTATAGCTTAAACTTCTTTGTAATTGTAAGACATAAACGAATCGGCGTCAAAAGAAAACGAGGTATTGCTAAAGCACAGTGTTTATATTGTTTCTATTTAAGGAACCTCTCAAACCAAACTAATCCCACAAAAACGATCGCTACTAATATTTCTTGCAAGTGATCCCGCAAGATATTGTTCTTATTACATCGGATCCCAACAAAAATTTAGGTCATAAAACAAGCGATAAACGCTGCCAGAACACGATGTTTATGTTAATAATATTTTCTATGACAAGTGTGCCAATGTTGCCGTGCCATAGAGGTTGACCCATTAGCCTTAATTTATTGCCGACATCGATCGACACCTATTGAAGCGGTCTATTTGTCAGTTCGATTGTCTCTGAGATATATTGAAGTACGTAAACATGCTCTATTGTGCTCGCCGCCGCCAGAACATGGTAATTATAGTCTATGGTACTAATGTGAAACATTTTGAGGTATTGGAGTAAATTTTAATTTTTTGGGGTCAAGGTTATTTTAGGAAACGTGTTAGATATCAGAGAAATCATGGTAAAACGTATAGCCGTATGCCGATAAGAACCTAGCCATTTTTCAATAAAGTAATTCACACCATTATCCTAACATTACTCAAGTTGAATGGATTTTACTATAATTTAAGCATTGAAGCATCACATAAAACTTTATAGGCTATTTATAACATCAATAAATAATTTATAACACTTATAATTTATAACATTTATCAAGATTTATAACATCTATCAAAATTTATAACAGTTATCATAGTTTATAACATCTATCAATAATTTAAAATACTTATCATAATTTATAACACTTATCATAATATATAAAACTTATCATAATTTGTAACATCTATCATAATTTATAACAGTCATTATAATTTTTACCTGTACCTGAACATTTTACACAGCGCCATCTATGGCGCTGTGTAAAATGTTCACAAATTTCATTTATATTAATAATTATTATTACCATGGTATTATAGACTTACTACAACACCATGGAAATATAACATAATTACAAATATAGCTAGGTTGCTTAAATAGGCGTGATGTAAGCTTATATTAAATGAGTTCAAAAAGTGATCTTTCATGCTACGGAAGCAATAGGGGACACAACACTGAAAATAAAACTCCGATCCAGAGCATCGATTACACCTGTAAAGAAAAGCAAGCAATAAGGAACTTTACGAAGCATTCAAATAGACAATTGAAGGGATGAGAATAAAAAAAGTTTAACTGATTTTTTTCACAAAATGACTTATGGGTATCGTTTGATTCAGCGTGAAATTATATACAATAATACATTCTCAAAATACCGAAATGAGGCTTAAATCTCGAGATTTTGAGTCTAAAAATCGTTTATCTGTCACAGGAATACAGTTCGCTTAGCATAAAAACATTATCATATTTATTTTATTATATTATATTTTTACAGTAATTGTATGAATTAGTACTATATTTAGTATTTTAAAATAGAATTAATACATTGTCAAGCAACTGAAACTTACATAAACCTTTTCTATTACCTTATAAGCACTCTACATTAAAATGAAGCCGTTGAAGTTAAAAATCAATTTTCTGGAAACTATCAATTTGTCAGTTAAACCCTTTTTATTCTCAACCTTCAATTAGGAACGATATAAATGACCACACTACCTCGTTGGTGCCTGCACTTTATAACCAATGCAAAGCAGGCAACCAGGCTCTGTAGACGTCATAAAGTAATAATATCTCAGAAGGAATTCATTGCAAACTCCAAGACGGCGTGAAATGCCCGCGGGACGCCGAGATTGCCAGCCTTTATTGTTCATAGTCTGCCGAAGCCCCGTGAAAAATTCAACAGTCATCTAATTTTGGAGTGAACAAAATTTATCAGAATAGAGATACTCTGAAACTACCGATTGAAGTCAAAATAATTAATAGTTTTTGCAATGCAATATCGTGATATCCGCGTAAGGTTTATTTGTATCAAATATCAATTTCCGTGTTTTTTTAATTACTGTTTGTGTTATTTTTATTGACGTTATAGCAAAAACAATAACATGTGATTTTTTAGTTACGTTCAGATTGCTTGAATTTTTTAGTATGACTTACTTTTTATCAACTTATTGCAACGAAGTTCCTTATCGCGCGTTGCGAAAGGGGGCTAGACGGAAAAAAATAAGACCAAAAGTTGTAACGACACTTTTTGAAGCCGTGCGGCGTGCGCGTGTTTCTCTGTCTCTCTCTCTCTCTCATAGAAAGCAAGCCAGCTATTTTCGTTTCGTCTTTCTATTTCGCATTCATGTTATATTAATATTCTTTCTATTTACATTATATTTGTTAATAATTTAAAAAAAATTGTAACTTTAAAAAAATATTACAATTCCTTCATCGAAAGGAACTTCGTCCTACCCGGGTGTCCCTTGACTTTCTCAAGTTTTTTTTTACCCTAAAATCAATATAATTATATACAAAACACTATTTTTTTATAACGGTGACATCAGATTTTTATACCTTATTTTATTCACTTAGTCGAAAATCCGTGAAAAGATTCACAAAACATTGAAATATAATGTCCACCTAAAAATATTAATTTATTGCTTATTTAAATGGAGTGTACAATAGAAAATAATATCGCTGCAGTGATATAAAAATGAGCTGCATGGCATACACTAACAGACAAAATTAAACCAAAAATCCTAAGGTATATTTCATAACTTGTTTAAGCAATGTATGCTGAGTCCCTGTCTATACCCATGTGTAATTTTAATGAGTTTCTCGCTAGGTCAGACTGGGACGGGCTCTGAGCGTGGACAGCATTATTAGCGAGACAGCCTCAAGTGACGGAAATACTCCTTGCGCCCCAGCGCGTCCCTTATAAGTAGTGTTGTATGGATTCCAAACTTACCGATTGTCGATGCTTTTACCAGTGTTATGAATATTACTTTATTAAAAGAAAAAATACAGTATTGATAATATAAAGGAGTGCTTTAACGCTGTTTATAGTTGGCTCCAAACGAAAAGTATATTTCGCTAAGTTCTTCTTTCCTCTGATGTTACTAAAAGTACTTACCTTCCACTATAGATCGTGCATCAAATATGTACCTCTCCACAGAAAATGGAAATGATCGAAATGGGCCTCTAATTGGCAGGGTCGGCACGACTGCGTTTTGTGGGTATGGGCTGCTCGTTAGTAAATTTTCAGGTTTTTGGAATTTAACTACTCTTAAAAGAGAGTAGAGAAAGTCGTGTCAAAACATGAGCCAACTCCGGCGCACACGTCTTTAGGACTATTGCAGGATTATGCGTTTTATTTATAATATCTTTTCACCTAGTTTATTTTGTTTTCTATTTATACGTTTTATAAAGCCTATTGTACTTACATAATTATTAAGTAAGTTAATTTTGAATTAATAAAACGTAAGTACATTTTAAAAAACCCTTAATTTATTATTAATTTCGATAGTTTTACAGCACATCACTATTGTAATATTAATTTCGGCAGCCTCTATAAGCACCAGCATTATTAGCCTACCCTTTAATGCGTTATAATTTACTGCACTTTATATTAAACAAAACAATATTAAAACTTCACGAATTAGACTAAGGGGAAACAGTAGACAAAGGCGAGAATAGGGGAGAGAATTCTCGTATGTCAATTATGTTCATTAACTTAATTTAGAATTATTGCTGTTTGTTAAATTATTTAGATATTGAAGAGCTATAACGGAGAGGAGACCTATTTAAGCATAATTTACGCATATTATTAAGCATAATAATAACCGCCTTAAAAGACTTTTTATGTGCATGGTTTTATCTGAATAAAAGCAAATAAAAATTGGACACAACTTTGTGGTGCAAATTACAACGTGTATAAAATCGCATATAGCTATATCCCGTACAGAATAATGTCACCGTAAACGGGAATAAAAAAACGGAGCCGAAATAGAATTTTAACAATATCAACTCATTTTGATCAAAAAAACTGAAATTGATGTAAAACAAAAATGTGCAGTAAATTTGCTCAAAATATAGAATATTACCTTTACCTTGCCTTGATTTTTTCAGCTACTTTCATTAAAATATCGCAAATTATTCTAGTAATCTAATACAATTTTCATGAGCCCTATGATAAGGTACGTAAATTGCTATCATTACACATGTAAAGGATTTGAAACGCAGACCGGTTCAATCCCTGAGCGCGAAGAAAATACACAATCCATAGTTAAGTTTGCCCAAAATATTGTTTAGCGTCTAAAAGCGCGGTACTCGAAAACTGTACAAACTTTGTGCAGTGTGCACACAGCTTTGTATTCAAGCAGACGGTAGCAGTTTCTTTAAAGCCGGGATAGAAGCTTAAAAGAATATAAAGGGAAGTGAATTGGCCTGGGGATAGCGAGGGCGGTCAATCGAAGCGTTGAGACTACTCATTACACGAGCTCTATGAAACGATTCTTTGGGCTTAATTTTTTTCGTTTCTATTATATCAACAGCAAAACGGCTGAAAAGATTTTCATGAAACGCACACTGACTATATCCTATACTATTTCACATATCTCTGCATTTAATCAATATGTAATATTGCCAAAATTAACTTCTTAGTAATATTATAATTAATTAGTTAAAATATAATAGTGTTTTAGATCATAACTGTATTATTGTTTAGGCAAGCATGTACCATCGCAGACTACGTCGTCACTTGCCATCAAATGATACAGTGGTCATTTGACTTGACTTTACTATAGGTAATAAAATAAAATTGTTTTTTTTTTTTAAGTTTTGGCTTCACACTTTTGTGTATTTAGCCAGTGTCAAGTAATTGATGATTTATCAAGTTATCGATATTTCGCGCAAATATGTGTCAAGTCACAGTCGAAGTCATCAAGTGAAGTCATAGTCAAGTCAGTCTAGTCTAAGTCATAGTCCTAGTAAAGTGGTGGCAAGTTTACTTGAAGCTTCTATGGAGTTTTGGAAACAACACGAAAAGAAACGTTTCACCATCATTATACCATTTTCCTACACTCACGCCTGTAATCCAGCACTTAACGAATAAAATGCCACCAATTTTATGCACTAACACTGAAAACAACACAAGTTTTGGAAAATAATATAATGCGGCGACGCAATCTTTTTCACTTTCCCGCCAAAACTCCCGAATAAAATTGTTTATATGCTTTTAAACTATAGCTAATACTATTTCATTATTATTATTATACTAGATGTAAATTTAATTTATAAATCGCTATTGCCTTTTATACTAAGAAATAAGATTTACCATGAGAAAAACGATACAACACAAATCTTGAATCTCTTCTTAAAATCCAAAGCTTAAATAAACATTCGTTGAAACGAAACTATTACAGCTTCTTAACATAAAGTGTAATAACTATTCATGAAATTTTACGTTCTCGTTTTAAAGTAAGGAAAAGTTTAATAAGTCGGTGGATAGGTACTATACCATTCCCAAGTTTCGATAGGACGCAAGCTCCGACTGGATTCGACCACTTTACCGGGTCCTCTTTATCCTTACGCTTCGTCGGCACTTTTAATGACTTATCCGGTTTATTTCAAACGTCAAGAGTAGCATTTCGTATTAGGGTATCTATATTAGATATTATATCCTTTTTCCCTATCAGAGATTTTTAGTTTGTTTATTGGTTTGTATTATTAATGGTGCATGCGTAAAAGTGCCAAATTAATATTTGTTATCCTAACTATAACGAAGATTAGAAGAACAGTTTAGTTTGGGCAGCCTCTGTGGTGTGGGGGTTGAGCGGGTCACCTCATAACCTGAAGGTGGTGGGCTCAATTCCCGCGAAAAGACAAGTATTTGAGCACATAAAAAAAATGCACAAATACTTGTTCTGTGTCTGAGTGTTGAGGCCCAAGGTAGTTCTTGGATCCCTAGATATATAGACCTTGTTAGAGTTCAGGATCCCTTACACAGGTATGTGATGGTTGAGCGTTTATTGTTTTATTATTATTATTAGTTTGTATGCGGATTTCAAATCCAAGCGTATCTTAAATTAACACATCTTATTAACTTATTAACACATTTTATAAGCCCTCTTGGCTTACAAAATGTGTTAATTTTTTAAATTATAATTAATATAAGTATAATGCCGTATGCACTTGTAAGTCATGGTGATAGACAGCTCTATTATTGCATTGTATTGATATGAATAGCAGCCACTCATATGTACTTACGTAAGAAAAGTTTTATGTCAGAACTTTAAACAATATTCCTTGATACTAAATAAAAATCAAAGGATTGCTTTATTGAATCAAACCTACATGAGGATCGTAAAAAGATCCACGAAACCCAATCAAATTCAACGATTTGCTTTGAATTTTACCCTTTATGTACTGAACACTAAGGTTACCATAAATAAGAAAAATGTGGGATAGTAACAGACTTCCATCATGTTACCATTTACTATCGTTTAGGTAACACAACTATTATTTAGACACGTCAGTTTATGGGACCAAATAACCAGTAATAATGAAATGAATTTTTAAACAAAACTGACTGGCATCCCACAAAAATTTAAAGCTAACAATAAAGTAACAATATCTCAAATATTTTTGTATTTCATTGTACGTCCTGCCCATAGGTAACACATAGGTTTAATTTTGAGGTTTTAGATTTTCATCTTTATAAACAATTGAAGGGGTGAGAATAAAAAGGGTTTATCTGATTTTTTTCGAGAAATGACTTATGGGTATCGTTGGATTTAGCGTGAAATTATCTACAATAATACAATATCAAAATACCGAAATGTGGCTTAAATCTCGAGATTTTGAGTCTAAAAATGGTTTATCTGTCACAGGAATACAGTTCGCTTAGCATAAAAAAAATATTATATTTATTTTATTATATTATATTTTTACAGTAATTGTATGAATTAGCACTATATTTAGTATTTTAAAATAGAATTAAAACATTTTCAAGCACCTGAAACTTACATAAACCTTTTCTATTACCTTATAAGCACTCTACATTAAAATGAAGCAGTTGAAGTTTAAAGTAAATTTTCTCGAAACTATCAATTTGTCAGTTAAACCCTTTTTATTCTCAACCCTTCAATTAATACATATCTATCTATCTTACTTTTAAATACACGGTGGAATTTAATTCACTCTTTTCCTTAAATGAATGTACTCAAACCATGCTATAGAATTGTCGTACAACGTCCAATTTAAAATAACTGCATGGCAGCCGAAATGTCTATTTAACGATACATACAGCGCGGACACCAACTGAGTGCTTTGTAAATGTTTCGTAGGCAATAAAACACCTGCTTTATTCAATGTCACAAGGCTTTTCCTTAGAATTTAAATTTGATAATACCTTAATTTAAGTTTTATTTCATAAGTACTTTTTTATTTAGTTATATGGGAGCATTCTATAGCATGGACTGAATGAAAAAGAAAATAACAAATTAAATTCCACCTTTTATATAAAGGCAAATATAGAAAATAAATCATTATAGTTTTCTTATTCTTCTCGCAAGTAAGTCAGTTGTCATTATTACACTAGAACAGCTAAATAACATCTACAATAAAATGCTCTTATTTATACAAACTCCCTTTATTCGAGAGAAAAAGTCATTTAATAGTGCCACAATTATAAACATTATTTTAGCCTACTTTAGAGCTTTCTCATTTTTCTATTAAAATACATAACCATTAAAAATAATTATATTGAAATCTACTGTCCAATAAAAATCATACGCTTGGTAACCCCAAATGGAATGAATTATAAACAAGCTCAAACAAACGAGTATACGTTTCTATCACAGTCGGACAAAATATGATGTGTTATTGTATGAAATTGGCTTGGAAAGGGGTGGTGGTCCAGACAGATTAATTTTGTCCCCGTATTTGATTAACGCCGCGTGAAAATCAGGCCTTAAATTTTTTGTTGTTATAACAAACATCAGAGCTTTTACGTTAATGTTGTTATAAGGGTATGCTTTAAAACACGTAGTGGGTCCAGTGCTATAATGAAAGCAAACGAGGTAGAAAAGCTTTGTTATTTTGCGGTTATTATTCTTTTTGATTGTTAATATTTTCCACAGAGCTTAACTTTATGAAGCGGTAAACTTTGTATAGGCTGTTACTTTATATTTTGGGGAATATTTTACAACCTTTTCAACTTTGAAATTACATATCCATTTTTGTCCTTTTTTAAGCGACTCTACCAACATGAGACAGACATTTTAAATAAGGTTTTTTTTTTTTTCAAAATGTATCTTCGCCCTATAAAGTTTCTTTAGGTGATTTCAATATAATTTTACTGAGGATTTGATGTTATGTTATTATAGCTTTTAATAAAAGCCAGCAACACCTCTCTAGAAGACAGCAAACGCATTGTTGTGACTTTTTAATATTTTATTTAATAAAGAAAAAGCATTTACTTTAAACCACCGATTCAATACACGTGTTATGGACAAACCTATAAAAGGTTTATAAAATAATACGAGTTTTCTCTTCTTTACAACGAATTTTCTGTATTCTATTGTTTTTCTGACTTTTGAATATTTTTCTACGAACATGAAAGTAAAGCAACGAGAAATTAAAAACTGTAAAGTACACGACTATATTTTATGCAAATCACGTCATTGCCCTCCTCACGGTTCGTACTAATAACACCCTACAAAACGGAGATCGCGTGCATTCGTTCATATAGTTGAACCACGTTGATATGGGCGTAAGTAACACGTGATTTTTCTCGTGAATTAGTAACCATATTTGGTTTTACTTTTAATAATGTCAGATGAGCGAACTACATTACAACTGTTTTTTATAGTGCTGCTTCATTTATGAAGGGAATCCTTATCCTTATTAATATTATAAACACTGAAGTTTGCACGAATGGATGTTTAGTACTTTTTCACGCAAAAACTATTGAATGGATTTTAATGTTACTTGGAATGCAGATAGCTTATACGCTGGATTAACACATAGGTTACTTTTCATCCGCTTGTGAAACTGCGGGGCTCAACTAGTTTCACATACGACAAGACAAGACGTGTCGCTGCAGCTTTTTCCCATTGATACTTCATTATTGCTTTAGAGTTAACTATCAAAAAGTAGGAGATTTGATCTTTCATGTATTTTTATGTTTAAAGCCCGGATAGCTAGAGCTTGGTAGACGGGTGACTACTCCAACATATTATGCGTAGGCAAATTAAAATTAAGACGCTCCCCACAGCTAAAACTCTTATTAAAACGCTCTGGGTTTATTACTATTAAGTTTTTTTATGATGAAATGAAAGAAAAAAATGTACCTAATTTATATAAGTTATTATCCATCTACACAAAAAACTTTTGAAGACAAATTAATGATGTGTAATAAGCGTAGTCTAACTATTATATTCGTTTACTTTCTACAAACACAATATCGCGAAACGCAATAATTTGCATTACACCGCCCGCCCTGAGCCGCATGGGCCCAGGGCGGGCGGTGCTAGGGCTTGTCATTAATAATAGAGCACCCAGCTATAATGCACTACAAGACAGATTCGGAACTACAACCTGAAGTCAGTTTGCCACATAGAATAGGTTAAATTATACTCTCAGGAGATGTGAGTGAATAGAGCGATATTATTGAAAGCTAATTGAGTTAAAATCATTCAAGCAACCGCTCAGTCCTGTGTAAAGTGACCAATTGAAATATAAATAGCAAGAGTGTAACCTTACTTAGTGTGACTAGCCTGATAGCTTAGTTGGTAGTCACCCTGCCTTCTGAACTATGGGTTGTGGGTTCGATGCCCACCCAAGACAAACATTTGTGTGATGAACATCGATGTTTGCTCTGTGTCTGGGTGTTATATTGTATTCTATGTATGTATTTACAAACAAAAAGTATGTAAGTATTGTATCTGTTATTTGGTTCCCATAGTACAAGCTTTGCTTAGTTTGGGGCTAGATTGCGTTGTGTGAGATGTCCACACAAACTATTATTATTTTTAATATTATTATTGTTATTACTATAATCTTTGTACTTTTTTACTAAACTGCCTTTTCTACTAAATCCTGTACATTTCTACTAAATTTACTAAATTAATACTAAATTTCTACTGACGCTTTGAACTAGATTAAAAGTTACTATGGAAGTTACCTGAAATCAAGCGAAAATGTGAATCATATGGTGGTGCATGCTTACTTAAAAGAACCTGTTCACGCTTTGAAAACTTCCAGGAAACGAGGGTACCGGCAAGTTGTTCCACTCATCAGCTGGTCGCAATTTAAAGTTTAAAGTTTTGACTTGAAACTTATTTAATTTTAGTCACTGTTCTATAGTGTGATAAAGCACAAAGTTAAGGGCTGTTCCCGCCCTACGCGAGGTTAACAACCCTTGTTACACAGAGGCAGACTAGTTCCATTTTTCGCTACAATGACTAGTGCATATTATTATTTATGTAAAAGAAAGTTCTCTGTTTTTTTTTTGGATTTCAAATTGTATGTTTTTTCATGTCATGATCATGCTAACAGCTTGCAATAATACGAAGTAGTCATCATTGTTCTGCATAAAGTATTTTACATTTATTTTTTCATATAGGAATTCATATAGAAACCTCTATTGCACTATATAGATATAAAGCGATTCGATTCGATTCGACGCGAATAGATTCTGGCGGAAGCATACAAATATTGTTATCCCGTTTTTATCATTATCTCTAAGTGCAGTGAGAGTGAAACAAAAATACTTACTCTACTACTCTTGCCCATTTAATTTTTTTTCTTTATTGAAACGCAAATACTGGTGGAAGTGTTAGCATAGATAAGGAAACTAGAATACTTACGCTCGTCTTTACTAAATTGTGACAGCTCTTAAGTTCGTAATCACTATGTGACATACCCAAATGTATTGCAGTAGGTGTGTCATAAAGGGATAAGTGCGAACTTATAAGCTGTCAAACTTTGATACAGACAGGCATTGCTTTCTATTTGGAGAACTACTCAAAATCCTCCAATGAGCTTTGCAACTTATTTAGAAATTGGAAAGAGCTGAAAGCAGCCTGAAAAATGGTTCTTGTTTGTCATCAGTCCAAAACGTTGCTACTGGGGGCCGGGTGTCCTTTCACAGAGTTCGTGACACGTAAGTACTTTCGTGACACTGCTGATTGCACACGTCATCTTGAGACATCACCAGTCTAGTAATAAGATTACTATACTGAGATACTGAGAGGCTGGGCGATCACGTAACTTGATTGCAACAGACAGAAACACAAATTTGTTTGGATTTGACAGTTTGAATACGTAGTTTATGTGCATAGTTAGTATGGAAATTTCTCCTGTTGCATTGCAAACAATGTTTTGTGATCACCCCCTTGATCATAAAATCTCATTGCCCAGTAATTTTACTAGCTATAGTGCCATTCAAACCAGAACACAGTAGTGTTTGCACGCAACTGCTTGATAGCAGAATAACTGGCGTACTGGTGGTACCTACCTAGACAAACTCTGCAGAAAAGTCCTACCACCTAGTAAAACAGTAGCAGATAACTTGAATAAGGAAGGCAGTTGGATTTGAACTTGGGTGTGTCAGTCTGAAAGTCGCGTGGGTTTCTCTTGAGACACTCTAGCTCTAATAATTAACATTAATAGTTTTTATAATATTAAAATATCTTGTTATTGTCGAGCAGAACTTTGTGACATTTTCTTGAGACAATTTAAATTATCATAGTAATGTTGTTTTTCTAATAAATAACAAGGTTTTTTAGTACTTATAAGTTATTACGTAAATTAAGTTTACGTCCACAACGAAATGAATCTCCATTATATTTCTTAATTTCAGATTTCAATTCCACCTACATTTTCGTCTTGCTACCTAAAAAGTTCCACTATGAAAATTAACATTAAGCCGCAGTTGCGGATTAGTAATGACAATATTTCATTTCAGACTTGTTGGCGTCTAAACGTCGGCGTCGGCCAGTGGTCGAGTAGCGTGAAATTGGTCCACGGTATTTTTAAAATATAGCCCGCCTCGGAGTTTCATCTTGTAGACTCAATTTAATTGAATTTTAGAAAATTTCAAGCTCTTACTTCTTGTAACCACCGGTTTTCATAGCTTCTCATATCACGTATATTATGAACGTTCAGTTCGTTACGGTCAGTCAACTTGTAAGTTTTAGATAGCCTGAGAGGAAGGTTGGTACATCTGACTAATAATCTTCGATAAGATTAATTATTAGTACTTTTAAGTCATTAGTTTTTCTCAAGAATGTCTCAATAGATGGCACTGGCAACCTTAGCACTGCCAGAGTTAGTTGTAAGAAGGTTAAGGAAACACATAAAACCACTTGTCACTGTAGCTGTCCCAGCTAAATGGACGGATGAAAATGGGTTCCAATCCAAGAGTTATTCCAATGTTCTTTCCTTTTTAGAACCGATTTAGACTTCTTTTGTTGTTTTTTTTTTGTCTTTTGTCGTAATTAGAATTCCAGATCCAAAGTGTTGTTTTCTGCGTTGTGTCACGAAAGTCAAAGTCAAATAATTTGATTGCAAATAGGTTATTTTTGGCAACTTCTTCGCAATATTCCCAATTTTGTCATCTAACATTATTATAAGCTAATTCTAAGAGCTGTATTAGTGACTTTAGTTTTGCAGATCTCACTTTGGATCGTTTCTTTCAAGGATAAGTCAATAAATCCTGAGCATAGCTCTCACTCTCTCTAAAGCTAGTTGCGCGACTTAAAACAAGCCAGTAAGTAGCACAGTAAGGTCCGTATTACAGAACGATGCTCAGTGATCGATCGATGCTCAAGCAGATATTTCATTCATAAATTGATCAATTAGTGAATGAAATCTCTGCTTGAGCACCGATCGATGACTGAGCATCGCTCTGTAATACGGACCTTAGAGACCAAATTTCAGTGACCATCACTGGATGAAAGTCTTTATTTTCACGCTTTTACTATTATCTAAAGTCTCACTACTTAATTTGTTTCATTTTAATAACCGAAGCTCTACCAAAGTATACAATAGTAAGCACCCTTGACGATAGTATAGCCGACAGTGACACATTACTGCACCTGATGTGAGCATTGTTCAATATTACTTACCATATATTAGTATGGAAATTAGGATGTAGTGTCGTGTTTGAGCTTCACTATATATACTATATTCCTAGTTTTAATAGGCCGTGTGATTGTGTATACCTCGCTACCAAAATTATGATGTTGCTTGGTTTTATATTATATAGATAGAGAACTCTTTATTGGTCCATCAATGAGATATACAAGTATTAAGAAAACCTTATAAACTAGTGTTACAATGGATGGTCTTGTCGCTGACAGCGATCTCTTCCAGACAACCTTTGGATAGATAGTATCAAATGCAAGAGTAGACAGTGGTTTATAGCAAGTTAAAAGAAATCTAATAAAAAAATCATCCAGTTCGACCGCGTTTTACTAATTCACCCGTGCGGAATCGGGGCGAGTTAACTAGTATATTATATTACTTATAAAGCAGATCATGAAATAGCGTGATAAATTAATGTAGCAGCCATGACAGTAAATAATGCGTTTGCATACTTTTAAATATGGACAAGGACTTCGCATGTCTAACATCAGTGATGGGAAGCGCATTTCATAGGCGAACAGCTTGCACTGTGAAGGACTTATCATAAAATGATGCGAGATGTATTCTAATTTCTTTGTGCACTAATTACATAATTTCTGTAAATTTTGTTCATTTGTTTATTACTGACAGAATTGCGCCGAGTTCGGATGTACTCATTATGGATACGAAATGGTAATTTTACAAAATTTTGGTTAAGGTGATAATATTTCTTGCAATTACTTATGCTGCGTAATGCGTTAGCATTCTGCGCGTTTCTGCGTTGACATGTAACGTTATATTTATTCAAAGGTGAATAATCTAGACAATACAATGGTAAAAGCAATGACCTAAGCGAAAATTTCTGACACGATATTAGAAAGCTAGACCGTTCTAAAAGCAATTTCAAAATCACTCTACATAATGGGCATCCGAGAACTGTCAGTCAAAAGCCAGTAATTTAGTTAAAAGATAACCGCGCCCGAATAGAATTAAAATCAACAAAATGCAGTATTACGGAGTGGTATCGTGCTAATCACGCTTAATTGAAAAATAATAGAGGTTGCACCCCCATACGGAACCCTCGAAATACACGCAACCCGTCAACTTGTCACTTGGATTTCTTTGATAGAAAATCTAATAAAAAGTGCAAGCTATATTTTTTTGAATTGCAACAATCATAGAGTAAGCAAAGTATTAAGCAAATATCACTTTTGATCAAATAATTGACCCATGTTTAATAAATGACAAACATACAATTATTTAAGCTCTTGCATTACACACTTACGAATGCATTTGTAAATAAAATAATAAATAAATAAATATGTGTGGATATTTCACACAGCACCATCTAGCCCCAAACTACGCTAAGCTTGTACTATGGGAACCAGATAACTGATACAATACTTATATACATTTTGTTTTCAAATACATACATAGAATACAATATAACACCCGGACACAGAAGAAACTTCGATGTTCATCACACAAATGCTTGTCCTGGGTGGGAATCGAACCCACAACCTGCAGTTCAGAAGGCAGGGATACTACCAACTGAGCCAACAGGCCAGTCAAATATAAGAGTAAGTCAGATTCTAGAAACATATTAACAAAGATTTTTTGATGGTATTAATGGTCTTTGTTGGGCGTTGAAAGCTACTAAAATGCGTTATATCATAGTGTGGATACTATAAAAAACAATCTACTATAGACTGAACACAAGAACGGGTCTTACAAATGCATGTCAATAGCGCACCTAAAATTCATGTACAAAGGCCCTAGTAAGTAACAATGTCTGCTCCGCCTTCATATAATGCTTTGACGTTTGACACAAATTTAAAAAATATAATGTTAGGTAATAAAACATTAATAAATCCAACAGGTTTGTTAAATGTATAGACGTAAATAAACTAGAAAACAATCTATATATATAAAACTCAAAGGTGACTGACTGATTCGACGGATCGGGCTGAAATTTGGCATGTAGGTAGATGTTATGACGTACGCATCCGCTAAGAAAGAGTTTTTCGAAATTCCACCCCTAAGAAGGTGAAATGGGTGCTTGAATTATTTTCCCATAGGCCACGCCGCGGGCGAAGCTGCGGGAAGAAGCTCGTTTTACAAATAAGAGAAGTATGACTAAAACCAAAATTAACCAATTTTCGGGAGTTGATTACAACCACTGGCACACATAGAGTGCTACAAGCGCATATCCAACAATCTACATCCATCAAAAGAGTTCAAATAAACCCAAGAAGTTATCTCGGGAGAGTCTCACATCGAATGGTCACTGTAGTTTTATTACATTTCCAATGTCGGCAGATGATGTGATTTCTGCGCCCGGTTATTGGCCGGGCAGATCCGGCGTCATGTTGTGACCGAGAGAAGTATTGTGTGCAACTGATTGCATTTCTGCAGCAGAATTGTTTGACTGGGATTTTCAACAAATATCGTTGGTCGGAACTTTCAAATTCTTATCTCGATATTGTTCTATATTTCTGACGAGCTTCTGCCCGCAGCTTCGCCCGTGGCGTGTCCTATGGGAAAATAATTCAACCACCCATTTCACCCTCTTAAGGGTGGAATTTCGAAAAATCCTTTCATCTGCGGATGTCTACGTCATAACATCTACCTGGCAAATTACAGCCTGATTCGTCACTATGTCAGTCAGTTAGTCAGTCAGTCACCTTTGAGTTATATATATTTCTGATAGATACATAAATAACGTGCAAACCTAATTATAACTAATGGCGTTTTTAAGTGACGTTAGTTTACGTAAAACGGCAATAATAAAAAAATAAATATTTAAATAATAAATCTGTATATTAACACTTACTTAAGGTTGAAAAATTCGCAATAAACCAAACACTAGTAACCTTATCGTGCCAAAAATTGACGTGTAAAATCACGTAGAACTAAATTACTGATGAAGACAAAAATATCACACAATTTAACAAAATTGGTTCTAAGTTAAACCTTTGCATACGAAAATAACTCTTAAGAAAATGGGAAATTTTTATTTCTTTTAATTTAATTCTAGGATATACGTCTAGTACTATTTTCATCCAAAAACCTTTTGGAATGCCTTATGAATAAGATAAAAGCAAGTGTTTCGTGTCTTATCCAAAAGTTAAGTGAGCATGAACCTTTATTTTGCCAGACGCTTTCAGATTCAAGCGTAAAAGAAGACAGTCGTTATGCAATATAGCAACAAGCACGTAGCGTGTCTGATTACAACCATTGCAGTTTCGCATAATGCCATTCATGTTTATTTTATAAAACATCAGAACGTCTAGATTTTGCAAATATAAAATTGTCTACAAAGTTTAAAGTTTTAAAGAACAAAAATGAATAAAAGTACCTAGCAAACTAGTTCATTCCGATAGATTGATATATTGATAGATTGATAAGTTTCTTGTTTCTTGAAGGGAATTTCTTTCAGTCTCATCAAATCGCATAATAAATTATAGGACTACTATATTATGACATTAAGCGCTTTGAAACTTTATTTCTTTATTTGCTTAGAACGTGTTATAACGTCAGCTTTGACTTCGACTTCGAATTCACCTTGGGTAAAACCGTATTTTAATTCATTTCTATTCCTACTATTACAGGTTACACCCACGATTTAACCGTCACATGCGAGAACTACAATTTTAAAAAATGGAATGTATACTATGTTTATCTCGGTAAACGATCTATGTGCAAATATCATCAAAAGCGGTTTAGACGCCAAGACGCCTGCTAAGCGTGGTGATTAAAGTATAAACCCCCGATGATGTGATTTGATAACTAGTAGAGAGAAAAGGAACAAAGATATTGACGAAATATAAGATTTAGCAAACATGAAAAGAACCTGTTCGCTCGAGACATAGCTCATTTGGACCATTGTTAACGAATCAACGCTTAAGTCTTATAGTTGGCAAAGCTGGTCTTAATAACCAAATCTACCAACTAATAGAAACTACAGTTAGAAACTTTCAAGTAAAGTTCAGTTAACGAAGGTAGGCTTACCTGTACCTGTTCTCATGATTTGCACTAATATGCGAAGACGTGGGTAGGTCAAACTTCTCGTAAGTAGGTACCTACGTTTCGATGGTTGAAGGTGGTATAAGTTTAATAACATGTTAGAAATTTTAGTTTATATAATTATATTTGACAGACTGTGGTGTGGTGGCTGAGCAGGTCAGTTCATAATCTGAAAGCGGTGGATTTGATTCCCTCGTCAGGATAAGGATTTGTGCAAAGACAAAACAGCAAATACTTGTTCTGGATCTGAGTGTTGTGGGGCCATGGTCATTATAGTTCCTGGGTCCCTAGATATAGGGTATCCTAGCTAGGGCCCAGAATCTATGTATGTGATCATTGGGCGTTATTATTATTAATAATATACTAGGTGTGTCGTGCATATGACGAAAGTAAAGTACAAGTATGAGGTAATCTTTAGAAACCACTCTCTATTTCTCATCTTTAGAAATATTTAGATATGGTGGTGTGCTCTCGGTGTGTGAATCAGACCAACCCATCTCTTCTTGTAGTTACCGCAAAAACCCTACCAGACGTTCCGCTTATTGCTGACACCGACAAATGTACAATAATAACATGCTGGATAAAAAATTTTCAACAAGCGTACATACGTTCCAACCGAATGAATTATAGCACGATCAAACAGTGTTTAAAAAGTAATTATGTAAGTATTCAGCACCAACCGCCATACACACGTTATGACGCGGCTGTCGTTAGTTTTCGCGATACCTAACTATTTAGTAGGTATTTCAGTCGGCAAAGGGAATATTCGGGAATGGACAGCACCATTCTCCTCGGTGCATTAAAATCTTCTCATTATCAGTGCGTGGTAAGCGTAGTGATAATGGTTGCTTAGCCATTTGAAGATCATGAACTCTATTTTATTTGAGAAAGTTAATATCTTTTTAATAATAAGTATGTTTTATTTCCAACTAAACATCAACATTCTTAACCTAAGTTGGTGAGCTATTAATACTAGTTTTAGTTTTAAATGAATATATTCCCGACTGTTACTGCCGCGATCTCGCTGCGTGAACTCCCCTTTTGAGGAAGAGCATCGGATATGCTCGAAACCTGGTCGAGAAATCGACATACTATTCGTGAGTAACAGTCTCCCGACTGTTACTCACGAATTACAGTCGGGAGACTGTTACTCACGAATAGTATGTCGATTTCTCGACATACTATTAGTGATTATTAATTTAAAATATTAATTTAAATTTTAAATTAATAATCTATATATTAATTTAAAATGAATCACACTCATGAGAATTTTAATACTAAAATAGTTTTAGTTTGAAAACTATCGTGAGTATGACACATTTGGTACGATAAATAACGGCTAAACTCACGTCAGAAAAAGTCGAAATTACTCCGACTAGGTTTCGGACGTATTCGATGCCCTTCTTCTAGTAATCCCTTAATATTAGTGAAATAGCGTTATATACATATATGCATTTTAACAACCATACTTAGGAGTATAATTAGAGGCCGTACTAGGAAGCCCTGCCACTAAAATTGCTCCTCGAGATAACAAACATGCTTCAAATATACACTCAATATTGGAGTATTTCTAAATTTTTAACAAAGCTTCTTGTAATCAACAACATCAACATTTATTTCTATCTAAAACTGCTTGACTATAAGCACAAAGTTATTCTCAGCTATAACAGTAAAATTAATTCTTAGCCTCACAGACTTAATCTAGACTGAATGAAAGCTCAAAACAAACTTATCTTATCATTACGCTAAGAACGCATTAGCAGTTGAAAACTGCACATTAATATTAAAGAACTTCATTAATTTTTATGCCATTTTACAACCGACGCGACGTCTTTTCTTATTCTCTGGGTAAAACAAAGTAACTCTATTTCTAAGTTTTCTTAATTTCATGCTTTTAATAATGAATTTTGTAGATAAGAATTGTTTTGCTTGCTTGTACCAAAAGGTTATAAATGAATATAATAGTAAATATGCCAGAGCTTACGTAAAAGTACATTAACGATCAATCAAGTTTCTTTTCGGAAAAATATTACAATAATAAAATTAGTAGGTAAATTTTTAGGTAAGGCCAAATGCACTAATAGTTAAAATAGGTAAAGCAAGCATAAAATTGAACAAGAGAAAGTCATTTTTACATAAAAGCACATTCGATTTTTTCATATCATTAAAACAAACTGCGTACATTTTGCGATCGTAAAACATGGAAAAATTACATCACCTTTTTTACACTTATCTTGTCCCAAATAAAAAACAACACTATATTTATTTCCTATGCGTAATCTTATTTATTACAAAAAATGACAGTCTATATAACTGAATAAGTAGCACGGTAGGGTCTATATTTCAGCATTCGTTGAGTAAGCTAAACTGGTAAAGCGCGGCAACGGCCAAAGTATAACTAATGTCTTGTGTAAGCGGCACCATAAGTTACAGATTACTTATTGTTAGAAAAAGGGGAAGTCATTCTGAAATATGACGACGGTAATACGAACAGACAACTATGAATAATACATAACTGACTCAAGTAATAATCTGCCAACAGCTCCTAAGAATATGTGATTCTGCTTATTTATGAAAGCTTCATATTTCAATGGATGAGGAAAATTTCGGGCCAATGAGTACGAGTTCTGCTTGGTCACGCGTCTTAATGATTATATTTTTTCCATACATCTCTGGTTTTGATTGAGGAAATTTATGTTGGCTCAAAAACAGAATATTTACATCAATCGTTTAAACAAATAGAGTGGATGCATACATATATAACGACAACGATTATAAAATCTATTTTGTGATCAATGGACAAAAGTTAATTCTTTCTTTGTTTCTCGTGTAGGGGTAACCCTGAAGGCCAATTTTCGTCTAAAATCAACATATTTCAATTAAATCTTAGAGTCATGAAAGTATCATGTAATAATTTGTGTATATTATTAGAATGATAAATATCAGCTATTATTTTTTTATTACTTACATCAATACTAAAAATTAGTTTAAACCTTCTGGTATCTTCTGAGTATCATACTGATTATTGCAGCTAACGTTGCTTAAATTTAACGATCGGTTAAGGACAGATAGTCATCAAGTTTACGAGCACTAAATTGAATAACTATTATACCTATGTATAACAAAAACATATTTTTTTTATTTCTTTTGAAATACAATAAAACAATTATAACACAAATAAATAAAATAAACGTCTATTTACAATTTTTATTTATTTCCATGGTCGTATTTCGTGAACAATTCAATTGAAATTGTAAAAAAAAAGCCGGTAAAATATTTTATATGCCGTAGCTGATTTTATTAGCTCTGTCCGAAACATGAAGTAAATAAGCAGTGGAGTTTTAAATTGAATTTATTTAATGTTTGTTGAATATTAATAAAATGAACGCTTCCATATTTATAGATATACATGCCTACGTTAGTCAAATGCTTATTAAAATTTACTAAGTTTACAAAAAATTAAATAAGTAAAATTAGTAATAAGTAAAATTTTAATAATGTTGGAGCTTTTTAGTTTTATATGAAATTATTGGCGTCGCTTTCTTACAAAGAAATATAAAAAACCACAGTAAAATATGGCCAGCAATATTTATTAGAGTAAAATTAATGTTAGATATAATACCTTTATAGTTAGGCATAAATAAAAAGAAAATTATAAACTAAAAACCACGGTGTTGTATCTTAGAATAAACTTTCTTTGTTATTGAAATCTTGACGATCAATTTGATGATTTATCCCACTCGGCATTATAGGTACACTTTGTATCCTGCCAACGTTGCTTTTTGTTCGATCAACAGGACGTGATCACAAATCTTTGTTTGCAATGCCACAGGAGAAATTTTCATACTAACAATGCACATAAACTGAGTATTCAAACTGTCAAATCCATACAAGTTTGTGCTTTTGTTGGTTGGGTCGAGTAACTTGATCGCCCAGCAGTTTGCGTTCATATAAGAATGTCCATCAAGCATTCGTGCATCTTCGATAGAAAGCCATCGATGTGTGACAAATGCTGCGACGAGTTCGCATCCGCAGTCCGCTTTGTTGAACCGAATCGAAAACAAACTGATCTGACAATCGCAACATCGCAGGCCTGTTTGTGTCGCTAATGTATCGGCAAATATTTATGCATTTACTGATGTTGTTCTCGCATGCTAGATATGGAATATTAAGGAAGCTAATACAGCGGTTTTCATATTTTTAGATGATCCTGATTGAATATTGAATTTGAAGTGCGTACCTCCTCGACAACAGAAAAGTTGGGCAGCATGAACGTACATTCAATAATATTAACTTTACTTGGACAAAAAAACACATAGACGTAAAAGAAAGATACACACCAGATTCTAAGAATTGATCCACCTAAATTAGGTGCAATTGACACATATTTATTTATTTTATTTTATCTATTTATTTCACAATATCCACTGCAAATCTTAAGGTAAGGTAAAATTTCACTTAGCTTACATCTAATTACGGAATTACTTTATGCTGTAAATTTCTATGTGAAAGAAAGAGATAGCAATACATATCTTGAGCGACTTTTAGAGCCAAATGTAGCAGGGCCAGGTTTTGATTTAGCGATGTGAGGACCTATCTCATCTTTCATTTTTATTACGTTCTACATCACATAGAACGTGCCAAAATATAAAACGTATCTATTACCGCAGATATAATTTAATGAGTTAAGAACTTCCCTTTAAGAAAACTGCAAACTTCCCAAAAGCCGAAAAACTGTTACTAAAATAAAACTTTCTTTATGCCTTACACATAAAACCAACATGTGTCCAATATCTCGAACGAGCTCAATCGGCCGAACCAGGGCAAACCAATCCTCCGGCGCAAACACACGGCCTTGCCAAAGATCGTTGTCAACTGGATTAATTCTGTTAAACAAACCACGCCAAGACCGCCAAGTAAATGCTCGCAGGTCGGCGCAGATAAGCCCGCCGGAAATTGCCTTAGAGTAGCCATTGCCAGTGGCACCGCAGACCCAGCCCGCAAGTAGGTGATGGATGGCCCGCTCGCATGACCAAGTTACTCGGCCGACTCGACTTAGGCCGTCGCGTGCTGCCTTTAAAACATAATTCTTGCGCCTATTGTGACGATTTAAGTGAGACTTTGTGGAGTGATTATTGCTTGGAATGCTTTCCGTTGAAGGTGATAACTAGCAGGCAGTGATTGTAAACTACCATTAATTTTTAGTTTACTTTTCACGACTTCTACATTAGTAATTACATACGTAGTAAGTAGACAATACGTGAAACGGTAGCTTCATTCGATTTTGTGGGTTTTTTATGTTAAGGAATGACATGATGAGCTAGTCGTTCGCCTGATGCCTAGCGACACGGCTGTCTATATCAGTTGCAATGTCACTCGGAACTCTAGAGTTTCGTGGGACACTGCCCTGCGCACGTCATCCTGAGACATCAGCACATCATATCTAGTAATAAAACGACTACTTTTAGGTCATAAAGTCTAATTTGCCTAATAATTTTTAAAATAAGCTACAGCGCCCTTCCATCCGGAACACAGTGGTGCTTGGTGGCAGTAAAGTCCTACCACCTAGTAATGTATAAAAATAAAATAGAAATAAATAATATATAGAATAATAATAATAATGTATAGAAATAAAGGATAATTTGAAACTAATAACAACTAGTTAATAAATCAATAGAAACAATGTTTATGTATAAACATCACCGAAATGCGTGATAATAACTATACTGAAGTATTAGTTAAAAATAATAAGAGAAATTAGCATTACTTACGACCAACTAATAAATATAAACAACATTATGACGAAAAAAATCTACTCGAAAATCACGTTTCTTAAGCCGTGAAGCTCGCTACAATGTGTGCATAATTCTTTTATAAGTAATAAACCTTTTGAAATACTGCGACACAACTCATATTTCCAGTAGATTTATAGCTGAGACCGGACGCCATTTTAATTATATTGTATTGTTTGTTCAAGATTTGGATCTATATTATAAACTGCTAATGGAAAGGAAGCGATGTCGCTTTCTATGGAGACACTTTTTATCTTTTACATTTAACCTTAGGTAAAAATGTTTTTTTTTTTTTTTATTAGATGCCTAACTAATACTACAAAATTTTTTTGTATCATACTGAATGACTTTCAAGATTCGCTACTTCCCAGTAACTACCTGTAATTACTATAGGTGTTTTTGTTAATGAATTCTGTGACGAGCTGGTCCTTTGCCTGATGTTAAGTGACACGGCCACCTATATAACAGATGCAGTGTCACTCTAAAATATAAAGATTCGCGGGGCACTGCACTGCGCTCATCATGCTGAGACATTAGCACAGTCTAGTAATAAGACTACTCAACTGTGTGAGATCAGCTGGGCTATCACGTAACTCGATTGCAACAGATAGAAACAATATTTTGTATGGATTTGACAGTTTCACTACCTAGTTTATGTGCATAGTTGGTATGGAAATTTTTCCTGTCTGTCCTGTCCTGCATTGCAATCAAAACTTCGTGATCACTCCCCAAGAGAGTCACGAAACTTCGATTGCATTGCAACAGGAGAAATTTGATTCATTATTTGAAAATTTTCATGGCAACCACAGATCCTATAAAAAAAGGATGATGGCAACTATTTACGTAAACTGCGTATTGAAACAGTCAAATCCATACAAGCTTGTGTTTATTTTGGTTGCAATTAAGTAACGTGATCGTGATCATAAAGTCTCATTTGGCCAGTCATTTCAGTAACTATAGTGCCCTTCAAACTAGAACACAGTAGGGCTTGCACACTTACTGCTCGGTGGCAGAATAACTGGTTAAGCGGCGGTTGCTATAGATAACTTAATTTGTAGTTTTAATATGTAACAGTAATTATTATATTATCCATAAAAATTGTTTATAATGTAACAATTTTCAGTAGAGTTCCACAAAACGAGTTTCAAAAACTGCACTAAATATCATGTTACCTATTTAGAAGAATATATATAACGTTTCAGATTATACATTACAAAATTATATATATTTTATAATTTTTTTTTTAAGGTCAGTTGTAGTTATACTTTCCATTCACTAAGTGCTTTCAACATAAGTTGTTATCATTGATAAAATTTTATAATACCTAAAGTTTTACAGAAAAGTTTTCCCGTTGCCATTGAACTCCATCGAAAACAATAACAAATGAAAACGAGTTTGGAACAATCGTTGAAACAGAAACTTTTCAGACGCGGCAGGTGTGGGTTCGACGGACAGATGGACAGTGGATGTCAGAGGTTATAAACATTTTTCTTTTTCCTTTACAATTGTCGAGATATCGATTAATTCTGGGAATAGCTAAATATCGTTCTTACTAAGTAATTCTTATGAGATTTTACACCCTGTGGTATTTTGGTTTATATGTTATTTCTGGAAGCTTGTTAGTAATGGCAGGGAAGTTTTTAACTGAACACAAAAACTACATTTCAATGAAGTTTGCTTGGTGATAAAGGTTACAACGCCTGGACAATTTGCATAATAAGCGCAATAAAATTTATGAGGAAGAAAAATAAATTAAAAAAATATGCTAACATTTTTCATTAGTGCAGCTCCTCTGATGTAGATTATAATACTGATATCACTACCACAACCAATTCCTAGTAGACGTCAAAAGGCGAAAGTACAGGTATAACATATTTACATAATTACAGTCGGTTGGTTTTGAGATAGCTGCCGCAAAAGGGCGGCTTTTATACGTAAATAAAATTGAAACAAGGCAAAACCCATATGTGTTTAACCTAAAATACAAAATTTTAATGCGCCGAACCTTGGAAGGTCACATTTACCCTTATAAAATCAACGTTCCTTATGATTTCCAAACAAAAGCACTTTGTAACGGTTGAGCGTCTTCTCCTTATCAACGTACAATATTATAAAATGTCGCAATAAAGTAAATAAAGAGACAAATGTACATACTTTGTAGTGTTGCCTACAGTTAAAAGAAAACATTATTATTTACATAGATTATATACATTTATTTACATAAGCCCCTATTTATGGTATGCCCTGAATTTTAAATTAAATTCCTAAAATATATATATAATGTAACGTAACCGAGTTGGAGATGAAGAAGCGATGACAGGAAGTTGACTTGACTTGAAGTTGAAGATGATGAAGCAAAGTATGGCCCCGAAGCACATCCTGGAGTCGATGTAGCCGCAGGGAGACGTCCAGAGGCGCAGCGAATGACCGCTGCTTGTGCCGAGCTTAGCAACACGGCGGGCAGCCGTCACAGAAAGCCACCTGCTAATGAAAAGGTCTTATCAACTGTTCACGCCAAATCCACTGCAGGCCGCCGTCACCGGCGGAGATTGCCACCACTTAGGCCTGGTTTAAACAGGGGTGGTCCGCAACCGTCACGAATAGATAGGCGAAGCGGAGAGGAACTTAGGACGGAAAACTGCCTATCCGTGGCCACACAGAGTGCCACTTGCACGGCAGCACCAAGTACACTTCAGTTACACTGTTCAGATTAAAGAATATAGTTATGTACAGAATATAATTTAGTGGTGAAGTCCAGAGGAAGACTGCCCTCGCGTCGCTATTTTCAGTTTTATCAAGCCTCACGCCGTCACCAAAACAACAGACAAAATCCTTGAAAATCGAGAGAACTAAATTTTGAAATCCTGTCACAATTTAATATCAGCTAGCATTAAAATAGGTCGATGAACAAAGACTAATACAAAATCCTAAACAACCTAACCTTAAAATGTCGTAAATTCATGAAAACTTATGGTAAGAACCTCTTTCAGGGAATTAGAAAAGTCAATAGATGACATCTGTCCAAAAAGTAAACAAACATTAAAATCGTTATTTTTAGTGCTCCTACTGGAAGAATCACTACAAAAATGCAATGAAAAGCCATAATAAAATCAGCTTCAACACCAGTGTAAATTTGGTGAAGATCTGTGAGGTAATATGAAAAAGTTATTTCTTCCTGAAACACCCGTAATTTAGGGAAAAACTTAGGGAAACGACACGTAAGATGTTCCTGTGATCTATATCTACCGATCCACTGCCAAAATAACCCATACCAAAGGCTTTAAGTACAATTTTAGAGTACAACATTTTATTCATAATAACCAAGAAAACAAAAAGGTATTATTAAAGTGTTTTGGAACATTTCAGGAGCCTGCAAGGAACGTTCAGATTATGTTTTACAGAAGAAATAAAATGAAAAACCAAAAACCGTAAAAATATCATAAAAAACTGAAACTATTCATTAAGAAAAGTGTGCTACTAAGCACTATGGCGTAGGGGTAACCCTACATTTCCCCAACAACCCCGAAAAAATTAAAATACCTAAGTATTTTAATTTTTATAGAACATACAAAGATAGCTAAGATTATATACATAAGAAAATAGAAGAAAACAAGTTTCTTCGATCGAGAAAATAACCAAAACTCAAAGAGTGTTTTCCCAATATAGAGATGATGTCCCTATGTTGAACAACAAAGAATCAAATAGCAAAGACATACAGTCAAAGGATAATATACTAGGACAACAGTGTCCTAGAACTGAACAATAAACATTATGTCCAATTATGAAATCATCATAACATCCAGCATCACAAAGGTTATGACCCAGAACACATTAGAATAGTGTCCAGATCAGCAGCAGAATAGACATCTATAGACAGCCCAGCTTTAAAGAAAACGGAAAAATCGAAAATGACACGTTAATGACACAAATTACCCTATCACGCTAAACCTAACATACCTATATTGAACATTAATTATTAATATATATTTTATAACCTATATCCATCCACATCCAGATTAAGAGTGGGGTAGAGCTCACTATCAATGGCTACTACAACCCTTTCATGTCAAAACCGCCTGCATTACAACGACTAACCGCTAAACAATAAAAACTAGTGTCCTAAGCTTTAACACATGAACTGAACAAAAAAAATTAAAACAATTAATCTCTCCGTATAATTGCAGCTTTCCATTCTTCCTAGCCAATTGAAAGGCTTCGTCGTAACATAAGGACATGACTAGAAATTTGATGGCTGATGTCGGATCATCGCTGTTTTGGAAGTAGTTTGCGACCATTTTGGCTCCTTGGACGGATTTCGTCTCTTGAACCAGGTTAACCGCTTCGTCTATGTCCTCTAGTTTGTCCAGATTCAGCCTAATGGCCGCTTCGTAATCCTGAGCTTTGAGGTATGATTTGAGTGCGTCATGGTATCTGCCTTCAGCTTCTTTCGCTTTGGCGTATTGGATGTGAACGCTGGGGGAATTGATTTTGGGGAGGAGAGCTTCGACCTTGAGCCAAGATTTAAGCTTGATATACAAAGAGGCGGCCTTCTCCGCGTTCCCCGCATGGTCGCGCTGCGGAGGTACAGTGAGGCGTGGCTGTTCTGTGATGCAGTTGCTGATGATGGCCTCTGGAGGACAGTGGGAGACGCCGCCATCGCCGACTTGAATATAGACTTTGCTATACGCGTGTATACTAAGCTGAGTGACGTTGCCATGGTTTGGGCTTTAGAAGACGCTTCTCATATCGAAGATCTCAGCATATTATGCGGCATGCTATGCGCTTGCCTCGGCAAGGGTGATGCTGCCGCCCGTTGGCTGGAGAGTTCTCCCCGAGGTACCCTTCACGCGCTAGAGTTACACGCGGCGCGGGGGGACTGGGCGCGTGCCGCTGACATAGCTGAGAAGGCTTGCCCGCAGAGAGCTCACGATATATCGCTGCATCAGGCACAGCATTTGGAACTCACTGCCGATTACCACGAAGCCCTGGCCACGTACGAAAAAAGTCTCATTACTAACCCAAAGGATACCAACGCCCGCACCCATAATGCCAAGTGCGAGGCTGGCATTGCCCGCATGGCAGTGCGATGTGGCGACCCCGTACGGGCGCTTACCACTGCCATGAAACATGCTCAGGATACCATGCTGCTCAAAGAAGTGGCACAGTTACTTGAAGATGAGAAGCAGTACAGCCATGCGGCTTCGTTGTACGACCATGCGGGGAACGCGGAGAAGGCCGCCTCTTTGTATATCAAGCTTAAATCTTGGCTCAAGGTCGAAGCTCTCCTCCCCAAAATCAATTCCCCCAGCGTTCACATCCAATACGCCAAAGCGAAAGAAGCTGAAGGCAGATACCATGACGCACTCAAATCATACCTCAAAGCTCAGGATTACGAAGCGGCCATTAGGCTGAATCTGGACAAACTAGAGGACATAGACGAAGCGGTTAACCTGGTTCAAGAGACGAAATCCGTCCAAGGAGCCAAAATGGTCGCGAACTACTTCCAAAACAGCGATGATCCGACATCAGCCATCAAATTTCTAGTCATGTCCTTATGTTACGACGAAGCCTTTCAATTGGCTAGGAAGAATGGAAAGCTGCAATTATACGGAGAGATTTTGATTCAGACGTCGCAAGCTAGGCCGGAAGATTTTAAAAGTTTAGCGTTGCATTTCGAAGGGGAGAAGAATCATTTGTTGGCGGGGAAGTTTTATTTTCATGCGGGCGAGCATGGGAAGGCGATGGGGCACCTGATGAAGGCTGGAGGATCAGAGGAAGAAGAGAATGAGGCCATAAGTGTGGCTATTGATGCAGCGGCTGCTAGTGACGATGAGAGGCTGACTAGAAGATTGATAGAGTTTTTGCTAGGCGAGGTAGATGGCAACCCCCGCGAGCCGCGCCACCTGTTCCGGCTGTACATGGCCAAACGGCAGTTCACTGAAGCAGCTAAAACAAATGTAGGGTTACCCCTACGCTATAGTGCTTAGTAGCACACTTTTCTTAATTAATAGTTTCAGTTTGTTATGATATTTTTACGGCTTTTGATTTTTCATTTTATTTCTTCTGTAAAGCATAATCTGAACGTTCCTTGCAGGCTCCTGAAATTTTCCAAAACACTTTAATAATACCTTTTTGTTTTATTGGTTATTGTGAATAAAATGTTGTACTCTAAAATTGTACTTAAAGCCTTTGGTATGGGTTATTTTGGCAGTGGATCGGTAGATATAGATCACAGGAACATCTTACGTGTCGTTTCCCTAAGTTTTTCCCTAAATTACGGGTGTTTCAGGAAGAAATAACTTTTTCATATTACCTCACAGATCTTCACCAAATTTACACTGGTGTTGAAGCTGATTTTATTATGGCTTTTCATTGCATTTTTGTAGTGATTCTTTCATTAGATGCACTAAAATAATGATTTTAATGTTTGTTTACTTTTTAGACAGATGTCATTTATTGACTTTTCTGATTCCCTGAAAGAGATTCTTACCATAAGTTTTCATGAATTTACGATATTTTAAGGTTAGGTTGTTTAGGATTTTGTATTAGTCTTTGCTCATCAACCTATTTTAATGCTAGCTGATATTAAATTGTGACAGGATTTTAAATATTTCGTTCTCTCGATTTTCAAGGATTTTGTCTGTTGTTTTGGTGACTGGGTGAGGCTTGATAAAACTGAAAAATAGCCCCACGTTGGGCGCCAAACTGTAGTGAAGCCTACAGTTAAAAGAAAACATTATTATTTACATAGATTATATACATTTATTTACATAGGCCCCTAGTTATATTATGCCCTGAATTTTAAATTAAATTACTAAAATATATATATAATGTAACGTAACCGAGTTGGAGATGAAGAAGCGAAGACTGGAAGTTGCCTTGACTTGAAGTTGAAGATGATGAAGCAAAGTATGGCCCCGAAGCACACCCTGGAGTCGATGTAGCCGCAGGGAGACGTCCAGAGGCGCAGCGAATGACCGCTGCTTGTGCCGAGCTTAGCAACACGGCGGGCAGCCGTCACAGAAAGCCACCTGCTAATGAAAAGGTCTTATCAACTGTTCACGCCAAATCCACTGCAGGCCGCCGTCACCGGCGGAGATTGCCACCGCTTAAGGCCTGGTTTAAACAGGGGTGGTCCGCAACCGTCACGAATAGATAGGCGAAGCGGAGAGGAACTTAGGACGGAAAACTGCCTATCCGTGGCCACACAGAGTGCCACTTGCACGGCAGCACCAAGTACACTTCAGTTACACTGTTCAGATTAAAGAATATAGTTATGTTCAGAATATAATTTAGAGGTGAAGTCCAGCGGAAGACTGCCCTCGCGTGGCTATTTTTAGTTAAATGTAGGGTTACCCCTACGCCATAGTGCTTAGTAGCACACTTTTCTTAATGAATAGTTTCAGTTTTTTATGATATTTTTACGGTTTTTGGTTTTTCATTTTATTTCTTCTGTAAAACATAATCTGAACGTTCCTTGCAGGCTCCTGAAATGTTCCAAAACACTTTAATAATACCTTTTTGTTTTCTTGGTTATTATGAATAAAATGTTGTACTCTAAAATTGTACTTAAAGCCTTTGGTATGGGTTATTTTGGCAGTGGATCGGTAGATATAGATCACAGGAACATCTTACGTGTCGTTTCCCTAAGTTTTTCCCTAAATTACGGGTGTTTCAGGAAGAAATAACTTTTTCATATTACCTCACAGATCTTCACCAAATTTACACTGGTATTGAAGCTGATTTTATTATGTCTTTTCATTGCATTTTTGTAGTGATTCTTCCAGTAGGAGCACTAAAAATAACGATTTTAATGTTTGTTTACTTTTTGGACAGATGTCATCTATTGACTTTTCTAATTCCCTGAAAGAGGTTCTTACCATAAGTTTTCATGAATTTACGACATTTTAAGGTTAGGTTGTTTAGGATTTTGTATTAGTCTTTGTTCATCGACCTATTTTAATGCTAGCTGATATTAAATTGTGACAGGATTTCAAAATTTAGTTCTCTCGATTTTCAAGGATTTTGTCTGTTGTTTTGGTGACGGCGTGAGGCTTGATAAAACTAAAAATAGCCCCACGTTGGGCGCCAAACTGTAGTGTTGCCTACAGTTAAAAGAAAACATTATTATTTACAGAGATTATATACATTTATTTACATAAGCCCCTATTTATGGTATGCCCTGAATTTTAAATTAAATTCCTAAAATATATATATAATGTAACGTAACCGAGTTGGAGATGAAGAAGCGATGACAGGAAGTTGACTTGACTTGAAGTTGAAGATGATGAAGCAAAGTATGGCCCCGAAGCACACCCTGGAGTCGATGTAGCCGCAGGGAGACGTCCAAAGGCGCAGCGAATGACCGCTGCTTGTGCCGAGCTTAGCAACACGGCGGGCAGCCGTCACAGAAAGCCACCTGCTAATGAAAAGGTCTTATCAACTGTTCACGCCAAATCCACTGCAGGCCGCCGTCACCGGCGGAGATTGCCACCACTTAGGCCTGGTTTAAACAGGGGTGGTCCGCAACCGTCACGAATAGATAGGCGAAGCGGAGAGGAACTTAGGACGGAAAACTGCCTATCCGTGGCCACACAGAGTGCCACTTGCACGGCAGCACCAAGTACACTTCAGTTACACTGTTCAGATTAAAGAATATAGTTATGTACAGAATATAATTTAGTGGTGAAGTCCAGAGGAAGACTGCCCTCGCGTCGCTATTTTCAGTTTTATCAAGCCTCACGCCGTCACCAAAACAACAGACAAAATCCTTGAAAATCGAGAGAACTAAATTTTGAAATCCTGTCACAATTTAATATCAGCTAGCATTAAAATAGGTCGATGAACAAAGACTAATACAAAATCCTAAACAACCTAACCTTAAAATGTCGTAAATTCATGAAAACTTATGGTAAGAACCTCTTTCAGGGAATTAGAAAAGTCAATAGATGACATCTGTCCAAAAAGTAAACAAACATTAAAATCGTTATTTTTAGTGCTCCTACTGGAAGAATCACTACAAAAATGCAATGAAAAGCTATAATAAAATCAGCTTCAATACCAGTGTAAATTTGGTGAAGATCTGTGAGGTAATATGAAAAAGTTATTTCTTCCTGAAACACCCGTAATTTAGGGAAAAACTTAGGGAAACGACACGTAAGATGTTCCTGTGATCTATATCTACCGATCCACTGCCAAAATAACCCATACCAAAGGCTTTAAGTACAATTTTAGAGTACAACATTTTATTCATAATAACCAAGAAAACAAAAAGGTATTATTAAAGTGTTTTGGAACATTTCAGGAGCCTGCAAGGAACGTTCAGATTATGTTTTACAGAAGAAATAAAATGATTAACCAAAAACCGTAAAAATATCATAAAAAACTGAAACTATTCATTAAGAAAAGTGTGCTACTAAGCACTATGGCGTAGGGGTAACCCTACAACTTAAATAAACATGCAATGAACATTTAACCTTGTTATCGTGTATATAAAGTTGATAACAGGTTGTGTTTCTTAATAATAGCAGAGAAAATATTATGAAAACAAATTTGTGTTGAGCACGTACGGTGTGCAAGTAATAAATAAGAGAAGTACCTCTACGCAGGAAGCCAGCCGTGAAATGGTATTGCACTAAAATTCTATTAGAGCTAGACTGGCGCTTGATATGGATGCTGAATTAGTTGATTAAATATCAAACTTTGTTATATGAGAAAGTTGGAAGCTTTTCGACCAACTAGTGTATTATATTAATGTGTAAGTACCTACTACACAACACAAGCTTAATAAAGATACTAATATGGTATTTGTGTTATCTGAAAATAATAAATAATACGCCAATCACATACATAGATCATGGACCCTAACTAGGATTCCCTGTGTCTAGGAACCCTACTGTGGTCCCACAACACCCAGACATAGAACAAGTATTCGCGCTTTTTTTTCTATGCACATATACTTATCCTGTCGCGGGAATCGAACCCGCCACCTCTGGGTTATGAGCCAACCTGCTTAACTACCACACCACAGAGGCTGAAAATGACATGCAAATGATTATAATGGCGGTGCAATGGTTGAACCTGATCACATTGATAATCAAATAAGCAGATGAACTTATATTCATAATAAAGTGTGAGTAAATATTCTCGAATTCGTTCAAGGAACGACAATTCCAAAAATTTCATAAAATATGTAAGTAATAGTGCTTTTAATAATGCTTTTCAAAAGACTGTTTCAACTAGGAGCCAGCGCAAAGTATCTGACATAACAAATTAAGGTAATGCAGAGAATGAAAACGCCAAAAGAACAAAACCATTATTTTATATTCATACATCTAAGTTCTGATTCGAGTACATAACGTGAAGTTGCGTTCAACGTAAACTAGATAGACACGGAAAAATATGTAACAAGCTATTCACGCATTTGGAGCACCTGACGAGGTGTCTTCGGGTGCGATTACGGGAACCGTCGATATGACAAACTTAAGATCGAAATTTTGAGAGAAATCGGATTTCGAATAACAGTTTGACGCTGACGTTTTACCAAATACGACACATCAACAGCCTTTGTACGTCCACATCTAAACACAGACCTTCCATATTAATAATAATATATTTTATGTGGACATCTCACACAACGCCATCTAGTCCCAAACTAAGCAAACTTGTATTATGGGAACCAGATAACTGATACAATACTTAGATACTTTTTGTTTGTAAATACATACATAGAATACAATATAACACCCAGCCACAGAACAAACACCTATGTTCATCACACAAATGTTTGTCCTGGGTGGGAATCGAATCCACAACCCACAGTTCAGAAGGCAGGGTTACTACCAACTGAGCTATCGGACCAGTCAGTATAGGACAGTCATATTAGGAAGGGGGTTCCCATAATAATTATATAATGGTAGATTGTAATACAGACTGAAAAGAATACTATTCCCCATACCCTGGATATTCCCTTAGTCGAATCTGAAGGTAACCACGGTAACGGAAGGGGGGGTTACTATTTTTACGCCGTGATCATATGGCATAAGACTCCATATAGATAATCTTAAAAATACCCGCACTTTTATCCAATAAATTATTCTTTGAAAAACTAAAAAGCTCACACAATGCCTAGTGGTGTCTGATACGCTATTACTATTACTAAATATACTATTTGATTAGAATTCGGTGCAGTGCTTTAAAGCTCTTTTAAAGACGGACTTTTCAGCTATTCTACTTCACGTTTATTAATACTTTTCGTATTTTAATCAGTAAACACGCAATTTATTATCGTTAAGCCTTGATTGACAACTTTTTGAATTCGGATTAGAGTTCGTTTGCACGACTGATTACTGTTTAACTAAATGTATGGTAATTCTAAAAGTAATGCTAATTACTATAAGAATAGAAAAAACTTTGTATAGAGATTCAATATTGAACTTGACTTGCTTTTAAGATTTTTTTATGTAAAACTTTTTTACGCACGCTTTGTTTGGGGAGTAAGGTGGTGAATAAGAGGCGAACGGAAGTTGGTTCAAGTATAACTCCATTATCAACATATCAAAGTTGAAAAGTTGTATTATTATGTTGGTATGTCCGGTAAACTGACAATTTACAATTGTCAAGATATTAACATTAAACAAAGCAAACATTTATACCGGTCGATAGATGGAGCTAAACTAAAGAAGTTTTACTTCAGTCGTGTGGTCTAAAGCACATTGGTTTTTTTAAGGTAATAATACTTCACTTAGCTACAGCGTTTCGGTAAACGCTTATACGCTAATATTATTTAACATGAAGTTTTTTACAATTAATAACGGTTTATTAATTGTAAAAAACTTCATGTTAAATAATATATATTTATTTATTAAACATAAGTAACTACAACTATTACACGGCTAAGACTCACGAGATACAGTCCAATAACTCGACCGGTGTTCGGGCAATATAGATGTCCATCCTCAAGGAGTACGCGCGGCGGCGGTGGCGGCTTGGCGCTGACTGCGGAGTGCGGACTATGGCTCGCGTCGGCCGCTGTGAGAGCGGCGCGGGGGACGCAGGCCGCGGCGACAGGTGCTCAGTTGTCAGAATGGCGGCGCACACGCTTACGTCAGTGTCACTATCACTGTCACTGTCACAAACATTACACACCGTATGGGATTGTCACATACCACACCGACCGCATAAATGGTTCGACTCTGGCTGAGACAACATTAAGAGCTGGCTTCCACGCAGGTGGTAAGGTCCACCCTCGGTCCCGGTTAAAGTTCGGGTGACGAGCAATTTAAATGGCCTCACGTACTTTTCGCGGCACGAAAAACTTCTCCCTCGCTAGTACGTAGGCCTTATCAAACCTAATAAAATGCCGTGCGTACTTAGTAACGTACTTAGCCGTGTAATAGTTGTAGTTATGAGTACTACTCACGTCAGTTTCTATAATATTATAAACATAACTATTTTATAATCGTTAGTACAAAACTAAACTAGACCTAAAAAACTAAATTATAACTGCATATCAGCATGTTATATATAGCATATAAAATCATACGCATATAATAATATTAAACATTTTTCTTTTATCTAGAACACGGTTTCGAGAATAAGCACCCATGTCATAACACGTACAGGTGGGTATCTCGTATACATTGTGTTCACGTCAAAGGTGATATGGGAATAGGGATCACGGAGACATTGTTTCATGGCTTCCAAGCATCTTGGTTGCGTAGCTTTTACGATCATCCCACTACATATTATGAATGCAAAATGTTTACACTACTCACTAGGTGGTAGGACTTTTCTGCAAAGTTCGTCTAGGTAGCTGCTTTGCCAGTTATTCTGCCGCCAAGCAGTAGTGTGCAAGCACTACTGTGTTCCGGTTTGAAGGGCACTGTAGCTAGTGAAATTACTGGGCAAATGAGATTTTATGATCTGATCTCACAGTCGAGTAATCTTATTACAAGACTGTACTGATGTCTCGGGATGTTGTGCGCAGTGCAGTGTCACGCGAAACTTTATATTTTGGAGTTCTGAACGACACTGTTCTGTTATGGGCGGCCGTATCGCTTAACATCAGTCATCAGGCGAATGACTTGCTCGTCACATCATTCATTATCAAACAAACTTATTATAAAATCAAACAAATCAAACATATTATATTTAGATTTAATTTAGATCAAACATATTATATTTAGATTTAAAAACTACTCAAATTCTTAATAATGATAGGGTTTCGATTTACTATTACTACCATATTTTCTTGCACGTGCTCTATAGCGCTAAATTCTTCTTGTATATCTCTCCTAAAATATGAATAAATATGAATAATAAAAAAAATAAAATATGAATAATAGTTAACCCACATATTAAAGATAACCAAGCTTAAGTTTTTTTGTTATTATATTAGTATTTATTGTAGTATTTAGTTGAAAGAATAAAGGAAAAAAACTTGTGTGTTTTAGACCACACGACTGAGGTAAAAGCCCCATCTATCAGCCGGTATAACTTTGTTTTTGCTTTGCTTAATGTTAATTTCACCACCTAGACAATTTGTAAAATGTATTTTTTCCGGACATACCAACATAGTAATACACATTTTAAGAAAATTTTAACTGTTTTATGTTGGCAATGAAGACGTTACGTCTACGTTAACCAACAACTTACAACTTCCGTTCGCCTCGTTACACATTCACCAGCTTACTCCCCAAGTCAAGCGATAAAGAAGTTATACTTTAAAAAAGTTTACATACACATCCTTGATCAATATTTTTAATTACAAATTCTTAGGTCGTTGGATTAAGGAGAAAATGTTACACAACGCTCACCAGGCTACCGAAAAAAGTTCCGTTTGTCATTTGCACGCAGGGGGATGCAGACAGCTGTCTCGTCAGGATGACCCCGGGCTCTTAATTAATAGTTGTTTGGGGTCCGTCCGATGTCAGATTAGACAAGGCACCTTGTAACAGGTGTACAATGAGGAACGACGGTAAAACAAACATTCGAACAAATGACGCAATGTTGTTTCATTAGTAAGTATATAATAGGTCTTTACCTATGAAATTGCCGTATTGCAGTACAGACTTTTTCAAACAAAAAAAAGTTTTGATTGGCTATGAATTCTAAATTCAAATTAATTTTGTTTTAAAAATATGACATTCTATTTACAATATAAGTCTTTTATTTATTGATTAGCGTTGTATTTTCATTACATTTCAACATTTTTCCTCATAATGGATACATTGAAATTTCGTGTAATTATGGAATATGAGTTCCGTCGTGGCACCAACGCGGCACAAACGACACGTAACATCAACGACGTTTACGGAAAGAACTGTACAAACGAACGTACAACCCGTTATTGGTTTGCTCGGTTCCGTTCTGGGAATTTTGACTTGAAAAATGAACCTTTCGGTCGTCCGGAAACTTTGGTCAACAATGATGAATTAAAGGCGATTGTGGAAGCTGATGAATCTCAATCTACAGCTGAGCTGGCAGCAGCTTTTGATGTTAGCATCAAAACAATATTGGTCCATTTGCGACAGATTGGCAAGATAAAAAAGCTTGATAGATGGGTGCCCCACGAACTTAACGATCGCCAGCGCAACGTACGCGTCGAGACTTGCCTTGCGCTGCTTAACAGGCACAGAAATGAAGGAATTTTTAACCGAATTGTTACGTGCGACGAAAAATGGATTCTTTTTGACAATCGAAAGCGCTCAGCAAGTTGGTTAGATCCTGGTTCGGTACCAAAGCAATGTGCAAAACGAAAAATGACCCCTAGAAAGGTGATGGTCACAGTTTGGTGGTCTAGTGCTGGTGTGATTCATCATAGCTTTTTACAAAACGGCGAGAGCATTACTGCAGATGTGTACATTGAAGAACTGACCACAATGATGGCGAAACTCGCACGTCTGCAACCAGCTTTGGTCAATCGGTCGTCTCCACTGCTACTTCACGACAACGCGCGACCCCATACTGCACAACAGACCGTCTCTAAGCAAGGTATAACCTAGGTCTTTTTAAATCAAGAGTGAATGGGCATCTCATGGGCAAGCGTGCTCCACCTTAGACAACTTCGTCACTTACCATCAGGTGAGTTGTTGTCAAACGCATGCCCATTTTACCATAAAAAAAAGAATATAATATAACACCCAGACACAGAACAAACACCTATGTTCATCATGCAAATGTTTGTCCTGGGTGGGAATCGAACCCGCAACCCACAGTTCAGAAGGCAGGGTTACTACCAACTAAGCCATCGGGCCAGTCATAGATCATAGTTAGGTAATTATTTATGAACTCACAAGCAACAGCTCGTCCTAGAAACCTAACATACGAGTTTAAAAGTGAATTCCATGCTTTTCTTTCAAAGATCAATGTCACACTTTAATAAACTAAATGCCTGGCGTGATTATAATAAATATAATAATAACGCCCAATGACCACATACATAGATTCTGGACCTGGACCCTAACTAGGATTCCCTGTGTCTAGGGATCCAGGAACTACGAGGACTAGCATGGTCCCATAACACCCAGTCTCAGAACACAAGTATTTGGGTTTTTTCTGATCACAAATACTTGTCCTGCTACCGCATTGGTAAGAATCGAACCCACCGCCTCCAGATCATGAACGGACCTGCTCAAGCACCACACCACAGAGACTGTCTTAATAGATGAAATCTGATAAATTTAGTCCTATTTAGCAAGTTTTCACAAATCTAAAATGGCGCACCTTCAGCTATATTGTCTCAAACATCAGGTGAAATGAGGTCAAACGCTACCCTGCCTGATATAAAAAAACGAGTGCGCTTTAGACCATACGACTGAAGTAAAACTTCTTTAGCTCCATCTATCGGCCGGTATAACTTTGTTTTTGCTTTGTTTAATATTAATGTCGCCATCTTGAAAATAATTGTAAATTGTCATTTAATTTTACCGGACACACCAACATAATAATATTTTTTTTTTAATTTGTTATGTTGACAATGGAGATCTATGTTAACCAACTACTTTCAACTTCCGTTCGCTTCGTTACGCATAAACGCATTACTCTCCAAGTCAAGCGTGCGTAAAGATGTTTACTTAATAAATCTAAGTAACGTGTACACTCGCAAATTCGATTTAACGCATCGCACTATTTTAAATTGCGGATTCCGTTGAGGCCGTTACATAGATTCCGCGCTATGATTACCCTCGGGCCACATCTATCACCGCGTGGATCCCGTTTTTATTTATCGTTACAGGATGCTGAAGTATCGTGTTTCGTGAATCTAGTGCTCATTATGTGGTCGTCATTTTGGCTCACTTTAGCAGCAGCTTTTCTGAATAGCTTGCATCTGATTGCTTTATCAGCTGACGCTGTGGAACGTGGTGCCAAAACTACAGTCGCTGGGTATCATTTAACAAACAAAGAGTTATGGACCAATATGAAAGATGAAATAAAGCTTTGAAAATAATACCAATAAAATGTATACCTTTTATCCTCTATATATATAGTACTCTATATATAGTATCCCTGCCTTCTGAACGAAGTTGTGGGTTCGATTCCCAGTCAGGACAAACGTTATAAGTGATGAACATCAATGTTTTTTCTGTGTCTGGGTGTCAACTGTATTTGTATGTATGTATTTACAAACATATAATATATGTGGACATCTCACACAACGCTATCTAGGCTCAAACTAAGCAATGCTTGTGCTATGGGAACAAGATAACTGATACAATACTTAGATACTTTTTGGTTTTGTAAATACATACATAGAATAAAATATAACAACCCAGACAGAACAAACACCTATCATCATACAAATGTTTGGGTGGGAATCGAACCCACAACCCAAAGTTCAGAAGGTAGGGTTAATACCAACTGAGCTATCGGGCCAGTCAAACAAAGTATATAAGTATTCTATCAGTTATCTATTCCCATAATACAAGATTTGCTTAGTTTGGGACTAGATGGTGCTTTGTAAAATATCCGCATATACTTATTTGTTTAATATAGTAACAAATCAACAATACAAAATTCTTATCTGTAAAAATCATTTTGGATGAAAAGTGAATTAAGCTTATGTATTCTTGTATTGTATTTATATGTATTTGAGATTGTTTATAAGTGATTCCTAAAATCCCTACGCGTTTGTTATCCTAAAATAGCAGATGATGTCATGAAAAGGGATCTTAGCCCGTTATCCTAAAACTAACAAATTAGAATGGGACGCTTTGTCTTTCACACCTGATGCCTCGAATTTGTTAGAGTTAGTTCCATTGAATTTATTTTAAATCCTATTTAACGTATTACTAATGTACCTGCATTGCGTATGTCTACTAATATATTTTATAAGAGTAGTACAGTGCACATTGTATATTTTAAAATTTTAAGCGGTACTTTAACTTACCAGATGTAGTCATTTGGTCACGGGATAGTTCCCGTCGTATTTATTATTCATCTCTTTTTCATATCAAAAAATATCTCTGAAAGCCTCATTTTCTTAAATCGGTTAAAATTATATATCATTTGTGCTTTATAGTTCTAGTAAATGTGTAATAAATAAAATACAGAAAACAATAAAAAGAAAACTAAATCTGAAAAACCAGTACCTGTAGGCAACGTGCCCCATATGCTGGCAGCGTTGCCACGTTTAATGGCAATGCTCAATCTTTGTCCAAAAAGGAGGCCAGCATTTTGGTTACGTGTTGCTATGATCAGGCGTTTAGTAAGATCAAAATAAACTATAAAAATATGCATACATTATAAAATAATATAAACTGTTGTTAACTTTTTAACATACTCTATATCCAAAGTATTTATATGACCTAACACATATTTCATGCTTGAAAAATCTAAAAATTTTTATAAATTATAATTCGTCATTCATCATGAGTTTTTGAATTGCCGTTTTTATACCTATTTAATTAAAGTGTTTTTTTTGTTTCAAACTATAGTACAACAAGCATGTGAAATACTGCAAACAAGTAACTGAACTCTAAAATAAAGATTTTCTAAAATTTTATCAAAACTTTACTACTTTCCAGCAAATTCGATCGATCAAAGGTATCCATCAAAAACTTTTAATTTAATATAGAATTGATCAATCACAAACTTTAATCTAAATAAAATTTACTGCACAGGCTCTACGAAGGCTCTACTTAATTCTAACATGAAATTATTAAATGTAATATTTGCACATTCAAGATGGATGAATGTGAGGTCTATTACCACGTCTGATATCTGCTAATAGCAGAAGATACAATAGATTTTAGCATTCTGTAGCATCACAAATAACCTTTATAAGGTCGTCATATCCCTACATCTCCGTTTGAGTTATTTACAAGTGCATGGCATTGTGGCGTGCTGGCCCACGAAAAAGTTTCTATACCAATCTCATAGATAAACTTTCCAGCTAGTTGCTAGGGGCAACGAATGTTGTTGATATAGACTTCATATTAGAGAAAATTTTATTTTCCGCATTTGGTTTTTGTATATATCTTTTTAATTAATATATCGTATACAAAGTCAATCGGCATATCATTAATTCAGCAAACCCATGGACCTCCTTCTATTACAACAAAAGTGTGCCTAACTTAGCTTTACTGGTGACCCCGACGTGATTAACTAGGCTTTACTGGTGACCTGTTTTGAACCGAAAGTCCACGTTTGCAGTAAATGTGTGTGATTTTGATTTTGTTGCTGATTGCGATAATTCTGATACTGATTCACATAAAAATGTCGCTCTCAACCGATAAGAACGAAGATGTTTGTCGTGTGGGCGTGCGAATTCCGCCGTTTTGGCCTGAAAAGCCGGCCATTTGGTTCGCGCAGATTGAGGGCCAATTCGCGATATCGAACATTACTACGGACAATACGAAGTTTTTCTACGTTATCGGCCAACTAGAACCGCAGTATGCTTCTGAGGTGGAAGATATAATCATCAACCCGCCCGACACCAACAGGTATGAAAAATTGAAGTCGGAACTTATCAAACGACTGTCCGCGTCACGAGAAAAGAAGGTCAAGCAATTACTTATGCACGCAGAACTTGGAGACCGTAAGCCATCTCAGTTTCTAAGACATTTGCAACATTTGGCTGGACCTGGAGTTCCCGAAGATTTTCTACGTACTATCTGGACCAGTCGCTTACCAAGTAGCACGCAAACGATAATCGCTTCGCAGATGACGTCTTCGCTGGAAGCGCTCGCAGATCTCGCTGACCGCATCCATGACGTTGTGTCGCCTACAGCGCACGTAGCATCAACATCAAGTGCCATACCAGGAAGCTCTTTAGAAGCCATGAACCAACAGATTGCTGAACTTACCAAACAAGTGCAAGCTCTAACTGCGCAGGTGAACCGGCATTCACGTGCACCGAATCGTTCAAACAAGAAAACGCGCGGTCGTTCTAGCTCCACACGATCACAGTCGAACTATAGAAAATTTCCTGTGTGCTGGTATCATAGTAAGTTCGGCAATGAAGCAAGTAAGTGCGTAAAACCATGCGACTACCATGCGGGAAACGCGAACAGCAGTCGGTAATGGCGACGACCGATTGCCAAACTTCCGGTCGCCTATTTGTCACGGACGGCGCTACGAAGATGCAGTTTCTCATCGATACTGGCAGTGACGTATGTGTCTTCCCCCGATCGGCACTCAAGGAACGTCGTGAGAAAACAAATTATGAGCTGTGTGCGGCAAACGGTACACCCATTTCTACTTACGGCTACGCTCATTTAGTGCTGAACCTAGGCTTGCGCCGTGACTTTACTTGGCGATTCATCGTAGCGGACGTTACAAAGGCCATAATAGGTGTAGATTTTTTATCATTTTACAACCTCATCGTGGATTGTCGAAATCAACGTTTAATCGACAACACCACAAGCCTTACGTCCCCAGCTTCACCTGCACAGTCAACTGGGAACATTTCATCGGTAAAAGTTATTTCTGGAAATTCCGTATATCATAACATACTAAGCGAATACCCTGAGATTACTCGACCTTCCGGTGTCCACCGTGTTCCGAAGCATAATACCATGCATCATATACAGACTACTGCAGGACCGCCAATTAGCAGCACACCACGAAGACTAGCACCGGATAAATTAAAAATCGCAAAAGACGAATTTGCAGATATGTTGAGGAACGGAACAGCCAGACCTTCAAAGTCACCATGGTCATCACCACTTCATCTTGCGCCTAAAAAAGATAACGGCTGGCGTCCATGCGGTGACTACAGAATGCTCAACGCTAGAACCGTACCAGATAGCTATCCCATTCGGCACATACATGACTTTGCACATTGTCTCTCCGGCTGTCAAGTATACTCGGTTATCGATCTCGTAAAAGCTTATAATCAAATTCCTGTCTGCCCTGAGGATATTCCGAAGACCGCAATCACGACGCCGTTTGGTTTATACGAATTTCCGTTCATGACGTTCGGACTACGTAATGCCAGCCAAACGTTTCAACGATTTGTGGACGAGATGCTTAGGGGCCTTGAAGAGTTCTGCTTCCCGTTTCTGGACGATTTTTTGATCTTCTCACCTGATCAGGAATCACACAAGAAGCACCTTCATCTGCTCTTCAACAGACTCAAAGAATACGGCATGGTAATCAACACGAACAAGTGCATATTCGGTGTATCAGAGGTAACGTTTTTAGGACACAGCATCTCAGCAGCTGGCACTAAGCCGTTACCATCAAAGGTAGAAGCGGTTGCGAATTACCCACCACCAAAAACCGTCAGAGAACTGCGAAGATTCCTAGGAATGGTGAACTTTTACAGAAGGTTTATTCCTGACGCAGCGCGGCATCAAGCGCCTCTGAATGCACTGCTCACAGGATCAGTTAAAGGTTCACATCCCGTGCATTTATCAGAAGAAGCTACTAAAGCATTCATCGCCTGCAAGGAAAGTCTCTGCCAAGCAGCACTACTCGCTCATCCAGACTGCCAAGCGAAGCTCGCTATAGTCACCGATGCTTCAGACACAGCAATGGGCGCAGCTTTACAACAGCATAGAGACGGCCTGTGGGAACCTTTAGCATTTTTCTCTCGAAAACTTTCGCCATGTCAACAGAAATACTCGCCTTACGACAGGGAACTTCTCGCCATCTACGAAGCAATAAAATACTTTCGTCACATGGTGGAGGCGAGAGATTTCATTATTTACACTGACCATAAGCCCATAACTTTCGCATTTCATTCACGAAAAGAAAAGTGCTCACCAAGACAGTTCAGACATCTGGATTTTATTTCACAGTTTTCCACAGATATCAGGCATATTTCAGGAAAGGATAACGTTGTGGCTGACAGTTTATCACGCATCGAAGAGATTACTCAGCCCATCGATCTATCCAAGCTTGCTCAAGCACAAAGCACAGATCCTGAACTAGAACAACTTTTGGATAGCGATACTTCTCTGCGCTTGACAAAAATCAAACTGCCTGGATCTCACACAGAAATCTATTGTGACAAGAGCAGCAATGTGGCCAGACCTTATGTGACCAAAGACATGCGACGGCAAGTGTTCGAAAACTTGCATTCTTTTAGCCACCCTGGCATAAATGCGACGACGAAACTGATATCGGAACGCTATGTATGGCCTAGTATGCGAAAAGATTGTAGAGAGTGGACTCGTTCCTGCGTAGCATGCCAACGATCAAAAATAACACGTCATGTCTCATCTCCGTTAGCATCATTCAGCTTACCTCGAGCCAGATTCATGAAAATCCACATAGATTTGATCGGACCTTTACCTCTCTCACAAGGGTATCGTTACTGTCTCACATGTGTAGATCGCTTCACACGATGGCCCGAGGCTATACCATTACAGGAGATAACAGCTGAAACAGTGGCAAAAGCTTTAGTTCACGGATGGATATCCAGATTCGGCTGCCCTGAAGATATCGTCACTGATCGTGGTCGACAGTTTGAATCAGAACTTTTTAAGCATCTGTCCCACATCATCGGATTTCAACGCAGACGAACTACAGCCTACCATCCAGCATGCAATGGACTCGTCGAAAGATTCCACAGACAGCTTAAAGCCGCCATTACATGTCATGCGACGAGCAGCTGGCTTGAAACACTTCCACTTGTACTACTGGGAATCCGGGCGGCATTTAAGGAAGACTTACAAGCGACTCCAGCTGAGCTCGTATATGGAGAGACACTACGACTTCCAGGTGACATTTTTTGTCAATCGGCTGATGGCACAGAGGACTTGACAGTATACACTGAAAGACTGCGCACATTCGCCAAAAATTTGTTGCCATTACCAACTTCTCACCATGGGAATAACCGCTCCATATTCATTTTCAAAGATTTAGCAACAGCATCCCACGTCTTTCTAAGAGATGACACCTCGCATCCATCTTTTCAAGCAGCTTACACAGGCCCGCATGAGGTGATAGAACGAGGGGATAAAGTTTTTAAGCTCCGCATAAAAGGCAAAGAAGTCACTGTATCAGTCGACCGCATTAAGCCTGCCTACATACTTCGTGAGTTGGACCATTCTCCCGCCGTGGCAGCACCTGAGACCCGAGACGCTCCAGTGACCACTCGATCAGGACGAACAGTGCGTTTTCCAGAATATTATCGCCCGTAGGACGGTCTCTGGAGGGGGGTGATGTGGCGTGCTGGCCCACGAAAAAGTTTCTATACCAATCTCATAGATAAACTTTCCAGCTAGTTGCTAGGGGCAACGAATGTTGTTGATATAGACTTCATATTAGAGAAAATTTTATTTTCCGCATTTGGTTTTTGTATATATCTTTTTAATTAATATATCGTATACAAAGTCAATCGGCATATCATTAATTCAGCAAACCCATGGACCTCCTTCTATTACAACAAAAGTGTGCCTAACTTAGCTTTAGCATATTGCACAACAACAGTTCAAATGGAGAACTCTAAACTGTCTGTACCTATTTATATAACTTATGTATAGAATACTTTACGCTCCGAGCTGATTGTGTGATCATTGCTAGCGCTGTAGAGCAAAGGCATTCTGATTTTGCTTTAAAGCGCTATAAAAATGTAGCAGTATTTTTCAGCGCTGCAACAGAAGCTAAAAGTGTAATCTTCAACATACCGGGCTGTATTACAAATTTCAACAGCCTACATACCAAAAACAAAACGTCAAACACAAAACGCTAATAGCGAATGCAAGTTTGTTCATACCAGTTAACCCTTACCCTCCGAAACGACCCGGAAACTGTCTGCCATAATGTGCCATTAGGATCCCTGATGCAGGTAGACCCTTATCTACGAAGCACATATTTGTAAAGTTCGAAAAACTGGGCAAACTAGGGTTGTAACATCTGTATGGCAGTAAACAGGCGGGGGCATGCAAATTATTGTTTAATGCTGCCAGGTAAAGGCTTAATACATGGGACAGTTTACGAGTAGAGAAAGAGACTTTAGTCTCGTATTCAACAGCAAATGTTACACCGAATTGTAGGTGTGAGTTAATTTTGTCATGCTAAATTGGTCTACGGGTGCGTTTTATAGGTACTTTGGTTCTGATATAGCTGTTCGACTAATCAATCCAAAACTTTTTTATGTATTATAGTGGGCATGCTCCACGTGTATACAATTTATAATCACTACTAATGTACAAAATAAATAATTCAATAACGCCCACCGATCACCAACCTGTTATAGATGGATCCTAACTACGATTCCCTGATATCCAAGACCATGATCCTACAACACCCAGACTCTGAACAAGTATGGGGAATCCAACCTCTGTGTTATGAGCCGACCTGCTTAGCACACCTCAGACGCTGTCAAAGTGAGCCGATATTCGTTTTTTTTTGTAACTTGTGTGGCTTTATCGTGAAAATTCCAAATCCATGAAGATAAATATGCGTGCGGGTTGGTGACTGACACATGTCCGTGTATTTCGTTATTTTGAATGCTGGTTGTCTCTCGAATTTTACTCCACTATCTTTACCGATACTTCAATATTATGCGTAAACACTCAAATATTTTGGTCTTCAACCGAAATATCTTAATACAGACACAAAACATTCTTAATTGCATATTATATCCACCGTGTCTTCAGCATGTGCGCATTGACAAGACGACTCTTGCCTGGTTATTGGATCGCGTGATAAATTAATTGTCACTAGTCGGGAGACAGCTCTAGAGATATACGTATGAGAGAAGACAAAAAATATTTTTTCATTACTCATACTCGGAAAGTAGGTCTGAAATTGCTTGAAGAGCGGATAAAAAGTAATACATTTCAGCCCTTGGGAGAATTGTTTTCAACCGACAGCTATTAGATTATACAAAGAAAACTACTCGTAAGTAGGTCATTGAATTTGGCGGGAAAACGAAAAAAATTGCGTCACCGCATTGTATTATTTTCCAAAACCTGTGTCATTTTCAGTGTTAGTTCAAAAATTGGTGGCATTTTATTCGTTAAGTGTTGGATTACAGTCATGAGTGTGGGAAAGTGGTATAATGATGGTGAAACGTTTCTTTTCATATTGTTTTCAAAACTACATAGCAGCTTCTGGTAAAGTTGCCACCACTTTGATAGGAGTATGACTTGACTAGACTAGACTATTAGTATTATATATCATATAATTAATTATATAAATTTAAATAAATAATTACATAATTATAATATAAATTACATAATTAATAATCACATAATGTATAAATTTATTTTAATTATTTAATTAATTATATTATATAATGTTATTAACGATTCTTTTTTTATTTTTCTTTATTTTTAAAGATAGAATATTAATAATACATTTATGGAGTAATAATACATTTATTGCTTAATATATTGCTTTAAATTGCCTTTTTCTAATATCCAAACCAGTCAACTACAAACTGGTACATGCTATTATGCATAATAAATATATGTAGTTAGCATAAAAAATTTGGAAGATACGTTAACGTATCTTACGTTAACGAATTTCATAGCTATCAAGGTTACGTATTAACCAACTATTATAACTTAGCCTGGTTAGCAAGTGTAAGCTCAACTGAATTAGATTCCAAATATATACACACATATAATTTGTACAAATAAATTCATTAATATTCTTCGATACCTATTATTATAATTTTACACGTCTTATTCCTTTCGCTGGCAAAATCCAAGTGAGTGCAGGCCGCCGGCCCCGCCCCATCCGCCATGTTTATCCCTACCACGATTACTGGTGGTGGATACGGTTTGTCAGTTGGTTGATGGTACTATGCCAGCGCCCTCTACAATTTCTACTATAATTTATTAATCAATATTTAGGAGTTTTGGCGGGAAAGCGAAAAAGATTGCGTCACCGCATTATATTATTTTCCTAAACTTGTGTTATTTTCAGTGTTAGTGCATAAAATTGGTGGCATTCTATTCGTTAAGTGCTGGATTACAGGCGTGAGTGTGGGAAAATGGTATAATGATGGTGAAACGTTTCTTTTCGTGATGTTTCCAAAACTCCATAGAAGCTTCAAGTAAAGTTGCCACCACTTTACTAGGAGTATGACTTTGACTAGACTATGACTTGACTGACTTGACTTGATGACTTCGACTGTGACTTGACACATATTTGCGTGAAATATCATTAAATTGATAAATTATCAATTACTTGACACTGGCTAAATACACAAAAGTGTGGAGCCAAAACATACAAAAAAAAAAAACAATATTTATCTTTATATAGGAATCATGTCTATTTAAATAAATCAAAAATACAAATTAACTATACAAATATATCTAAAACAAAATGGCGACAACACAAGTGGCACACATTCAAACATCCATCTACGTGCACGAAGAGTCGTTAAGGCAAGCGCATTACTCAGCGGACGGAAATCTACAGGATGTGCCGATATCTGGGGCATCAATATCTTACAGCCACCACCGGTGGCAAGACATCTATTGAATCGAGAATCGATATTTATTGGACTGTAGCATGCCGATGTTGGTTTAGCTGTTACTGAAATAGTTTAACTGATGAAAATGAGTCACACGAATAAATGTTTTCAAAATTCTCACAAAAACAAACGAATCTATGTTAAAGTTAAGACTAAGTATAAAAAATATATTTAAAACAAGTAATTAATTATTATTATTGTTGTTTATTGATAATACAAATATGGTAACATTAAACATTCTGCTATCCATTAATTGCATAAAATTAAAATTAATTATTGTAGTTTTGTGAAAAAGCAGTTATTTACTTTTAAGCGTAATTTTATGTTAAGATATACGTTTTGGATACCAAGTGTCAGATTTAACGATAATCAAATTAATCATACTGCATATTAATCATATAAATAAATCACATTATTGAATATTTTTTATAATAAGCATGTAAGCAAATGCAATCACTACATTTAACCAAATATTATAGCGGACTTGTATTAAGGAGACAATTAAAAATACTCCAATCAGTTCACAAAATTGTTTAATATTTTATGGCAATATTGTGTTGTCGATTTTTTGGGTCAAACCATAGACTAATGGCAGTCTGCGCTAAAGTTCGCATTTGATTCTCTGTGACATACCCACTTGTGTTTTTTTTCAGTGTTACATAAAATTGGTGGCGTTTTATTCGTAACATGCTGGATTACAGGCATGAGTGTGGGAAAGTGCGTGTGTAAAACGTATGTTGTTTTGCTTTTTTTTTTTTTCTTAGATTTGGCTCCACACTTTTGTATTTTTTTTTTTTTTTTTACTTCAAACTTGTCTAGCATTTGACCACGCTCTCACCTGATGGGAAGTGACGATGCGATCGAAGGTGTAGCATGCTAGCCAAGTAAATACCTATTCACTCTTCTCTTGAACACGCCCGGGTCATATTTCGCCGGAAACACAGACGCTGGCAGGGCATTCCATTCCTTAGCCGTTCTAATTAAGAACGTTGAGTCAAATCGCTTGGTACGAATGGGTGGTATTTCGACCACAAAAGGATGGCGCTTAGCCGAGCGTAGTGTAGTAGTGGAATGGTGATGGGAGAATTAGATCATGCAGTTCTTGAGCGCATTCACCGCGGTGTAATCTTGTATATATAGCCAGTGTCAAGTAATTGATAATTTATCAAGTTATCGTTATTTTACGCAAATATGTGTCAAGTCACAGTCGAAGTCATCAAGTCAAGTCATAGTCAAGTCAGTCTAGTCAAAGTCATACTCCTAGTAAAATGGTGGCAACTTTACTTGAAGCTTCTATGGAGTTTTGGAAAAAACACGAAAAGAAACGTTTCGCCATCATTATATCATTTTCCCACACTTACGCCTGTAATCCAGCACTTAACGAATAATATGCCACCAATTTTAGTCACTAACACTGAAAATAACACAAGTTTTGGAAAATAATACGATGCGGTGACGCAATCTTTTTCGCTTTCCCGCCAAAACTAACGTTTGTTGTTGTTTCCAAAACTCTATAGATGATGTTAAGTAGCCACCACTTTACTAGAGGTTTTTTTTTTAATGTTTTGGCTAAATACACAAAAGTGTGGAACTTTTGTGTATTTAGCCAGTGTCAAGTAATTGATAATACATATTAGACATCAGTAATTATACATACAGTAATTAGCAAAGTATGCCTGCCAAGAATCTATTAACATAGACGTGGGTTTAACTTAAAGCTCAAAACAATCAGTCTCGACACCCGCCATAACACATGGTGGAATGTTCGAGCAATATGAACAGGCATTACGTCTATTGGAATAGTCCGACGGTCGTTACGGACTTGCTGAATTTTCGGTCATTACATGTTCCGAGACGAAACGTTGGCATCTCGGCTAGTTTTCTGACCTGACTTTCAGATGTGGTTTATAATTCTGCTGAATGTTTCGCTAGGACTTTTGTGGTAGGAGTTTTCTGCAAAGTTCGTCTAGTTAGATACCACCGCTTTACCAGTTATTCTGCCGCCAAGCAGTAGCGCAAGCACTACGATTCCAATTTGAAGGGCATTGTAGCTAGCAAAATTACTGAGCAACTGAGACTTTACAGATCGTAATCGGGCGAATAGGGCGATCACGTAATTTGATTGCAACAAATAGAAATACAAATTTATATAGATTTGACAATTTCAATACGCAGTTTATGTGCAAAGTTAGTACAAAAATTTCTCCTATTTCATTGCAATGAAAGTTTCGTGATCACCCACCTGATCTCACAGTCACGTAATCTTATTTCTAGACTGTGCTGATGTCTCAGGATGATGTGCGCAGAGCAGTGACGCTCGAAACTTTATATTTTAGAGTTCCGAGTGACACTGTTCTGTTATGGGCGGCCGTGTCGCTTAACATCAGGTGAACGACTAGCTCGTCACATTATTCATTAACATAAAAATATGAAAAATGATTATATAACTTTCACTTATACTGAAATAGGTTTTGTTTTAGTTTGTGATTCCAGAGAAACATAATCCAGAGAAGTTAAATGAAACTAAATAAAATTGTTTTGATAAAGTTACGAACAATAATGTTTGTATTTATTTTGCTGTATGTTAATGTAATAAATTAAATAATTAAAACAACTAGTAACATTTCATTTGTTTTGAGTAGGGCATATATCAAAAAAACATTGTAGTGAGAATCCATGTAAGTATAATTATTGTCATAATTACAAGCAGCGATGTTATGGATATGATATAGGAATAAAATTATATCGGTTATGGATATGGTTAAAGATATGTAATTATTTCGGAATATCCGTTAGTTTTGGTAACGGATATAAGATTGAAGTAAAATATAAACACAAATTGTATGCAAAAATTTTGTTCTATTTATAGGTTTTATTTTATATAGTCTAGGTTATCATTTGTTATTATAATCAGTCATATAGGTAAGTAATTTTATATACCTACTAGATTTTATGTTTACTGTACAATTAACTATCCGTTTGAGAAACGGATACGGTTACGGATACATTTTTTATTTCGGATATCCCATAGTTTCGGTTACGGTTACGTAGCTCCATAACATCCCTGATTACAAGTATGTTTTATTTGAGTTCAATGGTACAATATCGGATGCTTCTTCTTTAGCAACTTATACTGCGATGGCTCCAGTTTGAAAGCGTGCGCTTTATTACATTTGTCTATTTATTTAGAGAGAGATAGACAAAACAAATAGAATGCCGTTCAAGGCAAATATTTTACCGCTATAAAACATCAAGAACATCAAAGCATCGTAATGTATTAGCAGTAAAAACTTGTAATTGTTTTCTTTGTCCGACATCGGATAACATTGTTTCAGGCGTGCGAACTTGCCCCGACGCCTTTGCTTTGTTAAGATAATCTTCGTGTGGCTCCCGGGAGACGTCAACAAAGAAAATTGGATGGGCAGAGAGCCAATAGCTTTTAATCCTACTCTTTTTGACCCCCCTTATCAGTTCGTGCGTTGTAATCACGTTGTGAACGCCGATGTGTGGATACTTAAATGGATTGTTACTAAGAAATAGTGCTGGGGTACTCACAGTATCGAAGATATCAGAAAAATATATGTAGTGGTTAGACAACGAAAGAACTAACACTTATAAATAAATAAATAATAACGCCCAAACATCACGTACATAGATCTTAGACCCTAGCTAGGATTCCCTGTGTCTAGGGACCCAAGAACTACGAGGACCATGGTCCCACAACACCCAGACTCAGATCAAGTATTTATGCTTTTTTTCTGTGCACAAAAACTTGTCCTTTCGTGGAAATCGAACCCGCCGCCTACGGATTTTGAGCCGACCTGTTCAACCACCACACCACAGGCTGAGAGGATGATGCTTATTTCCTTTTCTTTTTATCTAATGATGAATAATTGCTATTGTTAATGCTGCTTTCAACTAATACTTAGCATTTTTTACCTCCTATTAAAAATGTTCATAGAGCATCTTCACAATGAATTACTTTAACCTAGTTACACATTACAAAGTGGTACCACATCTTCGGTCATATAACTTCATCCTGCCACAATATCCAGAGCATTCCCGATCCAGCATTACATTAGAGGGCAATAACTGTCGCGTCGGGATCGTGAGTGCACGCCTTATCTCTGTGCCGGGCCTCGAATTGATGCGTTTAATAACGGAAACGGTTTTCGGAAGGAACTTGGTTTGCTAGATGTGGTAATGACAAAGATTTGAAGATAAGAGTTTTTCATTCAACACAAATGGTCCACACATTGTCGTTAGAGCTACCGTCAAAACTGTCTTTTATTGCACGGAAAACTACAATGCCAACACACAATAACAAAAGAAAAAGCTTAATTAAAAAGAACAGATACAATATGTTTAGTATCTGGTGAAACTCATCACTTTGAAACTGAAATTGTAAAATATTTTTCTATTGGATAGTGTCGAAACCAGCCCCGCTTTGAATTTCTTTTTTGGAATGTATTTTAGATATAACTTGAGTATTAGCCAGTTCTAGCAATATTCTATTTCTACATCTGCGTACCCAGTAGCGAAGTCTATTAGAATGCCTGCGGGGACGTAACAGTCAACGAGCGATTCTTAACTGTCGTTCCGCTACCATTTGCCATCTAATATCGATAAATCAGACGGTACGATCGAAATAATCGATATCTTTATAATGAAATGGTCGAGATATTAATATAGAAGTGGAGCATTTAGAGAAAGTATATTCCTATCAACTAAGTTCAAATAAAATTTTGGTATGATTCTATTTCTATAGACCTATTTAATTCAAAACCTAGCAACTCTAAGCATATAGTTTTGTGGTATTATCAATAATCTATCTTTTTTTTTTATGTTACTGAATAATTTGACAAGCTAGCCATTCACCTGATGTTAAGCGCCACGGCACCCATAACAGAACAGTGTCAATCGGAACCCCAAAATAGAGTTTTGAGCAACACTGCACTGCGCACATCATCCTGAGACATCAGCACAGACTGGTAATAAAATTACTCGACTGTGAGATCAGATCATAAAGTCTCAATTGCCCAGTAATTTCACTAGCTACAGTGCCCTTCAAACCAGAACACAGTAGAGCTTGCGCACTACTGCTTGGCGGCAGAATAACTGGCAAAGCGGTGGTACCTACCTAGACGAATTTTGCAACAAAGTCCTACGACCTAGTAAATATCTCTCTCTCTCCTAGTAGTATCTCTCGAAAACTTCTTTCAAATACTACAAAGAATCACACGGGCTTAGTAAGGAGATTAAAAATAATAAAACCATTTCAGTTAGTGTAATGGCATATTTTATTAAGTGTTAGTATAATGTAGTGCATTGAAAACATGTGCTACCTAAAAAGAACACAAGAACAGTGTGTCTTCGCCTTAATAGAGACAATAAGAAGCGTGTTATTGGACACATTCTTAGATAATTCGTTTGTCAAAGTTTAAGTTAAATTCAAATTACTCATTTGTCAAATAGTTGGCTAGATTGTAATATTAGCAGAGTGTCATTGTGCATTCTAGGAATAAGAAAAAAAATACAAAGTATATAAACAGTAAATACCACGTTCACACTTTGTAAGTCAAATATTCGAGGCTTTATTTTAATTTAACGAAATTAAATTATTTAGCTAATTAAAAATTATGACACTGAAATTAAAGGAGCTGAAAGTTTACTTCTATAACGCTGTAGTAACTAATACTCTGTTAATGAAGCTAATTAGTTTTAGAAAAGCAACAATTCAAAACCTCAAGGGTAGCTTACGTTATAATAAAGTAACTTGCAACAGACTCAGCGCAAAACACTGCCCATTACTGAGTACTATAACAAGTAAGGGCTCTTTCTATTTTCTTGTTAACCGACTTTAGAAAAGGCAGAAGTTCTCAATTTGACTGTATTTTTTTCGATCTTTGTTACCTCAGTACTTTCGACTGGGTGAATCTTTTTTTTATTTAAAAGCTGATGCTTCGCGTGTGGTCAATATGTTCCAGTTCTGACAATGACATCTATGAGAACACCATATAATTCTGAAGACGGGTTTTTGCGCTTTGCGTTTGTTTTATTTTATTAATGGTAGTGCCAATAGTGAGAAAAAAAGATTTTGCGTATGCGCCAGCTATTGAACGAATATGTTATATTATATCTAAGTTATACCATGTTCTTCGGTAGAAACAATGGATTATTTTTAATGTGCTAATGTTGTTGGTATCTACAGACCTTTACAGCATCACCGGGCGGGAGTAGGAACAACGCTAAAATCATATCTAATAAAGGGGCTAACATTTTTTTTTACGAAGGGAATGGAGTAGTGTCAACATCGCAAAGACCGGCCGTTGTTTTCAACTACACATTTGGTCTTGTAATTCTTCACAGTAAATTTTTATTTTACGGCTACTTATTTTCCCGGCTAATGTAAATAAATAAACATAAAAATCAATACTAGTTGTCAATACTCCATTACTATACCTAGATGATGTATTTTATAATTGTCTACTAATGTTTAGTTTTTGGTCCAGTGCGTAGTACCATTAAAGTTCTTCGATTGACTTTAAATATCTGAACATGCTCCAAAGAAAAGGAAAAGTAAAATTATTTCTATTTCTACTTACTTAATAATTCATCTACATAGCAATCAAAAATTAATTCAGTTCAATGATACTTTATTGAATAGGGCTGACAATAATAGACTGATTTTTTTATTTTCTAGGTCTTTATTTAACCAATTTTTAAGCAACTTCAACAAAAGTAAACTGTTCTTTTGTACTCGTGTTCTTAACTTTAAGGTTTATTAAAATACAATATCACATTTCTCAGATTATTCTCGTTTTAGGAAACTATAATATAATTACGTAATTGTGGTTTTTACTTGAAATACAATATATTTATGAGCGGGGCTGACTCAAAATGATAAAAATGGCTAGTAAAGACATAGCGGCAGAGTTTACAGTTCAAAAAATACGCAAGAAGGACCAAACGGAATTTATAGTTACGGAACGAAATAAAGCCATTTTCCCACACCCCTAGCGAGTATTTAGTGGTTCGTTTCGATTCCACGACTTCCCCGGCTTTGTTCAGTGGCGCTTTTTTCCAAAAGGATGTTCGGTGAATTGCAAATCTATTCGGTTCAGTCGACTTCAAGGGAACGGCTCGCCTTGAGGCTGTGTAAATATTTAATGCATATTTCATGGCGTCCCAGACGTTTACTTTGTAAGAGATCGGTCGGAACAACTTCAGTGGTGTCGGAGTGTTTTGTGTGTTGGAAACGGTTGGTGTTGTGTTTTAAATTATTCAATATTTCGAGGCCATTTTGTATAAGCTAGAGATAGTTTTTACGCCATGTTTACGCTACGAGAAAATTTTCCTCTTTTTGTAGTTTACAATAAGCCGGTTCAAAAACTCACAAGACCTTACGTAATATTAAGTAAAATTATACGTAAAAAAAAAAACGACTTAAAAAATTTACATCATTAATTTAAATTATCCATAACAAAATTACTAAACACTTTATTATTGAAGATAGCTGAAATGAAGCTGACCGTTTAAGGACTCCGCAAGGGTCGACGCTGCATTCCTAATATAGTGCAGCCGCGGTATGCATACAAATTGGCGGCTACGAATTAAATTTTTCGAATTGCTCGAGGGAAATGTTGGATACCTGCCCAGTGGTTTTAGATCTGTGTAAAGAATTAAGTAGACGATGTATCTATCTAACGATAGATACATACATGTATATATATTAACAGATAAAAATAATAGCAATAATAATAATATGTGTGGACATCTCACACAACGCTATCTAGCCCCAAACTAAGCAAAGCTTGTACTATGGGAATCAGATAACTGATACAGTACTTAGATACTTTTTGTTTGTAAATACATACATAGAATACAATATAACACCCAAACACAGAACAAACATCCATGTTCATCACACAAATGTTTGTCTGGGTGTGTGGGTCTGGTGGGAATGGGTGGGAATCAAACCCACAACCCGCAGTTCAGAAGGCAGGGTCACTAACAACTGAGCTATTGGGTCAATAAAAAAAATAGTTTAATGGAACCAATTAGTTTTCTGAAAATAAAAAAACATTACTGAGATACGGAAAAGTAAATTTTTTTATTAAACCAACTCAAATTATTTACAGAGCACTAATACTAAAAATATTTTTTTAAATTGTTCTCATACGTATACCATTTATTGTTTTATAATTAAATACTAGACGTATAACAAAATATCACAACAGCTGAAACTGGGATAGGGTGATCTAATTCTTTTGCAATACTTTGTTTCTCGATATTTAAATCTATAGTCACAAAATATCATTTTGAATGCCCAATCGAATCCCAATCAAAAATTAGATTGTAAAATCTTAACAAAACACGATTTTTTGAGTTAGAGGTCGTCTAAATTTTGAACTGGTCATAGGGCACAATTTGTTTTAACATTTTAGGCAGATGTTACATTTGGAAATATTTCCCATTTATGACAGATGCCTCATTAAAATAATCATACTCGTATATTAATGTCACTGTTACTACAGATAAAAGCGCAAAAGCGCTTGTTAGTTCATACACCGGTAAATATCTAAATATGAAAAGCTTCATTTGCCTACATAAATAAGGCCCTATTTACGTATTCCTAAACGCGGAAAACTCTCCAGAAAAAATAATGGCTCACTTTAATCAACTCGTTAAAAATCACATTTCGCAAAATAATCGCGCGCGCCGTTACTGTGCGGAAAAGTTAACGAGTGTTACTTAACCCGATGCTGTGCGGCGGAAAAATTGTTAACTCGCGCTTTGAAAATGTTCGCCCAAAATGACGTGAAACTCATATGCGGGGAGTAGAGGATGGCGTGGGGACGGAATGCAGTCAAAGAGTGCCTGTACAGGATAGGTTAAAAGTTATGGCGATATGGCCCATATATCATGATCGTTCAAATGATCTCGGCTCTATGATACAAACGTCATAAGCTTTATCAGTGTATAGTTAGTATAAAAACACTAATTAAGATACCGAGACTAATAGAACAAGTTATATCGTATAAGTTTTTACCGAAAGCCGCCCTGAGATCCCCATGAAAAATATTCACGCTTCGCGACCATCCATGCATGAAAAATTCAGCCTGTATATATAACCTGCCCTTGACTACGCTCCTGAACACCGGACCAGACCATATAAGCTATTACACGCTGTCTGAAAAGCTGTATAATAGCAGGATATTGCGTGGCGATATGAAACTGCGTTGCAGTTTTTAAGTGGTTAAACTGTATTGTTGAATCTTGTTGTTAAGGAGGATGATGATCGAGGAGCTAAATAGAACTGGCGGCGGGTTGGCAGGTTGATCAGAAAATAATGAACAATTTGAGTTATGCCGATGACATGGTTCTATTGAGCCTCTCAATTGGTGCTATGAGAATATTGCTCAAGAATTGTGATTTGATGATTATTGAAATTCAATTGCAAATTGAATTATTATTATTAAGTGTCATTTATCTTAGTTAAAATTAAATTATCACTGTTATAATACATACATATGGTACACGAGCTTCTGCCCGCAGCTTTGCCCGCGGCGTGGCCTATGGGAAAATAATTCAACCACCCATTTCACGCTCTTAAGTGTGGAATTTCGAAAAATCCTTTCTTAGCGGATGCCTACGTCATAACATCTACCTGCATGCCAAATTTCAGCCCGATCCATCCAGTGGTTTAGGCTGTGCGTTGATAGACCACTATGTCAGTCAGTCAATCAGTCAGTCACTTTTGAGTTATATATATTTAGAAGAGAAGATAGAAGAAGATACTAGAGTTTTATTTACGTTAAATTTCTTTTTATTTGAAACAATGACGTGACCAGATAATCGTTCGCCATTTTATCAATTTAACTTAAATAAAATAACAACGACTATACTATAACAATAAAATTTCTTACTTTGTTAAAGCTTGACTCTTCTTCTTGAAGTCGGCAAGTGGTTAAACGTCTCATTGTTCTTAAGCTGTACCAGAATTTGCCTTAACGATTGATTTCTTACGATAATAACTGAGAGTGATGGTTTGACGTCCCTCAGATAAAGTAGTTTTACTTTTAAAAAAATGTAAATACCTTTCTTCTGATCGGTCACCCATCTCAGTATGGTCGTAGCAAACGTTGTTTAGCTTTATCGATCTTTAAAAACGTTACATGAGGTACTCTATGACCTAGGCTTTTGTATTATAGGATATAAATAGCTGAGTTAGTGTATTTACTTGATTTTTATATATTTCCTCTTTTATGCATTCAATATAAGCAAAATAAAAACCAAGTCTAGCTTAGTCTTGATTTCATAAATCAATACTCGAACTACATAACTAGATAATTAATTATATTTTTATTTATCCTACATTGCCACTTTCTCATAATCCCCAGTTTGCTATAGTACTACTGTTTAGTTATTATTCTTAACTTACTTCATAACTTAACTCATTTAATCAAATATTCGGTGTGTGCAGATTAGCCAATTTGCATGTAACTAATTTAGTTCCCAAATAATTTCAGATTAGTGAGTGCTACATTTGAAACGCACATAGTGTAATTACATTGAATACGAGGGATGAATGAGGCTGTATTATTATTATTATTTTATGTTATTGAATGATGTGACGAGCTAGTCGTTCATCTGATGTTAAGCGCCACGGCCGCCCATAACAGAACAGTGTCACTCGGAACCCTAAAACAGAGTTTCAAGCGACACTGCACTGCGCACATCATCCTGAGACATCAGCACAGTCTGGTAATAAGATTACTCAACTGTGAGATCAGATCGTAAAGTCTCAATTGCCCAGTAATTTCACTAGCTACAGTGCCCTTCAAACCGGAACACAGTGTAGTACTTGCACAATACTGCTTGGCGGCAGAATAACTGGCAAAGCGGTGGTACTTACCTAGACGAACTTTGCTACAAAGTCCTACCACCTAGTAAAATAATGATTCTGTAGGTTTGCTATTTGATGGATAGAAATGTAGGATCCCTGCCTTCTGAACTGTAGGTTGTGGGTTCGATTCCCACTCAGGCCAACATTTGTGTGGTGTCTACTCTGTGGTGTCGGGAATTAGATTATGTCTGTCATGATTATTTATAAGACTATAAGTTGCATCGGATATAAATTATGTACGATACTATTGGAATAAAGAAGAAATAAATATATTATGTGTCTTTGTCTTGCCGTCAACCATTACAATAAACATATCAGTTGCTAGTGAACATAACTCGTTTGCATTTTACAACATAAATCACATCATTATATTATTTATTCAAGTTCTTTCATAGACGTATAAACAATTGATCTCTAACGAAAGAGTTCTGGTTCCCACAGCACGGGTTTCGAGCCTAGTGTGGGAGCCAGGTGTTCCAATCTCCACCATTAGACTTACAAATTAATATTGTAATAAACCTTTTATTTAAATTTTTTAATCTATTATTTATATGAAGGGATCAGTAAAAATATCTTATGATTATTTTTCTTTCGCTGGCCACTTCCTCTTACTTTTCCCCAACAATAAATTGCAAATAAAGGGCCACGCATACGAGTCACGCATAACATCTCATAGATTTATATCCCACACTTCTGTCCAAATTTAGATTTACTGTTATGTTTAACGATAATTCACGAGAACACTAGAGATCCCGCAAGAAGGGGAATAAGTGGACAGCCCATTGGAGTTTAATATTGGTTGGAATATGGTCACGTGGTCTGAGGATACGCAAAAACACGTGGTAGGCACAGGTCGTTTTTTTTTTTGAAGTCTCTACAACACTGCTTAAAGTTGAAAATCGCAGATCATAATTTGATGTTTAACTGCTTTTGCGCATGAAAATGTGTTAATTTTGCCGGTTTTTCGTGGCTTACGTGAAGTATGGATACCTATCAAATAAATATTTTATCTAGTCATTCCTTTTAAACGCCAGTTTGGCTTAGTAGTTAATTTAAAAAAAAAATTGTAATAGCTGTAAACTTGGAGAACTACGTTTATAAAGTATCTCTTGGGATCATCAAATAGATTTTATTTCAGAAAAAACGAACGAATAGTTTTGTTCGGTCATTCTTGTGTCTCGTTTTATAACAATTATTATTATTCATTTATTATTAATATATTTATTGTAATTATTTACAAAAAAATCATATGTTTATTTTGACACGCTACGTCACATTAGTGACCTCAAAAAAGTACTTTTTGTTGATTTTGGGCTTACACCGCGCCTTAACACCTTTCATTTGCATTTACTATTACAATTCATATATACACTTTCACATTGTACAAGCTCTATTTTTGAAAACTTTTTTATTATCTTATATGTATTACGTAGGTACCTTTGTGTGGTTGGACAATTGTAAAACTAGGGTAACTATTTTAATATCTTGTAGAAATAATTCATCATTAGCGTAACCTCATGAGCTCACTAAAAGTTTATTATAAATGTATTTAAAAACATTCACCTGTTTCATTTCGCCAAATAAACCTTCACAGAACTGCAAGAGAGCAAACGCGAAAAAAAGAAATGCTTTCATCTCAGCCGAGTTCTCTATTGTTGCGAGTACAGGTAAAGAAAGCAGCGCCAGTGTCACAGCATCAGGTGCGTCGCGGTGCGGAAACAATTGCGTTTCATTAGGTGCCCTAGTTTGCTGTAGTTTTCCTTCGTAGTCGGTTGACAACTCAAGCGCCTGAATGTTTGTTTCCGTAGTTTTGCATTGTTTTGTAGAAAGGGTAAAATACCATGAGATTATTGTCGTAACTCGTACTATCAACTACCAAATGCCATTATGCTTTGAAGATAACTTATTTATTTTTTATAATAATATAATACTAATAATAATAACGCTCAACGATCACATACATAGGTCCTGGACCCTAACTAGGATTCCCTGTGCCTAGAGACGTAGGAACTACGAGGAACATGGTCCCACAACACCCAGACTCAGAACAAGTATTTACACTTATATTTTTGTGCACAAATACTTGTCCTGCCGCGGGAATCAAACCCACCACCTCCGGATTATGAGTCGACCTACTCAACTATCACACCACAGAGGCTGTCAATAACATGAAAAGGTTAAATGATAGGTAAATAAATCAATTCTGACTAAACAACTTGTCAGCTAAAATTTAATTAGTGTACCAACATTTAATTCAGTCATTTTTCAATTAACCACACAAAATAGCAAACCTGTTAAATTAGCTCAAGGCCATCATTCATTCTATGAAATGGACTGTTTGAGTTGGTTTGTCATCAAAATCATAATATAATTTTGTAATTTGTGAAATTAAATAATTTGATTTTATAATATTTTGATTTTATTGATTAGTCCGATAGCTCAGTTGGTAGTTGCCCTGCCTTCTGAGATGTAGGTTGTGGGTTCGATTCCCGCCCAGGACAAAACATAGTGACACAGACACACACATTCGTGATAAACATAGGTGTTTGTTCTGTGTCTGGGTGTTATATTATATCCTATGAATGTATTTACAAACAAAAACAGTATCTAAGTATTGTATCAGTTATCTTGTTCTCATAGTACAAGCTTTGCTTAGTTTGGGGTTAGATGGTGTTGTGTGAAATGTCCAAGATTATTTATTATTTATTTACTATTTAGAAAGGTAGATACATTCATTCATAGATTCCATTGCTTAGGTACATTTAATTGCATCTCTAAGTAATTAAAGGAGAAAGATAACGCCCACTCAGCGCATTTTCAGAAACTGCCACTGTGTCTGTACTGTTGCACCTAACTTAAAAGTTCCACATTTGATAAGCTAGTAGTAAGTACCTTATCGTCCCTCTTTTACTATCATATTGTATGGATTTGACACATTATCGAAACTGAAAGAACATCGAATAATTTAGTTATATTCAAAATTCTACCTACCCTTATAAAAGTTCTTCTCAATATCAATATGTTTGTAGTATAACTTTTTTATGCATGCTTGACGAACGGAAGTTAAAGTTGGTTCACGTAGATCTCCATTGTCAAGATAACAAAGTAAAAAAATTATATTATTATTTTGGTATGTCCGGTAAAATAACAATTCATTCAACTGTCAAACAAATCAACAAATTGTCAAGATGGCGACATTAACATTAAACAAAACCAAAACAAAGTTATACCAGCCGATAGATGGAGCTAAACAAGTTTTACTTCAGTCGTGTACATCACTCTTGTTTCTTTATTCATAGAAACAGTTTTTGTCTAGAAATAACACCTTATTTTGCAGAAAAATAAAGCTTAAACAGCAATAACTTTGGTGGGGTACAAAAATAAATCATCTTAATATTGCGTAGTTTTTCAAACCTAGGGTAGACGTAGACCAATTGCCTAATCGGTTCATACATCTTCCGTAGTTGGAATAAAATCATTGCTTCTCACAAGCACATTACTCTTAAACTGCCAGAATACTCGGTAAAACATACCACCTTGTGAATTTATCTATTCAAAACTAAACTCTATAACACTAGAATTATGGCTTCTATTACAGTTTTAAATCTAGAGGGGCTAAAAAGGAAACTACTTCTTAAAGTCCGGTCATGTGATGAATCACTCCCGCGGGTGATGCTTCTCTTATTTATACACAGAAAAAGATACTTGGTCAAATAGGCAACTTTTTATCGGACGCTGATGTTGCTACTATTTGGAGGGGACTCGTAAAATGAAAGCAATTTCGAGTGTTTTATTATTACGAAGTCTTCATAAAATATAAAGTCCTGTGGTCAGTTATAGGTACATACGTAAAAATACTGGTAAACGTATTTTCTGAATGATTATTGGCACTTTGTATAGGTATAATTTTGATTTTGATTAAATTATTAATTGATATAGAAATTGTTCTTTATAATAACTGATAAATATAACTGATAATAACTGACTAATTTAGTCAGTAATAACTGACTTTACTGATAATAACTGACTAATTTAGTCAGACTTAACTATTACTGTTACCGATAATAACTGACTAATATAGTATAGGTATACTTTTGATTTTGATTAAATTATCAATTGATATAGAAATTGGTCTTTCTAATAACTTTCTAATAACTGATAATAACTGACTTAATTAGTCAGTTATTATCAGTTATTAGAAAGTTATTAGAAAGAACAATTGGTATATCAATTAAATATAACTGACTACAACCTTTTAGTCAGTTATTATTAGTTATATTTATCAGTTATTAGGAAGAACAATTTGTATATCAAATAAATATAACTGACTAAAACCTTTTAGTCAGTTATTACCAGTTATATTTATCAGTTATTAGAAAGTTATTAGAAAGAACAATTGGTATATCAATTAATAATTTAATGAAAATCAAAAGTCTACAGAACAAAGTTATTGAAAGCGTTCGAAAACGGCAAAGTTAATAAATAAAATGTATTTTATTGAACTCTGTAACGAATTTCGTCCCAGAATTTAACCGTTCCTTTGAATTATAAATGAAAGTCACGGCTGCAAGAAAAGTAAATGCTGTAACATTGTCACGGAATGAAGATTTCCTCATACTAAATTAATTGTGACTACAAAGTCGGGAAACGGTACAAGCGAAATGGACTCTTAACAGGGTGAAATTAAACTTGCAAATTGTTACAAATTGACTTTGACCTTAAATATTTGGACCCTTTTATTCGGTACTGTAGTTACGTTCTGAATGCTAATAATGTGAGGGGCGATTGTTTAAATTTATAGAATAATTAAAGTTAATTCCCGACGCTAAATTATGTAAAGACACAGTTTTGTTTATTATTACACTCATTGGTAATAATCGTTAGGAGTCTATGTCCTTACTTGGCTACGTCCACACCTTCATGATAATAACAATTCCCTCATAAAGTCATATCAATAACATTTGCATACAAATTACATAATTAGAGCCTTTACAATCATAAAAAGGTAGTGCACAATTACCCCCGCCTATAATAGGTTTCTCATTATTTTTGATAATATCCACCGTTGAATATTCGGTATCTACTCAAAATAAAGCTTAACAGATTAAAATTTATCAAGCGTTTATTAACCTAGTTATAAGACAGTTTAATAAACTTGAAAGTCGAACTTCTTTGAAGACTGAACACCCGGTTTCTAAGAAAAGCTACTACAACTACAAACAACTTTATAGTTCTATCGAAATAAGGCCAATATAACTTTATCGGATTCCATCGGCACTATCAAACAAGTCCATTATTCAACGTTTTAAAGACACATGGCCTCTTGGAAGTGTAGAGCACAAGAAAGGTTTTGAGTTGATCCCGTTCGACTAAAAGTTTTCAACAACAGTTCAAACATTTTGCGGTGCAGCGTACAGGGTTCCGCTTTCAGAACTAGTCGGTTAGTGGTGTTAGATCAATTGTTTTAAGTAGCTAAATTCATAAAGTTCTTTTGTTTTTTTCGTGAAGTTTGGTTAGAGGACACCAGGGCCGAGGTTGCTAAAATTTTTAATACATTACAAAGATGGTATTTAGAGTAGGTATGACCGTTCTAACAAATTTAGCTTCTATAGGTAGGTAGGTTAGGTATATATATATACACAGCAGCTTCGCCCGCGGCGTGGCCTATTTCACCACCCACCACCACCAACCACCCATTTCACTCACTTATGGGTGGAATTTCGAAAAATCCTTTCTTAGCGGATGCCTACGTCATAACATCTAACTGCATTCCAAATATCAGCCCGATCCGTCCAGTGGTTTGGGCTGTGCGTTGATAGATCACTATATTAGTCAGTCAATCAGTCAGTCACCTTTGAGTTATATATATTTAGACAAAAAGGAAACGTTATTTTATAGAACGTTTCCTTTCTTTCATTTTAGGTATGTTTATTAAATTAAGTACTTAATTGCCTGGAGGAAAATAGCCGAGAAGGGAAGTGAAGAAGGCTTTATTCCTAGCTGAAGAACCCGTGGGAGTGGTTTTTTTGCAGAACCACATATTTGTTTGATCAACCTCCAATGGGAGAGGAACCAGAAGATTTAATATGGTATAAAATATCAATTTATAATTTTGTTGTCACGAAAATGTATCTGTTTACGACTTTTTATCTTGAATTAAGCTCTAAACTAAAACGAGAAAGTAGGCAGTAGCTAAATTGACCAACTATTAATACACTTTAATTAAAACCAATTCATATAATCACACACAAGGCTAGTGAGGGCGAAAAACGTACATATGTCCAGCTCACCAACTCGCAACTCATTCAGCTTACTCTTTAAACAAATAGAAAACTCATTCCGACTCGGTTCCGGAGTCGGTGCCGCGATCACTGAGACCGATAAATGCAGCCTTGAATTTAAAGTAACTAGAAGAGGGCACTCTTCTACCCTTTAAATAGGATAATAAAGTTCTCGTGAAAAACTGCGATGCTTAGATAAATGGATACTTAAATGTTAATTTAGCTTTGTGGTCGAGTAGCAGGAGAGAAAGTAAAACGTGCTGTGCACATTGGCAAGCATATGGGTGCCGCATATTGTAAAGATAAAGGTTTTTTTAAAGGAAAACAAGCTGAGTTTTGAAGCCTATATCTATTGTTCACGATAAAAAAAGGTGTCTGTAATTTTGCGGAGCAAGTTGGAAAAAGTTTATCCACAAAGCATTTGATCACCAGCTATTCTGCCGCCAAACAGTAGTATGAAGCCCCACTGTGTTCCGGTTTGGAGGGCACTATAGGTAGAGAAATTACTGGGCAATTGAGACGTTATGATCTGATCTCACACAGTTGAGTAATCCTATTACCAGACTATGCTGATGTTTTAGGATGATGTGCGCAGTGCAGTGTCACGCGAAACTTTTTATTTGGAGTTTCGAGTGACAGTGTTCTGTTATGGGCGACCATCTCGCTTAACATTAGGTGAAAGACTAACTCGTCACATCATTCACTAACATAAAAAAACCACTGATTGAAAGTCTAACCTGGGGCTTTACCGCGTAAGCCTGGTGGAGTGGGTAATCGTATTCTCTCTTGCTCGCACTCATGGACTTGTTAATTAGCGCGTGCAGGATGGCAGGCGAAGCCGATTCCCAGAACGGTTACGCGGTAGGGGTGCTGATCGAGATTGATGACGCATTCTACGATGGTGCATGCTCTCCTAAAAGATGTTTACTTTTGACTGGCTCGTAATGTGCAACAAAATGAGTTTTATAGCAATTTGTAATATGTTTGTTGTTGCAATAAGTTTGACAGCCTCTGTGGTGTGGTGGTTGAGCAGGTCAGCTCATAGCCCGAAAGCGGTGGGTTTGATTCCCGCAGCAGGACAAGTCTTTGTCCACAGAAAAATTAGCGCAATTACTTGTTCTGAGTCTGGGTGTTATGGGACCATGGTCCTCGTAGTTCCTGTGTCCCTAGACACAGGGAATCCTAGTATTCACGTTGGTTGTATACTGTTTGTGTAGAACAACCGCAGCAGACTACTCTGAAGTAATCAGTGCTAAAATTGCTTACTTACAGTTGATTGAGCTTGATAGACAATAATAGACAATATGATATAAGTAAAGATTTTATAACACGGTCAATAAGCATCAATAACCATGTTAAAATGTATTAACAGTTGGTACCTTACTTAGACCGTAATTAGATGAATTAAGCCCCGTCTGCACGAAAACGTATTAAAATATGACAATTTATCTAAGCAACACTTACGTTCTCGTACGATTGTTAATTTTATGTCAACTTGGCACACAAAGTATTGTGTAACCAAATTTACGTACATTATTTGGTATGTTGACTCGATACGAGTATGGCAAACGCACCAAAAACCGGGGGCTACAGACTTAAATGCAAACTTAGAAGCTGTCAAATTTTAATGCAGATGGCTATTATACTTATTTAAGCTAAATCTAAGGTAAAATGTGTATTGTGTAATACATATCTTATCATGGATTAACACTTCAATACAATCAGAAATAACAAAAAAATCAGCTAACAACTGTTGAAGGCTGTGGCTAGTTGTTTTCAGAAGGATAATCGCAAACGTAGAAGAAAGCATTTTGTAGTAACAATCTCAAACGAATAATACGTAAACGACATACAAGTCGTTTCGTCTTTGTAGGTATCATAATTTTTACGAACACTTATCTACTACCCGCAGGTACGAAATGATTTATCTATGACATCAAGTTTACGTTTTATGGAAAAGTAGGTTAAACAAAAATACAACAATCCGTACAGTGAACTACTTAAAAGCTGGCTGGCGATCCAGACTCAGCATTTAATTTCATCAACTCTAACTTAGCGAATCCGTTCTAATCCACCACACTATGCTTGTGCCAAGTCCGTAACAAACCCGACAATGCAAATACGAGTTCACTAACAATGTTTTTTCTTAATTAGCCACAGTGCGCAGATTAATTTGGAAAGCGAGCGTAATGCTCAAGTTAGCTGGTCTAATTTGCTTGCTTTAGAGCAAAGACGTGTTCCCATACAAAGTGAAGATTCCCGAGAGTTATTTAACTAATTTTACATGCGGAGCGAGTTTTAACCTCGCTGCCATCTGTTTGCGTTACCCCCGACTTTGTCTAGTCGGAATTTCAGACGTAGCTTGTAAGACAAACTGGTACAGCCTTCCGAATTAACTCGACAAATTCAAACATACTCGTAGAAGTCATCGTCGAGTTTCAAGAACGAATACGTTAGACTTTAGATAAGTTTAATCAGAGTTTTAGATTATTGTAAGTATCTAGGTAGCTAGTTAGTTAGTCTAATAGCTCGGACCTAAATTATTTTATCGAAGATAATATGACAATTTTAAAAATTCTTATAGCAGCATAATTAACCAACGCTACCTGGATGCGTGATAACATTTTTTTAAATGTTACGAATTGACATGGTGTGCTGGTCGCTCACCTGATGCTAAGTGACACGACTGCTCATGTCTGTTGCAGTGACACTTGAAACTCAAGTGTAGTTTCGTGTGACAGTGAACTGCGCACGTCATTCTGAGACATCAGTACAGTCTAGAAATAATATAGGTCATAAAGTCTCATTTGCCCAGTAATTTCACTAGCTACAGTGTCCTTCGAACTGGAATACAGTAGTAGTAGTAGCATCAAATATGATTGCTTTCGATATATATTTTTATATGGTAATAAAGAAAGATAATAAAGTCAAAAGATTTATGACTAGACTATACTGTCTGCGAATACACAGACATTACTATAAATAATCTTAAAGTAATAAAAGCCGAAATAAGAGAGAATCCAGCAGTGAATAGTCGCAACAAGGAGCATATTATTCAGTGTCAGTAACGGGACGTGTCCTGTAATATATGTTTTAATAAAAGGGTTTCAATTCTCACCCGAACATACATCACCCGGAGAAACCCGAAGTATCAATAATATCGAAAAAGATCTTCAATTTATTATTCATTGAAGTCGCTGGGTGGAGGCTTGCTCTATAAATCCTGGGATCGCCACTAAATCATCGTTTGCAACCGACGGAAGGATTCGTGCGAGAGCAATTTTTATACTTTTTTCATGCATCCTCACAAACAAATGATCAAATCGAAATGGCATCCATTGCAATTAATTACCCTTTGCGTCGGCATAATTTTTATCGGTAGTTCCATTAATCTTTCAAAAGAAAGGTTGCAAATCAGTGTGACTTTTCCATCCGCCATTACTTTTCTCGAAGCCAGCATTAACAATGTATTCAAAGGCCTAAACAAAGAGAGTCAGGTGGATTGTGGGCTGCTGTGCCTGCTGAAAGATTCCATAAAAACTGTAATGGTACCCTCGTCACGTCCGGACATCTTATTTATCTAGTCACGGGCAAAATCATTGTTTCCTTTTTCGTTGTGTGTTTGGGCAAAAACACGCCTTATTACGGCCAGGGGCTAACAGATGAACTGGTGAACGGGCCCATTGTCCTCGACCTCTGTGTGTGACATTTGTTCCTGTGGAGAAAAAATTGCTCGTACTAGATACGACTACCTATTCGTTTGTTCTTTACAATTCTTGTTGGTTGTTTTCTTCCGCAATGCGCATGACCTTCATTCATTAAAACTACGGTTTTTTACGGCAATCTAAATCTTCAACCAAATACAAATATATACCTACAATAAATATCTCAAATATTATTGAAAGCTTCTTCTACTTATTCATATTTCGTATGTGTAGTTTTGTAGCTTACGTAGTAGTATTCACCTAATTTTGTCGGGTTTTATGCATTCGTTTTCATCAAAGGTTCATCAATCATAACATACTTTATTTGTGGCTCATGTATTTTATTTTATGAATTAAGCAAAATGCAGTTGCAAAGGCCCAGAATAAGCTTATACCAAAACCAAAATAATTAAAACGCAAATTTGATGCTGAAAATAAAATGATAGAAGCAAGTTCTAACAAAATTAATTTTCTTTGGATTGCATGTGTCGAAGTAGAGTGAAGAATGAATAAGCCGAGTTTATTATCTGTAAACAAACAAAATGTAATTAGTTCATTCTATTTGAGAGATCCATGATGATGTGATAAATAAGTTATTTAGAAGAGAAACGGATACCGTCATTTTAAGTATGGTGCTAACCTGAAAGTAGTTTGTTCAGAATCACTAGGAATATCAATTGGTATAATTTTTACACCTTGTTACATTTTGCCCTGATAATTTGAAATACAGCGCAATTTGGACACAATATTATAGCTACGCAAATGAATTACATTCCTTTTTTTCAGGGTTTTTAGTAAAAGCTTTATTGTTACACTTTTTTGCTTATCTTTATTTGTCTAATGCCTACATATAAAAGAATCGTCTCAATTGCTTTTACATTTATACTATTAATTTACTTTCGATCCACTTAGCACTCTCAAGAAACTGCACACACAATTTCCCAATCTACGATTCTAATTGGCGAGTTCCAGTAATTTTAAAAATAAGTTTTTCTAGTCAGAAACACAACAAAATGGTGAGAACTTTCCCTGTGTGGTGATAACGTTTTCGAAGCCGTATGTTATGAAGAATGGTTCCACATCCGTGTTTCATGACATATTATTGCTGGCACTAATACAAAAAACTTTCACATGTGTGAACGGTAGTACTTAAACGATTTGTGTTGCGGTTGCGATTTTTGTGAAGACAAAAAGACTACAATATCATAACAGCATAAGTTTTAAATACTATATACTGACTAATTTTATTATACCCCTTTCTTTGAGTTGTTTTCTTTTTGGGGTGTTTAAGCTTTACATTACGTTTATTTCACCAAAAACTCAAGTTTCTTATGGTTACGATGCAACTATTGAATTAGGACCACCTCAGTGGTGTGGTGGTTGAGCAAGTCGGGGCATAGACCGAAGGCGACGGGTTCAATACCTGCGGCAGGACAAGTATTTGTGCACAGAAAAAAGCTCTAACACTTGTTCTAAGTCTGGGTGTTGTGGGACCATGGTCCTCCTAGTTCCTTGGTCCCTAGATACAGAGAATCCTAGTTAGTATCCAGGATCTTAATATGTGATTTTTGGGCGTTATTTCATTATTTATTTTACATACACAGTTGCCATTCAATCTCGCGCGTACGGACTATAAAATGAAACTTACGCTAGTAAAAGTAGATAAAGAAACAGGAAACATTTTGCATCCGGTTATCGATAGTGGTTTATTCATCCTTTCCACGAATAGTCGTAAATTGCTCTTAAACTGGCGCGGTTGTTCTATCCAATCACAGTTGTATATTGCGACTGATAACTTGGAGCTCTGAAAAAAAAGTAATATCAATGTTTATTTTGAATTTTTGATTAAATAACGTTTTATAAATATCAACAGTTCAACCGCCGATTGTAATGCTCTATATAGTATCTACAACTATTACTAGTACTATTGTTTTACGTGGCTAAATAGGTACATGTTGATCCGTTATATGGTGTGAGTATAGATGTATTTTGATTTGTAATTAATTCGTATAGACAAATTATATTAGGTTGAAACCCGATTTTGAACACTAATAGTTGTTTACCTATGAATTCTATATCCATAAAGGTATACTTAACTCTAATTTTTAGATATTGAAATAATAATAATTAGGTTTTTATTGTATTTTTATAATGTTACTTTTATAAAAATATTGTAAAAAAACTTACGATTTAAGATTGTAAATAAATAAATGAATAATAATTTAATAATAGCACCCAACGATCACATACATATATCCTGGACCCTAACTAGGATTCCCTGTGTCTAGGGACCCAGGAACTACGAGGAACATGGTCCCATAATAACACCCAGACTCAAAACAGGTATTTGCGCTTTTTTTTTCTTCTTTCAAATACTGGTCCTGCCACGGGTATCGAACCCGTGAAATTAAAGTTAGATTCGCCTAATACCCCTTGTTATCTAAAAAAGTGATACCATACTGTGGATAATTTATTATGAGGGGATAGTATTAAATACATTTACTAAAAATCTTTATTTATCGACAAATATTAATGAAGTGTACATACCGCTTCCATAATACGGCTTCCAAACCAGCACACCACATAAACTTGGAATACCATGACTGTCATGTAAGTTGTAAGAAATATGTAATACGCTGACGGTGCAGGCTAAAAATATAAAATAATAATATACAGTATTACATACAGTATATTATAAAAAGAATGGGTTCACAATTTTGTAACGAATACGAAAAAATACACCCTTACCAAAGTAAATCTAAAGAGACAAATGCATATAATGCATGATGACATACAGAACTGAACAAATAATGTCTGGCTGAATGCATTTTCAACTAAGCAGCAAAACCTAAAAAATATTTTTTAGAGGAAGTAGATGTAAGCCTTGTGAAATAAAGAAAATTAAACATAAGATGTTTTCATGGAATAATTTCAGCTGAAAGTGGCTTTTATTTTGTTTTGAGGTCTTTACCTATGAAATTGCCGTTTTAATTGAAAAAAGTTAAAGTATTTTTTTTTCGAACTTATTTATTTCTTTTATTCAAAGTAATCACCCTTGCAATCAATGCATCTTTGCCAACGCTGTGGCAGTTTATGGATGCCCTTCTTGAAAAAATCAGCAGGACGGGAGACAACAAACTCTACAAAGGCGTTTTGTACTGCCTCTCGGGAATTGAATTTTTTTCCCGCTAAAAAGTTGTCCAAATTTTGGAAAAAGTAATAGTCGGTAGGCGCAAGATCTGATGAGTATGGCGGATGAGGGAGAGCTTCCAAACCCAACTCATGCAGCTTATAGACGGTCTGTTGTGCAGTATGGGGTCGCGCGTTGTCGTGAAGTAGCAGTGGAGACGACCGATTGACCAAAGCTGGTTGCAGACGTGCGAGTTTCGCCATCATTGTGGTCAGTTCTTCAATGTACACATCTGCAGTAATGCTCTCGCCGTTTTGTAAAAAGCTATGATGAATCACACCAGCACTAGACCACCAAACTGTGACCATCACCTTTCTAGGGGTCATTTTTCGTTTTGCACATTGCTTTGGTACCGAACCAGGATCTAACCAACTTGCTGAGCGCTTTCGATTGTCAAAAAGAATCCATTTTTCGTCGCACGTAACAATTCGGTTCAAAATTCCTTCAGTTCTGTGCCTGTTAAGCAGCGCAAGGCAAGTCTCGACGCGTACGTTGCGCTGGCGATCGTTAAGTTCGTGGGGCACCCATCTATCAAGCTTTTTTATCTTGCCAATCTGTCGCAAATGGACCAATATTGTTTTGATGCTAACATCAAAAGCTGCTGCCAGCTCAGCTGTAGATTGAGATTCATCAGCTTCCACAATCGCCTTTAATTCATCATTGTTGACCAAAATTTCCGGACGACCACGAGGTTCATTTTTCAAGTCAAAATTCCCAGAACGGAACCGAGCAAACCAATAACGGGTTGTACGTTCGTTTGTACAGTTCTCTCCGTAAACGTCGTTGATGTTACGTGTCGTTTGTGCCGCGTTGGTGCCACGACGGAACTCATATTCCATAATTACACGAAATTTCAAAGTATCCATTATGAGGCAAAATGTTGAAATGTAATGAAAATACAACGCTAATCAATAAACAAAAGACTTGTATTGTAAATAGAATGTCATATTTTTAAAACAAAATTAATTTGAATTTAGAATTCATAGCCAATCAAAACTTTTTTTTGTTTGAAAAAGTCTGTACTGCAATACGGCAATTTCATAGGTAAAGACCTATTATTTTAGCAAATAATTAAATACGTAGGCTATGGAAGAATAAAAATATTTATGTTTGTATAGCAGTATCGCCTGTTTAACGAGATTAACAGATCACTCAACTAAAACTATTAAAAATTAATCTCGGCAAAACGTCTAACATTTTTAATAACTTACTTAAAGATTTTATCAAAGTGTATAATACATTTCTTAAGCTCAAGTTGCGTAACATACTCTCTGTCCTTTACATTTTGAGTCTTTGTTACCGCTTTACCATAACTTGTGACGCGCCTCAACTTATTGTCCAAGACTTCCAACTGAGCTATAGTCAAAACCATGCACCCCAAAATGAACCCGTTAATATTTACGTTGTAGAGCATGTGAAAATGCATCCCAAAAGATTGATATAAATATAAAGGATAAATAAATGTTTCTTTAATACTTTCTGGTATAAAAAAATAACTGCAAACAGGCAATTCTAGTTTGACAGATAAAAATAAATGCAGCATTAATGGTGTCAAAACATGTGTCAAATTGGACGTATATGATATAAAAGCCTCAAATTTCCAATATTTTCTTACAAACAGTTTAGATGTCTGTACAATTCTTAAATCTTCGTCAATATCTGGCTGAAATATATCACATTCCAACACGTCGAGAATTTCTTCAATTTTGTCACGCATAAATAGAAAGGTCAAAGCTTTACACAAAATAGCTATCTCAGTGAAAAAGAAAATCATTTCTTCAATAAAGACGTCTAACTGCCTTGGCAGAAAGTGAAAATTAATAGTCAAAAGTATGTCGTAGGTTACGACAAAAAACACAGCAAATATTTTTGAGTAGTATTTGAAATAGCGAGCTAATTTTTCGCTTGGCCAAATCGCTAATAACTTCCAGTAAGTGAGGATTGTTTCAAAACAGTCTATTTGTTTCGGAACCATTTTGAAAAAATAATGAAATAGAAACAAGTTGAAGTATATAGCAGAGACGTCCACCATTGACGGCGTTGCCTGGTTAGTTGAACACTTGATAAAAACCACAAAGGCTACAAACCTGTAATTATTATCTAGCTATATACATACTTCAGTAAAATGCAATTTGCTAATTAAAAGAAACGTTCCTCGGCAGCTCGAGTCTATTATTCTGCCAATTGTCATTCTGTCCATTTTATTGTGTACTTTCAAAGGCGTTTTTATAATTGCATCAATTTGCAATTTATATGTCTGTACTAGCGGTACTTACACGATTTCGTGCTAAGTGACAAGTTGAACAGTGGACATGTTAATATGGCTGCTCAGCGAAGGGGCTCTACAAATCGACATCTCTTCTCTTGAGAAAGCATTTGACGAATCACGAAACGATCACGCGGATCACGTCAAAACCAATTTTGCATATTCATTTGAAAGCTTTTTGATTGTCAAAATGTGTTAAGTGTCAATTATCTTAAAGGCTAAGGTAGATAGATAGATAGATAAACTCTTTATTGAAACACCACATAATTAATAATTTAAAAAATGAACAAACTTAACCAAAGTCTAACAATGGGCGGTCCCATCGCTCAGAGCGATCTCTTCCAGACAACCATGCACTGAAAGGAATAACGATGGATGGATGGTGGTTTTCTTATTAAAAAATAACACTGTGCATATACGTACAAAATATACATATAAATATTCAGTACACACATATCATAAAGAAACCTACATAAACATAATACATACCTATAATAGGTATACTACATACATTTACTAATAAAAATAAATATAATTAATAATAACCAACGGGCTATTTTAAAATGTTTAGTTTTATTTTTTTATTAAGGTCTTAGGTATAATTTAGTTTTTTAGGTCTAGTTTAGTTTTGTATTAACGATTATAAAATATGTATGTTTAATGTAATAATATATTAATTATTAAATTTAAAAAAATATATAATAAACATACCTTATAATTATAGGAATAAAAGTAGGTATGTAGGTATTATTATCTTAATATCTGACAGCTAGTGCGAAAGAAAATACTATTTAACACGACCTTTGGAAACATTTAGCAAAAGTGCTTGTTTAATTTCAGTGGGTAAAGCATTCCATAAGCTTCAACGATAAATGAACAGTCATAAAAGTTGTGTGTAGGCATATTTAGTGTAGGTAAGGTAAGGACGTAGTTAATAAAAATAGGCAGATATATTTTAAAGGCAGTTTAGGGCCAAAAAAACCACTCGCCGTATATTAATATATAACAGACATCATGACGGTTATAGTTTTTAATAGTAAGTAAATACAGCTGGAAGTGGATGTAGGTTAATTGCGGGAACCGTACGTTTTTTTAAATGAGATGCAATTAGTGAAGGTGACGCCCGTCCAGCCACGAAATGGTCCAGGAAACCAGGAATCCGCTCTAATTAACAGGCCCGGCCTTCTAGAGTTTTCTATAAAAATGCCTCAGGAATTTTCTTTTGTTGCCAGCAGCTGCCTATTTACGCTCGCCTAGCCGCTTAGCTTTTACCATTTCTTTTTCGACTAAATTACTTTGTGTAAACTTAAAATATCTTAATTAAGCGAAGTTGACTTCACAGTGTTATCGAAGAAAATGTCACAATGGTGTTCTTTCACTGTACTTGAACTTTTTAGTCCAAGTAAACTAACAAACACTCAAATATGAAACAGAAAAAACAAGTGTGCTTTAGACCACACGACTGAAGTAAAACGTGATTAGTTTAGCACCATCTATCGGCCGGAATAACTTTGTTTTTGCATAGTTTAATGTCAATGTCGCCATCTTGACAATTCTAAATTTGTCATTTTACCGGAAATACCAACATAATAATACAAAATTTTACTTTGTTATGTTGACAATGGAGATCTACGTTACAACAACATTCAACTTTCGTTCGTCTCGCCAGCTTATTCCCCAAGTCAAGTGTGCGTCTAAAGTTTTACTTAAATAATAAAACAGAGGAATGGTTTATACAGAATCCGTAGTTCAATTTATGAGTAAATATTAGCATAGGAGATGGCTACAGCCTGAAGCGATTGATTGCACCGACCGAGGGACCGCGCCTCGTGGGCTCGTGTTTTTATAGATAGAACAGAAATATCTGTAACATGTACCCTATGCTTGCGAGTGGTATTTGAAGTAAAACTTCTTTACGCACGCTTGACTTGGAGAGTAAGCTGGCGAATGCGAGGTGAACGGAAGTTGAAGTTGGTTCACGTAGATCTTCATCATCAAAATAATAAAGAAAAAAATATATTATTATGTTGGTATGTCCAGTAAAATGACAATTTACAATTGTCAAGATAAAGGCATATAACATTACATAGCAAAAACAAAGTTGTACCGGCCGATAGATGGAGCTAAACTATTTCAGTCGTGTGGCCTAAAGCACACTTGTTTATTCGTTTATGGTGTATTTTATTGTGGTACACAATAGCAAATCATTATTGTACAGCTAGTTGACAAGACGTAAAAATCAAATCAAAACAAAAAAAAACTTGTTTGAAAAAAACATTTGTCACTCTCATAAAAATATTAGTATACTTACCTAACCCAAACTTTTCTATCGTCTGGCAGTTTTGATAAAATAACTTAATGCAAAAGTTCTGATCAACAGGTAACGTTTGACTTCGAAAGTGACGTTTATGAACACTATAATGTTTTATGCTTTATATTTACAGCTTATTTCTCTTTAATGTGATCGTTTACTTTATAAAACCTCTTAGAAGTAGCAGTTCTGCTGTTAAGCTGTTACATTGCGCTACGTCGGTGCAAAAACGAAACATTTTTAAATGGGCCAAGTGTGCAAGTGTGGTAGTGTTGTTTATTGTAGTACCTAGTTAGCACTTTGCTCATATAAAGAAAGGAAACAGCATCACATGCATTTGAAAATGGATCATCTGTAGGCTTGTGACACATGTCATGTTATAAGTACATTGTCAAACTACAAAGCGCACATTTCAAAAAAACTAATACATTTGAATAATTTAAGATATATTTGCTACTGGCATCGTTGGAGTAGGGCTATAAATATGCACGACATTTTTACTGCTGCATTTAATTTCTTCAATGTGAAATTACCCCACCTTTCAGTTTGTGATGCTAGCAAATAAAGTTTTAAAGGATACGGTTCTGTTTTCGAATGAAATTTTTTACTATCAGCATATATATTGATATTCAGAATTTATTTATTCTTTTTGACAATATTGTCCTTTTTTATCTTTCCCCGGCATTTTCAGTTAATCCGCAAACATAGTGCACGTAACTGCGCTGAATTAAAAAAACTCAGAAATTTTCTTATAGTAATAATAATTTTATGATAATAAATAAACTTAGGTTCAGGCTTTTTATTCTATTTTTATAATATAACTTTTATAAAAATATTGTTTTCTTATTGTAATTTAGATTTATTATATTAATAAATACGTGAATAATAATAAATAAAAAATATTGGTGGACAATTACGGTAAAGATAAGAACAATTAAATAATTGTTTGATTGTTTTTATTTGTAATTTTTATTATTTTGTGTATACAATAAAGAGTTCATCTATCATGTATCTAACAATGTAGTGTTAACTTCTTTGTGTTATAAAAACTGATAATGTACTTGTAAAAGCAAAATAGTGAGATATTTTGTCTTTTATTTATTCCAAGCACTATTGCATTTTCCTGAATATTTGCTGCAAATGTGACTGCTAAAGTAAACACAGACACATTCCGCGCGACTCGTGTTTACAGGTGCGCCCCTGATTGTGAATACAACGTGTTATTTTTATTCAGCGGATAAACCATGCCTGCAGGGGTTCGTTACCGAGCGAGGATCATCCCTCACTTCCGAACCGCCGAATGGAACCTCTTTCCCTCTACATTGTTTCTCAAAAGTAAACCCTCCTGAAAAGTGTACTTGAAATACTTTACGGTCGTAATTTTAAATATTAATTCCTGTTTTCGAGGGAAATTGTTAAAGTACCCACGTACAGCAGATCATTTGAATGTTTAAACAGTTTGCAGACGGTGATTAATCTGCCTACAACTGAAAATGCTTTCGACATTGTTGAGTTAGTGAAGTTCAACGTTTTTAGATTTTCTGCTTGCCTGCATGTGTAATTTTGCCAAAATAGATCACACTATAAGGATAGGAGAGTTTTCACTGAGCATTATCAGTATAAATTTATGTATTTACACTGTGGCAATATAATGGAAATGGAAGACAAAAAAGAAGAAATAACGGAGATAGGTGCAACGTTTTAAAATTGCTAACTTAAACTAATACCACATAGGTACATTTACCAATTACTATATACTTAGTAGTTTTATTATATTACACTAACAATATTACAAAAAAATCGACTACAAAGTAGCCGTTAACCATTGATCGTCCAAATGCTCTAAAAGCTATTTTTATTTTACACCTCCATAAAGTTACACTCGAAAATATTAGACCGCTAAAATTAATTTTTCTTCCTTTTTGCACTTTAGCCGACATATTTACGTGAGCAGCCTTCCATATATTTAATTTACTTCACTAAAGCAGGCTTTTAGGAGTACTTAAGCTCCAAGGAATGCTCGTTTGTGTGTGTAAGCGTATTTGCATTACACCTTCACTCATTTCCCGAACACACACACATAAGTACTGGAATGACCATGCTCATTAGAACTAACTAGAGCAGCAGTCTTAATAGGCAGCACTACAATATGTAGCGCTTTGAAGTAAACGCATTTTGAAAATGGAAATCTGTTTCTCTTTTGTTTTATTTTAATTGCTGTTTAAGTAAATGTAAGCAAAAAGTTATAATGTAGTACAAAGTTCAGTCGTTCCAAAGTAACGCGTTCAAAATAGCGCCAAGGTGAAACTGTCCAAGGTCTACAAGGAAACTTTAAAACAGTGCGCCAACAGCTTCAAGTCATTTCGGTTCGTTTATATTGGTTGGTTAAATTTTTATTTAGAGAAAGTTTGGAGAAAAATGTGTTCAAAGTTTCCGAACTTTCTGTTAATTGAAATAGTTTCCGCTTCCGAGTTTACAGAGATGTGTTTACGTTAGGAAAGCTGATGGGATGGTCCAACGTAGCTATAATATATTTTTTGGTGTTTTAAATTGTTTATCAAAGGCCCATTTCTAGAATTAAGTTGATGTCCTGAATCCGTTCTAAAGTCAAGGTTTTTCTTCTTAAAATATAGGCTTTAGGGCGCAGTGTAAGCCCAAAATCAACAAACGCATTTTAATGACGTGGAAAATAATAAAAATTGTGTAAACAAAAAATGAAACGGATAACAGGAATGTTCAAACAAAACTTTTCTAAGTACTTTAATTTTTCTAAAATAAAATATTTCTAATAACCAAACATATATTTTACAAACGTAATTTTCCAAATTTCAGCTATTATCACACATTTTTTCACAAATTAAATAGCCATACTGGTATTCTAAAGGAATGACCATAAAAAATATTTATTTGATATCCACATTTCACTTAATTCACAAAAAACCCGCAAAATTAACATATTATCTTCATGCGCAGACCCAGTTTGAAATCAAATAATGAACAGCGATTTTCAACTTTATACAGAGCGCTACAGAGACCCTGTCAAACAAACGTGGTATGACAGAGCCTTCATTAGGTATTTATTTTACTGTTACCAAGTACCTACTGCTTTACAATTATAATTTCTATGATATAAGAGTCTGCAGTGTGGTAACAACTGGATATGGGAATACCTAGAGCTGCCTGAAACTTACAAGTTTGCGGGTTTTGGAAGTTGGCCATCCATAAATAACCACACTAAAGTAGATAAGTGAGTATATTATAGTATTATCTTAATATCAATAATACTACTTGACTGGCCCGATAGCTCAGTTGGTAGTAGCCCTGCCTTCTGAACTGTGGGGTGTGGGTTCGATTCCTACCCAAGACAAACATTTGTGTAATGAACATCGATGTTTGTTCTGTGTCTGGGTGTTATATTATACTCTATGTATGTATTTACAAACAAAAAGTATCTAAGTATTGTATCAGTTGTCTGTTTCCCATAATATAAGCTTTGCTTAGTTTGGGACTAGATAGCGCGGTGGGAAATAACAACAAATATTTATTTATTTATATATAACTTAAAATATATATCTTAATTTATTTTAACGGTACAGACACAGGGGAACTTTCTGTGGCACCCAATTTACCCAAAACATGCCAAACCAATATAATCAAACAATTATCCCATTATTATTAGTAAGTAGGTATAGGTAAAATATAGTATACCAAGAAACATATACATATACTTGTTTGATTTAATTTATCACAAACTTATAGTCGGTATAATAATTAATATAATCGAGTTCGAGTTCGAGTAAACCTACTTAACACCAAAACTTACCTGTTAATAGTATTATTATATATATATATATATATATATATATATATATATATATATATATATATATATTATTATAATCTACACCTTTTTTACATCAGGGTTATCTAGCATTTGCCCACACTCTGACCTGGCGACTTTTTCCACGTTTATTGTTATTTTTTATAACCTGCAGTGTGCTACTTTGCTGTAATGAGCTGGGCCATTAGCACTAGCTCTAAGTGAAGTGACAGCCCAGTGATGTAGCTGTGTAAATATACTTACAGAAACTTTATCTACTCATTGTTTATATAAGCAGGCATTTCGTCATTTGGACAGAAAAATATATAAAGCTCTTTATGCACTTACTGTAGTATGAGCTTCATTTAAATGCAAATGGTGGTAGGACTTTTCTGCAAAGTTCGCCTAGGTAGGTACCACCGCTTTGCCAGTCATTCTGCCGCCAAGCAGTAGTGAGCAAGCACTAATGTGTTCCGGTTTGAAGGGCACTGTAGCTAGTGAAATTACTGGGCAAATGAGACTTTATGACGTAATCTCACAATCTTATTGACTGACTATATAGACTGTGCTGATGTCTCAGAATGACGTTTGCATTGCAGTGTTATGCAAAACTATACTTTTAGAGTTTCAAGTGTCACTGCAACTGATATGTGCAGTAGTGTCACTTAACACCAGGCGGGCGACTGGCTCGTCATGTCATTTCGTAACATAAAAAAAAATAATAATAAAATATGGCCGTCTATGTTTAAATTTATTGGAAAAACTACAAAAAAGCTTATTTTAACATTCAAGACAATTTAAATCCATGATTCATTAAATTAATGTGGCATAAGGCGGAGTTCCCCGAGAGTTATGAAACCAATAAGAAATAGGTAATCCTGGTTTAAAAAATAGTTAATTTAAATATATAAATACCCACTGACCAGTGGAGTGTTAAATGAGTAAATTTGACTGCGATAACAATCAAAACAAAGCTCTCCCCCACTAATTGTGATTTAAGCCCTTCATAAAAATATTAATTATCATTAAATCACACTAATTAAAGCAGTACACGTGGCTGGCTCTGATACGAGTCATTAGTGGTTTTAATCGTCGTCAGTTCGAAAGTTCTCGAACAAATGAGATTCGACAGGTGGCGCCACCTATTAGCGGGAGACGTGAGATCTTATTCTAATCGTTTAGTGGGTAAGTAGATACCTACTACATTTGAGAAATGCTTTAAATGATTATGGCAAGTGATTTGCCGACATCAGATATTAAACTTTCATTAGTTGGCTCACGTTGTTACAACTATAAATATATTATAGGGAATATGTATGAGATTTTGAAAAGTTAAACAACGGTGCGAAGCGTCTTTTTTATTAACTCTATGATTGATAGTGATGTAGGAGATTTGGTTAGAGAATATAAACATAAAGCCGTAATATACGGGATGGATTAATTAATCCGTGTTTATGAATCGATTGTTATTCACTAAAATAATAGGCCTCATTTATTCTTGAAAGCTTCTGATTAACGTGAAGAAAGAATAAGCTGATTTCACGATCTGAAACATGAAAATTATAAACATGATTTGTCATTGTCAGTCACAAATTTGACATAATTTTGTGAATATTTTTTTTTAATCACGAGCTAAAACTACTCAAAATATCCGTGAGATATTTCATAAAGCTCCCAATGTGAGAAGATGAATTTTATAAGGTAACCCTAAATTTTATCATATTGACAATGTTTCTTATATTCCTGCATATTCATAAGAGAGAGATAATGGAGTGATGATGCTAATGAATTCATCTCTATTATCATTCAGGTCATTGAAATACAAGTTCAATTATTATAGGTACTGAACTCAAAATAACAATTACCGATGTGAACGTAGAGAGGGATAAAGGAAACATCTTCAGTCCTGTCATTTGAATAGGCTTATTGGCTCGCCCCACAAAAACTCTAATACTCCTTTTGAAAGATTCTGATCTCGGTATCCATTCTGTGCAATAAGCTGCAAAGACCAGCTGTGTACTCTGCAATGTAAAATAAATCTTAAAGTTTAGTGAAACTAAAATCGAATATGAAATAACTTTCGTAGACTCACCTCGTAGTCAAGGAGCGTACCCATAAATCCTGGTGTGAAAATTTGTAATGTCATTGCGAACAAATACATCACCATAAAGATGAAAGTTTCTGTCGATGATGGCTGTAACGTAAATATATATTATTTTAATGATTTTTCTATTCATAACCAATGAAACCAAATTATATCAAAAGCAATTACACTAATATTATAAAGGCGAAAGTTTGTATGTGTGTTTGTGTGTATGTGTGTATGTTTGTTACTCCTTCACGCTCAAACAGCTGAATGGATTTGGATGAATTTCGGTACCAAGATAACTTATATACTAGATTAACATACAGGCTACATTTTATCCCGGAAAAGTGAAATTTTCCTGTGGGATGAGTAAACAATTAAAATACTTTTTATCCGCGGGTGAAACCCCAGGGCACAACTAGTACTACATATATAATGCGCATGTTTATAAACACGTAAATAAGTAGAAATTAATTAAATATAATTAAAGAAAACGTACCAAAACCAATCCGCAGAGTACCACACAAATAATTAACGCTGATATTCCAAAAACTATAAACATTGTTACATTTAATATGTCTTGTACTATATCACAGTATCTGAAACCAAATAAATTCAACATTACTAAAAATAAAGACAGAAGAACTTTGAATTTGGTCTTACAGCGATCACGATTTTACTGGATTTTTTTTAAACAAATCTGTTTACCGATTCTCGAGCAAAAACTCGATCATACACTTGACAGCTAGCACTACAGGAAAGGATTATTTTTTGCTTAAGACACAGATACTATAATACTACTGTTGAGTCCATGTAGTTAAAAGATTATTGATATTTATTTAAGCCTGTTGCAACTAGATGGCGTCACTAGAAAAGTTAGCTCGCGGTGGTGTTTTGTTCTTAGCATTTAAGTATATTTGTCAAATATATTTTGCTAATAGAGTTTTTCTTGGAGTAAATAAACCTTATGGTATCCCGAAATAAGGCTTTCATTTCCCGGGGATTTTGGCTTGTTGGACCTTTCGCGCCGCGCTCAAACAACTACATTACTACGTAATAGTATCGAAAATATTCTAGGTTTATGATCATTTTGCTAGCACTCAGCCTTGAGCGTGTTCCTGCCAATAAATGGGCTTAGCGTTTAAGCTTTACAAGACCACTGAGATGACTTGCCTAATTCACCTGCAAAAGCTTATAGTCCGTTGGCTGGCATTTATGGAGTAATAATTTGTGAGGTTGAACTCCTATGCAAATAGGATATATATAAAATATATATATATATATATATAGTCATACAATTGAAAATTATTTGCTATGTACCGGTGTACCTTTGTTTATATATGACGTGTATTTTTTATATGAACAAATGACTATAACTATGACTATAGTCCACATGAAAGATTACCGTTATAATTAAAATTACCTCAGCACTACATTATAACGCTTTAAACAATTTCGTAGTCTCGTCATCTGTATTATTTCTTGAACATCCAAACTTAACTTTTTCTCTTGATCACTTAACTTCATATTCTTTAGCTTCGCATTTAAAATTCGAAGCTGAGTTATGGCCGTAAGTAATAATCCAGCGGTAAATGAATCTACAGTCACGTTATAGATCATATGTCCATACATGCCCCAAGACTGGTAAATGAACCAATAAATGAAATAATCATCACGTAGATTGTCGGTCAAGAAATAGTATTTGCAAATGGGCAGTTCCAAATCCGTACGAAATAACAAGTGAATCACAATCGGAATTATGACTTGGCTCGAATACGCCATATGTGACAAGACAGCGAAAAAATTCCAATAGATGCTAAATTTTGCATTATTTCTTTCAATAATTTTCCTGCTGGTCTCATCGTCTCCCTCCAGATCTTTCCCGTCCATGAGATTGAACGCCTGAAGGATCTTGTCCCGCATAATGATGATCATAAAAACTTTACTCGTTACAGTAATTTCGGTGAAGTAAAAGATCACTTCCCGAATTAAATTTTCGATCTTACGCGGAGTGAACACCAAGTTCAGAGTCAAAAGAATGTTGTACATTAATAAAGTTATAACAAGATAGATGCATGAATAATATTTGTAGTTTTTGTTTGGTTTCCTTCCGGGCCATAAGCCAAAAATTTTCCATAAAACGAAATTATTATTGAAAATGTCAGAGTGTCGAGAATGCGACATTGTTCTTACGCGGCCTTTTTAAATCTAATAAAATAACTTTATATTAGCTTTGAGTTTTAATTTTCACGGAATATTTTTTCCAGTTACGGAGACTATTATTACAGTTATAGCTAGTTATTACTTGTCCATTTTACCTAATGGTGTCCTTGTTAATTATGTGGTAATAACGTATCTTGGATAAGTCATTATCGGCTAGCTAAATTACTTATATAACCCGTTATAACACTCTACCACATACCTACTTATAGGTATATAGGGATGTTCAATAGAATACAATTTTATGTTGAAATGTTTGTTTAATTTCATACCGAGAAATACTAGGATGATATCATCAACTAAATAATTTTTTCAGCTATTTTGTTTTAAAGACCAACTGTTCAACCGATTTTGATGTTAATTGACTATTTGACTACTGTATTTTTATTACATACATAAATAATATACCTCAAAAAATAGATAATTGTGAAAACAAAACTTGAATATCTCAAAAAATGACTAAGTTACAGGCATTTTAAAATACAGGAATAGAAAGAGACAACTCAAACACGCAGTGACGTCAGTTACCAGTCCTCACAGTAACTCATTACTAAGCTGTGGTAGCTCTACATACAATCTTTTTGGCATGTGACGTCACAAGCCATGCCTTCATAGTAGCTGTGAGGAAGCTCAACACGATCTCTGTTTTGCGAGAAAGGGACAGGAGATGAAACTTTAAAAGCGTACTACTCCGTGATTAATTTACCGGTTTTACTTATTTTTACAATGATTACATTCATTTTTAAACTACTTTATGAAAATAATATTTACTTGTTCATTTTTAATAGTAGTCAAATAGCCTATTCTATGGGACCAATCTGAAAGTATTTCCTTTTAAATCAACAAAAAAAAACATGGATATACTAAAGTTTAAAAAGATAGAAAGAGACGTTTAACTGAATTCTGTAGCGATTCCATGTACTTAATATTTTAACAGTAATAAAGTCAGAATATGTATACAATACACATACGTAGTAAATAGGTACTCATAGCTTTGGATAGATTACTTTTAAAAAAATGGTTTTTAAAAGGCATATTATTATTTTAATGAAATTTGTCAGCAGCTGGTCACTGATAACTGACAGCTGTTGATAAATGTAATTAAATGATAATACGCCCATTTAAAAAAAAAACTATTTTTTTAAGTAATCTATCAAAAACTATGACATACAGTAACAATTCGAATTATAATGGTTTCTTGTCACTTTACTATTTTTTATTTTTTATTGTTTTTCTAATAAAGTATGAAACTATCGATTAATGATATTGATAAAATAAAATGTACTTATCGAGTATGATTTGCTCAATTTGTTCACGATTATGTTTAAAAGATATACAAAATGTAATATAAAATAATTAAAACAAATATTCTTAAAGCGTGTCCCAGGAGTTAAAATCAATCACCGTATGCCAATGGCAACACAGTTATGATTTTTTTAGAGTATATACCTACGGTATAGATTTAGATATACTTATATAGATAGAGCACTAGTGTTAAGTCGTGGAGCAGTGAGAGACGTATAAGTCGAAATAGAGCAGCTATAACTTCGCCTTCACCCCACCAAAGTTGGTGTTTTGAACGTGATTTTATACATTTTTCCGCATATTTCTCTCTCCACAGCTTGTTTCGCGACTGTAGCTTAAGTAAATATAGGTACTAATTTTTTTTTGAGGGGTAAATGCCCTCGCACCACCCCCGTGGTGGCAGGGGGTATGTGGGACTCGAACCCACTAAAACCCCCCCGTGAGCTCTCGTCCGCCGTACCGGGGCGAGAAGGGGTCGCGACTGCAGTCCAGCCAACTCGCCCCCGGATATAGGTACTAATTGGTCAACATAAACGTGTATATAAGGAACTAATGTCATGCTATTCAATGCCTAATGTTTTGTTTGTAATAGTTTTAAATTGACACTATTTATACTATTTTGTAGTTTAAATTTACGTTTTTTAAAGGTTTAGGGAAAACATTTTAAAAGCTTAGATGCTCTCCGATGCGAAAAACGAAGATTTGTTGAACGTCTTTAATTCTCTCCGTCATCATGGTTGAGGGAACTGCTGAAATTAATATTTCAATTAAGTATACGGGTGGTGGATTCCGCACCAGCAGCCACAACCAGTCAACTTTGACCCACTGTGATGAGTCTTCATTCAAGGTGTCTCTTCATAACAGATAGGTCAATGTAAACTAGGGGCATTATTCCAGTATTATATCCTGGATTCTGAGAAGAGGAGTAGATTAAAACAATGGACGTGTTTGCAATTTGGAGAACGTTGTTGCAACCCTTCGGGTGCGTTTTAATTGCAGGGGTTGAAAGTAACACAAGGGAGTGGTGGCACTAAAATCTTCAGCCTTTAATTCTTTGTGGGACTTGGCTGGAGAAATACCGTATGTGCGTCATTAAATTCGTGTGGATATTAACTTGAAAGTTTTAATTGAGTTATTTTGTCGGGGTGCTTTCAATTAGGTTTGGTTTAAGAATAGTTACATAGTTTTATTCTTTAAATAAACACCTCATAACTCCCAAAATCAATCATGGACTTTCCATCTAGTCAAAAGCCAAGAACGCAGCCAAAGAGCTTGATATATTAAACAAGGTCAAACGGTATTTAACACCTTCGCAACTCTTGGACCTTTACCAAGTCCAGGTACGGTCTTGCATGGAATACTGTAGCCGTTTGTGGGATGGCTACGCCAAGTAGCAACTGACATAGGAACTTCACAGTCTTAACCCACTGTCTCCATTCTATAACCGGACTACATGGCGAGGACAGAGTTCCCATCCCTAAGTTGTTGATTTAACTTTTGTTCGTACGAAACACTTTGCAGATTCCTTTGTTGTGCGTGCGTCTATAGGGAATGGAACTCAATCCCGACGTCGATATTTCCATCCACCTACAAACAACAAGAGTGTCTTCGATTCAAAAGTAAATAGGATATTTTTGGGTAAGCTTGCTCCACCTTCGACCCCAACATCACTTACCATCAGGTGAGATGTAGCCAAACGAAAACCTATCGAAAGTAAAAAAAACATATATGTTAATAGCATGGCAATAGAGTATCTAATCATCCCTGAATAGGAAAAAATAATCATTTAATCCTGAAGCCCGATTAAACCCAACCACTGGGTAATAAGATATATTTTATGGTTTACATTTTTCTCAAGTTGCTAACAAGATAAGTTTCGAACTACAAATAGCAGGGAGTGCAGTGGTTTGGAATCAATAATTACTGATATACACCACAGCAGGAAAATCAAAAAAATATGCTTTTTTCCGATACTTACTAGTACTGTGTACTAAGTACTCCCAAGGTATACACAGCGCACGGCGGCCGTCATTACCCGGCAGCACGTCACCTATGCAGATAGTGTGCGTGCTGTGCTATCGAGCAGCGTGTAACAAAGACAGCCTCGCGATGCCGTAGATACAGAAAAAAAGACAAGAAAAAGGTATATTTATTTACATTATTGGTTCTTTACTTTTTTAAATAATAGTTTTTTATTATTTATAAAAGAGTACATAACTGTTGCTGCATGCTGAAATACAGTTTAAAAACTAATTCGTGAATCTATGGATTCATTAATTTAATAATATTTACGACAATAAACATTTTTGTATTTTGTATTTGTAGTTGTTGTAGGATGTCGATAGGTTTTAATTACTTATATGTAATTAAATACTGTGAATTGAACTTATTTGTGCTTCTTATGAATATAAAAACAATATATTAATTTATTTTTAATATGTTCCTATGTCGCTTTGAAATTGTCGCTTTACGCTGAATTGATTTCTATGATATTTGGTACGACTACAAGAATTTTTTTAATATTAAATACTATTTCAAAAGTGTAATTGGCAGGAAACAATAAGGACTATAAACTTTTGATGGAAAAAATGTTTTTTATATTAATTATAATACAGTAAAGAACAATTAATAAAAGTTATTATAATACGTTACTTTATTTTTATCGATGCGATCATTTCATTGTGTAAGTTAATACGGCCGGGTTTTATTATCTTCTTGGAAATAAAATACCTGTAAACATTTATGTAGGATAAATTACTCTTAATCAAACTAAACACCTAAGCTTCTTTCTTCACTAGTGTTCATTAGCCCTGTACCTAATAACAGTAAAAGGAAACAGCTGGTTTTATGCTGAAATACATTGCTTCGGGGCATCCTTTGGTGAGCCTTCGCTAATTACGGGGTGTATTTTACCCCTTAAAAATTAACCTTCCGAAGTAAGTTCTCACTAAGGTTGCTATAATATTATATAAATTTTTTATAACTGAAGTTATTTCCTCAGTTTCATAGATATTTTCTATGTGGTTTATAAAGCCCTACCAGACGTTCCGCCTGCTGCTGACACCGACAAAATGTAATAATAACATCATGCCGGATAAAAGTCCTGCAGAACGTCATACATACATTCTAGGATTCTAGTCCACCCAACCAGTATTTAATAATAATAATTATGTAGGTATATACCATGTAGCAGCAAGCTAGCATGCCTTCATGCATGCCTTCATGGCATGTTCACACGCACTTCACGCTTCATGTTATGTTCTTGCATAATGAAGGCATGCTTCATTATGCAAGAACATAACATAAGCCTTCTCCCATAAAACGCCACTTTGGACACTAATCATAAGGAGGAGAAGTTTGCCATAATGACTACGCTTGGCAGGTGGCCGCAGAAGATTATAATGTACCAAAGAGAATGCCGTTGCCCATTCACTTGATTCCTCTTAGCCAGAAACATGCAGTACTTACCTAGACTAAGAAGATATGCAGTAGTTACCCAGACAAAGCAGGGCCACGGGCATTAGATTAAAAGCAAAGTACTTAAATTCAATTTCAATTCATGGCCACAGAAAATACGAATAGCTAAGTAGGATAGATAACTTCTTCACTTTTAAAGTGCTAACTAGAAGAGAAAGAGTATTGACTCTTTCTAGAGTATTGACTCTTTCTAGAGTATTGACTCTTTCTAGAGTATTGACTCTTTCTCTTCTCTACCAGATACAAAAGCAAAAAATGTGTCTATTACAAATAGTTTTTTAAACTACAGCAACTCTGTAAATGCAAGAAGCTGAACTCCAAAGTTGCGTGAAGCATCGCAAGTTTCATAATTTTCCGGCGTCTATACAACGTGCGTGCACTTTTTATTGCACATTGCACAATGCTGTCCTGGGGCCATCATTAAGGCAGACGGCTCGAGCTTTTCTATTCTCATTCACGAAGTTCTACTTAGGTGTTTGAATGACTGTCAAGTTTCGACTTATGTAAATGTTTATATGACTACTATGCTGTTTGCTTATGATAATTTGGGCTCGACATTATTTTACCACAAAAACGGTGAAATTGTGAATGAAATGATGTCTTCGAAATCACACTAATACTATAAAGGCGAAAGTTTCTATGTGTGTATGTGTGTTACTCTTTCACGCTCAAACGGCAGAATGGATTTGGATGAAATTCGGTACCGAGATAGCTTATACACTGGATTAACATATAGGCTACATTTTATCCTGGAAAAGTGAAATTTTCCCGCAGGATGAGCATATAATTAAAATACTTTTTATCCGCTGGTGAAACCGCAGGGTGCAACTAATAAAATATATAAACTAATAAATAAACGCCCATTGATAATATACACAAGTCCTGGACCCTTATACTAGGATTCCCTGTATCTATAACAGAGCCAGGAACTATGAGGACCATGTCTGAACAGTATCAGAACAAGTAGATATATACTCGTATAATTGGACATTTTGCACATGCAAAAAATACTTGCATACTCTTAACTCGAATCTCACTCTCGTTTAACGAGCGACACGTTTAACCACTACAACATGATTATTATTTTTATTATTACTCTAGGCGTACTCAAAAGCATGAATGGGTCATATAATTTGGGTAAGCATGTCCCATTTTCAGCTTCATCTACGATTACCATCAAGTGAGGCTTAGAAAAACGCTAACAAATCCAAAGAGAAAAAAACATGATGCGTGCTCACCAAATTTTCCCTTTCCATGTTAAATATCTGACACAATGCTTTTCAAATAAAATATTTTGCTCAGTTCTGTTTCTTTATCGCAGAGCCTACGTACTACGTATCTTACACCAGCCGAGTCGAGTCGCACCTCACTCTTGCCCGCTTTTCTTTTTTAATTAAGTGAAACTAAGAGGTCCTTTTGTTCCCCGGCCTCGGCGGCGACGGCGGCTAATTGCCCGCCAGTCAGTCACTTGTCATCAGCAACGGTTTATTTACCTACCCACTTGCGATATAATACAAAATGTTGATTTTACTTTAAATACAGCCTGCGTGGTGTGGTGATTGAGTAGGTCGGCTCATAACCCAGACGCGGTGGGTTTGACTCCCGCGGCAGGACAAGTGTTTGTGCACAGAAAAAAGCGTAAATACTTGTTCTGAGTCTAGATGTTGTGGGACCATGATCCTTTTAGTTCCTGGGTCCCTAGACACAGGAAATCCTATTTAAGGTCAAAGACCTATGTATATGATCGTTGGGCGTTATTATTATTATAACTATAATTAATAAACAAATTAAAATAGCAAAAAATGTTTAGGATTTGTTAAGGAGTTCGATACAAGGTTACAATCCATCTACCTACTATAGATATGTATGTATAATTGATAAAAAGTAGGTTTTGCTTTAATTAGTCAGGTTAAGTAAGAAGGTAATTATCCTTTCTTAATGATGACTAAGAAAGAGAAAAAATTAAAAGCCAAGCAAAATGCAAAACTATTTCCATGGTAAGTAGGTACTTATTTTCAAGTATAATATTTCTATTTTTACAGAAACCGCATTGCAAGCTTTAAAGGCTATGTTTACATACCAAAGTGCGCGAAGTGACGTTGCGGACGAAGCGGACGTCCGCCGGCGTCATATCGCTAATGCGCTCTGCACTTAGCTCGATCACGTACTGAACTCACTTCTTGCATAACCACGTTTTATTTAAATTTTGTAAATTATAGGCGCTAATCTAGTCTGATTTACTGCCACATATCTGCAAGATGTGGAATGAGCTACCCTCTGAGGTACTTTCACTGAGCTACAGCATGGGGCAATCGCTGCAGGACCGTGAGCTTGTTCTGTGTGTGTCATAAAAAAAGCTGAAATCTATATGGCGTACTTTGACTATACTCAGTCTTTGGAAGTATAAGATTTAAGCACAAAGTAATAAATAGTAATTCATTTTACTTTAGAACAGAATAATCAGTCTCGAAGTTAAACTGCTCAGCTTAAACTAATATGTATATTCAGTAATGTTTATAACACAAATAGTAAACCTTTTAAAAATACCAGCTAAAATTGACTTAATTTCATTCTGAGAAATACATGAGTTATAATAAAATGATAATTTTTTCAGTTATTTTTATTGAAATACCAAACTATTTAACCCATTTTTTATAAAAATTCTATGGTACTAATCTGCCAGTATTATAATAATAATAATAAATTTGGAGATCTCACACAGCGCCATCTAGTCACAAAATAAGCAAAGCTTGTACTATGGGAACCAGATGACTGATAGAATTCTTATACCTATACTTTATGTTTGTAAATACATACATAGAATATAATATAACACTCAAACACAGAACAAACACCTATAAATGAATTACTACTATTAAATGATAAAAAAATCAAAATTAGATTACACATTACCCAACCCTTAATCTCTTTTTCAAATCGGTTGAAAATATAAATGAAAAGTTAGAACATTTAAGATATGGAAAAATTGTAATTATTGAAACCAGTTGATTCTAGTTGTTGTGTGTTGTTGTTCAGTTGAAAGCGTTCATTCTTGTAAATAATACAATATCATTATATTAACTTAGCTAATTAGTTCATGCTACCCTGCTAGCAAAATTATATCTGTGTGCTCTATGTCTACTTTGTATACCACAAGGGAACCGTGCTAATAGAAGTTGTAGTTAGGTAGGTAGATACTTTTCTTTTATTCGACCGATTGCGAAGAATATGAATGAAAAAGTTAATAATGGAGGTCGGCACGCGCGTGAAGCCGAGAAAAAAGATAGATGTACGTGAATAATGTTCGGTCGCGAACTGTAGTAATGGACAGAACTAAATATTGCACTGAGGGAAAATAAATTACGCCACTTTTTCAGGGACGCAAAAAGTGTTCTTCGTTTTTCCTTTCAGTGGAGCGGTGAGGAGAAAAAGTTTTAATATGTTAGCGGCGGACACTGGTTCGGGCAATGTGCCGCTTCAGTTCAGTTTCATTCTTGATTTATGGGGTGTTATAAAATTACATAGCATTATAAAATCCTATATTAATCCTCCTTTTCTCGTGTAGGCAAGTGGTTAGCTCCAGAATTTATATTACGTATATACGTCTGAGATATCTTGAGGCTACATATAGAAATATTTGCAATGTTCGATCTTATTGTAAAACTTTTTAGTTTTTAAAAAATTGAATTTTTTTGTTTTTTTTAAATATGAGGAAGTTTTTCGCATTGCGAATTTATAATAAAATTGAGGAAGTTTTACAGCAGGATCGAACATTGTAAATATTTCTATGCAAAGTTCGTCTAATTAGGTACCGCCGCTTTGCCGAAACACAGCGTGTATTGTCAAGTATTGTGTACTGGTTTCACACTAACACTAACACTACTGTGTTTCGGTTTGAAGGGCACTGTAGCTAGTCAAATTACTAAATGAGACTTTATGACCTATTCTCACGGTCTAGTAACTTTATTACCAGACTAGTAATCTTCACAATGTAGTAAGTAATCTTATTACCTTTATTTTATTCAGTCTAGTAAATTTTTATTACTACGCTGTGCTGATGACGAAACTTGATTGCAACAAAATATAGAAACATAAATACAATATATGAGTTTGAAAAAAAAAAGTTCTCTTTCTCACTACTGGTGCAAATCATCCGGCACAATGCAGAACAGAAAACTCGTGATGTATTTTTCTACTGTCTTTTACAGTATTTATATTTATTACGGTTGAGATAATAAATATATTACAAAACTAACCACCACACCACACTAGTGCCAGAAGAATACTGAGATGATCCTAATAAACATTCCAAATAGAAATTTAAATTATAGATAGCGACAGACAATAGGCAAAGTACCTAAGATTTCATAACATTAAGCTTGGGATATTCAGGTCAAGCTTTTTTTGTCTGATACATTATAATTTATTGTGTAATAGGCTTTTTTCATTAGGTTTAGCTTGACGAATGATTTAAATTTACGCATTGAGGATTGTTTGATACCGTCAGGCATTTTGTTATAAAAGCGTATACACACAGATACACATACTATTTACATATTACCTACTAGTATTATGTCGCATCTGCGCTGAAACTAAAACTTTTAATAACCTACTTTAACACTTCGCCATCTGTGCCTTCTAATGATTCCCTTGAGTACAAGTTAATTTTATCACCTACAATTAAGTTCAAAAATTATCTGCATAACAAACTCAGAACTTAGTCAAAACTAATTTCTCGCTAATAACGTTACGGGCAGTGCCGGGCGCAAGTGCGAAGTTTAAATTGGCCACTTCGGTCACAATGTGAAGTAATTACAGTTAGTAAGTTCAACACTATTGCTTGGCTTCAATCACGCACACAAAGGAACTTTGATACTACACTGCTTGTTGTCGGCGTTATAAACAGCACATCACACTATCACACTAATCACACTAATGTATAAAGGCGAAAGTTTGTTTGTGTGTATGTGTGTATGTTTGTTACTCCTTCACGGTCAAGCGGCTGAATGGATTTGGATGAAATTCAGTACCAAGATAGCTTATATACTGGATTAACATATAGGCTACGTTTTATCCCGGAAAAGTGAAATTTTCCCATGGGACGAGCAAATAATCAAAATACTTTTTATCCGCGGTACTTGGTACTTCAGTGAGCTTTGTTAGAGAGGATCATAATTATATTTCTCCACACGTCTTCAACTGTGTTTGTACCTGATATGGGAAACGAATCATAATTGTAGAAGTAATATTTAATGCGAGCTCAGTAACTGGCAACTCCTTTGCATGCCCGCATCGGTTTTGTTCGAGAAATCAGCACCCCTTCAGTGTTAAATGGATTTATTACCGTGCACCGTTACAGGTGGATACTCGTAATTGCTCTTATTGCACGGGCATTGTTTATTACCAGTTGGAAAATTGTATTTTCATCTAGCGCATATGAAAAACGCAATGTTATAGTTTTGCCTGTTGAGTTAGATTTATGGTTAGGTAGCTAGCAACCACTACTGCATACTACCTACTTTAAAAAACATGTGGTCTATAAACTTAGCCATGAACCCTATATACAGTCCAAATGCTCCAGCCCACTACCAATAAGTAGGTAGCGTACCTAACATGCTGGCATGCATTGCCTCGTTGAATTACAATGCTGATTTGTTGCGCCAAGAAAATAGGTAGTTAGTAATGTTAATATTGATTGGATGTACATGGAGATACGATAATATGGCTATTTACCAAATTAAAATATGGCTAGCGCATAAAACAATGATCTTTTCAGGCCTCTATAGATTTACGTTTGACCACCAAATCGTTTGATATTAAGCGACCGAAGATAGTGTGTGCTGAAGATAGAGAACGTACCGAACCACCAAAGCATCAAGATGGTACTTAAGTTGTACTCCATACATGAGTGGATTTGTGTTTGGTACAGAATAAAAAGCTCTCGGTGTGAAACACCATTTGAATTTGTTAAAAGCGCCATGTTTTATTAGGTTCACTTGTCATGAAACATAAAAAAGGAGAGTCAAAAAAATGCACCTCAATACTTCGTCTGCTCTATTACATCATGATAGCATCATACGCGTAGTTATAATAGTTCTAGAGATAATATAAGCAGCCTCAGGAATATTACAAAGTGCCTCTATCAGCTCGTAAGTATAATTATGTCCATATTACTGAAGGCTCCAGCACCATATCAGCCACGTATATAAGGTCAGTTCTATCGCAAAGTAAATCATCTGGTAGCGACAGTATGCCCTGTTTAGTATGCATTAATCAGAAGCTAGCAGCGACCGCCGTGATTGAAACTAAATCCCTGGTGTTCCGCGGGACAACTGATTACTGTCCGCCACTGCATGCGCGAGGATTAGGTTATTTAAATTACAGGAACCGGTTATGCAGGGATTTAAGCTTTCAAGTTAACATGTTTTGCTGAGGATATATGTTCAAATCGATCTTTTTATAAAATGCCTAAATTATGTTTATCGTACATTGATTTAATTCCCAATCCATGCAATTTATCAAAATCTGGTTTTATTCAAAGTACCTATATACCTACCTGAGTGCTTTCAGCTACACTACGAGCGGTACGGCTACGCTATGACAAGCGGTAATAGCTACGCTACGAACGGTTGAGCTACGCTACGACTAGTGCTACTTGCTACGCTTCGAGCGCTACAGATACGCTATGACGAGCGCTACAAATACGCTATGATGAGCACTACTAGCTATGCTACAAGTGCTGCAGCTACGCTATCGTGAGTGCTAGTTCAGTTACGCTACTAGGGCTACAGCTATGCTATGACGTGAGCTGCTACCTATGCTACGAGTGCTACAGCTACGATATGATGAACGCAACTACCTACGCTTTGAGCGCTACAGCTACGCTATAAGTGCTACAGCTATGCTATGTTGAGAGCTGCTAGCTACGCTCCGAGCGCTGCAGCTGCGCTATGACGAGTGCTACTAATTACGTTACAAACGTTACAGTTACGTTATGATAAGCGCTACTTCAGCTACGCTACTAGTGCTACTAGCTATGCCATGAGTGCTATAGCTATAATATAACAACTGCTACAGCTACGCTTATTCTACACAACACAACAACACCTAAGTTAGTAAGTAGAAAGTACATGATAAATCATATGAGAAATTGTTCTCATATGATTTGTCATTTTATATTGATAAATAGGACATTTGGCAGACTTCCAGAGAATATGAAATGAGCACTGTAGTATCAAAATTATAATCGTATTTTCAGCCAAGTTCTCTAGAGAAATTGGCTTTGGTAAATATAATCTGAATATCTTTTACATACCTTTAGGTATACAAGAGCGAAAACTAAAAATTGCTTGAAATTTTATCTAAAAAGAGATCGGCGTTTTTCTATATTTATACCCATGTACCTAAATTAAGTACTAACTAATAATTAAATATGGTTACAGATTCTCGTAAGTAGTAAACGTATGGCGTCTTGATCCTTATTTTATTAATTCCTTATATACTTTGACATATAATATATGACTGTAATCACCTACTTAAATTAGACACTGGTCCAAGCGTGTTTATGAATAGTGAATTAATTTTTACAATAATTTATTACTTATCGACTAAAACGCTACTCAAATCTTACGAGACACCACGTGCTTTAACAAAACATTATTAATTCATAGCTACGGAAGTCATTTTGCCTCGGCAGAGCTTAACTTTATTTCCTCTTTTGCTCCATTAAGTTTTTTCAGCTCTTTCTGTAGATTTTGTACAGGGTGTTTATAATGGGCAGTATATACTTAATTAAAGTACACTTTTGCATACAAATAATGCATACAAATGTAAACAAACACGAAAGTACATAAGCTGTGTAAGTGGCCCTAGATTTCAGCGCTCGCACACAAAAGCTTTCAGACTTTTAGCCACCGGCTGGTGAAAGAGTAGTGTCCATAGATTAAAGCGGGTAGAAATGACTTACATAGGAATAAGTAAGTACCTAACTAAACTGGCCTATTAGTATATTTCATATTTAGTCTACTCTCATAGAATAAAAATAAGAAAATAAAAGAATAAAACAAACGATAGATACCTAGATACAATATTTGTAAATACAGATCTAGATAAAATATATATGTGTAAGTACAGCATAGTTCATAATTTTATTCTGCTACTTGTATACTCACTTACTACCATAATGAGTACTACGTACGTACGTACTAAGTTTTTTTAAGTGAGTATGGAGATATCTAGATAGTATCTAGTAGGTACCTACATACCACAGCTAATAGTAGTACTAGTAGGTACTAATAGTAGGTACCTTCTAGTACCTAACAGCCTGTGTGCCTAGGGGGTACCTATTTGTTAGTGGGTAGCGTTTCTTCTAGTAAGTAGGTTCATATATTGTACATAAATTCTTACACGAATCATTTTATTCAAAAGATACTATAGGTACCTACTATGTTTTTTATTTCATCTGACTTATCAAGCATTATAGGTAAATTCAAAAAGCTATTCAATTCACAAGGTCACATTTTTCTTCATGGTCAGTGACCTTATAAAATGGACTCGAACCATATTAAGACTGTTTCTCTTTTCGGATGTGATTAAAAATAATAATACCTTAGATTTATATCATGTGCGTTTAGGGAACCCATGCATAGCTGATATGCTCTTGAAGAAAGGATATTACGATATATAAATAGATTTTTTCAATAATAGCTTATCACTTAACTATTTATTTCTCTTCTATATTTACACTACAATATTTATGGTCGACGATGTACCACGCTCGCTTTTAAGAAACCTGTCCACTCTACTCTTGAAAACATCTTAATTTTACATTAAAGCTGTTTGAAAACACAGACGCTGGTATGAAAATTTAATAAATTAAAGGCATAAACCCAGCATAATCTGAAGAACTTACTCTTTGCAAACTTGTTACGGGCATGAGAGGCGCGTGCAGGCTCACATTAAGTTGTAAGGCATTAATGCACCGACGCGCGGGGCATGCCCACGCCTGCACGTATGAGGAACTTATTTATGCCAAGTTTTTGGACGGCTTTGTAGCGTAGTAGGTTTTTCAGGCCCAACTTTTCATTGAAATGCAAGCTAAAAAATTTAAATCGCATAGTAAACTTTTATTGCATGTATCTTGCTCTTTTATATATTTTTCATAGAATAAAAAAAATAATAGTAACGCCTAACGATCACATACGTAGATCCTGGACCATGCTAGGATTCTCTGTATCTAGGGACCCAGGAACTATAAGGTCCATGATTTTACAATACCCAGATACAGAACAAATATTTGAGATATTTTTCTGTGCACAAATACTTGTCCTGTCATTGGAATTGAACCCGCCGCCTCCGGGTCATGGTCCGACCTGCTCAACAGTCAATCACACCACAAAAGCTGTATACTTATTGTTCATAGACAAAGCATTTAACCGAGGAGTTTTGGCGGGAAAGCGAAAAATATTGCGTCACCGCAATGTATTACATGGGAAACAAAATTTGTTTCCAAAGCTTGTGTTATTTTCAGTGTTAGCGCATAAAGTTGGTGGCATTTTATTCGTTAAGTGCTGGATTACAGGCATAAGTGTGGGAAAGTGGTATAATGATGGTGAAACTTTTCTTTTCGTGTTGTTTCCAAAACTCCATAGAAGGTTCTGGTAACGTTGTCACCATTTTACTAGGAGTATGACTTAACTAGACTAGACTAGATTATGACTTGACTTGATGACTTGGACTGTTAGGAGTAACATATCATTATCATCTAATACCTGCAACCTCCGTTGAAGGTATTAGATATATGTGTCAAGTCAAGTCACATGACTTGACACATATATCTAATACCTTTTAACTTGAAAAATTATCAATTACTTGACACTGGCTAAATACACAAAAGTGTGGAGCCATAACAAAAACAAAAAAAGCCACTAAACAAAGAAGAAGAAGAAAAGAATGAGTTTTTTTTGGCGGGAAAACGAAAAAGATCACGTTACCGCATTATATTATTTTTCAAAACTTGTGTTATTTTCAGTGTTAGTGCATAAAATTCGTGGCATTTTATTCGTTAAGTGCTGGATTATAGGCATGAGTGTGGAAAAGTTGTCTAATGATGGTGAAACGTTTTTTTTTCGTTTTGTTTCCAAAACAGCATAGAAGCTTCCGGTAAAGTTGCCACCACTTTACTAGGAGTATGACTGGACTAGACTAGACTTGACTCTGACTTGACTTGATGACTTCGACTGTGACCTGACGTCACAACGACCATATTTACGTGAAATATCATTAACCTGATAAATTATCAATTACTTGACACTGGCTAAAGACACAAAAGTGTGGAGCCAAAAGAAAAAAAAAGATTAGAATGTCAACTTCACAGAAAATTTAGGTTAGGTAGGATACGAGAGGGCCGAGGAAAGCGTGAATTTGTTTAAAAACAAATATTTTATTTTTAAAACTATCCACTGAAAATATTGAAGAAATGCGTTTTACGATAAGTAAAGCAGGCTGTGGTAGCGAGAGAATTGGCCACTTAACTGGATTTTTTAAATCACCCAACGCAAACATTGAAACACCGGCCTTTGGTTTACTAACCCAAGTAAGTTACTTATTGTTGCGTTCTCTCATCACACATTTACACAAAACTCCTGGGATCAAAGTATTTAAGTAAGATTTTTCCAGTTCCTTCATGTTCATTTGATATTAACGCATTCGCCATGGCCTTGAGATTGAGTTTTCCTTTAGTCTTTTTTTGCATAACCAGATCCATACCTTCTAATATACCTTATAATCATCAAGAAGAGTCGAATTAAATTCTTACTTAGAGGGTTATATTAGTTTATTTCTTTATTGATTTATATACATATAAACACCCTTGTGTATACTAGAATTTTAACATTGATAGTAATCTATTTACATAATGTAAAATGCTAAATGGAATTAAAAAATAGTTAATTATATGAAATACATAAAAACCTTATGCAGTAAGCAGCAAATCATTCCAGTCTGGACTCAAGTCACCACATGTGGCCCCAACCTCAACTCATTGTGTCATTTCTACTTATTTTCCGTTAATATTTTATGTTGTAAGTGCCTCATTAGTGGTTAGGTATCAGCTATTCTAAAAGTGGATTTTGTACATTAAAAATGGCAATTTTTATTATAAAAAAAATATGCTCAATAAACTAAGTAATAATAAAACACTAAAGTCCATCCTCACTATGTTCATTGAGCACACATTAAAAATTATTTTTTCCCTTACAGGGAGGCAGTGTAGTGCATCTAACTGCAGAAGTACTAGCAAAAGTGTTCACAAATCCTCAACTACTATGGGTGCCATTATCAAACTCAATCCATCTAGAAAATGGTGCAAAAGCACAGGGTGAAGGCTTGGCTAAGTTTGCAGGCCTTCAAGAACATGTCACTTGTGTCACATTTAATGATATGAAAGAGAGTACACCAACAGGGCATATCGAATCTGATAAAATGCCCTTATGGACAAAACAGGGAAAGAAAATGATTTCAGCTGATCGGTAATTTACTTTACATTGCTTAATAATTAGGTCTGACTTAGTGTCAATGTAAGAAAAATAATAGTTTAGAAGGAGGCTGATAATGTTTATAACAACTTAACAAAATTACCTTTCAAATAAAATTAATTTGTTGTATTTTAAAGAAAATGTCATCAAATCTTGACTCCACACTATTTTCAGTATATAATTTTTATGATATAGAAAGATATTACATATAAGTGAGTTCATTGTCTCATTTTTTGTTTAACTTCCATTATATCCTGACTGACTGGCTTGACTGGCCAGATAGCTCAGTTGGTAGTAACACTGCTTTCTGAGCTGTAAGTTGTGGGTTTGATCCCCATCCAGGATAAACATTTGTGTGATGTACATCAATGTTTGTTCTGTGTTTGAGTGCTATTGTATGTATTCACAAACAAAAGTAGCTAATTATTGTATCAGTTATCTGGTTCCTGGTATCCTGGTTTAGATGGCACTGCTTATCCTACTGTACCCTTAATTCATATTTACTTTTTTTTAACTAGAAAATTGCTTTGAATAATTTTCAGATATATGGATGTAATGGAAATATTCAAACCAGACATAATTTTGGCGATTGCAGATAGCTGTACCACTCTTGGTGAAGGCGTCAAGAGGATCAGCAAATCTGTAGATAGAACTTGCAGCATGTTTGATAAGTGTGTCAATCGATATAAAGGTTCAAAGCAACTGCAAAATAGTGCTCTTATTGGTTTGTATTTACTATAATTTTTCTGCTCTTGATAAATTAGTAGAAATATTTAATGATTCAAAGAAATGATGCATAACATATCATATTCTTTACATCCATAATCTCTTTCCATAATCTTGCTGTAATTTTCAGGCGTCATAGTTGGTGCAACTGATCAGAAGAAGTGTATGAAATGTATACAACATATCCTCACAGAGAGAGAGCATCTCGCTGGATTTGCATTATCAGGAATTGCAGATGTGGAGGAATCCTACAAAGTATCAGCTGATAAACTTGGAGATATCTTTAAAAGGGTTGGGGTAAGGAATACATTAGCTTCTTCTATGGTTAATTTACAACCAACCTTGATGTTTTCAACAATAACCACACAACTGCCTGCTTACCATAAGCATACCAAAACACGGTGACTTAGTTCCAAATGCCACTCCATTGAGCACCAAAACTTTAATTACCTGTCAAGAAATGCTATATATAGCCCATATTGATTGCTACTTTCTTCAATTAAAACTACAAACTACAAAAAAGTAAAATTAAAGTGACTAAATAAATATAATCATTTTGATTTTAAGTAGTTTTCTGGACTCCACATAGATATTGTTATAATTTTCACCACACTTGATTAAAATATTTACTCATAAAATCAATTTAGCTCAATATTAATATATATATAATATTTCAGGATCAAATCCCTAAGGATCGAGTCCGCTTTGTTGAAGGCTGCTGGGACCCTGTGGTTATCATGGCTGCTATAGAACAAGGGTGGGACATTTTTGATGGCTCATACACAGTCAATCTAACAAATGCAGGCAAGGCGTTAGTAATGAATTTGGATGTCACTAAAAATATTGATCACATGTGCATATTGGATTTAAATGATGAAAGGTAAGTTTTAGTTAAATGTTGTAAAAACTAAAAAAAATAGTTCCACCTGATTTTAAACGACAATCATCATTATTATTAGTCTGCATACATACAGTCTGTACACAGCAGCAGCTGCTTGTTTCTTGCATCCAATGGTTCCCTGTGGTTCTAAATAGGGGGGTGATCATGAAACTTTGATTGCAATTCAACAGGAGAATTTTCCATACTAATAGTATGGAAAATTCTGCACATACACTGCATATTCACACTGTCAAATCCATACAAATTCTTGTTTCTGTCGGTTGCAATCGAGTTACTATACCAACTAGGCAACGAATGCAGCCGAAGGTGTAGCACGCAGGTTCATGAAGCACCTTTTCACTTTTGTCAAAGAACCAGGTTATATTAGCAAACAAGACCGCCGGAAGCAAATTTCAATGCTTTATATAAATTTGTACCTCATACTTTTCAGATATAAAGAAGACTTTAGACCGGTACTAGAAGGATGCGAATGTCTGACATGCAAGAAGCACACACGGGCATACATTCGTCATCTTTTGAATACGCGAGAAATGCTTTCTTCTGTTTTGTTAAGCATGTAAGTATTAAACTAGAGATTTTGTATTTTACTTTTTACCATTAACACATAGTAAATATTTCATTGGTGGGTCCAGTAATATAAATATATGTCATTGTAATGACTTAATGGCAATTTAAGTTTGTCTTTTATGATAACGTAATGTTTTGAATAAAAATATAATGTGTTGAAATGTAGAAGTGGATTTCAACCACTCTGTGACATTAGATGTCTTGTTTGCACTCAGGTTACTATTAGTAAACAATGTCAATGCTTTTATGCAGGTTAATACTGATTTAGTGATGAATATTTCACGTTTAAATATAGCTGTAATTTTTTTTTTTTGTTTTGCCTCCACTCTTTTGTGTATTTAGCCAGTGTCAAGTAATTGATAATATCTCAAGTTAATTAATATCATATAATGTGTCAAGTCAAGTCACAGTCCAAGTCATCAAGTTAAGTCATAGTCTAGTCTAGTCAAGTCATACTCCTAGTAAAGTGGTGGCAACTTTCCCAGAAGCTTCTATGGAGTTTTGGAAACGTTTCACCATCATTATACCACTTTCCCACACTCATGCCTGTAATTCAGCACTTAACGAATATAATGCCACCAATTTTATGCACTAACACTAAAAATAACACAAGTTTTGGAAAATAATACAATGCAGCGACGTGATCTTTTTCCCGCCAAAACTCCTAGCTGTAATTTATACTTAATATGCCAATTTTTTTGTCTGTGGTTTTTGTGGGTTAAATAGAGCTAAAAATATACCAGCAAACGATGGCAAGTGTTTTGATGCTTAAATGGTGTCGATTCTGTGTCGCATACTCTAAAGCTAAACGAAATTAATATATTTCCGTCTTTTTCATTTCCCCTTTATCAGAAGAGTACCGCCATACTTTAAGTTTACTTTAGTTTTAGAGAATGCGACACAAAATCGACACTAATGCCGCCATTATTACTAAGTTAATGAGACTTAGAAATGCTTGTCTTATTTAATACTTTCTTCAACTAATTTCAGACACAACCTTCACCATTTCGATCAGCTATTTCTGCACGCTCGTCGCCATATCGCCGCTGAAACCTTTACTACCTATAAAAATCACATCACAAACCAATTTGAACATTACACATCACGACTACAGAGTCAAATTCTAGTTAACGGCGGTGGACTTAAAATATCGGTAGGTGAAGAGGGAATTATCAAAGAAAAGAAGCCAGTGAAAAAGATTAAAGTGAGTAACGGAGACATTGTCCGTAATGTAGTCAATGGTAATTAAAACAATTGAAGGGTTGAGAGTAAAAAAGGTTTAACTGTCAACTTGATAGTTTCGAGAAAATTTACTTTAAACTTCAACGGCGTCATTTTAATGTAGAGTGCTTATAAGGTAATAGAAAAGGTTTATGTAAGTTTCCGTTCATGAAAATGTTTTAATTCTATTAAAATACTAAATATAGTACTAATTCATACAATTACTGTAAAAATATAATATAATAAAATAAATATAATAATGTTTTATGCTAAGCGAACTGTATTCCTGTGACAGATAAACCGTTTTGAGACTCAAAATCTCGAGATTTAAGCCTTATTTCGGTATTTTGAGATTGTATTATTGTAGATAATTTCACGCTGAATCCAACGACACCCTTAAGTCATTTTGTGAAGAAAATCAGTTAAATCCTTTTTGTTCTCACCCCTTCAATTGTAGTTGTGGATGTAAGTTTATGTGATAACTAGTTAGTAATTAGATTTCACCCTTTTGTATAAATATAATATTGCATTGCTCACACAGTTGAGGTGTTTAAGCTTATTGATAGTATATATTTCATGTTAATTACCTTAAATTAGACACGGTTACTATGGTGTATAAATCTTGATAGGGTTATTGATTAAATAAATCTTGTTTATACCAGCAGGTCAATTCACAAAATCCATCTGACCGTGGATTCGCAATTTACACTTTCTGTTTCCCTCATTTTGAACGTACATTAATGAGGTGGATATTATAGATGAAAGAGATGGATTGGTTACAATCAGAGCCTTCTATTTTGGTATGCAACTAAGTCTAGTAAATAAACTACATGGGAAGCAAGAACCGTATAAATTGAGAATATTTCTCATTGTTAAACGTTAGACAGATAGATAAATAGATCAACACTTTACAATAAGAAAAACTTACATAATAAACTAGTACTAGTACAATAGGCGGTCTTATCGCTTAGAGCGATCTCTTCCAGACAACCTTTGTCTATAAGAGTATCTCGCAACTCATGCTACCCATGCTGTAGCCGTTACTTAATCACAAACATTCAAATCAGACCGATCCAGTGAGTAAGAATTTTAATGCCACACAATCTTTAAGTGGCTGCAACTTAATTTATTATAGTAATCTAATAGCGATTACGCTTTTATTGTGTCATTTATTATTTACAAATAAAATCACGCCACTATTTATCGATAATGTCGATAAGATAGTATATACTTTCCAAATTAAATTTATCTAGTTGCAACACCTTTTAACAATAGTACTATATTTAATCTAATGTCTGTACGAAAATTTGCGAGAATTTTTACTGTATAATATTAAGATTTTTAGAGGTATTTTTAAATTCAACAGGGCCTCTTGGTGTTGCTTCGGCCCACCAATGCTTTCTAAATGTCTGGGCCAGACACAAGAATCTTAAAAATAAGATTTATAAGTGTAGTGAGATTATTTTTATCTAATAGGTACTAATACTAAGAATAATTAACCAAATATTTTGTTTTATATTATGTAAAGGTTATTGGAATTATTAAAATATTTCTACCTTTAGGAAATTAGATTTGAAAACAGGTATGAACTTTCTAAACAAGTTAGCTTGGAAATTACATTAACAAAAGTTTTGGACTCATAACCTCGATAATTAACGACAGACACAACAAAAATGACAATCTACTAAAAAGTTTTTATTCAGTTGAAACAAAAAAGTTAATTCGTCTCCGTTTAAATAGGTATTAGAGTTTTGGCGGGAAAGCGAAAAGGATTGCGTTACCGCATTGTATTATTTTCCTAAACTTGTGTTATTTTCAGTGTTAGTGCATAAAATTGGTGGCATTCTATTCGTTAAGTGCTGGATTACAGGCGTGAGTGTGGGAAAATGGTATAATGATGGTGAAACGTTTCTTTTCGTGTTGTTTCCAAAACTCCATAGAAGCTTCAAGTAAAGTTGCCACCACTTTACTAGGAGTATGACTTTGACTAGACTATGACTTGACTGACTTGACTTGATGACTTCGACTGTGACTTGATACAAATTTGCGTGAAATATCATTAACTCGATAAATTATCAATTACTTGACACTGGCTAAATACACAAAAGTGTGGAGCCAAAACATACAAAAAAATAAATAAATAGGTAATATGTCATTCGACGTGTTAAGTAGAGTGCCCTTAGTGAATAGTTATGAATGCAGACCATAAAATTAGTTTGCCAAGTAAAGTGATAAGAAGTTGTATATTCACTTGTGATAAGAAATTTTCAACCAAATAATATAATAATAAAGAAAAGCTCTAGTTTGGCTTCTTGATTTTGGTTTAGCTAGGTTTCCATGATAAGACCACAAATTGAACTTATAGCCAGTGAAATTGCAGGTGCTTCAAGACCCATTTTTATAGGTACTTATTAGGCTGTAGGCAGGCTCCATCAAATGTTCGCCTTGTTATTTAATTTATTGTATACTTACCTACCTTTTAATATATAATGATAATAGCTTTTAGTATATTTTATAAGTTAACTGATTAATTTAATTATCAGTTACATTTAGGCATTGTTTGTATATTTAGCACTAGGTAATTTAATTTTTTATGTACCTAAGTAATTTATTAATTTATTGAGGTGCGATTTCTCAATGGCTGGATAAATGTTATTCAATTAACTAATAATCTAACTAAAATAAAAGTACCATTTTTATTGCAGTGTTCATTATACAACATTTTTTTTCATCGTATTTTGTTTTATCCAATGAATAGCTTTTATCTGATTATTGAAAAACCGCGCCTTAGCATAATATAAATAACCGATGTGATACTGAGTACAAACAAGTTTACTTAAAATTAAATAACTTTTAATTTAGAATAAATTTAATAAATCAGTGGAAGGTGCAGGTGAAAATAATCATAGATCGCCGTTATCGCTGGAGTTTTCGGCTCCTAGTCGAATGTTGGCTTTTTCGCAATTAAACTATAGGTTTCTAATAGAAACGTTAGTTAGAGTAGTTTCCTCTCCGGGAGATCAGTATTTTTCCTAGTTCAATGGTGTCGATTTTGTGTCACATTCTCTAAAACTAAAGTAAACTTAAAGTATGGCGGTACTCTTCTGATAAAGGGGAAATGAAAAAGACAGAAATATGTTTATTTCGTTTAGCTTTAGAGTATGCGACACAGAATCAACACCAATATATGCATATAATCGTTAGGCTGCATTTGAAGCATGTAAGAGTACTATACTGTGTTATAGTTTGAAACATAATTATTATATCTGGGGGTCGATCACGAAAATAATTGCAATGCAACAGGAGATATTTCTATACTAACTATGCACATAAACTGAGTGAGTATTCAAACTGTCAAATCCATACAAATTTGTGTTTCTATTGGTTACAATCGAGTTACGTGATCGCCCAGCTGGTGACAGGTTTAACACTCACGGTGACAAACGCTGAGATATATAATGAAATAACTTTGCAATAAAAATTGTACATAGCACTTTGACTGTAACGTGCTTAACCTTAGCTGGCATGTGCGTTCACCTACCAGAAGAATGTTTTACCTTTCCGTAGGGTCACTTCCAATGGACGGAAGTCTGTCCGATACTTCTCTCCCGGTAAGGGTAAACCAAGGCCTGCACTCCAGGGTTTCCCTTGAACTAGTTACCTGAGCGATTTAAACGCTTACGCTGTAAACATCCGTAAAGACCAACCACGTTAGCACATTCAAAAAAGACATTTGCATAAAAACATTCCTCCATAGAATTCTGTAGCTTTAATTATTAAAACCGCTTACTGGGCGTCCATCTGCTTTAATATGGACAAAATACTATTAACCAAGTTCATTATTCTCGAAATGTATATACTTTGACTGGCCCAAAAGTTCAGTTTGTAGTAATCCTGCCGTCTGAACTGCAGGTTATGGGTTCGATTCCCACCCAGGACAAATGTTTGTTCTGTGTCTGGTATGTTATATTGTATTCTATGTATGTATTTACAAAAAAGGTATCTAAGTATTGTATCAGTTATCTGGTTGATCTGGTTACCATAGTACGAGCTTTGAATAGTTTGGGGCTAGATGGCGTGAAATGTCTACAAAAATGTATTTATTTAATTATTTATACTTAGTGTAAGTGCAGACAACAAAGCCGACACCTACTTTGATTTGTGGCCAATATCTTGTTATCAGATAGTCACCTTAAATCATTATTTAATTGATGATAGGGAGGAATGCGTGATGCGTGTGAATAAGTGATTAAAGAGGCCGTCGGTAAGCCTCATATAATTATATTGTTTTACTATGTTTGACTGGCCCGATAGCTCAGTTGGTAGTGACCCTGCCTTCTGAACTGCGGGTTGTGGGTTCGATTCCCACCCAGGACAAACATTTGTGTGATGAACATCGATGTTTGTTCTGTGTGTGGGTGTTATATTGTATTCTATGTATGTATTTACAAACAAAAAGTATCTAAGTATTGTATCAGTTATCTGGTTCCCATAGTACAAGCTTTGCTTAGTTTGGGGCTAGATGGCGTTGTGTGAGATGTCCACACATATTATTATTATTATTATTATTACTATCGATTCAGTTAGTAATGTATGCAATAATAGCAGTATGAGCACTATTGTAACGCCCATTATATTTTAAATGTACTAAATAGTATGGAAAGTTAACGGAGGGCGCTCCCTTTAGTTTTTTTTTTAGTTTGAAATACAACCCATATAGGCGTATATGGGTTGTATTTCTGCTTATTGTTTTACTAGCTAAGCTATTCTTGCGATCATAAACAATATTTTTGTGCATAATTAAAGCAATAAACTACAATATCACGTATATTGTAACTCTTGCTGTAGTATTCCGTACTTGTGTATTGTATCGCTATTGCTTAGTCATATGGGACACAACTAAACCAAATTAAAACAGGAACTAATGGAATTAATAAGTTATTAAAACTTGTAGCCATTGCTCGTGTAGTCTATCAATAAGATGTAAGTAGATACGATACTCAGCAGTAACGATAAATGGCAGCTGTGACAATCGATCGCGCTTACATTTAGAATCGCTTTTATTTTAGCATGACAATTGCGTGCCACACATGAGTGTCCATACTGCTATTATAGCGAGGACAATAAAACACTGATTTGAGGTTTTTTTTTCGAAGTAAAACTTCTTTACGCACGCTTGATTTGGGGGTAGAGAGAGAAAGAGTTACGTTTCGTATATGAGGGGCAAGAGAGATGGAGCTAAAGAAGTTTTACTTCAGTCGTGTGGTCTAAAGCACACTCGGTTTTTTTAGATGTAATCGTTTACTCGTGTTCTTATCACCAATCAAGATAAATAAATATGCATTTAATTAATGCGATAATGGTGTCGATTCTGTATCGCATACTCTAAAGCTAAACGAAATTAATATATTTCCGTCTTTTTCATTTCCCCCTTATCAGAAGAGTACCGCCATACTGTAAGTTTACTTTAGTTTTAGAGAGTGCGACGCAGAGTCGACACCAATGCTTACCTAAGAGTCGAATTTCCATCGATTATTTTGATATTAATGATAAACGAAAATTATAAAATACCTTTTACCTACTTTATTACTTACTTACGATACAGTGAACATTACAATAGAGTTAATTTAACTAAATTAAACGATTATTTCATAACTGCCTACAAATATGTTTTATTTATCTCTCTTCATTTTCTAATTATTATTTTTTTCATACAAAGATTTGATCATGTACCTATATGTACATGATACGATATTAATAGTTGAGGACCACATTTTGAAACTTATCTACAAGGTATTTGAAACTACTTACTGAAGTGAAACACACGCAAGTTGGCTGAACACTGACTTTATTGTCTATTAATTATTGAGGGTACCTGAAGTACCCTCGTAAATATTATATACTACATCTCTTCCCTTATATAAACAAAACAAATAAAAATATACAATCTAAACAGAACTAAGTACTAGGCAATTATTTAATATTTACTTTAGTATTTTTAAATCTATACTAACACTACGTTTTTAAAGTTACATACATCAAATATAACTAAACCTATTTTCTTTATCTTTTTTTTTTTAAGTATATATTAAGTTACAGAAAAATTTCTTAATAGTAAGTATTTATCTACATATAACAAACCAAAACTTTCTGATCGGACCTGATAATATAATAATAATTTCGGTATTTACTTTTCGGTGAATCATAATAACAAATTAGAAATAATGATACCGATTTAGTACTATAGGTATGAGGTGATACATACAAAAGACCTACTCTTCGTTTCTAGACCCAAAAAATAAATTTGACAACATTCGTGCTGTTCTTTCTCTTGACCTTGTTATGGGAACAGTTGGCGAAGATGAAATAGAATCATCTGAAACGCTTTCGTATGAGTAACCGTCATCGCGCTCTGTGGCTTCTGGTTGATGCTCTGCATGTGCACTCTGTTTTGGTGAATCCGCATTTTCAGATTTTTGCAGCACCTGTGAACCAGTCATGATCTGCTGCGGTTCTGTCTCAATTTTGGATCTACGCCTACGTGCACCTGCCATCAAGACCGAGTTACCATTGCCGCTTCGTCCCACAGCCATCGTAGTACGGCTTGCAACCTGCGCCGCGCTCTCTAAAGACGGCGTAGTTGACCGCAAAACCAACTGGCTGCGACTGCGTCGGTACAGGCCTCCATGCTCATCTTCCACCATATACGAACGCGGTTCCGGCGCACGAGCAACTATAGAAACCGGTTTTCTAGAGCCGTTACATATTAACGTCGCCTTATCTCCTGGAGACAATCGCTCTAAAGATCTGGCTGACCTGTCATAATGGCACTTTACCTTTTGCCTGTTAGTGATCAATGCTCGATAATTTCGCTCATTATCTACCTTCTCACTCAATAATTTAGAATTAACTGGCAATTTCGTATTCAATCGTCTACCCATTAAAATTTGAGCCGGCGAATCTAACCCATGTCGTGGCGTTGCCCTGTAATTTAGCAATCCCATATAGAAATCCTGTCCTGAGTCTACGCACTTTTTTAGTAAATTTTTAACCGTCTGAACAGTCCTTTCACTCTTCCCGTTCGATTGTGGGTAATGTGGAGATGACGTCACGTGTCGTACTTCCCATTCACGCATAAATTTTTTAAACTCATACGAGCCATAAGCGGGGCCATTATCGGTCACGAGTTCATTTGGAATACCATGTCGGGCGAACTGTTCTCGCATGAAGTTAATCACCTGCTTAGCGCTCATACTCGACAGTTCTCCTACTTCAACGTAATTAGAGAAGTAGTCAACTAAGATAACGTACCTTTTCTTCCTGTATTCGAATATGTCGGAGGCGAGTTTATGCCAGGGCAGCGCGGGCACGTCGTGCTGCAGCAGCGGCTGGCGGCGCGCGCGGGGCGCGAGCAGCGCGCACGCCGCGCACCCCCGCACCGCGCGCTCCACGTCCTCGCCCAGCCCCGGCCAGAACATTACTTCACGCGCGCGCCGCTTGCATCTCTCTATTCCCAGGTGTCCCTCGTGAACTCGTGCTACCATATTATCTCTTAAAGCACGTGGAATAAATACACGCTCACCTTTGAAGATCACGCCGTCAACGTAATGCAGCAATTCGCGATAAGGCCAAAATACGTTGACTTTTATGTTTACATCGCGCCTATTCTTAGGCCAGCCGCCCGTTATGTACTTAATTAATGATCTACTGTCGCTGTCAATCTCGGTTTCCTTTCTGATCGCCTCCAATTTTTGGTCACTAAAAGGTACATTTTCCAACATGAATCACGTTTGCACGTTCACCTCGTCGGTCACCCGCTCGTGCATAAAATCCTTCAGTGGTGCCCGTGACAACGTGTCTGCAATATACATGTACTTACCCGGTGTATAAATTACTTTAATATCAAATCCCTGCACTCTCATCATCATCCGTTGCAGCCGTGCTGGCACAGAAACTAGCGGTTTATTAAACAACGCTTCCAACGGCTTGTGGTCCGTCTGCACCGTGACGTCACATCTACCGTAAATGTACTGCCTAAATCGCTCGACTGCAAAAACGATAGCCAGCATCTCTTTCTCGATCTGTGCGTACCTTGTCTGAGTGTCGGTGAGCGTGAGCGAGGCGAACTCGACCGGGCGGCCGCCCTGCAGCAGCACGGCGCCCAGAGCCACGCTCGACGCGTCCACCGACACCACGACCGGCGTGCGCTCGCAGTACAGCGCCAGCACCGGCGCGCTCGCCAGCTTGCGCTTCAGCTCGTCCACCGCCGAGGAGTGTTGCTGATCCCACACCCACTCAGTGTCTTTTTTCAATAGCGATCGCAGAATATTCACACACCCTGAATAACTTTGTATGAATTTTGATAAGTAGTTTACCATACCCAAAAACCTCTCGAGCGATTTCTTATCGTTTGGGTATGGCATCTCCATAATGGCCTTTACCTTTGTGTCATCCGCTCGCATTCCGTTCGCATCAAACTTGTGCCCGAGGTATGTAATTTCCGACACACCGAACCTACATTTTTCACGGTTAAATTTTATTCCTATGTCCCGAGCGCGTTGCAGTAACCGTCGCAGCCTTTCATCGTGTTCGTCCTGATTACGTCCCCAAACGATGACGTCATCAATAAAAGATTCGACGCCTTCTAATTCCTCTAGGTGCTGCCTAAGTTTCGCATGAAAAACTTCAGGTGCACAATTGATACCATAAGGCAGGCGCAAGAACTGGTATCGCCCAAACGGTGTGCTGAACGTGCACAGGTCGGCGCTTGCATTATCTATTTTCAACATCCAAAAACCACAGCGCGCATCGAGTACACTAAATACCGTGGCCCCCCGCAACCGTGCTGCCAGCTCCGGCACGGTTGGAAGCGAGTACTGCGCGCGTCGCACTGCGCGGTTCAAAGGTCGAGGGTCTAAACAAACACGAATGCTGCCATCCTTCTTCGCGACTAATACTATTGCATTAACCCAGTCAGTCGGATGCGTGACCTTCCTTACTACACCTAAAGCTTCCATCCTACGTAATTCATTCATCAATTTACCTTTAAGTCCAAAAGAAATTTTTCTGGTAGGGCACACAACCGGCTGTACGCTTTTATCCACAACAATATGATATTCTCCTGGTAATGCCCCTAACCCTTCAAACAAATCATCGTACTCGTGAATATTAATTGTACCTACACAATTAATCAAACCTAATGAAATGGAACCTTCCAAACCAAGTACGTTCTGACAGTTTAAGTCCGCGACAACAAATTGTAACACGTAATGTTTGTTATTGAACATGAATGAAATGTTATCGGTACCTATTATCGGTAACCGGTTACCAGTAAAAGAAAGTACTCGTTTTGTAAACGGCATAAGGTTCTGAATAGATAAGCCCAAATTTAAATATTCACACTTAGAAATTACATTTAACATAGATCCAGTATCAATTTTTAGAAAAACATTCTTTCCGTTACAAGATATTTTTTCAGTCCATTCCTTACACGACTTACTCAGTTCTTTATCCTCGCTGATAATATTGACGTAGAACATTTCTCCGCAATCTTCTTCGTTTTCACTAATCGAAGAGCCAACGCTCAAGTTCAACACTTTACGGATTGCTTTCTTTTGATCACGCACTCGCGAAAAATGGCCTCTTCGATCACAAAGAAAACACAACGCGTTACGTGCCGGACACCGCTCGCCGCCGACGCAGCGGCCGTTGCCACAGGAGCGGCAGGGCGCTCGCGCCTGCCCGGCGCCGTCCGCAGCGCGAGCCAGCCCGCGCGGGGCTCCGCCGCCGCCTCGCCGTCCGCCTGCATGCCGCGAACCTCGCATGCCGCTCCCACTTTGTACCGCATTCACCTGCACGCTCTCTGATGCACTGCTAATACACTGACTTTCCTCCTTTGACATCTCCGCCGCCTGACAGGTTTGTATCGCTTTTGATAACGTCAATTCGTCCGTACGAAGTAGTCGATCTCTCACAGTATTGTTACTGATTCCGCAAACAATCTTATCTCGTAGTAAGCTCTCATTTGACTGGCCTGATAGCTCAGTTGGTAGTAACCCTGCCTTCTGAACTATGGGTTGTGGGTTCGATTCCCACCCAGGACAAACATTTGTGTGATTAACATAGGTGTTTGTTCTGTGTCTGGGTGTTATATTGTATTCTATGTATGTATTTACAAAAAAAAAAGGTATCTAAGTATTGTATCAGTTATCTGGTTCCCATAGTACAAGCTTTGCTTAGTTTGGGGCTAGATGGCGTTGTGTGAGATGTCCACACATATTATATTATATTATATTATTCAATTCGCCGAATTCACACTGTTGACTTAACACCCGCAGAGCTGTCACATATTGATCGATGTTTTCTCCTTGCTCCTGACTACGTGTGAAGAACTTATAACGCCGCACTGTGATATTCGGTTTCGCACCGAAATAAGAGTCAAATTTCTTCAAAAGGCAGTTGACGTCATCCTCATTTTCATTAGTATCAAAGGTGAAAGTAGTAAAAACCTCGTATCCCGCTGGTCCAATGAGGTTCACCAACAGACTAGCCTGCACTTCTTTAGGCTCTTTGCTCACTCCGGACGCCTTAACAAACACCTCGAATAGTTTCCGCCATTTGCGCCACGCCTCAGAACGCGCGGCTGGACCGCCATCGAGTGATAATTCCGCCGGAGGACGCGCGTGTTCCATAATTACTGATTAATTATGACGACACAATATTATTGTACAATAACTTTTTACGGATTCGAGCACTTTTACCGTTAGAAACGACAAAAATAATACACCGCTGCCACCATGAAGTGAAACACACGCAAGTTGGCTGAACACTGACTTTATTGTCTATTAATTATTGAGGGTACCTGAAGTACCCTCGTAAATATTATATACTACACTTACTGTACCTTGAAATTACTTAACTGCAGTCTCCAATCTCCATACAACGTAATCAATGGTTGAAATTCCTTCAAACCGCACGAAGCGTTTCGCTACTAACTTTATAGTGCGAACAGTTAATAAATGGAACAGCTTGCCGGCGTCCTTGTTTCCAGTTTTTTTATGTTAGTGAATGATGCGACGAGCCAGTCGTTCATCGTTCATCGTTAAGCGACACTGCCGCCCATAACAGAACACTGTCACTCGGAACTCCAAAATATAAAGTTTCGCGTTTCACTGCACTGCGCACATCATCCTGAGACATCAGCACAGTCTGGTAATAAGATTACTCGACTCGACAGATCATAAAGTCTCAATTACCCAGTAATTTCACTAGCTACAATGCCCTTCGAACCAAAACACAGTGGTGTTTACACGCTACTGCTTGGTGGCAGAATAGCTGGCAAAGCCATGGTACCTACCTAGACGAACTTTGAAGAAAAGTCCTACCACCTTGTAGAGCAGCGAATAACTCGACCTGACCGGACTGTATCTCGTGTGTTAGCCGTGTAATAGTTGTAGTTATGAGAGTACTACACGTCAGTTTCTATATTAGTACTTAGTACAGTTAACTGTAACCTGGGATTTTTCAAGTCTAGAGTGAACAGATATTTTCTAGGCAAGCATGCCCCATCTTAGACCACGTCATTGCTTAACATCAGGCGAAGCAGTTGGTTTGCGCCTATCACAATCTTCATTGATCGATCTTGTCTTCAGTACAGTTTTACGACAGAGCGTAGCTTATTGTTTAGATCGATAAAAAAATGTGTTTATTATTGTTACATTCAAGTTCCTAGTGATATAAGTGGTCTCCTAGCTGGTATAATGAAATTGTCTGCACGCAATAACTCGAGCATTTTATCACCTATTTTACTTTCATTGTAACTTAGATTTTACTTTGAGTCCGTTATTTTTATGTACAAAAAGTAAAAGGCCTTTTAAATGCAATGCAATGCAACGATATTTTTTGTCTCGGATCATAAAACTTTAATTCTCAAAATTACTGTTTGCAAAATTTCGACGAATAATTGAAGTTGGCCGATTTTCATCCTTATCCGTATGATATCGACTCTATGAATAATAAAAATTGGGAGAAGCCAGAGAGCTATGAAATACGGTTTCTTAGTTCCCGTAGTTCATTAAAATTGTTTTGTTTTATCCATCAAATAGGTACATCCATTTGTGTGGGGTGAATGGAAAAAAAGAAATAAGTTAACACCTTTTACATATATTTTACTGACAATATTTACACATTTTAGTGACCACACTTATTGAGCTAGGCGTACTGTATGAAATGTGCATCAAGTATCATTTAATGTAATCCAATTACATTGCAAATATTAATTAATTTATAGTTACGAGGATTTTGGCAGGATTTTGCTTGACAAAGTCATTCCAAAAAATTAGGCAATGACATATAAATAATCTTGTGGTCAAACTCAATCTGTACACAAAATATACATACAATGATCATTAAACTGTATTAACAAATATAACAATACGAATAAACATACCATGACGCAACAAACATGTTAAGTATAATATACTATGATGCAACCACCGAACTGTTATACGTACTATAGATTTTAGTAATAATTTGGCGATTTATTGTAAAATTTCACTACTATTGGCACATAAATAATCTTTAAATTTTATCCTAATTTCTCTAGTATTTCCAAATAAATAGTATTATCTAATAATCGATTGACATACACTGCGGATAAGATATTCCAGCCATTGTTGTATAAAAAAATATTAATAATCAATTATATAAATAAATAAGTACATGTCTCACTACAAAGTGTGAGCTAAATTTATAATTAATTGATGGAACATTATAAAGATTGATATTGATCTTAAATATTCACAAAGAACTTTTAGTTACAGAATCTTTGGGAGCCCTAACTAAAAGTGGAATAAGTATCAAAATTGTAAAACTCTATATAAATAATTATAATGCACCAGGCATTTTGCTCGTTACAGCAATTAAAATCTCTATTACTAATTCACAGTCTAATAAGAAATTAGCGACGTCCCTTTCCGACTACCGAATGTGATACCAATATATTACAAAAGCTTCAATAAGATCTCATAATCATAATAAATGAGCGTGATATGACAGCTTATGAAATTAATAACTTTTGAGATCCTTTCCGTCGCGAGGCAGCAAACAGAACTTTGTTCCAATTACTTTACACTTTTCACTTCACTAATGCTAACGTTTTTTAGAGTTCACTAATGTTAGCGTATGTCCCATCACTGGTTAGCACTATTTGCAAGTATCACATACGTCCGTCTTTTTCTTTTCACATTTAATGACATTATAGTGTATTTACTTCCCGATTGGGCATTATACGAACTCATTCGTGCCAGGTGTGTTGAGTGGTTCTTGGGCCTGGAAAAGAAGAATACATAATTATTTTACATGTCTTTAAAATCCTGCCAGTGGAAATACTATTAAAGCTCTAACAAATAAAAACGCAAAGTAACTCGAAATTAGTTTTTGTACATGTAACTTACCATTAATAGCCCTCGTAAGAAAATGCATGAAAAATAAATTTATTGGCAGTCAAATATCTATTCAAGCTAGCAGAAAAAAAATATTTACGCTATCAAAAGGGACTATTTACAGCATTGTACATACACCTACCATTTTATTAAAACTATAATTTGGCAACTATATTTTAATACTGATGCGGTAAAAATGTTGGCACGTATAAATTGCCTTAATAGTTAAATCTAAATGAAAATATTATGTCCTATAGATTCTTATATAATCACTAATAGATATAATCCTAAATACATCAAATTTAAAATGTCTTAGGCAGACCTTATCGATAGGTATCCTATTAATCTTGTAATTATTTTTGATATTTACATAATTTTTGGCCTTTATCGGGGTCTAATTTCAATTCATTGTACACGAGAAGTCGAAGTGATGTTTTAAAATATTTTATAGTAAAAATATATGAAAAATTAAATTCTAATTGTGATCAGTGAGTTCGAACACTGATGCATAATTGGCTCCTTTGTGGAGGGCAGTAGGTTGCCCCGAGGACTTATCTAAGGCTGTTTTGTATGTTGAGAGTACACTCCATAGCAGTAAGCGCTCTCACCTCTTCCCCCACCGTGCTCGGGTACAGCTTGCTGCCCGGTGCATATCCATTTTTCTCTAAAGCGAACTGATCTTCTGTCGTCTTGCGGTACACAGGGTTGTCGAAGTTCATCGAGGTCACGTTGCGATGAACGTAGTGCTTGTACATAACCACTGCGACCTGAAACAAGTAGTCATCATCAATTAAAACGTGAGATCCGAAATTGTATGCGATGGTTCCACTCGTGCGGTTGCGTAAGAAATAGAACCGAATCGATAGACATTAAGACAATTGACGCCTATTAGAACGGTTGTTGAGATGTAATAAAATGTAATTAGAAGAATACAGTGGAACTGTTTTATCAAATGATCAAATGGAATCTAGAGAGTTCGTTTACGTCATTGCCTTTATTTGTTAAAATGGACGACTGACTGTGCGATGACGTGTTGAAAACTATTTTGCTTAATTTTCAAGGTTCTTACTAAAGTAACGATATTTACTTCAAAGGATACCAAAGTATCAGAACATCAGACAGTCGTGAAAGTTGTTTTGAATAAACTGACAAAAATTTAAATAAGCTACCCGGAATATTATTAAATTCGAGAAAAACAGAACGTTCAAGCTACCGCTGCAGATCTGTGCTATAATATGATGTACCAACTTGTCAGTGACGAGAAGAGCCAATCAAATTTTTAAGGTAATGCTGCCATGATACATACATTGCAATGGAAAAGATATTTCAGTGTCGTTGCAAGTTGAAGAGCTAGAACTTAAATTGTAATTGAACTAGAATTTCTAAATACTTACCAGTCCAGCCAATATTATAATTCCTGAGATTACTGCTATCACAATGCCCGCAACAACGCCCGCATCGCGCCCGCTGTTTGAAATTCCCGTTCCAGCTTTCGTCGTTTCCAGTACACCTGTAATGAAATAAAACATTTATTAGTATTTACTATACCCTCCGGTTTAGTAGTTGACTTCTGCAATGCCGCAAGTAACAATGATAATCGCGAACATTCGAATTCATCGTCATTCCACAAAATGAAAATGCGGAACTAGGACATAATTATTATAATCAACTAGATATTGCAGAAGCCAAATAGAGAAAAAATATTAGTTGATATGTTATCCACTCCATAAAACGTGAAACAGGAATCCTCCACCATAGGACAAAGCGCGACAACGATGCTGTGAAAGTGTTAGAGTTAGACGATAAAGCTGAAATGTAGAATAATGACTACTTTTACAGTAGTGTCTTTACACTTATTTGTGATCGAAGAACCTGCTCCAGTGACAATGCTATTAAAGCAATATTTTCTTTCCCTGCGGTCGTAGCAATTTCGCAGAAAGAAACAATAGGCTGTATGTATGCCTATTTTGCTTTGTTAGAGTACGCACAAATATCACCTCTGACTCTGACCAACGCTGTGCGATATTTGTATCGTTTGTAAGTTCAATGCCAAATATCAGCAATTATTGACAATACCTGTGACTACAATTGCTACACTCAAAAGAATCATGATTATTATAGGAAGGTAGTTGATGTTTTGAGTCTTCTATTGTAACATGTAGATACTATTTATTACACAAGAATACCGGATCGATCTAGACTAGACATTCTATTTCAAGACAGTTAGTGTCAATGAAACGTGCCAACTAAATTATGTTTAACTGAAATATCCTAACCAGTCAGTCTGTTGCTTTGATTTAATTACGTGTACCTGCCGTGACGGTGAGGTATTGAAAAGCAAAATAAAGGAACAGGAAAGGAAGGTATTTCAAACAAAGCACCCCTCAAAGGCCTTGAGCCATTTAAATTAAAATGAATGAGCCTAATTACTATTTGTTCAAAGTTGAATCTCGTTTTCAGGCTTTCATACGGACCATCAAAGCGTAAAATGACACTTGTTATAATAATTAACGTGCCACATGAAACGAACGCCAGACAATCATTCCGCAAGTTTATTCGATGTATCTAATTTATTAATGAATGCAAAGTTTTGTAACTTAGAATTTTTATTCCGTTCCTATTTACAATCTATACGGATACCTGTTAGCCGTGAAAAATCATGCGTTTAGGTTTATTAGTATCATTCTTAATTAAAAGCTGTATCATGCACCCAGTTCAGAATGAATCTGTGTGTCTTCCCAATATTACAAATATAAGTTGACGTTAATTATATAAATAAATAGTTTTAAATACTTTACCATTAGCATTTAAGTTTTTCAGCGGACCAGAATATTGGAAGAAATTATAAAATTTATAATGAAATTCTTTGACAGGCTCCTCAGTGGTGTCAGGTATTCTTTCAAGGCCCTTTTGGAAGAGATCGACAAATCCTTGGTTTCTTCTGCTCATAGCTTTCTGATCAGTTTCCCAATAAGCCTTCGCTGGCTCGACTTCAGGATCTATTACCGTTGACGATTCTGGTTCTTCTATCGGTTCCGCTTCCTCAGTCGTATCCTCACTTTTTAGAAGTTCGCGTCCCCACTTCAAGAGAAGGCGGAACCCTTCTCTTTTTAAATTCACCATATGGGTCAAGCTGCCCGGTTAATCAATCGCATTCAATATAATTATGCACTGGATATATTACTAGGTGTTTGACATGCCCTGAAAATCAGTCAACGGATCCCAAATTGAAGACACACAGATATATTTTTTGAACATTCACAGTAAGCTGTTAGTTTGACAGTAATGAGGCTAATGGGTGTTAATGATGTCTTTATACCCTCAACCGGAATAATCATAGATGAAATTTTTATCTTATCTATCGATATGATTACAATGATTCACCCCCATTCATGTGTAAGGCGTTTTATCCAACCTGCGGCGCTGCATTTAACTTTATTATAAACATCTTGCATGAATAGTCTGTTTAAAATACCTTCAACTCAATACATAAAATACCACATTCACTTTTATCAACCGGTTAAGTTAAAGTTAAACCACAACGCCACAGTTTTGATAAATGAAAAATCAGGAAATAATCAAGGACGGAAGAACGGGTTCAACAAAAATGGGATGGATTGCAAAAATACTCACTAGTATTGGGTTTTTCTTCAACATTAGTTGAATTTGAACGATGAATTGGTTTAAGCACCGCCACTGGTTGTTCTATTGCATCTGTAGATTTTATTTAAAATAAACTTGTAGTTATGATGTTACAAATCCAAATGTAAATAATTGTTGTTTTTCGGTTATGTTTGCTTTGGTTTGTGTTCACTGTGGTTAGAGCTAGTTTTGCTCCGTACACGCGCGACTGAGGCAATGCCACGATGCGAAATGTGGTGCAGGAATGCCGATGCCGGCCGCGCGCCATACCTCCGCCGCTGGTGACGTCTCGCCGTTCATTTAGTCAATTTAACCATTAGCTATCCGCCGAGCGCTCGTTATAGACGGTTATTTCTAACCGATACTTTGAACGCTCGGGCTATTTAAACCTCTGCACTATCTTCCTTAATAAAACGAATGTTTTGTGATTTTACAGGCTTTATTAATATATTTCACCTATGTATTTACGTAGGTCTAGGTGACACATATAATATGTACCGGTTCGTAATTATCTTAAGATTATTTTACGATAAAAACGTTTTCAAGAGAATTTTTTAGTTATCTTACATTATTGAATAAAATCCTATGGTCTATCAAGAGTTATATAAAAAGTGACATATTGAATAATATCATGTTTAGCATTTTAACAGACTTGAAACCAAAAGAAGACGCTTCTCTATTCGTCTGTATTTTTCTCCAGATACATATCGGTTAAATGGTGAAACCGGTCATACTAGAGAAGCGTGCCGGATCGCGCTTGTAGTCACTATACAAAAAGGTGGCGTGATGTGGTGACGTCACGTCGCCTTACCCACCAGCTGTTGTTCTATTGGTCGCACGGTGTTTTCATCATAACGAAAGTAACTGGGGCCGCTCGGTGCTTAGGCAGTGCACGCATGAGGTCATTCAATCCAAATCCAATACTAGCCGCCCATGTCATCAATGACTTCACCATAGATCCGATAATAGTTCACTACACGTAAATCGCATATTAAGTAGGTAAATAAATAGCAGATACGATACGCACCCACATTCAAACGTCGTGAATATAAATAGAATAGTGGAGTAGTCCGTCTACTTTATCAGTTGACATTGCAATTATGCGCTAATAGTGCACTAGTAAGGTAGACAATATTGCACCCACACTTGCAATGCTGTCTGTCGTAATTCTAAATAGTATTTAATTGTAATCAGGAATCGTATACTTTATGCAGACACATTTATCAATTAAAATATTTTTTAAACACTGCGTCTGCAAACTTATATTATAACGTAAACAATGACTAATATTGTAGTAACTAGTAATTTGCTGATACCTATGAAGAAGATAAGCAGCGGAGGCGTGGTATATTCCTATCGGAGTATTTTGCTCGGTAATGGATAGCAGTATCACAAGGCTGTACGAAAATTTAGGTGCGATAAAAACATCGCACGATTTGGCGTCATCGCATGACGTGGAGTTTTGCTGATTCAACATCGGTATTGAAATGATCATCTTGGTTCTTTGGAACTGTTACCTGTGGTCGTGTATTTTAAACTTGTTTGCGGAAATTTGTCATCTGTATGCTCTGATGTACCTAGGATAGATTTTCTCTGAAATTTCGGAACCCGTCCAAAATAGTTTCTGACTCAATTCGTCTCCTGATCTCTCTTCGGATAGTTATGTTCCGAAATTCTCTATAATATATATAATAAATAGGTACACATAACCTCACCGACAGTATAATTTTGCGTACCTACATCGATTAACAACAACAACACTAAAATGATAATAAACAAAACAATAAACACATTTACTATACTTATTTTATGTAAGTGGATATCTACATATTTTGATGTCTTTCTTGAGTGTTATGGGACCATGGTGCTCGTAGTTTCTAGGCAAAGGAAATCCTAGTTAGGGATCTATGGATGTAGCCTTGGGCGTTCACTATTATTATTAAAACCTTCATTCAAGACTTTTGACGTTGATAACAAAATAAAATTACTTGGTGGTCGGACGGTCAGCGGGCGGCGTCTACATTTTTCCGAGAGATGGCCGTTCTCGGAAATTTGGTATTAAGAAATATAAGGACTTATAGTATAAGGTATATAAGGCCTTATAAACCCAGGCGGCACTGGCTATTGTGCTAACGGAAATAAAATATACTCAAGAGAAACAGAGCAAAAAATAAACTTGGCCTTGAGTTGCTGGCACAAAACTCTTCTTTATTTTTGCCACGGAACTTATTATTTCGGGATCGACAAGTAATTATGTAAACCATCAGTTTCAATTTTCAGATGAACCATGGATGAAACACATGACAGCTTCTACCTTATCTCAATTTCGGTTAGGTACCTTACCTACGGTAATTATTATTTATTTTATTTTATTTATTACTGAATAGGCCCGCATTTAACCGTGGTATTACCTGATGGAAAGTGACGACGCGGTCTATGATGGTACATGCTTACCTTTGTCTGATAGATTAGGGAAATTATACATTAAAGCGCCAATTTATATTTGAGCTAAAAGATGTAACTACTATTTACGTATAACGAAACGAATTAAAAATTAAATTAAAATAAAGAGAATTAAATAAAAAGAACTATTAAATTATAGAGAATACTCAGTATAATAAAGCTTTGAATAACCTTGCTTTAAACTTGCAGGTAGATGTATGATAAACTATGTGTGTTGTGTTAATATCGATGGGTCTGATTTATTAAAAAGGCATTATGTAAATAGTAACTATGGTGCCTTTAGTAAACATTAAGTACCTATTTATTAGTTATTCCTGTATTATGTCATTATGTAGTACCGTCTAAAATGAATAGCTTCTTGTCCACGGAATTTATTGCTTCCTATTCGAGGACCTCGAAATAACGAAATTATAAAATAACGTATTATAATTAAAGATGACCAGTTTATATACCAAGTTATATATAAATAACTCTATAAAGTTAATTAAACAAATCTTTATTTTTCCTTCCTACTGTTTTACAATTTAAAGGCAAAATAACAAACTGAATATTTGTTTGTTAAGTAGATACCTAAATGGAGGTAAACAATTTTAGTAGTTTCCCGTCATAGAAATAAAGCGTAATTCCTCTAAGTTTCCTTTTATCAAATTTTAATTAATGAGTATTATTGAGTAGGTGTTTGTACCTTAGATATATAATATCGTAAAGCATTGTCCTGTTATGTATTCAAAATATTTATGTATCATAAATTACATCATCATCAGCCGGAAGGTAAATTCACTACTGAATGTATCCTAGAGTGATGAGCCTCCCTTGAGTGCAACTTTGACCGGGTACTTGCCTCTTGCATCCATCGGCTCATCGCGGACTTATAATGATACCTAACGAGTTTCTGCCCGCAGCTTCGCCCGCGGCGTGGCCTATGGGGAATATAATTCAACCACCCATTTCACCCTCTTAAGGGTAGAATTTCGAAAAATCCTGTCTTAGCGGATGCCTACGTCATAACATCTACCTGCATGCCAAATTTCAACCCGATCCGTCCAGTGGTTTGGGCTGTGCATTGATAGATCACTATATCAGTCAGTCAGTCAGTCACCTTTGAGTTATATATATTAGATAGAAGATAGAAAGATAAGGATAAGTTTGAATGATATGTTTGTTTATGTATTTATCTAATTCCCTTTTTAGACTATTACTAGTTTATTAGCATTTCCTCTCATCCTCAGATATTAAAGCTAGAAAATTGCTCAAAACTCAGAAACAACTTCAGACGGGTACCTACTTAAAATTAATGACACTTTTTTAGTTAAATTAGTCCGAAACCGTATGTAGTACTGACGGTTGCAACAAAATGTAAACATCGGCATCGGCATTTTCCCGGGCGTGTTCAAGAGAAGAGTGAATAGGTATTTACTTGGCTAGCATGCGACACCTTCGATCGCATCGTCACTTCCCATCAGGTGAGAGCGTGGTCAAATGCTAGACAAGTTTGAAGTAAAAAAAAAAAAAAAAATCGGCTAATAGTTTAAACGAAAATATGGGCTCCGATATGTTTATTTGAATTTATTTGAGTGTATATTACTTACATTCTATAAATTTTAGTCTACCATTATCAAAAATCAGACCGTATTGCATTATGCAATCGATTGTACCCACAATCTACTTGCGTGGTACAAGTGCCTGATTACGAATCGGTTCAGTTAAATGATTCCAATGACAGTAAATGTTTTCTTTATTGATTCGTCCCATCGTACATTAATGGTATCAAGAATGTGCTCCTTGTATAATGTACCTATTACATTTACAACCGACTTTAAAAAAGGAACATCTCAATTCTGTAGAGGAGGCTCATGTTCGGCAGTGGACGTATTCAGGCGGTCGATATATCTTCTTATAATATTTATGGCAAATATTTTAGATACGCTCTTGACATTGATTAGTACAACGCGGTCTTTAATTTGTCAACTGATATCAATTGACCTCAAAAACCCGTGATTAGGTTATAGCGGATTTTTTAAGAGTTTCCTTTTATCTTAGCACAATCGTCCATTGCTGTGATATAACGTTGATGTCTCGAGGACATTTTTATTATCACTGAGTAACTGGTTCTAACAAAAAAGCGCATTATGCTATAATTATGTCCATTGGTACAAAAATCACACTAATATTATAAAGGCGAAAGTTTGTATGTGTGTTTGTGTGTGTATATTTGTTACTCCTTCACGCTCAAACGGTTGAATGGATTTGAATGAAATTCGGTACCAAGATAGCGTATACCCTGGATTAACATATAGGCTACATTTTATCCCGGAAAAGTGAAATTTTACCGTGGGATGAGCAAATAATTAAAATACTTTTTATCCGCGGATGAAACCACGGGGCGCAACTAGTGTAATATGAATTATACATAAGCATAAATGTTAGATATTATAGTATAAGAAACCTCTGATTATAATATTGACTTCTGTATCATTCATATTTATCTACAGCTTACTTAATCTAAATAAGGCTGCGATTTGCTAAATCTGTTGTGATTATTACAATTTTATAAGCTCTTATTCACGCAATCAAAAGTTAATACGTACTCTAAAAGAATTAAGATAAGTAACAAATAAATATTAATGTAATTTATTGAATTTAGGGTATAGGTAATTTATCGATGACAGGCTCTGTGGTGTGGTGGTTGAGCCGGTCAGCTCATAACCCGGAGGCGGCGGGTTTGATTCCCGCGACAGGACAAGTATAAGCACAGAAAAAAGCGCAAATACTCGTTCTATATCTGGGTGTAGTGGGACCATAGTCCTCGTAGTTCCTGGGTCCCTAGACACAGGGAATCCTAGTCAAGGTTCAGGATCTATTTATGTGATTGGTGGGCATTATTATTATTTACTACGATTATTTATATGAAATACTTTATATTGCCTCGTGGACAACCAGCTATTTTGTTTATATCAGTTGACTAAGTAAAAAATGGTAAAAAAAATAAATGGAATTGTGGTTTCCCTTGTTGTAAGTAATAAAGGCATTTTTCTTAATTGCCTCGGTCAGATGAATATCAGCATTATTACTGGATGACTAAAACTTGACGGCCAAAAACGACTTGTCCAATTATAAAACAAATTACGTTATCATTGGTTCTCTTCACTTCATATCCTATTTATATAATGAATTCATTCATTATTGCACCAAGATGATGACACAGTAGGTACCTAAGGCATAGTTAAATTTAGACTCACAGCTAAATCTGTGGCATAGTGACTCGATAATATCAATATAATTAAGGTTTGTAGTTCAACCCTCCAGGAAATGAGCCTGTTTGTTGATCTTGCAAAGCGTAAAATACGACAATAGTAGATTGAAAAATGACCCATTGGTCATTTTAGCCACTTGTATAACAAAACTAGCTTGTAGTTGTAGCTTGTAGCTTGTGTCGCTAAAGCTCTTAGTTTACTCCCGAACTTTAGCGAGAAAAAAATTTAAACGCTGCGGCAATTTATTGCAGTGTTAGTAAAGGTCCGAAATTTAATAAAAGTATAACCTCTAAAAGTCAATAAAAAATATTATTATTACTATCTTAGTCATTCGTATTATCAATAGTAACAGCATATAATTATCAATTCAAAAGAATTTTTATACTTGATATATATTACCTACTCATTATTGTATATAATAACAAATTAATTATGTTCCATTTAGCTGGTTCTTAATAACATTTCTATTTTGTTTTAATATTTGACTCGATACGTGCATAATTATTACGTCATTATCTTTCAATCGAAGCTTTTGTTTCACAGTTTACCTGTTGTCTGTTATATATATCTACGTGTATAGGCATACACAATATGTACCTAGCTACCTCTGTATCTGTATTTAGTACTAAACCAGAAATTGTTGATGTAAAACTCTGTAAACGATTCATAAGTACTTAAAAATACTCGGTAAGTATTTAATTAACATCTCCACTAAACTACCATGACACTGTAACACAAGTCATGTTGGGTTTTTTGTGGATGCTCCTTTTGCTTGATAGAGTTAGATCTGTTCCAAAGCGAGCGAACTATAATTATAAACTTGGCCTTTCCTCAGCCAACGTAATCCACTTTGCTTTACCCGTCTTTAGTTATCGATTTGTTACATTTAAACAAAACTAGATCGATTTATCACCTCCGAAACACTCTGCGTACTAAATTTCATGTAAATCGTTGGAGCAGTTTCCGAGACTCAGAATATATATATACACAAGAATTGCTCGTTTAAAGGTATAAGATTACAATGGTTCATTTCCACCTATGCAGTAACACAGATAATAGTGTAATTAAAAAAAAAAAAACATTTTTCAGTAAAAATTACGCGATTTTGCTTGGACTCTTCAACATCCATAAATCGAGGTAGAGCTGCAATTATTGATCCAAACATCATAAATATTCAAATTGACTTGACAGTGAAAACAAAAGAAATAGTACTTACTATCCTCGACGCACATCTGATTGTCAGGTAACAAGCGCAATCCGTTAGGGCAGGCGCAGGAAACACGAGGTGATTGCGCGCCGATCCTAGGCGCCGGGAGGCAGAGATGCGAGCAGTGGCCGTTGACTGCAGCGCAGTGGTTCACACCGTCAGGTTGCCGGTACGGGTGGTACACGTGAATCACCATGGGGTTTTGGAGCTGTAGGAATAAGATAGCTAATTGGGAAGCTTTCTGGTACATACTGATCGAGAATTTAATATGAACATTTAAAAAGTTTCTTGACTCTTTGCGAACACTTAGTTTTTAATGATTTTGTGGTGTTTCAATTAAGAGCTTATCGATATATCGTCTCAGTGACATTTAAAGTATTTCGATTAAATACTTCTTGGGTGACGCGATGCAATACGTGCAAACTTATCTCCATTAAGCATGCTAATTATTTAACGTGATTTTCCAGTAATTATCTAACATATGCGACAGTAAAAACAGATCATCTACGCCTACATCATTAATAATACTGTAGCACATTATCTAGGGACAAAAACTGACATGTTTACGCCTGTATTACGCAAGAGGAAACCGACCTGCGCAAATTTACAAGATACCTAAAGGCCTTGTGAATTTAGGTACGCATGTTGTAAAATTTTAAACATCAATAAGTATTTTCTAAACGACATTTTTTTATTACTCAACCGTCACAATTGACGTCATTTTTATGAACTTAAATCGTCTTTAGTCGTTATAAAGCATGAGTTTCAAGACGTGCAGTGTTTTTATAATCTTGCGACCTGAGTTCGAATCCTGCAATGAGCTAAATGTTTCCGCTAGTATTACTAGTTATTCGATGAAGGAAGAAATCATGATTAATGGCTAAAGAATTATAAGATCATCATCATTATCATCAGAATGAACACATCCACTGCTAAACATAGGCATCCCCCGTTGAGCGCCACTTTTAGCCGCTGCTTAACTCTTGCGTCCAGCGGCGGTGCGAAGCCAGACGGGTAGCAATTAATATTCTGTCAACACAGTTTATTGGCGTCATCTTCACATCTTCTTAGAAAAAAGGCTCACTGTTGAATTTTATAATGCAATTACTTTAATATATATAATATTATTTACTTTTACATGCAGCCTAATATCACAACACGGATATCAAGACCTTCTAAGAAAGCTCTGCGTTTCTGCGAGTATCTCAGGTATCTACAACTAAGTGCCATGTAAAGAGAGCAGCAATTGAAGATCAAATCTAACGGAATTGGGACCACTCATAAAAATAAAGTAAGTAAACTCACAGTATGCGTAGAAGTAATAGCCTCGATGTCTTTTCCGTTGAACTTGTTAGCGCGATATACGGCGGTCTTGTCCCAATCCGTCCAGTAGACCCAATCCTCGAATGTCGTGATGGAGAATGGATGGCGGAGTACATCGGTGGAGTAAAGCACCACTCGGCGAGCGGAGCCGTCGTAGTTGCAAGACGATATCGTGTTCATTTTTGCATCAACCTGGTAAATGTAAGCTACCATAATTTCGTACATAAAAATCACAAATTTTTCACAAATATTTCAACCTTCTCTTCGTGTGCCAGCTGCGCGATTACGTATCTCGATTTCAAGCAATAGAATCAAACATTTGTATGGATATGACAGTTTGACTACGCAGTTTATGTGCATAGTTAGTATGGAAATTTCTCCAGTTGCATTGCATTCAAAGTTTCGTGACCCCCCTGATATCTGCTTTCTGTATTTCATATTGTTTCTTTTAGATGCGAAAAGAAGTCCTCTTCACTTCACTCGAGTCGTGTTTCCTTAATATTGTTTTTCCTTAATAACGTCTTTCCTTCATTTTGTTTTGACCCAATACATGTAACGGGGGTGTGGTTTTAAAATCCGTGTATAATAAATAAACATTCAATAAACAGGTTGCGGTAACGTAAACATAAAATTTACATCTAAAAGACAACTTAATGTGTACCCGAATTTCAGCCCTTCTTTAACAAAAAGAACTCCAGAAATTACTAGACAATTAGATGGATACCAATATGGCTGTATTGTGTTCAGTCTATGAACATGTTAACTTTGTTAACTGAACGTAAATTGATAAAGGTATGCGCATGCGCAAAAGCTGCTGCTTGTTCAAAGATTGCTAAAAATATTAGTAAGTACTTCATATTTTTCCATTAATTGCCATTGATACTGTGAACATTGACGTATTATTTACGAAAAATAGTTGGTTGGTTTTTCCTTTTGTTTCAGGCAGCTTCTTTTGTATAATTAAAATAAAATGACAAACAAGCAAACATTTAACAGTGCGATTTATGTTATTATTATTATTTATATCATTTATCTATTTACGTCTGCACCAAAGTCTTTTAAAATACATCTTAGCTAAGCAACACTTTCCCAGGGTTCTCGTACGTTTTATTCGAATGTGCACATCAAATACTGAACGCTCATTGATTCCTTGTTGATCGGCTGTCAGTTCAGCCAATGAGCATACAGTGTTTGGTGTTGATTTGCCATGACTTTGACAAACGTACGAGAAGCCGGGAGCTAGAGAGATAAGTGCAGACTTAGGAGCTGTCAAAGTTTAGTGCGACGGGCATTAGCCCCAAAAAAAAAACTAAAGAAAGCTTATACCAGAAAACTGATATAACTTTGGTATTTAAGGATACGTATTTGTTTTTAAATAAGGTTTATAATAAATAGTACCTATTAAAAATTGTCTTTTTTTCAGATATGGATCCGTTGACGTCTGTAGATCAAACGTAATCGATATTATATGAAACAAAGTTGATCGTACCGGTTTGAACTCAACGCATTCAATCGATCAATCAAATTAGTAGGTACTGATTACTTACTGAGGTTTTAAAAGCATGTTTCGATTGATGATAGGTATCTAATTGATCTTACGTGTCATGATTAAATTACTTTGATAGATATCTGCCACGTGGGAATAGAGCAACAAACTTGTTAAATATGTATTGAAAATTACCAAAGAGTTTATAGATTTCTTTGAAACAACCTCTCGGTATCAATTCCAAGCAAATAAGGATTCTTGAAATTCTTGAAAAGTAATGGATTTTTTAATTAAAACTGTAATTGTAGCTTTTCTTCTCCTTACAAATTTATGATCTAGATTAAATAGACCTAGATTAAATCGTTCAAAAAGTCCTACCACGACGGCTTCGTTTATACTCTTTGGTGTCCTACCACCATTAAATTACTTTTTTATCGTATGAACTATAGACTATAATGGAAATTAATCGTTCTCACATCAACTAAATCACGAATTGTCCGTTGAGTGACTGAACTTAACTGATTAGTGCAGAGGAAGTTAGAGCGTAAGTCTGACTTAGCTTAAGTGTTGCTAAGCTAAGTCGTATATCCAACTAAATAATCTTACCCAGTAAACGCGTTTCCTCACAAGATCAAGTGTGAGACCGTTGGGCCACTTGACATCGTACGAGACGATGGTCTGCCGGTGCGAACCGTCCATGCCAGAGCGCTCGATCTTCGGCGTTTGACCCCAGTCAGTCCAGTACATCCATCTGTAAAACAGATACATTCACTTACAGACATAAGTACAAATTATTAATAACACAAAATATAACTATACTGATGGACTGTGGAGAAGAGATGATAGTTAGCTTGGTGGTAAGGCATTTGCTGGTGCTCGTCCAGTTATCCTACCACTCTCAAGTTAAGGATGTTTCTGCCATATCATAACTTCATAAGTGACTTGTATTAGCTAGCTAGGATGTTCCGGACGTACTAACCATGATGTACATTTTAGTTTAAAACTATCGTGTATAAGGCATATTTTGTAAGATAAATAACGTCTTAACTCAGGTCAATTAAAATCGAAATGACTCCGACCAAGTTTCAGATATATTTCCTATATCCTTCTTCTGGGAGCCAGCAAGCCGCGGCGGCCGTTATTTATCTTACTAAATAATGTGCATTGATGTTCGACACGAAAATTTTTTTATGTAGTGACCATTTTTTCCAAAATAGCATCATTAATTTATGAAGAGACTTCAAAAAATTATATTAATTTAATTTGGCACCTCAGTTCACCGTCATAATATACAAACAGACGTGGGAAATTCTTTTTTATTTATTAGTTTCTGATTGGTCCCATAGAAACTTCATAAAAATCGGTTTAGTAGTTTTGTTTGTTTGTTAATCAAAATAACTGGAAAAAATATATGAAATGAATCTTCCAAGTATTTTTAAATATTAAATTTACTCGATTGAGGTCGTTTAGCCCCTTTTTTCAAAAGAGAAAATTATACAACAAAATTACTTGTTCTAGTAATGGTTAACTTCCAGTATCATCAAAATAATAAAAAAAAACATTCACCCGTCTAAAGGATTCAACGCAATCGCTCTCGGTTCCTCCAGTCTATCCCTTATAAGAATCTTCCTCATGTTTCCTTGCAGGTCTGACAGCTCTATGTGGTTCTTCCCGGTGTCGGTCCAGTACAGGTGGTTGTATATCCAGTCCACCGCTAATCCATCGGAAGTGATAAGCTGGTCGCCGATGACAACGGTACGCTGCGTGCCTTCGTCTATCGGTGCCCTGGATACAGATATAAGATAAATTTATACGAGTCCAAAGTAAATTTTCCATTGAGTATTCGAATTCCATAATTTTGGTACGCATTGAGAGCAACTATGATGGACGTAAAAACAAAGAACGTTTTTCATTTGTTTTTAAATCGTATACCTACTACTAATTTTATAACATTAAAATATGTGTGGACATTTCACACAGAGCCATCTAGCTCCAAACTAAGCAAAGCTGGTATGGAAACCAGATAACTGACAGAATTCTTACTTACTTTTTGTTTGTAAATACATACTTAGAATGCTATATAACATACAATACATAACACGGAATAAACATCGAACTACGTCACACAATTTTTTGTCCTGGATATGAATCGAACCCAAGACCTTCAGTTCAAAAGGCAGAGCTACTACCAACTGCGCTGTGAGGTCAGTCAAATTCATGCAGTCAGATCAATATTGACCTTATGCTCTTAACGAATACTGTCAGTTCCTGCCTTCGCGTGTAAGCAAATATCTAGTCCTGATAATAAAATAACCATTTTCACAATTACGATATTTTTAATAATACATGCGATTAACAAAAGAATATCAAGTTTTGTAGAAAATCGTGTTAGTTCAATAATCTTACATATGCTCTTTGCCAGTAGGTATAGTATAGCTCTGTACTACATAGAGCTCGTACTTCCAAAACAAAACAAAAACCACTCACTTATAAATCTTCTCATCGGTGACATCACTCCAGAAGATCATACCCGTTCTGAACACGTAATCAAGCGCCGTAGCTGACTTCGTGTCGTTTACAATAGCGACCATTTCGTGATGATCCAGGCTGATCTTTCTAATGTCAAAACGCCTGGCGAAGAGAAGTGAAGGGTGGCCTTCCGTGGCCTTGCATCGGGTGCGATCGCGAGGGTCCCTCGCGTACCCCGCGTGGCATTCGCACTTGAATGTTCCTTTCTCGTTTATGCACATTTGCGAACATGCGCCCGGGTCTGTGCATTCGTCTACGTCTGGAATCAGTGAAAAACATGTTACCATTAACTTATTGCTATTAATACACTATCAGGCGCTTGGTGCCATTTTTCCCGTTTTATCTAGGTAACTTTTTTTTATGAAAACGATCATTAATGATTTATTTTGGTCGCAGTAGTATAAGCAGTCAGTGACAAAAATTTCAATACAACCGTTTCGCTTTTATGTCCATTAGTGTGATATTAATTGCGCCAATAAAAGAGTTTTCTCAGTTTTCTCAGTTAATATGAGAGTAAAAACTCATAAGAAAACGGCTATTTTCGATATTTTTTCTGTGCTTGTGTGTTTATTAAGCTCGTATGGTAAAACTGAAGAAGTATGCATTATGAATATCATATTGAGCACGAACAAAAAATAACAGATATAAAAATACACAGTATTTAAAAAACAATATGACAAATGTATTTTCTTTTTTTTGTACAAACTAATTTGTTTTTGATTTTTATTTAATTGTAATTATTCCAATCAAATTGTAATTGTATTTATGTAGTAATTAGTATAATTGGTGTAACCGTACTAATTAATTAAATTAAATAAAAAAAATAGTTCGTTCCTAAATGAAACATGTTGCTGTGAATTCTTTTTTTCTGCATTTATTGGGGAGTTGTTGATTTACGATGAGGTACTAACCTAGAGACATGACACAGTACCTATTTCAAATCCCTGCGATACGAACAATATCATTCAAATAATTTAAGTACCTAATAATATATCCCCTATCCCGTTACAACACCATCAAATTGAAGCTTATAATAGCTCATGCAAAGTTTCCTTACCGGTACAAACACAGTTCCCTATGAATATTTGATCATCATCCTTATTCCTATCCCACGGGTAAAAACACGTGAGTTCGTGTGTCGGTAGCGACTTGTCACATCCGTGATATACTATATTGATTAGCTACGCATACCGTTCCTTGGAGACATAACTTATTCGGAGTTTGTCACAGGTAACATTCGTGTACGTTGGAAAGCACTTTGGTAGAGTCGATTTCATTTTGTACACGCGGCATGGATAATTGAATTCTATCATGTAGGAGTTAAAGCCGATAAGGATGTAATTTGGGTGTATATTTATTTACATTGCAATGTAAAAGTTTTCACACGCTACATACAGAGCGAGTGAAAACTAATCGAGGAGTGGGTAGATCCTTGTTTGTGCGTAACCACTCACCTTCGCATGTTCTATTATCCACAAGCTTGAATCCTTTGTCACAGTCGCAGTAGTAACCCACAGGTATATCGACGCATGTTTGCGTGCATCCACCGTTGTTCTTCGCGCACTCGTTTTCTCCGCATCGGTCCTTAGGCTCGTCCTCAAAGTTAGGGCAGTCAGGTTTCTTATCACAGACTTTGGAGAGAGGTATACACATTCCTCCGCCGCAGTCGAACTCTGTCTTCTTGTCGCATACTGTCTTCGGTCGTGCTGTAAATAAATAAAGTTGATTTTACAAAGACAGTATTTGTTCCAAGTATTTCGTAATTCTTGCATTCAAATAATGACCTATAGGCACTTAGCAAGATAGTATAGGTATATTTTGGGTAAGGAAAGTATATAACTTGAAATAAGCAACCTCCTTCAAGAATTTACATTATGATTGAATGTTTTAGGGATTAATAAAGAATCTAAGTAAGTATAATAAATTAATAGTACCTATAAAACAATGCTAAAATCCTTTTCTCGAAATTAGCAATATCTCTCGTACTTACGGAATCAAGCTTTATTTAATGGTTATTAATAATGCTCAACCCAATACCTCCTGAACTGACCAAAAATAGAACGCAATTTTAGTTCTCGTTCCATTTCCATATCGCATAATCTACATAGATAAACAGTATATAATAATTTTGTATTTACTGTTTTGCTGCCAGTACATTTATCATAGTATTTTTTATCAATACATTATTTTCTGTGAAACGTAAATTCGTTAAGCATTATTTTTCATAGCGTTGTTCTGTATTTATAATGAGCCTTTAATTCAAAATTAAAGACACTCGCGAGGTCTACAACTCAGAGAGCCACTTGTTACTACCGTGCCAGCATTCTTTGTACTCGTTGCTGATCCACGGGGATAAAACATGTTATAATATTAAAAAGATTATAAAGTTTAGACAACTGTTACCTTATAGATATACTAAGAGACTGGGGTTAACGAACAGTAAATAATAGACGAACGCTGCGAAACGCAATGATACAAAATAATTATAAGCGACGTAAAATTATTGAACTTGAATCAATATTCTACGTAAATGATATGTCGAAATTAACAAAAAATTCTATACTTACTGCAATTGACTTCATCGCTACCATCCGGGCAGTCCTTATCTCCGTTGCAGTACAACGCACCAGGGATACAGCTATGGTCTTTACACTGGAACTGATCCAGTCTGCAAGTGACGTTCCCTCTGCAGACTTCTGGTGCTTCATCACCTCCGTCGGGGCAATCGCGATCACCATCGCATACCCAGGCGTGGTGGACGCAGGTCATGCGATCGTGGCACTCGAACTCGGTAGATATGCACGGTGATCGCACTTTCGGTGTCGTGGCGCAACCCTGAAAAGTATAAATGTCGGTTTTAGTCGAAGATTTTGAAGTAAAACTTCTTTACGCATGCTTGACTTAGAGAGTAAGCTGGCGAAACGAACGGAAGTAGAAAGTATTGGTTAAGGTAGATCTCCAATGTCAACACAACCAAGTAAAAAAAATGTATTACTATGTTGGTAAGTACAAGTATGTATTACTTATGTCCTACGTAGTAAAATTTTATTTTACCTACGTAATGGTGTCGATTCTGTGGCGCATTCTCTAAAGCTAAAGGAAATTAACATATTTCTGTCTTTTTCATTTTCCTTTTGTCAGAAGAGTACCGCCATACTTTAATTTTACTTTAGTTTTAGAGAATGCGACACAGAATCGACACCATTGTATTACGTAATTAAAATAAAATTTACAATTGTTAAGATGGCGACATTAACATTAAACAAATCAAAAGCGAAGTTATACCGGCCAACAGATGGAGCTAAACTAAAGAAGTTCTATTTCAGTCGTGTGGTCTAAAGTACACTAGTTTTTTTTTTTAATGAGACTATTTTTGGACTGGCGAATAATTACTACGAGTATCATGGTCAGTATCATATCAGCGTCGATTCTGTGTCATATTCTCTATACCGAAATATTAAATGTACTAAAATGGAATTATCTGATAAAGGAGTAATTAAAAATATTTTAATTTAGTATAGCATTAGCGAATGTACGGAATTGACACAGGTCTTCTCGTTCTCCTGTTTACCCACAATCAACCACATCAGCGATCACAGCGTGCCTTGCCTGTGATCGGTGATTTGGTTGGTTATGGGTACACAGAAGAAGGTTCTCAATCCCTCGATTCCCTTTGCCAGTTTACACGGCTCGCGCAGGATGAAAGGAAATGTTTTTGTCTAATATGACATCAAATAATTAAACCATTCAATACCAACCACTGATCGCAAAATATGATAGGGGTGAATGAGAAAAGATAATACAAGTATTTAGTACAGTAATAACACTTACCACTTCATCACTGCTGTCAGGGCAGTCAACGTCACCATCACATCGCCACCACGCCGAGATGCAGTGTCCGTCCCCACACGAGAAGTGGGTCTGAGGCTGGCAAGTGGGCGCCAGACACTTGGCTTCATCAGTGTTATCTCCGCAGTCATCATCCCCGTCGCAAACCCACCGCGACTGTATGCACTTCCCGTTGCCACACGTAAACTCGTCCGACCGACAAGTCTCATCTACGTAGCAAAAGTTTTATTAGATCGAGAACTTGGAAACCTTTAAACTGAAGTTCACTACTTATTTAATATTCATATAGGTAGGTGGGTTAGGGAATGGATTCACGTAGCTTTTAATTTGCATCCAAACTATTATAACACTAAAAGAATGCTCCTACAAAAGTGCATGACGGCGAATTAAAATTCTCTTCAGGTAATTTGCATCTTGAGTGGGCAAGTAATAATATAAAGTACGGATAGTTTTCTTAGACCAAACGAGCGCTGCGGTATTTTATCGTCGGTGAACTAGTTTCATTCTCCTGCAGAATGCGTATAAATCTTGGGATTATTTTTTTGTCAAAATATTATTGTCGGTCGTTGTATTCTGACATTTAATTAAATTCCTTTGGATGGCAGACAAACGTAACAATTGTATTAGGTCTTTACCTATGAAATTGCCGTTTTGTTTGAAAAAAGTTAAAGTATTTTTTTTTCGAACTTATTTATTTCTTTTATTCAAAGTAATCACCCCTGCAATCAATGCATCTTTGCCAACGCTGTGGCAGTTTATGGATGCCCTTCTTGAAAAAATCAGCAGGACGGGAGACAACAAACTCTTCAAAGGCGTTTTGTACTGCCTCTCGGGAATTGATTTTTTTTCCCGCAAAAAAGTTGTCCAAATTTTGGAAAAAGTAATAGTCGGTAGGCGTAAGATCTGGTGAGTATGGCGGATGAGGGAGAGCTTCCAAACCCAACTCATGCAGCTTAGAGACGGTCTGTTGTGCAGTATGGGGTCGCGCGTTGTCGTGAAGTAGCAGTGGAGACGACCGATTGACCAAAGCTGGTTGCAGACGTGCGAGTTTCGCCATCATTGTGGTCAGTTCTTCAATGTACACATCTGCAGTAATGCTCTCGCCATTTTGTAAAAAGCTATGATGAATCACACCAGCACTAGACCACCAAACTGTGACCATCACCTTTCTAGGGGTCATTTTACGTTTTGCACATTGCTTTGGTACCGAACCAGGATCTAACCAACTTGCTGAGCACTTTCGATTGTCAAAAAGAATCCATTTTTCGTCGCACGTAACAATTCGGTTCAAAATTCCTTCATTTCTATGCCTGTTAAGCAGCGCAAGGCAAGTCTCGACGCGTACGTTGCGCTGGCGATCGTTAAGTTCGTGGGGCACCCATCTATCAAGCTTTTTTATCTTGCCAATCTGTCGCAAATGGACCAATATTTTTTTGATGCTAACATCAAAAGCTGCTGCCAGCTCAGCTGTAGATTGAGATTCATCAGCTTCCACAATCGCCTTTAATTCATCATTGTTGACCAAAGTTTCCGGACGACCACTAGGTTCATTTTTCAAGTCAAAATTCCCAGAACGGAACCGAGCAAACCAATAACGGGTTGTACGTTTGTTTGTACAGTTCTCTCCGTAAACGTCGTTGATGTTACGTGTCGTTTGTGCCGCGTTGGTGCCACGACGGAACTCATATTCCATAATTACACGAAATTTCAAAGTATCCATTATGAGGAAAAATGTTGAAATGTAATGAAAATACAACGCTAATCAATAAACAAAAGACTTATATTGTAAATAGAATGTCATATTTTTAAAACAAAATTAATTTGAATTTAGAATTCATAGCCAATCAAAAATTTTTTTTGTTTGAAAAAGTCTGTACTGCAATACGGCAATTTCATAGGTAAAGACCTATTATATTCAACGAAGTGCATTGTAGTGTGAGTGTATGATATGCAGCGCATTCAGACATTCTCGGAGCTATAATAAGAGCTAAGGAAGTTCATAGCGTTCCATATTTCAAGAAAACGCTGACACAAAATGCAAATCGAGATAAACGCTATGGACGGGCGTTATGTCGCACCTATGTAATCACACTAAGATATTTTGCAAGAGGGCTTATGGGATCAAAATACACACGCAATGTCATCACTCAACCTTTAAGGCAGGTCCGGTGCGGCCAGATAAGAATTTATGGACGGATGAGGTGGCCGTTGATAGAATACAAGAGCATTTGCCCGGACCCGCCCCCCAATGATTGATTGATACCGTCAATATCTAAGAGGGATAGTTAAAGTTTGACTTGGAAGCCTCACGGTTTGCCTCGACAAACCATAAAGGTACATTGTGTTTATTTTGAGGATACTCGAGGGCGATTCGATATTAAAAATCTCATTTTGAATATCGTCATGACAAACAACCATGAATATCAATGGTAAATGAATATAGGCTAAAAACGTAATAAGGTGCGTGGTAATATTACAAAATTATTAATAAGTTATTACTACAATATTATTAGAATGGGCAAATTGCCTTTATTCGTTTAACTAAATACTACAATGATATAATAGAGTATATTAGTATAGGTATCAAGAAATAACGCTTCTATTTAGAGTAATCAAACTAGTTCAATAATATGCTCCTTGCACTCCACTTATCCTAAAATAGAAGATAAGTTATGTAGGTCGACTCGGTATCATGCAATTTCCACAAACGTAACAGTAGTTCAAGTCGCCAATTATGCAATTTATATAATGTCCAAATCATGCGAGCGAAGTCTAATTAAATCTGGTTTAGAATTTTAAAGTCTATAAATCTGAGTTTAATTTTTTTTTTTTTAATTCCAAGAAATAGTGCTGATATATGTACAATTCGGACAATATAATAAAAGAAGTCACAATGTTTTGAAAACTAAATATTAATGAGTTTTTTAAATTTAATATCAATATAGTGAAATGTGAACTTGGACAAATCAATCCTTATCTAAATGTAGGTACACCATACAAATATGTATCAAAATGCAGTCTTGGATGTAATCAATGGTATGTAAAATTCATGAATGCAGACCCATGTGTTGTGTATGATAACAATATAGAACAGGTGGTTCGGAGGAATTATGCAAATCAAGTAAACAGCAATTAAGTAGACAAACACGATTCAATCATTCGCCGCAATTTAATGTAATCGACGGTATTTGACTGTATGTACACAACTCGCTTGTGCAGACTTTTGCAGGGTAAAATTAATGAGTAAGATTCAAGCTTGTTTCCAGCGTCAAAAATACGTGCTTGTTTCATTGTGAGCTTACAAATTAATGAAAAAAAACCCCTGAGGGTTCCGTTCTACGTTACCAGTACCAAACTCACTATGTCAAATTTTACTCCAGTTCATGAATGTATGTTTACATAATTACTCACGACCTCGGGATTTAGATCAAACCGCTATCACGAGTTTTCCAAAGTTCGTTTAATGACGAAGTAAAGTATCCACGGACTTTGAGTGAGTATTAAAATGGTTGATAGCGGTTGAACTTTGTACTAGAAGGCTTATCTAAAGTTGCTACTTTTAATGAGCGCTTCGGGACTAACATTTAAAGCATTTTTTTACAATTGTTATCTCGTGCTGTTTGGTGATTACATTGAGCTTTTATATTATCACGGACAAACATGTTTGTAGATAGATGTCTCCGAACTCAGCACGTTTATGTAATCAGATTAATGATCTGTGAAGCACAGTCTGTAACTTTAGCTACAGCTATTCTAAGACTCTGAAAAAAGAGAGATTTAGGTACATTAAGCATAAATCACGCGCAAAACCTTAGCCATCTCTGCAGTATGTGGAAGAATTTAAAAAATACAACTTGATAAATGATGAATTATGATAAATAAATACGATTCCTCTTCGTTTTACGCCGCATACTTTTAGAGCAGCCTAGTTTTAGCGCACAAAATGTAATTGATGTGTAAAATGAATGTAAACCCTTACTGCATGCTTTCTCATCAGATCCGTCGGAGCAGTCGGTGTTGTCGTCGCACATCCAAGTAAGCGGGATACATTCTCCCGCCTTGCCCCGGCATGTGAACTCATCCGCGCTGCACGGCTCCACTTCTGCCAACCCAATTCATGCCCATGCTAAGTGTGATGCAAACAGTCACTATAAACAACGTTTCGCTTTTATCATTTTCCCCTTTTGTCGCATCTGCTTTCGTATTCAACTGCACGACCGCCATGCCAAGTGTTCGATGTTTTGAATTTTCATTTCCAAGGAAAAATAGTACAACGCAAACGAAATATTGATTTTTCAAACGTATATACAACTCAACTGTGTATTATTATTTGAAACTATTACACGTGTCTAAGAATTAAACATTTGGACGATTGTTTGCCTATTACCGGGACCAACCTAAACAAACACCACGAGTAATTGGCGATAGTACGTGCCTATAAATAAATCTAAACGCGTCGTATTGAAAGTTCGATGAAATGTAATCTGGTGCCCGATGATGCCGTCATGTCGCATGCTCGTTGGACCTGGTGAAATTTTGAACTGTATTCCTTTTAAATATCATGCCAATTCATGCGGTCCCGTATTGTTCTAGGAACATGCTCTTACCACACTGGTGCTCGTCTGAGCCGTCGATACAATCGGCGGAGTCGTCGCAATGCCACGAGCCCGGTATACATTGTCCATTTGTGCACATAAACTTGTGCTCGGTGCAGTTGCGAACGCCAGCTGCATGTAAAACTTTAATACACATCCCGAATTCCGCTCTGAAGTTACGTTTTCGCCTTTAAACTACTTAATCTGGTATATTGTAGCACTGTTGAGTTTTTTTATGTCTAAGGTTTTAAGTAGACACGTGGAGCTTCAATAGCGAATATTTTATCGATATTTAAAGAGGCACGTTCTAAAACCTATAAAAGGTTTTGGAACGTGACGAGCGTAGTACTTATACTGTAACTGTAATGAAACTGAATGGCCTTTGTACCAACATTTCATTTTGCATAAAATTATCTCTACAAACGAGCAAAATGATGTTATCAGCATCTTTACTGACGTTGACACTGCAAACACGATTAAAATTCTGGAGACGAGTGCTCCCAAAATAATAAACGCAAACGGCAAGCTAAAAGCAATTAAGGATTTTGAACAAGCCTTAATTGGGTTGTAATAATTGTTTTAAAGCTAACATATTAACGTGGATTAAACATGTTTTTTTTTCTTATTGGTCATAGGCAAAGCATTTGACCACTGCCTCGCACGATGTTAAGCAATAACGTGATGTAAGATGAGGCATGCTTGCCTAGAAGATACCTATTCACCCTTGATTTGAAAACTGACCTGTTCACTCTCGAGCTGAAAACTGCCGTTTAACTGCCACCATTCTCGCACTTAGTATTATTTCGAATTTTATAACAAAATCTAGTTGCATATAAGATAGAGGTTGTCAGTGATCATAACTCACCCGTATCTACATATAAACAAGGTTTTACCTTCTCCAAAACGTGGGTATCTTCCCGCGAACAAAACAGTGAATGCCCTTTCCAAATAAAAAAGAATTTCCTATTATGTGGGGTGACTTACAGTAGCAGTAAGTGTAACAAAGTTACGCGCCCGCGGTTGCCTTTGCCCCACAAACCCTCAAATAAAACCTTGGGAACTTCCGCAGGCTTTTTACAACACAATGTTGCAGTTTGACAAAAACAAGGAATTAAAAGTCCTCTTGACGCTCGGGGACTGCCTAACTTTTTTCGAATATTTTCATCTGAGCGGAATATGGAAGGGGCAATTTTTCTTTCAACAGATGACGTTGTTTTCGTGTTTGTTTTTGGCTTTGAGACTCTTTCGTTTGAAATTACTTCGTTCGTTAAGAATTTATTACTTGCGAAGGGGAATGAACGGCTTGTTTCTAGAAAACTAATTAATATCAAATAGTGGGCTGTATTTTATGTAGCATTTGAAACATTCTTCCTTTCTTTCAAATAGACGAAAATTTATTTCTCGCTTACGTTATAATAAAAAATATAACCGTATAAATGAATATAAGCGATTACATAATTGGCAATTAATAAGAAAAATAAACATGAATTATTATTTTCCATATTCTGTGACTGTGCAAAAGCAAACCTCAAATTATTCTTAGCGCCTCCGCCTCCTTGGAATGTTTTGTTACAAATACGTGTTTCATTTTAATGCCACAGCGACACAGCCTCAAAGGCGAAATTCATTACATACCGCTCTCATGTCTTTTGGCGCTCTCGCATTAGCTAAATAGCGTTATGTTAGTATACCGTGATCTTATATTTTAGCCACTCTTTTATTTAACGTTTGTAAAAACTGTGTATCTAAATGGTTTTTAGATTAAACTCTAAAACAATTATATTAAACTTTATTTATTTATGGATAATGATTAACGCACGTTAATTTACGCTAGATATAATTATCTAGTGATACTAATGTATCACTCATAGAATCTTCTTTATTGTTACGGTCAATTGTTAGCTAGTCAATTTTATTTTGATACAATGAAGGCTTACTTGGCTTACGTATATCGTTATCGATTTTTATTCGCTACTTTATTAAAGGGCCTAATATGTTTATTGTGTTGTTTGATTGAATTTGAATCGTTAATTCTAATTCATATCATTACGCTATATCGAGCAAATTACTATGTACCTACATATCATATGATATACCTCATCGGTAATTCACTCGGTAGGTACTTAATTGAAAGGGTGAGAACAAAAAGGTTAAACTGATTTTTTTTACAAAATGACTTATGGGTATCGTTGGATTCAGCGTAAAATTACCTACATATGATATGATATGTAGGTATACACATACATAGTAATTTGTGTAATGTAAGTAATTTATGTATTTTGTGGTAATAAGGTGACCCCTTTAATTACACGTCGCCGCGCTTGTATATACTTAAGTATTTGACTCTTGTACTCGCACCAAGTATACTTTGGAGCACACGCAGAAGACGATTAGTCAACAAGATCTATGGGAAAATTAATTTCTCATAAATAATTGGATTATGATAAAATTGATAAATAGAACAACTTTTCGGATTTAATTTTTATACGATTCACGACAATGGCAGGTAAAACAGAGGGACGAAGATTATAAAATTAATCCCGAAAACTTGGTCGTAATTAAGATTTTAATCTACGGCGGGAAGTCCCACCTAGTACGAAATACGCGTGGTACTTGAAAACTTTTCTCATAAATTGTTTGATACGGTTATTTTTACCTTAGATTATACTTTTAAAAGGCATGTTTTCCTGGGGTGTGATCTGTGAATAAATTCATAGTGCTCTGTAGCTTCCAGGGCGAATTTATAAGAGCTGTTTTAGTTTATCTCAGTCTCAAGATTTACATTGTAGCAACGGCACATTATTCAATTCTAATGAATTCACTCGGTAGGTACTTAATTATCAGTATCATTCTCAAAGGCTACTTTAGAAACAAACTTACTGTCTAAGCTTTCGTATAATCCTTACAAAATTTACAGCGATTATTCAAATCCAAAAGAAAGATGCTTATGAACTTTTTGCTCCACTAAATAAATTGTTAACCCTAAGCCTGGGTACTTTGGGCAGTGTTTATAATCTCAAATCTGGCATTGTCATTCTGAAGGGACCTCGTTGTTTTTTCATTGTTACACTCCTAAACTGTAGGGGACTAGGGGTGAGGTCATCTCACCCTAAAGCAAACTTTGCGAGTAAGTTAACTGGGTTTGCGTTTTTGGTACACAAATTTAGCTGAGTAGGCCGTTGTTTGCTCGACGATTTCCTAGTTTTATGGTTAGAGCTAAAGAAGCTTTGGCCTTCAAGTATCTAGGTGTATATTGTAGCTACTTACTTGGTTTTTTTGACTTTTATTTCTATTTCTACATTACACCGAGTCTCTTTTACGTAATTTCTAATTAACATTGACGTAGCGTTAAAGATTATTTTTATAAATAAATCTAGTAATGTATTTCTTTATTATGTTCATTTAACTAAAAGCTTTGTTGGCGTCTATGCTTTTACATTAGAAATAAATTTATCTTTCACGAAAGCAGATTTCTTTTAACTTTTTCCAGTCGCAACTGTCGGCTTAGCATTGTTACCATGACATATAAATTGTTGTGTTTATCCTTCACTTGACAATAACGGTTCCCATTTTATGGTTTATCTCCTTAAGTGACGAAAGCAAGAACAATGAAAACTTTAATGTAACATATACAGACAGCGACGCAAGTACCTAACAATGTTTAAACTTCCAAATTACTAAAACAAAAATTGAACTATAGCTAAATACAACTGCATCGTCACGTAGGTGATGTATGGTCCTACAAAAGTAAAAACTAGGTTTTAATTTTTTTTTAATGGTCACATCGGAAAATAGCTTGCAACTAAATATGAATAAAAAAAAATTGTACTAAACATGAAAACTGTTACAATTAACCATAGCCGCTAGCATATCTGGTTAAAAAGTACATTGAAATCAGTTTGATGCAGAGCTTTGATGCATAAACAATCAATTTGATTTCAGATTTTTCGTCATCACCAACATAAATATGAGTTGTAATTTATCTATTGATTCACAGTGTAGGGGACATAATTAAATTTCTACAAAAGTTCTAAGTGCTAGTACCAAGTAAGGTAAGTTTGTAAAAATCCGAAACTTATGAAAAAAATACGCGAGAAAGACACTTACTGCATATGCTCGAGTCTTCGTCTGATCCATCTGAGCAATCCTTCTCACTGTCACATTTCCACGATGCTGGTATGCACCTTCCAGTTTTGCATCGGAACTCTGATGTGGTACACGTCCGGCTTTCTGCAATGAAATATGAAAAAATGTTAACTTTTCTCCAGTTACAAATTCAGACACAACATTAAAACTATGGTACAAAGAACATTAAATTTGTGTCATATTTTTTTCGTATTTCATCTGTCTTATTTTCTCGGTCATTGCGTCTTCGTCATATTTCTTATCTTTACAATAAGAAAAAAGAAACAAAGGTGTAAGTTCTGTAGTATAAAGATCCAAAGGTTACCATGGTTATGGTTATACATGTTTGATAATACATATGAATTATAATTGAATTTACCTAACAATATGTTTTTATGATTACTTTGATTTAATCTTATACAAATGAGTGATGAAACAAAATAACAATATACCGTTAGGAGTTTAGTTACACAAGTCGCACTCAGGCAGCATTTTTCATTACTTCCCCACCAACCACAATTTCGAAGATAAACATTTTGTTAAACGTCAAACGCTGACGTAAAATCGACCTTAATTCTCTCGCAATAAACGCCGGTATTGTACGTTTTGGGCACCTTATTCCGTCTTTTAATTTATTTGAAAGATGTGACGACGAACACGTCGACGCTTTTGGGGGTCTTTAATCTTCACTTATATTAGACTCGTGTACCTGCGACTTAATGCTTGGGGAAAACGTCCCCATTTTATCATCCCCTGTAGCTTTTACATTATATTTCATACAAAACTTTAAGTGAATGCAGGACGGCATCAATATTAAAGACAATTTATAAAAATATAATGACACCAAATAGAATTCCGAGGGTACAGTTTATATACAGCATAAAAAATGCGAAGTGCTTTGGACTATTTTTATTGGTTCACTTTGATACTTAACAGAAGAGACATTTTTTCTTAAAAATTATGGAAGCTTTAGTACAGCAACATTATTTCTGAGCCTTACATTTGGTTATCGACAAATTTATATTTTACTTTGAAGTTGAAAACGTTTGGCGAACCGAGTGGATTTCCTCAAGGTTTCCTTTTACAGTCGCTTTCATTCTTACGGGACGAAACTCTTGAAAGTTCTGAGGAGCCCGTAACCGGATCAATCCATTCACGGCTGAAATTGGCGTTCGTATAAAACAAGCTTAGAGGAAATTATTCGCAAGTAGTCGCGGACGGTTTATCTACAGTGCGTTCAGGAGTCTGGGGGTGATTCAACCGTAGCCGAGGTGATTTGAACGAAGGCACGGCACGCTAGCAATTTGTAAACAAAACGCACCCTCGTCGAATAATATCGCCCGTAGACGAGCTCCAAGCCCTTTCAGAATAACCCCAGCGATAAATTCAACTGTAGGTACTATCAGAGATTGTCGTAAAACTGTAAGAATTTCTCGACGTGCGTTTGCTGCATTGAATAAAAATTTGTTGAATATCCGTTATTCTATACACATAAATAGTTACGTAGGTAATAAAAATTTACAAAATATGCCTAAGCTAATTTTCTAAATTAATACACTAAATTAACAATTTTAAGATAATGTTTGCTTTAACTTGTGCTTTTCATAAACATCGCATCCATGTAGTTAACGCCGCGTCGCGAATCGAAGTTTTTAGATCAAGGCAACACAGCCCGTCGGCGAAAACGCCTTTCACTCAATTATACGTTTCTTTTTCGAGAAATCCCGGATTAGGAAGTGAATGACCTGCGCAGTGCCCGTGTTTTTCTCAAGGCTACACTTGCCCCCACCCGTTACGGAATAGGCACCTACATATTTCCTAACGCCACCGGAGCGGGGCCGTTTACTCGAGTGAAACGTTCACCTTGTAGGACCCACATTATTGCCTCCTCCACTATGGAATGTTAATATCGAGCTTCTTCTCAACTATATGCGTCTCATCGTTGAAGCAGCGGTTATCGTGCGCATTTACCCATTACAGTATTACGTGACAGTTTTCAAACATTCCATTGGTCGGTAATTAGTCTCAAATTAACAAATTACCGAAACAGCTTACTCCATTCAGCGTTATAAATTCCATTACGTTTCATATCACGTAAGACCATGAAACTGTAAGACGGTTGAGAACTTCAGCTAACTGTAATAATTGAGACAATTACACAAATTGTCAATTAGAAAAGTTAAATTTGACTGCAGAACTTTGGTCCTGTTTGGTGTTAGTCCTGTAAGTATTAGTTTCTACAACATATAGATTATCAAGATACACTGTATCACAGTTAATTAATCTTTTCGATACGGTCCTATTATCCTCACAGCAATCAAGTTGGGATCTCGATAGTTTCATGAATAAATAATCAAAATGGAAACAAAATGCTATAATGTATTTGTCTATTTGTAACGAAAGTAGAGTAATGTAAGATAAAATAACTATCTTAATATATATAACTCAAAGGTGAATGACTGACTGACTGACTGATCTATCATCGCACAGCCCAAACCACTGGACGGATCGGGCTGAAATTTGGCATGCAGGTAGATGTTATGACGTAGGCATCCGCTAAGAAAGGATTTTTCGAAATTCCACCCTTAAGAGTGTGAAATGGGTGGTTGAATTATTTTCCCATAGGCCACGCCGCGGGCGAAGTTGCGGGCAGAAGCTCGTTAAAATATAGTCGCAGTTTTTTTCCAACAAGTTGCAAATGCTTTTTACATTCAACTTAAAAAAATATAAATGAAGAGAAAAGAGTTCGAAAATAAACATGCCTCATACGGAAAGTGCAACCGTTTGATTTGTACAAGAAACGTTGCAACTTGGAAGCATCATTTTAAAAATAAATAAATGTTGAGTGTAAGTGTCACAGCCATCGGCTTCATAGTACGACAAGTGGGTAAATTGAAGATACGTCTGTGTTCGTCCGATAAGCTACTTCGACGGATATGTCTTTTCGTGAAATAAAATCGCTCTAACGTGAAATTGCGACAAAAATCGGCGTCCGCAAAATTGCTTCTCAAGCTTTCAGAGGCCCTTTGATTTGCGATCTTCATTGGTCTGATGACGTGTCGTGTTCACATTGAATTAGGTACTTGTGTACTGTTTCCGTGATATTCAAGTGACATTTTTATTTATTGACCTGTCAATCATTTTGTTTCCAGATAATTATTATATCTGACCCGTAAAAACGGTATTTTTTTCAATGAAATAACCAGCTCACTCAATTGAAGTAAGAATAAACATGCGAACGTTAAGATCAAAGAAAACAGTTTTACGATTCAAGAAACCTACAAACAGCGAGCACTTATGTTCTTACTTCAAAACATAGGTACTTACTCAAAGCTACTAGAATTTCGTTATACGTTCAAAGGCGTTAGAGAGATGTCTGCGACGCCCTCCAGGACTCGAGAGTGTATTTATTTGAATGTAAGGTTTCACGAAGCATCTACAAGATGTAAAATGTTTTGTATTTGTGTGTCCACCATCCTTTTATGTAATAAGAACTGGTGCCGTCGAATAATAAGAAGCAGGACCGTTGATCGGATTACAGTGATCTTACCTAGCTCGTATAACACAGGGGACAGCTATAATTATGTTAATTAAGCGGGCTTATCTAACATCAGATTTAATGGTAGATACTAACTGGAAACTGGAACAGGGAGATTAGACCAAGTTAAATAATAAGCACCCTTAACTTGGTATTACGGAATCATACTAGAGTAATTAATGGAGCTGCTCGGTCTCATAGTATTTTTTCCTTTTGCATAAGCGCAAAAGTAAAGCAACTAAGTCCCAGTCATTAAAATATTAATTAAGTTGACTTATATTAGTTACTTGCCTATCTTAAGTTTAATGAATGTCTCGTATTAAAATAAACTGCTGGTTATTACCTTCTCATTTTAATCTTATGATTTTGTTTAGGTAAATGAGTGAAAAATGCCTAAAAATATATGAACGGTACCTTAAAATAATATTGTGTTTAGGTATTTCATGGAGAAATTTGACTTTATAATTCAGTTGTCGAAATAGGGTCATTTTTATAGCATTTCAGTACAATAGTTCAATTCATGCTTGATGCCACAGATCCTGGTGGCGATCTATCACATACTCTAGCATGGGAAAGATAAACCACAAAACGTCCATGTTTACGTAGGTATACACACATTTTCACAGCATTATCGTACAACTAGTTGATTCAAACCCATTTAATAATTGTTCAGATGTAATACGAAACCTCATAAATGCATCGACATTTTCTATAGTCTGGTTAAGCTTCGCTTCTGTTTAGTTTTGTGGTTGTGAGTGAAAAGTATGTAACGAGCCGCCAAAAGGGTCTATATTTCAAAGGCTTAGTAGGAATGAACCAATTATGATTTTTTTGTAAGCGATCCTTTTGTTCACATGTTCAGTCAAATTTGTCGGAAAAGTATACACAATTCTTTCGTTGAATCAAAAAATAATTTAATATTTTAATGTTTTTACTTTCAACTCGTGTATTTTCTTTAAACAACAGAATGCATAATAGCACCAAAAAGTTAAACTAACTATATATTTACGCGAGGAAATTTAACTTTTCCGCCTGGAATTTAACTAGCCTATATGTTAATCCAGTGTATAAGCTATCCTGCTACCGAATTTCATCTCAATCCATTCAGCCGTTTGAGCGTGAAAGAGTAACAAAAATACACACATACACTCATACAAACTTTCGCCTTTATAATATTAGTGTGAAGTGTGATAGTGTGATAAAATTTATGTCATCGGGCCACGTATAAATATAAACATTATGTATATTATTTTTGGATGCCCAGGAGAATCCCTAAAGTGACACTTTATTTTGCCCAGTTGAGCATCGTTGTAATTCAAGTTTTGGCCTTGACTCCTATTTCTTACAAAACAGAGAGTAAAATAAAAGACACAGACGAAATATATTTACTTTACCGCAAGCTATCTACGATAAATGTAAGATGACTGCATTATGGAGATTTACCGTAAAATTTCCTTAATCTCGACACACGAAGTTGATCCACTTTCTTAAAGAGGTCAAACACATGCATACTTACCTTTCAATGCAACTATTTGTCGCCCCGTTACCAGTTCCAATTTCCTTGAAATTCGCCACCAGACAATAGCCATTCTCGGGAATATTTTAAGCAGTGTTCGTTGCAAATACGGGATGCACAAGCATTAGGCCAAATTGTTCCCAAGATGGCAATAGCGCCAGAGCAGCGAGAAATTGTATTACCGGGCCTTACTTGCAGGCGGAGGCGATGAGTGCATTCGTTACCTTAACTGGGAGCTTTCAAGTGCTCTTACACACATGTTACTGCTGAGGTTCTCGACGGAGGTTCTCCGGAGATACTTATAATAGGTCTTTACCTATGAAATTGCCGTATTGCAGTACAGACTTTTTCAAACAAAAAAAAGTTTTGATTGGCTATGAATTCTAAATTCAAATTAATTTTGTTTTAAAAATATGACATTCTATTTACAATATAAGTCTTTTGTTTATTGATTAGCGTTGTATTTTCATTACATTTCAACATTTTTCCTCATAATGGATACTTTGAAATTTCGTGTAATTATGGAATATGAGTTCTGTCGTGGCACCAACGCGGCACAAACGACACGTAACATCAACGACGTTTACGGAGAGAACTGTACAAACGAACGTACAAACCGTTATTGGTTTGCTCGGTTCCGTTCTGGGAATTTTGACTTGAAAAATGAACCTCGTGGTCGTCCGGAAACTTTGGTCAACAATGATGAATTAAAGGCGATTGTGGAAGCTGATGAATCTCAATCTACAGCTGAGCTGGCAGCAGCTTTTGATGTTAGCATCAAAACAATATTGGTCCATTTGCGACAGATTGGCAAGATAAAAAAGCTTGATAGATGGGTGCCCCACGAACTTAACGATCGCCAGCGCAACGTACGCGTCGAGACTTGCCTTGCGCTGCTTAACAGGCACAGAAATGAAGGAATTTTGAACCGAATTGTTACGTGCGACGAAAAATGGATTGTTTTTGACAATCGAAAGCGCTCAGCAAGTTGGTTAGATCCTGGTTCGGTACCAAAGCAATGTGCAAAACGAAAAATGACCCCTAGAAAGGTGATGGTCACAGTTTGGTGGTCTAGTGCTGGTGTGATTCATCATAGCTTTTTACAAAACGGCGAGAGCATTACTGCAGATGTGTACATTGAAGAACTGACCACAATGATGGCGAAACTCGCACGTCTGCAACCAGCTTTGGTCAATCGGTCGTCTCCACTGCTACTTCACGACAACGCGCGACCCCATACTGCACAACAGACCGTCTCTAAGCTGCATGAGTTGGGTTTGGAAGCTCTCCCTCATCCGCCATACTCACCAGATCTTGCGCCTACCGACTATTACTTTTTCCAAAATTTGGACAACTTTTAGCGGGAAAAAAATTCAATTCCCGAGAGGCAGTACAAAACGCCTTTGAAGAGTTTGTTGTCTCCCGTCCTGCTGATTTTTTCAAGAAGGGCATCCATAAACTGCCACAGCGTTGGCAAATATGCATTGATTGCAGGGGTGATTACTTTGAATAAAAGAAATAAATAAGTTCGAAAAAAAAATACTTTAACTTTTTTCAAACAAAACGGCAATTTCATAGGTAAAGACCTAATATCATCCAGCAAGTACTGCGCTACTAGCTAGTTTGTTATCGACACCTCTTGTTGTGACCCGAGTATACTACATTGTATGAGTATTAATTGTGCCGTGTAAGAGTTAAATTGCTTTCTCAGAGCCTTCAAAGACAAAACCCGCGAGCTACATTGTTTCAATAAAAAAATGTATAGAACACAGACACAATGTTTTATTTGCAAGGAAAAGAAACAGTTAAACTGCTAAACACTAATAGGAAAATAGATTTTGAGTACTGAAATAGCTATAAACAGTTTTTTATATAGAAATTATATAATATGATATTTATGATTAAAAAAAATATATTAAGCACCACAAATGGTTATACAAAACTTTCGTTGTGCTATTACAAAATTGAGGCCTACATAATCGTACAAAATTGAATAGAAACCGCACAAATATTTAAGAACATAATCACATCAAATTGATTTACATATGTTCATTGAAATTCGGCGCTTTGCAAAACCCATTCTGCTATTTTATCGAGCTTATCTCTTACAGGCTCCCTACATATTAAAACGGGCTCATTTCGTGGTAGCGTGGCAGTTTTCGTCCTTTACATTTTGAAATAAACATAAAAACTTGGAATTAACAAATTAATTGTTACAATGCCAAGCTGGATTCTTTCTAGAGCTGTATGGATTATGACTTATCCAAACAAGTCCCTTTAGGCACTGGGGAAAATCTAGTTTAAAGGCTCCGTCCGACGAGTATTGCCTCGAAGGCTTCGTTACAAAACTCAATTTGGGATGCTATTCTGCTATATTGAAAGGCAATGGCTAAAATCAAATTGGGTCTTCTGCACACTCTTGTTTTGTTTTGTGGTACGGCCTCAAAGAATAATGTTTTCGACGGTATGAAAAATCAATTCTTATCATTATTACCTTAGCTATAAGCGATGTTTTACAATATCAATGTAAAATCTCCGCACCCCAGGTTTAATAAAAATTTCATAATTTGGAGAGTTTAGAATAGTGCATATACATATTTAGAACAATTTTACACAATATAAAGTATGAGTCAAAGAGACAACAGTTCACCGTATTCACTTACCTGAAGTTTTGGCGTCGTAATATTTTTGAGTGTATGTGTCGTAATCGTCGTCGTAAATAGAGCCGTCGCTGCTTGCCACGAGCGCGACCGTTGACAGCCAAATTATCCAATAACACCCCATTATTTCTCGTCTAGTTAAGTCTTTAGCACTGTTGGCAGGTTTGTACACTTTCTACATCAGCGTCTCTCGAGCTACGAAATTTTAAGATGTTGTACAGCACTACAGGAAGTGAAGAGGTTTCGAGTGACTGATAAAACACGTTTTGTAAGGAACTGACGTGAAAATTTCAATCAAAGACTCGAGTACAGTTCAAATTCATCTAAACTTAAGATAGCAATTATTATTTGTAAAGCTTCCGCGCGCAATCGAAAGCAATTCAATCAAAATTGAAGGTTCAATTGATAAAAATCAATTTCCTCCTTGCGTTTTTTACGGTTCCCATTTTATCGCAATCCAATTAGAAATCGGACGAGCGACTTGCAAATCTTCTGATTAGCGAAACCCGAAGTTAATTTACAACATAAAAGCTACGCGTCAAACCGTAGAAATTTGCAATTCTAACTAGAGAATAATAAGTTTTAGTGTATCAAGTAAGATTGAATACTGAGGATGTTACTTCCATGTATGAAACCGAACAGCGACAAAGATTACACATCTACAAAGATACCTATTATAGTTCCCAAAAACAACTAACTATAACAATAAAATCCGTTAAAACATAGATGTTACTGATTATAGGATTTTATTGTTTATACTTAGTTGTTTTTAGGAACTATAAAAGGTATCTTTGTAGATATAGTTAAGTGTGTTTACATATTAAAATCCTTCCACGATATACTATACTATATGATCTTGCACGTTTGAACATTATCTTAGCAAACACATAAAACTGATAATCAATCTTAACCAAATGGAGCTGCAATGGTCCTGATTAAAAAGTCCAATGTGGATCTCGATAGCGTCCGATTTAGTGGTTCGCCGGGTGAATGGGATTCACCCACTAATTCTCCTATCTGACTGCAATAAATTTCTTCACTCACGGTCTGATTTCAGAAACCACGTGATACCGAGTAATTTACGGGTTCGAGGCCAGGAACCTAAATGGGTCAATATTTGTGTTATATAAAGTCACAGCTCACACATAGCCCAACTAATTCATGATTATAGGCGCTTCTTTTTAACATCCTCAGAAGACGATATGTCAAGGATTCTTCAGAGATTATTTGAAATATTGCTGTATTTACCACCTTTTTATGTTTATTTTTATAAACAATGCCAATATTTGTCCATAACTAATACCTCCATTGCATCAATGAAATGCTTTATCTCCACGTGTTTCGTAGGTAAGTATATATACTTGTTAAAAATCTTAATTTTATAAACAAGGCCGCTTGAAAGGAAATTAATTATTATATCAGCGACGGAGAAGCAATTACTGGCCCGGTTTTCTTACTAGATTTGATCAAAAACCGCTACAAGCTTTTACCTAATGCAATATTTATGTAGTCTAGCATAAATAAGTATAGGCATTTTAATAATCGAACCTACTTGAGTAGGCAATACTTAACATGTAATAGAGAAAGAGAATTTTACTTCAAAAGAATACTTCAGTGAGTTAGTACTCCTAGCTATTGTGTATTCACTGCCAACTTTTCCTTTGCCACTTAGTAACGTTGTTAGGTTCTATCACTGAAAATAGGTCTGATAAAGCTTTGTTTACATAATATAATTTATCAAGGCACTTGAAACAAAGCGAAGGGCTAATTTTAAAACTGTAAATTGAATCGGACATACTGCGGTTAAACTAATATGTGGTAACTGCTTAGTTGTTATAATAAAACAAATTATAAGCATCAAATTGAAAGTATAAAAATAAGTGTTAGGTTTTTTAAACAGACTATCAATTATTGTTAAACACAAATCATAATCAGAACTAAGGTCCGTATTATAGGAACGATGTTCAGTCATCGATCGGTGCTCACGAAGATTTCATTCACTAATTGATCACTTTATGAATGAAATCTCTGCTTGAGCACCGATCGATGACTGAGCATCGTTCTGTAATACCGACCTTAGAAAGTTAGTTGAAGCTGATGATTTGACATTAATTTGAAATATACTATACTTAGTAATATTTTTATTAAATGATGAGTGAGATCATAGGAACATTGAAATTCTACATCTGGCTTGTCCAAAAATCAAACTTTGTTGCTTTCTATGGCACCTTTTTCAACTTTACGTTTATGTAGGTACTTTTAATCCGTACTCGCGCAAATAAAAAAAGCGCAAATATTTGTTCTGAGTCTGGGTGTTGTGGCACCATGGTCCTCGTACTTCCTGGGTCCCTAGACACGGAATCCTAGTTAGAGTTCAGGAGTATGTGATCGTTGGGCGCTGTTACTATTATTATGATTATTAAATAAAATTACAAGTAATACTAATAGCAAAAACTGCAAAAACTGAAATTATAATCAGCATGGAATTGTGTTTGTGATCAAGAAAGATCTCTCTCTGCCTTTATCTACAATGCGACTTGAATATTAAATATGTATTATTTCATTCCACTGCTCTGTCACCTGCCACCAGCTTCAAGTCTAATTTAATTTAGATTATGTCAGTAAGATAAGTAAGAACTAATCTTGTTTGCTTTTAACTTTATGCATAGCATAATTTTAGGCCACAGGTTTTTAATTTGAGCAAGAAAGCTGTATTTTGGCCACAAATGAATTTCATAATTATGTACTGGGAATATGAATATGAAAATAAGAAATCAAATGCACATCTAACACTATGACTTTGGAAACTAGATTAATAAAGGATTGTTTTATTGCTAGGTTATTTAGATGGATCATGGCCAAGTCGAGTGCCTTTTGGATTATTTTTTAATCTACATATATCAAATTCAAAGTCCTGACTGACTGACTTATATATCAACGCCAAAGCCGCTGGTCCTAGAGACTTGAAATTTGGAGGGTGTGTGTTTTTATAAGGTGTAGGTATTTAGTGGATACGAAAGGGTTTTTCGAAATTCTACCCCTAAGAGGGTGAAATGAGTGGTTGAATTATCTATGAAAAATTACTTCTTCAATTCCTATAGGCCACGCTGGCGAAGCCGCGGGCAGAAGCTAGTAAAGTATGTTTAGCTTATTCTAATGTATTCAATTAAATAACTTTTATTCAATAATATATTTTACATTTTCGCGATTGTTGTCTAATACAACACAACACCACGTCAGCCATTCATCAATCTGATATATCCGTTCCTTAGTTCGTCTTTTTTTACTGACCCTGTGACTTTTATTTTAATACAACGTTATGAAATGTTAGGTGGACAATAACAAAGTTATATTAACTTAGAAACGAACAAAGTTACTACCAATTAAGTTAGCATCGTTCGCGGTGGACATTGTTCGTACCAATAGGTAACAAATATTTGAGCACGTTTTACAGAGGACGGTATACTGGGTTAACGCTATTTTATTTGTTCTATTACATTACAGTTTCGCAAAACAACTTTTTCATCTATTGCGTAAACAATATTAGATCGATCTAATAAAATTCGTAAGTAAGCAATTTCTTTTACGAAATAACTACTTACGTCGAAACAATTTCCATAAAATTGCTCTTTTTCTTAACTTATTTTTAAGATGAAAAGTTGGATTAATATATAGCTGCCAGACTATACAAATAAATATACATTGTGATTTTTTTAGCTGGGAAATTTTTAGGTGCAAATTAAATTTCGTTTTTAGTTATGGAACATTCGTTAAATAAGTAAGTTCTTATTAGTAATTAGGTATGTATTTAAAAAAAATTAATTTGTCTATTACTACTGCACCGATTTTTTTTCAAATACCTACAATGAAAAGTACCTTACATGAAACAGATTAGATACGCATTTAAAAACTTTGTTTTTAAATAAAGAACACACGCTTTAAAAAAAAAATACTAAGCCGAAATCTTTTTCATACATAATGAGTAAATGGTTCCTAAGACAAATTACCAGTTTCGATGGTTCCGGGATTTTCGTACTATCCCAGTTTAGCCATCCATTTGATAATAAAGACTTCAAATCACTGCTTGTGAAGTTAAACTACCGAGAATCGCTTATACTCGTGTTTTTTAATCTATTTAAAACTTAACCTTAACCTAATTCATCGAAGCCGTTGAAACTTTCCAAAGAAAGATCATCTGGAAAAGTTGTTTCACAAAATTGATCCTTTCGGAGAGCATCAAATGAGCAAAGTTTGTGTTGCGATACTTATACAAGGTTATAGGACGTCCTGGATGTGCCTTAGTATTTACGTCTCATTTTTAGTGAATAAGAATTAATTTCAAAGTATAATTTACACATTTTCCCACGGGACAACAAAAAATTGGTTTTCTGCACCTATTGATCTCGGTATAAGCGTAAGTTTAGTATTTAAGCCACCCAAACAAATGAACAAACAGACAATATTTCACTTTTATAAATTAGTAATCAAAGATCAAACGTCAAACGATCTTAAAATGGTTTTAATAAATTCATAAGACAGGTGCAATGTAATGTAAGCCAAAGTATTTAATTAAGTAAATTGAAGTAAAGGGACATATTATTATAACCTGCCTAGCTACATATGAGCTATAAAAAACGACATCATCTCTTTTCTCGAAAAACGTTTGACCAATGAACGATCACGCGGATGACGTCACAAAACATTTCTTGCTTTTCATTGGTTACGTTTTTTCGAGAGAATGTCGATTTTTAAGCTCATGCTTAGCCCTGCTGGCTTCCTTCAAAGTGAATAAGATGGCAAAATCCTTATTAAATCCTTGTAAACTCGATGGATCGACCAGGGTCGGAAATTAATTACCAGCGAGTTTGGAGCCCCGTCAATTAAACACGCCATTATTCTGGTCCGGCCGATGGGCTTGAAGGCAATACTGGGAATACAACACTAGCAGTAGATCAATTTGATGTAAATTATATTTACGTGATACCATATTACCTAATACTACTACTAAATTACTACTTTTAAAGAAATTTGTCGCAATGCGATGATGACGTTGATATTGTAATTGAATGGTTAAGGCATAAAACAATACCTCCAGAATGCAGGTAGAAGATAAAAGTTGTATAAGTACGTCATAAGCCTTATACACCCCCAACATGACCTAAACTGGAAATACCTTATAGACTTAATAACATACGTACTATACTCGTGTACGATTTGGTTCTCTATATAAAAACTAATGTTTTTTTTTTATAGGCTTAATTAATAAATATAAAAAATAACCTAACAAAAAGCACGCACCCAGGCTTATGTGGAAAAGCAGACAAAAAAAAAAACTAAAAAACTATTATTTTTGTGCGAAACTCTTCACATTTTGACTGGCCCGATAGCTCAGTTGGTAGTGACCCTGCCTTCTGAACTGCGGGTTGTGGGTTCGCTTCCCACCCAGGACAAACATTTGTGTGATGAACATCGATGTTTGTTCTGTGTCTGGGTGTTATATTGTATTCTATGTATGTATTTACAAACAAAAAGTATCTAAGTTGGTTCCCATAGTACAAGCTTTGCTTAGTTTGGGGCTAGATGGCGTTGTGTGAGACGTCCACACATATTATTATTATTATTATTAAAAAAAATTTTGTCCACTAGTTCATAGTGCGATGCTTTAGGTAGGTACTTCTAAACCTTTGACCGATGTTGTATGAACATATTTATCGCAAGCGGTTTGAAAGCAGGAAGCGGGAACATTTAAATCGACCATTGTTTCAACTTCTCGCTCTTACTGTTTATATTTAATACTAACGATACAATACGATACCAACGACGAAACTAATCACTTACCATCGATCTGAAGCGTCGTGACCGATCACAGTTTTGATGTTGACGTGAATAGGTATTAGATACCGGGCTTACAGCGAACGAACCACAATGCTTAGAACTTCGCTTTGCGGAACTTGCTAGCTTTTGTTGGGATTTAGTATAGCTACTATAGATAGTAACTAGACATACTCAACAGTATTAGGTAAGAGCTATCCTATCACACTATCTTAAAACAATCATTATTATTTAAGTTCATGTCACTTGTATAATCCTCTTTTGGCCTTATTGTAAATATATACCTTTTAAACATATATAAAATGTAACGCTGTAGGATTATCGAAATAAAATAAATAAATTATCCTCAGATAACTACTAAAAAACACGTAACACGTTCCACTTCTATAAATGTAGGTAAAATGTAGGATTCTGTTATTCGCAAAAGAACGTACCTTATATAATGAAAAAACTCAAGTAAGTAGTCAAACTAAGTAGTCAAAAATATTAGATATCTGTCAAATTATATCCAATATTACGATGTATCTATTTCTGTAACCTTCATGAGCTTTTCAGTTGAAATCCATGTTGAAATTATATTATGCCCGGTATTTTTAGTTGCGGCATTTTTTGGCACGAATCTGCCATAAATACTCTATATACCACAAAAAATAACAGTGATAAAAAAATCAGTTTAAATCAAATAATAAAATCATTCGCGTTCTTAACAAAGGAATAACTAAATTTGCAGATACCTAAAGTACCAGTAATAGAAAAGGAAACTTTCTTTTCTTTTTCAAACTCTTTGATGTAGCACATTTTACTTAACTTTGACATGTATTTACATAAAACTGCTTAAATATCCTATTTGCACTGATTTATTTGACATTGACTTTAATATAACAGTAAGTACCAACGCGTTCAATTTCTTAGGTATAATGTACATAGTTTTATACTCGTAGACTTTCTACATAACTTTTAAATTGCAAACACCTTAATAATTTTAAAAGAACCGTAAATTTTATACAGTTAGGTAGGTATATAATAGGTACTTACCTAGCTACGTATAGAAAGTATAAACATATAAACTTATACATAGATAGAATACATTGGCATTCATAAAAACATCAAATTTAATTATTATTAGTACACTTCACAGTAAACTTCATCCATTTTATTTAACAGTCTACATTTTTTATCACTTTAGGGTCGTATCACATAAAATGTTCATGGTGCAAAATTGTAGAAATGCCACCGTTTCATACCTTAGAATTTATTTTTATGAGTTTTACGACATCATTATCCCAAACGCGTGTTAAACGAAGCGTAGTTGCTACTCGTAATTTTGCTTCGAGCCGCGAGGAACCGCCGATTGGCATTGACAACCGTATAATTAACAGCTGCTGTCAAATTCACACTCGTCAGTGTTTACGCCCGTTTATATTCCCGCTCGAGTAGACTTTAACCGGGGGCTTAATGAGAATTATACTCGTACATAGATTAGAGATAAGAAAGAGCTAAATTTTGAATTTAGTGCCATTTTTCAGTATTTGTTGCTGACGTCTGTTAGTTATATATATGTGAGTGGCAACAATTACATTACCTATATATACATTTTTCATTTATTATGTAGTCATTATAAGGTTTTTGTTATAAATGTTTTAAAAATCTGATGGGTAAAATCAGTGGATCAGTTCAACATAAGTAAACGATTTTTGAAGTATGCTTTACTATTATAATCGCTGAAATCGCTTTTAGCTAATGCCAATTTAGGAGTAGCTGTTAAACTATTTTAAAACGACTGTCAATATTAGACTATGGTATATCGCATAAACAACTTTACACGTACTAAGTAAATATATTATGACCACATACAACATTTACTAAAAATAATAAAAATCCGATCGACTGGATAACAAACACATTTAAAAGTCAAAATTCACTGAATTGGTCACTATTAAATGCGTATGGAAATAGTTTCATGCATTCATTTGCATCAAATTTCGTGCGCAGAGGTGTAGTAGTGATGCCGTCTAAATTTTTGTTTGTTTTCCAGTACAGTATGTTTCAATGATTTTGGTAAAACTGTTAGTTGCAGGTAAAAATAGCTACCAAATCGATAAGTTAAAAGTAGCAGTACGCTGAAATCGGAAGATCTATTAAGCTTCGATACAAATTGCTGAAAGTAATGATTGGCTGCTTTAATAAATCACTTTCACTTTGCACACCTTCGCATCCATCAATCATTAAGAATTTGCAAAAGGTTTACAATTTTTTGCCTTTTCCTCAAAAGTAATTATAATTAATCATCAGATATTGAAATATTTTTATAGTAGCAAAACATTCTGTTACATTGCTAGAGATGGAAAAAGCTTATTAAAATATTCTAGATGTGCAGATCTTTTTACGCCTCGATAAGCAAAACTTCTCAAAACGTTTTATGATAAAAATTACATGCATATATTAATGTCAAAAGTTCATAACCGTTGACTTTCAGTGTCTACGTGCCCTCAAAGGTTCATCCGGTCCTACATAGTCTACTAAATGTGTAGCACCCAAAGTGAGCCGTGATAATAATTAATAACTTAGTTTTTTTTTTTTTTTTTTTTGAGATTTGGCTCCACACTTTTGTGTATTTAGCCAGTGTCAAGTAATTGATAATTTTTCAAGTTATCGATATTTTACGCAAATATGTGTCAAGTCACAGTCGAAGTCATCAAGTCAAGTCATAGTCAAGTCAGTCTAGTCAAAGTAATACTCCTAGTAAAGTGGTGGCAACTTTACTTGAAGCTTCTATGGAGTTTTGGAAACAACACGAAAAGAAACGTTTCACCATCATTATACCCTTTTCCCACACTCACGCCTGTAATCCAGCACTTAACGAATAAAATGCCACCAATTTTATGCAATAACACTGAAAAAAACACAAGTTTTGGAAAATAATACGATGCGGTGACGCAATCTTTTTCGCTTTCCCGCCAAAACTCCAATAACTTAGTTACTTTTAACTTTTATATTAGCTTATGAGAGCGTCATTTACTAGATGTTCTTTTTAAGGATGTACCTATATTTAGGACTTATGAAGATTGTCTAGAATAAAATTTAAGAAAAAAGCTACGTTTTACTTATACCTATACCTGATACTGTGAAATATTCACGAAAATAGGAAAACTATGCGGTTCAGCGAGCATGACATGTATTGTGATTTTATTATATAAATTCGCAGAACACTTGAAAATATTATATTTTCCAACTCCACGATCAAAAGATATCCTTCGTAATTTTATGCATCAAAACCTGTGCACGGTGGTTCGACATGGTAGCACCAATTTTAAGAAAAAGTCGTTTGAACAAAGCTGGAAAATAAGAAAAACTGCTGTCGAAGTTGAGTTTGAAAAAGTTTCGTGAGAAAATTTAAATTATAGTAATTTTGCACTTTTAGTTAATGAATTAAATTTGACTGCGGTGTTCATACCATACATATAGCCAGTAGAAAATACTAGAGTTCGGTGAGTTTTTACGTGTTGAGATAATGAGAACGTTCTGACTCGCACTACTGGAACGCTGCGCCGGATGGAACATAGAGAAATTTAAACTTTTCCTATTCAGTAGATGAAACGAAATTTTGTGAATTTTGGTGGACTCGGTTGGACCCAAAAAGTTGTGTTATCATATCAAATGAAAACTCTAAATTTGTTCCGGCGTTCGAGCCAACAGATGGTTATCTAAGTTCCATGATTAAATTATCGCAAGCTTTTCAAATGTACAAACAAATTTCGTATCATATTATTTCCTTCCAGTATCATTTTGATAAAATTCACGAACCATCAAACTCGGTGTTTATTATTTATAAATAGACTTTGAAATCTAATTATAGCTAATAAGTGTTCAAAAAATTATTTACGCTAGGGTAGACTACTCTAGAGTACTCTAGGGATTACCCTAGCGTCATTAGCACTTCGTAATGTCTTTGGTGTTGTAGATGTCCATAGGTGGTAGTTACCATCAGGTGGGTAACCTGCATTTTTCGTACTCATTTCATTTTAAAAAAAGTAAAAACTATACGCTTATAGATAAATATACTAGTGTAAGTGTATCTTTTATACTTTGTCCATCCATCTCGTAAATCTAATGTTATCTACTATACGTAATCCGATTACAAACGTAAACCTTATAGATTCGGATCGGGATGGATTCTATCTTTGAGCACTACATTAAACACGAAAATCCTTTAAGTCGATTTATTTCAGGTGTCCCGATACGTCCTTGCGTTTGGCGAAATAAATTGACTGAATTGAATAGAGAAAGAGCTATACTTATTTTTTCCTGATGTTATGCAAATAGTTTTCTTTTATACACGACATTGGGTCAAAATAACGTTTTTTATTATAATAGGGGTTGGCATAACAGATAGCTCAAGAGACCTAGATGAAAAGTTAATCCTTTTCATTTCTAGAGGCAGCTATATTAGAAAAAATTTAAAAAGAGGTTTAATTTTTTGTGTCTGAATGAACGATCCGTCTTACTTGTCACCTAGTTGTTCGATAATTTTAGTCACGTAATTCAACTTGTCTGAAGTTTTCACTTTAATTTTATGAATAATTTAAAATGTACATGAAGAGAAATTGGGATCAGTTTATTATAAAGTTCACTCCGTGTCTCCTCCGACATTGCTGTCAGAGGCAGATAAATGAACTCTATACCTGTCTTTGAAATATACCTTCACTAAGTTAATTCAGTCTTTATACAGGTACTGGTTCTAACTTTAAATAGATGAAAATCAAGAGAAACTCAGATAACTAACAATTTAATTGACGTAGTTACAGTGAAGGCATAAACTCGTAAAAAAAGCTAAGTATATTATAAGCCCAACATTCAATTACAAATAAAGACTTAGAAGTATACTGGTGACAGATCCAACGTTACCAGATTTATTAAGGAAACTTTAGCTTTAAATGCCTCTAGGTTATTGTGCTAAATATTTAGCAGCAGAGCGAGTGAACTACAGTATAAGTAGGGTTTAAGCAGAATGTCAAATAAATTTGATTGTATTAGGGGACGTTACTGATGTTAAATATTATTGAAGAATGAAGAATTCACTCTGTTAATACACACCGATAAGTAACAAACGCATATTGACATACAGAACATATCAATATTTAAATGTTATTGCTTATGTATATTTTTATGTATACTGTATAGTTATGTATTATTTATATTATAGTATAACATATATTAGTATGTAGGTTGTGGGTTCGATTCCCACCCAGGTCAAAAATTTGTATGAAAGGTGTTTGTTCTGTGTCTAGGTATTATATTGTATTCTATGTATTTACAAACAAAAAGTGTCAAAGTGTAAGAGTTGTATCAGTTATCTGGTTTCCTTAGTACAAGCTTTATTTAGTTTGGGGCTAGATGGCGCTGTGTGAAATGTCCACAAATATTGTTATATATTATTATTATGATTAGGTAGGTGAAGATATTTATTCTAAATTATTTGCTTTCATTACGTAAAGCCTAGGTTCGGCTTAAGACTTAAGTGCATATTAACTAACTTATCTTAAGTGGGTCTAACCAGTAAAGTTGTTTATTCATCTACATACAAAAAATCGGTTCTCCCAATAAAAGTTACTTGTAGAAATTTTTAGACAAGGGCAAAAATACCGCACTCGGACTGACGATCGCGAATCAGGTCAGCTAGGCCTAAATACTTATCGTTCGCCACACTATCCAATGTTTTTGCAAAAATCATAAATGGATGCGAGTTTCCGCGCGAATCTACGCAGCTATCATCCCAGATAGAAACTAGCTTGGGCTAGTCCGGATCGAAAGCGCGTTTTTATCGTTTTTATGTGTCCGATGCCACATTGCGCGGTTTCCTTATAAGTAGAGTAGGACGGGGAACTATATAGGAACCTTACTTCCATCGTACATGTATTAAGCAACCTTTGAGTATGTGTATATTGTCGTTACTTTGTAAATTATTTACATATGTACTCTCTGTGATCAAAGACGATGCCATTATTTTATCAATAATAATGATAAAATTTGATTCAGCTTTTGAAATCCCCTAAAGAGAAATAGTTTCCGTAGCGCGGGAAATCTTATTACCTACGGCGATGGGAGAACCCTTGTCAGCCATTACATTACCAACTTAAACTACTGGCCCATAAATACCTCGAATATTCTTCACAATACAAGTGGAAATTTGCCACTTGTTCGTGTTAATTTGCTGGTGTTTTACTAAATTTATTTTGCCTCGTGTGTTGCCTTCTAAGCAATTGAAGTGTTAATATCTATCGATAAACGCGTGGGTATAGTAAGCCTATTATATGAAAGATGTTCAGATCCAAGTTGAAAGTTATTCGACAATCGCGCACTCGAGCTTTACCGCCCACTAACGTACCTACAGAATAACGACAAACCAAATGATACAATTTTTTAGGGAGCAAGCACTCCCTCCTTTATTACAGGTAGATCCGTATCTATAGGCTGTTTGGGGGACTCGTTTAACTTTCCGCCTGCTTTCGTTTTAAAATTGCCGGGGACGGAAGACGGCTTTCACTTTCTCGGACGTGACAGCTACCCCCGAAATGTTTGGAAAAAGGCAAATCCGAGACGCAAAAAACAAGTGAAAAGGGCACTTTATTTTCTGAACGGCTTCGCTTTTTATTCTACTGACGAGAAATACGAAGTAGGTACATAGTTATCTATAGTTGAAGGGGTTGAAGAATTATCCATAAAAGATATGATCTAGTATCTATTTATCTTGAAAAACGTTTTATCGGAATTACAGCTTCTAAGTTAATCCGTGACCAAAAGTATAGCTTTACAGTAAAGTTTATATTTAAACGTGTCACAAGGTAGGTAGACAAATTAACTAAAACAGAATACTTAAACTGTTTTTGACAATTAACAATAATAAATGGAAGATTACAATAGTTTAACGTTACTGTGTAGTTTGGTGCTGATCGATACCTTTATAACATTGTCCCTATAATTCTAATATCGGCCATTATGTAATTTTGCCTTCGACAATTTTATTATTTTTATTATTTCAATTTCGAATTTACAAGTTCGAAAAGCTTTTCTATTTACTAAATAATTTAAAAAAATATAGCCAAACAAACAAAAATCTTACTTAAATAGGTAGTAAAGTATAGATTTGGTCATTTCTTGACTTTCAATTCTAGAATAACAAAGCGAACCGCATGTAGAGCTCCTAAATTTCATTTATAGGGATAGCTTGTAACGCCATTAATTTGTGAACTGCGAGCACAAGAGAGATAGTATTACCAATTGAAGTCTAGTAACTAAATGATTTAGGTATATGAATATATATTAACTCCACTTTACTCGTAGTAGGTATTGAAATTTTCCAAGTGTAAAATTAATCAAGTTTAACCGTATTGAAAATAATATTAGTATTATATACTTAATAAAACCTAATTGGAATATTACATTCCCATATATCAAATATACTTAATTGGGATATTAATTTAATCTAAATAAGAAAAACGAGACAGTTAAAATCAATAAACAACAAAGAAAATCTCAAAATTAAAAATGATACCAACACCAAAGGCGCGGTGATGGGAACCGTAAAAATCACAACGTCACTTCCAATAGTCACAACAAACCTCCAAAACACATGAATAAGAAAACAGACGCTGCGTAAATAAAAATAAAAGCTGACGCGTAAATAAATCGGTAATGAGTTGTATCGCGGGAAAGGCGCGACCGAGCGCGCCGGGAGTACGAACGCGAATGCGGGGGCGAGAACACCACCAGTAACCAGCCAGCTTTCTCCCCTTCCCCCTCCCGCACCGCTCCGCACCCCTTCTACCCCACGCCTGATAACCTGCTACTTCGGAAGTCACTAAACTCAACCATGAATGTACCAGCCATACATGTGACTTGTGAAAGTAAACGTGAATTTTATTGAAAAGGGGTCGCAGTTGCGCCGGTTAGCCCATTGTGCTAAAACTACGATAAGGTTCCGCGGAATCAACTTGTAGGGAATGTTATTCCCCACTAAAAGCTTTGTAACACTAAACCTTAGTGGTTTCGCGGGCGCCGTAATATATACTTTTTGTAGAGCCAAACAATTTCTTCAGACTACGGCGTCGACGTCTAAAATGGAGGTATCTCAAAGAAAACGTATTTTCGTCTCAGCCTATATAGATAGTAAGTAGGTATAGAGTGTTGTAAATTTTGGATTCTAATTAACAGTTTGTTATCACCCAGCATAGAGACTTTGTTATAAGAAAAGAAGGCTGTACTAATATACCTACTTACGTCTTCACGTTAACTCCTTTATGGTAGGTAGATAAGAAAAACATTATTCCCGCCTATAGGAATAATGAGTGTACTTGTTTCGTCTTATCCTCATTAATTTCCCGTCTCATTACCTTTCGCATTACTCTAATTTTACATATCAAGGCAAAAGGAAAATGACCTCGAAACTAAATGAAAAGGCAGTAAATGCAAATAAAAGCTCGGGACAATAAAGTAGGTTAGGTACCAGAGTTTCCAAGGAAAGACATTAAAACGCAATTTACGTGTAAAGTTTTATCATCTTTCAACAATGATGTCGAGTTAATGATTTGTTACATCAGACTGGTTGCGAGTACAGGTGTGCATGCGAGCTTTCAAGAGCCTGGAGCTTTTTTGCTTCAAGTTTTTGCGCGTCTCAAAAGTTGGTAGTATAAAATATTTTAGTCTGACTTACCTAAATTCTTCACGAGGCGAATAAAAGTTAGATAGATCTATATTGTCTCACCAATGAAACATACAATAAATAATAACATAATAATAACGCCCAACGATCACATGCATAGATCCTGGACCTGAACTAGGATTCCCTGTGTCTAGGGACCCAGGAACTACGAAGACCATGGTCCCACAACACCCAGACTCAGAACAAGTATTGTAAGTATTGTGTGTTTGTGTTGTTAATATGCAGGACTAAAATAAATCTGACTAAAAGTGTAGGTAACAATGGGTGGTTACTTGACGAAACTTTTCAATGTGAAGTTTTTAAACGACTGTGATTATTTTAGTTTGGTACATCCAGCATTTTTTTACAACAAAGCACATTATAGCTGTAGTAGGACAGACAGTTGCACACTAGGAAAACAAACGAAATTCCTGGTTTTATTTCTTCATTTTCACGGTACGTTAGTAAATTAATATTGTCTAAGTTTTATAGCTATGGACTAAACATTAGCTGTTTTAAAGTTCGACGAAACCATGCAGATCCTGTGGTTCACCGTTCAAGTGCTTAATAGTCTGTGTGTGCACGCAGGTTTCTCGCTGTGTTTGAGTGCGAATTGCATCAGAAAATATGCCGCTCACTCTGACGAACTGGGTAAGCTAAATCACCTAATGCTGTGATAAACTCGATGTCCTTGCATTCAGATAAACTAATTGAAAGTTATAGCATACTTAAAGAAATGTTGTCTAATCATGTTTGTCATTTACATATAGGGTGGAAAACTATTGAACTGATTTGTTTTAACTAATGCGTGTTTTTAGATTTTGGCAGCTAAGTCCTCAACTGAAATTTAGTGCGTGCCCATGGAGTCATTACGACGGTGTATTATCGGCGTGCTGAGCTGAGATATTGTTTAAAACAAGTACTGGTTTCGCTGAAAATACTTTAGGGCCAGTGGTGAAATATTAGTAGATAAGATGAAGTAAAAATACAACAATCAAAAAAATTTTTTTACTTTTATATTTGGAGAAAGTTGCGGTTTTATTATTTAATATCAATGACTGTAGAGATCCTGTAAGTAAAATTAAATTTGGATGGAAAATTAAATCATTAGAATATTTTCACGGAATCGTAATAACGTTTCAATTCGCAACAAGAGAACTAGGTGCTAGGACTTTTTGCAAAGTTCGTCTACCTCGTACCACCGCTTTGCCATGTATTCTGCTGCCAAACAGTAGTGCGCAAGCACCACTGTGTTCCGATTTAAAACGCAGTGTAGCTAGTAAAATTACTAAGCAAATTAGACTTAAAAACTTAATCTCACAGTCTAGTAACCTTATTTCTAGTAATCTAGTCTAGTCATCTCATTAATAGAATGTGTCGATGCCCTCAGGATGATGTGCAAAGACACTGCAACTGATATGGGCAACCGTTTCAGATGATTCAGGCGAACGACTAGCTTGTCATGTCACTACTTCACATAAAATAAGATAAATTATTAACCCACACAGTACTAAACTTATTGAAGTAGAATTCTTTGAAGCTAAAATGAATAAGAAAAGAGTAGTTGAGGCGGCATTGCTAAGGGTAAAGGTATCTTCTATAATTATAACTTTAGTTCACAATTCGACCTCGTTTTGCTTCTGTTATTTCGGAGAGTGTTCGATTCGGATTGATTCTTTAGCTCCCTTTGATATTCCCCCAACTCAAAGGCCTTTACCGACTTAAATTCCAACAAACTATAGTTGAAACAAAACAATTCTTAGTTCCAATTCTAAATAAGTCAAAGCTTTTTCATTCAAAGTGCTACGAGAATATCATGGTTGGTAAATGCTCAAAAAGAATGAAATGAAAATGCTAAAATAGATTATCAATAAGCATTTATATCCGTTTAATAAATTAAACTTAACGTATTTAAATTTATATACAATCACAGATTAAGTTTACGTACAAGAATGTTGCCCTATATAGGCTCAGTAAAACTGACAATAAATTATATTTGTAAAATAAAAACAAGTAGGACGCTTTTTGAAGTAAAACTTCTTTACGCACGCTTGACTTGAGAAGTAAGCTCGTGAGTGCGAGGCGAACGGAAGTTGAAATTAGTTCACATAGATCTTTATTAGTATGTTGGTATTAAAAAAATATGTTAGTATGTTCGGTGAAATGATAATTTACGGTTGTCAAGATGGCGACATTAACATTAAACATAGCAAAAACAAAGTTATTTATATCGGCCGACAGATGGAGCTAAACTAAAAAAATTTACTTCAGTCGTGTGGTCTAGCACACTCGTTTTTTTAATATATAGTACCTGACAAGAGATATGTTGGTGTCCGCCAATCGCAATTTTTAAACATAAGCTTTTAAACATATAGATAAACGCTCCACTAACGTATATTTCATAATCAAATACTATTTTGACTTTTTAACACAAATTACTTTATTATTTACAAAGTCAGAGATTTATTCGACCTTTAAACACAGGGATAATAAGCTGGAAACTATTAAATTTACATGCTACAAAGTATTTGTACGTCATAGTAGTCGTCATCTATGTCTACGTAGGTGTGTATGGTGCTCCTACCGCGAATCTCGTAAAATTCGTCAGCGGCGTTAACTCGTGTATACGAATAGATAAACCCGTTTTCATACAAAAAAGTACTCACTATATTTTGAAGTGTTTGTTTATTTAAAACACGAGCACTCAATCTGGTCTAGCAACGATCTAGTTTTTCTTCTTTTAAACACTAACAACTTTCAAGTAAAGACTACATATCAATCTCAGAATGCAATCTAAACCCTATTCCATAATTAAGGCCATATTATTATCGTCTGGTTTTATGCGGTTTAGTTATCGGTCTCAATTATATACCGGTCACTTATCGCAGACGGCTGGATATTGCATCAGAATAGATCACTCGCCAAGTTACATTCATCATGTTCTATAAGTAGGTACAACGCAGTTTGGTCACAGAATACTTACTAGTACAGACTAGTTCCCATTAAAACAACAATTTCTCCACTTTTCAGTCTTCTCTAAGAAACAAAAATAATTTAATTTGACCATGATAGGTACCTACTAATTATGAGTAACTTTTTTATGGACGCTTATAAGACAGTACTTATAGTGATAGCAGCTAATTTTCTACTTAGTATACGTGGCGTACAGTCCGAACGCATGATAATGCATTTTACAGCAACAATGACATTATCAAGAAATAAATGAAAACAATAAATTTTAATCAGTTTAACTGGTTTCTTTAATTGGCTTAAGAATATAATATACTAGCGGCTCGCCCCGGCTATGTACGGATATTTTATATATAGTATATATTCTATCGCCTATGTTCATCAGTGATAATGTAGCATTCCTATGGTGAACAAATTTCGCAATTCGGTCCAGTAGTTTCAGAATCTATTCAATGCAAACAAACCATCATAATTAGTTTAGATAAGTTGGTAGCCGATTACACAGTAGTATAATGCACCTATATATTATAGTACCTGTAATTCGTAACTTATAGTAAAACCTATTGTAACTGTCAACCATATTCACTCATCGGCCGCGCTTTAAAACGAATTCAAGGCACAAAGGCGTATGAGAACTCCCAGTTCATGTCCATTTTCTAACATCATGTTTCTTTTATGATAACCTGATAACAGTCTTTTACAAAAATCTCGCCCAAATAAATGATTAGGTATGTAGAGCTTCAAAGGCAGCTTACCTCTTGGGATTAAACTCGTGTAATGTTTTTGACATTGTGGCCTCAAAACAAGCTACTCCTGTATTTGAAAATGAACATGACCCAGTTAAACCCTTGAGATGTTACGAACAAATCAGACCATGTTAGAAACCTACCCAAGTTCTAAAACAACTAGATAGTTTGCTTTAACAGCCATACGTTAAGTTCCCTTTATAGGAAGCCATGTAAATTAAATAGCTTCAGTTCTAGTGATCCCTTGGGCTCACTTAAACCCGTACTTAGTTGGCAATCATCTTGTGCATACCTATTTATATCTATCGGATGTATGTACGTTGTATAATATACACATGAAGCCTATCAAACTGCTATCAAAGGCTTAAAATAGATTTATAGCCATAAAATAAATGAAAGAGGCAAGAAAGATCAAAAAGTCTTGTGCGGAAATTGCTGTTTCATTCAAACAAAAACGAAACAACTTATATCATTTTACCTTAGATATTACCGCAATCATAAAGTATACATTTTAAAGTCTGATTAATCAAACGTAAATGCTTAACGTTTTCGAAAACATATGTAAGAACGTTTACGGTATCTAATTTCGTCGCAAATCGTACTCTGATGTGACGCAAATCTGTGTTTACACTTATCAAAGCGGGTAAGATGTGTCAGCCGCACATACGCATATCGTTTCGGAGCAATGAGGCCCGACGACATGACACTTGACTGACTCTCTCGTTAATTTGTAACAGAAATCCTATATCCCTCCGCAAGCAAATTTATACTCGAAACCGCAATTCCAGTCGTGCCAGAGGATCGGAATTACGACGCACCATTCTTAAAGGTTATTGCGAGTTTACGTTTCAGATAAAAATGTCTAGTGCAACGCCGATCCGGACCCAGTTTTGACTGGATGTGATAGTCTCATGTTTTCTATTCATATATAAAATCTACAAATAAATTCATTAATTCTAGTATACTGAAGTAGTATACTAGAATTAATGAATATGATTAATCTAAATATATATAACTCAAAGGTGACTGACTGACTGACATAGTGATCTATCAACGCACAGCCCAAACCACTGAACGGATCGGGCTGAAATTTGGCATGCAAGATGTTATGACGTAGGAATCCGCTAAGAAAGGATTTTTCGAAATTTCACCCTTAAGAGGGTAAAATGGATGGTTGAATTATTTTCCCATAGGTCACGCCGCGGGCGAAGCTGCGTGCAGAAGCTCGTTAATATATAAAATCTAAAAAAAACTAGACTGGACTACTACTATACTAGAATTAATGAATATGATTATTTATAAATAAGATTCAGAAAGCAAAAAAGATAATGAAAGATTGATAATGCATTCTGAAATTTGTATCTGTGCATAACTTAAGCCTAAATTAATCAGCTAAGTCTAAATTAATGAAAAGGGTAAAGACATTAGTGCAATGCTCAATGTATTTTAATATGAATATATAGGTATGTCTGACCTGGGGCCTTACCGCGTAAGTCTGGTGGAGATCGTAATCGTGTTCTCTCTTGCTCGCACTCGTGGACTTGTTAATTGGCGCGTGCAGGATGGCAGGCGAAGCCGATTCCCAGAACGGTTACGCGGTAGGGGTGCTGTCCCGGTATCTTTTCAATCGTTACATAGTTGAGTGATATGAAACATACAGTGAGCGTAGCCGCGGACTTAAGCTTTGTTTTTCACTCGAAGAAAATATAGCTTTCTTTCATTGAAAGATTTTAAATCCAAATCTGTCCAGAGTTTATTTTATATTTTATAATGTAGTGGTTCTGTAGATCGTTTACTTTAGGATTTCTGAATATCAAAATGACTATTTTCCCACGCAACTTAATTTTTCGGGGTAAAAAGTATTCTATATTGATTTTCAGCTCCACGTAAAAAATCCAGATAATTACACAGAAGTTTTACTTTTATTTATCAGTAAGGACAAGTACCTATTTAAGTAAAAAAAATATTAATGGTTCTAAGTATTTTTCTAACCTTTTTCTTTATACAAAGTATAAATAGCAATAAATATATGTAAGTTTTTGATACATTATTAAATTTCTATAATATCAAAAAAGTAATTACATTTTTACAGTTTAAATATGCCAATGAAGTAAGATCGATCCATTTGCTTGTTATGTAAAAACTAAAAATAGTAACCCAATCGTTACCTCTCTCTATTCCATTTCACAAATGAACGCTCAGTGACGGCGGCTTGCATTTTGTAATTGGCAATATTTCAAACCTCTGTGATGGTTACAGTTGTATGAATTCCTATATACTATGGTGCTTTGATTTATCGTTCACTCACTTCATTATTTTTCTCTGCTGTTATTTTCTTAAAAACGTGGAATAGGTTTCGTGTTGTTGCATAAACCCATTCTGCAACGTCTTCTTGTTTTGATACATACGAGTAGAGGGGCTATGCAATGCAATAACTGTGTGCTTATCACTGTTATAATTGTATTAGGTACTTATTTATCTACTACGTATACATAATGTAGGTATCTATGTAATTGATAAAAAGAATTTGTATGACCGAATGAATGACGTACAGCTTACTTTTATGTCGAGATGTACTAAAAAAATTGTTTGAAATGTTTTCCCATAAGCGGTATATTATAAATATTCTGTGCCCTAAAGGGGTTAAATAGGGTGTTAAAGATCATATAAAGAAACCGGGGAATTCTTGCAAGTAGCATATAAGTATCCATAGCAGTTTCTGTTACTTTTCTCGGCTTTTATTAACACAACTACGCTACTATATTTTCAATAAAAGCTTTCAGTAGTATGGGATTTTCTATGAACGTATTAGGTAGATTGAAACAGTTCTTTTAAAGTATCACATGAAGTAAGTATATGAGTTAAATTAGAACATGATAGATAGTCCCACTGGTGATGATATATATCGACTTAAAGACCAAAATAAATTTATATCAAAGAACATCATCAAGACACCATCTTCTAACATCAAATCTATTAAAATATCTTACAATGGTAATGTCACATCCAGCAAAACCAATTCTGAAATGTTAAAGGCAAGTCGCGACGACACTGCTGCCGTAGTCCCAGTAGGTTTCACTGGGCTCCAAAGAGAAGATTGTGAACTATTAACGTGACTCCGCGACGTCCCTATAGATTACTCCACATCGAATTTTATGTGAAAAATCTAAACGAGCTCAAAGTTCAAACTTTATAGCTAACGTTAACTTTAGTACCTAACCAGCTACAAAGTCGTACACGTTCGTGCTGTGGTTATTTTATCGCGCATCTTGAGTTTTGTTGTTTATAAAATAAGCATTTAACGCGACATTGAACCTTTCGTTATCTTATCCATTCGATTTAAATAGATATTTGAGACGTAATTTGTTGCTGCCATACATTCCAGTAAACACTTCCTGATGACCGTCAATTCACGTCTGACATCGATAAGAATTAAAAACAGTTTGTTTTTGTTATTGTAAGTGAAGATCGCGCAATAACTTTTATTGTAGAACACGACAGTAAAATTGTCTCGAATGAAACAATTAAAGATACATTGTACGTTATATTGTCCATATTGCTGTTGCTAATGGAGCAGTAACTGTGATAGTAAGTGCATTAATAGCGACGATGTGTGCAGATAGCAACCCTCCGGATACGCATGACCTAGTTATTGTACACTTACGTATCTATCTATAACCTTATGTGATAGTCGGATTCGTTTCAAGAGGACTATTGACCGAATTACCGACCGACTCACTCGATTTTTTTATTCGTCTCTTGTTTTATAAACAGAATCATTCAAAAGTGTGTTTTTTAATTCTCAGAAAACTGGAAAGCTTACGCGGATAAGTGTTTCTTAAGGTAAAAATGTCAGCAGCATCAAAGAATATTCTCGTTAAATAATTTTCTTAACGTCAATGAATATAGTATTCCCAAGGCACTCTATCACAGAAATGTATTAGCGTCGACGGGTGTTCGTACACATAAAAAGTTCCCCGATAAGTTAGCAAAGTCTCTTGGCAGTTAATGTCACTGGAATACACACGCCTGTCACCCCGGTGGCTAATGAAAAGCGATGCTTCTCTAACTAAGACGTAACGGAGACACAATACCGACAGTACATATAGTTCGGTAAAAGATTAACTTGCCCATAACTTAGGAGCCAATAAATTCTTAGCGGCACGCTTCCGAATGGAAATGAGTTCGAAAAACTCATGTCGCTGAGGGAGAATACTTGTTTGTTTGTTGCCGTGATACGAAACCGTGAAAGTTGACAAACGTGATGAAAAAAATATTGGAAAAGTTTGGCAAGGGAGTTGTTTAAACGAAGTCTGTCGTCACGCTTTTATGGAACCCTTGGCAGCTTAATCCAAGCCTCCAAATGCTTAGAAATTACCACTCTTTTAGCTGAAATATTATTACTATTTTTAAACGATACTTCTCAATATTTTTATAGAACAGGATCTCGTCAGCATCATTGTTCTTAGATGAACATATATGCATCATTCTAATAAATCCAAAAATGACGCAAATTTTTTTATCACTAAATAGCTGTAGTACTTACCATAATTTGTCAATTTATTGTGAACAGCATACATATAAGCACCTGGTTACGATTTATGTATTCAGTCTAAAAGTGGCCCAGACTTTCCTTGATTATCAAAAGAAAGTAGGTACATACTTACATAATTTTTGTTGCCCTTTACTAACCTTTTATATGAGTTCAAAGCTCTGTGATTAATAAATGAGCTTAATTACGTTAAAAGAAAAACAAGTCTGATGGTCGTATCTATAACACAAAAGCAGGCGCTATTATGGTAGGGTACTATACCTCCCTACTCATAGACGGGCTGAAAGAAAATTAATTTATACCCCGACCTGGTTAGTAGAAAAATTACAGGAGGTAATTAAAGGACGTCCCTCTTCATTAGCCGAGCCTGGACGACCTTTGTTGTTTAATGAATTTATACTTTTATACCTGTCTCGGCTAACTGTAAATGTTTATTCATTTTGATAATATTAAGTAAATAAGGGGGCAGCTGTGATTTTAAATTGCTTGATTTTGAAGTGAAAAAGTACCATGTATGTAAGTACCAAGGTACAGTCTAGTGCCTATACAATTATGGAAAAGAACGCAAAACTGACGAAATCTTGAAAACAAGCAAAGATATAAATGCGAATGCAAAAAAAAATAATTCAATAATGCGTAGTATGTGGAGTAATGAAAGTGACTAAAAAGTGGCAAAGTAACAAAATGGTCTGCTTCTGTTATTAGATAGATCAAATATTAAAAAAAAAAACATTGTATAGTGGACGAATAGTTATTTTGTGTATTGTTTCTCACCATTGAAAAAATACACAATCAAACAGCTATTATAATCTGAGTAATGTTTATTAATAACTGAACAAAAATTAAATGTTTTGTTATGCTTTCCTTTTATTATGAGTTGTAACAAGTAACGAACACAGAAACAGTTTTTGGGAGAGTTAGTCATAAACTCTATGTAGTACCTACCTACCTGACACGTACGCGGCAATTTAATGAGAGGCGTATGTATAGATGTACTATGTGAGTATGTAGACAGCCTTTCTTACATTACTAGTAACAATCCGAATTAACAAGTACCCATAACCAAACTAACTTATTATCTACGTAGGTATAATATATATATACTGACTTGACTGACTGATTTGACTTGTCTTGACTGATTTGACTGGCCTGATAGCTCAGTTGGTAGTATCCCTGCCTTCTGAACTGTAGGTTGTGGGTTCGATTCCCACCCAGGACAAACATTTGTGTGATGAACATCGATGTTTGTTCTGTATCTGGGTGTTATATTGTATTCTATGTATGTATTTACAAACAAAAAGTATATATTCTTCAGTTATCTGGTTCCCATAATACAAGCTTTGCTTAGTTTGGGACTAGATGGCGCTGTGTCAAATGTCCACACATATTATTATCATTATACGTTCTACCACAAAATAAGTAAATCTCTTAAACAATTACCCCCATCCCCATTTACATTTGAATCCGAATTTTATCCACATTAACAATACATTATACACACGCGTGCTGTAGAATAAAACAATATCCGATTACATTTAATTTATTGGCAGCTCCGGTAGTCATAATATTATGGAATGGCCCTTTTTGCTCCGAGCACCGACAGTCGATAAATAAATATCTTTGATTTATACTCACTATTAATTTTTAATTACGTTTAATGTCCCCATTAGGTGTTGGGGTCTGTGTAAACAATATAATTTCCTACATAATATTTTCTTTGAACTTTGATAAAGGTATTCAATATTCATTGTATCGAGCAAAGACACTGCAGTTATCGGAATTACGGCAATTTTATCGGGCGCTGGGCTGGCAAATAAAACACCCGTAACTAAGTAACAACGATACAATGTTGTTTGTCTGCTACCAAAACTGAATTAATGTTCTGATTTGGAATATTTACACCACAAATTCGAATTTGCCTTATGGTACCTCTACCCATACCTGCAGCTTTATTTTTTTTTTATGTTTTGGCTCCACACTTTTGTGTATTTAGCCAGTGTCAAATAATTGATAATTTATCAAGTTAATGATATTTCACGCAAATATGTGTCAAGTCATAGTCGAAGTCATCTAGTCAAGTCATAGTCTAGTCAAAATCATACTCCTAGTAAAGTGGTGGCAACTTTACTTGAAGCTTCTATGGAGTTTTGGAAACAACACGAAAAGAAACGTTTCACCATTATTATACCATTTTCCCACACTCACGCCTGTAATCCAGCACTTAACGAATAGAATGCCACCAATTTTATGCACTAACACTGAAAATAACACAAGTTTTGGAAAATAATACAATGCGGTGACGCAATCTTTTTCGCTTTCCCGCCAAAACCTCCCAAGCTGCTTTACGTTTGTTCCCACTATTGTACCTATTGTACCAGTAAATTTATCAGCATTACACGGGCAAATTCATAATTTCTTACTGATATGTATACTTTTTAACTTCTTTATGGCTATGGACGAGAAATTCTCTTTCAGTTAATCGTACACGCACAAAAAATAAGTTATGAAATTAGGCAATGCGTACTTATCTTTATTTGATACTAATGGCGCCCCGCGGTTACTCCCGCGGATAAGAAATATTATAATTTGTTGCTCATCCCACGGGAAAATTTCACTTTTCCGGGATAAAATGTAGCCTATATGTTAATCCAGGGTATAAGCTATCTTGGTACCGAATTTCATCTAAATCCGTTTGAGCGTGAAGGAGTAACAAACATACACACATACACACAAACACACATACTAACTTTCGCCTTTATAATATTAATGTGATCAAGTACTGGGTTATTTCATTTGTATTACATATAGCCAGTTCTGTATAAAACACCTGTAGGTATATTATATTAACCTGTTGTAATTTAACAATAGCCTTTCCGCTGACCTGAATTTCAGCTACCCATTATGCCGCTTGATGTCGTCGCGTCAATAACCCGAATAAATAGTTGATGAGTGAACGTACCTGTAACAAAATGAAAGACCAAATTATAACAACGAGGAATAAAGCCACGAGCTGCTTTAGATATAAGACAGTTAACGAAGACAGTTTTACTAGGTGGTAGAACTTTACTGCAAAGTTCATCTAGGTAGGTACCACCGCGTTGCCAGTTATTCTGCCGCCAAGCAGTAGTGCGCAAGCACTACTGTGTTCCGGTTTGAAGGGCACTGTAGCTAATGAAATTACTGGGCAAATGAGACTTTATGATCTGATCTCACAGCTTAGTAATCTTATTACTAGATTGTGCTGATGTCTCAGGTTGACGTGCGCAGTGCAGTGTCACGCGAAACTCTATACTTTAGAGTTCCGAGTGACACTGCAGCTGATATGGGCAGCGTGTCGTTTAACATCAGGCGAACGGCTAGCTCGCCACGTCATTCCTTAACATAAAAAAAAGTTAATTTAAATTATGAACTTAACCTCGAAGTAGAAGATTTAGCGTGTGTAGTTATGTATAGGCTGGCCTCCACTAGGGGAACCGATGACCTGCCGAAACCGTGGGAAGTCGTTAGATGCAAGAAGCAAGTTGCCGTCCAAAGTGCCGTCCAAAGTGGCGTCTGTACTAGGACTAAACTGTAAGTAGTTTAAAGTTTCTTTACGGTTTTACTCCAAAAATGTTCCACATTTTTTATATTGTATCAACTTTTATTGTGCTTCAAAAATATTTAATTCGTCAGAACAGCACTATTGTGGCAGGTGCAAACACCAAAGGCTTTACCTATGAGCTTGCGGCTGTACCTAACAAAAGTTCCATTGTTCGCGCGTTTGTCGCCCGTTGCTTTTACAAGCGCAATATGAATGTAACGACTTGAATTCAATAGTTTTATCGATTCATCACGGTGCTGGAGAAAAATTACTGTGACCTAGTTCTGGAAAGTTTTACCCGCCGGTATTTACTTGAAAACGTTAGCTATAAACGCAAGTTAGGTTTACATCTAGAAGGGGATATGTCCACCGCATGATTTTAGTAGATAAGGTTAATATTTTTAAGTACCATCTTCTATACATATAAAATTAAATCCTGACTGGCTGACTTATATATCAACGCACAGACTAAACCGCTGATCCTAGAGACTTGAAATGAAAGGTGATGAAAATTTTCTACTTCGATTCCCATAGAATACGCGGGCGAAGCCGCGAGCAGAAACTAGTAAGTAATATATTCCCAGTTTTGTAAACTTCCAATAATAAAAAAAATTTGTTCGATATTTATTTTATGAGCTATAAGATTACAGATATAAAAAAATATTTGTATATTAGTATTTAGGATATGAAATAATAATTTATTTTATTTACTTCGCTCACCTTACTTGCTATCTCCATTGAATGTATTAATAAATTAATATACTTATTTTCAGTGTGATATGCACGGTGTAGTCTAATGCTTGGCGACAGATTCTCAAGTTGAGGCTATGGTAACTAGCCAGACTTTTATCTACCCTTGCATACCTTTAACCCACAATATTCGTTACATACTTTTCATTTCACCGGTGTATGAGAAAAAACTTCATTATAATCGACATCTACATACCTTACATGCTACAGATAATGATAATTGTAAATAAAACCAGGACCTCATAAACTTTCGTTCATTCTTCGCATTCTTCAATATACGTCATAACTTTACACTAGCAAACCAAAAACTTAATGCCCATTTGCACTAAAGTTTGATAGCTCATAAGTTCGTACTTAACCCTCTATGATATACCTACTGCAATGCATTTGGGTGTGGCAGAGGATTAAGTGCGAACTCAGGAGCTATCAAACTTTGGTATAGACGGGCATAATAGACTAGACGCTTTTTTTGCTTTTTCTGCTCAAACACCCGATTCTTTATTTGTCCAATCATGTTTAAATATCTAAATATTTAACCAACTTAATTTCGATAAATAGGAAGGAATTAATAAATTCACGACAATATTATACCTACATAAACCACGAAAGTATTAAAAAGGGTCTTGGGAGAGGAATTTAACCAATCTCGCTTGATAAACGCTGTAAAAATCAGTAAAAATCGTAAAAATGTATGCTTAAAAAGTGAGCCAAATCAGATGACCTCCGAATCGGGATAAAATCAGAATCACGAATCAACGCTGAGATCGCATTCGTCTCTGAAATCAGAATGTATAATTATTGTTACCCTTGTCAAAAACATTTTTACAGATACATATTTAAAAAAAAAATTAAGCTCGAGGTGGTGCCGATTCTGTGTTGCATTCTCTAAAACTGAAGTAAACTTAAAGTATGGCGGTACTCTTCTGATAAAGGGGAAATGACAAATGACGACGGTAATATGTTAATTTCGTTTAGCTTTAGAGTATGCGACACAGAATCGACACTATTAAGTCCATAAAATTATTCGGTATGGATACTAGAGTGCTAAAGTATAACTAACGGACATACGGATATAGAGCGAATAAAAATGACATAAAAAGGCAGTCGGATAAGTGACGAGGACAGCGCAGGGGTAATATATTAATGTTAAGATAATTGAGGCACGCACTTTCCTTGAATGAAAGGATTAGGTCACTAATGGAACAATATTGATTCGTTCGTGAAATATCAAACTTTTGATAAAGTAAGTAGTTAGTATGCAAAATATATGTAATGCAAATAACTAGCTACAGTATTCTATTATAGGTACAGCAAATGACAGCAAGTAATAGTACATGCAGCAAGGTATAAGTCTCTGCATCACACCTCTCTCACCTTTTTCTTCCTCGTTTTTTTTGGCTCCACTTATTTGTTATTTTTTTTGTTAATGATATTTCATAGTATATGTGTGTCAAGTTAAATGAAGTCACAATCCAAGCCATAGTCTAGTCTAAGTTATACTCCTAGTAAAGTTGTGGCTTTACCAGAAGCTTCCGTGGAGTTTTGGAAACAACACGAAAAGAAACGTTTTACCATCATTATACCACTTTCCCACATTCATGCGGGTTCGATTCCCGCGACAGTACTTGTTCTTTGTGTGGATGTTGTTAGATCATGGTCCTAGTAGTTCCTAGGTCCCTAGACACAGGGTAGTAGTTAGGGTCCAGGATCTGTGTGATCTTTATTATTATTATTAATTGTACTGTATTGTAAAATTTCAATTATTGGTACGTAATGGAGACGGGTTGCTTCATTAGTTATCGCTTGTGTTCAGTCAAGCAGGAATGTTTACTTTTAACTAGTGAAAGACACTGTCACGAAATTAATGTCGTGGTTGTATTGTTCGGGAAATTGTTTTGCCCCGGGATTTTTCCTCTTGTTTTCTCGCACATTCATTGTTTGAGTTTACAAAAGCTTTTCGCACCATTGCTTCGGTTTTCTTAGATCCGCACAGCATAAACATTTTCCCTCTTACTAATAAACATTGTGTAGTGGAATAATAATTATTTTGTGTTTTGTTTCTCAAATTGAAAATTCCTTTCTCCTGCAAAAAAGCAGGAGAAAATACTGAGCTATTCCACTGTAATCCAGTGTTTATTAGAAAAGGGATTTGTTTCAATGCCATGTTGAATGTTGATGTTGTATACATATTTACCTGCAACATAATAGTTGCAGTACCTAGGTAAGTACTTAACTTATTTTAAATAAGCAGGTGCCCAATTGTGAAAAATTTTGGAACGGTCGTTAGCTTGTATACACTTTTTGTGCTCAACTATGTGCAAAGGAATGGGAGCACATCTCGGTTGGTTATAGTGATATCTCTAAAACATCTAAAACCTAAGTGAAGTGAAAGTGATGTGTGTAATATGTTCATATTCAAGTTTAATTCACGGTAGGTGTTTTTTTAGTAACATAAAGAAAAACGTCTTATTGATTATTGAGTCAAGAAATTATATGCCGTTATTGGCACAATAGTAAAGGCAAATTGACGCATAGTGAGCAGATTTTTCTTGGGTATTGTCAGTTGTGTTCTTCATCGTCAAAAGATGGCACTTGCGTAACTACCGAAATATACTTTTTTATCATACAGCGGAAAATTACGTTGCGACAACATAGTTTAAAAAAAAAACAAAATCATTAAATAATTAATATCTTTTTGTAGTTACGTATTTTAAAATAGTCTTTACACCTCAAGACAGAGAAGAATATTATAATAGTAGGTATTTATGCTTTAAAATTTACGTACATTTTCCATCAAACTATGTATTCGATTGTGTAAAAAAATGTTGGTTGAAGTTGGCACGCTTGTCACGCATGGCACGTCATGGAAAGTTATAAAAATTGCGTGACTCTGTAAGAAGAAACATAAGGCGAGAATTTGATATTTCCATGTCATAATATAACCTTTGTGTGCGGGCATGAACCAAGGGCAACATTTGTTTCCGCAAGATCCAATACTACAAAGCCAAAGGGGTAGGGCTATTAGATTGGATGTAGTCAAAATAACAGGTTGACAGTTAAAACAGTATGCCTACATAAGCTCTAATCATTAATTGTCTACTTATTTTCCCTTTATTAAAGCAGATAATTTAAAAGTAAACAAAACACTCCATTTTTTGTGGTAATGGCTATAATATCAAGCAGGTAGAAAACACTACAAATGAATACTAATCTAAGAAATGAATTTGTTACAAAACTGAAGCACAGCTTCCCATAAACAAGGGAACACAGAATGTACATGCCACATTCCTCTTACCAAAACTGTTGCCAACGCCATCTAGTGATAAATAATACCAAAATGACACTTGGAAAACTGCTCGTTGGTAGCACATATTTTACTTCCCTTGACAACATCCAAATCATCTAAATAAAAACCCGTGTTTTTTCAAACGTCCAACGAGCTACGACAAAGAAATCTGTTATTACCACCGAAATAAAATGAAAAACGCAAGGAAAAGTCACAAATTCCCGGAACGGAGCAAAATTGGCCCCTAAACAGGTCCAATTTCTCGGAGTCGACGAGTCGACGACGCTAATCTTGCCAGAGCAGCGGCTTTCATTAGCATTTGTGTAATTTCATCAGTGGATCTGCCGCCGGCGACGCCTGTCCCGAGCCATTTCACGCGAATCCCGTTTGTCTAACTAGCCACGAGACTTTTACTGCAGTGCTTTCGCGGTTATAACTACCTTATCCTGAGCACACTGTCGAGTTTGTCCCTAATTTGAAGAAGGTACACTTTCGATATATAATATGTTTCTGTTAGTATTGGATTGAAACGACGGATTTTTTAAATAATGCCCTTAAGTGCGCATAGGTTTAGCAAGGCTTATATCATTCCAAAGATTGGAACGTATATAAGTAGGTACCTCTTCTAATGGAACGTGTATAAGTAGGGTACTTCTTCTACATGCACCTTTGCTGAGTGAGTAATTTTGTTGGAAAGGTGACGGCTAACTTTGCACAAGCTTAGAGCCGCGAAGGCTTGACAGTATAGAATAGTCTCAATGCCTGCTTCAGTAAGCAGCTGTCATAGCTGAAATGAGTCCAGGATTTTTTTTAATTCGCATCTTTACTAAGTTGCATTGATTTTGCCAAAGCATGACGTGTTCAGCTCTGAACTTAATGATTATTATGAAATTCAGAAAATCCTTTATATAGGTACTTACTTACATACTACTTAGTTTAAAGTAAATATTGCCTTGAAATCAATCTGCTCTCAATTCGCTACCTTAATTTACTTCCAAAAGGGCAACGCAATCCATTACCCTGTGTAAACTCTAAGATTATCCTTATTTGTTGAAAGAATTCCACTGACATTTTTTAATATACTTTCCCGCCCCGAGCGAATCCCCCGCAAACTTGCCGGGAACAAAAGATCGAGAAATTGTGGACACATTTTCCATAGACTTCCAACGTATTAATAAATAATGGTTAACCTAAATAATGCTAACATTTACACAACATGTTCCTTTCAAATGAGATATTAGACGTCGCCCAATTAGTTTTATACACTGCTTCGGATGCTTAAAACTTCGAGATAAAGTGTTGTTGTTTTACGTAGCATAGTTGATTTCTAATTAGTATTACAAAACTTGTCGCGTATTTCATGGAGCCAAGAGTAATTTACGGAACGCCGCGGTCAGTAATGGTTTCGAATTCGGAGGCAATTTAAATGAAATTCCAAACACTGGGATGAATCAAATAAAAAGTTGGCATTTACTGGGAAATCGCAGTCGTCGTTAAGGAACTAATGAGTTAATCGTCCCGCCGGGAAAAAGGCAATCTGCCTTTGCTTTGCTTATAAACAACATCTACAGAGCAACAGTTAAAGTCATTCGATAATGGAGCTTCGGCCATCGCCCTATTTCGCGCTGTGTTATACATAATGTGAGTTCGAGAAAATAAAACAGGAGGACTCGCTTACTCGTCAAAGTAATATAGAGAGTGAGGCTTTATGTAGTAGGCCTTCTGATGAGCAGTTTTGGGCCGAAGGGCAAGCCGCATTGAATAGTCATTCTAGGGCAATTTGCCGTCCAAAGGACTCCCGTGGGCTTCCATATAGCGGGTCCTCAATTCGACGGAAAAAGTGAAGTGCGTCCGTAATAAATGGCGTCACCGTTATTACGGCTTGCAGATATGTCCCAAACGAACTATAACAAAATGATCATTATCGGAAAACTGGGAATGAAGTACAGAGCTCCAATATAAAGTTTTTGTAAATATGAAACTGTGCATCGGCGAATTTGTTTCAAAATTAACGATTCTAATTACTTACTGGATTAGTTGATTAAAACATATTTATTAGCCTTATTAATAAACGGGTATTAGTCTCGGGTTAGTTACTTCAGCTTTTGTCCTTTTTTTGCTACTGGAATATTTAGCTGGATCGAAAGAGACAAAAGATGGTGTAACTAATCTAAAGCTAGTTCGTGTTTATTAATAAGGCTGACAATGTTTCATTAATATCGTATTAAAATAAGCATAATTACCTTTTTGTACAAATAATTATAATGCAAGTATGTAGCAGGCCTTATTAAGTATTGAATGTTATTCGAACAAAACAATATTTATAAATATTAAATATATTAGCGATAGCATAGTGAGTATTCAATATTTACCTTTTATCTAGCTCTCTAACAATTGCTACAACTGAAAGGAGTAATACCATTTAACTCAAATATAGTATTGTAGGTATAGTAGATCTCTATCTTTAAGCGATAAGACCGCCCATTGTGACACTTAATTCTTAAGTATGTGACTGTAAATTGTTCCTACAATGTGGTGTTTCAATAAAGAGTTTTATCTATCTATATATAGTAGGATCATACATACCTATACCTAGATTACATAATTATAATGATTACTAGCGGCCCGTCCCGGCTTCGCTCGGGTGGACGTTTATTTATTAAACATTTTATAATATACGAAAAACAATGTATCACGCACCGGCGCCATCTACTTAAAATGTTGGTTTGTCCTGAATTTTTCCTGAATTTTCTTTGCTATAAACCTCACGGAGCCCGAGACCTTTCCAACGAATGCAAAACCGTGGAAATCGGTTCGTGCGTTCTGGAGTTATAGCGTCAGGAAGGAAAACCCGACTTATTTTTATATAGTAGATTTCTGACCATACAGTCCTTAAAATAAAAAAAACATGAAATTTTCCATACAAACTTTCATCCCCTATTTCATACTCTTAGTAGCTACATTTTCAAAAATCCTTTTTTTTGATAATTGTTTCAGCTCATTGCTCATCATGACGTCATCATGACGTCACACACAAAATTTCATACCCTATTTAAAATCATGGAGATAGTTGGTTAAATTATTCATACTCTGCAAATAAGTTACAAACCAAGATTACCTGACATATGAATTATCATCCTTTCCTTTAAAATATAGGATGAATTCAATCAAAAAAATTAAGCTAGTCTTAGTAAATACCAGCTACAACAATAAACTTTGGAATTTGTTCATTACATCAAATTGTAATGAACAAATTCCAAAGTTTATTGTTGCAACAAAAATGGAAGACTTAGATACAAACCTGCACGACCATAAAGGTTGATCTTTCCAAAAAATCATTTTTTAGCGCGTGGTTTTATGAAACTGTCCTTAAATTTTTCTGGCTTAAGTTAGGTTTCGGCTCTTGTTCAGATGCAGTCTCTCTAGAGTAAATATAATATTAAATATAATAAATATAATATAACATATATATATATATATATATATAATAGTAAATATAATATCTCTCTAGATATTGATAAATGCCTTAACGCAATGTAACGTAATTTAATGTTAAAGTTACATGTGTGCTCACTAGCATCCATTGTTCTTGCTATAAATTTCGAACGCAAACAAAGCATTAAACGCATTATATGAGCATTGAGCATGTAAAGTATAAACCATCTAATATGAATGCCACACACACAACATAAACCAAAGTTAAGCTCACTAACTCGCACCGGTGTACTGCATGGTCAAAATATCGCCTAGCAACTTTAATATTGCACACTATGGTGAAATTATAAAACCGGACATTAATTATAAAGTTAGAGGCGAAGTTTGTACCGCAGTGTAGTGTTGTCTTGCTACCGTGCTGGTGCATAAATATGGGCGTTAACACCGCCCATTAATGCTTGGAGAATACCTTATTTTTATTACCCCTAAGGTAATAAGAACAAACTGCATCCCCAAAGCTAATATACCTGTACTGGGGCGATTTTGTTTATGCACCAAAACGTGAGTGAGACTGTTTACGAGCATTGTGCTCTGAAAATTATGTGATGGTATATGAAATTGACTGTTATCGTGTCACTAGGATATCCTGATACTAAAACAAAATGTAGGTGTGTAAAGATTTGCTTGCACCAGTAGTGAGAAATATAACTTTTTTTTTTTTCAAATTCATATTTTGGAATGGGCTTACTATATAATATTTGACAATAAGCATTTTGTAATTCTAAATGTAACAATAACTTAATTTTAAGCACCTAATATAATTTTGACTTGTAAAAGTGCTAAATTCCACTATTGCCTATGCCTATTTGCAATAAAATCTTTTGACTTAGACTTTTACATTTCCAATACCTATTTTATTTTAAAAATGCGTTATCATTTAATGTAACTCTGTCGTATCTAAATAATTAAGCTAAAACCGGTATCAATGCGTATTTAAGTACATAAATTATTTGCATCGATAACAATGTACATTTTTTTTAACCTTTGATAGGTTTGCGTGTGACCACTGTACCACCTGATGGTAAGTGAGGACGCGGTCAACGATGGGACATGTGTACCTAGAAGATAGGGGTTCACTCTTGACTTGAAAACTCCCTGATTATATTTTTCAGCAAACAGAAACACTGGTAAGTTTTTCTATTCCTCTGCCATATGCGCAATAAATGTTGAAGTAAAACGCATTGTGCGGATTGAAGGAATGCCCACCATTTACGGATGTCCGTAAATGGTACCGTGCGTCGTGTTGTGTGGTAGTAAAAGGACACGGGGGAATTAAGTTGTGAAATTCCATCGCACGCTCTTGAAAATGCAGCTTGTAAAAGACTGATAGGTTACTTTGCGTTGGTGCTCAAAACTTTAATGTGGCTTAGCCTTCACCAGCGCTTCGGCACCAATGAGCTTTATTCCACGTCTTTGAATCCAGTCCAAGACATCTATGTATGTGATCGTTAGGCGTTGCTATTATTATTTATCCAGCTGATACTTAGCTGAGGCGTCTCATAGATGGCTGCAGTATTCTATACACTATTGGACTTGTGCTCCATAGAAATCTAACAGCTGCCCTGGTGCGAAATACTGCCTGGCCTTTCCAATGATATCCAGCTTTTGTGAAGCAAATTTTGCCTTTCTCTCGATACACGAGACAAAGTTGAGGTTGGATGTTAGAGTAATACCCAAAAACTTAAGCTGGTCAGTTATCGATACTGCTACGCCCCGTAGAGTATGCTGAAATGGACTCCCGTTTCCCGAAACAAGACACACCTGGGTTGGCACAGTTTTAAGTAAGTTTTACGAAATAAGATATGTTGAAAAGCTTTTTTGATAATTCAACTTCAGGTTTTCTTGGAAGAAAGTACAATATAATACAAACAATCAAAACAACATTCCTGGTTCTTGCTGATACCACCCGCGCAATCTTGTTGAAAAAGGCACCATGTTTACCAGTCGATTGTTTGATTCAATTGCGGCTTTGTTTTTAAGGAACATTCAATGTCTGCTAACGAGCCCGATTGTTCGTTACTCCTCTCCCCGTGGCCCCCTTGCTCCTGTTTGTTCCTCCTCAATCTCTCTAACTAAATTGTTTACCAAACCAACTCATCGGTCTCCAAGTCAAAACAATTAGCGTTTTTTAATTAACCCTCGGCGCCCTCCAGCCGTTTTTATGTTAATTAAGGTTTTTGCGATGAAAAGAAATTTATACCCAAAAGTTTCCTAAAAGACCGAAGGTTAAAGAATATCCTGCTTTTAGTGGCTTAACTTTACGTTGATCATAAAAAAGCTGTAAAGACGTATATTACATGACAAATAGCGAGTAACGCGTGCTACCTTTTTATTATCACATCATGTGACAAATCTAAGCTCCATTGTCTTGTGCAATATGTCGGCAGGTTCGACGATAAACCTCGGACTGAGGAAATAAATAGCCAGACAGCCTTCGCCGGTGTAAGCACGAGCCATTTGAGAAATTTATCGTGTGCACTTAACCACAAATAAATTGGCCTGTACCACGTGTTACGCGCTCTCTCCTCCCTGCAATGCTTCAGGGAGTCACCACCGGTTATGAACAAATGGAACTGAACTGAAGGAATAAACGTTTCTCATTGTTCAGTCTGTGTTGGCGCCCACATAATAGCCATAATAAAATTGTCTTTACACTTGAAAGGCACACTTTATGTTTTAATATAATTATACGTATTTTACCGGCAATCTGTTATCCGGTATTCTATAGAATGCCTAGTCGATGTATAGAAATCAAATATATTCAAGAATTATACGAAATAATAGTTGTTTTATACTTTGCCTATGCATTCTACACAATAGCGAATACACACATTGGTGAAAAAAGACGAGAGCAGGGAAGGAGGACACGGGCGATCAAGCAGTTAAACCACTTGGAATTGCTTTCTTGCTTGCATTTTATTAAAGGGCTAGCTAAATAGCGGAAGGACTAAAAAGCTTTGGTTTTACTGTCCCTAAAAAATAACCACAAAGACAAAGGTGGGCTAACTTATATTTTTGATAGGTATAGGTTTAGGTACCTATTCTAACTACTACCTAAACTACTAAAACGGTATACTTATCTTTCCACACTTTCAAGATCGCAGTATTAAAATTAGTATCAAATCGCAGATCTTTCTACTGCATAATCTAGCGGACAAATCTTAACCTGTAGTAATACTCAAACTAAGCTCATATGAAATTGAAAACATGGATAAATAAAATTTGATTAAAAAAAGCAATAACAACATCTTTCGGTCACTACCTTAAAAAATTTCAACTTTATTGCCTGCTATTTTTAAATTAATACTATTTATATCTAGGTTGATGTCATCCAGGTAGGTACCTATTAAGAGAGGCTTCATCATCATCAGCTTTTATTAGTCCACTGCTGGATATAAACCTCTCCCAAGGCACGCCACTGAGCCCGGTCTTCGGCTCTATTTTTCCAGGTACTGCCAACTACTACGTGTTAATATAACTATTTAATAAACATACTAATGTTCCACCAAAAGCGTACAAAGTCATGGAGACTTTAACAAGTAAAAGTTCATTCATGTTACGCTTAAATAAATTACACGAACGCTCAAGTAAGACGTTGTACAAATTACATGTAGTTACGTGCTTCATAATAAAATCTGCTAACATACGCAACCTTTAGGAGGGAAATTCAATTTCGTTATAATCACTCAATGTCACTTAGCGTATAATTAACAAAATTTTGCTCAATAATTACACTCGAGTAAGATTAATATCACAAAGGTAGTTTTATTAAATACACCTAACCATACTTGAAATTAATGCTACTCATCGGATTAAATACTTACCTACTAATTGCTTATGCTAAAACTTTAAAATATTTACTAAAGCTACTATGCTGAACGATATTTTTTATCACCCACAGTTTCCCCATGGATAAAAACGATCCTAAGTTAATCTAGCGTATAAGCTATCTCCATTCCAAATTTCATTTAAATTCATTCAGCCGCTGTGTCGTGAAAAGGGAATAAACACACACGCTCACAAATTTTCGCATTTAAAATATTGAATGCTTTGATTATTTAACATATATACTTTTTACAATTTTCTAGCGAAATGTGGTAAAAATCAAACTTTTTACTTAATTGAGGATCCTTATAATATTGAAAGCGTACAATTATGTAAACCGGTTGTAGCCAGTTCAACATTTCTTTTATACTTAAAATTTTATCTCTAGCTTCTCATAAAACCACAAAATGTTTAGTTAAACAATTGAAATCAAATAAATGAATGAGAAACGCAAAAACTAAGGCTCGGCTGCATTGTTATGACAGTCCTTTGTTCTTTCATTTATGTTGGATTCCAGAAAATACTAGATTCTCTTTTTACAACCGACAAACTGAAAGGGAACGAAGGACGGGTTGATTCCGAAACGAAAAATTCGTTTTGGCTTTTACCTTTTTGGGGCCATGAACGCTTTTCGCCTGAAGTCGACTCAAAATACTAAACGTTTCGATTGGGATTGGGAGCGAATAAAAATAGACAACAGATCTCGGCTGCCGAAGCAATGCGGCATTTTAAACCTGTGGAAAGTTGAGAGCGTGATGCTATCTTTTAATCCCTTTTCTGGAAAGATCCAATAAACTTAGACAAGCGCTTGAAATATATCTCAGATAAGACAAATTGAGTTTTATTTCAGCATAAACGAATCAATCAATAAATTTTCCACAAAATTGACGTCCTGTCGGTGTCGTCGAGCATTGAATATGAATGGGACATAGGTAATTTCATTTGAGGTGGCGCGTATTGTACTATTTTGTGTTGCATATTGATCGAAGGTTCTTGTTGCATGGTGATTGATTGTACTCGACAGATAGATAGTTAGTGTGGGTTTAATTATATTTTCTTTTTTTTTTAAGGGTGTGAAATGCCCTCGCACTTCCCTGCCACCACGGGGGTGGCGGCGGTATGTGGGACTCGAACCCACTAAAACCCCCCCGTAAGCCATCGTCCACCATACCGGGGCGAGAAGGGGTCGCGACTGCAGTCCAGCCAACTCGCCCCCGATGAACCATCTCTGCGACAACGAACTCTAAGGTAAGGTAAAGATTTATTTTTATAGCAACTAATGTTTTGTCAATTTGACATAAAAGAAAAATCAACCACGATGTTTGTGTCCCCAGTTTCAGCGAAATCAAATCGACAGCGGTCGTCGAAACGCTCTGAAAGAAAATTATTAATGCTCCGAACACGGTTGCCCACCAAAGTTTTATCGAGCAATAAATTCAACAAATGACTCAAATTAGAGCTTTATTCCACTGCCTCCGCCGGCGTTGTTTATTAAAAAACGTTTGCGTAAATGAAAATGTGTGGAAAGGGAAAAAAAACAACACCAAACTTTTCTTGTTCCCAAATAAACACGACACACGTAGTCACGGGATTGAATTGATTAAAAAGTTTGTCCGTCCGTGTACGTTTTCATGTTTCATTTACTACTGGACTGGTACTGGACTGGATCGTAGTTCAGATTCAGATATACTGAGAACGGCTAATTTCACCTTTTTGTTTAACAACCTCATAAATCACGTACAGAATAAGAGCGGCAAACTAGGTGCAATCTCCGGAGGTGTTGTTTAATAAAGGAGAATACACGCGCTCTTTGTTCCCGTAGACTGGCAATTAGTACCACACTTCACACTTAATAAGCACTTGGAATTTAAAGGATCTTTCCAGTGGAGGGTTGCAGACGTTCTAAAGGCACACTGTCCAGCTCTCATAATGAACTGGATAGATTTAACTGCTATTATTTTTCTTAATATCAAGTCTTAAGACTTAGATTAGTGTAGTCATGTTATGTTCTACATAGCTTTATAAGTTTTTTGGTACTAAACTAAATGTAATATGACAATTCCAAAAATATTGCCGTCCTTTCCTTATAAATACCTAATATGTACTTTTTCTTGGCAATACTCTTGAACATGCGGAAACCTTTCGATCGTGTATTTTGTATTAGTTTCATTCGAATCCAAGAAATCCAGATCGTATTATGCTGCTTTGCTTCGTGCTCAACAGATAAACCAGCTTGGAAGCTTTCAAAACTGTAAAAGTGTAGAGTTGCCTCTACAGTCCTTATAGCGCCAACATTGATGTGACAAAGTGGCACGTGCTGCTCTGTCCAGTACCTTCATTCGTATGCCAGTGGTCTCACATTTTGCACGCCACCGCCTGAATGATCTATAGTCCACTAGACCAACGAACCTCACAGAAACTCATTGTTTCAAACAAAACAAACTTTGTTTGACAGAGTACAATTATACCACTTCGATATTATAACATTAGGGTGTTCACTTTTCTAGTTTTTAAATCTAACTGTACTCATATCACAGTTGGTAGTAGCTCTGCCTTCTGAACTGTAGGTTCGCTTCCCACCCAGGACAAACATTCGTGTGATGAACTAATAAGTATTTGTTCTGTGTGTTATATTGTATTCGGTATAAGTACATAATTACAAATAAAAAGTCAATAAGATTTTATTACTTATCTAGCTCCCAAGCTTTGCTTACTTTAAGACTAGATGGCGTTGTGTGAAATGTCCACACAAATATTTTAATCTTTATTTTCGGATTTGATATATAATTTATCATCGTCGAGTGGGGCTTAACTTTATACTAATGAAGTGGTATTTACAATCAAATGGTCAAATTAGAATGCAATGCGGCTACGTTGTGTAATTAAGAGCATCCAGATTTGGAATTGCAGAGGCGATCCGGCAACGTCTATTACGCTAATTGTAAGGCTGACTATGGGAGCGTTTCCCAAAGCTTTGCTCTGGGAGCGGCACACCGCAGGCTCGCCCGCAATCTGTAAGTGCTTTGTGTACGGTCACGTTATTGGCTCATGTAGTCCGGCTGCTATTGTACGCGTAAGTTCCACTAAGCTTTTAACTCTGTCCCCATTCTGGAATCAGAATTCAGCTCATATGCCTTACTTACACAATGGTTACGTTATTTAATATCTACCTATTTCAGTACTTATATAGAGTAATCAGAATTAATTCTTACGATATAGTATATGTTTATATAAATAAACGAGTTTCTGCCCGCAGCTTCGCCCGCGGCGTGGCCAAAATAAATCTAGTCACCCATTTCACCCTCTTAAGGGTGGAATTTCGAAAAATTCTTTCTTAGCGGATGCCTACGTCATAACATCTACCTGCATGCCAAATTTCAGCCCGATTCGTCCAGTAGTTTGGGCTGTGCGTTGATAGATCACTATGTCAGTCAGTCAATCAGTCAATCACTTTTGAGTTATATATATTTTGATAATAACGCCCAACGATCACATACATATCTTGGACCGTAACTAGAATTTCTTGTATCTAGGGACTCCGGAACTACGAGGACCATAGTCCCACAACACCCATACACGTTTAAATGTAGTAACTAATCAAATTTTAAATTTAAATAATTATTGTATTCCATAATGTCAATAGATATAGATATAGTTGATGATTAAGATCATTATGTACCCTGTTTGGCACAAAAATACTATATTAGAAAAAAAAAGACAGTATAAATACTTAACAAAAAATTCCAATATTATTGAAAAATCATCAAAGTATTCGGCATAACTTAATTATAATTATTTGTCATTATCTTTATTAAGAATTCGTTTATTTCATTTAAAATTTGTCACTAAGATAATCCTGGATTGAGTAGTAACACTGGTTGTTCAAAAAGCTTTTTCAGTTTTATATAAACAGACTAGTTGCGCCCCGCGGATAAAAATATTTTAATTATTTGCTCATCCCACGGGAGCATTTCATTTTTCCGGGATAAAATGTAGCCGAATGTAGAACCGAATACACCAAGTAAAATGTAGTACCGAATTTCATCCAAATCCATTCAGCCGTTTGAGCGTGAAGGAGTAACAAACATACACACATACAAACTTTCGCCTTTATAATATTAGTGTTATGTAATTTTATATTATGATTTTTGTTTTACTTAAAATAATATTTAATCTTAATTTACATAATGTTGAGCTAGTGATGTAATTATTTATTTAACCATCGACAACAATCATTTATAGGTAATAATTACTGATAGATAGATTCCTTACAAAAGTGCTGTTGATTCATAAATTTAATTGCAATGTATTCGGAACGGTAACAGATTAAAAACAGAGTAGATTTGTAGTCTAGTTTGATAAATGTATCCACACACTCCTCTACGTTATTGCCAAGCGCATTAACATTTAGATTTCAATGCTTCATCTGGCACCTGATCTCCAGGTTATTGCAGACGGGGTCGAGACGAAGATGTCTCCTTTTGCATATTAAAAGCGTTTTCCAAACATATCGATTCGAACTACAGCGCCTGTCAACTCAAATAATCTGAGATTGAAATACTGGCTTTTAGAAATTCTAAGAATACGTTTCTACGTAAAAGCGTTGTGTAATTGCATATAATTTATTACCAACATGTACGAGTCTGGTGTATCTTACGTAATAGCTGCAAGTATGATTTAAAGTAATCAAAAGATTACATGTAACGTCAATTAATTAAATTCGTATTTGGCCTGCATATATATAAATATAAATATGGGTATAAGTAGCTTTACCTTCTGAGCTGTTAGGTTCGATTCACATCGAGGACAAAATAAACGTGATGATCATTAGCTTTTTCATTTGTCTGGTCTCTCTGGTTCCTTTAGTACAAGCTTTGCTTAGTTTGGGACTAGATTACACAAATGTTTATATATTTGCATTGCATAACTCCGTAATTTTAGTGGTACCCATTGCCCGCCGGAGTAAATATTTTCAAGTAATTTACGATTTCAATGTAGATAACTATTTAGTTCCAACTAAATTAAACTAATGTACTGCACTACATTTACAAATGAACGTGAAATTAACAAAATTTAGATGCAATTCCAGGTACCTACACGTCGTAGTCAATTTGGTCAGATTTCATGATTGTTTAGATAATTCTGAACTAATATTGCTAATATTGAAAACGCATCCTCCGCATTCTTAATTACAAAACACTTATAAAAACCTCACGTCATGTGCCTTTTATAAAACCAATTCCGGATGAATGCAGTCCATTCAATCCTCCCAACAAAAGGTTGCCGTCGCCGTCGGTCATTGCGATTGGAAAGTCCATAGGCATACTGGCCGTACCGCGACTATTCCAAGCAGATTCGGACAAACCCCCATTACCCTGATTGATTCTGGACGCTCTGGTTAGAAAACACAAAGGTCTGCAACAATTTGGGAGTGCTTTCAATTTGCACTGAGTCGCTCGCCTCTCATTTGGCACGAGGCGATCGGGCCACGAGTTCACATCAGCCGACTCCTAGCTGCTACTAGCGTGGAAGAATCATTTGCGCTTTGCATCTTTAGCCCTTCGCTGAAATGTACAGTTTGACAGCTGTTATGTTTTTCTACAACGGCAACTACAACAGCACTAATTTTTCTACAACGTACCCAAATGCATTAGGCACGTCTTGGAAGGATAAGTTCTAACTTAGGACCTGGCAAACTTTGTGCAGGCGGGCATCAGTCCTCGATTTAATTTTAAATGATTTTGTTTAGTTTGCGCCTTTAGTTTGCGCCTAGTGATAAAAATGCAATCGTTCGGCTACTATGTCATATTGAGTACTTTATACTACTGTAAAAGTAAGTTAAAGAAGGCTTTTATATATAAAATAAATAAAAGCATAGATATTAGTGTACAAACATTTCTGTCTATGTTAGCTACATATATACAGGGTGAATATTGCACCTACCTACTGTGAAATTCATGACGTGTGCTGAGAAGTCTGACTGATTGAGCTCTGTGTACACTGCCGCATGAATACGACTATAATATATGTATGATATTTATTAGTCTGATCACTGCGACAGAAGTTTGTGAAAATCATACCTAAAGTACAAGGAAATCAATCAGCCTTAAAATATTGTAATACGTTAAAAAAATGAATAAATTTCCATGCTCTCAATGCAATACATACTTTCTTCTTCTTCTACAGAATCATTTCCATAAAACTTCTCTCCAACGTAAACACAACTGTCCCCGTCAAAAGATTAATTACTAGTCACAATGCTTCAGTTCATTCAAATCCTTTGATTTGATACTTACTGCTATTCAATACCATGAAAGAGGTGCCCATTGGCTTCCATTCATGCGATATGCGACGTCTGACATCGCGTTCTGATCCACCTAATTTTCACGATGACTGAAAATTAAAGAAGTCCCACGGGAATCCAATTTCACGGGAGCGGTAATCTCATTAGAGACGACTTTCATTAACATTTATACGATTTCCGACGGAGAAAACTTTGAGAGTGTTGCCTCTAGGGAGTTGGGATGCACTAATATAAATTCGTAGATCTTGGACTCAGGTGCCTTGATAGAGTTACTATCGTCGCGTTGCTACCATTTCTTAACTTTCAATTTATGCGCAAACTTCTATTCTTTAAAGCTCACAGCCGTGTTCCATACTTCTTAGTCCTATGTTATTATCAAAAGACTGACTTTTCATATAATTATTTACATATAACATCAAAGACTTTTATATAATATTTTGTTCAATGATGTGGCATGGTATTCTACAGTTTTAAATTAGAAAAATACTTAGGTATTACCTAAGGATTCACTTAATTTGCAATCGTGATTTTAACACAAGGAATACCAGACGAACGGCGCGCTTTTAATTAATAATCAATTCTCATGCAAAACATCAGCCTTCGACTGGTTATTTATTGCCCGAAAGAGGTTTATATGTACTTATGTGTATTCAAAAAGCGTAAAAAAGCCGGAACAAATTGATTAAAAGTGCACAGCAAAAATCGCAATATAGCGCTCGCCAGGATTGCAATATTTTCTTTGGATACAATGCACAATCGCGAGAACCAAGCAATGCCAACACATTTACTGCAGCTCTTTCGAAAATAAATGCTTGAAATATTAATATTCACGTATCTTTTGGTGTACGTACATAAAAGAAAAAAGAGATTTGCTTTGAAATATTTACTGAATGATATAATGTCTAATTGGAACAATAGCATCATGTTCAAGTTGCAAAATGTGCAGACTTGGACAGGTGAGGATAGACTCACCTGATCGATAGTAATTTTGCACACAATTTGTTTAGTCCTTCACATATTTAAAATAAATATATTTTTGCCACATTGTGTTTTGATTATGTTTTACTTCAATGTTTTTAGTGTGATTATGTTACTGATTCAAAATTTTATTTTGCCTATTTACCTTTGTACGTGTTATTACGTGACCGCAGTACCGAAGTGCTAGAATTATATTTAGACTCAGTTATACACTGAGTTATATTACACTGATTGTTTCTGAACAACTTAACCAGTCCATGTCGGTGAGAATTGAGAAGTAAACAATATGAGTAGAGTCGAATCAAGTGGAATACTATGAATTCTTTGTTTAATAGTGGATACCAATGAGTTACTTTGTAAAAGGATCGTTTTGTTTTGTTACTTTTGTTGGTATAAAGTTAACGTTAGTGGAGTATTTGTGTATCGAATAACGTTGTACTTGAGTTGAACTTTGAAAATGCAATTGAAAGATGTTTATTGCATCGTTATAATACGACTTTCTTTCTTCATTGTTGAGCGATTTTTGTGACTTTATTAGCGTGTATGACTATTACTGGCGAATTTTGTGCCGAGATTATTTTTTAAGGAGTTCATGTAGGGACACATGTTTACGTTATTGACAGCGTCGGCGCCGACCTCTATAAAGGGCGCGAGTTTTATAATTAAAAAAGATTGTATACCTAAGCAGTTCTAACGCGGTCGCATAGAGACGCACATACCCCGGCCTTATTAATTTTATGAGATTTTTGTGAATGATGTGTTCAGTTCGTTTGGACAATACATTGTGGAAATCAATAACACATTTTATTTATCCCATTCCGGTAGTGAAGTAATTAATAACCGTCATACGTTAAACATACACACCTAACATTATCATGATGGATGTTTTACGAGAAGACTTTAGAAGACTTTAATGTACACTGTGGGTATAGAATAATCAGCTAATACACTGCGTACCAATTTACTCGCATCATAGAGTTTATTATTGTAATTTGTAGTTGTCACTAAATCATATATCTTTAAATTAATGAAGCGTAGTTAACAACGATAATTACACTAGTAAGTACATCACTTATCGCGTAGACCCACATTTGATCGCATGGAACAAGAACTCGAAATGAACTCTCAATCAGCTCGCATCCCACTTAACTAAGACAAAGCCTGAAAAGCAACTTGCTTCAAGCAAGTTTCCTCATTTATCGTCCCGAAGATCCCGCGGGATATGAGACTGAAACTACCGGAAATAGAAAGTCAAGCGGTCTAGGTACAGATATATCCTAGTGGTCTTACGTGACTTATAGATAAAAACGTACTTCGAGCTCTAAAAACGACTTTCTTAGTGTTCAGAAGAAGCAGCTACTAAAAGCGCGAAGTTTATTTTACACGTTGCTTTGTAAAGTGGAAAGGAAGGGAATATTTATTCCCTTACTACTACAAAGAAATACGGCGATAAATATGAAAAATGTTGCTTTCGTGGAGAAGTGTCATGACATAAATGTCAGAAAATAAAATAAACATATTTCAAATCGAAAGAATTTTGACGTAAGAATCTGAAATGTTATAAAAGGATGGAAAGTAGATCTAACCTTTTATAGACTTAGGCAGGTAGCGGAAGGCGAATTGGACAAGATTACGTTCACTATGATAAAACTCAGTTATACCGACCACATTTATTATTACCTACATCTTATACTTACGATGATTGGCTTGATCTTTAATAAGCGAAACTGGAGAAATGGTTCAGTTTTGCAAACGTCATCTGTTATATTCTAAAAGGTTATCCCGAGGACAAGACTCTTTCGAAAGTATTAATATCTGAAAGTACTGTGTTGGACCTCATTTTTTCAATGTATGATAAATAAAATAATTAAATAAATACTTATTTATTTATTTTATTTATTGTGGACATTTCACACAGCGCCATCTAGCCCCAAACTAAGCAAAGCTTGTACTATGGGAACCAGATAACTGATACAATACTTAGATACTTTTTTTTTGTTTGTAAATACATACATAGAATACAATATAAACACCCAGACACAGAACAAACATCGATGGTCATCACACAAACGTTTGTGCTGGGTGGGAATCGAACCCACGACCTGCAGTTCAGAAAGCAGGGGTGTTACCAACTGAGCTATCGGGCCAGTCAAAATGATACATTGAAGATCCTAAAATACATAATTTGACTAAGTAGCAAGTAGACTTCTCTTTTGGTAATATCTTTTTCTCAGTTACAATGTCGGAAGCGAATAGAGTAGACAGTTTATCTGCCAAATGCGGCGGCCGTAGCAAATCGGTGAGGCTCGGCATAGCGCATAATTTTTTTTCTTAAAACCACTGGATGTGGAAAAAACGCGCCTCATTTGATTGCGCTTGAGCCAAATAACTCCAATAAACCTTGACTGGCCCGATAGCTCAGCTGATGAGCCCTGCCTTCTAAACTGTGTAAATGTTTGTGTGATAAACATCAATGTTTGCTCTGTATCTGTGTGCACAAATGGATAGTTCTCAACTCGCCTGAATTTTCTATTGCCTGATAGTATACTGCTCCGTCTAAAACCAATGTGGTACCGTATTTAGGTGAGAGTCTGATGATGAAGTATTAGAGAAAACCGGAAACTCTTCCACGATAAACGCATCGCAACTTAGTCATTATTACCTACATAAAAACTGCTGAATATTTGAGACCGTCCCTTATGTAAGTCGATAAGCCTACACGAAAGCCTACCGAAAGCCTACCTAAGCGAAAAGCCTTATAGCCTACAGACAATACGTCAATCAACTCACGCATATAAGTATATTAATTCCATACTTCATTAAAATACGAACAAAGAACAGAAAATGAAATCAGCTACTCAGAAAGCCAGCTTCCGTTGCTCCATAATTTGCGTCGCACATCGCAGCTGATATTTTCACACATCCTATCAAGATATGACGTTTTACACAACACAACGCATGCTGTAGGTTATCTCCCTGATGCCCAGACGCGACCCGGGTGACCCAATTACTTATCTTCTCTGTTACACATAGTGCGACATCAGTGTTGACCCTCTTTGTTTTGGTGCGAGTGTCGGGGACACTTGAAAGCGTAACCTTGGCTTATTTACTTACGTTGACGACGATGACGTTTTGAGGTCGATTGAGAGACGTACCTGTAACAAAATGAGGGGCTTCAGTTTCATGCTAAGGTGCTGTATTAAATACTTATACAATACGAGCTTCTGCCCGCAGCTTCGCCCGCGGCGTGACCTATGGGAAAATAATTCAACCACCCATCTCACCCTCTTAAGGGTGAAATTTCGAAAAATTCTTTCTTAGCGAATACGAATCCTACGTCATAACATCTACCTGCATGCCAAATTTCAGCCCGATCCGTCTAGTGGTTTGGGCTGTGCGTTGATAGATCACTATATTAGTCAGTCAATCAGTCGGTCACCTTTGAGTTATATATATTTAGATTACATATATATTTATTTATTTATGACTTTATGCACATCAAAAGTACAAAAGACCTACAGCATTTTCTACCAGTCAACCAAGGCGTGCAGAGAAACAATTTGATTAGGCGTGCATTTATATGCACGCCTAATCAAATTGTTTCTCTGCAATTATTTCCTTATGGAAATGAGCATAATTTTGAACATTAATTTTATATTATGTATGTATTTATATACTTATTTCCAGCACATAAAATTAGGTCAAACTTCGACAAAGAGGCGGTTCGGGAAGCCACGACTTATTTTTTCATCCAAATACCGCAGAACCTGAAACAAACAGGACAAGCGAGGCAGAAACTGGAAAAGTAGAGCCAAAAACCGGGCTCAGTGGCGTGCTTTGGAAGAGGCTTATGTCCAGCAGTGGACTAACATAAGCTGATGATGATGATGATGATGATTCTGTGACAACCATATACATTTGTACACCTTTTCATCATTATCACCTACTTATTCCGTATAGCAGAAGTCAAGTGAAAAACAGTACTTAACAGAATTTAACGGGCAATGTGTTCGAGCTATAGGGCGATACCTCCATGTCTCTGTCAATTATTGTTAAGACTTCCGTTTCTACTAAAATGTGTATTAAGTTTTGCTGGTCGGTAAAACTGATGGCGCTTATTGACATATTTGCATGCAAGGTGTTGACAAATTTCGTATTACCTTTCACAGCGAAATATATTCGTTTTTATTTCTAACCACAATTATGTTGCGGAAATATTTAACATTTTGTGAATGGTGAGTTTTTAACATTACAGGCATCGTTGGGCTCGGTCAGCTGGGGGCCATTATTCACTCGACAAGCCATCCACCTCGGCGTTTGCGGCCACCTACAACTAATTTATAGCCCTTTAAGTGCCCCCGATGCGGTACCGCGGGAATCTGGACAAAAGCTAGAAACAACTTGACGTCAGGGTAAACGAACAGGAGAGTTCCATTAAGCACTGGACGTGTTCGTTTTTTTTTAATGGTAGTGATCGAGCCTGTGCGCGTTTTCACCAATAGGTAGAATCGACCGAAGATCTGGATTCTTACATAAGTATATTAGCGGTTTTTTGGCGGGAAAACAAAAAAGATCACGTCACCGCATTTTATAATTTTCTTAAACTTGTGTTATTTTCAGTGTTAGTGCATAAAATTGGTGGCATTTTATTCGTTAAGTGCTGAATTACATGCATGAGTGGTTGAAAGTGGTATAATGATGGTGAAACGTTTCTTTTCGTGTTGTTACCAAAACTCCATAGAAGTTTCTGGTAAAGTTGCCACTACTTTACTAGGAGTATTTTGATTTGACTAAACTAGACTATGACTTGACTTGATGACTGGGACTGTGACTCAACATAATTATATACATACAGTCATACATATAAATTAATTCGAGAAATTATCAATTACTTGACACTGGCTAAATACACAAAAGTGAGAGCCATCTCAAAACAACAAAAAAAGTATTAGCAACCTCATTACCTATTAACCTATCTGAGTAGATCTTATTTAGTGATATCCATCTTTTTCAGACAAACATTTCAGTATGTATTTAAGATATTTTAAAACAGTGGGTAAAAAACGCAAGTAAAAAAGCTACGTTATACACACTCTTACGCACTATCAGTCAAAGTTTACGCCTCTTGGTTTCTATAAAAACAAAAGTCAACTTCGTTTCATGTAAGTACTTAATTGGAAGGACCTCTATCTTTAATATCTCAAAACCAAAGTAGGTAATGGGTTTACATTATATGAACCTACCGACTTATCGAAAAGAAATTAAGTTTAAATTATGTTTACTTATTATACTTACCTACATTTCGTATTCTAAACTATAATATACCTACACCTATACATTTTATTGCAATCATACGTACATAAATAAATAAATAAATATCTGTGGACATTTCACACAACGCCATCTAGCCCCAAACTAAGCAAAGCTTGTACTATGGGAACCAGATAACTGATACAATACTTAGATACTTTTTGTTTACATAGCGTTCTTATGTCAAATAATCAAAGGTACACACACCCAATTATACCTAATTATAATATATTCATAGATGTTAAACATCAATGCTACATAATACTCAGCAACTGATGTCATTGACTGTGCTAATGCCATAACCAAGTTCTAAATTGCTTCTATTCAAATCAAAATTCTGGGAAAATTTACAAATATGTCTCAATTTTCCCTAGTTCGCTCCATATAAAGTAAAAAGATTTTTCGTATAAGACGCTAATTTTTCTTTGATTTCGCTTTGATCTATTAGAAATAAGTATTTGATGAAAAATGACATGAAGATTCCACAATAAAAATTTCAGACTTTTCTGCCTGTCCTCGTAAGTGGTCCAGTTTGTTAGAACCAGACTTGAAGCTAGTTTGGTGAAAGAGAACCTACTAACTCTGTTGAGCTTTTATGAAAGCAAAAGTAATAATAATACTTAATAATAATATATAAACTTGGAATCAAAATAGGTAATTAAGTTCAAGCATAAATGAGTATTAATGCCACCTGAAGGAGTACCTACCAAGTCAGAGCAATTCTAATTTGTAGTATCTATTTCATTGTATAGACACAGAATGTTCAGACACTGATGTTTCCTGTTATATGATGTTTTCAATAAAACGTTTTTCCTTTTATATCTGTATACTAACTTATTTGTCATATTTCTGAATGGATTGAGATTTCCTTATCCGTACTAAATAAAATTACTATCCATCTTAGAAACGAAAGGAAAATATAAAACGTCACAGACCAAATTATTGCCATTATTCACGTAGAGGCTCACCTCACAGCCTGCGGCCGACCATCTCTAATTTATGAGTTTTTAAGTGCCACGAACACGATGTTCCGATCCTGCTGATCCTACTCATGAATGGAATAAATCGCTCTATGTCTGAAAGTCCCTCGGAATTGCCTTCGCAAGCCCAGAGTGCCCGAGACGTCGACAATGAATTATCTACCCTCAATTGCTTTCATTCAGCTATTATTCCTTTTTTAAAGGTAAAGCCGTCTTCTCTGTCACTGAATTCCATTATCAGCTTTAGTGAGCATCGCGAATCATTTTTTTAATAATAATCTGTCTTCACTGCAGTCAAAAATCAATTTAATTCAATACCAACTCTAGTTTCACTGTCGCACATTTCCTTATCACTAAGAGTAGCTATAAAATAATTAGTTACCATTTTCTCTAAGTAATAATTTGGTCAAATCTCATTGTGTCCAAATCTTATTTGGTCCTTCTATGTACAGGTACTTATTATTGTCCAAATATAATTATAATTGCCAATTTGATTAATAAAAATATCTTGTTACCCTACATACTTCAAAAAAACAAAGTTTATTGTGATTGTTAAAAAGCACTGTAAAGCACAATGGAAAACTTAATTGGAATTGACAAAGCCAATGCATCAGATTTAACTGGTTTAACCCAGTACACAGAAAGCACCAACATAAATTGCTGTTTCGATTCAAGAGAATTGATGATAGTTGTGTGCGTTGAGTAAACTAGAACTCAACTGCGATGTCTCTGTTCATTAATTCCTTTTATTCGTATTAATAATAATAATAATAATAATAATAATATGTGTGGACATCTCACACAACGCCATCTAGCCCCAAACTAAGCAAAGCTTGTGCTATGGGAACCAGATAACTGATACAATACTTAGATATTTTTTTGTTTGTAAATACATACATAGAATACAATATGACACCCAGACACAGAACAAACACCTATGTTTATCACACAAATGTTTGTCCTGAGTGGGAATCGAACCCACAACCCACAGTTCAGAAGGCAGGGCTACTACCAACTGAGCTATCGGGCCAGTCAGTATTAATTAGTATATATTATATTGATCTTAATTTTATTACCTTTACTTATAATTGTAATACTTTTTTAATACTAGATGGGCATGCGTTTAAGCACCTTTTTCCTAATGTCAAGATAGCACGCTCGCTTCTAAGGAACCAAATAACTCTCAATCTCATTTCACGAATATATGAGATTCAAAATTAAAATGTACTTCAAACCAAACTAGCTAGTATAACCCACTTTAATATATCTGTTACACCTACCTATATACCGCCGTATTAAAAATGTATATGGCGACAGCTTGTTAACTAGACGCGTTTTATCGAAAAAGGCATTCAAATGTTTCTGTTTGCTTTAGCGCAAGCCACTATTTAGTTTGCAACTATGCAATTTACTATACAATGCGTGACAGGATTGATCACTCCCGTGTTTATTTAGTTCAGGCTAGCTTACCTGCAGTTTTATTTCTTTGTCCGTGGCACGTACATGCAAATACACGTGAATGGAAGCAAATTGAATAAATAACAGGAACTTAGGTACCGAAGCTTTGTGATGTGGCGTGTGTTAAAGTTGTGGTCAACAAAACGAGGATGGATGCGGCTTTCAGTCAAACACACAAACATGAACCAGATGAGATTTGGCGGCAATCGCATCAGAATCGTGTTAACTCAAGCGTAGTCGAAAGCCAGTCACAATCCATGTTTTCGTAGGGGAAGCGATTTGATCGCCACATTTTCAAATAAATTCAATTTTCGCTTTTAAATGAAATTTAGCTCCATTATAGTCTTTATAGACTCCTTCATTATACGTAGGTACACCTGCATTAATTTATGTAGGTACTAATGACATTTGATTTACACAGACTTTTCTTTATCAACGTATGTGGATAATTTACAAATAAAACAAACGCTGTACTCTTCTTAGTTATTTCAATATTTGGCTCCTTTATTTTTCCAATATTATTTTTAAATATAATTAGCTGTCTCCCAAACCGAAAATAAAAATTGGGCACAAAACTAACTTGGGCTACATAGCAATTTAAAATAAACTATATTATAATTCTACCTTTCACAGGTGATGCGCTTGCCGACGAACATCATTTCATTTTTTATACCTATATGAGAGAGCCTATATAAGAGCTAATATGGGCTAAAATAACAATTAAGACGATTTCTTTCTTAATCATCGTAAAAAATCTATTAATTCTAACTTTAAGTACCAATTTAAAAGAATTAATTATCTTTTCTTAGACGTTAATTTGTTAATGCACTCTGTACTGTATAATATAATAATTCACAATTAATTTTCTTAATAATAATAATAACAATAGCGCCCAATGATCACATACATAGATCCTGGACCCTATAACTAGGATTCCTTGTTTCTAGGGACCAGGTACTAGAAGGACCATGGTCCCACAACACCCAGACTCAGAACAAGTATAATATGTAATAATCATCAGTTTATAAGTTAATTAATGTGTTAGAGTTGTTGTAAAACAGTAATTTTATCTACAATAATAATAAAATAGTCTTTCGTTAATATAATGCCATGTTACAACATTATAAACTAGCGCCTTAAGTAGTCTGTACTGAAATAATCACACATCTATAATGGAATAAAATTTCTCGTAAAGTCACTGTAAAGAGGGTAAAAGCTAGGCCAGTGACGCTGTCAAAGGTATTTTCGGTTTAACGGTATTGTTAGCCCAATCAAGAGGAGGTAAGATCTAAATAGAAAAATAATCTCTATAGCACCGGCCAAGTTTTTTAATAGTCTCTGGAACTAGACTCATTGGGCTCTATGTGTAAGATAATAATAAATTTCGGTGTGATCTTATTAATTGTTGGGTGTGTGTTACCTTACCTTTCGGCTGTGCACTTTATTTCGAAACGCATCTATAACTTAGATAGATAGATAAAACTCTTTATTGAAACACCACATTACAGGAACAATTTACAAGCACAAACTTAAAAATTAAGTGTCACATAAAGCGATCTCTTCTAGACAACCCAAAACTTAGTTAGGTACATCAAAATCTCAAATCAAAATCTCAATCTCATCTCAAAATCTGTTGTTATCCCTACTGCTTATGAATGGTACAAAACACTCTCAAGTTCTCGGTCTTTGTCCCTACCTTGTTTCGCTTTGACTTTGATTGCATTTAACGTTCTACGTCTCTGGACGATTATCTGGTTATTTTGCGGTCTCTGAAAACGTTTAGTATCCCAATTCTATTAAGTGTTATATTAATTCTAAATCGTAAATTAAATATAAATAATTTCAAAGAAAGTAGTAACAGGTATATAATTTACTAAAGCTTTCTTCTTATTATTATGTAGTTCATATAACTCGGTTCTGATTTTGATATAATTTTAATAAAGACGTCAACTTCAGTAGGTATGTTGGTTTAATGTTTATAACTTGACTTTCCACACGGGTTAGCTTCTTATACACGAAAGATATAAACCTTATATTCCATACATAGTAACCTTTAAAAAACATAAAACAATATTGATTTATACTATAGCCCCTTACTATTAAGTACCAATATTACATGTCCCCAAAGAAGCTTGGTTGGGCGGAATGCATATGGCAAGAGAAAAAATGAGAAGACCGTGTTCACACCAAATGAAATATAGTAAAGCCCCAAGGCATATATGCACTCACCGATAAGCCAGCTAACTCGTCTTCCAAGCACAGCAGGGTCCAGTGGTGCAGCAGGTGGTGAAAATGGCGTCAACGCAGTCAGTCCCACGCGTGGGAATAAAACACTTTCCCAATATGAAATACACGCGTGTTATGTGTACCCCCTGCCTTACCCTCAATAAAGTGCTGATGCAGCTACTTCGCAACGTCGCGGCATCATCGTGCTCCGGGCATCAGTCTGAATCGATCGCCGAGACAGCTCACACCTTGGCTCCGGTAATTAAAATCATTTACGCGGTTGTCAATTAATAATTTTAGTTTTTAAAAAGTGTGTCCTACCTTGGACACACATAAGTGGCGCAGTCTTGTGGATATTTTCTGTGTCTAAAAACGGACTTTTCAAACATCAAAAGTACGTAAATAGTGCACGGAAAGTGGACCTATTATCCTAAGAACATAAGTGATTTAAGAAGTGATTTAAATAATACCATTCCGTTTTATAAAAACAAAATGTTCGTGACAATGCTGATCCTGTAAGTCCAGATCCTTGTCCTTATTTTATATGTATTGTCTATTATATGACTTACTTACTTGATTTTTGTTGTCTATTTTGAGTTGTCTAGAGTAGCGCTCTTTAAAGTTATAGAGTACCTAGAGTAGGACTCTATCTTGAAAATAAAAATAAAATAATAAATCAGTTATTATACTATTATAGTTCAACGCAGTATCATTTGTTTTATCGTAAAATAGTGATATTGGTGATTGCTTAATTTTAAGTTTGTTTGAACGCTCTACATTTATCGAAAATGGAGGCAGCGGCTTTGAACATGTTTAAATCAGCTATTGATATAGTTCCAACTTATGATGGGAACCCAAATCAATTATATAGATTTGTTGAAACTGCTGAAACGATCTTGTCTCAGTTTTTCATAGGAAGTAGTGCTGATACTTTTCAAAATCAGCTAGTTTTAAATAGTGTTATAGGAAAGTTGAGAGGAAAAGCGGAAGAAGTGATTAATATTAATGGTGCTAAGACCTGGATAGAAGTAAAACGTGTGCTTTTACAGCATTTCTCAGACCAGAGAGATGAAAACTCTTTGACTAGGGATTTAGTGAATATGAAACAGGAAAATGATGATGCTCAGGGATTTTATAATCGATGCATGCACATACTCAATACATTAATTAATTATGTAAATCTGCACGAAACTACCGCTACCGTAAAAGAGTGTAAGCGTTTATTCTTTACGTCACAATGCCTGAAAACATTCTTAGCCGGTCTTAAAGAACCATTAGGTTCAACCATCCGAGCCATGAGACCAGCTGACTTACCAACTGCTTTGCAATATATTAAAGAAGAGGAAAATATAAACTATTTACGTAAGGGTAATACTGTGGTGCAACAACACCCACAGAGTAAACCAGTATTCCCCCAAAATAAACAAAACCTTCATATGTTTAAACCAAGGCCGATACCTATGTTTAACAATAATCAGAATAATTTTACCAATCGTCCAAATTATTTTACTAACCAACGACCTATTCATCAAAATCAGGGGCCGTCTCAATATTTCAATAATAACCAACAAAGACCTATTTATCAGGCAAAACCTGAACAATCTCCTAGTAATGTAACACGACCACAGCCTATGAGTGGAATATCATTCCGGTCTGCTAACCGACCACCCTTTGTGCAAAACCGTGGCTTTAACCAACAACTACAACAGCAAAATCCTAATTTTTCACTGCATGCTCAAGAAACTTCCCCAGTGTATTATTATGACGAGAATAATTATTATTATGATGATTATTGCCCAGATAATTATGATCCGTATTATAATGAAAATATTGACTACGCTCAATATTATGAAACTCCTGAACAGATTTCTGAACAAAGCGTCCCTTTTAATGAAACGCCCATTCAACAAAACTACGATCAAAATTTTCGCGAGGGTTCGAATCCCAAAAACCCGCCATAATTGAAGTAAATGCCCATATAAAAAGAGAATTACCGTATATCGAAATAAAAAACCCACCTCTAAAGTTATTACTAGACACTGGTGCAAATCAAAGCTTTTTATCCCCGGATGTAATACAAAGGTATTATTCTAACATACCTCTAATACATGAACCATTTCAAGTCACTAACCTACATTGTACGACGAACAATCAGTTTGCTATAGAGATCCCGTTGTTCGACGAATTCGCTGATAAGAAAACTGCGAAGTTCTTTGTTTATAAGTTCCACAACGTCTTCGATGGACTTATCGGTTATAAACAACTTGAACAATTGAAAGCTAAGGTCGATTTAGAGACTAAACAATTGGTGACAGGAAATGCTATTAATCCAATTTTAATTTATGAATCAGGAATTAAAAATTTGTTTGAAGGATTAGTGAAAGCCAAGTCTACTCACATTATGAAAATGCCCGTTACTATAGAAAATGCTGACGTATTTTTGCCTGAAACAGTAATAAATAAATGCATTATTTCTTCTTCAATTTCGAAGTCAAACCAAGGGTTTGCATATTTTGAAGTGTATAACCCTACCGAAAATGACATAATAATTAGTCTCATATCACCATTAGAGGTTTACAGCCTAAAAGAAAATTTTGAAATTCACAGTTTAGAAACTACACGAACTAACGTAGAATCCATTATTCAAACCGATCATTTAAATGAAGAGGAAAAGCATCAGCTGTTAAATTTATGCCAAAAATATTCTGACATTTTTCACGACGAAAATGAACCTCTTACGTTCACAAACCAAATAAAACATGGCATAAAAACAACCGATGAGATACCTATCCATACCCGCAGTTATAGATATCCTCATATACATAAAGAAGAAGTTCAAAATCAGATACATAAAATGCTAGCTCAAAAAATAATTCAACCCTCTGATAGTCCATGGTCATCCCCTATTTGGATAGTACCTAAAAAGCCAGATCATACAGGCAAAGTTAAATGGCGTCTTGTAGTCGATTACCGTAAATTAAATGAAAAAACTGTATCTGACAAATACCCAATTCCAAACATCTCTGATATATTAGATAAATTAGGACGATGCCAGTACTTTAGTACAATCGATCTCTACAGCGGTTTTCACCAAATTGAGATGAAAAATGATGACATTCCGAAAACTTGTTTAAAAAACGCACCATCCACGTTTCAACGCGTTATGGATAATGTGCTTAGAGGTCTCCCAAATGTTATAGTCTACTGTGATGATATTATCCTGTATAATGTCAGCCTGCAAGAAGCTATTGTCAATACTGAAAACGTATTCCAACGACTTAGAGAAGCTAATTTTAAAATTCACCCCGAAAAATCAATGTTCTTGAAAAGAGAGACACCTTTCTTAGGTCATATCGTAACACCTGATGGAATCAAACCTGACCCGAAAAAGGTGGATGCTATTTTGAGATATCCAATACCTAAAACCCAGAAAGAGATAAAATCATTCCTCGGTATACTTGGATATTATCGCAAGTTTATTCCAAACTTAGCCAAGCTAACAAAACCGTTAACATCATGTCTTAAAAAAGGAGCTAAAGTCGAACTGACCCCACAGTATGTCAACTGTTTTAAACTGTGTCAAAACATCCTGACCAACGACCCAGTATTACAGTACCCAGAATTCGATAAAGAATTTAATCTTAGAACGGACGCATCGAATTTTGCTATAGGCGCAGTTTTGTCCCAGGGAGCAATTGGATCCGATAAGCCGATTGCTTACGCTTCTCGGACTCTGAATGACAATGAAATAAACTATAGTACAATCGAGAAAGAGCTGTTAGCAATTGTGTGGGCAACAAAGTATTTCAGACCTTATTTGTTTGGACGTAAATTTAATATTGTAACTGATCACAAACCACTACAGTATTTGTTTAATTTGAAAGAGCCCAATTCCCGTCTCATACGATGGCGTTTAAAATTAGAAGATTATGACTATAATATAACTTACAAAAAAGGTACTTCCAACACAAATGCCGACGCCCTTTCAAGAATAGAAATACAAAACAATGACTTAACTTCAATTCTCATAAATTCCGATGACGAAAATATAGCAGCTGAAAATATGTCCTTGATTGCCAATGTTAACACAGAACTACCTATATTAGATGAATTAGATGAGCTTAGTCAAGTCCAGTCAGCTGACGAAAACCCAATTCTTGACATACCTATCTCAGAACTTGCAATCAATACCAGTAATAATCAGCTGTTTATTGAAATAGTGCATCATTCACCTGCAAAAACCTATGTAAAAGAAATCTTTCCTGGAAAGAAAAGAATTTATGCACAAATATCTCGAAATAAACTAGAAGCAGAAATAATATCGCTTTTTAAAGAATACATGTCCCCGAAACGAAAATATGGCATATACATTTCAGACACAAGTTTTATTCCCAACATAACTGTAATTTTACAGAAAACTTTCAAAAATTCAGCCTATAAATTAACCTTTTTTAAGAAAAAGCTTGAAGACGTTACTGACAAAGATAGACAATTACAACTAGTAAAAAACTTACACGAAGGTAAGACAAACCATCGTGGAATCCATGAATTAGAAGAAAGAATTAAAAGAAATTATTATTGGCCAAATATAACTAAATTCGTAACTGAGTTTATTAGTAATTGCGAAATATGTCAAACATGTAAATATGAAAGAAAACCAAACACACAACGCTTTCAAATTGTACCAATTCCTAACAAACCATTTGAGGTGCTGCACGTCGATACACTCTCAGTAAATGGACAAAAGTTTCTGACAATAATTGACACTTTTTCAAAATACGCTCAAGCCTACCCATTAGAAAGTATGACAGGTATTAGTGTATTGAAAGGTCTCACTATATTCATGACTCATCATGGCTTGCCCTTGTGCCTCACGACAGATTCTGGCACAGAGTTCAAGAACCTGCCCTTGAAAGAATTTGCTAAGTTGCATAAAATTAACCTACATTTTATCAGTGTCAATAACCCCGAATCAAATGGAGCTATTGAACGATTTCATTCAACCATCTTAGAACACATCCGAATACTAGGCCAAACCAGGCCTGAACTTTCAACAAACGAATTAATGCTGTACGCCGTTTTAGGCTACAATAACTCTATTCATTCCGTAACAAACGAAAAACCCATTGAAATTATAAATGGTCACATAGATAGTATAGATCCGTTTGACATGAATCTCGAGTCAGCATATTTGCAAAGTTACGTTCAGAAGCATAAAGAAATTACTAGAGACCTATACTCTATATTGAATAAAACTCTTCAAGAAAAACGAGCTATAGCCATGGAAAAACGTAATGAAAATCGTCAACCACCTCTTGTTTATGCGGAAAATACCCATTTTTATTCAAAGAACCCACTGGCGGTTCGACACAAAACACAACCTCGCTATTTAACAAGAAAGGTCAAGAAGGACCTCGGTATAAAAGTCTTGGATGTAAAAGATATCTCTTATCATAAACGCAATATAAGAAGACCTCTTGGTAATCAAATAACTGTGTTGCAGGATTGCCCTAACGACGCACCAGGCAGTCCAGGGCCAAGTACCTCAAGTGTCCCTGACCCCGCTAACCAATAATCCAGGCTTATTGCCATTTGACTTAGGTTTTGCGAAAATACAAAAAAGCGAACACGTTTTCGTTCATTACTTAGACCTAGATATAATTAAGAATAGTATTAGTAGCTTAGAAAACCATATAATCGCATTTATAGAATATATTAAGCAAGCGGACCCACGCTATTTTAGTAACTTTTTAGTGTCTAAGCAAATATTAACCGATAGATTAAGTCATATAACTTTAAAGTATAATTCTATTAGTAGCTCTAGCTCTAGATTTAAGAGAGGACTTATAAATGGTCTGGGTTCCGTAATAAAGAGCATTACCGGAAACTTAGATCACGATGACGCTATTGAAATTACGAACGCTATCTCCACTTTGCATAAAAATCAAGAAATTATTCAAAGTTCATTTAATAAAGCCATTTCATTGAATAAAAACCTACTGACGGCTTATAACTCAACGATTACAGCAATCACCAACAATCAAAACAAAATATACCTAAAGATTAATGAAATAGTCAGAGAAATCAACATGACAAATTATAGACTAAATGATTTTATAAAGATGGTTAGCTTGTTCGACTCGTTAAAAATAAATTGCCAGATTATTCTAGATTCGCTTATTTCAATAGAAAATTCACTTTCATTTTCTAAGCTAGGCATTGTTCATCACGATATTCTATCATACGAAAATATTAAGTATATCTCTGATATGCTAACTACTCTATACAACTCCGACGAGCTAATTGTAAACAAACTCACCGACTTCAGACATTATTATGACCTACTTGAATCTGGATCTTATTACGTTGACAATACGATCGTTTTTGTATTGACGTTTCCTATTATGTATAAAAATAAATATTCCTATTATCACCTTTATCCTACACCAACTATAAATAACTCTATTATTATCCCTCCTAAACCCTACCTGGCAATGGATGAAGAACGCTACCAATACATGGACAACATATGCAAGAAGTTTCAAGAAGTTTACTTTTGTCACGAATCTATATACCAGTATTCAAGAAAAAACAAGGATTGTATATACCAACTGATAACGGCTCAAGAAATCTCTAACTGTCTATATACTACATTCAAAAGCTCTACAGAAATATGGCAAAAGCTCGACGACAAGCACTACCTACTGACAAGTACCTCGAAAATAAAGATAAAACTTGATTGTAACGGCGAGAGTCACAGTTCTATACAAGGAACATTTTTAATCGAAATACCGGAAAGCTGTAGCGTCTCTACAAAGCTCAATATTATGAGAAACCTAAAGAATAAACTACGAGGTCAACCAATGAAGCTGTTATCCTTTGAACTATCGAATATAACCATAAAAAATATAAACCAGCCTTTGATGATTGAAAATGTTGAGCTTGGTCGGCTCTATGAGTTAGAAACTTTAGTAGAGAAAGAAAATGCAATTAATTTAGAAAGGGCAACAACATCTACTACTTTTAATTACTGGACTCTACCTATTTACATTATTCTATGTGGAGCTGGATGTTTTGTACTCTACAAGAAAATAAGAAAATTTAGAAACCGTAGACCTGCTGGACCTGCGGAAAACCTGGAGATGCAGCCTACGGGACTTCAGCCCTTTTTCATGAGGACTTGAAAAATGGGCCTCTGTCTTAACGAGGGGGATGTTATGTGTACCCCCTGCCTTACCCTCAATAAAGTGCTGATGCAGCTACTTCGCAACGTCGCGGCATCATCGTGCTCCGGGCATCAGTCTGAATCGATCGCCGAGACAGCTCACACCTTGGCTCCGGTAATTAAAATCATTTACGCGGTTGTCAATTAATAATTTTAGTTTTTAAAAAGTGTGTCCTACCTTGGACACACATAAGTCGCGAGTGTATGCGGTATATGCACTCTGGTGGCAGCGTACCGAGCCAGGGCAAAGGGGCGACAGGGAAAAAAGTATGGTAAAATGCGACTTTTAATGCAGGAATATTTGCGGCGGCGGCGGTTGGCGTTTAATGACTGCGATTGGCGCGTAGCTAGCGCCACATGCGGCCGTAGTTGGTCAACTCATCGACCGACTTAATGGTTGATTGCAACAGCGCTAGATGGCGATACTATACACATTTGATGTGAACTATAACGGCATCTAGCGCTGTTGCAATCAACCATTAAGTCGGTCGATGAGTTGACCAACTACGGCCGCATGTGGCGCTAGCTACGCGCCAATCGCAGTCATTAAACGCCAACCGCCGCCGCCGCAAATATTCCTGCATTAAAAGTCGCATTTTACCATACTTTTTTCCCTGTCGCCCCTTTGCCCTGGCTCGGTACGCTGCCACCAGAGTGCATATACCGCATACACTCGCGTGTATTTCATATTGGGAAAGTGTTTTATTCCCACGCGTGGGACTGACTGCGTTGACGCCATTTTCACCACCTGCTGCACCACTGGACCCTGCTGTGCTTGGAAGACGAGTTAGCTGGCTTATCGGTGAGTGCATATATGCCTTGGGGCTTTACTATATTTCATTTGGTGTGAACACGGTCTTCTCATTTTTTCTCTTGCCATATGCATTCCGCCCAACCATAAAATTGGTCCTTCGAGCCGGATAAAACCAGCTCATCTACCCATCGCTATCGTAGGAACAACATAATTTCTATTGACAAAATTATTATTGTACACTTAACTTGCAGTTGTACATATATGCAACAATTAATTAATTATAATTTATTACTTACTTCTTATATAATCGTGCATAAAACTGTACTTATTACAAATTCGGTTCATTAATTTCGCTGTTGGTAAACTCACGCGCCTACCCACATACCGCATTTCGCATCTTTTATTACGCCTTTTGTTGCATTATAATAATTATTTCTCGCCTAACTCTTGTTCAATAATAACCTGCAGGCTTTGTTTCTTTACCTACGCCTTTTAATTACCTAGTGTCTAATTATTTCTTTTCGCATCACATCGCATTCTGACCGCTATAAAATGGCGTCAGTAGACTCAAAAATAAAAATCATTATCGCTAAAAAAGAGGCTATATTCGCGCTGATCAATGGTCTGTACAATACGGCGAAGAAACTCCCGTCAGATATTGAAACTAGAAGTAAGCAAGAATATTTGGCTTCTTCCTCAAATATAGACAAATTGTATGTTAATTTTAATGATTTATGTGATGAACATAATGCATTACAACTTCAAATAGACCCTGATCATAAACTTAACTTAAATAACTGGACCGCATTTGAAACAATGTTCGCATTTGTTCAGCATACTCGCAATACCATAGCAGATTCTCATAGTAGTAGAAGCTCAGCGGATAAATCTAGCCCTTCTACTAACATCTGCCGTCTGCCAGCACTTGACCTGGTAGGCTTCGCAGGTCTTCCTGAAACCTGGCCGCTTTTTTATCATTGTTTCAAAACAAATGTGCATGATAACAAGCAGTTAACCGATGCTCAACGAGTTCAATACCTAGTGGGTAAATTGAGCGGAAGTGCTTTAAATATATTCGCAGGCATAATTCCTAATGAGTCGAACTATAAAACAATCTGGGATTCGCTAGTCGCTAAATACCAAGATAAGAGGTTGCTTGGGTCCATGTACCTTAATAATATACTCGACATAAAGCCTAGTTCCGATTCGCCCACTCAGTTGAATAACTTCATCGAAAGAATTCACTCTTCGATGTCCGCCTTGAAACAGTTAAACATTGACAACTTAACCGATTTCATTTTAACGCATCTTGCACTTAAAAAATTAGACTCGCATTTAGTGCAGTGTTTCGAGTTATCTGTCCGCGATAAAGATATTCCCACTAGTAGTGACTTAGTAAATTTTGTGCGACACCGCATAAAGGTAATTGAAAGAACCGACTCGGTTCGGCAAAATGCATCGCATTATAAAAACAACAACAACACCCAGGGGTCCTATTCTCAGACTCGGCCACGTTCGGCCGCTCCAAAAATGTCGCATACCTTTGCTATTACAGAAAATAACTTAAATGCTTGCATATTTTGTAAATCATTAAATCATACACATTTATATGAGTGTACAGCATTTAAAACCTTGTCTTTGAATGATCGCTTTAATTATGTTAAAAATAACAAATTATGTTATAATTGTTTTAGTACAAAACATAACACTATAAACTGTGGTTCACGTAACACTTGCAAGCAGTGTCATAAAAAACATCACACGCTATTACATTTTGATAGTCGTCCGAAACATAATGTGGAGATCCAGAATAGGGACCCTGCGCCACGGCTCGCTACGGCCGCTGGCGCATGCGACCACTCTCCGCCCGCGAAAACACGATCTGTTTGTTTACATTCGCACGCAACTATTCCAGACGCTGTAGAATCGCGCGAGTTAAACGATGCTTCGGAAAGTCTCTCGCAGGCATTGACGTTGCATTCAGTTAACAATGTTGAGCAGCGTAAACAACCCGATAAAACGGTTGTTTTACCAACTGCTCGGGTATACGCTCCGTGCAATGGTAAACGCATTACAATAAGATGCTTAGTCGATAGTGCATCACAAAATAATATAATTACGCTCGCTTGTTGTAATAAATTGAATTTGGTTATTTCACCGCTAGTCAATTCTTCCCTAAGAACAGTAGGGTCGATTTCAGCACCTATTAAAGGTTATGTAACGCTGACAATACAATCGCGCGTTTCCGACGCGCATTATAACTTGTCATTTCTAGTGGTCGACCACATCACGGATCAGTTACCTACGCGTGTTATAGACGCAGCGGTTGTGAATTACTTCCAGCACTTACCGCTCGCTGACGAATATTGGAACCGGCCTGGGGATATTGACGCGATCCTCGGCGCTCAGGTGTTCGCATTTATTTTGCTCGGTGGTAAAATAATACCGTCACTGCTGCCAGCTAGCGCAAATGATTCTTCGGATACTACTTGCTCCGCGCCTCACGCTTTCGAGACAACGCTTGGCTACATTGTCATGGGAGAAATACCTACTGTCAACCCTGAAGGTGTAGTCTGGTCCTTCGGTCCTTTAGTAAATGAACTAAATGCTAACTTGGTGAAGTTCTGGGAACTTGAGGAGGTGCCATCTGTAAATATTACAAGTCCGGAAAATCATGAATGCGAGAAGCTGTACCAATCAACGGTATCGAGGAGTCCTTGTGGTCGTTACACCGTTTCACTGCCCTTTAAAGGTGATCCCAAGTCTTTGGGTAACTCGTTCACTCGCGCGCAACGTCGACTTACCGCACTTGAACGCAAATTTAACGCACTTCCCGCACTACGGCAAGCATATAATGACGTCATCACCGACTACTTAGAAAAAGGATACCTGACTGAGGTACCTTATACGTCTACCGCTGCCACTGATGGATACTATTTACCGCATCACGCTGTTGTTCGGCAGGAAAAGTCAACAACAAAAACACGCGTTGTTTTAGAAGCTAACGCAGAGACTGACAACGGAATATCCCTCAACGATTTGTTGCATATCGGGCCTAATCTGCAGGCAGACTTGTTTACACTTCTTTTGAAATTCCGCTATTTTAAAGTCGCTATAACTGCAGATGTGCAACAGATGTACCTACGGATACTCGTATCAGAAGATAATCGTAAGTATCAAAAAATATTGTACCGCTTTAATGAAAGCGAAGCTGTTCGCATCTTTCAATTTAACTCCGTAACTTTCGGTCTTCGCTGCAGTCCATTCTTGGCTATGCGCACCATCCGCCAACTGGCTGATGATGAATGCCAGCGCTTCCCTTTGGCGGTAGATTATATAAAAGAGATGTACATGGATGACTTAACCAGCTCTGTACCCTCTGTAGAGGATGGAATTCGCTTATCGAAAGAGTTACTCGCGTTGTTCGAAGCCGGTGGGTTTAAACTTGTCAAGTGGGCGAGCAATTCTCCAGAGCTTCTCGCTCACATACCGGAGTCGCACCGTGCGTCAATTGAGTTTACCGATGACAGTGACACGTTAAAGGTTTTAGGTTTAAAGTGGATACCTACTACTGACGTATTCACTTTTACAACGACCACTTCGTCTGTCGGGAACACTAAACGTGCCATACTCTCTACCATAGCTCGTTTATTCGACGTCCTAGGTTTCGCTGCGCCTACTATTCTTTACGCCAAACTCTTACTACAAGAGCTCTGGCTGTCTAAGGTAGGATGGGACCAGGAACCCCCTGAAACTATAACTGAACGCTTCACTAAGTTCAAGGATGAACTGCCCCTTCTTTCTAATTTAGAAATACCTCGACATTTGGGTGTCGCGGCTGGCTGCATAGTGCACCTTCTGGCTTTTGGAGATGCTAGCCTCAAAGCTTACGGCTGCGTTGTTTACATCCATGTGACACATCCCAATGGTGATGTATCGATAAAATTGGTATGCTCAAAGTCCAAGGTGGCACCGCTAAAGACTGTAACGCTTGCAAGGCTCGAACTGTGTGCCGCGCTACTCCTCGCTAAACTTGTCAAACAAGTTCATACCGCATTGCATGACCGCTATCCTATACAGGATGTATTCGCATTTTCCGATTCCACGATTGCTCTATCCTGGATTCATTCCTCTCCGCATAGGTGGCAAACATTTGTAGCCAACCGCGTCAGTAAAATTCAGGAAGTTTTACCTCCTGACCGCTTCTTTCACATCGATGGAATACAGAACCCCAGCGATTGTGTTTCGCGAGGATTATTACCTTCAGAACTATTAAATCACTCGCTTTGGTGGCAAGGTCCACTATGGATGCGTAGTCCACCCACTGATTGGCCAATCGTGCCGTTTGAACGTTCCCGCACGGATGAAGATATACCTGAAACAAAATCGTCAGTTACACTTACCACTATATCCGATGTAGACACCTCGCCTCTTCTCGAGCTCGCTCTCCGGATCTCCTCCTGGAAAAAGTTGTTACGCATTATCGTATACATTCTCCGATTTTCCAAAAAATTACCTCGCTCGTCCTCTATACAAGCTTCTGATATAGAGACCGCTGAAATCGTGCTTCTTCGCGATTTGCAAAACAAATATTTCCCCGATGAAATTAAAACCATAAAAAGGGGTAACTTACCTTCGCCTGCTTTAAGGAAACTCGATCCGTTTATGGATGACAGTGGATTGATACGCGTTGGTGGCCGATTAACGAATGCCAATGTACCGTATGAAAATCGCCATCCCGTACTGCTACCTCGCCGCGGTCACATTGTTGATTTACTAATTGACGATTGCCACCGCTCAAATTTTCATACTGGTTCGCATCTTCTCATGTCGTTACTAAGACAGCGATACTGGATAATCTCCGCTCGAAACATAATTCGGCAACGCATACGCCAGTGTAATTTCTGCTTTAAAGCCGCGCCGTCTCATCCTTCACCCATGATGGCAAGCCTTCCGGCCTCTCGTGTGCAAGAAGCTAAAGCTTTCACGCACACCGGAACTGATTTTGCTGGGCCTATAAATATTACACTCACGCGAAAACGTGGCGTTAGGAGTCAAAAGGCTTACATCTGTCTGTTTGTGTGTATGACGACGAAAGCCATACACATTGAGATCGCATCTGACCTAAGCACAGAAACGTTCTTAGATGCTTTAAAACGATTTCTGTCAAGACGAGGTCCAGTATCTTGTCTATATTCGGATAATGCAACCAATTATATCGGTGCAAAACGTAAATTGGACGAATTGCACGCATTCTTGGCTGCTAAAGACACTTCCACTGCATTCCAAAACGAATTGAATAATCGCAAAATCACCTGGCGAAATATTCCAGCACGAGCACCTCACTGGGGTGGACTATGGGAAAGCAACATAAAAGGAGTTAAGTCTCTCTTATATCGCACGCTAGGAAAACAATTATTGTGTTATGAATAGTTGTTAACTGTACTGACTCAAATCGAATGCGTGTTAAATTCACGCCCATTGTGCTTAATTTCTGATCAACCTCACAGTATTCTGACCCCTGCGCATTTTTTGAATACCACACCGTTACAGTCGTTACCTGCACAAGAAGTTAACGACTCGATGAGCCTCTATAACAGAAAGAAGCTTTTAGATAGTTTGGTCCAGAGTTATTGGAAAAGATGGCACTTAGACTACCTACACACGCTTCAATCAAAACAAAAGTGGAACACTCCTGATACACCAATTCTGCCAGGTACACTCGTTCTCATTCACCAAGATGACACACCGCCACTTCGCTGGCCTACAGGTATTATTGAAGAAGTGTACCCCGGTAAAGACGGAGTCACACGTGTTGTATCAGTACGTACTACGACTGGAACTTTCAAGCGCCCAGTCGTAAAGCTATGCCCTCTTCCCTCACAATGAGTTCATTACACACTCATTATTCCGCATTAGTTTTAAGTACAGTTATATTCGCATTTATATTTTATTTCTCTCGCCTTATTCGTTATAACCCGCACCATTAATAAATTGCATTTAAATTCAAACCTTCCCGCATTTACACTAACTTTCAAAATTGAATTTCGTTGTGACATTCAATACATATCCGCATTGTTGCATATTTTCTTTGAAAATCCTGGGGATTTCCAAGCCGGGGAGAATGTTTATGCCGTTTGGTTCTTCGAGCCGGATTTGAACCAGCGACCTATGGATTTGGATATGGATTTAAAAAAAAAAAAAAAAACGGCATAAACAAAGCTTATAAAGAAAGATAAACAGTAAGTCGCCACAAACATATCATCACAAATAGAGAAAGCAATATTTCAAAACTGTATTCCAATACATTTATTTCATATACCTACGCATCCGTATTATCCCACACAAAATGCATTCGAGTTACCCTCGTTTTCTTCGCCCCAGCAGATCTATGGACATAATCCGTTCGTCTACAAATCTTCCAAGTCGCTAGGAAATTTAGAACCGTTTGAAATTGCTTTAGAAAGCTATTATAGTTTTCAAATAGTAATTTATACTCAATTACCTAGTTGAATTACCTTCTTTTTATACATATTTCTAAACCCTACGCGTGAAATTACGGTTTAGACGATGCAAATTATACGAACCATGTTATACAAAGAGGTATGGAGAGAGTTATATCTACTATATATATACAGTATACCTACCTAGTATCTATATTTAGTGATATGTGCCCTATTCTATAGGTACATCGTGAAAAATTACGTTTGAGTTCCTGGAATCATAAATAAGAAAATCTACAAAAAAAAACTATTACATTGTTCTTAAAATCAGTATGGTTTAGTTGGAAAATTTTACACGGGTCCGATCAAACCACGAGGTCGCGTTCTGGAGACATTAATTTAATTGAAACATTTCAATGTGTTCAATCAAACTGTTTTTTCTCTACATTGTCAAATTTCTTGTATACCTAGAAAACAGAAATTGATCAAAATAACCAAAACAAGAAAACTGCTAAATTGTTTGTTTCTGTAAAAGTTTAATACATGCATATTTAGCACAATAGCGTTCTTTGCCTAATTATATTTACCTGATAGATGCCTAAAATTCTTCCATTTCCTTCAAACGCGTGTGCGTATAAAGATATAGGTATACTTATTACAACAAGTTGTTACCGTGAAGGTAGTGAATGGGGATGTAGGATATTTTCCTGCAACGTAGGAGCAAACCAATTTCAGTGTACCTGCCACTATGTTGAAGTGGATCAAGATAGAGGGGCTACGTCTACTTTGTATGCGAGAACGCACGTTTTATTTGCTCCCGTCTTTGCTCTACTAGTTGTGATGTTAGGCTACTGGATGTGATTATGTACGTAAGAGCAGTGATGGATAGTTTTTTGCTAAATATAAAATAAGTAATTACAGATAAATATCTGATATCTATACTTAAAGAACAGAATAAGTGGTAGAAAGAGGTAAGTTCAACACTAAACTTCCCTCTATTTTGCTAATATCAGTCTCTAGTTTAAAAAAAGGTTACTTTGTATTGATTTATTTTGATTTACGAGTATAACATACATTTCACACTTTTTTTTTGTTTTGGCTCTACACTTTTGCGTATTTAGCCAGTGTCAAGTAATTGATGATTTCACAAGTTGATTAACATTGTATGTATTGTAAATCAAGTCAAGTCACAGTCCAAGTTATCAAGTCGAGTCATAGTCTAGTCTAGTCAAGTCATACTCTTAGTAAAGTGGTGGCAATTTTACCAAAAGCTTCTATGTAGTTTTGAAAACAACACGAAATGAAACGTTTCACCATCATTATACCACTTTCCCACACTCATGTCTGTAATCCATTACTTATCGAATAAAATGCCACCAGTTTTATGCACTAACACTGAAAATAACAAAAGTTATGGAAAATAATACAATGCGGCGACGCGATCTTTTTCGTTTTCAAAACTCCTTTTCTCACTTATACACGTATTAAGTTTTAGAAAACGGAAACAAGTCAGCCTCAATTCGCGTAGGTGCAATGCAAGTAGAAACTATGAAAATATTAATCACCGCTTTATGCGATGCATGCGCAAATTAGGTAGATCGTATCAATGATTCTACACGTAGCATTAAAATAAAAATTGTATGTTTCTAATAGCAGCCCGCTTTTGATGTCAAGAACCTAATATGTACCTACACTTAAATTCCATGTAGTTACATCAAATGTTTATAATATACTCGTACATTATAAGATAAGACAAACACAAAAATGTTAGCTTAGGCATAGAAATGGCGTGACCGAGAAACAGAATGTTCTAGCTAATATTTGATTTCCATTTCATCGATCGGTCGGGACATCCGATGTTTATCTACTATATGCCAAATACCTACCTACCTGATATACATGAGTTTCTCGCTGTTTTGGTTCAGACATTTACTAGCAGGATAAAGGATCTAAGTTAATAGGCTCTCGTAACTTGGCGGGATGCCTTAGGTACCTATAACAATCGTTTTGTTATTACCATGAATAAATGTTGGTACATAATTGATTCCAAAAAGGTATGATATAATGATCAAAATGATCTAGACCTAAAAATGTGCTCGGCATTATGATGTTGAAGCGCTTTTTCATTTTCTGAGGCCATTTTTTCATTTTTCTTCTATTTCGGTGAACACAACTTTGTTGTTATATTTAGATTTTCAGACTACAAATCGCATACCTAGATATACTCGTAGTTTTCATATTTAATGAAATTTTCTGTGATAATCTTTATAGAATTTATCTATATTAATAAAAGGCTTTATCCTGAGTAAGACTAGCTCACAGACAAAGTTATAGCCCAAAGGCTAGACGTAGGGACTTTATATTTGGAAAGTGTCTTCTTTTTATAGCATATTAAGAAAGGTTTTTTGAAAATTCGTCTAATAAGAAGGTTAAATATATTGATTGATAAATATTGTGTGAAAAAAACTCCAGTGAAACCGTGGATTTTCTCCAGTTTATAATGAAAATCCAATCTGTCTTGTAATAATGAAGTCGTCATGTCTGTCTAATAATGAAATCTGTCGTGAAATAGAAACACTGCAGGTATCTCTTGATACCTATTATCTAATGTAATGGTATGTGTTTGAATCAATTTTATGGATAGCTATAGGAATTTTATCTCATTCGATTGTATAGTGCTTCGTATTAACCATCTTCGTTAGGTATTGATGAGGTGATCTCAAATCCTCGTCAATCTAAATGTCAACCTATCAGGTTTGGGTCACATCCGTATGCATTGTTTTGTTTTACTGCTTTTAGGTGTAACCCATTTCTGACTCCATCGCACTCGCAGCACCTTATGGATGCTACCCTTTCCCGCTGAATTATTTATATCGCATTTTCACTGATGCGTTCTCGTATCGGAAACGCAAATGTTTTCAGAACGTTTCATGGTATTGATGGTAGATAGGTACATAAAAAGGCTCTTTCCAGAGCTTCCCGTAACGTTGCGCACGATTGAAATGCGTTCCGATACGGATTGCAAATTCAAAGCTCTTTCACATTTTCTGAATTTGCAATGCAATAAATTTTGTTGTATTGTTCGCTCACATTGTTTAAATAAACTTATTATTTTATTTGTGTTAAGCGTTGCAGTGTTATATGTATTTTTGTAGTTTGTAGAAATTTCAATTAATTGTTGTTCTGCTTCACAACGGCATTTGGTACCTTCTTTTTTAATATTTTACTTTTAAATATCTATCAAGTACTTGTACTACTTAAAATTTAGTTCAATGGTATCGTAAAACGTAAGTTATGAAGTTTATGAATTAATTTAGTATGTCGTTTGTTACTTTGATAATAAAAAAAATATATATAATTTTCATTATAATTTTATACATTCCTGATCGGTAGTGCAACAAATTAATTTTAATTTAAAGGAAAATTTTGGATCACAAACATAATTTGAAGCCGCATCCATCGATCTTTTTAACTTGGATACCTACGCTTTACTGACGATCCCGTGCCAAGCGATCTCGTCTCCTTCATCCTTCTCGTCTTAACCAATATAATGGATTAATGTTATATGAAAAAAATCTGTTGATCACGCTTAGCAGACGATGCTGTTTTTTATTCCCATTAAAAACCAAAACAAAGTTTGAGAATTGGTTATCTAACGGATAGAAAAAATCGCCTTACATTACGTACTAGTTAACAAGTAAGATTTTATTTTTTCTGTTAGAATAATCTACGTAGATCATAAATCGGTAGAACAAATCTCTAGTTTTTTAAACACTAAGCCTTACTTTTCTCAGGTTCTCTACTATGTCTTAAGTACCTTCACGTTCATCGGAAGCAATTTAGACGGGCCTGCACCTAAAGTGGGCCGCCTTGACGTTCCATATCCGGGACATTTCCAGGTTGTCAGAGAGCCTCCCGGGAAAGAGCAGCGGTCAGAGTCAACCGCGCAACGGAAATTGTACGTCGACCTACGTCAGTAGCTCCTATATGGAATAAAATAAATACGAGAACATAACAGGAAACCAATTCGCGTTCCTAAATTTTGCGTCCGTTTTGTTACAGTAAATTGGCTTGTGTTACCAACCGCGTTTTAAATGTCAAACAGTGGTAGCTAGAATTATATAACTGATGGAATTGGACAATTTGATCGAACTTCGAAACATAAGCTATCATAGGACAGCTTCTGCGGTATGGTGTTTGACCCGGTTTGCTCATAAATCAGAGGTGGCGGGTTTGATTCGCGCGACAGGACAAGTATTTGTGCACAGAAAAAATAGCACAAATATTGTAGAGTCTGGGTGTTGTGAAACCATGGCCCTTGTAGTTTCTGGATACCTAGATACAGTGAATCCTAGAGAGTGTCCAGGATCTACGTATGTGATTGTTGGACGTTATATTATTTTTATTATAGAATCGGATCATATCAAATGAATAGTTACATAATCCATCAAGATTTTAATTTAAAATGTTAACAAAACTTAACCTCTACTTCGGCCAAAGATTGAGCATTGCCATTCAACGTGGCAATGCTGCCAGCATATCAGGCACGTTGCCTACTGGTAGTGGTTTGTTTGATTAAGTTCTGTTTTTAATGTTTTATGTAAAAACGGTTTTTAACTAAACTAATTTACCGAATTTAAACTTTTAAAAGACTTATTTTGTATTTCTACAATATGCAATATAAGTAGGTCATTTTGTATACGTGTATAAAACACTATGCTCAATTATTTCAGTAATATCACTTAAATTAACGTGTATCCCAACATTTGATACCTTCGCCCGGGAGGCCAGTAGGTAGGTACTTAAGCCAGGCTTTAGTTGATTGGAATTGAAAACTGACCTCTGGCTGAGGCAACTAAATATTTAAGCACAGGATTATATAAAGTTAGATATTAAAGCAACCTTAATCCAGGTCGCTTAATAATTAAGTCATCGCGAGAACTCTGAATTAGGCCACAGGGCGAGCTAGAAAACTTATTTTACTAATTATCTTAGGTGTTGGTATATACTCAATTTTTTTACATTGAGATTTAAGAGCATGTACTCTAATGTCATATTTTATGTGATTTAATACAATATAGGTATATATTTTTTATGATATAGTAAAACTATTTTTTTACATGAGCCCGTGGTTATATTATTATGTATTCTGTGCTCTTGGTAACTACACTCTTTGTCGCGATAAACTGTAGCCCGCGCGTTTAAAGACGACGCGGGCAACAGCTAATATGTAAATGAACATACTCAGCTTTTCAGCTTTATGTACTGTTTGGCAGGACGTACTATAACAGAATTTTCAGAAAATAGTTACGTTAATATTAACGTCCATATGGTTCAACGCTTAAATTCTAGTGTCCATTGAACGCATGTGCTAAGCAATAAAAAAAAGAAAAAAAAACGTGCCAAAGTGGCCGGAACAGATAGTGCTGTTATATTAAAAGCGGCCGTTTTTGCCAGTTTACGTGTGCAGCCACTAGTACCGGTCGGTTTTGGCCACCGGCCAGGAACCGGGACCATTTGCCAGTGTGCGCTCGGGCTTACCTACGGGTACTCAATCTGAAAGAATACGCTTAGGCCAGTATGAACATTTTGAAAATACCGACTTAAAATGTCTCTTTGATATACCTTTGCTCTTAATGATGAATATTTAAACTACGCAAATGTTACCCTTCTCTTTCTCTCTCTCTCTCTCTCTCTCTTAGTAGTGAAATATTCTCAACTTCTTCTAATCATCCACATCCAGAAGACAAAGTGCGTAAGGTATCTTGTGTGTGTGTGCTAATGTTTTGCGCTTGATCTATAATTTACTAAAGAGATGCTTTACTGTTTCAACCACAACTTCGGTAATGGTTTCGCAGCGGGAACTCTAAACCGTGATAAAAGTATCCTACTGTATGCACCAGTACTACAAGCAACTCGCTCTGTAGAATGTCATACGTTTATGTGTCGTATGTTCAGCCGTTTTGAAGTGAAATCACACAAACAAAAAATTGTTAGAGATAATTAATCATAAATTGCGTTGTTATTGGTGAAGTATGGAAATTTGTATAGCCGTAGCTCGTGAAGCGCTACGAGCTGCTACGAAAGTTCATGTTAGTACAAAACATACAGTAGTGTGTGTGAGCGCAGTAAAGCCGTGTGTATTTACAGCGCCCATATACAAGGGTTTGATCTACAATTTTCACTTTGTCCTTACTGCTTGCAGTGATGAAGTGTTTGTTATTTGTGTTTCTTATAAATATTTACAATATTTGAATGTAAGTCCACATGAATTTTTGTGCTGCACTTAGTCTTTTCTTTACGTAGATTATGTTTTATTGCAGTAAAATTGTCTGAAACGTAATTTTTTGGCACTAAATATATGCATTTACAATAGTTAGTTAAGATTAGTATGTTTAATGCTTACCTTTAAAAAATTGCTACCATTTTCACCCAAACGACGCTGCGTATCGTCGCAATAAGCAATACTACCTCTACGTTCGTAAAATTTACGACGCGGTTATTTGTTTTAAGGCATAACCATACACATAAACAAGAGAGCTCTATCTATACAAGACATATTTCATTACTTAGGTATGTTTAAGTTTACGCTCGAGCTAGTAGGTGCCAGCCAAACTGTAAATGTGAATGGCAATAGCTATCATCATTTGAATTCGGATGGGGCGGTTTTCAGTGGTACGTTTAATAAATTATATAATAAACAGTCAGAAACAAATAGCATTAAATTATTCAGTGTTAGGTTTACGCTGTATATATTCTATGTATAAAATTAGAGCCTCGACATGTTTTTTTTCTGCTGTTTTTAACGTAATACGACTTGCGTGATTATTTTGTACATATGTGAAAAAATTACTTATGCAATACCTACAAATTCACAAAACTGATGTATGTTATACATAGGTCTTCGGTTGAGTCAATTTGCTCTATTTACACGTGAAGTTGAAGCAAATATTTGAATACAAACATTCGTCTACCTACGCTACTACGATTCAGAGGAAACAAGTTTGTCTGAACCCGACGTGCTTTTACCTAAAATAATATTATTTTACTATGAATATAACCTCTACTCTATCGGCTATGATAACACTCTAAATAAGTTACGCGATAAAATAAATTTACTCGTAACTATTTTAATAAAACAGAAATTTTCAAAGTGCTTAGATACCTTTGCAATATATGATTTAGGTACTCAGAAATGTTCCACGTTATTGTGCTACAGGTTTATTTACTTAAGTATTTATTACCTAGGTGTAGATATTATTATAATTATGTATAAGACAAAAACATATAATTACAAAAATATATCTGCCTTCAAAGTTATTTACTTATACATTATAGGATTTTAGACTAGGATTAAAATTATATGTAGGGTCTATCTCTTTGGAGTTCTATAATGAAATATCTTAATTCAACCTTGCGGCAGTATTCAGCGAACCAAACCATCAAGCCACTTTCTTTCTGACAAACTTCAGTATATGTTCAGATTCCTCATTAAACTTAATGTCTCTTTTATCTTTTCATTGTGTGTAGTCGGCTGTACCTTAACTGAAATGAATGAGGCAGCTTTCTCGTGCGAAATCTGATTAAATGTCCTGGCTTCAAGGGGCCATCAGTCTGCGGTGGCCATATTGTCTGAGATAAATAGTGGCGGTTACTCATGTCCTTCTCAGTTTGGTGGATTGTGGTTTGTCCGCTTGATGGTTGTATTTTGATGTTAAGCTGAAATTGTTTTAACTCCTGATCCTTGAACGAGTATTTAACGCCGTCAATGTGCTGACGATGAAAAAATACATTTGCATGATAAATTTGCAACCATATATCCCGCTCTCATATTATGAAATGGCAATAAAAGTGGATCACAGTGGATAGCTACAACTATTACACGGCCCATCCTCAAGGAGTACGCGCGGTGGCGGTGGCCGCCACTCCTCCTACGTACTCCTCCGTACTCTTTGAGGATGGGCATCTATATTGCCCGAACACCGGTCGAGTTATTCGACTGTATCTCGTGAGTGTTAGCCGTGTAATAGTTGTAGTTATGAGTACCACTCACGTCAGTTTCTATAATATTACACAATGGATAGTATCACATTTTCTTGGTAGTCGCAGCAAAAGACAATGGTTCCATATTCTGCGGAAAGGTTCTTGCAATCATAGTCACAGTCACGCGTCCCCCACGCATGGTAGACATTATCACTTTGTATCTTGAAATCATGCTATGTGGATCAGTTATTTTCCAAACTACCTTTGTAAGATTAAGCACTAAAAAATAAGACTTTCCAAAAAATATCGTAAATTGTTTAATATCAACCGCAAAATCCACAGTTTATTTTTCCTGTCAGTATATAATAAATAAAGATCAAAGTAAAACTAGATTCCTAAAATACATAAATCACTCGTGCAAATTATAGAGCAACAATCTTTCACCCTATATTATGTAAAGTCTTGATAAAGTATGGGCTCATACATAATTCACAGGTCATACGCCAAACTCATAAATAACGAAAAACTACGAATATCTAAGTAAATATTTACAGAATTTGATTTAGTACGAACATTTAGATTTTCGCATTGGTATTCCATCGACGTTGATTTGAGTATTGGTGGCAAATAATATCAGCATGTAAATGAAAAGTCGGGTCGAATATGCGAAAGCATGGAAGTCGGTGGAATTGTGAATTTCAGATTCATAACTGAGGCGTAGCAATATATCTTCGCATGACATGCGAAAACAATAACTTTTCAAATGTATGGTAGATAAGGTAGACGCGGATGACGTACGGCGCATTCACTTGGCTTAGATTAAAATAAAATTATAGTTATATATCAACATAAAATAAAAAATACCTACTTAGTTAACGTACGTAAAATATTAACAACATTAGCAAGCACACGCATTAGGTAAATATTACGTGTTTTATATTTATTTTTGAATCAGTAGACAAGTGTTTGTACTTTAAAGTAATTTATAATTTTAATAGTTTGCACGAGTATGAAAAACTTGAAAATAAGTACAGGTACAAATAGAGGTAGATAGGTAGACCTTTTTTTTATTTTGTTTTGGCTCCACACTCACGTGTATTTAGCTAGTGCCAAGTAATTTATAATTACTAAAGTTAATTAATACTATATAATGTGTCAAGTTAAGTCATAGTCTAGTCTAGTCAAGTCATAGTCTAGTCTAGTCAAGTCATACTCCTAGTAAAGTGGTGGCAACTTTACCAGAAGCTTCTATGGAGTTTTGGAACAACCCAAAAAAACGTTATACCATCATTATACTACTTTTCCACACTCATGCCTGTAATTCAGCACTTAACGAATAAAATGCCACCAATTTTATGCACTAACACTGAAAATAACACCACTTTTGGAAAATAATACAATGCAGCTATGCGAACTTTTTCGTTTTCCCGCCAAAACTCATAGGACCTGACACGTAGAAGAAGTAGTCTAATGAGTAATGTTTTATCGATTATTGATAGTCAATCTCAACCGCAGTCTTATCAGCAGGACCATGGTCTCCCTCAATACACTGGTGTAATAATCTACAAGGAATGCATCGCGAAACAAAACATGCTACTTACAAAACATAGTTCTTGTGCCACCTAAGTTATTAAATTCTATTTCTCACGCTGTTTTTGAAACAAGAGCACAAGTGAGCGTATAAATTTTAGACGCCGGCATTTTAGATGACATGGCCTTTTTTGCATTCGTGCCTACAACAGAGTAGCCCTTGAAAGCTTATTTATCACAGAGGGTGCTTCTGGGACGTAGATCTAATATACCGGGAGGTGTAGAATTCCGGCAATATATCACCTTGTTTTGTGAATGTTTTATTCACTGACAATTTTGTTTACAAAATGTTTTGCGTCCAGGGAGTTGCAGCCTGCCAAATGTCAACGTGTGGTGTAGATATTTTTTTATGTGATTAAATAAATAAATAACGTTCAATGACCACATACATAGATCCTGGACCCTAACTAGGATTCCTTGTGTCTAGGGACCCAAGAACTACGAGGATGGTTGTGGACCATGGTTCTACAATACCCAGACTCAAAACAAGTATTAGCGCTTTTTGCAATTTGATCAAGATCTTATAAGTAGTTTTTGAGTTATCCTTAATAATACGTTTTTCGATTTCAACTAGATTGATGATGTTTTCATTGGGATTGAAGTCGGCTAAAACCCTTTTTTAAAGGAATTATTTATCTATATAATGTGTAAAACACACTAAAAAAACTAACAACGTACAACCTATTTTAGACACAGAACAAATGTATATAAAAATGTACTTTAATGAATACATGACCTAGCTACCAAAAAAACAAATCCCAAGATATGCGTAGATAATTTACTTGAAAGGTTCTCTATTTTATCTAAATAATAAAAATCTAGATTTCTTTTACGAAGTAAGTTTAATATACTTAGACGAAATTCTTTAGAAGGTAAATAAGGAGTCAACAATGTAATCTCCTTACTTGACTTCCAATAGATTATTCCCAAGTGTAGATCTAGAGGCTACAGCCAGCAGCAGTGTTGACGCGATAAGCCTTCTGTGAATATTAACACGAAGCTAGTTGAGATTTTATTATTTTGCACAGATTATGCTAATTTTAAGGTCGAAATTAACATAATCTGCGAAAAATACGAGACGAAGAGCGGTATCATTGTGCTGCGCTTGATAAAGATAACAAGGGTACTACAAGAAACATGAATGTATTCGTAGATGCTCAAGGAAGCTATGTTTTTTTTTTATATATTACTTATGTACTCGTTATTATTACACATGTAGCATTTTTAAATAAGTATAAGGAATGACATTACAGTTAGTCGTTCGCCTGATGACAACAACAAAACAAAAACAAAACAATGAAAATACTTATTTTAACTCACAGTCAAATCGTACTCGTAACATGCGCAGTAAATACACAAATACACACAATGAATACAAATACACAATATGTGTATCCCGCAGGTTAATAATACAATGTATCATAAGAGCTCTTATGATACATTGTATTATTCTATTATTGATATAGTGTTTCATTATAAAACTGTTTTTATAAACCGTTTGTATAACCACCTACCCACTGACCTTTAACTTTTAATTGGAAATACATACATTTAAAAGCAAATTTTAAGTTTAAGTTCTGGTGTCGGTGTATTAATTGAAACTACGTTTAGTTATTTGAATTGTTATAATACCTTTTGTACGCTCGAAATAGACAAAACTGTTGGAACGTTTACTTAGCACCATACGATCATCTTGTATACAGTTTAACAATAAAAAATATTATATTCTATTCTGACGTTAAGTGATACGGATGCCCATAACATAATCTGTGATATTTTTTTGTAGATGATTTTAGTTTTTGTAAATGGAACTGAATGGGAATGCGAATGCTGAATGCTGCGTTTATTGGCGGTCGTTGGATATAATATGAAAAATAGTGAAAAAAAAAATGTAAAAGCGAAAATAAAGAAAGGAATAAAACCGATTCATACTCTATATTACCTAACTAGTTGCGCCCCGCGGTTTCACCCGCGGATAAAAAGTATTTCAATTATTTCTTCATCCCACGGGAAAATTTCACTTTTCCGGGATAAAATGTAGCCTATATGTTAATCTAGTGTATACGCTATCATGATACCGAATATCATCCAAATCCATTCAGCCGTTGGAGCGCGAAAGAGTAACAAACATATACACATACACAAACACACACACAAACTTTCGCCTTTATAATATTAGTACGATTAGTGTGATAGTGTGACAAAACATCTCTCGTATCAAATGGCTCTTTTTAGTCCCTTGTTGAACCAGCTTCCTATTTTTGCAATGCTTATTAATATGGTACCTAAGTAAAGTTACGTTACTTAAGTTAGTAGTAACCTTCACTGAAATATTGTTTAGATATAGGTATAGATACGTTTTCGTTTTTTTTGAAAGACCAATACCTGTTGTGATATAAAAGACATTCTATTACAAAAAAGTCAACTTAAGGTCGCGAATAAATATCGGTGACCTGTCATTGATGGGATAGTAGTAAATAATTAAATAAGTAGGTACCAATTATAGTATTGTAAACTACTAAGTAAAGTACCTAGTAGGTACCTACACGATAAAGTTTATAAAGATAAGCTCATGTTACCGATGACTATAGATGTTCTGACCTTCTCATAAAGGAAGCCCACTTATCACTAACTTATCGTCTTTTCCACTCTCGAAACCATTCCTTTCGGAACATTGACTGTAACGCAGGAACCATTACAACCACAGAAGCCCATAAACACAAAACATTCACCCAATACGTAACTGCTAACGTTCGCCCAAAAACATTAAGAGATCAACGTGCCCTATCAAACGTGAATAAAAACCATCCCTGTATGGAATTATACACAGACGCAAGAAACGCTAAGACTACAGAGTTCACGAGACATGTTTTGCTCTCGTGGGGCCATTGTTATGGTCGAATAAAAGTAGTTTTCAGTACACGCCTGGGGCATGTGCTTAGCAACTTTATCTGTAAGTAAATGTGCTGGTGTAAAACTGGTAGATGCATTTCACAGACAACTTTGCACCCTGGACGTAAGGTCGCAAATCCACAAAAATATTTGGTTAAATTTGCAGTTAATGTGCGCCCATAAAATGCATTACGAAAGACCCCGCCGCCGCCGCGTGTATTCTTCATGCATGTTTAAGCAGGTGTGTACTATGTAGCTATACTTATTCGGTGATGCGTCAATGTATTTATTCTTAACGCAAAAAAAATCCTTTCAAGAATGTTCGAAATAATAATGATTATGAACTTATTACCTATAAATTGTGTTAAACGTAAAAGTTGTTGAACGATAACCGAATAATTTATGAAACGGAATGTCAAGTATGACATTAATATCTGAGCTAGATAATATATATCTACTTTACTAGTAAGTATACAAGGTGGAATTTAATTCGTTCTTTTTCTTTAATGTGTGTATTCAGTCCATGCTATACGAACGCTCCCATATAACTAAATAAAAAAAGTATTTATGAAATAAAACTTAATTCTAGGTATTATCAAATTTAAATTCTAAAGAAAAGCCTTCCGACATTAAACAAATCGGGTGTTTTATTGCCTACGACGCATTTACAAAGCACTCAGCTTGTACCCACGTTGTGTGTACCGTTAAATAGACATTTCGGCTGTCATGCAGTTATTTTAGGAGGCACTAAATACTAAAACAAAACCTTTTTTTTTAATTGGACCTTTTAAAAATATTTTGGAGCATGGTCTAAGTACATACATTTAAGGAAAAGAGTGAATTAAATTCCACCGTGTATGTATATGTAATTATTACATTCTTAATAAATAATTAATTACCTACCTAAATACATCGTTATAACAGCTGCTAGTTATAATAATATCGAATATGGAAGCTCAATAAGATTTTCTTGACCTTTCCCTTAAAATATTTTGTTGTGTTGCCAAATGTATGAATGTATTTCTTTTATCTTATTTTTTTACCAATCAACCCAATGATAACTTTAAAAAAAATTGTCTTTGTATTGTAACTGTCCCGATTTCAAAACCGGTAATTGCCGATTACTTTAACCTTCCGTTCCAGAGATACTGGACCCGACAACACTACATCCAAATCCAAAGGAAAGGCTGAAAGATTGATAGTCATCCGTAAGGATGTAAGTAATAATTCGGTACGTAAATTTTGATCCATGAACAATATAAAGCAGCTTTTTACCACGTTTCTTATTTATCTCCCAGCATCGTAGGTACGAGCACCTACCAAATGTTCCTGCCAAAATGATGAAATTTGGCCACTAATTTCAAAACCAATGACATTATATTTTAACGATCTCTTGTCCTATTTTACTCATATTCGATATTCTTATTTAAAACTGAATACCCAATGTTTTTGCTGAATATTATCAAACTCAGGCTAATGACGCCGCAGCAAATTTCCCTTTTTTAGAGGAACAAAACCTGCAATCAAAAATATTTGTCGAAAAAAGACTATGAACCTGTACACTAATTTCGTCAAGATTCGTTGGAAAATACGGCCTGTACAGAGGTACGTACATTAGATATGTAAAAGCTAATTTCGCGAGTTGCAAAAAAGACTTTTGCTCACTTTGTTCGTTAGTCAATTAGGATCATATCTTGGTAAATAGCTATAGATACTCTACCCTTACCCTACTCTACATCTTAGATTTCTGTCCAGGTAGATAATCTAAGTTGACTATGAATGCCGTGAGAGTATTTGCGAAAATGGTAACATTATTTCATAGGCGGTCGACGAACGGCATCGGCATGCTCTCTACGGCTCATGTTTTTACATGAAGCTCCCGATTGAAATGTAAATTGGATTGAAATTGGCCCACAAAGCCAATGTAGTACCAAAAAAAGTTATAAAAATTTGGATGCTTTTGTGTATTGGAGTGCGACTGGATAAAATTATCACATAAATTGGTTACATGTCCCAGTCATGTAATGTTATTCTGTTCATCATACCGTGCCTATCTGTTTTTAATCTAACATAAAAGCGATTATTTACAATTCAAAGTTCAAAAGCATTTAAGCACTTAAGTACTTACGAAAATAACAAAAAAATCTGATCAGGTAAAATGAGGTTGTATAGGTACAAAGACAAAAATATTTTTTTGTAAGTTAATAACATACCTAAGTATTCACTAGCGTACAATGTTTCCTAAGGCAACATATTTAAATATTTAAAATCGCTTGTATTAACCGCAATACCACGTAGGAACTATTTAAAATTGATGAAAATTATGTAATAATCGCGAGTTTATTAATGTAGGTGGCCTATAAATAAGTCCACGTTTTTCAATAATTTAGGAGCGGTAGGTAGGTAGCACTGTTTTCAAATTGGCGGCGGTCCAGCTTCCGCAAAAACTTGCTTGAACTTTACACAAGTAACAATGCGTTCATAGCTTATATTTGTACAATACCAATACAATACCGAAAACTTTCGCATTAAGAGTAGCCTATCTTATTAGAAATCCATCCATGTGGATTTCTTCTTCTTTCTATTCTTTTTGATTAATAAAAGAAATAAAATGTCGATGCCATGCTAGTCAGCCACAACTCAATAAACAAAACAGTTTCATGCGACTATAAAAAATAAATTATTATCTATCTAATATAAACTTAAGCTTCAAAAATGGATAAGCAGGTACCTATACTTATAGGCAGTCTATACCTTTTATATTAGTACACTCGCAACTATTAACAAGCCAATTCCATCAATATACTTTCTTATACGTCCCAGTTTTTAGGCAATTGAACAAAATCAAATAACTACCAATGAGCAGATTACAATAGGAAGTTATTTTGTTTGTTAGTTGTTGCTTATATACAAAGGTTTAAAAGTTATTCCTTAGAGTTCATTACCGCATATTTTTATAGGTACTATTTTGATTATATTATATTTAAGCATATCAGGCGGTGTACTTACATATAAATTCCTTTAATAACTCAATAATAACGTAAAGTTTTTCAAATTTGATTTTTTTTTCTCTATTCTACAGGGTACTACTGCTCTTCTAAAATACTACAACTACGCCTATGCTCTTCTCATCCACTATGTGGAACACTTTATATCTACATATACTACATATTTATATACACATTATAACATTTCAATACCTATCAAACTTGTACCGTTTCCAGTCCTAGCTATACTTATGGACTTATTCAGAAGAAGTAGTCTACCGCTTTATTCAGCAATTGCCTTGGCCATCAGTTATATTATCTAATTACGTGTTCTTGAACTCGTTCGGAGTCCGTGGAGGACCCACCCTTTTTGAATGCTAGAAATAAAAACCGCTGAGAACCACTGATCCGATAGTCTATTGTTACCAAGAGCGACCCTCGTTCGATGAATAAAATATAGCATAGGATATTTTGGTGCGGATTAATCCAAGAACAGAACTAAAGCAAATAAGCTCTTTTCACTTTGTCAGTGGTCTGTGCATTCTGCATGACAAACTTGTGACTCAAACACTTACGCCCGTTTGTACTAAAGTTAGACAACTCCTAAGTTATAAGTTGCGTTTGCAACCTCATAAGTATCTCCGTCATATATAAGTCCTTACCGATTTGAAATATTTTTATTTTTATTTGAAAGGACATATGTACTTACTGTTTGGTTTCATAGAAAATGTATTAAAACTGGTAACTGAAATTATAGGTATAGGTACATGATGATATCATTCAAGTAGAAGCACTTTTCAGAATGAAATAAAGGCGATTCGAGACGGTTTAAAAAAGGATATATTTAATTATCACAATTTAAAGGCCAGTTTTGATAGCGAACAAATACAGTGACACTTTAAATAAAACGAAACAGTAAAGAAAGAAAGCGCCATATAAGGATAAAGTGGCCTTTAATACGGTAACTTTACAGTTTTGATCTAGGTACATTAAAAAAAAATCGTGAATACTATTATTATTCACAATTTTTTAAGATTCACAATTTAGTACATTTTTCTAATGTAGGTACATTAGAAAAACATTATAATGTACCTAGAATACAAGAAGATCCAACAATCTTTATTAGGTCTTTAACATTATCAGTTTATAAGGATTTTCTATGCAAAGTGTGTTTGCCTCAGCGTCCGTCCGGTATTCTCAAAGAGCTTTTGTAGCATATGCTTTATATTGAAATCCAATAATACTCTGTCCCACTAAAAGCTAGATGCTGAAAGAACGAATGAAGAGATGGAGCTTTAAATCGATTATAAATGGATTAGTTCTCGTTGAGAAGCAGTAGAACGCGACGAATTGAATGAAACAATGTCTTATTTTAATCTAAAAGCATCCCTAACAATTTCCCTATTTTCTTTTATTTTAAAGCTCATGCCTGTAAAGCCTAAACTTGATGTAATTTTATATTAGTCACGATAGATACCTAGTCATAATTATAAATAAATAAATAAATAAAATAAAAATGTACATATTGCCTTTTTAAAAATATATTAACATCACAAAGATTACAATTATTTTAGAAGCAAAAGGAATGAACTATGAATAAACGAGCTTCTGCCCGCAGCTTCGCCCGCGGCGTGGCCTATGGGAAAATAATTCAACCACCCATTTCACCCTCTTAAGGGTGGAATTTCGAAAAATCCTTTCTTAGCGGATGCCTACGTAATAACATCTACCTGCATGCAAAATTTCAGCCCGATTCGTCCATTGGTTTGGGCTGTGCGTTGATAGATCACTATGTGAGTCAGTCAATCAGTCAGTCACCTTTGATTTATATATATTTAGATTATGAATTTACCCATGCGTTAGTATTTACATTATCTTATATTTTTTTCTGTTACTGATGTCATATTTATTTAAATTTAAAATGCTTACCCACTTAAAACTAAAAAGATCAGCTACAGGAACGTAACCAACGCATGCTTTATTAATTCAAATGCTTAAACTAGAAAGGCCTTACAATCGATGCTATATAAAGTGATTCAGGCACATGCGTCAGTAGAGCGCAGTGTATTATATTATGAATTTTCCGGCGTACGTACTGTTTGCCCACTGCAAACTACTCGTACGTTATACTGTACGCATTTAATATTAACTCTACTGTTCGTTACCTACTCCCGATTATCTGCTATGGTGCTCGTTATTTCCATCAATATATGTGGAAAACAAAAGTGTACATATACGGCTAATGTTTTCAATTATCTTGCTAGTTTCTATAGAAACACAAATTCTGTATACAAAATATTTTATGTTAAAGCTCTGTGTCATAAATACGTTGAATAGAAGTTATTCGGAAAATAGTGTCGTCATCGTCTGAAACAGTCTTTTGTGGAATACAACAGGCCTCTACTTTGAAACACTATCACTTATGATATTAAAGGTATACAATTAGAACCACTATACCATGAATAATTATTCTTTTACCAGCCATTTGCATTGAACCATTTCTTTGAACTCTGTCTATTACAGCTACCTAACTTGTGTAGTAGGTACCTAAGAGCACCTATGACGCTTACTAGGTACGTTTTCCAGCTAGCCTTGCGCATTTTAGTTCGCGACAGGGAGCGCTCCTTTTAGTTCGCAGGTCGTCGGTGAACTAGGTCGTTCTTCTAGTTCACTAGTTCGCGGCAGGACCGAGAGCGGGTAAGACGATTGCTCTCAGCGATCTCTTGCCTGGTCCCGCAAGAGCGACCTACTTAGTTCGCAACAGCCAAAGAGCTGTAGTTATATCTACTACTATGCTCTATTTTGTTTATAAATTGTTATAGCTTCTGTTGTAATAACTACTAAATAGGTACAATTGCATATTAATTTATTAATTTAATGCCATTGCATGGTATTTAAGAAAAATTCATTTTTTTATTAGTACCTATAGGTACTCAGTCTACTTAGGTAATGATATAAAAATATTATACTAGGTAAGTACCTACTAAAAATATGATATACCTAGGTACTTAGTTTCGATGAACATATTAAGTAAGTATTTATTAAAACTATGTAGGTATTCTTAATGTTTGTTAAAGAAAAAAAGACTTTAAAATTAACCATCATTTATGTCATCAATATTTAAAATATTCTAAGTAAGAATGATATGTACGATCATCGCTCTCTCCCGCTCGCGACACGCGCCTCGGATCGCGGCTCTCTCGCCGCTCGCCGCAAGTCGGTCGGTCAAAGAACGAACGAACTAAAATCAGACGCAACCGACACCTAGTTTGCGTCGTTCGCTCAAAGGAGCGCTCTTTTGAACTAGGTCGTTCGCGACCTACACAAGGCTATTTCCAGCCAATATTTGACATTGCCAGTTTGAGTGGTGCGATAAATATCTTTAGTTTGAAAACTATCGTGAGTATGACACATTTTGTAAGATAATTAAGTAAATAAAGTTGTATACCTACTATAAAGTATTTTGTGATTACCTATACTATTCAGTAGCACGCTTTTCTTAAATACACCTTATTTCTAAAAGAAACACGCTTACTTATATAACTATCCCCGTTAAATATGCCAATGTCCATTCATTTTAGAAGCTATTATTATAAGCTGCATACAAATGATACTATAACAAGGCGTATTAGGTCCATTATGGCACCCGTAGCAAACTCATAATTTATCTTGTCTAACTTTAAACTACCCTTAGCAACACCATGGATTAACGTGCCAACGAACAGTTTAATTGTACACGTAACCATAGTTTAAATAAGTTAGAACAACTTTAAAGCCGCTGAAGTAACTTTTACACTAAAGAGCTGGTATTATAGTTGACTACGGTTTGGTTAGTTTTAACCACCGTTTTTAATAATATAATAAAATTTAAAAGCAAAGTTTCAGACCATGCAACATTTTTATTTAGATTGTTAAGTTTATGCTTAGATAAGGACTAGGATTAAATTTAAATATGTTGAGATCTTTATGTTTATAAAGATCTCAACGTGTTTACGCTTTGTACTATTTTGACCGTGGTTCACAGACATCGTAATATCTGGACCGATTTTTTTATTTGCTATTTTTAGTTCAAAGTTGGTATTAATAAAAGTCAAGCCATGAAAGTACGTTAATAAAGGTAGAAGAAAAATGCTCGTTAGAGTGTAATAAATTAATTTAAGTACCTAACTGCGGAGAAAGAGAATTAAACTAACAAAGATACTCGTATCTTAGCTGCCTACTTTTAAAAGTCGGTTAGAATCTTATTAAAAAGATGGTATTCATCTTGACTATTGCAGTAAAAGGAAAAGTACCTATCTAAGCTTTTGCTTAGAATCAGTACTTTACATGTTTATTTTGCTTTTGTGTAGGTGTGATTTGTGTTCATAGCGAGTATAGGTATCCGAAAGGCACACCGAAAATTTTGCGTATCATATGTTAGAACAAGTTTTAAGCAATACATTATTTTTATTGTTTTTCAAAGTATTCCCCATTTCATTTTAAATATTAAGTCGTACCGTCGAACCATTTTTAAAACACGATTCTATTTTGGCGTCGGTATATGTGAGATCCAGTAACAACAAAGAATCTTTGTTGTTACTGGATCATACCGACGACTACTGACTGTTTTTTTAATTCAACATGCAGTTTTTTTTTTATTTTGGTCATACCAATCCCCAAATGTTTCTGAACCGTGTCATAGGCAATGCGACTCTTTTCTTGAATATGCTTCTTAACAGCAACTACAATTTCCACGATAGTCACATTTGAAAGACGTCCATCACGAATTTCGTCATTAAGAGAAACACGTCCACGTCCTTCGTCAAACCACGTCTCACTGTGCAGTGATGCTTCCCTTCTAAAAGCATTATGAAACCGAGCAGCACAATCTTATAGAGAAAGAGCACTTTTAAATCATGAAAAATCACAACTCTGAAATCTTTTCGCGTTAACTCCATTTTCACTATGAATGGTAAACTTCGGTGTGCACAAAAAAAGAAATGAAATCCGTTTTTTAAATCTACTCTGAATTTAACTTTAGAGATACATGATTCGAAAATCGAACAATTATTGAATGCCAAGAATGCAAAACTTTCAGTATACCCCAAGTATAATTTAACATCTCACAAAGGTAGATCATGTTACTTAGTGTCAGGCTACGAACTGCTGAGAGGCTCAGCCAGCCTAATCGACATTCCACATGTCCCCAAACCGCAAATGTCTAGACTAATTCTATTTACTACGACCGAGATCTTAAAATAGGCACTGGTTTTACCTCTTCGAACAGACAACTTCTACGAGCTAGAGAACATTGAATGGGTTGTGACGTAGAATAAACCAAGTGGTTTTAATTGATTCAATGCAATTCGACGCGTATACTTATGTTTTATATTCATAGACAAAGAATAACATGTTGTTATTAGATACTCAGTTTTTTGTGTGTGTATTGTGCAAATTGCCTTTATTTTCTAAATACTACAATAATATAATAACTAATACTAAACACGACCTACAACTACTACCAAAAAAAAAACATTTGTACTATATACTGGCCGCGATGACCTACAGACAGTCCAAATGCTCTAGCCCACTACCAGTAGGTAGCGTACCCAACATGCTGGCAGCATTGCCCCGTTGAATTGCAATGCTTATTCGTTATGCCAAATAAGTGCCAGCATTTTGGTCACGCGTAGCGTCGAGCAGGCGCTCAGATAAACTTTTGAAAACGCGATGAGCTCCCGGCCCCCAAGGACCCAGGGTCTCAACACCTCATATTTAGTAAATTTTTCACAGCACAACATCTCGTTGAAATTATAAGAAGGTAATACCCAGTTCACATAATTATTCAAAATATTTAAACTATATTAACAAAAGAACTCAAAATTATATCAGACTCGGCTTTGTGAACTGTAAAAGAAGCTTTAACGGCCGAGAACCTTGCAATAATTACTAATTAGAGACTACCTATCTGAAAATTAATTTATTATGGCAAAGGGAAAATTTACATCGTTCGAAATATGAGCCGTGGAAATAAATTAGCTCGTTTAATATTCCATCGTAAGTACACAGACTTAAATTTGATAGTTTAGGTGCGTCCTTAGGGAAATTAAAGAATACTAGGAAGGTATACATAATCTATTTACCACACATGCTTGCTTAATGTTACTATTAATATCTTGGGTATTATTGTGATTCCCAGAGCAATAACAGTTATTTATTTTTATTATTCATATTATATTTATTATTAATTATTATGAAGATAACTAACTAGTCTACTAATACTAATTAACATTATGCCCTTACATGTATATATCTATATGAAGGTGCATATTTATATCTACCTTTATTGTTTAAAAAACAGCGCATATGTAATATAAATATCTAAATAATCATGATTGATTGGCAATACATAAATATAGAATACGAGCTTCTGCCCGCAGCTTCGCCCGCGGCGTGGCCTATGGGAAAATAATTCAACCACCCATTTCACCCTCTTAAGGGTGGAATTTCGAAAAATCCTTTCTTAGCGGATGCCTACGTCATGACATCAGCATGCTAAATTTCAGCCCGATCCGTCCCGTGGTTTGGGCTGTGCGTTGATAGATCACTATGGCAAACAAACAACCAAACATTTCCTCTTTATAATATTTAGTTTAGATAATAAATATAGAATATGAGATTATATAAGTACGTACAGTATTTTAGGTATGTTGACTAAGACGAGTTTGACAAACGTACTAGAAACTTGGGGCTAGAGAGATAAGTGGCAACTTAGGAGCTGTCAAACGTGTGTAGATGGCAATGAAGCAGGTGAAATTTTATTATATTTTCGTAAATTTTCAGTTCATTTCATAAATATGGTTCCAATCAATTGCAATTATGTATACGTGATCGCCTAGCATAGCTCCGAACTCACTGTTTCATCCCATTCACCAACATTCGTTTTCATTACCTGTAAAAAAAAACAGCACGTTAATATTAAGTGCCAACGGCAGCCTTGTGCGTGGTTAAACAACACGTCATTAAACGTGGTCAAATTTCTCGTGATTAGATCTACGTTTTAAAAGTATCTGTTTAATTAGGTCAGCAGTTTTAAAAGTCTTGCTGACGCGTACCATGGATGTCGCTGTTATGTAAACGAGTATAGGTGTTAATTTGGTATGTAATAGGTATAATCTTTGGGCGCTGCGTTGCTATCGATCCAATTAATTTGCTTCGCTTGGTAAAAATACCAGTGCCTGCAAGTTACTGCAATGCAACGTTTACCTACTACCTAGTAGAATAACAAATTCCGGGCAGGCACTAACTTAAAACCGGTGCTTGTAATAGGAAGCAATTTTGCTCTATGAATTCAATAGTACCATAACCGCAGCAAAATTAATTCTTCAATGTGTACACAGCTTTACATTGTCCATTGTGACCACAGCGGGACAGTTAGTTGCACACAGACACACAAGCTTGAATGGGAATATGTATGGATATTTTTAATATACTATCAGGTATATAAGTTATTTTAACTACTCGTATTAGTATTGTTTAATGCATTATCAGTATTATAAACCAGTCAACGAGTGTTTAGAAAGCGTCGTAGAGTACATAGAAGGGGCAGAAATAGTACCTGTCTCAGAGACGTGAGTTAAAGGAGCAAAATTTACGGCCTTCCAGGTACCCCACCTGGAAGGCCGTAAATTTTGATTTTTTTAGTATTTTGCTTATAACTCAAGAACTGTAGGTTCTAGAGAAATAAAAAAAAAAATTGTTAAAAGAAAAAACTAAATTTTCTCATTTCACACTAGACAAAGAGGCTATCTTCAACCGTTCTTGATTTACCTGCTTCTGAAAATTTCGGAAAACGATGTTTTTGCAACGTATTTGGCAGTCAAAATCAAATTCTGCCCCCTCCATGCACTCCACAATCATTCGTTAACTGGCCTATTATTATTCAAATATAAACAAAAAAATTGTCATTCTACTAATACTATAAACACGAAAGTTTGTAGGTAAGGACGTTTGTTACTCATCCGCGCTCAAACGGCTGGACGAATTTGGATGAAATTTAGAACATAGATAGCCTACATACTGGAATAACACATTGGCTACTTTTTTATACACGGTACAGCTAGTATAGAATGTTTAGGTAGCCGAGAAAAGAAATGCCTTAAACAATAATATCTATGTTCATGTGTCCTTCTGCCTATAGTTAGATTTGTCTCGTAATAAACAGACTCTCCGAAGTTTTGGCCTAATTTATAATAATAATAATAATAACGCCCAACGATCACACACATAGATCCTGGGCCCTAACTAGGACTCCCTGTGTTTAGAGACCCAGGAACTACGAGGACCATGGTCCCACAACACCCAGACTCAGAACAAGTAATTGCGCTTTTTTTCTGTCCACAGATACTTGTCCTGCCGCGGGAATCGAACCCCCCGCCTCCGAGATATGAGCCTACCTACTCAACCACCACACCACAGAGGCTGTTAAAAATATATTTAAAAAATATCAATGAATATCATTTCACCAAAAGAAGTAAAACCTTATATAAGTTTAATAGCTCATAATATTATTATCCAAGAATAAATAAGTAGTTAGGTATTAATACTATAACTTGAGTAAACTAAACACAGACTTCTTAAGAAATAACTTTGCAGACAAGTCATTTATTATATTTCTCAGTTTAAACAATTACCTACAAATCGAGCATAATTTTTTTGTGTAGGTATGCCATGCGAAATCCGCCGCTATTTGTAAAGTCATTCTGATAATCCTTTTTTTTTATTATTTTAAGTATACATCCAAGTACGAACACATACACTTGGTGAGGATCTGATAAAGGAATACTGGATTAAAACTGGAAATTTCTTAGTCAATTACTGGGCTCATATTAATAATAATAATAATAATATGTGTGGACACCTCAATTCATTCTATCAATCAGACCATCGAAGATACTCTACATCTCACAACTCCAGTATTAATTAAGGTATTTGAAGTCACGTAAGCTCCCTTTTTTTAAATAACTAAATAAAATATTGAAGGTAAACTTTTTTAATAAACTTTGTTCTGAGTCTGGGTGTTGTGTGACTATGGTGCTCGTAGTTTCTGGGTACCTGAATACGGGGAATCCTATAGTTAGGGTTCGGGATCTTTGTATGTGATCGTTGGGTGTTATTATTATTATTTGCTACAGCTATAGTCCTAGTCTTCCTGTGTGTTCCGGTTTAAATCAAAACTCTATCGAGTCAGATTTGCGTCACATAGGTACCTATAGCAGATTATCTTTCGTATAACATGAGACCAACGATGGTGTCAGAAATTTCGATAACAGCTTAACGTGCCCACTAACAGCCTTATTAATAAACACGAACTAGCTTTAGACTAGTTACACCATCTTTTGTTTCTTTCGATCCAGCTAAATATTCCTGTAGCAAAAAAAGGACAAAAGCTGAAGTAACTAATCCGAGACTAATACCCGTTTATTAATAAGGCTATAACAGTTTAACGCACCACCGACAATATAACATTTGTTTAAACAAATTTACTTTCACAAACTGAACGAATTAACGGAGTTGGTTTTAGTTATACTTCAGGCGCAATAGGCAGATTGTTGGTGCACACAGCTTTCTGAAATATGCACAACTCCATTCCACCTACGCTCTAGACAGTTCGAACACTTCTATTTACCGAGCAGCCGAGCGTTAGAATCTACCTTGCTTTGTCATTTTTGTTAGAGCAACGTCGTAAATCTCGACGGACTGATAAATAAACCGGGTCCACGGTGTTTTCAAAGGCTTGCATATTTTTTATGAGGCTGTACTGGCATCGTTTATTACAGTATATCTTTATTTCACATTCAGGGCTCATATTTGTGAATATGAAATGTATTTTGACTGCTTAAATATATCTCTAATTATACCTAAATTTAACTTTTGTTTCCATGGTCTTATTTAATTTCCTACTCAAAATTTTAGGTAAATAGAGAACTAGGTATTTAAAAAAATGAAGGTAGGTAGGTATTTAAAAGGTATTTAGAGGTATTTAAAAAGACGGATTCGTGCAAATATTGCATCTACAATTTAAAGGGCCGTCCTAAGGGTCATCCACTGTGCCCTGTGCATCACACCGAGACAATTGTAAAGAACGCAAACAAATCAATAGATATAGCTCGTAGTAAAAATTGTTCTATAAAGCAAATTCTACTTGCCTAGAAATGTAAATGTAAAAAATCTGATAAAGTACATACAAAGACTATTTTTGTGTGATTCCAAGTAAAATTTGTTTGTGGACATAATATGAACGTTTCTCATTAAAAGTATAATTCACTGAGCCTGTCTAAGCCGTTGAAAGGTTAAAGGACTTAAACGAGAGCAAATACATTTTGGAAACTGCTGAGTCTTGATAAGTTGATAGGTCAGCGTGATCACATTGTTATTTATAAAAGACTGTAATAATTGTTTTTTGTTATTTGAATGCAAGCTAAATTTATATCTATACATACAAAATTCTAAGTCCTAACTGACTAACTGACTTAGGTATGGTCTCTAAGACCAGTGCTAGGCTGTGTGTTGAAATTTGGAGGGTGTATTCTTTGTAAAGTGTGTGTGGGTGAAATGGGTGGTTGAATTATTTTCCTATAGGCCACGCGGGCGAAGCCGCGGGCAGAAGCTAGTTTTAAATAAAGAGTACCACAAAAAGTAACAATCACATAGGTAAATATGAATGGCTGACAATGTGGTTAACAATGAAATGATCACAATCATTTTCGTTTTCGTTTAGATTAGGAACTATACATTACTGGATGATGCATCAGTTTTGGCAAAGATTATTGCGATTGACATAATACACCGTTAATGTACGTAGTCTGATTCCTAGAAAATAAATTAGTATCTATTTTATTCAATTTGCGAATAGGTAATGTAGTCTTTTACATCAGAACGTAAAAAGTTTTGCGTTTGATCTTTACTTCAACCCAGACTAAATTATCTTACGCTAATTTTCTGCCCTACAAAAACCAGTTTCAAAAGTACCTACTAATTTTCTATGCGTAATTTATTTTAGGCAAAGTAAGCCGCTGTTATTACCGTAACTGATCACGAGTTGGATTTCGTCTGAGTCTGATTTTTTATTCATTGTGGCCTGTATTAAAGTCGCTTTTATAGTTTCTAGATGGACATTTTTGGCTTTTTTTAGCAGGTAGTGTCATTATTTTTAGCATGTACTAGTAGCTAATTGTAGTATATAGGTAGTCAGCTTCAAGAATATAGAGACTTTTCCCTTCAAAGTTCTTTATTTTCTTCCTTCTTATAATAGGCATTAAATTGGATTTTACCTTGCCTACTTAATTAGGTATGTAATAACATCAAAGCCGGTCTTATTATTAACACATGGCGGCGTCATAAACGTAGTGAGTTTAGAGGGTCTTGATAAATTATTCCGAGCTATACTAACAGAACAGATCAAGGCACAGTACATAAAGCATAAAGACTCAAACTGATTGACTGACTGATATAGTAATCTATCCACGCACAGCCCAAACCACTGGACGGATCGGGCTGAAATTTGGCTTGTAGGTAGATGTTATGACGTAGGCATCCGCTAAGAAAGGATTTTTTTGAAATTTTACTCTTAGAGGGTGAAATGGGTGGTTAAATTATTTTCCCATAGGCCACGCCGTGGGCGAAGCTGCGGGTAGAAGCTCGTTACGTATAAAATGCATGACGCAACTCCCTAAAACTGCTCCGCTCCCTTTTGAATAGTTCAAAATCTTTTGACAGTGATACGACTGCGTTGGAACTGGCATTTCTCTATTGTACACCATTCAAGATGAATTTGGCGTCGCAATGTAACTTAATATTACCCAAGTAAGGCAGAACATTGAAGCTGCCTACAGACATTTCCATTCCCCAAGGACAAACGTCAAACTCCGAGAGAAAACTTGTTTGTAAAAGTAATTAATTAAAAAGCGTATTAGTCTTCAGCAAAATCCGTTGAAATACGCAGCGGGTGCGTACTAACAAACCTACGTAGTCGTGAATTATCTTTTAAACTGAGGAGCGTTTTGTTAACTTTAGGTTGTTCTAAAACGGTAAATGAAAGCTTGTACCCTGCTTAAAGCAACTGTATGTATTGGTCGCGTATCTTGGCTATGGTTAACGAAGCCACATAAGTTTTAAGTGGCCTCTGGGGTCCCAAGTTCCCTCCGTCCGTTTATCCACAACAACAAAGTTATTTGCTAGAGTGTCTACATAAACATTTTGATGCTTTACATAACTTTAATTGTCGTAAGTATTATCTACGAGGATTAAACGCAATTATTAACGCGTCATTTAAAACAAAGCGTAACTTTGATATGTCTAGTCCGTAAGTAATTTTTACAAGAAAAATACCATAGTATATTTTCCAAATTTAATTTATTGTAGAGATTTTTACTTGCTATTTTAGATATAAAAGCTTTCACAGGTTTTATTCGCATTTGCCTTAAATAATTTAACAACTGTTCAGTTTGTTTTAGTATTCCATAGATAGCTATTGCATAGGAATCAAGTTTATTTTCTTTTTCTAAAAATGTATTGCTTACATATCTATCTCGGATAGTATATTTCCTGTCTTTATTTAAAGCTTTTTTTTTTTCTTAAAATAACTACACCTTCATCGATGTTGTGAACCGTAATATAAACTTTACTAACTTTGCTATACATATCAATTTACTTTGATTGACAGAGTAACTAAAACGCCTACGTACTAATGGTAAACCATCCTGTGTACGGCACCTGTACAGAAATATTAATGAGCGGGAAACCGCGGGGTTGCCTGAATTCCGAAAACGTCCAAGACCAGTATATTCCTCATTAATTATAAGGGTTGCCTTATAATATAAGATACCATATATGCCAAGAAAACCAAGAAACAGTAACGTATTTAGGTCTTAGACATATAGCGGTAATTCAAGAAAAATCTTACCCATACAACCACTATGAAGATTCCACAGCTTTTTTATTTACATTAGTACATATTTTTATTTGAAAACAATTAAGTAGATAATATAGTTAAGCTACGGTGATTTGGTTTAGGGCAATAGGGGATTTGACTGAAAATAGCCTAAAATACCTGTAGCTTTTATTAACTACAAAATTCGTTGAGATCTTACGTGGGAGTGATTCGGGTGTCCCATGAGGGTTCTCTGCCTCTAGATTATTTTTAATAGAACACCCTGATTATATGTATATATAAAAAACCACTAGACGGATCGGGCTGAAATTTGGTATGCAGGTGATGTTATGACGTAGGCATCTGCTAAGAAAGGATTTTTCGAAATTCCACCCTTAAGAGGGTGAAATGGGTGGTTGAATGATTTTCCCATAGGCCACGCCGCAGGCGAAGCTGCGGGCAGAAGCTTGTTATGATATAAACATTTTAAAATTGCCTAAATTATAAAAGCACATACCCTTAGGAATAAAAAAGAATGAAAGGATAAATAAAATTTCTAACCTTCAGCAGGCCTAGCACGGCCGGTAGACAACTTCTCCGCAGGGAGTGGATAACAAACTTATCCTCATTGTCACTTTATTCCACTCTGCGAGCACGGCCGTGGCAGTGGAAAGCTTTATCCGGGGGATAAATGAGGGGAGTAGCGTTTTTAGTTTTCTCTACCATATTGTTGCCAGTATGAGAAAATTTAACTGAAATGACATTACATGCTTCAATATTTTGTTCAGTCCATCAAACCATCGATAATTGTTTGGCTAAATATACTGGGATTGAAGACAAAATATAAAAAAATAAGGTTTTATAAGAAAAAATAAGGTTTATGAGTCTGTGTCCCTGTGTTAATCAAAGAGTATGTAACGAATACTATGTATATGAGTGAGAGTAGAAGAATAGTTTATATTAAATTTCATTTTGTTTGTAATATGAGCGGAAAAACGTGATTAATTATTGTGTAGTAGTTATATTTTAAATTTTTATATGTATGTATTTTATAATAAAATATACTCAAAAAATATATGCATCATTTAAGTTAATAAAATAATTTCCTTATTAAAACTAAACTAATAATTGTATTTTCACGAATATTTCGCTATGTAATTTTTTGTATTGAAACTAATTTCCCGGGATTTGAGGGGATTACTTGCATTACGAATGCTCCTCCCGGTGTAACTTTCGCTCCAAAATACGAGTTCCCGCGATTAAACGTAGTTATAATAGGCACGCGACATTTTTGTGCCTATTAAAACACTTTGACTTCCTTATACCCACCTACAAGAGTCGAAGATAAATACTCTCTGCTTTGTGTCAATTCAAGAGAATATTATCCACTTTTTTCCGAGTCCGTGCTCTGAACCTGGGAGTAGCGGGATATAATGTCTACGATAATGTCAAAGGGAAATATTTCTTTCCTCTCCTCGTTGCCGTGCTACTTAAGGTGGAGAGGGGGATTATTTTAACTGACAGGTGGAAAAAACCGGGGGAAAGACAATTTCTCCACATGCCGTGCTAAGCCTGCTGCAATAGAAAAAAGCTGATGACATAAGGGCGAACGTTTTTTTTTTTCAATCATAGTGAGTAATAAGATCAGTCACTATAGATCAAGTCACCTTTGTCACCACGACGGCAGTGTATTTATGAAAGGTAAATATACTGATATATTCCTTGCAGCACCGAAACACCGAGTTTAAAGCTCTTTTAACTTGAACATGTTTTGTTCAGCATTTTAAGTTATAACACATCCCCTCCGGCATAATATTTGCCTCTAAGATTTTCTTTTAGTGCTTTAATATAATTTTTTGAATGCCTAACTCATGATATAGATTTAAAGTATAAAAAACATTTTCACTTAAAAAAAAAAACATTTAGCTCAGAGTTAATAGTACAATGGTATTATAAATTTATTTTGCGTTTTATTTTGAGTATATATTAAAATCAAACAACATTACTTATTGTGTATAATTGTATGACACATAGTAATAAATAATGCGTTGGGCATTATCACATATATAAATCCTGACCTGAGAAGACCTTAACTATAATTTCTTGTATCTAGGGTCATAGGAACTACGAGGACCATGGTCCCACAACACCCAAACTCGAAACAAGTGTTTGCGTTTTTTTCCGTTTTATGCGCTTCAGGGTTGTGAGCCGACCTGCTCAAGCACCACACCACGGAGGCTATCAATAATTTGTTATTGTAAATGTATAAAATTTATTACCATATTGAATAACGCATCAATCAGTAAGGATCAAGAGAATAGCTTATGTAATTTAAATGACTCGTTCCTATAGTTCTACGTAGGCATAAATGTAATTTGTGCTACAAAAAAGTATCAATATCCACTGCCTCCAGTAACCTATATATTTAAATAGGGCGAACCCTTCAGCGACGCACATAAAAGCGGACCTCGGTCGATTGTAGTCATTTTTAACCCTCTTCAAGTTAAGGTAACAGAAATCATAAAATCAAAATTAATGAACAATTAGTTTGTTATCATGAAGCATATCGATTGTTCTTGGAGATAAATTTAATTATATAAAACTTTCTATCTCTAGGCTAAAAAAAATATTATTACATTGTAAAATTATTTTATTTAGTCAGTCTGCTTTGGTATTTGTTTTTCTTTGTTTTTTTTTTTCTAACCAGTAACTGTATTTACCAATTATAAATTCTGTGACAGCTACTTTACAGCGTAATGTGCAGACAGTAAGTTACACATCTTGTGCTATTATTGCTAGCATAACGAATATAAGAGATTGATACAATCTACGAATATATGCGAGATTATCGTCACAGACGCAATTTTAGAGTTTTTCACACTGCAAATTGCAAGTTTTATTTTGACACTGAGAATTTTGATTTGAACACCCAGAATTAAATAAATATATAAAACAATAGATGTTATTATCAGACTTTAGAAATACATGGTGATGATTTGTTAACATACTGTCAAGTTTGATTACCGAGAGAAACAAGCGATATTTTTGTAAAATAATATCTTAAAAATACTAATAGAAATGTGTCCCTTGAAAGAAACTTGTTGAGTATTTTTAATATTTACGATTTTTTTTTTTCACTAGATCTATAAAAATGCGACCAAAGTTTCCGACCTGTATTTATTGAGTTTTTGATTGTGATCAAATAACTACGCGCGGATTGAACCATTGAAATATGCGTTTTAGATGCGAGTACTATTAGATTGCTATAACTAATCAAATATTTTATAAACCAGTTGTTAGACAGTAAGCTAAATTACGTAGAATCGAGACCTATATCCGTGGAACAAGCGAGCACGCCACAGTTTCGATGCAACCACTTGAAGTCGCATAGTTTCGCTATTAACTAGGAAACAACTGATTCAATTATTGACTGGGCGGGCTTCCTCTCGGTTACACAAGGTGATACGCAGATTCCCGGCCTGCCACGAATGTGGGGCGCCAGAGGACACGGCGCCTCACACGCTGGAGGTGTGCGCTGCTTGGGACTCCGAGCGGCGCACACTTTCAGCGGTCGTTGGCCGGGACCTCTCGTTGCCGAGCGTGGTGAAAGCCATGCTCGGCAGCGAGGGTGCGTGGCAGGCCACGGTCTCCTTCTGCGAGAGGGTGATGACGCAGAAGGAGGCCGCGGAGCGGGTCAGAGAGGATAATACCAACTCTGGCCCCCTCCGGCGCAGACGGGTGGGGAGACGGAGGAGGCGCTTCATTGAGCGCTTTCTCCATCCCCCGTAGTGGGGCCAGTGGCGGAGAGTCGGGGGACTCTCCGCTGCACTTACATGGCCCCACACGTCTGGTGGGCAACTGAGGTGAAAGGTTGCCCACCCACTGGCGCAGAGGCCCGGAAGGGCCTACCGCCGGGGCGAGATGGTTAATGCAGTGCGTCTCCATCTCGCCCCATCCCGGCGGCGGTCGGATCACGGGGGGGTTTTAGTGGGTTCGAGTCCCACATACCCCCTGCCACCACCCCCGTGGTGGCAGGGAAGTGCGAGGGCATTTCCCCCCCTCAAAAAAAAAAAAAAAAAAAAAAGGTGATACGCAGATGAGAAAGTTACTAGTTTTAAAGTGTATATACTCGCGTAATTGAAACCATAATTTATGCAAGTTATTTCAGAGGAAAACTTTGGTTATATATATATTGCTAGTTCAGAGGTAACTTTACTTATAACATTAAAGTTTCAATATAGTCATTTACACGTTGGTTTTACTGATATTTGATACGGGCTTATTTCTACATACTGTAGATCTAATTACAAAAATCATTGTTAAGTACTTGATTTCAAAGCGGAAATAGCTTTAGATACTCATTAGTCTCTATTATAAAAGTATACTTAGAACAATTTTAAATTGGGTAATAGCGTGCATAGACCTTCGAATGCTCGAAACGATGAAATCATACGTAAAATTGATTTCCTGCAGCATATATCATTTCATTTATAAAGATTAATGGCGTAGGTGGCATTGCTTTTCGTTTCCAATTAAATGTGAAAATGTGGTCAGAGTAGTGAAAGAGCTTTAATTTTTGTTATTGCTTCAGCACAAATCACTTACATAAGATTATATGCCTGTAAAAATGAATGAAGAATGCATGTAGTGCTTTTCTTAAACTAAAATATTATTATCTTCATCTGCATCTTATTAACCTATTGACATAACGGTGATTTTTATCACAAAAAAGTAAATCTGCAGACTGAAGCACATAAAATCTTAAAGTACCTATTCCTGTTGACTATAGGCTAGGGTAGTAATTAGTAACTCTCCTCTACAATTCAAAGTACTTGAAGACCAATCTCCTAGAGCAGTAACCCCAAATCCTGTAGATAGACGATACAAAACAACAACAATAAAGCTCGACCGCTGTGCAATGTTGATAATATCACAGCGTCATATCTCGTCCTCTGAACTTAGGCATGTTACAGACAAATGTGGGAACTTTGAGACGGTTAAACTTGCCCAATCTTGCCCACAATGTAATCGATTAAACCGAAACTTAGTGGCATCGACATAACTTGGCTTATACTGTTTTTGAAAGAAGATTGATAGTTAACTACATTTGAGAGCCTTGAGCTCAAAAAAGCTATCCCACAATCCTGTGTTGTTGATGTGTCTATTCGTTATTGCAGCCGTTTGAAGTTTGAGAGGATTTATATTATAAGTAAGTAACCTACAGATCTATCTGAAGCTCCTTAAATAAAATTTTAAGATGCTATCTAACAATGAGTTAAGTACATAAAGTGGGCAGTCCTTAACGCACTCCTAGGTCCATTCATTAAATAGTTTAGAGCTTGAGATGTCTGAACCCTATTCACTTCAACTCCTCCAAAATCAATCAAATTGATATTCCGTAAGGGTTAAGTGAAGGCCCTATTGTGCCTTTAATATACGCCTGATATTGATTACTCGACGGTCTGAATTTAAGTGAAATCAGATATTTCCTTTTGATAATCATTCCAGTCATGGAGAGTTTTGGAATATAATTTATAGCTTAACGGTAGATATTGGTGTCGATCTGCGGATGTGTTGTAGGCATTGTAGCTCTTCATCTTAGGGTTACATTATCAAGCTCACGCTGAATTTTCGTAAGTATATTTATTATGGCATTCAAAATGTTGCCTCAAAAGTCTCTCAAGATCACGTTACACACACAACACAACAACAACACCCAACCAAACTCAACAACACACATACAAGCCTATACAAACTTTTAAATACTGACTTCATAGTTAGGTAGGTATTACATTAGGTACTTATTTTTTGCGCCACCGACACACCTCATGGGCTATCCTAAAATTCCTATTTGATGACGTGATAACGGGCTTAAGACGAATGATAAAAGGTTAAGCGATGTACAAGAGAAGTAGAGGTCTCTTTTAAAAGTTGTGTCGACAATTTATTAGTAAGGTTCTTAAACTGTACCAGTGAGACTCGAAAATCGTGAAAGCTCATTAGAACAGAACTGGACTGCGGTAAAGCGACCGTGACAGCTGACGTGTCGAGTTTCCACTACAGAGATACATTTTATACAGACAGGGAATCGGTCTAAATCAGATTAACTATGGTTCAGCGATTTCTAAAGACTGACAAGTTATACCTAACTTTCTTAACATAAGTGACTTGATTAGGTAATCGATCTTTAAACGTGTTATTTTATAAGTATTATTAGAAATTATTTACATGTAATTTATATAAGTATTGATTGTCTTATATAAATAGCTTACCTACCTTTAACCTTACCTTGCCTTTATAAAAATATTATATTTTTCAACTGGCAATTTATAAAAGGAATATTTAAAAAAATACATAATAAAAAGATAAATAGGCATGTTATTTTCACAGAATTTTATATTTTATTATTTAGGTATTACCAGTAGGTATTTACTTCTTACCAAAACAACATAAAATCCATAATTCGATGTAATTCTGTTTAACTTGCTTAAAGTTCAAAGTGTTTTGGCGTCAGCCAACTATCAAGTACTATCACTATGTAGACAAAGTTGTATGAGAAGCTTGATGTTTATGGCGTCAAAGTACAGGACAATAAACATTTCATTTTAACTCAAGGTTGATGTCGAAGCATTACTTTTGAACGAGCTACAATCTAGATTTCACGAGGGCTGCAAACACAAGCCCAATTTAAAGTTTGGAAATGGTTGTTAGCGCTTGAGCTCTTAACTATAGATATCTACATAGTTTTTGGGAATATTACTTATTGCTGTGGAGCAATAAAATTGCTTCCCAAAAACACGTGATTGGGAAAGTTACAAGTGGGAACAATTTTCTCACAACAGCTCCCATATGAAAGAAGATCGCGGTCACTACAACGACTAACTAATATTAATCAAAATTCGTAAATAGCACGGCAACATTATTTATTAGCACGTCCGATTGTTATAAACGTTCTAGTTAATATCGAAGTGCTGCAACACATGGAAATAAAGAACGTGAACGGAATACTACGACCACATAGAAACCGCACGCTGGCGGCGGCCATTCATTTGACCAGAAAATTGAATTTCTGTTGTTATTTTGTGTAGAGACGGATTAATTAAAACGCACGATAACCAATGCATGTTGACGATACAGTGCATGTTTATAATTCTAAACAACAGTTAAGTGCTCGACTTATCAGAAGTATTTTAAGGTATAAACGTTCAGCGCGAAATTAGAAAAAGCTTGATAATAGGTTTAGCTTGGGGCTTTTTTGTATTCCCGCAATACAATCTTACGTTCTGCTGTTTATAAAACGGTTGTTTTTGTGTAATATCCATGAATTTTGGTCCTAAGTAAATTAAGGTAAGATAAGCAAACAGCAAAAAACGTTTCCATTATCATTGCGAATAAACTCAATACAAAAACAAACACAAAAGGGGGCTATAAATGAGGCCGTGAAATTTCATTGGGGACAACTATGGGAGAATTTAAGACTCGCATGCCACCAGAACAAAGGGCGCGCCAGAAGGAGGCCTGAGAATGGCACAACAAGGACAAGGAATTTTAATAAAATCCTTATTATCTATTCAAAGCGGCAGTTACGTTCTTTTACGAGCTGAACGGCACCGGAGAACTTTGGTCACGGGATCACTTCATGTAGCAACTTTGCTAATATCTTTAGGAACGTTCTTGCCAGCTTAATTGTTCACCGGCGGTTGTTCATGGCTCTAGCGTATGTAGCTTTATATCCTGGGATTCAAGTTAGTAAGCCTTATAGTGTCTACGTTTAAAGTTGCAATGCTAGTTTTTCAAATGAAAACTGAAGCAGCAAACGAGTAGTTCCTCTCTGAATCCTGGCCTAAATGTTTTTTCTCGGTACGGATGCAGAACTGAAACACACTGACTAGTTACGAGTACATCCCGTTCTAAACTTTTTCCCTGAACGATTATTTTTCTGTTTTTTACCTTATATTTAGTGGAAACGTAATTAAATCTCTTTTGAATATGCATTTGGTTTATCTTCGTTCGTGAGCTGATATTTGCCTAATGGTTTTGGATAACTTTCGTATTCTTAAATGTTGCTTCATTTAAAATTTAAGTGTCTACTTGATTAGGATTGCAGAGGCTATCCCGAATTAGTTTTTTTTTTATTTTTACCTATTAATAATTAAAACGACTATGCTCTTAATATTATATACTTATTTGCATTTTGTTATCAATTTTTTATTTTAAAACGTTACATACTTTTACACAATGTCATTGTAAAAATTGCTTGTAACAACGACTCTAGTAAGACATAACTATGATTTACACATTAATTGGGAAATCCATTTACAATTACTATCTATTATTTCATATATACGTATGCCTTTCGAGTGGCACAATCTTATTTCACATAAAAGGCGATACGATATACTCCTGTAAAGAAATTGGACGGAATTATTGGAGCAAAAATTCATTGATCTCATCTCCACTCGCAAGCACGTTCAACACCTTAGTATGTAGAGTACCTACTCATAAGTAGGCTCTTCTTCTTGACATCACATTATTAGATTTTTTGCGTGTTCGGTTTCTACATACGGATCAAATTGACAATATTATACTGGCGTGACTGGCTGCGAGTAATTTGAGCTTACGTATACGCACTCTCAAGCGTAGGTAGAGAAGTTGCGTGGGCATCTATGAGGCGACTGGAGAAGGCTGTTTAAAAGAAAAGTGGTTTTCCTTTTTAAACGTTTATTCGCCTTGATGGCTAACTTAAAACTAACATATTAACAAATACTGAACACAAAAGAAAAAGACTAAAAAAATGTTAGGCGGAAGACGTAAAAAACTATGAAATCTAAATGGGTCGCACGCTGATTAGTGTGCGAGGGACTTACAAGTGGTTAAAACTTTACAAATGGAAAGTCGTAAAGTATGAATTTTACTAAGGATATTTGAACAAGGGTATTTGAAATATTGAACGGTAATCAAAAAGATTAAGTAAATTTAAGTATGCGTAAAATTTCGCTATGCACCCATAGATTAATGAAAAAATAATTAGTTAGTCTGCTTATATGTACCATAAAGTAATAAGTTTTGACTGGTCAAATGGCTCAGTGGTTAACCCTGCATTCTGACTTGTAGGTTGAGGATTCGATTCCAACCCAGGACAAACATTTGTGAGATAAACATCGATGTTTGTTCCGTGTCTGGGTGTTACATTTTATGCTATGTATTTATTCACAAACACAAATATCCAAGTACCGTATCAGTTATCTGGTTCCCATAGTACAAGCTTTTCTTAGTTTGGGGCTGCTTAGATGGCGTTGTGTGAAATGTCCGTGAATTTTTATTATTTATTTACAGTTTTATGGAATGGGCTGGCTGGAGGTTTACTAATTTCTGTCAATTTTGCGAACGTGCAAAATAAAAGTTTGATTATCTGTTTATCAACTTAATCCGAGCTAGCTAGCTAGCTAGCTCTGGGTTAGCTATTCATTTATAATTTTAATCCGTATAGCTCGCAAGAGGGCCTTAGCGTCACAACTGTCGAACCTTGCATAGCTACGCTAGAACCCAGTGAGGTTCATATTTGAAGGGGTGAGAACAAAAAGGGTTTAACTGATTTTTTTCACAAAATGACTTATGAGTATCGTTGGATTCAGCGTGAAATTATCTACAATAATACATTCTCAAAATACCGAAATGAGGCTTAAATCTCGAGATTGTCAGTCTAAAAATGGTTTATCTGTCACAGTATACAGTTTGCTTAGCATAAAGAAACATTATTATATTTATTATATTATATTATATTTTTACAGTAATTGAACGAATTAGTACTATATTTTGTATTTTAAAATAGAATTAATACATTTCAAGCAACTGAAACTTACATAAACCTTTTCTATTACCTTATAAGCACTCTACATTAAAATGAAGCCGTTGAAGTTTAAAGTCAATTTTCTCGAAACTATCAATTTGACAGTTAAACCCTTTTTATTCTCAACCCTTCATTTGATATTCATTTAAGTTTCAGAGTGATTAAAACCTCAATATCACAAAATCACGCCAATTGCAGAAAACAATAATCCTAAAACGCATCACATTAATATTCCAATAAAGGGTCAGACATAAAGAGCAATTTGGTTATACTCTCAGTAGCACTTACATACATTGGTGTCGAATAAATTTCTGATTACCGACCTAACGTTACGGACTCATTGGTATTCTTGGCCTTTTCGATACGACCTTAGGGCGAGCCTGCACTTAACTGTAATTTACAGTTTAATTACTGACTTGAGGGTCTGAGAGACTGGAATACGGTGTGTGGGTAACCAAAATTTGTCACCCTTGTCTTAAATGGGTCTACGATCTAATATGGGACGAGACTGTTGCTAATAGTGCATTAGCAACGTATTTATCTATACGCGCCTGTAATACATAGTTACCTACTATTTACTAATATTTTAACGATATTTTAGTTGAAATTGAGAGGAATTCTATTAATTAACCGCCACCGTATCAAAATATAATTGCATATAGTAAATGGAACTGTTTTTTGATCACATACTTAAACTATAGGTACGTTGTATCTCTTTTTTAACCAACTCGGCCTCCATTTTCTACCTACCAAACATAGAGGTAATACAAAATGTTCCACGAAAGTGAAATAGAGTATTCGAAATTTAAATTAATTAAATTCAATAACCTAAATCTTAAAGGTCTAATTGTACCCTGGAGCAAACGTATTCTGCCTTAAACTTTCTTTATACTTATAATAAGTTAACATTTTACCTTAATTTCTTAAAGGCTGTGTCAAAACGAAAGTTAGCGAGATATTTTCAGAGATTCTCTTTGAGTATCACCCTATAAATCTTGTTAAGTTATTAACTTACACAATATGACTTAAGTATAATCAACATGTACATTAAAATGTAATGAAAAGATTCTATGATGTTTTGATTCATTAAATTACAGTTGGGACGTTTGATGAGAAAAAACACAGGTAGTTAGATTTACACAAGAAAATATTTAAAACACATACTTTTATAGATATATATAAATTTTGAGGTAAAAGTATGAATATTAATTTGAAACAGTTCTTTTTAACAACTAAATACGTTAGTAAAACTTTTCTTCAATGCAAATTATAAAAAATAAAAACTTGCATTTTTTCTTTGAACAAAAAATGACTGGCATAACAAACATCACCTAAAAAAGCAGACTATATCTACATATGTACGACACGCGCTTAGCGAGTTTATTTTCCGACCTTCCCACGAATTTCTCCGAAATCTACAATAGACTCTATTATAAGCGCACCCTCGGATAACATTCGTCCTAAAAAATAAGGGAAATACCTACACGTGCACTGCTTATTACCAACGATATATTTTTCTGTCATATTCATTTCCTCTTTACAAATCTTTGACCTTCGACAAAGCCGAGATTTCAATGGATCAGAACTTAATAATGGTGTGTGTATGACCGGCCTATGAAACATTTTGCATTATATAATGAAGATCTGGATGTGAAAGATTTATTTAAGCCTGCTCTGGGCCTAGATGGGAAAGATATATTCAGTCAGATCAACCCTGATGAGTAAAAATAAGAATAAAAGGAATGGACCTCCAGTGCGAAGGTTCACTTTTCAGTACAATAACAATCATCAGCTTATACTAGTCGAAGAGGTCGTCGTCAAAGTTATTAAGAAGTATGCAGAAAGTCACCAATACAGACTTCACCATCACGTGAACGTCGAGGCTATCCAGCTGCTCGATCACACGGATTTAGTTAGAAGATTGAAAAGAACCAAAAGCATTTGAGTCAGTGTAGCGGAATAGTTTATTAAGTGTTAGTATAATATAGTGCAGTGAAAAAAAGTGCTACCTAAAAAGAACACAAGAACAATGTGTCTTCGCCTTAATAGAGACAATAAGAAACGTGTTATTGGACACATTCTTAGATAATTCGATTGTAAAAGTTTAAGTTAAATTCAAATTACTCATTTGTCAAATAGTTGGCTAGATTGTAATATTAGCAGAGTGTCATTGTGCATTCTAGGATTAAGGAAAAAAAAAAGCTTATACTAGTCCACTGCTGGACATAAGCCTCTTCCAAGGCACGCCATTGAGCTAGGTTTTCCGGAGTTACCTAGCGTATCATCTTGCCTACACTACGGCCTGCTGATTCACAGTTTCCACTCCAGAATACGAAGTCAAATATAGTGAACAAAACAATAAAGTTGTAAAACTAGTTTAAGTGAGGAAGAGACACGTCCGACAGGCGACTTTGAAAAATCGTCACCAATAAGTCCCAAGTATCGCATTTGGAGGATCGTACGTCAATGTCGGCGCAGGGTCGTCGCAGCCAATAAATGTCGGGGTGTGCTCCCGTGACTTGCCTCTTTCCTGGATGCTTACCGGTCTCACGTCATGGTTTATTTAGACATGTTACTTAGGAATCTTTAATTTTATATACGTTTTTGTTGCCATTGAAGGAACGGTGTGGAATTTTATTATACACTCACAGAGTTAACTTTGAACGGAATAGTAGCTTTAAGAACTGCTGACTAATTTTTTTTTCGATATGCTTCTCTAAAAAAGTACATTACATCACCGCTCCTCAGAATTGACTATAAACATCAAATTAGCAACATATTCAAAAGTTTACTCATCGCGCTGAGATTGTTTCAATAATACTTCTCCAATATTGACTGGCCCGATAGCTCAGTTGGTAGTAACCCTGCCTTCTGAACTGTGGGTTGTGGGTTCGATTCCCACCCAGAACAAACATTTGTGTGATGAATATAGGTGTTTGTTCTGTGTCTGGGTGTTGTATTGTATTCTATGTATGTATTTACAAATGAAAAAAAAAAGTATCTAAGTATTGTATCAGTTATCTGGTTCCCATAGCACAAGCTTTGCTTAGTTTGGGGCAAGATGGCGTTGTGTGAGATGTCCACACATATTATTATTATTATATTGAAGGATCAAAACTTGAAGTACCAAATGATTGGATCTCTACAAATTAATGTTGGTGCTACTTCGACCATAAAGAAGATATCTATTTATATGTTCCAATTTTACTTCGAAACTCATTAATTTAAAATAAATAAATACGTACAATTACATATGCAAAAAACATGGCAGTAACTCTTCTGAGCACACGTTCAATGACTCATTTTAAGAGAGATAGAAGAAAAAAGAACTAGAGGAAGAGTGTGTGACAATATCACATTCTTTGCACTACTTACGTCTATAAGCAATGATAATCGCTTACATCAGGTGGGCCCAATGCTAGTTTTCACGGTTTAATATCAAAATAACTGCAAATTATACGTTCACGTCCGTCGTTTAGTATACGTTTTTTTTATTGGTTGATAGGCTCGCGTTTGACCACTATCACACCTGACGTTTGCCGATAACACGTAGTTCCTGGATCTCTAGACACAGGGAACCCTAGTTAGAGTTAAGGTATGTGATCGGTGGGCATTATTATTTATTTTTACAGCATATATATGCTTTGTAATTAATTAAACTCCCGCATAAAATCATATAAAAATAATGAACGTTGTCTATTGGATAATTTTAAAAACATAATAGTTTTGTTTAATTATTAACTGCTTTAATCACTCGCTTTATTGTAGCTTTACTTTAAATACCTAAATAACTCTAGGTATAATCTAGAAAATCATTTAAACTTGACCCTGTTAAATAAGCTCGCATGAAGCCAAACCAAAGAAAAATCACAACAACAACAACATCACAAATGCCTACTGTTTACCCTACCTAGAAAATTAACAACAAAAATAATTCAGCACCAACCGCGATTGCACTCGAGCTTTTTCGTAAACACAAATTAAATATGTATCAAGAAAATAATAAGGAATATTACTTAGCGACTAAGGTAAGAAGCATTAAATTTCTTTTTCTTTGTTATTCCTTAAACAGCTGCTTTTGTTCCTTAAGTCAAGATGTTCTGAAAGGCGCCGCTTCCGAAGTTTTTGATTTATGTAGTGGAAGAACATTTCACACGTTCGCTAACGTCCACCATTTGGCCAGAATGGTGAGATAACGCGTATTTTCGCAAGGTTTCCAAATATGGGCTTGCAATGGTAATAGATTGCGTTAAAATATAGTACCTACTATCAGCTCTGCAATTCCATCCACGGTATGGACATTTTTTGTGATATATCGCCGACGCCTCTGCTCCGTCCCAAATAAGCTTGTAAATCAAATGTCGGGTGAAATAATAATGCCGTTACCAAGGGATGATCAAAATAAATATGTAACGATATGTCCTCCAATCGCAAATAGCAGCATTTCGAAGTTGTTATGGTGTATAAATTCATTTTTATATTTGTTTCGATAAAATTCCAAGTCAGTTTAGAGATATAAGTAATCAACAGCCTTAGCACGCGTGGTATAGCAGGGAGGCTTAGATACTTAAGGGTGAACGCCAGGCTCATCAAGGAACATTTGCGATTAAACTAACAAGCAAGGTTCAGTATAAGATCGCCGTTTTAGTACGTCTTGCAAAGAAAATGTGATTTTCATTAGAAATGGTTTATTACAAACTGTCGCGTGAGTTTTCGGCAGCATTGACCATTGTTTTAATGATCTCTAAGCATATTCACTATTATAAGTATAATGAACTATCAGCGCATGGCAAAAAAAAACAATTTTCCGCTCAACTTTCTTAATTTTTTCTTTCATAAGAACCTTCTCCTGACAATAATAAATACATTAAACAAAAAATTAGCGAAAATGTTCCATCCGTTCACTCGTGATGCGATGACTAAGGGGAATAGAGATTCATTTTTATATCTACAGATAAATAAATGTTTCTGGTCATTTCATCCAAAACTATATATAAGCTAAGCTTGTGCTATGGAAAATAAATAACTAATAGAATACTTTTTATTTGCAAACACATTTATAGAATATGATAATTATAATACCCAGACACAGAAACAGCCTCAACGTTCACACAAATGTTCGTCATGCGGTGATGGGAATCAAACCCTCAACCTACACGCAGATAGCAGACCTACCACCACCAATTGAGCTATGAAGTTAATCAAATACTTCCTTGTCCTTCCGACAACGTTATTTGTCTTCTAGACAATACGTGGAATGATCAGATGCGACATAGCGTTGTTGATTGTTCCAAAGTACCTTAGAGTACAAAGATTTTCAAAAGGCAAATGTAAGGGCACTCAAGAAAAATCCTTTTAATTATTCATCGGGCACTCAGCACGGAAGTGAACTGACGGGAAATATTCAATTAGTCACGTAAAAAGCTCTCACAACATCTGATATTGAAACAACAGGTCACAATTTCACAATACTGACAAAAACATTAAAGGGAAAAAGATTTTGAACATCGTTCGCTTGTATAAGACTTTTTAATTGAAGTTACTTTCCCATTTACACAAAAAGGTTGGCTAAGTACAAAACAAAACATGAAACGAAAATAAATTATGCAGGGAAGATAAATTTATGAGCTCGTTGCTTTTTTTGTGTAATCCGAATATAAAAGTGCCACGTGTTTCGAACGCCTCGTCGCATAATTAAATATCCATTATTTGGATTTTGACAAATATATTTTTTAATACAACAAGTTTTGGATACCGAATTTGTTCAAACTTGTCTCACTACGGTTTATCTATTACAATATTTGTGCTATTTTTTATTGCTTGATTCATAATGACTTAAATAGCATAATTGTAAAGGTATCGTTTGCATGAATTCAAACATGGGTACATCTATACATATAAAATTCAAAGTTCTGACTGACATATATCAACGCATAGCCTAAACCGCTGGTCCTAGGGACCTATGTGTTCTTTGTAAAGTGTGAATATCCACTAAGAAAGGGTTTTTCGAAATCCTCCCCCAAGAGGGTGACATGGCTGGTAAAATTGTTTATGAAAAAAATTCTTCATTTTCTATAGGCTACGCGGGCGAAGCCGCGAGCAGAAGCTAGTACTAAATACAATTGTAACGCTGAGTTTATGAGAGACGAAGTACTTATTGATCCCGACAATAAGTACTTAAATTGCAATCACATGGATTTATAAAAATGCTGAATGGATCAAGAGTATAAACGTCATCTGGGTGCTAATCATTCCGGCATACTCCGGCACATTCCGGGAATGCTCATGGTGACCCGCAGAATGCCGGCCCTCCCAGCTACCACCAATCACGAACTGATACATTCCGGGAGCAAACTAAATTAGTGGATGTAGCTATGAATGTAAATAACTTTGAAACTTAGCAAGATTTGATACTGAAAAGTGTGTGGCTGCCATATACCTAGTATGTTGTCACTAGGTGCAATGCGTATGAAAGCATAGTCTGGCATTGTAACGATCTTGTGACTTTCGTACGACTAATACCTATACATTTTTTAAATATAAGTAATATATTGTGTGTGGAAATTTCACACAGCGCTATCTATAAGCCTCAAACTAAGCAAAGCTTGTACTATGGGGACCAGATAACTGATACAACTCTGAGAAATTTTATTTTTTCAAATACATACATAGAATACTATATAACAACACCCAGACACAGAACAAACACCTATGTTCAACACACAATTGTTAGTCCTGGGTGGGTATCGAACCCACAACCCACACCTCAGAAGGCAGGATTATTCATCTCTTATTCGATACACTAAAAAATGTACAAATATTGTATACCAAAAAAAATAATTTTTGATTGATCTTCTTTGTATCGCATATCACTGAATCTCTTCCAACTCATTTAACTGACAACTAAACCAGTACAAAAAATACATTTGGATTGTCTGTAATTCTCGAAACATCCTGGTTTGATTACTGGCTTTTAATAATACAAGTGTTTTTTTTAATGGCCAGCTTTTTATTCTCCGTCATGAGAATCAGCGACTTTTTCTAGCTTGCCACAGTTGCATATCATCAGAGAAATAATGCTTAAACACAAGCAGTTATTTATAAGTTACATACATTTTATTGATCAATAACGGCCACGAAAAGTGTCAAGTGCCTCTACGAGTATAAATATGCCACGAAGGAGAAACCAAAATTGGAGTCTGAAGGTAGCAACTATTTACTATACTTGTATGTATATTTGTGATAATATCCCATCCTCGTCACAACAACTTATTTTCACGGAGTACCTGGAAACACATTAGACAGAAGTTAAATGCCACTCCGGCTTCCATTTCCATTTCATATTACCATACTTTTATACAAGTTCGCAAGTTTTTATAAAGTGCTTTGGGAAAAAAACAATTTCTCTTGAAATAGTTTGTATAAACAGAACTAGAAAAATACCTAAAGTTTTGTTCAAAAGCACTTCTGGGATTCATCTTATATTCTCAGACGGTGTTCAGGCGGTGTTGCCAGATGTCTCCAGTTTATACCATTTATGTGACAGATGAACCGTGTATTAATTAAGTTTTCAGTACAAAAATGTTTTAACAGAAGAAGCGCCAGAAGTGTAAGCAATCTGCGAGCAAAATGTAATCCAAATCAGCTTAGCTTTTAAGTTAAAATTTAAAAGTTTGTACATTACATAGAGTATGTAAGTATGATTGTTCTTACTACTATTACTAAAATGGCCGAACAGATTTTGATAAATTTATCTTACGTCGTACATCCCCGAATTATATGATAATCTTATCCCAGGATCTAATGTCCTAGGAATTATGTCCAATACATGGATGAAATCGTGGGGCGCAGCTAAATAATAAAATAAAGTGGTTTGTTTATTGTAGCCCGCCATAATTGCCTAAATAAAGCGTTTTTAATTCCACTTATTATTTCTTCGATCATTACATTTTTGCTAAGAAGAGAGGTTCTTTAAACAAATTATTTTCTACGACTTTGCCAACCAGCTATAGAAATGAAAGTTATGCTGTTATCTGTATTGAACACACCTGTTTCAGACTTTCAGTCCGCGTACCGTTCTAAATCATTTTTTATGAAGGTACCCGCACTACGGCATACATACGTAATACCTGATGAACCCTGTGGCATAGTTTAGCAAAAAATATTCTCTAAATTATTGGGCCAAGCCGCGATGTCAAGAGACTCAATATGCATAGATCATCGGTAAGCTGTGTGTCCTCGATTTAGGTTTTAAGTATCAACCAGTTGAGAGCATTTAGCAAATGAATAGTAAAACATCGTTACAGAATAGAACCCTAACCAGAGTATTCTTTTTTTTAGGTTTCCAAATAAAATAACTAGGTCGTGTTTTTTATATTTCTGACTCCAATGACTCGAGTTGGTTTAACTTCATCAATCATTCAACGACTGCTACGCAAACTAAATGAACCGTTCATCATTCGTTCAAGATATTTGAGGATCCAATAGATTATTCCATCTATAAGATAGGTCGATCCAAGTCGATGGTTCCATTTGTCGCGTAGTGTGCGCAAGCCGTACGTGAGAAGAAACCAAGAAACCCTCATGGGCTAGGGACGGGAGTAAATACGGTATCTAATTAAACCTCATTAATCCCTTATTTATGGCATCGGCTAATCCTTTTAGATAGTTTCCACGTTTACTTAGATTAAGGTCTCTTGCGTATTCTGCCCGTTCCACAGTTTTGTCGTCTTCGTGTTTGGTTTTCTTTGTATATAAATGAAATAACGTAACGAGCTATCACTTTGTCTGATGTTAGGCGATATTGGTTAATCTAGTAGACGTAAAATAAGAAACTTCAGTAGGAATTATTTCTAAACATTCTAAATATTTTTGTATAAATGATGAACGTATTCGATTAAATATTTCAAAGGTGGTATACGTTTCATAAACATAAATCTTATCATCGTTTAAACGTAAGAAAATCGGAAAACGATTATGTTTTCATAGAAAACATAAATTCTCGGTATCGTTATTTATTTACATTAAAGCCTTTATTAGGAACGTTTGATTTAAAATAACATTTCCGTAAATTGAGACGTTACGAGGATCTACAAGATTCCTGTTATAGAATGGTTACGAAAATCGATTAGAAATTAAATGGTCAGCCAAAAAAATTTTAAGCGTTTTAAGATATCGTTTTGTCTATTTTCACGATTGCACAACCCTATGAAAATTAACAAAATGACTTTATAACAAAGTAGTAATTTTATTTTGATTTTATGCAGTGAGGCGTTGAGCGTTAAAGTAGTAGCTTTACAGCTTTAACTCTGTGAAAAGTTACAGCAGAATATAAACAAAAACCGCACTGCCACAAATACACAAGGCTTAGATTAGACGTGAAACGTGAAATACAAATCAGCAGTTTAACACTAGTTTGAGGCTTGTTTAAATCTTTTGTGGTTTAAACCGAAAGTACTTCTTTTATAATTTCCAATTCACCGCAAAATCGCATATTTTACAAACAGCAAGGCCCCATGTTCGCCGTTACTGCATAAACCAGTTTAGCATCAAAATAAACAATAAATACTCGGCGAAGGGTAGGCTCCGTTCCCCGATCTGTCCCTTGGGGCCACTCATATTGCCGGCCCTTTATATCCTAGCTGTTCGCACATTATTTACTGTCAAGGCGTGTATTTAACATTTTTCGCATCAGTGTATCGCGTACTCGGTATGTTGTTATATACAACCATCGTAACGGCTGTGCTAGTTTCACCCGACCTGTTTTGCCCATCTTAGGTACCCATGTACTATTTTTTGAGACCAGAGTGCAGCGTAACACAATGAGACACTAAACTCGCACTTAAAGTTCCCCTAGCCCCCTTATGTTAGCTAGAACGATTGTAACTTTTTATTCATTACTAGTTGCGCCCCGCGGTTTCACCCGCGGATAAAAAGTATTTTAGTTATTTGCTCATCCAACGGCAGCATTTCACTATGTACTATATTTCTACTATATTCTACTATATTTCATATTACTATTAGCCTATATGTTAATCCTGTGTATAAGCTATCTTGGTACCGAATTTCATCCAAATCCATTCAGCCATTTGAGCATGAAGGAGTAACAAACATACACACATACACAAATATACAAACTTTCGCCTTTATAATATTATTGTGATAGTGTGATTAAATTATAAAATTCATTCACTAGAAGAGTGAATGAATTTTATAATTTATATATTCATTTGGATTCAAACTACTTCCAGTAATGGCTTAAGAAGAATCATGCAACCGAGATGTGTGGTTGAACTAGTTTACTCCCATTTTTGACGGCTGAGAGCCTCATTATGCGTCCGCCTCGCCCTATAAAGGTAGCAACAAACAAACAGCATTAATCCATTCAAAAAAACCTCACATGTTTTCAAATCACCACACTACGAATCTAAAGCGGTTTCATGCCGGCTTTTTCGACATTTGGTAGGTGAAAAAAATTGTTTAAAAAAGGTTTATCAACTGGTAAACATTTTTGTATAATTTTCTCCTAAAAACGATTTATTACTTACGTACATACAACCGTTGTCGTTTTTAGCTCACACGTGGCGTGACTAATGTGTAATATTTACCTGAAACAATAAAATTAAAAAATTAAGAGAAGATACCTGTCAAAACGCTTGTTTATACGGACTTTTCATGACCTCTTTACACAATGGTATAATATAGACACCGTCAACAAGCCATAACATAATAAACGTATAAAAAAGCGAGGGTACAAATTTAAGTGTAAAATACGCGGGGGATTGAGGAGTGCGGGCGCTTGCATACTATATACTAGAGAACAAAATGAAACATTTATCAATGTCTCAAACCGGACCCGACGATGACCGGCTCTAACGTCACACCCGAAACAATAACTTGCGTCCCTTGTATATGTATATTGTATCTACGTCAAGTTCCTCGTCGTCGCTTTGACCGAGCATAAGAAATCGTTACTGCTGTATCTCGCTTGCATACCGGCGGAGAATAAATGAATCATTTATCAATGTCTAGCCGAAGCCGGACAAGGCCCGCTGTATTAAACAATAACCTTCCTTTGCATGTCCGAGTGGTACGTATATATCTAATAGGTATTGTACGTATTTATGTTGTTGAAGCACTGCGATATTAAAAGTTAGGAAGCAAGGTTCACGAGTGGCAACCACGAACTGGAAGATATAGGCCGGCCTACGTGGATCATCGTCCTGCGAATGATCACGAAACTTTGATTGCAATGCAACAGGAGAAATTTCCATACTAACTATACACATAAATTGCGTATTGAAACTGTCAAATCCATACAAATTTGTGTCTTCATCTGTTGCAATTGAATAACGTGATCACCTAGCAGTCTAATCAGCGAGAAGTCGTTGGATGCTAGAGTCCAGCCGCTTAATGTAGTGCTCTATGGGGAAGCCTATATTCAGCTGTGGACATCTTCAGACTGTTGATGACGACGTGACTTTTTTTAATATGTATAATACTGGAATTTTAATCCAAGGAGTGTCGGGTGATTAATTGCCAGTATGGTTTTTAATAGTTAATCAATTGTTATGCAATACGTCAGCTTTCCACTGGACACAAACTGGACAATCACAAATAAGTATCGGTACTACTACATTTTAATCAAAGCATCTACGGTTTGCTGTGACTGACGTATCTATTTGAAGTATAGATATACTTGAAATAGATACGTGACGTTTAGCAGATGCTAAAAGAATCATTCCTGGTATTCCACAACTTATATGACTCAATCGTTGTGGGAAAATTATACATTTTCACCGTACTACTTCCACTTTTAGCATTAAACAAACTTCCATAAAACAACTGAAATTAATCGTAGGAGTATCTTTCTGTGATCCTTACCATTTCATCTATCACGAATGAGATTATGATCTTGAAAAATGGTCCACTGTCAAGATAACTTAACTAAATAGACATTTAGACGTTCATAAAATATAAATCCTTTTACCAAGAATGAAACTTGTACAAAAAGGTTATTGGCTAAAGACATAACTAAGTTTATTTTTTTGCTTCGAGATTCTACGTGGGAGCTCCTCCGGCCCTTTATGAACTTAAGTTACCATGTCACGTAATGTCTAAGGCTCAGTGAAGATGCCACTCACTCTATAACTATTTTACTTATCCATAAATATTAAACGTAATCCATAACTGGTTCCATTGGGTATTTGTTTTGAGTTGAAATCCCGAAGCAAAAACAAACACTAATATAAAACAATGTTTATTAACATTTTCTGCAAAACAAACAGCAGATTTAACGAGAAAACATGAATATTAATGCAGCTTTTACATGATAAATAACTCTCGGACACAGCTAATATTAGCAGTAAAGCAAAATTTAAATCGAGGCCATTAAATTCAAAGTTTTAGTGAAGGGGATTCTATAAATACAGGTTAACAAAACAGTGAAATAGTGAGGTAGCTTGAACTAACATCGAAATGTATTCGTAGTGAAACATAAGTAATCAAGGTGAAATAAAATCTAGTGGAACCTTCTTTGGAAACTTTCCCTTTGTCCCTGCGGAGAGAAGTACTGGAGGCTTAAGCACGTTAAAGTAAACTTTTCATGAACTTCTATTTTAACACCACTGTGTTCAGAAAGTGAGTAAAATGCTCATTGTGTTACAGATTTTTATTGTTCCGTGACTGTTATTATTTATAGTATTTTTTCGAGTATTTCGTAACATGGACGTAGCAAAATGTCAAGGTCTTAAAAAGACAAGATGCAAAATGACTAAGTCTTACAAATTATATTATATTCTTTGATTCATTTATTTTGGTTTAGCATAATATATCGTGGGACAAGTCATTAAAATGATAAATAAATGTTGTATATTATACCCGATAAAGGCGTTGGGAATAATTATGAGAATTAGTAGAAGTACATAGTAAAAGTAATTCAATGTAATTTATACACGTTATGTCAATATTTAAAAAATCTGCAGTTAATAATTAAATAAATAAAAATAAAATATTAAGCTTATTACATTAAACCTTTGCTTACAAAAAATCATTCATGTTAAAAATTCACTGGTGAATAGTAATCTTTTAAAAAGGTTTTAAATATTTTAATAGATAAATCCTATGGCAGGTTTATTAAAACTCATATTAGGTTAAACCAGTTGAAAGATACAAGTCTAAAGCTCGTTAATAAACACGGGAATGTACGGGATTAGGGCGAGTATTGATCTAATTTATTATGCAGACGATAGACGTCTAAGTCCGCGCGGGGTACGCGATGATTTGTCACCGATCGTTTGTATTTAGACCATATAGAAACAATACTCATCACTAACAGTGATAGCTTTTTAATGATAAATTGTTAGTAAACTATTTTGAATAATACAACTCTTTTTCAGATGAATAAGCTCGTATTTATTACAAAACAACGCTGAGTAATGTATTGGTGCATACAATTTTGACTAAGGCAAGCGCCGATCAGCGATTAATGCCTGTCTGTACTAGTCTCTTAAAATATAACTTAGCTAAGCAACACTATTCTCTGGATTCTCATATTCGTTTTTTAAATTTGTGTCAATTGGCACACCAAATACTCCACGCTCATTGGTTCGGCTGTCTCAACCAATGAACGTACAGTATTTGGCACGTTGACACAAGTTTGACAAAAATACGAGAGGAGTTTTGGCGGGAAAACGAAAAAGATCGCGTCACCGCATTATATTATCTTCCAAAACTTGTGTTAATTTTCAGTGTTAGTGCATAAAATTGGTGGCATTTTATTTGTTAAGTGCTGGATTACAGGCATGAGTGTGGAAAAGTGGTATAATGATGGTGAAACGTTTCATTTCGTGTTGTTTCCAAAACTCCATAGAAGCTTCTGGTAAAGTTGCCACCACTTTACTAGGAGTATGACTAGACTAGATTATGACTTGACTTGATGACTTGAACTGTGACTTGACACATATACCTAATACCTTTTAACTTAAAAATTATCAATTACTTGACACTAAATTTTTTGGCTAAATAAACAAAAGTGTGGTGCCACAACAAAAAAAAAAGTACGAGAAACCTGGGGGCTAGGAAGGTAAGTGTGAACTTAAGAGCTGCCAAACTTTAGTACATTCGAGCGTCATTCTGTAATACGGGCCACATACCAGTAGATACGTAAGTTATTAAACGCTAATTAAAAAACGGTAAGCATTTAAAATTAAGCTTGAACAAGAGCAAGAAAGCAAGTAATGTTCAAAGTCGAAAACTTATTTCTTGTGAGCGAGTGAAACAAGCCCGTAAATTTGCGTTTCCATGTCATTTTCCATAACAATATGAAAAGTCTCGTGAATACATTATATTGTGCAGGTTAAAATGGGTTTTTCTCGAAACTCACGAGCGTGGAACTGGATTTCTCGTTAGGTTCTTGCATAAAACAAAATATTTCTGTACATTATATTTTTCTTGTGTTTCATTTTAATGTGTAACGAAAATGAGGTACGCTTGAAGCTATTCGACAAATATAAGAATAGAAGGAAAGAACATCAAAAGGTTTAATTCGGATAAATTTGAAAACGATGTTGTACAAATAGCCGCAGGCGGCTACAAATCCAAAGTTGGTTATTCACAAAAGGGCCGCCAACTTATTGCAACTTTAGTTTAGAAAAACCCCTCTACTTAGATGCTAAAAATGATATTTAAAATCTAAAAACTGGAGCTAGTTAAAAAAAAACACATACAATCTCCATAAAGATTAGATGGGATTACAATATAGTCTAAGCAAAAAATTCTACATGGCAACATTGGAATGTGCCTCATCTAATAAAGGTTCTCGTTGGCTTTTTCTGTTTATTTGGTCCGAGCGAGGGGTGATAATTACCCGGCGCGTGACTGGACCTAATGGAGTTAAGTAACGGGCATGCCTCCTTATTTTTTTCAGCAAATAACACGCTGTCATGAGAGTATTACATGAGAGGAGTATTGGCTGTCGGTGGAAATGTTTTATGACCTAACTTGATCATAGTACTTTTTTTTAATACACTAGTTTGATTAAATTCCTTCTTATGTTAAGCGACAATGTGTCCAATGTAACTGTAGCATGCTCGTCTATAACAAACCTATTTAAAGTAAAGAAGTTTTAATTATTAGGTTAAACCATTTAAATAGGTTCTTTTTCAAATAAGAGCTATGAAAATGTAGTTTACTAGGCAGCCCGCGGGAGCCCATTTCTATACAATCTTTAATATCGCAATTGACCCCCTTGATTGAAGCTTACACAAAAACTGTATCGTCATCAACATATCGCCATATAAATATTAACAAAGAGTTATACACTTTATGAACCTTAACATAACGTTCAGCATTAATTACGGCTCGTAACCTATAATTTATGACTAGTGGGCCCTAACGTTAATAAAACGTTATTTATTACCACTGACTGTTATTTTATGGTTATCAGAATAACTATGTATATAACAAAAATGTTTTATTACACACTTATAAATACTCAAATGTCATACACTAGTAATAATTAATTTATAAATTGTCTCTATTTATGTTACAACTATTTGACCAACCAAAAGTGGTCAAAAAATTTAAGGCAGATGCTTAATATTTAACATTTCAATATTACTTTATTAATTCCAGATAAAAACTTGGTAAATCCAACAATCATGCAATCCCTCTTAAAACCCTTAGTGAAACCGGGTGGGCAATATAGTACTGATGCTGTACCTATAGGGCTTTCGCGGGAGTCGCGGTCTCAAGAATTTCGAGAGTCTCCACCATTTTTACGTATTTTCGAGACTTGAGACGACTACCTCCAGTCTCAGTAATAACGAGACTCAATGTGAAACTTGGTAACCTGTGAATTTGCCAAGAGCCATGTTTAGCACTTGTTCCATAGATGCACAGGTTGAGTTACAAGTGAAAAACGTGCCGATCACTCATATATAATTTAAGCGTTTCAGTAAATACGTTTAAGTACTAAATAGTGTTCTCCATTAATCCCAAAAAAATTTTGCTCAAATTTTGAAAGAATTTTTACACAATGTCTTCCAACAGAGAAGATACAAGCTGCAAGCTACTTCAGTGGCACACGATCTCGCAAGCATTATATACGATACGTAACATTATGTGAGAAACTTTACTTTCAATTTAAATGACCTATTTAATGATGCCCCACTAGAGGGAATCTACGGAAAATAAATGTATGTAACTTTACATGTATGACGGCCACCCTCAAGCTCGAATACTCTATATGTGTTGTTGCAAGTTGGCTCTTTCTGAAGAAATAAACCAACATCTCACATGAATCTTTTGTCCTACCTTAACTTTGAACCTCCACTTGTTCCTTTCTTCTGCAAGATTCTACAAATACATGTAGTGAAAGTTTGGTATTAAAACAGGTCAATTCTCGCTTTGAGGCAGTCCACAAACCGAATCAAAAGTCATGTTACAATTATTTTTTTGCAACGTCTACTATAACTATCCCAGGCAAAATCCACCTATCTAAACAAGCAGGGTCCATGATATAAAAGTACAACTTCAAAAAAAGTGGTTCTTTACATGTATGAGTGCTACCTTTATAACATAAAAGATTACAGATTAATTATACAATATTTATTTGGGACTGGATATATTTATTTATTTATTACATTAGCTTTTCTTGAATGCTTAAATACCTAGTTCATGACCTACTTTTGAAATAGTCTCGAAAGTCAAATTTTTCTCGGGAATTTCGGCTCGATTTAGTCTTGATTTTTTCCCGGGACTCGTACTTACGAGTCTCGGGATAACGAGACTGAAAGCCCTACTGTGTACCTAGCGAACCAATTTGGACAGTTGGGCACTCACAGATTCGTAACCGCACTTGAGCGTAAGCGCCACAACCCGCTACGAGTACTACGCCGTAGCACGTCCCCGCTCGTAGCTGTAGCACTTCAAATGGCTACGCTTACGAAGTTACGAACCATTAGAGGTGAATAGAAGGCATTTCAACTCCAATTTGGTTCGATTACCTATGACTTTTGGGGACTTTATTTGACTATAAGTAGATTAGGGACAAAGATCCTTATTCACAGTCATTTTGTATTGCACACCAGTACTATTATATGTGTATCACCCCACATTCATAGATCATGTTCTACTACCTCGTCTCGGTACAATACGTGTACATGAAGACAGTGGTCGAATACAAGACCTTAGGTCAAAATATTAGGTAAAAAAAAGGTGGCAAAGGAGCTACGAAGCACAGCTTTACCACAAAGAAAAAGCTTTTAACCCAAGTTAGGATTTCATTGCAAATATTATTTGAAAGCAGATTTTTCCTTTGGCGTTAATTTTAAACTTCGTTTGTTATTCATATCAGATGAATGAAAACAAACTTAATGCTCAGAAAATGTTATAAAACTGATATACTCAGACTAAGCAAATTTTAATGCGCAATCATTTTAATAAGCATAATTATTTCAAAGTTACTTTTTATAAAGGTACTTATCGTCACTTAGCTTTAAAATACGTGCTTAATCTTACTAAGTATTTACTAAAATGAATGGGCTCATTTCTAGAAGCACACCACCAACTAGCTTATATTTAAATTTCCTAAATCTTAAATTAAGAATATACAACAATTTCACGAAATGCGAATATCAAGTTGGCCAAATTTATATGGGTTCAAATATTAGCTTAAAATGTATAAATTCGATTGAATAACATTGCTTCTGTAAAAACATAGGGAATTCAATAATGATATCTATTGAAACATTAAAATAAAATTTATTTATTATTATTATTATATTTCGTTCAAACAATACTTTCAATAATTTATTTCACATTTTAAGCAATTAGAAACATTATATTATAAAGTCAAAGGTTTGTTTTTACTTTACGACATAAATTATTCATATTAATTATGGCAACATTGAGAACTGGATACGTCATTGTCACTTATAGCAGTTGCACGTAGAATAGCAAAGTGGTTAAGCGGCGTTTCAATTTTACTTAGGATATTTAGCAACCCGTCTACGATCGAGCCCAATATCAGCTAAACAACAAACATATTGTTACTAGGTTGACGCTTGAAGGTCTAAAGTTGCTCAGCCTATTTTCTCTGTGACCCATCGTCCTGCTTATCATTTACATTTTGAATCTGTCTCCGTTTTCAAGGCAGGAGATTACACGAAGAAATCCCGATTATACTCCCTCGAAACTCCAATCCGGATTTCAATCAATCGCTCAAAACGTTGGGAAATCGGAGTGTTTTATACACTCGCTTTCTAGCAATCATCCCGTTTCAATCATCAACAAACAAGAAAATAAACAGCCGTGAATAATTCAATTTCGATTACGTTTATGTTATATATATTTATGAAGATTTTAAGTTTTATTTAGAGTGATTTTTTTAATAATTTCTAACGCAGCTGTGCGCATTGCTCAGTCAATATAATAATATCCATAATGATAATTTCCGTAGGCACGAAATCACATTAGTTGATTACTGGTAGGTCCTTTGATAGCTATTCCCAATAAAATAATCAATTACCGATGCATTGGCCATTGAGGAGTTCCCGGGTTTTTTTTATACTATATCGTCAGATCCTCACCATATCAATATGGGACCACTCTAAGCTTTGAAATATACATGAACATGAGAACATAAAAAATGCATACCATCCTCCTGTTTTGAAGTCAGTATATATATATGGTCTAATGATTTTATCTAAAGATACTGAAAATTCTGCTGCAGCTGTCAAAAATTTTAAAACAAATTCGGGGTTGTTACTATATGTAAAAATTTTTTTTAAATAAATTTGTTTTAAAATATTAAAACGGTATTTTTTACGCATATATACACTGTTCTTAAATATTTTGACAGCCGCAGCAGAATTTTCAGTATCTTTAGATAAAATCATTAGACCTTAAAGCGACAAATATTGTGGTAGCTGAAATGTTTTCTTTTCAGGAATATTCAAAAAAACGTACTCCGCAAAAGATTGAAGCTTTGTTATGCTAAAGTTTTCATTATTCAGTAACGCACTTATTTCCATCCATTTCACTCGAGAATAGCATCATCATCCTTCTCATGCTCCGACCTAGAAAACTCGGCATGAAATATGTTTCCCTATCAAATTTGAATAAAACAAGCGCTTGCGAATTGTGCGAGGGCAAAAATAAAATTAGCAAACCTTCCCAAAAAGGCTATCATGTTAACAGTCGGTGTAATTTATTTGGAATGGTAGTCCATTAATCTCTGGGATTATATAACCGGGATCCGTACATAATGTACAAGTCACGATAGCGCTGGACTACAGTTATAATATACATTATAATCAGTAGATAATCTTATCACTTTTAAACGTAAGAGACATGGCCAGGTGTAGAGATGTCTCAAAAACATAACACTATCGTTAATGGAAAGTCAGCAAAGCTGATGACATTACCACCGTGCTGATGGCAGCCAGTAAACGCCACGTCTATGTATAAAAGCTTGCACCGCAATTTTCCTGAGGATGTTCTAGTCTAATCGGGTAATTTGTATGAAGTTTTATTACTGACTTTAGTTACATTATGTCTGGCCTATTCTGAATATGGGCAGGGTAAAGGTCGTAACGCGTAATCATGATAGTGAAGGAACATAAGCTCGGGCATAAGCTATTACTTTATCTTGGACGATATCTGCAGAGTATTATCTAATATTCATAAATTCTGTTTAAGTGGTGAATTCACCGGACTACGGCCGACGTGCTTCGTCTAGTCTAAGTGCCATTCATAGCAGATCAATAATTTAAATCAAGGTTTTGAAATTGTCAGCATTTCAGATATTTTTTAACAAATCTGTTCTCAGCCGGCGAAGAGCATTTCATTTCAGGTAGATGTTATGACGTAGGCATCCGCTAAAAAAGAATTTTTCGAAATTCTACCCTTAAGAGGGTGAAATGGGTGGTTGAATTATTTTCTCATAGGCCACGCCGCGGAAAGCTGCAGAAGCTCGTTCTTATATATATTAGTATAGAATTTTACCTAATACAATATGTACAAGTCTATATAGGTATGGTTATACTAAATATTCTTGTATAATTTTTTAAAGACTCCATTTTATTTCCACATACAAAATTTAATTTTACTTAATGAACCTCATCAAAGAGATTCGGGCAACTTTTTTTTTTATTAACTTACCAATATTGTTACAAAGTATTCCGTTCAGAAACAATGGGAACGATCCCGTTTGTTCAGTTAATTATTTTAAGTCCATAACAATACATAAATTATCCAATATTTATTTTACAACTGCATTGCATTGTTTAGATAATAATGATATGATAGGTAATGGTCGACGAAATCTCTAATACAACCATTACTAGTTCAAAATATTCTGTTTAGCTACAACCGCGTTGCAACCGTATATAACTCTTCATAACTTGTAGTAACCTAACCGTGTATTAGAAACCTAAAAACCCCATAATAATTTCCATCAAGGGTTCAATCAAGCATTTTTGTTGATAAATGTATTATGAACCTTTTATCTGTTCACAATAAAGCCTACTCTTGCTAAACCATTTTCAATTAAATCTTTAACATAATCAACTGGTTCGCTTACTCCGCTCTCGCTCAACGCTCAGCGGTAGACTCAAACTGAGCTCGTCGAGCCAGGAATTAGCAGGAGTCGTTAGGTGTAATAACACCCAGTCAACTCTTATTAAGCTGCTTAAGAGGTTCTCTTACACCACAATATCGCTTGAGAAGCAAATACTTTGAGGGTTAATCAATTTCTCATTGAATGTCTTATTGGAATTTTTATTGTTTGACATTGACATTATATACTACGAGTATATGATACTTTTACCTCACCGTATTCATTAACGCGCGACTTTAACAAAAGGATCTGTTCTCAATTCGACTATTTCTTATGTATGTTATGTGATCTCTCTATAATTTGTGATATTATTTTGATGATACTTTTTTATTTGTCAAGTATACACTTTTAGACAGATCCCATATACATTTGGAAAGGATTTATGGATGGAGGACTAGATTAAAACTGGAAATTTCTGCTACAAAACTCATCAGTATAAATTTAAGGCGATTGAAGTCGCTCTAACCGCCTTTTAGAAAAAAAGAATCATATTTTAGAGATACGAGTTAACTTAGAGTTATATTTACTGTACTTTATTCACTACATGTGAGAAAAAAGCTTTTAATGAACAAGTTTACAGTTAAACCAAAATAAAGTCATTGTATTCAACTTTTATCATGATTTTTTTTATTCAGTTTTTCTCGTTAATCTCATCGACTTTACGGTTTTTTTGTGGGCTTAGTCAGATCAAAACGCATCAGACCGTCTTCAGTCTTCGGCTTGACAGCTACCACGCTGTTTTCAAAATAACAATAACACCTCATGCTGTTTTCAAAATAGCTTGTTATTCTTGTTCTTGTTCTTTAATTCATCGTTTGTCTGTACTTTTGAGTTGTCTGGGAGTGCTCACTTTAAGAGATAAGCCCACTAATTTTGACACTTATAACCTGTTATATTCCTGATATGTGTTATCAATAAATAGTAAGTATCTATCTATCTATAATATCTAATTTGCGCACGATGTGCCTACATATTATTTTGAATAATCGTCAGAGACGCACGTTAGCGTACTAACTTATAATATCAATGTAATAGACGAATATAAAATTCATAGAACTCACTAAACTTTTATGTAATGACCACTTACATTACACCAAGTGCGCATTCATACCGCTCGCTGGGGGTTCTGAATCGAACACGGTCATTATCTATACTAATATTATAAAGAGGAAAGATTTGTATGTATGTTTGTAACGAATTGGCTCAAACAGTACTGGACCGATTTCAAAAAATCTTGTACCAATTGAATGCTACATTATCACTGATTAATATAGGCTTTTATAATTGCAATAAAAAATAAGGATCCGTACTAAAACTACAATAATATTACCAAAGGTGTAAAAATGCCTATAAAATATCTTACGTCACATGCGCTGCGAAAACTATTAATAATAGAACAAAAAAAGTTCCACAATAATAAAAAACATATCAATATCTACAAAAAATGTTGCAATAACATGTGTCTCACTATTGTAGTTATGTCATTATGATTATTATTTAGATATGTCATGCAAGTACTGCACGCTTATGCCAAAATGTTGCGGACAGCTAGTTGGTTATATTTTAGGAATAAGATTTGTAAAGGTACCCGGTACGGTTTGTTTCGAGATGTTATTTAACAGATTTAAAGTAATTTTGTCTCTTTTCCACTATTCAGTAATGTACATCTTGGTCTTGTATCGTGTTGACTCGTCTCTAATGTATAATAATAATAACGTCCAACGATCACATACATAGATCCCGCATCCTAACTAGGATCCCCTGTTTCTAGGAACCCAGTAACTACGAGGACCATGGTCCACAGCATCTAGACATTGAACAAGTATTTGCGTTTTTTTTTTCAGTATACAAACACTTGTCTTGCCGCGGGAACAGCGCGAACCCGCCGCCTCCGGGTTATGAGGCGACCTGCTCAACCACCAAACTACACAAGCTACCAAATTTAGGTGCATACTGCTAGATCCATCTATCGATCTTACAGATTTTTTAATATCAATTTGAAAATTAAATTCATTGTCTAAGGGTTTAGGCTACTCAACAACTACGGACTTACTGCTTTTAAAACAACATTTTATTTTTAAACTTGCATTCTATCGGAAGCACTACATCGTAATCAGCGCAGTGTTAATTAACACCCAAGTAAGAGGTTACCCCATTAAGGACATAAATTGCGTAACCACACATTAGTTAGCTATTACGTACTGTCTAAGTTTAACCTGCTGAATTCTGAACCCTAAAAATTGTATAACCAAAACCATTATAGTTCTGTAAAGCCTTTTTCTATTTCCATAATGTGGGACTGGATTCTGGAAGGAAGGAATTTTGCCCAAGAGAGCTTTAGTAAGTTTGGAAAGCTCTTATATAATAAAGCCGTATAGGTATACAAAACTGTATTCTACATTCATTGTTCTCATTTTCTTTCATTCAATTGCTTAAAAAAAAGAAATAAGTGTTTTTATAGGTATTGCAGTAGTCAATGTTTAAAAAACACAAATGAGTATTGCAGCTGTAAAATTCGAAATGTATCAATAATTCTTTACAAAAAGATTCATCACTATATTGTACTCACAAAATTTGATTGTATACCGCCAATTTTCAAAACGACAACATCAGTAATTAATTTTGCCATCGCAACTGTCAACCACCGGGATGCGTCTGTCCGCAACAAATGCCCGCTTGATAATTCAATTAGTTTATTTACATCCATACATTTCTATTCATATCTATCTATTTGTGATAAGACCTATCTGTTTATATAAATGACGCGAAGATGTTTAATTAACCACGACATAAACATATTGCTCGAGTTACGGATCACATTTACAAACTTGCTGCCAATTTATCAATCGTCAATTAAACATACTTTTGACTAAAATCATTCACAAAGCTTTTCAACGGTGTCAAAAACAAATTATAACTTATCGAAGTTGACTAACAAGCTCAGATTATTTCCTCGCGAAGCTATAAAAAGACAATAATATCACTTGAGTACCACCCATAACGTGGATTCGTTTCCTTTTGTTTCTCGTTTGTATTATTATCGTCTATATAACGTGTGTGTGTGTTTGCATTAGATTTATCGGAGCATCACCATTGTGGAAACACGCAGAATTATGTTACGCTCCCCATCTCCTGTTTTTACATCATTTATTTCGGAATAGAGCGTTATCCTTGGACGGAAATTGATATTGTTACCACCGAATACACGTTATTACCGAATACACGGTGTTGCCAACTGTAGACGTTAGTCATTATATCCGCAGTGGAAACATTTAAGGCATTCATATTTAAATGTTGAAATAGCTAACGATGAGATGTTATTAGGTCTAGATACAAAGGCTTGTGTGTCGGAAGGTGGGTGTGCGCACTGTGGAATATACATTCCAATTAATTTTGCCATCGCAAATGTCGGAAGGTGGAATGTATATTCCACAGTGCGCACACCCACCTTCCAACACACAAGCCTTTGTATCCACCGACTATACAGTCGATAAAATATAATCATTCATTAGTTATGTATATAAATAAATAAAATAAGTAACGCCCAACGATCACATACATAGATCCTGGATTCCAGGATTCTTTGTATCTAGGGACCGAAGAACTAGGAGGACTATGGTGTCACAACACCCAGACACAAGTCAAGTACTTGCGTTTTTTTATTTGTGCACAAATACTTGTCCTATAGCGGGAACGGAACCCGCCGCGTTCGGGTTATGAGCCGAACTGCTCAACCACAACACCACAGAGCCTGTCTACATACGCCTATAACGTATGTGTTAAAAGTACAATGTGAATTGATGTATACGTATATTTGAACAAATGCGCTTAGCGACAAGCGACCAGCTGGCGAATACTCACTGGCTATTATTACCCAACAATTATTTAAGTACTTACGACAAAAAACCTCAGTTTTTTTCAGTTTTATTAATAAATTGAACAGCGTCTTCCTATTGCCCACCGATCTAAATTCACACCGTTGCTATTTTCACAAACTGGGGCAGCGAACGAATATCACACTATCGGCATATTTCAATACACTCCAGTTGAAAAGGGTTGGGGCGGTAGTTAATAACGATTTATGGAACCCCTTTGTTCCATGTCTCTTATCTCCGACTCGCGTGAGTTTGCTGTTCACACTTGATTTATCGTCCCACGATGTCACAGGCGCAAAAATATAACAAGGGACCAATTTTTGTGAACACACAGATCATATTTACAGATCTCGTGTACCTAATTTCAGTATGTAAACTCCTATTAGACCCGTTTAACGTTAAGCTGTAATAGCACCTTAGTTTAATAAAAAATCATGGGTGATGTAACTCACTTAGCGCAGAGATACACTAACTCGTATAGCCGAAAAGGAATGTAGAAAGAAAGCCATTTGGTTGGCACATAAAAGAAATAGGAATAAATCAGAGAAGTCGGCCATTACGGCATAGGCTACGCGTTATTGTGCTCGCTCCGTCACGTTGATGCGACGCGAATGTGACAAAATAAGCGCCATTACACGACAAACATCGGTCGCTTTGCTTTCGGGTCCGTTGTGGATATTTGTTGGGATTCATTCGGACTTTCGATGATAGGCAATCATTGGTTTATTTGCGAGACTATCGACTGTTGGACGATGGCTTAATAACGTGTATATTGGGCACACGTTAACCTTGTTTCGTAACCAATCGGTATTTTACGGACAATCGTATTAAATACCTACTTATATTTTTAATGTATTTAAAAACACAATCGTTCTACATATAAGTACGTGTAGGAGTTCTGGCGGGAAAACAAAAAGATCGCGTCACCGCATTGTAATATTTTCCAAAACTTGTGTTTTTTTCAGTGTTAGTGCATAAAATTGGTGGCATTTTATTCGTTAAGTGCTGGATTACAGGCGTGAGTGTGGGAAAATGGTATAATGATGGTGAAACGTTTCTTTTCGTGTTGTTTCCAAAACTCCATAGAAGCTTCAAGTAAAGTTTTAAAGTTGCCACCACTTTACTAGGAGTATGACTTTGACTTGACTTGATGACTTCGACTGTGACTTGACACATATTTGCGTGAAATATCATTAACTTGATAAATTATCAATTACTTGACACTGGCTAAATACACAAATGTGTGGAGCCAAAACCTTAATAAAAAAAGTACGTGTATGCTTTATGTATGCACGTGTGTTTTTTTAAACCATAATGTAGTTAAGTGTGTTTGCTACACGACTTTTAAGCGACATATTTATTCAATAATTATATTAAGCATACGTTGATTTTATTTTCTATTATAGAATAGTTTTATATGTCTCAACATCAAGATTCAAATAATTGTTTCGTTTCAGTAGAAACAGTCAGACATTTCAATTGGTCAGTATTGAAATATATTCATGAACTCCAACCCGCGAGGTCGTTAGTGCACCAAATTGCGCACTATCAATTCGAGAGGCAATTTTACATGCAATTAGCTTGCAGCTCTCGATGTGAGAGCTGTAACATGCTGTAATGGATTGCTGTGCAGCGATACCGTGCACTGTTGGATTGGAAACTAATTTGAAACAAAGTATACAAAGCGCAGCCTCTGTGGTGTGGTGGTTGAGCAGGTCGGCTCATAACCTGGAGGCGGCGGGTTCGGTTCCCGCGGCAGGACAAGTATTTGTGTACAGAAAAAAAGCGCAAATACATGTTCTAAGTCTGGTTGTTGTGGGACCATGGTCCTCGTAGTTCCTAGGTCTCCAAGGACCTAACTAATTTATTTTCTTACTATTTTTACCTATTATTACCCTAACTATTTATACTTATATTTTCCGAGTAGTCCCAACGGTGTAAGAATAAGATCACCCTATCTCTTCCCGTGAGTACCATAAAAATCCACCAGAGTAATAGCCGGAGAATAATTTCACAATAGTTGTTATGTTATAATTAGATCTATCACAATTAACCAACACGTGTTGTGCATATATTTGGTTATACATATTAACCGTTTTTAATAATTCAAAAAATACAGAGCGTATTTATTCAGCTCTTTAAATATATCATATTATAAATATGGTAAAGTATATAATATAACACTCTGTAAAATGCAAATTGCTGCAACACCGGAGGAGTTTCTAGTAAATTAAAAACTGCTCCATAGTCAGAAAAATGCAAAGCAGTTGAAGCAGAAACGCTAAAATATATACCTACTACATTCCATGTTTTATGCTGCCTAGTACCGAGGAGAGGCTTATTAGCATACGATCGCGTACTGAAAGCTGAAAAATACGGATCGTGAATAGACCGCCCGCTGCTCGCCATTGAAACACGAGTGCAAGCTCATCCGCTTATAAATTATGTAGCAAAATACGGTAGCCGAATCACAAATTCTGCGGCCACGGAAAATGTTTGACGTTTTAAAACGAAAAATTTATGAAGCGCCATTCATAACTGCTGATTCGAAAAGGTAACAACACTCACTACTGCGCGGAGCTAGCAAAACGAATCGAACTCTATCTCAGGTAGATGTGGGCATGGGTAACTTAATTTATACGACCGTTGGTTCGGAGCTTCGCAGCCAATCGCGGCGGGCGGTATTTGCGGAAATTTGTTCGCAGACAGGCGATTTTTTTCAAGCGCCCCGGGAGTTTCTCAAGACGTGAGTCGAAAATCACCGAAGGCATTTGGCTGCTCGGTAAATAGCTGGCCAAAGTTTCACCCACTTACCCACTTCGAGACTCCACAGTGCACAGCGTTTACTCGCTGCCTAACCTACTTAACCTTTACTTGGTTATCAAATAACAGCGAAGACTTTTAACATGATTAGGTGCTTGTTTGTATGTTTTTTTTTAATGCGTACGTAGTTAAAATATTAGTCGCAATATTCTGTTTTTTGACAGTATTCATACACCCAAACACAGAACAAACACCTATGTCATCACACAAATTTTGTCATGGGTGAGAATCGAACCCACAACCCACAGTTCAGAAGGCAGGGTTACTGCCAACTTAGTAATCAGGCCAGTAAATACAGTCAGGTACAATCATTATTTTTATCATTAAGAACATTATAGATATTTAATGTAGTTAAGTTCACCCACGCTCCTGTCTGGTAATACATATAGAATTTAACAAACTTCTGCCCGCAGCTTCGCCCGCGGCGTGGCCTATGGGAAAATAAATCAACCACCCATTTTACCCTCTTAAGGGTAGAATTTCGAAAAGTCCTTTCTTAGCGGATGCCTACGTCATAACATCTACCTGCACAAATTTCAGCCCGATCCGTCCAGTAGTTTGGGCTGTGCGTTGATAGATCAATATGTCAGTCAATCAGTCAGTCAGTCACCTTTGAGTTATATATATATATTTAGATTTATTTTTGCTTATGGTTTCATGTTACTATAGGAAATTGAGGTTTGTGGGCAATAAAAGAACGTGGTGTAAGGATTTAATAAGATATGAACGTATATTATCCTTTTCTTTTTATAACTAGGAAGCGATGCGACTGACTCCTACCACACAGAATGACGGAATGAAAATCTAAGATGGCGGGCGGTTTACTTTAATATTAAAATCGATATTCTGTAATCGAGTTTACAGATTAATTTTTGCAAATCAAAATGAAATAAATCAACACGCCCCCTCAAAAATTAATCTCCCATTATATAATACAAAATCAATATAATTGACTAACCAGAACACATACACTTCCTAGTATTTACTGGGGAATACAATAATTATTATGGTCCAACATTTGTTGCATGGATTAGGGAAACCCAGAAAAACCTAATCAGACCATTTCATTTACAAAATCATTTAAATTAAATTGTCTATAAATCAACGAAATTTTATGTACAATAATTTATAATCTTTACTTAAATTTACTATCAATAGAATCAATTTTATAAACACGATTGATCTTATTTTAAACCCATTTTACTTCTCATTGCTTGAAAAGTTGTAGCTGGTAACGGCTTCGTCAAAGCATCTGCCAGCTGATCACCTGTAGGAATGTAATTTAATTTAATTACATTTTTCTCAACTTGTTCTCTAGAAAAATGATATTTTATATCAATGTGTTTTGACCGCTTGTGACTTGTTGGATTATTAGCAATGCTGATACAACCATTGTTGTCTTCATAAATTATTATAGGTTTATCAATGTACATATTTACACTCATCGCTAATGATTTCAACCACAATGCTTCCCTAACAGCTTCATACAATGCCATATATTCAGCCTCAGTGGAAGAGGCTGCGACTGATAACTGTTTTCTCGTACTCCAGGTAATGGTGCATTGGTCAAACAACTTAAATAAATACCCAGTTGTACTCTTCCTGTCACGCGTATCATTTCCACCCCAATCTGAGTCTACATACCCACACAAAATATCATTATAGTCACACCTCTTGTAACATAACTTTAAATCAATAGTGCCTTTTAGGTACCTCAGCACCCTCTTAAGGCATAACCACAGTTCTTTATTATTTTTGTTTGTGTACCTGCTCAGTATATTCACGCTTATACTTAAATCAGGACGGGTACACAACATGATATACATCAAGCACCCTATAACGTTTCGGCATGGAGCGTTATATTTTTCCTCAGAGTTTAGTGCATCATAGTTAAGCTTATTTTCTAGCGGGGTATTGACAGGTTTGCAATCATGCATATTAAACTTAGTCAAAACTGTTTTAATGTATGCACTTTGGTCCAAAGTCATTTGATTATTTTCTCTTGTAATTTTTATACCAAGAAATAATCTAATGTCACCTAAATCAGTCATCTCGAATTTGCTCATTAAATACCTTTTAAAATTATTCATTGTGTCAATTTCAGCACACGCAACTACTAAATCATCGACATAAAGTACCACGTATATATTTTTACGTATATCTCCATTGTCTAGCAAGTAAATACACCTATCAACAGATGAATTGTGAAACCCTTCCTCTTTCAATGATTTTTCAAACACTTCAAACCAACACCTAGCTGCCTGTTTCAGACCGTATAATGCTTTGTGTAGTCGACAGACATGATTATTTTTACTTAAAACACCTTCAGGAACTTTCATATATATTTCCTCTTTTAATTCACCATTCAGAAAGGCTGTTTTAACGTCCATGTGATGAACCAATAAATTAAACTGATTTGCAAAGCTAATAATAAACCTGAAACTAGCAATTCGTGCAACCGGTGCAAAAGTTTCTTTATAGTCTGTTAAATACTCCTGGCTAAAGCCTCTAGCAACTAAACGTGCCTTAAACCTTAAAGGATTTCCAAATTCATCATTTTTAACTGTAAAAATCCATTTACAATCAACAATGTTTTTATTCGCTGGTCGTGGTACCAAAGTCCATGTTTTATTCTTTGCTAATGAATGCAATTCATCCCTGATTGCACTTTCCCAATGAGTTCTATCATCCCTAGTTTTAATTTCATCAAACGAATTCGGTACATTGCATGGAACAGATTGAGCACACATCAAATAATCATCATCATCAATTTCATTATAAGATACAGGGAGACGATCTTTGAGCCTATCACTCCTTCTTAGTTCTAACCCTTTATCTGTGTTTTTATTCTCTGCAGAGGAACTATTATCATCAGAACGCGTATCACCTGCTTGCTCCGATTCGATTATATCATGGTTAATTTTGCGAATTTTACTAGGACACTCATGTCCATCAGATTTAAATCTATCTGATTTAGTACCGTCAGAGTTTCGAGACTTTACTGACACTGATTTAGACCTTTCGTCATTATCAGTTTTGTCATGACAATTTCCACTATTGCCTTCAGGCTTTAACATAGGCCTGGATTGAACAAAATTAGTCTCATCCACAATAACATCTCTGACTATCACAAACCTTTCGCATTCAGGGTTCCAAACCTTATAACCGTTTGGTTCATAGCCCACGAGTATACCTTTCCATGATTTATCATCAAACTTTGATTTACTTGTTTTGTCAAGGACATAAACAGTTGAGCCGAAAACCTTTAAATATTTTATTTGAGGTTTTTTATTATGCCACATCTCGAATGGTGTTTGTGAAAGTTTTAGGGCCCGAGTTGGTGTTAAATTTATCAAGTATACAGCAGTCAACACTGCTTGACCCCAGAAAACTTTTTCTAATTTAGCACCGTTTATCATTGAACGAGCTTTTTCAGTAATGGTCCTCACCATTCGTTCAGAAACACCATTCAATTGTGGAGTTCTCGGAACTGTCAAATGATAAGTGATTCCTTTTTCAGTACAGTAGCTTTTCATTTCAGTAGATAAATATTCTCCACCGTTATCACAATATAAATTAGCTAACTTTAAATTAAACTTTGCCTCACTTTTTGCAACAAAATCTTTGAAAGCATTGAATACCTCTGATTTATACGTTAGTAGATACGTAACACAGTAATGAGTATATTGATCAACAAATATTACAAAGTAGTTCTTATTGTCAATAGTTGTCGGAGTGATAGGGCCACAGACGTCTGAACTCACAGCAAATAACGGTCGATTAATATGACTTTTGTCTTTGACTTGGTTAAACGGAAGTCGACTCTGTTTCCCATTTATGCAAGCTTCACATAAATCATCATTTGGCACTACAGCATCAATTTGATTGATATCATCTACCATGTGATTCTGTTTTATTTGTAAGAATTTATTTTTACCTATGTGCCCTAACCGTTGATGCCACAACTTGTAACTATTTTTGTCACTATTGCATGCTTGAGAAACAGGATGACTCACGTTTACCGAAACCACAAAATCTATAGCAATTAAATTGTTTGTTGACCTACCTCGCATGATGGTTTTACCGTCCTTACATATTTGAGCACCATGTTGGTCGAAAATGACTGTATATCCAGCCCGCTGCATCTTCGAGACGGATAGTAGGTTGTAAGGAACCTCGCGGCAGAATAGTACGTTCTCCAAAGCACCTTGAACGCCCACGTTACTTGTAACCTGTAGTGTTCCCTTTTTAGTAGCTGAAATAAATTGACCATTTTTAGCAACTGAAATTTTTAAAGGTGTCTGTAAATCAGTATAATTAGTGAAAAGGTCTTCTCTGTTTATTATGTGATCCGATGCTCCAGAATCCAATAGAAATGTAATTTTATTTTCATGATTCTCTTGTTGGTACTCTCCGGTCATAAAAGCAAAGCCAGAAAAATCATTGGATGTAGATGGTTGGCTTATCTCAACTGCCTGAACTGTCCGTGTTTTTTCTTTATTTCCATAATTTGATTTTTGCTGATTCATTCTCTTAAAATAGTAACAATCGTTCTTCTTATGTCCCTTGCGTCCACAATGATGACACTTTATAAATTGTTGATTTTTCTTCGATTGTTTATTGTTCTGGTGATTGTTAGCCTGTTGCGAATTTTCTAACTTCCGTTTCTTAAATGTAATATTTTTACTTTCTACTTGAAGTACTTTAGCGCTAGTATCATTAGATTCATTTTTCAACTTCACTTCATGATCCATCAGTCGCGTTTTTACGAAAGCTAACGTTAAGCTATCTTCAGACAACGTTTCGATCGCGGTTATAACTCCGTCATAAGTTGAGGGTAGGGTGAGTAATAAATGAGCTACCTTATCTGTCTCTTCCAACTTTGCTCCAGCTGCTAATAATTCAGTAATGAGGTCATCGAATATAGAAAAATGTTTTATTAGCGGTACGTCACCCTGCAGCTTTAACGCCAATAACTTTTTACGCAACGCTAACTGTGTTGCAATACTTTTTCGTTCGTATAGCGAATCCAAACCTTGAAAAATATCTTTCGCTGTATTATTTTCTTTTGCAAAGCCGAGATAAGAATCTGCAAGGTACTCGACAAGAATACTTTTTGCGATTCGATTGTTTTTTTCCCACTCTTTGCTGCGTATTATCGGATCTTCGTCAATCACGTTTAAAACGTCTAATTCACTTAATAATGCCCGTATTCTAAACTTCCAGACACTATACTTTTCACCATCGAAAGGTTTAATGTTCCGTTTGACTTTTGAATTTTCCATTGTAATACCCACAAGTAACGTTCGATTTTCAAACCACCAAATGTCCGAACACAGTAACTAAATACGTACACTGGGCCCAAAACCTATAGGAAATTGAGGTTTGTGGGCAATAAAAGAACGTGGTGTAAGGATTTAATAAGATATGAACGTATATTATCCTTTTCTTTTTATAACTAGGAAGCGATGCGACTGACTCCTACCACACAGAATGACGGAATGAAAATCTAAGATGGCGGGCGGTTTACTTTAATATTAAAATCGATATTCTGTATTCGAGTTTACAGATTAATTTTTGCAAATCAAAATGAAATAAATCAACAGTTACTTTTATTACCAATAGTGACTCTGAACAAATAAAATGAAACACTTAGGTACTTCACCATGGACGTCTCACATTTGATGCGTTAGATACGTTTTCAACTCAAGTATAATAAAACAACGTAGGGTATTACTGTTAACGTGACGTATGTCACAAAGTAACATAAATAGAAGGTGTAAGAACAACAACGGCATTAAAGCAAAGCCGAAAGGTTTGTTTCTATCCTCTACTCGCGGCGTCGGATAATGACGCGGAAAATTCTACAGCTTATCCAGCGCTGTTACTAAAGCGCTGGATTATGCAGTGTAACGTTATTACGACTTGGAGCGACGCCTCTCAACGTCAAGTTACGCCGAGAGATGTCACAGCAAAAGTTAATATGAAAGTGTACGAGAGCAACCCATAATCTGTTATATACTTTTCTCCACACAATCCTGCGTTTTGTTTGTTACAAGAAGGTCGCTCCGCTTCTATTATTCAGTGTAATAAAACTTGGGCTTCGTGACGTCGTGTACTACTACACGTACTACCACATATAAGTATAGCATATTGTTAAAAAAGAAAAGACATTTTTGAAACTTTTTTACTCTTCGTTTTCTTATTTTTAGGGTCCTTATTTGGATTTGAATATTGGAAAATTTATTTCTAGGTATATATCTAGGGAAGTATTGAAACAATAGTTATGAGTTAGGCAATGATGTAGAAGGAAGAACATCGTGAATAAATGTCTTTTTGTATTTTAATTTTATATAATACTAAAGGAAGTCATCGGTTTCACTCACGTTTGTTCATAACCAAAAAAAAAACTCATTTCAAATATACAACAAGGAGCAGACATGGTGACATTAAATGAACACTTAGGTAGGGCTAGTGGTCAGTAACTATAAAAAAGTAATCCTATTTAAATAATCTGATTGAAATATTAAAATTCCTGATAAAATCAAATAATAAATAAAGAAACAATATTTTCATCATCCTGACAAGATTCATTCGTGTAACAACGGCAACGTCGCGTCGCGTTCGCAGCGTTAATATCTACGTGCTGCCCTTAGGTTGTCAAACGCGTCTGTTATTTGGCGCCATCATAAAAAAAAAAAAAAAAAAAAAAAAATTAAAATCACCAGTCTCATTTGATTTAGCCGCTGCCTGGTCGGCCGCTCTATGACCAAAACGATCAATAAGCCGAGACTTAGTTTTTTTTTTTTGCACGGTTGCGAGGTATGCAAGCTTGCTTTGTCTTTACCTACGAATATCTCGTCAAGTGCAACGTCGCAATTTCAAGTGACTTATTTTAATAGTACTTCTTTTTCGTTGACCTGTGTGCTACAGTTTATTACGCACGAGTTCCTCTAAAATGCAATTTTATAAAAAATGGGATAATATGATAAATAATAATGTTCAATGAATAAAAAATATCTCCAAAATTTTAACCAACAATTATATCAATCAATTTGAATTCATTTTAAAACGCATTATATCGAACACATGCATTAATTTAATGTCTCCACGCTGTATATCTCTCATCAAGTCTCTTTTTGTTGTACGTCTACGTTTCCTGTCACTCGGGACAAAGACTTTTATTAATATAGACATTGTAATAAATTTCACACATTGAACGTGATCTGTAATTATTATGAAATCATTTTATTTATTTTTATTTTGATACTTGGGTACTATACCAACATTTTTGAATAAATGCATCACAAAGAGTAAGTTAATCATCAAAATGGCTGAATCAGTTTAAATAAATGAATATTTGTGGCCATTTCACACAGCGTCATCTAGTCTCAAACTAAGTAAAGCTATGGGAGTAATTGATGGAATACTTTTATCACTCTGTGCCCGTAGTACGGTTCAGTCGTCCCGTCAACCAGACTATTACAAAGAGTGACTTATATACATATTGTTTTGTATTTAGAAAGCAAAATGTATATAAGTCACTCTAAGTAGCTATGCCTTTTGCCTTTTTCAAAAGGGAGGGCTACTATCAATTGAACTATCAGGGCAGTCCAGTTTTGATAACCATTTTTTACAATTAAAGCAAGTCTAAAGAAGAGTCTGGCAAAAAAAAATCCTTTAAAATCAGTGAAAAAGAGTCCCAAGTAGTAACTCTCTCATTTCAGTCAGCATTGCGCAAATTAGAATCATTTTATTATGATTGTTTCACGTTTTAATATCGAACAAATTCCTGATAGGTATAAAAACCCTCTTATTTTTAAGTCTTTTTTATGTTCCAGTCCAAAATTCACGATTTCTTCCCATAAAAGAGTAGTAAATATCTAAGATCTCAGTCCGACACCGCGGTCGTTTTCCGTAGAAGCCTTATCTTTGGCTTTCCCTGTTATTGCTCAATTGGTTTTTATTTCGTACTTTAAATAATTCGATTTATATTGGTCTTGTTCTAAACTCTTGTTCCGTTGTTGTAACTTTTAAATCTTTTCGTGATTAATTCTTACTCCTTTAGATATATCATGATATGTCAGTGTTTTTGTTGTTCTTTTGTTCTGTTGTTTAACTATCAAACTTTTCGTGGATAATAATTCGGAATCCTTTAGATATATCGGCAGGAACGTGTTGTGGGTAGGTTGCAACCTATATAACAATAGGCTTTCAGCAAGTCCGCACCGCGCCGTGTCTGGAACAAGAATGATCCGTAGCACACCAATCGATCCCTTTATATAGCCAGACAGGTAGGGCCGCCATGACAGTTGCCGGTGCTGCCCCTGTAATACATTTAATGCCACCACAGGGTAAATTACGGTGCTCGATCGCTGTGCATAGAGTTTATAACTGGACGTAGCCGCCGTCACGGCCATACTGACGTGCGTACGTCCTCGTACGCTTAGCTTCACTATGTACCTGGTGAGGGACATCAGTGTTATTGCTCGTTCATCCTGACAATTAAATTGAGTTAAACTTGGAGTCTAAGTCAAAGTCAAAACATTAGTTTTCAATTTGATTAGTCAAAAGTATTTTAACCTTCCAGTCATCGTCAGGGTTAACCCTGGTCTCCTCTCCACAAAGGCCATTTACAAAGAGTTGTAATTGAAGGGTTAACCCTTCAGGACCATCAGTATCCATTCATTTACAAAAAGTGGACTGGATGGTGCTAGACCGGATAGATATCCCTTTAGCAACCAAAAATCAACAAACTAATACCTTATCCCTTCATTTATAAAAATGGACCGGATAGTGCTAGACCGGATAGATATCCCTTTAGCAACCAAAAATCATCATTTACCTTATCCCTTCATTATTAAAAAATGGACCGGATAGTGCTAGACCGGATAGATATCCCTTTAGCAACCAAAAATCATCTTTCCAACTAATACCAATTAGTGCTAGACCGGATAGATTATCCCTTTAGCATTCAGACACATTTTTTTGTCATCATTTTTACATTCTCTTTTCTTGCTTTTTTTTCTCTCTTTTTTTAACTTTTTTTTTTTTTACTTACCCTTTTTTCTCATTTTTTTTCTCAAAAAATCATTACTTTTTTTTTACCATAACTTTATTCTCTTTTTTTTTCACTGGTCTGGGTTAACCCTGCAACTAAAATTGATATTAGTGTCACCCGCCGTCACGTCATCATTCACATCACGTCACGTCACGTTTAGCGTTGCTTGAAGAGTGATATAGAAATGGGCAATCCCACTTCTGATGTGGGCAGGAACGGGTTTGTGGGTAGGTTGCAACCTATATAATTATAGGCCTTCAGCAAGTCCGCACCGCGCCGTGTCTGGAACAAGAATGATCCGTAGCACACCAATCGATCCCTTTATATAGCCAGACAGGTAGGGCCGCCATGACAGTTGCCGGTGCTGCCCCTGTAATACATTTAATGCCACCACAGGGTAAATTACGGTGCTCGATCGCTGTGCATAGAGTTTATAACTGGACGTAGCCGCCGTCAGATATATCATGCTATATCAGTGTTTCTGTTATTTGATAGTTGTGTCATTTAACAATCTAACCTTTTTATGACTGTTTGTTTTTCTTTAGATATATCATGATTTTAAGCAATTTCACGTCAAAATAACATAATAAAAATTCTAAGACTAATATAGGTAGGTTCTTTCTATGTCTATGGATAGAATACTTCATCAATTTTGTTTGTGGTAGTGACACACTTATAATTTCATTATCTTTTTCCAAAATTGTTAATTTTTTGCTTAGGACATTTCAAAGACCTATTGATTCTATCATGAAGGTACTTGAAATATGTACGAATATATGCATTTGTATTCTAATTAGGTAACAATTTTAGTTAACTGCGCATTCCCTGGTGAAACATAGTTTGGTTTCTAATAACGGCCGCAGTGCCACGGAACATTTGGCTTATTTTCCGACTAATTTGTTCAGTTTACGTTCATTACCGGCCTAATGTTTTATTAATTCGAATTGTTTGAACTGTTTTGTTAACAAACCTAAATACGGTGATGGTGGTAATTTTGAATGTGCGCGCCCAATTCGTGACATTTTATAAGCTTGTTTATTTGGATCATCAAAATATTGCAAACTGTAACTAAATTTTTTTTTTTTTAACTTACTAATAGATTTTTTTATTATTCAAGAAAAAAGTCATCAATCCTTTCCCCAATACTTTGTTCATTTCCAGTACACTACCATATAAAATAACTCAAAAAACTATCTTCAAATCTTCAATTAACTTTACACACAAACGGTAGGTATATTTCACGTTCTAGTTGCATATTCAAAATAGTCATTGCATATTTCTTAAATCACTAAGTGCACGACGCCGCCGATGCAATTTATGACGTCCCAAGTGACATGCGTTAGTTGTCACCCAACAAGCATGGAGTAAATTCTTAAAAGTGCTAACTCGTAACCATTTTAAACGCTAGATTCAAAATTTACTTTACTTTAAATTTACTAGCCACTACTTATGTAGATGATGATGATTTTATTGTAAGTTGTGCTTTCAAAAGCCAAAAGTATACGAAACTCAAATTTGACTATGATATTTGACTTCAATAACTATGATAATATCCTTGGATTAGAAAGGACAGGTAAAAATCAATTAATGTCTCTTTGATAGGATGATATTGCACTACCGCATTAAGCCTTCCACGATACACCAAGGTTAACTGGAAGATAATACTCTATAGCATTAAGTTCGCCAAAGGCACATACCTTCAATTTGTGTTGTTTGTGCAATAAAGAATTTTCTAGCTATCTATCATCCCTTTTCATATCATTCGTTTACTTTATAAGAGAAGTTCCACACCTGTAAAACACCGGAGTTGATGGTTAACGGTCTTTGAATACCGCTTTGATTCTGACAAATTCATCAAATGAAATCATACAAATTCAATTTTACTGCTGACTTCACGCCATGTCACGAAATATCAATGATATCGAATAAATCGCACGGATCCGTACGCCTCCATCTGATCAGACAGACAATATAGCATCGAGCAAAATCTAATCTGGTCGTGAAATTTTCCAACCGACCCTCATTACCATTCCGAGGCGAGAGGAAAGAAAGAAAATATTCTCCATGACGGAAATTTCATGTAAATTGGGTGAAGTACTCTCCGACTTTTGCTTTCTTTAAATTTCATTGTAGAGATGTACTTACAATTTTATTGTCAGTGCAGACGCTTCTGTCGTGGCGGCAAGTTAATTTAGTCGTATCTTAATATAATTGTGAAATTACTTTTTTATTGGAGATAATAGTTATATTTGTAACGAAAATGTCATAGTGTCATCAGTTTTATACAATAGTGTGCAAACCATTTCTACTGTATCTATGTTTGATTTTACTTGGGGAGAAACAATGTAAGTTTTGGATCCAAAATTCGTTTCAAAATGGATTCGTTCAAAATCCTTCTAAAAACCGACATCTTTACATACTAAGTTAGTAGGCAGAGGTATAAAAGCATTGGCTTAATCCTCTGTGTAACTAATACAAGTCCCTTGATAATACCTACATATTAAACGTAAATTTATTCAAAAGCTAGGGTAAATAACCAGTCCAATAAATGTCCTTCCTGCAGGCCTAGCACGGCCGGTGGACAACTTCTCCCCAGGGAGTAGATAACAAACTTATCCTCACTGTCACTTTATTCCACTCTGCGAGCACGGCCGCGGCAGTGGAAAGCTTTATCCGGGGGATAAACGGCGGGAGTAGCGTTTTTAGATTTCTCTACCGTATTGTTGCCAGTACGAGAAAATTTAACTAAAATGACATTGCATGCTTCAATATTTTGTTCAGTCCATCAAACCATCGATAATTGTTCGGCTAAATATACTGGGATTCAAGACAAAATATAAAAATTAAGAAAAAATAAGGTTTTTGAGTCTGTGTCCTTGTGTTAATCAAAGAGTATGTAACGACTACTATGTATATGAGTGAGAGTAAGTGAGTAGTTTATATTAAAATTTTATTTTGTTTGTAATATGAGCGGAAAAACGTGATTAATTATTGTGTAGTAGTTATATTTTAAATTTTTATATGTATATATTTTATAATAAAATATACTCAAAAAATATATGCATCATTTAAGTTAACTACGTAAATTAAATTATTTCCTTATTAAAACTAAACTAATAATTGTATTTTCACGAATATTTTGCTCTGTATTTTTTTTTTTGTATTGAAACTCATTTCCCGGGATTTAGAAGGGATTACTTGTATTCCGAATGCTTCTCCCGGTGTAACTTTCGCTCCAAAATTCGAGTTCCCGCGATTAAACATAGTTATAATAGGCACGCGACATTTTTGTGCCTATTAAAACACTTTTGACTTCCTTATACCCACCTAGAAGAGTCGAAGATAAATACTCTCTGCTTTATGTCAATTCAAGAGAATATTATCCACTTTCTTCCGAGTCCGTGCTCTGAAGCTGGGAGTAGCGGGATATAATGTCTATGATAATGTCAAAGGGAAATATTTCTTTCCTCTCCTCGTTGCCGTGCTACGTAAGGTGGAGAGGGGGATTATTTTAACTGACAGGTGGAAAAAACCGGGGGAAAGACAATTTCTCCACATGCCGTGCTAAGCCTGCTGGGATCCTAATCAAACAAAATGTCAATTAGTGAGGATGAAAACAGTTTATAGTTTGTAATAGATTCTGTATTTCATCATGATATGACGCGGGGTACGCTCCATCGATCAGACTTTAGCCGGTATGTTTAGACACATCCGACAGACAGTTATCAGGGTCTAAAAATGACTGTGCAAATTTCGGTGTGAGTAGATTGTATTAATATAAAGCTATTTTATATATGTAAACATAAGAAAACGAAGATATAATTGCCTCACTTAATACAATATTATATGACATAATTTTTTTTTAAATTATTCTATTGGCGAATCAACATAAAAATTGAAAAGGTTAATGTATATAATTATTTACATTTTAATTAGATTATTAATGAATACTCTACCCAAGGTAATAGATGCGGTAATCATTTGTCTACTTCTCGCTGATGAGAAATAAACGGGTAAAAGCGAAAAAAAGACATTTTAGAAGTTTATCGATCGCTTATGATTATGTGAGTAACATTACAGGTAAGTAAGTAGGTACATAATATGTTTATTTTATCACAATAATTTTGTGCATTTACTACCGTATACCTGTTCCGAAATTCACACAAAAAAGCACTTTAAAACTGAAATTACCGTTCAACAGGGGCTGTCGGCAGACTTACCACAAATTGATTATTTTATAAATTTCACGGTAGTTCATAATTGGCGCAATGAGATGGAAACAGGGCTGATGCCGGCGAGAAATTGGGTCGCCGTGCCTCGTAGTTCGCGCAACGTACTGTATGGTACAGCTGCGTACAATTTTAGCACGCGCCAACCCTGCCGTTGGACGTGACTAGAGTGACAATAGAACGTTGCCTTGTTACTTCCATACCCAAGTGCTACAAATGCGGTACACCATGTTGTATTCTTAAGTATTCGCTTAGACTGACTGACTGACTTATATATCAACGCACAGCCTAAACCGCTGGTCCTAGAGACTTGAAATTTGGAGGGTATGTTCTTTGTAAATAGTAGGACTCCACTAGGAAAGGGTTTTTCGAAATTCCATCCCTAACTGAAATGAGTTATATGGGTTAAATGGGTTGAATTATCTGTGACAAAAATACTTCTTCGTTATCTATAGGCCACGCGGGCGAAGCCACGGGCAGAAGCTAGTGTGTCTATAAGTCACTAGCTGATGTGTCACGCGGATTCTCTCATTTGTTTATTTATACTATCTTGAACATAACCCATTGAACGTTTTTGTTTTTGTTGTTTCGAGGCTGCGTTATCCCACTGCTGGCCATGGGCAATTAACATTACCAGTGAATTTCCAAAAACACACCTTTGTGTTAGTGCTTCCTGATGCATTAAATGAACGCTCTAAACGTGGTCACTCTTTAGATCCAGTCATAAATACTTTTTGATACAAATTAAAACATCGCTATTAGTATACTCATCATGTCTATTTTTTCCTGTTTGGTCTACGTCTCTCAAAGTTATCAATCCATGGATGAAACATGAGAACTACCAAGGAAAAAGGCAATAATACAATCCAGTCCGAACCGATAATGGTCTCAACTCTACATCTAAATATATATAACTCAAAGGTGAATGACTGACTGACTGACATAGTATATATATGGATATATATATAGTATATATATAGTATATACATAGATCTATCAACGCACAGCCTAAACCACTAGACGGATCGGGCTGAAATTTGGCATGCAGGTAGATGTTATGACGTAGGCATCAGCTAAGAAAGGATTTTTCGAAATTCCACCCTTAAGAGGGTGAAATGGGTGGTTGAATTATTTTCCCATAGGCCACGCCGCGGGCGAAACTGCGGGCAGAAGCTCGTTTACGATATAGTCACCACCACCTCAAAATATTGGATTGGAATAATTTAAAAACATATGTTTGAAAATTTTTGAAACGGCCATTTATCTGACGAACCAAATAAAGAAAATCAGCAAAAGTGGTTCCAATAATTGTATCCCAATAATTGGCAAATTACCTGGAATTGGCAACTCCGCAGCCACTTGTGAACAAAAATCACCAGGAAATAATAATGATCAATTTACTGTACAAGGAAATGAGAAATTTATTAGCTTCATTAAAAAGCTTTTACAAATATCTCTTTACTAATTTTTTTTTTACATTTGATAGGCTTTTACCTATGAAATTTCCGTTCTGCAGTACTGACCTTTTCAAATCAAAATATTTTTAATTTACTGAAGTTTAATCTACCTTCAAATCAATTTCATATTAAAAACATGGATTTTTATTTCGTTTTCAAAATTAGTCATTTGTTTTTTGATAAGCTTTATGTTTTCATCGAATTTGAATCTTCTTTGTTATCATAGATACGGTGCAAATTCGAGTAGTTATGATATGAGTACCGTCGTGACAGCAACGCGGCACAAGTGGCATGCAACGACATTAACGGAGCGAATACTACAAACGACCGCACCACCAATTAATGGTTTACACGCTCCCGTTCTCGAAATTTCGACCTACTAAAACTTTGGTCGACAATGACGAATTAAAGGTGATTGTGGGGCTGATACTCAATCTACGGCTGAATTGCGGCCTTCGTTTGCATCAAAACAATATTAGTTCATTTGCGTCAAATTGGCAATATAAAAAGCTTGACAAATGGGTGCCCCACGAACTCAATGGTCGCTAGCGCAAAGTACGCACCGAGACTTACCTCGCACTGCTCTACGTACAAACGAAGGAACTTTTAAACGCATTGTTAACTTGCAACGAAAAATAAATTATTTGACAATGGCAAGCAGTCTGCAAATTGGTTGGATCCTGGTTCACTAAACAATGCCTTAAACGAAACCATACCCCTACAAAAGTGATGGTCACTGTTTGGTGGTCTTGCGCTGGTGTGACCCATCACAGCTTCTTACCACACGGGATGAACATCAGTGCAAACGTGTGCTGTTTAGAACTAAACACAACGATGGATAAACTCGCGCATCTCCAACCAGCTTTAGCCAATCGCTCGTCTCCTCTGCTATTGCACGACAACGCACGACCTCGTACTGCATAGCAGACCGTCTCCAGGTTACTAGAGCTGCGGTTGGAAGCCCTCCGTCATCCACCGTACTCACCAGACCAAACACCTACAGACTTCTACATGTAACTTTTCCAGAATTTGGATAACCAGATGAGGGAAAAAAATCAATACCCGAGAGACAGTACAAAATGCCTTTGACGAACTTGTTGCCTCCCATCCAGCTGATTTTTTCAATAAAGGTATCAATAAAATGCCACTGCGTTGGCAGAGATGCATTAATTGCATGTGATTACTTTGATAAATAGTAATAAAAAATATAGTAAAAAGGTTATGGAAAATTATTTCATAAGAAAACGACAACTTCATAGGTAAATAATAACAACATAGTCTAGAAAGTAAATTGTATAATCTGATTTCAGTGTAAGGATATAATGTAATATAAAATAAAAATAATAATAAAATCATTACGGTTTTATAGTTGAAAGATCATTCATCTGTATAACAGAGAGAACTCAGTAAAATAAATGTTCAAAAACAAATGAGAAGGACAGTGGATTCGATAAGAGATTTAGGGCCAAAAACTTGGGGAGCACTAAAATTTAATATCGGCCGGGTTCGGTTTTGGGACACCACACTTTATGGCGGCAATTACTACCCTTCATCTCGGAAATGTCGTGGATTGGTTTGGCCTTTTATAGGTTGGGGTTATAGCAAACATTATTTAAAGTCAGTAATAAATTCAAAACTTTGAATTGTTTATAAATTATTTGAGAAGTTTGACCGCACGTATAACTCTGATGCCCATCTTTACTAAAGTCTATTAAAATCAAACTTGGCTAAGCAACACTTTCCACTGGGTTCTCGTAGGTTTGTCAAATTCGTGTCAACTTGGCACACCAATTAGCACTAAACACTCATTGGTTGCCTATTGATCATAGGCTACATTCAACCAATGAGCTTACAGTATTTCATTTGTTGACTTGACACTAGTTCGACAAACTTACGAAAACCTGTCGGCTAGGTGAATTTAGGTGCTGTCAAACTTTAGTACAAACGGGCATAACTGTTGGTATTTATTATTGTATAGCATAGTAATATTATAACTAAAACAAGCCTATAAGCTGTAGGTAGTATCCCTGCTTAGATATTGGATTTCAAAAAATACACAGAAATGCTCACACAACCGAGATCTGAATAATATGAAGAGACTTCGCCAGAAAATGGGTCACAAAGTTATGATCGAAATTCTATAATACATTAACCAAAATCCGAAAAATATAGGTGTTTATTTATTCATCAACTTAAATCGACGTGTAACTTAAACTTCCACTATATAGAAAAAATTCTACCTCTTACATATTTGACTTTAACAACAATATCTTCCCTATCTTTTTATCTTTTAAAAATTTTTAATAGTAGGTACATATTTTCAGCTGCAATCGGTACGAATCTAACAACTTTACATCTACAGAATTTTGTAAAGGGAGATACGTCAGTATATTGTACATTAACGCGCTGTCGTCTCAGTTCAGTTTATACGAGAACATAAAACCGGAGTCATCAAATTCAGGCTTCTCGTTACTACGCCATGACACCAGAGCAATTGATATCAAGGCGCTTCGCATAGCATTACCCACGTATCAATCTGGTACCAATATAGTATCATGTTCTGATACATTGGGTGCGATCGGGGTTGATGCTTCTTAATTAATTTACTGGGAGCCAAATTATGTTGGTATAAATAAGGATAAAATGAGTACGAGATAAAATCATATAGATAAATGAAGCAGATTCGTTGCTGTTTGTCGTTTTTATTATTAGTCATTTTACTAATTAAATAGCTTCCATTGATGGTCAAATGGAAACGTATTGATTTTTTTTTAATGGTAAAATGGGCATGCCTTTGACAATAACTCACCTGATGGTAAGTGACGAACTTGTCTAAGGTGGAGCACGCTTTCCCATGAGATGCCCATTCACACTTGGCTTAAAAAGACCCAGGTTATTTACCTAAGAGGAAACACTCTTGTTGGAAGAGCATTCCATTCATAAGCCACTCGGACTATAAATGACTCGAGCAAAATTGTCGTGTCTGTGCGTCGGGAGGCTTAAAAGTAATACTTACCTACTACAAATTTTTTAGTCTCATTTTTCCCTTTACTTTTAAGGTTGTTCATTTTTGTGGATACTTAATTTAAAAAAGTTTCGTTTATGCCATAGTAGAGAATATTTTCTATCGGCGTTCTGTAATAATAAGTGTCGGACCGTAATATAAAAAAGTGCTTAGCTTCTGCCTCATTACTTGTACCTTACCTTTCTAAAGCTGTATTGGAGGCGTACAACTCATATATTTAAATTGAGGCTATAAAGGAAAAACGTTTTTGCGGTGTAAGCTTTAAGATTCAATATACCGTAAAATGTTTAGGGGCAGCCTGGAAAAGGGTTGTCACTTTATATAAAGCAGACGTTGCCGCAAACGACAGTTAATGGCGCATAAAATTCGCAGTAAGCCTGACACAGTATAATCATATTATTTACGGGACTGGTATCATTTAAAATGATATTATGTAGTACATTTCACAGATATGTTTGTGAATTGTACTCATTTATATGTTTAATATCACCAGTTTAAACGGAAATTTCTTTAGGAAGATGTTTTTAATGGCGCACGCTCGCCCTACCCCAGATGAAATGTGCCAACATTTCGATACAAGGTGGGCAGAGCAACATACATCTAAATTGTTAAGGTAATCTTAACTAATAGTAATAGTAAGTTATCAGGATTGGATCCTGTTTGATTTAGATTACTTTAACAATTTAGATGTGTGTTGCTTTGCCCACCTTGTATCGAGATGTTGGCACATTGGCTGTGTGATGTTCATGATATCTGAATAAAGATAATAGTTTTATTTTTCTGTTTGTACTATTACTAGAATATATAATATATATAATATCTCTACGCAGGGAAGTCTCGAATAAATGGAAGATAGGAGGGAATTTTTAAATAACAAAAACTTAAAGCATTTAATTTTTTTTTTTTTTTTTTTTTTTTTTTTTTACTTCAAACTTGTCTAGCATTTGACCACGCTCTCACCTGATGGGAAGTGACGATGCGATCGAAGGTGTAGCATGCTAGCCAAGTAAATACCTATTCACTCTTCTCTTGAACACGCCCGGGTCATATTTCGCCGGAAACACAGACGCTGGCAGGGCATTCCATTCCTTAGCCGTTCTAATTAAGAACGTTGAGTCAAATCGCTTGGTACGAATGGGTGGTATTTCGACCACAAAAGGATGGCGCTTAGCCGAGCGTCTAGTAGTCCGGTAGTGGAATGGTGATGGGAGAATTAGATCATGCAGTTCTTGAGCGCATTCACCGTGGTGTAATCTGTAAAAAACCGACAGACTTGCCACCTTACGTCGATGTGCAAGGCTCTGGAGCCTTTCACCAACCAAAGTGTCGTCGTCAATGAGCCTTTTGGCACGCCGTTCAATCGAGTCCAGAGCCTCAAGCTGGTACTTGGCAGACCCGTCCCACAGGTGGCAGCAGTACTCCATACACGATCGGACTTGTGCTTGATACAGATTTAGAAGCTGTCCAGGTGTGAAGTACCGCCTTACCTTGGACAATATGCCGAGTTTTTTTGAAGCTACTTTGGCTTTGGACTCGATGTAGGAACCAAAGTTTAGGTTTGACGTGAGATCAACACCCAAAAGCTCAAGATGGTTTCCTAAACTTACAGATACACCACGGAATGAAGGAGCCAGATGGAGTGGGCTCTTTTTAGCAGTGAATAAACACGCCTGTGTTTTTGCAGCATTGAACCTAACCAAGTTAGCATCGCCCCAATCGGACACGGCTTTCAAAGCCAGGTTCATGCGCTCAACCATAGCCTCTCTCTCAATCCGGACATCGTCACCACTGGCTCGGGCACTGGATGTGTATCTTTCAACAACAGTACTATCATCTGCATACCCAAAGGTACCGGGCTTTAGCAAATCATTGATGTGGAGTAAGAATAGTGTTGCTGAAAGAACTGACCCCTGAGGTACACCAGCATTAATAGCTAATTGATCGGAAGAGCAGCCATCAAGAACTACTCTAAGCGATCGTTCCCTCAAAAAGTCTGATATCCAAGTGCACAAACCAGCAGGTAGTCCGTAAGATGGAAGCTTATTCAGAAGACCGTCGTGCCAGACCCGATCAAATGCCTTAGAGACGTCTAGAGATACAGCAAGTGCCTCTCCATGCATCTCTAAGGCTTCGCTCAATATGTGAGTGGCATACGCGAGAAGATCCCCAGTGGACCGGTTTCGGCGAAATCCGTATTGCCGGTCACTGAGGAGATCATTGTCTTCAAGGTATGCCAAGAGCTTGTTGTTAATTATACGCTCCATACTCTTACAGAGAATGGAGGTAATTGAGATGGGTCGATAGTTGGCAGGATCAGCACGACTGCCCTTCTTAGGTACAGGTTGTACGTTGGCTAGCTTCCAACTCATAGGGACTATTCCGGTGTCTAGAGAGAGGCGAAATAGGCGTGTTAGAATGGGAGACAACTCGGGTGCACAGCTCTTAAGTACAATTGCAGGTATACCATCGGGACCACTGGCTTTGTTCACGTCTAGACTGCGTAATGTTTTTAGTACTTCCTTCTGACGTATGCGTATTTCCGGCATGAAAACACCGCATTGTGGAAGGCAGGGAGGTACCTCATTAGCAGTATCTAAACGCGAAGCTTCTGCAAAGAGAGTGGCAAACAAGTTTGCTTTTTCTTTTGCAGTGTGAGCCAGCGATCCGTCTGGTTTCAATAATGGAGGCAGTGAGGATCGACAGAAGTTCACTTCAACCGATTTGGCTAGGGACCAAAAAGCCTTACTACCCGCTGGGTAGGAAGCAAGTTTAGTCCCTATTCGACCAATATGATTGAAACGAGCCTTCCTTAATTCCTTCTTACAGGCCTTGGCGGCAACGTTAAAGGCTTTCTTCTTAGCTCGAGTGTCCGAGGCCTTGCGTTTTCGAGCGTCAGCCCATGCCAGATATGCCGCATGCTTCTGCGCTTCAGCACGTGCACATTCGGCTCCAAACCATGGACTGGCTTTGCTGGTCACGGGTTTATCGGAAAATGGAATAAAATATTCCATAGCCCGACATACTACCTCAGTAACCGCATTCGCGCAGACCGTCGGATCTCCAGAAGAAAAACACGTTTGCCGCCAAGGATATGAAGCGAAGAAATGTCGCATCTCGTCCCAGTCTGCTAAGTTGTATCTCCAGACACGCCGATTGCTCTTAGGGCTTGGGTCAGGCGGGGAGTATACTGAAACGGACTTGACCAGACAGTGATCGGAACTACCAATGGGTGAGGATACCGCCACAGAGTATCGGTCTGGTTCAGTCGTGAGCAGAAGGTCGAGGCAGTTAGCAGTGTGGCTATCAATATCAGGCACTCGCGTTGGCTCTTTAACAATCTGCGTTAAATTGAGCGCCAAAGCGAGCTTACGCGTCTCTCTCCCAGCGTGGTCCGTGATCCGGTGTGGGACTAACCACTCCTGGTGGTGAGCATTAAAGTCCCCCAGAACAACAAGCTGAGCCGAAGGATAGCGTTGCTGAGCCACATCTGCCGTTTCACTGAGATACTCCATTAGAAGAGTTGTCTCCCGGTCACCGCTATGTGATCTGTACACACCAGCATAGAGAATTTTCTCAATGCCGGTGTCCACAAGCACCCAAATCACCGAAAAGTGGGGATGTTCAAGGTTTCGGAGACGCAAACAGCAAATGTCATCACGGACGTAAACGCAGATACCAGCGCGTGGAAGGAAGCGGTTTTCCAAGATGAATCCTGGATAGTCCAGATATGCCGTGTCTGATGGACATCCTATTTGCGTCTCAGTCAAGAAGAGCAAGTGCGGTTTGTTGGTCTCCAGATGATGATGGACCGCTTGCAGATTTGAGTGCAGCCCACGAATATTTGTGAGGTGCACTTTAAGAGTGAGGACGTGCATCTGCCGTTTAAACTTGCTCAATTTTTTCGACTTTTTCATAGTTGGGTGAGTTAGGTAGACAAGTAGGAAGTGGACGAGATATTGGGATGCTAACCCTCAGTAATAGAGAAGCTCCTACGCCAATGGAGAACTTGCGCGGAGACTGCGGGGACGCCCGAACCCCCCTGAAATTGCCCACAAGTTCCTCACTTCCAGTCGCCAACTGGCCCTGTGGACAACCTCAGGATTATACACAAGCGGTGGGGCAGCCTTTCGTAGTTGGCTAGACTACTACTTGGGCCCCCTACAACTTGCGGTCGGCCAGCAGAGAGCACCGTGCTTCGGATCCCGCTACCCTCCGAAGCAAGGTCTCCGACGCGAAAGCATCTCCATCACCAATACCGGTCTGCATACCCAACACAACTGTCCACATCTACTCGTCAGAACGGCTTCATTAGACATCACGATGGAACACGACGAGTCGCTTGGCATCGTGGTTTTGTCTAATGGGTGGTAACTAAGCCGGCGGCTAAGGCCTTCCACCAGTTATTTGGTTGCTCTTTTGGCACCACCCAGGGGTCACGTGTAGGGAAACTAGGGTTAAAGCCTACGGACGCGAGCAAACATAAACCCCCAAGATTTAATAGAATTAAAACGCCAAAACTTGTATACTATCTCAAAGCACCATTATTTTCACCTCAGTTTACATATTAACTCCTGAAATACGGAGTGATAAAAGGTCGACCATTAAAATTTTTCGCTTAGAAAAGAGATCCCTTAAGTGGACCAGGTGGACCCCCCGAGGTCTTAACTAGGTTACAAGTTGGCACGACTAAAAATTGTATCAATATACACTACATGTAGGTGAAGCAGGTTCACCGGAACCAAAAAAAATTGAATTTGAAAGTGGTTTATGAGAAAAAGAAATTATATCAGTATCTTCTATCTATCTAAATATATATAACTCAAAGGATTGACTGACTGACATAGTGATCCATGGGCACAGCCCAAACCACTGGATGGATCGGGCTGAAATTTGGCATGCAGGTAAATGTTGTGACGTAGGTATCAGCTAAGAAAGTATTTTTCGAAATTCCACCCTTAAGAGGATGAAATGGGTGGTTGAATTATTTTCCCATAGGCCACGCCACGGGCGAAGCTGCGGGCAGAAGCTCGTTAGTATATACATCCGATTTTAATCTATTACTGTTAGGAAACAATCATGAACATTCAACTTATGTAAAATATATAGATGTACTTCTACTTCAATTCCATTCAACGTGCATTCCGTCCGAAAGAGCCAAAAGCACCCTCATATTTCTAGAGCCAATATTTCAGGTATTACTCACACAAAACAGAATTTCACCCGAAGTATCCCTATCTATAACATTCCATATCGCAGGTTCGTATACACACCGTTTCTCGACACGCAGGCTATTGAGGGGCGTGCGTGACCAGATTTTGGAGTCACCGGTACTTTATTACAGCTTCTGTGAAAAATCCGGAATCAAATGCAGGTGACATATTGTATATTAGCCGGTAGTTATGGGCTTGTATTACGTAAAACGTGAATACAAAGTCTCAGTTGACTTCAAAATGCTCCTTACAAAGTTAACAAATTGTTAATCCACGTCACATATAAGAGAAAAAACAATTGCCGGTCCACGTTAAGAAGTTGTGACATAGACAAAACATAAATCTAGAGTTTTGGCGGGAAAACGAAAAAGATCGCGTCACCGCATTATATTAGGTCTTTACCTATGAAATTGCCGTTTTGTTTGAAAAAACTTAAAGTATTTTTTTTTCGAACTTATTTATTTCTTTTATTTAAAGTAATCACCCCTGCAATCAATGCATCTTTGCCAACGCTGTGGCAGTTTATGGATGCCCTTCTTGAAAAAATCAGCAGGACGGGAGACAACAAACTCTTCAAAGGCGTTTTGTACTGCCTCTAAGGAATTGAATTTTTTTCCCGCTAAAAAGTTGTCCAAATTTTGGAAAAAGTAATATTCGGTAGGCGCAAGATCTGGTGAGTATGGCGGATGAGGGAGAGCTCCCAAACCCAACTCATGCAGCTTAGAGACGGTCTGTTGTGCAGTATGGGGTCGCGCGTTGTCGTGAAGTAGCAGTGGAGACGACCGATTGACCAAAACTGATTGCAGACGTGCGAGTTTCGCCATCATTGTGGTCAGTTCTTCAATGTACACATCTGCAGTAATGCTCTCGCCGTTTTGTAAAAAGCTATGATGAATCACACCAGCACTAGACCACCAAACTGTGACCATCACCTTTCTAGGGGTCTTTTTTCGTTTTGCACATTGCTTTGGTACCGAACCAGGATCTAACCAACTTGCTGAGCGCTTTCGATTGTCAAAAAGAATCCATTTTTCGTCGCACGTAACAATTCGGTTCAAAATTCCTTCATTTCTGTGCCTGTTAAGCAGCGCAAGGCAAGTCTCGACGCGTACGTTGCGCTGGCGATCGTTAAGTTCGTGGGGCACACATCTATCAAGCTTTTTTATCTTGCCAATCTGTCGCAAATGGACCAATATTGTTTTGATGCTAACATCAAAAGCTGCTGCCAGCTCAGCTGTAGATTGAGATTCATCAGCTTCCACAATCGCCTTTAATTCATCATTGTTGACCAAAGTTTCCGGACGACCACGAGGTTCATTTTTCAAGTCAAAATTCCCAGAACGGAACCGAGCAAACCAATAACGGGTTGTACGTTCGTTTGTACAGTTCTCTCCGTAAACGTCGTTGATGTTACGTGTCGTTTGTGCCGCGTTGGTGCCACGACGGAACTCATATTCCATAATTACACGAAATTTCAAAGTATCCATTATGAGGAAAAATGTTGAAATGTAATGAAAATACAACGCTAATCTATAAACAAAAGACTTATATTGTAAATAGAATGTCATATCTTTAAAACAAAATTAATTTGAATTTAGAATTCATAGCCAATCAAAACTTTTTTTGTTTGAAAAAGTCTGTACTGCAATACGGCAATTTCATAGGTAAAGACCTATTATTATTTTCCAAAACTTATGTTATTTTCGGTGTTAGTGCATAAAATTGGTGGCATTTTATTTGTTAAGTGCTGGATTTCAGGCATGAGTGTGGGAAAGTGGTATAATGATGGTGAAACGTTTCTTTTAGTGTTGTTTCCAAAACTCCATACAAGCTTCTGGTAAAGTTGCCATCACTTTACTAGGAGTATAACTTGACTAGACTATGACTTGACTTGATGACTTGGACTGTGACTTGACAGATACAACATACATATGTATAATACACTTACATAAACTTGAAAAATTAATTACTTGACCACTGGCTAAATACACAAAATTGTGGAGCCAAAACCAAACAAAAAAAAAGAACAATTCTGTATCAGTATACGAGTAATTTCCGATATAGATTATTATATTGTAGTTTTATATATTTACACCAAGAGATTTTTAAGAATTGATTCAAAATTTTGAAGTAATCTATTTATAGTATCTGTACTGTTAGAACTGTCAAACATATAGTAGCGCTGAGTGGTAGTAAACTAACACATACACACAGACTATAGAAAATATTACAGATATATACAAAATATTCGCATTTATTAGGAATAGGAATAATTTTTTGATACCTACGATATTACAAAGCCACGTAGGGTATTCAAAAGAACTTTAGTTCCAATCTTTCGATGCTTTTGAAGAAAACAGAATGTTTATTAAATGAATTTGACCCATAACAAGTCAATCCCGTTTTCTAATAGTGTATTATGACTACAGTTGCTCGTAATAGTAAAATAATCTTTGAGGAGGGACCTAATACTTAAAGATTATGAAATAAAGCAGCTCCAAGCAATCTCCCAAGGCGGTGGTGGAACACTTTCATCTGATAGGCGAAAACTTTTATCACACTTTAGCTCAAAAGGGCGGATTTCATTCCGACTTTACGGCGTGGTTGCCGAAATAATGAGTGAAATTTTCTCAATTTCCAGCCAAATATTAAATCAAATTTATAATTAAATCTAACTGTTTGTTTTGGGAGTTTTTCCCGTTCAGGGTTGGTAATGAAAACGGTCCGCACGCTTTTTTACGTATCAACGCAGATTGTTTTTTTATTACAACGTACGACATTATTATACCTACCTATAATATGTAGGCTTATACCTTGAATATATAGGTAACAAGTATTTGTTATGTGTAGCAGATTTAGGTACTAAAAGAGTTTGGTAAAATATATTCTATTAGATACTAACCTCGGATTCGGACGCGTTGATTTCAGTTTATCATAATAAAAACCACCATATTCTACCCCAGAGTTTAAAAAAATTCATTAACATCTGTTCAGTCGTTTAGACGTTCAGTGCTCAATTATAAATACTAACTCTGCTACATTTTAGCAGTCCCACATCCAATACAATGAAAAGAAGTAAGGCAGATTATCAATCAAAATTACTAATTCATCAAAATGTGTGATAGATTACAATTGAAGAGTTGAGAATAAAAAAGGTATAACTGTCAAATTGATAGTTTCGAGAAAATTGACTTTACACTTCAACGGCGTCATTTTAATGTAGAGTGCTTATAAGGTAATTGAAAAGGTTTATGTAAGTTTTAGTTGCTTTAAAATGTTTTAATTCTATTTTAAAATACTAAATATAGTACTAATTCATACAATTACTGCAAAAATATAATATAATAAAATAAATATAATAATGTTTTTATGCCAAGCGAACTGTATTCCTGTGACAGATAAACTGTTTTTAGACTCAAAATCTCGAGATTTAGGCCTCATTTCGGTATTTTGAGAATGTATTATAGTAGATTATTTCACGCTGAATCCAACGATACCCATAAGTCATTTTGTGAAAAAAATCTGTTAAACCCTTTTTGTTCTCACCCCTTCAATTGTTTAGTAAGTTTAAAGCATTACTCTAGAGAATAACCGATATCGAATCAGACGGAACGTTATCTAATGAAAAATTAAATTAACATTGAGTTTCCTCAATGAAACTCTCATAAACCAACAGGGTTTTTATTTAATTTTTTATTTATATAATCAGCAAGCTTCCACCATACGGTGTACAAACCGGCTTTATATGGGTTTCGGATATTTGGACGACATCTGATCAAGTAGCAACTGATGCCAGGGTTCCTCAGGGCTCTTTGTAGAAACGTGTCAGGTGATGTTTTCAATGCTGACGTCACAATTTTATTGTTATAAGGGTCATCGCGACGATCGCATCAACAAAGGTGAACAGTGAACTATTTATAATCATTTATTGAGCAACAATAGGTCTACTTGATTGGTACAGTGTTTGCTCGGCAGGTCTGAAAACTTTGACGGCTCAAGATTGAATTACTTTTTATTTTAACGGGCTGAGGTCTCTACCGACCCTTACAGCGTCTCCGGGCGGGAAGGAATGTGCTTAAGGCGCCTAGCCGTCAAAAGTGAGGTGTGTGAGAGTGAGTGCCGTCACTCCTGAGGTGCAAATTTCGGTTTGAGCCGTTGCCGCGATAGGAGGATCGAGAAGGCTACGTCCACTGAAAGAGTGGACCCTATGGAAATTCGCGACTGTTCTAGCTAACCTGCGGAGGGTACGGACGTTTTTGTCCCTTCAAATGCCCCGTATTTATATCGAAACACAGGCTTGCAAAAGCAATTTTTGAAGCTTCATAAATATTGGCATAAAAATCTCTTAAGACTTAAATAATTGTACCAATAATAAGACGTTTCATATATCCATTTATGAATGATGATTTGGACGGTCATTGAAATTCTTTAACGCCTCTGCGCCGACATACTAGTATATATTATTATCTTTAAAGGTGGTGTTAAAGCAACTTCGATCAATTTCATAATTCATGAGTTTCGTTGTTTACCCTCTGATAATACATAAGCATTTTATTTCAGTTTATGTGGACAGCGCCGCGGAGCACAGCCTTTCAGAGAAGTATCTATTTCATGGTGTTCCTCATGAATTTTCACCTATAGAGGTCTATCTTTACCACCATAAAAAGTAGAAAATCACCAGCCGACAACAAATAAGAGCGGTAAGATAAAACCGTTACCAATTTGCAGTTACACCTGCGTAATTACAGATGGGGCCAGAACATTCCAGAACAATGATTCCTCAGACGAGGCGGATTCGGCGGTCCCCGTGGTTTCGCAAATTACACAGGGCGAATAAAGATAATGGGGAAAGGGAACGTTGAAAAGGCAGTCGCGTCAGGAACTTTTCCAGCACGTGGTGCTAACTTTACCGGGCCTTTTCACTTGTTTTAGCAGTAACAGTCTTTGATTGATAATTATTTGATAAACGTTGATTGGTTCGGTTACAGATATCTATTACTATATAAAATGTGCCTATTTTAAAAACTCTCTGGGGCACCTGTACATCGTAAAAAACTTTATTATTCGGTTTTAAATAATTGGTAAATTTTTTTTGGCTATACGACTCCCGCAGTTTCACCCGCATTGTTAAACGTTTTAGAAATTTAAGAATTTGTATTATTTTCAACCTTAAAAAATAATTAGGTATCCTTCTTTCTTCTAATTGTGCGTGCCTGGGTAAACAACACTGCGAAATGCAAATAAATATTTTTTTACTAGGTGGTAAAACTTTTTTCTTTTAGTAAAACTTAGCTTAGTTCGTCTAACCACTGCTTTACCAGTTATTCTGCGACCAAGCAGTAGTGCGCAAGCATTACTGTATTCCAGTTTGAAGGGCACTGTAGCTGGTAAAATTACTGAGAGCATGAGACTTTATGTCCTAATCTCACAGTCTAGTAATCTTATTACTAAACTGTGCTCGCGCGAAACTCTATACTTTATTTTAGTTTCACCTAAATTTGTCAGTCAGTTTGTCCGTCCGTCATTCAGTCAGTCAGTCACTTGATATTAATTGATTGAATGATAAAACCAATCAATTTAAATATTAGTCTAATGGAAGACGCATTGTTGCTATGATTTTTGATGTATTGTTTTATCTCTTTCAAACTAGAGCGTATAACGATTGTAATTGTGAAACAAAAATTAAGAAGATAGCAGAAGCTATAATATAACAGATTTGCCATGGGTTCAGAACTTTTCAACTGTGCTATTAACTTCGCTGGGATGTTCAGTTACCATGTGCCAGATTTCATTTCATGTGTAATTCTGCTGAACTTTCACTACTAAATTTTAACGATATTCAAAACGATTTCACTAAGCTTGCGCAGTTGAAAAGATACAAAATTAGTATTTTACTTAAATAAGAATAGCTATAGCATGCCATAGCATGGGTACTTTTGTTCAAAAAAAATTCTAAGCTGTCGCAGCTACGTGCTCGTTCTGCTTAGATAAAAGATTTTACGACCAATATGTCGAAACTGTGGGTGCAGATGCTACCAATATTTATCCCTATTAAAGATGACGTAAAAATTGTGTGTTTATATGTATGACGAAACTCCTTTGAGCACTTTGCTATTCGCCATGGGTTCGGATTACAAAAATAGTTGGATCGTTCCAAAATCAGCTTGGTAAATTTATAAATAACTAGTTTCTGCCCGCGGCTTCACCCGCGTGGCCTATAGGAAAATAATTCAACCACCCATTTCACCCTCTTTGGTATATTTCGAAAATCCCTTTCTTAGTGGTAAGTGTGTGGTTAAGGTAAGTGGTGGTTCTAAGTATAAGTATCCTTATACTTTACAAAGAACACACCCTCCAAATTTCAAGTCTCTAGGAGCAGCGGTTTCGGCTGTGCGTTGAAATATAAGTCATTCAGTCAGTCAGTCAGGACTTTGAATTTTATATGTATAGATTATATCTAAATATAATTATTCGGAGTAAGAGTCGTACTCGATCGACTATAGAAATAACGCAACTTTTCATAGGTACCATGATGAAGCAATCTTCACTATACGACGCATGCGAACTAGCGAGTACCTAGCTACGGGTACGGGCGCCGCGGAGTCGGGAGGTCCCATCAATAAACGGAGCCAAATGGCAATCAACCAGTTCATTCAGATATCTATATATTATACCTCTGCAAGCCGGCGTATAATATGATCTGTATATATACGTTAATAACTCAAGTTTTCCATCTTAGCTTCTTCAGGCTACATTTTCGTAAGTACCTATACAGTGTAAGTTTAAACTGCCATGTTATCCCAAAATGAGGTAAATCTGACTGAAGGTCAATTATATAAATACGTTGTACCGCTTTTCGAAATCCCTAGTTTTCTACAAAGAAATTGCGTGTTACGTCATAATTTTAGTAAAACGCTTGGCTTGCGAGGCAGCGTTAGGCCATAGGATTTAGTAGAACTTTGTTCTTGACTAATGTTGTGTTAATCAGGAGAGAAGGGTTACGGTAGCCACGCAAAACACAAGGTAGGAAGTATATAAATACGTTGTACCGCTTTTCGAAATCCCTAGTTTTTTTTAGAAGAAATTGCGTGTTACGTCGTAATTTTAGTAAAACGCTTGGCTTGCGAGGCAGCGTTAGGCCATAGGATTTAGTAGAACTTTGTTATTGACTAATGTTGTGTTAATCAGGAGAGAAGGGTTACGGTAGCCACGCAAAACACAAGGTAGGAAGTATATAAATACGTTGTACCGCTTTTCGAAATCCCTAGTTTTTTTCGAAGAAATTGCGTGTTAAGTCTTAATTTTAGTAAAACGCTTGGCTTGCGAGGCAGCGTTAGGCCATAGGATTTAGTAGAACTTTGTTCTTGACTAATGTTGTGTTAATCAGGAGAGAAGGGTTTACGGTAGCCACGCAAAACACAAGGTAGGATTAATGTATTAAAGTTAATTTATTATTGTGTAGGGAAATTTGAGTCATTTATTTACAATGGAAGTATTTACTACATATGACCAGCTATGGTCTCTTTTTGGCAGAACGTACAAAATTAGGTAAACTCATGTGGTAGATCTATAACGGTAAGGTATGAGTACTACTAGAGAAATAAACTCCGAATTTTTAAAATATTTTTCATTACGAGTTAAAAAGATCATAATTTCAATTAACATTTAGTTTATTTGCATTCCATATTATTTACAGAGTTACGTTTTTTAATGTAAGAGGAAGAAGTCAGAAAATCACACGTACACCCGTTCGAAGTAGGGCGGGTCAGCTCACAGTTCATCTTCGCGGTGTTCAATCAATTGAGTGACGGAGGAAAACACCATTCCGACAATTTTCAATTACTTTATTAAACAGTATACTCTTTAGCAAAATGAAATATTTCGCATAGGTTCAGTAAATATTACGCTTTTTCACTTCAATTTTCATGATATAGTGAAATTACACCTCGTATCGTATATCAATTACAAGAAATTATAGCCTTTAACCATTTTTTGAGGGGGGAAATGCCCTCGCACTTACCTGCCCTTAAACATTCCCCTTGAACACGATTTCCCTTGAACATTTGAGTTTCCGAGCAAAAAACTACAGTTTATATATGAAAAAAGCACATGACCTTCAAAGAGCCGTGTTGTTACAGCGTTTAACCTAACTGATGTGTTTAGTATTCTCAATTTGAAACTTAGTGATGTATTCGTATACCTAATGCATTGCTTTTAATAAAAATTCCTACAACATTGTTACGCGTAGCGCTAATAGCGAAGCAGACTAGCTGGTCTTAACCGAAAAATAAAGTAAAGCAACGTTCGGTACGGTCATTACTTAGATGGGTGACCGCTAAAAAAGTGATATTTACTACTGAGTGCTACCGTGGTTCGGAGGGACGTTAAGCCGTCAGTCCCGGCTGTTGTCGTAAGACAATAGTCGTTAAGCCACGTCAAAAGCCTTTGAGCGACCTAAAAATGTTGACACCAGGTCTGACCAACTTGCCTACACGAAAAGAAGAACTCTAAATACAGAGAGTACGTGTTATTTGTCTCATTTGTTGTTTGTCTGGAAAACTTTGCAGCCTAGTGCGGCTTAGCTTAGCGTTGGCGCTAAGAAACAAAGTTTATGATTACGAAGGTCTAATTCAAATTCAATCAATTCAGCGCCTTGAGAAGCTTTGTTTGTTAAGTCAGCAGTACCTAAATAAACCCAGACGACATGACCCTAACCTAGCAACATACCCATAAGATAAGTCATGAGTAGTTTCCGAGTTCTTAGCAATATTGACTTTGTCACGCACGACGGAATCGAAACAAACTGTAAAGGGAATTTGACCGACTATAAATTAAATTATCTCGGTCAAAGGTGCCCCGTGCCATGATATTGGAATCCCCATAAATTGGTTCTGGGAATTAAATTGAATACCTAACTTGAGAGATTCAATCGATCTGAATTTTGGACAGTTATCGGAGCCATTTCCGCCAATAAATATCAATAGCAGTGATGATGGCTCTAACCTTTGTCATTGTAATCCGATGTATTCTAATTTTTTAATGTTAATATAATGACGTCACGTCAGCTTGTCGTCCACCTGATATTAAGCGACACAGGTGCCCATAACAGTTGCAAGTGTTACTGACACTGCACTGCGCACGTCAGTAGTCTAGTAATAAGATTACAAACTACACTGAGGTCAGACCTTAAAGTCTCATTTCCCAGTAACTTTACTAGCTATACTACAGTGCCCTTCAAGCCAGAACATAATGGTATTTGCACACTACTGCCTGGCGGCAGAATAACTGGCAACTGGCTTTGCCAGTTACTCCACGGTACGACGTGGTACGACTTTAATTTACCACCTAGTAAAGTAGTTGTTATAAGACATTAACACTATATAAATATATTGTGTATTAATATATTTGTATAATAATAGACCTTAATTCTTACACTATCCAATTGTTTAATATTGGCCATAGAGAAAGTAACGGTTGAATACAATCTCGAATGAATCTAATAATCGTGTCATATCTCAGTCACTATTCAGGAGATAGTGGTCAAAGTACGTGCACTCATTATGCATAAAAGAAGTTGTTTTAAGGTATGAATGTTACCTTCTAGTTCGTTAGAATCTTCAAATATAAATAAGGTCGGACTTTTGGCGGGAAAACGAAAAAGATCACGTTACTGCATTATATTATTTTCCAAAACTTGTGTAAGTGCATAAAATTGGTGGCATTATATTCGTTAAGTGCTGGATTACAAGCATGAGTGTGGGAAAGTGGTATAATGATGGTGAAACGTTTTTTTTCGTGTTGTTTCCAAAACTCCTTAGAAGCTTCTGGTAAAGTTGCCACCACTTTACTAGGAGTATGACTTGACTAGACTAGACTATGACTTGACTTGAGGTCTTCGACTGTGACCTGACACATTATTTACGTGAAATATCATTAACTTGCTAAATTATCAATTACTTGACACTGGCTAAATACACAAAAGTGTGGAGGCAAAACACAAAAAAAAAACTAAGGTTTTTATAAACCTATTGCTTAATCTATCCCTTTACCCGGAACGTGTCACATTTCTGCTTTGTAAATTTTCCCCGAATCCGACCACTGTACATAATATTAATAGTGTACAAGGAAGCTCAATCACGAGTATCGTTATTATTGGCCATCGGAGTCAATTGACGTTTATATTTCAATGCCCTTTGAACGTTCATAAATTATCAAGAGAAGCCTTTCAGACCGAGAACTCGATTAATTGCTAATTTGTCCGCGTATTGAATAGAAATTCTTTAGTACGTACGTATATAATTTGGTAATAGAATATTACAAATTTCATTACAAATGATTTATATCCCAACATACAACTCCACAAATAATATACCCTCATAAACACTCACTCCTATAGACATGCGTTAAATTATTTGCTAGCTGATGTGTTTCTTTCATTATTAGCACGTATTTTGTATCGAGACCTATTATTATTGGCTGTATTTTATATTCTACTAAATGAACTTACCTAGATCTTAGATACATCTAAATATATATAACTCAAAGGTGACTGACTGACTGACATAGTGATCTATCAACACACAGCCCAAACCACTGGACGGATCGGGCTGAAATTTGGCATGCAGGTAGATGTTATGACGTAGGCATCCGCTAAGAAAGGATTTTTCGAAATTCCACCCTTAAGAGGGTGAAATGGGTGTTTGAATTATTTTCCCATAGGTCACGCCGCGGGCAAAGCTGCGGGCAGAAGCTCGTCTTAAAGGTATATTTGTCTCTTAATAAATAAAAATATACTTAAATAAAAATCTCTTATCCAGAGAAACAAACGAATGGACGGAATTTATAGATTAACTAATGTAATACAGTACGTGTACTTAGTACTATTTTATCTTCGGTTTGACGAAAGTTTAGTCTACTTAATACTAACCTTTTTTGCATTCTTCAATATTTTCATCCGAGTTGTCACCGCAATCGTTCTCTCCCTCGCACACCCACGATATCGGTATGCACTTCCCGTTCGCACATTGGAACTGCTTGATGGGACACGCGGCTGTAATAAAAACAAATTATGTCTCACATCACATGTTATGTTGGTAAATGGGAAAAGTATAAAAGTGCGGTGGTAACAAAGACACTTGCGATAAATGAAATTCATCGTTTAGGTTTTTTGTGTCGAAACATCATGGGCGACGTAAACATACAGACCATAAATGAATACAAAGCTTCCTAGGTCCACGCGCCGCCGCGACCATATGCTAAAGTCGAAAATTCAAATATCAAAGTAAGATAAGTATAAATTTTATAAGCGTATTTTTACGGGTCTGACATAATCGCTCGCCGAAAAAATAAAGCGTATTTTTTGTTTGTTTTTACTACCTTGTTTACTATAAACGAACGTACCTATTACCATTGAAGGGGATTCGCTATCAATGGTTTTCGTGCAAAAGCGGTATGCTTCAACTACAATAATGCCATCCGACATTTATTTCCGCGGCCCTAAACATGCTCCTTACCATGGTCCTTTAGAAATCCATTATGAACACGACCAGCCACAGGATGTCCAATACAATGGGAAAGCTATCTTGTGTCCAGCCAACTGATTTATGCGCCAATATTTTCAAGATACTATTCCACTCTATACGGAATATTGAGTGTCGTCATAATTTACATAACGGTTATCCTATGCAGTGAATGAGATAAGAAGGAACTGCGGTTGCTGAGTTAAGATTTGGCTTACAAAGGCGACGATTCATAGAGTTTCGTTGAACGTGCAAGGATTTCGATGATTTAGGATATTGGTTTTGAGGAAACTATTGGTTTTTTATGGTTTTTCTACAAAATGATTTTTAGATGTTCCCTATACATTATATACGTAAAATCATAGTTGTTTTGAATAAGAACTAGTTTGTAGTTATTAGTGATTTTGGCTTTAAATCCATAGATTTTAATTTAATCCTGCAAAGAGTTAGATACAGCTTAAGGTGAAGTTAAATATCATTATTAAAACCATAGCTTGGTTATGTTTTGGATTCTCATTTGGCTAACGACCACTGCCATGCCTCTGCTACAATATCTTTAGATAGATTAGATGAGACCTAAAACGGCATGTATCGTGTCTATTCGTATTTCTGGTCTCCTGGTGGTTAGAAAAACATAAAATAGTAATACTTAATTAGTTATCTAAATCGGTAGAACTGTAAGAAATGGACCCATCCTTATTTAAATTAACATGTGTATTAAATTTTTTATTGATTGTTTTTTTTGCCTTTTGCTTTTCATAACTACTCCAGTCAGCACTTAATTATGCCGGCAATGACATAATCAATCAATTTGATGTAGGATCAGATGGAACTGATGAATTGTTATATGGGGCTGGCTATCAATTTTTGAGAAATGGGATTTATTTGGTGGTCTCAGTGGTGATAAACGTAGGTAAACCTACTTTTGAAGATTGGGAAAGGTCATCCCGATGGACGCCTATTTCGGATTATGTTAAATTTTTTGTCACCCAACGAATATTCCGGCAGCCCCATTTAATACCCAGTTTTGAATCCAGGTGTGGCGCCACTTTCATTCTCCATTACAGCTGTCACCTTATATCTCATACATATATATACTACCTCATAGATAAAATATTCAGAACGTTACCTGTCACCTTTACTTTAAAGGGAGCAAACAAACATACTACCCAGCTAATGGGAAGTGGTCACTGTAGACTATGGATATATGTAACACCAATGCATTGCTTACCGTGATTGATGTTTAAGTAAATTTATATAGCTGTTATAGAGCTAATAATTATCATTTGATCTGAAATACCTGATATTGTATTTCTGACTGGAATATAACAATTGGAAAGCTTTCACGTGCGTCAAATTGAACGCAAATTCAATTAATAATGGCGATCACAAAGTGGTGACCGCTTCACTTACGAGTTTAAAATTATGCGTAATTCCAATACTGAATTTAATTTATATTCAAATAGGCAGAATACTTTGTGGCTATATTTCACTGCTGCCTTCAATGGCTCAAAGTGAAAAATCAGCAGTATAATTTATGTCGCTACAGCTCATTAAAATTATTTCAAATCAATTAAATTGACATTAATTAAGTTGACACTCTGGTGCCTTCCCACGTCAATAACGCCTCAAACGGAGAAAATATGAATCCCTAGGTGAGGGTTACATATTTGTTCCGTTTTGAGTTGAAACAATGGGTCCCTGGGGCCCGCAGCAAGCGCGGCTTCTCGTCAAGAAGCTTTCCAGACGCCTGGTTGAGCTGACGCGCGAAAAGCTGGCACGTACCTCGGCCAACGAATTAGCCTAGCTATTCAACGAGGGGAATGTTGCCAGCTATTTGGGTACGCTTTCCGCAGAAGGTGATCTAAATTCCGTGTTTTAATTATGGCCCCTTTGTACCTACAATATTACTTTTTCTCCAATAATTAAATGTAGTATAGTTTTTAAAGGCATAACGCCAACATGTACATATTACATTTATGTACATGTACATATTAGGTATCTGTATCTTCTAATTTTAGTAAATAACTACGCTGTACATAATAATAAGGCCTTTGATTCTATTCTAATTCAAGATTCTTGCTAAAATCATGACTGATACTTATTAGTGTGATAAGATATCGAAGTTTATTAAAATTATGTTTGAATAAATTTCTTGACGTGAATAGACCCGTTTTACCTTTTTATAAGGACTTTTTATAATATAATAAATATACATTTATATTCGAAATAGTAAATAGTATATCTATGTATTTATTCCTACCTACGTATAGACTATATTATAAGTACGGGTTTTCCGAGATCTTTTTATAAATTAGGGTAATAGATTGATAGAAGTTTGTATTTTGAATTCACATTAAGACTTTTAGAGACGGCTGGCCCTAAGCAACAACAAGATCGCTTCATTATAAAAATTACTTGCGAGCTCTGTGTATAGCAGACAACGGTGTGACGCCGGGCTCTGTCCGCTTGACATCCAATCTACGTTGAGAGCCCTCTCATATGTCTCATTGAGAGCAAATCGCTCGAGCCCGAGGGGAGCTGGTCGACAAAATTTGTGTATTACACTTATAGCCGAACTGAACCTATTTTACGGTCCAAATTCGCAGGTCAAGCGAAACGTGTGCGTTGCGCGTACACTCGCGTACCTACATCAACGGAGCTTGTTTGGATGCGATGCGGTTGGCAGGCGATTAAATCAATCCCTCTATATTGGACAGAACGAGCTCATGCCCGATATGTCAATCTGAAGTTTCCACTTGGGTGGATTAATTGGATGCCCACCTGACTTTCGCAAAACTTATTACGGCCATTCAAGCTTCCACCAACTTAGTCAAAATAAATAGGATTCGTTAAGTCACACTTTTGGATTAAATGCTGTAGAAAGTTGGAAAATATTATAATTTGCTATGACAGCTCATTTCCATGATGTTATTTGTTCCTATTTTAATGAAATTATATGAATAATTAAGCCCCAGTTTCTGTAACAGACACGACTTCCTCAAACCATTGTCGAGAGGCTTAGGGCAATGTGAGCATGAGTGACTTGCTTCCCCTGTCTAAACTTTGTATGAAATTTATCTTAGCTGTGTGAACTCTCAAAGTTGTTGCAGCTCAGCAGTTCCGGTCGTTTTGCTTTCGCTTTACTTGTCATAAACCGTTACCATATTCTGCTTAATTCACTGACAAATTTTATACTACTCCAATGTAAATGGTTTTGGTTAAATTGCCTAAAATTTTGTTTGTTTCTTTGTTGGCGTAAGGTATCCTGCCGTACCCTGTTCATATTATTTACGTTTTAAAACATAACCATAATTCTAAACTATTTTAGTTTCTGCCGCTTCATGATTACTATCGAGTCCTCCATTCTCGTAAGTCATTCACCTCATTGCGTTCGTCGACCAATCGTTTTTCACTCGCAGATAGTAAAGATCACAGAAGATATTGTAGTCAATGTTTTTAGTAGACTTCGACTACAGTGTCTTCTTTGTGCAATGTGTTAGTGTTGAGTTTACTTATTTCAGTAACAAGAAGAGCGAAAGTTTTGCTCGACTATGGCTAGTATTACAGAACGACGCTCAGTCATGGATCGGTGCTCAAGCATAGATTCCATTCACTAATTGGTTACTTGATGAATGAAATCTCTGCTTGAGCACTGATCGATGACTAAGCATCGTTCTGTAATACGGATCTAAGAGTCTTATCCGAAAAATTTATTTGTTTTTGATTTTATTTATTTATTGATTTTGCTATCAGGCACAATTTTGTCAATTGCTTTTTCTGTAAACTGTGACTTTATAACGGCAAAAAGATAGCTGTGTCTAGTCAGCGCCATGATTTTAGAATTTTTTCCCGTCGAAATATAAACGAAGATGTTGATTATGGTAATGGTAATATAAATTGTCTTCAATGTCTATCAGAATCTATTCAAAAGAAGCCAGAAACGAAAAAAAGAAGAAACCAATGAAGATGTGATGATTATCGATAAACGAATGATACAGACGGATCCAAATCCTGGACTAGATAAATGGCCGGCCACCGAGCCGTCTTCTGCGTTTGAATACAAATGGATCGTTTATCCCCGAAAGCCAATCTGTATGCAAATCATTGGTCCGTTTAACTATCCTCGTTAGTTGCTCATTTTCGGAGAACGTCTGAATTTCAGTCTTTGAATTTTTCGAATATTGAAAATATAGCAATATGATATATCTATTGTAACATCAACAATAAAATGATCTGAACTGAATAATAAGAATTATATAACTAAAACTTTCAATGTGTATTTCAGATCATACTTCTAATGTGTCATCATAAATTGTTAAAAGAAGAACATATTTAAATATTTGTAAAACTCGAAGGATTAACACACTTATACACTGAAAGTGCAATTACTGAAACTTAAAACCACTTGTTTCTTCCGTAGCACGTTATATATGCCAATTTTACCCGCCTGTTCAGCTACATCGTTCAGAGCACGGCGTTAACTTTAAACTTTACTCTCAAAACTCGGCGATTTTAGTGTCTTCCGGATGTTGTCTTCAACTTTTTCACTCCCTTTTTCCAGTTCTGCTAATGCGCAAACTTCCTCGGGCAAACACGCCGCTCACGATGGCGTGCTCAAAATTTCATGAAAATGTAAGAAAAAGTGGGAAACTCTTCTGTGTTATTACATGACGGGAAAACAGTTGTTTTTAACGACATCGGGTTCTTGGTGACGCTGGAACTGTGTTATAGTATAAAAATTGCGACACTGGGGAATGGTTGTGAAGCGGAGAGCATAAAAAGTGGATGAACAGGATAACGCTCATAATGTAAAGTGTAAATGACGCGTTAAATTTTATTACGATATCATAGGCTATTGATAAAAGCTTTAGCTGAACTAGCGCATAAATAAAATACTCTCTAAATAAGAGGCCTAAAGCAAACCAACAACTTATATGACATAATACATAACATAATGGTATCAGCCTCAACAAAAATAATAAGAACTCATATAAGCGAACGATTTTTTTACCTCTTATCATTAATAAGTATATAGTTGTTGTCGTAAAGCCTAAAAGTTGCTGATTAATTGATTGACTGAGGCGTGACCACACAGAAGTTCCGCTAAAACAACAAGATTATCTACATTGGGGCAACCGCAACGTATTGTTATTGGTATATGTAAACGTGATAAGAAAAACACCAGTTATAATATTTTTATTTCAATAAGCCGGGAAGCCTAAATAGTTCCAACATTTCTTTTATAGCGCATAGCGCAGGATATGGAAATTCCACTACTAGAATTTAATTGATATACTTTGTTCATTCAAAAAAGTCTTTAATTGCTTTGTTCATTACCTATTATAATTATTTTATCGATTACTTATGTATTCTTATGTAATTATGTCAATTACTTTAAGAATAATCAACAAATAGTCCCTCAATACAGATTCACGGTATGTGTTTTAATTCAATTAGGCACCTATATAGGACATCAAATATAGGAATCAACATTGCAATTCAACGGGCTAATACGGCCATGTAGCATGCTCATTATTTGCACTATAATATTTATCCTACTTATTCTATTTTGTAGGTCTCAATAAATTACTCGATTCATGGTGTCATTGAAATTGTTTAGAAGCCTGAGTGCCAATGCCAACTGGAGTGAAAATATTGATACGTAAGTACGTTTTTTTACGACTAAGAATATGACGGCGGCAACGTTCGGTTGAAAACTCTATGCGCAGCGGGCAGTACCGTAATTTACCCTGTGGTAGCATTTAAATTTATTACAGTGGCAGCACCGGTAGCTGTCATCGCTCCCCCTCCCATCTGGCTATAAAAAGGGAGCGCTCGGTGTACTACGGATCATTCTTGCTCCGGACACGGCCCGGTGCGCATGCTGAAGGCCTTTAGTTTTATAGGTTGCCCGCCATGTCTAGCCCCTATAAATACATATTATTTTAAAATGTTTGGCCATGACAATGTACGAAGTGCGGGAGATTGATGATTCAAAATAGACGACCATGTTCCTATAATTATGTGAATATCTGTCACTGCTTTATTCATTTTGAAAAGTCGTTAAGCGAATGGAGTAATTAATATCTACTTATATATATTACCTAAAGATTTATATAGCATTCTTTCTTTTTAAACAATCTGTTTATATCATAATATATCCTCTTACAGACATAAATTATGCATTTAGCATTATCTGATTATCGTTTCGCACTTTCGGTTGCTACTTTGAGCTGTATATAATTATAAAACTAGATGCCGACCTTACCTGTTATTCCGTTGCCACCCAGGACACGAATATACTTACTCGTTCCATAAATGCGTTTACACAATAGATCAGGTACCATTTTTAATTTAAAGTTTTATCAATTTAACATCGCAATAAATTGTATGACTGAATCGGTATTCAGTCAAGAATATGTTGGCATCTGGGATACATATTTTCTAGTCCAGGTGCCAAGACACCGTACACTAAATGATTTGGTATTTATATAGAGAATTATACATACTTATATTTGGCATACTTATAAATTTAACCTTAAATGCCCTGTCATAAATTGATGCAGTATAATATCTACAATTGTCAATTTCGTTATCGGTTGAAACTTCATTCATAAACAGGTGTTTCTAGACTGGAAGTCAGTGCAAGTTTATTCACCTAGCTCCTAATCATTTTTCTAACTATTTTTGCGTGCATCATGTTGTTTTATCAGAAAATTATAATCGCCAATGAAGATTAAAAGAAAGTTAAAAGAAATATTATTGACATTATCATAAAGAACACCAATTGGGAATATATTAGTTAGCTTGTTAACATTGCAAAACTTTGTTTACAATAACCTCACAATGGTCTATTGCGATCGAACTATCAATGGTAGATCTAAATTCCCTGTAAGAGTTAGACATAGTTCTGGCGCTCAAAACTTTACAATAACTATCACTTATCAAATTAGAGAGAATAATTGACCCAAAAATCTCATGGGCGTCGAACATTTTATGTCACATTATAACATGTTTTTTGAAAATAATAATTTTCTATTCCACGGAGATAGATGGGTGATTATCAGAAAGTGCCTAAAAAATTAAAATTTCTTCGCCGCAATTTTTTTTTCATTAATTCCAAAAATTAAATAACATACTTTGTAGAGGCCTCTAAGATCTACATTTATATGTTATTCGCCCCAAAATCTATCGAGCCGATTCGAAGTTTTAACGATTTTAAACTGTATTTGGTTATAGAAATTAGATATGTACCAAAGAAATTATAAAAAGCACCAAATACATTAGGAAACATGCCAAAGAACTTAGATTTGTTAACAAAGGAATTAGAAATCATATCAAAGATATTAGTTTTATGGGAGAAATAAATAGTTTTAAATAAAATTACTTATAACTTTTGTTTATGTGACATTATTTTAATTATCACATGTATTAATAAACAATAATAGCATATACAAAAACTAAGGCACATTTAAAAATTGGGTTATCAGACACAATCGGTCTTCAAAAGTTCGATATTAATTACATTATTGATTGTATAATACATAACTTAAATATAAAACTTCAATATTAGCGTGGGTCTGACATAAGTATGTGTCATTCATGTGTGCTTTGCTATCCCGAATTTTAACCCAAAACTAGCGATGTCTGCAAAAATTTATTTTAGATTATACATTGGTCTTTTTGTACACTTGATATAGATTATTTAAAGAATCGTTCAATCTCTTCTGTTTTTAATGGTTCCCAGTTTTGTAAATTCTTTTTTTCCTGGATAGACTCTGCTGTTCTCATCATCATCGTAAAATATTTCGATTTTTTTGCATTATTATTTATGTTCTCAAAGTATTTCCAGTTGTTTCATTATCTTCAACATTTTTCGTTTTATTTTGAGACTGTACCTCCTATTTTTCATTCTTTCAAATCGTTTTCTAAATTATTGTTGGTTCATGTTGTAGCTGTTCCAAACTTGAGGCAAAGAACTGCGATTTCTTTTTCTTGCTCGTATTTGTATCGTTTTAAGACAGCTTTATGCACTTTTTTGTGTATTATTAAGTTTTATTTAATAGCAGACTTCTTAGGTAGACTCTTTGCGTTTTGCCATTTATATTTAAGTTGTGCTCTAAAACAAAGGGAATTAATGTGAAGCAGTTCTACCAATTTTTTTAGTCAGCCTGGCAGTAGCGATTATTATTTTTACAGCAGGATAGGTAAAGTAAGGCATACAAATACATGTGGATAATATATATTCTGTCATGCCAAATTAATTAATTTTGGTTATGCATAATGGCTAGAATAAATCCAGTTTTGAAAAAAAAAATTGACATAAAACATTCGTATGAGTTAGAGTTTAGTTGTCATTGTTTGACCGCAAACGAGCCGAGCAAGCAAACTAAGCCGGCACTAGTTTAGGTAGAAAGAAAATTGTGTTATTCCGTTAAAGCTAACTAATAGTGTCAGCTTAAATCAACATAAGCTTATTATAATAGACATTTGAATGCATTTAACGTTTTAATGTATGGTGTTTACTATTTTATTGATATTTTTTATAATTTCTTTGTACTAACACTAATTTCATTGGCGCAATCTGCCAAAGAAATCCAAAGAAATTAGGGTCAAAGAAATTAGAAATCATCAATGATTATTTATTTTCACAAATGGCTGATGTACGATTATAACCTTTTATTGCCACGTGCGCACTGTTTGACTGAAGTAATGTGCACAAAAATATGCATGCACCAGAAACAAATAATAGCATGACAATAAACATAGAAGAAATTAGGCACTTACCGGGCGAAACTCCGTTATGGGCGAGAAAAAAAAATATATCTTCTCACTTTGTAACGAATGGGCACTCTTCTCCTGGTATTGAATAGAGCATAACTGAAGGGTGCAGGGAAGGTCGGCAATATGTCCCCGTGGCCGTTTTAAGCAGAGTGGCTACACGGTTTCATTGCGCCAAAGTTATTAGTATTTTTTCTTCGGACAAAATTGTTTGTGTTATAATTTAAATACAAAACCTAATAATGAAGAGAAAACTATTGTACGAATACCGTAAGTATTTGTCATCAATATGACATATAAAATTAATGCTTGTTTTACTTATATAAGAGAGTTTTTCCTGATTTACAAATACAGGTATGTAATGGACGCGCCAAAGAACTTATGATATTCAATTTCAAATAAATATTATCGTTTTTTTTTTTGCATTACACGGCTTATTACAAATCCATTGAAACACACGTACGATAAATTTTCGGAAAAAAAATACACCAATATGGAAATCTAATGTTTTTATGGATTCTCAGGCTTGGACGCTCCTAAATTGCATCGTTTGATAATCACCCAGATAAGAGAAAAAGTTCAGCAAGCACAAACCAGACAAATCAGATGTGAAAAATAAAAGAAATTACTTTAGGACTTCCAGCTGTCAGAATAGAAAAAATAACTGGCTATTGGCACCGGTCACTTGAATATCCGGAGCTGTTACAATTAATACAAGTCCGAAACCTAATGACCACCCGACAGCATAATGGACCCATCTCCGGTTGAGATCCAAATAGAAATCAAACTTAAATATGAAGAGCAGCGTGTCATATTCGCGTGCGCGCATCCAAATGGTTTCCAATCCCGATCTAACCCTCGTTTATTGAACGAACTAGGTTGGGAGGCAAAAGAGAATTTTATTTCTTCAGAGGATTTCTTATTTTCGGTGTGAAGCCAGGACGTAGCGTGGCGTTACCATTGTTCTATATGATGGGTCAGTCCCTAACCAGCGTTATTTAGTAGATGTCACTTTCTCCTCAACTTTTTTGTCGTTGGAAAACTGGACATCCCGATTACCTAATAGTATATTTTCTTTTTTACGATGCTTTATCGTTTACTTAGCTATCTATTGTAGATCCATTATTGACAAAGTGAGCGAAGCGTCTTCTTTTTAGCAAATATGATATCGTATGTCTGTCAGGCGAATGTCAATCAGCTCTTCTCTACAAGTCGCATTTGTCAACCGATTCTCGTGTAATTTCTGAAGTAAAACTTCTTTACGCTCGCTTGACTTGGGGAGTAAACTGATGAATGCGAGGCGAACGGAAGTTGAAGTTGGTTCACGTAGATCTCCATTATCAACATAACAAAGTCAAAAATTTGCATTTGTTTTTTATTATTATGTTATTATGTCCGGTAAAATGATAATTTACAATTGTCAAGACATTAACATTGAACAAAGCAAAAACAAAGTTATACCGGACGATAGATCTAGCTAAACTAAATATTTTTTACATTAGTCGTGTGGTCTAGCACATTCATTTTTTTATTATTTGAGCATGTTTAATAATCATATGGAACTCAATATATATCAAAACAGTTTTTGTTTTCTTAATGGCAGCGCCGATATTCGTCTAAGAAACGTAAAAAATCGTTTTACAATATTAAGCTATGCAAAAACAGATTCTCAAGGTCGACCAGCTCACTGAGACACTAATGACCTTCAACATTACCACCATATAGTATTCATTATTGTCTTCGTAGTAATAATAATATATGCCAGCAGCACTCAACACTGCTCTATCTGTATCATCACAGCATAGGGGCGGCAGTAAGCTTAATGACAACGGTCGAATACAGGATCGAGGTCAGCTCTAAGTGTCGCATTGGACTTGGCAGCGACGCTTAATTGAGCGGTTATCGCACACTCCACGGAAATAGAACGGTCAGCCAATAAAATTAATATCGATATATACGAGCAGTCGAATGCGATGTTATCGTGCGATTGTATAATTTTCGGCGCAAGTTCATGTTGACTTGGGGTGGTAGGGCGACCACGACCCTAACTGTTCGATACGGAATATAATTAAGGTGTTAGATATCTGAAGTGTTTTATCTATCTAATTGGTAAGTGCTTGAAACCTTATTCTGTGTAGTTACTGTGTATACGTAACTGTGTTACGAATGCTAGCTTTACGAGTTGATATATAAATAATTATAATTAAATAATTACCTATAATAAACATAAAACGTAAAAAACGACTTCAGATTATATATGGTCTTCTCGTGGATGCCATTGTCAACTGTGCCGTATCAAAATGGAACCACGCGAGAAGCACCATCTTTCAAATAAAAAAGAATCATCAAAATCGGTTCACCCAGTCGAAAGTTCAGAGGTAATAAACATTTTTTTTAAACCGTCGAACTAGAGATTTCACCTACTTTTCACCTTCATACAAAGGCCATCAATATGTACCCCATTTGACGAACTAAGGGTTGAATTTTTGTTAATCCTTTCTTAGTACACCCCTACGGCATAAAAGGAAGTATCTACAATTAAGTCCAGTGGTTCAGGTTCTAAGTTTTCCGTCAATTAGTCAGTCATTAATATACGTCAATTGACAATGACAGACTAAGTGGTGCGATGTGGCTCAGTAGGTCGGCTCATAACCCGGAGGCGGTGGGTTCGATTCCCACGGCAGGACAAGTATTTGTGCACAAAAAAATGCTTATAATATTTACGGCAATAATACACTCCGAGTCATAGATAGATATATATATATAAATAAAACGTAGCGGAGCATGTTTTGTCCCTTGTTGTGTCGCCACGCCCGATGAAATCCGAGTTCTTAATTTGTCTTACAGTGATGGATAGGGGAGAAGTGTGATCAATCAATTACACTTATTATTTAGAACGTAGTAGTAGTAATGTAGAGATGCTTCTCAGGGCTTGTTTTAGACAAAGCGACAGACATTGATTTTTTAGTATTAAAAAACAATAACATTTACGGGAAGATTTGTTTTATAGTAGTTGCGCCCCGCGGCTTCACCCGCGATAAAAGTATCCTATGTGTTAATCCAGGTTATAAACTATATATTTTAAAAATTCGATATACGATATACGTAATTACATGACGTGATTCAAACGCTGCGATAAAACATAGCCGGCAACGAAAATGAAGCCACTATACTTATCCTGCCGAAGGGAACAGTGAAAGAAAAGGAAAAATTCATCCTTTTCCCCCATCTTTTTCCCTTTCGCTTCCCTTTTCCCATGAACAGGGTTATGGCGTAAAACTAATTCACCCATGCGAAGCCGAGGTGGGTCAGCTAGTGATAAATAATACTTAAGCTAGTTCTGTCCTAAATGTAAAACTGGCTTTTACCGGCTAGCAGTAGTTAGTTCTGGTTTAACTGATTTCGAGTGTACAGTAAGCACTTTAGTACCAACTTCGTATGCAACTTGCTTGCAATTAATTGAGAAGTCGTGACTAACTCCATTATAAACTAACATACAAGTGTGTTGTGTACTCCATATTAGTACACAAATATATCTATAGATACCATAATAAAACTTCGTCTTCTACTATAAATATTAGGTCTTTACCTATGAAATTGCCGTTTTGTTTGAAAAAAGTTAAAGTATTTTTTTTTCGAACTTATTTATTTCTTTTATTCAAAGTAATCACCCCTGCAATCAATGCATCTTTGCCAACGCTGCGGCAGTTTATGGATGCCCTTCTTGAAAAAATCAGCAGGACGGGAGACAACAAACTCTTCAAAGGCGTTTTGTACTGCCTCTCGGGAATTGAATTTTTTTCCCGCTAAAAAGTTGTCCAAATTTTGGAAAAAGTAATAGTCGGTAGGCGCAAGATCTGGTGAGTATGGCGGATGAGGGAGAGCTTCCAAACCCAACTCATGCAGCTTAGAGACGGTCTGTTGTGCAGTATGGGGTCGCGCGTTGTCGTGAAGTAGCAGTGGAGACGACCGATTGACCAAAGCTGGTTGCAGACGTGCGAGTTTCGCCATCATTGTGGTCAGTTCTTCAATGTACACATCTGCAGTAATGCTCTCGCCGTTTTGTAAAAAGCTATGATGAATCACACCAGCACTAGACCACCAAACTGTGACCATCACCTTTCTAGGGGTCATTTTTCGTTTTGCACATTGCTTTGGTACCGAACGAGGATCTAACCAACTTGCTGAGCGCTTTCGATTGTCAAAAAGAATCCATTTTTTGTCGCATGTAACAATTCGGTTCAAAATTCCTTCATTTCTGTGCCTGTTAAGCAGCGCAAGGCAAGTCTCGACGCGTATGTTGCGCTGGCGATCGTTAAGTTCGTGGGGCACCCATCTATCAAGCTTTTTTATCTTGCCAATCTGTCGCAAATGGACCAATATTGTTTTGATGCTAACATCAAAAGCTGCTGCCAGCTCAGCTGTAGATTGAGATTCATCAGCTTCCACAATCGCCTTTGATTCATCATTGTTGACCAAAGTTTCCGGACGACCACGAGGTTCATTTTTCAAGTCAAAATTCCCAGAACGGAACCGAGCAAACCAATAACGGGTTGTACGTTCGTTTGTACAGTTCTCTCCGTAAACGTCGTTGATGTTACGTGTCGTTTGTGCCGCGTTGGTGCCACGACGGAACTCATATTCCATAATTACACGAAATTTCAAAGTATCCATTATGAGGAAAAATGTTGAAATGTAATGAAAATACAACGCTAATCAATAAACAAAAGACTTATATTGTAAATAGAATGTCATATTTTTAAAACAAAATTAATTTGAATTTAGAATTCATAGCCAATCAAAACTTTTTTTGTTTGAAAAAGTCTGTACTGCAATACGGAAATTTCATAGGTAAAGACCTATTATTTGGAATGAACATTATATTCTAGATGAAACGTTGTAACACGCTTTTATTTTTCGTGGATCATGATTAATTGACCAGATTACTGGAATTAAAACTAATTCAATCAGACGGATTATTTTAAAAAAAATCATTTACGATAAGATTATAGGGTTGTGCGCAGCAGAGGAAGATTAGAAAACTTCCATGATTCATGGATTTTCTGCGAGGAGCTATTTTTACAATACATGTTAAAGATACACCACCAACCACGTTGTCATAATAGATTTTATCGAGAACATCCTTCTATGCGGAAATTGTGGGATCATTTTACAAAAAGGATTTGTGTCTTACCCCTTCAACATAAGACATTTTTTCAAGCACTGTACACAACATACATACAATCTGCACACGATCACACGATTTATCAACTCAGTCAATACTCATCCAGCAAATCGCATCGTGTTGCGGCTCCCATCCAGCAGATTAAGGCGAATTGAGTGACCGATTGCATGGTGTATCCCCAGAATCTATGTCAATAAAGCTATGTTGTGTTTGTTTCATACATACATGCATACGCGCACTACACATTCGTGTTCTGTAGATGTAACTCAAACATTTTGTATGACTGTATAATCGCAGCCGACGATGAAGATAAGAACTTTAGCCAATAGGCATAGTTATTGTAGGTATCGTGGTTGTGCTTTGTCCATGGGAATTTATTCGACCAAATAATAGTTTATCAATTTGGCATCCCACCTCATCCGTTAGTTTGGGGTTTTTTGCATGACCGTTAACGTGGTCAAAACAAAGATTTTATGTTTTTTTATATGTATGATAAAAATGTTTTTTTTAATTAATTTAAACAGCTTTTCTAGGCAGCTCAAGTAAGTAAGATACGAAAGAAAGCAAAACATATTATGTCAGCTGCTTTACTTTAGGAGCACTAACTATTTCCATATTCCTAAATAACTGTCTCAATTTCTTCAAAAAATACTTAGGTCCATATAATTATAGCTAGTGTGCCTGTTGCACGTCTTTGAAACTAAAAAAATCTGTTATTTATTTTCAAAGATGTGTATATTTCTTTTTAGGATGCAAGAACGTTGGGATACCTTTTTCTGCTGACTTATCGTAACAAACTTATCCCAGATTGTTCCAATGTTTAATATTTTGTTGTTCGTTATACAGCATTTTTTTTAGTATTCCAAAGGTGCTTAGGTACATTATCTACTTCAAAGATGACTTATATCTCATCTTGAACTTTCCGTTTTATATATAGCTTCAACTTCCTAATAAAAAAGTAATAGGCAATATTTAAGTATTTTCTTTATGACGACGTTCTTTTTATCTTTTCCGTTAATTTCATTTTATATTCAGCTACAAAATGTAATTTTCTTACGCAAACGTCGTTGACGTTTGAATAGGTAAAAATTGAGGTTGAAAGGTTGTTTATTATATATTCATTATCAATGGGATCGTTCACTTTCAATGTATAGAGATAAATAGAGATGAGAAATAGGTAATATTTTCCAATGAATACCAGTGACAAATTTACAAATTGTGACGGCTGCGTCTCCAATAAAACCGAACTGGATACGTACGTCGAGTGCGATTCGTTTTTCATTTTTCACATAATGACGGCTCCTTCGGGCACAAAGCCCGTTTTATAGCTATCACAATGGTATTGTGCTCTTTCATCAGCGAGACTTTTATGGTCGTCGCGTCAGCTGCCTGTGGCCCACCAAAATTGAGACAGTAAATACTTTCTGCCAATCACCCATTCGGCTTCCGTTTTTATTTAGCTACAATTTGCAAACGATCAACTTTTCAAATAGAAGCAGTAAAATGACTGGGGCTTTGATTATCATCGTCACGGTACGTTGTGCTCTTCGAAACAGTAAACAGTGCTAAAATAACAGATTCAAACATTGGCTTAGTGCCACCGCCGTTTTGAACTTTGTACTATTCAGGATATTCATCATGTTTAGCTACTTTCAGTTGTTTGTGCTTCTATTTCTATCTTTTGGCAGCACGTATTGATAGAAATGCAATATGAAAATTACCTTGGTCGTGAATTACTTATTTCACCTTGCTATACTAATATTCAATGTGTGTTCTGTTTGATTGTTTGATTGTAATTAGCGCCAGCGTGATCCGCAAATGTTGGCGTTATCATAGCAAATATCAAATTTACGCCTACTAATATAAACGCTGAATATTATATTACATGTCATGACAAAGTGGCAAAGGCTTAGTAAGGTATGTACGTGGTTAGGTATGGCAACCAACCTGAGATGGGATAAGTTACTCAGGTAACTAAATGCCATGCAAGTTAAGCAGAAACCGCAGGGGACCTTGCGTATTGTTTCATTATTGTTACCAGACATTAAATCTGCATATGGATTATGTTTTACGAAGCGTTTAAACAAATAAATGTGTAAAACGAAAATAATTTCAAAGGTGGTAGGACTTTGTTTCAAAGCAAAGCAAAGTTCGTCTAGATAGGTACCACCGCTTTGCCAGTTATTCTGCCGTAGCAGTAGTGTGCAAGTGCAGTAGTGTGCAAGCACTACTGTGTTCCGGTTTGAAGGGCACTGTAGCTAGTGAAATTACTAGGCAATTGAGACTTTATGATCTGATCTCACAGTCGAGTAATCTTATTACCAGACTGTGCTGATGTCTCAGGATGATGTGCGCAGTGCAGTGTCGCTTGAAACTCTATGTTTCAGGGTTCCGAGTGACACTGTTCTGTTATGGGCGGCCGTGGCGCTTACATCAGGTGAACGACTAGCTCGTCACATCATTCAGTAACATAAAAAAAAGGTGAACTGGATTTTTTGACTTTGTGTAAGTTTGATAATGAGTAACTACAATCTTAGTAGGTTCGTTTTATCCATAGGTCTCCTGACTGACTGGCGGCACAGAATAAATAATAGAGGTAGTAGTCACATAGTAATAGTAGCAAGTTTAGACTACTGATGCTAATCAAAGCAATGTAGGTACCTACGAACATAAATGGTCTTTTTTTACGATTCAGAGATGTAAGTATATACCTACAAAGAAAGGAAAGGCTCCAAAATAGTGCATAATACATGTGTACATAAAACCACACGTGGGTGAAACCGCATGGAATCGCTAAATTATTGTAGTTAATAATAATAATAATAATATGTGTGGACATCTCACACAACGCCAGCTAACCCCTAAGCAAACTAAGCAAAGCTTGTGCTATGGGAACCAGATAACTGATACAATACTTAGATACTTTTTTATTTGTAAATACATACATAGAATACAATATGACACCCAGACACAGAACAAACACCTATGTTCATCACACAAATGTTTGTCCTGAGTGGGAATCGAACCCACAACCCACAGTTCAGAAGGCAGGGCTACTTCCAACTGAGCTATCAGGCCAGTCGAAATGTAGTATTATCTTTAATTATGTAAATAACTTTCTGACAATATGGTTATTAGTTACCGTACAACTAAAGAAACACTGCGGAATACTGATATTGAAAAGATGCTTAATGGAGTTTGTTGAAATGCTCCTCATTTATGGAGGAACCACTAAACGTTATATCTGTATACGTAAACAACATACCTAAGTCATTGAATAAACAAACATTCGACCAATATCGGAGCCGGTCTTCAGATGGTTTCTGTTAAATAAACTTATTGCTTAAAGGAAACTAATGGAGTGGAAGATGAGAGGCCTGGAACAACAATTGTCAATTTGGTGGAAAATACCGCGCAAATTTTATTGTTGTCCCATTTATTTGATCATTTGGTGATAGTATCTATAACAATCGATTATATAAATCTGGGAAATGATTATATTACTACCTGTAATAATTTTATTTTTCCGTCTATTGTTTTATCCTTAGTGTCTATTGACATTTTATAATTGGTTTTGTTTAAAATCTGCTTTATTATTACCAAATTAATTACATTTCATTAACACGTATATTAAAACAATTAGCTCTATTATCCTCTTATCACATCACACTAATATTATAAAGGCGAAAGTTTGTATGTGTGTATGTTTGTTACTCTTTCACGCTCAAACGGCTAAATGGATTTAAATGAAATTCGGTACCAAGATAGCTTATACGCTGGATTAACACATAGGCTACATTTTATTCCGGGAAAGTGAAACGTCCTTATGAGATAAGCTAATAATTAAAATACTTTTTAATCGCGGGTGAAACTGCGGGGCGCAGCTAGTTGTTTATATAAATACCTACTCTGTATCTTTTAGACAGTCATTATGGTATTTTAATTCAAGTATGCTTGGCCTATTAGGATTTGTCAGCCTATATGCCATTTATATACCTAACCATTTTATGTTTTTTTTTTCTTGTTTGATAGGCTTACGTTTGACCACTATCGCATGTGATGAAAAGTGACGACGCAGTCTAGGATGTAACACGCTTGTCTAGAAGATACCTACCTGTTCACTCTCGATTTGAAGGCTCCAAGGTTGTAGTTTTCGGGAAATACGGACGCCGGTAAAGCGTTCCACTCTTTGGCTGTTCGCATGATAAACGTGGAGACAAACCGCTTTGATTGCACATTTGGGATATTAACCATGTAACGGTGATGTTTTTCGTACATCTGGATGTCCGATGGTGGAAAGGTGATGGCAGGGTCAGGTTATGCAAGACCGATAAACTGGCAACTTTGCGTCTATGGTCGATGATTAAAATTTTTTAACAATACTTGTTGTTACCTTAGCTACAACAGAGCACTTGTTTTTAATTTAATAACATAATGATAGTCTTTGATGTCTACATTATATGACTCTATGTAGGTATATATAGGTACGTAAGACCAATAAGCAACCATTGTTATTTAATGTCTAGTTAAATTTGCTCAACTGTCAGACATAATTCTTCCAAATGCGCAGTACTGTCACGAGCCTCGTGATTCATGGTTTTATAGGAACATAACAAATATTCTTTCCTTAATCTTGACGATGGGTGGCGTGATATTCGTACATTTTTTTTGTGATTTCTTATCACTTTATCAGATTAAATTGATGAGATAATAATTTGAGACAACAAAAACAAAACAGGTACTCCTTTATAGTAAGGGCCACGTGCATTCTTTACTGTAGAACGTAACAAACCAGTTTTTTGTATTTATAAATAAAATTAGTAACGCAGTCGACGAAGAGTCAGCGTTCTTAACTGTTGTTAAGATCGTACGATTCAATCTATCATTAACATACTAGTTTGCTCAACCTTCACATTGTAGTATTGAACCAGCTCTACAACAATCACAATCTGTAGATCTATTTCATGCGCTTCCTTTAATGGAAAAATATTAAAAGCAACAATAGTAAACAATGCAAATGTTTTAAGACTAAATGAGGTACTCACTCTCAGAAACAGGAGTAAATGTACTGTTGGACGCCAGAACTCCAAAAGTCTTAATGTTTATAACACTAAGAATCAACAACCACCACATATTGGCACAAAATTTGGGGGCTGCCCAGCGACAGCCCACCAAAAGGAACATTCGTCCTGGAAACTTTCGATTTTAAGCAAAAACACTGTTGGGCAACACTATGGTATCAAATCCTGAGGCGTGGAATATTACGTCACGTTCACTACACTGTTAATCGAGTTTGGGGTTGGTGTCACTGTTATTAATGTGTCGAAGGACGTATTTTGGTGATTGGTTGTTTTGCGATGAACGTTTTGAGGTTATGTTTTATGTGCCACTGGTGCGAGCGCGACGGAGAAATGTCGAAGGCGAGAGCGGCTTGAGCGGGCTCCAGCCTAGACAGGTGTGTCAGTTGGTGTGGCCGCTAGATGGCGGCGACGGCGCGCGTGACGTCAGCAAGCAGTTGGCACCCGCGACCGAGCTGTGGCGCTGCGCTGCTGATTCTACGGAAGATTTTTCCAACGCATCACGCGAGTGACATGCGATTAGGGTTCGCTCATAATATAATAACCCCGTAAAGTAATTATAATTAGGCAATTCAATTACTAAAAACATTAGGAACTTCTTACTTGCTTACTATTTGTAATTATGCAACAGCAAAAAACCGTGTTTCAGTTAATTTTTTGCAAGTTTGCTTTTAATAATAGAAAAAAATAAAGCTTCTTTAATAGATTCAATATTTGAATTGGGGGAATCTAGGAAATACGTATAAATTGTGATATTGAATAGGCCTTATTCACATTTATTATCACATTTTGAGTTCCGAAACCTTCGCAAATGGGCTACATGCAAAGAACTGTCAATAATAAGTTAAGTTAGATCAAATAATACTAATTAATGCTGTAAAACTTGGGATTTCTCTATGATGGCTAAAGATGATCAATCCATTGTGATCTCACCCTAATGCTCAAACAGGAATGCGCGCGCATCTTAACACCCGAACAGCGTGCCACAGACTACATAGTAGTAAACAAAACTGTGAAGACAGATTCATAGTAACTGTGTGTTAATCTGTGAAGCTGGGAGTCGGGGGCGTGGCTGTCTCGTTACGCACCGACACTACGCAACGCGGAGATAAGACACTCGCAGCCGGCCAATTCAAAACAGCCCCATAAACAGACTTCAATGGAACTACAACTGATATACCCAACTTGTCTGCGTTATATCCCAAGCGGTGTAATATCAAGGACCCTCTAAAATTAACCGGTAAGATTTGCAACAAAGCGGGAGCATAAAATAAATACCAAATAACACTCCGCGGGAGCTAACCTCGATTTGAAATAAAATAAATATACTGTTCAATCTTCGAAAAACGGGACAAAGGAGATTTGGTCAGATAGACAATAATAACATTCATTGGGTTCGCGTTCATTGAACAATTGGCAATCTTTGCGTTGCAAAGTTCGCCTAGGTAGGTACCACCGCTTTGCCAGTTATTCTGCCGCCAAGCAGTAGTGCGCAGCACTACTGTGTTCCGGTTTGAAGGGCACTGTAGCTAGTGAAATTACTGGGCAAATGAGACTTTATGACCTAATCTCACAGTTTTGTAATCTTATTACCAGACTGTGCTGTCTCAGAATGACGTGCGCAGTGCAGTGTCACGCGAAACTATAATTTAGTGTTTCAAGTGTCACTGCAACTGATATGGGCAGTCGTGTCGCTTAACACCAGGCGAGCGGCTTGCTCGTCATGTCATTTCGTAACATAAAAAAAAAATCTTGCGTAAAAATATGCGATTGATATTGCAGTGATTAGTACTGTAGGAAACTTCTTGAAGTACGACAATGAGTATACTCATTGTATTTTATTTATTTAATAGATCTGAACTTTAGAAAATACAAAAGTAAGGTACCTACGTAGTCTACTTTCAAGAATTGAAATGATATAATTGTCATAATTGTACATTGTCGTAGTCATAGAAATATAATCCTCATAGATCGTAGTGATCAAATTTTACCCTAGTCGTTGAAAGTAATCCGAAACCGGGTGGTTCTGAATTACAACTTATTTTCCATAGCTCGTGTATTTTTGAATTTCAATGTTTAATAACGGTGGATTAATATCAGTTAAGTGTTCGTAAACGTGCACGCTTGGCAAATTAAATTTTAAGTTTTTTAAATCATGCCTTTTCGTTTTCTCTTCAAGGCTTCTTAGACCTTTCGAACTATGTACCTAAATAGGGCGAAGGGCGATTGGGCCGCTGCTGTGTTCATAGCCTTCAATATAACATGTACCATTTTACTAAGGCATTTTGACTTTGACAAAATATGACTTTAACATGGCTAACCGTACAAATTTTTCCTCCCTTGACTTGGTAGAATTATCGCTAAAAAGCGATAGAAAAACCACATAATTCGCCCTATTTCCGATGATAAGTCTATGACAAAGACATTAAACGAAGAAGTATACAGTAGTACGAGTACATCCATGGACTCGTCATTACGTGAGGTATTATTTTTTTGGTTAATGATGCATCGGCATCAATACAATTAGCAAACTCTAATCACGGTGACTTGACTAGACTATGACTTAGCTTGATGACTTAGACTGTGACTTGACTTGACTTTTGACTTAACTTGAGAAATTATCTAATACTTGACACTGGCTAAATCCAAAAAAGCGGGAAAACGAAAAAGATCGCCTCGCTGCATTATATTATTTTCCAAAACTTGTGCTATTTTCAGTGATAGTGCATAAAATTGGTGGCATTTGATTTGTTAAGTGCTGAATTGCAGGCTTGAGAGTGGGAAAGTGGTATATGGTATATAGGATGGTAAAACGATTATTTTCGTGTTGTTTCCAAAACTCCATGGAAGCCTCTGGTAAAGTTGCCACCATTTTACTAGGAGTATGACTTGATATGATAGACTAGACTTCGACTTAACTTGATGACTTGGACTGTGACTTGACTTGACACATTATATAATATTAATTAACAAGAAAAGTTATCAATCACTTGCCACTGGCTAAATACACAAAAGTGTGGAGCCAAAACAAAACAAAAAAATAGAATGAAACCGTAAAATATAACAACGTATTTCATTTAAATTCACTGAAACCATCGAGTACGTAATTTCACGTACACATATCATCCCTGCTTATATCATATAACTAAACTAAGCCTTGACCTAATTAATTATTGCGATAAAGCATGAAATTGCTTTTATCGGAAATAATTTCAATCACGCACAACGGACGCTTTATCATAATTGTAAAAAAAATGTTATCAGAACTATAAATTGCTGTAGACAAGTAGATGCTGCATACTTTGATTTTAAAAAAGCTTTCGACCGCGTACATAATGATGTGCTCTTGAGGAAGTTCTCTGAAATGGGTTTCTCGCCTAATTTGTTAAAATTATTTTCTGATTATTTTTCCAATAGAGTTCAATATGTTTATTACCATGGTTACAGATCTGATCCATATGTCACTTTATCTGGTGTAAGCCAAGGCAGCACGTTAGGCCCAACCCAGTTCTTGATCATGATCAATGACCTGCCGAGTGTTGTGGGGACGGCTAGATGCCTTATGTTCGCGGACGACCTTAAGTTGTTCTTGGCTGTTGACGACTTAGAAGACTGTGAGGCGCTTCAGCGCGATATAGATGGTGTTGTTTCGTGGAGTGAAAATAACAAGTTAGAATTTAACGCAACTAAGTGTAAAACCATCACTTTCACCAGATCCCGCTCGCCGCATGTTTACAATTACAGTCTATCTGGAATTGCGCTGGAGCGCGTCACGGAGATACGGGACTTAGGTCTCACTCTTGACGTGGGACTCACTTTTAATCCGCATATCACTGAACTGTGCAAGCGAGCTAATAAATCTTTAGGATTTGTAATGAGACAGACGGCTCGATTTACAGACAGACAAGCCATTCTATCTCTTTTTTACGCATTTGTCCGCAGCAAATTAGAATTTAATGCGATAATATGGGACCCACACGAAGCTAAATATACAGTTATGTTAGAGAGAATACAAAAAAAATTCGCTCGGCATCTGTACAAAAAAATGCATGGGTACTATCCATTTCTATATCCGTCGTTATTTGTAAATGGTATGGTGGGAATTGACACGTTGGAGCTTCGGCGAAAATGCGCGCTCATATTACACTATTACCTACTATTAAATAATAAAATCGATAACCCCACTGCATTGTCCCTGTGCTCCCTATTCGTTCCCGACAACTACCTCCGGGCGCGCGCGCACCGCCTGCTGGCGCCGGCCGCCGCGCGCACCAACACCGCTCACAACGCCCCCACGCCGCACGCACTCACTATGCTCAACGACTTGGTTGCACACCAGCCAGAGTTGGACATTTTTTTTACTAATAGGCAATTGTTCATTAATATGTGTATCAAATATTTAAGTATCTAGTAATGTTAAGTCACTAATGTTGTTATTTATTAGGCGTTCAAATAACGAATTTCAAATTTATATAAGTACCTATATATACTATGTGTCCAACCCGGTATTATGACCCTAAAGCGTTTGGTTTGTACTGTAAGCTTTTTGTGTACCTAAATAAATAAATAAATAAATAAATAAATAAATTATATCGTATTGGCCTACCGTATACCATCTATTTACCATAAATATATATTTACATATAAATATATATATAAATATATATTTATATATATTTACCATCTCTTTTGCATAAATCACCAAATAGGTACAGAACTATCGCTAGTAAATTATTTTCTTGCTCATGTAGTAATCGGCAGAAAGGAATAAAGGTTTTTGAAGCAAAACTTCACGCACGCTTAACTTGTGGAGTAAGCTTAGCGAAGCGAACGGAAGTTGATTCACGTAGATCTCCATTGCCAACATAACACAGCAAAAAGTGTATTTTTATGTTGGTATATCCGATAACATGACAATTTACAATTTTCAAGATGGCGACATTACCATTAAACAAAGCAAAAACAAAGTTATACCCGTCGATAGATGGAGCTAAACTAAAGAAGATTTATTTCAGTCGCGTCTAAGTGGTCTAAAGCGCACTCGTTTTTATTTATTTTACTGTATACCAGTTATTGTTTTGTATAATCCCATCAATCGTATTTCGCACGCATCTCAAAAAATTTGTTAATATAAAATTCCCCCGCATCCTTTACAGCGCAAGGCGCACCGTTTTTATTTTCATGAAAGATACCTAGAAAAGCACCTACCGTTGCGTGACCGTCACGGTAGGACCTACGTCATCACGATCCCTACCCCTACTAATCCCTTTTCTATATATATAAAATTGAAACAGGTGTATCTGTCCGTTTGTTTGTAAACATTTCTGAACCGATTTGGAGTAAAATTTGCTTACACTATTGTGAATATCATGTGGTTAATATAGGTACTTTATCGCGTAAAATTTATAGTTCCCATGGGAAAATAGGTGAATTGTAGGCGAAATCTCAATCGCAAAATAATGATAGGCGTGTTATGTCGGATATGATAGCGCTTGGCCACATGCAATGATAATGAAGGGATGAGATCAAAAAGAGTTTAACTGATTTTTTTCACAAAATGACTTATGGGTATAGTTGGATTCAGCGTGAAATCATCATTTTTTTTTCATGTTACAAAATGACATGACGAGCTAGTCGCTTGCCTGATGTTTAGCAACACGACTGCCCATATCAGTTACAGTGGCACTTGAAACTAAAGTATAGCTTCGCGTGACACTGCACTGCGCACGCTATTCTGAGACATCAGCGCAGTCTATAGACTGCGTGTGTTATTGCTATAGCAATCTTATTAGATTACTACACTGTGAGATTAGGTCATAAAGTCTGTCATTTTCCCAGTAATTTCACTAGCTACAGTGCCCTTCAAACCGGAACACAGCAGTGCTTGCGCACTACTGCTTGGCGGCAGAATAGCTGGCAAAGCGGTGGTACCTACCTAGACGAACTTTGCAGAAAAGTCCAACCACCTAGTACCTATTACCTAGTACCTATTATTTACAATAATACATTCTCAAAATACAGATATGATGCTTAAATGTCGAGATTTGCAGTCTAAAAACGGTTTATCTGACACATCAATACAATTTGCTTAGCATTAAAACATTATTATATTTATTATATTATATTATATTTTTACAGTAATTGTACGAATTAGTACTGTATTTTTTATATGTATTTTGTATTTTAAAAATAATTAGTACATTTTCAAGCAACTGAAACTTACATAAACCTTTACTAATACACACTCCACATTAAAATGAGGCCGTTGAAGTTTAAAGTCAATTTTCTCGAAACTATCAATTTGACAGTTAAACCCTTTTTATTCTCACCCCTTGAATTATAATTAATGATTAATGACAAAATGTGAGAACGGCGGCGGCGTAGGTTTTCATGTTGCTGAATGCTAAAGAGAACTTTTCGCGTGTGTCTACATGGAAACGAAGCCCACCCAGTGACCGCTGTGAAGAGCGATAAAGATTAGATGATAAATTAAACAAAAAATAAAGTCAGTACGAGGTGCAGGTGCGAGAAGGATTCAAATTTCAAATCAAGTTAGCGTGTGACGTCACGTAACAAACTATGTCACATGCTCATTGGTTCATAATTTTTTAATTCATTGGCTGTATCGTACAGCCAACATCTAAATACAAATTTACCACAGTGAGGTGTTGGCATGACTGACGTAGAGTTGCCCGCTTATAGCGTTGATTTGTCATTTTCAGTCTGAAAACTATAGTGAGTACGACAAATTTTGTAAGATAAATATCGGCTAAACTCACGTCAATTAAAAAGTCGAAATTGATACGTACAAAAATTCGATGTCCTTTTGGGAACCAGTTACTAACGCAAGCCACGGCGGCTTTCGCGAGCGTCTGCACGTAACTCAGCACGTGGCTCCCAGAAGAAGGACATCGAATATGTCTGAAACCTCGTCAGAGCAATTTCAACTTTTTATTTGACGTGAGTTTAGCCGTTATTTATCTTTCAAAATATATCATTTGTTTATTGTTTCTGTGCCTTTCTAGTCCAATCTACTATCAATTTTCGCTATATAAACTAAATAGCTATTGAATATCTTACATATATAAGATTGTGAAAATCTGAATTAGAGAGAAGTAAACGTCGTCTCTACCTCTAGAAGCGTCGACCGCACCGTCCCCTTTGACGTCATTTACTTCTATATACACGTCATGATTCTGCGAACATTTCCTGCGATTTCAGTAATTGTGGTAGCTCCTGATAATTGTAGCCCCTGAGGTACAGTCAGAAACAAATTATTTTTTTTATATAATGCTATTATTTAATTCATTACCTTTAAACTTTTAGGTACACATTTAAAGCAGGTACTTTTGCATTTATAAGTAGAAAATGTCAAAGTCAAAAGATTTATTGCAAATAGGCTAATTTTAGCACTTTTACAAGAAATTTATTTTTTTTAATATTGTGCGGTTTTTAATAACCTTTTTCTTGTAAAAGTGCTAAAATTAGCCTATTTGCAATAAATCTTTTGACTTTGACATTTTCTACTTATAAATGCAAAAGTACCTGCCTCTCTGCCGCCTTAACAAACTTTTTCACGCATAAACAGATAAAGCGATAATGAATACATCTACTTTGAACCCATACTTTGTACTGTACCCCTTTGTACTGTGCCATCATTTGACTAATACGTCTCATAATAATGAATGATTTCGGTGCACAAATACTTGTCCTGCTGCGGGAATCAAACCCACCGCCTCCGAGCTATGAGCCGACCTGCTCAAACACCACACCACAGAGGCTGTCAATAATTTTATCATTAGTAATCGAAATTACTTATATTAGACATATGTTTGCTGATTGCCAAATGCCGTATCGACGCTGCGACGGCGTAGAACCATTCGGGCTCTTGCCGTCGGGTAAACATCATCTCATCCTCAGCCTATAGACGTCCAGCTGAATATATATATGCCTGTCCTAGAAAGACATAGTCATGGTTGTTTAAAACAATACTATGAGGGCTGGCGTAATGTTAGCCTCAAACGTAAACTCTTTGAATGTCTTGGTTTAATTATGGCAATAAAATTATGTAGTCGATTATACAAAATCAAATCACGCACGTGCTGAGGCAGCGCTGATTGTTCCCTGTCTTTAACTCCATTCGCAATTACCAGTATCACTAAAATGTATTAGTAAAATGTATTGGTAAATTGCCTTGAAAACGGCAAATATATATATATATATTTAAAATGAGATCTTTACAGGATAATCTCGAATTTTCTCAAATTTGTTACCTACCAAAAAAATTAATATTGCCAATTTAAAATAATTAATTTAATTAATATTATAATTTTAATTTAATTATATTATATTAGAATATATATATATATATATATATATATATATATATATATATATATTATATTCTAATATAATATATATTATATTCATCCTTTCTCAAGTTATTTTAAAAAAACATACTGATGCTAAATGATAATCGACGTATGAAGCCTAATGTGTGCCAATGACTGCCATAAATAAAATGATTTCAAACAAAGCAAAGCAGTTGAACTTTTTTTCCTCTAGCTTTTAGCTAATATTCTCTATTATCTGACGCACCAAAAACAACAAAAAATATGTTTACAAAATAACTTAATAAATAAAAACTTGTGGTAAAAATTTGAAATGCTTTCAAGTAATATATATATAATATAATAAATAAATAATATGTACTTCGGTACTAATTAATGACTATGCAATACAGCAAATCTTTCGTTATAATCATGGACTTATTAATGGTCCAGCACTGAAATTGAAATATTTTGTTGATTTTACTAAATTATAATAAAAGTAGGTACAAAATTTTTAACTCAACCAATTTTCATTCATGGTATTGCCTGCAAGTAGTTATATATAGTAAGTAGTGTACCCAATTTAGCCACTGTATGGGTCTTCGTCATAAATATAACCGCAGCTTAACTGCTTAACTGGCTAAATAAGATTTTATGCATGTCTGCTCTTCTATTGAACCTGACATTTAGGACCTACCTAGTAAAATACTTAGGTGTCATACCAAAACCCTGCTTTTTGTGATCTTCATGGTAAATAGCCGAATGGTAGTAACTAAGCCTTGTGACGGCCAACGCACGTATATCATGCACGCACAATTACCCTGTCTCGAAACGACAACTTGTGGCCTCTATTCAACTAAATGCAATGTTTCAACTAATCTCCCTTCGGATTGCGGTATGGAGATTAGTTTGTTATCCAATGATTAATAATACAGTTTACAATAGTCCGATCCGTCAGGGTATTTATAAAAGCAGTATTCATATTGCAGGTGCATTTCGTTGAGTGTGCGTAATATTATCTGAATTGTTATTAGGCTGTATGCAAAATTTCATCCAAACATTTTGACCCATTGACAATATCTGTCTAATAATTTCAAGAGTGTATACAATATAAATGGTATTAGCAACAAAAGTCTTTGAATTATTTTGATGAACCCCGTTTCGATGTCACCCAAACTGAAAAACAAGAAATCGCAAAGTTACCCTTACTTAACAGGGACTAGTCTCATAGCCAAGTTGGTACTTAAGAGAACTTGTTTCTCTCAAAAGATTAGCACAGATAAACTGCCTGAGTAAGGAGATTTGCTGAATTTTCATATTTCTTTTCAACTTTGCGACGACATTATGTTTGCCCTCGAAGGTATTGCGAAGTTCTTTATTAAGTCCTGCGTAAATAAGTAGGATCAAAAACGTTGTGACCCTCGTATGATTTCCAGCTGATTCAACCTTAAAGAGGAATATTTGAAAGCGTTGAACGTGTGACTCCTTCTTTTGATACTCATTTCTTTTACACATGAGCGGGTATTCTTTTGCAAAGTACATGTAGGGACGGAATAAATAAATGTAGTAGGTAATACTATCGGTAAGGTTTTGTATTGTGTCGTGTGTTCCTGAAGTTTCCTTTTAATGACAATATATAGACAAATATACAAATATATACATATATATTTAAAGAAATAATAGAAAGAAATTATAGAAATAGATTTGAGATAGCTAGGTTTGAAATCGCTCGATGCGATAAGGCCGCCTGTTGTGCTATCTCTATTGTTGTACTTTAGTATTCAGTTAATCATTTCTGTAAATTATTGTGTTGTATTGTTTTGTGTGGTGTTTTATTGTGTTGTGTTATTGTATTGTGTTGTACTGTGTTGTGCTGTGCTGTGTTGTGTTGTATTTTATTGTATTTATGCTTTTACACGGGAAACCTTGAGGCGGAGCTAGTTTACTTATGTCATTTTTACCCTACTACTAAATGTTTTATATAGTACTGCTACAACATATCAAACCAGGACATTTTAATCGTTTATACTGTTTTTTCTGGACTATGGTTGGATTTTTTCACGTGGGCTACTTTTTCATGGGTAAATTGATCGGTAAAATAAGTTAATACAGCTCTCGGTTTCTAGCCAATAAATAAATTTCGTGACCATAAATGCTACAATGTTATTTTAAATTATCGAAGTAACTTCTCCCTCAGCAGCGACCAACCGGTGGACCGTTGAAATTAAATTCCGATATTTGTTGGCTTCGTACGCGACCCGTCATAATCAATAGTAGAAATAAGTCCAGGGTTCACGCTTTCAAACTTAGAAACTGCTGCCCGCTGTATTTACTTTTCTGACTATCTATACATATAAAATACAAAGTCCTAACTGACTGACTTATATATCACCGCATAGTCTAAACCGCTGGTTCTAGAGATTTTAAATTTGGAGAGTGTGTTTTTTGTAAAGTTTAGGTATCCACTAAGAAAGGGTTCTTCGAAATTCCACCTCTAAAAGGGTAAAATGGGTACAACCGACATAAACATATGATACTTTTTACCCCGGAAAATTTAGAGTTTCACCAGAAATTTGACTAGGTTTGTTAATCACATTTACAATTGAAAATTAGGTACAGTTGTTAGCTTTAAAGCTATAGACAAGATAATATTAATTAAAGATGTATTCCCTAAAATATATAAGTCTTTTACGAGAACAAAATAAAGTTAAAAGTCACTGTCAGTAAAACTAAATACAAGAGTTAAGTGTACAAGAATGCGCAATTTTCACGTTCAGAAGCAGTAAGTGTGGGACGTGCAGCACAAAAGCTCAACGTGCATTAAATACGGCAGTTCCGCGGCGCTGAGCACACCAAATTCGCCTATTACCACAACGGTGCCTCCGAGCAATAAAAAGAACTTTATTCTCCCGATCTTTGGACCATAAAAGAGTAAGCATCGCCCACTATGTAATTCCTTTTTACGCTCATTCATGTGACGTTCACGGAAAAGCAAATTCGTGTCCGTTTGAGAGCAGACTGCGTAAAATTTAAATTGGTTCGTGTATCCGCGTCCCAAAATTGTGACTGGATTATGATGTCTAGCCGAGTCTAACAAATTTAGCGCTGTTACATATTTTCTGTCCAATTTTAGCTGTGACTGTATATATTGGATCACGTTGTCACTAATTTAAAAATAGTTTGCTTTGAATTGCATTCGGATGGAATGGAACTGAATTTATATATTGCTAGCTGTGCCCCGCGGTTTAACCCGCATCGTTAAAATGTTCTAATTTTCCGCTCAATTTTCGTAATTTTTTCTTTAATAAGAACCTTCTATTGATAATAATAAACATAACAAAAAAAAGATTGGCGAAAATGTTCCATCCGTTCAATTGTGATGCGATGACCAAAAGATGCGATGAGAATGAAATTTTGGTCTTCATTGATCAGTTTCGCATCGCTAATTGTACAGGGAAAAATTGCATCAAAATTGTATTTTTTTTAAAGTAAATATCTTTATTTTTACAGAAGAATAAACAGACTGGTTAGAGGGCTCTACCTCCGCCGGCGTCGTTCGCTCCCTCTTCAAGATTAATTTCCGCCCTACGTGGTTATAATAAGCTTCCATTCTGACTTTAAATGCCTCTTAAAATTATTTTTCCGGTGCTACTTGTCGTAACAAGTCTTTTAAAACTTTATATAATTCCGTGCCTGTTATTTATGAAAGCGGCTTTTTGTACATTAGTTTTATACTTTATTCGTCATTTCTCGAGAAATAAAGTTGTTATTACATCGAAAAATGGCGTGGATGTTTGTGCCGTGGATCTTTTATTAAGTATAAAAGTTGCCAAGTTCCGGGTGGCATACCGATGAGGCCAATCACATAACTCCGGGACGGAGAGGGGCTCTCTTTTGAAGTGTTTCCTAGCAATGTGGGCCACATGCAAATTGATTGAGCACGGGTTGAACCATTTCTTATTGCCCTAGAATGGATTTTTAGGTAAACTTTAGAAATTATAAGATGTCTTCCCTTCTTACTTTCCCTATAACTCAGTTGGCAGCCTTGCTGTCTGATCTGCAGATTATAGTTGCGATTCCCACACAGGACAAACATTTTGTGTCTAGGTGTTATATTGAATTATATGTATGTATTTACTAACAAAAAAATATCCAAGTATTTTATCAGTTATCTGGTTCACACAATACAAGATTCGCTTAGTTTGGGGTTAGATGGTGCTGTATGAAATATCCACACACATTTATTATTATTTAGTATTATAATAACTCCTCTTCTGTTAAAACGTTATACGACCTGTTAATAAATGACGTAGTATCGGTACGTAACGTTAGGTACACGATCTCTTGCGGTGCTTTTGAGACTTTGAAACCATGAAGGATGCGTCTATGAAATTCGCACATGATTTATAAAAAAGCAACTATATCAAAATCAATGTTATCATTAAAACGAAAACAACTTTTCTGCTCATATAACTTAAGGTAATCGATAGTTACAGGTTCCTTAATTAAATTATTCTATTGATAAGTGCAGATATTTTTCATCAATAAACAGCTTCTCATTGATTGTACTATCCCCCGCCTTGCAATTTTCTAGTTAAATATTACAACGAATCGGAAACTTTCTCGGTTAGTTCAAGATAAGTATAAAGTAACTACAGCGCAGTTCTTTGTGGGCATTCATTAATACCTTTCAGTTTTTGCTGAATACAAATTAAGTTATAATAGATTTATCATAATGATTGAATACTTACTTATTGTGTTTAATTTCAGTATTATAAGCTATATATTATAAACATTTTAGGATTTACATATCCATACAGATAAAGTCAAAGTCCTGACTGACTGACTGACTTATATATCAACGCACAGCCTAAACCACTGGTCCTAGAGACTTAAAATCTAGAGGGTGTGCTCTTTGTAAAATGTAGGTATCGACTTAGAAAGGGTTTTTCGTAATTCCCTCCCTAAGAGGGTGAAATTGGTGATTGAATAATCTATGAAAAATTTCTCCCTTCGTTTCCTTTTTTCCGGTTTCAACCGCGGACAGAAGCTAGTTTAGTAATTTAAACAAAGCATTATCTAGGAATGGTATGATGGTATGTACCTGTAGGTACAGGTACGTATAATCTTGTATTACTACACTTTACCTATAACACTAAACAAAACACTAAATTCTTATTAATAATATTCTCTTAAGTATAATTTGTAATCTTTGACCGGGCCATATAGTTTACATTAATGAGGTAATTTTGAAAACATTTCGCTGGTATTGTAAAAGTAGAACTGAAAACATATTTATGCAAACGAATAAATTAATATAGAATTTATCTGGGATCGTAACCTTGTTTGTTTTCTTCTGAAATATGAGCCAAAAAAATAAATTATGTAGAAGTTTTCCTGGTCGTTAGAATTTTATTTTCAACTGACCAAATATATGAACTACTTCACTTTAAATTGGAAATTGTTTATGACATAAAGAACACAGTATTCAACTCGGGGTAACAGCTACACGTGGATCTATTTTTAATATTGACAATTTTTATCAGATAGGTACTAACCTTGTCTGAAATATTATTATGATGATTTTACGTACTTTCCTACTGCTTATATTATATACTGTTATAATGTTCATTTTTATTCACTCTCGTTGTAAGCATTTCTGTAGGAATAGATTTAAGGTGTACGGAAATTACAAACTACTTTGGCTTTAATACAAAACAATTTTATTTTTACACAAGCTTCTGCCCGCAGCTTCGCCCGCGGCGTGGCCTATGGGAAAATAATTCAACCACCCATTTCACCTTCTTAAGGGTGGAATTTCGAAAAATCCTTTCTTAGCGGATGCTTACGTCTTAACATCTACCTGCATGCCTAATTTCAGCCCGATCCGTTTAGTGGTTTGGGCTGTGCGTTGATAGATCACTATATCAGTCAGTCAGTCACCTTTGAGTTACATTTTACATATTTTTTGCATACCATAAAACCTTAATCTAAAGTGACCGGTTTTGCTCTTAGAATAAACAAGTTATAATGGCAAGGGGCAGGCCACATCGCTCGTAGAACTGACAACCGATAGGGATGTCCTCGAGTGACCACGAGCCAGTAGGCGCAGCGCAGGCCAGGCACGCCAACACTAGGTGTACCGAAGATGTGAAAATCGCGGGGAGCCTATGGATGCCGGAGGCAAACAGCTCCTCAAAGTGAATCTCTGTGGGGGATGCCTATGTTCAGCAGTGGACATCTTCAGACTGTGGGTGATGATGAAAATTTTACAAGAATATATAAGTACTAAATATAGCTAGACCTAATACTAAGCTATACATAAAAACTATAGCTTGGCCTCCTCAGACTTGACTTCAACTTTAAAATAACTTTATATTAGCCTGTTGGTGGGCAGAAAGGTAACCAGAATGTTAACAGTATTGCCAGATTGAACGGCAATTCAAGTTTATTGATAAAAATATAATTAATTCAGCTTAAGGTTACCTGACGCTTCCATAATCTTACGTTTGTGCGAGTCCCAGTAAAGTCAGTCTCTTTTAAATACTTTACATATTGTACGTATCTTATATTATATTCCCGCCGGGAATCAATAAACGTTTTTTTCGATATTTAACAGCTCCTTTTTGGTATTTTTCGACTGTACCATAGATGCTGCATTCCAACATCTTTATATGCAGAAATAGAAATGTTCGAGGTATCAGCGGACTAACCCACTTTTCCTACTCTAGCAGTTAATTGAAGCAAGTTCTAGTAGTTGAATATTTTACTGCGCATCAAGAAACTTCATCCGTAAACTCTCGGCAACTCACTCACTGCTCTCGGAAGAAGTCGAAATAATTTAGTATTCTTTACAGTTGCTTTGTGGGTTCCTAAGTTCCCACTGGAACAGCAAAACTACTTTAAACTGCCTAGATATATAGCTTTTCTTTTAGATTAACAAGAAATGAACGGTTTATAGTGATTAATTGAAAGGATGGTTTTGGATCACGGCGTACGTGGCTATTACATAGGTGCACTATATTGTTTCTGGAATTGGTTGGTGGTGAACAGAACATATATAAACTATGATTAAAAAGTAATATGGGAACCTTTGGATGTAAAATACAGTTTATTTCATGTGACTCTCACTTGTTTTTATATTGTGGCGTCCTTTAAGAAATTGCGTGTCTACATCACCACGGATTTAATTCGTGGATTTTTTTAAATGATTTTCTGCGCATTTTAGTGTAATTTGAGAGCTCAGCAGAGCTTTGCTCGGCTTCAAACTGATTTAGGCAATGAAACACTATACAAGACGGCTATTTATAGCTGGTTTGCAGAATTTAAGCACGGTCGTGTCAATCTCAATGACGAAATCATCGATTACCATTTATAGTAATTTATAGTATTAGTAAGTACTTTATATCATAATTTTTAACAAACAATTTTGTGCGACTTGTTTTAATTATTTATTATATTTCTCCTACGAGAAAGGTCTACGCACAAATACTCCGTAGCGTAGCCGCACTACGTTGATCGGGGAAGGCTTGCTGCTATTTCGTTTGGTACAGGCGAGGCATAAAAATGCACATTGCCATTAAAGTTTTAAAAAATTATACACATGGTAAAATTGTCTATGATTATGTTCCTATACAATTAAAGTATTTTGTTTTCTGTAACCTAGGTCGTTATAGAAGTTTTTAATATTGGTTAATTATATATATCATTTAGGTTTACTTTAGAACCTTGTCCATTTCACTTTCTCAGCTAAAATTGTTTTAACGCCGAATGGGTTACAAAAAGTACAATTAGAAATCTTAAGTCAGTTCGCATTAATGCGTAGCGTATAGCCAAATAAGCTGATCAAAATCCGTACAATGACACATCGATCTTGACGTCATACACTTAAATATCAATTCAGTCCAAACTTCAGTGCTTACGGCAAAGACATCGCAAGCAATGACCAATTTTGACGGTTCTTACAATCAATATTTATGTAATTTTATATTTCAAAACCTTTAGATTATTTGAATGTTTGTTGCGTATATTTTTTGTGAATACAGAATTTAATTAGAATCAGTTCATTCAATTTTTTTTAGGAAAATTATGATATATTTTTCTGTCGAGTTAAATTTATTCATCTTGTATTTGGGGCTGGCATAAACTTTGTTTAAAAGCCACTTAAAAAAATAGATTTAAAAAAATCTTGTATTGGTGAACGTCATAAATTATTTATGGATGTGAGTTACGTGATATATTAAAATTAAAGGACTAAAAGCTCTATTTTGGTCTTCAAGTGTGCCTAAAACCACCTTGTTTGCTATATATACCCTTCGCCGACAGAACAGAGTTCGATAATAATATTATAATTGCTCTAGACTACACTTGAAGAAAAACTCGTTAAGTTCTAGTGCTCTCAACTCTGGCAACTGGTCGATCGTGATTCCAATCAAATCGGTTCACAGCCTTTTACCAGTTGTTGAAGGGCCTTCATTAATTTCAGTAGTTTAATATATATGAGAGATAATTTAATTTTCAAGAATACAAAGGCTATTCACCAAATACTCGAGTAAGATTTTATAAACAAAAAACAGGGTAAAGTTTCCTTTTCATACTTTGGTAGCAACGATAAAACGTTGATTTCCGATAAAACCTTATTCACGTAAAACCATCGATCATCTATAAACGAGTTTATCTCGACATTGAAAACCGTTGACATCGGCATTTTCCAGTTTCCACCCGCCCGATGTACTGCTAAGGATACCTACCTTATATCCTCGCAGCGAATCTACCTTGGAGATGTAAAGCTCTTACCTATCACAATATATATATCTGAAAGCATATTATATATATATATATCCAATTACAGCAATTAATGGAGCATTTTCCAGTTAACAGCCTCTGTGGTGTCGTGGTTGAGCAGGTCGGCTCATAGCCCGGAGGCGGCGGGTTTAGGACAGGGCAATTTAGGCATCGAAAAAAAGCACAAATACTTGTTCTGTGTCCGGGTGTTGTGGGACCATGGTCCTCGTAATTCTTGGGTCCCTAGATACAGGGAATCCTAGTTAAGTTCCATGATCTATGTATGTGATCGTTTGACGTTATTATTATTATTTCCAAATCAAGAAAGTCCCGTCAGAGTAGCTGGAATCAAATACTGCCAGCCCATGGTTTGGAGCCGAATGTGCACGTGCTGAAGCGCAGAAGCATGCGGCATATCTGGCATGGGCTGACGCTCGAAAACGCAAGGCCTCGGACACTCGAGCTAAGAAGAAAGCCTTTAACGTTGCCGCCAAGGCCTGTAAGAAGGAATTAAGGAAGGCTCGTTTCAATCATATTGGTCGAATAGGGACTAAACTTGCTTCCTACCCAGCGGGTAGTAAGGCTTTTTGGTCCCTAGCCAAATCGATTGAAGCGAACTTCTGTCGATCCTCACTGCCTCCATTATTGAAACCAGACGGATCGCTAGCTCACACTGCAAAAGAAAAAGCAAACTTGTTTGCCACTCTCTTTGCAGAAGCTTCGCGTTTAGATACTGCTAATGAGGTACCTCCCTGCCTTCCACAATGCGGTGTTTTCATGCCGGAAATACGCATACGTCAGAAGGAAGTACTAAAAATATTACGCAGTCTAGACGTGAACAAAGCCAGTGGTCCCGATGGTATACCTGCAATTGTACTTAAGAGCTGTGCACCCGAGTTGTCTCCCATTCTAACACGCCTATTTCGCCTCTCTCTAGACACCGGAATAGTCCCTATGAGTTGGAAGCTAGCCAACGTACAACCTGTACCTAAGAAGGGCAGTCGTGCTGATCCTGCCAACTATCGACCCATCTCAATTACCTCCATTCTCTGTAAGAGTATGGAGCGTATAATTAACAACAAGCTCTTGGCATACCTTGAAGACAATGATCTCCTCAGTGACCGGCAATACGGATTTCGCCGAAACCGGTCCACTGGGGATCTTCTTGCGTATGCCACTCACATATTGAGCGAAGCCTTAGAGATGCATGGAGAGGCACTTGCTGTATCTCTAGACGTCTCTAAGGCATTTGATCGGGTCTGGCACGACGGTCTTCTGAATAAGCTTCCATCTTACGGACTACCTGCTGGTTTGTGCACTTGGATATCAGACTTTTTGAGGGAACGATCGCTTAGAGTAGTTCTTGATGGCTGCTCTTCCGATCAATTAGCTATTAATGCTGGTGTACCTCAGGGGTCAGTTCTTTCAGCAACACTATTCTTACTCCACATCAATGATCTGCTAAAGTCCGGTACCTTTGGGTATGCAGATGATAGTACTGTTGTTGAAAGATACACATCCAGTGCCCGAGCCAGTGGTGACGACGTCCGGATTGAGAGAGAGGCTATGGTTGAGCGCATGAACCTGGCTTTGAAAGCCGTGTCCGATTGGGGCGATGCTAACTTGGTTAGGTTCAATGCTGCAAAAACACAGGCGTGTTTATTCACTGCTAAAAAGAGCCCACTCCATCTGGCTCCTTCATTCCGTGGTGTATCTGTAAGTTTAGGAAACCATCTTGAGCTTTTGGGTGTTGATCTGACGTCAAACCTAAACTTTGGATCCTACATCGAGTCCAAAGCCAAAGTAGCTTCAAAAAAACTCGGCATATTGTCCAAGGTAAGGCGGTACTTCACACCTGGACAGCTTCTAAATCTGTATCAAGCACAAGTCCGATCGTGTATGGAGTACTGCTGCCACCTGTGGGACGGGTCTGCCAAGTACCAGCTTGAGGCTCTGGACTCGATTGAACGGCGTGCCAAAAGGCTCATTGACGACGACACTTTGGTTGGTGAAAGGCTCCAGAGCCTTGCACATCGACGTAAGGTGGCAAGTCTGTCAGTTTTTTACAGATTACACCACGGTGAATGCGCTCAAGAACTGCATGATCTAATTCTCCCATCACCATTCCACTACCGGACTACTAGACGCTTGGCTAAGCGCCATCCTTTTGTGGTCAAAATACCACCCATTCGTACCAAGCGATTTGACTCAACGTTCTTAATTAGAACGGTTAAGGAATGGAATGCCCTGCCAGCGTCTGTGTTTCCGGCGAAATATGACCCGGGCGTGTTCAAGAGAAGAGTGAATAGGTATTTACTTGGCTAGCATGCTACACCTTCGATCGCATCGTCACTTCCCATCAGGTGAGAGCGTGGTCAAATGCTAGACAAGTTTGAAGTAAAAAAAAAAAAAAAAAAAAAAAACTATTTGTGGCGTTCGGAACGCGCTTTATCTGTGCTTTCCGAACGCACGACTTTGACGTTTGGCAGATCGGTTCGCGCGCCAATTCGGTTAGGAAGATATTTTCCCACGGAGAATACTTTTGCTCCTGCAACTTGTGTCTCTACAATTATTAACATTATTATTGTGCTGTGCCTTTATAACTACCTTATGTTATTGACCTGATGTGCAGTGTGAAAGAACATTATAGTTTACTATACTCAAAACAGTGATTTCATTGTGCACCCATCTCCAAGGACTATCAGTAGGTTCAGACTACAGGGACAGCAATGGTCCCTCATATTCATTTCCATCAACAGCCAAAAGACGTCCACTGCTGAAGATAGGCCTCCCTCATAAAACGCCGCTGTTGACGCTTATCATAATGGTATCATATGATTATGGCCACCACGATTGGCAGGCGGCTTCGTGATTCCAGATTTTAATGTACCGAGGAGAATACTGCTGCTTATTCTCTAGATATTCCATTCTGATGGTCCAAACGGCACCTGCAGAAACAGATGGGGTGGTTTTATTCTTATACCAGCGGGACTACATAGCCATTATCGGTCACTTATACAATAAAGAGAAATTAGTATGTAAATCCTTTTTGGAACTGTTTTTCAGTGCTTTATATTTTCATATATTTACTAAGTGGTAGGACTTTTCTGTAAAGTTCGTCTAGGTAGGTACCACCCGGGGGCGAGTAGGCTGGACTGCAGTTGCGACCCCTTCTCGCCGCGGTACGGCGGACGAGGGCTCACGGGGGGTATTAGTGGGTTCAAGTCTCACATACCCCCGGGGGAAGTGCGAGGGCCCACCCTCCATTAAAAAAAAAAGGTACCACCACTTTTCCAGTTTTTCTGCCGCCCAGCAGTAGTGCGCAAGCACTACTGTGTTCCGGTTTGAAGGACACTGCAGTTAGTGAAATTACTGGGCAATTGAGTCTTTATGATCTGATCTCACAGTCCAGTAATCCTATTACCAGACTGTGATGTCTCAGAATGATGTGCGCAGGGCAGTGTCACACGAAACTATATATTTTGGAGATCCAAGTGACACTGTTCTATTATGGGCGGCCGTGTCGCTTAACATCAGGTGAACGACTAGCTCGCCACATCATTCACTAACATAAAAAAACTGTAGAGTGTTTTTGTGCAAAAGTAATGCCGCATTATAATAACAAAATTATCGTGTAAAAATACTTCGTATTGACCTGAGTATTTCCAGGGCTTTCATTCTTCAAGAGTTTGTGTTGCTACCTACGCAAACTCTTGTAGAAAGAAAGCTTTTTAATCTTAAAGGTAACTTAATTTCCTATCCCATTAAAAAAATTCTTGTTTTATCAGTAAAACTTCAACATTTTCAGTCGGGCCAAAAGTTGTTCAAATTCTTAATTGAATGTACTTAGTTAAAACAGGCGGATTTGTGCGCTAATTAAGCTAAAACGAATTTTTTTATCAGTTTACATTATACACAATGTAACCTAGTTATTTCAATTTTCAATAACTTAGAGGTACCTGCCTAATATAATAAGGAAAAATGTAATTACTGACAGAATTTTCGGCTAATTGCTTGATTGAATTTTCAATTAAACCAGGAAACGCGGCTTTTATCAAAAATGTAGCAGGTGAAAATGTTGAAATTGAAGTTGCCATTCTGTAGTACTGGCTATTTCAAATCAAAATATACATAACTTACTTTGTAATTAAAAACATGGAATTAATAATAATAATAATAATAATAATATGTGTGGACATCTCACACAACGCCATCTAGCCCCAAATTAAGCAAAGCTTGTGCTATGGGAACCAGATAACTGATACAATACTTAGATACTTTTTGTTTGTAAATACATACATAGAATACAATATGACACCCAGACACAGAACAAACACCTATGTTCATCACACAAATGTTTGTCCTGAGTGGGAATCGAACCCACAACCCACAGTTCAGAAGGCAGGGCTACTAACAACTGAGCTATCGGGCCAGTCACTTTTAAGGGACTCTTTTCAAGGGTCACTTTTTTTTTTAGGGAATTAATTTTATATTTAAAGCATGAAAGTCAGTACTACATACAAATGAGCTATGTACATCACGTCTTGTTTATTTTTTTATGTTTCATGTTTTCTTAAATGTTGTTTTGACATTTTCCTCAATTTGTCCTTACTTGACAGCCTCTGTGGTATGGCTTTCAGGAAGCTGTCATAACCTGGATGTCGCGGGTTCGATTCCCGCGACAGGACAAATATTTATTCACAGAAAAAATCGCTAATTCTTGTTCTGTGTCTGGGTGCTGTGGGTTTTCTTGTTTTTGTAGAATTCTAGCGGTCCATGATCTAATATGTATGTAATCGTTGGGCGTTTATTATTATTATTATTACTTAGTATATATATATGTATATATATATATTCTTATGGTAATAAACTTGTAAAATGCAAAAAAATACCTACCAAATACACGTGTGACGAAAAGGAAAATGAGTTAGGTACCTCAACAGTTTGATAGTTTCGGTTTTTGTAACTATATTATCGTATTATATTATCTGTGGGTTTGATTATATTAGCGTGTTTATTCTCATATAACATAAAATAATAATAAAACGGTAACTATCACCAACTCAAATTCTGATAAGAGATAATACCTGTATTGATTCTCATTCCGTAGACCACAGATCTACCTATCTATACCTATAATAAATCCGTAACTCTTTTTTTTGCTGATAGTTTTTATTCGCGGGTGAAACTGCAAGATGCAGCTAGTGTTAAATAAATACGGTTTCATAGACAATAAAGCATTAGAAACAAACGTATGTAGTGGTACTACACCGTAATAGACCCATTCCCCACGTATGTAACCATATACTCGGCGAAAAACTACTTTTGAAAGATTAATGATTCAGTTCCCAAAACTAATCCTAACTTCGCTCGTAGTGTTCAAGTCAATTGCAAGTTTTAATGGATATTTTCTGTGTGCATGCAAACGAGCACAAGAGACACATATAGTCTGCTTTTCAGCTGACTTCAAAAAAGGAGGGGATTTACTTTCAGCTGTTTTTAATGGTTTTTTTTTGGTATGGCTCCACACTTTTGTGTATTTAGCCAGTGTCAAGTAATTGATAATTTTGCGAGTTAAGTAATAAATATGTATGTCAAGTCAAGTCAAGTCATTAGTCCAAGTCATCAAGTCAAGTCATAGTCTAGTCTAGTCAAGTCATACTCATATTTTGGAAACAACACAAAAATATATGTTTCACCATCACTGTACCACTTTCCCACACTTATACCTGTAATCCAGCACTTAACGAATATAATGCCACCAATTTTATGCACTAACACAAGTTTTGGAAAATAATACAATGCGGTGACACGATCTTTTTCATTTTCCCGCCAAAATTCCGTTTTTAATGTTTGTGATCTCATATCCCATTTATAAACTTTTTTGACAATACTTTTTATTTGAAAGAATTTAAATATAGCACTTTTTAATTGATCCCATAGAAATTTCCGCTGCTCCTGTACGACAACGCGCGACCTGCACAGCACATGGTCTCCAAGATACAAGAGCTGTGGTTAGAAGCTGTGGTTGGCTATCGATATAGCATGATTTTAATTAATATAAAAAATATATAAAAAGTTACGGTAACTTATTCCATAAAAAAACGGCATTCATACAACAACGGTGTCATAGGTAAAAACCAACATTTCGAGTGTAAGTGCTATAGCTTATATGTTCGCTGTTACGATTAAATTTCCTTACTATAAATAGCACAAAATTCGTCCTATTGACATAGGTCAAATCTATGATAAATAGACTAATTTTGTGGTAGGTATAACAAAGAAAAAGAATATATTTAACTCTTTAATACTAGGTGTTAGGCCTTTACTGCAAAGTTCGTTAAGGTAGTTACCACCGCTTTGCCAGTTATTCTGCCGCCATGCAGTAGTGTGTGTAGTACTGTGTTCCGATTTGAAGGGCACTGTAGCTAGTGAAATTACTGGGCAAATGAGACTTTATGATCTGATCTCACAGTTTAGTAATCTTATTACTAGATTGTGCTGATGTCTCAGGATGACGTGCGCAGTGCAGTGTCACGCGAAACTCTATACTTTAGAGTTCCGAGTAACACTGCAGCTGATATGGGCTGCCGTGTCGTTTAACATCAGGCGAAAGTCACGTCATTCCTTAACATAAAAAAAATATATTCGGTACAATACCTTATTTATTTAAAAAATACAAAAGTACTAAAATGGATGCCAAAAAATCCGAATGAGAGTTAATCCAGAGTGCACGAAAGTACGGAAGCTGAAAAATAAAAAGTTTCAACTACCCGCGCCGCGGTAGAAGGCGCATCGAGGAAGGAACTACGTCTGAACCCCCAAAATTTATGACGTGACTTTTCCTACCAACATTAACCTCCTCGCTTATGGCTATTTAACTTCAGTTTCTATACTTTTTCACAAAGTAACAACCTTCAAAAAATTCAGTATATTCGCTAAAACGTGTGATTAGGTAATAGATCTTTAATGGAACTTCTATGGTGGAACGTTTTGTGATTTTATGGAGTTTTTAACATTTAAAGTAGGCTTATAATGATACATTTTTAATTATGAGTATATATGGACAGATAAGCATGTTTCTTTTATGAAGGTATAATGTGTAATGTTTTTTCTGATCTGGGTTTGTATTATTCCGTTTTTTTTTAGTTTACTACATTAAATTTATTTCACAATGCTGTCTTGTAAATCCCATTATTTGAGAAGAAGGGGTGATACTCCTAATAGTATAACACGTCCTCATAATTTCGGCAAAAATACCGTGAAATCACACTAATCACACTAATATTATAAAGGCGAAAATCTGTATGTGTGTATATTTGTTACTCCTTCACGCTCAAACAGCTGGATGGATTTGGATGAAATTCGGTACCAAGATAGCTTATACGCTATAACAAATAGGCTACATTTTATCCCCGAAAAGTGGAATTTTCCCGTGAAATGAGTAAATAATTGAAATACTTTTTATCCGTGGGTGAAACCGCGGGGCGCAACTAGTTGTGCTATATTGGTAAGTTGTGTTGGTTGGTGCTACCCACGTACAAAGTACAAAAGCACATCGAGTCGTACGTCGCTTCGGTCATTAAGCTAACCGCAACAGGCAACCCTGCCATTCTTTCAACAAATTACATTGTTATTTCATTATTTTATACTCCGTTATTGTCGAGGGTTTTGTGAGAACAACAAGAACAAAACAAAGTCTTTTGTAATGTTCCTTGTAATAGGCCTATCCACCGAAGAACGAGGCTCTGTTACAAAGGTTTGCTTTGCTTCTCTAATTATTATGTATATAATAACTTGCAATTTTGTACTTTGAATAGTCGAGACATCTTCTCGTGCTAGCAACTTTCTTTATGGTCATTGACGAGTCTCAAAAAGTCCCAAATTATTTGACTGGTAAATAATCACACAAAGAGTTCTCTATCTATCTAAATCTATAAATATGATTACGATATCATATTTATTTTAATTATAATTGAAATATTAGACTCCTTCTGTTGTGCGGGGGCTGAGCAGGTCGGTTGATAACCCCGAAGCTGTGGGTTTGATTCCTATGAAAAAACAAGTATTAGTGCGTAAAAAAGTGCAAAAAATTCTTAGTTATATATTCTTGGTCTGTGCCTGGGTGTTGTAGGACTATGGTCCTCGTAGTTCTTGGGTCCGTAGATCTATGTATGTCTTCATTGGGCGCTATTACATTTTATTAAATAATATGTGCAATTTACGAAACTACTAGTTGTGCCCCGCGGTATTACCCGCGGATAAAAAGTATTTTAATTATTTGCTCATCCCACGGAGCATTTCACTCCGGGATAAAAAGTAGCCTATATGTTAATCCAGTGTATAAGCTATCTTAGTGGGGCCACTGGTGGAGAGTCGGGGGACTCTCCGCCAGCTTGCACGGCCCCAAACGTCACCCATCCATTGGCGCGGAGAGGCCCGAAATGGCCTGCCGCCGGGGGCGACTTGGCTGGACTGCAGTCGCGACCCCTTCTCGCGCCAGCATGGCGGACGAGGGCTCACGGGGGGGTTTTAGTGGGTTCGAGTCTCACATTATAGAAGTGCGAGGGAATTTCCCACCAACAAAAAAAAAAGTTTATAAGCTATCTTGGTACCGAATTTCATCCAAATCCATTCAGCCGTTTGAGCGCGAAGGAGTAACAAACATACACACATACAAATTTTCGCCTTTATAATGTTAGTGTGATGATGTGATAGTGTGATTAGTGTGATTTCTAGATCTATAATTAACGGCTTACGCCAAAATATTATGTGTGATTAAATTACATAGTCAGGAATAGTTACAGATAAACCCACTCTGGTTAAATGCGTAACATTGGACACATCAAAGGGATCAAGCGGCTATCCAATATTAATGTATCCCGAATACATAGATTTCTAACCGAAGGGTTAGTTATAAGCCTTTGTCAATTTGGGCTCGGTTTATGGTAATCAGGTATAGAATTACGAGATAATTGTATCCTGTACGTGTGATAAAATTAGGTGGAAATATTTCTCATATAAGCATTTATTTGTCCTTTGTATCTATTGGTATAGCACAATTTGTTAAGTTCATTCATGATCGATACCGCCCCATACTGTCTTTCTATAAAACAATAGATTTTCTGTTATAAAATTGTATTAATTCCACCAAAATTAAAACTCATTCAGCTGCTTCAACATAAAAAAAAACGTTGCACTTTAGGTGGATAAAAATTGTACATTTGGATTTCCATTAGCTTTACTATGTCCTATTATATAGCTCCTCAAAAGTCTTCAAGAAGTAAAGACCCACCCACCACAGATATCCCCAGCAATTCATTTTCGTGAAAGAATTCCCGACAGGATTGGATTTAAAACAGGAATCCGAAAGGTTTTATTTATATTAGTCAGGGAATCGTTTTTGTAGCCGTTCCAGTAATGCTCGGGCTGCATCAGTTTTTCAGGATTATGGAAGAAAAACGACGGCATTATCGGATCTTACGGAGGTAATCGCTTGGCCCGCGACTGTTTTCTCATTACCATTTCACGTTTCGGTTCTTTGGGACCGGTTTAACATTTTAGAGCACGGGCTTATAACTGTTTTTGTTTGATATTAATTTTAGTGAGATATTACTGAATAGCTTCTGTTACACCCACACCTTTATAGTCTATTATTAATATCAATGTAATAAGGATTGGAGGTGTTCTTGTCTTAATGTGACTTACTTCACTCTTTGGCGGCGACACTTTGTATGGGGATTCATTCTGTAACGGGCGGTGATAGACTAAGGTTAGTATTATGATTTATAATTATACTTCGCAAACTGTGATGTTATGTAGTGAACATGAATATATTTGATCAGTTAAATAGTTCATGTGTTGTTTAATTTTATTCTACTTCTAAGGTGCTTGACAGATAAATAACGGAAAAAAAGTGTAGGTAACAACAAATCCATAAAGTATTTTGATTCATTTTCATTCATAGCTATTAGTAGTTTTTACTAATTATTCTGTGTACGTATACACTATAATATCTATTCAATTAATAGAATCAAATCTTTGTTTTTTTTTTAAATGTAAATGAAAAGCAATATTCATCCAGCTAATTTCCTGAAACATTTATATTTGAAAATGTCATCGGTTTCACTTTGCTCTAACACATTACGGCGCAATGCTTACAGCTAGGTTGTAGGCGTTTAGTTCATTGTTAACTCGACGTCATGAGACAAATTAAGTGCTGTCGAAGAGAAATTAAGTTATACTCTAAAAAGCACTGATCCATTGTATATGTTGCTCTTGATTTTTTTTACTTCAGATTGTCTAGCATTTGACCACGCTCTCACCTGATGGGAAGTGACGATGCGATCGAAGGTGTAGCATGCTAGCCAAGAAATAAGAGAGTATTCAAATGAACATTCACATCGAAGATTTTTTTAGAAGAATTGTTAGACAGACTCGCGTTTAACCACTATCTTACCAGATGGTACTGTCAAGGATGTAACATGCTTGCCTAGAAGATACCTGTTCACTCGACGTGAAGACTCCAACGTTATAGTTTTCGGGTAATACGGACACCGGGTAAGCGTTTCCACTCTTTGGCTGTTCACATAGTAATTAGCTGTTTATCGGACTACATAATCGCCTTCAAAATAAATCATACTTAGTATAACAATAGAATAATAACTACGTACTATTAAAGATCAAGTTTTAACCCTGTCAAATTTGTCACAAATAAACGACAATAAAAATGGATGTTTTCTTCTCAAAAATGGTTATCTAACGGACGTTCGAGTAAAATTATCGCCAATATAATGGCTCATAAAAGGTAAAATTTACGATTGTCCGCCCGTCCGCCCGGTCGGCTACTTCCGAATGATTAGACCGAGGGCCTTTGGATATGGAAATCACCATAAAGTATATTAAACTGGCTGCTTATTGCAATTTTGCACAAGTGTATAGTGGTACAGTTTATAGTGATAAAAAGTATTCTATATCCTTCCCAGGGTTCCAACTACCAACCAAAACATGTTACGCCATTTTACACTTGGCAGACGTCTTGGCGATTGCAGTGGATTATATTATAATGCAGACCGAGAAGCAAATGCTACTGCCCATTTCCCAGATATTCTCTTGACCGGCTCTTGCGGTGCCCATGAGAAGAGATGGGGTGGTCATTTTCTCACGCCGGAACCACACGTCACCTCTTTACTGAACCCTCATTGGTTGCCTGTTGATCTATTGATCATCGGCTATTTTCCACCAATGAGCATACAGTATTAGGTGTGAGAAACCGGGGGCTAAAGAGAAAAGTGCGAATTTAGGAGCTGTCAAACTTTAGCGCAAATGGCCATAAGTGTATTATTGGCATTTTCATATATCTAACTGTTCGAACGAGATAAGAATACACCGTTGCTTTCAGCCTAAATTATCTGATCACACGAATAATATAACGCCTCTGTCAGCCAGAGTTATGTGAACCTCCCTGATAATTATACCTCCTGATAAAAGCTACGTTATATTGTCTTCGTGGTGAAATTACAAAGGACTTAATACGTGCAAGGGCAGTAATTAAACGGTCCCAAATGATGTGCTGATAATGTATTTTTTGCAATGAGAAAGAGTAATTTTAAACATTTTTTTCCCTATCGTTTGACGCGCCTTCAGGTATTATTCACCAAGTAGCAGTACTGGAAACGACTATAAAGAAGTCAGAATTTCTAAATACTCAACGTAGTAGGTATATAAGTTCCTTTGTCACAATTAAGCGCGAGAATTCAAAAGAACAAACGTAGTATAGTCTACTTTGTCTGCGGAACAAAAATTGAAAATACCAAACAACTCAATTTGTTTTGAAAGGTCGCAATTAGGTATTGCCAAATGAAAATGAATACAAAGGTACTTATTAGTATGCAACACATAAACGGCTTAATAAGTTCTCTTTTGATAGTTTTTTAATGATGTTTAAGTATTTATGATTACTCCAATTCTCAAGTTGAAAATTGAGCATCAACCAAAAGGTGTGATAATTAAAACCGCTGAGAGAGGCGCGCGTTGAATAATCATACAAACTTCATACCCCAAAGTCACAACTTCGACACGATACGGCATTTCAAATTAGTTAGACAAGTTTAAAGCAGTTTCCGGGCAGGTGGCGCCTTTGTTCCACTGTGGTCTCACTCACCTGATAATACCTACACACAAGTTCATACTCTAACATAGTTGAGTCCCCTCTGTTAGGGCGGATTGAGGATTTTCACTTAAGGGGGCTGGAAGTACAAGAATATAAGATTCAAACGCAACGCTTAACATACAGAATTTATCATAGGACCTTTTTAAAATGTAAAAAAACCGAAGTCTTGCTTTTAAAAAGAGTTTAAGTTTTAAAGGTCTGAACCCCCCCCCCCCGCAAACATTTTCTCTAGCTACGCCTACGCTCTCGTAACTCGCTTCGAAGCAACTTCCATTCTGATAACTGGCTTCATGTATGTAGAATGTTCACGGGGCTTCTGACAAAGGCAATCTAGCAAGCAGATGCCGGGTAAAGCCTGCGGCTTATCTCTGCCAGCGAACGAATGCGGGCCGTCCATCACGTGGGACTCAGGAACACCTATGTGATGCGAGCGCGACCTAACGCTTCACAGTTTTTATGAAATTATTGGAGCTTAGAAATACGTACATTGTTTGGAGATTTGTTCGAATCAATGCATTCAGTAAATAATGGAGAATGGATTGCAGAAATAGTTTTCATATGCCTCTTATTAGTTACGATTACTTTTAGGTCCACCAACTCGTTTTGCGATAAATAGTGCTCTCCTAAAGGTGGCAAGATAAAGCCCATACAATACGAGTATATTTTACTGGCGTAGAAAAAGGAAGACAAAAACAGATGGCGCAGTTTTCCAAGCAAAGGGACAATATCAATAAAGTACTCGAGACAAGCCGTGCAGTTTCGAGGCGAAAAAAAAATTCATTGGATGTTTCACTGACTGTGAACTTAGTTTTCGTATTTCCATTGAATGAACAAAGTTAAGCACGATCGAAATGGGATCTGCCAGCCATTCAAAATAAAAATTCTCGGCGTTAAGCAAGAGATAAATTGCGAAAATAACTCTACAGTGACAGACGAGACGGCAGCGGTGGCGACCTCGACGCTGTAATACAAAGAGGGTACAGTCAGAAAGGACCGGTACCTCTCGCATTGTACCTGGTGGGCATTGCTGACACGTCGCAAAGTAGCCCAACTTCTTACCCTAATAAATTACACAGTAACTTAAGCTTATTTTGTTTATTGCTGCTGGAAGTTGGTTGTAGTAAAAATAGCCACAAAACATAGACACACGAAATACAAACGTTAAGTTTATGAAATGTTACACAAAACCAAACATTTTCGCAAAATCCGCAAAGAAGAGTTTAGGGTTTTACACAATTTATAGACAAACAACGAGCGAACGCTTGATGAATGGGATTGTTATTCTATTATGATCTGAGAACTTTGCAACTTCGGCACTTAATTTGTTACCACGCTTTCACTTTATTTATAGGTAAAGGTACATACGTAAAGTAAAAACAAAAATGTAATAAGGCTTGTGAGGCTCGTTTCTTGGGCATGTTTCTAGCATAAAGTGTAGAATATTTGCGCGTCAATGGAAGCGTTTGTAAGATCTCAGCACGAAGGTCTCATTCCCACACAAAGGGAAACTTCCTCGGCTTCGTATCGTTCAGAATATTATGCAAATGCCACATACTCTTTTCCCGTAAGAGATCAGGCATAGCATGTAAATGCTTCTCACGTAAATTTTTAGATTATGTTTTTCCATTTCTCCGTATCCGCGGTTTAGCGGCGTATGCAAATTGTAGGATAAACCGCTAAACGTGAGTACCTACTTTCAATGAATACAATTCTACATAAAAAAATAAATAATTATGCGTCAAATTGAAAATCCTTTTTGCCAGTATGTTAAAATTAAGTCAATTGCTCGAGTGTCCGCCAATTGTTGGTATTGTCCTACCTTTTACGCGATATTCAATTATTAATGTCGAGTCAAACTATTTAATAAAACTTTGTATGACTGGTTGTTACAACACGCATTTTATAGTGTTAAGGAATTCCAAATGTACTGTAACAAAAATATTATTTAATATTTGCACACTTGCATGCAGGTTGAACACGAAATGTCTAATTATTTTAAGTAACTTATGTTAACATCTGTTGAAAATTGTGTTCTAGCAAATAAACATTTGATTGATTGATTGAGTGTATGTCGCACTCTTTAAAGCTTAGTTTAGCTGAAAGTAAGCGGTAATTTTCTGATAAAGGGGAATTGAAAAAGATGGAAATATTTCAATTTCGTTTTACCTTGGAGAACGCGACACGGAACAAACACCGTTGTTTTTATGTGCAATAAAGAATACTTGACATAGCATGAAAATATATTCTTCCAACTTGAAAGCTTTTGCTTTGAGATACTTCAAATTGCAGATAAAATTTCTCCTATGTCTATAAACCGCCCTATAGAAAGCGCACACCCTCATAACCTAACATAATGAAACGGTTTTATGTAGCCTCCTTCTGACGTCACATTTTATGTTTATTAAACTCAATTCTTGGTGTTTCTGCAGTCTTACCGGACTATTGGTTAGCATTGTTTATAGGTTTGCTCCCGTGTCCGTTTACATAAAGGTGTAGCTGTGAGTTAGGGGGTATGATGATGTGGCATACTCAATGTTTCTGCTGAGCTGAAGGCGATTTTTTTCTAACTGAATAGTAATTAGTTATTATACATATATAAATAACTAATAGCAAATAAAAATCTTTGTACTGCCGATTGATGAGTCTAGCAAGGAAAAACTCAATGTAACCATTATTTACAGCTTCGTTGATCATCCCGAAAATGACATCAACTCAAATAATTTTATGTCACTGGGCTGTTTAAGATATATTTGAATTGAAATGAGGAAAAATACGTCATTTTAGACGATTGTTTGTTTAGGGTAGATTCGGGATAGGTATGGCAGATTCTGTTTATGGCACTTGAGTGCTTAAATCACTAAAACAATGAGCATATTATTACTCTCAACACATGAATCAAAAAGATTCAGATGAATTAAATAATTCCCCAAACTTTTATTTAATCCTAGCGTTACACTTAGTTTGGAGAGATATCAATTAAATTTTTCAATAACAATTATTATAATTATGACTCCCAACGATCACATACATAGATCCTGGACCCTAACTAGGATTCCCTGTGTCTAAAAATATGTTTAGTGTTTAAAAAAAGGAGAAGGTTATCAATAAGGTTGTATTGTTTTTTTATGTTAGTTGTCTTAGATGTTCGTCATTTATGAACTGATTTGGTAAATTCTTTTTTTGTTGGTACTCTCAGGTTAATGCTATAATTTTTTTATCGAATTCGGATCCTAGCTAGGTTTAAAAAAGTAGATGCTAATATCATCCAAGTATTTCTCAATATAAAATTAAGGCGTGGTGTCGCTGTAATACCTTTTTTATTATTGATGGTGCGGGTTATAGATAGGTATAACTATTGTACTACAATATAAAAACCACCCCGTCGGCGTCATCGCCACCCGAGACACGTCTTGAGCGGCCCGGATGATCCTATAGCAGCCGTAGTATCGGCTGCGCTAGGATCACCGGACCAGTCTAGCCCTTCTGGCTCAGGTACCGCTTTCGGCACCGGTATAGGATACCAGCGTAACAAAACAGATACCGACCCCGCCAGCGTGGCCGACGTAGCCCCGTAGGTTAGCTAAAACGGTTGCTACTTTCAATAGGGTCCAATCTTCCAGTGGCCGTAGTCTTCTCGATCCTCTTATCCCGGCAACGACTCAAGCCGAGGATTGCACCCCAGGGGTGCCCTTGAGCTAGTTGCCTTCCACTTTTGACGGCTGGGCGCCTTGAGCTCCTGCCCTCCCGCCCGGTGACGCTGTAAAGGTCGGCAGAGACCAACAAAAGAGCCCGTTCCAAAAAAACTACAGTGTAAAGTTCGGATAGAGGACTGAGCAAGCAATTGCATCGCATACGCTAGAAGTTGTTTCAAATAGAAAGAGTAGTAAAAGCTTGCGTGCATTTATTCTGGCGATTGGATCGGAATCAAATCAGCCCCTTTCCAAGAAACGATGCTTCCACTCGTACCAGTACATTTTATTTACCAAACTGAATTTCTTTTTACAAGAGAAAACATTTTACGATTTTACATAATCGGTTGGTTTTTTACGCCGCAACCTGCGTACGTATAGCTTAAACAAAGTGATATTTTCATGTCTCAACTGCTTTTGTTGGAATCACAGAACAGAAAAAAAAAAACAGTTTAGCTCTTTCTATCGGCCGGTACAACTTTGTGTTTGCTTTGTTAAATGTTAATGTCGCCATCTTGACATTTTACCGGACATACCAACAATAATTAAAAAAAAAATTGCCTTGTTATGTCGACAATCGAGATCTACGTGAACCAGCTTCAACTTCCGCTCGCCTCGCCTTCACCAACTTACTCCCCAAGTCATGCGTCCGTAAAGAAGTTTTACTTCAAAAAATAACGCTTGCACTCCGATATAGAGACGAAATTCGTGTAGAACATAATTATATGTATTATATATAGGTACCGAGCGCTTTAGTACTAATTTCAAAACAATACATTATGATTATGTCATCTGCACCGGTAAATAATAGATTATGAAACATGATATATTATATTAGAATTCTTTGAAAAGTGTTGAGCAAGGTGCCATCTGGACACAAGCGTGTTTTTTCCTACTCTGTGGTTGGGTTGCAATATTTTTTGCGTGATAGCGAGAGCAAAAGGCAAAAACAAAAAACGTACTCTTGATTAAAGCTGTAAAAGTTTTCTTGCTTTCATAGGTGGTTTGTTTTTATAAATGTGGAAAAGTACCGAGCATGCATGTCACATTTACTGAATCGTTTTTACTTTCTCGTATAGTATTGGCAAGCGGTCAGTATTTTAGTATGATTTTATATTCTATACTGTAAAAAAAACTTGCTTGAAGTTTTCTCTCAACTTTACGACTATTGTCTAACAGCAACAACCGGGACCGACAACTTAGCGTGTCCTCCAAACCAATGCGCTTCTGTATCTATTAGTGAATACCACTTTTCGCAGCAGTATGGAAATGCATCTGAAAAAACTGAATTGACACTTGGAACTGCAGTCACTGATTACGTTTGTAAATAATTTTAGTTTGGGTATGAATTTTCATAATTAATTTATTTTATTTAAAAAGTATTGAATTATTTTTCAAATTCAGTCATTTGTTTATTGATAAGCGTTATATTTTCATCGCATTTGATTCTTTTTCGTCTACAGAGATACGTAAAAAATTGGAGTAATTATATGAGTACCATCGCGGCAGCAACGCGGCACAAGCTACACACAACGACAACGACATATTACCTTGACTTGGTACCAGACAATAACTCCGCCGTTCAAACATTAGGTACTAAAATAGTATACAATAAACAAGTTACCATCATAATAGTATTGTCAGAAATGACATACCCGTTTGCTATGTTGGTATGGCCTTTCTATTACTTACTAACTGTGCCCCGCGGTTTCTCCGCGCGGTGAAAATTTTTCATACGCTCTTAACTTTTTCTTTCATGAGAACCTTTTCCTGAAAATAATGAACACGATGAAAAAATAATAAGCGAAAATGTTGTGTCCGTTCACCCGTGATGCGATGACCAAGAGAAATAGTGATTCATTTTTATAAGTATACACAGATAGATTATTAACTGAAAATGATTCATAATTTCACTTAAGAGTTATTCGATCGTTAAATGCTGACGATCACGTACCGTTTGCTATTTTATGAGTCTCTAACATTAGGCTAATATATTTGTTAATCATATTAAAAATGTATCTCATTCTGAGCTGTATCAGTGGGCCAATAGTCCAATGGCAGTGGCAGATTTACATATTTGCCGCCCGTAGGCTATATTCGGTTTTTGCCGCCTAATTAACCTCTGCAATTCAATACCCCAGTACACAATCATCATATTAATTACATTTTCAATTACATCAGCTTTCATTACTAGAATATTGTAATTTTCGTGACGTGTTTTCTCCGTGCGTAAAATGGTTTAATTGTAAGAACAAAAATTGACACGAAGTTGCAGCATGCCGCCCTAGACTCCGGCCTACTCTATCTGCACCCCTACCGCGTAACCGTTCTGGGAATCGGCTTCGCCTGCCATCCTGCACGCGCCAATTAACAAGTCCACGAGTGCGAGCAAGAGAGAACTCGATTACGATCTCCACCAGACTTACGCGGTAAGGCCCCTGCTGATAAATTCACCACTCTCACCACAGTTGCACAAAAAACTCAATGAAAAACCACATCTTGTCACATATACTGTGTTGACTGCAGCGGATTGCAGATGATTTATGAGCTTCACATGCAGCGTGTGTTTATTCGCGATGTCATTTTCAGCGAGCCTGCATGAAAACTCCATTTCCAGATTTACAGGTACGTACTATGTAACATGCGTTGATATGAAACGCATATTTATCTATACCTACATTATTTAAAATGACGACGAATGTACTTGTATTGAATTTTTTAAGTCTAACTATGTTATCATGGAAGTGACTGTTTTGTCTTATTTGAGAATAAATTTCTTTAAACCTAACCTATATATACCCAATGAAATCTTATCATACTCTACTTCTAATCATGATACTTTCATACTTTCATTTTTAATACCTCTTACGAAATCTTTGCCGAATTTGAATATTTTTTATAGAAAAAAACCGTGAAAAATTATAACAGTAGTATACAGGTACCTAATTCTATTTAGTAGGAATATATAATAGCAATAATAATAAAAAAATAATGACGTCCAACGATCACATACATAGATCCTGGATCCTAACTAGGATATCCTGTATCTTGGGACCCAGGAACTACGAAGACTATAGTCTTAGAATACCCGGACTCAGAACAAGTACCTATTAGCGCTTTTATTGTATGCACAAATACTTGTCCTGCCACGGAAATCGAACCAGCTGCCTTCTGGGTATGAGCCAACCTGTTCAACCACCACACCACAAAGACTGTCACATATGTCTAGTTTTTTTGCTTCTGTGTATATGTTTTATAAGCCACGGTGCTGTAAACGCTCGAGAAATTTTGAAGAACCTCTGTGTATGTAGATTATTTACGACTTTGTATATATTTAGGTCATAGTCATAAGCACACAAACAAGAATACTTTGTGTCCCGGAGAATTGTGTTTATACGCGAGTGAATCCGCTTGGTGAACCTAGTTGGATCGTAAAGCCGGCTCACAAATGGATTGTCTGTGTTTTTGTTGTCTTTATTACAATAATATTATTCGTTCGTTTACGGTATATATTTTTGGTCTTGTTCAGCCTAATTTTAGAAAACTATCACAACGCGTTTCCGGAATTTATTTAGTATTTTAATTTGTTAGGTATATTCAGCGTGAGGAGTACTGCATGGGTTTTATTGTTTTATGTGTACCTATGTCCTGGAATAATACATAGGATACGGGTGACTTATAATTTTTTTTAACGATCACATATATAGATCCTGGACTTTAAGATTCCCTGTATTTATGGACCTAGGAACTATGAGGTGGTCCTAACAATCGTCAAAACATGGTCCTAAAACACCCAGACACAAAACAAGTTTTTGTGCTTTTTTGTGCACTAATACTGGCACCGTCGCGGGAATCGAACCTGCCACCTCCGGGCTATAAGCCAACCTGCTCAACCACCACACCTAGGAGGCTGTCATTATACTCTATCATGTAGAAAGTCCATGTCCCAGCAGTGGGAAAGTGATGGTCTGATGATGATGTATTTGAATGAAAAGTTTTTTAAATTTAAATTTTTAATCTAATGTTAGGTTCTGCGCCTTTTAGAACTATTTACGGACAGAAACACAATCAGCAAACTTAAGTGTCGCATCAGAGTTTCTCGTGTCCTTTAGTGCTCGTTTTTTCAACTCCATTATTGCCTCAAAAAAGACAATTACAACAACCAATGGCCGAGATTTTTCCGTTTAATTTCGTTTGAATGCAACTCCGTACTAATGGATGTAAAAGTACCTGCAACAATGTAATATACGTTTTATGGCTTGGATATATGTTGAAACTGGAAAATCGATTAATGCCAATGCCATTAAGCGTATAAACATAGCACAACTCTTGAAGTAGAATACATTATTATCAGCTTGAAGATTTCCACTGCTGAGCATAGGCCTTCTTCATAGAGCAACCACCTAGAGCGGCTGCTTGCCTGTTGCATCCATCGTCGCCGGTCCACCTAGTAGGATAAAATAATAAATAATAACGCCCAACGATCACATACATAGATACTGGACCCTGACTAGGATTCCCTTTGTCTAGGGACCTAGGAACTACGAGGACCATGGCCCCACAACACCCAGACTCAGAACTATTTCTATTTCTATAAGTTTTTGCGCGTTTTTTGTGCACAAACACTTGTACTGCCGCGGGAATCGAACCTGACGCCTCCGGGTTATGAGCCGACTTGCTCAACCACCACACCACAGAGGCTGCCAATAGAATATAATAGAAAGATATTTAATCAATACTTGGCTAAAATTGAAATAGAAAACAGGTTATATTAGTGTATTATTAGTATTAGTACGGGAGAGCAGCATTTTTACATACGTAGGTTATTGTAAGTAAGTAATCAGCCTTCACGGTATGGTCGCCTTGACCTGGTTTGTAATTTTAGTGAATAATAATATAACACAATAAATGAATTTACACCTAGAACAATAAACTATAAAGCGTGTCATATTTATTATAAATACATAGTCTTGTTAAGCAAATATTTGGCAATTTTATTATCATTGTCATATAATTATATAGTATTCAATATTTTTAGAGAGTGTACGTTAATATTATTGTGTCTTTATGTATTCAAGTTGTACTTTTCGAGTTGTATATTATAAAGGACATGTTTAAAAATGTGCGGATAGGAATAAAATAGGTAAAAAAGTATACAAAACTATGTTTAACATTAAACGAACCTATCTGTATTGTTTTCACAATTAAAATTGTATTCCTACAGAGCTTTGCTTAGTTTGGGGCTAGATAGCTCTGTGGGAAATGTTGACAGCTATTAATTTATCCATTTATTTATTTATTTTATCATGAAAATGTATTTTAAAATGAAACCTTTTTAAATATTCTGCGGTAACGACAGAGCATCCATGCAATCCCTTTTATTTGAATTGCAAAGGTACGCTTTTAAAGTTTCGATGATCCTGCATAATTTCAAACGGATTTAGATTTAAAAGTTGGAAGAAAAGGCTGAAATTTAAATTCATCAAAACGTATCTTAGAATTCTGACTTCGAGGTCCTCGACTCCACAACAATAGGTATTTTTGTCAATAATTCGAATAAAACATATGCAAATACTTATGGCGAACGAGTTTTTTCTTCTTCGGTTTTTAGTCTTAATCAAAAGATACATAATCTAATATATCAGAAAATATATTAGAGAGTATATTTATATTATATTTACTCTCTACTTTCACTAATTATGAAACGACACTAAGTTGCAGGCAAATATAAAGAGGCCAAGTAATGGGCCTTGTGCTTCGTGCCGTTTGAATTCTTATAGATTTGAAAATTTTGTGGCAATCTCCCGCTGCTATTATCAGTTTTCATATTTTGCAAACCCAAGGCAAGAAGAGATAATTTGCCTTTAATTAACTAAACTAATATGGACTTGGTAGAACTGCCACCCACTTTGATATGATCTCATGTCCATCGTAATATGGCATTATGCGATTTACTATGACAAGAATCCCAAGGTCTCAGACGATTAAGGCATAACTTGGTCTGATTTTTGAAAGATATTTTTTTATCTTGCCTAGCTACAAGGAATGCCCTAACGAGATTATTTGACCTGATCATATCATTCTAATTTTTATAACTGCATTCGCAATCGTCAAGAATTTAATAACCCAATATAATGTCTTGTTTTACTCGTTCATTCTTTTACTTATCTCGAAAAAGCATTACATATACCCAAAACCTTGCCTTGCCTAATGTTAAACAAAGACGTGGTTGGGGGCGTGCTTGCCTAGAAGATACCTGGGGGGTGATCACAAAACTTTGATTGCAATGCAACAGGAGAAATTTCCATACTATGTACATAAACTGCGTATTGAAACTGTCAAATCCAAACAAATTTGTGTTTCTGTCGGTTGCAATCGAGTTACGTGATCGCCCAGCTGTTCAAACTTGACTTGTAAAACTCCCAGGTTATAGTTAACCAGAGGTTAACCTGGAGGAGGCTTAATAACCTGGGAGTCTGGCGCCTATAAAATAATGTCTACTGGATATTTCCAACACACACATTCGCATTGTCACATTGTTCACAGGAGACAATGACCGCTTACTACAATATGGACATTAAAAAAAAATTATTTTTCTTAAATTTATTGTTTAATTTGTTTTGTTTTTTATGTTTGTGAAGAGGGTGAAATGGGTGGTTGAATTATTTTCCCATATGCAACGCCGCGGGCGAATCTGCGGGCAGAAGCTCGTATGGTATAAAGGCCTATAAATAAAACATCTAAAATAAAAATGAACTATTTTCAGTATTTGGTTAACATAATTATCATACTTTTTTTTTACTGTAGATATTTTTTATTTAAGCATAGATACTAAGTCACGAAAAAAGAGCATCATCAACGATGTTCAGTTAATGTTCCAAACACTAGATAAGCCTTTTACTTTATTCCTTATCTCGAATTTAAAGCCAATAACTCACCGTAACTTACTTTAGATAAAAGTAAATTACATTTTCTACCAATTTTCTTTTCTTGAAAATACATAAAATACTGTTCTAGACTCGTTCAATTCGCCTCGAATGTAAGGTTACTGTGATACCTATTCTGAATTTGCCTACTTTTTTTCTAAATCTAGAATTCTAGTCTACTTGATCTCTTGGGACTGACTGCGTGTCAGTCCTCAAGACTCACAAACAAGCAACTATTCGACAAACATTTCTAAATTTAGGTTTAAATAAAACTGTATAATGATAGCCTCTACGGCATGGTGGTTGGCTCATAACACGGAGGCGGCGGATTCGATTCCTGCGACAGGACAAGTATGCTTGAAAATATTATATAATATTATTAAATATTGACGATATATCTATTATGTAATTGAAATCAATAAATTTATTTTTAATCGCACTCAGTTGCAAGCGCCCTTACAGGGTTCATGTACCTACTAAACTAGTTGTTAAGACCTGACATGATATATAAATTGTACATGAATGCAAATAAATGAATATGAATATGAATATGAATATTCGTGCACGCGAAAAGCCTAAATACTTGTTCTATGTCCAGGTGTTGTGAAACTATGGTCCTCGTAGTTTCTGGGTATCTAGATACAGGGATGAGGAAATCCTTATTTATTATATTTATTAATTCATTTAATTTATTTATAATAACCATATGTTTGGAGTATACAACTTACAAAGCCAGTGTGAACAAAGTCTAATATGATAATGATAATAGTAACATGCGGGTTATAAATTAGGATTATTACTATGTACTCGTGTATTGATCTTGCCTATTAGACGCCTAGTATGGTTTCCAAATCCTCATGGGTTTTTCCATGTTTTGGTTATGTATGTATGGTATGACATATTTTTTGGTTTAACCCAAATCGTGTGGATACTCTTATTCTTATGTATATAATTATTGATACCCTATTAGCGCTTTATGAATACCTAAATCTGTGTTAAGTTTTAAACAGTGTTCAATCAGCTAGACAAAATTAGAATACATACACTATCTGACTATGACTGGCCCGACAGCTCAGTTGGTAGTGACCCTGCCTTCTGAACTGCGGGTTGTGGGTTCGATTCCCACCCAGGACAAACATTTGTGTGATGAACATCGATGTTTGTTCTGTGTCTGGGTGTTATATTGTATTCTATGTATGTATTTACAAACAAAAAGTATCTAAGTATTGTATCAGTTATCTGGTTCCCATAGTACAAGCTTTGCTTAGTTTGGGGCTAGATGGCGTTGTGTGAGATGTCCACACATATTATTATATTATATTATTATATCTATCTATATATCTACCTTCATACACCAGATGAATACACCGACAAGGCCGATCAGTTGGTAGCAGCCCTGCCTTCTGAACTGTAGGTTGTCGGTTCGATTCCCACCTAGGGCAAACATTAGTCTGATGAACAGCGATTTTATGTTTGGGTGTTATATTGTAATCTATGTATGTATTTATAAACAAACAGTATCTAAGTATTCTATAAGTTATCTGGTTCCTAAAGAACAAGCTTTGCTTAGTTTGGGGCTAGATGGCGCCGTGTGAAATGTCCACAAATATTTCTTTATTTATTTTATACAAGTTGCGAATCAGCTTATACAAAAGTATGTATATTTACATTTATAATTATGTTGCAGTTTATTTATAGTACCTACTGAATTGTGTGATTTCATACTGCGTTTTAGACTACAATGGCAAAATTAATGATGATATCACTAACACATACCTACTTGTCCGACCTTGAGAGGTGAGATGCCAAAACGCTCATTAATATACATAATATAAATTCAAACCTTATACAAAAAGATGCACCAAATATAAAATACAAATAAAACTTTCGGCTTCTTTTGACAATAAGAATGTTATTGGAATTTTTATAGCTATCTCCCGATATAAACTACGAATTGGTAATTCCAGCAACCTCCCTAAAATTTACGGGTCATAAGAAAACCTTTGAATTTATTGACTGGGACAGTTTTTACGGTAATAATTGGGCGTTTCACCCAATGATTACCGTAAAAACGTCCTTATATACTATCTTATAATTTTTATTATTATTGTTACTCTTTTATATTATTTTGATATATTTTATGCTTCATGATTATACGCCCTGTAGTAATAATAATAATAAAAACGTGTGGAAATTTCACACAGTTGTCCATCGATTGTCTGGTTTCCATAGTACAAGCTTTGCTTAGTTTGGGACTAGCTGGCGTTGTGTGAAATGACTACAAATATTTATTTATTTATTTTATTTATATGATAAATTTAAAATAAACTATGTTTCTCCGTTACTTTTTAGGTTTAGAGAATTTATTTACTCATAAAGAACATAACCACTTGCACTTAATCTAAATATTATCCAGATCGTCTGTGGCGGTAAATACGTTTAAAAAACATTGGCATAAATATATTTTTTTAGTTTAGTTTTGAACATAGGCATGGTTTTACAACCTTTAGTATCGTTTAGTAGATCATTTTTTTTTTTTTTTTTCAATAACATATCTGCTAAACTGTATACTGATCTTGGTAAAATTTGGTGTGCACATAGTTTGGGCTTGGTAATCCTGAGGGTGGGGACGGACAGAGTATTATACTTTTTGTCGTCCCCAGGATTACCAAGCAAGTTTTTTTATCGCCACATTGCGTGTATTACAGTAGGTATTAAAAACGTACTAATCCACGTATGTGACGCTACGGGCAGCGTTTTAGTAGATTAAGGTCAACGCTGTTTTTGATATCAACTGAAAAATGTATTCGATAAAGATTTACATTAAAACAATTACAAAAACAGCTGTATGACCGTATTTATGAAAAGTCCTTGAAGTTCGTTAAATGTAGATAACAAATGGCGAACTATGTAATGACGTACCTACTTTCAATGAATGGAAAATTCCCCTAACATATAAAAGTCCTAGAGATAAATACCTAGTAAATATTTCATGTACGTTCATAGAACGGCACAAAATTCTGAACGGCCCAGCACGTTCTGTCACAATTATGATAATTACGTTTATTGGGTATGTAGATTAGCTATTGAAAACGTATCTAACGGAACAATGAAATCTTCAAAAGTAATTGGTAAATATGGAAAACTTCATAGCTGGTCACACATATTTAATGATTTGATGCATTTCTTGGCTAGATTGATATCAGTAGGATGTATAACAATAAATTAACTTTTTTTTTTAGATTCATAATTCATGACTTAAATTATTACATTTACATTTACATTATTACATTGAATAAAAAATATTAACATGGAACGTAGGTATTTTACATTGGTTTCCTTATCTAACCTTTGTAATAGTTATTGTTACCTACGCATATTGTACATCAATTTCTGATTTTTAACTATCTATAATAACAAGTCATAAACCATATAAAAACTTCACCAGATTGGACATTGCACCGGAACCTTGACAAGCGCTCGATTGTGCCAACAAATGTGTGCAATAAATGTAAAATTTACTTCCTGCGAGACATAAATATTGTGTTTTTATTCCTTATTTGTCGTCATTCAGGGCTAACTCGTTATTTATATTATTATGATTGTCTACTGCAGTTACTTGATTTAAGGTACATTTCGACCATTTCAGAGAATACAATATAAAAAGAGTGCATAAAATTATTTATTAGGTTTTGACGTTTACAAGTTCAGGCTTGATCCTTATAAACCTATACTTATAAGTGGAACGGTTTTCGATTTGTGAATGGTAAATTATCGATTTATAATAACACTGAATCGTGTTAATTGCATTGTCAAATTATGGAGAATAAGAATTAAATAATAGGTCTTTACCTATGAAATTGCCGTATTGCAGTACAGACTTTTTCAAACAAAAAAAAGTTTTGATTGGCTATGAATTCTAAATTCAAATTAATTTTGTTTTAAAAATATGACATTCTATTTACAATATAAGTCTTTTGTTTATTGATTAGCGTTGTATTTTCATTAAATTTCAACATTTTTCCTCATAAAGGATACTTTGAAATTTCGTGTAATTATGGAATATGAGTTCTGTCGTGGCACCAACGCGGCACAAACGACACGTAACATCAACGACGTTTACGGAGAGAACTGTACAAACGAATGTACAACCCGTTATTGGTTTGCTCGGTTCCGTTCTGGGAATTTTGACTTGAAAAATGAACCTCGTGGTCGTCCGGAAACTTTGGTCAACAATGATGAATTAAAGGCGATTGTGGAAGCTGATGAATCTCAATCTACAGCTGAGCTGGCAGCAGCTTTTGATGTTAGCATCAAAACAATATTGGTCCATTTGCGACAGATTGGCAAGATAAAAAAGCTTGATAGATGGGTGCCCCACGAACTTAACGATCGCCAGCGCAACGTACGCGTCGAGACTTGCCTTGCGCTGCTTAACAGGCACAGAAATGAAGGAATTTTGAACCGAATTGTTACGTGCGACGAAAAATGGATTCTTTTTGACAATCGAAAGCGCTCAGCAAGTTGGTTAGATCCTGGTTCGGTACCAAAGCAATGTGCAAAACGAAAAATGACCCCTAGAAAGGTGATGGTCACAGTTTGGTGGTCTAGTGCTGGTGTGATTCATCATAGCTTTTTACAAAACGGCGAGAGCATTACTGCAGATGTGTACATTGAAGAACTGACCACAATGATGGCGAAACTCGCACGTCTGCAACCAGCTTTGGTCAATCGGTCGTCTCCACTGCTACTTCACGACAACGCGCGACCCCATACTGCACAACAGACCGTCTCTAAGCTGCATGAGTTGGGTTTGGAAGCTCGCCCTCATCCGCCATACTCACCAGATCTTGCGCCTACCGACTATCACTTTTTCCAAAATTTGGACAACTTTTTAGCGGGAAAAAAATTCAATTCCCGAGAGGCAGTACAAAACGCCTTTGAAGAGTTTGTTGTCTCCCGTCCTGCTGATTTTTTCAAGAAGGGCATCCATAAACTGCCACAGCGTTGGCAAAGATGCATTGATTGCAGGGGTGATTACTTTGAATAAAAGAAATAAATAAGTTCGAAAAAAAAATACTTTAACTTTTTTCAAACAAAACGGCAATTTCATAGGTAAAGACCTAAGGGGAGATTTAGAGAATGCGACACAGAATCGACACCATTGAATAAGAAGATTATTTCCTTTATTTACGGCGGCTTAATCACACTAATATTATAAAGGCGAAAGTTTGTATGTGTGTATGTTTGTTACTCCTTCACGCTCAAACAGCTGGATGGATTTGGATGATATTCGGTACCAAGGTAGCTTATACTCTGGATTAACATATAGGTTTCATTTTATCCCTGAAAAGTGAAATGTTCCCATGGGATGAGCAAATAATTAAAATATTTTTTATCCACGGGTGAAACCGCGGGGCACAACTAGTAAATAAATCAAATAAATATTTTTGTAGAAATTTGAGACAGCGCCATCTATTCCCAAACTAAGGAAGCTTCTACTATGGAAATCAGTTTACTTTTAGAATACTAAGGTCCGTATTACAGAACGATACTCAGTCATCGATTGGTGCTCAAGCACTGATTTCATTCACCAATTGATCACTTTATGATGAAATATCTGCTTGAGCAGCGATCGATGACTGAGCATCGTTCTGTAATACGGACCATAGACACTTTTTGTTTGTAAATACATACATAGAATACAAACACCCAGACACAGAGCAAACACGTATGTTCATCACACAAATGTCTGTCCTGGGTGGGAATTGAACCCACAACCTATAGACGGCAGAACGTGAAGACGCCTTACGTCGTCGTCATCAGCAACGAAACGCGTTTTGCTCTAAGTAGAAACGGCTGTTCTTTCTTTACACGTCTTTATAGAGATTGTATAGCGATTTTGTTATGTCGATTATGTTATACGCAGGTAGTCTTTATATAGTATGCTTATTCATCTTTAGAACCTGGGGGGTAATCACGAAACTTTGATTGCAATGCAACAGGAGAAATTTCCATACTAACTATGCACATAAACTGCGTAGGTATTGTAAAAAATAGACTGTCAAATATATACAAATTTGTGTTTCTATTGGTTGCAATCGAGTTATGTGATGGCTCAGCTGGTCAAAATCAAGATGGCAAGAGCAATGAGGTATTTTCAACCGTCCATGATTGTTTTACGCTAAATACCACTTAAATATATCATTATCTTATAGGTCCATGCTTCTAAGCAATTATGTAAATATAGTGGTGTCGATTCTGTGTCGCATTCTCTAAAACTAAAGTAAACTTAAAGAATGGCGGTACTCTTCTGATAAAGGGGAAATGAAAAAGACGGAAATATGTTAATTTCGTTTAGCTTTAGAGAATGCCTCACAGAATCGACACCACTGTGTCTATTGAGTTTTAAACATGTAAAATTATCATGACAATAACAGCTCAACACGAGTAACATTTTAGATAAATGTAAACCCTCTGTACTTATTGATAATGATGATTATAGAATATCCATCACTAAGCAAGTTCCTAACCTAACTCATGGCAGTACTCCGATCTTTCTATAAGTTAGGTACCTACTTATTTAAATCTTCGCTCATTTTGTTGACACAGAAATGTAGACAGGAAAGCTTATTAATACCTACTACATACAATAATAGGTCAATGCGTGTAACGCCCATTGTTACTCGTACATTGGACAGGAAAAATATCCTAACTGATGGTTGGGAAAAATGGGAATATCATTGCATTATACAGAGCGATTGCTGTTATTTTACGAAGTTTTTTTTTAATATGAGCATTTGTGAAAAAAGGATAAGGTTGTGTAATAATACTCCAAGGGTCCGGTTCACAATAACGTTTATTACATGGAATCCTTAGGTGTAACGCTTGGCACTTGATATGTAACACCACGAATCACCAATATTAGACGCTGGCTCCAGATACCCGAACGACACTGACTGTGGCCTCGGACCAACTGGCTACCGACACCCTCCCTTCTCCTGTCGTTACCTCACCTTCCCCGATGTCCCGCCATTCTTGGCTAACGTCAGTGTTGTTCGCATCCGGTAGTCAGTTTCATAGCCAATATAGCCATTTTATACAAGCCAGTTATATTGTAACGGAAATGAAATACAAAACTATTTAAATAATTTAAACGGCAAAATAATAAATGGATATAAATTTATAGGATATAATTTAGAAATAAATAAAATAGATCTAAAGAAAACCTAACACTCGGCCATGCTGATAGAGTGTATGTCCTCATACACTGATATCATCATTTTAAACCTAACACTTGGTCACTTTATCATTATTATTGTATATATTACGCAATTATAATTTTACTATAATTGACATGATGAAAATACAGCGATCAATGTGGTAATTAAAAAATAATGGCAAGATGAAGACGAATTACACATAAAACATTATTTGCAGGCTCGCAATATGAATAATTATATCACTTCTGATGTTTTCCACTGTTCCCGACATCATATGCCGGTGCCGACATCATTTGTCGGATCTTTTAAACATCTTCTTTTTTTTATAATTATCATAGATCACTGCCGAATGATTTTCATCATTGCCAGCATCATTTGCCAGATCTTTCTAATCATCGGATCTTATAAATTATTATTACTGCCGATATCATTTATCGGTGCCAGCATCATTTGCCAGATCTTTTCATCTTGACCGACATCGTTTGCCGGTGCCAGCATCATTTGCCAGATCTTTTCATCTCTACCGACATCTTTTGCCGGTGCCAGCATCATTTGCTGAATCTTTTGACGACTTAATGAAATATGATAATTATTCATCTAGTATTTACTCACATTAAAATTACATAATCATCAGCATCATTTGCCAATTTTTATAATAAGTCATTCATTAAATATGACTCCAACTTCAAATTGTACTTTGTATAATCACCATATTTTACATATTGAAGAAAGGATACATTAATCGAAATTATTTTATGCTAGGACAATATTTAATTTATATACTTAATATTATTCAATTAGTTACTCATTTTAGTTTTAATTAAGCTTAAGCACACATTTCCATACTATTATCATTACATCATTTACCTGAATTAGTTTAATCTATGTTGGCTACATCGTGATTATTAACGAAACCCATTATTTCATAATCGTTAGGCTCTTCATCAATATTATCATCGTCATCATCCGATTCATTTTCGTTAACATTAAGGGCTGCAATATGAACCCAAGGCAACATACGGCTAGCGGCAACGGTAGTTTTACGTTTGTTTTTCGTACTAGTAAGCCCTGGAACCGCAGTGACCTCATACCGATCATTTCCCAAAACTGAAGCTACACGATAGGGACCCACATATGGTGGAATGAGTTTTTTACTCTTTCCTTCGTTATTAAATGACGTCTTTGTGATTTTAACTAAATCTCCTTCGCTATAGATACGAGCTGGACGCCTACCTTTGTCATATATACGTTTTTGGTTAATCTGTTCCTCATCAATCCTATCCTTAACCTCATTTCTAATATCTGTAACTGTAGCGTTTTCACAAGTTTTCTGTCGTATTTCATTAAGAACAGGGTTGACCTCGCTATTCATGTGTGTACCAAACATTACTTCTGACGGTTTCCTTCCAGTAGTCTTTTGAATACTATTATTTAAGCCCCATTGGATCCTACCTACTTTCTCATCCCAACATTTTTCATTGTCGTTCATGTTCTGGGCTGTTAGGGAACTAAGTATCGTCCTGTTATAACGTTCTACCTGTCCATTTGATTGCGGGCTAGCAACGGCGTTAAGGATGTGTTTGATTTTTCGTTCTGTACAAAATCTCTTAAACAGGTGTGATGTGAAACACGTACCTCTGTCACTAATCATCCGATCTGGTGTCCTAAATGTGTCAAAAATGTTTTCTAAGATGTCAATTGCACTCTTTGATTTTGTATTTCTGACGGGTTTAATAAATACGAATTTTGTGAAAGCTTCTACACAAACTAAAAGGTAAGAATTTCCCTTTTTTGATTTTACAAAGGGCCCAAGATGGTCAACGTGAACTGTATGGAAAGGCACTTCAACTTTAGCAATTGGATGCAAATGCCCTTCCGAGTTGGTCGATTGTTTTTTAGCATAGGCACACTCGAGACATGCGCTTACATATTTTTTTTCAAATTTTGCCATTTTCGGAAACCAGTAAGTACTTTTAATTCGATCCAACGTTTTCTCTACTCCGAAATGACCAATGTCATCATGGTTCATTTTGCATAGTTGCCATCTTGCCCCCTTTGGTACTACCCATCGTAAATTAGCTTTATCACCTTCAATGAATTTGTATAGTTTATTATCTTTAATTAAATAATTGTCATTAATATATTTTAATTTTTCAGCATCAACATCAGTAGTCAATATGTCTCTTATCCTACGAAGTTCAGAGTCGCCTAACTGCAACGTAAGTAACCAATCCTCGCTATTTATGGTCATGACCATAGGGTACTGGTCAGGCTCCACAATGTCAACTCCAGTTATAGGATTACGGGATAACGCGTCCACGTGAGACATTTTGGTGCCCGGTCGGTACTCTATGGAACACTGGTATTCTTTCATTAATAGCCACCAGCGTGCTATTCGCGGGATAAGATCTCTCTTTGTAAATGTAGTGCGCAATGCTCCGCAGTCGGTGATGATTTTAAACTCTTGTCCTAATAAATACACTCTAAACTTTTTTAGAGAACAAATCACAGCCAAGGTTTCCAACTCGTATGAGTGGAAATTTTTCTCCTCGGGGGACGTTTGACGACTATAAAAAGCTACCGGTCTAAATGGTTCATTCGCATTAGATCTTTGCATCAACATTCCCCCAATCCCAACTTTGCTGGCATCCGTGTGCAGTTCAGTATCAGCTAAAGGATCGTATATAGCCAATATCGGCCTAGAAATCAACCTCTCTTTTAAGTGATTAAAAGCATGTTCCTGTTCATCAGTCCAAATAAATGGTGCATCCTTTTTGAGTAGTTTGCTCAAAGGATTAGAAAGTTGCGCAAAATTATGTATGAACTTTCTAAAATAGCTTACTAACCCTAAGAATTGGCGTACCCCATGTTGATTAGTTGGTTTTGGAAAGTTCTGGACACTTTGTATCTTTTTGTCTCCTGGGCGTACGCCGTCTGCGCTAATCTCGTAACCTAAATAGTCAATCTTATCACACAAAAACTCGCACTTGGCAAGATTAAGGGTTAAATTAGCATCGTTAAGCAGTTGCAGAATCTGTTCCAGCCTTTCTAAACATTCGTCTACATTCGTTCCGTAAATTAAAACGTCATCTATATAAGCAGTTGCCTTAGTAAACCTAGCAGAACCCAAGACCTTGTTCATCATGCGTTGAAAAACTGCCGGGGCATTTGCCAAACCGAATGGCATACGATTATATTCGTACTGTCCATCCGGCGTGACAAATGAAGTAAGAGGCTTTGACTGTTCGGAAATTGGGATTTGGTAGTACCCAGATGCTAGATCCAGGGTAATAAAACAAGCTTGTCCAGATAGGCGAGCGATTTCATCCTCTATGATTGGCATTGGATACCTTTCTTTGATGGTGACAGAGTTTAACATTCTGTAGTCTACGCATAGTCTAGGCTTACCATCCTTTTTCCGCACTAAAACTATAGGGCTTGCGTATTCAGAAACCGATTCCCTAATAATATTAGCTTCTAGCATGTCATCAATCATCTTTCTTACCTTCTCTCTCTCAGTGTGTGCTAATCTGTATGGCCTATAAACTATAGGATTCTTATTGTTTACCTCAATATTCATCTCGGCTACATTAGTACAGCCTAACTCCTTGAGTGAAGACGCAAAACAATGTTTGTATTTCTTTAGTAAACAAACGAGCCTCTTCTTATCAGATTCAACAACAGTATTTCCTACATGTATCTGGTCAAAATCTATGTCATCGTTAGCTTGTAAAGAAAGTCCAGTTGATGGTAGTGAAATACGATTTACTACCTGTACATTCATGGCCCGTCCTAAGACTGTATCTTTTTGCAGCTGGCACGAAGAGAAAACCGGGGAAATAAGAATATTCACTGCTCCCTTATTACTTAGATACACACCGCCACTAACGAGAAACTGCTGGTTAGGTCGTCCTATAACTTTACTGTCAAGAAGTATATAACCATCATAGTATGGTTCGGTTACGGTTCTAATAGTAGCCCGGCCACTTAATTCTACAAAGTCTTTAACTATAACCTTGATCGGCCTATTATCAGAGATTGAGTTTTCTGAAAACGGCATTTCCGCACTTATGTCGAAAAATTCGAGCTTGGTTGCGCACTTTTGGACTAAAATGTGACGCTGTTCTGTAAAAGTTTGTCCTATCAGCAAGGGTAATTCTAAATACCCATCAGAAACTACCCTGCATGGCACAGAAGCACAAACACCATCAACAGTAAGATCAATAGTAACACTACCTACAGACAGCACTAGATCATTCCCGAATCCTTTCATGGGTAACGAAACTTTATCATGTTCTAGCCCTAGTTTAGTTAGCAAAGTTTCTGTCAGTATCGTTACGTCGCTACCAAAATCAATAAAAGCCTTCACTTGTAAATCATTAACAGTCACGTCTTTGTAGTATTTTGCATTCAGGGAAGATGTCGATATACACATGGTCTTTTGTACCGTATTAGTCTTGGTCTTGTCATTTGCGCTAGTTGGGCAGCCATCTGCATTGTGGCCGACTTTAGTACACCGTGAGCATTTTAAAAGGGGTTTTGGACACCTAAAAAACGGGTGTCCCTTTTCTTTGCAATTGAAACAAGTCATGGTTTGAGAAATATATGGCCTATTGAAAGTCTTATAGGAGCATGACTGCGCAATATCTACTTTTGGTCTAATATGAGACCTATCCGGAAAACATGAACTTTCTTTATAACTCATTAGAAATTGGAGTAGCTGATCGGGATGATTGCATCGCAAAGCCAGGGCGCTTGACTTAATAGTTCTGTCACCGATCCCGTGAATAATACAGTCTACCGCACGCTTGCCTGTTATGTCGCATTGATTCAAAAGAGCTAGTTTTTCATAGAAGTAAACTTCAATTGGTTCATTAAACCTACTCTTTCTTTTAAGCATTTCTTCCAAGGACTGGCCGTAGTTTTGTTCATATGGAAAGGCACTAGCGAGCTTTTCCTGCCATTCAACCCAAGTAAACAATATAGAGTTTAAACTTTCGTACCATGTCTTGGCTAGTCCTTGAAGTTTTTGCATTGCAAAATGTACAGTTGTTTTATCGTCCCAGCCATAAACGGAAGCGCATTCATTTACCTTTTTAAGCCAAATATCTATATTTTGATTTTTCATAGCAGGGTTAAAATCTGGTAAAATATTTTTGAAATCGTTTGTCCTATTATGATGAGTTCCCGTTGATGGCTGTGACGTTAAGTTCTTAATTAACTTAACTACATCATTTGTAGAAAATTGGGGGCTCACTGACCTTCCGTTTCTTCCATTACAGTCCCGATTTACTTCGTTGCTGTCCTTGCTGTGGCTTCTGTATAGAGACCACGTCTGAATGTCGCGCTCCAGTTGAGATGTCTGCGGTCGTTGAGGTTTATCATCGCTTCTGCTGCAACTTGGACGGGATCGCGCTTTACGTACTTCACTTTCCAATGCTCGTAGTCGTTCCCGCTGGTGTTCTAATTCTCTTTCTCGTTCTCGTAGATGATGATCGCAGCTGCGCCTTTCAGACCAAGTGCGATGACGACTTCGACTTCGAGTACGGCTGCGGTTGCGGTCTCGACTGCGACTTCGGTCTCGACTCCGACTTCGGTCTCGACTGCGACTTCGGTTAACCAAATTTTCAACCCGCTCGTTGCAGCTGGCACCATCCTCCGCAAGTCGTGACCTTGGGTTGGGAGTTTCAAGGTGCCGCAGAGAACTATTCTTATCACGCTGCATTTCTAAAACTCGGACATAAAAAGAAAAAAATAATAATTAGAGAAGAAATAATAAAATTATTATTGAGAAAAATGCTATAAATATTTACGTAAATTCATTTGATTTGTCTACCGTGTTTAGATGCTATTAATAAAGATTACCCATGTTGCCTGTTTTTATTTCAATCAGTTTAGCAGGTATATTTATTACCCTATCATGATAATAAAGTAAGCTATAGATAGGTAGTAGTTAAAATTAGAAACGTGTATGTTGATTTTAAATCTCAATAAACAAGTAGATGTAGGTAAGTAAGTATATAAAAGTACGTTATGTGAAATTATCAATTCAACTTAAAGGCGTTGCGACATTCGACCGGATATATATGTATTTAACTATAAACAAAAACTGTCAGGCAGATTTTATAACCTAGCAATTTGATACATAAATTGTAGTCAAGTACAAAAGTATGTGTATCATTCAGTAGTATATCATTGGGTGATTTCCACACAACCGCTTTGGTATGTGAGATTTATATCTTCGAAGCTAATTTATGAATTTGACTTATAGAACATGCATGATAGGGTACAAAATGAAAAATAAGATAAATACTAAGTAAGCTTCAACTATGGCCGTTTAAGATTCGATACTCAAATTCAAATGGATTTGTGACTAGTAGGCAACCATTAGCACTGTTACCATTTCCGTTTCATTTTCATTATACTAAAAAAACTAATTCAAATTAGAAATAGTAATATATAATAAGCACATTGAAATATAGGTTATATTATTGTATGTTTTATAAGGCCGTATTTACTGCGATATAAAAAAAAAAAAGTAGACGTGCACTTACCACTTCTGAAATGTAATAATACTCCAAGGGTCCGGTTCACAATAACGTTTATTACATGGAATCCTTAGGTGTAACGCTTGGCACTTGATATGTAACACCACGAATCACCAATATTAGACGCTGGCTCCAGATACCCGAACGACACTGACTGTGGCCTCGGACCAACTGGCTACCGACACCCTCCCTTCTCCTGTCGTTACCTCACCTTCCCCGATGTCCCGCCATTCTTGGCTAACGTCAGTGTTGTTCGCATCCGGTAGTCAGTTTCATAGCCAATATAGCCATTTTATACAAGCCAGTTATATTGTAACGGAAATGAAATACAAAACTATTTAAATAATTTAAACGGCAAAATAATAAATGGATATAAATTTATAGGATATAATTTAGAAATAAATAAAATAGATCTAAAGAAAACCTAACAGTTGAAAAAGAATGGCGGGAATGTTAATAATAATAATACTTTCAATTATACCCGAGTCAGTGAACAGCCTTTTAGCTCAGATCAAGCTTCGAGCTCGCCATCTCAAAAAGCAGAGTCCATGACCTGCGTCTTCTGTCTCGCTTGCGCAATTTCGACATTTTGAAGATATTGAATGACTGAATTACGAAAAATCTGGCTATGACATCGGCCCTCAAGAAATGGTAACATTACAAAATGTTCAACAACAATATCATATTAATCCAAACAAAATTTCATACACAACAACAGACAACAGAATAAAAATAAAATTCTCTCTATATCTAAATATATATAACTCAAAGGTGACTGACTGACTGACATAGTGATCTATCTACGCACAGCCCAAACTACTGGACGGATCGGGCTGAAATTTGGCATGCAGGTAGATGTTATGACGTAGGCATCCGCTAAGAAAGGATTTTTCGAAATTCCACCCTTAAAATGAGAAATGGGTGGTTGAATTATTTTCCCAGAGGCCACGCCACGGGCAAAGCTGCGGGCAGAAGCTCGTAATTATATGAATAGGTATTAGAAATGTTGTATAGTAAAATTAGGTTAGTACGGGTAAATGTAAATAAACTAATTAATATTAATATAAAAGATTGACATCATAAAAGTTCATGACGTATAACAGCAATTTGCTAATCAATCAGAAGGAATGAATTTTAGATAACATCTAATTGACTGCACAATTAAGACTAGATTATAAAATGATGAGCATCAATACAAGAAGGAATACGACACATCATTAATTTTGTGAGAGTACCAACATTCCATAAACTATCTGAATCAAGTAGAGTTTCATTGTAGTGAACACACTTTAGTGTTTTCGATGGTGTAATAAAATAATACGTCAACAAGTGTTACTAAAGGTTTCGGCAATATCAATATTACTGCTTCAATGTATCGGCAACTATCAACCCCGTGGCTCAAATTATATTTTTACTTAAACTACGCAAGTGTGCAAGTGATGAAAATTCATTTCACAATTTAAGAAAACTGTTAGGCGCGACGGAAATTCTTGATTAATCCAAGTTTTGAGTTAAGTTTTGTATGACAGGTGTGATAGCCCACTTAGTAGTAGGACCACTTACACCATTTAGGACAAATATTTGTGCGATGAACATAGGTTTTTGTTCTGTTGGGATGTTATATTATATTCTATATATGTACTATTTATAAACAAAAAAGAATTTAAGTATTATATCACTTATCTGGTTGCTATATACAAGCTTAGCTTAGTTTGGGGCTAGATGGCGTTGGGTGAAATGTCCAAAACATATTTAAATATTTTAAAAAGTTTATATAGAAGATATTATATATAGTATTTTAGAAGTCATCGTGATCAGTTTTTTTTGTAGTATATGTAATATATTAAAGAGACATAGAATCTCGAGCCCCACATCATTGTCGAAGTTGTTTAGCTGATTAAATACCGTAACTAATTTGTTGTAGAACAGTAGAACCAATGAATTATTATTACCGGAACGAGATGCATTGTTCCATTGAGATCAATCCAACCATAGCGTATTACAAAGCAATAGCCTGGATAAACATCTTTTTAAATATTACAAACATATATACACAAATACAAAGACGATCTATCGCCAGACAGTCCTATAGAAGAATATCAAATGTGGTTGAAAAGAAATTAGGCGTCCTACATCGTGAAGTTGACACGAGCCAGAGAATGACGTTATCAGTCTCGGCCCGGGCGTTACGTCGCGCCTTACGCACACCAATAAATGATAAAGCAAATAACAGCATTGGGCATTATCAATCGTAGTCGTGTCGTGTAGTCGTAGGGCACACAGGCATGTAGGCGGTACTACGGTGCTACACATTGACAGCTGAAACCGTCAACAAAACTTGCATTACTATATTGTCCGTGGTGTTCCGAGCCGGCTAGTTACCATTCACGCTTACGGCGAATCGCGAACAGCACGTGGCCGACTAATAATAGAGGGACATTATTCCGCGGCATGCAACAACACATCGCGCCTCGTTTCCAGTAGGTGACACAGTGCCGGGCCGAGACCACAGAACATAAATGTTAGTTTCCAAAGTGTGTGCCAACACCCGCAATGACCAGCAACAGCCACAAGTGGAGGGAATACGTCGCGGCGCTCAGTGGTAAGTGTTTATTTACTTTTATTTTATGTTTTCATTTGTTTTTATTTTTTACTGGCTACGTGTTTTATAATAGTTTCTTTATAGTTAGTTTCTTATACTTTCGCGTGTTTATTTGCGCGGGTAGCCGGCAACACTGGGCCGGCTACCGTGAATTACAGATTAGTAGCCAGTTACAATGCCCATTAGAATAATAGAATTAATAGGTATGTTAGTAGATGTGTTTATGAGTTATATCAGTAGTTCAATTATCAGTTTATGAGTTATATCAGTTAGGTCAATTTTATTGGTATAGCTACGATGTTTAAGGTTATGCTTAACATTTTTCATATGTTTTTTTTTATTCAGGTAAATAAACAAAAAAAAAAATAACAAAAATTACGTCTCATCTTAATATTATCGTAGGCCCTGCTTATCTATATCTACATATTTTGAATAATATAAATATAAAGCCAAAACGACTGAATCTATTTAAATGAAATTTTGTGACATCGTGCAGACTATCGAAACCACCATAATTATAAGATGTTATTTATTCCGTAAAATCGAAAGCTATCAGGGAAAAAAAAATAAATTTCAGGTGAAACTACGGTACTTTTATAGATAAAAATATGAAAGAGTATCTATTATTAAATTTTAAATATCCTATTTCCTTAAGATATTTGATACATGTAAATGATTTTGCCTTCGCTCTGCTGTACGTTGATAGAGACATTAGACCCGCGAGTGAATGTACCAACCTACACTTTGGAGTGTCGGGGGAAAATTGTTTTAACCCTCTAAATCCATTTCAGTCTTAGATTATATCATTTGAATAGATTAAATATATGCTTATAAGTTTTGATTTATTGAAAACATGTTTAGTATTCTAATTACGTCAGCTTTTTTATAATTTTGACGCAAAAAATCCGTCACTGTAGGTTGATATACGAAGATATTGCGAAAGGTAAAAAATGGAAGACACACACAGTATATACTCACACACAGTAGATACAGTAGGTAATCATAGCGTACGAGTATAGTTTTTCACTGTGTAGACAACATATAAAAAAATCATCGACATCGGAAAATATTTTAGGGGTAGAAATTTGTTGGCGCTTTTTTATGGACAAAAGACATACTCTTTCCAGACACAAATGCCGAAAATATTATTGCACGCGCCTCTTATTATCTGAACACCGTAATTGCCCTGATTTCCCGAGGGAACTCTTGATTTATAAAGATAAAAAAAATACACTATTGTGATCTTGGTAGTGTAGTAATTATCCGAGGGATTTTTTTATTCAAATCCATTTAGTTATTTCGTCAAGAATGCCACAAACCAACAAACACACATGTCACCTTTAAACTACTTTTTGTGGAACTAGTTTTTGTGGATGTTCCCTATTTTTATTCTTTTAAACCACCCCTGCGTTAGATCGAACAAAACAAAAATATATTCAAATTGGTAAAGCCATTTTTGAGATTTAGCGAGACTTACGAGACAATTTATTTTTACAGACTAGGGAGTAAATGGAGATGAAGAATTTATTTGTACAAATGAGATTGTTATTATTTTCACGTAGCTACATCAACCTCGGAAATTTTAAGTGTCACAATAACAGCTTTGACTTAAACAAATTGTAGGTTTTTATTATCTTAATGGAATAATATAACTGACTGTCCACATTAGACGTTTTATGTTAAAATGACGTAACAGTTTTTCCATAAACGTGGCTAATTGATTGACTGAAGATTTAATCTTTCCCTTCGGTTTAATACTTACCTATTGCTAGACAGCCGGGGGAAATGGTATAAATCAAATGTAACTTCCCCCACGCGGTGGCAGGTAATACATTGTTTTGTACATTTTTCAATACATTTGGTTGATTAAATCTGACCATTGAACCTTATAAAAATGGCTCTAACAAGGATCTGGTTCAAATTAACATAAGGAAGTAGTGAACGAGTTATCGCCCAAACTATATAGGTGTTAATTACGGCACCGTGGGCAGCTATTTATTGATTTCTACTTTAGCAAATATACGTGCATGCGTAAATTAGGTCGGGGCAGAAGATACTTCGTATTTTGTTAGAGAGTACTACATTTTTGTAGGAGTTGCTTCTTTCACTTTGATAAATATTTCTTGACTGTAAACGCTTTTACGACTCTTATTTTTGTTTCACAACGTTCAGATAAATTTTTAGATAATTTTTTCCTTTAAATTTGATTGTTTATCTTTTAGGTAATTAATGACCAAAAAATTATCATTTAAAAAGCATGCAAGCATAATAAGCCTGATGAATCTTTTATATACATATTTCCAAACAGCTCCAGGATAAATGTATGTGATTGGTGGGTGTTATTTATTTAAACACGCAAATGGGAAAGTACTATATCGGTAGTACTACATCAGATATCAGTCATTTATTTTAGTATTAAAATTCTTATACATTTTAATTTTAGATACATTAAATTAATATATTTCAAAACGTTACTAATAATGTGTCGATTTTCGAACCAGGTTTCGAGCAATGCTCAATATCCAATGCTCAATGATGATCCAATGCCAGCTTGAGTAACAATAGGAAATATATTGATTTTAAAATAGATCAGTTGTTCATTAATACAAATAGCCTTCCCTAATCATGTGTAGGGTACAATACAATACAACCAAAGGAATTTTATCGTAAGAATAAGAATGTTTGTGATTGGGTAAAAAAGAGGCTTTTAGAATTATTCAAGGAATCTTTAAATTGATGAATAGATACCCGTCATAATAACAGTTTATCATGTGAGTGTTGATAAAATCATCATTGAATGCTGACAATTCACCATTGTTAGTAGGTATGCATTGTACATATATTGTATTTCATTGATTACAAAGAAAATTAACATTCCGCTCAGCAAAATTTAAATGCAACGCAAAGTTGTTTGTTAGAGGTTTTGAATAAATGGTTTTAAATCATTTCCGTGTTTCAGTCACAGACTTTGATTATACACACAATTTTTTTTAAAGACATTCATACGCAATCAATTAATGTCGATTTAAGTAATTTATCTACAAGTACATAGCATGTATTTGAGATATTTTTTATATTAAATAAACGTTAGTAAACATAAAAGTCAAATAAAAATAAGGTTACCAGGTGGTAGGACTTTGTTGCAAAGTTCGTCTAGGTAGGTACCACCACTTTGCCAGTTATTCTGCCGCCAAGCAGTAGTGCGCGAGCACTACTGTGTTCCGGTTTGAAGGGCACTGTAGCTAGTGAAATTACTGGGCAATTGAGACTTTATAATCTGATCTCACAGTCGAGTAATCCTATTACCAGACTGTGCTGATGTCTCAGGATGATGTGCGCAGTGCAGTGTCGTGGAAACTATATGTTTTGGGGTTCCGAGTGACAGAGTGTTATGGGCGGTCGTGGCGCTTAACATCAGGTGAACGACTAGCTCGTCACATCATTCACTAACATAAAAAAGGTCAGTTTTCCTGTAAATACTAATCTCGAAAACTTCACATATTGCCGTGTTTCAGTCACAGACTGTGTTTTTACAAACAATTTTTTTTTATAGACGTTTTATACGCTTTCAATTTCGTTGATTTAAGTATGTAAGAGCCATTTATGTGTAAATACATACTATTATGTATTTACACATAAATGGCTGTAATGGCTGTAATATTACCTGCTGTAAATACCTAGGTATTAGAGATATTTTTTAAATATTACATTAATGATATTTAACATAAAAGCCAAATAAGGAAAAGGTCAGTTTCTCTTGTAAATACTAAATATCTCGACAACTTCACTTTTTTTACCATCGATGGGTTTGCGTTTGACTACATCTCACCTGATGGTAAGTGACGATGGGAGTTTTGGCAGGAAAAAGAAAAAGATCGCACCATCGCATTGTATTATTTTCTAAAACTTGTGTTATTTTCAGTGTTAATGCATAAAATTGGTGGCATTTTATTCGTTAAGTGCTAGATTAACGTGTGCGTGAGTGTGGGAAAGTGATATAATGATGGTGGATAGTTTCTTTTCGTGTTGTTTCCAAAACTCCATAAAAGCTTCTAGTAACGTTGCCACCTCTTTACTGGGAGTATGACTTAAACTAGACTACTTCTACTGACTTGACTTGATAACTTGGACTGTCACTTGACACATATCTGCGTGAAATATCATTAACTTGATAAATTCTCAAGTACTCACAATGACACTGGCAAAATACACAAAAGTGTGGAGCCATAAAAAAAGTGACGATGAGTTCGAAGGTGGAGCTTACCCAGAAAAAAAAAATCACAACATATTATCAGCCGAAAGTCTTTCACTGCTGAACTGAAGTCTGCCTCTCTATTGAGCACCAGTTTAAACGGCTAATACATCATCGATCGGCTCCTTGCGGTACACTTAGGTACCTATCATTGTATTACTAGTATTACTTTACTCTATGAAGATACGCTGCATCTTCCTTCGTGACTCGAGAACTTTTTTATCCATCGCTTGTAGGTTCGGCGAGCGATGTGGACTGCATATTGCCACGTCAAAAAATTTCTTCCAAACTTGAATAAATTTAAAATCGTGTTTTTTCAATAATACAACTATTTAAAAAAGCGAGGTGCTTTAAACCACACGAATGAAGTAAAATTGCTTTAATTTAGCTCCATCTATCGGCCGGTATAACTTTGTTTATGCTTTGTTTAATGTTAATATCGCCATCTTGATAACACGGGTCAACATGAAATTTGACTTTGATTGCAAAGCATTAAATTTCGGTAGTTGAGGTCGTATTAAGACGGAAAAAAAATATATGGCATGAAAAACTTTGCTTTTGTGCTTAGAAGACTGATTGAACGAAATTTTTAAAAATCTCGGATTTTAATTTTTGATTGAAAATAAAACTATTGTAATAAAAATGTTTATTATTTTTATTAAGTTTTACTATCAAATTAGCTTACAGAAAAGTGGAAAATAACTTAAAAGTGTGCACACTTTTACTTTTTCTTTTATGTTCATAGCTACTTTCTCTCAATAAACCCCAAATATAGTCGCCCATCATGTTTTCATTGTATTGGCCTTGATAGCGTTGTTCAAAATTCATGATGTCCTGATGGAAACGTTCTCGTTGCTCTTCGGAATAGGCTCCCATATTGTTTTTAAATTTATCCAAATGAGCATGCAGCATATGTACTTTTAATGACATCCTGCAGCCCAAGCCTTAAAATTTGTAAGCATATCCTCAACCAACTTTTCGTAGTTTTCAGCTTTATTATTTCCTAAAAATCCAGAAACTACTGCTTTAAAACTGTTCCAACTTGCTTTTTGAGTACGATTCAGCAACGTTGGAAATTTTTCATCGGCGAATGCTGTCTTATTTGCGGACCAACAAAAACCCAAAACCTTAAAACCTTAAAACCTTTTTTTTTTAAACCTTTGCTTCCGATAACTTATATCAGGTGTAGGCAAAAACTCCTTATCGGAATTACTTTTATAAGAACTAAAAGATGAGCTACTTTTCTGCGATAATTTTTTTGGTGGCTCAGGTACTGGTCGTGTCAGGTCGTGAGCAATTGGAGCAGAAGAAGATTCGAGGTCAGGATATTCAATAGGTTTTGCATTTTTACCTCTACGTCTTTTACTAGGATTCACCATACAAAAGTAGCAGTCAGTAATATGGTCTTTTGGTTCTCGCCAAATCCTTGTTATTGCAAATTTCATAGACCTTTTCTCACCTCGATACCAACCTAAAAATATAAAAATAAAAATTAATATGTCTATTATTTTGGATTCATCGCTTAATTAAATAAAAATTGCTTACCTTCCAAACACCTTTTACAATAACTACAAGCAACATGTGGAGCCCATGGCTTATCTTGATTCCGTACAGGACAGTCAAAATATGCTTCATAGGCTTCACAGAGAACGTGAGATGTCTTTAGTTCATATTTCACGTCTCGAACTTTAATAAATTGACCACATATAAAACAAAATGCATCAGCATCGTATTTGCACTTTCGTGACGACATTTTAAGTTATTCTGGGCTTGTAAATAACACCTGATGGTTGTTTATCACTCGGGTGCCATCTAGCGGCACAGTGGAAACGTTAATACCCCACTCTCACCGCGCGGTCTTTTTAAAAATATTAAAATCAATTAAAATTTATGAAAAAATTGAAAAATGTGTATTATTATTATAACTATCACAAAAGCAAACTTTATACCGAAAAAAGGTATTTTCTTTTTGTTTTTGTGCATAACTAACTGGAAAATAATAGTATAAACTTTAGGACAAAGAACGAAAATTTTTTTGTAGAGTCGTGTAATTGTAAATTGACATTTTGGAGTTTCGGCGGGAAAACGAAAATGAACGCATCGCCGCATTTTATTATTTTCCAAAACTTATACTCCTGAAGTGGTGGCAACATTACCAGTAGCTTCTAAGTAGTTTTTGAAACAACACGAAAAGGAACGTTTCACCATCATTATACCACTTTTATGCACTAACACTGACAATAACACAAGTTTCGAAAAATTATACAATACGGTGAGATCTTTTTAATTTTCCCGCCAAAACTCTATGTAAAGAAGTTTTACTTATAACATTTATATATGCGTACTGATACAATAATGAACCGAGTAAATAGTTTTGGTCATTATTGTTACTACCAACATGAGCGTCACTTAGCTAATGAAAACACAATAAAATAAATCAGACTCTCATGCTAATAATGGGTGCGTTATGGGAAGGTTAGTCTGTGATTTATTGTAATATACTATAAGCTGCGCCCTGTGGTTTCATCTCACAATATTACGAGTTAGAGAGTATTTTATGTGCTTATCTAGTATCTAAATCCAAAGTAGGTATACTTATTAATGAATAGAAATTTCAGCACAGAGTACACACACACATTCATCAAAAAGAATTATATATATATAATCATTAAAATATATAATTATATATATATATATATATATATATATAATCATTAAAATATATAATTATGTTGTATCTGTCCACCCGTGATGCGATGACCAAGGGAAATAGAGATTCATTTTTATATATTACGATATATAGATTATTACACATGAGTGTGGGAAATGTGTTATAGCCCGATCCGTCCAGTGGTTTGGGCTGTGCGTTGATAGATCACTATGTCAGTCAGTCAGTCAGTCACTTACTAGATGGTAGGACTTCGTTGCAAAGTTCGCCTAGGTAGGTACCAGCGCTTTGCCAGTTATTCTGCCTCCAAGCATTAGTGCGCAAGCACTACTGTGTTCCGGTTTGAAGAGCACTGTAGCTAGTGAAATTACTGGGCAATTGAGGCTTTATGATCTGATCTCACGGTCGAGTAATCTTATTACCAGACTGTGCTGATATCTCAGGATGATGTGCGCAGTGCAGTGTCGCTCGAAACTCTATTTTGGGGTTCAGAGTGACACTGTTCTGTTATGGGCAGCCGTGGCGCTTAACATCAGGTGAACGGCTAGCTCGTCAAATCATTCAGTAACATAAAAAAATGTAAACCTTTGAGTTATATATATTTAGATGGATATAATAGAATTTTCATAGAGTCATGGTGCATTAAACTATTGGCTGCTAATCACTTTTCTAATAGTAGGCTGATATAATAAATATTAATATTTATCAGTTTACCTATATAAATTATTATCTTATCTTAAGTCACTTAATACTCAGTATTATTGGATTTGGATAAAATATTCATTATTACAGACATTAACTGAAGTAATATATAGCTATAAAGTACATGATTAGGTATGTAAAATGATGTTTGGAAAAACAATAAATATCTGTTTTAACAGAAGTAAGTTACCTTCATAATCAGGATGTAATTTTGCAATCTTCTTGTCGTTGCATTTATCCAGGTAGAACAACTACGAACAGGTAGGTAAGAAACTATTTTACAAAAATTAAAAAAATTTCATTTGAATAAACTTTGCTACTGCGCTAAAGCTAATGAAAATTTCAATGTGCTGTCTCTAGCAACAAAATTGCAATGAATTTGGCATTTCGCATTCAACCCAATGAAATTATCTGGAGTTAATTATACTGATTAAATAATAACAATGTCATTCCGATTGTTTAATTAATAAGACGGATAAACTAATCTGTCAAATTGTCATTTATTGATCATTAACATCATATTGAAAAAATTTGATGTCGAATTGAATTGAATCTTACTTAGTGGCTTCTGCGGCAATTTCACCAATATCATGAACTAAGATAGACCAATAAACAAATAAATTGTTCGATAAATTCAAAAAATTGGCTGGTGAACATTTTTACCACTTAACGATTGCAGACTATTTAAGATGATGTCCCTATTCTTCTTCTTATTAGTATTCGTTTAATGGCTTTCTATCTTTTTAGCAATAATTCTGCCAATGACAAGTAAGGACTTTTGTACGGTTATGTCATGTCAGTCTTATTTTGTCAGTCAAAATGTCACAGTAAAATGGTAGATATTTAACTGAACGCTTTGAAGAGAAAATAAAAAGGCATGGTTTTAAAACCCGGAACTATTTGCCAATACAACCACTCATGGATGTTCACGAATAATTAACGGATAATAATCCACACTTATCACAGTCTAAAATTAAAAAATACACGGGTTATGGAAAAACATTCAAAATTCACAACCCCCATCCGATTCATTTCAACGACCCCCGGCCCTCTTCCTCTTTTATTGACATTTATGACTTTATAAAAAGTGCCGGTATTTAGACTAAGTTCCTCTTTCTACCAAAAGAGGGATATTAATATTTTTTATTTTAATGCTAATCAAAAGTTCATGCATAATACATTTGTCAAAGACTTTTGTACATACTACGGCACGTTGTCGTGTTGTTGTTTTGGTGATGACTTAGAGATTTAACCCACTATTCTGAAGGTTGGATTTAAAAGATAAAAGGGAATTGATAAAATTCCTTATCCGTTTCCGTTTCATTCCGTATCCTTGACTTGGAGGACTTTAGTGCCTATTAAATATTTTATTATGACGTGAATAGATAATCAGTAAGTAAGTGTGTGTACCTGTGGTAATTACATATTATTTACACCATTTTGAGCGTTACTTTCTTAGGAGGATCTTAATGTCGATGTCGGTCCCGATAGCTATCGTTGATATAGTAAAGGGGAAAGAGTCGTTACCGTTTTCATACCTCTACGTACTGGATCCGTTCAGAAGCTTTTGGGTAACCTATATATTCGAAATATTATTCTGTCCACTAACCTTCATGAGACGAAGAAATAGGTTAAAATTGTTATTATTTGATAATATTGTGAAAAATCACATTAAAACTCCAAATTTAAAATTTTTATATTTAATTTTATTTAAAAATAATTAAGCATTTTCACTGTAACAAATAACAATCACCCTAATACCTATCGGAGGCACCCTTCCATTCTCTTTCTCTCGACTTAATGTCAATGTCAGTGGCTCCAGGGCCTTGGTAGGAGGAATCCTGATCTAAAATGGCCACACCCGGACTGATTTGAATGAAATTTAGAATGGAGATATCTTTCAGGCTGGATTAACACATTGAATATTTCATATATATGAGTGAAACCGCGGGGCGCAGCTAGTATATGAATATAAGATACTTATAAATTATATAGCTTTATGAAAGACTAATCAAAATACTGGCTCGTCGATCAGTGATTTTATTAAAAAGTCCTTGTAATTTTGATAGAATAATATAACAGCTTATTATTCTCGGGAAATTCATTTTATTGGTGCTGTTGAATAGGTATGCATTATTTTGACCATCGTCTTGTATCTGATGGTAACCAGCAAGCTTGCCTAAAATATTTTCACTCTTGAATTGAGAACTTCCAAATTACTTATCAAGAAACTAACAATGATGGTACAGTTTTCCATTCCTTCGCCGCTTTTAGCATTTATTACCTTGTTGTTTAATTATATTCACCTTAGGTATAGGTACCTACAAGTTCAAGTTATTTTTATATTTGAGCACCATTTAATTAATTTTTATATTATCTCTGTGTATTTTTCCTGTTTCGGTTTTTTTTTTTTGACGTTTCCTAATCTTGTGCAACAAGTTAATGGCGGAACAAGTAAGGTATCTAGTTTTTTAAAGAAAATATTATGTAATATTATAAAATATGATACAATAATTTCTTATCATTTCAGATTTTTACCTATAAGCGTAATCATTTACATGTCTTTAATTATTTTAATTTATTGTAATTTGTATTGGCTTTATAGGTCTATATATATCTGAAAAGTATCTACTATCTAAAGTATCTACCTAAATAATATTATTCATATTATAACAATTATAGCTATTTGTTAGCAGTTTTAGTTCATTTGGGCTATTATAGATACTGATTAAGCTTTTAGCATATTTATGCTAAATACTTTTTTTAAGCTTATGTGTTTTGCCAAACAAAATCAAGGAATCAGTGACTTATCAAAATATATTACCATCCAGCTGCTGCCCTTAGATTAGCGAAGAAGAACAAAGATGCGCATATAAAAAAGTAAAACAAAAAAGTAATTTATCAAATCCTGATATCCCACCTCGCATATTGCTCCAACAACGGCGAATTAACATCTTTACTATATACTAATACTAGCAAGTGTGATTTTGGCATTTCATAGGTACTGCTTTCTTATTTTTGTACCGTCTCCATTCATGTTTCTGTAGTCTGAATTGTCGCCTTATAATAATTAGAATCATCGCGACTCTCAACCACATGAGATGACCATCTGACTGCTCTAAATAGACGCCTATATACGGAATGAAATTTAAAAGTTCTCAGCTGTATATTGAGTTCAACGAACTATAAATTTCATTGACTTTTCTCTTAATTTTATGCTTCCAGATATTCTATATTCCATAGTCGTAGGGGCTTTCATGTTATTTTCTATGATGATGAAAACTTTGTTGCAGAATGTACATACTTTTTAACATTTATGATGTGGTGATTCAATAGTTTTTTAATGGTTGTTATGGGTTTTTTATCTATCTATCTACCGACTGACTGACAAAACTGACTGACAGACAACGCACAATCAATAAATTGCCGGACAACTTGACATTTTATAATTACAAAGTCGCCTGCCTGTGGTTAAAGGCCAGCTTGTAAACGATGTGTTTACTTAGTTAAGTATTATAATGTCACCGATAAAACTATGAAAATATTATAAAATACCTACTAAGATATACTTACCTATTTGTTATAGTTAATAAGCAGCGCCCGCAAAATTTAATTATTAGTTTTAATTTTTTTGCGTTTTTTTTTAAATCATGCATGGAATCATAGTACAACGGCCAACAAAAAATTACCTATAAAACAAACGACTGTCGGTATCACGCGTAAAAAATCATGGTTTGCAACCGGTTGAAATGTAAAAGGTTCGGTAATAAACAAACTTAGTGCCAAGCAACAATAAATTTTATTACCATGTCATGATTTATACTATTTATCAATCGCAAGTTTACAAGATGTAATATGAACATATTTTATAAATATTTAATTTGAAAAAACATAAATGTTTCTGCGTAAAACTATTGATAATAATATTGCTGGGTACAAAAAACAAAAGCATATCTCCAAAAGTAATTAAGTACAAAAAGAAGCTATCGTTTTCGCAAATGGTAGATTGTGATACAAGGGGCTAAAATTATATCATAATGGGTTTTAACGCCTTGTGACACTCTACTTTTCACTATATTGCGATTAGATTAAATAATCCAATACAAAATTATATATCTAGTTTATTATAATAACAATAAAAGTAAAACATTGTCTTGTCCTTGTTCTTATAGGTTGTAGTTGTTTGTAAATAAAGCGATTACAGCGGACGCGAATTGTTCGGACCTCGTTTCATTGAGAAGATTAAAAAGTATGTTAGTTAAATTATGTCTTTGAACGTTTTTTTGATATTTTAATAAATTTCGGTCACCAACTCAATTTGTAATAAGAAATTCTAAATATTAGGCGCCAATTCCTTTTTTTTATTTTCTTTATTCTGTAGTCCTAATCCACGCAATTTACTAAAAAGATCGCCGATTTTAATTTCATAAAGTTCCATTAAATAGACACTAAATGCTCCTTTTTTAACCAGTAATAATTCGAGTCTAATATGATTCTACTTATAAATAAAAACTTTTTGGTTTTTGTAGGGTCATTGGTGAAAGGCACAATTGAAAAAATAACTTTCGCCACTAGAGGAAATATGCTACCTTGCTCTGGTACGCTACAATAACGGATTTTCAGAGAAAGAGGAGTAGAAAAGTTGTTGAACTAACTTTTTTCATGGCAACCGAAATAAAAAAAAATATCATGGCGATGATCAGATTAAACGCTGAGTCACTTCTAAGATTTTTAACACACATACAATCTGTTTGTATTTCATTCTCAGTATTAAGGTAATAGGAAATCCAAACAAACAAATAGATACCACATTTAGTGCTGTTCATGAAAAAATGAGTCATATCGTAAACTTGGATCAACCGTAACAGCAATATTAGATTAAAAAGTGGGTTTTTCAGCTTACTACAGGATACTAATCTCAAACTATGTAAAAAAGCCTTGTTGTTTGTTTGTTTGTGTGGCTTTTACGATAAAACGGATGAGGCGATTTGAATGAAATTTTTACAGGATCAACAAAATGTACACCATGTAAAATGTGTGTTTCATCCCGTTTAAAGTTAATCGAAAAATAAGTGGAATTGGTATTGCCGTTATTTTATGTAATAAATAAATACAATAGTACATTGCTTCCGTGGTCAGTAATGCCTACTTCGTGGTCGCTATAGCTGCGATCATGATGGCTGAGAGCACAGGTCCACGCCATCACAGGGAGAACAGCATTGCAGCAATTGATGGACCAGCTGGACTAAATTTATAGCGCGGACAGCAAGGGCTGCGATGTTGACCAAGCTTGAAGGCTAAAAGCGGAGCTAAGCTCGAAGCCGTTATAGACTGGCAGTGCAGTCATTTCGGACAAGGCTTGTATAGTGCTGTACTGAAATAATGCGGGTAATTTGTATAAAAATATAATTACATAATTTAACCATAATTCATTTTTTTATTGAAATAATATACAAATCTAATAAATGTAAAAACTTATTTTTAATTTTTATAAGTTAAATATAATAGGTCTTTACCTATGAAATTGCCGTATTGCAGTACAGACTTTTTCAAACAAAAAAAAGTTTTGATTGGCTATGAATTCTAAATTCAAACTAATTTTGTTTTAAAAATATGACATTCTATTTACAATATAAGTCTTTTGTTTATTGATTAGCGTTGTATTTTCATTACATTTCAACATTTTTCCTCATAATGGATACTTTGAAATTTCGTGTAATTATGGAATATGAGTTCCGTCGTGGCACCAACGCGGCACAAACGACACGTAACATCAACGACGTTTACGGAGAGAACTGTACAAACGAACGTACAACCCGTTATTGGTTTTCTCGGTTCCGTTCTGGGAATTTTGACTTGAAAAATGAACCTCGTGGTCGTCCGGAAACTTTGGTCAACAATGATGAATTAAAGGCGATTGTGGAAGCTGATGAATCTCAATCTACAGCTGAGCTGGCAGCAGCTTTTGATGTTAGCATCAAAACAATATTGGTCCATTTGCGACAGATTGGCAAGATAAAAAAGCTTGATAGATGGGTGCCCCACGAACTTAACGATCGCCAGCGCAACGTACGCGTCGAGACTTGCCTTGCGCTGCTTAACAGGCACAGAAATGAAGGAATTTTGAACCGAATTGTTACGTGCGACGAAAAATGGATTCTTTTTGACAATCGAAAGCGCTCAGCAAGTTGGTTAGATCCTGGTTCGGTACCAAAGCAATGTGCAAAACGAAAAATGACCCCTAGAAAGGTGATGGTCACAGTTTGGTGGTCTAGTGCTGGTGTGATTCATCATAGCTTTTTACAAAACGGCGAGAGCATTACTGCAGATGTGTACATTGAAGAACTGACCACAATGATGGCGAAACTCGCACGTCTGCAACCAGCTTTGGTCAATCGGTCGTCTCCACTGCTACTTCACGACAACGCGCGACCCTATACTACACAACAGACCGTCTCTAAGCTGCATGAGTTGGGTTTGGAAGCTCTCCCTCATCCGCCATACTCACCAGATCTTGCGCCTACCGACTATTACTTTTTCCAAAATTTGGACAACTTTTTAGCGGGAAAAAAATTCAATTTCCGAGAGGCAGTACAAAACGCCTTTGAAGAGTTTGTTGTCTCCCGTCCTGCTGATTTTTTCAAAAAGGGCATCCATAAACTGCCACAGCGTTGGCTAAGATGCATTGATTGCAGGGGTGATTACTTTGAATAAAAGAAATAAATAAGTTCGAAAAAAAAATACTTTAACTTTTTTCAAACAAAACGGCAATTTCATAGGTATAGACCTAATATTAATTATGATGAATTGAAAAGAAATTGATACTACTACGGCATTTCATAATTTACAAAATATGTCAACGATAAAAAATAGGTTAGTTCCCTAAAGATAAGCTAAATGCCGTTATGCACCGTTAAAACACGCAAGCGTTTGGCGCACTCGACATAATGGACTTTAATAACTCGACATAATGGATTTTAATAAAATTGCTGGTGGCTAAAATCGACGGAAACGCGCCCGGTGACGCTGTAAAGGTCAATATAGACCAACAGCATTAGTCCGTTCAAAAAAGGCTGGTGGCTAAAACTCACCAACAACGAAATTCCATACAATTTTTTAAAATAAAGTTGTCAAAATAACGACCACATTACGAACATTTTTGCGTAAAATATGATTAACAGCACTTTACGCTAAGCAACTTTTTAGCTAACTAATCCCCGTATATGCCAAATTTGAAAATTCCTAAGCTTGCACATATCCCTCTAAGACATACCTACTGCAATGCGTATTTCACAGAAGAATAAGTGCGAACTAAGACCTCTGTGATATGCGTGGGCATAAGTAATAATAAAAAATGTATATACAAGGTGGAATTTAATTCGTTCTTTTCATTTAATGTATGTATTCAGTCCATGCTGTAGAATGCTCCCATATAACTAAATACAAAAAGTACTTATGAAATAAAACTTTAATCTAGGTATTATCAAATTTAAATTCTAAAGAGAAGCCTTGTGACATTGAATGAAGCAGGTTTTTATTTCCTACGAAACATTTACAAAGCACTCAGCTGGTGCCCAGGCTGTGTGTACCGTTAAATAGACTTTTCGGCTGTCATTCATTTATTTTAAGAGGCACTAAATACTAAAAGAAAATATTTTTTTTTTTAAATTGGACCTTGTACTAATTTTCTATAGCATGGTCTGAGTACATACATTTAAGGAAAAGAGTGAATTAAATGCCACCATGGTATACAAATATCATACTCACGTGAAGTAATTGCTATAAACTTTTTGCACACAATTTAGTTTTAAGTGAGTACTTACGTTATCTACATAGTTGCTAGTAGATAGGCAAACCGTGACACCGGGAATCGTAAATAGCAAAACTGAATAATGAATAATATTACCTTTTTATTTAAGGATACACGCGGATAAGAATCACCCGAGTACCTACATGACATTTATCTTTGTATAGAAACTTTATATGAATATTTCATGTTGCGATAATTTCCTAGATCATTGTTAACAAAGGAAAAAAAATAAAATTTTCCTCCTAAGTTTCACGCTATTTTAAATCAAATTACTTAGCATGTCCACTAATTATAAAGGTACAAATTGTTTATTTTTCGCAGCCTGTAAGATGAGACAAGAAAGCAATAGCAGGGGTGTCACGCAGTGTCAGGCGACAAAGGCCTATTAGGGTTGTCACTGAACTCTGGGACGAGATAATGATTTTTTTCTCGCGAAAGAGCTGACAGGTCTGTCGTGCTGGTTCATTACGCTCAATGTTGACCTGTGTTGACCCTAGATGGAAAATGTTGTAGGGTTTTATAGTCCTGCTTAAGGCGGCATCCAAGCACAACTTTTATGTTTTTGAGAGAAGTTTCTAGAGGGCTTTGTTTAAAGTTGAAAATCGCAGATCTATTTGATGTTACACTAGGTCTGCGCTTAAAACTGTGTTAAACTAACTAGTAATATGCTTAAAACACCAGTCTGGCTATCTAATTCTTTAAAAAAAGTGTTGTTATCGCTGAATATTTGGAACACTACGTTCTCAAAGTATTTTTTGGGGGAAATTCTACGATTTTATTTTGGTAAAACCAAACTACTTAAAGTGTATTTAGTCACCGGCTTCTTCTTCGTTTTATTTCCAATTTACTTTTTTCCATTAATTTTTTTTGTCACGTCTCACTGGGCTCACAAAATTATGTCTTTTGTTGGTTTTGTAATCAGACTCGCCTTAAGTCACCTTCAAGTCTTTATAAGTATTCCAATATTGCCTTTTCGAGTATCATGTCTCACATCAAACGATTGGACGATTTGTATAAAAGACTAACTGAAAATACTAGAAAATGAACTAAAAATGATCCAGTCGTAGGTATACAATACTTAAACGGCTCAATTCAGTTTAATCATTCTGTCATACGTCATAGTTAATTTGTCTGGCTGCAATTTGTAACCATTAACTCGACATAGGTACCTACATGTGCGTATAGGTCCACAACATACCGGACATGAGTTGACAGCACTAGACTATGATTATAGAGATGCATCAGCATTAAAAGTTGTACTTGCCTTTAATTTATTTACTACTGAAGATAAAAGGAGAATGGTCCACAGCCTGAGTCAGTGTTGTGGTTAGATTGTCTTAGCTTTCTCTCTTTCTTAAGGTTCATTTTCATGACGGAATTTTAGCGGTTTGCCTAACCAACTTTTGCTGTTTAATTTTAAAACACCTCATTGCTACGTTATACTATTTTTTTTTTTTTTTGATGTTTTGTCTCCACACCTCCGTGTATTTAGCCAGTGTCAAGTAATTGATAATTTATCAAGTTAATGATATTTTACTCAAATATGTGTCGTGTCAATGTAAAAAAAAATATATATAGGATGTCAAAAGTCACAGTCGAAGTCATTAAGTCAAGTCATAGTCAAGTCATAGTCTAGTCAAAGTCTAGTCAAAGTCATACTCCTAGTAAAGTGGTGGTAACTTGAAGCTTCTATGGAGTTTTGGAAACAACACGAAAAGAAACGTTTCACCATCATTATACAATTTTCCACACTCATGCCTGTAATCCAGCACTTAACGAATAGAATGCCACCAATTGTATGCACTAACACTGAAAATAACACAAGTTTTGGAAAATAATACAATGCGGTGACATTTTGTGATCTTTTTCGCTTTCCCGCCAAAACTCACGTTATACTATGTGTGGCCAACAATCACCATAAAACCTCTTTTAATGCCTCTTTTATTTTTAATGTTTTTGAATAATTAGTTTTTTTGTATAGAGAATGATAAATATAGTATTTACTTTGGACTTATCATTATTAACACCTGTACAATACCTACTACGTGCAGTTTATTTCTTATATAAAATATATATATATATATTATTCTAAGACTGCTAGGAAAAGTGTAATCCACTAAACTATTATTAATTTATTCTGTGATATTACCTACGTAGACTAGAAAGACAAAATAGACACAACGCGCAGATCCAAAAATAAAGCTAAATATCGGCAACTATGTCTAACAAACATACGTAAAATTTGGAACGTTCAACCGACCAAATAACCCTTTTTAGTATGCCCCATTCCATAGCATAAAAGAGGTCCTCTTTAATTTTAGATGGCATAGATTAGATGACAGTTAAGTACTTTGTAGGTCCTTCTGAACAGCAAATCTATTTAACATATTTAGGGAAATATATTGTCATGTCAATTCTATAATATAGACTTATGAACAGTTTATGAATGAATATATAAAATAAAGTTGTGTTAATTACACTTTTTATAACTCAAGAACGGCTGAACCGATTTAGCTGGAAATTGGTGGAAAGGTAGCTTAGAACCAGGAGACGGACATAAAAACGGCGGTCGAACGGGATCAAAAGTATCCTAATACCTTATATCCTTTTTTACTAAATCACCCGTTTGAAGCCGGGGCGGGTCTACTAGTAACAATAAAAGGTAGTATAAAAGGGTTTATTCTAGAATACCATCATCATAGTAGATGTAAAATAAAGAAATGTTCAAAGGAGGCTGTTGTTGTCATTCTCATTCAGCGAACAGATATCACACAATAGTTTTGTTTTCAAATAGTATTATATTAACTGTGTCAAAGGTAAACAATGGCATATCTGGTTAGATAGTTGGTTTTTTGTTGTGCGAATGTTATCTTTGTATGCGTACCTGTGAGTAGTGCCCTTTGTATTTCCTACAAAAGCCTGTGTTTATACTTTAATAAGTTGAAGTATTCTACAATAGTACAAACGGTGGTTAACGTAAAATGTTAGTTAGTATATAGGGGTACTACTAGATGGTAGGACTTTTCTGCAAAGTTCGTCTAGGTAGGTACCGCCGTATCCTGCCACCAAGCAGACTACTGTGTTCCACTTTAAAGGACACTGTAGCTAGTGAATATGGAGTAATTCATTTTTGCCTAGTCAAATGAGAATTTATGACCTTATCTCACAGTCAGTGATCTGATTATCAGACTGTGGTGAAGTCTCAGAATTACGTACAGTTCTGAGTGAGACTACAACTGTTATGGGCGGCCGTGTCGCTTAACATCAGGTAAATGACTAGCTCGTCACGCCATTCGTTAACATATAAAGGAGTAAAGGCGCAAAATTGATAAAAGTAACTTCTCACGTAACAGTGGCGGCTGCTTGTCCACTGCACAGTCACTGAGCTGCCACCCGAGAACGAGATGACAGCGCCTAAGTAGCGATACGTACATTTACTCTGTATCGAAATAGTCGGACTGGACGTTTCATTTTAAAGCCGGTATTAAATTGCGTTTTCTCTAAATGTTTATCCATGAATTTCTTTAATAACTACGCTAGCAGAGCCAACATTGATACGAGTATGTAAATTATTTATCATGCATGCGGGAATATGGTAACGCTAAACCACTAATAAATGTACTATAAACTTTAGCAATGCACGGATAGAAAATACATTTTTCAATTTTAAACGAAGTAAGTCGTACAATATTTTAAAACCCCCGACCTAATCAGTGAAGCTATGAACTTTGTAGGTAGTCATAGTCCGACATGACCCTTCCATCGGGAGAGCGCGGCTGTACATATTTAGCTTAATTTGCGACTTAATTAAAAAGTATTTTTAATAAAAGAAATAAACATCTTTTATACTTGGCGCTTTTAAAGAATCTTTAAGACTCAAAATTAAACCCACTCTGACTTTCACAAAAATAATTAGGTTAGTTGAGTATTTGATAGCTTTAGTCGTAGAAAATGAAAATTGCTTTTATTATTAATTCTTTTTAATTAATTCACTCGAAGATTTTGTTAATAATTTTATACCTATTTATTTACCTACCTTTGCGTTCCTCGGTCATTGAAATTTTTCCTCCAACACACTGCCTTTTTATACAACTCCAAGGTATCTAAACCTATCTGCATAAGATTTCTATTAGGTATTTAAGTGTCTACATCAAAATATCTAAATCTTTATTACAACACTAACTGTGGTTTCATCCGCATAGATGATGATCCCATATCTGTCCCTAAAAACCGTATAATTGTATAGGATAAAAAGCATTTAAACCTACCAGAATATACAAATGATTCACACGTACACCAAAGTCAAAAAATTTCGTTCAGCCGTTACACTAACAAACATACATTTCACACAAACAACACTTTCACAACTACAATATACTCTATGCCCCGTGGTTACACCCATAGCTTTAACATAGGTACCTACTCTATACTATATCCTTCCTTGGCCCCTAGTTATGTATGCCAAATTTCAGCACAATCGATTGAGTAATTAAACCATGAAGAATTAGACATAAATACACAGACAGACACAGGATCTTACCGATTTGTTATATGTCTTACCTAAACATCGATGGATTGGATAGAAAGTACAATGTAAAATAGGCAATAATATTTCAGGTTGGAATGCCAGTGGGTGATTTGATTAATTCCTTGTGTTCCAGCAACACTGATCACTGCAGCAGCCGGCACCACTGTAGGTTGGACGTCCCCGACGCTGCCGATCCTCCTTGGCCCAGACTCACCCATCGAAACATCAGCCGACCAGAGCTCATGGATCGCCTCCATTATGATCCTGTGTTCAGGTAAACAGCGAATGTGCGCAACTTTCTATATTCGACAAATAAACGCGAACGCAAGTCAAGTACGTGCATGAAAAAAGAACGTACTAAAGAACGCAAGTCAAGTTAGTTCATGCAAAAAGAACGCAAGTCAAGTACGTTCATGCAAAAAGAACGTACTAAAGAACGCAAGTCAAGTTAGTTCATGCAAAAAGAACGCAAGTCAAGTACGTTCATGCAAAAAGAACGTACTAAAGAACGCAAGTCAAGTTAGTTCATGCAAAAAGAACGCAAGTCAAGTACGTTCATGCAAAAAGAACTTACTAAAGAACGCAAGTCAAGTTAGTTCATGCAAAAAGAACGCAAGTCAAGTACGTTCATGCAAAAAGAACGTACAAAAGAACGCAAGTCAAGTTAGTTCATGCAAAAAGAACGCAAGTCAAGTTAGTTCATGCAAAAAGAACACAAGTCAAGTACGTTCATGCAAAAAGAACGCACAAAAGAACGAAAGTCAAGTACGTTCATGCAAAAAGAACGTACAAAGCGTGAAACAGCTATTAGTATTCTAGTCATCTATAAATAAATAAATAATGCCCAACGATCACATACATAGATCTTAGACTCTAATTAGGATCCCCGGTATCTAGAGACCCAGGAACTACGGGGACCATGCCACAACCCCTAGACGCAGAACAAGTATTTGCGCTTTTTTTTCTGTGCACAAATACTTGTCCTGTCGCGGGAATCGAATTCACCGCCTCCGGGCTATGAGTCGACCTGCTCAACTAGCACACTACAGAGGTTGTCAAATCTATAAAATTGTATAAGCAAATTAAAATAGCACACGAGTGACAAAAAATAATAATATTCCGTCCAGTGAAAGGTCAAAAAAACTTCAAAAAACTGATGTTTCTTTGTGAATCCAAGACAAATAAAAACATAAATAAAATCAAGATTCCGCGGCACAAATGGGTGCTGGTTTGTGCTTCACTTGTAAAAGCAAAGCACTATATAGGTGATCGTACTTTGTGTTGAATTTTAATAATATAAGCTTCTACTCTTGCAAATGTTAGATACAATTTTATTACAATACCTACTACCCTGAAATAAAAGTTGGCGTGGCTTCAGATGCCATTTCAACTTGACTTGGCCAATCAGTCTAATTGATCTTCAGAAGTCTGGAACGTTCACGAACTCCTTTCACTAAGAAATTAGTTTGTGAAATGAGCACAAAAATTCATAAGTCAGTTCAACGTCCAGGACGACCTACTTAAATATTTTATTAGGCGTTGGCCTTCCTAACTTTACAGCTGCGAAGTTATGGCCTCATCTCGCTATAATCTCTTCCATAATATAGGTGTAATGTAAAGCGTTTGTATTCTTCATTTGACATTATTGTTATCACGTTTATTGCTTGAAGAAGAACATTCAAGGCGGACAGATTCGTTAAAGCTACATAGCATGCTTTTTTTTGAAGGAATCACTAGAGAGTTTATCGCAGATAATAATTTGATGTACTGGATCTGCACTTGAAAATGTGTAAATTTTGAGGATTTTTGTGGATTTCATGAAGTATGCATACCAGATTAATGAATCAACTGGTTATTTCTTCATAAAACAAACAGTCTGGCTATTTCATTTGTATAGTATAAAAAATATATTGTTATTTCTGGAAACTTGGAGCATTACGCTGATAAAGTATTTTTGGGCCATCATACAATTTTATTTTAGAAAAACTAAAGTACTTAGTTAAGTTTTATTCATTTATCCCTGTTTATCATTTCATTTTCTATTTACACTGTTTTTCATATGATTATTTTGACACATCACGCACTGGGCCTTCCAAAAAAGTGATTTTAGTTCATTTTAGCTTAGACCGCGCCTTAAAATGTGTGTGAAGTAAACTATACGTACTCAATAGTTAAATACTAATAATTAGCACTTGAAACCATCAGGATGGTAATATGATAATATGATGCGTTGAATAACAATTACAAAGTAAAGTATTAAGGACAATAATATACTGGTACGTGATAAGGTATTATATATAACATAGTGCACAATTCATAATGAGTATATTCATTAAAATTATAATTATATTTAAAAACTATATTTACTCTAACAATAAATAAAGTTCAACACTGCACTGTAGGAGTAGTATCTAATCCTGTTTAGTATGTAGTATATTCCTACTACACATGATTTGATGTAGTAGGAGTAGTAGTATATTTATACTACACTAGTTGCGCCCCGCGGTTTCACCCGCGGATAAAAAGTATTTTAATTATTTGCTCATCCCACGGGAACATTTCACTTTTCCGGGATAAAATGTAGCCTATATGTTAATCCAGTGTATAAGCTATCTTTTTACCGAATTCCATCCAAATCCATTCAGCTGTTTGAGCGTGAAGGAGTAACAAACACACACAAACACACATACACACATACGAACTTTCGCCTTTATAATATTAGTGTGACATGATTCGATACTACTGAATATGAATGAATGAATATTTATTTATTTATTTATTTATTTATTTATTTATTTATTTATTTATTTATTTATTTATTTATTTATTTATTTATTTATTTATTTATTTATTTATTTATTTATTTATTTATTTATTTATTTATTTATTTATTTATTTATTTATTTATTTATTTATTTTTGGGAAGACCAACAGCTTTTCTTACATTGTAGAAACATGTTACACATTTGGAAGCCAATTAAAGGTCCTCACGTCTAGAATGAATATGAATATTTATTCATATTCATATGAATACACGTGATTCGATACTACTCCTACTCCTATAAATATTTGTTAAATCAATTTCAAGTTATGCATTACAACAAATTAATTTTACTCACCTTCCAATCATTCTACTAACGTATAAAAGATTTAGGTTACGATTATGATTAGTAAAGTTTTCAATGAAACTTGTAGCATAGATAAGATATATGAGTATTGTATGAATATAGACACGGTCTGCGGTGAAGATACGTACGGTCTGTGTAGTGGTGATTACACCGTCACAGACTTTTCTAGTCCAGGTGTTCAACAAACCTACTTAATTATATTATATACATATATAAACCTCAAACAAACAAACCCAACTTTTATATTGTACTACCCTAGCATCCAGGATACAGATGTTCTGGACTGGATGTTGGTGTATGTCCTATAATTTTAGTTTAATTTTGCTTGTTTATTCAATTTCTTTTAAATTGCATGCTTTTGTATTTGTAACGATATAGTTATGTTATGTAATTAGCCCTAAGAAATACCCAATAAACTTATTATTGATACTGCCTCCACCGATTGAGGTTTCTTCATTTTATACATTACGATGGGTACACACATTCTATATCGAATATAGTGTACCAAGGCCTAGCGGAGCACAATGATAGATGGTTTTATAGAACCTTGATTAGATCAATATAATTGAAGGAATGAGAACAAAAAGGATTTAACTGACAAATTGACAGTTTCGAGAAAATTGACTTTAAACTTCAACGGCCTTATTTTAATGTAGAGTGCTTATAAGGTAATAGAAAAGTTTATGTAAGTTGCAGTTGCTTGAAAATGTATGTTTTCGTTACATCATTGTAGTTATTTCACAATTGATTATTGAAATTGGAAATTTCCTATATCTGTTGACGTCTTGCTGGGTTTCCAACAATTTAGGGCCGTTGCCTCAATATAACAAAAGAGTCTCTCTAATGTGATTCTTCGAAATCTAGATACAGGCTTCCAGGAACCAGCTGCTTGCTTTGTTAATTACCTATTGGACAATACGCGCATATTTTCTATGTGTAACGTTATTAGGTATTGGGTATTTAATTATAATAATTACATAATTTAATACATAAGTAACTTAACTAATATAAAATACTTAAATAATATTTACACGACAACAACATAATTTACAACAACTAATATTTGAGTCATGTCGTGGTAGATACATCTGTAGTTAAGAGTGCGTCTCTTTAATTAGCTTCAAGATATTAAATGTCACGACTGTTGGCGGAAACGCAAAAGTCTTAATCTTATTGTTAATCACCTTAACAAGGATCATATATATTGTATCTGAGGAAATACAAGAGCCAGTGATATAAGATTAAACAAGATGATGCAACAACCACCACTTTTTTGAACCTAAAATGCAAATCCATTTTTTTCTACATACTGATAAGTAATGTCCGCATATATGTACATGCCTCAATAAACCGGTCGCCATTGTTTCATCTATTAAGATATTGAAACTCGGCTAAATCAAAAATCTCCAAGCATTATTAATATTTTTTATGATAAGGAATGACGTGACGAGCTAACCGTTCGCCTGATGTTAAGCGATACGGCTGCCCATATCAGTTGCAGTCTCACTCGGAACTCTAAAGTATAGAGTTTTGCGTAACACCGCACTGCGCATGTCATCCTGAGACATCAGCACAATCTAGCAATAAGATTTTTAGACTGCGAGATCAGGTCATAAAGTCTCAGTTGCCCAGTAATTTCACTAGCTACAGTGTTTGCGTACTACTGCTTGGGGGCAGAATAACTAGCAAAGCGGTGGTATCTACCTAGACGAACTTTGCAGAAAAGTCCTACCCCCTAGTCATAATCTAGATAATGAACTAAGTATGTATATAATTACGATATTATATTAGTTGAAACTTCAAATATATTTTTCCAGCTGCCAGTCCAATCCCTGCGTCGTACTTGGCCGACAGAATCGGCACAAAGAAGACTCTCCTTCTAGCCTCAGTTCCCTACATCATTGGCTGGATCCTTGTGATGCTCGCTGGGAACGTGCCGACCATCTACGCGTCCCGTCTGATCTCGGGGCTGGGATATGGTATAGCGTACACAGCAGCGCCGATGTACCTGGGCGAGATCGCGTCGAATGAAGTACGCGGGGCGATGGCAACACTGATCACTGTTATGTCAAAGGTAAGAAATTAAACAAAAATGTTTTTAAAGGTTTTTTTTTTTGGCGGGAACGCGAAAAAGATTGCGTCAACGCATTGTATTATTTTCCAAAACTTGTGTTATTTTCAGTGTTAGTGCATAAAATTGGTGGCATTCTATTCGATAAGTGCTGGATTACAGGCGTGAGTGTGGGAAAATGGTATAATGATGGTGAAACGTTTCTTTTCGTGTTGTTTCCTAAACTCCATAGAAGCTTCGAGTAAAGTTGCCACCACTTTACTAGGAGTATGACTTTGACTAGACTGACTTGACTATGACTTGACTTGATGACTTCGACTGTGACTGGACACATATTTGCGTGAAATATCATTAACTTGATAAATTATCAATTACTTGACACTGGCTAACTACACGGAGGTGTGGAGCCAAAACAAAGAAAAAAAAATGTTTTTAAAGTTACTGTGTACCCCCTCATTTTGGATCAAAAAACCTAGATACTTCCCATTGGCTTAATTACCGTTCAATTTGAAAATTTTAACATTTGACAGTTCTTAATTTAACTACAGCTGAATTAAGAACTGTTAAATGTTCAAATTAGCTGTTAACTACAGCTTAAATAAAGTCTAGAGCTTAAATGAAGAACTGTCATATGTTCTATAAATATAAAAAATAACCTAAATATGTATCTCAAAAGTGTAAGAATTGCTAATAGAAAATATAAGATTCTCCTACGATTTATATGACATTTAATAATTCAGAAAGCTTATTAAAAGCATAATTACCTAGCTCTTAATATAGCAGCCACTATATTAAGCTTCATTAAATATTTGCAAAGATTTATGGATGCATTTACCATACCTTAACTATCTACGTGAGAGTAACTTTAAAAGATAATTTTCTAAGTAAATTAATTTTTCGTAATTGAAAGCCTCTGTTATACAAAGCACATATTGCTTTACATGTCGCCACGACATGACAGCCTCTGTGGTGTGGTGGTTGAGCAGGTTGGCTCATAACCCGGAGTTAGCAGGTTCGATTCCCGCGGCAGGACAAATATTGTGCACAGAAAAAAAACAAATACTATTACAACCTAGTAAAGGTCCATTGCAGGATCTAAGTATGTGATCGTTGGGCGTTATTATATTGCAGTGAATGTAATGTACAATGGTGGTCATATCTTATCCAACACCTGATCAAATAAATTTAATGTTCTAAAAAAAACAACTGCTATTTTCGTCGTGACTCATGAGAATCGTGACATTTTCCATAAATTTCTGATATTTTCTTTAATAAAGTAGGTATACCTAGTACCTATAGAATATTCTCGAATGAATGTCAATGACAAGCTAGTTGGCAGCGTTATTATGTTCCGGCAAGATTGCCCGCAGCTCCGCTGAGTACCTCGTCCTCTTACATATCGTGATCGCATAACTCCTGAATGTTCAGCTATGAACTAAATATCCCATATGAAATCATGCGGTATAAAGCCATGGAAAAAAATGATAGCATTATTTATTAATTATTGCTGCATACTTTTACTTGAATGAAAGAAATGTAGTCAATATACTAGCGACTTGTTTATTTCATCTGTTCTATGACGGACTTCGTGAATTTTATATGAATTTTTGAAGAAATATTTTCGATTTCCCTTTAATAAACGCATTAACTTATACTATTATAGTAACTTTTGAGTGGCCAAATCAAATCACTCTGAAACTGACTTCTATAGTCTGACTTCTATAGTCCAGCAGGTTCCAGAGTGATTTAGAAGCCAAACAAAACAAAACCTTTAAAAAAGCACAATATTTAATATTGTTGGTAATTTTCAAATTTTGTGCGTGTGACCAGAATTTACCAGTTCAGATTAGAAACTTGAAACGTTTCTCATAGTTAAATGGAAGTCAAGGCGTTTTTCTTTGCGTTAATTATAACTACCGTGCCCTATTTGTTTGCGATCTCTTTGAAGAAGTTCTAATAAAAACCAATATGTACTTTATGTAAACTGTAATTAATAGTTTTAAATCAGTAGCAAGTAACACAATTTCTCGTATGTAAAAATACACGTATATTTTTAAACGTTGAAGGTGACGTTATACATAAATAATTGGGTCAGCTACCTTATTTAACTGATATGCTTCGGTTTCTACTTATGTTCTTTAGATAACGCACATATTCATTATTCGTTTCCCCAGTTTGAGTCATATATGGCATATGTTTGTATAGTAAACAGCATTGCCGAATAAAATCCAATTAGGTGGTACTCTACATTCTGCGTAAATATACTTATACTGTCTAAGTAGATTGTGATAGTAATGGTGGATGGTGGGTTGAAACAAACATCACAGCTTATTGCCTTTTCTACTAAAAATGTACCTACACATAAATATAAACGATTCAATGATAACGTAAGCACCAGGAAAGGTTTATGTGATACGAAAAAGGTAAATTTAAAATTCAAAACGTACCTAGTGGTTGAAATCTCCAATGTTGAATATAAAACTTTGGTTTTTGAAGATGGTATAGGACAATAGAAATCAAAAGATTTCTATTGTCCTTAAAAATATTGCTTAAAAAAGCTTGACAAAGCAATATTCTACTCCTAAACTTTACGAGAAGGAGGCCACGAATTAATAACAATTTAACTAAAAAAACCGATTTGTAGATACGCATGTATGGTGGCTTGATTTGTACTTGCTGGTATTTAGTATCGCAAAAAATCTCCCGATGTCAACTGAACTATAAATAACTTCTACCTACGATCACGAAAGCAAAACGTGATTTCAAGTGTTACTAACCCACAAAAAGATTAAGTTTTGCTCTTTTTAATTACATTTGTCATTTTAGATTTTTATCATAAAATCTATTATAAAATTGCAGAATATTTTAATGCAGCTGCCATTAAAATATCCTGCAATTTTAAAGTGGACTTTAATGAGATTCAGCCAGCTATTAATAGGATATTTATTTAAATCCACTGGTTTTTATCGTCTACACCCTCATTAATTCGATAGAAATAACAGCAAAACATAAGATAATATCCGAACTGTCCCTGTTTTTCTTGACCGCAACCATCTAGAAATGTCTAAGCAAACTGGTTCTTCAGCTATATTTAAAAACCTACCGTGCTAACACTCGTACCTAGTCAGGCTAAAAAGTATCATATTACACAAACGTCCGTTCAAGTCACAGAAACGTTTACTCGATTTGTATGTTGTGCAATTTTGTTTAGCAACTTTTGCTTCCTTGCTTAAATCATGTTTTTCTTGTTTCAGTTTGGAATTCTGTCGCAATATTGCATCGGACCCTACGTCTCCATGTTAGGCCTCGCCAGCTTCAATATTGCTATCCCGATCCTCTTCGTGGTCACATTCAGCACGATGCCAGAGTCGCCATACTATTACATCAAGTCTGGGCAAAAGGAGGAAGCAGAAGCCTCGCTGAAAAAACTACGTGGCAGAGCATACGTAAGAGAAGAGTTGGAAAGCATGACAAGTTTAGTGACGGAAAACATGAAGGAGAAAGGCAGATGGAGAGACTTAATCACTGTTGGTGGAAACTCAAGAGGACTTATAATTCTAATGGGTGTTTACTTTACGCAACAGTTCTGTGGAAGCACAGCAATTATCTCGTACGCGCAGCAGATTTTTGGGGCTGCGGAAGGCGGTATGGGGGCGAAAGAAGCCTGTATTTTATTTGGCTCCGTTCAGTTGCTGACGTCAGCCATTTCTTCACAGTTGGTGGATAGATTAGGCAGAAAGCCTCTGTTGTTGATCTCTTCTTGCGGTGTAGCTGTAGCCAATGTAATTATAGGAGCCTATTTCTTTCTGAAATACATGAACAGCGATATCGTAGTTAGGATAACGTTCATTCCTATAGTTTTTATACCAATATTTATTTTTTCTTACACGATAGGTTTGGCCACGGTGCCGTTTGCTATCACGTCGGAGATATTCCCCACGAACATTAAATCAAAAGCCACATGCGTGATACAAATATTTGTGGCTCTGATGACGTTCGCAGTCACCAAACTTTATCAGGTGATCGCGGATAATTTGGGGAATTACGTCGCGTTTTGGGGATTCGGGGTGTTATCTGTGGCAGGTGTGATATTTATACTTGTACAGCTCCCTGAAACTAAGGGCCAGTCCTTCGCTGCCATTCAAGAGAAACTTTACAAAAGTGATAGGGTTGAGTATGAAAAGAGCGATGATATGGCCAGAGTCAAAATAAACCTTTGACCACCCGCAATCTCTTATCTACTTAATTTATAATAAGTAAGTACTATTTTTATACGTGTTGTGTCTGTCGTTCTCTTAAAGATGCCTTATCGTCGTACTTAATATTGTATCCGTCCGGAAAGTTATCGGCATACTTTAAGGCAACGACATTAAAAGAGACTATCTCTTTTGATGTCTTTGCTTTAAGGTTTCAAGTATTTCGATATTTGATTAATCATTTCGTAATAGTACTTATACATTAATAATGCTAGATCACAAATATAATGCATTTAGCTATTGTCAGTATAATGTGATCAATGCGAGTTATTTCATAACAAAGATGCGAAGAATATATTTTTGTTATAATACATTTTATAAAAGTTATATTTTATCGTTCCGCGGTAGGTGGTAAACATAAACTGTGATAAAAAACAGCATTCGGCCTATTGTTTGTAGGTTTGGTTAATATTAACCTGTAATAATATAAAAATGTACCTATGCTTTTAAGGGCATCGAGTGAAATATGAGAAGATTACTCGGATTATGTTTAATTCTACATGATGTAGGAATATGTTAAAATGAATGTGTAAATAACCATAACATATTTTATCATAAGTTTAAGTAAATAGAATAAAATGAGCCGACACCAAGTTAGGTCGCTTATAGGCGCGAGGTGGAAAACAAGACAAAAGGTTAAATGGAAAAGATCGCATTAGATAGGTACCTATATCTACATATTGTACGAATTAAGAAAGTGTTTTATTTTACCATAATAATATTCCTTCATTTGTTGAACATTGAAGTATTTTTGTTAGTATTGCGGGGAATACCTGTTACCAGCTGTTGGCAGCATACCCAACATGCAGGCATAATCAGAATGTGGGTAGTTACTTAAATAGGAGTCACTCATCAAGCTGAATGATCGTTGCGCTTTTACCTTAAGTTACTCTATGTGCATCATCCATTAGACCACGAAATCAACCACTCCCATTCAAATGTCATGCGAAACTTTATATTTTGAAGTTCCGTTCCGTTCCGGTGACACTGTTCTGTTCGACCACTAGCTAGTCACAACATTCACTAACATAAAAAAACAATCCTAAAAATCATATCAAAAAAGGTGTTTTAGTTAGGAATTCTCTCGTATCGACCTGTCTGATAGATTTCTAGAAAATTCAACATGAGGAGATAGTGTGGAAAAACGTGTATCAAGTTGGTGCCCTTAAGTCTTTCTAAACTTCATAAAGAGGACCTATTTTTTCAGCTTTATTGGTTGAAAACTATCGCCTAAATCTCTAAATACGAAGTAACAAACAAGTTTTGTCTGCAGATTTCAAAATACTGCATTTACATAGATAATGTTTGGAAAAAATAATAATATCTTATGCTATTATATTTATTGATACAATATACGTAATTTATAGTACTTATGTGTAAAGTTAATAGTGCCTTTATGTTAGATGCGAGCTCTCACATCTTAATTAACTTAGGTCTTACATAGGTATACTAGGTAACTTAAGTTAATCTACGCACACACTGACACTAAATTCCAATTAGGTACAAACACGCTTCGGAAAAAATGTCCACGGTAAATTTTCATGGTTATTTTCTCACATTGTTACTTGGCTCTGATAACAAGCTACTTTATGTTAATTTATTTTATTGTTAGCATTTAATGTTCTGTAAATAAACTTTAGCTAATAATAATTTTGTTACTTAAAATAATTACTTAAGTACAAGCATGTTTTATGAGATGCTTATATGAAGTCTTATATTAATAAGGGAAGAACGAATTTTGGGAGATATTAGCAAAAAATGCATATTCGTGTTTTCCAAGATTATGTCTGTTCCGAATTTCCGTTCCATTTTATGTAATTTATTAATTGTACCTAATATTAAATAATAATTAATTCATTTATAAAAATATATAATCTAAAATTAAATTTTTCACTCATTTGAAACTAAACAGCAAAACTAGGCGTGAGTAACTATAAAATTGAAGTTATTTCGGCACATGAATAATGTATTACGCTTTCATTCATTACCGCATTAAAAAAAACTAATCGATTTAATTTGGCTTGCACCATAATTCCGATTAGAGTTACAGTTAAGTCAAAATTAACCGTAACCAAAGCAAAGCAAAATGGATACGTAATTTATTGTAAAATAATCAATTTTTGTACATTCGCAAATTCATGACAATAACAGCCTTGCTTATAAACGATGATCATCATCCACCTTATAACGTCCACTGATGAACATAGACCCTAACAGCCTTATTAATAAACGGGTATTATTTATTAATAAAGCCTTATTAATAAACGGGTATTATTTATTAATAAAGCCTTATTAATAAACGGGTATTATTTATTAAGAAGGCTGTAACAGCGTTATTAAAATAAATAATTTTGTAAATACATTCTACTTATTACGTACGGGTACGTGGGTTTGTCTCTCTACGATTAGATCGTACTCAGATCGTTATTGTAAACATTCGATGTTTCTGAAAAGCGTCTACTTCCAGTACTTAGGCCAAAATAAGTGCATTTACTAATTTTGTGATGATGTAACATTCCTAATGTAATCACGGAATTACGTGCCATTATGTTATAATATTGTTATGTAATAGTGATAATATAGTGCCGATGTTGCATTGACTGTAACATCTATAAATATGTGGCCTTTTGTAATCTTATTATACATTTTCCTAATAAATTGTATTGTTCTAAAAGAAACCGTTTTTGTATATTTTCGAATAATATTTTAGTGTACTACAACTTTCCTAGCAGTCTTATAACAATTTCTATAATTCTATAAAAGAAATAAACCGCATGCGGTAGATTTTGCAAAGTTGTAAAAATGACAAGTCAAAATCAAATATATATAAAATCGAATCTTTCTAAAACATATTAACAATAAAAAAAGGCAGTAAAAAAAGTTTTATGGTGGCTGTTGGCCACAAATATTGATATTATAAGTACATGACATGATACACAAAACTTTACCGCTTATATCATACATTGGTAGACTACCTACAGAAATCAATGGGTTTTTCTTGGCTGGTCCAGTTTTCAATACGTATTTAGCATAGTATGAACCGAAAATATATGTATATCACAAGAATTTCCCTTCGGTGTCTTTGGTTCCCAAGATTTTCCCGATTTCCCGCGCAAACTTCATTTTCTGGAATTAAAATTTGTCCAATGCTATCTCGGTAGCTTAAGTAATCTCAGTGTAAAATTTCATCTGAATCGGTTCAGCTATTTGGGCGTGCCTGCCACATGCAGAAAAAAACTAACAACTTTTATTTATTTATTGTTATTCTTTATCATTTACCTAGGGCAGACGCTCCAACTAGGGAAAAACAATTTCGAGAGTGAAGCCAAAAGAAGGATACAGCTGGGCTGGGCAGCATTTGGGAAGCTTCGCCGAGTCTTCTCATCGCCCATCCCGCAAAGTCTTAAGACGAAAGTCTTCAACCAGTGCGTCCTACCAGTCATGACCTACGGAGCCGAAACGTGGACACTCACGGTAGGACTAGTCCATCAATTCAAGGTCGCTCAGCGAGCTATGGAAAGAGCTATGTTAGGAGTATCTCTGCGGGATCGAATCCGAAACGAAACTATTCGCCAGAGAACTAAGGTTACCGACATAGCTCAGCGAATTAGCAAGCTGAAGTGGCAATGGGCTGGTCATATCTGCCGAAGAACCGACAACCGTTGGGGTAGACGTGTTCTGGAGTGGAGACCGCGGATCGGCAGACGTAGTGTAGGACGACCTGCGGCGAGATGGAGCGATGACATACGCAAGGTAGCTGGGAATAACTGGAAAAATAGAGCCGAAGACCGGGCTCAGTGGCGTGCCTTGGGAGAGGCCTATGTCCAGCAGTGGACTAATATAGGCTGATGATGATGATAATGATTCTATATCATTTTATAGAAGTTATAAAGTGTGTGGTGATTACCTACTTGCCAATGTATTTTGAGTACCTATTTATGTCATAATTTTACGAGAAAACACATTGTATTTTTTGTCATGAAATAAAGGAGAATGCTTAAGTACCTACTTAGTATAAGGTAAGGTATAGGGTAAGGTATTTGGTTTGAGCAAACCAAATGGTTTGCACAAACCAACTTAATAAAACCCTAAAAGTACCTAAGTAGTTTTTAGTATCTTAGTAAAATTTGCTGCTAGCAAAACTGAATGTCTTATTACCTTTTTATATTAGTACGTTTTTATATATTTTTTTAATAGCTCAGTATAATAGTACGTATTTACGTAGATATTTAATGCCAAAGTCAAAACAGAAGTGACTTAAAGGTGCTCTAAGGTGCTCCATTTTATCGAGGTAGCGGTTAAAAGTCATTCCGTCACGGTAAAATAAATGGTAGTAATCTAATCTAAATATACATAACTCAAAGGTGATTGAGTGACTGACTGATTGACATAGTGATCTATCAACGCACAGCCCAAACCACTAGACGGATCGGGCTGAAATTTGGCATGCAGGTAGATGTTATGACGTAGGCATCCGCTAAGAAAGGATTCGTGATTCCACCCTTAAGAGGGTGAAATGGGTGGTTGAATTATTTTCCCATAGGCCACGCCGCGGGCGAAGCTACAGGCAGAAGCTCGTTGTTAATATATCTTTACGCCTGAGGTTTAGCATTCAGTTATGTAATGCACTGTACATTGCTATTCTGTTAGAATGCTATAAATAAAATTATATTTTATACTTCATCCTCTCTTACTTTTCACATCACGACCACTGTGTGTATGAGGGGGGAAATGCCCTTGCACTTAGGGAAGTCCCCCCCCCACCCCCTGCCACCACTAAGGCAGGGGCCTTAGTGGTGGCAGGGGGTATGTGGGACTCGAACCCACTAAACCCACTGCTATCTAGGGTCCGTATTATAGAACGATGCTCAGTCAATCGGTGCTCAAGCAGAGAGTTCATTCATAGATTGATCAATTAGTGAACGAAATCTCGGCTTGAGCACCGATCGATGACTGAGCGTCGTTCTGTAATACGGACCTAGGTTACTTACTTATCTGCGCCTTTTTAGTAGCTCAGTAGAATCGACCACCGCGCCTGCCTTTTTTGTGTTCCAGGAAGATGTGATGGCGCAAGGGTGTCTAAACACGTAGCGTCCCAGACCAAAGGCCATTCCTTTCCATGGAATGAATGTCAGGTTTTTTACCATCGTCACTTTCGCGACTGTCAGGGTCGCAAATAGCAGGTAAAATTCCGATGAATTATATCTTTAGTTAAGACTAAAGGGCAAGAAATCCTCCTGGCACTTTGGAGTTAGGAAAGGTCATGTTGACTGAGCAGGTCGACAGCACTGCTAGTGTGGCAGTGCTGTCGACTCGATGAAGAGCAGAACACGATGCGCTCAAGCGGAGAGATGCTGCTGCAGAATTCTGATCTTAATCCATCAGTGTGCCAGTATTTGGCAATGGGAGAGCTTGCAGCCACAAAACCGAATTACTTAGTAACGATAGAAAAGTAGGAAAGGTTCTCCTTAATCAGGAAAGTACCGTAATCAATATGTTTATTTTCGTCACTATTAATTAAGGCTGAGTTAAACCATAATCCTTATTAAAATTACCTACTGCTATAGTTAAAAACGAACTGTATCTAACCTTAAATTTAACCAACAGCAGCAACAAAGCAGTGTTGCATCATCATATTCGTCGTTAGTAGGAGTTAAATGCTCCTTTTCTTTCATCTTTGACAGCTGTTCGGTTAAATTGTGCAACTACCTCTTACTGTACCTAGAGGTACTTGAAGATTTTACTGTAGTTTTATGTTAAAAAGTTAGCAGGTAGATGATGCAACCCAGTCTCTAAGCATATAATTTGTATCATCATAAATAGTTACAAACATGAAACGGGCAAATAGATCCATGCGAGTGACAAAATTTTCCGCAGTGAGTAAGTACCTATGTAGTAGGTATAGCGTATCAAATAGGAAGGTCAATGATGATAGTGCTACAATAATTATTGTGAACACTATTATAAAGGGACAAGGTCTACAATTATTTTTAAATTACGTTTTATTACTATTACAACTACAACATAACACTAATATCCATCCATGCAAGGGCGACATGAAAGAATGCTAACGCGACACCATCTCGCTCCATCTCGGCGAGGACTGTTCATAAGTCACAAGATTTTTGTAAGTGATGTGATTGTGTCCACCCTAAAAAAAAATACTTGTAGGAGAATTGAACTGAATATATGCAGGTGTACACAAAAACTTTCATTTCTTTTTGCTCCAGACTATTGTGTACTTAGCCAGTGTCAAGTAATTAATAATATTATATATTCAAGTCAAGTCACAGTCAAAGTCATCAAGTCAAGTCATAGTCTAGTCTAGTCAAGTCATACTCCTAGTAAAGTGGTGGCAACTTTACCAGAAGTATAAGTAGTTTTGGAAACAACACGAAAAGAAACGTTTCACCATCATTATACCACTTTCCCACACTCATGCCTGTAATCCAGCACTTAGTGAATAAAATGCCATCAATTTTATGCACTAACACTGAAAAAAGCACAAGTTTTGCAAAATAACACAATGCGGTGACGCGATCTTTTTCGTTTTCCCGCCAAAACTCCAATAAAATACTTAAGGCACGATCATGGCGACCTGTCAGTTGCATGCCGCGCCGCGCTGTTTCAACCTTTAGGCACGGATAAGATGGTATAATATTAATAGGATAGGATCAGATGCTGAACTGGGCAGCGGTCATTTCCTATCCTATAGGTATTAAGTAGGTAAAATCCTATTTTCACTAGTATAAATGTGAAACGTTGTATGTTTTTTTTTACCTCTCAATCTTAAATAGCCGAATCGATTTTGGATGAAATTATGCATACGATAGTTGTCACTAAGGTGATAAGACCATACATCCCCCTTGATACCTTTACATAACTATTTTTTATTAACAGTTATGAAAGAAGGCTTACCTTGGCTGATTCGTAACTAGTTATTAAAGATTATCATTTATAATCCATGTCTTAACCCCGAAAATAATAATTCCCGGCGGAAAACCACAGGATGTGCACCATGCGGTTTTCTGTGGTTTTCCCTTCTTTGAAATGGATCATTATACCTATGCAGCCTTATTAATAAACGGGTATTAGTCTCCGATTAGTTACTTCAGCTTTTGTCCTTTTTTTACTACTGGAATATTTAGCTGGATCGAAAGAGACAAAACATGGTGTAACTAGTCTAAAGCTAGTTCGTGTTTATTAATAAGACTGATGAGGTATTACTACCTACTACCCAGGGGCCGTCCATTAATTATGTGATGTTTTAGCAAATATTTGACCCCCCTCCCACATGGTTACACATTCTGAGGTTTTAGACTAACCCTAAAGTATTATTTTTTAAACTTTAACAGCCTTATTAATAAACACGAAATATCTTTGGATTAGTTACACCATCTTTGGTCTCTTTCGATCCAGCTAAATATTCCAGTAGCAAAAAAAGGACAAAAACTGAAGTAACAAACCCGAGACTAATACCCGTTAATAAGGCTGTAAAGAGTATTATTTTTATTGTGCCAGGGGGAAGAGGGTGTAGTGAGGCCTCACAACACCGTCCTCTGGTGATGTTTCGTGATTTTTTTCAAACCAAGGGGGCTTGGAAAAAATCACGAAACACTCCTTTCGAACATCACATGATTAATAGGCAATCCCTACCAGCTACCTTTAAGAGCCTCTAATATTTGAAACACCAATCTCTGGCCATATGAGTAATGCTTGACAATTGGGAACAAAACGTGCTTGATAACAAGAATAGCATATCATTAACTCGACATTATCTCTGTGGGTGTGTAACACACGTCACCATTCCTTACTTGCCTACCTTAGTAATATTATAGTGCCCGTATGGAAATGTGAATGTGTGCACTGTGCAAACATGCATACATAAGTGTGTGTGTGTTTGTTCTGTTGGCAGTTACATATTACTCTTATTATTCACGATTAAAAACCTTACTCACACGATGTCTATTCTAAAAGCGAGTAACTTATGACTAATGCTAGAAACGTATTAAATGATGATAATAGTTGGTGATCTCCATTCAGCCATTGAAAATTGATCGAAGTTTAATAGATTGTGGATCCAATTTGTGGGATAATATAAGTATATAGAAATTATGAGCTATGTAAATAGGGTGAATTCTGTGGAAATTACATTAAATTAACTATATTTTCATCACACTTGCTCGTTGAATGGCTCTTACAACTGCTAATGGCTCTTAGCTTTTGGCTCATAATTCATGTTATTACACACGCGTGCATTTCACCATCATTATTTATACCACTTTCCCACACTCATGCCTGTAATCCAGTAATTAACAAATAAAATGCCACCAATTTTATGCACTAACACTGAAAATAACACAAGTTTTGGACAATAATACAATGCGGCGACGCGATCTTGTTTTTTGTTCCCGCCAAAACTTTAATATTAATAATTAATGCATGACAGTTTGTTCGCGCCACCAAGACGGATTTTCCTCTAATTTGTGGTTCACACCCTGCACGCGCATCACTAGCGTGGCCTCCATAGAGTATCTAACCGTGATCTAACCTTCACTAGGTACGGGCTATGAAAAAAACGAAAGCTGCGTACCATTTTTCACAAAAAAGTTAATAACAATGTAAGCCTGTTTTTTTCCCTCGTGTGTGATGACCCTATGGAAAGGCATTGATCATTTCACTTGCACCATAATGTACTATAACAAAAATACATATTCAAAAACATAATTATGGTAAATATTTTTTCTAAATTTTTAATTCATAAAGGCTTATTCTGAAATCGTTTTTAAAACCAATTCTATATGGGCTTTATTTTTCAGGTCTACAGTATATGTCTAAAATAATAAAATTCAAAAGTATATTTGTTTAGTAGTTATGATAGAATATAATCCATCGATAAGAGGCACGCTCACGCTCCGCTGTTATTAAGTTTTTAATATAAAAAATGGCACAAAAAGCCACGGATCCCACTGTGCGCGATGTGTTTAAGGTTGTGAGTGACTTAGCGTCTAAAGTCAGTGCTTTAGAAGCCGTAATAATCGATCAAAAGGCAATTATATCACATCAAGCTCAAGACTTAAAATGGATAAAAGCAGCAATTGAGGGTAAGTCGCAGAACGCGTACATAATCGAACCGAAAGCAACGGCTCAAGCGGCGAGCGCGCGTACACCACCGTCGGGGACACAGAGACCCGTGCGACAAGCACGCATCAAAGCTGCTGCCGCCGCTGCCATTGCGGTTGCGCACACTAAAGGACACACTGTAACGACACAGAAGTCAGCTAGAAAACCGAGTCCGGCGCTCAGCGTACCAGCGAAGATGCACGAAGTAATCCGATCGGAGCCGGTTGCAACACCTCGCACTAAGCCGATTGCGACAAAGTCACTGCCGCATTATGTGGATACACAATCCAGTGCCGAAATAAGCGGTGATAAAACCGATATAGACGGGTGGAAAAAGGTTTCTAAAAAACCTACCAAAAAACGCCATATAATAACTGGTACAGGAAAAAAAGACGATGAACTACAAACTGTGGAGCGACTCAAGTATTTACAAGCTTGGCAATTTAACCCAGACACTACTACCCAAAATGTAATCAATTATTTAAACAAAATAGTCAAGTGTGAAAAATACTTCGTCCAAAAAAGAGAGACCAAATCAGACTGGCATGCTGTGTTTATAATCGGCGTCCCTGAAACTCTGTACGAACAGATAAGCTCGCCGACGTCGTGGCCCTCCGGAGTCCGAGTTAGCCACTGGGTTTTTCGACCGCGGGCCTCGGTCAGCGGCGGCTCACAGTAGGCGCGAGCGCCGATATAGATACAGCACACACTGGACGGAATAACGCTCAAACTTTACGCATAACTCGTGGATCGTGTGCCACAATTTTAGATAAAAATCCACAAGTGGATAGTAGCATAGGCAGTACACGGTCTGTGATAGATAAAGTGTCTTGTGAAACTTGCAAAAATTCTTTGTTTGTATGTCACCAAAATATTGCATCTATTGATAAGAAAACGCATAAATTAGAAGTGTTATTAAAAAGTGATTTAAAATGCAACGTACTCGCTCTGACAGAGCACTGGTTAACCGTAGAAAAGTTGAAATGCGTAGATATAGGCGATTTTAAATTGGCGTCGAGTTTTTGTCGTGAAATAAATAAACATGGAGGTTCTTGTATTTATGCGAGCAATAGTACAAAATGCATAGAAAATCAAGACCTAGTTGCGCTATCATGTGAACAGTATTGTGAAATATCTGCTATTGACTTGTTAGAATATGACATTACTATAATTTGCATATATAGAACAAATTTAATTAGTACAAATATTTTTCTTGACAATTTAGAACGTTTGCTCGATAAAGTTAGCGAGTTGGGCATTGATTGCATAATAGTAGGCGATATGAATATGGACACCTTAGGTGACTTGAATAGTGATTTAAAACGATTATCTGATATGTTATCGGCCCATAACCTGACGAATGAAGTCGATTTTCCAACGCGTGTAACCGCGACCACGGCCACCAGCCTGGATCACGTTTACTCGAGTTTCTCTGCGGGATCGGTGCGCGCAGCACCGGTCGTCACGCATCTTAGTGACCATCTCGCCGTGATGAGCGAACTGGTTGTTGAGAAAAGATCAATGCAAAACACACTGTATTTGCGGGGATTTACGCAATTGAATAAAATAAATTTTATAGCGTCGATAGATAGTGTAGACTGGGATGAGATAAAAGCCCGAAACACAAGTCCTTCGGAGATGGCTAAAGCACTTGTAAATATAATCATAAATAAGCATGACGCTTGCTTTCCTTTACGGAAAGCCTGTAGTAATAAAAATGACTCATCCTGGATTACTCTGGATGTCAAAGATTATAAATTACTATTGTTTGACATTATTAGAATTAGTAAATTATATCCAAATAATGACATAATTAATACAATTATCTTTGACATGAAAGACTATTATAGTAATTTGATTTTAGATAGTAAGGCTAGTTATTACAGTAAAATTATCAGAAGTAGTACTAATTCTTCCAAAGCTGTATGGAGTATTGTAAATAAGGAGAGAGGAAAAGCCAACATCCCTCGCACGGATTTCACAGAAGTCCTTAAAACGCCTAGTGGAGAAGATTTCAAAAGTAAAATTTGTGCGGTGAATGCAATGAACGATCGGTTCTTGAGCGCAGCGGCAGCGTGCAGAGCACCTCGCGCTGACGTTGTGCGGGTGCACGCGGCGCTGTGCTTGGCTCGGCCGCCAGCTGACCGTTCGTTTAGGTTTCTTTTCTTTAATACTGAAGAAGTGCACCGTATTGTCACAACACACATCCCACCAAAACCCTCGAAAGACATATATGGTCTGTCCATGAAGCTGCTTAGGCTTGCGGTGAGCCCATTAGCTCCGATATTAGCAAACTTTTTTAACGCCTGTCTAGTGGAGGGGACCTTCCCTGCACCGTTGAAGATCAGTAAGGTTTCACCGCTGTTTAAAGGGAAAGGTAAACGAGAATGTATCGATAATTATAGACCTGTCTCGATCATTCCAGCCCTATCTAAAATATTCGAGAATGGACTGAGTTCTCGTTTGATAACATACTTAACAGGTACGAAAGCACTATCTGACAAACAGTTTGCATATCGCGAGGGTCGATCTACTACCTCCCTTGCCCGCGAAGTCGTTCGGAGTGTTATGGCTGCTCGTGAAGATAAACAGCAAGTTGCCATCCTATGTTGTGACTTGTCAAAAGCTTTTGACGTGGCAAACCACACCGTATTAGCTGTCAAGTTGCAACACTATGGGGTGAGTGGTGCTGCCTATGCTTTGATGATGGACCTACTGCGAGACCGGTCACAAATAGTGGTAGGCAACGGAGGCGAAACTAAGTCTGACGCTTCAACTTCTGTTATGGGAGTAGCTCAGGGATCTTCTGTGTCGAACATCTTGTTCTCACTACTTCTAAATGATCTTCCGGAAGCTGTCACTGCAGCTGAAATATTTATGTATGCTGATGACGTGGCTGCGGTGGTTACAGCACCGTCGGTAGATCAACTTGAGCAGAAGTTGAATACGACGTCTTCGCAACTAGCTGAATGGTTTGACGCAAATGGCCTTGCATTAAATCTAACAAAGACGCACTTCATTCATTTTTATTTATCAGGGCGGGCACCCAGATTGCTAACGGTACTAATGAATGGAGTAAAAATAACCCAAGCTGCATCTACCACATTCCTAGGCTTCGAAATAGATAGGGGGTTGCAGTGGGAAAGTCACATAAATAAATTATGTGGCAAACTAGGTAGCGCGTGTTTCGCGCTGGGTCGTGTCGCCAGAGTAGTGCCTATGGAAGTAGTAAGGTCGTGTTACTTCGCAACAGTGCACTCTCTGCTGCAGTACGGCGCGGAGCTATGGGGAAGAGCGGCGGACTGGCAGCGTGCATTTGTAATGCAGAAACGAGCCATCCGCATTATGGCGAGAATCCCGCAGGACAGCTCCGCTCGACCACATTTTAAGAGGTTGGGAATACTTACATTACCTGCGCTTGTAATCCTTCAAGTAGCAGTGTATGTTAGGTTGAACCAAACCTTATATAGAAAATACGGTGATGTGCACTCGTACTGTACACGCAACAAGGATAAGCTTCGAACTATCCCGAGAAAATTAACTAAATCGGACAAAATTTCTCATGTTATCGGCCCAACAGTATACAACAAGCTGCCTCAACATGTGATAGCGTCACCCAACCTCAGTTCTTTTAAGAAACGACTGAAGAACTGGCTTATCGAACAAACGTTCTACAGCTTTGATGAATTTTTAAAATTGTAGTAATATATATTATATAAATTGTAATATATGAATATTTTTTTCTTATTGTCATGTAAATTTTCCATGTTGACGTTTTTATTTTTTCATATTGACATTGTTAATTCGTATATCGTATACTGAATGTAATGTAACTATTATACCTAGATATATGTAATACTAGTATAATAACCTATTTATTTATTTTTTATAAATACATCAGAGTGACATGTAATTTAAAATATTATGAATAAATGATTATGATTATGATTATGATTATGATCTTTTGTGTATGTAATGAGATATGTTTGCAAAATGATTTCTGCAAAAAATGTCGAACGAGTTTGAAAATACACGCTCGACTTTAATTGCCCATGTGTGCGTTTAACCTCTATAAAGTGTTTCACACTACATGCATGCCAACAATGCCTACATCGTTATTTGGCACACATACATAGATGTGTGGGTGTGTGCGTGAACAGACTTCACGTGGCGAACGCCTGATCAATGTCCACATTCCTGCGTTCTTGAAAGTATTGAAACTGCCGGCAAAAGTCCATTTTGAATCGTGTTGACGCCGTGACATATTTAAAAATAAACTTATAACGGGGATAAAACTTTATTATTTAAGAGTAAAGAAACACACGAAACTGTTCAAGTTTGATTCTTTACTATGTTTTCCGGTTATGAAATTTTTGCCATGGTAATAATGATAAGAACGCCCAATTATCTCATACACAGATCTTGGACCCTAACTAGGATTCCCTGTGTCTAGGGACCCAAAAACTACGAGGACAATGGTCCCACAACACCCAGACACAACAAGTATTTGCGCTTTCTTTCGTGCACAAATACTTATCTTGTCGCGCGAATCAAACCCACCTCCGGGTTATGAGCCAACCTGCTCATCCATCACACTACAGAGGCTTACATAAGTAACTTTTAGTGGCCATTTGGCTCCGTAAATCATCTGGTAGCTTCCCTTTTCCAAATTGTTTCTACTATTACTAACAAGCTCTAGACATATTTTGAAGACAATGATGCCCTCAGTGACCGGCAATACGGATATCGCCGAAACCGGTCCACTGGGGATCTTCTCGCGTATGCCACTCACATATTGAGCAAAGCCTTAGAGATGCATGGAGAGGCACTTGCTGTATCTCTAGACGTCTCTAAGGCATTTGATCGGGTCTGGCATGACGGTCTTCTGAATAAGCTTCCATCTTACGGACTACCTGCTGGTCTGTGCACTTGGATATTAGACTTTTTGAGGGAACGATCGCTAAGAGTAGTTCTTGATGGCTGCTCCTCCGATCAATTAGCTATTAATACTGGTGTACCTCAGGGGTCAGTTCTTTCAGCAACACTATTCTTACTCCACATCAATGATCTGCTAAAGCCCGGTACCTTTGGGTATGTAGATGTCAGTACTGTGGTTGAAAGATACACATCCAGTGCCCGTGCCAGTGGTGACGACATCCGGATTGAGAGAGAGGCTATGGTTGAGCTCATGAACCTGGCATTGAAAGCCGTGTCCAATTGGGGCGATGCTAACTTGGTTAGTTTAATGCTGCAAAAACACAGGCGTGCTTATTCACTGCTAAAAAGAGCCCACTTCATCTGGCTCCTGCATTCCGTGGTGTTTCCGTAAATTTAGGAAACCACCTTGAGCTTTTATGTGTTGATCTCACGTCAAACCTAAACTTTGGATTATACATCGAGTCCAAAGCCAAATTATCTTCAAAAAAACTCAGCAATTTTGTCCAAGGTAAGGCGGTACTTCACACCTGGACAGCTTCTAAATCTCTATCAAGCACAGGTCCGATCGTGTATGGAGTACTGCTGCCACCTGAGGGACGGGTCTGCCAAGTACCAGCTTGAGGCTCTGGACTCGATTGAACGGCGTGCCAAAAAGCTCATTGACGACGACACTTTGGTTGGTGAAAGGCTTCAGAGCCTAGCACATATAAAATATGTGAAGATCTTTCTGTTAAATGATGTCAAAAGAGCAATAGGATTTTGTATGAGTAATTTTACTGTGTAAAAATGCGCGATTAAGAATGAGAGTGATCGATTCATTCGATTATGGCGACCATTCGATGGTTCGAAAGGTTCCAAACAATAACTACTACTAACTAGCTTGTACGATCGAATGATATGCTGCGTTTCTATTGAAACAAAAGATGAGTATGTGAGAAAGTATTACCAACAATCATAGAATCTTATTTACCCCACTTCATACGTAATCACCTTTTTCTTTCAATTATGGATATGAGAAGTCGACTAATTTTGTAGTCGATTTTTGACATAAATAAATAGTTCCTTAGTTGAACCTTCCTATTTTCAAAATAAGTTATAATCGCGCATTGTTGTTCCTGTATATAAGTAAGTAGGTATTTACTCAAGTGTGAGACTAAATTATGTCGAATAATAATATTCATAGCACATAAGCTGCAGCTCCACATTCAAATGACTGACTACTACTGACTATTGTAAGCGTTTTTTTTTGTTTTAGCTCCACACTTTTGTGTATTTAGCCACTGTTAAGTAATTGATAATTTTTCAAGTTAATTAATATTACATAAGGAGTTTTGGCGGGAAAGCGAAAAAGATTGCGTCACCGCATTGTATTATTTTCCAAAACTTGTGTTATTTTCAGTGTTAGTGCATAAAATTGGTGGCATTATATTCCATAAGTGCTGGATTACAGGCGTGAGTGTGGGAAAATGGTATAATGATGGTGATTGTAAATTGTCATTTAACCGGACATACCAACATAATAACACCAATTTTTAACTTTGTTATGTTGACAATGGAGATCTACGTGAACCAGCTTCAACTTCCTTTCACCATTCGCAAGTCAAACGTGCGTAAAGAAGGATTACATCAAGAAATAGAATAGAATATGGAATTGACATATATAGGTATAAGTATTAGTTTCACTTGAGTGACGCAAGGACGATATCGACCGTAAGGCTATTAGAATTTTAATAACCTGCCGCTTAATAAATCATCCTCGATTTCCTTACAAGTGCCCGTTTTCTCGCGAGCATCATCAAAGTCAAAAGTCAAAGTCAAAAGATTTATTGCAAATCGGCTATTATTAGCACTTTTACTTAAAATTAACTTATTTCACTAAGCATATAAAATTACAAAGTGCTTATTGTCAAATAATATATAGCAAGCCCATTAAAATATATGAGTTTGAAAAAAAGCAGTTCTCTTTCTCACTATTGGTGCAACAATCCGACACAATACAGAACAGAAAACTCCGATCCGAAGCTTCGATTACAGCTACGAGAAACTTTACAGTGATGTATTTTTTTTTCTACTGTCTTTTACAATGTATATAATTTATTATAATATTACAGTTGAGATAATGAATGTGTTACAAAAGTAACAACCACGTCACAACGGTGCAAGAAAAATACCGTGATTATCTTGATAAACATTACAAATAGAAACTGAGATTATATAGATAGGAACAGGCAATAGGCAAAGGCATCATCATCATCATATCATAAGCCTGACAAGAATAGAGAGTTTTGCCATAATCATGCTTGGCAAAGGTACAGAATGCTGCTATGCTTACTGCTGCGCTTTCCCTGGGTATTCCCTAAGCAGGCTGTTACGGCACACACGGCACGAAAGGAGGTGGTCTTATTATTACGAAGTGACGACCTCAAAAAAATCAGCAAAACATATCATAATCATATCAATTTCAGGAGTGTGCCATTAATCTAATCTGCATTATTATAAATTTTGTCCAAATCAATTAGGCCGTTTGAAAGTTTCTGTTTTATTATCCTTACACACGTGTTTATAATGTGTTTTAAAATTATTACTTAGTCATACTTATCAATAACTGAAACGTTGTCTGTTTTATCCCTATTGGTATTCTTGCTTATATGTACATAGAGCTAGATATTTTCTAGGGATAAAGTTTGAGCAGTTCGACTCATTGCGGTTCCTGCAGTAGGACAAGTATTTGTACGCAGATAAAAAATGCGCAAATATTTGTTCAGTGTCTAGGTGTTGTGTGTCCCTATATACAGGGAACCCTAGTTAGGGTCCTGGATCTATGTATGTGGTCGTTCGGCGTTATTTATTTATTTCTTTTATAAGGACAGGTTAAAGTAGCGATAGGAATTATAGATGTACCTACAATAGAAACCTAGATTTATTTCTGCCTACGTCAGAGCAATGATTAATTTCACATAGTGCTTTAATAATATCAGTTAGGTACTAATTGCACTCTGATTGGTTTGAAGTTAATCTGAATGCCAATGCATAACTTACACAATAAGCGCTTGAAGCGCACTTCGTAAAACGTTCCGTGGTATTGAGACTTATTTGGTCTGGACAGTATCTGGATGTGTGCACAGATTTATAAACAGACTGTTCAGTTTATGACAAATATTAATAATCTTATTCTAATGCAGACGCATTAGGTATCTAAATATACACATTTAGATATGAAGTTTTTGGCGCGGCACACCGGTAGGTCACCAACTATTCAAGCAATTTTTCGGTTTTCAGGTTATAGGAACATTTTTATTAGTCATACAGAAGTCGGAAAATAATTTTTACATTTTCTTTACAACTTTCTATTGAGGATTAACTATACTCTGTCTCTACCACAAATTGGATTATGTGTTTCGGTTAATACCAGCTACAGAAAGAAAAATCTGGTTTCTTGTTGGTTGGTGGTAAATATATGCTTAATTTATTAATCTCTAAATATATATATAACTCAAAAAAAAAAAAAAATATATATAACTCAAAGGTGACTGACTGACTGACTGACTGACATAGTGATCTATCAACGCACATCCCAAACCACTGGACGGATCGGGCTGAAATTTGGCATGCAGGTAAATGTTATGAGGTAGGCATCCGCTAAGAAAGGATTTTTTGAAATTCCACCCTTAAAAGGGTGAAATGTGTGGGTGAATTATTGTCCCATAGGCTACGCCGCGGGCGAAGCTGCGGGCAGAAGCTCGTGCTTAATATACTTGCTTGGTTGTTAGATCAGATTATAGATGAGGTACTTATAAGTCATTTATTTCTTAGTTTTTTTTATCACCGAGTACCTTTATAAACGGGAAACGTTTAAAGTTTCCTAAAACATCGGGTAACCACTCAGACACCACGTCTGTCTATAGTATAAAAGTCGAACTCATTTTATGTTGATAATATCTAGAATTCTAAAGTATCCTCTATATATCTAGTAGTATATGCAACGCATTTCGCTTGACTTGTCACACTGTAGATTTGATGCTAGGCAATGGAATTTTCACTCACAGCTTTCCTGACAAATATAATTTGGATCTCTTTAAGACAAGAGTGACTTCTCAATCTTCTCATAGGCCAACGAGCTCCACCTTCGATTGCATCGTCGATTAAAATCAGGTAAGTGGCAGTCAAAGGTTGGCTTAATTCGTACATAAAAAAAATAGATTCGATTGTAGTGCAAGTTATGTAACCACTTGTTTATGGCCTGTGGCACAGAATAAATAATAGTACAAGTACCTGTGGATTCAATCCGTAGGATGAAACGATAAATTTATTGGAAGTGGTGAGTTGCCGCCGGGTGAAAGACCCAGACTGCATTCGCACTCTCCAACATACACGTGTCACGACGCCCAATCTTGTGTTTAGAAACGGGCAAAGTTTTTGTGTAAAAACATACATGGTATACGCGTTTGAATAATTTATGGCGTCTATTTTGGCATCATGATGACGCCCAATGGCAGAGCCCCCGCAACTTCTGTCTGACAACCTGTGGTTGATGCACTTGATGTCCGAGATCATATACATTTTATCTTTCCGTTTTAGTACGATCATCGTGAGACAACATTTCCAAAAACACCACATGACTCAGAACGAGAAATAAACATGTTAAGCCATATTCGTATTTCGTTGTTTAGCATTAGATGTGTTTTTGCCACGCGTCTACGATTGACGTTATACGATAAATTTAATTATTGTTTTTGGAAAGTCTACTTAATTAGGTTTAATCTCTGTTTCTATTGATTAGATATGAAAACACACCCACATCACGCGGTGGCTTGATGATATGTAAATGTATTTTTTGGAATAGACTATACAAGTGATAAATAAGGACGTCGCCGGGAGTAATAACGACTGGAGTAGGCTACTCATTCGATTTGCATATTTTATTTATTATTAAATATTACCTAAAATTATTAAACACATTATTTAAAGTGTAGGCTAAAACAATTTTAAGCATTTTTTATTCTACATTTATGAATTGAAGTTTTGAAGTAAATAGTGCCAAAAAAGCTCACGGTACCAGGTAGTTAGCAGAATAATATAAGATATAGTTACTAATTGACTCGAATGTAAATACACCTAGTACAGGGGTCGGCGACCTTTCGAGTCAAAGGAGTTTAAAATTATAATTTATAAAGTCCAAATTCTTAATGAGCCACAAAAAAAAATCTTACCATCAATAAATAGTACTTGCATAAATGTCTTTTTTTATAAAATGATATAATAATATATAATATAATATTTGCGTATGGAACTAAAGAGCCGCAGCTTCACATCCAGACTCGCATGTGGCTCGCGAGCCGCAAATTGCTGAACCCTGACTTAGTACGATCACTTTATGGTAATATTTATTCCTTCAGACTCCAGTTTTTGATAGAAAATTATATAACTTCAAAAATTTAAACTTTTTAAATCAAAAACTTTTTAAATTTCATAGGTCTTTACCTATGAAATTGCCGTATTGCCTATTATAATAGGTCTTTACCTATGAAATTGCCGTATTGCAGTACAGACTTTTTCAAACAAAAAAAAGTTTTGATTGGCTATGAATTCTAAATTCAAATTAATTTTGTTTTAAAAATATGACATTCTATGTACAATATAAGTCTTTTGTTTATTGATTAGCGTTGTATTTTCATTACATTTCAACATTTTTCCTCATAATGGATACTTTGAAATTTCGTGTAATTATGGAATATGAGTTCCGTCGTGGCACCAACGCGGCACAAACGACACGTAACATCAACGACGTTTACGGAGAGAACTGTACAAACGAACGTACAACCCGTTATTGGTATGCTCGGTTCCGTTCTGGGAATTTTGACTTGAAAAATGAACCTCGTGGTCGTCCGGAAACTTTGGTCAACAATGATGAATTAAAGGCGATTGTGGAAGCTGGTGAATCTCAATCTACAGCTGAGCTGGCAGCAGCTTTTGATGTTAGCATCAAAACAATATTGGTCCATTTGCGACAGATTGGCAAGATAAAAAAGCTTGATAGATGGGTGCCCCACGAACTTAACGATCGCCAGCGCAACGTACGCGTCGAGACTTGCCTTGCGCTGCTTAACAGGCACAGAAATGAAGGAATTTTGAACCGAATTGTTACGTGCGACGAAAAATGGATTCTTTTTGACAATTGAAAGCGCTCAGCAAGTTGGATAGATCCTGGTTCGGTACCAAAGCAATGTGCAAAACGAAAAATGACCCCTAGAAAGGTGATGGTCACAGTTTGGTGGTCTAGTGCTGGTGTGATTCATAATAGCTTTTTACAAAACGGCGAGAGCATTACTGCAGATGTGTACATTGAAGAACTGACCACAATGATGGCGAAACTCGCACGTCTGCAACCAGCTTTGGTCAATCGGTCGTCTCCACTGCTACTTCACGACAACGCGCGACCCCATACTGCACAACAGACCGTCTCTACGCTGCATGAGTTGGGTTTGGAAGCTCTCCCTCATCCGCCATACTCACCAGATCTTGCGCCTACCGACTATTACTTTATCCAAAATTTGGACAACTTTTTAGCGGGAAAAAAATTCAATTCCCGAGAGGCAGTACAAAACGCCTTTGAAGAGTTTGTTGTCTCCCGTCCTGCTGATTTTTTCAAGAAGGGCATCCATAAACTGCCACAGCGTTGGCAAAGATGCATTGATTGCAGGGGTGATTACTTTGAATAAAAGAAATAAATAAGTTCGAAAAAAAAAATACTTTAACTTTTTTCAAACAAAACGGCAATTTCATAGGTAAAGACCTAATATATATACACTATAGTGTAGCCTCACCCCAGTGTGTTCTAATAACAGTTAGTCAGAAAGAAAAAGTTATTGAAAATATTTTCTTCGTTAGTTATTTATACTTTAGTCTTTACATAGATTTATTATTCACCAGCTGTAACCCGCAGTTTCACCCGCGTGGTGAAAATTTTCCATACTTTCCTAACTTTTTTTTCATATGAACCTTTTCATGAAAATAATAAACACAAGAAAAAAATAATTAGCAAAAATTTACTATCCGTTCACCTGTGATGTGATGACCAAGGGAAATAGAGATTCATTTTTATTTATATTATTCATAATATATTGTACAAAAGGTCATAAAGACACACCCACCCACGCGGTGCACTAATGATAATCAAAAGGAAGGCGGCTGATGTGCAAAAATAGCGTCATTTTGACACGTGTATTCTTCGAAATTGATAAAGTTGTGTTAGTACAAGATTTTAATGTCAGATATATAAAAAAAATAAGATTCCTTATTGCGTAATTATTTGAACGCAAATTGAAAGATGTAGCCAGTGGCTAGTGGTGGCAATGCCTACTAGCCACTATTAAGATTTCATCTAATAGTCTGGAATTAAACTTTAACATTCTTTAAGTAGTTTATTGTAATCGAGTTAAATTATTTAGGTAAGTATAATAAAAAGTAAAATACGTTAGTATCGCTTATGAAACTTAATAAAAGACATTTTATGATATTATTCCATTGCGCAACGAAATCATGAATCTTCTATTCTTCTCTATCTCTCTCAAATTCTTCCATGATAATCCAGTTTAAGGAACTAAGGGTATTTTTGCACAGTAGTTATATTGGGTGTCATACGTAAGTAAGTAGTTCTATAGGATACGCTCTACTTGCAAGTAGAGCGTATCTGGAAGATTATTATGATGAAACGCGCAGGTTAAACGTGGCTCAGTTACAAAGTTACAAAAACGCCAGTTACGTTGTAGATTGTAGAGCATAGAATAACTATTTTTAAAGTAGATAAAGTAGGTAGTAGAGCCATTATCGTCAGCAGCCCCATACGTTCCCACTGCTGCTCCATAGGCCTTCTGTTACATGGAGAGAGCGTAGGTGATAAATCACCACGCGCGTTGACCAAGCGCAGGTTTGGTGGATGATCTTGGATCTTGTGACTCTTGAATATGCCAGTTTCATAGTGATGAAAGATTTTCTTTCATATTGTAAGAGTAATTGCAAATGCCGCACAAAACTTTTAAAGCCATTAGGGCTGAGCTGAATTGCAACCTTGGTGTGTCAGTTTAAAAACCGCAAGGGCTGTCACTGAATCACACTCTCTCATTATAGAAAATAGAGTATTTATTAATTAAATATACTATTCACAATACAATGGTATTGTGAATAGTATATTTTTAAACATAGATACAATACCTACCTATGTCATAGGATTTAACTACGACAGTGATGAAAAGTATATATAATAGTACAAACACTAATTATGTAAACATATATGCATCGTATTATGAGTAGAAACCACACTGCTTGGCTATATAGTTTTTTTTAGAACATGCTAATGCTGTTGTTCTCTACCGACCTTTACAGCATCACCGGATGGGAGGGCGCCTAGTCGTCAAAAGTGTGAGGTAACTAGCTCAAGGGCACTCCTTGGGTGCGAGCCTCGGTTTGGGTCGCTGCCGGGATAAGAGGATCGAGAAAACTGCGTCCACTGGAAGAGTGGACGAGACCCAATTTAAAGTCGCGACCGGTCTAGCTAACCTGCAGGGGGTACTTCGACCTCGCCGGCAGGGTCGGTGTCTGATTGTGTTACGCTGGTATCTAATACCGGGCTCGAAAGCGGTACCTGAGCCGTAAGGGTTAGACGGGTCGTGTGATCCTAGCGCAGCCGATACTGCGGCTGCAGTAGGATCGTCCCGGTCGCCCAAGACGTGTCTTGGGGGGACAACGCGGTGATCTTTCTAAACGTCTCGTCGAAGCAACACGTGACCAAAATGCTGGCCTTACTGGATTTACTCTGCAGGTTCCATTTCTTTACCCAATTTGAATGAATTTTTGATTTTGAAAATTTGTGTGCAGCTTAAAAAGTTTTGAATCGGCATAAGACACAAAGTATTGTTAGGTACAGACATTTGAGTGGAGCTATTACTAACTAGGTACACTGTACGTACAGCCCAAACCAGTGGAACTAAGAGACTCTTGATAATTGGAGGGTGGCTTCCTGTTATGACGTAGGGATGTATTAAAATAGGGTTTTCGATCATTCAATCTCTAATGCGTTCAAACGTGTTTTTTCATACAATCTATATGAAAAAAAATAAACACTTATAATAGGTAGCGGAGGGTGCCCCTATAGCTATAATTATTAGCATTATTATTTGACAACAATACGTCACGGCTCTATGGAAATAACACCGTGCCATATTTATTCTGTGGCACATAGAGTATATTTTAAAACCGTATAATGTAACAACTTAGTATATGATAAGTAAGTGTTTAAGCGGCAAGGAAAACTACAATTCATACCTACATCAAGGCTTATTAAACATTATTTATATGATTTTTTTCTAACATTTAATAAAACATACTTAATTATAAAGTTACGCTGTTTTAGCTTTACAAAAATACCAATTAAATCTTTTATTTAATAGGAATGTCATTTAACAACATAACGCAAATAGGGCGTATTTTGAGGACTCATTTGACAGTCATTTTTTTATTCTAGTTTTTAGGTATATTCATTTTACTTTTAGCATTATCTTAACTTACTTAAGTACAAAAATCTACTAATACTATTGTGTACTTATACAATGAACCTACGTGTATTTCTTATTATATGAATATAGTGTCCATCTTACCGCCGCGCAGCGCCGCAACGGTCGCCACAGGGCGCCAAACTGTTATTAGGTCATTCTCATCAGTCGCATGAAAACTGTATGACTTGCCAATAAAACTTAGTCTCGTGCTTTAAACCATTAAACAATTGTCAGTTTTATTTTTACAGTAAGTCTATAAATAAATTTTGTCTCTAGGAATACCAGGAGGCGCGGTGAGGCGGGCGGTGGCATCAACAGTCCACGCGGCGTCACTCGCGTGCGCCGCTGTTATCGACCTTCCTGTTATCTCAACAAGAGCTACTCGACCGGCCGATAAACATGGAGCAAAAGCGTGCGCCCGCGCCGATTCGCCTCATTCCATCCCTCTTGGTAGCTTGTGATTAGTTCGCCCGGCTCGCTCGCTCTCGGCTAGCTCGCGCCGACTCGCTCAGTTGCTCACTCGACGCTGTCGCGCCACCACGACTCCGCACGTGTCTACTCGCATCATGAACCAGCAGACCAACAACACATAAACCTTCAAAATGAAGCGCAATCGGTTATAACGTTTTGTTAATAAAACTCCTTTAAATTAATATTCGAATATATTATATTGTGATATTTAGTTAGTTACTTATATATTTGTTATTATTTATAACCATTAATATGGGTTCTAATTTTATTGTTTAGTATTTTGTAATATTAAAGTCAGTGCTCAATATAATCTCATTCCAAATCATACAATCGGTCGAAATTAAAACAGTTACAATGACAGCCAAAACTCGTTCACATTGGAAGGAATATGGAACAGCACTATGTGGTGAGTTGATTATATTCGATTCTAACCTATCTTGCTATAGTTTCATGCGCTCCGCGTGTTCACTACTCAATTATGTCCACCTTGCCGCCATTTCACCAAATACACCGCATTTTCACAATTCAAATGAACTCAACAGGTGCTGTACTAACAATTTTTAGTATTCATTTAAGTTTTATGTCTTGCTTGTTTCATGCAGCCATCTTTGTAACATATTCATTTTAAAAAAACTCGCGTACTCCAATTTTTATTCTTACTACTATTAAGTATTCTGTGGCCTTACTTCTTATATTACTATTTCAGTTGTTAGCTTTAAGAGTAGAAGGTATACTTGCTTAAAATTTCCGTGTACATAAATACGAATCTTATCACAAGCGCTATACTACTAGTTGGTAAATACGACTCTACCATACACGTAATGCATTCTTATAGGCCCGTGTCGCAGAACTATGCTCAGGTGTCGATTGATGCTCAAGTAGAGATTTTATTCAATATTTCATCATATTGTAAATGAAATGTCGTCTTGAGCAAAGATCGCCACCGAGCTTAGTTCTGTAATACGGGCCGTAGTCATGCATAGTTAGTATTTTCTTATCAAATATCTACTTACTTACATACTAAAAATTACTATTAACTAAGCAGTAAAAATTATGAAATGTTTGCATTTGTTTTAGGTAGACGCTTTATAAGTGTAAAACAAAAACTATGTAGGTACCTAAAGGTAACCTATATTAAAGTATATTTACACTATTATAAACTAACACAAACCACCCACTTGTTACGTAACGTATGTGAAAACATAAATATCCACCTATAAAATATATTAATACACAATTTTCACCTAGTAACATTTACTTCAATAAAGTAAATTAATTAGTAGCTCACGCTATCACAGCATGTGACGCAACTTTGTAGAAAAACTAACTACACAAAAAAAAATCACTGCGAAAACAAGATCACTCTTCTACCGCATTGTTCGTGACACTGTTTGAGCAGAGGTTAGAAGCTATCAACTAGTTCCGATAATTAACATATTAGCAACTGAAACGCTTCCTCAAGGGATAATTTGGGAAAATTTTGGATAGTCCAGTGATTTCCAATTTATCTTGATTGCCAAAAATTAAGAAGTAATCAAAAAGGATGGTCAGATCTGCCCCAATAAACATGATGCAGAGGTATTGATAATACTTATGTTAAAAAATCTTAGACTTGCTGATTTATAATACGAGATGTAACACAGAGAAGAGAGAGGTGTACACAGTTTTTTTTTTAATTTTACGTTTTGGCTCCATACTTTTGTGTATTTAGCCAGTGTCAAGTAATTGATAATTTTCAAGTTAATGACAAGAATTTCCAAGTCATTAAGTCAAGTCATACTTCTAGTAAAGTGGTGGCAACTTTACTAGAAGCTTCTATGAAGTTTTGGAAACAACACGAAAAGAAACGTCTCATTATCATTATACGACTTTCCCACACTCATGCCTGTAATCCAGCATTTAACGAATTAGACACCACCAATTTTATGCACTAACATTTTTTGAAAATAATACCTACAATGTGGTGAAGCGATCTTTCTCGTTTTCCCGCCAAAACTCCACAGTTCATATTAGAAGCATCTATCTCGTAATTTCTTGCATACAACCTCATTTTTATGGCTACTTCAATTAAATAACACTCGACTGACAGGTCAGCGAATATCTATACATTCGCAGAAGGAGAATGGCCAGTCTATACTGGCCATCCTTCTTTTCTTTACACACCTTGCTATCAACAAAACAGATAACAATATTCTCAAGAGAGTTTTGGCGAGAAAGCGAAAAAGATTGCGTCACCGCATTGTATTATTTTCCAAAACTTGTGTTATTTTCAGTGTTAGTGCATAAAATTGGTGGCATTTTATTCGTTAAGTGCTGGATTACAGGCATGAGTGTGAGAAAGTGGTATAGTGATGGTGAAACGTATCTTTTCGTGTTGTTTCCAAAACTCCATAGAAGCTTCTGGTAAAGTCGCCACCACTTTACTAGAAGTATGACTTAGACTAGACTATGACTTGACTTAATAACTTGGAAATTCTTGTCATTAACTTGAAAATTATCAATTATTTGACACTGGCTAAATACACAAAAGTGTGACTAGACTACACTATGACTTGACTTGATGACTTGGACTGTGACTTGACTTGACATACATATATATTACTTAACTCGAAAAATTATCAATTACTTGACACTGGCTAAATACACAAAAGTGTGGAGCCATACCAAAACAAAAAAAAATATTCTCAAGATTGTCATTTTAATTTATTAGTTTAACTAGAAACTCTGATCATTACAACTTCTGAATATGATATTTCTCAGAATATGAATGTGTCGTCCGTTTTTATTATTTTCAGCAGATAAGATTCCATGTAGGTGCTCACAAGCCTTTCTGATTAGAATTTGCATACACATGCATGACTTGCTTGTGTGTGGCAACGAATTGTGTGTCAGATTAGCCGTGAAATTGTGAAAGTACAGCTACCGGCTGTCTTCCCTCTTCTGAGTAATATTACTTTATATGTAACAAATTGCTTTGTTTCACACCTACTTCTCTTCTTACTGTCATTTTAAATATCACCGCATTAATTATAGACTTCAGTAGGTACCTAAGTAGGTATACCTACAACAGAATCGACACCATTAATTATAATCATAGATATTTAGCTGTAGATAATTATTTTGATTGACATAAAATACATGTTTCTAAAAGATACCTGTCAAATATATAATACCAGGTTTTTTACAAGATACTTGGAAAATTTTGTTATTAATTTAATACAGAACTATTTGTATTTTATAAATTGAAATCATGTTTTAAAATATAATGTCTTACAGTAATTTTAATTAGTAAGTAAAATGAATACAAATAGGCATACAACTAAATTAAATCTAAAGTAGATACTGTGTCTCAAAATATGATTATATAAACTTTTGAATAATAAACTGTTTTACTCAATTTTTTAAATGACGTACATAGTAATGGAATGTGGGTTTTGGAAACCTGCATGGGGTAAAAACCCATTAGTTCTAAGAAACGCAAGGTCTCAGGTAAACTTTATGAAGTTTTAGGGAAGAATATCTGTGCCCAAAAATTTGTGCGTATATAATATTTTTAACTTTTATAATTGTTATAATTATCTGCTACTTACAAGTAATAAGTAAGTTCATTTATGCTACTTTATTATACATAGTGATCGTGAAAGCATAGTTTCCTTCACCAATTTACTTCACCAAATTACTACAGCTTACTCTCATCATTATTCAAATGTCCTGTTTTAAGTCGCGGCGTAACACGCGGTAGCACTTTTTTGACGTCACTGATGGCCGTTGTCAAAACAATCGTATGATAAAAAATGTGTGAACAGCAAATAAAACGAAAAAACAGGAATTATCAAACAAAACTTAACTGAGCACTCAGTTTTTCTAAAATAAAAACCTCAAAAAACACTTTAGGAAAGCAGTTTTCAAAATTTTCAGCGATAAAAACATATTTTTTTTACAATTTAGATTAACCAGACTGGTGCTCTAAAGGAGTGACTACATAAAATATTTATTTGATACCTATCCATATTTCACGTAATCTACAAAAAACCCACAATATTAAAAAAATTTCGTGCGCAGACACAGTTTGACATCAAATTATGAAATCTGCTATTTTCAACATTAAATAGAGCGTTATAGAGACCCTGTAAAAACGTACTATGATTCGGCCACTGAGGCTCGTGAGGATGTTACGATGTCTCTGACTTGTGTGTGTGTGAACTGTGAGTTTTGCGGGTTTCTTTATTTTGAGTCATGAGCATGACAAAAAGTTTGAGTTATTCAATAATTCATTGATACGGATCAAAATCATGCGAACAGCAGAAACGCCAATTTGTCTGAACTATACCCAATCACATTCTCAAAACCAAGATCTTTTGATGAAACGATCATTTAACTATAATACAAATCAAACTTAATTACGCATGAAGTTGAATTGTACCTAAGTGCTACACCCACCCATTCATTTCCTACAGCTACAGCAGAAACTATTGTAAAAATAAGTGGCATTATAATTAGGCTGCCTGACTCAACTATTTCTAAACAAATTTCATAATACACTACGTGCAAATTTATTATTTAGATATATATGTACCGTAAGCGAATGCAAAACCAAACAAAAGCTATTATATTAACACTCGAACAAAACGTGATTATCTTCATCTACGTAAGCATATTATTTATTGGAGATTTACGTTTTTACAACGGATTTGAAGTGCACTAATAAAATACAGTTCAACTGCTTAAGATACGACTTAAGATCTGCTATCAAGAACATTTAAAAAGATTATTGGGGACGCGTCACAGTTGAGTCGATATAAAACCTATAGCAAGTCGCACATTTCAAATGGATGTTAAGTATATTTAAAATGTTTTTATAACTTTTCATAAAACCGCCTCGTACTCGTAATGATTACAATTTGAAAAGGAATTGTTACGATTGTTTACACCGAGACTCATTGAGTACTTCACTCCTCTGATTTTAATAACAATTACAGGCTACATTTGTAAATGACGAGTATTACCCAAATATACCAAAGTTACAAATGTTTGAACTATTTTGTTTTCCACTCTGTAGACTTTTTATTGTGCTTAGATTTAGATAAGCCTCATTTTAAGGTTTCCGGAGTACTACAACGAACCGTTGTAGGTTCGTCCTGTTAGTTTGTCTATCTATCTGAATCCTTTACAGCCTTATAGCTTCTATTTAGTTTTTATCTCTCTTCAATCCGGCATAGATCTAAAATGAATAATTAATACAAAATACTCTAATAGCCTTATTAACAAACGGGTATTAGTTTAGGATTAGTTACTTCAGCTTTTGTCCTTTTTTTGCTACTGGAATATTTAGCTGGATCAAAAGAGACAAGATGGTGTAACTAGTCTAAAGCTAGTTCGTGTTTATTAATAAGGCTGTAAAAGTTTAGGTTAATAAATAATATCTGTTTTTACTCATAAATGATATCATCTTGCACGTAAAAACCAAATGATTAAGGTCTGAGGTAAATAATTTATGCTATATAGTATAGTTATATTTATCAGCCCTATACATTAAATTGTTTTCAACTAATCGAGTTTCCAAGATCATGACATTGTGACGCGTTACTCTTCCCAATCTCATATACATATTTGGTCATATACACATGGTTCGACAACTTTTAGGTAACTTTTTTTTAGCGATTTGGTTGTGTTTATATGTTACGCTACCCTATTTATTATAAGGTGGGATATTACAATTTTTTTAGGGTGTGTATAAGTAGCAACGCTCACGCATAAGGAATATTTAGCACTTGAATCAGAGTTTAGTGCTAACGAGTGACAGAGCTGGAACAATGTCAATGACATCTGATAGCGGGTTCCAGTGCTTTATTTTGCAGCTTTCTGCGATTCACTCGGTCGCGCCGAGGAGAGATTCAATGTTTATAAACAATACACAGGAATCGATGTTCCACTTCAAAGGCTAGTTCGTGGAAGTGACGCGCTATGCGGCTATACTATAGAGCTGTTTCTGTTGTGTATGGAAAATCTTGTTTCCTTTAAAAGGCATAGCATTGCAAATACGCATAAGTGTTAAATTGAGGAAAACAATTCAAGAAAATACTATTATTTTCATTAACATTTTGTGTCATGTTTTTTTAACGAGTTAAACCGCTATTTATATGTAGTTACATATATAACATAATATATGAAAACGGTATAACGTATGAATGCGATTTGTAATATTCGATGTTACCATACAATCTGAGACAAGCGGTGTTGCCCGCTTGTCTCAGGACTATCAAAGTCTGATAAAAAAATACTGTAAAATTAACTCCAAAAGTAAAAGAAAGATAGCATTTATATTAAGAAATAGCTTTATTATCAAACTTTAATACTTTTACTCTTAAAAATAATTCATGCAAAAAGTTAAACTATCATAAGCTTGCAATTATAGCAGATAATCAAGTATCTTATCGTCTTTACAAATATTGACAATGAAACGTTTGTATTAGTTTTATTAGAACTAAAGTATCTATGTGCAATCGTTTAAATGTAACGCAGTAAACAAGATCTCCATTATTTATTTTGCGCTAGAATTTATTTTAGTGATAATAAGCCGATTGTCCTCTTTAAGCATATCTATCTAAATCCACTTATGATGTAAATGGTCTCACGTATTGGCCAACTGAATCATAAAACAGGACACAGTCACTAAATAAGTAGGTAAATATACATGTAGAGCCAAAGCATAATAGACCATCTCGAATTATTAATTTAAAAGTTATTTGCATATTGGAAGTTTATAATGTTCTGGTTTGGTTTGATGTTGCACAAGGTCTTGATCCCTGGCTGTGCGACGCGGCGTAGCGGACAAATTTAACACGTGTGGAAGTCACGTGTAATATTCTTGTTTGTTTATTGTCCGTATTACGGTATTAGATCTGTGGTCACTACCTAATATTTTTATTAATAGGCTCAATTTATTTTTCTTATAATAAGTAAAATATAATGTAATGGACAACATTTCAAATTTTTGACCCCCATTTTTTGATTGGTTTTATTAAAAGTTGAAAGTTAGTTGATTATCAAAGACATATTTTTTAATGCAAATAATATTTTTTTTAATAACTAATTTGGATACAGTGAGGCTAAATTAAGATTTTAACTAGAAACCAGAAAGAAAATAATCCTTGGTGTTAAAGTCGTTTTTCAACAGGGTTCAAATAGGAGGAAGTTCTTAATCCGTCTGTTTTTTTTTGTTTAATTTTTGTTACCTCAGAACTTTCGACAGGTTGAACTAATTTTGATGACTCTTTTTTAATTTGAAAGTTGGTGCTTCCCGTGTGGTCCCATTTAAATTTGATCAAGATCTGACAAAAAGTTTTTGAATTATTTTTAATAATGCGTATTTCGATTTTGACTACATTGATGATGTTCTCATTGGGATTGAAGTCGGTGAAAGGAGTTTTGGCGAGAAAGCGAAAAAGATTGCGTCACCGCATTGTATTATTTTCCAAAACTTGTGTTATTTTCAGTGTTAGTGCATAACATTAGTGCATAACATTACATTATATTCGTTAAGTGTTGGATTACAGGCGTGAGTGTGGGAAAATGGTATAATGATGGTGATACGTTTCTTTTCGTGTTGTTTCCAAAACTCCATAGAAGCTCCAAGTAAATTTGCCACCACTTTATTAGGAGTATGACTTTGACTAGACTATGACTTGACTCGATGACTTCGACTGTGACTTGACACATTTGCGTGAAATATCATTAACTTGATAAATTATCAACTACTTGACACTGGCTATATACACAAAAGTGTGGAGCCAAAACATAAAAAAAAGTCGGTGAAAACCCTTTTTAAAGGAATTATTAAAACTGTCATACTGTCGTTGTACAAATTTAGGCACGTCGACATCTTAAATCCTCACTTTGTTTATTAATAATAACTTGAGAAATGATAATATTAAAATATGATATATCAGCACTTTTTAGGATAACCTCGTCATGGTTTCTACGTTTCAGTACCTTGCAAAAATCAAATGTGGTCCATTGCCACAGTATAGATAATAGTACCTACTGAGTACTTATTACAATTGTTGTAAATCAAAGTCACAAACGTTATAAAACGTAGCGATACGATTTGTGCTCATATCCCGGAGGCGGTGGGTTCGATTCCCGTGACAGGACAAATATTTGTGCACAGAAAAAATCCTCGTAGTTCTTGGGTCCCTAGACACAGGGAATCCTAGTTAGGGTCCAGGATCCATGTATCTGATCGTTGGGCGTTATAACAATAATTATTATTAATAATAATTCCAGTTTGATCACCGATCGCAATCGCTTTCATAAGCAATGTAATATAACGCCCATAATAAAAACGAATTCTTGGAAGTCTACGAATATGCGGCTGCTCAGAAATCAATAAATTATACATACGACTAATTTCGATACCATCACGATTCATTTGCGACTCTCTTTATCAGTGGTCTCTCCAATAAATAACTCTGCATGTGGTCAGAATGCAGCACCTAAAATCCTTTCCAAATCAAAAAAGACTGAAGCCTTGCTATAATTCCAATAAATATAAAAAACAAGGATCCTTTTTTTACTGCATACGCGCATCCGTGGCGCTGCCATATCCATATTTTTTTTTTATACCTACTGCATTTCCACAGACACCTGGGTCCGTGCTTTTTGTTAGATTTTTTTTTATATTTATTAATTAAGCCTATTATTAACATGAACACATATAATACAGGGAGGACATAAAATATATTTATACACATATATTTGCTATACACTAACACTGTTGCCTGAAAATTTAGTAAACCGATTGTAAAGTAACAATTTTACTTAGATACCTACCCAATGGTAATATTTAGTTGCTAGAGGACATTCAAAATCTCTATAAAGTCTTTGCCAGTCTCAGTACGAAATTCAGCAGAAGGATATTTAATTTTGTTATGTTTTCCTTGTTTCCTATTGTTTATTATTTATTATAGCTGATATTATTACATACGAGTACTACTGTGCACATGTTTTCTGGTGCTTAAGTGATGATATCATCAACCAGACGTCAACTGCTGAACATAATTATACCTCTACCATAGAAAATCACTTTGACCGGCTAGTTTTGTATCCAACGGCTCCCGCAGTTTTGAAGTCTGGTGTCAAAACGTAGATACGTGATCGTCTATACACGGTGGAATTTAATCCGTTCTTTTCCTTTAAAACAAAACCTATTTTCTTTAATTGGACCTAGTACGAATATTTTATAGCATAGTCTGAGTACATAAATTTTAGGAAAACAGCGAATTCAATTCCACCGTGTATTAATATGTAGGTAGTACAGTGTAGACATACAATATTATGACAAAAATTTTATGTATTTGATTATTTGATTACATTGCCACTAGGGGATACAGTCTTTGTTCTAATTTAAATAGGTATGAATCAATAGTCTCGATAGTGTGCCAATGTAATGTAGTTGTACGTTGTAGACATGTTTCTGCCATAGTTATCCAATGGTCCAGTTTCCAATGAATGCCTATTTTATTTTATTTCTTCCCCATTTTAGAAAGTATAACTTTAAATTAAATTAATAGTAAATATGTTTGTTTTATTACGATTTGATACAAACTTATTTACCTCCATTTAAAAAAATGATGACTTGACATTTTACAAAATTTCAAATCCACTACTTTCGTCTTATGTATTTCAAACACATAAATTTAAGCACTTTTTATGTCTACCGTGCAAATTAAAAACAGAAAAATATTTTTTTTTTTATAAAGTTTACCGTATTCGAGGTTCTCCGGACGGGGGTCTCGGGTATGGGGGTACTCAGGGAATAAATAACCCGTAACAATTGCGAATAGAACGTAAACTCTTAATTTTCTATGAAAATTGCTTTGCTTTTGGCAGTTTAGCAAAACACTTATCATCACAATAGTAGGTAATGGAATCTTAACGACGTGTCAGTACGGTAGAATGACAATTGTAAGTGATTATTTTTAAATTAGCAGACTTATTACCGCCCGTATTAGAGAACGATGCTCCGTTGTCGATCGTTGCACAAGTCGAAATTTCGTTCACAAATTGATCATTTGGTGAATGAAATCTTGACTTAAGCACCTGTTCAAAACTGGGCGTAGTTCTGTAAGCCCTTACAGCCTTATTAATACACATGAACTAGCTTTAGACTAGTTACACCAGTAGTCTGTAGTAACTAGTAGTCAGTAGTAGTCTCTTTCGATCCAGCTAAATATTCCAGTAGCAAAAAAAGGACAAAAGCTGAAGTAACTAATCCGAGACTAATACCCGTTTATTAATAAGGCTGCTTATGTCTCTGCTTATTTGCTTTGTTAGATTTCTTGCATTAGGTACATTTTTTATACTATCTCCTTCTAATAACACAGAAAATAGTTTAGATGGAGAAAGCGGAAGACTCATCTAAGTTAGCTATATTTATGTATCTACGCGTCCTACGCATTTATTAACAGTTTATAGTGGCTGATCTCATTTATTCTCTGTAAGTATATATAAAAACGCTCATTCATCATTTAGTAAATCCGAAATAAGTTTATGACAGCATCTTGGCCTCTGACTCACTGCAAGTCAAAGGCCTATAATGAGAGCAAATTCAATCGGATTAATACTAATAAATAAAGAAGATACGCAGGTCTTTTTCTATTTATTTAATTACTCGCTGTGCCACTTCTTTCATCTGTTCAAGGGTAGTTGGAGTGGAACAACAAAGATTTTTTTTTAAATTGTTTCAATTTCACTGAAGCATAAAATTTTAAATTGTAAAGCAAAGTTTTGTGTATTCACAGTAACAAAAATCTATGATCTAGATATTTGTATATATATTATATTTATATGTGATCTATATATTAGATCTTTGACTGGCCCGATAGCTTAGTTGGTAGTAACCCTGCCTTCTGAACTGTGGGTTGTGGGTTCGATTCCCACCCAGGACAAAACATTTGTGTGATGAACATAGGTGTTTGTTCTGTGTCTGGGTGTTATGTTGTATTCTATGTATGTATTTACAAACAAAAAAGTATCTAAGTACTGTATCAGTTATCTGGTTCCCATAATACAAGCTATGCTTAGTATGGGGCTAGATGGCGTTGTGTGAGGTGTCCACACACACATATCCATGGTGTAGGTTATGCTATCACTATAACGCCACTTGCGACCGTTTAGTTATTACTTCAACGAATATAAATTGATATATCAAAACTGTTTAGTTAGTTGAAAACTATAACACTGCCCCTCACAAGCAAGTCGGTTCTTTTTACGGACATTATGTATCAGTCATTGTAAACGCACCCTGTGTACACAGCCAGGCTTGCGTCACCGCACCGCCGGCGCTCCCCACTTCACCCCTCCCCCTCCTTAACTCACACATACAGACACACATTCACACGGCAACCCACATGCACACATACAAACACGTTATCGAAATAAAATATTATGTATGGATGTACAGACACGGAGCAATGTATTTTTGATTCTAATAAAAAGCATAAAATAAGACATAAATCGTTAAGTAAAAGTGTATTATCGTGCGCTCAGACAGTCAATCATTCACGTTGTCAGTTGTGATAATTCTAAACTAAACTTCACTGATGCGTAAAGGTTTCTTGGTACAATAAAATTTGAATATAATAATGCTTCTTTCTTAAATCAATTTGGTTTCAATTTGAAATAATGGTACTACCTTTTCATTACTACTCCATAGCCGTTACATGAAAAACGTTTAAGTTTTAGTTTCTAGTCTCTGCAATTTTACGCCATTTTTAGCTTTTCATAGAGACGTTTCGGTCCATTATGTTCACATGTACCTTCATGCATAAATATTATGTTGGGAGTAATAAAGAATTCATTTTTCAGACAGCCTTCAAGGGCGTTGCTTGAACCGATTTTTCATACTTTCAGACTAATTTTTCAACGTCAGCTCTAGGTATCCTTCAAGCTATTGCCTGATTGATAACCAGATTAATGCGTTGTTAGATATTCAGTTTGCGTAGTAACAAAGTAGGTACAGTGTACCAACAATGTCGTCAACTTTTGGTGACATTACGAGTACATTATCTAACAAATAAGCTGAAGGCTAGCAACCTTAATGATAATCTGGAATATCCAGTATCTATTGACATGAAAAAGTGAAGGAACGCTTATTTCTGTGTCTACACGTGATCAGCCGGCTGACGACACGGACGCGACGACGCGATTCGAGCGTCTGAAACTCGGAACGCCAAACCTATAGCTGCTAGCCGTCAATTACCATAAATTCTCCACACGGTAGTTGTGCCAACTGGCATTCGACATGCGTTCCCAAACCCTTATTTGTTTCTTTTTCGTTACACGGTAGTTACATTCTTGTTCACTAACGAAGACAATTTTTAGGTTTCTGATAGAGTTATTTAGCGATTCATTTAACAAAAATTTACCTAATGATCTAATAATTAGATCTATTGGCTGTTGCATCATACCATTAGCTATGCATTCATATGAATACCTATCTATGTATATCGTTAAAACGTTTATAAATCTCAGTCGTTGATAAGTACATAGAGTCATTCAGAAATTCCCAGCTCAAGTTGAGTGACACGCGCTGGCTTACTATCAAACAAATCCTGTTAATTATCAACAACTACGCAGTGGAGTGGTCAGAAATTTCCATGAGTGGCGATAAGGTGGAGGCCCGATACCGCGACCGTTGCCGCTCCTAAACATGTTTTTACTCCACAGGAAGCCACGCCGCAACTAAATACATAATCCCCGTATAGATCCAGCCTCAAACATAGTGGCTTTATAATATCAGCTTAACTGATAGCGGTGACTTTGACTGATGGAAAGTAATGAAAACTTACCAGCAAGTATTACGAGTATACATCTACATTTCCGTCGTGTATATTTTTTTATGTAATATGTTAGTTCTATGGGTGGTATGGTGAGTTTTTTACGGTAATTAAATTTCAATAAAATCCGTGAATTTTTTATTGTTTATTGCGTTATCGTCCATAAGCACAGGTTTACTAATACTGCAGTATCTATACCAGTAAAATTTCGATCTTGGAAATATAAATAACATCATAAATATGACACGCAAGATAATCATAAGTAGTTTTCATCTATCTTTATAGGGCACTAGGTCAATAAAAATACATAAATTCTCTTAAAAGTACAACGAGATATAATTGAAGGGTTGAGAATAAAAAGGGTTTAACTGTCAAATTGATAGTTTCGAGAAAATTGACTTTAAACTTCAACGGCTTCATTTTAGTGTAGAGTGCTTATAAGGTAATAGAAAAGGTTTATGTAAGTTTAAGTTGCTTGAAAATGTATTAATTCTATTTTAAAATACTACATAATTATAGTACTAATTCATACAATTACTGTAAAAATATAATATAATAATGTTTTTATGATAAGCGAACTGTATTCCTGTAACAGATAAATCGTTTTTAGACTCAAAATCTCTAGATTTAAGCCTCATTTTGGTATTTTGAGAATGTATTATTGAAGATAATTTCACGCTGAATCCAACGATACCCATAAGTCATTTTGTCAAAAAAATCAGTTATACCCTTTTTATTCTCACCCCTTCAATTGTTATCGACTGTGCACCGTGGTGTCACCCACGTGGTGAACATTTTCCACACTTTCTTAACTTTTTCTTTCACAAGAATCTTTTCCTAAAAATAAACACAATAAATAAAACATTAGCGAAAATGTTGTATCTGTCCACCCGCGATGCGATGACCAAGGGACATAGATATTCATTTTTATATATTAAGATAAAATATTAGGTCTTAATAGTAGGTGCTGGTACTCAAAGTAAAGTTATTACAGCCTTCTTTAATTATCTTTCTTCTTTCCCAAAATTTATGATCTTATGAATAAGCAATGAAGTCTCCATCTACCGTCTATCTTTGATCCTATTAAAATAAATGTCAAACCTGTGAAAGAACTTATTTATTGAAATCGTTCTAGTGAATATCAAAAGAACCTTTTTATATATATTACAAGAAATTTTCTTAGTTTAGGCATATAATATATAATAGCTATACAACAATACATAAAAATGGTTACTTATATAATTGAACTTAGGAGAAACAAAAAACCAAACTATACATAAGAACTTAAAATAAATAATAATTGAAGAAAAAGTAATATTGTAGGAAAAAAGGGGGTCATAAATAATACACAGAATTTAGATCATCATCTGCAGGAAGCGTTCCCAAAAAGCTGGCAACTTTTCCTCGTTGAATAGCTAGGCTAATTCGTTGGCCGAGGTATGTGCCAGCCTTTTGGTCGCGCGTCAGCTCAACTAATAAAGCTGGAAATATAATATAATAAATAGATTAAGGTACAAATTTTTTTGCCTTGAAAAGATCTGAAATAAAAGTCAGGCACAATCCAGTACAATTATTTTGAGGGTTATCAACTAATCACTCTGATATATGTTCTATCATTGATGACGACTACCTGTTTCATATTTTCGTTTATTAAATTATAAGTAAATGGAAATAATTTCAACATTTACTTATTTCACAATTCCCACTACCTTAGTAAACAGTCATACTCATACATCTAACACGCTTCATAGAAAACAGAGCAACGCACTCATTGCCACTAATATTATATAATCATCACCAATTAGTACATCGTCCTCTCTATAAAACGGAAAATCATTTCGCAGTTTGTAGGTAATTGGCAATGCAAATTCTTCCTCATTTACACTACTGGCATTGGCAACGTACCTACATTTCCTCTCTGTTTTTTGGCTGAATATTGTATTTTTACTACATGTATTAAATGTGATGTAAATGTTGAGCAGTCTAAAGTCGTTGTTATAAGTTCGACTTTTAATGATTCCTTTTCTTTCTATTTCAGCAACGCTTATCACCGCGACAGCAGGTACCTGCTACGGCTGGCCATCTCCTACACTACTGATCCTGCAAGCACATGATAGTAAGATCCCGATCACCGCAGACGAAGGATCATGGATAGTCTCCATCATGATCCTGTGCTCGGCGCTCACGCCCGTGCCTTCGGCCTACTTCGCTGACCGCTTCGGGAGAAAAACAACTCTACTTCTCGGAGCGGTGCCTTTCATCCTTGGCTGGGTCTTGATCATCTTAGCCAAATCAGTCACGGTCCTGTACATCGCCCGAATGTTCTCCGGGCTCGGCTACGGCATTGTCTACACAGTCGCTCCTATGTACACCGGAGAGATCGCCACTAACGAAGTCAGAGGGGCTCTCTCTACGCTAATCACCTTAATGAATAAAGTGAGTAACCGTTTGATATACTTATATATATTAGCTCTGTTGGTAGTATCCCTGCCTTCTGAATCGCAGGTTGTGGTTTCGATTCCCACCCAGGACAAACATTTGTGTGATGAACATCGATGTTTGTTCTGTGTCTGGGTATTATATTGTATTGTATTCTATGTATGTATTTACAAACAAAAAGTATCTAAGTATTGTATCAGTTATCTGGTTCCCATAGTACAAGCTTTGCTTAGTTTGGGGCTAGATGAGCAATAAAAATCGACATATCTCTTCTCTCATAATAAACTTTTCTTGCATTTTCATTGGTCAAACGCTTTCTCAGGTAAAGAGATATATCAATTATTCTAGTTCATGCTAGCCCTACAGTAAGAAATAACATATCGTCATTTAACATTATACAATGTTGAATGTCGGCAGGTTTATCATTATTCATTAGCTTATAGAAATCTCAGGGTTGTATCTGTCTATAGCTCTATTAAGTGATACAAACCAGATCGATTATGTTTAACGTGTTCTCTTTAATCACAACCCTATGCAGGTATTAGGGTAGTTATGTAATGAACGCATCTATTGACCTTGCGATTACCATCACTATTATCCATTTGGTTACCCGATCATGGCAGGTTCATTGTTTGTTTGTGGCATTGCGCTACATTTCCTCTTTCATTATCAGCCGGACGGATGTGAGCAATTAGTGTGTGATCTTCTGAATTCTGAAAATGTCTTTCTATTATACCGGCGCAATTAAAATTGCTAGTAATTTTCCAAGAACTGTTTACTGTACGCTCAGTTGTGCAAATTGCAGACAAACAAGATCACTCCGATTCCTCGTACATAATATGTATCTACTTAATTTCTCTGACACTATTTATGTCATAACAAACAAAAACTTTTAAATAACTTTACATTTTTGAAAAGATTATTCAAATATCTTTGTATATTATTAGCAGTTTTCAGGATAACCTACGTTGTTTATTTATCCGTAATTTTATCTTCGCTAATATGTCGCATTATTAAGAATTTGTACTTACCTAATCTCATAAGACTCATTTAGTTTGATTCTCAGTAATGTTTGCCGATATTGAGCTAATTCAAAGCTTTGCGCTATACAAAACATATCATTTTGATGTAATTTATAGTATATAAATATTAACGTATCATTTTCTTGAAAGTAAATAGTTTTCTTTATACTCTGAGAGGATTTACACTCACTGTTTTGTGTACACCTACATTACCTATACACATAACTACTCGTATTATAATAATCCCCGGCATAAAAAGCATTGAAGAACGCTTAGCCATAACATAGCCAAGTCTGATTAGGCGTGTAGGACACAACACAATATTTTAGAATCACAATTTAACGTGACTAATTTTATATTTGGTGACAGCGGCTCCTACTCATAAAAATTGTTTGTCTTTGAGTCAGGCACTCGGTATTTATCTTGCAATAATATAATAATAAATATTTGTGGACATTTTACACAGCGCCATCTAGCCCGAAACTAAGCAAAGCTTTTATTATGGGAACCAGATAACTGATACAATACTTAGATACTTTTTGTTTGTAAATACATACATAGAATACAATATAATACCCAGACACAGAACAAACACCTATGTTCATCACACAAATGTTTGTCCTGGGTGGGAATCGAACCCACAACCCACAGTTCAGAAGGCAGAGTTACTACCAACTGAGCTATCGGGCCAGTCTAGTCTAGTAGTCTAGTAAATAATAAGTTTCCTTTTCAGTCTATGTCACGTGTTTACTGCTGAGCTCAGCATACTATTGGTACGGCGCATGACGTTACCCATTAGTTTAATTAAACATTACCTAAACAAAGGTTCCATTCCAAGTTCCAACACTATCATCAACTACGTCGAATACTCTATCAAATTTTTACAGTGTACCTAGTTATAGGGAGAGATGCAATAAATAAATCTCACAATCATAATTCGTTTATTGAACAACAAAACACAGTGAATCACACTTACTTTTTACAATCTTTGATCTCTTATCTAAAAGGAACAATATTTAAACAGCATAATTACACGTGATAGATCATTATCACGTACTGATAAAAGGCAGCATTAAATATGTGCGTATCAGTGCACAACTTTATAATCATCAATAAATTATGTTGATGAAGCATAAACTGATGGATGAGGCAGTGGCCCTGAAAATATGTTATTCAAACCAATAAAACTGTAATTTTTTTACTACCTACTATCGTTTATAATTACCATGATAGTGATAGATAGTGCGAACATGTTACTTGAATAACAGCCTTTTCTTCTTCTTTTCAGATCGGTATTCTTGCCCAGTACTGCATCGGACCCTTCGTTGCCTTAGAGACATTAGCCGGTATCAACTTGATCCTGCCTATAACTTTTGTGATAACCTTTATATTTTTGCCGGAATCTCCTTACTACTACTTAAAATTTGAACGCAATGAGAGGGCAGAACGTTCCCTCAGGAACTTAAGAAGCGGTGATATAAGAACTGAACTTAAAAATATAGAGCTAAACGTTCAGGAAGACATGAAAAATCGAGGTTCCTGGGGAGACCTGCTAACAGAAGCCACTAATAGAAAAGCTATGTGGATCACACTAGGAGTGTTCACTATTCAGCAACTATGCGGCAGCGCTGCAGTGGTTGCGTACGCTCAAGGTATATTCAACGCTACTGTTAGCAAACCCATACCTAGCAATGGAACTTTAAACGGAACTGAGGCCGCTGAGATAGGAATGCAGCCATATCAAGAGTCTATAATCCTTGGCTGCGTACAAGTATCAACATGCGTTCTATCTGTGATTCTCGTTGACCGCGTCGGAAGGAGGCCGTTGCTTCTGCTCTCTGCTCTCGGCGTGGGTCTCATGAACGGCACCATTGGAACATATTTCTACTTCGACAGCGTGAACAAATCCTCCCTCGACAACCTCCACTGGCTGCCGCTGGCCGCTCTTCTTATATACATCGTGTGCTATGCCATCGGTCTGTCGACGGTGCCTTATGTCATCATCGGAGAAATGTTCCCTACCAACGTCAAACTGTACGCTTCCTGTATCGCACATATCTACACTGGAGTTTCTATGTTCGCCGTCCAAAAGCTTTTCCAGGTAAATCAGTATTCTATAATTTTAACCGTGATAGTCTTAATAAATTTTCGCACTAAACATAATCGTTAAATGTTGTTATACTTACCTATTCATTAAATTTGCAAATTCTTAAGATGGGTGATTATTAATTCTTCTAAATGAACGTTTCGGTCCTTCATATTTCATTTAAATCTCCTCAAATGAATACGTACTAATTAATCCGAGTTAACTGAGCCCCAAATCTTCTTAAATCTTTCCACGTTTCTTGAGCAGAGTACCTAACTAGATTTTTTAAAACGAAAAATGTTCATTAGGAAGCATTTTAGGTACAAATTGTAATGTAAATTTTTGCATTGTTTCAGGTGGTTAAAGATGCCTACCAAATCTACACAGTATTTTGGGGTTTCTCGGTGTTCTCTCTGCTGGGCCTCGTGTTCATGCTAGTGGTGCTGCCAGAGACCAAGGGCAAGTCATTCGCGTGCATCCAAGCGCAACTTAAGCGCGAGGTAGCGCGAGACAACGCCAAGAAACTCGCCACCGTCGAATATTGAACCCCCCTGTCCTCTCGTGGGCCGGACTGTCTTCTCACTAGTGTTAGCTTAAGCTTAACTTTAAGGGATCAAGTTGAAATGAAACTTAAGAATATTACTTTAACTTAAATGTAATCGTAGTTTAGTGCTACTTTGTTTTAAATATACAAGAGTATTGTTTGTACAATCGTTCAGACTAATAGGAGCCTGTGTAAGGATAGTAACGGGAGGATAGTGGGGGCGAGGAAGTTGGCCGAGGAGAAGGCGCTGAAGTCTTCAGGGTCGTAGTCTTCGGGCAGTGCTCGAGAGGAGACCACGCTCGAGTACAGCTTCGCCGACTGCTTCGCCGTCCTTGTCTTGTTCGGGCTGTCGAAGTCTACCAGATAAAGACCGAAGCGGGACCTGCAATTGCATTTACAAGCATAACGAGTGAAATTATAACTTGAAGAGTTTAACTGACACTTTGTTTTATTTCGCCCGCGTGTTAGCTGCATCGTCGCTTTCCATCAGACGAGATATAGAACAAACGGCAATAGGTACCTCCCACATTTTTAAATATTCAGAGTTCAAAGTAAAGATTTTACAAACCCTACAAAAATAGAAACAAAACAGACAAAACCAATTAAGAGCACTAAAATCCTTTCCTTGTTTATGTATAATGATACCGGTAATGTACCTATATTATGTGAACCATCCTTAGATTTTATACTTCTTAGGAAATGTATAGAAGTAATGCATAACACCGACGGAAAATGTGTGAAATAAATTTCATTCGAATATACTCATTTCTTAGGAGTGACATACATTTGCTAAACAGGAATCAGGTGTACTAAAATATCTGGAGCTAAGTCCGAGCTGAGAGTCTTTATGCCCAGAAAATAGGTACTTTACACATTTCCTACATTCTATGTTTCCGGTACGGTATACATAATATACTTATACACATATATTTTTGTATGTAAAGGCGTCTGTATAATTATTTGCCACTCAGCGCCTCTATAATTGAACAAATATTGGTATTTCGTATGCTAAAATATAGAGCAGTTATAACGGAAAATTGTATGTTTCCTATAATCATGTCCACGCGAAGAAGACCTAAAACAGTAGCTCAAAAGTATACCAATGTGTAAATACACTAGTGGATCTGTGACCCTTAGACCTTGCGAGTCAGTTGACTTAGCTTAAAACTGAAAAACTATTTTTTACGTTTTCAAACCCTATGGCAACGCCGACAGTCTGTGGGTGGTGGGTCTCGGATAGTTCGATTCCCGCGGCATGACAAATATTTGTGCACAGAAAAAAAGCGCAAATGATGAGTCGCTACACACAGGGAATCCTAGTTAGGGTACAGGATCTATGTATGTGATCATTGGGCGTTATTATTATAATTATTGTTTTAAAATTTTCCAATATATCTAAATAATTATGCAAACTTGCTCACAAAATTTCACGTTAGTTGATTGATAATTGCGACCGCTAGAGGAGAACAGGCGGTCATAATCAGTCGAAATAATTTTTCCCAAGCTGAAACGCAAACGCTTCGAGCTAGAAGAGGCTGATTACGACAAAAATATATTAGGCATAGGTAGGTAATTCCGAGGGTCCTCTCTTAGCAAAGAAAGACTACGTTAATTCTATAAGCTTTTTATCTAAGTTTTCCTATAAAATGCGTCTGTCAATTACTACACCATGTCCCGCGAAAAAAAATTCGCCTTCCATTGCGTGTCATGGGCCAGAGGAACTTCAATCAATATTATTTTATTTATCAGTCGCGGTATCGTTTCGCTACTATACGCTGGCCTGAAGCGCACTCTCAAATATAAAATAACACGTTCATAGTACATTTATGTAATATACTGGCAGTTTTGGGAATATGAGAAGTAAAGCATAGGTTGATAAATTATGCTGTATATAAAATGTATGAATTGACTGCACGATGTATGGTGCAGAAGATACTAGTGATGCCATCTATCTACAGTTCATTTAACCTCTAACTCTATTAGTACTGCGAGCTCTCTAGAATTGCTTTCGTAATTGTTGAGTTATTTTAGTTTTCTTATAGCTCGGTAGATGACTCTGATGTATACCGGTATCATACTTACACATATCCATCGTCCCACTCAAAGTTGTCCATCAGACTCCATGCGAAGTAACCCTGCACGTTGCTATGATCCTCATGGATGGCATGCAACAACGCATTTAAATAATGTTTGTAGTAGGACACCCTAGTTTTGTCTTCCACTCCGTTGAAGTCGGCGTAACCGTTCTCGGTGACAATGATTGGCACATTGTTGTATTTCTTCGTAATCCAGTGAAGGAGACGACGGAAACCAAATGGAACCACCTGGAAATTAGATTGTTTGGTTTACCTTGAAGAACTATCAGAATTTTTTTACTGTTATGAACATTTTGAATATTCAATCATGTGCATATTAGTCTTGAGAATCTAAATTTATATCATTCCACTGACGACTCCGTTGCGACATTTTCAACTAAGTAAAAGCATGAGATATATCTAAATATATACAACTCAAAGGTGACTGACTGACTGACATAGTGATCTATTAACGCACAGACCAAACCACTGGACGGATCGGGCTGAAATTAGGCATGCAGGTAGATGCTATGACGTAGGCATCCGCTAAGAAAAGATTTTTGAAATTCCACCCTTAAGAGGGGGTGAAATGGGAGGTTGAATTATTTTCCCATAGGCCACGCCGTGAGCGAAGCTGCGGGCAGAAGCTCGTAGGTTATAATTTACGTTTATTTTGAATAATATAGGATATTTTATAGTGGGTTGATCAAATGTGGTGGCCGTGCAGGGGGATCTACTCGGAAAACACAAGTACGCGTAAAAGCAGTTAGGGGTTAATTTTTTTTAAATCTTTTAATAAACTAGTAAATTATTACAATGTACCCTAATTTTGACCGTACAATTTTTTTTCATGCATGTTTGTTCTTATAGTCTCATTATGTATAGGCACAATTTAGATCCCTAAATTTAGTACCAAAATAATAAGTTCTAAGCTCTTAACGCTATGAAAATGGCAACTTAAAACTTAAAGCGCTAAATGCCGTTTTATCTTGGGCCGTTAGCGGAACTTTCCATTCGATTTTATCACCTACCCCTATTCCCGAAGCAAGAATAAAGTAAATAATAAATAAATATGTGTGGACATTTCACACAGCGCCATCTAGCCCCAAACTATGCAAAGCTTGTACTATGGGAACCGGATAACTGATACATTACTTAAGTAGATACTTTTTGTTTGTAAATACACACATAGAATACAATTCATATAACACCCAGACACAGAACAAACATCGATGTTCATCACACAAATGTTTGTCCTGGGAATCGAACCCACAACCTGCAGTTCAGAAGGCAGGGATACTAACCAACTGAGCTAACGGGTCAGTCGAATGAAAAGCATAGGGTTATTACCTTCCTCCCCATCAGCTTTGTCTCACTAGTGGGGGAAAGAGAAAAAAAACGTTTGTCCTTTGTTCCCAATATAAGTACTCCTTAAGGAAAAACAACTAGATCTAATATATATTTCATTTGCCTGATCAATATAAATTTATAGTTGCATTATCTACCAGACCTATTAAAAATAAATGTCGTGAATGTACCTCAATAAATTACAATCGATTCTAATTGTCTTGACAACAAGTTGTATTAAGTAAATAATAATAATTATAATGTATTGCGTTTTGCAGTTTTACTCGTGTAAAATATGTAATGAAACCAAAAACTTACTGCGTCGGTAATCCAATGGAATGCCAGATCCTTGACGTAGGTATTTAAGCATTTGACTGAGAAGCTTCTATACTTATGCCCTCATTGGACTTGGGCTTTTTGCAAGCTTTGTCATGGTTGTGTTTTAGGATTTTGTGTCTTTTAGTTAGATTTTTACATTAAAAAACCTTGTCGAAAGATAGGAAACGGAAAAACGGAAACTGAATCTATTCATAAATAATAATAATTCATAGGTAACGTTTAGAACGTTACCTATGATATTTGATTAAGATGGTGAAATTTATGCAAAATATTGCATCAGGTTCGAAATGGCGCGTAGATCAACCACGGATTACACGGATTAAAGTAGGTAAATATCCAACTTCTCCGAAACCAACATAATCTACAAACTTGTTTTCGAACAAAAAGGATAAACCGAAACCAATATATCTCACATATTACTTAAATATATCTCTTCTTTTAATAATTAAGCTTCATTCCTTTTCCAAGGCTCTATTATTACAACTTGCTTTACCAATAACATAACTTAAGTTGAAAATGTCAAATAAATTCAATAAATTAGTCGTATAATTTGAATCTATAAATATAATTATTATTTTAACTACATTATCTAAGTAGTTTGGTTATCTAGGACGATGCAATATTCAGAGTTAAAGCATATAAAAATACAAGGTGCTACCCGCTGCTTTTCACACACACACACACAAACTTTCACATTTACTATATTAGTAGGATTTACCACCTTTCAAAGCCTTGGTATAGTTATCATAAAAACTGCACTCTGAATCGCACAATTTAATTTGATTTCAATCTTTATTGTGAATAATTCACTGTTGCTAATCCTGTTTTAACGACATTATTATGTTTATGTTTTTGGTATTTTATATTATTATTCATTTACTTACAAATGGTTTTTAAATAGGCCGTAGAGTAGTTTACCTTAAGCCAAGCCGAAGACGACTCCGAAGGCCACTTGGGATCTTGAACTCTGACGATGCCAATGTCATTTTCATGCGACGGAATGGCCCCCACCTCTTTATCCGCAAAGCTGAGGAGATAAGTCGTATAATGATTGAGACCGAAGAAATCTGCTGTGCCTTTAATGTAATTCACTTCGGCAGCCGTGAACTTAGGCAAACGTGATCGTGAGTAGTTCTGTCTTTGGCTCTTTTCATCCACCAGTTTGATGAGCTCGGGAGGATAGTTGCCTTCAGCGGAGTACACTGGATTTGCGTACCAGCCCAACTGCAAAATTAAATATCTGTCGTACATTGTGGATATAATTAGTAATTCTTGGAATGTCATCAACGTAGTGAGTGTCTAATACAGCATAATGATGCAATTTGCTCATGATTTTACACCATGGTTTCAGACTGATATTCTTAGACATGAATGAACCCTAGATGCATGCCAGACAGTATTGTGAAAAGATAACTTCATTACAATGCAACTGACGCCCAATGGATGTCAAGGCAAGCGGTTACGAGCTATTGTTGCATTATTATGTACACAGGACGTCAATTAAGGCACTAAATTTCGAGTTATCAGAGAATCGAAGGTCCATACGGGAGTCACTTTGCATACGTGAAAATCTTTACTTACATGGGTTTGCAAGTACAGTTCGGCTGCTTCGCGATCTCTTGGGGTGTTGGTTTTAGGTTCTGCCCAGTTGGAATCCAAGGACATACCAATCTTTCCTGAAATTGAATATGGATTCTCAGGTAGATATGGAAACCTTAGGTAATAGCAGTCGTAATGTTTCGTTGCAATTCTAGCCAAACCAAAAGGCAGAAACTAATTGATTTTCCTAAATTTTCCAGGTTGTAGCAAACCCTCAGACTCTATGACTGTAGTCAAAGATTTGACTTGACTCTTCTAATGTCTAGTTCAACAGACTTGACTTTACATTCGAAAGAATAGGCTATAAGCTATCTACGAATGCTCTTTTGTTCTCTCGATATGTAATAAATTCATACAAGTGAACTCACCATTAAGCAGATGACGATATTCCTTATCAAACAGATGATAGACGTTTGCGTGAGCCTTCAAAAGGTTATGCGTGCAAAGGTACTCAGCCACACCGTGCCGGTTCAACGCCGGCGCCCGGTACGTGCCGCCGTAACCTTCCAAACAAGTCTGCATCGGCTCATTAAAGGTCACCCAATACTTCACCTTATGAGCAAAATTCTTGAACAAAATTGTTGCGTAGTCCGTGTAATAATCCACGATGAGCGGGTTCGTCCAACCGCCAATGTTCTGCAGCGTCTGAGGTAGATCCCAATGATATATCGTAACCATTGGAGTGATGTTGTATTTTATTAGTTCGTTGATTAAATTATCGTAATACTGAATTCCTATGGGGTTAACTACATTTGTTAATGCACTGGGTAGGATTCTAGGCCAGGAAATGGAGAACCTGTAGATGTCTACTCCTAATTCGTGAACCATTTCAGCGTCACGTTTGTACAAGTGGTAGGAGTCGGCGGCAACGTCTCCTGTGCTTCCATCTCTGACGAAGGTTTTGTTTGTGTGGACTAAATGGTCCCATATGCTTTCTGTTTTTCCTGAAAAACCGACGATACAGTTGGATTAAAACGTCACTTGCACGTGCATGCTTTTATAAAAAACTATCATAAAATACTAGTTTTTCCGATCCATATCGTCTATTATGAATTCGTTCAAGGAAGCTTTTGGACCTTTATGTTTATAAATCATTATATTATACAATGTTGATGTAAAACAAAATCCAAATTAATTCGTATACCTACCGTGTGTATTCCACGCGCCTTCTATTTGAAAAGCAGCCGTGGAAACTCCAAATACGAAATCTTTTGGAAACGTGTAATTTGATTTTGAACCACCCGCCAAATTGGTAAATTCAGCGCTTCTGTAAAACAAAAAAAATTGAATGATTTAAAACTCCTGCCATTATCATATATTGAAATAATGATAATAATAATAATAACGCCCAACGATCACATACATTGAAATGTTTTGAAACTTCATTCTTAAAACTGACCCGGCAAACATCTTGTCCCAATTTCTCATACAAAAAACCTACCATGAAAAGGGACCATGGCATGTTCCTGAATAAAACAATAGCCCCCTTACTAAATGTTGTGCTTGTCTACTTGGGTATATTCAATGATTTTTAGTAAGGCGGATATTCAAACATTTTTCTTTCCATAAAAATCTAATAAGAACTTTCATAAAGAACATAAAAAAAAACAAGTGTGCTTGTCGTGTGGTACTGAAGTAAAACTTCTTTTGTTTAGCTCTATCCATGGGCCGGTATAACTTTGTTAAATGTTAATGTCGCTATCTTGACAATAAATTGTCATTTTACCAGACATGCCAACATAATAACACAAATAAAACTGTGTTATGTTGACAATGGAGATCTACGTGAACCAACTTCACTTCCGTTCGCCTCGCATTCACCAGCTTACTCCTCAATTCAAAAATTGCCATTCGATTCAGGTGTAACAAGCAAGAAGTTTATTTCTTCTTTGTCTGTTCTCCAATGATGCACTTATTTAATATTATAATTATAATTTTATTTGTTCCATCTTGACACGTGACAGAATACGTCAGGGACCACTTACCTACTGACAACAAAACATATTTAATGAAGGTTCAAAAAAAAAAAGCATTTATAATTTTTTATCATTCAAATGACTGCGTCAGTATCTCCGAGACTACCTACCTGATAATATTAACAGTGTATAGTTGCTAAACCGGTGACTTATGATATATATATATATATATATTAGATAATGGTGTCGATTCTGTGTCGCATTCTCTAAAACTAAAGTAAACTTAAAGTATGGCGGTACTCTTCTGATAAAGGGGAAATGAAAAAGACGTAAATATATTAATTTCGTTTAGTTTTAGAGAATGCGACACAGAATCGACACCATGTTCTTGTTAAGAGTTTAATTGCAAACTAGCTTGTGCCCACGTGACCACGGCCAATGTAACTTGGTCGAAACGTCGAGGTTAGTCAAAATAATATTTTGATAATTTTTGTGCGCGAATGGACCCGTTTTATCTTTACAATATGAGCTTGTGCCCACGTGGCCTATAGGAAACGAAGAAGAACATTCTTATTCTTAGATAAATCCACCACCCATTTCACCTTCGTAGGGATGAAATTTCAAAAAACCCTTTCTTAGTGGATGCCTACACTTTACAAAGAACACACCCTCCAACTTTTCCCGCCCGGTGACGCTGTAAAGGTCGATAGAGACCAACAGCATTAGCTCGTTCAAACCCTCCAACTTTCAAGTCTCTCAAGCGGCTTAGGCTGTGCGTTGATATATAAGTTAGTCAGTCAGGACTTGGAATTTTGTATGTATAGATTGCTCAAAAATTAAAATATATCTTTACTATAGATAATAAGTTAGTCAGTCAGGACTTGGAATTTTGTATGTATAGATTGCTCAAAAATTAAAATATATCTTTACTATAGATAGCCTTTGTAGTGTTCGCGGCAAGAAAAATATTGGTGCACGGAAAAAAGCGCAATATTTGTTGTGTGTGTCACACAACAAATATTGCGCAACACCCACACACAGTGTGTGGGTGTTGTGGGAACATGGTCCTCGTAGTTCCTGGGTCCTTAGATACAGGGAAAGTATTAGATAATAAAAAAGTGTAAGATTATACGTGATCTTTTGGCGTTATTATTATTATAATCATTTTTAATAAGATTTTAAGTGGATTTTTTTAATACGTTACCTATATGACCACCTGTATACTATATTATTATTGCTCTTATTATAGGTAAGTAAAACCTACAGTAATGTCAATAACCTACATAACTATACCTATCAAATCTCTATCTTAATATGATAAGAAAGATTCGTTATCATCTTCATTCAAGACAAATAAAACATATACCTAAGCTTTAAAACAATAATAAGAAGATATATATAAATACTGCATTATGTATTCTTGAAACAAACGCTTTTCAATAAATTTATTAGGTCTTTACCTATGAAATTGCCGTTTTGTTTGAAAAAAGTTAAAGTATTTTTTTTTTCGAACTTATTTTTTTCTTTTATTCAAAGTAATCACCCCTGCAATCAATGCATCTTTGCCAACGCTGTGGCAGTTTATGGATGCCCTTCTTGAAAAAATCAGCAGGACGGGAGACAACAAACTCTTCAAAGGCGTTTTGTACTGCCTCTCGGGAATTGAATTTTTTTCCCGCTAAAAAGTTGTCCAAATTTTGGAAAAAGTAATACTCGGTAGGCGCAAGATCTGGTGAGTATGGCGGATGAGGGAGAGCTTCCAAACCCAACTCATGCAGCTTAGAGACGGTCTGTTGTGCAGTATGGGGTCGCGCGTTGTCGTGAAGTAGCAGTGGAGACGACCGATTGACCAAAGCTGGTTGCAGACGTGCGAGTTTCGCCATCATTGAGGTCAGTTCTTCAATGTACACATCTGCAGTATTACTCTCGCCGTTTTGTAAAAAGCTATGATGAATCACACCAGCACTAGACCACCAAACTGTGACCATCACCTTTCTAGGGGTCATTTTTCGTTTTGCACATTGCTTTGGTACCGAACCAGGATCTAACCAACTTGCTGAGCGCTTTCGATTGTCAAAAAGAATCCATTTTTTGTCGCACGTAACAATGCGGTTCAAAATTCCTTCATTTCTGTGCCTGTTAAGCAGCGCAAGGCAAGTCTAGACGCGTACGTTGCGCTGGCGATCGTTAAGTTCGTGGGGCACTCATCTATCAAGCTTTTTTATCTTGCCAATCTGTCGCAAATGGACCAATATTGTTTTGATGCTAACAACAAAAGCTGCTGCCAGCTCAGCTGTAGATTGAGATTCATCAGCTTCCACAATCGCCTTTAATTCATCATTGTTGACCAAAGTTTCCGGACGACCACGAGGTTCATTTTTCAAGTCAAAATTCCCAGAACGGAACCGGGCAAACCAATAACGGGTTGTACGTTCGTTTGTACAGTTCTCTCCGTAAACGTCGTTGATGTTACGTGTCGTTTGTGCCGCGTTGGTGCCACGACGGAACTCATATTCCATAATTACACGAAATTTCAAAGTATCCATTATGAGGAAAAATGTTGAAATGTAATGAAAATACAACGCTTATCAATAAACAAAAGACTTATATTGTAAATAGAATGTCATATTTTTAAAACAAAATTAATTTGAATTTAGAATTCATAGCCAATCAAAACTTTTTTTTGTTTGAAAAAGTCTGTACTGCAATACGGCAATTTCATAGGTAAAGACCTATTATTTACTGCCTTTGATTAACTTTATATAGATAGGTACCAATAAGTACCTGTTTCGTAGTATTTAAAAAATTGGTGAAACTCTTCGCTTAGTGGCGTATAGGCACAGAGTACTTAATAGTATAGGTACAGAAGATCCACTCTGCAAAGACACTTAAATAAATAGCGACTTTTGATACAGCGCAATAAAGCGTAGTTCACCTCACACAGCGTTACAAACCTACCCTGGTATAGGGTGCAGATGATTCATTAATTCCGATGTTTTGTGTTTATTTGTGCAGTGAAACTTTCAAAAGCACCTATGATCTTTCTTCTCTACGTCGTGCCACAGTGCCTGAATTTTCATGGCAACTCGAACGAAGTTTTCAAAAGACAGCCTAAATTCTATAAATAATGTGGCAATGGTAAGATTTTATAGTAGACAACCTAGGACGTCCTATATATAGATGTGATGTACTGAATAGTATAGGATTAGCGAGACGCTATTGACTTTGTTTACCACCTTGATATACCTTCTGTAATTATACTGTTTTATACTTCTATGATATTTAATTTAGTAATATTTCCATCGGAAAAATGTTTACTATACGAGCTGACTATGCAAAACACACCAAGTAAATGTAACCTGTGTTACCCAACACATATTTTATTACCAAAAAGATAGGAACATTCAAAGAAGATTTTCAATTCTCGTCTCAATTATGAGGAGACTGAAAACCTTTTGCTACGGATCATGTGATTCAAGGAAGAAGATCTTAATAATAGACATCGAACTTAACTTTTATAATTGTAATTATACTTCATTCACATACCACATCACATACTCAGTCACCTCTCACTACACTCAAGCCACACCACCCATTCCATACCACACTCACCCAACACAGCACTCACCCCACACAACATTCACTCCACACAACACTCACTCCACACAAAACTCATCCCACACAACACTCACACCACACAGCACTCCCCCACACCAATTCACTTCAACACACATATTATACGTCCACTAATCTACTGTTTCACTCCTAAGTCACCTTCTATGTAGTCTATGGTGCAGACACACTCATACACAAAATTTTTGTCTTTCATTATATTTCTTTAAATTAATTTAGTCACATCAAATTATTTCATTATTTCTTATTCTATAAATACACCTACGGAAACCACACAACACTTAAAATTATACGACATGTATTAACTTCCAATAAAATAAAATAAAATTTTGGTCACGGAGCACACATTAAAATTTTAATAAATTTGTATAATAATATTTAAATAAAACACATTTCAATACATTAGAACGTAAAATATCAATAGATTCACTTAAAACCTAAAATGTACCGTTATTAAAACCTAAAATGTACCGTTATTTATGATATAATTATTTTTTTCTAAATTCTTAATAATTATAAAAATTGTGTCTCCTCAATTTTTGTACCGGGTCACGCTCTGTGGCAACGAGTTCGTGCTGCGATCGCACTCAAGGTATCGCTCGACTCGTCATCTGTGATTGTATACTACCGGCCGCCGGTGCCGAATATAGAAAATTATTTTTAGTATTTAATAATAAACCTACTTCTTCGCTTTACTAAACTCCGTATACATATTAAAGCACCACAATCACAGTACCTTGTTATTACTGTGGTCGATTATTACACGCCTGTGTGCGGAAGCGGCTCGCGCTCGCTGTGATTGTGTGCTAAACAAACTACCTCCAATTTTAAAAGTTCATACTTATTGTTCTCTGGACTAGGTATCTATGCTATAAATACGCATATTAGGGTATTATTGTTAGCTGTATGCTATGTAGCTATCATGGAACTTGACAGAAACTTAAATTTGTATGGATTTGACAGTTGGAATACTCAGTTTATTTACGTTTATGATTTTTTTTCTTTAAATTAGGATCGAAACTTCTCTAGTTGCCTTGCAATCAAAGTTCCGTGATCACTCCCTACTTCCTATGAATAATTTGTTTATATAAATAATTTGATGTTAGTTAGTTTTTATTACTACTCAGTTATAATATTGTTACTAAAAAATTTTTCGGAAGCTTAGCAAACGTAACACAGGGTAACCTAGTACGGATGCTAAAGTGCTTAGATATCTTATGTTTGTATCTTACCTACCTATGTTTAAATAGTTACCAACTGCTTTTTTAAAGATGTTTTCCTTTTATTTATATGATATTTAGTTAATAACTATATATACCTAATAATTATAAGCCACTAGCATAAGATTGTTATTTACTTATTGGCAAATAAATAAATTGAATTGAATTGAATTGAATTGAAATTCAGAAGACAAGACATAGATTAACCCAGCTGTAAATTATAATTTTGCATGTTATTTTGAAAAGCCTGGGTTACAAAATGTTATTTTAAAAAATAGTTAAAAAATAAGAAAAAGCAGCGTATTCGGAAAAAAATATAAATGTAAATAGACAATTTAAAAATAAACGTCTGATCGAAACAACACGTAACCAAAATGCTGGCATCTACTGTGGCCAAATATTGAGCATTGCCATTCAATGTGGCAATGCTGCCAGCATATTGGGTACGTTGCCTACTGGTAGTGGTTTGTTAGATTAAGTTTTCTTTTTATTGCTTTTGGTTTTATTTAACTATTATAACAAATTTAAATTTTAAAAAATATAACAACTAAGACTAATGTCTGCATTGGCTAAAAAAAGGTTTATTCCGTAGGGTCATGGCGGAAGTGCCGGAATCAGATATCCCGTGGGGCCCGGCACCGCGGGATCCATGATGTTTCCCCCTACCCTCGAGAGAGAAAAAAATGCGATTTGAACATTCTAAGATACATTTTAATGAATCTACATATAAAATATGAAAAATTGATCTTCTCGTGGACATGCACATTTTAACGATTATGTACCTGTACAGCGTGTTATAGAATTTGAACCCGCAAATATTATGGATTACCGACCTATCTGAATATTTGGCGATAATAAAGCGTTTTCGTTGTTATATTCTACTAGTTGCGCCCCGCGCTTTCACCCGCGGATAAAAAGTATTTTAATTATTTGCTCATCCCACGGGAAAATTGTCTGTGAAAATTGTGTGTCTGTGTGTATATCACTGTTCCGGGATAAATTGTAGCCTATATGTTAATCCAGTGTATAAGCTATCTTGGTACCGAATTTCATCCAAATCCATTCAGCCGTTTGAGCGTGAAGGAATAACAAAAACAAAAAAACAAACATACACACCAACACACATACATACAAACTTTCGCCTTTAAAATATTAGGGTGATTTACTTACTTACTTTGTTTTTATTTTGTTTTTTTTTTTTTTTTTTTTTTTATGTTTTGGCTTCACACTTCCGTGTATTTAGCCAGTGTCAAGTAATTGATAATTTATCAAGTTAACGATATTTCACGCAAATATGTGTCAAGTAACAGTCGAAGTCATCAAGTCAAGTCATAGTCTAGTCATGTTCTAGTCAAAGTCATACTCCTAGTAAAGTGGTGGCAACTTTACTTGAAGCTTCTATGGAGTTTTGGAAACAACACGAAAAGAAACGTTTCACCATCATTATACCATTTTCCCACACTCACGCCTGTAATCCAGCACTTAACGAATAGAATGCCACCAATTTTATGCACTAACACTGAAAATAACACAAGTTTTGGAAAATAATACGATGCGGTGACGCAATCTTTTTCGTGTTCCCGCCAAAACTCCTTTATTTTGTTTACAATGACATATTCTGAAGTAAGTATTTTATCTCTGGCACGATAACAAAGAGTTTTATACCCACCATTGACATTCAGAGGTTATTCTATAAATTCTATCCCGTATGATTTATCATATGAGTTTGCATAAGTATCCAAAGTGACGACTTATGGGGGAGGCCTGAATTCAGCAGCGGACGTCTTCCCACTGATATGATGTGTTACAAAATGTACCTATATTTGTAAATAATTTCAGCACTTTTTATTCTTTATTCTTCAATATACTCGTAATTTCTGACTGATCGCTTTTTCTGCTTAACCAATATTTTTTTTATTAATTTTTTTTGAGGGGGGAAATGTCCTCGCACTTCCCTGCCACCACGGAGGTGGTAGTGGGTATGTGGGACTCGAACCCACTAAAACCCCACCCGTGAGCCCTCGTCCGCCGTACCGGGGCGAGGAGGGGTCGCGACTGCAGTCCAGCCAACTCGCCCCCATGCTTAACCACCCGACTCAAGGTATATACAAGTTTGTATTAGCTGACTCCACGCAGCAGCGACAGGCGGCGCGCGTTTCTCAGCGACACTACTGGTTTATGTATTTCTATTAAATACTTTTCGTAGCGACACGATCAACACGTCGTTGCCTGAAGGTATTTCATAGCGAAACAATTGGAACCGCTAAAGAACGGAACGCCCTGCCAGCGTCTGTGTTTCCGGCGAAATGTGACCCGGGCGTGTTCAAGAGAAGAGTGAATTGTGTGTGTTGTGAGTGAGTGAAGTGAAGAGGTATTTACTTGACTAGCATGCTACACCTTCGATCGCATCGTCACTTCCCATCAGGTGAGACCGTGGTCCAATGCTAGACAAGTTTGAAGTAATAAAAACATGGAAACAGTAGTGTCGCGGGGACACGTCGTCGTCGCGTTGTTTGCTGCTACCACGTGGAGTCTGCTACTTGTACATAAAGGTGTCGATTCTGTGTCGCATACTCTAAAGCTAAACGAAATTAACATATTTCCGTCTTTTTCTTTTCCCCTTTATCAGAAAAGTACCGCCATACTTTAAGTTTACTTTAGTTTTAGAGATTGCGACAAAATCGACACCAATAATTTGTGGCATTAGCGACAAATTAGTTGATCAGCGAAGGTACACCTTCACGCTCTTGTCTAATCGCACCAGACAGTGTTGTCAACCAATAAAAATAATTCAACCAACTTGATTTTGAAAAATAGAAACAAATTTACGAAACGCTAAAGTTCTGTTGTTAAAACCTTTCAAGCGGTTTATTACAACTGTCTATAACCGTGTAGTTCAATGTTAAGCTTGCACAACTACTAGGTATGTGAAAAGCTGTAAAAGGGCATTGAATTGTTAAAATTTGCAAACTGTGTCAATGTTACTATGTAATAACATTGATTTCTACCGACTTATTTCCGCACGGAAGTCCTTCTTGTGCTCTACCGTATATCAAGTTTTACGGAAAACGAGAAAAAACTCTTTCCTAGTAACTAAAGCAATAATTCAGACATAAAATATACATTCTCTCGCTCGACATGACTTAAATACCTACCTATAAACAAGGTTAGGAATGAAAGGAAATTATATAGGTAGATACCGCTGCGTACTCGTACTTTGATTTGCCATTATATCAGTAATTAAATTCAAAATTGCCTATAATAAGACTCTTTACAAATAACTACTTAAAATATTAACGCTAGACAAAAGGCTATATATGGGAGAGCAATAAATGGTTCAAGGAAATTAATTACTACGTACTTCCAAATCCACGGCAATTTTTCTATAGAATTGTTCTCATGTGATTTTTAAGCAAAACTTTAATTAGCCCCTACATTAATTTATTTTTTATAACGGCTTAAAAGCTCTCGTATTTTACAAAACTACCTAATTATAAGTAGATATTAGGTCTTTACCTATGAAATTGCCGTTTTGTTTGAAAAAAGTTAAAGTATTTTTTTTTCGAACTTATTTATTTCTTTTATTCAAAGTAATCACCCCTGCAATCAATGCATCTTTGCCAACGCTGTGGCAGTTTATGGATGCCCTTCTTGAAAAAATCGGCAGGACGGGAGACAACAAACTCTTCAAAGGCGTTTTGTACTGCCTCTCGGGAATTGAATTTTTTTCCCGCTAAATGTTGTCCAAATTTTGGAAAAAGTAATAGTCGGTAGGCGCAAGATCTGGTGAGTATGGCGGATGAGGGAGAGCTTCCAAACCCAACTCATGCAGCTTAGAGACGATCTGTTGCGCAGTATGGGGTCGCGCGTTGTCGTGAAGTAGCAGTGGAGACGACCGATTGACCAAAGCTGGTTGCAGACGTGCGAGTTTCGCCATCATTGTGGTCAGTTCTTCAATGTACACATCTGCAGTAATGCTCTCGCCATTTTGTAAAAAGCTATGATGAATCACACCAGCACTAGACCACCAAACTGTGACCATCACCTTTCTAGGGGTCATTTTTCGTTTTGCACATTGCTTTGGTACCGAACCAGGATCTAACCAACTTGCTGAGCGCTTTCGATTGTCAAAAAGAATCCATTTTTCGTCGCACGTAACAATTCGGTTCAAAATTCCTTCATTTCTGTGCCTGTTAAGCAGCGCAAGGCAAGTCTCGACGCGTACGTTGCGCTGGCGATCGTTAAGTTCGTGGGGCACCCATCTATCAAGCTTTTTTATCTTGCCAATCTGTCGCAAATGGACCAATATTGTTTTGATGCTAACATCAAAAGCTGCTGCCAGCTCAGCTGTAGATTGAGATTCATCAGCTTCCACAATCGCCTTTAATTCATCATTGTTGACCAAAAGTTTCCGGACGACCACGAGGTTCACTTTTCAAGTCAAAATTCCCAGAACGGAACCGAGCAAACCAATAACGGGTTGTACGTTCGTTTGTACAGTTCTCTCCGTAAACGTCGTTGATGTTACGTGTCGTTTGTGCCGCGTTGGTGCCACGACGGAACTCATATTCCATAATTACACGAAATTTCAAAGTATCCATTATGAGGAAAAATGTTGAAATGTAATGAAAATACAACGCTAATCAATAAACAAAAAACTTATATTGTAAATAGAATGTCATATTTTTAAAACAAAATTAATTTGAATTTAGAATTCATAGCCAATCAAAACTTTTTTGTTTGAAAAAGTCTGTACTGCAATACGGCAATTTCATAGGTAAAGACCTATTATATTATCTCCATGTGTGAAATCTGTGAAAATTCTCTCACACAGAGAAACCTACTTTGATGCCAAAACAAAAGATTTAATTAATTAAATATACCTGATAAGTATGAAATATAATACAACATTAATGAAATGCAACTGGTATGCAACTCTTTTGATTTGGTTAATATTGATTACAAATTATAGTTGAATAAAGGTGTTATAGAAGTAGAAGAACAAGAAGGGGTCGATGACCTAATTTGCTTTTTATAGGTATAGGGAAATGCCCTCGCACTTCACACATACTGGCAGTGGGTATGTGGGACTCGAACCCACTAAACCCCCCGTAAGCGCTCGTCCGCCGTACCGCGGCGAGAAGGGGTCGTGTTGGCAGTCCAGCCAACTCGCCCCATTATTAATATACCTTTTTTTTGAGGGGGGGAAATGCTCTTGCACTTCCCTGCCACCACGGGGGTGGTGGCAGGGGGTATGTGGGACTCGAACCCACTAAAACCCCCCGTGATCCCACCACCGCCGGGATGGGGCGAGATGGAGACGCAGTGCATTAACCATCTCGCCCTGGATTATTAATATACCTAGCTTAACTACCTATTACCTAAGTACCGATTAAATTATCCATACGCTGTCAAATAAAAGTACATGTCTTAAAATGCCGTTCTTTCCACTTTAATCCCAATTTTGGAACCCCTGAAGGGTCCAGGAATACTCATCATTACATTTGAAACATTCTTTATTCATACGTAATGCAAGCAATTCAACTTTGATTTCATGGAATTAAAATGTCATTGAAAATTTATTGCAAACAACAATTTTGTGCAGGTACCTACTAAAATACCTTGATTAATCAGCAGTTAAAATTAATTGGAAAATACTGTATGTAGCTAATAAAACGGATTTTATAATAAATTATTAGGTATCTAAATATATATCTAAGTACAGGGAAACATCAATAATAGTTTATGTTAGCCTTTTTTCGGGGGGCGAGTTGGCGGGACTGCAGTCGTGACCCCTTCTCGCCCCCGGTAGGGCGGACGAGGGCTCACGGGGGTTTTAGTAGGTTCGAGTCCCACATACGAGACTGTATGCTAGAGCATTTCCCACCAAAAAAAAAACTAAAAAAAAAGGAAAAAAAATATATATACTTTATAACCAGATAATATATTATATGCCTTTATATGCCAGACTCGTTATTTTTTGTGAAATTTTCCTTTGTATATGCATAATTATGAACTGCGTATTGAAACTGTCAAATCTAGTTTTATCATTGGTTGTGGTTCGAAGGAATAAAAAAGGCAAAGCTCGGGTAAAAGAAAAATGATTTTCGGTTTTGCTGTTGCTGATAGAAGTAAGGAAACGGTTAATCTGATAACCTAATAAACATTTAATTTCATGTCTCTTGGAAAATGAATGCCAGTGTACTAAAGTCTGATGATATCTCCTAAGTTTGCACTTATTTCTCCAGCCTCCGGTTTCTTGTACGTTTATTGTCTGGACTGGCCCGGTATTTCATTTGGTAGTAACCCTGCCTTCTGAACTGTGGGTTGTGGGTTCGATTCCCACCCAGGACAAACATTTGCGTGATGAACATAGGTGTTTGTTCTGTGTCTGGATGTTGTTATATAGTATTCTATGTATGTATTTACGAACAAAAAGTATCTAAGTGTTGTATCAGTTATCTGCTTTGCTTAGTTGGGGCTAGATGGCGGTGTGAAATTTTAACACATATTATTATTATTATTGTCAAACTCAGGTCAAGTCAACACCAAATAAATACTGTATGTTCATGGTTATAATCAGCTGATGATTAACAGGCAACCAATGAACGTTTAGTATTCGGTGTGCCAAGTTGACAAGAATTTAACAAACGTACGAAAACCCAGAGGAAAATTTTGCTTAGTTTAAATGTATTTTAATAGGCTTTACTGCAGACAGGCATACATGACTTAATTGATTAACCGGCTATAAATATCTATAGATAAAAACGAAGAGGCTGTTTTTGTTTTTTCAATACAACAGTATAAACTTGATAGTGGTCATTTTCATACTACCTACAAGTTATATTTATGGTATAATTGACGTACAAAAGAACATGTGGATATCACAATACTAAACTGGGTACATTGAAAGTATACAATTGAAAGTAGTATATGAGAATTATAGATAGATTGATGGATAATATCTACGTGCAAATGGCCAGGTAGCTCAGTTAGTAGCTCTGCCTTCTGAACAGTTGGGTTCGATTCCCACCCTGGACAAACATTTATGTGACGAAATGAACATGTAATGTGAAATGTAAATGAACATAGGTGTATGTTTTATATCTGGTGTTATATTGTATTTTATATACCTACCAAAAAGTGGGTATATAGTCTATCAATTATCTGGTTTCTAAGCATTTCTTAGTTTGGGGCTAGATGGCGTTGTGTGAAATGACCACAAACATTTGTTTTATTTATTCAATCTACACCTCACTACAACGAGTAAAACCTCTCTTTTTTATGGTCTACATAATAACGCCTTCAACCCGTGAGATAGATCCCTACCCAGAGTCTACATTTATATTTTAGAGTTCCGAGTGACACTGCAACCGTTATGGGTGGTCGTGTCGCTTAACCACCAGCTCAAGACGTCATTATTTTTTTATTTTTTTGTGGAAAAGTAGTTAACGTCTTATTTGCTGGCCCTACTAAGTCCCAACAACTATTTAAACTTTTATTGGTAACTGTGATTCAGGCCCGTCGGTATTACAAAAGTACGCTCAGTCGTCAATTGATACTCAAGTAAAGATTTCATTCACTATTATTAATGTTTTGATGTATGAAATCTCATCTTGAGTTAGAGATTCACGACTGAGTGTAGTACTTTAATACGGGCCACAGACTCGGTGCAAGACGATGTTTTCGAGATTAATAATAACAATAATTATTATTTACTAACCATTGTAACTAAATAAACTACTAAAAAGGTACAGGTAAACATTTTTTTTTTTTTTTATTGTTAGATAGGCTTGCGTTTGACCACTATCGCACCTGATGGTAAGTAACGATGCGGTCTAGGATGTAGCACGCTAAAAGTAAAATATTATACTAAATTTTACATGATATAGAGGATTAAAACTAGATGGTTAAAAATACATATATGAACTTAATGCATTTTATTCCAGTTAACATTTGTGTAAATGTGGAATTAGAGCAATTAGAAATATACATATATCAAAATAGCTAAACTTACCCTTTGCATAAAACTGCAAAAATAAATACGAATCTGTACATTTTGATTTGTTGCACTTAATTCCTATTTCTATTTAAAAATATCACTGAGTTATCACTGTTCAAATGAGCTATCTTAATATAATTTAGTTAAATTAATTCAACATTGCTTCGTTATGATATATAATCGATCGTATTAAAGTTAATTTTCTATGAACGTTGTGGACGTGCAACGCACGCGAAAAGTGAGCGCGCACTGGTCTTGTCTTGTCAAGTTGTAGTTTTAGTTGTTTAGTGTTGTGGTGATCTCAATGGAGCTCGGCATTGTGGTAGGTATAAAGTAACCATTGGTGGTGGCAGTGATAAAGCAGGTACAGAACCTATGACGTTACGTCGGCTGACGTGGTCAGGTGTATCGAATCAAGTGTTTTGTTTCTCCACCGCATGCTTCATCAAACTACCTACATGTACAAATTGTGTGCTAAAAAATAGTTGTCTGTAAAGTTGGTTTACGCACGATAATTTTACGTGATACCGTCAGGCCGATCGTCGCTTGTTCCGCGCTCTCGATTCCACGGCTCAGGAGAACGTGACAAATCTTCCTGCGTGCCAGCCGGCGTTCATCAAATTATAAATTTGAATTTTCTTTATAGGTACTTGGGTACCTGCATCAGTGTTTACTATTCCATCTACTTATAACATCTGCTTTGGTACCTAGACAAACTTTCTTTGAATTTTCCTTTGTCGGTCGCTGAAGTTCCGGTTGATGCAGAAGCTTTTCAGACATGAATGTCTTAGAAAGTATCTGCATCAATTCACGAGACGGGAAGCGACCCCGTCCTGCCACGAATGTGGGGCACTGGAGGATACGGCGCCCCACATACTGGAGGTGCGCGCTGCTTGGGATTCCGAGCGGCGCACACTTTGAGCATTCGTTGGTCGAGACCTGGCATGGCGTTCACCACGCTTGGCAACGAGAGATCGTGGCAATGATGTCGCAGAAGGAGGCCGTGGAGTCAGAGAGGACGATGCCAACTCAGGCCCGCTCCGGCGCGGATGGCCTGGGGGACGGAGGACGCTCAGTGCAGTGGGGTGTCGACCCCACTGCACCCCGGGGGTGAGTCGGGGGACTGTACTGCGCTTACACGGCCCCACGCGTCTTTATCGTTTATCTATAGGAAGGATTCTATGTGACTACATATGCCACGATAAAACATCGTCGGCAACGAAGATGAAGCCACTCCGTATCCTGTTAGGGAAGAGAGAGGAGAAAGGGAAAAGGATGAATGGATGACGGTGAAGAGAATCAAGCGAGCATCTTCTTCCTTTGGACAGAGTTAGGGCGTAAAACTATTAACCTGTGCAAAGCTGGGGCATGTCAACTAGTATAATAATAGGTCTTTACCTATGAAATTGCCGTATTGCAGTACAGACCTTTTTAAACAAAAAAAAGTTTTGATTGGCTATGAATTCTAAATTCAAATTAATTTTGTTTTAAAAATATGACATTCTATTTACAATATAAGTCTTTTGTTTATTGATTAGCGTTGTATTTTCATTACATTTCAACATTTTTCCTCATAATGGATACTTTGAAATTTCGTGTAATTATGGAATATGAGTTCCGTCGTGGCACCAACGCGGCACAAACGACACGTAACATCAACGACGTTTACGGAGAGAACTGTACAAACGAACGTACAACCCGTTATTGGTTTGCTCGGTTCCGTTCTGGGAATTTTGACTTGAAAAATGAACCTCGTGGTCGTCCGGAAACTTTGGTCAACAATGATGAATTAAAGGCGATTGTGGAAGCTGATGAATCTCAATCTACAGCTGAGCTGGCAGCAGCTTTTGATGTTAGCATCAAAACAATATTGGTCCATTTGCGACAGATTGGCAAGATAAAAAAGCTTGATAGATGGGTGCCCCACGAACTTAACGATCGCCAGCGCAACGTACGCGTCGAGACTTGCCTTGCGCTGCTTAACAGGCACAGAAATGAAGGAAGTATGAACCGAATTGTTACGTGCGACGAAAAATGGATTCTTTTTGACAATCGAAAGCGCTCAGCAAGTTGGTTAGATCCTGGTTCGGTACCAAAGCAATGTGCAAAACGAAAAATGACCCCTAGAAAGGTGATGGTCACAGTTTGGTGGTCTAGTGCTGGTGTGATTCATCATAGCTTTTTACAAAACGGTGAGAGCATTACTGCAGATGTGTACATTGAAAAACTGACCACAATGATGGCGAAACTCGCACGTCTGCAACCAGCTTTGGTCAATCGGTCGTCTCCACTGCTACTTCACGACAACGCGCGACCCCATACTGCACAACAGACCGTCTTTAAGCTGCATGAGTTGGGTTTGGAAGCTCTCCCTCATCCGCCATACTCACCAGATCTTGCGCCTACCGACTATTACTTTTTCCAAAATTTGGACAACTTTTTAGCGGGAAAAAAATTCAATTCCCGAGAGGCTGTACAAAACGCCTTTGGCGAGTTTGTTGTCTCCCGTCCTGCTGATTTTTTCAAGAAGGGCATCCATAAACTGCCACAGCGTTGGCAAAGATGCATTGATTGCAGGGGTGATTACTTTGAATAAAAGAAATAAATAAGTTCGAAAAAAAAATACTTTAACTTTTTTCAAACAAAACGGCAATTTCATGGGTAAAGACCTAATATTAGTAAAATTTACACTGAAGTGTCACCTTTGAATGCGTTAACTTGTCTTTTAAATCTTTTATCTTATCATACAAGACCAGTTTAAATAGGGACTTAGGTAGGTACAATAATATAATTACTTACCTAGTGTGTAGATATTATACCTAGGCGGTACTACTGATTATAGAGAGCTAACCGCGTTTGTGTAGGTACGTACAGCATAGCATACTTATATTATTGTAGCTACATGAATAAGTACCTGCTTAGTCCAAAATAAAATAATCTAATATTTATTATGTGAAATAATCATTAAGTTATAATAATAAAACTTTCTTATCCGTACTTAGTATAATAAAGTACGTATAAGAAAGTTTTAAATATAATACAATATTGTAATATAAGTTAATTAGTATAATTATATTATTATATACATTGAGTATAAGTATACTATAACAAAATATCGTTCCTTTTTTAAATATGGTAAAATGAAAATATAAAAATAATGATAATAAAACTTTCTTATCCGTACTTAATTATACTTATACTCAATGTATACTAATATAATTATACTAATTATACTAGTATAATTAAGTACGGATAAGAATGTTTTATTATCATTATTTTTATATTTTCATTTTACCATATTTAAAAAAGGAACGATATTTTGTTATAATTATATGATAATCATCGTTCCTTTTTCAAATATGGTACAATGAAAATATTTGGTAAATCAATTTTTTTTAATTATCATGACGCACTGTAATAGGTACATGTAACGTATAGGCAAAAAACTACAATGAGCAAATGCTTCATAATATCATATGGGATATTACATAGGAGTAAATAACAGGGATAAACCATGTGTCATGGCATGGTCCATGACACAAAACTTATTATGAACGTTTATCCAAATTCCCAACTTTACCTGCATAATAATAAGTTAGGCACAAATTACCGGTTGCAATTATTTATACGTAAAATTATTAGTTACATTATGTGAATGTAATTCCATGAGTTTTAATTTTTAATATAACACTTGTCTTGGAAATCCCATTCGCCAAGAAAATAGGTACCTACGATTGTTATAGTGCTGCAGAAACTAACCAAATTATATCGATAATAATTTATGTACTTAAGCATATATTTTAGGTACCTATTACTTAACTTAATCAATTGAAAATAACTTTAAATTACAAGTACTTTTAAAAAAAATGAGAGTGCTTTAGACCACGTGACTGAAATAAAACTTATTTAATTTAGCTCCATCTATCGGCCGGTATAACTTTGTTTTTTCTATGTTTAATGTTAAATTCGCCATCTCGACAATGGTAAATTTTCATCTTGCCGGATACCAACATAATATACAAATTTTTAACTTTGATATGTTAACATAATAAAGTTGAAAATTTCTGACGATCTACGTGAACCAGCTTCAACTTCCGTTCGCCTCGCATTTTCAGCTTACTCCCCAAGTCAAGCGTGAGTAAAGAAGCTTGTACACTTCAGTCAGTTAGTCCCCCAGGATAAGATAAAGCCTTTTTGTACTTTTATTGATTAATGACTAATTAAGTATAATTAATTATTCAAGTGCAGAATGCGCCATACTTATACGCCACATTGCAATAAAAACAAAATACAGATTTTAGAACACGTTTAGCACTTTGGGTTGGGTCAAAAAAATATGCTTGTCCATAATCTTGGTACCTAACAGCCTTATTAATAAACACGAACTAGCTTTATATTCTATTATACATCATCTTTTGTCTTTTTCGATCCAGCTAAATATTCCAGTAGCAAAAAAAGGACAAAAGCGGAAGTAACTAACCCAAAACTACTACCCGTTTATTAATAAGGCTGTAACAGCCTTATTAATAAACACGAACTAGCTTTAGACTAGTTACACCATCTTTTGTCTCGTTCGAACCAGCTAAATATTCCAGTAGCAAAAAAAGGACAAAAGCTGAAGTAACTAATCCGATACTAATACCCGTTTATTAATAAGACTACTTAGGCACGTTTATCCTCAAGCAAAAAACACATCACAGTTTTATTGCTTGTGCGATTATAAATTAATCTTGTAATAATAATAATATCGCCCAACGATCACATACATAGATTCATGCAAGACTTGGAACCGGTTTATAATATACCGGTAAAAACCGGTTTATGCGATTACTTTGTTCGGAGTGAAACCGTTAAAAGAAGTTCATGAAAACCTTTATTAACCGATTTATTCCGCGAGAGACTTGCATGCTCGCGTCACATCGCCGCCGCCGCCGGCCGTCGACTTGAGGGTAGGTAAAATGTGTGTGTTTGTTACGTACGAGTATGACTCATCTATGCTGCATAACACGACTGACGGCTGTGTGCGTGAACAGAGGGGTAACAAAAACTGTTCTAAACCGTTTTATTTAACAAAACTTACTACTTGTATGTACTTGGGTTAATCGGTTCAAAAATTAACCCGGTTTCCAAACCCTGGATTCAGGACCCTAACTAGGATTCCCTCTGTTTAGAGACCCAGGAACTACGAGTACCTATATACGAGTGATAGTCATATCGGATAAATATGGCCTATGGTAAAAATATTGAACACAGATATATACTAAGTACAAAGTTTGTGATATTGAATAAAAAAATTAACCTAGCTAATATAATATGTATGTATTCCAATCATATTACATAATCAGTTCGTATGATTAGACAAACATGGTGAGATAAATTACACAAACATGGCATCAATGGACCTCGGATTAATGAAAATTAAAAAGTTGCTGTGGAAAATTGTAAATCTCTAATAAATTATCATCAATAAATTGTATGTCAATTACAATTTTCGGAGAGAATTGGAGAAATTGTAAAAACGCGGGGTATTAGGGTGTATTGTACCTTATTAATAAAACCGACAATTCCAGGCGACTTATATTCTATAAAAAAAAATTAGTAGGCTTCTGTAGATTATTGTGTATTCTGTGGTGATATAAGAATAAGGAGGCGATAGTAAATAGTACTCATCTTCTCTGCCTTTATTATTTACATCCCATCGGTTGTTACAGAAATGAAGTGCATGGTTTTGGACTCTACCCACGCTTATCCACCACCTTACCACTTACCACGCGCGCATTAATGTGGATCTGCATCTACATTAATAATTTATAGTCGACTGGAATAAATACTTACTACCTTCGTAATACTTATTTGTAGGTACATAGGCTATATCTAGGTCGTGATTATAATGGTCTTGATCTTGAGTTCCGGATATTCAATAACAGCAGCGGTTGTCGCCAATCTAAGAGCTAAAACTTTGCCATTTAAATAGGTCACAGTATGGACCATAGCCCCAACCTGCCTCTACCATTACATGATAGATACTAAGTGGCAAGTGGTATTATTAAGTGGCAAATTGGCAATGGAACTTGCATTCTAAAATCTGTTCTACTTCCAAAGCTTACAAACCTATTCAATAGGTACCTACACCGGTATTTAGCAAATAGGTAGGTATTACCTACCTAAGCATAGTAGTTCTTTTGCCATTCAAATATTATAATATTAGGTAAATACATCAGAAATGAGACAAAACCGTAATCGCAAATTACAGTACCATCAGATTTGTTATGCACAAGTAGATATGCTAATACGAGACTTCTTTATAAAAATTAAGTAAATGGATATCTCGAGAACTAGACCAAATGTTAAATCAGCCACGCGAGGCGCGAAACTGCGCGGTCTCTCCACCATCAACGGTTAATCATAAAAAAATCCGTAATATTTTAAATGTAAATAGATAAATTAAATATATAATACTTTAGAATATTTCTGGGAGATAGAATATAATATCTATGAATAGATACATTTCACCTAGGGTAAAAAATTTCTTTCTAGGCGAGATAGGATAAAAAGGTTGCACAAAACACTGAAAACGCCGAAAAACAATTTGCTCTAGACCATCTCGGTTTCAGTTGGTTATTACTATAATTACTGATATGAGACAAAGAAGGTATTGTATGATTAAGTTCTAATCTAATGAACCGGACGCAAAGATAGAATTATTGTATGGCCGCTTTTAAAATGCACTCACACTAGATAGAGATACTACTAGGGCCTAACCACCGAGAGCTCATAAAGTTTTGCGCGAGCTATACTATACAACTGCCAAAGATAATGTAATACCTAGAATACCTACGGGCTTAGAGGAATATTTCTATGCCTACGGAAAGAAGGTCATACCAGACGAGTGATGGTAAATTAAACTGACTCAAAATTTTACTTATTTTATATTGTCACTGTCATATTGCTGAGCTACTGTTTATTAATTTAAAGTTGTCAATATCAAATCAGCTGGAATAAAGTCTTATGTCAGTGTCAGTGTCACTTTAAGCGGTTTCGGTTGGTATTGGTCGCGTAAATAGCAAAACGCAATCGGTCGATTTTTCGTTTTATTTCCGTCGCTCGTTCGTTTCGTTTTCTATATTCGCATGGAAGTGTTCAGTGTTCCTTAATTGATCATTTCTAGGTCTAATAAGTTACAATTACCTGTATTGTTATGATTTGGTAACTAGCGTCTCAGCTGGTGTAAACATTACCAAGTTGGTGTGAATTTGTAATGTAACGATAGTAATTGGTGCTACCGAAGCAGAACTATGAATTTCTTGACTGGACCGTTTTTTATCCTGCTGTACTTAGCTGCAGAATGTCAAGGATCGGGCACCGACATCGCTTTGGATGCTAAAGCGACGCTGCTACATCGAATAGACAGTTTGAACCTGCTAATATACACATGCCTTTTGACTCTCACTGTTCTCACAATTTGGGTATTTAAACACCGCCGAGTAAGCTGGCTGCATGAGACCGGATTAGCTGTTATATACGGTAAAGAACTTGTGGTACTATTATCTTCCAATCTTCATGATTGTTCCCTAAAATGTACACAATCAAACAATCATGTGACCTAGCAGATGAATAAACAACCTTGACGAGTTTTTTAAAATGCTGTTAAAATACAGTTTATGTTTCCTGCTTGTATAAAGCATCAATGGCTCTGTGAAACCTTTATCAAAAACCAGTCCACCATTGCATCATCTTTATACTAAGTAGTACTCTAGTACTAGGCCCCACGATTTCACTTGCTATTTACTCAAGGGAACACTTAATTTTATTGGTAAAATGTGTCATATGTTGATATTTATAGTATTGGCAATATGTGTAAAATTTCATCCAAAATGGTTGAGCCGTTTTAGTGTAGAAGCATCACAATCTAACAAACAGACAATGTTTCACTTTTATATTAGTAGGTATGTCATGTTTGTAAGTTGTTGTAATACCTGTAGTTATTCTAAAATAAATATGTGGTGCTACTATGAATCACCTATATGGTTTTAGAATCACTTTACACAAAGAAAAGAAATTTAGTATTGTGGCGTGCTAGCACACGAAAAAGTTTACATATCAGTTTAATAGAGAACTTTTCCAGCTAGTTGCTAGGGGCAACGAATGTTGTTGATATAGACTTCACATTAGAGAAAATTTTATTTTCCGCAGTTTGGTTTTTGTAAATATCTTTTTAATTAATATATCTTATACAAAGTCAATCAGCATATCATTAATTCAGCAAACCTATGGACCTCCTTCTATTACAACAAAAGTGTATCGAACTTCGCTTTACTGGTGACCTGTTTTGAACCGAAAGTCCACGTTTGCAGTAAATGTGTGTGATTTTGATTTTGTTGCTGATTGCGATAATTCTGATACTGATTCACATAAAGATGTCGCTCTCAACCGATAAGAACGAAGATATTTGTCGTGTGGGCGTGCGCATTCCGCCGTTTTGGCCTGAAAAGCCGGCCATTTGGTTCGCGCAGATCGAGGGCCAATTCGCGATATCGAACATTACTACGGACAATACGAAGTTTTTCTACGTTATCGGCCAACTAGACCCGCAGTATGCTTCTGAGGTGGAAGATATAATCATCAACCCGCCCGACACCAACAGGTATGAAAAATTGAAGTCGGAACTTATCAAACGACTGTCCGCGTCACGAGAAAAGAAGGTCAAGCAATTACTTATGCACGCAGAACTTGGAGACCGTAAGCCATCTCAGTTTCTAAGACATTTGCAACATTTGGCTGGACCTGGAGTTCCCGAAGATTTTCTACGTACTATCTGGACCAGTCGCTTACCAAGTAGCACGCAAACGATAATCGCTTCGCAGATGACGTCTTCGCTGGAAGCGCTCGCAGATCTCGCTGACCGCATCCATGACGTTGTGTCGCCTACAGCGCACGTAGCATCAACATCAAGTGCCATACCAGGAAGCTCTTTAGAAGCCATGAACCAACAGATTGCTGAACTTACCAAACAAGTGCAAGCTCTAACTGCGCAGGTGAACCGGCATTCACGTGCACCGAATCGTTCAAACAAGAAAACGCGCGGTCGTTCTAGCTCCACACGATCACAGTCGAACTATAGAAAATTTCCTGTGTGCTGGTATCATAATAAGTTCGGCAATGAAGCAAGTAAGTGCGTAAAACCGTGCGACTACCATGCGGGAAACGCGAACAGCAGTCGGTAATGGCGACGACCGATTGCCAAACTTCCGGTCGCCTATTTGTCACGGACGGCGCTACGAAGATGCAGTTTCTCATCGATACTGGCAGTGACGTATGTGTCTTGCCCCGATCAGCACTCAAGGAACGTCGTGAGAAAACAAATTATGAGCTGTGTGCGGCAAACGGTACACCCATTTCTACTTACGGCTACGCTCATTTAGTGCTGAACCTAGGCTTGCGCCGTGACTTTACTTGGCGATTCATCGTAGCGGACGTTACAAAGGCCATAATAGGTGTGGATTTTTTATCATTTTACAACCTCATCGTGGATTGTCGAAATCAACGTTTAATCGACAACACCACAAGCCTTACGTCCCCAGCTTCACCTGCACAGTCAACTGGGAACATTTCATCGGTAAAAGTTATTTCTGGAAATTCCGTATATCATAACATACTAAGCGAATACCCTGAGATTACTCGACCTTCCGGTGTCCACCGTGTTCCGAAGCATAATACCATGCATCATATACAGACTACTGCAGGACCGCCAATAAGCAGCACACCACGAAGACTAGCACCGGATAAATTAAAAATTGCAAAAGACGAGTTTGCAGATATGTTGAGGAACGGAACAGCCAGACCTTCAAAGTCACCATGGTCATCACCACTTCATCTTGCGCCTAAAAAAGATAACGGCTGGCGTCCATGCGGTGACTACAGAATGCTCAACGCTAGAACCGTACCAGACAGCTATCCCATTCGGCACATACATGACTTTGCACATTGTCTCTCCGGCTGTCAAGTATACTCGGTTATCGATCTCGTAAAAGCTTATAATCAAATTCCTGTCTGCCCTGAGGATATTCCGAAGACCGCAATCACGACGCCGTTTGGTTTATACGAATTCCCGTTCATGACGTTCGGACTACGTAATGCCGGCCAAACGTTTCAACGATTTGTGGACGAGATGCTTAGGGGCCTCGAGGAGTTCTGCTTCCCGTTTCTGGACGATTTTTTGATCTTCTCACCTGATCAGGAATCACACAAGAAGCACCTTCATCTGCTCTTCAACAGACTCAAGGAATACGGCATGGTAATCAACACGAACAAGTGCATATTCGGTGTATCAGAGGTAACGTTTTTAGGACACAGCATCTCAGCAGCTGGCACTAAGCCGTTACCATCAAAGGTAGAAGCGGTTGCGAATTACCCACCACCGAAAACCGTTAGAGAACTGCGAAGATTCCTAGGAATGGTGAACTTTTACAGAAGGTTTATTCCTGACGCAGCGCGGCATCAAGCGCCTCTGAATGCACTGCTCACAGGATCAGTTAAAGGTTCACATCCCGTGCATTTATCAGAAGAAGCTACTAAAGCATTCATCGCCTGCAAGGAAAGTCTCTGCCAAGCAGCACTACTCGCTCATCCAGACTGCCAAGCGAAGCTCGCTATAGTCACCGATGCTTCAGACACAGCAATGGGCGCAGCTTTACAACAGCATAGAGACGGCCTGTGGGAACCTTTAGCATTTTTCTCTCGAAAACTTTCGCCATGTCAACAGAAATACTCGCCTTACGACAGGGAACTTCTCGCCATCTACGAAGCAATAAAATACTTTCGTCACATGGTGGAGGCGAGAGATTTCATTATTTACACTGACCATAAGCCCATAACTTTCGCATTTCATTCACGAAAAGAAAAGTGCTCACCAAGACAGTTCAGACATCTGGATTTTATTTCACAGTTTTCCACAGATATCAGGCATATTTCAGGAAAGGATAACGTTGTGGCTGACAGTTTATCACGCATCGAAGAGATTACTCAGCCCATCGATCTATCCAAGCTTGCTCAAGCACAAAGCACAGATCCTGAACTAGAACAACTTTTGGATAGCGATACTTCTCTGCGCTTGACAAAAATCAAACTGCCTGGATCTCACACAGAAATCTATTGTGACAAGAGCAGCAATGTGGCCAGACCTTATGTGACCAAAGACATGCGACGGCAAGTATTCAAAAACTTGCATTCTTTTAGCCACCCTGGCACAAATGCGACGACGAAACTGATATCGGAACGCTATGTATGGCCTACTATGCGAAAAGATTGCAGAGAGTGGACTCGTTCCTGCCTAGCATGCCAACGATCAAAAATAACACGTCATGTCTCATCTCCATTAGCATCATTCAACTTACCTCGAGCCAGATTCATGAAAATCCACATAGATTTGATCGGACCTTTACCTCTTTCACAGGGGTATCGTTACTGTCTCACATGTGTAGATCGCTTCACACGATGGCCCGAGGCTATACCATTACAGGAGATAACAGCTGAAACAGTGGCAAAAGCTTTAGTTCACGGATGGATATCCAGATTCGGCTGCCCTGAAGATATCGTCACTGATCGTGGTCGACAGTTTGAATCAGAACTTTTTAAGCATCTGTCCCACATCATCGGATTTCAACGCAGACGAACTACAGCCTACCATCCAGCATGCAATGGACTTGTCGAAAGATTCCACAGACAGCTTAAAGCCGCTATTACATGTCATGCGACCAGCAGCTGGCTTGAAACACTTCCACTTGTACTACTGGGAATCCGGGCGGCATTTAAGGAAGACTTACAAGCGACTCCAGCTGAGCTCGTATATGGAGAGACACTACGACTCCCAGGTGACATTTTTTGTCAATCGGCTGATGGCACAGAGGACTTGACAGTATACACTGAAAGACTGCGCACATTCGCCAAAAATTTGTTGCCATTACCAACTTCTCACCATGGGAATAACCGCTCCATATTCATTTTCAAAGATTTAGCAACAGCATCCCACGTCTTTCTAAGAGATGACACCTCGCACCCATCTTTTCAAGCAGCTTATACAGGCCCGCATGAGGTGATAGAACGAGGGGATAAAGTTTTCAAGCTCCGCATAAAAGGCAAAGAAGTCACGGTATCAGTCGACCGCATTAAACCTGCCTACATACTTCGTGAGTTGGACCATTCTCCCGCCGTGTCAGCACCTGAGACCCGAGACGCTCCAGTGACCACCACTCGATCAGGACGAACAGTGCGTTTTCCAGAATATTATCGCCCGTAGGACGGTCTCTGGAGGGGGGTGATGTGGCGTGCTAGCACACGAAAAAGTTTACATATCAGTTTAATAGAGAACTTTTCCAGCTAGTTGCTAGGGGCAACGAATGTTGTTGATATAGACTTCACATTAGAGAAAATTTTATTTTCCGCATTTTGGTTTTTGTAAATATCTTTTTAATTAATATATCTTATACAAAGTCAATCGGCATATCATTAATTCAGCAAACCTATGGACCTCCTTCTATTACAACAAAAGTGTATCGAACTTCGCTTTAGTATTCATGTAAATCTGTTCATGAATAGAATAAATATTAAATTATTGTGTATACATTTAACAATATTAATCCTATGAAATTGAAACTTATTCCACATTTTTAAAGCATGAACCACATTTCTTTTATTTCTGGATATTTAAGATCAATTATAAATAGATTACATGTGCCTCTATTTTCTCTAGGTTTAATAGTTGGTGCGATAATTCGGTATGGAGCCAGTACCAATGCAATCACATACATTGATGTGCACCCAGCACCTGAAACCAAGTACAACCAATCGGTGCCGCCTGACATGCTACGTTTATATTTTCCTGATAAAATACCGATAAATTCTGGAGGTATGTCTATCTTTCTATCTCTCTAAATATAGCTCTACTATCCTTTGAATCTTATAGGACTTTAGAGTCATGGCATGCTGTCATCAAATTAATTACAGTGTATTATGTAGTTAAAACATTATCAACAGTAGGTAACTTTCCCTTGTGTTTCTAATTAATGTAACATTAAATAGGTCTGGGTGAGGTAAAGTAACAAGTTTAGTAAAACCGTAACTCAGTAAAATAAGCTCATTTTAGTACCTAGTTAGTAGTATGGAGTTATGATATTGCATTTACCCTAACATGATGGCAGAACACATTATTTTTCAATTAAACTTAATAGATATTAGCATTATTTTCATTTTAGCCTTATCAAATCATTATGTCATCAAAACAACATTTTACTGAAAGGTTTCATGACCTAGTTAATCGGTATTTTAGTAATTTGCTCCAACAAAATATGTTGAAGTTATTTAAATATTGATAGATACTAAAGTATTCTTTAGACCTTTATCTGTTTATAATATATAATTTTAATATTACTTATATAATTCATTTATTCATTGTATATTACAATAACAAATTTTCAGAGTGCCACATCTTGCACTAAGCATTAATATTGCATGCCTTTTGGCATTTTACCTCATTATCTAGTTAAATGTATAATTTAATAATCCTTTATAGATGCTCCAGTTCCAAACAAGACATATGCTTACAGCTTTAGAGGAGAAATAGTAAATGTGGAACAAAATGAAATTGATCTAAAGGCAACATTCGATCCTGAAATATTTTTCAACATTATTCTACCGCCGATCATATTCCACGCCGGCTATTGCTTGAAACGAGTAAGTTATGTTCAGATTATTTGTTTAAATGCCAATTGAAAGGAAAAAATCACTAAAACTAAATGTATGTAGAAACACAACTCATTGATTAGTAAAGGAATATACATGTGTTTAATTTATATTGTTAAGTAATGTTTAAAGAGTTAAAACATATAATTAACGTTATCATCAGGTAAATATTGAAGACTTTGAAGGTTCATTAATTAATATTTAAATCCATACATACTATACAATAATATTATCTACCTAATATAATTTTGACTTGTAAAAGTGCTATAATTAGCCTATTTGCAATAAATCTTTTGACTTTGACTTTAATTATAACTCTGTCCTAATAGAAAGAAAAAGATGGAATGAGAAAGAGCTCTCTCTTTCTCATTCCATATTATTAGTGCTAATTTTTAAAATGTATATTTCAATATTCACTCACATAAGGTCTCCATTAGCAAAATCTGTTTTTAACCGCACCATTAAAGATATTTTAGCACCCTGACTATGAATCAAAATTTTTGTTTTGTTATTTCTCAGAAATATTTCTTCCGAAATCTGGGTGCGATATTGACATTCGCGATGGTCGGAACCGCACTGTCAGCCCTCGTGATAGGCTCGTTGATGTACGGCTGCGTACAGCTGATGCCAGCTTCGCTCGCCTCAAGTTTCACGTTTCTGGACACCCTGTATTTTGGCGCATTGATATCGCCCACCGATCCCCTAACGGTGCTTGCTATATTCTCGCAATTGAAGGTGAGTGTGATAACTTGCTCGGCCGTCTATTTATGTATATGATCGTTGGGCGTTATTATTGTTATTTAACTCGCCCGATAGCTCAGTTGGTAGTAACCCTGCTTTCTGAACTGTGGGTTGTGGGTTCGATTCCTACCCAGGACGAACATTGGTGTGATGAACATAGGTGTGTGTTCTGTGTCTGGGTGTTATATTGTATTTTATGTGTGTATTTACAAACAAAAAGTATCTAAGTATTGTATCAGTTATCAGGTTCCTACAGTACCAGCTTTACTTAGTTTGGGGCTAGATGGCGTTGTGTGACGTGTCCACACATATTATTATTATTTAAAGCCAGCTAAGGGAATATCCAAAAGGGTAATTAGTACACGAAAAAAGCACAAACACTGTTCCGTGTCTGAGTGCTGAGGGATCATGGTCCTCATAGTTCCTAGGTCCCTAGACGCAGGGAATCTTAGGGTTCAAGATCTACCAATCCGTGTGGTTGTTGGGAGTTTTTTATTTATTTTACTTATAAGGGGAGGCCTATGTTCAGCAGTGGACATGTTTTTATGGTAATTTTATAACTATTTTCTATTCTACTTAAATTATATAATTATCTTTTGTAAGGCTTCACACAAGTCACGCAACCAATGTCGTTGCACGCACAGTTTCTGGCATAAAACTATTAGTTAAGTATTGCGCCTCACTCCAGTAATTACCGATATCAATATTTTGACGTTTTAGTCAGTAACGTTTATTCCTATGTAGGTACGCATTATACAATACATGTACCTGTAATTTAATGATGGCCGATAACAATTATTTACGAGATAACATAGCGTTTGCGGTGTGTGATGTGTATATAATACTCCTCATTTAGATATTAATATACATAAATATTCCGTTCATATTTTTCTGTTCAATTATACACGTGTTCATTTTTAAGTTTAGTAAATTTGTATCTAAAAATTTGTACACGTAAACCGTAAGTTTAACCAATTATTGATGCTAAAAAAGCAGCTTTCTAAAAATTAAGATTATTGACAAAATTATAGGATTATAGGACAAGTATTTGTGAATAGAAAAAAAAGAAGCAAATACTTGTTCCGAGGCTGGGTGTTGTGGGACCATGGTCCTCGTAGTTCCTGAATCCCTAGACACAGGGAATCCTAGTATCCAGGATCTATGTATGTGATCGTTGGGCGTTATTTATTATTATTATTGAAATTGAATCTATGGACCTTATTATGATCAAATCAAGATCTGATCATCATCAGCGATCATTGAACAAACCAATCGTATAGTACAGACCAGCTAGGCGATCACGTAACCTTAATGCAATCGATAGAAACCAGTGTTTGTATGGATTTTATACCTTCAATACGTAGCTTATGAGCATAGTTTCAAAGAAAATTTTCTAATTAGGAATGACATTTCTACTGTTGCATTCCAATCAAAGTTCCGTGATCACGCCCCAGCCCTCCTGTTACGATGAATATAGCAGCGCTGCCGATGCGCGCCTGCTGCTCTTCTGCTGTCAAAGTTCATACAATAATTCAAGGGGTGAGAATAAAAAGGGTTTAATTATCAAATTGATAGTTTTGAGAAAATTGACTTTAAACTTCAACGGCTGAGGCCGTTTTTTTTTTAAATGTAGAGTTTGTATTAAGTAATACAAAAGGTTTATGTAAGTTTCAGTTGCTTGAAATGTATTAATTCTATTTTAAAATACAAAATATAGTACTAATTCGTACAATTATTGTAAAAATATGATACAATATAATAAATATAATAATGTTTTTATGCTAAGCGAACTGTATTCCAGTGTCAGATAAACCGTTTTTAGACTGAAAGTTCGACATTTAATATAGATATTTTGAGAATGTATTGTTGTAGATAATTTCACGCTGAATCCAACGATACCCATAAGTCATTTTGTGAAAAGAATCAGTTAAACCCTTTTTGTTCTCACCTCTTCAATTGTGACAGTACTTGAGCGGCAAATTCGTGTAGTACACTAGCACCGCAGCGTCGTAATAGGGGGGCTGTTCTAACTCTCTATATTTTCGTTTCAGGTAGATGTAAATCTGTACGCTATGATCTTTGGAGAGAGCGTGCTCAACGATGCCGTGGCTTTAGTACTTAGCGGGTAAGATATTAAAGAAACATTTAAACAAAGATACCTATTGTATAATTACAATGGAAGATACCTACTTGATTATGTATTGAAAGTATTTAAAAGGCCCATTGATTATAGCAAATGTTTGATACTAATGAAGAAGTTCAATTAGTCTAGGTGCTGGTCGTCGGCTTCGTCGGGAACTAGAACGGGTGCAATAAAACTATAAAATATATTATATATTAAAATGGAGAAATTGTAAAAAGTAGGTTTTTCTTTGCCCTGTCGTCTGAAGTCTCTTTTTGTCAATCGTAAATGTTTCGTCAGTCATTATCCATGGTCGTTGTCAAAGAGGTCGGACGCCGCGACAAGAACGATTGTAATTATTTAGGTTTTCTTTCGAAATGTTTAGGTGTTGTGGCAGTACAAATTCTGGGCAATACAATAAATATTAGCATCAACGAACAGAGTCACTTTGAAAAGATTTATATAAATAACAACTCTAGCTATCAAACAGTAAAGTGCAATTTAGCTAACAGCGCTGCAAGTCTATAACTTCAGTCGCTTCTCTTTCTATCACATATTTCTAATCTTTTCTCACGCGTTAGTATGGGATAGCATGGCCTGTCGGTAATGCAGGTGGAAGAATTTTTTGGTACCTTTAGAGTAAATAAATAAAAAGTGTGATTCAAATTTCAAACTAAATGACAGCTAACTCGGCGCGAAAAATGAGATGTGCGCGCGCCGTATAGTGCTTGTAGCGTACTTCACAGCCGCCATTCTAGTACAATTTTATTTTGGGACTTTAGAAGGTCAATAGGAAAAAGGTGTCATTGACTCGGAGACTTTGTCCAAGAAATATCAGATTTAAATAAAGAGACAAGTTATTTTTGTGACTATTTAATCAATTTAGTTTATTTTTATTCATACAAGAACGCATATTATTATTACACTTGTATTTTGGAATGTCTTAAATGACACTAATTAGCATAGTCAGGTTTGAATTTAGAATAAACTTGCAGAACATTTAAATAATAATTTAGATTATTTTCCACGATAACGTTTTTTTTTTGTCATTGCCGCGGACAACAAAAAAACGTTATCGTGGAAAATAATCTATATAAGGTCTATATCAATAATTTAAGCTCGCATTATTTTAAGTGCGAAGTGTAAACATAAATAAGAAAATGTCAAACTATTCCATCGACAATTTGACACACTAACTAGACTCTATCGAAGCATACCTAAATTAGCAGACTGACTATGACATCAAGGGGTCTCCATGTGGCCGAAAATGGCGCCACGCTACTGTTTAGTGATTACTTGGGTTAGAAACTGGCTCTCAAGTAGGGTTCTTCCGAAAGAATGTAGGAGGAGAGGTACTTTTGGTGAAAAGGCATAAGTAAGGCGCGGCGCTTACCATTTTATCGGTCACCTTGCTAAATTAATTAAATTAGCCTCTAAACCGCACTATGTTGTTACATTGTGCGGCTTAGAGGCTAATTAAACATAGAAATTTTCTCTGGATGTTTGTGAATGATTAATTCAACGAATTCATTGATAGACCAATATGATAATGCTAACGATTAAATCACTTAAATTGCAATTGTGATATACATTGAGCATTTCATGAATATGATGTTTTGGATCTGGATACGGATATAGGAATAAAATTATATCGGTTTCGGATACGGTTACGGACATATAATTATTTCGGAATATCCGTTAGTTTCGGATAGTTTCGGTTACGGATATAGATTGAATTAACATATAAACAATGTGTAATATGTCCAGAGTATCTCGGGTCTGGTCACAATTTGTCTATAGAAATCAATTTAGTACTGAACACAGACTTTCTTAAATTAAGTAGGTATAAACTCTTAAATAAAAAATAACTAGTTATAAAAGAGGTTATGTTATGACTAGAATCGCGTGGCGCGCGAGCGGTGAAACAAAACCTGTCTAAACAAACATGTCGTTTAATTTAGACTCCGCCCTTATCCGTAAATATCCGAAACTTGTGAAACGGATACGGTTACGGTTACGGAGCTCCATGACATCTCTAATATATATATATAATTATTTGCATCCCGATAAGATTTACAATGACATTGTAAAGATATCTACAATTTCTGCATTGTCATGTGTTCCTTTCTTCCAGAGCCATACAAAACTACGAGACGCGGTATTCAAAAGATGGCGGTTTCGAGATCACAGCGTTTCTGAGTGCAATCGGGGATTTCATAGGAATCTTCAGTCTTTCGTTGCTTGTCGGTGCTTTGATGGGATGCTTGACTGCATTGATATCCTTTTCAAAATACAATAATGAACTTTGTTTATAATCCAAATAATGTGTAATACGTTATAATACTATGGTAGCTTGGTTTCAGAGAATCTATTACAAAAGTATAGGGGATCGCTGACTGATATAGTTAACTACGTACACTCGGGGAATATAAAGACTCACCTCACTCGTCACCTTAGAGTTCACTTTCGATTGTGCGAGTGCCAAAATTCTGTTTTACCGACTTCATCATGTCAACATTGTCAAACAACTTATTTTCAATGTAAACTGTAAAAGGCATAGCTGTGCATAACTTCAAATTAACAATTCGTAATTTACTTTGACAAGTTAAAAAAATCAATCATCTATGATTTCAGTAAATTTGAACTATTTATGCCTACTAAGAATTTCTCTATACTATCGAACAAATTATATTCTTAATTCATTATAACTGCTTAGTCTAAGTGAAACCAGGAGTCATATAGTCATTATTTTTTATCCCGGAGAGTATTATTAATTTCAATTCAACGTTTGTTTGGTTATAAGTAATAACGTTAATAGATAATATAATTTTATGGGTGTATAAAAATGTTTGTATGATGTAAGAAATTATCATTAGTTTTGCTCCAAAACATTCGCCAGTGACTAAATAATTCCTTAACTCAGTAACACATGACGAAGTTCACGCACGTGCGGGAGTGGCCGCTGCTCGAGTCTGCGCTGTTCGTCCTCATGTCATACGCCGCTTTCCTTATCGCTGAAGTTTGTGAACTGACAGGTACATCTAAAGTTCTAGTTATTAGTACTAGTTATCTAGTCCTTAGCCTAAGCTATCTCGTCCGTAGCCTAAACTATCTAGTCCTTAGCCTAAGCTATTTAGTCCTTAGTCTAAACTTTTTCGCCCTTAGTCTGAGCTATCTAGTCCTAGTCTAAATTTAGGGCCTTATATTCATTACAATTCTACTATTACCTAGTCTGTGCCATAAAATGATCTATTGTTAATGCTTATTCGGTCGATGTAAAGATTCACAAAAAAACTATGTCGATTAAAGCGACATTCTTGCAGCGATTTTCCTAGGCAAACTTGACCAAATATTAAATTAAGACAACGTTATTTCCCTAAGAACCGTAATGGTTCCTAAGACAGTTTTCCCGTTAATTCTGTGGTTTCGGAATTAATAACTTTGTCTCAGTTAAGGAAAACTCGATTCCGTAATACTAAGTCATAGAAACATAGTATTACGGAATATATTTTTCTTTTAAAACGGCATATTCGCGTTATAATAAGTATACCGTCTTATTCTGTATACATTTTACAAATAGAATAATGTTTGAGTCTGACAGATGCAGCACGGAATCATATTCTTTCGTGCTATCCTTTTCTATCGCTCGAGAAACAAAGTGTAAGTTTGTGCAGCTTTCTCGTACTAAAAAATGACGATACTGAGCGATAAAAAAGAATAGAGCATGAAAAAAACGAGTGTTATTTAGACCACACGTGGTTGTTACAACACGCATTTTATAGTGTAAATGTCTAATTATTTTAAGTAACTGTAGAGGTACAGAATGCTAACGCGGCAGAAATTATCGCAAGCGGCGACCGCGCCGCTCTGGCCTCCTGTCGTCTCTCCACCAGTACCGCGTCATGTTGTAGTTACCCAATTATGTATATAAATTCGAAATATATATTTATTTATCCAGTGAGTCCTAGTTTTCCTTGGAGTCCCCCGCACCATAGAGAGGAACACGCTTGGTTATGGGAAGACAAGGCGAACACGTCCCCCCCCACAGTAACTTATGCTAACATCTCTTGAAAATTGTGCTCTAGCAAATAAACATTTGATTTTATTTTATTTGATTTGACTTAACTCTAATATTGCCTTTATTCAGGTGTGGTGGCGGTGTTATTCTGCGGTATATGCCAAGCGCACTATACCTACAACAACCTGTCTTCCGACTCGCGCAACCGCACCAAGCAACTGTTCGAGCTTCTCAACTTTCTGGCGGAAAACTTCATTTTCACCTACATCGGAGTCTCCATGTTTACTTTCCCGAAGCATCATTTTGACCCGTGGTTCATCATCGCTGGATTTGTATCCTTTTCATAATAGTTACTGCATTATACAGGTACGCTATATACTGAGTGCACTGAAAGAGATAGCTGATTATCTCTCTTTGAGTGACAGAGATGACGCTCTACGACTACGGAACTAGCTGATTATCTCCCTCTAGCTTGATGTGCATTGATTACCGCCAGCACCTGCCTGAAGCATACTTATCTTTCATAAAGAGCATTGCAATAATAAACCGATAAAATTCGATCTATATAATATGCGGATTGCGATAACGTTTAGTAGTTCACTTTGTATTATCTTTCTTTTCTAAGCATATTATCCGCACAAACATCGAACGCGGCTACTCCGCTGTATCCATCTGTGTACAGACTGATACACAATGTAACATAAATTTCCTTCTCAGTATACTATAAAAAAATATAAAAAAATATTTTTGTTCAACACGTTGGACGTCTTAAAGTCCCTACAAAAAAATTGTATAAAAAAAATAATTCTAATCTGTGTATTCTTGTTGAATGCGCACGAGTTAAAACAAATAGAACATGGATAAAAAACTTGCCCAGGGCTCGTAACCGGTTAATAACGTTCCTAAACCGGTTTACATTTCGTTCTTTTATTAACCGGTTAATGAAAGAACAGTTCTTGTCGGAACAAAATTATTTCGGTTACCGGTTTCTACGAAGAGCGAAATTTTAAAGCTCCCAAACTCAAATAAACCGGTTTAACTCAGACGCGCGGCTACGTTATGCTATGGCCGACAGGCGACCAACGTTTGCGGCTGATGCGATAACTGTTAATAATTGTATTTTGACATAATTGAAGGGGTGAGAACAAAAAGGGTTTAACTGATTTTTTTCACAAAATGACTTATGGGTATCGTTGGATTCAGCGTGAAATTATCTACAATAATACATTCTCAAAATACCGAAAAGAGGCTTAAATCTCGAGATTTTAAATCTAAAAACAATTTATCTGTCACAGAAATACAGTTCGCTTAGCATAAAAATATTATAATATTTATTTTATTATATTATATTTTTATAGTAATTGTATGAATCAGTACTATATTAAGTATTTTAAAATAGAATTTAAACATTTTCAAGCAACTGAAACTTACATAAACCTTTTCTATTACCTTATAAGCACTCTACATTAAAATGACGCTGTTGAAGTTAAAAGTCAATTTTCTCGAAACTATCAATTTGACAGTTAAACCCTTTTTATTTTCAACCCTTCAATTGTTGTACGCAAATAGACCTGTTTTATCTTTACAATATACTAAATGTACATTGGCTAAATAACCTAGACCCGTAAAGCCTCCCCGTAAATCAACTCCAATCAACTTTCCGAAAAATGTACCAGATAACGTCAACCCTCGGTCGTGCAGTCAACATCTATCCGCTATCGTTCCTACTGAATTTAGGACGCAAGCCGCCGATACCGATGAACTTTCAACACATGCTGTTCTTTTCAGGTAAGCTTATTAATAACTAGGTATCTCTTATAACAATCTTTGTCATAGGTATCATGAAAAAAAACGAGTGTGCTTTAGACCACACGACTGAAGTAAAACTTCTTTGACTGCATCTATCAGCCGGTAAAACTTTGTTTTTGATGTGTTTAATGTTAATATCGCCATCTTGACAATTGTAAATTGTCATTCTACCGCACATACCAACATAATAATACAATTTTTTAACTTTGTTATGGAGATCTACGTGAACGAACAACTATCAACTACCGTTTGCCTCGTTACGCATCCACCAGCTTACTCCCCAAGTCAAGCGTGCGTAAAGAAGTTTTAGTTCAGTTCAGTTTTTACTTCAGTTAGGATGTTATAAATATGGGACTACCGCAAACATCTATTTGTATATGGCTCACCAGTTGAACTACAGGTACCATTGAGTGGCCGTTCTAATCAATTTTTTTTTGCCATTGTTTAACCGTTTGAATAACACTGTGTTTTTCTAGTTGATAAAAGGATCGTCGAGGATTTTTAAAATATGGAAAATAATTACTTATTTTATACTTGGAGTGTCGGTTGTGGATAAATAATTTTGCCCGGAAGTACTATAAATTTTTCGGGTAAAATATACTATATTGTTTTCCATAGTGTAAGCAAGCTTGTACAAAATTTTATTCAAATATACATTTTGTTCATAGGTTACGGTGAAATCTTACCACAACGAGTATATGCTTGTTTGCTACCTATATAATTTTATCCAAATCGGATTTGCCGTTTTACAGCAGTTTAACTTCGTACCTAAAATGCCGATGGCGCCCAAACCTGGTAATGATAAAACGAGGCAAAGTCAGCCGTAAGATCCTACTAAGGGAACATCCAGAAAATGGACAGCATTATCGGAGGTATACTAAAACCTGCGATCACCAAGCAGTATGCTAAGCTTGGTGATTATAGCAAACCCTCCTATCATATGTGTCCAAAATGGCGCTATGTGGGAGGTTATCCAGCTGTTGATGCGTGTGTGTGATGTGTTTCCAGGACTCCGCGGTGCCATGTCATTCGCCCTCGCCATCCGTAACACGGTATCGGAAGCTCGGCAGGCGATGTTGACGACCACATCACTGATTGTCATCGCGACCGTAGTGCTTCAAGGCGGAGCCGCTTCGCATGCGCTCGCATACTTGCGTATACCTACTGGGTATGTACCTTTGATCTGGGGATTTCCCTATACCTTTCCGTGGGTGCTTTAAGGGCTGGCTAAGGGATTCCATACATCCAGAGAAGAGGCAGCAGCATTCGCAATGGTGGTGATTATGAGATGCCTATGTTCAGCAGTTAACGTCTGGCTGATGATGTGTGAGACTCTAACAGCCTTATTAATAATCGGGTATTAGTTTTGGATTAGTTACTTCAGCTTTTGTCCTTTTTTTGCTACTGGAATATTTAGCTGGATCGAAAGAGACAAAAGATGGTGTAACTAATATAAAGCTATTTCGTGTTTATTAATAAGGCTGTAAAAGTCTATTAAGGTTAACAGTCAGTCATTAAAAAGACGGCTATGTTTGCGATGCTATGTAAAGATGGTCCTAAAAACATTGCATTTAAAGAGTGTTCTTGAAGAACAAATAATTACAGCTAACTCTATAGACGAAATGTGAAATCGTGACTACTACCCGCGGTCCACGTCTAGTGATTCTAACCAAATCTAAAGCTAGTTTTCTCCTTTCCACGAATATTCCGAAAGTGTAGTGGGAGCGTGATAGCAATAGAAATGCCAGCTCTTTTCAGAACTTTTTGTTGCGATTACTATTTTATTAGATTACTATTAAGTATTCTGTGCTAGTCTTTCCTTCTCATATAAGTACGTGGAAAGCGCTGGTCTCAGAAATTTTCTTCTGATTGTTTTTAACAAATGTTGTTTTACGACTGCAAAAATTAGACCGACCGCTTAACGTGCTCTTCGAAGTACGGTAGCTCATTGTGTATACCACTTTTTGTCATCGGACACCCATCCAAGAAGTGACCGCAGTGAACGTTACTTAACTTTGCCGACTGGTTAAGATCGGCTAGTCGACCTTCGCCATTAGTAGTAAGTATAGTTGTATTTTAATTTTTTGCTTATAAATTCCAGGCAAGGCAATGAAGAAAGCGAAGCTTTGCCATACCGCGACGTTAGAAGTGTAAGTATCTATAACAATATTAACTGATTTTATTTTATTCCTTTGCACAATTTTAGTAAATTCTTTGTCGTAGCCAATGCCTAGGTTTCAATAGAGTATAAAATTCTATCGAGTACATTCAATACTCGGCTTTACTATAATGTCGCGCTGTTGCAGCTGCATTAGAAAGTAACTATCTCACAGCCATTAAAACTCAATCTAATTGTAAAGTAGAAAAAAATCACTTCAAGCATGTTTTTAATTTAAATCAGTGTTGCGGTCAAATTCCTTAATGTGGGTCTTTGTTAATAGGTCTATTGGTTTTACGTAATATCGATTTAATGCGTCGTTTAATGTCTCGAAGGTATTTACTTTCGTTTGCAGTGTAAGTAATAACTTCAGCTGTTAATTTTTATCTGTTTCTTAATTTAAGACTAGCAATTCATCATTTTAAAATCGTAGAATATTTTTATCGCTATTTAATGAATTTTGTGTTAACCAACAATTTGTTGCACTGTTCCGTATGCTTTTGTTTTTTGCTAACATATTTTCTTTCTTAGTTTAATTTTAGTATCTTTTAAAGCTTTTGGTATCAGTTTGAATACAATTTTGGCGGATGAAAATATTACTAAACAGTTTTTCATACCCAATCTCAATATTATCAATCCTGTATTTTCTGTATGTAAATTAAAAGTCTAATGCCCGTTTGTACTAAAGTTTGACAGTTCCTAACTTCGCGCTTATGTCCCTGTTTCTCGTACGTATGTTTGTCAAACATGTGTCAAATCAACATGTCAAATACTGTAAGCTCATTGGTTGAGACAGCCGATGCAACAGGCAACCAATGAGCGTTCCGTATTTGGTCTGCCAAGTTGACACGAATTTAACAAAACGTATACGAGAACCCGGGGAAAGTGTTGCTTCGAGTTTTGGCGGGAAAGCGAAAAAGATTGCGTCGCCGCATTGTATTATTCTCCAAAACTTGTGTTAATTTCAGTGTTAGTGCATAGAATTGGTGGCATTCTATTTGTTAAGTTCTGGATTACAGGCGTGAGTGTGGGATAATGGTAAAATGATGGTGAAACGCTTCTTTTCGTGTTGTTATCAAAACTCCATAGAAGCTTCAAGTAAAGTTGCCACCACGTTACTAGGAGTATGACTTTGACTAGACTATGACTTGACTATGACTTGACTTGATGACTTCGACTGTGACTAGACACATATTTGCGTGAAATATCATTAACTTGATAAATTATCAATTACTTGACACTGGCTAAAAACACAAAAGTGTGGAGCCAAAACATTTTTAAAAAGTGTTGCTTCGCTAAGTTGTATTTTAATACATTTTAGTACAGACGGGCATAAACTTAATGGAAGCCAATTGTATATTCTTTGTAAAAAGAAGTGTTTACGTATAAGCAAACTTGATGGATACAATTTTTCTGCCTAAAATTAAAAAAAAAAACATCGATTTCGTCGATGACATCGACGTCTTGTATGAGGCAAACTTGTATGGAAAAATTCTAACCACCAGAATGTCATCACACTGGATAACAACTAAAATTCATAACAACAGTTTAGTAATATTTTGTATCCATTTGAACACCGCCATTAAAAAAAATGGCATTCACTAAAGCACAATATCTTTTTACCGCTCTATCACCGAAGTAAGCCTCGTGAACAGGCCAGCTGATTTTGTGTCTCATTATCCACATCCGTACACAGATCGATCGTCAATCCCAATAACTTTATCGAGCCATAAATTGTTACAAGGTATCGGTAACAGAAATAAAATTAATGTAACATGGGTGAAAGTAAGTTTCTTTAGCATGGTAGTGAGAAAAAGCATGTTTTCTAAGTTCAATACCGAATGAAAGAATGGTATCAGAAGCGTATGCATTTTTTGTATGAGCCGGGTGGGTAGAAGGAACAATTTTAAGAAACTTATCGCTAATACAACTTGATATACAGGCTGTGGTGTGATGGTTGAGCAGGTTGGCTCATAACCCTCATGCGGCAGGTTCGATTCCCGCAACAGTACAAGTATGCACAGAAAAAAAAGCTCTAATACTTGTTCTGTCTGGGTGTTGTGGGACCATGGTCCTCGCAGTTCCTGGGTCCCTAGATACAGGGAATTCTAGTTAGGGTCCAGGATCTATGTATGTGATCGTTGGGCGTTATTATATAAACTAGCGTCTTGGTGTCACTAGCTAGAAATTATACATGATGATGATATATGCTAGTGATTTGCTGAACCCTCATTTGGTTATATAGTTTGATTACCAGAAGGACAGGTTACATTATATTTAGTAGTAAACATAACAAATATTCAGTGTTGTAAAACCACGGATGGGCAGATATTGTTATTGGGATCCGGTCAAAAGGTCATCGCTCTTTACGCATTGTTTCGTCATACGGTAACAACAAAAATATTCGTAACATTCAAGAAAGCACAAGGAAGTCATAAATTAAGTAATAACTATGCAAAAACTAATCTATATTCACTCTTTCAACCACCCAAATCAATATAAACAAATTAGTCCCCAATGAATATGATAATTGATATATTCTTAAAATATTAACGAGAGATCATAATTTTGAAGTCATAAATACTGCCTACCTTTAAGAGATACTTTATATGCACATAAATAAAAGGCATATTTCGACTATAATTTTTATATCGTTTTCTTTTAAATTACAAAAATAATTCATGTGCAATTTTTCTAAATTTTTAACCGACTTCAAAAAAGGAGAAGGTTCTCGACTGTTTTTATTTTTATGTTTGTTACCTCAGAAGTTTCGACTGGGTGAACCGATTTTGATAATTCTTTTTCATTTGAAAGCTGGTGCTTCCCGTGTCCCATTTCAATTTGATCAAATTTTGACAACGACATCCATGAGAATACAATAAAATATTATAGAAACTGACGTGAGTAGTATTCATATCTACAACTAGTAACTAACACTCACGAGATACAGTCGAATAACTCCACCGGTGAGTGTTAGCCGTGTACTAGTTGTAGTTATTAATCTAAATATATATAACTCAAAGATGACTGACTGACTGACATAGTGATCTATCAACGCACAGCCCAAACCACTGGACGGATCGGGCTGAAATTTTGCATGCATTTAGATGTTATGACGTAAGCATCCGTTAAGAAAGGATTTTTCGAAATTCCACCCTTAAGAGGGTGAAATGGGTGGTTGAATTATTTTCCCATAGGCCACGCCGCGGGCAACGCTGTGGGCAGAAGCTCGTACAATATAAGACTGAAATTGGTTTTTTTACGCTTTGCGTTTGTTAATTATATAATGACGAAATGCGGCGGTGACTGCGCGTAGTGAGCGATGACCAATCACGACGCACGCCCTGTGTACGGGCTAGGGCTGTGCCTCGCATGTCAATTAATAATCCATTATTGTGGCAGCTCTACCAAGCCACGGACTCTGGCGGACCGGTACGTATGCCCATTAGTACTCGATGTTAACCGGCGCTTTGTATGCTGTGCTTTACTCGTTATTAACCGCCGAATCTATCTCAGGTTAATTGCTTTATGCCCGTTTGAACTAAAATTTAACAGCTCCTATATTCGCACTTGTATGTAACCAGGTAAGCGATCACGTAACTTGATTGCAACCGATAGTAGCACAAATTTGTATAGATTTGACAGTTTCAATACGCAGTTTATGTGCAGTTAGTGTGGAAATGTCTCCTGTTGCATTGCAATCAAAGTTTCGTGATCACCAACTGATGTTTGTCCTAGGTACGTCACAGAAGGATAAGTGTGAACTTTAGTGTTTACGGGCATTGGGATTCTTAAAAATTTTAAAAACTATATATCTAATTTAATTTAGGTTTTATTTCTAATACATTTTTTTTTTCGGTTTTAGTGTTTGTACTTTAATCTGAGATAGATTTTTTATTCGATGTCTCATTACATTATTATTATTATTATACAACGTGAATACGTAATTACATACATATTTGTAATACAGGTAATAATGGATAGATCATTTCCTACATTCACATTTATCCCTTCCAACTTACCAATACAAAGACAAATCGATTGAAAATTAATTAACCATAACTTTAAAAAATATACTTGTATTTGTACATGTATATAGAGAAAAACAATGTATCTTTCACTCATAGTTTATATTAGTTTGTGTTGATATTTATAATTTTTCAGTCAATGATTATTTCGATCGGTTCGCGTCTTTTACATTGCAAAGGCTCTATTGTTCTGGCCTCTGCGTTGCTTCTGAATGTAACTTCTTTTTCTATTAAATACATATTTTATATTCAGCCTGCCGATATAGGCTTCGGTCTTCGAAACTTGGATCCCACGCAACCGGCCAGTTGCGACAGGGCAACAGTAAGACTAAAGTTTCATACAATGCACGCATAAAAAACATCGCAATAACCTCTGTAACATAACTTGCACCATTGAAATAGCTGGGCCCGTACCGTGAGCTCTTAGCGCGAGCCTGAACCGAATCGCTTTGACTTTCGTCTTGCTCTCTCAGCTGGAGAAAAAGTGAGACGAAAGTCAAAGTCATTCAGTTCAGGCTCGCGCTAAGAACTCACGGGCCCTTTTTTGATTCCAATAACAGTTTTCTCATTTCCACCGCTTTGTTGCAAGCTTGGTGGGAGTGAGAAATGTCCGTTCTTTTCGTTTTATTTTTATTATGGTACAAGTTATACTGACTAATGGAACAAGGCACGGAAATCAATACTAACTCTTACTTTAAAATCTAACTGTATGCATGATTGTATGCTGCATGAGTGTTGCACTAAAAAATATGTGCCGTTGTTTAACTCTTAACTTAAGTAATAATTACAGAATGTTTTCTTGCATAATATCATTTTCATTTTCAAAAACCGATTCTGAAGAAAGCCAGAAAATATTGTTTTCCCAATTCCACCATTATGTCTTAAGTGTAGTGGGAGTGAGACAGCAATATAAATGCTCGTTTAATTTCAGGCCATTGGTATATATCACATTAATCACATTTATAATGAAAAATCAATTTGTGTTTATCCAAAGCATATTTGCCCGGTCTCATTAATTCACACAAATACACTTAAACATATTTACTTATTACACATACTCGTAACACAACTATGTACTTGTCTTACTATTTCACTTACAATATTAGGTCATAGTGTTAGTCATAAGGTACTTACAGCAAACATTTTTTTAGTGTAGCACTGTGCATGTTATTTTAATTTACCTTATCGCTTTCTTTGGTTTCTCCTTTAATGTCTAGAGTGGCCGCATGATAGTTAGATGGTCTAATGGCGCGAAGGAGGTGGTTATGCCTTGGCAACTGAACGACGTATGTAAATATTTTTAACAATTAATTAATTTATATTTATTTTAATTACATAGTATTTCTACCACTGTGATAAGTGCTATTTGATTGATAACGTTGGTTATGCAGAGGTTAATAATTTTGCCATTACTCTGCAACACCCTTTAGCAATAAAATTAGGCGATAGTGTACCTATAGTTTTCTCCTCAGCGCGTTTCTTTGTATAATATTCATTAGGAGTACAATTTTCATAAACCCTTTCATTATACTGCACTTCGCCCTGAAGACACCTTAAATTGCACTTTCCTACGTTCAGTGGTTTGGACTCTATAGTTTGTGGACATCTCACATTTTACACAGCGCCATCTAGTCCCAAACTAAGCAAAGCTTGTACTATAGTTGAGGACCCCGATATAAAACTACCTTAAGTATATAATAATTGAAATGTTAGAATTTTTAATTATTAATTAATCATATCCTGGACTGAAATTTGTTAGGCAACTCATATGCAAGATATTTATTTGCATATTAAATTAAATATAAAATACGTTTCATCAAATAAACATCTCGGTGAAGGTCGTTTTATATCGGGGTCTTAGACTACTATGAGAACCAGATAACTAATACAATACTTAGATACTTTTTGTTTGTAAATACATACAATATAATACCCAGACACAGAACGAACATCGATATTCATCACACAAATATTTGTCCTGGGTGGGAATCGAACATCCAGCTCAGAAGGCAACCACTATTACCAGATGAGCTATCGGGCCAGTCAATTAAAGCTATATTACTAAACAAACATTAACTAGTGTCTTGAATATAGTGAGCACAGTGAGAAGGCAGTATTTAGCTTCTTGTTAATTTTAATACGTTATCCTTCAGTTAGCACTTATCAGAATGTGGTGAAACGGACAATTTAATACCACCTTAAAACAAATAAGTACTTCCTTCATTTAATGGCGTCAAACTGTTTGATAAATTTACTTATAGATTAACGTGTGATTGTGTGTATCAAAGCTCCCGATTAATAAATAGTTCTTCTTTATTATTATATAAAAGATTTATTGACAGCAATTAAAATCGCTTTTATTTTTTATCCGATCTAATGCACAAAGCATGTATGAACTATAAAGCTTCATATGTCTATCTCTTGATTTTCTTGCACTAACACTAATGTAAGAGCAGTAATTAGAAGACAACAAAAAGGTTGATCCTTTATTGAATCAACTTTTTTGTGGGAGTTTGTGGGAGAGGGTTATGTCCAGCTGTGGGATAAAACCAGCATTATTATTATTATTATTTATAATTGTTTCTGCATTTATTTACCTACACACGTTCAACATTTTCCTACTATATTGTAAAGGGTCGGTACCTCTATTGCTGCCACTAAAGATACGCAAGGCAATAGTAACATCTTTCCAAGGACTTCCAATCCGACTGGCCATATTACCCACAGTAAAAAATGAGTGTGCTTTAGACTGAAGTCCAACTTCTTTAGTTATAGCTCCATCTATCGGCCATATAATTTATACTATAACTATAACTTTGTTTTTCCTTTTTTTATGTTAATGTCGCCATCTTAACAATTGTAAACTGTCATTTTACCGGTAATACCAACATAACAATATAAATTATAAGTAATTTTTAACTTTGTTATATTGACAATGGTTCTACATTCTCTAACTTATATCACCCTCTCAACTTGGCTCTCAAACCCGTTCGCCTCGTGACGCGTTCACCAGCTTACTTCTCAAGGGAGCGTAAAGAGGTTTTAGTTCAAAAAAGTATAGGTATACTAACTTTATTTTAATGTGCCAGGACACACCTCGAGGCAGTGGTGACGGCAACAACGCCCAAAAGGCTCGCCTAGCGCGTCTTTGGGGCGCAGTCGATTCCAAACTCCTGAAGCCCCTGCTGACGCACGCAAGGCCTCCTCTAACTGAGACGTTGCCAGACTTCTGCAGGCCGGTCGCTCGCGTGCTCACCACCACGCATCAGTACACGCAAGGAGTAAGTTAATATAATAACGCCCAACGATCACATACATAGATCCTGGACCGTAACTAGGATTCTCTGTATCTAGAGACCCAGGAACTATGAGGGCCATGGTCCCACAGCACCCAGACTCAGAACAAGAATGAACAAGTATGAAGTATGTATGATGACAATGCGCTTTTTTCTCTGTACACAAATACTTGTCCTGCCGCGGGAATCGAAGCCGCTGCCTGAGTTATCTCTGGATGTTTTGTCGTTGATTAAAAAGTTGTTAGCTTTATAGTGACCTGGGGCCTTACCGCGTAAGTCTGGTGGAGATCGTAATCGTGTTCTCTCTTGCTCGCACTCGTGGACTTGTTAATTGGCGCGTGCGAGATGGCAGGCGAAGCCGATTCCCAGAACGGTTACGCGGTAGGGGTACTGTTTAGTATCTTTTGAATTCTATGAGGTTTGGTTGGGTCGATTTCCATTTTTGCCCTCTCATTCTAATAATGCAGGAAAGATATTGAGAAAGAATATATGGGAATACAAAGGTAAAAAACGCGCGTGCGTGCGTGCGTGCTTGCGTGTGTGTGTGTGTTTGTGTGTGACTGTCTGTGGCATCGTAGCTCCCGAACGGTTGAACCAATTTTGATTTTGTTTTTTGTTTGTTTGAAAGGTGAATTAGTCGTGCGTGTTTTTAGCTATGTTTTATGAAAATCGCTCCAAGATGGCCTCCGCTACAAAAAACCGGATTACATATTTTCTCATAACTCCCTCAATATGGGTATCAAATGAAAGAGCTTGACTATTAGAATACTATCTATTATGTTAAATTTCAAATCCAAGATGGCCGCCACCTCATAATGGTGGTTACATATTTTTTATTCTCTTGTGTCGGCGGTTTTTTTATATATTTAATTTAATATTTGTGTTTACAGGATAGCTCTCTTCGCCGCACCGACTCGGATTCGGATCTGTGTATCGACGAACCTCAACCAGTTCCTACTAGTATCGATCCTCAGGTAACGTTACCGCATTATGGCCCTTTAATATAAACGGCTAACAAGCCTTTTGTTTTGCGACTATGGCGCCACGGCTACCGCGGCGTGCTTCAATATAATAAATATTTATTATATCATATTACTATAAATATTGAATCATGTCAATCGTGAATGCGGAGCAACAGGTTGTAGTGTTATTCGCTTGGGTTACTCAAATAAGGTAATTTTATATCTACTGCGATGTCTCCCGCTTGACCATACCTAATTTGACAGCCTCGGTGGTGTGGTGGTTGAGCAGGTCGGCTCATAACCAGGAGGCGGCGGGTTCGATTCCCGCGGCAGGACACGTATTTGTGCACAGAAAAAAAAAAGCTAAAATACTTGTTCTGCGTGTGGGCGTTGTGGAGCCATGGTCCTCGTATTTCTTGGGACCCTAGACAGAGAGAATCATAGATAGGGTCCAGGATGTATGTATGTGATCGTTGGGCGTTATTATTAATTTAATGTTACTTTGACAAAATAGTATGACACAAAAGGCCTTTTATTTTGTATGTATAGGATAAAATGTAATTACATACATTAACATTATCTGTTGCTCTTCATAAACCTACTCTTAATTTTTGTATATTATGTTACATTTTATTGCCACGTATAAAAAAACTTTGTTTAATATTTTTATTGTATGTATTTATTATATTTGACGTTCTGTTTTTGTTTTGGTTGCAGCTATCGATTAATATTCGGAATGGATATGGGCATGTTTGAGCTTTGTAGCGTTAGTGATCCTCGGCTGTGATATATAATTGCTCTATGTTACGTATAGATGTATTGATTAATAGGAAATTAATTTAATTATTGCACGCAGCAATTATGGCCCGGAATCGTCGATACCCGGATATCCGTTGAAGGTATCACTGGTAGCAATATTTAAATGTTGCTATATCGCTACTCACATGTAACACGATTGATATAATTAAGTGCCACAGATTGTAAAAAAGTATTTTGACGTTTCTCTATACAAAATATTGATGAATTTATTTATTTTATTCGCACTGTAATCGAGATTATTCGTTCTCTTCAAATGAATTTATATTTTTTTATAGTTTATAGTATTATTTAACTGAATGTGATATAAAAATGTGTGACATAATATGTGAAAAAGATCTGCAATAGACTATAATGAAACATATGTATTTTAGTGCTAATTGCATCGGTCAGGGTTGGTCTTTTTTAGTTAGCATTATTGTAATTGCACTAGATATATTCAACCTGCATCTGCAGTATAAATACTAACACATCGAAACAATGCAAACAGGTTGTATGTGTAGATCCCACCTCCGGTGTAGTAAACTAAACCAAACCGTTTCAGTAAACTGATAACAATTTCTAAGTTTTGTGGATATTTGTTGTGCTTATGATTTATGTGTTTCATGTTATACAGGATTACTAGAAAAATTCAAACAACCTCGTAGAGGCAACTGACCTTCATAAAAACAAAAAAAACCTTAAATAATTTCGTAATTTTTTTCCCGTGCAAAAATCGAACACGATGGTTTCGTTCACCTATTTTGTCTATTATTACTAGCCATCCATGCAAGTTGGAAACTTTACAATGATACACCTAGCTAAACACTTCGTACGGACCAGTTTTCTTTTAAATATCTACTTGTTTAAGTATTGAAAACTATCGTGAGTATCACATTTTGTAAGACAAATAACGGCTAAACTCACGTCAATTAAAAAGTCGGAATTACTCCGACCAGGTTTCGGACATATTCGATGACTTTTTTCTGGGAGCCAGTTAACTAACTTTAGCCGCGAAAGCGTCTAGTCGAAATTCGAAGGACATCGAATTTCGACTTTTAATTGACGTGAGTTTAGCCGTTATTTATCTTACAAAAATTGCTAGATTTAATATGTTAAAGTGTTTGATTAAAGTGAAAAGAACAAACTGGCTTATAATAATGTACAAATAAGTTGCCGCAAGCATTTTCCAATAACCCTGTATATTATTATTTTAGGTAATTAACGCGTTAGTGGCACGTCTAGTGTTACAGATGTACATAAGCCACGGGAACAGACGCGGTGGCTTCTCACCAAGCGGGTCGTATGCTTGTTTGCTATTTACGTAATTACGTATATCATTAAAAAAAATAACTAGTGGTGTCTACAATTAAACTTGTTTTTATAATTAATCGGTCCATTTCCCATGATTATTTAAAAAACAATCGGGTATAATGTGACCGCAGTCTAGCATATTATCTCAATAATACAAAAATGATGATTTTGCATGTCAATCTAGTCTATTCAATATAAAAATTGTTTTCTTGTTGTTTAAAGTAAATATTTGATTATGTATGCAGATTAAATTGCTTTATATTCTGATTTCCAAAAGCACTGTTGCTCGACGTTAACCGTTCAAAAAACTTGTAATTTGGATTCAGTATTTCGGAAAACCGCAAAGCGCGTTATTAGGGTCAGGATTAATTGAATTCTTATATCGTCTTCTTTATTACATAGACTACTTTATATTATTATTTATGTCCATTCTAAATGGTCAATATGTTACGTAGTATTTTAACAGTATTTCACATTAAATACGGTGTTCTTTCATTCTTTGAAAGTTTGTTTTTTTCTGTTGTGCTCTATTATATATATACCTATACTGATTTATTATAGTAAAGCTATAAATATCATCAAATTTTTGGCTCATGTGAACCAAAATAATTACACCTTCAAAATTTGTTATGTAAAAATAATAGATTTATTCTTAGTTTAATTTAATAATACTTATTACTGAATAGTACCTACACATTATTAACAAAAATATATGTATCGTAAATATTACAATAATTAATCTATACTGTCTTTAATAGAAAGTGTTTTATCAAACATAATATTATCATTATTTTTGTTGTATTGTTTTTATTGTAACTGCATCTATCTAACTCCATAGATAAAAATACAATCACGATAGAGTATAAAATTAATAAATAAAAAATAATAATAATATATTAAATTAATCTGGTATTATTGAGTTCTGTTTAGTAGATTTTATTTCTAAATCCAGGCTAAAGCCAGCTTTTCACAACCGGAATACAAATTTGATCACTTTGACTCACTGCTTGTGTGAGCCCAGTTTCGCTGACAGATCAATCTGATAATAATGTTACGAGAAAAAAATTATGTGAATAAGAATAGATTTGTATGCAATTCTGGCTGTTTAGGTTTCATTATATGAATTCTGTCTCTGTATTCAGAACCCCTAGTTTATTCATATGTACATGACTGTACTCCTATCGAGTATCTGAATAATTGTATGTAATTCTTGCTCGTAGTTACGTGTAGGTACCTAGGGGCGCTGTGCTGGAATCTACATATATATATTTATATAAAACAAAGTCTTGTTAGTTACATACATCACTTATAACTCTAGAACGGTTGGACCAATTTTTATGATTTTTATTTCTAGATTTATCTTCGTCTGGAATAGGATAAAATTGATGTCAACCAACAAAACAAAATTCAAATCATAAACATACATTCTCCGACTGTCAGGCGGAACGAAGTTCGACGGGTCAGCTAGTTTTATATTAATATTAGCTGCGCCCCGCAGTTTCACCCGCGTGGTGAACATTTTCTAATTTTCCGCTCAACTTAATATTTTTTTATAAGAACCTTATCCTGACAACAATAAACGCAATAAAAAGAAATATCGAAATTAGAAAAAGAATTAACGAAAATGTTCCATCCGTTCATACGTGATGCGATAATCAAGAGAAATAGAAATTCATTTTTACATGTAGATAATAAATGACGTAGATTTTACGATATTCTATATCGAGTGCAGTTAATATATATTCGAATAAACTCGTACTAGGGGTACAGAAACCCGGATGTGTAATCTTAAGATTTTAAGCTAGCTTTTTAATACTTACCATTTACACCAAAACAAAAAAATATCTTTAACGAAAAAGTTTAAAACAAAAGCTAACACATTAGATTGATTTTTGTACAGTTCGTGATTCAATTTTTTTTACAGCTATTCAAATTGTAAAACCTTATTAATATATTTTTTAAAACAAAATATATTTATTTTGTCAGTCTACACTGAGACTACAATGAGTTGTTCCCTCTGAAAAAGGAAACCTAGGTTTCCTTGTTCAGAGGTTGTTCCTTAGATAAATGACAACATGCCTAAATGTTAAATTGATCGTAGTAATTATCTTACTACTTACGAATAAGCCTCACATGTTATATCTTAGTAATAGTAAAGTAGGATTCCCAATTTTTCTAGTTTTGTACCATATATCAGCATTTTTCATATTTAATGGCTACGCTTGTTTTGTCTTAAATTTTGAATTTAAAGGTAAGGGATTCCTTTGTTTAATAAACGTTTTAATTGAATATTGTCTTTAATTGACTTGAATTTGACTGGCCCGATAGTTCAGTTGGTAGTAGCCCTGCCTTCTGAACTGGGGGTTGTGGGTTCGATTCCCACCCAGGACAAAACATTTGTGTGATGAACATAGGTGTTTGTTCTGTGTCTGGGTGTCATATTGTACTCTATGTATTGTATCAGTTATCTGGTTCCCATAGCACAAGCTTTGCTTAGTTTGGGGCTAGATGGCGCTGTGTGAGATGTCCACACATATTATTATTATTATTATATTAATTCAGATTAAGAAATCGAAACAGGAAACAAAAATAGAAAATCCAATTTTCACAGTCAATTACAAATCGAGACATCTTGCGAGAGTAGGTCTCGACGTACCTTAGGCTTGTTCGTCTCTATTATATATATATATATATATATTTTGACAGCCTCTTTGGTGCGGTAGTTGAGTAAGTCGGGTCATAGCCCGGAGTCTGCGGGTTTGATTCCCGCGGCAGGACAAATATTTGTGCACAGAAAAAGAGCGCTAATACTTGTTCCGAGTCTGGGTATTATGGGGCCATGGTCCTCGTAGTTCCTGGGTCCCTAGACACAGGGAATCCTAGTTAGGGTTCAGGATCTGTGCATGTGATCGTTGGACGTTATTATTATTATTCATCACTAGGTGGTAGGACTTTGTTGCAAAGTTCGTCTAGGTAGGTACCACCGCTTTGCCAGTTATTCTGCCGCCAAGCAGTACTGTGTTCCGGTTTGAAGGGCATTGTAGCTAGTGAAATTACTGGGCAATTGAGACTTTATGATCTGATCTCACAGTTGAGTAATCTTATTACTAGACTGTGCTGATGTCTCAGAATGATGTGCGCAGTGCAGTGTCGCGCGAAACTCTGTGTTATTGTTCCGAGTGACACTGTTCTGTTATGGGCGGCTGTGGCGCTTAACACCAGGCGAACGACTAGCTCGTCACATCATTCACTAATATAAATTAAAAAAAATATATTCCAAAGACATCCAACGTCTATGGCATAACCATAAAAGATTTTTAAAAGCCATAGACAAATGTTAAACTACCTTTTTGTATTGTTAAATACACGTTGGCGTCTGTCTAAGCCTCGTTTATGTATTTGTGGTATATAACACGGCTAAGCTCTATTTGAATGAGCAAAGCCAGTAAAGAGCTATATTTACAAACAACAAATGTATAAACTTCTTGTTTACAACTTAAACTAGCGATCTGTCAGTTCGAAGTAGAGTGAAGACGAGCAATATGTGCGTTACGCTCTCAAAAAATGAGGTATATAAACTTGGAGTTTTTTTTTATTTATTGTAATAGTTCTTGGTGTTATGCTTGTGCCATGAATGGTAGACAATGGTACTACTGATAAAGACTAAATAACATCATACATTTCTAGTAGTTCTGTGAACCTCGCGAGCACAAACGTTTTTGCAACAATCCTGTTTAAACTGTGCACAATCACATCAACAATGAGAAGACATCTACAAAACGCTAGTTTTGGTGTTTATCACCATGCTTGGCAAGCAGATTGGTGATCGCAGAAGATTTTAATGTAGATTGTAGGTATTGCCAAGGAGAATGCTGCTGCCCATTGCCTGGACATACCCATTAGCCGGCTTTTACGACATCCATCGGAAGACACGGCATACACATGATGTTATATTTATAGTAGTCCCGAAGTTGTATTTTATGGTAGTCAACAACCTCGTGACCGATTTTGCTCATATTTGGAACTAGTTACGCCCCGCGGTTTCATATTCATATTCATTTATTCTGTTACCATATGTGCATATTGATCTTACATTTCAAATATTATATTTAGGTGTTCGTGCCTTCGCTTGAACCACAGATGAGATAACACCTTGTAACTCAGTTCATTTTGTTCATTATTTGCGGCGTATAGCGCCATCTGACGCGTAGAAGTGGAACTATAATCGACTGACGCCGCGCCTGGCTGTTTCATTCTTCAGTACGCTTTTGTAACTCAACCGAAAAATACGTGCCAAACAAACAAAGGTAAGGAACTGTCTTCTTACTCGACGACAATAGCAAAATACCGCTCGGCGCCCCTGGCCCAGCGACGAGACGCAAGTTGCCCTATAGGGCATCGTCATAAAGTATAGACAGACAGAAGTTTTAGGCGACATGCTTTGTAAGTAGTCGCGTGATCTTGTATGAGGACATCTTGCCTCGTTTGAAGACACATCGCCTCACGGGTAGTGTCGCCGTCTCAAATGAAGACACGTCGTCTTACACGTAGTCTCGCTTCTCAAATGAAGACACGTCGTCTTACACGTAGTCTCGCCTCTCAAATGAAGACACGTCGTCTTACACGTAGTCTCGCTTCTCAAATGAAGACACGTCGTATTACACGTAGTCTCGCGTCTCAAATGAAGACACGTCGTCTCACACGTAGTCTCGCGGCCTCAAAGGGAGACACGTCTCGAACGAAGTCGCGTCGTCTCACATGGAGGCATGTCGCCTCGCGTAACTTGACGACACCTTAAAACCATCGATGATATTAAATTGTTCAATCGTTGTTACAGACCATGGCAAACACTACAACATCAACTATGGGTGACTTAGCCCAGATTGTGCCCGAGGATGATGAAGAACGGAAAGCTTTCATAGCCATAGTAAATTCAATCTGTGAAAATTACCCAAAAGGTTGGGAACAATGGAAGGTGGTTGACTACTCTATTAAAGAGTTAACCGGAGGTGAGCTGACACCGATCATTGACAGCAAATTAAGGTTCGGACTACCGACCACAGATATAGCTAGAGCATTCTACCCTAGCTTGAAAGATCTTCCTGAAAGATGCTATAGACAAATTCGCAAGATAATACTATCATGGCCCTTAGGTAGGGCTTTAACGTACTCACCGCACAGCATTGCTGAAAAGGTCCACGGCCCATCTTACAAGGAATTTATGGGCACTGTACGAGAACTGAAAGCCCAAGGCAAATTAACTAACAGAGAGAGGACCGGGAGGCTGCTAGGAGAAGATAGCAACCAATCACAAACGCGCAGTAGGCCTAGCAGCACAATAACGGTCGCTAGCGATGCAAGAAACGTGGGGACAACAAATTATGCCGTGTCGGCAGGCTCTAAACGTCAGTTCGATGACAGAGGGGCTTCACCACCTCCTAAGCGAAGATCCGTTGAACAGGGAAGCGGGGAACATCTCATGGCCTCAGTACTTCAACAGCAGATGGCACTTTTTAATAAGCTGATCGAGATGCAGGCTGAACAAAATAATAAAATTGAGAGGCTAGAACAAGCATCCACATCGAAGACTGATGACTTAAACCTTTCATATGAATCTCTCCCAGATAGCACAAATGAAGAGGATATAGAACAAGCTTGTGAACGCTCTCCTATGGCCAGCGAAAGTGATTACCAAAACGAATCACTAGAAGTGGAATCTGATGACAGGAATGATGCCGAGCAAACAATCAGAATTGAGATCGCTAGTGCTAAGCGACGTTTAAAAGCACTTCAGTCAGTCAAAGGTTCGGTGGCACCGCCTGTATTTGACTTCAAACCACATACTACGGAAGCCGAAACAAAGCTTACCAAAGCAGACCCAATTCTAGCTGAACAGGCAATAGAATGTCAGCGGTTAGGGACCGATGACTGGAAAAATATTCGATATTGCGATGTCCAAAAACAATTTCAAGCCTCTCCTGTATTCACGGCGCTAAAAGTTAACAATCAGTTAGCTGGGGTCACTCCAAATTGGACTTCCGTAGCGGTATTACAAAGATTTGACCTTACTCTGGCGGCTATAACAAATGGCCTCTTACAACAAAGAAAAATATTTGAAGAGCTTTGCGAAACATTACCGTATGAGTTTAAACAGAAGGTGGGTCAAGAGTTCCTAGCCACAAACTCTAAATTCCGTAAGCTTTCGGACAACCTCCTACAATATGTCTGTGGTAGAAGAGCAGAGACTATCCAACAGAGACGGGACACATACAAAGTAAAGAACAAAGTCCTTCAAGAAATCATTCATAATATTCCACCCTCGGGTTCTAACTTATTCAAAGAACCTGACTTGTCCCAGGCGGTAAAAGATCAGGGGGGAATACACAAGTTCTTTCCGTTTAAGAAATCATACCCACAGGCGACAAAGCCCTTCCAAAAATACAGCTATAAAGAAAGAAAGAGTAGTTTTAAAAGAGAACCTACCAAACACCAAATCAATAAAACCCACAACTCCACCTACAATGGCAATGGGAACAGGAAAGGTCAAACTCCCAACAATAAGGGAGATAAAAATGTCAGAGGACAAAACAAATGGAAAGGGTTTAAAAGATCATGACTTCAAGGCAGGCCAGTTATCGTTCCATCAAAAGAAATGGGAAGAAATAGGAGCACCAACAACTATAAAAAAGTTTTTGTCGGGATACAGAATACCATTCCGAGAAAAACCACCCATAGTGGATTTATTACATCATCACAAATTTTTCGAAACTCCTCGTTCCCAACTAATGAAGAACGAAATAAAAATCATGCTGAGCAATGGTGCAATTCGTCCCAGCAGCCACAACACGGGGTTTCTTTCAACTCTGTTTCTCAGAAGAAAATCGGATGGAACAAACAGGCCAATATTCAATTTAAAAAGACTCAACCTGTATGTACATGCTCCTCAATTCAGACTTTTAAATCATTACCGCATACCGCTAGTCCTCAACCCAAACGATTACATGACGAAAATAGATATTTCACAAGCCTACTATCACGTACCGATAGCCTCAACGCACCGCAGGTTCCTGTCTCTAGCCTACGAGGGAAAAGTTTTCGAAATGACCTGCCTTCCATTTGGTCTAGCGAGTGCTCCTTTTGCTTTTTCAAAAATCACAAACTGGCTAGCTCACTGGTTCCGGCAAACAATCGGCATAAAAATAGTAGTGTACCTGGACGATTTTCTAATTGTTCATCAAAACCCGAATGTTTTGAAAGAGCAGGTACAATTGGTAGCGGAGAAACTAGAAGAGTTGGGATGGTCAATAAACAGGAAAAAGTCACTCGCAGAACCCGCTCAGTGTCTAGAATACTTAGGCATAATTTGGAATACTCAGGAAAACCAGAAAATGCTCTCAAGTGCAAAAATCAATCAGATGTCTGATAGATGTCTTATCTATTCATACGTTCCTGCAGAAAAAGCAATGGAGCTGGCAAGACGCAAAGATGTTACTAGGCAAATTAAACTTTGCTTCATTTGTGATCCCCTTAGGGAGACTGCATTGCCGCTTGTTACAAATAGAATCCAACAGGCTACGAAAATCATTACGCCACAAACGATGTCCGATGTCAGGCATAGCACTCACAGAATTAGAATGGTGGATGGAAAACATAGAAAAAACAACCCCAATCCATCAACCCAATCCATCAATGTTCATCACCACAGATGCGGCAGATGCAGGGTGGGGTGCAATAGCAAACAGCCAAAAACTGTGGGGGCCGTGGACGAAACAACAACGGAGGTGGCATTGCAACCAAAAAGAGCTCCGGGCAGTCTTCGAGACTCTTCAGCGCCTAGGCCCAGCATTGAAAAACAGAACCACAATATGGCAAACAGACAATCGGACAGCAGCCGCTTACATAACAAAGCAAGGAGGCACAAAGTCAAAGAGACTTCTGAAAACTACCACGAAAATCCTGCACCTATGCGATCAGCTAAACTGCAACCTGTTGGCCCGTTACATTCCCGGATCATACAACGACTTAGCAGACAGCCTCTCCAGGACGAAAAATATTCCAGAATGGCACTTAAAGCCTTCAATTACAAAAGAGATCTTTTACCGTTTAGGCAGCCCAGAAATAGACCTGTTCGCTTCGAGGCGGTCAGCAGTAGTACCGAAATACATAAGCGAAGACTCACTCGACATGGGGAGTCAATACACAGACGCCTTCAGCCAAACATGGCACTACGGTCTAGGGTGGGCGTTTCCACCACCAGCTCTTATACCAAGAGTCCTTCATCATCTGGAATCGTCGACGGGAGTCTATCTCCTAGTTACTCCGGAGTGGCACAAAGCATTCTGGACACCAGAAATAAAGAAGAGAGCAATTCGACCACCGTGGAAGATCCCGGACCTGCATCACCACTTGGTGGACCTGCAAACGAACTTACCACCACCAGGAATAACCAGCCTCAATTTGCAGGTTTGGACAGTACAGGCTGGGCCAATGAAATTTCCAACTGGGATAAGTATCAAGTAGATTTACTACAAAGCTCTTGGAGAAAATCGACTTTAAAAACTTACCGACCTGCATGGCGGAGATGGTGTAGATGGACCACTGAAAATAATGTACTGAGTCATGACCCCCAACCATCTGAACTAGCGCGATTCTTATGCTATCTTTATGAAGTCGAAAAACTGTCTCCTAGAACTGTACTACTTCACAAATCCGTGGTCGCAACATTTTCAAACCCGGACAAGAGCTCAGTCTTAAGCTCGCACCCAATCGTATCTCATACTATGAAAGGTATTCTCTCAAACAAACCTAAAGACAAAAAACCCCTAACATGGAAAGTAGATGACTTGTTACGTTTCCTCGAAACTTATAAGTTCGATAGCAATAGTTTATTTGCAGTGTCTCGACACACTTGTGTATTACTCCTGTTGGCATCGGGTCGGAGAGTCCATGACTTGACTCTACTTAGCATAAGCCCAGAAAATTTAGAAGAAAATGAAGATAGGCTCATATTTTGGCCAAAGTATGGATCTAAAACAGACAGCGCCTCATATAGGCAATCTGGTTGGTGTCTCAAGAATCACCCTAATTCTAGACTAAATATTATTTACTGGATTAAACAATTGATCTCATTATCGCAAGGGCGTCGAGAAACAAAACAGTTAAAAAGCTTATTTGTTACAACGCGTGGGGCAGTGAAGGAGGCCTCGCGTGCAATTATCGCTGGCTGGATAAAGTCACTGTTCAAGGAAGCAAATATTACAGCGCCAGCGGGAAGCATCAGAGCTAGTGTAGCTACAGATAACTGGACACAGAGAAACCTAGACATTGACGAGGTTTTAAGGAGAGGCAATTGGAAGTCTAAACATACATTTTTCAATCATTACTTCCGAGAGCTACAGCCTAGTAGAACCTCAAGTAACATACATCTCAGTAACTGTTTTTCCCCAGCCGATTGATCTAGAAGACAACTACAACCACACAATCTTTGTGGATTATTAATATTACCTACTATGTGAGACTGATTAAAATTAAATCATAGTGTACAGATACCCTAGAGTCAACCTGATATGAAAATAGGTACATAATGCTACTGGATACTTATAAGTTGTCCACGCAACCGATCTCTGTTATTTATACTTTGTGTAGATTTTGATTAAACGAATAAATACTGTGGTATTAATAAATTTGTGTTTTGACGATATATACACATTTCTTCACGCTTAGATATACACAGAATCACAGTACGCTTTTCGCCGCGCCGGCAGAAGTTAAACACGTCTCATCTGTGGTTCAAGCGAAGGCACGAACACCTAAATAGAACCGTTTTTCCCTCGAAGGGTAAAAAACGGATATTTAGGTTTCTGCCGAAGCTTGAACCACACCTGAAGGCCTTGCCGGCTCAGGATTAAGGTACTGAAGAATGAAACAGCCAGGCGCGGCGTCAGTCGATTATAGTTCCACTTCTACGCGTCAGATGGCGCTATACGCCGCAAATAATGAACAAAATGAACTGAGTTACAAGGTGTTATCTCATCTGTGGTTCAAGCTTCGGCAGAAACCTAAATATCCGTTTTTTACCCTTCGAGGGAAAAACGGTTCTATATATATCATAATATTAATAGTAACAATATGGTTGTGGTATGGTGGTGAAACAAGTTTTCAACCGCGGATAAAAAGTATTTTCATTATTTACTCATCCAACGGGAAAATTTCACTTTTCCGGGATAAAATGTAGCCTATATGTTAATCTAGTGTATAAGCTATCTCGGTACCGAATTTCATTTAAATCCATTCAGCCGTAAGAGCGTGAAGGAGTAACAAACTTTCGCCTTTATAATATTAGTGAGATGTGATATTTGTTTAGAATGGACTACCTACATAATATTTCTTTTGCATACACATTTCTAATACTACCGAAATCAACATTGGATAAAGCTGAAACAATGCGTAAAATTGCGATGTAGAAGCAATGTACTCGTAGTGTCGTCGCTTTTTCAACATTATTTTTTAATATTGACTGGCCCGAATTCGACTGGCCCGTTAGCTCAGTTGGTAGTAGCCCTGCCTCCTGAACTGCAGGTCGTGGGTTCGATTCCCGCCCAGGACAAACATTTGTGTGATGAACATCGATGTTTGTTCTGTGTCTGGGTGTTATATTATATTTTATGTATGTATTTACAAACAAAAAGTATCTAAGTATTGTATCAGTTATCTGGTTCCCATAGTACTGGCTTTGCTTAGTTTGGGGCTAGATGGCGCTGTGTGAAATGTCCACACATATTTATTTATTATTTATTAATATAGCTCTTCTTAAATTTATTTACATTTTTCACCAGCTTGCCTCCGTAAGGACTCCCTAATTTCAGCAGTTACTTTAAATTTAGGTCCATGACCGGGGACAATCCAGTCAACCACATCCGCTACTTTGGACCTGTTTTTTATCTGCTGCACTGGATCCTCACTGCCTGCTTCCATCCAGATATCAGAATTATCAATGTCTTCAAACTTTTCAAACAAGTCACCTGATAAATTAAAAGAAAATTGAAAATACTAATTATAGTATGTATAAAGAATAACATGTTTCAATGAAGACCAGACATCGCTATTTCTGTCATAGTCCCACTGCATCTTAGCAGAGGTGGATATGGGAAAACAAATATGAAAATTACCTGTTATGGCAACTATAACTGCATCTTTACATGTAACAACCACAGTTATGTCTGAGAGTGTGTGCCCTGGAGTTGGAATGACTTTAACACTGTTGTTTATAGCATATTCTTCACCTGCAAATTGTAATCATTCTTCCTGAGTATGAACTTGATAATGTATATAGTTTTAGAATTTAAACCATTAATACGGAAACATGGCTTTGAAAAATGATAAAAATTTGTAATAGACTGACAATGTCAATAATCTATCTAAACACCATAGAGAACAGTTTAAAACAAGAAGGCTTATTTACCACAATAGTATAAGAGTTGATTGCACATTTATGTTGCCTTAAATTTACCCAATAAAAGTTTATGATAGCCAGTACCTAGAAAAAAAGATTATTATTATTTAAACAAAAATACCATAAGAGAATTGTACAGAAAATCAAACAATAATGATTTATTAACTTGATTCTTGTAAATGTATACCTTTATCAAATGGGTGTATAAAATATGTGTCTTGAAATGAAATGCTAAATCCAACAATGTGTTTAGCTTTTAAAAACAGGTTGTTATTTCCAATATGATCAGAATGTCCATGAGTTGATATGACATAATCTATTTCTTCAGGTTTCACTTTATAGTTTGCAAGAGCTGAAACATAAAAAAAAAATTAATTAATAAGGGGAAGTTTCAAGTTTGGGATTTTATAGGAAGTAGTGCATGAGTAAATACGTGCCGGATATAATCTTTTCAGAATCCCACGGAGTCATTGTATCTACTATAATATTATGTTCGCCTTCTATAAGGACACAGCTACAGTTGGCACTCATTTGGTTAAAATTTGTCTCAGTAGAATACCCTTCAAACAAAACTCTAATTTCACTCTTCATGTTTTATTTACAAAACGTAGGTAAAGGTTGTTGATGTGTTGACTGTCAAAATCAGCTGGATGTGACAGAGACTTGACAATCAGCTGATATTTCACACTGACATTACTATATGCGTTAAAAAATTATATAGTAAAACGAGTTTTAAACAAACTTTAACAAATACATAATGATTTTTAAATATCGTGTTTTGATATGCATATTGTTTCCTTATTTGCCATTTTTAAATTGATGAGTATTTTAGTTGTAGAAATGCTTATTCAATAATAATTTTGGTAAATTCAGCTACATAATTCGTTCCAAAAAATGTATTTGTCATTTATCTAGATTTTATCCCTGTCTCTCTCGTCAGCTGTCTTCGCCGGTTATTTTTAGGTTAATATTCTAAAATAAATTGAAGAAAGCTGCGGCGGTTAAACTACGTGGGTTATTTTAATATTTCAACGTGCGCGAGACATTTCTCTATCTCTATTCATGAAAATTGCGCATTTGGAATCTTGTATGCCACTTGCCATAATATATGCAGGTTCATTGTAACATCATTGTTTACCCAGGGTTATGAAACAATAAAGTGGAATTTCTGTCGCCTATCGAGCGCCAGATTGGAGTAAACCATGTCAGGCGACGTTCAACCAAGGAAGCGTAAAGATAAAAAGAAAAAGAAAGGTATGTAGTCATAAATTATGCCTATTATTCTGTCCTAACCAGTAATGAATTTATAAATCGTGTTCACAGTGCTTTTTGATTCTATTACAGATGATCTTGGCATTGAAGAGCCTCGTGGCACGGCCGCGGCATTGGGAGAAGGCGATATCTTCATGCACTCCCAACATGAGCATGGGACAGGGGGTCACTGGTGTGCTAAAGTCATATTTTTCTCATTGTTAGCAGTACTTGTGACTCTTATTGGACTGATTATATTGGAGAACAGAGGTTTATCGGAATGTGAGTATTGTGCGTAAGATGAAACTACTTGCACAACCTGTTTAAAAATCACAATGGTGCACGAACCCATGCTAATTTTCCTTTTTTTTTAGCTTACATCGTTTCCAACTGATTTTGGTGCTTTGGTGTAGTGTATGATTGAGGGATCAAATTGTGATTCACTTACGAGTTGTTATTTTCCCAATAACCAACAATAAGCAACTTAATTTATTGAATACTTTTTTTATATTACTGAAGGGTTAAATGTAGCAAATCATGTAACTTCATTTTCTTGGTTTTGACCTTTTAAAATCTTAAATAGGCTAAAATGTGACCATCAGTTAGATTGAATGGATTAATTGATTAGTCAACAATCATAACTATTTACGAAAATTCTATGACTAAACTATTTTCATCAATCTTCATTTTTAATTCTAGTTTTGTGATATAGATTTTTGAGGTCCATATTAGAGATCTACACTCAGTTGCGAGATTACATTCACAAAATAATCAAATTGTAAATGAAATCTCCACTTGAGCATCAATCATCAACTGACCACAGTTCTGTCATACAAGCCAAATTTTAATTGTAGCAAATCATGTAACTTCATTTTCTTGGTTTTGACCTTTTAAAATCTTAAATAGGCTAAAATGTGACCATCAGTTAGATTGAATTGATTAATTGATTAGTCAACAATCATAACTATTTACGAAAATTCTATGACTAAACTATTTTCATCAATCTTCATTTTTAATTCTAGTTTTGTGATATAGATTTTTGAGGTCCATATTAGAGATCTACACTCAGTTGCGAGATTACATTCACAAAATAATCAAATTGTAAATGAAATCTCCACTTGAGCATCAATCATCAACTGACCACAGTTCTGTCATACAAGCCAAATTTTAATTGTAGCAAATCATGTAACTTCATTTTCTTGGTTTTGACCTTTTAAAATCTTAAATAGGCTAAAATGTGACCATCAGTTAGATTGAATTGATTAATTGATTAGTCAACAATCATAACTATTTACGAAAATTCTATGACTAAACTATTTTCATCAATCTTCATTTTTAATTCTAGTTTTGTGATATAGATTTTTGAGGTCCATATTAGAGATCTACACTCAGTTGCGAGATTACATTCACAAAATAATCAAATTGTAAATGAAATCTCCACTTGAGCATCAATCATCAACTGACCACAGTTCTGTCATACAAGCCAAATTTTTTTAAACCTGTTGTTAATTTCATAGTGGAAGCAAACTCGGTTGAGTCAAGGTACTCCGGTGTCCTGGAAGGTTGGCTGGAGGATGGTCATGATGGGGACCACCATGATGAACATACATTAGAACTAAATCACCATGTGAGTATAAGTATAAAAACTAACTTTTTATAAAATAGTCTATATCAATATTATAGTATCATTTATTTAAACATTTTATATGATTGATGCCAAAGAGATAAGATTGACATTCCCTAATTTTTTTTTTCTGCTCCTCATTATTTGCAAATACTTATTTTGTTTGCTTTATCCATCAATCAATCAAAACTTTAATATTAACTGCTAGTTTATTTAGTAGAAAGCTCTTGTAATTCTGTAGATGTCCAATAATTAATTTAGGTTATTGACCCAACGCCACTGAACTGGTTAAATAATTTGTCAATTTCATACAAAAATATTATTATATGTATGATCGGGTTTCACTTATAACTCGAGAATAGCCAGAACTATTTTCATGGTTTTTAATGTGTATTTGTCTTCAACCCGAATAGCAAGATAACTATTAAAAAAATGGAAAATCAACTAAAAAATAATTTTTCTATACAAAATAGTCATGAGCTTCGTTAATGTTAAACATTTAATATGCATCCCATCAATATGGTCAGCTTTTTTTTTCATTGAATGCTAGGCGGTATGCACTTCGCGGGGTCAGCTAAAATATGAATTTTAAAAAATTCGATAACATTTTGATGAATTATTAAATAACAATTTAGGATCATTTCAAGTTTACACTACATAGTGAAAATGAATCTATTAGAAATAAAAGAGTACTTAAAGTACTCTAAGAAAACTTTTGAAATGTGTAATATAGGATGATCAGGAAGATGATGATGATCATGGCAGTGAGTTAGACCATGATGATGAAGAAGATGAAGAGCACGAGCATGATGACGATGAAGAAGATGAATCCCACGACGATGATGAAAATGAAAACCACGAAGATGATGATGATGACGAAGATGATGATGAAAATAATGAGCAGGAAGATGTAGATCAAGAAGAAAACGCTGATGAAGATTCTCGAGAAGTCAATGATGTCAATGACGAAAATGAAAACAGTGACCAGCAGGACTTGGACACAGCTGAAGATGAGGTGTGAATCCTTAAATACAATTATTAAGTTGTGAAACTTCATGATTGATAGGTAGTTGTTAATCTGTGTTATTTCAACAGGATGAGGTTGAAGAACGCAATTACAGGAGGTATTATCAAAGCAGTAAAGCTCAAGCAAACGATGATGACGATGAAGATGATGATGGTAGCGACGACGTACAAAAAGTGGATGATAATGATGATAACGATGAAAGTGCACAGGGTGATGACGATGATGAAGATAATGAACCAGGCAATGATGATAGTCAAGAAAATGATGATGGTGAACAAGACCAATTAGACACCAACGAAGATGATGATGAGAACAGTGATGAAATTGATGAACATAATGAGGTGCACAGAAAAAAGCGTGCTGCTTTTGTTACAATACATTTTTTAACTACAAATTGCATTCACATGATTGGCACTAACAGAAATCTAAAGCTTTTCTAAATTATTTTTCTGAGTGAACTGTGTTTCAATTTGAAATGAGACCCAAAACCTTGTGGGATTGTTTTTCTGTACTTACTTTTTTGTTTTAGGTATGTGTTGTGCATAAGTTAGCTGTTTTTATAACTTGGCTTACCGTGAATGTTTGTGGATTGAATAACATTTTTAAATCAGCTATGTGATGCGATCTGATACATGTGTAGAATACAAATGACTTTGAAGCCTTTTGAACTTTGGTGACACAGTAATTTTTATGCTTGCAAATGATGTTTTTATGCCCATCTTTTCATTAATTTTAAAAATTGTACAATTAGTGACTAGGCTAACAGAACATAATAATAGTATTAGTAGCTATGCTCTAATCATTGTCTCAGTGGAAACTGTTGTAGTAGTGATATTATTCGATTTTTATAACAACGATACGAACGATTTTATAACAATGATTTTTACTAGGTAGTACTTTTCAAGTTCGTCTAGGTAGGTACCACCGCTTTGTCAGATGTTTTGCCGCCAAGCAGCAGTGTGTAAGCACTACTGTGTTCCGGTTTGAAGGGCATTGTAGCTAGTGAAATTACTGTGCAATTGAGACTTTATGATCTGATCGAGTCTAGTAATCTTATTACCAGACTGTGCTGATGTCTCCGGATGATGTGCGCAGTGCAGTGTTACGCGAAACTATGGTTTAGAGTTCTGTCTCTATGGGTGGATATAATTGACACAGAACAGTGTCACCACACTGTTCTGTTATAGGTGTCCGTGTTGCTTAACATCAGGTGAACGACAAGCTCGTCACATCTTTAAAAACAAAAAAAGTTATCGCGTCTCTTTCTAACAATAGTTTACTTTCACTGCTTCTGAAATATCGCTGGTCGCTATCAAACCAAAAATATCTGCACAAAAGTTGAGTGCCTAACATAAATTATGTAAAGATAGAAATTTACATTCGTAGTTCCGGAAAATTTTATAACACAAGTATAGAAGTGTACCTATTTGGTCTTCGAAACACAAGAAAGGATATAAAACTGGTAATAATTTGCGTTTTGATTTAGGACGAAGAACACGATGACCATGTTGAAGAAGATCCCGACGTGGAAGTTGAACATATCGAGCAGGAAGTGTTTGACGACGACGTTTCAAACGAAGCACCGGCGTCGGACCCTGAAGACAAGAGCGAAGGTAAAATGTTACTTAAATAATAATCTCTTATAAAACTTGGGTAATTGTTTGGAAAAGTTCTTGGAAAGCTACTTGCAGTGCTAACTTACCACTTCGGAATTATTATTTCTCCCTCACTTCTGAATTGTTATATTTGTTTTTCTCACAGAATCCCAACTGACAGAATTGAAACGATCGAATGCACCATGCAATAAAATCTTCCATCAACCCAAATTGTTGATTCAGCTATGTAGATGTCTTCAATCAACACTTATTCTATTTTGGCTCTACTTGGCTGTTATTTGAATATTGTAATTAAAACTATTGAACACCCTACCGTACCGGTTTGCCGATTGTAAAGTATATTATATTAAAAGGTTTAAAATTAGTATAAAGCGACGTCGGGATATGGTTCAGGGAATCTTATTAGTAGAAGAATAAACTATTTTTTATTGCGAGGTGGAGTATTTAATTTTCAGAGAACAAAATCAATGACAATTCTTCAGTTACAATTTAAAAATAAATTTATTTAAAAAATATTACAAAGATTATAATACAAAGAGGCGCGGCGCCAAGAATTACTACAAAAAATTTCGACAATAGGATGTAGATGAAGAAAATGTGCCAAATGAAGTTGATTTACTATGTTATATCAGTATTCCTTTTTAAATGTGTTTGTTATTTAATCCGTGTAGGAGATATCTTCAATGGTGGCAACCGGAACGCGATGCCAGGGGGCTTTTATCATCACATGGACAAACATTTTGAAGTGCCTAATTTGTTTCTGTTTTATGTTACAGAGGCTTCAAACGAGTTTAATCCCGTGGATGAAGAAGACGAGGATGAGGTCGAATTCTTGGAGGCGGATGACTTGGAAGATTTGCCTGAAGAGCTGCCGATACCTGTATCTAAGGGAAAGCCGTTAGCTGAGGTGAGCGTTACTGTAGTATGTTTTGAGACTACCATTTGTCCGGTTCTAGCCAACTACCGAGTGTTCAACTCCGAAATGAGTTTTAATTTCACTATAGATGTTTTTAATTACATAACACGACAAACAAACTTGACGTTCCACCTGATGATAGTAATAAACGCACAACGATCACATTCACAGATCCCGGACTATGATTTCGGGACCAAGGAATTACGAGGACCATGGTCCCACAACACTCAGACACAGAACAAGTATTTGCGCTTTTTTCTGTGTGTGTGTGTCGCGGGATCGAACCCACCGCCTCCGGGTCAACCACTACACATGAGATAGGGCAATTTGCTTGATTTAAAAATATCTCAACTAAATATTGAGAGAATTACATACATGTTTAATCCCGTAAACTAAATTAAGCGCTTGGTATATAGTGGTCGGGTTTACCCCTGTACTCGTAACCCTTAAGTTCGATTTGCTACTATTTTAAACCTTTCAAATAAAAGATTTCAATACTACCAGGTGGAAGAAATGACCTCAACCGAACGGCCTCAAGACACCCTCGCCGATGAGGAAGAGTATGAGCGCCAACAGGAAGCCCTTCGGAAAGAAAAAGAGCAAACTTCACAAAGCAGTAAGTGATGTCTTTACTAACTCAATGTTTGGTCTCTAACCATGATTGCTGCATGCGCTTTTGTATTTTTTTAATAATAATAATAATTTAAGTTTGGCATTAAAATTGTTATGAGCAGAAATAAAGCTTGCCTAAAATGGTTGAATGGTTAAAGGTAGTTTAAATCTTTGGCGCCAATTTTAGATATTATCGGTTTAAAAAACTTTTTAGACTATTATTGGTTTGAAGTTAAACCTAATTTACAGTATAACTTATATGCTCAACTATTGGTTGATTGCTTTTAGAATTAAGTAGAGATTAATTTTTATTTATTCATTTATTATAAGAGATCAAAATATATATAAATTACCATACAAATTTTTAACTAATTTAAATAAAAATATTGATAATATTATCTGCATAAACATTTGCAATTAGCTCTCTTTCTCTCCTTCTCTTCCTCTCCCCCCACTCCCCCTTCTTCCCCTACTCTCTCGCAGATATTATAATAACTCCTAATAAATATCTAACTACCTAATTTTATTTTATTTTGGCTCTTTGTAGGATAAGTTCAAGGCTACTTGTGTTTAAACTAGCACCATTTCATTAAATTATATTATTCATTTTACAAATAAATGTTGAAGCAAGACTTTGTTATATCAATATGCTCGCATTTTTCGTTGCCATTGTGTCGTCGTGTGAAATTGTTTGGCGCACCTCTATAAGTGTAAATTTATGTTATATGTACGTACGCGTTTAGTTTAAAAACTTAATAAAATTTTATTTGCTTTCTTGTTTTTTTATTGTTTGAAAGAGTAGGGACCAATTTTATTATTGAACGAGCTTCTGCCCGCAGCTTCGCCCGCGGCGTGGCCTATGAGAAAATAATTCAACCACCCATTTCACCCTCTTAAGAGTGGAATTTCGAAAAATCCTTTCTTAGCGGATGCCTACGTCATAACATCTACCTGCATGCAAAATTTCAGCCCGATCCGTCCAGTGGTTTGGGCTGTGCGTTGATAGATCACTATGTCAGTCAGTTGATCAGTCAGTCACCTTTGAGTTATATATATTTAGATTATATTCTGTACTGATGGGTCTCTATGTATGTTGATACATGCAATTTAATAGTGAATATTTGTAAAATGTTTGGATTGTTAATAAAATTTGCAATTTATTTGTAAGCTAGTGGACGTATTTACACGTTAACACAACTAATAAAGACACTTACCGTGCTTTTTTTCAACACAATTTTTATTTTTTTCTATATCAATACATGAAAGTCATACACAAAACACCTACTTAATCTATTTTTTTTAGTCGTGTGCTATAAGCAAGCCATTCGCCAGCCTCTTGCCATTACGTAGTATAAAAGATATTGGTATAACGCGCGCTATTGGGAAAGCAGTTCTGATGAAAGCCACAGAATAAAGTTTTCTCGCTTAGATCAGCATTAGAAATATCAGCTATATGAAAATTTGAATGAGTGAACGTATGTGTGTGTTGCAGTGTGGCTGAAGTTGGTGGTGGGTGGGGCGCTGCTGGTGGCCACGCAAGCAGTTCTCCGCCGCGCCACGGCACCGCGTGGTGCGTACCATTCTGTACCTTTATTGATATTCAGTTCATATTCGTATAAAGAAACACTTAAAACAAGTGAGCAAGCCAAGTTAATGAACTATTTATGAAACAGCCAAAGGATAATAAATCTTCTAAAGATTTGCCTAAGCCACACGCGCAGATAGTTACTCTACAAATGTTTTTGGGTGAAATACGAGACATTATGTATCTTTTTTATCTAATCAGTGCTTTCTTTTAGCGCCGTTTATCACATCACAAACACATACTTTTTATCGTCACTTGCTACATTGAATGAACTTTGCTCAATGGGATGAGAGATCAATGCCCTCATTTGATAATAAAATAAACAAAATCATACATAAAAATTGCATATCAGCGTACTTTTGTAAGCCGCTACTTACACCAAACTGCACAAAACAGCATTAACTTGAATCTTTTACTACGTACTTAGTAAATACCAAGTCCAATATATCAGTAGCTGCACAAGATAAAAAGTATATAAGTATCTCATATTTGCACATGAAATATCATTAAAGTCCGTTCGGCTCTCTCTGTACTAAAATTCAATAGAAATACATACATGTAATAGGTACCTGGTACCTACATTCATAAACATTTTTTATTTCAAGTTGGACTAATAAAATAAGTAATTTGTACTGAGCCAAACCTCAGCGAGGTTTTCTAGACAAATCCCCAATGTAAACTTCATCACGAAATTAATCAACCAATAATAATGATGCAAGAAAGTAATTCCATGTGAATCAATAACAGAAAGTATCGACGATGTGGATACAACCAGGGAAGAAACGCCTCTGTCCGATCGAAGGATGACTCTTATATCCGAACCAGTGCCGCCACCACCTGGTGAGAAAATTTTTTATAACGCTATTATATTCGCTTGTATAGCAATAGTCATTAATGTGGAATCGTTGGATAGAATATATAGAATGTTCTCGATTAGAAACAACTAAGTACTCGGGAATTACGAGTACTGTGACCGGTACATCATAGTATTATTCCCTCTGTATTTTTAACTTTGACCCCCAAATATTAATTAATATATTACTTTAGTTAAGTTTTGTATGAAAAGCAAGGTCTATATATTGTTTTTACTATTCATTAGCTGACCCGTACGGGTTCCCTTTTTTTTCTTTAAAAAGAAATTATTCTAATCAATCACTAAGGAGCAGCAATTGATTTTTATACAAAAGAAATATTTATTTAGAGGGCCTCAAAAAACATGTTTGTTGGCACAAAGGTTATCATTTAACGCTCACTGCGAGACCAAACTATTTCATATATCACCGTTAATAAAATACCAAACGTACTTGGTATTTTTATTAAAAGACCTGTTGGCATCCTATTCCGCATTGTATTTTAAAATATAGTATTCCATATTATACATGTTTAGCACTCTATTATACATGTCAATAAATACAAATGACAAACCCATTTGAATACTCTAGTGACACCAAAACCACAAGAGATAACACGGCCGATAATACAAAAAGAGGTAGTAAAACAAGCGCCCGTGCAATCTGCTCCGCCACCACCAGAAGAAGTTGACGATGAGGTAGAAGAAGAAGAAGAAGAAGATCATTTTATTACTGAGGTAAGAGCGATGAATTCGTCTTTGAAGTACAACAAGCTTAAAAAAATCTAGTAAACTAGAAATTAATTTCAAATGGTATAAAACACGTAGTAGTAAAACACAAATCTGGGAACTTATTAAAATACAAAACAAACTTAATGTTATTTTCATCTGATCAACACCTCAGAAACCCGTAGCTGCCAAAAAAGAGTTAGACAAAGAGCTATACAGCGATGAAGAAGAGGATGAAGACGAAGAAGAACAAGAAGGTGTTGTTGAAGAAAGAAAAGAAGCCCCGACAGTCTCAAAACCTACTGCACCAATCAAAGAACTTCCAAAGCCAGCTCCAGTCAAAGAAACACCTAAATTAATAGAAAAAAAGGAACCTTCGAAACCAGCGGAAAAGGAACCAACCCCCGAAGACGATGATGACGTCGAAATTATAGAAGACGAAGAACTTGGAGAAGAGTTGGAAGAAGAAGAAGAAGATATATCAGACGTTGATGACGCAGAGCTGCTCAACCGTTTGGAGGCTAAATACGGACGCTTACCAGAACCGGAAAGACCCGGCGGAAAGAGTAAACGAGATGGATGTCGTGTGATCCTTACTCCCGATTGGTTGCCTGCGCTTGCTTATAACAAACTAATGGCTTGACTAACACGAGTGAGTGGAGTTTATCTAATTAATGTAAAGATTTAAAGTGATTTTTTTTCAGCATTGTAATTCTCTCTTTTTATGTTGAATCACGCTGATGCATGTTTTATTAGTATTTTTTCAACGAAATATGGACTAAGAGCTTCGTAATATACGGTTTTTTTTAACTTCAAATTTGTATAGCATTGGACCACCCTCTCACCTGATGGGAAGTAACGATGCGATCGATGGTGTAGCATGCTAGCCAAGTAAATACCTATTCACTCTTCTCTTGAACACACCTGGGTCATATTTTGCGGGAAACAGACGCTGGCAGGGCATTCTATTCTTTAGCCGTTCTAAATGAGGTAACAGTCTTAATTGAAGATTATCGATATTCTGATAACTCTGACAAAAGAGTCTTTCGCCCTATTAAGAAGATCAAGATGGATGAGACAATAATGATTCAACATCTTGTGACAACATTTTATTGCTATATGACATCATCTTACAAAAAGCTATTGAAAAGTGGATTTTATAAATGTAAACATTGTCAATTATTGTTCTAGCAAAAACAAATGATGACAGCGAAAATTTAATCAATTTAAAAACGACATTAGCTGTCATTACTGTACAGTATAAACCTGTTAATATTATTGTATCCGTTTATCTGTTAAAATGTATAAAAATTTTCAGAGGATGGCGGTAACAGCATAGATGACGAGTGGCCAGGCGAGCCCAGTGATGCTTACTGGCGTAACGAATTGGATCAAGCTGAGCGAGACCTTCGCCAGGTACTGATTCTATTTATTTTACTGTATTCACATTATAAAAACCAATTCATGGCCTACAGGCTAGCTATCTGATCCTATGGTAGCTTAGTTTAATATGGTAAGAGTAATCTAAGATGTAGGTTATGTTAAGCAAAGAGGCCAATTAATATTAGTAATAATATTTGGTTGTTCAGTCAGTTGGTGTATTTTGCATAATATGGATATTATGATGATGTTATTTAACTTTTTTTTTTACTCTTGTAATGGCTTAAGTTTATTACAGAGCATGCAATCTTGTTTCATAAATCATGTACCATTTTGACTTTGCTTGGCTGAACTTTTTCCATGCATGGTTTCCTTCTTGTCAAGATCTCCACAAAATACACCAACACAATTCTGACACAATAGCATTAACTATATTATATTGTATTTTTATCCTCAATACTCGACCAATTTCAATTGCAGGATTGGCTCGACTAACTGTTTTTGCATCTTTCCCCTTATCATATACTTTGCTCGTTGTGCCATTTCCCTTTAAGACTCTTCGGTGATATTATCGGACCTCGTCCCGCGCCCGCACCCCGCTCGGGCCGACTCTGATATGTCTCCGACGACTCAATCCCTGTAGAATAGAAATTTCGATATACTCGTGTTAGGGTCGTAGTCAGATACAACTTTAAGACTGATACAATTTGGGACTAACAGAGTCTGCGCTGGCTACGATTCTGGCTAAATATTTGTGTTTGTTGCGTGTGTGTGAGTGTGTTGTGTACTAACTTGCGGAGGGCGAGTGGACGAGAGCGGTGGAGCGAGCGAGCGCGGACAAACTCCGTCCGAGCGCTCGAGCGCGGTACATCATCGCTCGGGCGCACGATTTGGCGGCTGAGGCGAAACGGGACAACAACCTGCTCACCAAAGCTATAGCATCCTACCTCGAGCTGCTCAAGATGAATGAACGGCTCTCAGATGCCAAGCTGATTGAAGTCACGGATCGGACGCTCGACCGGATTAAGTTTAGAGGTGAGCTTTTCGATTATTTTTTTTCTTATCCCATTTCACAGTTACGAGACTCGACAAATAGAGTATTTTTTTTACAGCACCGGAGTAGGAATTTAAAGGAGTTCAACAAAATTGTCAACCTCTGCCTTGCAGCTATATTATTCCATTGTTTTTGAAGTAAAACTTCTTTACGCACGCTTGACTTGGGGAGTAAGCTGGTGAACGTGTAATGAGGCGAACAGAAGTTGATAGTTTTGTCGGTTCACGTAGATCTCCATTGTCAATATAACAAAGTTAAAAATTACTTCAAATTTGTATCATTATGTTGGTATGTCGAGTAAAAAGACAATTTACAATTGTCAAGATAGCGACATTAACATTAAACAAAGCAAAAACAAATTTATAACGGCCGATAGATAGAGATAAAGAAGTTTTACGCGTTTTTTCTTATTTGATGTTTGATGGGAAATATAAACTAGTCGTATCTTTCAGGAAACTACTTAGGCGCAGAACCTGTGTATAGACTGCTGATTCGACGTTTCCCAGATGACCCAAATCATCGGAACAACTTGACCGTCTCCTTCCTTATGGCTAACAGGTATGGTATGACTATGTAGTAGATAGTAGAACAATGCAAACCAACTATATGAATTTAGCAAAATTTTATAAACGCATTCCATTTTCAGAGTTGATTTGGCAGAAGAAGTTATAAAAGAAACGTTAACGCGCTGGCCAAACGATCGAGTAGCTTTAGCACATCATGGCTTCATTCTTAAAACCCTTCACAATCGACTCGAAGAAGCTGTAGACGCGTTCACGAAGGCTTTAGAAGGCGACGCGGGGCCGGCTAATGAACCTAGATTCTACTACCACCTAGGAGACTCACTGCTATTACTCGGCCGGTTCAAAGAGGCACATGAGGTCCACAAACGCGGAGCAAAACTAGGACATTTCCTATCGCCTGCACAACGTTCGCTTTACAACGTCGACAGGCTAAAAAGCAAACCCTGGTGGGATATAGAGAAGACCCCGTACACGCGACTGGCTCGTGCTTTAGAAAATTCTTGGAAGGAGATACAGAAAGAAGGCCTAGCGGCTCAAGCGCTTTACGAGAAGGAGAAGGAAGGTTTGAAAGAGCGGGGCGAATGGTCGCAGTTGGATCTATTCGTGCAAGGTCGGGAAGTGCCGAACAGATGTTCGCGAGCGCCTGTAACGTGTAACATAGTTCGTTCGGAGGTGGCAGCGAGCGGTTGCCGCCGTGGACAGATCAAGTTTAGTTCTATGGAAGCGGGCACGCATGTTCGCCCTCATGTCGGACCCACTAACTGTCGACTTCGTATGCATTTAGGTCTTAGCAACACCAAAGATACTTTTCTTAGAGTGGATCAGGAGATAAGGTATGTACAACTCGTTCGTTACGTACTTACATCATGAGACTTAATGTAATAGATATAATTACTAGCTTTTGCCCGCGGCTCCACCCGCGTGGCCTATAGGAAACGAAGAAAATTTTTCATAGATAATTCAACTACCCATTTCGCCCTCTTAGGGGTGGACTTTTAAAAAACCCTTTCTTAGTGGATACCTATACTTTACAAAGAACACACCTTCCAAATTTCAAGTCTCTAGGACGAGTGGTTTAGGCTGTGTGTCGATATATAAGTCTGTCAGTCAGTCAGGACTTTGATTGTCATATATATAGATAAAGAGCAACAATGACTTATTAAATTGTCATTGTGTTGCAAGCATTCATTAAAAAAGCAACTCAATATCTCCTTTATGCAAAACATAAAATATTTTCGGTTTTTGTATGTTTGTGTCTTTTTTCGTCATAAGGGCAGAACCGATTTAGGTGAAGTTTCGTACACAGATTGCTTTCAAACAGAATACTTTTGATCACTAAAAAATTTAGTTCACGCCGGATAACGGGTACACTGTGGTTCGATTTTAGTGTTTCATATATTGTACGTGTTGTAACGGAAACGTTTCGCACTTCGTACTATATTAAGGTTTGAAGTCGAACCAATTGGCCAATAATGACGTCACATATCTCGTTCCAGACAATGGCAGACCGGCAAAGTGCTGGTGTTTGACGACAGCTTCGAACACGAAGTGTGGCACAACGGTACCGGCACCAGGCTCGTGCTTATAGTCGACCTGTGGCACCCAGACCTTACCCCTAACGAGAGGAGACAGCTACCTGCCATATGATAACGTACTAACAGTTTCGCTCACAGACCGCGCCACTTTCTTGTGACCTTTATAAACGCTCTATAAGCTAATTAATTGTTCTCTCGATTTTACACGTTACACTGCTCATTAACGAGAAGTTGACAGATCATTTTATACCATAGATTAGTTTATAGAGTTTATGAATCCTAAATACAGTTATTTTTAATTCATTTAAAAATTTTTACATAACTTATACCATTTACATACAGTTTGTTTACACATTTCAAAAATGTTTTACCAATAAATGTTTTGTTGCTATTTTATTTTGATGTTATTAATATTGCGTACCAATAAAATAATCATAATATGTACGTATTATTACAAAATAATAAGCCCATATTATTGCCCATCAGGCTAAAAAGTGGAAACTTTTTAAATCTATGTTTTCATGGATTAAAGTGTAATGTTTAGAAAAACACTTAAGTTGTGTCATGAAAGTTTCAGGTGATATAAAACTAACCCTATTAACTTAGGTAGTCTTGTAAACACACGTGTATTCATGCTTTCATACAATTCAAATATATATGCGCAGGATACATGTTTAAATATAGATCATCGTTGGCACCGGTTGCTAGAAAATAACAAGATCTAAAACGGTCATCACCTAAAATGTCTTGTAAGTAGACATTGTCCGAGTCAGGTGTCGAATGACAAAAAGCGCGGAACTAATGTGTAAACTAAGGAATGCGTGATCGTAGTTTTGAAGCTTTCGTCTTATTATTCTCATTAGTCGGTACTACATAAAGTTATCTTGGGATCTTGGACTCGTGCCAAATGTCTAACTACGACTTTAGCTGTCATTTGTTTTAATGGAACGCAGCAGCTGCCTGAATATCGCGCGTACTTGTATGTTTGACGTAATTCAGGATAGGTACTTAAATGCATTTAAAGGTATTTCCATGGAAATACAGTTAAACGTGGACGTAATTTTTCATATGAGCAATTAACTAATAAAGGATGTTGGTTAAAATGAAACTATTGTATGAGCTATGTAAATATGTTATTAATACGGATTTTTTGATGTCTATGCTCCGCAGTCAGTACAATAACTCATAAATATACTTCGTTTATGTAATTATAATTAGTTATAGTTGTTAGAAGAATAGGATCAGTTCCAATGTATTCAGAACTGTTCTTTGTCATCCCTGCATTTTTATCACAATAATAGTTATATTTGTATGTCTAACATTTATTATAACAAGAACTGTTTAATGTAATATCATTTTCGTTTTATCTAAGCCGAAGAATTCCTAGTTGATAGTGTTGAGTGAATTGATATCCATAAGTACATATGTGAGGATTTTGATTATTGTATAAAGTCGTTACGAAATATAAGTTCAATGCTCGACACCAAACTTGGACTTTCATTAATTCCATTTGTTGTTAGATTTAATATCAAAAAGGTCGAATCGATTTGGATGAAATGTTTCCTTAGACCTACAATACGAGATCAACCTAGTGGTCTCAATAGATGACGCTACCAACCGTGTTGGTTGTAAAAGGTGAAGGTGAATATTCATTGATACAAAATAGACTCCACAACGAGTGCAGTAATGCACATTCGAATTCTCGTAATAGGCGTTTGTAATTGAAGGGGTGAGAACAAAAAGGGTTTAACTGATTTTTTTCACAAATGACTTATGGGTATCGTTGGATCCAGCGTGTAATTATCTACAAAATTAAATTATCAAAATACCGAAATCAGGCTTAAATCTCGAGATTCTGAGTCTAAAAAAGGGTTTATCTGACACAGTAATACAGTTCGCTTAGCATACAAACATTATTATATTTATTTTATTATATTATATTTTTACAGCAATTGTATGAATTAGTACCTACTATATTTAGTATTTTAAAATAGAATTAATACATTTTCAAGCAACTGAAACTTACATAAACCTTTTCTATTACCTTATAAGCACTCTACATTAAAATGAAGCCGTTGAAGTTTAAACTCAATTTTCGCGAAACTATCAATTTGACAGTTAAACCCTTTCAATTTTGTCATGATTCCAACTTTCCAAGCGCGTCATATAAAAATTAGCATTTGTCTATGGTTTGGTTTAGGTTTATGCATGAAGTACAATCAACGGTACAAGGTTTTCGACTACTCAAATATTCTCATGAAAGCGGTTATACGAGTGTACTGAGAACAAGAAAAGACCATATTCAGTGTATCATGTATATTTGGTATAAAAATTAATTGGAAAAATTACATTCCAATGTAATCTTTAAATAAACTTAAATTACTAAAGCTCATTTGGAATTTAAAGAAAACTTAACATAATTCGATATTTTGTCATAAATAGACAAAGATACATTTAATCTATTACATACTTAGTACACATACTATACTTACATTTTACACCGATGTATAATATCGAGAGATGGGACGGATTGGTTTAATACTAAACTTGGTATTCATTTTTGTAGTGTGCTATAGATAAACTTTCATATAAAACACTACAAAACAATACCAGTTTCCAGTTATCAAATCACATACATACAGAGTTTAATTTGTATGAGTAAAGGCAATTGCACAATAACAATAAGTTTATTGTAAAAGAAATATTTGTACGAGCAGCAGAGCTGGCATAGCTGCTATAAATCATTAATTCTATAATATTTTTTTATCATTACATTTACAAAATAATGATCATCATTCATATCCTGCAATATAATAGTCAGGGAAGGCATACTAAACTTAAACATATACATATACAAAAGTATGATACAATTTAAAAACATATAAAAATTATGATCACACTCAGATCAAAAGACTTTAATATTACTTTCTTGGTCCCATATTAAATTACTAACATAATTCAATATATCTCCTACACGGAATGTAAAACAAAGATCCCTGTACTTATTCAAATAGTTTTGTTAAAGCTAAGTAACAAATTCAAACGTTAATATAACGAGAAGATACTTATTGAAATAATGATTAAGTACCTCAGTGCAAGCGTGTTCAAAACACTAACCATTCAAAGAAAAAAACTATAATAAACTTATCGACCATTACAACTTATTCAATAACTTGATCATAAATAATTAACACAAGACCACTGGGAATAAGGCACATCCAGAGCATTATGTGTAATCATGTAGTCCAGTAAACATTAAATAACACTCGTTGAAGGAATGACTTTCTTAAAATCGTTAAATATAACTACCTAGTATTACATAGTACGCGCCGCTTCGGCCTGTTTGATGTGTTTACTTAGAAATTTTGGAGTTGCATGACGTAAAACGACAAAACAGGCCCCAGTTCTCACCAAACTAGAAGAATATTGCTATCTTACCCTCCTACCACTACAGTGCAGTGAATGAGTGGGAGCGATGCAGCAATAGATATGTCAGAACTTTAATTAGCGCGAGTAACTGATCTCTTTTATACTAGTACGCTGGACAGGCTATAGCATAAAATAATAGGTTTTTTCCTACGAAATTACTGTTCTACCAGTATGGTACACACACAAAGTATGGTTACAGAATGGCTAGTAAGCCATTTCAAATCAAAATATTTTTTGTTTGCCTAACAATTCTAATTAGAGTATGATTCATCACAGCTTCTTACTAAACGGGATAAGCATTACTGCAGATGTGTACATTGAGGACTGAACACAATGATGGAGAAGCTCGCACGTCTCCAACCAGCGTTGGTCAATCGCTCGCCTCCGCTGCTTATAATATGCAAATCCGTTGCGTTGATTAGCTGGTTTCATTAGTTCCGAGTACACTCACTAACTCGCTCTTTGCAATCAGCGCCAAAATAGTGATATCAAAAGTCTATGCCAGTCCAGCTTATATACTCTACTGTAAATAGAGGTCAGCGGCGCGAGTAGTATAATTATGCTTATAAATGGCTTCAAGATTGACAAGGCGGCATATTAGTGTATATTTCGTTGACCGCCTGGTACGCGGGAGGGCCCGGTGACACCGGCGTGCCGTGGCCGTACGCGCGGCCGTACAATGCGTTGGAATGTGCGTCATATTGATGAGCGGTGTAGTGAGGCGCGGGGGACGGTGAGTGGCCACTATACTGCGATTGCGTATTACCGTGATACTGCGCGACAGGCGCGGGTTGAGCTTCGTACTGTTGCCCCGGGGGCGTAGCGCTACCAGTGTAGGGCGGCGCCGGCGGCGGCGTCTCGTGAGAACTGTACGGGGGCGCGGGCGGCGGCGGCGCCTGCCATCCGCTATCACAATCCCACCCCCGAGCAATATTATCTATCCTCGCGGTCAGATCCCCGCAAGGAACATCGCTCGTTTCACGAGCTCGATTTTCCTTGTACGGTCCGACGACATCGTAGCCGGACTTGACGCTGTTCCGTCCGATGCTGTTATGTCTGTTTGTGATGATGGGAACTGATTCCGATACAGGAGGCGGGTCGTAAATTCCTTCTGTAGGGGTAGGGACTCTGTCACGTTCGGCTGTGTGGTAAGAGGAAGGCCGCGCTGCGTGAAAGTTGGAGTACGATGAATGCGCTGAAGTAGGTCGCGACGCCCTCGGTTCGCGAGGCAGTGATGCACTAGACGCCATGTATCCAGCATTCCGGTAGGATCGTCGGGATCGTCGGACCGAGGAGTTGACCCCTCGCGACCCTGACCGCCGCTTGACCCGTCTCGGAGTCATCGGTTTCATTGAACTTTCGTTTATTGCAGTTTCGGTGGGACTTAACTCAATTGTATATGCTGGACGACGTGACATCGTACTTTTATCTGAAAAGTGCAAGTCTCTTTTAGTGAGGACGATAATGCATATAAAATAAAATCTATAACATCCTCGATTTACTTGAGCTGCATTTGGCTAAAACGGAAATATATACCGTAATATTTACCTGCAACAGGTTTTCGTTTTTTGAAAGATGTGAAAGCCAAAATAGTTGCTAGCGGCAAGGCAGTGGCAGCAAAGAGAGCTCCCAGCACTGACTGTGCCAGTTCCACATGGTCCCACTGCAGGAAGCAGCCATCAACCCGACTGGGCCTCCACAAGCCAGGGCCATCAACCTCTGCCCACACCGGCTGGCAGCCCCAGCCGTTAGTCTCCCACCAGCTCACACTGCCGGTGCCTAGTGACAACATACCGCTTTCCTGAAAGTTACAAACAATATTATCAATCTGGATTTTTTATTTGAAATGCATTCCTAAACCAGTAGTATGTTTCACATCATTTGCTTTAGTTTGGTGCCAACTGGAATCATCTGATTGTGCACAATGCGCAGTAAACATAGTAATACAAAATGAATTATATCTTTTTATGTAAACAGCAGTGTACAAATAGGACAACGCTACCTCTTCTCTTAACATCCAAAGAGGCATTTTATGGGGAGGCCTGTGCTCAGCAGTGGACATCTTCCGGCTGTTGATGTGTGATGTATTTATAATTAATTCTGTATATATAATCTATTACACATTAAATAAGAAATAACTTACTCTATTGAGCGAGCCAACATTCAAATAGTAACATATCAAAAATATGTTCCATACCAGCCACATGAAACTCCATATTGCATACTGGAAAACAAAAACCATGCAATGCACAATGGTTAAAAATAAATTACAATAATCTAATTGGATTAAAAAGCACTTTAAACATTAAAGGAATTTATTAATTTCTGTGAGTTTCCAGTAAAATTACTATATATTTTTAACTAAGCAATATTTATAGTTAATAGTGTTTGTTAATATTGGTGTACATCCAACATTTCTTAACTCAAGATATGTTAAATGTATGACACTCATACCGTTAAATGCACTTTTCAATTGTTCATCTATTGTTATAAATTACTAGCATAAAACTATAGAAAGAGGTAAGTTGTTTGATGTTTGTAGGGCATAATCTTTGAAACTACTGATCCTCCTATTCTTCAAATTCTTTGCAATTCCAAATGGTAAAAAATTTTATATGCTGTTTTGTTGTGAAATCATATTATGTCTGAAGATACTAGCTTATAAAAGCATTATGTTTTGTATGCAGTGAAATTCAATAGTTTAATATGTAATTTTAAGTGGCACTGCAATTTTTATGTGTCGTGAGGATCTGTAAACTATTAGCTTATCTTATCACTGATTTACAATGAAAAATACAGTTGAAGCTCATGATTAAGGCCCACATTACATCACAAGACTGAAACTCCAAGTATGATTCTATAAACCCTAAATCTAAGGCTGCTTTTATCCTGATAAGCGTACAAGACTGCATGGGCAGAGGCTGGTCTTTTAGAAAGTAATATTATTAAGATATACTAGACTTATGAATGTTACATAACAGCAAAGCATGGTGAAAGCAGGTCCAAAGTAGGTCACAAAACTCAAATGATGGTAGTACTTACAGCTAACAAATACTTTGTAATGTATTGTACAGCTCCAAATGATCCAAATATGATGAGTAATATGTTTGTGAAGTTTGCTACAATCGGGAGCCACATATATCCTAGGAAGTCAAAAACTTGCCGCTGTACTGTAATTATCTGCAATCACATTTTTAAGGATGTATTATTCAAAACTTTAGCTTAAAGTCAAAACTAAGACATTTTGGTACTTATAAACATTAGAAATGTGCATTTTAGCAGACTAGCCTAACATACTGATTTTGGTGTAAAATAACCAACATAAGATTAAGAAAATAAGCCTTTAGTATTTGTGTTCTATTCAGCAAATAGAGGTTGAGGTGCAATTAAATCCTAAATAGAAGCAAGAATGCATGAAAACCACATACTGATGCCACACATAAATGTACTGTTTACCCTTTAGTTAGGTCCTGGGGTAACATACAGAATATAGAAAGCATCTCAGAAAATGTGCAGTTCCAGGGGGATAGATATAGATCATTGACTACACGGATAAAACCGCGAGACGCAGCTGGTAAGGTATACAATAGCAAAATTAACCGATTATTATGGGAACACAATTTTCATTGTACAATCCCTATACCCTAATATGAATCATTCTTTACTGTTTCATCTGAATTTAATAACACAGTTCGACAACAGTTTACAAAATACAGCATAATGCTGTACGCCAAGTTGGATATCACATTGTTTATTACAAAATTGATCGAAAAACATACCAATTCAAGAACACAGACGATTAATAATATCGTCCTTAATCCACAAACAGCCATCTCGATTGCACGCTATTTTACGCTGTTACTATTTATTTTTGGATATGGACAGACGATCATAAATACCAACATACTTTAAAATAATCTACTTTTACTTTGAACGCACGAAGATTTTTCTTTGAATAATGATAATGATAATGCTTGTGGTTTTATAATTTTCTAAAATAACATAACCGAATGAAACTTATTGTCATTTGTCATACATATTGATAGGGGGAGCGGATTTCTTTCTTCTAATAGGGCTAGGGATGTCAAATATCGTTTTTTGAACTAACGATCAAAATTATTCGGTAAATATGTAAACATAATTTGTTTTTACATATATCATTTATTTGTTTTCGTCACCTGTCTTATATTTATATATTCTATTGGTATTGAAAATCAAAGTCAAAAGATTTAATGCAAATAGGCAATTTTTTTGCAATTTTACGAGTTAATATGACAAATATCATAACTAAAATAATAAGGAATAGCTGGTATTATGTCTAGATGACTAGTCATTCATTTATTTCTAATCTTTTTATGTGTTTAGTCAATTGTTTGTTCTCTAATATGTGTCCTTAGTGTAATGTCAATTCTCGTTCTTGACAGCCTCTGTGGTGTGGTGGTTGAGCAGGTCGGCTTATAACCCGGAGGCGGCGGGTTCGATTCCTGCGGCAGGACAAGTATTTGTGCACAGAAAAAAAGAAGCGTAAATACTTGTTCTGAGTCTGGGTGTTGTGGGACCATGGTCCTCGTAGTTCTTGGGTCCCTAGACACAGGGAATCCTAGTTAGGGTCCAGGATCTATGTGTGTGATCGTTGGGCGTTATTATTATTATCGTTCTGAGTGTTGAAGCTCACTTCTTGGCCTAACAATAACTCTACTGTTGAGAGAGCTACTCACAGTTTCAGCATCTCCAAAGAAACAATTACTGTGAATATTGCAATTTTTGCTATTTTTTATTAATCGTTAAGCCTTTATTGTGACATCTTATCTTCTATCATATCATCTTATAATAGGTCTTTACCTATGAAATTGCCGTATTGCAGTATAGACTTTTTCAAACAAAAAAAGTTTTGATTGGCTATGAATTCTAAATTCAAATTAATTTTGTTTTAAAAATATGACATTCTATTTACAATATAAGTCTTTTGTTTATTGATTAGCGTTGTATTTTCATTACATTTCAACATTTTTCCTCATAATGGATACTTTGAAATTTCGTGTAATTATGGAATGTGAGTTCCGTCGTGGCACCAACGCGGCACAAACGACGCGTAACATCAACGACGTTTACGGAGAGAACTGTACAAACGAACGTACAACCCGTTATTGGTTTGCTCGGTTCCGTTCTGGGAATATTGACTTGAAAAATGAACCTCGTGGTCGTCCGGAAACTTTGGTCAACAATGATGAATTAAAGGCGATTGTGGAAGCTGATGAATCTCAATCTACAGCTGAGCTGGCAGCAGCTTTTGATGTTAGCATCAAAACAATATTGGTCCATTTGCGACAGATTGGCAAGATAAAAAAGCTTGATAGATGGGTGCCCCACAAACTTAACGATCGCCAGCGCAACGTACGCGTCGAGACTTGCCTTGCGCTGCTTAACAGGCACAGAAATGAAGGAATTTTGAACCGAATTGTTACGTGCGACGAAAAATGGATTCTTTTTGACAATCGAAAGCGCTCAGCAAGTTGGTTAGATCCTGGTTCGGTACCAAAGCAATGTGCAAAACGAAAAATGACCCCTAGAAAGGTGATGGTCACAGTTTGGTGGTCTAGTGCTGGTGTGATTCATCATAGCTTTTTACAAAACGGCGAGAGCATTACTGCAGATGTGTACATTGAAGAACTGACCACAATGATGGCGAAACTCGCACGTCTGCAACCAGCTTTGGTCAATCGGTCGTCTCCACTGCTACTTCACGACAACGCACGACCCCATACTGCACAACAGACCGTCTCTAAGCTGCATGAGTTGGATTTGGAAGCTCTCCCTCATCCGCCATACTCACCAGATCTTGCGCCTACCGACTATTACTATTTCCAAAATTTGGACAACTTTTTAGCGGGAAAAAAATTCAATTCCCGAGAGGCAGTACAAAACGCCTTTGAAGAGTTTGTTGTCTCCCGTCCTGCTGATTTTTTCAAGAAGGGCATCCATAAACTGCCACAGCGTTGGCAAAGATGCATTGATTGCAGGGATGATTACTTTGAATAAAAGAAATAAATAAGTTCGAAAAAAAATACTTTAACTTTTTTCAAACAAAACGGCAATTTCATAGGTAAAGACCTAATATTAAAGAATGAATAAACCGATTTCTTACTGTTAAGTCACATCCCTAGTTACAACTGATGTGAGTACAATGGCATGACATTGACATCTTAGATTGACATTTTCTTAATAGCCTTGCCATTTTGAGGGGAATTAATCTTTTTGGGAATAACCGTGTCCTCTCATGAAGACAAAAAACTGAGAGTACAACAAATGCATGGAAATGAATGGAATTGGAAATCCAAGAAAAGCCAGATTAAATTTTTAGGCACAAATAACATGATTCTGTTATGGGGCACCGTTTCGGATTTCTGGAAACGGTGCACCAAGGACTTGGTACACAATAAACCATCCGTACCTACACTGTTTGGAAATGGTACCAGGTGACGGTTTTCAAACCATAGTAGGTGTGGACACACACACACAGTGGACAAGTTTCTATAAATCGACATCAACTACCTCCTATTGAATACACAATCGCATAAAAATAACTACAAAAGATTGAAACAAGCTTTAAACTGGTGTAAAGTGCTGTTTTGTATGGATAAATACACGTTTGACGTCGGTCTTTCGTTTGTCTAAGCCATGGTTATATATTTGAGTTACTTAGCATTGTGGTATTATTACGGATAAACTTCTTGATTGCATCTGTCGTGAACGATGATTGGCGGCTAATCCGAATTCAAAATTAATAATAGTATAATGAGTAATAGTAACAATAAAATATAGCACGCGCAAAACTTTATGAGCTCTCGGAAGTTAACGCGGATGTCTGCGCAGTACGCATATAATAGTTATTGTATGGCCGCTTTTACAATGCACTCAGTTGTACCATGCGCGGTTTGTTATTCGGGCCTAACTTCCGAGAGCTCATAAAGTTTTGCGCGAACTATACCAGTTAAGGGGCATTTAATATGAAAAGGATTTTTTTCAACAATTTATTGACTGTTCCCAATTTTGCACTAGTAGCACTGTCTTTAAATAGTTTGAATTGAGTGTTGCCAAGTAGTTTTTTTGGCTTTTAGGCTACCTCGGTGGGTGTTGGAGGGACAAAAATTGCAATTGGCAACTGGGGGCATAATGTGCGCTCTTAGGTCCGTATTACAGAACGATGCTCAGTCATCGATCGGTGCTCAAGCAGAGATTTCACTCATATGCTCGTATTACAGAACGATGCTCAGTATTCGATCGGTGCTCAAGCAGAGATTTGTGATACGAACCATAAAGAGATCAATTAGTGAATGAAATCTCAGCTTGAGCAGTGACCACCTATCGATGACTGAGCATCGTTCTGTAATACGGACCTTAAACCAGTAATTGAAATGCCACGATTTTTTATACTATAAGCGTGGCAAAGGCAGGCCAAAGGCAGGATTGTTTTGTAAAACCGCTCAGCCTGTTCACATGATTTTTTGTATAGACAATTCACAATATTTATATCATGAGCACGCAAAACCGCAATTTGGGTGGCTGGTTGAGTGTAATCCGAAGTAGAAATATATTTCCTATCAGTGACAATCCCAAAATATACCAACAACATACAAAATAACCCAAAATATACATGCAATATCCGATTCTCGTTCTTATATCTTAACGAATAAAATAGCATTACCGATCACCTGGACACCAAAATCATGCAGCTTTTAAGCACTCAAAATATAATTCTGCCTGTGAACTACCCTGACTTTGAATTGTTTTCTAACAGTACTAGTTTAGTTAATCAATCAGGCTAAAATTAACTTATTTTTTACCAAATTCATGAAAGGAGTTCCTTAATTCGGTTCATTCATACACTTTTTTATTTAGTGTGTTTTGGCTTATCTTGATGGACGGCGAAGAGGATGCTGGTCGTAGTGAAACTCCGTAGGTGTTTGTAAACAGTCTGTATATTGTACACGAAACAATTTTATTATCATCCGTATATTCTCAGTATGAAATTCAAGTAAGTTAATTGTGTGTAAGCCTTTTTATAAATCATATTATTGAATGTACTTTCTCATAAAAAAAGAAATAAAACGAGAGATGTGTCGATTTTTTTGCTCATGGCTAGTCTTTCAGGCTTAGCAATATATTTTTGGCGAATTAGCTCAGTTTCGACTTGGCAACACTGCATTGGAATAAGTTTGTTTTGTTTATTGATCGCTACTGATACAGTGATACTGCATTTTTCTGTTTCTGTACTAGACTTCGTCAAGGTTTCGTAGCGTAGTTGTCGTCTACTGGCCAAAACGATAAAAATAAAAATAATCGGTGAGAACGTTTTTAGTTTATTTTGATAGTCAGTAGTCACTCGGAACATCTGCAAAATATTTTATGAAATAACACCGGTAACCTCTAAACTTCCATTTTCATTGTCAGACATTCAGAATGGCGTCGGAAATCTTGGTGCCCCTGGAATCAAATCCTGAAGTTCTAAACAAATTCCTACAGAAATTGGGCGTCTCAAGCAAATGGAACATGGTAGATGTCATGGGTTTGGACTCCGATTTGCTTGCGTTTGTGCCTCGCCCCGTGCTCGCCGTTATGCTTCTTTTCCCAGTTTCGGACTCGTACGAAGCACACAAGAAGACTGAAGAAGCCGAAATTTTGTCTACGGGTCAAGAAGTGTCCAACAATATTTTCTACATGAAACAAAAAATTAACAATGCATGCGGTACTGTTGCCTTAGTACATGGTGTTGCGAACAATACTGAGAAGATTGAACTTTCTGACGGGCACATGAAGAAATTTATAGATGACGCTAAGAATCTGGATCCTGCTGATCGTGGCTCCTTATTTGTGAAGTGTGAAGGCATTATAAATGCACACAAGGAGTTAGCTCAGGAGGGTCAAACTAACACTCCTAGAGCTGAAGACCCTGTCAATCACCACTTCATCACTTTTGTTCATAAGGATGGGTCTCTATATGAATTAGATGGAAATAAAGCATTTCCTATCAACCATGGGCCTACTACTCCCGACTCATTGTTGGAAGATGCTGCTAAAGTGTGCAAAGAGTTCATGGCCCGTGATCCTAATGAAGTTCGCTTCACTGTAATGGCTTTGACTGGTTCAGACTGAAGTTCAAATATTTTTTGATGACCTGGTCACAGCTGAATGCAATCTGTAGATGAGTCATTGTTAAAAGCTGAGCTTACAATTTTCAAGCCTTCTCAAGAGTTTCATTTTTGTTTTTGTTTGATATGGGTGCAATGCAAGCTTTTGTGATATTAAACTATTTATGCTAATACACTGGAGTTTTTATTCCTTTCATCAATAAGATCTGCTGAAGTATAGTGGAGTGAACATAGCCAGCCCCCATTCAAAGGCTATTTTACAACACAACTTTTATAATACATAAGTATATTTGATTTTCTATGATTTTATGGTAACTATTCAAGATTTAATTGTAAAAGTTTTTGATGAATTTGTATTCACTATTTCTAATTTAGTTGTACATATTGCAACATTTTTTAAGGACAACAATAGCCTTTTCAGGCTGATTTTTAATAATACTAGAGCAACCAAATATAACATAAAATATTTGGTATGTAGCTCATGTTTGCATCTACCTAGAAACTGATATGCTTTCTTTTAGGCCACACTTTGTGTTCACTGTAATAAAGTTTTTTCCAACTTCCAAATCATAAGTGAAACAGGAAGCCAACATATTTATAGAACAGTCAAAAGTATGAAACAAAACACTAACAATGCTTATGTGGAACAGTATCTAGCTCTTGTTCTTGGTGTGGCAAATATAAGATTGAGCTCTATGGATACATGAAGAAATTTCTAGATGAATCTTTTTCTCAGAATGAATCCACACACTGGGATGAGGTTTGCTGTTAGAGAAGTCTGAGGCATTATCAATGCCCACAGCATGAACTCAAAAAGGACAGACCTATGTGATAAATAATAATACACTTAAGAGCTGAAGATGCTGTAAATCATTGTTTTATAAATGTACTCATAGGGATGGAACCCTCGTTTGAGTCCTCGTTATTTATTATATAGAGAAAGTGCAGCAGTACCCGTGTAAAAGCAGTTTATAAATTAATATTCAAGATGAAAAGTATTCTTGAGTCTTATATCAAATAGATTGGTTGTGCAACGCTAAAATTTCATTACCTACCCTATGTCATTTTTATTTTTATATGTGGGTATAGGAAAAAAAATTTTCAATTAAGACAACCATTACGTATATTTCAGTAAAAATCATAAATAAATAAACATAAAAACTTAAATAGGAATCTATCTTGCACAGCTATTTCTACTGAGATTGCACTAGGTTTATCACGCTTTGTAAGCTCAGAATTTAACTTTTTGCTTTGTTTAAATAGTTTATGTGCTTATGTAAATACAAATAAATCTAATGTTACTCTCAGTATTAGGTATCCTTATTGTAAACACATCTTCAGTAACGCAATAAAAAAGTTAGATATTTGTGTAATTTAAAATTGAAACTAAACAAATATGCATCTAACTAAATTAATTAATTTTAAGATTACATTCGATTCGATTTTGATTTCATTTGTTAGGATTATTTATTACTATCATCCCCACTGAATACCCCCACTGGTAGGAAAAAGACCGTTTTTCACGAAATCCCCGTAAATCCAGTGAGGAAATAGATTTTTTCTGCCCACTAAATTAAAAGCGAAACCTAATACATTGGTTCTTAAATAATTGTGTATATGGAATCTTGTTTTCCTACCAATAATAAAGACAACCAGTGGAGATTTTTATTACAACCCAAATATTGGCATTAATTTCACCGAATGATCGGCGCGCGGTCAATATCGGCCATAACACAATTAAATCTTCGGAAATGTGTGAACTGGCAACTGACTGACTGGGAATGTTTAGGAACCTTATAAGTGCTCAACTTGTAACGATGCCATACTCCTTTATCATCATTCCAATTTTCCGCCTGCTTTCCTAGTTTTTGTATCAAACATTGACCATTCACAATTTAGATTCAAATTCATGTTTAGAACGTTCATCAAAGTTGGGTTCTTCAAAATCACGGATTTTGAAGAACGGAATTCTTCAACAACAATCGGCTTGTGTAGCGCAATGGTGTTGAATTAGAGACTACAGGATACAGCTGTTAAGGTACTTGACGTTTGAGCAATCCATGAGCTTTGGAGATATCCTATATGAATTAGAATGATAAACAGCTTCTTATGTATCGTAATAAGATTATTGTACTGAAGATCACAGCAAATCGTTTTATAAGTACTCAGATTCTGACAATTAAGATACCTTACAACACTACTCAGTGTGAAAGAGGTCGCGCAAGCCCTTTTAAAAAAAAGGATATTATCTAATACCTAAATATCACTTTCAAAATACTCAACATTTTGAATAAATATAATTTTACATCTTATAAATTGCTTAATTACTACTACTAAATAAACGTACTAATGTAGTATTTTTCTATAAATTCTTCATATATCTAAATTAGGTGATATATTTACTTCATCCACTTGATTTATAGATGTACAAGAATCTGAAACAAAAGAGTCATTAGTTACAAACGGTTTTGATAAAAAAAAATGTTTTACAATTTTAGAGATTTGGCAACCCTGAAACTGTCACGTGTAAAAACGATGACACCTAATCAGGTGCCTCGAGAAAAAGCCTTAGAACATCCACTAGTCATAAAATTACACCTACTTAATCTCATTTTTATAATTTGATTTGTGCCTAATTTTTATGTTCGTTGGCTTATTTAATTATGGTAGCCGCGTGGTCTAGGCGTAAGAATAAGAACATCCTATCTCTTCTCGTGGGTGCCATAAGAGCTGATTAAGAAAAAAAGAAAATGAAAGAAAAGCTTTTATAATTCAACACTCACTTACAAAAATAAAATGCAATTTACTAGAATACACATACAACAAGAGAATACAATTAAATATAAACAGTACCTAGTTAAGAGTATATAATAAGAGAAATAAAAGAGTAGATATGGCACGGAAGCAGTGGTGTTGAAAAGGGCTTAACTCAGCATTTATGTCGGTGTACTCAACACCTGGCGCTGATTTTCACTTAAGCCCTATGGTTGACGGGTAAGATTTTAAGGGACCATAATAAAACAATTATTAAAATATACACAAGACATATGAAAATGAATATATACAAATGAAAAAAATAATACATAAGACAACACTAGAAAGAGAATTAAGAAAGAAACACTTTATTTGCAAGAACTGTACACAACATTACATAATTACACTGAAAAGAACAAAACATAACCTAGTTTAATTTATAACTTACTTATATTAAGGAAATATTCAGCAATTGGGCATCATTCTCCTCGGTCCATATTATAATCTACTGTGATCACAAAGACGTCTGTCATGTGTTGTTATTATGGAGGAGGCTTATGTTCAGTAGTGGACGTCTGCTGGGCGATGGTGATGATTTTTGATTTAGCACAAAATTGGCGAATTAAATTTTTTGCACTGTTATCCCCTGTGCTTACATAAAATTCACCCGCGTGGTGAAAATTTTCCATACTTACATAACTTTTTCTTTTAAGAACCTTCTCGTGAAAATAATAAACGCAATAAAAAAAAGAATTAGCGAAACGTTGTATCCATTCACCCGTGATGCGATGACCAAGGGAAATAGAGATTAATTTTTATACATTAAGATTACGGAACAAAGTATATAGTACGAGCCCGCACTTATCGGGTTCCTTCAAAACTCGGGTGACCGTCAGGTGAATTTTCACGATTTCAGATCAGGCTGCAGTCTGATATGACTGTAGTAATCGCACTTTCTTTAGTTGCCTTTCAAACCTGAATCCACCAAGTAAAAAAGTGCAGGCACGTATGCCTGGAATAGTCAAAATTCGGCTACTATAGTCAGCCAAATTTTGAAGGAATCCGATATGAGTGCAGTAAATAAAGTGCAGGCACTTTATTATTTGGTATAGCAGAAAATCTGGCAAAGCATTACATGCTGCATGGTGGTACCTAGTGGGACCTGTCTAGATGTACCCACAAAATGTGTGTGTTGTGTCATGTACTAAATAAATATATTTTGTTTCTTTCTTTCAAATGAAAAAGAAACGTACCATTGACGAGGAGTGAGTGAGAGTTATCCGGAAACTTAGGTAACACCAAAGTAAGTAAGAGTCCAGATATCGCCGCGCCGCCGCAAACCAGAGATAGGGCGTCGCGATAGTATATAGACCCGGCACCGTCCGCGCTGGAAATAATGTTAACTCGTTAATTATAATTCAATTTACTAATTATCACAGTAATTTAACTACTTATACTGTAATAAAAATGAACCAAGAAAAAAAAATGTACACAGCAGTATGATAGTTAAAATAGAATTAGGGTGTACAATAGTATAGTATTAGTAGGATCTAAAACATATACAGCCTTATTAATAAACGGGTATTAGTCTCTGATTAGTTACTTCAGCTTTTGTCCTTTTTTTGCTACTGGAATATTTAGCTAGATCGAAAGAGACAAAAGATGGTGTAACTAGTCTAAAGCTAGTTTGTGTTTATTAATAAGGCTGATAGTAAGTACCACATTTCGTGATACAAGTTCTTATTATGCATCGGAAAAAAACACACTAAATCTACTGGATGGACTTTCATGCCGTTTGTTGTTACGTAGTTTTTGTAACGTTATCTTGTGTGTGAAACTGTGGAGTGTCGGTAATCCAACACTCCGGCCAGTGAGGGATGACTTTGAATTTTGTAATTATTGAAAATACGGTTTTGTTAATGTAGGTATACTTTCACCATTGTACGAGCGAGTGGGTGCATCTGCTCGAAAGTTACACAAGTTACTGCTAAGCAAAACTCGCTCTGTCACACCAAAAAAAATTTGCCAGTTATCTGGTTCGCATAGGTTTGTCTTAACTTTTAAGTACATGGCGAACAAACGAACGTCTCGCTCATGTGTATAAAAATTAAGGTATATTCCGAACGCCCCACTAACCTATCCTAGTCCCCACCATTGGGGTCGGTTACCTACTTTTTTGAAATTGTATTTCAAAAAGGCTTTATCATACACAGACATAGTACATATATGAAACGTCATTCATCAGATCATTAAGCGAGAAAAATCGCGAGGAGTAGCATTTATTTATCAAAATGACATAAAATTCAATTGACCAGGCGCAATCTCGCGGAAGTACATTATATTAAATACTGGCAGATATCTCTACAATATAATTATGCAGAACAATAAAATTCAAACAAAGCGTTAGACTTCTAAATGTGTCACCATTCGTCGTAGAATATGACTCAATTATGATACAACAATAAAAGAGGGCGTTGTGTTAGTTAAATTGACTTGTACCTACGTATTATAACAAAACTGTTGTAACTAAAATTTACTAATGTAAACCTAAGACATTAAAATCAGATCAGAAAAGAAAACAGCATCAACTGCTTGTTGTCTGCTTGCAAAGCGGAGATCAACAAAATCAGAACTTGTATCAAATATGTAATCTAAATATACATAACTCAAAGGTGACTGACTGACATAGTGATCTATCAAGGCACAGCCCAAACCACTTAACGGATCGGGCTGAAATTTGGCATGCATAGATGTTATGACGTAGGCGGATGCATATGTCTTTGAGTATACAAATTCCATAAAAACTATGCTAAACGCCAATCAACGCCATCTAGTAAAATTTTGTAAGACTAGTTTTGTCCGCTGATCTAGCGAGGGTAGTTTCACCAGGCTAATCTCCACATACTCGTAGGTTGAACCAATTTCAATGTGGTCATTAGTTATATATTGAGAAAAGGTTTGGTTAACATATTTTTCAGGTTATTTTACTAACGGTCAGCAAACAAAAACGATATAATCATTTGTGTGAGCCACTTGCACTATGAAGGCGTAGACCGACCAAACGGCTAAAAACATTACAAAGAAAATTACGGAAAAGTATTCACAAGCAAGTCAATTATTCACTAGCAACCTACCTATATACCTAGCAACGTATTATTTTTTTATTTCCGATAAATATTGTTTTAAAGTGACGTCATTATAAACTTCTAGCGTTGGGTAATGTTTAGTCGGAAATTCACGTTGATGAGTTAACTCTTTAGAAATATGACACACAGTTCCGCTATTCCCTAATAGATGGCGTCGGAATACATGACCTGCAACATTTGGCGCGTAAAACACAAATTAGATTAGATTAGAAAAGAAAATACATAGTCTTTGGGGCCATCCATTAATTACATCACACGTTAAGGGGGGCGGGAGGGGGTCGGGATTAAATTTAAACTACACATCTACTAAGGAATAACACAAAAATAGTTACAACACTGTCTGCATGACTATTAGGTTTAATTTGTTTTGTTGGCACATTTGCACTCGCTGTGCTATTGTCACGAATCCACCACCTTTGATAAATAAAAGGCGTCACAATGCGCCTTGCCGTAAAAAAAAAAAAAATTTTTCGGAACACTGGTGTTTTCATTTAATGAATTTTTATATGTAAAATTGTAAAATATGTGACATCACACTAGCTACTAGGTAGGGTTCGCTCACAAATGTGACCAACTCTACAAGGACGGGGGGGGATAAAAAAAATCATGTGGCTGTGAGCTGTAGTAATTTCATGATTTTTTACTAGTTGTAAAAATAAATAATATAATAGATACATACTACATCTGTATCAGTGCTATGGCGATGCCACAGGCCAGCTTATCCGAGAAGCTCATTAGACCGTACACAAAAGCTGAAGCTTCCGTTCTGTCGCCCACCAGATCAGCTGTCAACGCTAGGCTCGTCACCAACATTACAGCACCGCCGAACCCTGGAAACGATAATAGCTATAAGCCAAGTTAGGTCTACATTTTTCGAATTTGTCTATATTATTCCGAAACCTATCACACTAATCACACTAATATTATAAAGGCGAAAGTTTGTATATGTGTATGTGTGTTTGTACTCCTTGTAGATTTGGTTAAAATTCGGTGCCAAGATAACTACTACACTAGATTAACATATAGGTTACCTTTTATCCCGTAAAAGTGAAATTTTCCCTTGGGATGAGTAAATAATTAAAATACTTTTTATCCGCGGGTGAAACCGCGGGGCGCAACTAGTTTCTAATATAGAAAGAGAACACTTATATTATGCATTAATTTTTGTCACCCATTTTCATTTCATATTTTGAAATTGATAAAAAAAATATAGAATCCTATCTTTGTTATCATTATCACTCAGCGATAAATAGGTCGAATGGTTTATGATGAATTTAAGTGACTTAAATGATTATTGGGAGTACTCAGTTCAAGCTTTGGCAATAAACCACGAGCTCAACAACCGCAAAAATGTGCTAGATTTAGCTCCAATGGCCATATTCGCAGTGATTTGGCACATTTCATTCAGATTTCAGCTTTCATGCTTGCCGGTGCCGTCACTGACGCGTCTGTACTCTGTATCGACGAGGAAGCTATAAATGAAAAAACTGTTGTTATGTTACCAAATACCTATTGCAGCTGCGCGGCGTGCTAAACGCTACATTTTATCTCGAATTCTCGGATAACATGAGCGTTATAGTAATATAGCACAATGGTATCGATAATGTTAAACTTAATTTAACAGTTCCAAAACTATTAGGTTACAGTGCCTATCATTTCGATCTTTGAAAAAAGAAAGGAACTTTTTTGAGCATGGCAAATTATAATTATCACATTGTGCTCAAGAAACAGACGGGTTTGTTTTGGCGGGAAAACGAAAAAGATCGCGTCACCGCATTGTATTATCTTCCAAAACTTGTGATATTTTCAGTGATAGTGCATAAAATTGGTGGCATTTTATTCGTTAAGTGCTGGACTACAAGCATGGGTGTGGGAAAGTGTTATAATGATGGTGAAACGCTTCTTTTCGAATTGTTTCAAAACTCAATAGAAGCTTCTGGTAAAGTTGCCACCACTTTACTAGGAGTATGACTTGACTAGACTAGACTATGACTTGTGTGTTTTTATGCATATATTATGCATACATGACTTGATGACTTGGATTGTGACTTGACTTGACACAATATATATTAATTAACTTGAAAAATTATCAATTACTTGACACTGGCTAAATACACAAAAGTGTGGAGCCAAACGAAAAACAAAAAAGAAACAGACAACAATATTTGCATGACGAAAAATTAAATATTGTACGAATATGATTGTACAAATTCAGATTATAAGTCACCGCCCCAATCGTACAGCCGTAGGTAGGTAACAAGGTATTTGGTAACACAACCATATCTACCGATAACTAATACGTGATTTAAAACCAAAAAAGATAAAATACTTGTAAAGTGTCTTTATTCTTTAGACTAACTACAACAATGGTGTCGATTCTGTCTCGCATTATCTAAAACTAAGGTAAACTTAAAGTATGGCGGCACTCTTTTGATAAAGGGGAAATGAAAAAGACGAAAATATGTTAATTTCGTTTAGCTTTAGAGTATGCGACACAGAATCGACATCAATATCAGCTAATACTAGATAGATAATGCTAGCTGCATTACCTACTACAAAACACATTTGGACTGTATGCTAGCCGCGATAACCTACATAGACAGTATGCTTCCAGCCCACTACTAGTTGCCCCGTTGAATTGCAATGCTGACTCGTTATGCCAAATAAGTGCCAGTTTAGGTAACGCGCGTCTCTGATAAACTTTGGCAAAAATATTGATCCTTGCTTTGATAGATTTCCAACGAGCCGAGCCGAGTTACACTGTAGCCAAATGGTTTTTTTTTGTTTGGTATTTTTAGCTTTTAGCAAACAAACATTTTATTCAAAAATCTTTTTTCATACACATATTCTGTTTTTGCATTAGGATATTTAGCGCAGAATGACTAACAAGTTACTCATTTTAGCAACAGGGAAACATTCTTACGTATTATTTTCATCTGTATTCCCAGATTTTGGAAAAATGTACCTACAGCTTGCAAGGATTAAGCCATTTTCATAAAAACTTTTTGATGTCAATCGATCCGGTTATTGTGAAACTCTATCGAACTAATTTGGGTAATAGTACTAGACGTCAAAAATTTCTAATAAAAATGATTTTACAGAAAATGCATGAAAAATTGGTTCCTACTTTGGGTACAAGTATTAATTATCTGTGCTTTGGGAAAAAGGTATCCTGGTGTGAAACGGTCGATTGAGACGGACTACTACATATAAACCTAATGTTAATGTTATGTTGATCTTGGTTGATCTCAATAATATAAGCAACCAGTGTGCAAAATTTCATTCAATCGGTTCAGTTGCTTTGGCGTGAAAAAACCTACAAATAGACATCGTTTTACTTTTATACATTATCACATAAGATTTAATAGTACAGATATTAGATATAGGACTTTTTTCATTTAACTTACCGATAAGAACCGCAACCAAATAAATATAGTAGACTTTATAGTCGGTGACAGCGCCGAGAAATATCCAAACGAAGCCGGCTAGAGCACACGCGGATCCGGCTAAATAGTTCAGCTTCCTGGTGAAGGACCGTGGGGCAATCCGCTGCGCCCCAGCCGCGGCCAAGCTGCCCAGGTACATGGCGAGGGGGATGACGGCCAGGGCTCGCGCGGCCAGCCCTAGTGTCCGATGCAGGTACAGTGGTATCAGTACTTGGGACACGTTTACTACCAGCCTTGTGCTCATGTATATGCCTGCCACCTGAAAATAAAAATAAAATATAAATAACTATTCATATGTCAGTAAAGTTACAAAAATTCTAAAAACATTTTTTTATTTATTTTAATTTTATACCCACCATTTTTGAACCACCATACCATAGTATGTTGACTAGGTCGACGGTGGCGGGTTCAATTCCCGCGGCAGGATAAGTATTTGTGCACAAACAAAGTGCAAATACTTGTTCTGAGTGTGGGTGTTGTGGATACAGGGAATCCTAGTAAGGGTCCAGCATCTATGCATGTGATCGTGGAGCTTTATTGTTATTATTACATAAATAGGATTAACCCTCCAAAAATGGACCGACAACCTGGTCAAAACTGTTTGGACGCAAGAGGCAAGCGGCCGCGAAAGTGACGCTCTATGAGGGAGGCCTACGTTTAGCAGTGGACTATCAGGCCATTGATGATTGTGATGAAATATAATCACCTGATACATAAGCGGTTTCCGTAGAAAGTCCCCATGAGCACCACTGTTCTCCTGCTGCAGTGATTGTTCTTGTTGTCTGCGAGTGTTCTTTTCATTTACAATCAAATGAAACAATATAGAGGCTATAGCTCCCAGGGCCAATACTATGTAAACAATGTGTCTGAACTTCCAAGCATCTGCTGGACCCACTTGCTGAAATAAAAATATGAAATTAGTAAAGGTTTCAAATGAAAAATATTTCTTAAGTATTTAACATACTAGTTGCGCCCCGCGGTTTCACCCGCGATAAAAGTATCCTATGTGTTAATCCAGGTTATAAACTATATGTGTTCCAAATGTCATCCAAATCCATTCAGAGATGACTTGATGATTGCGTGAAAGAGTAACAAACATACAACCATACATCCATATGTTACTCAAAACTTTCGCATTTATAATATTAGTATTAGTAAGATATGTATACAAATTCGTAGATTAATAATCAGGTTATCATGATATCGGTTTATATTTCGATAGTTGTAAATGGGCTAAATCTGTACATCAAATATTATTTTGGAAATTTTAATTGCTTTATTCTTTATCATATATCATTATTATCATCTTGTCCCATTGAACACGCATCACGCTGATACTATGGGACGGATTTCGATGAAACTTGGTATGGTTACTAGAATAGTAGGTATTACATAGTGGTATGGTTAAAAAAGGGCAAGTGCTGGTTGACACAATAAGGACGTTATTTCTATGCGAGAATTTTACGATTTTGTGCATAATATTATATGATTTATAAAATAGTCAAAATAAGTTAACCACGGTAAAATCATTATTTCAGTATCTAGAAAAAATCCACAGTGATTTTATGGTGTAAGATGCAGCCTGCCTGCCTTCGCCATTCCAATATCTTTTCCTCGCGTCCCTCTTACCTCGGACAGGGTTAGGGCGTAAAATTAATTAACCCGGGGGAAGCGGAGGTAGTAAGTATGTAGCTGTTAGCGATAAGACCGCCCATTGTAACACTAGTTTATAAGTTTATGTTGATACTTTTATATTTCATTGGTGGAACAATAAAGAGATCTCTATCTATCTATGTAAAATAGCATAATATATGCATGTAAAACTTAGTTATGATGACTATTAATATTGCTTATGGTGCCTATCTGTATTAATTAAGTAAATAGAAACAAACTTGCTTATCACACTCTCCAGTCACATGTAATATGATCCATGTTATAATGTATACAAATAGGTTGGAAAATACTGTAAATCCATATCTGCAACAAATACTTCATTATTAATAAAATTTATCTTTAATCTTAAATAGCAATCAGCAAACGAAAAAGGCACGCTATATAAAAAATAAAAGTACAAAGTGAAAAAGTAAGAAAAAATCAAGTAGCCAGTAGGTAGTAGTCTAACATACAGTGATACCCGCAACAACATGCTGTTGCAAAATGAGTCAAAACTAAATCATAAATATTACAAAAAGAACTATTTGTATTTTATTGCTTTGCCAACTTATTTTTGGAACCTGCTCATATTCTCAAGAAGAAAACTTTAAAAAAGAATGACAGAATAAAATAAAGTGCTAATGAAATCCAGTCATCACTCCAATATGTTGCCACTGCTGGCACATGGGCCTTATCTCACATGGAGAGTGTTGGTTGATCATAATCTGGCCAGCCTGGCCGGGTGGTAGTATTGGTGGATAACACATGTTCTTGAATTTTGTGATTCTTGACACCAGTCAGTGACTGTTCATTTTACAGTGACTGGTTATTATATTAATCATCACAACAAGACAAAACAAGACGTGGACTGTATTGCTGGGATGTAATTAATTATATTATTTGACAGACATTACCTCACAGCAGTAAGATGAGTCCTAGTATGTTCATCTTCTGAGAGTTCAGGAATGAGGCTCAGGTGTGATATTTGTACTGCAGCCCATCCAATTTGGAATATTATAATGAATGAGGCAAAGTAGAACATTTGAGCCCATTTGTGAGTCATAGAGCAACCAATACATTCTGTGAAGATGAATGGAAATGATGCCAAAACACATGCTGTGCCTAGAAAGAAAAACATGTAAACATTTACTGGATATCATTATAGGTATTTTTGGACATGATCCACACTGTTAAAAACATTGCTAAACATTCAGCAACAAAGATTAAGCCAATACTTTTGTTGTCACAGGGAAGCGAGAAGTGAGAAGGGAAAAAGATGAATGGATTGATGGGATGGAAAATAGAGGCAGGTGGGGGGACCAGCCTCCTTTCTCTTTTCCATACAATTGCAAATAAATTGATTATATAAGAGAGGGACAATCAGCAATGAAAACAATCAATTATGCCCTGTTTTAGGTTATAAACAATTAAACTATACTATAACTTTTAATTTGATAATTTAATTCACAACTTGACAGCTAATGAAGTCATGAATCAAATTAAGTTGTGGTATAGGTAAACTGTGATTCAAATTTAATTAGAGCTGTGAAGTGCCCTGCAAGCCCCTGCAAGCTATGTTCACCGCATTTGCTTCTCTTCTGAAAGTTCACAGCATTTTAGACCAACTTCGCAGCCACCATTAAGTTTTAATCACACTTTACTACCTTAGGTATTTATATAATGTTATTGTATAACATGACTTAGGTAAATATTACGTTTACCTGATGTTAAGCATCATGGCCACCCATAATATTTGCAGTGTCACTAAGAACTCTAAAATATAGTTTCGCATTACACTGCACATCATCGTGGGACTACAGCACAGTCTAGTTAAAAGATTACTATATTGTGACATCAGGTCATAATTTCATTTGCAAAGTGCCATTCAAACCGAAAGATGGTAGTGCTTAGCAGTAGAATAGCTGACAAAGTAGTTGTACCTACATAGACAAACTTTGCAGAAAAGTCCTACCACCTAGTAATGAAAATCTTAAATATCATGATTCAGCTTTATGTTTAGTGTCAAATGCATTTTTTCAGCATCCACACTTTAGTGTATATATATATATATATCTATAAACTATAATAAATAATTTGAGCTCACCAAATAAGTGCCAGATTTTTCTTCTCCCATATTTTGCACTGATTAAGTTATCTGTGTGGTCTGAGTGATACCCAACGAAAGGTGTAGCTAAGGCATCTACTACTTGTCCAATCAACATCAAATAGCCAGACTGAGTAGCTGTAAATTCTAAGACCAAGTGAAAAAACACCAAAAAATATGTAAACCATAAACTTGCACAAACATCATTTAACACATGACCAATTCCAAACCCAATTTGTAATTTCAAGCTAGTTGATACGTCCACAAATTCGTTATCCATTTCCTCGTATGTCTGTTCTTCAATTTCTACTCTTTTTCGTGTCTTGGACGACCAATTTATAATTTACAAACATTCACGGCCTCCGAGTTTGATAAAAATATATCAATTTTGTAACTCGCACTTTATCACAACTTCATTTACATTTATATGTGCTATTACATGTGTAATATTTTAAGAATTATTAGCATAGAATAATATTACTGTATCATGACACAAATGATGAAAACAAAAAAAACTCAATTTTTCAAATTAAAATACTATTGATGACTGATGTATGTATATACATACACTCTTTGTCAGGGCTGGATTCAGAACCTCAAAAAAATATTGTACGTTGAAAATAAAGTTATACTATTTTTCCAAAATTATACCACATTTGAGGTTTCCTATTTTTTATATCGTATATGTATTGATTATCGGCGTTTTTTTAGTGTTTATGTATATCCTTAGTGATATTTCGTTGTAATCAAAAATATTCACGAAATCTTAAGGAAAATCAAGTAATCAGTTCACTCATGTGTATCTGTACTGCAACTGTTCACTGTTGAGTCAAGGTTTGTCTACATGGTAATCCAAAAAATTGCCACCAATTAACATGATAACGTCTTTCTCGCACTCATTCATGAAATAAAATTTTCTGTCTGAATAGCTGGGATAGTAAAACATCACGAGAGGAATCCCCATATACCTTATCGTTGCCCGTTTCCGTACATACAGAAATTCCTAATATTGTAAGGTAAATATTAAAAAGTTAATGGGTTCACTGTTAATACAAGTCAGTCAACCTGAAGATAAAAATTATGGTATTTTCGCGTAGTATAGTGGCATTACGATACTACATACTATGAAATAATGGTACAAATAGTATAATTATACTACGAAATCTAACCCTGCTCTTTGTGACAATACCACAGACTAAGAAATACTTCGTATGACATTGACAATACCAAAGATATACAACCAAACAAAAGGCTAAGAAGAGTTGAGTATATAACCCGTTACGCTTGCATGATGTTTACGGCCGAATTAAAGAATTACGCTGTCACGAATCTTTGCTCAACTCAATACGAGATTTCATTCGCAAAATTATGAAAACGTAGCATCCAAATATCAGGCAGGGCAACGTAAAATATCGTCTGTATCAATTTTTATACAAGCTCCGTATTTTCTGAACAAACTATCTATGTAGGTAAATCAAATACCTATCTTTATTTCGTAAAAACTATGAAATCAAATAAATGATTTTCTCCATTGCAAAGTTGCGGGCATACAGCTTTTATAACCTACATCAGGCGCAAGTCTCATACATACCAGGCAACAATGTCAATTTATAGTGCCTATATGTTATCAAATTACGTCTACTTAATTGTTAACTTCTTGTGCATGCGAGAAATGAATAAAATAATTGATTATTACCATATTATTATTATTATTATAGGTATCTAGTTTAATAAAATAACGTTACAAAAGTATTAAAAGAGGCGATTGTTGTAATAAACATTTAACGACGGTTTCCTAGATTTGCAATAATTTTTTCTTGTGTCAGTGGTATTAGAACAAGAGTTTACTGTGCGAAAAGGATGGAACATCGGGCGACACGCTGCAGCTGTCAATTTATCAGCGCTAGCGCATGGCTCCGGGGGACGCAGCCTGCGCTCGCGTTCCGTACGTGATCTTTCGAAACGTTGCCCATGTGCTACACTTTTCTGTAAAGCAGCAACACTATCAGTCCGAGCGGGAAATCTTTCCAAACTATTGGATACTTCTCCAACTTCAGCCGTATCTGTATCGATAATTTCTTTATGGTCTAGTATCATGCCAATATTCAACTTAAGATTAGTCTTCCCATCTCTGAAGATAAGATAGATATTTGCCTGATCCAAAACCTTCAATGAAAAGTGTTCATTGATCTTCAATGCTTTCATTCTAATCTGAAAAGGCTTAAAACTCTGACTTAGTTTTATACTTTTCTCTTTTATGAAATTATCAAACTCTATGGTCAACATCTCTTCATTGTCTGGTCGGGGCATGTTTTCGTGTGGTCCACCCATTTTCAATATTTCTGGGTCTTTGTGTCCCATATGAGTGTCGATCATGACTTGTTGAAGCACAGGTGGATCGTTCAAGGTGTGCCACTTCCAGTGGGATACTGGCCCGATATTTCTGTCGAGTACAACCCCTTCGGTTTGATTGTATTTTAGCCTGTAATCACAAAATTTAGATCAATATAAACATCTCTAAAAGGTCCAGCATTACCTACTTATATATTTTTTTTCACCGTGACACACCAATATTACAAAATAATCTCGCAAATGTAGTGTATCTAGTGACATGTCGTGTATTTGTATCTCTACGAGAAGTACTTCACATTACAGATAATACCTACCTAAAGGGTATTACGAAAAACTATGCATTAGGGTTACCTACTATTAAATATTTCTTCGAATAGGTATGGTTTTTTTGGTTCTTGATTTTCCTAAATAACAGCTATAAGAAATGTCTACTTCGATGATTATCGTGTATAGATTGAAGTATAACACTACATATTTCCTTAGATCCTGATAATGCTCCGTCAAATAATATCACGAAATCACTCGCCACTCAGGGGAATGGGAATTGCAGGTAAAATTCCCATCTCTCCATTCCCATTTGTTGTTTTATTTTCTGTGTGCTGTGATTACGCAGAGCTTGACCCATAGGTTCATTTAATTCTGTTCAAGTGTTCACCTTATTTTACCGCTGTGATCAAAAACAACACCGTTCCCTAGATAGTCAAATGTAGCAAGAACTGTATACGGCCGAGATCGACCACGCTCGTCAGGCTCGCCGTTGCTAAAAATAACGAATCGTTGCTGTGCATTTAATTCTGCAAAGAGAACAAGACAGTTTTTAAGTAGGTACTTATATAACATTTGAATGATGACTAGGTTACAGATGTGAAATAATTATACCACGCCGCTAAGACTGCAACTGCAAAGGCAGTATTATAAAAAAATGTGTGAATCTTTCACACATCGTTTAGCCTCAACATAAGCAAATCTTATATTATGGGAACCAAATAGCATCAATGTTCTTCACACAAATGTTTCTCTTGAGTTAGAATCGAACCCAAAACCCATTTAAAAGGCAGAGCTACTTAGGTACCGAATGCGCGGTGAGATCAGCCAGTAGGTAGCTATATCGTTCCATAATTCCATTACAAAGCACAGGCGAATAAATGGAAAAATTACCCATGTTATTCATATTGATGGTCGTTTTAGCACGAGATCATAAGTACCAGTGTTAATACCTTCCGCATCATAATATTGAAGAGCCATACGTCCGTTCCTGTAGAACCAATTGCCACGTCCATTGTCGTCGAACTCTGCCAGTCGTTCATCTGTGTCATAGAACATCAGGCGCTTGTTCTTGTTACGCTCGAACCAGTCGAATTCTGGATGAGCGGGGCGCATGCGGTAAACATTCATCTGAGCAGGCAGGTATATCAAATCAGACTCAAGTTTTCACCGCAAGGAGAAACCGATATTTTTTATCCAATTATTTTTGAAGTAAAACTTCGTTACGCTCGCTTGAATTGGGGAGTAAGCTGGAGAATGAGAGGCGAACGGAAGTTGAAATTAGTTCCGTAAATCTCGATTGTCAACATAACAAAGTGAAAAACTTGTATTATGTTGGTATGTCCGGTAAAATGACAATTTATTGTCAAGATGGCGATATTAATAAACAAAGTTATACCGGCCGATAGATGGAGCTAAACTAAAGAAGTTTTATATCAGTATTTTTTAGTAGGTAGGTAGGTAAGTAGGTACCTATTATGTAAGTATATTATTGTAGCTACAATAGTTTACACTTTTAAACTACAGAAACAGACAGACAGAGATAATTCTTGCATTTGGAAATCCAGCTTTACTGATGAGGCATACCACACGGCATACGCATACCGCATACCACTCACTGTTGAATAAGTCAAGGGTTGTCGAGGGTTGCCATTACAAGACTGAGCGGTGTAATAAAGAAGTAATTAATGTATGGTTTATTTTTACAATTTTATCACCCGTTGGCGAGAGATGGGATTACGTCATCTTTTCCCGTGAGTGCCATAAGAGCCGGCTGAGCGAAAATCCAGAGAATGGGCAGCAGCATTCTCACACAAAATCTGCGATCACCAAGACGCCTGCCAAGCGTGGTGATTATAGCAAACTCCCCTATGATCAGCGTCCAAAGAGGTGTATGATCAGCGGTAGACTGATGATGATGATAACCTACCGGATTGTCTAAGGTGGTTTTAACTATTTTTTATTTGAAATATTAAGTGAATGAGCAATCTTAGTGAAGAATAGCACGTTTAAACCACCCTCTCCGACACGTTAGACAGATGTTTGGCTAAGCACGACTTATTACTGTGATAAAATTAAAGTTGGTATGGAAAAAATGTTAGTACCTACACATATAAGCATATGGACATCGAAGTCTCATGAAAAAGATATGAAAAGATTCCTATCTACCATTCTTGAGAGGTAAAAAGGTTCATTAACTATTTTGAAATAAAGAATAAAGACTCACTTTTCTCACTACTTTTTCAGTAGGTAACACGGTCCAGCCCTTATCGATAAACGTTCGATCTGATAGAGCATAACGTATTACACCTTTCGATGCATCTTGATCAAGCTAAAATAATGATAGAAATGTAATAGGTAGGTTAGAACCTGGGCAGCTCGTTAGTTACTAGATACACTTGGCTAAAAACATGTATGTAAGTATATTTATGTAACTGCATCATTTTGTCATCACAGTCTGGTAAAAGCAAGCATAAGTACTTACCTACCTACAAAATGCCTGCGACAAAAACATATCAACAATAAATGAAAACTGAAAAGGCCTAGATTCATAGCAGCCTACATGGTAGGTGCTATGTCCACTTACACAGTCATTCTTCTTATCTGTCTTGAGCATTGTAAAAAAATCAAAGGAAAGAAAGAAAGCGTCAAAAAATTTGGTAAAGAAATAAGCTGAAATAAGCCAGCATCAAAGAGCCTCGGGTAGAGATAAAATCTATCAAGGATTTTATTGTGACAGCCAGTGACAGCAAAGAGAATACAAAATATTGCAACCAATATTTTTTCTCTAGTGTGCGGTTGTGATGTTGATGTCACAAGAATGGAGTTGAGGTTTTCAAACATTGTAATCTGTGATTGTAATTGGCCACAGAGTCATACATTGTTAGCGAGCGCGAAGCGTCTTAGTTTCAGTTTATGCAAAAATTATTGTAATTATTATTAAGAAATTATTTCATATGTCTGGCCGGCTCATGATAAACTGTTTTTCTATACGGGTCGCATTTCTCAACGGATATTCGTGAAATTTTCTGAGAACTATACGGAATTTTTGTCAATTTAGTTTTTGCAAATTTATCAAAAGGAACCATTGGGGTCGACGAACGAGTTTGATAATAGGGTCTTACACCGGATCCATGGGGGTAGAAAACGTAAAAAATTGTTTTTCAGTTTTAAGCTGTTGCAAAGACAGACTCGCAAGGTCTATATAAAACTTAATTGCTACTAGTGGCTAGAACTCCAAATAATAGACTTGATGCATACTAGCAGACTTGATCCCCGTTGTTTTTATTATAACTAATACCTACCTAAGTAGGCAGATAATACATAGTATACACATAAAAATATATGTGAACGGCGACACGCATTCTCGCAACAATGCGCGGCAGTCTGCAAAGCAACACTAGGTGCATATCTACCTAAATGTAAGCAAAACTTCAAACGGTTTGTACGCAGTCACCGAATTCGGAATCGGCTTACTTGTTACTTGACAATATTAATTTTAACAATATTTTAACATAGCAGGATGGATTTACCTTGGTAAGAGTTTTTATTTCATCCCCTGGAACTGCTTTTATCTCAGGAATATTTTCATCAAAATGAAAATGAGTTTGAAAGAACAATGGTGGTACTTCTATATCTTGATGTTCTTTAGTAAGTGATGGCTTATATTTCAAAATTTTAAGTTGGTTTATAATCGCAGGGGTGTCATGATACCTTCTTCTGGTACACTCATATTCAAGCGCTAAGTCCGAATGTAAACACATAAGACATGTCTCACCTTTTAAAACTTTATGGTGTTTTTCATGAGTTTCTATTTCTAGTGGTGTCATCATTTCTGATAATCTCATCATGTTTTGTCGCTTTTTAAATTGCACCATATCCAAAGCTAGGGTATTCTGTGAAGGTTTCAGCATTTTTATTTTGTTTATATTTACTTTTATTTCTTCCTTTGCCTGCAGCTGTGCTTCAATTTGTCGACGCGGTATTCTTTGCTCGTTCACTAATTGTGCTTTTTTCAGTTTCAGTGCATTTTCTTCCTTTAATTTGGCAGGATCTTTTAATTCAAAGATTTTGTCTATTTGTTTCGGTCGTTCTCCTTTTTTATCTGGTTTGTCTTTTTGATTTTGACCTGACCCTGTCTGTTTCAACATAACATCTATTTCTTTCACAAACTGTGATTCTGTTTTTCTTGAATTTTTATTTTGTGTTTTTGGGTAATTTTCAGAAAGTTTAGAGCTAGTTTGTTCTAGTTTTAGCTCTTTTGCGTCGGGTTTAAGAGGAAAATTTGGTTCTAATTCAGACTGTTGTAATTTGTCTATAGCATTCTTTGTTCCAGATTTTGGTTCCATCGATTTTGGCTCTTTTAGCTCAGATTGAAGCTCTTTTGGTTTAGATTTTGCCTTAATTAAGTCTGGTTTTAATCCTTTGGCTTCAGGTAAAGCAGCTAGTTCTTTTAAATCAGGTTGTCGGGATGTGTCTTTTTGACCAGTTTTTATAGATTTAGATTTAGTATAGTCTTTTGACTTAGACTGGGTCATCTTTAGGTCAGATTTTCTCTTTGATGGCTCTGATTTTGAACTCTTTGGTACAGGTTCAGACTTGTTTGATTTTAATATTGTACTTTTTGATAGTAGTCTTGATTTTGGAATATTGTCTTTTATTTCAGTAGATTTAACGTGTTTTGTTTCCAATTCAGACTTTGTCATGGCGGAAGACTTTGCTAGTTCATTAGATTTCAATTGTGTTTCAGATTTTGACATTTTTGTGCCAGACTTAGGCTTTTTTAATTCCGTTTCAGACTTTCTCTGTACAGAGTCTGTCTTTTGTAGCGTTTTGGAGGTAAGATGGTCCGTCTTAGATTTTTTATTAGATTCTTTTTCCTCGGTTCCATCTAAAAGCATTTCAGGTGAATCTCTTTCAATCTCACTTGGGTCAAATTTTAGATTTTCTTTACTCCTATGTTGTATCTCGCCCTTGAAGTTTTTAGCTTCTGTAGATTTACTTTTCTCTGCAGCGACTTCTATTTCTTTCTTTTCTCGAGCCAATTTTTTGATGAGTGCTTCTTCTTTCTTTTGTTTACGTTTTTCTTCAATTTTCTTCCTTTCAATTTCAGCTTTTGTTTGTAACACTTCTTGAGTATCTTTGATAAGCTCTAAGGAACTTTTGTGCCATTTATCGTTTTCTCTGATATCTGTTTTATGAGGAAAATAAAAACTAAAAGCTTTTTCAGTTTTCTCGCCAAGATCAGACTGAATTTTTTTTTTTGACTGATATACTTTCGTGGCATCAAGAGAATCAGCTGATTTTACTTGTGACGTTTTAGTAACTTCTTCTTTTAAATGTGCGTATTGTTTTTTAAGCGCTGAACTAAGCAATAATTTTTCATCTGACTGACTTTGTTCTCTGATCGCTTTTGATTCAAATGTTTGGTCTATTACCTTACCTTCTTCAAATCGCTGCAACGTTCTTTGATATGTTTTCTTGCTTGCCAAATATTTTTGATCATATTTTTGTGCAATCTGTCTGGAATGGCTCACTGGTAAACTATTATCGTCATGATATGTGCGACTGAATGGCACTTTTTGTGTGAAACGCGATATCTGATCACTCCGCGTACAAAAATCTTGTTCGCTCTGGGTTGGTGCCTTAGGAACTTCACTTGAAATTATCTGTCTTTTACCTACATCGAAATCAGAATCGGATGCTAATGCTAGTTTTCCTTCATTTTCAATAACCAACGTAATTTTCTTCCCTGATGAGTCCAAATCTTTTTTTCGTCTTTCGGAGGAAATGATTTTTGTTACACCTGGTTCTGGCGGTTTATGAAAAAGTTCTTCTATTTCAAGTTCGCGTTTTCCTTTGTCAGGCTCTAAACGACACATGTCAATACGTAATTCAGAACGTACTCTTTTTTGCTTTTGGCTAGATTCTTTTGCTTCCGGAGGAGAATTTTTTGATGTCTTTGAGAGCTTGCTTAACCACTCTGTAACTCGTTCCTTTTTTAATAATTTATTTTTAGGGTATTTACTACTGTCGAAAAATAATTTCATTGTTTCTTTACAGTCATAACATGGCTGCTCTTGTAATTTACAGTAATCGCATACACTTATGATGTCGTTCTTGTTAATGGCTGGTATGTATCGTAATAGTTTGAGAGCATGATTTATAATACTCCTGCATCGGGCACAAGTGACCTCTTTCTTTTCTGCAATTAATTGAATTAAAAAAATTAAATTATAGTATGTGGCTGGACTCAGTTGAAGCATTTTCAATCAATCATCCACTTTTTCTGACCGAGCTTTTGTTTTTACATGTTACCGAATCAAATCCTATGCTATGTATTGTTTACCTACACAGCGGACCTATGTAATAGTCGGTAGGTAGAATATTTTATGAAAATATAATTATTATATTATAATAAACATTGTTTTTTTCAGTGGATCGACGTAAATGTCGTGGTTAGGGTGCTATGGTCATTTTAATCATTTTCAGAGAATTCCCGAATTTAGCCTTTGCCGAATTTAACCGTAATGTAGCTATGACGTTTGTGTGAGCGTTCGTATAATGGATCTTTTATAACATATCATTTTCATTCTAAATCGTAAGACTTAAGATAGAAAAATCTAACCGATTTCTGGTAATAAGTCAGTCAGCGTTAGGACCGTATCTGTAGTATTATGCAAAACAAACACATCCTCAGTGGTTTTTGTAGCACTCACGACGATACCAACATGTTTCACCTGTAACCACAAGTTTATATAACAAGGGAGGTTAACACCTAATTATCTATTAATTTTTCAGCAATATAAAAATCGAAATGAAATTTAAAAACTTACTTGTTTCATTCCTATTGAGTGGTAATATATAACAAGGCCGGCATTATTTAAATCCACAACTTTTTCGAAGCCTGGTGTGAAATCCGTACATGGTTTAAAGCAAGGACAGAGGTCTTCATTGATCTCTTCTATAACGAAATCAATGATATTAGAATACAAACATAAAAAAACACTAATTTTCAATAGATAGCACTAACATAATGTACAATTATTACGTAGTTAGTCTAAAATACAATAACGTACCATTTATGAGCACAAAACGGATTTAATATAAGCCACATAATTCGCTCTATTATGATATAAGCATCATACTAATATTATAAAGGCGAAAGTTTGAATGTGTGTATGTTTGTTACTCCTTCACGCTCACGCGGCTGAAAGGATTTGGATGAAATTCGGTACCAAGATAGCTTATACACTGGATTAACATATAGGCTACATTTTATTCCGGAAAAGTGAAATATTCCCGTGGGATGAGCAAATAATTAAAACACTTTCTATCCGCGGGTGGAACTGCGGGGCGTAACTAGTGTTAAATAAATATCTTAGCATTAAGGAACATAATTTACTCTCTAGCGAGAGCTTTGCGTATAAGTAGTATTATAAAAACCCACTTACCCATTATTTGTATTCCTAAAAGTTATCGAAAATCATACATGTATGTACACACAAAAAATGTTTTCGACAATATTGTTTTTTACGCGTGTTTAAAATACAAAACATGAAATCATCGATTTCCAATAATTGCGATCGAATGATGAATGGCATGGGTTCTTAAATAATGAAATTGAAGTATGTCCATATGTACCAAAAAACAATAAGTTTTTATAGTCTGATCACAGATTAGACTTAAGTGTTGGTATGAAACCTTTTTCGGGCATACCTAATACTAACCTAGTTGAAACGTAGGTTGGTATTATGCCCGAAAATTGCTTCTCTATTCTATATAAGTACCTACTTGGTACAATCGTAATAATTGATTTCTAATGTTTAACAAATCACTACACAGTATAAAACAAAGTCGCTTTCTCTGTCCCTATGTATGCTTAAATCTTTAAAACTACGCAACGGATTTTGATTCAGTTAGATTTACTCTCGAACAAATGGCGATTTATTCTAAGAATAAAAATTTACTCTCATTTGGTCGAATCCACCCTTAATACGTTAAATACAGTATAGTGAATCACTTTCACTAATTGATCACTTTATGAATGAAAGTGATTCACTAATTGGTCACTTTATGAATGAAATCTCTGCTTGAGCCCCGATCGATGACTGAGCATCGTTCTGTAATACGGACCTAAGGTCCGTAAAGTCGATATTAGACTAATTTATCCTGCTTAGTACTGCCTAATATTAATTCTGTCAGCATAATAGAAATTAGCATCTCAGGTCCGTATTACAGAACGATGCTCAGTCATCGATCAATGCTCAAGCAGAGATATCATACACTAATGAGTGAATGATATCTCTGCTTGAGCACCGATCGATGATTAGACCTCTGTAAATAGGACGAATTCAGTGGTCAGCAGCTAAAATCAACTTAAAATTGTTTGGGGAACATTTATATGTATACAGATGGATAAACACAACCAACTTTAAAAAACACCACATTACAGGAACAATCGACAATCACTAACTTAAAAAAAAATCTGTCACGATGGGCGGTCTTATCGCAGCATTAAAGCGATTTCTTCCAGGCATCCCAGATATATATTGAAGTGAACAACAAAAACACGGAAGGTGGTTTTAAATACAGGAAAACAATAAAATTATAGATGAGATATACTTAACTTCAGAAAGGTGGACAACAGCTATATACTACTGGCGTAAAAATTCTCTTTTAAAATTATTTCGAGTAAGATAATTACTTTTTGAAATATGTGGAGAAACCTGGTAAATAATTATTCAACATTTTCAAATATAATAATAATATGGACAGTCTAAGGTCAAATTTCGAAATGTAGTAATATATACGTTTTTCGTTTATTATTAAAGCCAGCGCGTCTACGGGACCCTACCTAACTACTAAGCATGGCCCAACACGCTCTTACTAGTTATTTGCAATAATCTATTTCTTAGGTGATAATTAAATTATTGGTCGACTTACCATAATATGCCAGATAAAATTAAGTACAATCCGAGGCGACATCTTTGTTGAGCCTGCTTTGAGTGTCTTCTGGGCTAAAAAGTTTTTGCTCTTTCCAGTTGCTTATTGCATATAATATAGTAAGCATGTTGTACCTTCAAAAGCTTTTACCCATTTTTTGTCTGAAACGCAACTTATTTTAGACCTTGAATGAGTATAAAAACAACCATGATTCTATAAAAAAATATTTATTAACTCAATTTAAATTTGTCCCAGTTGTCATTAGAGGTGACAAATGGGAATGACTCAATTTTAGACAACCATAAGCATGTAACTAATCTCGTTTTTTTTTGAACAAATTCATAACTTTTTGTGTTAATGACAAAGAATTGCTTAGTGGTTTCAGTATCAGTTCCTTTGTACATATATTATGAAGGGGACCAAATGCCAGAGCAACCACGGTACATGCCAAACAAATTACATTGTATGGCATACTAAAGTCTGGAGTGGGTAGTGACACCATTGCACCATTAGTTCGGAACACAGCTGGGTACCCTGAAATAGATAAACATCAATGTGAATTCATATTACGAGTATTTAAAAAAAAAAAATTATTAGATTTGAGTGTCAAAAATGGATGACTAAGGTCCGTTTTACAGAACGATGCTCAGTCATTGATCGGTGCTTAAGCAGAGATTTCATTTACTAATTGATCACTTTGTGAATGAAATCTCTGCTTGAAGACTGATCAATGACTGAGCATGGTTCTGTAATATGGACCTAAATAGAGGTATGTCCGTTTTGTTATCTTGCAAACAGAAGACTTTGCTTTGCTCATTTTTCATATTTTTGGAATAGAACCACCAAAACTACTTGTACATCATCAAGGAATGTGACATCACGGCTCCATCTGCTGGCAACCTGACTTGCAATTCCAGAATAGAGATGAACTTATCACAAATTTGTTGTTTGTTTTAACCCTGATTGCAATAGCATAGTATGAGTAATAACAATATAAAAAATGGAACCTTCTCCATTCTACTATGGCCAGGGTAGACCTGGGTCTTAATTTATTTTGTTCAACTGTTAACTTACATGGTCTTGAAGCATTGACAACTGAATCAAATGAGGAGCCTGTTATAGGAATACTAGTATAGTTCTTTGCTGTTGGGAGATTTGCTGATATCAATGCAGAACCAATATAGAAACCATGATTAGCATCAGGTGGGTACTCTTGCCATTTGAGGAAAACAAATTCAAAATCTATGGTGATAGTAGTGGTTGATCTTGGAGGTAATTTCAAAAGGAGTTCTAAATGGTATGGCTTTTGCCTACTTCGCCCTGGTGAATAGTACTGCGATATGACTTGCTTACTCTCAGCTTCACCATTAATTCTTAAAGTGCTGAGTTGTATTGGAAGCCACCATGGGGCATTTTCCATGACCACAACATGTATTGGAGTCCAAAAGTTGTTTGTTAGCTCAGTTACAATGCCTCCAAATTCTTTGCCATAGCCAAGAACATATCTATTGAAGTATAGCGGTGGTGGCATCGCCACAGGAATGCCATTATTATTACTATCATATTTAGCAACAATGTTCATCATCTGGTTGTCTGCTTTTATATTATAGACTGCCAGTGTAGTCTCACTCCCACCTCTCTTTGACAATACAATAGAATCTGGATCAGGAGTCAATTTGAAGGACTGTGTATCGTTAGATGTTACATCAATAAACACTTTACTGCTGGTAGAGAGAGGACAAGCCCCTGGCAGTCCTTGCCCAAACAGTTTTCTAAAAGACCAGTCAGCTCCACCTACAATTCTGTGATCATACACCAAAGCCACAGTTTGTTTTATTTCTAAGTTAGTTTCTGTACATTCTTTTGATCTGCACACATTTCTCACATGTACACCTATTGAATGGTAATTTGTATTATGAATCATTCTAGAATTTAGTAGTGATGAGAATCCACGACTAGACTCGCAAGGTAGTAGTTTTTTCCATGGTGTTAAGTTTTCTGTACAGACAATTTCTCTTGGCAATGATGCATATCTCAACTGTGAAGTGATATTTTTGCTTGGATTAATTGCACTTGTGGGCCATAGAGGCATTTGAGGAGTCACAGTGTTGAAAGTATCAATAAAATTTAATGAGGCACAGAATAGGCCAGATAGTGTGGCACTTAGTTTCCTCCACTGGGTATCAACATCTACTACATCTTGTGAAAACCAAGCATAAAGTTCAGCTCCTGGACCAGCATCCAGCACCGGATATCCCCATTTATCATGCCTCCACTGTCCTTCAGTAAGGGTCAAATGCAACTCCTCCACTTTGAAATGAGATATTACTTCAGTGAGAGCTCTTGGAGACAAATTGGAATGTTCATCTGTAAAAATGTTAGTCATAATATTAAATAAAAAATGGAACTTTTATCAGACATACGTGTATATAAACAGATAGCAATACTGATAAAACTTACATGAAGAATCATGATCTACTATAGTTATGAACTGAAAATACGAATACAGGTGTGTAGGAGGCAAAGGTTTAATGAATAATTCTTCGTTGAACTTATCACCAATAACACATGCAGTGATTATATTATGCACCAAAGCAAAATAACATAACATTAATGCACAGCCGGTTCCCATTTGAAATATTTTCACGGAGGCCACTGTTCATAAAACTACTATTATCTATTTATCTTCATAACTGTGATAAATCACTACTCAGTAATTAATTTTAGACACCGCAATACGCACTATATAAATAATCTTTGATCGCGACGAAGATCAAGAAACAATTTAAATAATTAAATTGCTCTAATAATTAGTCTATAATAATCTTTAAGAAGTTTGAGTGAGTTTCAAAGAGTATGCAAAAACGTAGTGGTTATATGCTCTTTGAGAGTATGTAACGCTATCAGCCTTATTAATAAACGGGTATTAGTCAGATTAGTTACTTCAGCTTTTGTTCTTTTTTTGCTACTGGAATATTTAGCTGGATCGAAAGAGACAAAAGATGGTGTAACTAGTCTAAAGCTAGTTCGTGTTTATTAATAAGGCTGTAAGAGTTTATTGAGTTTGATGCATGAATACAAATCACAGATTAGTAATACGTAGAATGTAAACGTAGCATGAAATTAACTTAGTGATTATATACTCTTTGCGTAACATCTCCACAACCTAGTCCTTGTACCTAGTCTGTGTTTTTTTGTAGCAATCATGCCGTAGGTCGCGAACGCTTGGCGAACAAATTATAAGTCACGAACGTAGACAGAGAAGAGAAGGTACATACTCTAAGGTCGCGAACCAATCTCTCCTCACAAAATTATAAAATATAGTATCTCTCAGCCTTCTCTCGGCTCTCCTTAGTCTGTGATGCGAACTTGGAAGAGTAGTATTGTTCTGTGGATGCGAAATTTGGAAATAAAATCAAAATATATTTATGTACGCTTTAAATAATTCATGCGCTGCGTTCTGAATCTGTTTTAATATAGATGTAGTGATAGCTTTCCCAAATTTATGTGAGATATAATACCTAGTTTTTAAAATGGTAAGTGTTTTGTTCTGTCTGTAATTATATATCAATTCAAAACACGCATAACTTGATCTCTTTGTGATTCAAGAGTTATCAAGATGATCCCAGCTGCTACGTGGGCTCTTTCCCCAAGGACTTCAGCTATGGACCTTTCGAGCAGAACGGGGATGGAGACAGCACATCTCTGCAGGAGGATCATAAGCCTCGAATATTACTAATGGGCCTCAGGAGGTACTTTTTACTTCTGATTCTGACCAATCAATCGTTTACAAATGACTAATAAATAGTACCAACTGCTTATTTTATTATTACTAATTTTGAATTTTATCAAAAACTTCTAGCCGAGAGAAATATAATAATATGTACTTATACCAACTAACTAAATTACATACAAAATATTAAAACATATAATTTCAGGTCAGGAAAGTCATCCATACAAAAAGTTGTTTTTCACAAAATGTCACCGAATGAGACTTTATTCTTAGAATCCACAAATAAAATAGTGAAGGATGATATCAACAATAGCAGCTTTGTACAATTTCAAATTTGGGACTTCCCAGGCCAGATTGATTTCTTTGATCCTACATTTGATTCTGACACAATTTTTGGTGGTTGTGGGGCACTTGTATTTGTTATTGATGCTCAGGTGAGACTTATTTCTGATAAATCCAATGTACCAATATAAATTGTCATAAAACTTAATTTCTTATAAGTGGTCAATTTTATATTTTTACTTGATATTGAACTGATGTTTGCACTTTGGCTCTTTCTGTTTTATTTATTTTATACTTAGTGGGTTTTTATATTTCAGGATGACTATCAGGATGCATTAGATAAGCTAAATGTCACTGTAACAAAAGCATACAAAGTTAACAGTAACATTAAATTTGAAGTATTCATCCACAAAGTAAGTAAAAACATCCAATATACAATCTATGTTATCACAAAATAATTAGTCAACAGAGCAGTAGAATATATCATGGAGTCATAGATGTAATTAAAAGGAGAAAGATGAGATTCTACACTTACAGAAAAAATAAAAATTACAAGAATATAAATACAAATAAATAGAAACAGTACCTAGTTAAGTATATATAAAAAGAGAAACAGAAGAGCAGATATAGCTCGAAAACAGAGGCAGAGTAGATCAAATAGATACATATTATTGTCATATATATCATCATGGATTTGTTAAAATTTTTAGTAGTTATGGAATATGAGTCCGTCGTGGTAGCAATGCGGCACAAGCGGCCTTATTATAGACCTATATAGGCGCCAACAAAAAATCAAACTTATCCTTGTCATCTATAAAACAAAAATTTAAACTCTCATTACTTTTATCCATCATCATGAGGGCAAGTCAATAGCGTTTCAGTCAATAGCAGGATAAAATGTTAATTTCTAGTGGTATTCTCTTAATTAAAAGTAAACCCTATTTAACCTTAAAATAAGAACATTATCACAATGATTCAATTATGACTCATTTTAGAGAGTTAATATTTCTCTACATTTTATAGAGTACCATTTATTATCTGTTTACACAAATATATAACATTCTAATACATTTGTTTTGGTATAATGTGAAAAGGGTCATGTTTTTATCCAGCTGGTACAAATGATAATTGCATTGAAACTAAGTTTAAATTGACAACTATACCTACATCTGTTAAATGAACATTACTCATGTCAGAATATATGAATTTTATAAAGATATTAAATTAATTAATAATGAATCATTCTTACTAGTCTACCATCTCACCACCATTCATATTTATTTAGCACACTTTGAGTGATAGGACCACACTATTTACATTTAAGTTTGTTCTCTCATCTTCTAATGTTGTATAATATAGTGTGTCAATAGGGAGTCAGTAAATCTTTTTATGTTTAAAGTTTTTGTTTAATAAATAACTGCAATTTATTATATTATATTTATTGAACTTTAGATTAGTTACACGATCATGAATGCCTACTTTTAAATTTACACAATAAGCACCTCTACTGGTTTTCCATAGTGTAGTCTACATTTTATTTAATATTTTCAGGTTGATGGTCTTAATGATGACTACAAAATGGAGTCACAGCGAGACATTCACCACCGTGCCACCGATGACTTGACAGAGGGTGGCTTGGAACATGTACATTTGTCATTCCACCTCACTTCTATATATGATCATTCTATATTTGAGGCGTTCAGTAAAGTTGTTCAGAAACTGATTCCTCAACTGCCGACATTAGAAAACTTGCTGAATATACTTATATCTGTAAGTTATCAAGTGGCTCACATGTTATTAAGTGAAAGGCTCAGAAGCTTTTGTACCATCGCACCTCTCGCCACCGTGAAAAAGTTCATTCACACAGTCCTAGAAATCACACAATTCGTTTTAGTGTGAATAAATCATTTGTAAAGTGTGAATAAACTTCCACCAGAGGTCTTTCCCTAGGGCTATAACATGCAGCATTTTAAACAGAGGATCAAAAGAGTATTATCACAACGCAAGCCACGCATTATTGGCATGTCTAGTGTTACAAGATGTCCATACTAAGCATACTCCGTGGGCTATGGTGACCTCTTCCCTTCAGGAGAGTTGTATGCTTGTTGGCTACTTATAGCGTAAGAATAGTCAAAAAAATCTAGATTGGTATAATGTTTTATAGGGATCAATGTGACTTACAATAGCAAAAATGCATAAAAATTGTAAATCCTGTATTAGGCAATTCATATAGTGCATCAGCCAGGTCTTTACTTATTTGCTATATACATCACTAGTTGCGGCCCGTGGTTTCACCCGCGGATAAATGGTATTTTAATTATTTGCTCATCCCACAGGAACATTTCACTTTTCCGGGATAAAATGTAGCCTATATGTTCATCCAGTGTATAAGCTATCTTGGTACCGAATTTCATCCAAATACTTTCAGCCGATTGAGCGTGAAGGAGTAACAAACATACACACACAAACTTTCGCCTTTATAATATTAGTGAGAAGTGTGATGTGATAACATGTCTATTCGCGTACAAAAATTATCAAAACATTATTTTTCCCTCGTGAATGCTTGAATGAAACGTCGAAGTTAGTCAAAATAATGTTTTGATAATTTTTGTACGCGAATAGACCCGTTTTATCTTTACAATATGAGTTTATGTCGCGAAAGCTTAAGAAATGTTATCATAACATGTATTTATGTTTTTTTTAGAATTCCGGCATCGAGAAAGCATTCCTATTCGATGTGGTTTCCAAGATCTACATTGCAACAGACAGCTCTCCCGTGGACATGCAGAGCTACGAACTGTGCTGTGATATGATTGATGTTGTTATAGACATATCCTGTATTTATGGGTGAGGATAACTGTATAAGTAATCAATGCAGTGTTATTACATATAATTTTAAGGGCTCAATATTGCAGAAAACTAATCCTAAACTATAGTTTGTATATATTGTATAGTATGAATGTGGATACAAAGTTTTTTATAATTAAACCATATACTTACATATACATTTTGCAGTGCAATTGGCTATAATAAAACTCAAACTGAAAATGTATCTGTAAGTATATGTATGTATTTGTATCCACATTAGGTACTAGCAACGAAAATTAAAAAAAAAAGTTAAATTGCCAAGTGCAGGTTGCCTAGAGCAATAAGGAACTAATTTTTATGGAAGACTTATTGTATCGTTTATTGAAAATAAATCAAGGTCTAGATCGCGTTGATTATTATTGAAAATATTAGATCATAATGAGGCCAACCAGGGTCTGCGCTTAAAAATTATGCGGGTTTTTTTTATTTCTTGAAATATGCATATCCAATAGATAGCCTCTGTGGTGATTGAGCCGGTTTGATTCGCGCGGCAGGACAAGTATTTTTGCAACGAAAAAAAAAGCGAAAATACTAGTTCTGAGTCTGGGTGTTGTGAGACCATGGTCCTCGTAGTTCCTGGGTCCCTAGACACGGAATCCTAGTTAGAGTCCAGATCTATGTATATGATCGTTGGGCGTTATTGTTACATATTAGCTGGTTATTCCTTTAGAACAGCAGTCTGGCTATTTAATTTAAAAAAATCTGTTGTTATCGCTGAAAATTTGGAGCATCAATACATTGATGAAGTATTTTTCAAGGTCAGTTTCAATTACACATTTAATATATGTAGGAAAAAATCTTACGAAATCGGTTACCCTTGTTTTTCGTTTTATTTTCTATTTACAATTTTTCGATATGATTATTTTGACACGTCAGGTCGCACTACGCCTTCAAAAAAGTGGTTTTTGTAGACTTTGAGCTTAGACCGCGCCTAAAAATTAACTGATTTGCTATAACTGTTTAGTGTATAATGTATGAATATACCAGTGACTCTATAGACCTCACAATTCTGTCTTTGTATCTAGCTTAAAACTTGGCTTGGCTCCGCCATTTAACTTTTTTTTAGGAAACTCAGTTGAATAAATAAACGAACTTGCTCACAAAATTTCACGAGATTCGGTTTAGAAATGCTGCTTGTAGAGCAGAATAGCTGGTGTCCGCCGGACAAACGTACGAAATAATTTTTGCCGAAGCTGGAACGGAGACTCTGCTCGCGCTTTGCGCCCGCCTCGATCAATTATTTATGTATTTACAATCAGTGTCGTACTGATCGACGGTATAGGGGCCAATTGGGAGTGAGAATAGATCGGGACGGAATGGGACGAAAACGTGCAAAACATAAGCAGGATAGGAGCGGGATAAGAGCGTTAGAAGATGAAAGGAGGGCAAGACGTAAGAACAAAAGCAGAGAGATGGAACGGGAAGAGATGAGCAAAAGAAGAACAGGGCAGAAAATGGAGGTAGAAGTGGGCAGGAAGAGCGCAGTTAAGGCGTAAAATTAATTAAACCATGCGAAGCGGTGGTGGTTCAGCTTGTTCATAATAAAATAATATTGAGGAATATTGTCTTTGTTTCAGCATGGTTGATGAAACGGAAGTAAACACATTCAATAATCAGAGTTCTAGCTTAATCAAGTTGAACAATGGAACTGTATTGTACCTGAGAGAAGTCAACAAGTTTTTGGCTCTTGTTTGTATATTAAGAGAGGAGAATTTTCAAAAGCAAGGTAGGATAAATGCTTTCTTTGAATTGCCTGGCTGAGCCGGGAATCGAACAAGGAACGGAAAAACTAAAACCATGTGTATTTTATGATAAGGGTTGAAAGAGTTATTTGTAAGGATATTTTATTTCCTAAGCAACATAGCATCTTAAATAAACGGAAGACCATGAAATGTTACTTGTGTCCATGTTCCCAGTTCATCTGTGACCGTAATCCGGTACTAGAATATTCTGTCCTTTTTTTTTTTTTTTTTTTGAGGGGGGGAAATGCCCTCGCACTTCCCTGCCACCACGGGGGTGGTGGCAGGGGGTATGTGGGACTCGAACCCACTAAAACCCCCCCGTGAGCCCTCGTCCGCCGTACCGGGGCGAGAAGGGGTCGCGACTGCAGTCCAGCCAGCTCGCCCCCGGCGGCAGGCCCTTTCGGGCCTCTCCGCGCCAAAGGATGGGTGACCTTGCTCACCAAGGTCACCCACCAGACGTGTGGGGCCGTGCAAGCCGGCGGAGAGTCCCCCGACTCTCCACCAGTGGCCCCACTACGGGGGAGGGAGGAGGTGCGCGTAACGCCTCCTCCTCCCTCCCACTCGTCTGCGCCGGAGCGGGTCAGCTCCAGCGGCCTCCTCTCTGACCCGCTCCGCGGTCTCCTTCTGCGCCATCACGTACTCGCAGAAGGAGACCACCGCCTGCCACGATCTCTCGCTGTCAAGCATGGCTCTCACCACGCTTGGCAGCGAGAGATCGTGGCCTACTGCCAAGGAAAGTGTGTGCCGCTGCGAGAATATTCTGTCCTGGGTTGTCACAGGTTGACAAGTTAGGTTAAGCTTTTCACATCTCCCGTCTGCCATGAGTGTGGAGCGCTGGAGTATACGGCACTCCACATACTGGAGATCAAAGTCAGGATTTTATTGCAAATAGGTTATAAGCACTTTCACAAATCTTAATGAGATTAGGTAAAATACTTAAGTTATAACATATAATATTATAAAGTGCGTAATGTCAAATATTATACAGCAAGTTCAGATTGCCGCAGTGGCGCACACTCGATGGCAGTAGACTGCGATATTTTGCAGCCGAGCGTGGTAAACGCCATGCTCGACAGGGAGAGATCATGGCAGGCGGTGGTCTCCTTCATCTTAGCATCTTCATTTCAGTTACATATAGTTGTTTTTCATCAGTCTTTTATGCGGCCAGCACTCTGGTCCATGAGTGCTGGTTTGACAATTGTTTTGTAGACTTTGCCCTTGGTCCTCACGGGTATCCAGAGGGTCGCTAAGCAGCACCAGACAGATCTCCATCTGAGCCAAGTGGTGTATTCCGTGACGCTAGTCTATGCTTATAGCCAAGAGACTATGAAATTTAACACTTTATTTAAAAAAAAAATCTGGAAAATTATCTTCGACTTTAGGTGGTTAGCTGATTTTAGTAGAAAATTATGATTCGAAAATGGAACACTTAAATTTTTTGTGTCTGTTCTTTTGTTTTATTGGTAAGTTAAGTTAAAAATAACACGTAAAAATACATGTCAAGTCGTGTATTGTTGCTATCGCGCGGTAAATTATATATATTGCACCCAGAAATAGATCTTTTAATACTGCTTCGATTGCAGGTGTGATAGACTACAACTTCCTGTGCTTCCGTGATGCCATCACCCAGGTGTTTGAGTTGCGCAATAAGTGTCAGAACGCGATTGCTGCAGAGCGGACAAGATCAGAATCCCCCGAGCCCATCCCGAATGGAGCCGTCAACACTACTGAGAGTGCGTCCGACCGCTCACAACCACAGATACCATAGCAAATTAAACTTCATTAAACTTTCATTTCGTAATAAGTACCTATGTATTACGTATTACAAAAATATTCATTATATTTTAAATAGGTATTGAAGATTAATACTGAATTATATAAAATTTTGTTTATGACTTTTAGTTTTGATGGTTAAGTTTACATAACATATATCTACACTGGTACCCAGAGGCACAGAATACATAGCACTACTATTCCAGAGGGCAAAAGTAGCCCTAGGTATTTTTTTTGCTGACGCTGCCCCGCTCCGCAGACCGTACTTCCATACATCGTATGAGTATCTAAGGTCCGTATTAGAGAACGAACCTTAACTGCATGAGTGTTGCATGAGTAGGGAAGTGACCCCTATACACACCTTGTATCCATATATAATAAACCTAACCAAACAGTCTTGCAGAAAATAATAGGACGAAAGAATTGTCTGAGTACTTTATTTCATATGCAAAGTCTTCATTATTTAACAATGAGCAGTAATGATTTTAATAACTTAGGCCGCCACAAATATTAAGTTTCCTGATTTCGAAACTTCTGACTTCTCCTGACTTTGAAACTTCGATATTTAACTTAATGATAGCCAGTAAAAACTTACGCGTGAAATAATAATTCTTTATTGCATACTTCTCTTTTAGTTGTTTGAACAAAACACATATTTAGTCCTAATAACAATTATCACTATATTTTTACTTTTATATGCTCTCGCGATTCAATGTTGTGACAAACTATCAGGTCACAATATTACACGCGGTAAGAGGTTGCCGTTCCTACAATCGCTTTCTCTATGCGACGATTCGTGTATTAGACAGAGATACGAGACAATATGTATACACGACGGATGCGGAGTGGCAACGCTGCATGGCGCTGTTCATTGTGATGTAAGGTACTTTTTTTATATTTGTGTATTTAGCCAGTGTCAAGTAATTGATAATTTATCAAGTAATGTGGGTTTTTTTTTATTACATGGCAAATTGCCTTTATTTTCTAAATACTACAATGATTTAATCCTACTACAAGTAACTTTATCAAGTTAATGATATTTCACGCAAATGTGTGTCAGGTCACAGTCGAAGTCATCAAGTCAAGTCATAGTCTAGTCAAAGTCATACTCCTAGTAAAGTGGTGGCAACTTGAAGCTTCTACGGAGTTTTGGAAACAACACGAAAAGGAACGTTTCACCATCATTATACCATTTTCCCACACTCACGCCTGTAATCCAGCACTTAACGAATAGAATGCCACCAATTTTATGCACTAACACAAGTTTTGGAAAATAATACAATGCGGTGACGCAATCTTTTTCGCTTTCACGCCAAAACTCGTTTCACTTGTTTTTGAACATTTTCGGTCTCGTTACATACTCTTTGATTTGTGGTACAAATCAGGAACCTTACAGGAGTTTGGCGGGAAAGCGAAAAAGATTGCGTCACCGCATTTTCCAAAACTTGTGTTATTTTCAGTGTTAGTGCATAAAATTGGTGGCATTTTATTCGTTAAGTGCTGAATTATAGGCATGAGTGTGGGAAAGTGGTATAATGATGGTGAAACGTTTCTTTTCGTGTTGTTTCCAAAACTCCATAGAAGCTTCTAGTAAAGTTGCTACCACTTTAAACCACTTAGGAGTATGACTTGACTAGACTAGCCTATGACTTGGACTTGACACATTATATGATATTAATTATCTTGAGAATTTATCAATTACTGGACACCGGCTAAATACACAAAACTGTGGAGCCAAAGAAAAACAAAAAAACACTGGCTAAATACACAAAAGTGTGGAGCAAAACAAAATAAAAAAGGTAACTGTAGACTGTGTTTCTCTTTCCTTTGTTTTGTGACAAAGAACTAGAAGAGCGTAACCGCTACGCATGAATGTCTCTCTCTTCATCATTGCCGCTACGCTGTTTTTGGCTTTTGATAGGAGTAATAAGTAGTATTCTCTATTCTGTGCTTTTGATTGTGTGTAGAAGGAAGTACATATGTATTTGGTATTTAATTGATATTTATCGGAAGTTATTAGAGAAAAGCGTTTTTAATCCTGCTTTTGCTGTTAATTAGAAAAGCCAGAATATTTAAAGGTGAGTGTTTGCATTACTTATATATTATAATTTCAAAATCCGGCTATCTAAACTGTATCTCTCATATGTATTAAAATGTATATGATATTACTTTGTATTCAAATTCTAAACACTACTACTGTTAATGAAGGACGAACAACCTTCTCTAGTGTAGTAGCTATATTATCATATCACTTGTATCAACCTTGTTACAATAGTCGTTTTCATGTTGATGTTTTGATATAGTATAATCTTAATAACTCAAAATACCCCACAATATAATAATAATAAATAAATAAAGTTGGGTCATTCGTAAATAGGTATTCACAAATGCCCATGGTAGCACAAATATGTAACTATTAATTTAGCATTTTGCTATATTTTAACTTCTCTTGGATAACGGGCGTTTGTGGAGAGTTAACCACAATTTTGCCAATGTCACATAGATTGATAGCATGATAACAGATCAAAGGAAGATTGTTCAGTGTCAGTTTTTGGTCCATGGAATAGCCAAATTTTTTAATATACTGAAAAATCTTAGTTTGAATGTCTATCCTGGTTTTTTTTTTTTTGTAAGTGAATGATGTGATGAGTTAGTTGTTTAACTGATGTTAAGCACCACAGCCGCTCATACAGAACAGTGTCACTTGGAACTCTAAAACATAGTTTCGCGCGACACTACACTGCTTACATCATCCTGAGACATCAGCCCAGCCTGGTAATAAGATTGCCCAGTAATTTCACTAGCTACAGTGCCCTTCAAACAGGAACACAGTAGTGCTTGCACACAACTGCTTGGCAGCAGAATAACTGGCATAACAGTGGTACCTACCTAGATGAACTTTGCAACAAAGTCCTACCACCTAGTAAAACCTACCTTAGTACATGACATTGGCGAAATTGTGTTGAAATTGCCGCAGAAGCCACTAACTAAGATTCAATTCAATTTGAATGAGTGGTCAGCTGTAAATCAGCTTGATAAATCTAAAGTACTGAAACAAAATGTAGAATGGCACTTCTTCCATTTTATTAGTTCCAGAAAGCTTAGAAACTGTAGTAAAAAATTAAAAATTATATTGCAAAGGGTAGTTATGTACTGTTCTACTATTTCTTTGACCAATAGAGTAAATAATTAAATAATATCATCTGTTCTACTAATAGAATAAGTAGAGAAAACAACATATTTATTCTATTTGTGGTGCAACATTTAATATTAGAACATGTAGAATAAAAGAATTATGTTTATACTGGTACTTCACTATTATAATTTATGATAACTTTATTTATTTATTTGTTTAAAGGTACAAATTTTGGATACAATTTTAGTATGACTTCCTGTAGTCCAATCAAGTTGTAACTTGGCATAGAGCCATAAATATAGAAACCGAATTATATAATATAACTTACCAAAATGTGTAAAAATATAGATAGATAGAGAAATCTTTATTATTCCACCAATTAAATATAAAAATATCAAGAAAACTTATAAACTAGTGTTACAATGGGCGGTCTTATCGCTGAAAGCGATCTCTTCCAGACAACCTTTGGATGAACAGTATCAATTGCAAAAGAGTAGACAGTGGTGTATGACAATTTAAAAGAAATCTAATAACAATAATTAAAAAACAAATACTTAATATTTAGCAATAAGTATACCTACCATATACCCAAATATGTAACACTGCAATTACAATTATTTGTATAACAATTGATTAATAATTTAAAGAAAGTATCCAACCATCTGACATTTATTGTATTAAAAAAAATATCAGCATACACTAAGGAAGGATAGTGATTTATTATGTATTTTGAGACTCAACCTGTTTGATGACATAGATACATTGCAGATATTACAGTTTTGCTACAGTTAATAAAAATAGCATAAAGCACCAAATTAGCAAATTGAATGTAAGTTGCAGAAGTTGGGAATCCTTACTAATAATTATTGTAAAATAGTTGCGCCCCGCGGTTTCACCCGCGGATAAAAAGTATTTTAATGATTTACTCATCCCACGGGGATTTTTTTTTTCCGGGATTAAATGTAGCCTATATATTAATCTAGTGTATTAGCTATCTTGGTGCCGAATTTCATCTAAATCCATTCAGCCGTTTGAGCGTGAAGGAGTAACAAACATACACACATACACACAATACACACATCCAAACTTTCGCCTTTATAATATTACAGCCTTATTAATAAACACGAACTAGCTTTAGACTAGTTACACCATCTTTTGTATCTTTCGATCCAGCTAAATAATCCAGTAGCAAAAAAAGGACAAAAGCTGAATTAACTAATCCGAGACTAATACCCGTTTATTAATAAGGCTCTTACAGCCTTACAGCTGGATCGAAAGAGACAAGAGATGGTGTAACTAGTCTAAAGCTAGTTCGTGTTTAATAAGGCTGTTAGTGTGTAGGGTGATGTGAAAGTTTTTTACTCTTTACGAACGCTCCCGCCGCGCGCCGCCCCGGCCGCTCGAAACCGCCGCAAACGCTACATCCCGTAATTTTTAAATCTGTGATATCTTCGAAAATATTAATTTTAATCATATTCTGTAAAGGGCCATATAGATAAATATTAAATCAAAAGTGTATTTAAGATATTTAATTAGATAGGAATTAATGCTGTATTGGTTAAAATCGCTTCGAAAATTTGCCATTATTTGTCGTAAAAAGTAGATGACAAAAAAAATTTATTGTGTGATATCCATAAGAGATAGACATATACCATAGCGGAGTTTTCTGTAGATCTTTTCAATATGTAGTGTACAATACTTAGTACATTATTTTGATAAATCTCGTAGGGTTCAGCCTGCATTTGCAATGTAAGCGAAAAAAAATGTAATTATTTACGACATTACATTAGAAACTTCAAGTATTTCTCCATTATTTAATGGATTTTATTATACATATAAAACTTCAAACTTCAATCACTCTATCTATTTAAAAAAAAACCGCATTATAAACCGTTGCGTAGTTTTAAAGATTTAAGCATACATAGGGACAGAGAGAGCGACTTTGTTTTATCCTATGTAGTGATATAAAATATGCAATAACCTGAAATAGATGCCAGAATATTTGCATAAAATCCGGTCTCTACTGATAACGAAGTGATCCTATAGTTTAGTAATTAAAGAAGTCCCGTGTTTTGGTATCGGTTTCTAAAACATGGATTAGAACTAGGACATTACCATAATAGTTTGCCAAAATAAAATAACACAATGTGTTTAAGATTTGATAAGTTTTGTAAAAACCATAAACATGTTATTGTTGTCAGAGCGTTTGGACGAGCTCTATCTCAGGCATACGCATTAGTTCCGGAAGGCCACCCGAGTGATAATATTCACGCATACCTACCTACACTTTTTAATTTTTTGAGGAAACGTGATCTAACTTTTATTGAAATAGCTATACGGTTTAAATTAAGTCACCATGAAGTTGTTTTTCAAAGCCTGAGTTAAGAGTGGCCTTGTGGTGGACTTAAATAATGCGCAACAGGCATCGCACCATCGGCACCGCTGATTGTCGTAAACACACGTCACGACGACACACCCATTCCTAGACTAATAAGGATGCTGTATATTGTTACGTACATCTGTGCAAGGTTCTCAAAGTGGGTGTGGCATATCTTAAACCAGTATAACATGTATAGATTAATTCGATTATATTATTTATAAAAAAATATTCAAACGATAAAACTTTTCAGCTTTATTCCAATTTTATTCAAATAATTAGGTATGCTTCCTAAATTTGGTGTGTAAGATTATTAAATAATATGTATTTCTTCTGAATTTTCGTTAAGTGTTAAGCTGTTGAAGTGTCAGTCATGTCAGTTTATCTAACCACAGGCTTAGGAGATATCTTAAGAAATCCACAAACAGCTACATGTCTAAGGTCCGTATTACAGAACGATGCTCAGCTATCGATCAGTGCTCCAGCAGAGATTACATTCATAAAGTGATCAATTAGAGAATGAAATTTCTGCTTGAGCACCGATTGATGACTGAGCATCATTCTGTAATACGGACCTAAGTTATTTTAGGTACTTCGGAGGAGGTTTTAGGAGATCACAGGAAATAACTGTTAATGTGCTCGGTAAAGATACCGTAAGCATAGAATTCCGCAGCCTGAAATTAAGACAATCGGTCGCTTAAATCTTTGTGTAGTTTCACCGCAAAACGATTTACATTATTTTGACTAACAAGCTACTTTTTATCTTGGATAATTGAACGTTTCCCGCGAAAAAACAGGTACAATGCGTTTGAAACCACAGATTGTCCCTAGAAAGTAAGTTATAATAATTATTGTTGATGTCGTGTATGTGTAGAGCCGCCGGCGCGCGGCGCCATCGCCAGTTGTTCGTACGCTTTCGCAATAAAGTGGTACGACATCACGCCATACCGCGCGATCGAACCGAACCGCAAATAGTCAGACTCATGAAGACGATACTTGTTCTCGGTTGGGAGAGCTCGCCCAATCGTCGCCTGTACCCGATATTTTATTATGACAGAGTAATCCAATAAATGTAATAATGTATGGCTGTAGTAATGGCCTATAAACATTGGTCATCGAATGGAGGGCTACGTCACGCAACGTCAGCCCATTGCAGGCGACGCACCACCGCCATCGCCACCAGCCACTCACTCACACACACACACAGACAAGCAAGGCACAGTTTGCTGGTAGAGTCGACACGAATTGCACGTGTCGAAGTCTCACCTATTGTTCCCTCGTGTGCGATTGCTCGCGATTATTTTGTTGACAAAGTAGTATTCAAATATTTGTGTCTTGAGTTGCGAAGCAGTCTGTGATATTGACGAAAACAATCGTTACAATTATTTTCTGTCGGAGCTATTTTTCAAGGTAATAAAAATGTAAATAGGATTGCTTCAAATTTTTGCAACTTATTTTATTCACTTTTCATTTTAATTAGGTGTGCCAAGCTAGCACACATAATTAAAACTTTTCGTTTACAAGTTTTAACTGTAACAAGCTGCTGCTGAATTATTTTTTTTACTAGTTGCGTCCCGCGGTTTCACCCGCGTATATAAAGTATTTTAATTATTTGCTCATCCCACGGGAAAATTTCACTTTTCCTGGAACCTATATGTTAATCAAGTGTATAAGCTATATTGGTACCGAATTTCATCAAAATCCATTCAGCCGTTTGATTGTGAAGGAGTAACAAACATACACACAAAATTGGCCTTTATAATGTTAGTGTGATTATAATATTAGTGTGATTTCATTTTAAGTACAAGTACGGTCTGTTTTATTAATGTAATATAAATTATTTCCTTTTATATTCCTTGAAGTAAATAATTTTATTTTTTCTTTTTATCATAATAATTATAGGCATAAAAAATATATAGTGTAAATCCTCTAAGACTATAAGTAACTTATTACTTGACCTACCATCTGTACCTATCTCGGGATTCTCGGGTCGTATGTTGTTATTCGTTGGTTTATCTTTTATCTTCGTTATCAGCGCTAGGAGTAATGGTATTATGTGGTTCTCAGACTACGAATAACTACTACCTACGTGATAAAGTATATGAAATCCATGTGGTAGGTATGTTTTAGATTAGAAGATAACCAATTAAATAATAAAGAACGCTTTTAATAAACATAAGAGCTCATAGTACACTTATTTATTTACTTAGAGCCTATAAGTTACTTTGACACTGAAGATTATTTCAAATTGAGTAAATTCTAGTGAAATGTGTATATACACTTGCGTTAGTGTGTTTATTCTGTAACTAGTACAGTTACTATAAACGCAATGAAATTTTGTAATAGGTGCCTACTTATGATATACTTAAACTATTGGAAAATAAAAATAACTCCATAAACTTACTATAGTATAATAATAATAATAACGCCCAACGATCACATACATAGATCCTGGACCCTAACTAGGATTCCCTGTGTCTAGGGACACAAGAAAGACGAGGACCAAGGTCCCTCAACACCCAGACTCAGAACGAGTATTTGCGCTTTTTTTTTCTGTGTACAAATACTTGGCCTGCCGCGGGAATCGAACCCGCTGCCTCCGGGCTATGAGCCGACTTGCTCAACCACCACACCACAGAGGCTGACAATAATACAATTTTTTTTTCTATCACGTAGGTATTGTAAGTAGGTATTTAAGCAAACGATGTTTTAATATATATAATTTTAACGAAGTTTTTATGAAAGTGCGTCAATGTAAGTCGCGATTTTAGGAGGTAAACAAACATCTCAAATCTTAACTATGGAGTAGATACTTGAGATGAGATAGGTAAGGATAACCTACCTACCTAGTGACTATTATTTATTCTGTAATATTACATGAATGATGAATTTCGTAACGGATGCTGTGTTGCGTGTTGGCGATGCAATGGAATTTATTATTCTCAGAATGGCTTTGTATATTATGGAGAAAAACTGCAATTAGTCTGAGTCATCGAGTTTATGGAACACATTATATGGTCATGTCACACAACATGATACTGTACAGTAGAATTACACACAACAATGCACAAGTAGGCCTCTAACTTTACCTTTATTGAACCGAGACATTGGAATTAGTTTCCTTGGTCTTGAAATGGATGTTGTTACAACATTTGCCCTTGTCTCGTTTTTCCTATGTTCCAGAAATCATCGTCGGGTGCTTTTGATAAATATTGAATGTTATATAATAAGTTGTAACTATTTTATGTTATATACGCAATTTGTTCAAGTTTTTTCTGACACGTTAATAAACATTGCCTTTTTAAACATTGATTAAATTAAACTAGCTATAAGCTGTTTTATCGCTATAAAACCGTATAAAAAAAAGGTTCTAGTACATTGTTGCCTTTACTTTAGATAATGTAGGAATGTTTTACCTACATTTTTACTTGTTGAATTCGACTACAAAAATCGATGTCAAATTCCGTGTATTGCGTAATTTATCAGGCTAATAGTGCTAAAATATTAAACAAAGTGACGTTGGTTGATAAAGTAATTATCGCCGGGTTATCAAACGACGAAGCTATCGACAGTGCTGCCTGTCGTATCGTATTTATATTCTACCAATGCTAATTGAAAATAGTGAAAGAAAATGCAAAAATTCCTTAGTGCTGTTGGTTTGAAACGAATATTTAATTACTAATTGCTGATTCTGGTACCTATTTAATATTTAAAAACACGTCAGTTAGTCGGTTCTATACAATGACTCAACTTTTTTGTTTTTTAACTGACTTCAAAAAGGAGAAGGTACTCGATTGTCGTTTGTAGGTATATATTTTTTTGTGTATGTTCATCGATATTTTCGCCAATTGTGGACTGATTAAACAAAAATCTTTTTTAGTTCAAAAGGGTGTACTCCCGAGGTCCCATTATCATCAAATCAGGATCTGATGATGGGATCTCAAGGTAATCGCTAAAAACGTAACCAACTAACAATGTAATAATAATAAGTCAATTTTGATCCACTTTCCGGTATTCAATTTTGCATACTTATGTAAGTTTAGTAGCAATGGAATAATCTGGTACTATTGAGCTGATCTGATGATGGAGTCAGGGGGTGGACAGCGGAACTCCTCAACGGCGACATTTTGTAAATGGATTTAACTATAATATAGCCTGTTCTAAACTCCATCATGACATGACTGCTGCACCCAGGGTTGACTTACGGCGAGAGAACTCAACAGTGAATAGGACAGACATGTTTTTTTTACATGCATTTAATTGTGATAACGATAACCCGTTTTAACCTTTACCATAATACCTTGTCTAAAAACTTTTTTAGATTAAAACTTGTTTTGCACTAAAACATGTAAAATAATTTAATTGAATAAAAAAAAATAAACTGATATACTTATGACTTCAAATATATGAATGGGTAGCGCTTATAATAAATATATTAATTGTATATTTCATTTTTGAGTGCTTATTTGCGAATTTGAAGTCAGAGAATAACACTTTTTTCACCATTCGATCGAATCGTTTACAGTTTTAAATGTTTTCACTTTGAACTGGATTAACCAATTTGTACATTATCTTTACCTATTCGTATTGCCTTTTTTGTTATTTTGAAGCTTAACATGCTTTAGATTAAATTGATAGAGATATTGTCAATATGTCTTCGTGAAAAACAAGTGCGTCATAATATAATTATCCTAAGGCGTCCAACTTAACTGTAAACATGGCTATATCGTGCAAAGACACGTGAAGACCTATGTCCACGCTTGTGGCGTTTATGAGGGACCGATAGATAAGGTTTAAAATGCAGGTTAAGCTGTTCTTTCTTCTTTGTATATGTATATCTTTTTTGCATAAATATTAACAATCTAAACATAATGTTCACCGTTTTACTACGTTTTAATTTTGATAAGATATTTTTTTTGGGTTTATAAAACATTTATTATAATAGATAAATAAGACAGAAAACAATAAAAAACTTAATCTAACAAACCACTTACTGCATTTGTCTTTGGTCAGTATTTATATTTTTCAAGTGAATAGCATTAATTGTGCACATTATGATTAAATTTTAAAACTGGTCTCTCATAAATGCTAATAAATTTTAACGGGACGTGATAACGGTATGTTGCGGCAACCCAAAAAATTCAGGACGGGCCGCTTTTTCTGAAAGAAAGAATAAATTGTTTATTTGTCCAATCACATATTTTACAGCAATTTTTTTTTACTAATAGATTTAGTATGAAGGATTGATGAGTTCCTTATGTGTAATGTGAACGGCTATTTAACGACTTCTTCGAGAAACTCGTGTGGAACATGTCATCCACAACTCATTAAGAGAAGCTTTGAAGAATATTATTTGTGCTATGAATCTTTAGCCATTGAACTTGATGCCCTTGGTTCTAAAAGTGACTACAACGGGTTGTCACTCGCTTCCTTGGACACCTGCCACTGGCCATATCTCGCACTGCTATCTTGAAGCTCCGGCTAGGGAGTTATTAAAATTAAAAGGTTATTTTTAGTTAAAGATTATTATAATATACTTGTGTAGGTTATGCATATTCAAATAATAAATCTGACCAGTCAACCTACTATTCCTGTCTACAATACAAGTCAACCGCCCATGATCTTGGTCATCATAGGTACTTCACCTACAGTCAATCTCGTGCCAAACTTCACATAATGATATATATGAATGAAAATAATGAATCATAACTGTTCTTACAAATATACTCGTTTGAGTGGACATAAAAACATCAGGGGCAGAGTCCTTGCCGACGTTATGGCTTAGCGTAGCGATCACACATCGATCGCGTGCTTAATGCGAATGTCGATGGGTATATACTGGCTCGTCATTGAAATTAAACAAGTTGTTTCGCGAAAACACTGGGATATTAATTTACCTTCTGCCATTTAAATTTAAAAGACCTACTTTTTGTATCTAAATGTTTCTATCCAACGTGTCAGTGAACGACGAACGTCGAGGCAAAGTTTCTATACATATTATGCGTCAATATCTTCATCTATTGATAGTTTTCAATATCAGAGTTTAAACTTCAACCATGCATAGATTATGCAACATTCCGTGAGTACAATCTGTTACCTTATACTCGTAGTTGCCGAGTGCATGAACTCAATTACTCAAATATCACTAACGCACTCCAAACGTAGAATCCTGTATTTATTTAAACTATTTCAAATAAATATATGTATAGAAACATCTAAACCAATAAACAATGACGAAATAGCGGAGAAAAAGAGAACATTATATTGTTGATTCGTTTTTTTAAGCAGGGATTACCCAAATATCAAAGATTACGAGCTCACGAGGGGCATGAGTGATGTAAAATGAAACAAGAATTATAAATTATAATGTCGCACTTGTACTAAGGATATGAAATAAGGGGAAAGAAAAAGACTAAACAGCCGGCTAAGACTAAGCAACGGTACCTTTCTGCCCAACTCTTGTTACTGGGGGATTTTATCGCCCACCTGTGGCTTTTCCCACATCTATGCACTGCCAACGCTGGATGATAAACTCGAAAGTTAGCTTGCACGCTTAACCTTTCCCACTTGGCCCAGGCTGCAACAAGGGTAGACGATGTTGATGAGCATACAACTAATTGCTTAGACTTACTGCTAACAACAGGTCCAGACCACTACTCAATGCCAGTTTCATCACAACGTCATCACGAGTTAACGATGCATTGGTGGAAGCCAAACTTCAGAGCTTGGACCGCCGACGTAAAGTCGCGTCCCGCTCAGCTTATCGCTGTTTTATAGACTGCACTTTGGAGAGTGTGCAAAGTAATTAACACTATCATTTACCCCTGTCTTCTTTCTTTAATCGGACAAGTTGCACAGAAAAACCGCATCCAAATATAGTTGAAATTCCTTCAACCCCCACTGTTGTTCGCACTATAAGGTATTATAGTGCGAACAGCTAATGTATGGAACAAATTGCCAGGGTTCTTGTTTCCAGTTTATAACCTGGGAGCTGTCAAGTCAAGAGTGAACAGGATTTTCTAGGCAAGCATGCTCCATCTTAGACCACGTCATTGCTTAAAATTAGGCGAGACAGTGGTCAAATGCATTGCCTAATAACCAATAAAAAAAAAATTAATACCGATTTGCTATTTACATTCTGGACCATTGAATGAAGCAGGAGAAAAGATAATCGTCAGCGTAAATTCAGGTCATACTTATCATGAGTAACGGTTTGCAAAGGACGTTTACCCCGTTTAAACCCACAGGCAGGAGCGTTTTCTTTACCAAAAAAATCCTCCCACATCTTTTTATTTGCATTTGATGGATAAAATATTTAATTTCGTAATTTAACCACGGATCTACATTTAAAAAATCCTACACGGTTTTAATTCATTTCCGAATAGACTCGACGATCCGGTATGCACATTAAAATAAAAATGACATGTTATTTTGTTTCAGGTTATTTTCGTTGCCCCTGTACAATATGGGGTAAGTTTCTGAAGAATAAAAGTGAATAAGACAATAAAACATTGTGCTATCGATTTTTGTAATCGTACAAGTGTAAAACTAGTGACCATGTATTCTATGCACTATATAGATAGGTTCATAAAGAACTTCCGTGAGTTTTATAATGAGATCAATGGTGCGACGTTGACGGGCGCCATTGATGTGGTGGTGGTGGAGCAACCGGATGGCAGCTTCACGTGCTCGCCGTTCCACGTGCGCTTCGGGAAACTTGGCGTGCTGCGTTCCAATTTCAAAGTGGTGAGTTGATGCAATTATCCAATACTAGCTCAATTGTCAATCTTTATGAAGTCCCACAATTTGCAGGTCACGCTCATCGTCTGTGCCATTCCGATCCCTATAACCTACACAGTTAATGTAATCGAAACATGAATGCTCACTAAACTTCCATATCACATCCATAATGTGTTCAAGGTGGCACAGATTCCTGATTTATGGGTGGATCCGATACCAAATTGAGCGTGTTATGATCATATTTTAATCTCACGATCTAGTTGATATAGCTGATCTTAAATATTATCGATGTACTAACGTGATTTTTAATAATTAACTAATAACAAAGTGAAGAAATCATAATTATATAAACATCATTAGGACTTAATAATTATATATTATTTTAGTAGTTACTTTTGAATAATTATTTAAACATGATGTACTTTTTCCGAATATGTCGCATTATAATCGTCTCCTTACCTTGAGTTTTGTAGAAACTGCTGTGTAGCCTTCTGAAAATATTCTCAAAGCAAACATTGCCGTTCTGTTGTCTGTCTGCTATTTACAACAGCTGGTAAATTGCCACACCTCGTACGCTTCGCTACTGTTTTGTAGTATCGTAACTAAAGCGTCTCTGTTTATTCAAATTTGCATTTACGTAAGTATCCAAAACAGCTTGCGACCTATGTCGGCTACAGACACAGAATACTTATAATCTTATAGTACTCTAACAGGGAAGTTTTTGAAGATGTATTCTCAAGTATATCTACTGTTTATCCGTTTCCGCGAGAGGTTGAGGACATTTTCCTATAAATAGGATGGCCTTAAACTAGATGAGAATAAAGTAACTCGATTAGCCTGGACATTGTGGATCTGGTTGTCAAGTTCTTCGGTTTCTATTTGTTTGCTTGTTTATAACATACATTTGTTTCGCTGAATTTTGGATTAGGGTTTATTGAAGGTTTAATAATATTAATAATGGCTTCAAAACAAATTAAACATGAAAATAGATATTGATATTGTAAGATCCTGGTAACTTTAATAAAAACCACCGTCTTCCGTTCTTTGTTATAATTCCTTTTTGTTACAAAAATCACACTACTTTTAGTAAAACACTCCTTATTCCAAAAACCTTGTTAACTCTTCCGCTGCCACCGACCGAATGAATCTCCTCTTCCTTCTCACCGCCATCTTACTTTTCTTTTAATACCTATGGCTTCCGCCCATCTACATTATATTTAAGTGTTGCTAGTGCACCAATACCATATAATGCGATTATGATTACCAAAATAAATCAAACCTTACAATATGGATGGATAGGTACAGAATTATATTTTTATAATACTGGACTATCTCGGACGTACACTATGTATCTGTGTACTTACCTAGTTTAAAATATCTATATATCATTTATTATCTGAATCATCATTAGGTGAAAGAGTGTTTCGTTCGTGTCACGGTTCCATCACGACATTACAATGCCACGTATATCTGCGAATAAAATGTAGCAGACGAAAGTATAATAATATCTCGGAATGTAGACAAGACACATACCCACTGAGCGTTTCGCCAAATAATAAATTAATACCTTTCGCTTCAATGTGGGGGAGCTAACACGATGACTGCACGCGTGTACTGGCATTCTAGAGTTTTCCTACAATTTACAGAGAAATATGTGCATGGACAGAAACACGATCACTATAGATATCATAGCTAATACTAATACACTGTGTGTAAATGTACAACATGCTATGAACACGTGGCTTCCATTCAATTTTCTTTCATAATATAATGTATGCCTTTTTTCTTTATCTTTTCGTTAGTTTACCACACCTACACGTTTGTGAGTTTAAATGAAACAGTAAACAACGCATTTATTAACTAGACTATATATACCTAGGCTATTATTACGGAACGCTATTCCATATTCTGTGGTTATTCCGTATCAAATAGAAAAACTAATATGAATCACTTTGTTATTCAGTGAAATCTATCACATCATAACAATGAGATACATAGGTACAAATAATACGTATATTATGTTTGTGCAGTAAATTGTGATGATTAACTGGGTAAACATGGGGGTATAGATCTACGTAGAGCAACAACGTGGGAGGAGTTCCTATTTAGTACCGTAATATTACATTACACATTATGCTCGTTCCTACCTAGGGACAGATCACAGAGCTTTGCCAAAATAAGACGCGATTCTACGTCTGATTCACAGGCCGGGTGAAATTGGATTAATGCCAAAGAGAGACACAAATCTAAACATGAATTTTTAAACAGTTGGGCACAAACATTTTACTTCATCCCGGCTGGGGCGACGGCGCCGGTCGCCTGCTATCTTTTATTCTTATGATAAAGGTTTGTCTTGCTAGCCACATATTGCTTAATTATTTATGATGGCAAATTTAATAAAGTGTGTCGGCAGAACGGGTTGTTCGTAGGTTGCAACCTATATAACTATAGGCCTTCAGCAAATGCACCGGGCTGTGTCTGGAACAAGAATGATCGTAGTACACCGAGCGATCTCTTTATATAGCCAGATGGGTGGGGGGCAGCGACGACAGTTACCGGTGTTGCCACTGTAATAAATTTAAATGCTGCCACAGGGCAAATTACGGTACTGCCCGCTGCGCATAGAGTTTATAACTGGACGTAGCCGCCGTCAAGTACATTAAATCATTAACAAAATATTTACCATTGATCTGTCTCAATTGTAATCGTTGTAAAACGTATTTATTTGCAGAATTTACTAAGAGATAAAAGATTCAAATAATAAATACTGAAACAAAACCTACTTGTACATTACGGCGTACCTTCCTCTAGGCCACACTGTATCTAAATTATATTAAAATCGGTATCTAATTGAATTACGTAAGTTTTTTCGATCTCCGACCCGTTCAGATGTAGTTTTTAAAGTTTCGAACCATTTGACTCTCGTAACGTGTTCAATGATGAAACACTCAAGGCTGAAGGTAGACCTAGTCTGTCCACAGAATAGAGTACAGTATGGTATGTCGTCAAATATCGTGGCATAGATACGAGGGTATTGATATTGATGCCTACTTCCACTAAAACAAATACTTTTATGTCATTGGTTTTATAGGTCATTATTATTTTATCGCTAAAAGCGTCTATTTTTACACTGTTATCCATTGAGTTCTAGATGAAATCTATGACACTATCGATAGGAACAAATAGGTTACAGACCAGAGTTGGATAGGGACCATCTACTAATATTTTGATTTGTTAAACTCATCTTACTCTTCTATCTATTTATAGGAACATAGGATAAGACGTTTCACTAAACATGCCTAAGAATAGCAACAAATCCATTGGGAGTTGATTATGTTACTACTTAAATCATGACCTAAATATGTGTTTGCGTGAGATTGGCTCTTTGCGGTATTTATGAATTTAGAATTTAAATTATGATCGATTTCCCTTGTAAACGAAAGATATATACCAAAAAGATATATATTAAAAACGTCATTGTAATCTGTTGAACTAACGGAATGAAGATAGTTTTCTGACCAGTCACTTTTTCAGGTGGACTTGGAGCTAAATGGCGAGCCGCTAAAAATTCACATGAAGCTCGGTGAGTCCGGAGAAGCGTTCTTCGTAGAGGAAGTTGGGGAAGACGAGGCCGAGTGTTCCGCTCACCTGGCTACATCGCCCATACCGGCCGCGAGATTCGAGGAGCTGTACGAGCCGAGGAGGAGGAACTCGCTGTCTGCTGTGGAACCGGATCATGGACAGGCATCAGACTATACCAAACGCAGGTTAGTAATGCAGCTAGTAGAATATCGCCGTTATCAAACCGTGGGATGACCGACAGACTTGACTGCATGATTTTTCGTCACATTTCACACACAATGTTTCGACATTACTGGTAGCATACCTTACCGTTTTATTGTCTCTATTACTCTTATTTGCATGGACAATTTTTTTTTGCACTTCAATGAAATTAATATTTAACGCAAGCAAATATGTCTACGTTGTTTTGTTAAGTAATCACATTGGTAAACGTATTCTAGTTCCGGGTGTATTGTACTGTCATGGAATACCTGACTTGTATGAATGTTGTTTAAAAAAAATGCCACAAGTTGCCAGTAATACATAACACAACGATGAAAGCGATAACAAGATTTATACCGCGGCAAATTTGCATTTTGCGTGTAGTTGAAAGTAAAGCTGCGTAGCTCACAATTGATTTCCGTACATTTTTAGTTAGCTATATACCAATTTAAAATAATTATTGTCATATAGCAGTAATATTTCTAATCACATGTCTAAAGTGGTTTGTCTTTCTATACAGATACACAGCCGACGGAAAGTCTATGCAAAAACCAGACTTGAGTAAATTGACTAAGAAGAGTACCAAAGATGAACACAGTAACAATGACAACGACGCCCTGTTCGAGATGGAAGGACTAGACGAGGCTGCACCTGACTGGCCCGACGGACGACCGAAGACGTTCGCAGCAGCACAGCTCGGTGAGGCCGGTAGTGAAGCAAATCAAGCTGTGCAGAAAATCAGCGCACACAACGACTTCCGGCCGATAGACACCGCGGCGCTCAACCAGGATGAAACTAAACTAAACGGAAATGGGAAGAAGAAAAAGAAGACGAGAAAGGTCAGCTCGAAGAAGAAACATCAGAGGAAGTCGTCGACGAGCTCGGTTTCAAGTCAGTCAGACCGCGCCGGCTCGGAACAAAGGCCCGCACACTCCGCGTCCATCACCAACGCGACTGACCTGCACTTCTTCAGCGATGGCGAAGTCACTTCCGCCACTCTTAGGTAAGCACACGTACACAATATAATTTGAACTCTTTAACGACCATGTTACGAACTAGTCGTATGATTGAGCGAGTGCATTGGTTGCAGCGATGAGATGTCCAATATGAACCTGAATGGAGAGAACCGGATCCCTCTAGCGCTGTCAGACACTGCGTTCGAGGTGCATTCCGGCGGCATCGCCAGAAACGCGTAATTACCTCAACGATAATAATTCATTCCTAATCTATCTTCGACACGCCTCGCTTGTAGTAATCACGAAATATCAGTAAATTATAATACGAATATTAAGTATCGTTAATCCAGTTGCAGTAACGCTATGCGAATCCATTTGTAATTATCTGTCAGTAATTTTTAGAGTATTTGGTATTCGCACTTCGTGTGATTTTAGCGTTACGCTTACTTGCTAACTAACATACGCCGCGGCGCCACGTTGTTAAAAATCCTTAAAAGAGCAGAAATTAATATTGTTTTCTCACTCCCACTACTCTTTCGACATAATAGTAGAAGCGGGAAAACAATATTGTCTAGCTTTCGTCAGAAACAGAATCGCTTTTACGATGACGCGCGTTATACACTATGATTATATTGGCTAAATTAGATTATATTTATTAGATACTGGTAATCCTGTAAGCCACTTTCCTAGTTTGTTTCATTAACTTGTATATGTAGACATGTAGGTACATACCATAATTAACACATAATACATATGTAGATAAGTAATAACTCCTCGAAATTAAATAGAACAAAATCGGTATTCATCTACTCTAAACGTATCTTATCGAGTTGACTAGTTATCTAGCTATTTTGAAGTACCAAAACCATGACCAGCAAATAAACAAAAGGATTTAAAAAAAACTACTGAATTACTATTTATTGGAAAGAAATAGTAGAAGCACAGAATATCAACACCAAGTCATTATGAATAAACAAATTAATATGTGCATAGTGAAACACCTGCAAAAAGTAACTGCAACCGCTAGCGCTAGCACGCTTTGTTTAAATTCTTTGTTTACAACTTATTGGAAACCACTGTGCTTCTTTCCTATTGGACAATCACCCTCCATTGTCGTGGTCAAATGTGAGTCAGCCGTTTATCTCACATGTATCCTGTCTCCTGACCCAAATGAGAGTTTATTGACACATTCGCTTTGTTTATTTTCATCTCTTGGTCGCGAAATGGTCAATTTAATTGATCTTCGTCTGTAGTTAACTGATGAATTGATGATGCTTTATTCGTTGCATGATGCTGCAATATGTTATCTTGTTGCCGTCCTATAAATTAGGTAAAATGGAACACGCCAATTGCTAAATGCATACATGAAGATGGCGATAATTCATCATGATGAAACAAGGTGTTTGCAGTAAGAAAGTGCTAGAACCGAGATGGCGTTGTTAACTCAGGAAAAAAAATCCGATTTCATAATACGTATGTGCAAAAGACATCTCCGTTTATGGACATATTATATCTGGATCCTTAATCTCGCTAGCGCATTGAGACATTTTTGAAACTTTAAATGAATAGAATAGAATAAAAATTTATTCATGACAAAAAGGCAAAAAAGGCTTAAAAATTAAGTGTAACAAAGAATAAAATCATTTGCCCGTTGCCATGAATCGAAATGACTAATAAAATCCTCAAAAATAACATTACTTATGTTCAACAAAATATTGTATACATCTAAACAAGTCTTCATGCATAAAATTCGGTTTTCCGCAAAGGTTACAATGTACACTTCGTTCCCAGTTCAATGTACGTAACGGGGGCTTCTCGTGGAGACACCCCGGTACAGTCGGATACGGAAGTGGAGCTGGCCCGCACGGCTGCAGGAGATAAGTCGTCGCAATCGTGGCGTTGGGGCGAGCTGCCCGAGCCGCCGCCACGAGGGGTCGACTCGCCCGCTTCTGCTGACTGCCCCGCTTCACCTTTAGACGTGAGTTAAACTGAATATACATGAACTCATGCCTGTATAACTAGTAAAGTTAATATCTATTGTGGCTATTAAATCGTTAATTCTCATTCTTGTACTATTAGAACAAGTCATAGCACTAGAAAAGTGTACATTATTTTGGTAATGTTTTTATATAGGCATTTAAAACGTTAGTTTCGCGCTAAAGCACGCGTGGGTGCACAATGCACGTACTTAAAGTTGTGAAACAAAATCTATGCCCCAAAAGATAGCTCACATTACTTTTTTAAAATTTTTATTAAACTAACAGCTAGACAACAATACAAGTAAATAAGCTAATTATCGAAGACCAATTACAAGTTTTCAGCAATTACTATTACTATTAATAATACTATCAATAATACTAATACCCTAAATACAATTATATATGTAGCAAATAATATTATAAATATGGTAATAGAGTATTATTATTAATATATAAATATGATAAATAGTTGCTACACTCCTGTTATTCTTTCGACAAAGTATAATAGTGAGAAAGCCACATTCTGCAACTTCGTCGTAATCACTTTTTTTAATGACGCAACAAGGTTCTACAATACAAACAAGGTTCTATTTTCTTTTACGAACTTTCATTGTCAAGTATGGTATTATTCAATTTTTATCACAATCGGCCCTGTTAGCTATGCCCCATAGTTTCAGTTTCAGATATTGGTCATCCCCGCCCTTTTGATAAACTCACCTGTGTAACGTGACTAAACTTTACATATTACGTTGACAGCCTCTTTGGTGTGGTGGTTGAGCAGGTCAGCTCATAATCTGGAAGCAAGTATTTTTATACAGAAAATTCCCAATTCTTGTTCTGTGTATGGGTGTTGTCGGACCATGGTCCTCATAGTTCTTGAGTCCCTAGATACAGGGAATTCTAGTTAGGGAAATGGATCTATGTATGTGAACATTTAAAAAAATCTATTCCCCAGTCCCCCCAACCCGCGTCCCCTGCCGAGCCAGCGTCCCCGACGGAGCCTCTGAGTTCGGACGAGGATCGTCCCAGCGGCCGCAGCGTCCTCAGCGGCATGTTCAGACTAATATCGAAGGACAACGTCCCCACTCAGGGAGTGTACTTGGATGACCTCGACAAGGGAGCAGTCGACCCCAATTTGTATCTGTCTTCGTACCATACTGAGAGATACCGTACAGGTGAGGATATAAGATTCAAGAACACAAGTTTCATATCGTTGTTTGTAATTTTTTTCATATTACAAAAACGGTAATACATACAAGAATCAAACTTTGTATGATTATAGAATATTCTGTAGATAGATAGATAAACTCTTAATTGATACCAAAGCTACAAAATACAACAAAAAAATAACTTATGAGCAAGTTACAATGGGTGGTCTTATCACTAAAAAGCTTGCAGACAAACTTTGGATAGACAGAGATAAATCAATGAGCTGTAGAATAACAACAAATAATATAAAATTATATTTTCCTGCTGTACTCTATCGTATACAGCAGAAAATTGTAAAATAACAATATTCAGGTTATCGATATAATTATAGAACATGTGGTTTTAATTAATGTCGTGTTTTTGCAATTAAAATCACCATAATTGGATATGCAAGCAAAGTTTATCACAAATGCGGAATTTATTGTATCGAGGTTAAGTAGAATAGTCTAGATATTGAAAAACTTAACAAAGATAAAACTTAGCAGGTTTCTAGCGCGTCACATAAGTATGGTATATATACAAAATGCACAAAAAACAAACCAGATAATATACGCACCAATAATTTAGATACGGGACAATTAAAATGCGGTCATCGACCGACTTAAATTTTCAACTTTATCTATTGTTGGTTTGCTTTCAATTGTCAAACTATCTATGGACTACTTTTCCAATCACCTGAGGCCATTTGCCTCACAAGGCTGAAAATGGATACATTTTTTATAATGGAAATGTACCGAGTCTTTAATTTTTTTTATCGCGTAAATATTACTTTGACTTAAAAACAATCCGGCATGCGAACGTCCTCTGTTAGTTTTTGCATGACATTACATTTTTTAAGTACAATGTATTATGAATAATCATTGAAAAAATGACTTAATAGATAAGTGTTGCGAGACTAACTACCGATTTAAAACGATATTTCGATAGGATCTTGTTCTATCTAAATTCGGTCTTAATTGGAGAAACGTAAAGCGAGAAAGCGAGACAAATTTTTAGAACAGGCTTACTTATCCAGCTTTTATGAATAAAATGTACTTTATTGCGTAAGTAACAAGAGTCGGTATTTATATTGTATACAATACAAGTGTCCTTTGTTTTGGTGAATCTTCTGTACTGCAGTGCTATTATAATATAATAATAATATAATATAATATGTGTGGACATTTCACACCGCGCCATCTAGCCCCAAACTAAGCAAAGCTTGTGCTATGGGAACCAGATAACTGATACAATACTTAGATATTTTTTTGTTTGTAAATACATACATAGAATACAATATGACACCCAGACACAGAACAAACACCTATGTTCATCATACAAATGTTTGTCCTGAGTGGGAATCGAACCCACAACCCACAGTTCAGAAGGCAGGGCTACTACCAACTGAGCTATCGGGCCAGTCAATAAGTTATTCTGTGCTATGGGCCTAAGTATTTTGGAAACAAATATTATTGTACCTTACGGGTTGGCGATATGATGACTTATAGAAAATATTTTGCAATTTATTTTATATTTTTGTGTACTTTCTGATAAAAACTGATAACAATTAATTGCATTTAGTAGTAAAATATTGGGACATTTAGTCACCTTTTTTCGTTGTTTGTTAAACAAAAACATAACAATTAGCTATAGCAATAGCAAATATCGGAGATAATAAATTAACCCGTATTATCTCACAACACAAATGATTAGATTAGCATCAACATATTATGCAGTAAATTAACAATTTTGGTTTATATCAGGTCCCTCCACGAATATAAACGTGACGTCTGGGCCGACGGAAGAGGAGTACGAGTCGGGCAACGGCCCCTCATTGCCGCAGTCTCCAGCCTCCTTAGAACCGCAGATAGATTCAGATGACGACGAAAAGATACTCGCCAAGTAAGTTATACTTCCTCTTAACCACTTAGTTCGGTTGGTTGAAAATATAAAAAGAATTGGTTATGCTTACTGTATATATGCTGTTGAGCTTTACCGACTGTTGAAGTGAGAGAAGCTCAGCCACGTTTATGAACGTAGCGCGCCCCAATTAATTCGTTCGACACATTCGGATATCCCGGCACATGCTTTTGTGAAGTCCTTATCGTTACAGTCGATGTTGGAATATGAACAAATAGGACAGAAGATAAGCCACATGGGCGAGAATATGGTCCTACCTAGGCAGTAGAAATCTCTGTATCTGTGGCGTTAAGGATTATTTTATATGTTTAAAATTAGATGTTTGGTCTGTTTGTTCATAATCCGCTTGGGTCATGGGACGACACCCCGCAGTATCACCCGCAATTTATTCGTTTCCCGCGAGAAATTTCCAACATAAAAGTATCCATGTTAATCTAGGTATATAGCGTAGCGCGGGGCGAGTTGGCTGGACTGAAGTCACGACCTCTTTTCGCCCCCGGTACGGCGGACGAGGGCTCACGGGGGGGTTTTAGTGGGTTCGAGTCTCATACCCCCTGCCACCACCCCCGTAGTGGCAGGAAAGTGCGAGGGCATTTCCCCCCTCAAAAAAGGCATATAGAGTAAGCAAACTGTGTGAAAAGTTTCAGTTTAGTTTTGCCATTTTGGCGTAAAAGCTACACAAACAAACGGTCAGTGTTTCTCTTTTACAACGCTAAGCTGCGCTCTGCGATTTCATCCGCATATGACAAGTATCCTATTTGTTAATCTAGTGTATAAATAGTGTATTACCATTCCAAATGCGGTGTAAAGAGGGAACTAACTCACACAATAGTGTGAAGTAGTTAAGTAGTGTGAAATGAGATTAAGTACCAGTTCCTTGTGGAAATTTCACGAAGTTTTCTGGTTCTTCCCAGGGGTCAAGTAGAAGTATACATCCGGGAGGATATGGTAACGCGGGCGGTTCCGTTCGAAGAGTTCTGTTCGCGAGGAGGCGCGCTCGCGCGCGACGGTCGGCTCATAGTCCGGCTCGGGGACCGATGGATGCCGTGGCGGAGCGCCGGACCGCTGCTGCTGTCGCTACTCGCTTACAGGCGGCGGCTGCCTAATGTGAGTACTGACTGCAGTAACAAAGCGGCCGTAATTCTTCAAATGAAACCATTCCATTAGGTTGTCAACGAATTAGTATTTTTGTGGTATAGCTTAGCTAATGAAATGGTTCCACTTGTAGAATTACGGCTGCTTGACTGATTGGTGCCGTGGCAGAGCTCCGTTGCTGTCGCTACTCTTACAAAAGGTGAATTCCTAATGTAAGTAATGTACTGGTAGTAATAAAATGAGGTTGACCTACTAAGTATATACTTGGAGAAATAGAGGCACACGCGGTTCCGTTTGAAGAATAACGCCCGATCCTTGTTGTGTGGCTCGGGGTCCATTGGATGCTATGACGGAATACCGAACTGCCGATTTACAAAAAACTGCACTTTTTATATATGCAGTTATTTATAACTATGGTGAACTGGTTTACCCACCTCCTTAGAGTTTTAATAAATATATGTATATTTTTTATTTACTACTTACGCCTCGCGGTTCCACCCGCAGATAAAAATTATTTTAATTATTTGCTCATCCCACGGGAGCATTTCACTTTTCCGGGATACAATGTATCCTATGTGTTAATCCAGTGTATAACCTATCTTGACCGAGTTTCAACCAAATCCATTCAGCCGTTTGAGCGTGAAGGAGTAACAAACATACACACATACAAACTTTCGCCGTTATAATATTACTGTGATTTATGTATTCTTGGTGCGAAATTAAAATTTAAACGCGTTTATTCTTCAACAGCGAGTGCTAGAAGACCTAGAGAAGGGTGGCGACAAAGAAGAAGGTCCGCAAACCCAACAACGTGCATCGGAAAATGGCGCTAAATCTCGTGGCTACTCCTGGTGGGGCTGGCGACGATCTAATGCCGAGGCTAACAAGAGGTAGGAAGAAAAACCACGAAGTAATAAACACAGACATATCCACACCATAGGTACATTATTATTTTATTTTTAAAGGTGTCCAACCTGCAATTTTGCCGCTGACTTCTTTTATTTTTGGGAATAATAGCCCATGTAACCCGTAGTCGTTTTATCTGATTTACTTCCAAAATGTGTATGTATAATGTCTAAATCGATTATAGATTATAGCTTTTTACTTGAATATCGCACTTAGGCATCATTATTTTAAAACCTTTTTCATCACATTTGCTCGTAAAACTTATTATACCGCATTTAGGCTCACAATCCAAAATACGATAACGCACCCGTTTTTATTACCTACTTTACATTACCGCACTAGTGTTTTATGATGATATCCCGATTCAGTTAAGTTTTTATCTCACTGTAAGTTTTAAAAAGTTCTTAATTTACCCGTCTGATACAGATTCATTATTTAATCAATAAAGAGTTTTTATGCGGTTAAAATAGTGGGTACGCATTTTATTAAATAAGTTGTACATACCTCAGAAACATTTCGTTTTATCAAATTATTCACAATAAGCTATGTTCTAAATACGAAAATATTTAATTGCTTTATTATTCTATATATATATATATATATATATATTTTCTAGATATTTTTAATATCGGTTGCGTATCAATTTTCGTGCCTTCAACGCGGTTTTTTCTCTTATGTGGTTCGCGCCCTTCAGTGCGGGCGCCAAAGCAACTAACTAATCTAAGCTTCACTGACACGACCGTTAAAAAGTGAAACTTGCGCACCATTATTCACAAAGGTTAATGACAATCGCAAGTCTGTTTTTTCTCTCGCAATTATGATGAAATGCGTATGAAACGCGTGTACTTGTATCATAATGTACTATTATTTTACTAATGGGGAGGTTTAAGTACTTAGTAAACATTTACAAAAAACCCGTAATTTTACTGATAATCTGTTATCATAAAAAACGAAACACAACAGTTTCGTCATTTCTCTGTAGTACTTTTCAATTACCGCAAATCACGGTGATTTTTACAACTGTAATGTTTCTCTTTTGTGGTGCATATTCTGCAATTTACCAATTTCACGTTGTTACAGTGTGATTGATTTTACAATAATAATCCCCATATACCATGCAACTGTTGACAAAACGCGTAGTAACACATTTAGCACAAAGAAAGCGAGTAAAGTTCATTACACCGCGTCACTGCAATTAAATAAAAAACGTTTAGTAGACAGCGAAGCAATTACAGAAGCATTTACATGTGCGTGTGACGTCCTTTATATTAAGGAATGCCATGCCCCAAATAATTGTGTGACGCGTGCGAATTTTGCTAAACTATGCAGCTACGAGCGGACGTTCGTAATTTTATTATCTAATACTAGCAGTGCCCTGCAGTTCCGCCTAATAATAGAGTTTCCTATAGAAAATTATATCTACACATATAAAATTCAAAGTCCTGACTGACTGACTGAATTACTGACTTATATATCAACGCACAGCCCAAGTCACTGGTCCTAGAAACTTGAAATTTGGAGGGTGTGTTCTTTGTAAAGTGTAGATTAAAAAAGAAAGGATTTTTCGAAATTCCACGCCTAAGAGGGTGAAATGGGTGGCTGAATTATTTTCCTATAGGCCACGAGGGCGACGCCGTGGGCAAAAGCTAGTAAGATATAAATTCCCAAAAACTGAACAAACTGCCGATTTGTCATATTAGTGTAGATTCTGCAGCGGCGGAAATATTCACATTCTTGGCAACGTTTCCGTATTTAATCTGGTACCTACTTAGTAAGTGGAGAGATAACGTGTTCCCTTCTACGGTCGCTGGCAACAGTAACAAAGTCTCCACTCAACGGAGGAAACGTGTATTTGTAGCACTCGGTTTACGTTTAGTGGGCTGATGGACGATTTCCGGTGTCGAATAAATCCTTTTGTAAATGTAAACCGATCGCGATTTGTATCACTTTCGGATCACGTATCACGTTACACGGCAATAGCTTAGTAATTTCCTCGGTGAGGAAAAGTTGTTTAGTTTATAATGTTATTTTGTTTCGAAGGCATTTGCAGCGGTTTATGATTCTACAACAGCTTGACCGATTGTTTTAGTAGAAGACATTCTTTTCACAGAACAAAGATACTCTTTCAAAGAAATATTAACGATCGCTCTAAAAAAACATAACAAACTGTCGATTTACTGTAATAAACAGAAGGTCATAAATACCAAGAGGCCACCAATATTTTGATAGCTATCTGTAGCGTATAATATATAATTGAGATAAGCACTTTAGGTATGTTTCAAGCGATGTGACGTCACAGAGCCGTACTCGAGCAGTTTCATTAAAATTTAGATTTACTTTGAATTGACCCCTAACTGCTAACACTATTAAGGCTCGAGCACATTAGGGTACGCCGCATCGCCAGCAAAATCCTCCTATACCACTTTCGTACAGCTTATATTGAACTAATATAATTTTTATGTTATTTATATGAACCTGAAGTTTGCAATAGTTCATATAAAATGTAATGTGGTGTATTAGGAATTTTTTTATACGATGCGTATCGGTGCGGCCCGCCTTAATTTGAGCAAGCCTTTATACAACTCATTTCCATTGCTAAATTTTCGCTTATACATTATTATTTCTTCGTATCCTCAGATCAGAAATTCAAACAAAAAGCGAATCCCTTGACTCTGCACTTCCTCGCACGGAGACTGCTGTAGAGTTCCACGCAACCCCAGAAGAAGAGGCGCCTCAGCCTATCGAGAACAATGACGACAAAGATGACAACGTGTTTGAAGATGAAGTCGATATGGTGGCGAGAGATGTGGTCGAAAACACCCTGCCGGAGGTCGTGGTTGACAGACCTAGTCAGGAGCAAGGTGTGTACTATACTTATATTTTTTAAATTATGTATAAATATATTATCACTGTCATTATAAACTTCTCTAAGAACAACGGCGGTCCCTCACAATAAGAAATAAGCAGGTCACTAGTCTAATAGCAAGTGACGTTTGTCACTTCAGGAACACTTGAAAACCTAAAGTGAATATCTACATTATAATATTTTTTTTGTAGCGATTTACTTTAAGAATAACTTTAAGAGGTAATGGTAAGACCGCAGTACATACACGCAGGTTTATTTTGTAGTATTCCGCTGATCCCAGGTTCCTTGAGGGACTGAAAAGCACTAAGTTATATCCTCTAGTCCCTGTAAGCCCGTCTCCTAGTCTAAAAAACATGAATCAATTGTCATTTTGATTACGCGTCGACGCGACGTATACAACAGTGAATTCTGAATGTCATATGCCTATTCAACTTTTCATTGGCTACAGAACCTTCAAACCGGAACACAATAAAGTTTTTTTCTGTGACAGCAATGCGGTAGTATTAATCGAGAGTTTTCTAGTGAAATGGGCTGTGTGCCAGTTCTTTACTTGATCGATAGAAAATATAAAAATACGTTTATACCCGTCTGTCGAGTCTCGTAGGCAAGTGGCCAAGCCTGCTGTGTCGGAGCTATTAAGCCGTTGGCTAAACGTCTTGTATACAAGACATTTAGCCAACTTTTCCGTACTTTGATCGGTATATTACATATAATATACCCATCAAAGTTCGGAAAAGTTTAGATAAAAATAACATTGCGATCCTGGCTTATTATATTTATTATAGATCTTGTTGCACTAAAAGCAGTACAAACGGAGGACTTTAAAGCATTTTCTACCAGTCTTCCACTCATAGTTTGAGAGAGAGAGATTTAGGCGTGCATCAAAACCTGTACGAGTGGTAATTGTTAAAAAAAAACTAAACAAAGTGAAATACATAACAAGAATTAAACGAACTACGAACGAATTAGTGAACATTAAATATCATATACTTACATATAATAAACAAATAAATAAATAGTGACAATGGCTGGTGACGGTCTATATTTAGCATGACAGCCTGATAATTATGCGCGGCTTCGCCGGATAACCCGTTTCCTGCATGCGGGAGAATTCTTGATTTAAAATAGGTATTACTTACATTTGTTTGTTAGTGTTAAACAATCGGCGCCTTTGCATTATTATTATTAAGCATAAATATAACATATTAATATTTCGCTGAAATGGTATTTATTGGTGAGAGTTGGTACACGACAAAATGCTAGTAAGTTGAAGGTAGCGATATTATAATTTATAGACTACTATCTTCATTCTAATATAATGTAAATATTACAACGTCCACTGCTGAACATGAGCCTCTCCGATAGAACGCCAATTATGACGTCTATCATAGAGGGCCATAATCATCACGCTTGACTGGCGTCTTTGTGATCGCAGATTTTAATGCACCGAAAAGACTGTAGTTGCTGATTCTCTGGATATTCCATTAGCTCTTACGGAGACCACGGGAGGAGACTGGGTACAGAAAATAATGTTATGTAAACTATGGTAAACCATGACGTACGATATGATAATAATTTATTCAAACAGTAAAAAAGAAACATAGTCTAGGGTTGATCCCTGGATCCCACACTAGGATGACCTGTGTCGTGGGATTCAGTCTCTTCCAATTTATATAAAAAACTTAAGAATAGGGGTAGACTAATAAATACGTATTTAATGTAGTAGGTACACTTAAAAATAAGAAAAAATAATACACAATTAGAATTAAAAATAAAATAGAGTGCCTCTCCACGTCTACTCGGTTCCGAGGTCCAAGGGGAAGAGGATATCTATATATATGAATATTTTGTTTACATTTCTTGACTGTTATTTTTCCAGAACGTCAAGACAACAGCTCGTCGGACTCCGACCAGGATAACGGTAGACCGTCCCGGAGATACTCCTCATTCCGTAAAACTCTCCGTCTCTCCTCCGAACAAATTGTAAGTACTTTCGCCTTTATAATAATAATAATAACGCCCAACGATCACATACATAGCTCCTGGACCCGATTCCCTGTGCCTAGGGACCAAGAAACTACGAGGACCATGGTCCCACAACACCCAGACACAACGCGTTTTTTTTTCTGTGCACAAATACTTGTCCATCCGCAGGAATCGAACCCGCTACCTTCGGGTTATGTATGTGTCAACCTGCTCAAACCCCACACCACAGGCTTTCAACTAAAAATAATAAAATAGGTAATGTAAATTTTATACATACACATTGATAACATAAGATATAATATGGGACGTCATTTTTAATTACGTTTATATTATTATTCACCTCGCAGATCAGTCGTCAGTCCACCTAGAGTGGGGCCTACGCCGGCCGCTAAAAATAAGTTATATCAGTCATATTAGAGCAAAACACCAAAGGCTTCTAAATTAAAAATAGCCGCCGTAACCAAAATCGGCATGGATGATTATTATTATTATAAGGGATACATGATATTTTAAATAACGAAGAAGAAGATGAAGTAACTACAACTATTACACGGCTAAAACTCACGAGATACAGTCGAATAACTCGACCGGTGTTCGGGCAATAAAGAAGCTCGGCGCTGACAGCGCCGAGCCGCCACCGCCGCCGCGCGTACTCCTTGAGGATGGGCATCTTTATTGCCCGAACACCGGTCGAGTTATTCGACTGTATCTCGTGAGTTTTAGCCGTGTAATAGTTGTAGTTATGAGTACTACTCACGTCAGTTTCTATAATATTGAAGATGAAGTAGTTTATTATTTTTATTTATATATAGGAAAACCAACAGCTTATCTTAAGAAAATATACATCAATTCAACCGTAGAAAGCCAATTATAGGTTCTCACGAGTACATGTAAATCTTCTCACAAGAAAACAGCTGCTATGATGTAGTTAAACCGCAGAGTGCCTCTAGTTAAAATTAAAAATATAGATAAAATTAGTATAAAATACGACAGAATAAGTAGTACTATGTAGTTTTCCATTTTCCTCCCACACACGTTCAGTTACGTCACCTGCCGACACTAATGGAAAGGTATAACGAACGCCGTCAGCTACATGCTCTTCTTACGTCACAATGATTTGGTATTTACGCTGCATTGCATGGAAGTAATAACTCAAGTGTGTTTATGTAATTTATTTGTATTACCTTCGTCGGTGGCTAGGTGCTCCTTATTTTATCGATATAATGCTAGTTATTGAAACTTTTATTTATCTATTCTCTAATTTACAGCAGTAATAAATGTCATTTGAAGCAATTATCCGTTTGAAGTTTTTTTATACTAGATAGGCTTGCGTTTGATCATATTTCTCCTGAAAAGATAGGCAAAGTTTCGTTAAAATCCATGTAATTTAAACTGAAATGAAAAACAGATTACACATCAATATACCACTATACCATCTATATCGTGCGTCCGCCACACATCACATTTCGAAAATAAATACAAAATAACAGTAAGGGAAAAAAAATGTGACATAACATAAACACCTACGCAAGTCACACACGTGTATACATGGTGTCGATTTATTAATTTACTGCTCCATAATTATTTACTATATTTTGTACGAATGCGGTGACTAATATTTTTTTATTTACGTTTAGTTAATATAATATAATTTAGGGTTCCGTAACTCTTTTAGAGAAACGGATCACTTTAGGATCTTTGACGTCCATCTGTCTATATGTCTCTGTCAAGGCCCTTTATCTCGGCAACAGCTGAATGTGTTGCTCTGAAAGGCCCCATTATTTGGTAAAAACTAGCTAAAATACAAATAAAAAAATTGATTTTTGGATCAATTTGAATTTAAGTTTCACACATTCCTTGTGTTATTTTTACAGAAAAACCTGAACCTCCGCGAGGGTATGAACGAGATGGTTTTCAGCGTAACGACGGCGTACCAGGGCACCACGCGCTGCAAGTGCAACGTGTTCCGCTGGCGGCACGACGACAAGATCGTCATCTCGGACATCGACGGGACCATCACCAAGTGAGTGTACCATGTGATTCTCATTTCAACATGTCTGTATATTGGTGACAATAAAGTCTTGTATTGCATCACCATGTGAATACACTCGCGCTCACAGTACATTTATTATTTACACCACGCGGATTAAACGTATCCTATGTGTTAATCCACCGTGTAAGCTATCTGCATTCCACGTTTAATTCAAATCCATTCTTTTCATCCATTGTTTTTGCGTGATCACGTAACTTTATTTCTAACAACAGAAACACAAATTGCTATAGATTTATCCGTTTCAATCAGTTAACGAGCATAGTTAACGAGATTTTAAAAAAATTACAATTCAAGTTTCTTTTGTTGCATTGCAATTAAATGGCTGTACGAGATACGGTTCATCATTATTATCAGAAAGATGTCTATCGCTAAATATAATTATGCTCCATTGAGCGCCACATAGAGATAGAGCGTACACCAAAGCCGTTTGCATCCAAAGGCTTCGCGCTCGCGGCTCTGGTATTAATAATCAAAAATGATTAGCGTAATACGTATAAAAATAAAAATCAACAAGGAACATTAATAAAATATTACATGAATCCAACCATACTTTTGTTTCTTAGATCCGATGTCCTCGGGCACATATTCCCACTGGTGGGCAAGGACTGGGCGCAGTCGGGCGTGGCGCAACTCTTCACTAAGATCAAGAACAACGGCTACCAACTGTTGTATCTTTCAGCACGCGCTATTGGTCAAGCTAGAGTAAGTAGTTTTATACTCAGATCTTCCGGATTGAAATGTAACAAAAACCGGTAAAAGTTACATAAAAAAGTCAAACACTCAGAAAAAATCCATAATTTTATAGTATTGTACACGTTTTCCGAGTATAGGACTTATTACATATACCACCGAATGTACAATAAACGGATATAAAAAGATTCGAAAAAAGTCAGCAGCAGACGATATACTTCTCTAAATCATGTTTATATAAATTTATATTCAATACAAACATAATGATTTTTTTTTTCATATTAACTACATTTGAACCATTTTTTTAAATACAACTGTACTATTTTTTACAGTTGCGCCATTTTTTTTACCTGTAACATTTTTTTAAATTCTCCTATAATACGTAAAACTACAAAGTGCGAGATAAACTTGCGATAACGGCAACCGTTGTAAAAACTCATATTCTGTGAACATTTTAGCCAGCTACCTATTACGGTTCAAAAGGTACAACTATTTAGGTCCCACAGACACCAGAGACTTAGCAATATAGTCCGTATGTTATCCTTTGGGTATGCAACATTAAAAGGAACCAAACTAAGTATGAACTTGTCCAGGTGACCCGTGAATACCTGCGCTCGATCAAGCAAGGCGAGTTGAGCCTTCCAGACGGGCCTCTCCTCCTCAACCCGACCTCCTTACTGCGCGCCTTCCACCGCGAGGTGATCGAGAAGAAACCAGAGGAGTTCAAGATATCCTGTCTGGCTGATATCAAGGCGCTGTTCCCGCAAGGATCTAACCCGTTCTACGCAGGATACGGGAATAGAGTTAACGTATGTATTCACTAGCCGTGTGGCATCGTAATATGACAACTCCATTTCTACCCCCGTGGGTGCCGTAAGGGCCAACTAGGGAATGGGCAACAGCATTCTCCACGGGCTGCATTATATAATATACTAGCGGCCCGCCCCGGCTTCGCACGGGTATTTAATATATATCCATTATAGATTGAGATATAAACTATCCTATTTCTCAAGTTGGATCGAACTGCACATGGTGTGCGAATTTTATTATAATCGGTTAAGTGGTTTAGGAGTCCATTGAGGACAAACATTGTGACACGAGATTTATATATATTAAGATATAAACGGCCAACGATCACATCCATAGATTCTGGGTCCTTACTAGGATTCCCTGTCTAGGAACTATGAGGATGATGGTCCCACAACACCCAGACTCAGAATATGTATTTGCGCTTTTTTTCTGTGCACAAATACTTGTCCTGCCACGGGAATCGAACCCGCCGCCTCCGGGTTATGAGCCGACCTGCTCAACCACCACACCACAGAGGCTGTCGATTTACAGCGATCACTAAGCGTGGTGATTATGGCATCCTCCCTCCCCCATTAATGAGGGAGATCTTTGTTCATCAGTGGATTTCTTCCGGCTGATGATGATATATTTAGTTTGACATTTGACTTGATTATTCTGAGTAAAGTCCAAAACAAATCCAATGATAAATAGGAACAAAGTACAAATACGTTCAAGAGGTTATAGTAATAACTTAGTTGAAGTAATGCATGCATTTAATCACTTGCCAGGATTATAACGATTTAATCGATTTAATAACAGTGGAAATTTCTCGATTCGTCTGAATTTTCATTTTCTTTACCACTCTAATGCGCGTCTGTACTAAAGTTCGCACTTATTCCTCCGTGACATACCTAAATGTACCTAAATGCAGTAGGTATGTCACAGAGGGATAAGCACGAACTTAGCTGTCAAACTTTAGCACAGTAGTCATTAGGTCGATTTTTTCAATTTAAATAAATAAATAAATGGTAGTTTTGGGCGCTCGTAAATCTTAACATCGGGCGAACTATTAGCTCGTTACGTCATTAATTAACTATTATAAATAAAAAATTGTGAACATTTCACACAGCGCCATATATATATGTCGGCAGAAAGGGTTTCTGCGTAGATAGGTTAAAACCTATATAACTATAGGCCTTCAGCATGTCCGCACCGCGCCGTGTCTGGAACAAGAATGCTCCGTAGCACACCAATCGATCCCTTTATATAGCCAGACAGGTAGGGCCGCCATGACAGTTGCCGGTGCTGCCACTGTAATACATTTAATGCCACCACAGGGTAAATTACGGTGCTCGATCGCTGTGCATAGAGTTTATAACTGGACGTAGCCGCCGTCACGGCCATACTGACGTGCGTACGTCCTCGTACGCTTAGCTTCACTTTGTACCTGGTGAGGGACATAAGTATCAGTGTTATGGCTCGTTCATCCTGACAATTAAATTGAATTAAACTTGGAGTCAAAGGATCAGGTTTCAATTTGATTAGTCAAAAGCATTTTAACCTTCATCATAACCAGCGTCAGGGTTAACCCTTCAAGACCATCATTATCCCTTCATTTACAAAAAATGGACCGGATGGTGCTAGACCGGATAGATATCCCTTTAGCAACCAAAAATCATCAATCTAATACCTTATCCCTTCATTTATAAAAAATGGACCGGATAGTGCTAGACCGGATAGATATCCCTTTAGCAATCAAAAATCATCATTCCAACATTACCTTATCCCTTCATTTATATAAAATGGACCGGATAGTGCTAGACCGGATAGATATCCCTTTAGCAAACAATCATTATTCCAACTCATACCAATTAGTGCTAGACCGGATAGATTATCCCTTTAGCATTCAGACACATTTTTTTGTCATCAGTATTACATTCTCTTTTCTTTCTTTTTTTTTTCACTTTTTTTTTTTACTTTTTTCTTACCCTTTTTTTCTCTTTTTTTTCTCTCACGAATCATTACTTTTTTACCATAACTATTCTCTTTTTTTTCACTGGTCTGGGTTAACCCTGCAACTAAAATTGATATTAGTGTCACCCGCCGTCACGTCATCATATTTTCGGCGTTACTTGAAGAGTGATGTGTAAATGGGCAATCCCACTTCTGATGTCGGCAGAAAGGGTTTCTGCGTAGATAGGTTAAAACCTATATAACTATAGGCCTTCAGCATGTCCGCACCGCGCCGTGTCTGGAACAAGAATGCTCCGTAGCACACCAATCGATCCCTTTATATAGCCAGACAGGTAGGGCCGCCATGACAGTTGCCGGTGCTGCCACTGTAATACATTTAATGCCACCACAGGGTAAATTACGGTGCTCGATCGCTGTGCATAGAGTTTATAACTGGACGTAGCCGCCGTCATATACATATACATATATACAGAGCATGATATTATTTTGCTTACAGGATGTGTGCGCGTACCAGGCCGTTGGCATTCCGATCGTGAGAATATTCACAATCAATTACAAGGGCGAACTCAAACACGAACTCACTCAAACATTCCAATCCACGTAAGTACTTCACCGTAATTGGGAGGAACAGGCTAAGCTCATCTCAAATGGCGCCATCGTCGCTCGAGTTTACGTAACTTAATTGCAACCAATTGAAACTAAAATTTGTATGGATTTGACAGTTTATATGCATTTATTATGGAGAATTTTAGATTATGAATAAAATTTTGCTTGTTGCGTCGTTGCTATCAAAATTACGTAATCACCTAATGAATTTTAGATATTTATCGTAACTTTTATGGCAATATAAGCCTAAATGTACTCACTATCTAAATCTAAATGAATAATAACCGGCGGCGATGATGCACCACCTAGCGGAAGAAATGAGCAGTGTGGTTCCCCTTTCATTAAATACCTTTATTGCAAGCTTTATTTAGCTTCAAATGACTGTGGCTAACGCTGACTGACCCCTAACCCAATCACACACACAGTAATGAGTGAAACATTTTTATTTCAGTTACAACGTGCAAAGTGACATGGTCGATGATTTCTTCCCTCCATCGCCAACTGATAATGATAAAAACGAACTAGCTTTCAGCTAATGAGGCTAGGTCTTAGAATTGAATAGTTAGTGAAAATATTAATCGGGATTGCAATTCTGCCGGTAAGCCGTATGGCATGACTTATGACTATGGCCATGTTTCAGGCCTCGCTCATCCATCTACCAAAAACATAATTTAACCATACCGCTTTTTTTAAGCTCATAAATATACTCACAAAATAACAGTATTAGCAATCATCGACTTGTCCTTCCAACTTTGTTGTTTCCTCCGGCTTGACCATTTGTGGTTGTCTTCGCAAATAAAAAACCGTCTTGGTGTTGCAACTGTCTACGCTTGGTCTTTTCAAAACGGTGTGAGGGCTATGTGCTTTTCTTGTCTGTTGTGTCGAAAGATATTTTTTTCAGAAGCTCCAATATCACTTTTCTTTTGTGTTGTTTGAAAAATACTTGAGCATCTCTAAATCAACAAAATACTAGCTGAAGACATTTAATTTTTAACTCTTCTTTTCAGCTTATATTAAAACATGGTTTGTTTGTGACTTGGTAACTTTTTTAGTGCTGATTCTCATAGGAATCCTGTAGCAGTAGTATTTTGCGACCAGACTTCTTTCTTACATGATGCAACTATCAACATACCCCAAGCTGCCACTCCATTTATGTCTACTAATGCATCTTCTGTTATATAGACCTGTATTCAAAAAACTGTTTTTGTACATGTATACAAAGAACTTTTTGTTAAATTTTGGTATAAACACAAAAGAAAACCAGTTTGCAAAATACACTGATATACCAGCAAGGCCAAAAAACTTGTAACAGCTAGCGACTGAAAATGATCGGTGCTCAGTGAAGCGACTTAAACACAAACGTTAATATATAATGTAAGACTTGGGCTTTATACGTACGTACGTACGAACACTTCAAGCCAACCAAATCCAATGAAAAAAAATTCAGCCAGTAAAAGAGTAATAGAGTAATACGAGTCAGTACTTAATAACACAATGGTGTCGATTCTGTGTCGCATTCTCTAAGCTAAACGAAATTAACATATTACTGTCTTTTCCATTTTCCCTTTGTCAGAAGAGTACCGCCATACTTTAATTTTACTTTCGTTTTAGAGAATGCGACACAGAATCGATACCAATTTCAAAGTATTGATTATGAGTTCGTCTACAGTTTTTAGTGAATAATAACAGTCGTCAATTTGTCCCGCAGATACTCCCACATGTCGGTGTTAGTGGACCAGGTGTTTCCACCAGCACAGTGCGAGCCGAGCGCTGAGTTTTCCCAAACAGTATTTTGGCGCGAGCCTCTCGCCGACGTATCGCTGCCGCCGCCTGCGCCTGCGCCGGCCAATAAACCCAAACACTGAACAACTTCCACACAAAAAAAAGAAAATCTATCTGAACAATGGGAAAGCTAATCTCAGATGCGGCTTCAACGCTGGGAGTTCATAAAAATGGTAGAAATAACATCCAAAGAGGAGTCCAACATACACATACCAAAGTGAAGGCATAAAATGTTGCGTCCTACTTTGTAAGACACCTTTTAGTAACTAAGTGTCATTGTGTGAAAAGGTTTTTCGGGAGATACCAGACAAATTCAATATTGTAATTTTTTTGAGTTTATTGTGACCGCCATTTTCAAGTTATAATTTTAGTATGTGAGTCCAGTGGTCAAATTCTTAGTGCAGTTTTTTGGAAAGATTTTGTAAAGTAATTATATGTCATAGCTGGATAAATGAGTCGTGTACGTCAAATTTATATGGATGGAACCCATTTAACTTTCGCTTCTACAAACAACTCATTTGTATATTAATACTTATCTCGTTTTCGACTCATAATTTTTACGTTTCTGAAGTATGGAGTTAATTAAAGAATTGATCTTTAATTTTATGGCTGTTAATGTTTCCTTTTTAGAGACAATTTATTTTTGAACAATGTGAACTATGTAAATCCATTTTACGTAAATGTGTTGCGTGCTGGTTTTTGATTGTCGATTTTTTATGGAAGGGAAAAGGATTCTCGATATTTTCTCAAGGAATTGTCATCGTTACATTTTTAGGGTAACTAATATTCGATTTAACGGAACACGCATGATAGGTGAAAATAAGTTATTGATCGACTATTGTATTAGAATGTTGGTAGTCAGTCTTCACCCAGAGGTTTTAGAGGAATTCTCTATGCTCAAATGTGATAGAATACTAATCACAAAGTTAACTATTAAAAATTTCTCATTCATTTTAGAGATTTTAGCAGTACATTAGTAGCAAATTTGCACGGCTTAATGAAATATGCAACAGTAGTTTAGTATTAGAAGTTATTATGTCATTTCAAGTGTGAATCTATGGATATTGGATGTATAATTATAATGGTAGGACAAAATACATTGAGATAATTTTGTTACAAGTACCCACCAAACGAAAGTTTTCTGCTGGCGAAAATTGCTTTCTCGATAAACTTAATTGTATGGTGGAAACCAGACGAAAATAATTTTCGCCATTAGAAAACCCCAAAAAATAAACCATTACTTTTACCAAAAATACTAACTTTATAAGCAATAGTTCCGCAGATAATTCCGGTGTTAATGTAGCCTGTGATATGCAACTGATCTCAGGTTCACAGATACTTAGAAATATTAATACTTGATTATATTGCTAGCTAGTTATAAAAGGCGCAAGCTGGTTTGCACTTCACGAATGCTAAGCTAGTAAATGTAAGAGCACTGTTTGCCATGTTGTAGCAGTTTATTTATGTAGCGAAAATATATTTTCAGAAATACTTTATTTTGATGCAGGACTTCGTATATTATATGGTATTTTGTGCAATTTATGTATTGCAGACTATAAGTGTGACTATAATGTAGCAAGCATATCGAGGATGTTTAGGTATCGTATCTATAATGAATGAAGTCAATGGGCTTATTTTTGGTTTTGCCGATTGTGTAAGCTGTGATGTCGACTGATAAAACAATGCTTTATTTTTGTACTGTGATTAAAATATTCGTATGTACTAAGATCATTCTAAAAGTGTTTTATTTGATTACACATCATTGATACAGAGGCTTGGCTTCTGCTAGGTGTTTTAGTTGTTAAATTTAGTTTGCAATAAATATTATATTACACTGAATTTTAGACATGACTAATTAGTGAAATATTCCTTTGTAATTAATTATATTTATATTGGTATAAGTTATGAAACGGATCGCTGGTTTTGCCTGATTTGGTAATTTTTGTAATTTATTGTTTCTGTGATTGTTTTAATAAACATTTTCTAGAAATGTATTTTTTGTTTTTTTGGACCTTTTTTCTTTGGACAGTCTAGTATAGGACACTCCATTTAGTCAGTTTTTTTCATAAAAATCAACATAAGCCATTTTGAATGTGGTTATACAGGGTTACAGTAAAAATCGTGCTAGATCCGTTAAGGGCGTGGAGTACCCATCATTTCTGACTTGAAACTACTTGACTCACTATGAAACACCCTAGCCTAAACTTAACCTTTTTTTCGACTTAATTTTTTATTGAAAATTGCCGATTTTTGGGCTACAAAATTTAATTATGTTCATTTTGTTTGGGGGCGAGTTGGCTGGACTGCAGTCACGACCCCTCGCCCCCGGTACGGCACGGGGGGTTTTAATGGGTGGAGTGGGACGAAATAAACTTAAAATGTAACTCAATCGAACTTAAATTTCCTGGGGTTTTATTTATTTAGAAAAAATAACTACTTTAATACACTGTTTTCTAACATCACTAACATTACACCTAGGATGTCGTATTTTTTATTTTATTAATACAGTTTTTGAGATATTATATTACTGCTACGGAATTAGAGATATATTTTGTATTAAATTAAAACACACATTATACTTATTGAATAAAAATGTGTATTTGTTGGAAATACATTACTTATATTTTGTTATTGTTATGTTTCATCGTCCTCCATAGCATCATCCTCCAACACATTCTTGTCATCATCATCATCATCATTAACATTTTCATCATCACTTGGTACATCTAAATCTTTGTGAAATCCTTTGCCTTTCGTCCAGTGGCATTTTATTAGAACTTTAAATTCAGCCAATTGTATGCCCAGCAGCTTCAATATGCTTGCCTGTTCTGGAGTTAATATACTTCCTTTTTTACAAACCTAAAACAAATGTTTTATAGTTTTAGTTTATAAGTATGCAAGTCAGGTTTAAGCCTACTAAACTATTCTACTACTACTCATAAAATTATTTGAATATATCCTTTGTAATAGCTAATGAAGCTTTCAACTCCTTCTGATGTTTAATTGGTTTTCTGAAAATTAATTTCCCATAAATATTCAACTTTTTTAAATTGTAAGTCTTTTATTATGTTGATGTTCAATAGATGTGTGGTGGAATGCTAAGGTTTGAAAAACTGTTTAAGTATATAATTTACCTGGTACTCTTTTATAAGATGTATGACACCTCTTTCCAAAGATGTGGGGAGACCAAGACGCCTTAGATGTGGTTCTATGGAGTGGGAAAAATCTTTAAGCGGTCCCTTAGGCAGGATGACATCTCTAGTTGCAACAAATCCTGACCGAGCATATTCACCTTCACTGTAGTTTTTGAACCAATCCATCACATCAGGCACATTTCGGTTTGTCATAAGCAAACCACACTGGCCTTTCAATTTTCTTGATAGCTGAAATGATAAATGAAATTTGCGATTACTAAGAAGATACTCATGTTGTAACTTCAGTTTAGAATTAATGTGGAGTTTACAACTTTAAACTTTTTCTTCCAAAAAGAATTTCTAAACTCAATATTAAGAGTTAAAAATAGTCCATAAAACAAGTTTAATTAATACTAGGCCTCCCAGGCTTCATGCAAGTATTTAAAACAGCTAAGCACCTGCTTGAATGAAAAATATCATATTATAATTGGCCCATCAGTTTAGGAGATCTTCAGTGACTTATGTCACATATACAGAATTCTTTAAACAACATACTTTCAATATATATATTATTCAATATATATAATAAGTATTTCAATCATATTAATGGTCATCCATCTGCTGGTGGAATCCATATAATTATTTTAGCAAGTTAATACTTACAATTATTATGGACCAAACTATTTACTAACTAGCATCATACCAGCCAAAATCATAACCCTCTGGTACCATTGTCAGGTAAAAAGGACCAATGAACCGAAATAATTTATTACATTGTGCAATATGAAAAAAGGTATTTAAATATCCTTACAATGAGTATTCAAATTTCAATGCTTTTAAGGCAAGGTCATACCAACTCACCAAATTCAATTGATCTTCAACCTCATCACTTTTAGTCTTTCCAAGAGCAATAGCCATTACTTTATTTTTGCCAAAAAAAAATCTGGAATCTTTCCAGTCATTGCGTAAATCTTTGAGAGTTGTGTTTCTCATATTATCAACTGTGAACAGGAATATATGCTCATACTTTGACAATGAATTCCTTATTTCTTCAATGGTTTTTTGTTTGAGTAAAAGTCCCTTTTTATTAGTTTTGGTAAGTGATACTGAAAAACAAAACAATACAATAATGTTTGAGGAATACCAGTTAAACATTAAGTTCATGGTTTTGTAACAATGTTTTGATATAACTGGTGTTTTCCTATTATACGTCCACCTATATTTCAGTAGCAGCAGTATCATAATCATCAGGAACAGCAAGCTGCAGCAGCAGCAGCAGGTTAAAGTGTTTATTATATTTTGTTGATCAGAAACCAGTAGGTAGAAAAACATTGTGTTGGTCTTAAAATTAGATAATTATGTGGTAGCTCATACCCTTTTTATCCCTTTTGGATTTCGGCATATTTACGTAGTGTATTTATAAAGCAGTTTTATGATGGCCACAATTCACAATAGTTCCACACGTTTATTGCACGAACATAACCAAAAAAAATTTTATATTTATTGGCTTTTTTTGTGTATTGGCTCCACACTTTTGTGTATTTAGCCAGTTTCAAGTAATTGCTAAATTCTCAAGTCAATGATATTTCACGCAGATATGTGTCAAGTCACAGTCCAAGTCATCAAGTCAAGTCATAGTCTAATCATAGAAGCTTCTATAGAGTTTTGGAAACAACACGAAAAGAAACGTTTCACCATCATTATACCATTTTCGCACACTCATGCCTGTAAACCAGCACCTATCAAATAAAATGCCACCAATTTTATGCACTAACACTGAAAATAACACAAGTTTTGGAAAATAATACAATGTGGTGACGCGATCTTTTTCATTTTCCCGCCAAAACTCCTAATCACTTTATAATTTGTGCTCCTAATGGCATTTTTTTGCTACTCACAGACTAAGGGAGGAGAGGATTGATGTTTTTTTTTTTATGTTTTGGCTCCACACTTTGTGTATTTAGCCAGTGTCATGTAATTGACAATTTCTCACGTTAATGATAATATCATTAATGCATATAAGCCGCATGGTGAAATCTATTTACAATTTTTTTTCACAATATGTAAGCTTGCAAATTGCAATTGTTTCACCACCTGCTATATTGGATTGCCCGCTTGCGTTCTGGAAATTACGACCTGAAAAAAATACCTTGTGAAAACTTTGGTTGACAATCCTATTCAGCCGATTGAGGCCTCTCCTAAGTGGTCTGTGATTGAGGCGACAAATTGAAAAACGGATTGCATGGTGTGTAGAGGCCGTAAGTATATAAACTATAACCGCAAATTCTATGAACTTGTTGCATGAAACTAACTATTTACAACATATCTACCCATCCAAGATTTGATGTATCAAGGACAATATTTGAATCATTCAAAATATCAAAGGTCGTTTTTAAAATTTTCGCGCAAAATCGTCACGTCCGCTTTTTTTGTACCATGAAACGGAATCGTTGATAAAGTTCACGTCTAAATATCTGTTGTCTTTGTTTAACGGTCCGTGTTAGACGAGGCACAAATAAAATATTTCGAAATTGTTGCGCACATTCTTGATACCGTGGTAGGAAGTTTCTGCCAATAGCAATTCAACATGGCCGTCTTTGTATGAGAACCCTTTTCCGGTTTTGTTTCCCCTCTGGCCCCGCCGCCGTCAGTGTAGTATATCGTTCACAGCAAGAGAAAAACTGATATTGTGGTGTAATTTGCTGGTTTAATTACTTTTTTTCCCTTTTATCAAGTAAGTGCTATAAAAATGATGTTGAGCGGATGTATTTATAAGTGTTAAACGTCCAGTGGTCCGTTCAAAATTTTTCCTTGAATCCGTGAATGTGACGCATTGAAGGAGTGCCCCTTCAGCAGCCATTTTGCCTCAACCGGCGACACGATATTGCGGTGCGGTTAGCTATTTATTTCAGAGTTGCGTTATTCGGTTCTTATGATATTGTCTACGTTCTTCAAGTTTTTTTTACAGTAGTGAATTAACCTTGTATTGTCTTAGTGCGACTCCCTTCGACACATATCTATCAGTAAGTTTATTTTATTGGCTCCTATTACAGTTGAGGTCGTCACATCGACGTGCCTGTAAATTATATTTTTGGACAATTACTCATTAATGTGTATTGCGATTTCAAATCGTCTCAAAAGGTATGTGGCTTAGTATTGCGCATTCATTAGTGACATTAAAAATGCGTGGGCATGGCACGGCGTACGTTTTGTCGGTTTCATAGCATAGCGGCGAGTAATAATGCGTCGTAATTTCGCCGTGCGTAGCCATGCCGTTATCTTGGTCCATTTGATAACGATATAGCGGAGTTGCTAAGCAGTTGTTTCTTGTGTGAAAATAGGTACCTGTAAGCTATACAAGATGAGAAAACGTTCCTTTCATTTGAATATACTCGTCGTCAGTTTGCACGATTTTGCATTGTGAAACAGCATTAAGCCTGACGACGGACGTAAATTACAAGTGTAATCACTAGTTATCATTGGCATGACACTTGTCTCGCGTCGCCTTTGCGCGAGATGGGCACGTGCGTGACATTGTCGGCGAGACGGCGACATTGCGTCGTCGCCTGACCGGATTACGACAGCAAATCTATCTATGAATTAGATTGTAGCTCTGTCACATTCAAATGAGACATTTTTACTAACTTTTAGATACAATGTTTGTTTGACCCATCTATGAACTTACTGCATTTTACTTTAGATTTATAGGTTGCTAATCCATTTTTTCTCATTCAAAATTTGCAAACTGTTCTCTTGGCAACCCTGACAATAGATAATGAATCATTGATCATCCATTAGCTATGCATCCTTGGCAATGAAGCCTACTTTCATAGAGCTATAGTGACTCATAAGTCATTAAGTAGGTTGAGACATTCAATTTAAGAGTTCTGATATTATAGTCTGTTATATCTTCTGAGTTTTCATATTATTTACCTTTGTCTACTAATCGCGTAAATTTCTAAGAAGGCACTGATACAATTTCTATTATACATTTATAATCCTAAATAGGTATACATAGGCAAGAAGCTTAATAAATCCATAAAACAGATTTGAGTTCTTGCCTACCATATATAGGTATAACTGTTAGTAACATACAAAACAACATCTCTTTGATTGATATCATAAATAAATTCAAACGGAGGCGGTTAATGTTTCAATCTGGTGGTGATGGTGTGCACTCCCTTGCTTCTCATAGATTTGTATATTGATATATATACAGGTGTATTTGCAAGGACCTGTGTGGGATTACTTCAAAAAATAATAACTACAGTGGCATACACCAGATAAATGCATATTTTCACAATAAATACTCGTAACTCATATTGTATAATATGGGAAAGGCCCTTGTGGGTGGGTACACAGCAAGTTCTCCTCAGGATGCTGTTTATGAAAATTAATACTTAGTAGAGCTAGTCCTCTTTTGGTTGTGGTGTATTATCTCCCTGCGAGTGAATGCCTGTGTCCCAGCATTACCAGTATTGGGAAGTAGGCTTATATGTGTGTTATGTGTAATGTACCATTTTAATTTTTGGCATAACATTCTGCATAGCTCATAATTACAGTTTTGTCAAAATATTTCTTACATTTACATATAATACACATATTTATTAAATAAATCAAAAACCCTACCACAATAATCAGAATCTAGTTTAAATAATGAATTTATCCTCTTCATAGGTACCTAATTATTACTCTATTATACCTATGTTAAACTGAAGTTTATATTTTATTACTTCCTTAGATCAGTGCACTAGTAATGTACCTACCACTTATTGTTATCTATTGTATTACAAATTCAAAAGTAATCTGTCTACTTGTTAACATTTTACAAATAAATGGCTGAACCGGTTGTGTAGCAACTTAGCATGGAGATGGTTTGGATCTTTGGGAACAACATTCAAGATTTGTTGTCATGATAAACTGTGCGAAGTTTAGATAAGTATTAAGTTCAATAACCCTTAGTATAAATGTTTAATATAAAAAAAGAAAAGTAATGAGACACTTTTCCACAACAGAGTACTTATAAGTACCATCTGCAATTCTAGGCTACTTGTAATAGTCTTTTAAATTGATATACTGAACATTGATTTCTAACCAACAAAAGCTTCCCCTTTGATGTAGAGAAAAAATCTATTGGGGAAAGTATTCCCTTATCATCCATACATAATTTTATATATTCAATAGTATATCAGTATGTCTGTCTCGGTCTATTTGTTACTTTTGCTTGATTAAACAGCTAAACTTGATGAAATTTGGCATGGACATAATTTTGTCAAAGGGTTTTATAAAGATAAACCTAGGACAAGTGAAGAGGACTGCAACTGCTTTATTGTAATAAAAGTTGTTCCATCATTGTTATCTCTAATGAACTTGTCTGGGATCATGGCATATTGGGTCTTGTAGAACCAGCTTAGGTCTAGAGATCCCTTCTATTTTTTTCCAACACATATTAGTTAAATTAATTAAATTTTTCGCGTTTTTAAACTATAGGTAAAATTAGTTAAAATAATTTATTTTTTCGCGTTTTCAAACTATAGGTAAAATTTCAATTTGCTTTGTTCAACGACGCTGTATCTTTTTAAAGGTCCACCGAAAGATCCCATCTATCTCCTCCACCATATTAGTCCCGTAGAAGCGCAACGTACATTTGCTAAAACTATAAATAAAGATCAATATTTGATCTAATATTCGCATTTGTAATGAAGTTGTATGCCAAAATAATTAAATTGTTGTTTAAGGGAGAACCTACCGCCCTTCCCCCTTCTCCCGAATTGTAGCCGTACTACATAAGCCACGTGGCTTTCGTGCGGCTTTTTTGTCAGATGCGCAAAAAGTACCTAGTTTTTTTATGATCATATCCCTATTCGCTTTTCTGTACAATAATGCAAGTTTTTTAAAGTAAGAAAATGTTCATTGTTAACAGGGGGTACGAATTTTATGAATAGTCATCATTGATTTTAAACCGTTTTGCGTTACATACGAATCATTTTTAGCAATTAACCATTCAACCATTTAGAAGATAAAGGCTTACAGCATCTTGCAGCAGGTGATAAGACAGAACTCCTTTTTAGAGATAAATAATGTACAAGACATGAGCCTTGAAGCTCTAGTGTTTCAAAAAATCGTTAGTGCATAGCCTAGCAACAAGGGTATTGAGCAGTATAGGTACTCGGCAGGGGGTAGTATGGAGGGATGGGGGTAGCGTGAGGCAGGCGCCGGGCCGACGGGCGCGGTGCACGCGGGGAGGTGCGGGGGGTGGAGGGGTGTGTGCAATCGTCGCGCTAGTCGTATTTCGTCTGGAGTGTTTATCCCGCGTTGGCGGATCAATACCGGTGGCGCAGTGGCGGTGACCAAGCGGCGGCGCGCTACACGGCGCGTGCCTCGCAGCCAATACGGCCCTGAGTCTGTGAGATGCTGTCAGACCGAGCGGACGTCGGGTCGATGGTGCGATTGGCGTGAAAGACGCTCTTAGAGCTACCTTCCGATTTCACTTTGCGCTAGTGCGCCCGCGAGCCTCTTACTCAAGGTGCTTTTCTCATGATGACAAATACCCTAACAGCGATTCGCTTCGGTGAAAGTGACGCCTAACGATTAGTCTTTCTGATGGAATTTTGTTCCATTTAGAAATCGAGAGACTTCGATCCACGCGTTGAACTTTGAATATTTCTTGGTTGCAGGGGCATCAGTGAAATAGTCCTCTCCCATCGTCCACGATGTCCGTCGACAAGGAGGAACTGGTGCAGCGCGCCAAGCTCGCAGAGCAGGCCGAACGATACGACGACATGGCGGCCGCGATGAAGGAAGTCACGGAAACCGGCGTCGAACTGAGCAACGAAGAAAGAAATCTGCTCTCAGTTGCTTACAAAAATGTAGTCGGCGCCCGGCGGTCGTCATGGCGCGTAATCTCCTCCATCGAACAGAAAACCGAAGGCTCGGAAAGAAAACAACAGATGGCAAAAGAATATAGGGTTAAAGTAGAAAAAGAACTCAGAGAAATCTGCTACGACGTTTTGGTGAGTATATGTAGATTTTTCCTTTCTGTTCATTTATATTTAGCAGATTTCAATTTCAATGAAAAGGTATTAGCTAGTTGCCGTAATCCTACGCTGATGACGTCATCGTATGCGAGTCACCATATCGAGGGGTGATGCAAGCACCAGTAGCAAGTCATTTCCTCCACAATCGTTTTTGTCAGCAATGGGCGTTCCATGGCGGTGGCACGTGAGAGCATGCAGGGCGGGGTGCGGCGGGCGGACGGTGACGTGTTGCGCCGCGTCACTGCGCGCGCTGCTATCCCGTTTTCGTTCGTTGCCCTGTCCTTACCTATTACTGACTAAACCTAATTACCTAAATATGTTCACTCAACGATTTTGCGGAGCGTGCATTTGTATTTATTTAATATATTCCAAATTTTATAAGACTTGCATTTAATTATCAGCCCAATTTATCCAAAGTTTTAAATGTTTTTAATCTATTTTATATTTTGTTTCAGGGTTTACTTGACAAGCACCTTATCCCTAAAGCTAGTAATCCAGAAAGTAAAGTATTTTACCTTAAAATGAAGGGAGATTACTACAGGTACCTCGCAGAAGTGGCCACAGGAGAAACCAGAAATTGTAAGGATCATTAATTTCAAGATTTTATTCCACATACTTTCGGAAAAATAAGAATGATTATCCATTTTATAGTATCCTATTTAAAGTATAGCTAACGTTGATTTACCTTACAGCTGTTGTAGAGGATTCACAGAAAGCATACCAGGATGCTTTCGAAATCAGCAAGGCGAAAATGCAGCCCACACACCCAATCAGGCTGGGTCTGGCGTTAAATTTCTCCGTGTTCTATTATGAGATATTAAATTCACCAGACAAGGCGTGTCAGCTCGCCAAACAGGTCATTATTTGTGTCAGTTATGCATAGGCTCTGTGCTGGCTGGCACGAGAGTGTAGGCACGCGTATTAACGAGCTCGCTTGTCCCCAGCCGTCGTGGAGGACTCGCAGAAGGCCTACCAAGAAGCGTTCGACATTGCTAAAGCCAAAATGCAACCGACCCATCCCATCAGGCTCGGTCTCGCGCTCAACTTTTCGGTCTTTTATTACGAGATAATCAACTCCCCTGCGCGAGCGTGCCACTTAGCTAAACAGGTTTATTTCGCATAATGGATTTGGAGTGTTCTTATTGAACGAATGCACCATAACATTACTAACTGTCGAAATACTGCATCACCATCTTATTTATCGATCGCATGCTAGCAATAGCTGCATTGCACTAGATACTTAACCATTCTACTTTAACGTAACTAAATCAGCATGGTCGTTTGGCAATTAACCCGTTAATTATCGACCCAGCCAGCATCAGAGTTTGAATATTGTATTTATTGTGTTCGCGCTGCAAGTGTGGTACGTGACCGTTCGTTGTGTGTTGCAGGCTTTCGATGACGCGATCGCGGAGCTGGACACGTTGAACGAGGATTCTTACAAGGACTCGACGCTGATCATGCAGCTGCTTCGGGACAACCTGACGCTGTGGACGTCGGACACGCAGGGCGACGGCGACGAGCCGGCCGAGGGCGGCGACAACTAACCTGCGCCGCGCTCATCCCAGCACACGCATTTGTTCTCATTGGTGTTTTATAAGAAAACGAGTAACATTCGAGAACGGCGCGCGGTGCGGCTCCCTTGTCGCCGATGCGAGCCGTCGCTTGTAAAAAATGTTAAAAAAGTCGTTCGCAGCGGACCTTCACGTTCCGTCTAAAATTAAATGTTATGTGTCATCTTTGACGGTTTTGTATTTCTGTATTTACACTGGATTACAGATATCGAGCTGACCTGATGAATATAAATATTTATAACTTAAGTTATTAAAATTACGGTTTCTTAAGTTAAAAGTGTTTTCCTTTCTTAACAGAGAATGAAATAGCCAGGTTGGCCCCAAAGTAACATTCCTTTCGCCGCATGTCCGCAGTGAAAAGGAGATCATGATGGTGAATGTTGTTTTGATATAATTATGCGATTAGTTATAAAAACTTTGTTAAATTACGCCCGAATACCTGGTAAAATCTATCTATAAATCTACAATCTGTAATGGCTGTATCAAATTAGGGCACAAAAAACTTGTTAGTGTCTTTATGTGGTTTTGTGATGTCCTCTAAAAATCTTTATTACCAAAAATCTTATATTGTTGACATTAACCATTTTGTTGTGCCCATCACTGACTTATTAAAATAGCATTCTGAATTTTCAGGCATTTATTAGCAAAATAGTTTTGTGATGGCCAATATTGTAACATTTCTGCTGCATTTTATCAGCCATTAATTAATCTATTATATTTTTCATGTTTTCACCAATAAACTTTTGTATTAAATACAATTTTTAGTTTTAGAATCAATATTTAAATAAACCGCCACCTATTAACCCTACAGATGTTTTTTAAACTTGAAAATTATAAATTTATATTTTCCTTTCAATAATTAGGGATGTTGTCTATACAGGTAAGTATGCTGCCGTAATAAATACTTCGTTTCTAAAAATGTACACGGCAATTGATACATATAGGCTACCAGAAACCGCCTGGTTCACCATGACCCATACTGTTAATCTTAAGTCTGTATCGTGGCACCCTCACGATACTAATTTTTTTTCTCTTGGACCTCATGGTTATATCAAGGATAATGAATATGATATTTCTGGATTCTTCCCAACGACACTCACCGTAATAGCCGGGGCACTGGTTTTTCGCCTACACCAAAAGTTTTATATAATTAACCGTGAAAATAATTTGTCCTATCAAGAATATTCACAAACCAAAGGTCGGCGACCAGACGGAATAAACGGCACCTAGAATGATGACCTGGGGGGTGATTACGAAACTTTGCAATGCGTCAGGAGAAATTTCCATACTAACTATGCACATAAACTGCGTATTCAAACTGTCAAATGCATACAAATTTGTGATTCTATTGGTTGCAATCGTTTTACGTGGTCACCCAGCTGGTCACCGATGATCGGACTAAATAACGGGGAATGGGCCCACCCATTAGAGTGGTGGTTGACCACAATCATTCCCAGGAGAGAAAAGGCATGACCCTTCTATTTCTCTAATACAGGTTTATTTGGTGTGGGATCAGTTCAGCCCTGGCAGTAAATGGAAACGAATTTTATTTTATCAAAGCAACAGTTGAGAGTAAATTGGGAACAGCAGTTCCCCGAAGCACTATTCGTAGTCTTACGCAGTTGTGGCACGGGTGTCTCAAAATTTACAGCAGGCGCTTTAAATAATCCCTAAAATACATGTAGAGGTGTTCGACTCGACTAAAGTAGGCATTGTCAAATATTGTTTTTGTTGTCGTTTTTATTACACAATAATATTTTATTCTAAAATATAAATAAAGACCTACTTATGCACATTTATTGTGTTCATGGTATATTTCGGCGACCAGACTAATTTCAAGTCCACACTTTTTATGCAAATAGCTTACAGTACTTCTCACCCTTCTGATGGTAAGCGGTCTATGTAACTGGACATTGTGATACTAGGGTCCGTATTACAGAATGATGCTCAGTCATCGATCGGTGCTCAAGCAGCGATTTCATTCATAAAGTGATCAATTAGTGAATGAAATCTCTGCTTGAGCACCGATCGATGACTGAGCATCGTTCTGTAATACGGACCTAAATGTCATGTAGCTTACACAAATTTAATTCGTACAAGCCCTTAAACCACGTAAAGTACCTATAGTAATAAAAAAACAGGATACAATATAGAAATCGGAATTAAACGCAATGTGGATTAAAGTTACAAAACGCTTTATTTAAAATAGTAATAATATACACATGTTCTATCAAAAATAGCACATAATTCGTCCTATATCGCCAAGTCTATGCAAAATAGGTACTTTTATCTTTTTATATTAGGTAAGTAAGTACTTACAGGGACGAGAACCTGTAGGTAAAAAGGCAACTTATGAGCTTTTGTGTAGGGATATCTACACATGGAAATGTCCAAAAACTTGACTTGACCTCAATTTTTATTTTATATTATGAGAATAAAGAGCAATCTAAGGAACAAAAAAATTCAATTTTTTCATTATATTTATTGTAGTTACTCTGAAATTTCCCGTGGCTCATGACGTCATATTTAGCTTAGCTTCCAATAATTTGGGGCCTTTGTTCTACATATGTTTTTGTTTTGGTTTTGGCTCCACACTTTTGTGTATTTAGCCAGTGTCAAGTAATCAATTTTTCAAGTTAATTTATATTATACATACTTATTTTTATACATATAACATTATATGTGTCAAGTCATCAAGTCTAGTCTAGTCAAGTCATACTCCCAGTAAAGTGGTGGCAACTTTACCAGAAGCTTCTATGGAGTTTTGGAAATAACACGAAAAGAAACGTTTCACCATAATTATACCACTTTCTCACACTCATGCCTGTAATCCAGCACTTAACGAATAATATGCCACCAATTTTATGCACTAACACTGAAAATAACATACGTTTTGGAAAATAATACAATGCGATGACGCGATCTTTTTCGTTTTCCCGCTAAAACTCCTACTTTACGGTCCGCATTACAGAACGATGCTCAGTCATCGATCGGTGCTCTAGCAGAGATTTAATTCACTAATTGATCACTTTATGAATGAAAAACGGACCTACGTGTTATGTAATGTAAATAATGTCATATCTTTTTTGTCATAGGCTCAGGCATTTCTTCCATTTAGCCGCGAGACCTTATGACGTCATCATAAGGTCAGATGAAGGTCGTTCAATTAAAGCCTGAAATACTAAAAATCCGTAATAATGATTGATTTTTAAGTTATAGGTGATCATTGAGCCTATTCCACGAACGGCTTTGTAATTATACAGCAAATAAAAACAAAAAACCAATCCCCATTACCACGTCAGAAGACTTAATAGTACAGTAAATTACTTTTCCAAGGCACGCGTGTATCCTACCCCTAGTACCAAAATATTAATTTTTTTTTATTGCAGTCTTTGGTGGTGTACTTATTTCCTATAATATACGGCGCACAAATCATACATACAATCAAGATTACCTATATTGTATGTATAATAGTACCTACAATATAATCTTGAACATCCGGTTTTTGGAATAAGTATTGACCTTCATAAATCATACGTTGTCTGTGTCTCTATGGCTATAAGAGAAAGCTTGTCTTACACTCGGTAGCAAAACAATGCAAAGAAGAGGGCGTACAAGTATAGAACTTAAGTAAATACAACTTAAGGCCAAGCCTAAAGAAGTTGACCCATTGTCATAGTGTATGAATTCAATTAATGTCTCGTTAGCTCTCATCGACCTAGAGTAAACATTATATGTCGTAAGTACGGAACGAGGAGCACATAACACAAAGTACACAATGATCAGCCATAAAGATAATTTTAAAGCTGCTATTGATTCACAGCCCTCTATTTGCGATATTACAAGTCTTTTTGATTTTAGCTTTATGATCACTAGAGCACCCGCTGCGCACATTATCATAGCAGGTAAAAATAAATTGATGAGAGCCAATATGGAATACAAGTGATGTCGCTGGCTCGAGTCCACAATGGTGCATACTATAGCATTATGATCCAGTTCTATGGTGGTAGCCAGTGTAAAGTCTGGCACACTCAGTGATATAGCTAAAACCCACACGAACACTGTCGGCTGCGTGATTGGAACTCTAGAAGAGCTGACTCTATATTCTACGTTCATCGTGCGCGTCGGGGTTGAAGAGTCGCTGCTTGCGACGAGGCTATGTCGCGATGATCTTATTTCCTCATCTTCATCCTGATTATTTCTCCTCAATCTTCTCGCTAAAGACTTCTCTTCGAGATTAGCTGTAGCCAGTGTATGCAGAGCTACAGTGGCGATGAAGTACGCTGATGCAGTCGATGCGAATACGCTTAGACCTCGATAAGCGATGCAGCTGCAGGTACCCATGGTCCAGTTCTTCATGGTATATGACCATATTTCTGTGCTAATCGATGCACCTAAAGCAATATCTGCTATTGCCAGTTGCAGTAAGATAGAAAATAATCCTGAAACAAGCAAATAAAAGCATCAGTGATATCACAGAATAAATGTTGTGAGATAAGAATTAGAATATCTTTATGTATTACTTAGAAAAAATATGTGCCATTAATTATATATCACACTTCACACTAATATTATAAAGGCGAAAGTTTGTATTTGTGTATGTTTGTTACTCTTTCACGCTCAAACGGCTGAATGGATTTTGATGAAATTCGGTACTAAGATAGCTTATACACTGGATTAACATATAGGCTACATTTTATTCCGGAAAAGTGAAACGTTCCCGTGTGATGAGCAAATATTTAAAATACTTTTTATCCGCGGTTGAAACCGCGGGGCGCAACTTGTATTAAATACAATTAAATATATATATCGATTAAAGTATTAATGGACAAAAATACGGAGAGACGTCGCTGATAAAAGGTTTAAAAACAGGTTTTTAAAACATATGCCCAACCTGAGGATATCAGGTTGGGCATATGGCCTCTTTTACAAACGTCAGCGTCATCTGTGACTACTACAGCTCGGCTGTAACGATATGCATAAAATTTTGTTTACATATTGCTTGTACATTACCGAGATCAACATAAGGTACTTAGGTACTTGTTATCCTAGAAAACTAAGAAACTAGCGGGAAAACTACAGGTAAAACCGTGGGGCACCTCTACCGAACGAACAAAGCTTATTAATTCGAATAATGCCGGGCTATTACCACTTGTTGAAGACTTGAGCAGCGCCGCAAGGAGCGAGCAGTTGGCGAGAGCGCCGGCGCCGGCCACGCACGCGACGTAAGCTGCGAGCGCCAGCGGCGGCAGGAGCGGGTGGGGCGCGGGCTCCGCCGGCTCCGGCATGGCGGCGACTGGCCGGGACTCTCGGGATCAATGACTCGGACACTGCGTCACCCGCGTTCTCCGCCGTGCCGATGGCGTCCCTCCACGACTTTTTTCTTTTATGGTGAATCACCGTATGAACATGTGCGACATCCGAGGGAACGCGAAAATGCTAACTGATGGTCTGTATGTTTACTTTACTTGCATGTGTTAGATATATCTCATTTGAAAGTTAACGAACTCCGATGATAATTTGAAATGTAAGCAATCGCACATTAGCGGTGCATCGGCCACATGACGCGAGAAGCCCGTGCATTACATGCGAACTAATGCCGACGACGTTGAGTGTGCAAATAATAATGTTTCACGAAGGGCAGCTAGATAGCAACGCAGTGTTTGGTGCTCATTATTATTCAATGTTTGCTGCAAAGTACCGGCATCCACTCCATCCACATTTTATGGTCCGGTATCTTACGGTTTTTGCGACTTGTCAACGGCTAACGTTTTGTTTGGATCACGCAGAAATAATTTGTTGTTCATTTCCTTCTTATTCGGCTACTTCCATCTTGCATCATCAGCCTAAAGTATGTCTGTAAAGGAATATATGTACTAGTATATATATATACTGGTACTTCATTGATTTGATATTGTCACAGTTTATATATATATATATATAATTTTTTATTTTATTTTAGTGATTGATGTGACGACCTAGTCGTTTATCTGATGTTAAGCGACACGGCAGCCCATAACAGAACAGTGTCACTCTGTCACTCGGAACCCCAAAACATAGAGTTTCGAGCGACACTGCACTACGCACATCATCCTGAGACATCAGCAGAGTCTGGTAATAAGATTACTCGACTGTGAGATCAGATCATAAAGTTTCAATTGCCCAGTAATTTCACTAGCTACAGTGCCCTTCAAACCGGAACACAGTAGTGCTTGCACACTACTGCTTGGCGGCAGAATAACTGGCAAAGCGGTGGTACCTACCTAGACGAACTTTGCAGAGAAGTCCTATCACCTAGATACTTATATAGAAAATTGGGATCCTATCATCGTAATTTAAGTAATAATAAGTACTGTATTTAAGTAATAATAGTGACTGCACTTCAACAACTAAGAAAATATATTTTTTCAGAAACAGCTAAAGGTATTAAATTTTTAATTGACTTCATCAGTTTTATTGCTAAAGCCCACGGCCTCATAATCCTGTAAAAACTGTAGCATCTCACTCATGAAATAAAAAGATATGACTTAAAATCTTGATTTAAGACCAATTTGTTTTTTTTTTGTCAAGGAATTACATAGGTACTACTTATATTTTACGCGTTTTAAAAAGTATAGAGTGGAGTTTTGGCGGGAAAACGAAAAAGATCGCGTCGCCGCATTGTATTATTTTCCAAAACTTGTGTTATTTTCAGTGTTAGTGCATAAAATTGGTGGAATTTTATTCGTTAAGTGCTGAATTACAGGCATGAGTGTGGAAAAGTGGTATAATGATGGTAAAACGTTTCTTTTCGTGTTAGTGCATAAAATTGGTGGAATTTTATTCGTTAAGTGCTGAATTACAGGCATGAGTGTGGAAAAGTGGTATAATGATGGTAAAACGTTTCTTTTCGTGTTGTTTCCAAAACTCCATAGAAGCTTCTGGTAAAGTTGCCACCACTTTACTAGGAGTATGACTTGACTAGACTAGGCTATGACGCAACTTGATGACTTGACTTGACTTGACACATTATATTATAGTAATTAACTTGAGAAATTATCAATTACTTGACACTGGCTAAACACACAAAAGTGTGGAGCCAAAAAAAAGTATAGAGTGCCATAATTATTTCCTTGCTATAGAGTATTTAACTTCCCATCATCTAGAATTCTAGATACGAACACTATAAATAAAGAAATCTTACGAGTATATTGAATATTGAAAAATTACGAATTTATATTTCTTGTAGGAATTATTACGAGACAAAGTTAATTTGGGATTCAGTTAGGTACCTATTGTACTGCATAACAGTCACTACCAAATCTCCTTATCTTGAAATGAAAGTCGCATTGCGGCTACCAGCAAATGCGGAAAGACGATACATTTATATTGGTAAAAATTAAGGCCTTTAAGGTACTCAAAAGATAACCATTGAATTTAGTTTTCACTACAGCCTCCCGCGAGTAATTAGTTGAGTACCTACTACATATTTATTCTTACTTCGCTGTACTTTGTGTAAGGTAGTTGGTAGTTGCTGATTACATTTTCCTGCTTTCAATGACGCATATACCTATAGCCCTTTTGGTAAAAAGAATGCGGGTAAGAGTTTACTTATAACTTCACTAAACTCTGAGAAATTTACATATATTTTCAACCGATTTAGTAAAGAAAGGAGGATCTCAATTAGTATCTACTTTTTTAATGTCTGGTACCTCGTATATTTATTATTAATAAACTGATTTGGAAAAAATATTTTTATTATAGGTAGACATATCAATTTTATCAAATTCGTTTCAGTAGGTTATTTTTAAGCCAAAATAGCTGGTTAAAATAAATAGATGAAATTAAGGCTATTGAAGTCGGCTTTAGCCCGTTTTTAATAAAGTCAATTAAAATTATAGTCAATTTGGTCGTAGCGAAGGATTCAGAATAGTTGCTACCTATACGTAATAAAATGATCATACCTACGTAAAAAATAAGTAGGTACTTATATTATTATATTATATAATCTGAAATTAAAAAAGCATTTGGTTTTATTAAAATTTTACTGCAGTAGCAAATAATAAAAAATACGGGTTTATTAAAAAAAAAACTAACTAGCCCCTGACAAAATTTTCACAGAATATGCGTTTAATACGACTCATTACCAAACCAATTCTTTTTTTACAAAATATAAAAATTAAAGGGGTTCCCCATCATATCTCGAAAGCAGTAAGTAGTTAAGTGGTAAAGTATTATTATATATTCTGAGGTTCTGTGTGTCTAGTGTCTACATAATACATATATTACAAGCCTCTAATATGGCATCATTGTACCGCATACTTTACTTATCCTAAACACCGTCCAGGTACAAGATAGACTTGCAATAAAGGTTTTATATAACCACTATGCGATTTATATTTTTTGGATTTATTTTATTTGTTTTTATCACTAATGTACCTATGTGTAAGTTGTATACGGAACTTATCACAGATGTATGGATCACTCGGTGCGGGAGGTCGACTCGCACTTGACCGCCTATTTCTTTAATCCGTGACTAAAACGATCTAAATTGCTGCACTATATTAGTACTATTTTATATTCCGTGACTATATATACTTCTCTTTGGGGTGTCTTAGCGATTCGTTGGGCGTATGCAAGAAGTTGATCTATATCTTCTGGAGTATGCTCCAACCAGTATTCGTCGGTGCGTTTGTAATCAAGAAGAAATTTATAGAGAATTTTAGATAAAGAGACCAAAATGAAAAAGAAGAAATTTAAATTATTGGTATGTAGTTATTTAATTTTCTCGATGTGAAAAGTAGTGCTTTTAACTTGGAAGTCTTGGAGGTCTTGGAATCATACTCATATTCATACTCGATTCCTCAAAAAGCAGGCATTACATTTCTAATAAATAAATGGCGCATTTTAATCCCTTGTGGAAGGCGCGCGACTATGCGCCTGCCGTATCTTGTCGCCGCATTTTAGTTGATATTGTTCATTTGTTTTGATTAGCGACGATGTTGCGAGGCCAAAAGTGATGGATGACTTGTGACAATGGTCCTCCGGGGACGCGTGTAGGCGTCGCCTTGTCAGCCAAAATCTGCGCTTTCCTTTGACTTTCTCTCGGAGGTGCGAAAGGTGTTCATTACATTCGGGGGCTCGCATCGCTTATTCGGTAGCCGGCGCCTCATAAGCGTACGCGCACTAATCGTGGAACAATCACCGATACCCTCGTCTTGGGGCGGGTGCATCGCGCGCAGATATTCAAAGCACCTGCATCTAGTTTCCGGTGTGCGCGCTTATAAGCTGAGTGAAGGTGGTGAACACGCGATTCGTCTCTGAAACAGTGGAGTGCGATGTGAGGCAGCCATGCCGCTCAGAGCTCCAGTGGTTGTAGCGTTGTTTTTCGTGCTACGAGCCGGTGCGCCTGCGCGATTTCCCGTGAGTAAGCTTGCATGCGAGGGCGGGCGGCGGCGCCCAACTATACTCAGTGTTTTTAATAAACTACATATTATGCGATAAGTTTAGTGCTCCGTTTTAGCTCGGTATATGAAGTCTATTAATATAGTCAGAGAAGTGTTTGTCGTTGCACTTGAATTATTAAATGTTTAACAACATAGTACCCAGTATACATTAAGTACCTACCTGCGCCTACTTTTAAGCAGGTCTCACTTAAATACGCTAATGAGAATGAGTAGTTGTTAGTTAGGGCAATACATAAATAATATTAAATGAACTTATAACCTATACCTACTATTAAATATATAATAATTTTATCCACTCCAATCTAATGTATATTACTTTTAGAGACAATAAACATCATCGATTGATAAACTAGCTTACAATATTCATCAACCATTTATTAATAAGTGCAATACTTCACCTTAACTTACGTGAGGAATGTTTTCAATTTGCGTATCTATTTTCTAGAGGCATTATTATGTAAGTAGCACACGCGAAATGGCAAGAAAAATAATGTTTATGAATTTGTGATAACTACCTAAATGTTTTGTTAGTCATTTTTTTTTGTTTTTGTTTTGGCTCCACACTTTTGTGTATTTAGCCAGCGTCAAGTAATTGATAATTTCTCAAGTTAATTTATATTATATATTTGTTATGTCAAGTAAAGTCATCAAGTCAAGTCATACTCCTTGTAAAGTGGTGGCAACTTTACCAGAAGCTTCTAAGTTCCATGTAGTTTAAAACGAAACGTTTCACCATCATTATACAATGTTCCCTCACTCATGCCTGTTATCCAGCACTTAATGATTAAAATGCCACCAATTTTATGCACTAACACTGAAAATAACACAAGTTTTGGAAAATAATACAATGCGGCGACGCGATCTTATTCGTTTTCCCGCCAAAACTCGTTTCTATTTCATTATTACTTACCTAAGTAACATAGCCGTTATATTTATTTATACCATACCATAAGCAGTAAAAATCTAGTATTGATCAGAAAAATAAATAACAAAGGTACATATAGCGCAAGGCTAGGAGAGATTATTCTTTGACTATGGTAGAGTCCAATTATTTTGACTAGGCCATAGCTAAATAATGGCGGAACAATGCATTAGGTAACAAAAGTAGAGTCGATGGATTGATCCAGGTAATTGCATCGACAGAAAAAAAAGCATATTAAAATGTGTTAAAAGAAGGTATTTTGAGTAAACGATTATAGATGATTAGATTAGATTTTGAACAGCCTGTTTATTAGGTACACAAGATCACGTCTTGAATTTGGTATATATATATATCTGTATAGGTACCTAATGCCAAAAGCTTGCGTGATAGTTTCTTTGATAAGGACAAAAGGTGATTTGAAAATCAGGTTATATAAAGCATGGCTGGGTAGTAATATAAACCACCCTTATTCATATTTCAATTCGTTTAACAGGAAAACCATTTATTTTAAACTTGTTCTGACTTTTAGGTCAAGAGTTATAGCAATCGTAATTTATTACGTTTACCTATTGGAAAAAGAACATGCTCTTCATAGAACAAAATATGACATTATCCTATTGAGTCATTCGTTATAGATACCTACTTACGCATTATTTCGTAATCGATAATAGGTGCTTACTCTACTAAACTTTCACCAAATTGCAGCGTCCAAATCAATAGCACCTACCTGATATTTAGGTATGATTTTATTTTGGCAATTAGATTACATAAGAGTATCTTTATGTCTTTCCCGAACTGGATCACGTAGCTTGTTACACAAGCGCAAACGTCACGCGCCATTTGGGATAGTTTTTCAATAGCGTCGATAAGACGGCGGTGATTCATTCACGAGCTATTACCGTTAAGTTTTTTTGCAATGTGTTTGAATGACGAGACAGGCAAAACGTTTACCTGAAGGTAAGCGCCATGCCTGGCTATCACAATCGAGCCAAGTACCGCAAACTGGCAGCGCGAGATCGGCACCGCCGCGCCGGCCGGTCCTCAGTGGCTTGGTGCAGCGACGACGCGCGACGGTGGTGCCGGTTACGCGACGTGCTCGCAGTCTCCGCTAACGGAGATCGATACCAAGCTTTCATCATCCGCCACATACCAACGTAACAGTTGCAATTGAATACCAATTACCGAATCGTCTGATACGTTCTACCTGACGAAACAATCGCACTTCCATTGTCTCGCATCCAAGAAAAGGAAAAACAAATAGTTTAACTTTCCCCTTTACTTCGCTCGCATCCGCTAATGTTGAGCCTACACTTAGCTGACTCACGTGGTGTTGATTTCGGTTTCACCTCCATCAGTTTGACTGACTTGCCGAAACATAGTAGGTACGTACCTACAATAGATCCATACAATGAGCCAAACAACTTACATATTATCTGTGAATGGAACCGAGGATCATCAATCTTCACAAAATCATAAAAGTCATGATGTAAGTTTCCTACAGTAGATAATAATGTCTCTAATTTTTGCTTCTATTGTATTGCGACAGCTTATTTAATTTTGTGATGTAATTGTTCTTTCAGAGCCCAATAGATATTCGTTGCCTAAGTACATTCATATATTATTGTAGTAAAACGTATTTTATTGTTGTAGTAAAAGCAAGTCATTATAAATGTGCTTGTAAGAAACCGTCGTGTGGAAGTATGTGAAATAAAATGTTAAAGTAGTAAAGAAAAATATTCCAACCTTTTTAAACAATCTCAAAGCGTGTTGACGTAAGATAACGAGTCATTACGAGTCAGTACTTAGACTTACTAAGGTCGTTAAGATTAATAAATATTTTGATCGAACTAATTGGCTAGCTAAAACACCCGTCCAAAAAGTAGAATAAGCTTCCAGCGGATTCCTGATGCCTCCCATTAATTTAATGAAGCTAAATAGAGTGAGACAAACATTTACATGAGGCTGGGAGACTGAGTAATATTGACAACAACGGACGGACCACGAGACGAGACGTCACTCTCCTTGTCTTTGTGTTACTTGACCCAGATTATTTCAACATTTGTCATCATCTTTCGGTTATTCCAGCGCGGTCCCGATACTGGAATTAATTGCTTTCGAAGATGTTAAATAAAATATGCGCATTATTTGTATATAATATGTGTTTTATTCAATATCTTCAAAAGCAATCAATTCCAGTATATAATGTAAACCTTACACCTTACAATATTACACAGTACAATATATAAAGTACCAGCTTCTGCCCGCGGCTTCGCCTGCGTGGTCTATAGGAAATAAAGAAGAAAATTTTTCATAGATAATTCAACCACCCTTTTCACCCTCTTAGGGATGGAACTTTGAAAAACCCTTTTTGGTGGATTCTTACTCTTTACAAATAACACAGTCTCCAAATTTCAAGTCTCTAAGACTTGTTTAGGTTGTGCGTTGAGTCAGTCAGTCAGTTAGGACTTTGAATTTTATATGTTTGGGTAGGAACTAAGAAAGTGCTGAAATATTTGGCAAAATGTCAAATGTCAGCCTATAAGTTTACTTTACTGCTTCGATATTCAACTTTAAACTTTATTGAGCCTTTGATATGTAGGTATCTGGAATTCGGACTTCAGTTAGAGGACTTACTTGAACTAAAAAGGTTGGCTAACAGTGCATGAACCAATTGACATTATTTCTATGATTAATGATGTCATGTTTGCGAATGTTGTTTTTTATCTAGTACTCTATACTCAGGAGTTAAGTGAGCCAGTTCTTAGTCATCACGTATTGTCTCGTAAATTCAATATTTTAGCAACACAATATTTTTATACTTACCTAATATAAGTTATAATAAAACTTAGGAATAGGGATGACACTTAATTAATATGATAAGTGTTAGACGTAGATCTCGTCGGACCTGGTTATGACATCACACAACGTTACATCTGTTAATTTGTCTATTCATTCTAAATTACACTTTATTCTCCTATATATAATAAAATGCTGTGTGGTGTCCTGAACAAATGTCTTTTCTTTCGTTATTTCTTTCTAGATAAGTACGTTTTTTGTGTAGTTTCCAAAACTGATGCTGAAGTGTATTAGATGAAATTTTATCTAAGAAAATTGATTCATTTTCCCGTGGGGACTCCCCCGAGAAAATGAAACCGCGGGGTACCTATACACATAAACAATAACTTGTCGAGAACATATCGTGCCATAGTTTATTAGGGTTCCGTAGATTCCTTGCACATGCATGTAGCATTAATAATAAACAAAAAAGTAGCATTGTATGATAAGACCATTTATCTAAGGTCAATGACATTCGAAGCGGATTATGTATTTGCCAGATCTCGAAAAAATAATCGTTGAAAATTGTAAGGTTCTTGTGGTTTTGGGATGCGTAGTGCCTACTTTAGGGGTCCGAATTAGGCAAGCAGTACTCTGGTAAAAAATTGGTGTATGAAATTATTACTTATTTTTAAAAGACCTATTGAATGTTACTACATTATAATTATATTAGATAACAGAAGGATAAAATGAAATTATAAGGGTTGTTGGTAAGTGCACTTACCGGCAACCCTTATAATTTCAATTGAAATACCATGGAACTTTTAAGGGTTGCTGGTTAACTTTTGTAAAAGTAAATAAAATACTCATGAAAAAAAAAAATTGGGAATATTTCCCACCAACAGATAAAAAGAAACACAAAGTAACTATTCCTCCGCTATACATGCATAGATAGACACTAATAAATACTGCAATGTTTTTCTAATAAACACTAGAAAGGGGGCAAATGTTTACTCCCTGTATATGGGATGTCGTTTCTGCCTTTGCAGGAGCTTTTGCCACTACATGGGTGGTGGAGCGAAGCGCAGGACGCTGCAGATAGCGAGGACGTGCAGGTAGTCTACCTGCCGGCGCTGCTGCCGAGGGAGGCTCAACTGGCCACGGATCACCCTTACGAAGATATCCCTGTGCCGTACAGCTTCGATGCTTTTGGTCGGTAAGCAATATAATTTAACGGAGTTATATATATTTTGCTCACATCATAGATTAATAATTCAAAGAAAAGTGAGACATTAATATAATATTTTGTATTACATTTTGGCGCTAACATAGCTTTATGACTTTATCGGCTATAAAAGTAGTTCTTTAAATGAGTTTCCCATATCGCACTTAAACGAACCTTTCTGGTCTACGAAGGATTAGTTTTATTTAGGAAACTCCCAGGGAGGGTTTAGGGAGTGGCACCCTTATTCTGCAATGTGAAATGGCTATAAAAAGTTTTTTCTCTGCATCTTCTCAATACATTACGTATGCATTTTTCAGAAACTTCAAGCTACAGCTAGTTCCGAATCGCCGCCTGCTGTCACCACAGTTCCGTGTGTGGTCCGAGCAAGGTCAGGAGACTCCGTTGTCTGCCGTTGATTCGTCTTGCCACTTCCTTCATGCAGGGCCCTCAACAGTTGCTGCTTTCTCAGCATGTAGAGATCACGCTCTTGTAAGTGTCCATGCCGTATATCTACTACTTAGTACTGTCAAGCATTGAGTGGTTTCGATAGATACCTATATCACATGGCGCCTACGAATTTTTCCACAATGCTCTTTAGTTTTTATTTTTTATAGTTAATTTTAGGTAAGCTCCGCTTCTGTTTGTTGGGATCCGCGTTCGTAATCGTTTCGTTATCATTACAGCACGGGTTAATTGTTGTGGACAACTCGACGTACGAGGTGCGTCCACTGCCCGTAGGAGCAGGTCGCGCTGAGACCGGCTCCGGGAGAACAGCGCACGTCATCCGTCGAGCACCGCCTCCCTCACCACCCGCTGACGATGCCCGCTTTCTCCGACCTCGGGCTCGAAGACCACGCTCAAAACTTCAGCCCAGGATAAAGCCTGGACCGGTAGCCTACACCATCGAAATAGCACTGTTCCTCGATGAAGCTGCCTATAAGATATTCTACCCGTTTCTTAACTACAATGAAGCGGATTTACGTGATATGCTTCTGGCATACATAAATGGTGTAAGTTTGCAGTGAGGCGTTGCTTGTACCTACTTATTTTCATATTCTTTTGCTCTTGCACACGTTATAGAAATAAGTCAAGAGTACGTAAACATACTGTAAAAATAGTTACATTATTCAGAAACACGAAACACTCAATGTTTTGAGACCTGAAAAGGTATATTTTGCTCTTATAGTTCTAATCTACCTAACCAAACAAGATTTAACTGTCACTTTTCAGGTCCAGGCTCTGTACCAGCATTCTTCCTTGGGCACTCACATCCAATTATCACTGGTACGTCTGACCCTGCTTCGTAGCCAACCTGTAAAGCTGACGACACATGCAGAGCGCGGCAGGCTGCTCGACTCATTTTGCGAATACCAGCGGTCTTTAAACGTGGAGGATGATGAAGATCCTCAGCACTGGGATATGGCACTACTTTTGTCTGGGTAAGCCATTTGTGCACATGAACATGTACTTCATCCATTTTGTACCATATCAATTTTTATGTCGACACACATAATATCCAAAAGTAGGCAATCATAATGGACATTACTTACGCGTGGTATAGGAAAATTCAAAAAGATTATTTAAGCAATACCTGTTAGAGTATTGTGTACCAATGCTTAAAACATCCTTTGGATATTAACCATGAAATCTATTTTGCCAATTCTATCCTTGAAAAGATCAGTTCCGTATAATAAGTAGAACTTAACTGTCCTCCACCAACACCCAAAATTTAAGTTAACCATAAAACACAAGGAACTTCTCTGAAGTTTGAACGTATTACAATTACCTCAATGAAGGTGTGTATTCTCTGTGACTGTGTTTCCCTTTTCCAGGCTGGACTTCTATTCGGAGGAGGGTGGGCACCGCAATGGCGTTACGATGGGCCTGGCGCCGGTGGGCGGCGTCTGCCTGCCGGCGCACGCGTGCGTGGTTTCCGAGTTCGGCGTCACAGACCTGCTGGGTCGCCCTTACCCTTCCGCCGGCTTCACCTCCGTCTACATCCTCGCGCACGAGATCGGACACAAGTCGGTCATGATTTACCACTGATTTACTTCTTTTATAAGGGCTTTGATTATCGCCAGTTCGAATTTTTTGAACTCCTTATAGTTGAAATCAAATTTGGGTAATGAAGGAAAAAGACAGATGATAAAGTCATCTACCGAGTCTGTTGGCAAGAATCCAGCACTTGTTCACAGTTCATCCTCTGTGAACTTTTTAAATACTTGTTTTAGTTAGGTTCTTGGTATATCTTCTTTACATATAAAAAGCTTTGTCCTGAATGACTGTCCCGCCCGGTGACGCTGTAAAGGTCGGTAGAGAAGAGATCAACAGCATTGGCCCGTTTAAAAAAAACCTGAATTACTGACTAACGGATCAATATACATCCTATACCGCTGATCGTTAGAGACCTGAAACTTGGAGCGCGTGTTCTTTGCATGTCGTAGGCATCCGATAAGAAAGGTTTTTCCAAAATTCTATAATAATAGAGGTATCTAAGGGGGTGAAAAATGGGGGCAAAGTTTGTATGGGGCAACGTGATTCTTTGATCTAATCTACTTCAAATTTTGCTTAAACCTTCTGTAACAGACTTGATGGAAGACCTGTTTCGTTATTTTTTTGAAATTCATCGAGATATATAGCGAGATAGCGTGCTAGACAACGCTATGGCACTATTAAGATCAACATAGAGTAATTTGTGTCACAGAAAATCAAGAGTTCCTGCAGGAAAATTCAAATTGCAATCCTATATTACGGACCAATGCTGTCCGACTACTATCAATATTTTTTCCAATACTTGTCTACTCTTTTCTTGTTTACTTAGTAGTCGGGTGCATGGTAGGAAAGTTGTCCTTGACCTGGTCAATACTATAATATCACGTCGTTGGAATGTTGTTTTAGCCTTCCACCTCTCGGTACATATTAAGTACCTAAGTATTTGTTACCTGGTTATTCATTTTTAAGTAAGTAGGTAGATTTTTGGTTGTTATATATATTGCTGCCGTGAATTTCGCGTGCTTAGAGAATATTATGTGCAGTTAGGTGATCTACAAATATTGAATTGAACATAATTGCATACGCGCCACTTCGAAACGCTAACGGTCGGTGGTGTTCTGTTGAATGGGAGTTGAATTGTTGGTTAAATAAGCATTTAAATCCTAACATTTGTAATATGATCCATGCCATATTGCAAGAAGTCAAGGGATTTTAGTTTATTGACGACTCAAAATGCCTTTTACATTGTAAATATGCGGGTGCGTTCGATTGAATTTATATCGGCTTATTTTACTGCAAATTTCTTGAACCTACCAATCAACCCACATACATTTACGTTGTGTCTGCTCAATGCTCATATATTTACCTTAACTGGATAGTTCAGAATGTTTGTTAAGTAGGTACTTAGGTATTATTAGTCGGTACATAATTCTTGTATGAGGAACCTACTGTCAGGAGGTCTGTCATAAAATCTATTCTGAATATGTTCTTACCAAAAGTATACGTTTATTCAACAGAAACATTAATATGTACAGGCACTCCATAAATAAAAAGTTACAACTATATGTTTATAGTATGTTTTTACCTAAAATTCACGTTATTTGTATTTTGTATACACAGTAAATAAAGTGGTGGTCGATCGTTTCCAGCCTGGGCATGCACCACGACGGCACGGGCAACAGCTGTGCTCGCGACGGGTTCATTATGTCGCCTTCTCGCGGCACTAACGGCGAAGCTTCATGGTCAACTTGCAGCGCCCGAGTCGTCGCGGACCTTCAGTGCGTATTCTAAGATAATAATAATAACGCCTAACGATCACACATAGATCCTGGACCCTAACTAGGATTCCCTATGTCTAGGAACTACGAGGACCATGGTCCCACAACACTCAGGCTTAGAACAAGTATTTGTGCTTTTTTTCTGAGCACAAATACTTGTACTGTCGCGAGAATCGAACCCGCCGCCTCCCGTTTATGAGGCGACCCACCACAGAGGCTGTCAAAAAAAGATATATATCTATGATATATGTACCTACTATATAAGTATTCTTTGTCTTTGCGCGTGATCTCACAAAGGTGAAAGAAAACATCATAGGGATAGACTGGCTTGTCGAAGCGTTGAGGTCATGATTGTATCATCCACCACATCCATATGGTGAATTATGCTACATTCTCTTCTTTATTGAAGCACTCTCTGTGTATAAAAGGCCTAATGTTTTCCAGCAGCGGGAACGTTTAAGCTGATGATGTAGGTAGTCTCCGTTAAACATATTATTCTTGTTGATCGACGAAGGTTTTTACAAAATATTCTTTGAGTCCGATGCGTAGCTGCATATTGCTATTGCTAATTCTTTGGCGCTCTATTTAAAAAAAAAAAGTATTTACTGTTTTATTTTATTAGGTGGTTGTGATCAAATACGTGACATCCATTAGTTGTATGATAACTGCTGGCTCCAGATGGGCGACCTGTCTGCTGGACAGTGACGACGGGTTGGACACGCCGCCAGAACTTCAACACGAACGCTTCGGGAACGCTCCCGGCGTCGTGTGGACAGCTAAAAAGCAGTGCGAGGTAAAACTAAAATTTATCTTAGATTCAAATCACCATAGATACATAATAATAATATCATAATATCGATGCGATCACCAAGCTGCCTGCTAAGCGTGATGACTAAAACACCCCTAACGAAGGTGGCCTATTGTCAGCAGTGGTTGCATAAAGGCTGATGATGGTTGTCAATATCTCGCCCAGATCCTGTTGCGCGACGTGGACGCGGCGGCTAGCGGGCCGGCGCACGAGCAGTGCGCGCAGCTCGCGTGCCGCACGCCGCACCGCGCCGGCTTCTACTATGCGGGGCCGGCGCTGCCCGGCACGACCTGCGGACAGGGAATGGTAACGTTGATTGCAGGGTGAAGTTTTTTTATATGAACGTGGATGGAGCAAAATCGGGCCCGAAACACCTTCGAGTATATTTCGCCATTACTATTACACATAGTTTCGGATTTGGCCATCAACGCTCACTTGAAAAATTCTGGTATGTGCAATCTAGGATTAACTTGAAGGAAAAGAGACAGAAGTTGAAAAATGATTTCTCACACGTCCCTGGCATTTAAATTAGAATGAGGTGTAATCAAACCAAAACTGACTTTACATTTTCATATTACGGTGGTAGTCTCAGCTAGCAAATCAGTATAAATATTCTCGAAGCGGATTAAATTTCAAATTAGACATGAAATTCGTTTGAAATGAGATCGACCATAAGCACCTATTACGCACCCAAAGAATCTTCTGGGAAAGCGGCGCTTATTTCCTCGCGTCTCTCATCAAGTCTACCGTGGCGTAAATATTTTTGGCCCACGTTAGTCCACATAACCATTGAATTCCGTATTTATAAACAAAACTAACAAATAGTAACTTTTGCTTCCGTTCCAGTGGTGTCAAAGCGGCGAATGCGTGCCATCATGGGAACTGACCCCATCCACCGACGCTCCCACCAGCAGCTCGGCGGGCGGGTGGGGCGCGTGGGAGGAAGGCTCGTGCAAGTCGGGCTGCACGGCGCGCAGCCGCGGCTTCCGGGAGCGGCGCCGCGTCTGCGCCGCTGGGGACTGCCAGGGATCTAGTTACAATGTCATACTCTGCGATGATACGAAGGTACGAAGGTTGGAACACTCTATGATGGTTAGGAGGCTACATGCTCTGTGATGATAAGATTAAGAGACTGCATGCATGCTGCATGCGTCGTCGCCCGAGACACAACCCGGACGATGCTACATAACGGAGTCGTCGTAGTAGTTACGCTATGTCACATAGGAATAAGTGCGAACTTAGGAGCTATCAAGCTTTAGTATAGACACCCATCTTTATAATTAGCTATATAATAGGTCTTTACCTATGAAATTGCCGTATTGCAGTACAGACTTTTTCAAACAAAAAAAAGTTTAGATTGGCTATGAATTCTAAATTCAAATTAATTTTGTTTTAAAAATATGACATTCTATTTACAATATAAGTCTTTTGTTTATTGATTAGCGTTGTATTTTCATTACATTTCAACATTTTTCCTCATAATGGATACTTTGAAATTTCGTGTAATTATGGAATATGAGTTCCGTCGTGGCACCAACGCGGCACAAACGACACGTAACATCAACGACGTTTACGGAGAGAACTGTACAAACGAACGTACAACCCGTTATTGGTTTGCACGGTTCCGTTCAGGGAATTTTGACTTGAAAAATGAACCTCGTGGTCGTCCGGAAACTTTGGTCAACAATGATGAATTAAAGGTGATTGTGGAAGCTGATGAAACTCAATCTACAGCTGAGCTGGCAGCAGCTTATGATGTTAGCATCAAAACAATATTGGTCCATTTGCGACAGATTGGCAAGATAAAAAAGCTTGATAGATGGGTGCCCCACGAACTTAACGATCGCCAGCGCAACGTACGCGTCGAGACTTGCCTTGCGCTGCTTAACAGGCACAGAAATGAAGGGATTTTGAACCGAATTGTTACGTGCGACGAAAAATGGATTCTTTTTGACAATCGAAAGCGCTCAGCAAGTTGGTTAGATCCTGGTTCGGTACCAAAGCAATGTGCAAAACGAAAAATGACCCCTAGAAAGGTGATGGTCACAGTTTGGTGGTCTAATGCTGGTGTGATTCGTCATAGCTTTTTACAAAACGGCGAGAGCATTACTGCAGATGTGTACATTGAAGAACTGACCACAATGATGGCGAAACTCGCACGTCTGCAACCAGCTTTGGTCAATCGGTCGTCTCCACTGCTACTTCACGACAACGCGCGACCCCATACTGCACAACAGACCGTCTCTAAGCTGCGCGAGTTGGGTTTGGAAGCTCTCCCTCATCCGCCATACTCACCAGATCTTGCGCCTACCGAATATTACTTTTTCCAAAATTTGGACAACTTTTTAGCGGGAAAAAAATTCAATTCCCGAGAGACAGTACAAAACGCCTTTGAAGAGTTTGTTGTCTCCCGTCCTGCTGATTTTTTCAAGAAGGGCATCCATAAACTGCCACAGCGTTGGCAAAGATGCATTGATTGCAGGGGTGATTACTTTGAATTAAAAAAAAAATAAGTTCGAAAAAAAAATACTTTAACTTTTTTCAAACAAAACGGCAATTTCATAGGTAAAGACCTTTTTTGCTGAGGTAGGTAGGTATTGTTTTAGGCACCAATAGTCTCATTATCATAAATGGTGTTCATTAAATATAGCGCACAATATATTCGCAGAACAGGTTCGTCTATTGTAAATTGTGCAACTTTGAGGATAAGGTCACGTCACTATGTTATATGGTTACAGACCATAAATGTTCCGCGGTGGGTACGTGGTGGTGTTATACCGTAGGTAAGCTAGAACAAAGCGGTCGCGACGAAGACAAGACACTTCAACAAAGAGACATCTACGACGCGAGGTTGCCGTACATAATCAAAGAAAACTGATTAAATTATAGATAATTTCCACACTCTTTCGAAACTGTGTTTACTAATATAGAGTGAAATGCTCAAATGAAGAACAGTCCACTCTTTTCGTAACTTTTTGTTTTTTAAAAACGAACGTTTTACTAAAAAAAAGCGTTGTGTTCGTGGGCTTTTAAAAAATATCGAATTTTGTGAATGAAAGGTCTATTGATCTAGAATGGAAGCTAAGTGGAAATGAACAGCGATTTTGTTTTCGTAACTTTTGTATTATGGTCCGCGTTAGAGTATTTATCTAAAGTACTACCTATTCTTTGCTAATGAAGCCAGAAATAGTACTTAATGGATATATTCTGCGCTGTCCCCAGGTGTGCGGCAAGAAGAGCCGCTCGAGCGCGTCGGAGTTTGCGGCGCGCAAGTGCGCCGAGTACGCGGCGCGGCTGCCCGAGCTGGACGCGCGCGCCGGCGGCCTGCAGGCGCCGCATGACTCCAGTAAGTGGCATGATACGGATGCTCATTCTAATTAAAATATAAATATACTAGTTGCGCCCCGCGGATTCACCCGCGATGATAAGTATCCTATGTGTTAATCCAGGCTATAAACTATATGCGTTCCAAAGTTCATCCAAATCCGTTCAGTAGTTTTTGCGTGAAAGAGTAACAAACATTCATCCATACTCAAAACCTTTCGCATTTATAATATTAGTAGGATGCGGATGCTGTTACTATTATCATGATCTGCCTAGAAAGCTCTTGAATAGCGATGTCCTGATTAAATGTTGGGCGTATCGTTTAAGTTAAAACTGAACGCTGGTTTGATGGTAGGCCTAGGCAAGACAAGGGTGAACCGATAAGGATGTACTTTGAATTTTTGAATAAGTACTTCATATCAAGAATAGTCATCATCATTCCTTAACATAAAAAAACCATGATTAGGTCGCATGTGGATGGGTTGCGCGGTGTTCTGCCGGCGCGCGTCGGGCGGCGGGTTCTACGCGCCGCGCGTCGAGCTCAACGACGCCGGCCTCGACCCGTACTTCCCGGACGGCACCTGGTGCCACCACGACGGCGACCAGGACTACTACTGCTTGCAGCACCATTGCCTGCCGGAGGTATGACAAACTTGCTTTAACACCTACATTGATTGTTTTGGAAAATAATAATAATAACGCCCAACGATCACATACATACAAGAAGATGGATTAAGTTATTCGTTAGTTTACGTGTCGCTTACTCTCGCGAAAGCCGCCGCGGCTTGCGTTAGTAACTGGCTTCCAGAAAGAGGACGCCGAATATGTCCGTTCAGAGAAATTTCGACTTTTGATTGACGTGACCTAAGCCGCTATTAATTTTACAACATGTATCGTACTCACGATAGTTTTATATAACATTGATTGTGTTATATTCTGAATTCTTAACATATAACCAATATAATTAACACACATAACATTGACAGCCTCTGTGGTGTGGTGGTTGAGCAGGTTGGCTTATAACATAACCTAGATGTGGAAGGTTCGATTCTCGCGACAGGAGAAGTAATTGAGTAGAAAAAAAACGCAAATACTCATTCTGGGTCTGGGTGTCGTGGGGCCATGGTCCTCGTAGTTCCTGGGTGCCTAGACACAGAGAATCCTAGTTATAGGGTCCAGGATCTATGTATGTGATCTTTGGGCGTTATTATTATTTTTATTAAAATGTCTATTTAAAAAAACTGTTAAAACACTTATTAGCGTTATTCGCCTTATTTCATATTGCTAAATATCTGGATGATACCATCATACATATAGTTTTTGATATAAAAACCAAACTACTAAAACAAAATTCTAAAAACGTACGATACATTTAAATACTTACTTAATTTATTGCAAATAGGCTATGATAAGTGAAACATGCGTGTAAGGTAAGGAAGCTTCTTTTTCCATGGAGCCACCTATAAAGAGTAATTTTGTAATTTAACTTTCGATAATAATTAGCAAATTATCAAAACCAACACGTTAACGATTTAAACAATAATCACACATTGCCATATTATTATATACAATACAATACAAACTCTTTATTGCATACCACATGCTTAAATTAATTTTACATAATAACTTATAGTAGTATTAAATTATCATATAATGCCATATGAGACCTATAGAGCTTATTATATGTATATATAGAATCTATTATCGCTAGGAAAACACGGGACGTGACATGGCACCCGTCCCGTAGCGTCATGGTAAGATTCGGAGGGGGATAGAATAGACCGCAACTATCCCACCCGCTGATCTATATGCCTATCAGATGGTATATACTATCTTTATAACAAAAACAAAGGTCTGGTGATGTATTCGTCAATGCAGTTGCAGTACTTTGTACTATGCATTGTTTGTGTAAATATATAAATAAGCAAATGATCGACATTGCAGTCTAATCTTATTGTTTGTCAACATTATGACATCACATCACGTGCTAAGCATAAACAAATAATCGTGGATTACCTACTATTTAACTGTCGTTTAGACTGAAAGATACGCATGATAAAGCCTTAGTGAGAAATAAAAAATGGATGCTTTGAATCCATCCGTAATAATACAGCAGCTAAGGATATAGCAGACCGCATGCCCAAATCACAATAGCGACGCTATTATAATTCCGTGTCTACTTATGAAGAACTAATTAAGCACATATAATATTAAAAAAGATTCAAAATGTAGGTATACTTTGAATAGATAACGCCTTCTTTATGAAACTTAGTCTTGAATAAAAAAGATGCATACCTACGTATCTATACATACTGGAGACAAAGGGAAAATACATGATAATACAAGGGAACATGTGTGCCCTTTTGAAGCTGAATGAATTTTTTTAGATAGGTACGTAAGATCAGAAAAAGACAGTCCATTATCCTTTTTACGAGGCCATAATAACAATATTAATATATTTAGATAATCCAAAAAGCTGGCACTTATTTGGCACAACGAATAAGCATTGCAATTCAACGGGCAATGCAGCCAGCATGTTGGGAACGCTATCTACTGTTAGTGGGCTGGAGCATTTGGACTGTCATGTATGTCTGTAGGTCATCGCGGCCAGTACATAGTCCAAATTTTTTTTTGTAGTAGTAGTAGGTGGTGTTTAGTATTGGTTATTATATCATCATTGTAATATTTAGAAAATAAAGGCAATTTGGCGTGCAAACAAAGTAGTTTTTAACCTGAGAGATAATTCATGTGTCCGCAAACAACATTATACCATTTATGGGACCTTGGCAGTCCGACCGTCACGAATAGATTTTCCAGTACATAATTTTCGCTAAGAGATAACTCCGATAACAATATTATCTGGCTTTATACTTAAGCTTTACCTACTAAAGTCATGAAAAGACCCCCGTCACAATACCGCATCACGTGTTTTGTTTTTTCACATTGCTCATTATGACTTTCCATGCGTCACTTTCTGAGCGATATTTTTGTTTATTTACCGTAAATTAGTCCGCAATTTGTCAAGATTTATCTAGACGTTTAAATAGGGCCATTACACAATATTGACAGAGTCATGACGTCCGTGCCGTCTCTTGATGTAGTGTTCAATAAACATTAAAGATTATCCATCTTATTAGTATTGTGCCCAAATGGAAAGAAATGCATTTCACCTATCAGTATGAGTAGTGGACCCATCGATAATGGCAAACAATAAAGCTTCGAATATATACTTTAGATACAAATAGAATAAAACTATGTATTAGTGGTAAAGCCTAAGTTAAACCTACGTGTAAACGGAAGCGAAGGACTCAAGGGCATAATACTTAGATTTTATTACCTATTATCAAACCATAATGTCAGTTTTGCAAAGTGCACTTAGTTACCGACACACTAAACATATATGAAATATAATTATCTTTTTTAAAAGACAGGTTAACACGACAACATACTGAATAGTAGATACATACTTGGACGAAATTTTTTCCAGTTGCCTTTTTGATTTAAAAACCAAGCTACTTAACTTAATGTTAATGTTAAACCAAGCTACTTAACTTAACTTGATGTTTTGGTGTTTAAATATCTACCTGACAGCCTGGAAATGACTACTGCTTCCTATCATTGTGGATACCGTTCGGGAATGAACTCTATAGCGGCGCGGCGCGGGAGCGGTTAACAAATGTGACCAGCTGTGACAAGGACGGGGTTCAAAAAATCATGAAATTCATGCGACGTAACTTATGGATGGCTCATAAATTACCTCGGTGATTAGATAAAAACCATGTATTACTTTCGTAGAAATTTTAAATCCCGATGATTCTCATATATCACGTATGTAAGTTACTTTAAACGTTACGTGTAAGTTATGTTAAATCACCATTTTCTGGGAACACCTGCACCGTGTTAAAATATTTCAGATTTTTTTTTTTTACTTAAATCTTTTCTAGTAATTGGCCACGCTATTTAATGTTTCGGCAAACTGGCCTTTAAATGATTCAGTGGATTCGTCCAAGGATCCTGCAACACTATAGTTGTTCATAATTAAAGAGGAAGTAAAATTAATTATCACGATCATAATTATTACGTGCACCTGCCTTTACCGTTCATACCGTAGGTCAAAGAGTAGGTACTTGCGAGATACCTCCACCGGTTGCCCTTGACCCTTTCCCTCGGTCAATGTCTTGAACAGTGCTGTAAGATAATAGAATTATTTTTTTAATTGCATTTACCGTGATTGGAAAAGATGATAAATGCACATATTATTATCATCCATCCGCATTTTTTATTCTACCCGTGAACATAAGCTGCACGTCCTTAATTGTACCGAACTATCGGAAACTCAGATATAATTCCAATCACGGTAAATAACCCGTAATTATAACAAATATAGTGAATATGAATGTTTAAACCAATATAACTTGTATCATTCAGTCTTTATGATCTACTGAAAATTGCCGCCGAGGCAAAGATAATACTTTACATGCGATTTATAATACTCACTAATATATCCAAAAATTTCCGATATTATTGTACTTTATTAAAAATGCGTTGAACCATTGAATCTTAATAAACTTAAAGTAGAGCTACGGCGTAGACTCTACGGGCGTCTACAGTTATCCTTCCACAGCTTAGTATATATTTATATCATAATTTCAAAAAATAACATCAAATGTTATACCTTCTACGTAAAATTCTAATTCTTACTTATCTCTACTACTCTCTCTCTACTCTTTCAAATTCGCAGTTTAAAATAAATAAATAAGTAATAAATAATTGTGGACATTTTACACAGTGCCATCTAGCACCGAACTAAGCAAAGCTTGTACTATGGAAACCAGATAACTGATACAATACTTAATTACTTTTTGTTTGTAAATAAATACATAGGATACAATATAACACCCAGATTTAGAACAAACACCTATGTCCATCATACAAATATTTAATTGTCCTGGATGGGAAATGATACCACATCCTATAGTTCAGAAGGCAGAGCTACTGCCAACTGAGCTATCAGGCCAGTCATAAATAAAATGCAAACGCGTTTAGCCCTGAAAGTCATCTTCAGATCTGTGGCGTGGTGGGTTGCTCCGGGTATGCGGGTGCGTGCAAGGTATGAGTCATTCCTTATATGCTACGTATTCCCCCTCACACCTCTCACTATTGCCCTGTACTTGGTGAAGGGTTTAAAGTCTTGACGTCTTCGTCGAACGAAATGTATATTTCGTTTCGTTCGATGGACGTATGTCCATGAACGAAAAGAACTGGACTACTGGTCGTCCATCACACGTGGTGGAACGGGGGTTCAGAAAAAAACACGTTACATCACCAGGAGAGAAGGGGGTGTAAGGAACTATAACGTATATTTATTATCTCGTTGAACGTAATCTACGTCTTATCAAACCGAAAGCAGCGCGTTATTTTCACTCGCCGTATCCAGACAACAATCTATTTCCCGTCTTATACATTGTATCAGAAAAATATATGTGAAGAGGTAGGAGAGGGAGGGAGGAAGGGTTAAAAAGTTGCAAAATAAACATCACGTCATTAATGGACGATCACTAGACATGTGCATGTAAAACTAAAAACGAAACTATTAATACTTACTTCTGTGCTGCGGCGTAGAGAAAAGGCATGGACGTATTTCTAAAACCCTAAATTATATAAATCATTTATCTTTTTGAAATATATTATATATTTACGTCAGAACAGTTTTGTAATTATTGTAGGCTATGTATTGACCTGGCGGTCCTATCGGTATAGTTAAATTTCCGTTTATTTATGAAGTGAACTATAAACATAGATTACACTCGTATCGTTTGCCCATTTATTTGCTGCGCCTTACCAATTAGTTAATTGAGAAGAAACTTTTGTACCACTAAATTAATGAAACCGCTTCCGTTCCATAGTTATCTTGTTTTACTGCATAAGTACTGCCTGTTGTCGGAGAACGAACTAAAATATAAAAAAATGGCACTGTTTTTAATTTCTTACTGGACTTTTGTTTATCCTCGAACAAACAAACCCCAAACCAAACCACGGTGAAACTTTGTGTTAATATTAGGTACAGAACATTGATTAGTGGACTTTTATACTATGTAGCCCATACTCAATCCCTCACTATGCTACTTTTACCTTCAATAATATAAAATAAGTAAACCTTGTCTTATTATTTGTGCGGCTTAATACTTACAGGTAATCTTTGTTTCTGTGTTAAATTTTTTCACTCAAAACCGGCTGAAGGGATATGGATAAAATTTTGCACACATTACCCAGACAATCCCATTTAATCCCATCCCATTCCATAAAAGAGGGGGTTATCACATAAAATAAAGAGGCACCAAGGAAAAATTGGTAAATTGTAGGTGAAATCGCGTATTTCGAATTGGTTATTCACTAGATCCAAAACGTAAGAAAAATATTACATAGGTACGTATTTGTTGAAAAGACTTTGGCTTACGTTACGTATAACGTATCACAAACTACGCAAAAACTTAAACTTCAATGTGGGTAAATGGTACTAACAAATGTATTTTTAGATACATTGTGTCAAGTTTATGTCGTGAAACAAAAAACTAGACTTATGCACACTTAGCCAAATGTCGCGTAAGAAACAAAAATAATTGTCTACCATAATTTGTAATGGCGTAGCATGCTTTGTAAGAGTGATGTAATGTTAAAGCATTCATTACCTTAAACACGACTGACTTCTCTTTATCTCTTAATCTTAAATTTTTTGTATTTGTAAGATGACGTTGAAATACTCAGATTTAAATATTTTTATAAACGTTTAAAGACGTAGGTAATTAACTAATCTATGTCATATTATAAATACTTATTTTTACACCTATACGCAACGTAGCTTCATATTTGTTAGTTTTGGATGGCTCTTGCTTGACCTACTATACTATGTTAACTGCACTATAATGTGAAGTTCCATTTCAGGAGCTATAAAAATGTCTTTAAATCTTTCAAATGAAAATAAACTTTATTTATGAGATATTTCGTTTAATCGTGCGAGATACAATTACGCAGGCAGTACTTTCAGTAAAATAAACTACAAGTAGAACTTATAAATTATTTACGTTTCAAATTTGATTTAATTTTTATTTGGAATTCTGTTATTTTATATTGTTACATTACTTATGTGTGGTTGTAAGGTAATATATGTTGAATATAATATATGTAATATACGGTATAATAGGTTGAATTCGGTGGGTAGAGTATACACCAGGTTATGTAACAGAAAAACGTATTGCATTAAAAAATATTTTCCTTTGGCAGAACTTCAAAATGACACCGCAAATGCACATCTGGGAGCTTCCAAGCGAGGACATCAACGGACCTTTCAACGCTCGTGCACTCAGAACATCAGATGACGAGTCAGCGGCTGCGGCAATCCGCGCCTACCTGTCGCTGGATGAGGCTGGGGTTCCGGTAGCCCGGTCTGCTCTGCCTCCGCAGATCTCCGAGGAACCAGAGGACAACTGGGAAGTTGTTGACTACGTAGACCTGCCATCAAATAAGAACTCTGGGAGTGTGAAAGATGTTAGATCACGCTCACACCGCGCCGCATATTTTTCACGCTCATAATCGAGTATGGAGATCTTGAGTACTTGACGTACTTGACAAGCGAAGTAAATCCTTTTAGCGCTGAACACAAAGTAACTAAACAAAGGCTTAACTTTGTTATCTCTAAGCTTCTTGTTATCTTTTAAATTTTAATTAGCTGTACGTATACGCAGTGTTGTAAAGATGTAAAACGTGTCTTGCCAAAAGATTGAACTAATAGAACTATAGTATTGTAGCCAGTAGGATACTAGCGCTAATGCATTTAATAGAAATAAGATTGATTTCATTGCAGTATTATTTAAATCGTCTTTAAAAAGAAAAGATACTTAACATAAACACAATTGATGGGTAAACATCAGCATAGAAGAAAAAATCTAATTATTATTAGTTTCACGACATTTATGTCCTAGTGAATACGTGTTTGATTTTTAATTATGCTCGGATACTATTTACCTAGTTATCAACCATACAAACACCTCGAATACTAGTCCTATTTATTTCGCCAATATTTATTTTTAATTTAGATTATATGGTGTCCATTAATTTAAAACTAATTATGATGTAAGTATACCTAAGTTTGATTTTTATATTTGGAATAAAGATTGCAAATACAATACGTCTTCGTTTATTTATCACGCATTCGAAACAATAGTCGTTTATTAGGCAGTTGGTGGCTGAAGCTAACGATAAATTATGATAATTTATTGAATGGTGTATCGTTGGGTCTGTACATCCTAATTCTCGTGATTGACGATTACTGAACTGAGTAGGTAGATTAAGGTAACGTGTGGCGCATGCGTGATGCCATGATTATCAACTTTAAACCACCGACAGACGACATGACATGCTAATGACGATGACAGGAGACTTGGATTTACGTAACTATATACCTCTAACTCTAGACATCAAGGTATGGTAAATACCACTTATTTATTCGCTCTTCCTATAATTTGAAATTATAGACAGCCTTCGTCGGCAGTGTCGATAATATCGTGTAGGTAGGCAGCATAAATAAGTGTAGGTACTTGGGTAAAACGAATCTTCAAAGTTGTACCTAAACTTACAAGATGTTTGTACTCTGGTACGTTAGTGCATATAGTCTCAGTCATCGATAGATGCTCAAGCAGAGATTTCATTTACTATTTGATAATTTTGTGATTGAAATCTCGTCTTGAGCAGAGATTCACAACTGAGCTGAGTTCTGTAATACGGGCCTTAAAGTACTTACTAAGCTACAGAGCTAATCTCGGCTATCAAAGACAAGTTATACAGTATGTTACGTGTCATAGCAGGCTTTGTTGAAATGAAGAAGACTGGATCACTTGTAAATGGACAGCCGTAAGAAGTGTAAGGTATTACGTATGCTACCATCTGCTCACATTTAGCTATTAGAAAGCCTTTCTTGGTAGGTATAGCGGTAACTAAAGCTATATGTGATTGCATAATAAAAACTTGAGAGGTGTCAAGAGACACCCGGTAGAACGAAGTTCCTTTCGATTAATTAGTGAAAGAATTGTAATAAACTTTTTTAAGTTATAATTTTTTTTTTATTATTAACAAATATGTAAATAGAAAGAATATTCATATAATATGAATACGAAATAGAAAGACGAAATGAAAATAACTGGCTTGCTTTCTATGAGTGAGAGAGAGAGAGAGACAGAGACAGACAGAGAAACACGCGCACGCCCCACGGCTTCAAAAAGTGTCGTTACAACTTTTGGTCTTAATTTTTTCCGTCTAGCCCCCTTTCGCAACGCGCGATAAGGAACTTCGTTAAAATAACTATTAACTATAACCAACAAAGACATAATTATGCCAGATCTAATTATAACACCTTAATTTATATTCCTAAGCACGATAACTTTTGATGCAAGCGCGCCGTTCACAGAAACATGTAAAAGTCGAAATTGAATATGATCAGCAAGTCGTGACAGTTGTAGACAGAAATGATAAAATCAATTTAGTGGGAGTTTTAAAATTAAATTAGATCTCTAATAAAATGTATAAAAGCGTGACTGTGGCGTGTTATGTATACTCTACGAATAAGTATATACCAAATATATTCATAGGGCGTGCAGTATTCAAATTAATGCCTCACGTTAAAGACGAAAGTCAAGCTTCGCTAAATAGAGCCGCATACAAATCAAATCATCCATCTCAAAATCGACAATCACACTAACCCGACTCTACCAAAAACGCAAGTAGATCTTTTAATAATACTCCCACCTAAAAACGTTACATTACTATATAGATATAGCCACATAAACCAGAACGTCTTGGGTTCGTAATATTTACTCTTCCATCGTCACTCACAACTGACTGCAGGGTTATAAAAATCAAAATATATTTTATGAAGGTTGAAATAAAAACACAAAATGGAAAAATGCCGTAAACACTATATACATATAACTGTTCGCATACGTAGGCAATAAAATTTCCAGTATCTAACTATATATTGTCAGTGAAACTTCAAATACATACCTACTTCGCGGTTTTGTGCGTGGAGCCAATCCAAGCACTTCAGTCAATATGCGTTTTATTTATTGATCAAAATCTGGTTCAAATACTTTATTTGTAACCGAGTAAAAGATAAAATTGACTTATATGCTCTTCTTTGGATTGATTCAAAATTCCATGGCTGAATTTGATTTCATATTTATGCTGAAAGGAGGTAAACTGACGAAGGTCAACAGCGTTTTGTTAAGGACACTGACATTAAGGTCAATATCTTAATGTCAGAAAACGGCACATGACATGCTGCTTCATGTTATCTACAGTCTAGTAAAACAAAAGATGTCCAAAAACAACAAAATAAACATATGAATTATGCCGAGCAGATTTGATATTTTGGCAGTTGTGTAACTAGCTGACCCGCCCCAGCTTCGCAAGAGTTAATTAGTTTTAAGCCCTAACCTTGCCCAAGGGAAGATAGAAGCGAGAAGGAAAACTTAAGACGCTATCCTTCTTTTCTATCTTATTAGGGCGAATTCTGTGTCTCATTCCCTCTTCCCTTCGCCAGGACAAGATTAAAAAGTGGCATTATTTTCGTTGTCGGCAATGTTTCATCGTAGCGTATCGTATAGACATGTTATGTAGGTACCTATATCTGCATTGTGGAGGCCGGCTAAAGACAATTCGTAGATTGTCAGTGCGCAGTTGCGCATACCGACTTATAGCATATATTCTAACCATTTAGCTATCTGCTTTGCTTATTTCAACCAACTTAAAAGGTTCTATTCTCGTCGCGGACATACAATAAAGTTTTGTTGGTAATGACAAGCGTGACATGTAGGCAAGATTTAAGATTTCCTTGCACAATAACTTATATGTACGACGTGAAGTAAGTATTATAAACTGCGTAGGTATATAATATATATATACACTAGTTAATACGTACCTAGATAGAAATATAATCTATAGTGTTTATATTTATTTATGTACAGAATTGCAGCACCATTATAGAAAGTTTCCAATTCTATATTACCAATTATTGCATGTATAGGTCGTGTAGTCCCGGTTTGCAAATAGGACGTATCTCTTCCCGTGGGTGCCGTAAGAGCCGGCGAAAGAAATATCCAGGGAATGGAGAGCATTTTCCACAGGTCATTAAAATCTCCTGCGATCACCAAGCCGCCTGTGGCAAGTTCCCTCCATATGATAAGCACCCAAAGTGGTGCTTTATGGGGAGGGCATGTGTTCAGCAATGGACGTCTTTCTGCTGATGATGCGATATGTATAATTATTTTATTACTTACGAACAATGGTATGGTTGAACTAATTTGGATGAACTTCTTCGCACATATTGTTTATACTACCGAGAACAACACAGCAGTGAACCAAAACCAAAGACCACACCAGTGGTTGAGCAGGTCCGCTCATAACCCGGAGGCGGCGGGATCGATTACTGCGGCAGGACAAGTATTTGTGCACAGAGGAAAAAAACGGAAATATGTACCTACTTGTTCTGGGTCTGGGTGTTGTGGGACCATGGTCCTCGTAGTTCCTGGGTAGAGCGTAGACACAGCGAATCCTAGTTCGGGTTTAGGCTCTATATATATGATCGTTGGGCGTTATTATTATTATATTATTTATGAAGAAAGAAAAGTAGAATTTATATTTTATATCAAATATATTTTTTAAGAAAATTACCTATTACTAAGTCGGTGTATATATTGTAGATACTGGGTATATTTACCGACTCAATTAACTAAACTGGAACAAATAGTTAAAGTAGGTAGTTAATCCAAAGTTACCCCACAGCTGACGTGGCTTATGTAACCTCTGATTTCTTAGTTCACGCCACTTTCGTGTGAGAACTATACCTGTAAATACGCTTCAGAGTAGCTTAATTATAGTGTACTGAAACTTTCAGACCTTTACATTATATTTATACATACTGTCTTCCTACCAATTTTTTTTAACGGACTATTAATGCTATTATCGTAGTCTCTACTTCGTCTCTACGATAAGGCTTATTCTGCTTTGCCATCGCAAATTGTAGAGCCATCTTAACTGGGTGTGGCTAAAAGTATGCCTATGTGAGGGCATTCCTTCGTGTCGGAGCTTGATTTACGCAGATGCAATCTGTCTGACTTAAGTCCGCTGATGAGATTTATTCTTTTGTTCAAGAGGCTAAGTTGTTGTTCTATCAGCAACAACCTTTTATAGCGTCAATAAGACGCCCAGTTGTCAAAAGTGCGAACCAACTGGGCATTACCTACGAGTCACGGCTTGAGCCTTTACCGGGTAAAGAGATTCGAGATGACTAGTCTACTGGTAGAGTGGACTATATAGAAACTCGCGACTGTTCTAAGCTAAACTACGTCGACCTTTAGAATTTAGCATATTAGTAGGCACCTTAGGTAGCCTTGTCTCTATAGTCCGTTCAGATTTATCTTTGCAGCAGATCGCATGTGTACGTTTTATTATGCCAGCCAGATCTGCTAAACTATTTACGACGTTTATATACCATTAAAATGATAATACATTTCAAGCTTGAAAGAAAGCATTATTCATAAAACATTTATTTTCCATGCTATTTTATTATAACGCAGGCACGAAGTGAAAAACTGTAGACGTTTGGTGGTGTTCAAGATTTTTAGTAAGCTTTGTGTTTTTCAATTATTATACGTTATAGGTATGTATGCCTAATCTTATAATAAAAATAAATACTAAATGATTAAGTGAGAGGTGCAGGTGTTTTTCTACTTTAAGAAAAATCTGGGGTGTCCTAATAAAAAATATCAATTTCATTTAATTAGGAATGTACATCAGTAATTTAGTAGGTAAAATTAACTTGTGGGTTTCCCTGACCAGCCTTCAAAACTTGCCTCATAAGCGACAAAAAAACCGGCGTGAAGTTGGCAGAGCAGCTTATAATACAACCAAATTAGGTTGGTTAATTTTGAAACGCTGAAACATTCATGAATATTTACTGATACACCAAGACCTACCTATGTACGGGCTAATATTTCAGTTTCATAATTGACCTACTTGATTCGGTCGGATAATAGGCTGCTAACTTTTTGACTGCCAATTTCACACAGGTGACAAACAAAATGGTTTCAGATTAAACTAGTTTCCCGGTTCGTCGCTTTTAATGTAGTTGTGGGTAGTCATTGGTCATCGTCGAATGTCGCATCATGAAGCATCAATTTGTTACGTATTCGTCATGTGAACTATGCATATATGTACTTAAGATAAAGCGCGCACTACAATTTTTATTCTGTACATTTTCAAAGTGAAGTTAAAATCGCACAAGATTGGTTTCGCAGTGCGTGGACTATGGATATTTGTGTTGTTTTAAGACGTGCGATTTTATTCGCAACTATTTTTTATCGTAGTTTGTATGCCACGAAGTCTGTGGTATCTATCATACATACAAGAGGATATTATGTAGGTCCCAGTCAGTAAATACCTAGAAAGTGTATTAACGAATTAATGTCATGTAGTAAATTCATATATAAGTAGTAAGTATCTATATGATTACATGATCGGTCATGAGTTAGACTAAGCAGAACAAAAAATCCCATAACTACGAAGATATTGCGAAAATTCAAAAAGAAAAACATTTATAGGTTTAAAAGCCTATTTTTCCACTGTGTAGACAACATACTAAAAAAATCATAGATATCAGATAACATTTAGAAAAACGTTGGCGCTAATGTTTGGTGGTACAAATATGAAACTCTCATCTTAACCGCACTATGTATAATCACAAACATTAAAAAAATAGTGCTGCTCTCGTATTACATGTATTTTATTGTATTCTAATATTACAATAACTACTTATCTACTTCTGCTGTTCTCTCCTGTACATTATTCCTCTCTTATTACCAGTCTTTCTTATCATCTTATTCACACACATACATATCACATCACAGCCGGAAAACATCCACTACTGAACATAAGCAAGCCATTAAACGTCACTTAGTACTTAACTAACTTACTTACTTAGTTAGTCAGTAGTAGACTTCTCTGATGATGATAATTATTATTATGTCAGTATGTAGTAAGTTGGCTTATTAAAAGGCTATCTTTAATAAGATAACAGTATTAATAAAGATAACTGACGCTGACAAACTTAAGCGAGCGCTAACGACTGTTTGTTACGTGTGAACATGTGTGTATACGTCGACAATAGCTTTATGACATCCAACCAAAGGGCGAAGCGTCTATCCCTTATCAAAAGAGAAATCATAAATATGAAGGGAGAGAAGTGACCCGTTATCAATAAACAAACGAATACCGTTGTTCCTTTAAAACTGATAGCATGGACAATTTGTAAATTAATAATTAAAGGACAAACAGTTTATTTGTGCAAATACAAATACAATCGGTCAGTCTCTAACTGATGAGAGCTTACGTATAGACGAATACAACAAACAAGCACAAAGGTTATCGCCAGGTCAACACCGCTCGTAGGTACGAATAGTTGGAGCATAATGCACCACAGTTTTTGAATGATAACATAAAATTGCTCGAGGAATATAACGCAGTTAAATTAAACCATTGTGTCGTCAATACCCGTAAAACTTTAATGGTAGCGCATGACCTGTGCGGTTCACCACAAAAGTCCACATCGTCACTTAGATGACATAGCCTTCATACATTTTTTTTATGTTTTGGCTCCACACTTTTGTGTACTCAGCCAGTGTCAAGTGATTGATAAAATAAAGAAACGTTTCACCATCATTATCCAGCACTTAACGAATAGAATACCACCAATTTTATACTAACTACCACTAACACTGAAAATAACACAAGTTTTGGAAAATAATACAATGCGGTGAAACGATCATTCTCGTTTTCCCGCCAAAACTATGCCTTTACACTTATAATGTACAGACGTACATAATATTGATGTTTAAATTTTCATGGATTTTTTTTATTGTTTGACAGGTTTGCGTTTGACCACTATCGCGCCTGATGGTAAGTGACGACGCGGTCTAGGACGTAACACGCTTGCCTAGAAGATATCTGTTCACTCTCGATTTGACGACTTCAAGTTTCTAGCTGTCGGGACGGACGACTGTAAAGCGTTCCACTCTTTGGCTGTTCGCAAACGTTCGTTCGGGATATTAACCATATTAATTCAGATAATATATCACACACATCAACAGCCGCAAGGTGTGAGCATCTCCATAAAACGCCACTTTGGACACTTGCCATAATCACCACGCGTGGTAGACGGCTTAGTGATCGCAGATTTTAATGAGCGCTCGATAAGGCAAACATCCTGAAAAACATCGGCATATTCTAGAAATCACAACAAGTGCTAGCTGAACCACCCCGGATTTGCACAGGTTAATTAGTATTAGGGAGAGAGCAAAAAATAGGAAATTGAGGGAATGAATTGATAGGACAGCGAAGAGAGACATGTGCCAATGCTTAAATAAATGTATATAGTGCATAAGTTAAATAAATTGTAAGTACAGACCTATACGTAAATTTATTAGTTACAGATATTACTAAAATAAAGTTTCACAAAGACCTGTCACTGACTGTATTTATGTGTACAGTTTAAACTATAAATCAATCAGTCACTTCACCATACAAAAAGTTTAAGTGTATTCCTATTTAAAATTCTTGACCACATACAACGGTTCCATTCATTTTTGCAAACGTCTGTCAATTTATTGAACGAGCTTAGTTCTTCTGACTCGGAATATAAAGCATAGTATAAAGAACACTGTAGGTATAATTTTGAATATATATAATCGACTAGATATACTCAGAAAGGTAATATATAAAATACATAATATTAACAAAACGTCGGATCCATGTCCACTGTCCAGGTTCACTCAGTCATTAGTTCAATCTATGGCTATTAGTTAGTTTCGTAGGCGCCCGATGTGATCCTACTCCTATGGGAAGGACTGAAAAAGTGTTAGCCGTGTTAGGATACAGAATGCAGTTTAAATCAGTTAAAAAAACTTAAAAAAAGCTAAAGCTCTACTTTCAAAAAATTCAAAAAACTATTTCCACTTTAAGGATAAGAATTATAAACGGGCGAATTGTAATGAATTTCAGATTTTTTTTGTTTCGTACAAAACTTTGTGTAATAAGTTAAAAAATCTTGTTCAAGTATCTACCGTAGTTCATTTAAAATCGAAAATTGCGTTGTATTTATCCACTTTAAAACTATAAATTGATTTTGCTATTGTGACTATGTCGCATTCTGTGTCACAGGCGGTTATGGATCGACTAAAAGAATTCAACGCATAGCACATTTTCCTAAAATATTTTTTCCTTTTGTAAATTAATTATGAACTTTAAATTTTTTATTTTCACTAGTGAAGATTTAAAATTAGATTGAATTCAGTTAAAAAAAATGAAATCGAAATCTTAACAAACTTTTAAGATTTCTAAACTAAGCAGAAACCAAATTTCTCGGGAAACTCAAAAATTGCAAATAAAGTCAAAGTAACTTTTTTATGCTATAATAAAATTAATGAAAGACACTTAAGTAATTGAATACATTTTTGACAATAAACTAGTAATTGTAACAAAAAGGACCCCTGACGTGCACGGACCTACACATACCGACATATTATATAGGTACTTACATGTATATTATACTTTACTAGCTTTATATTTTATCTTAGAGTCTGGATTCCAACAAAAATTATAACATCGTTGTCAGTGTTCCTTTTGCAAAAATCAGGATGAGCTGCCGGTTCAAATCATAAGCAAAAGCGATTTAAAGCATAATTCCCACGTTACGTAACTGATATATAGGGATGATTAAATTAAGTAAATTTATCAGCAAAAATAAATTAATGCTCATCATGCATATGCTACTACTTACCTACATCTACTTGCTCGTAGACGTAGGTAAGTACTAGGCAAGACAAATATGTTTTATGTTATCACTTGAGAGATTAGGTAATTGGCATAAAACCAATTAAAGCTATTTAAAAAGAAGATAAGTATAACAGCATCTCGGTCTCATCCCAACACTGCGCCCCGCACCTGTTTTTATCATTTTTTACCCGGATTTGAACCTACATTATTGACATTGATATAAAACAGCAGTGAACTGTAGGTGTTGCACGAATAAATTGTATAATTACGTAGTAATTACGAATCGCGAGTAGAAAGCCAATCGGGGGGCTGGAACGAGGTGTACGCTCGCGCGCGGCCACAGTGGCTCGGCGGAGAGCGCGCGTGCGCCGGTGTCAGTCGAGGCGCTCACTCCCGCTACCGCTTCCGCGCCCGCGTCCGCGCCGCTCGAACCGCCAACCCGCCCGCCCTTGTTATAAAGCGGAGACGCCGCGCTCACTCGCACGCAGTCACGACCCGGCCACGCTCGCCCGTGCACTCGGCCTACACGCAACACTCGCGTCAGCCAACACACCTCGATTCATTATCCCGCGAATAAACCAAGTGATAACATCCTTTTGTGATAATGGCAGATGACTGGGGATACTCCTGTGACAACGGTAAGTGTACTCAGATTAATAAATAATGAGCGCGCGGACCGGTTTGTTTACATCGGGCTGCACGTGACCTCCTCGTACGTAAATAAACTTAAAACTTTAACCTCAGATGTAGCTTCAAGTTTTCCTTATTAGGAAGCAATTTTTCAGGATGCTACGCTTCGCGATCTACAGAAAGCCTGTTGCGTTACTGCATTATCCATATGTACTCTATCAACATATTATAACCTTGTGATTTTTACTTGGAAAAGTTCTAAAAATAGTCTATTTGCACTAAATTATTTGACTTTGACTTAAGTAATACAATATTACATTAGATATTATAATTTTCATGAAAATGTACCTTATCTTGTTGAATTAATTAAAAGATTTAAATATGTAAAACATAATAACAAACACATTATTAGATAAGTATGTTAATACATTTATGCACCTACATGCTTTAAACTTGAAAGATAACAGTATAGGTTCTTACAAAATTATTATATTAACTTATCTGTTACTTTTTAAGTTCCGTAGTTTTATTAATTCATCTTACAGTCCTCATCCTGACACCTGTTTATATATTGTCATTTTATTAAATTTTTTTGTCAAGCAACATTATAAACGGTACCTCTAATACAAGTGTATTCACATATAAGTATATTACTTATCATTACCAATAAAATATTTCATTGAAATCCAGCATAGCGCTACTAGCGGCAACTCTAATGCCCGTCTCCACTAAAGTTTGACAGACTTAAGTTCGCCCTTATCTCTCTAGGACGTACCAAAAGGCGTTGCAGTAGGTATAAAAAGGGATAAGTGCAGGAGCAGTCAAACTTTACTGCAGACGGGCACGGGAACTTACGATTTCATAAACATTTTACGATATTTATATCCATCTGTACTAAAGTCTATTAAAATAAAACTTAACTAAACAACACTATCCCCCGGGTTCCCGTATACTTTTTTTTAAATTCGCGTCAACTTGGCAGACCAAATACTGAACGTTTATTGGTTGCCTGTTGATTGCCAGCTGTCTCAATCCAATGAGCGTACAGGCATGTTGACTTGGCAAACGTACGAGAAACCGGGTTAAGGATATAAGTGCGAACTTAGGAGTTGTCAAACTTAAGTACAGACGGGCATCGATAAGGTAAACGTTTGAATAAAGTCGTAATAATTACACCTCATGAGGAACACTTACTTAAGTAAAACTTACTCGTTCTAGCAATGCATGCCGCAATTGTCACTTTCACATATCAGTTGCTACTCGTCACTGTCAGGTTACGAGCAACCTATAATCTCAAATAGATTACAAATGTATATTATGCCTTTCCCAGGCGTCCCCGATACAATGCAAGTGATCTAAAACACAAACATATTTTTTGCTTACATCGGGGACAAAAAATATACATTTTATCATATTATGTGTATGACAAAATGTTTTGACTGATGTCATTATAATTTCGTATTTTTTGTGTGATCATATAATTATCTATGGCAAATGGTAGCGTGCGGCCATCGCTGGCCTACTTTAATCCGTTCAGAAGCCGGTTGCAAATGAAACTTCTTCCAGTTTTTGTGCGGTCCACCCACTGACTTCTTAATAGGCGCCTCGGGTGTAACACAAAGAACTTGTTGATAGATGAGCTCGAGTATGTGTTTTGTTTGACATCTAACCTACTTTTTACTAGAGAGCTTACTTACGTTTTGTGACCAATTCTTTGGTTATTTTTTTTAATTGTTTTAGAGTACCTACTTATCTCTAGAGCGAGGGTGGCTCAGCGGTGGCCGTGCGACTATCAAACCGACGCACTCTGGTTCGAATCTCGCTTGACCCTTACCAATGAATTTTCAAGTTATGAGGGAAATTTGCATTCTTACATTGTGGCCAGCGTGGGATTGTGGGCTACACTTTCTCCCTGACAGAGAAGGCCCGTGTCCCAGCTGTGGGAAGTTATCGAGTTGATGACGACGACAATTCAACTCTAATTTGTATGTTAGTGATACTCCAGTATGTTGGACAATCACATATGTTTTTTATAAATAAATCTGTATGTCTGATATTTCTCTACTCACAGAAATTGCAGTAAATAGGTATACCTAAGTTAAGCAGATACCATCTCATATTAATTTTCCATAATTTGCAAAATTTCTTTGCGGTTTAAAAATAGTATTGTTGTTTGCCCGAAATTGGTTCCGATTGAATAATGTAGGTATCTTCTTTGTTGGCAACTAAATATTGTCTTTATATGAAATTTTTCAATCTGTTGCGACGATTTTCTTTCTAATAAGCAACCTTCATTTTATTGCACAAAACTAATATACGTACTATATTTACCTATATTTTTTTATAATACCTCCGGTTCAATATTTACATTTGCTTACATAATTAATTACAATCAAATATGACTGCAGATATTATAACATTTACATTTTTATGCCAAGATTTTAAACACTTGAGAATTTTTTGTTCGCTATTAGATTAAACATAATATTTTCCTCTACCACAACCGGTTACTATAATAATAATAATAACGCCCAACGATCACATACATAGATCTTGGACCCTACCTAGGATTCCCTGTGTCTAGGGACCCAGGAACTACGAGGACCGTGGTCAACACCCAGACTCAGAACAAGTATTTGCGCTTTTTTTCGTCACCAAATTCTGTTACCATGGCTTCCAGATCCAAAACTCCCCAAGCGCAACGTATGTGAAGGGTTCTCATCGCAAAGCATACATTGCACATTGCACATTAATGTTTTGATAATACAGGTATAGACACTGTAATATTGCCTGCATCGAAACTCACGAGTGGCTTCAAATGCTTTGTCATAACCCGATTCCAAACCAGCGTCAAACCACTAGTTTAAGTTAATCCAATTTTTATTTGCTGCATGCCGTGGATTTGCTGATTAGATTTCACATTTAAATTAGCCCGTAGTGTGAATAAGCTTCACACCTGTAATTTTTCAAGTGTAACGAAAGGTAAATTTAAATGTATAGTTTTTTTAAACGTTGAATACAGTCAATTGTTCTAATATTCACTATATATCTACGCAATTTAGTATTTACTTACCTACCATATGTTTAGGTTTAGTATTATACCGACAAAAGTCAGACAAGCGACAAACTTCTACTTACATATTAATTCCAATTTTCGTAATAGATTGAATAATCAAAGCGTTTAAGAGAATTAATTAACATCTTGTGATGTATTTATGTATCCCTCTTACTAATAAACATTGTATAGCGGACGAATAGTTATTTTGGGTTTTGTTTCTCTCTAATACATTTGCAATAGGCAAAGATAAAACAAGAGAAAACACTGAGTAGTTCACCGCAGTGTTTATTTGTAAAAGACATTGGAAGTTTGTAAAGGGTTAGATTAGACGCGGTCTAGACCATAAGTTATCGTCAATTGTTTAATTGTAACGTTTATGAAACTGATCAACCTACTGGTACCCGAAATAATTCTTATCCTCGTAGATATGTTGAAATGAGGATACTCGTTATCATTAGTTATAGCCATCTTACGTAACAATTATACCTTATTTTATACTCCGAGATTTAATGTAATTCATAAGAAAGTCGGCTTCGAATGCTTGTAGCTTGTTAGACTGTGGCTACTGTCTACTGTTTATACGTCTACATTGCGTTAATAGTTATTAGTTTATTTGGGAATATTCATCTCTGATTTGTTAGACCGGTAGCTCTTTTATTGCCTACAACATTAAAAATGTGTGACAACCATGAGTCAAACTTTCATTATCCGACGATAAGTGGTAAACTGGTACCTAACCGCCACAACCACCTCGTCTATCGACATACACACTGAACGGGCACACGGGAAAAGGACATAAAGTTGTTTGTCGACCCGTTCTTCGTTTTTCTAAATCCAACAAAATTATGATATATCGCAGCGATAAATGATAGAAAATCTATGGATCATATCACACACATATAATGAGAGGTACTTCTAATGCGTTTCATTGAAGGAACGACAACAAGAAAATATTGTTGTGCTACTTCCACTATTATGTCTACTCTAAGTGTGGGAGTAAGATAGTATATGGCCGACTTCATACTCTTTCAGTCGATTCGTTTTTCAGAACTAGCAAGCAAGAAACCTCCAAAGCATGCTAGCCTAAATGCTTCGTCATGTAAAGCTTATACTGTGAATTTTGAGTAAGTTCCAACTATGTAATCTATATATATATATATAATTATATATATATATATATATATATGTATATATATGTATATATATGTATATATATGTATATATTATATATCTAATAAATCTAAATATATATAACACAAAGGTGACTGACTGACATAGTGATCTATCAACGCACAGCCCAAACCACTGGACGGATCGGGCTGAAATTTGGCATGCAGGTAGATGTTATGGCGTAGGTATCCGCTAAGAAAGGATTTTTCGAAATTCCACCCTTAAGAGGGTGAAATGGGTGGTTGAATTTTTTCCCTTAGGCCCTCGCCGCGGGCGAAGCTGCGGGCAGAAGCTCATTAATGAATAAAGAAAGGACTAATGAGTAAAATAACATATTCACATTTAAAAAAATAATGTGCAAAATAAATCATGTAGTCGCTTTTAAGGTTTATTTACCCAACATTCAAAACAAGCTACATACACCTTACTCTTCTAATCATTGGAAACATAACAGTGCAATGAATAATACATGTAATAATAAATAGAGAATCCATTTCATATGAATGAGCAACCATTACCTAAATGTTCTCAGGAGTGTATCATGAGTACTGTACCTGCTCGAAATAATTAGCATAAATAAAACGCATGTAAGTAAAATATTATTATTTTTGGATAAAAAAAAAATAAACGGATATTATCGTTTGAGGATCAAACTGGCATATAAAAACATTTATTCTTGAATCCCCTCAGTGTGGATTTAAGAGGAGATAAAAGTACCCGCGGATTCACATGTGTGAACTGTGGATTCAAGTGTCCGTCCGGAAGCCGGTATAAACCGATATAAACCGGTATAAATCGGTATATTATATGTTTTTTTTTTACAAAATATACATAAACATATTATTTACTTATATATTTAGGTATACATATATTTTTAGTTTAAGTAAGTAGGTATTGATATTTTCTATTAGTTAAATAGTTAAGAAGTCTATAGCATATTTACCCCTGGTGGAAAGTCAATATAAGAAGGCACTATGAGTGCATTCAACCCTTCAAGACCTACAACCTAGAACCTACAAGATTATCAAAAATTAAGAAAACATTTTTTTTTTATGTTACTGAATGATGTGACGAGCTTGTCGTTCACCTGAGGTTAAGTGCCACGGCCGCCCATAACAGAACAGTGTCACTCGGAACCCAAAAACATAGAGTTTCGAGCGACACTGCACTGCGCACATCATCCTGAGACATCAGCACAGTCTGGTAATAAATAAGATTACTCGATTGTGAGATCAGATCATAAAGTCTCAATTGCTTAGTAATTTCACTAGCTACAGTGCCCTTCAAACCGGAATACAGTAGTGCTTACACACTACTGCTTGGCGGCAGAATAACTGGCAAAACGGTGGTACCTACCTAGACGAACTTTGCAACAAAGTCCTACCACCTAGTAAAAATTTATATATATTATTATATAGGCTTAATTTTTTCTCTTCTTCATCATGAATCATTGTAAAAACTGTAATTTTTCAATGAAGCCATTTAAAATATTACGTAGTTGGTTATTATGTATAATGAACGTGCTATTACGATAGACACATCAGGTACCTATAAAAAATAGCCAATTATGTACAACAATTCATAATGAATAGGACACATATTTTATGTGCTGGTTATTGCAGTTTTATGGTGGACAGGGTGACCATGTATCCACACCAAGTTAACTCACTAGCATAATTTTTTTAAGTATATGGGTGAAATGTTAAGGGTAAATATATCGATTTTTTTTATTAATTTAAGATGTATATGTATAGATAATATTGAATATATATACTGTTGGTGTTTCTTAATAAATAAATAAATGTTCGGTAAAAACGAAAAACTGAGAATAGAGGCTTATGCCGGTGTGTACTAAAATTCGAAAGTTCTTAATTTCGGACTTATTCCTCTGTGACATATCCAAATGTATTGCAATATGTCATAGAAGTATATATAAATGCGACATTAGGAGCTGTCAAACTTTAGTACAGACATTAAAGATATCCGTGGATAGAAGCGTAGATTTGGATTTTCAAGATGCCGAAGGTTATCAATAAAGACCATGGAATGAGAGCTTTAAGAGATCCACGTCGTAGCCGAACAGTCCACAAAATAGTGGAGTGGTGGCGGCGGTGGCTCGGGGTTTTTGGGCTTCACTATGTTTCCACAAATACACAAGGCTTAGACAGACGTCAAACGTGTGTTTAACACTACAATACAGCAGTTTAACACTACAATACAGCAGTTTAACACTACAATACAGCAGTTTAACACTAGTTTAAGGCTTGTTTAAACCTTTCCTCGTTAAACCGCATATCTTTGGCATAATTAATTTATACTCGTTACTGTATTAAATAAAAGCAGAGGTATAGATGTATATACCTAAGTTGTAGATCGAAAAGAAAAAGAACCCTGATGGAGACCGTTATAATAAATAAAAATAATAAATGAATGGAGCTATTGGGCACAGATGATATAGTGACGAGACACTTACAATGTGATGAGAGACGTTTCCTTTACCGCAACTTGTGGTAGTGTATTTGTCATATTTAGCTCAGCGTATAGTAAACAGCAAATAGGGTAAACTTTTTTACGTAGGGAGGTACCTAAAGTAATGTTTGATGATGCTAGTAAATGTTTATAACTGAAGCTTGAAGGCTCGTTACACATGGCACTAATAATTAATCTTTCAGCTAATGTCTTTTAAATAAATATCGAAGAAGCAGGCATACTATATTGTTTTAAAAGACGTCAAGTATATATAACTTGACGTCTTTTAAAACAAGATTGTAGTAAGTAATTAATACTTTTTATTAATTTTTATACATTTGTAATAATAGAATTATTATGAAATTACCGACTGAGTATAGATATTTTTTTATAATTTATTGTATAATAAAGTATCTGTAATGATCACCTACCAGAAGCACCTGCGGTGCAGGTTAGAACGCAGTTCCACCTCGCTACTTGGAGCATCAATATCTAATAATAAATGATAACCACCACAGAATAATAAATAGTACCGACGAAACGACAAAAATGAGAAAAACCAAACAAATGCACACAGATTTCCTGTTCATTCTTCATTAACGACCTGCACCGACACCATATTTACTATGACAGCAGATTCATTGAGGTTGATAATAATGGATCCCATTGTAAACAATGAACAATGTGATTGTGAGAGCGCGTGGGTGCGCTCGTGCTGGCGCGCTTTCCGCTTGCCGCATGCCGCATGCCGCATGCCGCTACAGCAGCGGTGGCGCACGGTGCCGCAGGCTGCGCGACCGCGACCTCGTCCGTTCCATCTCGTGCGACGGAAGTAAACATTGAAAGAGAAACGATTCATATTTTGTACGAACCAGAAAAAACTCAATAAGGAAATTATTTGGATCAACGTGCCCGTGACACATTTAAAATAATTAACATTCGAAATATTTCGCATTGATAACTCCAATGCAACTTAGCACACATTATGAATATTTGATCAATGAGGTGAAGCAATTTAATTTCACATTGTTAAGGTGATACCGATTAAGTGTCCGAATTCACGATATCAAGTCATAAAATTAATAAAAGTATGTAACTGTAATGAAATGGTACAGGCTCGGTTCCACTGAGAGTGTATGAAGGCCAAGAAAAACTAATGTTTTAGACGCGTTGATTTTATGATAATTATGGTTAATTCAGAAAAGTCCAATTAGGCCGCGGCGTTAAACTAGCCACGGTGAAGGCGACGCGGCGGAGGGCGTATTATAACTGGATAAATAAATCTGTTTGAGATAAGCAAGGCCGAGGTCGACGGATGGACGAAGCACGCGGCGCGCCGCCGCCTTTAGCACTGTTATAACTATACCGCAGTGAGAAGGCGGCAATCAGGCCGATTGATTAATCATTATTAACGTACATGATAGGGCTACAGCAAACGCACAACTTGGGGAATGTCTTCCGTATTCCAATAGCATGTCACAGAACTCATTCACTTGCTATATCTGCAAGCTGCAGAGTTATACCTAAATACTCGTCTGAAATAAATTGTATTCTCGTGTAGATCTGGGTCTTAATCGACCTTCAGTAGTAATGGTTAGCAAACCGGGAGGATTGAAAATAGCATAATAGTTTATAATCAGGAAAAGTTGTATGGAGTAACGAGTTGTACAAACAAAACATTAATAGCATAGTTACTAATGGCACACTCAGCTACAAAATATCGAGGCACTCAGTCAATGGGAAAAGCGTATGTAAATAATTGCACACGATCCAATAACAGTACCTGTTTGAATCATTTATTTGTGCAAGTGTTGAAACTAAATAAAGAAATTAGAATGTTAAAAGTATGTATGCTTTATAACGATTTTATTTTAGTAGTTCCTAAATTAAATTGTAATAGGTACTATGGGAAAATAATCTTGTTAATCTTTATAGCAATAACATTGGTTCAAGTACATAAATAATAAATAAAATATATAAATATATCTCAAAACAGTAGATACCTAACCATGTATAATTAAATAAATCCCGTCGAGTTCTTTACGCTGGCACCTAATCCAAATAATAAGATCTGTGTGTGTTCCAACACATATAGTAATAGTCGATTTGTAGGTCAATTCCGGTTTGATACCCCAAAACAATCCACTGCTATTCATTTTCAATTTGAAGTCCTGGTTGATCAATCCCATTAATTTTCTGTTCCGGTTGAATGCATCGACGATGTGAGCTAAACTAACTGTTCACCACTTGATATAGAAGAAGAATATACTACTTTTTTTTGTTTTGTTTTAGCTCCACACTTGTGCGTATTTAGCCAGTGTCAAGTAATTGATAATTTCTCAAGTTAATTAATATTATATGGTGTCAAGTCAAGTCAAGTCACACTCCAAGTCATCAAGTCAAGTCATACTCCTAGTGAAGCGGTGGCAACTTTACCAAGCTTCTATGTAGTTCTGGAAACAACACGAAATGAAACGTTTCACCATCATTATACCACTTTCCCACACTCATGCCTGTAATCCAGCACATACCGAATAAAATGCCACCAATTTTATGCACTAACACTGAAAATAACACAAGTTTTGGAAAATAATACAATGCGGCGCGATCTTTTTCGTTTTCCCTCCAAAACTCCAAAAATATACTACTTTATTAGTTACTGTATATAGATATTATCTATTTCAAAAGAATGAAGTACCAGGAGACCAGAAATACTGAGGAGGTAAAGGTGGAATAAGAATTACGTAAAATACGAACAATAGTTATAATTACGTATTTGTAAACGTGGAGTATCGGGGATTAAAGACAGTGAAGAGGAGAGTCATAATTAGAATTTTGCATTTGTTATTTGAAGATAAAGGTTTAAACTCCCCTAAATCCAAACGTCGTCAAAACTTATATAGTTACCTAGGAGATTTCCAATTTAACGTATGTATTTATTATTTGTCAAGCTATTTTTTTATGCATATAGTACAAAAAAGTTTCAAGTACTCAAAGTTATCCAACCGGAATAAAAATTCGTTATTAAATAATTTTAATCCACGAGTGGATCGTTCCAGTGGATCGAACCGGAATAGACCTAATTAAAACATAGGATTTTCGGGTGTTTTTGACCTAAAAATGACAAAACAATAGGCGGAAAAAATAAATATAGGTACATACTTCATAGATATTCCTATCGCTAATAAATAGCGCTTCAATATACTCACATCAGCCCTAAATTGTGCTATGAGAATCGTTGAGCGATATCCCTATCTTCCTGACGTGATGCATGTATCCGTGCACTGAACCCCTCAATTGACTGAATTGCTGGTGACAAATAGGTACAGGATGGTGCGGTGCAACGTGCAGTAAGCTGCTCATTAACATGAGAACTAGAGAAATATACAGGTACCGTTCTGATTTCGCTTCATTGCACTTGTGAAATGTCCAGAAACATTTATACCTACAGATTTTTTTTTTTTAACTGGCTTTTCGAAGCTTAAGCATCAGTATAATAGTTATAAATATCACACAATGTTTGCAAGTTTTTAAATATATATTTTTAAAAAAATTTTGAATAAATCTAAAGATCCTTACCTACTTATCAACGCCCCGTAACAAATACAACACAGCACCTACATTTTTACGTATTTGACCTGATGATGGAGTAATTAGGTGTTGATCCAATCATATACGCCGGACTACCCGTCGATAAACTGTTAGACCGTATATCAGATGAGTAAGTTTGTAGTTTTTAGACAAAAATATTTATATATTAACTTATTTTTACACATCCCGTTGAGTTCTTTACGCTGGCACCTAGATACTCAAATAGATTTTATCATAAATATTCTGATGGTGGTGACAGATGGATGACCGCCACAATATAAATCAGCGTCGATATTGGTATATTTTGGGCGATTGTCATTGACTACGCGCATCCGGAGTGGCACAGGACGCAATTATTAAAATTACCGGCTCCATCTCTTTTTCACATTGCATTAATTCGTCTAAAATTCGTATTAAATTTCCTAAACTCACCTTCAACGATGACTTATCGGTTTTTGACTACAAAGATTTTGTAGGTAATTGGAAATGGTTATGAGTGCACGCGCGGAAAAGAGTTACTCAGTTCATGTGTCCTGCTGATATCTGATAAAACTCCTGGTAAATTGACTAAACTGAAACTCTTCAACTTTTCACTTATAAACAAAAAACGGAATTATAACATCATTGATGTAACATATCATATAAAATAAAAAAGCTATAGAAAAGCTAAACATTACGGTCTGTTCGTTTGAAAAATAGTTTCATCGTTGCGTTATGCTGTAATTCGATTTGAACGTGAAAAACAAAACTAGTACGGTACTAAAATCATTATTATTGTAAAAATGGAACCGCAATTATCTTAACTAATAAGCTGCACTTCAGTGATCGATCATAATTACAATCCTACATAATAGTACCTACTCCCAACAAGTTAACGACCAAGTCTATTAAAACTAGCTTAACTGAGATGCTCAGTTCATCACCTACTTCGCATCGTAGGTTCAATAACCTTTATATAATAATTTTATTTGAACTACAAACTGTTCTGGAAGCTTGCAAACTTTTATTGTATCACACAACGCAGATTTTCCTTTGATATCGTCTTATTTTTATGAACTCAGTTTAGTCATTATACCATTAAGGTTGTCATCCCCGGAAATTATGAAACAAAACGAAGATTTATCAATTAAGCACTTAATAAGCGGTTCACTAAGCCATATAGACAGTCGGCAGGCGGTGGCGCTTTGATAAGATAAGATATGGTTTTGTTGCGCATACGCATACTCATCAGGGAGAGCGCTCCAAATATGCCGCGATCCACTCACTCATCATAGGTGACAGCTGACGCTGTGTAAATCAGCCCAATTATCAAGAAATACAACCTTGTTGACCAAATTCGTTTTTATTTTGCTCAATTAGCATCTTATGTGTACATTACATTACCTACATGATGTGCACCAAATAATTAACCTCAGATGTATGATTACAAACTTTATTGTTTTCAGAAATGTTGTTTAAGCTTGAGACTTTACATGAATTTTATTAAGTAGGTAGATACAGACCTGCCTCAAGAGTTTGTCATGTAATTATTTTAGGCTTTGTAATAGGAACATGCACTAGCTAGGTAGGTACCTAATTGTTGGTGCGTTAGGGTTCATTATTGCAAATCATGCTGAAAATAATGAGGCATATATAAAATTACGTCATTTATTTGTCCAAAGGTCCTGCAACCTGGATTGAGAAGTTCCCAGAAGCACGCGGCGCCAGACAAAGCCCAGTGGACATCATCACCACCCGCGCCTGCAGCAGTGGCTGCGCTCCTCCACTTCGTTGGAAGTACTCCGTGAACCACCCGCGCTCCGTCGTCAACCCTGGCTACTGCTGGAGAGTTGATGAGAACGGCTACGATTCTGGTACGGACAAATATAATATTCACGTACTTCAGCTTACACACGTAATTATCACACTAATAGGTACGGAAAGCTAATTAAAAGTTAGCAGAGGATTTACTAAATGAGTACCGATTTCGTTATAAATAAGTAGACATATGGTCTACTTAATATTATGTTTGAAGACTTGAAGAGGTTAGACTATAGGTGCCTACTATCATGTATCATGTCTCGTCAAGTCTCGTGCAACAGTCAGTTAAAGGTAAGTACCTACTTGAGTACAGATACGACCACCTACAGAACACGTGTCAAACGATCATTTTGCGTCATTGTGTTTTAACTATCTGAAATTCACTTAACTTTGTTAGGTATCAGTCTAGGCATGCTAATAAACATGCCAGGTTATGTTTTTCCATTATTTTTTATAGAGTTCAGTGGTGGACAAGAAAATATGTAGTATACAGTCAACAATAATTATCAAAAGAAGACTAGAAACGTAGCAGACAGAACACGTGTTTTAATTGATAAAATTTCAGTATAAGTTATATTGGTACAGCTGTTTTGTTCAGATTATCTCATAGTATTTTCACAGAATACCTAAACTAAATACAGATAGTACTATAGCGTAAAGTATGTAAAGCATAAGTCGTAGCCCAATTCTATTTTTTGTCATCAATAACTTTATTGATCGCAAAAATAAAAGCATTAAAAAAAGGCTGGTAGCCTGGTACTACACATCCGGATATGATCGCATACTTCCGGCACATGGCCGCGTGAAAAGGGACGTCGCGAATCCTCGCCTGGTGGCGTATTTAGTACCTAAGTATTTGTCGGACAATTTCTATTACCATTGGAATGGAAGTCGTGATAGTGGCTCCCCCTCAGCATGAGTCATCGCTGCGCGTCCTGCTCGCACGCGACGTAGTTCCCCAAAATTTTAGGTAGGTATAATCGATGCATCTTCTATCTCAGCAGTTACTGTCTAAAGGTTTCTCATACGGAGTTTTTTGTGGTGGCATCGCTCGCACCATTCTTCTACAAATATATTTACTTTTCATTCGTTTAACGCGAACGATTGCTATTGTTTAAATCTCCGAACATTTTCGCTACAACAGCAAAAAAATTAAACTCAATTTTTTCCTGTGTTAATTTTTTTCGTAGGTAATTGTACTTATCATGTATCGATCTGACCAAAGCGTGTCCAAAGTCGCAAATAGCTGCAATTTCCGAGAACTTCCCGCAACCGCAGAAACACTTCAGAGTATTACTATTTTTATTTCTACACTTGTATAACTACCTAGTGCGAATTATAAGTTTTTGCATCATTTTTACCTTATAGAGCTGAAAGGCGGGCCTCTTGGCCAGGACGTGTACAAGCTTCAGCAATGGCACTGCCACTGGGGGGCCGTGAACGGAGAAGGATCAGAGCACACGGTCGACGGGCGCTCCTTCTCGGGAGAACTGCACCTGGTGCACTGGAACACTTCCAAGTATCACAGCTTCACTGAGGCGGCGGGGCAGGCTGATGGACTAGCAGTTCTTGGAGTCTTGCTTATGGTAAGTCAATTTTTGCAATTTGTGTTGTGTTATTGAGGGCTACAGTTGACTATAGAATATCTACACCTTCGTGTAACTTACATATAAAACTTTTCCCAATCAATTGAGGTACGTTTAGAAAATTTATTGTACTTATTGTATAGTGTATTCTAATTATAATTCTAAATTCAACATAAGTGCTCTATAAAGCACTTACTCGTATGTTGAATTTATTTAAAGTGTAGTTAGTATCTTCAAACAATCCAGCAGGCATAAGACACATGTAAAAAAATCTTACTTTCTCCTTCTAAAAAATTTCATGACTCACCTAAACTACGTTGAGAACTTAAGATATAGGTAGTTATTTTATTTTTCTCTCTTCTCATGTGCGGATTTTTCCCACAAGATAAGAGTAACGAGAGGCTCATAAATTTTAGTACTTATCTCATACTCATACTCTGACAGCAATTCGTACGCAATACAAAACACTTAAATACAAATTATGAAAATGCACAATTAAAATGAAATAAGTACTTATCTCATAATTTTCCGGACAGGAAAATTGTATAAAATAATGTCCTTGTGACCATAAATTACCTGCTTTTGCAGTTCGTCATTTACTTGAATGAGCCTAAGTGTATGCACGAGCATTGCAATTTTGAATTAACGATATAAATAGAAACCGTCACATATGAACAAAATATTAGGTCTTTACCTATGAAATTGCCGTTTTGTTTGAAAAAAGTTAAAGTATTTTTTTTTCGAAGTTATTTATTTCTTTTATTCAAAGTAATCACCCCTGCAATCAATGCATCTTTGCCAACGCTGTGGAAGTTTATGGATGCCCTTCTTGAAAAAATCAGCAGGACGGGAGACAACAAACTCTTCAAAGGCGTTTTGTACTGCCTCTCGGGAATTGAATTTTTTTCCCGCTAAAAAGTTGTCCAAATTTTGGAAAAAGTAATAGTCGGTAGGCGCAAGATCTGGTGAGTATGGCGGATGAGGGCGAGCTTCCAAACCCAACTCATGCAGCTTAGAGACGGTCTGTTGTGCAGTAAGGGGTCGCGCGTTGTCGTGAAGTAGCAGTGGAGACGACCGATTGACCAAAGCTGGTTGCAGACGTGCGAGTTTCACCATCATTGTGGTCAGTTTTTCAATGTACACATCTGCAGTAATGCTCTCGCCGTTTTGTAAAAAGCTATGATGAATCACACCAGCACTAGACCACCAAACTGTGACCATCACCTTTCTAGGGGTCATTTTTCGTTTTGCACATTGCTTTGGTACCGAACCAGGATCTAACCAACTTGCTGAGCGCTTTCGATTGTCAAAAAGAATCCATTTTTCGATGCACGTAACAATTCGGTTCAAAATTCCTTCATTTCTGTGCCTGTTAAGCAGCGCAACGCAAGTCTCGACGCGTACGTTGCGCTGGCGATCGTTAAGTTCGTGGGGCACCCATCTATCAAGCTTTTTTATCTTGCCAATCTGTCGCAAATGGACCAATATTGTTTTGATGCTAACATCAAAAGCTGCTGCCAGCTCAGCTGTAGATTGAGATTCATCAGCTTCCACAATCGCCTTTAATTCATCATTGTTGACCAAAGTTTCCGGACGACCACGAGGTTCATTTTTCAAGTCAAAATTCCCAGAACGGAACCGAGCAAACCAATAATGGGTTGTACGTTCGTTTGTACAGTTCTCTCCGTAAACGTCGTTGATGTTACGTGTCGTTTGTGCCGCGTTGGTGCCACGACGGAACTCATATTCCATAATTACACGAAATTTCAAAGTATCCATTATGAGGAAAAATGTTGAAATGTAATGAAAATACAACGCTAATCAATAAACAAAAGACTTATATTGTAAATAGAATGTCATATTTTTAAAACAAAATTAATTTGAATTTAGAATTCATAGCCAATCAAAACTTTTTTTTGTTTGAAAAAGTCTGTACTGCAAAACGGCAATTTCATAGGTAAAGACCTATTATTTTATAGTTCTGTTTAATAGATCAGATTTGAAAATTATAGATGGCATAGGAATGTCGTCCAAAGGCGGCTTATCACAAGCCATAAAGTAAAGTAAAGTATCCTTGTCCTTTCTTTTTCTTTTTTGTCCTTTCCCAGGGTTCAAATGATCTACATACTAAATTAGGTCTACACTACATCCAAATCTTTCAGCCGTACAGTCAATTGCGCAATTGCACTTGCACATTGCACAATAGGACGAATCATAAGCATTTACCTGGATTTTTGAGATGTATATTTTACGCAGTTGCCTAATTTGTAAATTATATTAAGGCGCAGTGTAAGCCCAATGTCAACAAAAAGCACTTTTTTGATGTCACTAATGATGCGTGCTATATCAAAATAATCATATGAAAAAAATGTGCTAATAGCAAATAAAATGAAAAACAAGAATGACCGAATAAAACATAACTAAGTACTTTCGTTTTTTTTTTAAATAAAGTCGTTCTAATAATTCCAAAAAAATGGTTTATAAACGTATTTCTCCAAATTTTCAGCGAAAACAACAAAAATGTTTTTACCAATTAAATAACCAGACTGGTGTTCTAAAGGAATGACCAGATTAAATATTAATTTGATACCCATCTGTCACGTAATCCTCTAAAATCCGCAAAATTAACACATTTTTATGCGCAGATCCAGTTTGACATCAAATTAAGATCTTCTATACAACTTTAAATAGAGCGCTATATAGAAACCCCGTCAAAATAATAACGTGCTTTGATGCGGCCTTTAGTCACTATTGTATGTGCGGTAAAATATTAGTAAGTTTATTCGGTTCGTCCTTAGTTGATACAGGTAAACCACTAAATAGATAACTAACTAGCTGTAACTATTCAATACATATTAGCTAAACTATTAAAACAAAGTATAAAGCTATTAGGTTATATATTAAGTATACTTTACCTATAATATTATTTGGTACTTCGAAGTCTTCGAACAAATTAAGTTATTTTTTATAGTACTGTATCATTAATGAGCTTGATCATTACATTTCCGTCACGCCATATTTTATCTAAATTGCTTAAATTATCTTAATTATTGTATTAAAATTCTAAGCGAATAGATAACGTTGCGCCTCTCTTAATTTAATATCATAAACCTAAATTATAACTTTTAACGTGTGTACTTCCTACATTTTTCTAATATATTTATATAGTATCTCTCCTTTATGTGATTTAAATAACATTGAAACGTAACGGTCTTTTATACTTAATGCTGTGACCCGACAAATCAAGAGGAAGTGGTTTAATCACTTACACCCACAGGCTTGTTAATCAACACAGATATTTAACGTTTGTTTGAAACTACATTATTAATCTATCACAAATATAATCTTTGCAAAAACCAACATTGTACAAACGCTGGAAATATTGATATGGAAACAAACAGAATAAACAAACAGTCGGTGGTCAGAAAGCCATATACCTACGAACGGCCTGAAAAATGTATGCATATCACAGACGGATAATGTACTTACGGATACTGTACTACTACTTAGATATAAAAGACATCGTATAAGCGTTAGTTCTTAATCAATGTCTTAAAATGCCCTCTTATTTTATCGTTGCTACGAGAAGTTGACAGACATATTTTTTATATAAGGTATATAATATAAGTTACATTAGGCTGTTACATAGAATAATAAAGACAAAGCAGACAAACGGATCATCGGATATTACATTACAAGGCAATGGCAAAAATATAGTATTGCGGGTGCGGGTCATCAGATGTAATTGATACCTACCAATATTGCGAAGTTATGGACCAAACGACATCAAATAAGCCTGCTGCACGCCTTTCTTTGCAAAACAAATGTACAGTGAATTATACTAACTCTGTATCTGTACCAACACCAATCCAAGCTCAATATTGGATCTTATTTGCATATACGTAATATCGACAGAAATAACTAATTCGTTACAGAAAGATTGCAATAAACTATTGAATTATTGGTGCAGTGTAGATATACCTGGGTACTATGTAGATAGCCTATAAGCAATACTTATGCCCGTCTGCACTAAAGTTTGACAACGCTTAAGTTCTCAGTTATCTCTCTAGGACATACCTAAATGTGTTACGGTAGGTGTCTACGTCATAGATGAGTAAGCGCATAGTACAAACGGGCATTAAGTACCCACTATACTTGTATATGTAGGTACCTACTATCGTTGGACGCTTTGTATTAGGTCTTTACCTATGAAATTGCCGTTTTGTTTGAAAAAAGTTAAAGTATTTTTTTTTGAACTCATTTATTTCTTTTATTCAAAGTAATCAACCCTGCAATCAATGCATCTTTGCCAACGCTGTGGCAGTTTATGGATGCCCTTCTTGAAAAAATCAGCAGGACGGGAGACAACAAACTCTTCAAAGGCGTTTTGTACTGCCTCTCGGGAATTGAATTTTTTTCCCGCTAAAAAGTTGTCCAAATTTTGGAAAAAGTAATAGTCGGTAGGCGCAAGATCTGGTGAGTATGGCGGATGAGGGAGAGCTTCCAAACCCAACTCATGCAGCTTAGAGGCGGTCTGTTGTGCAGTATGGGGTCGCGCGTTGTCGTGAAGTAGCAGTGGAGACGACCGATTGACCAAAGCTGGTTGCAGACGTGCGAGTTTCGCCATCATTGTGGTCAGTTCTTCAATGTACACATCTGCAGTAATGCTCTCGCCGTTTTGTAAAAAGCTATGATGAATCACACCACCAAACTGTGACCATCACCTTTCTAGGGGTCATTTTTCGTTTTGCACATTGCTTTTGTACCGAACCAGGATCTAACCAACTTGCTGAGCGCTTTCGATTGTCAAAAAGAATCCATTTTTCGTCGCACGTAACAATTCGGTTCAAAATTCCTTCATTTCTGTGCCTGTTAAGCAGCGCAAGGCAAGTCTCGACGCGTACGTTGCGCTGGCGATCGTTAAGTTCGTGGGGCACCCATCTATCAAGCTTTTTTATCTTGCCAATCTGTCGCAAATGGACCAATATTGTTTTGATGCTAACATCAAAAGCTGCTGCCAGCTCAGCTGTAGATTGAGATTCATCAGCTTCCACAATCGCCTTTAATTCATCATTGTTGACCAAAGTTTCCGGACGACCACGAGGTTCATTTTTCAAGTCAAAATTCCCAGAACGGAACCGAGCAAACCAATAACGGGTTGTACGTTCGTTTGTACAGTCCTCTCCGTAAACGTCGTTGATGTTACGTGTCGTTTGTGCCGCGTTGGTGCCACGACGGAACTCATATTCCATAATTACACGAAATTTCAAAGTATCCATTATGAGGAAAAATGTTGAAATGTAATGAAAATACAACGCTAATCAATAAACAAAAGACTTATATTGTAAATAGAATGTCATATTTTTAAAACAAAATTAATTTGAATTTAGAATTCATAGCCAATCAAAACTTTTTTTTATTTGAAAAAGACTGTACTGCAATACGGCAATTTCATAGGTAACTATTACCTATTATTTATTTAGGCTATTGGTTGCAGGTTCCTACATAATACATTACGTTGTCTTGTGACCGTACCTGTCACATAACTATTTATGTATTTACATAACAATCGTTTATTGTATTGTAATATCTACTTCTCATACATATGATTATGGCAACGGTTTATATAGCGCGATGTAAGGAACCTTAAATAATTTAATTTACTTACAATGAACCCAGGTAACAATACAATATTAATTTATGAATAACGATTCGTATGAAACGAAATACGCGTCATAATCTTATGTTATAGAAAAAGTAGATTAGTAAACGGTTAGGTATCGACTGTCGTGGTGATCCTACTTTCGGCGGATGGAAGCGTTCTCTCTGTTTCCGCGTATTAAATACAACTTTCTCTTAGTCCGCGCCGGAGCGGACTCCGACCCGTCATGTCAATGACAACAAAAAATTCACCATATCACCAACGCTAATTGAAAACCTAACAAAAAATTGCAAACATCCATCATACTTTTACTGTCCATTATAACTTCTAAATAATATATATAATAAAATAAATAAATAATACGCCCAACGATACATACATAGATCCTGGACCCTAACTAGGATTCCCTGTGTCTAGGGACACAGGAACTACGAGGACCATGGTCCCATAACACTCGGAACATGTATTAGAGCTTTTTTTGAGCTGTCGCACTGCACTTGTTCGGTCGAGGGAAACGAACCCGCCGCCTCCGAGCTATGAACTGACCTGCTCAACCACCACACCACAAAGGCTGGAGGGAGTGGTTTTATTGTTGTATAGGTAGATACTGGGTAATTTGATACATATAGGTACATATACAACATTATGAGCACATATTTATACACGGTAGTTACCTAGTGTATATTTTATGGTTACTTACAGTAGTAGTTTCATTCTTCAAAGTATCATTGCTGTTTCTAAGCCGCTACGCTAATGTATCGAGGATTTTAACTAACGATGCCTTAAATTAATAGATACCTAATAGATTTTTTTAAATAACAATAAATTCGATATTAAGTATCTTTTTAGACAATGTCAAATGGTATTATAGAAACTGACGTAGTACTCATAACTACAACTATTACACGGCTAAAACTCACGAGATACAGTCGAATAACTCTAGTGTCAGCGCCGAGCCGCCACCGCCGCCGCGCGTACTCCTTGAGGATGGGCATCTGTATTGCCCGAACACCGGTCGAGTTATTCGACTGTATCTCGTGAGTTTTAGCCGTGTAATAGTTGTAGACTACAACAACTTGTAGTTAATGTCAAATGGATTATAATAAATGAAGAAGTAACTAGTAGGTACTACTAAACTGCAAGTATCTGCTGTATATCCTTTAAAAGACTACAGCTAACCGTTGCCGTTACCACTGATAATAATATAAGAATATGCAATAAATGTTATTCTTAATTTTATTCAAACATGGTAATTATGTAGGTAAAGTGTTATGTGACGTAACGTAACCTTACTTTGCCTTCGTTTCGCACTGAAACCTTTCAACTCAGTTCAATCCTTTTAGACACGCTGCGCTACATTGCACTGCAAGTGCAGTGTGCATAATCTAAATATAGATAGATACCTCCGATTACTGTCATACCCTTCGTATTGTTTGTTTGTATCTAACGAATCTAAGCCACATCTAGAAAAGCAAATTATATTTCTATAAAATATTTTTACAATAATTCTTACTCAAAACTGCTGTAGTAAATGGTTCGTCTACTTAATTACTCTGCGCGTCACTTTTAGGTTGCAGGTCGGAATCTGAATACAATGAGCCCCATTTGAATATTTCCTCTTGGAGACCGATGAATGTCCAGTTAATAAGCAAACAATAGCGTAGATCACAACAAAACAGAACCTAATAGAGGCCCCTGTTTGGTACTATCTAAACGCAATACAATACATTTGCTAAAATTTGCATAAAATAACACGTAGGTAGTACCTTACTTGGGCTTGTTCGATACGCAATGATCGTTTAATTTTGCAACATCGACCAAAAATTTGAATTTACCAAACGTACCGCAGTTTTTGTTACTATTGATTGACCTTGGTTTTTTATTTCGAATGTTTTGCCCTTAGTTGTCTCTAATCGTAACGGATTTTATTCGCAGGTTGGCAGCAAACACGAGGAGTTGGACAAAGTTGTGAGGCTACTCCCGTATATTCAGCACAAGAACGACAAGGTGACGTTTTCGGAGCCACTGGACCCGGCCAAGTTGCTGCCGGTGAGACACGCGTACTGGACATACCCCGGGTCTCTCACCACGCCGCCGTGTACAGAGTCTGTCACGTGGATTCTCTTCAAAGAACCCGTTCAAGTTTCCGCAGAACAGGTGAGTCTATTTACTGAAATCTTGACAGAAAGTGGGTACCGAAAAGGTACTTATGAAACTTGGCGCTACCGCTTAAGTGGGGTGGATGGCAAATAGACAAGATGATTCACTTACAAAATATAATATTATAGGTGCCTTTAAAAATATTATTTAATCTACATATTTATTACTTGTAGAACTGGGAACCAACTTAAAAATAATAAATTCCTGATTTAACCATATATATTAACAACAATAAAAAAAATATAGATAAGTACTCATATATACATACAATATAGATCTGCTACAAGACCTACTTGTCATTATAGATTTTTCTAATAAGAGTTTTCTACTCGAAAGCAAAGATCTCACGACCTCAGCAAATTGACGGAACCGAAAACCCGAGAGCCATCAATCATAAAAACAGTGATTTAAAACTACAAATGATTGGTTCCAGCTGGCACTGATGCGGAAACTGAAGTGTGGCGAGGCGTCGAGAGGCGTGGAGGCCATGGAACTGCTACACAACTACCGGCCGACACTGCCCCTCGGCAACCGCGAGCTGCGTGACTTAGGAGGCAACTAACATCATCACCTCACCTCGCCCTTCGGACACAACTGCGACAAGCCTCGTGAGCCGCAAGCTGTCAACAGCTTCCTGATTGTTCCAATCCTTCATCTTACCCTTGCCACATAGTGCAGCATAACTACAGGGTTAGGCGTAGCTACTTTTTGCAACGCATTTAATCAAATCTCTTCTCAAAAAGCAGCTAGAACCTTCTATTAATTATACCTACGTACTATCGACTTGGGTATTAGGTGATAATATATTAAAGGTGTTCTGTAAGATGCGTGAGGAATGAATGACATCAAGAAATTCTGTTGACTTTTGTCGAGTCTTATCTTGCTACGATTTGTTTGGGTATGAACTTGTGGAGCCCGTGCACCAAGTTAGCATGTCATGTTAGCATGTCATGTTACCACTGCAGCTGTTGTAATTTAGTCAACCGACCGCTGGCACGTGGCAGGTACTTAGTACTTACAGATCTTATGAATAGAGTATTTCAAATATTCGAAGCCCCTTAAAACAGCTAGAAAATAAATCCAAGTGGCCTTTTGACCGTCTGTTTTGAAGTTTGATAGAATCTCGTCTTCAATATATACTAATTAGATAAGTATAGATATTATTTACCGCATTTTATTGTTGTAATAAATAAGCATGTCGACGTTATAATGATAATAATAGAATAGGTAAGTATTTAATTTTTAAATATTCAGTCTAGTGCCTCAATATATAATATATATTCTAGGGATGAAATTTCTATGATATTTTTGTATTTTAAAGGTACGCAAATAGTTTTATTTTAGCTTGATCTCCTAATGAACCCAAGGATGTAATTGCTATGTATTATATGATGATACTTTGTTTTTTCTATGTCTGAAGTTGAATAGAAATAGGGGACGTTTTAGCCGTATTTACATATCGTGAAGAGTTCCTCAATTTCAGATTTTAATCGTGTAGTATTTTAAACCATGTACGTAATATCGACTTCAGCGTTGTTGCATAGTATGTAAAAATGTCGTGCCTCGAATGAATTGGCACAGTTATGTTAACTGTGCCGTAGTCATAAGTGATGTATTTATAATTTAATTGATCTTAATCATTAAAACAAGAAGCTTGTTTTAGTAATAAAACAGTTTAACTAAAAAGTTTATTTTATTTTCATAAAAACTATATTTGGACATCGGCATCATCTTGGAAATATATTAAGTATAGTAATAATAATATCAATAAATATAAATACTAACTAAAAATACTAAACACAGAAGACAAAAACAATGATTATTGAATAGTGACTAATAATTTGTTCATGATAAATGTCGTTGTTCGTTAAAATGCCTAGTTATCTATTGAACTAGCTAGATAATTCCGTCAATTGTAACACAATACAAACGAATTATTCTCAAAGCAATAAACCTTTGTCTGGATGTTACAAGACAATAAATATAAAAAAGTTATTGTTCTTCAAATCGTGATCTTAGTATGTATATACCTATAATGGGACCACGAGGAAACAAAATTCCCCTTGGACCTCTTGCTACTAATTCAACTTTTATAGATAACTTATTATTGAATTAAATAATGAATATTGAAGCTATTTTTATAAACTCATTTTATAAATATCTATACGGTACGGTATAATATTTTGAAAAAAGATGTTCTTTGTTAGGGCTCTGTACCCAAAGGACTTATTAGGTACTAAACTATCGCAGCCTTATTAATAAACGGGTATTAGTCTCGGATTAGTTACTTCAGCTTTTGTCCTTTTTTGCCTACTGGAATATTTAGCTGGATCGAAAGAGACAAAAGATGGTGTAACTAGTCTAAAGCTAGTTCGTGTTTATTAGTAAGGCTGTCGGTGTGTCTGTACGAAATGTAAACGGCTGTATCTCTTAACCCGTAATATGTAGCCGGCTGAAATTTACACAGAAAATGTCTCACGGGAGCGTTGTTTGTCACGCAGTTTGTACTTTTGAGCCAGATAAAATTACGAATATGAATTTATTAAAGCATCCACCAACTTGCAAATTATCCTTGAAAGGATTCTTAGCTACTATCTTCGAAGATGTCAGTGTTCCATTACATAAATACTTATCATACTGGTGTAAACTGAATCCAAAAACATCTTTTTCCAAAACATCATTTATACAGTGTAAGCTCACTTTCCTTTAAAGTATGCAAATTCGCCTACTGATTAATATTATCGTACGATAAATAACTAATTTTTCATCACACTTGCTCGTATATAAAGTCGATCTTATCACAAAGTTTTTAGTTCATAATCCAAGATATTATTCACACGTACTTTTTACTTTACATTACCGCACTTATGGTTTATTATTGACTGGCCCGATAGCTCAGTTGGTAGTAATCCTGCCTTCTGGACTGTGAGTTGTGGGTTCGATCCCCACCCAGGACAAACATTTGTGTGATGGACATCGATGTTTGTTCTGTGTCTGGGTGTTATATTGTAATCTATGTATGTATTTACAAAACAAAAAAGTATCTAAGCATTGTATCAGTTATCTAGTTCCCATAGTACAAGCTTTGCTTAGTTTGGGACTAGATGGCGCTGTGTGAAATGTCCACTGATGTTTATTTATTTATTATAGTATCCCGATTCAATTAAATTTTATTAAATTTGTATCTCATTGCAATTTATAGAGATTTTTAATTTACATGGATAACAACATACGACTTTCTATGCGACTACAATTATAGTACACATGTTCTTGAATAAATAAATTGTATCTCCTTGTACGCAACATTTTAATTTTAGCAAATTAATTAACAATAAGTTGTTTCAAACAGTAAACTATTAATTCGCTTTATCATCTATCTCTGTCTAAATTTTAAAATTAAATATTTCATTCGCGCCTTCAATTATTTTTCCTCTTAATCTGTGGTTCGCGCCCTTGTATTGAGGTTATGTAGGTATATACTGTCTCTTTTGATGTGTATCTGCAGCGCGCCACTGGCGCCGTGCCTGCACGCGATTAAAGAAACCTATGCCATTTTTCATGAAACTTAATAACAATAAAAGTATTTTTTCCTCGCAAGTGTGACGAAAAAAGGAGTAGGAAACGCGTGTACATTGATCATTACACTCTCGGCTCCCTTATCGCTTAATACCGCCACGACGCAATAATCAACTTACTATTAGCACAATAATGATAGTATTAAGGAAATTCGAGCACCAGTAAAATATTATGGCAAACAGAATAAAGCAATGTATATAATGTGGTAATGATTTGGTCATTCGTTAAAAATACAATAGCAAATATTATATACTTATTTAAATGATATAAAAATATTCTTTGTATAATTTACTATTCAATTACTATCTACGGAATACAGGTTTATTTTTTAAACATCTAAAATCTTTTAGACCTTATCTCGCCACAAACAAATGATTTATGTGTGGTCTTTTGCCTTTTTATTTATTTTGTTGGAACTATACCTATGGTACAGTATGAAAAAAAAAAAACATACGTGATATTACTCAATGAAACAAAAGAATAAGCCCGGTGTACTGTATAACTGCAAAACACACCAAAACAGGAAATTAGTTTTCTGAGCATAGAGGCTTAACTTATAGAGGTATTAGTGAAAAAGCAAAGTTTGGAAAAAAATGTACTTTGTTATGGTATCTAAAAAGATAGGCGAATAACAAAAAACTGTATACGACGGTGACGAGAGCTCAACAATGCTATTCTCAGTAATTCAGTCTGTGCCTAGACGGCGACTACCTACGACTGCAAGCTATTGGGGTAGGATGAAAATCGTGTCCTAGCGCCATAAATACAAATGTATAATATTCAAACAACTAAAAGAACAATAAAGACATGCTAACGTCACCTCTGGAGCTTTAAAGAGGGAGGCCTCTGCTCTTAATACAAGTATAGATAAAAGTGTTTTCCATAACAAGTAGAACAAATATAATAAAAATAGTTATTTGAAGTAAAAATAACAATTATATGTAATTAAGCAGTTAAGTCGCTTCACCAGTAGTCAAAAAACAATTCTCTATCATTTATATGTATATTAAACAGAAAAAATATCATATGTAACATATTTGTTAGCGCCGCATATGTTTCTCATTATAATTATATTGATATGGTATCATTAGCTTGATGAGTATTGCGTCCCTTTCACTCCCTCCAAATTCGCCAACCACGCGCGACACCTAGCGGATGCGCTCGGTGTCTGTTGTCACCCTTCAACCGTCGCAAGGGAAGCATCTACGCGCACAATATTATGCGCACGCGCCCCGTTTTGAAGTGATATACCGCAGTGCTACTTGTACGTGTTAAAATTACCTATAAAACGATTGATCAGTGTTGGTGCACCAAAATATAGACAAATCTGGACAGTGGTTAGCAATCGGACGCCATCGACGTACGGCCAGTGGTATTGGACAATCCAGGACGCTCTGGACCTTCCAGGAGTATGTGGAGTGAAGGTGCGTGGAGTTCCTCTATCCTAGTCCTAAGCATTTGCTCGTCGTAGTTGTGATATCATTTGTTGTAACCAGTCGCCTAACGATACAAAATACAGTCCACTCTCTTATAAAATTAACGCCATAAAGCCTTAGGGCACATAACGCATCCTTGGTATCCCAAATCTAATTTGGGCCATATCATGTTTGGTCCTTCTCACAGGATCGATCAATTTCGATCCAGCATAATTGGATTCAATTGATTTTGTCCATTTTTGTCATATTTTTATTCCACCATTTTGTTGCAATTTCTTCGTAACACAACGTGGTCAGTACGATAGTACGCTATTGTGTACCTTACACTTATCAACATAAAGCCGTTGATGCTTTCGTTGACCCTCACCGAACTTCAACGCATCCCCGCGCCGCGCCCATATAAGTGTTTGCCTTTAGAGATTTATAAATCGTATATACATTCCCGCCCTTCAGGCATATACATTTATATGTTTTATTATTAGGTATTTATTTAACACGTACTCATAACATAACATAACATAAATTAAACCGCGCCTACTTAATATTACGCAGTATTCACTCGAAGTCTGAGGGTAGCATCAATTTGTTTACGTATTAATATACCCGCACGGTCGGGATAATTGTTCACTCGCCGTAATAAAATAAAATAACCGTTCAACTTGATGCTATCGTGTATGTGTATTGTGTAATTCTATATTTATTGTTCCGCATATTTACGTATTGTTTTCTGTTGATTTGTTTGTTTTTCCGCGATAATTAATTACGATCATGTCTCACGAAGATAAAAATAAGGCATCTTCTCCGTGTAGTCCGCGCTTAGCCGTTCTAGAAGCAAAACGAAATGCTCTTTATGAACGTATTAATGTTGTTTACAATCAGGCTAAATCAGCTGATAGTTCAAATGTATGCCTCGAATTATTTCTGAATTCTTGTGTAACTGTAGATGATATAAGAACGAGTTTTCACAAGGTCCTTGACGAATACAATGAATTGCTCATTGTAAGTGATCCTAAAGCCACTCTCTCTTATCAGTGTTATGCCTCCTTCGAGGACCTGTACTGTTATATCAAGAAGGCTAAGTCGATGTTTACTAAACCCGCGCCCGCGTCTGAGCCTCCGCCAAGTTCGGCAGCGCACAGAATTTTGCCGCGGCTGCCACCGATTGAGCTCATGTCTTTTGATAATAATATGTGTAACTGGCCGTTATTCTACGCTAGCTTTAACGCCACAGTGCACAACAACCCCTCGTTGACAAACGCAGATAAACTTTATTATTTGATAGGTAAACTATCGCCCGCCGCTCAGAGTACGTTCTCGGGCATTGTACCATCTCCAGAAAATTATGAGGTGATTTATCAGACACTTATTGATAAATATCAAGACGTCAAGCTGTTAGGTACTAATTATTTAGAACAAGCGCTGAACCTAAAATTAAATGGTTCTCCGTCTGCAGCTTATTTCCAATTGTTTATTGATAAGTTCGTAGTCGCAGTTAACTCAAAAGCATTAAAAATCGATAATCTGTTGGATTTTGTATTACTGCACATAGCTATGCAAAAGTTTGATACGGAAACTATACGTGCATTTCAAATGTACTCCCGTGATAAGAAAGTAAACACGCTCGACGACTTTATAGAATTTATTAAAAGTCAAAGTCGAATCTACGGGAGCACTGCGCCTGCAGCTGCTGACAGTAATTATACCGCGAAATCTAGTTCGAAACCCCGCGCTAAGAATTATAATAATAACGCCCCGCCAAATCCACAGTCATATGTAACATGCTCGTCTTCTGATAAATGCTCCCTATGTAATTACGCCGTTCATGATCATTATTATAAATGTACCGCATTTGATAAACTATCGCCTATTGAGCGATTTAAGTTTATTAAAAATAATACCGCATGTGTAAATTGCCTAAGTCGTACTCACAAAGCTGTTAATTGTACTTCTAAATTGAAATGCCGCACTTGTAGTCAGCGACACCATTCGATGCTACATTTTGATAATAAGCCGCGCCCGCGATTCGAACCCGCTACTCCGAAGGCTGTGGCGCGTACGAGCGCTACGCCACGGGCGCCCGTCCCCGCCGCCACGCACGCGCCTGCCCCGTGTCAAGCGCCTGCGCTGATAACGCAACGCAGTGATTTATCGCTATGCACGACATCCATTGCCGCTTCAACTCGTCCGCGTAATAATTTACCCATTGATATGCAGCAATGGTTAGATAACTGTTCTACTATATTGCTCGCTACAGCTCAAGTGGTAGTGTACGATGCTTATAACCGGCCGCTAACAATTCGTTGTTTGTTGGATAGTGCATCGCAGAGTAATTTCATAACTTACGAATGTTGTGAGCGCATTGGGTTAATAAATAATATAAGGCCGTCACATACGGTAGTTAGGGGTATTGGGGGTTCCGTAAAACTGGTTAAGGGTTCAGTTAACTTTAAAATACACTCGAGATTTAATACGAATATTAATTTCGATCTTACGTCGCTCGTGATTGATCGTATAAGCGACACGCTGCCCTCCGTGCCCATCGATGCGGGTGCGTTCGCGCATCTCGAGTCACTTCCGCTCGCTGATAAGGATTACGCAATTCCAGGACCGGTCGACTGCCTAGTCGGGGCGTCAACTTTCGCGCATTTAATGCTACCTGGAGTAGTCCATAGTCAATATACTAATGTACCGCCTGCGATTCAAACTGTTTTGGGTTTCGTGATTATGGGCTCCGCGCCTACGTCACAAGTCGTTCACAGTAATGTTTCAACTTGTTGTTCCGTTGTTCATGAACCTATGGACACGCTCTTCAAACGCTTTTGGGAGCTTGAAGAGATAACCACCGCGCCGCCCGCTCAATGTCCCGATGATATTGAGTGTGAAGAATTGTTCCGCGCTACCACCGTTCGTGATGACAGTGGTAGGTACGTCGTCGCCTTACCGTTTCGTGATGACGCATGTTTGTTAGGCGATTCTTATGCCGTCGCGCTTAGACGCCTCAAGTGTTTAGAGCGTAAGTTAGATGCTTCGCTCAAAATCCGCGCCGCGTATAATGATGTTATACGCGATTATATAAATAAAGGCTACCTAAGTCCTATCGATATAAATAATGATGACGTCACTCGACCTTCATATACAATCCCGCATCATGGAGTAGTGAGGGAAGGTAAAACTTCTACTCGTCTTCGCTGCGTACTAGATGCGAGTTGTAAAACTATGCCGTCTGGTCCCAGCCTAAATGAACTTCTCCATTCAGGTTCTAACTTACAAGGCGACTTGTTTAGCATCCTGATAAATTTCCGCTTATTTGAGGTAACACTTTCCGCCGACTGCCGTCAAATGTTCCTTCAAATAGTAGTACGCGAACCTGACCGCAGGTTTCAACGGATTTTATACCGATTTAGTACTGATGATCCAGTTGCTGTTTATCAGTTTAACCGCGTATGTTTTGGACTGAAGTCCAGTCCTTTTCACGCATTACGTGTTGTGCGTCAACTCGTCCTTGATGAAGGAGATAAATTCCCCGCCGCGAAAGATGCCATTGTTTCATCCCTGTATATGGATGACATTGTTTTATCTGTCATGACGACGACGCAAGCTATCACATTGAGCCATGAACTTATCCAACTTTTCAAATTGGGTCAATTTGACCTCGTCAAGTGGACAAGCAATTCTGATGCTGTACTAGCCCACATACCAGATACGCATAAAGAACCTCGTGACAAAGAGTTTGAGGAGTCGGTTCCGCATAAAATCTTAGGTCTATTCTGGGATAGATCTGGTGATTTTTTCCGCTTTGTGGTCGCCGCACCAGACGACAAGTGCACTAAACGCACGATGTTGTCCGCGATTGCACGTCTGTGGGACATAATGGGTTTTGCAGCTCCCGTCATTTTGTACGCCAAGCTTCTTATCAAAGAGCTTTGGTTGTCAAAGTGTGACTGGGATGCCGAGCCTCCTCGTCATATTGTCAACTGCTGGGTGCAGTTTTGTGCTGAGCTTCCCGCGCTCAATCAACTGCGCATCCCACGACATCTGGGTATTGTGCAGAATTGTGATGTCAACATTATCGGCTTTGCTGACGCGAGTGAGCGAGCCTACGGCGCCGTTGTATACATGCAAATCCGCGTAGGTTCCGAGTATACTGTACAACTCGTATGCGCGAAGTCTAAAGTGTCACCAGTAAAAGTAGTTTCTGTTGCACGATTGGAACTCTGCGCTGCAGTATTGTTGTCACAGTTGCTTCGCAAGGTTATAGACATTATTAAACCGCGCTATCCCGTCAGGGATGTCTTTGCCTTCAGCGATTCCAAAGTCGTTCTTTGTTGGATAAAAGCGTCTCCGCATCGTTGGCAGACCTTTGTCGCTAATCGAGTTGTAAAACTGACAGATAATATTCCCGCGAGTCAATTCTTTCATGTTTCTGGCTCTAATAATCCCGCGGACTGCTTGTCACGTGGTCTCACCCCGGACAAGTTAGTTCACCATCCGTTATGGTATACTGGACCTTCCTGGATCACTCGCGATCCAAGTGAATGGCCTATAATTAAAATAGATAATATTGACTACGCAGATGTACCTGAACAACGGACTCAGGTGCATGTTCTCACGACTAGTCCTGAGGAGTCCCCGCTTTACGCGCTCGCGCAACGACACTCGTCGTATTCTAAACTGTTACGCGCCATTGTTTACGTTTACCGCTTTATGAAAAAATTACCTCGTGGTAATTTTGTATCCGCTGCAGATTTAGATTTTGCAGAAATTGAATTAATTCGCACGTTGCAAAATATTTATTTCTCGCACGATAAATCGAATCTTTTAAAAAATGAACCTTGTTCCCCCGCTTTAAATAAACTGCGTCCGTTTATTGACAATAATGGTCTTATACGTGTTGGAGGTCGCTTGTCGAATTCCGCCGAGGAATATACGCATAAGCATCCATGCCTTCTGCCGCGTCATGACCAAGTAGTTGACTTGATAGTTGACTACTATCACCGCAAGCACCTACATGCTGGACCAGAGCTTCTGATGTCTCTATTAAGACAAAGATTTTGGATCCTAGCTGCAAGGCGCATTATACGTAACCGCATTCATAAATGTAACGTTTGTTTCCGATCGAAACCTACTCCGTTATTCCCGCTTATGGCTGACTTACCAAGTCACCGCGTCAATCAGGTAGATAAAGCTTTTACCCACGTAGGGTGCGATTATGCTGGGCCATTGTTGTACACACCCGCTCGTGGCCGGGGGGTGAAGAGCCGTAAAGCTTGGCTATGCATCTTCACGTGTCTTACAACCCGCGCCACTCACATTGAGATAGCCACAGATCTGAGTACGGTCAGCTTCCTCAATGCGTTTAAACGCTTCCTGTCACGACGAGGCCCTATAAAATGTATGTACTCTGATAACGGCACTTGTTTCGTTGGAGCACGTTCATATCTCCACGACCTCTATAAATTTTTGGACGAACTACGGCCTCACCTAGAGCATGAATTTTCCGAGAATCGTGTAGATTGGAAGTTCATTCCTCCTGTCTCACCACACTGGGGTGGTTGTTGGGAGAGTATGGTCAAGATTATTAAAACCATACTTTTTAAGGTTATAGGTCAACAAATCGTTTCGTACGAGGAGCTTCTTACTGTTCTCACACAGATAGAAGCGCTAATAAATTCGCGCCCGCTTGTCGCTATGAGTAGTGACCCCGCAGAGCCCTCTGCTCTTACGCCTGCACATTTTTTGCAAACTATGCCGCTTTCTTCAATTCCCGCGCCCGAGGTTAGGTCTATAGACTTGCTTCAAAGACATAGCCTGCTTGATGGAATGGTACAGTCCTTCTGGAAGCGCTGGCGCGCTGAATATTTGCACCAGCTGCAATCGCGAGCTAAGTGGAATGTTCCTTCGGTTCCCATACAAGAGGGAACGGTTGTCATTGTCAAAGCTGACAATGCTCCCCCCTTTGCTTGGCCTTTGGGCATTGTGAAAGAGTTCTTTCCGTCTAAGGATGGAACTACTCGAGTTTGCGCGATAAAAACTTCAAAGGGAAGCTACCTTCGCCCGGTAGTTAAGTTATGTCCCTTACCTAATCAATAATTTCTTAGCATAATACACATAGAGTTACTTTATAATTTAAGTTAATTTAAATATAGTACCGCATATTATAATTATATTAAACCGCATAATATTAAGTACCGCACACACATATTTACCCGCGAAATATTTTACCGCTCATATTTAACCGCATACTATTTTATAATTTTTATACTCTACACCGCACCGCATACTATTCAATATAGTAACATACGATATTCATATACGCATTTATGGTTTCTTAAAGGCAACCCTTTAAGGCCGGGGGTATGTTAGCGCCGCATATGTTTCTCATTATAATTATATTGATATGGTATCATTAGCTTGATGAGTATTGCGTCCCTTTCACTCCCTCCAAATTCGCCAACCACGCGCGACACCTAGCGGATGCGCTCGGTGTCTGTTGTCACCCTTCAACCGTCGCAAGGGAAGCATCTACGCGCACAATATTATGCGCACGCGCCCCGTTTTGAAGTGATATACCGCAGTGCTACTTGTACGTGTTAAAATTACCTATAAAACGATTGATCAGTGTTGGTGCACCAAAATATAGACAAATCTGGACAGTGGTTAGCAATCGGACATAGCAAATGGACCTTCCAGGAGTATGTGGAGTGAAGGTGCGTGGAGTTCCTCTATCCTAGTCCTAAGCATTTGCTCGTCGTAGTTGTGATATCATTTGTTGTAACCAGTCGCCTAACGATACAAAATACAGTCCACTCTCTTATAAAATTAACGCCATAAAGCCTTAGGGCACATAACGCATCCTTGGTATCCCAAATCTAATTTGGGCCATATCAATATTTATTAATTACAATAATGACAATATGTTTTATTTGTCCTATCCCAGTCTACTAACTCCTTGGACTATGCTCCAGATAAAATGTTGCATGGCAAGATTATAAACATTAAAGTTAGCAGTACAATAAATTTTAATTTAAAAATGTTTAAGTTTAACTTACATAAAATTGTGATGATAAATATATAGGTACAAAAATATAATATAGACCACGAAATTAATTGCTAAAATAGATATTTGCTCATTAAATTCCTATATCACATGGTTTTATATAAATTCAAATCAGGTGAAATTATTCACCTGATTTAAATTTGATTTCTGAGTTTAAAGATTAATCTGGTAATTTTATTTCCATTATTTTGTTTGGAGCTAACACGTATATTGTATTGTAGCTTGCAATCCGAAATTTTGGTTTATTTTTGAGATCGTTGGTTTTATTTACTTATTATGACTGGAAACGATCTGTGATAATTTATACATATAGGTAGTTGTGATTAGTTAAGTAACACTGTTCAAACCTTACAAGAGCAACTTGCATTGCACCAACAAAGTTTGGGCCTATATCTATAATCAGAACTTTACTTCTGAGAATAATCTTGAGATTCCTAACTGAATTAATAAATTATTTTTTTTCACAAATCGATCTCGCTCCATGTGATCTTGAAATGAATAAATATCAACTCTATTAGCGTCTCAAACCACCTTGTTCATAGTTTATCAATTAGGTCGGCATCTTAAGATAGCTCTCAGAATTTAATAATGCCCAGTTATTTTAACATAAAAACATTAATTTCAAATGGATTAAAATTACTAGGTGGGAATGAGGTATTTATAACTAATAATCTCAAAATTGAATAAGATCTTCACTGGAGTCGTTATTTTTACTATCATCACCCGTTTCTGCATCATAGAATTCTAAATATTTAGGTGAAGCCTTCCTTCTAGGCGGTACAGGCGCTTCGTCTAGAATGCTCGTTGTACCTAGGAACTTACCTTGTGCATTGAGTTGTTTGACGTCATCGGCGCGCCGCACGCCGGGAGACAGTTTCTTCCTCACCGGAGGGCTTGGAGCCGCGCGTGAGTACGCGGGCCGATTATCAAAAATTGAATTATTAACTATACAAGCATCATCGTGAAACAGCGCCGAAGTCTTACTTCTCCCTAGAGCGAACACGTGACTCGAACTTTCTTTAACTACACTGCTGGTTGATGCATTTTCCGTATAAAAGGTGGTCTTTTTAGAAAACTCAGTACGAAGATGTTTGTGAGCTTGGACGTCTGATTTACTCCGCTCTAGTGTGAATGCGTGTGTATGGAGGTGGCAGCTGAACGAGCTTGTGTTCACTGTACAGGCTGGAGTGGTAGAGAAAGGTATGGATGGAGCCCACAAGCAAGCACCTTCGTTCCTCGGCACTAGCAGTAGTGGATCCTGAAAAGTAATAAAATTAATCAGTTACGTGCTGACGCTTGCGAAAGCCGGCTTTCGTTAGATACTGGCTCCCAGAAAAAGGTCATCGAATATGTATCAGTGAATTATTTATTTGTGAAAAACTTAGCCTAATACACTGTGAACGTGAATGTATTTAGTATTATACAAATATTACAAACTTAAAGAACATCTACTTCATAATGATACTTATAGGTACTATTATTTACTGTGTTAAATATATGTACTTTTTTGTTACAATATTTAAATTAGTGCAGTATTCATTTACATTCAGTAACTTATATTATGAAATAAAAATAGTGCGAAATGCGACCTGTCGAAGGGTAAAGCCGGACATAACTTAAACTTTATATTTGAGAGTATCAAGTGACAACATTCTACTATGGGCGACTGTGTCGCTTAGCATCAGGTGAACGACTTGCACGTCACATCATCTCATGCTGAAACGGAGACGTTTAGCGATCACTCGGTCAATAAATAGTAACCTGTCGAACACGGGTTCTATAGATATCGCCAGGAGGGCTTAGTCAGTCAGTACAGTTCAAATGCCGCTGGTTGCTAAATTTTTTGAAGTAAAACTTCTTTACGCATGCTTGTGTTTGGGGTAAGCTGATGGGGCGAACGGAAGTTGAGACGGAGATATACTTATACTTATATCTCTCTACGTGAACATAGAACTTTAGAAAGAAAAAGTTCGTATATTAATGTAGAGTAAAGAGAGATGGAGCTAAAGAAGTTTTACTTCAGACATGTGGTGTAAAGCACACTGGCTTTTTTATAATATACCTTATTATTATACGCTTAAAATATGTTATGATATCTTTATTTTACCTTCCCAGTTATACTGTAAATCTTTGATTGGAGCGTATGGAGCCTACTCCTAAGATATTCATAGGAGCACCCTCTTAATTTTATTACCCACTGAGCAACATTTTCTTCAGCTCGCGCTGCAAACACGTGCCGCTTTTCATGTTCGTCACTATAATTTTAAAGAAGTTTTTTTAATTAAAAAGATCCAATATGTAATAGGTAATAAATATTCCCTAATCCTTTAATCCGTTAAGGTATAGGAAACGCGGCGCCAATGATGAATGAACAAAATGATAACACCAAAACCGGGATATAGGGATATTGTTAGAATTATTGGAATGAGAGTTTTTGAGAGATGAGAGAATTATTCAAAATTCTTTTTTCTTTTATTGTAGTTTAGTTTTTTTTATATTGTAAGTAAATAACCATCAATCCTGTAACCATGATAATGTAGTAGTAGTAGACAGAAGACTATGATATGATAGTACAAGCAAGATAAGGGTAATTAATACTTACTCTTACCTTACTACTACCATTTATTTATTTTTTACCATTTACTGTGATAATATATCCAAAACACATTAATGGATTATGAAATAGTTGGCATTAAACTGTGAGGGCAGCAAGTTTTATTTATTTATTTTTTTATACTTTCATGATTTTATGTGTCATATTAATAAGTATATTATAAAATTCTTAATAATTAGTCCCATAATAATTATGAAATAGCAGATATTAAAGTATGATTGTATCAAGGGCTATTCTTACTTTTACTTTGCAGATTGTAAAACATAATCTGTTAAACATGCCCTATGCACCCCACCTGGGTCCTGGACTTAGGACTGGATGTATAAGTAAAAAAATTAAACTGATAATTTATGTTCCCATAACCTATATTTCTATGTATAAATTTAATATTAGGTCTTTACCTATGAAATTGCCGTTTTGTTTGAAAAAAGTTAAAGTATTTTTTTTCGAACTTATTTATTTCTTTTATTCAAAGTAATCACCCCTGCAATCAATGCATCTTTGCCAACGCTGTGGCAGTTTATGGATGCCCTTCTTGAAAAAATCAGCAGGACGGGAGACAACAAACTCTTCAAAGGCGTTTGGTACTGCCTCTCGGGAATTGAATTTTTTTCCCGCTAAAAAGTTGTCCAAATTTTGGAAAAAGTAATAGTCGGTAGGCGCAAGATCTGGTGAGTATGGCGGATGAGGGAGAGCTTCCAAACCCAACTCATGCAGCTTAGAGACGGTCTGTTGTGCAGTATGGGATTGCGCGTTGTCGTGAAGTAGCAGTGGAGACGACCGATTGACCAAAGCTGGTTGCAGACGTGCGAGTTTCGCCATCATTGTGGTCAGTTCTTCAATGTACATATCTGCAGTAATGCTCTCGCCGTTTTGTAAAAGCTATGATGAATCACACCAGCACTAGACCACCAAACTGTGACCATCACCTTTCTAGGGGTCATTTTTCGTTTTGCACATTGCTTTGGTACCGAACCAGGATCTAACCAACTTGCTGAGCGCTTTCGATTGTCAAAAAGAATACATTTTTCGTCGCACGTTACAATTCGGTTCAAAATTCCTTCATTTCTGTGCTTGTTAAGCAGCGCAAGGCAAGTCTCGACGCGTACGTTGCGCTGGCGATCGTTAAGTTCGTGGGGCACCCATCTATCAAGCTTTTTTATCTTGCCAATCTGTCGCAAATGGACCAATATTGTTTTGATGCTAACATCAAAAGCTGCTGCCAGCTCAGCTGTAGATTGAGATTCATCAGCTTCCACAATCGCCTTTAATTCATCATTGTTGACCAAAGTTTCCGGACGACCACAAAGTTCATTTTTCAAGTCAAAATTCCCAGAACGGAACCGAGCAAACCAATAACGGGTTGTACGTTCGTTTGTACAGTTCTCTCCGTAAACGTCGTTGATGTTACGTGTCGTTTGTGCCGCGTTGGTGCCACGACAGAACTCATATTCCATAATTACACGAAATTTCAAAGTATCCATTATGAGGAAAAATGTTGAAATGTAATAAAAATACAACGCTAATCAATAAACAAAAGACTTATATTGTAAATAGAATGTCATATTTTTAAAACAAAATTAACTTGAATTTAGAATTCATAGCCAATCAAAACTTTTTTTTGTTTGAAAAAGTCTGTACTGCAATACGGCAATTTCATAGGTAAAGACCTATTATTAATATATATAAATTTATGTTGTCCTTTTTGTAAGATATTATTGACTACATTCAATACAATGTTTTGTTAAATACCATAGTTTCTTGTTTAATTGTTATTGTTACTTACTAGGAAAATGTATCTGTTTAACATTTTGACAACTATGTTGATTATCAGTCAACAATTAAGCAAGTCAAAATATTTATTTTCTGCTTTAGATTATAAAATGTCTTATTGTATTATATATTATTGCAAAAATAAAAATATCTCAACTTTTATGTTTGATCATGATCAAGTGACACTACTTGTAACAACATTCCTACAAAGTATGTAAGTACCTGTCAATGTTTATTATGTCATACTTACATGAATGATATGGAGAATGAAAATGGTATGCTTTGACCATGTTCCATCTGTATTGAGGAGTTTTCCATGACAAACACCCCATTGGGATTTTTAGAATCAAACTTTCCCGTTTCAGTAATCTTGAAATAGAACAGGTAGTTGTTTATCAAACGAAACCATCTTTCTTTGAAAACTGTAAGGAAAAGATTAATAACAATAATAACATCCAATAATTACATATCACATGGATTCATAACATTTATAATAAAGATCTGCCAAGGTGTGACATGGTCTATATTGCTCTGTTTCCACATAGAAGAAACCCAGGGTTGTTCCAAGTCAAAAGTAAATAAGCTATTTACTATACAAGCATGCTACACTTTCAACCATAGCATCACTTCTCATCATTTGAGATTTTGCTCAAAGGTCAGCCTAGAACATCATAATATAAAAACCTACAATGCCTATCCTATTCCCACAAAAGACAATAAAAGTACTTATGCTTTTTCTGTGCTAATAGTATTGTTGCATATAATAATCAAACTTGCACCCTCTGAGGTATAAACCAACTTGCTCAACCATAGATGCTGATAGAGAAATATAGAGAACAAATACATATAGTTTCATATTATTAAATAAAACATCAATACTTAACCATATACATAATTAAATAAGCAAAGCATATATTTATTTTTCCATAATTAGAATCGAATCATTTATTTCTAACGTTCCAACACAACGTTGAGTCACACACACACACACACACACACACCCATAAGGTAAGGGGACAATCTATAAATAGCTGGAATCAAATTATTAGCATTATGTTCTGTATAATACTGACCTGCCGGATTGCGGTAACTACCATTATATACCTTTTTATAGTTTAATCTTCCTTCTATCACACAAGGTTGGTCGCTCAATTGAGCAAGTTCTCGAATATTGCATTTCATTTGGCTGGTGTAGGCTTACTGTATATTTACACCTTTTATTTAAAGTACCACAACCATAAATAAGCACAGGGAAGTGTTCTTTTACTAATACATTTCACTAAACGCCTTTAATGTAAAATTGTAAACAATAAATTACATTTCAATCAAGACTTATTTTTTCGTTGTACGAGATGAGAAAACAGATAATCAAGAGATAATACTAGTACTAGACAACCGTTAGTGTATCGTCCGTGTACTAGTCTATGGCCCGTATTACAAAACTACCCTTATACGTGAATCTCTGCTCAAGACGAGATTCCATTCACATAGTTATCAAATAGTACGTAGAATGAAATTTCTCATCAATTGACGACTAAGTGACTTCACTTAATACGAGCCTATGCGTGCATCAAGGAAGTTCTATAGTGGAAGTTCTACCAGCTGGAACAAACTTTTAAGGCCGTATAACAGAACTTCGTTCAGTCATGAATCTCTGCTCAAGACAAGATTTAATTTCATTCACCAAATGCTCAATTATTATTAGAGAATGAAGTCTTGGCTTCAGCATCGATCGACGAGTCGACGACAAAGCATTAGTATCATTCCTCCATTATGACATGACTTAAGAGTTAAGACACAGAGTAAGGGGAGATATTGCGTATCTCCATGGGCCTAGTATCAAAATACTAGAGTAACTATATTCTTTGCATCTGTGGTTCGTACAGAAAGCATGCAAAAAAAACGTAGTGGTTAACTGGTTATTATATGCTCTTTGTAAAACGTAGTGGTTATATGCTCTTTGGCTCTTTGGCAAAAGCTGAAAAGCATGCGGATGTGTGGAATTTGGTGAGGTTGTTGGACTGGAAATTATCATTATAAAACGTACATAAATCGTAAAACTAATCACAATAATAGTGTTCGTTTGTTGGAAGTTTAAAATGAGATTTTTACATTTATTTAGTTAGTAACAGCTTGTGAAGCAATCCCGCTAACAGCCATGGACCTATTCGTAATCAACAGGTATTTATTTATATATCTCCATGCTTTCATACGATGTCATCTAAATAGTTAAATACCTATAGTACTTAATATTGAGAGTCCGTATTGGATCTAAAAGAATCAAAATAAACGTAATAGAAAAATATATTTAGATATTTTATTATAACAATCATTAGCTAAAAATCGTCAATTGATACTATCATTGATAGTCTATCAATAATGTTTTTGAAATGAAACTCGATTACAACCATTAGGTCTGTATTATAGAACGATGCTCAGTCATCGATCGGTGCTCAAGCAACGATTTCATTCACTAATTGATCACTTTATGAATGAAATCTCTGCTTGATCACCAATCAATGACTGAGCATCGTTCTGTAATACGGACCTTAGAAACAGATCTTTGTATGAATTTGAGAGTTTCAATACATAGCTTATGTGCTTAGTTACTACGGAAACTTGCTCAGTCATCGATCGGTGCTCAAGCAAAGATTTCATTCACTAATTGATCACTTTATGAATGAAATCTCTGCTTGATCACCAATCAATGACTGAGCATCGTTCTGTAATACGGACCTTAGAAACAGATCTTTGTATGAATTTGAGAGTTTCAATACATAGCTTATGTGCTTAGTTACTACGGAAACTATCAAACTAGAGATGAAATGTCACCCAAACGTTGCATTGTTGCATGTTTGTTTTTTGTTTTGGCTCCACACTTTTGTGTATTTAGCCAGTGTCAAGTAATTGATATTTTTTCATGTTTATTATTATTATATAATGTGTCAAGTCACAGTCCAAGTCATCAAGTCAAGTCATAGTCTAGTCTAGTCAAGTCTAGTCAAGTCATACTCCTGGTAAAGTGGTGGCAACTTTACCAGAAGCTTCTATGGAGTTTTGGAAACAACACAAAAAGAAACGTTTCACCATCATTATACCACTTTTCCACACTCATGCTTGTGATTCAGCACTTAACCAATAAAATGCCACCAATTTTATCCACTAACACTGAAAATAACACAAGTTTTGGAAAATAATACAATGAGGAGACGCAATCTTTTTCGCTTTGCTGCCAAAACTTCCTTGTTGCATGTTGCATTACAATCAAAATTCCGTGCTCACGGAATTATGCTTTGTGCTCACATACACAGAGAATTGTAATCACTATCAATTTCATTAACAGGTATAGAGAAAGTCATGATGATGAAAATATAACTGATCAAGAGACCAAACACTTAAAAAAACTTAAACAACATATAGAAGAAAAGAAAAAAGCTTATACAAAAAACACAAAATCTGATGTTATTACAATAAAAGAGCATGAAAAAGAGTATCCCTTAAAAAATGAAGTTGAAGATGTAATTGAAGTCAAACTTAAAGAAGCAGTTGATGAGCCTCTAGTTAAGAAACCAACAAGAGAGAGAGCGGAAAAACCCTCACATGAATTCAAAGTTTTAGGCATCAATGATTTTGAAAGGAAAACCAAGGTTTTTAACATAACTATAGAAATAATGGTGTTGATTCTGTGTCGCATACTCTAAAGCTAAACAAAATTAACATATTTCCATCTTTTTCATTTCCCCTTTATCAGAAGAGTACCGCCATACTTTAAGTTTACTTTAGTTTTAGAGAATACGACACAGAATCGACACCAATGTACCTTCATAAATACCATAACTAAATTGAAGGGGTAAGAACAAAAAGGGTTTAACTGATTTTTTTCACAAAATAAATTATGGGTATCGTTGGATTCAGCGTGAAATTATCTACAATACTACATTCTAAAATTACCGAAAAGAGGCTTAAATCTCGAGATTTTAAGTCTAATAACGGTTTATCTGTCACAGGAATACAGTTCGCTTAGCATAAAAACATTATATTATTTATTTTATTATATTATATTTTTACAGTAATTGTATGAATTAGTACTATATTTAGTATTTTAAAATAGAATTAAAACATTTTCAAGCAACTGAAACTTACATAAACCTTTTCTATTACCTTATAAGCACTCTACATTAAAATGATGCTGTTAAGTTTAAAGTCATTTTTCTCGAATCTATCAATTTCACTGTTAAACCCTTTTTATTCTCAACCCTTCAATTGTTTTTTTAGCTTGCATATAATGCTTATTATTATAAACCTTAGAAACACATTCCAGCAGTGATCCTTTTGATGCTACTAAATACATACTATACCTACTACAAAACTCATTCATTCATTTCATACCATCTATTAGTCCTTTTTCCAAATGCCTACCTAAATCATTAGACACTAGTGAACTTACTACTTACTGTACTTTGAACATGAATATGGCAATACTATAAAAATTATACTACATATCTACCTACATTTAGATGTATGCCATGGTTAGCCATGACCCTACCAATGAAACATGCACATCAAACATATTTTGCTGTTTTTTTTAAATTCTGAATGTTGCTAGGTACTTTCCACCTACATGTACTTGCCAGCCCCATTGGTTACACAATAATAATTACAAACCCTTAATCACAGCATAGCATAGGCACAAAATATTGCATTTAAAAGTAGAAGTTTCGATTAGCATTCACAATGTCGTACAATCTATTATGTACTGCTGCTTGCTTCCTGGATCCATTGGCTCCCAGAACGTCGGTCCACCTAGTGAAGAGCTGATCTAACGCTGCGTCTTCCAGTTTGTGGTTGTGACTCTAGAACCTTTTTTCTCCATTTGTTGTCAGTTCCGCATTCCCCATACTACTTAAACACATATTACATTATACTTACTAATCAATCCTGTTTCAGGTGTCCAGAGTGCTTCCATACTGGTTGTCACATCCTTACAGTGTATCAACAGATTTACAGAACCTGAACTGTCATGTTGAAACTCAAAACTGGTTGCATAGCTTATTGAAGTCTACATTATTAAGTGAAGGGGTTACACATTTATTCCCAGTGCAGAAGCAAGTTATACCTTTCATTCTGCAAGAACACAACATGTCATTTCCTTTCCAGCCACATGACATTTGCGTTTCTGCACCCACTGGAAGTGGAAAGACATTGTCATTTGTTTTACCAATAGTACAGGTATAATAAATTATTATGTGATTGCTACTTACTAATATGCGAAATTTATTCATGCGAAAGTTTGTGTGTGTATGCGTGGGTGCGTGCGTGCGTAAGTGCGCGCCTATGTGCCGCGGGTGAAACCGCGGGGCGCAACTAGTATTATATCATAAATCCTGTACAAAAAATGGATAACAAAGTAATTTTAGTAAAGTCTTATCTAACAAAGAAACCCCCACGTGTAGCTGTAAAGCTTGCTCCGAAGCTCGTTGCGCGAATTTGGATTTACCTACTAGTTAAGGCCAACGGTAAAAAACCACGTCTCAGTGCCATTAGCGATATCTGGCAACACCAACAAACCACTAGTTGAAATGCATACCTTCCTGAAAACTCGAATGCTGTTCAACCGAGTTGAAATATTTCTTCGTGCGACCCTTATTGAAGTTAGACCTACCTAATTGGACAGTCTGTACTAAGTAGACATAATCGTCGCCAACTTCGAGACTATCTACTCTCGACAACACCTATCGTTCCCAACAATTTTAAGGCATAGACGCCACTAGACGCGATTTTTGTTTTGTCCATGTTCATCCAACTAACCTGCACCCCTACCGCGTAACTGTTCTGGGAATCAGATTCGCCTGCCATCCTGCACGCGCCAATTATCAGGTCCACGAGTGCGAGCAAGAGAGAATACGATTACCATCTCCACCAGACTTAGCGGTAAGACCCCTGTTAGGAGTTGGGAGACTAGAGGTCATTGAGCATGGGTACTGACATCCTCAAACGACTCCGCGGTTATGACTAATTCATTTCATTAATTGACAGCCTCTGTGGTGTGGTGGTTAAGCAGGTTGGCTCATAACCAGGAGGTGGCGCTTTCGATTCCCGCGGCAGGACAAGTATTTGTGCACAAAAAAAGCGCATAAGCTTGTTCTGTGTCAGGGTGTTGTGGGACCATGGTCCTCATAGTTCCTGGGTCCCTAGACAGGGAATCCTAGTTAAGGTCCAGGATCTATGTATGTGATCGTTGGATGTTATTTTATTTTTAATATTTATTTTATGACATAAATAATTTAAAATGACTTATGTCCTTTTCAGATTCTTATGAAAGAAATAGGATGTGAAGTCAAGGCTTTGGTAGTTTTACCAGTGCAGGAGCTAGCAGCACAAGTTGCGAAGGTTTTTAAGAGATATTGCAGCAAGACCAATCTTAGAGTATCTCTGCTAGGCGGTTCCATTCCCTTGCATCAGGAACAACAAAATATTGTTAGATACAGTATGTAATGAAAATCTAGTATTTTGGTGGCTGATCATACAATTTTGGTTGTATATATAAAATGAAATAGCGACATTTCACGAAATGCATAAGCATATCATATCTCTATGATTTCGTGATTGCCCACATTAACTTGCATATCACATAAATTAAAGTTTATTATGCTAACTGTACTAAAGTTAGACATCTCCTAAGTTCGAACTTTTTATCTCTTCGACATACTGCAATGCGTGTGGGTATGTCAGAGGAATAAGTTTGAATTTAGGTGCTGTCATACTTTAGTACAGCTGGGCATTAATGTCAAATATTCTGCCATTTCAGCTGAATCATTAGGATGGATTAGCGAAGTGGATATCATAGTATGCACCGCTGGAAGACTGGTTGAACATTTACAAAACACTGAAGGATTCTCTTTAACCCATCTGAAATTCTTAGTCATAGATGAAGCAGACAGAATAATGGATCATATACAAAATGATTGGCTCTACCATGTTGACAGAAATATAAAATTAGGAAATGAACTGATGGCAGGTCGAGTTTCTAATTTAAATTGGCAAACTCTTAATGAACAGAGGATGCCTCCTCATAAGCTGCTGTTTTCTGCAACTCTATCTCAGGATCCCGAAAAGTTGGAACAGTGGGGACTATTTCAACCCAAACTCTTCTCAGCAGCACCAGTAACAGATTTTGGAGATGAAGATCAAATTAGGTTATATGCAACACCTGCAGAATTAAAGGAAAACTATGTCAGTTGTGATGCTGAGAACAAGCCACTTGTATTATTTCACTTTTTGGTTGATCAAAAATGGGATAAAGTTTTATGCTTTACCAATGCTGCTGAATCAGCTCATAGGCTTGCAGTATTGCTAAATACTTGGGGAGGAGATAGACTAAAGGCTGCAGAGCTATCTGCGGCATTAGATGGACCAACCAGAGAGAGTGTACTAAAAAAATTTACCCAGTCTGAAATTAATGTGTGAGTTATTTATGCAAGATATACAGGATGTAAATTCATAAGAGGATCAATGGAAGTGGTGGTTGTGGAAAAAATCGGACAACATACATGGAGTTAAATCGGTAGGTACTGCGGTCCCCTACCATCAGACTTCCGTTGATCCAGTTATCAATTTAGATCATTATGTAAATATGTATACCCACTGGCAGTAGGTATGTCAATCACTATGTCGCTATTCATGTTACAACCAATTCTTTTTTTTATTTCAGTTTGATTGGAACTGATGCTTTAGCAAGAGGCATTGACATACCAGATTGTAATTATGTTGTTTCATATGATCCGCCAAGAAACATCAAGACTTATATTCATAGAGTTGGCCGTACAGGCAGGGCTGGCAGAACAGGCCAAGCTATAACAATTTTGCTTCATAATCAAATTAATCCTTTCAAGGTATTTTATAAATTATGTTATTAATTCCGTAGTAGTGCATGCATATTACAGTAGCAAGTAGCTCTGAGTCACCGCACAGTGTGCTGCTTGGTGGTTTGGGCCTGTGCTGAGTGTTGATCAAACAGTCTAGTACCATGATCCCAGAGGTACTAAAAAATTTGGTTTGAAAGTCTGAAGTCTTCGAGATCACAGTCGCCGCAGATTTCTGCGTCGGCGTCGCCCGCCCCCTACCATACAAAAGTCGTAGTACGATTTTATGTCGCTAGATGGAGTATTTTCATTACTGATTTAGTTTTGATTAAGATGGAGGAAGTGAAAAAGAAACCTGAGCCAGGTCATTCTCATAAGAGTCAGTTATGTTACTACTATATTATTATATTTATAATTAATATTACTATATTATTACTAAGTATGTAGGTACTGTATATGATTTATCCATGAATCACGATGATGATGATGTTCTTATATTTATTACTTTTAAACTTATTCAACAGAAACATTAATATGTACAGGCGCTATATAAATAAAAAGTCAAAACTAATTAAAAATTAAAACTAATTAATTCATTATATTTATTCTACTTTTAGGATATCATAAAATCCGGTGGGAAAGCGGAAGTTCCAGCAATTACCATTCAATCCGAAGTTTTAAGCCAACTCTCAGAAAGTTATACACACGCAATTCATGAGACAAGGAAGGTTATTCATACAGAAATAAATGCGAAAGTTCAGAAATCCGTTCAATTGAAGCGAAGGTTCAAGCCAAAGCGGCAAATACAGAAGTAATAAATGAAACGGAAAACTTATTATTAGTATTATTACCTTACTACTATTATTATGATATAGAAATCGACAAAAGCACTTATGGAAGTCTTTAGTAATAATTATCATGTACTTACACTATATTTAATAATACCTAATAATAATACATCTATATATAATACACTTAGGTGGTAGGACTTTTCTGCAAAGTTCGTCTAGTTAGGTACCACTGCTTTGCCAATAATTCTGCCGCTAAGCAGTAGTTTAATTACTGGGCATATGAGGCTTTATGACTTACAGAAGGATGCTCAGTCATCGATCTCTGCTTGAGCACCGATCGATGACTGAGCATCGTTCTGGAATACGGACCTAAGTTATTAAATAATGCAAATATTTTTTTATTATAACCCAGGGTTGACTTCCGGTGATGGAACTCCTCAACAGTGAATAGAATAGACATGTTTTTTTTTTTGCATCTGCATTTAATTGTGATAGCCCGCTTTAAACTTCGTCGTGGCGTGGCTGCTAGATCAAGTTTGTCTTCAAATTTTTTTAAAATTAAAATAAATTTTGCGTTAAAAAGGGTAAAATAAATTATAAAAAAAAATCTTGTAGGTAGTATCTATCTACTTCCTTCCTATTAGACTTGGCTGGCACTGACTTCAAATAGATGAGTGGGTAGCGCTTATAATAACTATATTAATTTATGTTTTGCTAGTGCGTACCTACCTATTTGTTGTTTTGAATTTAATTTAATTATTCGTTTTTCCAATAATTATTTTCTAAATGCCTTAGTGCCTTGAAAGGTATAAAAAAAATTGTTTTATTTTATTTCTATTAGTTTCACACTTTTGAAAAGTTGTACGTGTCGTGTTGTAAGTTGTAGTGTCCTTGCACCACAGAACACTATTATCCTACGGAAAGAAGTACAACTTCATACACAAAAAATGCCAACACGAGAGCACACTAGCGCTCGAGTATTTGACGGGCGAACTAGATAATGGCGCGAACTTTTAAATTTTATGGTGCGAACTTTAAAATTTATGTGCACGTAATTTAAATGTATATTCACTTTAAAATCCTTATTACACCGCCCGTATTACAGAACTATGCTCAGTCGTGAATCGGCGCTCAAGACGAGATTTCATTCGTAAATTGGTATTATTATAAATGCAATCTCGACCTGCGAACCAATCAGTGACTGAGCATTGTTCTGTAATACGGGCCTTACTAATAATAATCGTAAGGTACCATAATAAATAAAAACCACATATCTGAAATATATGATCTCATTATATTACATAACATATTTACCTGAGTAGCACTAACAAATTTATTTTCACATAACTTGAATCTGAGTAAAATAAAAAAAAATGAATATTTTATTGCAAATAGGCTACTTTTATCACTTTTACAAGTCACAATGATATTAGGTAGGTACTTAAAATATTAAAATTAAATTATTGCAGGTTCTAAGAATAATTATTATAGGTAACATTACAAAGTACTTAATGTACAGATATTACATAGTATAGCAATCCTATTACTAAGTGAGTTTGAAAAAAGAAGTTCTCTTTCCTACTACTAGTGCAAGCAATCCAGCACAAAGTAGAATAGAAAACTCCGATCCGTGGCTTTAATTACATCTGTAAAGAAGAAGCTACACGAAACATTAGTCATGTCATATTTTTGTTGTTTCATTTTTTAAATGTTTACAATATTTAAAACTTATTATAATTGAATTGAAAACATGATACAAAGGACCTGGTACCTACTAAAATACTAACTACTAATTAACTTACACTCGAAGTTGCACATTGTTCCTGACGGAACTTCAACAATATGCCTTCTGCTCCAATCGGGAATGGAATATTATTTAACCGTTCCTTAGAGCTGCTGGTGTACGAACTGTCAGCAAAGTGTTTACTGCATAATGATGCTGTTGGTGGAGGGTTTTAGTGCTTCTACAGAAGTCTAGTTCTCCGCTGGATAGCAGTATTCAGCCCATACTCGTGCCCTGAAAAAAAAACCTATGTTTATATACGAATTCATTTTATACATATACATTTAATTTATTAATCGAGAATCAAGCGGACGCGAAGGGCATAGGGAAGGTCTTACCTTAAGGTTCGTTCTCTTCAAACATCCACGTTTTCCAGGCAGAGGAAACCTGTGAAATCGTACGTTCACGTCTTCGGGTGCAGTAGCGTACCGCACTTTCGCAATTTTACTTTATCACACATTTTAAGCAAAACGAAATAGCATAGGTATCACAAATCACAATCTCAATGTATGTGCTATGCTTTTTAATTTGTGTATTTGCTCAATCAATTTTAACTTCCAATACATAACCTCACTTAATTACTTTTTTCTTTATGGCTGTTTTGTTCCAGTTCCAGTTCCAGTGTAAATTTTTAAGATTCAGAGCTTAGACTTTGTGGTCTCTGTTTTACGTATAGCATTATCTCGTTCTGGTTTGCTGTGCCCACTGTATGCATTTGATGTTAAAGAAGCTGGCTCCCCATGCCTTGCACGTTTCATGCATTTGCTAGTTCATTGTTTCTTTTTCTCATGAGAGGATTACGGCATCGTACGTTTTATACATTTGACAAATATATCGATATTATATGATAAGATCGTTTCGATATAAATATCGATATTCCATGATACGATAAAATCGGTTGGATTCGATCGAAGGCTTATATCGATTGTTTTTAAAATATCGAACATCCCTAGTAGTAACGTATCGTATTCCTATTTCCTGGTTGTACAACGTAGTGAATATATACTCTTTGGTTGTACAATAGATATAATAGTCATAGATAGATATGGTCCTAGTATCAGAATGGACGGAGCCATGTGGCGTTGCCACTCCGCATCCGTCGTGTATACATAATTATTGTCTCGTGTCTGTCTAATACACGAATCGTCGCGTTGAGTATGCGAGAAAGCGATTGTAAGAACGGCAACCTCGTACCGCGTGTAATGTTGTGACAGAATAGTTTGTCGCAACATTGAATCGCGAGAGCATATAAAAGTGAAAATATCGTGATCATATTGTTATTAGGACTAAATATTGTGTGTTCTTGTGAAAATATTTTGTTGCGCTGTGTTTTGTTCATCAAAAACAACAAAAAGAGATATAAGCAACCCAGAATCATCATATCGCACGTAAGTGTTTACTGGATAATATGTTAAATACCTATCGAAGTTTCTATGTAAATATGCATTTCACATTAAGGATATACATTTTTGGCATCATATATTATAATTACCATGTCATGATAATTACTTCAAGATTTAAAGCTTCTATTGATATCATTGGGATGGGTTATTTTACGCCTGTCGAAGTAATGTACCCACAGGGTCCATTAGACTTTGTCGATATTTGTAAATCTCATACACTTGCACAAAATTACTTTGATTTTGGTGAGAGTAAAAAGTAGAAAATCTGTTTCGCCAAAAGTGGCCGAGTGGATTTAGATCTAAGTGCAACCATAACCTGAAAAAAATACAAATCTGCCAATTTAAAAATAAGCACCTAATACTATTTTCTAAAATTTCTGACATAATTATGGTTGAAGCGTAGCTTATAATAGATTCACTGTCGAAACTCATAAAATCGGTTATCATAAAACATTTTAAACAATAAAATTACACAGGTTGATAATTTACCCAGATTATACAGATTCAGTGTTACCACAGATCTGTACCTGTAGATTGGAAGTACGACTGTAAAAAAAAAAAGATACTATACTATGTAAGGTGTCGCACTTACACGAGCAACAGATTACATTTTTGTTGACCCAGTGTCATAATCTGACACTACCTGGGTCAAGTACAGTCAAACAGTATTTCTATGCTAATATTGTTAAAATTTACCCACTGACTGGGCTCATCTTTCCAATATGTGAGTTTTGCTAGGAAGCTGGATTTTTTTTCCATATGTCGGTATAGACATAGAAAAAAATACCCATTAACTCAATGACCGATAACTAATTGACGACACAATTTGATTCAGCTCTCAGAAGTCGTGGATCAAAATCATGTATGGGGTATATAGGGATGGATGACGTAACCCCCAGAAAAGCCGACACCAGAAAGTCGTTATCGTAATGGAGTACCCCAACGGATCTCGGAAACGACAAGTTATATGAGGGTACCGTTCTAACCAAAGTTGAAGTAAACGTTGAGACATAAAAAAACTGGTGCCCCCAAACAAAAAAAAATGGCCTGCATATATAATTGAAATTATCATAAACCACAAACGGTAATTAATAAATCAGAAAACTGAACATTTAAAGCGGCGTAAGTTATTAAAACCATAACTGCTCATATTAAATAATTAAGATTTTGCATGTGTAAAGTACTTTGAAAATCCTTACGTCCTATTATTTTCTGCAAGACTGTTTGGTTAGGTTTAGTATATATCGATACATTGTGTAATAGGGGTCACTTCCCTACTCACGCACACTAATGCCGTTTTAGATACTCACACCAATAGAAAATGGACACGCATTTTTTGAATACGCTCTGTCCATTTTGATACTAGGACCATGGTTTGGTGCAGGGGCTGTTATCTTGTTCTAGTAGTTTTTGCGGTTGCACACATCATTGTGTTTGTTGCTAAAGTACACTACTTCAAAATATACAATGCACGTAAAAATTAAAACACTGGCCACTGTGTACCTGACTTGCGCAACTCAAATGTTAACGATACATAATTACATACTCTTTAAATGTCAAATAAAGTAATTGTTGATTTTCCGTGTTAACGGAATTATTTCGTTTAAGTTTTGATTTTGTGTATGCTACATAGCATTGAGTGTAAAATGTGAACAATGTCTGTCAACAATTATAGAAAATGTGCAAAGTGCGGTAGAACACGCTCTGGAGATATGACGGTGACGTATCATAGGTTTCCGAATCCAGCAAAGGATAATACCACGAAATAAGGGATTAAAAGCAAACTCAGAATTTTTATCGTTCAAGTGTCTCATTGCAGCAGCAACAGACTAGTGGTCATAACGCTTGCCTTCGAATCCAAAGGGCGCGGGTGCACATATCTTATATTAAATTTTAAATTATAATTTTTAGAATGTAATAATGATTTTGAGAAATAAATAGTTAAACTAATAGTGACTGGTTGTTTTAATTGTGTTATGTACGGAATAGATTTAAAAGAACTTATTCATTCCAGACATACAATAAAGTTATTGTGGTGCATCTAATCTAAACCTATTATACTTTCAGCATGAAGAGGATGTAATTATGATTGTATGAAGTAATACTTACATTAATAATAATAATTATTAGCGTTTTTATGTACTTCATACGAAATCCTCTTCATGCTCTATTTGCAGTACATATGTGTTTCGAATATTCCCTCGCAAATTTGTTACTTGCTAATCCGCAATGGCGCTAGTGTGGTGTCGGTGTATATCGCCATGTTTGCATTTTTGACTATAGAGTTGTTATTCTTCTCTCGGTAGAATAATTATATTCTTCAAAAAGGAGTTTTGGCGGAAAAGCGAAAAAGATCGCGTCGCCGCGCCGCATTGTATTATTTTCCAAAACTTGTGTTATTTTCAGTGTTAGTGCATAAAATTGGTGGCATTCTATTCGTTAAGTGCTCGATTACAGGCGTGAGTGTGGAAAAATGGTATAATGATGGTGAAACGTTTCTTTTCGTGTTGTTTCCAAAACTCCATAGAAGCTTCAAGTAAAGCTGCCACCACTTTACTAGGAGTATGACTTTGACTATGACTTGACTTGATGACTTGGACTGTGACTTGACACATTATATGATATTAATGAACTTGAGATATTATCGGGTCGCAAATCTGGTGTGAAACTGAGCACGCGTATAAGAGTGATTGGTTTAGTTTTTAAGTGATTTCAAGCCTAATTCTGTATTAATTTTATTTCTGAGTTGTGTAATCCTGGTGGAGGTAAGTGTTTGTGTGTTTTACTAACCGTCCGGGGAAATGGAGCCCATTTCCCCTGACCCACCACCCGACCCGCCGCCGCTGGATTCAGACGCGGCGGCCATGATGGACTGGTCAACACCAAAACAACAAATTATCTTCTTCCCCGCAAAAAAAAGACAACGCGCAGCTGTGGAACATGAAAATGTAGGTCCAGCAAAAAAAACTATTGTAGACAAGGAGTCCGCGACAGCCTCTGTACAAACAGTCTATGTTCATCCGGAAATGTCCGTTTTGGGTATTAGGTCCTATGAAGATTCTGATGCAGGTCCATACATAGTGCATGTGTCCCGGATTGACCCAGATCCGTCTTCAGGAACTACAATCCGTCCAATGAAATTTGGTCAGTTCTTGTTCAATAACAAAATTGAAAATATCCACCAAGACGGTGTGAAGAAGGTTGGTAGGAATAGAATCTCCATCAATTTCAAATCTGCTTCTGGTGCAAATCAGTTCCTCTGTAACCCTGTGCTTAAGGTACATAATTATGAGGCGACAATTCCCACCTACAATGTCACTCGTATGGGTATAGTCCGCGGAGTCCCTGTTGATTGGTCAATGGATGAATTTGTTGAATCTCTACAAATCCCAGGCAATTCTATACGAGTATTCAAAGCGAGACGTCTTAACAGAAAGGTTAAAAATGATAATACTGTTAGCTGGGAACCAACCCAAACTGTTGTTCTGACATTCAGAGGACAGCAGTTACCCACAAAGGTCTTCTCATATTACTCATCACTGGCTGTAGAGACTTATCAATTCCCCACCATACAGTGTATGAAATGTTGCCGTTTTGGGCATATTAAGGCCCAATGCCGGTCAAGCCCGCGATGCTATAGATGTGCCCAACCACATTGTGGAGATGATTGTATCGTTCCTGAACAAAACTCTACATGTCTTTTCTGTTCAGCCCATCATTTTTCAACAAGTAGATCCTGCCCTGAACAAGAACGTCAAAAAACTATAAAAATGATGATGTCTAGAGATGGCATATCATATGAAGAGGCTTCTTTACATTTCCCAAAAATAAGCAGAGCATATAACGACATCCTTAAGGAAACCCCACCCAATTCCGTACCCCATCCTCATCTTCCTCCCCCTTCTCAATCTCACCAAGCCCAATCTTACAAAAAAACTATTTACCGAAACCCCCAACCTCGGGCCCCAATGGGTAAATCTTATGACAAAGCAGCCCACCAGGCAATTGTCTCTAATGAGGCATCTTCTCTACCCAATGGTTATTGCCTGCAAATGGCTCAAGCTTCATCACCCCAGTCTCTCTCCCAACCGCAAGACCAGCTTCTAGTCCAGCTATTGACCATTATTCTGAATATACTTACCCAGAACTCAATTAATATACCGTCCCACGTAGCACAAATGATCGCCCAAATCTCATCTATATCAACTGTCAACAATCATGGATCAGTCCCTAACCATAATCCAGTGGAACTGCAAAAGTCTTCGTCCGAAAACTCATGATTTATACTTTCTTATTAGAAAGCATTCCCCCGTCCTGGTGGCCGTCTCAGAGACATGGTTTGTCCCCGGATCTCATTATAGAGTTTCGGGGTACGCCTGTCTTAGGGACGACCGCCAGGACGGGTATGCAGGATGTGCGCTACTGGTTAAGCGCTGCTTAACCTTTTCGCAGATAGTCCTGCCTGCTCACAGTCCAGATATTAATGCTGTGGCTGTACGAGCTTTTAATATATCGTTTTTATGTATATATATTCCCCATCCTAACTCCTCCCTGATAGCCGATATACTCTTTATTATATCATCCGTTCCTTCTCCTGTTATTTTAATGGGTGACTTTAACGCACACCACTACTCTTGGGGCTCAGCTCATTGTGACTTGTTTGGATACTCTCTATTAGATGCTTTTGATGAGGCTAACTTATGTGTAATTAATGATGGGACTCCTACTCGTAGGGTTCTTCCAACCCAAAACCCAAAAAGTGCTGTAGATCTCACCATCTGCTCCCCCTCCCTGTCACCCATCCTCTCCTGGGAAGTACTCCCTTTGACATATGGTAGTGATCATTTTCCCATTGTAATTAAAATATCTCGTATGTCCCCTCCCCCAAATTCCCCAAATCCACTTTTAAAACATCAGCTTTCAAGAGCTGACTGGGACCAGTATATGTTCACCCTTGATAGAAAAATCAATACTATTCCAAGCCCAAGTGATGACCCCATATCATGCTACTCCCAACTTGTAAAGTGTATTATCTCTTCAGCAGACGCCCACATTCCACGTAAAAAACAAAGAAGTAACTACAGCTCTCCTCCTTGGTGGGACCCTGAGTGTACAGCAATTGTTCGCTGCCGCAATGAAGCAGAACTTGAATATAACTCCGCTATGACTATGAGTAATTACTTAGTTTATCAAAAAACTGCAGCCAAATCTAGAAGAATCCTATCCACAAAGAAAAAACAAGGATGGTTTAAATGCTGTGAAAGTCTTTCCCCTAACACACCCGCATCAGTAGTATGGAAATTAATCAGAAGGTTCAGAGGATATTATAATTCAGTCAACATAACATCAAACGACACTTCTTCTTGGCTAGAAGGTTTTGCCGACAGATTGGCTCCACCCTTTGTTCATCTTGCTCTTTCGTTTAATAATATACCCAACCATAACCCCAATTTATTTAATAATATTGATGGCCCATTTTCAGCTGATGAATTAAATCTAGTCTTGAGTGGTTTGACTGATTCCTCTCCTGGAATAGATGGTATCACATATTCCTTTATAATAAAATCCACAGATAAAACTAAAAATGTCATACTTAACCTAATTAATGTTTTTTATGAACAAGGTTTTATTCCAGAGGCCTGGAATACTCAGATAATTATACCATTACTTAAACCTGGAAAAGACCCATCGGATCCTAACTCCAGACGCCCCATTGCCCTGTCATGTGTTTTAGCGAAAATAGCTGAACATCTTGTAAAAAACAGACTGGAATGGTTGGTGGAAAATAAAGGTCTCATTGCGAAGTCTCAATATGGTTTCAGGAAAGGTATGAGTACATATGACAGCCTCAGTATCCTAACTTCCGAAATCCATAATACATTTATCAACAAGGAATTCCTTGTTGGGGTATTCCTTGATATAGCGTCAGCATATGATAATGTCGACCTTCCAGTACTCAGGAATAAACTTCTTCAGCTGAGTATCCCTGAGAAGATTGTACGCTTTATTTGCTGTTTCCTATTACAGAGGACTATCTTAATTAGAACTCAAGACTCCTATCTACCACCTAGATCCATCTGGAAAGGCCTCCCACAAGGCTCAGTATTGAGCCCTTTGCTATACAGTTTATATACATATGACCTAGAGCTTACAGTCAATCCATTCTGCCAAGTACTACAATATGCAGATGATGTAGCTTTATACCGCTCAGCTAAATCCATGTCAGAAATCGAGCAAGGTTTAAATACAGCACTTGATTACTTGGGGGACTGGTTATTTGAACATGGTTTATCAATATCAACCTCTAAAAGCTGTTCTGTTATTTTTACTAAAAAGCGTAATATTCCTGAATTAAACTTACACTATAAAAACGAAATCATCCCCCAACAAGACTCAGTTAAATTTTTGGGAGTGTGGCTGGATATGAAACTAACTGGTATTCCCCACTTTAATCATGTCACAGCTAAATGTGAAAAGAACATTAATATTTTGCGAGCCCTATCTGGGGCATGGTGGGGATCCCACCCATTTAGTCAGAAGCTGTTATATAATGCTATAGTCCGCAGCCATCTTGATTATGGATCATTCCTCTTAGACCCTGCTAATAAAGCGGCTCTAGATAAGTTAAATAAAATCCAATCCAAATGTCTACGTATAATTCTTGGCGCTATGAAGTCCTCCCCGATTAATGCCATGCAGGTAGAATGTGGCGAACCCCCTCTCCATCTACGTAGACAATTTTTAGCAGATAAGTATTTATTTAAGCTTCTCCAGAATTATGAACACCCTCTTATATCTAAATTAGAAACCCTTCATAGAAATATCACATCCCAAGGCACCAGATCTGAGGAAAATTTCCCTTGCATTCTTCGTAGTTATATTAAATTCACTCAACTTCCTTGCCCAATAGCTCAGTTCCCATACAACCCCCTGTTTTCGACAAGTTATAATGCCCTAATTTTCAATCCTAATATTATCCTAGATTTCGGTATTGAAAAAAATTCTATTGAACCGAATTTCCTGTTCAATGAAAAAATTAACAGGCTTGGTAATGAATGGTTGCTTATATATACAGATGCCTCTAAATTATCTAATGACAGTAATGTTGGTGCTGCTGTATGGATTCCCAGATACAGAATAATCCTACAGTACAAATGCCCACCTATATCATCAGTCTTTACAGGAGAAGCTACTGCTATTCTGGAAGCGATTTTGTATATTTACTCGCACAACATTAACAAATCTATAATATTCTCCGATTCTAAAAGTTGTCTCGAAGCTATTAATGCTAACCAATTCAGGACGAAATTTCGATTTCCTATTATTTTAAAAATCAAAGAAGCTCTTTACAAATGCCACCAAAAAAATTTAAAAGTGTTTCTTGTCTGGATCCCTGGTCATGTAGGTATACCAGGAAATGAAAATGCTGACTCTGCTGCTAAACAAGCAGCACGGCTAGGTAACAACGACCATTATGTAGGCTATGCTCACGACCTAATATCGGTATGTCTACCTCAGCTACGACTCAAATGGGATACCACGTGGCAAAATACAAAAAACATAAAAGGTAAATTTTACGGCCAAATTCAAAATTGTATTCCTACCAAACCTTGGTTCTTCAAATTCAAAAAACTTGATAAAAGATCCACTTCTGTTATTTGCCGTATGAGATTGGGTCATTCCTGCACACCGGTCTTCCTTGCTAAAATCCGGATTCGTGACCACTCACTCTGTGAATGTGGATTAGACGAGGGTACGCTGGAACATATATTTTTCAACTGTGTGAGACTTCGCGGCTCCTTGTATGACATACTTCCTCCTGAAATTCCACGTCCCACTAATTTTAGCTACCTCCTTTCTCTAGTATTTACACCTTTCCTTAACATCCTAAGTAAATTCATAATTGCCAACAAAATTAAGTTATGATTAATAAGTACCTATCATCTCTCATCATCCTTAAATATTTGTATAAAATCCCTGCTTCCAATTTAATATATATATGCTTCTTTATATGTGAACTGTGACGTCTTGTGAATGTTTTGTGTTGTCCTATTTCAGTTGCAGAACTCAGAATTTAATATGTAACATATTTTAACCGAGCAAAATCTCCATCGCTTGTTCTCCGTTCTACCTACGCGACATTGGCGAAATTGTGGTAACCCGCAGAAGCCACAAAGATAAGAAGTTGAAGTTGAAGTTGAGATATTATCAATTCCTTGACACTGGCTAAATACACAAAAGTGTGGAGCCAAAACATAAAAAAAAAACATTATATTCTTTGGTTTGGTGGCTCAAGTTCAATTCATTTACCAATTTATTTTATTAAAGAGTTTGGCACTACGTAATACACTTTGTGTTAGAAAAAATAATGTCGGATTCAGAAGATTCTGGTAATAAAGTGAAAGATCTGCTTGATATTAAAAAAGAAATAGACACATACAAAAAAAATCCAGCAACATCTAAAATGTTTGTATCCGGTTGGGATGATGAGGATCAAGACATTGAAGTTGTGGAAGATCCTACAGGTAAAATTAATTTTGACTGTTTGTCCCTGTCTTGTTTGCTGGGAAACGTTTTTCATTTTCAGCTAAATTCTCAATTTAGTCCTAAGTAAAAGGTCTTCGGGCTGTAGCCGTAACATTGTAATAAGTTACCCTTACCCATAGTGTAACGGAAGAGCACCTAGTTATTTTGTTTTGTTTCTATCAAATTTGAAATAGGCAACGAAAACATAAAATATCGTGTTTATTGATAAAGGGGTAAGATTCCAGTGGGGGTAAGTGTAGGTAATATAAATAGTTTGGGGACCAGACGTTTTACAAGTTCTACTGTAATTGTGTAAGTTAATAAACTGATTAGATGTAGTTGCAGAATATTGAATATTTACATCTACATTATTCAATATTGTGCATACAACTGCAAACCTATTTTTCAGCTAACCCAGTTGATTATGTACTGTGGGCAGCTGAAAATGGCAAAGTGGATAAACTAAAGGAGCTTTTATCATCACAGCCAAGTCTTCTTCATGTGCAAGATTCTGATGGCTACACCTTACTTCACAGAGCTGCATATGGGAACCACATAGATGCTATATCATTCTTGCTTAGTCTTGGAGCAAATGTCAGTTCTAAAACAGAAATGGGATGGACGCCATTGCATTCTGCTTGTAACTGGAACAACTACCTAGTTGCTGCCAGACTGCTGGCTGCTGGCGCAGATCCTAGAGCTATGTCAGATGGAGGTATTTACATAAAGTACCTAGGTACTATTAATTCAGCCATTAAAAATGTATCAATAGCTAATTACTTTTACTTATTCATTTTTATAACATGTATAGTTTGTACACTGACTTCACCTAGCCATTGCTAGTAAACTATCAAATAGCTGAAAGCATAAAGTGGAGAAGAGAACCCATTTTCTGAAAGTGATACATTTACTGGGAAATTCTGCAATAACTTTTACCTTTACTCCTGTTTCAGAACAAACACCTATGCATCTAGCATCAGCCATAAGTCATTGCAAATCTACCTTACTTATATTATTTCTAAGAGATGATACAATAGATACAGTCAACATGAAGAACAAGTCTGGTGAAACTCCAGAACAATTGGCTAATAGACACGGGATATATGGACCCATGTTTGAGATGGTTTGCCCAGCTGTATCCTATATTCGATCATTAGCTTTTACTTGTAACCCTTATGTACGAGAGACAATATAAAGTTAATAATTTATTTGAATATGTAAGTATTTGTTATTCAATTATTTGATCAAATCATACCCTATAAGAGTTTTGAAGTAAAACTTTTTTACGCTTGCTTGACTTGGGGAGTAAGCTGGTGAATGCAAGGCGAAAGGAAGTTGGTGTTGGTTCACGTAAATATCTCCATTGTCAACAAAATATGTACAATTACATACATACAATTTATAATTATTGTCAAGTAGGCAACATTTACATTAAACAAAACCAAAACAAAGTTACACTAGCCAATAGATGGAGCTAAAGTAAAGAAGTTTTACTTCAGTTCAGTTGTGTGGTCTAAAGCACACTCGTTATTTTTTATTTGTATTTGCAATAACAGTAAAATATATAAAATACAATTAAAAATGGAGAAAAATATGTCAATATTTAAAATTTAATGTTTAAGGCATATTCATTGTGTAAGATAATACAGCCGCCAGGCAGCCTCCACAGTGCAGAGCTATGAAAATACAGGCACAGACTAGGTAGAGATACTGCACATGTATGACTGGCTCTCTTTTTGTTCTGTGTCTGGGTGTTATATTGTATTCTATGTTTTTTTTAGTATATGTATTACAAAAATTATCTAAGTATTGTATCAGTTATCTGGTTCCCATAATACAAGCTCTTGATCTTGACTCTTCTTATCTTGGTAATAGAATTCAGACAGTTGAAGTTAATGGAGCAAGATCATCTGGTTCTATCACTAAAATGGGGGTCCCGCAAGGTTCAATACTAGGACCATTCTTATTTTTGGCCTATATTAACGATCTTCCATTTTTTGTAAAGAACCTATGTGATATTGTTTTGTTCGCAGATGATACGTCTCTTATTTTTAAGGTTGACCGTTCTATTAATGATTTTGACGACGTTAACAAGGCAATTTCACTGGTTTTGAACTGGTTTTGAACTGGTTTACTAAAAACAATCTACTGTTAAATAGTAAGAAAACTAAATGTATTAAGTTTTCGTTACCTAATGTTAGGGGGTCTCCTACAAATTTATTACTGAATGGTGAGCCATTAGATTTGGTACAATCTGTCACGTTCCTTGGCATAACTATCTATAGACTCTAAATTACAGTGGGGTCCGCACATATCGAACATTGCTGGTAGATTGAGCTCTGCTGCACATGCTGTGCGTAAAATCAGAGAGTTTACTGATGAAGCCACTGCAAGATTAGTATACTTTAGTTACTTCCACAGTATTATGTCATACGGAATCTTACTGTGGGGTAAAGCCGCGGACATACAATCAATTTTTGTCTTACAGAAAAGAGCAATTCGTTCCATTTATAACATGAAATCCCGCGACTCTCTCAGGGAACGATTTAAGGAGATAAATATTCTTACAGTGGCTTGTCAATACATTTACGAAAATTTGATGTACACTCGCAAAAACATTAGCTCTTTTCCCAGATATTGCGACATTCATAACTTTAATACTAGGAACAAAAATAAATTGAAAGTTCCAAGATTCAGACTGCAGAAAGTTAATGGTTCATTTGTGGGAAACTGTATACGCTTTTATAACAAGTTGCCTGGAGGTGTCAAAACGGAGGTGCTAGACGACACGTGTGTCAGTGAGATAATCGTTATTAAAATTCTTTTTCACTAGTGAAACCCTCTTTTTCAAGCGGATTTGTTTACATCTAACTGTATATAATCATTTAAACTTGGTGAAGGTGGTAAGTTTTATGTATTAATACAGTTGTTTGTTTCGCCGCTTACTAACCTTTTTTTAGACAAGATGGAGGTGGAGGAGGTCCCCCCGAAACCCCCTGATCCCCCTCATGCTCCAATGAGTAAGGATACGCAATCTGGCTCCAAACGTCGTTTGGAAGCAGATTCTGCTGAACAAGTCAGTGCCAAAAAAACGGTTACTAGTGTGGATATGGCCGCGGCTTCTATCCAGACTATATACATTCATCCGAGTGTTGTAGTAGGCTCTCAGGCCTACTCTAATATGGACAAAGGTCCTTTTATTGTCCATGTTTCTCGCGTCGAACCAGATCCCGCTGCAGGACTGTCAATCCGCCCAATCAAATTTGGGCAGTTTTTGTCGAAACATAGGATTATCAACATCTGCCCAGATGGTGTTAAGCGAGTCGGCAGAAACAAAATAGCTGTCGAGTTTCGCTCTCATTTGGATGCCAATGACTTCATTACGAATCCACTTCTGAGTCAGAACAAGTATGTGGCTATAATTCCTAGCTACAACATAACCCGTATGGGCCTTGTCCGTGATGTCCCTGTAGACATTTCCATGGAGGAGTTTGCAGAGAGCGTTGTTCTCCCTAATGGCTGTGGGCATATTTTGAAAGCTCGCCGATTAAATAGAAAAGTCATTAATGATGGTAAGACATCCTGGATACCCACCCAAACGGTGGTCCTAACTTTCCGTGGACAAATGCTGCCTGAGAGGATTTTCTCATTCCATACCTCTATGCGTGTGGAGATATACCAGTATCCTACCATTCAATGTCTTAACTGCTGCCGGTTTGGGCACACCAAAGTCCAGTGTAGGTCTAAGCCTAGATGCTACCGATGCACCCAACCCCATACAGGAGAAGCATGCGAAGTCACAGAGGCAAACTCTACCTGTCTGTACTGTTCAGGACGCCACTTTGCTTCAAATAAGTGCTGCCCTGAACATAGCCGACAGATATCTATTAAGAAGTTTATGGCTGAAGAAGGTATCTCTTATGAGGAAGCTGCACTTCAGTTTCCGCAAGTGTACAAACGTTACACAGAGGTAACCCAGGCTCAGGTTACTTCTTCGCCACAAGCTCAAAGCTCTATCGCCACAAATCCTACCCCTCCCTCCCAGTCGCATACAAAGACAGTCTATGCCACCCGTACCCCTAGAGCCCCACTCGGTAAATCCTACGATAAGGCGGCACACCAGGCAATTGTAGCGGATGTCCCATCTGCTATGCCTAATGGCTGTGCATTACAAAACTCCTCTCTACCTGTATTCTCCCACAATGATAATCTTATTCAATTACTCCTCAAGATCATTATTGATCTGATTTCACACAATAACTCTTCTCTACCGCCCAACGTTGCCAGTACACTTTCTACTCTTACTTCTCTTTTAGGTCAATATGGATCAGGTGACCGTTCTGCAATGGAACAGCCAAAGTCTGCGTCCAAAGACGCATGAATTAATTCACCTCATTTCCAAGTTCCACCCGTCAGTCATTGCCGTCTCGGAGACATGGCTTGTGCCCGGTTCTCGTTTCAGAGTCTCGGGCTACTCCTGCCTACGGGACGACAGGGCTGACGGGTATGGAGGTTGTGCACTTTTAATAAGACGCAACCTTCCCTTTTCCCAAATTTCTCTCCCTACCTATTCCCCAGACATAAATATCTCTGCTGTAAGAGCTTTTGATATTTCCTTTGTTTCTCTTTACATTCCCCACCCTAATGGCTCTTTAATTCCCGATCTTCTGTTTGTTATTTCTTCTATTCCATCTCCCATTCTCTTGATGGGGGATTTTAACGCTCACCATACCTCTTGGGGCTCCAGTCATTCTGATTCTTTTGGTCATCTCTTGATAGAGTTATTGGATGAGGCTAACCTCTGCATAATAAATGATGGTTCGCCTACTCGAAGAGTTCGGCCTTCTCAGAATCCTAGAAGTGCAGTTGACCTATCAATATGCTCTTCTACTCTTTCGTCCCTTTTGACATGGCGGACATTAAATTCCTCACACGGCAGTGATCACTTTCCTATTTTAATTACTATTCCAAACAGATCATTACCAAGGTGTAATTTCACCCCTACCCTTAAATATAGACTGAATGAAGCAGATTGGTCTGCATATTCTTCTTCTCTTGATCTTAAAATTGAACACATTCCCCCTGTGAACCCTCTTGACCCTCTCCAATCTTATGCAAATTTTGTTGATGCGATCACTTTAACTGCTGATGGACTATTTCCGCTTAAAAAGTCTCCTAAATTCTATGTCTCCACTCCTTGGTGGGGTTCTGAATGTTCCAGAGTTGTTAGAGAAAGATATGAGGCTGAGCTTAACTACAATTCATCCATGACCATGGACAACTTTCTGATATACCAACAGAAGGCAGCAAAAGCCAGGCGGATTCTTTCATCTAAGAAGAAGCGAGGCTGGATTAAATACTGCGAAGACTTATCCCCAAGAACTCCTTCTTCCTTGGTATGGAAACAAATTCGTCGCTTCAGGGGTTCATACACTGATCAAAATCTAACATCAAATGTCCCATCATCATGGGTTGAATCTTTCGCTGACAAACTAGCCCCTCCTTCAGTCCCTTCGATTGACTCTTTTCCAACTCCTCCTTGTTATCTTCCTTCACAGGGTTGTCTAGATGGAGAGTTTTCATTTCCTGAACTACAACTAGCTCTGGACGGGCTGGTTGATTCTTCCCCTGGAATAGATGGGATTCCTTACTCTTTCTTGCTCAATGCTTCACTTAAGTGTCAACAGTTCCTTTTAGATGTAATTAACTCATTTTACAATTCAGGTATCATTCCTGACACATGGAAAACTCAAATTATAATTCCAATTCCTAAACCCGGTAAAAATTTATCTGATACCAATAGTAGGAGACCTATCGCTTTGTCGTCAGTTCTGGCTAAAATAACAGAGCATCTGATCAAGCATCGTCTTGAGTGGATTGCGGAAAGCAAGGGATTTATCGCGGAAACGCAGAATGGCTTTCGTAAAGGTTATAGCACTTATGACAGCCTTGGCATGTTAACAACAGACATCCATATTAGCTACCGCAAAAAAGAATATTTAGTTGGAGCTTTCTTGGATATAGTTTCGGCCTACGACAACGTTTGTCTTCCGGTGCTCAGGAACAAATTGTTCAAGCTGAATATACCAGTGAAGATAGTACGATTTATTTGTAACCTTTTAATGGAAAGGACAATAAAAATCAAATGTCAAGGTGAATATCTTCCTAATAAAACGGTTTGGAAGGGTCTTCCCCAAGGTTCCGTTTTAAGTCCGCTCCTCTACAGCCTTTACACCCATGATCTTGAGCATTCAGTTCTACCATTCTGTAAAATTCTCCAATACGCTGACGACTTGGCTCTTTACGTTTCCGCTAAAACCACTGACGAGGCAGCATCCCAATTAAATACTGCCCTTTTTCATTTGAATGATTGGCTAACGGAACATGGACTATCACTTTCGGCTCCCAAGTGCAAAGTCGTAATATTTACTAGAAAAAAAATTATTCCTCCCATAGTATTAGTCGTCAATGACCAAATTATTCCTCAAGATAATCATGTCAAATTCTTGGGGATTATTCTGGACTCAAGAATGAACGGCGTGCCTCACTGTGATTATATCTCGAAAAAATGTGAAGGGACTGTTAATATTTTACGATCATTATCAGGTGTTTGGTGGGGTGCTCATCCTTATACCCAAAAGTTACTATATAACGCCATTACGCGCAGTCATTTGGATTATGGAACTTTTTTCTTAGACCCTTGTAATAAAATGTCTCTAGCAAAACTATGTAAAATACAATCTAAATGTTTAAGAATAATCTTAGGTGCGATGAAGTCCTCCCCAATTAATGCGATGCAGGTTGAGTGTGTCGATCCCCCCCTCCATCTAAGACGACAATTTATGTCAGATAGATTCTTTTATAAACTTGCTCAAAATTCCTGCCATCCTATTCTCCCAATGCTTAGACACTTATTGACCCTAGTTGAGTCCCAAGGTTACCGCTCTTTACATGACTTGCCGTGTCTTCTTCGTAGCTACAAAAAGCTCTTCTCTTTGCCTTTTCCTATTACACAGTTACCCTCTTCCCCCCTTTTTCTTTTACCATATGATGCACTAGTTTTCCAACCTCCAGTTCTTCTAGACTTTGGAATAAATAAAGATTCTTTAGAGTCTGATAAAATATTTAGGATAAATATGTCCACTTCATATGATGGTTGGCTCCCCATATTTACAGACGCTTCTAAAATGGACAAAAATAGCCCGGTAGGTGCAGCTGTTTGGGTCCCTTCGTCTCGAGTTATATTAAGTTTTAAATGTCCTCCTGTTACTTCCGTATTTACCGCAGAATCTATAGCTATCCTCGAAGCTATTATTTTCATTAAAACCCATAATTTAAATAACATAATAATTTTCTCTGACTCAAAATCTTGCCTTCAAGCCGTTCTTTCAAATCCTTTTCGATCCAAATCTAGGTTTCCATTGATCTTAAAAATTAGACAAGAATTATTTAACTGTCATCAATCAAGGATTAATATTATTCTAGCGTGGATACCAGGTCACAAGGGAATTGCAGGTAATGAATCCGCAGACGCTTGCGCCAGACAGGCTATTCATGTGGGTACTCTAGAACATTTTAAAATTTATCTCCACGATTTATGTGCGTCGGTTAAGCTACAAATGAAAGATGCCTGGACAAAAGAATGGCAAATCTCTAAAACGGTAAAGGGTAGATTTTACGGCGAAATACAACCAGAAATACCGATTAAGCCATGGTTTTTTAAATTCAGGAAGGCGGATAAGCTTCCCACCTCAGTAGTATGTCGACTTCGACTCGGACACGCAAGTACTCCTGTTCATTTAACAAAAATTCGGGTTAGGGATCACTCGTTGTGTGAATGTGGTTTAGACGAGGGAAACATGGACCATCTCTTTTTTGAGTGTCAGAAACTGCAGATGTCACTATATGATATTCTCCCCCCTAAGATCCCCCGTCCCACCTCTCTGAAGTCCCTCCTATCACTTTCCCATACCCCTTTTGTTTATTTTTTATGTAAATTTATTGTAAATAATAAATTAAAATTATAATTTTTTTTTTTTTTTTAAACCATTTCGATAAATAACTTTAAATCTTTATATTTGTTATGCCCTGAGTGTATATATATTTTTTTTTATGTAGATTTTGTTGTGCTTATGTGATGTTCTATTTGTTGTAGATAAAAATCCCTTGAATCTGAAGGCCGGAGTTTGATTCTCCCATATTATACACCGTACTTACTACGTACACACAGATTATTCTCCATCACTTGTTATCCTAGTATAGTACGCGACACTGGCAAAATTGCGACGTCTGTTAGTCGCAGAGGCCAAAACCAAGAAGTCAAGTCAAGTCAACAAGTTGCCTGACGGTATCGAACAATTGTCAATGCGTAAATTTAAATTATTCATAAAGTCAAACTTAATAAAAAAAGCCTATTACACAATAAATGATTATATGTCGGACAAAAAAGCTTGGCCTGAATATCCCAAGCCTAACGGTATGAAATCTTAGGTACCTTGCCTATTGCCTATTTTCCTATCTATAAATTCAGTTACTATTTGTAATGTTTATTAAGATGATCACGGTATTTTTCTTGCACTGGTGTGACGTGGTGGTTACTTTTGTAACATATTCATTATCTCCTGTAATGAATTATATACATTGTAAAAGACAGTAGAAAGAAGAAAAAAAATACATCACTGTAAAGTTTCTTGTAGCTTCTTCTTTACAGTTGTAATCGAAGCTTTGGATCAAAGTTTTCAATTCTGCATTGTGCCAGATTGCTTGCACCAGAGAACTGCTTTTTTTTCAAACTCATATATTGTAATGGGCTTGCTATATATTATTTGACACTTTGTAATTTTATATGCTTAGTGAAATAACTTAATTTTAAGTACCTAATATAATTTTGACTTGTAAAAGTGCTAAAATTAGCCTATTTGCAATAAATCTTTTGAATTTGACAAGCTTTGCTTAGTTTGGGCTAGATGGCGCTGTGAGATGTCCACACATATAAAAAAAGATAAAGGTAATATGTAATAAGGTAATTACGTAACGTGATCCATAAACTGCGATAACACATAGTTAGCAATGAAGATGAAGCCGCTATCACTCATCCTGTCAAAGAGGGATTAAATGCTTAGTTTCTAAGTTTCCATGAAGATTCAAAATTATTGTTCAATGTAAATTGATATAATAAGGGTTAATAGACTATTAGTCTATTAACCCTTATTATATCTTATTATATCAATTTACATTGAACAATAATCTGTGCTAAAACTAGGGTAGGTAAGTAGTCCAAAAACGAAAAGTGCAGTTTTTATTTACGAATAAATATGCGTAGCAATACAAATGAATATACCATATATGTTACCAGGTAACATAGGATCTATTAAGATTAAGTAAGGAATCGTAAAGAATTATCTCGGCTTTCCGCGGTGTACGTTATATATAACAGATAAATAGACTAGCCACAAAAAAAATGAAAATATTGATTTTCCTGTTTTAGAGGGAATCATCAAATTTTATTTTAGTCATATTAAGTATTTAGATACGATAATAACAATTATACTATAGGGCAACAGTAATATTAAGTACCTATTGTGTAGGTATCATAAATTGGATTTAGATGCAACATATTAGGTAAATAAATTAAACTATTAGGCAAGTACCTGCTATCTGGAGGTTATCTATAAACTTTAGATGCCATACTTTCTACGATGTGCATAGCTCCGGAAACAAGATATGTGTCAGCATGTAAGTTTTTTAGACTGGCAATTAAATTCCTTCTATCTATTTTATGTAATTCTGGTAAGGATTGCCGTGCCTGAGGGGTCATATAAGGTAATATCAGACACCCTAAACCAAAGCTTTTTAACCGGACACAATTTTTCCATATATCATTCAAGACATCATCTTTGATAACTGGGCAAATGGGTAGTAGATTAATCGCATTTAGACATTTCTGTTTTTGACGTTCGGTGATAGGATAATCCGCACGTTGGAATGGAGACAGCATGACAGCACGCCAAGCTGCACATATTACAGTATCAGGAGGACCAGTGATTTTTAGCAACAGTGGTATCATTTCCTCAAATAAACCGGAGCGTAAAAGTAGCGGAATTAGATTTCGGAGGATATTAGTATTTCCGAAATGGCAAGCTAGATTAGCAGTTATTCTGATGCCATCAACGTTACCATCAACAGCTTGTAATAGTTGTTCCAATGCACGACACTTGTCTTGCATAAACGTGACCACCACCCAAGGCATGTCAATGTTTTCCAGCTTCACAATGCTTAATAGCTCTATAAGCGATATCCACAATGCTTCCCTTTCCCTGTATGTTACTTTCATAGCAGTATCAGGTTCGACTATACTCGTCAAGCATTGAAGAGCTCGCATCTTTTTGCACTTGTTGTAATCACTTTCATCGTCGAAAGCAATTCGGGACAAATAAATTGCACCCATTTTAGGACAAGTTGCTTTCAGTATATATTTTGCGGTCATTAGTTCCGTCGAACTTAGTGCTGATCTTTTGTCCTTATTGTTTTCAACTGATTTGTTGAGTAAATTTTCCAAAATTTGTATTCTTATTGAACTAATATTAATGTTGTTTTTGTCAGCTATTTCATTGGCTGCTCGGTTAACATCATGACGAGTAATTTTATTTACGAATTCAGGGTGAAGGTACAGTGCGCGTATAAGTTGAGCGGGCTCTGTACATAAACGAACAAATTCTTCACATGCCCAGTCTATTTTAAACAATACGTGACGAGTAGACAGCGTGGAATGTAAACATTCCATTTTCTTAACGGCTCGGTTACCAGGTTGCAGTGCTGACCAGCGCTGTGCAAACTGATAGCAAAGGTGAGCTGCGGCTACTTGATCCGCTCCACGGGTGCAGCCCTGAAGGACATAGAACAAACAAGCACCGGCCCATTCCATATTGGCTATATGTCTGACACAACGATGTGCAGCACGAAGTAAAGGCTCTTCTCGACTTGTTAATCGCCATGACTCTTTTTCTTTCATTTCATTATCACTGCCATCATCATGCTTTCTTGAGGTCATTGTTTGTTTTAGAGCATTACTACAAATCATGTCTTTAGCTACTTGTAAGTCTTTATCAAGGGAAAGCAAAGAAACCACTGGCAGCCAACGCTCGTAAGTTTCTAGCGTTATTTCCGATTTTAAATTAGCCCACATATCTTCACGCATAAACAGATGAAAAGGTAATCGATAGTGGCCTATTTCAGGAAACATTCCTTTGACTGAGAACATTTCAAATTCGTATTGTTTCGGTGTGCTTACTCTTTTGTAGTCCTTTAAATAATTCAACAAGTAATATTCTTTCATGCTACTGGGGTCCATTGTCGCACCAAAAATAAGATGGTGTATGCAAAGGAACACTTCATAGTAATACGGGTTTACTGAGACTACACGACCATGTAATGTAACTTCTCCATTTTTCCAAAAGTCATTTAGCACGTCTTTTAAAAAGTCTTTGTTCTCTATGTTATCCCAAATCACGGTGCATCTATCAAACATATCATTATTATTATCTTTTTCTATGACAACTTGTCGACTACCTAACTCGTCGCAAAAAACTTTGTATTTTAAATTCCAGATTGATAATAACGACACCAATTGTAAAGACAAACCATCATTTAAAGAGACATTAAGTGCTCTACATAATTCTAAAAGCCGTTCACATGTCGTATCTGGGTGTTGTTTCAATATATAAAACAATATTACTTTAACATCCCAAGTTTCTTCATTATTTTCGGGTAAAGCTATTTCAGATAGATTTATATTAAATTTGGATTTCAAAATATATTGAGGAGGGTAAGTGACAGGGCTTCTTTGTATGTCATTATCGAACATGTGGTAAATTTCAGGAGTTGATAGATATGCAGTAAGAGCAGGCGATAAAGTCTCAGTTTGGCCTATGAGTAAGTCCAAACCACAAATTTTAGTATCGTCGTCTAGGCCTTCAAAGTTCTTTAACAGAACAAGCAGAACTGTTGTTAAAACTTCATCTAACTCTTGTGCTGCTACTACTCTTAATAATAGTCTTTTAGAGACTTGGCCATTGAATTGTATTATATTTTCTGTCAAAGCATTATTTTTATTTGTTTTAGCCATTTCATTCGAAATTATTCTAAATGGTATGAAATCACATTTGGTCTGGATATTCAATGTATTGTTTTCAAGATGATTATGTGCCAGTAACTCTTCAGTAATGTAATCAATAAATTCATTTACAGCAGTTCCTGATGATATCGGTAAAAATACATAATTAAATTTCCATGCAATTGTTAGATTTTTTACTGTGATATTAGTGTTTACAAGAGCGTTTAATGAAGATAGATGTTTCATTAGATCATGTAAATACTCTTCCTCACACCTATTTACAAGTTCAATCAGTATATTGCAAGTTTCTAGCAATAAAGGGGAATTTAACCCATCCTTAAATTGAGCCAAAACTGAGAAAGCTTCATTGTCTGCTCCGTGTTTTATTGGACGCGAATTTATTAAATTTTCCACACACGTTCGTACTTGGTGTGTTGCAGACACTCCTCGTAGCAACATTAGCAAGGACGAAGGATTCACTTCTCTCACCGGTATCATGCGAGTCATGCTCCCACTCCGATCAGAACCAGCCCTGAGTTTTTTGTCATTTTGTAAACAGTTATTGAATTTGCTGGCGCTGGTTCGTTCGTTATAAATGCTATTCAAATCAAGTTCAATACCATATGAGTTTTTCAAATGGTATAAATTGTCAAGATTTCGCAATTGAATATTATTAAGCATATGCGTACCTTTCATAAAATCTATGTAGTTCCTCTCTATCATTTTATTAGAAGAGTTTCCATTTATTATTTGCTCATATTTGGTTATGGTTGTTTTTATAAGAATATTTTTTTCCTTACATGACAAATTTTTAAAGTAGTCTAAAGCTGATCTGGTATCACAGTTTTCCAAGCATTTGTAGATGTACAGAGCATTTCCATAGTTTCCATAAGAGGACATGACTGTAGTTATAGCTTTTAAGTCATTTAAGTCAACAACAGGAGCATTCACTAATTTGTGAAGGACCAGTGTATAATCAATACAAGTCAAAGGAAAATCATATTTTTTTAACACCACCTTGACATTAGCATAGTTTAATTCCTTTTGTATCTCTTGAGCCAGAATGTGGTCAGAATCAGAAACAGTAAAATCTTTAGTTGTTGATGCAGCTGCATTGATAGCCAATTGGATAACAGTAGAACTCCAAGGAACATCTAGTACTTTGAGTACATTAAGAAGACAATCTAGTTTACTACTGAGAGAGCGAAATGAGCTAAGGATTATGTCTAAGCGAGTGCCATCAACACTGCCCCCACTACTAGTAGTTTCACTTTCAACAAAGTTTCGCAAAACTTCGTCCATGTCAAACAAATGACGAGTAGCATATGTAGGCAAATAGTCGAGCAAAAAAGCTCCAAGATCTTCAGTATAGCATCGCCTTAGCATAATAAGAGCAACTTCACTAGGGCTTTGAGAACTAAGCTCACTCAACAACATATTTATCTTATATTTTTCTTTCAGCTCTAAGATATAATTAATCCTGTCTTTAAGCATATCTAGATCATCCATGGAAATAGGCCGGACATATATTATTTTTAAGGATGATTCCAAAACAATTGCTATTTCTTCAATAAACTTTAAACCTATCTTGGGCCAGTAACTTGATTGTTCTAAAATAAATATTCTTTCCGTTGCCCATCTCACAAATAAATCCACATAAAATGGGTTTTGTTCTAATAAGCATGGGACAAAGTTTTTTAACCATATTATAATGGCACTCATTTTTGTATTAGCAGGTATGGCATTTAAAATTTCAATTATATCATCAGATGAAAGTGATAATTTCAATTCACAGTACTTTAACCAACATATAGAAGCAATATCAAAATCCAACTTAGTTATAAAAGTAATACAGAGTTGCTTACAGTTCATTTCTAGTAAATTGACATCTTTATAGCAATAATTTCCTCGAAATATGATGTATTCCATTAGATCTATTTTAATGAGAATATCTGATAAGCTGTGAATTAACTTATCATTTTTTTTCATGTAAACTCGTTTCTGTAGTGTGTATAAAATTGGTTTATACATGCTGTCAAAGTTATAGAGCTTTAAAGCACCATCAATCAGGATATCTAATGCCTCAATGACTTCAAACAGTGATTGCATTCTTGATGTAATAAGAACTGGTTTACCTTCTGCTATTATGGAGTCAATCATAGTATTTAGTTCCATGATGAGAGCTTCTTGGGATGAGGCTTCTTCAGCATATTTTCTGGAAAACTCAGTGTTACTGTCATTTTCTGATGCTGCAACTGTAGAAATTTGTGCCAGACATATGTGTACCTGTAAAGTTAAATAATAATATCACCTACAATTAAACAATGTTGTCGCAACTCCCAAAGTAATGTACAAAATTTTATCATAATAAAATAACACAAGATTAACAAACCAGTTTTGCATTATAAATTTTATGTTGTGATCAAACAAAATAAAAATCTTACTTGTTGGAAGAGGAACCATCTGATACAGTAATATAGTTCAATACATTTCTTTCAATACCATGTACCTACTTTTAGCATTAATATATTTTGTAGGTATTAAATGCATCCTTGTGAAATAAGTAGGTATATGGTCAAGTGTATTATCTATGTAATATATATTTTATCTAATGCAACTGTTTTGGAGCAAAATATTTCAATGCGAGTATTAAATAACAATAATAATAAACACCCACCAATCACATACATAGATACTGAATCCTAGTTAGGATTCAGTATCTATGTATGTGATTCCATATATGTATAGAATCCTAACTAGGATTCAGTGTCTAGGGACTCAAGAACTATGAGGGTCATGGTCCTACAACACCCGGACACAGAACAAGTATTTGGATGTTTCTGTTCACATATTATTATTATATTATATGACTTGTCCTGTTGCAGGAATCAAATGCGTTGCCTCCAGGTTATGAGCCGACCTACTCAACCACCACACCATAGAGGCTGTGATTTAATTTAGGATTGAAATTTTATCCACAGAATGGTGCAGAAATTGGGACATAAATGAAAAAAAAATTAAAAGAATTTATTCCTTACCTCCTGGCCACAGCCTTCTATATAGTAAAGTATATTGTTGTAAATCTTGAGAGGCACAAAGTAAGACTTGCTAGGCTCAAATTCAAAAACAGTGCTTGAATCTATCAAATCCACAATCCACATTTTAGATTCATCTGCCAAAATGATGTAGTTTCCCCAAGTTAAAAATGAGCTTAAAGGTATCTCTGACAAAATTTGTTCTTTCTGTCCAGTCAGTGGACATTGGCTTATAAAATACCCAGATTCAATATAATAACCTAATCCATTAGATGTTGAAATTTCTTTTGCATCTATATGGCTAATGTTAGTTTTCTTGAGAGACACAATAAGTTTAGTTTGTCCTTCTCTAATTTGCTGTGACAGCTCTTCAGTAGTGTAAGGAGCTCTTAGGTATTCACCACTATCACTTTGGAAAAGAATATTGTATGCATTAGGTTCTTGAAACTTCAAATTTGAATAATTGTTCACAATGATTTTTATTTGTGAACCATCAAATAAATTTTGCACCAAAAATCTCCCAGATTTTAGAACTATCCAAAGGAAATGATCTTGCAAAGCACAGCCACTAGCTTCTTCGTCTAGTCTAAAAAGCTCGCCTTCATCATCGGGGTGTTCTTCCTTTTTCCCCTCTAAATCCAACACACGGAAATTGCTAGCATCCTCAAATATGACTAATTTCGGGTAAAAAAACTTTACTTGTAGGAACTTTTTAGATCTAATGATCCTATTGATCGTGGTGTTCACAACAGTCATTGTGAATTTATCACCGACTGATTGTTTCAAGTTCTCGGGGTATATATATATAATGTACCGTGCACAGAATTCACCTTCTTTACCGTTTTCAGACAATAACTCCACAATACAGGGGTAGTGAAAACAATTATAGAATACACAAGATTTTGTCTTGCCGAATGCACACTGTTACTGTTACTCCTAGCGGAGACCGAATGAATAATTAATTATGAAAACATCATGTAAATAATACGGGCAGAAAACGGTTAGATTTAAATATTATAATTTTAGATTTTTTAGTGCAACTGTCATTTTCTCTTCGTTTAATGCACAGATTAGGTAGAGATTGGTTTAATTAATGGCTTGCTATCGTTTTTAGCGATACCTCTGCCAATGTCAACTTCAACTTTTATGGAGGTTCCACAACAATTTCGCTAATGTCACGTTTTTCCTGATAGACTATCAAACGAAGGAGGATGTCCGGTGTAGAATAGTAATTGGCCAGTGTAATGGAGATTTATCACCAGTGTTCTTCTCTTTTTTCCCACTTGTCTAAGCCAAAACCAGTCTATACTACCTAAAAAACACAAAATGCGTCTTTTGTGTTATCATCATCACACAAACAATATTATAATATATTTATATTAGTATAAGTATAATACATACATGTTTTGTTATGTTATATTTACAATCTAATTTTGTTAACTCTAATATATTTACATAAAAGTTTTATAAATGGAGTAAAAGCAAGGGAGAGTAGGCATTTAAAAGAGATGGGAAGAGGGATGTCAGGAGGGTTCTCCCTCCTGTATGATATTCTTATCATACAGGGAAAACTGTGCTCTTGGGCAACTGAAGAATATATGGTCCACATCTTCTTCGTCCAAACCACATTCGCAGACAGAGTGATCCCTAATCCTAAGTTTGGCCAGAAACACTGGGGTACAGGCATGATTCAGACGTAGCCGAGAAATTGTTGAGGTTGTTACTTTATCTGATGATTTATATTTAGAAAACCATTTTCTTGTTGGGAATTTCAGGTTGTATATCACCATAGAATCTACCTTTTACGGTCCTAGGAACCATCCAAACTTTGATCCAAGCTTCAAACATAATCGTTTATAAAGTAGTACTGATGTCATGGGAGTAGGTTTCGGGATGTTCAAGGGAACCAGTTTGGGCCGCATTTTTAGTACAAGAGTCTGCTGATTCGTTTCCTAGTATACCAGAATGGCCTGGTATCCAGACTAAAATAATATCAATGCCTAGTCTTTGACATTGTAATAGGCTGTCTCTTATTTTAAAATAATTGGGAACCTAGATTTTGATCGGAAGGGGTTTGAGTTAATGGCTTGGAGACAGCTTTTACTATCCGAAAATATAATGGCCTTGTTCACATTATGGGCTTTCACAAAATTAATAGCTTCTAGGATGGCTAATGTAATGCTTCTCCAGTAAACACAGATGTGGCTGATCGGCATTTATAATTCAGCACTATTCTGGTAGAAGGTATCCAAACAGCTGCACCCATTGGGCTGTCTTTATTGACTGATCTTGACTGACTTGACTTTTTTGATCTGAGTTTGTTAGTCTTTAAACTCAGGATAAACTTTGTTGGTAAATATTCTATTAGCTTCTTTTGTTGTGTTTTCTATTGTGCTCTAATCAATCCCAAAATCTAAAATGGTGTTAGGCTTTAACACCAATGCATCATAGGGTGTACAGTAAAGAGGAATTATGGGTGATTGGAAAAAAGGGTTAGGAAGATGAGTAAATTGTAAATAGCTGCGCAGGAGACAAGGGAGGTTGTCATTTGAGTGATTACCATCTGCATCATACAACGCTGACAATTGGTCTAATTTTTGGAGGAGAGGATGCTCAGAATTTTGAGCCAGTTTAACAAAGAATCGGTTGGACAGATATTGCCTACACAGTGAAAGACGGGGGTTCACCACTTTCGACTTGCGTGGCGTTGATAGTGGACGATTTTATTGCTCCGAGGATTATACGCTGACATTTGGAATGTATTTTATTTTTATTTTTTTGCTCCGAGGATTATACGCTGACATTTGGAATGTATTTTATCATTCTTCTGTAGTCCAGATTTGTTAGAGGGATCTAAAAGCATTATGGCATGTTATAATCCACGTAACTACGAATTGTAGTGTTGTGGAGCAATCTCTGAGTACAAGGGTGTGCACCCCACCAGATACTAGATAAAGAACGGAGAATGTTGATATTCTTTTCACATTTCTGTGCAACATAGTCAGTGTGTGCAATTCTGGAGAGTTTACAGTCCAACCAGACTCCTAAAAATTTGACTGCATTTGTTTAAGGAATAGGTTCATCATTGACTCTAATAAGCACTGGTGGAACTAGTCTCTTTCTGGTGAACACCACAACACTACTTTTTGAAGCTTATAAGGACAATCCATGGTTAAGGAGCCAGTTGGAAAGGTACTGAAGAGCAGAGGAGAACCGACTTACAGGTTTTTCAAGGGACAGATGGGGAACATAAAGAGCCAGTACATCTGCATATTGTAAGATATGGCAGAAAGATTCTACTGTCTGTTCTAGATCGTAGGTATATAGGCTGTACAGTAGAGGACTCAGAACTGATCCTTGGGGTAGTCCCTTTCAGACAGTCCTGGGAGAGAGGAGTTCGCCTTGGCTTTTAAATGTCATAGTTCTCTCCATAAATAAGTTGCATACGAACCGGACCAACTTCTCAGGGATATTCAGCCGAATAAGTTTATTCCTGAGCACCGGAAGCAAGACATTGTCGAATGCTGAAGCAATATCTAGAAACACGCCCACAAGATATTCTTTTTTTAAGAATGCGGTACATATATCAGTTGTAAGAATGCTGAGGAATATATCAATAGTGCTCATATTTTCCTAAATCCGTACTGGGGTTTTGCCAATAGGTTTCTGCATTCAACAAACCACTCCAGACGGTGTTTTATCATATGTTCTGTGACTTTACATAACACTGGCGATAAGGCTATTGGCCTATGACTGTTGGTATCAGAAGGATTTTTGCCAGTTTCGGGATAGGTATTACTACTTGGGCCTTCCATGAATTAGGAATTAGGCCATTATCAAAAAAGTTGTTGACTAGTTTTAGGTAATATTGCTTACTAGTATCAGAGGCATTCTTTAAAAATGAGTATGGGATTCCATCTGACCCAGGAGATGAATCTTCAAGTCCGTCCAGTGCCCTTTGTAATTTGGAGAATGAGAAAGAGGAGTCAAAATGATTTACATTTGGGAGTGGACTTGGAAGGGATGGAAAGGAGTCCATATACGGAACAGAAGGCGGAGACATTTTATCAGAAAATGCTTATAGCCACGACGAAGGATCATTGACTGTGATGTTGTCTATTCTACATGCACCTCTAAATCATTTTATTTGCTTCCATACAAGAGAAGAAGGTGTTCTGGGATCTGGGAGATAAATGTTCACAATATAGTGTACACCCTTGTTTTTTTTTAGATAGAAGTCGAATAGCCTTGGCAGCATTATTTCTATACTCAACAAAAAATTTCATCCGTCATCGCAATGTTGTAGTTAAAATCAGATTATTTTCCTAGTCTGATGGCTTCAGTACATTCAAAGTCCCACCAATGGGTAGATACTTAAAAATTAAAACGATTCTTTAAAGGAAAATTTTCATCAGCACTAGCAATTATGGCTTCTACAAATTTAGAGTAGGAATCAAGAATGTTGTTATCATCAGAAGAATCATCGACTAATCTGGTGTCAAGAGAGGAAGTGTAGGGAGACCAGTCAGTTTCATTGGATAATCTGTACTTAAGAGTGGGACAGAAGTTACGAGCCGGAGTAACTCTTATATGTGTTCTTATGACAATTGGGAAATGATCACTGCCAAAATGAGCTGGACAGTAGGTACTACACAGACAGATCTACAGCACTGTTGGGATTTTGGGAAGGAAGAACTCTTCGAGTAGGGGAACCATTGTTAATAATGCAAAGGCTTCCTTCATCAATTATTTCTAGCAGGGCCAGAGCAAACGAATCATTGTGCCTAGATCCCCATGATCGGTGATGAGCATTGAAATCATCAATTAGAATTATGGGTGGAGGAACAGAATAATATGTATAAATTATCAGGGATTGAAGATGGGTGTGGATGTGGAATGTATGCAGAGAGGAATGTTATATTAAAAGCCTGTACAGCCACAATATTAATGTCAGGAGAGATGGGAGGGAGAGGAATTTGGGAAAAGGGAATGGAGCGAGTAGCAAGTGGTGCGCTACCGGCATACCCGTCAGCCCTGTCATCCCGTAGGCATGAGTGACCTGGAACCCGAAACTGGGATCCAGGCACTAACCATGTCTCCAAGATGGCAATGACTCACGGGTGGAACTTGTTAATTAGGTCAAGAAGCTCATGCTTGATGATTTTTTGTCGTCCCTGTTCAGGGCAATCTCTGCTAAGCTATATCATATCAAAGCATGGTCCTAATTCTGATACTAGGCCCATGTGTCAAAGTCTCTTTTTACAGTCAAAATGCCACAGTTAAATGAATATTTGGATTTTGATTAATAAGTGATTTAAATTATTCATAAAGTCAAACTTAATGAAAAAAGCCTATTACACAATAAATGATTATGTGTCGGACAAAAAAGCTTGGCCTGAATATCCCAAGCTTAACGGTATGAAATCTTAGGCACTTTGCCTATTGCCTATTCCTATCTATAAATTCAGTTTCTATTTGTAATGTTTATAATAAGATAATCACGGTATTTTTCTTGCACCGGTGTGACGTGGTGGTTATTTTTGTAACATATTCATTATCTCAATGATATCTGTAATGAATTATATACATTGTAAAAGACAGTAAAAACAAGACAAAAAAAATACATCACTGTAAAGTTTCTTGTAGCTTCTTCTTTACAGTTGTCATCGAAACTTCGGATCAAAGTTTTCAATTCTGCATTGTGCCGGATTGCTTGCACTAGTAGTGAGAAAGAGAACTGCTTTTTTTTCAAACTCATATATTGTAATGGGCTTGCTATATTATTTGACAATAAGCACTTTGTAATTTTATATGATTAGTGAAATAAATTAATTTTAAGTACCTTATATAATTTTGACTTGTAAAAGTGCTAAAATTAGCCTATTTGCAATAAATCTTTTGACTTTGACTTTGAATTTGACTTTGATTTTCTATTTGATGTTCGGATATTAAACAAAGATATATAGCTCTTTCGGTACTATCTCTTGGAACGTGCTTCTCTCTAAACACAACATAGTCTAATATCGACCTTACTGTTTAACAGTTAATGTTTAGTTTTGTATAGTTTGTGATACCATCATCTTGTTCCAATTGGTATAGAATATACTATAGAACTTCTCTGATGTTGATTGTCATTGGTGGTGTGGTGGTGATTGACCTTTCAAAATTGAGGCCAAAAAAGTTACAACCTCAGGTCCGTATTACAGAACGATGATCGGTGCTCAAGCAGTGATTACATTCATTTAGTGATCAATTAGGTCCGTATTACAAGATGGTGCTCAGTCATCGATCAGTGCTCAAGCAGAGATTTCATTCATAAAATGATCAATTATTGAATGAAATCTCCGCTTGAGCACCGATCACTGACTATCATTCTGTAATACGGACCTTAGTGAATGAAATCTCTGCTTGAGTACCGATCGATGACTGAGCATAGTTCTGTAATACGAACCTCAGTGGTAAACTAATAAACATGATATGAAATTCAAAGAGAAAATAAATACTAAGCATTGTCACTGTTAGATTTTTTTTTCTGCGGCTGAAAATCATGTTATTGAACATTAATTCTTTTTTTTATGGTGGTTTGTTTTTTTGGAATGGTAACACTTAAAAGGCCGCCATTGAAGTTTTGAAGTAATAATTTTAACATGGCGCTGGTTGTTCGGAGTGTGTGTGTGTGAAAGTGCAGTGAAATTATGTTAATATTCTAGTGTTTTTAGTGATAATCTTAGTTTTTAAGTGAAAAGTGTGTGCATTAATGCCGTGGTTACATTATCATGGCTTTGGATTTACGCCTGCATTCTCCTGCAGGCGCGGAACCCGTTGTTTATACATGGCCCCTCACTTCAGGTCATGGCTCGGTACGAAATATTTTGTATTATAAACTTGGTTTGTGATAAATAATTGTTATGGTACACGTGCTCATCGGTATTACTAATCTATTAACGATGTGTAATTGTGTGGATTTCCTTCTTTATGATGATGTAATAACACCAACGAAAGAATGTATTCTTTTGATGCAGCGCTAGAAAGACGTGACTCTAAGCACTCATACGCTTTGCAGGCTAAGTTTTAATAACGGCATAGGTTAGCTAGTTGTCAGCGTTGCATATTCATATTGCTAGGCAAGAGTAGACGTAGAGTTCCTTGTGACTAGTTTTTTGTATTTGTATGTATTGCATGGTATCATTATTTAGATAACTCACGTCACATGGGTTCGAAGAGTGTATTGACCTCGTGTTTTGTCAAGGTGTCGGCTTTTTTTAGATATGTACACACTGTTGCGTAGTTTCATTCGTCATCTATTTACATTTTATTTTGCTAGTGCTAATGAGTTAGCCAACCAGCAAGTAGGTTCATTTTACTGTCATAGTTTCTGTGTATCGTGGAATTACGAATTGAATAATATAACGAATACTTCTTGTCTAACTCACCAAGTCAGAGATAGCCTTGAAGTATTGATACTGGCTATTACTTAATTACTTAAAAATTTTGAATATGCCAAAAATTCATTGAATGCTGTATTATTTTTTTATCAGGTTATTATCTCATTAAGGTCCTATGATCTCAAAATTAATAAAAAAAAATTTACACTAAACTTAACATAATAATAAACATGTTGACCTATTTCCTGATGACCTACTTTTGCCAAACATTGACTTGATTTTCCATTCATATAACAATGCAAGTCACTTACTTATTTTACTTTTTAAATTAATAATTGAGTGTGTTTTGATTTTTTTAATTCATTGTTAATTAAATATAGGGGAGAATACAAAATAAATTGTAGTTTTATAACCTGTTTGAAATTGGTAAACAAAGTTGACCTTTATGAGTTTTTTATGAGTGGTGGTTGATCTGATGGTGCATATTGCAGATAGAAATATGCAGTGAGGTTGAATATCATGTCGATTAATTTATCATCCACATAGATACTGAAGATTACTTAATTCTGTTTATTCTATTAATACTTAATAGCTATTTCTGGTTTCAAAAAATGTATTCAAATGTGGATTCAGAAACAAATGTGCGGTTTACCAATATTGGGCTAGCCCCAATTTAGACAACTAGATTTCTTAAATGTTTAATCTGCAAACAGTTTTGATTAGGACCATATGTTTTGAAGGTGAGGTATGTTGGAAAGAGTGCACTACTGGAGAAGCACTCTTTATTGGGTTTCACTTCTCAGTCTTTTGGATCTAATACATCTTTCTTTAAACCAGGGTGCATTGGTGATTATTATTTGATAGAATAGGCTATTTGACTACTATTAAAAATGAACAAGTAAATATTATTTTGTACACACAAAATAATATTTACTTGTTCATTTTTACACATACACACACACACATGTGGAGGTGCAGTTTTGATTCCCGCAACAGGATAGGTATTTGTGCATGTAATAAAAGTGCATATACTTCAACTTCAACTTCAACTTCTTATTATGGCTTCTGCGGGGTAGCCGCAATTTCGCCAATGTCGCGTGGGTAGAAAGAAAATAAACGACGGAGATTGATCGGTGGAAACAATATTTTGGTCGGTGAATAATTTTGAATCTGAGTTTTATTGGAATCTGAAACAAGTATAACAACACAACACATACAAAAGCATATGATATACTTAAATAAACACGGAACGAGGCAGTAACAAACAAATACATACAAGTATAAATGTTAGCTGTAAATTATAATTTAATTTTATTAGTCTGAATAAATTTACTTAATATATTAAGAAATAGAGTAAAAGCAAGAGACAGGAGAGGGCTAAAGTTGGTAGGACGGGGTATTTCTGATGGAAGTATGTCATACAAAGAATAGCGTAACCTTGAACATTCAAAAAATATGTGTTCTGTAGTACCCTCATCCAGACCACACTCACAGAGAGAATGGTCACGGATTCTAATTTTGGCCAAGAAAACTGGAGTGCAACAATGACCCAACCGTAGGCGACAAATCGTTGAAGAAGTAGCTTTATCAATTTTTTTTAATTTTGAAAACCATGGTTTTGTGGGGATCGAAAGTTGGAGGTGGCCATAAAATTTACCTTTGGTGGTTTTTGAATTTTGCCAGAGCTTATCCCATATGTTACGTAGCTGAAGGTGACAAGAAGAAGCAAGATCATGTGAGTATAGCTTATACCTATCTGTGTTGCCAAATGTTGCGGCGTGTTTGGCGCACGAGTCTGCAGTTTCATTTCCAGCAATACCTGCGTGGCCGGGGATCCATGCTAGCACAATGTTTAAGCCAGCTTGGTGACTAGTGTAGAGGGCTTCTTTAATTTTTAAGATTACGGGGAACCAGTGCATATACTTGTTCTGAGTCTGGGTGTTGTGGAACCACGGTCCTCGTACTTCTTGGGTACCTAGATACAGGGAATTCTAGTTAGGGTCCAGAATCTATGTTTGTGATCACTGGGTATAATTGAAAAAAATAAAGCTTAAAGTTTCATCGCCTGAGCTTTTCTCGCATCAGAGATCTATTTTTCTTTATCAGTGCTGTTGTATGTGTCCCCAAAAATTCCGGGATTTAGCAGATTGTTAATATGCAGTAGAAAAAGTGTTGCAGAAATAACCGACCCCTGAGGAACCCCAGCATTGATAACTAATTGGGGAATGGGCAGCATTCTCCTTGGTACATTAAAATATTCTGCACACACATGGTCCAACACTTCCATACATACATTAGTCAACATACCTTGATTTGAATGAATGAATTAATTAATGTTTTATTTACGAAAAAATTGTTAAAATATGTTGAGAGTCACCAACATACAATTCATCATCACATGAATGTCGAGGCAATCCAGCTCCTTGACAACACAAATATAGTTAGAAGACTTAAAAAAACAAATGAATAGGATCATTTACTCAATTTGAAAAATTGTTTGAAATAATTACAGTTGTTAAGACTTTTTTATAGTTGTTATTTTAAGTTTAAATATCGTAAATAAGCGTGAAATGCATGATTGTCATTTTGTGACATCATTTGCAACTAAACAGGAAACTTTCAACTGATGAAATTAAAGTTGTTAACTTGCATTAATTCTACTGTTATAATGGGGACAGCAAATGCTATATGTTGATTAAAATAAAATAAGAATAGTAATGAATGTCTCACGAAATGTAATTTGTTTCTTTGCATCGTCACATTTGTTTTTGATTTGAAACAGTGATGCCAGCCCTGGGTAATTTACCCTAGATTTAGAATAAAATTGAGATGACAGGGTAATTTTTAAGGTCAGAATGGCTTAGAGTAATATTCAGGGTAACTTTTACTACCTACTCAACATTGAAAATTGATTTGATTTATAGTGTGTCCCAGGTGTGTGACGGGAGCCCTTTAGAGGGTTATTAACACGGTAAATTCTTGTAAAATGTATTAGGTATTGGGGCAAAAAGAAAATTTAACTGGGCAACACTGTTGACACGGGTTTCCGGGAACGCCATTTGTTTTTTCTCATATCTGTGGGTAACGTTGATTAGAAAAGCTAGGCCATCACATAACTCAATTGCAAACGATAGAAACACAAATTTGTATGGATCTGACAGTTTCAAAACGCAGTTTATGTGCATAGTTAGTATGGAAATTTCTCCTGTGGCATTGCAATCAAAGTTTCGTGATCACCCCCCAGTATGTTGACTGAAATCCTATCTAAGTTAGGTCTATATATATATATATATATATATATATATATATATCTAGGTAAAGTGTGGTTTCGAAAGATGTCATGTGCTGTGCATAGTCGTTCACGAGTCACATGAAATGTACAATAGGTAAAGATTAAATTTTATTTAATTAATTAGAAATATAAACGAGTTATAAATAATAATAATAAAACGTCAAAAAAAAAATACCTAAACTTTATTTATACTATAACTATATAGCATTACATTATAATTTGATTACAGTGTAAGAGCCTACTTGGAATAATGTAGTGTTAAATTAAATGTATAGGTTAAATTAAAATTGCTTATTAACCAAAATATAATGGCTAGATTGTAATACCATTATGAGTGTCCATAATAGGTATAGATACTCTAAAGATACAAGTTCGGAGCCGACTCCACGCAGCAGAAGCAGGCGAACACATTTTGATGTCATAATTATGTTTTTTTATTCGATAATAAAACCATAATATGTCGTTTTCGGAAAACGTGTCATAAAAATATTATTACGCTGTCAAGTGCATTCAAAATTATACGAGACTCAGGCCCGTATTACAGAACAATGCTCAGTCGGTGATCGTTGCTCAAGTCTAGATTTCATTCACAAAATCAATTGGTGAATGAAATATAAAATATTATCTTGAGCGACTAAGAGTAGTTCTGTACGAGGGTCGAACTGAAGGTGTTTAGAACAGCCATGTAAACAATGTAATAAAAAATAAACTTAAATTTTGAAAAGGGAACTCTGCCAATATTATTTTGTATGTATTTTATTTATTTGTCATAATCATGTCTCACGTATTGGCGGCTAATTGAAAATTGTCTGTGTCATGTCAGCATGAATTTAACGCGAGAAAATTTTCGTGCTATGATTTTTATGACTTTCGATGTCATTTAAGTCGGCATGGACTACGATTGGCCTTTAACGATGAAGCCCCATCTCGTGCCACTGGTTATTGCTATAATGAGTTTAAACGTGGTCGGACTAATCTCGCCGATGATCTGCGTGAGGAAAGGCCATTTACGGCGACGACTGAAGATAACATCAGTGTTGTGCGGCGTATATTAGAGACTGACAAAAGAGTGACCTATCAGCAGATTCGGGCAAGCTTAGGCATCGGTATGAGTCAAGTGCACAAAATCCTCCATGAACAGTGGTAAGGAAGCTTTGTCCCCGATGGATACCTTATAATTTGACCAAGGCCCATAAATTTCAGTTGAATGGTACCGTGAAATGGTTGAAAGATTTAACGGAGGTGACTGAAGTGCTGTGTTCAACATACTTAAAGGTGACGAAAGCTGGATTTACTGTTATAATACCGAAATCAAAAGACCGCTTAGTGGGCGTTTCCTTCCGAGGAGTTGCCAACTAAAGTAAAGAGAGGTCGAAGCGTGGGTAAAAAGATGGTGGCCTCGTTCTTCGGAAGGACAGGTCATTACGCCACAATTGTTTTGGAGATCGAAAAATAGTTACTGCAGTGGTACACTAACAAATGTTTGTCACTTGTCTTCGAAAAAGTTCAGGAAAAACGACCTCGAACGAATAATATAACGATCTTTCTTAAGCACGACATCGCTAGCCTAATGATAGACTATTATATTTGGCGACGTCACACGTGGAATTACTAGGTCACCCGCCCGTATAGTCCCGACATCGCACCTTGCTATTTTTATTAATTCTCGAAAATAAAAGGAAAACTTCGAGAAAAACGTTTAATGGACGCTGAGGCAGCTTTCGCTTCATTTGGCAAAAGGCCGTCGAAGAGACCCCTAAGGACGAGTAACTTTACTCAGTGGTTCCGTCGGATGCAGCGATGTAATGACGTGAATGGACATTATTTTGAAAAGATATTATAAAACTAAAACTTGCTAGTATAATCAGTTTTTTACTTTCTAAGAACTTTCAGTTTGACCCTCGTAATACGGACGCTAGATACATTATAAGATTAGCCTCGTTTTTTTGCTGAATTGTTCTAACAATTTCCAATGCACTTGACAGCAGAATGATTTTTAATGGGGACATGTTCCGAAAACAAGGTATTATGGTTTTATTTTGCGAAAATTATCAAAACGTATTTACATAAGGTTTAAATAAGTGTTTTTCAGTATTGATTTCTGTTGAATAATTATGACTTTATGGTTTTGTTACAGGACAAACACGATGGGGCACTGGAAATTGTAGAAACCATACGGTAAGAAAATATGTCTAAATTCTAATACGTATACATTTATGAGGATCAGGTCATTATCTCAGAAATAAAAGCGCGATTCAGAGGATTCATAATCACGCTAACTCTCCTAATCGATTAAGTATTATATTAATTAGTCTAACAGATTATAATAAAACTGTGACTGTTGTACATATATTATTTATTGGAATTTTTAATTGCGGTACACTTCTATAGAATATAGAAATAAACTCTTGTTTTTTGTATTGTTCTTGGTCTGTTTTTATTTTTGAATGAGCTTTACTATACGGATTTTGTTGAAACTTTCTATGGTAATAGTTTATTTTTCGGAATAAAATTTAGGATACTTTCTGTTGCCCTAAGCAATAATTTTTTCAGATGGCCATTGCCTACCTTCAACGTCTTTCCATCTTTTCATTATGTCCCCTTTTTCCCTTCGACAGGGTTGGGCCGTAAAATTATTTAATATTAAGCTATTGGTGAAGAATAAACGTGCTGTTCTGCTTTCATTTCGGACATCAAAAATGGTTCTATTTTTATACTTTATCCATTGATAGGACATACATATAGAAAAAATAATAACAGCATAGCTTGAGACTTGCAACAGCTTAGAGAATTTAGAGAATGAGGCCATTCTTACCTTGAAAAAAATTACCGCTTATACTTCGCAAAGTTGATCCAAATTATTTCTGACATTATTATCAAACATACTATAGCATAGTACAAATTGCCAATAAAAAAAAGAATAATCAAGCCTTGGATAACTCCTGGCCAGTTTTGTAAAAATCTATCATAAGCGCTTAGTGAAATTTATAAATGAAAACAACATCCTCTCTGAAAATCAGTTTGGTTTCAGACGCGGTAAGTACTCTGACACTAAAATATTGATAAAAAGTTGAAGGCTATCTTCCTAGACTTCTCTAAATCTTTTGACACTGTCTCTTTTTTTTTTATGTTTAGTAATGACGTGACAAGCTAGCCGTTCGCCTGATGTTAAACGACACGGCTGCCCATACCAGCTGCAGTGTCACTCGGAACTCTAAAGTATAGAGGTTCGCGTGACACTGCACTGCGCACGTCATCCTGAGACATCAGCACAATCTAGTAATAAGATTACTAAACTGTGAGATCAGATCATAAAGTCTCATTTGCCCAGTAATTTCACTAGCTACAGTGCCCTTCAAACCGGAACACAGCAGTGCTTGCGCACTACTGCTTGGCGGCAGAATAACTGGCAAAGCGGTGGTACCTACCTAGACGAACTTTGCAGTAAAGTCCTACCACCTAGTAAACTTCTCTCCTAACTATGAAACATTGGCATAAGAAGCATTATTCATGACTTGACCTGTAGCTATCGCAGCAATCGGACACAGCAGGTTTCTTTAGACGGTGTTAAACGCAGTGAGAAACAACTCTGTTATGGCGTCTCTCAAGGAAGTGTTTTGGAGCCTACGTTGTTTTTTATCTACGTAAATAGGCTTAGGTAACCTGTCACTCCCAATCGGTTAACTAATAGCTTATAACTTATTCTGATACAGCGCTTCTTATTAATGACCGCAGTTGGTCAGAAGTGCGCAAACTATCTGAAGACGTGTTTACGACGTGTCATGACGTGGTTTCGTTGAAATCTTTAACTTTCAACCTCTCTAAAACGAATCCTATTACTTTTGCCTCTAATCTATCCCTAAAAGAAATCTGTGGTTATCACCACCGATTTTGTTTAATATGCTCTACTACAACTGTACGATAATAGAACGTTCTTATTTAATACTAAATACTCGAGTGTCAATAGACGGAGGAATAGATTTGGAAGCATCGTAATGGGGTCCTACCATGGACGGGTCTTACACCGTAATCTAATTATAATGTAATGCTTTGTTATAAAAACAGTTGAGGTTGAGGAACAGGTTAATATATTTTTAATAGCTTAAAATTAAAATTTTTATTGACATATCACGTGACAAACACGTGAGACAACATCTATGGTGTTTACGGGTCACAGCACGTGACGTCATTCGGAAGTACGCTTTACCGTTAATTTCGATGTGATTTGATTGACACAGTCTACATACCAGCTGTTCTAACTCACAGATAAGAGACAAAAAATGGCGTTACTAAAATCGCGATTCAAATCAAAAACAAATAACATAGACGCAAAGAAATAAATTACATTTCGTCAGATATTCGTTATATTATTGAAATCAACGTCAACGTCTAATAAATAATTGAGTCAAAATAAAGTGTTACCTTGTAAAAAAAATCCCCATTGTGGTGAATTTCTTAGTGGCCACACAAAAGTGTGTCTCTTTGGGTCTTATGCCCGTCTGCACTAAAGTTTGACTTACTTACACTTATCCCTCTCCTCTAGCCCTGGTTTCTCGTGCGTTTGTTAAATTCATGTCAACTTGGTAGGTAGGGTAGGTATAGGTAGGTATAGGTTGGCTAGGTAGGGTATGTATACCCTACTCAAAGCACCCTGGCCTACTCACCCCACCCTGGCTGTTTGAAGTAACGAAGGAGATCTTTGATTTACTGAGATAGCTTCTTGAGCAGTCCGGGTGCGAGGTTTCAACACAAAGGTAACATCAATTGACACAATGTTCATAGTAAAATCATTCTTTGACTCGCTATTTTGACCAGCTTTTTGTGCCTGCAGTAATAATTATTATGACTATACGAGTTTGTATGTAAATGTGTTAGTTCCCTCTTCGCACCGCCTAAGCGGATTTAAATGAAAGAAATGGTATCTCCATGATACGCTAGATTATTACAGGGTATATTACTTGCGGGTGTACCACGGGAAATTTCTAGTTTTGACATTTAACTGTAATTACAAAGGTGTGTACCGTTCTCTGTTTGTGTGACTGTCAAGCCTAAACGGCTATTTGAATTATTTTTGCAAACAGATTGATAATATTATCGAGATTAACATGAGATAGAACATTTCACTAAACTATAAGACAATATTGATATACTTCATCATTCTTATATCATCATCAATCTTTCACCGTTTCCTAAATAGAGAAACTATTGCCTAAACTGCTGTTACAGAGCCTTGAAATAAGAAACGTCGACAAGCGTGTTCCACCAACTCGCTTTTTATTCATTTTATATGCCAAAATATTAAAATATTCTACTAGTTACTAGTACTGTAGTAATTACCATAGATAATTCTACCTGCCTAGATGGTGAGAAGCGTATAAGATGTATCAGATATAAAAAAGGGTTAATACGGAATCTAGATAGGTAGATAATGTCTTCTTATTTATTACCTTACATAGTACTCGTATGTATACAACCTATTTGTATTATTACTAAAGGTGACATAAATAATTTTTCAGAATATGACTAATTCTAATTTATCATTCACTGCGGCTTTACAGCCGAAAAACACTGCTTTCCACCATCGCACAATGCACATAATTTTGTTTTATTAGCTCAAACAAAATAATCTTACATTGTATAACAAAATAAATGCAAAAATTTAAATTAAAAAAAAAATACTGATCTACAAGTTTGTCAAATGTCGTAATTTTATAGTTTGATAAACTTTTCTTTGATTCTCATTTGCTTGTATGTTTAATTGTTTTGGTTCCTGATAAATGTTTATTTATCACACTAATATTATAAAGGCGAAAGTTTGTATGTGTGTATGTTTGTTACTCCTTCACGCTCAAACGGCTGAATGGATTTGGATGAAATTCGGTACCAAGATAACTTATATACACTGGATTAACATATAGGCTACGTTTTGTCCTGGAAAAGTGAAATTTTCCCGTGGGATGAGCTTTTGATTGATGCTTTTTATCCGCGGGTGATACCGAGGGGCGCAACTAGTTTATTTATAATGTATGGTTATTTCGTTTAACAATTTAGATATAGCCCGTCGGCTAATGCCTGTATGTTTAACTGGTTAATGATAAATGTTTATTTATAATGTGTAGTAAGTTCGTTTGAGCAGTTTAGATACAGTCCGTCGGCTAATCTGGAGTGCCCTAACCCGAGATGAGAGCCTTCACTTTGACCTCCTTTTGTCCGGACGTGCGCATACATACAAACGTTTAGCTCGTGGCCTTGAGACTGATCCAATAATAGAACACAGTGTTGTTTGTTTTAATGATCGGGTTCTCTATAGAAATTACATATGACAACCTTCTTAAGGGTCCTATATATCCCAGGTATATATGGCTGAATCCTCTTACTCGCTTGCGAATTACGAAATTTTCGAAGATATTAAATAGCTGAATTTACTTACAAAAACTCTAGTTAAACAAAGCCCTATAGTTTATAGCGGTTTCATAGTTTATAGCGATCTCTTTCAGACAACGTTTGAAATCATCTTTTACCCATACCTTTTAAATACGCTAAGTCCTTCATTGTTCCCAAAACTACACCTCTGCCAAATTTCATTATGATTGGGGCAGCTATTTAAAGTTCTGAAAACGTTTCAAAGATAACTTAAGCGTAAATTAATGAAACATAATTGACAGTCCAGAATAGATTCTTAAACGTTTTTTTAAATCACTATTATGTATTTTATAATTCTGTTAAATGTTGAATATTGACTAACTGTATGCACGAATGTTGTCCAGGTGGGTGTGCGACGACCTGCCGGAGATGAAGGCTGCTCTAGAACACAACATCCTGTGCGATTACGACACACACTCCTACGACAGCATGCGAGCCCTCTGCGACCGATTCAACCGCGCCATCGACTCTGTAGTTGCACTGGTAAGTAGCTATAGCCCCCTCTGTAGCGCACACCGACCTATTTATCTAAGTTATTCACAGTTTCGTACACTACTTTATCTAAACCTATGCAAACCTATAGTGAACACATACACAGAAAAAATTCTAACATACATTTTCACCGCCATAACCATAAACCAGCAGATCGCCATGACCTTTTGCATGCGCTCCTAGCAGAACGCGTCGCTCTGTCACAATGTACGGGTACTTAGGCATGGAATTAAAACTTGGCCAGGCTACAACCTGTGCTACGAGTATAAGGAAAAAATCATAATTATATCATTACTTTGTTTTGTTAGAAGAAGCTATGATATATGTTTAATTTTTTTTTACTTTTATTGGTTCTTTGTAGTCTATGTTATTATTAAACATAACAGAACATTGTGATAAACATTAGTAGACAGACCACAGTATAAATGTCCATCGTACGCATCAAATAATTTATGTTCATTCAACTTGTATGCTCATACAACAAAGTATATCAAGACCTTCATTAACTGGAAAATGGAACACAAAGGGCAAAACACAACTCTTGATCCTCAGGGAGATGCTTGAGGGGTCACGAGAAAGCTGTTGCAGTTTATCATATACCCACCTCTAGAGAATACATAACTATTTCTTTTTAAAAAAAAGTAATAGGAAGCTAAATGTCATATGATCACATTTTACTGAAAGTTCCCCCTGATGACGATCAAGACGATGAATGAGGTTCACACCTAATTCATCGTCTTGATGTTTCCAGTAGTTATTTGGCCAAAAACAAGCCTTTGAAAATATTGAGTTATCAGGAAATTTTGAAGTGACCGGGCGCAGGTGTTGTGCATAATACGAGTATTTATGTTGGCTGAGCTTCCTAAGCAAAGCATAGCTATACTCATCATAAATATATGGTTGCCGCTTCATAAAATTGTAGCATTACATTATTTATAGAAAATAGTTAAAATGACTCTTGTCTTGAAATATGATATTATAATCAGAAGAGTTTTAACGAAAATAGTACGCACCAACGAAAATCAAAACTAGCTATGAACACCGATAATGTGGAAAGCAATTCAAAGTTAAAACAAGTCTTGTTTGCCGTACTAGTTTCCTATGTAATAAACAAAAACGCGGAAGAGATATTCTCCTTGAAGATATTCTGGTACCGACTACCGACTATAATAGAAACAGAATAGAGCGGACGCGCACCGCATGCCGTGTGCGAAACTGCGACTGCGGTGAATGTGGGCCAGTGAGGGGCTTAGCGAATAGCCGAGAGGTAGGAGGGCCAAGATGGCGGCGAGGACGCAACGATCGATGTCCGCAGACGCTGCCGATGCCGCCGCACGAGGCTAACTCTATTTATACACAAATTATACCCGATCCCGACGCATACAATTTTCACAATGACGTGAAAGATTTTGGAAGCTTTTCGCTTCTAACGAATTTATGCATAACCGCCGTACTTATTTTGATTCGTGGTATCAGAGTAATTATAATTATTGTACCTTCTCTTTGTTTTTGTTTCACATCTTTTAATATTATGTACATAGGTTAGGAGGTACGGTACATTTGTATCCGCCAGGTGATTTGTAAAGGTCGGTAGAGACCAACAGCATTACCCTTTTTTTTTTAATCAGTTTTTTTGTAACTGTTCCCTTTTTATCATTCACTTAATATTGCAAAATATTATTTGGCCCCGTAAAAAGTAATTCTAGGAATCTACTATTGTGTATTTGTATGCTGTATAGTTTGAATGTAATAAAACACGCATACGATTAGGCGTTTTTATTCAGTGATAGAACTAACAGGTGCAGAGCAGGTGCGAGTGGTTTAAAGATTACTTTAGCTCTAAGAAAGGTGATGTTTTTATTATTAAAGGTGATGTCAGTATTCTTTACCGACCAAGTGGTAATGTAATTTCAATAAGGAAGTATTATGTAGCAAATTATGCCAACGACATTCAGTTTTTTCCGTCTTCAAAACTCATCCAACATAAATAATGATTTTCAATAACGTCTAATTTTATTAATTCATGAATCGTAATTTTTCGTCTAAAGAATGTGTCAAATTAAAGATTTTTTATGACGTACTGAACACATATTGATAGTTGCCCTATTAAATTAAATAGAGTCTAGAACTCCAGACCAATATTAAAGGACCACTCAGTCTTGACCTGACTAAACACGTAATTTGTGTACATATTTAATTGTGTATAATATTCGTATTGGCTAAATCGTTGTTCTATCAAAACTTATGATCTTACATAAGTAAAAGTAATTGTGTATGTACCTACCTAAAGTGACTGTATTGATTTACAAAATATATTATTTTACTATATCTTACAGCGTGAATCTGAATATCTGTTTAGTACAGACTATAGTATTTTATAATATATGGTACAGTTAAACAAGCTATAATGAAAGAACTCGTGAAACGAAAATAAACATAATTATTATAGAGCGTTGCTCCGGCGCGCTGACGAGAGTGAAAGTATCGTTATAACTGTGTCATTTATTTATGACCTCCATTCGTTCGGCCTCCCCGACCCTTGCGTCTAGGGCGGTCGCGTCATTGACGCTTAGCGGGCGCCCCCACTCGTCCTCTGCTCCTCTGAGCCGCTTTGCAAGCGTAGTCAAATGGAGTAAATAAATTAGGGCACAAATAAGTCTATCGATGTTTATAAAATAGCTGTATATAATTTATTTAGTATAGTTTTTTTTAAATGTTAGGTTATTATCGTAAAATTGGAAAGTAGACACTACATAGTCGTTATTCATTAATAGTAACTCCGATAGTAGACAATAGTAACAGGGTCTGGCTATTTGCTTGAATCTCAATCAGAAATCGGAATAACAAACTCTCACTGATTGAAATAGAAAGAAGACGTTTCGTGTCTCATAAGCCCATAACCTACCTTTTTTTAACTGATAAAGAAGTTTTAATTAGCCTCTAAACTTAATACTTACTTTCTAGCGAAAGCTCCAATTGACTTTGCCGCAGCGATAGTTAGTTCACTGTTTTGCTGGAAAACATTGTCGAATTTCCTATTCCATCGTCACATTTATATGGGGCCAGTTGTGTCTGTGTACCACTCCAGTCTATAATATCTATGAAATAAAAAAAAAGAATTAACAAAATCGGTTCTCAATTAGCGAAGATATTGTATAACATCACAAAAAACAAAACAGACGGTAACTTGTGTATGTGTTTGTGTGTAATTTGATATAAATTTCGCTCTATGAATCCGATTGCATAAGGCATTCATAAATTGGAGGTATACATATTATAAAAGTGAGTGGTTCAACGTGGGCTAATAATTGTGGGGGCGATGACCGCAATATTGAGCGAACGCGAATGTCTCACGTAGTGTTAATGACCTTTTTTTTTGGTTGCGCCAGAGTCGTCGACGTTTAGACAACTTACCTATCTATTTGCTTAGCTTTAGAGACCTTGCTTTTGTGCAGTAGGTATTAGCGTTGGCTGAGTGTTTGAGATGAGATATTATGATAAAAACAGGTTTCATTCACACACTTTTGGATAAGCAATGCTTATAGTTCCTCGCAATGGAAGAATGTGCCAAAAGCGTTGTAAGGGAATAGATACAAATTAAAAACCAAAAGTAATTTACTAAAATCCCTAGTTGGTATAAACTTAATGAGTTTTTAGGGTTCCGTACCCAAAGGGTAAAAACGGGACTCTATCACTAAGACAACGCTCCGGTGTCTGTGTCTACCTCTCTTAAATAGTTACACGGCTAAAGTTTTCACAAAATATGCGTTATTGCAGCGGATTACCTAACAAATAATTACAAATGAAAATAAAGCGCCTTCGTACAATACACGTGTTTGTGTTTCGTGGGATTCTTGATTGATTCTTATTTAAAAAACGGTAATATTTACATACACGCCTCAAATTTAGTATGATTACAGTGCATACTCTATTCTGTATATAACAACAAATACCTACTAAAAATCGGCCAAGGGCGTATTGGATACGAGATAAAAGTACACGTGTACGGAAATCTGGGTGCACAGCTCACGCACCCACAATCAGCCGGTTTTTTAAATCGACTACTGTAAATAATTGAGAAAGATTTCTAAAATCACGCCTCAGATGTGAGATAGACATTATTTTCTCCAAACCTGCCCAAATCATATGTATATAATAACTCTGAAATTACGACCTCAAACTAATTTTGAGAAAAGATAATAATTTAAATAAAAATAAGTTCATAAACTAAACTGACTACTGAAAAAAACACGTCGTAAACAGTATGAATCAGGATAGATAACAATTTCAAAAAGAACTGTATAGGTTCCTTCTGAAATTGTTATGTGCACAGACTATTCAATATAATATCGGCACGTTCACGGTGGGCGAGCCCTAATAGGGCAATGTGTTGTATGACCACGGCTATCTTCTTAACATTACTATGAGTATATTGTATTAAATACATTAAAATATATTAAGTGCAAGTTGTTAATGTAATAGACGATAAATATTGAATAGTTTGTAAATTACGGACATTCCGGGTTTCAAGTTATTCGGACTTATTATTGAGGGTGGTGATGTAATTTCCGAACACATGACCTGGAAATATTATAAGACAACCTTTAAAGGACTTCCTATCTAACAAATAAAGAGGGAGTGAAATCTAAATTAATAAATTACAACAAAATACACATTTTGACTTTCATCCCCTCTTCCAAAGCAACCCTGCTGAATTTCGGTCCTACCTCCGTAGTATGAACTCAAATTATGCCAAGTTTCATTTGAATTGGTTCAGTAGTTTTGGCGTAATGCGCGGCACGGATACAGACAGAAAGACAGACAGACAGACAGACAGACAAAAATCAAAATATGTAGTTACAATTTGGGCTTCAATATCGATAATAGAGTAAGAGCCTACAAAAAAATAATAAAATGTCTTTATTATTTAAGTATAGATTACAGAAAGAATATTTACTTGTACATTTATCATACTTTTAGAGCGTGTTTTTTTATTAGTTGGATTTTTATTTTGAAGTCACTTTTTATGTCAGCATAATCTGTAGATAGCATATACATTTTAAAAAAGTTTGAGATAAATTCATGATTACTGTCAATCAAGGAGTTTTTTTCTCATATTATTTTTTTAGTTTGAGAGTGTTCTCATTTGAAACAAAAATACCACAAAAGACAAGCTATACATATCATGCCAACAATAACCTACTTTCCACGGTGATACTTAGTACAAAACCGGAATCAAAACTTGTTTGCTAATAAAACAAACAAACAATGCATGGCGTTGTTTTATGGCATGCGACGCGATGCAATGGATTAGTGTGCAACCACTTTCTAATTTCCACCAAGCTGGACGGTCGAGCCAGGTAGGCCTACCTACAAATAAAGTGACGCAATCAGCTAACATCAACGTATGCCATAATCGACAGTATAGGCAAGAGCGCGGGCGTCCGCAGCCAGACCGAACGTGTGAGAACACTGGAATTGCATCATTGCTACTCTACTTAACCGAAAGTCCTCAGTAATATACACTATTGTACCGCATACACACTTATCTATAATTGTTGGGAACACAAACCGCACACGACTGAACTATAGATTTATATATTGTAGAGTGCAGTAGGCCTTTCTATCGACTTATCGCTAACATGTTATATGACGAACGTTACATTACATAAATGCAGAATGCACTGGATCACGAGCGCGATGCACGTGGCTTGCGTGAGGCGTGATTTCTGACTGGTCTATATATATACATAATTGTGTAGACAGTATAAAACACAAGTTACAACTGACATAAGTATTGTAATAATTATGTATCTGAGTTTATTAAACAGGTTTACGCATAGTCTCTCGATAACCGACGATACTACAACTATAACGTTTATAGTTTTTATAATGTATTTGCTCTATAATTTACGATTCTAAGCGTTACGTTTTACCTAAAATAATATAATTAATAAAATAAGGAATAGTTCAATGGAAGAAAATTCTGTAGCGGCATCATCTATAGATAAATTTACGATTTAGAATAGCTTGGCGGTACCACAGAATGCAGTATAATAGTATGCCGGTACTTAAATACAACCTGTGTCCGCCTTGACAAGGTTGATGTAGTTTTAGCCTTTCCCGCCCAGTACTTTTATAATGATTGCAATGATCGGCGGCAGGTCGTCACCTAATTCCGTTCTAACTTATTATTCACTAAAGTTTATAAGCTTATAAGAATAGAAGACCACTGTTTTGAAACTCTTATCTCTCTAGGACTTCTATAACGATAAAAAGTTTATATACTCTTTGGTAAAATATTTTTTATTGCAACATATATATATCAATAAAAATATATTTACACAGACATAGATGCTCATGGAAATTTATCGTACTTTCTGGTTCTTTCATTTAAATAGTTACGAAACGTCAGTTTTACGAATGACTTAACGTTAACTGGTTGATGCAGAAGAACTTAGTGTGTAAATCAGACTCTGATTAAGTGTTGCTTAGCTGATTTGTATTTTAATCGACTTTAGTGAAGACGGCCATGAATGTCGTACACATAACACAAATCTATGATACTACAAATTGCGGAAGCAACGTGCAACCTTTTGTAACTCACGTTTTATAGGAGTTAACGACCTTTAGCAATTACCTACCTGGTGGACGAATCTGTAGGTATTTAAACTTTATTTCGCAGGACCTTGAATCAAGTTCAGACTGAAGGTCATCGACATTGCTCAAATGACGCACTGTATCGATCAGGCATTTCTTAATACTCGCAATGTCAAGGCTGTGAGATTAAAATTATGTATTCCGCTTGGTGTTTGGTGCTATGTAATAGGGCTTTGCGCAAATACATTTTTTATATATCATCATCATCATCATTATTATCATCATATCATAATATATTTTTAGCATAGTATTTAGTAGTAGTATCTAATTTATGGTTATTAGAACATGTACCTTCACTACACATCTATATGTATTATTATTGTTATAAAACAAGCACAAGGTCATAATGTTTTATAATTATGGCTCACATCTTTCGGGAGTGCTATTGCATCGCTACGCGCGATGATACTCGTAGCTCTCGGAATTTTTCTCGATCCTGAGCGATATAAATTAAAACTACACGATTCCGTGTTGACAAATGCGACTTAAGACTTAACCCTTATATTAAATCATATTCTTCGCTCGCTGTTTTATACTACTGACGCGCGCGACTTATTCAGAACGAGCAAAAAGCGGAATGTGAAATGTGGCGGCTTCCAAACACCGGTGGCTGTGGTCAGTGGCCCGCTTGTGGCGAGCCTAAAACCCGCGTGCAGTGCAAAATTCTGATCTAAAATTAAAAATTCTATCCAATCCTATCATAATCTATCCTATCATACGATTAAATGTTAAGCAATAAAGCAAATTATTATTTATATTACAGGAAAAGGGCACTTCATTACCGCTTCAACGATATACATACCCCTCAAGAGGATTACTGAAGCACATACTCCAGCAGACTTATAACCAAGCAGTAGCAGATCCAGACAAACTTAATCAGTATGAGCCATTCTCGCCTGAGGTAAGTGTTTTGTAATGCATTTCTATACGATCTATATTACACGCTACATTGTTTGCTTGAGAATTATAAGTGTTAACTGAAACCAATAGCATAAATAAAATAAAAATATAATTCACTAACTAAAAGTGTGTATCTATTTTATTCATTAGCCATTGTAGTCCAAAAATTAGAAAAAAGGGTGTGAAATTGAAAAAACAACTAAATTGCTAGTAAAAAAAACTGATAATTTTAAAAAAGCAAAGTAGTAAGTAGAGTGAGGTACTCAACAATGGTGAAATTTCCAATCAATAATCGTAATCACAATTTCTGTCTTTCTTCATGACACATCACAAAACAACAACAATATCACCATGATTTTCCGCCGTAAATGAGTAAGTATAATTTGGCAGGCAAATGTAAACAATGCTGTTTTCGGTTCGACATTTGATCTTTGATACAATCTGTTTCTTTGTTTACATTTATGTCTTTTGTATTACGTATGTTGATTTATACAAATAGGGTCGGTGCCTTTTTTTCAGTAATACCATCTTACAATAGTACTGGCGGTCAAAAGCCTCATTAATTTCTGGAAATGTCGGTCTCGAATGTGTAATTGTGAAAGCTTTGCTTTGTTCAGTTCGGACAGTACTCCAAGTCTTTACTTGCTACCTGTTCAATAGTCTGATTCGCTCAGCTGTTATTAATACCACAGTCCACAGTAGATACGGTAGTACGTTTTTAATAGTTTGTGTATAGTAAGTAACAGTTGAAAGTACCAGCTTATATGTATTTGACTTAAACCGGTACTTATTCATTGTAAGCAAAATTGCACTTTTTAAACTTAGTTTTTCTACTACATTTCCAGGTGTACGGAGAAACATCATACGAGCTTGTGTGTCAGATGATAGATCAGATTGAAATCACGGCAGAGGATGTGTTCGTGGACCTCGGCTCGGGGGTGGGGCAAGTGGTGCTTCAGATGGCAGCCGCTACGCCTTGCCGGGTCTGTCTCGGCGTTGAGAAGGCTGAAGTACCTAGCAAATACGCAGAGGTAAGACTGGACCATATATGTATACCACATCTATCCTGCAGTGGCCACACTGAATGTAGTCACTTTTATTTTAAATCTTTGCTGTCACTGGTATCCAGTATCGCCTCTACATAATGAATTTCCGAAGCACAGTTATTTCTTTTAATGGTAATTTTACTGAATGTCTGCCATTCAGTAAAATTATGTTTTTAGGGTTACAAAACCAACAATTTAACAAATTTGAACTTCTTACTTGATATACTGAATTTATTATCTTCTAAGTACCTAATGTAGAATTATAATATTTAGTACCTAGATCGAAATTCGCGATTTTAAAAACGATTAAAGTTATTTTCTTATCTATTTCAGAGTATGGATTCCCACTTTAGACTGTGGATGAAATGGTATGGCAAGAAGTTTGGAGAATATAAATTAATTAAGGGTGATTTTTTATTGGATGAGCACAGAGAAAAAATCAATGCCGCAACAATAGTGTTCGTAAATAACTTCGCTTTCGGACCACACGTAGATCATCAGTTAAAAGAAAGATTCGCCGATTTGAAAGACGGAGCGAAAATCGTATCATCAAAAAGTTTTTGCCCCCTCAACTTCAGGATAACGGACAGGAACCTGAGCGACATCGGGACCATCATGCACGTCAGCGAGATGTCGCCGCTCAAGGGATCGGTCTCGTGGACGGGGAAGCCGGTCTCATATTACTTACATGTTATAGATAGGACCAAATTGGAGAGATACTTTCAAAGACTGAAAAATCCGAAACTCAAGGTCAGCAAAAGGGTCTGTTCCAAGTTTTTTATTTTGAATTATATGAAGGATCTTTCACATAGATACTTGAAAAGTTGCAATTCCAGAATCAGGTGGTGCCATCATCGAGACTCATGATTATGTGTGGTTTCCAGGGTAACGGGTGCGATGACGGTGAAGGGAGCAGTAAGCGTAACCTAAGCGCGCCGCCGACGCGGCAGTCGACGCCGGACTTGATGAATGGGAACAGTAACCACAGCACGGGATCGCTGCCCGAGCGGCGGAGGAAGGTCACTCGCCCGAGGGCCGTCAGGTACACACTCCATAGATTGTCACTTGTATTGTATGTTGCTGGATATCATTAACAACGTTTATTGTTCATAAAAAATGAGGCAAGACCTTTTTGTAAGAGACAAAATCTATTAAAATTACACGTTTTTATGTATTTAAATATACGTATTTTGAAAAAATAATTAAGTACTGAACTTGTGTCATCATAATGATTAAAGTGCGCATAGCCCCTCGTAGTTTAAGTGTCGTTCGTTCCTAATTGAGAATTGGCTTGTCTTTGCTATTACCTGTAACGCAAACTAAAATGTATTGTATGGTATGACCATAGTATTGTAATTGTATGACGTATGAGTGCAGAAATCAAACGAGGTTGAATTTATTTCGTACACAGTTTTTATTTTGCCACGAAATTGATTTAATAAATTATTGTATATCATGAAGCGATTTTTGTAGATTTTTGATAATTATTACATACATTTGTGTATTTTTTCTGTTACATCCATTACAAACTTGATGAAACTGGACGTATGGCGCTTTGTGAGCGTTGTGGAAATCAAAGGTTTGAAGTCTGAGCGATGCAGCAAGCCGTTACAGTGCCGAACCACCGTTTTCATAAGACAGGGGTTAACACGATCATTCTGCTACCGACGTTCAGAATATATACTAGCGATTTAATGTTTATCGAGTTAATTAATATCAGAGTCTACAATCTATCCTCATCTCTAAGTGGTGTAATTTTGGCTGCTCGATTGGTTTCTGACTATGGCTTGACGGGTCGCAGAAGCACTATACCAGTAGGGCTCAGTTGTAAATACCATAATAATTATTAACGATCAGACGATGGTTAAATTGATCCGAAGAGCTGCTATTCGAAATACGCCATGAGCAAGTTCAATAGAAAGTAGGTTTGCGGCAAAGTATTTTTCGAAGGTGTTTTCGATCAGTCTAATCGGTTAAGAATTAAATAATTGCTAATCACACCATCATTCTGCAAGGACCTAACCAGAACACCTGTCGCCCCATTGATAGTTGCAGTTCGATGTAGCATCGGTACGCATTAGTATTATGTGTTATGTGGTATCTTTTTGAACGGTGTTGCGTCGCTGTCGCGTATTGCCGCGTCGCTTGTGTGTGGTGGTGCTCATTAGTGCATCGTTGCAGGGGAGAGAACGGGCGCACGCGGGCGCGGGTGGCGGCGGCCAAGCGGCGGCAGGTGCGCCAGTCGAGCGAGGAGAGCGACGAGGAGTCGAGCGGGACGGACGACGCGCCGCCCGGCCCCGAGCCCGCGCCGAGGGAGTGGGGCGCGCCGTGGGCCTCCTCTGCGGACTCCAGTTAGTACTGCACTATACGCCCGGCTAAGTGGCGGCACTCAACTTCCCAAAGTATTATCAAGTAGACTAATCAAGATTAATGCGATAAAATTAATGCAAGGCAATAATAAATGGGGTTTTATTATGCAGGATGATTAGTTTGTAGACCGCGTTCTTTCAGGGTGTGTCAAGGCATCTTTGGTTTTGAGTATATTTTCGTTATAATGTAGTTGAAAAGAACGTTTTTAAAATAATTTACAAAAAAAAACACCTCAGTCAACTTTTTGAGATAATTTATTGCAAATTTTCAAGAAAATTTTCTTTACAAGGACGACGCGCAATGCAATGTCACGCAAAACTTCTGTTATGGGCGGCCGTGACGCTTAACATCGGTGTGAATAGGACCACTCCATCTCTTCCCGTGGTTGCCGTAAGAGCCGGCTAAGGGAGTATCCAGAGAATGGGCAGCGGCATTATCGTCGGTGCATTAAAACCTGCGATCGCCAAGCCGCCTACCAAGCGTGGTGATTATGGTAAACCCTACCTATGAAAAGCGTCCAAAGTAGCGTTTTATAGGGCAGGCCTATGTGAAGCAGTGGCCGTCTCCGGCTGTAGATGTGCGAGGTGTGTAAGGAATGGTTACGATGGTGGCGACTGTGCGCAGACCGCAGCCGGCGGCCGGCGGGCAAGCGCAGCGCCAGCGCGGGCGGCGGGCGGCGGCGGCCGGCGGTGCGCTCCAAGCGCCCGCGGCGCGGCGCGCCCGCCGCCATCGCCGGCCTCGACCTGCTGCACTCCACCACGCTCGCCTCCACGCTGCACAACGGCGCGGTAATACACACACGCTATACTTTATTTTGGTTTTAGTTTGGCTCCACACTTTTGTGTATTTAGCCAGTGTCAAGTAATTGATAATTTTTCAAGTTAATTAATATATATGTCAAGTCAAGTCGCAGTCCAAGTCAAGTCATACTCCTAGTAAAGTGGTGGCAACTTTACCAGAAGCTTCTATGGAGTTTTGGAAACAACACGAAAAGAAAAGTTTCTCCATCATTATACCACTTTCCCACACTCATGCCTGTAATTCAGCACTTAACGAATAAAATGCCACCAATTTTATGCACTAACACTGAAAATAACACAAGTACTGGAAAATAATACAATGCGGTGACGCAATCTTCCAAAACTTGTGTTACGTGTCGGCGTCGCGATCTTTTTCGTTTTCCCGCCAAAACTCGTAGTACGTTTTTATACCGCTTTCCCACACTCATGCCATCACTTAACGAATAAAATGCTACCAATTTTATGCACTAATACTGAAAATAACACAAGTTTTAGAAAATAATACAATGCGGTGACGCGATATTTTTCGTTTTCCCGCCAAAACAACCCACACGATACTTTTCATAGTTTCTGTTCACGTGGTTTCCTTAGCCAGCCGTTCCTTTTTGTGTGTTCTCGATTCGTGATTACTATTTTTTGTATGTAGGTTGAATAGAATCTGAAAAACGGAGTTGTGAAAATCCAGACAATTCTGATGTTGTCGTTGTTGTTGTCTCACTCTTTTTGAATATCGTATTTTGAGTAAGAAATAGTACATTGTACACAGAGGAAAGATAGTGACTGATTGAGTCTTGACAGTAGCATGGAATCGAATTTTTTCATTCATTATCCTTTTTATATAGAAACTAGTCGCACCCCGCGGTTTCACCCGCGTATAAAAAATATTTTAATTATTTGCTCATCCCACGGTAACATTTCACTTTTCCGGGATACAATTTAGCCTATATGTTAATCCAGAGATCTTGGCACCGAATATCATCCAAATCCATTCAGCCGTTTGAGCGTGAAGGAGTAATAAACATACACACATACAAACTTTCGCCTTTATAATATTAGTGTGATACATAGAAACCAGTAGTGACGCGGTAACAAGTGGTTCAACATTTAAAGGTACAAGTTCGTAGCCGACCCTAGGTAATGTTTGATAGCCACTATCTAACACTATCCTGACTACAAAGTTTTTAATCTGAAGAAATAAAACCCCTTATGATATGCTCAAAACTCCGCATAATACTTCGTAATACTAAATACGTAAGCAAACAAACTATAAAATATGAATAAAACGACATCTTTCCCCAAATAAAAGCTGGTTACTAAAAAAATGTAGGTTGTGATTATGATGAGATGCGACGTATGTGTGTGTGTATGGTGCGGTGTACGCGTGGACGGCCGGCAGGTGACGGCGCCGCCGCCGGGGTGCGTGGAGCAGCGGCTGTCCGCGCTGGGCGTGGCGCTGCAGCCGGCGGACGCGCTGCACGCGGAGCTCGACATCCCGCGCGCGCCGCACGCGCCCTACTCGCTGCAGCTGCTGCTCGACATGTTCCGCGACCAGTACCTCGCGTTCGTCCGCCGCATGGACGACCCCGGGTATAAGGACGAGTTGACGCACCAGATCGACAAGGAGAAGGTAACTTATTGTACCTGTCACACTCGTCTCGTTAACCGTTTTGTTGCAGCAATTATTTAGGTAATATTGGTTACTAGGTGGTAGGACTTTTCTGCAAAGTTCGTCTAGGTACCACCGTAGTAGTGTGCAAGCACTACTGTGTTCCGGTTTGAAGGGCACTGTAGCTAGTGAAATTACTGATATATTGAGACTATGATCTGCACCCCTACCGCGTAACCATTCTGGGAATCGGCTTCGCCTGCCATCCCGCACGCGCCAATTACCAAGTTCACTAGTGCGAGCTAGAGAGAACACGATTACGATCTCCACCAGACTTACGCGGTAAGACCCCTGCTTGGCTATCATGTTACTCGATTGCAAATTTGTATAGATTTGACAGTTTGAATACGCAGTTTATGTGCATAGTTGTATGGAAATTATACCTGAAGCAATTTTATCTGGATTCGATGAGAGCATTTTCACGTCGTCCTTATTAAGTATAACAAAGCATTAAGCACGCTTGATGGGAAGCGGTCACTTTAGACTATGGAACATCTGTTACACTAGACGTGGTACTAATGCGTGAATGATATCAGAAATGTGTAACAACAAGCCCAATTCGCTTAGGCCAGATTGTTGGCTGCAGACGATAAGCTTAGTATTTTAATTTTCCTGGTTTTAAGCACATAACCACCAAATAGCGACAAGTTTTGGGGATACTTATGAATGTAGAGATTTTATATTTTAAAAGTAGGTTTACTTACTGTATTTTCCTATTAAAACTTAAATCTTTGTGTAGACCTTTTACAGACAGTTTAAATCCAATACTGGCTTTTATAGTGGGACTTGAGACAAGATGTAAGTGAAAAAGGTATGTCAGCAACTTAGCAACACTCATTGTCACAACACGTGATTATAATGTATTTATTTTCATTTTATGCTATTCTGATGTTGCCAGGTGACTGTGGCTCTTTCATTTATACTTTCTTAATGGTCGCGCCGAATGCGTCTAAAATCATATATTTTTATTAATTATTATATATTGTGTAAATCTCTGAAGCCAAAATATGTTTCTTTTTAGTCATTGATTTATGAACTTTGCTTTTGGTGATTAATGATAAAAATTGCCTATTCCTGCTCCAGAGTAGTTTATGATTAAGTACTCGAATAAAAAAGTAATAGTGACTGAGTAAGATTATTTTAATTAAGTCCATCATAGTAAAATATTACTATTTTACTATGATGGACTAATCATATTTATTTAAAAGTGTAGGACTTACTTTTTCCGTTTTATTATGATACTAAACTAAGCTTCGCAGCATGTGGTATAGCTTCACATAATGCTCATACGTTTTATACCACACAATTTCAATAAAAAAAACGCATCTAATTTCCTAAAAAGAAAAAGAAAAGCTACATAAAAAGTTTAATATGGTCGCAACGCAGCAATGAAATATACGAATCAAGAGTTTGTGATGGTGGGGGTCCAAAGGAAGTACGCTTACTTGTACTCGTGTTGTTCACACAGGAGAGGAATCAAAAGCTGAAATCGCGCGCGTCGCAGCTGGACAAGCAGATTAGCGTGCTGATTAGCGACAGCGTTGCGTTACTAAAGGCACGTATGAGCGAACTGGGCATTCACGCGAACAACACGGTGGACCTTCTCGCCAAGGCGAAGGAGATAGTCGGCAGGCACAAGGAACTGCAGAGCAAGGCGAGCAAGCTGCAGGCGCAGGTATGCCTCGCACCTCTACACTATTCTTACTTGAAGCCATTGACAGGGACGGCTCTCTAGGCTGCTAGCGTCCATCGGTATGCTTCCATCAGGGTGGGTACTCCGCGTACCGTTCGCTTTCTATCTTGCGCACGATCGAAATCAAAACTATTTTTCATTCGATCCAGGTAAACAATATAGAGGCAGAACAAGCAGCGCTAGTGAAACAGCGGACTTTCGAAATAACCGAAAAGTATCGTCAGCTCGGTCACATCCCGCCCAACGCGGAGGTGACCGCGCGCGTGGAGTACGACTGCGTCCTCAAAGAGATAACGGCCACGCTGGCTCACAGGAAGCGGTTACATGCGCAGGTTTCGCACCTGCAGACCGAGCTCGTGCAGATGGAGAAGGGCGGCGAGCACAAGGCGGCGGGGGGCGTGCCCGTCGCCACCGTGAAGCCGCACACCGTGGTGAAGCCGCGCAAGGCGCGCGACCTGCGCGCGCGCTCGCACGACTGGCCCGACGTGCCCGACGTCGGCAAGATCGAGGAGCGCAACCCCGAGCTGCTCGCGCAGAAGATCCTCGAGACCGGCCGCCAGCTGGAGGCGGCCACCAAGCACAACAAGCCCAACGTGATCGTCAACGGGCTCGCGCGCAAGCTCTCGCCGCCGCCGTCACGGCAGCAGAAGCCGCTCAGCGTCGTCGGCAAGGTGCAGGAGTCGCCCAAGGTGATCAATTTCGAGGACCGGCTCAAGAGCATCATCACCTCCGTGCTGAACGAGGACCAGGAGCAGCGCAAGGCGGCGCGGCAGCCACTGCCTGCGGCGCACCCGTTCGGCACGGGGTTCGCGCGTGCGTTCCCCCCGCGCGGCGTCCCCGCCCCCGCGCCCGCGCCCCTCTCCGCGCCCCCCTCGCCCGGCGGGTACGTGCGCGCGCGCGACATGCGCCGCGACCGCGGGTACCCCTTCGAGCGCAGGGACGCGCGCCTCGACCCGCGCCTGCACGCTCCGCCTGCAGACTTCTCGCAAGTACGTACCTACACATCTGTAACGGGTTCTAATAACTGTGGGACATTGCGTGTGACTAACTTCATACGTACAATAATTGTAGCTGAACCTATATGTCTAGTTAGAGAAGCTACGTTTATTTAGCACGCGTCGCTAACCATTATAATGCTTATTTGAATGAATGAATGAAACATTGCTGTTAAATTGTAGGAGAGTCCATCCTGCGATCCGACAATTGGTTCTTGACAAACGAGTCATAGTTCTATTACATCATATGCATATCATACAGTAATTTGCAATAATTGGTTGACATACGAGTACCTTCGCGCTATAATTTCTTAATCTTTATTTGTAACGCGTTATTTATTTATTCATAAACAGAATTGTAGCATCATTATAGACAAAATTCCAATGCGATGTTACAACTTATAATAAATTTTAGATAGAATAGAACATAAATTCAAAATTTGCTTAGAAATAAGGTAAAAACAAATTTTATCTTACTTATGGACTACGAACAGCAGTTGCTGTTGTAACGACGCCCCTGCCACTGACATAATATTGGCCCTTATGAGGACTGACATAAGGTAAGTTTCCCCTGCATCGTCAGCAGGCGGTGTCCCCCGCGAAGCTGGCGCTGCGGCGGCACCTGTCGGCGGAGCGGCTGTCGTCGCCGGCGGGCGCGCGCACCATCGGGGACCTCGTGAACGGAGAGATCGAGCGCACGCTGGAGATCTCCAACCAGAGCATCATCAACGCCGCCGTCAACATGAGCGCGCGGTACCACGAGCCGCAACACCAACCGCTAGAAGGTACACCATACATCTCCAACCTTCTAAGCATCCATTAATCACATGAGGCTCTTTCACAAAAATCACGAATAAAAAAAGTCTTATGGCTCTTTGGCGCGTTCCGTTTTAATCTCGACCTAACTAAATACTCGTTTATTTATATTGCACGTTAACAAATTATCTGCTTATCCCGTAAATTTTTTAACCCAGAACTTATAATAAGCAGACATTATAAATGACGAATATCGCTGTTTGTTCTGTGTCTGGGTATTATATTGTATTCTATGTATGTATTTACAAACAAAAACGTACCTAAGTATTGTATCAGTTATCTGGTTCCCATAGTACAAGGTTTGCTTAGTTTGGGGCTAGATGACGTTGTGTGAAATGTATTTATTTGTTTATAAATTATGCCTGTGTTAAAGATGGGATTGAAAATTCAACGGAATAAGTTGCTGATTCGTTAACATGCGTAATCCTAATGTGTTCACGGTATTGAATGAAATCTAGAATGCTATGTCTGGGACTAATGATTTAAATATAATAATATAGTGATAATGTAAGATTTACTAAAAAAAAACTGTCAACGCGCAAATGAGTCTTATATTATGACGTCCGTTAAGGACGACCCCTTACGTGACACTTGCATCGCATTGTGTAGTGTCTGTTTGGCCTATGATGGAAAAATTAATATAATTATAGGATTAGTGAAGTACGGGCTAAAACGCCTTTTTTCGCAGTCCTTCATGCTATACGTCCCGCTAAGTTGACTCACGATGCACGACAAGGAATAGTCTCGACATCAACGGCGATGTACATCTTCTTCGCTGGGACTGTGTGTGTGTGTCTGGTGACGCGCGCTTCACAGCCATGGTAGAGAACCTTTGCTTATAGCACCAAAAAGCTTGGGATGGATTTAAAAGCTAATATAATTTTACACCCCATTACATGCTCCATACTCAATTTACTTGCTGCTGTATGGGTAGCATGAACCGTAGAATTCAACATATCCCTTCTCTCGAGAAAGCATTTGACCAATGAAAACGCAACATAATGTTTATGAAATGATCCGTGTGATCGTTCATTGGTCAAATGCTTTCTCGACAGAAGAGATATGTCGATTTCTAAAGGTCATGTTTCCCGTTCTGCGGAGGTCATGTCACGCGGCAGCTCAAACTGTTTGTCATTTACTGCCTCGTTACAATAATGTATCATTATTACCGCTTTGCTTGGAGGCTAAATGATATTTGTGAAATGTTCACAAGTTTTTATTTATTTACTGTTATTATTGCAGGTCTGGCGGCGTGCCTACAAGCGCGGGTGCTGGCGTCCGATTACTGGCGCGGGCGCGGCGCTGAGGAGGAGCGCCGCCGCTCACCGCCGCCGCACGACGCGCGCTCTAACTCATCCACGCCGCTCGTCGACGAGATGCCGGACAACGCGCGCCTGCCAGGTATACACTGTGCCTTATGCTAATTTACATACAGTCCAAAATTGACCATCAAGTGTGTGTAATACTCATCAACGCAACCCAAATCTGTTCCTTGCAACGCCACTCGTCTACGAGCTGCTCGATGGTGTGCGTGTGCTAGGTATGTACTTATCTAAAACTGACATAAAATGCGGCCATCTATGAGTTTCGCTTTTGACATGGACGTTTCCGATAAGTACGTCATAGTCCCATATTGCTAGTTTCTAGATGGCGGGCGCTTCGTGCTTTTTCATATGTACGATTAGGCAACATTTGACTGCAACTCGCCTGATGTTAAGCAAGGATGTAGTCGGAGGCTTAAGTAGTTAGCACGTTGGCCTGAAAGGTTGTGCTGCAGCAAACTATGTTTGCGCGATACGTTTACGATTACAGTGATTATTCTCTCCGATAGTTTTTGTCGTCCTTTTTGTACAGTGTCAATGTACAAAATTTTTGTAATACTCTTGTAACCTCGATGTAATTGCACCTGGCGCTTGCAGAAGGCGAGGGTGGCGAGGAGGTGGACGAGAGTAAGTGGCAGGACCGGATCGCGTTCCGTTTCGACCAGATAATATCGTTTGCGTCGACCGCGATGGAGGACAAGCGGCGGCGGTCGGACGAGGCGTGCAACACGTCGCCGGACTCGGGCATCGGGCACGAGGCGGCGGCGGCGGCGGCGGCGGCGGCCGGGCGGGCCGCGCTGCCCGAGGCGCCGCGCTCGCCCGACCCGCTGCCGCACCCCTTCAAGAAGCGGTACTTCAAGGGCGAGCGCTGGGCCGCCGCCGCCGCCGCGCCGTGGCCCGCCGCGCCGCCGCCGCTGGACTGGGACCGCCCGCCCATGTGACGCCGCCGCGCGCGCCCCGTACACACCCTCTAGCGTAATTACACCACCACACGGACACTACTACATGTGACGTCTCCTCGGATGATCATTAGGTTTTTTGTTATATTTTTCGAATATATAATGTAATTATGTATATTATTGAGTTTATTTTATGTTTAAGATTTGTAATTATTTAAATGTAGTTTTATGTCGCCGCTCCGTCGAGCGCGAGTGGTTCGCGCGGCGGGTTGTATTTCATGTGTTCATTTAGGTGTTAGAGTTTGAAATACATGATTCGGTGACGACGCAGAGGATCGTTCATACGCCGGCCGTTTGATGGATGTTTGTTGTTTTGTGTTTTAGTTTTCGATGTTACGAAATGCTCAGTCTGAATAATGTCAATCATATCTTTGGGAAATCTTAACGATAGTTTTATTATGCCCGTCGAAAACGTTTGGTATAGATTTACGTGTATGACGTGATGTAAATAGAGAACTGTCTCTAGCTAGCTGCATTGGGCAGTTCAAATGGACTGGAAATATATGACATGCAAACTTTCTACTGAGCTATTATGGCGAAAGCATAAGATTGTTGTGTTTTCAATCCCACCGCTATATCAAAAGTGTAGTGCAAGTGCAACCGCAATGTAAAGGATCAGCTTTTGCAAAACATTTCTTTAAAACCAACAAGGTATTTTTAACTTTTTTATAACGAGCAAAGTGCCTTTATTCATTTAATTAAATACTACAATAATAACTGCTATTAAATATTACTAGCTACACTACCTACTACAAAAAATATTTGGTCTTATAATACTTGTCGCGATGAACGATATGTTCCAGCCCACTACCAGTAGGTAGAGTACCGAACATGCTGGCAGCATTTCCCCGTTGTATTGTAATGCTGATTCGTTGTGCCAAATAAGTGCCAGCATTTTGGTCACGCGTCGACTATACATTTTGGAAAACGAGATGAGCACCCGGTCCCCACGGTCTGGCTGAAATATGTAACCGCTACCGAGATTACGTATTTGCGTTGCTCAACCGAATTAACAGCGTCGCCACCCCGCCCTAACGTATCTCGTATCATAGGTAATTAGAAAAAGACCTCTTATCATTATTTTTTAACGAAATACTTAATTTTTAAAACTAATTTAAATTGCTCAGTTAATTTGCAGTCCATTTCAACTGACGTTGTAGTTATAGTTGAGGGTAATAATGTAATATAAATTAAACTTTAAGGTTAATAAATAATAATTGCATGTCGAAAAAATCAACCATATTTTTAAGAGGAATCATAGCCCTTTTTACTGCATTTTTTAAAACGGGTTTCTTGTATGTGTATACTCAACACAACAACTAAACTGAACTAAAGAGTAACTATGTAATTTTATTCGAAAAAAAAATGAAATGCTACGTTTATAAACCTTGTCCTATGTTTTCTCTTTTAGATTCTATTTTTAGGTTGTTATCCATACACTAGATAAAATTATTTCTTAAAAGAAATCTATTGATTTTCTTGAACTCTGAATGTTTGTTTCAAAATCTCTAGTGGGTACGTTTTACTTGGATCACTGCCGTGTTTTATATAATTATAGTGTCAAAATCGATATAGCTTCAGTGTGTTCATTTAGTTTGATCATGGTGATAAATTAACGTTAATTATAACTTATTCGAGTAGCAATAATAATTTTATGAACTACTTGATTTAACAATATTTTATAGTTTTAATCCAAATTTTTATATACGTATCACGCATGTTCGGAGAGAGGTAGAATTCTAAATAATATGTTAAGTGACAGCCCAAATGAAATAAATGATTGGAAGAATAAATTCCGTGAGAGTTTCGTGACGATTGAAAAAGATACAAACCGTAGTTAGTCTGGTGCTATAATTTTATTACTCTAGAGAATCGGGAGGATTTTTATACATAATTATAAGTGCAGTAATAGTGTGTTTAGAAAAAAATCGGAAGTGCTCTTTTTACAATATCTAATTTTTCATTGTGAATGAGGATTCGCGCGTACCGCAGTATTAAAAGGGGGTTAAATTATCGAAGCTGCTACATTTTCATACATTGATGTCATTATAATTTATAGTGAAATAACTCGAAAGTGAAACAGACATTTTATTGATAAAATCTCAGTTGATGACATTAATGTATGATAGTGTAATGTGATTGAATGTTGTATGTACTATTGGTACTCATTTATATTCGAGATGGCATATAGGAACATGCCTTACAAGGGGGGGTTTAGTTATAAATTGCTACAATTACTACAAATTTTAAGTATTTTTTTAATTTTTGTCTTCTATATAGATGGTTTTGCAACACAGACTTGGCTTCGTATTCACATTAGTGAATAGCGCCTACTTTCACAGACACATTGTTGATTAATCGTTGTCGTGTAAAGTGATTATTTTTTACACTTTTTGTCTCAACTTTGTGATTTTTACATTCATGTATAAACACGTTTAAATTTAAAGTAACGAAGTGCGGACCACATTTTTACTTGAACCCAAATCATGGTTTATAATAATTATTATTATAGAATAAAAAGCAATTTGTTAAACTTCAAATGAATTGATATCTTGATTTTAATCAAATAGTTTTTTATTATTTGAATATTCAATGCACTGCTATTTGTAACTAAGAATAAGAATTTGACACAATTGGTATTTAATGATAGGTTAAAGTAGAGCTATAGGAAATATGAGAACGATGAATAATCGTTAACAAGGGAAATGGTATAATCATGGCATGTTTAAAATACATAAACAACCCAAAATATCATTTAATATTGATATAGATTTGTCAGTGCACTTGTTATTTTTATTATATTACGTTTTATACATATAAGGTCCGAACTTATTAGTGCACAATCTTGCAGGGGTGGTTTGGAATTGATAACCTGTCAACATGGGTCAAGGCAAAAAGTTTCTTTTTTGGGAGATTGAACAGAAGACTGTATTGTGCATGTACCGCGACATAATTCAGTCTTACTATCTGCAATCCGGTAGTTATTAGTATAAGCTGTTCAGCAACCGGACGCGTAGGTATCGTGCTCCGCGGTCAATAGCATCTGCTGGCCCTGCTAGTTGTTACTAATGCAGGAAAGAGAGATTATCGATTTCAAACCATTCCTTGCAAGACTATGCAATAATTATTTCGAACTTTTAACGAAAAAGTTGTATTAACAAACAAACGAAAGTGTTGTTGTAGGTATGGATGGCCAAATCTGAATTTATAGAGAACAGCGAAAACCTTGAAAAGCGTCGAGGTTAACTTTGATAAATACTCTACCTGCGTGATTTGATTATTGCCCGTGGTCCACCTAGGTGAACTGAGCAGTAGGACCATGGGTAATCTCCGGACTTTATAAATCATAACCAATGATCAGACCAGAAAACCGAATCCGTATATTTTGAAACAAAGTATGGCTTATATTATTCACAATCTGATATTAAAGTGATAATAAAAATAAAAGTCTGATAAGCAATGCTATTGATATACAGTACAAAAAGCGCTTATCTTAAGAAAATATGTACTGCTGGAGCTGAAGTGTATCACAAGATCAAGTTATTCCACCAAAAATATTTGTTTATTTTATTATACAAAAGATGCGGATTTTTGAGATGTGTGTAACAAATGGGTGGTCTTATCACCATTATTGTGAATAGACTGCGTATAGTTTTAGTAATTGGCCATCCAAGCCTACTTGAAGAAAGTCGTTCTGTACAGTCACTTTCATGACGAAAGCTGTTACCGATGGCTGCTGTTGGTTCATCATTATCACAATTTATTAAAACGAATTCATATGGTTCAGTGTTAAGCTGTGGTTCTGGATAGGAACATTACCTCATTTGTACACGCTACACATCATATTTTGAGTGGTTTAATGTATTTTGAATATTGGAATGCACTGGTTTGTATGTGCCTGAAAAAACTGAAATGAAAGCCGCTCCAAACCTCAAAATGTGTATTTTGTATATCATAAGGTAAGCGTAAATTCGATTCCGAAGTAACTCTGATTAGATTTAGTAATACGTCGTCGGCATAAAAGAAATTGTCTATTTTTAGATTGACTCGAAGAGTGATTACATTATTCAGTTTTGTATCTCTCACAAGTAATTTTATTTTTTGATGGGGAATATGAGCTGAACTGTGTGACGTTATAGTTCTAAAATAGTACAAATGAGAAGACTTATCGTCGTAAGCCTCGGACTATTCAACATTGCAAATGCTAGGTTTGAGATGTATCCCTGTGTACTAGTTTTATTTTGTACTAAAAGTTAAAAATAAATTAATAATTCTCTAGATATTTTTTTAATTCCGTAAACACCTCATGCCCCTTTTCAACTTTGAAGTTCGGCTAAGAAAACTGTTGATGTAACTAAAAATAATGATTGTTTAGTTACCCTTATATTATTGGTAGGTCCTTAGCAGTCTTAGCCATACGAAGTATCTCTACCTAATCTGTGGTCTTAGCACCAAAGAAATACTGCAGGAAAATATAGAATTATGTCTTTCCCCGTTATTCGAGGCCTTGTAAACAATATTGAGATGACAGTCTTTCCGTTTCCGGCCGTAATATAATCGTTGCAAGTCCCTTTTAACACGCGGAGGGAGGTGACTTCCGTCCGCCATGTTCACCAGGTGAGGCACCGGCCGCTCTCATCATTGGCGTCTTGAGTTTCGTGCCGTGTAGACGTACAATTTAAATAAATCAGTAAATTAACGCTGTTAGCGTTCGAAATTGTTAAGTTAAAGTTATAGTTTGGGAATTATTGTGAAGAATGTCAAAAAATAGTAGTGTAGAAGAAATGCGTGATCAGACATCTTCAACGTCCTCGTCATCTTCCGAAGAGGATGACAGGGGTCCTACAGCGCGACCTATCCTGCGTAAGCGGAAGGGCAAGAGCAGCAAAGCAGGCGATGCTAAGAGATCACGTAAAGACGGTAAGGCACTGGAACGCCTTACCGAACAAGTAAGTGAAATTCAGAACTTCTTAGCATGCAATGCCTATCCCCCTCCGGGCTGGTACCCTCCCGAGTATAGTTGTTCGAATGCGGAAAATGAACAAAGTGAACAAATTGTGGGTAGTGAGGTGCCCGCCGAGCCGGCCCTAACCTTCAATTTTGATATGACGACAAATCTTAAAGAGCCAACTATTGCACATACCTCTCAGGAACATCTACAATTACTAAATTCTTTACAACATTTTAGTTCAGAGAATTGGACAAACGTCCGTTATTCTGAAATTCAAAAATCGTACAATGCCAGGCCGGGGTTTGTTGAGTTGGAAGTAAATGAGGAAATTAAACAGTTTGAAAAAGCAAACAATTTAATTGCAACCGACAAGTCTTTGGGTGCTATTACTCATGCCATGATTATGCAAAGTGATGCTTTAAAGAAAGGGGTATCTGAGTTACTGCAATGGACTCTGGATAGTGACCATATAAATAGAGAATCGTTAATGTCAAAAATTAAAGACATTTTCTCTGGTGATTTTCAAAAAATTTCTCTTGATTGTTTACAACTGATTTGTGGTCGCAGGGCCGATATTATTGAACAACGAAGGGAACATTTTCTGAATATGGTAAAAGACAAGTTTTTCAAATCTAGTATAAAAAAGATTCCCCCATCTTGTGAGTTTTTATTCGATAAAGAGCAATTAACCGATTTTATAAAGAGCAACGGGGGGGTAAATAAAGTATTTGCAATTAATAGACCTTCCTTCTCTGCGCAAGAGAAGAGAATTACTCCCGGGTCCCAGGCTGCGCAACCTGGACCTAGTGGCTACTACAATCAGTCCGGTCGCTCCTCGGCACCGTTCAGTTTCCACAACCATAGACAGCAGTCTCCTCAAGGCGTGCGAACATTCCACCCTTACAATAATAGCTATGATTTTCCAGCTTATGCTAATAATGAACGGTTTTTTCGACCTCAGTTTAAACCACAATCATTTAGTGCAAGACAACAAACCTCGGCAGGCCCGAAAAAGCCTTTCAACCGTCCAGGCCAAGGTAACCAAGCCTATGCCCCACGTGGCAGGGGTAGAGGTGAAAGAAAGTATTGACTCTGTGCAGGCGTTTCAGGGGGGGAGGTTAACAATGTTTGTGAATGCTTGGGCGAGAAAAGGCGCACCTGCCTCCTTGCTCAAAATAATAGAGGGTTACAAAATCCCTTTTCAGGCCCAACCACCTCTTGCCTTACCACTGTTCACAAGCTTCAGATATCAAACGGTTCCATCTCTGGAAATGGACCAGACAATAAACAATTTGCTAACGGAACAAATCTTAGAATGTGCCCCCGAAACGCCCAGTTTTTTGTCAACCCTATTTTTGACCCCAAAAGGCGATGGTTCCATGCGCCCGATATTCAATTTAAAACGTCTCAATCAATTTCTAAAAATAACTCAATTCAGATTAATTTCAGTTCATCGGATTCCAGAGGTTTTGCAGCCAAACGATTGGATGGTGAAAATCGATCTCACACAGGCATACTATCATGTGAGCGTAGCACCGTCCCATCGTTGTTTTTTAAGGCTCGTTTACAAGGGTCAACTCCTACAAATGACTTGTTTGCCATTTGGGCTGGCGACTGCTCCAAAAGTTTTTGCGTCCCTTTCCAACTGGACTGCAGAAATTCTTCGAGAACAGGGAATTCGTATTGTAGTATTTCTCGACGATTATTTAATAGTAGGACAAGACAGGTCCAAATTATTGGACCAGACGGAGATTGTGCTCAGAACTATGCAAGAGCTAGGATGGATCGTAAACACTGCCAAGTCAGTCCTTGTCCCACAAAAGTCGTTGGAGTATCTAGGTCTATTATGGGACACGTGGCAGAACAAAAAATTTCTTCCAGAGAAGAAAATTCGAGGTCTAAGGGAAACTATCGAAAATGCTAGCTCACCAAAAAGCAACACTTCGCGAACTTCAGAGTCTCCTAGGAAGTCTGAACTTTGCTCGATTAGCTATTCCACAAGGTCGACTACACTCTCGTTGCTTGTTAATGCAATGCAACAATCTACTCCACAGAAATTTCCAGGCATCGGCGCACCTGCCATGCGAGGCGATCAGGGAACTCGAATGGTGGGCGTTGAACTGCAACAAAGCCAGCCGAATTCATCCTCCATCGATAACTCATTTTCTCACTACAGATGCAGCAGACGCGGGTTGGGGAGCAGAGTTGAACGGGGTGCATATAGGGGGCGAGTGGTTAGGCCGAGAAAAGCATGCTCACTCGAACCAAAAAGAGATGATAACGGTTCTGAAGTGTCTGTACAGATTCGGTCCCTTTCTGAGCCACTCCTCAGTTCTGTTGCAGTGCGACAACAAATCTGTTGTGGCGTACCTCAGAAACGAAGGCGGAAGCCGATCGGCGCGACTGATGAAGTTGACTTATCAGGTTTTCGAATTCTTAGCCCAGTTCGACATCCACTTAGTTCCTCACCATATTCCAGGCAGATTCAATGGTGTAGCCGATCGCCTCTCTCGAAAAACATCACTCCCGGAGTGGCACCTGCTTCCCAATTTAACCGAGGTAGTGTTCAAAAAATGGGGGGTTCCCGAAGTAGATCTATTTGCCTCGGCTCAAGCGCACGTCGTACCGAAATATGTCAGCTTGGATCAGCGAGATCAGGTAGCGTGGAAACACAACGCGTTTGCATGGGAATGGGACTTCAAGTTGGCGTGGGTCTTTCCGCCTCCAAACCTGATGCCAAGAGTCCTAATGCATCTCAATCGAGCGAAAGGCACCTACCTTGTAGTAGCACCGAATTGGCCGCAGGCGTTCTGGAGAGCAGATCTAAAAGCTCGAGCAGTAGCACCTCCATTCACCATTCACCAGTTAGAGTTCAAGCTGGTGGATATGTCAACAGGCCGACCTCCGCTGAGGGTTCAAGATTTGAGGCTGGAAGTTTGGAAATGTGGGGGTGGTCTGAGGCGATAGAAACGTGGACTGAACAACAAACAGCTTTGTTAAGGGCGGGATGGCGTGATTCCACTCTAAACACTTACAAACCGGCTTGGGCGCGATGGGTTAGGTGGTGTTTGAATTCGGGAGTAAATGTTATAAACCCTTCAGGTTCTCAGCTAGCCCAATTTTTGGCCGATCTACACCTAATTGAAAAATTAGCTTACCGAACAATCCTTGTGCATAAGTCTGTAGTATGTACTTTGTGTAATACTAATAATAACTCAAATCTCAGCTCTAATGTTTTAGTAAAACAGATTTTAAAATCAATTGCTACAAATAATGCTAAGAAACGTCCTCAAGCAAGCGTATGGGATACTAGTATCTTGATATCTTGGCTATCTAGCAAAAATATCTCTGTTGAAAATTTGTGGGAAGTGTCACGACGGTGCGCTATCCTTTTGTTACTTTGTTCAGGGCGTAGAGTTCATGACCTAACGCTTTTAAGTGTTTCGGAGGGCTTTTTCGTAGACCACGGTGAGCAGAATTGTGTAACTTTCTGGCCCATGTACGGATCAAAAACTGATTCAGAATCACATGTTCAATCCGGTTGGAAACTTTATTCCAATTTAGAAAATCCTAATCTTGATCCTGTTTTGTGGGTTAGAAAGTTGCTACAAATTGCGTGTGATAGACGACGCAAAGCAAATAGTAATAATCTATTCGTCACTGCGCGTGGACCGGCTAAATCTGCGTCCAGAACAGTGATTGCGGGCTGGGTAAAATCCGTGTTGTCAGATGCGGGTATCGAGGCAACCCCGGGAAGCGTAAGATCAGCTGTAGCTTCAAGGGGTTGGCTCGACAGGCAACCGCTAGATAAGATCTTAGCAAGGGCCAATTGGAGGTCAGTGAATACTTTCTCTAAATTTTATAAAAAAGAAATAAGGCCGGCGCCTGTTCATAATGTTCCTACTAACCATTCTTTGGGAGCCCTTTTTGAACCGTTACAATAAATAATAATTTAGTATTTATGTTATTGTTTAAGTAAAAAAAAAAAAAAAAACTAGTGTAATAATAATAGTGTAATTAATCTTTAAGTTAATTGATGTATATTATGCTATTACTGTCGTACCTAGTTAAATTTTGAATTATGTAAATCTGTTTATCAGTAATTTCATCACATTGGCGTCTTGTTCACCAGGCGATAACAAACACATCTCAATATTGTTTACAAGGCCTCGAATAACGGGGAAAGACATAATAGCAGAGTTTTACCTACCATTAAAACTCTTATTATGTCTGGAGCCTTATTCGAGGCCTTACAGTAATTCCTGCCTGGTGTTAAGTAAGCTAGATATAAGGTTTAAATAGTCTAAAAACTAAGTTATTGAGACCACAATGATGAGAGCGGCCGGTGCCTCACCTGGTGAACATGGCGGACGGAAGTCACCTTCCTCCGCGTGTTAAAAGGGACTTCAACGATTATATTACGGCCGGAAACGGAAAGACTGTCATCTCAATATTGTTTACAAGGCCTCGAATAAGGCTCCAGACATAATAAGAGTTTTAATGGTAGGTAAAACTCTGCTAATATAGAGTAGTCCCTTCAAAAAAACTATTGAGAATTAATACCAGACAATTTAGAGATGAGTTTTGGCGGGAAAACGAAAAATATCACTTTACCGCATTATATTATTATCCAAAACTTGTGTTATTTTCAGTGTTAGTGCATAAAACTGGTGATATTTTATTCGTTAAGTGCTGGATTACAGGCATGAGTGTGGGAAAGTGGTATAATGATGGTGAAACGTTTTTTTATCGTGTTGTTTGCAAAACTCCATAGAAGCTTCTGGTAAAGTAGCCACCACTTTACAAGGAGTATAACTTGACTTGACTAGACTATGACTTGACTCTGACTTGACTTGATGACTTCGACTGTGACCTGACACATTATTTACGTGAAATATCATTAACTTGATAAATTATCAATTACTTGACACTGGCTAAATACACAAAAGTGTGGAGCCAAACCAAAAACAAAAAAAAATTTAGAGTTAATCGTGGGCTAGTATCAGAAGTGATGTGATATGCGATGTGATGTAAGGTCCTTGGAGATAATAGGTAATAACAGGTGGTCTCACAGACTAAGTAGAGATATTACTTTGTTTATTTGTAGTATAAGGTCCGTATTACAGAACGATGCTCAGTCATCGATCGGTGCTCAAGCAGAGATTTCATTCACTAATTGGCCACATTATTAATGAAATCTCTGCTTGAGCAGCGATCGATGACTGAGCATTGTTCTGTAATACGAACCTAAGTGTAGTAGAAGAATTCTACTAGTCTCAGTCAGGGTAAGCATGGCAGCACTGCCCGTTGAAAAAAATTATCTTGTCTCTTGTCTTGTCTATCTATGGAAAAAAAGAGAAACGAAAAACCACAAAGCACCAAGTGAATTTTCGATCTTGAAATTCCGATTCCTTTTTACTATTTTTGTTCAAAGATATTTAATGTAATTAGAGCGTGTTTTCATTTTCAATTTGGATATTACCGGTACAGTTAAAAATTCGACAAAATGGCTAGTGTATCCTATCAAATAGCAAATCTTCTGGAGAAGGTGAGTACACCGGTGCATGACTTGTCCAAAATATTGTGATAAAACGAGATTGAGGACTAACAATGCTAATATGAATCTACAGATGACCTCCAACGATAAAGATTTTCGATTTATGGCCACGAATGATCTGATGACGGAGCTGCAAAAGGACAGTATAAAGCTTGATGATGACTCCGAACGGAAAGTGGTCAAAATGCTGCTTCGTCTTTTGGAAGATAAGAATGGTGAAGTTCAAAATTTAGCTGTAAAATGGTACGTCCAGCAGCAGTGGCAGTCGATTGAGGAATGGAATCTTCTTTATTATCATTTCATTGGCATAAATACCTACATAATTTACGTCAAACAACACCAGATAAGCAAAAACACTAACAAATCTGGATGCCAGATGCCAGATAGGCAAAAATATGAAATCGAATCCAACCATAGCTAAAACAATATCTATATCACCAACATTAGTGGTTTTTCTTGTTCAAGACATGTTAAGTTTATTTTATTATATCTTGCAGTAGCTCACATCTTAGTTGATTTGAAGAGTTAAATAAATGTAAAAGCAAAATATCTTGACATGTTGATATATAACTAATTATAAAAACCTAAAACAAGTATTATTATGATGATTCATGTTTTTTAGCACTGGGATACTGATATGTCAAGTACACTCATTGTGCTTATAAATCTTCTAGTCTATTTAATAATATAGTTTCAGTGACATGCATATATATATATATATAATACAGTGAACTTCAATATAAAGATCTATAACTACAACTATTACACGGCTAACACTCACATGATACAGTCAAATAACTCGACCGGTGTTCGGGCAATATAGAGGAGGGAGGGGAGTCAGCGCCGAGCCGCCACCGCCGCTGCGCGTACTTGTGGATGGGCATCTATATTGCCTAAACACCGGTCGAGTTATTCAACTGTATCTCGTGAGTGTTAGCCGTGTAATAGTTGTAGTTATGAGTACTACTCACGTCAGTTTCAAAATAATGTCATTTTTTATTTATTTACAACAGCCTTGGGCCCCTTGTAAATAAAGTGAAAGAGTTCCAAGTGGAAGGCATTGTAGACAGCCTGTGTGCGAACATGCTTTCTGACACCGAGCAACTGAGAGATATTAGCAGCATTGGATTGAAGACTGTTATATCTGAATTGCCTCTTGGATCTAACACATTAGCAGCTAATGTATGCAAGAAAATAACTGGCAAGTTGAGCAGTGCTATTGAAAAGGTATCTTATTTCTCTAAATAGTAAATCAAACTGTTTCAAACATTCTCAAATCAGACTGAACACATAATGCTATCATTTTATTTTTTCTATGTTTTATTTCAGCAAGAAGATGTGTCGGTTCAGTTAGAGGCTCTTGACATTTTGGCAGACCTGTTGAGTAGATTCGGAGGGCTATTAATATCTTTCCATCCAATGCTCCTCAATTCTTTGCTCCCACAGCTTGCATCTCCACGTCAGGTGTGTTTTTTGTACAGTTCCCAAATATAGTTGTTTGTTAAGAAAGAAAATTCAATAATATAAAATGTTGTTACTTGTTTCACTAGGCTGTTCGTAAACGCACCATTGTCGCCCTGTCTCATTTGGTAATGTCTTGCAATGCCTCTCTATACAACAAACTGATTGATCACCTGCTGGAAGGACTCGGTTCATCTACATCTTCTAGTGTTAGCCGCACTCATATACAATGCATCGCATCTGTTTGGTAAGGAAACAATATTATGTACTATAAGTATATTATAGATACCCATTCTTATATTATAGGAGCTTCTTTTTTTATAGGTCAACCCACACACATCATTTGTAACACTCTCTTATCACACAAATCTCAAGTGTGCAGAGGCAATTATTCCAAATAAAATTTTAAATTAATTGGACAAAGATTGATATGGAGCATTATTTGCTGCTATTAATTCTGAGGCTAATTTGTGTGCTTTGAATTGGCGATGTTACTACTGTTCATCAAAATCTGTTAATATTTTGTTGCAGTCGTCAAGCAGGTCACAGGTTTGGTGAGCAGCTGTGGAGAGTGGCCCCCAAAGTACTGGAATATTCTACTGATACCGATGAGGAGTTACGTGAACACTGTCTGCAAGCTCTTGAGGCGTTTGTACTTAAATGCCCTAAGGAAGTCCAGCCGCATATACCAACAGTAAGATACTATTTTTTCTTTGTACATTGAGATAGTCATCCAAATCTCAAAGTGTTTGTAGTAAAACCGAAACTGACAACTGGAAGGACAAAGCACGCTGCAAATGCACAAAGGAATGTGCACAGTTTCTTTTCATGTGTTCATGAACACTTTAAAGTGTATGAAAAAGGTTGCATTGCATGTTGTTCCAACACAACATTATGTTATTTAAAATATATATAAAAAAAACACATATCTGTTGTTATCTTTACAAAGTTGTCAATAACATCTTGGCAACAATTGTTCCCAATTGAGATATACCAGTAATTTATTCTCAACAGATAATTGAGCTTTGCTTGAAAATGATCACTTATGACCCTAATTACAACTATGAAGATGAAGAAGATGGTGGAGGTGAAGATGAAGAGATGGAAGATGAGTCTTTCCCCCCGGATGCAGAACCAGAGTCAGATTCTGAAGAGTATTCTGATGATGATGATATGTCATGGAAGGTAACAATTTTACTCTTGTAGTCTCTTTTATCACAATTGAAGGGGTGAGAACAAAAAGGATCTAACTGATTTTTTCACAAAATGACTTATGGGTATCGTTGGATTCAGCGTGAATTTATCTTCAATAATACACTCTCAAAATACCGAAATGAGGCTTAAATCTCGAGATTTTGAGTCTTAAAACGGTTTATCTGTCACAGGAATACAGCTCGCTTAGGATATAAACATTATTATATTTATTTTATTATATTATATTTTTACAATAATTGTATGAATTAGTACTATATTTAGTATTTAAAATAGAATTAAAACATTTTCAAGCAACTGAAACTTACATAAACCTTTTCTATTACCTTATAAGCACTCTACATTAAAATGACGCCGTTGACGTTTAAAGTGAATTTTCTCGAAACTGTCAATTTGTCAGTTAAATCCTTTTTATTCTCAACCCTTCAATTGAGATAAGCTATGCAGTCTCTTTCTAACTAATTATCTTAGGATAAAGTAATTTAATCATTCATTTAAACTTTAAACTTCAACTTCAACTTCTTATTATGGCTTCTGCGGGGTAGCCGCAATTTCGCCAATGTCGCGTGGGTAGAAAGAAAATAAACGACGGAGATTGATCGGTGGAAACAATATTTTGGTCGGTGAATAATTTTGAATCTGAGTTTTATTGGAATCTGAAACAAGTATAACAACACAACACATACAAAAGCATATGATATACTTAAATAAACACGGAACGAGGCAGTAACAAACAAATACATACAAGTATAAATGTTAGCTGTAAATTATAATTTAATTTTATTAGTCTGAATAAATTTACTTAATATATTAAGAAATGGAGTAAAAGCAAGAGACAGGAGAGGGCTAAAGTTGGTAGGACGGGGTATTTCTGATGGAAGTATGTCATACAAAGAATAGCGTAACCTTGAACATTCAAAAAATATGTGTTCTGTAGTACCCTCATCCAGACCACACTCACAGAGAGAATGGTCACGGATTCTAATTTTGGCCAAGAAAACTGGAGTGCAACAATGACCCAACCGTAGGCGACAAATCGTTGCATTTAAACTTTAATCTTGTTGCTAAATTATGTCAGTTTGTTTTTTAATCAACTTCAAAAAACAGGTGTTATTTTTATGTGTCGCAATTTACATTTATAAGTATTTATTATAAATTATTCCCTATGCAGTTCTCATATTGTGTCCAAAAGATTTGCAAGTCTTGGCGGGGCCTGTGATTGAAGTTATTCGGTTGTGAGATGTCTATTTCCTTATTTTAGGTAAGACGCGCAGCAGCCAAATGCTTGGAGTCTGTTATCTCGACACGTCATGAACTTCTGGCCGAGATGTATAAAACTGTTTCGCCTGCTTTGATTGCCAGATTCAAAGGTTTGTGAACAAATAATAACTAATTTGTGTAAGATCTTTGTAGAACTAATACTTTTTATAGTAATAGCGCAGCACTACATAGAATTAGTACATTAATTAGTCATTTACTGATTGCATAAATTACTGAAATTATGTTTCAGAACGCGAAGAGAACGTGAAATGTGATATCTTGAGCGCGTACACCGCCTTACTAAGAGCGACGCGGCCGCCACCTGCACTTCAGATGTCGATCACACGCGATCCTAACTCCCCTCAAACATTACTCCATCAGAGAGTAAGTAATGCATTTAAAAATATGTAGTCATTGTAACTACATTGTCAACTAATTCGTATTATAAAGGCGTGAACAACAACTATATTACTATAATAAATGTACCTGAAAATGGTTTGAAGTAAAACTGCTTTACGCACAATTGACTTGGGGAGTAAGCTGATGAATTATTACAAATGATTAATGCGAGGCGAACGAAAGTTGAAAGTTGTTAGTTAACGTAGATCTCCATTGTCAACATAACAATGTTAAAAATTTGGATTATGTTGGTATGCTGGTAAAATGACAATAAATTGTCAAGCTGGCGACATTACTATTAAACAAGGCAAAAATAATGTTATACAGGCCGATAGATGGAACTAAAGAAGTTTTACTTCAGTTGTGTGATCTAAAGCACACTCTTTTTTTTCTTATTATACTAGTTCACGTTGTTGTGCCAGGTGAGTGGCGTGGTGCGCGGTGCGCTGGTGGTGATCCGCGGACGCAGCGTCCGCGCGCGCGGATGTGCGCTCGGCCTGCTGCGCGAGCTGCTGGCCGCCGCGCCCGGCTGCCTCGCCGAGCACGCGGCGCGCGTCATCCGCGCGCTCACGCCCGCGCTCACGTCAGTACTGCGCAAGATACTGCGCAAGATACACGCGCCAGTTTTGGCGCGAAAACGAAAAAGATCATCATCGCATTGAATTAATTTCCAAAACTTGTGTTATTTTTAGTGTTAGTGCATAAAATTGGTGGCATTTTATTCGTTAAGTGCTGGATTAGAGGCATGAGTGTGGAAAAATGGTATAATGATGGTGAAACGTTTCTTTTCATGTTGTTTTCAAAACTCCATAGAAGCTTGATGCACTTTGACTAGACTATGACTTGACTTGATGACTTCGACTGTGACTTGACACATATTTGCGTGAAATATCAATAACATGATAAATTATCAATTACTTGACACTGGCTATATACACAAAAGTGTGGAGCCAAAACAAAAAAAGATACATGTGTTGAAATAGGATAGATAAAAAAATATCGTTGTTTTGTAATATTTATAAAATAAGATAGTCTTGGAAAAACACTAGTTTAATATGATAATCTCTCGCAGTATTACAGCCACATTACATCAATTAAATTAAATTATCAATTAACTTCTAATTATAAATTATGGACAATTTATTTCGATTTCTACAACTAGTTCAATTGACGTCATTATTTTTATCATTGGCTATTCTTAAAATTTCTTCTGTGTGTTCAAACTGCAGTTGCCACTTTTGCTATGTATTATTGTATCGCATGACAATAATATTGCATCTACAGTTCGTGTTACAAATCTGTTCCGAGTAGTTCGAGACTTTGTAAAGTTGATCTTACTAAATATTCTTTCTCAATCTGCATTTGCATGTGGAAGCATGAGACAATTCAATGCTTCTTAAAGGTTTTTATTGAAAATTACTTGTCAACTCAGAAATTATCGTATTTATGCGTAAGATCTTTAAAAAGATAGTATATCGTACATTATGACAAATAATCGTTCAAATACGATAATTTTCGTACAAAATCCAACCCTGACGCGGTCTTACTTCCACCCTTATGTTTAAGTGCAGAGGGTTTAAGATTGCAATAGAAATGTCTGCTCTTTGCAGATCTTTTTTAATTAAAACGTGTTATGACATTTTTAAACAGGGACAAAAGCACAGCATCTTCTATGAAGATCGAGACCCTGGTATTCGTGGTGTGCCTAGTCCGCGGCCACAGCGTCGCCGTGATGCAGCCGCACGTGGCTGCTCTGATGCCGGCCGTGCTGGCCTGCGTACACGACCCCTTCTACAAGGTCACCGCCGAAGCTCTCAGGGTTCTACAGACGCTGGTCAAGGTCATGCGACCGCTTGGTGAGTTTAATTTCTAACAATATCATTATGTAACTATGTATATCGATTCGCGTTTGACGCTTGTAGCCAATTTCAAGATTACATTTACAATTTTTAAAGTTTAACTCATCAAAATCGAGTCAGTCACATCCAAGTCTAGTCATGGTCAAGTAACATGTTAATATTTAGTTTTCGATAGTGTACGTTCACGAACACTCATTGATTAATCTCTTCATATATTTTTAACTAACCTCCAAAAAGGAGTAGGTGGGATGGTGGGCAAATAAAAAAAATACATTCAGACGAACATAGGTATTTCGTCTGAATGTATTTTTTATTTGTCTACGTTATTATACTGTTTTAGTACCCCCTTACTTACATACGTCGCTTTCGCACCCCATAGAACATCGACTGACACTGAACTAGAATGCGCTCGGCCCGATGCCCGTGGCAGACGGCTGATGCACTCATATTGAACTAATAAAAAAAAATACCGGTTCTATTAAACCAGTTTTAAAGTTATTGTTGGGCAATTATTTAGTACTTACGAATGTCCGTTTTAAAGGCAAATAAGAGAGAGTTAACTAAATATTGTTTTCTGAAATGTGTTTTTGACGCTGAATTATGTTTCACAGGGGGTGTAACACCTCACTTTACTTCTGTCCCTTCCCATGTAGAAGCTATTACGTCACGTCACGTGATTACTATCCAGTGTACTCGAATGTACAGACAACGTGGAAGGTGTAGAAGGCGTGGCCGAGGCGGGCATCTTGCCGCCGGCGGCCGAGCTGCAACCTTTCCTGCCCGCCATGTATGAGTGCACTCTGGTGCGGCTGCGGGCCACAGACATGGACCAGGAGGTGAAGGAACGCGCTATCGCCGCCTGCGGACAGCTGCTGTGTCACTTCGGCGACTACCTGCAGGTTAGTGTACTAACCACTGGAATAGCTCCCGCAAAACTTTATCAGCTCTCGGATGTTAGCCCGAGTACCAAACTGCGCATAGTATAGTAGAGTGCATTGTATAATCTGACTATAATATGTGTACTGCGCAGCCATCCGCGCTAACTTCCGAGAGCTCATAAAGTTTTGCGCGAGTTATTCTGAAGACACAGGGCTTTCTCGTGAGTGTAGCCAACCGCGCTAGCATGTCGTATTTTGCTCGTGCAATCCTATATAATTATGGATAATGACCTGGTTATATAGTGCGAGCTAGCAGTAGTATATGATGATGATGATGACGGGATACTTTTTATAATAAAAAAGTAATGTATTGTATTAAAAACGGCTAAATTGCGGGCATAAAAAATCCCAACGTTTAATAGAAAGTGTAAAACTTAAAGTCCGAGATTTTAGCAACAGACGCATGCGCCGATTTCATTTTATACCGACCATTTATGTTATCGCATTGGCTGGGGCATCCCTAACACACGCGTCTATCGCAAAGGTGCGTGATGAAGTGGATTGAAATTTACCATTAATATAAAAAACCGCGAAAGATTATGTAATCGAGACAGTTTATACTTATATTGTTTATTACTAAAAATTGTAACTCAACATTATTTATGCTACTCGTAAAATGGGCATGCCTTTGACAACAACTCACCCGATGGTAAGTGACGAAGTTGTCTAAGGTGGAGCATGCTTGCCCATGAGATGTTTTATATTAGTATAAAGGCAGTTTAATATTATTTTTTTAAAGTAACTCAATCTATTCCTTTATTATTATGTTTCTTGTTACAGGACGAACTTCCAATCTGCTTGCCAATATTCCTAGAAAGACTCCGAAATGAGATAACTCGCCTGACCACTGTAAAAGCATTGACCAAAGTAGCGGCTTCGCCGTTGAGAATTGACTTGAGGCCTATATTGGTAAGCATATTCTGATAAATACAAGTTGATTACAACTGCTCTTTTAATTAATGAATTGATTATAACTTTTTTGTTTCAGTCCGATGTAGTGCCTATCTTAGGATCCTTTCTGAGGAAAAATCAAAGAGCTTTGAAGCTATCAACTCTAGTCCTTTTGGATACTCTGGTGCAAAATTATAGCAATGATATTAGCATTGAATTGCTGACTAAGGTAAGCTTTTTGGCTACTACACTAATCGTTTTTTGAATAACTACAATAGGCTATTTGACTACTATTAAAAATGAATAAGTAAATATTATTTTCATAAAGTAGGTTAAAAATGAATGTAATCATTGTAATAATAAGTAAAATCGGTAAATTAATCACGGAGTAGAATGCTTTTAAAGTTTCATCGCCTGTCCCTTTCTCGCAAAACAGAGATCGTGTTGAGCTTCCTCACAGCTACTATGAAGGCATGGCTTGTGACGTCACATGCCAAAAAGATTGTATGTAGCGCTACCACAGCTTAGTAATAAGTTACTGTGAGGACTGGTAACTGACGTCACTGCGTGTTTGAGTTGTCTCTTTCTATTTCTGTATTTTAAAATGCCTGTAACTTTGTCATTTTTTGAGATATTCAAGTTTTGTTTTCACAGTTATCTATTTTTTGAGGTATATTATTTATGTATGTAATAAAAATATAGTAGTCAAATAGCCTATTATGCTGTAAAAATGCTAACATAATTCAATATTTCAATTCTTTAATCATCTTTAATTCTCATCAAAATACAATAATAATAATAATAACGCCCAACGATCACATACACAGATCCTGGACCCTAACTAGGATTCCCTGTGTCTAGGGACCCAGGAACTACGAGGACCATGGTCCCACAACACTCATACTCAGAACAAGTATTGGCGCTTTCTTTTGTGCATAAATTTCTGTGCATAAATACTTATCCTGCCGGGTCCTTTTAAATCTAACAATGCTATTTATATATATTAGGAACAACAGGGGGCCTAAAATTGATCCCTGAGGAACGCCGTAGGTTATGGTTTCAGGGGAACTAGTTAGGGTCCAGGATCTATGTATGTGATCGTTGGGCGTTTATTATTATTATTAATATTATTGTTAATTTTTTAGCGGAATCACAGTAAATATTGTTGTTTTAATGTAAGACTAGTTGCGCCCCGCGGTTTCACCCGCGGATAAAAGTATTTTAATTATTTGCTCATCCCACGGGAAAATTTCACTTTTCCGGGATAAAACGTAGCTTATAATAATATGTTAATCCAGCGTATAATCTATATGTATATATGCTATATATAGTGTGATTAAAGATGTGTATGAGGGCCGTTCAAGTATTACGTAAGCATTATGGGGGGGCGGGGGGGTTTTTGCTTTGCTTATTTTGGATGACATGGGGGGTAGGGTAGTCTAGATGATGATTACGTCATCGGTAGTTATTTACCTTTTTACACGAATAGCAACCCTCACATTGTCTTTGCTTGAAACACTAAACATTATAGACTGGCCCGATAGCTCAGTTGGTAGTAGCCCTGCCTTCTAATCTGTGGGTTGTGGGTTCGATTCCCACCCAGGGCAAACATTTGTGTGATGAACATAGGTGTTTGTTCTGTGTCTGGGTGTTATATTGTATTCAATGTACCTATGTATTTACATACAAAAAAGTATTTAAGTATTGTATCAGTTATCTGGTTCCCATAGCACCAGCTTTGCTTAGTTTGGGGCTGGATGGCGTTGTGTGAGATGTCCACACATATTATTATTATTATTATAATATTTAAAAAAACAATACGTTGATTGAAAAATGTTTACGTAAGCATGGGGGGGAGGGGGTAAGAGCTTTGCTTACTTTTGCTGACAAGGGGGATGGGGGGTAATAAATCTGCTTACGTAATACTCGAACGGCCCCACGGTGCGCGTGGCAGGTGCTGCTGGAGGTGCCGCCGCTGGTGGCGGAGGCGGACCTGCACTGCGCGCAGACGGCGCTGACGGTGGTGCGCGGCGCGTGCCTGCGCTGCCCCGCCGCGCTCACGCCGGACGCGCGCCACGCGCTCACGCCCAACATCCTCGCGCTCGCCAAGTCGCCGCTGCTGCAGGGTAACTACCGCGCCCGCCTCGCCGTGTGGCGCCACCTGTCGCTAGCTACACGGGCGAGTTTGGCAATCCGTGGGTAACATATCAACCACATCGGTGTAGCTGTTCAAGTGTGAAAGCACAGAATACTTGAGCTCATCTGTACAAAAGTTTGACTGCTCTTAAGTTCGTCCTTATATTCTTCTGTTTCTCATACGTTTGTCAAACTCATATTAAGTGAGTATACCAAATACTTTAAGCTTTTTGGTAGAGACAGCCGGTGATCAACAGGCAACCAATGAGCGTTCAGTATTTGATCTGCCAAGTAGACACGAATTTAACTAAACGTATACGAGAACCCGCGGGAAAGTGTTGCTTAGTTAAGCTGTATTTTAATAGGACAGGCATTAATAGTATACAGGTAAAGAAGATTCACACTGCGAAGTCAATTAAGTAAGTAGCGACTCTTGTTACAACACAATAAAGTGTAGTTCAGTTCGCATAGCGCTACAAGCCAACCTAACAGTTGCCTCTCGTTATATCGTATGCGTCGCGCGTCGCGTATAAAGGTATTTGTTCAGATGCGCCGTCGGTTCCATGTACTTATTTATAGCTTCGAACGTAAAGCGCGAAGTGAGCCACGCTTGGTGAAAGCCACACAAACTTTTTTTAATATTAGTTTGAAAACTATCGTGAGTATGACACATTTTGTAAGATGAATAACGGCTAAACTCACGTCAATTAAAAGTCGAAATTACTCCGACCAAGTTGCGGACATGTTCGATGTCCTTTTTCTGGGAGTCTTTTTTCAATCTCTCATTGAAATGACGTCATATGAAGCGTCACAATTGTCCATATAACAGTGTGTAAGGACACACGTTTGTTTACCTACTTGACGTCGTCAGCGCCGACCTATATAAGGGGCGCGAGACTTCATAATAGAGTTGCATAAGAGTAGCCTTTGGAAGCGCGTGTCCTCACATACCCCGGGCTTACTCATTTTATATTGTGAATTATGTGTTTGGTTCGCAAGAACAATATATGTGGTGAAAAGCAACAATATAACTTTTATTTATCCCATTCCGGTAGTTAGATTGTCAATGAACAATAGCACGTAAAAGTGTTACAGTAAGGTATAATATTCCGTGTCCAGGCGGAGCTCTAAAGGCGATGCTGGGCGTGCTAAGCGCGCTGGTGTCAGCGGACGTGGCGGGGTGCTCGCGCCGCGAGCTGCTGGCGCTGCTGGTGGCGCCGGTGCATCGGCTGCAGGAGCACAGCGCGAACGCACATCATATCAAACAGGTATTATTACCTCCAATTAGGGCGCACAGTCGGCTGAACATAATTGCTTTTTTGTTTTAGTTTGGCTCCATAATTTTGTGTATTTAGACAGTGTCAAGTAATTGATAATTTTTTAAGTTAATTAATATATAACCTATGTGTCAAGCCAAGTCACAGTCCAAGTCAAGTCATAATCTAGTCTAGTCTAGTTAAGTCATACTGCTAGTAAAGTGGTGGCAACTCTTTACCAGAAGCTTCTATGGAGTTTTGGAAACAACACGAAAGAAACGTTTCACCACCATTCTTTGTTTCTTAAGGATTTATAGCAAATAGGCAAATTTAGAAATACTTTCGAAAACAGAGTTGTGTAAGAGTGTTGTTTGTGGCAGGCGTTCCACTCGCTGGCCAAGTGCGTGGCGGCGGTGGTGGTGGCGGGCGGCGCGGACGCGCTGGAGGTGGTGCGCGGGTTCCTGCGCGACGCGGCGCTGCCCGCCTCCGACGCGCACCACATGTTCGCGCTGCTCGCGCTCGCCGAGACCGGCCGCCACCTGTGAGTCGCCCCACCCACACCGCACCACGGCTCATAGCCCGGAGGCGCCGGGTTCGACTCCCGCGATAGGACCAGTTTTTGTGCACTTAAAAAAAGCGCAAATACTTGTTCTGAATCTGGGTGTTGTGGGACCATGGTCCTCGTAGTTCCTGGGTCTCTAGACACAGGGTATCCTAGTTAGGGTCCAGGATCTATTTATGTGATCGTTTAGCGTTATTTTTATTATTTTGACCTTGATAGCGCATCGATCTGCCATGAGTCGGTTAAGACAAAGGTCCAGTGTGGGGGTATCCATAGCAGATAGGAGAAATATCAGGACAAGAAAAAAGTATTCACATTTCTTAATCATCTCGAAGTCAAGGTCAAGTTTGAGTAAAGCAAGTAATCTGTATCGTATATTTAACTCTTAACAGAGACCTAAGCTCAATCCCGAACCTGAAGGAAGTATTGCTCAACTCGTTCACTCCATCGTCTGAGGAAGTGAAGTCAGCCGCGAGCTACGCGCTCGGTTCCGTCGCGGTCGGCAACCTACCCGAGTTCCTGCCCTTCATCCTCGGAGAGATAGAGGCACAACCAAAGCGGCAGTATCTACTGCTGCATTCACTCAGAGAGGTGAGGAGTATAGCTTGATTAATATTACCATACTGCATGTGTTCCACTTAAATTATTGAAGTTAAACTTCTTTACGCACGCTGGATTTGGGGAGTAAGCTGGTGAATGCAAGGCGAACGGAAGTTAAATTTGGTTCAGTAGATCTCCATTGTCAACATAACAAAGCTAAAATTTGTATTATTATGTCCGATGAAATGACAATTTACAATTGTCAAGATGGCGACATTAACATTAAACAAAGTTATACCAGCCGATAGATGAGGCTAACCTAAAAAAGTTTTACTTCAGTCGTGTGTTCTAAAGCACACTCGTTTTTTTTGTAAATTCCAATTGGTTACCGTCGATACAAACCAGTCTTAGTGAGAGACCCGAGACCATTAGCAAATAAATTGCTGATGTTAATTAAATTAAATAAATTTTGTGTATGTGTATTGTCTATTCATTAGTTCTTTATCTTATTAGGGTTGATAAATTAAATAGATTTACTTTTAAGAACTTTTTGGTGTTTTATAGATAATCTCATGCGAATCATGTACACCAGAAGGAGTGGAAGCGCTCAGGCCCTTCATTCCAGAAATATGGGTGCAGCTATCTAAACACTGCCAGTGTGCCGAGGAAGGATCTCGTAATGTAGTAAGTATTAGTAATTTTTTGCCTTTATTAATTCAATTTGTTAATATATTTATTTTGTTTTAGGTAGCAGAATGCTTAGGAAAATTGTGCTTATTGGAACCAAAAGACTTATTACCACACCTAAAAGAATTCCTCAAATCTCCGGAGCCACTGACGAGGACGACCGCCGTTACAGCTGTTAAGTTTACCATCTCGGATCAAGTGAGTTATTTATATATGTCTATACAATTTTATACCGACATAGCTCAGCGAATTAGCAAGCTGAAGTGGCAATGGGCTTCCAAAATGAAAAAAAATGGGTTATATCTGCCGAAGAACCGATAACTGCTGGGGTAGAGGAGTTCTAGAGTGAAAAACGCGAATCGGCAGACGGAATGTAGGACACCCTGCAGCAAGATAGAGCGGTGGAATACGCATCGTAACGACTGGAAAAGGCCCAGAAGTGGACTAGTATAGGCTGTTGATGATGATACAATTTGGATTAAAACATTTCTTACTTTATTTAACCGCCGCATTAAATGATTGCAAAGATGACGAACTATTGTCATTTGGAAATTCAAAGCGCAGACCATTTCGGTGTGTATTCGTTTTCCCGTTGCAACTTTAAAAGAAACAAGACTGATTTAGATCGTCATACGTGTTGATGACCTAGCATTAGTCCTTTTTTCCATCAAGGAGACGAAGTGTGTAGATTTCTAATCGGAATCTTTCTAAATCCGATTGATGGTCGAATCGGGGTGCTTGTATTTAATTGTGTGTTTTCTTTTGTTAATTAAAAAATATTGGTGTACAATCATACTCGATACTTTACTAGCTAATAAGCAGGAATTAAAAAACCGCTCAGTACGCAGGTCAACGGCTAACGTTCTTATTACGTGACGAGAAATATACTTACAATTATATTTAATTGTTTTGTAATGTCATGTGTAGCCGCAAGCGATAGACCCGTTGCTCCGAGAATGCATGTCCGAGCTGCTGGTGCCGCTGTGCGATCCTTCACTCGGCGTGCGCCGCGTCGCTCTCGTCGCGTTCAACTCCGCCGCCCACAACAAGCCATCGCTCGTACGCGACTTGCTGCCCAGTGTGCTGCCCACCATATACGCCGAGACTAAAGTTAAGGTAACGTATCGCCACTACACTTGTAATGTAATTAACAATAATAATACTCGTGCTCGACTTGCTTCCCACCATAAACGCCCAGATTATACCTTAACTTAGGATTCCCTGTATTCCCAGAAACTACGAGAACCATGGTCCCGCAACACCAACAACACAAGAACAAGTGATTGCGCTTTTTTTTTCGTGCACAAATACTTTTCCTGCCGCGGAATCGAACCCGCCACCCCCGGGCTATGAGCCAACCTGCTCAACACCCCCCACACTACAGGGGCTTTCGAATAGATTAAGATTATAGTAACCTACCGTCATTTAAGATTAAATAGGACAAAAATTCTTGTTTTTTTATACAATTACATGTTTTTTGTCTCCATTTTGTATAGCCTATATTCAAATAACCTAAAATTAATCAAAATCAGATTGTTTTTAGATTCAAAATATTAAAGCCTGATTGCTTGTATTATACAGTAGCAGTGAACTCCTTCTATTTTGATTACCCCATTATATTTCATCAAACTCCATAATATCTTTCGTAACTACACGCTACTTATCCAACAGAAAGAGCTCATCCGCGAGGTAGAGATGGGCCCGTTCAAGCACTCCGTGGACGACGGGCTGGACCTGCGCAAGGCCGCGTTCGAGTGCATGTACACCCTGCTCGGGAGCTGCCTCGACCGGCTCGACGTGTTCGAGTTCCTGCGCCACGTGGAGGACGGCCTGCGCGACCACTACGATATCAAGATGCTCACCTACCTAATGTGCGCTCGCCTCGCGCAACTCTGCCCCGCTGTGGTTTTACAGAGTGAGTGCTTTTATAATCTATCTTCTTCGAAAACGGTGGAGTACTCTAATCGGTTGTATGCTTTTCTTAACTTCGTCATTTATTACCAACTAATTGAACCGGCAAACTTCGTTCCGCCCAACAGTCAAAGAATCTGTATATTGAGGATTTAAATTATTTTTTATTGATTGACTTCAATTTCAATATCCTATCCGTTTATCCTATTCCGGACGAAAATGTCCAAAAACACGAAAATCATAAAAAATGGTCCAGCCAATGAACATGCATAGATTTGAGTCACATATTAATCTGATTGAATGATCTGATTTCAGATTCAGATTTGCCATGGATGACAAAATGTGGAATATGACTGACACATTCGACAGATTCCGCTGTCAAATCTCCGAAACTACTGTATTTGACTGCTTTATTTTTAACCCCTTTTTTCTCCAGGGCTAGAAAGTTTAGTGGAGCCACTCAGAGCGACGTGCACGATGAAAGTTAAGGCCAACTCCGTCAAACAAGAATATGAGAAACAAGACGAACTTAAAAGATCTGCGCTGCGCGCAGCCGCCGCTCTCTTACAGATCCCAGAAGCAGGTTCGTAAATCTACCGCGCATGCTACATTTTACCACGCGATTTGCTCCTTACAAGAGATTACTTTATAACCACCTTTAAGAAGAAGTTATCAATTTTGATAATGTTTTTATTTCGTTTCGCTTTATCTTATTTTGATATGAGCATTTATACATATAAAAGTCCTGACTTGTATATCAACAGCACAGCCTAAACCGCTGGTCCTAGACTTGAAATTTTGAGGGTGTGTTCTTTGTAAAGTGTAGGTATCCACTAAGAAAGGGTTTTTCAAAATTCCGCCCCTAAGAGAGTGAAATGGGTGGTTAAACTATTTATGAAAAATTTCCTTAAGCCAAGTCGCGGGCAGAAGCTAGTATTGTATATTGCAATGGTATTGTTTTCGGTTTGCAGAAAAGAACCCCCACCTAATGGACTTCGTAACGCAAATAAAGTCGTTCCCGGACCTGCAGCCTATCTTCGAGTCCATCCTGAAGGACACGAGCGGCGCGCCCCTCGACTCCAACCTCATGGACCAGAGCTAGCTTGAACCGACCGACGCACATCGACGCCAGGTTCCATTAACATTTTCGTTTCTGTTGTTTGCATTTTTTTAAGAACTGATATTTTGTATGTAAAGAGAAATATTTAAATTGAATAGATGTTTAGTGAAATACACAGTAACACTTTAATTGAACATTTTATTACAAAATTACAAGTACATAACACGAGCACGGCTAGTCTATCGCCGCGGGACGCTGCTCGGGACAGGAGAGGGACAGGTCACACTCACACTGTGACGGGGCACGGATATGCCGTATAACTCTCGAGTTTGTCAACATTCACGCTTATGTGAAATGTCTATAGAGAAAAAGAGATGCAACACATTTTAGCTAGTTTGATCGATTAATTTTAATTTGTGGTAGATTAGTTTTCTGTCATTTGCTTTAAATTATACAGAGCACGATTACACATCGTGTTATCGAAAGTTATACGGAACAAACAATTGATATGTATTGTGATATTACATGCTATGTGGAAATCATAGGAATATGAACAAATAAACTATAGTGAAGCGATATATCGATAGTGTCAGTGTTATTTCCCTTTCCTCTTGGCGGCGGGAGTGGCGCTCGATGCCCGCGAACTGGGGATGTCATTCTATAAACAAAATTATACGATATAAGACTGCATTCAACATTTAGTCTCACTGATATATTGTAGGACACACCGATAACTGTTGTTCACATTTTTAAATTAGGTGAACGACAAAAAGAAGGAATCGGGCTATGGTATGGGACTATTTCTATCAGTCCTGCTTGTTTTGGTTATAACGACTCAAAGAGTTGGGAAGTTAATTTCACATGGTATAAAGTTAAATAAATAAATAAATCATTCATTCAATAATTCATTCATTCAGCTATGTTACCTTTTTGGCGGGCGAAGCTCGAGTCAAATTAGTGTTGCTGGAGTTTCTCAGCATACTGTTCCGAGAGCCGCTACTAATGTTGCCTATCGCACTTGCTGGCCTCTCGGGTGATTGCTCTTTGCTGCAACCGAATACGAATAACTTATATCTTGTGAACTTAGAGGAATTATAGAGAATGTAATAAAATCAGCGTTCTGATGCTAAGCTTGAAAATCATTACCTATTCCCCCGGGAAAGTGTGCCCTTTCTACTGAACATATCCGACAGTCGCCCTCGTAAATCTCGTTTGCTACCTACAGCGCTCATATCCGAGTCTGACCCCTGAAACAAAGTTTGATACATTTTATATAAAATAAAAATTTTATAGTGATAAAAATTTGTAGGTATTTATCATTTACCTGAGAAACGGTACCAATAGGTCTAAAGTCCACGGTCGTCTCTTGGTCAACTTGGTCGTCAATGGACCGCGATTTAGTCAACTTCTTCAGCTTGCCGAATATGCTTTTCTTTTTCTTTTTCTCAGTCGGAAGTATTTCGCTTTGAGCAGAACCTCCGGATAATCGGCTATTTGGAAAAAAAGGGAAATTACAGAAGTAATAAAAGTTGCAGATTATGATGAAATATAGTCATCAAGTATTTCATTGACCACATTATAACATCACGTTAGTATGAAATGAAGTCAAATGCAGACCTATCTAGGCTCGCGTCCCGCTGCATGGTGGCAAACAGTCTGGCGTCCGCGTCTCCGTCTAGTGACTGCATCGACGATACGCTGCTGTCGTCTACCGTCTTCCAAATCATGCTCTGTAGAACAAAATAGGGAAATAATAGTTTTGCTCTTAGAAGAAAGCTGCCAAGGTTTGATAACGACGCCTGTAATCCAGCGCTTAACGAATAGAATGCCACCAATTTTATGCACTAACACTGAAAATAACACAAGTCTTGGAAAATAATACAATGCGATGACGCAATCTTTTTCGTTTTCCCGCCAAAAAACTATTAGTGTACTTAAAGATTCTGAGTAGCAGTCAAAAGCTGCACTTAAGTATTGTGAGTACAATATACTCGTAGCATAGCTACTCGCCTGCTCTTTGGTAGTTTGTTCTAGTGAAATCGATCGTTTCTTGAGCGAGGGCGCACGTGAAGGAGTTCTACTCGTTGCTGGCGTTACGGACAGCGTGTCTCGCGGCTCTGTCGACATTGCTCTGAAATATAAGGAATTAGAACGTTACTAAACAGTTTGTTGATTTTAGTAATACGGTTTTGAGTGTCGCAACGTATTATAGTCGTAGGAATTATCTTACAAATGAAACTGAAGTTGTAGTCATTTGCTATCAAATAACAATTTTTTTAAATGTTAGTGCATGATGTGATGAGCTAGTCGTTCACCTGATGTTAAGCGACATGGCTGCCCATAACAGAACACTGTCACTCAGAACTCCAAAATATAAAGTTTCGCGTAACACTGCACTGCGCACATCATCCTGAGACATCAGCACAGTCGTAATAAGATTACTCGACTGTGAGATCAGATCATAAAGTCTCATTTGCCCAGTAATTTCACTAGCTGAAATTACTGGGCATCGCTGCTTGGCGGCAGAATAACTGGCAAAGCGGTGGTACCTACCTCGACGAACTTTGCAGAAAAGTCCTACCACCTAGGTTTAAGGGGTACCAACTAACATAAAACATTACGGTTAAATCACGTGGACATGGACGAGCTATAGTGTGCTAGTGTGTACGAGATTTCTAGAGTATACAGCTAACAGGTTCGTACCTCCTCGCGATCGCGGTGTGTCTGCGCGTGCGCTCGGCGATGCGTGAAGCTCGCAGCTCCGCCGTGAGCCGCACGAGCCGCGCCGCCGTGGCGCCCGCGTCGCCTCCCGCCTCGCCCGCACTCTCAGGCGTCGCAGACCGCGACCGGGACTTGGATGACTGGAACAAACAATCACCGCCACACGTCCAACACTGCTCCGGCATAGAGCACCACTTTGACTGGTTACTTGACTCTTGCATTGCAACTGCTCCCAGCTCTATCCAAGTCATCGATTCACCTAGTGGGGGATCGACCTACACTGTGTCTTCCGGTTCGTATTCGCCACTCGAAATCCTTTCTTACCCATCGGTTTTTGGGTCTGTGAGCGATGTTGCCCACTACCATTTCAACTTACTAATTTACAACCACAATTATTATAACATCCAATACGAGATCTGTCTTCAATCATTGAATTTGTTTTATTAAAATTAAAAGTTCAGATCATATTTTACCGTGAACACGTGAATACGGCGAAATTACGTCATGTCGGAATATGCCCATATAAAAGTAGTTTTTACTAACGATATGACATGATCTGATTGGCCCCCATCTGATTATACATCAGTTGTAGCTTAGCGGCAAAATTAAAAAAGATTACAGTTACGAGTACATTACAGTTTTTTCACAACTTACTCTATTTCTACGCGGTGGTGTTGGAGTCAACAAACTTTTCTCAGGTTTAACAGGCGGCGTATTGCGGAATAAGTCCGGACTTTGTTTCATGAGGTCTTCTATAGTTTCCAGCAGTTGTGTAATTATTCTGTCGTCCTCCTGTACAACCAGAGATGATGATCGTTAATGTTTAAGCAAAAAAAAAACTCGATCAACAAATGTATCGCATAGCATAATAAAAGCAGTTTCACCCGCCTAGACAATAATCACATGTAATTAAAAGAAACACAAATATCGCACAATTTTCCGGAATAAAAAATGGTCATCCCATAAATATGTTATTCCAAGACAAACATACAAAATTTTGTCTAAATTCGTTTGCGGGAGTGCTAAATGAATTAAAAAGTGTACATATTATGTAACGTTATTCTTTTTTTTTTAAATTTACTTTTGAGACGACTCGTAGGATATAGGATTATAGTAGAACACCTGCGATCACCAATCCGCCTGGCAAGCGCGGTAGTTATAGAACACCTCTATGATAAGCGTTCAAAGTGGCGTTTTGAGAAGGTGACTTGTGGTCAGCAGTAAACGTCTTCCGACTGTTGACGTGATAGAAGAAAAGGCCTATTATAGTTGGAATTAAAAAGTTATAACAGTCACCTGTTGCGCTCGCTTAAGAGAGGCTACGAGCAATTTGTTCTGGTCGCGGTCACGGTCGTGTCGCTCCTTGTCGCGGCGCAGCTTCTCGTTCGCAGTGCGCAGCTTGGCGTGAGCGTCGCGCAACTCCAGCAGGTCGCATTGTAACTCTGTCACCTGGTAAACGTACATAGGTTGAAGCTAATCCGTCTAATAAGGAATGAAGTTTATTTGAGGCTTTACCCGTCGACCCACTGAACCATGTGTTGCCCGCGCACCAAGTAGTTACAAAAGTTTACCGCTTTTGCCGATTGGTGATGGGGCTAGAATGTATATTTTTCAAACAACAGTAAGAAAATGTAAATTCCCTAGAAAATGCTCTATCACCATATATTGTTTCATCACGATGTTTATTTACAAACTTAAGTTCCTGAAACACCAGGATGCAATCCCACGACCTACGGATCAAAAGTCGGCGTCACTTCACTACCACAAACAAACAGAAATTACGAACCTTCTTCTTAGCCTCTTCGGTTTCCTCTTCTGTGGTCCTCTTCAGTTGCTCTATTCTTCTCTTCATATCTAGACGTTCCTTATCTCGTTCGCGTTCCACCTTTCGATTAAAAAGATTGTGATTTTTAATAAATGTAATTTTGCAGAATTATTTTGCTACCACTTTCATAAAGATCGGATTTAACAAATGATGGTGCCGAAACAACAGATACCATGATAGTAACTGAAGTGAGAAAAATATGTTGAACAAGTTACCACTACTCATTTTAAATAGGTAATTTTGCGATTATGGGTCTCTTGTGTACCCATAATCGTAAAATTACCAATTTAAATTATGTTATGTTTTCATGTTTAACAGGTGATGTATCAGGATAAAGTTATATTCTAAAACTTAACTAAGCCAAGCCAAGAGTGGACGTTAGATTATTTGATGATTCAACTCTTCAAGCTGTGTCGACTTAGCACGGCAGCACAATTAATTTAGGCAAGTTTGTTGCCAAAGGCTCGATCAGTTGTATACTAGTGTACCTCGAAGAGCGTCTGCCTCAGGTCCCTAGCGAGCGTGGATGTGTCCTGAAGCAGCCGTTGTTGTTCGTCGCGCTCCTTATGCCACGCGAGCTCCATTCGAGTCGCCATGCCAGCCACGCGGGCGCGGCCGGACGATAGCAGTCTCTCTTCTTCGTACTATGGAAACAAGAAGAACAAGTGTAACCTCGTTCTCATTCTGGAAGGGAATTTATATACTACACGCGTTTTTTGTATTAGTGATTCTGGTACGCTGATTATAGTTTCCGTTTTCTTACCTGTGAAATCTACTTATAGAAAGGGAAACTCCTTAAGAACCCCTTTAAAGAACCATTATAAGTGTTTTTCTTTATAACTACATTAAATTATATTTAAAAAAAAACGAAAAATATATTAAACTATTCAGTTGCGATAAGGTTCAAAATATTTTTACATTAAATGTCGAGTGATAATATCTCTAGTTATAGGCAGGCATAAGTCACCAAGGCATTTTTTTCCATATAGTATGATCTATTGTAGTTACCTCATTCAATCGCGAGTGCATCTCAGCGAGACGCACTTCTGCAGCAGAGCGCTCACTGACTAGCTCTGTGTTGAGCTTCGAAGACAGTAGCCGCGCTTCGCAAAGCTCATCCTCCAGGCAGGCCACTTGTTGCTCTAGCATAGCCACTTTGTTGCGGTACTCCTCCTGAAATGTCAAGTTTTGGGATATGTATTGTTACATGGAGGATATTTATGGAACATTTTAAGTAAAATTTCTATAAGTAGAGTGTTATGCCTGCGGCATGGACCATTTCCTTAATAGTATATTAACAACAAACTTAAACTTTTGCAAAGGGAGTAAAGAGTACCTGTTACGATGAATCTCAACATTTAATTCAGTTATGTTAGAAGTAACTGCACAATATCGCTGACCGCATTACCAGAGGCAAAATCTGAATATGTGATTGCTGAACATTTTGCCTTTTTGTCGCTCTCAAAACATTACTATCATAATTAGCTGTCAAATCATTTTAACACGACTTTTACCTCGTCTGTGCTCGATATGGAATTCCTCTGCATCCTGACGTTTTTGTCTCCACTCTTGATATCGGCGATTGTTTTCTGAGCTGCATCCAACATTTGCTTATAGTTGTCCCTCTCCCTTTTGAATCTCGATACCTTGAAATAAGAAATGTAATTTACTCGTTTACTTGCTACTTGGAAAAGTTATCAAAATGTAGACTCTTTTTGTGTTATGGGAAAAGTCACATAATGATCTTGTGTATTTTTCTATGTTCAAGTCTATTTTTATTGCAATATTATGTTCTCGCTTCTCTCACCTGCGTGTGCAAAGACTTGAGTTCGTCTCGCATGGTGTTGAGTTGTCCGTCGTACCGCATTTTGGTGTCTGCCACCTCACTTCTCCTTGCTTTCTCCGCCTGGTCCAGTCTTGAGTGCAACGCGGTCATTTCTCGCTCTAAATCAGCGTTCTCAGATGTTAGATTGCGTTGGATTTTAGACACTCTCTCGTAGTCTTCGAGTTTTTTTTTCAATTCCTCCAACTAGAACAAAATTATGTGCAACATTTTAGTCGGGATATGGACCTTATTTGTCATGTTATTAGATTTCAGAACATAGACAATATAGAAACGAGCAATTGCATTGCCGTAAATATTTTAGATCAAAACAGCATTTAATGCGCAAGTAAAACGCTACGTACCAATTAACGTAACAAATTAGTGCAACGTAAGTTGTTTGACAGCTTTAGATATTAGTGGTGGCACGGAAAGGCTGACTTAGTCATCATCAGCTAAACTCCAACAGCAGCATTTTTGACACGAGTTTTGACATGTAATAATTCTTGCAATAAATATTTAAATTTACTTAACTTTGCAGATATTCTAGCTTTCCCAGCACAAATTGGGTCGCTGGCACATTTATTATCAGGTGTGTCAGCGAGTTAAAACTTTGTATTAGCGGAAAGTGTTGGCAACTGTCTGACCTCTTTCTTGAGCTGGTCGTGATGATGTTCGAGCACGTCGCGGCGGTCCTGCGCGGTCCGTAACTCGGCCTCGCGCTGCTCGAGTCTCGCTGCCAGACGCGCCTTCTCCACCTCCCACCCGCCGCCGCACAGGCGATCTTGCAGCGATGATATTGAGCTCTGAGGTGTAACTTTCATATTAATCACATCATCAGCCGGAAAACGTCCACTGCTGTAGGTACATACTTCCCCCATAAAACGCTACTTTAGACGCTTGTCATAGGGGAGGATTTGCGATAATCATCACGAAACATTTAACTGTGTATATGCAATAGCCGAAATTCCATTGAACCGGGTGGGCGGCGTTGACTAAAATCACCCAATAACACAATTTTTAGAATTCTCGAAAATAATAGAATTTTAGGATCAGGCCGCACATTGAGCACCACTTGTTATTTAGAAACTGTATGTCACAAATATTTCATTCTTACCTGCAATTCTGATTTTTCTTTCTCCCAAGCAGATGATTGCATGTCGAGTTTCTCAGTAAGAATTTTTATTTCACCCAATGCTGTGCTCAATTCTTTCTGTACATGCACGAGTTCACTGAAATATAGGAAATGAACAATATTCAAACCCAATTAGTTTTAGTTGTAAATTAATAAGGTAGATGGTCAAATTACCCTTGAGCTTGTTCTTTCTCTACTGTGAGCCTAGCTTTGGTAACAACATGTTCTTCCTCCAAAATTTCATATTTGCCAGTCAACTCTTCGTACTCAGCTTTTTCTATAGCAAGTGAATGTTCTAGCTCTGAAATTACATTATGGCATTAGGCATTTAATAAATATGTACTAAAACACCAATATATTAAATCCCACTCAAATCTTAATTTTTTGCATTTGCATCACTTTTCTTATGCTTACTTTTAACAGTCTCCTCATACTCTTGTTTGAGATCCGCTATCCTCTTAGCGCCAGCTCCTGAGCTTTGTTCTAGGACCTTCAATTTACCTTTCAGTGTTGCTAGCTCTGCCTCTTTGTTCTTTATATCTCTATCGTGGGCTATCCTCATGCGTTCTAGTTTCTTACGTTCTGCCTGTAAAATTTTAATAGGTTAAGTTTGTGTATCTTTTCATTCGTATAGATACTTAATAATGCTGTACATATTTATTACCTGAAGATCTGTTTCAAACTCTGAGGCTTTACTCTCCCAATAAGTAGAATCCTTTTTCTCAGCTTGAAGTTTATTCTCATATTCTTTCTTATCATTTTCTAACTTAACGATATCAGACTTAAACTGCGTCATCTCAGTTTTCAATGCTGTCAGTTCTTTTTCAGTCTTATCGAGGTCGGCCTTAGCATTTTCTAACTCATCTTGTTTCTCTTGAAGATCTTTACTGGCTCTGTCCAATTTATCCTTCATTTGTGCTATTTCGACCGATGACACAGCCTCATCGTACTTTTGATTCGATGTCTCTCGTAAGGCATCTTCCTGCAAAAATACCATTATTACTTAGCTGTTTTTTTATTCATATCACAATTGCAGAACTCAAGCGTGGATTTTCAAAATCTAAATCAACCCTATTTTTGATTATTTTTGGGAGTCAGGAGTCTAATCAACACAAGAGAAAAAACGTGAAAACACACATGCTGATTATGTCACTTGTGTATTTTACTAATAATAAACTTAATGTTTCTACTTTCTGGCTAAACTAAAGGGTCCATGCAGAGGTTCACGCCACGGTAAACTAAAATACCAGTTGTTTAATATGATTATTTTTAGCAGCTATATCTGATTCCAAGTGTGTAATTTTTTTATCATATTCGGTTTTCAGTTCTTTCATGTCTGTTTCTAAACTTAAAAGTTTGCTCTCGCTTTTTAGCAGTTTAGCTTGCAAACCATCTTTTTCACTCGTGAATTCAACGGAAAGTCGTCTGTGATTATTTGCGAGCGTTTCGGCTTGACCTTTCTCTTCAGAAAGCTAATTTAACAGAAAATAAATGATAAAGTAGTATAATTTGTTGTAATGAGTTATTGATTTGAATACACATACCTCTTTCTCTAGTTTAGCTACTTTGTCTTTTCTAGTTGCAAGTAGTTTTTCAGTTCTCTTTATCTTGTCTTCAGCTTCTTTTAATTTCTTTTCTAATTCATTGATCTTCTTAGCTTTATCCCCAACCTAGAATTTAGAATCAAAATTAGTTGGAAATATCAAACTTTTATAACTATATTTCAATTATAGTTCTATCCATCCGACGCGCCTTGTCAAGCTATGAAACATGTGGACATATAGAAATGGGAAGCGGTTTTTACCTCTTTTAGTAATTTACTCTTGTCCTGTTCTAATTTGTTTATGTTGTCCACCTGTTTCTTTAATTTATCTACTTCCTTATCCTTTGCATCCATTTCTTTTTTGAGGTCTTCTATTTTTTTCATACAATCTGACATTGTAGTGTGAAGCGATGTTGCATTTTCTGTAAGAATGTGTTGAAACTTTGTGGTTATATTTATTAAGTATTAACGGGAGTTATCCGCAACTGCAGTAGTTCATAATACTTACTCAGGTCAGTATTCAGTTTACTTATTTGAGATTCCAAGGTTTTCTTTTCTTCTTTAAGCGATTTACACTGTCCCGTTGTGTCAGTGTAGTTCGTTTCCAATGTCTTTTTATCTAATTCTAATTTGGTGTTGAGATCCTTTAGTTTAGCTATTTCTGTTTGCAATTTATTTTTCTCGTTTGTGAACTCTGAATCGTTTCTTGACAACTTTGATCTAATTTCTTCAATGTCTTTTTCCATTTGCTTTTTATTATTAATGTCGTTAGTCGATAGTCCAGCGTTTTTCATTACAACATACATTTCACCTGTAAAGTGATAAGATTATATTACTTTTATTTAACATTCACTTTTTATAAATAGCAAAGGAAGCTTACCAATTTCATTTTCAAGTTCTTCGACCATCTTCTTCATTTGTAATTTGGTCGTTAAGTCTGTCGGTTTTTTGGGAGTGCGTGGCTTGAAGGATTTCATGGCATCTTCTTTTAATGCTTTTAGAGATGCTTGAAGCTTTACATTTTCTTTTTCTAACTGCAAGTACATTTTACCATCAACCCGATTCTTATATTATTTCGCTCACAATAAAATTATCCAAAAATAATATTTTCACCTCAGCAGCTCGAACACACACCCGTTGGTGCGAGAAAATGTAATGTACATTACATTAAACGCATTTTGCTCACTGCGAGGGGACAAGTTTTTTTCATATTATGTAGCTATTACTAGTTACTAGCGCATTTTGCTAGTTTTGGTTACATTTATATATGTAAGTTATACAAAAAATTCGTTCCGCCCAAGTCTAGCTTAGTCAAAATCAAGTCAAAGTTAAGCTCCAATAAAGCGTTGATTTTTTTCGTGTTTGTTTATTTATCTGTGGTAGGCTTGCATTTGGTCAATTTTCTTTTCACTCTTAATGAAGCTCCTAAATTTGCACAAGTATGGGTAAATGGGTACAATTCAATTACATCAGGTAATATAGGTAGAATGCTATCGGAACCCACGTTCACGTTCCTGCTAAAAGTCTGACTACATTTCACAATTCGAAATACATATATGACCTCCATTTTACTCTTGTCTCTTTCTATTCGTAGCTACAAATCAACAAAAATATAAGTTAATTTTATTTGAATTAAAAATTTAGTACCAAAGAACTAAAGAAAGATAAAAGAATATCGTACCAAAACGCTTAATAAGTAATAGCTAAGAGTAATAGTAAATAATTATTAGTAGGAATTGGTCGGCTACTCGTAGCAATTATAACACGTTCAAATACACAAAAAATAATAAATATTATTATTATTCTTTTGGGTATTTTTACCTGTAGTTATGTTCTTATTGCTGAGGTGAAAATTTGTATGTGCCACTCGAGAGCAAAGCTTTTGCATTTCGTGCCTTTGAATCTCTTTGAAATCTCTACGCTCAGGATTATTAGAATATACAATAATAGAATCCTTCGCTTGTTCGGGGTTCAACATGAATAACCTCTGCTCTCTTGTTACACAAATAACTGTTTATTGATGAAAGTGCAGTTGAGATAAAATTAAATTAATTATTATGTTTGGTTGTTATGTCTTACTCGGCTGTGGGCTAATTTTAATTTATCTAATTCATCTTGCTTTGTCTTCAATAGCTCCGAATCTTTTTTGATTAGATCGCCACCAAATCTGACTTTCTTTTCTGCTTTATCGTCTTTACTATTTTCGAATTCTTTAAGCTTTCCTAATGCTTCTTTGAGCTCGTTCTCTAGCTGATTTATTTTGTTAGTGCTTTGTTCAAGTGATCTATCGGATTTTAGTGTTTTAGCGTTCTTCAAAAGCTGCAAATGTTTTTAATTATAAATTAATACATAATTAAAATGTTCCACGTATCACCTAATCGAAAGTTGAAGATTTAGTTCTCCGCCGTTTACCTGTAACTTCTTATTTTCTGCTTGTAGTTTTTCATTATCAGCTTCTAGGCTTTGTGTTTTGCTTCGTAAAACACTCGCTTCTTGTTCTATTACTTGGAGTTGTCGTTTCAAGTCTACGTTTTGCAAATCTCCTGCGTCAAGTGATCTGAAAACGAATATATGATATAATACTTTAAGATAATTTATATTTATATTGAAAAATAATACTTCTTAATTAGTAACTTACTTGGCTTTTATAAGTGTTTTAGGTTTCTTCTGCGACAGACTTAGTTCTGCGTGTAATCTTTCACAGTCACGTTCTTTCTCTATTAATTTCTTTCTTAATTCATCTATTTCATCTTCCAATACCTATAAAAATAAATAATTATATATCTTGGATGAAGTTAATTTTTTTCACCATTCAAATACGTGGGCCCATATTGGTTACCTTTATTTTTTCATCCGCTAAGTTACTACCCTTTGCGTTTGCGTTTCTACGTAGTGAATTTGTTGAATTAGCATTAGTTTTATTCGCAGCTACAGTAACTTTATCAGTAAGTTCCTTCACTTGCTTCGTTAAACAATCTTTGTCTTGTTCTAATTCTTCAACTTTACGTCGTAAAACTCCAGCTTCCTTCAAATATACAATAATATAATAATAATAATAACGCCCAACGATCACATGCATAAACCCTGGACCCTAACTAGGATTCCCTGTGTCTAGGGACCCAGGAACTACGAGGACCATGGTCCCCAACACCCAGACCTAAACAACACCCAGACTCAGAACAAGTATTTGCACTTTTTTCCTGTGCACAAATACTTGTCCTGCCACGGGAATCGAACCCTCCGCCTCCGCGTTATGAGCCGACCTGCTCAACCACCACACCACAGAGGCTGTCTTATGTATGCACATTATGTCACAATATACATCAGATCGTTGAAAATCCTGTATAAATGAAAGATTGTACAACATTATACCTGTTCATTAAGTTCAAGTAGCAGTCTTAACTCAGACGGATCATCTTCTTCTGATTTTTCATCTTTATTATTGGTAGTTTCTGTAGTGAGTCGTTTAGCTGGAGGTGTCGGTGAGAGTTTACGACCTAAAATTTTAACTTTGATCATTATAAAGTTTAACCAAGATATAAGAATTGTGGTTATGGTATGCTAGATGATAATAATTAATAATTATATTATTGTAATTAATGCAAGAAAACGAACTAGAATTAATAAATCACACGTAAGAAATCAAGATGATACATAAATGTTACAATTCAAATGCATTGAAGGTCCAAAAAGAATCAAGGTATAAAACCGTACTGGAGAAAATGGCTACCGTCGATACGCCTTTTAATTTCAAATATATTTACAAAAGCTTGTTAGACGACGAGAGATCACGTGGATTATTTAGCGTTGGTGGTTATGATTGAAATGGATATTGTTATTGTAGGACAAAAAGGGGTAAAAATTATTGGCGGAATGAGTGTTACGTTAGACAAACACAGCAGATTTTCTACAACATTTGACGTACTTTTGGCTTTAGTAGCCATTTTCTTCAGCTGTAGTAGCAAGGACTCATTGTCCTCCTCGACCCGAGATGCTGTTTTACGCAAGTTATTTGCCTGGAAAATTTCGTTAAGATAACAATTATTAAAATACTGCTAAATGAGGAATTCGGTTATATACATATTATTTTACGAAAGTACAACACGATATAGTTAGAGGGACAATCTTTATAAGTACCTATTTTTGGTAATCTTACAGCCATTGGATTAAATATTGAAACCAAGGGGAAAGAGTAGTGGGGTTGCGTATCCACTGTTTCTTTATCGAAAGAAAGAGGAGGACTATCAGACTTTTCTTTAGATCTCTTAATATTGTCTTGAATATCATTATCTGCAATATTTCCTCCATTACTGACGCAAAAGTTTTCTCTTTCGGTTTCAATTTCTTTATCATACATGATATGAACTTCCGTTCCTGTGCTAGCATCTACTGTCTCAATGCTACTTTTTGTAACCTGCAGACATTTATCATTGTTCCTTTTTGCAGGAGTTTGGACACATGCATTTTTTGTTTTCGGTTTATCTGTTTGTGAAACACCGTTCACATTCATAAAAACTGTCTGCATATGTTTGTTTTTCATAAATATAGTCTCCGTTTGGGTGTACGTTTCTAGAATATCAGACATACATTGCACGCTGGACTCTAATGTGATTTTATCTGTATCTGTAGCGACGTCATGCACCATAATAATATCAGTTTGACAACCTTCGGAGTAATTAAGAACAAGATCCTGAGGCGACTGTGCAGCTTGATTCACACCAATAGATATATGACTCGTATCGAGGGATGACAAGCTCCTATCCAAAGTTAACTGCATCTCAAGCATTCTTTGAATAGTATTCGGTTCGAGGTTCTGTAGAGCATTTTGGGTCAAGGAGTTTTGAGATGCGATAAGGTCAGGCTGAGGTGGATGCGAAACAATCATTGGCCGAGATATCCTTCTGCCATCGTAGCGTCGCCGATACCGACTAGCCTGTTGTGAAGACATTTTACCTTTACTATGCATTTATAAATATTTTTACAGTCGTAAACGTAGTCGAAGAAATTATATTTATGAATTGTATATGCGTGTCGTAGTGTTGAGTCAGCCATGTGCTTGGCATCGGTCCAGCTGGCGGCGCGTTAGAGCTAACGTCCTATTGAACTCTTTGTTTCCTCATAGATCTGATTAAAGAAGTACATTATTACGTAGATAAGTGGTTATTTGACGTCGGAGTTAACGGAAGATAATTTATCGCTGAGCTTACAGCAGATACATCGTTAGTTAGACGTTTCATGTTGCATTTGTTTTATGGGTGTCTTTATAGCCTGGTTTTAGATAGATGGATTTATAGGATAAATATGACGTAGAAGCAAATTGATCAGACTGAAATTTTACTATGCATATTGATAGGAATAAATATTATTTTAGGCGTGTCTAGGCAGAGTATAAATTTTTTTTCTTGTTCATACCTCTTCCTCCGCGTTGCGCAGTTGTTCTCTAAGGTCGGCCTCCCGTTCCAAGGAGTCTTGCAGGTCTCGGAGCAGCTGCGCCGGGTCTTCTTGGCTGCCTCCGCGGGTCAGGGACGACCGAGATACTTTTTGCTGTTCATTACATATGTTAAATTCCTTAAATAATCAATTATTCTAAAACCGATAATAAACCGATAACTTAATTTGTATGGGTTTAGTTTTAATATATTGCTAAGCGTTGGCCTACACCGCTATTTTGTTTGCTCAAAATTACAATCTATGCGTTCTAACACTTATCTTAATAAATATCTAAAATATAATAAAATATTAGAACCGCAGTGGTTCTAATGGTGAAAGAATTTTTCTAATCGGTCCAATTGTTTCAGAGCATATTTAATGCAAACAAACAATTAGTTTCGATCACACAAATAAAAAGCACTTTATAATACACACAATATTAAGACAGCTCATAAAACGCAATAAACTAGAAACGAATGCACAATAGAATTTTGTTATATCGAGCTTATATATGTTACATATACCACAGATTAAATAGAAGTTACTAGGAACACTTACTCCATCCGCCATGTGGTGTTTGTTAAGGTTAGCAGGCGGACCGCCGGAGGCTGCTGTGAGCTTGGCGTTAGCATCCGCGAGGTCTTTCTGTAACCTCAGCGATACTTCAGTGGAACGCGCCACTTCTTGCTCTAGTTCCTTGATGCGTTTCTCACGTTGCATCCCGTCTTGGCCTCCCACTATCTGTCATTATATAGAAAAATTGATATTCATTAGAATCATTTATACATATAAAATTCAAAGTCCTGACTGACTGACTGACTTATATATCACAGCCTAAACAGCTGCTCCTAGATATTTGAAATTTGGAGGGTGTGTTCTTTGTAAAGTGTGAGTATCCACTAAGAAAAGTTTTTCGAAATTCACCCCTGGTGTTTGAATTATTTATGAAAAATTCTTCTTCGTTTCCTATAGGTCATGCGGGCGAAGCCGTGGGCAAAAGCTAGTTGTAAACAAAAATGCAAAATTTTTACTTATACATTATATCGTTTGTAACAACTGCCTGTGATCAAGATTCAAGAGAATTTCTCTAAGAAAACTTAGCACGGATAGAAATAAACAATTTTCTGGACATAAAAGTCATAAGAAGTAAAACTAATAAAATTATAACTTGCTGTAATAAAGTAAAGTTTTGAAATATATTTTTATTACTAGTACTCCCACTATAGTGGTGGTACTAGTGGGAAAAGTAAATATTTAGCTTATTTCAGAATCATCTCTTTAATGTCGAAAGTTATATCACACAAAAATAATGAAAGCAAAGCAAAGAAAACACAATCACAAATTTTCCTGAAGTATTATATATACTATAGTAAGGCTTACCTCCAAAAGTTTCTTTTCTTGATCAGCTTTTTCCAATTCAAGTTGATCTGCTCTTCTTTCAGTCTTTTTCAGCTTAAATGATAAAACTCTACAGTTTTTGATCGTCTGTTCCAACTCCCTTCTAAGAGACGTGTATTCGTCTGCTTGGTCTTCTCTGAAATAAGCACAATGCCATTTATCAAATTATTATGCGGTTGATTCTAGAAAAGTTCGGTTGAAGGTGTTTCGTTCGTTGTATTCTATCTGAAAAATGAGGCCCGATGATAGATTCATGCGTGATAACCTTTCCTTTCCTTAATTACGTCAAAATGTCCACCATCTTCGCTTGGCTAGAAGATACTCCTCTAACCTCGCAAACCCTGAATCCTCAGTCAGCTTCCAGTAGCCATTTACGAATACCTTAAAGACTATAGAGCCGCCAAGATACGTCTAGCAGTAGACGGACACGAGTTGATACGATACTTGTTATGATATAGTATTCGGGCTTTAATTATAACGCTATGCCCACATGCTAACCTAAAGTTATCTTGCATCTCCTCAATTTCCTCCTCAAGGTCTCGTAACTCCTTCTTCATGTCCTCATTCTCATCCATCAGTTCTTCGCAGAGTGTCTCTGCAGCCAACAGCTTTGTTCGTAACTGTTCAATCTGCCGCGTTTGAGCTTCTATTGACGGTCGAGACTGCAACGGGATAAATGGTCAACGTTATCATTTTTGTGATATTCACAGGCAGCTCCCCTGATGATAAGCAGTTACTGTCGCCTATAAACCCTGCAGGGTCGCTATTGATTACACGTCTGTCTCTTTAACGTTACATTTTAAAATTTAACGTTTCAGTGTTTTTTTAAACGTGACTTTTTTTTTACTTACTTAGCTGTTCCTTCTGATTTAGTTTAGTTATTATTATTTAGTTCTAATACGGACCTAGTATCTAACTTTGCTTTTAGGTTTAATTTAATGTACTTAATGGCCAAATTACCTCCAATTTGGGGCATGGAAATAAACATGGTAACAAATATACATATAAACAACTCACCTCAAGTTCTGATTCCAGCTCCCTCACTCGCAACGTTACATGTTTCTTCTCATCTTTCAAGTCTTCATACTGCGAAGTGAGCTCGTTCACCTTCTGTTGCAGCTTGAGCACCTCAGAAGACCTCCCACTTGTGTACTTATTCGCCGTGTCAATGTTCGCAAGTCTCCGAAGTAAGATGTCACTTTTCTCCTTTTCCACTCTCTCGCATCGCTTCCTCAAGGTGTCCACTTCTTGTTTCAGACTTTCTACTTGCTCCTAAAAAAGGTTCCAGTTTATCGTCCTGCTCTGGCAGTAGTTTTAATCTGACCTACTTTTTTGTTTACCGTTGTTGAGAAGCACGGGATTCTCTATTAGGTAACCAATACATCTCTCGTCACGGGTATATGTATAATATTTATCCGCGATCAACGCGCGATCCGCGAGGCAAGTGATGATGGTTGTTACGACATTGCAAAAATATCGTTATATTCTAAATGTGATATAAATAACTAGACCAATATTTATCCCGCTTGAATTCAGGGCGTAGTAAGCAATAGTTGGAAATTGTTTCGAATTAAAAGCAGCAGTCAACTTCCCTCCATGCAGTGTAAATTTTAACTTACATTAAAGGCAAACTTTTGTCTCACAAGGGTTGTGAGACAAAAGTTTGCTTTATCTACATTATTTACAATAGCATTAACGAATCAAAATCACTGAATAAAAGCCTTAAATTTCAACTTCGTTTTCAGTGCTGCCGAACATAATCAGAGAAAATGCAGGTTAACAAGGCCACACACACGGATACGTAAAACGTGCGAGATATAAATAGATTTCATTTCTTTGCATCTGGAGCAAGTTCAGATATCCACAGTCCCGCCGAACTCTCGCGGTGTTAGTGTCTGCTATAGACAAACAGACAGGCAATGTTGTAAGTCATGCCTGTTACTAAACAATAACATGTTAGAAATTGATCTTACCGATTGATTGTGTACATGTTTACTACTCGATTTATGTTCCTAATATTTTTCCTATGACTACATTATATCACGATTTCGTAAGTAGGTATGCAGTTTTTGAACGTAGGTAATAAACCAGTTTATTACGATCTGAATTTATAGAGCTATCCATCGTCTTTGTTCGCCATGCTATATTGATTCCGAATACGATTTAGAATGACAGGAATTTCCTGGCGCTCGTATACCTACATTGCATTGTTAAATGCTGGATGTAAGGCATGGGGCAGGCGAAAATAGACTGGTAATTAGATTTCTCATAAGCAATTTACATTATTATAAGTCTGATCGACTGAAATACTCAGCATGTTTGTGAAACCGCTGAATAATCCACCTCTCTCTATAAAAATCTGGAGTTCTATGTACCATGCCATTCCAAAAACTATCGTCTCAAAGCAGATTAATCTCAGCACGTTACCTGGTAATCTTTAACATCAGCGTTGACCAGCGTTCCTTCCGTGGTGGCGGTGCCGGTCGTACTCGTTTCATCGTCCGACTCTTCCTTGTCCTTCGAAGGACCGCCTCTTACCGGCGGCTTAGAGTTTGTGGAATTGCGGGAGTGTTTCACCTAGACATAGATTTTAAATTTAAATTTATGACTCTTCGTTGACAGCTATGTATGTTCTCATTTAACTTTATAATTGGAATTCCATAACATGATTACCAAGTTTATCAAGTATTCCTCCTTTTAAACGGATTTTAGTTTGATGGCTGTTATGTAATGAGCGGGTATTATTGATATGTATATTTGACTGGCTCTAATGCTTAGTTGGTAGTAACCTTGCCTTCTGAGCATGGTTCTATTACCACCCAGGACAAATATTTGTGTGAACATCGATGTTTGTACTGTCATCTAGTCCCAAACTAAATGGCGCTGTGTGAAATGTCCACAAATAATTAGTCATTATATATATTGAAAGTTTACTTGGCTGGGTACGCTCAAGTTCATTGTAAGATTAGAACGAGTAAACATCGTTAATCCGTCAAATTACTATTTAGCCGTCAGCAATGAAATATTATTACAACTGGCTGTGGGTACCAAAAATACGAGACAAGAGGCAATACATCTATTTTAATAACGGTTAATAACTTTCTTAATTACCTGTATCATGAAATTAACATCGTCTTTAGTAGATCGTTCTTCTTTTAATCGCACAGTCTTTTCTTCTTCTTTACTTTTTGATAAACTTCTGCGTTCTTTTTCCTTTTCTATACTTGATTCCTTTTCAAAACTATTCTGAGATTTAATTAGCTGCATCTGTAAAAACATCTTATTAATAATTTCAACTTTCTTTGTTTTCCTATGTACCTACCGAGTTAAGAATAGATATAAAGAAATCTATTTCGGGGTTAAATGGCACGATCGATGTGCATGTGCATCGTCCTACGCTTCAATTTGTGGGAGACAGCTGTGAATCATTCGGTCAGTCCATATCGCGCGCATTTGCTTGTTTTGCATTATCCCGATTAGACCTCATACTGAAGATAAACAAATATGTTCGAAATTAGTTAATGCTTTTCCAAATGGTTCACCAAAATGTGAGTGGGAACACGTTTACGACAATAACGTTGTTTAACGATACAATAATGCTTTGCAGCAAATTTCAAACATATCACGTTGGGTAAAAACAACTTAACATTTCATATTTATTACGCAGTTAAAGTAGGTAGTTATTTACTTACTAGTATAATATACAGTATATACAGTAAAATATCTCTATTTAGCAAAACCATATTTCAGTCAGTGAAAACAAATAATAGGTCATTTCCTCAATTAATTATATACCCTGCGCATGCGCATTGCCAAGCACTAAGTTCGATGGCGACCTTTTATGTTTATTTCGAGCGGCGCATCGCAAACAGAGCTGGCTGAAACCAACGGACAGCTCTATTGGTTTGACCCATTTAAATTCACTTCACAGTTTTAAAGAAAAATTCAAGGTGAACATTGTTTAATACAGTTCATATTACAACATTCGAGTAATATATTATCTTTGTTTTATGTCTTCTGAAACTCTATAAAAAGTACTAAGTAGTATTGTCACTCATTTTATCATTTAAAAGGTCATAAAACTATGTCATTTAAGTTACTTCTATCGAATGCTGGATGTAGAATTTTAACACGTAAGTACCTAACTATAGGATTTTTGTTATGCTCGTTAAGTAAATTTTCCAATAGTAGGTAGTCTACAACCTGTCTTAAGTTGTGTTACGACGTAGATGTCGCTGGCATTGGCGTTTCTAAGTTTATTTTCTAGTAAGGGGCTGGCCTGACATTATTAGCTTTTGTGTCGGTGTACCACCCAGTGTACTCTCCCAATATCAATGCTTTGCAAGCTACTTTGGCGGCACATATTTCGCAAGCGGTACGTAAATTTCAATAAAAGTTGGTGTCGGCATTGATACCAAATACCAGGGGCCCAAACGAAAAATATTTTTTATCCCCAATATTTACATAAGCCACGCATTATATTTTTTTCTTCATCGACACTACAATATTGAGGTCTTGCGAAAAAAAATTCATCCGCGGTTTAACATGTATGGGAGCTAACCACTGTAAAAAAATATTGATCATTTTTTTTAGGCTTGAGACCTCTACTTAAATTACTATTGTTCTGCAAAATTCATGGGCGTATTAATCCTACCAAAATTTACTGCAATGTACAGACGGTTATACTCAACGATTATCCCAACATCATCCCAAGTTTTTGTACGTACGCTTATAACTTTACAAGTTATACAGTAAAAGGTTCAGATGGACAGATATACAGACATGGATATGTCGAACATATGGGTTCCTTGTACCTAGTACTAAGTAAAAAAAATTATAAATACGCAGATAACAGCAGTATTGTGCACATTTAGTAGGATGCCAAACATAAACAGCCTCTCAAAAGAAGACTGTTTAGTATCCCACGAGAAAGTGAGATACACTTGAATAATTTTCTAGACAGAGCTAACAATCGTTCAATTATCATATTTACATCCGTGTTCCAGTTGAACACAGGTTTCACGCACCTTTCTCACGCGTTCAGCCAATGAGTCATTCTTGTTGATGGTGATCTGCGTCTGCGTGGCGGCGGCCGGAGGCGGCGACGGCGACGGCCGCCGCAATATCACCGTATCTGCAACCGTACGTAAGTAGGTAGACATCTATTATAATGGCTAATTAATTAAATTTAAAATATTGAAAGCAACAAACTATTTGCGATGGTACAAAACATAGTAACAAGTATCGCTTATGTAGAGGTCAGACGTTTTGTGAATGGCCGAGAATAAAGGCAAATGAATCGCCTACATACCTATGTAGAAGCCAATAACATGCGTAAGTTAAATAAGCGTAGACCCATCTATATATATAAAATTCAGTCCTGACTGACTTATATATTAACGCACAGCCTAAACCGCTGGTCATTGACTTGAAATTTGGAGGGTGTGTTCTTTGTAAAGTGTAGGTATCCACTAAGAAATGTTTTTCGAAATTCAACCCCTAAGAGGGTGAAATGGGTGGATGAATTATTTTCTTATAGGCCACGCGGGCAAAACCGCGGACAGAAGCTAGTATAATATATTTTTACTACTCTACCGCAGTAACTATTACGTAACAGATAGTCTGCATCTATACTACACAAGTATAAAAACGTCTTAAGAACCAGTGCCAATACATAAGTATAGTTTACCTATGTAGTCGTAATTATAAAGGTTGAAGTAGAGTATGCTATGGAGCCCTTTTAACATTCCGCCCGTTTCGACTCACTGACGAAGATATAAAAGGCTCTGGCTACGGTTTAGAAAGCAGTGACACGAAATAACCCGACCAAAAAAAGGAAAATAATAACGATTTATGCTCAATATAAGAACAATAAACTTAACTTACCAACATTGTTCTGCCCCGTATCTATAGAAGGTAGTGGTCCAGTATTTCTTCGCTTCGGGAGCTTGAAACTGACTGTAACGGCGTTCATGTTGTCAGACTCGCCGCCCAAATCTGGCGTAGACGTCCACGAACCGCTACTTTTACTAAACTCTGCGGAATTAACCAGCAAGGAGAGAAAGGGCAAGGAAAGCATCTATAGTATTATCTACCAAGAAAATTCAGAAAAATACACAAACATTGCATTTTTTTTATCTTCTTGTCTAGTACTTGACCACGCTCTCATCTGATGGGAAGTGACGATGCGATCGAAGGTGTAGCATGCTAGCCAAGTAAATTTAAATGAGAGTATTAAATAGGTTACTAAAGTAAGCAATATAAACGCACCTGTCAGGTACCGTTCGATATTGATAGTTCGATTGTATTGCTTCACACATTTTTTGTTCGAAACAGTACTAGTGTACTCACCTACACTTTGACGCAAATATTAGGTCTTTACCTATGAAATTGCCGTTTTGTTTGAAAAAAGTTAAAGTATTTTTTTTTCGAACTTATTTATTTCTTTTATTCAAAGTAATCACCCCTGCAATCAATGCATCTTTGCCAACGCTGTGGCAGTTTATGGATGCCCTTCTTGAAAAAATCAGCAGGACGGGAGACAACAAACTCTTCAAAGGCGTTTTGTACTGCCTCTCGGGAATTGAATTTTTACCCGCTAAAAAGTTGTCCAAATTTTGGAAAAAGTAATAGTCGGTAGGCGCAAGATCTGGTGAGTATGGCGGATGAGGGAGAGCTTCCAAACCCAACTCATGCAGCTTAGAGACGGTCTGTTGTGCAGTATGGGGTCGCGCGTTGTCTTGAAGTAGCAGTGGAGACGACCGATTGACCAAAGCTGGTTGCGGACGTGCGAGTTTCGCCATCATTGTGGTCAGTTCTTCAATGTACACATCTGCAGTAATGCTCTCGCCGTTTTGTAAAAAGCTATGATGAATCACACCAGCACTAGACCACCAAACTGTGACCATCACCTTTCTAGGGGTCATTTTTCGTTTTGCACATTGCTTTGGTACCGAACCAGGGTCTAACCAACTTGCTGAGCGCTTTCGATTGTCAAAAAGAATCCATTTTTCGTCGCACGTAACAATTCGGTTCAAAATTCCTTCATTTCTGTGCCTGTTAAGCAGCGCAAGGCAAGTCTCGACGCGTACGTTGCGCTGGCGATCGTTAAGTTCGTGGGGCACCCATCTATCAAGCTTTTTTATCTTGCCAATCTGTCGCAAATGGACCAATATTGTTTTGATGCTAACATCAAAAGCTGCTGCCAGCTCAGCTGTAGATTGAGATTCATCAGCTTCCACAATCGCCTTTAATTCATCATTGTTGACCAAAGTTTCCGGACGACCACGAGGTTCATTTTTCAAGTCAAAATTCCCAGAACGGAACCGAGCAAACCAATAACGGGTTGTACGTTCGTTTGTACAGTTCTCTCCGTAAACGTCGTTGATGTTACGTGTCGTTTGTGCCGCGTTGGTGCCACGACGGAACTCATATTCCATAATTACACGAAATTTCAAAGTATCCATTATGAGGAAAAATGTTGAAATGTAATGAAAATACAACGCTAATCAATAAACAAAAGACTTATATTGTAAATAGAATGTCATATTCTTAAAACAAAATTAATTTGAATTTAGAATTCATAGCCAATCAAAACTTTTTTTTGTTTGAAAAAGTCTGTACTGCAATACGGCAATTTCATAGGTAAAGACCTATTAGTACAAACTACTAGATCGATTGACTAAATCAGTTACTACTTAAACAGTCCGACGCTACAGTGCAGGAATTCTAAATTATGTGTAAACCTACCGGTAGAGAAGGCGTCTTTTTTGGCTGCATCAATGGAACTGAGATTTGTACTAGACGCCCAACCGCGACCTGTCTTCCCACTGTCTGCACCATTTTCTCCGTCACGACCCCTAATATAAAGAGTTTTTAACATCACTTGTAAAACATAATAAATATTCAGTTTCTGCTGGGTAGGTACATTTTAAACATTAATTAGGTAGCCACCGATTTAATAGTCAGCCTGACTCCTGTCATGTCATGTGTAGGTAATCCCGCTGTATTAAAGGTTGAATCATCATCAAATTCATCGAAATCATCATCATACTAAATTGCAGAAAACCGGAAGTAAGTAACGAACGCAGACCGGGTTTATTGTTGTTTAGATTGCACATGCTGATTTATAGTACGTACGTACGTACATATGTACTTTTGCATAGAGTATATATATAAATTATTAGTTGGACAAGTGAATAATTTGTTTGACCGATTACTTCTATAGTAATCAACATAATCCAATAAAATCATGAATACAAAACTTTGTTAGAGGTTGATTATTATCGTTTTCCGACTCTACTTTGAAAGTAGAGTATTTTTTATCTACGGATTGGAACAATAAACATTTCTTCGTCGTACTAAAACTTCGGTAGAATAATGTTCATAAGACAAAGGTAGTTATTTAGAATATTTCGTGTCTACATACGTACATAAAGTAAATAGGTAATGTATTGTATTGTATTTTATTCATAAACAACATTCATAGTGTACTTTATTAAATTTGTTTATATAATGTAATGAATTACATTATACATAAAATTTGAATATTGTATATTAAAGTTATGTGGCGTGTGTACGCGCTAAATTATTGGCTTAGTAGCTGCATGCAATGGTTTTACTCTTGGCTTCTCTTTATCCTAGATTCTTAATTTCTTATACCTATTTAGCACTTGTTTATCAATGTTGACGGAGAGCATTCGAAAGATGTGCCCTAATTCTTAAAATCTCCTATGGCAGTATAACTATTAGAGCATTCGAAGTTTTTTTTATTTACTTGATTTTTTTTTACCCATCACAGTAACACGTATTTAGCGAATTTGGGTTGTAGTACGTAGCAATAAGGTACTTCGTAAATTGACGTCGAAATATACTTAGTAATGTTATCATGGAGTACCTACCTACATCACACACGTCTTGCGTAGGTACGCATGGAGGCGTTCTGCGTCAAGCGTCAGAGTTACCGGGCTCAATACAAACAATCCGCAAAACGTTCAGGAATTTGGAATTGTGCCACTGTACACTTTTGTTTCTATTTTTATTTATAGATTCCAGATAATTGTGGACAGTTAATTAATGGCTGTACCTTATTAGGAGCCCCTTAGTTCTCATTAGTTTTACGTGTGTGTTCTACCTTAGGTATCTATACTTAGCTGTTTCGATCCATATCAATCCTTTTCCTATTCTTTATTTATGTCAAATTTTTATTTACTAAAATCGATGTACTATTCTACTCTAATCGATGTACTATTCTACTCTGCCTTAAATCTTGAAAGTGCTAGATATGTACCGCTTTACTCTAGAATAGGTAGGTAGGAGCAGCGTAAGGTTATTTATTATTATTTATTGTTTTCATTGTCAGTCGTCAAGTAAGGATAGGGTATAGGTATAATGTGAAGTGGTTCAGGAGCGTTGGCGACACTGACCGTGACGCTGGCGAGCTCCAAGTGGCGAGAGCAGGCGTGGAGGCAGTGAAGTCGTCCTCCCGCCTGCGGGCGCCGGCGGCGGCGGCGGGCCCGCCACCGTGCTCCTTATAGTCGCGGAAGCAGCGCTTGCAGCGCATCGGCCAGCGCACCTGCGGGTGGAACCCCAGCGGGCACAGCGGGTCGCCCTTCGCCAGCGGATACAGGTGATGCATTCTCACCACTTACACAAATGCACTTTACAAATGTCAACGTTTCCAACCTAAATGCTACCACAGATCACCGTTCACACTTTACTCTCGACGACACTCATCCACCCGCCCGCCCAGAGGAAAGCTATACACGCAACAGATTATGGAATGAACTTTACGATAATGGGCACTCCATAAATAATACGATTATTTAGCCGGCCAGTCTCTCAGGCGTTCGGACGTCTGCACCTAACAGTGGCAATAAAAATATCCCGCTGCTAGCGCTGAACCGGGCGACCTAAATCGGCGGCTGAAGCGCCTCTCCAGCCTTCTATTAGCCGCGTAAGTGCAGATTGGCGTAAAGTCACTCGTGGAGGCACCGGCCGTCCTCGAGGCGGCAGCGCTGTGGTGTTGTGTAATGCGGGTGGGTCGCAGGCGCTCGGGACGGCAGCGCAGGCGGCGGGCGGCGAGCGGGCCGGCTCTCCGGGGACTGGCGGCGGCGTGGGCACTGAGCCAACACTCAACACTCCCGCTGCGCCACTTATGCTCTATTACACCACATGCCGCTTCGCCGCGCTCGCGTCTTCTACTTCATAAAAATAAAACCGACTCGCTAATAAAATGCGTCGCACAGGATCTCAGCGCACCTCCCTCGCGAACTGCATCCCACCGACCGACGGACGCAGCGACGTATGCGCCCGCGCACCCACGGACAATTAGCGTATTTCAAAGACTAACGCATATCAAAGTAATCTTTACGATGATTTGTGCCGAAAAACAAATTGAAAAATATATCACCGGTCTTGAATATAAAGTTGGCACGACGAATGTTTAATAATATCTTTATGAATGAGGCTTGACGTCAAAGCGAGTAAAATACTTTTTCTTATAACGTAAATTATGGAAATTTATGTTATTTTTACAAAACTGGAACGTTTAAAATAATACAGCATTTAGAGTTAGGTCAGGGATATCATAACCATTTAATACAAAAATATATCACTTATTTATAAACTAACGATTAGGTAAACTTTATAAAATGAAAACTTAATTTACCAAACATTTTTTACATCAGTTTTAGTTACTTATGTGTAGAATAAATTCGATTATTATTTATTTATTATGCATAGTTAAATGAATGAAATCAAGTGGCAATAAATGTATTATTATTACTCATATAAATTAGTGCAAGTGACAATAGCATGCATTTTATTATTGTTATATTTCACTTAAATGTTAAAAATATAAATTGTATTGTTAACAGTCTTTTGCTAAATTTATTCAACGATCAATTCATAAACACTTTCAATTGTTTTCCGTTTTAGTTTCAATATTGTTAGTGGCACTGCCCATTTTTGTAAGGATATTACGAAAAGAGGAGATTACGTTTAACTAAGAATAGAATTTATATAGATTTATTATTACAGCCGTATATAGATAGTAAAATAGCACTTAAAAACTTAACCTATAATATAACTTTTTGAGCAAAGTTAGCAAAAATCGCCCTCATTTAAGGGCTCGTCTTCCTTTTTGTCATAAACCAATGTTTTGTAGATGACTTCTTCAAAATGCAACGCGTTCAACCCCTTGGGTTCTGCGACCTTAATCTTAATATCGCCGGGGTATAAGATTTCTCCTTTGTTCTTGGTGCTGCCCATGACTAGAGATTTTTGTAGCTTATCGATGCACGGAATTTCTGAAAAGAAATGTTTGTAATTAGATGTAATCTTGATATTTATAAACTAGGTACTAGACACAGTAAATCTTCTCCTCCAAATAGACAAAAGAGGAATACGTTCCATTCGTACAAGTGCACGATGAAGGCGGCAGCAGGGTGTTGACGAAAGCATTAGCTTCTTAAGATCAGGAGAAAAGTGGTCAAACGCAAGCTTATCTTGTATTAAAAAGTATACACATAATTATTATAATCCAATTATAACATTATTTTTTAAAATGGTTTAAATGGACTTCAATCTCCTTAATTTCATTCTGAGTACAAACATGGATTATATTTATTATGTTAATAAAATGATCACAATAACTTTAGTAAGTACACATTGTGTTTGATTGTGTTTGACAATACTATTAACACATAATGATAAGAAAGAAGAATAAAACAATAAAAAAAGAGGTTGACTGTAAACTAATATAAAACCTATTTTCATACACAACAATATAATACATACTCCATTTATTTTGATTTAGAAAACCAAATTACTGAATAGATTGTGTTGAAAATTCTATGGGACCAATATAAAAGTATAAAACAAAAAACTGAATTTTCCAAATCGGTTTATAAATGACGCTGGGGGAAAATGGGGTGAAAAAGAAAACCAACCGAGAACCTCCTTTTTGAGGTCAGTTTAAAATTCAATTACAGGGCATTTGTTTCACCACTTTAGCGATTGGAAACCGTGCAAGAACAGATTCCAACCTTTTTTCCTACAGGTGAATCAAGTCTAATGCCAGGTTTCTTATCAAATCCGTGCGTCACAGAGAAACAGGAGCCAGGCTCTTTTTATTTTGTATTGAAATGAATGAATTTAATTAGGTAAGCATTTGCATTTATGGTTGTACGTAAGTAAGACTTTTAAACAATACATACTTTTTTGACTTGTTACCAATTTGTGACTTACACAAAAAGCAGTCAGTCCAACAGACAAAAATCCAGTTATATATTTGTATACCATAAGCGAACATTGGAATGGCAGATGGCCAAATCACTACTTGATTAGATTTGATTCCACCTAGTTTAAATCAATCATCGATCCCGCATCGTCTGGTAATGGTATTTAACGAAATGTAAATTTGTCCAATGAAAAATCAAAATAAATGCGCGCAATCAATAATTTATTGCGGTTCAAGAAACACCACTTCAATTTTTCAAAATAACTCGCTACATACGATTAGATTTGTTACAATCATGAAAATAGATCTCTTCACGAACACTCTCGATATACTTAAAACGTAGCTTTGGATGCAGCGATGACTTGACAGATTATTTTATATCCAACTATTTTTGCCCTGCGGTTTCACCCGCGGATAAAAATTACTTTAATTATTTACTCATCCCATGGGAAAATTTCACTTTTCCGGGATAAAATGTAGCCTATATGTGTATAGGCTACATTTTATACACTACTACATTTATAGTGTATAGGCAATCTTAGTACCGAATTTCATCCAAATCCATTCAGCCGTTTGAGCGTGAAGGAGTAACAAACATACACACAAACACACATACAAACTTTCGCCTTTATAATATTAGTGTGAAGTGTGCTTAGTGTGAAATATTACTCAATTAAAAATCCTTAAATAGAGAAAGGAGTAACAAACATACACACGTAAAAACTTTCGCCTTTATAATAATAGTGCAATATTAGAAATTTGTAACCATAAAAAAAGTGATGATAAATGCAATGAAAAGGTGGGCATGGGTAGCAAATAGCAAGAATGGACAGGAGCCATTGGACGAGAAGAGTCCTAGAATGGAGACCCATGGGCTGATACAAGAGGGCGAGGCTGGCCACCACAGCGGTGGGTGGACGACAACAGACGACACGAACGCCGTGACTAGCCACAATGGAAAAGGCCTTCCTCCAAGATTGGACCACGAATAGGCCACCACGATGATAGTGATTACATTGTTTATAATTCCTTTAAAAAAAAGAGTCCAGCCGACTTCAATCCCACTGCATTTGTTTACCACTTAAATTATAACATCATCAATGTAGTTGATGTCGAAATTCACATTATTAAGGATAACTCAAAAACCACCCATCAAATCTTGATCAAATAAAAATGGGACCACACGGAAAGCAACAGCTTTCAAATAATAAAAAATTCATCAAAATCGGTTCACCCAGTCGAAAGTTCTGAGGTAACAAACAATAAAAAATACAGTCGAATTGAGGACATTTTTTAAAGTCAGTTGAAAATTATAAATGTTATTTTATCTACCAATGTCTACCAGTCTATCAGTCTACTGTCTACCAGTTACGCTCTAGTAGTAAATCTAATAAGTTAGTTACTCAGTATTACACCGACCACTTCAAATGCGAGTGCTTACTGGTAAATAAGCATTAAAATATAAACATTAAGTAAAACGTTGTGGCGTGATTGGATTCACAAATCGGAACGTGACTACACTTCACAACACTGTTATCTAGAGAGATAACTCACACGGCCCTTGCCAACACAATTTTCCTTATTTATTGGGTAATGATATTAATAATATTTGATTGAACTGTCACTTCATACCTACATCGTTGCTTATGTACATCCATGTTCATTTTTGTATTCATTATGGCTGTCAAAGGTCAGTGTCGATGCGGTAAGGACACCTAGTGGTATTAATATGCAGGCGTGTTTATTTAACATTGGGTTTTAATTGGAACCGATATTTTATATTTGAGATACGTCTTTAGTAATAAATCGAATGTAAGTAATGATAAATAAATAAATAAATATTGATGGACATTTCACACCGTATAGCCCCAAACTATGCTACTGTGGGAACCAGATAACTGATACAATACTTAGATACTTGTTGTTTGGAAATATATACTCACATAAAATACAATATAACACCCAGACACAGAACTAATAGGTACTTATGTTCATCACATACGTGTTTGTAATGGATGGGAATCGAAGACAGAACCTGCAGTTTAGAAAGCAGAGTTACTACCAACTGAGCTATCGTCTCAGTCAAAATGATAGTCAATAAACAAAGATTTTAAAAGAATAATAATATTGAGTTTAAATCGCATTCGAATACCATTTCCAGTTCGGTGGCCATTACTTATGTTATTATTACAATGGCCAAAAATTTGTAATGCACAAAGGGAATTTTAATAATTTACCTGAAGTAACCACTTTCTTTATGGGAGTACCCAGAGACGCCTCAATGACTCGGACATCTCGAACCAACTGCTGGAACTCGGTGGGAGTGAGTGAGCACACATGGTCGGTACCTTTCATCGATTTGTCCAGGGTTATATGCTTCTCCAAGACCTGGAATACAAAAACGTTTTTTGTGACAGCCTCTGTGGTGTAGTGGTTGAGCAGGTCAGCTCATAATCCGGACGCGACGAGTTCGATTCCCGCGACAGGACAAGTATTTGTACACAGAAAAAATCCCTTACTACTTGTTCTGCGTCTGGGTGTTGTGGGACCATGGTCCTCGTAATTCCTAGGTCTTTAAACATACAGGGTATTCTAGTTAGGGTACAAGGTCTATGCATGTGATCGTTGGGCGTTTATTATTACTATTATTATATTTAAGTTTTTTTAAATAATATTTTTATAAAAATAAATTACAAAACCCTAAACCTATGCCACCGGGCGCGGGGAATTATTATTATTATTTCAGAATCAAGCCAAGCCCACGGCCATCCGTTCAATGACTTGCAGCTGACTATGTTTCACATCATTAGCTTTTATGCGTTGCATTGCTGAACATAAGCCTCCTCCATTAGAAGCAGGTGTTTGCTAATGACCACACTTGGCAGGCGGCTTGGTAATCGCAGTGGGTTATAATGCAGACCGAATGGAATGCTGCTGCCTATTCCCTAAGCCGGCTATTGTAGTTTCAAAGCCTGTTCAATGCAAATAAATAATCAAATCTTTATAATATTAGTTGAAATGTAGAAGAAAGTGTGAGCAATAAATTTACCTTGCAATTGATTTATATAACAACAAACGAATGGCAATAAAGGGATATCCGATAAACAAAGATTAACGTAATAATAGGTCTTTACCTATGAAATTGCCGTATTGCAGTACAGACTTTTTCAAACAAAAAAAGTTTTGATTGGCTATGAATTCTAAATTCAAATTAATTTTGTTTTAAAAATATGAAATTCTATTTACAATATAAGTCTTTTGTTTATTGATTAGCGTTGTATTTTCATTACATTTCAACATTTTTCCTCATAATGGATACTTTGAAATTTCGTGTAATTATGGAATATGAGTTCCGTCGTGGCACCAACGCGGCACAAACGACACGTAACATCAACGACGTTTACGGAGAGAACTGTACAAACGAACGTACAACCCGTTATTGGTTTGCTCGGTTCCGTTCTGGGAATTTTGACTTGAAAAATAAACCTCGTGGTCGTCCGGAAACTTTGGTCAACAATGAGGAATTAAAGGCGATTGTGGAAGCTGATGAATCTCAATCTACAGCTGAGCTGGCAGCAGCTTTTGATGTTAGCATCAAAACAATATTGGTCCATTTGCGACAGATTGGCAAGATAAAAAAGCTTGATAGATGGGTGCCCCACGAACTTAACGATCGCCAGCGCAACGTACGCGTCAAGACTTGCCTTGCGCTGCTTAACAGGCACAGAAATGAAGGAATTTTGAACGGAATTGTTACGTGCAACGAAAAATGGATTCTTTTTGACAATCGAAAGCGCTCAGCAAGTTGGTTAGATCCTGGTTCGGTACCAAAGCAATGTGCAAAACGAAAAATGACCCCTAGAAAGGTGATGGTCACAGTTTGGTGGTCTAGTGCTGGTGTGATTCATCATAGCTTTTTACAAAACGGCGAGAGCATTACTGCGGATGTGTACATTGAAGAACTGACCACAATGATGGCGAAACTCGCACGTCTGCAACCAGCTTTGGTCAATCGGTCGTCTCCACTGCTACTTCACGACAACGCGCGACCCCATACTGCACAACAGACCGTCTCTAAGCTGCATGAGTTGGGTTTGGAAGCTCTCCCTCATCCGCCATACTCACCAGATCTTGCGCCTACCGACTATTACTTTTTCCAAAATTTGGACAACTTTTTAGCGGGAAAAAAATTCAATTCCCGAGAGGCAGTACAAAACGCCTTTGAAGAGTTTGTTGTCTCCCGTCCTGCTGATTTTTTCAAGAAGGGCATCCATAAACTGCCACAGCGTTGGCAAAGATGCATTGATTGCAGGGGTGATTACTTTGAATAAAAGAAATAAATAAGTTCGAAAAAAAATACTTTAACTTTTTTCAAACAAAACGGCAATTTCATAGGTAAAGACCTAATATCTAAAAATAATGGCGCCGATATAGATAACGAGTCGCTCCTATTTTTTTTAAATGGTAAAATGGGCATGAGTTGAAAACAACTCCCCTGGTGGTAAGTGACGAAGTTGTCTAAGGTGGAGCACTCTTGCCCATGAGATACCCATGATGATGCCCAGGTTATACCCAGCAGGAAACACTGTTGCTGGAAGAGCATTCCATTCCTTGGCCGTTCGGACTATAAATGACCCAGCAAAACGCTGGTTCTAAATTTATATAAAACTATTTTGGTTGGAAGTTATAAAATATATTTCCGTTATGCAAGTAATGTATAGTAATTATTGCAACTTAACAGTACAGCAGAGAAAGTAGGCAAGATATTACTTTAACCTTGTTTACCAATCATTGTTTACTTATGTACCAATGCACCACCGAAGACCAATTGCTTATCATTTAAGTGATAGCAATATGACAAATAAAGATATAGATTCTTGTGTTGTTGTATAAATAGAGCAGATTATTACGCTGGCATCGCCGTTTTTTAAATGGCTTGCAATAAACTGTGTACCTAGGTACATTGCAGTTAAAGTTAAAATTCTAATATCAGTTTACTTTTACCACTAGTTGCACCCCGTGGTTTCACCTGCAGATAAAAAAGTAACCTATGTTTAATCCGTATAAGCTATCTGCATTCCAAATTTCATCAAAATTGTTACGGAATATAATAGTTACGGAAATTAATAGTAACAAATACACACACACACACACACGCACACACAACTTTCACATTTATAATATTAGTAGGAAATACTTGTAATACAGAGAATGAAATAGTATTTTTTATTCACCTTAGCTCCCAATGCGATTGCACCCAGTGCCACGGCTGTCCCGACCTCTTGTCCAGAATAACCCACAGGGATGTCAAACGTGTTCTTGTAATCTTGCAACACAGTCAAATTGCAGTCTTCAAAGGGCACGGGGTATGCCGATATACAATGCAGCAAGCAGAACTGTTTGTGCTGAGCTGATATAATATCGTAGATCGTCTTCACTGCAGATTTGTCGACCATTCCCGTGGAAATAATGAGAGGTATTTTCTTGGAGGCCGCGTACTTGAGGAAAAGAAGGTTATTCGAATCTCCGGAGCCGATTTTGATGAATGGCGCTTTGTTATTCACGAGAAAATCGAAAGAGACCTGAAAATAAAGTGAAGACGTTTTACTTTAAACAATACTAATATAAATGTACCCGCCACCTCCAGGTTATGAGCCAACCTGCTTTATTCCCGCGGCAGGACAAGTATTTGTGCCCAGAAAAAAAGCGCAAATACTTTTTCTATGTCTGGGTGTTGTGGGACCATGGTCCTCGTAGTTATTGGGTGCCTAGACACAGGGAATTCTGGTCAGGGTCCAGGATCTGTGTTTGTGTTCGTTGGGCGTTATTATTATTAATACATGTATAGATTTCGAAGGGCTGATGTGGCCAGTGTTTAAACTAATATTAAATTCGTAATGCTGCATTTGGTCTTTAGTAATCTTTTAAATATTAGAATATTTATAATACATACTAGATAGATGAGTAGGTACAGAAGTAGAGATTCAGCAATGTTTGTCACTAAATGTTCATAGCTCAATAATCGTGTAAACGCTAACCTTTGAAATATAATATTTTGGCACTATACCGGTATCAGTATCACAAATTCTGTAAATAGCAATGATGCAAAAAGTAATATAACGTAATTTCATAGAATCAAGAAATGCAAGGTTGATAATGGAGTCGGCGGTATACGATAACAGTATATTCTTTGCATATTTTTATATATATTACGACTATAAATTGTCAAATCATTCGTAAGATTGCGTTCGCTTGATATTACCACCACGGCTACCATTACGGTTGTAGTGCCACTCCGAACTTTATTGTTATTTATTACTATACCAGTGAACGACTCACTGCTAGGCAACAGCCTCATTTTCAATTTGGCTTTATTCAAATCGGAGGTCACTTATGCTAGTCTGCACTATAGATCGACAACTCCTAAGTTCACACTTATCTCAACAGGACGTACCTAATTGCGTTGAAGTATGTAGGTCATAATAAGATAACTGCGAGATCCCCAAATTACTTGGCGGCAGAATGTCATAACGGTGGACAGCAACACAATAAAACATTATAGACAATACTTACCATATCCATAGCTGATGCTGTACACAATATGCCAACCTCATTTGCATACTTAAATAATTCTCTGTACTGACTCTCAGTAAACTCCAAATGTCTTTTGTGATCGCCATATGTCTTTCCCCAAGAATTAGCACTGTCGTATGGACGCTCTAAGTATTTCTTTGTAAATTTTTCGTTAAGGCAAGTTTTTTGAAACTTAACACATGTGGCTCCGGCATCCTGGAATTCAAGTCACAAGAAATATTTAAAAAGAAACACTTGTTTTAAAAAGTGTAGATAACTTTTCCGAGAACTCTTTATTTTTCCTATGTTCCCAATTCACGATAGCGTGATCATTTAAATCGGTTACATCGTTAATCCGTTAGAGCTACACAACAAACAAACCGAAAACGTTTGGCATATTAAGGTAAAAACTTTACTTTCTTATCATTTAACTTGGTTTTTCTTTACTCTTATGGAAAATCTACCATTTTTATAATTCTCACACTTTCGACACCTGCATTTGATTGGGCCTTGCGAAAATATCGTTACATGATGTCTACAAGTCTTCGTAATAATTGCTCATTCGTTTGGCACAATTTGATAACTACAACTTTTTATGTCAGCGTTTTATTTATTTCACCTATAGTATATGCGTGTTCAATTTTAAATAACGTAACTAGAAATCTGCGTATAACTTATCAAAAAGCACCTACTTAAAAACAGACAAAAACATTGATTGTTGTGGCGAGTAAAAGAGAATGCTTCCTTTGTTTGGCTTCCAATTTAGGAATAAGAATAGCATAAAGAACTCTGTTTAGCGGAACTGGCAAAGTACTCACCTTAGCGGCTTTTATCAACTTTTTTGCGATTTCTATATCACCTTGGTGGTTCTGGCCGACTTCCGCGATTATAAAACACGGGTTGTTCCCTCCAATCCTGATGTCCTCGGTAATCTTAACTTCAACCATCTTGACAGTTGTAACGCGTGTTCCATAAAAACAAACAAACCGAAACCGGCTCTCGGCGTCGACTGGGCGTCGAGGGGCGCTGGCACTTCCAGCGAAGGGTTTATTAACCTCGTTCTCAAGATCAAATCGGATGAATAAGGTCAATTCAATATAAAGCGAGCAGCTCGTTGCACGCTCGCGGCACTAGTGCGAGCGGTCACCGTCGCCGTACCGACTCGGCATGATAATTGATAATACACTAGTAGGTTGGTATAATGGGTATTGCTATCGAACGTTCACGAGTCGTGGTCCGATCCGCGCCATCCGTGTTGCAAATAAAACAATCTCTTAACAAACATTTTTTTAATGGTTATATACTAAATATAAATGACTTCATAAAATAATATACATTCTCTGTTTATTAGTATACTAGCTGACTCACCAAACGTCGTTTTGCTATATAAATATAAAAAAAATGGAGATGATGGAAGAAGAAAATTTAGGGTTCTATGTATTTTTTAATGCCACACCATAAAAAAATAAAATTAAAAAATTCATTCCGAAAAACCAAATTAAAAATTTGTAGGCTTAGCCACCCTTATCACTTGGGGGGATGAAAAATAGACGACAACCTATTGTCCTACCAAGTGTGAATATAAAATTTCATCAAAATCAGTTCTGCCTTTTCTGAGTATGGTAATAAACACTGTGACACGAAATTTTTATATATATAGATAGACAGATAACTCTTTATTGTCTCACCAATGAAATTCACATAATACAAGAATGAATAAATCTTACGTACTAGTGCAACAATGAGCGGTCTTATCGCTAACAGCGACCTTTATAATACCTTACCCTTACCCTGTTTTATAAATCACAAGCAGCTATTTTAGCAATATCTTTGTGGTCCTTATACCTATCACCTATTGCTCTATTTACTTTAGATTCCGTGGGTTTGCCTAAGAAGTTGGAGATGTACCGGCCGGCTTCAATGAGTTTGACGAGGTCTACGCCTGTGTTGACTCCGAGACCGCATAAGAAGTACACTAGATCCTCGGTGGCGAGGTTTCCGCTCGCTCCGCGGGCGTAGGGACACCCGCCGAGTCCGGACACCGATGAGTCAACTGTTTTTATGCCAAACTGCAAAAATAATGTTTTTAAATTCTCTGAGATGACGACGACGTAACTCGTAAACTTCTACAGCCTTATTAATAAACACGAAACAGCTTTAGATTAGTTACACCATCTTTTATCTTTTTCGTTCCAGCTAAATATTCCAGTAGCAAAAAAAGGACAAAAGCTGAAGTAACTAATCTGAGACTAACACCCGTTTATTAATAAGGCTGCTACAGCCTTATTAATAAACACGAAATAGCTTTAGATTAGTTACACCATCTTTTGTCTTTTTCGATCTAGCTAAATATTCCAGTAGCAAAAAAGGACAAAAGCTAAAGTAACTAACCCAAAACCGTTAATTAATAAGGCTATTGAGGTTTAGGCTGGGTTCCACTTGCAAGAAAACTTCTCCAATAAGTGTACGACCGATCAGACTGTAGCTTGTCAATACACTAGTTTACAATTTTGCAAGCCATAGTCTAGACGATCGTACACTAGTTTACATATTTTGCAAGCTACAGTACTGATAGACGGTCATACACTTCTTGCAGATTGCAAATCCGGCTTTAGATGCATGTGCCTTAAGCTTATTTATTCAAAAACATTGGCTTGGCTTATGCGCTTATTTACTTATGCTTATATGCTGAGCTGATAACGAAATATTTTTTATCATTGTATACCTACTTTTACGAAGATTGAATCACAAATACATTGCGTAGGTATTTTACATTTATGCTTGAGAGACAAGTACATCATAAACTACACACTTTATACACTTACTTCCAAAGGTGAGTATGTATTAAGCAGGTATCTACGCAAAATAAACAACTACAATGCATATACCTACAATTGATTAGTGTTTATCTACAATCTAGTCGTAAAGTTGGTTATAGTGCTAGTGGTTATATTCGAAATTCTTGTTGAGAATTGAGTCCCTAATGTTTGTTGTAAATGTTATCAAAATTGAAAGTTAAATGTCACCGTAGCATACTTTCCTTTTAAGGGAAATATCATTTAAAAATCGCCAACGACAAAAATTTATTAAATTAGAGTAAAGTTTTAGAGGTCGCTTTTTCTTTTGCATCTATTTTACGACTAAACAGCAGGAGCAATTCAAGTAGGCTATAATAATAAATAACATTTTGGTTTAGAGAACTGTAAAAATATACTTACATCTAATCCAGCCAACAAATTGGCCAGGCCTTGTCCATAAGTATCGTGGAAATGCAATGCTAGCTGCTCGGGCTTCGCCACAGTTAAGACCTCTTTCAGCAAACGCCTGACTGAACCAGCAGTGCCAACGCCAATGGTGTCTCCTAGGGACACTTCATAGCATCCCATGGATAAAAGATCTTCAGTTATCTGTAATGACAACATACAACAGCTAGTGTGCCATTTAAGAATATACAAGGTGGAATTTAATTCGTTCTTTTTCTTTAAAATATGTATTCAGTCCATGCTATAGAATGCTCTCATATAACTAAATAAAAAAGGTACTTATGATATAAAACTTAAATTTAGGTATTATCAAATTTAAATTCTAAAGAAAAGCCTTGCAACATTGAACAAAGCAAGTGTTTTATTGCCTACGAAACATTTTCAAAGCACTCAGCTGGTGCCCGTGCTGTGTGTACGTGTGTACCATTAAATAGACATTTCGGCTGTCATGGAGTTATTTTAGGAGGCACTTAATATACTAAAACAAAACCTATTTTTTTTTAAATTGGTCCTTATACGAACATTCTATAGCATGGTTTAAGTACATACATTTAAGGAAAAGAACGAATTAAATTCCACCTTGTATATAACTATGCCATAATTTGATCTACCTAATAAAATATTAAAATAGTCTTACTTTTTTTATTAAAATATGCTGTCTGAGGCAAACAAACATACGGCCCACCTGATGGTAAGTGGTCACCCTGGACCATAAATATTGACCAGATATATGGTTAATATTTTTTTAATTACTGAATGGGCCCGAATTTGGCCCCGGTCTCTCCGGATGGAACGTAACGATGTGGTCTACGATATACGTGATTGCCTAGACTAGAAGATGCGCCTTGAACATTCTGTGGTTACAATGTTCGTTGCTATTTTCCGAATAGCACCAAATTCCGAAACCGACTTCCAAAAATAGGAGGTTCTATGTTTGTCTGTATGTATTTTGTTTAGGTGCTATTTTGGGAATCCTTTTGGTGCCATTGTAAGTGGTGCTGTAGTGGAATACCTCCCCCGTTCGTCATTCAAAGTTCACTACTTAATTTAAAATTTAATGAAAGACCTAGTATTATATTATATACTACTGCTGACCTGCCCTGGCTAGCATGGGTTAGTTAGCTTTACACCCTAACCCTGTCCAAAGGAAAAGGGAAAATATAGAGGAAAAGGATGACTGTATGAACCGGATCTCAAATAATTTTTAAAATATCTTCAATGTACAGAATTGGACTTGTTACAGTTATTATTATAATTATAGATTGTGATGAATTCTATGACTTAATGTACAGAAACCAACATATTATGCGACGTAAATACACAGGAGGCAGCCTACAGTTTCACCTGCATTTTACATGCAAAAATGTTTAGTAAAAAGGAGGTTATACAATATAGGTATATATGTGTAGGTTTCTGCATGGTAAATAATTTTTATAAATTGTACAAAATTCTACTGAAATTTGTTTAGCAATTCTGACATGCAATCACATAACACAACTCAACTATTTTCACAGAATAAATAATAGTATACTAACTATTATTAGCATTAACTTAAAAAAAAAGTAAGAAAAGATTAATTACCTTTGCTATAGATTTAGGGCTGACTGGTCCATCATATGGACAGCCAACAACACATGACACATAGCCTCTCACTCGGAGGCCATCTTTTAGAGCCTGGTCAGCAACCATTTTGAACCTCTTCAGCCCTTCTTCTACAGAACAATTCAAATTTTTCTGAGAGAACCCTTCAGAGCCTGCTGGAAATATAGCCACTTCTTCAACATTGCATTTAATCTGATAACAAAAAAAGTACATAATTACTATTGTCCTGTGTGCTCTGTGAATTGTTAGTTATTTTATTAAATGGAGTAATGCAAAACATAGAATTTTGTTTTATTTTGCTGCATCTGGTAAGTAATGAACCCATTATAAATTAGCTGGCTTAGGTAGATGCTGGCAGTAGGCTCAAAACATCTCATGTGGGATGTCAGTGCTATTTAAAATTAGAAGTTTTTATTTTTACTTTTGATGGGTTTGCATTTGACTACATCTCACCTGATGGTAAGTGATGATGAGGTTGAAGGTGCAGCACACTTACCCAGAAATAACCTATTTACTCTTGACTTAAAGACACCCAAGTTGTAGGTGGATGGAAACACCGATGATGGGAGTGAGTTCTATTCCCTAGCTATACATACATAAAATAAAAAAATATAAAATTATGACATCAACAAGTCCATTAATAATTTACTTACTGCAGTTTCATAGCCTTTTAAATTTGGTATTAAAACTGGGTAGTTGACACCGGGTGCTCTTGGGATACTTTTCATAACATCAACACCATCACTCATTTGTTTTACCCATTTGGGGCTTACAAAACTGGAAAAAATAAATATGTTTATGAATGGGTACTATTTATAGTATACATAAATTAATAAATAGTTTCATCATTGTTGGGTAGCATATTTTTCTGTAATTAATAAAAGTAAAGACCTCACAATTTTGTAGCACACTACTTTAAAAGTTAAATTAGTATGTTTTGGACACAAAATAAATAATAGTACATCATAGGGTTTATATTTTACTACAGGTATCTTACAATGTGCAGAGCTTATAGCGCTGAATAGGTAGGTACATCAGATATGTAGCTAATCCAGATCTACATTGATACTTCTGTGGACAATTTTCCACTGGTGGCAATATGGTAAACAGGCTTAATGTTGCATACATTAAGTCTGTTTTCCATTACAACAGTCATAGAGAACAACGGAGTAGGCTGCAGTAGTGGAGCGGTGCAGTATGCAGATTCCAAATAATTGATTTATTATACTTGGATACTTATAGTAATTCTAGTATGTCATATAAATTATTACCAGATACCTAATTATAATTAATAGTTAATTAACACTTACCTGGCAGATTCAATATGCTTTAATCCAGCAGCGGCAAGTTTATTAATTAATTCAATTTTTACGTCAGTCGGTACTAATTTTGTTTCATTCTGTAGACCGTCTCTTGGCCCAACTTCGTAAATTCTCAAGTCCGACACAAAAGTGCTCTAAAAATTAAAATAACGTTTTAGAAATCGATGGATAGGTACCTTATTGGAACGTATTACTTTTTGAAGACTTACTAATTTCATGTATTTAAGCGAATCCACGGAGTGATATTTTATTCGCCTTGATATGGTGTTCATTTTTGTTGAAGCTACTAACTAAACGGCACTATTAATTCTTATCATTTACATTTTTGATTTTGGTATTCAATTCTCTTATCAGAAGCTTATCAGCACAGCAGGCCAAGCCAAGTAGAACCGTCACTTGTTTTGTGTTGATTTTGATAACAAAACAAAATTCAAAAGACAAAATATGGGCCCTATTTAGTGTTGCCAGAGAGCGTTTTTTTTATGTTTTGGCTCCAGTCCACATTTTTGTGTATTTAGCCAGTGTCAAGTAATTGATAATTTATCAAGTTAATAATATTTCACGCAAATAAGTGTCAAGTCACAGTCGCAGTCATCAAGTCAAGTCATAGTATAGTCAAAGACACACTTCCAGTAAAGTGGTAGCACCTTTACTTGAAGCTTCTATGGAGTTTTGGAAACAACACGAAAAGAAACGTTTCACCATCATTATACTTACTTACGCAATCTTTTACGCTTTCCCGCCAAAACTTCCCAGAGAACGTTCACCATCAGCAAAAGCAGGGATGTTACGGAGCTTCGGTTCCGATTCCAAACGTCGGAACTTCCGATTGATATTACACCTCCGACTTCGACTTCTGTTCCAATAGTTTTCTAACCAGAGGTTGTATCGGAATTATGAAACACGATCGCGGGCGGCGAATTTAAGTACATTAACTAAGTACTAGTACCTCATGTCTGAAATGATTATGTGTGGGTGTGTTATTTACTAAGAAATTAAAATTGGATTTTTTGGCGGGAAAACGATAAAGATCACGTTACCGCATTATAAGTATTATATTCCAAAACTTGTGTTATTTTCAGTGTTAGTGCATAAAATTGGTGGCATTTTATTCGTTAAGTGCTGGATTACAGGCATGAGTGTGGGAAAGTGGTATAATGATGGTGAAACGTTTTATTTTCGTGTTGTTTCCAAAACTCCATAGAAGCTTCTGGTAAAGTTACCATCACTTTACTAGGAGTATGGCTTGACTAGACTAGACTATGACTTAACTCTGACTTGACTTGAAGACTTCGACTGTGACCTGACACATTATTTACGTGAAATATCATTAATTTGATAAATTATCAATTACTTGAAACTGGCTTAATACACAAAAGTGTGGAGCCAAAACACACAAAAAAAAACGGCCGATTAATGATTTTAATATTTTATTTTATCAGGCTTGCCCTTAACCAGCACGTCTTTCTTCCGCTTCTGACTCCAACTTCGGTTTCGGTTGCAACTCCGACAAACTAAATGCGAAACCACCGAATCCGACTTCAGTTCCGATAAAACCACCTGAACAAAAGTAACGCGCGGCGACGGCGAGTCAAAATTTAATTTTGATATAATAACAATTTTGATATTAAAAATCAGTTAAACAACAAAATGAAAAAATCTTAATTTATATCTTAAATGTCAAAAGGAGGCAATTGTAATCAGGGTGTGAATTATTGATATGACTGTGATGGATAAATGGATCAACGGAAGTCTGATGGATGGCGATTTCTACCTATCAACGTAGCCCCCATGATATGTTGGTGATTTTTTGTAGTTACAGAGCGATCGGAGTGGCCGGCGGCCCTAGCCCTGGGACATTGTGGAGCGAGATTGTTTTTCAGCGCTTTGGCTGGCAATACTTTCGCATCACGTAATTTTTATTTCACTTTATATTAAATGAATATAATTTGATAAAATTTTATGTAAAAGCCAACTAAGATTTATGGAATTCAAATTAAAATATCTTCTAGGCTGATTAGTGCTGCTGCGGCCATTAATAATAAATTTCACTTGAATTAAAATTAAAATAGTAGAGCTATTTTGTTCTGTATTCAAAACCAAGCCTTATCGGGTCACGTCCAAATCTAGTTTGAAGTCAAAATGAGTCCAAAAAATGAAAGAAACTGAAGATGGCGCTTGTGAATTTAGATATTTCATAAGCCGCGTAATTTTTAATTTTAATGTGTTAGCAAGGGTTCTATTATTTTCCATTAAGTGTTCGGAACACAAAATACTATTACTTTTCCCAAGGTTCAGAATGTGCACGAGTGTTGGTAAATGGTAAGTTTTATATTATCCATGCAATGTCTTAGGTAGTGGCTTCTGCGGCAATTTCGCCACAATTTCGCCAATGTCATGTACTAAATATATATTTTTTTATACTTGACATTGGCAGAGCTATAGCTAAAATGCGATAGAAAGCCAATAAACTTATAACCAAGAAAAGAAATGTCAATCTGTCAACGTGAATGATCGGAAGAGGAAATCTTATGGAATACTAAAAAAAATAATTTATTATTTTTAGTAGTATTTTATTCCTGTTAGTCAGACTTAAAAAATAATTAACTAGTGCTTCAATAATGGGTCGAGTATTTTTCGTGTTTATATATAACGCAGTAGTGGAAGTACCGGTCGATTTCATAATTCGTTTTTTGTTTCAGCGGTAAACAGTGCCACGTCTTTTGTAATATCTTCTATTTTCACCCTGCTCATATTCTCAGGGATGCAAATGTATAAGCCCCTGTTGGTGAGATCACCAATCACCATTATATTTGGAGGATACCTCGGATCTGTGATGTTTATGTTCTTTACAACTGTATCCTTTTAATTTTTCAAGTGATAAAATGTATCATAGAATTAGTTTTACCGGTAAAAAGGTAATGGTAGGTACATAATGGACAATATTTCAATTAAGGTAAACTAACTGTAAAGGACATTTATAAAAGCGACCAGGAAGGTTTGACACAGTACAATATCAGTTAGTAAAAAAATGACAGACATGCATTTCCATGAGCATTCAAAGTATTGTATTCTGCCTTTATTTAAGTTTGTGTAATTTCAAAAGAAGCTTTCGGGTGAAACTATTCCAATGAAATATTTTCTTGTTCAATTTTAATCAATTCTGATTGTTCAATGTTTAATTTGATGCACTCCATTCAAATTTCTCCTTGTTTGCCTGATGTTAAGCACCACCTATAACATTCTCAATTTCTCATCTATAAAAATGAATCTGTTTCTCTTTGTCCTTGCATCATGCCTGAATGGATGGAACATTTTCACTAATTCTGTTTTGTTATTTATTATTGTCAGGAGAGGTTCTTAATAAGAAGAAAAATTCAAAAGTTGAGCAGAAAATTAGTAAATTTTCAGCAAGCGGGGTGAAACCGCGGGGCGCAGCTTATTATATATAATATTTCTGATTCTTTATGTTTAGGGTTTCAATATAGATCTAAATAATAACTTAACCTAATACTTCAGGCTGTTGGTAATTTAGAAGCTACACTATTTGGCAAGAACTTCCAGCTAAAATTACCAGAGATTGTAATTTCAATGGCTATCTCATTGATTGCTGCTGGTATGGTACACAGGATCTGTTTTACTACATGGTATGTATATACATTTTTTTTTAAAGTGTTTATAGACATTAGCAGCCTTATTAATAAACACGAACTAGCTTTAGACTAGTTACACCATCTTTTGTCTCTTTCAATCCAGCTAAATATTCCAGAAGCAAAAAAGGACAAAAGCTGAAGTAACTAATCCGAGACTAATACCCGTTTATTAATAAGGCTGTAGCATTTTACCACTGTCTCATCTGATGGAAAATGATGTTGCAGTCTACAATGGTGCACGCTTGCCTAGACTATTTTATGACAGTAATGTTGTAGCTGTCAAACATCCTCTCAATAGATAGGTGTAGAGACAAAGCCAATAGATGATATTCAAAAGAATCTACAGTAATACTTATAACACTAAGTCACTCATTATTTATTTCACATTAATTAACATTCACACCAATTTAAAAACAGTCCATGTTTTCATTTGTGCTGTATAATATATATTTTTATTGATGTTGGCTAACTGATGAATATTTTCTTTACTTACAGTTTGATATTCTCCTTGATGACTATATATTACATGAACAAGTTGTCACAAAAAGCATATGGAACCACTGCACCAACCCCAGTTCCACTCAAGAGTCGCCGTCACAAATAATTTAAAACACTGTAGTTTTAAGTATATAAAACCTTTTCCAATAAATATTTTTACTTCCTTTATATAATGAACTTTATTATTATTATTTAATTGGACCCAGGTTACCTCCCGTTATTAAAATTTATTGCAATGTGATGAGTATTGAATAAATGTTTTTCTATTCTATTATATTCTAAGACTATTAACATGGGGTTAAATTATAAACATTAGTAAAAGAATGTTAATATTATTATGAATTTATTAGCATAAATTATCATATACAAATAATAATTCAACTTAAACATACTTGTCTCTTAACTTCTAGTTATATCATTTTAAGAGTAAGTAGTTATTTAGGTACTTTAAATAAAGAACAATAATTTATCAGGTTAATAAATAATCTGGTTATTATCATTTACATAGAATGTGATTAATTGAAACAATATGTAAGTGTGCACAACAACACTATTTTTGCAATTAAAAACTAAATTTAATATTAATTTGTTCTTTGTCCTTTATTGAAAGTCACAATTTTATTTATTAATCACATTATTTTACTTTTCACTGAATATGTAATTATAATAATAAGAACCTAAATCTTATAAAATATTATAATTTTTATACTCATAGGTCTATTTAAAGTATTTAACAGAAGATGGTTCAGTGCAACTATTTAATATATTAATAATTAGTAAAAATATTAGATATTCTTAACTTATATTGCACAATGGCATTCTAATAATAAACCTTTGATCTCTACTAATGCAACACAACAAATGAAATAAGAACCAATAGAGCAATAGAAATGTTATAATAATTATGATCAACACAAATTATGTATTTTTTGTTGTTTATTTTGTTCTTAGCTATAACATAAAAATATTTTTGATATACTTAACTGTATTATTAAATCTACATTAAAACTGAAGTAGGCAATCTTTTGCTAAAAACTGGAGACATAAATATTTAGGTGTTTTCCAAAATGTGGCTTTGCCTAAAACTAGTTCATTACTTAATTTAATGATTACCAATGGTTACTATAATAAACAATAAATTCTCATTCAGCAACTGTAGTCGCTGAAATAAATAAACATACCTTTAACCTACAAATACATTGTAAAATCACTCGGTTTTGGATGGACTTAACATTTCTTATTATTAAAATTGACTTTTGAATTACCTAGATAATAATCTTCAACGCTTGCCGAGTTGTCATGCCTTAGTCTCACACACAAGCTTTAACCATTATTATGCTATATTCACTTGTTGTTTGTGAATCATTGACATCATAGCAATATTTTTCCAATGAGTCATCCTCCACAAACAGGGAATACAGTATGCTGTCATTACTGTTTTCACGCAGCATATCCTTTTTTGATGATGCAACTTAAACAATGTGCATAGTTCTATTGAAAAAATGCAGTACAATTTATTTAAAAACAATGCAGTGCCAATAAATAACACTAAAATATAGGTACAAAGTTTGGCACTAAGTTGAAATAATTATTCATATTTATATATCTAGGGTTAATATTGATAAAGTAAGAAATTTGGGTGTATAAAATGTAGAATCATGGGCAGTAAATTTTATTATTTGTAACTTTGAATCAATCACAACCTGGAAATAGGAAGTGCTAAAGACATTATTGTTCAAATACTACATAAAAACTGCTACTTGTTTACTTATTACTTTTTATCTTTATCAGGAATCTGTGTGACAAGTTTTTATCAGATTCTTTTTCCTTCATATCACAGACTTATTTAAATGTTTAAGGCACATATTAAGTTATATAACCTGTTTCAAAATAGAGCCCTCTATGCAGCCACTATGATGTAAATAATAATTTTTCATTCTAAATGTGTCAACTTTTGCAACTAAAAGATCAAAGACGGCAAAAAACTGGATAAAAATTATTTGTAAATAGGGCACTTTGACACAACACTAACAGAGTAATAAACTGAAGAAAGTTTTAACACTTGCATTATTATTACACAAACATCAAAATATGATGGCATGCTACATTAATTTTATGCAATCATGCAATTGATGAAGCACTGGAACATGAACTCCTAACCAGTTTTGGTTACTTATTTCTAATATGCATGCTGTTATTTCTAGTATAGGGGTTTTGAAGAATCCTTGGAGTAGTCTCCATGACTCTTAGCAGCAGCTCATCTAGATAATTCTCCAAATCTTTATTCTTTTTCTTTTCACCTTCAGCATCCTTTTGCATGTTGTATATCATAACTATCAGATCCTCCCTTGATTTGCCATCAAACTGATGTAATACAGTTTTGGGTATATTATTATAAGCTGGGTTAACAGGGTCTTCTTCAACAATGTTTTCTTCTCCAACAATTATTCTTTCTTCCAACAGTTTTTTTGCCTTGTTGTTATTCCCAAACTTTTTAAAGAACTTTGGACTTGGCTTTTCTTTTAAAGAACTGGGACTGTCCAGTTTTTTGTTTCGTTCGAGACTTGCAGACTTCTCTTTGTCAATCATAGTTTGACTTATTGATTTACGAGCATATAGCTTTTGCTGCCATTCATCATTTTTATCTATCACTTGAGCAGGAAGTTGTGGTGCAGTGAAAGTGTCCAAGCTGAGACGAACAGGTTTCTGTGGCACTGGTTTCTCAGGTACTGCCAAAGTACTACTTGTAGATCTCCTTAAGAATTCTCCTCCTCCTAAATTCTCAAGTGAGGCATTAACAGGTGATGGAGTATAAATACTGCTTCGAGGAGCAAATACGTTTGCTGATTGAACATTAAGAGAACTACCGGAGCTCTTATGTGACAGATCATCAAAAGCAAACTCATCATCATCTTCACTAATCACTCCAGGATCTGCTTCTCCCTGCAATCTCTTTGGTGTAGAATGATCCGGGGTTGACAAAGCTGAGCTCTTAAGATTGCCGACACTACCACTTAGGGAAGATGAATCACTCTTTTTATCTTTTTTTGTTAAATTCATTTTAGAACCTAAATTTTTTGCTAGCTTTTTGATGCTTTTACGCTTTTCAATGCTTCCAATACTCATCAAACTTCCACTAACGTTATGGGCAAGGCTGGACAATGACGACCTGTGTTTATCTTTCTTGCTTAAGTCTGTCAGGCTTCCTTCTTTAACAGTGAATGAGACTTTCACTTCTAACTCACCCCTGTTTTTATCATTCTCTTTGCCAGGTTTTCCCTTTAAGGGATACCAACGGCTTCGTGGCCGCTCGTAAACATCGAGGTCTTTTAACGGAATCGATACTTGACCTAATAAATGATCTTTTACGAAATCTTCATCGAAAACTTTAAGGACAATCTCCGCGGTGTTTCCTTGAGCAGGTATGTGCAATTCACATTCTTCGACCCATTCTACATTTTGTGTGGCTTTGTGTTTGATGGAAGTTTGAAATTTTTCTTTGCCGAGGGCGATTGTAACAAAACAGTTATTTGTACCATTTTTACCTTTGATCAGCAATCCACGAGCTCTTTGAACTGTAACTTGGACGTGAGTTGGGTCCCACATTTCGATGTTATAAAATCAATCACAATCACTGTTTGTATTGTAACAATAAATAAAACAACAAAAAATTAGAGCCGAATGAAGAACGACGAGTATTTTTAGTGATACGAGATTACGATTTGATTACGATGAGGTGTCACCTTCACAATTTCCATTTAGTTGACACTGACAGTAATGTGATATGTCTGACTGACAAACTTAGAAAATAAGAAGTTTAAGGCCCGTGTTACGGAAACACGCTCAATCGTGTATCTCTGCTCAAGACAATATTTCATTCACAAAATGATGAAATAGATCAGCAGCAGCTTTATAAATTTGGTACCCGAACTTTCTATTGGAAAATTTCAGATAGTTTATGTACTACAAATAGAATTCTGACAAAAAAGTTACAGGTCGAATTCTGTCAGTAATCCATTTCTTTTTGTGGAATTGGAAGTTGATGGTTGGATATAAGGTATAATAATTATGTTCGAGTCTTGTTATTGTTGGTAATCCTACATTTCCTGTATAAAAAAATTATATAACCTAATTTTTTTGCGTACATAAAATAAACAGAATCATGGAAAATATTTTACTTTTAACTAGACCAATAAAAAAAAACAGTGAAGGAGAGTGAAATGTCACTACTGAAAAGAATAGGCGTCCTGAGTTCTTAGGTCAGTTTGTGATCAGAGCTCAAGTCTTTGAGTTAATAGTTAAGCCCAATTGACGTCCCGCTTTTGTTCACTTTGATTGCTTTTCTTTAGTCTGTGATCTACAACCTGGTCTCTTTTTTTTAGTTTAGCTTACACAGTCCGCTATTGAGCCAGTGTAATATCAATGTTAAGTCAAGTTACGTCCAAGTTTAGTTTAATCACACATCAACAGCAGGAAGACGTCCACTGCTGAACACAAGCCTCCTCCATAAAACGCCACTTTTGGACGCTTACTGTAGGGAGGTTTCTCGTAACCACGATGCTTGGCAGCAAGCGGCTTGGATCTCCAAGCCGCTGTGGATTTTGATGTATCGAGGAGAATGTTAAAGTCACCGGCGAAGACGGTATCCGTTTGTGGTACGCTGGTATCCGAAAATGCTGATGAGCTAGACATGAGCTTGACTACTGGCCCTTAAATCCTTATTAGGATTGTCCGGGTCGCCCAATGACGTATTTAGGTCGACGACGATGTGCAGCAACAAGTGATATCATGTTCAAAATTAGCCTTCGGTCAGTCTCAGATACACCAGTATTACAATTCAGTACGTCACCAGAAGAGGCTGCGCGCGGCTTATTCTATCTATAATTCTAATGACCCCCAAGCAATACTCTATCAAAGTACTGCTCCAAATTTTCAGAAAAAAAACATTCTTTATACTAATTAAAAACCAGACTGGTGTTCTAAATAACGAGTTAATTGATATACATATTTCACAAAAATAAACTCGCAAAATTAACCCATTTTCAAGTGCGAGACCCAGTTTGACATCAAATTATGATCTGCAATTTTCAACTTTAAATAAATCTTTATAAAGACCCCTCAAAAGTATGTGTTAATAATGACACCACCTTAAAACCAACTTACGGGGTTGGCATCGTCATCTATAATTCCGAGTTACATCAACACATATGCTGTAAAGATAACGCCTGTCAAAACACATACACACATTAAAAAGTGCATAAATAAATTTTCTGCCTTAGGTCCATGCTGTCTAGGAGTGCAACAATATTATTCTTACCATAGTGGGGAGAAAAGATAAATAGTTACAGTTAACTTATTTAGAAATTCCTTGGTAAAAAATACGTACTTAGTAATCTGTGGTACAGTGTTAAGAGTTAATTCGAATTTTTACAGAGCTACTACGGTAATGGTACAGGTTCTGCTACTATAAATACTACGGAAGTATTACGCTTTCAAAATGGTTATGTACATAAAAAGGTTACAAATTGCAATCACAAAGAAAAATAGTAATATAAAGGCATCCGCCGCGCCGGCTCTTCATCCAATTCATGGTCCCATCCTTCGGGTTCGCAAAATTTTATTATTAAATAGGTAGCTTCTCTGAAACATGAATCGGCAATGTTGCAGAATTTCATTCCAACGTTGTAATACCTACTTCGTGAAGCGTGAAGGGCTAATTAAACAAGGCAAAAGTTTTGTCGGTCGAGGTCAGAATTTATAACATACCTACCTATCTATAGGTATGTACCCATATAAATATCTTATTATCTTATAAATAGAAAGCAAGACCTACATAAACATTACCTATATAATAAAACATAGGTATGCTACAATCTATCTATACATATAAAATTTCTAACTGAAGAAATCCTGACTGACTGATAAGAGGGTGAAATGGGTGGTTGAATTATCTATGAAAATTTTTCTTTTCCATTTCCTATTGGTAGGCCATGCGGGCGAAGCCGCGGTCAGAAGCTTGTACATATATAATAGGTATATAAGTAGGTTACTTAAATTTAAAAAAGAGTAAAAAATTTGGATCAACCTTCAGGTCCGTATTACAGAACGATGCTCAGTCATCGATCGGTGCTCAAGCAGAGATTTCATTCACTAATTGATCACTTTATGAATGAAATCTCTGCTTGAGCACCGATCGATGACTGAGCATCGTTCTGTAATACGGACCTTAATATTCTTAAAATGTTTCGCAATCGTATCATTCTATCAATATGAGTAAAGATAATAGGTGTAATCCAAAAACTGTGGTTGATATACAATGATTTTTGTGTGTATCTGTGTGTCTGACTGTGGCATCGTAGGTCCCAAAACGGATGGAATAATATATTTTTTTTTCTTTTGTGTGCCTTGTTCTTTTTGTTGTTCCTATCTATGATTCAAGTAAATCTGTTCAGCCGTTTGAAGGATTATCAACTCTTTTCTACTCTTTTTAAGGAATCAAACAATTGATTCTTAATCAAGTGAGAAGAAAAGAGTTGTTATCCAAAACTAAATGTTTTAGTCCATGTACTTACTGTATTGAATGAAATAGGTTTTATCCTTAGCCTTACTAATATACTTACCAATACTATAAACGCGAAAGTTTGTATGGTTGGATGTATGGATGTTTGTTACTCTTTCATGCAAAATCTTCTGAATTACTTTTAATGAAAATTGGATTGCAGATAGCTTATACGCTGGATTAACACATAGGATACTTTTATCCGCGTAACTAGTATATTATATACCTACGATATAACGTTAAATAACACTCCATTTCGTTGGTTTAGGCACTGAATAAATAATACTAGGTACGTAGGGAGGTACAGCTTCTGCTCTAGAAAAGTCTATTATAGCTTCAGAACTTAACAAGACTAAAACCGGCGGGATGTCGATGTCGGTGGCACGCTGAAGTAGTTTGATTGATGAGCTCCAGCCTTCCCAGAATAATTATACGAGCTTTTCGCACCTAATCTGGTAGTCGCAATCGCGCCATACAATCACGCCTTTCAGCCAAGATTGATTGATAAACAAGGGACAGCGACGCAGCTGGGTCCGCCATTGACAGGTTACCTTATGGACACTGCTTACGAAACTGAGATGAGAATACATTTATTCAAGTAACTAACGTGCGTTATAAGTCCAATTTTTTATTTTGTTATTTTTTTATTAATTTTTTTTGAACGACGTTTACAACGTCACCGGGCGGGAGGGCGGTTGCTTAAGGCGCCTAGGCGCCTAGTCGTCAAAAGTGGGAGGCAACTAGCTCAAGGGCACCCCTGAGGTGCGAGCCTCGGCTTGGGCCGTTGCCGGGATAAGAGGATCGAGAAGACTACGTCCTACGAAGAGTGGACCCTATTGAAAGTCGCGACTGTTCTAGCTAACCTACGGGGGGTACGTCGACCTCGCCGGCGAGGTCGGTGTCTGAATGTATTACGCTGGTATCCTATACGGGTGCCGAAAAAGCGGTACCTGAGCCAGAAGGGCTAGACTGGTCCGGTGATCCTAGCGCAGCCGATACTACGGCTGCTATAGGATCATCCGGGTCGCTCAAGACGTGTCTCGGGCGGCGACGACGGGGTGGAAGTCCAACACGTTCTCACTGCTGGGTGGGACACGGCATATCAGGAGAAGAGTGTAGACCATAATCAATCACGCTGGCCAATTAGTGCGGGTATAGAAGGATGACATACGTGATGTTTTTTTTTAAAGATAGGTAGGTAATGCCTATTATGTAAGTATAATGGGACTTAATTATTTAAAAAATCTGTGCTGGAGTTACATAATAACAAACAACTTTTATTCTACGATTAATTTTAAAATTTCCAATGTAGTACCTGCATTAAAAAAAACTTGAAATGACTACAGAATAAAAAACGAGCGTGGTTTAGACCATACGACTCAAGTAAAACTTCTTTAGTTGAGCTCCATCTATCGGCTGGTATAACTTTATTTTTACTTGGTCTAATGTTAATGCCGCCATCTTGATAATTGTAAATTGTCATTTTATCGGACATACCAACATAATAATACAATTTTTTAACTTTGTTATGTTGACAATAGACATCTACGTGAACCAACTTCAACTTCCGTTCGCTCCCATTCACCAGCTTATTCCCCAAGTCATGCGTGCGTAAAGAAGTTTTACTTCAAAAATAATAAAAGATACCTATTAATTTTATTCAGCCGGAACGGAAGATGTTCGTGTATTAATGACAATAAAATTGACAACGCATGTTTTAGCTCCGACTTGTAGTAAAAATACGCTACCCGCGAACATTGTAGGACAGCTACGACGATCCATCGTAGAGCTACGCTTCAAAGCGTATAGGGTATGTATTTATTTATCGCTACGCTACTGCTTCAGTCTCTCCTCTCTCTCGCACATTTTAATGAGTTTTTTAAATACTTACCTATACAAACCAATTTAATGTTTAAAAAAAATCTGTTTAGTATTATTGTGTGCAGCTTACGAAACAATCCAAAAAATATTTTCGTTACTTGAGTACCAAGTATCAAGTACCAAATATCAAGTCAGAGAGATCTAAGATGTAAATTAAATCTTATTAAATACTCAGGGGAGCGAAGCTTCGCAGTTCGAAGCACTTTGAAAGTGGCGTGTTTTTCGACATTTACGCCAGCGCCGTAATATATAGAATCCATTTTTCCACTTACCTATCACCATAGCGGATTGTCAGGGCTGGGCAAAATACATCCTTTGCTTTAATTGAAATACAAATTAAAAAATACTGTATCGCAAGTAATTAAAAAACGAAATACAAAAAATATTTAATTAAGGTATTTGATAGATAATGTACAAAATACAGTATTTTAGCTATTTTTAATTGTAATACCGCATTTCAACTAAAATAGCGCATTTCCAATACGAAATACATATTGTTTCAATTACGTAATTCAAATGCTGCCCAACCCTGCGGATAGTCAATACCATCTCAATTTATTGTTATACTGCATACTTGTAGATGTAAATATACTAAAGAGGCAAACATGAATGCAGAACCATCACCTCTATGTAATGCTGGTAGCACATCTGTTAAACTTTTTACTTATACCGATAACTTAAATAATGTATGTGATACTGTTCATTGATCCTTAAAAAAAAAAAAAAAAACATGAATGCAGAACCATCACCTCTAACGATTTAGGAATGAGTTGAGTTCCTGACTCAACTTAATTACCTTACTCGTCGGTGGCTGTGGTGTGGTGGTTGAGTAAGTCGGCTCGTAACACTGAGGCGGCGGGTTGGATTCCCGCGGTAGGACCAGTATTTGTGCAGAAAAAAGCGCAAATACTTGTTCTGGGTGTTATGGGACCTCGCAGTTCCTGGGTCCCATACATGGGATCATAGTTAGGTTCCAGGATCTATGTATCGTTGGGCGTTATTATTATTCTTATTATTTTACTTATAAGTATGATTATTAAGAATTTCCTGGATAAACCTTTTGAAGCAGCCCTTTCATTTGTCAAACATCTTAAAGCGTTACACACTTTTTGATCTATGCCTACAATATAATGATACAAAATATGCTGAGTTGGGACCGATTCGTGGCAACGGGCAAATGATTTTATTCATTGTTACACTTAATTTTTAAGCCTTTTTTTGCCTTTTTGTCATGAATAAATATTTATTCTATTCTATTCTAAATGTGTTTGTCTCTTTGTTTATTTATTTGTTTGCTTTACGCGCCAACAAGGCTCAACCAATTTCGGTTAAATTTGTCCCCTTTTTTTTTAAATTTCTAACAAATGTAATGAATGGATGTATCGTTAATTCATCTAAATAGCAAGTTATGATTGGATATGGTGATATCATAACAAAGAAATGTATCATTCCATTCAAAACTCAAAGGACACCTTTCTCATCGGCGTCCATTTTCGTACCGAGTTCCGTAGCCGACACACGACGGCACCACCATTCGCCATTATACAAGTTTGTACAACTTTAATCAGCTGTCAATCCGATAGAAGAGAACTTGTTTGGAGGCTCGTTACGTCGTCGTATCGGCGTCATGTCACGCGGATCTAAAGGGAGAAGGGTAACATCAATATTTTAGTAAGGTGCCGCGGGCGCGGGTCGCAACCATACACTTCGTGATAAACAACGCTACGTAGAATACGGAACGCAAAATTCAAGTAAAACTTCTTTACGCACGCTTGACTTGGTGAGTAAGCTGGTGAACAGAAGTTGAGGTTGGCTCACGTAGATCTCCATTGTTAACATAACAAAGTTAAAAATTTGTATTATTATGTTGGTATGTCCGGTAAAATGACAATTTACAATTGTCAAGATGGCGACATTAACGTTAAACAAAGCAAAAATAAAGTTATACCAGGCGATAGATGGAGCTAAGCTAAAGATTTATTTGGTCTAAAGCACATTCGTTTTTTTTTTCAAATGGTCTGGTCGTTATTTATTTTACGTACTCGTAACTGTAACAAAACAGAACACACGATAAGTAGATAGATAAACTCGTTATTGAAACACCAAATGTTAAATAATTTTAAAAAGTGAACAAACTTAACCAAAGCGTAACAACGGGCGGTCTTATCGCTCAGAGCGATCTCTTCCAGACAACCTTGCATGGAAATGAATAACGCAGTAATACAAGGACGGTGGTTTTCATATTAATAAAAACAAAACACTACGTTAGTACTTTATTAGAATACAGATTGAAGCCCATAGGTGCCTACAGGTTAAAATTAAATTCTGACACCACAGAATTCGCCCTATTTACGATGCTAAGTCTATGTCTGAAATCTTTGCTGTGCTACAAGTCCAACCAATGTTTTTAAAGTAGTATCATATTTCTTATTGTATTTTTGTACATGAACGATAATTTTGCAGTATCTATTCTTTAACTTTTTTATTCGTCAGAGGAATCGCTTTGGTCTCAGGCCAGCTATTTATACTCGTATATATTATTATTGACTAGATCTTGGGAATTGTAAACAATCTTAGCACATTTTAGCGTTACAATTTAGCAAAGTTTTTGCCTTTTCTATAATAAAAAATTTCTTTTTATAATTTATATAGGTATATGTTATGTATTTATTTAAACGTTTCCCTTCTTATTGTAATGTTTGTAATTCCACAAAATGAATGGTTATTCAAATAATGAAAAATCTCACGTGCAATAACGTCTAATTAATATTAGGAAAAATCTTTTAAAGGTTATTATTGAGATGGGTAAAAAGCCGAGTGTTTTCGTGTCAAAAATTCTCTGCGATGGATAAAATATCTACTGAATTCAACTGACCAGGATAATAAGTATTTTAATTGCAGGCTTTATGGGGGATTATTCTGCGAGCCAGGCGCGCTTTGTGGCGGAAGTCTGTCTTTTGTGATTCTCTCCGAAAACTTAACATTAACAATTTCGCTTTAGCTTTTATTGCTGTTGAAAGTTTATGATGGATTAGATGTTTTAGTGTCGCTTTAAAATTTAACGTCAATGGACGCACCAGCCACGGAAAGAAAATAAAAAGTAAACAGATTAGTAGTGTTAGTTTGGTAAGTATCTATCTATCTTCTATCTATATTTATAAAAATGAATCTCTATTTCCCTTGTCATCGATCCCGCGTGAATGAATGGAACTATTTCGCTAATTCCTTTTTTGTTGTGCTTATTATTGTCAGGAGAAGGTTCTTAGAAAAAATTAAGAAAGTTGAGCGAAAAATTAGAAAATTCTTACCATGCGGGTGAAACCGCGGGGTGCAGCTAGTTATAAACCTGTACTTTAGTTATTTTTTGTTCAAATATAATAAAAAAACAGTAATTCAAAAACAGTAATAAAAGACCCGACGGGATGACCCTCATCCCCTGGAAGATGGGACGGCCTCTAGTGTGGGATGCCACATGTGTTGACACTATGGCTCTGTCCCATCTTCCTTTAACAACAGTTCAAGCCAGCGCGGCCGCCACCAAGGCCGAAAACCTCAAACGACACAAATATGCACTCCTTGACAGGGCCTACATGTTTGTGCCGTTTGGGGTGGAGACAATGGGTCCGTGGGGGCCGGTTGCCATGGCAACATACAGGGATTTGGACCAAACGTTTGGTGGAAGCATCAGGTGACCAGAATGCTGGCTTTTATTTTGCACAAAAAATAAGCATTGCCATTCAACGTGGTAATGCTGCCAGCATTCTGGGAACTTTCCCCTCTACCAACGGGTTATTTTAAGTTTTTAGTTTTTATTTATTTTAAGTTCTTAGGTATAGTTTAGTTTTTTAGGTCTACTTTAGTTTAGTTATTGTTAATTCATTTGCGTACATGTAATTATTTATTAAATAGACAAAAATTGTTATTCAAAAAATTAGCGTTCAGGTGCAGAGATTTCGTCTTGGTAGTGTGTGGTACCGCACTCCTCGCAGAGCATCTTGAATTCCTGCAGCACAATGATAAAAAATAATTAAAATTATATATACTTAGATATAATAGGTCGGTACCTATGCACTTACTCTGTACTAAGTATATGAAAACATAGTATATGACTGACGAAAGGTGTCGTAATTTTTTATTGTATGCTAGCTTTTTTGCTTATTTTTATATTGCTTGCTACATTTTTATTGCTTGCTCCTTTTGATTTTACTGCGTTTATTTTGGTACATTTTTTTGATAAATGCTAACGGGGATCTTTATATATTTATAGTAGGTATTTATTAATAGATTTAAAATTACATAAAACCTTTAAAAAATGTGGATACAGACAGATTTTTAACTCTCCCAGTTAAAAAAGCACACTGAATACTTATTAGTGGTTTATTGGTGTAGATTCGGTGTCGCTTTCTCTAAAACTAAAGTAAACTCAAAGTATAGCGGTACTTCTTATAAAGGGGAAATGAAAAAGACGGAAATATGTTAATTTCGTTTAGCTTTAGAGTATGCAACACAGAATCGACACCTCATTTTAGTTTTGACTTTTATGTATGTACATATTTACAAACAAATATCAGTCTTAAAATCACTTAGCTGGTTCCCATAGTACAAGCTTTGCTTAGTAGGCTAGGGCTACTAAGCAAAGCTTGTAAGCTTTGCTTAGGGGCTAGATGACGCTGTGTGAACATAAATGTATTTTTTATTTACTTTACTTACAAAGTTAAACATATATCTGAATCGATCCATCACAATCTGCCGATCAGGAGGTGGGCGGCCGGTACGAGCTCCAATATTGTTCATATAATATTGAACCGTTAGATTAACGTAGTTCTCTAGATCCGACAACGTGGTCGGCTCAGATGGAACCAGATGGTCAATTAAAAATCTTAGATCCATTAAGCGTTCTTCAAATTCTCTTAGAGTAACCATGTTTTATCACTGCTTTGTACACTTTACATAGCACAATGGAATACTGAACGGGCATGCTATTTCTTACCTGAGGAGTCCTTAGCAGGTGGAGTGGGGATGAGAAATTCTTGAAATAGTTGAGAAACAAAGTCCATTGTTTTATGGCTTCTATGGATTATTACCTGAATATTATTGTTGTTGATCACCTTTTAATCTCTACTTGTTATTTTTGTCGTAAACACTGTGAATCATTCTTAGTACGGTAGGTACGCAGTACTTATCTAAGTATACCTAATACTTACCTAATGATTGTTGAAGGTGTATTGTTATTCAGTGGAAATTTGTTTATTAATTTAAGTAAGTAAAGTAATTAAAGTTTAATTACCCCACATTATAGTTTGTGAGTTTTGTATATAAGCACACATATTAAGCCTCGTTCTTTATTCCAACATTTATTTAAATTATTCTGTAGCTCTTAAAATGGTGAAATTGCTTGATCCTTATGAACAGGCGAGTAGAGCAGTGGGAGAGCGAGGAAGCGAACGAACGAATCCGCGCAGTCACCACAACTGGGGAGCCAGATTCGGCAGACGAAGAAATGAAATCATACATACTGAACCAAGAGGGCTCTTGGAACTTGAAGAACTATCGAAAAGGACTGTTCAGTTAATGGAAAATTACTGTCCTAAATCAGAACACAATTATGATCGAGCTATGGACCTTTTGAGGTTGCAATACAATCTGGTACGTAGATACATAACTTTATTTAAATTGGTGGAATTCATTCTAACAATGATTATGTCTGGTAGACTAAGTATACAATTTTCAAGTTTTATATATCTGTTTTGGGTTAAACGTGAATTGTTCAAATTATAAAAGGTTTTTTTCGAACGGTCAAAGTGCTTTTGTTCTTTTAACTAACTCATGTTTGATTTCTAATGTACATAATTATAGGTTGGAAATTTTCAACCATGCCTAGAGGGAAGTACTCTAAATTTTCCATTCCAGTATTTAAAGTACTCCCCACTCTAAATACTGTAGGCGGAAAATTTTACCCAATAGAAAGACTTTTAATTTATAAAAACATTTTGGAAAACTCCCTTGCCTAATTTGGGAATCGAACTAACTACAATCCGAAAAAATAACAGTATGTACTTTTATGGCATCCAACTGATAGGGTCAATCATAAGGATCGAAATTTTCTGACAAACATGTTAAATTACTTAATAACTGTATATAAAGTAGGTCAACTGTTTTTATTCATCTAAGGATTACATTTTTTGTTTACAGAATTTCATAGTGGTCTGCGAGAAATGCCACGGACCACACGTCAACAACGAGATTTTAGCGCCTGAACGGTGATAAACGGCATTTTCTTTGTGCACATGTGAGACAATAATAACAAAAATATATTACGCTAATTTATTTATTTAATTTATTGTACTGTTTATTTTTGTATAATTATGAATGCTCGCCTAGTGTTTTGTGATTTGCTGTATCTAATAATATTTGGATTTTAAATAACGTTAATTCTCTAATTATGAAAGGTCCCATAACATGTACGTGAGTGCTTTTAAATAAGAAATTAAACATAGATATAAAATTTGTAAGCCTCTTTCATTAACATTATACATTATATTGTAGATATTTATTTATAAATGTTACTTCCAGATATTCCAATTTCTGTGTTTAGTGTCGGTGTATCTGTCTGATAATTGGTTTGGTCTATCTAATGTTTACGATAATTAATAAGAATAGCTTTGAATATCTACTTTGAAAGTTTTGCCAGTACATTTTTTTTAACATGGTTGGACAAAAAACCACCACTCGGAAATACGTCAATTATTATTTGCTATGTATTTTCAAAATCTTGCCTAGGTATTACTGATTCAAAGGGAGTGGATATTTAAAGCATTAGTTGAAATTTCGTACAAAATCATGTTAAATTACATTTATTATTGCATATATTAATTTACCTACCTAAAAACAAAGATTTTACTTATTATTAAAGATGGATCAGACCGAAGTAGCGCGGCTTGCGTTCTAACCTTTATGCGGATGTTCACTTCAGCGATGTTATAATATCAATATACAGCTATATCAGTGCATACTTCACAAAATTTTCATTAAAAATAATTAATTTACAACTTTCCATTTATCACAGTACTGAAAATATTTCTTTAATAAAGTAATCTCCTATCCTAATATTTAATTAAAACTCATTCAAGTGTGTATATTTTAATTAGTGTTCCAGTTCTCGATGTAAATGAATTAATAGATACCTACTTACAGGTATGGAAGCTTCCGATCGGAGTTTTTCTTTTCTGTATTGTGTTGGATTGCTTGCACCCGTAGTGGGAAAGAGAACATCTTTTTAATCTTTTTAATACTAATTTATAATAATAGGGTTGATATATTTTCCATTAAGCACTTTGTAATTTTATATGCTTAGAACAATACCATAAATTAAGCATAGTAAATAAGCAAAATAAGCAAGCTTTGTGACTTGTAAAAGTGCAAAAAATTACCTATTTGCAATAAATTGAGTTTTTTTACAGTATCTATAATTATTACGAAACTAGTTGCGCCCCGCGGTTTCACCCGCGGATAAAAAGTAATTTAATTATTTGCTCATCCTACGGGAGCCTTTCACTTTTCCGGGATAAAATGTAGCCTATAATAATAATATTCAGTGTATAAACTATCTTGGTACCAAATTTCATCCAAATGCATTCAACCGTTTGAGCGTGAAGGAGTAACAAACATACACACATACAAACTTTCGCCTTTATAATATTAGTGTGATATGACTTCAGGTGTAAGGTGTAAGCTGCAAATAATATCTATAGAACACTTGCATGGTTAATAGGTAAATATATAATAATAATGTCCAACGATTACATACATAGATCCTGAATCTTAAGTAGGATTCCCCGTGTCTTGAGACCCAGGAAATACGTGGACCATTGTCCCATAACATCGGGACACAGAACAAGTATTTCTGCTTTTTTTGTGTACAAATACTTGTCCTATCGCGGCAATCGTACCCGTCACCTCCGGGCTATGAGCCGACCTGATCAACCACCACAGACTGTAAAAAAATAAATAAACAGAATATAGATTAAAAAAATAATTAAAAGTCTAATGAAGTTATGAATATTTCATACACCATGTGACCTATGTAGAACCAGGTTTATATAAATTGATGCGTTTTTGCTACTGGCAACCTTGATACAGTAGGTAAGTAGCCACGCTGCCAGCCGGTGCGTTATCAATGCTCATCGGGGGTTTTGGCGGGAAAACGAAAAAGATCGCGTCACCACATTGTATTATTTTCCAAAACTTATGTTATTTTTAGTGTTAGTGCATAAAATTGGTGGCATTTTATTCGTTAAGTGCTGGACTACAGGCACGAGTGTGAGAAAGTGGTATAATGATGGTGAAACGTTTCTTTTCGTGTTGTTTCCAAAACTTCATAGAAGCTTCTGGTAAAGTTGCCACCACTTTACTAGGAGTATGACTTGGCTAGACTAGACTATGACTTGACTTGACGACTTGGACTGTGACTTGACTTGACATGTATACATATAGCTATATTAATTAACTCGAGAAATTATCAATTACTTGACATTGGCTAAATACACAAAAGTGTGGAGACAAACCAAAAAAAAAAAAATGCTCATTGACTCGTTTTTTTAACCGATTCTACTGACTTTTACAGCGTCACCGGGCGGGAGGGCAATTTTATTCATATGTACACAAATTGACATTTTTCACAAAGATTTCGATATGTTTGTCTGTATTATCATATATTTTTGTCATATATTTTATATGTATAAAATTATATGTGTATTATACTCCTAGCTTGGATATAGTGAGCATTAAAAAATCTGGGAAATGCGAAGTATGATGCATTTTAAACAAAACAATGAGTGTGCTATAGACCATACGACTGAAGTAAAACTTCTTTAGTTTAGCTCCATATATCGGCCGGTATAACTTTGTTTTTCTTTTGTTTAATGTTAATGTCGCCATCTTGACAATTGTCAATTGTCATTTTACCAGACATACCAATATAATAATACAATTTTTTTACTTTGTTATGTTGACAATGGAGATGTACGTGAACCATCTTCAACTTCCGTTCGCTCCCATCCACCAGCTTATTCCCCAAGTCAAGTGTGCGTAAACAAGTTTTACTTCAAAAATGGCTGAGGCGCGTACAATTCAAAATATATGAATTGAGGTAGATATACTCGTAGTATGGATATAGTGAGCATTAAAAAAACTGGGAAATGCGAATTATGGTAAATTTTAAGCAAACACAATTCAAAACTTTCCATATCAAATTTAGTTAAAGTATAATTATTTAATTAAAGTATTAGGCCTAAAACCTAAGTATCGTCTTAAAGATAAGGATATGTTTTGCCTAATAGTTATGCAATAATACACCCGAGTAAAATTCCATACTCTTTTCATTTTCCACCGTATGTTGACAATCAACAACCAAGTCGATAAAGCCAACAAGCACATCCCTACCGCAATGCACACACTGCTGGTAACAGACGCTAAGCTCCACATAAATTACACCGCCTCGTGAAACTGGCTTTAGAGAACCGACGGGCGCTCCCTTGTAGGCCAACCCTTTGAAACCTTGCGATGTGCATTGTACTCTAAGGAGAGCCGGTGAGCTTTATACTTATTAGCCTTTTCTCTTTTTTTTTTACTTCATACTTGTCTAGCATTTGACCACGCTCTCACCTGATGCGAAGTGACCATGCTAGCTTAGTAAATACCTATTCACTCTTCTCTTGTGAACGCCCGGGTCATATTTCGCCGGAAACACAGACGCTGGCAGGGCATTCCATTCCTTTGCCGTTCTAATTAAGAAAGTAGAATCAAATCGCTTGGTACGAATGGATGGTATTTCGACCACGAAAGGATGGCACTTTGCCGAGCGTCTAGTAGTCCGGTAGTGGATGGTGATGGGGGAATGAGATCATGCAGTTCTTGTGGGCATTCACCATGGTGTAATCTGTAAAAGACCGACAGATTTGCCACCTTACGTCGATGTGCTAGGCTCTTGAGTCTTCTAAACTAAAGTTGGTCTTTGGGGCTAACCAAAGACTATTTGATAGATTAAACACAACATCGTTAGAAAATCAGAACGTTAAGAATCACATAATTGGCCCGATAGCTCAGTTGGTAGTAGCCCTGCCTTCTGAACTGTGGGTTGTGGGTTCGATTCCCACAAAGGACAAACATTTGTGTGATGAACATAGGTGTTTGTTCTGTGTCTGGGTGTCATATTGTATTCTATGTATGTATTTACAAACAAAAAAGTATCTAAGTACTGTACCAGTTATCTGGTTCCCATAGCACAAGCTTTGCTTAGTTTGGGGCTAGATGGCGTTGTGTGAGATGTCCACACATATTATTATTATTATTATAATTAAAGAATATTTTTAACGTGTCATACACCAACCCGCGAGGCCAGCGTGCGGGAGGTCTCATACTATCTTGATGTGGGAGAAGGCCCTTATAGAGCGTACTCGTATTAGGTATAGGTATAGTCCATATTAAAATATTGACTTAGTTTCTACTAATTAAGCCGATCTACACGAAACTCCAATCCAGAGCTATAAACACACAATTAAGATAAAATATAATCAAATATAGAACCGTTTTAGTATGGTATATTATACCTATGAAGTACCTAACTGTTTGAACGTTTGCAAATGTTTATTTTAAAGGGAGTAGCTTTGAGCATCGTCATTAAGACATCATTAACAACTCTCTACGTCTCTAACAGGATTTCCTCAAGTCACAGATTAATTAATAGTACCTATTCCGCTCGAAATAATGTGACTCAAAACAATGTAATCCCTTATATAAATGTGAGAAATTCTATACGTGAAACACAAATAGGGATGAGGGACAATGGGAAGGATGAGAGAGTTTTTAATGGGCTTGCTTAATGTTCGGTTGTGGGGTAAAAAATGGCACAACCTTGTTAATTGAAGCAACTATTGTATAAAGAAAGAAAGAGAGAAAGAGGAGGAGAACTAAAGACATCATTAGCAAGTTAAAATATGGTGAGCAGGCCACATTGTTCGCAGAACCGACCACCGATGAGAATAAAAAGGTTCTCGAGTGGTCACCACGAACCTACACATTCAGCGCAGGGCATCCCCTGCATAGGTAGACCGACGACCTGCTGGGCGATCACGTAACACGATTGCAGCCGATATAAAGACAAATTTTATGGATTTGACGGTTTCAATACGCAGTTTATGTGCATAGTTAGTATGGAAATTTCTCCTGTTGCATTGCTATCAAAGTTTCGTGATCATCTCCCTGGTCAAAACCGCGGGAGCTGTTGGATGCAGGAGGCAAGCAGGTGCCACTCACAGTGGCGCTCTATGGGGGAGGTCTATGTTCAGCGGTGGACTTCTATGTTCTTCAGGTTCATGATGATGAAAACCTACAAAGATTGCATATTGAAACAAGGCGGAAAAACTACTAAAGTTAATTGTTCTAATATTTTTTAAAATTAGAATTATAAAGTGGAAAGATTTGATTGTTTGTTTGCATTGAACAGATTCTAAAACTGGACCAATTTGAAAAATTATTTCAATATTAGAATTCTACATTATCCCTGATGAACATAGGCGATAGAATATATATATATGTATAAAATACCAGTGTGAAGCCTGGGCGGGCCATTACTTAACAAATTATAAAAAACTAATTGATGCCTTCTCACAGAGGGTATGTTATAATGCGTCGTTCTTAGTTGCCAGTAAAGTCGATCGTAAAATTAAATAAGCAAATATCTACAGGTAGGTATGGCATTCTTTCCCCTTAACCTTAAAGTGAATTCATTTTCTACGCATAAAAATCCAATATATTAAAGTAAAAGCTCGTTTGAAAAGAGGAAGCGAGCTAGAAACGTTAACATTAAAAGCTTAGAGGCTCGGCGATACGTAAATTGCTTGCGAGGTTCACTTACGAGTTGCCAAGGAATTAATTACCTTAGTGACTAAGCTTGGATCTGAACTATGACATGTTCATTCAGGCATTTTAATGAGGTAGGTAATTATAATCCAGTAACTTTTAAGTAAGTACATTGCAAATTTTAGCTTATTTAGAAGATATTTAGGTACTTTAATTAAATCAACAATAAATTAGCATTTGTATTTGTTTTCTGTTGATGAGGCGCGGGCGCCTTAATTTGTTTTTGTTTTTGGTTTGACTCCACATTTTTGTGTATTTAGCCAGGGTCAAGTATTTGAAAATTTCTCAAGTCAGTTAATTTATCATAGTCTACGTCAAGTCATACTCCTAAGTAGTAAAGTGGTGGCTTTACCAGAAGCTTCTATGGAGTTTTGGAAACAACACGAAAAGAAACGTTTCACCATCATTATACCACTTTCCCACACTCACGCATGTAATCCAGCACTTAACGAATAAAATGCCACCAATTTTATGCACTAACACTGAGATTAACACAAATTTTGGAAAATAATACAATGCGGTGACGCGATGTTTTTTATTTTCCCGCCAAAAAATGGGTCTTAATTTTATACCGTGTATATATCCTCGCTTTTTATCCATTCGTAGAATGACCGCGCTACTTTAATGGTTTTGTATATGATTTGCAATTTGTTGGAACAACCGGAGGTGATTATTATGCGGAATTTGCAGTGGTTAAACGTCGACAAATGACCCCCAATGGCTTAAGCCTTCCCTAATGGTAATCGTAATGGCATCATCCGAGTGATAGTATATTTAGAAGGATGTTTCGAAAATGGCGCACCGGAATTAAAGGCAGGAAATTAACTGGAAGCTGGGTGTTAATCTGAGGAAGCAATATACATAGGGTTGCCCGACTTATTTACATTAGCAGTTTTAAATGGTTTACAACATTGAATTGAGGCATGGTTGTAGTAACGCAAGATTGTCGTGCCGATTGGCACGGAAATGAGTGTCCATCTTATTAGTCACCAAATTTATCGTCTTGTGTCGTGTGTGATGGGATAACTGATAACACAATTTATCAACCGACTTCAAAAAAGGTAGAGGTTCTCAATTCGACTGTTAAAAAAATACATTTTCTAATCGTTAATACAAAACTAAACTAGACCTAAATAACTAAACTATACCTAAGAACTTAAAATAAATAAAAACGGTTTTCACTTATTGAGAGGATCAATATAGAACACTTTTTTACCGGATAATTGGATGTTCCTATTATAAAGTTGAAACCTATTAAAAATTATCAAAACATAATTTCAACTAACCTCGATGTTTCGACCAAGTTAAAGATAAAGATCATTTATTTTATTTATCGTTTAATTCATTTATAGTTGCATTGGCTGTGGTCACAAGGGGACTATAATATGAATTCAAGTCGCGAAATCTTAAAAAATTTAATGTTTCTGTGAGAAAATGGGTAAGAGCCTTTAGTAATAATCACATAGGTTCGTATTATCTCATTTTAACCAAAAAATCGATAAATTGGAGGGCAAAAACCGCACGGTCAGCCCTGAATATATTGAGAATGAGGGTCGACGACTTCTTTAATTACCGGAATCTAATTCTACGCAACGCAATTCTTGATTAAACTACTTCCGAACAAATTAAGTGTTTCGAAAACGTTCTCTATAACTGAATCTTGTGAAATGGTTTTGGTAGGTAAGTGAGATTATGTACCTAATTTAATTCGAATTAGTAATGATAATAAAAAAAATCGAATTTAATTTCAGAACTTATCTCAAATAGGGTTGTGATTTTAAAGTAAATTATGAAACAAATTGAGAGCTGTGACAGCCAAATAAAATGTAGGATCAAAAGTTTTGTATCAATTTAGAGACCGATGAAAAACTAAAGACCTGAAGCTGTATACCCAATAAATATTAGGTTTATCTCTATAAAGATGTCACAATATCCCTACGGGCATACAGTAGCGATTTGATATCATAAAGTACAGAAATTTCACTTTCATTCTGTGGGTCAGTGTTTATATAATATGTTAAGATAAGTTAGTGTTTTGTATAATAGTAGAAAAAAGCTTTTTGGTTTTCATTCCATCCATCACACAGCGAAAAATTGATGGATGTAGACAACCAATCATATTTATTTACACAAAACATTTTACTGGTAGATTCCACTTCTAGCCTCACTGCTGCAGTGTTAAATAATTCTGTCTACTTGATTCGGGATTTATCCAGCTTTGTTGTTATGCTACAACAATTTACCAGATAATCTTTTACTACAAACTCTTAATTTTATTATGTCAACCTGTCAGTCGCTAAAATATACCGAGGTAAGAATCACTTCACACAACTTAGGTACTTACTAGTAATATGTACAAGTTCTTTTTCAGAAGAGCGAGCCGGGTACATGCAATTTAATAACAATGATTATTGCTAGTTATATTGTTACATTTAGAAAATAAGTGATTGCAGCATTTATTATTATATTATATTATATTTAAATTACTTGTTGTCAGGGAGATTTCCAGACGCCTGGTTGAGCTGACGCACGACCAAAAGGCTGGCACATACCTCGGCCAACCAATTAGCCTAGCTATTCAACGAGGGAATGTTGCCAGCTTTTTGGGTACGCTTCCTGCAGAAGTTGATCTAAATTCTGTTTTATTTATGACCCCTTTTTACCTACAATATTACTCTTTTTCAAATAATTAAATATAGTTTAGGATTATGTTTATATGTGAATTTAATCTTTTTATTTTGGTGTTTATTCTTGGAAATAAATGCCATTAGTACTTTTTTTTTGTTTTGGCTCTATACTTTTGTGTATTTAGCCAGTGTCAAGTAATTGATATTTTTTCATGTTTATTGATATTATATAATGTGTCAAGTCAAGTCAAGTCACAGTCCAAGTCATCAATTCAAGTCATAGTCCAGTCTAGTCAAGTCATACTCCTGGTAAAGTGGTGGCAACTTTACCAGAAGCTTCTATGGAGTTTTGGAAACAACACGAAAAGAAACGTTTCACCATCATTATACCACTTTTCCACACTCATGCCTGTGATTCAGCTTCGAATAAAATGCCACCAATTTTATGCACTAACACTGAAAATAATACAAGTTCTGGAAAATAATACAATGAGGCGACGCGATCATTTTCGCTTTCCCGCCAAAACTCCACTAATTCCTTTATAATGTGGTGTGATGTTAACATAATTTTTTTGTTAATTATAATAAGATTATGTGACAAGCTCATCTGAGGTGACAAGTAATAAGGTCTGGTTAACACGTATAAACAACATTAAAATTAAAGTATATCGTTTTAAAAATAAGCTGAAACAGATCAGCAATACTACACGCGAAGGGGAAGGGGTCGGTTGCGCCTAATAAGTATGCTTTGACACAACAATAAAGATGACTGATTGCTTTCTTCCGGTTGTTAATGGATCACAAAGAAACTAAACGATGACTTTCTTAGATTTTACTTTTGACAACGAGGTTTGATTAAGATTCTCATTTATTTTATCTGGTAACTATATAAAGCTTGCACTGACGCCACATCTGTCACAAATAAGAGATCTGTCAATATATATATATATATATATAGTTATATATATATATATATATATATATAACTATATATATATAACTATATATATATATATATATATATATATATATATATATATATATATATATATATATGTATGTATATATATATATATAACTAACTAATAACTCGACAATAATTTTGGTAGATCGAAGAGGAGAATGAAGTATCCATAGGTCCACATGAAGATTTAAGAGGAGAAAAATGTATCCGCAGATCCACACGAGCTGTGGATCTAAAAGTCGAAGGAGCCTTTTGGCGTTTTATGCATTTATTTATGTCTATTTTTTTCATTTTATAGGATGTTTATTTAGATAACTTTTATTGATTTCATGTTAATTTTATTTATATAAACCTTCAACCAGTGTTACATGTTTAGATTTTGTTATTATGATGATAACTATAAGTTTAAAAAATCCATATTAAAATTGACCAAAAGCTTTTTAAGAGGAAATGTGGTATTTATATGTTAGTGAATGATGTGACGAGCTAGTCGTTCGCCTGATGTTAAGCGACACGGCTGCCCATAACAGAACAGTATCATTCGGAACTCTAAAATATAAAGTTCCGCATGACACTGCACTGCGCACATTATCATGAGACATCAACACAGTCTGGTAATAAGATTACTCGACTGTGAGATCAGACCAAAAATCTCAATTGCCCAGTAATTTCACTAGCTACAGTGCCCTTCAAACCGGAACACAGTAGTGCTTGCCACTACTGCTTGGCGGCAGAATAACTGGCAAAGCGGTGGTACCTACCTAGACGAACTTTGCAGAAAAGTCCTACCACCAAGTGAAGTAACTAACTATAAATGTAGGTTTATACCCATGAGGTCCCATTATTTTTCTCCACTCGGTATAAGCTTTAGTTCTTCAGTCTAAGTCACTAATTTATATGTTAATTGTTACAAAAGTATATCTAAAGCAATTTAACCACACAATCTTGCGATTCTTTACCCCAATTTTAGATCAAACGTTGTGCATAGCGCTTATAATTAATTACAGCCAAGTTTTCCACGGCAAAGGGCCGTTACATCGGCCAAATTACCAAAAGCCCATTAAACATACACGCAAAGCGCTATGTAGACCCTACCTTATTAGATTTTGCATATGAAAATAGAAATGGAAAGTGTAACAACTTTTGACTAGGGATGCAAACATCGATGTTTCAATGAAATTCATAAATAAATTCGTTTAATCATTGATTATCGTTGATTTTCGCTTTGCTAGCTACACACGTATCCGTTGACTAGAGGCGTTGCATTGATCGTGCTAAGCCTTGTTACTATTGAAACTGTTAGACTCAATAATTTTAAAATTTTTGGTGTATGGGTAAATCTAAGTTAAACATTACGTTTGTAGCTATAAATTATCATTATTTTGTGTTAATCATGGTTGAGTCTCTTCACTGTGTAACTATTATACAAGTAGTGTAAACCCATTAGACTTGCTATTTAGACAATAAGTTCATTTGATTTCATATTACTAAATTATAAAAATTAAAATGGGGGTTCTTTCGGTAAACCTTCATTAATTTATTACTAGCTGACTCGCCCCTACTACGCACGGGTTAATAGTTTTATACCCTAACCCTGTCCAAGAGAATACTTCTTCTTCTTCTCTCATCTCAACTTTTAAACCTTCCCTAGACTACGACAAACATTATAAAACCAAAATCAGCTAAATCAGGCACTACAGGCAGCATTCTAGGCACATTCCCCTCCACCAACGGGCTATTTTAAAATTTTTAGTTTTATTTTTTTATATTTTAAGTTCGGAGGTATAATTTAGTTTTTTAGGTCTAGTTTAGTTTTGTATTAACGATTATAAAATATTTATGGCTCGATCGTCTTATATGTATTCTTAAGTCTTATGAAAAACAGTTTGTGTAATACCTATACAAAACTGCTACATGTTAATGCATGTGAGTACATTATTGACTGAGAGAGTTGTCCAACGACATTATCTCCGAAAACTGCTCTACTTGCTGAAACCTACAGTACTATGCTTCATCAATTTGAAAATAACCGAACCGTAAATCGCGTGCCGTTTTAGTACTACTTTACAACGGTAGCGTGAATTTAAAACAAAATTTCCAAATACGATAAGAGAAAATGAAATCAAAAATTGCCATGAATAAATTCAGTTCACCGTTGTGATAACATTCGAAACGTATTTTAACGAGGCGTGTTTCTTATGAACACGCTTGAAAATGTTAAATATCGTGATTTTTATTACAGGTTTATAGCTAATATAGATTTTGAATTATAACTAAAAAAATATGCATTGGTAGCTCACTAATATTAACTATTTTTGCAGGAATAATATTAACATTCAATTCCATACACGGAACTCCTCTACCTGATAGAGACCTTGATGCGATTGTAAAACTATTGCAAAATCGCGCTGAAAAAGAAACAAGTTCTGAAGAGTCTTCGTCTGATACCAGCGAAGCAGATGAATCCTCTAGTTTCGTGGATCACTTGAGAACAATGGATGTTATAGATCTTATTCAAAAAGCAAATAAAGAGAGGAACAGCAGAGTACAAAATCAGAATCAAATATACAGATATAGGGCGAATACCGATTCTGTGAACCCAAATCCATGGGTTTATTACAACGGTAGAAGTAATTACGGAATTAAAAAGAGAATTGTAGATTTATTGCAAGGAGAAAAGAAACCGATGAAAAAAGTCGCTCATAAACGCTTAACACCGAACAGATTATTGAATCCAGCTATGATGAAAGAGGATGATGATAAATGGAAAGAAGAGGGTTTGAATGAGTATTCAAAAATATTCGTAATTCTGGATCCTTTCGCACTTAAAAATAGCAATGATGATATTCCAAATCTGTGAGTAAAATTTGTTTTTAAGTACCATTTTTAAACACAAACATAACACCTATGTTTATTTATGCAGGGTTTCCAAAATACTTGCAGCACAGACCTCTGTTAAAAAAGCGGGTCCAGAGTCCAGAGTTAATGGAGATCGCTACAAAAGTTTAATGGTGAAAGATAGATCCAGGCGCTTCAGACGAGAATCCAAGGAAAGTAAGTCAAATTCATTTCGATAACGATGAAAGGATCTGTTTTTTTAAAATAACCACTGATTTGAAGACGTCGGTAGCGTAGATGATACGTCTGCGGTAGCGTATGGTAAGTTGACAGGATGACTTTGTAGGATTTACGAAAAGCCGTTGAAAATTTGATGGATCTATTGTTGGATAATAACCATTCAGTGGGACTTATTAATAGATATGCATTCTATAAAAGAATTGTGTTCTATGAATTGAATTGTGAATTCTATGTTCAGCAGTAGACTTCTTTTATAAAGTACATCAACATTTTCATATGTTTAATAAGCCTTTTTCGAATAACGAACACACATAGCGAATTTAATGAAGAGTCGAGGGACATTGTGATATTGGTACGGTGAGTAATTGAGCCAATGTGTTTCACTCGTGGGTATTTTGTGCCACCAAATTAAAGATGTTAAAATCAAAATTAATATTCAAATAATGACAAAGTCCGGGTTTGTAACGTCAGAGATTTGTAAACCAGTAGGTCTATAAGCACGATTAGTGCATGGAAGCTTTATAAAACTTGCCGTCTACAACTTTGATGCTTTAGTTAACTTTAGTGCCTTTTAGTTCGTCTAGTTTTAACACTAATTTGCTCTCTCAACGTAACAATGATTCAATTGTCTGTTCGTGAAAAATAGTATCATTTATTTTCGTTTTCTTAAGGAGACTGTGAAATACCTGCTACCCCTAGGGACAACAAGAAAGTAAAAGGAAACTTTGTTGATCTAATTTCTAAATTCTAGTAATAGATATTTAAACAAATACTAACAAGTTAGCGCGAGTTAAACATGTTTTTATAGATTTATACTAGCTAGGTTGTTTCTTCAATGTTATAAGTGACTTATGAAATGTTGTCCTAAACAATACAGTCCTTAGTAAATCGTGTGATCGACATAAAAACTTTAAGCCTCCACTTCATCCATGTATCGATATTTCTATGATGATAATAATAACAAAGTAGAATATAGTGTCCAGATTCCAGGATTTAAAGGGAGTATGATACCTTACTTTGTCTTTTATTTTCTTTACGTTTTCATGAAGGGTACGGTCGTGGTGGTGGCGGCGGCGGAAGCGGTGGTGACATGGAAGATGACTACAGGCCAAAGAGACCGAGGAACGACCACAGTGGAGGCGGTGGAGGCGGACGCACTGCAATACCCTACATCAGACATCGTGGGGACATCTATGAGAGAGATCACTAAACATGTCCATAAAAACGTTTACGTTTATAGCTTTGGTCTCAGATTAACGCTCATTTCTGAAACTTATCAAGTTTTAAATTAACCTCATTCATAGTGTTTGGTACCCGTTTCAAAAAAACTTATACCCAAGATTGACGTTGTCATGGAAAATAAATAAAATTCAAACTAGATTCAGTAATATTATATTTACTTACGTGTGTTACATTTTCTATAATTTATTGGTATATTAAGAGTATATCACAGTCATCACTTTAGTAAGTGGATTTATATTAGGAAGATGACGAAATTTATTTACAGTATTCATTAAATATTATAATTACAATGACTAGAAAGGCATATTTTTAATTGCCATTATGAAAATTATACATATATGATTGACTAGGTGCACTATCTAATTAGGCATAGGTATCTATGTATAAATATAATTTTATGATCATAGTATAAATATATGCAGATAATATTTTGTGAATATCTGTCTCAAATAAGCGAGCGCTACCTACTTACTTAAATATATAATAGAATTTTATTTACGCCTTTACCTATAAGTATGTAGAAAACCATAATTCATTTAATAATACTAGATAATAATATATGAGAGGATGCATAATATCACATATGTTAAAACTAAAGTAATTTTTAAATAAAAATTGAAATAAACGTTTACAGAATACGTGTTTCTGCTGTATGAAAAGGAAAATAGACAGTCATCTGACCAAATTTAAACCAACCAAACATCAACAAGCAGATAGCGTAAATTTTATCAAACATATTTAAGTGTACAGAATGTTTTGTGGTAATTTAGAAACTTGTTAAATGGAGTTTCAAACTTAATTTGTAACTTTGATTGGTGAAGCTCAATTCATGCAACCGAGCCGAGACTTAAAATTATGAAGGAAATAGAGTCATGCTTATATAACTTTTATAATACCTTATTACTATATCTATGAGAATATAATTAAGACCAACTACTCTTATAATAATATAATTAGTCATAGTTTACCAAAATCTTTTATTGGTTTGTATATACACATAATTATGTATTATAACAAGAAAGCTATAACTTTCTGACATAACTATGGGTACTTCTACTGCGAAGATATACTTAATCTAATATGTAAAACAAAGAACAGAAATATTTATTAGCTATTATGGCTAATATTTTCTCCCACCAAATATGATCCCATATTATAACGCACTATAACACACAGCCTAAGTGCTAAAACATAATTAAGCCTTAATTTCCTACCTAATGCACTAGAATTTTAGGGTATTATGATAATTGACTAGAATATTCGAGTTAGCTACCTGATTCTCACGCGCATATTTATACTCTTGTTGACTAAGCCATTATTTTAATACAATTAAAATGGTACAATATCAAGTATATTTTGGGACTAATATACATTGAGGCTTATTTATTTAGAGCCATTCTTAAATAGCGTATTATTTACAGTTATTCTGCTCATTAAAAAAAACGTTACATAAGAACATTTGAGTGTTGAAAGATCGACCAAACTGTTTAAACAAACTTAACTAAAACTTAACAGCCAATAGGTTTATGCCTTAATACAATGTAATGTACCTACACCTACGAAATATTCATTGTAATATGGATCATAATAGCATGTTTCTACAGTATTATATATAAATCGTCGGTGAAATCAAATATTCAGAGAATACCATTTATTATATTTTTGGTTTGAACTTAACACAGTTTAATACATACTCCATCTATACAATTAAAAATAACAGAGCGATTATTGGAAGAATAACAAAGCGTTATCTGGAAAATGAAATAAACATTTAATTACATGAGCTATATTATATTCTGGACTCGCTGACCCGCCCTGTCTTCGCACCGGTTGATTAATTTTAAACCTTAATATCTCCTTTCCTCTACCTTTCTCCACAATCCCACTCTTTTGCTATTTCTCTACACTTTTTCCCGGTCTCTTTCAATTAATATTCGGTTCTGGTGGTACCATGTAGAATCCCTTATCTAAAATTGCTAATAACTTTTTATTAATGAATCAAACGTACGAGCTCGCTCAGATGGAACAAACATACAACATAACAACAAACGTCAAAACAATCTAGAGATTTTTGCGTTATGAATTTTCATACAGACAGAAAGACAAAAATTCTAAAAACTGTATTTTCAACTATAACTTTAATATACTCCTGAAAAGAGGATTTTAAATTATTTTTTATGTTAGTGCAGATATAAATTCTAATGTTAGTGTTTATGCTGTAGTGTAACTACCTACTAACTATATAGTGTGTAGTGTAGATATAATATTTGTTCTGTGATATAATTTTGTTACTGTACAGAATTACTTTGCATTTATATTCAAAAATTTCTTAAATTATTAACGATTGCAATTAAATCATCAAGTTCTAATGTTTGAGAGGATAACAAAAGGACGTATTATAATACATAACAAATCTACCTAAGTACCTACTAGCTGCTATATATATACGCAAAACAAAATGAAACATTCTACCTAAACTGAGTTGATCCCGCTCCAGGCAATATGAATTATGATGATATTACGATTCAATATCCATAAACTATTCACTACGTTTTAATTGATCTAATGAATTTTAATGACTACGATATTTATACCGTCAATTATTATTATAAACGAGTGGACCCATTCATTTGTTTTGCACATTGTTTGTGACACTTCATTGCACTGAACACTTCGATCACCGACAGTCACTTTTTTCTTGAATCTGCCTTTGAACTTGTAGAATGTTCTAGACTGCTCCGCCTGGTAGGCGAGACTCGTCACCCTCAGAGGTAGTTCGGCCGTGACACACAACAGAGGACCCCCATGCCTTTGTAGAGGGACCCTCTTCGCTTATTCCGCCATAGGCCATTTACATCGTCGCCTTTCAGGGCTATACTGCTCTCTGAAACAAGATAATCGATATTATAAATATTATGGACAATCGATTATAAATCAATGGCAACATGTGATGGCTTTTATATAAGTTACTTCTGTAATGATTTGTAATAGATAAGCAGAAAGTACCTATGTATTTTTACTTTATTATTTGATTGAAATGTATATACATTAGGCAAGCATGTTGCATCTTCGACCGCGTCGTCACTTACCATCAAGTTAGACAATGGTCAAAAGCATGCCTGACAAAGGTAAAAAAAAAATATTCGATGTGGATTATAACGATAGGACACATTGATGTTTCTGAAAACAAATCAGCATATTACTGCTGTCAGTGCCTATGTACGCCGGTTTTTTATGACACTGTTATTTAGGCTTGGTAACTTTAATTATAACCTTAATTATAACCAGTAAACGACTAACACGTCGTCAATAAAAGTACTAACGTCGTAATAACAAGTTGTCAATAAAGACATTGAAATCTGAAGTACTTACCTAGCATTTAAAATTTAGTGGCTTAAGCATAAAACAATATTCGTTTCTCTTACTGTATAGAAATGTTTACAATGTCTATATAGGATGATGTTACGAAGCATCGTAATTAAAAGTATATTTTTAACATTTAACATACGACACCAAAAATCTTACAATAAACTGTTCACAAATCGTACCTACATATACATCAGTTATTACAGAGCGTACAAACACTGGTTTGGGTACGCATCTACCTATATAACTCTTTTTGCTTCATAGAACTTGATCTCTGTCTAACATTTTTGAAGATACGGCGTATAAAGCACGTAAACCCTTTATGCAAATGGAGCGTTATCTTTCACATTTCTTCGTAAACTCTCCTCAAAAGAAGGTTCTGATATATTTGCATATTTGTTGTTTATGTACAATAGAGCTCAGTTGTTTTTGTTGTTTTAGGCTTGAGAACGGAGAATATGTTTATGCTCTTCATAAATTAGGTGAAAATGAGACTCGGTACAAGTAGCGCTACCCTTGTCTTAGTGTAGATACTCAAACTTAAATTTTTTAGAAACGTGTGTATTATGTCGGAGATTCTGAGAGGCACAGATAGATGATTGGCAATTTGTTACATACTTTTGATGTTCGTACCAAAAATGTTTTTTTATGTTAAGGAATGACGTGACGAGCTAGCCGTTCGCCTGATGTTAAACGACACGGCTGCCCATATTAGCTGCAGTGTCACTCGGAACTCTAAAGTATTGAGTTTCGCGTGGCACTGCACTGCGCACGTCATCCAGAGTCTCAATCTAGTAATAAGATTACTAAACTGTGAGATCAGATCATAAAGTCTCACTTGCCCAGTAATTTCACTAGCTACAATGTCCTTCAAACCGGAACACAGCAGTGCTTGGTTGGAGGTATAATCGTATTTCCAAGAACTCGTATGTTAATTATTATCTTTAATAAAATTTAATATCGAAAAAGTTTTGACGTTTAGAAATATTTTGCCTATATACCTACGTCGTATTAGAGTCCACAAACGAAATGCTTTCAAAATATGCTGATATATTTTTTACGATTACGTTGAAAGTGATATATAAGTACTAAAAGTTCAAAGTTTTATTATTATTTATTTTATTTTTATTTGTTTTAATGATTCTATTCAATAAATTTTATTCTGTAAGCAAACTGTAAATAAATATAAAAGTACTAAAAGGTAAGAAAATCAGAAAAATGAGGAGCCTAAAATTATTCTGCAGTATCGTAAATTTTTTGAAGCAGCAACTTGTGAAGAGTTCACGTCTAATCTCGAATATTGACGTTGACAAAATGGCGTGAGTTTGAAATTTGGTATTCCTTTTTTATTTTCTCTTTTAACCAATATTATCAACATTCCTATCTATATTTTTCTGTATCCGATTCAAAAAGCTCTTACCTAAATGATTCAAATTTTCATGTTGCGGCAACAGCTCTTGTATGTCGGTGACTATCCTGTTGATCTCCTGGGTGTCCTTGACGATGCTGCACAGCTCCTCCTGGTTGAAGTCTGGGGTGATCTGCTTGCAGAGCAGGATCTGGCTGATCACGTTGCCGAAGTTTGAAGGACCAGCGCGGTTTTCTATAGTGATACAAATATATAAAACGATCCCTTAGGCAAATTCCGTGCCGCAAAAATATTTTGATTCGGTACCTATACAAGCTAGAAAGTTAAAGGCATATAAGTTCTATATTGTCTGAGACAGTTACGTCATTATGACCCAACAGTAAGATAAGTTTTAATAAATTTGAAACTGATTTTACTGTTGGGACATAATTATAATATACGGCAGAATGAAAATTCTCCATGCGGTTTTGAAAGTTCAAGACGACCCTAGTTTTTATGTAGAAACTCACCGTTATTTGTATTTTGGATGCCAAATGATCTGGCAACTTTCCATTGAAAAAATATGCTCCGTAGAAAAATGAAGCCGCAAAGTAAGCAAAATGTCGATTCGTTGCATCTGTCCCATAAAATGAAAAGAACAGACGCGCATCCATAGCCACAGAGTACTATTATACTACGTACCATAGCCAAATCTTGCGAGCTAGCTTTTGTCTGCATTTTACGTTATATCGGACTAGGTCAGTTTTTGTCTATTTGGGATAATATGCAGTTTGATAAAATTTAATATTATATTAAATTAGCTTTAGCGTTTAGCTATTTACATAAACGAAAGTAATTTTTGTAAGGTTATATTATTACTTTTTTTAAGCCATCCTACAACGATAACGCTTACCAATTTGTAAAGCTAAATATATTTGCATATGAAACTACTACACGAGTAGGTACCATTGTTTATTGTATTAATTTGCGGAATACCAAGTATAAAATTAAATAAAACTGACGGGTTTACTGTTAATTTTAAATTAAATTACAAGCATAATAATCGTTTATATTACCATAATATGAAGTCATGTCCATTGGCACGAGTTGGACCAGTCTGTGACACTTGGCAAGTTCTCGAAGTAGGAGTTGAGTCATGAAGAACAGTAGCACAAGCTGCGGCTGCTCTGTGCAAGACTCACTCGATGACCTGCATAAAAAGTAAGTAGTCTAATAATTCTAAATTACGATAATCCTATACTTCGTATCCTATCCTTTTGTTTACACCACCGATCTCTATCTCTCCAATAATTCTTTCCATCCAAAGGTTAACTGGAAGAGATCGCTTTTAACTATAAGTCCGCCCATTGTACTATTGATTTAAGTTTCATCATCTGCAACTTTTTTGTGTACAATAATGAATTTTTGTATTGGATTGTATTGTATCTTGCCTTATATTTTTATAAATATACATTTTGGTATATACATTAATAATGCTGATATTATATTATATTTGATGCAATTTTTAAATAATTTAGTGTAATCGAAGCTCCGAATAGGAGTTTTCTTTCCGTCTTTGTGATGCCGTGATTTTTTTTTTACTTTATAGACAAATATTTTTTAATTTAAAAACGTGCTTAAATTGGCCATTTGAAATAAATCACTTGAGTTTGAGTTTGAATGGATTCAATAAAACTTTGTATGTTTAGTAGACGACAAATGAACCCACATTTAATTTGTATAAAGGATTATGATAATACCTACATTGGCGACATGGTATACAGAATAAATAATAGTAGGGACAAGTACTGATTTTGTATATCATCAGCCAATTTTGAAGATTCCGTTATTAATTAGAAAATATTCTTTGAAATTTGGAAAAAGTTATTGTATATATTTCTATTAGTTTTCTTCTAGAGATTTAATTAAACTAAATTTTTAGGTTTTTTATAGACGAGCTATATCGTTGATCACATTTTCGCTTAATATCAGGATGAATAAAATCAAACGCAAGACTAATTAAAATTCAAAATAGATGTACCTACTACTTTTTATTTATTATTATTAACGCAATCTTACAGATTACGCGCTATCTAAAAATGAATCTATTGATTACAGTAATGTAAATAGGTGGTACTGAATATTAATTTAGAAGTACTACTTTGATCATATCTATTTATTTTGGGAACCTTAAAGAATAACCAGGAATTATTTTCCATATGCAATCAAATTTCGTTGACTATTTACCAGAGAGACGAAGAATGAGAGACCTTATAAATTGGGTTCTCAAATATTGGTTCAGCAATATATTTATAGTTCAATTTCGATATTTGGCTGTCTATACATATGTAAATGCGACAAAAGGGTAACCTTGTCGCAGATTGGATTGTAGTCGAACCCGTTCCTGTCAGCCATATCCTAGAAAGGGCGGCAGCGCACAATTCGAGGAACCAACGGAACAATTAAGTAAACATTATTACATTTTTTTTTTTTGTATGTTAAAGAGAGCAAACAAGCATACGGTCCACCTGATGGGAAGTGGTCACCGTAGCCTATGGACATCTGTAACACCGGAGGAGGCGCCACCAATGCATTGCTTACCCTGAAGGACTCTTTTAACCCTCCTTTTAAAGAACTCCATGTTGTAACTCGTTGGAAAGACCGCGGGCGGGGGGAGCTCATTCCACATTTTGCAGGTGTACGGCAAGAAAGAGCGCATGAAACGAGTCATATGCGACTTCCATGACTCAATAATATGTGGATAAGCTTTTTTGCGGTGGCGAGAGGTGCGATGGAAGAAACGCGATGCCGGTATCAGGTTAAATAGCTCTTCAGAACACTCCCCATTGTAAACATTATACTAAAGTTTAATTACTTATTTGTGTTGTACCGTGACATGTATATTTGTAACGGAAATCTGAACCGGATATCTCGTAACATTCGACTTTTGTACTGTTTTTTGATCCAGTCAATTTAGTAACTGCTTTTTTGAGTGATCTTTAAGAATATCCGAGGATAAGAAGAGTATCTAAATTATTAAAAGTTAGCTAAGTAGATTATAAATAAGTAGATAATTAAGCTAATATCTAATTTAGGAATGTATCCATTAGCAGTTCACGATGGTTGCCTCTTATAAATTCGTCCTTGAGAATAAATCCCAACTCACGACAACAAGTAACTGATGTTTGTTTCAAACATTTTGTATAAAAGCGAAACCGTGTTACAGCTTTTAAATACTTCCTTAAAATTATCCAGTTTATCGTTATTGATCACGAAACTCGGCGCGGGTCAGCATGAAATTCACAGTTTATCTTACCGGCTTAAACTATTATAAATCAGGATTATGTTTATATAAATAAATTACAAACAGATTTACTGTTTATTACCAACATAAATTTTAAATGATATTGTCATTAAAATAAGCTATAATAGCGTTTAACGTATTTAATAAATGACCAGTGAGTTTTTTACTAACAAAGTTATATAAATGTACGATTCTGGACATAATATTTGTTATATCATTTTTTTACTTGCAGATACTGTTTTACGTTTTGCTAAAATTCATGTAGAATTAGCGCGGATGACTCATAATAATTTGAAAAGTTCAAGCCAATGAAAACAGAGAAATGGTTGTTTTGAAAACCAATAGTAGGTAAAACTCTTCAAACAATATAAAGTTATGTGAAGGTATTACCGTTACGTCAGACGACTTAAAAACATACGTTATCTTTTGTTTTGGTTGTGGCTGAAATTAGTTTCAGATTTTACAACCGAATATAAGATAAGAATACCTTATCTGAGTTATCCCTATTTATGATAAAATCTGTTTTTTTTAAATATATTACATGTTACTCTAAAACGAATGCGGTTATTATCTAAACTTTATATTAAAAAAAGTATCCCACCAATCTTAGTACCTAATACCTGTCCTGTTCGCAGATTTATTACATAGTATCAAATTTCTGCCCGTTTTACCACTGATGGCTGTGGTAGAACGGACAGAAAGTTTTTGCTACTAATTAGTTCTATTCAGAATCGACTCTAGAACGGCTGCTGAACATTTTCAAGAGCAAGTAATTGGCTCCCAGTTACTTAATTCGGGTTCGTGTAAAAAGCTTACGCCGCAACTTTATAACATTTTGCTTGGGAGCGGCAATTACAGTAAATATTTAAACCAATATCATAATATTAATCCTTTGCAATATTATGGCTCTAAAATGGAATGTTTTATTCTTTTTATACATATTTGAAGAGAATTAATTTGAATGTGCTGTATCAGTCGTACCCACGTCAAGCGACGTGTCAGGAGTCGGGAGGCTTAACCAGGTAGGTATGTTAACAATGTTTGTTTATCTTTAGTGGAGGTTACTCTCTTGAGGGACTATGGACTGCCAATTTTATCCCCATAATGTAGTTGAAAATAGGGATATTTATCCTCTGGACAAACAGCTTACAGTAAACATGCCACTTTTGTTTATGTTATTTAATTATTAAACTCTCAATAAAATAATAATAATAAGTATTTTATTAGGAACCAAAAACATGGCTATAGTATTTGAAGGATGGTCAATGTGAGAAATTATCAAGCTTTGTCAATTGCAGTGATCAAATATTTATGAAATATTAAATAATAATAATAATAACGTCCAACGATACATAGATCGTGGACCCTAACTAGAATTCCCTGTGTTTAGGGACCCAGGAACTACGAGGGCCATAGTTTCACAACACTCAGACTCAGAAGCAGTATTTGCGCTTTTTTTGTGCACAAATACTTTTCCTGCCGCGTGAATCCGGTGTTTCCATCCACATACAACTTGGGTGTCTTTAAGTCAATAGGTAAATAGTAATAAATAAATAGGTTATTTCTGGGTAAGCGTGCTCCACCTTCGACCTCATCGTCTCTTACCATCAGGTGAGATGGAGTCACACACACATTGACAGTAAAAAAAAATCAAAAAAAAAGAATCGAACCCGCCGCCTCCGGGCTATTAGCCGAGCTGCTCAACCACTACACCACAGAGGCAGCATTAAATAAAAAACTGTATGCCCCATTAACATTAGAAAGAGAAAAATTGAACCTAGATAAAAGATCGGACAGTCTGTAAACTGTAACTTTGGCATACAATTTCAAACTAAGACGGTAATAATAAGGTAGTTAGGTACAGCACGCACCAAATAATTAAATTCGAATACAGAATGGAAATATTTAAGGAATATTTATTTAGTAATTTACAACATAATATTATTTAATAAACATAAAACAATAAAAAGGGAACTTAATCAAACAAACCACTACCAGTAGGCAACGTGCCCATTATGCTGGCAGCATTGCCATGTTGAATGGCAATGCTCAATCTAAGGAATAAATATTGTTTTATTCTCTAACTATTTTTCAGTTCCTGTTTGTTCTCGCGACCTTTGTGAATTCTAACCTTTCACAATACTGGTATAAATGTATTTTAATTCCGAATTTACATGGCTTATTTAAGTTGTATGTCTTGTGTTTGTAATATAATATGGGTTGGACATCCCACACAACGCCATCTAGCCCCAAACTAAGCAAAGCTTGTATTATGGGAACCAGACAACTGATACAATACTTAAATACTTTTTTGATTGTAAATACATACATATAATACAATATAACACCCAGACACAGAACAAACACCTATGTTCATCACACAAATGTTTGTCCTGGTGGGAATCGAACCCACAACCCACAGTTCAGAAGGCAGGGTTACTACCAACTGAGCTATCGGGCCAGTCAGTCAATCAGTGTTTGTAATATGTATGGTTTAATTATTTATATTATGTATGTATATGGAATTGGTTCCACCCTCTGGGTTTAGGCTGAAAACCAGCGCTGGATGTCTTTAACGACCAGCAATATTCTGAGCCGACGCCCATTCGATACTTGTTTTTGTTTGTTCTTTATAAGTTATTCGTTTATATTATGAATATTCATATAGCCTGTTTTGTACTTTAATTTAAGTCAAGTATTAAATATATGTCTTTCTATTCTATTTTTAAATATTAATTACTTAGAACGGGAGTACATTTAGACACATTTTAAGTAGATGCGTTATATGGGTGTACCGACTAAGATATTTATAGTTAAAATTGCACTTCTGAATAATTCATATTCACAACGTCATTCAGTTTTAGTTATTTGGCGCACGCTATACCTAATATTAGTGCGCAATTTTAGGTGTAGTTAACAATAACAGTAAAGATATTAGCATCGCAGCTTTCTGTATATAGGCTGTAAGTTATATTTTACATTGAGAGCAATTTGTCTAGTTGTGAGCAGCATTAATTCTATCCCTCGACCGATTTGGCCCCTCGAGGGACTCCATTGGGCTCTAAACTTGCCATTGTAGGAAGCCGCAATATTGTACCATGCTCTGTCTTATTCAATATTTACGGTCCAGGATTAGGAGGTTAAGTAGCCATTCAATATTGATTTACATAGGCAATACTGTCTGAGATAAATTGGTTCAGAAAATCAAATTGAGCTCCTTTGTAAACGATACTTAAGATTGGTTTTGCATGCAGAAGCCTCTACTATAAATAAACGATCACATTTTATTATAATCTTAGGGATGCAACTATAATAATAATAATAATATGTGTGGACATCTCACACAACGCCATCTAGCCTCAAACTAAGCAAAGCTTGTATTATGGGAACCAGATAACTGATACAATAGTTAAATACTTTTTGTTTGTAAATACATACATATAATACCATATAACACCCAGACACAGAACAAACACTTATATGTTCATCACACAAATGTTTGTCCTGGGTGGGAATCGAACCCACAACCCACAGTTCAGGAGGCAGGGTTACTACCAACTGAGCTATTGGGCCAGTCAATATAAATATACTACGTATTGAAATTGTCAAATACATACAAATTACTGTTTCTATTGGTTGCAATTAAGTTCTATGATCGCCTAGCTGATAAAATGATCGAAATACTTTATGAACCAATTTTGTCATAGTCACGTTAATATATTAGGGTGTCGACGAAGGGTCGAGCTCTACACGGAATATGTTTTATGTAAACCTGCCAGGTGAATTTATAAAACCGTACAACTTTATTGATTATAAAACACTTTTAGTTATCCTTGCACGAAAAGCTTTACAATGAAACCTATAAATTAGTCTATCTATACATATAATATTAAAAGTCCTGATTGACTGACTGAATGACTTATATATCAACGCACAGTCTAAGCCGCTGGTTCTAGAGACTTAGTTACTTTGGAGGTTGTGTTCTTTGTAAAGTGTAGGTGGATACCTAAGAAAGGGTTTTTCGAAATTTCACTACTAAGGGGGTGAAATGGGTGGTTGAATTATTTTCCTATAGGTCACGCGGGCGAAGTCGCGGACAGAAGCTAGTAATTTATAGTAAGTGATATCTATTTGTAAATGAAATGTCACAGATATATTTGATGGTGTATTCCATAAATTCCCATAAATTATTTGAACTCGTGGCATTAATATATTTGAAACTCCACACGAGATTCGAAACAATCACGCCATGTTGAATAATTAGGCTAGGTACATGGCTCGATGTCTAATTTATTGATGTCAGATGTGGAAACATGATAATTGACATACCTCAAAATACTGGTGTTAACCTCATTTAGTCGGTATAAATTATTTATATAATATATTTGCTTATTACTTCGGTAGGTTTTGTTATAGGTGTCTTTGCAGCTGTCTGCTTTTTTACGTTATAATATTCTTACTTTTTGGAATTAGGCAAGACCAGCTGGCTGGTCTGCTTGGTCGCCTCCACGCAGGCCCTCCTCAGTCTTCGAACCCTCTCCCTGAGCTCGGGACAGTCATGAGGCTGCCCGATGTGGATAAGTAGGTCTCGGAACAGCGCCAACTGGACGTTAATCTCCGTTAGCAGCTGCGAAGGGAGATAAGTTGGTTAAATATGTGTAACATAATGTGTATAACTAAATAAATACAAGAATATGTGAAAATGAATGTATTTAAATCTTCTCTGACATTTTAGTTCGTAACATAACTTTGCCTTAAAATACTTTTACTTTTATACAGCAAAATCTAGGACTAACTGGCTTTGCATGGGCTAATTAATTTTACCCCCCTCGCACCTCTCTACAACCTCTCTCTATTAACCCTTTTGCTTCTGCTTGTCTCTTCCATCTATCCTCTCCTTTCGACCTTATTTCTTCCTTTTTTATTTAATAATATTTTTTATCAACCTTTAATTTAAAAATGCCTTTTTGGATAAAAGATGATAAGAACTTAGAACAGCAGCAAACTGCAACAAGATCCATCCAGTAGTTATTGCGTGATGTGTTTTCATACAGACAGATAAAAATTCTAACTATTTTGGACTCGTTAATAGTGGCAGGTCCCCACAGAAAAGGTTTACATTAATTATCTGCTGTGTACATATTTCACCATGGTAACAGTTTTATCATAAGCATAAATATATGTATATAGATAAATAGTATACTTCAAGACAAACTTATTATTAATAGCACACATGATATATATAATAACGTATATATAATAATGATACACAAACATAACTTTAGATTATTCGAGCTGACAGTTGATATGCATACCCTTAAACTAAGTGATCTTCGCATTACATAAGAGAGCGCGTCAAAGAGATACCTAAGTATCAAATTACCAAAGCAAATCAAATTGTATTGCATCCATAGCTCGGTTGTCTAATTTAACATCAAGAAGATATATAAAGCTCTCACTAGAAGAACCATATGCATATATATAAATACTTCGATGGTAATATGTTTTGACTGTAATGTATTAGAGTTACAATTGAATTACGTTATGTAATAAACCCTTTTTACACTCAAATGTCATATTTTGAATATATTCGATATATTTTAGTTTGAATACTATCGTGAGTATGACACATTTTGTAAGATGAATAACGGCTAAACTCACGTTAATCAAAAGTCAAAATTACTCCAACCAGGTTTCGGACATATTCGATGTCGTTCTTCTGGGAGCCAGTTACTAACGCAAGCCGCGGCGGCTTTCGCGAGCATCAGCACGTAACCTGGTCGGAGTAATTACGACTTTTAACTGAAGTGAGTTTATATTTTATTCATTCATCTTACAAAATATTTGATATAGTTTGATTTGTTTTTTTTTTCCTTTTCCTAGAATAGCTTTAAGATAGGCAATATAATTGTATTGTAATGTAGCTATAGAAATTCGACTAATAAGCAATTTTAATTTATCTTAAATTTTGAAAACCTAATTTGCAAGACTGTGTCCATTAATATCATTAATATTAATATTATTGTCTCTATTAAGGCGAAGAAACTTTGTTCATTGTTCTTTCCATGGAGCACAGGTTATACTGCACTAATATCTATTCCGTTTCACTGTAAATCTACACTAACTCAAATGTTTGTCTTCTAACTATATACGTGATCGAGGAGTTGAGTTGCCTCGACGTTCAGATGATGAAGTCTATGTTGGTGACATTTTGCATACTTTTAAACAACTTTGTCAACAAACTTGATATTGGTCCCGATGGAGATCGTCATTGAGTATGTACCAAGGTGTGTTAACTATTTCCCATAGTACCTCATTCTGGAAGCGTTGGATCGTGAGTGTGTTGCTCTACTTGGTAAAGCCCCAGAGCTGTATGCCATAAGTCCACATGGGCATTAGGACTTGTTTGTATAATAATAATGTCAAAGTCAAAGTAGAAACAATATATTTCCAATGATTCTGTCACATTTGATATGTGTGATGATGATATGTGTTCTAGAAACAGGTTTTAGCGAGCTGTATTAGTGTACCTACTGATTATTTTATAAACACTATCCGTGTTACCTCAAATACATAAACAATTAGACAGACGTCAAAAGTGTGCTTAACAATACAAAACAGTAGTTTAAGACTTGTTTACGGCTTGTTTAAATCTTTTGTGGTTAAGCTGTGCATTATTTATTTTCAAAGGCCTATGTATTTTTTCTTATTTCAACAAATATAAATCACAAGCCGCAGGAATCGGCCTCTGGCGGAGACACAAAGAAAACACGTTCGTTCAATCAGCGAGCGCACGGGTGAGTGATTACGGCCTTAGTTATCAATTTCACTTGTACGGACCCCGATATTGGAATTAAAAGAGTGACTGAGCTTCGTTCAAAGGGTGGCATTAATTAAACAGTATACCTGGGAGGAGCTGTAGTAGTAATTTTGATGTATAATGCTGTTTATATTGAGGAAACTCAGGTTATGCCTATTATTTTTGGTAAATTCGTTTCTTATTTTTTTTTAAATTTTATTTACTTATCATAACATCATCATATTTTAAAAAAATGTCGTTAATTAGAGACAACTATATGCAATTTTGGTCATTTCATTTAATTTTGGGTAAAATATTGTATAGTATATGTATACATATATAGTATATGGGACGCCCATGGGCATACTTCCAGTCAAAACATATGGCATATAACATATTTTTAGATGATTTTTTAGACTTTATATTAATGTTTGATTATTTTATGTTTTATCATGCATGCGTTCGACATTACATGTAATGAATTTAATAATAAGTGTAATTGGCATTGCCGTTCTTATTATAATAAATAAATAAATAAATGGCCAGTTTATATTTTTTTTATGTTGTAATTAACTGTAAACTTTTAATATATTTGATTTTATTTGCCATAAAACTTTCATAGGCACAATCAAGATATATATACCGCGAAAAAGCCAAGAACCAAACGTTAGGGTGGCCATATCGACCTAAGTACCTCAGTCACGAAATGTAAAGTAAGCTGAAGCCCAGAAAGAAGACTAAATAGTATCTGTAGATGCCTTGATCTAAATATATATAACTCAAAGGTGACTGACTGATTGATTTACTGACACAGTGATCTATCAACGCACAGCCCAAACCACTGGGCGGATTAGGCTGAAATTTGGCATGCAGGTAGATGTTATGACGTAGGCATCCGCAAAGAAAGGATTTTTCAAAATTGAATTACTTTCCCATAGGCCACGCCGCGGGCAAAGCTGCGGGCAAAAGCTCGTTCAGTATATAATTCAAAGCAGTTTTGTTACTGTATGCATAAATACTTAGACAACACAATCCACCAAAGGAATGTTGGGTCCGCAATGAAACTGTATCGGGTGACTGGTAATAAATACATTCCTGTACGACACATTGAACACAGATTATACTGTATATTTGTGACGGCTGCTATTATAATCTCCAATTGCTAATTGTGGGGGAAGGTTAAAACCAAGTGGGGGTAATGAATTATTTTACAAACACTTGAGTGTAAGTATCTGAGTTATAATTGCTGTGCAGCACATAAAAATAAATCAAGGTTTTAGTATTTTTGGAGACAAAAGTTTATAGATTCTTGCGATGATCTTTTTAAATTTCTATCTTTAGTTGTGTGATTTGACCTGTAAAAATTATATTTTATTTATTATACTCAGTCATGTGATATCTGGTACTCATATTCAATCTATGTACCTATGTTTTCTATGTAGCACCATAAAAATAAACGATCAGGCAATTTATCTCGTATAATTCAAGCTAGTTCAATGCTGTTTCCGACAGAAAATACGGTGTTTGATAAACAACTCCGATTCCTGAAAGAAATCCACCACATTTACGGGCGAAATATGACCAATGTTCCAGTGATATACACCTCCTTGCATTTTATGTGCCTATAAAAATATGAGCTAGCTCGACTTCTTAGCTTTTTTACGAATCATTTTGTTTTGACGGTTTCCGAAAGCCGTATCTCCAGAGTTTCGTTGTGAAATGTTTTTCTGCTTTTATATACTCTAAAAAATACAAATGTATAATGGGAGTTTACTTAGCTGCTGGAGACTGGAAGTTTGTCAAGTTGAGACAGCAAAGTGACCTCCTCTGGGCGTTGTGGTGTACCTAAATTGAGTTATGTTTAAATATAAAAATGAAGGAGGTTTGGCGGGAAAGCGAAAAAGATTGCGTCACCGCATTGTAATATTTTCCAAAACTTGTGTTATTTTCAGTGTTAGTGCATAAAATTGGTGGCATTTTATTTGTTAAGTGCTGGATTACAGGCGTGAGTGTGGGAAAATGGTATAATGATGGTGAAACGTTTCTTTTCGTGTTGTTTCCAAAATTCCATAAAAGCTTCAAGTAAAGATGCCACCACTTTACTAGGAGTATGACTTTGACTAGACTGACTTGACTATGACTTGACTTGATGACTTCGACTGTGACTTGATACATATTTGCGTGAAATATCGATAACTTGATAAATTATCAATTACTTTACACTGGCTAAAAACACAAAAGCGTGGAGCCAAAACTTAAAAAAAATTTAGCTGTTTTGATGCTGGTACATTTTAGCTCGGCGAATTATTTTCATTTTACTTAGTGCATTTTTTACTCTCTTGTGATTTTTTTCGTATAGTATGTGCCAAATTATGTAACAAGACTTTACCAACCAGCCCGCACGAATAATGTTAGTGTTAGTGTGTAAGTAATGAGCTTACCGGAAATTATTATTGTTTCGACTGGCCCGATAGCTCAGTCGGCAGTAGCTTTCTTAACTGTCAGTTGCCATCAATCAAGGATCAATTCCCACCCAGGACAAATATTTTTGTGATGAACATAAGTGTTTGTTCTGTGTCTGGTTGTTATGTTGTATTCTATGTATGTATTTTCAAATAAAATATATTAGTATTCTATCAGTTATCTGGTTCCCATAGTACAAGCTTTACCGTGATTTCACAGGGCACACAACGCCATCTAGTCCCACAGTGTGGACATTTGTCCATAAATATTTGATTCTTATTTATTTTACTAACCAGTTGTTTAGTATTAATAATAGAGAAGTCCGTACTTTTCCACTCCTCTAAAAATTATATTTTGTTTTATTGTCACATTGAAGTGCTTTTTTCTTTACTTACAATCAAATAGTTACATTTATTTGAGCAAGAGTACATGAATATGTTATTTTCTGCAAGAGTACATGAATATGTTATTCATGTACTCTTGCAGAAAATAACGCTTTTATAATAATAATATAAGTAGAATACTTACTTAAATTATATAAAAAAGAAAACGTCAAAAGGCTTAAAAATTCAGATACTTGGAATTGCAAGAAAGACTTCATAATAAAACTACTTCTACATTCATGTTTTTTATAGCAGTATTTTTATAGCGTTCGTGATTAAATTTTTACATTTGAAAATTAATCTTTTTATATACACACTTTCATTTAATTTTTAATTAATTTTTTGTAAAAGTATACCTTTATATACCAAAAAATACTAAGTTCCCGTAGATATTAGGTATTTTTGGGTGAATCCAGTTGCACCTCTAGTCTCTAATAAAGCGAAAAAAGTGAGACTAGCTACACAATAAAGATCGCGTGATAGCAATCTATCGTACTACTCATTTGCGGCGAGTATTTGTAGGCCACGTTTATTGCCTCGATATAGCTCGCGGCAATAAATAAATAAAGCTCATATATTCTGAGTTGTTATTTCACCCTCCAACTAAAATAATAATAATGCTCAGGTTGTATCTGTGTATAAAGCAGATATGCACGCTCCTAATGCGTGTATAAACTGTATGTATTTCTGACTCCGTATTCCTATTTTTGCGTTAGTTTATATTTTGAGTGGGCCGTCTATATGATACGTTTTTGCGTGATATCAACGGCAGTATAATTATACATTTATATTCTTCGTCATTGCCATATTTTGTATGAATATAGCATGGACTAAAAGTCTAAAAAGTCGGAGTGTTAAAGATCTTTGGTAATAATTACAGACGCAATACCTCCTCAAAAAGACACAAAAAATAACTTCCAATAGCTGATAACAGATCCTTTCAAAATAAATCAAATGATAATTGGTTATTGATATTGGTTGGATAACCCTGGTATGGTCTCTCTTGGCACTGCACCAACGTCTTTTCAAGCTGTGGTCAGAATTTGCACTCACTCTTACAACGGTGTAGGAAAAACGTCGTGACAAAACTGGCATGTTTAAGAATCACAAAGTGCGAGAGCGTCCACCAACCCGCATTTGACAAGTGTTGTAGATTATGGTCTGTTCTTGTGAGATAAGGCCCGTGTACCAGCAAAGCGAACATATTGGGCTGATGAAGATCAGCCCAGTATGTTCGCTTATTATTAGTGTAGCTATTAGGTATTATTATTACACAAATAATATAATATCGGTGTTACTACCATTCCTACTGATAGCCCTTGCGGACCAAGAAAACAAACCGTACGTTCAAATCACTTGTATATTCACATCTTTATATTAAATACTCTTTATCACCACAGACCAAGGAGAGGACACTTGTTTATCACTTGGTGGTTAGGTTAACACTGACTAATTTTATACATAGTGTAGACTTATCGACTTCTAGAGTGAAGCAGTACTCCCTCCACTGGCGCCATCTGTCGACCGCCATTATTACTTGGTTTACGTACTGCTTCAATCCAGAAGTTTTAAAATTCAAATTTCGTTTTAATTTAATATTTAAAACTCGCAAAAAAACTCATTATTCGTTTAAATATAATTTATCACATGATTTAAATACACGGGACATAAATGGATACATACGAGTATACAAGTCACCATATTAAAATCGTCGTACACAGTCATTTGATGTACTATTTAAAAGACGGTCTTACACTACAATATCTGGAGTTCACTTCAGTATCGTATTTTTTGGATTTTTTAGTAAACAAAAAAGAAATATATGACGTGAAATTATTTTCATAAAACCTTCACATATTCCACAGAAAAAGTCAAAAAACTTCACATATTCCACAGAAAAAGGCAAAAAAGAATTGTCCTCATAAATATTAATCTCATACTTAGTCAGTAAACCGGTAGAAAGCGTACAAATTGAGTGAGCTCACGAGGCTTTGCGTTCTGTCCGGCCGACGAAGATATATGACCTCCTTACTGAAACATGAGAATATGCCCGCGCTACACTTTATTGCTTTTATTGTGCTAATCTTGGAGAAAGAGGTGCATTATTTATTTTTCTATAGTTATGATGAAATCTGGTCACTTCGAAGTTGAGATTGCTTAGCTTTACCGATAGTTAGAGATACGCGAGAAATACTTTAAAGGTTTTGTACTAGGTTATTTTAAAGTGTCATTTCTCCAAGGTCAATATTTTGAATATGTTCAAATGATATAATATGCTCATTTTCTATTTGTAAACAAAACTTAAAGCTTAAATACCTGGGCGTCTACGGGACCCTAAATATTGCCCTAAGCATGGCCAAACATGTTCTTAGCAAGTTATTTTAAAGTCTGTTGAAAATGGATCGCTTCATCATGAAATTTAAAGTTAACTGATAGTAAACATCGGACGCATGTCTGAACTTTAAATTTGGAGTGAAGTGGTGGAGAATGGAGTGGAAGACGTACATAAAACATATCTTCATGTGAGTGACATGAGTGGAATGATCCAATTAAAATTACATCTTGCTCCGCACGGCTTGTAAAAGAGAATTCCGTAGCGGAATAGTAATGGATGGGCAAATGTTGAGTTCAAACTATTTCATGTTTTAAAAACTTGAGGTATGTGTTTGTTCTGCAGATTAATTGACTTTAAACCCTGTAATGTAGTATTTTGTTTTTTTTTTAGCTCTAAAAAGATTTCGGTGAATTGATAGATACAAAAACGGTAACGGTATAAACGAGAGAAATTAGGTCGAACATGAAATATTAGACTATTTTTGTAATAATATTTCATTGGCTTGCGTTTGACCACTGTCTCACCTGATGGTAAGTGACCACGTGGTCTTGGATGTACCATGCTGGCCTAGAAGATGCCTCTGGATTTGAAAATATTGTAATTTTCGTTACTTAATGTTCGTTTCGTTTGTTATTGAATGTTCGCATGATAAATTTGAATGCAAATAGCTGATCAAACATGTGAAATGTGAACCATGTTACGATGGTGTTTTTTTATATATCTGGTTGTCCGATGGTGGATTAGTGGTGAGGCATGGTTATGCAACTCCAATGCGCAATTACCAAAATACACTCGATAGAAGATCGACATTTTGCACATTTTTTTTTCTCATGTCTGAAGTACCTGGAGTACATGATTGATACTCGTCTGATAAGCTCAATAAAGCCCTATCAAAATATGTCAAAATTTATGACTCTTATATTGGTCGGGTTATCAAAGACCGCTAACTTTTTTTAGTTAAGTTAGCGGCTTAAAGTAGGCGGATTTTTTTTTAATTTCCCCCCTCAAAAAAACTACAATACTACAACTGTTAGTCCGTTGCCGTTGTACAAAAGTCACCAATTAATTGGAAATAAAAAAGTAAACCTCTTTTTAAAATGTTAATCAATGACATGACTAGCTAGTTGTTTGTCTGATGTTAAGCAACACGGCTGCCAGTGCCCATATCGGTTACACTGTCACTCGAAACTCTAAAGTATAGAGTTTCGCTAGACACGTGCCTCTGCTTATAACATCGACCGTTTTGATTGATTATTATTGGTCTCTAATCTAAATCTAAAACAAAATTTAATTTTTAGCCCTCCCCCCCTAAATCTATCATCATCAATATTATAAAATAAAGTATACACTGTATAATATAGATGATGGGAGATTTAGGGGTTTAAATCTATAATTTAAAAATGAATAAATTACCCAACTATCTTCTATTTGAATGGTGTGATCATGTTCTCAGAAACACATTTTATACACTAATTTGCTTTACCTCAGTGACGGGCCGTTATGAATATAAAACAATTAAAGTTTGTTATTGAATTTAGCTCAATTGAGTCCCACGCCACCCAATCGAGTAAAATGCAAGCGGGCAAGAATATTTAATAATGACTGGATTTGTGCTTAATCCAACTGCGGTGCTTAGCAAGTTTCCAACGTGCTGGCTCATAACGAAGTTTTTGTTGCCTGTTAGAGCTCAATGTGTATGTACTCCTTAAAAACAGCGAGTTCTAAAATGCAAAATGATTGAAACAGTACAATTTAATTAAATAGAAGTTCTTTATTATTTCAGCTAAATGCTTGAATAAAATGAGTTGGGGTTTTTCTCTACTTGGTATAAATTTCAATTAAAAGTAGTACTTGGTAAAAAAAATAAGAGAAATAATGCGTGGTTCTAAATGAATAATCAAAATTCAACGAAACAGTGTTGGTTTTTGAAAATGTTGCCTTCAATGATTTATTAAAAGATTTTAGTTGCGAGTTAAAACTGCAAATTATAATATAGCTACGTCTAGAACCATCATTAAAAAAAAAAAAATGGGGAGATGTTGAAAGTTTGTTTCATTTAATTTTTATTCATTTCTTCTTAAATAATTTGTCAAAGAGAAATAGTTCAGAGAATGAAGTTATTCCGGCGTTAAATTCTTTCACAGTTGACTGACCTCTTTTATTTTAGCACAAAGCCTTTGGGGTAGAGTTTATTGCATGAAGCCGGAAGTGCGATGCTTTATATACGAAGAGCTTTCTTTTCTACATTTGTTTTAAGTGCAAAGATTTGAGGCAATACTACGTAGTCCTATTACATATTCTGTAGCAATACTTTGTGTATTCGCTTAGTCAAAGTTTGTTGCATTGGTTTCATCCTTTGGAAATTAAGAAGCGACGTATTTTTTTTATGTCTGCATGCAGGTAAATAATCGATGGCATTGGTTTTTTGGGTGCTCGTATACTAAGAATATATGTATTTTATTTTTATACCATTACTAGCTGCGCCCCGCGGTTTCAACCACGTAGTGACAATGTTCTAAATTTCTAAGTTTTATTCTTTCATAAGAACATTCTCCTGACGATAACAAACATAACAAAAAAGAATTAGTGAAAACGTTCCATCTGTTCACGCATGATGGTCATAACCAAAGGAAATAGAGATAATTTTTTATGTATTAAGATATAAAAAACTATTTATCATATATTGTGATTGTTAAGAATAGCGGAATGGATGAATGTAGGTAGTAGTACCTACTTACTTGTGTGTATTAGATTTTTAAAGTATTATTATGCAGCAAACAAGAATATGGCAATCCAAGCGAGCAACCAAGCATATATGCTTGCATATAGGATTAACATATAGGCTACATTTTATCCCGGAAAAGTGAAATGCTCCAGTGGGATGAGCTAATAATTAAAATAGTTTTTATCCACGAGTGAAACCGCGGGGCGCAACTAGTATTAGAATAAAAGTTGCAGTCGGTCGCTGTTGATAGTTCAATAAAATTACTCACCGAATTAGCGGAAGGCTCCGTCTCCCGATGGTAGGTGGAGTGATGTCTGATTGGTCCCGCCATGCCTTCTTCTCAGACTACATGCCTTCATTTCACATTTTTTTAACACCGCATGTCAGTGCGCGAGAAAATCTATTAGAGTCTCACTCACTAACCAATTCAAGTTATCATTGTTACACTTAAAACATAGCACACCTCACTATAAAATAAGGTATCATTCTTAAAAATTCTTAATTATAAGTGAATCTTCGCATGTAAAAGAAGCAAATGTTCCCACTTTTACTTCTTACCGAAAAACGGTTCGCAGACCTATTTCAGTTTGGGCCCAGAGTTTCTACACTATATCTTGGAAATATTATATACCATCGTTTTATGATCGTATTATTTTTTGTAATGTGGGGTTTAAAAATGATTACGATTTATGATATTAATAATATTTATTTTCATGCTGCTTATAATGAGAATAAGACTTAGTCAGTGACAAAACTAAAACATCCTGCGGTATTTAATGAAAATAGTTGAGGCCCCAGCATAGGTTGGGATGGAACAGAGCGAGTTCTCTGTAGAGCGTGTGTCCCCCTGGTAGACTTGCCACAAGGATTTAAGAGGAGAGTAGCGAAAATTCTCTGGACGTATATCTGATTTTGTACTAATCATAACTTTTGTCCGAAAATATTTGCAAAATTACGAAAACTTGAAAAATGTTTTACAGCCGATTGCCAGCATAGACCACTGAATATTATTGAAATCATAACGGCCTATCTTACAGAACAAGACCGGCATTGATGGCGGCAGATTAATGCCACCTGTCGGATATTATCTAGGGATTGGAGGTATTAGAATCGCGAGACACCAGGCTTACAGCCACTCGATGCAGACTGGCAAATCTGATAAGTATTTGTTGAGTAGAAGTAATGTTTCAATGCTGTTATCACTATTACCGTGTAGCTTAAAAGTAAATTATTTTGTGAATTTTGTGATAAAATATCACGTTAAATGCTACTGATAATTGCCAACCTTACTTATACCATTGCACACCACTGTCGTGGTAGAATGTACGAGCTATTAAATTGTCATACCAACTATTTATGTACTACATTCTGCAATAAATGATATTCTATTCTATTCTAACCATATATTTTATTGTATGTATCAAAATTTCGTCGTAATTAATGGATTTTCTTTTGATAAAATAATAGGTAATCGTAAGGATTTGCATTATACAATAGAGTAATAAAAATTAACTAAGCAGGACAAAATGGGTACCGAATGCAGAACTTGCATCAGCGGAAGGTAATGTCAATATCAGCACCAAGTATGACAAATAAATTTGTGTGCACATTTCAAATCTAGCCCCAAACTAAGCAAAGCTTGTATTATAGTAACTAGATAATTGATAAAATACTTGTATAATTTTTGTTTGTAAATATATACACATAAAACAATATAACACCCAGATACAAAACAAACAGAACCTACGGTTCAGAAGGGAGGGATACTACCGATTGAGCTAAAAGGCCAGTCATAATAATAATTTTTAATTTTTATTTATGTATTCATATACTTAACTCTTAACTGCGAAGATTGAGAATTTGAGATCTACTTATTAAAGGAAATAAGACGCTTTTGTGTAGGCGGCTTGTCCTAGATTTGACCGATTGAAATTGTTTATGTGAGATTTACGTTTCATTCAATTTTGAATTTGAGTAAATGAAGGAGTGTTTTAATAATATCCCTGAGAGATTTATGAAGAAACTAATTTTTTACGGTTAGTGAAACGTTTGTGTCATTAACACGTAACACACTAGTGAGGGGAAAAAAGCGAATTAGTAGAACGATATATATATATTGGTCTTTACCTATGAAATTGCCGTTTTGTTTGAAAAAAGTTAAAGTTTTTTTTTTTCGAACTTATTTATTTCTTTTATTCAAAGTAATCACCCCTGCAATCAATGCATCTTTGCCAAAGCTGTGGCAGTTTATGGATGCCCTTCTTGAAAAAATCAGCAGGACGGGAGACAACAAACTCTTCAAAGGCGTTTTGTACTGCCTCTCGGGAATTGAATTTTTTTCCCGTTAAAAAGTTGTCCAAATTTTGGAAAAAGTAATAGTCGGTAGGCGCAAGATCTGGTGAGTATGGCGGATGAGGGAGAGCTTCCAAACCCAGCTCATGCAGCTTAGAGACGGTCTGTTGTGCAGTATGGGGTCGCGCGTTGTCGTGAAGTAGCAGTGGAGATGACCGATTGACCAAAGCTGGTTGCAGACGTGCGAGTTTCGCCATCAATGTGGTCAGTTCTTCAATGTACACATCTGCAGTAATGCTCTCGCCGTTTTGTAAAAAGCTATGATGAATCACACCAGCACTAGACCACCAAACTGTGACCATCACCTTTTTAGGGGTCATTCTTCGTTTTGCACATTGCTTTGGTACCGAACCAGGATCTAACCAACTTGCTGAGCGCTTTCGATTGTCAAAAAGAATCCATTTTTTGTCGCACGTAACAATTCGCTTCAAAATTCCTTCATTTCTGTGCCTGTTAAGCAGCGCAAGGCAAGTCTCGACGCGTACGTTGCGCTGGCGATCGGTAAGTCCGTGGGGCACCCATCTATCAAGCTTTTTTATCTTGCCAATCTGTCGCAAATGGACCAATATTGTTTTGATGCTAACATCAAAAGCTGCTGCCAGCTCAGCTGTAGATTGAGATTCATCAGCTTCCACAATCGCCTTTAATTCATCATTGTTGACCAAAGTTTCCGGACGACCACGAGGTTTATTTTTCAAGTCAAAATTCCCAGAACGGAACCGAGCAAACTAATAACGGGTTGTACGTTCGTTTGTACAGTTATCTCCGTAAACGTCGTTGATGTTACGTGTCGTTTGTGCCGCTTTGGTGCCACGACGGAACTCATATTCCATAATTACACGAAATTTCAAAGTATCCATTATGAGGAAAAATGTTGAAATGTAATGAAAATACAACGCTAATCAATAAACAAAAGACTTATATTGTAAATAGAATGTCATATTTTTAAAACAAAATTAATTTGAATTTAGAATTCATAGCCAATCAAAACTTTTTTTTGTTTGAAAAAGTCTGTACTGCAATACGGCAATTTCATAGGTAAAGACCTATTATATATATTATTAGACACTATTAATTAAAACATTACTATAAATCTACAAAATATTGTCAGATGTGTACAAACTTAAAAAAGTATTGTTATTATATTGGCTAGTAATATTTACAACAAAAATTGCTAAATTGCTCAAATAACGTGTTCAAGTTACAGGTTGGATTTTATAAAAACACAAAATGAGACGAGACAAAGGTTACGCAGATCTCCCATCTCGAATTCAATTTAATAGGATTAGCCACAGTAATTTTGTTTCTCCTTTATGAATACCATTAAATATGAAAAATTGTCGCATTTTAACAATCCCTCGGAGATTAATTGCCAGCAACGTTGTAACAAGAAATAAGGGAACCGCGAGCTGACCTAAAAATGAAATGAATGATAATTGTGATAAATGTACTAAGTTCAAATGTTGGACAGCATATACGCATATTTGGTTCTTTAGATTGGGCTACTAAAACGGGTTTGTCCCGAGTAATGAGTATTAGTATCCTTTTTAGTTTGAACAGTACGATTTGGGTAGAGTTAGTAGTGGGTTAGAAAGGTTAAGGGCGCCAGAAAGGATAGAACTAAAGTTTTAATGGAGTAAAACTCGACGCTTATAGACATGGGATTATGGGATATGGGCTATTATAATCCGAAAATGAAACAAGTTTTGACGTTAACATTGTTTCTCTGTTCGATGAAGTAATCAACTTATATAGCATCTAATGACATATATCTTAATTTACATGATTAGGATTATGATTATGATTATTATAATAGATAATAAAAAGATTAATCTAAACCAGACACAATGTAATGCCACGTGGAAATAAAAATGTCAGTGCACACAAAACGCTTTTCTTGGCGTGCATTATGTCGACGAAGAAAAGGAAGCAGAAAGTATAATATGACACAATATTTCTGATGTATTTTAGTTGCTGTGAGGCGGACATCTTATATTAATGTTAGGAAATATGTTTTTATTCGTATTTTATCTGAGTTTTTACTGTAAATGTAAAAATAAAGATTTATGTTTCATAGCAGTATGGCCTGCTTAGTGTACTAGTAATCAACAGTTTTATTTTAAACAAAAATTTGTATCACGAACGGAATTTGAAATTACACTCCGTATTTCTTTTATTTACATTAAATACAATCACATGTAAGAAAACGGAGCTATTTGAGTGTTGTCATTATGAGTCAAGTAGTCATGTTACGTTGTATGGAATATCGAAAAAATAAAAGAGCAACGATTTGAATTAAAGAATGTTTGGGTGTATGAGAGAGACTGACATAATAAAAGCCGATGGCTGATATGAAGTGTTGAAGAAAAATAAAACCTGAACTCTAAGCCGACCACATCACACGTCACATGAAATGTCTACTCCTGAAAAAGGTCTCCCTCGATAGCAGTCTTTCTGATCGGATATAATTACAACGCAAACCGTGGAGAATGCCCGTTCCCTGGTTCCATTAAAGCTCTCACGGTACCCAAAGAAAAAGATAGTAGGGGTAGATTTATTCTTACACTGGAACCACATGGTAAAGATGGTAATTTTAAGTTAGTACTTAAAATTACAATGTACTAGGTAGTACATTCCATATTATCTGATTGACGATGAAATATAAATACAAATTTATGCAAATAAATTTGTATAAATTATTCTGTATAATAATAATAATAATATGTGTGGACATTTCACACAACGCCATCTAGCCCCAAACTAAGCAAAGCTTGTACTATGGGAACCAGATAACTGATACAATACTTAGATACTTTTTGTTTGTAAATACATACATAGAATACAATATAAACACCCAGACACAGAACAAACACCTATGTTCATCACACAAATGTTTGCCCTGGGTGGGAATCGAACCCACAACCCACAGTTCAGAAGGCAGGGTTACTACCAACTAAGCTATCGGGCCAGTCAATAATAAATAGTAAAAGTGTTTGTATTTGACCGTCAATCAGATAATATAGAATGTATTAGATAGTACTTCTAAAATTTCCTAACAAACATAAAATAAACAAATTTATTTATTTTTCAAGCGTATCTGAGATGGTCAGGACAATGTCCTATTCCAGCTACGCACCACCTAAATGATGAAACTATAAAATACTTTGACCTTGCACTGGCTTTGTACAAGTTGGGAAGTGGCCTCGGACTAAAAAAAATTGTGTATTTTATCGTAAGATGCCAAGAATTATTTCGATACACTGTGATCGGAAATATATATTTAAAAAGTAAAAATAATATAATTTTTATTCACTGTTCAAATAAATATGTTTGAAGTAGACGTGTCAAGAAGCTATAAAACAAAGTTTTTTATTTTAAATCCTATCTCTAAATAACATTTATTTATTAAAAGAAATTGTTAATTTCAGTCACGTTTGTGCAAGTGTAACGAATCTGCTCGACCTTGTTAATAAATCTCAATTATACTGTTACCCCGTAGCAAAATAGACGCACAAACTTAATGGAAATTAAATGGGATCACATCAAGCGATATGGCACGCACTTGCTCGAACAATAACTGAACTGATCCCTGAAAGCTGATATAATAATTCATTCCAGCCCAAACATTTATATTTAAATTACTTTTGCATACTTTAAGGTTTGCCTCTAGATATTTGTGTAATACTAGTAAAATTAAATTTTGTTTAAGTTATAAAATCTATTTTGAGATTTGGTGATATTTTATGTTTTATATATTTAGTTTGTAACACTATCGTAGGTGCGCTCGCGCGTTCTACGCTCGTAGCTCTGTGAAGCTACGATACTACGGAGCTACGGCGCTATGGGCTACGAGCGGCGGGTCGCAGCGGCCGCCAGCGCGCGACTGCCGCAGAGGCCGCTCGACGCGTCAGTCAGCCTCGCCAGCCGAGAGTACGGAGTGCGCCGCACTGTAATCATTCACTCAATACTTCACCTGTGTTTGTTTAAGAATAAAAAAGTGAATGAACGCATCATCGTCAACGACTTCTTCAAGCGTGCAATTATTATATGTAAAGATCTTAGCTCCTACTATGGCTTACAGCGGAACAAGATACTGTCATTTGCAAACAGGCTCAAAGTCACTAATAGAGTTTAGTTTTATAGAATTTAGTTTAACTTCATCGAACTTTTAAATTAATTTATTTTTATATGATAAACTTCATATTCATTAGTAGTAACGGCGTAGAATTGCGTCGTTACAGTGTATTTTTAATATGTGTTAGCTTGCAAAATTGCCATAAATATAAATTCATTCGCCCACAAACCCATTTACCAAGCAACACATTGTTCCCATCGCGTGTGAAAAGTGTGGTTGCGGTCAGCTTGTGAGCGCAGAATACGTGAACGAATAAAAAATGTGCTGCCCAGCAGCTGTGACGTCATTTATCACCATTATATTCCATCGACAGCCAAATCAATTGTGAGCGTGCATCTGTGCATATTATTTTTGGCAACTCCACTGTTGGCTGTCAAAAGACAATCATCAAAAAGCAAATTAAAATATGAGCCTAATAATTTAAAAAAGGAAGTTGCTATCTTTATGTAAGATTAAAATTCTACAAATCTGAATTTCGGTGTTAAATATTCAACAAAAAAAAGATTTCACATACACATTTTCATTACTTTTTACTATATTAATATACTTTACTACATTTTCAGAAAAACAAGAGAAATAATGAACATTCGGACTACTAGATATTTTTGCGTAGCAACTTGGTTTACACTCCCGGTAAAAAAATATTTTCACCAGAGTGTACCTACAATCGAACTCGATTTAACAATAACGCAATCAAGCTCACTCATCAACTCATCACACAAGCCACCTGGCAAACATTTTTTATACATTACGAAAATGTATTTTCGCCACCACTTAACGTTTTGTGTATCATTTCTGTATTTCAAAAAGTAATTTGTGTCCACATACATAGGCAGTCTCGTATTTATTAGTGTTTATCTATGAGCCAATGCGTGTTATGACTTGCGAGCCCTGCAACAAAAATTATGCAATAGGTAACTAAATTCTCCTTAAAAATAATGTCCATGGATAAAACCTCAGGTATAGCTGATGTTAATTCATGATTTTGTTTACCTGTAGGTATATTATTTTTGTAATGAGCAGGTCTCAAATTGTTTTGGCAATAACGTATCAACTTTAGTGGTTGAACCAACAAACGATCAAATATTTGTACGGTAACTCATGGTACCTCGGGGGAAATCTAAAGTTGTCTTGTCGGAGCGAAAATGTAGAACACCAAAAACAACGAACAACTTATGTATAGGTAGGTGTCTATAAAATATGAAAAATGTATGTTTGTATGGCTTTCCCGCTAAAACGGCTGAACTGATTAGGATGAATATTTTTGACCACGTTGCTTATATGTATTATCTAAATCGATATGGGATACTTTTTATGTCGGTGAATTGGGAAGCGGCGTGAGAAAACGGTAAGTTGAAACCATGGAACACACTCTAGTATACGCAGAAACCTTAGGTATCTACAGAACTGCCTAAATAAACAATCGCGTTGATATTTCGCTCGGAAGCGCGCATTTGTCTGAGAGCATTGAATAAAATTTTATGTCAAGTCTTGGATATTTTTTTGGGTCGCTGCTTTCAAGAGGTTGGCGATAAGGAAGTCAGTCGCCTTCACAAGTAGGACGTGGTGTACACAAACAAACTCCTTAATAAAAATTACACTAGATATAAAGTGTATAAAAATTACGTCATTAGATACATTACACCAAACACGAAAACAGCGGCTGGAACACATATTAATGTAAGTTTTAATCTTCTTCTTCTAAATATATATAACTCAAAGGTGACTGACTGATTGACTGACTGACATAGTAAACTATCAACGCACAGCCCAAACCACTGGACGGATCAGGCTGAAATTTAGCATCCAGGTAGATGCTATGACGTGGGAATCCGCTAAGAAAGGATTTTTCGAAATTCCACCCTTAAGAGGGTAAAATGGGTGGTTGAATTATTTTTCCATAGGCCACGCCGCGGGCGAAGCTGCGTGCAGAAGCTCGTCATTTATAAGATAAGAGTTGGATAAAGTTTAACGTGATCTTTGTTGCTAATCATGACCTGGATTTTTCATATATTCAGTAAATTTACATTAGAGAATGGTGAATAAGTTGGTCTTTATATATCATGATTAATAGACGTTCCTAATCGAGCTAATATTATAAATACCCAAGGCTTATGTACCTATATGAGTGTATGGCTTAAGTTATTTGGCATATAGCGCTGAAAAAACTACAATAATTATTATGAAATTTTACCAATACCTGAATACCTGAACCAGCCATTACTTTAGTATTAATTTTTTTATATTAATCTTATAGTGTTCTTAGAAGATGAAAGGTGTGTATACACATACACACACACATGCACACACACACTATTATGTGCTCTTAAGACAAATAATTGTACCTATCAACATACAATTTTGAACCTTTTTTAAAAGCATTCACCTTTCATCTTCTAAGAACACTAAAAAATTAATATACTATATATAAAATACACGTGATATAATATACACGTGTGTGTGAGTAGAAAAATTATATTCAAATTCATTTAAAATCTTTACTGATAATAATCTGAAGGATGTCCTTACTTATCGATAAGATACCAGGATTGTACGAAATATGTGACCTTTTTGCTGGCACTTTTTCAAAATCTTATAGTGACGTTGCACAAGATAATCAAAATAATACCTTAGCAAACGATTTTTTATGTAACATAACACAAAATAGCTTCTGTTTTGGTAACTTGACCATATCTCCTGATTTAATCCTAAATAAACTTATGAGTCTTGATACAAATAAGGGTGCAGGTCCAGATGGTATACCACCAATTTTCATCAAAAGCTGTGCGGATTCCTTGGTATCACCTCTTTGCCACATAATGAACAAATCTTTGAGCTCTGGAATTTTTCCGAATGAATGGAAATTGGCTAAAGTAGTCCCTATATATAAATCCGGTGATAAAACTTTTGTACAAAACTATAGGCCAATCTCCATACTATCGACAATGGCAAAGGTTTTTGAAGCTGTTGTATGTCCATTTGTTCAAAATCATTTTCAGTTGCACATTACCGACCATCAGCATGGTTTTGTAAAAGCTAGATCAACTTATACAAATTTGGTCACCTTCGTCGAAGGACTTGCTGAAGCAATGGATAATCATAAAGAAGTGGATGTCATTTATACAGATTTCAGCAAGGCTTTCGACAAAGTTTCACATTCTATACTTATAAATAAATTGTCAGTTTATGGTTTTACGGGAAATTTCATTAACTGGATGAAGTCGTATTTATCTGGTCGTTTTTATTATGTCGTAGTTCAAGGTTATCAATCTAAACTACACGGAATCAAATCTGGCGTGCCTCAGGGCTCTCATTTGGGACCCACACTTTTTAATATATTTATAAATGATTTGCCTAGTTGTTTCCTTGCGTCCACACCATTTTTATTTGCAGACGACTTGAAAATCTCTCGAGAAGTTGGTTCAGAGTTAGATGTTTCGATGTTGCAACGAGATTTGGATAGACTTTATCGATGGTGTTGTGTAAATGGTATGGACTTGAATTCAGATAAATGTTTCTTTATCAAGTTTTCTCGAAAATATAATGTAGTCAGGTCTGTTTACAATATTGGGGGAACACAAATACATGAAGTTGACACGATCAGAGATTTGGGTGTTATACTTGATAAAAAATTAACTTTCATACCTCATATAGAAAATATTGTAAAGTGTGCATCTAACATGCTGGGATTTATAATACGGAATAGTAAAATCTTTAAAAATAAGCAAACTAAAATTCTTTTATACAATACGTTGGTGCGTAGTGTGTTAGAATACTGTCCTGTTGTCTGGAGACCTCACTACGCTACACACACACTGAGAATTGAACGGGTCCAGAAAAGATTTATGCGTCATTTGTGTTATGTTAGTAAGTTACACAAGCGCAAAATGTCGTATAATGAAAAACTGAATCACTTCAAAATGTCATCTCTAGAAAAACGTAGAAAATTACTGGACCTAATATTTTTGTACAAAGTTTTAAATAACCATATAGATTGTCCCCAGTTGCTTAAAAAATTTAGATTTCGAGTACCCCGCGGAATACCTCGTCGCGTTGTCTCATTGCTTGTCCCACCGAGCCGCGCTACAGTATATGGCAGTAACTCACCGATCCCTAGGCTATGTAGATTATTAAATGAATGTTTTAACAGCAGTACAAAAGATATTTTTACAATTAAATTACACCATTTTCGTGAGTATTTACTCAAGAAAATACCAAATTAAAATCTTCAAAATTATATTTTTCCTTTTAAATTGTTTTTTTTTTCATTTATTAACGTGCTGACTTCTCCTTTCGAGAAGTACAGTAATCTTTATAATTGTTATTACTTATTTTAAATTAAGTATTATTCTTTTAAAGTTTTGTAGCATGCGGTGTTTGCCTGTAATTAATTATACATTTAGTTTTATTATGATCATGTTCGTTACGTTAGTTTTAATGATATAATTGTTGGTAGACCTATGAAATAAAATAAAAAAATAAATCAAAGTTACCCAAATTATTCATAGTTGCATCTTTTAAGACTTGTTGAGATACAGTCTCAAAGGAAATGAAAACTGAAGGAACTGCATCCCAGTTTCAAGCTTTTCATAGCATTTTTCGATACCAATCCCAAGAGTTATACTTCTAGTTGGTTTCATACTATATGATCCCGATTTACATATTTGTGATATCAAAGCTTGTATCTGACAGTCACATGGGAACTTAAATATTCAGTAACCTGTGATGTTTGTACATTTGGGATCTCTATTGTATAGATTGCCAAACATTTACAGCATATAAATTATTAAAAGTTGGAATCAAACATTGAGCTAGAGATGATTTGTCTGCGCCGATTCGAGCAGGGTAAGCAATTTAAAATACGACACTTGGTATAAGTAGACCTAAGTGTTCATTTCATTTGATGAACCAATTTTCAAGATGTTCTCGCAAGATGTACCAATCTCATTTTAAACTAACTATTTGCGAAATTTGTACATTTATTTTAAAACTAAGTACATACGTTACCGTATCTTAGATTTAGCAGGAAACACGATATATAGTAGAAATTCTTTATTTTAGAACCAAGTGTTTTGATCCTACATTTATAATTAGGACAGAAAGGAATGGAATAACTTACCACCGATAAAATCATTCCCGTCTAATATAATAACTATAAGTCATTATGTAAAATTAATTTAAGTATGTGGTATGCAATAAAGAGTTTGTATTGTATTGTATTGTATTATTAAGGCTAGAGTGAACCGGTACCTATCTTCTGGGTAAGCCCCAACGTCGAACGCTTCGTCACTTACTATTATATTAGCTGAGAAAATGAATGGAAGCCTAAAAATGCATTACTACAAATTTTATAGGTGTTAGGACTTTTTCTGCAAAGTTCGTAGGTACATATTATAGGTTCGTAAGTAGGTCCCACCACTTTGCCAGTTATTCTGCCGCCAAACAGTGTGCTGTGCAAGCACAAGTACTGTGCAAGCACTGCTGTTTTCCGATTTGAAGGGCATTGTAGCTAATGAAATTACGGGGCTATTGAAACTTTATGATCTGATCTCACAGTCGAGTTATCTTATTACACTGTGCTGATGTCTCAAGATGATGTGCGCAGTGCAGTGGAAAACTGTATATTTTGGAGTTACAAGTGGTGCTGTTCTGTTATGGGTGGTCATGTCGCTTAACATCACGTTGAAGACTAGCTCATCACATCATTCACTTACATAAAAAAAAAAAAAATAATGTATGTTTTCGTTTAAAATAAACTTGACATGTGTTTTTTGCGCCTTCTTTTACATATAGAAAGATGTTTTAGCACCCGTTTGGTATCTATAAAAATGGCTAGAGCGCTCCGATAGCTACAAAGATATCGCGTAATCTAAAGGTAGCGACAATAGCGCTACCTGGCTCAATAGCACTATATACCTGTTGAAGCGGGGAAAGGGTGTATTTCCGCCGCCTGCCGCCGGCCACACTCTATGGTAAACAATCTCTCTGATGCTATCAATACATCGTTTACATAATCGGATAATTCAATTGGTTTATCAATTTGTATTTTTACATGTCAAAGAGAGTTTACGGTATCTTCTCTTTTATTGAATTTGTATTGAGGACACACATTTATCGTCAAACGTTACTCATATCGTCACGAAGAAATAAGAAAATGTTTTCTCGCACAAAAACATAAACGAGGATGTGCGAACGAAATTGTGGCCTGCCAATATCTAAAATATTTAGAAAGATCTAATACAGTGAATTAATAATTTCGTATTGACAACATAGCTTATTGTTAATTAATTTGACAAAATTAAAGTGTTAGGTACTCAGGAGATACAATTTATTTATTCAACAAAGTGTACTATTTAACAACATATAAACTCTGTTAAAACTCTTAAGCTGTATTATCAGGATAAATTAAGAATAATATTTAGGATTATGAACCCAAAAACTATGTAATAAGATCCAGTTTATGAGTAAGTACGCTGAAAACATTTTTAAACACTTAACTGTTACTAGAATTCACATTTCAATTATATCAATTATCTTAATGTCCATAAAACAGTTGGATGTGTACATAAACAAACGTTGACCTTTTTTCAAAGGTTTCTTTGGATGTAAGCCTATATACCTACACACAACAACACTTTGCCCTCAGGTAAACTACCTTAAAGTCCTTTGTAAACAATAAACATCCCCAGAATAAATATAAATAGCCACAAGCAAACGAAATGGTAACGTTGGCGTTCGTGAGGATAAACTTTAGAACTTTTTGGGTAATACGGTGACGGAAGGATTAAGGGCTGTGTTATTAATAGCATTTCCAGTGACATCCAGGTACGCGTGATCATGAATGAAGGCGAGTGGATGCCTGAATTGAAGGGTTCAGAATAAAAAGGGTTTAACTGTCAAATTGATAGTTTCGAGAAAATTGACTTTAAACTTCAACGGTGTCATTTTAATGTAGAGTGCTTATAAGGTAATAGAAAAGGTTTATGTAAGTTGCAGTTGCTTGAAAATGTTTTAATTCTATTTTAAAATACCAAATATAGTACTAATTCATACAATTACTGTAAAAATATGATATAATAAAATACATATAATAATGTTTTTATGCTAAGCGAACTGTATTCCTATGACAGATATACCGTTTTTAGACTCAAAATCTCGAGATTTAAGGCTCATTTTAGTATTTTGAGAATGTATTATTGTAGATAATTTCACGCTGAATCAAACGATACCCATAAGTCAATTTGTGACAAAAATCAGTTAAACCCTTTTTGTTCTCACCCCTTCAATTGTAGAGGTTATAATAACATCGCTTGTATTCACTCGCCTAGTCCGCTCAGTAAACGTAGGCGCCTTTAGGTATAGCAGACTCCTCTTGGCAGGATCCTTTGAATCCAAGTATGGCTTAACGGCTTGAACAAGGTTGAATAGTAGATGTTGGTAACGTTTGATGGGAACCTGGGCTTTTACTCTAATTCGCTACCTCTAAAGTTTTGTTTCGATGTACGGACCGAACTTTCTAAAGGAAACTCAGTTACAAAGCGTACGATACCTAAATCGTTTTTACGTCGTACCCAAAGTTACGTAATGCGATGAATTAGAGTGAACTCCTTATAGCCGTAAAATAACAGCTGCCTTATTCCTGAATTAATGTTGTAGAACCGTGAAATTTAAATAATGTAATTTGTAATTTGTTTGATGTATAACGAATTCACATTATGTGAGTTTACCTGTGATTATTGAATTAAATCATAGTAGAAGATCGTATTAATACAAACTAACAACAGATTTACGTAAGATATCATGGTCAGAATATTTGTCGTGAAATGAGCATACGTTTTCCAAGTACAAATTAATTATGCAGCACTGCGTGAACAGGGACCTACGTTGGCTATGTTGAGTAAATACCGTAACATATCGCCACTAACACAATGACACATTATGCATTGCATTAGAGTACTAGTATTGATCTTTCTTTTCATGTAGAAAAGTGGTCAGCTTGGTCACCTGTACTGGAAGTTGCTGGCAGTTTGAAACCGCCCCAATGCTTTTGACGAATGTTTTCTTACGATAACAGCCTGATCCAATGGCCTAACGCACATTACGGTACCAAGCCCCCGAAGTACGCTAGCAATCGGTGGTTAGATTACGAACTTTTGTATCGGTCAGTCATTCAAGTTAAAATAAAAGTCAATAATTTGACTTTTATTTTAACTTGAATGACTGACCAAATCAAATAGGCTATTTCAGCACTTTTACAAGTCAAAGTTAGATTACTTAAAATACTGAAATCAATTTATTGGACTGAGCATATAAAATTACAAAGTGCTTAATGTCAAATATTATATAGCAAGCCCATTACAATATGTGAGTTTGAAAAAAGAAGTTCTCTTTCCCACTACTCACACACTAATTCGTTGCTATACAAAACAAGATACTTCCGATCCGAAGCTTTAATCACACCTGTAAAGAAGAAGCAACAAAAAACTTTACAGTGAAGTATGCTAGCACTCAGTTGTAAATAGATTACCACTGTAGTGACCATCGAGAATAAGGTGTATTTTTGTCGATCAAACAATGAATGGCTAGTTGATCTTCGCTATGAGCGCTGTGTTATTTACTGCTATAAGAAAGTACTACATTTCAATAACAACTAAAACAATAGACACTTTGTCACGTTTTCTTCACGTAAGTGCTATACGGTGTTATATCACACGACGAAGTGGATACTGTATTGAACAGACGCTAAAGTTTAGTGTTACAGCATCTAACTGGAGTTCTCCTCTACAGAAACTAGGTATGTGGGTCTTAGAAATGAGTTACCGATATGTAATAACTTACCAATAGACTTCAATAGTAAATGTATAGTTTATGTTATGATTTTGTTACAGGGAAACATAAAATGATCACAAGCATATAATGTTTATGCTTGTGATCATTTTACAGCAGACAATTTTTAGTTACTGTTAACTGTTTTTTTTGTCGTCAATAGATTTCATAAAAAATATTTACTTAAATGTATTATAGGTTAAAATAATCTAACAAAAATGCTTCATAATATATTACCATATATAGATTGCAAGAAAATAAAATAACCGAATTAAACACTAATGTAAGATACTCTTTTCAGACATGAATATTATGGTGGTACCTTAAAAGCCTCAAAACCCTATGTGCCTACTCAATTACGTACAATAAAATTATCGAAGCGACCTCACTGAATTTTGCCGGGGCTTAACTTACTTAATTTGCGGAGTCCTGTCTGTTATCATAACGAAATGTGACACAAAAAATACTCTACAATTACAATTAAAAATTAGTGTGACTTTTGAACCCAAGAGCTTACATTTTCTACGGTTTCTACGGGTTAAGTTTCTCAATAGCAGATCTGTTCTATAAGAAAGCAAACACGTAAAATTGTACAAATCTTTATAACGGATAACTCTGTTATTAACCCTTGATGGTAACACCCTTCTTGGTATTATAATTTGGATTTAATCAACTGGAATTTCCGAACGTTTGTGACGAGCTTTCATACAAAACTTTATACATTTACAAAAATTATTTTATAACACCATAACAAAATATTTAAAGCACCAGAGATGCCAAAACTTCTTTATTACACAACTGTGAATTTTGTCACTGCCATCTTTACGATTAAATTACAAGTAAAACGTGAACAAAATTTCTAGCTATTTGTTGAAATTCTATGTGAAATAAATTCGGTGGACTTGGAAAGTACGGCCGCGGGCTAGTTCGATGTAGAGCAAAGTGCGATCAAGCGTTACGTCCATTTTAAAGGCTTCCGGACTACCTACAACCAACCATTTAGCTGCAGCAGACTAGATATTAGACATATATTTCTAAGAAACAGTGGAATAATTCGATGATTTAAAAAACATGAGGGCAATTAATGTGAATTACGGTAGACAGATTCAAAGTAAATAAAATTTATTGCTTATAGGCTATTTTTAGCACTTATACAAGTCAAGTTTTCTTTATAATATAGCAAGCCTATTACATTATGTGACTTTGAAGAAAAAAGATGTTCACTTTCCCACTCAGATAGAGCAATCCAAATAGTTAGTACATATTTTGCTAAGGAATTATACTCGCTCGGTCACAACCATCAAAGACGCTTAATTCCATCTTTTATTATATGTAAAGGGACAAAAATTATCAATTTATATGTACTTGTATTAAAATTGTTCATAAAATGCGCAAACATACGATGTTGACTACAATACAATGTCATTTACGGAAGTATATTTTTACGATTTAAAAGCATATTTTTACAAAATTTCACTTGAGACTTAAAAGTTCTCTTCTAGAAGTACATATACTTGTGGACATTAGGTAACCTGACATTCTGTACTACGGCAATGCACTTTCAAGATCAAACAACAAATGTTATCGAGACATGTAATATAAACGGAGACGGCTTCCGTGCGCCATCAGTAAAGTAGCTGATTTATCGACGGGCTGATTGTGACGTTATTTGCGTTTCCTCTAGAGTAAAGACAAGACAAGACTCGACTGGAAAAGCAGGGGCACAGATAATATAATACCATCCTAGTACCATAGATGATAAATGTGTACTAATCTAAGAATTACTGCATAATCTTGCATGTAAATGTTGCTCTACACTTGATAGTTTGAATAGTTTTGATGAGCTTAAGCTATAGATAAGCTATAGGCATATCTTTAGCTTATGCCCATGACTGTTTGATTGAGCATTTAAAAAATCGTTCATGAAAGATTTCTCTTTTACTAATTTATCTCTAAATATAATACACGGCTATGATTTTTTACTTTATTATATTCGGAAATATTTGAAATTCTGTGATTAACTTATGGCTTATTAAAGTTTTCACAACTAGAAAAAAACTTTTTTTTCTAATTTGTACAGTTGACATACTGAAATGAAAAGAACAAAAAATATCTATAATGGAGAATTATGTTAAGTAGCAGTCAGATGGAAAAAGGTCACCGTAGCATATGAGTGTCTGTAATATTAATGCGTTGCTTACTCTGTGAAAGTACTCATATAATAGGTCTTTACCTATGAAATTGCCGTATTGCAGTACAGACTTTTTCAAACAAAAAAAAGTTTTGATTGGCTATGAATTCTAAATTCAAATTAATTTTGTTTTAAAAATATGACATTCTATTTACAATATAAGTCTTTTGTTTATTGATTAGCGTTGTATTTTCATTACATTTCAACATTTTTCCTCATAATGGATACTTTCAAATTTCGTGTAATTATGGAATATGAGTTCCGTCGTGGCACCAACGCGGCACAAACGACACGTAACATCAATGACGTTTACGGAGAGAACTGTATAAACGAACGTACAACCCGTTATTGGTTTGCTCGGTTCCGTTCTGGGAATTTTGACTTGAAAAATGAACCTCGTGGTCGTCCGGAAACTTTGGTCAACAATGATGAATTAAAGGCGATTGTGGAAGCTGATGCATCTCAATCTACAGCTGAGCTGGCAGCAGCTTTTGATGTTAGCATCAAAACAATATTGGTCCATTTGCGACAGATTGGCAAGGTAAAAAAGCTTGATAGATGGGTGCCCCACGAACTTAACGATCGCCAGCGCAACGTACGCGTCGAGACTTGCTTTGCGCTGCTTAACAGGCACAGAAATGAAGGAATTTTGAACCGATTTGTTACGTGCGACGAAAAATGAATTCTTTTTGACAATCGAAAGCGCTCAGCAAGTTGGTTAGATCCTGGTTCGGTACCAAAGCAATGTGCAAAACGAAAAATGACCCCTAGAAAGGTGATGGTCACAGTTTGGTGGTCTAGTGCTGGTGTGATTCATCATAGCTTTTTACAAAATGGCGATAGCATTACTGCAGATGTGTACATTGAAGAACTTACCACAATGATGGCGAAACTCGCACGTCTGCAACCAGCTTTGGTCAATCGGTCGTCTCCACTGCTACTTCACGACAACGCGCGACCCCATACTGCACAACAGACCGTCTCTAAGCTGCATGAGTTGGGTTTGGAAGCTCTCCCTCATCCGCCATACTCACCAGATCTTGCGCCTACCGACTATTACTTTTTCCAAAATTTGGACAACTTTTTAGCGGGAAAAAAATTCAATTCCCGAGAGGCAGTACAAAACGCCTTTGAAGAGTTTGTTGTCTCCCGTCCTGCTGATTTTTTCAAGAAGGGCATCCATAAACTGCCACAGCGTTGGCAAAGATGCATTGATTGCAGGGGTGATTACTTTGAATAAAAGAAATAAATAAGTTCGAAAAAAAAATACTTTAACTTTTTTCAAACAAAACGGCAATTTCATAGGTAAAGACCTATATAGATATTTTATTATATGTTTTAGAGGCTATAAGTCTACAATTATGACACATAAAGATCAACCATATTGCAGAACAATAAAACCTCCAGCAAAACACAAAACTTTTTACATCGAAGTGTATGAGAATTTACCTTTTCGTTCGCATATACTGAATTTTGTATTAGCGTCTGAATTGCGTGGGTAAATGAGCATCACGAGCTACGAGCTCAAGAGAAAACAAACTAGTGACTGAACATAACGTTTCCATAATGAAAAGAGGGCAAACTAACGTTATAGAGGTATATTGGTGTATGAGGAGAGCAGCGATGTGTAACAGAACAACCAGGTCGGGTAAATCAAACAACTGCACGATCTGTGTGCGGCCGCTCGGAGCTACTCAATCGAAAATAAGTCTCGCAGCAAACGGCACGAGGTACGACCTGATTGTGTCACTAGAAAAATAAAACATGTATCAAAACTATGAAAAATAAATAAGAAACGTTTATGGATTAAGTCACTTCAACGAGGAGACAGGCGAAGACGAGAAAGACAGAAAACAAAAGAACCATACCATGTAAAGTCAGGGTAGAGCAGTAGTAGCAGCATATAGTTATCGATACTTAATAAATATAAACTAATAAATATGTAGAAACTTTATTGGTTTAAGTGTTAGTAGTATTAGTTTATTAAGTAGAATATTGTACTGTTTATTTCTCCTAAACATTAATAAAATAAAAATAAATAAATTACTATCCATGCCGATATACAACTTTTGAAATAGCTCGTTATACTCCTATATACTCCTCATTATTTATTGATATTATTATTGTATCGAAAAACAAAATATCAAGCAAAAATCACAACCACAACCGGAACAATAACTGCTATTCAATGGTTGGTTTCCGGTACATTTGGAAAACCATAACATTTAATATTAAACGTATTGATAGCGCTTAAAAAACCATATCGCATATACATCGGCTTTTCATTAATTAATTAAGCCTATACATCGGAAGAAGGTTGATTGTTTTATTGGCTCTACTGCAAAAGTTAATGTGTCATTCATTGTAGGTAACACAAAGCGGTCTGTGGTGCAATAAAATTGTTTATGATTTTGCGATTTATTATACAAAAAGATGTCCACTATTTGCTTTTTCAGGCTAAAGCGCTAAAACATGGGAAACAAAACGATAAAATTAGGTTTTGCAGCACGACCCTATAAATTCATATTCATGAGTCAATAATACGACATAATTGTTCAAGGTATATAGGTGGTATGTACGTCGTCGAGAGTCTAAACTATTTGAACAAAAACCGCAATTAAAATGCGAAACGTGCACGCGGAGCCCGCGTTCTCGCTGAATTATTTTGGTTTTTCGAAACACAATGCACCGTAGGAAAAATTTAATTCCCCCGCTGCATGAAAAATGCAATAAGACTGACATGAAACGCAAATTAAACTCACCGGTGGCTCGCTGACTCGGGCACGAGCTATCTTCTTAACAGTTACCATTTTTCATTCTTTCGTAAAGAAAACACATTAATTATAAATAAACCCAATGCAATTATGAAATAATAATAATAATGCCTAACGATCACATACATACATCCTGGACCCTAACTAAGATTAACTTTATCTAAGGACCCAGGAACTATGAAGACCATGGTCCCACAACTTCAGACTCAAAAAATACTTGTCCTTTCGCGGGAATAGAACCCGCCGCTTCCAATAGTAGGAATATAGAAAATGTAACATTAAACATCATAAATAAAGTTATGATAAAGCCAGAAGTTGATTGATTAATATTCACCACAAACTGAATGGATTTTAAGGAGCAAACAAAAGTTTTAAATAACGCAAATAACGAATTAATTCCAAATCTGTGTTTTTCATCACGCGATTCAAACACGCGCTGCATGTGCTCCATTTCAAATATTAATTTATAAATTAAAAGGTTCATTAGATTCTAATTTAATAACTTTGAAATTAAATTTAATTACACATACTTCTTACTTCAAAGTTGTAAGTAAAGTTATATATTGTGTTGTCATCATTAAGCGGAAACAGTGGCAAAAAACTAAGCTCTCAAAAAGTAACTTTTGGACAAATTATAGATTTAATTACATCCAACTGCACATACCTAGAATATTTTCGCTACGGCATCGGCCTAGAGTAGATAGATTGATAGATAAACTCTTTATTGAAACACCACATTACAGGAACAATCACCAAGCACAAACTTAAAAATTGAGTGTCACGATGGACGATCTTATCGCTTAAAGCGATCTCTTATAGACAAAATTTGACATTTCATATAATAAAAAGTTCATAATTATACTAATAACCAAAATAATATAGTTTGAAGACTACAATAGAGCAAACTAAAACTATAAATCTTATTTTATCAAAACCATATCGTTAATTGATATTTGTGGACCTTTTTTGATGGATATTTAGGACTATTTTTGAAATACAAAAATGAAATGAAATGGCCCACAGTTATTTGTTTTATTTCTTGTAATAATTGTAAATGTTCTAAGGATATAGGAAAGTTCAAAATTTATTTTTATCTATATTCTGAACCAAAACAGCTTTGATCATACAAACATAAACATTTCTTGTTTAATCATCAGTAATCTTGAAGATTTCGTTCACCAGCTGTGTCGTTATTAGAACTGTCACATCGATCGTGGTTTCAAAACGTTTCGTACAATGAAAACCTTTATTACTTCGTGTCGTTGCCAACAGTGGCTCGCAAGAAAAATGTGTAATTTTTCCTTAATTACATACCACCGGCACAGAAAATTATTTTCACTGAAAGTGAAAGAAGTCTTAGAAGCGTTTTGAAGTATAACATTTTCTGATATCAGTCCTGGATAAAGGATATTGGTTTGCATCAGAATATGATTTATTTTGAGTCAAAGCAAGTCGGATGGTGAATCTATTTATTTACTCCGATGCTACCGATGGCACAATGACCGAGTGTGATGACCTCCTATTTATGCTGCGGTCACTGCTTTGATGGGGGACCGCTACAAAAAGTTCTATATAGAATTAAGCGCTATCGTGCTTATGAGGGCACGTTAAGCTGGTTCTGACTGTTGTCGTAAGACAATAGTCGTTAAACCAAGTCAGAAGCCTTTGGGCGGCCTGAAAATTCTTAGGTCAGAAGGCAGCTTGAAGAATTTTACACTTGTCTACCTGAGAAGAAGAAGATTACATTACGTTTTATGGTGTGTGGCAATTATAGACGTCTTCAGTGATAGCGTGTTGGTACACACTTAAATTGTACCTAGACATTCAATTGCGAGAAAACCTAGATAACCATATGGTAGAGTAGGCAGTTTTTTTTTAATTTGTGTTCAGAAACTTCAACTATCATCCTATGACTTTAACATTATTGGCTTTTATTTCGCAATCTATTCTGTCATAGCAAGAGTAAAGTTGTACGTGTTTAATGTTCTAAAAATGAAGTGAAGTATGAATTTTCCTTTGTGGCCGGTACGAGTGACTGGAATAATTAATTTTACACGCGCTATTGACATTTCGTGGAATAATTAATTGAGAGCATACGTACGCGGGCTCTTGTGCTAACGGGCGTAAAATAAATATGACTGTTTCATGGGTTTCAGGTCTTCAAGGTTGTTGATTCCAATTTGATTGATTCTGTCATAATAAAAAACGTTTGCGTTAGCTTATTTATTCATAAATGGAATGTTAAAAAAAATCACTTTGTTTGTATTATTGATCTATAATTTGATATGATTTTCTTTTATTGTTTCAGTGCGATTTAAAATAACTTAAAATTTACATTACTTTGAACTGAGGCCAATACAAAAAAGTAGCATACGTCACAGTCCGTATATATCAACATAATAGAGCGTACTTTTATTACGTTGCCTTCAGCCCCATTAAACAAGTAACATCGTTGCGTCCGGAACATGCGAACTAACAAAATGGAACAAGACAAATTGTCACCGCAAAGATGTCATTATATATCACTATACTAAACTTGGTTAAACTACTGTTATACTGCTATTTTACGTATCATAGGAGCTATATAGCCTTTAGAAACATACCGCAAAAATCATGATGGGATTTTACTTATAAGACATTTGATTAGTATACAAAAAATAATCGGTTCCGTATAGTTTTGACAGTGGTAGCTCAAAATACAAGCGTACATACAGGGTGAAAAATCTCGTTTATTTGGCAGCCTCGGTGGTGTGGTGGTTGAAAAAGTTGGCTCATAACCCGGAGGCGGCGGGTTCAGGTTTCAATTCCCGCGGCAGGACAAATATTTATGCTCAGAAAAAAAAGCGCAAATACTTGTTCCGAGTCTGGGTATTGTGGGACCATGGTCCTCGTAGTTTCTAGGGGGAATCCTTGTTAGAGTCCAGGATCTATATATGAGATCGTTGGGCGTTATTGTTATTATTATTATTATTATTTGAAGACGGCCAAAATTGGTGGATATTGGTACTTATACAAATCTCATCAGACTATTCCAATAACTCGCTTCATTGTCATGTTGCCGTTACAAGCTATTATAAAAGTAGCTATATACTGGAGTAAGCTCGAATATTTCTTAACATACTAATATCCATATTAGCATAATCAACTATTCTGTAGGTACGGGCATGTCAGGTTGAATTACGGTTTACGACTTTATTTCTCAAAGAATAAATCAATTATAGAGAAAATACAATAATACTATACAATTAAGTTGCCGTTGGGCGTAGACTTGAAAGTTTAAACAAGATGCAAGCATCGCACATCAATTTTCTGATATATTTCTCATGTAGGTACTTGCATCAGAGGAGCCAGTTCACGATCGGTCGGTGGGTAGCTAACACAGAAACTGCCGGCCGCGTCGCCGGTGAATAGTTAGGGCCATTCTACAATATTGTGTTTGTGAATTAATAGATACAATACTAATTTTGAACATGTATCAAGCGTGTATGTCTTTTTGGTCATCTCATCTATCAAGGCAACGTACAGCCAAAACCACTGGATATAAATAAACATAAAAAATATGTGTGGACATTTCACACAGCGCTATCTAGCCCCATACTAAGCAAAACTTGGACTATGGGAACCAGATAACTGATACAATACATAGATACTTTTTGTTTATAAATACATACATAGAATACAATATTACTGGGTGTAATATTGTATTCTATGTATGTATTTATATATACATACATATATATACATTTGTACATAGAACAAACTTCAATGTTCAACACACAAATGTTTGTCCTGGGTCCCACCCAGGGTGTGTAATCTACAACCCACAGTTCAGAAGGCAGAGGTACTCCAACTGTGCTAACAGGCCAGTCAAAAATATAGTGACTTGATATTTGGTGCATACATTTTTTTTATTAATTAGAGGTGTAGGTATTCAAAAAGAGGTTTTGACAATTCAATTTTGGGGGTTTGTGTTTGCTCGCGTCCGTAGGCTTTAACCCTAGTTTCCCTACACGTGACCCCTGGGTGGTGCCAAAAGAGCAACCAAATAACTGGTGGAAGGCCTTAGCCGCCGGCTTAGTTACCACCCATTGGACAAAACCACGATGCCAAGCGACTCGTCGTGTTCCATCGTGACGTCCAATGAAGCCGTTCTGACGAGTAGATGTGGACAGTTGTGTTGGGTATGCAGACCGGTATTGGTGATGGAGAGGCTTTCGCGTCGGAGACCTTGCTTCGGAGGGTAGCGGGATCCGAAGCACGGTGCTCTCTGCTGGCCGACCGCAAGTTGTAGGGGGCCCAAGTAGTAGTCTAGCCAACTACGAAAGGCTGCCCCACCGCTTGTGTAAAATCCTGAGGTTGCCCACAGGGCCAGTTGGCGACTGGAAGTGAGGAACTTGTGGGTAATTTCAGGGGGGTTCGGGCGTCCCCGCAGTCTCCGCGCAAGTTCTCCATTGGCGCGGAAGCTTCTCTATTACTGAGGGTTAGCATCCCAATATCTCGTCCACTTCTAACTTGTCTACCTAACTCACCCAACCATGAAAAAGTCTAATAAAGTGAACAAGTTTAAACGGCAGATGCACGTCCTCACTCTTAAAGTGCACCTCACAAATATTCGTGGGCTGCACTCAAATCTGCAAGCGGTCCATCATCATCTGGAGACCAATAAACCACACTTGTTCTTCTTGACTGAGACGCAAATAGGATGTCCATCAGACACGGCATATCTGGACTATCCAGGATTCATCTTGGAAAACCGCTTCCTTCCACGCGCTGGTATCTGCGTTTTCGTCCGTGATGACATTTGTTGTTTGCGTCTCCGGAACCTTGAACATCCCCACTTTTCGGTGATTTGGGTGCTAGTGGACACCGGCATTGAGAAAATTCTCTATGCTGGTGTGTACAGATCACATAGCGGTGACCGGGAGACAACTCTTCTAATGGAGTATCTCAGTGAAACGGCAGATGTGGCTCACCAACGCTATCATTCGGCTCAGCTTGTTGTTCTAGGGGACTTCAATGCTCACCACCAGGAGTGGTTAGTCCCACACCAGATCACGGACCACGCTGGGAGAGAGACGCGTAAGCTCGCTTTGGCGCTCAATTTAACGCAGATTGTTCAAGAGCCAACGCGAGTGCCTGACATTGATAGCCACACTGCTAACTGCCTCGACCTTCTGCTCACGACTGAACCAGACCGATACTCTGTGGCGGTATCCTCACCCATTGGTAGCTCCGATCACTGTCTGGTTAAGTCCGTTTCAGTATACTCCCCGCCTGACCCAAGCCCTAAGAGCATTCGGCGTGTCTGGAGATACAATTTAGCAGACTGGGACGAGATGCGACATTTCTTCGCCTCATATCCTTGGCGGCAAACGTGTTTTTCTTCTGGAGATCCGACGGTTTGCGCGAATGCGGTTACTGAGGTAGTATGTCGGGCTATGGAATATTTTATTCCATTTTCCGATAAACCCAAGACCAGCAAAGCCAGCCCATGGTTTGGAGCCGACTGTGCACACGCTGAAGCGCAGAAACATGCGGCATATCTGGCATGGGCTGACGCTCGAAAACGCAAGGCCTCGGACACTCGAGCTAAGAAGAAAGCCTTTAATGTTGCCGCCAAGGCCTGTAAGAAGGAATTAAGGAAGGCTCGTTTCAATCATATTGGTCGAATAGGGACTAAACTTGCTTCCTATCCAGCTGGTAGTAAGGCTTTTTGGTCCCTAGCCAAATCGGTTGAAGCGAACTTCTGTCGATCTTCACTGCCTCCATTATTAAAACCTGACGGATCGCTGGCTCACACTGCAAAAGAAAAAGCAAACTTGTTTGCCACTCTCTTTGCAGAAGCTTCGCGTTTAGATACTGCTAATGAGGTACCTCCCTGCCTTCCACATTGCGGTGCTTTCATGCCGGAAATACGCATACGTCAGAAGGAGGTACTAAAAACATTATGCAGTCTAGACGTGAACAAAGCCAGTGGTCCCGATGGTATACCAGCAATTGTACTTAAGAGCTGTGCACCTGAGTTGTCTCCCATTTTAACACGCCTATTTCGCCTCTCTCTAGACACCGGAATAGTCCCTAAGAGTTGGAAGCTAGCCAATGTACAACCTGTACCTAAGAAGGGCAGTCGTGCTGATCCTGCCAACTACCGACCCATCTCAATTACCTCCATACTCTATAAGAGTATGGAGCGTATAATCAACAACAAGCTCTTGGCACACCTTGAAGTCAATGATCTCCTCAGTGACCGGCAATACGGATTTCGCCGAAACCGGTCAACTGGGGATCTTCTCGCATACGCCACTCACATATTGAGCGAAGCCTTAGAGATGCATGGAGAGGCACTTGCTGTATCTCTAGACGTCTCTAAGGCATTTGATCGGGTCTGGCACGACGGTCTTCTGAATAAGCTTCCATCTTACGGACTACCTGCTGGTTTGTGCACTTGGATATCAGACTTTTTGAGGGAACGATCGCTTAGAGTAGTTCTTGATGGCTGCTCTTCCGATCAATTAGCTATTAATGCTGGTGTACCTCAGGGGTCAGTTCTTTCAGCAACACTATTCTTACTCCACATCAATGATCTGCTAAAGCCCGGTACCTTTGGGTATGCAGATGATAGTACTGTTGTGGAAAAATACACATCCAGTGCCCGAGCCAGTGGTGACGACGTCCGGATTGAGAGAGAGGCTATGGTTGAGCGCATGAACCTGGCTTTGAAAGCCGTGTCCGATTGGGGCGATGCTAACTTGGTTAGGTTCAATGCTGCAAAAACACAGGCGTGTTTATTCACTGCTAAAAAGAGCCCACTCCATCTGGCTCCTTCATTCCGTGGTGTATCTGTAAGTTTAGGAAACCATCTTGAGCTTTTGGGTGTTGATCTCACGTCAAACCTAAACTTTGGATCCTACATCGAGTCCAAAGCCAAAGTAGCTTCAAAAAAACTTGGCATATTGTCCAAGGTAAGGCGGTACTTCACACCTGGACAGCTTCTAAATCTGTATCAAGCACAGGTCCGATCGTGTATGGAGTACTGCTGCCACCTGTGGGACGGGTCTGCCAAGTACCAGCTTGAGGCTCTGGACTCGATTGAACGGCGTGCCAAAAGGCTCATTGACGACGACACTTTGGTTGGTGAAAGGCTCCAGAGCCTTGCACATCGACGTAAGGTGGCAAGTCTGTCGGTCTTCTACAGATTACACCACGGTGAATGCGCTCAAGAACTGCATGATCTCATTCTCCCATCACCATTCCACTACCGGACTACTAGACGCTCGGCTAAGCGCCATCCTTTCGTGGTCGAAATACCACCCATTCGTACCAAGCGATTTGACTCAACGTTTTTAATTAGAACGGCTAAGGAATGGAATGCCCTGCCAGCGTCTGTGTTTCCGGCGAAATATGACCCGGGCGTGTTCAAGAGAAGAGTGAATAGGTATTTACTTGGCTAGCATGCTACATCTTCGATCGCATCGTCACTTCCCATCAGGTGAGAGCGCGGTCAAATGCTAGACAAGCTTGAAATAAAAAAAAAAAAAAAAAAATACATATAAAAGGGGTGAAATAGATGTAAAATTGTGTGAAAAAATATACACATACGATTATGTTTATATGTGTGCTGTCGTATCTCTAGTAAGTATTAAAAGTATATGAAAATAAATATATACATAAAAACACAAATAAAAAAAAATCCATATAGATTTTTGTTTTCCATCATAAAGGTTAGGGATAAACGAAAAAACCTTATCGGAAAAACAATATTTCCAAAGTCATAACACAATCTCTTACGTAACCAACGATATTTACTGCGATGAAGCCTCACACTTTCATGTGCTAACGAACTTGCCTGTACCTAATTTAACCGCCTCGGTTCCCTCACGAGCTCATAATTAAGTACCTATGGATTACAATCTCGTATTAGCGTCTGTAAACGAGTACGCTGGGACGTATGGAAAACATAGGCCACCCAATCGATGGAGGGGTCAAATTAAGCTTTCCAATGGTTTTTCATAAATCGTGATATATTAAAATGATTAAGCAATGAATAAGGACATTCGTGAGAATAAATAAGGCAGTTCTAATGAATAGAATCTTTAGAAATGTTCAAAAATAAAATAATTTATATGACAAAACGCTCGTTATTACGGACCATGAATAGACTGTGAAATAATAAACTGCAATGTTAGAAATTTCCAGGTAAATACAAATATAATTTTGACGAACGCCATTTGGGAAGCTCATGAATGTCGTGTAGATTCTCGTACATACCTTATTATGTTGAAAATTATGCCTGCTTTATTGTTGATGGTTCTTTTCTATCTTTAATGATTCTGTGTGCTTGAAACCATGTGCTTTATGGAAACATAATATGGAATATGTTAAACATTATCAAGTACATAAATAGAAATAATTATCGTGGGTTTACTCATTTATATTACTTACAAGTTACTAAAGCTCAAGTTGGTAAAGGGGTTGATACCCCACATGTGCGGACAAAGCGATTTGGTTCGACATTTATCATGCGAACAGCCAAAGAGTGGAACGCTTTACCGGCGTCCATATTTCCCGATAACTACAACCTACCATCAGGGGCGATAGTGGTCAAACGCAAGCCTATCAAACAATAAAAAAGAAAAACAAAGAAAAAAGTACAATTTATCCTTTTGGTCCAAAGGCTAAGGATTGTCATTAAAGGAGGCAAAGTCGCTCGCATTATTATGGGCCGCATACTAGTAGTGGCTTTTTAGATTAAGTTATATAGGTACAAAATAATATATATTAATATATTATTACTTAACCCAACTCCCCTAAAATTCAAATCTATAAGATATGAAAATATTGTTTCTAGTCTATTTATTGCTCACTTCCTGACAAAACAGTAGGTAGGTACTTAAAAGTCTAACAAGTACCTTGTGGCGCGTTACAAAACATTTTACTTCAATAGGCAAACTTTTCCTCACATAAATCTTGCGGTACAGAAATCAGCGGGCGAATCTTTTGGAATTTCGCCCAAGTGGATAAAATTAGGAGAATAAAATATAGACAGAAATGAGGTATTATTAGTGTATTAGAGTGATTACAAATATGAAACTAAAAAGTGAGCTTCTTATGTTATAGTTAACCTGTGGTTTTGCCTCACTTGATCACCTAAAGTTTTTTTCTAAAAGACATTTTTAGGCCTCGCCCATAGAGCACCAATTTTAGCGGCTTCTTTCTTCCTGCATCCGTCTTCTCCCCACAGTTCTGACCTAGTCTTTTCGGCTCGTGATTACCACTCTTTAGTACATATATCCTTATATACGCTTTAAAAGTAAGATGCTTTCTACGTATCAAGTCTGCGTATACAGCGCAGCGTTTTGGGCTGTGTTATTTGTGAATCAATCCCTCATTGTAATGCCTTACATAATAATATAGACAAAAAATGATATAAGCAGAATTAGATGATTCGTGATGAGCTAAGAGGTCAATGTAAATTGGTCAAAACGTCGAGGTTAGTCAAAATTTCATTCATAAATGCTTATTATTTAAATATTCTGCATAAATTATAAAATGTTTGGTTGATAAGGCAACGTTTAAGCTTTAGGTTAAAATAACTCAAGTTTGGTTTAGTGATAGAATACATAAAGATGAGTAGATAAGGTAGGAATAGTGTTGTATCCAGTTATTAGGTGGTACAGTAGTGTAATTTTGTGTTTGTGGTCGAAACCAACAGGCAGCAGCTAATAATAAATATTTACATAAGTAAATGATGAATTTAAGCTACGCGAAGCTTATATACACTTTTATTTCAGGTAGCTCACCGTGTGTTAGTGGAATAAACTAATATTTATCATTTATGCCCATGTCAATGTACTCCAAAATTTAGAATAGATATCGCATGTAGCAATGGTATCATCAAAAATTGTGAAAGGTTAATTTTAAAGAGGCGACACCTCACGAGCTATCACGAAAGCTCTTGGAAACCGCTTTTCCATTCCACGCTCCACCTAGGTTCTCAATGCTCTGTGGTTTTTTCGTAAGAGAAATTTCATTTTATGCGTACAAGTGAAAGCATGTTCACTGAAACCGATAGATGGCGTGAGCAGTTTAAATTTTTGCCATTTTGTTCAATTAATATACAATCAAGTAATGATTAATATATAATGATATATTTATATATAATGAGATTAATATATAATGAGATATTAATATATAATGAATGAGATATAATGACCCCCTTATTTATAAACGCTCCATAAACAACTGTGAAATGATCTGTCGACTTCTTCGGCAAATAATATTGCTCGTGAAAACGCAGCATTTCATTTTTCCACCAAGAAGGTCCTCAATTGATTAATATTTACTACTAGCTGCGCCCCGCGGTTTCATCCGCGTGGTGATCATATTTTAATTTTCCGCTCAACTTTTTTTTTTCTTTCATAAGAAGCCTTCTCCTGTCAATAATAAATACAACAAAAAAGAATTAGCGTAAATATACTATCCGTTCAAATGTGATGCGGTGACTAAGAGATAGAGTTTCATTAGAGATTATTGTTGATGTCTCAGGATGACGTGCGCAGTGTAGTGTCATTTTCTATACTTTAACTCTATACTTTAGAGTTTCGAGTGACACCGCAACTGATATGGGCAGCCGTGTCGCTTAACATCAGGCGAATGGCTATCTCGTCATGTCATTCCTTAACATAAAAAGCTATTTTGAATAAGTTCAGCTAAACGATTTTTCTGAGAACCTTTTATTTTCTGTACAGTCGCTTTTTTTTGTAACGGGCTAATGTTGTTGGTCTCTACCGGCCTTTGCAACGTCACCGGGAGGTTATCTACAGCCGTTCGTTATGAAACAAGACAACAACAACAATCAGAAGTCGCTCAGGGTCAGATTAGAGAGACAATCCAATCCTAAGCAATCTAGCGTTGTTGTGATCCCTCGGTGCCTCTGTAATTATACCCAAATTAGTTCAGAATAAAATAAATAAATAATAAATAAAAAGTCGTATAGTACTATCTACGGTTTTATTTTTCTCTAATGTGCAAAATATTATTAATACAACACATATAATGGAACGGTTAGAGTGACGGAAATAAGTAACACATATTTTAATTATAAGCAAAAACACTTTTACATTTTACAAATACGAAATATTTTCATTTTCATATACGAAATATTTAAAAGTTTAAAACAGCATATCTTAAGCGAAAACCCAAACAGAATAATTCGTAGCACAGTTGCGCGAATATCATGTGAAAATGAATTATTTATATTGCTGTGACTCTTTGGGCTTTTTCGACCGAGTCACTATTTTAACGTTCACTGGGGGCTGCCAGGTGTTCGTGACAAGTTAATGCGCCAGTGTAATAGCCAATTCGTATTTATTGCTATCTAAAACATCCAGGTGAGAGGCGGACTTTAAACTGGTTTACCGGATTTAAGCTTTGGCGAGAAAGAAGAATAGCCGTACTTGCTATATTAACTGGGATTGTAGCGCAATTAGAAGGCTTTAAGCTAATTAGATATTTGTGCGAACGGTGAACGTTCACAATAGAGGTGGGAAGCGAATGGATTGACAAATGCTCACTGTGGAACAGCATATATCAATAGTTAATAGACGTTAATTATCTACTTACGCTGTTTTGATTTGGAAGAGCCTAAACTACAGCTTGATGTAGTTTCAATAACTAGTTTTTTACGGGCAAAGTGCTTTTTTTAATTTTATGTTTTGGCTCCACACTTTTGTGTATTTAGCCAGTGTTAAGTAATTCATAATTTATCAAGTTAATGATATTTCACGCAAATATGTGTCAAGTCACAGGCGAAGTCATCAAGTCAAGTCATAGTCTAGTCAAAGTCATACTCCTAGTTAAGTGGTGGTAACTTTACTTGAAGCTTCTATGGAGTTTTGGAAACAACACGAAAATAAATGTTTCACCATCATTATACCGTTTTCCTCACTCACGACTGTAATCCAGCACTTAACGAATAGAATGCCACCAATTTTATGCACTAACACTAAAAATAACACAAGTTTTGGAAAATAATACAATGCGGTGACGCAATCTTTTTCGCATTCCCGTCAAAACTCCAAAGTGCTTTTATTCTTAAAGTAACAAAAAAAACCGCCCAGGTGCGAATCGGACTCGCACACTGAGGGTTCTATAAAATTTAAAAAAATCTTAAGGTTTTCAAAAATTGTCTTTGGCTATAAAATGTTGATAAAAAATTCAAGATTTTAGGTCGACTGAAAGTTATGCTTTTTAAAGGTATTATAGATTTGAGTATTTCATATGAATTTCAATTTGATACATCTACGCGTTCATGAGGGAAGGGGTAGTAAGTTTAATATCATTAAAAATATTTTTATTATATGATTTAACTAAGAATGTATGCTTTCCGCAATTATTCCTTTATTTGTCCTTCATAGCAAATTTCAAGATTCTGAGTTCACGACAAGTACCCAAGTACAGTAGTAAGTAAGTAGTATAGTATTAAGTTTAGATTCTCTTGCGAGTGTCGAGAATTTGCAGCATAAACGGCTGTATCTTTTGATTGCGTTGGCTTAGAAGTTTAATTTTTTCACTTAAACGTAAACTTAAGCATTTGAAATAATAATAATATAACAATAATAATATGTGTGGACATCTCACACAACGCCATCTAGCCTCAAACTAAGCAAAGCTTGTATTATGGGAACCAGATAACTGATACAATACTTAAATACTTTTTGTTTGTAAATACATACATATAATACCATATAACACCCAGACACAGAACAAACACTTATATGTTCATCACACAAATATTTGTCCTGGGTGGGAATCGAACCCACAACCTACAGTTCAGAAGGCAGGGTTACTACCAACTGAGCTATTGGGCCAGTCTTAGAAAATCTTTGTTCCAGTATTAGAAAGTCTTTGAAATGAACTTTAGCTTAATACCTCCATGCGTTCTTAAGAAACAGGGTCTTGACAGACAGGCGGAAAACAAAGTGATCCCATAAGAGTTCCGTTTTTTCTTTTTGAGGTACGGAACTCTAAAAACTATTTTTTTATTATAATTTAGCAAGTCTGGTTTCTATGATTATGTATAAATAATAAATATACGCATTTGCATCTTATAATAAGTAAAGTCATATTAGATAACAAGTGTTAGCAAGTTTAGGTATCGCTAGCTCATGAATAAAACTACTACAAAATTCATAGTATACGAGCGTCGTATGGATGTAATTACAGCGTTGGAAAGCGATGGTATCGCATAAATTAGTTTATTTTTACCTTAGCTGTACGAACACTCCGCAAAACTAATTATTGCTATTTCAATATACAACTAAGGAACAAGATGACTGCAGCTTACATATGTAATATGATATAGGTCTAGGTAATAATAATAAATAGAAAACACATTTATTGTTATCCATGCATGTCTTTGATCAAGATTCTAAATAGCAAAACGTTAAAACAAAAAAGCAGTAGTTAATGCAGCTAGTAGCATCTAGTTATCGTTGTTTTATTGTTAGTAGTTAGTTTAAAGACTAAAAACAATAACTTATTGGTATTCTTATAAAAAGCAATTAGACATCTCAATTCCAGCCCGCACAAAGTTTTTTTAAAACGTGAAAGAAGTGGGAAAATTTAATTTTCGACTGGGACCCTAACCAATAAATCGTGGTAAAGAGACGTGACGACCGCTGCCTCATTTTTTTCGCTTCGTTCGGTAAAGCACAATCTGCTGTGCACTACAAGAGGCTGTATATTCGTCAACGTCCGAGGAAGTTTAATTATGCCGCTAATTTATTGTCTTATATACGGCAGACTTGAAGATTGTAGGATGGTTTTTAAAGCCTGAGGCAGCTTATGTTTGTATATAGGTAAGTATATATGAATACAATCGTTATCTTTCTACAGTGAAATTCTAATTTAAGATGTCATCATTAATAGCCTGAAGATGTCCGTTGCCGAACCAAGGCCTCTCCCACATCAGAGCGCTACTTTGAACGGTCGTTTGCCTCCTGCATCCATCGGCTCCCCGAGGTACTGACCAGGTCGTCGGTCACGTACTGGGGCCAGGCTACGCTGTGTCTACTGGCTCGTGGTCGCCACTCGAGGATTCCATCAGTTCACAGCCTCTGTGGTGTGGTGGTTGAGCAGGTCAGCTCAAAACCCGGAGGCAGCGGGTTCGAATACCGCGGCAGGGTAAGTACTTGTGCCAAATACTTGTTCTGTGTCTGGGTATTGTGGGACCATGGTCCTCATAGTTCTCACAGGGAATACTAGTTAGGGTCCAGGATCTATGTATGTGATTGTTGGGCGTTATTATTTTTTATTTTATTTTCTACGAGCGATATAGCCTACCTATGGCTATTTCAACTTGTTGATTCTAAAAGCTATATCGGTCACTTTCGTTTTCTTGCGGGTCTCCTTATTTCGGATCTTATTTGAGATCTACAGATTTACAGGCGAGAGCCTTATATGCTTCATTGATCAAAAATATTGACATAAAAAAATCAAATTAAAGACAGCCGTATTAGACAGAGTGAGACAAAATAATTGCAACATTCCCATAAAATAACACCGCACCAACTTAGATAATTTATCTTTGGTGTTTTCTTTATAAAAACAGAATAGCAATATTTTACACATTTTGTTCCCAAACACTATAAAAAAAGGATAGTAGAATACGCACAAATATATATTTTAAGAGGAGCGCTCCGAGAACTCACATAACAGATCGGTCTGGATTGGTTCACATCTCACACATCATCGTTATCGACGTTACCACCTCATCAATCTATCGCCAAGCTTTGTTTACGGAACGTCCTTGACTTTCATCTCGCACGATAACCACAGAAACAATTTCATATAACTCACGTCTTCTTCGAATAAAACCGAACAAACAAATAAGCTTCAAAAGATCCACTCATTTTTATTAGCTATAAAAATATATAAACACGTTACGATGTTTAAAACAATAATATTTCTAACGTTTCTAAAACCTTGTCTGCATCATGTATTAGTTATGTAAAATGAAATATTTATTCAGGATGGGTGTGATCCTTTCATTCGTTAAATTTCATATCCTTTTATCCTTTAATGGAAAAGCTTTATCCATTAAAGGCTAAGGGGATACAAAATTGTGCCACGAACGTCACCGCGATGAGTTGCTAACTTTAGATCTTTATTTGGCCCGATAGCTCAGTTGATAGTAATCTTGCCTTCTGAGCTATAAGTTGTGGGTTCGATTCCCACCCAGGACAAACATTTGTATGTAGAACATCGATGTTTGTTCTGTGTCTGGGTGTTATATTGTATTCTATGTATGTATTTAGAAACAAAAAGTATATAAGTATTGTATCAGTTATCTGGTTCCCATAGTACAAGCTTTGCTTAGTTTGGGGCTAGATGGCGCTGTGTGAAATGTATACTAATATTTATTTATTTATTTATTAATATAAATTAAAATGTTTAAAATCTACAAATCAAGCGTTGTGTGCACTGTTAGATGCACGCGGTAAATAATTTAAATAATATGTCTTTCGGTAAGTTATGTTTGTGACCATTTCGTAGCATTATAAGATACCCCGAAGATGGGTATGGTCGTAATTTGACTGGCCCGATAGCTCAGTTGGTAGTAACCCTGCTTTCTGAACTGTGGGTTGTCGGTTCGATTCCCACCCTGGACAAACATTTGTGTGATGAACATAGGTGTTTGTTCTGTGTCTGGGTGTCATATTGTATGCTATGTATGTATTTACATACAAAAAAAGTATCTAAGTATTGTATCAGTTATCTGGTTCCCATAATACAAGCTTTGCTTAGTTTGGGGCTAGATGGCGTTGTATGAGATGTCCACAAAAAAAGTGTGGGCAAACATAGTGGAGACAATCCAGATAAATGTAAGTATTAGGTACATGGCTTGTCCGCCGAAGTGATTGATTGCAGATTTATCGGGTTCGATGTTCACAAAATGAACAATCCCGCCCGCCCATGTGCGGACAACCACAAGATATAATTTGCAAACTTACACACTTCGAAGGGCATTGTTGACGTACGATTATTGCTAAGAAGTCAATTTATATAAAATCCAGTTTCATTATTGGAATAAAGACGTAAATTTGAATTTAATTAAAGAGCCTTCGCTTAAAAAGGGGATTGTAAAAGCAATAAGCGTAGTCCGGCTATATAGATCCGGCCGAATAAACAAAAGTGGCTGAGAAATCTAACAAAGCGGGCACGATCTGGCAGTATTAAAGTAACCCGAAAAACTGTGATCTCGAGTTCATCCGATAGATTTGTTGTTAGTGCATTTTCCTACCGAACTTTCCACTTGAGAAACCTGGGGTTTTTAAGAACATTGAGCTCTACAACAGGGATAGGTATGAAATAAATAAAATCTTTCTGTATTTCTTAGCTTCTGATGGAATATTACTTTGCTGAACTGAAGCATAATTTATTATCTTTAAGTATGTTGAATATTCAATTATGCTTTTGCTTCCACTAAGTTTATATTTCAATTTAACCTTGAGTTGAGTATAATGTTAAAGTAAAAGTAAAATTTCGTTTCATATTTAAGTAAATTAGGCAAAGTTTTCAGATTTTTTTTTTATTCAAACTTGTCGAACTATGCTAGCCAAGTAAGGATGATTTTAAGACATTATTTTTATGAAAAAAATGTTATGTTTTTTTTTTTGCAAAATAAGTAGATACATTACGCATAATTATTTTCTTTGTAGAGATATCAAAAATTGTGAACTACTCGTAATCTTGCACTAATTCTTGGTAGAATTACTAATTACACTAACAGACAGCAAATATACAAAATAGTTTTGTGAAAGTTTATATCGAGCCGCAAAGTTTGTATCCATTATTTACTATCCCATCGCGAAAAAATATATATAAGTGCTAATAGAGTCTTTAACTTTCGTAATAAATATCACTCTAAGCTTGTGACGTTAAGTATTATATTGTCAGCTTATTGGTATAGGCTTACCGCTGCTCTTAACACCTTTACTAAGTGGTAAGATGATTAAGTATATTTAGAAATCAGTTCTGTATAGGTGCATAAAATTGTTTTCGCAGCGGCGGGCGTTTTGTGCTAACGTCGCGGCCGCTCAACTTCTGAATGCTTTCATTCAAACTGGTCGCTGCTGAATCGCCATGAATGGTGAATGGCTCAGCTGTCGACAACTTTGTCAATTTAACTCCACCTCCGTTCATCTGTAACCTATCTACCAAATTCACTCTACTTTAAAAAATCCTACTTTAGCAACTCATTTTCATTTACATTTTTAATTAACCGAATCAGTACCCACACGCATAATGAGCGTTGTGTTGTTGTGAATGGGGACAAAACAAAAGCTTTTGCGCTTAGCTTATACATTTGTTGTGTAAGTGCCTAACTGATAACATCTCAGAACCTAACCGATAGGTAAAATTACCACGATGATAGTTACCTATAGAACTAGTTTTTTTTAAATATCTTTATTCAACTTAACCCTATGAAACTGTTAGTAATAGTAACAGCTAGTCGTTTGCTTGATGCCAAGTGACACGGCCGCCATAACAGAACAGTGTCACTCGGAATTCCAAAATATAAAGGTTCGCGTGACATCGCACTGTGCACACCATCCTGAGACATCAGGTGATCAGTGAGATCAGATCATAAAGTCTCATTTGCCCAGTAATTTCACTAGCTACAGTGCTCTTCAAACCGGAACACAGTACTGCTTCCACACTACTGGCGGCAGAATAACTGGCAAAGCAGTGGTGCCTACCTAGACGAACTTTGCAGAAAAGTCCTACCACCCAGTAACATGTATGTATATTAATTGTATATACACCGTAGATATATACAAATATATAACCGGGCCACTGGTCTTTACAGCCTCGTCTGAGGCAGATGTGTGTATATATACAATTATACATACCCTATGGAAGCTTTAGCATCACAGGAATACCGTCGGTTTATCGGAACGAAATATCTCTTTGTACCGAAATTCCATTCAGTATGTGGTATCGAAACTTTGGTCATAACCGCCGAATGCTTGTTACTTTTTGCAATCAAACCTAGAAAGTTAAATGAATAGGCACGCTCGGTGAACCGCAATGTATTCGTATGTGTTTCAATAGACGTAAAAACATGAACACACACATCTGCCGAGGAAAGGCTGTAAACACCAGTGTCTGTGTTAAATAGAGATGAAAAACGTAAGGTAACTTTTTCTTTTGGAGAAAATGAGGAACGTTTTGTTTATTTTATTTTTTGGTCTAAATATAGTATAAGTACTTGATTAAATAATTTTTCATATGTTCAAATAAATAGGTTATCCGTAAATGGTTACATGACACGTACGTAGTAGGTACTACTTATAAAATACCTAGAGTACTCGTTAAAAGAAGTCGTCCTTATAAACGATCACATTGTTGTTTGAATGTCTGTCTGTCAAGACATACATTAAAACTAAACGAATTAAAGGAATTTGTATTAAATAGGTACTATACGGTTCACGACATAATTATCCCGTAAAAACAGTTTTTAATTCAATGCATCAATTTGATAATTTTATTATATTATTTTTATAATGAGATTTTATTATTAATTATAATTATTACTCAATTAAAAATCTTTAAATAGAGAAAAAATATATAGGTGTAGGTGACGAGTATCTTTGTAATTATGTATTTAATAAATATATGTTTAAAAACTACAGTGATGGTAGAATTGTCAGTTTTGTTCCCAAAAATATATTACACCATCTGACTATAAAATGAGTTGTTCTTTATAAATTAAGACTATAATCTTAAAATAATTATTTGAGTCATATGCCGACTCGCTTTTTGTATTTTTTACATAGGAGTTATAGGAGTTTATAGGAGTTATAAATGAAACACATAATTTAGATCACCTGAAGTAAAGTATCACCTATCATGTACTATTAAAATGTATTAATGTTGGTTTTATAACGCTAACACGTTTACAAACTTTACATCAACATTACCTGTTATATTTACAAAGCAATCTTATGGCAGATCTACAATATTTGTTTAATTCAGTACCGCAATTCACGCCGATACAGCACGTAGCATTTGCTCCACTCTCCGGTTTGATTTACACAGCAGGAATTTTGAAATAGCTAATTTGCATTGTGCGGCTATAAAGGTAAAATTTCCATGCTATTTATAACTAGTTTTTGCACTCTAAATATAAAAGCTACATTTATCAATAACAGCAGCTTAAATAACAATTTGCTTTTTAAATGCACCGCGCGAACGCTTGGCCTCTACATTGTAAAGTTCTGTGCACTGTGCTCGTAACTTTCAGTAATTGGTAGTTTATCTATGTCACATGCATCTTTGTTCGATCTTATCAACTATAATATCTTTGATTTTAACGTTTTATATGATTGGGAACTATATTTATTTATTATTTATAATAAGTTTTGATGTTAATCAAATTACAAAATGCATGGCGCAAGTTTTGCTCAAAATAAACCCAGCCTATATTGCTATATAGTTCTCTTACTGACTGTACAGAACCGTTTCAAAACGTGCGAAAAGAAAAAGTTTTATCGCCAACTTTCGCACCCACTATTTCTTTAGGAGGCCCATTGACGCGCGATATTGAAAGGTTTACAACTTTGATGGCTTGCTTAGGATGAGAGCAGACGTTTTTTTACGACAACATTTTGTTAGAGCCATTCATAAAGTAGGTACCTATGATATAATAATATATTATGTCATATTGATTAGGTTTGCGTTATGTCTCCACGGGTTACACACACGGGTCCACATTAGATATAAGCTATAACATAACATTAACTGACCCGATAGCTCAGTGCTTTTTGAGCTCTAGGTTGTGGATTCAATTCCCACCCAGGACAATCATTGAACATCGAGGTTTGTTCTATGTCTGGGTGTTATATTGTATTCTATACGTATGTATTTACAATTAAAAATGTGTATAAGTATTCTATCAGTTACCTGGTTCCCAAGTACAAGCTTTGCTTAGTTTGGGGCTAGATGGCGGTGTGTGAAATATCCTCAAAATATTTATTTATTTATTATTTATTTAACTAGAGGTTCCTATTTTGATCCAATCGTTCATATGTGCAGAAGTATTGCAGAGACCCTGGCAATAATAATAATAATATAAATAAACATTTATGTTATTATTAGTATGATAGTCTTATTAAACCAGAGGAGCAGCCATCAATAACTATTCGAATCAAACAATGGGCAAGCCGTACAAAGAAAGCTTATAACATAGCGTCTCACCATTTTATCTAGGTATAGCTTTGTTCTTTGCCCTTCGAATGCTTCATTCCGAATTCCAGTTAACATACGCTATTAATGGAGTATTACACCGGTTTCACTGAAATCCGAATTACTGCTGGAGACTGAGTTGGTAATTTTCAGAATCTGTCCTAAGCATATTCTTCTCTAAACAGAATAATTGAGTCCTATATACCAACTAAAATTAGAAATTTTTTATTTTATTATTTTGGAATTCTCGACAAGGGATAGGTGATAAAAGCTACGTAATGTATGTTTTCTTGTGTGTTTATGTATGTAACTCGTCCGGATACAAATGGTTTGAAACAATGCATGTTTTCAGTGACCTAGTTATTGTGGAGCAGTAAAATAAAACTTTGAATTGTCGGCCTAGCTATCCGCAGTCAGCTTTAGACAAGTATTTCTTCTTTCGTTGAAAACTAAAAGAAAGTTTATTTAATTCAACATAGCTGGATACATGCATTGATAAATATAAAGAAAGCGTATCGAACAGTTTGTGTTTGTAATTAGGTTCTGGTATTTCGTACTTGCGATAATATCCTCCTTCAATATAATTTATACTGTAATGTCGAATAAAGAGAAAGAAACAACGTACAAGTTGAACGCCTAAGCGACTAAGTGTATAAAATCTAATAATTTCAATAACGGACCAATTGCAATACGTTTTTTTGTTCGCAAACTATTTCTCTGTTGTTTTTTGTGCGGTGCAATAGCATAATATTACTTTTTTAACATATATTTATAAATTGACCTTATCTAAAAGATATTTTAGGAAAATGAATCATGGTGGAAATCTATGCAAACAGGAATCGTTTATCTAGGAGGGCAAACCTTATCACAAAGCCAACAAATAACAACATTGCATTAGTTTCCAATGCCATCGAGATAAATCATAACTTTGTGGGGAACACCGGTAAATTAATATCAAATATACCTATTCCAAAACTGAACACATTAGTAAAGTAGACGTGGGACGGTGAATATATAATTAACTGTGTGAATAAATGTATATACAATAGGTCTTTACCCATGAAATTGCCGTTCTGCAGTACTGGCCGTTTCAAATCAAAATTGAAGGGTTGAGAATAAGAAGCGCTTAACTGTCAAATTGATAGTATTGAGAAAATTGACTTTAAACTTCAACGGCCTCATTTTAATGTAGAGTGCTTATAAGGAAATAGAAAAGGTTTAAGTAAGTTTCAGTTGCTTGAAAATATATTAATTCTATTTTAAAATACTAAATATAATACTAATTCATATAATTACTGTAAAAATATAATATAATAAAATAAATATAATAATGTTTTTATGCTAAGCGAACTGTATTCCTGTGACAGATAAACCGTTTTTAGACTCAAAATCTCGAGATTTAAGCCTCATTTGGTATTTTGAGAATGTATTATTGTAGATAATTTCACGCTGAATCCAACGATACCCCTAAGTCATTTTGTGAAAAAAATCAGCTAAACCCTTTTTGTTCTGACCCCTTCAATTGTTCGTTTAGTTAAGAATTCTAATTAATCTTTGATATAGATACTATTAGGCTATTTCTAATCTACGTATTATATAGCCTGTTAGGATATAGGGTTATCTAGTTAGTTATCTAAGCTGCGCCTCAAACCACGGGGCGGTGCTAAATTATTATTTTAGTTTTAATTATGCTAACCCTTCACGTAATGTTTTGATATAAACTATCCTTTATATGAAGGTCCATGATTAATAATCGATTGTTGGTCTCACAATGTTATGATTTACCTCGCCCACATTGGAAACTAAAACAAAGTTGTTATTTATTGGATTTTATTAAGAAATAACAGGCTAGTATTATTGTCACATGTTTATAGCTGAGACAGATTGACCTTAAAATTGTACTCATCTCGGTTTCATTTAAGGATTCCCACTTAAGCTATCTACGGCTGAGTGTTAAATAATTTGACCTAATATTATGCTGACACATACTCTTTTTAAATGTGCGATCAATTATTTGGACATTTTAACATGAACCAATTATACCCTAAATCAGTGTACTCAATCGTCTGCGACAAATCAAAAAAATCTCGGGGTTTCGGTTCGTGCAATAGAAACGCAAAACGATTATGTTAATTATGACATTTCCATTTTCTTTATCTAAAATGTATGCCATTTTAGATAAAGAAAATGGAAATGTCATAAATGAAGGCTATACAAATAGTTCACTAAAACATTTTACTATCTGCAAATATTTAAACACCATAATATATATTCAACTAACTAAAGTGTGGGCGTAGCGTGTGTGTGTAGCCAGCATGTTGGGTACGCTACCTTCTGGTAGTGGGCTTGAGCATTTGGACTGTCTTTAGGTCATCGCGGCCAGTATATAGTCCAAATGTTTCTTTTTTTTTGTAGTAGGTACTTTTTAGTATTAGTTATTAAATCATTGTAGTATTTAGAATTTACTAACTAAATACTAAAAACTGAATACTACAATAATATAACAACTACTACTAAACACTACCTACTACAAAAAAAAACATTTGGACTTTATACTAGCCGCGATGACCTATAGACAGTACAAATGCTCCAGCCCACTACCAGTAGGTAGCGTATCATGCCAGCAGCATTGCCCCGTTGAATTGCAATGCTGATTCGTTGTGTCAAATAAGTGTCAGCATTTTCCCATTTACTCCCTAACTAATAAACATTCTGTAAAGGAAGAATAGTTATTCTGTCTCTGTATTAAGTTTGAAAAAGGAAAAGATAAAAAAAGATAAAAGGTTCAGCAGCTATTTTAATGTTCTGCAGTATTTATTAGTAAGGGATAAGCAAACATTAATCGATCAAAACTAAGCATATAATTCATGTTTGTCCAAAACACTATCTGCGATATCATTTCATCAATAGAACGTGTTGCCGATAGCGGGAATTATTAGATGAAATAGTTTTGTGACCGATCTATATTGTACAACAAAAAGATTATGAGGATTAGCTCTTTTATAACTACCCATACTCAGAAAATCCATAAACGCATAACACGTTTTGAGATTTCCAAGCCAATAACTACAAAATACGATACATTTTTGAACAATGAAAATACTTTGAATATTCATTTATTTACTATTCTTTGTATTCATACTATTGCATAAAAACATCAAAAATGACATGCTTTGATTTCTCTAAAATTTACTTTATATCTCTTGCTCTTTTGGTTCATTTTTGTCTGATCAGTATTACGTAGTATAACTATTTTATCCGGTATTTCATTTCTGTTATACGAATAATTTCTTATATTTTTGTATAGGCACTTTCTTGGCAAAATGTTATATACAAGGGCATCCCATGAATGAGTGTGAATTGGAATTCTAGAGGTAGAGCACTTACCTCCTACTCCTAAATCACCCCCATGTATATTCCGCATGTATGTATATGTCACTTATAGTTGTGTATAAGCTATCTGCATTCCAAATTTCATCAAAATTGGTTCAGTAGTTACGGAGATTGACGGTAACAAACATTCACACATACTTTCACATTTATAATATTAGTGGGATGCTAGTTCTGATTTCGGCTTGACAATAATTCCTCGCAGCAGCCTGTATATACACTTCGTGACATTAGTTAGAACACAAAGTAACCGTGTCGGAAACATGAAACGAAGCCATTAGCACACTCTGCTACAATTGGGAGATGTTCCTCGAATATTGGATTTGAGTCTAAGTAACCAATGTATTGTAAGCTGCGTCCTTTTGCTTTATATTATAAAAGCCTACTAGATGTAGTATAAGATATTATTTGAGCCCAGTATATGTGTATTTATAATGAATCCATTTTAATTTACCTTCGGATATCCTTGCGTTTCACTGGCGGAGGTAATAATGTACAATATTACAAACACTCAAATAACTGAGTTGAAAGACAAAGCTTGTGCTTTCACCAAATAAATAAAAAGGTTTGCACTATTAATATTAATATTTCTTGTTGAAAAACTAAAACTGTGTAGTTTTTTTACTGAGCTTTTATTTTTCTTTGTGAATGAAATCTATATTAAACTAATTTTGAAACGTCAATAACAACTCTGACCGAACGACATCGACGCTTCGCGAAGCGAAGACTTCCAATTTTATCTTCTAAATGACAGAGATTTTGTTAAAATGTTCAGTACTTGTACTGTGTCAAAATATACATTCTGGTAAAATTTTATAGAAGATTAATACATAGATCATTTAGTTATACGAGTAATAATAAATAAATCATGCCTATTAAATGTGCGATTTATATAATATATATACACTTTTTTGTTATAAATCACCTGCTACGCACGTTTTTAATACATTCTTGATATCTGTTTAGTAGAAATTATTGGTTACTTATCAAATATTATCAGTAATATGTAGTAGGTAGTTTTACTAGGTGGTAGGACTTTTCTGCAAAGTTCGTCTAGGTACCACCGCCTTGCCAGCTATTCTGTCACCAAGCAGTAGTGCGCAAGCACTATTGTGTTCCGGTTTGAAGGGCACTGTAGCTAGTGAAATTACTGGGCAAATGAGACTTTATGACCTAATCTCACAGTCACAGAGTCATCAGCACAGACTTATTACTAAATAACTTTGTGCTATGTCTTTGGATGACGTGGGTAGTGCAGTGTCACGCGTAAGTCTATATATACTTTAGAGTTCCGAGTGACACTGCAACTGATATAAGCAGCCGTGTCGTTTAACATCAGGCGAACGACTAGCTTGTCATGTCATTCCTACTACATAAAATGTCCTATCATTTTTCTAAATGAAATGGTGAATGGTTTGGGCTACTGAAATTTATTTATTTTATTATTTAATCATTTATTTATTTATTTATATTATGAACGTAAATGATTTGTAAATATATGTTGTCAATACAATTACATACAACATGCCAGCATGTTAGGTAGGATACCTACTGGTAGTAGGCTGGTGCATTTGGACTGTCTATAGGTCGTCGCGGAGAGCATATAGTCCAAAACTCGTTTTTGGGTGGTTTTTTTTTTGTAGTCGGTAGTGTTTAGTATTAGTTATTATATCACTGTAGTATTTAGTTCAAAGAATAAAAGCAATTTGCCGGTTTAACTAAATACATGTTGAATGTGTATGTAAGTAAATTATTTTTTCGATACAATAGACAACAAATATCAAAGATTTTTTCCTTGTCCGGAGCATAACACAAAAGAGTCCATAATTAAGAAAAAATATTTGACCCTACAAGCAATATTTAAACAATTTTAACAGCAATTTAAGTTAAAAAATAATATTACAAGGGGCCAAAATGACCCATTATATAAGTGGTGTAAATAGAAACCGAGTTATGACGGGTTTATAACGCCGTGTATTACACTCTACTTTTCAATACGATTGCGAAAAAATAAAATAATCCAATACAATATTAAACTGAGTTTATTATATTAAAAATAAACATAAAATATTATGCCTTATCCTTATACTTTGTAACCAAAAAGTATATAAACCGCTACGCCGCATATGTTCCAAAGGGTTGGACTCGGATATTTTTTGGAAAGTTCATAAAAATACTTAAGAAACATTCTTTCCGTAAGTGAATCCTTTCATTTTTCTGTTCTCTATTTTATAAGCCTTTCGTTAGCATTTAAATAGGTATCTAAATGCTTGTGACTGACGGCAACAGATTTAAAATTATTTCTTTTTCTTGCCCCTCCTGCAAAAGGAGTAAAAATAATTTAAACTACACAAAATTAGCTTAACGAAAGAATTATGGCGTATTCTCCCGTCTCTACAACGCAAGATATTATATTATATTATATTACCGAGTGTATAGTTGTTTAATACTCAAAATAAGACATTGTGTTTTACGTGAATAGAATAATGGAGGCACGAAAGCTGGCGGCGAAACGAGCTTGTGTTACAGCCAAACAAATACTGTACGATATACCTACCGTATTAGATATAGGATACAGTCGCCGACAAAAGATTTTAGCGACAGGAACTCAATATAGATAAAACCACTTTTGAATGACTTGTAACATCACATAATATACGATATACGTATAAAGTCGAATCTATATCTTGTTATTATGTAAAGAAAGTGGAGCAGATAGTTGTCTGATATTACTAATTAATAATAATAATAATAAATAATAAATATGTGTGGACATTTCACACAGCGCCATCTAGCCCCAAACTAAGCAAAGCTTGTACTATGGGAACCAGATAACTGATACAATACTTAGATACTTTTTTGTTTGTAAATACATACATAGAATACAATATAAACACCCAGACACAGAACAAACATCGATGTTCATCACACAAATGTTTGTCCTGGGTGGGAATCGAACCCACGACCTGCAGTTCAGAAGGCAGGGATACTACCAACTGAGCTATCGGGCCATTGAATAAAAAAGGTTAAGGTTGAGAGATTCCGGTGCGAGCTAGGCCGCATGGTATGGTAGTTTTTTTGTGTCACTGCTCGCGTCATTAATATAGGTCACAGGCCACGTGGCCTACCGCTCCAGTTTGTTCCAACCTTTATGCACATTGAATCGTTATTAAAGGTAAGCATAATAAAAAAACATTAATTCGCATTAAATGTTTCACCTACCTTTTATAAAGATAATATAATTCGGACAGCCTCAGATGGATCTAATGTACTCTCTATTCTCGAGCACTTAATTTTGTATAGCTATTTTTGTACCGAAACCCAATTCATAAAAATGCAAAATCATTATTTATTTTTCAATTTACTGTCAGCGTTCCTCCCACTTAAATCGTAAATATTTGCCTATCAATTAATATGGGAATGGGCTTTTCAAATTCAGCGATATTTTTTTCCATTTTAACAAACAACAATTTTACCATGTTATATTTAGAAACAGGAATTTAGAAAGCGATTATAATTCGTTATTGAGACTAATTAGTCTAGTTAGAAAAAGATCAGAAAAAAAAATCTGGAACCTTAATAGGCCAACAATTTATTAATGAAATAAACAATAATTTTAGATTTTGAATGCTTTGGATACTCTTACCCCTCAAACCTATTTTCAACACTAAATTCGTTCCATTTTCATGAGAAAAACGATAACCCTAACTCTAAATATAAAGCTCCAAACTAAGCAAAACCACGAGAATCATTCAGAAAACGTATCTTAACTTGTCAGGTAATTAAATGGCATACCTACCTATGGCAGTGCCATTATGAAGCTATTGTAATCCGAATTGATTATCGTCTCGCGCTAATTGACTTGTGTGTTCGTGAATACCGCCCATTTTCGAGAGTAACAAATGATTTATAATGTAAATTTGCTTCAGCTGTTACCGTAGTGCCGTCAAGCGGCGCGGCGGGATTCAGCCGCTGATCGAATAAATATGGTTTAAGCTCAATGAACCTGAAACGTGGGTTACTCTACATCGGCAGATCATCGTCGCACAAACGAATATCATAGTAGAATTTAACAGGTACTTACGTTCCAAAAACACTATTGTTTTGTGATTAAATAAAACCGTTTCCAAGGTTGATTCCTCCACGTAGCCACATTCCTAATGCATTGCTAGATGGAAACTTCATAAATAAACAATAGAGCGGTTCCACTCACGTTTCCTTATACAATCTTTAACACCCTATTTGATAAAGCCCTTAAGGTTGAATGATACTCGCACGATCACGAGGTACAGGTGGAACATTTTCTTTGTCCGCTGCCCACGGCAGCTTGTTTACATAGTTTCTTTCACACCTACACTTTACATAAAAAGCCTAATCAAACCTTTAATTTTAGAGCTCTACGTTATCTGACAATCAGTCAGTCACCAGTCAGTCGCTCAGGACAAAGCCTATTATTAATTTGTAGGATAATACTAGCTGCGTCCCGTGGTTTCAACCCGCGTGGTGAAAATTTTTAAAATTTTCCACTCAGTTTTTTTAATTTTCTCTTTCATAAGAACTGTCAATTGTTCAAATGGTATACGAGTGATTATTTCAATGCGAATTTACGGCGGAAAAACTACATAATAATATAAGCCTTGGATATATTTTCAGATCTCAACATCAAGCAACCACGCTATTTCGTATTAATATTTTTTACTGTCTTAGGGCCATAAGGGGTTTTATATCTGTAACTTGTTTTTGTGACTGTAGCTCTCTCTTTAAAAGAAAGAAAATCATCTCCCTTAGCACCCTTACCCCCATAGAAGTGAAATAGCTACTCGGTCATTTCTCTTGTTTTATCTTAAACAAAACACCAAATGCACGGTTCTCCTGTTAGGATTGTGTACAATGCTTATTAGTAAGAGGAGTGAGTGTGTGCGCGTGTGTGTGTGTGTGTGTGTGTGAGTGTGTGTGTGTGTGAGTGTGTGTGTGTGTGTGCTATACATAAACATTTCACAGAGCGCCATGTAATCCCAAACTAAGCAAAGCCACGGGAACCAGGTAACTGATCAAATACTTGTACTTGTTGTGGTACTTGTAAATACATACTTACAATACAACATAACACCTAGAAACAAAAGCAACACCTATGTTCATCACATAAAAGCTTTGTCCCGGGTAGAAAATGAACCCGCAACCTACAGTTCAGAAGGCTGAGTTACCTGAGTTAACTGAGCTATGTAGCCAGTCTAGTCTGGTGTGTGTAGGTGACATACTTATAATCGTATTTATGCTGTAAATATGTAATAGTGATTATAATAAAAGCTGTGTATTATGCACGTCTAAACAACATACTTTAACAAGAAAGTCGGAATATAAATTTGAAAGTGAAGTTTTTCTTTCAAATCACAGCACCGACATCATTATAACTTGCAAAAGATGAATTCTCTTAAAGCTGTAATAGCATTTCTGCATTTTTATGAAGTTTATTTCACAGTTCACTTTCATTTATTCCCTGTCGATGTTCATTTTTCCGGCTTAAAATATTAAACCTTATTGAACTTTTGCTACGTTATATTTAGGGCGTTTTTACGACACAGCGAAAACACGTACACAGTTCGTGACAATGTATTATTATAGAAAGTAGCGCGATGCCAATTCACCGATCATCAATCAATTAATTGTAGCGGAAAACTATTGATACTCTACTTAGTGAAAGTATAGTCCCTACACTAGGTAATAGAATAAGCTTCCATTCGTGCATCTAGGAATCTTTTTTTAGCTACCTACGAGTACGACTTAAAGTTAAGTTTCGTTTGATACTCAGTATAAAGATACAAAAAATAAAGTAAAAATAAGTGACGTTTTGAAACGTTTGTTTTGGTTTTTGTCGCGCTTATTTTTACGTTGAGAGGGATTTGAATTATTATCGTAATAAAATGTCGTTAAAGATTATAATTTTATATGTGAGTAAAGGATCCACATTTTATACATACACTAAAGATTATCTAGTACATGTGTACTCTTTACCTTAGCTGGATCTTGCTGGTTGCTGGTGACGTAAACAGATGCTCGACGCCCCAGAAGAGTCCGGCTCACAATAGAGCTGCTTCTGCGACCGGACAGCCGATCTTGCGGCACAGGTAACATTATTACAACTTTTTACTATTACAACAATTATTATTAATATTATAATCAATTTTTGATTATTTTACAAATTTTTTTTATACTATTCTAAGCTTTATAAATATTACAATACAACACAGAAACGTAGCACTTTTATTTTGGTGTTATTGTTTCTTCTTAGGCACAATGTTAATGTAAAAGGTACTTGTTTCTCATTTGGTGTTTTTTATTACTGGCTAATTAAATTAGCTAAATCATTATATTTAAAGCTTATTTGCTAGCGAGACTATTTTTTTTTTAAATCTTAAAGTTTCTAATAGTTTATTGATTTTGGCATGCGATGGGAACAATCTGAAACAAAAGAAATTTGTCATAATATTCAACATAATATAGGTGAAATTAAGAATAAGAGTATTTTTTTTATTGCTTAGAAAAGACAAACAGAACCTTAAATATATGATAGGTAGGTACATTAACAAATCAGATTTTACTGATATTAACAACAGGTAAGCTAGTAGTAATTGGTTCCTATTAACCTGGACGAGTGGTTGATTCGTGCAAAGTTATACAGTTCCGCATGAAAAGGGTTACGTATAATTTAAATATGTATACAAACATTCTTTTCCCGTCTTTTTGTGCTGACGTTCAAGAATGATATAGGTTCTTGTAAATCCGTAGAGTCCCAAATCCGTGTACGCATTCCAGTGACAACGTATTTCTTAAGTTGTATCAAAACTAGTGAAAAATTGAAAAATCTTTCAAATAAGGTACTTACTTACTCATGTTTGCATAAATAGATTATAGCAAATAACAACATAGTAATATAATGAAATGCTAGTATAATTCAATAAACAGATGTCTATAAATGTCTTTTCTTTCTTTCTATAATGTTTTTCTTTTTTTGGCTAAAATGGGTTTACTTTTGACAACGTCCAACCAGATGAGAAAGACGGCGTTGTTTCATATTTGTTCATGACTAGGCTCATGACTTGAACGATCGGGTTAAACATTTTTTTTTTTATGATAAAATGGGCATGCATTTGACAACAACTCACCTGATGGTAAGTGACGAAGTTGGAGGTGGAGGTGGAGCACGCTTGCCCATGAGATGCTTATTCACTCTTGACTTAAAAAGACCTAGGTTATACCTTGAAGGAAATACTGTTTTTGGGAGAGCATTCCATTCCTTGGCCGTTCGGACTATAAATGAGTCAGCAAAACGCTTAGTGCGGACTTGGGGTACACTAACAACGTAAGGGTGTGACGAATCACCAAGTCTTGTAGTTCTATGATGGAAAGGAGATGAAGGAATGAGTTGATGAAGGGCATGCGCACACTCTCCAAAATGTAGCCTATAGAGGACTGACAGACCGGCGACCTTGCGTCTGTGTTCAAGGCTTTGAATTTTCCCTTTGATTAGTGTCTCATCGTTGATAAGTCTCTTAGCACGCCGCTCAATTGTGTCCAAAGTCGCAAGCTGGTATCGGGCCGAGCCATCCCACAGATGTCTACAGTACTCCATGCAGGCCCTGACCTGAGCTTGGTAAAGGTCAAGCAGCTGATTCGACGAAAAAAACTGCTTAACCTTAGATAGCACACCAAGCTTCTTTGCAGCTATCTTGGCTCTGGACTCAATAAAGCGACCGAAGTTTAGAGTAGATGAGATTTGGACACCAAGGAGCTCAAGGTGATTGCTAAAAGGTACTATTAAACCCTCAAAAAGCGGAGTGGTAGAAAGAGGTGTTTTTTTAGCAGAGAACACACAGGCCTGGGTTTTGGAAGCATTGAACTTAACCAAATTAGCAGCACCCCAATGGGATACTGCCTCAAGGATTAAGTTCATTCTTTTTAACAGCTCCTCCCTTTGTGCCTGTGTGGCACTTGCTCCAGCACGCGCGTCAGACAGGTATCTCTCCACAACAGTGCTATCATCTGCATATCCCAAAATTCCTGGCAAAAACAGGTCGTTGATATGCAGGAGAAACAATGTTGCAGAGAGAACCGAGCCCTGAGGAACACCGGCATTAATAGGTTTGAGGTCTGACGAGCAGCCATCAAAAAGTCGGAGATCCACGAGCATAAGCTAGGAGGGATGCCGTAAGCAGGAAGCTTACTCAGAAGACTCGCATGCCACACTCTGTCGAAAGCTTTTGATATATCAAGTGAGACAGCAACTGCCTCACCATGACGCTCGATAGCTTCACCCCAAAAGTGCGTAGCATAGGCCAGGAGAGGTTAAACATTACAAGTAAATACTGATAAATAAAATAAAATCAATAAACTAAATCACATACATAGATCCTAGATCCCAACTAAGACTGCCTGATAGTGGAAGATTCTATTCCATTTTTTTGCATGCAGCTATAATAATAATAATAACGCCCAAATATCACATAAATAGATATGCTGGACCCTAATTAGGGACCCAGGAAATGAGGACCATGGTCCCACAGCACCCAGACTCAGAACAAGTATTTGCGCTTTTTTTCTGTGCACAAATAATTGTCTTTCCGCGGGAATCAAACCCGCCACCTCCGGGTTATGAGCTGACCTGCTCAACCACCACACTATAGAGGCTGACCGTTTCGTTCTTGACATCGAACACTTCGTGGTATGGGTGTAAATATTAAGCCTCACGATGCAATACATTTCGTTGTCGCGAAACGGTACCTAACATATAATATTTCAATATAGTCTCGTTAAAGGTAGGCGAGCTCTACGAGATCGCATCAAAATGTATATTTGGACAGTACGTGCTGTTTTCAAGACACTTCATACAAGTATAGAAAATTCATAAAAGTAATTTTTCGCACTTTTTATGGCTTTTCTCTAAAAGTTGTGAAAGGTCATTTAAAAACGATCGATTTTTTGTTTTATTCTTGGTGTAGATACCTATATAATACAAACTAAAACTACACCTATGAAAGCGATATTAGAAACACGCATACGTCATACATATCCCATAAGTGCATACACGAAAACAATATGCTTACTTAAATAGTATGCAGAAGAACCACTAGAGCAGGGTTTTCTAAAATTTCTGGGAACAGAAAATGCAGGGATTTAGAAGCTTGGACTCGGCTCATTTCGCTTGGGGTTAGCCGTATTAGGGGCATGTACATTGTACAGCACGCGGATATTCATTTGGCACACCAAATAATTAATAAATTAATTTTATTCAATTAATTATTACCTTACATTTATGGTGGGTCCGAGAAATGTTTATTCTAAAACTACTCCAAGTTGAAATATTTACTTGGATCTCCAAATTTAAATAAGGACTATTAAAAAGATTTTTTTTTTATGTTAAGGAATGACGTGACGAGCTAGCTGTTCGCCTGATGTTAAACGACACGGCTGCCCATATCAGCTGCAGTGTCACTCAGAACTCTAAAGTATAGAGGTTCGCGTGACACTGCACTGCGCACGTCATCCATAGACATCAGCACAATCTAGTAATAAGATAACTAAACTGTGAGATCAGATCATAAAGTCTCATTTGCCCAGTAATTTCACTAGCTACAGTGCCCTTCAAACCGGAACACAGCAGTGCTTGCGCACTACTGCTTGGCGGTAGAATAACTAGCAAAGCGGTGGTACCTACCTAGACGAACTTTGCAGTAAAGTCCTACCACCTACCACCTTACATTATTCCGAACATAAGTAACATTTCTATTACGTCCTCTTTACTCGTAAATTCTCTCTCTCGTTCTCTCTCACCACTCTCTCTATTTGTACCTATAGGCTTGTAATATAGTTAGCCCTGTCAGAATGATAATCTGATACAATTATGTGAATGTTGCTCATATATCTGTAAGAGTTACAATAAAAAGGTACACAAGTACATTACTATCTGCCATAATAATCATAATCATTGAATTATAATATTATAGAAACTGACGTAAGTGGTACTCATCATTTAATTAGTAAAATCAATTTTCACGTCATTAAATATGTAAGTACTGTGTGTACAATTGAATAATATATCAGTCACATCACAATAAGTAAAGTAAATAATAAGTAAAAATGAATAAATATAGATTGCAAATAAAAAATTACGGCCAGACTAGTTTACAATAACAATTAATTGATCAAATTCACAATTGCAATAGCTAATCAATTTATTTTAATCGTCAAAAACTCGTCGTGTCATATTTATCGCCATGCACTGTAAAGTGACCTATTTCTACCCGAGCACGGTGTCAGTTAACCGACGCAGTACAGATTACTCCAAATTCTCAATAGGTTTTGGAGAGTAATATAAAAGATGAAGGCCATTTTTGGCTTAGGCTATTTTGGCAAGCTGATTACATTCCATTCATACTGGATAGTTTATACACGAGGAAGGGAGTAAATTAATATGAGATTAATCTTTCTCTTGGCCGCTACACAGAAATAGGAAAATATGCCTTATAAATTAGGGAGTATATTCAGAATATGTATACCTACCCTGTTTTATTAGCTAAGTAAAGGATGATATTACTACGAGTATTTACTACCCTTTTGAATAAAGTGATGAATGTGATGTTGACTATTATTATTAACTTTAATGAAAATAATTTTCATCTTTTAATTAAACGAAAAACTTTTCAAGAGATAAGTAGTCTGAGACTGAGAATGGTTTCTAGGCACGTTTTATCTGTAGGTTTTATAATTTTTAATTAATTACGGTTTTTAATTCAGATTATGGGAAATTATTTACCAGTATTTGATTAAGGGTTAAAATATTGATACGATAAACGCAATAAACAAGGTTTTTGAAAAGTAAAGGCTAAATAAATATTACTGTCGCGTAAGACCTGTCTACGAAATTCTATGAAATTTAGATAATAGTAGAAAAAACCTCCTAGTGTTACGAAAAGAGGAACACGTTTTTAGATCATCTATGATAACGAAACGTTAACGTTCTAAATGACACTGTTCTGTTATGGACAGCTGTGTCGCTTAACATCAGGTGAACGACCAGCTCGTCACATCATTCAATAACATAAAAAAAACTATCTCTCGAAAGAGTAACGAAACAAAATATGAAAAACCATTGCTTTTTGGGAGTAAAAAGGAACATTCAAGTTAGCTCCCAAACAGCATGTACGATTAAATAGTGTGTAGCTTGTAGGTATTAGTGGTATGGTCAAGCCATGCCACGGAGTTAAGTGAGGTGCATTTAACGACAAAGTAAACGGCCAAGCGTCAAACGCTATAGCCGCCTAATGCACGCCTGCACTAAACCACTAAAGCTCAAAACATTTCCGCCACTAACCCTTACCTTGTCGTCTGTAAAACGTTCCTAACAAGCTTGACTGAACACCGGACGCATAGAAAAAAAGTTCAGACCAAAATACTTGTCTGTATCACAGACAGCATTTCCACGTGCTCCGTTTCTGAAGGAAACGTTCGTGCGCGAAATCATTGCCATTAGTGTAAAATAAAAGCTGTCGTCTGCAGCTAGCAGTTCGTTAGAGCCGCCATCTGAACGTGGACAGTAATGTAAATTAAATACGTCTTTATTCAGGCCTGAGCAGGTACTATACATTTATTAAATACTTTTATTTTTTATTTTATGATAAGTAATAATGCACATTTCAAAACATTTATGATAGAATATGAGAACGCACTCATTCACATTGCAACACTGATCTGTGTACGTCTATGCTCTGTATACTCTTTGCTAGCATTCTCTTTATGAACTTATAGGTGATAATATACCGCGCACTTTATTCCAATACTATATAGTTATATTCTGTTCGCATAATTATTGACCTCTCTAATATCATCAATTTATCATTTTAACTATGTTTTTGAAGTAAGAGTACTAGGAAACTAGAAATATTGAAAAGATGAATCGTAAAGTTGTTGTTGTGATGTTATCAGGAACCGAGTTATCATAGATTAGAGACCACGGAACTTTGGTTTCATTGCAACATTAGAAATTTAATTCCTGATTTGAAAATTACCATAGTAATTATGCATATAAAATGAGTACTGAAACAGCATAATCCTTACAAATTTGTGTTTCTATCGGTTGCAATCAAGTAACGTGATCGCCTAGCAGGTGTGTTTTACCAACATTTGTTTGGGTTATCTTATACCACTAGCTCATGGCGAAGCTCGACTAGCTGCTCTTGAATGATTTTTAAAGTTAAGCAATGTTGTTTGGGGTCAGTACTTGGATATGTGACGACTACGAAAAAGTGGTATTCACAACTGAGCACCAGAAAAAAAAAACTGAGCACCGTCGGTCTCTGCTGTTGAGACAATAATCGTTAAGCCAAACCTCAGCGGCTTCAAATTCTGACACCAAGGCTCATCACCAATGTCCACAAGAAGAATAAGAAGAAAATACTAACCCTTGAACGTATTGCAAGGTTCTATACCTTATAGTTCTATACCTATAACTAACTTTCTCCATTAGAATGTATTAATATGTGAGTACCGACCTATTTGCAAGTACGTATTATCCGCTAAAATTAAACATAGATTTCTTGAAACCGTAACCTTATTGCGCTTAAATTGAGATAAAATTTGAGCTTTCTCAGTAATACTACACGTCTACCTATAGCAATATATAAACTGGAATAGAGCTCGTTAACCTCGCCCCATGCTATGTGGACAGCCGTGAATTAAACACAGGCAAATACTACGTAAGGGGCGCGCACACAACGCGCGCACCACACATCTAGGTAGAAACCAATTGAGAATGTATGAAAGTTCACACACATTAGTGTCTCAGAATTACGTGCGTAAAGCAGTGTCACGCAAAACTCTATACATTAGAGTTTCGAGTGACACTGCAACTGATATGGCCAGCCACTCGCTTAGCATCAGGCGAACGACTAGTTCATCATGTCATTCCTTGACATAAAAAAAGTTTTAGATACAGCCATAATTGGGCATGATTTTAAAAATTTGAATCTGGTCAAATGCTTAATTTTTGAGCTATTGGGGACATTCCCAAGTCGGAATATTCTTCCGCTATAAATGAATTAACCACTGGCATCTTAATAGATGTAGTGTAGGGCAACCATTTAGCCGACTAGGTGGAGCGGCGACTTGCGCTGAGTGGTAAGAAGAGCCGATGGCCGGGCTCAATGACGTACCTTGGGAGGCCTACGTCCAGCAGTGAACTGACACAGGTTGATAATGTTGATAATAATCTTAATAGTCTATCATGGTTTATCCAAAATAATAGGTATCATTCATATATGTTCGAAGATTAAATAACTAGTACAATATTAATATCAAGTCATTTTATATGAAAGCATGCACCATCGTGGAACGCATCATCACTTTCCATCTGGTAAGACAGTAGTCAAATGTTTTAAAATATAGCTATGAACTGACTGTAGTAATTCATATAATTGACTAGTTGCGCCCCGCGGATAAAAAGTATTTTAATTATTGGCTCATCTTACGGGAATATTTCATTTTCCGGGATAAAATGTAGCCTATATGTTAATCCAGTGTATAAGCTATCTTGGTACCGAATTTCATGAAAATCCATTCAGCCGTTTGTATGTGAAGGAGTAACAAACATACACACAAACACACATACAAACTTTCGCCTTTATAATATTAGTGTGATGTGATAGTGTGATACAACTCTTGGTCAAGAGTGGATAGCCGATAATTTTGTTTAAGCGGTGAGAGCAAATGAGGCTGCGCGAATTTTGTTCTATGTATGTCTGTAAAATTTAAATCAGGTAGACCAATTTATTCAAATTTTTTAACAGTAGCCACAGTAAACCACTAGCTTAGAAATTCTGGAAACTAAAGGAAAAATCTTGTACGTTAACGCGAGTGGTGAGGTGACTGCAGTTAAATGGAGTTTGTTAGACGCAGCGAGAAATTCATCCTAATATCGGGTAGTTTACTCAACACATTTCTTAAATTTATCTCAGGTCCAGCTTATCCTGAAAACACTTACACTTAGGTAATATGTTACCTAAGTATAAGTGTTTTTCTCTTATACTTTTCACTTATACTTAGGTAAAATTAGGTAATATATTACCTAAGGATAAGTGTTTTCAGGTGATTCCTGCCTATGACGCTGTATACAGCGTTATAGGTTATTAAATCACCTGAAACATCTTAGGCAATATTTTTTTACTTACGCAAAATTTCTGTATATACTTCACCAGCAAAAACACACTAAAACGAGTTTGTCTGTGCGTAAACTTATATATTATGTTTAAGTTATATAAGTTATAACTAACATGTTTCATTTTCATGTATAATTTTAAGACATCACTTTTAGTGCTAGTAGCTCATTATGCTACCTATTTGAGTACCGTAATGTCTAGTTTTATTTCATGTTTGTATACGCAATAACTAGTTTTTCTATTCTTTTCCTATTTTTTTTTAATACTAGTAATTCTGTAAATGGGTCAGTAATTAAAACAGCTAGTCTTTCACATGGCTCTATGAAAAAAAAAATTCTCCACTTTCAATCTTTATGACAAAATTATTCCAAAATCCTAGTCGCACGGTCGGCTCAAAATCTTAAAACATAAGTCCAAAGAGCTAATAAGCTGACCGCTCGCGTTCTTGATTGGCCGTCAGCTTCAGATCTGCGGGGTAAACCACTAAACGAAGATCGACAGATGGTAATAGCTTCTACTACCTATCTTATTTCGTAAATCAATACTGAATGGACAATCGAATAAGAACAAACATCTCATCAAAATAGCTCGACAAATTTTTGATGCAATGAACGAAAGAAGAAACAAACGAAAAATTAATGATTCGATAAAATCACATCACACTATCACACTAATATTATAGAGGCGAAAGTTTGTATGTATGTATGTGTGTTTGTGTGTATGTTTGTTACTTCTTCACGCTCAAATGGCTGAATGGATTTGGATAAAATTCGGTACCAAGATCGCTTATACACTGGATTAACATATAGGCTACATTTTATCCCGGAGAAGTGAAATTTTCCCGTGGGATGAGCAAATAATTAAAATACTCTTTATCCGTGGGTGAAACCGCGGGGCGCTGCTAGTGAACAATAAGCTTCTCGAGGAAGCAAAGACATAGTCTAATATCATACATCAGTCACATTTATGAATAAGACGAACAGAAAATAAGTGTAAATAACATGGCTATAAAAGCTCTGTGAAGAAAGTTATTCCAATAACTATTCTTTTTACCATAGCCCAGTCTCATGATGATCGTAAGGACATCTCGAATTATGCTTACGACGTTAGAAATTGGTACAAAAATGACGGTATTACCAAAATCATAAATTTTGTCTGGAAATATATATGATTTGTACAGCAGTATCACCTGCTTAATTTAATTTAAACACTAGATCAATTGTTCATCAATTCATCTTCATCATTGTAGCTTGAAGACTGATGCAAATAACTCAAATCACGCTCGTGATTCAAATTTTTTCTTTGCATTAAAAAATAATTTTGCGTCCAACTCAATCCATATTTTTCAAATTTTTAAAAAATAATGGGGACAATAACATCTCAAGTGTCATACTTTAGTGGATGTTCATTTTTGCTACAAATGTTAATCACAAAAAAAAGAAAACGGAGATAAAAGGGAAAGTGCAATCAAGAAGTTAAATAGTACGGACGACGAATACCAATTGGGAACAACACCAACCTTATGCAAATTCCCTCGGGAAGGAGTACATAATGATCAAAGTTATTTCCTGGCTGTGATTAGACTTAAGAAATCTCTCTTTTTTATTAGTGTCGTAATAGAAGGTAATAATCCGTTGAACTACATTTTTATAGGGATATCAGAGAAGGTATACATCATGTTATAGGTGTATGTCTAGTCCCAGTATAATGACTATGTAATAATAACTCAATAACGAGTGGCCTTTGTATTTTGATGGTATAATAAATCTATTGTATATCTTGAATAGTGGACTTTCATTGTATTCATTTCCATATCTATCCTTTTATTTTAAAGTATCTATCAGTGAAATATCGTCTGCGTGTGCATGTGTGATTTTCCATGCCGAAAGGTTTAACTGATTTGCATGAATGTTTGCATGCATGTCGACATCCCTTTTGTCCCTGAAAATTAAAAGTTCTTGAGAGAAAACAGGTGAATTACGGAGAAACTGTAGAGCGTATCTATATGTTATTGCTTATTGAAAAAATACTACATCCAATGGCAAAAAAGCACTTTTTAAAAGCACTTATAACATATAGAAATCTACTATTAACTGTACGATTTTCCAACTAGAAGGATATAGAAATCTCATTTGTTAAGAAAATAAAAACAATAAAAAGAACACGCGCCGATTGAGTGACAGAACCTAATCTCATATCCACTTCACAGCGAATGTGAGAAGTAGGTCAAACAATAACATCTCCCGTAATGCGGAGCGCAGTGGATGGCTAGCAGCTGTATAATTCATATCAAACCAATTGTATTCAAATTGAATATAACGCTTTATTCACTAAGATATCGTAATAATGGGCATCTGCAAAATTTTACCAAACACTTTACAGCTGGAATCTCCCGCTGTTAATGATTACAATTAGAAACAACAGCCGTTTAAACGTTAACGGATTAATTACTCGGTACCGGCAATTTGCTTTATTTTCTTCGCAGTTCCAGGCCGGATTGACGGATACATAATGATGAAAGCGTCGCAATTGTGAACCATTTAATCAAGCTAACGCTTGGATGAGTTAGTTAATTCGTTTAAACACTAGCGTCTGTTTAACATTGCATTGAAAATATTACTTTTACGATATACTAGCTTCTGCCGCGGCCTTCGCCACAAAACAAACAAAGACGAAAATTTTTCATAGTTAACTCAACCACCCATTTCACCCTCTTAGGAACGGAATTTCGAAAAACCTTTTTAGTGGATACCTGCACTTTACTAAGAACACACCCTCCAAATTGCAATTTTTATCTAGTGATAAGCAACCGTTACACAAAAGTCCCCAAATCCAGAGTATATGGGATGACGATAGCGCGCTCCCAAGTGTCATTCAAACTAGATAATGGCCATTAATTACGAAGGTAAACATGTGTAAGCGTTCCCCGTGAGCTATGTATTATACGGGCAAAGTTTAAGGAGCTTTCTCACTATTCGTGAACGCAAGCTTCTTAGCATATTTAACCTATTACGAGGTTAATGGGCAATGAATGAGGCCGCTTTCGCGCGCGCGACTCAGGTCGGCTGGGGTCTTAATTTTCCGCCAGTCCTTAACGAGATGGGATCCAGGCTGGCACTCTCGCACGTCAAGATTCATTGCGGAAATAATGGCTGTGTGCTAAATCACATCAGTGTAAGAACAACATCCGAGCATAGCAGCTGCTTATATCAAACCTATACGTATTCGAATGGGAGATAATTTGAATATATTAAGTGAAAGTTGTTTTATCGCTGGCTTTCCCTTTCCAAACATTCATAAAAACTTTGTTCAGTAAAACTTGAACAAGCTTCCTCTATTCTATTCAATTTATCACTTATTTGTACAAATACCAAAGTAAAAAAGCCCTTATCATCATAAATCGACTATAAAATTGATAGTACGTGCGATGGATAAATATTTTTTTTTGTGAAATTTTATGTTATCACTAGCTGCAGCCCGCTGCTTTACCCGCGTGGTTTTTCTAATTTTCCCCTCAACTTCCTTTTTTCTCCTCAATTTTTTCATTCATAAGAACCTTCTCCTTACAATAATAAACACAATAAAACGGAATTAGCGAAAATATTCCATCCGTACACGGGATGCGATAACCAAGGGAAATAGAGATTCTTTTTTTTTATTGTATGATAGGCTCGCGTTTGACCACTATCGCACCTGCTAGTAAGTGACGATGTGGTCTAGGATGTAACACGCTTGCCTAGAAGATACCATTCACTCTCGATTTGAAGACTCCAAGGTTGTAGATTCATTAATATTATAGAGAGATTCCCCAATAATATAGATGAATAGACATATTTTTGACTATATATCACTGATATGCTTCTGAACTTCACGTCTTCATGATGGCCGTGTGGTCCCAGTGCGGTCTAATCTTCTGATATCGCCAAGCGTGGTTATTATGGCCAACTTCCCCTTATAATAAGCGTTCAAAGGGGAATTTTCTGGATGAGGCCTGTGTTCAACATTAGACGTCTTCTGACTGTTAATAAGTTGCTTCTAAATATCGCTTGACAAAATGTCAATTATAAAATAAATTGCAAACTATAGCGTCTCGCGTCTGTGTGTGTTATTGTTAGCTGGAATACATATATCGCTGAACATAGGCCTCCCCCATACAGCGCCACTTTAAATTACTACTACTTTAACTCCTCTTACTCCTCTTGCATCCAACGGTTCCCATGATTCTGACCAAGTCGTCGGGTCACATTTAGAGAGCCGGCTTGGTTCGGTTGTTCGTTCTGCGAGCAATTTGGCCTGCCCATTGCCATATAAATAATAATAACGTCCAACGATCACATACATAGATTCTGGACCCTAACTAGGATTCCCTGTGTCCAGGAACCCAGGAACTACAAGGACCATAGTCCCACAGCACCAAGACTCAGAGCAAGTATTTGCGCTTTTTTTCCTGTGAACAAATACTTGTCCTGCCGCGGGAATCGAACCCGCCGCCTCTGGCTATTAGCCGACCTGCTCAACCACCGCACCACAGAGGCTAGCTGTGTATAAATACACGCACAGTATTCAAATCGAATAAAATGCGTATACCAGCTACCACTTTTATAGATTAATAAAGCACAAAAATTACCTATCACTTAGTATGATTCTTCCAAGACTTGGCGAGTGTGGAAGATCTTTCATTCTTATATTATAGGGTATCAAACTTAAAATATAATTTTCGAACTCAACCTCGTAAAATACTTCTAGACAAAAGAAATATACAAGTTACGACTACGAAACGTAAACAAGCCCTTTGCATCCTTTATTTTTTCGCCTGCCACCTTCGCCTGATTACAAGAGGGTCAGCGGTTTGATGGTAAACACTTGCTAATCTCATAAACCAACTCGAGTAAAGATTTTCGTATTCAAGCTAGCGTGCCCGACTTTGTACGTCCACTAACTTTCTTACTTAACATTAGTAGATTAACACTTACAAAGTTTTGTTGCGATTTAACCATAAACCCGTGTGATGGGAATTAAGATTGTAGGTTTCGGCTGAGTATTAACCTGCCTTTTAATTTTCGTAAACGCTACGTTGGAGGCTTGTACGAATCAACCAAATGTTTAATTTGCAAGGTTGGAGGTCATTAAGCCACCTTTACTAGGTCCCTTACCTATGCAAAATAAAAATGATGATTCAAACTTCAGCATTACTCCATTTCAATTTGGAATGAGATTGAGATTTATTCTATTCTGAATAAATTAATAGTTCAACAAATATTTGTACCTATAATTAATAGAAGTTTTAATAGAAGATTTTGATGCGCAGTGGGGATTGATGTGTGGAATGCGCAACGGAACGTTAATAGTAGTAATTATGCCTATCATGTACGAGTATAGTCACTTTTAAAATATTCCTAAAGTTTTTTTCCATTTGACTGTCACTAAATATTTCTTTATATCATACGTCTCAAAAGAAATAGAGCGAGATTTCCGAAAGTACTTAATAAGGAGCTAAAAGAACTAGATTTTCCCGTCAACAGAAAACCTAATAAATCTGACGTAATAAACCGCCACCAAAGGTATTATTTACGTGGTAGGCCATAAATCAAGCAAATAACTTGATTTACGTTACACGTATTACGTTATGAAACGTCTTAAATATGTTATAAGGTTATGTAAGTATAGTAGTACTTTGCTTCACGCAAGATTGAAAACAAATATTTACATTAAAGTGGTTTAACAATGGTGAAACATAGGCCTATTTAAAAGGTTATTGTTCTCTAATATAGTTATAGGTAGCTTTCATTTGTTTAATACAAATACGTTTTCTTTTATTGTGTGCTTAAAGCTGAGTTTTGACTTGATTAAGGTCTAAAAAAGGATTTAACTCTTTAATACACATCCTTTTATAAATACTTAAAGGGCGAAATGAGATAAAACCTTTGTAAGCTGGTTGACATGCATTTTAAAATTTATTCTTTTGTGTTAAAGTGATTAAAAAGGCACGTAAAGCTGAATAAATTTAAGTGGATTCATTATACATATTATAGTATCACCGTTGTGTATCTATGTATAGCATTGTAAACTTTATTCTGAACTGTATAATACATAAAAATATATACGCAACATAAATTTATCCGTTTTGATGTTGATGAACTTTTTTCTTTTTAAACAAGATTGGATAAAGTTCAGCACCATGTCACAAAAACTAGCGGTCGCCCCAAGTTTTTAGGAAAACATTACACCCCCATCATAACGGTGACGGAAACTATCAAGCTGATGTTACGGGCGGTTATATCTATCGAAATCCAGATGCCGTCATGTTATCGCAGATACAAATGGGTCCCAAATGCGGGGATATGATGCCGGACCGGCCGTTATGCGGGTTAGGCGTCAACGCTATTAATTGGAAACGAGGTCCATCCTAGGGTATAATCGATTTCCGCTATATTACTGAATGCATACGTAAAATTAATATGGAATATTCTGCTGGGAATACTAGGTATGAATATGACGATGAAAAAGAGGAAAGTAAAACTCGCGTCTAAATATTTTCGTCACTTTTAAAGCCACAAAGTGTCATGTACCCGATTATTATAAATAACTAGCTGCGCCTTGCGGTTTCACTCTGAAAATTTGTGGTGAAAAATTTATAGTTTTCCGCTCAAGTTTCTTAATCTTTTTTTCATTACGTTTGGCTAATAATAATAAACACAACAAAAAAAGGTATAAGCAAAAATGTGCCATACGTTCACGCGTAATGCGATGACTAAGGGAAATAGAGATTCATTTTTATATGTATAGACTACAGAACAAATAGGTTTTGTAATACAATCATTATAGTGTCTCATAAAAAATCATTAAAATGTCAAGGTATAACTCTACTCAGTAACACATTTTCTGGATTTACAGATGTGTTTCTTCACTAGTACCCTTCACACGTATGAATGTACGAAACATTCAAGTTTTTAGAAATGACGAAGAACCAAATTGACAATTGACAAACGACATCACAATAATTGTCGTTGTTGTCATAGCTATTTCGATATGAGTTGGATTGAAAAAGCCGTTTTTATAAAGTAGTTTTTATAAATGATCATAGAATATATATTCTTATGACACTCCTTTTGAAATACTTAATGTTGTGATGCTCGAAGATCTCTGGGGAAAAACCGTTGCTCGAAACTGATTCCAAATTAAATTTTAGATTAAGATTAATTAAGATTAATTATTAATTAAGATTAATTTAGATAATCAGTGCAAACATAAAGTGAATTGTTCATAGCAAGCTAGGTGGTTAACCTTATATAGTAATAATAATATATAGTAATAATTACACCCAACGATCACATACATAGATCCTGGACCCTAACTAGGAGTTCCTGTGTCTAGGGACCCAGGAACTACGAGGACCATGGTCCCACAACACCCAGACTCAGAACAAGTATTTGCGCTTTTTTTTCTGTGCACAAATACTTATTTGAAAAAAGCACAGCGCCCGAATAGAACCCGCCGCCTCCGGGCTATGAGCTGACCTGTTCAACCACTACACCACAGAGTGCTGTAGAGATAGCACTGATGATAAAATATAACATTTCTCTACTTGCATTCGTATTGTAATAGTATCGCACGGTTAATTGTTATTACCAAAACGCAGCATAAAAATGTTCCTTAGGAAATAAATAGGCTAATAAATCTTAATTCTGTTGACAGTTTTGCAGTTTTTGGCTTGTTATATTAAAATCAACTAAAAGTTAGGCGATGAAGTAATTTGACTACATTGTGCCGCATGTATCACAGACTGCTTTTTGAAATTTATCTTTGTATAGACTCTCAAAATCACATCACACTAATATTATAAAGGCGAAAGTTTGTATGTGTGTTTGTGTGTATGTGTATGTTTGTTACTCCTTCACGCTCAAACAGCTGAATGGATTTGGATGAAATTCGGTACCAAGATAGCTTATACACTATATTAACATATAGGCTACACTTTATCCCGGAAAAGTGAAATTTTCCCATGGGATGAGTAAATAATTAAAATACTTTTAATCCGCGAGTGAAACCGCGGGGCGCAACTAGTTATCTAATAAATATTACCAAGAAAACAAAATTAAAAGAAAGCATACCACACATTTACAATACAGCCAAATTTATGATAGCAAAACTGGAGTTGGTAATATCTTGTCGAATTAAGCTGAGCGTTGAATTCAAGCTCAGTGATTATTTGGTTGACGACTCAGCTAGATTTTGCTCTCTGGTAGACTAATTATACCTCCATATATGAGTCTGTTACGGTGCGTAGGTAATCTAGTTAACCTACGAACTTATATGTTAAATAGGTTATACGCTAACTAGGTGTTACTTTTCTGCAAAATTTGCCTAGGTAGGTACCACCGCTTTGCCAGTTATTCTGCCGCTAAGCAGTAGTGTGCAAGCACTACTGTATTCCGGTTTAAAGGGCAATGTAACTAGTGAAATTACTGAGCAAATGAATTTTTACAATCTGATCTCACAGGCGAGTAATCTTATTACCAGACTGTTCTGATGTCTCAGGATGATGTGAGCAGTGCAGCAGTCATGCGAAACTTTACATGTTGGAGTTCCGAGTGAAACTGTTCTGTTATGGGCGGCCGTGTCGCTTAACATCAGGTGAACGACTAGCTCGTCACATCATTCAATAACATAAAAAAATGTGGTGGCTGTAAGATATGCTCTAGTGCCTAAGTATTAATCATATTCCACTTAAATTTAAACTTCAGCAACAGTATTTCAGAATCAGAACCTAAAACTCATGCTCATATTAACTCTAATTTTTTTATGTTAAGGAATCTTAATCTTAAATCTTAATATGTGTGGACAACTCACACAACGCCATTTAGCCCCAAACTAAGCCAATCTTGTATTATGGAAACCAGATAACTGATACAATACTTAAATGCTTTTTGTTTGTAAATACATACATATAGTATAATATAACACCCAGAAAGGAATGACTTATTGAGCTAGTCGTTCGCCTGATATTAAGCGACACGGCTACCCATATCAGTTGCAAAGTATAGAGTTTCGCGTGATATTGCACTGAGCACGTCATCCTGAGACATCAGTACAGGTTAGTAATATGATTAACTGTGAGATTAGGTCATCAGTCGCATTTGCCCAGTAATTTCATCAAAGTGTTTATATTAAGTATTTGCAGTGTCCATAAAAATTTGTGAGTACCTTATATTTAAAAGTTTTAATGGCATCGTTATAGAAAACATGTTGCAATGAAAAATGGCACTCCACACACGATGCATAAAATGTTTATTGCACATAAATGTAGCGAATAAACTGAAAAGTAGAAAATAATTGATAAGTATACTAACAATCACACTAATATTATAAAGGTGAAAGTTTGTATGTGTGTATGTGTCTGTGTGTGTATATGTGTATGTTTGTTACTCCTTCACGCTCAAACGGCTGAATGGATTTGGATGAAATTCGGTACCAAGATTGCTTATACACTGAATTAACATATAAGCTACATTTTATGCCGGAAAAAATATTTATTTCCGTGGGATGAGTAAATAATTAAAATACTTTTTATCCGCGGGTGAAACCGCGGGGCGCAACTAGTATGGTATAAACAAGATAATTATTGAACAATTGGATATAACAAGGTGCTAGAGGACTGATATAAAGAAAATAGAAAATCCTAAGTTTGCAAAATACTTTTATAACACCTAAGGGAAAGTCACAAAGTTTTCAAAAACACACAGTTTTTAAACAAAAAAATACTGCATTTTTCAACTAAAAACTTCAATGATATAACAACTACTACTAAATACTACCTACTACAACATAAAATGGACTATGTACTAGCCGCGATATACAGTCCGAATGCTCCAGCCCACTACCAGTAAGTAGCGTACAAAAAAGTTTTTTGCCCGTAAAAAAATTGCTGTGTTATCGTAGCTCCAAACTTATGCGTATGTATACATACATACTAGTTGAGCCCTGCGGTTTCACCCGTGGATAAAAGTATTTTAATTATTTACTCATCCCACGGAAATAAATATTTTTTCCGGCATAAAATGTAGCTTATATGTTAATTCAGTGTATAAGCAATCTTGGTATCGAATTTCATTCAAATCCATTCAGCCGTTTGAGCGTGATGGAGTAACAAACATACACACATACACACAAACGCACATACACACATACAAACTTTAGAATATTAGTGTGAAGTGATGATATACGTTAAACTAACAACATCTCTGTTTGTGTTGGGGGTTAAAAGCAATATTCCATGAGGAATTAATTTACAAATCGGATCGCCTTCTTTTTCTAAATCTTGCAAGAAGGTGAAAAACGCAAACTTAACTCATTTATCTTAATCTTATATACCATCTCAAAAGAATGTAAAACAGCGCTTGTTTACAATCTGTCAGAAGCTTTTATCGTGTGGCAATGTAATACTAAATAATCATAACCTAAATTTTTTTTGTTACTGTTTGGAAAGATGTACTTTATTTATTAATCTTATTTTTATAGCTTTGCTTTTTTTGTCATAGTTTGGCTCCACACTTTACTGTATTTAGCCAGTGTCAAGTAATTTCTAATTTTTCAAGTTAATAATGTACATATGTCAAATCAAGTCAAGATACAGTCCAAGTCATCAAGTCAAGTCATAGTCTAGTCTAGTCAAGTCATACTCCTAGTAAAGTGGTGGCAACTTTACCAGAAGCTTCTATGGAGTTTTGGAAACAACACGAAAAGAAACGTTTCACCATCATTATATCACTTTCCCACACTCATGCCCGTATTCCAGCACTTAACAAATAAAATGCCACCAATTTTATGCACTAACACTGAAAATAACACAAGCTTTGGAAATCAATGTAATACGGTGACGCGAATTATTCGTTTTCCCGCCAAAACTCCTAGCTTTGCTTGGTTACGTACATGTAGTATTTAAAAAAATTATGCCAAGTTTTGTTTATAATAAGAGGTTTTACTTTTTCAAAATTAAAACTTTTTAGAGTTAGGATCTGGTTGCCAGATATTATGTAAAATAATCGATGTTTTTTTTTTATTGACCCCACACTTTTGAGTATTTAGCCAGTTTCGAGTATTTGATAATTTCTCAAGTTGATTACTGTTATAATATAAAAATATAATATGTGTGTCAATTCAAGTCACAACCCAAGTCATCAAGTCAAGTCATAGTCCTAGTAAAGTGGTGGCAACGTTACCAGAAGCTTCTATGGAGTTTTGGAAACAACACGAAAAGAAACGTTTCACCATCATTATATCATTTTCTCACACTCATGCATGTAATTCAGCAACTAACGAATAAAATGCCACCAATTTTATGCACTAACGCTGAAAATAACACAAGTTTTGGAAAATAATTCAATGCGATGATGCGGTCTTTTTCGTTTTCCCGCCAAAACTCCAAAAATTGACGTTGTCAAATTGGCATCCGGTGATTCAGTTGCAATTCCATTGATTTTCACAACAGCTGATTAGTCAACAAGTGAAATTATTCGTTTGAATTTATTCCATTAGTTTTTGTATATTCAGCAATTTACCTAATATCAGCCGATTTGGAGTTTCAAAATACCTTAGAAAGCTTATGTCATAGGATATACACCATTTTCTATCTTCACGTAGAGAGGGAGATATAAGTTTATATCTTCCTCTCAACTTCCGTTTGTATCACCAGCTTACCCCAAGTCAAGCGTGCGTAACGAAGTTTTTCTCCAAAAAACGTGCACACTGTACCAGTACATAGTATATACTAGACTTGTAATGATGTCTTTTGATGACGTGCGCAATGCATGGTCACGTAAATTTTCATAATTCAGAGTTCTGAGTAGTACTGCAATAGCTATGGGTAGCTGTGCCTGACGCTACACATCAGGTGAGCGACTGGCTAGCCACCTGATTCGTATACATTAAAAACTATATTGCACCTAATAATTAAACATTTCTTAATCGTAAAAGTGCTTAGGAGGTTTTATTGGCGAAATTTTTACACTTTCAAGTTTTAAATCTATGCATTCTTACATAATATTAACATAATATACTGTCGTATCGCCACCCTCGTTTCGAACATTATTCAGAACAATATTCCCAAATTCCATTTCTTAACACACCGCTTTTTCTTAACAGCGGTCTACTTCCCGCAATATTTTTATACTTAGGGCCAACTTTTGCGAAACGATTTACGCAAACTGCCACGCTCGAGTGACGAATCAAATCTATAAGAAATCGGGTAGATGTAACTTTCTAGGATTATATTATTGCCTTACTATTTTCGTTTTCACCACTTTCAAGAGATTTCCCAAGCGGACGGTCGATGTGGCAGTGAAGTTTCTACTTGAAACTACTCTACGTTGAGTTTTGAAGTGTCAATACACTGCGAAAATCGTGTATACTAAAATGTGCATGGGAATCGAGAAATACAAGCGGCACGATCGAGTTGGCTAAAAAAATTTAACCAGTGGCTTGATTAATTTTGTAAGCTAAAGAAAACTGAATACCTAAAATATACTATGACTAACAAGTAGGGAGCTTAAAATGCATCATAACTAAGATAACGAGTAAGTAAGGGAAAGAAGAGAATAACTAAAAAATTTTTTTGCCTAAGTTTTAATATGCAGTTTACTCGTATGTGCATAGTTACTACGGAGTTTTTTTTTCAATTCGGAATGTAATTTTTTCTGTTGTATTGCAATCAAGGTTCCGTGATCACCCATAGATCGTCGGTTCACCTAAATAGGGATAGGGATATATAGGAAGCTGGTCTATGTTGCGTCTTCAGGTTAGCGGTTGCCACTCGAGAACCTATCCCCCATTTGATTGGTCAGTTTTACAATTTTTTTATTCGTCATATAAATTGAGTAAGGTTTTAGTATTAAAATTCTCATGAGTGTGATTCATTTTAAATTAATATATCCCCGACTGTTACTCACGAATAATATGTCGATTTCTCGACCAGGTTTCGAGCATATCCGATGCTCTTCCTCAGGAAGTGAGTTCACGCAGCGAGATCGCGGCGGTGACTGCGGACGGCCGCCCGTTCAGCCCGGCGCGAGCGCTGAGGGGTCACAGGGGGGGGCCGGACTTGCACCGACGTCAGCGAAGGCAGCTCTGCATTTCCATTTTCGTGTGCGTCATAGGTGTCATCGCACACTACACTAACCGTATCACTTTCCAGATTGACCGTTGCAACATATTTTGGAGTACTGCACGTAATAATTGGTTTCCACGCAGATGGTAGCACCCAACCACTGTCCCTGTTAAAATTGGGATGCCGACTGATCTCTATAGCCTCCCGTATTTTCCTAGGCACGAAAAACTTCTCTCTCGATAATACGGAGGCTTTGTCGAACCTGATGAAGTGATTGGTGCCTGACAGATGAGCATGCTCGCTCAAAGCTGAAGTCACCGTGTCCAAGTTCTTGATGCTTCTTATGTGCTCGGTCAATCTGATTTTGACATTCCGTCGCGTCTCACCAACATAACTTTTTCCACAGTCGCACGGGATTTTATACACACCCGGCACATTCAGGGGATCTTTATCTTTTGGAGAACGCAGCATTTGTCTCAATTGACTCGGAGGCCGGAAGATGGTTTTTATACTATACTTCCGTCGTAAGATGTGACCGATTTTATCCGTCACTCCTCTCACGAACGGCAAATATATTGGAGAACGCTCCACCCTAGGAGGTCGTAACCTCTCACTAGGGTTCATCAATCGAGAACACTGCCTCCAACAATACCCATTGTCCTCAAGTACCTTTCTCAAATGTACAAGTTCCTCATCAATGTACTGAGGGTCACACAATCTTAGGGCCCGGTTGATCAAGGACCTAGGTACCGAGGCTAACTGCGCTGGATGATGATGCGAATCAGCTCGCAAGTAACGGTCCGTATGAGTCGGCTTCCGATATATCGAGTGCGAGAGACTGCCATCCGACTCACGGACAATCTGCACATCCAAGAATGCCAACATGCCATCACATTCTTCCTCAACGGTGAAGCTGATATTGCGGTGCACCGTGTTCAGGATGTCCGTAAACTGAGTCAGTTCATCTCTAGTTATTACAGCGAAAATGTCATCCACATAGCGCCACCAGTACCGTGGTTTTACGGCCGCAGTACCCAGAGCCACATCCTCGAACCACTCCATAAAAATGTTAGCTACCACCGGAGCTATCGGCGATCCCATAGCCACTCCATCCACCTGCAGAAAATACTCCCCCCGCCACATGAAATATCCGCTTTTAAGGCAAAACTCCGTCCAATGAATGTACTCGGTAGGTAAATCTGAGTTCTGTATCAAAGCGCTGATGATGTCAATAGTGTCATCTACCGGCACATTCGTAAACAAAGATGCGATATCAAAGCTCACCATTATCTCAGTGGGTAGGACTTTCACGCCCTCCAACAGCTGGATGAAATGTCCAGAGTCCTTCACGTAGCTCCCCGTTCTATTAGTGAATCGCTGTAAGACACCAGCCAGGTGTTTCGATAGCTTATACGTTTGTGCATCGATTTGGCTAACAATAGGGCGCAGAGGCCAATCTGGCTTATGTACTTTTGGTAAGCCGTAAATTTTGGGTGGTGTGGGATTAGGACGCACACGTGCCAGGAGATCGTCGTTATTGCTGGCCCGCAACAGCTTAGTCACTTTAGTAGCTACTCGTGCGGTAGGATTGTAAGGCACTTTTTTGTATTTTGACTCGTCACTAACCAACTGCGTAATTTTGTACTCGTATGCTTCTGTGTCAACAACAACGGTGGCATTGCCTTTGTCAGCTGGCAACACTAAAATATCCGTGTTATTCCGCAAGTCGCGCACAGCTGCTACCTCTCCCCGACTTAAGTTGCTTCTTGGAGGTCTGGACTTCCGCAGTAAAACCGAGACATCTTGTCTCATACACTCAGCGTCATTATGTGGGATCTTATTACGCACGATAATATCTTCGATACCAGTAATGATGTTCTCCATGGGTATTCTATTAGGTGCCGGTGCAAAATTAAGCCCTCGAGCCAAAACACTAATGGTGTCGTCGTTCAGTTGGTGTGATGACAAATTAACAACGTGACGACTTGGCGAGTGCACAACGACCCCACTAGTTTTACAATCAAGAGGGTAGGAACGCGCAACCGTGGAATTGTTCTGTTGCCGTTTTAGATTTTTAAGTTTATTATCATGCCTGGCTTTAGTGTTGAGCCCCAATTTATGCGTTCTACTATAGGACATCGCATCAAGTACCTCCCACACATCCGACTCCAATACTTGCGCAAGCTGAAGATGTAACCCGAACAAAGTTTTGTTGATAACCATTATCCTTATGCGATATTCTGCAATCACTTGACGCAATAACTTAAGGTTCGCGATTCGAAAAAAGTTCTCGTAACCCCGAATGCACTTTACTTCTTTAATACGAGCGAATTTCGGTATCACACCACAATCACGACACTGCACTACGTATTCCAAGCCGCACTCGAGTCTTTTACGTTTACTTCTTAATCGCGTGAACTCTTTTACTTTGCGGAGCCATTCCGTGCCGTAACGGTTAGCTATTTTAGTATTAAAATTCTCATGAGTGTGATTCATTTTAAATTAATATATCCCCGACTGTTACTCACGAATAATATGTCGATTTCTCGACCAGGTTTCGAGCATATCCGATGCTCTTCCTCAGGAAGTGAGTTCACGCAGCGAGATCGCGGCGGTGACTGCGGACGGCCGCCCGTTCAGCCCGGCGCGAGCGCTGAGGGGTCACAGGGGGGGGCCGGACTTGCACCGACGTCAGCGAAGGCAGCTCTGCATTTCCATTTTCGTGTGCGTCATAGGTGTCATCGCACACTACACTAACCGTATCACTTTCCAGATTGACCGTTGCAACATATTTTGGAGTACTGCACGTAATAATTGGTTTCCACGCAGATGGTAGCACCCAACCACTGTCCCTGTTAAAATTGGGATGCCGACTGATTGTAACTAAATCACTCGTTGAGATGAGTTTTGGATTACGTACTAGTTTTCAGTTTAACGCCATCTAGCGTTGGTGTCTAACAGCACTTGCATCATTCCGTAAAATTCAATAAGATCGAATAAAGGTTAAAAAGGTTTAATAGGTAAGACATACATGGCGCTGTAATAAAACAAAAGTCAACTACGTAATAAGCTAAGCGCGGGAATAATCAAGGAGTTTTTATTTTGACAAAAAAAAAAAAAGAGAGAAAAAAAAACAAGTGAAAGGAGAAGAGGTGCGCGTCAGTCGGGGAACGGTACGAAACGTGGAAAAAAGGAAAGATCGAGGGCTTTTTTAGAGTGAGTGCTTGTGTGTAATTTAAATCAGCACGGCGCGGCGGTACGTGAGTAGTTAGAGGTTAATTCGTTACTTGTTTTTCGAAATGTATGAGGGTTTAGGCGAATTACACGTATAATGATATTCTTTTACTTTTGAGTGTGCTAGCAGTGTTTTGTTTTACGGCTTACTAACTGTGAGACAATATTTTATTTTGCGTTTTTCCCCGTGATTTAGATTATACCTAGGTAGGGTTCCTAATTGTGATTACATTGCTAGATTACGGTGATTTTTCTGATAAATTGTGTACAAATGTGTCTGGAAATTATTCGGTAAGTGTTGAGATATTTGGATCAGAAAAGAAAACGGCAACTCTAAAAATCTTGTGTGAGATGCTCATGTATAATGGCGGCTGAATTGCTATTATGAAAAGTGTCAGGAGGAACTAGATTAAGGGACGAGTGTGAAGGATTGAAAGTCTAGATCAAGTATGAGTTCTGTTGATTGCTAGGTGTATGGAATGAATTCATTAAATCATTAATGAGCGGATTTTTATAAGATGTTGTCGATAGAATTCTAATTAAGAATAAACGAATACCATTTAGGCGAGTTCGTGGTAAAGCTAAGTTACATCAAAATTCTCATAGAAATATTTCAAATGGTAATAAAATTCAATAATATAGGGAAATCTTAGATTATCTTCATAAACATTTCATGTTATCTAAATACTCTCTACCTATCAGGTAGTTGTAAAATTGGAATAATTGTTTCATACACTGAAATTCTCGGCTAAATATAATGATACAAAATAGCGGCCGATCGGTTGCTATTGTAGGGTCGTCAAGGGAATCTAACTATAAAACAAGGATGAAGTAACTATACGCTACAATATGTATTTACTAATATTTGCTCTTTTATATTTTGTACGTAATTTTAATGCTGTGCGATTGCTATTTTATGTAGTACAAGACGTGTTAATACTCATATAATCCACGGTGGTAACTTCAGTTGACTTGAAAGATAGATTACTTTCTTGTTCAAAAATCCTGAAGTGAGGTTATGTGTAAAAAGGTACGTTAGGAGGTAAGAAGGTTCATATAAGATTCTAGTGTTTTGGCATGGTCTAAAATAAATATCATTCAAAACCTTAGAATTAGGTTGTCTCGGTAAAACCAGTAAAATCAGAGATATTTTTTAAATAAACTGTTGTAACAATTTCACTTTTATTATTTACCTAGGTCTTAGAAGTCGTAGATATATGTATATACATATATAATGTTGCTTAATTAAATGATTGAAGTGGAGTTGGTGGCTTATAGGTTAACCAGAAATTGTGTTACCTATCATCTGTGGTTGTGTCGTTGAACCGAGTGGAACTCGCGGGTTCGAGTCCTGTGAGAAGTATACATAACGGGTGTGACTCTCAACCTTCGAGTGAGATCACTAAATTTCGTTTGACTATTACAGGATAAGAATACTGTGGAATGAAGGTTCAATTCCTTCAAATAAATAATTGCTTGACATTGTATGGCAATTCTTTTACCAAATATAATTTTATGTTGTTTATACTGTTTATAGGGAGTTCGATTCTCTCGCAACACTTGATTATTATTTTACTCAATTTTCGGGAATAAAGAAGGCTATCTTTCTTCCGTGGTTGTGTTGTTAATCATAGTGGTGTTTGCGGGTTCGAATCCTGTGAAAAGTTAAACTACAGACAGTTCTCCCAAGCTCCCAAGCAAGGGAATGCTGTTTATTTACTACAGTTAATAAACAGTATTCGATATTATGAAATGAGGGTTCGATTCCTTTAATTACATTAATGCTTGATGATCTATGATAATTCTTTTCAAACATAAATTTTATGTTGTGAAGTTGGGAGTTCGACTCTCTCGTGACACTAGATTACGTTTTCTCAACTTTCGGAGATAGAGAAGCTATCTTCCGTGGTTGTGTTGTTAATCAGTGTAGTCGCGGGTTCGAATCCTGCAGAATATCTATTATAGATTATGCATACTGTGGTTTGACGGTTCGATTCCTTCAGATAAATTATAGATTGGCAGCTACGGTAATTGCTAATATTACCTGTCATAAATTTATGACTATATTGTGAAATGGATGTTTGATCCTTTCAAGACGCTATGGAGTTGTCACGGGTTCAATTCCCGTATTGATAATAACTATCAATGACGGATGTAAACCTGTTGTTTATCTTGATTGAAAACTATATATGTGTTTTTCTAGGCTTAATCGGATCCGAATTAAGTCCATATTATACTTTCTTATTCATAATGGCATTGTTCATTATTCATATTGAGTATTAAAAAAAAAGAGAAAATTTAATGATGCCTGGCTTTAGCACAAATCTATGTGTTTCAATACCTTGCATCTTTTAATTTTGACAACAAATCTACCATGTTGTAGCAAACTTAGTTCATGCATATGAACATATCTACTGCATTCTCTATATCGATCTACGACTGCACATGTGCAGAGAATCGTCTGTAATACTTGGAACTGGCTCTTGATCCCGAGTTGTCTCTAAAGAGGGAGGTCTGGTTATTCATCTCCGAGCTATGGATCCCTGTTGTATACGTACTCAGGGGGAGGTAACGGAGTTTATAACTAGCCTAGCTGTTGATCTAATCAACCTTGGGCCATGCCTCTGGATCGGATATACTTGGAGTGAGGTCGACCAATATTGCTTACAATTCTTCATTTTTCTCCGACAATTACCCAACAATCTTTTAGAATCGTCTGTAATACTTGGAACTGGCTCTTGATCCCGAGTTGTCTCTAAAGAGGGAGGTCTAGTTATTCATCTCCGAGCTATGGATCCCTGCTGTATACATACTCAGGGGGAGGTAACGGAGTTTATACACTAGCCTAGCTGTTGATCTAATCAACCTTGGGCCATGCCTCTGGATCGGATATACTTGGAGTGAGGTCGACCAATATTGCTTACAATTCTTTCTTCTCCGACAATTACCCGACAATCATTTTATGTTTGTGCTGGGTTTGCTATCATGTGGTCGAGCAATGTCCACATTTATCTAATAGTTATTCCTTGATGGAGTGCTATAAGCCAGGTCGTGAGACCTTATTTACATGAATGATATTATAAGGTATCTATTTCCGTTACAAGAAGTAGATATTGTATTATTTACTAATATTGATTTAATTTGGATCTTTGATTAGATCTTTATTATATGATTATAAAAAAAATATATAAAAAAATGAAAAAATATATTTTTAGGGGTGGTTTTGATGGGGTGGAGCGTTATAAAGCATGAAGGACGAATCGCACTTGACGGACGCGGGCATGTATTTTATACATGGAGGGGGCGTCCCTCCCTCCCCTTCGGGGGGGGCCCCCTTAACCACCTTTATAAATATTCTGTCTTACTAGCGTTCTAAATGTCCTTAAAATTATGACTCTGATCTTCGATCATTTAACCCCTAGCATGAACAACAGGGCAGTTTACATTCTACAATTTCAAGTTTGAATTAATTTATATTACAAAACTGTGTATTACAGAGAGGAGGTTTGAATGGTGTATGCAGAATATACTTAGTTATGTGGTATAATTGTTTATTATTATGTTTATTCCAGATTAAGGTGAGTATCTATGTATGAGTAGGCGATAACGAATAAATAATAAAAAAATAATAAAGAAATCACAATTTATTAAGATCTATTAAACTCTAACGTACCTCTAAAAAGAACTATTGGTTATACGGATGGCGATGTAAGGGTTCCTAGACGATCATTTGGCCATATGAAGGGGAACTCGTATTATCGGCTTGGAGAAGAGTATTTTACTCAGGGGGGGCGAGTTACAATTTGGTGCCGTGACCAGGATTATAAACTGGATTTTTGCGGCTCTGTGATATGTAGGCTTTTTAGCCTACAATTTGTTGTTCGTGTAATGGATGGAGGTCTTCAAACGTGAGAGTAACAAAGCTGTGTCTTAATAAATTGATATTCAATATTATAATAGCTTTAAATAATAACAAATAACTTTTACATAGTATTTAAATAAACATTTATATTTTCAGGCGATACAATTTAAGTAAATAAAAACAGTTAAATTAAACAAAGATGCCGAAACCAAAATCTATACCTAGGAAGTGTTATAAAGAGTAAAAGTATAGAAATAGTGAAATTAATGTAGTTGTAGACTCGACTCGTTAACTCGTAAAGCTTGTTAGTTCATGCATGGTCATACTGGAAAAAGTACTCTTGGTTATTTTATAGAATTATCTTCTCTAGAAGTTGTAATTAATTATTTCGCATTTTACTATTGTTAAGTTTTACAAATAACACTATTTTTTGGTTAAAATAAAAATAAAAGGTTGTAAATTAAGAATGAAAGATGTCTGTTGGGTCACGTGAGTAGCATGTTTATGTTCATTATAATAATCAATACTCAATGTATTGAAAGAAGGTCTATATAAGATAATGTATTGAAGGAAGGTCCACGTAAGATAACTAATTACAGGCACATCAAGCAAGTTGTAATGCATAAAAACCCCTTAAGTTGTTACACATTGAAAAAAAATTAGGCCATATTAATACACGTTCAGTACCTACCCCCAGACTTGACAATAAATAGCTGATTGGTAATTTTATAATAATTATTATTATTTGGTAAAATTTGTACTCGAGTAATTTTATATTTGTATTAGATTAATTAGATTTTAAATAGTTAGAGTTAGCTTCCATTAATAAATATAATTTAAAAAAAAAGTTGGGTTAGGTTACGGCGCAATCACATTTATTAAAATATAAATATAAAATTTTACATATTTCAATACACTATCTAGAAGGCTTATTATAAGTAGATACAACTGATCATTACATTATCCTAAATATTAAATTAACAAATATTTTTTACTGACTTGAATCCATTTCATTTTCTATGTGCTTTAAAATGAGTGTGATTGTTGGGGAGAAGAAAGGCCAGACCCGTAAACATCAAAAATGATGTTTATTAAATTAAAAAAAATTGGCTGTATTATTTTAGTAGTAAATTTTAACTCGTTAGTAAACTCGTAAAATTTAGGGGGCGATTGTAACTAAATCACTCGTTGAGATGAGTTTTGGATTACGTACTAGTTTTCAGTTTAACGCCATCTAGCGTTGGTGTCTAACAGCACTTGCATCATTCCGTAAAATTCAATAAGATCGAATAAAGGTTAAAAAGGTTTAATAGGTAAGACATACATGGCGCTGTAATAAAACAAAAGTCAACTACGTAATAAGCTAAGCGCGGGAATAATCAAGGAGTTTTTATTTTGACAAAAAAAAAAAAGAGAGAAAAAAAAACAAGTGAAAGGAGAAGAGGTGCGCGTCAGTCGGGGAACGGTACGAAACGTGGAAAAAAGGAAAGATCGAGGGCTTTTTTAGAGTGAGTGCTTGTGTGTAATTTAAATCAGCACGGCGCGGCGGTACGTGAGTAGTTAGAGGTTAATTCGTTACTTGTTTTTCGAAATGTATGAGGGTTTAGGCGAATTACACGTATAATGATATTCTTTTACTTTTGAGTGTGCTAGCAGTGTTTTGTTTTACGGCTTACTAACTGTGAGACAATATTTTATTTTGCGTTTTTCCCCGTGATTTAGATTATACCTAGGTAGGGTTCCTAATTGTGATTACATTGCTAGATTACGGTGATTTTTCTGATAAATTGTGTACAAATGTGTCTGGAAATTATTCGGTAAGTGTTGAGATATTTGGATCAGAAAAGAAAACGGCAACTCTAAAAATCTTGTGTGAGATGCTCATGTATAATGGCGGCTGAATTGCTATTATGAAAAGTGTCAGGAGGAACTAGATTAAGGGACGAGTGTGAAGGATTGAAAGTCTAGATCAAGTATGAGTTCTGTTGATTGCTAGGTGTATGGAATGAATTCATTAAATCATTAATGAGCGGATTTTTATAAGATGTTGTCGATAGAATTCTAATTAAGAATAAACGAATACCATTTAGGCGAGTTCGTGGTAAAGCTAAGTTACATCAAAATTCTCATAGAAATATTTCAAATGGTAATAAAATTCAATAATATAGGGAAATCTTAGATTATCTTCATAAACATTTCATGTTATCTAAATACTCTCTACCTATCAGGTAGTTGTAAAATTGGAATAATTGTTTCATACACTGAAATTCTCGGCTAAATATAATGATACAAAATAGCGGCCGATCGGTTGCTATTGTAGGGTCGTCAAGGGAATCTAACTATAAAACAAGGATGAAGTAACTATACGCTACAATATGTATTTACTAATATTTGCTCTTTTATATTTTGTACGTAATTTTAATGCTGTGCGATTGCTATTTTATGTAGTACAAGACGTGTTAATACTCATATAATCCACGGTGGTAACTTCAGTTGACTTGAAAGATAGATTACTTTCTTGTTCAAAAATCCTGAAGTGAGGTTATGTGTAAAAAGGTACGTTAGGAGGTAAGAAGGTTCATATAAGATTCTAGTGTTTTGGCATGGTCTAAAATAAATATCATTCAAAACCTTAGAATTAGGTTGTCTCGGTAAAACCAGTAAAATCAGAGATATTTTTTAAATAAACTGTTGTAACAATTTCACTTTTATTATTTACCTAGGTCTTAGAAGTCGTAGATATATGTATATACATATATAATGTTGCTTAATTAAATGATTGAAGTGGAGTTGGTGGCTTATAGGTTAACCAGAAATTGTGTTACCTATCATCTGTGGTTGTGTCGTTGAACCGAGTGGAACTCGCGGGTTCGAGTCCTGTGAGAAGTATACATAACGGGTGTGACTCTCAACCTTCGAGTGAGATCACTAAATTTCGTTTGACTATTACAGGATAAGAATACTGTGGAATGAAGGTTCAATTCCTTCAAATAAATAATTGCTTGACATTGTATGGCAATTCTTTTACCAAATATAATTTTATGTTGTTTATACTGTTTATAGGGAGTTCGATTCTCTCGCAACACTTGATTATTATTTTACTCAATTTTCGGGAATAAAGAAGGCTATCTTTCTTCCGTGGTTGTGTTGTTAATCATAGTGGTGTTTGCGGGTTCGAATCCTGTGAAAAGTTAAACTACAGACAGTTCTCCCAAGCTCCCAAGCAAGGGAATGCTGTTTATTTACTACAGTTAATAAACAGTATTCGATATTATGAAATGAGGGTTCGATTCCTTTAATTACATTAATGCTTGATGATCTATGATAATTCTTTTCAAACATAAATTTTATGTTGTGAAGTTGGGAGTTCGACTCTCTCGTGACACTAGATTACGTTTTCTCAACTTTCGGAGATAGAGAAGCTATCTTCCGTGGTTGTGTTGTTAATCAGTGTAGTCGCGGGTTCGAATCCTGCAGAATATCTATTATAGATTATGCATACTGTGGTTTGACGGTTCGATTCCTTCAGATAAATTATAGATTGGCAGCTACGGTAATTGCTAATATTACCTGTCATAAATTTATGACTATATTGTGAAATGGATGTTTGATCCTTTCAAGACGCTATGGAGTTGTCACGGGTTCAATTCCCGTATTGATAATAACTATCAATGACGGATGTAAACCTGTTGTTTATCTTGATTGAAAACTATATATGTGTTTTTCTAGGCTTAATCGGATCCGAATTAAGTCCATATTATACTTTCTTATTCATAATGGCATTGTTCATTATTCATATTGAGTATTAAAAAAAAAGAGAAAATTTAATGATGCCTGGCTTTAGCACAAATCTATGTGTTTCAATACCTTGCATCTTTTAATTTTGACAACAAATCTACCATGTTGTAGCAAACTTAGTTCATGCATATGAACATATCTACTGCATTCTCTATATCGATCTACGACTGCACATGTGCAGAGAATCGTCTGTAATACTTGGAACTGGCTCTTGATCCCGAGTTGTCTCTAAAGAGGGAGGTCTGGTTATTCATCTCCGAGCTATGGATCCCTGTTGTATACGTACTCAGGGGGAGGTAACGGAGTTTATAACTAGCCTAGCTGTTGATCTAATCAACCTTGGGCCATGCCTCTGGATCGGATATACTTGGAGTGAGGTCGACCAATATTGCTTACAATTCTTCATTTTTCTCCGACAATTACCCAACAATCTTTTAGAATCGTCTGTAATACTTGGAACTGGCTCTTGATCCCGAGTTGTCTCTAAAGAGGGAGGTCTAGTTATTCATCTCCGAGCTATGGATCCCTGCTGTATACATACTCAGGGGGAGGTAACGGAGTTTATACACTAGCCTAGCTGTTGATCTAATCAACCTTGGGCCATGCCTCTGGATCGGATATACTTGGAGTGAGGTCGACCAATATTGCTTACAATTCTTTCTTCTCCGACAATTACCCGACAATCATTTTATGTTTGTGCTGGGTTTGCTATCATGTGGTCGAGCAATGTCCACATTTATCTAATAGTTATTCCTTGATGGAGTGCTATAAGCCAGGTCGTGAGACCTTATTTACATGAATGATATTATAAGGTATCTATTTCCGTTACAAGAAGTAGATATTGTATTATTTACTAATATTGATTTAATTTGGATCTTTGATTAGATCTTTATTATATGATTATAAAAAAAATATATAAAAAAATGAAAAAATATATTTTTAGGGGTGGTTTTGATGGGGTGGAGCGTTATAAAGCATGAAGGACGAATCGCACTTGACGGACGCGGGCATGTATTTTATACATGGAGGGGGCGTCCCTCCCTCCCCTTCGGGGGGGGCCCCCTTAACCACCTTTATAAATATTCTGTCTTACTAGCGTTCTAAATGTCCTTAAAATTATGACTCTGATCTTCGATCATTTAACCCCTAGCATGAACAACAGGGCAGTTTACATTCTACAATTTCAAGTTTGAATTAATTTATATTACAAAACTGTGTATTACAGAGAGGAGGTTTGAATGGTGTATGCAGAATATACTTAGTTATGTGGTATAATTGTTTATTATTATGTTTATTCCAGATTAAGGTGAGTATCTATGTATGAGTAGGCGATAACGAATAAATAATAAAAAAATAATAAAGAAATCACAATTTATTAAGATCTATTAAACTCTAACGTACCTCTAAAAAGAACTATTGGTTATACGGATGGCGATGTAAGGGTTCCTAGACGATCATTTGGCCATATGAAGGGGAACTCGTATTATCGGCTTGGAGAAGAGTATTTTACTCAGGGGGGGCGAGTTACACTGATCTCTATAGCCTCCCGTATTTTCCTAGGCACGAAAAACTTCTCTCTCGATAATACGGAGGCTTTGTCGAACCTGATGAAGTGATTGGTGCCTGACAGATGAGCATGCTCGCTCAAAGCTGAAGTCACCGTGTCCAAGTTCTTGATGCTTCTTATGTGCTCGGTCAATCTGATTTTGACATTCCGTCGCGTCTCACCAACATAACTTTTTCCACAGTCGCACGGGATTTTATACACACCCGGCACATTCAGGGGATCTTTATCTTTTGGAGAACGCAGCATTTGTCTCAATTGACTCGGAGGCCGGAAGATGGTTTTTATACTATACTTCCGTCGTAAGATGTGACCGATTTTCTGAATGTGCCGGGTGTGTATAAAATCCCGTGCGACTGTGGAAAAAGTTATGTTGGTGAGACGCGACGGAATGTCAAAATCAGATTGACCGAGCACATAAGAAGCATCAAGAACTTGGACACGGTGACTTCAGCTTTGAGCGAGCATGCTCATCTGTCAGGCACCAATCACTTCATCAGGTTCGACAAAGCCTCCGTATTATCGAGAGAGAAGTTTTTCGTGCCTAGGAAAATACGGGAGGCTATAGAGATCAGTCGGCATCCCAATTTTAACAGGGACAGTGGTTGGGTGCTACCATCTGCGTGGAAACCAATTATTACGTGCAGTACTCCAAAATATGTTGCAACGGTCAATCTGGAAAGTGATACGGTTAGTGTAGTGTGCGATGACACCTATGACGCACACGAAAATGGAAATGCAGAGCTGCCTTCGCTGACGTCGGTGCAAGTCCGGCCCCCCCCTGTGACCCCTCAGCGCTCGCGCCGGGCTGAACGGGCGGCCGTCCGCAGTCACCGCCGCGATCTCGCTGCGTGAACTCACTTCCTGAGGAAGAGCATCGGATATGCTCGAAACCTGGTCGAGAAATCGACATATTATTCGTGAGTAACAGTCGGGGATATATTAATTTAAAATTGAGTAAGGTTGTTTATTTGATATAATTTTACTAATTTATTGTAATACTTACCTCTATGCTTACAAAATCTTTGTTTGAAACTTTCAACGGCTGCATAAAGATATTTAAATCGGACTAATATTTTATATACACAAAAACATTATTTATTCAATATTTGGTAAAAATTCTACCTTTTCACTTTCACTGTCTTCATCCAATCCAATTAACATCTTTCGATTTTTTTTCAAACTTTTTTGATAAACACTTCTTGAATTAATTACACAAACCAACTGTATTAATTTATATGAAGGTATATAAAATACCATATTCATATTCATTTATTCTGTTTCCATATGTGCATATTGATCTTACATTCCAAATATTATATATATATATATATCATAATATTAATAGTAACAATATGGACCCTGTAGGGCACTACAGATTAATATAATGAGGGTAGGGTTAGTAAAATTTAACATATTTCATGCGATACGCTTAATTCATTTAGCATTCGAAGATAGAAATTATTTTACTTATTGAAGTAAAACATATTCTACTTTAATCTGTAAATTTACTTTATGTGAAATCCTCGAATGGTATGAAAACTAGGATATAAAAGTCTAGCGAAAGAAGAGTTTACCTAGTTCACCCACAACACCGCTCGAGGTAATCTACACCACACCGTGAAAGTTCATTTATGAATTCAGTTTTCATTTTCGTAGCGTCAGCTTGCGATTCAAGATCCGATAAGTTAGTTTTACCGCGCGCATAATATATATTTTACGAAATTTGGGACCCGCTTTATGGTATCAATTTATTTTTCGTACCGCAGCTGTTTGTTTTCTTTTACAGACTAAAATAGTAGAATAGGTATTTTACGATAAAAACGAGAACACGTTTTTTTAAAAGCTGCAAGAATAAACGTTAGAAAAGACAAGTCAGTAAAATTAAAGTTTATAATGTTAAAATATAAACAAAAGCTCTCAACCTGAAAAAAATCAACCATTTCAATGTGATAAAATGATACGAACAAAAAGCTAATTGGCGGTTCAATTTGTTCATAGTCATCAACAGTAATACCCTGCCTATACCAATATGCTTAATTCTGAGCCGCGGATCGCTGTAAGATACTGCGATGGCCATCATTGCTTCACTTAAGTCGATGTGTGTCTGTTTGTATGACAACTAGCGTCCATATATATGTATATGGTCCAATAAATATATTGTTTGATAAAGGGTACTTTCCGTTAATCTCGAATTTTAAAATTTTGCCTTTATTAAAGTAAGGTTATACAATACAAATAAGGGAAAAATATAAAAAAGATGAATTTCAGAAGCTATTAATTAAATTTTTACTTTATTTAAGATGAAGTATCTTAAATAATTATAAATATATTTGCACGTGTGCACATCGAGGGTTAATTTTTTCTCCAGTGAATTAGATTCATATATTTGTAAGCTGACCTATTTAAAATACCTGCCTATCACTTAAGTCATAATAATGAAAAGTGTATGTACTATAGTCGCTTCCTTTAATCAAATTAGCTTATAAGTATTAGTTAATAAATAATAGTAGATTGTATACAAAGTTTTAATTTACCCATTATATACGAGGTATATTATTTTTAAATAGAAACCGTGCTATAAATGGGTTTCTAGCGCCCATTGTTACACTCTATTATTCATTTCGATTGCGAGAAAATAAAATAATCCAATACAATTGAACACCTAGTTAATTTTATTAAAATTAAATGTTCCTACAACATTGTCTTGTACTTAGATATTATTAGGTAGTATTATTATATTCATAAACCTTTCGTAAGTATTTTAATAAATTCTTTTTGACTGTAACGGTAACAGATTGATAATTATTTTTTTCCTTTCTCTTCATTCTGCAATTCCCCATTCTCAGTAGGTTTTGACATGTTGTAAGATAAACTACGGTCACAATTCAATTGATTATGCTAATTTAATTGGTAATGCTAATTTCTTAAGATTTTGCGCCAATGCCTTTTATTGATTTCTTCTGTAGCGTTGCACGCACTCTACCAAAGAACTCGCCGCTTATTGTTTTCTATTTTCATTTATTTTCATGTTCTACTATTTTTATGAAACATTAATAAGTCGAGTGTTTATTTATGGTTATACAACTTAAAAACACTTTTGTATTTTGTAGGCTCGTTGGTAAAAGGTGAAAATTTAATAAAAGATTTTTCTCCTAGAAGATAATGTACTATTTTATCTCCACTCTAGTACGCTACAATGATGGACTTTTTGATTAAGTGGAATGAAAACAAACTTTAGTCAGTCATTCTTTGGTTTTACCATTTGTAAAGTAGGTTACTACACCTATATGAGGTATATAGGGTGTGGGTATTTGTAAGGAAAGTATTGCTAGTCTTTTTATAGCTTCATTTTTCTTTACACGAACAAAAGTACTGCGTGACAATGTTGGCAGACAGATCATAAACTTTTTATACTGATGCTTCTTTTTATTTCAGTCGTAGGACAATAAAAACACATGATGTAATACCGATTACTGAAATGAGCTGTTGCGACATTGAAGGGTTTAATTACAAAGTCTGCGTCATGCCAATGGATGCAATCATGATCCATTAACTAATGGCGGTGTATACAAGATATTATTAAACTTATGAAGGATCATAAACTTAGCCTTACTTTACCTATAACTACAGTTCATTTTTATAGTCCTGCTCATTTTAAACTCTCAACAAATTATGAGCTAATCGTTTACCTGATTTAATAATCAGCCTTTATTCGTTGCAGGGCCATTTTATTATTTTGTTTATTTATTTATTTACTCAGCACTTACGATTTATAGCCCTGAAAATATTTTTTTCTCTCTGGTGACGGTAAAAAAAATTGATAGCGTGAAATTTTTTCCATAGCACTTTATATAGAGAGTGGACGTAGTTTTCACGATTTTTTTGTCCCGAGAACGGCCTAAGCTGAAGCTTACAACCAAGGGCTGCCCTTGAGCTAGTTGCCTCCCATTTTTGACGGCTCGGTGTTTTATGCTTTCTGCCCAGTGACGTTCCAAAGGTTGGCAAAGACCAAAAGCCTATAGCGGCCTATTTCAAAAAAGGAAAAAAATCTTCGACCTTTTTGTTTCTGTCTATCAGGTGATATCGTATTCAAACTGGTCTCAAGAAAAAGTTGGCAAACATGGGCACTATTAAAAATTGAGATATTTCTCGAACGATACTCATTTGATTAAACCAAACCCACCAATCCGATTATTCTAATTCTTCACACGTCTCTATAATTGAGAGAGTTAGATCTTCACTTCATCATCCACTGTTTATTCATAAGTCTCTACATAAAGATACATAAGGCTAAAGACTCGTAACAAATTACCTGCTTCTGCTTGCCTAACATAGAGTAGGCGCTAAGTTATATCCTACTAAAGAGGTGCCATAACAACCATCTAACGAGGTTGTAGTGGTCTGTATTTTTCTGGAGGCCTTTGTTGGAATATAAGGAAGATTGCCTAATCACCTCCTTGAGTAATTCTCTGACGTGCAGAATTTCGGCTCCAATTTTCGTGAGTGTTTGTTATGCATTTGTAAGATAGAATCTGGGCTACCTACTTTACGCTAAGATAGTATAAATCTATGATGCAATTCAAATTTTATATTTTCTACATGAAACCCGGTTGGGGATATATTTACAGTTTCACGAGAATATGTGAAAAACTTTTTTAGTTTTTAAAAATGTTACTATTTGGTTTGGTAATTTAAATTAACCTGCTTTGGGAAATTTTTCTTGATAGGAAATACAATATGCGTTATTTTTTTAGTTCACATAAGCTTAATTAGAAAATCCATAATGAAGTAAGATTTTTTCAGAATAGACATTACATGTGAACGTCCTAGGAACAAAACTTTTTATTTACATGAAAGGTACTTGAGGTCCCATTATTTTGCCCCATTCTGTATAATAAAGTTAAACACGAGTCGAAACGACTTTTCTTTCGGGTCGGTTATTAACATAAAGATCAAAATAAAAACGCGGTCCATTTTGAGCTTTTAAAAGTTTCACAGACAAACAACAACATCTCGATTGGGTTTGCCGATGCTATTAGTTCGCTATTTTTGTACTTGAATTGTATTGTATACTAGCTAAACCCTGCGGTTACGCTCGCGTGATGAAAACTTTCTAATTTTTCGCTCAACTTTTTAATTTTTTCTTTCATAAGAACCTTCCCTGACAATGACCTGATAATAAACACAACAAAAAGAATTAGTGAAAATTCCATCCGTCCACAATTTTATCATCAATATCATAATTTTACCTTTAGGCCACGTTACACTCAGTCTTGAATATCTGCTCAAGAGGAGATTTCATTCACAAAATGATCAAATATAGAATGAATCTTTCTTATCATCGTTTTTATTTCCTACCATCAGTAATGATAGTGGTTAAATGCAAGCCTAACAAACAAATGAAATCTCTCCTTGAGCGTCAATGATTGAGCATAGTTAACGCATAGTAATACGGACCATATTTTAGTTAAGTTTAATTAAATTTAGTGCTATATTTGTTTTTTAGTTAGATATTATCAATATGTTTTAAATAATATACATTTTGTGTTTTCTTCTACTCATTTATACAATTTGGTCGAAAAAAAAGTATATTCAATATAAGGGCATTTGTACTGACTACGCCATGAATTGGCACAATTCACGGGGAGTTTTCCTCTTGTCCGCTTAACTACAAATACCATAAGCACCCCTAGTTTATAGGAACTAGAAAAATACAAAGATAAGTCATAGTCTATTATTTAGCACATTTTGTTTACACAAGCTAATAAACATTTCACACATGTTATATTTCAATTTTATAGTATATCTTTTGTTTTGTCACACTACCGAGATTAAGGAAATTAAAAATTCCGAAAGAAACCGGAAAATTTTCAGGTTTAGAGAAACCTTGTAAAAAACTAAATAGGATTTTCCAGTTGGAAAATTTCATCTCAAAACTTGTAATTGACTCAATATTTTTTATTGGTTGAAAAAGTTTTATTGCTTTATCATTTTCTCTGAATGTTTTTCTTTTGGAAAATCCATTTTACTTTTATAGAAAATAGACGCTTTGTGATATCGTATTATAAAGTCGTCTGTACCAGTAAATTGGGTATGACAACCAGTTCTCACGCCACGGGTAGTCGGTTACAGTGCAGGATTCGCTTCGCTGCGCTCCGGTAAGCCTCTAATTTCCCCAACACAGTTTGTCATTTACGTGAGCGGAGAACGCGCTGTATTTCTGTGTTCATTTCCACGGGCGGGGCGGCCTTCTTGGTGTGGACGTGGTAAGGCGTCCGGGAAGTAACGTTACAGGGAAAACAATTGTATACCTTTTTACTTTTCCGGCGTGAGCAGTCGTTTATTGTAAGAAAATAAGCGCTCGCAAACACCTAAGTGAGACCTTTTCTTATATGTAATGGCTAGTTCTGTACGTACAACTTATGTTGTGTGTGAAGATATATGAAGCTTTAGTTTAGTTTTAGATGTTTTTTTATATTCGCATAATTTACAACCTCAGACTTGCCTATCTCAAATATACAACAATAAATACACTGAAAAAGAAGTTGATGTGTTTAAACTTTTTTTTACGCTTTGAGATCGAACACAATGCAGAGTATATTATCCAAAACTGACAGTTTAATTAATTAGCCCTGCCTTTTGGACTATGGGTTGTGGGTTCGATTCCCACCCAGGACAAATGTTTGTGTGATGATCATCAATACTTTTTCTGTATCTGGGTTTTATATTGTATTCTATGAATGTATTTACAAACAAAAATTATCTAAGTACTGTTCAGTAATCTGGTTTCCAAAGTACGAGCTTTGCTTAATTTGGAGCTAGATGGCGCTGTGCGAAATATCCAAACCTATTTATTTATGGTAAACTACCTTTTTACTATATGTGGTATTTATTTAGGTACTTAAATATTATTATCTCTACTGTTTTACTAACGCATAGATAAAAATTAAAAGATATTTCTATGTTTGCGTGTGGCTTTCACGCCAAAGCGGCAGAACCGATTTATATACTTTTTCCTATTTTTCTACTCTCTATTCTCTCTCTATACTCTATTTCTACCAAAGTTCCGAACGTCATGCATTAATGTAGATAACTACCGTTTAGTCATACATTGCTGTGTATGTGGATAACTCTATAACTAACAATCTCTTCAAAGTGATAATATATTCCGATATCTTGTGTTGACACGTCGCAGAGTAAGCATTACCGGTCCCTGCCAGAGACTTGATAAATGACACACGCACACATCCTCGAGATTCTAACGCGTCATATAATTAATGTAGGGAGGAATCACACACAGATTTTACGTGATCAGAGAGGGGCAAGCGGTGAACAGATCGTTTTTATAAGAGAGAGAGCTCCAATAATTATCTCTCAAATATTTGAGAAAGAATTATTGGAGCTAATATCGTATTTAAAAAAAACTAATGGATTATGGTTACGGGAATATATACGAATAAGTAACAATATTTTTCTAAAGTTATCTCTTACAGGAACTTAGTATTTATATATAAGGCGTCTTAGGCACAATTTACTTTAAATTAATTTTATCATGAAAATGGCTTCTAGTGACATATAATAGCGGTTCTCTTATTAATGTAGCCTAAGCCTAAACTAATTAATTAAAATCTTTCTATCAAAATAGCGTTGTTATTTCTGTCATCCATTTAAAATGTTCTCATTAAATTACGAACAAAATAACAGGACCATGAAAGAGACTTAGAAGAAAAATGTTCCGTAAAAAATCAGACCATTAATATATTAAAAATGTCTGTTTGATTAATACTTTACCTATTCAATTTTATTTAATATTTATGTATTAGATAGAAGTTTAGTAAAAAAATAGTCTTTAATTACTATAAAATACAATACAAAGATATTTTTGCACACCAATATATAGCAAAGAATATAACAACGGGGGGTTTTTTATGCTAAGGAATTACGTGACAAGCTAACCGTTCGCCTGGTGTTAACCGACAAGGCTGCCCATATCAGTTGCAGTGTCACTCGGAACTCTAAAGTATACAGTTTCGCGTAACATTGCACTGCGCACGTCATCTTGAGACATTAACACAATCTAGTAATAAGATTACTAGACTGTGAGATCAGATCATAGTCTCATTTGCCCAGTAATTTCACTAGCTACAGTGCCCTTCAAACTGGAACACAGTAATGCTTGCACACTACTGCTTGGCGGCAAAATAACTGGCAAATCAAGGGTTCAATCGTATCAAGTAATATCTTCCAGGTAATAATGTTAGTTTAGATTAAATATCACATAGAACGATAATATTGCGTTATCCGGAACACTATAGGCAAATAAAGTAAATAAAGCTGCTCTAAAACTCTACATATTTCGAGAAAGCAGCATAGAGCAGAACCATTCAAGTGTTTAGTGAAAGCAAAAATTCAAAGCCGTTCATATCTCACTGGATGTTCTACATTATTCGAGCTTTCGCTGCATTTGGAGAGCTTTGAACCGTGAATGTACACTTTTACCCCACCCGAATTACCCCTGAATCTCGGAGTGAAGTGAAATCTTATGACATTTTGCAAGCGCCTTCCAGTGGTTATGTGTGATGAGATATAATAATAATTATCATAATAATAATAACGCCCAACAATCATATACATAGATCCTGGACACTAAGTGTAGAGACCCAGGAACTGGGAACATGGTCCCACAATACCCAGACTCAGATCAAGTATTTGCGCTTTTTTTTTGTGTGCACCAATACTTGTCCTGGAGCGGGAATCGAACCCGCAGCCTCCGGGTTATGAACCGACCTGCTCAACCACCACACCACAGAGGCTAACATGTCGATTTACTTTTAATTGATTAATCGATTTCAGACGATTGAGTCCCGTATTGCAGAACTACGCTCTGTCGTGAATCTGCTCAAGACGAGATTTCATTCACGATGCGATCAAATAGATAGTGAATGAAATCTCTGATTGAGCATCTATGATGGACTGGATGACTGAGCATAGTTCTGTAATACGGGCCTGAGCGATAAGTTTGCTGTCGTTTTATTCGCAGTTCACCGCGTTGCCAGATAATCTGCTGCCAAGCACTACTGTGTTCTGTTTTGAAGGCCCCTGTAGCCAGTGAAATAAAACTTTATATTTTGGAGTGCTGAGTGACACTTTTCTGTTATGGTCAGCCATGTCGCTTAACATCAGGTGAACGACTAGCTTGTCACATCGTTCACTAAGTTTAATACGATTGTAAGTGCAAAATAGAGTAAATCATTTAAATCAATAGTAAGAAGGACCAGACTTTTTCATTTATTCTATTTTACGTATTTACTATATAAATCTATATAATAAATACGTAAATCTATATTTACTATATTAACTATATAATCAAGATTTTACGCACTACTTATAGTATTATATAATTTGCAGCATTACAAAAAGTATGCATTATGAGGTCTTCGTAGATTTTTAGCATATAAGGCTGAGCGGAAAAAAATTAAAAACAATGCAGGATTTCATACAATATCCATAAAAACTGTGCATTCTCTGCTGAGAAAATCTACAGACGCTATGCAATATCTGTTGAAACACCAATCAACGCCATCTATAAACATTTTGGAACACTTTAATTTTTCTCCGCTGATGTAGAGTGAGTACTTCACCAAACCATTTCTCAATCAAATAAACGACTAGAGTAAACTTGATACTATAAAAATACGGAGATAGATATGGATGCACATTGGAGAACAACAACCTAGGTAGGTACAAAAAAAACGAGTGTGCTTTAGACCACACGACTGTAAAACTTATTTAGTTTAGGTCCATCTATCGGCCGGTATGACTTTGTTTTTACTTTTTTTAATGTTAATGTCACCATCTTGACAATTGTAAATTGTCATTTTACCGGACATACCAACATAATAATACAAATTTTGACAATGGAGATCTTTTTTTTTTTTTTTTTAGGGGGGGAAATGCCCTCGCACTTCCCTGCCACCACGGGGGTGGTGGCAGGGGGTATGTGGGACTTGAACCCACTAAAACCCCCCCGTGATCCGACCGCCGCCGGGATGGGGCGAGATGGAGACGCACTGCATTAACCATCTCGCCCCGGCGGTAGGCCCTTCCGGGCCTCTGCGCCAGTGGGTGGGCAACCTTTCACCTCAGTTGCCCACCAGACGTGTGGGGCCATGTAAGTGCAGCGGAGAGTCCCCCGACTCTCCGCCACTGGCCCCACTACGGGGGATGGAGAAAGCGCTCAATGAAGCGCCTTCTCCGTCTCCCCACCCGTCTGCGCCGGAGGGGGTCAGAGTTGGCATTATCCTCCCTGACCCGCTCCGCGGCCTCCTTCTGCGTCATCACCCTCTCGCAGAAGGAGACCGTGGCCTGCCACGCACTCTCGCTGCCGAGCATGGCTTTCACCACGCTCGGCAGCGAGAGGTCCCGGCCAACGACCGCTGAAAGTGCGCCGCTCGGAGTCCCAAGCAGCGCACACCTCCAGCGTGTGGGGCGCCGTGTCCTCTGGCGCCCCACATTCGTGGCAGGCCGGGGTCGCCTCCCGTCTCGCGATTTGATGCAGGTACTTTCCGAAACATCCATGTCCGGAAAGCACCTGCACCAAACGGAACGTCAGTGACCCAAAGGGCCGCCGCACCCACTCCCGGAGGACCGGGCGGATGGCCTCCACCGTCCTCTGTCCAGGGACCGGTGGAGCCAGGTCCTCCGTCCACCGCCGCAACAAGGCGGCCCGCGCCTGCTTTCGCAGGCGCTTGACCTCCCCCCACGCTGGGGGCTCTCCACGGGACCTCCTCGCCGCCACGAAGTGGTAAACTTCGGCGAGGGTCTCCGCTTCGAGCTCCCAGGGGGGATCACTGGCCAGCACACATGCCGCCGTCCAGGACACCGTCCGGTATCCGCGGATCGCCCTCGTCGCAATGACCCGCTGCGGACGTTGCAGCAGGGCCTTGTTATTGCGACCGAGGGCGTCCACCCAGACCGGTGCCCCGTACATGGCCATACTCCGGATCACTCCGGAGTACAGCCGACGGCACGTGGCGTTTGGGCCACCCACGTTGGGCAGCAGCCTCCCCAGAGCGGCGGCCGCTCCTAGGACTTTTGGGGCCAGTTGAGTGAAGTGGGCCCCAAAAGTCCACCTCCCGTCCAGGATGAGACCCAGATATTTCATCTGGGTCCCAACCGGGACCGGGACCCCATCCAGAAGCACCCGCGTTCCCGGAGGGGGTCCCCCCGAGGCCCGTGGAACAACAGGGCCTCGGTCTTGGAGAGGGCAACCTCCAGTCCCAGAGAGCGGATGCGGTCGACCACGAGGGTTGTTCCCACCGTGGCCAGCCGCACCGTCTCCCTGAGGTCCCTCCCCTTGACTACGACCAGGGTGTCGTCTGCGTAGCACGCAACCCGCATGTTTGCAGGAAGCGTGCCGTGCAGCACCCAGTCGTAGCCAATGTTCCACAGGATCGGTCCCAGTACCGATCCCTGTGGAACCCCGCAGGAGACGCGACGGTGCCTCAAACCGTCGCGCCCTTCCACCAGGACCTCGCGGTCCTGGAGGTAGTCGGCCAACAGCCTCCGCAAATACAGGGGCACTCCGTGGTAACGGAGCGCCTCCTGTATTGTTCCATGTGGGAGGCTGTTGAAGGCGTTGGCTATGTCGAGCGAGACAGCCAACGCCTTTTCCCCCCCGCTGACCGCATCCTGCGTCCACTCCTTGAGCCAGAGCAGGGCGTCTATAGTAGACCGCCCCGCTCTGAATCCATACTGGGCCTCCGACAACCCAGGCCCAGTACCCTCCAGGTGCTGGATGACACGAGCAGCTACCACACGCTCCAGCAGCTTACCCGTGTCATCCAGCAAGACGATGGGCCTGTATGCGGAAGGGGAGTCAGCAGGACGACCCTCCTTCCGCAACAGGCACAATCGGCCGTCCTTCCACGGCTTCGGGAATCGTCCGGACGTGAGGCACGCGTCGAACAGTTCCCGAAGCTGATCACCCATCTCCTCCAGGGCAATCCTGAGGACCTGCCCCGGGATCCCATCAGGACCCGGGGCGGTCCCCTTGCCCCGTAGGCGCGCGACCGCGACCTCCATCTCCGCCTCCGTCAGAGGCGGGATGGAGTCCGCTGAGTCTGCCTCGGGGAAGGGGAAGGACGGCGCCATCGTCGGAGGGTTGTGGAGGGGATCTCTGTCGGGGAAGAGCCCCTCCAACACCCTGCCCAGGAGCTCCGGCTCCAGGGACTCCGCGACTGGGGACGTCTGGCCCCGGAACTTGTTCCGGGCAGCCCTATATGGACGTCCCCACGGGTCCCTGTTGAGGCCCTCCAGCGTCTCGCTCCAGCCCTCCGCCTTCGCACGGCCGATGGCCAGCTGCAAGTCCCACCGCGCGTCGCGGTAGGCACCGTACAGCCGGCCCTCAGCTGCCAGCTCCTCAGCTGACATCTGCTCGTCCGTCCGGCCCCTGCGCCTCCTCCTGCGGTGCACGTAGGCCCGCCTCGCCGCCGAACTGGTGGCCCAGAGATCGGCAATCTCCGGGTTCCACCAGTACACCTGGCGGCGTTCGGGGCGGCGGCGGGCCCTCGGCATGGCCGTGTCGCACACGGCCGTCACCGCCGCACGGAAGTTGCCCGCCGCAACGTCCACTTCCGGGTGCGCGGGGCCAGCCTGCCAAGCCTGGACTATAGCCGCCTCTTTTGCCAGTTCGGTGTCGAGGCGACTTATCAGTCGCGCAGTCAGTTTTCCCGCGCTGGGCGATAGCCCAGCGCGGGAAAACTGACTGGATAGGAAAACTGACTGCGCCACCCGCAAGGGCCCCCTTCGGTTGTCGGAGGTGGGGATCTCGAACCTTATGTATTTGTGAAAGAGTCTCCACTTCCGACAACACCCTCCAGGCCCGGACACGTGCTGCGACAGCGGGGGTGGCGAACGAAACGTCCACCACGGACCCCCCACGCTGCCGCACTGACCCTCTATTGAGCAGGGTCAGTCCTGCGGCAACCGCCCACTCCCTCACGATCTCGCCGCGAGGGTTAGTGGAGGGGTTGCCCCAATCCCGGGCCTTGGCGTTCAGGTCCCCCATAAAGAGGACCTGACGGGGGGCCTGTCTTCGCACCGCCGCGGCTAGGAGGTCCACAAAGACCTCCAGCTCCGCAGCGGTTTTATTGGGGGAGAAGTATGCGCCGACAATCGCATACTCCCCCCACCTTGCCACCACATACCCCGACCCCCTCTCTTCAACCGAGAGGGGGGTGGACCCGCCGGACCGCCCAACGACGGCCACGGAGTCGTCCAGGTCCCCAGCCCAACACGTATGTTGGGAGGGGACATAGTACGGCTCCGCGGCGACCGCCACGTCTATCTGCCACTGCGCCAGGGACTGCATAAGCAGATCTTGGGCCCTGGCGCAGTGGTTTAAATTCGTCTGGAGGAAGTTGTGATGTCCGACTTGATCCATTAATCGGACATAACAACTTCCTCGTACGCCACTGAGCGTACTCCCTCCGGGACATGACAATGGAGATCTACGTGAACCAACTTCAACTTCCGTTCGCCTCGCATTCACCAGCTTACTCCCCAAGCCAAGCGTGCGTAAAGAAGTTTTATTTCAAAAACTTTAGCCGATGCGTGCGTCTTTTTCTTCTTAAAGCAATCATTAAAAAATATAATGGCTTGACTAATGTTTTATATACATTTAAAAACAATTGCTGTTCGTTAATGTCGATAAAACTCAAAAGTGGTGTGACTTATTTGATTGTTCTGTTTTGTTCGTTATAATAAAGGGGTGATTTAAAAGAAGGAAAAATAAGGAAAATTCATGAAAATTAATTGACCCGTGCGAAGCCAGAGCGGGTTAGCTAGTTACAAATATAATTACATTACATTTATCTTATTATTATTATTTATCTCAGTCCTGAAAAAAATCCAAACTAAGGTTTAACGAGTTTAATTACTCATAAAGACTAAACTAAACAATGAAATCTTTACGGGAGGCAGAAGTTAAACGATTTCGTATTAATTTATTTGGCACTTAGCAGTATAAAGTTCCATGGTAAAAGCCATAAAATGTTTATATATACTATCCATATTCCACATTTATATTTATTTGTTGTACCTTATTTCTATCTACAGCCGATTATACCGACGTAATGCGGCTAGATCTCAGTAATAGAGTCTTGTAATATTTTTGTATCCGTGGCTTTCGAGCCGTCCGCTGGTTCGTTTCATATTTTATTTTTCGTCTTTTTGTAAGCTTGAAGAGTAAACTCGTTTTGTCAAATAAGAAAAAAAAACACACAAACACAAAAACACGCAACGTTCATGATATTTTTGACACAACATGTATAAATGCGGTTTGTTTTTAATCATATTATTATTATCATATAGTGATGGTATTATACATTTAAACTTCTTTTCAAGTTGTTAATTTTTATTTTTGCATTCTTATATGCATCAAACTATTTTTATTTATATTTTAAGTATAGCATTTACAGTTTTGAAAGTTGCTTATGGTGACTTAATTTGCAATCTTACTGACCAGGGTATATTTTATTTCAAATTACCAGACTATGAATAATACGAGTAAGTTATATGAGTTATGTTTTTAATTACCACAAACATAACACATTTATTTATGAGTTAACGTTTAACCTCGAAAGCTTAACGGGCGGTCGTGTAGTATTAGAACAACACAATTACCAGTAACAATACCACGTAACTTACACATGTAAATGAATTGTACGTGTACTGCCGATATAATTTGTGACAGTGTTACAGTATAGTGTTTATATATATATTAATGCATAAATGATGAAGGTATCAACGAGAGCGCTGTGACACCAAACTCTATTAGTAAAAGAAATCTTGTTTAAAGCGTATGCACCCATAAGGGCTTACAAGACGTGGAAATTAAGTGCCTATACTAAAAAATAATAATTAGTATAAATCTTATTTACAATAATAGAATTTCACTCAGCATCTACCTACTAACTTACCTTTTTTATTATTACTAAAACCGAACTGTTAATGTGCCTATCGTATATTTAAGGTTCTGTTTGTTTTTTTCTAAGTAATAAAGATACCCTTAATCCACATGGGCTCTTAATGGTTATTGAAAAGGAATCACGTAATTTTGACTTTGGAGGTTGTCTGAAAGAGATTGCTCTATGCGATAAGACCGCCTATTATACTAGTACTAGTTAATTATGTAAGTTGTAAAACTTACATAATTAACTAGTTTTTTATGTAATGTTAGTTAATTATGTAAGTTGTAAAACTTACATAATAACTAGTTTTTGTAAAATTTTTGTAAAATTGTTTTTTTTTAAACGGTGTACAATAAAGTGTTGATCTATCTATCTTCTATGAGCTGAAAGATAAATTGATTTTGTTTTAAGCAAAGGATTAATGTTATTTAGTATGTAGTTAGTATGTAGTATATCCAATTAAACCTATTCTTATTATATTTACCGTGGTAATTTTTTAGTATGGTTAATATCAGTTTACTTTTTTATAGGTATAGGCAAAGCATTTGACCACTGCCTCGCCTGATTTTAAGCAATGACATGGCCTAAGATGGGGCATGTTTGCCTAGAAGATAATCGTTCACTTAACTTGAAAGCTTCCAGGTTATAGTTAACTGGATAATATAGAAATCAAATATTGTCTGCTTTATTTTTTTCTGTGCTTGCGATTGACAATCAATTATGTGCGTCATGAAAAGCCCATAATACTCAAAAGTAAAGTAAACACAAGTTATGAGTTCTCAGGGACACTGAATTACATAAAAAATAATACAATTATCGCACTAATCACACTAATGACACTATCATACTAATATTACAAAGGCGAAAGTTTGTATATGTGTTTGTGTATATGTGAGTATGTTTGTTACTCTTTTACGCTCAAGCGGCCGAATGGATATGTATGAAATTCGGTACTAAGATAGCTTATACACTGGATTAACATTTAGTTTACATTTTATCCCGAAAAAGTGAAATTTTCCCGTGGAATGAGCAAATAATGAAAATACTTTTATCCACGGGTGAAACCACGGGACGCAACTAGTCTTGTATATAGTTAAAAAGATAAAAAATAATTTAAAAAAATAATAATTTTGATTTATGAATTATTTTACTTTAAAATCAGTTTTTACGATTATAACTGAGTTACGGCTAAAAAGTAACTTTAAAAGTTACTTACTCGTCAGAGCCCGCGCTGAGTTCCTTTTCAAGTCTCGACCGATCGTCCAAACGAAAGTGAACTTAAACCCGATGTCGAAAGAACCATCGAGATAGGAATTGATTTGGAAGACGCGCCGCGTGCGGCCGCCGCATTCGGACCGCGCTCGCTGACTGCCGGCTACGAGCTACGAGAGCTACGGACTACGCGCTACGAGATATTGAAAGCTACGTTATAGAATATTGGCTGTCTTGGCTGGTGACTGATGACGTGAAATAAAATTAAATAATCGTTACTGCAGTATTGAAACTCTCAAAATCAAACGATGGGTCTTTGAAACGTTTCCAAAATACTTTCCATTTTGGTTCATAGTGATATCTTTATCAATAGTGAACTTCTGCTATAGAGTATTGTATATAGGTTTGTTAAATAAAAAACACCGATTAATCACAATCTCAAAGTTTTTATTTTAGGAATAAAATATACAAGAGAATACGAGCCGTGATGGCAGCTGACGGGCTACATCGATGCGTCACGCTCAACTGACCGTAGATTTTTTACCGGTGTTTTTCCACAATGTAAACGTACAATGAACCAATTTTACCACCGTTTTATTATGGCTTTTATAAATACTATGTTAAAGATTATATTTATCGTCGTATAGGCTCTATATGTATGCGTTTTGAGGCTGGTCACTTTCGCTGACAAGGCTTAACAAGACTAATGCTAGATTTACCCGTTTTTTCGCAGAAACTTATAATTTTCAGGAATAAAAAGTATCCTATGTTGATCTTGGTCGCTTAATATATTTGTACAAAGTTTCATCAAATTCAATCTAGCCATTTTGACATGAATATCATGCAATAACAGTTAACATTTCACAACTTTATTGATTAGTAGGAATAGGGATAGGAAAGTACAGATAATTCCAACATTCGACGTGAAACAACTTTGGCACTTAAAAGTCACCCATCTAGGTAACTAGCAACTGTCGTTACCTTCTGTCGAAGCTACTTGTTAGCTTCCACTGTATTTACTAGCTGGTAATTTTTCAAATAGAATTATGTATGGAAATAGCACTGAAAGAACTTCAGCAAGCGCAGGCAATTTATGTGTTATTGTTTGTTTGTACACGCTCCGCCAACATTGGTTCGACTGCCAATAATGTCATATGTGTCGTAACCGTCACGAGATATAAATAGAATAAGTACATAAAAAAAGGAAATCACATCGTTGTAATTTTTTTACGCTTCTTTATGGGTGTCATAGAAGCTCCGAATTAGATTTTTCTTTTTCTGTATTGTGCCGGATTGCCTTGCATTTAATGTATAATTGTTTATATAAGTATCAGATACACAGATGACGTTTGTTCCAAATGTATGTTTAAGGAATGCATATTATTTATGTAAGTAAACCTACATGTTTCTGGTTCTTAAGCCATCGCTGAACTCAAGTTCGCAACAGTTACCAATTTAAGTCAGTATGTGGTATTTACTAATAAGTGCTATATAGTACGTTGATTGGCAAATTAAGCCATTGGTCTTAATAGTTGTCGTAAAACACCAAAAGCCTTTTGACCTCTTAAGAATGCTTATCTACAAAAGAAAGGCTGCAGAGCCTAGCATATCGTCGTAAAGTGGCAAGTCTGTCAGTCTTTTACAGATTACACCATAGTGAATGTACTATAATGTAAACACAAGAACTGCAAGATCTCATTCCCCCATCACCATTCCTACCGTACTACCGTACTACTAAACGCTCGCAGACGCAGACGGTTACGCCCTGTATTTTCATGGTTGAAATACCTATTCGTACCAAACGATTTGATTCTATGTTTATAATTACAACGGCTAAAGAATGGAAGACCTTTCCAGCGTCTGTGTTTCCGGCGAAATATGACCCGGGCGTGTTCAAGAGAAAAGTGAATAGGAATTTACTTGGCTAGCATGCTACAATTTCCATCACATCGTCTCTTCGCATCAGGTGAGATCGTGGTTAAATGCTAGACAGGTTTCATGTTAAAACAAAGAAATTTCTCTTTTGTGGATTCTCAACTTGCATGACCCACATATTTGAACAGTTCATAATAGATACCTTGATTTAATCTATACATTTGTAAAACCGATAGAGACCAATAGTTTCAAAACCCTTGACTTGAGAACATCTTATATCTAAACGCTTTAAAATGTTATCGTTAACTAACTTTACTGTAAGCTCTCAAAAAAAAAAAAAATATCATGTTTTAAACTGCTAATTTTGTGACTGACTGTACTGTGATCTAATCTGTCGTGCGGTAGAAAGGAAATTAAAGTAGGTAGAAGCCGCGATTGAAGTGAGCCCTAATACCACACACCATCTACTTAATAGGCACTTTGGGCAAGATTTTGTGCCATTTTCGTGATAGAATCCTACGTACCTACACACGTAAATGCAAGGGCACTTTGACACCCTGTCACTTTGAGAAAACGTGATGCCTGTTCAGGGAATATTTTAATACAGACAGTATAACTGGAATTGAAGTTGCAGGAGCTTGAGAGTGATTCTTATGAACATGATTATATCAGACCTATAAATGCATAAATGCGTACCGTCTTATTTTAAACAACCGTAACAAATAAGCAAATATTTTATTTTCCCCATTAAGCAAGAATTCTATATAATTCTAATAAATAACATATTAAAGCAAACTGTTCAACACCCAAGTTAATCATTTATTATTTAAACGATGGTAAGACAACTTAGTTGAACACAGGGCTTAACTCACTGTTAGTGTTAAACCGCTGATTAATTATCTCTTAATGGAGGCGAGGATCACTTTCACGTTAAATATTTACTCACTACTAGAATCCTTTGCTTGCTCGGGATTCAACATCAACACGAAGCAAAAATTAACTTTGCTCTCTTGTTGTACAAATAATAATTTCGACATTTTCGTATATACTGACCATTACGTCTGCAAAGTGTACCTATCTAATAGGTCTTTACCTATGAAATTGCCGTATTGCAGTACAGACTTTTTCAAACAAAAAAAAGTTTTGATTGGCTATGAATTCTAAATTCAAATTAATTTTGTTTTAAAAATATGACATTCTATTTACAATATAAGTCTTTTGTTTATTGATTAGCGTTGTATTTTCATTACATTTCAACATTTTTCCTCATAATGGATACTTTGAAATTTCGTGTAATTATGGAATATGAGTTCTGTCGTGGCACCAACGCGGCACAAACGACACGTAACATCAACGACGTTTACGGAGAGAACTGTTCAAACGAACGGACAACCCGTTATTGGTTTGCTCGGTTCCGTTCTGGGAATTTTGACTTGAAAAATGAACCTCGTGGTCGTCCGGAAACTTTGGTCAACAATGATGAATTAAAGGCGATTGTGGAAGCTGATGAATCTCAATCTACAGCTGAGCTGGCAGCAGCTTTTGATGTTAGCATCAAAACAATATTGGTCCATTTGCGACAGATTGGCAAGATAAAAAAGCTTGATAGATGGGTGCCCCACGAACTTAACGATCGCCAGCGCAACTTACGCGTCGAGACTTGCCTTGCGCTGCTTAACAGGCACAGAAATGAAGGAATTTTGAACCGAATTGTTACGTGCGACGAAAAATGGATTCTTTTTGACAATCGAAAGCGCTCAGCAAGTTGGTTAGATCCTGGTTCGGTACCAAAGCAATGCGCAAAACGAAAAATGACCCCTAGAAAGGTGATGGTCACAGTTTGGTGGTCTAGTGCTGGTGTGATTCATCATAGCTTTTTACAAAACGGCGAGAGCATTACTGCAGATGTGTACATTAAAGAACCGACCACAATGATGGCGAAACTTGCACGTCTGCAACCAGCTTTGGTCAATCGGTCATCTCCACTGCTACTTCACGACAACGCGCGACCCCATACTGCACAACAGACCGTCTCTAAGCTGCATGAGTTGGGTTTGGAAGCTCTCTCTCATCCGCCATACTCACCAGATCTTGCGCCTACCGACTATTACTTTTTCCAAAATTTGGACAACTTTTTAGCGGGAAAAAAATTCAATTCCCGAGAGGCAGTACAAAACGCCTTTGAAGAGTTTGTTGTCTCCCATCCTGCTGATTTTTTCAAGAAGGGCATCCATAAACTGCCACAGCGTTGGCAAAGATGCATTGATTGCAGGGGTGATTACTTTGAATAAAAGAAATAAATAAGTTCGAAAAAAAAATACTTTAACTTTTTTCAAACAAAACGGCAATTTCATAGGTAAAGACCTAATATAATATACTTTATATTGCCATGCAACATCTCTAAAGCTTTGTTAGTACTTGGTAGGTTATATGTGAAGTATTCAAAGCTTAAGCTCCACAAGTATGCCATAACTTATGCAGCTCCAGCGAAAGCTCCAGTGACAACTCAATTTCAGTTTAGCTATTTCGTTGAAAGCTGTCTGTAGTTTGATTTACTGTCTACAAACGATTTATGTAACTTTAAACGTTACACATTCAGTTGTTTATCATTTTGACATTATTGACATTATGAGTCATGATTGAGTTGAATCCCGATTCTGTTATAAGTCAATTATAAATAACGCTTGAATTTTTATTTTCAAAAGTGCAATGAGTACGTAAATAACGTCATCCGCTGGAAGACGTACACTGCTGAATGTAGCTACTAGCTACATAAAACCTCTGTGGTGTGTTGGTTGAGCCGGTCGGCTCATAACCCGGCGGCGGCGGGCTCGATTCCTGTGGCAGGACAATTAGTTGTGCACATATCAAATGCGCATATACCTGTTCTAAGTCTGGGTGTTGTCCATGGTTCTCCTTTCTAGGGTCCAGAATCCAAAATCCTTTCTAAGGTCCTGAATCCAAAATCGTTTTTAGGATCAAGGATTGATGTATGTGATCGTTAGCCATTATTATTATTATTATTATAACAGAGTGTCACTTTGACAAGTTACTTTCCTCTTGCATCTAACGGTTCTCCGCTGTTCTGATAAGGTCATTGGTCCATGTATATGGGGGCTGTCCTACGCCTCGCCTTCCGGTTCATAGTCGCCACTAGAGAACTTTAGTCCCCCACCAGTTTTCTTTTTTTTTTAGTATAAATATTCTCTAAATATACAGCATTAGTATCTTAAGCAAAATGTTAATAAATAAAAAGCGTGGTTGAAAACGCAGGAACGTGTCTTAAGATCATATTGTAAAGATAAAACGGGTCGATTCGCGTCCAAAATATCAAAACATTATTTTGACTAACCTCGACGTTTCGACCAACTTACATTGGCCGTTTACAATATGAGTTCAAGTCGAGAAAGTTAAAAAAATGTTTTAGTAAGATAATATTAATATGTGTGATCGTCTGCACTAAAGTTTAACAACTCTTGAGTTTGCATTTACCACCTCTCTAGGGCGTACCCAAATGTGCTGCAGTAGGTACGTCACAGTAATAGCGAGATAAGAGCGAACTTAGGAACTGTCAAACCTCAGTGCTGACGAGCATACATGTTAATATTATCTTAGGACACGTTCCTACCTTTTTAACCACGCCTCGCTAGCCGCAACACTAAAATCCCGACATAAACCACATATATGATGAACGAGCTTAGGGACTAGATCGAATTTCATCCAACAACTTCAATGTCCGGTGTGGCCGAAAGGATCAATAAATCAGCCACTGTGGGGCACTTCCTACCATCCGATCCTGTAATAGATCTTAAATCGGAACTGGCTCACTGAGCCAAAACTTCTGAGGTTGCTAGGTTAGGTTCTGAGGTTGGAGGTAGCTTTCTGATTGACGCATCTTGACAAAGCAATCCTAATATCATATGCACTAGCTAGACTTGGAGCTAGTGAAATTACTGAGTAATTGAGACTTTATGATCTGATCTTACGGTCGAATGATTTTATTACCAGACTTTGCTGATGTCTCAGGATGATTTGCGCAGTGCAGTGTCGCGTGAAACTTTATATTTTAGAGTCCCTAGTAGTCACTGTTCTATTATGGGCGCCCGTGTCGCTTAATATCAGGTAAACGGCTAGCTCATCACATCATTCAATAACATCAAAAAACTTATCATTAAATAAAGTTAGGAACGGAATTCATGGGCCTCGTGTTATGCCGCAATTATTTTGCGACCTATAAGTACCTACAAACTAATTATCTCATAATTAGAACGAATTCACACCAGGTTATTAAATAAACATGTCACAATTTAAAGTTTTTCGATAACAGTACACCCAAGGGCCAGTTGAGTAAAATTTTTCGGTCCTGGCAACTAAGCATCATTTCCAAACTTTTCTTGTGTTATCTGAGAAACTTAAATGCCATTTCATGGGTTAACCTCAAAACTTAATTTGCCAAAAAGGTAGTGTAAAAAGCTACTTGTTTTTATTGAAAATAAGAGCTCCTAAAAGATATTCATATGGTAATCAGCAGGGATGCTATGGAGCTCCGTAACGGTAACGGAAACTATCGGATACCCGAAATAAACATTTATCCGTAATCATAAGCGTATCCGTTTCAGAAGTTTCGGATAGTCTCGTATAAGGGCGGAGTCTAAATAAAACCATAGTCATATTACGTTTTGACAGGTTTTCGTGTCACCACTCGAGTGCCGCGTGGAATTCGGAAACTATCTGAAATTAATGGATAATCCAAAATAATTACATATCCGAAACTGATATAATTTTATTCCTATATACATACAACACAGATCCAAAATATATTATCATTTCTTATTCATGTTTCAGTATAATGGTCGATTGTTTTTCTTTAGTGGTATGCAGAATTACAGCATGCAAAAGGTACCTACACTAGAGAGCTAACCTAGGGTTAGTCGAACAAAACCCAGGGTTATAACGACCTAACCTTTAATTGGGCTTTAGCGTGTAACGGAATATCATCTTTTTATTTTTTATATACTGTGCGTAATACTTAATTAAAAATTATTTACAAACAAGACATATTGTAAGATGTCAATAATAGTGCAATGAAGAATATATCGGCTCAGGACGGGTTGTGCGTAGGTTGCAACCTATATAACTATAGGCCTTCAGCATGTACACACCGCGCCGTGTCCGGAGCAAGAATGATCTATAGTACACCGAGCGCTCCCTTTATATAGCCAGATGGGTGGGGAAGCGATGACAGTTGCCGGTGTTGCCACTGTAATAAATTTAAATGCCACTGCAGGGTAAATAACGGTACTGCCCGCTGCGCATAGAGTTTATAACTGGACGTCGTCGCCGTCAAATATATTGACAGATTAGGAAATATTTGTGTGATTCGTTCGAAGTAAACATGTAGTTTGACGTTTGTATATGCTTCCGAACAATACATACATACAAACTCATTTGAATAATTTATTGTAATTTTCACCAACTCCAATATTAATTGGAAGTGTTTGCACTAAAGTTGGGAACAAATATAAATTTAATAGTACGCAGGTATTATTGCATATACATAATCAAAATCAAAGGATTTATTGTGAATAGTTATATTTTATCACTTTTACAAGTCAAAATCAGATTAGGTTCTTAAAGTTAAGATATCATACTAGCCATATTTTACAAATAGCTTAATGTCAAATATTATAATATATAGCAAGCCCGTTAGGTATATATGAGACTGAAAAAAAGAAGTTCTTTTTCTTATGCTCCATATGTATCTATCATAACATGTCTTTACTATACTATCATTCTTTTCAACCGACTTCAAAAAGGTGGAGGGTCACAATTCGAGTGCATTTAAAAAAATGTTGTTTTCCTCAAAAATTTCGACTGGGTGAACCGATTTTGATGATTCTTTTCTTATTTAAAAGCTTTTCGTTTGATCCATTCAAATTTCATCAGGATTTGACAAGTGGTTTTTGAGTTATCTTTAATAATGTGTATTTCGATTTCAACTACGTTGTATTTTTTTTTTACTTCTAACTTGTCTAGCGTTTGACCACGCTCTCACCTGATGGGAAGTGACGATGCGATCGAAGGTGATGATGATGTTGATGATGTTCTCATTGAGATTGAAGTCGGCTAAAATCCTTTTAAAAGGTTTTTTATATATTAAACTAGCTTCTGGCCGCGGCTTCGCCCGCGTGGCCTATAGGAAACGAAGAAGATTTTTTTATAGATAATTCACACATCCATTTCACCCTCTTAGGAGTGTAATTCCGAAAAACCCTTTCTTATTTAATACCTATAGTTTACAAAAAACACACCCTCCAAATTTAAAGTCTCTAAGACCAGCGGTTTAGGCTGTGAGTTGATATATAAATCAGTCAGGACTTTGAATTTTTATGTATTTCTGAGTCTAAAAACAAAACAAAAAATCTCATTAAAAGCTGTATTGGTGCATTAATAGTTCGCTACGATATTCGTTCTAAGAGTGGCTTTACATTCTGCACTCGGGGCATTCTCGTTATGATTAAATAGTTTGAGACTTTTTAACTAGGACACAGTGAATGTAACCTGAACTGGGCTCGAGACATGAGCTGACCTGTGCATTGGAAAGGTCACGTGTAGTAACTGTTGTTGCTGGTGTGTTCAGCTTGCTATTTAATTTGTTATTTAGGTATACCTTACTTAATTCCCTTATAAGTATTATAGTAGATAACTCATAGAGGGATAAATGTGAGCTGTCAAACTTCAGTGCAGATATGATTTTATTTTATTTTATTTTCAAAGGAAAACTTACAGCTAGTTATACATACACATAAATATCACACTAATAGGTACGGAAAGCTACTTAAAAGTTTTCACAAATATTTTATAAAGAATACAACATAGAACAGTAGAAAGACGGATGTGCACAAACAGAGTTAACATTTAAATTTAGCGTGTAGAACTAATTTTTTTATTTAACATTTATTACAATAGTCTTGCTTTATTAATTTACAATTTATATGCTTAGAACACTATCATAAGTTAAGTATTTAATGGTTTCTGATTTTTGATCTGTGAGTGTATGTATAGTGATGATTGTATGAGAAACTTAAAAAATTGCTCACATTACACAAGAACACAGACGTGGATATTCAGGTTTTGGTCCTCAAGTCATATATCAGTATAAGTAAAGTACTAGGGTGTTATATTGTATTTTATATTTTACAAACAAAAAAGTATCTAAGTATTGTATCAGATATCTTGTTCCCATAGTACAATGTTTGCACAGCTAGATGGCGCTGTGTGAAATGTCCATAAATATTATTATTATTTTTATCACATTAACTTAACTCTCTCGTTAGGTGCATAAAATAAAATTAGGCGTATTCACTGGCACGTACACGGGTATCTAAGTACTTATTAGTAAGTAGGCAATTAGTAGAATTAAATAAATATATTTTAATTTAAAGTCTTAATTTTTTAAGTCTAATTGAATTTGAAAACCTTCCATAAATTAGCGTCCAGTTCTTATCTCGGAACGGCACGTGAGGGACACAAAAGTCGCTAGCCAAGGACGTGGTTAAATACCGAGTACATAATATATTTTGTGTACTACTTTGAGACCGACACTGCACGTACTGAACTTTAAATGTTACTTAAAAAACTCTACTCAGTTCCAATTGTGGTCGAACGCTTTAAAACACAATAAGCGTCCACAGTAGATAGACATATACTCGTAAGTACATCTTATGATGTATTTCTGACTTAGCATTTGTTATTATTGATTTTTAATTGTAAATTTTTAAAATATAACTTCAATTTTATTTAAGATTATTTGTTTTGTACGAGAACAATAATTATTTTGTACGTTATGTTAGATAGTTCTAATGTAAGTGAAATATTTTCTTATGATAAATAAATATCTTTAACCTCAATTGTCATTTTAATTGATTACTAATACAAACATCGTGAAATTTGAATCGATTAAATCCTTGATTGTTTTGGCGTTTCAAAACAAGATAAGAAGAAAAAAACCAGGTAAGTTCGAGTCGGAAAACGCACCGAGGGTTCCATACTTACACATGTAATTTATATAAGTTATATACGTTATTGATATAGTTTATTTTAAATGAAGTACTACTTATTTGACAAATTCGATTCGAATAATATAGAGTTCCGATAAATACAACGCTTAAAAAGTACTCCGCAACGGAAATAGAAAAACGTGAGTAGACAATAAAACTGGCGCTTACTCGTACGTGTAAAGTAAGTACAGTCTTGGAATAAAATTGTACATTGTTGTCAGAGCAATAAAACTGTGTGTGTATTTGGTATACTTGAAAGCTGGCTCTATATTTTGGCCCAGCTTATCGCCTTGTTGAGTTCGATTGAGGGTTATGGCATTTTAAATGTATGATAGTATGATACATAAAATAAAATTTCCTTCAACACGTTAGTGAGAAATACTTGTTATAAGTTACTTGTTATATGTTTTACTAGGTGGTAGAACTTTTCTGCAAAGTTCGTCTAGGTAGGTACCACCGCTTTGCCAGTTATTCTGCCGCCAAGCAGTAGTGTGCAAGTGCTACTGTGTTCCGGTTTGAAGGGCACTGTAGCTAGTGAAAATACTGGGCAATTGAGACTTTTGTAATCTGATCTCACAGTCGAGTAATCTTATTACCAAACTGTGCTGATGTCTCGGGATGATGTGCGCAGTGCAGTGTCGCTCGAAACTATGTTTTGTGGTTCCGAGTGACACTGTTCTGTTATGGGCAGCCGTGTCGCTTAACATCAGGTAAACGACTAGCTCGTCACATCATTCACTAACATAAAAAAAAATTTGACATTAAAATTTACGTTTTAAGTATAGAGTGATACTGTATCTTCTAAGCAAGTCTGCTCCATCATCGACCGCATCGCCTTACCGTCAGGTGAGATAATGATCAAATGTTAACTTGTCTACTTTAAAAATGGTAAAATAAGCCAAATTTAGTACTCGCCTATTCATAACAGCTTGGAGATGTCCGCTGTCAAACATAGGGCTTCCTCAAAGGCCGTTTTGAACGGTTGCATGCATAGGCTCGCCGCGGTCATCGGTCATCGGTCGGCTGGCCTACGCTGGGTTTCCAGTTCGTGGTCGCCACTATGGAACCTTTCTTCCCCATCGGCTGTCAGTTCCACAAGCGATGTGGGCTACCCATTGCCACTTTAACTTGCTAATTCTAAGAGCTATGTTGGTGACTTTGGTTAATACTATATATTATTTTATTTCGGAACTTATCTCGCAACACAACGACTAGCATAGCTCTCTCCATAACTCATTGCGCGACTTTGAGCTTACTGATGAGGCGAATATTAAAACAATATACTATAAGTCAACACTAGCAATATTATCTATTAGAACTTGCTATAATAATTCCTGAAGAATGCAGTACCACGTTTTGTTTTTATTGATGAATGTAATAAGGTTCATTTAATTTGTTATTGTCAGCTACAGTGTGGGATGTTATTGACAATCATTTGAAGACTTTTATGGAAAACACAATAATAGGTTCATTTACTATGTGGCGTGCTGGCCCACGAAAAAGTTTCTATACCAATCTCATAGATAAACTTTCCAGCTAGTTGCTAGGGGCAACGAATGTTGTTGATATAGACTTCACATGAGAGAAAATTTTATTTTCCGCATTTTGGTTTTTGTAAATATCTTTTTAATTAATATATCTTATACAAAGTCAATCGGCATATCATTAATTCAGCAAACCTATGGACCTCCTTCTATTACAACAAAAGTGTATCTAACTTCCTTTTACTGGTGACCTGTTTTGAACCGAAAGTCCACGTTTGCAGTAAATGTGTGTGATTTTGATTTTGTTGCTGATTGCGATAATTCTGATACTGATTCACATAAAGATGTCGCTCTCAACCGATAAGAACGAAGATATTTGTCGTGTGGGCGTGCGCATTCCGCCGTTTTGGCCTGAAAAGCCGGCCATTTGGTTCGCGCAGATCGAGGGCCAATTCGCGATATCGAACATTACTACGGACAATACGAAGTTTTTCTACGTTATCGGCCAACTAGACCCGCAGTATGCTTCTGAGGTGGAAGATATAATTATCAACCCGCCCGACACCAACAGGTATGAAAAATTGAAGTCGGAACTTATCAAGCGACTGTCCGCGTCACGAGAAAAGAAGGTCAAGCAATTACTTATGCACGCAGAACTTGGAGACCGTAAGCCATCTCAGTTTCTAAGACATTTGCAACATTTGGCTGGACCTGGAGTTCCCGAAGATTTTCTACGTACTATATGGACCAGTCGCCTACCAAGTAGCACGCAAACGATAATCGCTTCGCAGATGATGTCTTCACTGGAAGCGCTCGCAGATCTCGCTGACCGCATCCATGACGTTGTTTCGCCTACAGCGCACGTAGCATCAACATCAAGTGTCATGCCAGGAAGCTCTTTAGACGCCATGAACCAACAGATTGCTGAACTTACCAAACAAGTGCAAGCTCTAACTGCGCAGGTGAACCGGCATTCACGTGCACCGAATCGTTCAAACAAGAAAACGCGCGGTCGTTCTAGCTCCACACGATCACAGTCGAACTATAGAAAATTTCCTGTGTGCTGGTATCATAGTAAGTTCGGCAATGAAGCAAGTAAGTGCGTAAAACCGTGCGACTACCATGCGGGAAACGCGAACAGCAGTCGGTAATGGCGACGACCGATTGCCAAACTTCCGGTCGCCTATTTGTCACGGACGGCGCTACGAAGATGCAGTTTCTCATCGATACTGGCAGTGACGTATGTGTCTTCCCCCGATCGGCACTCAAGGAACGTCGTGAGAAAACAAATTATGAGCTGTGTGCGGCAAACGGTACACCCATTTCTACTTACGGCTACGCTCATTTAGTGCTGAACCTAGGCTTGCGCCGTGACTTCACTTGGCGATTCATCGTAGCGGACGTTACAAAGGGCATAATAGGTGTAGATTTTTTATCATTTTACAACCTCATCGTGGATTGTCGAAATCAACGTTTAATCGACAACACTACAAGCCTTACGTCCCCAGCTTCACCTGCACAGTCAACTGGGAACATTTCATCGGTAAAAGTTATTTCTGGAAATTCCGTATATCATAACATACTAAGCGAATACCCTGAGATTACTAGACCTTCCGGTGCCCACCGTGTTCCGAAGCATAATACCATGCATCATATACAAACTACTGCAGGACCGCCAATAAGCAGCACACCACGAAGACTAGCACCGGATAAATTAAAAATCGCAAAAGACGAATTTGCAGATATGTTGAGGAACGGAACAGCCAGACCTTCAAAGTCACCATGGTCATCACCACTTCATCTTGCGCCTAAAAAAGATAACGGCTGGCGTCCATGCGGTGACTACAGAATGCTCAACGCTAGAACCGTACCAGACAGCTATCCCATTCGACACATACATGACTTTGCACATTGTCTCTCCGGCTGTCAAGTATACTCGGTTATCGATCTCGTAAAAGCTTATAATCAAATTCCTGTCTGCCCAGAGGATATTCCGAAGACCGCAATCACGACGCCGTTTGGTTTATACGAATTCCCGTTCATGACGTTCGGACTACGTAATGCCAGCCAAACGTTTCAACGATTTGTGGACGAGATGCTTAGCGGCCTCGAGGAGTTCTGTTTCCCGTTTCTGGACGATTTTTTGATCTTCTCACCTGATCAGGAATCACACAAGAAGCACCTTCATCTGCTCTTCAACAGACTCAAGGAATACGGCATGGTAATCAACACGAACAAGTGCATATTCGGTGTATCAGAGGTAACGTTTTTAGGACACAGCATCTCAGCAGCTGGGACTAAACCATTACCATCGAAGGTAGAAGCGGTTGCGAATTACCCACCACCGAAAACCGTCAGAGAACTGCGAAGATTTCTAGGAATGGTGAACTTTTACAGAAGGTTTATTCCTGACGCAGCGCGGCATCAAGCGCCTCTGAATGCACTACTCACAGGATCAGTTAAAGGTTCACACCCCGTGCATTTTTCAGAAGAAGCTACCAAAGCATTCATCACCTGCAAGGAAAGTCTCTGCCAAGCAGCACTACTCGCTCATCCAGACTGCCAAGCGAAGCTCGCTATAGTCACCGATGCTTCAGGCACAGCAATGGGCGCAGCTTTACAACAGCATAAAGACGGCCTGTGGGAACCTTTGGCATTTTTCTCTCGAAAGTTTTCGCCATGTCAACAGAAATACTCGCCTTATGACAGGGAACTTCTCGCCATCTATGAAGCAATAAAATACTTTCGTCACATGGTGGAGGCGAGAGATTTCATAATTTACACTGATCATAAGCCCATAACTTTCGCATTTCATTCACGAAAAGAAAAGTGCTCACCAAGACAGTTCAGACATCTGGATTTTATTTCACAGTTTTCCACAGATATCAGGCATATTTCAGGAAAGGATAACGTTGTGGCTGACAGTTTATCACGCATCGAAGAGATTACTCAGCCCATCGATCTATCCAAGCTTGCTCAAGCACAAAGCACAGATCCTGAACTAGAACAACTTTTGGATAGCGATACTTCTCTGCGCTTGACAAAAATCAAACTGCCTGGATCTCACACAGAAATCTATTGTGACAAGAGCAGCAATGTGGCCAGACCTTATGTGACCAAAGACATGCGACGGCAAGTATTCAAAAACTTGCATTCTTTTAGCCACTCTGGCACAAATGCGACGACGAAACTGATATCGGAACGCTATGTATGGCCTACTATGCGAAAAGATTGCAGAGAGTGGACTCGTTCCTGCCTAGCATGCCAACGATCAAAAATAACACGTCATGTCTCATCTCCATTAGCATCATTCAACTTACCTCGAGCCAGATTCATGAAAATCCACATAGATTTGATCGGACCTTTACCTCTTTCACAGGGGTATCGTTACTGTCTCACATGTGTAGATCGCTTCACACGATGGCCCGAGGCTATACCATTACAGGAGATAACAGCTGAAACAGTGGCAAAAGCTTTAGTTCACGGATGGATATCCAGATTCGGCTGCCCTGAAGATATCGTCACTGATCGTGGTCGACAGTTTGAATCAGAACTTTTTAAGCATCTGTCCCACATCATCGGATTTCAACGCAGACGAACTACAGCCTACCATCCAGCATGCAATGGACTCGTCGAAAGATTCCACAGACAGCTTAAAGCCGCTATTACATGTCACGCGACCAGCAGCTGGCTTGAAACACTTCCACTTGTTCTACTGGGAATCCGGGCGGCATTTAGGGAAGACTTACAAGCGACTCCAGCTGAGCTCGTATATGGAGAGACACTACGACTCCCAGGTGACATTTTTTGTCAATCGGCTGATGGCACAGAGGACTTGACAGTATACACTGAAAGACTGCGCACATTCGCCAAAAATTTGTTGCCATTACCAACTTCTCACCATGGGAATAACCGCTCCATATTCATTTTCAAAGATTTAGCAACAGCATCCCACGTCTTTCTAAGAGATGACACCTCGCACCCATCTTTTCAAGCAGCTTACACAGGGCCGCATGAGGTGATAGAACGAGGGGATAAAGTTTTCAAGCTCCGCATAAAAGGCAAAGAAGTCACTGTCTCAGTGGACCGCATTAAACCTGCCTACATACTTCGTGAGTTGGACCATTCTCCCGCCGTGGCAGCACCTGAGACCCGAGACGCTCCAGTGACCACCACTCGATCAGGACGAACAGTGCGTTTTCCGGAATATTATCGCCCGTAGGACGGTCTCTGGAGGGGGGTGATGTGGCGTGCTGGCCCACGAAAAAGTTTCTATACCAATCTCATAGATAAACTTTCCAGCTAGTTGCTAGGGGCAACGAATGTTGTTGATATAGACTTCACATGAGAGAAAATTTTATTTTCCGCATTTTGGTTTTTGTAAATATCTTTTTAATTAATATATCTTATACAAAGTCAATCGGCATATCATTAATTCAGCAAACCTATGGACCTCCTTCTATTACAACAAAAGTGTATCTAACTTCCCTTTAACTACATTGTTTCCGGGTTGAATGAATCATTCCAACTGAAATATATTTTTTTTTTAATCTTGTAACTCATTATTTAAGACCGATAAAGTACAAAGGATAAAAGGTGTATTATTTCTTTAACAATCATTCATATAGAGGATAATAATAATAATATGTGCGGACATCTCACACAACGCCATCTAGCCCCAAACTAAGCAAAGCTCGTATTATGGGTACCAGATAACTGATACAATACTTAAATACTTTTTGTTTGTAAATATAAACGTATAATACAATATAAAGGGTTCAGGATAAAGGGTATTATTATGTAGGTAACTTACAATAAATTTTTTTAGTAGGTGAAGGTGCAAAGGTCTCCGGACTTAAAAGATCTATGAACTATTACAAAAAAATTATAAAATATTTTCTCCCTGCAACCTGTCGGGTTTTATTTCGAGATTATTTCAAGAGTAAACTGTGGCATTTGTTGTGCTTATGATTTGAAGAACACTATACTCCAACATAAATAACACCTAATTATCGGTTGATGTTGAAAAAGTTTGTATTAGTTACAATATTTTTCCTATACACCATTACATTGAAAGTTGAAAAGCTATTAAGCTGTTATATAAGTAGAACCACTGAGGGTGGGAATATATAAATTAGTTGATGGAATATTTTACCACAACTGTGCTTCCTTAGATGTTCTCACAAATGCCAAGGAAAACTCAAGACTGAAGAGAATCATAAAAATAAGAACTTACAAAGTAACTACGTAGTCATTGACGTATATATGGACCATTAATAAATAGTAGCTTTTTGAATAGTGCTTTATGAGAGAGGTCTATGTTCAGCAACGTACATTTTCAGGCTGACTAAGACCCTTTTATGAGTTATTAACTCTTAATATAAATTCTTACCTATAAATCTTAATAAAAATTAATCAGATAAAGTTTTATTAAGTTATTTTGATGTTTTGTTTTCAAATTATGCTACATTCGGTGAAGCAGTATGTAAACACTCGCTCGAATTCGCTTTTTTGCTGCCGTTTCGCTGGTTCTTTTGTTCGATTTCAGCCGCACGAAAACAACCAATTTAAAAAGAAAGGGGTTAATATATCAAGAAAGTCAATTGAACCCTACCTACAAAGAACTTTCCATACCTACGTCTAAAGGTCCAAGAACTTCGTTCTTTCTACAAAAGCTTTATTTTCTCCCAAACCCAATCCCTAGTAGGTGCTTGATATAAAGGTACGCAACCTTTTCACTGCACTATTTAACGGCTAAGCCATTGGCAATAGACTTTATTGCAAAGAAAACGTGCCCCAACTCTCAACAATTTGGTAGACATATATTTTCTATATCACTTACACGTACACTTACAGAACAGTGCTCCTTACGACGGGACCCCGACTGTGTTTACCATTTGAAATGGTTAAGGTCACATCTAAACATATAATATAATAAATTATATTATATAATAAACATATAATATAAGCATCTGGTGACCATAATGCTGGCTTTTATTTTGCACAAAAAATAAGCATTGCCATTCAACGTGGTAATGCTGCCAGCATTTCCCATTTTTATGTTTTTATGTTTTTAGGTATAATTTAGTTTTTTAGGTCTAGTTTAGTTTTGTATTAACGATTATAAAATACTTATGTTTAATGTAATAAACATATAATGAAGTAGTACTTATCTACCAGTGAGAAAAGAATAAAAAAATTATGGTGGTGTTTCATTACATAGACTTTACATAATATGTTAAATAATATTTTTTAATTGGAAAGTACTTAAAGGGGCAAGGTGTCTTCCTTATTAAATACAATTTTTTATTTTTTAATTATTTATTCAATATTGTTTTTAAATGTTTGATATGCTTGCGTTTGACCACTATTGCACCTGGTGGTAATCATGCTTCATATAAGGACATTTACGTACAAATTATTTAAGCATATAGGTACATGTAAATATAATTATTGTAAGAATACAAAACCAAACTATGTTGATACTTAGGTAAGTAACTTTTTCTTTTTTCATTCAATGCTCTCAGGCTTTAACAGAGTGATTAAAATCACTGGGGTACTTTTAAGATGAACTAGGAGTTTGCGCAGCTTGTGAACATAAATCTTTCAAAGTTTCCTGCTGTCAGATAAGTTAGCAAAAGATGCTCGGGATCGTAAAGTAAGTAAACCTACCAAAATACTAGTTTTAGAATGTTCCCCAACCAGTCACAATTTTGCAATTTAAATTGACCCTTCTCTCTATTATTTTTGTTTATATTGCTGTATATTAATTTAGTTTTTGAGGTAGGGGAATGTTTGGTACACCTCTAAAGATGTCGAAATGATTGATTGTATTATGCTCAAAATGAGTACAATTGAATCAAACAATAGATTGTTGATTAGCATAAATCAATCTAACTATGTAGAGTACCTACTTATATGTATGTATATAGCACGGATAAGAGGTACAATCCCGATCCGGACTAAAATATAAAAGTGAAATGTTGTTTGTGTGTCTTTCGTGCCAAAACGGTTGAACCAATTTGGGTGAAATTTTGCTGCGGTTTGCTTATATTACTAAGGTCATCAAAGGGATACATTTACCTGTTGCGGAAAATTAAGAGATGCAGTGGGAATACGGATATGTTGCGAGGGAAAAGTCCTTTATAGATTTACAGACTATCGCGGTTAGAATGTCTAAATATATATTTACGTATGGACATTCTGACAACAATATATTCTAAATACAGGGTTTTTTTTTTATAGGAGTGAATGATGTGACGAGCTAGTCGTTTACCTGATGTTAAGCAACACGGCTGCCCATAACAGAACAGTGTCACTCGGAACCCCAAAAGATAGAGTTTCACGCGACACTGCACTGCGCACATCATCCTGAGACATCAGCACAGACTGGTAATAAAATTACTCGACTGTGAGATCAGATCATAAAGTCTCATTTGCCCAGTAATTTCACTAGCTACAGTGCCCTTCAAACCGGAACACAGTAGTACTTGCGCACTACTGCTTGGCGGCAGAATAACTGGAAAAGCGGTGGTACCTACCTAGACGAACTTTGCAACAAAGTCCTACCACCTAGTAAATAGTAGGGTGTATCTAGAGGCGTATTTATATATTAATATATGCTGACGTACATACTTAAAACACGATTGGGACATTTTGACATGTGTATCAATTAGACCCTAAATCTACATCGCTGTAATATTTAGATATACCTTAATAATAGCTGCAGTAGACTGATGTTCATAGTTATTGCAACATGCCATCCGGCGCTATGAACAAATTGGTTGATCGTCGGTCCACGCTTAAACGTGCCCTAATAAAAACGTTGGCCCTTTGGGAAATCTCGATGATGTAACGCAGCGTCTGATTTTGTGCTTTAACACTTTTGAACCGTTAAAGTTGGACGTTTATGCTATCGGCACTTGTGCGTGGAATTTTTATCGCACATTTGACGATTTGGATACCTATATAAAATAAATATACCGCTTGAGAAGTATGCATAGGATCGTATATGGATAGGATCATATAAACGTTAATATTATAATGTCTGGCCCGATAGCTCAGTTGGTAGTAACCCTGGCTTTTGAACTGCAGGTTGTGGGTTCAATTCCTACACAGGACAAACATTTGTATGTGGTGCTACATTGTATTCTATATATGTATTTACAAACAAAAAGTATCTAAATATAGCATCTGTTACCTGGTTTTCATAGTGCAATCTTTGCTTAGTTTGAAGATAGATGATGCTGTGTGAAATGCGTACCAACTTCAACCGACTTCAAAGAGGGAGGTTCTCAATTTGGTAGCATTTTCTTTACGTTTTTTTACTTCATCTTCGTAATTTATAAACTAATTTGGATTGTGTTATTTATTTCAAACTCAAGCTCAAATAATTAATTGCGAAATTTTAACACATTTTTACATGACAAAAAATCAGAAAACTTAGAATACTTAATTTATGATTGTTCTAAGCATATAAAATTGCAAATTGCTTAATGTCAAATTTTGCATGTCTGTTATAATAAATGAGTTTCAAAAGAAGTTTTCTTTACCAGTGTAAGCAATCCGGCATAACGCAGAAAAGAAAACTCTCCGGAGCTGAGATTATACCTGTCAAGAAAAATCAACAAGAAACTTTACAGAGTTGTCATTTCTCTTTTATATGCATTTTTATCATTATAGTTTACAGTGTTAATCGGGTTTCAATGTTTATATTGACACTACATATGAAAAGTATCTACCTACACTTTTCACCGGTGTAAGCACAATTTTAAATAAAATTTATAATAATTAAACTAAAATTATAATTAAACACGTAAGGTTCTTATAAAACAACAGGTGTTTATCCCAAGTTTTTTTTGTGAGACGCGTATTCTTTACTTTTGATTCTATTATGTAATAGGCTTTTTTCATCGGATTTGTCTTGATAAACGTTTTAATTTAAATTTACGCATTGAGAAATGCTCGATACCATCAGGCAACTTGATATAAAAGCTTATACAGTTTTCCATGTCTGAAGTCTGTCCTAGTCCCAGATTTTTATTTCAATGGTTATTCTTGAAAACGATGTTGAGTTCTTTTGACAAAGAAACTCAACCACTTTTTGTAAAATGAATAACGGTCATACTCTCGTCAATTAAAACTCAAAATTACTCCGATCAGATGAGCAGGTCAGCTCATAGCCCGGAGACGGCGGGTTCGATTCCCGCGGCAGGATAAATATTTGTGCATGAAAAAAAAGCGCAAATATTTCCGTATTATTGTTCCGTATCTAGGTGTTGTGGGACCATGGTCCTCGTAGTTCCTAGATCCAGGAAATCCTAGTTAGGGCCCAGAATCTATATATGTGATCGTTGGTCGTTATTATTATTTATTTAATTTTTCAAAACGTATCATAATCACGATAGTTTTCAAAAGATAGTTCACAAAAAACCACGTTTGCGAAAATGGCCCTTGAAAGAAAAAACTAATTCAGTCATGGGCAACTTTATAAGCTTTAAAACTAAAACAAAAAATAAAATTATTATATTAGGTATTTCCGCGATTGTATCACTTTAGCCTCAAACAATACCTTTCAATATACGGCAGAAATACATGCGCTGTGGAAACTGGGACGTGACATTTACCATCCACATCCCTATGGAAATATTAATACTGAATGTCTATAGGTCTGCTGCGTACGATAAAACGTTGATGCAATTTGGGGGCTTTATGTGGACTGCATTCAGTCAACTTTTAATTAAAAGAGTAATGGAATAATAGGTGTACAATAAATGTATGTAGTAAGTAGGGCTCAGGATTCTAATTTTTTAGAATTTTTTAGAAATTGTAGAATCCTTCGCTTGCTCGGTCATCAAAATTGAGGACGCTGTTAAAAAGCATCTTTGCACTATTGTATAACAAACAAATAATGTGTAACAAATATTGTGTAACGAGAGAGAAAAGTTCATTTTTGCTTCAAGCAAGAGAAAGGTCTAGCTATTGAATCATAAGGGTAGGCTGGGATTCTAAGTAAGAGATGTAAAAAAAACTTTGTTTTTGAGTGGCACTGTATACAGCTTATCACCTCAGCAACGAGACCATAATATAAAAGATCAGATAAAAATACCCAAAAGTGTAATCAACAAAACAAATATAGTTTTATAAGCGTGTCTGAGCGTGTTACCTATTTCTCTTCTACTAATTAGTTATTAACAAAATAAAGGTTAAATAAGTATTTCTAATTTTGTAGTAACTTTTCTCCACCAAAAGTTAAAATGATCTTAAAATTCACCAAAACTTGTATACATTTAAATACAACAATGGTAAATTATTAATCGTTATAGATTATGATTATGATCGATACAATTTTCCGCAAAATGCGATTTTGCAAAAGGTGCCTGTTCAAGCTGCTATGGTGAAAGCAATGTATCTTTGATTTCGTCAGAATCGTTATATTTTCAATGATATATTACGAACAGAGTTAAAACATACTTTTTTAGACTTGCTACACATCTGCCAGTGTTCCTATCCAGCTAGATCGTCATTGTGTCCAAAATACAGGTCAACACTTTAATCACGTGCCGCTGTACTGAAACTTTTATATTTTCTTCCCAGGCAATAATAATAATAACGCCCAACGATTACATACATAGATCCTGGACCCTCCCTATGTCTAAGAATCCAGGAACTACGAGGACTATGGTCGCACAACACCCAGATTCAGAAAAAGCATTTGCGCTTTTTTTCTGTGCACAAATACTTGTCCTGCTGCGGGAATCGAACCCGCCACCTCCGGGTTATGAGCCGACTTGCTCAACCACCACACCACAGAGGCTGTCAGGGCACTACATTAACGAAAACTACATAGAGAGTATTTGGAATAAGTCTCATTAATTAACAGGGTGAGGACTTCGACGACTGCTGGTTCCTATTATTTCATTAGCTGACTTTTATTCCTCTTCATTGGCTGCCGGAGAAAGTAAACGATCAAAGATAATTGAATTGAAAAAGGTCGATGGGAACCTCGACCTAGCTGTAGCCAGGTGAGAAATGCCAGGGCGTGCTACCCCATCGAAGAACAACATTTATAACGTCGACAAAAAAGTGATAGGATAACAGTATTTGTCTGGATATGACATCGTAGCTCTGGAATGAATGAACCAATTTCAATGTGGCTTTTTGTGTGGTAGCAGGTAGGCTTCAAAATATAATTTCTTCTTGTTTTTACGTATCACCGAGAGCTCTCTTCTGTACCTTTTTTGACAATAACCAGTCATAAGTTTTAGTCAAATTATTAAAACAAATAAAAAATGTAGTAACATTGTTAGATTAGTTTTGTATTATATTTTACATTTATATTTTTAGTTTGGTTGTATTTTAGTTTTACTAGATAGCTGTAATTTTTAAACTAAACATATTATCAGTCAGGTATAATTTTACTTAAATAATTATCAATTTTGTTCTTATAATCTCCGTATAATAATTATACGAATAAAAATAATTCAAAAATTGTATGTATTTACAAACAAAAAGTATCCAAGTATTGTATCAGTTATCTGGTTCCCATAGTACAAGCTATGATTAGTTTGAGGCCAGATGGTGCTGTTTAAAATGTCCACGATTACTTGTTATTTATTTATCATATAATTTACCTAGGATTTTAGTGCAGTCCTTAGTCCAGCACCTGTCCATTTCACAAGCGTCTTATATTCTTATCAGTCTGAATTTGTGCGCCTGGTCTTGCCTTTAAAAACCAGAACACATTTAATATCCTAATTGTGGGCTTCAAATAAGTAAAGTGGATTGAATTAATCGTACTCGAATATAAAATCAACTTTGCTTTCTTGTTTCACAAATAACTATACTAATTTTTCAATAATCAGATGAAAGCTATATATATTCATTGGATAAAACAAAACAAAGTGAAAAAAGAATAACAGTTTTGTATAGTGAACACTGCAGCAATAATGAAAATTTAATTTCAGTCAGATTGTAATTTGTTTCTTGAATAGCATTTATCCAGCCATTGAATAATCGCACCTATGTATAATAGGTATACTTTTATCTATGATTATCGACATGTAGGTAATCATAGACTTTTATGTAGATTCGACATCAATATCAACATGGTTTTTAGGAGTTTTGGTGGGAAAGCGAAAAAGATTGCGTTATTGTATTATTTTTCAAAACTTGTGTTATTTTCAGTGTTAGTGCATAAAATTGGTGGCATTTTATTCGTTAAATGCTGGATTACAGGCGTGAGTGTGTGAAAATGGTATAATGATGGTGAAACGTTTCTTTTTGTGTTGTTTCCAAAACTCCATAGAAGCTTCAAGTAAAGTTGCCACCACTTTACTAGGAGTATGACTTTGACTAGACTGACTTGACTATGACTTGACTTGATGACTTCGACTGTGACTTGACACATATTTGCGTGAAATATCGATAACTTGATAAATTATCCATTACTTGACACTGGCTAAATACACAAAAGTGTGGAGCCAAAACATTAAAAAAAAACATGTTTTTTATTGTCTCCGGTCAAAATTATATAAGATGACGGTTTTATACGAAGTAAAGTATATCTAACCAAACAATTCGATCAGAAAGCCGACGACATCACGACCTAAAAGAAAACTGTGTTAGTAAATGGACACTGACTCAACATTTTGTGTAAATAAGGGCAACAAAATACTGAGCTAATATTCAAATCTTAATGTCGGTAGTACAAAAAATATTCAGCATTTGGATATATGCATAAGAAAAAAATCTAACTACCTACAACCTACTATCATATCTACGTCGATACGGTATAGGACATTAATTGATAATTATGATAATCAACTGCATAAGTATTCAAAGTCAAAGTCAAAGACAAAAGATTTATTGCAAATAGGCTAATTTTAGCACTTTCACAAGTCAAAATTATATTAGGTACTTAAAATTAAGTTATTTCACTAAGCATATAAAATTACAAAGTGCTTATTGTCAAATAATATATGGCAAGCCTATTACAATATATGAGATTGAAAAAAAAAAGCAGTCTCTTTCTCACTACTGGTGCAAGCAATCCGGCACAATGCAAAACAGAAGCTACAAGAAACTTTACAGTGATGTACTTTTTTTTCTTTTTTCTACTGTCTCTCACAATTTGTATAATTTCTTACTCGTACAGTTGAGATAATTAATATGTAACAAAAGTAACCACCACGTCACACCGGTGCAAGAAAAATACCGTGATTATTAAGACGTTGACAACACCCAAAGCGACCACGTTTATTACAGCAGTCGAACATAGAACTTATTCTGTACTAGCTTCTGCCGGCGGCTTCGCCCGCGTGGCCTATAGGAATCAAAGAAGAATTTTTTTCATAGATAATTCAACCACCCATTTCCCGCTCTTAGGGGTGAAATTTCGAAAAACCTTTTCTTAGTATCCACTAAGTATAGTAAGTAGGTATCCACCTACACTTTACAAAGAATACACCCTCCAAATTTCAAGCGGTTTAGGCTGTGCATTGATATATATGTCAGTCAGTCAGGACTTTGAATTTTATATTTGTAGATCTTATGGGGTTGCATTTTAAGTAGCAAAAATATGGCGATTACGTTACGTTACGCGTCGATTTCTCCATATTGAGGTACAAATAATTAATTATAAAAGAAATACTTGTTAATGTTATAAAAACATTTAAACTTCTAATTGGATTAATTGAAACATACATCATTACTTTAATTGATTTCAATGGGATGTCTTATTACAAAGTAACACTTTGTAAGTATTTAATTTTTTTTAGAAATCACTTCACGATTATTTTTGATTTTTGCAGTTAGAAAGAAGATATGACTAATAACCTGATGGTAAGTGACGACGCGGTCGACGATGGAAAATACTTAACTAGAGGATACCGATACACTCTTGGCTTGACTCCCAGATTATATTTACACTTAAATGAAAGGAAAAAAGAAATTTAAACTTCATTCGGGATCAATCTATGAGCATTTAAGAACGTGTATCTAAGGTGCAAAATACTACAACATGGCAGTTTACGCTTCGAAATCGGATCTCGCATTCAACCGTACCACTACTGATACCTAAAGTTTTTCAATATCCGCTTAACTACTCGAATAATACTGAGGTAGTATTGTTTATGAGTAAGTAGGAAACAGTCGTACGGCTAGATACGATCCGCGGCAGCTGTCGGCACGAGACGCGAGCCGAGTGCTGCGACCTGTCACTAACGCAATATATTGAACACGACTGGAATAATACACGGTTATGAAAAAATACAGCCATCTGATACGGGCCTTTAATAGGGCCGTAGGCAATTTTTTCGTGAAGCAGTGGTCCTGCAAGCCGATAAAAAAATATAGAACGTTCAATAAATATACCTAATAACATTCTAAACGTTCTCTATTTTTATAAATGAAACAAAATTAATGAACACTCTCTCTCTCTCTCTTTCTAAGTGGATCACAACTCAGAGCAACTCATTTATTTCTTGCCCCATATGTAGCTATTTAATTAGAAATTCCGAAGTCGTTCCGTTCCTTCAAGCATCACACTCGCCAGTTAAGGTCGCTAATGCTACACGTCCTTAGGTACACTTTTTGTGCCTCTCGTAGACTATTTGTCTTCATACTGGAGGGTAAAATGGCGAGAGGACAGCTCGTTTATCAAAGAAAATCTCCCTCGCAACTTTGATAATGTAAAATAAAACTAGTATACAAGAAAAGACGTTATATATTCTATACTTATCTGATTCAAAGAATTAGCTAAAGTATTCGTGACGAGAGTGGTAGTGTCAAGATGAATGTAGATTTTTTTAATCAAGATAATATATAATCTGTGTAATAGATTTATGGTCGATTTAAGTAAAATAGTAGTAAGTGTAATTTATTGTTTTTAAACACAGAACGGCATTTATCTAAGACATAAAGATTTCATTATTTCATCGAGTATTCAATGCGTATTTAAAGTCAAGAAAGAAAAGAAAAATATTTAGCCAATTGAAATTGAGTTTTCAACCGCACTCAGGCAAATTGCTCGAGTAATAAATGAGTCAATTTGAAGAGTTTTAAGAGTATAAAAAGTGAATGAGTTATTTTACAAACCTTTCGAGTGAAATTTTGCATCGAATTCAGATCAATATTGAATTTATGTGTGTAGTGTGCATTATATAACAAATATGAGACATAAGTATATCTTAAACCTACTGAGCCCAAACAGACCTTTGAGCTTGTTGTAATTCCGCACAATCTATTTAAATGCAAATCGGACAAAAGCGTCTTTCTATACGACCTATTAGAGTTGATGATTCTTAGTACTAGTAGGTACTTATATTAGTAAGCGTACAAAATTAGGGCAGAAGTTTACTATGGCGACCGGCGAACGCCAAATCCTAGCCTAGAAAATTTAAAAACATTTAAAAATACTAAAATCTAATTTTCCGATAAATATTAAAGTACTTAATAGGTAGCAGATTAGCTGCGGATTATAATAATAATATCCCAAACCAATTGGATATTAGAATTCACAAAGTGCGTGTTTAATTTTTTTCTCATTCCAGCCGCTGTCGGGCGACACCTCGCCACTTGAACTGAGAGAAAGGTACGAAGATTAAATATTTAGCAGACATTCCTCGTCCCAGCCGCATACAATCCGAAGCTCTTAGCATATATAAAACACACGCGTCACACATATTCCATAACTGTTTTAATCTACCTCACATACTTATAGCTACTGTGATCGTAGAAGGAACTAAAATTATTAGACATTCAGCTCTTTACACGCGAATTAAAATTCCGACAAAATTCCCACTTCTATATGGACAAATAAACAAGTGTAATGTTTCCAACTTTTAGAGACACCTAAATACTTTTAACTTTTGTAAAGACTATCTTCAAAACAAAACTAAAATAGTAGTAGACCGCCTCCCTAAATTGGGATAGATTCGCTAAAGGACAGCAACCTTTCTGCTTTTCTATTAATTCTAGTGCGAAAACATTCATTAACAGTGATTTCCCTTGAGGGTAAAAAACTGTGGAAAGCCTGTTATATACACAAAACGATATTAGCGAACTTCGCTACGACCAAAGTTGTAAGGTAAAAGGGCTCTATATTTTTAGGGGTATTGTGGGGCGAATGGTTTTTGCGGCTCTTTGAATTTTATTTTAATGACGGTCCAGCGAGTAGGAGTGCGTTGACAAATTTGGTCCAAGCCCGAGTGAGTACTCCAAACTTTAGTGCACAAACCGAATAATAGAGTAGAGAAAGAGGGTGCAATGCGAAATAAAATTGACTTGCAAAGCAAGTCGGGCCGTGTCGTTCTTTATTAACCACAGAAAGGTCATATAAAACCCGTATATATACAAGCTCAAATATTTGGTAGTATATAGGTAGTACCTATACCTAGTTATATTTAGCAGAAGAGATAATACGAGTAATTTGAAGAAAAATATTTTAACAAATTTGATTATTTTCTAAAATTATTTTTTATTGATTAATTCAAATATATATAAAAATCTATTATTAATTTCTGATCAAGTTTATTCTTTAAAAAGAGTTAATTCCTTAAAAATAAACTAGATGGCTTTATACACTCTTGTCTCACTATAAACAAAAGTCGACAATAATGGATTTTCTTAAGTTTTACTGAAATCTATTCTGCAGAACTTTCGTACAAATTTAGTTTCCTAAGATTTATATTGTTGTTCTAATTCCATTCATGTAAATTTTAAATAAATATTTTTATTTAATTTTTATTTTTAATTCGCTTAAAGAAGTTTGCCAAAATAATAACCCCATTACGATATCATAATCTTCAAGTATAATTTATTGAATAACGACATTAATTCGTTAAGTCAATTGCCAGCCGAGAAAACCAGCAGCGTTCCACTACAAAACTAGTCAAACAAAACAAACAGAGCAGATAATATGTAATCATATTATTGGCGTGAAAACTGGGCAAATAGAAAAGTTGTAGTTTCGTCCCTTGGGTGGAGAGAGATCCAAGTAAACACGTCACTGTGTTTGTATTGCTTGTGTTCGGAAAATAAACACAAGCAGCACCTAGGCTAGAACTATAGGATCGATTGAAGTTGGCAACTCATGGTTCAGGACTAAATCTGAAAACAAAATAAATTCTTCTCGCATTTCAATATTATTTCTCTATAACATAGAAAGAAAGAAAGAAATAAAATACATTTATTCAAGACATCACACAACATTACATTTCTACAAATAGGCACTCAATCACATGAAAAAAAGATATATTAAAATATATAATGTTGCGTGACGTCTGAAGTATATCAGTCGAGACCTATATCATGATATAGGTCCTAACTCAGCATGCAATTAAGGTCCTAAGACCTTAATAACAGATTTTCAGTCGGAACCCATATTCATGACATCACGAACCTCAGGACACAACTAAATAACATAAATACAACAACAATAATATCTTTATTCCGCATTTTTTAGTCTAGTCTATAAAAAGGCAATTATGATACGAGCTTCTGCCCGCAGCTTTGCCCGCGGCGTGGTCTATGGGAAAATAATTCAACCACCCATTTCACCTTCTTAAGGGTGGAATTTTGAAAAATCCTTTCTTAGCGGATGCCTACTTTATAATCTACCTGCATGCCAAATTTGAGCCCGATCCGTCCAGTGGTTTGGGCTGTGCATTGATAGATCACTATGTCAGTCAGTCAGTCATTCAGTCACCTTTGAGTTATATATATTTAGATTTATTTTGTGTTGGTCCAACATGGTTCCCAGGGGTATTACCCGCGTGGAAAATTACTTATCATCTATACAAAAAAAAAAAACATAAAATACCTATCCTATATTTGTTAAACTTAGAGTGAGGGCTTTATTGCCCAAAGTTTCATAAAATCCGTTCAGCTGTTTCAGTAATTAATATACTTATCTACATACTCGCACCAAAACTAACACACATGAATTTAACATTGAAATCACCAAAACCACGTAATAAAATTATGCCTATGTTACGTAACGTTTTCATGTACCTAGTATATGAATATTGAGGAATAAATTAACTGACTAATTAAATATATAGTGACATTTATAATTAAGAAGATTACGCTTTGAGTGACTATATAAGTAGATAAGTACACGAATTAAAGTTGTTAGGTAACCAACCGTAGGTACTTGTCTTCTTATATAGTACATACTTACATACATTATTACATACTATACTTATATACTATATACATTTTATTCAAAGTCAAAGTCAAAAGATTTATTGCAAATAGGCTAATTTTAGCACTTTTACAAGTCAAAATTATATTAGATACTTAAAATTAAGTTATTTCACTAAGCATATAAAATTACAAAGTGCTTATTGTCAAATAATATATAGCAAGCCCATTACAATATATGAGTTTGAAAAAAAAAGCAGTTCTCTTTCTCACTACTGGTGCAAGCAATCCGGCACAATGCAGAATTGAAAACTTTGATCCGAAGCTTCGATTACAACTGTAAAGAAGAAGCTACAAGAAGCTTTACAGTGATGTAATTTTTTTTCTTCTTTCTACTGTCTTTTACAATGTATATAATTCATTAAAGTTGAGATAATGAACATGTTACAAAAGTAACATGTTCATTATCTCAATCATATATCTCAAAAAGTATTTATATATTAAAAAGCGTTATACACAGCAGTCGTCCTATTTACATGATGCTAAGTTGATATTTTTTCTTCTCTCTGAATTTTAATGACTCATCATTAGTATGAAGGTACCTACTCCTAAACAAAATATCGTCTAGAGTTTCTTCCCTGAGACTGAGCCTGATGGGGTCTTTAAACGGAACATACGAGTCTGTCGGCTGTGAGGCCCGTGAATAATTTCAGCACCCTTTCAGCGCTTTTTCGCTGTCCATTGCACATAAACGGAAAACAGGAAGCTGAAAAATATGTTTCATCCGTTTGTATTTCGGAACATTTCTTTTGGCAAGTATAATGATAATTGAGGAGCTGACGAAAAAAATGATCTAATTATGCTTCGGCCCATAATTTTTCATCCGGCTATTCATGCCCCCCTGAATCCAAATCCAAAGCAAAATGGCCTAAAAGTGTAGTAAAATTGAGACGAAATTTCATGATTTCAATCAAAATAATATAATTACAGTACAGCTGTAATAGTTTTTAGTATATTTTAGTTTTAAAGCCTAAGTATATATCTATATATTGTTGAAGAAAAGTCAAGATTACAGAAAGGTCGGCTCATAACTCAGAGGTGAAGGGTTCGATTCCCGCGGAAAGAAAAGTATTTGTGCAACGAAAAAAAAAGCGCGAATACTTGTTCTGTGTTTAGGTGTTGTGGGACCATGGTCCTCATGGAGTTAGGGTCCAGGGTCTATGTATGTGATCGTTGGGCGTTATTATTACTATTATTATTCAAAGTACTTACCTATAACTACTATTGTTAAACAACTACCGAAGTTGCTGGAATTTTTTCCACTCACTAGCTTTGAATTATCGCGCTGAAATATTAGCTACTACCTACTACACGTACGTTTACTATAAAATCTAATCAATACAATAGAGTTCCGTCAAATGTGAACACCTCGCCAAATAAACGATCGCCGGACTGCTATAGGCCTCTACAACTATGGTTACGAATGGCAGCTGAAATTTTAAATATTCAGCTCACGGTGTAGACTCAACACGACCTCGATTCCACTCGATTTAAACGTATAAGGCCATTTTATTTACACTACAGGTATCCGCGGACAAGATGCTGAATTATTATCCGTGGAGCGGTTAATCATTATGCGGAGCTAGCGTCGTGAAACCTCGTCGGAACAAACATCTTTCTGAATAACTATGCATTACTTTGTGAATATGCAAAGTGGTCTCTTTGTACTAAAAGTGCATTTTTAACTGTTGCGACGTCTCGACCTTAATAAGAGTGCAGCAATTAGCGCCGGCAGAGACAACAGCGCACGATCGCGGGGTTCATTACCGCGGGCTTCGCCTTCCGACAGCTTTAATGATCCTCGCCGGGGAATTATACATAATAGCATCCTTTATATGTCATTATTCGAATATTCAGAGCGTGTTTGTAATTTACGACAAATACCGTCTATTGGAACATTTTGCGTTCAATAGAGGCAGACAACCTAATTCGTCCCGAGGAGCGACCCATCAATGTCGCGCCGCTTAAATGTACTGAACAAAAAACTTCAATAAAACCAGCGTAAACGTCTCTTCGTGCTTTATTGCTTGAAAGCCGTTCAGTCACTGAAACAGCCGTTCTTGCGAATGAGGCGTTCGTTAAAATAGCTTTTACGAGCCCGTTGCTATGATAACTGCGTAAGCGTATAGGTATATTGGTTATTATACTTTGTTACTATTCGCTCAAACTAATAGCAATGTCGACTTTATCTCGTTAGTTTTCCTTTTCTTCCATTTGCACGTTTCAATAAAACAACCATTTCTCTACATAAGTAATTCAATGCATTCCGTTCTCATACTTCCTGTCATAACAAACTCGAACTCTGCTCTGAAGATACCTTGTAACAAAAACTGTTATTTATCCAGCTACGAGGGCCCACTTGCTCATTCAAACCACGCGGTAATAGCACGTGTCTTGCCAGCAAAAAATCTTTTGCATTTTGTTCGGAGTTTTCAAGGATAAGTATAGTATAAAAAGTTTCAAAGTGTGAGTAAGCGTGGATTTATTCTTGTATTGCCGGATTAAGCCATGCTTACGCTAAGCTCTGCTCGCTGCTCCTTCTCTCTATTTCAGATTGAATCTTTAGTTTTTATTACGGTCGATATTAGAATTCCACTCGCCACCGTCTCAAATCCGTATTGCATTTAGTTCTATACAAGCTGATAGGTATCCCTTCGCCTCATTTTACTAGTCTGATTATTTTTTGATGAAACCTTTAGCATTCACGTTTATTAACCAAAATCTTTTGTTTTTATCTTCTTCTTAAACATGAATAGCTACCACTTACTGATTAATAACTGAAAATTTTAATACAAGATCTTTGAACCTGTACTTTTGTGAAACGCGTTCTTTTTGGGTATTTTGGCTTTTTGGTTTTCTAACCTAACCTTATAGGTACTTCCTATGGTTTTAAATTAAAGATTTTGCAAAGGTAGGTACCAAAGCAATTGGGTTGAAATCTATAAGGTGCAGCATATCATATATCATATTTATTGTAACACTAGGTACCTATGCCACGATGATTTCTAGCCTGTATCTATATAATGCATAATGATGTAGTAGGTATCAACTAATTACAATAATCCATCTGAATTTTCAGATAGATCTATAGGCACTTCCTACTTACTGCACAAAACATCAAGTTGTTTATTAGCCACTACATAGCCTAGACAGTTTGCAATTACCAACTCAATTGTTCAGAAACAGTTGGCGTAGCGCAGACCCTTTAGAATGCTGGCAGCATTGTACTGTAAAACCGCAATGATGATTCATTGTGCTAAAGATGGTGGGTTGTACCTAACTACCTATTATCCCTAAGTTAAATATTTAATAGGTTCTATTTTAAAAATCTACTAAAAATTCTACAACTTTCGGCAAGGCGGTTAAGTTTAATCCAATGCATAATTACATCCGTTTTATTCGTATGTAACTCTCTCCCATTTCAGTGAAAAGCTTTCGATAGTTAAAACCCGTCCATCCATCATCCCGGCTGAATGTATCGCGCACGTATTCCTGTCACATCAACATTTCATCACGAACATAAAATAGCTTAATGCAAATTCGGGAGATCGAAGAGTCTCTGCAAGTTTGTGAAAGCGCGATAAGTTGAATCCTGAGAAATGAGCTCATTGCGAGGACCACTCATGATAAAATGCGCTATGACATCTATTCGTTATTTTCAGACAAATGTTGTCGCCACTGAATGATGTTGACAAGTTTTATTAGGTACAGACCAACACTTACCTACTAGAACTTATTGTCGCTTTCTTTTTTATTGACACCCATCGAATTCCCATCGAAGTCCCTAAAATTAGGGCCAAATCGGGGGTTTGAAAATTATGCCGTAGCTGTAATTAAAGTATAAAAAAATCGTGGACATTATAGGTGATTCGGATGTCCCAGAGAGTTCTCTGAAATATTGCACTTTAACTTCACTTGACTCTGTGGGTACCAACAAATGGTCTACTGGAAATGATAAATTGGAATACTTAGGTACTTACGTATCTAATTTTATGTGTTTTTATAAGTATGCGAAATATTCATTACTCCGGAGATGACGATACCTACATAGGGGAAATACGTAAAAAAGGATATTTAAATAATCGTGTTGCCCAACGATATACCTGGTACATATACACCTAGGTACCAGGAAATTAAAAATATTAAAAAGGTGGTATACGAAACCTGGTCTGCTCTGATATGAAAAGAAACACTCTATATTGTGTATTAGGAATATTTGATAATATCAACTACCTACTTATTTTCTACGGTGTCCCAGTAAAATATAAGTAGGTAAGATGTTCGCTGCGTAGTCTTCTAGTTAGTTTACTGGGAAGAAAATTCCCTGTGGTCCTACAGTAAAACTAGGTAGTCGCTATCGAAAAAAAAATCTTCCATCGTGAACAAATATCAGGCGTCCCTTTCGATTAGATACTTATAAGGAGCGACGCCATATAACCTCTCAGGGACTATCAACGACAGGACCAACCCAAGGAGTAGGTAAGTACCTTACGTATAATAGTATCAATCCAGTACTAAGGCTATAGTAGATCTAAAATTGACCACGTAAAAGGGAGGATAGGAAATAATACATGTCGCGTGATCGTCTCCGCCGGGAAAGCCCAGCCGGTCCCTGTTTCATTAGCCCAGATGCGTTAGTACTTAGGCTGCACTCCCTTGATTCCAGAAGTAATCAATGTAGATAATCAAGTGATGGTGGTAGATATTAATAACTTTAAGCAATAAAAGAAGACGACATTTTTAGTTGAAGCACACTACGATAAATAGATGGTCTGGCTTTCAAAATTAGAAATTTTGCAAAATAAAGATCTAAGCAATAACTTTAAAATAACGCATCAGTCATCGTAAGCTGTTCAAATAGTCCTTATATTAAGTGAAATATCTACGGTGAACTTTTGTGCAGTGATTGTGTTTTCAGAGATTCTGGACTTGACAACTGTTTTACGATGCTTCTATATACTAAGTTATGGGCCAATCTCGTTTTGACACATTAAAATATGATAGCTATGTGGTTCCCAAACAATAAAGAATAGAAACATGAGCGTTTTACGCAGCCATATACCGTTAGATAAGTGCTGGATACGTTGCGAGACGCCTGACTCAAATTACGCTTTTTATTTCCGCAGATTTTATTATAGTAATAACGTGAAAAGAGCCATGAATAATGTTCTGTACCTACCTACCAACAATGCACAAACCGTTGAATTTTAGTACATAATTATTTACTTATGAATCAATCACACATCACTATGTAACTGTTGGCTGGTATAAATTCTAAAATAATAATACCATATTCTATGGAGCATCTGCACATTAGAAAATGTGCTCTACATTACTGCTTAAACCAGCAGTAAGCCTGGCATATTGAAATCTAGTTTTCAAATCTATTTACTCTAATGGTAGCGAGACACATGGGCTCGCTGAGATAAGCAATACATTTGGCCCAACCTCCTTACATTACAAATGCGGAATAAAAATTCATGCGGCCTTACCTATTACAAAAAGTAATGAGACTCATTTCCTTAATTAAATTTTTATATTACAAACAAAATTGTTAACGCAGAATGAATTCTCTTTAAAAACACCTGAGACATTATAAGATATTATAATTTCGCCTCCGTAAAAATATAAATAAAAAGATTAGGTACTTATTCTTTCATTAAATGTAATGCTACCCTGAATTAGCATTTCCCATACGAGGATATTTCTTACAATTTACAGAAAAACCGGAGCGTGGGTATACTAGTAAGTCTACCTAACCGATAGGTTATCTATAGGTAGATATATCTCAAGTTAGTAAGTTGAAAAATGTGTTCCATTTTTATCAAATGATAAATAACATTGAATTCCATTTCCCATTATTATCAGTTTTATTCACATAGATTAACCACCTATCCTTTTTGCACTGCGAATAGCCATACCATTTTTATTATCTCATCTACCGCTTGATTTGGTGACGCGCCAAAAAATGGCTAACAAGAGGTTGTAGATACATCGCTTTCGTACGACCTATTCATACCATTCCAAAAGAAATGACAAACGATGCTAACTTAGAAAGAACTGCGAAGAATAAGTTCCACCATGAACTCGGACAGCATTCTTGCGGACAGCTCTTTGTAGATGGCGTAGGCAAACGTTCCGCTGACTCATTTGAAATTTGGCTTCAGTATGATCTCTTCCTAATGGGGTATAGGTACCTACCTATTTAAGAACCACTTAGGTAGGTATCTACTTAGTTAAATAAGGTTGTACGTTCTCGTTTTTATTATTTTATGACCCAGAAATAATTATTATTAATATTAAATTATACTTAGTAGCGGAATACTCACTTTGGTTACAAAACAACCAACCGTCAACCGATGCACAAATCAAGAATTGTTTTTCACAAAATGGGGAATACTTGTTTGTTTTATATACTTATATGCTTATATTAATTATACTGTATGTGTAAATTAAAAATACAACAACTATTTTACTTTCAAACTAAAACTGAACTACTTACTTTATTAAAAAAAATTATCTCAAAATATGCAATATGTATAATGTAAACATTTGCTTCTGAAAAGCGATAGTTAGATAACGTAGGTAAGTACTTAGGTATTTTCAAATCCACATTTTCATTTCTGCTATAACGTCCGAGTTGGAGTCAGGACTGAATACGAAATTTATAGGGTTTCTGTTATTCATTCCCTGTCCAAATTTTACCGACTTAGTGCAGAGATGGACTATTATTGAGAAGTGAACTGTGAACGTGATAAATAGGTAGCAAACGTATGATAAGTTTCAAACCAGCCGTAAGCACAGAATAACTAATAATACCTACTACCGTTCTAGTCATTCTGCCTATAGTTAGGTCTTGATAGACTGGGAACGTTTGCTCAGCAAAATAATCTCAAATTTTGAATTTTGCTTAGTCCAGACGTATTATTTAGCAATTGCTAAGTATATGTTTGGACGGACTAAATCATGATTAATTTAATTTTGACCATAAATTCCCAAGCAAAGAATTCAAAGTACCTACGTTTTATTATAAATTATCAACTATGAATGGGAGTTATTACACATTTTGATTATTACTGACCGCGCTATTTTACAGCCGCCAGCTGCCGGTCGTTGTAACGTCACAGTCATAATCATTAATAACTACCTATTTAAGGACCAAATCTTTATATATAAAAATGAATCTCTATTTCCCCTAGGTCATCGCATCACGCATGAACGGATGGAACTTTTTCACTATTTCTTTTTTGTTGTTTTTATAAATATACTAGGTGGTAGGACTTTACTGCAAAGTTCGTCTAGGTAGATACCACCGCTTTGCCAGTTATTCTGCCGCCAAGCAGTAGTGCGCAAATTACTGGGCAAATGAGACTTTATGATCTGATCTCACAGTTTAATAATCTTATTACTAGATTGTGCTGATGTCTCTGGATGACGTGCGCAGTGCAGTGTCACGCGAAGCTCTATACTTTAGAGTTCCGAGTGACACTGCAGCTGGTATGGGCAGCCGTGTCGTTTAACATCAGGCGAACGGCTAGCTCGTCACGTCATTCCTTAACATAAAAAAAAACATAATTTTCTTTAAAACTTTACTAGTCGATATTGATTAGATCTGATCACTGGGAAACTGAGAAATATTGACCCAAATCAATACAAAGGCTATGGAATGTACCTATTTGCCATCGGTTTAGGCTCAGATCACATTCTGAGTTTAGGTTTATTGAAGTTATGTTGGTAGCCACCAGCTAATCAAGCAGATTGAGATTACGTTTAGCGATATTCGTTATTCATTCGGCATTAACAGACGGTTTACTACCCAACCTTTATTAATATTCTATCTGCGTTTAAACGGGAGAAATGGTCGGTTTACGATTTGTAAATAAGCATTAAAATTTTATTGCGTTTCCTTACTGTCAATCTGATTATATTTATGTAAAAGTTATATCCTTATTAAGTATATGGATTACTTTCCACGTTTAATGTTATCCATCTACATATATTATTTTCGGAACGATGCGTAAAAAAGATATATGAATGAATACTGCACTTTAATGCGTTCTATATACTGTATACATGCTACTTATTTAACAGCCTTATTAATAAACACGAACTAGCTTTAGACTAGTTACACCATCTTTTATCTTTTTCGATCCAGCTAAATATTCCAGTAGTAAAAAATGGACAAAAGCTGAAGTAACTAATCCGAGACTAATACCCGTTTATTAATAAGGCTGTAAGGGTCTAATGCATGCAAATTTGAGTTATAGTCAATTTCAATCCACATAATTACCACTTACGCCACATAGCTTGGTTTCATAATAAACACAACAAAAAATTATCACATTAAGTTTTATTAGGTAATATACTGATTATTATCAGTATCAGAATAGAGTCCTTACAACATCGATATAGATAAAGTAAGATAGATCACTATAGATTGTAATCTACAATCTACATTTACATCAAATCATTTCGAAGAGACGTCATTTAAAAACTGGCTTAAACATTTTTTTCTTTTTCATTCCCACTATTCTGTCGATTGTGCATACTTATTTAGTGAGTGAAAAAATAACAAGTATTATGAACTTCGAAATGGCGTAAGGATTCTTGCCACATTCGAACGACCAAACTTGTACATAGTACTTTAAATTACACCTTATTTTACCGTTGTTACAACATTAAACTACCATAGGTAATATAATACTAACGAAATATATTCGCGTTTCCGCCAAAAGTTTAGCTACAAAATTCGAAATACCTATTTCACCTTCTTTTTTGTTTCTTTCTATTCTTGGCTATGGAATGGAGTAATAGGAACAAGTTAATTTGAAGTAAGAATTTAATTTCTCTCTCAATCTTTCTCTTTAAATCTTCATTGTGTCGGATTGCTTGCACCAGTAGTGAAAAAGAGAACTGCTTTTTTTTCAAACTCATATATTGTAATGGGCTTGCTATATATTATTTGACAATAAGCACTTTGTAATCTTATATGCTTAGTGAAATAACTTAATTTTAAGTACCTAATATAATTTTGACTTGTAAAAGTGCTAAAATTAACCTATTTGCAATAAATCTTTTGACTTTGACTTTAATAGAAAAGAACTAAACAATGAATCATTCTAAAACGCTTGTTTTTATTTTCTATTGGATTTTTACTACCTATAAATGACTATATTCTCGTTGCTGAAGTGAAAAGTTGTATGTGCCACTTGAGAGCAAAACTTTTTGAATCCATCCCGTAGCAAAAATTTTTTTGCACATATAACTAATTTTTGTAATAAATCTGTTTATACGATAACTTACATCCAAATATATATTAAATACATGTGAAACTTATTAATATTTATGATGTGACTATACTATCGTAATTATTATGTACCATAATAAGTGGGTTTACATACAAGGTTTAAAAGTTCCAAATGTTATTTTTTATTTATCTTCTTCTACAGGCAAGAGGTCCCATGTCTGCTAACTTAGTTAAAATCACATACATTTTCATACCGATACACTGGTGTCGATTCTGTGTCGCATACTCTAAAGCTAAACAAAATTAACATATTTCCGTCTTTTTCATATCCCCTTTATCAGAAGAGTACCGCCATACTTTAAGTTTACTTTAGTTTTAGAGAATGCGACACAGAATCGACACCATTGTTGCAACTATATCTAAATTACCAATGTGTGACAAATAGGGTATTCCGGAAAACTTCAAATGCAAGCTTCATAGTGAATTGAATTGGCAATTGTACTTCTGGGAACACATATGTATCTGCAGTACAATCAACCGCTATTAATTAAACTAATGAATATGAGACACAAGTAACAATATACAGGAAAAATCGTGCTATATCCGTTAAGGGCCTGGAGTACCCATAATTTCTGACTTATTTCACTATGAAAAACCCTAGCCTAAACTTAACCCTTTTCGAGATATTCGACATTTTACTTTTTTATTAAAAATTGCCGATTTTTAGGCTACAAAATTTAACTATGTTTATTTTGTTTGGTGGCGATTTGGGCGGGGGGCGAGTTGGCTGGACTGCAGTCGCGACCCCTTCTCGCCCCCGGTACGGCGGGGGGTTTTGTGGGTTCGAGTCTCACATACCCTCTGCCACCACCCCCGTGGTGGAAGGGAATTGCGAGGGAATTTCACACCCTCAAACAAAAAAAAAAAACAAAAAAATGTTTCATAGTGAAATAAGTCAGAAATTATGGGTACTCCACGCCCTTAACGGATCTTGCACGATTTTTTCACGATCATAGGAAAGATATAACTAGCAGAATAGCCATGTTTAAAACTATTCCACTATCGAATAGGCAGTCACTGAACAAAAATCACCTTCAAGGCGAATTAAAACGGTTGCATAATTAAAAAACAATTGCGCGCGTTTGCGTGATCACATAAATATGTTGATAAATACACGCACTGACGTGCATCATTCGCGAATTAACGAAACAACTACTTAATTATATAACAACTAAGAAAATAACAAAAAGTAAATTAAAATATTTATACTATATTATACTTTATAGCTTGTTACATAAAGTAGATCAAATATAAGGCAGCCTATATGAAGGGGTCAAACCAGTTCTACGTTTTGTTTATCAAGATCAAGTCTTGATATATTGCGACAATGATCACTAAACGGAAACGGAAGTCTTCCGTTTAGTGATCATCGTTGAAATATATGAATTCATGCTTCATTTTTTTTAACATACTTTGTAAAAATACGCACGACCAGCGAAATAAAACTGAACTTAAAACGAAATTTTTGTTAGACCAATATAAATGTAGTCGGTCCAAATAATAACGTATATACATGTGTATAAAAATAAATAAACCCAGTAACATTCCCAAGATTCCACTGGACACTTCATCATTTACACTGTAAGATCAGCATTAATCACCAATCAAACCACTCATTAAATCACAAATCATGGTCGGTTACGCTTGTATACACACTACGCCAGAAACCATTAGTAAACTGTGACTGCACTGGTATACATAGTAAATATACAAACAATATGCAACTCTAATTATATTTTATATATTTAACAGCATTGAAGAACCATTTCATAAGTTTAAAAGACAGAAAATCCATTGAACTTTAGTGTAATATTATAGTACTTTTTTTGTTTTTAGTTTGGCTCCACACTTTTGTATAATTAGCCAGTGTCAAGTAATTGATAATTTTTCAAGTTCATTAATATGTATATATAATATGTGTCTCTCAAAACAGGTCACAGTTCCAGTCATTAAGTCAAGTCATACTCCTAGTAAAGTGGTGGCAACTTTACCAGAAGCTTCTATGGAGTTTTGGAAACAACACGATAATAAACGTTTCACAATTTTTTTACTACTTTCCCACACTGATGCCTGAATCCAGCACTTTACGAATAGAATGCCACCAATTTTATACACTAACACTGAAAATAACACAAGTTTTGGAAAATAACACAATGCGGTGACGAAATCTTTTTCGTTTTCCCGCCAAAAAACCTTATAGTACTTAATTATCTACATTTTTGATTCCTCCTTGTTTCTATGGTTAGTTTTGGGCTAGGTGGCGCTGTATGAAATGTCCACACATATTTATTTATGCTAATGGCAGTCTCAGTTCCCGTGTCTGCAGGTCAGTTTCTAAATCTACGGCTGCCGGCGTTTCTGCATTCATGACGGATCTTGTTTCTTTTTCCTTGGCCACCTCGGTTTCTGTGTCTATCGCGACCGAAGTTTTTAGCGCTACCGTAGCCTCTGTTTCTGCGTCCATTGCAGCAGCTGTTGTTTCATCATCCATGGCGGATTCTGCAACTTTGGTGCTCAGTAATAGAGCCGCATCGTGAATGGCATCAGGAGATGTTTCAGCTTCCATAGACTCAGTTTTGGCCTTCCGAGGCTTTGGTGTAGATTTGGCCTGAAATATGAAATGTAATGTTAACAATATAGGATTATTTACACATTACAACAATTAAATGTAAAAGAGTTGCTATAGTTAGTCAAGTTATTTACAATATTTATCGTCAAAGTAGTATTGAATAGTGTAATTGACTTGTGGACGATTTGTTGACTTGCCACTTGGTGGCGTCGTTGTCGACTGTCATGGCCGAAACTTGTTCCGTCGCCTCTTTAAAAAGGGCAGAACGTTGTTCAGTGGGGTCAGTTGGTCTTTGGCAGCGGAGTGAATATAACACGAAACTATCTGGGGGTTGTTTATAAATTGTGCAGCAAATGTCTATGAAGATAATAAGTAAAGATTATTATTACATAAAAATATAATAATAATCATTTGGAAAAGTTACTTTATAGTTTTTATTCCAGGGTTTTCAGACGAATGTATGGAGGTGACGCTTTTAATTGTTGATCAGCTCGGCGATCACGTAACTCGATTGCAACCGATAGAAACACTCATTTGTATGGATTTGACAGTTCCTATACGCAGTTTATGTGAATAGTTAGTATGAACATTTCTAAGTTTCGCGATCATCAGTTGTAAAGTGAACAATCGTCCACTGCTGAAAATAGGCCTCCCTCATAAAACGCCACTTACGATGCTTATTTTAGGAAAGGGGACGTGGGAGTTACTATAATCACGACGCAGGCAGGCATCTTGGTGATATTAATGTAAGATTTTAATGTACCGAAGAGAAAACTGCTGCCTAGTCCCTGGATATTCCCTTAGCTGGCTCTTACGGCACCCGCGGGAAAGGTCAAAGATCTTAAACGGTCGACTGGTCAATAATGCGCAACTTGGCAGTGAAAGCAATACAGATAGATAACTCTTTATTGTCTCACCAACGAAATTCATACAATACAGGAATTATTAAATCTTACATACTAGTGCAACAATGGGCGGTCTTATCGCTAATAGCGATCTCTTCCAGACAACCTTTGGATGGAAAGTATCAAAAGATAAAACACGGCGGTCTAAAACAAATTAGAATAAAAAGAAATACAGATAAAAATAAACTATTACCTATAACTTGGTAAAATTATATATAAATACATCCTAATACTTACATATATTATAATAAAATAAACTAATACATATTTATTACAAAAGCAAGAAAAAGTTATAATATAATACTAGATAGCAGCAGTTAACATGACAGATAATATTTGTGCACCATATCTTTAAGCAATATATTCACGACCGGGATGATAGACGGGTAGGTTTCAAAATTACCAACTTGTAATAGCAATAGGCAGGCTAAGGAAAGGCTGGGGAAAAACTCTCGAGTGGCGACCACGAATTGGAAGACGCAGCATAAGCTGACCCTCCTAGGTGAAACGGCTCCCTGTTTCAACCAAAATGATCAAAACCGTGGGAAGCCTTTGGATCAGTGTGACACTGCACTGCGCACGTCATCTTAAGACAGTACAGTCTTGTGATAAGATTTCTAAATTGTGAGATCAGTGGGTGATCATGTAACTTTGATTGCCATGCAACACGAGCAATTTGACTGGCCCGATAGCTCAGTTGGTAGTATCCCTGCCTTCTGAACTGCAGGTTGTGGGTTCGATTCCCACCCAGGACAAATATTTGTGTGATGAATGTCGATGTTTGTCCTGTGCCTGGGTGTTATATTGTATTCTATGTATGTATTTACAAACAAAAAGTATGTAAGTATTGTAGCAGTTATCTGGTTCCCATAGCACAAGCTTTGCTTAGTTTGGGGCTAGATGGCGCTATATGAAATGTCCACAGACATTATTTATTTTATATTATTTGTTATTTGAAAGTCTTCTTAGTAATTATGCACATAATCTACGTACTGAAACGGACAAATCCATACAAAATTGTGTTTATATTGATTGCAATCAAGTTACGTAATCACTTAGCACGTCATAAGTCTCATATGCTCAATAATTTCACAAATCTCTCAGTAGTGCTTGCATGATACAAAGCGGTGGTACCTACATAGACAAACTCTTGCAAATCAATCCTACCCCTAGAAAAACTAGCTAGCTGGTTAGAAAATCTAACAAATGAATTAGTTGAACTATTACCTCCGGCTGGCTTAAGTCAGCCGTGTCCATCTGATTGCTGCGCATGCTGTATCTCCTAGATCTACTCTTTGAACTCTTAGCTAACTTTTCGTTGAATTCGATGACATATTCAGCTTGATTCGTATAATTTTTCGGCTTCTGAAGCATGTAGACAGGGTTCACAGTGATATCTGAAAAGAGGAGGCTATAAGGTATGGAGGATAAGGAATGAAGTATAGGCAAACCTATACTTCATTCTAGAGAATAGTATTGGAAGTATATACTGAATCATACGACAACTATGTACAAATAGGCACTCACATGATGTTAAGTGACGTTGCAGTCGAAAGTATAGCACGTTGGACTAAAACTAAGACTCGCGTTAACGAAACGCGCTACTGAATCGCTACAAAAAGTCGTGCACGATTTCGGTTGGCTATACACACATGCACAATTCAACAGCAATGTATGCGGGTCAATTGTTTATTTTAAATTTAATTGCACCAAGCTTTAATTTGTTTATTGTGGTCTAACTTTAAATAAAATTAATTTTAACAAAATTTCATTTTTACATAGAAATCCTGAAATAACATGCTATGCTTGATTTAGCTTGTTTGCCATGTAAATAAGGTTGCAAACATCAAATTACAGTACTTTTTAATCTTTCGCGACTTGAACACGTATTATAAACATAAAACAACCTAACCTAGAGGCGAGTCAAAATTGTTTTGGTAATTTTTGTGCGCGAATAGATCCATTTTATCTTTATAGTATAAAATTATAGTATTGTTGAAGTACTTACGATTTCCCAATACTTCCGGAACCATAAATGGGAAAAGCCATCCCACTAGTGGCGTCTCTCCAGAGAAGTAATGCGCCTTCTTATGAAAAAACAGTAATCCATCCAAAGCAATGAAGTCGTTATCAAAATGTTCTTTCATCATGAACCTGAAATATTAATACATATTCTGATTTATATTTAATTATTAGAGTTAATATTTTATTGATTTAAATTGATATTTACCAGACGGGCCCTAAGTCTACCAACAAAATTGCTATTGAACTGTTCTATTCTCACCCCTTCAATTGTTACTTTTAACAGTTTCTGTAGAAATTCTGCTAAAATGGAATCAAGCTTTCGCAATTTTTTTAGTAGACTTGGGACCACTTTAGTTACGAAGCTACAAGTACACGGGATCAGTCTCCGTTACGCGTCAGAAGAGCAGAACTATAGCGATAGAAAGAGAAAAGAGATGCAGTAATTTTTTATGGTTAGTAAAACTATAGGTACTCGAAGCTTGTGTGTCATGAATAAATGTTTTTTTTCTTTCTTTCAAGCTTTAGGTACCAATAAAATAAATTAAATAAAATTGTTGTTTTCAATTCATGTTCATTATTATTATTATCTATCTTTCATCATTATTATTAACATTTAATTCAAAAATTCAAAATTTTACAGAAAATTTCCAACTTTTCTGTTTCACTGCCAACTAATACATACTATATATGCCTACCTTATTTACTAACGTAATTGGTAACATCTTTAAAAAGCCAACCATAAGCTCCATAAAATTAAATCGCCTAATGACAAATGATTGGCAAAAACAATAAAACGCGTACACACTCAGCGAACGAGGGATCATTTTGCAAAGCATTCATACAGCATATTTGTGAGAAACAATCATGTGAATATACTCACTTGTTTAAGGATTCTGTAGTGCACGGTTCTTTCGGGAGAAGAGAGAAAACAATTTCATTCTTTTTATTGATGACACTCATGTCACCCAGTTCAGAAAACTGCGATCTCAACCAAAAATCTCTAAATTCCAGCTGTAAATAAAAACCGATTCATTATACGAAAGATAAAAAACATGTTTTCTCTTACAGTTTGTATGTCACTACATTAATACATATCTGCTACATTGCAGATTGCACAGCAGTAGCCAAGAAAATGGTTATTTACTCTTCTAAAAAGAGTGAATAAAAGAGACTATGATAGTTTAGCACTTTTTAGCTTTAACATTCGTTACTGCACAGAATTTACACCTGAATCTATGCATATAAAATTCAAAGTCCTGACTAACTAACTGACTTATATATCAACGCACAGCCTAAACCGCTGGTCCTAGGGATTAGAAAATTCGGACAGTGTGTTCTTTGTAAAGTGCAGGTATCTACTAAGAAAGGGTTTTTCGAAATTCCACCCCTAATAAGAGAGTGAAATGGGTGGTTGAATTAACTATTTAAAAAAATCTTCGTTTCCTATAGGCCACATGGGCGAAGCCGCGGGTAGAAGCTAGTAATACATAAAAGTTTAATATATAAAGTTCATTGGTCCTTACTTCACCATCTGTCATGGGCTGATTGTTCCATGCCAAGATATCCATGACATACAGAACATTTGTCTTCTTTTGGTAGAAGCCATCCAATACACAGCAGTTAATCTTCCTCTTTGGATCACAAGGGTTGCCACCAGGAAGTGCTGTGCGGCATTCATGCATTAAGTGTCCATGTTTAGAAAATAGCCGGGTGATGCCCTGAAATGTTTATGACATAGATTAGATATAATTACGAGACTTCGCCTTCATGTGTTGACATTTAACTTAAAACTGTAAGATAAATAACGGCTAAACTCGGTGTCGTCGACGTGAGTTTAGCCATTATTTATCTTACAAAATGTGTTATACTCACGGTAGTTTTCAAACTTAACTAATTGCGATACTATTTTTAGAAATATCAAGTCTGTTTATGAAATATTATTTTGTAGTTAATTTGAGAAAATTTAAAACAAACTGTATTGAAAATGGTGTTTTTTTTGCGTTCATAAACATACGTCTTAGATGATACCTAGCAGGTATTACATACTAGAAAATGACATGAAAAAAAATCGCAATATGGATTGGTCATGATTGCTGTTGTTACCACCTACCATCCTACCATCACCTACAATGATGTTATTGTGACCAGATAGCAGGGTGTGTAGGCCACAATATTTGGATGTGTTGAAGAGGACACGGGAGAGTTAAAGAGACTGCTAAAACAACTAAGGAGCCCATTATAGCCGAGCAGCTAAAATTTATAGCATTCACCTTTTAGAAATTTTTATTTTATTGTGATTAACAAAAAACCATCTACTTGATGACGATGACATGAAATGAGTTATACTTACATTGGTAGCCACCACTAGAGTCCGGGTTCCTTTTGGACTGGGTACTACAAGCCAGTTGTCCTCAAAGTCAAATGGTTTCTCAATCAACCATTCTGACATCATCAGCACTTGACTGTATGTAGATGCCTTGTTGAATCCGGCCACATAGATACTTGGTCTGTAGTATGCCTAGAAATATAGAAACTTAAGCATGGCATATACTCACATTAATCTGATCAAAAAATTTTAGTAGTTGCATGGTGTGTTACAATTATAATATATTACTAGCTGAGTCCCGCGGTTTCACCCGCTTGGTGAAAATTTTCTCTACTTTCTTAAGTTTTTCTTTCATAAGAACCTTCTCCTTAAACAATAAACACATTTAAAAAGAACTAGCGTTCACCCGTGATGCGATGACCAAGGGAAACAGAGATTCAGTTTTATATATTAAGGTTTAAGGTCATATTCTAGTTTCTGAGTATTAAGATTAATAAAATAACTTACCCTATTATCTGTTTGGAAAATATTGTTTTCTTCAACTGCTTGCACTAACTCGAGAATGCCTCGAAATTTATCAACTTTTGAGTTTCGGTTACTGAAATAATAATATGGCTTGTAATCTCTATAAGTACTTACACATTTATGTCTGAGCCTAGCATAGGTTAAACAAAAACGTACACATAAGTACTTCTCACTATGAAGCCATAAATGTTGGTAGTTAGGTATAAAAATTAGAAGTTATTTGTCTACACTTTAGAGATACACAATTTTGGTGGCTTTCTGGGAAACGGAGCCATAAGTGCCACTTATCACTGGCTACAAATGAATATATATGATCCTATTGGAACGTCTGTGATACTGATACGTACCTCTTTTGAACCACAAGTATTTCACGGCGCCTCTCATCCTGGTTGCCTAATTTTCCCCAGTTTTTGTATAGACCATCAAAATTTGATTTACTTTCATCAGATTCATTTCGGCTGATTGTAGCCGCCTCTAGTCTGTTTAAAACTACATCCATAGTTGATTATCTTTGACGGCGCTGACGTAAAACTTGGCTGAAGCTGAGGGTAGGATTCGGGTGTATATTACCTATGTAAATAGGGCGAATTCTGTGATTGAAAAATAAACTAGTCCAGCGAACTCGTAATTAGTACTACAATAAAACTGATTTAGTACTACCGGCTTTACCTGCAAATAGAGATATTATATTATAATCCCTTCCGTAGCCCGTGCAAGCTACCTACCGTAAAACAAGACAAATTTAATTAAATAATGAATGAAATAAATACTTACCTTTTTTTATGTTCGCCCTAATGGGTTGGGTAATCTAAAGTCTTGAGACCATACCGCCCAGACTCGTTCAAACTGGATAAAGATACGTCTTTCCTTTCGTAAGGAAATTTTTTTTTTTTTTTTTTTTTTTTTTTTTTTTATGGCAATTGTTTTTACATTTTTGCCAGCATCATGTCAAAAGAGAATCAAATACGGAATTTTGAATTATGAGTATCTGAAACAAAAGAAAAATATCCTATAACTACAAACTACGCTACATTACATTATATTACATACATTATATTACATGAGAAAAACATAGGTAATTAAATAATACTAATCATAACATAAGAATGAACATTATTAAATAAATGTGTTAAATGATAACGACTACAGTTTAATATTATTTTCAGTAATAAAAGATGATAATATATCAATGGAAATAGAGTCTATATTACACAAAATATTGTCTATGTGAACTGGGAATGGAAATTTATAATGAAGTAACAAATTGAATAATAAACTATGATCAAATTTGGGACAAGAAAAGAAAATGTGATTCAGATCAGCTTCATCCATACCACACTCACAGATAGATGAATCTCTTATTCTAAGTTTCTTCAGGTGAACACCAGAACAACAATGGCCAAATCTCAGTCTAGATATTATGGAACAGATTTTCCTATTGCATTTAAACTTAAAGAACCAGGGTTTAGTTTGAATGTCAGGTTGATATTTAGCAAAATTTGATCCTGTCCGTCTACTAGTTACCGACCACCTTTTCAGCCATCTAGATTTTAAGTCATGGATAGGAAGAAGCAAAAGATCTTGGGGGTAATTTTTAAAAGGAACTTTATCACCACAGACAATTGCTTGTTTGGCAATCTTGTCTGCCTTTTCATTGCCAGAAATATTGCTATGACTAGGAATCCAAGCTAAGTGTACAGAATAACCTAAATCGAAGCATCTCAACAGAAGTTCTTTACATTTAAATATAATCCAGTTCTTGGAGCCTGCTTTAAAAGGGTTACTGTTGAAAGCTTGAAGTGCACTCAGTGAATCCGAGAATATTACCGTTTTATTTAATTTAAACAACAAAATATAGTTGATGGCTTCCATAATGCCCCTGCACTCACCAACAAAAACTGATGTTTCAGGGGGGCACTTGATCTTTTGAACTATATTATAATTTTGGTGAAACAAGCCAACGCCAACACATCCATTTTGGGATACCTTAGAAGCATCCGTGAAAATGTTATGCCAGCCAAGCCAAGAATTATCTCTAATCCTAAGAAAATGTTTGTTTGCAAAGGTGTCCCCTTTCAACAAATCTAAATTAAGGTGTAAAGAGGGTTGACATAATATTGTTTGGAAGTTAAATTCAAATACAGGTAGCTTAGGAGTTCTATGGGTAGTGTATCTAAAGCTTATAATTTTTGAGTAACTAATAACTAAACAAGGAGTCTTTTTATGAACCCAATAAGGTAACGACATATAATTAAACAAAAGCTGTAATTTTGGGAAAAGAGGATGTGAAGAAAACTGAAACAAACGGAATAAAAACATATCTGATAAATATTGACGTCTTAAATCCAAAGGAGGATCATCACACTCTACTTGCATAGCATTTTTAGGGGTAGACTTCATTGCTCCTATGATAATTCGTAACGCTCTTGCTTGAATCAAGTCCAATGCATTAAGACTTCTTTTAGAAGCAGGTTCATAAAGGAACGAGGCATAATCTATAACACCACGAATAATGGCATTGTAGAGAAGTTTTAGATAATAGGGGTGAGCACCCCACCAAACACCAGCCAAACATCTTAAAATATTGAGATTTTTTTCGCATTTAACTGAAATATAGTTAATATGCGAAGTAAAGTTCAATTTACTGTCTAAAATAAGGCCTAAAAATTTTTTTTCATTTTCAATAGGAATCCTGGTATTATTAAGAAATATGTTAAGTCTCGGTTTCAACCGTTTTCTTGTAAAGATAACAATGGAACTCTTTGATGGAGCTATATCCAGGCCATTATGACCTAGCCAAACATTTAATGAGTCAAGAGCTTGAGATAAATTGTGTGCAGCACTTACTATATTACAATCTGCCATATATAAAACGAGATCATCTGCATATTGAAGTAATCTACAATAGGGTGAGACAGACTTGTTAAAGTCATAAGTATAAAGATTAAAGAGAAGACGGCTTAATACAGACCCTTGAGGCAGACCCTTATTTACCGATCTGGAACATTTTATCTCACCATTAATTCTAAGTTGAGCAGTACGATCCAAAAAAAGATTAATTATGAAGTTAATCATTTTCCCTGGAAGACACAGTTGTTCCATTTTATTTTTGAGGATTGAAAGAATGACGTTATCATAGGCAGAGCATATATCAAGGAATGCAGCTACAATGGACTCATTTCTAGAAAAAGAGAGTCTAATATCAGTGACAAAAATGGATAAACTATCCAAAGTACCTCTACCTTTTCGAAAACCATATTGTGATTCAGGCAAAATATTATTAAATTCAATTAACCATTCAAGTCGATTTTTTATGAGATGTTCTACAATCTTTATTAGAACAGAAGACATGGCTATTGGGCGATAGCTATCAGATTTTTCAGGGTCTTTTCCAGGCTTTAAAACTGGAACAATTATTTGGGTTTTCATTTCAGCTGGAACAAATCCTAAATCTAACATCATATTTACCATTTGCAGGTAATAACTCAAAATTTTTTCTCCAGCGTTAACCAAAAAAGAATATGGGATTCCATCTGGACCAGGAGAAGAGTCTTTAAGAGAAGATAGAACAAGGCGTAATTCTCGCATCGAGAAAGGACTAAAACTTGGATCATTTACAGAAGAACTGGAAGTCATAGTATTGATAAAATTAGGGACAAAGGGGGGAGCCAATCTATCCATAAATTGTTCAAACCAACTCTCACAACTAGGGAATGGAGGGGATGGTTCTCTATATGAACCACGGAACTTTCGGATTGAATTCCACACAAAAGAGGAGCAGACATTAGGAGAAATGGTAGAGCAGAAACTTTGCCACCCCTCTGACTTTTTGGAGTGAAGAATTTGTTTAGTGTTAGACATAGTTATGATTAAATTGTCATAATTATCATTTGTCATGTTCTGACAATATATGTTTTCAGCACTTAATCTATCTGCGACAGCAGCCCTACAGTCTTGATCCCACCATGGAGGAGATCTGTGCTTTAAATTTTGTACCTTTGCAGGAAATGAGTGTTTAGCAGCAGAATGAATACAATTTATTAATGCTCTAAGACAATTGCCTAAAAAATCAGGAAAAATTACAGGAAGTTCAGAAGCAGATTGTTCAAGGAATGATGAAAATTTTGACCATTCATCAGAATGAGTATTACTTTTAAGATTATATTCTAACAACGGTTTGAATGGAGGTGGCTGTATTTTAGAAAAAGGAAGGTCAAATAGAATTGGGAAATGATCACTACCAAAGGAAGAAGATAAAGTTTTCCAGGACATTGATGGAGCTAGACTTGCTGACACCATGGTCAGGTCAATGGCACTAACCCGTTCATTCGGCTTTGTACGACGCGTGGGAGAACCAGTATTCAGTAAACACAACCCTAAACTATCCATAATGTTAAATACGTAACTAGCAAGAGGATCTGAAGCCTGACACCCCCAGGCAGGATGATGAATATTAAAATCACCCATTATGATAAACGGACCTTGCATTTGCGATAAGATATGAAGAATTTTATTTAATATATCAAATGAAGGTCTGGGGATATATAGTGAAATAAACGTTATGTTTTTTAATCTAACTGCAACTATCGAAAGATTGTCAACAACGGAGGCAGAAGGGATATTTACAAGATGATTATTTACAGAGTTTCTGACAAGTATGGCAGAGCCACCATACCCATCAGCTTTGTCATCTCTGAAACAAAGATACCGAGGGACCTTAAAAAAGGAACCAGGCTTAAGCCAAGTCTCAGAGATGGCAATAATAGATGGATCATATTTATTAATAATATACAATAGGTCAGATTTTTTACTGTTAAGACTTTGACAATTCCATTGCAGCCCTAGAGAGGGCGCCATCATGGAGGGATTGTAATATAGAAGTGGAAGGATTATGGGCAGCGTTGGACGGTACAAAAGCAGGAGAGTTAAGTAGCCTAGTGAGAGCTTGAATAAGCTCCAAAATGCTACTAGAGGATGGAGAAGGGTCAGTATTGGGATGATTAAAAGCAACACCATTATTACTAGGTATAGCTGGATTATTAATTATAGCCTGATGAGCAGAACGATCATAGCCTTGTCTTTGTAATGGGGGAGCTCTAGGTTTGAGGAAGATTGTTTTTCTATAAGACTGAGAGGCTGAACTAGGAGATTTATTGGAAGAGGATAAAGGAACAGCGGTAGCATTGGCATAGGATGTTTTAGCTGCGTCACTATAACTTTTGCCTCTTATGGGTGAATGCAATTTAGAGGCTTCAGGATAGGACATATTTTTTTCTGCCATTGTGATCTTTATTTGCTTTTGTCTACTGAATTCAGGACAATTCTTACTTGTGGAGTAGTGAAGACCTGAACAAGATAAACAGGGGGAAGTGCCTTCTTCAACATCACAGGAGTCACCAGTGTGGCCTTCTCCACACTTATAGCAACGTGGCTTTGACCTACAGCTGTTTTTTGTGTGACCAAATCGGCAGCACTGGAAACACTGAACAGTAGGGTAATAGTATCGTTCAACAACAAGAGAATTGAAACACATAAATACCCGTGGAGGAAGAATTTGACCATCAAAAGAAAGAACACACGACTGAGATGGTTTGAAAACAGGAACCCCCTCAATGACTACTTTATAGTTTAATCGGCGTACTTTTATTATTGGGCAACCATCAATAGGAACATTAATGCTTTCTATAATTTCATCTTCTGACCATTCAATTGGGATACCTTTAACAAGGCCCAAACGAATGGTGCTAAATGAAGGGATGAATGCTTTGTAATCATTGTCCTTAATGATATCATTTGCCACAAAATTGTTGGCAGAGTTTGCATCAGTGAATGTCAAAGAAATTCTATTGCGCCCAATTCTCTGAACGCTACCATCTATTATATTACGGATTTGATTTTTTGCTAGGAACCGACCAAAATTTACTGGATGTAAGACGGTGCCAGAAGTTGGAGAGGGCTCAATTTTTTGGACATGCACGACAAAAGGACCTTTATCTGTAGACTTATAAATCTGCCTACCTGAAGGGATGTAAGGAGGTATAGCTGGCGTCTGCGATACCGTAGCAGACGGAGAGGCAAGAGAATCAGTAAGTTGTGAATCATGATTAGAGTTCAATGATGACACAACCTGACCCAAGGGTATGATAGAATCCTGCGATGGTTTTTCATCTTTGCTCTTTTTTAAATGTTTTTTCGAATGTTTTTTTCGTTTAATAGTAGTGAAGGAACCCTGCTGGAGGGAACGTTCCACAACATCTGAAGAGTCCGACGCGATAGAAACAAATTCTACCGGCGAGGGAATAGAACAGCTATCTGCGAAGATGATGTCATTTTGAGTTGGTTGACTATTATCAGGGGGCCAACCGCCCCTAGAATCCGTTTCCATCAACCCCAAAAGGAAACAGGATAAAACAAATGAAGACTATGTAAAAGAAATGAAAATATGCGAATTTACAAGAACTTACCAATAAATAATGTAACAAACTTTATCTACATACGTTTTACACTAATATTTTACACAAAATACACTATAAATAAGATATTTTTCAATTAAAAGATTGCCAAAGCGACCGCCCTCTTTGACAAGATTTTGACAACCCCCGTAAGGAAATAAACAATACAATAAAATAAATTCACCACGGTCGCAGAGTAGTGAAATCAAAGAGTATATAAGGTAGCGTATAAAACGTAGTGTTTAGATGCTCTTTGGGTAGCGTTACATACTCTTTGATATAAAGTGAGACATCGAAGAGTATAATCATTAATCATGCTGATAGGCCTATGTCAATGTCATCAACAGTATTATATTCTGTGATAATCATAGGCAGTGTTGGAATAGAATAGATTAAAAAATATTTGAGTTTTGGAGGGAAAACGAAAAAGATCGCGCCGCCGCATTGTATTGCATTGCATTGGATTACAGGCATGAGTGTGGGAAAGTGGTATAATGAGATCGCACCTTTAAAAATAAAGTGAATCAACTCAAAATTCATGATTGTTGGGAAATCACGTTTAAAGTTTCACAAGTCTACCGCTGACTATGTTTCAGCGAATATTTCGATTTTTGGAGCACTTTAAAAAGTAAAATGTCTTTATAGTTTTGTCAAAATGATGGTGGGACATAAATGGGCTTCAAAATAATTATAATTATTAATATTTACTAAAATATTGAGGTTTGAAATAAAAATAAAACATTTTTTGTGATGCAGATCTTTATTTGATTAAAAATTTCGTCAAGTTTTAATCATGCTTCATGACACAATACTTATTAGTACAGTCTTTATGCAAAAAAATATTGCAACAAATGCATCACTAGTATTTAATGCATTTTGTTAGTAAAAACATAGTATGAAACAAGGTGTTTTAATATATAATGCTGTTTACCATTAAATGAAAATTTTAGAAAAAAAAAAGAAAAATTGATAAACTGATTTATTTTGAATTATTCCACTCAAGCGCACGTCTCAGTTTGATCACTGCTGGAGCATTTCTAATTGGTTCGTTTTGTGATTTCGGAAGGGATCGACGAGTCAATCAAAAAGAGACGAACGTTCCTTTATTTCGCTCGTATAGCCGTGAATGCAGCGGCTGTTAAACTGTACCTATTTTTTAGGAGCATAGAAATCGTTTTACTACAAAATCGGCGAATCCCAATTTTTTTACTTGATTCACTTTATTATTAAAGGTGCGAGATGATGATGGTGAAACGTTTCTTTTCGTGTTGTTTCCAAAACTCCATAGCAACTTCTGGTAAAGTTGTCACCACTTTACTAGGAGTATAACTTGACTAGACTGGACTATGACTTGACTTTATGACTTGGACTGTGACTTGACTTGACACATATATCTAATACCTTTTAACTTGAAAAAATATCAATTACTTGACACTGGCTATATACACAAAAGTGTGAAGCAAACCAAAAAAAAAATATATTGTACGTTTCGTTCAAAAATTCTTGTTATTTGTTCGGAAAATTACCACGGATAAGTTTACAAGGGAGATTTGCCACGCTATAATGGTTAAATAAGTCGATGTTTTGCACATTATACTACGTTTTGTTACAAAATAATCTATTTTCTATTTGGCAAATAATTGTAAATACAATGACAGCACCAGATCATGGCGGCCAGTATTTTTTTTAATTGTTTTGGCTCCACACATTTGTCTATTTAGCCAGTGTCAAGTAATTGATAATGTATCAAGTTAATGATATTTCACGCAAATATGTATCAAGTCATAGTCGAAGTCATCAAGTCAAGTCATAGTCTAGTCAAAGTCATACTCCTAGTAAAGTGGTGGCATCTTTACTTGAAGCTTCTATGGAGTTTTGGAAACAACACGAAAAGAAACGTTTCACCATCATTATACCATTTTCCCACACTCACGCCTGTAATCCAGCACTTAACGAATAGAATGCCACCAATTTTATGCACTAACACTGAAAATAACACAAGTTTTGGAAAATAATACAATGCGGTGACGCAATTTTTTTCGCTTTCCCACCAAAACTCCGTAGTAGGCCACAGTTTACTTAGGAGAGAATGGCGGCGTCACCTTGGCAACGTATTTGCAACTCAGCTTAGGTACTTTCATGAGAAATCTAAAAGACCGTTGATAATTTTTCCACCATTTTGACAAAAAAAAATCAGGTAGGTATATCCTGAGATGTAAAAATCTATGGTCAGACTAACTACTTACTTAATTCATAAAATTCTAGTACAGCCAGCCAGCCAAACATTAAATACAAGTCCGTTCTAACCTTTTGGAATTTAATAACAAATACTACACAATTATTTTAAATTATGACTATTAATGTTATAAACTTGAAACTGATCTATTCGCAAACAGAACGTTATCAAAACATAATGTCCCTTTTTCTTTTCAAGAGCAGTGTAACTTGGTCGAAACGTCATGGTAAAACAATATAATGTTTTGATACAGATTACATATATAAGATATAGAAAGAACTACCACCACAAACCACTTAGGAGAAACTAGTCTACTACCACCTATGTAGTAGTTATGATAATTTTCTGTGCGCGGCCGCCAATAGACCCATTCTAACTTTATAATATGGGATCAAGTTGCGAAAGTTTAATAAGTGTTATTTAATGTTATTAAATTAAATTACTTTATTATTTATTTAATGTGATAAAAAATGAAGTATAATAATAAATCTTGTCAATATGCATACATCATTAACGCTGTATGACGTGGAGGGGGTCCTCAACTCTTACCCTCACCCTCCAGGAGTTGATTGGACCTCTACATATTTTATGTACCTAAATAGCTCCTGGAAGTAATTGCTTGTCAAACCAGAAACAACTGTAAAAAGCAAGATTAAAGCAGAGTGCACGTACAAGAGTGTAGATTGTTAATTGTTTGTAACACATTTTACACACGTCCATATTTAAAACAAAGTTTGGTTTCAGGGGGACAAGTGCATGAATGCCGTATGTCATGCCAGCTACCACCCGCCTCGTCCTATTTACCTCCCACCTCACCACCGACGACAGTAGGGTTCGCGCATGCGACATACATTTTTAAAGAAATAACTACCTTGTTGCGGCTTTGTGTGAAGGGAAAACCTGTATGTTATATTAGTTCTTAAATATTATAAACATCTCTATTATTCATTATTTTCATTACAACTTTTCTATGCCATAAAAATAGGTATTAGTAATGTTTAGAGTAGAAAAACGTTAAGTAACAGAAGTAATAAATACTGACCTCTTTATTTATCTAATACTTACCTACATCAATGGAGCCAGGCAATGCAGGCATGCCGATGATAGAGAGAAAAGTACCAAAATAAAATGAATAAGTATTTACTTTTTACATAAGTAATGCAGATGATTGTGTAATAATCCTATAAGTAATAAGGTTCGACGACACGATTTACACGTATTTAGGTACCTATATGATATAAACATTATGCTCTTAAATTATCGCTGTTACCTAATTATTTGTGTATTAAAACAAATTAAGTAAACGAATAATTATGTACTCATACTAAAATATAAATATGAGTTAATTTCGGCAATTGTTCATGCCTTTTTAAGGCTGCATGGTACCGCAAAATATAAGCCAAATTAACACATAATATCACCCTTAAAATTGTGGGGTGATATTTTGTGTTAATTTGGCTTATACGTGCATTGTAGGCTACAATGCACGTATATCATATACGATTTTAATTTAAATTTACCGCGTAATAGTAAAGTTAGCAACTTTCCAATTTATTATTTGTAAAATACAGTTATTTTTATATAATCCTCTATGTTGAAATTCATAATATAGATTATATCTTTCTATTTCGCTCTCCTAATAATTGGTGTCATATATTAATGTTAAAAGTCACTCACTTCACCATGTTTTCACATTACGCATGGGGTTAAAGTTGCCATAACAAAAAGTTCTGCGTAAATTGAGAGGTAGCAAAAAGCAAAAGATGTTAAAGTACTAACAAGTCATTTTCTAACACTACGCAAAAACTTATTGCTTTGACTAGTCTATCAATTATTTAGTTATTCGGGGCAACACCAAAATATAAATTATAAGTATTTACTAAAGTTATTCTGTATACGTGTAGAATAACATACGGTTTATTCGTCTCAATATGATTTGCTATTGAAGTAGTGTGCGAACACGATGGTTAACGATCCACCATTAAAATAATTATAATAATAAATAATTAATCTACACTAATATTATAAAGAGGAAATATTTGTATGTAAGTATGTTTGTAATGAATTGGCTCAAAACGTACTGGACTGATTTTAAAAATGTTTTCACCATTTGAATGCTACATTATCACTGAATAATATAGGCTATTTTAATGGCAAGAAAAAATAAGGATCAGGATAAGAACTAAAACTACAATAATGTTACCCAAGGTGTAAAAAAACTTATAAATAAATGTCCATCCGTGCGAAGCCGGGACAGGCCGCTAGTAAATAATATGAACGCTCAACAATCACATACTCCTACCTTCTGGACCCTAACTAAGTTTCCCTATAATATATCTAGGGACCCAGGAACTACGAGGACCATGGTCCCACAACACCCAGACACAGAACAAGTATTTGCGCTACTTTTCTGTGTACAAAATATTTGTCCTGTCGCAGGAAACGAACCCACCACCTTTGGGCTATGAGCCAACCTGCTCAACTACCACAACACAGAGGCTGTCAATTCATATGCGTTAACACTCAAAATTACACAAGTCTTCGCAGATAATCCTAATATATCTGACAACGGAATCATTTTAATGTTAGCATCAAAACTCTTCTGAAGGGTTTATATGACTACATGGTATAAATATTATTTATGTGTAATAATTTTTATTATGTTACTTAATTTTATAGCCAAAATAATAATTATTAATTAGCAGCAACCGCCACCAGTGAGGAACCCGTTGCGCGTCGGAAATAATCGAATACAAATAAGTACAAAGTACCTATTACTATTAAAAGCAGAAATGTATGCATTAATAAACCTATTTACACGGATTTTAGTGAATCACAACTTTATATAATGCATATAAAATTATTTTCGATTTAAATGCAAAATTTTATATTTTACTGGTAACATTGTTGCTACAAGACGAATAGAGCCGAATGTTTTTCTATTGGCGACCGACACAAGCCGAACGTCTGATTAGGTCACGTGGTACTTTAGGAGTCTTCGTGGCGTAGCTTGTTCAGCTGCTCGTCGAAGCGGCTGTCGGGCGGTCGCTTCATAGCGAGTCTGCGTACAATGTAGCGGCCATATTTGTTCTTTAGTTCATAATAGCGTGCGCATATTTTAATGTATTTCCAAGGACATTTAGCCAATTTTCACGATGACTATCATAGTTTTCCTAATAGACACATCTGCTTCTATGAACCAAAGAGCTTATTTGGGCGGACGCCCAACGTTACTCGATGTAGCCAAGGGCGCCGTGGAAACGTTCGTAAAGGTACGTGCAGTGTCATCGACTCGTCAAATGTTCGTTTTTGTGATCGATTTGTTTATCTCGTGTAAATGTGTGGGACTCATATATTTCGTTTCGTAGGTTCGACAGCGTTCTCCGGAGAGCAGAGGCGACAGGTATATGCTTCTAACTTTCGAAGAGCCACCCGCGAACATCAAGGTTAGTATATCATATTGAACACGTTAGCCAAGATTTGGCCGTTATTTGTGCATCATTAGGTATATTTACGCCGGTAAGGCGGTGTCCATATGTGTAGCACTGTAATCTGCAATCCAAGAACATAAACATAATATTTTGAAGATGCGAAATTACTGAAATAGACAGCACGACGTAAACAGGACAAACCGCCGTCGCTGCCTTCGCGATAGCGCTCGCTCGCAACTGCGCGCTCGTATCACCTTCCCATTGGCCGAGCCCACCCACATCGAAATGGCGTTATGGGGGGAAATTTGAACTGCTCCACTTAGCAGGATGCTTATCCTTACTATTTATCATCACTGCTGTATGTTAGAACTATCCATTATTAGATTTACTTTACTCGTAATTCAACTAGTCTCATAAACTATGAGTAGTAAAACTTAAGTTAGTACATTATTGATAATGGTTATATTATTATTATAAAATATTTGTAGGTATCCTGAACTCACTCAATAATTGGTCCATTACTTGTCTTTCTCTTTCTACTTATCCAAATACTCACAAAAATTAAACACAGAAAACATAATTATGAATTGGTAATTTATTCCAGGCTGGATGGAAAGAGAATTTAGCTACATTTATAAATGAGCTAAAGAATTTGCAATGTTTGGGACTTACTACAATGGGAGCAGCATTGAAGCATGCGTTCGATGTGTTGAACATAAACCGAATGCAAACAGGCATAGATACATATGGCCAGGGAAGATGCCCCTTTTACCTTGAACCTTCAGTCATTGTGGTGATCACGGATGGGGGCAAACTATCAAGTAATGCAGGCATACAGGAGGAAGTGAGTATAATTTTATTATATAGGTATCTGTTCCATATTTACATAATAACAAGCATGGTGGCAATTGAACAAAGATGCTGAGAAATCTTGATGAATTTTGGCAGAGGTAGCTTGAGAAAATGAAAAGCATTGCAGCTGATAAAACTGTGGGTTGGAATCTGTAAGTATTGATACTCTGTCATACACTTAAAAATTAGAACATAATCACAGGGTGAGCAATCAAGGAAGAAGATTACCTATTAATTTTTATATCTTAAGACCAGTCTATTCCTCATAGTAATATTATTCTGTACCATACATATGATAAAATTTCATATGGCTAGGACAAGCCTCCTCTCACAGTGTCTATATGTCATAACCCACTATGCTGATCAAGTGTGAGTTGGTATGATAGCAATTGGGTAAGTATTATAGTATAAAAATATAATAATACATATGTATATATTATAAAAATATTGAATTTTGAATCATAAAGAATACTAAATTATATTACCTGAATAAGTAGGTAAAATTTAAATTTATAGTTGTTTAAATTTCTGACAATTTATAATATATTTACCATGGTCCATGTAGTTCCCGAGTTCTTAGATACAGAGAATCCTAGTTAGGGTTCGGGATCTATGCATGAGATTGTTGGGGGTCATTTATTTAGATTATCATATTTTTACCGGATATTTCCGCTGCTGCTAACGACACCCCCAATATTACAAGTGGAAAGGAATAAATAAATTGCCCTCAAAATTATTGAACAGGTGGCGCCATCTCTTGATTTTTATTTGTACTATTTACATAAAGAGTATCTAGGATAAAAAATGCAGCCTCCTATTAGAATGAATTATAGTATTAATAATTGCTATAGGAATCTGATTGAGTAAAGGAATGGGCTAACCATAACAGCTAAAAGATATCTAATAAATAATATACGGCGGTATTCTTGGTCTAAACCTAGTTAATAAGCTATTATAGTTTTGATGTCATAGAAACATTTTGAAAAACTTAGACTAAGGATTATGTGTATAAATGAATCAATATAATCAAACAACACTAACACATCGTAATTTATCTTTCTAACGGTATTTTAATTACATTTAGTTCGCGGCAGAACTGACTAAATAAAACAGATTAAAGCAATAAATAAATAAATATTTGTGGACATTGGCGTATGTAGGTACTCCTTGAGGATGGGCATCTATGTTGCCCTAACACCGGTCGATTTATTCGACTGTATCTCGTGAGTGTTAGCCGTGTAATAGTGGTACATACTACTCACGCCTGTTTCTATATAGAATATGTAGAAACTGGCGTGAGTATATAATAATTCTATATATAAATTTATAATATTACATATATTATAAATTCGAAAGTGACTCTTGTGTCTCTTTCTGTTTGTTACCTTTTCACATATAAACGGCTGTTTTTTTTGCTGTTGGTCTTTACCGAAATTTACAGCGTCAACAGGCGAGAGAGCGAGCTCATAAGGCATTAGCCGTCAAAAATGGGCCCATATAAGCTCAAGGGAAACATTATAGAGCGCGATCCTCGGCTTTGGCTATTCCCGTGATAAGTGTCTAGAAGACTACGGTCCGTATTATAGAACGATGCTCAGTAACCAATTAATAAAGTGATCAATGAATGAAATCTCTGCTTGAGCACCGATCGATGACTGAGCATCGTTCTGTAATACGGACCTATAATAAAAATAGGACCGGCGGAATCGGTGACTGATTGTGTTACGCTGGTATTCTATATTGTTGCCGAAAACTGTTTTTATTTTATTTTTTATTTAACGGATTAGATGTCGAATTAACGCTTTTATCCTTGTACATACCGTTTTTGCGTAGCCGCAGGCTGGACCAAATTGGATCTACCACATACTAGACTCCCTTCGCTTATTCTGCTTGCGCGTGTTGTCACATTAGTAATATACCTACATAATTTATGTAGAACCGGCCTAGGCATATAAAATTTACCAAGACTCTGTTAACGTAGTAATTATAACCAAATTCTTCTCTATTCTAAACTAATATTAACCAGACGCCTGCTGTAATATGTAATTCTAAACTAACAATTGTTATTGTGTGATGAAATCCGAAATGAGGAGAAGCGGAGGAGGTACTAAAGTCATCGATATAGTTCTCTAAATTAATAGCAAATTGAATGGCAGTGGCAGCGCACATCGTTCATAGACCCGGCAACATATGGGGAAGGGGGGTACTTGAGTGGTGACCACAAACGGGAAGATTCAGCGTAGGTTCTGTGGACTAATAGGGGGACCGACGAGACCAGCTGGGCGATTACGTAACTCGATTGCAACCAATAGAAACAGATTTGTATGGATTTGACAGTTTCAAGACGCAGTTTATGTGCATAGTTAGTATGGAAATTTCTCCTGTTGTAATCTAAGTTTCGTGATCACCCCGTGGGGAGCCGATGAGTGCAAGCAGCCGCTCTATAGGGGAGGCCCATTTTTAGTAGTTAAGGCTGATGAAGATGATGATGATTATTGTTATAAAACAATTTGGAACTTTACTGTTATCGTGACTGCTTTTGCTATCACTACTAGGTAAATTTAAGATTTTAAACCGCATTTACCGTGGTTCACAAGGTGGTAAGACTTTCTGCAAAGTTCGTCTACGTAGGTACCACCGCTTTGCCAGTTATGCTGGTGTGTGCAAGCACTACTGTGTTCCGGCTTGAAGGGCAATAGCTAGTGAAATTAATGCGCAAATGAGACTATAACCGAATCTCACAGTTTAGTAATCTTCTTACTAGATTGTGCAGTGTCACGCGAAACTATATATATCTTGGAGTTCCGAATGACACGCAACTGGTTAGCCACGTCGCATCAAGGGAAAGACTCGACGTCCCCGTCATTCATTACACACAAAAAAACTATTTACATTATAATTATTGGGATAGTATGAGAGAGTTGTATTGATAGATAGATAGATGAACTCTTTATCGTACACACCAAATAATAAAAATTACAAACACATCGCCAATATTTGTCACAATTCGGGTCATGCTGTGGCTGTGGTATACATAACTTGGATATCATGATTTAATTATTAATTTAAAGTGGTAGTGAATATGTATGAAATGCTAAGTAATCCTTTATTTCTTCCAAATTGATATGGACTCTCCTCAATTGTCTCAGCTTAAATATATTTTGTTAGGTTAAAGGAACTGATGGGAACTTGGGATGAATTACGATTGTGTTAGTTGTTACACCTGGACCTACGTAGCATATCATTATAGTCATAGTGATTGAGCCATTTATTCTACTCATTTCTATTAATTTATTTTGACAGCTTCTGTGGTGCAGTGGTTGAGCACTTCGGCATCCGGAGGCGGCGAGTTCGATTCCCGCGGCAGGACAAATATTTGTGCATTAAAAAAAAAACGCATGGATTTGTTCTGAGTTTGGGTGTTGTGAGACCATGGTCTTCTAGTTCCTGAGCCCCTAGACACAGGGAATCCTAGTTAGGGTCCAGGATCTATGTATGTGATCGTTGGGCGTTGTTATTATTATATTATTATTCATAGAGAAAACACGTCAAAATAGGTATACATAACATCCAAATATAGGTACATAATGTTGTGTAATGAATATTAGCGTCTCGAGGCCTGCATTCGTGTTTCATTAGTTTCCTTCCACGTGAGAACTTACCATATACAAAAATTATGCATTTATGTATGCATATTAATATGCTAACCATGTAGGTTGAGGTCTAGGTACCTATAGTACCGAAGAGAATCGTGATTCATCCGAAGTCAGTAATTATCAGCCTGAACTGGGGTATGTCAGGTTCAGCTAAACTTAATATACCCTAGTTCGGGTCAGACCTGGTATGGGTTCAATATTTCGCGATATTTTTTTTTTTTTTAATGTTACAGAATGACATGACGAACTAGTCACTCTCCTGATGTTTAACGACACGGCTGCCCATATCAGTTGCAGTGTCATGTTACTAGGTGGTAGGACTTTGTTGCAAAGTTCGTCTAGGTAGGTACCACCGCTTTGCCAGTTGTTCTGCCGCCAAGTAGTAGTGTGCAAGCACTACTGTGTTCCGGTTTGAAGGGCACTGTAGCTAGTGAAATTACTGGGCAATTGAGACTTTATGATCTGATCTCACAGTCGATAATCTTATTATCAGACTGTGCTGATGTCTCAGGATGATGAGCGCAGTGCAGTGTCACGCGAAACTGTTTTGGAGTTCCCAGTGACACTGTTCTGTTATGGGCAGCCGTGGTGCTTAACATCAGGTAAACGACAAGCTCGTCACATCATTCACTAAAATAAAAAAAATTAAAAAAAAGTGTCACTCGGAACTCTAAGTACCTACCTATAGTTTCGCGTGACACTGCACTGCGCACGTCATCCTGAGACATCAGCACAGTCTAGTACTAGGATTAATAAGATGTAAGATTAAAGAATAATAGGATTAATAAAGATAATAAGATTAATATACTGTGAGATTAGGTCATAAAGTCTCTTTTACCCAATAAGTTCACTAGCTACAGTGCCCTTCAAACCGGAACACAGAATAACTGGCAAAGCAGTGGTGCCGACCTAGACGAACTTTACAGAAAAGGATAGAAATATTTGGTCGAATTTAATTTTTTATTTATTTATTACTCTCGCCTTGCTCATACCTCGTCTATGGTTAGGCATCTACCTACATTTAGTCTAGCCTTTTCATTGAAGTCAATACTCTTATGTTACATAATCCGCAACTAGGTTAGATGCTGCGTTTATTAGTGATGGTCACACGACACATTTGATTTCCTATCCATACCACAGAAAACTACTAGGATAGAACAAACACATTATTTACAATAACCTCATAATGATTATCTTATCTCTTGGCTCGTCCAAATTTTAAAAAGAAAGAAGGGAAATGATTTATATTTTACTATCCCCCGTACTTGTACTGAATGTACCTATGTAATATGTACGTTTGTTACCGCTCGGTGCTGACATTTCTGAAACGGCTGAATGTATTTTGATGGTGTGTAAATACTTACGTACTTTAGATCTTGGAGTAACATCGTTGTAAATAGTAAGTATTTAAGCATAGATAAACTGTCAGATTATCACACTACAATTTGTATATTTTTTGTATAACGTCAAACGATCACATACATAGATCCTGGGCCCTAACTAGGATTCCCTGTACCTAGGGACCCAGGAACTACGAGGACCATGGTCCCACAACACCCAGACGCAGAACAAGTATTTGCGACACCACACCACAGAGGCTGTCAAATTGACAATATTTAACTAATTTAACCATTCACGCTGTACATAAATTTTATTCCGGAAAAATGTGAGGATCTTTTAGTATTGTTGGATTTGATAGTTATTGTTATTATTATTGTATCTACACGCAGGTGAAACCGCAGGGCGCAGTTACTAGTCTAGGTATCAATTTCCCAATTGAAGTAGAGGTCAGTTTAAATAATTTTCCAATTTAAGTATATTTAAAACTGCAATACTGATAAACTTCGAATCAAAGAATTGTTTTATAATGTCACTTGCTAGACGAGTTTAAATCTACCCAGCACCCATACATGTGCCCGTGTGCTGTCTATTTATGTGTGCACACAAATATTCCTATCTACATGCAATGGATATCAGTATCAAGATAAAAATGAAAGTTCATTGTATGTATTAACGTATTAACATTGCTGCTGCCTGCGGTTCAACTGGTGTCGAATGCGATGTATTTAGTGATCCTACCCCGTTTTTCTAAAATGAAACCCTCATATTATTACATCGTTCTCAGGTACCCTAATTCTCAGGCACGGCTTAAAGGGTTACGTCAAAATTGAAATCAAATACCAAGGTCCGAGTCCTAACCACCATGTAAAAAAAATCAAATAAATGTAATAAAAATGTATGATTAAAAATCTTATTTTAGGGCCGATTCTTTCGTATTTCGCGCGTCATGAAAACTTATAGTCTACTTCAAGATTTGGAAAGAAATACTTTACAAGCTACTTATTTTAGCGATTCAGATTTCAAGCGGCATGGGTAGCCTTTATATGGGAGCTATTCTTATAAATAAAATGATAGAAGATTATTTATGTAGCAAAACTTTACATACCCACTTAAACTACCGTTGTGCAATATTTACCAACATGCGGTACCAAGCGTTTTGCAGACTCTTATCATCTGAACTGGGGGTAGGGAATAAAACTCACTCCCAGCTTCCTTAACTGTTTCCTGACAAATATAATTTGGTCTCTGAGACATAGATCAAATAGGCCAATGTGCTACACCTTCGATTGCCTCGTCGCTTAACATCAGTTGAGCTGTATTTAAACATTGGCCCATTCGTACAAAAAAAAAAAAACTTGCAAGTACGCTTATAACTAAGTTAACGCTACAGCCCTGACGAACATATAAGGATTTCTTGTTGTACTACAGATTCCTAAAAACAAACCAAAATATAAGCTTGATGCGTTACTTGAATTACTCAAGGATATTTATAGGGTAAGGCTTATTTATATACGCAGGACATGTTCAGGAGGAATGCGAGTTCATCTTTCTGCTTTACCTATCATTCACAATATCATCGGTCAGACACTCTCGAACAAGCATATCTTGCATTCTCAAATAAACAGTTATGTATAAGTACTGGGTCATATGCCCATGTGTAATACCTATGTAGATATTATGAAATGGAAGTATCTGCGCGACGCCGCGCCGTACACAGATAGTAAGAACATGTTACTAATGTGTATATCATATCTTATCTAGAGTTGGTTTGACTTTATGGGAAGTATTAGTTTTTGTGGCTCTTAACCACAATTACAATATGGTGTTAAAAAGTACTAGAAACATAACTAAAATTATTAATAATATTAATCGTCAATATATGCTAGAAGTGTCAAATGGGCATATTATAACATACTTACTGTATGCGAGTGTCAGTGAGCACTTTCAATCCTTAAATTGTGACGCTTTATAATGGTCAATACAGACCGTCCAAAACCAATAGCAGACGTCTCGGACCGTTCCGGTACTTTTCAACCACCTAAGTTCTGAGTATACAATAGGTGCATCATCTGCTTGCCAAATATGACTGCATTAATATGCAGGGAGAGCGGTATAAATAATATTATGAAATAGTTTGGTCCCTAAGAACCTTTTATTTTTCAACGACTTCAAAAAAGGAGGAATATGTATTTGTAGGCTGGACGGGTTGTGCGTAGGTTGCAACCTATATAACTATAGGCCTTCAGCATGTCCACACCGCGCCGTGTCTGGAACAAGAATGATCCGTAGTACACCGAGCGGTCCCTTTTTATAGCCAGATGGTTGGGGGAGCAATGATAGTTGCCGATGTTGCCACTGTAATAAATTTAAATGCCACCATAGGGTAAATTACGGTACTGCCCGCTGCGCATAGAGTTTATAACTGAACGTAGCCGCCGTCATATTTCTATTCATGTTTGATACCTCAGAACTTACGACTGGGTGAACCGATTTTGATGCTTCTTTTTTCATTTGAAAGCTGGTGCTTCCCGCGTGGTCCCATTTCAATTTGGTCCAGTTCTGACAATGGCATCCATGAGAAAACCATCTAAGTCTGAAGTCGGTTTTTACGCTTTGCGATTGTTAATTATATCGTGTAGGGAAGAGTGGTCAACGGTAGCGTCAGAACTTTTAAGCCGCCCAATGGCTTCTTACCACCTAAAGCGCGGTATTGCTCTTTTATGAGTACCACGTACTGTAGCGGTCATCCATCTAAGTAATTACTGCTGCGAATGAGTACCACTATTCGTAGCGGTCATCCATCCAAATAGTAACCGCTGCGAACGTTGTTCACGACTAGTCGAGCGCTATATCCCAATGATATCGATAAAGTTATGACCGACAAGCATACGTATTTCCGGTGTCCCTTGCTTGCCACTTCTATTTTATTCACTTGCATAGCCACTAACTATAGTATGATCAGCTACGGATCCCTATTGGTACCTGAGATTCACCTGAAAATGTCTTAGCATGCTATTACTAGAATTTCAGTTAATAATGACTAGATTTAGCTCTTACAATATGGCGATAACAATATTCCGGTGAACACGTTCTGAATCAATTTCGTTAGTTAATATTCATATTATACTAAATAAGTATATATAGTTTGATAAAATATTAACAACATCGCTGCTTCGCCAGTATACATTTAAATATTTAAAAATATTTAAGCTCCACCTAGGAAATTCCGTGATATTTACCATATTGCTTTTATTAACCAACAAAACATTAATAATAATTAAAGGTTCAAGTGTTTATATTGAAATAAGTTCAAGCTTTAGACAAGACTTCCCGAAAATCTATCAGAAATATAATTATTTTATTTGAGATGTAACAAGCGAGCAAGAAGTATCACGTCTAGTACTATTATACACGGTGGCATTTCATTCACTCCTTTCCTTAAATTTGTGTGAAATAAAATAAAATATTCGTATAAGGTCCAATAAAAAAAAAATTGTTTTAGTATTTAGTGTCTCTTAAAATAACTGCATGACAGCCGAAATGTCTATTTAACGGTACACGCATCGCGTGCACCAGCTTAGTGCTTTGTAAATGTTTCGTAGGCAATAAAACACCTGCTTTGTTCAATGTCACAAGGCTTTTCTTTATTTAAATTTGATAATATATAGATTTAAGTTTTATTTCATAAGTACTTTTTTATTTAATTATATGGGAGCATTCTATAGCATGGACTGAATACATACATTAAAAGAAAAGAACGAATTAAGTTCCACCTTGTATATTGTGTGGTATAACTAGCTGATTCGCCTCGGCTTCGTACGGAGCAATTAATTTTATGTCTTCGGGGATGACTGGTTAAAGTAAAGCAAACGGTACAATACGGCGATAAAAACAATATGGCTGTCATAAATAAGTAAAACCCACCGTCTAGTCCATTTGTAGTCCAAAAAGTTGATGGGAGAAGAGAAATCTTCTTGGGGTAATTTTTTCCCCTACTCTATACCATAACCCTCCACCGTTCTTTCCTTTTTTCGGCTCTGCTTGCCCTTCCGCTTGTCATGCGTCGGACGTTATCCTTAAGGTTTGAATTTTCAAACAAACTTTATGCACTGCCTTCGTCATAAAATAAAAGCATCTTCGAAATTGCAAGATTATATTCTTGCTTCAGCGGAGAGCGAAATTCGTTCAATCGTTACGGACTTAGTAATTTTAAAAACAAATATTTTATGTTCTACAAACACTCTATATTATTTTATGTACAGCCAAAGAAAGAAAAAATCTTCATGAGGTGTTTGTTTTGACCTTTGGCCTAGAATATCTTGAGTCGCGTAAACGAACTTCTATGAGACTTGAGTTACCTTATAAAATGCCAAAACAAAGATTTGTACAAGTGTATCAGCTTATTATCTTTCACTCTTAGATTTATACAGTATCTATAACTTTTCAAAATCAAAGCAGACAGAATGTTGACGGAATGAAAATAATTTAAAATTGCGCTTCAATAGATTGCTGTTTGACTGAATCTTTTTGCTAATTTTCAGTTCAACCTTCCTATGAACTGCCCCATACCTGGATCAGAGTTGACTCGCGAGCCATTCCGTTGGGATCAGAGACTGTTCTCTTTGGTGTTGAGACTTGCCGGAACGCCAGCTGTGGAGAGAGACACTGGTCTCGTGCCGTCGGACTCTTCACCTATTGATGCTATGTGTGAAGTCACAGGCGGTAAGTAACCTAACACCTTAATAATAAATCATTTTTTTACTATGTGGTAGGACTTTTCTGCAAAGTTCGTCTAGGCAGGTACCACCGCTTTGCCAGTTATTCTGCCGCCAAGCAGTAGTGTGCAAGCAGTACTGTGTTCCGGTTTGAAGGGCAATGTAGCTAGTGAAATTACTGGGCAAATGAGACTTTATGATCTGATCTCACAGTCGAGTAATTTTATTACCAGACTGTGTTGATGTCTCAGGATGATGTGTGTATTGCAGCAGTCATGCGAAACTTTACATGTTGGAGTTCCGAGTGACACTGTTCTGTTATGGGCGGCCGTGTCACTTAACATCAGGTGAACGACTAGCTCGTCACATCATTCAATAACATAAAAAAAAAACAGCATATAACAGTATATAACAGTATGCATTTCGATAGGGATACGATGGGCATACAAAATAATATTTTGTGGGTTCAATTGCAAGAAATATTACAAGGGGTCAGTTATGTACGATTTTGGGAGCTACCCATATTTCTGTATTTAGTCTCTGTCTATTAAATTTAAAATGACCAAAGAAAAAACAAGAGAAAACACGTTTGGCTATTCCATTTTTGCGCAGTGTTTTATTAATTAAACTGAGAAATCCTGGAGGATTCTGAATATTGTTTATTACTTGGATCCGGTATGTTCCATTTCTCCTCAATTTGATACTGCCGTATCATTCTCATGTCGTGGCCGGTGACTTTGGACTACTGAGCTCGAATCCCATCTTAGCCTTGCACAAATTTCTTTAATCAGTATTACGGAATATGGACATGCCGTTCCTCTATATCGGAAAGGAGTTCGTGATCAAAACCGCTAAAAGGAATGTGACTTGTATTGGGTCAACGTCGTAAGGCCCATAATTCTTTGAAAGAAGACTTCATAAAAGTAAAAACATAATGAATGGAGGATATTGATTTCGATAATGGCCTATAGGATGCAAAAGTGATAAGACTTAATGCGCGACAAGAATCTATTCCAAAAACTTTCTCCATTCCACTATAAAAGCAATTAAATATACATAACATAGTAAGGTAATCTTTTGAGAATGAACTATGATGAATTAAACAATGACAGTTCCGTTGCTAAGGCTCGATGTGAGCCCTTTAGGAAACCTGTTTGACTTGTTTTGTGCAGTTCATACACTAGCTACGTATTCTCCGCTCTTATAATTTCAAACAACTATTAATGTTTACTTATTTTGATGCAAAAATGAAAGCACCTATGTAACTAATTGGACATAATAACGATTTTTGTGTAGGCTTCTTATAAGTGCATACTACGATGTTTCTCAATAGACACACGCATGAATTTAACTTGCATCGATCTACCGGTGAAGTTATTCATTAATTGAATTGCATAGTCAGAAAAGGGATAATATGTCGAGTTAAAAATAAATACATTTAAGTATATTTAAAGATATAATAATTAAACAATAAACAAATTATTTGTGATGTTGGGTGACTTTTAAATACTAGGTCCAAATAATGGGTAAGAATCTAAATAACAGATAAGAGTCTTGGTATCTACGAGATCTAGGCGATGTGCCATTATGTGTAATTAGTCTTAAATCAATACTTATTTTATTATTAGAAATTGCCATTAGGGACTAATTTTATCTCATTATTATTAATTAAAGTAAACCAAATACTAAAAAAGTAGGTAAAAATTACCGGTTACTAGTATCTAGTATATTTTGTAGATTGATAATAATCTCTTAACAATCAATGGGTGGATATAGGAATCCAGTTTCAATGGAGGCGTCTGACTAATACAACGAGTATGTTTTTTTTTGTTGATAAGACAACAATAATAAAACTAGTTTCGATTCAATTTATCGATAGCTAGTCATGGCTTAAAGAGTATGTGGGTTTAGGTTACATGTTCTCTCTTGAGATGAATCTTACACCGAATTTGCTGTTTTAAAATGTTATTGCACGTCTGATATTACGTAATAGTTATTACTATTATTTATTTTGTGACTAAATCTACCGACACAAAGGTGTTTTATTTTTATTATAACTATGGTTAGCTACATACATTTCTTATTATATTGGATCTTCTCATAAGTAGGTAAGTAATAAAACACACTGATGTTTTAACACAATTTTGTAACGAAATAACTGGTAAATCTTCACAGGTCGATCGTACTGCATCACTTCTCACCGGATGCTGATGCAATGCATCGACAGCCTGGTTCAGAAGGTGCAGAGCGGCGTGGTGATCAACTTCGAGAAGATCGGGCCGGACCCTCCGCCGATTGAAGGCGCCACGGCTAGGGAGGGCGAGCTCGATGACGTCACCCACGAACCGGATAAGGAAGTGGAAACCGATGCTGATAGGAATGGGGTAAGATAGTAAAATTGGTCTTCGTTGGTATTACAGAAAATATACAGTTCAAAATTTAATGGCATCGTCTATTATAACCTTGTAGCCATTGATCGATCGGTTATCTTACACAAGAAGTGACTATTCTAATCTATCGCTACATGCTGTCTAAAGATTGATTGTATTGTAATCTGATGTTAGCAACTTTACATCTGTGACGCATCGCCAATGCGCGAGTTTATTGTTAAAATTGGCTTAGAGAACTGCAGATGTTCTCTATGACTTGCAACTAAAGTTGATAGTTACGAGATAACACAATGTCCGTATATGGCAAATACACAGCAACTTGACGCCAACACACCTAGTGTATTACAGTTCCGAGTAACCCCACATATAAGTTAGTCATCGTTTCTTTATATCTAGGTAGATAGGTATAAAATGAAATTTAAATCCAAGTTCAATGATTACGCAACGGTATTTCCGTATTTATTTCCTTAGACTAACGGTTGGTTGTAAGAAGTTATAATTACGTCAATGTTGTCTTGACAAAAGTCGAACCCGACCTAGATCAAATGAAAAACCAATAAGAAAACAATTCAGAAATAAGATTAAGTAGGAAAATTATTACAATTTAAAATACTTAACATTGACTAATTCGTGTAATCGCATTATACGAATCTTGGTTATATTTACTCAAGAATTTAATAGAAGAAACTCAGAGAAAAGCTAGAAGACGTTGATATGTATAAACTCGCCATTCTTTCTAAAAAATACGTATAAAATATATAATCGATAAAAAAAACTACAGTAGATATTTAAACTGCAATGCGCAATATTTACAAAAAGCTCTAAATAAACATTACGTAGATGAAAATAAACATCGACGTTTACTTTTTCAAGAAGATTACGTCAGGTTACGTTACAATGACGTCAAGCTACAATTATTTCGCTACGGCATTGCTCCATAATAGATAAATATGTATTCGGTTGCATTTCATAGTAAAAGAAACAAATTAATTATAACATAGATAACTTATTACTCGAAAACAGTTATTATATAAGCACTTTATCCTTGCAATTTTAAAGCATACTACAATTAAGGATTTAACGCATGGCTTGTATGTACAAAATTGAATTATGAACAGAAAAAAGGATTTTGGAATAATTTAATAGTTTTATTAAAAGTAGCTATGTTATTAAATTTTGTATGTTAAGTTATTAAAATAAGCATTGCCATTCAATGTGGTAAATGCTGCCAGCATTCTGGGCACTTTCCCATCCATCAACGGGCTATTTTAAATTTTAAGTTTTTATTATTTTAAGTTCTAAGGTATAATTTAGTTTTGTATTAACGATTATAAAATACTTATATTTATAGAATATAAAATAAAAAGTCACTCATGAATGATATTTGAATTAGTAATATTTGAATAAATAAAGTTAAGAAATTTTAAATGTAATTTTATTGCAGCGCTGGAACGGCGGTTCCTACCAAACGCCAAACACCCAGGGCGCGAGCGCGCCGCAAGCTTGGCACTCCTGTCGCCGACTAATCTACGTGCCCCGTACGGTCGCGCAAAAGGGATTTGCCGTCGGCTTTTGGCCTATACCAGAATCATTTCGATCAGACCCTAACGCTCCCACCCTGGTAAGTTTTGTACAACTACCCACTATCGTCATCATTTAGATCGGACTTCTCTACTTGTATATAGTAGGTATATAATAGGTACTTTATTACAATTCCCAAAGCAAATGCCTAATAATATATATACTCTTATAAAAGCTGCTTTTACCACAATCATCATAAATGAGAACAAAATACCGCTCAGTGGAAATTAGCATTAGAATTTAACTGCTTAGGTTTTCCTTGTTACTTCACAATAACCTTACTTGCTGTAATCTGTAATATGTTTCGATTTACAGGCATTTTAATTAACTTAGTTTGATTAAAATAACTAAACGTTGCCTATGGCTGTTTTCGAGCGTAATTAACAAACGTGCGGCATCAGTATCTCGTTTCCATTAGCATTCTAATATTGCCTTTAAATTCTATGTGTATATCTAATACGGAATAAACGTGGTTGAATTTTTAAATTATTTTTCGTGTTTTTTTAAAGCGGGACATGGAAGATTGCAGACAAAAATCTTATGTTTCATTTTTATATTCCAGCCGCCTCGTTCAGCACATCCAGTGGTCAAGTTCACATGTTCCAGCCAAGAGCCGATGGTGATTGATAACTTACCTTTCGACAAGTACGAGCTGGAACCCAGCCCGTTGACACAGTACATTCTAGCGAGGAAACAACCGACTATTTGTTGGCAGGTATGTAGGTATATATTTATTATAGAGATAAAATCATATTGTTACTTTTTTTAGAATGGTGTAGTTGATTTACTTAACACAAATACTTGTTTGAACCTTGGGCGTAATGAGATTCTTAAATACAAGCTATGTACCAATATTAGCATAGGGAATATGATTACAATTACCTTGAAATAGACACGAGAAATACATGTAATAATTTCATCAAGATGTTACGTTTAATTGAGTGTACTTATCAATATTAAATTAATTGATTAATTAATTTATATTTCTAATCTTTGTTTGTCGAGGATTGAATCTGCATCCCTTTTGATATAGGTAGTTAGATATTTTTTCCATTCACAAAGCAACGGGGCTTTCTAACCATACATTGAAGTGACGTAGGTATGGATCTATTAATGTAAATTAGAAGCTCCATGCCATCTCTCCGCTGTCCGGATTATGTTAATTGATAAACAATGCCGTCATAGATAAAGCAAGCCTTTGAGTCATTGCCTTCCACAGATTAAATAATAGTTATTTTCAATTTAATTTTACCAGATACTTTACACTGTTAAGAAGTGGTATAACTTTATTACATATACAAAAGATCGCATAATTCTTGTTTTTACATAATATTATTTAAGTTACATACTCACTGAGAATGAATAATCAAGACATAATGGATTTAAATAGTACAAAATGATATAAAATAATAGCTTTTGATTTTTTTTAACTTGGCTTTACATAGTAACAAAATATGATTACTAATAAATCTTCACCAAAAGGAGGACACATTTTCTCTTATAAGATTATTTTTACGTTTTCTTGTTTTTGTAGGTCGTTGAGCAAAGTTATTGTTTCTCGTAAATGTTGGTACTTATAACTATCTCGCCTCGAGTTATGTAGCCTCATTAGTTATTTGATGATATAAACTGTCCCATATTATGTATCATGCTACAAAAAACGTGCGATGACGTAATAAAGGTTTCTTATAGGGTCAACTGAGGTTACTCGTTAGTAGAGCTCATCATAATGAACGCTAATATACTTATAATATTTATTTCTGTGCTAACGCAAGATCGTTGCGGCGTATTTTAATACGTTTGTTTTTTTGGTTAAATGAAAAGAACGCAAACGAATGGAGCCTTGGTAATTTATACCGAATAATTAATCAAAGGGATGTTATTTTATAACTGATTGTCGTTTTTTAATTCAAAGGTCAATTCATATTTAATATAAATATTAGGTCTTTACCTATGAAATTGCCGTTTTGTTTGAAAAAAGTTAAAATATTTTTTTTTTCGAACTTATTTATTTCTTTTATTCAAAGTAATCACCCCTGCAATCAATGCATCTTTGCCAACGCTGTGGCAGTATATGGATGCCCTTCTTGAAAAAATCAGCAGGACGGGAGACAACAAACTCTTCAAAGGCGTTTTGTACTGCCTCTCGGGAATTGAATTTTTTTCCCGGTAAAAAGTTGTCCAAATTTTGGAAAAAGTAATAGTCGGTAGGCGCAAGATCTGGTGAGTATGGCGGATGAGGGAGAGCTTCCAAACCCAACTCATGCAGCTTAGAGACGGTCTGTTGTGCAGTATGGGGTCGCGCGTTGTCGTGAAGTAGCAGTGGAGACGACCGATTGACCAAAGCTGGTTGCAGACGTGCGAGTTTCGCCATCATTGTGGTCAGTTCTTCAATGTACACATCTGCAGTAATGCTCTCGCCGTTTTGTAAAAAGCTATGATGAATCACACCAGCACTAGACCACCAAACTGTGACCATCACCTTTCTAGGGGTCATTTTTCGTTTTGCACATTGCTTTGGTACTGAACCAGGATCTAACCAACTTGCTGAGCGCTTTCGATTGTCAAAAAGAATCCATTTTTCGTCGCACGTAACAATTCGGTTCAAAATTCCTTCATTTCTGTGCCTGTTAAGCAGCGCAAGGCAAGTCTCGACGCGTACGTTGCGCTGGCGATCGTTAAGTTCGTGGGGCACCCATCTATCAAGCTTTTTTATCTTGCCAATCTGTCGCAAATGGACCAATATTGTTTTGATGCTAACATCAAAAGCTGCTGCCAGCTCACCTGTAGATTGAGATTCATCAGCTTCCACAATCGCCTTTAATTCATCATTGATGACCAAAGTTTCCGGACGACCACGAGGTTCATTTTTCAAGTCAAAATTCCCAGAACGGAACCGAGCAAACCAATAACGGATTGTACGTTCGTTTGTACAGTTCTCTCCGTAAACGTCGTTGATGTTACGTGTCGTTTGTGCCGCGTTGGTGCCACGACGGAAGTCATATTCCATAATTACACGAAATTTCAAAGTATCCATTATGAGGAAAAATGTTGAAATGTAATGAAAATACAACGCTAATCAATAAACAAAAGACTTATATTGTAAATAGAATGTCATATTTTTAAAACAAAATTAATTTGAATTTCGAATTCATAGCCAATCAAAAAAATTTTTTGTATGAAAAAGTCTGTACTGCAATACCGCAATTTCATAGGTAAAGACCTATTATTAATAAATTCTCGGCTTTAAATTTCGTTGTAAGTTTTATATGGATTTTGTTAAAGAAATAAATAAGATTATCTTTTGAACATATTCAAATCTCTTTAGAGAACTGCAATTGCAATGTTTTGGTGCAGACTTAATATGATCATTAAAAATAATATAATATAAATTCTACCTATGTTATACATGAGGTGGGTGCTCCGGTTTTCATGTACTATTATTTATAGACACCAATAGAAGTGCGACTGACGTTCCGTATCATCTAAATAAATGACGTTATATTGGTCTTTTACAAGATGCACTTCGGAGAGTGTGCGATGGAATTGCAAATTTTTGATTCGTCCTTTTTACCACCGCACAACACGATGCACGGATACATGACATGGTTGGTCACGTATATAGTGGGCGTTCCTCCATTAAGCGTTTCGCCTCAACATTAATTGCGCGGATGGCAAAAGAATGAAACAACTTACCAGCGTCTCTGTTTCCTGAAAAATATAATTTGGGAGTATTCAAGGCAAGAGTGACACAGTATTTTCTAGGCAAGCATGTTACATCGTCAACCGTGTCGCGACTTACCATTTGACACAAAAAAAACTGCAATCCTGACGCAAACCTCAAGAAGTTTTTAAATATTGTCAATTTTCTACTTTCCAGGTGTTTGTAGCCAACAGCGGTTGCAAGAATTCTGAAATGAATCACCCTTTCGGCTACCTCAAGGCGTCTACAAACCTCACGTGTGTGAATCTCTTCGTGTTACCGTACAACTACCCGATGTTGCTGCCGTTACTCGACGATCTGTTCAAAGTGCACAGGTGCAAACCGACTCCTGAGTGGAAAATGGCCTTTCAGCACTATTTGGACCGTATGCCTTCGTATTATGTTCAGGTACGTTTAAAAAATAAATAATAATAATAATAAAAATTATACACATTTTACACAGCGTCATCTGGCCCCAAACTAAGCAAAGCTTTTACTTTGGTAACCAGATACAATACTTAGATACTTTTTGTTTGTGAATACATACATAGAATACAATAATACCCAGACACAGAACAAACATCAATGTTCATCACATATGTTTGTCCTGGGTGGGAATTGAACCCCCAAACAACATTTCAAAAGTCAAGGTTACTACTGAGCTATCTTTGTTTGTAAATATATAAGAATACAGTATATCACCCATACACAGAACAAACATCGATGTTTAGTTTAGATCACACAAATGTTTGTCCTGGGTGGGAATCAAACGCACAACCTACAACTCAGAAGGCTTACTACCAACTGAGCTATCGGGCCAGTATAATGGATATCAAAATGCTATCATTTTGTTTGTGAATCCTGTACAGAGTATAAAGAGTACAGTCCGGAATTGTGACCCACAAATCTCACAATCTATGTTTAACTACAGTTTGCGCCGTGTGCTTTGACCCCATTCGACACAATTCTCTAGAATAAAAAGTCCTAAGTGTTAGTATTTTTAGTATTAAACAAAACTTTCGCGTCATGTATCAAGTGGCCAACAATTTTGTCAATGCTTGTAATAAGTATTACAAAAGTAATTAAGTAACTAAAAATGTTGATAGTACCTACCATTTATTATTGCGCGGATATTTGCAGCCTCTTCGCCGTGCCCTTACGAAGATGGGTGCATCAGCACCGCTGTTACAAAGCTTAATACCGGACACTCAGGACAACTCTCTTAGTTTCTCTGTACTCAATTATTTGAAAAGACTGAAGAATCAAGCCAAGATTGAGTTTGAGAAGCTCTGCGCTGACGTTATCAATAAATCATCTTCTAACAATGCCCAAAAGGTATGGGATTTTTATTTTTATTAAATTTTTGTGACCACTTTCGAGCCTTCTGGTTCTCTGATGCCTTCTATTTAAAGTGTGGCACAAAAAGTGCACTAGGATTGGGTAGATAAAGAATTAAATGTATAGGTCGAACTGTATACCAGCATTTTTATCAGAATAGCTATAATCTGGACACTTTCTAGAGGAGAGTGAAGCACCAAAAGTGATAAATGTGTTGAAATGCAAGCGCATCTAGTATTAAAAAAAAGTAGTATTGCATCATCAATATGGCTCGTTTTGCCATGGTCACTAAAATTTTCAAACTAATTTCAGGCTGCAGAAAGCGTTCGAGTAATGCCCCGATCGCCACTCAAGAAAGATCTTACAACGCATCCGAGCCTTCAAGACAAGTTCACAGCGTTGCGAGATCAGTTAAACGAGTTCGGAGGGTTTGTCGTGGGCCTTTCTCGAGGACGACACAAGGCGCAAACGCACACGTATAGGAACCCCTTCGACATAGGGAGAAGAGATCTTTTAGATCAGGTATTTTATATAAATTATACTCAACAATTACATAAATTCTAAAGCGATGCCCTCTGTCCCAGTTGGGCAATATTTTATTTGATTTAGTTTAATTTCATTCATTCCATCATATTGATTTATTGGCATTTTAGGCATCTGCCCCAAGTTTATTTATTTATTACTAGTTGCGGCTCGCTGATTCTCCCGCAGATAAAGCATTCTTTGAGTTATCCAGCGTTTAAGATATCTGCATTCCAAATTTTAATCAAATTCGGTTTAGTAAAAGATAGGAGGAGATAGAATGTAACAAACGTTCACACACACAAACCTCGGTAATTTATTATTTGCTTTATTTATTATTAGAGGTTTCCTTTTCCTTCCTTCAGTATATATTGTTTCACATGTATTGTGCTCGTAGAAACAGCGATGTAATAATTATGTCGGTAACAAGTTTCTAATCCACACGTAGCGCGCCACCTTTCGTCTATTTGTCACTCATCACCTGATATGTCGAACGCAATCCATTTTCATATACATTTATTATTCACTTGATACATAAAGATATTTCGGTATACAATATTTCTATAGAACAATCAACGTTAGCTGGAAGACTTCCACTGCTGTCTTGGTGATCGCAGAATGTTTAAATGTAGGTACTAAAGAGAATGCTGATGCCCATTCCCTGGATATTTCCTTGACCGGCTCTTAGGGCACACACGGGAAAAATGGGGTGGTACTATTTTCATACCAGGACCACACGACACCTTTCGTCTATTTTGTCACTTAAACATCACTTCTAATGTTGAAGCCTTGTTCGTATAATTTTATCATTCAATCGAGGCTCGAATACATTCAGATTTATGTAGGTATATAGATAGATAAAACTCTTATTGGAACACCACATTACAGGAACAATTGGGAAGCACAAACTAAAAATTAAGTGTCACGATGGGCGCTCTTACCACTTAAAGCGATCTCTTCCAGACAGCCCAAAAATTTAAGGAAAAAAAAAACAATAAATGGTGATAAAAATAACATTTTCTTCTTTGTCCACTTTCCAGGTAGTGAGAATGCGCGCGAACTTCCTTCAGCCGTCGTTGGCTCACACGCGTCTAGTGGACGAGGACAGCGTTCACTCGATGCCGGTCGCTCAGATGGGCAACTACCAGGAGTACCTCAAGCGGATGACGCCGCAGCTACGAGAGATCGAGTCCCAGCCCGTGCGGCAACACATGTTCGGGAACCCGTTCAAGATAGACAAGGTATTTACTCTAATACAAATCAAAGTTTATTAAAATCAAGAAATTATTTAATTATATTATACACTAGATGACCCGGCGAACTTCGTTCCGCCTGACAGTCAATGAAAGCAGATTCATTGACTTGTTAGGCACTTAGGCTTTTTTTTATTGATAGTCATTAATTTTATTACTTCTTATTCTATACCAGATGAACGTAAATCCAAAAACACAAAAATCATAAAATTGGTGCAGCTGAACTGATCGAGTTATAAATGGTGTAACTAACACGACTTCGTTTTACATATATGGATTTTTTTAAATGGTTAAAATTGTCTTTAATCACCTTAATCGAGAAGTACTTAGATGACATATTTTATCAGTTATTTTGATTTCATAACCAAGCCACTTTCTTATTTTCACAAACACAATTTCTATGGGACCAATCTGAAAGTGCGTCATTGCACATAAATAGACAACAATTTTTCAAATGACGGAGATTGAGGTAGGTAACAAAAAATGTATAACTCAGAATTGAATTCAGAACGTACTCCTTTTTTGAAGTCGGTTGAATATTGATGACCAGAAAATATAACAGTACCTGGATGGATCTGGATGAAATTAAGAATAAACGCGAATAAAATATTCTTAATTTCATCCAGATCCGTCTAGCCGTTTGAGCGTGCAAGAATAACAAACATCCATACATATAAATTTTCGTTTTTTTTTTTTGTTTTGGCTCCACACTTTTGTGTATTTAGCCAGTGTCAAGTAATTGATAATTTATCAAGTTAATGATATTTCACGCAAATATGTGTCAAGTCGTAGTCGAAGTCATCAAGTCAAGTCATAGTCAAGTCATGGTCTAGTCAAAGTCATACTCCTAGTAATGTGGTGGCAACTTTACTTGAAGCTTCTATGGAGTTTTGGAAACAACACGAAAAGAAACGTTTCGCCATCATTATACCATTTTCCCACACTCACGCCTGTAATCCAGCACTTAACGAATAGAATGCCACCAATATTATGCACTAACACTGAAAATAACACAAGTTTTGGAAAATAATACAATGCGGTGACCCAATCTTTTTCGCTTTCCCGCCAAAAAACTCCCTTTCGCATTTATACATTAGTAGGAAACAACTAATCTCACATTTGACTTTGAATAACTTAGGATACAATACAATACAATAATACTTTATTGAAAACCAACTAATACTTAAAAATGCATCTTAAAAAACTTACAAAAAATGGTAGAACAAAGGGTGGCCTTACCACATTAAGCGATTTTTTCCAGGCTACCTTAGGATGGACAGGAATTAAAGGACCAAAATTGCGGTTGGTGTTGTTACAACATACAAAAAAAAAACAATGTGATAACATATATAAAAAAAAACAATCTATACTAAACTTATAATGCATACTAGTTTATTATTATTATTATTATAATTCTTTATTGCACTAAAAAAACAGTACAAACGGAGGACTTAATGCTAAAGCATTTTCTACCAGTCATCCACTCGTAGTTTGAGAAAGAGGGATGTAGGCGTGCATCAAAATTTGTATGAGTAGTATTTGTAAAAGAAAAAAATAAAATAAAAATATATAAATAAAATAAAAATATATAAATAAAATAAAAATATATAAATAAAATAAAAATATTAAACAAAGTGATTATATACATAAAAAGAATAAATACATAAAATATCATACACATATAATAAATAAATAAATAAATAAATAGTGACAAATCGTTAAACCAGGTTAGGAAGGGTTATTATAATAGTGCTCCCGAACTAACTTTTTAAACACCTCTTTAGAAGTGACTTTTCTTATTTTAGGTGGTAGTTGATTCCAAAGACGTACTGCCGCAACCCCAAATGAGTTGTCGCGAAAAGAAGTGGTGTGCTTAGGCATAGCAAGACGTCGAGAGTCAGTAGACCTTAGATTGAGATTGTGGGTATCCTCTTGTAACTTAAAGAGGCTTTTTAAATATACGGGAGATTTAGGATCATTTAGAATAGAATAAAGTAAGCTAAGAATTCTAGCATTCCTTCTTTCCCGGATTTTAAGCCATTTCAACTTGGAACGATATTCAGAAACGTGATCGTACTTACGTAGCCCAAAAATAAAACGTATACAAGTGTTAAGTAAGCGATCAAGTTTGTTGAGATACTCTTCGGATACATCGAGGTAACAGATGTCACCATAGTCAATGATTGGCAAGAGGAGGGTGTTGACAAGGGATATTTTAGTGCACATGGGAAGGAATGTTTATGATATATGGTATTAGTACCATATATCATAAACTAGTTGCGCCCCGCAGTTTCACCCGCGGATGAAAAGTATTTCAATTATTTACTCCTCCCCCGGGAAAATTACACTTTTCCGGGATAAAATGTAGCCTATACGTTAATCTAGTGTATAAGAATTTCCTCCAAATCCATTCAGCCGTTTGAGCGGGAGTAACAAACATACACACATACAAACTTTCGCCTTTATAATATTAGTGTGATATTTTATTTCTAATACGAAAAATCTCATTTCAGCGCATGATGGTCGACGAAGCGGACTTAGATCCGGTCGGCGGCGCGGTACGAAGCGGCGGCGGCGTCGGCGGCGCGGGCGGGAAACGAGGAGCGGAAAGATCCCTAGCCGCTCCACCCAAACGGAAAGCCGGACCGTTACCCCAACACGTGGTGGCTAGACGGCCGTCCTCGCCCGCCGTTATCACCGTCCCGCCTATGTCGCCGATGTTGCCAGTACTGCCGGTGCTGCCGCTGTCGCCCGCGCCGCCATTGTCGCCCTTGTCGCCAATAACGCACGTGCCAGCTGCACCTTTGTCGCCGGTGTCGCCCCGCCGTCCCGCCTCTCCGCTCGCGCCTGTGCCTTCTGATCTGCCTTCAGGACGACCACCTGAGGTAAGAAATCGAATAATGTGAATCTGACTTGAATTTCAAATTATAATAGATGTATCTGTAGTTTCTGAAGTAAAACTTCTTTATGCATGCTTGACTTATTTTTTGACATTTTACCGATAAAAGATTAAAAAGTTAGTTCGTTAGAGAAAAAAGACTACTAACCAATTTCACACAGTATGTATCTGAGATATTTATTTAAAAAAAGAAGTATATGTATGTATAATCCCATATTCAGATTCAGTTTTTATTGTTTAAAAAATATAATATTCATATAAATATTAATTGAAAACCGTTAAAACCTGTCATTGCGTGCGTTGTCTTTGCCGTAAGCGCCACGTTAAATTTCAGACTTCCATCATAGAACTATAAGACTTGGTGATTCGTCACACCCTTACGTTGTTAGTGTACCCCAAGTCCGCACTAAGCGTTTTGCTGACTCATTTATAGTCCGAACGGCCAAGGAATGGAATACTCTCCCAAAAACAGTGACGGAAAACTTCAAGGTATAACCTAGGTCTTTTTAAGTCAAGAGTGAATGGGGGCATCTCATGGGCAAGCATGCTCCACCTTGGTCAACTTCGTCACTTACCATCAGGTGAGTTGTTGTCAAACACATGCCCATTTTATCATAAAAAAAAAAGACTGAATTGAAATTTAAGTCTACGAAACTAAGATCGATGTTTCTTTGAACAGATTTTGACCTACTTATTTGAATGTCCGCCTGATGTAATAGTGTTGCACGGTACAGGAGCCCCCGAGCGTGGAGTCGGGTGCGGCGAGTGCGAGCCCCGCGGCGCCGGCGGCCGCGCCGGCGGCCGCGCCGCCCGCCGCCGCGCCCGCCAACCTGCCGCCCGTCGTCAAACTGTTCCTCAACGGAGGTCAGTACACTAGGTCACTACACGTAAATGAATTGAAGGGGTGAGAATAAAAAGGGTTTAACTGAGTTTTTTCACAAAATGACTTATGGATTCAGCGTGAAATTATCTACAATAATACATTCTCAAAATACCGAAATGTGGCTCAAATCTCGAGATTTTGAGTCTAAAAACGGTTTATCTGTCACAGGAATACAGTTCGCTTAGCATAAAAACATTATTATATTTATATTATTATATCATATTTTTACAGTAATTGTATGAATTAGTACTAGTATTAGTATTTTAAAACATAATATATAATAGTGTAATAATAATATATAATATAATAATAATACATACATTTTCAAGCAACTAAAACTTACATAAACCTTTTCAATTACTTTATAAACACTCTACATTAAAATGAAGCCAAGAAGTTTAAAGTCAATTTTCTCGCAACTATCAATTTGTCAGTTAAACCCTTTTTATTCTCAACCCTTCAATTAACGATAAGTGAGAAGTCATAGTCAAAAGATCTCATTGCAAATAGGCTATTTTTTAGCACTTTTACTAGCAAAATTTATATTAGGTTTTTTTTATATTACGAAATGACATGACGAGCAAGCCGCTCGCCTGATGTTAAGCGACACGACTGCCCATATCAGTTGCAGTGACACTTGAAACACTAAATTATAGTTTCGCGTGACACTGCACTGCACACGTCATTCTGAGACAGCACAGTCTGGTAATAAGATTACAAAACTGTGAGATTAGGTCATAAAGTCTCATTTGCCCAGTAATTTCACTAGCTATTTAGCTAGGTACTTAAAATTTATTGTACTAAGCATTTAGAATTACAAAGTGCTTATTGTCAAATATTATATAGCAAGCCCATTACAATATAATGAGTTTGAATAATAAGTTCTCTTTCTCAATACTGGTGCAAGCAATCTGGAATGCAGAATAGAAAACTCGGATCCTAAGTAAAGAAACTACAACAAACTATGAACTGAATATATTAATATTAAATGAATTAAAACTTTACTACAACAATATAACAACTACTACCAAATATTACTAGCTACACTATCTACTACAAAAACATTTGGACTATACACTAATTGCGATGACCTATAGACAGTCCAGTCCGCTACCAGTAGGTAGCATACCCAAAATGCTGGCAGCATTGAAATGTCCCGTTGAATATAAAAACAAATTTATAGTGATTGATTTGACGAGCTAGTCGTTCACCTGATGTTCAGCGACACGGCTGCCCATAATAGAACAGTGTCACTCGGAACTCCAAAATATAAAGTTTCGCGTGACACTGCACTGCGCACATCATCCTGAGACATCAGCGCAGTCTAGTAATAAGATTACTTGACTGAGATCAAATAAAGTTTCAATTATCCAGTAATTTCACTAGCAATGTTGATTCGTTGCGCCAAATAAGTGCCAGCATTTTGGTTACGCATTGCATCGACCAGGCGGTCTGATAAACTTTGGAAAACGCGATGACCTCAGGGCCTCAACACCAAATGGCTCAAATATGTACTATTTAAAACGTAAAAGAAATTTGCGCTGTTTTAGCTGCTCAGCCGAATTACCCGGCACTAACTATGAATATTTGAATATTGAATACCCATTCCTTTGATATTCCTTTAGCCCGCTCTTACGAAGAAATGACTATATAATCTTCAATGGTTTATCCTGTAATGTTTCAGACGCGTATGCAACAATGGGTAGTAAAATGCCGCGGTCGCCTTCACCGCCGCCGGAACCCTCGCCGCCGCCGACGCCACTGCACGACACGCAAGAATTGCAAATCAACGCGATACTGCAGGGCATCGCCGCTGAAAACAACTCGCACGCGAGAGGGAAGAAACGGAAACGAAAGGTAACTTTGAACCGCTGTTATCTACTATATAAAAATAAGTCGGGTTTTTCTTCCTGACGCTATAACTCCAGAACGCACGAACCGATTTCCACGGTTTTGCATTCGTTGGAAAGGTCTCGGGCTCCGTGAGGTTTATAGCAAAGAAAATTCAGGAAAAATTCAGGACAAACCAACATTTTAAGTAGATGGCGCCGGTACGTGGTACATTGTTTTTCGTATATTATAAAATGTTTAATAAATAAACGTCCACCCGAGCGAAGCCGGGACGGGCCGCTAGTATTGTATACTAGTTGATCCGGCAAATTCGCCATGTAAATAAAAAATAGGGGATGATGGAGGAAGGTAGAAAATTTAGGGTTGTATTTATTCTTTAATGCCACAACTTTAAAAAAAATGAAGTTAAAAAAAAATTGTGGTGGGCCTTATCTCTTAGGTGGTTAAAAATGGATTACAACCTATTCTCAGACCTACTAAGTGTGAATATAAAATTTAATTGTTCAAAATCGGTTCCGCTGTTTCAGAGGAGTATGGCAACAAACACTGACACGAAATTTTTATACATATAGATATAATCAATAATAATTAACATAAGTTTCTAGAAGGTTTGTGATTCATAATATATAATGACCTTAAACTGTTATGTGACGAAATTTAATTTAATTTTGTATAATAATTTACTATAAATTTAAATAAGGACTTAACTAACGACTAACTTTAATATTTGAATTAAATGCATGTTCTACTCTAATGCACAACACCCTCACAGGGTTCATATAATGAAATATTTGGGATTAGGTACTATTTAGACTAATTAGAATAAGAAATGAAATGAAAGCATGGTAATAAATAAATAATTAAATGTTTCATGGTTCTGTCGTGGTTTATGAATTGTATCAAACAATACAATTCATAAGTCGCGAGAATGCAGTTAGCTTCGTACCTAAAGCATAGAGATAGAGTGCACTAAACACCTAGTGCACTCCATGCTTTAGGCACAAAGCTAACTAGTACATAGGACCGGTCTGATTGGGTCCCTAACAGGGGATCCTAGTAAAGGTCCAAAATCTATGTATGCGATCGTTGGGAGTTATTATTATTATTAATAAAAAGTTACCACAAAAGTGTGCTTGTGTATTATATTAATTTTATCCTATAGTACAAGAGAAGCCGCGAGCATCAGCTATAATAGATAAAAAAGACAAATAACCAAGCTCGTTCCAGTTACCTTTCGCTAATATAAATTATTTTTAATTACAGACACACAGCGAGGTGAAGCATCCAGTACAGCCGCCACTACTGCCGCCGCCGGAGTTCTCTCGCAAAGAGCTCCTAGACATAAAGAAGCACAACATGGAGGTTCGAACGCAGGTCTTCAAGGCGGTACGGCGTCCCGGGAGAGGTGAGATATTGATAATTATTTTACCAATTAGATAGATATTAATTTAATGCATTATATATTTAAAAGCCAATTCAGATTGTATCCATAAATCACTGACTGATTCATGATTTTCTAAATATATTTTTTTTATAAAAAATAAGTTAATGGTGTCGATTCTGTTTCGCATTCTCTAAAACTAAAGTAAACTTAAAGTATGGCGGTACTCTTCTGATAAAGGGGAAATGAAAAAGACGGAAATATGTTAATTTCGTTTAGCTTTAGAATATGCGACACAGAATCGACACTAATGCGTATTTGAGTAAACAATTTTGCAGATGAAGGCGGAATGCATTTCGCGCGGTTTTTATTAAAAAAAAATATTTGCGTCGCGCCCGTTTACTCTATCATATTTTATAGCCTCTGTGACTATGACATAGGATATACTAGGTCAAGTAGTCAAAGTACAACCTGTAACTTGTTTATACAATGTTTGTAATTAATCTCTGGTGTTTGGAACTTTTACTAAAAACATCCACATAACAATTTCAAATCGCTTTTAGTCCCGATAGGATGAAAGAGCTATTTTAGTCTCTATTCACGAAGTATTAACTAGCGCTTTTAGAAGATATGTGATAAAAATGCAGTTATTCATGACTATAAGTAGGGCAATAATGTATCTTTGATAAATATTCAACATTATCTTGTTGTTTCAGATTTCACCAAACTGTTTGAACAACTAAAGCAGTTGCAAGGTGGCGTGGACCATAAAAAGGAGGTGATACGTGACGTCATCAAGGAATCGTTGCGCTTCAAGCGTAAAGCGCTTGCTAAACTGCTGGAAGACTTTTTAGCGGGCCTCGAGAAAAATGGAAGCAGTGCCTCTGTTAGCATGAAGAGAATTAACAACACAATGTTATACAGTAATAGTAACAATCACAGCTAGTGCATGCGTGTGGCGTGGACAATTAACTTTGCAGACGCCCGCTGGGATTGAAGCTCAATTGTGAAGGACTAAGTGATACAATAGTCAAGTGTTTAGAAATATTTTAATGTGCCCAGTTGTTGGTGGTTGTGCCAGTGCGTATATTAAAGCAGGTGTGAGCAGTGGACGTTGATTACTATGAAAACTGTTGCTTGTTATGTTATTAGAATAAAATGAATGTGTTATTAAGTGTGAAGTATTTATTAAAAATATAGAGTTTATTAAAAATGTGTTATAGAGTTATATAAGATTTTAGACAGGCATGGTCACAAAAACTCGTGATTGTTTACTAGAATGACGCTCAGCTCCATTCTGATTCACTGCTGGAAGTTGAGATATTATGAGAAAAATATCTTGACTTTAGCATTGAGAGCTTGCACAAGTTCTATCCCTAGAAATAAAATAATAAAAACAAATAACAATATTTTTAAGATGATATATTAATGAATTTTGATCATGACTGTCAAAAATCTTATGTTTCTGCAAATTGTGTACTTGCTATATTCTGCTTTGATTTACGCACGGCTGAGAAAAAATTAATAATGCAGGTTTAACAAGTGCAACCCATTGTATCTACATATTATTCTTACCAGAATTATTACCATTTATATTAATTTTTCTGACTGATGGACTGAATGACTTAACTCATATATAGGATGGATTCGATTCTTATTAGCAACACTATCAAATGATGTTAAATTATAGATGCTTTTTTCAAAATGAATGGGTTGAATCCCTGTCTAGGAGTATAGATTTTTCCATAATCTGAGATGCAGTTTTTATCAAAATCGGGCCCTAAACTCCTTTGAGCACTTTTCCGCCATTTCTCATAGTTTCGGATTTGGGCTAACACGCCTACTTGAAAAATTCCCCGGTATATCTCCATTTTATTTATATATCGATCTGTTACCAGCTAGGCGATCACGTAACTTGATTGCAACAAATAGAAACACAAATTTGTATAGATTTCACAGTTTCGATACGCAATTTTTGCGCATTTTTACTATGGAAATTTACTAATTGAATAAAATTATGAAGTTTTTCCTGTAGCATTGCAGTCTAAAGTTCCGTAATCATCAGGTGGGCGTAGATTGACCTATGTGTGTGGGAAAACAAAGCATGTAGTAAACTAATAACGGTGTCGTAAAACCTATACTGATTCAAAAGTCGTTATCCAATTAACTTCATGAAAATGTACTTAGATTTAAAAAACGGCTTTACGCTCTTTACACCGCAGTTAGAAGTTGCTTTATTTTTTTAATGCTAGTCGTGATTTACTGTTATAAAGAAAAATTATAAAGAAAATGTTATAATTATAGACCTAATTTTCTTTGTCGCCACCACAACCGGTTTTCGGTTTTCCGCCTGTCTACCCTATGTTGCATACGTATTACGCCGGGGACATTAGTTTTATTATCTTATCTCCCGTAGAATGGGTGTCTTTTGAATTCTACGTTAGAGTGAATGAATCTTCCGCTCATTATTGAATGCGCATTTTTAGTTGTTAAGTAGCACCCGCTATGGAAGTCCTTTCACGCGCGGCCCTTGAAACACTTGAATTGTTTATATTACTCCTTCTAATAAAATATTTCAATACTAAGAATTCGAGTTTTGTCTGAGTCTTTCCTTTTTTTAGGAGTTTCCAAATTTAGCATTTATTAAAAATAGTGATTGATTTGAGATGTCTGCGTAAGTAAGCAAACGTGCTTTAATTAATAATCTACCAACAATTAATAAAATCCAGAGTAATTCCGTGCTTTAAGTAATAATATAGTTTATCAACAAATTATAAAATCCAGAGAACCTTATCAATTCGCTTAAATAAAATTGCTGTTAGTAGGTAGATGAGAGAAAAACATAAATTAGGCGACGTCCTTAGTATAAAAACCTGCAAACATTTTCGGCTAATGAAAACCACTGACCAACTTTAAAGGTGTTGATCAAAAAGTCTACTTTGGCTGTCATTTTGCCATTCACTCGGTGAGCTTATAGCAAATTATAGCAATACTTTAATATTACGTTCGTGGAGTGTTGCAAAATGACATATGAAGTAGAATTTATCTATGATATTGTAAATTATTGTACATATTATTTTATAATTAATTAATACCATTGAAGTTATGTGTAGGATGCATTTATGCATCGGAATAAACGACAGTTAGTGTGGCCGGACTAATTGAGCTTATTTCTATGACGTAAGAAGAGGTCTTTACAATTTGAAATTTGTATTGAATAACTCCCACGAGGTATAAATTGTAGGGGTTTTATGTAGAGGCGCTCCGAACCGTTTCCTTTACCATTCATAAAATAAGCGTGTTACGTAAATGTCTCAAAAGCCGCATAGTTATTTTACAAGAGTGATGCGCACCGTGCGTATGTATTCCATTCCGCGCCTCCACATGAACCGTTACTATTTGTATTATGTGGCACTGTAATGTACCGCGTTATAGGGGTGGCATTATTTCGAGTTATTTTCTTATTTTGTTTGTAAACTGGTTATCATTTGGCACAAGAAATGTAGAAGCCCCTGTGCCTCTTAGAATTTAATATTAAATGTTAAATTCTACCGTCCGGCCATACTAATGAGTGTTCGGTCAATTGTAAAGTGTATTATATCATTTTCTAAATAAATTAATGTCCTTATTGGATTTTAATTACTGTGTTTTATTGTCATAGTCACACTTAAAATCGCAGAAAATCAATTTTATCCAATAATTTTCAGCACTGCGTAATGTACCTAACCAAGCTATACAGTGAATTTCATTCTATGGCAGTGGTGGTGCACTCGGGGAAGGAAATCGCATCGTAGAGTTCGCAGAATGCTTACAATGTAGGCACGCCTACGGAATCTATGGATTGATTCAGCGGAGTCTGTCCCTAGATTTCCGAGAATTTAATTATGATGCCATGCGCCGCCTATGCAATTGGAATCGCAAAAAGCTTCTGAATATGGAATAAAAAATAGCCATCGAGCTTGTCGATTCGTAATCATTTGCATCATTTTATTATATTTGTAGGTACATACCACACCCACCAATAGACGCAAATATTGTAGTCGATTGTAGTTTCAAACACAGGTATAAGCATAATATCTTGTTTCAAACTTGTTTTTATTCAGTTATTTTGCGTCAGGGTGGCGTGGGATGAAATAATATCTCTTATTCTTATTCTGAATGGGGGAGATTAAGGCCTGCTTTAACGTCCCACGTTGAGTATATTGTGTATTCCCTTCCAGCTCAGTTACGCTAGCCACAGATATTATAATAATATACTAGTACACTGGCCAATCTTAATATCGGAGTACTGCAGCCTTGGGTCACTGACATAAATGTTCCAATGGTGGTGATAATGACAAAGCAGTAATACTTTTATAATAACTAAGCCAAACGAATTTTGGCAGTCACGCCTTTAACCTCGGCGTTTCCACAAGGCCTAACATTACGCCGTTTTGTAATTAAACTTGGTTGAAGAAGGATTTTGTGCAGATCGCCTTGGGAAATAGAAGGCGGGAATGGCTGCAACAACATAGATAATGTGGACGCAAAATTAGATGCGCCGGTCCTGTCTTCCCCTTCCACAATCTATTCCGAATACAGGCTTGAGCGTGGGACAAAATTGTGTGGAGTAAGACACAGTAAACAATGTTTTTAACAAAATGCGTACCATGTTCATTTTACATTTTTCTCACTGGTTTGTCACACCAATGATCAGAAAAATCTTAAGGCCCGTATTTCAAAACCACGCTGTCATTTATCAGTTCACAAGTCGATATCATACCTTCGAGCTTATTCTGATATATAGGTACGGACCTATTGAGTAGGCTGCATGCTGGGTATATCAACTCAATTTTTTTTTAGTTTGTGATATTAAGATAAATTTGCAAGAATGGATAGGTTGTTTTGAATAAGTAGGTCGTACAACTTTTCTAATACAAGAGTTGGATTAAGGTTCCACCCCTTTGCCAAAAATATTCTGCCAAGCACGAACTACCTACTTAACTGTGTTTCGGTTTGAAGGTTACTCCGCCTTTTAAGGGTAGTCAACGCTTAACATCAGGCGAACAAACCGCTCGACATGTCTTTTATTTACACAAAATGTGTAGTTTTACGATATTCGTTGAAAGAAAAAGCAAAGCTTGTTTTAACTATACCTATTCTAAAATATAATAAGCTGTGAAGTTTCTAATTCCGTTTGAATTAATCAGCACTATGGAAGGTACTTAGGTATTCGCGAATGTATACCCAATTACATAGGTTGTTTTCGTTACGTTCGGTTTACGTCAAACGATAGGAACCTAATTAAATTACATGTAAATGTAATGTAGGTAGTTTGTATTCGCGCCCCATGGATTTCCCTGTGCCGTCCCTGTTTATGTACACGGTAGCACAACATAGACAGTTTGAAGTTTGAACCTTGCTAATCTGAATCTTATAGGTAAGTATATAGGTGCTTGGGTCAGAATTACAGGCAATTTTATATTAATTAATGTACCTACTTGACTGACCTTTTATGATTATAACTTTTTTTTACTAGGTTAATTTTTATTAGAGTTAAGAGTTTGATTGAACACATTTTATTTTAAGCTCCTTAAATATCAATTTTAGCATTCATTATGAAAGCATATGGCACAAGTTATGGCTAAAACAGCGCGGCTCGGATGGAGAATGATAGCATGACGGTACTTCTCAAGCACACAATTATGAGAATAAAGATAGAAGTAAAGTTAGAATAATGACAACTATCATTGGGGTAAAATATCTACCTATATTCATCAACCATGGTACCTACCTACCTACATACATATGGATAAATTAAATTCACTGTTAAAAAAATAGATTCCTGGAAAAATGTAAACTATAAGCTTAGATACTTTATACTTTTTTAGTCAACGTAAAATAGGTAACCTAAAATATTTTAATTTTTATAAAAGTAATAAATAAAGTCGTAAGTATGGCTACCATATATAAATTTCCTGTGCCATCCTTGTTTACCTACACGCCTAGCCCAGTAGTGGGCTGGAGCATTTGGACTGCATAGCTCATCGCAACTAGTATATAGCTCAATATTTTTTTGTAGAAGGTAGTGTAGCTATTAATATTTATTATAGTATTGTAGTGGTTATTTATTTCATAGATAAAAGGTAGATTGACCGTTTTAAATAAATCAGTAGGTATATAGGTACAAACATCAAATTGGGTTACCCGTGCGACCGTTAACGTGGGTAAGTACAAAAATAGTAAACACAATAATTTAATTTCCATCTAAAGTACGAAAGGGTTCCATCCCATCCTATGGTCATTGTTATTTATAGCGCTGAGTGATTTATATACGTTTTGTATCCATTCTCCTATCTAAATTACGTGCTTTATCGCTATTTGTCCGAATAATGCGATTTTTACTGCGGACGATGATACAACAACCGTTTTGATCACGAGAGAGTATTGGAGCCAATTTCGGTAAATTTCCAAATAGTGCAAAATAGAGACAAACACGTTAGGAATTGTATTTTTTTAAATTTTCCTATTCATACCTAGATGTTAGTAAGTTGGCATTGACGTTTTCGAATTTCATAATTTAAATTAGTTTATTGGTATATTTTTATATTGTTTAGTTAAAACACTAAACTAAATCATATCTATGTATATGTAGTGTTTTTGTATTTGTATATTTTTGTATTTGTTTCTGATCAGTTTCAGTGTAAAATTAATCATAAAATGAGTCATTTTCACCGGCCAAATACTTTAAATTACCGCAGAAGCCACTAACTAAAATTCAATTAAATTCAATTATATTTTCTGTATTCAGTAGAAGAAAGAGTTATTTCAAAGTCAATGAATCTTTCTCCGAACCAAAAACTGTATGCTTACTTAGGTACATGATTTATTAAACAAAGGTTTGTTCGGAGAAAGATTCGTAGCGTTATTCTTAAGTAGGTACATATTAGCTATTGAAGTACCTATAATGAAACACCGACTATCGCAAATGACCATAGGTATTGCTGAGAGATGGTACACGACAAAATGCTAGTAAGCTGATGATAGTGGTATTATAATTTTATACCTTCATTCTAATATAATGTAAACACTATAGCTTATACACTTAAGAATAACATTGCAATGGTGACGATTCTGTGTCGCGTTCTCTTCAAAACTAAAGTAAACTTAAAGTATAGTAGTATATATAGTATAGCATAGTAGTAGGCGGTATATAGTATAGTATAATAGTAGGCGGTACTCTTCTGATAAAAGGGAAATGAAAAAGACGGAAATATGTTAATTTAGTTTAGCTTTAAAGTATGCGACACAGAATCGATACCAATTACTCGATAAAGAATTTTGTAATATGTGTAGGGTTAGGATTTATACGAGATGATATATAATCTCTTTCTAACCAGCCTAAGAAAAAACAAGCACTAGACTAATTTCGCACGTGTTCTTCTGTGACACCCAAATGTACCTATTGCAGTAGGTATGTCATAGAGGGATAAATGCATACTTGCTCTTAAACTTTAGAACAGACGAGCATATATATTTAATCATATAAAATACTATAAGTTACCTATAATATCTACATACCTATATCTATAATTGCCTACGTTCTGTTTTGCTATTCAGTATCTTTGAGGATTATTTTATTAGTGCTATACCTACCTACCATCTTTAAATAGTTATAATAAGAAATTATAATAACAATAATTATTGAACTCATTTTTCACATAAGTAATATCAACTAATTTTAAGGTAAGTGTATGACTATCAAACATTTCATGCAATTTACTTCGTGCAAATCGGGGTTCATTGAACCATGCATGCATTTGCAGATCGATACCGCTTCATCAGTATAGTCTGTTTAACAAATTAATTGATTCCTAGCTTATCTATTCGATATCTCGTAATGTGACCTAAGGGTACCTACATATTTAAATCATTGAAACGCTTTGTATTGAGTGATTGACTGACTAACTGACAGATAAAGTACAGCCCAACAACGCTAGAGACTTGACATAGAGGGGTGTCTTGGTTTTTGAAAATTCAACCAGTAAAATGAGGTGTTAAGGATTGTCTGTAGAAACCCGAATAAAACCGTCGGCTGCCTCTAGTCTATATACATAAATAAAAATGAAATGCTGTTCGTTGGTAAGTAGCTGATTCGGTGCAGCCGTTCACAAGTGCACTTAAAACGGGTGGTTTGAATATTTTTGTTTTAAATGTTGGTATAATAGTACTAAAAGTCGTAAGTTGCTATGGAAAAAAGAAATTGGACAAGGGGTTTGGCGAGGATGAAGGTCGATTCCGCTACAACGCGAATGAAGTCATGCGGGTACTATAGCTAGCCTATATACAAATAAAATGAAATGCTGTTTGTAGTAGGCTCATTACTTGAGAAAGGCTGGAACAGTTTTGCTATTTTTTATGGTAAAATTTTCATAACAAGTCCCAATCATGTTTTTACAGAAAGATAATATTGATCAACTTTGTTCTGTGGGATGTATAAGGGAAATGAGTTGACAAATGGTCTGTGTGTTTAAGTATTTTTAAGATCGCTTCACCACATTGTGTTATTTTCCAAAACTGGTGTTATTTTCAGTGTCAGTGCATAACATTGGTAGTGTTTTATTCGTTAAGTGCAGGATTACAGGCGTGAGTGTGAGAAAGTGGAATAAAGTGAAACGTTTTTTTTCGTGTTGTTTTTAAAAGTCCATAGAAGCTTCTGGTAAAATTGCCACCACTTTACTAGGAGTATGAAATATCATTAACTTGAGAAATTATCAATTACTTGACACTGGCTAAATGCACAAAAGGGTGGAGCCAAAACATCAAAAGAAAGGAGAAAAATAGTACAGATATAGGTTGGTAGAACCTATTGCTTTTTTAAGTTACACAATTAGGTATCTATCTACTTATAACTGCCAAATTCCTCTTTCGTTCCGGTCTTCATTCAAAACGGTCGTGTCTGTGTTCTCCGTGTTACCAGAAAGAACTGGTGAGTGTCATAAAGACGTTAATTGCACTCGCTCAACACACATCTCTAATACACAAAGGAGACAGTTAGCTCACTAAAACCCCCGGAAAAAAAAGGACGGACGTATTTAAGTCAGCTGTTGCTATTACCGTAAGCTGACACGATTTGAGTAAACGCATAAGCCACGCCCACAGCGGTGCATCACTAAGCACACGCAAAGTACTGATTTTTAGGCCTACGCGTGATAAATTTAGGCCTACATTGTAAAATGATGCATTCTCCGCCCCAAATTCGACTATTAGATGAGAGGTCAACGATAAAAAATGCATCCTCGGAACCAAATATTCCGACTCAGGTGAGTGCTGGCGTTGCTGAAGCTGGGAATTTATCTAATTCAACCACGAGACAGCAGAACAAACGCCGCCGTATTTCAGACGACAGCATAAGCAGTGAGATTGGAGATCTTAAAAATCTGGTCACTAGTTTTATGGAGAATCAAAATTCCCGATTAAACGTCATGGAACAGCTTATTCTTGAGATAAGAGCCCAAAACTCATCTATTCCTAAAATAGAAACGTCAGTGGCCAACATATCTGTGCAGATTAAAGCTATAGATCATAACATATCTGGCCTAGAACAACAACAGCAAATCATGGCTGCCCAAATAACAGATCTACAGAGTCAAATAGAGTATGTTGATCTTAATGCTATCAAAACCTGCGTGGAAATCCGCAATGTACCAAAAATCAAGACTGAAACACAGGATTCACTCCTGTCCATGTTGCTCAGCGTGTCTAAGCTCATCGGGTTTCAAATCACCCAAGCTGAGGTTCGTGATACTTTCCGTGCGCCGTCCAGACCAGATAAAAAGGAGTCCACAGTAATTTATGAATTCCAGAATACACGTACAAAAATGGAATTCCTGAAAGCGGCTAGACAGTACAACAAAACCCACTCCAATGACCTCCTCAATTCATCTCATCTTGGACTATGTGGGGTGGCAATAGTGCCTATCTATATTTCCGAACGTCTCACAGGAAAGACTCGTAAACTACACTTCATGGCTCGAGAATTCAGCAAGTCAGAGTCTTATGCCTACTGCTGGGTCTCACGCGGCAAGGTGTATTTGCGAAAAAACGATGGCGCCTCCTATATTCATGTGAAAAATGAAGCTCAGCTGCAAGAACTTAAACTCAAACAAAACAATGTATGACTAGTTCAAACACCATTAATAATGCTTCTGTCTGTAACTTTTAATATTATCTGTGCTAGAACTTATTCTAACTTAACTTCTAGTGCTGCTAGAACTCTTTGTTTACATTGCAATCATTGTTTAACTAACTTTTTACTACACTATGATATGTTTTACGTACTTACAAGGGTAACAACATATTATTGTCATTGTATTGTAATCCTGTGCACTGCATCCAAAACAGTAAATACACTGTTCGTTTCTCACAAAATAACACTGCACTACAATAAACACCTACACTATAAACTTTTCCCACTCCTTACTACACATTGTACACACTCATGCCTGTCAAATAAGCTTGCGACCATGGAATGCTACTCCGATCTAATTAAATTAATAAAAATTGTGGCTATCTGCAACTTGATTTCACTTAAGGATCGTTCCCAATGCCTATTATCTTTTGTAATATGCTGTGCCACCCGCGACATAACTCCACAATGTTTTATGTACTATTTTAGAATACATTGTATCCCACGGTTACAAAAACAAACAAAACGTATAGGCTTTAAACTAAGAATCAAATTAACTAATAGTATTGACGAGCTATCCGGAGCCCGTCCTTCGCAGTACTGCCGTTGTTATCTGGATATATCTTATGGTCTTCTTGGTTTTGCATCTATATCTACCTATGGTGCAGTTATGAAACGAACTTGGCGCCTTCTGTCAATAAGCGAAATTTTCATACTAATAACCAGATACTTGTTGTATCAGGCTGTAAATACAAGTAGCCTTAAAATAAATTTTGTGCCTACTCTTAACCAGCTTCACTATGCTACAGTCAAAGTATTAAAATCTGAGAATTCATATAAATACCAGAATTACCTTATTTCGTATATTATGTATTTGTGTTTATGTGCATTTGTTGAGTTATTCAATAAAAATATAATAATTCAAATCTTTCTAGTGAGTCCTTCATTAGCTGAAATAGTAGTGGATATTGTTATCTTTAAAAAAATCCTTTCTGATTGCAATTTGTATGTTTTACAAATTGCACCACCAACCTTAATCTTTAATAATGGGTAGTGTAGATCTCTTAGATAATATTGACAATACCACTCTAATTGAAAGCTTCCGTTCTGACTCACCCAAAGACTGCAAATCTAAACTAGGTAATATACATAATCAACTGACTGTAATTTGTCAAAATATACGAAGTATCCGGAAAAACCTTGACTATTTTACTATTTTTATTAAAAGACTACAATTCTCCCCTGACGTCATAGTGCTAACCGAATGCTGGCTAGATGATACTTTTTGCCCAATCAGTATTCCTGACTATTCATGTCATTACTCAAAGACATATTTAAACCAAAATGATGGAATAGTCATCTACACCAAAAGTGATATCACGGTAGACTTCCAGGAGCCATACTGCTGTGATGCAAACTGCCTGCTGGTTAGAGTGGGAGGCTCCTTAACCATTGTTGCAATTTATCGATCTCCATCCATCAGAGATATCCAGACATTTTTAAATTCACTAGAGAATATTATAAACAGCATTCATGGGCCAGCCATCCTAACGGGCGACATCAATATTGATATTAAAAATGGTACCACCGATCTAAGAGCGGCTGAGTATTTAGACCTTACTTCGCACTACGGTTTCATTCCCGGTCACACACTACCAACTCGCGGCCCTAATTGCTTGGACCATGCCCTGATTAAAAGTAAAGTCCCGGCACGAGTAGTGGTTTGTGACTCGGACATAACAGACCATGATACGATTCTAATTGGTCTAGACAGATGTCAAACAAATCCACGTAAGTCAAAATATATTAAAAAAACCGATTTTTTGTCTCTTGTTACTGACCTAGAACACATAGACTGGGCTCGACTATACGCTGAAACTGATGTCTCTTTAGCCACTCAAATATTTATTGAAGATTTCATGAATTGTCTGAATATCAATACTCATAATGTTAAACTTCGTAGTGCCGAATTTCTCTGCAAGCCGTGGATGACGCAGAGCTTGTTAAAATGTATCCGGAAGCGAGAAGCCTTACACTCTGAATCCAAAAATAGCCCGGGTGATAGATTGCTTCAAGCTAAATACTTAAGCTACCGTAACAACTGCGACAGTCTCCTGAAATCTCTGAAAAATCAATATGAGAAAAAATCCATTCACGACGCCAGTGGAAATAGCAAAAACCTATGGAAAATAGTTAAAAATGTTTGTAGTATTAGTTCTTCTAAACGAGATCCTTCTGACTTGCTGAAATCAAAACACACAGCCCTAGACTCTGCTAACCATGCTAACAACTACTTTTCTTCTATAGGTAAAGAACTAGCTGATAACATTCTAACTCGACTAAATACTACTGAAGACCACCTGAGCAACAATATTCATAGTAGCAGTGCCCCTTTACATTCTTTCTTCCTAGCACCAACGGATGCTTACGAAGTAAGTAAGATCCTTTCTCGACTCAAATCATCTTCCGCTCCCGGTTGGGATGGTATAAGAAACGATATATTAAAACTTGCTAGCTACGTACTTGCTGCTCCGATTGCACACATTTGTAATTTAAGCATGATCTCGGGTACTGTCCCTGACTGTCTCAAATTAGCGGACGTTAGTCCCATTCACAAAGCTGGGGACCCGACTTCAGTCACAAACTACAGGCCGATCTCCCTTCTTCCTACCATTTCTAAGGTGTTGGAAAGGGTCATTAACAAAAGACTAATGAGTTTTCTGGAGAATAATTCTCTATTGTCTCCTAACCAATTCGGTTTTCGTTCTTGTAAATCAACTGAGGATGGAGTAGTTACCTTAGTCGATACTGTCATCAAAAACATTGATGCTGGCCAAAAATGTATTGGTGTTTTTCTGGACTTGGCCAAAGCATTTGATACGGTGTCACGCCCAATTCTACTGAAAAAGCTAGAACTGCTTGGCGTACGTGGTTTACCACTAGAATGGTTCCGTTCTTACTTGAGCCAAAGGAGGCAGAGAGTTCGCATTGGAGATATGTTTAGTGACTACGCAAGTGTTGAATTTGGCGTACCACAAGGCAGCGTTTTAGGTCCTACCCTATTTTTGATCTATATCAACGACCTATGTAATCTTAATGTGAGTCAATCAAAAATTGTAGCATTTGCTGATGATACCGCATTGATTTTCTATGGGAATAGCTGGAATGAGGTCACTGATGTAGCTCAAAGGGGACTTGCAACCGTTGCTAGTTGGCTACAGAACAACCTTCTTACCTTGAACACTGACAAAACAAAGTTTATAGCTTTTAGGATTTCAGAACGCACTAAACCTGGCATGCCCATTCAACTCCGCCTGCATTATTGTGACTCTTCTTCCTCCAAGGGGTCTGTCTGTACCTGCCCGGAGATTGCAGAGGTCACTAATGTCAAATATCTGGGAGTTATAATAGACCAACACCTTACATGGACCTATCAAATCGACGCTCTTTACGGCCGCCTAAGGAAGATGCTCCACATTTTTAAAAGACTTGGAGCGGTTTCCGATACCAAAACCGTACGGGTTGTTTATTTAGCTCTTTGCCAATCCATTCTTACATATGGCATTGTGTGTTGGGGAGCTGCTGCCAAGACCCTGTTACTGAAACTCGAACGAGCACAGCGAGCAGTACTAAAGGTAGCATATCGAAAGCCGTACAGATATTCTACTGATAAGCTATACTCAGATAGTAATCACCTGAGTGTGCGACAACTTTATATAATGGCCACTACCTTAAGGTTCCATAAAACGGCGCATACCTCCATCACTGAACCACTGAAGTCATCTCGTCGAAATAAATGGAAGGCTCCTCTGGTTAAGTCCGTATTTGCTCAACGGTCTTTCGCATTTAAGGGTGCATTCATGTATGAGAACCTTGACAGGTCATTGCACATCATCAATGATTCTCGAAGTGCCTGCAAACGAAAAATCTGCTCTTTTCTCAGAACCCTGGGGTATCAGGCAACCGAGAATCTCATAAACGTAAAAAAATGACCATGCGGGCCTGGTTCACCTGCTGTCTACATTGGACTGTAATTGCTTACCGAATAAGGTAGTTCTTGCACCAGCCTTTTTACTTCTAAGCGCAATGGTGACCCAGGCCCATAAAACCCTGAAATTCTACTTGGCAAATGCAGTCTAATAGGTGCCATTGCTCGTGCCATAGAGCTTTGATTGGAGTAACATTTCTCGTTGCAAGCTGGACTTTCGTGATTACATCAGATCAGAACTCCCCGGTAATAATCTCAATCCGTAACCAAATTTTCATCCAAATCGGTTCATCTGTATTGACGAGTAAGCTTCACATTCAAACATTTCAACAATTGGTAATGTTTCACTTCTACATATGTATTAGTAATGTAGTGGGAATATACACACATTCACTCATTTACACTAACACAGCCTCACGTCACAGACACATTTACACACACCTCCATATCTGCAACACTCAGTTTTAATACAATAACCTTCCACAGATTTATGAAAGGAACGTAAGAGGCTAGATCCTGCGACACAGGTACGCCTAGTGTGGGATCTAGGGCTCCGTAAAATGTAATATTATACTTAAGTTATACAATGTACTTAATACATTATTCATAAATATGTATCTTGTATGTGTGCTTGTAAATAAATAAAATACGATGCCTATAACGTTGACCTTGGTAACTTGATCAATCAAAAGGTTGATAGGTTATATAATTACATCACACATCTTCCCACCCATTCTCACTTCCAACTGTACTTCCTTAAAGGAACCATCAACACTTAACTGTACTGTACCTTGTATAAGTATATGTTGGTATGTAGCGAATCCCGGGATGTCTTATTAAAATTATGGGTGTCGAAGCGAGCAGTAAGTGCCTTAGGTGATGTTCTGAAGGACCCTCTCTCACCCCCTTTATCATATTTATGGGAAAGTGTCCTGAAAATTTCTCCTGTTATTTATACGTATGAGATTTTTGGAGATGCTCGTAAGAATCTACATAGAGATGTTTTTTAAACTTTTTTGATGAAATATTTATTTACGTACCTATATAAGAAGAAATTTTGATAAAAGCGTTTCCCCCACGCAATACAATAGCAAAGTTACTTTCGGTCTTCGCAAGTTACAAAAATCTACATAGACTACTAGGGAAGGGAATGTGACATTCCTAAAAACACGCAATCTAAGTGGTATATCTACATTATTAATTATTAGTGTTGTTGTTATCATACATCGAATCCAAAGCTAAAATAGCTTCAAAAAAACTCGGCATTTTGTCCAAGGTAAGGCGGTACTTCACATCTGGACAGCTTCTTAATCTCTATCAAGCACAGGTCCGATCATGTATGGAGTACTGCTGCCACCTGTGGGACGGTTCTGCCAAGTAGGTACCAGCTTGAGGCTCTGGACTCGATTGAACGGCTTGCCAAAAGGCTCATTGACGATGACACTTTGGTTGGTGAAAGGCTCCAGAGCCTAGCGCACCGACGTAAGGTGGCAAGTCTGTCGGACATTTCATGCTTTGCGAGTGACGTGAAGACTGCCAAATCTGCCACTGCGATAGTGCTTGTTGTGCAACTTTCCACTTGGACGGTACCGTCATTACCAAGATCCGAGCTCAGATTCTTACCTACTTCTCATTGAGTTCTATTTGTGTTGTTCTTTTGCCCTTGGGAAAAATAACGCACCTTCGAATCACGGAGGTGCGCAAACAAATTAGGAAAGATACAAGAAGATAAACCGATTATGGAAATAGCATTAATTATCTTATAGCAATGGTAGCTCTAGTTTATTTACTAACAGACGATATAATTTAGTAGCGTGAAATTTTAATTGAAGTAGTGCGGGTATTTACCTCGAGGGGGATTAACAGCTCTCAGTATATTGCTTGGAAGCGCTTTTGCCTCGAGTGTTAATACACACCCACTTGAAATTTATATTTCATAGGAGTCACCTATGAAAATTTTACGACGCTTCTCAAATATCTATGTCAATAAAGAGTTTTGTGATGATTATTCTGAGATGCCGTTTAACTTAGGTGTAAATTTAATTTAATATGAATTCAAGATAAGAAATAATTTTCTACCTCCGTGAGTATGAATAAAATAATAGAATAGTCTTACCACCTATTTATTGATGCTATACCAGCAAACTCTTATTATCTTTACATAGGCAGTCATGTATTTTCAACGAAATATCGTTCATAGTTGTTTGTTTTGTATCATTCATAAAAATACCACTTTTGAACATTGTCAGCCTAAGGAAGGTCAAAGGGTGAAAAGCCTTTCAGTGTCTGACAAAGATTTTATCATATTACTATTTCTAAGAACTCAAATAACCTTCACGAGCCCAGTCTTATAAAATATTATAAGTCTAATTCAACTTTTATAATGACTTCTGCGGGGCTGCCACATTTTCGCGAATATCACGTGGATAGAGTAAAACATACGATGGAGATTTAGTCTAATTCAATGAAAATCACTGGTGTTCTTGGAAGTTCTAATATAATAACTGTTACTTATAAAAATAAAGATGTAGGTGCAAAAAATATCAAGTAGAGTAAAAATCAATCTATAAGAGGAGGCGCCTTCAGCCTAGAAATAGGTGGTTAAGTGGCTAGATATATATTGATACCGTATCTTTGATATATGACCTATGACTATTTGACCTATATTGTATAGGTCAAATAGTATTTGATTTAAAGTCATAGTGCCGTATTTATGTGCCATAGTCTCATATTAAATACGAGCTTCTGCCGGCAGCTTCGCCCGCGGTGTGGCCTATGGGAAAATAATTCAACCACACATTTCACCCTCTTCAGTGTGGAATTTCGAAAAATCCTTTCTTAGCGGATGCCTACGTCATAACATCTACCTGCATGCCAATTTTCAGCCCGATCCGTCCAGTGGTTTAGGCTGTGCGTTGATAGATCTCTATGTCAGTCAGTCAGACGCCTTCGGTAGATTGGACCAGAGAGGTGATCACTTTGATTCTTTGATTGCAATACAAAAGCAGAAATTGCATTCCTAATTTAATAATTTTAATTGTAATCATTACATCTGCGTATTGAAACCGTCAAATCCTTACAAATTTGTGTTTCTAATTATTGCAATCAAATTACAAGATCGCCTAGCTAATGATATATGATATATTAAAAACGTGATAAATTCATTTTAACAATTGATTTTCTAAATAAAACAAAACTAGACAATCCTTAATTATGACTTCAAAGACTATCACAAAAGTATCGGCCTATCCAGATACAGAAGTTAAATGTTTAAGTGGGTATCTTTTGTGACTATAGGTCCTTTGCATAGAACACGCTAACTCCATTCCTTTTTATCTCGGAACCCAGGCGGGATCGAGGAGACAAAGCTTTAGTTTAATTAGTCAGCCGTTCAAGCAACTTATATTTGAACACCTTGGGAGCGACCTCTGAATTTGCTTGGTTGCCTTTGAGAGAAGATAACGCTGTTGAGATTTGAAATTCCTTGAATCCAGCAGAGTCGAATCGAGGTTCAAAGTACTTATACTTATAGTGTTACAAATAAACATATTTTTATACTAAATGGGCATGGTTAGTTGAAAGTAGTACTTATGTTTCATATCAATAAGGTATTTCATTCGTTAGAATGAAGTGTCTATTTTAAGTGACTTTTCCAACATAGAAAATATCTAATTCTCATTACGGTTATACAACTATACAAAAAATATTTTAATAGGACAAATTCTAGATTCCTTTAAAAAAAGTAATAATGAATACAAAATGTTGTTTGCTTAGATCTGTAAGCTTGAAGGCTTAGATATATAGGACTGCCGCTTAAATATTTTCTCGTGAAAAGTTACACTGAGCCTAGGCAAGCGAGAAATAGCTTTTTCCCGCGTATAAAGGACCCATATTTTAGTCCAAGTAACACTTTCGTTACGTTTGGTGGGTACTTATCTCACCCACAATTTACGTTTCTTTATCTTTTCAACAACTATGTTTTTTATGGGTTCAAGTTTTAAGCAATAATGAAATGATTTAGATATTTTTTGTTAGGTACGACGTAATCTAATATGATGCAGTTTGCATATAATTGCTGCAATCAACGTATAAATAATATATAGCTTTGTATTTATGTAAGTACTTAAATATATATTACATAAAGTGTTACCTAAGTATTAGCGTTATAGTTTTACTTAACAGTTTCATAGAAATAAACGTACAAGTTCGTAGGTAGGTATCTTCACGTTCCCTGGCACTAAAGTTATGAAACCGACAATTACACTAATGTACACAATGGAAGGCCTAAGTACTAAATATTCATATCATATGTGTTTGGTATTGTATTTCCTAAATGTAGACATTGATCTTCACATCATCACATAAAAACATCTAATAATTATATTGTTGCTAGAGGTACGTTGCACTGTACCACACCACACAAACAAAGCGTTATTAATTTGTAAAATAAGAATATCTAGTAAAATTATATTTCCATTTTAAATTATGAACAATGTAGGTAACATCGATTAAATAGCTGTTAATTTTCCTGACATCTCTCAAACAAATATTTATCTAGAATTGAAGCGTGAAATTTTGCGGGACATTTCATGCCCTGGCTGATAAATTTGAGAGCGATCATATCTTTCAATTTTATTGACCGTTATATTTGACATTATCCTCGAATCGACCTCAGGACGAAACTCCAGTGAAGCCAGCAAAGCGCCAATGTATTATTATTTTCGTTAACAAATGTGTTTGGAATCGAAAGGGATTTAGCTTGAATATCTCAACTTTGTAGCGTAGCGCTACTTTTTCTAATATACGAGTAGTTCTTAACCTTAATCTTTATTATTATTCTGGATATGGACGCTAAAGATCTGCATTTGAGGTGTTTTATGCATTAACCCCTTCCAGCCTATTGTTTCCCTAGCCAACTCAACCCCTTAAAATAACGAAGCACAGCTTTGGATTACTGACAACAGCCATACGTTGTTGGCTCAATTATTATAGCCACAGAATATATAATAAAAGTTTAAAAGTTTAGGCCGCAGTGCACTGTGTTGATCGCTAATCGCCACTTGTAGCATTTAAACGCTTTCTTAAATCAAATCGCACTGTTTAGCCTCTGCCAAAATATTGGATAAAAATCGTTAAATCAATCAAACAGAAGAAGTTTTGTTTGCTGGCTTAATTAAGTATTATTATCATAATAATTTAGCTCTACGTAACAATCACTTGGATTATTCTATTAATCCTCCAACTTTGTCCTAGTGAGTTAGTTATATTAGCTAACTTGTATAAACGAATTTTTCCTGTTATTCTGTAGATTTCCAAGAAATAATTTGGGTTCTTGATCTAATAGCATCCCATTAAATTCTTCTGTATCTAGTATAACGAGTCTATGGTACACTCAATGCCAACCAGTACCACGACGACAAGGTCCACACGGGTTCATCCACGCGTGAACCCACGAACTAGACAGTAGTAAAATGAATGGAACAGCTTGCCAGCGTCCTTGTTTCCAACCTGGAAATTTTCAAGTCAAGAGTGAACAGTATCTCCTAAGCAAGCATGTCCCATCTTAGACCGCGTCACTGCTTAACATCAATCAAGGCAGTGGTAAAATACGTTGCATATAACCAATAAAAAAATAGCTTCTAAAAAAAGTTTTGCATCGTTGTTGTCGATGGGTTATCATCCTAAAGAACTGATATTATGCGTCCTGCGGCTATTTATATTGACGTAACATTATTTACCAGTTATGAGCTTTCGACCCGCATGATATTCGGTACCTTGATTTATCACAATGGGCTTATTATTCGAAGATGGTAGGTATCTGTCTAGATATTGTAAGTATTAGGAAACTACCGTGATAGAAGAAAAAGAATCAAATTACGGTTCTTCTTCATGTAAGATTAGATCCTTTTGTGCCTGAATCAATGAAATAGGTCGTGACTTGCTTCATTATATGCCTACGTTTTAATTAAGTTTTATCAATAAAAGTAATTATTGGACAGCAGTTATCAGATACTGCAATTACTAAAAGATTATTAGGGTGGGTAATCATTTGAATAAGTATACTAATTATTATAAATTATCATGCTAAACATGATTAAGTACTAGTAGCACCCCACGGTTTCATCTGCGGATAAAAGTAGCCTATGTGTTAATCCAGTATGTAAGCTATTGCAAATTTTGCCTCAATTAATTTACACAAACTTTCGCCTATAAGTGTGTTTTTGAGTGCATAGCACTTAAGTGTCATTCGGAACTCTACTCTAATGTCAAGTTTTTTGTTTCAGGTGACACTGCACTGCGCACGTCATCCAGGACATCTAATAATAGGATTACTGATACTGGGATCGGATCGTAGTCTCATTGACCAGTAATTTCACAAATCACATTGCCATTCAAACCGGAACACAGTAGTGTTTGGACACTATTGCTTGGCGGCATAATAACTGGCAAAGCGGTGGTACTTACCTGTACGAAGTTAGCAGAAAAGTCTTGCCACCTAGTAAAGGTTTATATAAATTGTACCTTATAATGTAGAAATACAATAAAGAAAATCTTACAAATGTAAACAAGCACTACCGAAGTGTAAATAGGTATGTGGAGCAAATAAATATCTATGTATAGAGCCGTATGTAAAGACAGTATTTTGTGTAGACCCAGTGCCTCAAGGACAGAATAATATGATTGTATTCTATCTCATAATTATATACTAACTATTATAAATTGTTATAGTTAATTAATATGAGATTATTGGTTGTCAGCTGATAAACAAACATCATCAATTATACTCTCTGCGTTACTATTATGATAATCGAATTTTCAATTAATCCTTCGATAATGCTATTGTGTATGTCGGTTTACCGTTCCAACGGCTTACCTCCCCCGTTTACAAATTATGATAATGTCTAACACTACAGCTCGGCTTGAGGCCACTATGCAAATAACAGTGTACATTATGTACTAAGTTAATAATGTACCGCTATGATGATAGCGTAGATATTTCTACGATATAATGAATCTATAAAATTTAATTCACTTGTGTGTCTCTCATTGAATCTGCCATCCAATTTTACAAATATTATAAAGATACTGTTTCGATCGACTAGCTTGTTATATATATATAGTTTAACTTTATGAATTTTCTATTATAAAAGTATTTTTGATGTATGGATTTTTGTTTTGTCTGTCATTATACTACTACTGTCAAAAGAATGAGACTGCATATACCTACATATATATTCATCATTTATTTATCATTAATTACTAAATGAAAAAAATAATGCCCAACAATCACAAACATAGATCCTGGACCTTAACTAGGATTCCCTGTATCTAGAGATCCACGAACTACGAGGACCATGGTCCTATAACTCCCAGATATAGAACAAGTATTTGAGCTTATATCGTCCCCAGGAGTCAATCCCAGGAGCAAGTATCGCTGAATGTAGGTATAACTTACTAAATTGTATTACACTAGAAGTGTATTATTTTTACTAGAAAATAACATCACCTTTTACACTTCTCTGAACCTTTTGAGTTCACAGCATCATTCGTGATTTAGTTACAACAATAGGATTGTGAAAGACTTACCTATCTGTGTGCTGTTTGGATAAAACAATGTGATGACATATTTTCTTTCTGCGAATAATAGGATGATCTTGATAATACCATTTATCAATCAATCAACCTTATACTTACTTAGTTTATGCGTCTTTTGAATAAATATACACATACAGACAACCTCCAGGTTATTTCGGAGGCGGCGGGTTCGATTCCCGCGGCAGGACAAGTATTTGTGTACAGAAAAAAGCGCCAATACTTGTTCTGAGTCTGGGTGTTGTGGGACCATGGTCCTCGAAGTTCCTGGGTCCCTAGGCACAGGAAATCATAGTTAGGTTCCAGGAACTATGTATGAGTGTTATTATTATTATTGGGCGTTATTATTATATATACCTAATACAATAAATAAGTATCAGATGTGTCGGTTTCTATAAACATAGCAGCTCATATAACGTATTCAGCTGTTGAGATTACGTAAAAACGCAGTGGGTGGGAGCCCTGATAGCAATAAGTCAGTACACCCATCAAGTTGTCAGTAAATTCTGTCGCGCGTGTAAACTGTACAACTGATGAAAAGCAACTATTCGAGACTGTTTTCTGTCCGCGACACGATAGCCTGTATTTCCGGAAGCCCAAACTCGCCTCCAATTTTATTTTCACGCCTGCAGCTCGCAGATACGATGAAACTTTCATCGGAGGCTTTCACTAGACGCGCGGGCGAAACATAAATTGTGGTCGGACGCAGTGCCGGCCGCTCGGGATCTTTATTTTCCAAAAACAATATGCACGTTTGCACGTTTACTTCGCGACAATCCTGTTACAGAAGTATATTTTTTAAATGTTACGATTTTCCTCTAATCCTCTTTTTGATGTAACAGAGTAGGTAAATAAAACGAATTTACTCTGTTATATCAAAAAGAGGTATTATATAAATTGATTTCGGAACACACTTTAGAAGAAAACACGTTCGGAATATTTCCAAATCGTCGTAAGTAGGTATACACGTCTCACGGCGCGCCTCGTCATTATTTTTCTCTCCCGCGAGCTCACCCACTGATTGTCGGCTAATTCTTCGCGCTCCGTTGAAGGCTGTACAACGCAATAAAATCTTGGCATTCAGACAGAGCAACCACGCGAAAGAACCCTGATAAAAATAAGATGACTCGCCTCCTGACACATTTTTATACTATGAAAACCATCGAGATATAAATAATGCTCTACGCTGAAAACAATTGCTCCTTGACTTGTGACATGAAGCGACATTGGTAAGTACCTGATATTGGACTTTTGGCGGGAAAGCGAAGAAAAGTGCGTCTCCGCATTGTATTATTTTCCTAAGCTTGTGTTATTTTCAGTGTTAGTGCATAAAATTGGTGGCATTCTATTCGTTAAGTGCTGGATTACAGGCGTAAGTGTGGGAAAATGATATAATGATGGTGAAACGTTTCTTGTCGTGTTGACTTGATACATATTTGCATGAAATATCATTAACTTGATAAATTATCAATTACTTGACACTGGCTAAATAATGTAATGTGGAGCCAAAACATAAAAAAAAATAGAATTAATGAATGATAATATAAATGAAATCAAATCAAAAATTTTAAGCAAATCTTTGCCTAAATTTGTTTAATTTTTTTTAGGCTGTCATGATTTATATTGTGTAATGGTGGGGTCGATATATACAACTGATTAAGTAGAACAACCTGTTTACAGTTATTGCGATTAGCTACGTAAGTCCGATCTCTTTGATGGTGATATTAATAATGATAAATATAGGTCGTGTTTCCTAGAGATAGGTTTATTTGTACCCGAGGAACATTATAAATTTACCACCTATGAACCGCACATTCTGGCTAAAATCTAAATGTATTTACATATTAAAACGCAACAAAAAATTATTCATAACTAGGCGAAAGGCGTGAAATGAGATTTGTGCGGGACAAGAACAAATAACGTAAAAAGGGAAATGTAAAAAATATCCGTAGCTATCTTTTTTACGGAAAATAGGAACAAATGAGACTAGGTTGTAATCTGTTTTAGAAACAAGAAGCCGGATTTGTTTTCATAGAATAAAATAATACAGTATGTACTTATGTATCCACATTACATGTAGTTTTACTTACACATTTCAAGACAAGGACTTCATGAAAAACAAAGTAAGCATGTAAGTCATTAAAAATAAGGTAAGCATGTAAAATGGTTTAAATTTTTGTGTGGCTTCAGTGAACTTTTATTTTCCCATATACTTACTGGCTTTTTGGCTTAATTCGAAAACAACTCTCAACCCATGCTGCTATTTTCAAAATAAGAACGTGAAATCTTCGTCAAAGAGGTGTGCTAGGAGCATGAAAAATCCACGCATTGAAAACTTGGAGCAAACTTAGGTGTTTAGTTTATCTTGTGAACGTTTATTTCTCAATTACAGTGGGAGTGTTGTAGTCAAGCGTGAGAGGTGTATTTTGGGTTATACCTGCCTCCGAAGCCTCTGACATATACTGTGCGAATCCCCGGAAAAATCCGCTGATCCGTTGACTTGTTACCTGCTTATCAGTTGTGTCTGACGCAGAAATACCCTTATATTCTTGGTGGCAAGTTTTTGGCATTATTCTTTTGTTAACAGCCATTTTGAAAAAGATAATAATAGCCAACTAACATTTATGATTTTTAGCAATATCGTTTTCTTAACGTAATAAACAGATTCATTTGTAAATGAAAAATTTGAAATACGAACGGTATTTGAACCCAAATCCGTCAGTCCTTAAAGCCTGGACATGCTTCAATCCCGCAATTAGATTACGCTACCAATCCCGTAAATTGGTTGTAAAAGGTGCAAAACTTGATCATGAAATCACTTATCACGGCTTAAGTGAAGCATGTCCTAATTTTAGAGACGGATGGATGCAAGTTTTTCATTTACAAGTTAATCTGGATAGCTAACTAAACCTAAATTTGCACAAATTTTTAGCACTCTTGTTCTAATCGATACGTATATAGCACGTACCTAGCTATCTTTTGAATGTGTTTATTCATCATCACACAAAACAGAATGGGATTTGTAAATTTCCATAGCATTATCATCAAAAGCAATTTTTATTAGGCGGCCAAAAAACTGTAAGGCTATGAGAAATTTGGGAGTTCAAAAATACCAACGCATCAATAAAGCAATCAAATCTGTAAAGCAATTTCTCTGAAAACTGTTTGATGGGATCTTTTTTCTACTTCTAGGACATTAACTCACTGGGTACTTATTAAGTACTCAGGACCTTAGCTTGTGTAGTGTCATTAAGATTTTGAAATAAATCACTGTCCAGTGCTCTTATTGTATTATGTAGGGCTACAAAGTGTACTGGTTAGTAAACAAAAAATTAGGTTATACGTCTATTTTATTTTTTGTGTTTTGGCTCCACACTTTTGTGTATTTAGCCAGTGTCAAGTAATTGATAATTTATCAAGTTAATGATATTTCACGTAAATAATGTGTCAGGTCACAGTCGAAGTCATCAAGTCAAGTCAGAGTCAAGTCATAGTCTAGTCAAGTCATACTCCTAGTAAAGTGGTGTCAACTTTACCAGAAGCTTCTATGGAGTTTTGGAAACAACACGAAAAAAAACGTTCCACCAACATTATACCACTTTCCCACACTCATGCTTGTAATCCAGCACTTAACGAATAAAATGCCACCAATTTTATGCACTAACACTGAAAATAACACAAGTTTTGGAAAATAATATAATGCGGTAACGTGATCTCTTTCGTTTTCCCGCCAAAACTCTTATACGTCAATGGTTATATTGTAACCATAGTATCTATGGTTACAATAAACAAAGGTGCGGAGGCAAAAGACATGACTTAGGGTGGATTCGACCAAACGAGAGTAAATTTTATTCTTAGAATAAATCGCCATTTGTTCGAGAGTATGTCAATTTCACATTTTACCATCTACAATTCTAAGAATAGCAAGTCTATTCGAGTATTATTACTATACTACCGTTTTTGGTGGAATAACAGAGCTATTCTGAGAATATTTTGATTCAAAATAGACAAAGGTTTTTTGGCGGGAAAACGAAAAAGATCGTGTCACCGCATTGTATTATTTTCCAAAACTTGTGTTATTTTCAGTGTTAGTGCATAAAATTGGTGGCATTTATTCTTTAAGTACTGGATTACAGGCATGAGTGTGGGAAAGTGGTATAGTGATGGTGAAACGTATCTTTTCGTGTTGTTTCCAAAACTCCATAGAAGCTTCTGGTAAAGTGGCCACCACTTTACTAGGAGTATGACTTGACTAGGCTATGACTTGACTTGATGACTTGGACTGTGACTTGACTTGACTTGACATACATATATATTACTTAACTCGAAAAATTATCAATTACTTGACACTGGCTAAATACACAAAAGTGTAGAGCCATACCAAAACAAAAAAAAAAAAAAATAGACAAAGATAAAAAAAGACGTCCGACCATGTATTTTGTCATTTATTTTCCTACACTATAATACGACAAAAGCGAGTTGATATGACATAAGCTTGAATACCGTGTCGTTGTAGAACAACAATTTTTAACTGGGTAATAGATTCGTTCATCATTTATTCCGCTATTCGCGTATAGTAATTCTAAGCGTAGCTAAACTTAATATTGCGTGAAAAAACGAAGAATGAATTACTCGAGTATAATATCGTGGAATAGATTTATTCTGGTATAGTTACTCGTGTATAAATCCAAGTTTGGTCGAATCCACCCTAAGTAGTAAACCTTAACGTCTTAACGCCTAAGGCCTTACTAATATTATAAACGCGATTATATACGTATGGATGTTTGTTACTCTTTCACGCAAAAACTACTGAATGGATTTGAATGAAACTTGGAATGCAGATAGCATATTGAAAATAGGTCCTTATAAGACTATATGTCTAAACAACTAAACCAATTCAAGCATCTTCAACTAATACGTACTAAATATTGTACTGCAAAGTCGCTAGCCAGAGCCTTCAAGCTGAAAGGAAAACGAAAACAATTTCAGAGCGATCCTTCCTCCCTGCGGATCATTACTACGATCTTCAACTCGAAAGAGGTTTTAATTTTTTTTTTCCTCTAGCTATCAGACTGACTGTACTCAGAGTAATTTGCAGAGAAACACGATTTCTTTCTCGGTTTGATGGAAATTAATAAACAACGGTACGCGGAGTTTGAGAAATGCAAAGAAGTTGTTGTGTAACAATCTGCGGTGAATTTTTTTGCCTTGCAACTATATATAGAACGGTTTGTAAATAAAATATTGCTGTTTTGTTAAAAATAAGTAGCTTATACCTAATTTACGTTCAGTATAAAACTTTACCGTGTGGTCTCTATAGATTGTATACACGTCGAACTATGTTGCAGTTTATAAGCCACCTAACACACCAACAATGTTTTAGTTTTGTAAATAATACAATATAGCAACCAGACAAGGAACGAACATTGATCACACTATGTTTGTCCTGAGTGGGTATCAAACCCACGACCTGGAGCTCAGAAGTCAGAGTTACTAACAACTGAGCAATCGGCCATAAAAATACATATAGGATTGCTTGCCATCGTTTTAAACAGCATAAATAAAAATGAAGTAAGTACTCAAGTATGCTTGTACAAGTATTCGACTGTGCAGCAGCATCAGCTACCTAGTGCTTGGATTGGCGAAGGGTGTACAGAGCCAGGAACTCGCAATGCAAACAAGCTCCGGAACGTTCAGACATTTATTTCATATTCACAAAAACATTAGTGGTATATGCGGCGACAAACACCACCGCGAGCTAACTTGACTCTAACGCCATCTAGTTACATCGGGATTAACTATTTTCACAATAACATTTTACATTTTAGACATACCGGACTAATATAGTCCTTCTCACAAGACTATTTTACAAATATAGAAGTTACATACATACATAAATGTTGGTTCAATTCATAAGCTTAATTCTCAAAGTGAATGCGTTCAAAAGATTAGAGTGAAAGTCAAAGTACATAAGTTACTGATAAGTACAATAATAACAAATGAAAAAAAAAGTTTTAAATAAAAGCTAAAATTAAAAGTTACATTACAGTTGTATCGGTGGTCACCGGCAGTGGAAATAGCTTCGAAGCTGGTCGTTGTATAAAGGAATCCTTATAACGCAACGTGACAACTCGTGTGAGATTATCTTTGCCAGGATGAACTTCAACTACTAGTCCATAAAGCCATTTCGCCGGAGGTAAATTGTCCTCTTTAACCAAAACAATGTCACCTACCTTCAGTTCAGGGGTTTTGGTCTTCTATTTGTATCGTTGGAAAAAGTGAGTTAAATATTCACGAGACCATCTCCTCCAGAAATGTTGTACCATCCTTTGGGTAAGTTGCCAACGGCGTAAACCACTGATTTGAACCTGTTCGTAATTATGATCAGGAGCCATCACCAAAGGTTCGTTTATCAAAAAATGCCCTGGCGTCAAAGGCACAGGATCATCTGGATCAGTACTAATCTGAGAAAGAGGACGTGAGTTTAGACACGCCTCAATTTGTGTTAAGACGGTTGATATCTCTTCATAAGTGAGAGTAGAATCTGCAATTACTCTCCTCAGGTGATGTTTGGTACTTTTAATTCCTGCTTCCCATAGTCTACCAAAGTTGGGAGCATGAGGAGGAATAAAGTGCCATTCGGTGCCATTGTTCGCTAACGAAGATGCAACATCATTGGGAAATGAAGAGCGCATACTAGATAATAAAGTCCTTAATTCCTTAGAGGCGCCAACAAAATTGGAGCCGTTGTCGCTCCAAAGCTGAATACAGCGACCTCTTCTAGCGACAAAACGCTTAAATGCCGAGAGAAACCCTTCAGATGTGAGGTCTGACACAGCTTCAATATGAACGGCTCGTGTTGCCATACATATAAAGAGACAAATATACCCTTTATAAGATTTTTGACCTCGTCCTCGTGACACCCTAATATTTATCGGACCAGCGTAATCGACACCCGAGTGCATAAATGGCTTATTCGGTGTCACTCGACAAGAGGGCAACTGACCCATCAACTGGGTTTTTGTCTTAGCTGCATTTCGAAGGCAGGGTATGCAGTCATGAATGTGAGCCCTGACTACATTTTTCAATTTGGTGATCCAATACTTAGAGCGGATATAGTTGCATGTTAGTTGATGGCCTCCATGTAATGTTTTTTCATGAGCATCAGCTACTATGAGTTTAGCTAAATGTGATTCCCCACAGATGATTATTGGATGTTTGCTGTAATCAGGTAAGTCCGAATTTTCAATTCGTCCTCCTACGCGTAGTATTCCGTTCTTATCCATAAATGGATTTAGTGTAGTCAATTTACTTTTGTTACTAACATTTTTCTGTTTCAGGATGTTGGAGATATCTTCGTGGAATGAACGAGCTTGGTGCTGCCGAATACAACAGTTAGCAGAATCGTGGATCTCCGACGCGGTAAGATAAGGTAAGTTTTTATTTTTTGTCATTTTAGTTGTAGGGTCTTTTAGGTTAAGAAACCGTCTACAATAGGCTACAACTCGTACCATTTTTCTAAACGATGAAAATTTAGAAAATACTTCCAAGTTTTCATCTAAATCTACGGACGTAACATGAGCTTTAATTGTTCTAGCTTCCAGATCAGTTTTCGTGCAAATAGAACGTGGCTTCCCGTACGGAATATCCTCACCTTGCAGCCAAACCGGACCGTACTTCCATAAATGGTTTTCGATTAACTCAGAGGGTAAAATTCCGCGTGACGCACTGTCAGCGGGGTTCTGTTTGGACTGTACATATGACCATTGAGAAGAATCTAAAAGATTAAGTAATTCCGAGGTACGGTTGGCAATGAAGGTTTTCCACCGACTTGGTTGATCACTTAACCAAGCCAAGACGATGGTCGAATCCGTCCATGCATGTAATTTTGATTTGTTAATGCTCAAAATTTCAGCCACTTCTAAGAGCAACTTAGCCACCAGAACAGCTCCACACAACTCCAGACGCGGAATGGAAACCTGCTTGATGGGAGCAACTTTCGTCAGTAATATGCATGACTTTAGCAGTATTGCTTGGATTATTGGACTTAGGTTTATTTTTTATGGGCTCTACATACTCTAAGGCGCGAAACCGAGACTCTAGAAAATCTTTAAACTGAGTGAAGGAAGGTAATTCTTCACATGAGTTGCTAACGTATAACTCTCATTGCTTTCTAGTTTCAGCGTCTAACTTCGAGCTGACAATGTATATAATAATTATGTCCCATGACTCTACATTTATGCCTAAATTAGATAGCTCATGCATACAATCGGAGGTGGTATCTACTAGATCCTTTAAAGCTTGAGAAGACTCATTATTCATTGTACGTTGACCAAAAAGACGCTTTAGTATACAATTTGACATAAACCGTTTGTTATCGTATCTACTTTTTAACATGTCCCAACATTTTCTGTAATTCGCCTGAGTAATAGGAATATGCTTAATAAGTTGTTCCGCTTCGCCTTTCACTTGGGTTTTTAAATAATGTAACCGTTGAACATCGTCAAGTGAAGGATTTTTATGCACAAGTGAAACGAACAAATCTTTGAAAGAGGACCATTCAACATATCTTCCATTAAAAATTGGTATTGATATTTTTGGTAAATTAACTAGAGACTCTTTCCTTGTGTCAGGCAAATCGGAACTACTGGTTTTTGGCTTAAAAGCATTAAGTGCAGTTTTTAATTCTACTTTATATACCAAATAAGTTTCATAACCGAGATTGAAAATGTCGTTCTTCATGTAGGTACTTGTAGCCAGTTCTTCTTTTTCGTACGTCGAAATAATGTATTCATGTTTCTTTGTAAACCTGCCAATTAAGTCTTCTAATCCTTCCAATCGAGCGAGTATGTATGGTTCTGTTATTCTCTCTTTTGGTGATTTTTTGAAGTTGTTTCTTCCTTTGTCTATCTGACTCTTCAAGTCATCCATTACTCTCAAATCACCTTCCATCTTAATGAATTACCACCCTGATTTATGTGCAAGTGCAAAACCGATCTAAATTTTCTATGTCCAAAATGAAGTGATATTTTTCTAAGTCCAAGTAAAAACAGTGAGAATTTTTCTAAGTGTTTGAGAACACTAACACCTCGCTGTGAAATCGGGCATAGGTTCCCCGTCTCGTCGTTTTTGACGAAATTATTCTAAGTCTTGTCTCTACTTCAAATTTTTATAAGTTCATGCAATCTTTACTTTAAATTTTCTAAGTCTTTGCTCTATGGATAATAATATGGTACTCACGGTTTTAAATGCACTTTACCAGATTTGACTTCCAATTATAATCCAATTATATCCTTTGAGCTGTAATCCAATTGAGCTGCAATCCAATTGATCCAAACTGTCCAGTTAGTTGTTGCCGTACTCCGCTAGATGTCGCTGCTTGTTTCCAATTCCAATGTTCCCAAGTGACTCCGTACGCCGTAATTAATTTGCCAGTTTCTGCTGTGACAAGGGGTTAAAACCTATGCGCCCGTGCAGTATAACTCAAATTATTTGCCTATGTGATTTTACTATGACAAAGCTTTCGCTTCAAAATCGCTCCGACTCGTAGGGACCCTTGGCGAAGGGTGTACAGAGCCAGGAACTCCCAATGCAAACAAGCTCCGGAACGTTCAGACATTTATTTCATATTCACAAAAACAGTAGTGGTATATGCGGCGACAAACACCACCGCGAGCTAACTTGACTCTAACGCCATCTAGTTACATCGGGATTAACTATTTTCACAATAACATTTTACATTTTAGACATGGATCATATCCATTATGATAAAAACAAGGTCAAATCTGTGTCAACATCAGCGTAAAGACATTCAGCGGACGACATATATGTTCATAGAGCAAAAGTATTATGGAAGAGAATTTAGAAGATTTTTTGTAATGTGTTAAAAGTATTAGAATCCAAAAAAGTAGTTTAAAGAATTTAACTAATAATATCAGCAGGGGTTTGCCTATCAAAACCCAATTTTTTAAGGAGTTTCGTCTTGCACTATCCATTTTTTTTGAGGGAAAGTGTCCGCACACTTACCACCACAGGGATGATGTGGGTATGTGCGATTCGAACCCAAAACATCCATCCGTCACTGGGATGGGGTCGCGCTAGCATTCACCTGCACTCTCCATTATTCTATCCATTAATAACACATTATCCCACCATAGCTAACATCACTCCTAGCCAATCAATTAACCATCTACAGTTTAGTGAGAGTCAAAAAAGTCGAAAGCAGGGATTGGATTCCAAAGCTGACCTCGACAGGCCTATATTTATAGAGTAGTAGGAGATCTTGATACAAAACTAGCTTGTCCAGCTATCACATGATTATAATCAACAAATAATAACGTCCAACGATCACAGTTATGAGCCAACCTCCACCACACCACAGAGGCTATCATAATATAAAAAAGACAAACGTCATCTGTTTTTGCTTTCCTAACAAAGCGGCTGAACTGACGTCAAAGGAGGGGGCTGGCTATTTGATTGTAACTTTTTAAAAATGTTTGTTACCTCAGAACTACGTCATTCCGGTTTGGGAAAACTTCCTTTATTTGGAAGAACTTTCATCAAAATTGGTTTACTAATTCAGTTTTTTTGGGAAAAATACATAAATGTTAGTATGTAAAGTATTTTTTCCGCATGAAATTTAGGCGATTGTGTTATATTGTGCACGGCTTTATTCCACCATAGACTACTCTACAATCACGTTAGTTTTTATAAGAATACAGCTATACCGTGCATAATTCAGATATTATATTATGATCGAAGTATAATTTAAGTGTTATGGTTAAGTCTCCTAAAATCCTTTGTCTAAAGATGGTTTTCTGATTCATGGAGGTATTGAACCGCAAGCGAGGTAATTAATTACGCGTAGCAGTTTTTGCAGCGGCCAGCCGGAAGAAAACCGGCAAGATTTATTGTTTGCACCACTTCAGCGACGTTCGCCGGAGAATTGCTAATCTTTTCTTTAATTCTGATCCTTTTTTCTTGGGCGATAATAGAGCCGTAAGCCGGATTAGTGGGCGCTCATTTTCCCTTCGTTTATATTGGCCGGAAAAGTGTGTAATAATAAAGCTTTTATTTATGTATTGGCTGTCAAATTTATATATAGCTTCACCCTATGCCTTCATATTATAAGGTGGGGCTGTAAATTTTTGTTAGTGATGACTCATATATGGATTTGCTTGGGTAGTGTTTTGCTTAAACATTTTTGTTTTTGACGGAAAAATCATCTTCATGAAAGTAACATTTAATTTTCACTTTAGATTGCATCTCGAGAATATGAAGCATAAAAGTTGGTAAATGCGTACGGCACACATATGGCACTGTCCGACACATTACCTTTGATATGCACTATCCAAAGCTGTTCGTGACGCTTATCAAACGCATAGCACTCCCTGAAATGCACCCGAACGGCTACGTAAGTATCATAGATCGTCATTATAAGTTAGTACTTATATCTGTACCTACTGTAGTTGTGAATTTAACTTCACTTTGAACTGTTATTTTCTTTTCCTTTATTCTTATTTTTTATAGTTTCACTGGTATGTGTCGTCCGTGATCTCGGCGAAAACCTGCCCTTGTCTTTGCAATTAACACTACCTTTGCATTCACTCCTTCATGACATAGGATATTTTTCCACAATTGTGGTTGAATACTTTAGATTCTGGTCTCTCGAATTTACGACTACCGGACTAGGTACTAGACGCTCAGCTAAGCGCCATCCCTTCATGTTCAAAAAATACCACCCATTCGTACCAAGTGATTTGATTCCACGTTCATAATTAGAACGGCTAAGGAATGGAATGCCCTGCCAGTGTCAGTGTTTCCGGCGAAATATGACCCGGGCGTATTCAAGAGAACACACAATACACTAAACCCACTACAAAACCTACATATTTTGAGCACGCCGGCAACAAATGATTACGGTTGATAAAAATTAATCATTATGCGTCAGAACTGAATCTTCATTGTATGTATACACCTCATTCTTAAAATAAGTAGCTTTTTAGACTTTCTTTACCAGAATCATATTATTCTCTATGGAAATGTATATGATATGCCAATATTCAAATATAAGGAAATATTGATGTAAAATACATTATCTACCTGAATTTTATATGAGAAGAGTGTTAGCTCATAACTCCACACGCAAATGTCAAGGAGTCAGGATAAGGGTATGACATTGCGAATTCTCTTGGCGCTAAGTTTATTCAGCGAATACCTCATGTCAGGAGTCTGTTGTTGTAGTGTGCTTAGACTACTTGTTACATCTGTGGAAATAGGTAAATTTGTGTTGTGTAATGCGGGAAATGTTTACTACGTGTATACAAGTATAATTGTAAAGCAAACATTCACTTCCATGCACGGAAGATATTTTGTGGAAATCTGGCTAGAGTACGTTTTGGGATGAAAATGTAGTGCTAGTTGGGCAGCGATTACCTATACTCATGCTGACTTCAGTAAACGCATCTTTTTGTACTAGGGCAATCAATTAAAATACAACCATTTATCAAAATTTTATTTATTTGTTTGGTAGACCAACGGCTGTTATAATATTTTATATATTACAAAAATATAGCCTATTAAAGGTTTAAATGGTAGTCAAATAACAAATAAATGGTTAATTATATATAATTATAATAGTAAATTATTCAAAAATTCACTGCTCAACCACTGTCTGGCCTATATTGTCTGGTATATATTGCTTGCTCTCCATAAATACGAGTAACATGTATTTATTTATTTTATTATGTATTTACATAACAAATACATATATACGCATAAAATATTAAAGGCCTGCCCTTCTCAATTTATGTTTAACTTTAGGTTAATTAGAAAAGCTACTATTGGTATGAATCTGTAAATTTTCAATGTGCCCACGAGTTTGTCCTTCCATTTGTAAATGCCCTGCGGACTGCCCAAATACCTAACTTGTACGACGAAATTGGGTTGTTCCCGTTTGGGGGTTACCTTGTTATGTGATTGAGATTGCCACTAAGGATACGAATTGTAATAAACTTTAAATTAAAGCCCAATTTGTAGGTACATGATAGCTTCAATCTGTGTTGAGAATAAACGAACTTTTGGATGTGATAAATAACGTGTGGGTATGGGTTTGACTCAACGCAGTGTAAAATGTCCACCGTCTAGACGGAGCGAAAACGTATATACATACATATAAACAGCAGCTGGAAGCAGCTATTTGAGAAAATCCGTAGATCAAATTACTATTTAGTTATTTGACTGACCTAGTGTAATATGTTTGTTAAGAGACCGATAAAGTTATTCTATTCTATGATATACTTGTCTATCTTAATAATCTATAAGCAAGCACCAAGCATATGCTCTCTATAATGTATAGAGTTATTTACAGAGGTAGATAATTTTATTAAGATTAATTTAAATTCTAAAAATTAAAATATTTTGATTACAATTCCAGCACATTGCCGTGAGGGAAAATCTGGGAATACAATATTAAGAGACTTTATAGTGTGTGACCTCCAAAACTATTTTAATTTTTGACCGCATTTAAACTATATGCTTTGACTTTTGACTTAAAAAGAAAAATTAAACAAAGTTTTATTGAAAATTTATGATTATACTATAATTTATTTTAAAGGGTCTAAGCGTAGATTATTGTGATTGTGTTACTGACTTGTAGCAAGACATTTGACACGCCACGATGAGACCTACAGAGAGGGTAATGATTATCTTAATTCCGCTTTAAACGGCAGAGCCTACAGTGCGCTAACTTTAAAAAAAATTGTATAATTTCTTCTGTATACGTGTATGTCACTGAATTTCTCCTAAACAACCGTAAAGAGACCTACACTTTTTTGTGTGCATTTCACTAGATGGTAAAGATAACCTAGTGTTTATTTAAAAAAAAATATCCAGAAAATGAGAAAGACTTATTGACGTGTAAAATATTCGATGAGATTGAAAACAATAGTTTTTACCTAATATACTTTTTAGATTTAAATCCCTGGGTATATTTTCGTCTGCACGCACTTTGCCCAATGTTGTCTCAATTACCTACCAGCTAGGTACAAAATAGATAAGCTTCTTATCTTATATACCGGTAGAGACAGTACCACGTGGAACATGGTATATACTAATTTGAACACTACACTATCTGTCCTTGTGGCGTCGTGTAATTTAACAGTAACTAATTTAAGTATGTAAATTACAAGAGCCCTTCACTTAGGACAGCGCTATCGGCTTGCCTATTGAAAAATAATCAGTACTGGGCATCATTTTGAACAAGTGAATAATTTAAGTTTTATTAATGAAAGTCGTATTAAAAATGATATTTTCAAGAAAATAGGACTTTTTTGGGATGTGATGACATAATATTACAGGTTTTTCCCGTAAGCAAAATTAGATTTATAAAAGAAAACAAAAAATCTTTTGTTTTATCAATATTGACCCAGTGATTCTTTTTCGGATTCAGCCATGTACACTCTGTTGAATAAATTCACACTCTGTATTATTACTAAAGATATATATCTCTATCCTCTAAACAAGTTATTCCTATTTCCCCATGATATTCATGTCAATTATAAAATACACAATGAACAATGAAGTTTTTAAGGAGCATTTAAAAACCTCATTGTGTATTTTAGAATATATAAATATATCTCTATTGATTTAAATTAATAATTTGTTTCAAGGTTAATTACACCGTATTTGGGTGATGTTTAGTAAAACGGCTTTCAAATCACTGTAAAGTTTCTTGGAGCTTCTTCTTTACAGATGTAATCGAAGCTTCGGATCGGAGTTTTCCGTTCTACATTGTGCCGAATTGCTAGCACCAATAGCGAGAAAGAGAACTTCTTTTTTTTAAAACTCATATTTTGTAATGGGCTTGCTATGTAATATTTGACAATAAGCTCTTTATAATTCTCTATGCTTAGTACAATAACTTAATTTTAAGTATCTAATATAATTTTGACTTCTAAAAGTGCTAAAAATAGCCTATTTGCAATAAATTTTCTGACTGAATTTGATTAAAAAAAAGAAACTATTTTGAACTTCTCTTTATTCTTCATTCTTTAATAGCTTTTCACTATTAAACGAAAGATCAAAGACTGTGTTTATTCCAATTAGAATACTATGTGAAATGTCCAGAAATATTTATTGTTTATTATTTGTTATTATTAATACTTACCTAGTTTGATAACTGGTTGTCAAACAGGAAAAATGTTTACTGATGGATTACTAGATATCTATAAAGAATTACATTTCCTTCCAGAAAACCGATTCGATAACCGGTTATCGAACAAGGAGTGATCGCTTTTCCATCTAGTTTTACTAACAGCAAGCCAAGAGACTAACCAGAAAATAAAATCTAAAAATAGGCACAAATTTATAAGTTCAAGTCATTATAATTTAAAATAAGTGGCTATTTTTACCTTAACACAATGTAATAACTAAGTTCGGCTTAGATATTGTTGCCCCAACTTAGGTCATTAATTAGAGCTGGTTCCCAGGTGGATGCTGTATTACAGAGTGTATTTGCATAAAAGTTAGTGCAGTTACAGTATCGTTGCTGTTCCTGATATGAATGACTTTGTAGCAGCAATTTATGTAAGTATACTCCACTGTGGTAACTTAAACATAGGTGGTGTGCTGGTTAGTGATGGCGACGTCCTTCTAGAGTCAGATTACAGAACTACAATATTATAAGTTCTTTAAAATTTTTAGCAACCAGTGAGCTTAGGACCTGTTTAGAAAGAAAAAAAGAAAATAAATTTATTAAAAACATCACACAACAGTACATTTTTACAAACATGTACTTATACAAAACATCTTACGCGAAAAAAGAGAGAAATTAAAAATATATAATCTTGTGTGACGTCACGATATAGGTCCCGACCCAGCTTGCAATTAAGGTAGTAAGATTAGAATACTTTCTCTGTGGCTGCGAATATCTTTAAGAGTATATCTTTATACCGAATAAACAGTCATGGTTTATTTTATGGTAGAATAAAACTAGTTCTGAGTTTCTGAGTAAGGGCATCATTGACCGAGCGAACGAAGGGGTATGACGTAACAGCGATTTTTGTTTGGTTAAGTATTTCCCTTAGTAAGGGGGAACTTTGATGTCACGCTATTTACTAGCCGATTTTGTCATATATGGAAAAAAGCATTCGATATAAAATTCTAAATAAGTATGTCAGATATGAGCACAATTGGTCAATAGGCTGTCAAGATATATGGCCGTAAGGTCTGAGATGGGTTACTTAACGGCCAATTTGATATAATAAGTATTTGACCGTAATATTCGGTATTTATGTAAGGACTTTGCAAGTACATCGCTCATTGAACCGACAACTGATGGGGAAGAAACTTTGTCGAGTGACGATCACAAACTGGAAGATGTACCGTGGGCTCCCACTAGGTGGACCGACTATCAAATCAAGGCCACGGGAGTCGATGGATGCAGAAAGCAAGAAGCTTAAAATGGCGCTCTGTGGGGGAGGCCTATGTTCAGCAGTGGATATCTTAGGCTGTGGATGATTTAAGTAATTACAAAACCACTGAAAGTCAAGTTGTTGCAAAAAACTTTAACTCGCGAGGATTATTACTCTTGCAGAAATAATATTTTTTTTTTTAATCTTATCAAAAATAATAGTTATTTGCTTATAAGTTGTTATTACGATCTAAAAGTTTTTCTTAGTAGAATTCAAAATCGCCTAGCAAGTACACGTAGTCATAGAAAAAAATACGACCTCAAAACACACATTCACACAGACACACATTCTTGATACTGGTCAATAATTGGAATTTACCGTAAGCCTCTATGTGCATCCCTAACACGACGTGTACATCTCACATATTGAATTCCAAAAAGCGGTTACCAATTTACTTGAGTGATCCAATATCCTTAGAATTGTATGTCGTTGGGAGACAGCATGAAAAGGTGAAGGTTTCTGTGCGGTGTCAATCACATGCATTCTATCGATCGAGAGGAAGCGTTGTAAATTGGACGCCGATATATCCGGACGTGTTTTGTATTAATTTTACGTTCAGAATTCCGAATGTACCAATAGCTGTTTCATAAAATATTAGCGAGATGATTTTTACGAACGGAGAATCTATTGTTTCTCTTTTTTTTACTTTAAAGCATAGCGCTCCAATACTGAAGCTTGAATATAGGCGTTCTTAAGCGATCTGATACAAACTGGTAGCGTTCACTGCGGCTATCACTTGGTTGAGTGCCAGTAAAAAAAGTATTATAACTGACCATTTCATGGATGTACGTCAAGCCGTCGGCTTCGGTTGTTGCCGTAAGCCATGTTTTTTTTTAATAATTTTTGGCTCCACACCTCCGTGTATTTAGCCAGTGTCAAGTAATTGATAATTTATCAAGTTAATGATATTTCACGCAAATATGTGTCAGGTAACAGTCGAAGTCATCAAGTCAAGTCATAGCCTAGTCAAAGTCATAGTCCTAGTAAAGTGGTGACAACTTTACTTGAAGCTTTTATGGAGTTTTGGAAACAACACGAAAAGAAACGTTTCACCATCATTATACCATTTTCCCACACTCACGCCTGTAATCCAGCACTTAACGAATAGAATGCCACCAATTTTAACACTGAATATAACACAAGTTTTGGAAAATAATACAATGCAATGACGCAATCTTTTTCGCGTTCCCGCCAAAACTCCGTAAGCCACGTTAGACGTCTTTGTCGGATTAAAAACTTTGACACCATCAGGGCTAGCCATTTGTCTAGATAAGAAGGAATGATCTGAAGAACATCATCACCACACAATACGCTCCCACGTACACGCACAGCACATACACGTACGTACACAAAGGCGTTGAGAAGAGCCTGTGCCATGCGGCACAGGCTCTTCTCGTGGCTCAACAACCAGGCCTAGCCTTTTTTATGTGACTTTTTTATAATGTGATTATTTTTATTTATGTTAATGTTTGTATTAGGTTTTAGACCGAATTTTTTTCCTTTTAAATAGCTTTTTATGTAATATTGTCAATTTTTTTCTTTTAAATTACTTGTGATAATTGACCTGATATTTAAATTGTAATTGACTTTTTTATATTTATTAATATCTGGCTCTTAACTATTTGTATTATACAAATAGGTCATCTCGGCTAGTACATAGTCCAAATGTTTTTTGTACTTTGTAGTGTTTAGTGGTAGTTATTGTATCATTGTAGTATTTAGTTGGGAGAATAAAGGCACTTATAAAAAAAATTATAGAAAAAAATATATTTAAGTCTATTATTGTATTTCTGGCTCGTTACACGTCTGGCGTCGCTGTAAGTGTGCAAACATTTAAAAATAAATAAATAAACAATAACATTGAATTTTCTTTGCATAGTGCTGCTATAGTGAACTATTAAAAACGTGATATCTTGGTATGGTAATGATAACACGGATAGGCATATCAATTCCATTTTAACAACTGATTGCGATACATGGCGTAACTAACCAGGCTTGCGTATCACGTACTAAAGTGTAGCTGAATGTAACCACGTGTCGGCGCCAAGAGCCTCCCTAATCATAGCTACATGACCACTCATTAGGGAGCAGTAGGTACGTACTAACGCTCTTGCCGAGAGGAGTGTGCGATTCCCGGCAGTTTAGTAGAAAGCCCCCACTCGTAATTCGTAGTAGGGAAAGCTTCTAAATTAAAGAGTTTAATCGAGATAGAGTAGGCTCCGTTTATTTGTTTGGGTAAGCGCCAGTTAATTGTTGCTATGCCTTACAAGAAAATTATTTTGTATAAGCCAGCGGCAAGGCTTAGTAGTAGTGGGTAGTAGTGGCTGTCTTTGATCAAAAAGAGAAAGGATTATTTACGAATTACACACATAAGATGTGAAAGAATTGCCTTAGTCAAATTATTTACAATATTCAGTGTAATTGACTTGTGGTCGTTTTGTGGATCTCCGCTTGGTGGCGTTATTGTCGACTGTTATGGAGGGAACCTGTTCCGCCGGCTCTTTAAAAAGAGCCGAATATCATCGGTTAGGTTCAGTTGCATAGAGTAACTTTTTATATTTCACTTGGCCTTTGGCAGCGGAGTGAATACCACGAAACTATTATGATATATTGTGAAACAGTAAACATATCTGGAGGTTGCTTATTAATTGTGCTGCAACTGCCTATGGTATTACACATGGATTTACTACACATTCGTAAAATTGAACATGTTAAACGTTACTAAAAAATAGTCACAAGGCGTAGAGTCATGTGACTTATAATGAAATTCATTCTATCTTCACGTACAGCTACTATGATGTCGTAACTCGCGGCAGGGTAAGGCCGCTAACAGAGCGACTGGCGGCATTATTAACGGGCCATTAGCCGTCATTCGGCCTCGCCGGGATCTGCCGACACGGCCTCTAGACAACTAGGTATTGCAAGTCTTAGAGACGGTGAGGTTCAAAAGTCTATTGTTGAATTTTTTTTATAGATTCATTTATTTTTATATTGAACTTCGATGATGCTGATATCACTGCTTACACTGCTGCTAAAGCCAATAATTATAACTCAGTAAGTGAATAATTGCGAGTCAATGTTATATTTAGTCTTACGTCTCTGTAGTATGTAATGTGCTTTATCGTATACATGACCTGGCATTCACTGCTAATAAAAAAAAAAATTAGCGCCTGTTTATTATCAAGGTATTCAAATTTCAAAGGCAATTCTTTGACTTTTCACAAATAATAAAAATCATCGGTGAACGAAGAAACAGCTTAAAAATAAAACTCCTTCCACAAAATAGCTCCCGGAATTCAAAGTACCCCAGATATTGGTATTGTACAATTATGTCACAAAAATGAAACGCTCCTTTGATGTTCCCTGTCTGATCATTTCGACAGCTCCTCGATTTGGGTGTTTTGTCTATGTGCGCTTTTTCCTGACCTGCCTCTTTATTCTGTGGGCTTTTTCTATACTTCCAATAATTTTCTCACTCACGCGACTCGGCCAAGCGAGAACGTGCAGATAAAAAGTGGCCTCAGCACTTTTGGCTCGGTAGAGAGTGGTCACGATCTGTATATGATAAGAAAATGATAATAGTAAAGCTCCACAAATGCTAGGGGTGGTAGTGTTCGGCTTCATATATGTTATTAGGGCGAATTTTGTGCTTCAGGGCTTATTTTCTGCTTTCTATTAGATATTTTTGGTTATTTTCTGGTTCAAGTCCTATCACCTATCACCTCTATGGTGGCAGGAAAGTTAACCACCATAAAAGTCGCCCAAGCTGCCACCTTGCGGCCACAATATAATACCTACCGCAATTGTCCAGTACTAGATGTTTCATAAACCTATTAATATTTTGAGGTTTACAGTGTTTACAAGTTGTTAAGGCTTCGTTATCATCGCCGGGTGTCGTAACCTATTCAAGGTTTCATTTCACTAACATTTCGCCTATATTATTTACACTGGAATGAGTCAGAGTTACCTCCGACATGAGCCTGCCATTTAAATATGAATAAGAGGCACGGGTTCGAGCCTGGGTATTCTGGGTAATGAATTATTTCTGCCGTTGTCTCTAGAACCTTGTTGGTTACACGTTCATTGGCCTCTGAAGAGAAAACAAAATTAAAACGATACATTTACTTGCTGGTAAGAGTTACTCTTTACTAAATAACTAATTATAAGTAGGTAGGGTAAAAAGCTTTTAGGGAGCCATCTTGAACAGCTAGGTTTCGGTTCTTCCGGAGCGTTGAGTAGGATTTAGTGCACAATGTTTCATTCCTTTACTCATTGTTTACATTTTTCAGTGAATTAAAAGACGGTATTTTCAGTTATGTATATGATGTTAATCTGTTATACAGTTTTCATTTCGGCTGCTTTGCTGGTACGCTTACATATTATTCAGAGGCAATGTACTAGCAAATAGTGCATGGTAAATACCATTACCGCAACTCAATGATACCAGTTAAATATTTTGGAATTCCCCAAAAAGAGGAATAATCGAAACAATTGAATATACAGGGTGCACTATTTGTTTCCGAAACTGGCCACATTTAAACTATAATTAGAGCATCTGACTGATTTAAGGAGTAGCATAATTGTTTTCAAAATTGGCTTATTGATATGAATAAGTGCATTAACACTAATGGACAATATTTTGAGAAACAATTGATTCATTTATGACAATTTATAGTAAATTTGTTTTTTTTTTCTGGAGACTTTTAGTGGTTCCCACGCTTACTTTATTTATTTTGTTGTAAGGATTTTAAAGAGTTAATAAAATTATTGATAAGACAAATCAAGACCATAAAATTTAATGCAGATGTTCTAGTTCTTTCCTTCAAGTGATTAGCGCTGGTATCAGACTTTATAAGCCACTTGAAAGCTTTGACGTGTCTTATGACATCAACCGGAATTGATCTCAAGCACAGAATACAACACTCAGAGAGCAGTAAATCTCAACTTTGGTTTGGATTGCTCAAACAACTCTGGAAAAACTTTTAATATGGCGACTATCATCCAAGTTGGGCAAGCATTGGTGCATTTTAGGAACGCTCGTGCTCCGACCGTCATAGCATGTATGAATATCTCTTATATAATGGTGTTGGAGTCTTAGACTGTGTTCCAAACAATGAACTCCAAATTACGGGGTCGAAACTTCGATAGGTAGTTAAGTAACTCCTGGATATTGAGAATCGTGGGAAGTTAGTTTTTGTAGATACAATACTGTTGCATTTTTCTGATAAATAAGTCTGGTGGGTGGATAGGATACTAAAAATACAATATTTTTTTTCTTTATAGACGACTATGCTTAGTCTATCGCGCAATACGGAGACCGCAGTGGTGATATTAAACATTTTATTATTATCAACTACTAATTATATTGAATAAAAAAAAACGTTTTAATGAATTAAGCTTGTAAATATTTCTTGAATAATAATATTGATTGATCATTGGTTCTTTTAGTTAAAATTACAACGCCCATTATGTTTACCCATTTCATTAGTATAAAGTCTCATTTTTTCAGTAATTTTACTAGCTATAGTGCCCTTCAAACTGGAACACAGCAGTAGCTTGGCGGCAGAATAATTGGCAAAGCGGTGGTACCTACAACCTAGTAAAAAGTCCTACCACCTAGTACCCACCTACTTACAGTGTTACCACAAATACATAAACAAGGTTTAAACAGACGTCGAACGTATGTTTGACACTACAAAACACTACAAGCCTTTTGCAAGTGTTAAACTACTGAGTTTAACACTTGCAAAAGGCTTGTTTAAATCTTTTGTGGTTAGCGTCTAAAATAGACAGGAGCATATTATAAGGAATTTTAGATACTCTATTTGATTGTCCATTTTATCCTTATGAAGCCTATAAAGTGCCGAAAATAAGAAGCTAAAAGATTGCAAGATGCCATAGGGACCGTTCAAATCCATACAACTTGTGACGCGATCTCACCAAACCTTCCTTAATTTTATTACCTAGCTGAACGAAACACAGTCTTTGTCCCAGTACAAATCGCTCGGGGATCGTATTATTTCGTGCGTAGATTTATCGGAGTAGGATCGAGGGCTCCTTTGTTGGGATTTTCCATAAATCTTGGTGCTATTTAAACGGTTATTAGGACAGCAGCGATTGATGTCCACCGGGTATCCTCGCGTGTGGAACACGCATGTTTCGTACTTGAGCTTACAACATATATTATATATATATATATAATAAACAAGAATTCTTGTGATTGTGGAGGAATTCAGACTTTTTTTTGTACCCTTTCAATTTATTCAGGATTGATCTAAATGTTTTTAAGAATTGGTGGAACTTTCAACACATTGACTGCAAAATGATCCTTAATAATAGAACAACTATACTTAAAGTTTTTTTAATTTATTTATGTTAATAAATGATGTGACGAGCTAGTCGTTCACCTGATGTTAAGCGACACGGCCGCCCATAACAAACAGTGTCACTCGGAACTCTAAAACATAGTCATGTGTGACACTGCACTGCGCACATCATCCTGAGACATCAGCACAGTCTGGTAATAAGATTACTGTGAGATTAGATCGCAAAGCTACCCTGTGATTTCACTAGCTACAATGCCCTTCAAACCGAAATACAGTAGTGCTTGCACATTACTGGTTGGCGGCAGAATAACTGGCAACCTATTAGTAGTAGTACCACCTAAACAGGTGACTGACGATAATTAAAGATATAAAAGTTGAACGTTGACGTTTGCATAACAACTGATTAATAATTAAAAGGTGCACAGCTATAGTTAATTGTAGAGTTAAACATGAAAGGCTTAAATTTAGATTTCTACAAAGAAGCCGTTACCAGTAGGCAACGTGCCCAAAATGATGGTCGCAATGAAATTTAAAAAGAAATCCCTTGCCTACTGGTAGTGGCTTCTTAGATTAAGTTTTACTACTGCATTATTTTTAATTTTAATCTAATACAATCTTGATATTATAATTGTGAATTCTCAACAAGATTTCTACAAATATTTACTAACACTCAATACGGTTTCAGAATACTAAAATCCAAATCAAGCATTTATTATAAATTGTTTCTCCCGGCTAAACTCAACGCCACTTCAGACAATGCGTCGAGAGAAAAATCTCCGAAAAGAATTAACAAAACATGACAAAGAACAAGTACCTGAGTGTTCTTTAAGAGAATCTGTCCTGCTGAGAGCACTTTGCTGTAATAAATTTACTCACAATTTATCTTTTTGTGGATTGCTTTGCTTGTAATAGCGACCGGAGCGTGGGAAATTCGACAAAAACTCCGCGGCTCCAACTTGCTAACATATAAACGTAGTAAGGGTACTTCATTACAAAACTAGATACAACATTCGGTTCAAGTGTTATTCCATTTTTTGTTTTGCTTGTGGCATAAACAGCGATACGGTACACTTATACAACACTTGTGATTATTGTAAAGAAATAAACATTTACACTTATGCATTAAATGAAGTTTTTCTTTTCATTTTAGATATGAAAGTAAAAAGATGAAGTGCCTTCTGAAACATTAACTCCACTGCACTCATTTATTTGCACCCTTACTGTCTCTTACATTAATTTTACTTTACTGAGCAGAACCATTACACAAAACATTATTTCAAATTACATTGCCGCCGTCGTTGATAACAAAAAAAAAGTTGTTTTTCAAATTGTTTTTATCATCACGCGTTGTGGTAAAGTTAAACATCCTTTAATTTTATAAATAAGATTACAAAAACGAGATTTAAATGTATTCGGGGCTAGTAAATAAATAATCGTAGCGCTCCGACGGTTCACTGATTATATATTTTTAGGTACGTGTGAAGAGCATAGAGTTAGAGTTTTGAGTCTAAATCTCGTAAATATAAAAAGATTATTGTTTGAGATGGTGTCAACTAAAGCCATAATCTCATAATTAATAGGTACATAAAATTGTCCTCGTGGGGAAAGAGGTATGATTTTTAATATCTTCCGTCGAACATATTTCCAGTTTACAGTGACTGGTCTTCAATTTATTACTGTAGTTGATAATAAAATATTTTATGACCCTTCAACTTGTTACGCCACCTGATAGACTTTTGTTTGAAGTCGTGTTGTCACATCTTGTTTGAAGAAAACTAGCTTTATTATTGAACGTGAAATTCGTATTTCGGATAAATTAAATGCTGATGCTATTAATTTATTTATTTTGACTTCCCAGTGAACCTTTATATCACTGAAGCTAAACTAATTTGCTCATCTTATTTCACTACACTTCGCATTATATGTTTCTTAACAAATATTTAATTATTCTAATTTAGTGGATTTGCCCGGGCTTTGCGCAGTTTAAATAATTTTATGCCTTAATGTAAATGATTTATTAAGACGTGAAATAATTTAAAATTTGACTAATGCCCGTTTTCACTTAAATTTGACAGCTCCTAAGTTAGTTAAGTGCTAACTTACACTTTAGCCCCCGATTTCTCGTACGTTTGTCTAACTCGTGTCATCACACCAAATACTGTAGGTGCGGAATTTCAACGGTCTATTCTATAGAAACAGCTTTGAGGTACGCTCATTGATTGAAGACAGTCAATGATCAACAAGCAACCAATAAGCGATTAGTAGTTGACATAGCTCAGTGAATTAGCGAGCTGAAGTGGCAATGGGCTGGTCATATCTGCCGAAGAACCGATAACCGTTGGGGTAGACGTGTTCTGTAGAGACCACGAATCGTCAGACGTAGTGTAGGATGACCTGTGGCGAGATGGAGCGATGGCATACGCAAGGTAGCTGGAAGTACCTGGAAAAATAGAGCCGAAGTCCGGGCTCAGTGGCGTGCCTTGGGAGAGGCTCATGTCCAGCTGTGGACTAATATAAGCTGATGATGATGATGAATTGACATGAATTTAACAAACGTACGGGAGGTCGGGAAATTATTGCTCAAATAACTTGTAGGTATTACAATAGCCTAGGTTTTTGCAGAAAGGCTTAAGCCTAATCTTAAAATCTTAGCTAAATAGTTCTATATTTAGTTTAAAGCAAGTTTTAGCCCATTTAAAACAGAACCATATGGTGACATTATGATAATAATAATAATGTATTCATAATTTTATCGGGATTAAATAATATGTCTCTAGATTATGGTTATGATTATGGAGTCAAGTTATCTATTTTAGAAGTGCCAGATTAACTTTATCCAAACTTCGCCCTTTCACATTTTTATTTTTTTAGTTGGATCATATTGTAGGTTGGACTTGAAAACTTTTGTATCCAAGAGTTTGCAAAGCCAATGGAAATTATTAGACTTAGTTTCAAGAAAACACTTTAACTTAGTACAAGTTCTAGACACTTATGTTTAAGAACTTATTTGAAGAATAACTTTATGAAAGATCAAAATTTAGTTTCATAAAAACTTGAGACCATTATAGTTTTTTTAATTTTAAATGTTTTGGAAGGACATGATGAGCTAGTCGTTCGCCTGATGTTAGCGACACGGCCACCCATATTATTTGCAGTGTCATTCGGGAATCTAAAGTACAGAGTTTTAGGCACTGCTTGGTTGACGTCATTTCAACCGACACGTCAGTATGCAAATTATAATGTTATACAAGTAGAAGCTATATACATTCACTATTCTTCAAAGATGTTTCCCAAGTTTTCATTCATCAGCTTTATTTATTATCTTTGTGTTTGATAAAAAATAGAACACAATAACACGCCCCACACAAGAAACTTGATTAATGTTCGAAGCCACCAAGAGCTGTCGATAACCCATTTATAATTTTCTAAGTCACAGATAGGTATTTCAATAAGATTTCTATACAAATAAAGACGTTCGGTGGAGACTAATGGGGCGTTAATAATTCGCACAAGTCTCTATTGAATGGAATCCTGTGAGATTTATCACTACAGGGTTTTGGCAAGATGCCTCCTGGCAAGCGCTGATTATGCAGTTTTAAACGTTGCTATGTCAAACACAATTAACTCTTTATTTTCTTGGAAGCGAATTTAATTTAATAATTATATAAAAAAAATATTCAATTATTCTTTATTGTGCAAGAAGATTTTTTAATCAGTGTTATTAAAAGTATTCTTAAAATGAAACCTTTTTATTCTGCTGAGATTAGAATCATTATTTTTTAATTATTCATCGACAATCTCATAAAAATAAACGCGCATATTAATAAAGGGCTTCAAACATAATAATTCAAATAAAACAAAGGATTTATTGTTCCTTTAATAAATGAAATTTTTTACGTAATAGTCAGACGACTGAAAAGGAAAGCAAAATCACTTCAATTTAAATCTACATTGGTTTAGAATTAGTAAATAATTATGAAGTGTCAAAACAAAAAGCTCCTTAAAGCTTTCATCTTCTAATTTTAAATTTAATTAAGGTGGTGTTTCATCATCCATATTTGGATTAGAATTGCTTGGCAAAAGGGGTTTTCAAATGTCTTATTAATGTCAAACATGGTCAAAGAAAATACTTTGTACCTACCGACACGTATATTTCAAGAAATATTATATTTAAAGTATTATAAATATAATAATATTAATAAATATCGATCGTATATTTGTAGGTGAGATTTGATTGATTTTTTTTTGGCCTCATTATACAATACAATAAATATAAGCTTATCGTATTTTAAAAAAATCATCTGGTAAGATATTAGTATAGTATAGTATAGTAATGAGATTTTACTTATATTTTGGTAAATGTGTGTATACGCCTACAATTACCAGCAAAATACCCGCCTTTACCCGTAGGTATACGGTGGGTTGACCCAATAAAAGTCCACGGGGATTTTGTTAAGAGATAGTACTAAATAATCGATATATTTGCGTACTAGAAACCAAGAAACTATATCAGGAGATTTAATAAATATTTTAATGTTTTGGTTCAATGAGGTATTTTTATTCTATTATATTTGATTAGGATTTTTCATTACCATTGTACTATGAAACTATGATTTTATGTTTATAACCGACAGAATTTGCTGCCCCCGATTGTACCCACCACGTACAGAAACATAAACTCCGTATCGCCGCCACAAAAGTTTGGTTTAGCAGAACCAGCGCCGTTACATAAAATTTTACAACAACTTTAGACATTACTTTATTATAGCTTTTTGATATCTTGCCATATCTAATAATGGGTTTATTACTTATTTGCAATTTGGAATTTTACTTGCAGTTTATATTTATAACAGGAAGTTATGTTTCACGCTAATGTGGCTTGATAAGGTTAATAGGTATTTTCAATGTGATTTGGCCGGAGATATCCTGAGATATCACACATAACGTATAATAAAAGGGGTGACGTGTTTGAGTCTTGATCAACGGTGATTAAGCTTAAATCGGCCTTTAGATATACTCAGAATGTAGTCTTATGCTTTTGCTAATTTCATTTGTTTTGCAATAAATGATATCTATGTGAAATTGAACCAGCTTTTGTTATAACAATTTTGTCCAGTTTTGGCGGGGAAGCTAAAAAGATTGCGTCACCGCATTGTAATATTTTCCAAAACTTGTGTTATTTTCAGTGTTTGTGCATAAAATTGGTGGCATTCTATTCGTTAAGTGCTGGATTACAGGCGCGAGTGTGGGAAAATGGTATAATGATGGTGAAACGTTTCTTTTCGTGTCGTTTCCAAAACTCCATAGAAGCTTCAAGTAAAGTTGCCACTGTATGACTTTGACTAGACTATGACTTGACTATGACTTGAATTGATGACTTAGACTGTGATTTGACACATATTTGTGTGAAATATCATTAACTTGATAAATTATCAATTACTTGACACTGGCTACATACACAAAAATATGGAGCCAAAACATTTAAAAAAAAAACTATTTTGTCCTTTGAATCACCGATTTTTTTTCCAAGCGTTCTATATCTAGAGTTGTAATATCTTCATTTGTCATATTGTTTGATGATGTTATACTTAACGTGGTCGGAGATTTTAATTTACTTTCTTATTGAACGAAAGCATTCACTAAAATACACAAATACTTCCCGGCTCAATTAAATAATGTTAATGAGATGCTTTGTGCTAATTTCTAAGTTCGTTATCATTTCATAACTCAAAAATATCAAGATAAAAATAAAACTCGGGATTCTCGGACACATAGTGCGTGAGAATGGAAACAGACGTATATTCGATTATCATATTGTCAATAACACAAGGGAAATATCTATCTCACAGTCGACACGTGTAAACCAGTAGGTACCTACAGCAGTATCTAATTCAATAGATAAACGTACGTAACATTTCTCTATCAGCAATCTTTATTACATTTCGTTCTCGGAGAAAACTAATTACAAGCACTCTTAATGCTCTCATATAGTCAGTAAACAAAAGGCATAAAAAATTAGGATTCATCACACACACACTAACAGTCTGACACCCACACCACACTGCACATTGAACGTAGCTTTGTTTTTGGTGCACCTACTATCATCCAAAGAGTATAATATCTTCTTCCATTTAAGACTTAAACGTTTGTCCGTGAGTTTTCTTCAGTTTCCATGGTTCTCAGTTAGAATGTTCAGCTCTACGTACAACATGAAATTAGCTTTTTCTTCTTCTTAGCCGTCTTCTTCCTTTATTTTTTTCTACACTTCTTTTTATCGTAATTTATTCATCATTTCAAGTTATCAAATATCTTTCATTTATCACTTCTATGGTGGTGAAACATCGTTCTTTTTCTTCTACTATGTCTAAAATTTCCTTATTTTTGTACCTACTGTATGTTCATATGTGTGAATAATTCCTTATAGCTTAACAAACGGAACAAAAGTTTTTGAAACGATGTACTTAATATTTGACCTGTAACTTAATTTACTAGATAAATCCAGGGCCCCTTTACATGGAGCAACAAATCTTTAGAATCACAGCAATCTTCCATACTGCCTTTATTATTACCCAGTCCTTCCGAGGGAGGCACATAACGTAACATAATTACGTCGTATCCCTGTGCCCGATTCTCTTTAACAGCTATAAAATGATATTCGCCTGCTATCACTGTCGTAAGCTGGTCGCAATTTAATTTTAAAGTTTGTAAGTAAGTATCGCCGGCGGGGCGCGGAGAATTTGCATATTTGTGCGTTTAAGCTGGGGGTTCCTAGGGGTCGGCTGAGTGATTGAATTATTAACTGAGTGGCAGAGGCCCACAGGTACGGGCTCCGACGCGGACGTGAGCTGTGTGCTACGCGGCTCGCCTGTTCTCATAATTGTTATAATTACCTCGCTATCTCGTTTCGATAATGCTCGTTTGCTGTAATAATCCAGTCGAGTCGAAGTGCAGAATATCAATGATAGGAGAGTTTATTCTGAGCTTATTGCTATGAGCCAACCATTTCCAATTCATAAGTGTACAAGGCCTTATTTGAGCGTATGTCAATTTTAGAATGAACTGGTACATTTGTTAACTGCCCGACTGATATGTCAGCTGGTAGTAGCTCTGCCTTCTGAACTATAGGTTGTGGGTTCAATTCCCACCCAGGACAAATATTTGTGTGATGAACATTGATATTTGTTCTGTGTCTCGGTGTTATATTGTATTCTAAATATGTATTTACTAACAAAAGTATCTAAGTATTGTATCAGTTACCTGGTTCCCATAGTACAAGCTTTGTTAGTTTGGGCCTAGATGGCGCTGCGTGAAATGTCCACAAATATTTACTTATTTATTATTATTTATGTTAAAAGTTAATGTAATACAATTTACATACATGGGTATAGGCAAACACGACATACATTACGAGTCACATATTATAAACACATGTTATTACCAAATACTCTACCAAGCTTACGCACTAAATAGTATAAAAATACATTGTAATAATCTTGACCAACAAACATCTACCGGGACTAATAATGAACCAGATACTCCTAGAAAGATAATATACTAAATGAAAAAAAGTTAATATAGAGAGTATACTAACAAAAAATATAGCTATCCCGGTAGCACAATATTTTTAACAAACTCAATTATGACGTGAGTGTTATTTTGCACTCCATTTTAGCGCTTCTATTTATGGCTTAAGGCTGTCAGGAAAATTTAAATTCTGCTCAATCTGTAGCCGGAAACTAGCGGGCGGCGATAAAATTACTCGCCCTACCTCTTTTACGATGGACATAACGCGCAGGTACCTCCTGTATAGTTCACGGGGGAATAAAGGGACCCTTGGTTTCAAAAGTTCAACCCTATGTATTAATAGTGGGTTACTTTACTGACACATTAGGCTTAATGCTAATGCCAGGAGTTATAAGTCTGTCATCAGTCAGTCATCTTGAATCAATGATTAATATATTAATGCATTTTCCTTGTTAAAAGTGAACTAATCATTCTTCCTTTTCGCAGGAATTTGCAGAACTTATGTCAAGCAATACCACGTGTAGACTAAGTAATAATGATGAAGATAACTATATTTAGAAATTTAACAAAATAAATTTAACATTCATGTTAAAATCAGAGAGAGGATCTCCACTATTAGGTAGGTATGCTGGATTCTCTGTCGCCATTAAATGGGACAATATTTTTCCAATTTCTTTTATAGGACTACTACTAGCATTTCATATGATTTAACTATGGTTTCATACAAAGTTTATCCAAGACTCAGGTTTATTTAACGGGGTGTTAAATCGTCAAGTGGCTGCAAGGGTCGGGCGAGGGCAGGATTATCCTTCGCCCCGCGGACCTGGACGCAATTAACTGCCGACATGTTTCAATTTACACTCGCAAATACGCCGACACCACCGCAGCTGTAGATTTTAGTAAACAGTACACCAGATTGCATCATGTAGAACTAAACTAATTTTTATTGCTCACAAATTAAAGTTTATTTAAAACAATTAAAAAATAAAGCTATTTCCAAGGTTTATTATGTATATATATTGTGACGTTGTATATTATTTATGTAGTTAACATTAATTTGTCTAACTATTTAGAGCACAGTGTTTGGCCACTCAGTGACTCTGCAGTTCCATACTACATAGCGACAGATTTATTGTGCATTGATTCATTTGTTCTTCTTCATGTACGTATTTTATTCTAATATCAATTTGCACCGCTACCATTTCTTTTCTTGCACATTCAGGTTGACTGGTAGATAATGCTTTATAGCATTAAGTCCCCCTTGTACATTATTTTGTGCTAAAGTATAAATAAATAAATAAGTATTACTATTATTTATACTGTGGCATTAAATCGAAACATTAAAAGGCAGCTGTTACAGTATTTGCAGCACGTCAAGCGCCAATTTGTTATCGCATTCACGTTAAATGTGTGAGGCAAATCTCCCTATTTTATTACGGCTCAGTTCTTTGGAACCTCAACCACTGTCTTCCATCTTGACACCACTCTATTGTACCGCCACACCACCATATTTGTGCTGAATATAGGTCAACGTAAATGTATACGAACAATCCATTCCCTTATGCGGGAACGAGCTGTTTGTACGGCGAATCACTACATATCGACCAATCTAACGCTAATGTAATGAAAGATTAAACTCATAAGAATACAATGTGAGTAATTAATGGCATTATTACATTTTTGTCCGATGCTCTTTTGAGTACACTTTTTAGGTGCAATTTTCATCGGTGATGCTCTATATATATTCATTGAGTTTTTGTGAATACCTATACTATAATATATAGAGCCGAGCTTTTGTGTGACGCTGCTCGAAAAAGTACACTTCAAATCCTTCACAATTACACAGAATACATCGGAGCCAGGTATTTTGTCACGTATGATTGACCAACAAGAATGGTGTGCAGTCAGTGTGACTTTGTATCACACTGTATATTAATACAACACAGTACATACACATATAATCAGTACCTTACGGTGCGCGATGGTTAAATCAAGCTTAAAAAACTGCTTGAAGTTCTGCCACTGCTCCCATGTTGCTTGACTGTATTTATTCGTGGTACTTACAACTAAAAGAAGCTGATTTGTATATAAGTATATATATATACATATATTTAACAGCTTGAAATCTTTGTGATCAGTACTATGGTAATTACTTTTTGAATATTAAATAATAATAATAATAATGACACCCAAAGATCACATACATAGATCCTGGACCCTAATTAGGATTCCCTGTGTTTAGGGACCCAGGAACTACAAGGACTATGGTCACACAACACCCAGACTCAAAACAAGTATTTGCGCTTTTTTTTGTGTGCACAAGTACTTTTTCTATCGTGGGAATCGAATCTGCCGCCTCCGGGCTACGAGCCGACCTGCTCAACCACCACACCACAGAGGCTGTCAAATAAATAGATATTATAATTTGATTGCGTACTGTACTTGTAAACCTTTGACTATTCGCTGAAAATAAATTGTAATTTACCATCATTTATTGCAAAATTTAATAATAAGCAACTGCCAAAATTATACATCTCATTAATCACGTCCTAAACTGTGGACCGACCAAAATGTAATTATAGTTGAAAATAATTCACACAAACTTTAATGGACTCAATTAGTGTAGGTACGCTTCGTTATTCCGCAAATCATAGAATTGTTTTTAAATTTAAATGTATGGATGTGGCGAAGTCTATAGTTTGTTACCCAGGGAGACAGCTTGGAGCGGTCGCAAGGTAATCCACACGGGAATAACAATGTTTTCACTTTATTTTCACTTGTTTTTGCTCATTCCCGCGAACGCTCCGCGGGGACAAATGGCTACGACTGGGACCTTTGCCTTATTTACCGCTTGGTTTTCATAAAAAGCCTTCGCGTGCCAACGTTTTTATTAGATTTCTCTTTTTCATTTGAAAGTTCATTTGCATGTTTAGTACTAAGAAGAGTGTACCACTTAATGCTGACATGTGAAAAACAACCTTAATTTCGGTGTAATAAAGAAAGTAACGCAAATTTTGCCTGTTGAATCCAATAGTCTAATTACTGTTTTGTAAAATAATTTTAGCGCTTGGAGTTCAAAACGAGCTCAAGGATTCAGCGCGGAAAACAGAAATGTTTCAAGCTTCAAATAAGATTCAACGATGCGTGTTCACAAGAGAGTCTTTTAGAAAACTGTTATCATTCATGACGTCACGGAACCTATTTTCCAAGCTCAAGTTATTTTGCTGAGAAAGGCGGTCCTGTAAAATTACTTTTAGGCGACCAAGCGTCTCTTGTCCTTTTGCCGCGTAGATAATATGTGTGATATATTATCGCAACAGGGCTGCATTGTGATACGCACCACAGGCTAATAAAGTACCCAATTTTTCACAAATATTGCCGAGGGGCTCATTATTTATTAATTTATTATCAACATGAACTAAAGCTGTGTGCAGTGGTCGTTATTCCCGCTGTATTCGTATGTAGATAAATCAATACAGTTGGTGCTTTAATTTAATTAATGAGACAGCTCCGGTGCTTTTATAAATAGGTCATTATTTTTAACAAAATAGAGTAGTATTTGCCAAGTTCTTTTGAAGCGCTCATCACATCGTATAAATTGTGTAGTGAGCTCTGTTGTTTGAAAAAATCTTACATTAGAAACCTTATTTTTTTGTGTTGAGGTTGTCATCATGCTATGAATATTGTTGGAGTAATTTTTCCTTAACATTTTTAACCAGCACTATATACCACTCGTTCCACATTACACAAAGATTGGCTGGAAAAAAATTCCGCCCATGTGCTACAACTTTATTCATCTGCAATTAAGTATTTACAATCTATTTATCTATATATGGCCTAATTACTTTATAAATATGTCTTATGCTTCATTTACTCTCGTCACGTTTCACGTAAGCAAATATTTGACAGGACATATTAATTGATTGAATTCAACTAACATGCATCATGATCTTTATAAATCCAAATAGCAACATGAACAAATATTTAACCCAAGTTTTCAATGCTAAGCCATCTGTCTGAAATGATCCAATTTAGTCCAAACGGAATCGAAGTTATTCAACATTGATAGGTTCGCTCAATCATTCGAGCTAAGTTCGTCCAAGCAAGCTTTATGTCTTGTGGATCGTGACTATAATTACTTGATAGTACTTACGTAGATATAAAATATTAATATCTATCAAGGGAGTTTATTATCAAGAAGAAAAATAAATATAGCTATCACTGGAAATTATATGCAACGACACTTACATGAGACGAACCTGCAAGGTTCTTCTACCAAAAATTAAAGACGTAAATCGGTTTAAAAATCTCGGAAACAAGCATAAAAACATACATACACTCATATAGGATATTATCTTTTTTAAGTCGGTTGAAATTGGAAACTTGAACGCAGTCAATCGAAAACAATAAATCTTCTCTGTATGACCGTTTGGTCTGCTGAGCCATATGGCTTACTCAGCCTAAAGTAACGATTGAACAAACTTAATATTTCATAATAACTTTAATTGATCAAGTCTGACACCTGCTTTAATGTTAAGCTTAGAAATGTTATATCAAGATTTTGACCTCACATTCCATCCGGTATTTCCATCAAACTTCGCCTGCAATATTGTTAGGTACGTATCAATGGGAAAACGCAGTAAGTTTACGTCTCCAACTTTCTCAGTTTGCTGCAACTGTGTCGACTGTCTAAGCTGTGAGCCAACTAAATATTAATAAAGGATTTAGTATTTAGGCGGCAGTAGAAATTGAAACATGTCGGGAGTTAATTGTGACTAGACCCGGCCGGTTTAACCCGAGCCAATTTTGAAATTCTGGCTTCGACGGTGCTGGAATCTCTATTGCGGGGCTGTTTGTTTTGTAGGATACAATAACGTTTAACTATTCGTTTGGGTAAGGCCAAGTTGGATAAATATTAATTAGCGCTCGACAATCGTATGTTTTGTAACTTCTAAATGGCTCGTAAAGGCTAAAGGTGAATAAGTAAACCATGTTTCAGACCTTTAAAGTATGAAACTATAAGTCAAATATTACAAAGGTCATAGACGATTATACATAATTGACTGACCCAGTCATAAAAATAATTACTTCTACTTTTACTTATGGAGTAATCGCCATCATTCTCGATCTTCGGCCAACGCTTTAACCTCCCCGTAATATTACATTTTTATTTTATTTTACTTGATCTATATATATTATATATTTTTTATGTTAAGCAATGACGTGACGAGCTAGCCGTTCACCTGATGTTAAACGACACGGCTGCCCATATCAGCTGCAGTGTCACTCGGAACTCTAAAGTATAGAGGTTCGCGTGACACTGCACTGCGCACGTCATCCTGAGACATCAGCACAATCTAGTAATAAGATTACTAAACAATGAGATGAGATCATAAAGTCTCATATATATAATATCTTACTACTATAGTGTATATTACTATCTACTATAATGTATATTACTGACTGTGTTCTAAAATATATATATTTATATATAGTTATTTATCTATCGGAAAGGCAAGATAGTCATTTTATCCAAAGATAGACGAGAGTCACGAGTCCAATATATTTAACTTAATGACACGTAATTTCTGATATTGACCTAATTACCCGTCCCTATATCTTGTCCTTGTCTACTTAAACAAGTGTCGTAAGGAGAAAACTCGTTATCAACGGGAAACAAGAGATAATGAAATAACGAGAACAAAAGCGAGTATATTACCGATCTAATAATGACCCGTTGTTAATCGCTTGGCTTACGAGGTGTTTGCCGTCTGGTAACTAGATTTACTAAATTGAATTTGTGCATGGCAACTGGGAATTCTAAAGTGTAAAGCATTATTTGCCTATCACAAGTATAATAATTATTTCCACAGAAATCTAGGTGATTTACATTTTACCTAGATTTCTATAATAAAAATTATGAATTATTATGAGTTATGAATACTTATTACTTATGAATACTCGATACGCAAATTTTAAATCGGTTTATCAATTTATTCCTATAATCTTTTAAGGGTGGCACTGTAAAATATAAAATCATCGAAAGTGGTTAAAGTGGTTCAGAAAATAACTGAAATACAGTTTAAAAACTTGTTCGGGAATCTATGGATTAATTTAATATAATGTAATAATATTTATGTCAATAAACATTTTTGTATTTGTATTTTGTCATTGGTTCGGGAGTTTCCGGTTTTATACTGTTTTATATAGAATCAGCTTCAATGGCATAGAAAAAAAAATTGGTTGGCAATATATGCTTATGTATAATAATAACCCTCTGAATTGAGAGCTTCTTTTTTGAAGTCAGTTAAATTATAATTTTTCCATCACCAAAGCCTATCTTTTGCAAAATTTGTGTTAGCAAATCGACGCGACAACAACAGGGGAAACAACAAACGTTCGTCAACGTGTAACAAGGCAATTAGGTCGATACAAAAGCTTCATGAATAAGTAAAAGGTATTGTGAAGTAGGAGTGCCTTTAAACAAACACCGTCAAAATAAGTCTCATTACCTTCCTAATACGTAGTCCCGCCCAGCTAAATTACAACAAAGCTCAGGATCTAAAAAGGAGGCTAGGTAAAGTGAATTATTATATTTTGAAAACGTTGATTTGGTTTGATCCAACGAACCTATGTTTCTTAAATCTTCTAATTTAAGAAACATAGGTTGACGTAAGCTGACGTAAGCTAGCTGGTCACGTCATAAGGAATGACGTGACCAGCTAGCCGTTCGTCTGGTGTTAAACGACACGGCTGCCCATATCAGCTGCAGTGTCACTCGAAACTCTAAAGTATAGAGGTTCGCATGACACTACACTGCGCACGTCATCCAGAGACATCAGCACAATCTAGTAATAAGATTACTAAACTGTGAGATCAGATCATAAAGTCTCATTTGCCCAGTAATTTCACTAGCTACCTTCAAACCGGAACACAGCAGTGCTTGCGCACTACTGCTTGGCGGCAGAATAACTGGCAAAGCGGTGGTACCTACCTAGACGAACTTTGCAATAAAGTCCTACCACCTAGTAAACTAATAATAATAATAACGTCCAACGATCACATACAAAGATTCTGGACCATAAAAATGATTCCCTGTATCTAGGGACCATAAAAATGATTCCCTGTATCTAGGGACCCAGGAATACGAGGACCACAGCACTCAGACACAGAACAAGTATTTGCCCTTTTTTTCTGTGCACAAATACAAGTATTTATCCTGTCGTGGGAATCAAACCCGCCACCTCCAGGTTATAAGTCAACTTGCTCAATCACCACAGAGGCTTTGAATTTAAAGAATCGAATGTGTTACCCTTTACTCCTGGAACTTATAGAGACAGTGCTAACAAGGAAAGATGGAATTTCAATAAATAATTTCCACTAATGATCAATGCACTATATAATTTGTTTGTTTCCACTTATCACTAAATTGGCTGAACAGATTTCAATTATCCCAGAAAATGGTGTAATACTCATACTGATAGAGATACTATGATATAACATTACCATACTAAATAATTTATTGATATACACTTAAAAACAGAAGCTTCGTTAAATTAACACTCTTAAATGATTAAATAATGCCCGTCTTTACTAAAGTTTGACAGCTCCTAATTTCGCATTTATCCCTACCTAAGTACGAACTTAGAAATGTCTAACTTGAGTACAAATACTTAGTTAATGATTTATATTTTTATTCACTGCATCGTTGCAAAGTCCATGAGAACGTTGCTCTAAAATTTTCAACAAAAAGTGAATACAGCATTTACATAAATATTTCCATTTATAGTTAATTGTAAGTTTATACAGATCGTTAATGGATAAAGTGTGCATGTAAATGAGTTGGGTTTCAACAGTTTTGTTTGTTTCCACATCGGGATGGATGGCCCTTGACTGAGAGCGTGCGACACTAACGTAAACCAGTGACTAATTTTCAAACTATTACGACTATTATATATATTTACTAGGTGGTTTTACTACGTGGTAGGACTTTGTTGCAAAGTTCGTCTAGGTAGGTACCACCGCTTTGCCAGTTATTCTGCCGCCAAGCAGTGTTCCGGTTTTAAGGGCACTGTAGCTAGTGAAATTACTGGGCAATTGATACTTTATGATCTGATCTCACAGTCGAGTAATCTTATTACCTGACTGTGCTGATGTCTCAGGATGATGTGCGCAGTGCAGTGTTGCTCGAAACTCTATTTTGGGGTTCCGATTGACACTGTTCTGTTATGGACAGCCGTGGCGCTTAACATCAGGTGAACGGCTAGCTCGTCAAATCATTCAGTAACATAAAAAAGTTTTTTTTTTGTCCAAACTAATATTATAAACAGGAAAGTTTTGACTGTGTGTTTGCATTGAATAGGCTCTGAAACTACGGGACCGATTTGAAAAATTCTTTCACCATTAGTTTTGTACATTATCCCTGATAAATATTATAATATATAAATCAAAACTACATAATATATATATATATATTTATACGTATTAAACTTTTACCATAAAAGATTTAGACGCGCCATAAACACGTGTTGAACAGAATGAATTAATTATATAATTGGATGATTTTGTTTGTTTGTGTATCTTTTACTACAAAACAGTAACACCAATTTTGAAAAACATTTGCGAACAGATTGCTTACTGCCAAGATCAACATTATATAGATTTTTTCCTGGATATCCCAAATTCCCGTGGAATACGGTTAAGTTGTAGGTGAAATCGCTGGGTAGCTTTAGTTCATCATAAAGATTAAGATTGATCCGCTAATGCCCATCTGCTTTAAAGTTTGACAGCTCTTAATTTCGCGCTTATGACGATGACTAGGACGTACACAATTGCGTTGCAGTAGGTAGAGTCATAAAAGAATAAGGGCAAAATTATTATTAGTTAAATTTTCGGGCAGACGGATATAAAACTTTTCTTGGTAGGTCTCATCGTCGCTTACCATAAGATGAGTTGTAGTCAAATCTAAACCCATCAAAAATAAAAATAAAATGAGTTTGCTTTTAGACTACACGATGGAAGTAAAACTTCTTCAGCCTTATTAATAAACTGGTATTAGTCTCGGATTAGTTACTTCAGCTTTTGTCCTTTTTTTGCTACTGGAATATTTAGCTGGATCGAAAGAGACAAAAGATGGTGTAACTAGTCTAAAGCTAGTTCTTGTTTATTAATAAGGCTGCTTTTCCATCTATCAGGCGGTATAACTTTGTTTTTTCTTTGTTTTACGTTAATGTCGTTAATGAAAATTTTGACAATTGTAGATTGTCATTTTAGCGGACATCACACTAATATTATAAAGGCGAATGTTTGTATGTATGTATATGTGTATGTTTGTTACTCCTTCACGCTCAAACGGCTGAATAGATTTGGATGAAATTCAGTAGCAAGATAGCTTATACACTGGATTAACATATAGGCTACATTTTATCCCGTAAAAGTGAAAATTTCCCGTGGGATGAGCAAATAATTAAAACATTGTTTATCCGCGGGTGAAACCGCGGGGCGCAACTAGTACTATCATAATAAAAAAAAAATATTTCGTTAAGTTGGCAGTGGAGATCTACGTGAACCAACTTCAACTTCCGTTCGTCTCACATTCACCAGCGTACTCCTTAAGTCAAACGTGCGTAAAGAAGTATTATTTCAAAAATTGGTACAAGTTTATGTACTCCTCGCAGGAATTACATAGGCTTTGACTGAGAGCGCTCGGTGGTTGCGCGACCGCGTAACCAATTTTACTCCTGCCTATACTCTGATAAGTTTGTATAGAAATTCGTATGGAAATTCATTGTGACGTTCTTTTAACGGCGCGCTTCATTGGGCTAATTGACGTAATTGAAGATAAGTAATGAAATTACGAGCGAGGCTCTTTTTACTGATTGCAGAGTGAACATTTTGTTTGGAAAATGGGGAATATAAACAAAGCTTCGCTCATTTTATAGAAAGGTATTTAAATAAAGAATTTAATAAAGATTCTGGTAATGAGAATAATAGTATTTTTCATTTCTCATACTCGGAAAGTAGGTCTGAAGTTGCCTGAGGAGCGGGTTATTATTATTATTTTTTTTATGTTTTGGCTCCACACTTTTGTGTATTTAGCCAGTGTCAAGTAATTGATAATTTATCAAGTTAATGATATTTCACGCAAATATGTGTCAAGTTATAGTCGAAGTCATCTAGTCAAGTCATAGTCTAGTCAAAGTCATACTCCTAGTAAAATGGTGGCAACTTTACTTGAAGCTTCTATGGAGTTTTGGAAACAACACGAAAATAAACGTTTCACCATCATTATACCATTTTCCCACACTCGCGCCTGTAATCCAGCACTTAACGAATAGAATGCCACCAATTTTATGCACTAACACTGAAAATAACACATGTTTTGGAAAATAATACAATGCGGTGACGCAATCTTTTTCGCTTTCCCGCTAAAACCTCGAGGAGCGGGTTGAAAGTAATACTTTTCAGACAAAAAATGACAGCCCGTCAAATAATAATAAAAACTAGTCCTATTTCCACATTTCTGTTGTACCATGTTCTAACTTTCTCTACAATCACTCAATTACAACGCGATGCAAAATTGAAATAACATAAAGTTAAGTGTTTATTAAAAAATATTAATTTTTTAATGACTTTATTATAATTTAGTTTCGACTATTTCTTTAAAATAACATAAATTTGGGCAAAATATTTACCACTTTTTCAATGATGAAAATGAAAAATAATGGCTGAATGAATAGCTGGTCGGCCACAGAAAAATAAAACAAAACAGGCGGGAAAGCAGCAATCCGATCTTCATTTGTTTATTCGAGTTGTAGAGTTTTGTTTATACTTTTTTTTATAATACTTCCGTATAGCAGAGATTTGTATTCGCTGATTTTTTCCTTAGCTAATTTATGTTTTTATTTTTACTTTCCTTGTATTTATAACTAGGTGCGCCCCGCTGCTTCACCCGTGGATAAAAAGTATTTTAATTATTTGCTCATTCCACGGGAAAATTTCACTTTTCCGAGATGAAATGTAGCCTATATGTTAATCCAGTGTAGAAGCTATCTTGATATTGAGTGTAATTCAGCATCGAATCCATTCAGCCGTTTGAGCGTGAAGGAGTAACAAACATACACACATACACACAAACACACATACAAACTTTCGCCTTTATAATACAAAAATTAGTAAAACTCTTGTTTCAAGGCACACACGTTTATTTTCCATCCGCTTGTTACGGGTACCTTACAATTCTTCTGCCTCGCACCGAATGCCCGCCCTCGCCGCCATCTTACATTATTCAACTTTTTTCTTAGTGTTGCCACTTTATCCATCAATTTAATGCTAAATCCGAATAACCTTACACTAGTGAAATTACTGGGCAAATGAGATTTTATGACCTAATCTCACAAAGTAATATTTTTACTAGACTGTGCTGATGTCTCAGGATGACGTTCGCAGTACAGTGTGTACGAAATTTTATGCTTTAGAGTTCTAAATGACATTGCACTTGATATAGGTATTATTTTACCACTGCCGAAATAACATCGGTTAATTAATATACTTACATCATTCTAAGAGTACAACTAGGGAAGGGACAGCATTATAAGCCTAGAACTCTAGAACCCTAGATCCCAATTTCCACTAAATTTATCCTTACTGCGACCATTTAATACGTTTGATAGTTATTCCCAGAGCAATAACTCCGGCATTAAGTTGCGATAGCAATGTGTGTGTCGACCAACAAGATTAGTTAGGAGATAATAACACATTCCATTTGTCCGGTTAATCCAGCTAATCGGCCAGTTTGATGAGGGTTGCGACCCTTGAAGGTGCTTTTACAATGACGAACCTTGAGGTCTGAGTTGAGTTTTAAAGTATTGATAACACTAGATTAGTTATAATATTTCTATGATTGCGTCACAAAGTTTACTTTTTATAAGTTAGAGTACGATCAATGTAAAAAACTAAGCACTTATATAAAAAGTGCTAATGGAACTGTTTATTTACTATGTAAATTTTCTATGACGTACCTACCTATTTTAAATGTATTTTGAAGTAGGTAGGTACGTCATAGAATGATAATTGAAAATCAGTCGAAATTCAGCGTAGATGGGCATTAAGGCCACAATATTGTAAAAAACATATGTTCTTTTTTTGTTTTTCACTTAAGCCGACGTGCAAGTAAGCATGTTCTCTCTATCTACATAAGCCGTGGTACTACACGTATTTTACCCTATGTAAAGTGGAAACTACAACATTTAAGGCGCTCACTGAGGTATTTTTCACCTTTCACCCTCTCGGTGTAGGTTCGGCAACTTATGAATAAGATAGCGTCGAACTACACGTTTGTGAGAGAGTCAACCTCAAGTCATTCGGGAACAGAGGCGGAGGAAGATTAGGGGATATATTTATGCGCTTTATTTATTTTATAGTTTTATTGATATTTTAACCAGATGTCACTTAAAATATACAAATTAACTCAAATCAAAGATCATTAGTTCTGGCTGACAACGTCTAGTTTCCTATAATGTCTAGTAGCTACATATATGCTGTCTGGTGTCTTATTACGTCCAGTCCTACAATATCTAGCGGCTCAACCTTATCCTTCTTTACTAATATTATAAACGGGAATGATTGGATGTGTGAATGTTTGCTACTCTTTCACGCAAAAATTAATGAATGGATAGAATAGAATATTTATTAATTTCTGCAAAATTAATGAATTCAGTTTACAATTAACGAATTCAATAAATGCTACAAGCTCATTTTCACAATTTCACCGTTCAACATAGTAGGATTCCCTTTATTGTATTTAGTATAATAAAAGGAATCGTACTACTAATAACTAACTCTTTAATATTAAAGAAACATGTCGCCGCGGCCTGCGTCCCCCGCGCCGCTCTTACAGCGGGCGACGCGAGCCATGGTCCGCAGTCAGCGCCGTGCCGCCACCGCCGCCGCGCGTACTCCTTGAGGATGGGCATCTATATTGCCCGAACACCGGTCGAGTTATTCGACTGTATCTCGTGAGTTTTAGCCGTGTAATAGTTGTAGTTATAACGAACTCTTCCAATGAAATATTACTACCATACATTTATCATAATAACTATCAAACCTATTAACTAATACAATGCAATTACTTTAATGAAACTTGGCATGACTTATACGGTGGATTGGAATACTTTTATCCGTGGGTGAAACTGTGGAGCGCAACTAGTGTATATATAATGACTATTTTTCTAACGTCCTGAATCGTATACCATTTTTTGAAATCATGTTTGTGTAAGGGGTGCTTTGGTAAAATTTTGAAGCCACAAAACAGTGAAGCCGTATTAATAACGTATTAGGGAGTCTGGTCTAGGCATTTTATTAGTTTTAGTTTCAGATTTACTTTTCAAACAAAAGAACACAGGTTGGGTCCCTGAATCAAACTTATTCTTAGTCCATACCTGGAGATAGTAGATATTTCCTTAGGGCCTTCACCGTGAGATTTCACGGTAGCTGATCGCAAGCGAAGCGGTTGAATTTTTCATAGGATATTATGGTTTGTCCTAACGTATCGGTTTCGGGATACTTCTAGGATCTTATCTGTATATTCGCTTGAAATAAGAAGTTTTGGCTAGTTTACCGTGAAGTTTGTTGTTGTGTTTAAAATTTAAAAGACAAAAATGCTTTAAATTTAAAATTATCATTCACATCTTTTTTAGTTTTGACAAGTATTTGTGCACAGGAAAAAAGCGCAAACACTTGTTCTGTGTCTGGGTATTGTAGGTCCATGTTCCTCTTAGTTCCTGGGTCCCTAGGTATGAGGAATCATAGTTAGGATCCATGATCTATGTATGCGATCGTTGGGCGTTGGGCGTAGTTTAACAGTCTAAATTTTAAAAAATCTGTATAAAGTTATTTTACATAGGTACTAAAAGTATAAATTAAAAGTAGTTTTGGCGTAATATTTGTTTTCGGCAGATTACTGAATAATTTATTTATATCATAAAAGTAATAATAATAACGCCCAACGATCACATACATAGATCCTGGACCCTAACTAGGATTCCCTGTGTCTAGGGCCCCAGGAACTACGAGGACCACACCAGACACAGAACAAGTATTTGTGCTTTTTTATGTGCACAAATACTTGACCTGCCGCAGGAATCGAACCCGCCACCTCCAGGTTATGAGACGACCTACTCAACCACTACACCACAGAGGCTGTCGAAAAAGCTGTCATCTTAAAAGTATCTTATAAGAATTCATAAACGTAGTAAAATGAATGAAATATTAATTTGTATCTAATTACATTTGACATATAAATTAAGTACATATTTAATTTAGTATCTCATTATTGTTTCATTCCATTTTATACGAGAAAATTCAATGTGGAGGTGCTAAAAACCAATAATTTAACATTTCAGTTCGCAGATGATCCGCAAGTAACGTCAATATGAAGAATAAGTACGTATTGTCCATAACAGAGAAATCTTACTATTTGCCTAGAAAAACACAGATTAGACAAAAACAATTGACTACGAGTATAAACGATTTCATTGATCTTTTTGTTCGGAGAAATATATACGTATTGTGTCTAAATTAAAAAAAAAGTGCTAGCTTCTTTTTAAACAGTCATAGCTGTACAGCTATGTAAAGGTCAACGAGTATTGTCTATAGCTTTTTGAGCCCGAACGCGTCCAGATTCCGGAAACAGTGCAAAAACCACGAGGCACTCGCCAAAGTAACTCATGTGTTGAGAGACAAGAAAATGTAATAAAAATATTCACTGGAGTTGAAAACAAAAATATGGGACGGAAAATGAGAACAAAAGGGAAAATCGCATCAGTTACTCCCACGAAACCTTAGTTGAATATTTTTCGAGACTTTATTGAATAAATATACATAATTTCACTTCGATGCCACCAAAAGCTTTATACTGGTGACATAGTAGCATTTGAATATATAACAATGATTATTTTCTTAGCTGAAATGTGGGTGCATTAATTTATTCATGAATCTTTTTAACAAGTTCTTAATACTGTTTCTGTGTTCTTGCCAATATGGATGATTTAATATCTTCTTTAAGTTTGAGGCCGCATTTTATAAATTAACAACTTTCTTGATTTAAAAATTGCGTCCTAAAAATTGACTTAATTTAAAAAAATAATTTTCTTAAACTGATCTGTAAGTTGCATAAACATAAACAAATATAATTTCAATCTTATTGCCGTAAAAAGCTTAAATATACGCTTTTACTGAATGGCACCAGTTTGCTTCTATTTTAACACGCTTAGTTTAAATACCGATGAGGCATTTTAATTTTAAATTATGTACACTTTATGTCAAACTCTACCTCTAACATCTTTTAAAAATAAAATAAGAACTAACAAATAAAAATGGTAAGTCGCGGGTGATACCACTGTGCGAATCTACAAACTCACTATCTGTTAGTTTAATTTGTAATGGATATAGGTACTATTTTTCAATAACGCAAACTGAAAGAAGCATCATACCTGACGGCAATGTTTGCCGTTGAAATTTCGCCTAGTGGTCACCTCTCGAATTTTACTTGTTTTAATACCGGTGTCTCAATAAAAAAGGTTTTACCACCACTTTCTTTTGTTTCATTCAGTGGGTTGTTATAATCTCCCTTGACATATTTGTAGCGTGTTTGGTTTGAGAGGGCACGTATCTTGCACCAAGTGTGTTTCGGTATACATTTCAGGTGTCGTTGAGAATGACTAATGGTGTAACAGAAAAGGGTAGGAAGTGAACATGACGACGTAAGTGAAATTGTCATATCGTACCATGAAAATGACAGCCTCTGTGGTGTGGTGGTTGAGCAGGTCGGCTCATAACCTAGAGGCGGTGGATTCGATTCCTGCGGCAGACAAGTATTTGTGAACAGAAAAAAGCGCAAATACTCGTTCTGACTCTGGTTGTTGTGGGACCATGGTCTTCGTTGGTACTGGGTCCCTAGACACAGGGAATCCTAGTTAGGGTCCATTATCTATGAATGTGATCGTTGGGCGTTATTATTATTATTAAATGTGGCTAATATTACAAAACATGACAAAGTATACAGAAACAAAATAAGTACATAAAATAAACATTTCCAAATCTCAATCATGTAAAAGGAAACCGCAAGGATTTAGAAAAAAGGTTTTACAGACAATCTATTAAAAGTTTATATCCCAAAGCAATATGGAAGTAGGTATTGCCGTGAGAGGTTGCTAATCTAATCCGCGGCTTTGCTCGAAGAATAATGAAACACACCAGCACCACAGCATAATTTACAACAGAAGACAATGTAGAACACTACGGTCTACCCATTCCAATAGTGGCAAAGTCGTTATGTTTAAAAATATATTGACCGTCGCTATACCAAATTAAGAAATAGTTGATTACATAGTCCACACATCGCCTTCTATTTATAACTTACTTTATGTATGTATAGGCTGACGGGCTGTGCGTAGGTTGCAACCTATATAACTATAGGCGTTGAGCATGCGCACATGGTCGCGTCCGGAGCAAGAATGATCCGTAGTACACCGAGCGCTCCCTTTTTATAGCCAGATGGGTGGGGGAGCGATGACAGCTACCGGTGTCGCCACTGTAATAAATTTAAATGCTACCACATGATAAATTATGGTACTGCCCGCTGCGCATAGAGTTTACAACTGGACGTTGCCGCCGTCATATACTTTCTCACGTCTAATAAACTAAGGAAAATTTATAAAAATAAAATCATGAGCATTGCAAAAACCATCATATCTAAGTAATTCTTATAATTGATTATGTTAAAGTTAACAACGTTAATGATAACTTTGAATCAGAATTAAAGGTACAAATACTACATACGCTACCATCGTCTTATTTGCGCTATGATTACTTTTACAGACAGAGATATAAATTTCCCTCTTGAAGACTGCTGCGAGTGAAATTAAATAAAGCAAATACGAACACCGTTGCGTACTGAGCTCGAGCATATTTTAAGAGATTTATCAGCGGCGAAACAAAGCACGTTATTTACAATTAATTTAAAATTATGCTGGTAACGTAATGTATTGGGGGACTTAGGTAATTTGAGTTATGTTCTGTATTAGAGGTGCTTAAGTAACTTCTGGTTGGAAGCTAAATGTAGATCGAAAATTAATGATCCTGAATGTACCATATTTTTTACGATGATTATTTCATTTTCGCAAGTTAATTTGAACCTGATACTTGTATAAATATTTTTGAACACTGTGGGGTGGGATCAGTTGCAAACAGTATAAGGTGGGGTCTGATAGGACCTATCCAAAATCATGACAAGAATTTTGTTATTTTCCATGTTTAAATCTTGGCAATTTTTTCATGATTCAATAGTACCGTGATGGATGAATAGAGAGGCCTATAGCCGACAGTGGGATGATAGCGGCTATTGATGATGATGAACAGTTAAGCACCATATCAACAAGAACATTATAGCTTCGTCGGTTTTAAGTTCGTCGAGGTAGGTACTACCGCTTTGCCAGTCATTCTGCTGCCAAGCAGTAGTGTGCCAGCACTACTGTGTTCCCGTTTGAAGAAAAATGTAGCTAGTGAAATTACTGGGCAAATGAGACTTTATGATCTGATCGAACAGTCGATTAATTAACCAGACTGTGCTGATGTCTCAGGGTGATGTGCGCCGTGTGTCACGCGAAACTTTATTTTTGGAGTTCCGAGTGACATTGTTCTGGCTATAGGTGGCCGTGTCGCATAACATCAGGTAAACGACGAGCTCGTCATATCATTCATGACATAAAAAAGGTAAGGTGTAGATTGTACCGAATCGAGTAGAATCGCACTAATTTAAAGTTTAATTAATCCCATACCTAGAATCTAGCTAGAAGATATTTATGCTTAACGTATTGTTATCAAATAAAATATACTCCCCAATGGTGCAACATTGAAAATAGTGTCTAAGTTAGTTTGAAACTGCGCATTAACACATATTATCGGATAAGTTTCTCCAGTATTTCCCTGTTTCAACTCTATTAAAAGTTAGGTATGTACGCGACGAAGAGTTTTGCACAGGTTTTGTGCAGCTGTTTGCGTCAGGTGCGAGTGTGAATGATAGTTGTCTTCCCTTTCCCAAACATGCGCAGTTCGGGAATAGTTTTAATGTATGCTGCAACTGTGTCCCGTTAATGTGGTCAGAATGTTTCAACGCTGCTGCACTGCGAGGTTTACGAACGTCTATATCATATACGAAATATGTAGGAAATATTTAATATGAATACTGAGGGAAATTTTAATCAGATTTCATTTTAACGGAATTAAATATTGGTCTAAAATAGCGCCTATTATCTGTTATGTTCGAGCCACAAATTACATCTTGTTAAATCTGACCAGTTGAAATAACAAGCTCTTTTTAATGTCACTATAACGTAATGATCATATCCAATGAACGTTTACGATGTGAAGCATTCTTTCGATAGCTTTAACGTTTATTTCAACAAGGTATCAATAAAAAAATATAATTTTGCTTTAACCTGATAAACTATGGAGATAACCGTATAATTTTGTAGACTACAAGATAGTTACGTCCTCGCGTGGCACCATTTATATCGCTGCATAGCGCCCACGCAATGACCACCGTGTTTTGTCGATGCTGCACTTTTAGCTCTAAGGATTGATTTGTGTCTCTTTATTAAGTTAGTCTTTGTTCAACTCTCGATGTGAAAATACATCATTTAAATTTTAATTTGATTTTTGTATTTTTTTTAAAAACGTCCTTTCGGTCCGTCGCAACTTGAGTGGCGCAGCCGGTAGGATATCCGCTATCCTGCTTCCGGTGACGCTGCAAGGCCCCAAAAATCGGTACCTCGCGTCGATCGGTGTGAAATTCGGATATCCTTGAACCAAATAAATAACTCTCCCGCGACGTGCGCGCACGCGTATAGTTCAACTGTGAACCGTTTGTGCGCCTGATCTTGGACGTTTCAACGAGAACAGACTCAACAGAAGACATGGGATCGAGCAGATTGTGAGTAAACCTTTTCACTCCTGTTTTTCATTACTCCCTGGCTTCTTCCTCCGACCCCAACTCGTCGGCCTAGTTAATTACGTCTATCTGATTTTGTTTGATACAAGTATCATAGTATTCGTGATTAATTAGTTAGAAGTAATAAGTTGTAGTGTTAGCGATTATTGAAATCGGTGTTAATTAATATAGTGGCTAGATAAATCGTTTAGGATAATTAAAATGGAGCAAATTAAAGTAATTCCTAAAGAATTCTTATGTATTATCCCTAAATATGATGGAGATGAAAAATTATTGAACCTGTTCATTTCCAAGTGTGAGTATGTTATCAAAGCTTTTCAAGTAGAGGGTAATTCGGTACAGAATCTGTATGTGTACCATTGTATTACGAGCAGACTTACCGGTAGAGCTGCGTCTCTACTTAGCGACCATCAGGATGTAACGTCATGGAATGCACTTAAAGAAATTCTGGTCCAACATTTTGGCGATCCACGCTCGGAAGAGTGTATTGCAATTGAACTTGAAGGTTTAAAAATAAAACAGGGCGAGTCATATATCCAGTTTTGCCATCGAATTCAGAATGTTAGAAGCTCCTTGTTTGCAAAATTAAATTTAATTTATGATCAAGGAATTAAAGCTGCAAAAATGATTATTTATAACAATACAGCTATGAATGTATTTCTGTTTAATCTACCGGAAGACATGATTCGTATAGTGCGTTTAAAGGGTTGTTTTAATTTAGAACATGCTTTAAGCGTTGTCACTGAAGAAGTGAATTTCCTACAACAATATAACGCGAAAAATGGCAAGCAGAAATCAGCTGGCTCATATCAGCCAGCTGCTCAAAACATTTCAAGGCCAATGACTAACGATTTCCGACCCCCGTTGAGCCAACCTGTACAGCATAACTTTAAGTTCGGCATTCCACAAAATCAGAACTCATTTGGTTTTAGACCAAACTTTAACGCTACGCCACAAAATAGGTTCACAGCCCCTCAAGGGTTCCGACAGGGAGCGCCACAAATGATGCCACAAAGAAACTTCAACCAGGGCCCCGTACAACACATGCGCCCGCCATTCCAGTATGGTGGTTATAAATTCGGTATTCCTCAACAAACGGGTTTCAGATTCGGCATCCCGAATCAACAACAGCCAAATTCATACCAGCCTAAATTTGGCTTACCGAACCAACAGCAATCAGCACCTAAGCCAAATTACGTTGATACAGACGTTTCTATGCGCACGGCACCTGTAAGACAAAATATGGTTACAAATGAATTATATTACAATGAAGAATCTAACCGAAATGACTTTTATACCGACAGTAATGACTTTAACTGTTACGAATTACAAACGACTGACTGTACAGAAGGTCTACCTTTTTCTACCAATTATAATTACCAAGAAAACCCCGAAAACACCAGCGATGATGCCACACCTGAAAATTTTCAGATAGTTGCCTCCAACGACACGGCGAAATGATTAATCTCAATTATTGCGACAGTATTCTAAAACTGCCCCATATAGAAATTCCTGAAATAAATTCGAAATTCTTGATTGACACCGGAAGTAGTAGGTCTTTTATTAGTCCCGCCAAGGCTGAAGAATTTTTCAGCGAGTACAAACAATACGAGCCGTTTACAGTAATTAGCACACACGCACAAAGTGTTCATGATGAAGTTATATGCATCCCACTACTGAAGACTTTCAAGAGCTCACTTGCTCATAAGTTCTTTATCTATGACGTAGATAATAGGTATGACGGACTCATAGGATCTGACCTACTTAAGAAATTAGCTGCTAACATTGACATGAAAAACCAAATCCTGCGTACACATAACGCCGCGATACCTATAATATATAGCCCCCCGTACGAAATCATTTTAGAGCCCAGATGCGAAACACGTGTCAGAGTACCAACCAACTTTAAGAACGGTAATGCAATTTTAGAATTTACAGAGTTTAGCGAAGGAGTACGTATGCCCGCTGCTCTCGTTAAATGCGAGAATTTCTTTGCAGCGACGGTCATACAGAATTTATCTGACGAAACCGCGACTATAACATTTGCAGAGCCACTTGACGTAACAGTTTTTGAAGGTGATGAGTGCCAGTTGAATTTTGTGACCGATGATTGTGAGATAGACGAAGCACTGCGAGAAAACTTGACTAAGCTAAGGCTAGAGCACACAAATGAAGAGGAACGTGAAAGTATTTCTAAGTTGTGTCATGAGTATCGCGACATATTTTATTGCGACAAGATACCATTATCATTCACAAATCAGGTAAAACACGAGATACGTACATTTAACGAAAATCCAATCTACATTCGCCCATATAGACACCCCCATACCCAAAATGAAGAAATACAGAAACAGGTTAATAATCTTTTAAAGGATAATGTAATACAGGAGTCTCACTCACCTTGGAGTGCGCCGGTTCACCTGGTACCTAAAAAGTTAGACGCATCAGGTGAAAAGAAGTTTAGAATGGTCATAGATTACCGCCGCCTAAATGAAATCACGGTCGACGATAAATACCCTTTGCCTAACATCGCCGACCTTTTCGATAAATTGGGTAAATCCACGTATTTTAGTACCATAGATCTCGCCTCTGGCTACCACCAAATCGAGGTCAAGGCCACCGACAGACCCAAGACTGCATTCACCACACAATCAGGACACTATGAATTTAAGCGCATGCCCTTTGGTTTGAAAACTGCACCGGCTACATTCCAAAGGGCAATGGATAATGTGCTACGAGGTCTGCAGGGCATCCATTGTCTGGTATATCTCGATGATATAATAGTATATTCAAGTAGCTTACAGGATCATATTTCAAAACTGCGCAAAATATTTGACCGGCTTCGAGAGACCAATCTGAAGGTCACCCTTGACAAATGCGAGTTCCTTAGGAAAGAGGTTCTATACTTAGGGCATACCATTACAAAAGAAGGCCTTAAGCCTAACAATGACAAAATAAAGGCAGTTTTACAATTCCCTCTGCCTCGAACGACCACTGAAATTAAAAGCTTTCTTGGCTTAGTCGGCTATTATAGGAAGTTTATCAGAGATTTCGCCAAAATAACCCAACCATTGACATCTTGCCTCAAAAAAAGGAATAAAATTGAAATAACTAAAGAATATGTTGATGCATTCGAAAGGTGTAAAGAACTTTTGACCAATGCTCCACTCCTACAGTTCCCAGACTTTACTCAGCCCTTTGTTCTAACCACCGACGCGTCGAACTTTGCACTTGGTGCTGTACTTTCACAGGGCCCCATCGGAGGCGATAAACCAATAGCATTTGCAAGTAGGACCTTGAACGAAGCGGAAACACGATACAGCACTATTGAGAAGGAGATGTTAGCGATAATTTGGGCTGTGAAACATTTCCGCCCCTACTTATATGGAAAAAGATTTACTATATATACAGACCATAGACCTCTAGCTTGGTTAAAATCAATAGACGAACCGAATAGTAAGATTACGAGATGGAAATTACGTTTAGCAGAGTTTGACTTTGATATTGTGTTTAAAAACGGGAAGCAAAATTCGAACGCAGATGCATTGTCTAGGATTAGAATAAATGTTCTAGGCCAGGATGATGATGTGTCAATGAAAGTGAACTTGGATGAAAGGGAGCAAAAGCTTCAGCGTGATCTGGAAGAGGTTGTTAATGAAATCTCGCGGATAGGTAGCATGCAGAATCAAGTTAGGGAAGATGAACAGTCAGAGTCAACGGTATCGGTGTCCGACTCAGAGAAAACCTTGAGTATCGGTAATTTGCATGATAGACGATCTCCATACGCGGTTCCATCTGTAGATAGTAGCACTGCAACAGCATCTGAAAAAGCAAGTAGTGAGGATGTAGACACAGTACATTCTGCGCGAGACCTAGATACAGAGGGTATACTTATATTGCGGGAAGCTGTAGATACCAAGCCGAATCAGGTACTGGTATACACCTGGAACAGAAACGAAATGACAGTTAAAGATTTATCAAGGCCATCACAAAAGATATTAGAAGTTCACTTACCTGTAGACAATCCGGATCTTATCAAGAAATTCCTTCTGGAATACATAAAACCTAAAATAAAATATTTCTTCTATTTTGAGAGCGAAATTCATCGCAAACAATTCTCCACTATGACTACAACACTTTTCAAGAAGGGTTCCGTAAGTTTTTACGAATGTACCGAAAGGATAGTGTATATAGATGATGAGAATGAACAGCGTGATATTGTCCTTAAATACCACACTGGCAAAAATTCCCATAGAGGAATTAGGGAAACCCTCGTACACCTGAGGCGTACATTCTTTTGGACTAATATGGACCAGACGGTTGCTATCATCATAAATGGATGCGACGTGTGTAAAAAGATGAAGTATGATCGTAAACCTTTGAAACCAGAATTACAGTTAACTCAAACCCAAATAAAACCTTTTCAAGAAATATTCATAGATACATTTACCATAGAAGGAAAAACTTACCTCACTATTATTGATGCCTTTAGCAAACTGGGTCAGGCTATTGAAATAAATAGCAGGTCAACTCCGGAAGTTATTAGAGCTTTAATAAAATACTTCTCATTTTACGGTATCCCTGGCAGAATAAGCTCGGACCCGGGCGTGGAATTTAATAACACCCTCATGAAAGAAATGCTAACATTTTATAAAATTGACCTTCATATTGGTACCCCTCATAATCCTAATTCTATGGGCCTAATTGAAAGATTTCACTCTACGATTACTGAAATATACCGAATTGCAAAATACGAACACAAAATTACCGACGCTGCATCTGTTATGACGTATGCAGTTATGTCATACAATCATACAATCCATTCAACAACTGAACTAACGCCTTTTGAAGTCGTATTTGGACATACCCAGTCTAATGACACGTTTGCGGTTGACTTTAACAAACAATTCACACAACAACCTGTTAAAGAACATGTTAAACGAACTAAGCATTTGTACGAATATTTGACGGATAAAATGATTCAGAAAAAACAAAATATAATACAAAAACGCGGAGGCGAAACCAAATTTAATATAGACGTAGGCGATACGGTATATATCAAGGGAGTAAATACCAGACGTAGCAAGGACAAACCACGTTACCAGAAGGCCGAAGTCACTGGTGCGATCCATAGGAATGTTGTACCAATTACCACACATAACCGCACTACTAAGGTTCCCATTAAAGACGTTAAACGCCCTCCGCAGGTTAATACTTCTGGTGATCCAAGCGATCCAAAGCCAGGCCCTTCAACTGCACCCGATTGATGAAAACCCGGGATTACTGCCCGTTCGGGAAGGTCAAGCGGCTGTCAGCTATGATAAATGGACCGTTATCAAGATTTTAGATTTAAGCTTAATATATGAAGATTTAAAATTAAACATTAACAGGTACGTATCACTAAAAAACGATTTTCACAAACGCCAAAGTAAAATAATAGATCTGGACTTTATTGAAGTTGAAAAACAGACAGATTATATAATGAATATAACTTTTGCAGTATAAGCAGTTAATTCCTTTATCTAGAGTTAAACGTGGTCTAATAAACCCCCTTGGCACTATTGTAAAATCAATTACAGGCAATCTGGATAATAATGATGCAGTCATGTACGAAACTTTAATTAATAAATTAAAAACAAAACAGGACGCTATGGCCAAGAAAATGACAATTGTCGCTGAAGTGGTGGGCACCTTTACCAACATAGCCAATTCTACTATGAGCAACTTTATTAAAATACAACAGAGCTTTCGGGAACTAGAGTCGTTTACTAACATAACTAGGGTTCATCAGAATACCCATGAAATAATTCATATTTATAATGCCTTTCTCCACAATTTTCAAACGCTCTACATCAGATTAAATGAAATTGAAACGGCAGTTGCTTTTAGTAAAATTAAAGTGTTGCACCAGTCAATTGTAGATACGGACGAACTATTAGGATTGTTAAAAGAAATAGAAAAGTCTGATAAATTACTGTTCCCGGCCAATTTAGAAAATGTTGTAAAGATAGAACAATGTATAGAAATAAAAGCTTACATCAAACAAAATCAGATCACTTTCGTATTGCAGATACCTTTGATCAGAAACGATATATACAATTATTTTAAATTAATACCAGTGCCAATATTTAATGCTAGCCAAGGCCGAACTACCCTTATCCTACCCAAATACCCATATATCCTTATGAAAGGGTTGAAAACGAAATCGCTCTCCCAACCGTGCCTTGAAATCGAGGAAGACCGATTCCTGTGCTTCGAGAATGATGAACCGCTGACAAACGATGACTGCGTCACAGAACTTCTTCGGTTCTCCACCAACATCACCAGCTGTCATTCCATTCCAGTTGTTATAGATGATGTGAAGATTGATCCCGTACAGCCTAATCGCTGGATAGTCTATACCAAAGTCGAGACGCTACTCACCAATTACTGCGAAAATTATATAACGCAAGAAAGCATCCATGGGACTTACCTTTTAACCTTGAATGACGACTGCAGTGTCAAGGTCAAGGGTGTAACCCTGAAAAGGCATCAAACAGATGGGAAGAGTGTGACCTTCAAGAAATTACCGATGTTACACTTACCCAGAATAAACAACCCTAACAACACATGGAGCAAACCAGTAAATCTTAATGGGATAGATCTCGCTGACGTCAGGTTCCTGAATTACTTATTGCAGAAAAGTAAAAGTGAAGTTATTAGTGATAGTGAATTTAGTGATAATGCAAAATATCAAAGTGTTTTTAAAGGTGTTAGCATAGGAAACTTAGTTTTATGGTTACTTATAATATCCGTTTCTGTATCCTTAGTTTTAAAGCATAAATTTAGAAATGTGATTAGGTCTCGAGATTCACCCGCAGATGATCTCGAGCTTGATGAGGGAGGAGTTACGTCATCGCGTGGCACCATTTATATCGCTGCATAGCGCCCACGCAATGACCACCGTGTTTTGTCGATGCTGCACTTTTAGCTCTAAGGATTGATTTGTGTCTCTTTATTAAGTTAGTCTTTGTTCAACTCTCGATGTGAAAATACATCATTTAAATTTTAATTTGATTTTTGTATTTTTTTTAAAAACGTCCTTTCGGTCCGTCGCAACTTGAGTAGATAGTTTGTCTTATTTATTTATTTATTTATGATTGGTATTACATACCGATTTAAATCAATGTTATGCTTACTTTAAACATTTTACTGTTGTTTCAAATAAATATCAATCAGCAAGTCCTACGTCGTTATTTGTACCAAACTTAATAAAATAATATTTCATTTTGTTCTCTTAAGTAAAATACTTTAATTGCGATCAGAAAACTGCTTTGAAAGTCAAACTCGTTCCTAATAGAAAGTGGATTTCTCTCAGTGCACTAGCATCATGGCGACAGTGGTAAAAATTGAGGATTTACAGGTGTACATCCTCAATTTTTTAGAAAACAGGACAGGGACAGGTGTCCCTGTCCTGTTTTCTGAGATAAAAGGTATCCCATGTTAGTCTCAGTAGTGAGCTATCTTTCCACAAAATGTTATCCAATTGAATTTCACGTGTGATATCAGAACAAACAAATAAAAAAGCCACATTTATAATTTGACAGCCTCTGTGGTGTGATGGTTGAGCATGGGAGCACGAAAATCGAACCCCACCGCCTCCGGGTCATAACCCTTGGTGGGTTCGATTCCCGCGACAGGACAAGTATTTGTGCACAGAAAAAAAGCCTAAATACTTGTTCTGAGTCTAGGTGTTGTGGGATCATGGTCCTCGTAGTTACTGGGAATCCTAGTTAGGGTCCAGGATCTATGTATGTGATCGTTAGGCGTTTATATACAATCAAACGAACTTACAAGTGAAGTACGATAGATAGTATATTAGTCTCGATATAAGTATAATTACAACGTGCGCACGTTGTAATTATACTTATATCTTCGAATAATGTGTTATTATATTATACTTATATATAATTGTTATTATACATCAAATAATAATTTACCATTATAATTGAAGGCTATTTATTCTTTGCTACTATTTCTTTGCTTCCACAATATTCTTTAAAATTCAATTCAGTTCTGGCTTGAAATTTTAAACCACGTTCAGGTTTAAAGATAGCCCAGCGTCCATTTTTCCAAGAATTTCTGAATTTCTGCCCTAAGTTACTTCGGCCAAGCATACCGCAGACAATACCCCGTCGCACACTGCAAAAAGCTATAATAAAGTAAAAATATTTACTTGAGCACATTTAGCAAACCACATGCGTTTCCGACCCCTCTTTAATTAGTGCGGGGTTCAGAAAGGTCATACGTTAATTGCGGTTCCGACACGGAAACTCGACTTAAAACCTTTGAGTAGACCCTTCCAGATTATTTCTGTAATATTTATCATTTACCTGCTCTGGAGCTTCGTTATTTTCTTCTTTATTTCCAGCAAAAACTGTTTTATTTCTATAGATTAAATGCGAACAAAAACTTTGTTGTATCTACATCCACTTTGACCATACTCTATAGCTCCATTGGTCCAAGTCCAAGTCTTTATAAACACTGTGATAAATGCCCATTTGTACAAACGTTTGGCAGCTCTTAAGTTCGCACTTTTCCACAATGACATACCTACTGCAATGTATTTGGGTATATCACAGAGAAATAAGTATGAATTTAAGATCTATAAAAGTTTAACACATACGGGCATACGAAAATTATAAATAAAATATCTTATACATAGGTAGAAATGCTTATACGTATTACCTAGAATTTGAGAAGAAAATATGCAGTACCTACTTAAAATATTTTATAAAAGTAGTTTGTTATTATAAATAAGTACTATACACATGCTTTCGTATTGGTTTTACAGAGAGATACAATCATAAAAACAGTGTTTCTATAGTTCAATGAAACGCTTTAAGAGATGACTAGCAAGAAATGAGAATACAAAATTATCTAAGTATGATTCAGACTAGAAAATACTCATTTCACTGGACGCAATTTATTTTGTTATGGGTCCCTTCAGTTTACATTGGGCAATTTCGCTAGATTACTTGACAGCAAATAGGCTTTAAAATTTTATTATTATATATTTTCAACGTTCAAAATAACCGTAAAACGCTTATGACAGGTAATAAAAAAATCACGCAACAATATTTTTTTCCAATTTATGTTAACAACTTGTTTTTATAACTCAATATCTGGGGAGGCTTTACGATAACAGATTTACACATCAATTATAACTTTTGCAGCGCCTTCGCTTATCAGAAAATATGTTTTGGTTCGAGTTTCAACTGTTCGTTGGTTCCTGTTTTATTTAATTGTTCGTTTAAAAGTACTAGGGAATGGAAGCTCGCATTTTAGTTAAGGAGCGTTTGGTTGCTTTCATTACTTCAAAACGCTTGAAGAAATACCTATATTATATTTACCTATATTATATTTACCTACTTTAATTACTTTACCTTTTATAATTACCTACCATTAAATTAAAATATCTTCTGAAATACAAAACTAATACATCAAATTATACAAAGTGCCAAACTAGGCAAAATTAATGAAGCCTATTAAGGATTAATAATTAACGATTATTTATTTATGATTTACTAGTTGCGTCCCGCGGTTTCATCCGCGGATAAAAAGTATTTTAATTATTTGCTCATCCCACGAGAACATTTCATTTTCCGGGATGAAATGTAGCCTATATGTTAATCCAGTGTATAAGCTATCTTACTGCGCACATCATCCTGAGACACCAGCACAGTCTGGTAATAACATTACTCGGCTGTGAGATCAGATCATAAAGTCACAATTGCCCAGTAATTTCACTAGCTAAAGTGCCTTTCAAACCGGAACACAGTACACACAACACAGTAGTGTGTGCGCACTACTGCTTGACGGGCACGGCACGGCAAAACGGTGGTACCTTCCTAGACAAATGTGAAAAGAAGTCCTACCACCTACAAAAAATGATGTGATTTATAATAAAGAAAATATGACTATAAGACACTGCTTGTAATGAATGATGCAGCTACGAACTTCTAAAAAGAGTTCATACTATAAGTCTCAAAGAGATTATTTCACGCTGTGGTGCTTTCTCTATTCATTATAAGAGCTGTGAGCATGATCAATATACCAGAAAATATTTTTAACTCGATTAATACCGAATATTTGGATTTATTTGCTCGGGGAAATTTTGTTTGTAACTACCCAAAATTATCAAAAAATTTTGTGCATTAACCTAGAACTTTCAAGTTCAATGAAAGTTCTAGGTTAATGAACAACATTTTTGACAGTTTCAATACGTTCGAAAATTATGTACAAAGTTACTATGGAAATTTTCACATTCATCCTGTTCCGTTGCAATCAAAGTTCAACACTATAATTATATATTCTTTTAAAATTGGCTAAAAAGTTCATCGCCTTATTATTTATTCACGCAAAGTAAAGTAGACGTCGAAAATTATACAAGCGCTTACTCTTCGTTTCAAATCCCATCGCTCAGTTCCAGTCATAGACCCTCCTGAACCGTTCAAAAATGCCGCAGAGCAAAAGTCGTCAATGGAGAGACTTGTACGGATTATGCACGCGCCATTAGCTCAGTTCACGCCTTTGTGTTGGCCCCACTGTCTCCTCGACTCATTGTCATGCAGGGCTGCCAACCGAGGAACTTAATTACACGCGTCTGCGTCTCTCGTGTCTATGTGGTTAGATTGCTGACGAATATGTGATTCTAGAGCTTGTTAAGGTTTGATTGTGAACAAATTGTGAAAAATGAATATAAACTTAGCCTACATCATCAAGTATTTTTTGTAAATAATCATTTTTTTAAGTTCAATACTACGGAATTAGTCTATTTCAAATTAACGATAGGTAATTTGAAATAGACTAATTCCTATCTTCATCAGTGTACCCACCCCCTTCACGTATAAATTACATCGATCGGTCAATATGCTATGTCTGGGTTCCTTAGATAGGCTACGGTACAAAATCATGCAATGCCTTACACATGCAATGTTTTGCTTACAGAATCTGTTAGTCTTGGCGTCTGACCAACGTTAGCGATTATTCTGCAACTTGCCATGCAGCTTCCGCTATTTCCTGAAGCTCGTTAAATATGTTTTTCAATCTTACTATACCTATAGCAAACGCTCGGGCGTCACACCAGGTTAATAAATTTTATGCTTTCATTCCATATTTTTCCCTTTCACTATCCCACTTCATTTACCGCATCGCTCTCGCCATCCTTATCTGTCATCCCTCTATAGCTTCTTCTCTTGCAAATCAAAAACAAATTATTTTTTATTTATTCAGTTAATTTGATGACAAAAAAAAAAAACCGTTTAAGACTCCAAAACTACATTACAACAAACGGCGTTAAAAGAGTTTTTACACAGAGAGAAAGACAAGTATTCCAAAAGCTATATTAATTAATTCAAAAAAATATTTTTCATAATTTTCTTATGTGACTATATATAATTACACCTATACAATTTTTTACTTTTCTGAAAAATTTGTCTAGGTTAACCACCGTTTTGCCAGCTATTCTGCCACCAAGCAGTAGTGTGCAAGCACTACTATGTTCCGGTTTGAAAGGTACTGTAGCTAGTGAAATTACTGGGAAATCGAGTTTAAACTTGAGTTTGAAATTGATTGAGTTCGTCATGTCATTTGTTAACACAAAAAAAAAAAAACTTACAAACGTTTTCTAATTTATTTACTTAATTTATTTTACTTCTTTTCTAAATGTAACACACAAAGAAATCCATCTGAGAAACCCATTGTGGCTATTCACTTATTTATAGGCTACAAACACGTAAGGAAGGGAGGAAACGAATCAAAGAAAAACCATCGGATTCTTTTTTATTCATGGTAATCCAATTTCGATAGTTCGTGGTATTATGGACCACATGATCGATGTTTTATTCAATTTTATAACAACAGTTTCGTATATATTGGTTTTGGGTTGAAAACTGGTGCGGTTCGGCTGCGGTGACTATGATACGATTGTTTTGGTCGGCTGTTTTGACATGTCAATGGAAATGGTCGAAATTGGCCGTTGGTATTAATAATAACGATTTATAGCAGAATCATCTGCGTAACGTAATCAACAGATGAATTTTGCATAGGAAATCCCGTAAGTTGGTTGTAAAAGGTGAAGGTTAAATTTGGTCATAAAAGCGGCAACGTTTTTATCGGATAACATTTAGGGGTAGAAAAACGTTGGTAAACGATTTCGATAATTTTTTGAAGTAAAACTTTTTATGCACTCTTGATTTGGAGGTAAGCTGGTGAGGCGATCGGAAGTTGAGAGGGAGATATACAGATATCTCCCTCTCTACGTGAAGAAAAAAACAGTTACGTTTCATATATTAATGTAGGGGCAAGAGAGATTGAGCTAAAGAAGTTTTACTTCAGTCGTGTGGTCTAAAGCACAATCGTTTTTTTTATATCCTATCTACATGGTTAAAAACGAAGCTCGTGCGTCAAAAAATTTCGTCAAATTACGGCACACTGTCATCACTTTTACGCGAAAAAATCGTCACCTTAGGTGGCTATAACTACAAAGAAATATCTTTGTAGTTGGGTATAAGGTATTTAGACTACGATTTGTAATTTGACTATAAAATAATTAAAAAAACAATAATACAAAAATTACAAAATCATACAAGCCTAGTTTATAATAAACTCAAACTATTAACACTAAAATTAAAGGTTTTGTGAAGATTTAGTCGGTGAAAACAATTTTCTCCCCGAAACGATAAAATGCAGGTAAATTCACTCACGGACTCAATTGTTTCTATCACACTTGCAGAGCGACGGCAATGACGTTTACCTATAATACTTAATAATAGGTCTTTACCTATGAAATTGCCGTATTGCAGTACAGACTTTTTCAAACAAAAAAGTTTTGATTGGCTATGAATTCTAAATTCAAATTAATTTTGTTTTAAAAATATGACATTCTATTTACAATATAAGTCTTTTGTTTATTGATTAGCGTTGTATTTTCATTACATTTCAACATTTTTCCTCATAATGGATACTTTGAAATTTCGTGTAATTATGGAATATGAGTTCCGTCGTGGCACCAACGCGGCACAAACGACACGTAACATCAACGACGTTTACGGAGAGAACTGTACAAACGAACGTACAACCCGTTATTGGTTTGCTCGGTTCCGTTCTGGGAATTTTGACTTGAAATGAACCTCGTGGTCGTCCGGAAACTTTGGTCAACAATGATGAATTAAAGGCGATTGTGGAAGCTGATGAATCTCAATCTACAGCTGAGCTGGCAGCAGCTTTTGATGTTGGCATCAAAACAATATTGGTCCATTTGCGACAGATTGGCAAGATAAAAAAGCTTGATAGATGGGTGCCCCACGAACTTAACGATCGCCAGCGCAACGTACGCGTCGAGACTTGCCTTGCGCTGCTTAACAGGCACAGAAATGAAGGAATTTTGAACCGAATTGTTACGTGCGACGAAAAATGGATTCTTTTTGACAATCGAAAGCGCTCAGCAAGTTGGTTAGATCCTGGTTCGGTACCAAAGCAATGTGCAAAACGAAAAATGACCCCTAGAAAGGTGATGGTCACAGTTTGGTGGTCTAGTGCTGGTGTGATTCATCATAGCTTTTTACAAAACGGTGAGAGCATTACTGCAGATGTGTACATTGAAGAACTGACCACAATGATGGCGAAACTCGAACGTCTGCAACCAGCTTTGGTCAATCGGTCGTCTCCACTGCTACTTCACGACAACGCGCGACCCCATACTGCACAACAGACCGTCTCTAAGCTGCATGAGTTGGGTTTGGAAGCTCTCCCTCATCCGCCATACTCACCAGATCTTGCGCCTACCGACTATTACTTTTTCCAAAATTTGGACAACTTTTTAGCGGGAAAAAAATTCAATTCCCGAGAGGCAGTACAAAACGCTTTGAAGAGTTTGTTGTCTCCCGTCCTGCTGATTTTTTCAAGAAGGGCATCCATAAACTGCTACAGCGTTGGCAAAGATGCATTGATTGCAGGGGTGATTACTTTGAATAAAAGAAATAAATAAGTTCGAAAAAAAATACTTTAACTTTTTTCAAACAAAACGGCAATATCATAGGTAAAGACCTAATATTAAATATCAATTTGGTGATGTTTTATTGTCATTGTTATCATTGGTAACACATCTTAGGCTCATTAGCTTTCACTCTACTAGGTATAATCTTTATTCATGTCGTCCATGATTGTGTCATCTAAGCCAATTTGCTTCTAAATAACTAAAAGTGAAGTGTTGCCCATAGGTCTTTACCTATGAAATTGCCGTTTTGTTTGAAAAAAGTTAAAGTATTTTTTTTTCGAACTTATTTATTTCTTTTATTCAAAGTAATCACCCCTGCAATCAATGCATCTTTGCCAACGCTGTGGCAGTTTATGGATGCCCTTCTTGAAAAAACCAGCAGGACGGGAGACAACAAACTCTTCAAAGGCGTTTTGTACTGCCTCTCGGGAATTGAATTTTTTTCCCGCTAAAAAGTTGTCCAAATTTTGGTAAAGTAATAGTCGGTAGGCGCAAGATCTGGTGAGTATGGCGGATGAGGGAGAGCTTCCAAACCCAACTCATGCAGCTTAGAGACGGTCTGTTGTGCAGTATGGGGTCGCGCGTTGTCGTGAAGTAGCAGTGGAGACGACCGATTGACCAAAGCTGGTTGCAGACGTGCGAGTTTCGCCATCATTGTGGTCAGTTCACTACTACTACTACAGTACTCATGTACACATCTGCAGTAATGCTCTCGCCATTTTGTAAAAAGCTATGATGAATCACACCAGCACTAGACCACCAAACTGTGACCATCACCTTTCTAGGGGTCATTTTTCGTTTTGCACATTGCTTTGGCCGAACCAGGATCTAACCAACTTGCTGAGCGCTTTCGATTGTCAAAAAGAATCCATTTTTCGTCACACGTAACAATTCGGTTTAAAATTCCTTCATTTCTGTGCCTGTTAAGCAGCGCAAGGCAAGTCTCGACGCGTACGTTGCGCTGGCGATCGTTAAGTTCGTGGGGCACTCATCTATCAAGCTTTTTTATCTTGCCAATCTGTCGCAAATGGACCAATATTGTTTTGATGCTAACATCAAAAGCTGCTGCCAGCTCAGCTGTAGATTGAGATTCATCAGCTTCCACAATCGCCTTTAATTCACCATTGTTGACCAAAGTTTCCGGACGACCACGAGGTTCATTTTTCAAGTCAAAATTCCCAGAACGGAACCGAGCAAACCAATAACGGGTTGTAAGTTCGTTTGTACAGTTCTCTCCGTAAACGTCGTTGATGTTACGTGTCGTTTGTGCCGCGTTGGTGCCACGACGGAACTCATATTCCATAATTACACGAAATTTCAAAGTATCCATTATGAGGAAAAATGTTGAAATGTAATGAAAATACAACGCTAATCAATAAACAAAAGACTTATATTGTAAATAGAATGTAATATTTTTAAAACAAAATTAATTTGAATTTAGAATTCATAGCCAATCAAAACTTTTTTTTGTTTGAAAAAGTCTGTACTGCAATACGGCAATTTCATAGGTAAAGACCTATTATTTGTGTAGATTTCACCAAAACACAGCTCAACTGATTTGGATAATATAATGCGTACACGTATAAATCACATAAGTATATGAAATCTATACATATAAAATTCAAAGTCCTGACTGACTGACTGACGCGACGACGATATCAACGCAGAGCCTAAACCACTAATACTAGAGACTTGAAATTTGGAGTGTGTTCTTTGTAAAATGTAAGTATTCACTAAGAAAGCGTTTTTCGAAATTCCATCGCTAAGAGGGTGAACTGTGTGGTTGAATAATCTATGAAAACATTTTCTTCTTGAACGTCGCCGTGTGGCCTATAGGAAACGTTACATATAAATGCTACTTACATTTAATCAATGCTTTGGAAGAGATCGCTGTCAGCGATAAGACCGACCATTGTAACACTAGTTTATAAGCTTTCTTAATACTTGTATATTTCTTTGGTGGAACAATAAGGAGTAATTTAATTATATACTATATATCTTAATGTCTTGTTAACTGCTCCCTGACGTGAAATGACACGAGCGAAAATGAGGCAGCATTTAAAGCATTGATTGTATTTATACAAACCGAGATACAAAAACATTGGTTAATGTTTTTGTATCTCGGTTTGGCTTGGTGTTACTAGGTAAGGCTATCGGAACTACCTATTTAGCAAGCATACCAGAATCAGAAGGCAGGTGAACCCTATCTATTCCCTGATTCGGAACAGATTAGACGGCCGGAGAACGTTATTGCTGCTTCGGTAAACTTCCGGAGTGATTTGTGATGGCCCGGATTATTGCCTGATACCAGAGTACCATTTTGCTTCACAATAATACTTTAACATATTGTTTTTGTTTAAGTTTAAGCTTTATCCCTATAAAATAACTAACTTCGTAACTAACATGCACTTTACAAACACTGCTATTTTTAACTGACTTCAAAAAGGAGGCTGTCTACGCGAGGAGACACTGCGAGTTCTATTCCTTGGTGAAATAAAACCCAAAATATAGATTGTTTGCTATTTACTTCAGTTTTTCAATATAAAATGCAGAGTACAAACATTTTGGATTTTAGATTAATAGTTAAGGTAGGAAAGTAAAAGTTATGACGGTGATTATGAAAAATAAATCGAATGCTCTTGAGTTATGGTAAGCGTTAGCAGTAACTTGAATAAAAATATCTGAATTGTTGAAGCGGTCAAATGCTGAGCCGCGACAGAGATGGTTCTCAATTTGGCTGTATTTTTTGTTTGTTACCTCAGACTTGATTGAATGAACCAATTTTGATGATTTTTTTTTACTGAAAGCTGGTGGTTCCCATTTCAATTTGGTCTAGTTCTGACAATGGCATCTATGAGAATATCATATGAGTCTGGAGACGATTTTTTACGCTTTTGCGTTTGCTACTTGGTTTTGTTTCACCATATGTAGTTGGGTAAAAATTGGTTTAAAGACGATTATATCATTTTTACTGATGTTTCCAAGTTACGGATATTAGGGATATCAGGGTAAATCTTACAGGTCATTTTGCAGCATAAACACAAGTGTATATGGAATTACCTGTTAGATGTTACGACAAATATGATGGTGCTACACAACATAGTTTAGGTTATTTAGCAATGAACTTTAACTGGCATGTACCGTTTGGTAATTGAAATAGCTAGTTTTAATTATAGCAGCAACTTTAACCAGGATTATGGCGTAACCTAGCCTAGAGTTACCGCGGGAAGAGGGATGAACTTCAGGTAAAACTGCGGGCGCATCCAGTATTTAATAGTTTCATTATGCCTCAACTTATCACGTGGCTACAAACTGCTTTTAAAGGACTATATCGTATTGTAGTTAAATAAATAGTAGTAGTACTAGTGTGGGATTCAGGGTTCAGCATTATTTTTGTTATTAGCTTCTTTAGTCCATAATATTCTTAGATGCATAATTCTGTGTGCTTTATCTTATGTGAACAAATAAATTTATTATTATTATTATAAATAAATACATAAATAGTTGTGGACATTTTACTACTGTACTATGGGAAGGGGATAACTGATGTAATATTTAAACCTTTTCAACTTACTTTTTGTTTTAGTAAATACATACATAGAATAAAATATAACACCCAGACATAGAACAAACAGAAATGTTCATCATTTAAATGTTTGTCTTGGGTGGGAATCGAACACAAAATCTACAGTTTAGAAGGCAGAGCAACTATCAACTGAGCTATTAGGCCAGTTACTGACTGTATGTAAAAGCTCATTACTGTCGAATAAACCATTACCTAAATTCCTAGTTCTTAATTAATCTAGATTACACATGATCTATACATATGTATTATGTGTTAGCTGTAGCTTGTAGACACTATTGTTCCTACTGTATTGACCAACGTCAATTCAAAAGTGATACGTTAGATAGAGATAGTAACAGTATGAATATCTACTAAATCTAACTAAATATAAACCTACCGTAAAAAGATGTGAAAAATATTGTTCAAAAATCAAACCACGTTTACTAAAACATAGATATTTGTATTGTAACCAACTTCTATTTATATCAATGTTTAATTTTGAAGTTAATGAAATAAAATAGATTTTATTATTTATGTAGAAACAAAAAGAGTTAGATTATAATACAAGGTGGATGCCCGCGTTATTACGCCAATTGGGAAAAAAATGTTAAGTAAATCTAAAAAAAAATAACTTAGGGATGACTTCTGCACATTCATAACCAAATTTTTTTTATTCAATGAGTATTCAATATCTGAAGACTCCATTATAGTTTATTCTAGCTTCTAAATGGCTTCAGCTCGGCTCAGGCGTAACGCGTGTTACGCGACTTTAATATTATACTCTACGACACTGACTGAATTATGATAAATAGTATATACAGAAGAGTTCTTTTGCTTTTTGCTAAATTGAAACGTAATCTACCCTTTCACAAACTTTATAGAATACGCTACATAATGAAGAGTGGACCAAACATAAATATGATATAATATAATATAATATAACGTTATTCTATTTTAATAACTTATTGAAGCCATTCACCGTTGCACAAAGCGACACCTAAAGTTATATTCCGCACCAGTTGGTCTTCCGGCTAAAAGTTGAAGCGTAGCTAATGTAAACGTGATACAGGAAACTCACCTGGCCGCTTTGAATTGATAATGCAGTCAGATTCGACATTCTGCAGTTTCTACTGTGCGCGTTTCAATTATGAATGGAATGTCTAGCCTCCTTTGCATTTCAGTATCTGTGCGTCCTCTCTAGTTGAAACTTTGGTTAACGCTGTGGTTTTGTTTTATAAACGTGATTGGTCGATTGTGTAAGCCCTCACACTTGGCTTGAGGAGTAAACTGGAGAATGCATGACGACGCGGACGAAAGTTGAAAGTTGTTGGTTAACGTAGATCTTGACAATAGGTCAACATAACAAAGTTAAAGTTAAAATTACTTAGAATTTGTATCATAAAATGTCAATTTACAATTATCAAGATGGCGACATGAACAAAGCAAAAACAAAGTTATACCGGCCGATAGATGGAGCTAAAGAAGGTTTTACTTCAGTCGAGTGTGGTCTAATAAAGCACACTTGTTTTTTTATCAGTTTTTTTTTGTTTTTGTTTTGGCTCCACACTTTTGTGTATTTAGCCAGTGTCAAGTAATTAATTTTTCAAGTTAATTTATATTATACATTTATGTATGTTGTATGTCAAGTGAAGTCACGCTGTGAAGCCACAGTCCAAGTGAGTCAAGTCATAGTCTAGTCAAGTCATGCTCCTAGTAAAGTGGTGACAACTTTACCAGAAGCTTCTATGGAGTTTTGGAAACAACACGAAAAGAAACGTTTCACCATCATTATATCACTTTCCCACACTCATGCCTATAATCCAGCACTTAACGAATAAAATGCCACCAATTTTATGCACTAACACTGAAAATAAAACAAGTTTTGGAAAATAATACAATGCGCTGACACGATCTTTTTCGTTTTCCCGCCAAAACTCCCTTTTTATCAGTTGCTGGTTACAGAACTTCGTTACCGTACGTTCGTTCGTTTCGTACCGTTCTTTCTTAATTTTTTGTTTGTTTGTTTTGGCACCACACTTTTGTGTATTTAGCCATTGTCAAGTAATAGATAATTTCTCAAGTTAATGAGTTTTCACGCACTGATGACTTGGACTGTGTCAAGTCACAGTCCAAGTCATCAAGTCAAATCATAGTCTAGTCATACTTATAGTAAAGTAGTGGCAACTTTACTAGAAGCTTCTATGTAGTTTCGGAAACAACACGAAAAGAAACGTTTCACCATCATTATACCACTTTTCCACACTCATGCCTGCAATCCAGCACTTAACGCCACGAAGTTTATGCACTAGCACAAGTTTTAGAAAACAAAATAATTCCGTGGATCTTTCTCGTTTTCCTGCCAAAAACTTAAGTCATATAATTTTTTTTTTTTAGTTTCTTATTTTATACCAAAAATGTTAAATCCTCAATTGGTTATGATTTTTTTGATCGATACTGTTACTTTATTTTCTACGCGTAATTGACCCAATGTAAGAAAGTTACAATACTCAATAATAATTGAAGGGTTGAGAATAAAAAGGGTTTAACTGTCAAATTAATAGTTTCGAGAAAATTGACTTTAAACTTCAACGGCTTCATTTTAATGTACAGTGCTAATAAGGTAATAAAAGGTTTATGTAAGTTTCGTTTGCTTGAAAATGTATTAATTCTATTTTAAAATACTAAATATAGCACTAATTCATACAATTACTGTAAAAATATAATATAATAAAATAACTATAATAATGTTTTTATACTAAGCAAACTGTATTCCCGTGACAGATAAACCGTTTTTAGACACAAAATCCCGATATTTAAGCCTCATTACGGTATTTTGAGAATGTATTATTGTAGATAATTTCACGCTGAATCCAATGATATAAGTCATTTTGTAAAAAAAAAAACAGTTAAACCTTCAATTGTCATACGAATTAAATGGGCGACTTCGTCGTTTATCTTAGCAACTGGTTATAAAACTCTGTTACGTACGCAGCCGGAAGGCATTTGTAATATGCAATAAATTTGCAAATTCTTTCAATTCATAGATTTCCTGTCAATCTATGGGCACGTTGTTAGATAAGCGATTATGGCTGCATATTTACATTTACATTAATTTCGGTGATTTTATTATTCGATAAATACATTTGAAGGTTAATTTAGTTTATTATTTCAATACCTGAATTTCAATTTTCAAAAACAATGTAATTTCATTGCAAAAAATGTAGTTAAAACGCGTATTGTTTTATCTTCTTAATATATAAAAATTAATAATAAATAAATATATATGGACATTAACAAAGCGCCATATAGTCTCAAACTAAGCAAAACTTGTACTATGGGAACCAGATAACTGATACAATACTTTGATACTTTTTGTTTGTGAATACGTATATAGAATACAATATAACACCCACACACTAAACAAACATCGATGTTCATCATACAAATGTTTGTTCTGGGTGGGAATCGAACCCACAACCTGCAGTTCAGAAGGCAGGGATACTACCAACTGAACTAACGGGCCAGTCGTCCGAAATGAATCTCTATTTCCCTTGGTCATCGCATCACGGGTAAACTGACACAACATTTTCACTAATTCTTTTTTTATTGTATTTATTAATTTCTGTAGAAGGTTCTCATTAAAGAAAAAGTTAAGAAAGTATGGAAAATTTTACACCACGTAAGTCCATATAATTCCTAGTATCCTAGTAACCATATAAAATAATATATCTAGCTATTTTTAAGTAATGCATGTATTAAAGTAGAAATGAATACTATAAAGGTGCTCAAATTCGTCGTTTTTATTTTGGCAATCCTCCACGGAGCGATACGATACCATGTGTGAAAATGCAAATAATATCGCATGACATAGCATCGACCGAATAGGCAACCAATTCGTTGGCAGATTTATTGAACTTATACGCTTTTAGATTGTATGATTTTTCTTAAAATCATGCTTAATCTCTAATATTAATTCTTGTCGCATGCTATCCCTATCTATAGGCTGGCTGTTAATTCTTTGTAAAGATTTTTATAGTTAAGTTTTATTTCGTATACTATTAATAAATAATAATATAATTAATAATTTCTGAGTACCTCTTCTTTTTCTCTTTATTAAGACTTCTTTTAGTTTATTTTACCTAGCTAGCGCAGTTTATCACGTACTAGTTGCGCCTCGCAGTTTCACGCGCGGATAAAAAGTATTTTAATTATTTGTTCATCCCACGGAACAAATTCACTTTTTCGGAATAAAATGTGTAGTCTATATGTTAATTCAGTGTATAAGCTATCTTGGTACCAAATTTTATTCCAATCTATTCAGCCGTTTGAGCGTGAAGTAACAAACATACACACATACACACAAACACACATACAAACTTTCGCCTTTTTAATATTAGTGTGATTTTAGTATTATTACTGATACTTATTACATTACACATATAATTTACCTATACTGGTATAGGAATGTTAGTTAACAATAGACGTAACTCTATTGAGCGTTCAATTTCCAGTTGTTCTATATACAATTTGTTTGACTAGTAAAACTTATAGGCAAAATGTACCACCTCTTTTACTACTCAGCTTGACAAGATACTTTTGTACCCTATTTATTCAATGTTTCTTCTCTATTTATAGTGGTTAAACACATTATACAAATTATTTTATACATATATTTATCTTAGTATGTATATAGTAAATTTTATTTTATAGCACCACCGTCCATGCTCATTGATCTCTGTCCATCCAAAGGTTGTCTGGAAGAGATCATCTTTTAGCGATAAGACCGCCCATTGTAACCTACTTATAAGCGTTCCTGTTTTGTATTTCGTCATCTTAATGTAAATAAAGAGTTTATCTATCAATCTATCTAGTCTAAAGTAAAACCACCAAACAGTGTTATTATTATACATTGGTAACTGACAATCCTACATGGTACCCAATGTATTAAATTTACAGAAAAATTATGCACATATTTTAAAACTCGTCCATGGTTTCAGATAAGGCCCACCTGTCCATCCCGTAGATACATCCAAAAACGTTAATTATCAAACTTGGCCGAGAGCAGCTTGTATTGCGGTCGTTACTGCCGACTAACTGTTTTAATTAAACGTTGGTTAAGATTGTAGAGAGTTACTTTACTGTAGCTTGGGTGTATTGCAGAAAAGGGTGTGTTTTTACTAGCTGAATCTGTGTATAGATATATACTTACCGAACAACTAGCTAATCGACCAACACTAGTTGGTCAAACAACTGAATTCATCCAAAATACTCATTACGTATATATACCTGCGAGTACGAGTAACTGCGAGACTCGCAGACTTCTGGGCATATTTTACCCATTTTTTTTAAATGTTAGTCAATTTTATGCCTAGCTAGTCGTTCACTAACAGTGTCACTCGGAACTCCAAAATATAAAGTTTCGCGTGACACTGCACTGCGCACATCATCCTAAAACATCAGCACAGTCTGGTAATAATATTACGCGACTGTGAGATTAGATCATAAAGCCTCATTTGCCCAGTAATTTTACTAGCTACAGTGCCCTTCAAACCGGAACACAGTAGTGCTTGCACACTACTGCTTGGCGGCAGAATAACTGGCAAAGCGGTGGTACCTACCTAGACGAACTTAGTAGAAAAGTCCTACCACCTAGTAAAATAAAAGTAAAATACAAGTATGTAATGTGTTATTGTTTATTTGTTCGACGTAGTGATCCGGGGCTGATCATGAAACTTTGATTGCAATGCAACAGGAGGAATTTCAAAAGTTACCATTAAAACTCTTAGTATTAGGTAACTATACACATAAATTACGTCACTGTCAAATCCATTACAAATTTGTGTTTATATTGGTGGCAATCGAGTTACGTGATCGCTTAGCTGATCTTCGTTGACATGTGGGCCAAGAAACCAAGATTTACGTGACATTAGCTTCTTACGGCTAAAGATGCTGAGGCCCACTATAGGCGAACTGTAGTCCATTGCAGGCGTAAGTTTGTAAACACCGATCTTGATCTTGGGATACCATGGAGGAAGTCTTAACCTTCCCTTCGGGGGGCGAGTTGGCTGGACTGCAGTCGCGACCCCTTCTCACCTCCGGTACGGCAGACGAGGTGCTCACGGGGGGTTTTAGTGGGTTCGAGTCCCTGTGACCACCCCCGTGGTGGCAGGGAAGTGCGAGGGCATTTCGCCCCCTCAAAAAAAAAAGTCTTTACCCGAAGACGAGCTCCCGTAATAAATAATTATATCAAAACTAAGTCAAATTAGTATAATCACACTAATATTATAAAGGCGAAAGTTTGTATGTGTGTTTGTGTGTGTGTATGTTTGTTACTCCTTCACGCTCAAACGGCTGAATGGATTTGGATGAAATTCGGTACCAAGATAGCTTATATACTGGATTAACATATAGGCTACATTTTATCCCGGAAAAGTGAAATTTTCCCGTGGGATGAGTAACTAAAATACTTTTTATCCGCGGGTGAAACAGTGGGGCGCCACTAGTACTTTATAATTTAAAAAACTACAAAATAAAATATTTAAAGTAATAATTATGAATATGTATAGCACCGTAACTCTCGATATCAAATCGGATTAAAAATAAATAGTACAAAAATATTTTGTTTGTAGGAGTTTCAATTTGTTACATTATTGGTAAACTTGTGTAGCTCGCAAGCTAGTGAGAGAAAATATATGTGTTTTTCGGCACTGAAAAACTATTGTACCTGTAGCTCACTTGATTTCATACTATAGCTATATATTCTATCGCAAGACTCAATCTGAATTGAACCATTGCTTACAACGCTTAAGCTTTTCTGTAAATGATAAATAGGTTAGAAAGAGATAAAAAACGCTGACTTATTGGAAAGAAAAGAGATAGTTAAACGCTATTTTCTTAACAGTTTTGTTTCCTTAAAAAAATGAAGGCATGTTTCCTTTAAGGAAAATAATCTTTTTTTATGTTACAGAATGACGCGACGAGCTAACCGTTCACCTGATGTTAAGCGATACGGCTGCCCATAGCAGTTTCAGTGTCACGCGAAACTACTCGGAACTAAAGTAGTTTCGCGTGACACTGCACTGCGCACGTCATCTTGAGACATCGGCAGAGTCTAGTAATATTACTAGACTAAGAGATCAGATCATAAAGTATAAATTGCCCAGTAATTTGAGCTAGCTACAATGCCCTTCAATGCTTCAAAGCACAGTCTAGTAATAAGATTACTGGATTGTGAGATCAGGTCATAAAGTCATCATTTGCCCAATTTTGTCAGTATAATTACACTAGCTACAGTGCCTTCAAACTGGAACACAGCAGTCCTTGCGCACTACTGTTTGGTGGCAAAATAACTGCTAAAGCATTAGTACCTACCTAAACGAACTTTGTAGGAAAGTCCTACCACCTAGTAAAAGTCACACTACGTTAAGGATTTAAAACGGTTTCCCTTCAGGGCCTATTGATGTTTCACCACAGTATATCTATTATCTTTTCGTTTCTACGATACATTTTGCCCACCTTTCATTCACAGCAATTCTCAAGAGACACTGAACTCTTTATATAAAGTTTGTTCTAACCATAGAACGTCGTGTTCAATCGGTTCAGGTGCTCGTAATGGTTTCTAATAACCTATCTCCGCTTCTACTGCTTGGAACTAAAAATAAGAATAACCAATACCCTGTATTCGTTCATTTTACTGGGGAGTAGTTCAGAAAATAGAAATGGGAATAATATGAAATTCTAGAAATGACGAGCTTTTCTGCGTTTGCTTGTCTTAATATTATGACATCTAATGTTATTGTAAAAGGTTCTCGCAATCCCTTAATAATTTAAAAGAAAAACAAGTGAAAGTCTTGAATTAGTTTTTTGTTTACACCTAGAAAGTATTCCTTTCTCAAAATTACCTTTTCGAACGAAACGTTTTCTCTAGCGTATCCAGTGGTTCGTCAGAATTGCAATAATTTATTCTCCATCATTATTCACGTTCCATCATTCATTTCCATTGTGATTGGTGTTCCAATTTCCTATAATAATCGTGAAAATAACGCGCTGATTACAGTCACGTAAACACTTGTTACACAGTCGTAGAATGAGAGCATCAATCACTCCAGCCAGCAGTTAGGGTTGCCTCCTTTTTATTTGATGAATTGAATACTGAATAATGCTAGTGCAAAAATTATTAATTGACACTAACTGTCACGCATCTAATTTTTGCTACACTTGAACTCAAACGAGTTGTAATAGTTATTTAATCTCTATTATTTCCAGTTCATCTTACACTATTTAAAAGTATAGCATTATAATGTAAACCTATATGTGCAATTAATTGCGTGTACTATTAAACAGAGTAAAATAAATACCCACAACCCTGACTCAAGCTCAAATTGCCAGAATTAAGGACACCCGTGAGACTTCTCCCTTCTTTAGGAAAAATAAGGTCGATTATTCATTTCTCTTATTGTTATATCAAGATTTTGGAAACAAACATACATTTATGATGGCAACAAATATGTACAAGCTGTTAAAGGCCGCGCATTTTAATCCCGAGGTTCGCGCGTAATTATTGCCCACTAATGAACAAAGATCAGTAGAAAATCAGCATCATGCCTATTATTATAGAATGTTAATAAGCTATTATAATAATTTGTTTGTTTTTGGTATCGTTATAGATCCGATTCTTATTCAGCTAGATTCGGGTATGACAAAAATAAACTAACTAAGATTATGAGTATAAGACGGCCCTCTTGTGCGTTGACTGCATTAAAATTATAGATAAATAGATAACCTGATCAAGTTAACCTGAGTTAACTAACATACATTATATAATAACTTTAAAAAATACCTGGGTTTTTTGTTTTTTGTTATTATTTTCAAAGGGCTAAAGTCATATTTAAGTTATAATGTAATGTACTTATGTTAGCTAACTCAGGTTAACTTGATAAACAGATAACTTACTAAAATTACTATAATAAATGGTATTTGACGATGAAAGATATAAATGATTTTTTCTGCCAGTGTAAAATATCACATGTCGAAATTTGAAATATGTCTTCCATTTAAACAAATTAAGCCTGAGTGGAAAATATAACAGGATAAGGGGATATTTTTTTGACGTGCAAGATAGAATACAGAACTAACCCAGGATTAGTTATATTTTCAGCTAACCCAGTTTTTAAACGGAATGCGCAAGTAGAAAATACATTATTAATTATTTAAACATACAAAAAAATCCCTTAATTAGGTTTTACAGAATTATCATATATGTATTTTTTTTTAATCGTGTCTTGTTTTATTAACCCATTTAGTATTTATGCATAAAATCGTTTAAACTCTCTAACATAAGTTAGTGTAATTTTCTAACTTGAGTGATGATATTCTATTTCATAGGCAAGCCAAATCTCATTTCATACATGAAGATTAAAGTGATTGATAGTGACTCGTTAGTTAATTTTCCGCTCAATTACTTAGCACATGACTTGGCGTTTTGATATCATCCTATTAGCTGGCAAATCGACTTCATTTTACTGGAAAAATGTACTGCGTCGAAATAGACTAGATATCTTATGCTAAAGTGACTCAAGTATAAAATATAGAGTGATTTTTTTAGAATTTAATTTTATATGTAAAAGTAACCTGATTTTATGAATGGAGTATCTAGTAGAATGGAGAAAATAAGGTAATTATCCAAAATTGCAAAGTTCTGGCATAGTTAGTACCATAGACTTAGGAGTGTTTTCGCTAAGCTCAAAAGACCAACGAAACGTGGGAGCGAAAGGAAAACCCTAATCTAGTAGACACCACCGCGAGAGAAAACAAGATGGTAATATGTAATTTTTACACAAGCAAGAGGCCGTTGCGTCCGTCCCTGGTCCATGTCGGGATGAATTTTGCGTATTTGGTTGATTCTCTGACGATTAAAACATGAAGATTTCAACAAGTCTTAATCTAGTGTTATACTACTGTTTTGCAGGCTTAAACTCACGTTTGACGTATGTCTAAGCCATTTTTAAGTCGGTAGTTGTGGTAACATGGGAATTTTTTATTCTGCTACAATAGTATCTTGTTTAATGAATGTGACGTTACATATTAATCCGAATGAATACTCGTTTTGCAGATGATTTATCACAAATTTTATTGCATTACTGCTAATAATTTGTTAATGTTGGTGTATTATTTTCCGGAAAACCTATTTGTATTATAGATTAGGAATGCTCCTTTAGATATATTGCAATATTTCAGTGTTTCTGTTTTTGATAATATTACGGCAAATTTAACTTCAAAACTTGGAAAGATAAAATGCCAGCTGTTTTATTTAAAAACTATGGCGGCCTATAATTAGGTTCAATATTTAATACAAACTATCTCTTAACTCAACTACACTCACACGTGAGATTTCTTAAATTTCTTGCATAATGGTATTGTACAATGTACATCCTAAATCTATGGTTAGTACACGAAAAAGGTAAAGCAAAGGTAAAATTGAATTAAATACTAGTATTTCAATTACAAGAAGTTGTTTGTGGAAATATTCAGCAAATTTTTTATTAACATTTTCTAGATTGTAAGCCTAAATCACGTACAGAAATAAAATTTAACGCACATCGCATTAGCGAAGAGCCCTGTGACATATTGAATTACGGATAAAATCTTCAACAAAGGTGAATTTTGGGGAAAAATTAAGATACAACACGACGTGTACTTGATTTTATTTTATTACTTTTTTGTAACGATCTGGATATTAACATACATTTTCGGAAGAAGTTACAGTTTACCTGACTACAAGTATATGCGGAAAGACACTTCATTTGCAACTTTTTGAGGCATTGTACCCGTAAGTTGTTTTCTAATATATCACTATTTTGGTCTATTAATCAAATATCTAGGAATTTGTCATTTTTTACTGGAACAAAAATATTTCTGGTTAAAATGTTTTGACTGTTAACACTCTATCAAATATTGAGATTTAGTACATAATACTGGTACAATGTCTAAAGAAAATAACCTCAAAGTTGCAATTGAAGATTAAAGCTTTTCAAAATGTTTAGTTGTAAATGCTCAGCAACTAATAACATATAATTAATCATAGGTATATAATCTCAAACAAATCCTAATTTTTTAAATATGTATAGAATCAGTTGATTATATTATTTTTATTTATTTACACTAAATAATTTTTATTTGCTTAGTTTTTATAATAGTTATCAGCAGTCACTTGTGGCATCAAATTAATTTTTTTTATAGTAATATTTATAGATGCTTTTTATTTAAGCATTTTTAAGACTGTCATACTATAGGTTATTTTATAAAAACATTAATTTGATGCTGTAAAATTGGCTGCAAGTCTGCATAGACATTCGCAATATACATGGCACATTCAATACAATCACTTAAAATATAACCATAATACTTTGCTGGTATTTAACAATATTAGAAATTAGGAATGTTATCAAACATTTAATACAATTGCTTGTTATTGCCTATAGTATGAAATATATACAAAATTTTATGACTAGTTATTATCACGTTACACGCCGATGTAATAATGAAACTGAAAAAAAATCGTAGGCCTTTATTAATTAAAAATATTCGACGCAATCAATTTACGGATAAAGGAAAACAGAAATTCCCTTTAATTACTGAAAATTCCCTCACAAAAGGTAAAACACGGTTGGGCAAGGATAAATTATACTATAAACTTGAGTAAATGTAGTATGGTTGCTGTTAGGGATATCGTTATACCGGATCCAGTGTTAGTGTTGGTTACAATTATTTTGCCGTCGTTGGAGTACCATTTGTTAGCGCGGTCGGGAACGCGATTGCTTTTGGTGCTGTCACCACTAGTTTCTTCGTCGTCGTACCCATCAGTCCCGTATTCGTCGTCCGATGTCATCCGTACATCCGGATAATGATAAGCATGCCTATCATTGCCTGGTATTTCTGTGTGTGAAAACTTCAACGTTATCAACTAAGGAGGACTAACTTACTAGCTAAGGAGGATCCCTATTCTAAAATTAATGCGCGATAAATCTCTCGTCATTCTCCAATTTTCAATTTACTTCAAAAAAGAACGTTCTCAATTTGATTGTATGTTTTTTTATGATTGTTGCCTCAGAACTCTGTCGATTTGTTAACCAAATTTGAAAATTCTCTGTTTTGTATAGATATACTTTCAGATTGGTCCTACCTAGACGAATTTGTACCTTTCATGGCGACGGTTAATATCACTGCAACTGTTACTATTCTCTTAGAAATATATATGTTTTAAGTAAACTTAAAGAATTTGTCTTTTTGCAGGTGTCTAACAGTTAGTAAAGGAAAAAAATTGAAGTATTCCTTAAAAAAACATCTACTAATCTCAACATTGCTAGCGTTTTCTCTATTAGTTAAAGATTAATTTTTAACGTTACAGATTTAAAAAAACTGAGTTGTTGAATTATGTTCTATAGAACATAGAACTAAGCTGATATTTGTATTGTTTTACATATTTGAGGTCTCTTTAGTAACAAAAGGTAAAAAGAAACATGCAGAGTAATGTATCAAAGAAATAATATTCCATCACGTTTGCCATATATATTATTTCGTAAGGACAGACCAAATGACAGGATACAACGCACTTCAAATTGTCAACCAGATTCACAGATTGGCCTACATTTGCGCTCAGTCTGTGATGTAAATCAGATGAGATCGGTTGAGTGACACAAAGAAAAAATGCTCCATATGCTGCCTTTATCATCTTAATATTACAAACGATACCTAGAAGTCATTTGTTTTTACTAATAAATCTTTTTCCAATACTTACCATACAGTCTAATCTTGCTTTCCACATCCCCTAGTGAGTTTTTGGCAACGCATATATAGCTACCTAGATCTTCACGTCGTATATTTTTAATCGTCATAGTCATCTCAGCTTCAAACATGGACTTCTGTCGCACCGTCATTTCATGATGCTCTGACGGTATTATTAGCTCACCTGTAGAAAAAAATGTCTTCCCGTTATTTTATGCCTCAGATTGGAATATTGATCTTTTATTCAGAATTTTATGATTTTACAAAATAACTTAACCTGGTTTTACATAAATTAGTTTCAATCTTATACTATAGAATTTTTAGGGAGTTGTATTATATTTACTTATATTTATATATAATACAATTCCCTAAAAATATATGATTACATAAATTGATATTCTGTAAAAGAAAAAAATTGGAACCAAGTCACCAGTTCTAAATATATACCTAAACATACACATGCTTACATCCAAATCTCAGAGTATAACTAATAAGACATGTCCTTAGAAGACAGATTTCTGAGAAATCTTCGAGAACTACCACGACTCATTTTAATCCTTACTAATACTACAGAAAAGTCACGCAAAAACAACTGAATGGATTTTAATTAAATTTGAAATGTAGATAACTTATATGCTGGATTAACACATGGGATACTTTTTATCCGCCGGGGAAACTGCAGGGCGCAACTAGTTTGTTATATTCTAGTGTACAGATTGCATTAAATTTTAAGTAGCAACTTTTGCGAAAGTCGATACTAAGTTCTAAGTAAACTAATACGTAGACATTTTCGTTTTTTCATACCTATTAGAATTATTATTATAGCGGTGTAAAATATACTTGCTTTCAAATTCAATATTAGAATTTCATCTTACCACGGCGAAGTTTTATGAAAAATGTAAAAACTTTGCGCAGACTCCTAGGAGTTTTATGACTGCCTTATAATTTGTTTCGTTTTTATCGCGGGCGCTACACCGGTCGAGTTAATCAAACGGCATAATTTAAATAGGCAATTTGATGAATTTTAAAATAAAATTTGTCTACATCACATATCATCTATAATTATTGAAATGTAAATAAATATCGTGACGAGCTAGTCGTTTGCCTGGTGTTCAGCGTCATGGGCGATTGCAGTGTCACTCGTAACTGTAAATTAAAGTTTTGCGTGATGCTGTACTGCGCACGTTACACAGTCTAGTAATCAGATTTTTAGACTGGGAGACCAGATCATATAGTCTGATTTGCCCATTAATTTCACTAGCTGCCCATTAATTTTACTAGGTGGTAGGACTTTACTGCAAAGTTCGTCTAGGTAGGTACCTCCGCTTTGCCAGTTATTCTGCCGCCAAGCAGTAGTGCGCAAGCACTGCTGTGTTCCGGTTTGAAGGGTACTGTAGCTAGTGAAATTACTGGGCAAATGAGACTTTATGATCTGATCTCACAGTTTAGTAATCTTATTACTAGATTGTGCTGATGTCTCTGGATGACGTGCACAGTGCAGTGTCACGTGAACCTCTATACTTTAGAGTTCCGAGTGACACTGCAGCTGATATGGGCAGCCGTGTCGTTTAACATCAGGCGAACAGCTAGCTCGTCAAGTCATTCCTTAACATAAAAAAAAAGCTACAGTGCCCGTCTAACTGGAACACAGTAGTGCTTATACACTACTGTTTGGTGGCAGAATATCTAGTAGAGCGGTGGCCTACCTACACGAACTTTGCGAAAAAGTCGTACCAAATAGTGAAATTTAAACTTATAAAATATTGAAAAATATTTATATAAGCTTTTAAGTTAAAAGTTTAAGTTATTTTAAGACTATGTTGAATATAGCCAGTATTACTATATATATAGAATACTGCCGCCAAGCAGTACTGCGCAAGCACTACTGTGTTCCGGTTTGAAGGGCACTGTAGCTAGTGAAATTACTGGGCAATTGAGACTTTATGATCTGATCTCACAGTCGAGTAATCTTATTACCAGATTGTGCTGGTGTCTCAGGATGATGTGCGCAGTGCAGTGTTGCTCGAAACTCTATTTTGGGGTTCCGATTGACACTATTCTGTTATGGGCTCTGTCTCCGTCTGCCGTGGCGCTTAACATCAGGTGAACGGCTAGCTCGTCAAACCATTCAGTAACATAAAAAAAAATAAAAAAAAATAAATAAAGATTGAGTAACCCACCTGGATCTTTAACCCAGTAGTTGATGGATTTGGGTGAGGACTCGACGTAGCACTCCAGTGTGACGTCAGTGCCGAGCGGAGCGCCCACCAGCTGGTTCGGCACTTGGATCACGGGATGAACTGTGCAAGAAGTACTAAAATTATATTGAATAATAAACACTCCTTACAGTCAATCACACTATCACACTAATTATAAAGGCGAAAGTTTGTATGTGAGTATGTGTGTTTGTGTGTATGTTTGTTACTCCTTCACGCTCAAACGGCTGAATGATTTTATACAGATAGAATTCGGTACCAAGATAGTTTATACACTGGATTAACAAATACTTTTTATCCGCAGGTGAAACCGCGGGGCGCAACTAGTTAATCATAATTTCTTAATTCATTTTAAAGTACTGTTTTTGTCTCATCTGTTACTTTACAATCTTTTCAAAATCAAATTAGAAAAACTTTATTTGAATGTTGAAAAGTCGTTCAAGGAGTCAGGGTGTTAGTCGTGGATGTTATTGTCGTCAGAAGAGAGGGTGGAAAGTCAAAATAAAACTATAAAAATATTTATAAAAACGGAAAAAGTCCTCTTTTTATTGTTCCTGTCGTCTGAATTTTTTTATGCCATCAAATGTTCCACCAGTCGTTGTCTATGGTCGTCGTCAAAGAAGTCGCACGCCGCGTCAAATATGCAGGTAGAAAAAAATCTGCCGTTCACCGTGAAATAAATGCTTTTGTGATTAATATTACAGTACCTACTCCCTATGTAGGGTATACATATGTATTGACTAAATTTAGGATAATTAATTTTCTTTGGCTTCCCTCTCACTATAAATGTAGGTAGTGCGTGGGAAGCAAGAAAAACTGTATTATGTATACACATATAAAGACTATAATATTTCGAGTGGCTTTTCTATTTTTAGTCGTGTACTTTAAGGGTATAATAAAAAAACGTTACCATTACATCACCGCATATGTTTTATTTATATTTTATGTTGTTTAGTACTTTGAGTGGCTTTGCGACTATGTCGGCATCATTGTGTACATTCACTATATTAATCCTTAATGGAATCGTACACCATTTTGTGCAGCCTTCTTGCTGCTTCACAGTGTGGAGTAGAGAAAAACGTTTAAACTGGATTCATAACAAAAAAGTTAGATCCATATTGAGCGAGCATTTTTTTTCTAATAAACTGGATCCACACACATTGAGAACATGATGCACATCCTTTGGGACTCCACAGAAGGCACAATTTGGCGAGTTTTTATTCATTAAGTGTTCAAACTTAAATGGGTAAGTGATGGTGTGGTCCTAAGTTTTATATATTTACAGTGAAAACAACGTATTAACTTACAATGTACACTGATATGAATCCTCTTGCTGACCGTAGGCGGCACACCATTACCGGCGATACATAAGTATGTGCCCATCTCCGAGCGTGATATCTTCGACAGCTTCAGCACTTCGCCTTGGTATGTGAGAACTGATACAAAGGATAATTAGGTGTTGGTTAATATTGATAACACATCAGTCAATTGACAATATAACCAAAGCCAAGTGACCACATAGCTTTGGCTTTACCAAGATGTTTCCCTTCATCGTAAGCTCAAGGACTATTTAACCTGTGACTTACGAATCACAAGACTTACAGCGGATTACAAGAAAAATTGTTTTAATCGACAGGCCTATTTCTGAGGATTCATTGTGGTGTAGACAATATGCGTGACGTTCAATCGTTTGAAGTACGGCATATTTAAAACGCGCCTCAGTTTGGTGCAAGTCTGGGTCAGCGGTAGCTGGTCTGACTTTCAAATCAAAGCGCTTTAGTTCAAACTTCAGCCTGGCTTCAATGACCTCTCAAAATATGTTATATAATAAATAAAAGTGCTTAAATTTGCACTCGCTCTTACAACGGCGAAGGGATACATAGTAAGGAAACTGGCATGTGAAATGGCAAAATACGAGGACGTGTTGGTCATCCATCAAATCCCGCAAACTTGGTCAGCGTGGTGAATCATGGCCATGATTTGTGAGAGAAGCAGTCCCAGCAGTGAGAAAGTATGGGCTCGTATTAAGTAAGTTTAATAATTACAAAAATATGTTATCTTACATTAAAAGTAACCATAAGAAAAGCCACTTTCATGTTATCCTCAATATTCGATTCACTAAGTTGTTATGTAATATTATGATGCTCAAGTTTGTATTTATGTTGATCTGTATTACCAATCCAAGTTCAGAAAGTTTTAATGAACGATCCAATCTCTAATTAAAAAGTTCTACAAGGCAATCTTTGTGCGAAATCAAGACGTTCTTAATTAGCTACATATTCGCGTATTGGGGAGATCATTGATTGAAATTAATTAATCTGAGGCGGGAAAGTATATGGTATACACGACGTATTTTACATAAGTAAAACACAGTTCGAAATGAATTAAAAACTTATTCATTGGTGTCGATTCTGTGTCGCATACTCTAAAGCTAAACGTAATTTACACATTTCCGTCTTTTTCATTTCCACTTTATCAGAAGAGTACCGCCATACTTTAAGTTTACTTTAGTTTTAGAGAATGCGACACAGAATCGACACCAATCGGCATCATTTATTTTACTCTAAATTAAGCGTTATAAGTAAGAGATATACAAAGGACCTTCCAAAAACAACAAGTACTAAAAACTAAGAACATGACTGTGTAGAACACACGTCTTCAGCGTTTGGTATAAGCACCCAAAGTAAGCAATAAATCTCAGCTAACAAGTGCTTCACCGCGCGAGGCCTCCGTAATGAGGATGACAACATCACACACCGCATTCAATAAACAATTCCAAACGCTCCCAGCGTCCGTATAATAAGACCTAGGAGTCCATTCAACGCAGAACTCTACTAATTACGACAAACTTTAAACAATACTGGACGAAACTCATCCCCGAACAGTCGCGGCGAAGCTCATTGTGGTGCCACAAATGCGGTCACACGAACTCCGTAATATACATATTATTCAGAAAAACAATGCCATCCTTACGCCATTCAAAATGAAAGGAATTACGTGACTTTTTAATGTGCTATTTAGGATTTTATTGCGTCGGCTGTCTCGTGATTTCGTTGACGGAAATAAATTAGTCTGTGGTTGGAACTTTCAGGATCTTCTCGAACTATTTAAAGCGGAATTGGCTAACAACCTGACAGAAATTGGTTTAAATGGAAAACTTCTGCATAACTACTAGTGCTTAAGCAACCGTTTAGGGTGATTAGCTTTCTCATTAATATTCAAGGCGATATCACAAGTGATAGGCTACGCCTACCATCACGAACAGACAGCTCATCTCTTAACCAAAAACTAACTTCAACTTAAGTTATAAAACTACCTACTCTATATCAAAGCTAATGAAATTTTTGTGGGACAAAAAAGCTTTCCTTTAGCGAATAAAAAAACAGGTTTAATTACTTAAAATGAAATCGTGGAATTAAGACTTCCATTTTTCGTCAATGATACGTGTTTTAGACAAGCTAGTAATAGATTTTTGACAACGTCTTTCCCAACAGTCTAAAAAAATAACAATAATTAGTCATAACCACTGACATTTAAACATTAATCTACCTCAAGAAAAAAACTGCTAATATAAAAAAAACGTAAAAATTTCATTTTATCTCAAGAAATCTTGAATAATTAATTACCTAGGTACGAAAGCTTCAATGCTACCGTACAATTAGCGTATTGCTAAGGGAATCAAATTGGAGCTCAGGTAATTTGTGAAACAATCTTCCTTTGAAAATTCATTGCCGTTTTAGCTACAATATAAATGAGTAATATAACTTCTTGTTGTAATAAGGTTTTACTACTTTTTCGTAGCTTTAATCAAGTTCACAGCGAAGTGCCGACCTCAACCTAGAACAAAGTAGGCAACTTGTGTCCTGTGTATTCAAATCTAACTCCAAATGAACATCAATAACACATATTTCAAATGAGAAGAGCAAATTGCGGTGATTGCGATAAATCACAGTTCTTTATTATAAGCCTTTAAATAATTGAAGGGTTGAGAATAAAAAGGGTTTAACTGTCAAATTGACAGTTTCGAGAAAATTGACTTTAAACGTCAACGGCTTCATTTTAATGTAGAGTGCTTATAAGGTAATAGAAAAGGTTTATGTAAGTTTCAGTTGCTTGAAAATGTATTAATTCTATTTAAAAGTACTAAATATAGTACTAATTCATACAATTACTGTAAAAATATGATATAATAAAATAAATATAGTAATGTTTTTATGCTAAGCAAACTGTATTCCTGTGACAGATAAACCATTTTTAGACTCAAAATCTCGAGATTTAAGCCTAATTTTGGTATTTTGAGAATGTATTATTCAAGATAATTTCACGCTGAATCCAACGATACCCATAAGTCATTTTGTTGAAAAAATAGATTTTATAGGTGGATGGTGTCTATATAAAAACATATAGTATGTAAAAATTATATGTATCCAATATCAAGCTGCTGTTGACTAAGAAATGTCAAAGAAAATAAAGTAAATTGTAGATTAAAGTGGATTTAAAAGAGATTAATTAGTAAAGTTTTAATGACGAACCTTTTGTTTTAGAACCCGTCGGATCCCGTACCACGATGTCCTGGCCATCCTCCCGCTTCCACATTACCCTCGGTGGTGGGACTCCTCGAGCTTTGCACGATACCCTGGCAGTTCCACCCTCAGGGACCATGGTATCTCCCGATGTCTCCTCGGGGATGAAGTCTGGAGGAATCACCACGTCTAGGAAGCCCATCTGTACAGAAAATTAAATAAGCGCATTAAAATTTTCTTTATTATTTTATGATAGTTTAGCTGGTAGTATAAGCAGTATAAGTAAAGAAAAAAAGGAACGAATTCTGGATAGTAAAAAGGCACAAAATGTGGATTTAAAAGATCTCTGCGTTCTGAATTGTTTCGGGCGTGAAGTGTGTTTTTGGGTATATATGTTTAGGGATATAATCCCGTACAAGGTTTCCAGACACAAAACAGACGGATAAAACCATGATCCGACTAGACAACGACAAACTGAATTCTAAGAACCCGTAAGAAGTATGTGGAGATCGCAATCAAATGAAACCTTATTTAGATCAAAAGGAAAGGGATTGCCTCAGAAAGAACTTTCCTTTTTGTGATGAAGAAATCAACTTATTTTAAAGATGAATTACTTTTCTTGGTAAATGAAGAGAACTTATAAGCTTCTACAATAAAAATAATACGGCGCACTGCGTTTTGAATTTCGTATATTGATTGGAGACGTGTACGCACAGATTTCAGATTTCGGAGAGCATTATCTTCCAGTGTAGACCTACTACTAACCCACCATGCTGGCTTCGTCTGGGTTGGCAGATGACATATACTATTTTATGATTCTTGAAAAATACCGATTTCGATATTTCCTTTGACGTTGTAAGAAACGAGTACAAATTCTGAGCATAAGATTTGAATAGGTTCGCATCGGTTTGATAGTCGTACTGCTTACCGTTACGCCACACTCGCTGTTGGAATACAGAATCCTAAATACTGTGAAGTACCTACGAATCTCATGCTCATAGCATATTTAATGTACCCTAGAACAACGAAGCAAAAAAAAAATAGGAAATAATAGAATTTTTTGTATTTTTGAACTATAGGTACACTTAATAATATGTTATATAGTTTTCCCCATTCTGAACATCAGAAGTGAGATCAAAGTAGTTTTACTTATAAAACGAAATAGATATATTTTATTTACGACATCGATACCTGACCCAACATGGCTACGACCCAGCCTCAAAATAAGATGATATAGACCCATTACGTCAAATTGATTCGTAGAGTATTTCCCCAATTTCACTAACAATATCATTACAGTGTAAATACTTTGAGAATTGCCACGTTATAGGTAACTTGACTTTTAGATTGCTTTTGTTATGTTATTGCTTCTATTAGCTTCACTAAAAGCGTTACAGAAAAAAAATAGCTGCTTTTTTTACTGCATAAGGCATGGTAGATATTTTTTGACCATTATTGGCGAAACACAGGGCAAAAACTAAATTTCTAGACGTGCAGCTCGTAGCTGTTGTCGTAGCAAGGAGCGCTACGATCAGTTACGATGAATGCGATTCGTTGCTGAACACTTGTGCCCGTCTGTACTTAAGTCTATTAAAATACAACTTAGCTAAGCAACACTTCCCCCAGGTTCTAGCATATGTTTGTCGTAAATTGTCAACTTGGCAGGTCAAATATTGAACGCTTATTGATTGCCTGTTGATCATCGGCTGTCTCAACCAACAAGTATACAGTATTTGGCATGTTTACTTGACATGAGTTTGAAAAACGTATGAGAAACCGGAGGCTATAGATATAAGTACGAATTTAGGAGTTGTCGAACTTTAGTACAAAAGGCCTTTTTCGTTAGTAAAAAGACAACGGTACAGGGAGTCAAGAAAGGTTTTACTAGGTGGCAGGATTTTTCTGCAAAGTTTATCTAGATAGGTACCACCGCTTTGCCAATTATTCTGCCACCAAAAATTAGTGTGCAAGCACTACTGTATTCTGGTTCGAAAGGTACTGTAGCTGGTGAAATTACTGGACAAATTAGACTTATTGATCTGATCTCACAGTCTGGTAATCATATTACTAGACTATCTGATGTCTCAGGGTGACGTGCACAGTGCAGTGTTACGTGAAACTTTATGATTAAGAGTTCCGGTGATACTGTAATCTGTTATGGATGACCATCACGCTTAACATCAGGTGAACGACTGACTCATTACGTCACAGGCTTATATAAAAAAGTGACTGAACGTTTGGAATTTGATAGCTCCTTAGCTTTACTGGCTGTAGAGTTCCATTAACACTGTGGTGTGCCTTGCCGAATCCAAAACCTAGTAATGAACCTAGTGTTGTAATGAGAATGAAAGAATAATGTTAAATATGTACCTGAGGGGTGTCATAAAAATGAATAATACGTAAAAAAAGTTTTCTATACTTCTTTTTACCTTATATAAGCCAGCATTTGACCTCTGTCTCACCTGATGGTAAGTGACGATGCGGTTGACGATGGAGCATGCTTGCCTAGAAGATACTGTTTCACTTTTGCCTTGAAATTTCCCAGATCATATTTTTCAGGAAACAAGACGCTGGTAATTTAATCACTAATATTATAAAGGCGAAAGTTTGCAAGTATGTATGTGTGTATGTTTGTTACTCCTTCACGCTCAAACGGTTGAATGGATATGGATGAAATTCAGTACCAAGATAGCTTATACACTGAATTAACATAGAAGCTACATTTAATCCCGTAAAAGTAAAATGTTCCCGTGGGATGAGCAAATAACTAAAATACTTTTTATCCGCGGATGAAACGCGGCGCAACTAGTATACTATAAATATAAAGCTACTATAAACATGAAACCCAAAATATAAAAACAACCTATGAAAAAAAAAAACATATTAATGTTTTTTTTTTCATAGATTGACTTTCCAATGGCAATACGTTTCATTTTACGATATAATACAATACTAGCGAGTTTTAAAGCATGAATTCAACGTGCACAAAAACGATGGACGATGTGCGCGATACACTTACGCTTACGCATTAAAAATTTACATCAAAGCTTTTTCGTATAATATTTCTCTTTATCGTGGCATGAATAAAGTCAACTATATTTCACTCTTTAAATTTTTCATTAGCATTATTGTTATCAACATAATTATGCAGTTTCTTTATCATAATACAATTGCACGTTACTCATTATTCACGAAAAATTGGAAACAAATAGTTTTCTCGTGAACAATAGCGAACAAAGAACGAGCTCACGGCGAAAAAAAAACATGAAATTGCAGTGGAATGGAGAGTTGAATCTGGACAGTGTTTGTGAGTTCAGTATTTTTGATTTAAAGATTTAAATAAAGATTTTTTTTTAATCAATTTAAATGTGTTATTATATTATATTATTAGAATATGTCATAGCGATGCGATAGTTTAAAAGCGTAGTGCAACTTAATTTTAAAAACTAAAAGAATTGTTTTACGATGCTTTTCAATACCTATTTTTTTATAATTCACCGTTTCTGTGTACTATAAAGTAAGATAATTATGTGTGAAACTATCACACAATTGAATGCACTACGGCTGATCTTTTGTTTTAGAGTAGCAAAACCAGAAAGTTTATCGTTTATCTGATAATCACTTTAAAAATCACAAATTACTAAAAATAAATTGCGTTCTAAATGCTAAAATTGTATGGTTCATAATTAACTTTCTTACAATTAAACTGATTTTCAACAGAATACCCGTTAAATGAATAAATATTTACATAATATCAACTTCGAAGCCAATTCCGACTCAAGTTTCGAAAACAGTTTATCCGATACCCAAATTAAGTGTTACTCAAAATAGCAAAACCGTTTTATCAAGCCATAGTAAATATTGCATTTAGAGACCTTAAGATTTTGGAAACATTTTGTAGGTTTTGTTGTCCATATACATATAATTTGTTCATATTTTTTTTAATTTGTTAAAGCCGCTTAAAAAACTAAAAAAAAAATAATGCACAAATAACCACATACTTGTAAAAGTGACGATAGTTACTTTTCTTTAATAAAAAACTAAATTGCATTAATACAAATAAAATGAGTGTGCTTTAGACCACAAGACTGAAGTAAAATTTTTAGTTTAGCTCCATCTATCGGCCGGTATAACTTTGTTTTTGCTTCGTTTAATGTTAATGTCGCCATCTTGACAATAGTAAATTGTCATTTTACCGGACATACCAACATAATAATACAAATTTTAAGTAATTTTGAACTTTGTTATGTTGACAATGGAGATCTATGTTAACCGATTACTTCCGTTCGCCTTGTCAGCTCAAGTCAATCGTGCATAAAAGAGTTTTATTAAAAAAAAAAATTAAAGATTTACTTCACTTGCACATTTATCTAGATCTAATTCCACCTGTGTAACTGTGAGTACCTATCAAAAGGACGAAACTTCTCGCTCAGAAAGTAACAAATTGTCGAAATTGAATTCCATCAAGTCACCCCCTCAATTCTGTTGGCCGTTATGTGTAATGGATGTGATGAGTGCTCTCCGCTCGTCACTGTCGTATGATTGTACCCTGTAACGTACGTACATTTATTTGTTCGTTTCATTCGGCTGCCGCACGAAATTGTCCTTCTTTTAAATTTAATATAGCTCAATGAAATTAGTTTCATCATGGCGGTAATTCAACCTTGAGTCATACTTAAGTGACACGCTTTATTTACTCGTACTTATCAATGATTTTTATAGCAGTATCATCTGCTTGGCGTAATCAATCTCCTACGGTATTCAAATTTTTTACTTTACAAACTTTTTAAACAAACTACAAACTTTACAACTTTTTTCCATTTACTTATAATTTTCTATTAAATATAGGTACACAACATAATTATTTTGCAGGTTCTTTACGTGGTTTCAAATAACATTTATAGTATGTGAATGTCAGATATTAGTGAAAGTTAAGATGCACCGGTGATTATGTCGACAAACAACAATTTCTATAGTGTGAGTAAAAAAAAATTTGGTTTACTTGTATTGAACATTTATAGATAATAGTGAACGTTAAAAGACATCAAAGAGAGTGTGTTAGAATTACAAATTTAAAAATTATGCTAATCTTAACTCACGCCAGTGTTACATATAAGGTATTTTGTATCATACATTTTTGTTATTACATATATAACAATCAAGTAATTTTTATCCAAAAATCCACCTGGAACTTGGATTTACGAAGTTGTATCAGTTTAGTTCTTTCTGATTAAATACATAGAAAGAAAATTTACCTTGAGGTAACTGAAATAAAATATCCGCTTAGATGGGACAACCAGTTTAGTAACTTTTTATAGAGTTTTATATTGATTCGCTACATTCAATTTACTTGGTAGTTTCATGTCAAATAGACAACACAGGAAGTCATTATCCTAAACTACATTAATGTTGAGTTGCTGAATATTAAATTTAACACTTCGTTTGTGCTACAATATTAAACATACTATCAAGTACTTGAAACAGGAAGTGCTTATGCCGATATTCATAAGGTGAATTTTCAAATGTATTTTTAAGTTCTGAAAAATTATCGTCATACATTATTCTGTTCCTTTAATCGGCCATCGTTTGAATAATACATAATTTTTCCGTTGTATTTAAAATTTTAAAGAAGCCAGGTGAACACCTGTTTGACTAATGTAGTGAAAGAATAACACTCTTACCTGACTCTTCATAGGGTCTGTATTTATTTGGCACATGTACTGTCCCCTGTCTTCTTCTTGCACACTCTTAATGTGCAAGTACCAGGTGGAGTGGTCACTATGAGATACCGACACTCGAGGGTTGTGCGTGATGACGTGTTCGTGGATCGCCTGGATGGCTTTCGTGTCAGCTTTCACCCATCCCACCTGAAGTGAAATCAATAATAATATAATAATAATAATATGTGTGGACATCTCACACAACGCCATCTAGCCCCAAACTAAGCAAAGCTTATACTATGGGAAACAGATAACTGATATAATTACTTAGATACTTTTTGTTTGTAAATACATACATAGAATACAATATAACACCCAGACACAGAACAAACATCTATGTTCATCACACAAGTGTTTGTCCTGGGTGGGAATCGAACCCACAACCCACAATTTAGAAGGCAGGGTTACTACCAACTGAGCTATCGGGCCAGTCAAAATATATAAATAATTATAAGACATAAAATAAAATAGTTGTGGCTATGAAAACATGTATGATTATTGGACCGTTCCATCCTTTCCGTCAGTTTGTGCTTGGCGTGTAATCATAATGTATATTTTCATTAGTTCATTCGTACGTTAAAAGAAACGTGGCAATATCTTGGGCTTTGTATATTTCTCCTAAAAATAATAGATGGAAATAGACAAAGAAATTTCGAGGCGTTTAAGTTTAATTTAACCTTTAAACCTTTTGAGAGATTTTTGTGATAAATAACATGTATTTTAAAACATATTGTACTTGAACGGGTTTAGCCTCGTAATTAAGTGCTGTATTGTAATTCAAATTACGAATATTAATAATTTGGGATTCCATGATCAGCACATTTAATTAACTCAGTATTAGCTCTCAGGGATATTAAATCACACCAACTGAATCTCAATTTAATATTAATGTGCTATATACAATATGATGTGAAACAATATTTTGATGAAAAAAATAATTACAGTCAAATATATATTTTTCGGAAAAAAGTGAGAAGTCATACATTTTCGAGTTATAAGTGCAAAAACCAAACTACTTAAGAAGAGAAAAAAATATTCAAAAGAAGAAAGAAAGTAATTTTCAGGGAATAGTTATAATATAATAAACTGATAATATGGAAACCAAAATACAAGTAGACGTTTCTAATCTCTGTCTAAATCCTGGAAACAGTAAGAACTTACCCGAAAGTTGCCAAGGTTCACAACTATACATTCGAAGGTCGCGTCACGGCCTAACGGGACCGTGAGGTTTGTGATGGGCTCTCCGAACTCCGGCACCTCTACACCTCCTGAAACAAAAGTTTTCATGTACATTGAACAGAACACTAAAATCAAAAAGTATATACCTATAAGTATAAGGATATTGGAGCATAAGGAAGTGTGTCGGATCGTCCTCTTCCCTCAAATATGGTCGAGGCGGGCGATGGCTGGAACATGCGTCAAGCTCGTGAACGGGTGCTGCTTGCGGAAGCTGGTTTGCTCGTGGTGTTTGCAAAATTAGAAATAAGTACTTATGTTTTTGTTATTCTTCCTGTATTGTATATATTTTCATGTTAATAATAAGCTAAATTTATAAATATAAAATAATTTGATAAAAACACGGACACAGGTGTCTGTGGAAATGCAGATAGAAAACTTTTTTTCTATCTGCATTTCCACAGACGGATATTTAAAAAATATATTCACAATTATACTGGATAATATTGTGTGCACCTAATAATTTAGGTTTCGTTAACGTAGGGGAAAATTATAACCTTTTGGCAGTGTGGTTTGGTGAGCTTGGGAACAGGACCACTCCAACTCTTCTTTGTATTTTTTGCTACAGTAAGTTTTGTAATGTAGTAAATGTTTTATATTCATTTGTTAAGTCTGTCCTGGTGTCACAAATATGTTCCGACTGACAATTAATTATTAAGGTCTTAGGACCTTAATTGTTTGCTGAGTTGGAGGTCATTCTTGACACCACGTAGCATTGTTTTATTATTTTGGTGTCATGTATTTTTTATCAGTTGTGTGTCACGAATAAATGATTTTTCTTTATTTCATTCTTCTTTCTTTCCTTGGGTACCGTAAGAGCCAAGAGCTGGCTAAGGGAATATTCAAGAAACGGGCAACAGCATTTGCCTGGGTACATACAAATCTTTTGCGTTCACTAAGCCACCTGCCAAGCATCGTGATTATGGCAAATTCAGCTCTATGTTAAGCATCCAAAGTGGCGTATTAAAGAGGCCTGTGTTAAGCAGACGTCTTCCAGTCAATGATGTGATTTCATACTTTTTTTAAAATGAGTATGTAGATAATATTTGTTTACCGTTAGTTCCCCAAAAATAATAGACATAAGAATAAAAGATTTTATTTTCAATATAATTAATCGCTTTTATGAAAGTCATAAGAAGTTAGTTCATAAATCCTGACTGAGTATTTCCATAAATGGTGATTTGTACATTTTTCATCCAAAAATCCCATAAAATATCTGATCGTTCTTGTGATGGGGATAAGCGAACAAAAAGTTTACAAATCCTCTTGTACTATACTTATTCGTGTTAAATTATGTTTATGACAGTCTCTGTGGTGTGGTGGTTGAGCAGGTCGGCTTATAACCCGGAGGTGGCGGGTTCGATTCCCGCGGCAGTACAAGTATTTGTTCACTGAAAAAAAAGCGCAACTACTTGTTTCGAGTCTGGTTGTTGTGGGATTGTGGTCCTCGTAGTTCCTGGGTCCCTAGACACAGGAAATCCTATTTAGGGTCCAGGATCTATATGTATGAGATCGTGAAACCTACTCACGCCTTTTTATAAAGAGATAAATGCACTAATTAGAAAAAAGAGCAGTGGCAGTAAGTTGACCAAGTTATACCAAGTTTTACAAAGTTGTGAAGTTTTATTTTGCGACTCTGGCACAGATTTCATAAAGTGAAGTCAATTAATGTTATGACGAAGCGGAGTTATCAAATTAACAGTAGCAGTATTTTTGATGGCTAAAATTATTATTAATATAGATAAATTAATAAATATTGGTGGACATTTGACACAGCGCCATCGAGCCCTAAACTAAACAAAGCTCGTACTATGGAACCAGATAACTGATAGAATATTTATTTTTTGTAAATATATTAAAATAACACAATATAACACCCAGACACAAAACAAACACCTATGTTAATCACCCAAATATTTGTTCTGGGTGAGAATCGAACCCACAGCCTACAGTTCGGAAGGTAGAGCTACCAACTGAGCTATAAGGCCAGATATACTCGTATAGTCGTAGGTTAGCTATAACGGTCGCGACTTTCAATAGGGTCTACTCTTCCAGTGAACGTAATCTTCTCAATCCTCTTAACCTGGCATCGTCTCAAGCCGAGGCTCACACCCCAGGGGTGCCCTTGAGCTATTTGCTTCTCACTTTTGACGGCTGGGCGCCATAAGCACCTGTCCTCCCGCCTGGCGACACTGAAAAGGTCAGTAAAGACTTACAGCACTAGCGCGTTCATAAAAAAGGCTACATACAGATTCGTATGTTTTAGAATATCTACATGCAAAGGCTTCCACCGTACCAGTAACAGTTACTACACTTGTAAATAATAATAATAATAATAATAATAATATGTGTGGACATCACACAGCGCCATCTAGCCCCAAACTAAGCAAAGCTTGTCTTATGGGAACCAGATAATTGATACAATACTTAGATACTTTTTGTTTGTAAATACATACATAGAATACAATATAATAACCAGACATAGAACAAACACCTATGTTCATCACACAAATGTTTGTCCTGGGTGGGCATCGAACCCACAACCCACAGTTCAGAAGGCAGGGTTACTACCAACTGAGCTATCTGGCCAGTCATCTATCAGGCCATTTCCAGTTTGATATGACTGATAATGTACAATCCGGCTCATTGTTGTCCCGCCATAATACAAAACGGCTCACAGGCAACTGCAACATATGAATTGCAATGCAACGTAGAGCCGAATGTAGGTAGAAATTGTAGACATTGTAAGTGGCTGTGATATGAATTCAATATAGCGTTTTCCACTTTTACCATTCGTACTGAGTAGGTGATGGACACATAAATTATCTAAATATATATAACTCAAAGGTGACTCACTGACTGTCTGACTGACATAGTGATCTATCAACGCACAGCCCAAACTACTGGCTGAAATTTGACATGCAGGTAATGTTATGACGTATTCGTCCGCTAGGAAAGGATTTTTCGTAATTCCACCCTTGTTCCACACTCCGTGGTTGAATTATTTTCCCATAGGCCACGCCGCGGGCAAAGCTGCGGGCAGAAGCTCGTTGTAAAAATATTATGACAGAAACCTAATATAACTTAAAATTAGTATAATCAACAATTTTTTACTAGCATTTTAATAACTAAAATGGCAATGTGAACTGGTAACACCATAAGTTAACCGTACTGCGATAAGCAAACGAAACAAAGCATCCGGAAGCGAAACCTAGTTACATTAGTTTGTGGCAGCTAGCTTATCACGTAACAACAAAGTTGCCGCGGTACTGTCGGCGACAGTTGCACACCTCGTTCCGAAGACCTTGCAACAAAGTGTCTAACCACTTTAACTTCGCTATTTGAGTGACTCGAGAAATGTCAAGTGACACGAATAACTTTAGAACTGGTTTTAAGGTCTGCTGTAGGATTTGTAATTTTAAAATACAATTTAGTTCTTATCAGACTCAGACTAGTAAAGTATTAAAGTATTTAAACTGATTGGAAAAACTCCAATTCACTAAAACTTTACTACTGTTATGGGTAGACATTACGCTTAACATCAGGTGAACGACTAGCTCGTCACGTCATTTATCATCACCCTTTTCATTGGATATTTCCATTGATCTGGTCGTGTGTTCCTATTTTCATATCTACTGGTGCGGAGGATCAAAAAAAACTACGGTTTTCGGAAACAATATTATTTAGATAATTGAACGTGCAGTTTACACAGCGGTAAATAATATAAACTACAAAATGACGTGGTAATAGTGAAGAATGAAGACTCGACTGGGATGTATAAAGAAGAGCAAACGTCGCCGTGTGTAATAAGTTACGGTTGCGGTAGCGACTTTCGTCCACACAATGCCACCTAGATATTAACATTATGTATAGTTCACGCAAAACTTTATGAACTCTCGGAAGTTAGCATGGATGGCTGCGCAGTACGCATTATAGTTAATGTATGGCTGCTTTTACAAGCAATCAACTGTTCCATGCGCAGTTTGGTACTCGGGCCTAACTTCCGAGAGCTCATAAAGTTTTGCACGAGTTATAATTACTTTCTATTCAATGCTGTTTTAGTGTATGTAAATGCAATTTTAATTATTTGTTTTTTTTTTGCGTTTCAACGAACAGTCTTTAAGCTTTTATTTATTTATGTTTAAAATTCACTGCCTTGGGTATCTAACCCATATAACTGTAATGACAGTTTCAGCCCTAAACTTCTTTTAGTCTCGTTAATTAATAGTTGTAGAGTTGAGGTGAGTACCTATGTATTTTACTAGATACCTGTTTTGGACAGATTATTTAGACCTGTAGGCAAAAACTCAGCACAAAGTAAAATTAAACAAATTATCCAACTAGAATATTATGTGTCCAAGTTAACTACTTTAAAGATAGGTATGAGTATAACATGCCTAAGCGCGAAAATTGCAGTTTCGCTGGAAATATGGTGCGTTAGAGGGAGCTAAAGCGATGTTTTGTCACCTTAACGAGTCGCTAGAGACAGCGGAATGGAACAACTCTCCCACTAACATTCAAAACATCGTTTTGCTTTTCCCATATTACGGCATTACCTTCAAAGTTTTCTATAGTAGAATATTTAAGTTGGGCATCTTTTGTGGTGCCTATCGGACCCCATTTGAGAAAACTCATTTAAAGTTTGCTTCTTTTAGGTAATGATGATTTTATTTGCTTGTTATTTTATGTAAATCATGGAACAGTAGGTATTATCTACACATACCTTATTTTTATGTCGCGTAAAAATTGTATTGTATTAACAGTGTGTGCCCATAACGTGGCGTAGATTACAGATTTACAATAAAAAACTGTATGGCAATATTACATTTTAAAATTACGCTGTTTCTGTAGAGCAAGAAGTAGATTTGCAAGTGGTACTAAGACTGTTATTGGCGGCCGTGTCGCTCAGATGAGCTAGTTCGTCAAATCATTACCATTACCATAAAAAAATTGGTGACACCTTATTTAAAATTCATGTCAGATATGGAAAGTAAATGTTATGCATAATAATAATAATATAATAATAATAATAACGCCCAACGATCACATACATAGATCCTGGACCCTAACTAGGATTCCCTGTGTCTAGGGACCCAGGAACTACGAGTACCATGGTCCCACAACACCCAGACTCAGAACAAGTATTTGCACTTTTTTTTCTGTGCACAAATACTTGTCCTGCCGCGGGAATCAAACCCGCTACCTCCGGGTTATGAGCCGACCTGCTCAACCACCACACCACAGAGGCTGTCATGCATATACGTTGTACGTTTACCATTTTTCACAAAAAAAAATGAACGCTGTAAATCCGATTTCTGTGATTTATTAATGAAACCATTTTTAGCTTTCAGTTCAGCTTTCAGAAATGTTGGCAAGCATAGTGCAAAATGCTTTTATCTCAAATATATACAAACTGTCCGGAAAACATAACATATGATATGTGTGTAAGGATGCATTATTATAAAAGTGCATTATTATAAAAATGCATAATACCAAAAACATCACTTAGTTCTTATTTCTATAGAACGCACCTGGAATGTGTGAGAAACAGAGAGAGGGAGAGAGAGAGAGAGAGAGAGAGTTGATCTGTTGATCTTTAAAAAAATAATATATGATCAACAGCTGTTTTAACCAAGATAGAAGGTCCTCGCGGATAGAAATAGTAGTATATAGGTCTACTAAAATCACATGGCACGTAAAATAAAACAATATTGATTTTCATACGACCATACCAAATCGTATGTTATAAGTATCAAGACATGTTAAGCCACGTCACCTAAGTGATGCTTACTACAAATTTTATTATCCCTATTTGCCATCAGATTCTGGTAGGCTCAGTAGTGTGTAGCTCAGGTGCTATTTCACATTTTCATTGTAGGAATATGCACAGTACTTTTTATTGCAGTTATACAAGTATATCATTATAAAATTTTCCTTTCAGCAGAACGTAAAGAGAAAGCATCAATAATTTCCGTTTATTTTATTCAGAACTGGGTATTTGTACATAACTATGCGGTATACAAAGCGGTTGCGGCAGTAAAAAGTGTCGTTTTGCTGCGACAGCGTCCACAATATCGTCACAGACTGGGACGCAGTAAAATGTTACACGATAGAAGAAGTAAAATGTTTACAAAATATCCCGTTTCTGTTATGGCCAGTGGTGGAATGTGGTATTGCTTTTGTATTACCGTTTTAGAGGGACTGAGTCGGCAGGTTTCCTTTCAATAGTCGCGTTCAACGGAACTGACGTATGTTTTGCAAGTAATCGAAAAAAGTGGCAATGGAACCTCCTTTGCTACTTTTCTTTCTTTTTTTATGTTAAGGAATGACGGGATGAGCTAGCCGTTCGCCTGATGTTAAACGACACGGCTGCCCATATCAGCTGCAGTTGCAACTCGGAACTCTAATGTATAAAGTTTCGCGAGACACTGCACTGCGCACGTCATCCTGAGACATCAGCAAGATCTAGTAATAAGATTACTAAACTGTGAGATCAGATCATAAAGTATCATTTGCCCAGTAATTTCACTAGCTACAGTGCCTTTCAAACCGGAACACAGCAGTGCTTGCGCACTACTGCTTGGCGACAGAATAACTGGCAAAGCGGTGGTACCTACCTAGACGAACTTTGCAGTAAAGTCCTACCACCTAGTTACAACGGCAATTTAGAAAAAGAGTTCATAACAATCCCCACTGGATTGTTATGCGTAACCGCATTTATTGTTATGCGTTATTTTAGCGTTGACGACACTTGGAAAAGCGAAAGCATGTGCAATAGAGAGAAAAACTATATTTATAGACTGTTCGGTCAGAATCAGCATAATCATACTTGTTTTTGTTTTTCATATTGATATTTTCATTGACTGGGATACTTTTGTGAATTGATTTTTCTTTAATCCATTGGTTTATCATGTAAATAATGTAACCCCGATTAATAACAATTTTGGTGTATTACCATATTTTATACCATATGTTATATTACCATATCTGGACCAGATTATGGCCATTACTTCTGTTAAGTAACTGTAGTTCATATATAAGACGCGGGGGATTGAAAAAAATAAAGCGTGTATTATACAAAAAGAAAAAAAAAATGCAGTCAGTAGTGGGTATCATTAATAATTTTCCCACTACGGTAAATTAATTATTAAAATGCATCTCTTTTCGTGAATCTGGTTGACAAACGTAATTTTTATACGTTAATTATTATTTTTTGTAAAAGTGGCTTTGATTGTCTATTGATGATGAAATGTTGGTTTTATAATATTGAAAAACTACGGAAGTCTTTCTGGTTGAGATGGTCAGCGACGCGCCTTGAAACTGTGGAGACTAAAAACGAGTTCATGGCAGTAAAGTTTTGAATTATGACTCTTTTTCTTTTTTGAATTATGACATCAGCACAATCTAGTAATAAGATTACTAAACTGTGAGATCAGATCATAAAGTCTCATTTGCCCAGTAATTTCACTAGCTACAGTGCCCTTCAAACCGGAACACAGCAGTGCTTGCGCACTACTGCTTGGCGGCAGAATAACTGGCAAAGCGGTGGTACCTACCTAGACGAACTTTGCAGTAAAGTCCTACCACCTAGTACGAAAACTCTTTAAAAGTCATAATCATTATAATATAATATAAAGCAGGATTAATTTGTTAGATGGGCGAATTTTCATTGTATCATCGTACCTATCAATTTCGTAATAAAATGATGTTGAGTAAATATTATATTATGTCATCTATTGATTGTTTCATCAAGTTATGGGAATGCAGCCCTTGAGAGTATAGCTACCACACAATATATTAAGGAATCAAAATCAACGATAAATTATAATAGATTACTTACTTGAATACGGTTTATAAATAAATATAAAATATGAATATTTGTACACATTTCACACAGCGCCATTTAGACCCAAACTAAGCTTGTTTAATAGGACCCAGATAACTGATACAATCCTTAAATACCTTTTTTTGTAAATATATACATAGAACAAACATATATGTAAATCACACAAATGTTTGTCCTGGGTAGGAATCGAACCCAACAGTTCATCAGGCAGGTTTACTACCAACTGAGTCATCGGGCCAGTCAATTATCCTTCTGCCAGTACATTCGAACGCCTTTTAATCTACTTTTTTATTTAACCTATTTAGGTGAAGTGTGCAACTTTACGTGTGTAACTTTCAAAATAGTTGACACACACTCAATTGTAAATAATACCTCATGTAGCGATCACCAACCAAGAGTGAGGGCAGCGAACTTTGTTCAACTTTACCAATCAATTAAAAAAGAAATAGCTAAGTTTTGCTATGTGCAATATAGACTTCTACAATTGAAATCACCCAACGGCCCCCCGGGCTGTTTCGTGTGTATTGTAAAATATCGTTATAATGAACTTAATAGCTAATGCTTTGATAGCTATAATAAATATATTGCAAATTGGCTTAGCATCATAAAACAGTAAGAGCACCAAATTGCAACCACCGTGACTTTAGTGACTCTCATAATACTTGTACTAATACAATGTTTATCACACTTTTACGTCCAAATTTCCAACCTCGCAGTTTCGTCGCTGATACGAACATAAATTCAATGAAATTACCCATCTTTCTGCGCTTCAAAGAGGCCATATATTTCCCGTTGGCGACAGCTCGTTGCAATGTCTACTAGCATCGGAAGATAAATCAGTGGAGTTTAATATGCCTATCACAATTCTCGCGTAACCCTTTATTTCTTTATAATACTTAAGGGTTATACGGTTTTACGTGATGATGTGACAAGCTTCGCTGTACCTGCGTGATCACGGAACAATGATTGCAATAAAAGAGGAGAAATTTCATTACCAATTAAATAAGTTTCGGAGTAACTAAGTAATTAAAGTACGTATTGAAACTGTCAAATCCATACAAATATGTGTTTCTATTGGTTGCAATGAAGTTACGTGATTGTCTAGGTGATCATAATTACACCACACATTCCATATTTAAGCTTTGAGTGATACTGGAAATTATATTGTGTAGCCACACACTATTAAATGTAGGTTAATGATTATTTAACAAAATGACTATTATGTACGTTTATATTTTTATATTTATATCGCTCAACCCTATTCTATCTATTATTTACCAATTGACTCCGTCATAAATGTTTGTTTTTGTAATTAAAAACGCTTAGCCCATATTGTTTTTTGTATGATAGCTTTTGTGCTACACACTAAAGAAAAATTAATTGCAAATTGGTTAAGGAAGAATATAAAAAAATTAAAGAACTGAAAATTCAACAGCTCATTGCTACATAAATTAATAATTATCATACCTACTCTAATAGAAATAAAAAGGCTGGCAACCATTACTAAATTGAAAAGAGAGAGCTAAGTCTATAAAAAATTGAAAATAATATTAAGTTGCGGCTAATTGATGAGGGTCACAACAAAATGATTGTCACCAAATTATTTAAAAAGCTCAACGAAATCAGTAAGAAGTTAGTATATGGATAAACAGTAAGTTATGAAAAGAGAGAAATAAAAACGAGTATGCTTTAGACCACACGACTGAAGTAAAACTTCTTTTGCTCCATCTCTCTAGCCCTTACAGTAAGAAACATAATTCTCTCTTATATCTTAATGCTGTGAGGGAGATATAAGCATTTCATTTTCCGTTACACATTTACCAGCTTAGTGTGCGTAAAGAAGGTTTACTTCAAAAAACCTACAACAACAGCCATTAGAGGGAGATATTTGTCATAATCACCACGCGTGGCAGGCATCTTGGTGATCGCAGTCGATAAGAATGCAAACCGAGGAGAATGCGCCCGCCCATTTTTTTTCTTTTTTTTTTTAATTTTTGGCTCCACACCTCCGTGTATTTAGCCAGTGTCAAGTAATTGATAATTTATCAAGTTTATGATATTTCACGCAAATATGTGTCAAGTCAGTCGAAGTCATCAAGTCAAGTCATAGTATAGTCAAAGTCATACTCCTAGTAAAGTGGTGGTAACTTTACTTGAAGCTTCTATGGAGTTTTGGAAACAAGACGAAAAGAAACGTTTCACCATCATTATACCATTTTCCCACACTCACGCCTGTAATCCAGCATTTAACGAATAGAATGCCACCAATTTTATGCACTAACACTGAAAATAACACAAGTTTTGGAAAATAATACAATGCGGTGACGCAATCTTTTTCGCGTTCCCGCCAAAACTCCGCCCGCCCATTTCCTGGATATTCCCTTAGCCAGCTTTTACGGCACCCGTGGAAAGAGATGGGGTGGTACTATTTTTACGGCGCTAGCTACGGGTCAGATAAATCATTGGAAGCGATTACGACTTGATGAGCCGCAATTTCTAAGTCTGACTACTTAGCATTTCGGTGAAAATAAAACCAGTGTTCGTAAATGCCGTAATGCAACTTGACATGGCGGTTGCGGTACATTCGTGAGCATTTAACGTTAAAAAACATTGCTCAGATGGACGCTTGCATGGATATTTGCTGCAAAATCAGTGGCATTTCTTGAGTATAATCATGTTCTTGCTAAACGTGTCTCGTAGTCGAAATGAACATTTTACAAGCCAACTAGTTGAGGAACGATTTTTTTATATTTTATATGTAAAGTCATACAATTGTAAATTATTATTTACCATGTACCTTTGTTTATATTTGACGTGTATTATTTATTATATATGAATATGACTATGAACGACAAGTAACGTAATTTTTCAGTTAAGTATAATAATAATAATAACGCTCAACTATCACATACATAGATCCTTGACCCTGACTAGGATTCCCTGTATCTAGGGACCCAGGAAGTACGAGGACCATGGTACCACAACACCCAGACTCAACACAAGTATTTGCCCTTTTTTTTGTGCACAAATATTTGTCCTGTGTCGAATTAAATAAGTATTCTCTTCCTATTATCTATATGCTTTATTCTCTATTCATGATCTAAAATTATTGCCATTTGCAAATTCACGTAGTAAATGCATAAAAGTTGCAACCGGTCATTTGTCACGGGCCGGGCGGCCGCGGCCCGCTCCGACAGGGCCAGTTCCGGTTGCAAGCTGGTTTTATTAATATTTCCAGGCGAATCCGCGCTTTATTAGCAAACAGCCGTCATGCGGCTGATAAATTATTAATGTGGTCGTAGCGCAGCTTGCTGGTATTGTGAACTGTTTTTTGCAACGATTTTACATGCGCTTTTGGCTGAAGTCTAGTTATGAAAGGAATCGGATGTGAAGCATTTTGCTGATTGTTAATCGTCTAGTATTTCATTAACAGTGTTGTAGTGCCTTATAACAACTGTTAGAGCTGTTTATTTGTTTGTTATATGATGTGAACAACTAGCTCATCGCATCATTATTTATCATAAAAGTTTCTCAGACAATGATTACGAGGAGTAAGAATCGGCAACAATCATAGTCAAATGGTTAATATTTACAAACATTTTGTCAACGACAACAAATTAGTTAGTAGACTGACTAATCAGACTACTAAGTTTGTAAAAATTTAAGTAGTTAAAGATTGAATATATTTAAAAAATCACAAAATGAATCAAACATTTATTGTTTCTAAGCAGGAAAAAGCTGTTTCTAAGATTGTTACAATGTAAAGATAATGAAATATATTTAGATTTTGTCACGGAAAATTCGTTTTATTTATTGAGCCTATTTAGATTTTAAAAATTTTGTTTCCAAATGATATTTATAGTTTAGTAAAAATGCCTTGCCCTGATACCCGTCACTTTTTTGTAAATGACGTATTTAATTCTACTAGTATCCTAGTTAGTACGCGTAGATTAAATACTGTAACAACTGAATAAATATAGTATGACCTGAAACCAAAACAATGTAGAAAAGTCAGCCCTATTTGAAACTATAAACTAAAATACAAAATTTGTTAGAACCCGCCCCGCTCTCCAACACTTGCATTCAGTGTCAAATTTAAAATGCAGTTAACAAACTATATTTGAGCTCGATAGTTTTAATGAAACATTAACTGTTTCACATTAAACAGTTTTTGGAGTTAGTAATAATAATAATAATAATAACGCCCAAACTTCACATACATCCTAACTAAAATTTTGTATATCTGTAGGGTACATAGGAGCTACGAGGACCAAAGTCCCACAACTCCCAGACACAGAATATGTATTTGCGCTTTTGTTCTGTGCACAAATACTTGGTTATGACCCGACCTGCTTACCCACCGCACCACAGAGACTGTTATGGACAGAAAAATATCTGACCGCACACTTCAGGCGACACTTGAAGACTTTGTCACTAGGGGCGCTGCTCTGGCGTTGCCATGGATTTATATTGTACCTACTGGAAAAATGTTGATGTAACTCTAAAGGTTGGAACAAGCCTGTGTAAATGACAGATCGCCGTGGGCGGCTGCCAAAGAAAATGTACCAGGCCTCGCAGTAGGCGTGATCGCGTTGGTGTTTCTCAACCTTAACATTTAAATAAAATATTACTATTTTTGATAGCAACAGTGGGAACCCTAAATTTTCTATGATCAAAAGTACGCGGCTGTGGCGGTTAAAAAGGAGATTTCCTGGCGGTATTAGTATCTGGGATTCCTATTCCCTTGTCATTATTATTATAAATAAACCTACAAACAGATCATGTTTCAGTTTATAGATTAGTGGAGGCAAGGAATTCTACAAGGAAGTAACAAAACCATTTAATTTGTTTTTAATTAATTTGTTCATAAAATTGTTTGAAATAAGTAAAATGAGCCGCAGTCAGACCCGGGACCGAATCCAATACCTCAAATCTAATTTGGGAGTGGTTAAAATAACTTAATTATATTACATAACCCCGTTCTTTAGTCAAAGGGTTATTTTGTATTCTTAATATCGTTTATAGCGAAGATTTAAATATTTTCATACTTATATGTAATAACGTTTGAGTTTGAACATTATATCTCCAAAAACTATACTACTCAACTTATCTCTATACATATAAATAAACGCAATCTATAATGGGAAATTCCCTTTTAAAAAATAATGTTTTGGTATAAAAGGAAAATTATTTTTTTCATGGCATAAAAGAGGCACCCATTTCGGAGTTCATTAAAATTTTGGTCAACTCGATGGCAGTAAGTAATGAACTTTTTCCATTTCTCATTTTCGCAATTACTCCTAATTAATTAATTGAAGATAATTTAATAGTGGATTACGATCACAAAAATATAAAGTGGCGCTGTTTGAATGATGTTATTTACAAAAAAGTAGCAACTGTAACCGAAAGACATAAAATGTTATTTAATCCAGCCTTTGCTGTGTGGTGGTTGAGCAGGTCAGCTCATAATCCGGAGGCGGCGGATTCGATTCCCGCGACAGAACAAGTATTTATGCACAGAAAAAATTGCGCAAATACTTGTTCTGTGTCTGGTTGTTGTGGGGCCATGGTAGTCGTAGTTCCTGGATCCGGAGATACAGGGATTCTATTTAGGATCTAGGATTTATATATGTGATCGTTGGGTGGTTATAGGACCATTTTTGTAATAAAGTAGTCTATAGGACTATATTTACAATTTATCGTCCAATCTAATCACACTTAAAACGATTTTTTAGAAATAAACTGTAATTTAGACTATGCTGTTGCGTAAGATTACTGACGTTCTTGAAACATGCTACCGCACGCACCTAGTTCTATGCGCGAGAACTCAAATAAAACGAGAATCACGTACTACTGAGTGTTATCACGTCTAAGGCTCATCAGCGGCTGCACGTGACGACTTTAGCACAAACAGATTTCACAACAACACCACCGCCTTTAGACCTCTAACGATTTAAGGCCGTAACCAACTAAAAAAGAAAAAGAAAAGACGGCGTGGAGCTCTTGATATTCTGGTAACGTTAATAAATACGCAAAAGAGCGGCCTGAGCTGCAAAGTTTTCTTTCTAACTTTATTACACCATTAGAGATCGCGTGACGTAGAACTGGCACTCTCTCAGTAATATCATTTCACGAAATGTATCATGTTTTTGAAAATCATGATTAAATCTTTCCCCTAAAACACGTTGGGTGTAAGCTATTATGTTACAATAGATTACCCTGTTATTTGTTGTTAGGTGCGAACAAATGTGCGTGTAAATAACTTGATAGGATCACCCTCACCAGGGTCTATCTTTGTTGACATTATACAGCCCCTGTACACGGGGCATAATCAACTAATCGATATTTTGGAAGCATCATGGCGATTATGAATTGTTCTATCAGTGATTATTTTATGTGCTGCCTTTGATAAATAAAATTTATGCTGCAATTTAAACAAATATCTTTGACTATTATACTTCTCACCTCATTTTTCAGATATATTATAACCATGTAGTTTCACTTTAGTTTACAATGTAGCATCGCACGTATTTCAGAGATTTAGCAAATCGATATTGCTTAATCGATTTTTCAACGACAAAGTTACCACCTCCCTAGTCTATATCAAGCCTTTAATTTTTCTTTTGGTTATTCTTATGTGTACTGATTGTTGTTACGTTGATTAAAACTGCTTCACAAAGTATACTTAGTTTTAATCTAGCACAACGCAAAACTTTTCTCTAAACATCTACATAGTTATAATATATCTGAAAAATGAGGTGAGAAGTATAATATGTGATCAAACGAACTTCTCAAGCGAAGTTCGATCAATATTATATGATCACCTCATTTGAAGATATAGCAACCCTCCCAACCCAAACCCGGAGACAAAGTTTTGAAATTTTCAAATGAAGGCTTGACAAAGACTAGGGGGGTGATAACTTTGTCGTTGAAAAATCGATTAAGCAATATCGATTTGCTAAATCTCTGAAATACGTGCGATGCTACATTGTAAGCTAAAGTGAAACTACATGGTTATAATATATCTTCAAATAAGGTGATCATATAATATTGATCGAACTTCGCTTGAGAAGTACGTTTGACCACATAATATTGATATCAAATATTGAGTGGCCTGCTAGCTCAGTTAGTAGTAACTCTGCCTTCTGAGCTGTAGGTTGCGGGTTCCATTGGGTGCGACAAACATTTGTGTGATGAACATTGATGTTTGTTCTATGTCTAGGTGTTATATTATATTCTATGTATTAATTTACAAACAAAAAGTATATAAGTATTCTTTCGGTCACGGTTTCCATAGAACAAGCTTTGCTTAGTTTGGGACTAGATGTCGTTGTGTGAAATGTCCACGTATATGCATGTATGTATCTCGACACTGATAAAAATGTTGATCTTTCAGATTAGGTCGTTCTTTGTAAAATCTTGAGTTGGAAAAAACACTATCAAACGCAATTTGTTCTAGATTATTATTAAGAATCATGGATGGATATTATAACAACTAAAAACTGAGCTAGTAGTTACTTCTTATATAAAATATTATAACAACGTTTAAACCTCTGCTGGGCGATCACGTAACTCGATTGCAACCGATAGAAACACAAATTTGTATGGATTTGACAGTTTGAATACGCAGTTTATGTGCATAGTTAATATGGAAATTTCTCCTGTTACATTTAATTGTGTTAAGTTAATCAGTAGAGTTGATAAATTACGCAAAAAATATGTCGTACCCACTCGCAGCATTAATCTTTGTTTAGAACGGAATAAAAAATCTAAACCATCAATTCTCATCAATTTAACTAGATTCTAATTTTGTATTACTTGAGCTCTGCATAAGTAAAGCGTCTAGTGCTATCGACCTAAATTTAACGTGTCTGGTTGGTGTGAATTCTATTTGAGGGAAGTATGGATTCAGCGAAACTGCAAGCATATATAAACCTACTATTAAATATTACAAAGTAAGAAATGCTCTATAAAAACCATTAATTAATCGTTTTGCAGGAACAACCTAATGAATTATAATATATAAAATAGAATCAGAGTATAAAGATGATATAAAGAAAGACTGTGTAAAGAAACAGGCGTAAATGCGTCTCTAAATTCCGAGCTGAGCTCAAATGGCTCCCAATCCGCGAGCGACGTAACCTACGAATTCTCTGTCTCCTTTTTTCTGTTCTAAAAGACCCTAATTCTCCGACTTACCTTAAAAACATGTTTACCTACTTATCTGACACACACCAAAGACAACTCCGCTCTTCAAACACACTTGTGCTTGCAACTCCACGACATACTACATCTTTCTTAGACAACTCTTTCCAAGTCACAGCGGTTCATCTCTGGAACTCGTTACCAGATAAGATCCAGAGGTGCAACGTCAAGGACAATTTTAAACGCCAGGTAAAGGAACATTCGCTAAAAAGTCTCTAAACTTGAACTAGCAGAACATAGAATTATTTATTATTATGTAGTTTGTATTTTATTTAATTATGTATATATTATCTATATTGTAGTATTCATTAATATTTGTATTTTATTAAATTTGTAAAATATGTATTTTTATACCTTAATAGTTGTATCGTTGTTATAGTTTTATTTTAATTTATTTGATGGTCAAAATGAATGTTCAAAATTATGCTCATTTCCTTATATGCACGCCCAATCAAATTGTTTCTCTGCACGCCTTGGTTGACTGGTAGAAAATGCTGTTAGCATTAAGTCCTCCTTTGTACTTTTTATGTGCATAAAGTATTAAATAAATAAATAAATAAATGCAACATTTTGAAAAAAAAAAACAACATTTACGTTCGTTTTTAATAATTACAATTTTTGTGGAAATATAACTCGCTAGAATAATATAGAAAACACGTTTACCCACTTAAACTCATTATCAACCTAAAAACCTTCAAATTTACACAATGAAAATAACTTGATATTAAAAATACCCACGGGATCGTGAAACAGGAAGCGTCTAACAAATTAATATTCAGAATAAAACACGAAGACACATTCATAGAAAAACGTTCCATAAGTATAAAAGTGCTATAAATGATCGGGAGTTAGCAATCAATAGTCCGTGTGCTGCCGGCGGTGTGCGAATACTAACATCCACCCCTTCTCTACACGTGGATGCCATACGAGCTGGTTAAGGAATCCAGGGAATGGGTAGCAGTATTCTCCTCGGTATAGCTCGCGCAAAACTTTATGAGCTCTCGGAAGTTAGCGCGGATGGCTGCGCAGTCCGCATATTATAGTTATTGTATGGCCGTTTTTACAATGCACTCAACTGTACCATGCGCAGTTTGGGGCTCATGCCTAACTTCCGAGAGCTCATAAAGCTTTGCGCGAGCTATACATTAAAATCTTCTGATATCACCAAGCTGTCTGCCAAGCTCAGTGATTATAGCCTATGATAAAAATGGCGTTTTAATGGGCAGACCTGTGTTCAGCAGTGGACGTCTACCAGCTGTAAATGTGTAGCAATCAATTATTTTAATGAAACGGCTTAAAATATAATAATTTTATCATACCTCACTTATTGTATATCATATATCACGCTGCCTTATATTTGTTTTGTATTTTTGAATCAGCACTGGTCTTTCCATAGCTTATTGACTTACATTGAGGTGTTACTGGCACCCTGAGTGATTCTGAGTGATAATAATAATAATGATTCATTATTTCGGACACGAGATCCATTGTCCCGCTAAAATAACAATGAAGAAAGTCATAAAATATGTAGTGTAAATATAATACATAAAATAACAACTAATTGAAATTAAAAATAGTTACCAATGGTATCCTACGTCGATATGTTGCAGTCAGGTGCAATCTATTTGCTAAACTTATTGCTGACTTTATAACTTTATTAATCTTATTAATTGATGGCACCAATTTGTCTTCTTCGCCACATGACCATTGACGAGTACAGTCAGCAGATATACGGTTGCAAGGGGAATATAAAATTTGAGCATTTTACGCGGAACTTCTTTACTGGTAGCAAGGCAAGGAAACAGTAAAACTTTTACTGCGAGTACGCGTAATTTGCCATAAGTCAGTTGTGTTGCCCAAAGATATAACAAATGTTTTGCGTTTTTATTAATACCTTAAATAAGTTTGATATCTTCATTTTTAAAATAAAATACACGGTAAAGACTTATCTCATTATATGTTTTTTTTACTTATACATTTTGGTAAGGTTAAAAAAAAAACGACGCCCTGGTTTGTTCTAACCTTAATGGTAACTTTACTATTACAACTTACAATTTACAATTTGCAAATTACACAGACAGTTAGAACAGACCAGGGCGTCGTGTTGTTTTTGAAACTTACCAAAATGTATAAGTATGGCATACACTAAATTACTCAAAATATCCAATCAATATCTGCCGTGTAATTCCCAATACAAACAGCTACAAGCTGCATGAAAAGATTCCCTCGTAACAGTCCGAGTGTGTACGTCATTAGATTACTTCCTGCGTCTAATTGCGACGATGGCGAGCCGGCAGGAAGTCCAAAGATTGCCTTCAAACAGCGAGCAATTTCGCTTCGTCCGATTATTGAAGGTTGAGGTGGAGATTTATTTTCATTTCGTGTTTTCATGCAAAATAGAAAATGGTATTGGTAGGCTACTAATGCCAGCATAATTAATCCAGCCGTTTTCTAAATAGTTTGATCGGCTTCCGTTAGACCACTATTTTACCCGACGCTCGTAAAAGCTATATTTTAAAATAGAAACTGTCTTACATTTATTTTTAGGCAGTAGGAATATTAGATGGGATTGTATGGATGATTATAGATTATAACACAGAAACAAAATGTGGTTTTTGAATTATTATTTATATAGCGCACATAAGCTGTTGTAATTATAGTAAGTATTATGTATCATTATAATTAAGCATTTTAGTATTAACATGATTAAAATCACATGGACATGCCTAAACAATATTTTGTTTAAAGTTTACTTTTGTTATTCGTAAATTTCTCAAAAATTGTATTTTATATGAAACTAGTTGACCCGCCTCGGCTTCGCAAAGGGGAAATAGTAAAACGCGATCGAACGGGATAAAAAGTATTCTACGTCCGTCTCCTAGTTCTAAGCTACCTCCCCACCAATTTTAAGCCAAATCGGTTCCGACTTTATTGAGTTATAAATAGTGTAACTAGCACGACTCTCTTATATATTAGGTCTTTACCTATGAAATTGCCGTTTTGTTTGAAAAAAGTTAAAGTATTTTTTTTTCGAACTTATTTATTTCTTTTATTCAAAGTAATCACCCCTGCAATCAATGCATCTTTGCCAACGCTGTGGCAGTTTATGGATGCCCTTCTTGAAAAAATCAGCAGGACGGGAGACAACAAACTCTTCAAAGGCGTTTTGTACTGCCTCTCGGGAATTGAATTTTTTTCCCGCTACAAAGTTGTCAAAATTTTGGAAAAAGTAATAGTCGGTAGGCGCAAGATCTGGTGAGTATGGCGGATGAGGGAGAGCTTCCAAACCCAACTCATGCAGCTTAGAGACGGTCTGTTGTGCAGTAATGGGTCGCGCGTTGTCGTGAAGTAGCAGTGGAGACGACCGATTGACCAAAGCTGGTTGCAGACGTGCGAATTTCGCCATCATTGCGGTCAGTTCTGCAATGTACACATCTGCAGTAATGCTCTCGCCGTTTTGTAAAAAGCTATGATGAATCACACCAGCACTAGACCACCAAACTGTGACCATCACCTTTCTAGGGGTCATTTTTCGTTTTGCACATTGCTTTGGTACCGAACCAGGATCTAACCAACTTGCTGAGCGCTTTCGATTGTCAAAAAGAATCCATTTTTCGTCTCACGTAACAATTCGGTTCAAAATTCCTTCATTTCTGTGCCTGTTAAGCAGCGCAAGGCAAGTCTCGACGCGTACGTTGCGTTGGCGATCGTTAAGTTCGTGGGGCACCCATCTATCAAGCTTTTTTATCTTGCCAATCTGTCGCAAAGGGACCAATATTGTTTTGATGCTAACATCAAAAGCTGCTGCCAGCTCAGCTGTAGATTGAGATTCATCAGCTTCCACAATCGCCTTTAATTCATCATTGTTGACCAAAGTTTCCGGACGACCACGAGGTTCATTTTTCAAGTCAAAATTCCCAGAACGGAACCGAGCAAACCAATAACGGGTTGTACGTTCGTTTGTACAGTTCTCTCCGTAAACGTCGTTTATGTTACGTGTCGTTTGTGCCGCGTTGGTACCACGACGGAACTCATATTCCATAATTACACGAAATTTCAAAGTATCCATTATGAGGAAAAATGTTGAAATGTAATGAAAATACAACGCTAATCAATAAACAAAAGACTTATATTGTAAATAGAATGTCATATTTTTAAAACAAAATTAATTTGAATTTAGAATTCATAGCCAATCAAAACTTTTTTTTGTTTGAAAAAGTCTGTACTGCAATACGGCAATTTCATAGGTAAAGACCTATTATATAGATTTGTAGCTTTACCTATTTTATCAAGATGATCTAGGACTTTCAAAGGAAATAACAGTTACTCTAGGGAGCTGCTTTTTCCACAGCTCAAAGTACCCTGTCGACTTGTAACAATGTAAATGACGTCGGGTCTGAGAGAAGGCGGCAATGATTGATGAGGCCATTAATTAATACGCCACTTCCCTTTGCTATGGAGAAAAAATAAATGAGCAAGTCGAGATACCGTTAATTTGTTAGTTTGGCTTCTGATTGAAGGAAGCAAGTCATTTTGTGCCTCTTTTCCTTTTTCTTTTGTATTATTGGAAACGTGCAAGACCCGAAAGGCCTTTTTAAACTCCTTATCTTGGTCGTAAGACTTTTTCTGCCAGTTTTTCTATAGGTACCACTGCTTTTCCAGATATTTTGCCGCCAAGCTGTAGTGTGAAAGCACTACTGTGGATTTTCTAATCATATTATTATACTGTACTGATGTCTCAAGATGTCGTAAGCAATGCAATGCAATGCTAGATTGTATGGGCAGCCATTACGCTTAGCCCAAGACAAAGGACTAGCTCATCACGTCATTCTTTAACATAAAAGACACGTTAGATATCAATGAAACTTAACTGAGCTACAATTTAGCTAAAGGATATTTAAATTATTCTTATACATTATTCGTACATTTTCTTAATAAAGAAAATCCTTATCTATAAATAATATCGCCAGAGTAGTTATTAATTCCCATTTTGTTTCATTAAAATTTAAAAGAAGAAAAACTGTGTAAATTAAGGGGAGCCACAGCGTCATTACTATCCTCCAAACGCCATATTTCTCAACCCTTTTTCTCGTTGTTCCCAAAGTTTTAATTAGTGCCAGAGGACATTATCCAGGCTCTTCTTACTTCTGTCTCAGCCGCGGAGCTACTTTCCGAAATACCCGATTTTACTTTTAATGCGCGTTAATTTTTTATGAAAACTTTCCAGTTTCTAAACTCCTATCCTTAAATTGTGCTTATAATTTCCACTTTATTTTCCGGCTTTCTGCATAAACTTATCGTCACATCTAAGCGACAGGCGCTACTGCTTTCAAGCGGAAAATAGTACGGCACGATTTAGGTTGACTTTTCTGTAACAGCAACAAATCAAAGCGCTTCTAAATGTATATGTATTCACTTCATAGATAACTTTACGCGTTGGCCAGAACTATTTTAGTGTTACAATCTATCTATATATACTAGGTGGTAGGACTTTACTGCAAAGTTCGTCTAGGTAGGTACCACCGCTTTGCCAGTTATTCTGCCGCCAAGCAGTAGTGCGCAAGCACTGCTGTGTTCCGGTTCGAAGGGCACTGTAGCTAGTGAAATTACTGGGCAAATGAGACTTTATGATCTGATCTCACAGTTTAGTAATCTTATTACTAGATTGTGCTGATGTCTCTGGATGACGTGCGCAGTGCAGTGTCACGCGAACCTCTATACTTTAGAGTTCCGAGTGACACTGCAGCTGATATGGGCAGCCGCGTCGTTTAACATCAGGCGAACGGCTAGCTCGTCACGTCATTACTTAACATAAAATATATATATATATATATATATATAAAACTCAAAGTGCAGCCCAAACCACTGCACGGATCGGGCTGATATTTGGCATGCAGGTAGATGTTATGACGTAGCCATCCGCTAAGAAAGGATTTTTAGAAATTTCACCCTTAAAAGTCTTACCCTTGGTGAAATGGGTGGTTGAATTATTTTCCTATAGGCCACGCCGCGGGCGAAGCTGCGTGCAGAAGCTCGTTAAAATATAAACCCATTAAAATTGAACATATAAATACACATTAGTATGACATAATCAATTAAGTCAAAATATGGGAGACACCTCGGCTCCTGAAATAAAGTGCTTTGGCGTCTATGAACTCTTATTATCTTATTTTAGATTTAGATTTATTTTAAGTAAATAAATCAAATCTATTTGAGTAACACTGCGTGGTAAAGTTAGACAAAAACAAAGACCCAAGACTGTGATCATAATCATGCTGATCGTTCAGGTTTGTCCATAACTTCATGGTCAGTGAATACGATAAAATAGGTGCTAGAATATACCGACCCAATGACAGAGCAACAATATTTCATCAAAAAACGCCATAAAATAAAATGAAGCTTCAATTTCTGCTGCACATTAATCTGTCAGCGCTCGGTTACGTGAAAATCTGTGAAAATTTTTGTCGATTTATATTAGAAAAATCACAGCCTTTTGCAGTTATTTTTGCATGCTCCGAGAGTAATAGTTTTTGTTATAAATGTACAGGTATATGGAGTTTTGGCGGGAAAACGAAAAAGATCGCGGCGCCGCATTGTATTATTTTCCAAAACGTGTTATTTTCAGTGTTAGTGCATAAAATTGGTGGCGTTTTATTCGTTAAGTGCTGAATTACAGGCATGAGTGTGGGAAAGTGGTATGATTATGGTGAAACGTTCCTTTTCGTGTCGTTTCCAAAACTTCATAGAAGCTTCTGAAGTTGCCAACCACTTTACTAGGAGTATGACTTGACTAGACTAGACTATGACTTAACTTGATTACTTTGACTGTGACTTGACTTGACACATTATATGATATTAATTTACTTGAGATATTATCAATTACTTGACACTGGCTAAATACACAAAAGTGTGGAGCCAAAACCAAACAAAAAAAATGTACAGGTATTGCAATTTATACCAATCTTGCTTTGTTTAAACGCGAAAGTTTTCATGTGAATGCATGTTTGTTATCACTTGGTGCTGGAACTGGTTTTGATTAAACTTGATGTTTTCATGTTCCTAGAATAGTAAACATGAACACTTTTTATTGCGGTAAATAGTTATTGCGGGATATACTGTAACGATCCTCTTAATATTTGCTCGATAAACTAAACTAAATTTTTCTATATCATTTTCCTACTCTCACATTCAAATCATTTTATATCATCCCATACATACATCATCCATTAGTTCGTTTGTTGTCCGTGTTATAATATCAGTAGCATCATGGGCAATCATTCTTTACTGTAGTACTGCCGACGGGTTAGTAGTAAGACGAGAAATTTTATTTTTACCAGTTGTTCTACCAATAGTAAAATAACAAAACCATCAAATGTATAGAGTAAATTTATGTCATCTTGACAGATGTTATTTTGACAGTTTATATAGCATTTAACGATATAAAAAACCTCTTATTTCGTAAACAACAATAATTTAATTACCGTCAGTAATATAATCATCCATTTTGTTAAAGAATTTCAACAAAATTTGTTTTTATGGATGTTATATTTAATAAGTATTTACAATAATTATGGTATTGAATTTATTATTATTTCTTTGTTTTTTAAATTTAATTCTGTCTGACTTGTAATTTTTTATAATTATCAATATGTTTATCATTATCATTCATTTTTATGCTTACATCATGCTTAACTCTTAAACTTGTCGTCAGCGACAAGTCGAAAGCAAAAGACGTGACCTCGTTTTGCTTAATCCTCGCCCGCGTCGGGTGAATGTACATAATTTTCTGTACTTGACACCGCGTCCCCGTCATTGTGCAACCCGGCACGGCGCAGTTTTGCTCCTTTTATTGCTGTCACTCGTTAATACGTCTTCGGACAACAGTCTGAACAGATTCTGGCTGGAAGATATACATCTCCACTTCTGCAAACAACAGTTTCCGCAGATTATGACCGGAAAATGTAGCCGGAAAAATGAAAATGATAAATTAAAACGGTTTCTTTTCAGTTCGTTCGTTGTTACCATGCGCTGTGGAGTTTATATTGAAATATTAGAATTTATAGTTCTACTTTTAGTTCTAATGGTACTTTGTGCACACGGTTGGTCACCGATTATATACATATACACACATAGGTACAAAATTTTTCACTTTTATTATTAGTATAACTTCACCATAAATAGCGTAGTTATATATACTTGTACGATTATTCTATAGCATGGACTGAGTACATACATTTAAGGAAAATAACGAATTAAACTCTACTGTGTATGTACACAGTGGAATTTAATTCGATGATAATATATATATATATATATATATATATACTTTCATTATATTATCATCTAATATATATATACATATAATTATATATATATTATCATCATCATCATATGTCATGTAGATTTATGTATATACGAGCTTATAAGCCCGCAGCTTCGTGGCAGCGTGGCCGCGTGGCGGGTAGGATTTCGAAAAATCCTTTCTTAGCGGATGCCTACGTCATAACATCTACCTGCATGCCAAATTTCAGCCCGATCCGTCCAGTAGTTTGGTCTGTGCGTTGATAGATCACTATGTCAGTCAGTTAGTCAGTCAATCGCCTTTGAGTTATATATATTTAGATAATGTATTAACATGGATAAAATCAGTTGTATGATTAAACTTTTTTGTGTTTCACCAACCAACTTGACCATAAATAGCGTCATAATAATAATATGTGTCTGGTTTTTATGCCAAAACGACTAAACCGATTTCAATGATGTTCTGCACACAAATCACTGACACTACAGATAATAGCCAATAGGTATTGGCTTTATACTTTTATCTAAAAAAAACTTTTATAGGGAAAGCAGGTAAATTGTGAATGAACGGAGTGCATCAGGTTTTAATATATTAGGTCTTTACCTATGAAATTGCCGTTTTGTTTCAAAAAAGTTAAAGTATTTTTTTTTCGAACTTATTTATTTCTTTTATTCAAAGTAATCACCCCTGCAATCAATGCATCTTTGCCAACGCTGTGGCAGTTTATGGATGCCCTTCTTGAAAAAATCAGCAGGACGGGAGACAACAAACTCTTCAAAGGCGTTTTGTACTGCCTCTCGGGAATTGAATTTTTTCCCGCTAAAAAGTTGTCCAAATTTTGGAAAAAGTAATAGTCGGTAGGCGCAAGATCTGGTGAGTATGGCGGATGAGGGAGAGCTTCCAAACCCAACTCATGCAGCTTAGAGACGGTCTGTTGTGCAGTATGGGGTCGCGCGTTGTCGTGAAGTAGCAGTGGAGACGACCGATTGACCAAAGCTGGTTGCAGACGTGCGAGTTTCGCCATCATTGTGGTCAGTTCTTCAATGTACACATCTGCAGTAATGCTCTCGCCGTTTTGTAAAAAGCTATGATGAATCACACCAGCACTAGACCACCAAACTGTGACCATCACCTTTCTAGGGGTCATTTTTCGTTTTGCACATTGCTTTGGTACCGAACCAGGATCTAACCAACTGGCTGAGCGCTTTCGATTGTCAAAAAGAATCCATTTTTCGTCGCACGTAACAATTCGGTTCAAAATTCCTTCATTTCTGTGCCTGTTAAGCAGCGCAAGGCAAGTCTCGACGCGTACGTTGCGCTGGCGATCGTTAAGTTCGTGGGGCACCCATCTATCAAGCTTTTTTATCTTGCCAATCTGTCGCAAATGGACCAATATTGTTTTGATGCTAACATCAAAAGCTGTTGCCAGCTCAGCTGTAGATTGAGATTCATCAGCTTCCACAATCGCCTTTAATTCATCATTGTTGACCAAAGTTTCCGGACGACCACGAGGTTCATTTTTCAAGTCAAAATTCCCAGAACGGAACCGAGCAAACCAATAACGGGTTGTACGTTCGTTTGTACAGTTCTCTCCGTAAACGTCGTTGATGTTACGTGTCGTTTGTGCCGCGTTGGTGCCACGACGGAACTCATATTCCATAATTACACGAAATTTCAAAGTATCCATTATGAGGAAAAATGTTGAAATGTAATGAAAATACAACGCTAATCAATAAACAAAAGACTTATATTGTAAATAGAATGTCATATTTTTAAAACAAAATTAATTTGAATTTAGAATTCATAGCCAATCAAAACTTTTTTTTGTTTGAAAAAGTCTGTACTGCAATACGGCAATTTCATAGGTAAATACCTATTATTTGGTTGCGCGGCTTTGTATGTAAGAATCACGGAGGAAAAATAAGAGATCATTATTTTTATTATTACAAAATTTCACTTTTAATTCTGACACTTTAAAATTGTTAATACAGCATGTTAATACAGTTAAAATAAATATAAAAAAATTATGGCCCAATATATAAAGTTTAACACTAAATTAAATATTCAATTTACATATAAACATAATCGTAAACTATGTTTAATTATTTGAAAAAGAGTTAAAGTTTTGGTATTGGTAATCAACCTTATTTAAAATTATTTTTGTTAGTAAATAATTTCTTGTGCAACTTTCACAGCCCTTTACAACACAAGTACAGTAATATTATTAAAAGTGTTATACACTAGTTCTTAAAAATAACGAACTAGACTAGAGGAGTACAGTGCTCTCCAAACAGCAGTCTACGATCCCCACAAAGCAAATATTATAGTAACGACATTGTTCTACTGCACGAAGCAATTGCGCTGAAAACGTCGGGATATTTTCCGCTGTAAATGCATTTGATCTTCTTTTCAGCGATGAATGGTCCCAATTTGGGACAGTTTCCTCGTTTAGATTGAATACCTACGAGTACACCTACAAACATAACCTCGATGCTGTGCTCGTTTTGAGTATTTTAAATGAACAACTCCTAACAAAATCCCATGCAAACGCAAATGTTTGAGCTGTATTATATATGTTTGCTTAGATACAAAATGAAATAATAATATCTAGTGTAATTCCGCTAAATTCAAGTATTACACTAGATATTATTATTTCATTTTGTATCTAAGATGAACTTCCGCGAAGTCACGCCTGATTCTATCAATTATATGTTTGCTTGTTTTGTGAGTATATATCATATATATACTCAATTTATATACATATATTCACTCATTTTTAGTTTTTTATAGTTTATATTATATATATATATATATTTTTGTATGTCTCCTATTATAAGAACTTTATAAGCTCATTTTGATTTGATATTATGCCGCAAATACATTAATTAGGTGGAAGGGCTTTCGTCGAATTTCGTCTAGGTAAGTACCACTGCTTTGCCAGTTCTTCTGCCACCAAGTTGTAGTGTGCTAACTAGTGAAGTTACTGGGCAAATGAGGCTTTATGAATTGATCTCACAGTCTAGTAATCATATTATTAGTCTGCATTGATGTCTCAGGATGACGGGGGCAGTGTAGTGTCACGTGAAACTTTGGTACTTATATTTTAGAGTTTTGAGTGTCCTGCAACTGTAATGGGTGGCCGTGTTGCTTAATATCAGGCAAACGACCAGCTCGTCTCATCATACATGACGCATAAAAGTACATTATTAATAATGAAAAGTCTTCAGAAACGCGGTTTGGTTGTCAAAAATTACTAACATGGAAAAGCCCCACGACAAAGAAATTATTCGCCCTAGAGGCTAAAGACGCAAAAATACAAAGTCATGAAACACGAACAAAAAAACTGGATAAATTCACATAATTTGTGATAACATATAATACAAATTTGTGAACTTTAAATTGTTGTGGTGGTTAAGCAGGTGGGCTCATGACCCGGAGGTGACGGGTTCAGTTCCAACACTAAAACAAGTATTTGTGCACTGAAAAAAAAAGTCAATTCGTGTTCTGAGTCTGGGTGTTGTGGGACCATGGTCCTCGTAATTTCTGGGTTTCTAGACACGGGGAATCCTAGTTAGAGTCCAGGATCGATACATGTGATCGTTGGGCGTTATTATTATTATAATTAATACAAATAATCTCGGAGAGATAATATCATAATAGGAAAACACTACATAAGCTCAATCCAAGATTAAATTGAGCAAACGGTCATTATTATTAGAAGAGACAAGAGATCTCTACAGAAAGTACAAAAGATTGTGCCAAGGAAAATATAGAACCGAAACACAGACTTGGTAGCAGTTGGGATTAATGTTAGCCAAAAAGATATTATTATAATAGCCGCCGCTAATGAACGCAGATGAGACTTGGAACTGTTAAAAATCAGGGTAATATAATTTGAGATGTTTGAAATAAGTACCTATTAGTCTAATATTTCTTAGTAATAATATGTTAAGTAAAGCTATTTAAACTTCTACAGCCTTATTAATAAACACGAACTAGCTTTAGACTAGTTACACCATCTTTTGTCTCTTTTGATCCAGCTAAATATTCCTGTAGTAAAAAAAGGACAAAAGCTGAAGTAACTAATCCGAGACTAATACCTGTTTATTAATAAGGCTGCTACTGTATTCAAAAGTATTGAGACAAACTGAAATCTTTGACTCGTTTTTTATTACTACAACTTACAATATAACACCCTGACACGGAACAAACATCGATGTGCATCACATAAATGTTTTTTTCTGGGTGGGAATCGAATACACAACCCACAGTTCAGAAGGCAGGGTCACTACCAAATGAGTTATCTGGCCAGTTAAACAAGTTTGAAGAGTAGTTACGGAATTTTTTTTTTTTTCTTTTTTTTACTTCAAACTTGTCTAGCATTTGACCGCGCTCTCACCTGATGGGAAGTGACGATGCGATCGAAGATGTAGCATGCTAGCCAAGTAAATACCTATTCACTCTTCTCTTGAACACGCCCGGGTCATATTTCGCCGGAAACACAGACGCTGGCAGGGCATTCCATTCCTTAGCCGTTCTAATTAAAAACGTTGAGTCAAATCGCTTGGTACGAATGGGTGGTATTTCGACCACGAAAGGATGGCGCTTAGCCGAGCGTCTAGTAGTCCGGTAGTGGAATGGTGATGGGAGAATGAGATCATGCAGTTCTTGAGCGCATTCACCGTGGTGTAATCTGTAGAAGACCGACAGACGTGCCACCTTACGTCGATGTGCAAGGCTCTGGAGCCTTTCACCAACCAAAGTGTCGTCGTCAATGAGCCTTTTGGCACGCCGTTCAATCGAGTTCAGAGCCTCAAGCTGGTATTTGGCAGACCCGTCCCACAGGTGGCAGCAGTACTCCATACACGATCGGACCTGTGCTTGATACAGATTTAGAAGCTGTCCAGGTGTGAAGTACCGCCTTACCTTGGACAATATGCCGAGTTTTTTTGAAGCTACTTTGGCTTCGGACTCAATGTAGGATCCAAAGTTTAGGTTTGACGTGAGATCAACACCCAAAAGCTCAAGATGGTTTCCTAAACTTACAGATACACCACGGAATGAAGGAGCCAGATGGAGTGGGCTCTTTTTAGCAGTGAATAAACACGCCTGTGTTTTTGCAGCATTGAACCTAACCAAGTTAGCATCGCCCCAATCGGACACTGCTTTCAAAGCCAGGTTCATGCGCTCAACCATAGCCTCTCTCTCAATCCGGACGTCGTCACCACTGGCTCGGGCACTGGATGTGTATCTTTCAACAACAGTACTATCATCTGCATACCCAAAGGTACCGGGCTTTAGCAAATCATTGATGTGGAGTAAGAATAGTGTTGCTGAAAGAACTGACCCCTGAGGTACACCAGCATTAATAGCTAATTGATCGGAAGAGCAGCCATCAAGAACTACTCTAAGCGATCGTTCCCTCAAAAAGTCTGATATCCAAGTGCACAAACCAGCAGGTAGTCCGTAAGATGGAAGCTTATTCAGAAGACCGTCGTGCCAGACCCGATCAAATGCCTTAGAGACGTCTAGAGATACAGCAAGTGCCTCTCCATGCATCTCTAAGGCTTCGCTCAATATGTGAGTGGCGTATGCGAGAAGATCCCCAGTTGACCGGTTTCGGCGAAATCCGTATTGCCGGTCACTGAGGAGATCATAGACTTCAAGGTGTGCCAAGAGCTTGTTGTTGATTATACGCTCCATACTCTTACAGAGTATGGAGGTAATTGAGATGGGTCGGTAGTTGGCAGGATCAGCACGACTGCCCTTCTTAGGTACAGGTTGTACATTGGCTAGCTTCCAACTCTTAGGGACTATTCCGGTGTCTAGAGAGAGGCGAAATAGGCGTGTTAAAATGGGAGACAACTCAGGTGCACAGCTCTTAAGTACAATTGCTGGTATACCATCGGGACCACTGGCTTTGTTCACGTCTAGACAGCATAATGTTTTTAGTACCTCCTTCTGACGTATGCGTATTTCCGGCATGAAAGCACCGCAATGTGGAAGGCAGGGAGGTACCTCATTAGCAGTATCTAAACGCGAAGCTTCTGCAAAGAGAGTGGCAAACAAGTTTGCTTTTTCTTTTGCAGTGTGAGCCAGCGATCCGTCAGGTTTTAATAATGGAGGCAGTGAAGATCGACAGAAGTTCGCTTCAACCGATTTGGCTAGGGACCAAAAAGCCTTACTACCAGCTGGATAGGAAGCAAGTTTAGTCCCTATTCGACCAATATGATTGAAACGAGCCTTCCTTAATTCCTTCTTACAGGCCTTGGCGGCAACATTAAAGGCTTTCTTCTTAGCTCGAGTGTCCGAGGCCTTGCGTTTTCGAGCGTCAGCCCATGCCAGATATGCCGCATGTTTCTGCGCTTCAGCGTGTGCACAGTCGGCTCCAAACCATGGGCTGGCTTTGCTGGTCTTGGGTTTATCGGAAAATGGAATAAAATATTCCATAGCCCGACATACTACCTCAGTAACCGCATTCGCGCAAAGCGTCGGATCTCCAGAAGAAAAACACGTTTGCCGCCAAGGATATGAGGCGAAGAAATGTCGCATCTCGTCCCAGTCTGCTAAATTGTATCTCCAGACACGCCGAATGCTCTTAGGGCTTGGGTCAGGCGGGGAGTATACTGAAACGGACTTAACCAGACAGTGATCGGAGCTACCAATGGGTGAGGATACCGCCACAGAGTATTGGTCTGGTTCAGTCGTGAGCAGAAGGTCGAGGCAGTTAGCAGTGTGGCTATCAATGTCAGGCACTCGCGTTGGCTCTTGAACAATCTGCGTTAAATTGAGCGCCAAAGCGAGCTTACGCGTCTCTCTCCCAGCGTGGTCCGTGATCTGGTGTGGGACTAACCACTCCTGGTGGTGAGCATTGAAGTCCCCTAGAACAACAAGCCGAGCCGAAGGATAGCGTTGCTGAGCCACATCTGCCGTTTCACTGAGATACTCCATTAGAAGAGTTGTCTCCCGGTCACCGCTATGTGATCTGTACACACCAGCATAGAGAATTTTCTCAATGCCGGTGTCCACTAGCACCCAAATCACCGAAAAGTGGGGATGTTCAAGGTTCCGGAGACGCAAACAACAAATGTCATCACGGACGAAAACGCAGATACCAGCGCGTGGAAGGAAGCGGTTTTCCAAGATGAATCCTGGATAGTCCAGATATGCCGTGTCTGATGGACATCCTATTTGCGTCTCAGTCAAGAAGAACAAGTGTGGTGTATTGGTCTCCAGATGATGATGGACCGCTTGCAGATTTGAGTGCAGCCCACGAATATTTGTGAGGTGCACTTTAAGAGTGAGGACGTGCATCTGCCGTTTAAACTTGTTCACTTTATCAGACTTTTTCATGGTTGGGTGAGTTAGGTAGACAAGTTAGAAGTGGACGAGATATTGGGATGCTAACCCTCAGTAATAGAGAAGCTTCCGCGCCAATGGAGAACTTGCGCGGAGACTGTGGGGACGCCCGAACCCCCCTAAAATTACCCACAAGGGCCAGTTGGCACTTCCAGTCGCCAACTGGCCCTGTGGGCAACCTCAGGATTTTACACAAGCGGTGGGGCAGCCTTTCGTAGTTGGCTAGACTACTACTTGGGCCCCCTACAACTTGCGGTCGGCCAGCAGAGAGCACCGTGCTTCGGGTCCCGCTACCCTCCGAAGCAAGGTCTCCGACGCGAAAGCCTCTCCATCACCAATACCGGTCCGCATACCCAACACAACTGCCCACATCTACTCGTCAGAACGGCTTCATTAGACATCACGATGGAACACGACGAGTCGCTTGGCATCGTGGTTTTGTCCAATGGGTGGTAACTAAGCCGGCGGCTAAGGCCTTCCACCAGTTATTTGGTTGCTCTTTTGGCACCACCCAGGGGTCACGTGTAGGGAAACTAGGGTTAAAGCCTACGGACGCGAGCAAACACAAACCCCCATCGTTACCCCCATAGTCGACTATAGCCGAACTGAATCAAAAATAAAGTTGTTATAGTCCATTGCTTTACAATAAGCTTCCTCCACGGAATGCTTTATTTTATCTTACTTAAGACCCTATTGGTTAATAATGTAACTAATCAATACTGTTTTAGATACACGAGTCTTTTAAACATCTCATAACATCAAATTATGCGTTGCTTAACTAGCAAATAATCAAACACTCAAACCTATTAATTAAAACATTATTAGGCAGGCTGTTAAATAATTAATGAGCTGAGATAAATTCCCCTCTTTAGATAACATCTGAAAGAGTAGACTATTGTTTTTATTCAGGGGGAATTGGCTTATGAAAGCGTTTCAAATTTGCAAGAGATTCAATTTACATAACGAGCGATTTGTACCTCATAGAGATTAAAGCATCTGCCTTTGTTTGTCGAGCCCGGTCTGTTTTTACCCTGGAATTACGTTTTGACAGTTCCACTTGAAACGGTCTGTAGTTGTATCTTTGATTAGTGCTCGACTTATTTCAGGATAGAACCAATCACTTCCAATGCTCTTCTATTTACGGCAGGTATTGTGAAGGAAGATTTTAATTTACCACCATCAAGACTTCACCAAAACTATGGATAAAAGATTATTAGCAGTGCTATGGAAATAAAAACATTTCTAATTGCTTCTTACGCCCAGGCAACATATTTTTTAATCACAATATTTACTCATATTAACTAAATTTATAAAATGTTAATGCAGTTTATGAATAAAATGGGTATTGAGCAAGTGATCTGGCACCCATTGCGCAAATTATGCGCGGTTAAATTTCCATATAGCACGTGCATATGCACATGTACTATGTTAAAAATCACGAATTTAATCATTTGAACCTATTTTTTTAATCATACTGGGAAAATTGTGGTTTTTTGGTTGGCAGCACTGGTTTGTGCGTGATTGGAATGAGAAAATTTCCGAAAATTATTGAATCCTTAATCAAAGACCCAATAGGGAAAGTGTTAACTAGGTGGGCTTTCGCTTGACGGCTCAATTAAGTTATAGGTCACACGAGGGTCTTTACTATGACATTATTCGCTGAATAAACCATTTGAATATAATCCGTCAAAGTTGATACGTCATCGTTGGCAATACATTCTACCTATGGCCTAACTTGTAAACGTTATAAATGATTAAAATGTTCTAACGCGTTTTTTATGAAGTTGATAGCATATTATAAGCCTTGATGAAATTAAACTTAAGTTTTTAAGAAAGGTTTTTAAATCCTAAGATTTATTCATCGGAAACTGATGTTTCAATCTCACCGTAAACTAGAGCAGTAAAGCTTATCGCGCACGCCGTTTTAAACATATTTTGTTACCCCGTATACATCCGAAAAATCAAATCTAAATATATTATTCATTTAATAGGTCCCAAACGGGCACTTGTAAAAGTTTCAATGGCTTTACTCGCTAACATAGAACCAATCGAAAACCAGGGCATGAAAAGTTGACCATATCCAAATAATGTTGTTTGAATACTTACCAAAAACAATATAAAATTAATAATATTATTTGAAAAGTTATATTTTTGTCAGGTAGTTTGTGATAAAAGGAATAGGCCATAGGATTTCTCAGCACGTGTGAGACAAAGTGGAATTTCTGTATTTGTGACTCTGAAAATACTTTAAATTGAAAATATTTTGGAGTGTCTTTAGAGGGCATTCATTCAGAATAGTGTTAGGCATAGAAATATAACTAAGGTGCTAGGCACCTTATTAGGTGATTCTACTTTGAAATAGTTACTGCTGAAAACTTCATAATGCACGCCACGATCATTATCTTCTTAACCGACTTCCAAAATGGAGGAGGTACTATGTTCATCTGTATGTATTTTATTTGGGTAGACTAGATTCTATGTCAGGCGATTACCAGCAAGTGTTAGTTTTCTTATTTATGGAATAAGTGACATATTGGCAGTTAGTTGGACAGTTATTGTCACTTTCCGTTCGAATCTGCTTACTTATTATATCAACGGATTTTATTAAAATACTAGTTGCGCCCGTGGTTTTACCCGCGGATAAAAAGCATTTTAATAATTGGCTCATCCCTCTGGAAAGTTTCACTTTTCCGGGATAAAGTGTAACCTATATGTAATCTATTAATCCAATGTATCCAGTGTATAAGCTATCTTGGTACCAAATTTCATCCAAATCCATTCAGCCGTTTGAGCGTGAAAAAGTAACAAACATACACACATACACACAAAAACACAAACATACAAACTTTCGCCTTTATAATATTAGTGTGAAGTGTGATAGTGTGATAAATATTTTTTGTGGTTGGTATTGTTTAATAGTAGTAAGTTTTATATCATTAGTTGAAAAAAATGAAGGTATTTCCTAATTTATTGATATTTTTTAATTACTAACAAACACGCAGACAGGATGCGCTAACCAATTAGTGTCAAACTACAGTCTGTACAAAACGTTCTCCTTTGTTTATTTATCCGTAGAGCCCACGTCATAAATGAACGTCGTACAGCAAATATGTGAGGTGCAGATATTCATAATATTATTTACAGATGAATTCATTGTCTCCATTCTCCATGTAATATTCATCGACATGGCGCGTTACTTTTTCGGGGGTAATAAATGTAAACGAGCCAAGGGGTGTACAATTAAACGTCACAATTTGCAAAGGGTGTTGGGGTCGGACGTAACTAAGGAGTCTTTTGGGAGGTTCAGGCGTTTACTAGTAAATCAATGACTATACGCCATCTTTAAGCTTTCATAATGCCATTATTCAATGTGCATTATTTTGAATGGTTTTCTCATTTTCTCGGCAGATGAAAATGAAAATACAGTTTATTAACACTTAACCCATATTTTATCATTACTTCTATAGATAGATAGATTAGACATAGATAGTTGAACTCGTTATTTTACACACCGCATGATAAAAATTACAAAGAATAACAAATATTTATATGAAGTGTAACAATGGGCGACCTAATCGCTGAAAGCGATCTCTTCCAAGCAACCTTTGGATGAATATGATAATTTGACAAAGTGGTAAAGGACACATAGGGTGCATAAATAGAGAATATATATATATATATATATATCTAATTTGTTAATATATATATATATAAAATATATATACATATATATATATATATGTATATTAACAAATTAGATATATATATAGAGAGAGAGATATATATTAAATTTTAGTACTATTATATGCACAAACACCTCCGCACGCATTGTTAATGGATTTTACATGTCATCAACTTAATTTTTAAAGAACGATAAATAGTGTATTTTTAATATTTGCCTATAAAACACATAAGATTTACATAATTTTAGATGAATTCAGCCCCACAAATGATGTCCTTACTGCCTCTGCGGTTGGGGGGTCTCCCTCCCATACAGTTCAAAGTTTTAATTAGTGGTGAAGATCATCTTGCTGATATTTATCTTAATTCCAACTGTTTGAAGATGAAATGGCGTCGGATTGATGCGGATGTAATTGTTCATGGGAACTAATCCAATGAGAGATGGTTAACCAACGCGTATTTGGAGATGAAACATAATTTACTGGGAGGCGTAGTATCAGCGCCAGTTGATGAGTAATTAATGTTACTTAATTGCTTTTTAAGGTTTTTTGGAATAAGGAATAAGTAATTTTTTTTTTAAAGTTATTAAATGATATGACGAGCTAGTTGCTCACCTGATGTTAAGTGACACGACTGCTCATATCAGTTGCAGTGACACTTGAAACTCAAGTGTAGTTTCGCGTGACACTGCACACAGGTCATAAAGTCTCATTTGCCGAGTAATTTAGTGAAATTACTACTGTACTGTGTTCCAGTTTGAAAGGCACTATAGCTAGTGAGCTATAGTGCCTTTCAAACCGGAACACAGTAGTGCACACTACTGCTTGGCGGCAGAATAACTGGCAAAGCGGTGGTACCTACCTAGACGAATTTTGCACAAAAGTCCTACCACCTGAAATTACTGGGCAAATGAGACTTTATGACCTAATCTCACAGTTTTGTAATCTTATTACCAGACTGTGCTGTCTCAGAATGACGTGCGCAGTGCAGTGTCACGCGAAACTATAATTTAGTGTTTCAAGTGTAATTTTTATATAGCTATATCATAGTATGACAAGTGATTAACTGAAAGAAAAGGTATATTTGTTAGCTTTTAACAAAATTAAAGGGTGATGATAACATCGTCGAAATTATGGGTATTATAGTACGTGACAATTCTTTCATACTCCGTTTGAATTACAATACATTATGTAAATAGCTTATGGAGTTATTATTGCAATGAATGTTCGTCACGACATATCCGGCTCGAAACTGGCCTAAAAATTTATACGTTTAAAAAGGAAACATTTGTGATCACATTTTGGTCCATCTCTACGTCTTTTGTCTTAGGAAAGGATCATTATGTAATTGTATTAATTTTTTTAGATTAATTTTATTTAGTAAAGTCCATAAACCCAATAACCCCTTAAAAATTAGGCTTGGTTTTTCCGAGGAAACGGGTAAAATTCAGGCAGAGTCACAGGACACCGTCGATTTGTTTATAAAGAAAAACCAAAAAGAAATTGATAGTAGTACGAGTACTTTTCTTGAAACTCGTTGTTAGCGCATCCTTTGTACAAAAACCACAAACGGGACTAAAACAGACTCGATGTCGAACGCACTATAGATTTAGCAGTAAGCGATCTCATTTGTTTTGTTTTTCTAAATAAATAGCAATACGGAATGCTAAGAAGCCATTATTGAGATAGTATCATAAGTTAAAATAAAAATGAATAAGACAAAAGATCATCAACTTAAGACAGCTGGTTCAATGTTAAAATTGTCAAGGAAAGTGTATAATATATATATATATATAATAATAATAATATGTGTGGACATCTCACACAACGCCATCTAGCCCCAAACTAAGCAAAGCTTGTACTATGGGAACCAGCTAACTGATACAATACTTAGATACTTTTTGTTTGTAAATACATACATAGAATACAACATACTCGTAACACCCAGATACAGAACAAACATCGATGTTCATCACACAAATGTTTGTCCTGAGTGGGAATCGAACCCACAACCCGCAGTTCAGAAGGCAGGGTCCCTACCAACTGAGCTATCGGGCCAGTCAATATATGCAGATATGAATGATGATAACTAATACAATTTTAACTGCACTTTACGCGTGAGCCAGAGATATATATATTTAATATATAGAGAGCATAATATTGTGAGTTTTCAGTGTGAGTTGAGTAGATCAAGATTCATTATCACCTTCAATTTTAAATTAGTCCACGGTTGAAAATTGAGGTAACTTACATATTAAGCTTAGTTCAATCTTTGGCGCTTTTAATCTACCTATAATTATATCCTACCAGCCACTATTACCTTTATTATAGCTCAACTTTAACCAAAAAATTCGTACTGACCATATAGATGCCGATAATTTATTACGCAGGTAAACTATATAAGATTGATACTAAAACGTGTCGCTTGTATTTAATGAAAAGTGTTAAAGCGTAAACTGTAAATATTTTTCTGCTTCGTGGTTCCGATAATGTGCTATTTAGTATTGTGCTATGTTAATACTACGTTTCATGGTGTATCCATCTTTGCAAAGCGAAAATTTAAATATAGCAATTGTTATTATAAAACGTATCAAGTTGATTCACTGTGTACGTGTGTATATTTTTTTTTTGCGTAGTCGTTTCTGTTCTGGAAATGCCAGTAGCACGTAATTATTGACATTGTCTTTATTGGTGAATTCTCCTTTGTTCTTATATGTAACCAACATGTGTGAGGTATCTCTATTATAACCTTATTGGATTTAATCTAACGTTAACGTTCATGTTAATAATAAGCTAAATGTATAAATATAAAAATAATTTAACAAAAAACACGAACCCAGGAGTCTGTTGAAATGCAGATTTAAAAAAATCTAACGTTACATTGAATATTAGTTTAAATATGATTTGAAATAAAAACGATAACATTAAAATATTACAAGAAAAATAATATATTATAATGAAGAGATACTTAGGATTAATATTATTGTGTATTTATAAGGTATATAAATTAAATAAAAGAAGTCGGCTTTTAAGGCAAAAAGCAAGGAATCTAAATATATATAACTCAAAGGTGACTGACTGACATAGTGATCTATCAACGCACAGCCCAAACCACTGGACGGGATGAAATTTGGCATGCAGGTAGATGTTATGACGTAGGCATCCACTAATAAAAGATTTTTCGAAATTCCACCCTTAATGGGTGGTTGAATTATTTGGCCACGCCACGGGCGAAGCTGCGGGCAGAAGCTCGTTATTAAAATAAGATTCTTTGTGGTAGCACAGACAAAGCTGAAAAGAGTTAGAAAAATGTGTTCTTATGTGGAGCAAAACAAGGCGCATGTAATTCATTAAGTTGTCAGAAATGAACCGTTCTGAAAAGACTGCCTATTTTTATAAAATTCTTACTTATCTTTGTTGTAATGCAGTGTTTCAAAAATTGTTTGTCTTAATATCTATCCAACGTCAAGATATTAATGAAAAAAGCGCTTAATCTCTGCTCCATTCTACAAAGAACTCTCTCGTTGTAACTTAATTAACATTTCAAAGAATTGCTTACTCTCATTTACGGGGCAAAAGAAGTCCTTGTTTTAGAGCAAGTGCTCTCAAGACTTTTATTTTAAGTTTTCCGGTGTCGATCGTGACCCGAGTTCAGACTCCATTAATTTGCGAATGACGAAAATAACAAAAATACTAAGAAATACAATTTAATGTAATAGCAAAATTGTTAATATTATTAAATATACCTACTTACTTTAACAACGTAATATAATTTATCGTTTATTTTTAATAACATCTTGAATTTACAAGATCTTGACAAAGCCAAAGTTAGGTTACGTACCCTATTGGGTGAAAGAGGTTAAAAGGCAAGATATCAATACTTTTGCTATGCCCGAACTGGTCTTATGTACCTGAAAAGAGAGGTTAGGTTTCAATGCTCAAAGTGTTTGAGGCTTCACCTAACTATTCATATAATAAATCAAAAAGCTTTTCAAACTTTACAACTGATTTCATATAACGAATATCTTAAAAATATTATCTATATTTGACAAACTTTAAACAAGCCTTTTTAATAAAACGGTTTAATTTTTAGGAGTGCCACTAATATAGGTATTATCTTTTTTTAAAAGAAATGAACTGACGGCAATTGTCTTAATTTCATGTTTAGAAGCAACTGGAGTTAGGGACTACCTATATGCTTAGATCTTCACCAAATACGTAAGTCTATTCATACCAAACCAAAAAAAAAACACGTAAATTGGAAGTGTGCTGATTCAAATGTAAGCTTTAATATAACTACTTTAAAACCGACAAATAACTTGAAAAAATATTATAGTTTTACCTATGTAAGGTTTTATCTTAACCTAACCTACAATTCAACGGAACCCTCAAAACTGCTTACCTTAATTGTTGGTTTTAGTGAATTATTTTCTAAAACATTGCGCTCATGTATTTGGAACAACGAATCACGGAGAGTTTGATATGCCGCCATTAGTCCTGTTTTCACGCAGAAGTCTGGAATTTGTCTCAGAGCTTTGTTGGACAATTAATTTTCAGTAAAGGTGACGTTAATTGCTTCGGAAAATCCCCTTATTTGATAGCTGTGTTTCATGCGTGACGCACGTATTGCAAATGCAGGATCACAACTTTTTTTACACTACGTTATAATTAAATAAAAATAAATAAATATTTGTGAACATTTCACACAAACCCATCTAGCCCAAAACTAAGCAAAGCTTGTACTATGAGAACCAGATAACTGATATAATATTTTACATTATTTTTATTATACAAACTTTTTGTTTGTAAATACATGCAATAGTGTTTTATATATTAATAATAACTATTTTCATTTTGAATTAGCAGAAAATATCGAAGGAGAAAAATCATGCCCAATCAATTATTAGTTTGAACCAATCAAATCTGCTTTTACAACAATAATTTCATATTATAATTATAATGATAATATAATCTCTTCATTCTATTTAGATATGGCTTTTATTTTGTATATATTTTTTAAATTAGCAGATTATGTTTTAGTCTAGTAATATTGGGACGAAGCCTAAATTATAAGCATCAAAATTGTTATATAATTGTTTTAAAGAATTCTGAATGTGTTAATAATCTAACTATTAGAAAGTAGTTATTTTAGATGTAAAAAATTAATTAATTCAATTTAAAGGCCTAATTACAAGAAACTACCCATTTATTTGACTGCCTCTGTGGTGTGGTGGTTGAGCTGGTTGGCTCATAACCCGGAGTCGGCGGGTTTGATTCCCGCGGCAGGACAAGTATTAGTGCCACGAAAAAAAGCGCAAATACTTGTTCTGTGTCTGGGTGTTGTGGGACCATGGTCCTCGTAGTTCCTGGGTCCTTAGACACAGGGAATCCTAGTTAGGGTCCAGGGTCTATGTATGTGATCGTTGGGCGTTATTATTATTATTTCGTTAATGCCAAAATTAATACGCCAGGTCATTTATAAATATCATTGCTATCTGTACTTTTAGGAATTTCCTTCGTGCAACGATCACGCGTATGGAAATGGAATGCAATGTTACTACAATTACAGTCAGGTTACACTCACGGACAACAATTTCAATATATTTTATTTTTATTTTATTTTCTTTGGAAAATTAACAGCTAAATATATAATATATATACATGTAATAAATTAATGGCTGGTTAAAAGTTTTCACAACTAGGTAACTGATTTCATTTTATAAAATGCACAGTACAGACAGACAGACAATATCTAGAGATGAGATATAGGCGTATTGATTAGATGAGTATAGCATCAGTGCTAATTTAGCGTACGCTTAATGTTCAAAATACTTGATCTAAGATCTTTGGTTCAAATTGTAACATAAGTATAAATGAGGTTGATAGATAAATAAACTCCTTATTGAAAACACCAAATTACAGAAAAATTCAGTGAGTAATCTAAAATTTTATAACCAGGTGTTAGAAGGGGCAATCTTATTGTTTAAAGCGATCTCTTCCAGACAATCCAAAAGTATAGAGAAACGATGAACTAAAAACAAGGATGGTGAAAAAAGGGAAGGAAAGAAGAAAGGAATGTAGCGCAAGTAAATTTTACAATTCTTCCTAATGAATTTTGTAAGTATATTATGCGCGTTGGAGAATTTTAAAAGGCAAGTCAATGAGTATTATCACTGGATAAGCACCAATTAGCCGTATGTTTTAGAGTTACAAATGTCTTACAAAATTTATCTTCTTCTCATTGGTAGGGCAGTATGTGTTGATTTATTTATTTTTATTTATTTAATACTTTATGCACATAAAAAGTACAAAGAAGGACTTAATGCTAACAGCATTTTCTACCAGTCAACCAAGGCGTGCAGAGAAACAATTTGATTAGGCGTGCATATAAGGAAATGAGCATAATTTTGAACATTCATTTTGATTATCATATAAATTAAAATAAAACTATAACAACGATACAACTATTAAGGTATAAATATACATATTTTACAAATTTAATAAAATACAAATATTAATGAATACTACAATATAGATAATATATACATAATTAAATAAAATACAAACTACATAATAATAAATAATTCTATGTTCTGCTAGTTCAAGTTTAGAGACTATTTAGCAAATGTTCCTTTACCTGGCGTTCCTCGATTTCTTACTTATATAGCTTAAAGAGTAATAGAATTGTATGTACGTCCAATTTCAATGCATTACTAGAATAAATATTCAATGTATGTGATATTTATCAGTATTCAATGTTAAATCAGGACAGAGTGGTTGTCAATTTCATTTGGTCCGGTGAGGCTTTGTGCGTCATCGGTTCCTACTAATTGGACATAACTTTTCACCGACACGGCGGTGTTCGTTCATGCTTGTTCACGTTCGGTGCGTGTGCATAATGCACGTTCGCACGTCGATAAACGCGTTATATGAACGTTCAGAGAATTAATAATGATGTCCAGACTCACCATTTAGGTATTGGGACACACGACTGAACACAGTGTCCTGGTTATTCTATTAGTTTAAATGATACAAGAAATACTTTCTTCAGAGAATTTTATTAGAGTTCGCGTTTTACAAAGTTTTTTATACTCACGCAATCAAAGACTCTACTAAAAATAAGTGTCACAGATATTGAATTAAATACACAGCACACATGTTTCCAGTTACTTAAATGTGATTAATTAGAACTTGTTGATATTAATACATACTTACAACGAATTTAATCGAGTTTTCGTATTGTTCAAGTAATATAAATGTGTAGTTATTACTAATAAAAAAAACGCATTTTTTGTGTTTACATACTAAACGTGCAGTAGGCTTTGTTATAAAACACATTTTAAATAATCACACTTCACACTAATATTATAAAGGCCAAAGTTTGTATGTGTGTTTGTGTGTATGTGTATATGTTTGTTACTCCTTCACGCTCAAACAGCTGAATGGATTTAGATGAAATTCGGAACCAAGATAGCTTATAAACTGGATTAACATATAAGCTACATTTTATCCCGGAAAAGTGAAATTTTCCCGCGGGATGAGCAAATAACTAAAATACTTTTTTTCTGCGGGTGAAACCGCGGGGCGCAACTAGCTAATTATAAACTGAAGTTGTGTTCACATCAACAAAGGTTAACAGAGTGTTTCCGTATGAAATATAAATGTTAGTTGACAAAGGTTACATAATGTTGTACGTCATTAATTTCCACTAATTGGGCGTAGATTAGCCAGGAAATGTTCGATGATGCTTTTGTAACTATAAGTACCATACACTTTTGTGTATTCGGAATATAATAGAATTTGCATCAAATGCGTGAATGATATCACACATAATCATTATACGTGAAGTAATAAACGTAGTAACAATTATTTTAGCATATTCAATAATTAATAGTCAGAATTGAAATAATGAATAAGTAAGTAAAACACTGGTGTTGATTTTGTGTCGCATTATCTAAAACTAAAGTAAACTTAAAGTATGGCCGGTACTCTTCTGATAAAAAGGAAATGAAAGAGACGGAAATATGTTAATTTCGTTTAGCTTTAGAGTATGCGACACAGAATCGACAAGATTATATACCTACTAAAAGTATCGCGGTCCACTTGTCTACCCAAACCGAGTCTTCTGCTAAGTTAATACGTATTCAACCCACAACTTTTTAACGTGACGATTCTACAATATTCTAGTATAAAAGGTAGTAAAGTTAAAACAAAATGGATGTCAAAGTTCATTCCTCTTAAGGTACGACAAAAAGTAAATTTTAATATAATAGGTTTACTCTTCATGCGAGATTTTTTTATTCCCCGGCAGTTATCACCTGGCAGCAGTCAGTGTGTAAGGCTAAGCCGAGCCTTAGGCGCGTTATTTCATAAAGTAAATATTTATGAGGCGAAGGAGTTTTCCCCGCTCGTCCTCCCGTAAGCCTCCTGATCCGAAAAGACATAAACCTCCAGGGATTCAGTTCTAAGTTCACGATGGCAATGCGCTGGTAGATATTTTCTTTCCGAGTCTGTATTCTATACAATAAGATTGTTATAATCCGTCTGTATTTTTGTACGGTTGAATGTCTGAATCTCTTTGGTTCCTCATTTTCTTGGAGTGAGAAAGGTGGCCTATTTTTTTGCTTTAGCTCTGCGGGTGTTTAGGCAAATGAGCCGCTTCAGTTGCATCATTATATTTTTGTGTAAGACTGTGTGCACAAAAATGCTATAAACGCACGGAAAGAGCTATACACCAGAATTTAAGAAAATGATTATGTAATACTCATGCAGAATAAAGAGCCTTTACAATGCTTAATAATAATAATAATAACGTCTAACGGTCACATACATAAATCTTGGACCCTAATTAGAATTCCCTGTATCTTAGGGACCCAGGAATTTCGAAGACCATGGTCCCACAACACCCAGACAGAGAACAAGTGATTGTGCTTTTTTGTCTTTGTTCTGTCGCGGGAATCGAACCCACCTCTTCCGGATTATGAGCTAACTTGCTTAACCACTACATTACAGAGCTGTCTGTTTATAAAGTTTACAATCGATTTTTTTAGACAGTAAAGTCGTAGTTTTTTTTAGAACTTCAGTAGAAAATTTAGACAACGTGAAGATCCATCTTTGTAACAGTAAAATCGACATAATTAACAAAGTTCGCAACTCATAGACGCCAATTAGAAGGGAACTTTTCCTTTTACCAATCATAACTTTCAAACGACTTACTAATATAAATCTATGATCTATTTTTAGGCGATATTACAATAGGATTATGAACTCAAATCTAAGTTAGAACAAAGTAGCTTGGAATATATATTATAGTAACATTGGTGTCGATTCTGTGTCGCATACTCTAAAGCTAAACGAATTTAACATATTTCTGTCCTTTTCATTTCCCCTTTATCAAAAGAGTACCGCCATATTTTGAGATTAATTTTAGAGAATGCGACACAGCATCGACACCATTGTTAGTTTTATTCTATCAGCTTTTTAGTATGTACTTATTACTTCAAAAAGAAAACATACATTAAGTAATAACAAAAATTAAATTTGGAAAACATACAAAGAAACAAAAATAGGTTAACAAAAGTTTAATATACTTTATATTTCTAAACTTACTCGAATCGTTTCACCTTTATTTTATTAATATGAAATGATTACGCTTCAATTGTTTGATTTTTTGTATTTATTTAAGTAATTCGTTCTTATTATCCATTTTAATCGTATTTGTATCTCTTTTACACATACCTACTACAATACTTCACAACCACCGCAACATAATTTAATTTTATAAGATAATTTTTTTCTTTGTCTTTAGCGGAATTACACTATATATTCTTATTTGAGTGGCCCATAGCTCAGTTGGTAGTAACCCTGCCTTCTGAACTGTGGATTGTGGGTTCGATTCCCACCCAGGATAAACATTTGTGTGATGTACATAGGTGTTTGCTCTGTGTCTGGGTGTACTGATACAATTACTTAGATACTTTTTGTTTGTAAATACATACATAGAATACAATACTTTTTGTTTGTAAATACATACATAGAATACATATTGTATTCTATGTATGTATTTACAAACAAAAAGTATCTAAGTAATTGTATCAGTTATCTGGTTCCCATAATACATGCTTTGCTTAGTTTAGGGCTAGATGGCGTTGTGTGAGATGTCCACACACATTATTATTATTATAACATTTTGTTTTTAGTAAAATATTTGGTCTTTAACAGTATTTTTGTAATGTAATTTCTATAGAAAAAAGTGTGAAAAATCTATCGTAAGTTAAGCAAATAAATGAGTGAATGAATGAGTTATCAATAAAAATACCTACGTAGTAATGTAAGTACTGAATGTACTTCCAAAAAACTACACCTTAATCTGGTAAAGTGAAGTAACATAAGAAGACCATAAAATAGTGAAGATCAACATCAAGCTTGATCTTAAGGACAGAAAGGTAAAATATAACACGTGTACCATACTAGATATTGTACGCTACCCACATAATTTATGTGACGGGTGACTCAACGTAAGATTTTCGAGGATTCTTTCCCTGGAATTTCACAAAATAACAACATTGTACGGAAACGAAAAGCCTTACAAGATTAGGAATTGATTTAATGCAATGGATGTTTTGAATTAGTTAGTTTTTTGACAAGGTTGCGTTGACCACGTTTCACCTAATGCTACGTGACTATAAGCTAAAGTTGGCGATACGCTACAACTAGATTCGGAAAGCGATCTCAAGTAAAATTAACTTTGAGTAATCCCGGCAAATAAAAAGTTCGTAGGTTTTGGGATTGCGAGTGAAATAGTGGGCAGTCTCTAGTTATAAAAAATAATAGGTAGGTACTTTACATAGGTAGTGTAGGTTTTCCATTAAATTGTAAATCTGTTCTTGGTTAAATTTATTATATCAAAACGTATCTCATTTTAATAAGATTAAACTCTTCGAACAAAGAAAATAACATTTGATATGAATACCTAAATAAACTTTCCTGTTTTCAATTCTACTTAGGAACATCTATGGTTATATTAATATAAATTGTATTAAGTACCTACTTCATATTAAAGATACACCTGTGAATTATAATTCTGTGAATTATAATTCAGTTACGGACTAAAAGTATAAGAACAGAGATAAAAAAGTAAAGTAGAAAACTGAACAAGCCTCCGTAAGGTTTATGCAAATTTTACGCGAAATTTTTTAACTCTCAAACTTTTGTATTCTTATTATTTGCGAACAACAGCCGCTGTATAATATCTAAAGATGTTTTAAACAGAATAATCTCAAAGCAACTCCAAACAATAAAGACGTAATTGCGTTTAACTGCTAGCAAGTTAAGTCTATTTATGGTAAACAAGTAATAAATACAGTTTGACACTTCGTTATTGAAGTATCCAAGCGTATTATCGTTATAACAGACTTAGGACCGTCTTGGTTCGCACTTCATCGAATGCATAGTTAGGAACTTCACTGAAGTGTGATGAAGTTTGCGTTGAATGAACTCTGGCTTAGTTATGATTGTGTGCAATTTATTTATTTATTATTTTATGTAAACTGAGAAATCAAAAATTTTGAATAAATAAATATCGGCATCTTCATCAGCCCAATGCGTTTCTTAAACAACTTGTACTAGTTAGTAACTTATAATATACAAGCGGTCTGCCCCGGTTTCGCACGGGCATTTAATATGTATATATTCTATCGCCTATATTCATCAGGTATAATATTGGATTATAATTGTGAATAAATTACAAACAAACAAATCTATCCTCATTGTAATATTAGTTTATAAAATAAATGCATCAACTTTACAAACTTCTTAGAATAGTATGTCAGTAAGATTTTTTTAATGGGATTATTTCTCACACACAATTGATGAGAGTAATAAATGGTAGATGGTAGGTAATACTTTTCATTATATTAGGTACACCTAGGCCACAATTTGTCGCTTCCGTAAAGACTGTCAGGTTTCACCGCACAGTCACTTAAAGCTTTGTTTAAGCCTTATTTAACTGTTAGGATACATTGTAGTAAAATATGTGATCTTACCGTGTTTTCCCGTGTTGGCTGCCGCGAAGGCGGTGCTAAGTATCAAGAGGTGCACCAGCATGCTCCCTCCTCGCGTTACGGATGCACATTTGGCCGAAATCGCACCACGACCAGGCACTTCTGCAACCAAGTAAATCAAACCTGTGATATTGAAGTCAAGCTGTGTTTGTATGAACCCTGCTTTGTTAATCAATAATGATCCGTATGACCACAGATTTCATAATTACTATACTGGCGCTTTCTCAATCAAACTGTCGTAGCTGCAGTAATGCTTTTAAAAAATATTTGTATCTATCAATTTTGAAGTTCTTATTACCGACCGACTGTAACTGCTTAAATTAATACTTTACTTTAAAAAGTAGGTAAATACGTCAATGTACCGATATAGTTATCTAAAATCTATATCAGACTATATCATAAGAAACATACAACATAATATTATTTAATAAACATAAAACAATAAAAAGGGAACTTAATCAACAAATTCAGACTTATACTAGGTGGTAGAACTTTTGTGCAAGAGTTCATCCAATGTGCCACTGCTTTGATAAATATTCTACCAACAAAGTATATCTCATAGTCTAGAAATCTTATTATTAGAGATTGTTGTTTTCTTAGGACATCGTCCGCAGTGCAGTGCAAATATTTTTAAATTGGAGTTTCAAGTGGCACTGTACCTGCTACGGCTGGGACATTTAACTTCACAACAACGACTAGCTTATCATCTCACGCGTATTACAAAAAATATACAGCCTCGAGCTAGTATCCATCCATATTCAACTTAGAAGAGAAAATGAGTATTATAAGAGGAAAATTGACTTCTCATGGATCCCCGCGTAGGAGTTAGTATACTACATAATAATAAATCACAACGCCATGTGTGGCGCGATAACAGTTCAGCTTCTGAGACAAAAACTATTCATTTGGATCGAGTTCCAAAGAGGGTTCGAGTGGTCAAGCGAAGATAAAGTCACAAAAAAATCCAGCCAATTTATAGAGAAACCAGAAACGTCTACAGATAATTTAAACAAGCAAACTGAGCAAGTTTTCAATCTCGGATCAATGGAGGGATCATCGAATTTAAGCCTCAACTCAAAATACAAGTCGTATTTAAAATAGACAAGTTATTCATAAATTCCCGCAATTTCCTTTCAGGAAATTGTAAAGCTGCGCCTAAGTAGAACAGGAAACAAGTACCAATAAGAGTTTTCGTTGTGGAATAAAATATAATTTCATCGAGGAATGGGAAGCGGTTTGAATAACAACTCTTTAATTGAAAGTTTAGCAATTTGCTCGTACCCTCCCGAATGGACCCGAAGAGCGCGGGGCAAGTCTCATCCACCGCGTTTCAAAATTGAACGTAGGCAGATGCGCTTAATTACCGGGCCAGATGCCGCCCACCCCTCCCGCCGCTTATCTCGAGATGAACCTCCACCTAGAGGCCACTACGATATTCGCTAAGATGTGCTCAGCTTAATTTTTTTCTGTACCCAATTCGCATGCCACTGCCGGCTGTAATTAAGAATTTAATTGGGGATTAAGTAATTAGAAGTGTCACAGTGAGAACGTCTGTTGGAAGAACTGTGAGGAGCAATTCACTCAAATTGTTTTCATTTAGCTAAATAGATACGGATGCCTTCCCGGTATCTCTTTTAAATTACAATGACGTAATGTAAAACGCGATACGTAACGGGAAACATGTAAAGTTGACAATATCTTACGAGTGCGCGTTACAAGAATGTTTGAGTTATAAAATTAGGTAGGATTTTTCCAATAATGCTCATGTAAGTGCTCTCCAGTCGGAGATATGAGACGAAAGCAAATAGAGAGATAGCCGAGTATAAAGACGTCGTTATGGAGGTCGGGCTCCCTACGTGCGGTGACGAACGAGTGAATCAAACTTCTCTTTACATTTTATCTAACTGCAAGGGCGGTTGGTTTATGTACCTCACCCTACTTGATTTAGTTTTGATGGCGGAAGGGAACAGCTTTCAGATAAATGATTCGCAACAACCGGCAACCCCCAGGCGTCAGGCGATTTGAACCTCCAGATTTGCAACAATGTTTTAGTTTATCGGCTCTCGAGAGGTTTTGTCGGTGCAGCGCTTACAAGGGATGTAATGAAATGGATTTCATCACGAGGAATGGTTGAGTGGATTAGATTATTATTGCCCGCAGTGACAGATGGGATTTGGAAAGGCACTTTGGGTACCACTACAGCGGGCAATCGAAATTGATTACATTGTTACATAGGGCGCTCGGTTATTTTCACTTTGATCGAATAGATATCTAGTCCACTACATAGAAGTAATATTTCAAATGGGTCTGTATAATTTGTTTCCAGTTGTGAATAAATAATGTCAGAGGCGGAATTAGGGTTGGCCTTTCTTAAATTACTAAACTTCACAGAGTCCATTCTTATCTCAGTTCCATAAATCTGTATCATAATTTTTATGTGATTAACCAAATTGTCATTTTGTTGGCGAACGTAACACTAACAAGGCGTTACTACGGTCTGAGTGTTTCCTCAATCGGTGCCAGAAGCGAAATGTGTTAATGCTTTGTTCTAATCAAAGAGTCGTTAGCTCGGGCGAGCAGTCGATTACGACTATTGTGGAATGGGACTACACGACACATCCGAAAGATAAGGGAATGACGTCTGTGTTAATGTAATCACTGATTCGGTTCACTACAGCAGAGGAAACCTATAAAAAGCTCCATGATGCATTTGGGAGAATTGTAAACATTTATAAAGGGCTCATTAGGTAAAGTTGGAGAGTTAAGTATGGAAAATGTTGCTTTTATACTTCTAAGTATAACAATTAACATTGTCCATGTTTATAAGTTGAACCTTTTATTGGTTTGATAAGGTCTCTTTTTTAGTGCTAATAATATTGTGTTATCATGGGGCTTAGTATTATAAATGCTGGTAGATTTATATTTATTATTACTATACTATAGGACACATCTTACCCTTCCATTTTCTATTCATTAAACATGTTTTAATGAGTTGTTTGAAAATTCAAAGCTAATGATAAAATCTGCGACGCGCTTTCACTAGGAAATTATTTTAACTGTTGTTTCCGGAGATGTGAAACCAAATGAATTCATGCTTTCCAGTTTCCTTATCAAAGCTTCAAGCTTTACAATTTCGCTTCCAACCAAGAAATGTAAGTGAAATTAATATAAATTCAATTTTGCTAAATCTAGTTTAAAATATGAATGCAATAGCGGGTGTAGAGGACGGTTTTGGTTCAACTATTTTAAAAGCGTGCGGATGAACCTGGAAAGCAAACTGAATATACCAAAAAATACTAAGGAAATAAACGTATGTATGGCACTGCAAGTTTAGTGTCTTACATATGTCTTAAAATGAGATAAAAGGTGAGAAAAGTTTGCCGTGGCTCTAGAAAATTTATTACTGACTAAAATTCACTCTTCGTTAGACGAATTCCTTTCAGACATATTAATTATGGACTATATCGATCTGCTCTCCACAGTATTGCTATACCTAATCGGGGTCATTGTGTTATTAAGTACATTTAAATATGGATATTAAAGCCTGCATGTAAAACTGTAATGATTGCAATATATAATAATAATAATAATAAAAAAGGCTGTAAATATTTAAAATCTTTTAGCTTCTCAGTCTGCAGCCCTAACCACTAGTAGCCTGGGCCTTGCTCCGCTGCTGGCGGCACACTAGGTTTAGGTTTTTTATTATATTTTTGTAAATTACAATTATTGAATATAAAAATATTGTAAAAAACTTAGATTTAAGATTGAAAATAAATAAATGATAATAATAATAACGCCCAACGGTCACATACTGTAGATGTATGTAGATGCTGGACGCTAAGTAGGATTCCCTGTGTCTAGGGACCCAAGAACTACGAGGGCCATAGTCCCACAACAACCAGACAATAATAACTACAATAGTCACAATAATTATTACAAGACAATATATAATTGAGTATTGAAAACGTCAATGCACCGCGCCAACGATTGATAGAGAAAAAATAGGACACATAATTATATACTGCAATTGTTCTTCTTTTTTATTCTTATGCAATCAATCAATTAAAAAAGATAAATCACTGTTGGTTAATATTACTTTAATCGATACTCATATACTCGTATATGACGGCGGCAACGTCCAGTTGTAAATGTAAACTCTATGCGCAGCGGGCAGCGATCGAGCACCGTAATTTACCCTGTGGTGGCATTAAATTTATTACAGTGGCAGCACCGGCAACTGTCATGGCGCCCCTATCCGTCTGGCTATAAAAAAGAACCGCTCGGTGTACTACGGATCATTCTTGTTCCAGACACGGCGCGGTGTGGACATGCTGAAGGCCTATAGTTATATAGGTTGCAACCTACCCACAACCCATTCTGCCCATATATTATATATATATATATATGTGGGCAGGAACGGGTTGTGGGTAGGTTGCAACCTATATAACTATAGGCCTTCAGCATGTCCACACCGCGCCGTGTCTGGAACAAGAATGATCCGTAGTACACCAATCGATCCCTTTATATAGCCAGACAGGTAGGGCCGCCATGACAGTTGCCGGTGCTGCCACTGTAATACATTTAAATGCTGCCACAGAGTAAATTACGGTACAGCCCGTTGCGCATAGAGTTTATAACTGGACGTTGCCGCCGACACGGCCATACTGACGTGCGTACGCCCTCGTACGCTTAGCTTCACTTTGTATCTGGTGAAGGACATAAGTATCAGTGTTATTGCTCGTTCATCCTGACAATTAAATGAGTTAAACAAGTCAAAGTCAAAAGATCAGTTTTCAATTTCATTAGTCAAAAGCATCTTAACCTGCCAGTCATCGTCAGGGTTAACCCTTCAGGACCATCAGTATACCTTCATTTATAAAAAATGGACCGAATAATGCTAACCGGATAGATATCCCTTTAGCAACCAAAAATCATCATTCCTACATTTTTTTAATGGACCAATTAGTGCTAGACCGGATAGATATCCCTTTAGCAACCTCCTTTTTTTTATGGACCATTAGCGCTAGACCAGATAGATTATCCTTTTAGCATTCGAACACATTTTTCTTGTCATCATTTTTAATTTTTTTTTTTCTTTTTCTCTTTTTTTTCTCGAAAAAACGAATCATTACTTTTTTCCATAACTTTTTTATCATTATTTTTTCACTGGTCCGGGTTAACCCTGCAACTAAATTTAATATTAGTATCACACGTCATCATATTCTCGAGTTGCTTGAAGATTGATGTGGAGGTGGGCATCCCACTTCTGATGTGGGCAGAAACGGGTTGTGGGTAGGTTGCAACCTATATAACTATAGGCCTTCAGCATGTCCACACCGCGCCGTGTCTGGGACAAGAATGATCCGTAGTACACCAATCGATCCCTTTATATAGCCAGACAGGTAGGGCCGCCATGACAGTTGCCGGTGCTGCCACTGTAATACATTTAAATGCTGCCACAGAGTAAATTACGGTACAGCCCGTTGCGCATAGGGTTTATAACTGGACGTTGCCGCCGACATATATATTATACTTCAGTCATGTCAATATTTATTTGTGCAACTAGAGGAGATAATTGATCACGCAAAAACTACTAACTACTAAACTACGTATGGATTTTGATATTATGTATTTTAGAAGGCGTTACGTTTGTTTCATTAAATCAGTCTATCCAAAGAGGAGTTAAGTATATGTAAATAAGAGCTTCAGCGCGCCACAATGCTAGCAGATGGACGAATGTTGAACAACAAGTATGTATAGTGTTTGTAAAAGGAAAAGCATAAAAGTAATGATGAATGGAAAGGAAAAGGACCAGCCAAAGAGTTAAACGCTTTACCTGCGTCCATATATCCCAAAAACTACAACACTTCTACAACTTGGAGAACTACTTGGAGTGTTTGATTCTTCTGGGTAAAAGACACCTGTTCACTCTCGATTTGAACACTGTATCTCAATGTAGCACGCTTGCCTAAGCATGTTACATGCTAGACCACATCGTTACTTACCATCAAATGGGATAGTGGTCAAACGCAAGCCTATTAAACAATAAAAAAAAGAATATTGGAAAGTGGGACAGTGTAGATTAAGGTGTAAAATTAATTGGACCGTGGAAAACCGGGTGGATCAGCTAATTATGTATAAAAAATACTTAGAATTTGGAGTTTGTAATGTGATAAAAGCGATTGCCATACGGACTAAAACCTTTTACACACTAAAACTCTTCTCGCAGAACTAAAAGCACTCGCAATTGTTTTGTAAATTGTTAAATTTAATTCATGTAACAAAAATACATAAAATTATTATAATTATAATGATGCCCTTTATATGAACGAAATAGTTATGTGCACCTCGTCCTTTACCACTTCGTCAAATTCTCTCCTTCCAGGTTGCCTTTAAGAAATCGCTTTTAGCGATAAGGTCGCCCATTGTTACACTTTATGTAACTGATTGTTTTTTTATTTGTATTTTGTATTATTTGGTGTTTACAATAAAGAGTTCATCTATCTATTTATCTCATACATACTCATACATTATAACAAATAAATCAAAATAAATGCCTACACCCAGACTAAGGCCTCACAAAAAGCGAGTTTTCGATAAAACATCAACCGACCAATTGGTTCAGTCGCGATACGTTACACATGGGAATTCTAACATTGTTAAAATTACACGCTGATTGATTAAGCATCGCATTGAATTGAATTGTATTGATCATGAAGATATAACTATAAATAAACAAAATAATGTCCATAGTATTTTTTATGTTGAGGAATATTACAAACTAGTTGTTCGCCTGTTGTTAAGCGACATGGCTGCCCATATTAGTTACAGTATCACTCGGACAACACTGACAATGTTGGCGTAGTCAATTATAGCAAAGGCATTAAGCCGCATGTTGCGCAAGAGCATCGATGTGTCAAATTCACTTATCAAAATGCCATTCTGTAGTAATACATAAGAAATTAATCATTACCTCCCTACGATTGTTATTAACATAACTTTGGTAAATTCGACTTGGAGATATATATCTAACGTTTGATTTACCATCATTTAAGATACAAATGAAGGGGTGAGAACAAAAAGGTTTAACTGCTTTTTTTCACAAAATGACTTATGGGTATCGTTGGATTCAGCGTGAAATTATCTACAATAATTCACTCTCAAAATACCGAAATGAGGCTTGAACCTCGAGATTTTGAGTCTAAAAACGGTTTGTCTCTCACAGGAATACAGTTCGCTTAGCATAAAAAAACATTATTATATTTATTTTATTGTATTACATTTTCACAGTAATTGTAAGGATTAGTACTATATTTAGTATTTTAAAATAGAAATAATACATTTTCAAATAACTGAAACTTACATAAACCTTTTTTATTACCTTATAAGCACTCTACATAAAAATGAAGAAGTTTAAAGTCAATTTGACAGTTAAACCCTTTTTATTCTCAACTCTTCAAATGTTCTAAGGTTTGATTTAGCAGCTTCAATGTCACGTCCGTAAAGCATCCATTCTGAAACTGCGGTGTGTGAGGCATGTTATGTGCGCATCGGTAGCCATTAATCTTCATTAATGGGTCACTTAAGCTATGTGCGGTTTCCGGAGTCAAGGATGTTGGATGTTTCTTCCTTTGTACTGTTTCAACTGTTGTCCAACTATTTTAATACTGATATAAATGCAGTGGGATACTTAATTAGAATCCGATTATCTTTTTTCTCTTTCTTTAAAATAATATACGGAAATAGTTTGTGAAAATCTATAATGTGAACTAACCGTAAGGATAAACTTAATAATAAATGATGTTTGTCAAATTAAAATTAACACTATATCCATTAACGTGCCAAAAAAATGCACAAATCTCCACAGTAATTTACACTTCATTCAACAAAAAAACACATCCGAAATTCAAGAGATCTGTAATGAATGAGAAATTAATGCAAAGTGGCTGCCCATAAATCTCCCGAGCTTTAAGGCAATAAAACAAAAAATGAGAATTACCAGTTTGATAAAACAAAAACTTTGTTTGGCAAGTGCCCCCGAGGACCGCCCCACCAGCCTGAGTCGACCTGCGGGGCCCCACTTCTATATTCCAATTTACTTTTTGTATGTTTCGGACACGTCAATGCGGAAAATTTATTTGAATGCCAATAGACACTCCACTTTGTACTTTTGGGAATTTTTTGTTTCAGACTTATCGGATCACTGTTTTGTTTTGAAACTTACATCTATAGACGTTTCCCTAAATTTAATTCAGTCAGCAATCATTCAATGATTCTAAGGAATTTCGGACGAACGTAAATCCATACAGTTTTTAATAATTTTTAAAATTTGACTGGCCCGATTTCTCAGTTGGTAGTAACCCTGCCTTCTGAACTGTGGGTTGTGGGTTCGATTCCCACCCAGGACAAACATTTGTGTGATGAACATAGGTGTTTGTTCTGTGTCTGGGTGTTATATTGTATTATATGTATATATTTACAAACAAAAAGTATTTAAGTATTGTATCAGTTATCTGGTACCCATAATACGAGCTTTGCTTAGTTTGGGGCTAGATGGCGTTGTGTGAGATGTCCGCACATATTATATTATATTATTATAAAAAAAATAATTAGGCAAAGCGCCAGTATTTGACTGGTTAATATGGTCACAAAAATAAAGAAGGAGGTGTTAAATACACTTAGAAATAGTTTTGTTAGTCTACTCTTGATAAAATTATACTTATTTCACATTGTATGTATTGTAACAGTTTTTAGTTCATTTTGATTTACCTGAACACCAAATCCCAAAACTCTAAGCTACCGATTCCTTCAATTTAAAGGTTGCCTGGAAAAGATCGCTCTTAGCGATAAGACCGCCTATTGTACTAGTGCTAGTTAATTATGTAAGTTTTTCTTTTTGTAAAATTGCTTTTTTTTACGGTGTATAATAAAGTGTTGATCTATCTATCTATTGTATGAAAATTTACTTAATTAAAAGAGAAGTGTTTAAATCAGCTTTCACGTTATATTATTAAATAATTATATAAATGTTGAATGAAAAGAACACACGCTTCCATTGAAAACGTATTATAAAAAGGGTTTTAGGCTTATTTACAAATAATAAATATTCCTCTTGGAAATAAATGACCTACGTAGCGTAACATTTTCAAACAATGGAAAACGCTTGTACCAGAACCTCAATATAAAATCAAAGGCATAACTTCTAATAATAATAAAGGCTAAGTAGGTACAATAGGCGTTAGGCAAGTAATTGTAATCAACGGTTTGGCAAAATAGATATAAATAGGTACCTTCTCGCATAGGTACACTGTTAATGACTTTGTCCTGCGACCCGACCAAACTGGTGCCATAAAATTTTACGGTGACACATTTTGTAAAATAAAGCAATACAGCTCCGACCCTTACCTCGACTCGGCCAAATAACGACAAATTCCATGAATAATAATGGAAGATAACAATTTCTTTAATCTTCATCTACAATAAATGGGTAAAGCATGCATTTTGATGTGATTATAGACTAAACTTCAATCTGACAAATAATATGGAGGGCTATTTACATTGTTCATGACAAATATCATTTTGAAGTATAAAACTACTTTGTATGGTTCTACTGATTTTCACTGTTCATATACTATTAAATATGATATATTTAAAAAAAATCATAGGCAACAAGCGCATAAAAATTAAAATACTTAAAAAATAAAGCCGAAGAAAGGTATATATAACAAGTTCACATTTCAAAAATAAACTTTTCGTAGCATAAGCATTGTGTAGTCTTCTCGTTCAAAAAAAATTAAAGATATTGTTGTACATTGGTATGGTTTACACTGAAAATTACCGTGTTAGATTTCAGCATTATTAAAATCTTTTGAAAATATTATTGTGTTGTACGTAGCCCAGTACTTGTTTATAATAAGTGCGCAGTATTCTAGGCCCATTTGCCCTGCCATAAACATGAATGGCGCCAAAACGTCTCTCTTATCTCGGGCATTTCTCGGAGGGGCGGAAACGCGGCCCAAAAGGCACTGCCGTTCCTCAAGTGTGGCCCTAAAGGATCTCGAAATAAGGGCCTTAGAAATCCCTTTGAAAAAGCACTACGTTCTTAAAGCAAATGGACTGTGAGGAAGAAACTCAACCGATTCTGATATTGATTTTTATTTAAGCGATAGCACTCTCCTCTCCAGGACAGCTTAATCTGTGTTCCATGATGTACGAGATTATGGACCGTATATTTTTAGAGGCGTTTTGTCCTGCGATGCGTTTCATATTCAGTCGGCTCGTTTGTATTTAATGTTGGGTCATTCAAGGATGATTGACGATTAAGGCACTTATCTTGGCCGGTGCTCGAGCTCATGTGTCTACATATTCATGGCGCTGCGCTGCGGATAAGTCGTTGAATTTGTCACCGTCACTTGAGGAAGTTTTACGCTCATGCATATTAAGAGCACAAATTCACTTATAATGCACACGGGCCCGCGTTTTAATGAAGCATATAATTAGGCTGTACTTGCTAATTTTGCATATTTAATGATACATTTTCCTCATCAGAAAAGCTCTACTTATAGGCTCAAGTGAATGCGTGACAAATAAAATTTGTTTCTCTCTAAATTTGAGTGACTGAGTACAATGGCTTAATTCAAATCTGTCTGACTCTTATCAGGATGTCGAATTGATATCATGCAAGGAGGTTCCAAAAAAGACTCAAGTTTACAATATAAAATAATGAGCAGTTATTTTTCTCATCACGAAATGTACCTATATACAATTATTTACATTGCCTGTCCAACGAGATTACATGAAAATGTGCACAATTTCTTCTTTTTTTGTTCAGATGTAAAATTATCAAATGAAATGAGATTGTTTGTGAACAAACAGCCAGTGTCCGCTTATTAGAAGGGCCTACTGTAATAAAAACATCGCCTTATTACAGTTGCGATATCCTGGCTCTCGGTGGAACACTGAAATTTAAATCTGGACGTAAAAACGGTTTGCTTTTTGTTGACGCAATAAAATAAAAACGTTTTTTAACACCGAGAAACATTTATTCACGACAGTTAAGTTATATAAGGATATTTTATGTGTAACACATATCATGTTATCACAACATTTCCTATTTATATATATGGAAAAAAAAATAGTACCTACTAAATGATATTTGTCCTATAACTTGAAAAATCCACAGTTTTTACAAAAACAAAAGTAGATAAAGTAATACATGTCAATATTATAGTATATTAAATAAATAAATTAGTACAAATTAACAAATTTCGTAAATTAAAAATAATTCATACATGCAATTAATTTTTAGCTTTAACGAGTTTATCTATTTTATGTCTAAGATATTTATTTACCAAACAGTTTTGAAGCTGATAATTATTCCGTTATCTTACTATAAATAATCCTAGATTATAAATATTTAGAATAGATTCTATATTCTTAGATTAGATATCTACCGTTTTTTTTTTCTTTACCCAATATTAGTTTCAACGTTAGTTTTTATAGTATATAGACACGTTTCTAATCTAATAGGGATACATACTTAGCTAAATTAAGTATTAAGCGAGAGCTCAAATTAACAGAAAAGGCTTATTTAACTTCTCAACTCGGCTAATAAACTGAGATATATAAAACTCGATGTTCATTAAGCGGGTATATTTAAATTCATTTTGAGTGTCGGGGACATATTGTATGAATTTAACTCTGATACCGCAGCGCAGGTTCATAAATATTAATATTTCTTCCCTCATGCTTTTAGTTATTTAGTTACTACTGTTATACCTGAGTGTTCATTAGGATTATTTAAATAATCGTGAAAACCTAGAAACAGATCCTATTCCCTTAGCTGTCCATAAAACCAACCCACACTGAATTATAATGTATCCTACTACATTGCTATGTATTGTATGTATTGTTATTGTTGTATAGGAAACGTTCTACCTAAAATAAAACTGGCGCCTCAAAAACGGAAGAATTATGTAAAATGGTCTGTGAAGTCTTTGTACTTGAATTTCTTTCTATATTAAAAATTAGAAGCAGATACAATAATTTTTATAAAGCTTCTTGTTCTACATATAGAACATTTAACAAAAAATGTAAACCACCCATCAAAGAGTAGACTTTCATTTTCTCAATGGAAACTTTCTTCCTTTATCAGATCGTGGGAAAATTTCTATTCAATAAGTCATGGCCTCACGGAGGGCGGGCACGCAACGCATTTTGACTGAAGTAATCTGCCATTAGGCCAAAAAGCTCTCTCCGCTTATCTGCGACATCTGGACGATGTTTATATTTTGAGGGTCTACGACAACCTCTATAACGACGCGACGCTTATCGTCTGCATGTCTAGGTAATCTCCAGACCCTCATTCTGTCAAAGAAAAATGTACCTTGTCACCGTGTAATAGATTCTGCACTGTCTAACAAATTCTCTGTTTTTGCACACCTACCTGCTAGATATTTCAAACCTAGCGACATGAAATCCTAAATTCTACGCTTAGAGCACAATATTCCCCGACTGGTTAGATTAGCGCGCGTATGTGTATCAGTGTAATAGCAATCGTATTGTCTGAAAGCTAAAGCGTGTTTTAGTTTAGTGGAATACTTATCAGGTAAATAGAAACATGTCAAGTGTAGCTCTGGTTACTTTATGTTGGACCTGTCGGTGTAATTTGGAATTTGAACTATTATTAAGTAATTGTTTGTTCTTTTTCACTTAACTTTTTACTCGACTTGACATTTTAATTTAAGTTTATTCTAGACAAATACTCATTGTAATAAACACATAAGTTTGTTCTGAGAAGGTAGAGTGACAACTTTCACCGAATGGCTGGTAGAAGTAAAATGAGAAGACAATGATCAGTGGCGTAGTTGGAAGAGACCTATGCCTATTATAATTTTGCAATTAGGTACCAGTAATAGATTTAATGGAAACCATGAAAAATTGTTATGCTTACCATTATTTAAAATATAGGCTATTTAAAAAAAAACATTAATAAAGTCACAATGAAGTGATCCTATTCAATGCATGTTTATCTCAAAGTTATGAATATACAAAAAATGTAGTGAAAATAAAACAAAGCCAATAAAGCATGAAACAGTACATAAAATAACACTAACCTTATAATTAGAGTTCATAAGAATAGTGGAATATAGTAACAAACAAGCGGGAATAAGTTAGACGATGCTAATAGAAAACAGTAAACATTTTATGATCTGTGACGGGAACAAATTAACGGGCACGTGGTGAGTCAACCGAAACGCTAGGGTTGTACATCATACGAACTTAGCCGGCATACCCGACTTATTTATACCGGGGTCTTTCCCCGGCTTAATGGCGCCTTAAGCGGTAATGTGTGGCCATAAATTAAGCGATAATAAGTTCGGACAACACTGCCGTTAATGACTGCGAGGACTGAGGAGACGACTTATTTCTTAATTATTCATGTAAGTTCACACTCTGCTATTGGTGGCTAAAGATTCTTTTGTTTTGAGATTTTTTGATTTGAGATGCAGTTTTATATAAGCTACCCACCGATTGATCGTGTAACTGGCTCCTCTGATACAAGTACCAACATGCAAATGTTACACCCACTCCTTTATAGTCTATTATTAACATGAATGTAATACGGATTGGAGGTGTTTATGTCTCAATGTGACACCACGACTTGCATGTGTCAATGTCACTGACGTCTCGGCATTGATATTGACACTGGCCTGTGATTCGAGACTAACTTCACTCGATTTGGCGGCGACACTCGGGATGGGGATTCATTCTGTAACGGGCGGCGGTAGACTAAGGTTAGTATTATGATTAATAATTGTATTTTGCAACCTGTGATGTTATGTAATGAATGTGAATATATTTTATCAATGTGATATTATGTAGTGAATGTGAATATATTGTATCAGTGAAATAGTTCATGTATTGTTTAATTTCGTGCTGCTTCTGAGGTGCTTAACACAAAATATCTTAGAAAATTGATGTGCGATGCTTGCATCGTACATGAAACGTCCGTTAAACGTTCAAGGCTACGCCCAACTGCACTTTAATTGTATGATGTTATTGTATTTTCTCTCTGTGATTTGCTATTATTTGAGAAAATAAATTCGTAAACCGTAAACCATCTTTTGGTTGAAATGAAAAGTTGAAACCTGGAGTTTCGGTTACTGGGTGTCTAAAATATTACGATGCCAAAATATTACAATCATGAATAATGATTGCAAATGTATACAGCCTGAATACTTTTACTATAAAAAGTTAAGCTATCTATGAAAAAACAAATACACAAAACTAAATACTGGATTTTAGCATATTCATTCAAATTCAACATCCTTAAACCATGTCGCAAGTTTTGTTACATAAACATGTAACAATTAATCGGTAAGTAATTACCAGAACTACCTCGGGCCGTTCGGAAAACTTTCTGGCTCAGAACAAACAGCTATCTAATATACCTATACGCTACTAATCAACAAAAAGTTACACATCTCTCTTATTCTATACTTTGTTAGTTATGTCTTTTTCTTTTTTGGGTGCTTGACGTGTGTAGCCGATAACCGACTACAGCCTGTACAGTGTAGTGGTTGAGCAGATTGGCTCATATTCTGGAGGCGGTGGGTTCAATTCCCGCGATAGGGCAAGTATTTGTGCACAAAAAAAAGTCGCAAATACTTTTTCTGAGTCTGGGTGTTGACCAGGGTCCTTGAGTTTTTGGGTCCCTAGACACAAGTATTCCTAGTTAGGGTCAAGGATCTATGTATGTGATTGTTGGGCGTTTATGTTAAATTATGCTATGTTGCAGTGCTATGTGTACGAATTTTCATCGTACGTATAATTCTTACATGGTTTGTCATAAGCAGTGCGCATACAATTTTTAATCAAATAAAACTGGTTTATTCTGATAAAGTTAGCTGGGAGAGATCCATTTACACTCCTTACTACTTTACATGAATATCATAAAAAAAAGAAAATTTACTCTTGGAAGTCGCTTACATAGAGTTTCAATCAGATTACTATAGCTTAGAATGCGATTGTAAAAAAAAAATGGAATCATTTTACAATTGTCAGAAGCAAGGTTTTGTTACAATAAACAAGTATCACGTTAACCTTAATTACCTTGTTGCATTATCCCAAACCCAATTAAACAAGTAAGAGCGGCGAACTTTGGATAAAGCCGATGGTTTCACCCATAACTTTGTTTCATTAAGTATTTTGTTAAAAGCAAGGTAAATTAATTGTTATTTTTTCTGAGGTTTTCAGTTACAATCTAATTCATAATTTACTAGTGTTCATGTTTTTTATTAAGGCAACGACTCTAATTGATTTCGTGTATTATAAATAAATATAATTTAATCCTTGTCAATAATTGATTCTTAACCGTTTAAATTATAAGTTAAACGTAAATATTTACCATATGTATCTGTATGTGGCATAGTAGCTTCCAAACAGATGTACCGATTTAAAAAAAAAACTTTTATAGCTGTTTTGATCGAGATTTTTTCTAGCGTTGATTAAAGAATATCTGTTTGAAGATCACCAACTATTTTATATTTAATGTAAGGATTTCCTTACATTAAAATAAATAAAATATTATGATCGTATGTTGCAAGTTTTTTTTCCCTAAACAATACCACACTTTGCAAAACTACTCTGCTATCATTAACGTAAAAAATACGTTTGAGTTTTTGTTTTTATATAACCAGTTGTGACTGTTTATTAATATAGTATATATTAGTGTATGTATTAGTATATTCATTGTATGTGTACTTTATACAGCCACGACCATTTGCTTAGGTCAGTTTGGTTAATCAGGGTGGATTTAGTAAAGTTTTTCGTTTGTTATTGAAACTACAATTGTTAAACTGGTAAATAAATAGAAGGGTAACTAAAGGGTAGCTACCCTTTCAACTATACCGTAATGACATAATAGAAACCTGTTCTGAGAAGAGACGTTTTCTGTCACAATGAGTGATATAATCTTTGGTTACAATAAGCTTAAGGGCTTATCTGAATCCTACTGAAGGTTTTATGTGTTATTGGGCTTAATATAATGTAAGCCGCATAAAGGTCAAACTCCAACATGGACAGCGAGGTACTAAAGCTTTATAATTTTTATTTTTAAACCTCATCGTGTAACGCAATCATTTTTGACCACATGATCAAATTGTTTCAAAAACATCTTGTAAATAGATGATGGGTCTATATATTAAAAATTATTACCTATATAAAGCAGAAATTTGTAAAAATAATTTTATGTGAATATGTTTATAAATCATTAGAAAAGCAATTATCATAATATCACAAATAAATGTTTAATGTTATTAGATACACTAACATTAATTAGAGCTGTACTATGAAGCTGTTTTCAGGTAAGTATCTCGTTGACTAATTGCCAGTTCATAGAAGTTACTTTAAAGCTATACTAAAAGGTTAATTAAATGGTTTTGTATGCTTTATGCTCGTCAAACAGCCAGTTTTCATGTAAGAAGAGAATATAGAGATAAGTCTCGTGTATCAGGACCTGTACATAGGTTTTCGACCCTAACTAGGATTCCCTGTATTTGTCCTGTCGCAGGAATCGACCCGGCGCCCCCGGGCTATGAGCTGACCTGCTGAACCACCACATCACACATGCTGTCAAACTATCCATCGGTACTGAAAGTCAAGCCATTTGACCGGCTTAAAAAAAGAAAAAATCTATATTCGGTTTTTTTATTTGTTAGAAGTTCTTCACTTATAATTCTATTTAGAATATTTTTTATACTTGAAACAATATAGGTAGGTGGGTATTTTTAGATTGGTTTCATAAAAATTTCATAACAATCGGTTCAGTAGATACGTTTTTATATTGTAAAAACTTAAAAATCATGGCTTACTATAAAATTAAGGCGATCGAGGTTGGGTTAACTCCTTTTCTTAAAAGGATTGTTTATTACAATTTTTTATTATTTCATAGTGCATATAGGAATTTTTTAGTCTGAAAGTTTTGTAATTATGCCTGCTCGTGTCCTATTCATTAATTACCATTATAATGAATTAATTGATTTACAGCAATTATGCATATAACTTGAGTACATATATGTTCAGTTTTACGCCATCTCAACAAATAAGAACGATTTTATGTGAACGTGAGCTGTTTTCATAAGCTCCAATATAACCGAGCAAATATTCACTTTCTGTTATATCTGTTAACCCACAATCCATAAAAATAATATGGGGCTGAAATGGATGATTGCTTCCCTTTTATAAATATTTTATTCTTTCACTCAGCTGTTGGAAGAAGTTTTGATTTGGGAATTATATTTTATGGTTTTAGACTTATTGCAACCTTCATAAATTTGAGACGTTTCGAACGTAGTTAATTTTGTAATAATATATATTACATCTGTTTGTAAGTGACGACGTGGTCGCCGATGGAGAATGAGTCCTTAGAAAATATTGGTTCACTCTATCCTTAAATACTCCCAGATTATATTTTTCAGGAAACAATGACGATGGCAAGGTATCCTATTCCTTTGAATTTTTATTCCTTGATCCATTGTTGCGTAGCGCGTCCACGTTCCACTGGTTAAGTCACTCAATGTTGTTTGATTTAGTTTGACCAATTATAATATTCTCGTATTTTTTGCCACGGCCATAAAAATAGTTTGTTATTCTAACTAATAACTGTTCCATTATTACAGAGTAGCGATGACAAAATATCCTAGGTCTGTGACTGTTATTAGGAAAATGTGACTTTTAAAACTATTTTATAGTACTTCAGCTTATAAGAACTTTAGTTTAAATTATGCACGTTTATAATAGAAATATCCATGCAACAAAATACATTAAAATGGAACGGCTGTTTTCAACTACTCCACTGACGACAATTCAGACTGCTATTCACCAAAATATCTCAAATTAATCACGTCATTTATGTTTTAACGTTGTGAAACGGACGGATGTGAGAACATAGTAAAAATCGTTGTGAAAAATACAACTCCACTATAATTATTATTATTATTATAAGAACAGCTTTAAACATTTATAAATATTTATGATTATTACATAATTTCCTTATAAAAACAAAAAAAAAAATTCGGACATAATATCACTTGTCACAGTTGCTTAAAACATGTCCTGGCATAAGGGATGCAGGTTCATATCCCACCCGTGATTTAAATTTTTCCTTGATCCTAACAATTAAACTTTCATGTCTATTCACATTGTTGATAGTACCTACGGATTTTTTACCGTGATCGGAATCGTTTCTGAGTTTCCAATTTTTCGGTACAGGCCAAGTGTATGGGTAGACTGAAGAATGCGGGTGGTTAATGCAAAAACTCGAAGTATGAATGAAACGAAGAAGAATGATTCGGTAAAGATCGCATAAGAACTTTTATTATATGTACTGAATCTAGATTAACTAAGGAAATTTAATGGTTTGGCCGAAAATCGGGTACTGTGTTAGATGCATTGGATGATGTATTTAGATTTCTGAGTTATACTGTAATCCGTAATGGGAAGCCGTGGCGGTTAAGAACCACGCGAATGACTAGCACGTAATTCATTTATATAAAAAAAAAATATCAGAGAAAAAGGTACGCTAAGCCATTGGTCGATTCTTATCGTATTTAAGAAAAGTCATAAATCTTTAGACAGTTTAAACATTCTAACACTAGGTGTAACCACGAGCCTAAAACAATAAAATAGATTTAAAAAATGCTGTATTATATTAAAACGCATGCCAAAAAACCTATCAATGTAAAAGAAACAAATGAAGACAAGTCTTCAAAGCGGCCGTTTTATCAGGTTAATTATTTTCCCTTTCATCTTCGAGCAGCCATTGACTTGAAGTTATTTTGGTGAAGGACTTCTTGATAGAAAACAAAGGAACCTTAAATAAAATTGAGAGGGCCCACGTAGACATCATTGACGTAATTTTCTTTGTTATTCTGAGTTTGACACGACAGACGGTGAGAAAATACAGGTACAGGCTAAACAAGCTGAAGGCTGATTCGTTATTACGGCTCATATCTATTTTGATAGTCAGCATAAATAAAATAGGAAGATACATTTTGATGTTTCGGTTGTTTTGTTCATATTTTATTGTAATTGCATGGATGAAAATTGATTTATTTCTTAAGTGGTACATCACATATTTATTTTATATATTAAGCTCCAAGTAAGTTTTTTTTTTCTAAAATATATTATTATATTAAAATTAAATACTTACGAATCCTTGTACAAATAGTATCCGCAATTCAATCAACGCTTTCCCACAAGTAGTTGTAACTTTTAAACTATATTGACGATATTTTAACAATAAGAACTATGTACTCGTTAAAAAAAAGTTATAATCATTCAACGTTAAGTTCGTAGAAGTATCGTAGCAGCTACGAGAGCTACGTCGCTACGAGTCTACGCCGCGTAGCGTCCGCCCTGATCCGGTGGGCGCGTCGCACTGAGCTCGGCGGCTCTTGACAAGACAATCTTTGCCCGTACTCTGTACATAGTGGCCCTCGACAGACAACAACTCGCGAGCTTTCACACGACTAAAGGGCGTAACGGGAGCTTTGTCTCCCGCCCGCTCTTTTTACTCGTCTTTACATTGCTAATTGGACGCGTTTGTTGGTCAATGGATTGAGTTAGATTTTCATTTTTTATGAGTTATATTTTATAAAGTTACTATAGTGATCAATCTCAATTTAATCCCGTAACAGAAATAGTTTAGGTTTGTTAGTAATTTCTCAGCTGCACTCACTATTAATATTAGATTTATGGTTTCTTATTTTATTTTTAAAGCTTATTAAAGGTTATCCGACTAATAAATTAAAATTTGACTAAAACCAAAAAAATTCTTCATTAGATTAAGTGTAAAATATTTTCACTGTATCTTGTTATGTCTAAGCAATATTTTATACCATTATTGAAAAACCACGCCTTAGAATGATACAATAACTTTCACGGGACGCATAATTATGTTGGTAGCTTTGCGCTACCAACATACATCACGCGATAATTAGATCCACGCGGTAAACGAGCTTAAGCTAAATAGAAAGTTACGCAAGTAACAAACTTGTTAACTAAATTATATGACTTTTCACGTTACTACCTTTGTAGCTTAAATTAATTGTGATGAAACAGAGAACATACTTCTGCAAACTTTTCAAACAAGACTTTGCACACGTAAACGTGAAGAATCAAAATAACGCAGTGTGAAAATCCATGATTTCAACGTCTGAGCTGAGTACTAAACAATAAATAATAAGATAGTTAAAAACTAGGGAAGTATATTACTTACGGCAGTACCGAGCTGCACTATGAATAGTGTCGTAGAGAATAGTTTTTTCCTTGATAATAAGGATTATCTATAAGTCATTCCGATAAAACCATCAACACCCTCGAAAACTTGACGACGTTCACTAAGCCACAGATAAATGGTATCTCCATCGGGTTGTTTCCCCATCGTATGTCGGTTCTAAGAGCGATGTGGCCTGCCCATTGCCATTTTAGCATGCTAATTCTAGGTTTAAAGAAATTTAACTCTCAAATAAGACAAAAAAGTCACTTCCATGAGAACATAGTTAGACTTAAAAATTTCAATATACGTACATTCGTTGTCACTTTAAATAATGTAGGTATGGCAACATAAATACGTGCTTAAGTAACATTACATTTCATCAAGATTTAATTTTAAATGTTTACTTCGGCAACTGATCCATCATAAGGTATTGAGTCAATTGCTAATTCATTTAATTTTCAATTGTATGCTAATTCTATGAGCAATATCAGTCACCATAGTTCTCTTGCAAATTTTTTCATTTCGAAACTTCGCAGGGAAACACTGAACAGCTGCTATGCTCAGTGTTTGTCTTCATATTGTGAATAAAGAAGCGATAAAACCAGCCTTCTCATAAATTGTATTAATTTTATGCATACTCGTCACAGATTTTGAACTAAGTAAAAGAACCGTATAAAGTACAAGTCCCAGAACAGTTGGAAGCAAGAGGCAATGTACCCGATCAACGTAGCAGTCTATGGAGGAGAGGTTTATGCTAAGCAGTGGACGTCTCCCGGATATAATGATATTAATGATGAAAATAACTTAGTACTTACGTTATGATGGTATTGAGCTAAGATCCATTCCACTACAAACATATTTTTTTTTTATATTGGTCCACCCGTCTGACACAGACGTCCAACTTATAGCCGATTCAGTTTCGAGCGATGTTAAAAATAATGTTATTTGTATTTTTACTCACTTAGCTCGAAGAATTTTAAATTTATTTCCATGATATGGTTTACACATTTAAATGTGTAGGGAGCCTCAGCTGGTGGAGCGTGGACTGTATACTTCTTCGAGAGTAGTGATTGGAGAAAGAAACACTTTGAACGGTTTACTGGTTTATTCATGAGAAAGTTAAATTATAAAGGGACCGAACCAAAACCTACACCTTGTGGTCCGGAAGCCAACTTGTTCACAGTATTGCCCGTATCTCCTGACAATTACTGCTTATTTTTGTTGTGTTGCCAACATGTTGGGGGGCTTGCAAATACAACACATACCTGTGTTTACAACACAGGTATGTATGGTAGTTTAAAATTTTAGCAACATGTTTTACATTTGTTTCCTAAATAAATAAATTTTTAACATTTTACACCGTTGTTTCATTTAAATTTACCTTGATTTTCAAATTAATTCTTAGTTTTAAGCTAGACCTTAAGCAGGTAGATGTTAAGGCAAATTAGAACTTATTTCTCTTAAGTTTGTACTTAAATAAAGTAACACATTTATTCACACTTAATGCTATTTAGGCTAATATTGAGTTAAATATTTAACTTTACTTATGCTAAATTATTATTTTATTTTGACACATTAAATGATTTAAGTACTTTTATATAAAGTTAAGTATTTAACCCTTACAAATAGGATAACTAAACTTATATAATACTTTGTGGCATAACTAAACTTATATAATACTTTGTGGCATAACTAAACTTATTTATTTTACATATTAGATTGTAGAGATACTACAAAAAATCTTTAATAGAAAATCCTTAATATACTAACTTATTATTATACTATTACTCTAGAGGCAGTATAGACACCCCTGATAGAGAGCGAGTGTAGGTTTTTCCATTTGCAGTTTTAACTTCGAAGGCACGCACCTTATGATCATTGCCTGGGAAAACCTTCACTACTCTTGCCATTGGCCAGTACAAAGGAGACATATTTTTATCTCTTAAAATTACTAGAGAACCAACTTTTACATTAGGTAAGTCATCGCGCCACTTAGGACGAAATTGCAGCTCATTTAAGTATTGCTTATGCCATAATTTCCAGAAGTTTTGCTTCATGCTTTCAACAATTTGCCAAAAGTTTAATCTATTTGTAGGTACATCAGAAATGTCAGACTCCGGATAAGAGGTCAACGGACCACCAATAAGGAAATGACCTGGGGTCAAATAGCTGAAGTCTGTAACTTCTGTAGACATTGGCATTAGCGGTCTAGAATTTAATATTGCTTCTATTTGACATAATATAGTATTTAGCTGTTCATAGGTTAAAATTGACTTTAGTAATGTTCTCTTTAAAAAATATTTCATGCTTTTGACAGCAGCTTCTGCCAGACCAGCAAACACAGGTGAGTAGCTCGGTATAAAATAAAATTTAATTTCTTGTTGAGCTGAAAAATTTTGCACTTGCATTTGATGCTCTGTAGTATTACATAGCTTATACAAATCAACCAGCTGGTTCCTTGCCCCACGAAATGCGCCAGCATTATCACACCAGACCTCGCTAGGCAGTCCCCGACGTGAAATAAATCTTTTTAGGCAGGCCAGGAATGTGCTTGTGGATATGTCAGATGCCAATTCGAGATGTACGGCCTTTGTGACAAAACAAACTATTACAAGGACATACCCCTTACCAATAACAGCGCGGCGGACTCTAGAATTCTTAACTTGAATCGGCCCAGCAAAATCTATCCCTAATCTCTCGAATGCGCGAGCGGCGGTTACCCTTTGGCGTGGCAAGGAACCCATTAGTTGCTTTGCTGCTGCAGCTTTCATTCTGAAACATGTTAAACATTGATGAGTTACTTTCTTAACTTGCCTCATTCCGTTAACAAGCCAAAATCTTTGATTTAAATTAGTTAACAACAATCTAGGACCTGCATGTAGCAGTCGCAAATGCATATGCCTAATTATAAGCTCAGTGTATCGCGAACCCTTAGGTAAAATTATTTGATGCATTTGAGAATATGATAGCTGGGAATTTTGAAGTCGCCCACCTACTCGTAATAGACCTTCCTTATCTATGAATGGGTGTAAAGGTTTGAGATTTCCTTTCACTTTATTATCTTTACGCAGTGATTGAATTTCCTCACTGAAATATGTGTATTCTGCTCATGTTTTATGACTAAATACAAAGCTCGCTCAAGCTCCTCCTTTGTAAGAAAGCTAGCTTGAATTTTACAGTTCTTTGTATTAATATTGTTACAAAATCGCAATATATAAGCCAAAATGCGTTGTATTTTATTTAAATCTGAATACCTGTCCAGGAACTCTAAAGAATTAGCACACTTGTGAGTGACAAGCACGACATCGCCAGAGAATGCAGAGCTGGGCTTCAGTTCAGGTAAGTTTTCCGGTAGAGCTATATTATATTCAAAATTGTACTCCCTGTTTTCTAGGAAAGTTGGACCGCTCCACCACAGACGGCAGTCGGCTAGCTCTCGCGGGTCCGTGCCTCGGCTGATGAGATCGGCCGGGTTCTCCTTGGTACTCACGTACAGCCAGCGCCATCTATTTGTTAATTCCTGAATTACTCTGACTCTGTTCGATATGTAAGCTTGTAATTTTATTATTTCTGTATTTATCCATGCCAATGCAATTTGTGAATCAGTGAATAGGAAAACTTTGTTAATATTGACCTTTAACCTGAGAGTGTCAAACACTCTTGTTATAAGTTTAGCTAGCAAGAGAGCTGCATTGAGCTCCAGCCTGGGTACCGTTAATGGCTTTGTTGTAGGATTTATTCGAGATTTCGAACAGAGTAGGAATAATTTCGCATTACCTGTTGAATCAAGCACCCTGACGTAGATGCAGCATCCATATCCAGTCGAGCTGCTAGCGTCTGCAAAGCCTATCAGCTGTAAAGCTTCAACATTGTCGGGAATAGGAATATTTCTATTTAAAGTAATAGTTTTCATTTTATTTAAGCCATCAGCAAACTCCAGCCAGTCATTAGCTATTGCCTCGGGTGCATTTGCATCCCAATCAGTTTTTTCTAACCACAGTCGCTGCATTATGACTTTTGCTTTCACCACAATGGGACTATAATGTCCACAAGGGTCATACAACTTTGAGAGTTGGCTGAGAATTTCTCTTTTCGTGATATTTTTACTATTTGTAATCTGCATAGGAGCACTGATTGTAAAACAGTCATGTTTTGTATCTACTGTGAGCCCTAATGCCTTTATACTGTGATCTCCCTTTTGCAATTCAACACTACCAAAATGCTGCTGACTTGGATCAATATCAGCTAAAACCTCCTTGCTATTGGCAGACCACTTGTGAGTTGAGAAACTACCTAACTTTAGCAGCTGCTGCAACTGGCTTTTAGCTTCAAGTAGGGTGCAAAGATCAGAGTTTGAGTATAATACATCATCAACATAGGTACAGTTCCTTAATATAAAAGAAGCTAAAGGCAAGTTGCTTTCATGCTGGGATGCTAGTTCGCTGAGGCAGCGTGTGGCAAGGTAAGTGGAGCTTTTTAAGCCATAAGTGACAGTGTCTAATTGCAGGCACTGGATTGCATCGCTAGGGTTATCGCGCCACAGTATATTTTGCAGTGAGGTATGTTCTGGATTTACTAGAATATTTCTAAACATTTTCTGAATATCAGTATTGAATGTAAATTCACCAAATCTATACAACAACATAATATCAAAGAGATCCTTCTGGACCTTTGGTCCATTTAGAAGGATATCATTTAGAGAAATTTTCTTATTTGTTTTCATTGATGCATCGAAAACTACGCGAGTACGCGATGTTTTGCTGTTTTCGTTTAATACCGCATGATGGGGTAAAAAATAAACAGGTTCTTTGTTTAAATCATAAGAATCAAAGTTCACGACATGGGCATGACCTAACTCTACATACTCGTGTATAAATTTTGTATAATCTTTGAGCATGTATTCATTCTTATGTAATTTTTTCTCGAGATTTAAAAATCTATAAAATGCCTGGTCAAAAGAATTACCTAGTGTATGATTGACTTCATCAATGGGCATTTTTAATGGCAAATCTACCTGAAATTTATTATTTTCTAATTTAACATTAGATTGAAAAATATTTTCTGAAACCTGATGTTCAGTTAATTGCTCTTGGAAGATCTCTGGAACTTTCTCAGTCTCCCAAAAGCTCTTGAGTGAGTCATTGACCTCAGAGTCACATGTTAAGCAATGAAGCGTTACTACCTTGTTAGGTTGCTGCTGTAACAGCAAGGACCCTGCTATGATGTATCCAAATTCGGTATTTATGAGACGCGGTGATACTCCATCCTGTTGGCGCGATGACTTCTGCAAATTACTCAGCTCAGGCTGCACTTGGGATGCATTGTTGTGCCGCGCACAGGCCAGCACCTTGCTGCTTGGCTGCTCTGACCGTAGTATCTGGAAAAACACATCAGCTCCAATTAGCATATTAATGTCAGAGGGAGTGTGCCAGTCTTTGTCCGCTAAACTTAAACCTGGTGGGATCTTTATAGCAGTTTTATCAATTTTACTCTGTGGCATTTGACATGTGATCTGATCCACAACATGACAATTTATGGATGTTTTGAAATTGGAGGTCAATGAATATACATCTAGTGGAATAGAATATTTGCAATTGTTTATTGAGTTTGCTATTCCAATAATTTTTGTGTTATTTTGCGCTGGTGCTATCCCTAGTACATCTACTACCTTACTAGTCACCAGTGATGCTTGTGAAGCAGAGTCCAGTATCGCTTTGACATGCACCTCTCTCCCATCTCGAGCTAAAAGTTTGACTCTAGCTGTGGGAAGCAACACATTATTATAATTTCCTGCCATCAATGTGACAGGTGCAGACCTTTGTCTGTTTTCATCATCAAGATGGACCAAAGTATTGTGGGATTGTTTGCAATGGCCACATCTGAAGTGAAATTTGCATTTTCCTACATGATAATTTAAGCAAATGTCACACAACTTATTATTTCTCACATAATTGAACCTTTCTTTTGCAGCTAAGAGTTTAAATGATTTGCATGAGAATAGTTTATATAAAAGTAATCCTTCATGACCGCTGATGTATGGACCGCAGCTACCTTTCCCTTTGTTGTTCCCAGCTCTGCATTCTCAAGCGCTAATGCTCTCTTCTCCAGAAATTCCAGGAACTGGATGATGCTTGGTTTCTCAGATGCATCACGCTCAAGTTGGTAAGCTCGAGCAGTTTGTGTATCTAATTTACGGGTAAGGATAACAATTAGGATGGGATCCCAGGCATAAACTTTTGTATGAAGGTTCTTTAGAGCACTTAAATTTTGCTTAACGTTAGATACAAATTGCCTAATTTCAGCTGATGTAGATTTTGTTAACGGTTTTAAATCTAAGATTTGGCATACATGGTCGCTTATGATTCTAAACTCATTATAATATCTTGCATCAAGTAATTGTAACGCATCATTATAACTAGAGCTGGACAATGGTAAATTCTTTATTAAATCGTAAGGTTCGCCTTTTACATATGATCGCAAGTAGTGTAACTTTTGAATGTTATCAATTGAATTATCGTTGTGAACTAGCGATTTGAACATTGATATAAATGGTATGTATTCACTGTACTCACCATTAAATTCGTTTATGTTTATTGCAGGCATTTTTATGCGCTTGATCGATGGAGAAGGAGTTTCCACTTTCTCGCGAGCGTCTATTCCCTCTTGAAATGCTGTCATAGTTACGAAATATTTGGTTTCAACATCGACAACGTCTTCAGTGTCCGTGGCCGTTACTGCTAAAATGCATTTATTGTATTTGTCATAGTCTGAGAATAACTCTGACAGCCGATTTTTACGTGTTTTTAAAGAAGCGGCAGACGCAGACTGCATTTCGGCAGCATTTTGAGCATAATTGGCTAGCCGCGTTATCGAGGCCTTTATGTAGCCTCGCTCGTTGATTAGCTGTTTTAATTGTGGGTTAACTTCTTCCTTCTCCATGATCTTGCGTTTGAATAAATTTATCACTGCTTAATACACAGAAATAACATAAAAACTTGAATTTGCAATATTGCGTAATGCGTACGATTCCTAAAAATTGCACAAGCAACAAAATGGCTGCGCGCGCAGGAGTCAGCGTGCTTTTCGTGTCGCCTGAAGTTAGCCGACGGTGACGGTTGGACAACCTGACGCATCCAGTGTTGCTGTGTGAAAATTCCTCTTCTATTTTTTAGGCAGAAGAATCGACGAGATGAATAAAATTAGTTTGCTGAAATTGATGAATTGTGAAGCAGAAGCGAAGATTTACACTACACTTGTACTTGCCGTCGCACCAATTCTATTGTAGGTTTTGAATATGCAGTTCGCCGCGGCCGATGTAAAAATAAGTTTTCGCAGCTCGCTGACTCGCTGATAGCAGCAAACCTCGCTTGCCCCGCTTTAGATCGCAGTAGATTGCTGTAGATTCGCACAATCCACTGAGCGCAGCAAGAAAGTTCCGTGTTTTTCTCCGGTCTCGTTTTGAGGTTATATTTCACCACCGTGGTCGCCTTTCGCAAAAGGCTCTTAAGGACCAAACTGTAGGGAGCCTCAGCTGGTGGAGCGTGGACTGTATACTTCTTCGAGAGTAGTGATTGGAGAAAGAAACACTTTGAACGGTTTACTGGTTTATTCATGAGAAAGTTAAATTATAAAGGGACCGAACCAAAACCTACACCTTGTGGTCCGGAAGCCAACTTGTTCACAGTATTGCCCGTATCTCCTGACAATTACTGCTTATTTTTGTTGTGTTGCCAACAAAATGCAGTTGACTTATTTAATGTTGACGGGAACACAGAAGTCGATGTAGTGCAGGAACTTAGTCTTGTTAATCTTACCACGGTCAAGAGCACAAGCATCTCTTGTATTTGATGGAGGTTGAAAAATAAATTATTGGAATAGAGAAAAAGCTGTATTAGCTTATAACTATTTACGGTTTACGGTTTACGACTTTATTTCTCAAAGAATAAATCACTTATAGAGAAAATACAATAATACTATACAATTAAGTTGCCGTTGGGCGTAGACTTGAAAGTTTAAACAAGATGCAAGGCATCGCACATCAATTTTCTGATATATTTTTCATGTAGGTACTTGCATCAGAGGAGCCAGTTCACGATCGGTCGGTGGGTAGCTAACACAGAAACTGCCGGCCGCGTCGCCGGTGAATAGTTAGGGCCATTCTACAATATTATGTTTTTATATTTATAATGCTGTTTTATTGTGTTATTTAAGAAGTTACATATTACTTAGGTAGGTATATTTAGATTAGTTTTTAGCTGTGCTGTAATGCAATGGTCTTTTTTACGTTTTTTAATGAAATTACTATTTAAGAATTTCAAAATCGATATTGTTTGCCATAGTTTTAAATAATTGATTGATTTTTTTTTAAATTTGATTTGAACAATTAAGTAGTTACCTTTTGAGGATGGTTTTGACAGTAGAAAATAAAAATAAGTTTTGTAGGCATTATTTGTATTAAATTTCTAATTTTGTGTACCTTATTTTTTTAAAGCAAAATTTTATTTATTTGTACTTTTATGATAGTATTTTTAATTTTGTTTTATTTTTCCTTTTAATTACTTATAATTAAATTGGTTTTGAATACTTACTTTAATTAATTGTTGAAAAATCTTTTAATACATGTGATTTTAACACTTTTTTGAAGACTTTAAATGATTTAATTTCTTTTATATCTTTAGGTAGATTATTGTACAATTTGCCTCCTTCATACATTATGTTTTTTTACCATAGTTAGTTCTAGGTCTTTTTAAACAAATGTCGTGGGCTTGTCTCGTTAAGCGTTTTTGGATCTGTATTTTTTTTGTGAAACTAATTTGTGAATTTACGTCTTTGGTCAAGATTTTCCTAACAAGGATACACGTACTATACTTGTATGTTAGAGTTAAATTCATAAGTTTCGTTTCTTTATAAATTTTTACAGAAGGTGTTAAGTAATCATAATGAAACAGCGTTTTAATAATTTTGTTTTGTGCTCTTTGCAATACTTGTAAGTTTGTTTTAGCTGCCGCTCCCCAGGCTTCAATTAAATAGTCTATGTGAGATTTAACCATGGGATTGTAAATAATGTAACGCACTCGTTTCGGGAGACATCGTGCTATGCTTCGAAGTGATCCCGCCAATTTCTTACCAATTATTTAATTAGAAACATTGGAATTATGTAAATTTACGTAAAGATACTGTTCGCTATATTGCTTAGCAATTTTGAATTTAATTATTATGAAATTATTAATTACTCAAAAACATATCAAAATCATATCGTATAGTGCAAGAATCTCCCACTCCCACTCCCACTCTCGTCTTCGTCTCTTTGCATGGGAGCCGTAAGAAACAATTAAGGGAATATATAGGGAACGGGCACCAGCATTCATCTACTGCAATTACCAAGGCCTGTCAACCGTGGTGATTATGGCAACTCCCCCCCCCCCATGTTCAATGGACGTCTTGATGTATGTAGAATGTTTTACATTACCAATGTCGTACAAAATGTCACAGCATCTTCACTGTATAAACCACTTTCTAATACGATATAAAAAAGAGCAACACGGATTGAATATGGGTGTTTCACTAAAACGCGCTTATCCCTGTCGCGTGTATATATAAAAAACAAACAAATCACAAAACAAGATAACATTCGGTAGGTCTTCCACAGCGGGAATCTCATTTTCAATATGTTTTTATAACTTTCAGTAGGAAATGAGGTGGCGCTCGCGGCGGTTCGTGCGGCATTGTCATCATAAACCAACCGAGGCCTCCTTCATAAATCCCAGCCAAATGTACCTTTATACGCATTATGCCATAACATCGGGGATTCTTTTTTCCCTACAGTACTTTTAAACCCGAGAAAAGTACATATCTGCTGTTGTGTATTGATTTTGGAGAGAGCTCTCGTTCATTTTTTACTATCAAATGCGGTTGTTGCGGCTGCTCAGTGCGCACAATTTTATTAGTAGTAAAATGTATGACATGATTATTTACAATTTACTTATCCACAGTTCGACTGAATTTGCACTTTGTGGCGCTTACGCGGTAATGCATTAATAAACATAATTCAAGCAGACAGTTTTCTTTGTGAAACGTTAATTTGTGATGAAAATGTGTATGTAATTGGAATAGATAAATATTAAGGTTTTTTCATTTCATCCTAAAATTATTATTGTTATTATTAAAAACTTTATTAACCCTCTTTATTTGTATACTATTGGATGTTAATAAAAACAAAAGGGTTGAAATTTATATAACCTTATTTTGTGAGAATATTAAAACAAATATTAACAAAGAGGGAGGAAGAGACTTTATATACCCTAATGTCAGTCTAAACTAAAATTTGACAGCTCCTAATTTCGCACTCACATCTCTAACCCCCGTTTTCGCACGTTTGCCAAACTTGTGTTAAATCAACATGTCAAATACTGTACGCTTATTGGTTGAGATAGCCGATGATTGAGTCAATGAGCGTTCAGCGTTCGGTCTGCCAAGTTGACACAAATTTACGAAACACACGAGAACCCCGGGGAAAGCGTTGCTTAGCTAAGTTTTTTTTTGATAGACTTTATTACAGACGGGCATAAGACTCAGAAATAAACGCCTTGAGAACAATATCAATTATTTACAAGTTATTCATTGCAATATTTTGAACAATAAAAGTCCGTTTTAATTTTAGATATTCTTCACGATTTTAAGTATTCCGCGCTACAAATGCAAAATGCAAAATCTTTTCTTGTTCATTTTTTGCTAGTCTCAACATAATAACCTCTTGTTGACTCGCGCTGCCCCCGCGGCCCAACCACTCCACAAGCAATAAGACAGTAATAAATGTTCAGATCCAAAGACAAGAAGAAAAAGGAAAATAATAAGTAGATATTGTGAATCGGTACTTGCGAGTTCAATATTATTGCTTCAGATTTTGTGATAGCACATTGCGGACTTTATACGTTTGCTCTACCCACATATCATTATCAGTCGGAATTACGAGTGTTTGCTTTCGTGATCAGGGTTTTAAAGTTTCTTTTGATGTATAGGGTCAATTCTATGGGGATGACCTTTGACCTTTTTTTATCAAAGGAATTAATGTTCATGTTCTAAAAAAGTAATGCAGTTCTCATGTGTAAACTTTCATTTTTTCAAATTTTCATTTTTATTCAATGTAACGCATTATAAAACTGTTAAAATTTTTATATTGGCTTGAAGTAATTATTTATGTTATGTCAAAGCTAGCATAAACAACGTTAATCAAATTTACTGTTCTGTCTGGGTGTTATATTGTATTATATGTATGTATTTACAAAGAAAAAAGGATTTAAGTATTGTATCAGTTATCTGGTTCCCAGAATACGAACTTTGCTTAGTTTGGGGCTAGATGGCGTTGTGTGAGATGTCCAACACATATTATTATTATTACTAGGTGTTAGGACTTTTCTGCAAAGTTCGTCTAGGTAGGCACCACCGCTTTGCCAGTTATTTTGCCACCAAGCAGTAGTGCGTAGGTTCCAGTTTGAAGGGCACTGAAGTTAGTGCAACCACTGGGCAAATGAGACTTTTCGAACAAATCTCACAGTCTAGTAATCTTATTAATCTTATTAGTAGTTAAAGTAATCGTATTAGTCACTGCCTAGTAATATTACTATATTGTGCTGATGTCTCAGGATGTCGTGCGCAGTGCAATATCCCGCAAAAACTCTTAAACTTTGGAGCTTTGAGTGACACTGTAACTGATATGGGCAGATGTATTGCTTAACATCATCTAACGACAACAACAACTAACTCATGTCATTCATTAAAATTTAAAAAAATCTTAATCATATATTTTTCCTCTACTGTAATGTACATAGTAATTTATAATATTACTTCTCTCACACAGCGGTCAAAGCCTAGCCGTGAATGCGTCATGTGCGGGATGATATTTTTTTTTTGAATTTTTGTTATTTTGGACATGCCATTCTCTGGCTTCATTTTCCGTCCTTACAAAAGAAAATTGCGAAAATTACTAATTAAATAAATCGATCAAGCTCATAATAAAGCTTTTAAACTTTTAAGCTAACAGGAATAAGCGTTTTCACCAGTTTATAGTTTATTACCGACTTAAAAAAAAGGAAGAGGTTCTCAATTAAACTGTATTTATTACCTCAAAACTTTCTACTGGGTGAACCGATTTTGATAGTTCTTTTTTTTTTAAAGCTGGTGCTTCCTGTGTAGTCCCATTTACGCTTTGCGTTTGTTATTTATTAGCTAAAAAAATTAGCCTATTCGCCAATTTATAGTTTATAAATGTCACAAAACGTGGTAATATTTAAAGGAAACACGCACTTAAGATTATCGTCTAATGTTATTAATATAACAACATAATCGTAGCTATAAACAGCGCAATGAATAAATAATTTTCGAGCTGAATGAACGGCAAAGGATCCTTCGCTGGCTTCATTTCGAGCGTCGAGGATTATCCATATTATCCCAAAATCTCGGAACGGCAGCCGCTTGCAGTACAATGATCGCGGTTCATATAAAATGACTTCAATTTTAGATTAGAGTTTCTTTTTAATACTTGGTTTTAATTTTAAGTCATCGGTTCCGCATTGACAATACATTTTTATCAAGTTTTGATAACGGCGATGGAGTTTTTGGCGGGAAAACAAAAAAAGGTCGCGTCACCGCATTGTATAATTTTCCAAACTTGTATTATTTTCAGTGTTGGTGCATAAAGTTGGTGGCGTTTTATTTTTATTCTTTCTTTTTATGAGATCTTTTTATTGAGAAACTATCGATTATTTGACACTGACAATTACACACCGCCGCCTACCACATTTATCAGACAACATTGTGTTAAAATGTAACAACAATTTTTACATCTTAACTTAAATTTTCATGTGTAGTAAAAAGAATTACAATCTAAAAATCATTCTTAGGGACAATTATTATTATTAATTTTTATTATTATTCGTTTTTTTAGGGACTAGCTTAATTTGGGAAAAGATGTAGTTTTATTAATTACTAGTTGCGCCCCGCGGTTTTTCCAGCGGATAAAAGTATTTTAATTATTTACTCATTCTAAATTTCACTTTTCTGGGAAAAAATGTAGTCTATATCTATATATAGTAAGTATCTATAAGCTATCTTGGTACCAAATTTCAACCAAATCCATTCAGCCGTTTGAGCGTGAAGGGAATAACTAACATGCACACAACAAACTTTCACCTTTATAATATTAGTGTGATTTGTTCGTCCTATATTTTATAGCTTTTACAGCTTACACAAATTTTGTATTTTAATATCTTATGCCGAGTTTTATTCATTTTAAGAGGTTTTACTTTTTCACATTAAACAGAGAGAGAGAGAGAGAGATAGTATTTGTGGACATTTCATACAACGCCATCTATTCCCAAACTAAGGAACAGCTTGTACTGTGGAAAACCAGGTAACCTGATACTTTTTGTTTTTAAATACATACATAGAATACAATATAACACTCAAACACAGAACAAACACCTATGTTCATTACAATGTTTGTTCTGGGAGGGAATCGAAGTCACAACCTAAAGTTCAGAAATCCGAGTTACTACCAACAGCGCTATCGGGCCAGTCAAATAATAATAATCATCATAATAGCGCCCAAAGACCACATGCCTGATGTTAAGCGACATGACTGCCCATATCAGTTGCAGTGACACTTGAAACTCTAAAGTATAGTTTCGCGTGATACTGCACTGCGCACGTCATTCTGAGACATCAGCACAATCTAGCAATAAGATTACTAGACTGTCAGATCAGGTTATACAGTCTTATTTACCCAGTAATTTCACTAGCTACAGTTCCCTTCAAACCAGAACACAGTAGTGTTCAAGCACTACTGCTTAGCGACAGAATAACTGGCAAGCTGTTCTACCACCTAGTAAAACAACTTGGCATCCTATCATGCATCTTATTAATTTTTGCAACAGCTGATTAGTTAACGAGTAAATTTCATGAATTTAAAGGATTTTTTTGGAATTGTTCCAATTGTTTTTATATAATCAGCAGTTTATCTAAACTCGGCCAATTTAAAGTTCGTGAACTTTGCCCTTTTTGATGATCTAATCATCGGTGTCAGGAAGTTGACAAATAATACACTCCTGAGTCTGTATTCTGTAGCTATAGAAGTTATATTCGCATGGCATTAACAAAACAATAAAATAATTTAATAATAATGAAATCCTGGCTTGAATTTCGATGGTCATCATTAGACCAGTTTCAAAGTACTATAAAAACCTCATATGTACTGGACGTACCTCATATGGACTATACGACTCTATGCCAAATTTCAACTTAGACAGAAACCAGACGCTGTCTAAACAAAGACAGAAGTTGCTTAAAATCGTTTACAAGAATTTATACTTAAGAAATTTTTAAGATTTGTATTAAACTAAATTGTCGTGAAGTATAGTATAAATTGTAATAACCAATATCATCATATTTGGTGATTAGAGAACCAAAATCTAAATGATTGCAATATAGGTACAGTCCAAATGCTTTTTGTAGTAGGTAGTGTAGTTATAGTAGGCAGGAATTGCTATTATTGTAGTAGTAAGTTTAAAGAATAAAGGCATAGTGGATGCAATTTATTTTAATTTAAAAACATTTAAAACAACATTTAAACTTCCGATTGAATACAGCTAAAGTGGCTCTTACACCAAACAAAAAATATTTCACTTAATTTGCATAACTTTGTGTGGGTTACGAAAGTTCTGTTTTTCCCTATATGAAAATCTTTTTCGAATGCCAATAGTAAGTGAAGTTTAACCCAAAAGGCGTCAAGGTGGAACGTTCAAAGGTTTATTTTTTGTCAGCTAATGGAAATTCTTTGTCCGGACGTACCGGACGGAGGGCGACCGGAGTCTGAATCGGATTAGCGTTATCGGCCATACACCGTGATGGGATCGCCCGGGCGTTATCTTTCACTATTGGATTTAGTTTACACTATTTATAAGATATAAATCGCGTTTTGTTAATGGTTATAAAATATTGTGTTTAGTTCATAGAAAAATAAATAAAATGAGTGCTCATTTCAAGATGAAAACCCATACCTTATTTATATATGTGGCTTATAAATTTCAAACTCTTTCAATCCATCTATATTTATGTCTTTATTATAATAGATAAATAAGACAGAAAACAACATATAATCTACCAGCAGACAACGTTTATCCATCTATTTATGTATATCCTACATAACGCGTGTCAGGTAAATTATAAACCTAATTTTATAGGTCTGCCCGCAGCTTCGCCCGCGGCGTGGCCTATGGGAAAATAATGGAACCACCCATTTCACCCTCTGGGTGGGTGGAATTTCGAAAAATCTTTTCTTAGCGGATGCCTACGTCATAACATATAATTGCATTCCAAATTTGACCCCGATCCATCCGGTGGTTTGGACTGTGCGTTGATAGATCACTATATTAGTCAGTCAATCAGTCACCTTTGAGTTATATATATTTAGATATATTTCAACTAGATAAGCGCGTGGCTTAATCTGGATTCTTGGAAAACTTTTAGCCGATCGCTGTCATTGAGTATACTACAATTTTTTGTGTAAATGTGTACTAAAATAATATATGATAATTATAGTAATAATAACGCCTAACGATCATATATATAAATCCTGGGTTCTAACTAGGATTGGGAAGACACTGTATTGGAACTACGAAGACCATGGTCGTCGTAGACCCACAACACCCAGGCACAGGACAAGTATTTGCGCTTTTCTTATCTATGCACAAAATATATTTATCCTGCCGCGGAAATTTAACACACCACCTCAGGTTTATGATCCAATCTGCTCAACCACTATTACACCACAGAGGCTTTCAAACAGTATAAAAAAATAAAAAAGTTAGTTAAAACTTTTTATTGAACCAATTTGATAAATTCATAAACTACTAGTTGTACCCCGCGGTTTTACCCGCGGATAAAAAGTGTTTTAATTATTTACTCATCCCACGGGAACATTTTACTTTTCCGGGATAAAATGTGCCTAAATGCCAAAACAGTGTATAAGCTATCTTGGTACCGAATTTCATCCAAGTCTAAGTAACAAACATACACACATACACACAAACGCACATACAAACTTTCGCCTTTATAATATTAGTGTAATTTTCTAATGTATATGTGGGCAGGAACGGGTTGAGGGTAGGTAGGTTGCAACCTATATAACTATAGGCCTTCAGCATGTCCGCACCGCGCCGTGTCTGGAACAAGAATGATCCGTAGCACACCAATCGATCCCTTTATATAGCCAGACAGGTATGGGCGCCATGACAGTTGCCGGTGCTGCCACTGTAATAAATTTAATGCCACCACAGGGTAAATTACGGTGCTCGATCGCTGTGCATAGAGTTTATAACTGGACGTTGCCGCCGTCATATATAATGATATGACTGTTTTTATTTACTATGATTAAAAAATTAAATCGAAAAATTGCTTACGCATTGTTTTGTCAATTCTAAATAATAAATTCAAAAAGTCCAACTTTTAATAAAATCTTTGGCTAAATTGAAATTCAAAAGCAATAAATTGAAGTTTTTAAGACAATACGTCTAGCTTAAAATAAATATAAGATTTTAACTTTAAATACGAAGCTGCCAAAGACTTAAACTGGATCTACAAGACTGAGAGCTTAAAAAGTTCAAACACCTTTAAAAGCTGGTAAAAATATAACTACGACAATATTACGATCACATAACTAATTTTGCGTTTATCTTCTAAATAAGAATAATGTCGTTTGATACAAATGTACCGCCAATGACAGTAAATATTTGAATTATTCAGTCAAATTGGGAACAAGCTCAGTGTTCAAATCGGTAAAAATAGACATCCAATCTGGGTATGAATAGTAATAGAAAACTATGCTGTAAAACAAAAATAAAATTATAAGAAGCGTACCTTATGGTTATATATGAAAAATAGCCTTCTAAACCATAAAAGCTCTTTAATCTTGTGGTTAATGTTTTTCAAAACCAGCATACTGCAGTCACAATTTCCTGCAATAGATTACCATCGCTTCTTCACCAAAGTCAATAAGCTTCTTTCACCATTCGTCTATTTACTATCTGGGTAATAGTTTTTGTAACGTTCCTGATATAAAATAATATCCTGTGAGCGGAGACAATGCAAAATAAAGGCCGCTCGGCATCCGCTTGGGTCCTGAGATAAGAGACGTAGGCGCTAGAATGGCCGGGGATAAGAGCTTTGAAATCTAGGGTGGTGCCACACGAATTGTATTGTTGTTTACCGCCAGGTGTAGGAAAAGGTACTTATGTCAGATAAAGCTACAATATCACAAAATTGTACGGTTTCAACTAGATTCTGAGTGGCGCTGCTGGTAGTTTGACTCTGACTTCTGAACTATAAGTTGTAGGTTCTATTCCCACCCCGGATAAATGTTTGTGATGAACATCGATATTGGTTCTAGGTCTGGGTGTTATATTGCATTATAAGTAACATATTTTCAAACAAAAAAATATATTTCTGACAATTCCTATGGATTACGAAGTATAAACTTTGCTTAGATTGGGGCTAAGAATTGCTGTGTGATTTGTCCATGTCCAAATATTCCATGAATATTTAATCAACTATTATTTATAAAATTCAGTTTTAAAATACTCATATTGCATATAAATAAGTAAAATAGGTTATCGTTTTTTTTAACTTACGATGTAAATAATTGTGTCATGTAAACAAAATTATAGCTTTATTCACGCCAAGTCATACCATTTAGTGAACCTATCCGAGTACTGACCCGAGCTACTCATCTTTTAGGAAATTCTAATTACTGTGTAGAAAATAAGCAAGCTCAAGTATTCGTCAAGGAGGTGACACACTACACAAGATTTATTGCGTCATAACATTTCAACATAAAAGCACAAAATGTTAACGTATAAACCTCTAAAGATATGACAACCATAACCTACGATAGTATTCGTGCAGCACCACCGTAAGATACAACGCATTGGGCACTTAAGAGTAAGTGTGTACTTGGAATTGTCAGATACCTCAATATTGCTATTGACGATATCCACCCGAAGCTATTCACAAATCAATACTACGACCTTCCAAGTAAACAGTGTTGGGTTCATCGTTCTAAAATCAGACTGTAATTTATCATCGCGACACAAAAGATTATTCAAATAGATATCTCGTGTGCTTACTTCCATAGTTTATTACAGATATATACTGAAAGATCGGTGCCGCGGATCAAACAAGAGGAAAAAATTAATAGCTTCTTTATTTGTAGATTCAATATTTTATAGTTAAGGGCCTCATCGAAATTTAAATAAACATTGTGGTGTAAGTGACTAATATTGGTAGACTAGATTCTATTCTGCTATCTGACTCAAATAATTTGCTAGTGAATAGTCAGCCCTATAAGAACTTAATAGAACTAAACCTTCAGAGTCATTGGTTAGGTCAGGGTGGGGGTCAGATATTAAATATTTTCTCACAGAAGCCTTCTCAATATTTCAAAGCTGCCTGTATTCCATAAGGATTTATTAGAATACCTATCCAATCTAGTCATGTTCCAATTTCCATAACACAAGGGCTGGGAAGTGGGTAGATGTTCAGACAGACTTTAGCAACGATTATTTAGGTACTGTAGATAAAGGAAAGTAAACCTTACGTTGTCTCTTTAAAACTGTTTTTTTATTTAGTTACCTAAAATATCTCTTTTACGGGTGTCTTTTACCATTTTAATTATGTTTATTGTATTGTCCTTTATGTGTAAATAATGTCACGAATTAGGATAGTTAAATAGAGATGAGATAATATTGCTAATTATATAGTTTCACCTAAGTTGTAATGATTATATTCAAAAACATTTGTAATAATATATTAACAAATTATAACAGCTTTTATTCTCAGTACTTATATTATTCTACCTAACGCATTAACGTAATATAAACTGTACAAAATAGCATATAAATGCTATATTGTTGTACATAGGTGTTCCATCGAGTCATAAAACTATTGCTTAACTTCACCAAAGTTAGTTATTACTCTTTGAAACTGCAGACAGTTAGTTAATCTGCTTTATAAATTGTGCGGTGCTTTTAGTATCCAACGGTTTATGACGCACGACTTGATTTGAAATTAATAAACTTTATAATGACTAAGGAAACACATTAAAGGTACAAAAGTGGTCTTAGATGTATTAAGAGATGTCGTACGTAAGCTAGAAATTCCATAGCAAAGCATAGCAAAGATATATTAAATGTGAAGTTACAAATAAGTTTTGTCTTATGTACGTTTATATTATACTAATTGACAAGTACCCTGGGATAGTAGTCACTGCAACCCGTTTCTATTTCTGTTTTTATTACAGTTACTTAAAAGTGACACACAAATAAATCGAAAAGCTCTTAATGAATACTCTATTTCAAAAGTTCATCAACTTATATAAAGACCTCAGCAGACGGAAACCAAAAGAGCTGAAAATCTTCACCGGAAATGGCTTTTGAGATATGACTTTCTGACATCGTAGAGATGGCAACGATTTTACCAGTTTGTTACAGACTGGCAATGTACTATTTTAACACCCAATTAAATGGAGTGAATAATATAAATCAGTGGATGAATGCTTTAGTTCAAATTTTCGTTGAGAAAATGCAAGCAAATACTTACTGCTGAAACAATTGATTTCAAGGTTCATTAAAAAAAATTATAAATAAAATCTATAGAATTTTTTTTAGGTCAATGTAACCGGAGCATAAAAAAATTGGTTGGTATGGTAGCAGTAAACCAAATAATAATAATAATAATAATAACACCCAACGACCACATACATAGATCCTGGACCCTAACTAGGATTCTCCGTGTCTTGGACTCAGGAACTACGAGGACCATAGTTCCACAACACCCAGACTCAGAACAAGTATTTGCGCTTTTTTTCTGTGCACAAATACTTGTCCTGCCGCGGGAATCGAACCCGCCACCTCCGCGTTATGAGCCGACGTGCTCAACCACCACACCACAGGGGCTGTCAAAATATTAATATAAGTAAACGGTCCTTGGCAAAACACAAATTTTATTTATCAACAGTCAACAAGAACTGTCCAGCTGAACACTGATCCTCAGAAATTGAATCAACGGTAGCTAAACCTGGTAGTTAACTTTCAACCATTGCTTACTACTGTAAGGAACTACTGTTTCTCTCAGTGGTTTATCTATTGAGAAGCTTTACAGATATAATATTAATTAAATAATAGGTCTTTACCTATGAAATTGCCGTATTGCAGTACAGACTTTTTCAATCAAAAAAAAGTTTTGATTGGCTATGAATTCTAAATTCAAATTAATTTTGTTTTAAAAGTATGACATTCTATTTACAATATAAGTCTTTTGTTTATTGATTAGCGTTGTATTTTCATTACATTTCAACATTTTTCCTCATAATGGATACTTTGAAATTTTGTGTAATTATGGAATATGAGTTCCGTCGTGGCACCAACGCGGCACAAACGACACGTAACATCAACGACGTTTACGGAGAGAACTGTACAAACGAACGTACAACCCGTTATTGGTTTGCTCGGTTCCGTTCTGGGAATTATGACTTGAAAAATGAACCTCGTGGTCGTCCGGAAACTTTGGTCAACAATGATGAATTAAAGGCGATTGTGGAAGCTGATGAATCTCAATCTACAGCTGAGCTGGCAGCAGCTTTTGATGTTAGCATCACAACAATATTGGTCCATTTGCGACAGATTGGCAAGATAAAAAAGCTTGATAGATGGGTGCCCCACGAACTTAACGATCGCCAGCGCAACGTACGCGTCGAGACTTGCCTTGCGCTGCTTAACAGGCACAGAAATGAAGGAATTTTGAACCGAATTGTTACGTGCGACGAAAAATGGATTCTTTTTGACAATCGAAAGCGCTAAGCAAGTTGGTTAGATCCTGGTTCGGTACCAAAGCAATGTGCAAAACGAAAAATGACCCCTAGAAAGGTGATGATCACAGTTTGGTGGTCTAGTGCTGGTGTGATTCATCATAGCTTTTTACAAAACGGCGAGAGCATTACTGCAGATGTGTACATTGAAGAACTGACCACAATGATGGCGAAACTCGCACGTCTGCAACCAGCTTTGGTCAATCGGTCGTCTCCACTGCTACTTCGCGACAACGCGCGACCCCATACTGCACAACAGACCGTCTCTAAGCTGCATGAGTTGGGTTTGGAAGCTCTCCCTCATCCGCCATACTCACCAGATCTTGCGCCTACCGACTATTACATTTTCCAAAATTTGGACAACTTTTTAGCGGGAAAAAAATTCAATTCCCGAGAGGCAGTACAAAACGCCTTTGAAGAGTTTGTTGTCTCCCGTCCTGCTGATTTTTTTAAGAAGGGCATCCATAAACTGCCACAGCGTTGGCAAAGATGCATTGATTGCAGGGGTGATTACTTTGAATAAAAGAAATAAATAAGTTCGAAAAAAAAATACTTTAACTTTTTTCAAACAAAACGGCAATTTCATAGGTAAAGACCTAATATATCTCTTAAGCGTGTTTTACGAGTATGTTCGTTTTTTATTCCAGTTGATATGTTCATACACCGCGCTTCGAGTTTCTATTCTGCGCGGTAGCCATACAAAAGAGTCTTTCTTAGGCAATGGTTGTCGGAAATAGATCTGACCTAAAAACACAACAAAGCTAATAAATATTAATGTTCGCTCAACAACCAACCCAATCCTACCGTAATTAGCGTTACCGCAAAAAGTTAAAGACTCATTTTAAAACACATTAATTTTTCGCCTTATCTTTGTTTTTAATTTACAGTGGGATACAAAAAAATACATTAATGAAGTGAATTAAGTCCGGAATCGCAAGGATGCTGCAGATCCTACTAAGATGGATGACGTCATTTTCCCCTTCATTAACCCATTTACTTGGCGTGCAGTCAAAATAGTTCTTGAAGTCAACTTTAGGACACCGTATTCTTTGCATTCATTTAATTTGTATAAAACTTATCTGATTTTAATAATAAATCATAGTTGAAACACGTACGACTCTAACTTCCTAATAAGTGCTACTTTGGTAGATTATAAATAGAATGTGATAGATAGGTTCGATTGATTTGATTCATTTTTGAGTATTTTTTTCTGATATATTGTGACTGTTACGAGTTGAACATAATATGAGTAAGAATTGCCGGCAAGGCCGCAATATTTACGAAGATCGAGTCCAGTGCCACTTACATTAAACCTCCTTTAGCTTTGCCATATTCATCGGTACGTAAAACCGCGGCTAGTAACGTGATTTCCCGAATCGGCTGGCGCCCGCCCTGAGTGCACTTCAAACGCTCCGTAAAAGGCCTCGTCGTACCCTCGTCCTCTCGATCATACCAGCTCTTGGTAACATAATATTAGTCGTGTGTATAATAGTATGTGGTGAGTGAGTTAATAAATAAATATTGTGGACATTCACACATACCTACTTTTATAAATACTTCACGCTTCTTTTGGTGTCCGAAATTCCTGACTTGAGTTTTTTTTCTGTTTTGCTTTGCAGCAGTAATTAGAGCAAAAATAGGATTTTTTTTTAACGTAGGCCTTATATGTTTTGTCACTTTTAATAAAATATTATCTAAATAGTATATTTAAATTAATTCAAACGGTATTTAGCTTCCTCGGGAATTCTTAATATTTCAACTCTATATTGATCACAGTAGTATTAATAATCTGAGTACAAAGTTACCAAAATGTCATCCAAGTAGATGTCAACGTTTTGCCACGAAAGCCACACAAACAAACAAACAAACAGACAGACAAGGTTTCTTTTGCCAAGAGTGCATTTATATAGAAATGAGGTCACGAATTGACGGTATTTTTTTTTTACATTTCGCACAGCGCCATCTAGCCCCAAAAGTAAGCAAAGCTTATACTATGGGAACAAGATAACTGATACAATACTTACATACTTTATGTTTGTAAGTATATAGAATACAATATAACACCCAGACACACAACAAAAATAGGTGTTAATTACACAAATGATTGTCCTGGGTGGGAATCCAACCTACAAACCACAGTTCAGGAGGCAGGGATACTACCAACTGAGCTATCGGGCCAGTCGTGAGCATATGTGCCTGTAATGAAGCAATGAAGATAAAGACTTTATATCTAAACTCATGCTAGCTCTCTATATACTTGTTACTTCAGATTTTTATTAAATATTCAAGTTAACTTCCCCGAATAGAAACAAAACGTCCCTAGCTCCAGGGATCGAGTGGGTGTACTTTTATGTTAATATTTGAACGAATAAAGTTTGACCTTATAAAGATTCTAATGTTAAAACCATGTTTTTATTTATTTTTTATTTTATTAATGTTTAGGAGAAACAAACAGTACTATTTTCGGCTTAATATACTAATGTTATTAACGATTAACCCAATAAAGTTTCTACATATTTATGTTTGAGATAATATAGGCATTTGCCTTGTGGCTTTTTACCTACGGCTCGTTATTTATTTGTGATATTAAAATAAAATCAGCAGTCATCGTGATTAAATTCATGGCACATGCCACTAAAGTAATGAGAAATTGTTAAAATATTATATAGAAAAAAATCACATGATTATTTTCGTTAAAACGTTGTGTTATTAATTTTTGTGCTACCACCATGTTGGTTACCGCCACCACCACTTTCAAAATCATCATCACCATCAACATATATCAATTTTATACTGGAGAATATAAATTAGAACCAATCCGAATAATTGATTTTAACGTAAACTAACATTAAGAAAATTCAGAGTTCGAAAATAAAAATTAAAGCATATAAAAGTGATTATCATAATTTTAAAACAAAATAATAATTTTACATGTATACATAATTTCTTTGTTCTGTATCTGGGTGTTATATTGTACGTGTATTCCATATATGTATTTACAATCAAAAAGTATTTAAGTATTGTATCAGTTATCTGGTTCCCATAGTATAAGCTTTGCTTAGTTTGGGGCTAGATGGCGATGTGTGAAATGTGTACAAATATTTATTATTTCATTATTATTATAATGTCATAGTTATAATCATTAATAAAGAACATAAACCGTATAATAATATAATAATAATAACACACAACGATTACATACATACATCCTGGACCCTAACTAAGATTCTCTGTATGTAGGTATCCAGGACCTAGGAGGACCATGGTCTCACAACATGGCTTAGAACAATTACAAGTGCTTTTTTTTAGTGCACAAATACTTGTCCTGCACTTGTTTTGGACCCGCTGCCTCCGGGCTATGAACCGACCTGCTTAACCACGACACCACAGAGGCTGTCGAATATGACTCTGGCCTAGACTATTATCTTAGTATATTTAAGGTCCTTGCAAAGAAGTATTTAGTCATTAAACTAACTGTTTTTAATATTAAATACTCTATTTAAAAAAATCTGCACAATACAAGTATGAAACTTAATCATTATGGAACTTATAAAAATGAAACTGACAATAAAACAATATTTTTTATAAACCACCACCGTTATAAATTTGTAAATTACTGAAATCGAGTTATGTGGGATAAAGTCATGAAAAAATAATTAATTAGAGCGGACCATCCACTCTAATAATTAAGACTATCAACCTTGTGATTCATATAAAGTAATAATAGTGACAGCGTCAAATTCAGACGTGATACTAACATACTATGAGTGACGGCCGAGTGAAGTGCACTTAAAGGCGACGATGTCCCTCCAATGGCCATAACCATGCTATTAGCTCGTGGCTGCGGCTTGGTACTGCGATATCTTTATAGGCGTGCTTAAGATAAGTCGGATAATCGTATTTGCTGTTGATGCTAGCACGGCATTGACAGTAGGAAGAAATTTTGGCATACTAAATCAGTTCGAAGTGGCTTCGCGCCACGGTTTCACCCGCGAGAGCAATGATTATTCCACAACTGAAATTAGGAAACAATTTTGGCTTACGAAATCAACTTGAAGTGGCTTTGATTTTCAGTTTCAGTCCTTAGAGAAATTATCACATTAGAACTACAAAAATTTTCGGTAGTAAGTATAGTTCGATACCGAGACCTAAAAAACCTACATAGCTCTCATAAAAATCCGTTCAGCTGTTTCGACGCTGTTCGGTAACTAATCCTCCTTACTATAAAGAGTTTATTAATAACTTCTTACCTATGGTAAGTTAAAAGTTAATTGAGGCACGCAAGGAATTTCGAAAAATGGAATTAGTTTTACGCTTTAATAGCAGGATTAAAAGGGTTGACCACGCATTCTCCCGGACACGAGCCCCAGTCCCGCGGGAAATTCCCAACCACAAGGATAATAGAAACTTTTGCAAACGCGCCGTTAGCTATACACCTACGAACTCGTATTCAAATTCTACACGCACTTACGCACGTGGACGTGACGTAGATATTATACATCGACGCTTTCCCTCCGATATAATATTAAGATCTTTCTTTTGTTGGCGCAATACTTGTGGAGCATTAAGGTAATATAGCACCAGGAAATCATGTTACACCGCAAGCTATTATGGCCTCGTTCGGGCGTAAGTATGTATTACCGGCTATTCACTGTGATATTAAGACTGGTCAACGGGAGTCCAGTGACGTGATAGTGATAAAGCACTATAAATTGACTACGATAATTGTGAACAAATTGGTAATCAGTGATCGTTAGGGACATTCTGATACACGTGGGATTGCTGTTTGATACAGATAAATACGTAGGTAATAAGGAAAATACTATATGGTCAGCCGAAGTGGTTTATTTTTGGAGTAAAATTTCTTTTTTTGAACATAAACTTCTTTACTCTTACTTGACTTGGAGTAAGCTGGTGAAAGCGGGACGACGTAAACGGAAGTTGAAAGTTGTTGGGTCACGTAGATCTCCATTGTCAACATTAAAAAGTTAAAATAATAATAACGCCAAACGATCACATATATAGATCCTGGACCCTAACTAGGATTCCCTGTATCTAAGGGCCCAGGAACTACGAGGGCCATGGCACAACACCCAGACTCATAAAAGTATATGTGCTTTTTTTCTGTGCACAAATACTTGTCCTGCCGCGGAAACTGAACCCGCGGCTTCCGGGTTATGAGCCGACCTGCTCAACAACCATACCACAGAGGCTGTCAGTTGAATTAAAATAACTTGAAATTTGTATTATTATTTTGTAAGATAAATAACGTGAGTTTACGTCAATTATAAGTCGTAATTAAAAAATATTTATCTTATAAAATGTGTCATACTCATATTTTTTTATTACTACATTAAAACTATCAACAAACAAACAAATTCAAATTGAATTGTTGTTTTTTTTTTTTTTGTTTTTGTTGTTCATTAACAGAATTGTAGCATCATTACAGACATACATCCAATGCGAACTTACAATAAATATTATTATTACGATATGTATTTATAGTTAAGATATATTATTCATTTCTATATATCTTAGAGCTACTTCTATGAAGTTCGACAGGCTGCAGTTGAAAACGTCCCCTCCCTCAGATATTAAATTAATCCAACGTATGGCGCGTGACAATGGAGAGTATTTAAGAAGGTTTGATAGTTTTGTTGTGGTTAGTTTTATTTTGTTGAATTATTCAACACTAGTGCATACTACTTACTACTAATATACTAGGTGAAACAGTCCACAACCAACAGTCCTACTGTTCTGCAAAGTTCAACTAGGTAGGTACTACCGCCTTTCCAGTTACAGAGGTTGCGGGTTCGATTCCTGCAACAGGACAAGTATTTGTGTGCAGGAAAAAAATCGCAGTTACTTGTTCTGTGTTTGGGTATTATAGGACCATGGTTCTTGTAGTTCCTGGGTCCCTAGATGCAAGGAACTCTAGTAAGGATCCAGGATCAATGTATGTGATCGTTGGGTTTTATTTATTTATATATGTATATTGTTTGTTGCTTTATAAGAGTGTTGCAAGAGTTATAAATCTCCAAGCTCTTAAAAAGTTACCAACTTCCCAGCATAGCACCGTAACTCGTGACCTGAAGACATCTTATAAAAAGGAAGATACGGTCCGGAACAAACAAACGTATTGCTACCTCGCCGCAATAAATGCGGTAAGGGTTAAGTATCCACCAACTTACAAAAAGCGAGAGAATCATTTCGTTAAGTTTTAGGGATGTACACATAGATTATATGAAAATAGAAGAAATTGTAATGTCATAACTTCAAAGCAGAACTACTTACATTTTATTGTATACTAGCCGCGCCTCGCGGTTTCATCCGCGTGGTGAAAATTTTCTAATATTCCGTTCAACTTTCTTAATATTTATTTTCATCAAGTACCCTTTCCTCACAATAAATAAATACAAGAAAATAAGAATTAGCGAATATGTTCCATTCGTTCACGCGTGATGCGATGCACCAAGGGAGTTGAGATTCATTTTCACATACATAGATATTACAATAAATGTGTGGATAAATCGTATAATATTTAGCCTAAAAATAATTGTATATTGACTTGATTATAGGTTTTATGTTTATAAGACTATTTAAAAAAAACTGTCCACGAATATAAAAAGACATGTTTACGTAGTTGTTTCATCATAAGTATCTTATCCTTTTATAATAAGTATTGTTGTTCTGATATGTAACAGCTCTGAAAATATTAAAATTAAATTACTGAAAATTCATTTGATTTTGACATTTTCTTAGATTACTACAAACGCCAATTTCAAGTATATGTTGCAAAATTTTATCCAACTTTTTGACCGCGTATGAAATAAATTTTACAAAAATTTTAGAGCTTTTACATATCAGGTTTACAGTACTTATAACAAGACCAGAAGCTTCTAATCTTTACGTTGTAAGGGATCCAGTACCTAAACGTCACCATGTATTAACTTAGGTTTACTTTACTCGATAAATATCCATTGAGAAAAGTAATTATATACCCGGCAAAGTTATATGTGTGGTTTTACCCGTATTAGTTCTAAGTTAACTTTGTCTTGGGATCATTCCACCTGGAAAAAGGAATTAAAACAGTTGCACTTATTAATAAAGATAACTACTACAATTAATTGAACAACTATAAAGGTAAACTCTTGAGTCTTCAATTACATTAAAAAACGAAATATTCACGTTCATTATTCACTAGCTGCACCTCACAATTTCACCTAAGGATAAAAAGTATTTTAATTATTTGCTCATCCCACGGGAAAAAGTTCTCTTTCCCGGGATAAAATGTAGCCTATATGTTAATCACTGGATTAACATATAGGCTACATTTTCATATCCAAATCCACTCAGCCGTTTGAGCGTAAAAGAGTAACAAACATATACACATACACACAAACATACATACAAACTTTCGCCTTTATAACATTAGTGTGATTAAATTAAAATAAATACAAACACACAATCGGATTAACCACAAAAAGAGCTGATGAAGGCTGTAATAAAATGGCGATATTATATTACGTGTGTAGTGAGTAAGTAAGAATGAAGTCTATGCCCTAGCAATAAAATGATTCATTGTTTATTAGGGTTTCATTACTTCCATTCCTTGTTGATACTTATACATAATATGTATCACAGTAACAAACGAGTAATGAAAAGTATGAGTGCTTCAACATAGTATTATTATTTTTTTGTATAGTATTTAAGACTAGTTGTGCTCCGCGGTTTCACCCACGGTTAAAAAGTATTTTTATTGTTTACTCATCCCACGGGAAAATTTCTCTTTTCTAGGATAAAATGTAGCCTATATGTTAATCTAGTGTATAAGCTATATTGGTACCAAATTTCACCCAATTTCATTCAGCCGTTTGAGCGTGAAGAAGTAACAAACATACACACGTACAAACTTTTACCTTTATAATATTAGTGTGATATATAAGTAACTAGTTGCGCCCCGCGGTTTCACCCGCGAATAAAAAGTATTATATTGGCTCATCCCGGCCCTTTTCAGGGATAAAATCTAACCTATGTGTTAGTCCAGTGTATAAGCTATCTTGGTACCGAATTTCATCCAAATCCATTCAGCCGTTTGAGCGTGAAAGTGTAGCAAACATACACACATACACACTTTCGCTTTTATAATATTAGTGTGATTCAAATTAAAATGTAAACATAATAATGAATTAAACAATACATATAGAAACTATATGACATATATAACTATAGAAACTTAATATAAATATAGCTAAAAAACTTATTATACTCCGTTGTTGGAGGGAAAAATGCCCAGAATGCGCGCAGCACTACCACATTGAATGGCAACGCTTATTTTTTGTGCAAAATAAAAGCCAGCATTCTGGTCACATGATGCCTCTACCAAACGTGTGGCCAAGTCCCTGTATGAAGTAATAATATAAGTCTCCGTCAATTATTTTTGTGGTTACAAACAATAAGTGAAAATTTAATTATTGCATGTGTTGTGATCATAATAGTTAAACATTTATTTTCATTTTAACGCTACGCAATTCTTTGATCGTAGTAAAAAAACACGACGCTTAAACAAAGAATCCGTAACAATTACTAACACAAACGGTTCGAAGAAAAGCCATGTTAGTGTACATTGTCGGCAATTTCCCAAGGTTTAATAATAGTGGCTAGTTTGTTCAGTCGTTCAAACAACAACGATGCATCGGGCCCCACTTAAAAGTAAACCATATGTTAGTATTATATAAACTATGTTTTACTTTGACAAGATTCCATTGAAATATTAATTAAAATGCACTAACCGAATTTTTCTATGAGTTATGTTCATCTATGGTAGGTTTTTGTCCCGCAGCGGGACAGAAAAGGCTAAATAATAGGAACAATAATAAGGCTCTCGCTAGAAGTTGGACAAAGGGCTGGATTCAGAAGTCGTGCATGATATTTGCAGCTCTACCTAATTTTATTACAATAGACACCATATTTAAATGGGCTTTCCGGAACTTGCGTGTGGTTCTTACAATTCAACATAGGAATTTGCAGAAATTGAATTTTTATTTTTTTTACATCTGTAGGTAAGATTGTACTTTCGTCAGATCATAAAGCTTTATGAAAAGTATTGGTAACCACTGCATTTTTTATTCTTAAAAATATCTCATACCACGAGACATGATATACGCGTACACGTAACAATGTTTATCCACTTGAAGAAAAATCACGGTGTATTTATTAGCACTACTATTTTCTTTTTACAATCGAAAAATAAAGCCAATATTGTAGACATGCGATTTCTTGCCATCGATAAGTCTCGCAGTGGGAGTATATGCCAATAAAAACAGCACTTACTGAGAATTCCGTGTGCAACGGTTGCTACGCTGTTAGCCCGCGCAGGGTAACCCAGCTGGTGACTATTAAACCGATAAATATTCATTATGAAGTTGCTTAATTTCGCAACACTATTTTACTATTTCACTAATTTAAGCTTAACACAAATATTTCGGCCAAAATTGTAGAATTGGCTCGCAAATTGAGCTTTATTTAGACTTTATTGTTTGGGTAGATTATGAGCTGTGTCATAATATAGCAGATTTAGAGGATATAATGTTTGTTTATAATTTTAAAGCGATAATAACTTAATTATTAGTAAAATCGATAAAGGTTTGCAAACGTTATCCTTTTGCCCTCTTACCCTCTTCGAAGATAGTGTAAGATAGTTAATGTGTTTTTCATACTAAAAAGTATAAAGTTTTATTGATCTTTGCGTGAGTTGGCTGAGCCTGTGTAAATAACTGAAATAATTTCGTACAGTTGAAATAGCTTAAAACTTTACGAAACGAAACGCTTCTTTTTGCACTTAACCAAAAGTCCATGGTTATAGTGCATTTTATGCATTGATTACCTACGTTCTAAATTGCCTTTATCCACGAATCAAAACATTTATATCCCTATATGTTGGATGTCAATAACCAATAATTTTCAAGCGTTTTTGTACCTTCTAAATCTCGCAAGCCTCGAGCCGTATTGTTAAGGGTGGTTAGTTCCAGTTATCTTCCCAAATAAGTTTTATTACAGCGGACTTACGGGATTATTCGAAGTTGGCGATAGTTAGGGACCTTCCCCCTTCGATACGTGGCTCCGATCAAGTTTTATACCTACTCGTAGTATGTTACAAAATTGCCTGTATTGTTGGTCTTTGAAACAACAGAATTTACTACATGCTATTTATTGAGATAAACGTGAGAAAAGCGTTGCCATGATTTTTTTTTACTGTAAATTATAGCCAAATAAGTACAACAGTTATAAAATGTGCACACACAAACGAACAGCATTAAATTTTTATTTGTATATATTACACATAAAATAAATTTTACACTACGTGCTCTGATAGAGTAAAACGATATTTGTGTTAAGCAATAGGCGCCGAGTGCAAGCTTGAATAACAAGACTGGATACAATTTATTATAATCTATGCAAGTAAATATAAGGTTTTATTCCTAAGCGTTACACGCATAAATTTTATGTCAATGGGTTGATAAAAGCGTCTCTATTGGGGCTCAAGCATAATTTTTGTCTCTATAGATATATTAAATCTAGAGATAGAGATAGAGATTTTAATAAGAAGTAAAAAAGTTACTTAATTTTGTGTCTAATTTCGATAATATTGTCGACATAAGTATTTTATAACTAGAGACACCGTATGATTCATATATCCGTTATTTGACGGGAAATTCAAATTTTCTGACTTTTATAGTAGTATCCTGTGTTGTTTTCGGTAATGTCAAGAATATGAATTTCATCTTATTCGTCTGAAATATTTATTATCTGCTGAAAGACACAGCTATTTTTGTTTTATTGACTGGCACATACTGGAATTATGTTAGTATTGATAAAACTACATAAATAATAAATTAAGTAATATTTGAGAAAAAGCATTATAAATAAAACACAGAATTTTAATCACCTTCTGCGATTGAGACAAAGCATAATTGTAGATAAAAAGAGTTTATAAATAAAACACAGAATTTAAATCAGCTTTTGCGGGGAGCGTACCCAAAAAGCTGGTGACATTCTCTCGTTGAATAGCTAAGCTGATTCGTTAGTCAAGGCATATACGAGCTTTTTGGTCGTGCGTCAATAATATTAATAATATAAACATAATATATTCGTAACTATATAGGAAAAAATGTAAATGTGTGTTACGTGCTGACGCTCGCGAAAGCCGCCGCGGCTTGCGTTAGTAACTGGCCCCCAGAAGAAGGACATAAAATATGTCCAAAACCTCGTCGGAGTAATTTCGACTTTTAATTTGACGTGAGTTTTAGTTATTTTTATCTTACAAAATGTAAACCAATCAAAGCCCAAACAAATCTTTAATAAACTACTGACTTGTAGCTAATTGAAACATGTCAACTGGTCGTTGACGAACGCGAGATGGCTGTCTTTGTCCGCCGACTGATGGACAGATACGTCAGCAACGTACACGTCTATACGTCCATCCCGCGTCATGTCGCTGCTGTCCGTACGCCGATAGTTCGCATTCAATTTCCGCCGGTGGTGTGCAAGCGTACAGACAGCTACATATTGGAAGATAAATTTCACATGTTTTTCGAATTGTTTGCGCTGGAAAAATAGATGAGATATTTGTGTCAGACAGCTTACGTGGGTGACGCACTTCGCTGAGGTGGGTATCAGATAACTTGCTAATTTGAGAGCGTAAAATGGCTTGTAATTTAGAGAAATTAAAAGTAAATCCAATTCTAACTCTATAATGGTGGATAGGACCACCTCATCTCTTCTCGTGAATACCGTAAAAGCCGGCCAAAGAAATAGAAAGTATCCTTGTTCTGGTTACATTAAAATCATCTACTATCACCAAGCCTGCCAAGCGTGATGATTACATAAATAAATATTTGTGAACATTTCACACAGCACCATTTAGTCCCAAACTGAGCAAAGCTTGTACTATGGGAACCAGAAAGTTGACAGAATACTTGTATATTATTTTGTGTGTAAATACATGCATAGAATACAATGTAATACCCAGACACAATAAACAACTATATTTTTCACACAATTATTGTCGTAGGCGGGAATCGAAACCACAACTACAGTTCAGAAGGCAGAGCGACTACCAACTGAGCTATCAGGCCAGTCATACTTTTGTATCAAAACATTAGCGTGAATAGTAAGGGATTCTTATAAACTTAACATATTTGCGCATGACTTAAATTCTGCGAAATGAGACATTTTAATTCTATCAATTGAGAATTTTATATATACTAGACATAAATAACCAATGTGAAAAATATTGCATACAACCCTCTAAAATAATTTATATCTCTCTTATAGTTAAATCTGGATTTAGATTAAAATAAGGCAGTGAACAATACTAAGACAACACAAGTCATAACTCTTCCTCATTGATATTCAGGGCGCGAGTTGCGAGTGGAACAAATTTTTAAAATTGAATCTAGGAAAACGAGCCAGTCCGATACAAGCACTGCGAACACAATGCTTCTGCATTTTGGTACTAGTATTAGGAAAATACAGATTTGTTTGTCTTCTCTGCGAAGGGAATAATCACACAATTCTATAAAATATACACACAATTCTAGTTCTACAGGTAAAAGGCTCTTATTATTTTACACTGCAAAATGTTAGTGGCGCATCAGTCATTGTTACAAGAGTCTCGCGGGCTTTAGCTCGCCTCGACTTTCATGGTGAATTCGTACAGTGTCAACGTATGAGCGAGTAAAACAAACAAATCATTTGCCACCCGATCTCTCACAGCAACAAATATAGCAATGGTTAGCAGAGTTATTTTAGAACTGAACTGCAAGTTCAAATTAGAATGTTGCATCCTATTTTATAACTGCCGTTTGATATGATGTCTTGTGATTTTTTTTACTGTTTGATGGCTTACGTTTGACCACTATTGCACCTGATGGTTCGAAACGATATGGTTTAGGATGTAATACGCTTGTCTAGAAGATACTGTTCACTTTTTTAGCTTTAGTACTTTTAGGGTATTCGTACCCGTTACGTAAACGGAACTCTATAGATCAAATTCTTGTCTTCGATATGTCTAAAAGTTATCTAGGACTTTTGGACCATTTTTCAGATTTCAGTCGTCACCCTAAGCCTCTTCTTTTTTGCTTCTCGAGTCTTGTATAGTTACGAGTAAGTGATTAACCATAAGCCGTTAGTGTGAGTTTGACACATTTTCACGCGTCTACCACATTTGTGTGTTACGTGTAATTTTTATAGAAAATCGTACTTACGAAAACCGTTTGTTTTTAAACAAGTTCTTAGTAGTATCTTGTCTCAATATATACAATGCATTTATTTGGTAATTTGTGATCAACAATGTTGGTAGTGCATCTAGATGTTTTAGTAATATTTTGACATAAAATAATCCATGTGATAATGTTTATTGATCCTTGAAATCCCCAAACAAAAAAAAATACTCAATCGTGGCGGTCATTGCGTTAGCGCGGTCTAACGGAAAACACATTAGGCTCAAAGGTGTCAGAATTTTTCAGCTGACTTTGGTCAGTCTGGGTTTGCCTTTGGGCTTTGAGTTGGTGTGTTACGAACTCGTAACACACCAACTTGGTGTGAACAACTGTTCACACCAAGCTTAACCAGTATTCAATTGCTTCAATTGAAGATTGGGAGATTGGGTGAGAATAAAAAGGATTTAACAGATTTTTTTGACCAAATGACTTATGGGTATCGTTGGATTCAGCGTGAAATTATCTTCAATAATACGTTCTCAAAATACCGAAATGAGGCTTAAATCTCGAGATTTTGAGTCTAAAAATGGTTTATCTGTCACAGGAATACAGTACGCTTAGCATAAAAACATTACTTTATTTCTTTTATTATATTATATTTTTACAGTAATTGTATGAATTAGTACTATATTTAGTAATTTTAAATAGAAATAAAACATTTTCAAGCAACTGAAACTTACATAAACCTTTTCTATTACCTTATAAGCACTCTACATAAAAATGACGCCGTTGACGTTTAAAGTCAATTTTCTCGAAACTGTCAATTTGTCAGTTAAATCCTTTTTATTCTCAACCCTTCAATTTTGTTCTTTTATACCTCTCAGCAATTAGCAACTGTAAAAGTAAATGGCAATCTTCACAAGAATCCGCAGCGCATTTGTTATTGTTAGAAAACCTCTAGGAAATATTAATTACTCTTGAATAGAGTAAAATATTGCTTGTAACTGCTTAAGCTTGTTGATTCAGTTTTTTAAATTTCAGCTTAAAGAAAGCAAATTAATATTAATTCATTTGATAAAAAACTTCGTGAGCGATAACAACCAAATAAGTCTATAATAAAAAGGTCAATTTTCGTTACTAGTTAATTTATTTTTAACTAGTTGACCCGCCCCGGCTGCGTACGGGTGAATTAGTGAAACACGGTCGAACGGGATAAAAATTATTCTATGTCCGTTTTCTGATTCTAAGCTACCACCCCACCAATTTTCAGCCAAATCGGTTCTTCCGTTCTTGGGTTATAAATAGTGTAACTAACACGACTTTCTTTTATATATATAGATTTCACAGAGTACCAAATAATTCTTTTTGGCTATAAAAAGATGTTTTTTTGTGAATGAAGTACCTAAAAATAATGTTCACAAAACTATTTTTTACAAAGGTACATTAATACGCAAATACAGCTACGTTAATAACAGCTCTATCAATAAAACGGTTTGGACAACTTCGTTGCCGCAATTTTAGGAAACCTTGAATATTCAGCTGTAACTCATTTTAATACCTTCTCAAATACATAAATAAAAAAGGCATGCATTTACGTAAGCCCTGAACATTCATAATTGTTCAAAAGTATAGTATACAAGACACGAACATATGAGGCAGTGATTCATTTACCTCTCTCTTTCATTATACTTTGAAGTAAACGATTTAATGTCTTAATTTGCAGCACAAAGAGAAATTAAACGGCCTGTTAAAAGCTTGACATGACAAAGTGCTCTTTCTATTATAACTTTTAAGACCATAAGCTTACCTACGTGCCTTAATTTTCCTAATTACTTTCGTCGTTTAGCGTGAAATAATTAAAATTTAGACACTCATAGTGTGAGCATTGCACAAAGCTTTAAAATTTAGAATGTTTTTGAATAACTTAATTGAATTATAATGTAACATAAAATTATAAGTTTGAAATTGTTTTGAATTACACTGCGATAAAACTTTGTTTGTATTATAATTTTATTAATTTGTTTTACTTACGAAGGTGTAATTTAAATCAAGTGATCCATCAATGCAGCATTGATTTCTATACATATGCTGTACTAAGTCAGACGTTGCTGTATTGGTACAGAATATGCACCAATAGACAGTGATAAGCACTTCTAATGATACAATAATTGTCGTGACATTAGTCATTCAATATATCGTTATTAACGTCTACACGTTAATCTATATCTATCATATAATAAGTTGTGTCGGTTACACTATTTATAACTCAAGAACGGCTGAACCGATTTGGTTAAAAATTGGTGGAGAGGTAGTTTAGAACTAGGAGACGGACGTAGGATACTTTTTATCACTTTAAATAGTTTTTTTTGGAATATTGATAGCTTATATAGTGGATTAACACATAGGCTACTTTTTATCTGCGGGTGAAACTGCGGGTGCAGCTAGTAATACATAAACTAATGTAGTACATAACTCAATACACAAACGTACAATACACAATAAAAAAACGTACAGCCATCACATACACTATGCGTTTTCACGCTACAATTTGAAAAAGTCTTCACAATGTATATTCAATGTTCCTCTCAAATATTGAACTCTCATCATCCAAGCCTAATTTTCAATATTTTCAAGGTACTTAAGCAAACCCATAACTATTATGAAAATCTATTTCAAACCCCTAAAATAAGCTCTGCCGCTCTTAAAACGTTTCTATGGAAACGTATTATGAATCGGAAACCAAAGTTGGGTATCAAATAAATGCCAGTTTAGCACGTTTATATTTCGCCGCACGCCCACCGAACATTGCCGGTTGAATATCAATTTGTGAACAGTACAATGAGTACTATACGCAAACATGCAGCATCATAACTAGGTGGTAGGACTTTTTTGCAAAGTTCGTCTAGGTATGTACCACCACTTGGCCAGTTATTCTGCTGGCAAGCAGTAGTGTGCAAGCACCGCTGTGTTCCGGTTTTAAGGGCACTGTAGCTAGTGAAATCACTGGGCTAAAATTTAAAATTTTCATTTTAACATTCGCCCCTACGATAAGCGTCTAAAGTGGCGTTTTATGATGGTGTTCATTAGTGGGCGTCTTTCGGCTGTTGATGTGTGTGTAGGAGTTATTGAAGTATCTGTTCTTTTCCTGTTACTAATAAAGATTGTATAATGAATGTAGAGTTATTTTATCTTTTATTTAAGTATTGACTTTGAAATAGTAAAAAATAAAACAAGAGAATAAGATAATACATAGAGATAAAAAATAAGAGAACACTGAGAAGCTATTCCACTGTATGCAGTATTTATTAGTAAGGGGATTGTGTATGAATACTTGGATAGATACTTTCTTATAAACACTTTCATATTACATTTTTGATCTTTCTTATAGTCATCTAGTTATCATTCGTTTCTTGGTAATTATTCCTATATAACTCCATCCAATTTATAATATTTTCGTAATATATACACACCGGCACAATTAGCGGAACACAAAAAAACATCGAGAACATCGTCATTGGGATTTTAACGAATGGCAGCAGGTTCTCTTTACTGATGAGTGCAGAGTTCTTTTAAAACAGATCGATGGGAGACAGCGAAAATGCAGACGCAAAGGAGAACGCCACATACAGTCTAATTTTGAACACACAGTGGCTTATGGTGGCGGCTCGATTATGGTGTGGGGAGGGATATGTTTGGGAGCTCGCACGGAGTTAGTGATAGTCACAGGAGGGACCATGACAGCAGATCGATACATCAGAGACATTTTAGAAGAACATGTTGTACCATTTGCCCCATTTATTGGTGACGACTTTATTCTAATGCAAGATAATGCTCGTGCTCATAGTGCACAATCGGTACAGGCATATCTGAGCCACGTAGGTATACCGGTGATGCAGTGGCCAGCAAATTCCCCCGATATGAATCCGATAGAGCATGTCTGGGACTTGCTAAAAAGAAGGGTTAAATCCAGAATGCCACCCCCCAACAATCTGAATGAACTTGGAAACGCATTACTTGAGGAGTGGGAGCGGTTGCCTCAAGAAATCATCGATAACATAATCTGTAGCATGCCCAGACGAATGGAAACCGTAACCAGAGCAAGAGGGGGAAACACTCGTTATTAATTTTGCTTTAATTTTATTGTTAAATCATTTAATGCTTACTTTTTTTTATTTTTTGTGATGGTTCATAATCATCTAAAAATTTCACTTATTTCAAATCTCTTTATTTTTCAATAAAAAATAACGAAGACTTTTCAAAGTTGTTGTGAAAAGATGTTAATCAATTTGTTATTTTGTGTCTTATTACATTTTCGGAAAATATATGCGTTATTATCTCATAGTCTCACTTTTTTTTCTGTTCCGCTAATTGTGCCGGTGCCGGCGGTAATATAATATTATTTGTGATCGATCAATTGAAGCTATGATACTGTTAATAAAAATACTGTGACGCCACTTGAGCATATGCGGTGTCAATGTATTTCAGCTTTATTTATTTTGACGTTTAAAACTAAATCAAATTCTTATTAAGTGTTTTATTAATGTGTACATATTTATTGGTAAATAATATAAGTGTTTTGCATTATACGTATACGAATTTGAGTACTAAAAACTCCAAATGTTTGAAAAATGTGGATGACAATGAAAAAATATTGGTTTTCTAAGCTGATTTATATATTTGCATGATATCACGTCGATTCACAGTTTGAAAACTTCCTAAAACGTTTCAGTAAATTAAGTGCGTAGAAATAGTTTAGGCACTGCAGTGCTTTTCGGTAAAAATTATCCGAACGTTCTAACTATCAGATTCTTTTGGTTCCGGAAAGTGGTGCGATTCGTAGACCTGTATCACGCAGCTTATAGACCATTCTAGAACCAATATTAAAATCACAATCATCACATTTTTATGTTTTTACTTCTTGTGATTTTCATCATGTTCCTCCAGGAATTGCATTACTAAGTTGTAGGATGTCCGAGTGAAGAACTTAGCTCAAATTACTAGGCTGCCCTAAATTATCTTTGTAGCTGCAGTTGTTAAATTGCACAAAGACTAGAAATTTAATGCTCTGCCGACTTATCCTGCAGACTTGTAAGACTTAAAATCTTATTTTTTCTCGTCTCCATCTAGATACTTTGATACGATTAAAGCAAATCCTTTGAAATAGTTCAGCAAAAAAGATCTTAAGATTTTCTTCTGTTATTAATTTCTTAATATTTTTAGGATTTATGCAAAGCTTATTTTTGTTTGAGTAGGGTATGAGTCTGGGAGATTCATCGAATCTCATCTGTTTCTAAGAATTTTCATATGTAAATGTAATAAAAACATGTTAGGTAGCCATACGATGGTACTTTCTTAATGGGAACAAATTGGTTCGCTAAACAGGATTTTGGATACTTATTGATATTTTTTAAATTTATGAACGTAAAAATTAATATATTAGGTGCCATCATCATAAATATACCTATAATAATTTTTAGACCTATATTATTACATAACGGGACACAAGATAATAGGTGAAAATCATTAAGGTTTTTAGCCAAGAAATAACTGTTATCCTTAATAGACTGAATAAATGATAACTTTAAAATCGTACGAATTCATTAAAAACAACATGGTGCATATTTATATAAACGGGCCCAAATTCTTATCTTCTACTATAATAATAAATCAAATTTTATGCAACGTTCGTCATAAGAGTACATAATAAGTTACAACGTACATAATAATAGTTAATAGTGTCCAATATTCACAACGTGCTAATAAATATCATATTGGCAACACATAAGCATCGGCAATATCTTACTCGTCGGGTGCACGGCTGTGCAAGCAAACCGAATCTTTGCATTCAGCCAAGATATGAAACTTTTTAGGGAACTTTATTGATGCCACCGCTCCCACTTATCCCAGTTCGGTTTTTGGGTCACCAAGTTTAATAACTATCCATGCTATAGGTATTCTAAGCAGCATTTCTATGAGCTGTTTGAAAAGCTATGATATGAAGATTCCGTCTCGTAACGCGCTGAACTAGACGCTGCGTAATCTGAGTTTTTAGTGCGTTTGTATCATGATATGTCAGATCTAATATGTCGTCATGAATGCCAACCGAATACTACGACCGATAGATTGGCACCTTATTTTCAGCAGCTATATGGCTACACTAAGAGATGTATAAAATATAGCAAATTAGTACTAGATTAGTTTATTTAGTAGTAGTATTAGTATTAGTTTAGTTAGTAGTACAGATTATTAAAATAACAAAAAAATATGAGGCTCGTTGGGCCGAGTATATACATTCACAAAATCACGGCATTCTTTAGGTTGCTTTTTGTGTGACGTTCAAGAACGCAACGCAAGTGAGCTAGATTGAATCGGTATACAGCGTACACAAGTCGGAGCGCATAAAAATAAGAAAAACCTTTAGCACTTACCCAGAAGTAATAAACATTGGAGCACTTCGAGCCGGTACAGATGAAAAAATAAATACAACCCTTGTGTAAAAAAACATCAGTACTCAGAGGTGCTCCTATTAATGTTTGTTCTGCTTTACATATAGCCAATGGTATATCCATTATTCAGAGTGGCGTATAGTCTTCAAATCTCGAATTTGATAAAAAAGAAGCAGATTATTTAAGTTTTCCACATCTTGCAACCCCAAAAGTTTCAATTATCACCCTTCCCACTGAGGTTCCTGTAGGATGATTAAGGCGTCAAATATACAAGATGGATACATATTTTATGTCGTCGAAATAAAAAGCAGGACCTCCAAGGGAAGTGTCTCGTACGACATCAGTATTCCGTGCGCCATTCGACGGGAGGAAACAAATTCCCAAAATTGAATTTTACGAAACGAGTTGAATACGACACGGAGTACACAAACTCGGTAAAGAAACGAGATTTTTATCATTTCGACAATGACTTTGTTCTTGTTTTTTGCGTGTTTGGTCTCTTGAAAGTCGACTCTGTTTAAATTTGTTTTGTTACCTGAATCAATGTTCTTTGAAACCTAAGCTTATCATTTAGTACTTTATTTATCTTCTCCGAGTTTTCCAGATGCTTTCAATTTTTTTTTTATACGTACCCAACCACCCTGCGATTAAAAATTACCTCTTCATTTAGATTTAAAGATATGAAGCAATATTTAACAAGCGGATTTTTATTGAATATTGGTTTATTTATTACTACTACAAAAAAGTTTTATCTGGTTCAGTTTATGTTGGTTAATAAGTTAACATATCCTTTTATAGCATAACGAGCTTCTGCCCGCAGCTTCGCCCGCGGCGTGACCCATGGGAAAATAATTCAACCACCCATTTTACCCTCTTAAGGGTGGAATTTTGAAAAATCCTTTCTTAGCCGATGCCTACGTCATAACATCTACCTGCATGCCTCAGCCCGATCCGTCAAGTGGTTTGGGTTGTGCGTTGATAGATTACTATGTCAATCAGTCAATCAGTCAGTCACCTTTGAGTTTTATATATTTAGAAGAAGAAGAAAGAAGAAGATATATTACTTTAGACAGCATTTTTGAATAATAATTATAAACATTTTATCGTTTCCAATGCTAATTCTTAGGTAATGACTACGATGAAGAAAATTTACACAATGAAATGGAAACAAAGCAAAGCCATTGAACTTCTCTGCTCGTAGAATGGCTCTTACATGGAGACCGATATTGTAAGTAACGGTGTGATATAGATTTAAACTGTTTTCGGCTGCACCGAATTGTTTATTCAGTATTAATAATAATAATAATAATTTATTTATTCCAACAGTAAAAAGGTAACATAGCATTAGGGTTTGGATTCCCAATTTATATTATGATTGCTAATAATAATTTACTAGGTGGTAGGACTTTATTGCAAAGTTACCACCACTTTGCCAGTTACTCTGCCGCCAAGCAATAGTGTGCAAGCACTACTATGTTCCGGCTTAAAGTGATGTAGCTAGTGAAATTACTGGGCAATTGAGACTTTGTGAGCTGATCTCACAGTCGAGTAATGTTATTGCCAGACTATGCTGATGTTTCACAATGATGTGCGCTGTGCAATGTCACGCGTAACTATATATTTTGGAGTTCCGAGTGACGCTGTTTTGTTATGGGCAGCCATGTCACTTAACATCAGGTGAACGACTAGCATGTCTCATCATTCACTAACACATATAATAATAACGAGCTTCTGCCCGCAGCTTCACCCGCAGCATGGCCTATGAGAAAATAATTCAACCACCCATTTCACCCTCTTAAGGGTGGAATTTTGATAAATCCTTTCTTAGCAGATGCCTACGTCATAACGTCTACCTGCATGCCAAATTTCAGCCCGATCCATCCAGTGGTTTGGGCTGTGCGTTGATAGATCACTATGTCAGTCAGTCAGACCTTTGAGTTATATAGATTTAGATAGATAAAGATAATAAATGCCTAATATTAGGTCTTTACCTATGAAATTGCCGTTTTGTTTGAAAAAAGTTAAAGTATTTTTTTTTCGAACTTATTTATTTCTTTTATTCAAAGTAATCACCCCTGCAATCAATGCATCTTTGCCAACGCTGGGGCAGTTTATGGATACCCTTCTTGAAAAAATCAGCAGGACGGGAGACAACAAACTATTCAAAGGCGTTTTGTCCTGCCTCTCGGGAATTGAATTTTTTTCCCGCTAAAAAGTTGTCCAAATTTTGGAAACAGTAATAGTCGGGAGGCGCAAGATCTGGTGAGTATGGCGGATGAGGGAGAGCTTCCAAACCCAACTCATGCAGCTTAGAGACGGTCTGTTGTGCAGTATGGGGTCGCGCGTTGTCGTGAAGTAGCAGTGGAGACGACCGATTGACCAAAGCTGGTTGCAGACGTGCGAGTTTCGCCATCATTGTGGTCAGTTCTTCAATGTACACATCTGCAGTAATGCTCTCGCCGTTTTGTAAAAAGCTATGATGAATCACACCAGCACTAGACCACCAAACTGTGACCATCACCTTTCTAGGGGTCATTTTTCGTTTTGCACATTGCTTTGGTACCGAACCAGGATCTAACCAACTTGCTGAGCGCTTTCGATTGTCAAAAAGAATCCATTTTTCGTCGCACGTAACAATTCGGTTCAAAATTCCTTCATTTCTGTGCCTGTTAAGCAGCGCAAGGCAAGTCTCGACGCGTACGTTGCGCTGGCGATCGTTAAGTTCGTGGGGCACCCATATATCAAGCTTTTTTATCTTGCCAATCTGTCGCAAATGGACCGATATTGTTTTGATGCCAACATCAAAAGCTGCTGCCAGCTCAGCTGTAGATTGAGATTCATCAGCTTCCACAATCGCCTTTAATTCATCATTGTTGACCAAAGTTTCCGGACGACCACGAGGTTCATTTTTCAAGTCAAAATTCCCAGAACGGAACCGTGCAAACCAATAACGGGCTGTACGTTCGTTTGTACAGTTCTCTCCGTAAACGTCGTTGATGTTACGTGTCGTTTGTGCCGCGTTGGTGCCACGACGGAACTCATATTCCATAATTACACGAAATTTCAAAGTATCCATTATGAGGAAAAATGATGAAATGTAATGAAAATACAACGCTAATCAATAAACAAAAGACTTATATTGTAAATAGAATGTCATATTTTTAAAACAAAATTAATTTGAATTTAGAATTCATAGCCAATCAAAACTTTTTTTTGTTTGAAAAAGTCTGTACTGCAATACGGCAATTTCATAGGTAAAGACCTATTATTATCTATTCTGTGGTTAAGGTGAAGTACGAACGTGAGTTGCTTTTTAAAGTCGTATAGTTGCCGAAATCCACCTTTGATTGATGTCACCTGCATGGGATACATGAACACGCGCTGAGCACATCATCAGCAACGATGCTACATTAAAAAAGTGCGAAAACTTACAATCTCTGTACCGTGTTGAATGACTAGTGCTCTCTAATGTTAATCGTACGAATTTCGTGCACTTTTATTTGCTTATTTATTATTATGCAAATTAATAGCATCCGACGCGTTTATTTTATTTTATTGGTTATGGAATAGATGAGTTTGTAGTGTTTTGTAGTTTGGAAGAACGTAATTATATATGTAATAAATCATTTTATTAAACGTATGTGTCTCTTGAAGCTATTTTTGAAGGCTCATAATTATGTTATCTTAAGTTACCTGAAAATTAATTAATTTAATGAGTAAGTACTGATATTGTTTGTATAGCTACTTTGTCATTGAAACCCAAACAATTCACCACTTGAATGCAATAGAGCTCGCTGTGACAAGCGAGTTGCTCAGACAGCTATAAATAACAGCAGACGTTGCGACTGACTCCGGCAGTTAGCTTGTCGGCTTCTAATGCTGAGGTCATGGTACATGCAAATAGGAATAGGATACACATAGAAAACCTTAGGATACTATACATTGAAAAAGAACCAACAATTATCTTAATGTTAAGTAGCGAAATACTGTACCCTACAACGTTATTCTACAAAAAGAATCATAAGTTTTTTTTTTTTATGTTAGTGAATGATGTGATGAGCTAGTCGTTTACCTGATGTTAAGTAACACGGCTGCACATAACAGAACAGTGTCACTCGGAACTCCAAACCATAGAGTTTCGAGCGACACTGCACTGCGCATATCATCCTGAGACATCAGCACAGTTTGGTAATAAGATTACTCGACTGTGAGATCAGATCATAAAGTCTCAATTGCCTAGTAATTTCACTAGCTACAGTGCCCTTCAAACCGGAACACAGTAGCGCTTGCACACTACTGCTTGGTGGCAGAATAACTGGCAAAGCGTGGTACCTACCTAAACGAACTTTGCAGAAAAGTCCTACCACCTAGTGGAGAAGTCCTACCACTTAGTATGAAGTAAATAAAAACCTGAACCCTATGTCTTAGATTTATTATAATCTCTGGGCTTCTTATTAAAAAATAAAAAAACGTAACTGATGGTGTCAATTCTATTGAGAATCGTAATTTGATCGTAACAAAATATTCTCGTCTATTTCATAACAATCAAAATAAGAACAAGAAATAAGATTATGATAGGATTAGGATAGGGTTTTTTATAGGATTTAGTAAAACAGCATTAAATACTTTTACAAATTCGTGTTTCATTGATACTATTATGCAGAAATTTAAAAGTAGTTAATTACGTGAAAAAAAGACGTTTCTAGTTGCGATTGTTAGGTTTCTGTTGAGAAATAGAGGCGTCGCCAACGTTGCATTGACAAAATTCAATTCTTTTCTACTACGTGCATTGTTTCTGATGCAGCACCGTTGCATCAGTTCCAAACAAAGTTGTCTAAATTGCTCTACAGTCTATGCTATTAACAAGCTCAGCGCTATTTACAGCGATCCCTGGGATTAATTCAGTCTATTAATTCAAGTATATGAACCTCAGATGGCCTGTACGCCGTCCATTATGCAACAAATCTGAGGATAGCTCCATAATAATGCAACATTGAGCGATAATGTACTGCAAATTCCTTGTCATTAAGCACAAGCCAAGCAGATATGTACTCAAGGTTTGACGTAGGAGTGCTTTGATGCTTCAAACAAAAGTGTTGATTATGAAATATAGTGATTTATTTTGGATGTATTCATGAAGTGTTAGATGATTTTTTTAAATTTTCGTATTTTAGTGTCTTATATTTTGAGGTCATAGGACCCAAAATGTTTCCTGGTTACGCCCAGGTAGACCAGGATAGTAATTAGTTTGGCTGGCGGTGGTACAAATTAATTGCACGTATCGTGGGATTATAAGCAGTTAAGTAAATACAAATGGGCGATGTCCCAGATGGTCTAATTAAAGTCAAGTGTTTGCGGACCAATGGTTAATAGTAATAGTTTGAAATTAGGATAATTGGATAATGCTAGCATTTACCAATGATTCGTAAATCTAAGTGATTTCAGCAAAATTTCAGTACAGCGCATACTTACACTTTTGACTAAGTAGTCATAATTATGCTGTATTTTTTATACCTACCTATATTTCAAGACAAAAAAAAATCATTTACCGAAATAATGTAATACGTGTTAATAGACCATGTTAATTAATCTTCATATATAAACCTCTATTTTTCTTGGTCGTCGCATCACGCGTGAACGAATAGAATTTATGCTAATTCTTTTTTTTATGTTTATTATTGTCAGGAGAAGGTTCTTATGAAATAAAAAATTAGGAAAGTTTAGATTTTTTTTATCACACGGGTAAATTCGCGGGGAGTGAAATAAAAATAAAATTAAAAATAATAAAATACAAGATTTTCTTCTTATTAGAGCAGATTTCTACATCTGCTCTAATAAGAATATTGTAATAAAATAAAAATGGGTACATAACACGATTGTTGTATTTACTTCATAGTAACTCGTAGAAGTACCGTGTCTCATGCATGACACAAACCTAAAATGTTACGTTGAATTATGAAAAACCTTTGTACCCGCTTTCTAACTCGTCGGTAATTTAGCTATTGTCGTTTTCTTTATATATCTATACCTGTACAATTATAGGTGTTATACATTTCCACAGTTTATATCGGATACTCAAACAAATAAGTTACCTGCTGGGAGATATGAGTCCTACTTTACACTGGTAGATCGTTTGCCAAACTACTGGAAGTATTCGCTTCTTCGATTCTTATAGTTTTATAACTCAATAACCTAACGTCTTCAAATGTTAGAAACAGTTTCAGCAAAGTTCTATATTAGATATTTGTGCTTTGCAACTTGTGGTATCGGTTTTATGAGAATTAAATAATTAAACGATACGTTTGCTTGAATATCGCTTATAAAATAAATAAATATATAATAAAATAAATATAAACTTTTCTTTCTCTTGGATAAACTTTAAAAGACGGACTATGCTATGTGCATTTGGACCGAGGGATTACATCATTAAATCCCTGATATATAAAAGGCAGCAAATTTGTCGGAAAATGTGAGTTCGGCATATCCGGCAGCTTTCTGATAGTTCTTTTTGGATAAAAAAAAAGATTAAAAATAGATGAAAAAATTTAGAAAAAAAAATCTCATATAGTACGTAGTCCCCCAGAAATAAAAATAAATAAAATAGTTTATCAAAAGTCATGTAATAATCATGTTTATTCCACTATTATTATGTTATTTAAAATTTTAACCAAAGAAAAGTATGAAAATTAGAAAAAAACGTAAATAGAATAGGTTACAGATAAAAAAAAAATGGGGTGTTTATTGTTGTAGTCAAATGCAAAAATGTAATGTTTACAATTTATGCATTCTACAAGAATATTCCTCGTTGTTTTGCGTGACCCATCGTATCTGCGGCCTTGCATGCACGTAAATTTAGCGATAGTTATTTTATATCATAAATTATGTAAAGGTATATTGATAATGTGTAGTCTGATAATGCAGCTAGAGTACATATTAATGTCACCGAGATAATCGTAATGATTATACTTTAATCAGTCCTGTGTTACTATTGCATTTTGAGATAACAAAATAAAGACTATTTATTATAAAATAATACTATAATAATAATAATTACTAGGTATAAATCTAGACATTCACATAAAAATATTTTAGAGATATTTATATATCTACAAACATAATATAATATATTAATAATATATATAATGATATTATTTATCAAGTATATATATATATATATTTATATACTTGATAAATAATATTTACAAGACAAAAAAATTATTAAAATATTGTCACACTAATATTATAAAAGCGAAAGTTTGTATGTGTGTAGGTGAGTATGTTTGTTACTCCTTCACACTCAAACGGCTGAATGGATTTGGATGAAATTCGGTACTAAGATAGCTTATACACAGGATTATCATATATAGGCTACATGTTATCCCGGAAAAGTGAAATGCTCCCGTGGTATGGACCAAATAATTAAAATACTTTTTATCCGCGGGTGAAACCGCGGGGCGCCACTAGTATGAAATAAATATTTTCAAATACCCCGTCAACTTCACGTGAAATGTCAAGAGTGAAAACGAGACAGAGCATATTGATAATTTTTTTTTTTTTTTAATTAACTAATATTGATAATCTACATTCTATCGAATAGATTTGGAAACAGCTAGTTATCTTCAAATATGAATAAAAACCAGACACAATAGGGATCCAGGAGTGGCCGTCGACAGGAATTCTTTACCAGAAAGTTTCCCTTTAAAAAGTTTGGAAACTACACACCTCTGTGGACGTCAATGGACTTCTCCATTCCTGAGAAATCCATGGAGTTGTTTTCAGTTGTCTTACTTCAGCAGTGGTTTATTCACACGGACGTTTTGCAACTCTATAAACACGATTAACAAAGGTATATGTATGTATATGCCCCGTGGCGGTAGGGAAGTGCGAGAGCAATTCCACCCTCAAAAAAAGGTATGCAATGAGAAAATCAATATTATGTGGTAGCGTAAAGCACAAAAGCGTAAGGGCGGTAGTGTATTTTACCTGTTTTATTTTCAGTCTCTGTGGTTTGGTGGTTGAGCAGGTCGGCTTGGCGTCGGCTTGGGTTCGATTCCCATGGAAATACATTTGAGCATAGGAAAAAAAGCGCAAATACTTGTTCATAGTCTGGATGTTGTGGGGCCATGTTCCTCGTAGTTCCTGGGTCCCTAAGTTAGGATCTAGGATCTATGTATGTGATCGTTGGGCGTTATTATTATTATTATTACACAAAACGGCCAAATAAATTTACAGAAAAATAAACAACCATTAACGAACACTGATTTTTATGTAGCAAAACGCCCGTGTATACGATCCTTGGAAGGGGCAGCGAGGGTGGAAGGGGGAAGTTATTACCGCCTCTTTTGTTCACCGTACCGTAAAAGCGCAAGTTTTACGGCATACTACTGCAAACAACAGATAGTTGCTATTAAAATGTGAAAGAGCTTATTAGGTGTAATAGCATCATTTAGTTGAAAATAAAGGCAATTTCCAATTAAATGAATAAATAAAATGTATTATGAGTGTTATGACAGCATGGTTATATGTATAATAAATATGTATCTATAGATGTATATGTTGATGTATTTTATAGTACTATCGGTCTATCGCCTGCTAAGCACAATCGAATTTCGTTTTTAACCGACTTAAAAAAGGAGGAGGTACTCAGTTCGACTATTTTTTTGTGTTACCTTTCAGCTGAGTGAAGCGATTTTGATGATTTTTTTTTATTTGAAAGCTATGCTTCCCGTCTGCTCCCGAATTTGGTGACAATGGTATCCATAATAAAACATATAAGTCTAAAGTCGGATTTTTACGCTCTGCGTTTATTACTTATAATGTAAGTAAAAGTAAAAAATAAAAGTAAAGTAAAATGTAAGTAAACCACACATATACACATACAGTAGGTTGATTTTTTTTTTTAATAAACAAAAAAGTAAGGTCAGCAAAATCAAGCAGCCACTTTTGAAAGTAATATGCTGAGTGTTCATTGATGCTATAATCTAATTTGATTAATAATAAATCGAGAAAAAAAAAGCAAATGACAATAGGGTAGCACAAATTGTGTTTACTGGTCTACTCGTACATAATTATTATATTTCTCCACATCATTCTCGATATAAGTATAAATACAACATGTAGTTTCCCTACTGCAAAGTAACAACGTTGTAATTATACTTATATCTTCGATTGATGTGACTAATATAATATCTATCGAACTTCACTTGTAAGTTCGTTTGATTGTATATTATTTTTATATTCACCTAATTGTTTTTATATATAATTGTTTTATTACATGTAATTTATATGTAGCTGCCAAGTGCAAATCTACAGCAGTTATGTAGCAACTTAAGTGTCAACAATGCGCTACATGCAGTCGCTGTTGGCAATGAATCGTTGACTGGTGTCCATTGATCTACAATTATTGGTACAAGCCTGAATAGTTAGCTGAAGTACGTTCTATAATAGTAACAAGTTGATACTCGTTTTTTTGCCTTTTTGTTGCCAGTGCCTGTGTTTTTTGACACATTGTTGATTTATTCTAAAAGTAATTAGATTAAAATAAATATATTTCATTAATTGATGAAAGTTGATAAGGATATTAAAATATTTATGTTGTTTCAAATTGTGGCAAGTATACCTAAATAAAAATCCTCCAAAAAGCTTACACATACTCCAACGGCATGGATTCTAGCCCACCCAACCAATATTTAATAATAATTATGTTGGTATAAAGCACCAACCGCCATACTCATGCTATAACGCGGCTATCGTCAGTCTTCCCGATACCTAATGTAATGAAATACCTACGAGATAGTTAAGATTGTTACTTTTAAATATGATAATTGCTTTCCAAAAGCGTTCCAAGTGTTGCTCTTCTTTTTTAAGTTATTAATATTTAGTTATCCTTGTAGTTTTAATCACTTATCGGTTCTAGCTAACAAAGAAATAAGTTAAGTTCTAGGGATCGGGTGCATACAATTTCATATATTGTATATAAAATAATGCAAAAATCTTGACAATCAGAGCGCAACTATTAAAAACTTGGAGTTCTAATAAAAAGCGGGATATTAGTTATTTAGTTTATTCAATTGTCTCTAAATGAATTTTGATACACAATGATCTATTTTTGCATCCATTGTAGAACAACCTCACGGCAATTAACTACAGTGTACACTAGCACTAATCACTGGACTGCGCTGCAACCGACAGCACTGGACTAGAAGGAACTGCAAGATAGTTAAACTCAGCAACATGGCGTATTGCGTAATATTAAATTATTATGTATATTTAATGATGTTATATATGATTTTATTACCTACGCCCCGCGGTTTCACCCGCGGCGTAAAATATCAACCAATAGAAACACAGATTTGTATGGATTTGACAGTTTCAATACGCAGCTTATGTTCGTAGTTACTATTTCAAATTGAGAATAAACTTTTCCTGTTGCATTGCAATCAAAGTTTGGATCACCCTCAGGCCTATTATTTCAAAATTATGAACTAAATTACCTAATGTTTATAAGGTTTATATTTGGTAAAATTATATTGTAAATACAGTTTCAAGTAGATTGGATGTTTACAACCTGTCAAAAGTAGGGACCCCGCGCACAAGGCAGCCTGGCTGCGCAGCCAGGCTGCGGCAGCCAGAATATTTGCGTAGCCAGTTATAGCAGCTAATCAACGACTAGTCTACATCCTTCCATCGAGCGATATGGACGTGGAAGAACTTATAATTATTGCTTATCTATGTCGTAAAAAACGCAAAACAAAGGAAAGACATTGGATTCATCCTCTTTTTCTAGAAATACACTCAAAAGGCTTTTTACAAACCTATTTCAAAGATGTTCGCGCATTCCCAGACGGCTTTCAATTTCCCGAATAAATTTATCTGTATCGAAAGTCACCTTTTGAAAAAGTTCGGAACGCAAAATAGGTCTTGCTGCTACAACTAGTGCGCGGAGACTGACCGCAGCCACATACATTCGCCTACACACGTTCTGGCTGCGCGCAGCCAGCCGGCTGCCGTGCAAACAGACGCGTTGTATTGACTGCCGCAGCCAGGAATTCGTGGTTGCCTAGTGCGCGGGCTCCTACACACCGTCATATGTTTTACTGGCTGCCGTAGCCTGGCAGCGCAGCCAGGTTGCCTAGTGCGCGGGCTCCTACACACCGTCATATGTTTTACTGGCTGCCGTAGCCTGGCAGCGCAGCCAGGCTGCCTAGTGCGCGGGGTTCCATATTGTGTTAATGTTTTGTTTTTGATAAGATCAATGCTGTGCGCTTTTTGTTTACACAACAAAAGTAATTAAGATTCTTCTTCTTCATGCACAAACAGTTAACAATTAAATAGACATTGTTACTTGGTTATATTTAGGCACTATACATTTGCATTATTACTTGCTTTGAAAGAGACTCGTGCCTCATGTGGGCACAAGCAGGGTGCCTCATGTCCAGCAGTGATATGATAAATGTAGTTACGAGTCTTCACCTTTGATTTTAACCGTTTCAGAACTAGCCATGCTGTTTAAAATACACTCACAGAATAAATTATTATAGAATAAAATTTACACTAATTTGTATAATGGCATCGATGGATATATAGAAATAAGTATATTGCAAAAGTACTAAAACATTTACATAAAAAATATTGACTTTGAATTTGAAGGAAAACTCAATTTTAAACAAAGAGGAAGAATTTTCTTAAGATGGTGTACTAAGGCTATATTTTAACACCGTCCATAGCAATATTAAAACGTAGAACCAAATTATCTTCAGCAAAATTACGTCTGTCAGCACGATATGCTTACGATACGATCGTTTATGTACAACAACAACTTAAAAAACTTTTGCATTTTCCTTTCCCCAACTATTTTTCTTTGTACGAAAATGCAAAAGAGACAAAAACTTATAGCTCAAGCTTTTTTCCAACCTTCCATTCTTCTACTTCAAAATAAACACTGATAACTTCTCACAAACTGTTTATTTTTATCTCAGAGTTTTCTTTTTCCATTTAGAGAAATGCAAATGGCTGTGAAATTGAAGTAAAGGGAGAAACGAAACGCATTGATAACGCATTCGCTGCCGTCTGTGAAGTTTAGCTTTGAAAAAGTTTGACAAAGAACAACGCACCAATGGGAAACAAAATGGCGCTCAACGAGTGCCAATCTTTCATGATCATAGCGTAAGTAATATTACCAGTTATGAATGTTGACGTTCTTCGAATTATTAGGTAATGTATGTAGATCATTTTGGCCTTCATTACTGAGTTGGCAACATGTAATAGGCAATGACTTTAGTATTGCAAGCATAGACTTGGATGTGCACAACAAATTGAATTTGACAGTTCTAAAAAGAGACAATTTAGGCGATCACGTAACTTGATTGCAACCCATAAAAACATAAATTTGTATGGATTTGACAGTTGCAATACGCAGTTTATGTGCATAGTTACAATGAAATTTTTAAATTAGGAATTCATGTTCCATTGCAATCAAAGTTCCGTGATCACCCCACATAAAATACATGTATTTTTTATAATTGTGTGTGTGAACTAACTACTTACTATTGTTGTAATTGAAATCTTTAATATTTTCGACAAATTAACCATAGTTTTTACTAAATATTGAACTTACTTACAGGCGCCATAGTTTTGAAATAAAATCGGGTATACTATTTTTTTTTTAAATTTATTGAATGGGCTTTGTCGCTGAGCGACCACATCGCCCAATTGGAAAGGTATACTATTTACTGAGATCTTTCAAACTTCTGAATAAGAGAAAAAGAGATCTTGCTGAATAATAAAAAATCTGAAGCAAGCTTGCAAAATGTTGTGAAATATCTGAAGGAGTATTCCCAATCTACAATATAAATAGATTTTCAGCCAGATAACATACCAATATTAACGAAATATGATTAATCATAATGCTATAAAATGTGTGATAAATTTACTATGAAACGTGTATTAATTTGAGTAAGTATGTTATGTTACGTTACATTCACTCACTAAATAAAGCAAATAAGCGGCAAAAATAGTATTTTGTACTTTGACATTGGGATTATGGTAGATGATCACAAAATGATGAAGTTAGTGGAAAAGACTGTGCCGATATATGTTTTTACTTGCCAAAATAAATGTCTTATTTGACAGTATATCACCATTTCTTTTCTTCTTGCGCAGCGTGTAATTGTTTATGACTTCTCACTTTCAAGGTTCGTGAGACTTTTGAGAGTAGTGAAAATATTTTACATTTTATACACTTTCACACATCAAATTTTTATTGCATGTAATGTATCATTTTTTTTTTCAGAATCAGAATTTACTTTATTGTATAAAACTGTGTACATGCAAAGGTCTTAAGCTATAAAAATGGTCAGACAGTATTATCCATTCCGGACGTACAATAATATAGTTGGGTATACAGCACTTACAGTAACTGTATGGGTATAAAACCAAGTATTTATTAACATTACAATATTAAAATGCTATAAGGACTAAAAAATATCTAAGTATAAAATGAATGTTCTTCAAAAATTTTATTTTTTTATTTTTTTATTTCACTCACTATCAAAGAATTCATTTAAATTATAGTGAACCTTACCGATTAACCATTCTTTGAGTTCATGTTTAAATCGGTTACCATTTAGAGATTTTAACTGTGGAGATAGGTGGTTATAAATTCTAACGGCACAGACGAAAGAACTTTTGTAAAACATGGTGTTATTAGATTGAGGAATACATATGTTAAATTTATGTTTATTGCGAAGATTACCCGTACGACTAGACTGTATAGTAAAGAAAAAATCGGTATTATTTTTGACAAAGGTACAAATTTCTAAAATATATATGCCTGTAAGAGTGAGGAATCGATTTTCTTTAAATATATTACGGAGAGAATCTGTGTTTTCTAAATTAAAAATATTTCGCAAACAACGCTTTTGCATTATGAATGTTGAATGTACGTTAACAGAATTTCCCCAAAAAATTATGCCATAACTTAATTGAGGATAAACATACCCGTAATAAGCGTTTATAGCAATATTTTTCGATGACACACGGCTCAGAATCGACAGGGCATAACAGTATTTGGCTATTTTATTATTGATTTTGCTGATATGGGCTTTCCAATTTAAATGTGAATCGAGAGTCACACCTAAAAAATTCATTTCATTTATTTTATTAACCAGGTTATTTTTATTTTTGATATTCAGCTGTAATGATGACATTTTATAATTTTTGATTTGCATCAATTTAGTTTTTTCTATGTTTACTTTAAGATTAATTTGTTGTAGCCAATTCGTAACGGTTTCCAGTGTTCTATTTATTTCTAATTCAAGGCTGCGCTCATTGTTTTCTTGCGGAATAAATATAGTAACATCATCTGCAAACATTACACAGAGGTGTTTCGTGCTCTGTGGTAAGTCATTTATGTAAACGAGGAACAGGAGAGGTCCAAGAATACTTCCTTGAGGGATTCCCAAACTTATATTTTGAAACTCGGATTTCACTTGTTCTACAATTTTTGAGCTTCTATTGTAAACTTCAAGCTGCGTTGATTGACTCCTATTGCTAAGATATGACTCTAACAAAGTCAGAGCTGTTCCACGTATTCCAGTGGCTTCTAATTTATTTAATAAAATTTTGTGGACTACGCAGTCGAATGCTTTCGATATAGTCCTACAGTTTTGGTTTGCAAATTTCATTTTTGATATGTCGTTATCATTCTTACTTATTTTGTTAAGTTCTATAAAATACTTATTCATGATTGATGCTATGGATGATGGTTCCATTATATTTTCATCATTAAAATTTATAGATTCTACTGTAGTTTTAATTTTATTGTATTGTGATGTATGTTGTTTTATGATTCCCCATGTAGCTTTACTTTTATTGGCGCTTCTGTTTATATACCTAATATTAGAAATCTTTCGCGCTGTACATATCACTTTTTTAAAGGTTTTACAATATTGTTTATATTCGCCATATTTTTCGCTATTTGTATGTTTCTCTTTTTGAGTTTGTTGATAAATTTTGCGTTTGTTTTTGCTAGCTATTTTAATGCCTGTAGTTTTCCAGTTTGGTCTTTTTTTGAAAGTTATTTTAAGTTTTTCGAGAGGAATGCATAATGTAAATATTAAATTGTATATATCAATAAACTCTGTGTATGCTTTGTTTGGGTCGTCATGAGTAAAGACTACAGAGAAATTTATTTGAGATAAATATTTTAAGAATATGTTTAAATATAAGTTTATATTTCTGTGTTCAATAAACCAATATTTTTCTCTGAAGCTTAAATTTGATGGAACAGAAATTATCTGTGAAGTATGGTCAGATATACCTGTATTTAATATTTCAGTTTTGTAATGTTTGATGTTAGTTAAAATATTATCAATGCATGTTTGAGTATGTGCTGTGATTCTAGTGGCATCAGTTATCGTTGGATGTAGGTTGAATAATTGTATCGTGTTAATAAATAGTTCAGACTTTTTATTTTTTTCCAGTAAATTTATGTTAAAATCCCCTAGTACTATTAGTTTTCTTTTATTTACTCTTGTTCTTAGTGTAAGTTTTTGTAGTACATTTTCTAGACATTTCATAAACAAATCTAAGTTACTTCCGGGAGTTCTATATATACATATAACCACGTAATTTAAGTCAGGTACAATTACCCCGCAGCACTCGAAATGTTTTTCTATACTTATTTCTGATACCCATTGTAGTTTCTTATAAGTGATTCCGTTTTTAACAAAAATAGACACACCACCACGACGTGCTTTTTTCCTACTAAAATGTGCACCTTGAGTGTAACCTTCAAGTTGTAGCACTTCACTTTCATTATTTCTTAAGAATGTTTCACTGAAACAACATATATCAATACTACGTTCATCAGTCAATAGTTCTATTTGGCCTATCTTAGATCTGATGCCTTGAGTATTCATGTGGAGGATGTTGAAATGGTTTGTTTCTTCAGCCAAGAAAAAGCCGAGGTAGATTTTGATAACCGTTTTTCTGATCAGGTGCATTAATTTTTTGGAAATAAAATGGAATTGTTCCTGGCTTGTGTGTGACATTTGTGTTTGTAGTTCCGTTTGTATTTTGTTCGCAGCTTATAGTTAAATCTGTTTTTGGAATCGATAAACTTTTATTGTTTTTATTTTTCTTCATTAAATTGAACAAATAGGGTATAGTTCCTTGTTTGGTTATTGATTTAGTTTGTTTGTTTTGTTTATTTTGTTTATTCATCCGGGTTATATTTTTTCCTAAGTAGCAAGATTTGTAGTCTTCTGTATTTATAATGTTGTTTATGATTTTGAATTGATATTTAGCAGATTGAGGATGATGCGGCTGTATCATTGTTTTGGTGTGATTATTTGGAACGACAGCAAACTGACAATTTATTGAGTTAATTGCAATGTTATGTAATTTATGGTTAAGTTTATCCTCATTTAAGTGGCGATTGCATACTATGCTAGTGATAATAATACGTGGCATGGTAATATTTTTCAAAAAAGCGGATATCTCCATTAAGAATTTTGTCGGGTTTGAGTCATGCGATCCAACTGATAGTATTAGCCAGTCATTTTCTTGAAAGTGTTCATTATTAATCTTGCAGTTACGCAGAATATGTTCCGTGGGAGCATCAGGATAACAGCAGTTTATAACTCTATAATCTCTTGCATTTTTGGAGTTGCTCCTAAGAGTAATGAGCATCGACGCTAGGTTTCGACAGCTTTGATCTCCAATAATAACAATTTTCGGTTCCATTTCAGTCGAATTTAATATAATATCCGGATTATCAGCGGGTTCTTGAATTTTTTTAACAAGACTTTTAGTTTTCTGGCTAGACATCTGTTCTTGAATTTTAATTCTTGTTCCATGTGGGTTAACAGGAAAGGATGCATGAAGGTTATGTTCTATTTTATTATTTTTCATAGTTATATTTTGAATCTTATTGGTGCAATTCGGATTCTTTGTTTTTTTGGTTTCTCCAATTTCTAGTGTCTCAGTGGAAGCTTGTGAAGGTAATATATTATGTATAGTTTCGCTATTTAAGGAAGAATTCAGGTCTTTCAAGGTTTCCTTATGAATTGCTATGTTTTTCAGTTTTTCTATTTGTAACTTTAAATCCATGTTTTCCATTTGTAATATATTGATTTCTTCTTTGGCTTTGATTAACTGGTTTGTCATTTCTTGAAGATCTGTTTTGTATTGTTTGACATCGTGTGCAGATAAATCCAGACTTTCGCCGGAATTTTGTAGACATGTAGCCTCTTCAAAACTATCCTCAGCTGTGTGACTCAACAAAGATAAATTGTCTAGAGAAAAACGACGTAACGTTTTTTGTTTTCTAAAAGTAACATTTTCCGTTTTATCTGTTTCTAGCATGATATTGTAATTACGCACAGGAGTGTTTGCATTATTTCCTTTTGGCAGCTTTGAAAAACATGGCGTACACTTCCAAGTTTTCTTTTTATTTTCTTCCATAATTTGGAAACGCGTAAATGATACATTTGCACAAAAGAGATCGTACGAGCAGTTACAAATCGAGCACGTCATATATTGACTATTAGTAATTTTCTGTGGACATCCATTACAATTTATAGGCACATTATTCTTTATTATAGAGGCCATTATTACGTAGAAACAAAGCTCACTCAGAACTTAAGCGCTTAACATGCAATTAAAGATAGCGAACGCTGAACGGCCCAATTGTACATGCAGCGCTTGCGGCGCTTATAATCAAGCAGTAACCGCGTCGTTTGCGCGCCTTTTCCGAAATTGAATTTTTTGAATTAGCAACTGCCGCTGTACGCGAAACTGTTTTTGACTTTTTCTACTTATAACAAGTATTAACTCACAACGTTATGACTTCAGTTTGATTCCTGTAGTTTGTTTATGACAATACACATAAACTTCACATCAATAGTTCACTTTTAACACTTGTAATGATTTTTTTACGGGGAGAAAGTGATGACATGACAGTCGACAACGACGCCACCACATTCTGCTATAGAATAAATAAAAAGTCGTTAAATTACACAGAAACAATTATCCATGCTAAAAACATAAAATTATATCTTCAAAATATGGAGGGCAATGACATCTGTAACACAGTTTTATTACTAGCTCAGATGCCATTAGTCCTAACTGCAATTTTGTAAAAGTCCAAGTTGTTTATTATATTTTAATTTTTAAGTAATTTGTACCAGTATGTAACAAAAATTGTAACTGTGGCAAAAAGAAAAACAAAATCTGTTTTATGTTTTATGTCACTAAATTATTATTATTATTTAAGGTCTATAGTTGCAGGTGCTTATAGACCATGCATGGTGGTTATTACCGCTTACCATCCATCCATTGCCATCCATCTGTTTATTTATCACTTATATTTCCTATATTATTTTAAATATGGTCAGGGGTGTTGTTATAATTGGCAGGTAGAGTTCTTTCTTCTTCTTCTTTTTTCTTTTTTCTTTTTTTTTTTTTCTCACACAACGCCATCTAGCCCCAAACTAAGCAAAGCTTGTACTATGGGAACCAGATAACTGATACAATACTTAGATACTTTTTGATTGTAAATGCATACATAGAATACAATATAACACCCAGACACAGAACAAACATCGATGTTCATCACACAAATGTTTGTCCTGGGTGGGAATCGAACCCACGACCCGCAGTTCAGAAGGCAGGGTCACTACCAACTGAGCTATCGAGCCAGTCAAAGAGTTGGTAGTCAGTAGTTACTAGTTAGGTAGGCTTTTGGTTTCATTGGGTTTTATCAGGTCCATACATCACTTGGATGTCTTACCCAAGTAATACGATGGAAAATAACTTCCATTAGATACCTATATCATAGAAGAACTGATTAGCAAGAATAGATTTGTAACGATTTTCCGGAAACCTGGGACCGGAGTTGTTAATACGCCCCACGTGCAGTCTCAAGAGATACAAACTGGATTTATACGGTAGTGTCGACGTGCTTGTTTGTGCACTAATTACTAAGGATAAGATGTGGATTTAATTGAATAAAGTAAATATTTCCGTACGGTGCATCGTGTTCAGACAATATACTCTAAAAGCAGTTCTCTATTAGACCTGAAATCTTTATTTTAACCAGAAACTCTCTCTATTATATACTATTCGCGTAGTATGATTGTTAACATTCTAGACATCATTTATAAAAGGTCCATATCCATTTCTTGAATGCGTTGAGCACCCGTCCACATAAAGCACATAAAAGACAGAACACGAGTGTCTCGGAATGTTGCTAAATCTCCCAAGTCTTGGATAGGAAATGTTCTCTTTATCTTACACCATCCGGTCCCGAGGCCCACCTTCCGCTCGGTTCCGCTCCGCCGCACTGCACACCGGAAACTGGCAGGGATTTATTTAGAATAAAACATGCTACATTTTTATACTAGGTATTATAAGCGTGATGTATCATTTTTTGGAAACAGTCACAGTTACAGCACTTGAGTTTTTCACTGTGTCTGAATGGTGTCAAGTTCTTTATTTGATGAAAGGTTTGTTAACACAGGAACGTCATCCGCAGAAAATATCTGAATGCAATGAAAATGTTTTCATAACAACACATACGTACTATCACATTATTTCGATGTGGTTTCAAAACAATTACGTAGGTAACTGAATAAAATAAAACCAAAACGGCTCTATTCGGTTTTGAAAAAATGCACGTTAGTCTATTTTAATAGTATAGTTAAAGTTAAAGTTTTGATTGTTATTATTTTTATAGTAATAATAACAATCAAAACTTTGGGATTGATGCGAACAATTGAGTATCGAAAAATTCTATCACATCGAGAATCGGTGAGTGCATTGTTTTGTCCGTAGCGCAGATGGGACGGGGATTATCATCAATCACCAGCTGCGAATTGCGCATGGCCTTTAGGAATGCGCCTCGTGCCATCGTGGACCATTTGCGAGCCGCCGGCCGGCCACCGGTCAGGATTAACCAGCATTAGTTGAATCGAATTCCGTGCTAAGCGCTCTGCGGAGCTATGTGTTACGCTATACTACACGCACCCACTAACTGCACTCAAATTGCCTATCTCAGTAAATTATCGATTTACCAAGGTAATAAACCAAATTCAACTGGATTTTAATTAAACTTCAGCCGTTTTCATTTCCTCTGCGATCGGTCGAATTCGTGGTTTATATCTACTTGCTTGTCAGTTAATAGGATAAACGAGTTATTTATCTATTCTCATGAAGCTATTTAAAGAAAGTATTTAGTCAAAATAGCAGAATAATGTAATACAAAGATATATTATATTTAATGGTTTTCCACAGACATGACACACTTGACAGACATAAACAGTCTTATTACAAAACGTGGACTAAGTAGAGGTCTAAGCCTGGACCAACTAGTCCTAGTTTGTTACGGTACTAAGTAGTTAGACCTTGACTTTATTACAAAACGGCGACTAATCGAAGATCAGCTGATACCAGAGATAGTCCATGGCTTAAATATTGACCATAGACTAAATACGAAAAAAGTTTGTTCTTTGGACCACATTTATTCACACGATCCTTTTTTCACGTTTCATATATTTAGATTTTTTGTTTTCGTCTATAATATACGTGCATTGGCCTTGGAAAGCTTATTGTTTGCATATTTTTTAAGGAATAAATAATCAGATTCATAAAAGTCAGCTTTGCTACAATGATTTTCAACTAATAAAACTGTTAAGTTTTAATAGTTACCAACGAGGCTTGCGAGAATCAGAACGTAAATATGGCATTGTTTAACGCGCGAAAATTGATATTCATGTTTTTTGTTGTTATAACTAACTGTAACTATAATAAATATCGTAAAAATGGAGCAACAAAATATATAAACTGAACCGAGTAGATATATTTTATCAAAGACCAAGACAACCTCAAAATCGTGTAACAAAGAAGGTTGATAATTCAACATTGGCGTTTAGCGCGTAAATAGTTTTTAATCTAAAAAGTTTGATTTTTCCACCACCGTGGCGCTAGTTTCTTTCGTTTAGCGAGTTAGTACCATGGTTAAACTAGGGTCATCGGAGGACTAACTTTAGACCGTGGACGATCCCCTTATCAGCGATAAACTCGTTTTTGTAATAAGGTTTTTAAATAGTCTAGGTTTAGACCTAGTACTAACTTTAGTCCACGCTTGGTCTGCGTTTTGTAATAAGACGGAAAGAGACAGAGCTAAGTACAGTACAAACTAAAGAGTTCTTACTCTAACAGAAACAAATCCAATTTACTTCGCAGATGAAACATAATTAGATTTAGTTGTCCCTCCAAATTTTAATATTCAAAATAGCTCCAAGCCAAAATTTTTTCAAACGGAGCAATTTGTTACGGAAAGTTTGATTTTACTCGCATTAGTATTAACAAAAGGGCTCTGGACGCGGTCACAGTTGATTTGAGGGTTCTTTAATTACAGTTCGTTATGCAAGTAGCTCGCTTGGATCCGTAGTTCTGAAACTATTCGTGGCACTAAATCCAGTTGCCAGTACTATGCTATCTAAGAGCGCAACATGCATACCCATGTAAATTTGGAGCGAAGCGGGCCCTCGTTAATTTGAGCCTTGTCACGGGGCACATCCCTTTCTTAGTAAGTCGGTACCCGCTGCGTCGCGCTGGCTTTCACCAGCTAACGGCTCCTTGGCTGCTTGAAATTGCCTCGGTATATCTTCGTACTATCGACCTAGCACACATTCAGAATAAAATGTTTTACTTTCCTTAGCAATGCAGCTTTGTTCACTCTATCAGCTACATTTCAACTTTGTAATATTCTTGTTTTGAAGCTCAAGCTATTGCAATCCATTTATTATACGACTAATTTTTAATGCTACCTTGATGCCGTATGTAAATAGCACATTTCTTTATTTCTTTGGAACAAATCAATTTATTAGCTAATTGTATAACAATTTAGTAGAGATTTTCATCAATATACAATATCGATATCGTTATTGACGGGTTTAACATCTAAAATTGATAATAATCGTGTCCATGACGTCGATGGGACATTAAATTATCTATTGCATTTTTTTAGAAATCGTAAGTGATAATAATCTAATTAATAAATTAAATAAATAATTAAAAAATCTAAAATAATAATAATATAAAAGTTTATAATAGCCTTTTTATAAGCCAGTACTAACCAGTACCTAATTAAATAGTAGGTATAAGTATTTTAATTTAGCTTAGTGAATTGTTGCGTGTAGTAAGATAAATATTTAATACTATTTGATTTCCTATACTCCAACTCCCGCCAACAGCCTCCGTGGTGTGGTGGTTGAGCAAGTCAGCTCATAACCTGGCGGCGGCGGGTTCGATTCCCGCGGTAGGACAAGTGTTTGTGCACATAATACAAACGCAAATTCTTGTTCTGAGTCTGGGTATTGTGGGACCATGATCCTCGTAGTTGCTGTTTCTAGAAACAGGGAATCCTAGTTAGGGTCCAGGATCGTATGTATTAGTTGTTTAAAAAAATAAGAAACTATATATCTGTATGTTTACGGACAGAATCGAAAAAACCACTGAGGTTGAACAAGAAAAAAAATCAGCAGAGCGTCAGTTTTAAAGTTTATATAAGTATCCAGTAAACTTAACATTATTAAACCAATCACGCATCATGCGCTTAGCGCATGCCGCAATATTTACAGATCCTTATATCTAGATTAAGAGAGCTAATCTCTACTTCACTTTATCGAAGGGTACATTCTCTTAGATTAAGTAAAGTCGATGATATAGATATAGGTTTTTGTACTTTTTTCTAGGTTAGTATTGACGCAGTAGTAGCCAAAGATAACACTTGCACTTGCAAGTGGACTTTGCATAGAATAAAACCTCATAATACCGCTACTAAATTTGCAGCTGCAAATCGAAATAATCGCAACAATGCTATGTTCATTAATAATGCCCATCTGCGCTAAAGTTTAACAGCTGCTAAGTTAGCACTTATCCCTCTATGACGTACCTACTGCGACGCATTTGGGAGAAATACGTCCTAGAGAGATACAATTGCGAACTTCAGAGCTGTCTAACCTTGGTGCAGATGAGCATAAGTCGTATATTTTTATATTTATACCTGTCCATAAAGTTACGCACTTGACCGACATTTTGTACAAGACCAATGTGGTTTTTTCGGTCAGTTAAAACCGGTTAAAAATCAAGATTCATCTTTCCCCATTGTTGGCTTGCTGATTTTAAAACCAGTTTTGGACATGTCATGCAAATTTGAAGAACAGTACGACCAACGGATAATTTAAAAGCATTTTGTAAGATAAATAACGGCTAAACTCACGTCAATTAAAAAGCCACCGCGGCTTGCGTTAGTAACTGGCCCCCAGAAGAAGGACATCGAATATGTCCGAAACCCGTGACATATACGATGTCCTTCTGGTCGGAGAAGTCCTGGTCAGAGTAATTTCGACTTTTTAATTTACGTGAGTTTAGCCGTTTTTTTTTACAAAATGTGTCATACTCACGGCAGTTTTCATAAGCAAACAAAACTATCATAATTTAATAATGTATAGATATACGAAAACTATGCATATCTTTATTTTGCTCCACATTTAGACAACAGTTATTTCACTAAAATACAATACAAAACGCTTTTCTAATCAACTTATATTTTATGACTCTTTTTTTGAAGGGGGGGGGGGGCCTCGCACTTCCCTGCCACCACGGGGGTGGTGGGTATATGTGACTCGAACCCACTAAAACCCCCCCATTAGCCCTCGTCCGCCGTACCGGGGCGAGAAGTGGTCGCGACTGCAGTCCAGCCAACTCGCCCCCGTTATGACTGTAACCCAATCCAACAACAACAAAAAAACTAAATATGATGTATATCGACGGCACATTAAATGAATTTTTATCAGCGCCAAATATGTTAATAGAATATTTTATAGGTATTTCATTGATAATTTTGAAGCTGCAAATAATGTTAACTTACATAATACTTTTATCTAATCTAACGACCATTCAACAACAAGATTAATAAAAATTGGCTCGTATTTTTTAATGGCATAAGTCCTTTTTCTTCAATAAATGACATTGATTAAAACAACATATTTATTATTATTATTATTAATAACAATAGAATAGAACTCAATTGAAGGGGTGAGAATAAAACTGCCATAGTGAAAGTTTCGAGAAAATTGACTTTAAACTTCAACGGCTTCATTTTAATGTAGAATGCTTATAAGGTAAAAGAAAAGGTTTATGTAAGTTTCAGATGCTTGAAAATGTATTAATTCTATTAATAAAATTATTTCTATTAATAAAAAATTAAAAAAATACAAAATATAGTACTAATTCGTACAATTACTGTAAATAATAAAGCAATATAATAAATATAATAATGTTTTTATGCTAAGCGAACTGTATTCCTATGTCAGATAAACCGTTTTAAGACTGAAAATCTTGAAGAATCTTGAGATTTAAGCCTCGTTTCGGTATTTTGAGAATGTATTATTGTAGATAATTTTCCGCTGAATCCAACGATAACCATAAGTCATTTTGTAAAAAAAAATCAGTTAAACCCTCATTAAGAAATAAACATTTGTCAAACATTTATTTTGTAAATATACTCCAATAGTGTAGCAACTCTATAAGTGAGGCTTCACTTGGCAATAGACAACATTAATGAGTGAAAGAAAGGACATAAGAGGGTCGTCAAAAATAATCCGAAAAAATTTATGAATTTTGAATTTTTTCCATAACCCGTGTATTTGTGAATTTTAATGTAGGGTGGATTACCATCTGTTAAGTATTCGTGAACGTGCACGAGTGTTGGCAAATTGTTCCAAGTTTTAAAACTATGCCTTTTAGTTTTCTCTTCAAGGCTTCCTAGAGTCTTCAGTAAAATGTCCATCATTTTGCTGTGGCATTTTGAATGACAAAATAAGACTTTGACATGACATAACCGTAAAAAATTCCTAATTTGACATTGGCAGAATGATCGCTAAAAAGTGATAGAAAGCCATTAAACGAAGAGAAAAAGAAGAAAAGAATATTATATAACCTATGGATTGTAATATATCAATCCTTAAGGATGTAGTTATAAAGCAACTACACAATTCTAAAAAATAATATGTACATGATACAAATAATATTTCCCTTCGATAAGATAAGTTTAGCAGATAATACTTTGGGCATTTTACTTAGTGATGACCTTCACTAATCATAAAATTTATTCATAAAACGATATTATATATATATATCGATAATGATATATTATGACAAACAGAAATGTTGTTTGCGTCACTATTTCATCAACCATTATTTATTTCAAATTTTAGTTAATTGAGCCATTTGTGTTACGAATTTCAGAATGAATCATAGAGCTCTTGATGGTTTTACCGTTGCTAAATTATATCCAATGCTATTAATATCTATTGGTTGTTACACAACTAAACGTAACAAAGTTAACAAAACATGAAGCGTTTATCGAAGGTCAGGTCGGGTCAGTGACTGCTCTTCCTATAACTGATAAATGACAAAGTCTATTTATCGTTTTGATAAACTCCCGAAGGTGCGCTGAAATCAAATATTAATCATTCGTCACACTCATCCACTGGTACACTCTCATTGAAGTTAGCGTTATCGTGTCGGACGGTCGTCCCTATGAAAAAAGTCAGTGACCAGACTCAACAATATCTGTGGATACTGTGAACAAGCCATTGTCGTACTGTGTTATTATAAACAAATCTGAAATCTAATGTAAGTCAGCAGCGCCGATAGCGCCGTGAACTATGTTTATAGTTATCTTCTCTCTCACCTCTGTTTTGTTACCAACAGTTATGTGATTTCGTATAACAGATTACTCATGAGAGTTTAAGCCCTCTTGAAGATATATATGTAGAGCAAACAAACGTGTGTATTTTATGTATATTTGCAATCGACACTAATAATTTTTCTCGTATATAAACGCGGTCGATTGATTTTGCGCTTGATAATTTTTATCTTCCGCGAATTCCGTTGTTGGTGTTTCCTCCGTTGCATTCATTCAAACGCGTTCTACCGTAAAGTGTTCATTATTGTTATATTATTGTCATTATTAATCTTTATTGTTGAAATATCAAAGTATGTAAGTATAAAAATATTTAAAAACGTTAGTGAATGTTATTTATTATTCACATTATTGCATCAAAAATGTAATTAACGTGATATTTGAGGTGCGTACCATCAATTAATCATGAAATTTAAGTTTCTACATAAATACCTTAGGTTAGGTATATGACATACTTATACCTAGGTACCAAAGTACTGCTTTTAACACTTTAGCTGCGATAAATATTATCGTTTTGGCTGTAAAATAAATGATAAGCATAAGATATAATATATAACCATTAGGAATTATTGTCATATATTTGGTAATTACGTATGTGATATATCAATAATCTAATGCTACTGAATTTTAAAACTACTATTTGAATTAAGAAAAATAACAATAACATGGGGGCAGCTCTAGGATACGTAGCTAAATTATTATACATATAATTTACATACATTTTTCTTGATCACGATCAAGGATTTTAGGTACTAACCTTATCAACTTATCATATAGGTGGTTGGCCTAACATTTATTTTACAAAATAGTGCCGCTACATCATACAGTTTACGAATAATTATCTAGTTTGGTATTTTAAAAAAGCCAGCATGTCTGTTACACAATGATTTATTAGATTTATTGACTAAAGATATCAAAAACGTTTTTTTCCTTTCCCGTATTTTTATTGAAAAAATAAATAACAGCAAAGTAGGTTAAATACATATTGTTGAACATTTTCAAGGTGATAAAGAAAACTATATTTGTATTTTTATATTGTACGGATAATGTACTTATTTATTGTTATTATTAATCTACCGTTACTAGCTATTAATTTGGTAGTTTGGGAAGGAATAATCTGCTTAATATTTTAACTTTAATATGAAATACAAATATCTGAAACTTTGTAGACATATTACACAAACACCTTATTATATAACAACTAATACATCAATATTTTAAATATGCAGTACTAATAGATTACGCTTTAATGTAAAAAAAATTGAATCACGAGCGGAATTTGAACCTGCATCCATCCTTGTCTAAAGATACACGTAATACCAACACAATACACATAATTATTTTCAAAAATATTATTAAGGCCAGCGCAAAATATCACGTTGTGCTGCAATAACTGTACCCACGTATACTTACTCGGTCGTTACATTTGGCAAAAAAGCTATTGCTTCAAGTTTTTGTCCGTCAAAATAACAGAGCTCTGAGGATTAAAAATAATCATTTCGCGGGTGTGCAATCTAAATTCTACATTATATGATAATGATTTTAAGTTGGAAATAATCAGTCTAGTTGCTAATTGCTTTGCAAAGAAACTTTATGGTTTTGCAGATATTTTCATTTATGAACTTACCTATTTTTTCAAATTTCCTGTGGTCGCTGGTGTTGTTTTTAAATTTTATCAGGAAATTCCACGATTAATAATTATCACCTAAATTGTAGTAAGTGACGTCATCGTAGTCGTGCCAGCGTGATTTAGTCATACCTATACTCTGTATGAACTTTTCCTGTACTAAGTAAAAATTAAACACTGCCTTCTATTTGAACAGTATTTGTTTACAATGCAATAGCACTTTCGAACGCTAGGTTTTTTGGCGGGAAAACGAAAAAGATCGCGTCGCCGCATTGTATTAATTTCCAAAACTTGTGTTATTTTCAGTGTTAGTGCATAAAATTGTTGGCATTTTATTCGTTAAGTGCTGAATTACAGGCATGAGTGTGGGAAAGTGGTATGATGATGGTGAAACGTTCCTTTTCGTGTTGTTTCCAAAACTCCATAGAAGCTTCTGGTAAAGTTGCCATCACTTTACTAGGAGTATGACTTGACTAGACTAGACTATGACTTAACTTGACACATTATATGATATTAATTAACTTGAGATATTATTATCAATTACTTGACACTGGCTAAATACACAAAAGTGTGGAGCCAAAACCAAACAACAACAAAAAATAGCACTTTCAAAAACAAAAATCTAAAATGTCATGTCAGATACTTTCTTAAGGCTTCTTAAGGCTTTCTTGAGAGTGAGTGAGTAGACCGAACCTGCAGATTAAATCAATTTTAGTATTTATGTGTATAGAAACACTATAGCCCTAGATTGGTAAATGCTTTTTATTGAAAATTCAATCAAATTTTACATGTAACCTTATTCTGTCGTTTATGAATCTACCGATTTAAGATTATCGTTTTACGAATAAGCCCGCTACAGACATATTTTAGGTTGTTTGTTTTATAGAAGAAAAGTAACAAAAGGTCAAAGGATAATAAGTAACTCAGATAAAGTAACCAAGCGTAAGCATATTTAATTACGCTGCTGGCTGTTAACCAGTCTGATGCATTTTAATGATGTGTCTCTCACTCACACTCACATGTTGTCAGACAGAACGACTCTTCGTGTACCATTTCATTAATGCTGGCAGTCAGCGCTGACTGTTGTTAAAACTGTTATCTCGTTTTTCGACTATGAATTTTCATAAACAAAAACATAATTATTAGATCCATGTCTATCAAACAAGTATTTAAATTATCTTTTTTGTACGATATAAAGAAAAGTGGCCAGTTTATAGGTTTTTATAGACTGCATTTTAGGGAGTGTGCGAAGAAGTTACACGATCTTATTTACCTTCTTTCATCGGACATCAAGGCGCACAAAAACGTGTCATCCATATTATATGATTGGAATCCGATCAACCCGAACTAAGTGTCTTGCTACGCACTTTATAGTGCAAACAGGCAATTATTGGAACATCTAACTGATGTCCTTGTTTCGAGCTAATCATAATAAAAATAATCTAGGAGGCCTTCAAGTCAAGAGTGAACAGGTATCTTTAGGCAAGTACACGCCATCGTAAACTGCGTCATCATTTTCCATCAAGTAAGACAGAGGTCATATTATTTGAAAAAACTGTTAGCACTTGCGGACCAAGAAAACAAATCGTACTTTCAATCACTTGTATTTAAAATCACAACTCTATAAATTCACTCTTTATCACTTGGCAGTTAGGCTAAATCTGACTTAATTTAAGTCAAGCTTATACTTATCAACTTCTAGAGTGAAGCAGTACAACTCTCTCTAGAATGTCAGTTGTTGCCATTATCTAGTTTTCGTATTGATTCATTCTATAAGTACTTTTAGACTAAAACTTATTTTAATGAAATATTAAATCAAAGACTGTGGTATCAAAATTCATAATTCAGACAAATAATAGGTCTTTACCTATGAAATTGCCGTATTGCAGTACAGACTTTTTCAAACAAAAAAAAGTTTTGATTGGCTATGAATTCTAAATTCAAATTAATTTTGTTTTAAAAATATGACATTCTATTTACAATATAAGTCTTTTGTTTATTGATTAGCGTTGTATTTTCATCACATTTCAACATTTTTCCTCATAATGGATACTTTGAAATTTCGTGTAATTATGGAATATGAGTTCCGTCGTGGCACCAACGCGGCACAAACGACACGTAACATCAACGACGTTTACGGAGAGAACTGTACAAACGAACGTACAACCCGTTATTGGTTTGCTCGGTTCCGTTCTGGGAATTTTGACTTGAAAAATGAACCTCGTGGTCGTCCCGAAACTTTGGTCAACAATGATGAATTAAAGGCGATTGTGGAAGCTGATGAATCTCAATCTACAGCTGAGCTGGCAGCAGCTTTTGATGTTAGCATCAAAACAATATTGGTCCATTTGCGACAGATTGGCAAGATAAAAAAGCTTGATAGATGGGTGCCCCACGAACTTAACGATCGCCAGCGCAACGTACGCGTCGAGACTTGCCTTGCGCTGCTTAACAGGCACAGAAATGAAGGAATTTTGAACCGAATTGTTACGTGCGACGAAAAATGGATTCTTTTTGACAATCGAAAGCGCTCAGCAAGTTGGTTAGATCCTGGTTCGGTACCAAAGCAATGTGCAAAACGAAAAATGACCCCTAGAAAGGTGATGGTCACAGTTTGGTGGTCTAGTGCTGGTGTGATTCATCATAGCTTTTTACAAAACGGCGAGAGCATTACTGCAGATGTGTTCATTGAAGAACTGACCACAATGATGGCGAAACTCGCACGTCTGCAACCAGCTTTGGTCAATCGGTCGTCTCCACTGCTACTTCACGACAACGCGCGACCCCATACTGCACAACAGACCGTCTCTAAGCTGCATGAGTTGGGTTTGGAAGCTCTCCCTCATCCGCCATACTCACCAGATCTTGCGCCTACCGACTATTACTTTTTCCAAAATTTGGACAACTTTTTAGCGGGAAAAAAATTGAATTCCCGAGAGGCAGTACAAAACGCCTTTGAAGAGTTTGTTGTCTCCCGTCCTGCTGATTTTTTCAAGAAGGGCATCCATAAACTGCCACAGCGTTGGCAAAGATGCATTGATTGCAGGGGTGATTACTTTGAATAAAAGAAATAAATAAGTTCGAAAAAAAAAATACTTTAACTTTTTTCAAACAAAACGGCAATTTCATAGGTAAAGACCTATTTACCACAAGATTTAAAAGTAAAAGAGACATAATTATAGGTTAATATATCGACATTCACTCTAACGTTAATTCACACCAGTCATTTGATGTATTATTTACAAGATTAGTCTTAAATTCCGATAGCCATTTCTCTATATTATCTACCGCGGGAGTTGTTGGGTGTAAGAGGCATGCAACCGCTCATGTGACGCTCTATGGAAGAGGCCTATATTGAGCAGTGGACGTCTTTACAGGCTTATAATGATAATGATGGCTTGCCAAGAGAAAAAATAGATATAGTATCAAAATACATACATTATTATATACATTATGTATACCTTATTATAAAATTGTAAATTTAATAAAGAGTTTCATCATTACTTATAAACTCTGCTTAAATTTCCAATTACGCTCTGCGTAATAAATAAAATATACTGCATAATTTCAATTAATATCAAAGCCCCATCTCTGTAAAGTCCATATTGATTAAATAATTGCAAATAATATTAATTTCAGCTAGTACCTAACTATTTGGTTTAATACTATTCACAACATTGTCTACATTAAGCTTAACTTAACAAAATAAGCAATATATTAATAATTATCTTGTAATATGGACATCAGCTGCGGTTCTTGTTAGTGGTTGTGGTTAATCACTTAAATATACTATACTAAAACGCCAGGTACCCTTGCAGTTTCAGGTTTATGGCGGTTATTAAACGTCACTTCTAAAGCTCAGACCCTTTGTGCTTTCATTCTTGCATGCGTAATTACGATGTAGTAAGAAGCCACAATATAATACTGTATTAGCATTGTATTTTCTTTCATAGCATTATATGTCTACCACTTTCTTGGTTTTAGGTGACGACGCGGCATACGATATTGCATGCTTTCGTAAAAGATACCCGTTAGTACACTCATGGACTCGAAAACTTCGAGCTTTATAAAGATTTGTTGATCTTTTATTGTAATAAATTACAAATAATAAATATTATGTAAAAAATTGTTTTACTTACGCAATTTTACGCACTATGAAACTCGCATTACGAGTATATATAAATCATTGTAATTTGGCTTAAATGGGCATAAGCATAAACACAAGTAAAAATATATTGAAAGCTATTCATTTGCACACATTGTTCATAATTATTTAAAGCCTATTCCTAGGTTGAAGTAACACAAGGTAAAGTTAGCTTGTGAGTCGTTTTGACATAATTTGTGTTAAAAAAAACCACGAAGACGAGTTTGTTGGTTAATCATTAACTCCATTCCACTATATTTATTAGACCAGATGTGTTAAGAAGGTTATCAGAGTCTCGGGGCATGAGTATCGCTCCCATCTTGTCCCGTCATCTTTCATCTATGGGTAGAAAATTAAAAAGATCTACTAAAGATATATTACAAAATTTTGCACAAAATATTTTGTTTTCTATTAGGGTTAAAAACAAGCAGACTGAATACCTGGTTGTATAAGTAATCACCATCGAATCTGCAGCACCAGGAGCGCCCATAATGCGTTGCTGACTTCACAAAATTATCATAAGACTTAAATTTTGTGTGACCTAAACCTATTGATATGTTGTAAACAGCTTTGTAATTATGTAAAAAATAGTTACGCAACACCAATTCAACATCTAACTAACTGATAGCGAGTTCAGGAGGTGACATTGTCGTTAGTAGCAATGATATTATAATATATCATACATATTTGACTGGCCCGATAGCTCAGTTGGTAGTAGCCCTGCCTTCTGAACTGTGGGTTGTGGGTTCGATTCCCACTCAGGACAAACATTTGTGTGATGAACATAGGTGTTTGTTCTGTGTCTGGGTGTCATATTGTATTCTATGTATGTATTTACAAACAAAAAAGTATCTAAGTATTGTATCAGTTATCCGGTTCCCATAGCACAAGCTTTGCTTAGTTTGGGGCTAGATGGCGTTGTGTGAGATGTCCACACATATTATATTATATTATTATATATTATTATATTATATTATTATATTATATTATTATATTATTATATTATATTATTTAGTTCCGAATATCTTTATGTATTTAGACGTAAAATTTACCAATTGGGGAAAATGACGAGGAAAGACCAAAACATTAAACAACAAAAACCTGGAATAACCAATATGCAAAATGACTAATCTTAATTACTTATATATTTTTATATATATTATATTATACAAATCTTTTTATAACGCATATTGACCTATATCAATAACGCAAAATGATCAATCCCAATAACTCTCTCATAACACAAGAGAAGTGTATACGTGTTAGTCATTTCGCGTGTAGGTGATTTAGCAATTGGTCATTTCACGCATTTGTAACGGTAACCATCGTTGCTCATAATTACAGTGTTTGTAGTAATTTTTTTATGATTAGATCAAAACTTTCGCTGTTTCATATAAAAACAGTCATTACATCTGTAAAGAAAGTAAGGATAACTAATACCACTTATTATTGATACAAATTGAAACAAAGTGGACGAGGTATTGGTCAATAATCAATACTTAATAACTAAACCGTGTCATAATAATTAATATAAGTGCAATGTAAATACAGTTTCAAAGTTCAATGATAAATACCACAAAACTTAAACACGTCACTCTGTGGCATAATCTATGTGCCATTTAATATAGGACGTGCTCGGTCTTCAACCTTCGATATCGCTATCATTATGTGAATATCGGCTGTAAATTGTAGTTGATAATGTGAAATGCCACTAGTTTGGACACTGGCCAAAAAGTTTAGCGGCTAGCCGTTACTGTTTAAATTCAAATACGATCTAAACTTTTTGAAAGCCTCTGTGGTGTGGTGGTTGAGCAGGTCGGCTTATAACCCGGAGGTGGCGGGTTTGATTCCCGCGACAGGACAAGTATTTGTGCACAGAAAAAAAGCTCAAATACTTGTTCTGAGTCTGGGTGTTGCGGGACCATGGTCCTCACACATACACACACATAGACACAGGGAGTCCTAGTTAGGGTCCAGGATCTATGTATGTGATGATTGGGCGTCATTATTATTAAACACTTTACAAAACAACCAATGTATAAAAAAAAAATTGCGTATATATTTAGGGTGAGTCAGTTGAACAATCAAAACATACCAAATGTTTTGATTGTTCAACTGACTTACCCTAAAAGAGTTCCATGGATGTTTGCATCATGAGTATACAAGGAAAGAAGACAAGGATTTTTGATTATAAAATAATAAATACATAGTACAATATAGTTTGCTTAAATTGGGGCTGAATGTATGTCTAATCATTATTTACCAATTTTTATATTGTGAAGAGAGAAATGTATTAGAATATATTTAGACGGCTAGACAAGACAAACATATTTTGCGATTGAATAATTTACATTTCCAAGCATTCCTAATATCTAAAACCTTTAAAGAATTTTATGGTTAGAATAAAGTTTGCTAATTAAATAGCATACCATTTTAATCAGTTTTTGTTTGTTTGCGCCGCAGAGTTCCGTCGGCGTAGTTTCCCGTATACATAAACTTTCCTACTTTGCAAGTCTTTTGTTTCTGCGAGTATTATAAACAAGGCCGTTACTTTCCGTCTTGAAAATAAGACTTAATGCAAAAATACGGAAAGATTTTTAGGAATTATATCGCAGCTATATCCTCAATGGAAGACTAGCGCTGGATCTATGTGCTAGTCATAGAACCGACGCTGCTCCTCCTGAGCTATATGCTGAGTTGGGACCGGTTCGTGGCTACGGGCAATCGATTCTTTTGTTACACTTAGTACCTATTACATCATTGAATTTTGTCACACTAATATTATAAAGGCGAAAGATTATGTGTGTATGTGTATAATATATGTTTGTTACTCTTTCACGCTCAAACGGCTGAATGGATTTGGACGAAAATCAGTACCAAGATATCTTATACACTGGATTAACATAAAGCTACATTTTATCCCGGAAAAGTGAAATGCACCCGTGGGATGAGAAAATAACCAAAATACTTTTTATCCGCGAGTGAAACCGCGGGGCGCAACTAGTCATGAATAAATATTTATTCAATTCTATTCTCCTATTCTATATAGGTACGTTTAAATATAGCAAATGTATGTACCTGAGTGTAGTCACTGATATTTTAAAATATTTGATAAACCTCGTTAAAAATATGCCAAATCTAAATTATCTAATTAAAAGGGAGTCACAAAATCAACAAGCAGCACTATTCATTTTTGCAAATCCAATGCTGTGCGACATGACAAAACCAAATTATCAGATAAAAACTAGTTTAAATAGGAAAAAAAAAGAAAGTTACTGAATGGAATTTCATTAAGTGTTTTATTTTATTTTACAAAAAACATAATATTATTTAATAAACATAAAACAATAAAAAGGGAACTTAATCAAACAAACCACTACCAGTAGGCAACGTGCCCATTATGCTGGCAGCATTGCCACGTTGAATGGCAATGCTCAATCTTTGGCCGAAGTAGAGGCCAGCATTTTGGTCACGCGTGGCTTCAACCAGACGTTTTGAAAGGTCTTTAAAAATTTGGTGAGTACTCGGTCCCCAAGGCCCCAGTGTCTCAACTGCAAAAGGCGCAAATATAAAACCGCTATCAAGATTACTATATTTGCGCCTTTTTAGCTGCTCAGCAGAATTCGCCGCCGCGCCAGCCTTAACTTGTGTTCCAGGAAGATGTGACGGCGCAAGGGTGTCAACACATGTAGCGTCCCACACCAAAGGCCGCCCCAACTTCCAAGGAATTAAAGTCATTCCGTCGGGTCTTTTACCATCGTCCCTAACGAGGCCATTAGGCTCCAAAATAGCGGCGCAGTTGGCGCTAGTAAAAGCCCTACGAATGATATCGTTCAGACTAGCGTGGCGAGGAATCCTCCCGGCACTGCGGACGCAGGAAAGGCCATGGTGACTGAGCTGGTCGACAGTACTGCCACACTGGCAGCGGTGTGGAGCACAGCACGATGCGCCCAAGCGGAGAGATGCTGCAGTTCTAAAAGATGACGAATCCATCAATGTGCCAGTATTACGTGATGGGAGAGCTTGCAGCCACAAACCTGATTCCCACTTTGCAGTGGCTAAGAGGCGGGCACGATCTGCGAAGCTTGAGCACGTATGGACAAGTTGATTCCGTACTTGCTCGCAGAGCGGCCCGTCCCAGAGCCTCTGTGAGGTAAGAGATTTAGGGACCTCTGTGTTAGGGCAGGCTAACAACCACGCGTTCCTGGCCTCGTCAAAAAAGGTAATTTCTATATTATCTAATGATGCAGCAAGAATTTTGCGGGTCAAATTTTGAGTACTATGTACTGAGGACAGAAACGCAGGAAGAGCAACACCAGAGATCGACCGGATACCAAGGCCTCCCATTCGTACAGGAAGTGAAGCCTGTAACCACTCTCGATCATGTAAATTTATGTTCAAAATTGTTTCCAAAGTGCTCTTTACGATGTTGTCTAATCTGTGAAGAAGATCCGTATGTTTCCAGAGCTGACAACATCGTAAGATTTAAAATATAATATATAATATATATATATATATAATATAATATATATACGTAACATTTCATTAAGTAATTTTCCATTATGAAATCTTAAAATGACCCCTAAAAATACTTCGTTAATGCAGCGATCCTTGATAAAAACATTTTTTTAAGAATTAAATAGTCAGTAGTTTTAAAAATATTCATCAGTCAATTCTTTTTATTTCATAACCCCATTTCACTTAATTCACGAAAAACCCGCATAATTAACAAAGTCCCAAGGGTAGACCCAGTTTCACATCAAATATGATGTGATTTTCAAACTTTACACAAACCCCTCTAGAGGCCTCGAAAAATACATAAAACATACATAAATTGTGCTTGACTCCACCTTAAAAGTAGCACAAAGTGATTGAGTTTTACGTCATTGACATCATATTATGAGACAACTGCCCCATGATAAGGGGGTTATCTGTTGCTGAACTCCTTAGTTTAAAAACACTTGTTGTTTCAAGACACACCCCTGGAAGACAAATTATGTACATAAGCATCATTATCATTGCATCATTTCTAAAACTTATAAACATGTTTGATAGCGTAACGTTCTTACGTTACGGTATCAGGAAATATATAGGTCTAAATATATAGGTCTTCCTATTGACGGTTTTTAATAGGTATAAAAAGCATTTTAGTTTCATTTTTGCACTTCACACTAGTTAGTTTACTTTTACTATTTTAAACACAACTGAATAGTTGCACCCAGCACTTCTATCAGTAGAAGATGGACTGTATACTGTAGCATATTCATTGACGTATTTATTAATTGAAGGGTTGAGAGTAAAAAGGGTTTAACTGTCAAATTCATAGTTACGAGAAAATTGACTTTAAACTTCAACTGCTTCATTTTAATGTAGAGTGCTTATAAAGTAATAGAAAAGGTTTATGATTTATAAATAATATATATATATTATAATCATCAGCTTATATTAGTCCACTGCTGGACATAAGCCTCTCCCAAGGCACGCCACTGAGCCCGGTCTTATATTATAATATATATTTTTTATAGATAATTTCACGCTGAATGCATCGATACCCATAAATCATTTTGTAAAAAAATAATTTAAGCCCTTTTTGTTCTCACCCCTTCAATTAGCAACACAATAATTTACACTAAAAAATTTTTAGTAAGCGTTTTGTTTAATAATTTTTACTTTACTAGTAAAGGGTTATCCAAAACTGTTTCATCGATTCTAAAATTCTTTCACTTAGATGGCTACATTATGTTCAATTGTTAAAGGCTATAATTTATTGTTATACTATAGTATATTCTTGTGACTATACTCGACTTTTGGCAGCACACAAGCACGAACGTAACGAGCGATACATATTCTAGTGAAAATATGCATAACAGTAGATATAATTTTCGTAGCAGCTGACTCGAGAAATGTTTCATTCCATAAAATTTCATAGACCATTAAGATCATTTTGAAACAAATAATAGCCTCAGATCTCAAATGATGCGCTTACCATAGAACACTATTTCATTTTAACTTATATGATGTATCTTATATGGATAATGATTCTATTAAAAGTTTTTTTTATTGTTACAGGTGACACGTGACTAATTTGTGATAACATGAAAATATTTATATTATAACAGTTAACACAAAACCTACGCAAGCTAGCAAAATGACGAGTAAAAAGAATTCATTAGTAAATCAACCAAAAACAAAAAAGGTTATTAGATTAGTTCCCCCGGATGGAGGATGGGGATGGATGGTTCTATTAGGAACAGCAATTACTAATGTAAGTATACTATTAAACTATTGCACACCACACTAGTTACTTTACTTTTACTTTACTCTTTTAAAGCACAACTAAATAGTTGCTGTCTATTATTGTCGAACGATTTGTGAATACTTTTAATAGTGAGCAAATCAAAATAAACTACTATTTATTTTTCATTGAATTTAATTTATTTAATTATTTATTTATTATATGTAGAGGAAAAATTTGAATCATGAGCTGAGTTTGAACACACATCGACCCGTCATATTAGCCAGGATTTGCTTTTCTTAAACTGGTGACAAGTCACTGCACATCCTAATATTTCAACTTACCTAAACAATTTATAACTTTTTTTAAAATGTTATTTATAATATGTTATTTATAACTATTGTATAACGATTTTGAACTCTATTATATAGATATTTAAAAATCAGTTCAAAATTTTCCTGTACATTAAAATTAAAAACCGCTATTGTTTCTTTATAAAATTTCCAAATGCATATAGCTCAAAGCTGTACGAGTTGATTTGTTTATAGATATTCAATCAATCTATGCTGTCCCTGTTCAGTTTGCTCTACGGTGATGCCTTAGAAGCAATGGGGTACGAAATTAAAGGAGCAGCTATTGTGATGAGCACCATGCTCTTCGTTTCAAACTTCAGCGGTCCCATAGCTGGAGCGATAGTGAAACTAACTTCGACAAGGTTCGTCGCTATGACCGGGGCCTGTTTTTGCACTTTAGGAATATTTATTAGTGGATTCTCGAAAAGTATTGTGCATTTGATGCTGACCTATGGATTATTACTAGGTAATAATGGGAATTTTTTGAGCGAAATAACGCCTTATTATAACTTTACTCCAGATATAAAATAAAACGTATCGGGTATAATATTGTAAGCCGTTTCACATTCATCGACAATATATTTTTAATCTATTTCTATACTTGGGCCCTTATAATAAAGAGGATAGGAGAATAATAGTAGGTATTCACTAACGATGTTTAATAAGTTATTAGACGATATATATATCGCTGCATAATGCAGATGTAGGCTCAGTAATGGATTCCTATACTTCTCCATAGTAACTTGCAATATATACATACATAAGTTATATGCAATAACCAAAATTATTAACGCCATCTAGGTTGCATTGCAAAAATTTTTGTTTTTGTTTGTAGCGTATCACTCAAAAACATCCATGGAAATATTACTCATTTAAGCAATAAATTTACTAAATGGAATTTGATGTAGTTTTTTAATATATTCTTTGGAGTCCTAAGGAGGCTTTCATTTGTTTTTCATCAAAATCAGTTCATCAAAAATCAAATAATTAGTTTTAAGCATTTTTGAATAAAGGCAATAACAAATCCTTTCGTAAACTCTGTTTTCCCACAGATTCAATAAAAGTTATTGTCACCATCGATGATTGCCCTTATAGTTAACGCACGACTTCATTTTCCGAAATAATACATACATAGTTCGTAAGATGTTTATTTTATGTTAACGAATGACATGAACAGACAGTTAAAACCGAGATTTAGTAGTAATTTAATGATAAGACTATAAGAAATGTCAACAAATTTAACGTTACAGGTCTAGGGTTGGGCTTCATTCAAAACTCGACATTCGTCGCTATAAATAGCTATTTTACGTCGAAGAAGAGTCGCGCTGTAGGTCTCGCCAACGTGGGCACAGGTGTGGGCCAGACCCTAATGCCTCACTTAGTGAGCTATCTTCTGGGCAATTACGGTTTTCAAGGCTCATGTTTACTCCTTTCTGCGTTGAGCCTGCACGGGGTAACTACTCATTTTAATATTACTTTTTGTTATCATCCTCAATCAGAAGATGTCCAATGCCTGCCCATAGAGCGTCACTTTGACCGGCTGCTTGCTTTTTGTACTTTAAAATAAATCACACTAATATTATAAAGGCGAAAGTTTGTATGTATGTGTTTGTGTGTATGTGTTTATGTTTGTTACTCGTTCACGCTCAAACGGCTGAATGGATTTGGATGTAATTCTGTACCAAGATAGCTTATATACTAGATTAACGTATAGGCTACCTTTTATCCCGGAAAAGTGAAATTTTCCATTTGGATGAGTAAATAATTAAATAATTATAATACTTTTTATCCACGGGGTCAAACTAGTTAATCATATAACTGCACATTCACGGATTAGCAAGAAAGAATTTCCTCTCTGCAGGTCAATAAATTAAAGCTAGTATACTTTATGTAGTTTCTGTCTATACTTCAAAATTTATGTACCATAATTTCAGTAAACAGTGTTCTAATGTATGCCTTACAGATTGCTGGAATAATGCTGATACAGCCAGTGTCAATGCACATGAAAGAAATCGAAGAAGAAGTAGTCATAGATGAAAAATTACACTTGTTACCAGCGAACAAACATAAAGATATTGTGATTAGGAAAAATTCTATTGCGAATGGCCTTGGTAACAAAAACAGACGGGCAACAGAACCTGAACTCCCAAATGGAGAAAAACAAAACGTATTTGACGATAAAATATCTCAGAGCCATATTGAACTCGGTATTCATAAAAATAAGTCAGAAACTAATGGAGTGAATGGTAAGCCAACTATTAAAATTAAACAAAAAATAATTAAAACCACAATTCTTCTCATAACAATGTTGGTTAAAATTAGTAAAGCCATTTTACATTTTCATTTTAATTAGTGTTAAGAGTAAGTACTTTATGAAGTAAAAAAATAGATTAGGTATTAGGTAGGGTTTTAAATTGCGTTTTCATTAGACTTTGTCTTTTGTTTTATGTTGTAATTTGATAATCTTCTTTTGCCATTCTATAGTCTAGTATGTTTGATGACGGTTTGTTAATAATTATTATGTGTTATATTTTTCTTTAGGAACCAAAGCACAGGAACCTCCAATGAAAACATCTTGGCATAGAAAATTTTATAATTTGTTTGACCTAACACTATTGACCAGTCCGAGGTTTTTGAACATTATTATTGGCACTGCCCTTGCTGTGACTTCTATACAAAACTTCAGTATGCTGTATCCATTCTTCTTGCAGGTACTGTTCTTTACGTTAAATTTAAGTACTTATATATACACTCAAATTGCTTTGGTTAGATGATCGTTGTTTAAATAAAAAGTTGTTATAGTTTATTAATTAAAATTTCAGACTGAGAAGTATTCATTAAAATATTAATATGGTAATGATCATTTTTTAAATATATTTTAATGAATACTTTTAACTTTTTAAATAATCAATTTAATTTTAGATTATAGTTTAAACTCATGCTACGTTATAAAGAAAATTGTAAGTAAGATATGACTGAGTTAGTGCAAGCCATGTTACTTTACCTTATTGTTTTTTTTACTCATTTAAGAAAACAGCAGACTTGGACAAGCCACAGACTGCATTGTGCATGTCAGCAGTAGCAATAGCTGATATTATGGGAAGACTGACGCTACCCATCTTCCAGGACAAATTCAAAATAAAAGCCAGATGGATGCTTATTATGACTTGCATATGGCTGATTGTTGTTAGACAAGGTATGTTTCTTCCTTTATTTTCATGTAAAACATGTGGTTAGTCCTAAAGACAGAATTTTAAGCCGTCTAAACTAAAAGTAACGATTTTTTTATGTTAAGGAATGACGCGACGAACTAACCGTTCACCTGATGTTAAACAACACGACTGCTCATATCAGTTGCAGTGTCAGAACTCTAAATTATAGAGGTACGCGTGACACTGCACTGCGCACGTCACCTTGAGATATCAGAACATTCTAGTAATAAGATTACTGGCTATTAATAAGATTGCTGGATTGTAGGATCAGGTCATAAAGTTTCATTTGCCCAGTAATTACACTAGCTACAGTGCCCTCCAAACTGGAATACAGCAGTGCTTGAGCACTACTGTTTGGCGCCAGAATAACTGGCAAAGCAGTGGTACCTTATACCCAGACGAACTTAGCAGAAAAGTCCTACCACTTAATAGTAGTTTTAGTTTAAAAAATAACACGAAAGTACGTAATCTGACGTACGTTAGAAATTTAATTTTGTTATTTGACATTGACAGCCTCTGTGGTGTGGTGGTTGAACAGGTCGGCTCATAACTCGGAGGCGGCGGGTTCGATTCTCGCGGTAGGACAAGTATTTGCGCACAAAAATACTATAGCGCAAATACTAGTTCTGAGTCTGGGTGTTGTAGGACCATGGTCCTCAAAGTGCCTGGGTCCCTAGACACAGGGAATCCTAGTTAGGGTCCAGGATCTATGTATGTGATCGTTGGGCGTTATTTATTAATTGATATTTGTATATTGGCATTGGTTTCTAATTTGAAGGCTACGTCAACAACCCAATATTATTAAACGCAATAAGGACATGATTTTATTTTGACACCAATCTATTGACTTATCAGACAATACCTTTATCCTTTATTTGCGACAAAAATCGAACATATGTAGATTACGATGTTCAGATAAAGTTGTTTATGTAACCTTGTTTTGAATTACCAAGCGGATATTATATTTTTAGCGGACGTACCTCCAGCAAACCTTATTGATAATATTTACTAATATCAACGCGTCATTAAGGTAATATTTTTAATTTTCAGTGTTGGCTTATCAAAGCGATCTGGTGGTGTTGCTCGTGATGTCTTGCTTCTACGGGTTTGGCAGAAGTATGATCATAGTCGCCAGAAATATAGCTATTTCAGACAATTGCAGAATAGACCAAGTACCTGCAGCCGTTGGACTTGGCATGCTGAGTATGGGAATTTTTGTCCCACCAGTGGGATATCTCCTTGGCTGGATCAGAGATTATACAGACAGTTATATCATATGTATAACGGCGCAAAACGTTTTACTGGTAATGTTGCTAGTGATGTGGATACCTGATATGTTATACCTGAAGATGAAAGAGAGACAAAGAAATGTGAAGGAAGTTGAGTTGACACATATATCATAGTCAGTATTGCAAAGAAATACGTGACTATGGAAAATTTCTTTGCTCAATTGAAGGGTTGAGAATAAAAAGGGATTAACTGTCAAATTAACAGTTTCGAGAAAATTTACTTTAAACGTCAACGGCGTCATTTTAATGTAGAGCGCTTATAAGGTAATAGAAGAGGTTTATGTAAGTTCCAGTTGCTTGAAAATGTTTTAATTCTATTTTAAAATACTAAATATAGTACTAATTTATATAATTACTGTAAAAATATACTACAATAAAATAAATATACAATAATAATGTTTTTATGATAAGCGAATTGTATACCTGTGACAGCTAAATCGTTTTTAGACTCAAAATCTCGTGATTTGAGCCTCATTTCGGTATTTTGAGAATGTGTTATTGAAGATAATTTCACGCTGGATCTAAGGATACCCAAGGATAAGTCATTTTGTGAAAAAAATCAGTTAAGCTGTTTTGTTCTCATCCCTTCAATTAAGATCGTTTCGTCGATACGATCGTTTTGAAATGACTGTTTTGACATTGATGCTTTTAATGAATATATAATATTACATATCGTGGCTGTGAAACTAAAGACAGAGAACAAATTATTTTTGCTCTACTTAAAGTAACTAGTAGTATTTTTTATCGTACTGAACCTTATTAGGCTTGTGTTGAATGCACACTCGTAAAAATATTTATCATGGATATGAGAAAGTTAACAAATATGAGCTTTATTTATATTTACCTAGGTTGACTTTATAAAAGTTCAAGCCGTCATAGAATTTGTAAATAAAATATAATTTCGTCGTTTTTTATTTTATAAGTAAGTTTCGTTTAATAATTCGTTTTTTTTAAGTATGAATAAACAAAAAGTGAGAGAATGTAATTAAATATTTTAAGGATCAAATTCTTTTTATTATTACCGAAAAATTTCATTAAATATTAATTTAAACCAAATACAGTAATAATAAAATACTTCTAAATATTATAGTGTCGTAACCATTTTCTAGCCTAAATAAAAGTTTTAGTGGGTCACAATTCATTATTATCTGATGTATAGTTTGTGTGCCTATATATAAAAGCAACAGTTTTTCGAATAATAAACATATCCTATTATAATCTGTTTGTTAATTTAGCCTATTCAAATTATTTTTTTCTTCGTAAAAACATTACTAATATGTTTGAGTTTGTAATGCATGACTATTTTTTGCATGGCAATGATATAAAGGAAGAGAGTATAATAATGACGTAATTAAGTAGTATGGTCACAAATAAATTTTATTCACCCCGTTGGCGCTGCCCAAGACACGACTTGAGCGACCCGGACGATCCTATAGCAGTCGTAGTATCGCCTGCACTAGGATCACCGGACCAGTTGCTTTCGGTTCAGCACCGGTATAGGATACCCGCGTAACACAATCAGACACTGACCCCGCCGATAGGTCAACGTGGGGTACGTTGACCTATCGGTATCGGTACCTTTAGGTTAGTTAGAATGGTCGCGACTTTTTATAGGGTCCACTCTTCCAGTAGACGTAGTCTTCTCGATCCACTTATCCCGGCAACGGCCCAAGTTGAGGATCGCACCCTACGGGTGCCCTAAAGCTAGTTGCCTCTCACTTTTGACGACTGGGGGCCTTAAGCGCATGCCCTCCCACTCGGTGAGACTATGAAGATCGGTAGTCGGCATTACTCTGTTTAAAAAAAGAAATGTTATTCCACGTAGCCAAATTAGTTACAAAAAACAAACCAACGCAATACCTCCCGTGTAAACAAGCTCATATAGCATACCTATGGTATTACTATAGATAATCTATACGACCAATAAGATTAAAAGACAAAAACATGCAGATAGGTTAGAAATGCTTTGTAGTAGTTTGAGGTAAATATTAGATATAATATAAATGCGACGCCGTATTTTGTATAACTTTACGGGATTTAAATCATATGTTAGTAATAATCCAGTTTTAGTATGGAAAAAAGATTGTCAAAATTATTATTTTACATATTCCATTTACTTGGACGAATTAATGTATGGCCTGAATAAGATTTACTCAAAGATTAACAAAGTTAAACAATATTACTTTGCAGTTCATAAAATAATGCTTGTTGAAATTTTTTATTCACATGCTCTTTGTTTACAGATAATTTAAACGAAAGATATATATTGTATAGCAGGCAAGCATCGCGTCGGACTGCTTGGAAAAGTCATCAGAACATATTGTTACGTAATACTAGGTGGTAAGACTTTTCTGCAAAGTTCGTCTAGGTAGGTACCACCGCTTTGCCAGTTATTCTGCCGCCAAGCAGTAGTGTGCAAGCACTACTGTGTTCCGGTTTGAAGAGCAATGTAGCTAGTGAAATTACTGGGCAAATGAGATTTTATGATCTGATCTCACAGTCGAGTAAACTTATTACCAGACTGTGCTGATGTCTCAGGATGATGTGCGCAGTGCAGCAGTCATGTGAAACTTTACATGTTGGAGTTTCGAGTGGCACTGTTCTGTTATGGGCGGCGGTGTCACTTAACATCAGGTGAACGAGTAGCTCGTCACAACATTCATTAACATAAAAAAAGAATAATAATAATAATAATAACACAAATGTTCAGAAAATAGCTACCCAGTTACAATTTACATTCCCCTGATGTGGCAGGAGCCACAGGCTTCTCATAACATTGCGTATTCGTGTCCTGCTCGTCTGCTCTCGACGCGGCGAGACTGCGTGGCTAGCTAGCTGAATTATGCATGAACATTTCCGACTGAGATTTTTTATGTTGCAAAGTGACGAGTTGGAATTAACAGTCTGGATGTAAGTGGAAAGGCTGCAGACGAATGTAGGGTACTAATTAGCCATCATCAGCTTGAAGGTATTGAAGGAAAGAAAGAAAAAATATATTGATATGGTACGTGCTCATAAAGTCAAAGTCAAAGTCAAAAGATTTATTGCAAATAGGCTAATTTTAGCACTTTTACAAGTCAAAATTATACTAGGTACTTAAAATTAAGTTATTTCACTAAGCATATAAAATTACAAAGTGCTTATTGTCAAATAATATAGCAAGCCCATTACAATATATGAGTTTGAAAAAAAAAAGCAGTTCTCTTTCTCACTACTGGTGCAAGCAATCCGGCACAATGCAGAATTGAAAACTTTGATCCGAAGCTTCGATTACAACTGTAAAGAAGAAGCTACAAGAAACTTTACAGTGATGTATTTTTTTTTGTCTTCTTTCTACTGTCTTTTACAATGTAATATTAGATGTTATATAAGCATTGAAAATGTTTATCCAAGCACTGGTTTATTCCTGGAACTCCAAATGAGCGTTAGCTCCTTTTACAGTAGCATCAGTATTAGCAGTCTTATGCCCATCTGTACTTAAATCTATTAAAATACAAGTTAGTTAAGTAACATTTTCTCCGAGGTTCTCTTCTTCTTCTCTTAGCTTAATGGCCTGCCATCGTTTTTCAGCGATAATTCTACCAATGTCAAGTGAAGAATTTTGTGCAAAATTCACAACCGCCACTTTCGGATTCTTTTCAATCATTAATTCTCGAGGTTCTCGTGCATTTGTTAAATTGGATGTCAACTTGACAGACCCAACAGCACGATCATTGATGGCTTGCGGTTGCCTGTTGATCATTGGCTGACTTCAATCAATAAGCGTACAGTATTTGGCACGTTTTGAGAAATGTACGAGAAACCAGGGGCTAGAGTAGATACATACTCTAAAGGCTAGAGAGATAAATGTGAATTTAGGAGCAGTCAACTTTTGTATTTTTTTTTTAATGTTATTGAATGATGTGACGAGCTAGTCGTTAAGCGATGTTAAGCGCCACGGTCGCCCATTACAGAAAAGTGTCACTCGGAACCCTAAAACATAGAGTTACAAGCGACACTGCACTGCGCACATAATCCTGAGACATCAGCACAGTCTGGTAATAAGATTACTCGACTGTGAGATCAGATCAAAAAGTCTCAATTGCCCAGTAATTTCACTAGCTACAGTGCCCTTCAAACCGGAACGTAGTAGTGCTTGCACACTACTGCTTGGCGGCAGAATATCTGGCAAAGCGGTGGTACCTACCTAGACGAACTTTGCAACAAAGTCCTACCACCTAGTAAAATATATTATATATTTAGGTTACTTTTTTTAAGCTTAGGATTAATATAAATTGTTTATCAGCCAATTGCATTGCTTAATCGTAACACAAATATAGTATCTATAATTATTATAGATCATCAAGATAAGAAATGAAAACAAATTATAGTAGATGCATATAACTATAAAAGGTTTACCTGTACGCACTTATAAAGAACTTATATGTAAGAACAAAAGAAAAACTTGCTTAAATTTATTTGATTGTTTTTTGGTCCAAACAGGAAATAATCAATCAACAATATGAATAAAGGAAAACGTGCAAAATTCGAATATATATCTATGTAGATAACTAAGAATTCGTGTTTCATACATCATGTTTCGTGAGAAAAGACCGTTTTGCTTCAAAATAAAAACTCAAAGAGAACTCAAGTATCTTTGGATTTAAAAGATAAAAAGCTTCCATTCTCTTATAATGAATACATTTTTACCCAATTTAGCCGACGCTAAATAAATTCATTCTCGGTGTGCGAGAGATCATAAATCTGGAGTCCTTTTGTATATTTCCGAGGCAAGACTAACGGATTATGCTCAACGCTGAATTTTATACATTTTGCTCTCTGTTGTCATATTACACAGGCGGCTATTACGAAAATAATTATCTTATTTGTATTCCCACAACTCCATTGAAATATGTTAATGGTTGTTCCAAAAATGTTAGTGGGAATTTATAAATGCTAAATTTGAATATTGCGGTAGTGGAAACTGCATCAGTCAAAGAGCTTTTTTTTTGATAGGCTTGCGTTTGACCACTATTGCACCTGATGGTAAGTAACGATGCGGTCTAGGATGTAACACGCTTGTAAATGAGGTTGCTTCGGTGTTGTTTTATGATATAGTTACAAGAATTACTAATATGCTGATACGATTGTCTCGTCATGGGAATCGAACACACCGCCTCTGAGCCATGAGCTGACCTGCTCAACCAGTACACCACAGAAGCTGTCTACATTATTTGGATAATTCAGTACGCATATTTATAATTTATACATATTCATAATTATAACTTTTCCATTTAGTTATTAAAGAAAATTACATTAAATTGTCAGACAGTAGAATTTCAAGATAATAACTAGACTTAGCTTGTTTAGTTTGGTAACGTACTTTTTTGTTAATTCTTTAGGATTATTTTCATTGTTATCGTTGTAGTCATTTTAATGTAGGTAAGCTAACTCAGGTCCATGTAGAAAATGCGTAAAATTATTTAAATGGTCAATTATTGCCGTCTGAAAAAGTATGGAATAGAATAGAAAACGTTTATTTATATCCAACTAGTTGCACCCCGCGGTTTCGTCCGCGGATAAAAAATATTTTAATTATTTGCTCATCCCACAACATTTCATTCAAAATCAAAATGTAGCCTATATATTAATCCAGTGTATAAGCTATCTTTGTAGCGAATTTCATCCAAATTTATTCAGCCGTTTGAGCGTGAAAGAGTAACAAACATACACACATACAAACTTTCGCCTTTATAATATTAGTGTGACATAGATACAGTTTTAACCTCAGAGTAGGTATATATAGTACATACTCTAACGTTTTAACAATGTAAGTTATGAGTATAAGTAGTTACTCGTTTTTTTAATGTAAAAGGGAGCAAACAAGAATACGGCCCACCTGATGGAAAGTGGTCACCGTAGCCTATGGACATCTTTAACACTGGACGAGGCGTCACCAATGCATTGTTTACCATGTAGGACTCTTTAACCTTCGTTTTAAAGTACTCCACGTTATAACTTATTAACTTACAACCTTGGAGTCTTCAAATCGAGAGTGAACAGGTATCTTCTAGGCAAGCGTGCTACATCCTAGACCGCATCGTTACTTACCACCAGGTGCGATAGTGGTCAAACGCAAGCCATAAATAACAACTTAAATAACAATTTAAATAACATTTAAAAAAAAAAAACTCTACAGAAAGACCAATGGCGGGAGCTCATTCCACATTTTGCAAGTGTACGGCAAGAAAGAACGTTACTGCATTTGTTACTGCAATAACAGCCATACAACATTTTTAGAGATCTATGTGCTCACTCATTCCACACACACACATACTTGTAGCAACCTCAGCAACTGATAGACATCGAATACTTTCACGAAGATCCCGAGATATATGCTACTATTAGCACATATCTGCAACCAAAACTTACACACGTTGATAATAATTAATTTAAGGGTTGAACTCTATGCGTTATAATATTGCAATTTATATTCCGTTGCACACAGCCGCTGCCCGCACGGGTTTTGTTTTACGTACGCCGTCTGAACGTTATCCTCTGTGCAGGAGCTTTATAAATAATTTAGAGGTCTCAATGAAATTATTAAAACGGTCGAGTCTGTTCTCCTTGTGAATATGTTTCGTACGTGCACGTCAGTGGCACCCGTTTTTACTTATTCTTTTTCATACGTGTTTGTTACTGAAATGTTTCTGCTGAAGTTCTTTTGCTTTAAAAAGTTTGATGGTGTAGCGTTTTGATTGAGTTTGTGACTGGTTTCTGCGGTAAATCGAAATGTCTAATAGTGTAATATTACTTTAAATATATATAATATATTGTTATTGAATTAGTTTAATAGTGATACAGAGCTTATATTCTTAGGCAGCAGTTGTAGGTTATGCCTAATACTCTATTGGCTGACCCGATAGCTCAGTTGGTAGCCTCGGCCTTCTTGACTGTAGGTTGTAGGTTCGACTCCTACCTAGGAAAATAATTTTTGTGATGCAATTCGATGTTTGTTCTGTGTCGGGGTGCTATACTTTATTCTATGTATGTATTTACAAACAAAAAAGTATATATGTATTCTATCATTTATCTGGTTCCCGTAGTACAAGCTATGTTTAGTTTAAGACTATATGGCGCTGTTTGAAATTTCCACAAATAATTATTAATTTATTATGAAAAAATAATTATTTATTTTTTCATAATAAAATATGGAACCTATGCCAGCAATCTAAGAATAGTGGTGGGATTTCTTTTTTCATTAAAAAAAAACTCTTAAAGGCTTTGTACTTAATACCTACGTTATTTTTGTAACGTATCTTAAACTAAAAGAGGACTTATAAACTACATTAGTCAATAGTAACACGCTTGTCCCTAGGTACATAACATTTGTCCCGCAAAAAGGTGCTTTATATAACAAAATGATGTTCGGAGGAGTAAAAATAATGAGCTAAAATACAAATAAACTAGAAACGATATCCTTAATATAAGCCACCTTATCTATAACTTCCTAGCTCATCCCTCCAGACGAGTACGTACCATTGTACACGAAGAAACAATATGTGGTTGTTTACCAACCGCTGGCTTATTTCGTGTGATCCGCCCACTGTGTGTCTAACACAATACTTCTGCATTCAATGGCTGCGACAAATTCTTACAGCGGATATACGACGCGATTTTTAGAACTGTACAAGCTTAGGGTTCCTCGAAGACTAGAATATAGAATATAATAAATGTAACAATTGTACATAATCCAACAAAATTTGTTCTTCCATCCTTTTGATTTGTCGGATCGATTTTTTTATCGTTACCAGGAAACACATTTCACATTAATAATTCTCATTTTTCCAGTAATTTCAGTAGCTACTTTGACCTTCAAACCGAATCACAAGAGTGCTTGCGTATTTTTGCTTGACGGCAGAATAACTGGAAAAACGGTATTACCTAGACAAACTTTGAAGAAAAGTCGTAACATCTAGGTGGGCATACACATGTTTGACTCTCAATAATCCCAAGCTCAACATTAAAAACTTTTAAAGAGCTCGATAAACAAATGCTGACAGTACAAAAATGTTTGACCTAGATCTCAATACCCACGTGCTATAACACAATAAAGCCTAGTGAAACTTTACACTCTCTAACAACGTCTTCATGTTACCGAGGAAAATAAAAGCACAGTAAAAAAAACATCAAAATCTCATTAGTTCCCATTTCATGCCGAGACGACACTACGGAAGCCGTATAACTAATGTACAGTAATAAACAGTGCCAAGGAACGCCGTATTTCTTTTTATAACTTTACAGTATCATCCATTTTCTGGTTTATAAGGTATCTGAAGAGTGCTGACGCGAAATTGCAGTGGGGTTATTCGACAAACTATCGATTAATTTCGTGAAATTAGTAACGGCTAAACTCACGTCAATTAAAAAGTCGAAATTACTCCAATCAAGTTTCGGACATATTCGATGTCCTTCTGGTCGTAGGGGTTGTAGGAGTAATTTCGACTTTTTCATTGACGTGATTTGGCCGTTATTAATTTTACAAAGTGTGAAATTACTTACGATAGTTTTCTAACTAAAACTATTGATTCAATAAGTATTGTATCTGTAAAAATTACGAATTTAAATAGATATCAGCGGAAATTGCGAAATTGCCTCTAGTATTTGTACAACGATTATATTTCAATTATTCCGTATTAATGCGACCAAGATTATTCTTGAATAATCAATAATTAGAACTGACTGTGCTCTATTGCCTTCTCCAGTTCGAGTTGTAAAAGTAGTATTGTAATAGTCAAATAAATTAAGCTATCCTATTTTGTTAACATCAAAATGAACGCTATTGCTAAAGCCAGAAAGACTTACTCTATTTGAATGTCGTATTTAAGTATTTAATCCACAAGTATTGAAGAGGTCAATAGTTTAAAGTTGTACTCAAGAAACACCTAAGCGACCAATGATTCTGCGAACGCGACTCTATTACCATCAAGTAGAATTTTTGTTATGGGTATTATTAAGATAGATATATATATATGCGTATATGTCTGCGATTTTATGACGTCATATAGAATATAGTGCCCTTCATTTTTTTATTAAACAATAGCCTATTCCCATTGTGAAGTAACCAAAAGTGAAGTAACTTCAAAAAAACATTAGTTACGTACTAACTAACTTTATAACATTGGATTAACTGCGCAATGCTGTTGCGCAAACTTTTAAAGTAATACTTATTTGTAAGCTTAAAAGGGTTTCTGTCTCTCTCACTTTGAGGAAATAAAAAATACCAAACTAGTTTTAGTACCTACTGTTAGAATTTTGTACGACAAAATTTACAGAAGTATTTTCCTTTGTTTTATCTTTGCTTTGCCTGTTTCAAACTCAATAGAGAGAAACTAAACCAAAAATAACTATTCTCTACCAAACAATATTTCTTATTCGTCGTATTTTATGTTTGAAATATTAAAAATATCCATAAACTCAGCACTAATCTTATCTCCAAAATAGCTTATGGATTTATTTCAATCTCCGAAACTGTTTTTTTTTTTCTTAGGTTTTGTAGGTTCTTATTTAAGTAATTATATCCTCTATTTACGCTATTTTATTTATACCATCTACCCTATCTTATCTCAAAGAACGCTTTAAGATCCTAAAGCAGACCCACTCCCTTGTCCTTGCGTGCTTTCGAAACTTTTTAGCTCAAGCTTCCTGTCCATACTTCCCAGTTCTACGAAAATTTGTTTCAGGCAAGTAGTTCGTCTTTGGAATGCTATTGCTACAGAAATTAGACATCAAGTCCAAGGTCATATTAAACATATGGTGCAAATATTATCGTCATGTTAACTGCTGCTATCTATTATTATACTGTATATTACTATTCCATGCCTTTGTAATAAATACGTCAGCCCATTATACAATATTACAACGAAGGTATATTTATTAAGTAAGTAATAGGTAATAGTTTTTATTATCTGTACTTATTTTTAACGTTTTATACCACTGTGTATTCTTAGTCTACTGATAATTTCCATCTAAAAGTGGTCTGGAAGATATCGCTGGCAACGATAAGGCCGCCCATTGTTGCACTAGTACATAATGTTTATTTTTTCTGCATATTTTAAATTTCAGTGATGAGATAACACAGAGTTATTTATCTATCTTATCGATCGATTTAAGTGTAAAAGTGAAGTATCTTGCGACCATACGATGGAGTTATGAACTGCATAATTCGTCACTAGTCAATTACATACAATAATTACATTTATTATGCAATCATGCCAGTATAGAACGACAGTTTTTCTGCTGCAAAGCAGTAGTGCGCAAATACTACTGTGTTCTGTTTTGAAGGGCACTGTAGCTAGTGAAGTTACTGGGCAAATGAGATTTTAGGACCTAATCTCACAGTCTAGTAATATAAAACTAAACTAAACTGAGCTGATGTCTCAGATTGACGTGCACAGTGCAGTGTCACGCGAAATTACACTTTAGAGTTTCAAGTGTCACTGCAACTGATATGGGCATTAGTGTCGCTTAACATTAGGCGAGCGACTAGCTCGTCATGTCATTTGGTAACATTAAAAAAAACACGCTGCCCGTGTATGTATGAACGGAGCTAACAGCTAAACGTGCCGGCAGGTAAATGGAGTTCCCTAGCTCGAGGTCAGTCCAGCCGCGTCTCACTGCCCGTTTCAATTTGAAAGCAAAGCCTCCGACTGAAACTTTGAGCCACTTTTCACCTAAAACTGCACTTGAATTAGGTGATCTAATGGAATGCTTTCTTTTACAAATGAGACAGATTTATTTTTACAGGTTTAAATTTTGCAGACACTGACTGCGTGACTGTTGAGTTTGGTACCCTACGATTTCACTGTAGAGATGTTTGACTCTAAACAGTTTGCAGAAAAACTTTGCCATTGTTGTAGAAAGGACCTTGCAGTTATCACTGACATTACTGTAGTTAAGTACAATGAGTATCTAAATAAATATAACTCAAAGGTGACTGACTGACTGACATATATAGAGATCTATCAACGCACAGCCCATATCACTGAACGGATCGGGCTGAAATTTGGCATGCAGGTAGATGTTATGACGTAGGTATGCGCTAAGAAAGGATTTTTCGAAATTCCACCATTAAGGGGGTAAAATAGGTGGTTGAATTATTTTCCCATAAACCACGCCGCGGGCGAAGCTGCGGGCAGAAGCTCGTTGTAAATAAATCTAATGAAATAATAAAGAAATGTAATGGTGTAAACGTACACTCAGTTACGTGCTGACGCTCGCGAAAGCCGCTGCGGCTTGCGGTAGTAACTGGCTCCCAGAAGAAGGACACCGAATATCTTCGTAACCTGGTCGGAGTAATTTCGACTTTTCAATGGACGTGAGCTTAGCCGTTATTTATCTTACAAAATGTATCTCACAACACCCAGACTCAGAACAAGTATTTGCGCTTTTTGACTTATTATTTGATAGTGACTGCTTACCGTTGCAAACTTTGAATAAGTAAGTATTGCATTAATTGATTATCACATTTTTAATTTACTACTCGCTTAATAGAGTAAAGCTAAACATATGAGGTAATTGTTAAGGTAACTGAAAGCATTCCCATAAGGATTCCATTCGTAAAAACGTCTAAATAAAGAATCTTACTACGCAATCTTTGTCCACCAACACCAAAGAAACATTTTCGTCCGCAAACTTCAGCTTCTCGTTAGCCAATCGCTATTATTTCCCGGATTCGTCACGACGAAAAGAATTCCACCAGGATTAATTACCTGAAATAACTTTGTAAGTAAGCTTTTGTATTGAGAAGCAGCAATAGAGACAAAGCGATTCGATATCTTCTGGATAGAAGTAACACCTAAATAAGTAATTTATTGTTTGATTTTGGATTTGATGATCCACATAGGATCAGGAACTGGCAACAGCTAATTTAATGACATTTTAACACTTGTTTTATTATCACTCAACAATTTCAAAAAGCTCACATTAGTTAACCCAACAAAGGTCGGCTTATGGAAATCTTAATAATATAATCCAAAATCAAAACAATAAATGTTTGATTTTGTATTTAATGATCCACATAGGATCAGGAACTGGCAATAGCTATTTTAATTAAATTTTGACACCGATTTCATTTATCACTCAATAATTTCAAAAACCTCGCGTAGGTAACACAACAATGTTTGGCGTATGGAAAACTTAATTATTATTAAGATTTCCTTAATTATATTTAAGATTATTAATATATTCCATTATATCTGTCTGACCCATAGGCGTATAGTCCATAATCAGCCCCCACTTCTCCTTCGCCAAGTTTGTTATTCTGCAAAGGTGCATATCGCATCGTCTCGTATAAAATCTTCATAGCCAACAAGTATAGCGATGAAAACCTTTCAAAATTTAATTGAAATGCTTAGTTATAATTTTTGTGGTCCAACAGCTACTTTGATGAGCTGTAATTTATTTAATGTCGGAACTGTTAAATGGGATCGCGTTAAGATTGATCGCGCTCTTTCATAGTTAAACTTGGTATGGTGTATTAAAGTCTGGCGCAAAATAGAACCTACTTCACTTTGATGTACTTTTATGCATTTTTATTTTTTATTTTTTTCGTTGATATGCTCGCGTTTGACCACTATCACACCTGATGGTAAGTGACGATGCGGTCTAGGATGTAACACGCTTGCCTAGAAGATACCTGTTCACTCTCGATTTGAAGACTCCAAGGTTAAAACATTTGAAATTGATAAGACGTTGAAATAATAAAAGTCATAAATGGTGATTATTTTTCAAGCTATGATAATTTACAAATTCAAATAAGTAAAGTATTATGGCAAAGTAGCGCCCTTGTTTCCTTTCTTTTGTATTTTTAAGGGGTAATCTAACTACTCTATTAACTATTGAATATTAACTTTGATAACTGAATCTAAATTTTTTCGTTGATAGAAATATACACTATTCATTTCATATAAATAGTTAGTAGTTAGATACTAGCCTACGTTATCAGATACTGGTTCCTACCCTCGGATATACTTGAGTTATTATTTACGTAACACTTGTTTGATGAACATCCGATAACATTGGAAATTGATAAGACGTTGAAATAATCAATATTTTTCGTATCAAAAAACACGTGCAGTGCACTTGAAAATTGCACAGAGTGTATTGATGCAGTCATAGATAGATGTATTGTTGTGTAATACTGAGTTATTGCTTAAGTTTACTGATATGGTTTCTTCACATAGCTCTAAAAAATGTTAAAGAGACTAGTATTATCAAAATAAATTAGAGTTCAATATCTAGAGTTCTATATAGAGTTCAAGAAACAAAGAAGGGGAAGAATAATAAAAAGACCTGAATGTGGTGCACCGTGCAGTCAATGGTTAACGGTGGTGTTTCACTAGAAACGTGTATTCGGATGAGGACAATTTCATCAAATATAACAAGTCTTGTTTACAAGCAGACAATAAACATTTTGTGTAGTTCAGTAACTCAATTATGAATGACAATCAGAACACCAACCAATCAATAAATGTTTTGATGACGTATAATGTTTTTATGTTTTAATTTATTAGTACTTACCTACTCATTACGTCAATAATATTGTGTCAAATAATAACACTTATTTTGTATAAATTATGCTAAGTATACATTTAGCATTTTACTAGGTGGTAGGACTTTGTTGCAAAGTTCGTCTAGGTAGGTACCACCGCTTTGCCAGTTATTCTGCCACCAAGCAGTAGTGCGCAAGCACTACTGTGTTCCGGTTTGAAGGGCACTGTAGCTAGTGAAATCACTGGGCAATTGAGACTTTATGATCTGATCTCACAGTCGAGTAATCTTATTACCAGACTGCGCTGATGTCTCAGGATGATGTGCGCAGTGCAGTGTTGCTCGAAACTCTATTTTGGGATTCCGATTGACACTGTTCTGTTATGGGCAGCCGTGGCGCTTAACATCAGGTGAACGTCTAGCTCGTCAAATCATTCAGTAACATAAAAAAAAGCATCGATAGAAAAGGAAATTTCTCTTAAAGATTTGGTTCTTATCACACCTGATAAGATCTCATATCTGATTACCTGATAAGAGTACCAAGGTGAAGTGGCTACATTGGACTCAGTGGATCGGTGCGCAATAAAACTCATCAATAACGAAGCGCTAGTTGGGAGAATACTGCAAAGCCGTATTTACGTATCTACACACGTAGAGCAGCGTATTTGTCTGCATTTTACAGAATTCATTTTGTAGAATGTGCCTAAGAACTTCACACTCTTACCCCACCGTCTCCATTCCACTATGAGAATGACACGGCGTGAACACAGTTCCCATACCTACGCTGTTGATTCACCTTTTGGTTCGTACGAAACGAATTGCAGATTCCTTTGTTGTGGGTACAGCTAGGGAATGGAAGTCGGTATTTCCATCCACTTACAATTTGAGGATCTCCAAATTAAGAGTAAATTTGTTATAACTGGGTAGGCGAGCTCTGACCATCAAGGGAGATGTAGTAAAATGCAAACCCATCGTGGAATCAAGTATAACATGAGCCCAATCTTCAGTTGTCCTCAAAATAATGATGTTTTGAGGACAGCTGAAGATTGGGCTCAGTTGCCTAATTTCGAAGAGGAACACATTAAAAATAACTCAAACGATAATTGTAGCAAAAAGAAACTACTTAAACGCATTTTAAGTATCAAACAATCAATTTCAATCAAATCAGTACAGAATAATCAATACAGTTGTCCGCTAGGTCAACTGTAATGATATAATATCTATATTCTAATACTATATCTGGTGTGAAATAATGAAGTAGTATGGGGGAAGTATAGTATGTTCAACAGTAAATTTCTTCAGGCTGAAGTAAAAACCATTTCGTACTTAAAGTTTCTGATAAAAGACTTGTACTAATACTTGTGAATTAAGTAGAACTAGGATATCGCCCCGGCTTCTGAGACTTGAATGGAAAACGAAACAAATCCAATCAACCGCGAACATTCCGTTGGAATTGAATGTTGCTTTTCATAATGCTATTTTATTGCAATTAGCTATTCTTTGAATCAGTTGCGAAGTAAAGGAAGTTGGACCGGAAAAACAAAAGCAGATTACGTCCATTTGACTGGCCCGATAGCTCAGTTGGTAGTGACCCTGCCTTCTAAACTGCGGGTTGTGGGTTCGATTCCCACCCAGGACAAACATTTGTGTGATGAATATAGGTGTTTGTTTTGTGTCTGGGTGTTATATTGTATTCTATATATGTATTTACAGTATCTAAGTATTGTATCAGTTATCGAATTTACGAATTTACGATTACGAATAGATGATGAATGTTTACTATGGTGTTTACTTGTAAGAGCAGGTGTAATGGTAGACACATTTACTTTCTTATTTATTCATAGTTACGAAAGTAATGCTAATTAGAAACATCTAATAAAAGAAGTCGACTGGCCCGATAGCTCAGTTGGTAGTAGCCCTGCCTTCTGAAATGTGGGTTGTGGGTTCGATTCCCACTCAGGACAAACATTTGTGTGATGAACATGGGCGTTTGTTCTGTGTCTGGGTGTCATATTGTATTCTATGTATGTATTTACAGTATCTAAGTATTGTATCAGTTATCTGGTTCCCATAACACAAGCTTTGCTTAGTTTAGGGCTAGATGGCGTTGTGTGAGATGTCCACACATATTATTATTATTATTATCTATATCGAAACACTAACGAATAGATGATGAATGTTTACTATGGTGTTTACTTGTAGGAGCAGATGTAATGGTAGACACCTTAACTGTCTTATTTATTCATAGTTACGTAAGTAATGCTAATTAGAAACATCTAATAAAAGAAGTTAAGATAAGACTTTAAGTTAAGTAGTATTATAATAATTATTATGCCCTTGATATGAACCAAATAGTTATGTGCACCCCGTCATTAACCACTTCGTCAAATTTCTCTCCATCCAAAGGTTGCCTGGAAGAGATCGTTTTTAGTGATAAGGTCGCCCATTGTTACACTTTATATAAATGTTTTTTCTTTAAAATTTTTATTATTTGGTGAGTACCAAGGTAACAGTTTATTGAAACATTTGTACATATCTAATTGTTTTACCTCCTGTTTGGTATTAAAATTCTTATGAGTGTGTACGAATATTGTGTCGATTTTTTTTTTTTTCTTTCTTTTTTTTTACTTCAAACTTGTCTAGCATTTGACCGCGCTCTCACCTGATGGGAAGTGACGATGCGATCGAAGGTGTAGCATGCTAGCCAAGTAAATACCTATTCACTCTTCTCTTGAACACGCCCGGGTCATATTTCGCCGGAAACACAGAGACGACTAGGTTTCGAGCATAACCGATGTTCTTCCTCAAAAGGCGAGTTCACGCAGCGAGATCGTGGCGGTGACTCACCAGATATGCTCGAAACTGGTCAAGATATTAAAAAGAAAACAACACACTATTCATAAGCAACAGTCGAGAGTATATTTTTTTCCCCTTTTTTAAGCAACAGTAAATGCAAAGTTTAAAATCCAAAACATAGTATAATATACATGGCTCAAAATGTTATTTGTAATTTTCAGGATCAAAAATCAGGTAAAGTCACGTATTCTTATGCAAAAATTTAATATCTCTTCCAAACTAAAACCACCGCTTAGATATTTTTACGAGCTTTGTTATGCATCACTCAGAAGTTTGCGTCATCACTTTTATAGACAGACGGATAAAGTTTAAAATAAGGCCCATTTGGATCCCTTTAGGAGTTTTGAAAAGTTTGTTGGAACGCTGGAGGGTGTTACCGGTGCAAATTTAAAGTATGTATTACTAGTCGTGGAAAACCGTAGCGGGGTGAGCATGAGAATTCCATTACCGGCAGTTGAAGTGATGCGCTCGCAGTGTGGCATTCTAGCACGGTGCGGCATATATATACTGTAAACTGGAACGTTTTACTGTATTGTATTTCTAAACAGTAAAAGAACCTTTATTTTTTTAAGTAACTACTTCAATAATATCAACTATTACTACTAAATAGTAGTGATAACACTACCTATTACTGACTGGCCCGATAGCTCAGTTGGTAGTAAGCCTGCCTTCTGAACCGTGGGTTGTGGGTTCGATTCCCACCCAGGACAAACATTTGTGTGATGAACATAGGTGTTTGTTCTGTGTCTGGGTGTTATATTGTATTCTATGTATGTATTTACAAACAAAAAAAGTATCTAACTATTGTATCAGTTATCTGGTTCCGATAGTACAAGCTTTGCTTAGTTTGGGGCTAGATGGCGCTGTGAAAAATGTCCACAAATATTTATTATTATTACAAAAAGCATTTGCACTGTATACCAGCCACGCGGACCTATTAGAAATGCTCCAGCACAGTTTATTAAGTACTTAGGAACTACCAGTATAATTATTAGGTAGCGTACCCAACATGTTGGCAGCATTATATACCTCGTTGAATTGCAGTAAAAAGATATTGTGTAGATGTTTAAAGTCTATACTTTCTAGATGTTGCAGATCTATTATAATGATTCAATGATCCTTACAAATCAATTATCACAAGCGTTGTTCGGTAATCTTACTCTTTTACTGATTTATATATGAAAATAAATTAGTTATCAAATTCACATTACTGCTACAAACTTTTAAACGTTTATTTTAAATATAACAAATATGAAGTCGCTGAATAGGTTCACAGTACCGTTATTAGGGCGGTGATCACGTAACGTTGATTGCAATGCAACAGGAGACATTTTATTCCGAATTCAAAACTATGAAGTGTTGAAAATGTTTCCTATGTAACTATGCACATCAACTGCGAATTAAATCTGTCAAATCCATATATTTATTTGGTTCTATCCGTTGCAATCAAGTTACATGATCACCTAGCTGAAGTGCTGATTGCAATTAACTCAACTCGAGACATGGATTCGCACCAAATGACAAGAAGATATTTTAAATTGCGCTCCAATTCATGTTCATACGAAGAACTATACATAGTTATTATACTGGGATATGCAATGACGTTTACCTTGTGAATAAGGTTATGATTCAAAATATCGTATTGGGATGGAGATAAAAATGAAAAGTTATTGCTTGTGCATATGCGAGTATGTGCAATGTATGTAATGTCCGCGACGTTATGATCCTGGAATTGCAGTTGTCTCGTTTTAAATTAAGTAGAACAAGGGTGGTAAATAGAGATAATGGTTGTACAATAAAAATACATGTACAATTTTATACGATTATAATAATAAGTAATAGTAATATTTTATTACGAACCAAAAACAATCTAACCTAAAAGCAAATGAGAATCCATGACACCCGCAGAAGCACAGTTATGTATTTTTTTTATGTTTTGGCTCCACACTATTGTGTATTTAGCCAGTGTCAAGTAATTAATAATTTATCAAGTTAATGATATTTCACGCAAATATAAATCGAAATACAGTCGAAGTAATCAAGTCAAGTCATAGTCAATTCACAGTCTAGTCAAAGTAAAGTCATACTCCTAGTAAAGTGGTGGCAACTTTACTTGAAGCTTCTATGGAGTTTTGGAAACAACACGAAAAGAAACGTTTCACCATCACTATACCATTTTGCCACACTCACGCCTGTAATCCAGCACTTAACGAATAGAATGTCACCAATTTTATGACTACACTAACACTGAAAATAACACAAGTTTTGGAAAATAATACAATGCGGTGACGCAATCTTTTTCGCGTTCCCGCCAAAACTCCAGTTATGTAGTTTGTCTGAGCATTTCGCGATTTGGCGATGTATTGTTACTCACCCAGACGTCGTTTTTAGACTGTACGGGGGGTGCCATAATCAAACTTTCTTCTTCTATATTTACATAAACATCAATATATTGTTATGCATAATGATTCTCCCCCCCCCATTTAACCCCTCTCTATTTAAAGGAACGGTTTAAGTTTTGGCATAACTCACATCAGCGTAACCTTAGATCAACATAAAATCTTTCACTAAAAATGCCTTCTTCTTTTTATGATAATCTTTTTTCTGTACAGGCATTACGCCTTTAAAACGTGCTCCCAATTCCAGCCAGACATGCTCAGTCGCTGTCTATATTTAAAACTAGAGTTAATAATTTTTACCTTTCACAGTTGTAATTACTATTCGCAGTTTTATCCATTTGAATTCATTTCGTTATTATGTAAGTATGTATAATTTATATTATGTATGCATTTTACTTACTTACATACTTATATATTATCCAGTATTTATATGAATCGGGTATATTCAATTTATTGTTTATTTACTATACCCATCTATTAATCTATAATCTTTCTAAATTCTTATTTTTATTACTTTCATTCTTCTCAATTTTACTTAATTTGTTTACACCACCGACCTCTATCTCTCCAAAATTCTTTCCATCCAAAGATTGACTGGAATAGATCGCTTTTAGCGATAAGTCCGCCCATTGTACTATAGCTTTAAGTTTCATCTTCTGTAAATGTTTGTTTTTTCTGGTGTACAATAAAGAATTTTTGTATTGTATTGTATTGTATTGATTCTTGTAATAAGCTATATTATTACAATAATTACCTATACAATGCCTATATATTTTTAGCATACTCCTATAAAATTAGATGCATTCTTCTACTCTGTAGATATGCAAGGGATTAATACCAGAATATCAACGGAAATAAACAAATGAAGGCACTAGTAGTACATACGAGTGATACCTAGGTATCTACTGCAAAATTTAGTCTAAATTCTGTACATATATATAAATTGATCAATTCAATTCTATGACCTACATAGGATGTAGGTCATAGAATTGAATTAGGATACATAGGATGTAGGTCATAGAATTGAATTGATCAAAAATTAAGTGTACGAATGTCCTACGTATAGCGGTGGTGGTAGGCCACCACCGTTATACGTACGACATTCGTATACTTAATTTTTCATCTATTGTTAGCATTAATGGCATCAGATGGGTATACAAACGCGTCAAACAGAGTGCACGTTAGTAAACAATGTACACAGGTACCTACACGAATGTGTCCTTAACACAGGTAACGGAATTTACTCAGAATATGCACGTCACAAACAGGATAATTTGGAGACGCGTTTGTGCAGTGCGCGGATAGACAACACTGACACTTGAAAGCTATGCGACCGGAATATATTCAAATGCATTTATTCATGGTGGTTTCTATTCTCATTCTGTGCTGCCTTAGTGTAAGTACTGCACTGAAAAGACCGTGCAATAAACTGAATAGATTTGAGAAATTCAAAGTCTAAAGATTTATTGTAAATAGTCTATTTTTACTGGCCCGATAGCTCAGTTGCTAGTGAGCCTTCTGAACTGCGGGTTGTGGGTTCGATTCTCACCCAGGACATACATTTGTGTGATGAACATAGGTGTTTGTTCTTTGTCTGGGTGTTATATTGTATTCTAAGTATGAATTTACAAATAAAAAATAAATAAAAAAAAATTAAAGTATTGTATCAGTTATCTGGTACATAGATAATACAAGCTTTGTTTAGTTTGAGGCTAGATGGCGTTGTGTGAAATGTCTACACATATTATTATTATATTATAACTTTTACAAGTCAAAATTATATAGGTACTTAAAATTAAGTTATTGTACTAAGCATATAAAGTTACATATTGCTTATTGTCAAATATTATATAGCAAGCCCATTACAATTATGTGAGTTTGAAATAAAGGAGTTCTCTTTCTCACTACTTTGATTTCAGTCTATAGCTAGTGTTGTCAGTTGTTGCAGTCTATATGCTAGTCGAACATGGTAGAGTACTCGGTCCAAAACTGAATTCTGTAAATGTAATTGGACAATTCGAAGTTTTAAACCTACATTTTGATATCTTTTGATACTTTTACTTTTACCACAAAATTATAAATACAAGTTACATAAAGTTAGTTTTTTCTTAATTACAAAATATTTTCTATTCTTTTCTATTTAACATTTTGGGCATAACGTGCGTTTTCATTAGAAATTTCAAATCCTAATTGGCACTATATTTTTTGTATGTCTACATCATAAATGCACGCAAATATAAATCCCACTCATATTATACGCGAAAATTTGTATGTATGGATGCTTATAACTCTTTCACGCTCATACGGCTGGACGGATTTGTATAAAATTTGGAATATAGCTTATATAGTGGATTAGCACATAGGCTACTTTTTATCCGCAGGTAAAACCACTGGTGTAGCTAGTAATCTTATAATAACCTTCAGTAACTTCTGCGAAAAATGAATACCTCGACTTTTTGCTGAGTAACACAAGCGCCCACTTATGGCACTCTCATCCAATTTGAAAGTCAGGTAATCGTAACTGGGAGTGCCTGTAGGCTTTATTTATTCTGTACCTAGACCCTACAGGGTATATAAATAAGTACTAAACTAAAGGCATTAAAAGTAATCAAATTTATTTGTGGCCGTCTGTCTCGAAAATATTTTTTACCTTAGAATAAATAGGATTTGTTACCAACTAGTTGTATCCATCGGTTTTGCCCGCGCGGACAATGATTACAGTATATTATATTCTTAAGAAACCACACGATCTTGAAATGATTCATAGGATGTAAAAACAAATATTTAGTCAAAGTTTTCAGTATTGAGTGGTACGTTACTATACACAATAACATTTTGAAGTGAAAACATCTTTCGGCGCGTTGAGAATTTGTAGGGTGAATAAAAATTATGAAAATTCCATCATCGTTACCGAACGCTTTCAATGAGTTAATGTGTACTTTTTGGGTGAGCGCGAAAATCATGAAACTTGCGTCATCGCCACCGAATGCTTTGCATAGCACAAGTTACTTAGTTTTCACTTCTATCAGCAGTCCCTAAAGGCTGCCCCACACATTTTTTCATCATCATATATAATTATATATGTATGTAATATATGTATTACATATGTTGTATTACTATATTTATGATATATGGTATTATTATGTATTATAAGTTTAGTATTGATTGTTTTTATTTTTATATTTGTTGTGATTATACCTATGTTATCACATTGTTGTTTTAGTATGTAAGTTGTAACAACACCAACCAAAATTTCGGTTCTTTGATTCCTGTCCATCCTAAAGTCCACACATCACATTTATATAGGAACATTATCAATGGATGAAAATATGAATTGAAAACATAATTTAATTGGTTCCCACTTCTCAGTTTTCAGTGTCCCAGTACAAAACCTCAAACAGCGAGCATTCGCTTCTCCAAGTGAAACGAAGGACGCGGTGAGCACATAAAACCTTATCTTGTAACTTGTACCCTTCGAGGAGCGTTTAGGCTTATTTCTGTACTTGCCGCTGGAACGCTTACCATACCGAGTAATTGAGCAAGTGATTATAGTTCTGGTAATAGTTGGGATAGAGCTTAATAGATAAATAATAGTGAAACATTTAAAAATATATTTTTAAATTTAAAATTAAAAAAAAAATTATTGCTATACCAAATAATATATTAACATTTCGTTAATAATATGGCTTAGAGTGAAGACTGGTTGATTTAAAAACAATAACGAATAAATATTTATATACCGGTTTGATTGAAGGTTTTCCAAAGTTAGAATAAGTTATCTGAGATGAACGACCGATTATTAACTAGGAAAAGGTTAATTGAGCCCTGTCAAGGCCTGCGTAGTATACAGTACACAACACAACTAGTACATTTTGTTTACTTTTAAAACTGTTGTTTTTATATTTCATATTGGATTTATACCACCAACCTCACACCGATATTTTTTTATTGTACACCAAACGTGAAAACTGTAATTCAAAAAGGTAGTGAAATCATATAGCCTTCTCTTTGTTAGAAATACCCATGGGTGTCATAAAAGGCCGCTAAGGGAATAGTCCAAGGAATTAGTCCATTGAAAAGTTACATTTGGGGTTGCGATTGTCAGAGGACGCAATTTAATTTTTTCGGTATGAGGGGGTGGGGTGGAAAGGGTTAGTGTAATGTTAAATCCAATTTTGTGTTGTTGTGACCCTTGTCCCACGGCCGCCATCTTGGAAAAAAGGGTTCAAGTGGTCTCACAAAAAAAGTCGACATAATCTGCTGCGATTACCAAGCCACCTGCCAACAAGCATGGTGATTATTTATGATACATGTTCTTGACTTAAAATTATTTTTACTGATAAATTCTGTATTCTTTATTCTATGGCTAGCTCGTGAAAACAGCTGATCAGATTAAGATGAGATTGCACACAGCACATAGATTGCTTAAGCTACTGAGATCATAAGCGATATTTTTTACTAAAAGTCCCACAAAACTGCTGCGAGTAATAGTGCAGCGCCCCTCTATAGGTAGTATATTGGTACATATGGCTTTTTTCTTTCAAATCACACCCATAGAAAATAATCTAGTATAAAAAAATTGGCACCTAATACTTATCCTACTGTGTAGTATAGAACTATTTTTTGTTTTTGGTTTGGCTCCACACTTTTGTATATTCAGCCAGTGTCAAGTAATTGATAATTTTTCCAGTTAATTAATATATAATTATATGTGTCAAGTCAAGTCACAGTCTAAGTCATCAAGTCAATTCATAATCTAGTCTAGTCTAGTCAAGTCATACTCCTAGTAAAGTGGTGACAGCTTTACCAGAAGCTTCAATGGAGTTTTGGAAACAACACGAAAAAAAACGTTTCACCATTATTATACCACTTTCCCACACTCATGCATGTAATCCAACACTTAACGAATAAAATTCCACCAATTTTATGCACTAACACTATAACTAATACAAGTTTTGGAAAATAATACAATGCGGTGACGCGATCTTTTTCATATTTCCGCCAAACCTGGCGTTAAAAATAAATTTCAAAAAATTACCAATGTATTATTATTGGTTTAAAATAAAACTTTACGGAATTGATTTAATAACTAAATGGCGTTCAAGTTAACTCGCTCATGCCAACAGGCCTCGTTCCCGGGATTGAAGTACCAGCAACAATGACGGTCTTTGGCTTTTGTAATACTTTATTATGTGCCGGCAAAGATCCCCCTGACAAAACTTTATTGGAACATCGAGTATGAGCACTCGAATGATATGACTATGAGACACTAGTAATAATAGGACGACATTATTCGATAGATTTTCGAGATGAAAGCTTTATGAGGGCTTATGATTTGTCAACTTGGTTGGCTTCGTCATTGTTAATATTTATGATGTTTTTTTCCTATAATATTGCGGTTTATTTGAATGTAATTGAGGTATTTATTTCAAGAAAAAATATTTTATCATAAGTGAAATCACTTCTTAGTGCACAAAAATAATAAATTGGTTTTCGTTTCACTTTCTCTTCTTCGTAGCGGTAACAAACTTTCACATAAACTTTCGCAATTTTAATTTTATTTATATTTGCGGCAGCCCCTGGGGTGCGGTGGTTGAGCAGATCTTCTCATAACCTGGAGGTGGTGCTTTCGATTCCCGCGGCAGGACAAGTATTTGGGCACAGAAAAAATAGCGTAAATACTTGTGCAGGGCCTGGGTGTTAAGGGACTATGGTTCTCGATAGTTCCTGGATATAGAAAGATAGATAAACTCCTAATTTAAACACCACATCTTAAATAATTTAAATATATTTTTTAGATATATTGCTTTCACTCGCGTCACCGGAGTGAAACAGGTTTATATTACTTTGTTTACGTTAACAAACGGAATACTTTGATTCGCTTTATATCCTCTTCTTTTTGCAATTTTCTTTTCGTCGTTGAAAAAGCCGTCAACGACTCATTGCTAATCTGCAATGTAAATAATTGGGACTACTACTTTTAAACATCTTTATATTGAAAAGTAGTGGTCCCAATTATTCACTGTCATATATTGTGTTTTCAGATATAAAAGTCGATGTTACCCCATCGAGTGAAGCGCACTTCCTATACTTTGACCTGTCAGGGTTCAATACATCGGGTTTAAGCACACTATGTGATTTTTTGACAATATTTAATATAATAATAACAACAACGCCCAATGCTCACATACATAGATCCTGGACCCTAACTTGGATTCCCTGCGTCTTGGGACCCAGGAACTACGAGGACCATGGTCTCACAACACCCAGACTCAGGACAAGCCACTTGCACTGTTTTTTCAGTGCTCAAACACTTGTCCTGCCGCGGGAATCGAACTCGCCGCTTCCGGGTTATGAGTCGACCTGATAATATGATAATATGTTATGTATGTTTGTCGGTTATATGTTTATTTTGTGTATTCTAAGTAGATGTTGTGGATTTGAAAATGTTTACTTGTGGTTAAACCGATATTGCCATCTGTGTGCTTATACAGCTTTATAACGGGTACTAGTCTCGGGTTAGTTACTTCTGCTTTTGTCCTTTTTTTGCTACTGGAATTTTTAGCTGGATCGAAATAGACAGAAGATGGTGTAACTAATCCGAAGCTATTTCGTGTTTATTAATAAGGCTGTTAGTGTCTACTATTTTTTAGTAATATAACGTGGGTTCCAAAACATAAAATTATTAATTCTTACTGGTAGTGTTTTGTTAGATTAACTGTTTTTTTTTGTTTTTTCACCTTATTGTTTCAGTTTTCTAGGAGTTTTGTTTGAGCTTAACATTTATCAATATAGTTGATTTACCTTATTCATAAAACGCAGACGAAATTATTAATTAACATATTTATTATTATTGTATCGTCAAGTTGGCTCATATCCCATTAACATCAATGTTTTATAATATATTTATTAATTTCATAAAATTACATGCTTAGAACTAGTGAACCTCGTAAGAGTTTGTCTTAATAGGCGCTCCTAAAAAAACACAATAAGAAACCAACTTTTAAAATTTATGGGTTATGTACATATACATACTTATTGTGTGTATATGTGTGTATTATTGTGTATACACAAAGGAGTTCTTTAATTAGTTATTCAAACATACACACAACAATCACTAGTTATTAATTATGCGTACTAACTAATTATGTAGGCTTAATAATAGGTGTTTAACGAACCGATAGCAAATTACTCATTACCATGACGCTGTCAGAACCAGATGAGCTAGGAAATTGGCGGGTGTTCATATATTGTACGCAAAATTAAGGTCTACAGTAATTTTGGCTTAAACTCGATAAGTATTGTTTGCCAAGTTACTGAATGTGGACGAGTCGCGTTTTAGTTTGAAAACTATCCGTGTATAATCAGTAAAGGTGAAACCATCCTTTATAATTCTCGCCATATTGACGTAAAATAATCTTAAAAAAAGTCATTTTAGCAACGGATGGGTTCAAACCCGGTTCGTGATAAAAAAAATTATTTGTATGTAGGCTGTGTGATCACAGATCTCTAAGTTCTTTTGTTGTTTTAGTAACTGAATTATATAAAGTGATAAAACATACGTAATATTTTTTTACCTATATTAAAATTAATATGTCGATTACGCTAAGCAAGCGATACTGCTATAGATATTTAAAATTGGCAGGCGTCATTTCAGCATCATGGTTTGGTTGAATTTTGTCTGATGTTGTAATACTATAAAAGTATGATGGTATTACAAAGCTTTCTTTTTTCGAATGTCAGATTTATTGGGATCTGAGCATCGAAGGACTCAAGATTGTAACTTATACCCATATTCAATTGGTGCGGTTATATTAATAAAAGTAACCAAAAGCTTATACTGCAGCCACAGTCCAAGCCAACTTTGCATTTGTGCTAACTTTTTTCATTAATTCATTTTATTAGAGGTCATTTTAGTAGAGGTAGTCATTTTATAACAGGCTACATTCCTATTTGAGACGATCTCCATTCGACACTTTCCCGGCTCAGCACAGTAGTAGTGCCTGCTGCATGTAGGTATTATACACGGTGGAATTGAATTCACTCTTTTCCTTAAATATATGTGCTCAGACCATGCTATAGAATATTTATACAAGGTCCTATTTAAAAAAATGGTTTTGTTTTAGAATTTAGTGCCTCCTAAAATAACTGCATGTCAGTCGAAATATCTATTTAACGCTACACACAACGCGGGCACCGGCTGAGTGCTTTGTAAATGTTTCATAGGCAATAAAACACCTGCTTTGTTCAATGTCGCAAGGCTTTTCTTTAGAATTAGAATTTGATAATACCTAGATTTAAGTTTTATTTCATAAGTACTTTTTTTATTTATTTATATGGGAGCATTCTATAGCATGGACTGAATACATACATTAAAGGAAAATAACGAATTAAATTCCACATTGTATATGTAGAATAGAATAGAAAAACTCTTATTGCATTTAACGTTTAAAACTTAGCATTAGAGTAGGTACCATAAATAGGTAGCACAATGGGCGGCCTTATCACTTACGGTGATGTAGTTACAACTCAAGCAAAAATGTGTAGTAATATTTCCCCCGTGTTTTCCGATGAAGTCCAGAAGTCTTTACCAGTCGAGTTCATGCGTGGTCGTTTCTCCTCCCGGCGCCGAGTAGTCTCGACTTAGCAGTTTAACGGTCACACCCCGCTGTGCAGTCGTAGAGGTAATCACATGTGTGTAAGTTATTGTACCTAGAAATGTTTGCTGCCCGTCTGTACCAAAATATATAAAAATTCAACTTAGCTAAGCAACACTTTCCACGGGGTTCTTGTATACGTTTGTTGAATTCGTGTCGATATAGCAGACCAAACATTGAATCATTGGCTCATTGGTTGCCTGCACTGAAAAAAGAACGTTATATGTAACCAAACTTTCGTCTACCTATAACTTTAAGAAAGTGACTACGTAACTTTAATAATACTTAACAAAAAGTTCGGCTTAGCCTTGGCGCGGCCGCCGCCAAGGCCGAAAACCTCAAACTACACAAATATGCACTCCTTGACAGGGCCTACATGTTTGTGCCGTTTGGGGTGGAGACAATGGGTCCATGGCGACCGGCTGCCATGGCAACATATAGGGACTTGGCCAAACGTTTGGTGGAAGCATCAGGTGACCAGAATGCTGGCTTTTATTTTGCACAAAAAATAAGCATTGCCATTCAACGTGGTAATGCTGCCAGCTTTCTGGGAACTTTCCCCTCCACCAACGGGTTATATTAAATTTTTAGTTTTTATTTATTTTAAGTTCTTAGGTATAGTTTAGTTTTTTAGGTTTAGTTTAGTTTTGTATTAAAAATGAAAACTAAGTATCAAGTAGTAGTAAAGTAGTAGTAGTAAAACTAAGCAGTTGTATCTCTTTTAAGTTATAGACTTAAAAGAGATACAACTGGTTGGTTTGGTTTGCTTACAAATTAAACGAATTTTGTCAAATTGACTTAACTGTTGTTGAATCTTGCCAAATGTTTGAAACCACCGAAACAGTTTAGTTAATTTTTTTTTATCAACTTGCCACGAGTTGGAAACGAGGAACCGGGTTTTTATAGGTGGTAGGGATATAAGTCACAGTTGAGCGAGTAAGTAGCCCAATGCTGAATCACTTTAGCTTGCTGTAGACTACAGGTGCGGGTTTTTTGAGGATGTGAAGTAAAAGCAGCAGGATTATGGAAACGAAGGTCAGGTGTCTTCCCAGCGAAGACACGTCCAAATATGTGCGGGTGTGTATGTATTTAGCTGCGTACTGAATGGTGTTGGCTTAGCGACTAACCCGACGGCCATCTTATCTGTGTGCGGCACTCCGTACATACAACATATATGTACGTGCCTTCGCCGCTGCCTGCATAGTTTATTTAAGGTAAGTACATTTTTGGTAATTAATTAACATTATTTAGCTTTATACATATTTTAAATCTATATTTTATTTATGTTTCAGGTGCAGAGCTTCGCGTCGTCTACACTTACTTTACAAGTAAATTGTTTTATTTTATATACAAGCAGTACTTAGCGTAAATCGTAAACAAACACAAACAATTTCTAGGATACTTAATGAAAACAAATTATGCAAAATATTTTAATGTAAATGAAATGTTCTTAATTCAAAAATAAGCTGTTTTTGAATAGCACTTACATAATTAATACACTTGCCGTCGCTTGGAGAGCACTGGACGGCAGCTAATTACTTAGACAGAAATATTAGCACCCCCAAGACGGTATTCAAGAAAATGTTTACGTTCCATTTTATAAATCACCTCGATCTACAATCATTGGGATGAGTGCCTGATCTGAACAACTTTATCAGTAGATACCTAAATCATTAGTGTGATTGATTATTACATCTCTCTATCAGCCTCTGTGGTATGGTGGTTGAGCAGGTTGGCTCATATCCCGGAGGCAGCGGGTTCGATTACCATAGCAGGATAAGTATTTGTGCACAGGAAAACAAAAGCGCAAATTCTTGTCCTGAGTCTGGGTATTATAAGAAGAATAAGAAGAAGAAGAATAATTGTAAAATCAGTAAGTATAGCAAAAACAATAGATAAGTAAATATCGAAAATAAAAAAAATTACTATGTGTGTATGTTTTTCAAGCGGCTTAAAATTTTTGATCTTAAATTTGAGGCTTCTGTTGCTAAATATTAGCATCTAGCATTTCTCAAATTCTCGCGATCTTAATACATAGTTTTTGTTTATACAGGACTTAATCACGCTACAAATATAGATATTATTTAGTGCATAATTTTTTAAAAACTCCCGCGTAAACTAAACAGAAACTATGAGCATGTGTACCCACCCAGGTAGGAGACATATGTCTGTCTGCACTAAAGTTTGACATCTCCTAGGTTCGCACTTATCTCTCTAGCCCCGGTTTCTTGTACGTTTGTCAAACTCGTGTCACGTCAACACACCGAATACTGTACGCTCATAGATTGAAAAGCGTTCAGCATTTGGTATGCCAAGTTAACACGAATTTAACATACGTCGGGGAACCTAGGGAAAGTGTTGCTTATCTAAGTTGTATTTTAATAGACATTTGGGCAGACAGGCAAAATAATACCTAACACTAGGTGACACAAGTACCTACCCGCCGTACAATGAAACACGCAACATCCAAATTAGAGTAATGACCCTGACTTTAAAACTGATAACTGTCTTTACTGGTAAATTTTCTATGTAAAAATGAGACTATGCTCTGATCTCACAGTCAAGTAATTTTATTACCGGACTGTGCTGATGTCTCATGATGAAGTGCGCAGTGCAGTGACACGCAAAACTTTATATTTTGGAGTTCCAAGTGACACTGTTCTGGTATGGGCGGCCGTGCCGCTTAACATCAGGTGAATGACTAGCTCGTCACATCATTCACTAACATTAAAAAAAATGGATATAAATATCACTTCACATTATACTTTAAGAAATGCGACCCATGACAGGCTAATTTAGCTTTCCGAGCCAGCGGGCCGGCTTGAATTTAAGCATTCCTCCTAGACGCCGTGGGAGCGCCCAGAATCTATTTCACGCACATTACGCTGGTGAATTATGAATTATTACAGCTGTAAAACTCAGCCGACGTCACCCCATTTGCTGCATTTTTATATTTTGACAAAGCGTTAATAAAATGAGACCTAACAGAGTGCCACAGAAAAAATATTTATTGTTTTTATTAGAATTAATTTTGCATTCATATGGCAAACGCTAGTTATAATAGGTCTTTACCTATGAAATTGCCGTATTGCAGTACAGACTTTTTCAAACAAAAAAAAGTTTTTATTGGCTATGAATTCTAAATTCAAATTAATTTTGTATTAAAAATATGACATTCTTTTTACAATATAAGTCTTTTGTTTATTGATTAGCGTTGTATTTTCATTACATTTTAACATTTTTCCTCATAATGGATACTTTGAAATTTCGTGTAATTATGGAATATGAGTTCCGTCGTGGCACCAACGCGGCACAAACGAAACATAACATCAACGACGTTTACGGAGAGAACTGTACAAACGAACGTACAACCCGTTATCGGTTTGCTCGGTTCCGTTCTGGGAATTTTGACTTGAAAAATGAACCTCGTGGTCGTCCGGAAACTTTGGTCAACAATGATGAATTAAAGGCGATTGTGGAAGCTGATGAATCTCAATCTACAGCTGAGCTGGCAGCAGCTTTTGATGTTAGCATCAAAACAATATTGGTCCATTTGCGACAGATTGGCAAGATAAAAAAGCTTGATAGATGGGTGCCCCACGAACTTAACGATCGCCAGCGCAACGTACGCGTCGAGACTTGCCTTGCGCTGCTTAACAGGCACAGAAATGAAGGAATTTTGACCCGAATTGTTAGGTGCGACGAAAAATGGATTCTTTTTGACAATCGAAAGCGCTCAGCAAGTTGGTTAGATTCTGGTTCGGTACCAAAGCAATGTGCAAAACGAAAAATGACCCCTAGAAAGGTGATGGTCACAGTTTGGTGGTCTAGTGCTGGTGTGATTCATCATAGCTTTTTACAAAACGGCGAGAGCATTACTGCATGTGTGTATTGAAGAACTGACCACAATGATGGCGAAACTCGCACGTCTGCAACCAGCTTTGGTCAATCGGTCGTCTCCACTGCTACTTCACGACAACGCGCGACCCCATACTGCACAACAGACCGTCTCTAAGCTGCATGAGTTCGGTTTGGAAGCTCTCCCTCATCCGCCATACTCACCAGATCTTGCGCCTACCGACTATTACTTTTTCCAAAATTTGGAAAACTTTTTAGCGGGAAAAAAATTCAATCCCCGAGAGGCAGTACAAAACGCCTTTGAAGAGTTTGTTGTCTCCCGTCCTGCTGATTTTTTCAAGAAGGGCATCCATAAACTGCCACAGCGTTGGCAAAGATGCATTGATTGCAGGGGTGATTACTTTGAATAAAAGAAATATATAAGTTCGAAAAAAAAATACTTTAACTTTTTTCAAACAAAACGGCAATTTCATAGGTAAAGACCTAATATTTATTTAAACACTAGTTGCGCTCCGCAGTTTCACCCGTGGATAAAAAGTGTTTTAATTATTTGCCCATCCCACGGGAAAATTTCACTTTTCCGGGATAAATTTAGCCTATATGTTAATCTAGCGTATAAGCTATCTTGGTACCGAATGTCATCCAAATCCATTCATCGTTCATTAAATGGCCCTAACCGAAACGATTAGACAAAAAGTAAATCTTAATAGAAAACGCTGTTACAATATTTTAAAATAGTTAAAAAATATTAATTTTAAATCTAAAATCATCTGATTACAGACCTATAAATAAATGTAATTACATTAATATCCACTGATTAACAATCCTAACTACGTTTCTTTTCCAACAAAAGATTTCCAAGCAAAGCAAGCTCGCAAATCTTCGAAGTCGATATATTTCAGAAAAGTTAAGCCAAGCTTCAGCTGGCAACATATCCATATAAAACAGAATCAAAGCTACTCACAGTTCTTTAGCATAGTCTTTAGTAATTAACTAGTTTTAGGCATTATTCATTGCGAAATCTTCATATTCCTCCATAGCCAGTATGAGTTCATATATAAATAAATATTTGTGGACAAATCACACAGCGCCATCTAGCCCCAAACTAAGCAAAACTTGTACTATGATAACTGATACAATACTTAAATACTTTGTGTTTGTAAATACATACATATAATACAATATAACACCCAGATACAAAAACAACCTTGATGTTGATCACACAAATGTTTGTCCTGGGAATCGAACCCACAACCTAACGTTCAGAAAGCAGGGCTACTACGAAAAGAGCTTTCAGGCCTGTTGTATATTTCCTACATACTTATTTTATAAATACAACGTGTAATTTTTTGCAATAGGTAGTACCGCGGCTTCTCGATTGGAGATAAATTAGGCACTGAAAAGACTTCCATAATATTTCGCGAGCTATCATAAAAAACTGGAACCGGAATAACTGGGCGACGGAGCTTGCCGCTGAAGCGGCTATGAATAATACTCGCGTCAGCTCCACGCGAGCCGGCCGCCCAATTAAAAACGTACTCTTTCCACGATTTTTAGCTTAGAATATTGTATAATAAGCCAATAAAATACCCCACTTAACGCCCAGCGCGCGGCCCGCTGCCGATGAATTATGCACTCCTCACCCTCATTACTGAGTGCGAATTAAATGCAAGAACTGCGATGGCGCTTACGACTCATTTGGAATTTCAATTTGTAGGAAATTTGATTTAAGAATGCTACTCTTACTGGAGATTAGGTTTGAGAGTTGTGCTTTTCTTTGGTCGGCTTTCAAGTTACTGCATCTTTAACTACGCAAGGTTATAGCTAAAGTTATAGGTAAATGTAGGCTGCAATTTTGGGCTGTATATTTATAGTAGGACAGATGGTCCATTTCCGTGGCTTAGAGAATTTAGTTATGAATCCTTTTCAGGTGGTTTTTGGGCAAAAAGAAATGCTCACAATGGAAATAAAGAATACTGATGCCAGAAAAGTAATATATAAAGGTAGAGCCTCGAGGCTGAATTGAAGATGTAATCTTCTTGGATAGAGCTGGCGAGGAAAACAAAAGAAAACTATGAGAACAGATCTATCATGCACAACCTCACAACGTCCGTACGCATTCATATAGCTATGTCGGTATGTTTGTGTGGCTTTCACCTAAAACGGGCGAACGAATTTTGATGAAATTTTGTGATAAATATTCGTGGTTTTATAGCTGTTTTGCATGTTTCGCGTAATCAACAGATACATTTAATGTAAATAATAGAATAATGACAAGTGGAATTTGAACCCTTGTCTTTTTGTTCTCTTAGCATGGACATTTTTTAAGCTCCCGTGAATAATGATCTCAGGTCAAGTCCTTCGAAAATTGTTAAGATTGACACGTTCGTAATATAAAAAAAATATTGAAAAGTTTCTGCGAGAATACGGATAGGTATTGCAGTTTATCCTAATATAGTAGATACTGTAAAAACTACGTCACCTTGCCTTTATTAATCATAATTTTCTTCAACTTAGAAAACGATCATCATTCAAATAAAAAGCTAAGAATGTAGGTTAAAGTACTGGGCATATTTATTTCGTTCCAAGAAACATGAAAGATAAGGAAGTCGCTTTATCTCAGACGGGCATAAGTATTTCTAAATAGACCCTTTCGGCTTATGTCCGTAAATAATACAGGTAATACACGTCGTCGTCTGAAAAAGTAATACAGAATAATTTGTATGAGACATACATATAGACATTTAAGAAGAGGCGACTAAATGTGGGGCGAATATTTTTATTTCTTACCAATTTGCAGTAATATGAAAAGGAGGGCTCTGCTACAGCTATATTTAAGGAGAAATGCATGATGTTGAAACATATTACTTACCGATAAATGTAATTTATTTTATGGCTATCGAAGTGATTTTACTTTTTGGTGGTTTTTATATCCATTAAGCAGATTAGGCTACCAAGAATCAAGGGATAACGTTTTTGGTCACCTATTACTTTGTTAGTCTCTTTAATAAAAAGTAGACAAAATAAATTAGCAATTGAAACTTAAGCGATGTTTATAACGTAACCGGGAGCGTTTTTGCATAAAGCTGTCAAAAGTGGGAGGCAACTAGCTCAATGTCATCCTTGTGGTACGATGGCTTGGTAGAGTTGCCTAGAGAAAACGAATCAAGAATACGACGTCCACTGGACAAGAGGACCCTATAGAATGTCACGACCGATCGTGCTAGTCTACAGGAGACACGTTGGGGGTATCTGATACGCTGGTTTTCTATACCAGTCCTGAAAACAGTACCTGAGTTAGAAGATCTAGTCCAATAATTGAGGCACAGTTGCAATACTTTAATTCAATGAAAAATATATTCTACAGGATTTTTAAATATACGAATAATAACAAATGCTGACCTAATCAAGATTTATGGTCAGTCGCTTTTATTTATTACATAAAAATCTAATTTGGATCGTGGTTTTTTTTTTTAAAGAAGTTATGGGGCCATGAGGATGGGGCATTAGATATCAATTTCAACTACATTTAATTGTTTCTGATAAAAAAAGGTTTCGACAGACCGACTGCAAAGATATCTTTATTTTTACAAGTTCCGATTGAAATGGTACGGAACCCAAAAAAAACGTAACCGTTCAAAATTAAACCGTTTAACTTAAACCAATTGCTAACGTGTTTTTTCCATAACCCCTGTATCACATGTTACCAAATTGAATATTAAAACTAACAATCAAAATGCTAGTTTGTTTTTACTTCAACCGTTTTGCCTCAAACAAGTGGCTTAAAGTAAACATGCCGCGGCCCTTGTAAAGTAGTGTTTGTTTTTATCACTGCAAGCTGAGAACTTGTAAACATAGCTCTGGTGAAGTGAGAGCCGATTTATGCATCGAGAGCTCTGATAACAATTTTATAAAATATTCAGTGAAGCTTATGAGAGTATTGATTAGATTGAATTAGATTGAATCGTTTGTAAGAAAACGAATGCTTGTCATTGATTTTAAATATTACCTTACAACATAAGCAAGTATAATAAGTATAAAAAAAATTTAAATGGTCCAGTCTGTTTTTGTTCCACAATCTTCTATTTATTGCATCAATTTTTTAAGCCTGATTCTTATTTCACATTTGGTTTATACTATATATTTTATTGATACAGCATCACCAGGCGAGGGTGACGTCAATTATTAAACATTTTTGAAGTCCTACGGATCCATAAACCGTAGTAACACATTGCGTTCCCATTATGAAGCGATGACAGGCATGAGAAAGATTGCTTCTTGCAGGAGCAAAAAACTTATAGGTCGACGTTATGCTTATGATCTTATGGAATATGTTTACCGATATTGATGGGAATATCGCATCTAACACCAAAGACAAATTATAAAGATAAATTGGTATAATTTTATATAAATTTAACCTGATGATTATGATAACGACAAGGCTCATATTATGTAATATTTACTACGTATTAAACATAATGAAATTGTTAATAATTGTAAGTACTAAAAAGTAGCTCATTATATAACGTAACCTATTGATCCAGTTGGCTATGTTGCGGTCTTTAGCAGAAGCAATTTCTTTAAAAGCCCTTAATATCTTTTTAAGAGTTCTTATCGCTAAAGGGGTACTAAACAAGCTGGCTCGCGACATTACTTAGAAAAAAAGTAAAACCTCGGAGTTTACTTGTTTCGAAAAGGCGGTGGTCGTGCCGTCAGATAACGGTAGATTTGCGACTGGGCCATTAACAAATTACCCCTGTATAAAAGGTTAAGCGCCATGGATTAAATTCATGTGTTAACTTTTAACTGTGGCTAAATTAAATAAGTTTATATATAGGGCACACTATATGTTTCCGAAACTAGCCAGTTATTTAAAAAATATTTGAATAGTAATAAACATTTGAAAATGGAACTTTTTGGCTGTAGAATGCAGTTTGTTATATCTGACTGTCACTTGCTTTTTGTATCATCATGGATTTAACTCGTGAAACTTTAGTAGTATGACTCTTGACGACTTTAAGTGTGATTTGGACAGCTCGGTAAAGGTTTGCTTGGCTTCAAACTTCTTTTGACAATGAAGCACCATGCAAGACAACTATCTATAGCTAGTTTGCAGAATTCAAACGCGGTCGGGTAAATCTCAGTGACGAATTTTGTGATGGTCGACCGTCCGTTGGTGTGAACAAAAATATATTGATTTTTTGCGCCATATGATCAAAACAAACAGCCCTGTGACCGATTATGAAAAGTACAAGCATGAGTCAAATATAATCAATCCTAGATAAACATTTCGGTGTGAAAAAGCCGTGGATCCCACACAATTAGGCTGAGGCGCAAAAAAAGAACCCCATCACTTAGTGCAATGCCATGCTTCAAAATTGGCGTGGCAGCTTGACCGATCACCTGGCGACTTTTTATTATTCCTAAAGATTAGGAATCGGTTACGCGGTCAACGATTTTCATCACCAGGAGTGGTACAAATATTTTCATAATTGATTTCTTTGTATAAAAAACTGCATTTACGCTAACGGATAATATTTTGAGAAACAATAAATTGTAAATAACAATTTAATCATTAATATAATTTAATATTAATTTTTTATGGTGGTTCGACCCATCTACAATAACTGCACCTGGGTTTTGAAGATTCAAAATAGGGCTGCCAGATAACATTGCTGATAGGCCTTCAACATATTTTTAACTTAAGGGTTGTAGTTATAGCTATCTAGCTATAACTTGAATAAATTTATTACTTGATGAATTTACTGTAAGTACTAGATTTATTTCACTTTCCGATTATTCTATATCATTATTTTTGCAAAAGCACAGTATGAAGGTATACGTTCCGTTACCTCTACTATATGACACATTATGTCTCAAGAACTCTTCCTATGAACGATCCTTACTCCTTACTAATATTATAAACGCGAAAGTTTGGATGTATGAATGTATTGATGTTTGTTACTCTTTCACGCAAAAACCACTGAATAGCTTTTAATGAAACATGGAATGCAGATTGCTTATACGCTGGATTAACAAATAGGATACTTTTTATCCGCAGGTGAAGCCGGTGGGCGCAATTAGTAAGTCTAAAGTCCCTAAAAACAAACTACACTGTTAGACACTTTTTTATGTTACGAAATGACTTGACGAGCTAGTCGCTCGCCTAATGTTAAGCGACACGACTGCACATATTATCAGTTGCAGTGACACTTGAAACTCTAAAGTATAGTTTCGAGATTCTGAGACGTCAGCACAGTCTAGCAATAAGATTACTAGAGTGTGAGATTAGGTCATGAAGTCTCATTTGCGCAGTAATTTCACTAGCTACAGTGCCCTTCAAACCAGAATACAGTAGAGCTTGCTTTATTTACAAGCATTGTAAGTATACATTACGTTACTATTACTCCTTATATAGAACATACGAGAATGTTACCACGGTCGCGTGCCCGAGTGCGATAATATAAAAGTGAAGACGGACATTTTATATGCCACTAAGTAGACACTAAACAAGTTCAGAAGATTTATATGTACCCATACTTATGTGCAATTATTTAGTTGGTAGTATCATACGTACCTAAATACGTACTTTTTTTCAGAAGCGCGTTGTTCACAAAGAGAACAAGTTGAGTTTATAATGTATTAATAATTTTATAATGTTCGGCGACGACGAAAAGAATTGAAATTCGATAAAAACGTAACGGTTATCAAGAAAAAAATGACTAATTTAGAAAAAATCGCATGTTATTTAAATAAAATTAAATTTAAGTTATGATATTTAGGCATAGCATAAATTATTTTGATTTTAAATGGTCAGTACCTATGGCAAAGGCCTCTCCCATCTTTTTCCAGTCCTGCCTGTCCTGCATCCTTCTCGTCCATTGTTTGCCCGCCTTTTCTACTATTTTACTATGTGGTAAGTCTTTTCTGCAACGTTCGACTAGATAGGTACCACCGCTTTGCCAGTTATTCTGCCGCCAAGTAGTAGTGTGCAAGCACTACTGTGTTCCGGTTTGACGGGCACTGTAGCTAGTGAAATTACTGGGCAAATAAGACTTTATGACCTTATATACAGTCGAGTAATCTTATTACCAGACTGTGCTGATGTCTCAGGCAGCAGCAGTGCGCAGTTCAATGTCACGTGAAACTTTATATTTTGGAGTTCCAAATGACACTGTTCTGTTGTGGTTGGCCGTATAGCTTAACATCAAGCGAATGACTTGTACGTCACATCATTCACTAACATAAAAGAATAAATAAAAAATAGTCATCCCAGCGCTTGTACTGATGTTCTCTATTTCTCTTTTTACCTCTTAGCTGCTACGTAGTTACAGTTTTACTCCATTTTTAAGCGAACTCAGAAGCTGTCAAACTTTCTTTGGTCATTAGATGATGTATATAAAACACCTAATATATTTAACATAGCTGAGAACAAATGATAACCAAGGTACTCCACCATCTGAAACAATAATACCCTTAACTGGCCACACGAATGGCTCCACAACTCTACATAGGCATTATTGTTGCATATCTCTCAAGATTTATGATAACCACTTGAGCCAGTAAGCTCTTAATATCTACACTAATTCTACCGTAAGTTACGTTAAATTATACTTATAACTATATCCTATAGTACCTATATTGCGTTAAGTTAATAGTTAATTTACTAGGTAGTAGAACTTTTCTGAAAACTTCGTCTAGCTTTACCAGCTTTACCACCGCTTTGCCAGTTATTCTGCCGTCAAGCAGTAGTGCGTAGTGCTCACGCACTACTGTACACGGTCATCTTACTACTAGACTGTACTTATGTATCAGGATGACATGAGCAGTGTCACGCGAAACTTTTTACTTTAGAGTTCCGAGTGACACTGCAACTGATACCTGCCACCACGTCGCTTAACATCAGGCGCACGGTTAACCTTGAAATAATTTTTTTTTTTTATCTTACTATAACAATTCGTAGTACTATCGAAATAAGTGGCCTGAAGTCGTTTATTACCCGTGTCATAAGTACCTACTTACCAGTAGCAACGTTGGTAATAATTATTTCTCGAATTACCCATATACTGACCGTCTCATTAGTAAGACCGGAAGTTCTTTTACTCACTGTATCAGTCGTTCCATCCATTGTACAACTGGTGGTAACATAGTAAAATAAAAGGAAATTCAATTCGAGACAATGGTTAAATGTTTTAGCTAAAACAAAAATAAGAATATTTTTAGCTGATGCCTGTCTGCAATAAAAATGATGGTCTACATAGTAGATTGTTTAAAAAGTGACTGTAACATTATACCTAATGGGTGTGGGCAAGTCTCTTACTCGTCAAATATGGTGTCTGACTCAGCAGTTTTTGCACACAAACGATATACGTTTATACGGCAATATTATGACGCTAGAAGTATTGCAACTAAAAACACTCCATACAATTAAATCTTGCACTCACTATAGTAAGCTTTTAAATAAAAACAGTACTCCAACAGTAAGTAGCGTTGCGGGTAAGAAACATACCACAATTCCAGGCGTAACCACATTTAAACGTAATTTTAAAGTAACTTTAAAAGCAAGGACTGTGAAAAATTAATATACTTTTAAAGAACGCGCCTGGCCAGATTAGAGTGGCATGGTGGCGGAGGCCTCCTGTGGCCGGAAAGGAAGACTTACCCAAATTTAGAGCAACGTTAACCGCTCGCAGTTACATTTTTAAATATTTAAATGCAATGGCAAGTTGGGTGCGGACTGTAGATACTCTCAGAAATTTGGTATTTATAGGCGTTAACGTATAGTTTGCCATTTCCATTTAGTTAATAGATTTTGCAAGATTGGAAGCGTGGATGTTCTTAGAAATATATCAAACTAAAACTTTGTTTGTTTTATCTGTGTGGTTTTCACATTACAACAAAGTCTGATTTGATTTTTCTTGAAAAATTAAGTGTTCTCGCGATTAAAGAACATAGGGTGAGTGACTGTGGGACGCTTCTAATGTTTTATTTTAAACTGTATAGTTTATTTTTGCTCTTTATTATACTGGCTTAACAGCGATGAGATAAATATGGTCATTCATTGCCATTCGAGCACTTAAATCCGTACTCATTGACCTCTGTGATGTGGTGGTTGAGCAGGTCGGCTCATAACATAAAAGCAGTGGATTCGATTCCTGCAAATACTTAGTCTGAGTCAGGGTGTTGTGGGATCATGGTTCTCGTAGTTCCTGGGTCCCTAGATACAGGAAATCCTAGTAATTATCGAGAGTTACGTTTTGTCACTCCCAACCATAGTAAAGAAACATACTTTAATGATTTAGGTTACATTCTTTCAGTATTAGAAACCTTCAAAAATCTAGCAATATAAAATATCTAATATAGTAAGATAGCACAACATAAGCTACTTGCGTATGCGATAAGATATTTTTATATTGCAGAGCTGCAACGTATCAAATAAAACTTTTATACTATTTTTATTTATCATTTGGTTATTTCTAGTAACCCCACTACGGTCAATGCCAGCTTAATTTTAAAATGTGAACAAAATGACCTTTATGTATTGCATATTTACCATGACCGCACTGACGTCACGTCCGCCCACCGCGCATGCGCACGCTACCGGAAGCAGGAAGCTGCGGTGGTAGCGCACAATCTGGAGTCGCCGCCGGGAAACACTGAATCAACTGCAACCCAGCGTTGTTTTATGTATGGAACTGTGAATGATAAATCACATTTTGTATGGTAGTGTTCGTGAAGTTCATTTAGCAGTGAATTCAGATAAAGTCCCATATATTAGAACGGAAACACTTTTAAGGTAAATACAACCTAAGTGAAATAAAATTAAAATCTTTATTCATTATAATAGGTCTTTACCTATGAAATTGCCGTATTGCAGTACAGACTTTTTCAAACAAAAAAAGTTTTGATTGGCTATGAATTCTAAATTCAAATTAATTTTGTTTTAAAAATATGACATTCTATTTACAATATAAGTCTTTTTTTTATTGATTAGCGTTGTATTTTCATTACATTTCAACATTTTTTCTCATAATGGATACTTTGAAATTTCGTGTAATTATGGAATATGAGTTCCGTCGTGGCACCAACGCGGCACAAACGACACGTAACATCAACGAAGTTTACGGAGAGAACTGTACAAACGAACGAACAACCCGTTATTGGTTTGCTCGGTTCCGTTCTGGGAATTTTGACTTGAAAAATGAGCCTCGTGGTCGTCCGGAAACTTTGGTCAACAATGATGAATTAAAGGCGATTGTGGAAGCTGATGAATCTCAATCTACAGCTGAGCTGGCAGCAGCTTTTGATGTTAGCATCAAAACAATATTGGTCCATTTGCGACAGATTGGCAAGATAAAAAAGCTTGATAGATGGGTGCCCCACGAACTTAACGATCGCCAGCGCAACGTACGCGTCGAGACTTGCCTTGCGCTGCTTAACAGGCACAGAAATGAAGGAATTTTGAACCGAATTGTTACGTTCGACGAAAAATGGATTCTTTTTGACAATCGAAAGCGCTCAGCAAGTTGGTTAGATCCTGGTTCGGTACCAAAGCAATGTGCAAAACGAAAAATGACCCCTAGAAAGGTGATGGTCACAGTTTGGTGGTCTAGTGCTGGTGTGATTCATCATAGCTTTTTACAAAACGGCGAGAGCATTACTGCAGATGTGTACATTGAAGAACTGACCACAATGATGGCGAAACTCGCACGTCTGCAACCAGCTTTGGTCAATCGGTCGTCTCCACTGCTACTTCACGACAACGCGCGACCCCATACTGCACAACAGACCGTCTCTAAGCTGCATGAGTTGGGTTTGGAAGCTCTCCCTCATCCGCCATACTCACCAGATCTTGCGCCTACCGACTATTACTTTTTCCAAAATTTGGACAACTTTTTAGCGGGAAAAAAATTCAATTCCCGAGAGGCAGTACAAAACGCCTTTGAAGAGTTTGTTGTCTCCCGTCCTGCTGATTTTTTCAAGTAGGGCATCCATAAACTGCCACAGCGTTGGCAAAGATGCATTGATTGCAGGGGTGATTACTTTGAATAAAAGAAATAAATAAGTTCGAAAAAAAAATACTTCAACTTTTTTCAAACAAAACGGCAATTTCATAGGTAAAGACCTAATATTATACAGATCAATACGTACGGATCTATGAGAGTGCTTGAAAGAGTAAAGCCTACTCCTACGTATGTTCCCACACGGTAGAACACGGTAACACTTAAGTATCTTTCTCACTAGGTATCTCTCATATCTGCCTCCATAGAGCTAGGGCGTAACACTCAATATTATAACAGTAGGCAACACCAAATATTAGATTAATTACAAAAGTATCTAAGTATTGTATCAGTTCTCTTGGTTCCCATAATACAAGCTTGCTTAGTTTGGGGCTAGATGGCGTTGTGTAAGGTATCCACACATATTATTATTTTTAGTACAATCATTCAAAAATATATCAACAACTTCCGTGGAGCGGTGATTGAGCAGGTCGCCCCACAATCTGGAGATGGCGGGTTCAATTACGGCGCAAGGCAAGTAATTATGCATAGAAACAAAAAGCACAAATACATGTGTCTGGGTGTTGTGGGAACATGGTCCTTGTAGTTCCTGGGTCCCTAGATACAAGGAATCCTAATCAGGGTCCATGTATGTGATCGTTGAGCATTACTATTATTATTATTATAATTTTAGGTATATGCCAGTGATACAATTTTGTAGCATATTTACCGTGACAAAGATCGATTTTTTCAGATGTTGCAACAATAAGTACACATACTACTATCATGTTTTTTGTATATTTAATTAATCTATATTCTATAACCGTAATATAAAACTAAACTTTACCTAAGAACTTAAAATTATATGGAGATTATAATATATTATACTATTATCATTGTGTAGAACAAAGTGGAATCCTTGTACACACTAGGCGTGGTATTTATAGTCCATACAGAGATGGATTTTTGTTCAGCAGGTTGCTCGCTACTGTTGCGGGACACATGTCGAAACTTTCCTCCAAACTCCGAAGAGTAAAGCCTTGTACCCGTGTTGGAAACATCGCCCGCCCCGGGTACCACGTCTTCATAATTTAATAAAACCCAAAAGCTTTTATTTTAATTGTCATTTAAGCTCTAGTGCGTAGGTACGAGGGATAATTATTTTCTTCGCAAATTATATTTAACAGGTGATGTTTGTTTTCATGCTAATTTTTTATTAAGTTTTTACAATCTCCTTTTTTTATAAACAGTATTATTATGTAATAGGTACTCAGATTACAATAAGTTCAAAAAGTAATATTAAAATTAATAATACACGGTGGAATTGAATTCGTTCTTTTTCTGTAATGTATGTATTCAATCCATGCTATAGAACGATCCCATATAACTAAATTTAAAAAGTACTTAAGAAATAAAACTTAAATCTAGGTATTATCAAATTTAAATTCTAAAGAAAAGTCTTGCTACATTGAACAAAGCAGGTGTTTGTTGCCTACGAAACATTAACACTAAATAGGCACTAAATACTAAACCAAAACCAATTTTTTTTTAAACTGAACCTTGTACGTATATTCTATAGCATGGTCTGAGTATTAAAGGAAAAGTGGTATGGTATGGTATTTAAGGAAGAGAGCGAATTCAATTCCACCGTGTATATGAAAGGTAGGAAGATATAGAGATAGGTATTAAAATGGATATTCTAACGTTATTTATATTATTTATGGATATATTTGAAATTATGATCAACTGTAGTAGTAATTTTTCAAAATACAGTCATCTGATTTTTTTTTTCCTTGCGTATAAAGCACTGCCTATTTATGTACATAATTTGATTCACCACCGAAACCTGGTTTGTTTTAGTAGTTTGGCTGGTTTGTTTAGTAAACCCTGTACTATGTATTATGTACGCATATTAGTAAGTCATAATGTGGGTTGGACCCTGTGTACAATATTTTTATTTAATTAAGATAAATTAGTAAAAACCTAGTAAACATTTCTGAAGATCTAAATAGCTATATTTATCAGACCTCAGAAGTGAATACTGCGACTGATTATATTATAATCTAGTTTTTTTTTGTGTTTATGAACATTCTATTTCAGTCATTATAAATTATTATTGTATTTTGCATTTTAAAGTTCTAAAACTATTCATCTTTTTCTTCTTTTTTCTTCGATTTTTATGCCGACTAAAGGCTGATTCTAATATATTTATTTACCTAAAATATTTGTGTGATCACAGTTTCTATTTTTAAGCATATAATAGGTCTTTACCTATGAAATTGCCGTATTGCAGTACAGACTTTTTCAAACAAAAAATAGTTTTGATTGGCTATGAATTCTAAATTCAAATTAATTTTGTTTTAAAAATATGACATTCTATTTACAATATAAGTCTTTTGTTTATTGATTAGCGTTGTATTTTCATTACATTTCAACATTTTTCCTCATAATGGATACTTTGAAATTTCGTGTAATTATGGAATATGAGTTCCGTCGTGGCACCAACGCGGCACAAACGACACGTAACATCAACGACGTTTACGGAGAGAACTGTACAAACGAACGTACAACCCGTTATTGGTTTGCTCGGTTCCGTTCTGGGAATTTTGACTTGAAAAATGAACCTCGTGGTCGTCCGGAAACTTTGGTCAACAATGATGAATTAAAGGCGATTGTGGAAGCTGATGAATCTCAATCTACAGCTGAGCTGGCAGCAGCTTTTGATGTTAGCATCAAAACAATATTGGTCCATTTGCGACAGATTGGCAAGATAAAAAAGCTTGATAGATGGGTGCCCCACGAACTTAACGATCGCCAGCGCAACGTACGCGTCGAGACTTGCCTTGCGCTGCTTAACAGGCACAGAAATGAAGGAATTTTGAACCGAATTGTTACGTGCGAGGAAAAATGGATTCTTTTTGACAATCGAAAGCGCTCAGCAAGTTGGTTAGATCCTGGTTCGGTACCAAAGCAATGTGCAAAACGAAAAATGACCCCTAGAAAGGTGATGGTCACAGTTTGGTGGTCTAGTGCTGGTGTGATTCATCATAGCTTTTTACAAAACGGCGAGAGCATTACTGCAGATGTGTACATTGAAGAACTGACCACAATGATGGCGAAACTCGCACGTCTGCAACCAGCTTTGGTCAATCGGTCGTCTCCACTGCTACTTCACGACAACGCGCGACCCCATACTGCACAACAGGCCGTCTCTAAGCTGCATGAGTTGGGTTTGGAAGCTCTCCCTCATCCGCCATACTCACCAGATCTTGCGCCTACCGACTATTACTTTTTCCAAAATTTGGACAACTTTTTAGTGGGAAAAAAATTCAATTCCCGAGAGGCAGTACAAAACGCCTTTGAAGAGTTTGTTGTCTCCCGTCCTGCTGATTTTTTCAAGAAGGGCATCCATAAACTGCCACAGCGTTGGCAAAGATGCATTGATTGTAGGGGTAAATACTTTGAATAAAAGAAATAAATAAGTTCGAAAAAAAAAATACTTCAACTTTTTTCAAACAAAACGGCAATTTCATAGGTAAAGACCTAATATTTTGGGAGTACTATACAGGATCATCAGCAAAATTTAATCAGTGTTGAAACACTGTTGTGATTCATTTCAGTCGAAAGTTGGATAGGTGTCAGTTTCATTATTGCTCTTTTAAAACCCATTTACATTATACAATAATATAAAATTTCGTTTACATTTTTATTTCAATTATGGTATGTATAAGCCGGTGCTGTTTTATTAAATACGCCAATATTTATATAATGTAACAGGGACGTGTTTTGCATTGTAATCTTTGTTCCGTACTTACTCAACGTAAAACTTTTTGTTATTAATACTGATATTAAAAAGAGTTTAGTAAAACTATGTTGATTGACACACGGATTAGAAAAAAAAAACAATAGATTAGTTAGATTGACGTCTTAGTCTTGTCAAATTGTTTATCGCTCATTTTTGTCAAATAAATTAAACCAACGCCTGATTTTAAGCCTGATTTACTAAAATCTGCTTTAATGAATTAATTTTAAATGTTGTCGATTGCCAGAAAAGTTGTTTTATTCGCTCTCAAACGCAACATCTATACCTCTGAAAAGATATTTCAAGAACAAACACCTAGCACTGGCAGTAACCCATTTTGCCTTGAGCCGATCGAACACGAGAGCCATACGATCAAAAGACACGATAACATTAAACGTCAAAGACTGTACGAGTTTGGATTATACGTAGCCGCTTGTTTGCCAAAATGGGTGCAGAAGATTCAAATGCAGCATACTGATGAATTGGAGATATTGGTTGTACCAGATGGGATGCATCAAGTGCTCAGCTTTATGCGAAATCACCAACACGCTTGCTTCAATGCGTGCTCCTCAGTTACTGCTATCGATGTGCCAGGTAGAGAGTTCAGGTTCGAAGTCGTGTATTGTTTGCTGAGTATGAGATTTGGTCAACGTGCTAGGGTGAAGACTTACACAGATGAATTGACGCCATTGCATTCAGGCTTCTCCCTCTGGCATGTATGCAAGTGGTTCGAAAGAGAAGTCTACGATATGTTTGGAATTATCTTCACTCATCATCCAGATTTGAGAAGGGTTCTCACCGATTACGGTTTCACTGGGCATCCTTTGAGGAAGGATTTTCCGTTGACAGGCTACATCGAAGTACGTTACGATGATGGGTTGAAGAAACTGGTTTATGAACCAGTTGAGTACGCTCAAGAGATGCGTAGTTACCAGCTGGAGTCACCTTGGAATTACTTGAATAATTTCCATGAAGGGTACAATACTCCGATGCCACCTCCGGAGCCTCCAAAGTAAAGTATACTTAATGATACCTATTACTTGATGAAATTTCTTTACCTAATAATAATTTATTGCAATAAACATTGTTATTATATGAATAGTTGTATATTTATTTTGATTATTGTTCTGCAACCTAATTATATATGTGCAACCTAAATAAATATTAAATTTGTATGTAACTCAAATCCTATACAAATCGAAAAACAACTGTAGTAAATCCGAAGTGAATGAATGTTTTTTATTTACGGTTTCATCAAAATCCATTGTTGATTATAATAGTGCGTTAAGCAGTGCGATTTTGAGCTTGTCGAGTAACGCGTTCTTTTCTGGTCTCCATTATCAGGCGTGTTCCTATCCATGGTTCAGAGCACCCAAGGTAAGCTACGGCTCACGGATACAAATATGTTTTGAGGTTTACATAATTAGTCTAACTATTGAGTAAGTACTACGGTAATAGTGGAGATGACTGAGGAAGCCGGAGCGGTGCGGTCACCGCGTGCAATGATTTCTGTCACGTTAGCATTCTGTGTTGTCACAAGCTCCAAACAAAAACAGACTTTTATAAATCACACTAATATTATAAAGGCCAAAGTTTGTATGTGTGTTTGTGTGTATGTGTGTATGTTTGTTACTCCTTCACGCTCAAATGGCTGAATGGATTTGAATGAAATTCGGTACCAAGATAGCTTATACACTGGATTAACATATAGGCTACATTTTATCTCGTTAAAATGAAATTTTGCCGTGGGATGATCAAATAAGTAAAATACTTTTTATCCGCGGGTGAAACTGCGGGGCGCAACTAGTGTAAAATATATATTTTTATAAAGTTATTCAATAGGTATTAAAATTCTTCCCGTTGTTATATATTCATGGGCATAAGATGAATATTCCAACCAAATCTTTAGTGGTTTCATGAATAGGATTTAACCCTCCAAACGCTAATGATAATGGCCTCTCAACAATGGAAGGAAGTCGTTTGCGCTCACATGTACATAAGCACACAGGTTACTTTAGTACTTTGTCGCTTTAATGAATTGAGTGCTACTTCGAGTAATGAGAGAAACATCGCTACATCCTACAGCGAAAAAATACTCTAATGACAATATGCAGCGCAAAGTAACTTGGTAAAGTTAACACTTTAACTTTCTGTTTTAGTAAAATGACACCCACTATGTCGCTGATTGACCTAAGACTCCAAGCTTCCTAATTATGAAACAGGACTAATGCCCTTCTGCACTAAAGTTTGACAGCTTTTAAGTTCGCACTTATCTATAAATATAATAGGTCTTTACCTATGAAATTGCCGTATTGCAGTACAGACTTTTTCAAACAAAAAAAAGTTTTGATTGGCTATGAATTCTAAATTCAAATTAATTTTGTTTTAAAAATATGACATTCTATTTACAATATAAGTCTTTTGTTTATTGATTAGCGTTGTATTTTCATTACATTTCAACATTTTTCCTCATAATGGATACTTTGAAATTTCGTGTAATTATAGAATATGAGTTCCGTCGTGGCACCAACGCGGCACAAATGACACGTAACATCAACGACGTTTACGGAGAGAACTGTACAAACGAACGTACAACCCGTTATTGGTTTGCTCGGTACCGTTCTGGGAATTTTGACTTGAAAAATGAACCTCGTGGTCGTCCGGAAACTTTGGTCAACAATGATGAATTAAAGGCGATTGTGGAAGCTGATGAATCTCAATCTACAGCTGAGCTGGCAGCAGCTTTTGATGTTAGCATCAAAACAATATTGGTCCATTTGCGACAGATTGGCAAGATAAAAAAGCTTGATAGATGGGTGCCCCACGAACTTAACGATCGCCAGCGCAACGTACGCGTCGAGACTTGCCTTGCGCTGCTTAACAGGCACAGAAATGAAGGAATTTTGAACCGAATTGTTACGTGCGACGAAAAATGGATTCTTTTTGACAATCGAAAGCGCTCAGCAAGTTGGTTAGATCCTGGTTCGGTACCAAAGCAATATGCAAAACGAAAAATGACCCCTAGAAAGGTGATGGTCACAGTTTGGTGGTCTAGTGCTGGTGTGATTCATCATAGCTTTTTACAAAACGGCGAGAGCATTACTGCAGATGTGTACATTGAAGAACTGACCGCAATGATGGCGAAACTCGCACGTCTGCAACCAGCTTTGGTCAATCGGTCGTCTCCACTGCTACTTCACGACAACGCGCGACCCCATACTGCACAACAGACCGTCTCTAAGCTGCATGAGTTGGGTTTGGAAGCTCTCCCTCATCCGCCATACTCACCAGATCTTGCGCCTACCGACTATTACTTTTTCCAAAATTTTGCCAACTTTTTAGCGGGAAAAAAATTCTATTCCCGAGAGGCAGTACAAAACGCCTTTGAAGAGTTTGTTTTCTTCCATCCTGCTGATTTTTTCAAGAAGGGCATCCATAAACTGCCACAGCGTTGGCAAAGATGCATTGATTGCAGGGGTGATTACTTTGAATAAAAGAAATAAATAAGTTCGAAAAAAAAATACTTTAACTTTTTTCAAACAAAACGGCAATTTCATAGGTAAAGACCTAATATATAACTCAAAGGTGACTGACTGATGACTGACTGACATAGTGATCTATCAACGCACAGCCCAAACCACTAGACGGATCGGGCTGAAATTGTGCATGTAGGTAGATGTTATGACGTAGGCATCCGCTAAGAAAGGATTTTTCGAAATTCCACCCTTAAGAGGGTGAAATGGGTGGTTGAATTATTTTCTCATAGGCCACGTCGCAGGCGAAACTGCGGGCAGAAGCTCGTCCCTCTATAACGTACCTTTTTTTTTTTTGAGGGGGGAAATGCCCTCGCACTTCCCTGCCACCACGGGGGTGGTGGCGGGGGTATGTGGGACTCGAACCCACTAAAACCCCCCCGTGAGCACCTCGTCCGCCGTACCGGGGGCGAGTAGGGGTCGCGACTGCAGTCCAGCCAACTCGCCCCCCGCTCTATAACGTACCTAGTCCAACGCATTTGGGTACACCTTAGAGAGATAAGTGTTAACTTAAGATCTGTGTAACTTTAGTGCCGACGGGAATTAAGCTATTACAGAGCTTGCAAATCAAGATACCCGTGCAATAACAGTTACAATAACAGTCAAAAATTTTCTTGAGCAGTGCCCGAGGCGTGCATTGGCTTTCTGGGTGTATCACCATATAGCCTGAGCGATCTTATTCGAAAAGAGTCAACCATGAATTCATGGCATGGGAATAATTAACCCGGGTTTTTTTGTTTTATTCATAACTAGTTGATCCGCCCCGGCTTCGCACGGGTGAATTAGAAAAACGTGGTCGAACGGGATAAAATTATAATATGTCCGTCTCCCGGGGTTCTAAGCCACCTCCCCACCAATTTTCAGCCAAATTGGTTCAGCCGTTTTTGAGTTATAAATAGTGTTACTAACACGACTTTCTTCAACACATATAGACTAGCTTCTGCCCGTGGCTTCGCCCACGTGGCCGATAGGAAACGAAGAAGAAAATTATTCATAGATAATTCAACCACTCATTTTAGGCTAGAATTTCAAAAAACCCTTTATTAGTGGGTAGCTACACTTTATAATACAAAGAACACACCCTCTAAATTTCAAGTCTCTAGGACCTACGGTTTAAGCTCTGCGTTGATATAAGCCAGTCAGTCAGTCAGGACTTTGAATTTTATATCTATAGAAGATTAAAGTTATCTAAATTTAACCGAAATCATCATCAACATAATAAAGAGAAAAACAATTGACTATAACAACACTCCAGTAACTCAACAAGTTGGAACGTAACGTTCACAATAGAATACGAAAATAAGCGTAGTGCTGCATATTAGCACACTATTAAATCCCGTAAAAATTGAGCGTCTAAATGCTGAACATACCTCAAATCCCGGCCGAAGTGTAGTTGATATCAGTTCAATCAGCGGACATCTGCGTAAGAATAACGGCGTGGCGGAGGGTTGAATGAACAATCGCTCAGTGTGTGCCGCGCTCCCGGCTCCACCGACCGCACGCTCGCTCCCACGGGGCGGCAAACTTTACCGAGGGTACTCATACTAAGGAACTTTTCGCAAACCGGAAACGAGCGATACGGGATAAGTTTATTTTTTATGGAACGCATGGTGATGCTGATGTGACAGGTTAGTTTTCGAATGTTGTTAGCTTTAAAGTTCCTTTCAGTTTTTGATTTCTAAGGTACATATTTTATAAGTTTTCTTATTGATATGTATGTATATATACTAAAAAAGATTATCAAGACTTTTTTAAAGTAGTAACTTAGATCATATATTTTGTTTACATTTTAATATTGCATATTTACATTCAATTATAGAAATAAATTTGCAAAGTTTATTTATTGATTTGATGGTTAGTAACAAACTTTTCACAAGCATTTTTAATATACCTACTAGTGCACTTTTTTAAAATAAATACATCGCTTTAGGCGATAAGACCTACCCGCCCGTTATGCCACTTAGTTATATGATTTTGATTACCGATTGTGCCTGTGGTATTTTCCATAAAGAGTTATCTATCTTTTTTTTATGTTATTGAATGATGTGACGAGCTAGTCGTTCACATGATGTTAAGCGCCACGGTTGCCCATAACAGAACAGTGTCACTCGGAACCCTAAAACATAAAGTTACAAGCGACACTGCACTGCGCACGTCATCCTGAGACATCAGCACAGTCTGGTAATAAGATTACTCGACTGTGAGATCAGGTCATAAAGTCTCATTTGCCCAGTAATTTGACTAGCTACAGTGCCCTTCAAACCGGAACACAGCAGTGTTTGCGCACTACTGTTTGGCGGCAGAGTAGCTGGCAAAGCGGTGGTACCTACCTAGACGAACTTTGCAGAAAAGTCCTACCACCTAGTAAGATACATATAAATATATAAAAACATAAGATATCACATCACACTAATATTATAAAGGCGTAAGTTTGTTTGTGTGTATGTGTGTATGTTTGTTACTCCTTCACGCTCAAGCGGCTGAATGGATTTAGACGAAATTCGGTACCAAGATAGATTATACACTGGATTAACATATAAGCTACATGTTATCCCGGAAAAGTGAAATGTTCCCCTGGGACGAGCAAATAATCAAAATACTTTTTATCCGCGGGTGAAACCGCGGGGCGCAACCAGTAAAATATAAATACAATGGGTAGTCTCATCGCTAATTACCACCTAGACAACCTTCGGATGGACCGAGATACTAGAGAGATAGATTCATACTTTTAATCTGACTCTCTGTAGGTACTTTATAATATAATATGTAACCTTATCAATACTTTACAGCTTATCTATAACATTTTTTTTGTTTATTTACATCATCAATACAGCTGCACTGACATTTTTGGCGTAGATAAAACGTCAGAAAGTCTCTAGAAAAACAAAAAACTGTTTTTTTTTTTGGCTCCACACTTTTGTGTATTTAGCCAGTGTCAAGTAATTGATAATTTCTCATGTTAATAGTTATATATATATTTATATATATACATATGTCAAATCATCAAGTTAAGTCATAGTCTAGTCTAGTCAAGTCATACTCCTAGTAAAGTATATATATATGTCAAGTCATCAAGTTAAGTCATAGTCTAGTCTAGTCAAGTCATACTCCTAGTAAAGTGGTGGCAACTTTACCAGAAGCTTCTATGTAGTTTTGGAAACAACACGAAAAAAAAAAGTTTCACCATCATTATACCATTTTCCCCCACTTATGCCTGTAATCCAGCACTTAACGAATAAAATGCTACTAATTTTATGCACTAACACTGAAAATAACACAAGTTTTGGAAAATAATACAATGCGGTGACGCGATCTTTTTCGTTTTCCCGCCAAAACTGCTAAGCCACTGCTTATTGTCTTTATTAATAACCAGCAAGAGGACAAAGAGCAGGTTTTGTAGCAAAGTATTCTATGGAGCAGGTGTAATCGAAGTTCCGAATCGGAGTTTTCTTTATATGTTCTGCCGTATTGCTTGCACCGGCAGTAGAAAATAAAACTAAACTTAATTTTGACTTGTATAAGAGCTAAAGATTTTTTAACCAACTTCAAAAAAGGAGGAAGTTCTCAATTAGGTGTTTTTTTGTGTTTGTTACCTCAGAACTTTCAACTAGGTGAACCGATTTCGATTACTTTTTTAAAGCTGGTGCTTCCAGTGTGGTCCTGTGATATTAAACAAGATCTAACTAACAGTTTTTGAGCTATCTTTAACAGTACGTATTTTGATTTCACTGCATTGTTAACATCCTTTTTTTATAAGGACATGACATGACAGCCTCTGTGGTGTGGTGGTTGAGCAGGTCGGCTCATAACCCGGAGGCGGCGGGTTCGATTCCCGTGACAGGACAAGTGTTTGTGCACAGAAAAAAAAGCGCAAATACTTGTTCTGAGTCTGGGTGTTGTGGGACCATGGTCCTCGTAGTTCTTGGGTCTCTAGACACAGGGAATCCTAGTTAGGGCCCAGGTTCTATGTATGTGATAATTGGGCGTTATTATTCATTGTTTATTTATTAAGGAATTATTGCAATTATTTCTTTGACTTTGATTTTTTTTTTTTTTTTTATTTTAAGGAATGACGTGACGAGCTAGCCGTTCGCCTGATGCTAAACGACACGGCTGCCCATATCAGCTGCAGTGTCACTCGGAACTCTAAAGTATAGAGTTTCGTGTGACACTGCACTGCGCACGTCATCCTGAGACATCAGCACAATCTAGTAATAAGATTACTAAACTGTGAGATCAGATCATAAAGTCTCATTTGCCCAGTAATTTCACTAGCTACAGTGCCCATCAAACCGGAACACAGCAGTGCTTGCGCACTACTGCTTGGCGGCAGAATAACTGGCAAAGCGGTGGTATCTACCTAGACGAACTTTGCAGTAAAGTCCTACCGCCTAGTAAATTGGATTGATTATGATATTAAACGCTATAGATATAGAAGCTAGCGATAAAGAAGCTAGTACGTAACAAAAACAAACTTAAGTAAAACTCCACAGCGTACATTTTGTTGGTGTAAATTGAAAGGTGTTAATAAAGTTGATTGAATGTATCCTTCTTTTCTTTTCGAGGGGTTCTACAATTGATTGTGGTTGGTATTATCAGCAGTCAATTAGCACCCTTGCACTAACTGACGGCACTTCCGCCCACAGAATGTAAAGAAGGTATAGAGAAAAATGTATGGAGTATGATTGTACAGTCAGCCTCGTGCGTTCTTAATATAAGCAATAAAATTATAAAACGAATAGGTATCTGATGCTCTAACGCTTTTATAATTATAATAAAACAAAAATAAGCATTCACTTTTTTTTAGTATTGTCTTCACACGATGTATTTATTTAATACTTTATGCAGAGATACAGTACAAGGGAGGACTTAATGCTAACAGCATTTTCTACCAGTCAACCAAAGCGTGCAGAAAAGCAATTAGATAGCGATAACAATATTATATATTTTTGATAACAACACGAGTTTTTTATTACAAAATGTGTCATACTTAAGATAATTTTAAAACTAATTTAGGCTTGTTTTTTTTTTCAATTTGATAGCTAGCTAGCTTGTTGGTGTCCACAAATATTTATTTATTTATTTTATTAGTCTAATGGTCTAATTTATAGGTTTATACGTTAATTGAGTTGAGTATAAATGTTAAGATGGCACTTGAAGTTTGCCGACTCCCCAGTATGAAATTTCCGACGGCAGCGCTCACAAAGTTTGTTTCCATGGCTAACTTGGTCTGGGTTCATCGTCTTCAAGTCCAAGACAATGTACATCAAAGCAAACTCTATGAATTATTAAGCAAGTATCAGTAAGTCGGCGTAATACTATTCATTTGGTGTTTCAAAGTGATATTACTGGATGTTTAAATGTAATGCAGTAACTTTCACTTTCAAATGTGCAGTTTTAGCTATAACAATAACTACGTAAGTAAATAACTACCTACATGGAAATTAGAAATTGTTATTGGTTTTTATTTTGAATGTGGCTAATAACAAATAACTTAGTAATAGTGCACTAATAAAGTTATTTCTTTATTACTCAATAACTTAAGAAATACGTGAAATAATTCCCATTGAAAGTTCTTATCACTCTTAATTAGATACAACTTATTCTTTAAATTTTAATAAGTTACTCTGTCAGAACCGACTATTAAAAGTATAGCATTATTGTACTAAAAATCACAGACTCAATGAATGAATGAATTAACTAATGAACGAACGAACGAACGAACAAATGAACGAACGAAAAAACGAATGAATGAATGACGGAAGGAATGAATCGCATTTTTTATTTATTTATTTCACAAATAAATCTTTCTAGTCATTCATTCATTCATTTATTCGAAAGTATAGCATTATTCTACTAAAGAATCACAGACTCAATAATTGACCGGTTGAATATTAGCACAGTGTAAAAGACAGGGATTACGTATAACGACACGGATTAACCCTCCAAACCTGCTGTCATATTGTCAAAACGCTACACCACATTTAATTACGTATTTCAAGTTTTATCATTTCTCTTTGTAATCTAACAAACAAATCACATTATGTTCGATAGAGATTATATTTCGAATATTTTAAAATGTGAAACATTTTTCTTAACATCGTTTAAATACCAATGTAATATAAGTTTACTTTATGTAGGTGTTCAAAATCACGGGAAATCGTTGGATGCCAGAGTCGCAACCGATCGAAGTGGCGCTTTAATAGCGAAAGCTTATGTTCAACAGTGGATATTTATATTTTTAGGTTATATAACTGAAATATACGCCAAAACAGTACGTTTTCTCTAAATTCTCTTTGTACAGACCTTTGTGTAGTGGGTTTGTTTTGAGAATCGAACGATGGCATCACAGATCAATACGATACAAGTTTTTGCTTCGCAAGTTAGATATCGCAAGAATTATTCAATGCTAAAAGTACTTGATATCAAAAGAAAAGTATCGAGTACTAGTACTCGTATTTACTAGTATCGGAACATCCCTAGTAACAGTGGACTCTGTAAGCTGGAATATTCCCAGAGCCCCACTGAATTACAATAAAATTCAATAAGTTATAATATGTTTCCCAACGGACTAAACTTTATTTCGAAACAACCTTTTATTCAGGAGAATTCTCTACAAGTTTCACTTGCATAATAGTGTGACCATTTGGTAAAAAAATTGTTACATACTTTGGTTACATACTTCTCAAAACTTGTTTCATTATGAAGATGATACGTCCATGTTCATGGTAACAGGGTAAAATGAGAGCATTAAAATAATAATCATTATAATAACGCCCAACGATCATATACATAGATCCTGGACCCTAACTAGAATTCCCTGCATCTCCCTAGATGCTGGGTCCCTACCTAGGAACTACGACGACCATGGTCCCACAACACCTAAACACAGAAAAAGTACTTGTACATTTTTTTTGCACAAATACTTGTCCTGCCGCGGGAGTTGAACCCGCCACCTCTAAGTTATGAGCCTACCTATCCTACTACCATACCATAGATGGTGTCTATTAATGCCCGTCTATACTAAAGTTTTACAGCTTTTAAGTTCGCACTTATCCCTCCATGACATATTCAAACGTACTGCAGTAGCTATGTCATAAAGGGATAAGTGTGAACTTAAGAGCTGTCAAAATTGAGTACAGCGGGCATAAAACAACAATTCAATACATAAGTAACAACTTACCTAATGTATTACAATTTAATTTAATACTATATGTATGTATGACACGTAGGTATCTAAAAAGTCGATGTAAACTAAAATGTTAGCACTAGATATCGTTTAGATTGATCGCCTCATCTAACCAAACGTAGGTATATTCTCCTTGATATTTCTCAAACATTTTATCGTGCGGAAAAGTAGTTACCGGTGCGCGATCGCATCCGTACTCATTTCAAACGCTTTCCGAACTCTTGTCACTGTATTATGACACACAAACGAGTGCTTTTTTTTCTCATATATAGAAGAATACTCGTATCTTCACATCGTTATCGAGTGATCGGAGTATATCGGAAGGGACCAAACATCGCTCCTTGCGCTATTTCACACGCGTCATGATTTCATTTCGGCATACAAAGTGGCTATGTGTTATCATAATCGTAATATTGAACCGCTCCTTTTATGCTGATGTATCGAATAATCGTTGTAGACAAGAATGCACAAACGAAGCGTACTTTTACAGATATCTTTACAACCCTACCAACTAAAGGCTTTCAGGCATGATGCTACATTTAGTAGGATTAAAATAAAATCAACCTAAAAGAGAAAAAGTGACCATTTTATCAAAGGATTTTGCGCAGGAGAATTTTTAATTGTTAACATATTTTATTTTTGTTCACGCATCCAGGTGGCTTTTTTACATAATCTGATGTTTTGGGATAAATTATGTAAATATGACCCTTATCTCCTCGTTGCAGATTTACATGGATATCCTGGGCTTTGGAGCCTGTAACGCTTGGGCGTGATCAGAAATATGCAGCAGCGCTTGTGGTCTATATGTTTATTGGCTATATTTATGCTCGGGCTAGACTCTAAACTTGTTGGTAAGACAATAAATTTACAATAATTTATTATTTGTAATAACTGTGTTCTGTTCATAATTGAAGGGTTGAGAATAAAAAGGGTTTAACTGTCAAATTGACAGTTTCGAGAAAATTGACTTTAAACGTCAACGGCGTCATTTTAATGTAGAGTGCTTATAAGGTAATAGAAAAGGTTTATGCAAGTTTCAGTTGCTTGAAAATGTTTTAATTCTATTTAAAATTACTAAATATAGTACTGATTCATACAATGACTGTAAAAATATAATATAATAAAATAAATATAGTAATGTTTTTATGCTAAGTGAACTATATTCCAGTGACAGATAAACTGTTTTCAGACTCAAAATCTCGAGGTTTAAGGCCTCATTTCGGTATTTTGAGAATGTATTATTGAAGATAATTTCACGCTGAATCAAACGATACCCATAAGTCATTTTGTCAAAAATCAGTTAAAACCTTTTTATTCTCACCCCTTAAATTTTGACCCAATTTACGATTTTTAATTTAGTACTATAAGCTTAACGAAAGATAATACAAACAGTGTCTTATGGTCAGTTGCAATCCACATACCTACATTTTTGTTCCTATATTAAGTATAAGCAAAATTCTGCACATTGCACCATTTATAGTAACCAATGTTTCAAAAAACTTATTATATTTTAGGTCAAGCTTTCCAGCCAGAGTTTGCAGAGCCATTAGTAAATTTGACAGTACCAATTGGTAGAGATGCTACTTTCAGGTGTCTAGTGCAGAACCTTGGCGGGTACAGAGTAAGTAATTTTTGATATTAAACATTAATTTACATATCACGTTATACATTGACGTTTTTAGTAATACATTTTAATTAAAAATTTATTTACAGGTCGGGTGGGTAAAAGCCGATACTAAAGCGATTCAAGCAATTCATGTATACGTAGTAACTAACAATGATCGAGTTAGCGTCTCTCACAATGGTCCAACTGTTTGGAATTTACACATCAGGAATGTGCAGGAAGAGGATCGAGGGAAATACATGTGTCAAATAAATACGGATCCAATGAAAAGCCAGGTATACATGATTTTATAGAATCTTTAATTGATATTAAATATAGTGCCGTTAGAAACGTTATTGATTACCGAAAATATTTCACGACTTCATCTTCGTCGGACATTGATGGAGAAAGAACAAAAAATCTGATTAAGATGAGTGGATCCACCAAAAAAGATGCTTTCCGTGACAGCAGGGCATGTTGAGATTAATAGACAGTATTTTCTAAAAGTAGTGCGAGCTTTGAAGTAAGTTTGAGTCGATTTCTATGAGGAGTGTCGTTAAACATGCGCAATGCTCCAAGCACTCGACAAGCATTCATAGCGAAAAATACATCTCGGTCTTGTAGATACGAAAATAATAATTAGTATTAATTATTAACCATTTATTTTAATTAATGAGTTTGTATTATACATGCTCATTTTAGATTCATATAAAATGGTTAATAGAAATTTTCGGGTAGTTTGTTTGTACTAAATTATTTTTAATTTGACGTAAGCGCACTCCATTCAATATCTTCATTCAATGATTCTATGGACAGTTGTTTCTTTTTTTGTGTAACCGCGCGATTTTTTTGTCCATGATACCCACAAATCTTAACTTGTCTGTACAAAAACTCAGTTGTCATTATTTCTGGCACGAACATTTTTCTGCTTTTAAATAAAATCAGATCCCGCGGGCCCCAGTACTCAGTCGGTACAAGAATTTTCCTAAGAACACCACAACGATAATAAATTACTAACTGAATCAAAATTCCAACAGTTATAATAGAAATGTAAATACCTAAAATTAAATATAAAAATAACCCACTAATAGAAATTGATAAACAGTCTATATAATAAGAATCATCATATAATCGGAGATCTAAGTTTCGACACCTAAAATATAAAATTATTCCAAGAAAGACAGGATTCAACATCCATGTAATTTTCCAGAAATAGCTTGCTTTTATTCCAATCATGAAGATGATATCGATATTGTGATTATTGTAACCGTAAATCCAGTAAAATGAGATGGAGAATAAAATATTATTCATAATTTGAATCAGTTCTGTTGAGTATGTAAGGGCTTCAGTAAGGTCAGAACAAAAAAATGGACATGACAAAATACTTATTAAAGATATGAGGACAGCACATGCAAAATTTTTATATTTTCTAGGTTTTCTGAACTCAAACAATATGTCTCCTAAGTATATATGCAGAATCCACATATTAACAAATAAACAGAAACTTATAGCAGAAAACCATAAAAATCCCCAAATCGTCCTGTTGCCGTAGTAAGTCATAATTTCTGACATTGAAGCAAAAGAAGAAAAATAAATACTGTTATCTAATTCAATGACATTTTCTTCTTCACCGTGGAAAAAAGACATAGTTTTAATTCCACTAAATGAAATAAGACCTAATATAAGGCAACTGGTTAGTGAAAATAATGAAGTCATTATGGAGCTCATTGTTGCGGGGCTACGAAACGGAACGTCCCGAGATATAAAAATAATTATCCCGCACCCTGTACCTAAAGAAAGTACACCCCTAGTAACTGACCCAAAACACACTCCGATGTCGACGCTAGTCCAGTGCAAAGTAATGGTCGTAGAATACCAAATTCCATCGGTCGATAAACCTACACAGAACAAAACTAATAATACAATACATACATACCCCACCAGAAGCTTAACAGCTATTTGAATAAATCTTTCTTTCCTTATTGACAGTACAAATAATACCAAGCTTATTGTAGTACTTGCAATTATTGCTTTCCACGGGAAGACGCAATGTCCTAAACTAATGGTATTTATGCTACTAATTTCTCGTTCAAAGAAACAGTAACTTGCTGTTTTCATACCACAGTCATCATCAAACAGTAACTGAGCTTCTAAACAATGTTGAAATATAGATACATTAACACTTTTGACCATGCATTTTTGCTGGAAGTTGTCGCAGGAAAACCATGGTGGAGGATCTAAGGCTGCGAAAAATGTATACACAAAATACCAGGAAGTGAGCACCATCATGTAAACAGTTTTCAATAAAACTAAGAATATTGTTCCAAATCCGACGTAGCGAAAAAGCGGAAAGAAGTTCCACATCGTCAGTACATCACAGTTTGTATATTGAGCCACGCAAACCTCCGTATAAACTAATGGTATTCCAATAAAAATGACCGCTAGCGTTTGAAGGAATGCGTGGAAGTAGTATCCGTTGTGTGATAATTCTGTCGGACTGAACATTACGGTGACTTCGTTCATCATCCAGACCCATATTATAAGTCTGTAATTACCATAGCTCGACCATCGACCGTTATATTCAAAGCTTGTATTTTCTTCAGTATCTTTACTTGCGTCCGCCATTGTTGATTAAAAATCCATGACCAACTAGATTTGCGCAGCTGTTTAATTTAGAACAGACATGTGACGGCTGGTAAGCGCTGTCAATTGGTGTAGCGTATCAACGAGAATTAAATCGCAATTAGAGTAAACATTGGTAGATAAAGTGAATTAAGCCACGCAGCGGGCAATGATTCGTGCACTGTGCACCTAAATTATTGCGCTCCGGCGTAATTTATATCCGGGCCTGATAACGGCATAAATCGTGGGCGCCGACAGCGCTGTAGGGTTCGATGTCAACGTTGACGCAGCATGACGCCACTTGACACAATGCTGTTTCAATAATATTACGGATGCGAGAGCAAATTGTTGGTAGCTAATTGTTTAATCTTGTGAGTTTGATACAATTAAAACATATTTCGTATCTATGTAAAAATCTGTGATTATACATATAGAACACATAGTAGAAGTTACAATACACAATTTTGTAACTTCTACTATGTGCGCCAATAATAATAAATAAAATAATGGATATAAATATTTGTGGACATTTCACACAACGCCATCTAGTCCCAAACTAAGCAAAGCTTGTACTATGGAAACCAGATAACTAATACAATACTTATTTACTTTTTGTTTGTAAATACATACACAGAATATAATATAACGCCCAGACACAGAACAAACACCTATGTTTTTGTGTTTGTCCTGGGTAGGAATCGAACCCACAAGCTACTACCAACTGAGCAGGGCAGTCCACGATAATGACATTCACTTTTCAAGGTAAACCTACTAAAGATGCCTTAAATAAACGAAAGGTGTGTTCTTTGACACAGATGGGATATCTCGAGGTGGTGATACCTCCGGATTTCATCACTGAAGAGACTTCAAGCGATGTGATGGTTCCTGAAGGGGGAACCGCAAGGGTGTCATGCAAGGCTCGGGGCATGCCGGAACCCCGCATCATGTGGCGAAGAGAAGACGGAGCTGATATAGTTATTAGAGATCCTAACACTGGAAAAACGAGAGGTACCTAACGTATTATTTATAGAAATTATATAAATGTGTTTATGTAACCTCAAAACAGCATATACAATAATTATTGACACAGACTTGACCTTGCTGAGTTTATATTAAATACAGCTCGATATACATTTCAGCTCAGCGAATAAACAAAATAACTTATATTTTGTTGATAGATACCACACACAACCAAGCAAAATTACTCAGAACTACACAGTAATTGAAAGTTATTTTTATTTATTTTTACGAGATTGCCTAAAACTTTTATGTATCATTTTGTATTAAAACATATTTTTGTTTATTTATGACGTTTACTATATAAATTATATAAATTTCATATTATAATTTTATTTTTATCACCTACTGATTTAAATTAAGCTGACCAAAAATGAATGAATGAAATAAAATGACCAAATATCTTGTAAATATGTTTCATTATTAGCTTGACTAAATTTGACACCATGTCATTCAATCAAACAAAATGATGGTCAAACAAAGCCCAATGTCCACTTTAAATAAAAAAATACACGTGGCAGACGAAGGGTGAGCGGACATAGTGATTAGGGATCCTAATGGCGGAAAAACAAAAGGTACGCTTAATTAAGGCTGACAATTTATTTTGGCTTGAAATGTAAAGTATTCAGGTTAGGGCAAATAACGATGTACGCCGACCTGTATTTGCGATACGTTTGTTAATTTTGAAATTAGGAAATATGGTATCTGTTACGTTTATTTTACAACTCTTTTTGCTAAGGTCATCACTGGATAATTATTTTGTCAAAGAATTGTTAAATTTTACCCACTTAATCATAAACATGCATTAAGCTAATGGATGGACAATGGACAAATGGATGCAACATGCATCTATTTGTCTCGTTTTCTCGTATGAAAAAAGCTGAAAGATCTATTTTCTATAAAGCATGGTAATGTTGAAGTGAATTTTTTTGACGCGAAATTTATATTTGAAGTACATCGTGGGTTCAAAATTCCATTTCCTTGGAATAAAGTATCCTGTGTTGATTCCAGTAATTAAAGCGATATGAGTGAAAATTTTCGTTCATATCAGTTCAGCCGTTTTGGTAGGAAGGGCTTACAAGCAAATCGACGTAAGCGTTTTGACATTTATAATTTGGACATAGAATGAATGGAACAACTTACCATCCTGACAATATAATCTGGGAGTTCTTAAGGCCAGAGTGAACTGGTATCTTCTTGGCAAGTATGCTATCGCGGACCGCGTCGTCACTTACCGTCAGGTGGTCAAATAAGCCTATATACGATAAAAAAGACAATATATCACATTATTTTAAGTAGGTATATGTCTTTAAAATAAGTGGAGATAAGGTTGGAGCGTATTTGAATATCTACAAATAAAACAAAAATTAACTGCACTGAGTTTTCATATAATTGTGTTATTAATACAGTGTAATAAAGTTCTCTGTATACGTACATTAAAATCAAATATTGAATTATTATTTTGTTTTTATTTTGTTAACTTAATCACTCATTGCAGGGCTATGTCATAATACTCATATCTTATCTCTTCTCTATAATATACTGTTCAATCCCTGTACTCCCCAATATTTAAAGGAACGATTCGACTACCTTTATAATTCTCACTCTAATACTATGTGTCTCAGGTCATCAGAGAACCTTCTCCTCAAGCCACCGGTGCGTCGTACCACCTTCTACGACCGCTCATTTACTGCTCAGGCTGTACGCTTGTGGAATGAACTACCTCTCAATATTAAACAGGCTCAATCACTCACTGCTTTTAAGACTCAAATTAAGCACTTCTATCTCTCTAGTTTGACTTCGAAATAAACCTTCATTGTTTCCTTAGTATTTGTATATTATGTATTATTTGTGTATGTTTATGTATAGTAGTATTGTATTTTAAGTAGTATATAATTTTATATTTGTCTTAGTATGTATGTACACAGTAACTTTTTAGCACCACCGTCCATGCTCGTTGATCTATCTCTGTCCATCCAAAGGTTGTCTGGAAGAGATCGCTTTTTAGCGATAAGACCGCCCATTGTTACCTACTCATTAGATATTTCCTGTTTTTGTATTTGTTGCCTTGGTGTCAATAAAGAGTTTATCTATCTATCTATCTATCTATGTCTAAATGTAAACGTCAAAACAGATCGTATAAGCAGATATCGTTCTGTGAGTATGATAAATTGGTGCCTCCAATCATTTTCGTAGAGACAGGTGGAAGAAAATAATAAATACTTCTCAAAATAACAAGGTAGTTCAATTCGAACTTAATATTTGTTAACTAGGTAAGATAAAACATTGCTTGTGCTTTAGTATATTGTATAACAAAAAAAATATATTACACTAACCTACCATAAAAATATGTAAACTTTGTTTAATAGCACTACTATTATTATTTTCAACCTATATACCTAACCTTCTCAATTCAGTTAAAAAACTGCTCGTAAAATATTTGTAATACCTAAGAACTCCGTTATTTATTAACTGATATGGATTTTTTATATATATGTAACTATAAAATTATTTTGAATTTAATACCATAAATATTTCATCAAAATCGGTTCCTTGGTTAGGTTTTTAAGAAAATAGCTGTAAAAATGTATATATTCTAGTATTTTTCACGTCAGGTAACCCACTTTCTTAAAAGGGTATTCTTATGATTTGATAGGCTTGCGTTTGAACACTATCTCAACTGATGGTAAATGACGTTGCGGTCTAGTATATAATACGGTTGCTTGCAAAGTATTACTCTCGATTTGAGGACTCAAAAATTGTTGTTTTTGTAAAATACACACAGCAACAAAGCGTTCCACTCTGTGTGATCAGGAACACAACAAGAACTCAAGAAAACACGAACTTTGTGGAACAATCTTCATTGTAGGAACAAAATTTTTTTTATTAATCTTTAGAGGAAGTATTACATGACAGATATAGCTTGCCAGTCAAACAACGCGCATGAATGAGTTTGTCGGGACAATTACTCGAATTTATGAATAATTTTATGAATATACAATATACAAGTAAAAGTCGCATGACATATTTTTATATTATTTTTAAAAGAAAGAAAGTAAAGACATTTATCTAGGACATCACACAACATTACATTACAATATAGGAGACATACATTATAATTTAAAATGATAAAACAATGTATATTATCTTTCTTGTATTATTTGTTCAGTGGCCGTCTTTGAAGAAGAGGTATTGACCCTTAACAAGATATCACGGTCGGATATGGGCGCGTATCTGTGCATCGCTAGCAATGGCGTCCCTCCTTCAGTCAGCAAGAGGATTCTTATTAAAGTACATTGTAAGTGCCATTTTACCTTTTAACATGTAATCTCTACTAAACTCCGGTCACTCATGGGATATGATATATTTTACTATATGTATCGGCTACCACCTGTCAACTAGAAAAAGTGACCAGAATTATTGATGGTTATAACTTTACATTTGGACTTTTGGCGGGAAAACGAAAAAGATCGCGTCGCCGCATTGTATTATTTTCCAAAACTTATGTTATTTTCAGTGTTAGTGCATAAAATTGGTGGCATTTTATTCGTTAAGTGCTGGATTACAGGCGTGAGTGTGGGAAAATGGTATAATGATGGTGAAACGTTTCTTTTCGTGTTGTTTCCAAAACTCCATAGAAGCTTCAAGTAAAGTTGCCACCACTTTACTAGGAGTATGACTTTGACTAGACTGACTTGACTATGGCTTGACTTGATGACTTCGACTGTGACTTGACACATATTTGCGTGAAATATCGATCACTTGATAAATTATCAATAACTTGACACTGGCTAAATACAAAAAAGTGTGGAGCCAAATCTTAAAAAAAAAAAAAAAAAAAAAAAACTTTACATTCTGCTTTTGAAATTGTTATTGTAACTATCAAACGCAATCTCTCAGTGGCAGTCCTTTTACCACAAATAATATAATACCAGACTAGTGCACTATTACTATAGCATCACTACGGTAACTCTCTTGTGGGGTTGTCGACGGTTTGCAAGGTTGGATTTGTTATCTTTCATTATTGTGACTGTAGTAAAACAGAAATAGTAAGAGTTCAAGAATAGTTGCACTCTATTAACTTGGCTAGCATGCTACACCTTCGATCGCATCGTCACTTCCCATCAGGTGAGAGTGCGGTCAAATGAAAGACAAGTTTGAAGTAAAAAAAAAAAACTCTGAATAATGCATAGAAAAATTATGGATAGTAATATTCCATAATTATACATATGAAAATTTAATAAATAAATGATTTTAGTTTGGCTTAGTCTAGTTTGAACGACCAGCTCATTAATAATTTGTCGTTCATACATAAATAATTTGGGATTTTTTTTTTTTAATTGAGTTTCTTTGCTGCTTACTTTGTGGTTTATTATACTTATTTGGTTACTCTTTATGAAATAAAAATGTATTAATTTAATTTTATTATTTGATTTATTTTTTTGCGGGATCATAAATCATATGTTGTTAAGCTTTCAGATTGTATCGTAAATGGGATAATCGATAATGGTGTTCACTATACATTTTTGAAAGATTTTTTCATCTATGGCGTCGAATTTTTTTATCTAATATAATAAAATAACTAGTAATAACAAAGTAGGTAGAAAATAAGGTAAAGCAAAAGAAACTAAAGTAAAAATACCATCATCGACTAATCTATTGAAGAACTATTGGTCCTTTTCGTAGAATCAGTGTAGGTAAACCTCTTATCGCAAAATTACTTTATTAAATAAGCTACCGTCCACTGGGCTTCGAAGCTTTCCCCCACAATGTTTTTCGAGTGAGTTCATTCTGCCTGTAGAATAGGTCCTCTGAAAATTCGCAGTAATTGTTGTTTATCTCGACAACTTTCTGAGGTTCCTTGTTATTAATGGTGTTATATAATGTCAGCGAGTAGTAGCTTTTAATTATTTTCTGGCTGCAAGGGACTGTTTGTGTCTTCGCGTCAAGTCGAGCGGACATTTTGCCTTTATGCAAGATTTAACTTTAATATTATTAGTCGAACCCGGGCCTTCGGTGTTTTCTCTTAGAATTTTGTAAGCCAGCTTAAAAATATCGTTGGTACTTCAAGGACTATGGTTATATGCCTAATTTTATTTTAATGGACGTATAAAACGTGGTTCTTTGGGGAGTTTCTAAAAACGTTTCCAGATAATTTAATTTTCTATTCAAAAGTTTCGCTGTGTGCTATAAAAGAATTGCCGTTTTTAAAGTTGTAAAAATTTTTTTTCCTTCTTTTCGGCTAGTAAAGTTTACGTAATTGATAAGATTAGCAGGTCTAATAAAGGGTTGTTTTAAGTGAAACTTGGTAAATTGTTAAAATAATGCTTTTCTCCACAGTTCACCCCGTGATCCAAGTGCCGAACCAGCTGGTGGGCGCTCCGCTTGGCACTGACGTCACACTGGAGTGCTACGTCGAGTCCTCACCCAAATCCATCAACTACTGGGTCAGAGATTCCAGTAAGTACATAATATAATGTAATTATTTTGTTTGTTCTTCGTAGCCAAGGAAGCTTCAAATAAGACCTCTATACTAATCTATACTAATTTTATGTAAATATTTATGATTATTATAGCAGTGCCGCTTGCTTAGCGTAATTAACTGATTAAGTTAGATAACAAAATGTCCCAAAAATTATTTATTTTATATTCATTATTTTATATTATCTTGTCGAACTATATAGGAAGGGTCGATAAAAAGTTAAATCAGACTCGACTTTCTCATCAAGCCATTAAATTGTACTGTGAAGTCGAGGCGTGGTGGTGCAGGAAACTAGGAGGCTTGTGCCATGTCCAGGGCTAGTTCACTGGCCTCCGGGGAGATCCCACCGCTTAGAAGTACTCCGGAGCTACGACAACGACACGCAAACGCCTCTTAAACCACTAAGTTTAATCGCAAGTGGAAAAGTAATTTAGGCCAGAACCATTTGAGACAAAGACGCTCATTACTGCCACAGGTTTTATAGAAATGAAAAAGCTCCCATTCTAACTTAAAAATAATTATATCTTAAATTAATAATCACAGAGTTCAAAATATGAACGTAGTGTTTGTTTGTTTTTGATGTTTTAGTTAATGTTTTTTTCTTAATAATCTTTACTAATAATCAAGCTCAAAGTGAAATGAAAGCAAGCTAGCACAACAAAGTAATGGACTTTTCAGATTTTTAATCTCCTCGGAATACCTAAAAATAGAATAGTAATTATATGATCACGGTGGTAAAACCAGAAGTAACTATTAACTAACTTTCATCTTAATATACAATAATTTTACTATGGTTGAGTATTTTAGCTGTATTGAAGAAGATCAAAAGAATAAGCTAAAATCGTAACAAACATAAACTTTTACAACAAGAGATAAATTTTAAATTGTACACCTAATCGAGTTATACTAAAAGAGCTTGTTTATACAGTATTTTGAGTTAATCTCTGAGATTATTTTTCTACTAAACATCAAGACGGTAATTCTTATTTTTAACGGGATAAGATTTTGAAACTTCTTAAATATCTATTTTTTAAATAAATGTATAACTGTGTACTACATAAAATAAAATAAATATTTTCACCGCTGATTACTATGGTTTTGTTTTCATAAGTAGGTACGCAACAGCGCAGTAATAGATTATGTACCAGATCTTTTCCACAAAGTCCTTCTTTTCACCGAGCATATTTCGTAGGGCATAAGAATAATTAAATTTTTGGCACCAGCCTCGTTGGGCGGGTGACGCTTGCAAGTAATGAGATATTAAGTGTTAATTTACGATTGAGTCGGTTTCAGTCTTAAGAAAATTGACCTATTGTGGTGAAATAAGACAATGGTAGTTAGTGCCGAGTGAGTGGACCGACGGTTATGAGAAGAGCAACCCAGTAGGAACCAACAATGCTTTCATAATTTATATCCTACGGATGCTGGATATTACGTAATGCATTATCTTTACAATTTTACATCTCACCCGATACCAATGCGGAAAACTTTATAGCTTGCTTGTTACAATGATATTTTTGAGCTATGTTTTTGTTTGGGTACTCTTAGTTTATGTTTGTTCAAATACTTAGTAAATTTTCGTGTTGTACTAGGCGGATTAGGCGAATATTCGAAGTTTTTTCTTAATATAGGTATAACCAAACCTTTATTTTGTAATGGGATGACATGACGAGCTAGTCGCTTGCCTGATGTGAAGCGACACGGCTGCCCATATCAGTCGCAGTCACTCGGAACTCTTACAGCCTTATTAATAAACGGGTATTAGTCTCGGGTTAGTTACTTCAGCTTTTATCCTTTTTTTGCTACTGAAATATTTAGCTGGATCGAAAGAGACAAAAGATGGTGTAACTAATCTAAAGCTAGTTCGTGTTTATTAATAAGGCTGTTAAAGTGTAGCACAAGATCACAGTACAGTACAGTACTAGACAGTGAGATTAAGTCAGAAAGTCTCATTTTCCAGTAATTTCACTAAGTACAGTGACCTTCAAACCGGAACACAATAATCCTTGCGCACTACTGCCTGGCGGTAGAATGATTGGCAAAGCGGTGGTACCTACCTAAACGAACTTTGCATAAAAGTCCTACCACCTAGTAAATACCTAGACAATGAATGGATTTATACTTTCATATTTATTATTTAACCAGTGATTAGATAATTTAAATGTTCTATTTTTCACTAATTAATTTTGCACCATGCCGGTTTTTTGCATATAAATAGATTTAAGTAATTACAGCTTTTATTCCTTTTATTTGTTACGTTTTAAACCGTTTTTTGCTTAGGAACAGTTTTATACTTTACTATAAAGCCTTAAGACATCAGTTAGTTGATATACTAGTCTGTCAGAAACGTTATATTCAGATCCACTGTAGCAATTAGTATAATCGTGTTTAACACTCTTCGTAAATATTCCCAAACAAAGGTTCCTTTGCCAGTCTTCTCACCTCCTTTCAAAAAGGCGATCATTACACACCACGTCCGTGCGGTTATTCAAGCGTGAAATGTTCGTTTATTCAACTGATGAATCCATATTTTATTCATATTGCCATGTATGAACACGAAGCTTCTGCATGCTTGGCCAACTTTCATATAAAACTCTTTACTCGCTTGATATATTCACATGATTTTTGGGACCATTGCTATAACTATAGTGTGACCATTCTTATATTATCGCTTGGTAAAAAAATTAAGTATATTAATAATAATTATTTATTATTAAATCTGTTCATATTGGATGTTGTTATACCGTTAATTATAATAATAGTAACGTCTAATGATCACATACATAGAGCCTGGACCCTAACTAGGTTTTCCTGTACTTAGGGACGCAGGAACTACAAGGATTATGTTCCCACAACACCCAGTCTCAGAATAAGTAATATTCATATAATATCGAATGGGCAAAAATGGTCTTAAATCATTGTAACGGTTCGGGTTACAAGATTCTTATGCCCTTATTCTAAAGTTAGACAGTTTCTAACTTCACACTGATTTCTCTGTGATATATCCTAATGCATTGCAGTAGGTATGTCATAGAGAAATAAGTGCGAACTTAAGAGCCGATAAGTGTGAACATAGGAGCTACCAAACTTTAGTACAGACGGGTATTAGATTCAGATATAAGATAAGGCATATACGACTTTATATACAGCTGCATTTCAATAATCTATCTAGTCACGCGACTCTTAGATCGTAATTTTGTCGCATAAAATCAAATTCACCTCAATAACATTGGGAAGGTAAAGCATTACCTCGCGAAGAATCATAATAAAACCTCACGTTATATCTACTTCCTCTGGAAAACCCATTAACACTTACTCGAGCGGAAAATAAACCGCAGTAACTAAAATGTCTACTAAAAATAATAAACACATTTCGTGTTATTCTAACACAATGTTTATATAAAAGTAACAAAATGTGTCACTTTGATACAGACTTACTAAATAATTTTGATTACTTTTTATTTATTTGACTGGCCCGATGATGTGAAAACTAAGTAACTTGTGATATATTGCTCACGGGAAGCGTGTGATGACGATGATGCGAGTTTCATGCTTTTTGTTCACCGAAAAGTACACCATATTAAATACAGTAGTATAGTAGTAGAGCTATAGTATACATATAGCTCATGGAAAGCGTTCGGTGACAATGACGCGAGTTTCGTGATTTTTGCTCACCCAAAAAGTGCTCAACATGCCAAAAGAAGTTTTAATTTCAAAAACACCCTCAAAATAATTTTACACGTATATTAGGTCTTTACCTATGAAATTGCCGTTTTGTTTGAAAAAAGTTAAAGTATTTTTTTTCGAACTTATTTATTTCTTTTATTCAAAGTAATCACCCCTGCAATCAATGCATCTTTGCCAACCCTGTGGCAGTTTATGGATGCCCTTCTTGAAAAAATCAGCAGGACGGGAGACAACAAACTCTTCAAAGGCGTTTTGTACTGCCTCTCGGGAATTGAATTTTTTTCCCGCTAAAAAGTTGTCCAAATTTTGGAAAAAGTAATAGTCGGTAGGCGCAAGATCTGGTGAGTATGGCGGATGAGGGAGAGCTTCCAAACCCAACTCACGCAGCTTAGAGACGGTCTGTTGTGCAGTATGGGGTCGCGCGTTGTCGTGAAGTAGCAGTGGAGACGACCGATTGACCAAAGCTGGTTGCAGACGTGCGAGTTTCGCCATCATTGTGGTCAGTTCTTCAATGTACACATCTGCAGTAATGCTCTCGCCGTTTTGTAAAAAGCTATGATGAATCACACCAGCACTAGACCACCAAACTGTGACCATCACCTTTCTAGGGGTCATTTTTCGTTTTGCACATTGCTTTGGTACCGAACCAGGATCTAACCAACTTGCTGAGCGCTTTCGATTGTCAAAAAGAATCCATTTTTCGTCGCACGTAACAATTCGGTTCAAAATTCCTTTATTTCTGTGCCTGTTAAGCAGCGCAAGGCAAGTCTCGACGCGTACGTTGCGCTGGCGATCGTTAAGTTCGTGGGGCACCCATCTATCAAGCTTTTTTATCTTGCCAATCTGTCGCAAATGGACCAATATTGTTTTGATGCTAACATCAAAAGCTGCTGCCAGCTCAGCTGTAGATTGAGATTCATCTTCCACAATCGCCTTTAATTCATCATTGTTGACCAAAGTTTCCGGACGACCACGTGGTTCATTTTTCAAGTCAAAATTCCCAGAACGGAACCGAGCAAACCAATAACGGGTTGTACGTTCGTTTGTACAGTTCTCTCCGTAAACGTCGTTGATGTTACATGTCGTTTGTGCCGCGTTGGTGCCACGACGGAACTCATATTCCATAATTACACGAAATTTCAAAGTATCCATTATGAGGAAAAATGTTGAAATGTAATGAAAATACAACGCTAATCAATAAACAAAAGGCTTATATTGTAAATAGAATGTCATATTTTTAAAACAAAATTAATTTGAATTTAGAATTCATAGCCAATCAAAACTTTTTTTTGTTTGAAAAAGTGTGTACTGCAATACGGCAATTTCATAGGTAAAGACCTATTATATATATTGTATTCTATGTATGTATTTACAAACAAAAAGTATCTAAGTATTGTATCAGTTATCTGGTTCCCATAGTACAAGCTTTGCTTAGTTTGGGGCTAGATCGCGCTGTGTGAAATGTCCGCACATATTTATTTATATTTATTTATTTATTTATATATTGTACATATTCGTCGCTTCAGATACTATTTCGAAAAATTTAATTTATTCACCTACAAGCGCATACATAATCTTATCATTTCGAATAAGCCTTATTTCTCTTGCAATGTAATGAGCTGGATAGAGCTACGTTGTACTCCGTCCCAACCAGCCGTCGGCGGTTGCGCAAAGTTTGCCATTCGGCAGTTGTCGCGAGAAATTTACGGGTTAATTTTCAATGGGCCACGGTTAAGCTTCTGGGAGTTTTAAGTTTCACATTGTACTTGGGTCGAATGGAGCCAAGCATGTGTGTAAATAATTTTTCTTGTACAATTCCAGTTACATATTTATATATTTCTTATCTATTGTATAGAGGCCCCTACGGCTTAGCCCGCATTTTAACCATTTTCCTATTGTAACTTTGTATCTCGGGTTAAAAATAAAATTATTTCATGTAGATCTTGGCAGTGTAAAAATTGTAAAGTATAGATACTTTGTCAAAATCAATTCATTCCTTTTGGAACGGAATCCATATCAATATAGATTAAAAAATAACTTTACTAGGTGGTAGGACTTTGTTGCAAAGTTCGTCTAGGTAGGTACCACCGGTTTGCCAGTTATTCTGCCGCCAAGCAGTAATGCGCAAGCACTACTGTGTTCCAGTTTAAGGGGCACTGCAGCTAGTGAAATTACTGGGCAATTGAGACTTTATGATCTGATCTCACAGTCGAGTAATCTTATTACCAGACTGTGTTGATGTCTCAGGATGATGTGCGCAGTGCAGTGTTGCTCGAAACTCTATTTTGGGGTTCCGATTGACACTGTTCTGTTATGGGCAGCCGTGCCGCTTAACATCAGTTGAACGGCTAGCTCGTCAAATCATTCAGTAACATAAAAAAATAAAAAATAAACTTTTATAATATACAAATAGGGACAAACAAAATATTATATCCATAGGTTACATATGAATTATCCATAGGTTACATATTAATATTATATTCTTAACAAACGAAAGTCGAATAAAAACATCAAATACGAACTCAATGTAGATAATGCTAAAGTTTAAAGCTGATAAATTTTAATTATGAGATATCATCCTATGAGTAAAAAGTATTTAACGTATCTTAGTAGAAACGAAATTTATTTAAACGTAATAGTAGGTATAAGGATTACGTTCCATATAATCCTTATACCCACGTCTATGAAAAGCTAGTTAAAATTATTCGATATTTTCACCTGCCTACGCTAGGTGTGAAAAGTTTTTAGCAAATTATGTAACGTTGCGACCGCTGACATAGATTTCTGGTGACAATACGAATGACGGTTCTTTAATACAAATGGCGAAGCTGCGAGAGATCCTCGAGGGGTTCGCTTTTCCGTGAAGTGTGACGCATTACTTTTAGAGGACGAACTTTGAAAAGGGCAGCACTGAAATTGTAAAATAAAATATGTGTACCAGTCGATGAGATCAATGTGACGTAAAGAGAGAGAGAACCTGTGACTTTCCCTATGTCTAACTTACAATGGTAAGCCAAGCCTTGCAAAAGAGCAAGGCTTGGTCGGAGTGGGTACTATAGCGTCACTAGTCTTAAAGTGTGAAGAGCAATTTGTATTAATCAGTGTGATTATCACGCTCATCAAAATGTAGTGGGTCACATCTGACGCTAACTTATCAACTAATAATTTGAAATGCGTTTAGTTAACCCCGAGCATGAACATACTTGGTTGCGAAGTAGGATGTAGTAAACCAAACGTTTGCGTGTTTAGTGGTGTACAGCGCCATCTAGTTTAATTCGTGCGCACTATACATTTTTATCAATCTTTGGCTTAAACACCTGTCTAAATGACAATAACTTATAGCCTGATCTTCAAAAATGTTTTTTTTTAAATCTACACATGTAAAATACAAAGTCCTGACTGACTGACTGACTGACTTGTATGTCAACGCACAGCCTAAACCGCTGGTCCTAGAGACTTGAAATTTGGAGGGTGTGTTTTTTGTATAGTGGAAGTATCCACTAAGAAAAAGTTTTTCGAAATTCCACCCGTAAGATGGTGAAATGGGTGGTTCAATTATCTATTAAAATAAATTCTTCTTCGTTTCCTATATGCCACACGAGCGAAGTCGCGGGCAGAAGCTAATGTAAAATAAATGTCTCTACTAATTTTAATTGAGTATCACAGCATTATGAAGGAGAATTAAACTTGGAACACATTACTTAGAATAAATTATCGGTTAAATACATTTGGAATTTTGCAGATGACCATACTGTCATTTTTTATCGAAACTAAACTCAAAACTATAAACATTTAGCAGCGTATCTTGTATAGGAAAGCAAGTTATCTCATCAGTCCTAAAACTGGTATTTTATAGCTGAAACCTCTTTTTATCTGGCTTCAACCTTTTCGAGGACTCTCCCGTAATAAGGTGGACAGCATTTTCCCTTTATTTTTTTATAAATAGCGTAGCCACATCTCAATATATTAAGTTAAAACTACAAATACAAAGTTAATGCTATCGTATATATTACACATACTAGCTGCGCCCCGCGGTTTCACCCGCGTGGTGATGAAAAACGATGATGATGATGATGTTGAAAAATAAATAACAACCTATTTCCAGACCTACCAAAAGTGAATATAAAATTTCATCAAAATAGATTCAGTCGTTTTGGAGGAATATGGTAACAAACACTGTGTCATGAAATTTATACATAGAAGGTAATATAGGACTGATATATTCATACTGGGTAAACGTGGTTTTACGTAAATAGAATCATGATAATCATATAGCTGTTAATTGACAACGGTGCTGTACTAATTGGCTGCAAATATAATCAATACATACCCACATATAATAAATCATGTTGAGGCTCCAAAGACTGGCCGCTATATACCTTCTATCAGATATCCAGTATTGCATGGTAACGTGAGGTGTTTGTTACCTTTCAATAAATTATATGGCTGCATATAATAGGTCTTTACCTATGAAATTGCCGTATTGCAGTACACACTTTTTCAAACAAAAAAAAGTTTTGATTGGCTATGAATTCTAAATTCAAATTAATTTTGTTTTAAAAATATGACATTCTATTTACAATATAAGCCTTTTGTTTATTGATTAGCGTTGTATTTTCATTACATTTCAACATTTTTCCTCATAATGGATACTTTGAAATTTCGTGTAATTATGGAATATGAGTTCCGTCGTGGCACCAACGCGGCACAAACGATACGTAACATCAACGACGTTTACGGAGAGAACTGTACAAACGAACGTACAACCCGTTATTGGTTTGCTCGGTTCCGTTCTGGGAATTTTGACTTGAAAAATGAACCTCGTGGTCGTCCGGAAACTTTGGTCAACAATGATGAATTAAAGGCGATTGTGGAAGCTGATGAATCTCAATCTACAGCTGAGCTGGCAGCAGCTTTTGATGTTAGCATCAAAACAATATTGGTCCATTTGCGACAGATTGGCAAGATAAAAAAGCTTGATAGATGGGTGCCCCACGAACTTAACGATCGCCAGCGCAACGTACGCGTCGAGACTTGCCTTGCGCTGCTTAACAGGCACAGAAATGAAGGAATTTTGAACCGAATTGTTACGTGCGACGAAAAATGGATTCTTTTTGACAATCGAAAGCGCTCAGCAAGTTGCTTAGATCCTGGTTTGGTACCAAAGCAATGTGCAAAACGAAAAATGACCCCTAGAAAGGTGATGGTCACAGTTTGGTGGTCTAGTGCTGGTGTGATTCATCATAGCTTTTTACAAAACGGCGAGAGCATTACTGCAGATGTGTACATTGAAGAACTGACCACAATGATGGCGAAACTCGCACGTCTGCAACCAGCTTTGGTCAATCGGTCGTCTCCACTGCTACTTCACGACAACAGACCGTCTCTAAGCTGCATGAGTTGGGTTTGGAAGCTCTCCCTCATTCGCCATACTCACCAGATCTTGCACCTACCGACTATTACTTTTTCCAAAATTTGGACAACTTTTTAGCGGGTAAAAAATTCAATTCCCGAGAGGCAGTACAAAACGCCTTTGAAGAGTTTGTTGTCTCCCGTCCTGCTGATTTTTTCGAGAAGGGCATCCATAAACTGCCACAGCGTTGGCAAAGATGCATTGATTGCAGGGGTGATTACTTTGAATAAAAGAAATAAATAAGTTCGAAAAAAAAATACTTTAACTTTTTTCAAACAAAACGGCAATTTCATAGGTAAAGACCTAATATAATCCAAACCCACGTATCAAGTGCGTCGCACCATGGTCAACTCATAACTTCATTAGGACGCTCATGAGTAGTTTTGTAGTATTTTTTTTTTCTCACTAGTAGAGTTTCTTCCTTTATATGTGAATGACCTTTGAGGCTCTAGAGACTGCTATAATCGTATCACTTTCTATCAGATACTCGTTATTACATTGTAATTTGAGATGCTGGTACCATGCTATTGTTAGAAAATTTAGGTACGGCATACAGGCCTTTTTTGCAATTTTTTGTTCGAATTTTTTAACTACATTATCAAACGGTAAAAGACATATAAAAAATTATATTAAATAAAAATTAATATAAAAATTACTATAAAATTACAATTACTATAAAAATACCAGATTACTCTGTGATCAGGTTATTGTGTTGATGTGTCATATGTTTTGTTTTTCTATCTGCATTACCACAGACACCTGAGTCCGAGCTTTTTTAAAAATTATTTTACATTTATAAATCTAGCTTATTATTAACATGAAGATATATAATAAAAAAATAAAAAAAAAAAAATACAGTATGTTTTAAAAATATGATCTATAAGTTTTATCAAAGCAATTAATGGTAGATTAAACAGTTTTTGTTGGTAAAAAATCCGCAACAATCACAATGTCACATAAACAGAATTCTCTTTAGAGACGTCTCTGGAGGCATTCCCGCTGCAAACAGCGAGTGCCGCTTAATGGACGAAGAGGGAACAAAGCTTTCTGTGGGTTTCCAAAGCGACCTAATGAAGTTATGTCTTGCACGTGCATTTGATACACCGCTTTCTAAGAGATGTTTGGATAGCGTTTTGTTACGTATGTACTGAATGGCTTAAATTATTTTAGTAAAGCTAATCATTACACCATAAACCGGAGTACCTAAGAATAAAAATAAAATGATGATGACACCGATCAAATAACATGAAGAATTTTTGAAGTCAAACTTCTTTATGCACGCTTGACCCAAGGAATAAGCTGGTGAATGCGAGGCGAAGGGAAGTTGAAGTTGGTTCACGTAGATCTCCTTGTCAACACAGCAAAGTTAAATATTATTATTTACAATTGTCAAGATAGCGACATTAACATTAAGCAAAGCAAAAACGAAGTTATACAAGCCGATAGACGGAGCCAAAGAAGTTTTACTTCAGTCGTGTGGTCTAAATCCTACTCGTTTTTTATACCATAAATTTAAAACTTCTCTGAACTCAAAATATCGAATAAGTATCTCTTTTGGAGAATGTAACGTAAGTTAAAATGTGTGAGTTGTGGGCAATCCACAGGCATTTTAGCCTGCCACTTTAACGAGACTAAAGAATTTCCGAGTACCTCCAAACTACACCTACACTCTACGTACTTATGCTTTTCGTAGATAGCGTACAGTTTATAAGATTAGGGTTCTTTTCAAAAATATCTTTGCTTGAAGTTGGAAGCTCTAAAGAATAAAGGAAACACAAATAGCACTTGAGTTCATGTGCTACCCACACGTAATCTTGTTTGACAAGATTGGGCACTAGTAAGGCAAGTTATTATACCCGTGGTAGCTGAAATTCAACTAAGTACTTGATAGAATTTTGGCACCTAACTTAATTGGTCTCGCTGCTCAATGTGCGTAATATATGATACAGTCAATTAACCTATTTCAGGTATATCAATTACACAATACATTATCAGTTTACTATTCTTTGTGAGATTATATCGCGCCATTATGCATCGTAGCGTCGCAGGATAGCTGCATCTGCTCCTTGTTAGATAACACTGACATTCACATTATTTAACAGCCCCTGTGGTGTGATGATTGAGCAGGTTGGCTCATAACTCGGAGGCGGCGGGTTTGATTCCCGCAGGCAGGCCAAGTATTTGGGCACAGAAAAAGCGCAAATACTTGTTCTGAGTCTGGGTGATATGGGACCGTTGTTCTCGTAGTTCCCTAGACACAGGGAATCCTAGTTAAGCTCCGGGACTTATGTATGTGATTGTTGCGCGTTATTATTATTATTATTTAGTTAGATACTCAAATAAATAATAGTACAATACTCGAGTCATTAGATACTTATATCATGATGTGTGTAGAGGGTAAATTATGTTAAGAAAAGCATTTTATTAAAAACGGTAAACGTTAAAATATATTACACGCCATGTGCCATGGGCGCTATTCAAAAGGCCGGAATGAATTTCACAGTTTTAGAACATTGTTTAAACTTTTTTAGAAAACAGGCCTGAAACGAAGGAAACTCTTGAATACTAAAAAGTTTCCCTAATAGTCCTTTGAGGCTCAACTGTAGAGAAACTATGCCACTGAGACCCCTAGCGCTAATTATCAAAACGCATTAAGGGTCCAAGTTGTTTTACGTCTGGGTTATGATCCATGGAGGCGCGCGGGTATTGTCGGCCACCCAGGCGTATTCAGCCCTTTGTTCTGATACGAACTTGCGCCGAGTGACTGGCGCTTTCCTCCAGCCCATTGCGAAAACCAACCCGAGCACTGCAGGATCGTCATTTTCGTTTGTCATCAATCTATGTTAGGGCGGCTGACATGTAAGTGTTAATTAAGCAGGCCTCACTCGAGCGTAATTAAGAGTGTTACAGTGTTATTTTAGACATTAATTGAGATGAAATTTCTTGTTATAATGAAACGGGGGAGGCTCGGGTTGTCGAGTAATTTTGTTCGAAGGCCATCTTCGCCGCACGTCGTAAAGCCGAAGTACACTGGAGAGTAAACAAACCGAAGTTTCGATCGAAATGAAGATTAGGAAAGGCGTTACTGGTGTTATCGTTTCCTTGTAAAGTTCATAGGCGAGCAAAGTCGACTTAAATTAATGCGCTTTTAAACGACTCCCGTACGTTTTAATATTGTTAAGCTTGTTGAAATAATATCACTTAGTTGTCTTATTGGGTGTAATAAAACGGCGGTGCTTTTATTGGCTTGAGTGTTTGACACGGCAGGCGGTGTTCCAGTGTATTTGAGAGCTAGTCGCTTTATCATTTGCGGACAACAGGCACTCGAAGCTTACGTGGCTCGGAGAGGCGGTGAACGGCATACTTAGGTACCTCAACGTCGGAATTGTTTGGCCCGCGTTTAAAGGGGTCTGGGAGGAAATGTCTGCGATTTGGTGCTCCTTGAAAAATGTTGCTTCCCCCGCAGCGGAGTACTTTGAGTGACAGCTGGGACATTGTCTGCCTTATCTTGTAACCTAGTTACTAGACTCTATGGCTGCAACTTGGAGATACAATTTTATTGGACATATAATAAGTTAAAATGGTTCAGAATTTTTTCTTTTCTATTTCTCTCTGGAATCTTACAGGTGAAAGATTTTCTTGGTTTCTGTTAATTAAAATAACGTTTTATGGTTTCTTTGAGATTGAAAATTATAAACACAGCCATCATAACAGCTAATGATGATAAGAAAAATTCTAATCTATTTCTTTTGATTGACAAGTGTAACTATGCGAATTTACTACAACAACACAATTCGCTTGGACAATTTGAGTAGGCATTATAAATAATGTAGATGATTCTTAAACCATAATTTTAATATTCAGCATAATATATTTGAAACAAAGTGTAAATTATCAGTATTAATTTTTTATTGAAACTCATGGTAAATTTCTCTTCCCCAGATGAGATGGTGATATCATCCAGCAAGTACGAAGTAGAAAATACGATGATTAGCTCATTCGAGAGCCGAATGGTGCTGAAGGTCCGCAAGCTGACAGCAACCGACGTTGGAGGCTACAGATGTGTCGCCAAGAACTCGCTCGGAGAAGTTGACAGCGTTATTAGACTCTATGGTAAAAATATCTCAAGTTCTTTTTACTAGGTGGTAGGACTTTACTGCAAAGTTCGTCTAGGTAGGTACCACCGCTTTGCCAGTTATTCTGCCACCAAGCAGTAGTGTGTAAGCACTGCTGTGTTCCGGTTTGAAGGGCACTGTAGCTAGTGAAATTACTGGCCAAATGAGACTTTATGATCTGATCTCACAGTTTAGTAATCTTATTACTAGATTGTGCTGATGTCTCTAGATGACGTGCGCAGTGCAGTGTCACGCGAACCTCTATACTTTAAGAGTTCCGAGTGACACTGCAGCTGATATGGGCAGCCGTGTCGTTTAACATCAGGCGAACGGCTAGCTCGTCACGTCATTCCGTAACCATAGTAATTATCGAAAATCCAATCGAACTGTTTACTATATAGCATCAGTCGATATAGCATCAGTTACATATAATTTATTGTTTATTTAATATACGTATCTATAATGAGTGTGTAAGTACGTAATTATCTTGTTTTTATTAATTTTTATTTAACCCAAGTTTACTTAATTTTTTTTAAATTGTTTACACCACGTACTTTATCTCTTCAATAATTATTTCCATCCAAAGGTTGACTGAAAGAAATCGTTTTTGTGATAAGTCCGTCCATTGCACCTTTAAGCTTCACCATCTGTTAATGTTTTTTTTTTTTCTGGTGTACAATAAATATTTATTGTATTGTATTGTATTTTGTTGGTATATATAGATGATTGTGAAAAACAGTTTTGAAATTGAAAAAAATATCATTTATCTAAACTATCGAATACTAATGTAATATTTTATACACATTATTTTAATATGATGGTCTCATTTTAAAAATCATGTTAATATTTACGACAGGCATTCCTGTTTTTTGTGCCTTTAAAATACCTAAAAAACATTTAATAATATTATTAATGAGTAAAGATCATAGTTAATGTATTTACATCAATTTGTTATGATAATGATTATTCCTTCTAGTAACATGACCAAAATTTGTTATACCTTATATAGCTATAAGGTATAACAAATTTTGCCAAGCCTATATATTACCTACTACGTATACACTAATTTAAACACAATAGTACTCAGTACTAATTATCATTGAAGCAATAGCCACTAATGGTTTGTGATACGTGATGTGGAACCAATTAAAGGGACAGGAAACTCATGCGGTACTGATGCAAAGTTGCTTTAGAATGTGCTAGTTGCATTTTGTTGCATAAATGTAGGTTAATAACATTTAAAATATTAATTGATTAAAACAATTTTAATATAAAAGTAAAATTTGTCTCACAAGCTGGATTTGAATCCGCATCCATCCGCTCCCATAGACGTTTGGGTTAAAAAAATTATATAATCAACATAATACTACTGTTACAGATACTACTAACCTACTGTATAAGTAGTTATAAATTCGAAATTTTATGTGTGTGTGAATGTTTGTTACCATTAATCTCCGTAACTACTGAACTAATTTTGATGAAATTTGGAATGCAGATAGCTTATACGCTGGATTACCACATAGGATTTATAGGACTTTTTATACGTGGGTGAAATCGCGGGGCGCAACTAGTCATAAATAGTTATACTATAAAACGTTCCAAGGTCAACCTGTATTTCGGCTGGCTTAAAAATTCTGATACCAGGACAAACAGCCCATAGCTTTATATGAGGAAAACTAAAACAGGAACTAGTGAACATATAAATCATTAAAGTAAGAAGAAAGAAAGAAAATACGTTTATTTCAGACATCACACAACATTACATTTTTACAAATAGGCACTTGTACAAAACAAATCACACGGAAAAACTGAACCTACCTGTTTGTCTAAATATTAGGTGTTTACCTATGAAATTGCCGTTTTGTTTGAAAAAAGTTAAAGTATTTTTTTTTTTCGAACTTATTTATTTCTTTTATTCAAAGTAATCACCCCTGCAACCAATGCATCTTTGCCAACGCTGTGGCAGTTTATGGATGCCCTTCTTGAAAAAATCAGCAGGACGGGAGACAACAAACTCTTCAAAGGCGTTTTGTACTGCCTCTCGGGAATTGAATTTTTTTCCCGCTAAAAAGTTGTCCAAATTTTGGAAAAAGTAATAGTCGGTAGGCGCAAGATCTGGTGAGTATGGCGGATGAGGGAGAGCTTCCAAACCCAACTCATGCAGCTTAGAGACGGTCTGTTGTGCAGTATGGGGTCGCGCGTTGTCGTGAAGTAGCAGTGGAGACGACCGATTGACCAAAGCTGGTTGCAGACGTGCGAGTTTCGCCATCATTGTGGTCAGTTCTTCAATGTACACATCTGCAGTAATGCTCTCGCCGTTTTGTAAAAAGCTATGATGAATCACACCAGCACTAGACCACCAAACTGTGACCATCACCTTTCTAGGGGTCATTTTTCGTTTTGCACATTGCTTTGGTACCGAACCAGGATCTAACCAACTTGCTGAGCGCTTTCGATTGTCAAAAAGAATCCATTTTTCGTCGCACGTAACAATTCGGTTCAAAATTCCTTCATTTCTGTGCCTGTTAAGCAGCGCAAGGCAAGTCTCGACGCGTACGTTGCGCTGGCGATCGTTAAGTTCGTGGGGCACCCATCTATCAAGCTTTTTTATGTTGCCAATCTGTCGCAAATGGACCAATATTGTTTTGATGCTAACATCAAAAGCTGCTGCCAGCTCAGCTGTAGATTGAGATTCATCAGCTTCCACAATCACCTTTAATTCATCATTGTTGACCAAAGTTTCCGGACGACCACGAGGTTCATTTTTCAAGTCAAAATTCCCAGAACGGAACCGAGCAAACCAATAACGGGTTGTACGTTCGTTTGTACAGCTCTCTCCGTAAACGTCGTTGATGTTACGTGTCGTTTGTGCCGCGTTGGTGCCACGACGGAACTCATATTCCATAATTACACGAAATTTCAAAGTATCCATTATGAAGAAAAATGTTGAAATGTAATGAAAATACAACGCTAATCAATAAACAAAAGACTTATATTGTAAATAGAATGTCATATTTTTAAAACAAAATTAATTTGAATTTAGAATTCATAGCCAATCAAAACTTTTTTTTTGTTTGAAAAAGTCTGTACTGCAATACGGCAATTTCATAGGTAAAGACCTATTATATATTTAGACACTGCAGAAAAGTATGTGTGTGATCTTTGGGCGTTATTATGAAGTCCTACCACCTAGTGAAGAGTTTATTTAGAAGTAATGCACCTGAAAAGAAAATTTGATCTCTCGTTCTTTATGTTTGTAGTGACACTCAAATGTTTTTGAACTTTCACAGAGATTCTCCGCCCCACTATTAAAAACACAAGTCCAATGTCGAAGAAGGAAGACTATAAGTACTCTACGCCTATAGAAGGTCCAGACAATCAGTACGGTTCAGCTGAGAGATCCGATGACGAGGATGAAAGAGAATCAGCCACGGAACTCGACAGAAACTCAAATAGGATACAAATAAACTCCACAAAGAACAAGTCTAGTTATTCGCCCACAATTCCTGTACAGGAACAGAAATTAAGCAACAAAGTTCGCAAAATTATTAACAAAATTGAAACAGGAGACGGCGAGTTTGGCACAAATGGTTTTGCATCTCGCTTTAGTTTATTTGGTTACATTATGATTGCATTAAATTTAGTAATTCTAGTGATATTAGATTTTACGTGAACATTGCCGGTTTTTTTTCCATTTTCATGATAAGTAGGTACTTTATAAATAAACTAAGTTGTTATGCATGTTTCAATTATTTTCTGGGGAGATTTCTCAAAGATGGGATAAATATTTTTTTGTAATAATTAATATATATTAATGATAAAATAATTAAGATTATCAAAAGAATAAATAGAAACTGACCTTAAAATGACTTTAATTTTTTCAGTCACTTTACAAAATAAATTACTATTTGTTTTGAATTATTTATCCATATTTATATGATCATTTAAAAACTGTACCTGCAGTCATTCTTTTTTTTTTACTGTACTATTAATATGAATATTATAATAACAGTATAACTACATTGTACCTCTTAACATTGGTACCTACATAATATAATCTATGGACGCTAATTCTTAGGTAATACGTATCCATTTAAATTAAACCTAAGCAAAATTTTGATTGTTCTGTAATAAAAAATTGTGAAATTATGTATGACATAATAGTAATTGTGTATGATTTGATTTGCTTTAGATTTTTTTAATGGACTTAATGCCTTTATTTTTTCAAATAACGAAATACTACTATAATATAATAACTACTAGCTACACTATCTACTGCAAAACATGGCTTTGTTTTAACCACAAAATGAATTTTATATTGAGCAATTAAATAAGAGGACTATGTATTGGGGGGCTATCTGATATATATAGTGTAAAGAGAAAATACTGTTGGTTTTACTGCGAAATGGATATATGTATATACAATTTAAAAGAATTAACAAATAGCATAAGTTTCCGTGATAAAATTTTCACTGTCATTAACTGTCACCGCGAGACACTGTCAGAAAAACATTTTTCTCAGCGGCGAATAGCGCGGAGGTTGCTACTGCAGCGAGGAGGTTCACCTCGCCGCACATACACCATACTTAATGATTGTGCACTTTGTGTTGCCATCCTAAAAAAATGCACAATATTTGCCAAAAGTTAGTAATTTAGAGTTTTTTTTTTTCCTTTCTTTATTTATTCACATTTGTTATTTTACATGAACATAGCTTAAATATTAGATTCTGTAGTTTACAGTTGTACGCTAGATTGTGGAGTAGAAAAATCTGCGATTTGATACAGATTTTAATACTGCAATCCAGATCTTTTCCATAGATTGAGACAGCTAGACTGCCCCCGTAATATTTTCGGGCTCATATCAAGTTACGTTGAGGACCGAAAGGTAATACTTGCCCACGCAGGGGAGCGGGTCACAAAACTTATGAGTAATTTAGAGTAGGGTACCATTTGCAAAATAGTTGTTATTTTGGCATAACATTATTATATCATTTTCTATTGAACTCGAAACATGCTATTTTAACTAATAGGCCTATGCTCGTCTATATTAAATCTGACAGCTTCTAAGTTCGCACTTATACAGAGGAATATAAGTGAGTACTTAGAAGGTAATATAGTTACATACCTACTTCAATGCATTTGGTATGTCACAGAGGAAAATCACGAACTTAGGAACAGTTAAACTACAGTACAGACGGGTAATACACTCTGTTGAGAAACCTTCAATAATATAAATTTACCATCCATGAGTTCAATTTAATATAGGGTGATGTTCTCCACCCTAACGTCAACACCAGCTTTTATAATAGTTTACTGATAAACAAGCTTTTGCTTTGAACTCTATTCTTTACTATTTAATCATATTTAATATTAATTTAAGCTAGGCCAACTATATAATACTGACAGCGATCAAAGGCTTCGATGAAGGCTCTTAAGGCCAGTAAACTAAATATAATTAATCGAACGTTTTGAAATGGACAGAAAATTTATATTGATGAGAGAGTTCCGTGGGTAAAACGAAATTAATTTCCGATTGAGGTAATATTGGCGTAATATTAACAAATGCAGTGAAGTATTTTACTTTAATTTGAACTTTCATGATGTAAACGAACTGCACACTTAATATGAAACGAAAGATATGTTGAGTGAACTTTTGAGACAATTTTCGTATATTAAGTTGTTGGTCACGATGGGCATTGATAATTATTATTAGTTTGTCAGCTGTGGAAATCAATATAAATTATATGGGAATAAAATTAATGATCAGTCTTTGAATTAAGTTGTTCTGAATTTGTATTTAAAATTGAATAATTTGTTATTTGATAATTAAATTTTATAGGCATTAATCTAGTATGTACATATAATTGTTAATAATGTAAGCTAGGTATTTTAAGATGAAACATTTTAAAGCCCTGTTCAGAACGTCAACTTTGTACTCACTTACTGAAGCAATATAATTATTCAACCATTTGTATCATACCTTATAACTATTTATTCCAGATCTTAGACTGAAACTACAGCTGCGATATTTTAAATATTTTATGTATCAAGTCTCTCACAGTTTTATATAATTAATAAGTACTATAATTGTACCTTTTAATCTTATAAAGTAAACTATGTAATGTACAAACTTATGTATATACATATACTACAAATACGTTTCCCTCAAACGTGTACAATAAATATTGTTATTAAAATAATAAATAGTCAATTAAAATGTATATACAAAGTGTCCTATTGCATAATATTAATTTTAAATAGCATAAGTGCCATGGTAATTATTATGCTAGATATTTGCAAGAATATCTAAATCTTTAAACAAATAAAAATTGAGTATCAATGCTTTTTCAAATACTTCTTCCAATTTTTAGTTTCTCTTACATACATTTAAGTAATAACTTGCAGTTTGTATATATATTTTGTATTAATGCAGAACCTTTCTTAACTTAATCGATCGTAGCAAGTCTCTCTATCAGACCCTCGAGACTAAAAAATACGTGTGAAGTCGAACAAGTCAAGTTGAACAGTCTCAGTGGTTTCCAAGTTCTCTCCTATGTGGTGGATTACCCCAACACTTCGCTCATCTTCATTATACGGTAGAACTTTGCCATTTTCACGCGCCTGCCAACTCCCACACAGTATTGTTTTGCTATGTATGCAAATAAGCTCCGCTAAGTTACGAAACAAAATAAACTTTTTGGTTACACAGTTGTTGGCTTAGCGGGTATGACTGTATTATTTTAACACCCGCGCTGTTGTGGCAACGTGGGGTTATTTTTAAAGGTCTTATTATTTTTTGAGTAGGTACACTTTTTTTCTTGCTGAAAATACTTATTTTTTTAGATAAGCTTGCATTTGACCACATTTCTCCTGATGCTAAGTAATAATAAATATTTGTGGGCTTCATACAGCGGAAATCAGATAGCGCCATCTAGCCCTAAACTAAGCAAAGCTCAGATACTTTTTGTTTGTAAATATAGATATATATACAAACAAAAAACTTGAGGTGTCAAGGGACACCCGGATAGAACGAAGTTCCTTTCGGTTAATTAGTGAAGGTATTGTAAAAAAATTTTTTTTTTAAATTATAATTTTTTATTATTATTATTTACAAATATGATGTAAGTAGAAATAATATTAATATAATATGAATACGAAATATAAAGTCGAAACGAAAATAACTGGCTTGCTTTTTATGAGAGAGAGAGAAAGAGAGAGACAGACAGAGAAACACGCGCATGCTTCAAAAAGTGTCGTTACAACTTTTGGTCTTAATTTTTTCCGTCTAGCCCCTTTTCGCATAATATGAAACTCATATACAGAACAAACATCGATGTTCATCACACAAACGTTAGCTTTAGGTAAGAATCGAACCTACAGCAAGATCAGAAAGCAATACTACTACCAACTGAGCTATCGGGCCAGTCGTGAGTACTGAGTGAAATGATGTGTGACAACGTGACACGTGACCTTTAGTTTGTAAATAAGGGTTTGTCTGGAAGAGATCGCTTTAAGCGATAAGACCGCCCAATGTGACACTTAATTCTTAAATTTCTCTTTAATTTCTTAAAATCTTAATTTTTAAATTTTTCTTAAGTTTGTACTTTTAAATTGTTCCTGTAATGTGGTGTTTCAATAAAGAGTTTTATCTATCTATCTATCTATGTAGGTAGGAAATAGTTAATAGTCAATATGGTCCTAGCTCATTTGACAGTTATTTTCGAGGATTTTGTGATAGGTAATAGGTATATATTGGTTTTACATCTTTTTTTTTTGTTATTTTGCGTAACCACAGAGCAGTGACAAAAATCATCTTTGCGGATCGTGAACGTAATTATGACTCTACTCTGTGTAGGTAAATATGAAACAAAATAATCAAAGTAGGCACTTTAAGTGCAGGTACTATAATAATAGGGTTGCCAGACCCCGCATGGTTAATTAAAACTCAACTGAATTCACCGCAGTAAATTTTGCGTTTTTCCTTTTTTGGGAACTTTTCGACGGAACAACCAGTTTTGTTTATTTATGAGCTTTAGCTACTACGGACGGGCGGCAGGCTTGACCGGCAATACTTTCACATTAATGTTTGCCTTTTTTGGCGACACCAATTTGCGTACCATCAAAATTCCCGTTTTTTGGGAAACCATTACGTGGATATTTATGATTTTTATAGCAGTATCGCTAACATAATCTACATATTAATTTGTATAAGAAAAATCTGTAGATTACGTCAAAAGAGCACTGAAGCTATTAGATACTGATGTCTTCCAATTCAATATTTGTACTATTTTATGTCATCTGCGTAGGTATAATTGTAAAAGTAGGCGGACGCATTGGCAGTGCACCCGGTGTTGCAGGTGTCTAAAGGTAACTGCTTGATATCAGGCGGACGGCTAGCTTGTTTGTCTGTCTATGTTATCAAAAAAAAGGTATAAAAATTGTTTTGAGAAAGACATCTCTATCGGGCGCGATCGTAATTCTATGGATATAAATAAATGACGGAATGTATCTGCCTAACGAAGCCATGATTAGTATAATTATTGTAATCATATCACACTAATCTCACTAATATTATAAAAGCGAAAGTTTGTTTGTGTGTATATGTGTTTGTGTGTATGTGTGTTACTCCTTCACGCGCAAACAGCTGAATGGATTTGAATGAAATTTGGTACCGTATTTGGTAGCTTATACACTGGGTTAATATATAGGCTACATTTTATCTCGAATAAGTGATTTTTTTCCGTAGGATGAGCAAATCATTAAAATACTTTTTATCTGCGGGTGAAATCGCGAGGCGCAACTAGTAAAACTATAAAATGAAAATATTTCACGTAACATTCAAATACTTATAAGTGTAAATTAATCACAGATTGTATACACAAGTCGCAGTGTATTAGAGTAACATTAACAGCCTTCACATCGAGAGACAACACGCGAAGACAACGAGTCCCTATAACGAGAAAATAATCAATCTTCCCAGTCCAGTTGGAAGCAATCAACAGTCTGTTATTGCGTCCATCCAATCCGATAAAAGAGCCGATATATCAAAGACGTCCGCGGTTCAATTACTGGCCAACCAGCTATCTCTTGGAGCCAGAAATATAAAATGAAAATGGAGTGCAGGCCTATGACAGACTGTGTCAACAGCAGTCTTGCATGTCGGGTTAAATCGATATTGGTTATATGGACAACTGAACTGGCGTCCTCAAATTGCAGTCACAAGTTACAGTACGCAAAATATTCAGACCATAAAATGTCTTTAAAAATATGACATGTCAGTTGATAAATAGGGAGAAAGTGTAAAGTTTTTAATCATAGGACTGCAAATGCACTCTTTTTTTATTCTTAATCTGATAGCCTGGCACGATAGCTCAGTTGGTACCCCTGCTTTCTTAACGTGGGTGGTCGCTTCGATTCCCACCCAGGACAATCATTTCTGTGATGAACATAGGTGTTTGTTCTGTGTCTGTGTATTACATTGTATTTTATGTATGTATTTACAAACAAAAAGTATCTAAATATTGTATCTGTTATCTGGTATCCATAGTACAAGTTTTGCTTAGTTTGGGGCTAGATGGCGCTGTGTGAAATGTGCACTGATATTATTATCAAATAAATTGAAAAAATAATGTTTAAGCTTTGGAATTTCACTGATTCCCCACCTTCCCAAATGTGATGTCTGCACAATGTGAGCAGTATACCATTTATGGTAGAATTGGCACCGAATTGTCTCACTAGTACTATTGATGGTACAACTTGTACTGGCTTAAAGTTTTCAAACTAGGAACCATTGAAAGGTACCATCGATATGCATAATAATATATAATATACTAATTATTTACTGTAGTGTTAATATCAGGTGAGCGCCTAATAAACTTTTCAATACCCGCCCTCCTTTGCGTCATTCTATCTTCTGTGAAAACATCGCCGCCCGGCCTGAAAGAAACATAATCAAGGCAAGGTGATACGCTCATCTAATTTCGTAGGTGTCGTCGGCACATATTAATGCAATTACTTGTTAAAAGCGTCGAGCCCCGAGCGTCATATTCAAAGCAGGATACGTCCATTGAAACACCGCTACAAACATAGAAGTGTGAATAATTGTAAATTTTGATAGACTTTTTTTTAACTAGCAGTGCTCTTTTTTTACTATGTCTGGTATTAGTGTTGATTTAGCCGTTTACATTATTTTTTTTTTTTTTGTGTTTTGGCTCCACACTTTTGTGTATATAGCCAGTGTCAAGTAATTGATAATTCATACATACATACTCGTACAAACATTGTGCGATATACAGTAATGTACATTCGAATAAACTCGTACAAGGGGTACAATTGTTTTATCAGTCAGTCGGTATAGGCATGCAAATAATTCTATTATTGTCAAACGAGGCGGGAAGGCACTTTCTGATTTATTCAAAAATTAAAACACTGCGCTCACGTTCAAGATTAAACCTTCTAATAAGGTTCTCGCGTTCACACCAAATTGTTTTAGTGTGTTTAACGACCAATTTGAGCAAGTTTGAGCTCATTTTGTATACATAAAGAGAAATTAGGCAATTTGTTTCTCGTCCCTTTTTATCGGAGCCTTTGTACGAGATTATTTTTGGAACGTTCGGGTGAATGAGATTTATTGAGTGAATGTAAGATAGATTTGACCGATTTCCACCAACACATTGTTCGGTGTTATTTGTGTTATTATTGCTTTGCTAATACACACGATAATTGGGCCCGGTAGTGGAGAAAAATATTTTCTCTATATGTTGCTATAATGATATATAATTACAATTATGACGATGGATTATGAAGCCATTATGTCTTTGGAACACAAACGTGTTTGATATTTTCAATGTCAGTACCTACGTATGAATTTTAACATTTATTTATTCAAATATTATAGAACAGGGATTCGTAAAAGGTATATTATTTTGCGCTCCCAAACCTATTACCATAACTTGTATTATTGAATATTCTGTGCCATAGCTATGGTTTAATCATAGGCTTCTTTGGCAATAGGCAACTTTCATTTGCACTACTGAATTTAAAGTAAATAAGTATTCTGAAATAACTTTAAGCACCACTAAGGAATACATTACAATTTTATTTATAATTTGGTTTAACATTTAGAACTCTTTTTATTTTCACTTATACAGTAAAATATATTTAAATCGTCCAAAACAAATATTTATCATAATAATAATCTTAGCATAATTTGTTTTACGTTGAATCGTATTTTGAATCCAATATCATTTTTACACTTTGTTAAAGTTAATAGGGTTGTTAGTTCAGACTTTAGGTATTAAAATCAATAGGGATTATTTTAATTATTTATACTATCTATTAAAAACTGTTTATTAATAAATCCATTGGATGGACTGTCTCGTAAATTAATTGCGAAGTTATAAATGTTTACTAATGTTTTGTTGTTTGTTTGTAATTATACTAATAATTTGACTCATGGCCTCAATCATGGAGAGACTCGTCGTGGTCGTCAGCTGGAAAATGTCTACTGCTGAACCAAATGGGATGCAACTTTGAACAGCGGCGTATCTACTGCTTGCATCCAGCGATAGTGGTTTTGCGACCACTTAATAAGGGGCCAGCCTACGCTGCGGCTAGTTTCGTGAATCTATTTTCCGCATCAGTTGTACGTTTTGAAAACTATGTGGTGTGCCTTACATAATCCTGAAATTCTTGCAAGATTATTGATAATATCGATATTATCGATTCAATATGATAGACATAAAACAGAAAATAATATAAACTGCAGCGTGGTGCAGCTCAACTAACGAACGTGCCGAAAAACTGATACGTCTTTCATAATATATTTTAAATACTACAATCTTTAGTACGAGCGTCTGATATGCGTTACATAAATTATTCAGAAATATAATCCAGAAGCACGCGCACTATATGCACATATTTGGAGAGGTCGATGTTAAAGTTAAAGGTGAAATAATATTAGTGAACATTTTACACAACGCCACCTAATCCCAAACTAAGCAAAGCTTATACAATGGACAACAGATAACTGATAGAATACTTATATACTTTTTTGTGTTTAAACATACATAGAATACAACATAGTACCCAGACACAGAATAAACACCTATGTGCGGACGTGTTCAAGAGAAGAGTGAATAGGTCTTTATTTAGCCAGCATACTATACTTTTGATCGCATCACTTTCCAGCAAGTGAGAATGTGGTCAAATGCTACATAAGTTTGTTGTAAAAAAAAAATTACACAAATGTTTGTCCTGGGTGGAAATCGAACCCACAACCTACAGTTCAGAAAGCAAAGCTACCACCAACTGATCTATCAGACAAGCTTCCAGATTCAGCAACTATTCCTTATTACGATAGTTAACAAATAAAAAAAGATTATTAAATAAAAGAAGAAGCAACTAAACGGAAAAAAAATCTCTGTCGCTCGTATTACAGAACCACGCTCAGTCGTGAATCTCTACTCAAGACGAGATTTCATTCACAAAATGATGAAATAGCGAGCATAATCTCTACTTGAGCATAGCTCTGTAATACCTGCCTATAGTATATATTACAGAATTATGCTCAGTCGTCGATCGGTGCTCAAGCAGAGATTTCATTCACTAACTGATTACTTTATACGCACTCTAAGTCTATTTTCAAGCCCACAGCTCAATGAGGGTAATATATTAACGCACAATATAAATGCTGACTACTGTAATACCTAAAGAATCGGCAGCTTTCTTATAGTTGTTAATTCGTAGTGTCAGTGTTCATGTGCCGACAGTATTTAGCATGTGTGAAACAAAATCCAATTTGCCAAACATGAGACGTACATAACAAGACAAGAACTTTACGGTACGTGTACCTATTTCAAACACGGCCGTATATTCAATGTACCAAACAAACTTACTCATGCACCTTTAGAAACTTTATTCCAAACGCAGTAAGGTTGGAATTTGATACGTTCGATAATTGAAATATAGACAGAACGAAATGAGACGATGAATTCTCAACTATTTCTATTCTGCACAGACGTGAATCACAAGGGCGCAGCAGCGATGCATTTGTCGCTTAATTCAATAAACTATTACGATTGCGATTGCAATACTGAATATTGGTTAATTTTGCCACAACTCTGTTTGGGAGGAAATTTGGATATACGTTAAATTTAAATTCTGAATCAACTACTAAATTATAAAGTAGCATCATTGAAATGCATAGGAGTCGGAATTGTGTAAATAATTAACTTAAATTATTTAGCCTCTTCATTTTGTAGAAATCCTTTAAAATAAATAAATAAATGCTATAATGTTTTTACTTTTTTTTATCATCCAAATTCAATATGTATAAAAATTCTAAGGTATTGCAATAGTTTTGTTTTATAAATTTATTTTATTGTATTATCTACGAGCATAGCATTGCATAGATAAAACATGGAATCAATTTCAAAGTGTTAAACTTAAGGTATAAAATTTAACAGGTATCTTCTAGGCAAGCGTGCTACATCCTAGACCGCATCGTTACTTACCATCAGGTGCGATAGTGGTCAAACGCAAGCATATCTAACAAAAAAAAATTAAGCAATACCTACCTGCATTTACTAATCCGGTCGGATTAGACCCTCTGCTAACCAAACTATAGCTGAACTCCTAATGGCTGCTAAAATCTACACCATATTATATCGACTAAACAGCCGTAATGATATTCTGTTGAACCTCTAATAATCTACGATGATGCGAATGATCACGAAAATGGAAACGTTTAATGGCGATTTTAAAAAGCGCCATCTATGAAATTTCTCTTGCAATAGGTTTTTGTTATCTAGGTTGGAGAGAGGGAAAATTAGGAAATTATATTCAGAGATTTGTAAAAACGCCACCTATGAAATTGCCCTGAAACTTTTATTCAAGGTAGGGCAAGGACTAGTCTAACCCACTATACCACAGCAATTCTACTGTTTTTCATAGAAAAGCATGTCATAACGCTGTAACGAATACACACTAGATGGCACTTTAAAAATAATTGAAAATTTTTACCATCTTACTTCATAAACCATCACCAGCGTCACACTTAACTTTTGATGAAGTTCCCATAATTATTACTTATCACAATTTTTGTTTACTTTGTAATTGTAATTGTCTGTAATTATTTGCTATATACCTAACTAAAAACAATTGACATGATTGAAATATTAGACGGAGAAAGATTTGAAAAAGCATTCGTTTTGGCGGGGAAACGAAAAAGATCGCGCTACCGCATTGCATTATTTTCCAAAATTTGTGTTATTTTCAGTGTTAGTGCATAAAACTAGTGGCATTTTATTCGTTATGTGCTGGATTACAGACATGAATGTGGGAAAATGGTATAATAATCGTGAAAAGTTTCTTTTCCTGTTGTTTTCTAAACTACAAAGAAGCTTCTGGTAAAGTTGCCACCACCTTACCAGGAGCGTGACTTGACTAGACTGGACTATGACTTGACTTGATGACTTGGACTGTGACTTGACTTGACACATATATAATTACATAACTTGAACTTGAGAAATTATTAATTACTTGACACTGGCTAAATACACAAAAGTGTGGAGCCAAAACCTATAATAAACAAATAAAACATTTATGTCGTTCAATAGCTCTGTAAAATGCCCTTTTATTTCGGGCTAGATGGCGCTGTGTGAAATGACCACTACTGTTCAATTTTTCATTTTATTCCACAGTACTACGGGCACACACGTAGTTAAAAATGCGGACATGAGAAAACTACGTAAGAAGTAAGAGGAAGCCGCTTATAAAGTATGGTATAAAATGGATATAGTAGTGAAACTCGCCCGATAAGGTTCAAACAAGTAGAGTTGAAGATAAAGGAAAGTATTGAAATTCTCGATGCATTCGACCAAATGAACCAAGTTTTTACAGATGTTTGAATTCGAAATCTATGGAGAGGTCCACTACACGTTATTTTATATAAAATTTATTGGTTTACGTAGTTGAGCTGATGGTGACTACTGCATGCACATTAGTTTTTTAAGTACCCACAGTGTTTGCCTTTCTTCTGATTTGGATTATGCTCCTTATGAATTAGTAGTCGATGTAATTACGAAAATTCGCTTTTGTTATTCTCCAATAAGCTAAACATAATATTATTAATATTCTGTCAAACCCGCACGCATGTTCTAAATTGATAACAAGCTCAAATTTAAAAACCAATACAACACAAAAACTTAATTAAATTAGACAGAGAATTAGATATATAGATATAGATTAGAACAATGAATCATGTAAATCTGTTGCAATAATGATAAAAATTAGTCCTGCTCCACCCAGCGCCTGCACCGTGGTCACCACGGGAAAGGATTAATTTACTTTAAAATAATTAGATGAAATTCTTCTCCACAGAGTCTATGTCATTGGATGGAAACCGAGCCGTCGAAACCAAGAGCACCCACTGAACTAACTTCTGATTAGGTTCGAGTTTTATTTATGCCATTTGGTTTTCGAATAAACTGATATAAATACAAGGAAATTAATCTCAGTAATTGTATGTATGTTTTATAAAATATAAATGTAGTATTTCTGTGTTTATAGGTTTAAGAAGAAAAAAAAATAACTGTAAAAGCAACTATTAGAAAATGTTATGTAATTACGTTGTGACAAATTTACAGTTCGCTGCTTACTTATATTTTTAAAGTTATAGAATTTTTTTTTTAAATTTTTGCCTAAACCTCATTAATATTCATGATTGAAATAAAACTAAAGTAGCCGCATCAAACAGAGTAGCTTCAGAACAGAATATCATTTCGTTTTATGAAATTCCATTTCTTTATCAAAACCCTGTTGTGAGCCGAGTATTAGGTACTACGGAAGCGCATCGAGCCAAGCTCGAGCTCCTACTATTAAGTAACAGATAATTCGCTTTGACTCAGAAAACTTACAAGACTATCGTTGCCTTATCAATACAGCAACATTACAAAGGTCACACTTCCCATCAAGTGAGAGCGTTGTCAAATGATAGAGAGATGAAAAAAAAACTGCAAGCTTACAGTTACCGCCAATATGGTTTTATAGGACTTTGTCATCGCCACATTCCCGAGAGCTGGCACCACAAACAGAGAATATTTTGGAAAATCTCAAATACATAATTCTTACACAAAAGTAAAGTATTATCATTTCTCTTAAGCGAAAATATGTTTTTGTCCATAGTGGTTGTGATCGAGTTTGTCCTCGAGATTGTGGCAGAATTAATCAGTTTACGCCTTGGTGTTGAGAATGGTCGGGTATTATTAATTACCCGTTAGATTTCTGGTATTAACCAGTGTGATGGCTGATGCTCGTTGGAAGTATAAGCATATTGTTATTAAAATTATTTAGCATAATTTTGGTATCATAAAATATTTTTACAACTTTAATTTTATTTTGCTGATATCTTGATTGATTGTAATTATATCAACTGTCTTCGCAAATATTTAGTAGGAGCGCACAACACTACTTTTAACAGTAACAGAGCTTGAAATAAAAATTAAGCCAAATCGGCCATCTACTTTGGTAGATGGCCGATTTGGCTTAATTTTTTTCTTCGAGTATATTGTGTGTACCTATCCAGGTAAATATTTTAGAAATTTTCTATTGACTCATCTATCACACACAATACTTGGCGAAATTACAAATTATCAGCTCTCTATAGTAAAATCAATATATCTTCTAGAAAGAGTAATATCTCAAAATACTTCAGTATTGAGTACTTATAATGCAATTAAAATAAGAATAGTGATAATCACTATCATAATCATTAGTTTTTAGTATAAGTTGAGAAAAGGTCATAAATCGTACCCATACATAGCATTTACTTAATATCAGTTCCTTAGTTCTATGTAGGTATGTGATTTTTAGGTGTTATTTATTTTTATTTAGTTTCTTGATTTAAGATGATTCGCCGTCAGAAAATTACCAAGCACCGTAATATAATCATAATTATTTAAAAAAGCATCCCGTGCATTCCGTGTTAAGTTGACGTAAAATCTATTAGCAGAATAAATTTACGGCGTCAAATATTTTTAATATAAAATGTCCAAATTATAGCTTAAAGGTATTTCAAATAAATCAATTAACTTTTATTTTAACAAAGTTATTGTTTGCTATTTTTGGTAACGCTACTTTCACTTGGTTACAGTATGAAGTTACAATAGTTAAGAGTCGACTCCGATTCTAATATGATAAGTATTGTACAATAGAAACCGTATCTAAGTATCTGGATACCTAGGGCAATGCATAGTTCAGTTTAATAACATCGCCGCTTCCTAGCTTTGTGTCACTCCAATTATGGTAATATCCTAAAAGTGTAGTGATGCTCTTAGCATTTTAATTAGCATCGATAAACGTGAAATGAAATGCGTGAAATTGTTGAATTTAAGTAATAGTAAATATGAAACAGTAACGTGGGTGTGTGCGGCGTGTAAAGGATCGCCTTAAACGGGACTATTTCACTACCCACAAGACTTATCTTGTGTTTTAAATAAGGATACACGTACGATTTTATTTTCACTCATTTTTTTTTCTAAAGTATAATTTTTAGGTACTTATTTTTTTCATTGATTTCTGGTACTGTAAGTGCAATTGATTAAACTGTAAATTTACTGAGATGCGATACCAACAAACGTATTAGATATTTTATAATTTTATAATATTATTTTAAATTAAAGCAATTGTTAATACAGATCAGAAGCAACATGTGGCAAAACTATTTGCCCCCCACCCGTGCATCACTCCCCCATCGGCGACAACTATAATACGTGTGCTATTTCTATTGTTTTTAATGTATTATTTGTAAAGTCAAAATACAACAGTATCAAGCAAGAATATTTTTATTTAATTCAAGAGCTGGGTACCAACTTAGGCGATGACAAGTTTATAAGCAGTAATACTTCTTGATCGAGAAAGTATAAATACTGTGATAAATGTTTAAATATATAAAAATATAAGCGCCAACTTTTAAAATGGATTCTACTGCTAAATGACACCCTAAAAAATTAACTGAGGGCAACAAACTCGATAAAAATATGTAATATATTTCAACAATATCGATAAAATTGCCTCAAGGGACAGCACTGTGTGCCTCTAACTTATGTTCGCCTAGTGTTAATTTCGTCGTCTGACAAATTCGCCAGAGGCGCACTCACGCCTTTTTAATGGCCCTTTACGCCCGTCCCCCAGAAAGCTTTCTTTGCGGCGAATTAGTTCATAATAGCTCCTGCAGCTTGCTTGAAATTTATCTCGTGCTTGCGCCTTTTTAAGCTTTTTCAGACCTGTGCCTGTCGCTTATTTAGATTTCAGAAATGGTATATAGAAAATAATATAAAACTTTGATAATTGAATGTCATTTAAAGCCCGCAAAAGCACGTGGCAATTATGTTTTAGTATCACAGTCACAGTAAAAAAATACTAGGTTTGAAATAAGAATTTAGAATTACAAAGAATTAGCCATAACTTGCAAATGTACCTAAACGTTATCATCAACAGATGCGATAACTCGTACACTTTGTCAGTGTTGTTACTGTAGGTAATATTTCTTTGTAAAGTACACTGAAATAACTCAATCCACAGCCACAATAACTGATAGCTTGGTCTAATACACCATTACCATATTCATGGCAGCCCTTTGCTATTATGCAATTTTGTATAGACTCATAACTCAGAATCAAAACGGCCTTTGTACTCTAAAATAAGTAAAACTTGCATGTCTAAAGATGCTCCTCGTATTTACTGTGAGTTTACAGTCAACATTTCTCTTTACAACCTTTAATTTAGAAGTAATAAGGCTTAAAATTGTCTGGGAGAAGATTTAAGGAAGCCGAGCCATTGCGTGCTACGCTAGTCTACGTCGTAGTGGCGTAGCACCGTAGCACTGAATAAGTAAAATGCCCGATATAAATCAAGTTAATTGCGCCAGAGCACCTCCTTGTATGAGCCAGCAGCCCTCAAGCGTAGTTTTTCGATGGAGTGGTTAAACTACCATCAAGCTTATAAAACATCTTTTGTACAATTTATGGTTGAAGAGAATATATATATATATATTTCTGATATTTGCTGAACTTAAGTAAGTCTATCTTCTTTCTCCTTAAATTTATTAGTCTTCAGCTACGTTCTTCTTTTTTTAACATATTTACTAAGTATTTTATTTATAATATTGCGTAATATACCGTTTTTATTTTTTTTTTATTTTGAGGTACGTAGACGGTAATAAATAAACTAAATGTGCTACCCCTATTAGTTAAAAATGTTTCAGATATTTGTATATCTGAAAATTATGTTATCTTATGTATGCTAAGTTATTGTTTTTTTTTATAAAAACACATGTAATACGATAGGCGGAGTTCAAAATGAGAAAAACAACACCTATTTCTGCTAACTAAACTATTTGAAGTTGATAATATTTTAGGAAGTTTATGAGTACAATAATGCGTCTGTACTAAAGCGTCTATTATTATGCCAAACGTCAACATTCAACAGGCTAATTAGATTGGCCATATTTTCATATAGAAATATAATAATATAACAAGACAATAATCAACCCCAGGTGCTAATAAGTTAAGTCTTTTTTTCAATGCTAATAGTAAATGTTCTTGGAACCACGCCAAAATGCGTGCCCATGCATAAAAAAATTCAATAATTAATTTCAAATCAAAAACTGTCATGCTGGTGCAAGCTAAATAAAAATTTTTCCGCAGCAAATTCTTGCTACCAACGAAATAAAATTATGAGACGAATGAAAACAAAACGAAACTTGATTTTAATATATGTACTGTTCGTATTCTGAATCGCAATTCAGCCGGGCAAAAATTCTGGCACGCTCCCTAAAGCTTGGAATTACATGCAAAAAAGCAATGCGTACTTTTCTGTGGCATCATGCTGACTGGAACAGATGTTAATAAAATATATGAAGAAAATCATAAGAAGCTTCTTCTTTCACTACCTAAAATCATTAACATAACTATTATGACCATATTATACAGCGCTATATTTATATAATCATAATAAAGAAGTAAAAATAGAGTATAGTATAGTAGAAATATTTCAAGTCAATATAGCTAAAATAATAATAATAATAATAGAACTAGTTCCTCAGTCTGCAACCCTAACCACCGGTAGCTTGGGCCTTGCCCCGCTGCTGGCGGCACATTAGGTTTAGGTTTTTTATTACATTTTTGTAATACTAATTTTATAAAAATATTGTAAATAACTTAAAACACAGAAGAAGAGTTTAAGATTCAATATAAATAAATGAATTATAATATTAATAATAATAACAACGCCCAACGATCACATACATAGATGCAGGAGCTTAACTAAGATTCCCAGTATCTAGGGACCCAGGAATTATGAAGTTCCACAACACCCAGACTCAGAACAAATATTCACACTCACGCTACATAATAATTATAAGAATAAAATTAAAATTTCTTTGTAGCTCACCCTTTTCATTCGTTGAACGATTATATGAGATTGCCTCTGGCAGAGTTTTCATTTCTAATTGGTGACCGAGAACTTCAATAGTGTAATTTTACTTTTAAGTCACGTTTCATGATTTCATTCATATTTATATTTGTTCATTTGTTAATTGATTTTAAATTTTGTTGATTTTATATATTTTGTTGTAAATGAACGTGCCAGTGTAACGCGATGTTATAAGGTGAATAAATCTATGAATCTATGAAACCCTTTTTTTGTTAGTGTTCACAAATACTTGTCCTGCCGCGGGAATTTGCCTCCGGGCTATGAGCCGACTTGCTCAACCACCATACCACATATGTCACGAGTCAAATCTATAGTTGTTTCAATTATGAATCCCAAATCGTCACACAACAAATTAACCGTGGCAAAACGCAATCACAGACAATTAATAATTTAATGCGTAAAAGATAATTAGCGCAAATCAAACACACCAACATCAATTATCCCAAAATGGCAAACAATCGTTTAATTACCCAGTGGCATGGAAACCGCTAAATTAAGCGACGACCAACTCCCGCGTCGTAAATATGCTGCAATAATTAACTTTACATATACTATGTACAAACAAATAGGGAAATCCCCTGTTGGAATAATTGAGTTACATTTCGAATCACTATAATTATATGCGATAAACATAGACTGGGTTTTATGAAAAATCTATCTACACATATAAAATTCAAAGTGACTGACTGACTTATATATCAACATAGAGACTAAACCACTGATCCTAAAGACTTGAAAGTTTGAGGGTGTGTAGAAAGACTAAGAAAGGGTTTTTCAAAATTCCACCTCTAGGAGGGTAAAATGGGTGGTTGAATTATTTGTAAAAAAAATTCTTATAAGTTTCTAATAGGCCACGTGGGAAAAGCCACGGGCAGAAGTTAGAATGTTATATAAGTACCAACTCTGTTTTTTTTATGTTTCCAACTATAGAGTTTTTGCTATGATCCGTAAATGAAGAGAATGAAATAAATATAATAAAAAAGTTTCACTGCGTGGTGGGATTTTTCTGCAAAGTTCATCTAAGTAAGTACCACCGCTTTGCCAAATATTCTGCCGGCAAGCAGTAAGTAGTTCGCAAGCACTGCTGTATTCCGATTTGTAAGGCAATAGTAGTACACACTTCGTAGCTAGTGAAATTACTGGGCAAATGAGACTTTACGAACTGATCGTAATAATTATTCCTAGACTGTGCTGATATCTCAGGATGACGTGCGCAGTGCAGTGTCACGCGAAAAGTTCCAAGTGACACGGCAATTGATATTGGCATCCATGTTGCTCACATCAGGCGAACGGAACGTTATTTCTTAACATACAAAAGTAACAAAATGTACAATTTGTGAACATAAACAGTTTTCGCATTTCTTTCCTTAATGATTAACACTATAATTATAACGAAAAAATTGAACAATTGCGCCCATCCAACGCAATTGTTATTAAATAAAAAAGATAAGAAGAATAGAAGAAGGCTAACGTAAAAAAATCTATTAAATTTTCCTTTTCTATAACGGAAGCGTATATGTTAAAGGCTTACAATGGGTTCTTTCTAACAATAAAATCCTTCATAAAGCGCAAAATTTACCACAGGTACAGGTGAAGTTTTCTTTTTACCTAAAAGTAAATAAAGAAAATTTGCCTAAACAACTTTCCGTTCAAATGGAAGGCTCTTTCCCCTTTATCGTATTTTCCTGTTTCTTTCTATAATAAACTTTATTTACGTTTATTTCATTATCTCGATATTTTGTTAGCAATGAAATCTTTATTTGATCTTGTTTCTTTTGATATGTTACTAATGCAGTGTATATTACATTTCTAAATCTTTGTTTTATAAATAAATGAATTTCAAAAATATATTTCTGGACATTTTACACAGTGCCATCTAGCCCAAAACTTAGCAAATCTTGTACTATGAGAAGCAGATAACTGATACAATACTTATTGTTTGTAAATACATACATAGAATACATTATAACACCCAGATACAGATCAAACGTCAATGTTTATCTCACAAATGTTTGTGGATAGGAATCGAACCCACATTCTACAGTTGGGAAGGCAGACCTACTACTAACTGAGCAATCAAGTCAGTCAGGATTTGACTGCATTTTGTGCAGTCATGTCGTCCATATCAATAGGAATTAGTATTATTAAAAACACAAATGGTGTATTCGATCATCTGTAGTACTACGTAATAAGATGCAGTTGAACATTTTCTGTTTATACGATTTGGTTTCACAATGCATTCTCACATTGTTGAGTACAACGTCACTTCGTTTCCAAATCCCTTGAGGTTCGACTTAATCATAAGAACGGGCCGCGAAAATCGCTTCGGTCCAAACGAGCCCCGAGGGAGTTTCCGAGCTATCGGCCTCCTTTTGCTTTCTTTAGACTCACCCCTAACAGCAAACTTGCTGGGATCTCGGATTACCTCGACTTACCATCTTAAGGCGTAAAAAACTCGACGTGAAAACTGTTGCTGCATTTTTTCTGCAATTTAAAAGCTTGGTTTTAAAACTAGTTGCAGTTCGAACTTTGAATTTCATTGCAGTATTTACGTTTAATTTATTTTTAATAAACAAAATAGCTGTTTGTTTAAATTAAAAAGAAAAATATACATTAATGATTGTACTTAAAAAATCTTATTGAACGTAGAAATTTAACATAAATGTGAGAACTTATAAATAAAAGTACGTGTAAATTTAATCTTTTTATTTCTTAATATATAACATTAAATTTAAAATGTTCTGTACAACTTAATTTTATTTGTTTTAACCTTACTGGTTTTTATTTCATTTTTTTAATTAACAGAATATATTATTGTAAGCTCAAAAATATTTTATTATGAGAATAGATTGGTGCAATTGCGGAGCATAGTTTGTATTGTTGTTTACTAGGTGGTAGGACTTTACTGCAAAGTTCGTCTAGGTAGGTACCACCGCTTTGCCAGTTATTCTGCCGCCAAGCAGTAGTGGGCAAGCACTACTGTGTTCTGGTTTGAAGGGCACTGTAGCTAGTGAAATTACTGGGCAAATAAGACTTTATGACCTGATCTCACAGTCTAGTAATTTTATTACTAGATTGTGTTCATATCTCAGGATGTCGTGCGCAGTGCAGTGTCACGCGAAACTGTATACTTTAGAGTTCCGAGTGACAATGCAACTGATATGGGCAGCCGTGTCGCTTAACATCAGGTGAACGGTAAGCTCGTCACGTCATTCCGTAACATTAAAAAAAAATGCACATAATATTATTTAAAAAATTACATCTTTAATTTCTTTAGAGACATTTATTGAATAACTATGGAATAACAATAATGAGTGAACGTCAAATTTTTAAATGTTCCATCTCCATTTTCTACCACAAAATCATTGCCTGTCAAAGCGTGTTATACACTGCATAAATTAAATTATTATTGATGTCAGTCGTCATTAGTATCCTGTAACATGCGACACAAACAAATAGGTGTACACTTAATAATGACGAAACGTTAACACAAAAGCCTATTTGTCTTAACTTCTAAGTTTCAAAACTGTTCCATATTGCAAAGTGATAGAATCCAAATTTGTTTAGGACGTACGTTTAAATTTGATACGGTAAATAGAAGTCTGAGAACGCCGGGTATTAGAGCTGCCTTATGGCAGTGTATTAATTTTGAACCGTAGTAACTTAGGTGGTGACAGAACTAAGACACCGACACATAACTCACTTTGTAACGCAAATGAAACTAGCGCTTAATTTACTGTTATAATTTAGTGAATTCCTTTATGGTCGAAAGCACGTACCTACGGGTAATGTTGTAGCCGCAGTCTGCTAGGTTTGTGTTATGTAAGTGTTCTCGCGCGTTTCATTAGAAAACGAGGTGTTTTCATTTGTTTATTTTATACCAATAATTCCATATCAGAGTTTAACGCATCTGTTACTATCATAGGGTAATAACAGTTTCTTAGGTAACCTAACTAGAGTACAAGCCTCTCATAAGGGCGACTGTGGCGCAGCAGTAGACCGTGCTACTTTCAAACCGTCACACACAGGTTCAAATCCTACATACACACCAACGAAAAAATCAAATAAATTTACTCGTAATAAATAAACAATAATACCCAACCATCGTATATATAGATCCTGGACCCTAACTAGGACTCCCTGTATCTAGAGACCCCGAAACTACAAGGACCATGGTCACACACCACCCAGACTCGGAACAAGAATTTTATGCTTTTTTTCCTTTACACAAATGTCTTGTCCTGTCGCGGGAATCGAACCCACCGCCCCTACAGAGGCTGTCAAAAATGTTTAAGTTATATACATAATCTGTACTCGCTGTTTTAACAGTGAAGGAAAATATTATGGGAAAACTATATTTTATATTTTAGAGATCTGAGTGATATGGCCACTATTATGGGTGGTCGTGCGAGCGAACACTTAATATCAAGTGAACCACTAGCTCGTCACATCATTCATTAGCCCAGAAATTTCTCTCTCCATGAATTTAAATAAACACATGAAACAATATTGACAGCCTTTGTGGTGTAGTGATTGAGCAGATCGGCTCATAATCCGGAAGTGGCGGGTTCAATTCCCACAGCAGGACAAGTATTAATTGGCAAAAAAGCGCAAATTTTTCTTGTATTTCTGTTGTGGGACCATAATCGTCGTAGTTCTTGTCGTCGACAGGGAATCCTAGTTAGGGTCCAGGATCTACATATGTGATCGTAAGGCGTTATTATTATTATCATATATTATTATTTTGATATTAAAATAAAGAAAGGATAAAGAGAAAAGAGTTCAAATTCTGTATCATTTATTGCTTCATCATCTAAACTTGGCCACTTAACGTTATTCCACTAGATATAAACAAGCAGTAGCACGTGAAATTGGTAACGGAAAAAAAAGAAAAGAAAATCACACGAAGCGTATCATCGTGGGCCAACTCGGTTCACGAACTACATTACAGTTTACATAAAAACATCGTGTTGAACGACAACGGGGCATCAACTTTCCCAGCGAAGACATAAGCGAAATTGAATTACACATATTGAAAAAGAAATGTGTAGCTCCTTGGTAGGCGTGGTTTTGGAAGAAGACTCCTCCCCTACCCAGTGATCCGCGCATGGATCGCGGCAACATCGCTCTCAAGTCGTCGTGGAATCGCACTGAACTAGCTCAGTGCGAACCAAACTGCGCGTTGGGACTGTGTCGCGTCACACCACAACTTGTTCACAGCGATCTCGTATTTTGTTCAAACGGAAAGCCGGACAAACTTTTGTGAGTTCGCTCAAATTTAATATAACTTCGCCGGATGGACTGAGGAAGTGAGTCAGACCAAAGTAATGGTTTTAAACAAATAATCTACTGATTATACCTGATTTGTGATTTCCACGTTCAGTGACTGTGTGGTGAAGAGATACTTATAATTGGATTTAAGATAATGTAACTTTAGTAGCCATGATAAATGCTTATGAAGAGTACTTAATTATATTTTAAACGGTGAGTTTTTAGTTTAATTACTTAATTAATTTTGAATAATAGTTTTTCCTTAATACCAAAAGTATTATTTGAGAATTTCATTGAAGTACTCAATATGTATATGAGGTGTTTAATTATGTTATTAAATACCTGGAAATAAAATATGTTCTAATATTTGTATTGTGATAAACGATACCGTTGTTAGCGTTTCTTTGTTATCCTCCAATCAGTTTTAAATAACTAGACGTATATCTTTTTATATGTATTATTGTAATATTGATGTCTTTTTGATTTGTTTTTATGAATCATCATAGCTAAAAAAGAGCAGATAGATAGATAGCGAGATCGAAAATACTTCATTTTACAAACGACAAATACAGGTACACAGGCAAACTTAATCCTAAAGAGCAATATTTTCCAGTTAACCTGAGTGTAACGTGAAATTTTTCGTGAATCAGTGCAACGCTTAAATGACTAAATAAAATAAATAAATACCAATAGAACTTTAACTAACTCATAACACTATTCACATAACAACTTACAAATTATACACGTATAAACTAAGAAATATAAATGTATATTACTATACATTATCTGTAACATTAATACTATTAATGTATATATATTTATATATACATAATGCATACTCATATTTTAATGGAGTTAATATAAATACCCAGATACGTATTCGTTCTGCATTTATTTTACAGTGCAAGATAATAGTTATACACTTTAGTTTTAAATACACATCCGTTGATGATTCCTTACGAATTTTAAGTGACAGACTATTCCATAGTTGTGATAGCTGTATACAGCTATAATGTATTTCAATTGTAAATAAATACACTCACTTTTATTTTTATACAATAATCAGGCTCCACGCTCTAAGTGTAATATGGATGAGTCTTTACTAACGTCCTCTCTTCCTATTTACCTTCTTGTGTAGGCAATTGGTCAGCCCTAGTGTTAGAAATTTTCGTTGGTCCAAAGTTTCCAAATTCCAAATTTCGTTGGTCCAAAGTTTCAAAATTCCAAATTTTCGTTGGTCCAAAGTCTTCTGACCTGGACCTTAGGACCGACGGGTCAACGTGCCCTCCACACGGTATCTCGAATGTAAAAATAAATGCAGCTTCTTGGAGCTGTTAAGCAAACTTTGCTTAGTTTTACGTATAAGTAAAAGTGGGCAGTCAAGCTTATAGTCAAGAATATAGCAGCAGATAAAATAATAAGATATAAAATTAGCGTTGTACTTCTAATACGCTATGTGAAAAAATCAATTACTATATTATATGTGTGATCAATATTTTCTTATTATAGAAACACGTTTATTGTTTTAGCATTGGCCTCTATGTTTGTAATGAAACTAATGGTAAAACTGAAACCTATGCTGAAAATTATGTTATTACTGAACTGAAACTGTTAAGCCAGTGAGTTCAGTTTTGGGTCAAGAGGTCAAATGAAATGATATATAGTTGTGTTAAATATTTAGAAATATAAATATCGATTAATTTAAACTTATTTTTACAGAAACTAAGCTTTCAGGATTTAAAAGTTGTTTTAATGCTGCGAAAAATTGTAAAGATTTGAAATAAATAAGCTTGTAATAGAAACAAATACATTAGTAACAACAGTTTGCGATAATTTCAAACTAAATTGGTAAAAAAAAAACAGGAGTTATCTAAAAGACACGCACGTCACGTCTCTACATCTGCTGCAAGACGTTCAGTGCTGAACATAGGCCTCCCTCATAAAACGCTGCTTTGGATGCTTATCATAAAGGTTCGCCATAATCACCATGCTTGACAGACGTGTTGGTGATGGTGGCAGAAGACTTGAATGTAACGAGAAGATTGCTGCTGCCCATTCCTTAGATATTTTCCAAACCAGCTTTTACGGCATAATAAACATGTTCAATGTTGGTGTGTTCATTGAACATAATAATGTTCAATGAACACATCACACCAAAGTATAGTTAATATTTATTTATTTAATTTGGCTTTCTATTGATAATTACACTATTTTAAATAATATCACTTACTAAACATACAATTTTGCTTAATGTATTGTCTATTTAAAGGAAACACAGCTATCATACTAAATAATTAATACTTGCTACTACATTGCTAATCAAAAAGGATTTAAAAAAAACCTTTTATTGTTTCAAAAGGCCATTTCATTCACATTCATTCCACAATATAAGGAATAAGAAAGTTAAAGAGAAAGAGAGTTTATGGCTGCACCCGGTCATAATTTGGTTGAACTTAATTTTAAATTCGTCGTAATTTAAAATTTTAAAAAGGAAAGTCGTCGCCGAAAATGTCTATAAGATTATTAAACGATTATTCATTATTCATTTATCAAACGACACATGGGCACAGGTGAATTGGCTCCCAATACAGTCCGTACCATTCAGCTATCCACGAAAGCCAATACATAATTTTAGAGTACTACGCTTTCATTATGTTACAAAAAGATGTATAACAAATATTTAAAAAAATACTTCATGAACGGCAAGGTGGCGCCCCACTACGCCTGAATTGGGATCTGACTTTGAAGTAAGGCTGTCGTCACACACCGTTAAGTGTATGGCAATAAATACTTGAGGGTAGTAGCTAGACAGATGAGCGAAAGAAAATGCTCTACCACCACGCTATGGTTTTCTCAGTCTCACTGAGCGCTCAAACTTACTGTAAAATTTGAACTCAAGGTCCGCGGACACAAGTCGACCTCACCATCAACTGAGCTATCACCGCTTTACCTTTCCACCAACAGACTAAGAAATTCCACTGAAAAGTGTAGTCAAAAAGCTCATAATTATTCCCTACATTCCCTTTATTAACTAAAAATAATGATCTTCAAACGGATAAACAGATTTTCTTGAACACGCTAAGAACACTTGCTCACCTGTTTAGGAGCTATAATACCATAGGCAAAAAAACAGATACGTTGTAAAATAACAGCCTGTGATTGGTTGAGGTTAACCCAATGATGAAGAAAAAAATTAATAATAATAATAATAACAATAACGCCCAACGATCACATACATAGATCCTGATCCCAGAAACTAAGAGGACCATGGTACCACAATACCCAGAGACAGAACAAGAACCTTTTTTTGTGCTCAAATACTTTGTCTTGTCGCGGGAATCGAATCCGCCGTCTCCCAAAAAATGAGTTAAGCGCATAGAAATTTTTTCTCTTATCTGTGGTGGGTCAAATTTATCAAATTAGTAGCTATAGCATATCAATTCAGCTATTTATACATAGCTGCAATATAAAGTGATATGGTATCATAATTATTATTATTAATTATACCTTGAAATTTTTTACTAAAATAGTAGATGTTATACGCGCTTACAGACGACTGCTCATTGAAATATCCGGCACGGCTAATTTAAGGGTAACAAGATAATATAATACAAAACTTTATGAATAGGGGGAAATGGTGCAAATCGTGAATGAAGTGGAAATTTGCAATTGTTGAATCTAGCTTTCGAGAATTCACCACCCGTTACACAAATCTTATGTCTATATAGGATGAAAATAAAACCTACATGAATGATTATTATGAACTTTTTCGGTCGCTTTATAATTTATAATATTGTACCTTGGTACAAAATCTTTTCAACGTAATAGGTGACCTTTTACAGCTATTTTTTTCTTAATTAGCCTAAAATGCCTAAATAAAGAGTCAATAGATTTTTCTTAATAAGTTGTTCATTAACTTGAAAGCTCCTTGAAAGCTCAACAAGGAGGTTCGTCAGTTTTATAAAATACGAACCAACAAAATTTAATATTCTATTCATTTTCTGTATGAATTCCTGTATACGGGAATTTTTTGGAGAGCTTTGATATAAAAGTCTCTGTGCTTTTAATTCCTTACATTACGTAGGTACTCTAAATAATTTTTCATGTAAGCCTTTTTAATTCATTTTTTATGATGGATCGTTGGCTTTAGAAAAATATCTATGTCATATATTTTGAATTACATTGAGGTTTTCAATAAATTATAAACGCACTTTTATGAACATATGAATCAGAAATTACAATATAAGTCATAAACAATTAAAGCAGCACATACTTTACATATATTTAAAGATACACCTGTTTTACAGCTACCAATTAATATCAGATAAATATCAATTACAGTCGTTAAATGTGCCTAAAGGGCGATAAAAATATTTTTTATTACCAGCGAACGTTATCTAAATAGTGTTAGGAATACGGTTAAGTGGATTTGTAGTCACGAGTGAGGTTTTGCTTCCTGAACAGTGAGTTATTTAAAGACGGTAACTTCTAGTGTTGGTAAGGATAGCGATTTCCGGCAGTTGGCTAACTGGTAATTTTTTTATGTACTTCTTTTGTTCTGGCTATAGATGGGGGCTTTATTACATAATATACGTATATGATAGTTTAAACTGTGGAAGCTTTTAATTGGCTCTTTAAGTTTATTTCATTATTTAGTTTTAAAAATATAATAAAATATTTTTTTTTCGCCAATGGTGATTTGATATGCGAGATGTTATAATGTCTGATTACGGTATCTATGGAGCGGTGAAAGCTACTAGTTTTCGCTTTAAAAAATTAAGAGCTACTAATTATCAGTTAATCAGTAATCAGTTGAAACAAAAACTAAAAATATTTTTCACATTTCAACCACACCCAAAAGAGAAGGAGGGGTAAATCAGCAACAGGAGTCCCTGCATTTAAATGGTTTTTTTTTAAGAAACATAACAACGTAATGTTCAATGCCTTTTCTGACTTGTTAATATCTCACTAAGCACAAATATTTTATTATTCAAAGTAATTATAAGCTTAAACTAAAAAAAATCTCTTCATCTCGATTATTAGTTAATAAATATGAGGTATAAAAATTAACACATGATTAACAAAAATCCACAGTTTATTTTAATTAATATGACTTAGAATCAATTGGCCGGTTATCCGGCAAAACCAAAACGTTCCTCATTTCAACTAAGTCAGATACTGCTGATATCTGGGGGCACATCCATTACCTAGCTACCACCAACCGACTTGAGGTGTGCCATAAATTATAAGGAGGAATACTTATTCACTGATTTATACTGAGTTGTAAATTTCAAGCATAAGAAGTGGTTAGCTCCATAACTTCGCTAGCGATGTCCAACTAATTACCAAAAGGTATATCAACGTTCTAGTACTAATAGCTTGGTAATTGTATGACAAAGCTTAGTTGCTTAAACATAATAAAACATGAAAAAAATTACAATTTCTTAGAGACATTAATAACTACCAATCAGAATTATAGAATTATAGGAGTATACATTCAGTATACTTAATCAAGTAAATTTTGTTAATAAATGTGATAAATACTTTTTTCCCAAAAGCATTTGTTTTCTCTGAAGGCAGAGTATATTATGTTCATTGTTTGCTTAGTTTAATTTAACGAGTCCAGTAAAATGCAGCATTGTTGAAATTGTAGAACCTCAATAAATTTGCTGCTTTATTCGAGCACGTACCGCATTTTTCACGTACGTCACGGCTTAAATAGGCAATGTTGGCCTAATAAAAATTACAGGCTCCGCTGAGACCTAGATTTATAAGAACTAACGTTCCACCGAACTGCAAATAGATGAAAATGTACGTTTGCTGAAGATATTTATTTCTTTTTGAGTTAATATGAAATGATTGCTTTAAAATTTTACGTTATAATAAGATATTTAGTTTTATATAACCATTTGGCATAATAAATACTTACATGGTTTTTTTTAGTTAGTTTATATAAAAATGCTTCGTACTATAATTACAAAATATGTTAGGTATGAAAGTTGAAATTAAATTTTATTCGCAGAGAGAGAGTTTCATCTAGGTCAGCGATAATTTTTTTGCCACAACAGCAACAACTGATTTGTATGTCGAATCAAATATCTATCTATGAAATGATATATATTTATATGATGGTTGTACTAATTAGCATCTGTAAAATTATATATTATAGCAATCGGCCCACGTGTGCTAGGTGGTAGGACATTTTTATAAGGTGGTAAACTTTTCTGTTCGTGTAGGTAGGTGTTGGAGATGAGGATCACGGAAGCGACAAGAAAAAGAGAAAGTTGTAAAATGAACGTATATACATCGAATGAAAGGGTAAAAAAATATAAAACAGAAAAATCACAGAAAATTGGCCACCTGCTAGCTCTTACTTTTGACAACGAATAAAAATGAAAAAAAACTTAAAAAGGGAATACATAAAATAAAAACCTAAGATAGCCTTCATGAGCGCGTCGCTAACAGTAGGTATCACTGCTTTGTCAGTTATTCTGCCGCCAAGCAGTGGTGCTAGCTAGTATTGTTCTGTATTTGAAGGGCACTGTAGCTAGTGTAGTTACTGCGTGAATGAGACTTTATGTTCTGTGGGATCATCACGGAAAATTGATTGCAATGCAATGGGACAAATTTCATACCTAATTTTAAAAAATCCTAAGTAACTAAGCACTTACACTACATATTTAAACTGTCAAACCCATATAAAGTTCCGTTTTTATTGGTTGCAATTAAATTCCGTGATCACTTAGCTGATAAAATAAATAATTATAATTTATTGTTAAACACACGTTTGATGTCTATTTAAACCTCTTTTTTGTTTTGGTTTTTGGTCAGGTCATCTAGTTAAAGTTGGTAGTCTATAAACTCATCACCATTCACCAACTATTCACCAATTAATCGAGCCATAGTTATTAAAGATACAATTATTTCGCCAAAGAAGAATTAGTTTTTTTTTAATAGTTTAAATGAAATAGTGGTCTTTTGTAATGTCAATTAACATTCTGTAGAAAGGACATCGGACAGTTTGTCACTGTCGGTCGAAAATCAATGGTCGGCCAATATGTGCCATCATTTTAACATCTAGAATTTTGCCTACGGCTTTTGGCAACAAAGTAGAGTGATGGTACAAATCATAGGAATTTGCGGCTTAAAATGATATTACCCATCACCATATACATTCACATATACATAACACAACATAAACATTTATATAACTAATATATTTATTACGAGCTTCTGCCCGCAGCTTCGCCCGCGGCGTGGCCTATGGGAAAATATTTCAACCACCCATTTCACCCTCTTAAGGGTGGAATTTCGGAAAATCCTTTCTTAGCGGATGCCTACGTCATAACATCTACCTGCACGCCAAACTTCAGCCCGATCCGTCCAGTGGTTTGGGCTGTGCGTTGATAGATCACTATGTCAGTCAGTCAGTCAGTCAGTCAATCACCTTTGAGTTATATATATATATATATATATATTTATTTATGTTTATTATTATTATTATATTATTAGTTATTGTGCAAATGTTTCATTAGCAAGCACTGTAAATATTACACTAGAAATAAACCTAGAGATAGTCATCAATAACCGAGTTAATTTTATATTTAATCTTAAACAGCCTTATTAATAAACGCGAACTAGCTTTATACTAGTTACACCATCTTTTGTCTCTTTCGATCCAGCTAAATATTCCAGTAGCAAAAAAAGGACAAAAGCTGAAGTAACTAATCCGAGACTAATACCCGTTTATTAATAAGGCTGAAAGGGTTACACTTTAATAATTTTAAGTAAAATAATAATGACACTGGTTTTTTGCGTCATTTTATAAAAGTAGTGATTTTGAATGGATTCAAATCTCACTGTTCAATTATTTTCTACGTGGCATTAGTCCTGCCAAAACGGCTTAAATCTGAATAAAAGTGGTTTATAGTGAGTATCTATTATTTTTATGCATTTTATTTTCGCTTATACCCTAACAGTTTGAACCCCAAATATCAGCGTATAGTATGACGGCACAGTTTTTGCTCGACACGGTACACCCGCCATTCATTAGGCCGCGCTGTCCATGTCAGCATTAATTACAGGATGCCGCTGACGAATGACAAGCTGACACCAGCGCCAGCGGGGACTGTGCTCGTGCCTAGAGGATCTTCTGTTCTAAAACATTTACAAATATGTTCTTTAATATTTCATATTATTAATTGCTAGCACAGACTTTCACTAACAATTTATTTTGCCAAAACGATTTACCTAAAGTTGTTAATTAATTTATCTTTAACTTTGGCTTAACACTGAGTTAAACTTGTAGAAATTTCCAATTAGTTTTAGCAAATAAAATGTACGATAACTTGATATGCTAGCAAGTAAATAAAATAAAAAGGCAGCCACGCACCGTTGATCTAATTACATGGGGCATTCCAATTACTTTTTTCCACCTTCATAATAAAGTTCACTAAAATTTAAATAAATAATTTTACGCAAATAATAGCGGTAATCTGTGCCCATAATGTGTCTTAAAAATATTAAACTGCATAGATTAAATTATTTATTATTTACTCCTCAATTAATATATACCGTACTTTTATTCATACTTGACGATCTCATACAATCATTTAGCAATCATATAGCAATGATAAAAACTATAAAGTATGACATCCACCCATATGCCAATCACTGTACATGTATGGTATGTTTAGTCGTTAAACTATGCACTCATCATTTTCGACGTCACTAATCACAATATTGGTCTGAATCAGAGTTCGCGACCGCATCCCCGATTCCCCGCGGCTGATTACGCAGGTTTATAATTGCAACCCTTACAAATGAGGCACAAATTTTAACTGGTTGATAGTACGGTATTTTATACAGGCAGTATCGAAAGTAGCTTAAAATTGAATTTTTTTTTTTTCAATAAGTAACCAAATTAAGAGTTATCCCGGAACTAGGTAGACGGATTGTTTTTGAAGTTGTTTGTTTACATACGGTACACGCTTCAACAGATTAAAAAAGCTTTGAGAAAGTAGCAAATTGGTGGAACATTTAAAGGAACATTCCGCTGTGAGCAGTGGTTCGGAAACTCCGTAGCAAATTCTCGTTGTTAATACATCTGTGCTTAAAAATAAAAGTTTCTTACAAACAGTGCATACTACCCGTAATAATAGTATACGAAACTGAAACGTGGGTACTCAGGATAAGACTGTATGTCAAAACGTCTCTCTAAGGGCTATGCTCAGTGTTTATTTACGGAGCTAACTCCGAAATGAAGTTATTTGCGAATGAAAAATAGTAATAAAAATAGCGTTCAACAACGAATCGAACACCAGTTTTTGTACATATCGGTACCAGTTTTAATAGTGAAGTGAATGAGTCAAAAACGTATGATCGTGTGATGCTTCGAGCAATAACATGCATATTGCTCGAAGATGTGATGTATGTCAAAAAAAATATGGAGAGTGAATGAATGATAAATCATAATCATTCATTTATTTGGTCTCATTCGGTCTTATTACAAAACGTGAACTAAGTAGAGTTTTAAGCCTGGACCAGTTAGTCCTAGTTTGTTATGGTACTAAGAAGTTAGACCTTGACTTTATTACGAAACGCCGACCAATTGAAGACCAGCTTATACCAGAGATAGTCCATGCCTTAAATATTGACCATAGACTAAATACGAAAAAAGTTTGTTCATTTGGACCACATTTATTCACACGATCCTTTTTTCACGTTTCATATATTTAGAATTTTTGTTTTCGTCTATAATATACGTGCATTGGCCTTGGAAAGCTTATTGTTTGCATATTTTTTAATGAATAAATAATCAGATTCATAAAAGTCAGCTTTGCTACAACGATTTTCAACGAGGCTTGCGAGAATCAGAACGTAAATATGGCATAGCTTAACGCGCGAAAATTGATATTTCTGTTAATTGTTGTTATAACTAACTGTATCGAATCAATGATGGTACGTAAAGTATTAAGGGTCATCCAACAATTTAACTCTAAACTACTAAAACGTTCGTGCTCACAAAAATTGGTCATGCGAACACAAACTCTTAAAAACTTCTCCACTTTGAAACAGTTGTAAGACTTGCAAATTGAAATTATTCACCCGACAACCTAACTTTGACTTTAAGCTTTAGTTGCTACGGGGCTTTACCTGTATAATATGATAGAAAAACCGGTTTTACATGGTACTAGAGAGGCCTAGAAGGTTTTATCTGTATTTTACCAATTTACTAGCAAAAAAGTTTTATTTTCCGTGATTAGAAGTATAGCTTAAGGTTAATAATCTCTGCTATCCTTATCAATCTAAGACTTAAATATGAACGTGAAAGCCACTTAAACAAAAAAAAAACAATAGATCAGTACTTTACATATATTATTATAAATAAGTATGCGTATTATATACGTATCATCAAGGATATATTATTATTAAAGTTTTATTATTAACTGGTATTCATGCCTTCTGAACTGCAGGTTGTGGGTTCGATTCCCACCCAAGATTTGTGATGAGTATCGATGTTTGTTCTGTATCTGGGTGTTATATTGTATTATATGTATGTATTTAAAAACAAAAAGTATGTAAGTATTGTATCAGTTATCTGGTTGCCATAGTACAAGCTTCACTTAGTTTAAAAAAAAAAGAAAATAAAGAAAAAACAAAAAGATTTTTTTTTACTGTCGGTGGGTTTACCTTTGAGTACATCTCACCAGATGGTAAGTGACGATGAGGTCGAAAATGGAGCACACTTACCCAGAAATTCATATTCAGATTTCAGATTCAGATAAGGAATGTTTATAATTATGAAATACTATGATATACGATTAGAGAAGGACATCATCCTTCAGTAGATTAAAAGAGTAAAAAAAAAACTTTACAGTTATATTTTTCTTTCATCTTTAAGATAGTTATGGAATAGATAGATAGATAAACTCTTTATTGAAACACCACATCTTAAATAATTTAAAAAAAAGTGAACAAACTTAACCAAAGTGTAACAATGGGCGGTCTTATCGCTCAGAGCGATTTCTTCCAGACAACCTTGCATGGAAAGGAATAACGCAGTAATATAAGGACGGTGGTTTTCATATAAAAAAAAAAAAACAAAAACACCGTGGATAATATACCTATAAATATACAGTACATAATATTTAATATATAGGAATATTTCGCTATAATGCAATTAGGTTCAAATTAGTGTGCCTTAATGAAGTGATTTTAGCCTACTTGGCTTCTTTTTGCCTTTTTCGATTAAATACTGCATTTATCTACATCAACAGTTTACTGCAAACGTCAGTATAATACGTATGTATGTAGTATATATATTGGTGCACGAAGCCGGAAAGGAAACGCATAATGTGGCGCTGGCATTAATTACAACTTCCTGTGGCAATCGCAGCGTTATCGGACCCTATACCACCACACTGTAACTTTGTTTGGTGATTTTTCACTGCCAGCCCCTTATTATGAATAGTCGATATAATGCAAAATGCACCTTTTATAAATGTGCCTTTTATAAAGAGGGTAGGAAAGACATTTTGTAAAATATTGGTATTTTTCCACTCGTGTCATTTTATCTATTGTAACGTAGTCCTGCTATACAATATTTTTGTGAATTTTTTAAATTAATATTATCATGACCAATTAGTTAAATTTTTAGGTATGATGAGGCTAAAAGTAACTCATTTTTTTGTGTATTCGAGGCACAAGACATATAGATATAATTTTTTTCTTGCGAGATATTCATTGTATATTCATTTATTTGCATTCCTGTACAATTCATATATTATGTCAGGTGGTTGCAAATATGTGCGCTTAAAAATAAATTTATCGATTTTATTACATAATAGATATATCGTCAAAATTTAATAAAACAGTAGTTTCAAGCATTTCATTATATATTTAATTAATTAATTACCTATTGAATAATTAATTACCTATTGAAGCAGGCAACTCAATAGGTTTTATGCAATTCATTTGAGTTTAAGTGTATTGTGAGTGATCATTATTATTGACACGCTTAATGACTTGATAAAAAATATCAAATAAAACCCAAGCAACATAGCTGCACATTAAGAAAATACTTCGCGTTGGTTCTTATAAAAAATTCACTACTTCCATTACTCGCACATTTTCGACTGACACATTATTTTCTTCGAAAGTAAATAAGTTTTGGCAAGCTTAACAGGTAATACACAAAAAATGCTATAAAACTCTGAAATGCATATTCAATTCACTTATCTGAATGAAAGGCACGAGAACTCAAAAATCACCAAAAAGTGTAGCTACAATGTAACTTCGTGATCATATTATTGGGTGTAAAGAGTACCTAGTTGTAGATTTATTACCATTGCAAGAGACAAGGTCAAGTGTTTTAGGACCTTCCTTAAATCGCCAATCTTTCGTTTAATTTATTGGCTTCCCTTTTATCCATTTTGCAGCGTCAAATCGGAACTTTGAAAGGGTCAATTATTTGCTGTTGTTGAAATATGATTAACTTGCAAAGCTTAGCAGATAATCATTTATATGTTTTGCTTGGTATGTTAAATACGGATTTTACTAAATTTCACAATAGTATATTAGAGGTCTGTTAGGTTGATCTTTGCACTCGAGGTGGTATTATGTGCGCGCTTTGTTACCAGTTAACTATAACTTGGGAGTTTACAAGTCGAAAGATAACAGGCATCTTCTAAGCAAGCATGCGCCATTTTAGATGACGTCATTGTTTAACATCAGGCGAGACAGTGGTCAAATGTTTTACGTTAAACACCCAAAAAAAAAAAAATTGGTTAAATTATCATGTTCCAAAAGATAAATCTATAGTTTTAGAAATTGATTCAATGTTGAATTTAGGATTGTAATTATTCTGGACGTCATTAATGTAAAACAAATTAGATAAATTATTGTCATGCAATATGAGGTCTAAAGAATAGGTTGTATTTTTAAAATGCCAGTGATCGATACGTGTCCGTGAGCTTTTAGGCACATCCATTAGTTCAAAGGTCGTTTTTATGTCACGAAGATACAAACCACGAGGTTTATGTTTACGCTATTTCAAGCGAATCTTTGATATCAAATTCTTTTAGAACAGGCCGCACGTAGCCAACCCACATTCACTCATATTTTAGATAACGTTCGACTGTTTCTGAGGCGCACCGTTGTCGGAATGCGAATAAAAGTACGAATATTTTACCATTCCTACGGGTCGTACAAAGATACTGAAATTTATTGTGTATAGTATTAAGTGTAGTGGCTTTTATTTCGCTTTGAAATGGAGAATGAAATGTTCCGTTTGTAAGCTCTTTTGAATTTTGGAAGTCATCCACTACCAGAGTACTCTCATTTTGATAATATCTGCCAATGGTTTCTAGTCTCTGATTTTTTCAATGTTATAGAGAAACATTTAAATGAATGCAATGACTGTTTTCAGTATAGCACAAATTCCTAATAGGTACTACACAGGTTGTCAAAATTAACGTTGAGATACTTAAGTGAGTCTCCCTATGGTTCTTGTTAAATACCTATTAGGTAACAGTCAAAATGGTTACCCTGAACTGCATACTAGTAACTAATCAACACAGAGCTATGTTGGGCTTAGCTGAGCAACTTTTATATACTGGTGAACCGTTTTTTCTAGAAACAACCTAGAGCCATACGAGAGCTTATTTCTTGGAGTGCTGTGTGAAGCGTTTAGTTGAATGTGACAAGATGCGCAGTGCGACGGAGATAGATGGAAGACTGAACGGGTGCGCATTGTGAGCAACGAGGAAATACCTAGATCGTATTGCATGATTCCTGCTGTTACAAACAAAATGTTCTCTATTTATATCTAAAGTCACAAAACGCAGTGCAACATTTGTTGTTTGGTCGTATTGTGAAAATAATATTTCTTTCCCAGGTTCCGTCAAAATCAAGCTTGGTGGATGAGAGAGCAAAATGAGAAGAACACGTGTCACGTGGAAACTGAAGAGTGGCAGTAGATGGCAGCACAGGTCGGTGACGCGCTGAGGCAAAATGGTAGCGGGCGCGCAGGCGTGCGGTGGATCACTCGCGCGCCTTCTAGTCCTTGCTGTTCTGCACGTCAACTTTGTTGGTAAATATTGGTAGCTTGAATCTACTGACACTAAATGACTCTAAAACATATCGGTAGCTTGAATTTGCTGACAGTAAATGACCCTCAAAAATATCGGTATTTGAATCTGCTAACACTCAAAAATTTTGCTTGCTTGAATCTACTGACACTAAATGACTCTCAAAATCCTTACTGCTCTACTAACATATCATAGAAAGATATTTGTCTGTTTATTTATATCTTTTGTTGAGTGACCAATATAGCTGAACCGATTTGGATGATATTTTTCCCATAGAGACATAGGCCAGGATCAACATCACACTTTATATCATATTTATATTCCATTATAAACACTTTCTATGGGAAAGCTGATGATTTGTAGATAAGCCTGCGGGTGCCTCTATCTTGTTTATAAAAGTTACTGGACTGAAAAAGCCATACAGTATTGAAGTTGGGTGGTTGTAGGAAAACACTCAAATACAGCCCTCACTACGCAAAGTCTGTATTGACTTAATCAACATTCAATGTCGGCCAATAGGCCAATAAATCTATGATGGTTAGAAAAATGCTCAACGTTTGAAAACAATGCTATAGTCACATTATTGGGCAATTGAATACGCTAGCTATAAACACTACTTAGCTAAAAATAGCTTCGCACACCGACACAAATTTAGTCAAACCTGTTTGTCTAGGACCTAGTGCGGGTTGCTATCAGCCTAAAACCAACAAATAGGACGAGCGGTTAAAGCCGGCCGCACATTCCCGACATTTGCGCGCGGCCGTGTCCAACCACCGACCAGCTTTGTTTTGCACTCTCATTTCACAAAGTGCAAGCTTTCACAGCGTTTGCGTGAATCGAGCTTCATGGCAACTAGGTATAACCGACTTGCCAGCATTACCAGACTCGTCGTGTTACTGTTACAGAACGGACATAAATCTCGGGCGAACTTAAATTTTGTTACGTAAATTGAGTCCGGGATTATCTCGAGATTTTATTGTCATGTCTGTGTTTCGTGGACATGCTGAAATTATGTACGGTTTAACTGTACAAGTTTTAGTATTATGCGAGTCGTTGATCTTATATTTACAACTGGATACAAATACTTATTTTTATTCATTTCAGTCACATAAATTCACGACGAGTTCTTGTTGCTGTGCGAACTGCCGTCTTCCAAATTTTTTGCCTACCCCCATTGGCTTTTTGTATTTAATAAGCATAATACAGTTAATGTAATGCTCATACTAAAGCATACATACGTACGAGTACATACTAACAAACGACTAGCTAACTTACTATTTCAACATCTGATTTTTATTATTTTTATTGAACTACATATTATAAGTTTTTGAACAAGCCTGTGTGCACGAAAAACGTTACCATATTATACTACTAGGACTACGACACTGGTTATTGTATAATTTTGTAAAATAATTATTACTCATAAAGATATTTTGAAATTAAACTGAGTCCCATAATTATCTGGTTATTAAAAGCTTCCTTTATTATTTCTGTAAAATTCATGTTCGCATTCATCCATAATGGAATTCAATACAAAAAGTGTAGCTAAAAGCAATATCCATTAGTTTTAAATGACAAAAAGCTTAAATTCAACTTTAATTACTCAACGCTATCCCGAATTTCCAGTCCACCTACAAGAGCAAAAAAGCGCTGAGACTATTTGCAAATAGATTTTTTGCACAACATTTTTAAAGTGATTCCTGTGACGATGATATAAAAATATAAAAGCGCTGTAGGGTGGCGTGGATAACCCTTTCAGAAGTCAAAGCGATGCCAGTTCGGAATCCTCATTGAAAAACGGCCGACGGGTCAAATGTCACACCGTATACGAACACGTCCCAGTGATAGATTATGGATGGATTGCCAGTTCAGGAATGGACGTTTCTATGGGCTGTTCTAGAGACAACTTTTAAAGCACTTTATTTTACCATAATCCTGTCCATAACCCAGATAGTTTATCTAATTTTACATAATTAAAAAAATATATATTTTTAAAGTTTATCAGAGTGCCTGGTTGATGCTACGCGTGATCAAAATGCTGGCACTTATTTGGCACAAGGAATAAGCATTGCAATTCAACGGGGCAATGCTGCCAGCATGTTGGGTACGCTACCGGTTGTGGGCTTGAGCATTTGGGCTGTCCGGCCAGTATATAGTCCTTATGTTATTTTTTTGTAGTAATAGGTAGTGTCTAACATTAGTTATATCATTGTAGCTATACATGACATTTTATTCAGCCATCAATATTACAGGTACTGAATGCCGTTATAACTAGCTACATGGATTTTATTCAACAGAAACATTAATATGTACAGGCACTCTATAAATAAAAAGTTACAAGTAATAAAACATTATTTACAAAATAAATATGCTATCCAACTCACCACCGCGTAGAAAGGTTCCCAGAATACTGGCAGCATTACCTCGCTGAATTAGAAGACTTAGCTTCTGAGCGAAGTATGTGCCAGCTCTGGGATCCCCCGAGGCAAGAACCAATCGAGTCGAAACTTGTCGAATAAATAAATATATGATATATCATAGTAGTATTTATATATATAATATTTATTTATAATTTATGTTACCTAACGAGCTTGTTCCTGCAGCTTCGCCCGCGGCGTGACCTATGGGAAAATAATTCAACCACCCATTTCACCCTCTTAAGGGTGGAATTTTAAAAAATCATTTCTTAGCGGATGCCTACGTCACGGACATCTACCTGCATGCCCAATTTCAGCTTGATCCGTCCAGTGGTTTGGGCTGTGCGTTGATAAATCACTATATTAGTCAGTCAACCAGTCACCTTTGAGTTATATATATTTAGATTACACGCATTTCTATTGAAACTAATATACACTTAAAGTACTGTAAATATAGGTGATATTTTGATTTTCAAATTAGTGCTTGCATGTATTGTCTGTAGAGATGATAAAACCATTCATTAACGAAATTCGTTAGGCATATATATATAATATATTTTATTTAATATATATTTATTCTAGAATAATATACCTGCTGCCCGCTTTTCCCGTAATACTTTATTATTTTGTCACCCTTGAAATAGTAGTTGAGCACCCAGTATCTAGCAAACTCAAGACGGAATTGAATTAATCCCGTTGTAAAATTTTCACTTGCCACCTTATCTCCCGTCGTATTGTCGTTTTATTGTGCCTACCCTGGAACCATTAGCGAAAATGTCACTGCGAGGGTATTGTAATCGCGCGCCCGCGGCTCGCCCGCACAATGATGCGGCCGTTCGACCCCGCTTGTGTACACCCAGCTTTTACCTTTACGCTATCATTCAAATTCGAGTTTCTATAATAAATGAGGAAGACCTCTCATATTTATGAAATGGATAGTATATTTTAAGCCACAAAACCGTACTCACAAAGTGGCTCCGGAATCGACGACGCGTCGCCGACTTTGAATGGGTAAACACTTTTACAAATCGTGTCGTCTACATTTCACCTCTCGAATTCCTCGCATAGTGTTAGCAAATCTCGTGTGGTGATTCTCGTCACGTTGCGAGTGAGTGGCCGACAAAGGAAAGAGGGCTTGCATACCTTATTACCGCCTCTTTGGTAAATCCCTACTTATGTGAAACATGACACTCTCACGTCGGTATCTCAGAATTACAATTACACATTAACATAATGCTGTGTACATTTTTTGTGTGCAGCTGTAAAATACGGAGAATTTATTTTACCATCACTTATACTTACTTACTTACGTTGGATATTTGGTGTAAATGTTTACATAATGTACATAATACTCATATAGCAGTGTTAATTACAGGCTCTATTTTCTTTCCTTTAATATTCCTCATCGGAACGTCACCGCCGTTTTCCTTCCAATTAATCACAGAGTCAATGAGCCGTTTTGTTTGGCCACCGCCGATGAATAATCCTTCCCTGGCGGTTTACTGACAGGCGCAAAAATGGACTAAAAGTTATGCTTTTCGTAAGTAGCCTAAAATTTATGGCAATGAAATTTGCATTTTGAACAATTTAATTTCGTAAGGGCTCATTATATCACCTTTACTTTTTAAGGGTGTAGGCCTGAATTGTTGTGTAGCAGTTATGATTTTATCTTAGCACTTCTACAATATATTCTTAAGTAAATAAAAACTCAAATAGAAGAATCTAGAAATTCTCTTTCACTTTCCATAAAAAATCAAACCATTTGAAAAGATATATAGAAAATGTTATTGTGGTAACATTCATTCATAATCATACCAAACGATCCTCGGTCTATATTACCAAATCAAAATACAATGCAACCAAGGGCGGGTCAAGAAACCCATAAACTTCTTCAATAAGGAAATTGTATAGAACAAAGCAACAATGCTCGCATTTATTTCTGTTATCTTATTTGCATGCAATCCTGTATATTGTTGTCCCGCGACGCACTGAAAATATACATCTTAATGACAGTTATGAATCTCCGAAAAAAAAAACTTATATTACAAGCTTATGTTTGTTCATTATTTAGAGCATCATGGCTCCTGGCCATTGCATAGAGAAAAGATTAGCCACATTTGATGTTTGGAATCAATCAAAATTAGCTTTATTTTGAGTGAATATACGTTATATGACATTAAACTTTGAAAAATAGCTTATACAACAGTTTCAGCAGAAGATTTTGTCCGAACTTGTGAGATTTTTAACCGTTTATAATAAATACTGTGACTAGCAGCGACGCCTGCTGACTTGTTTATAGAATATACCCTCATAAACATGCAGATTGCGGATGAGACGCGTTTTTATGTAAAATTGGGGAAAGGGGCGCTGTTTTATTTATTGCTCTCTTGACTTGATACGTCAATGTTATAGGTGCCATCGTATAAATAATGCAACGGCAGTATTAAAATTATACAGCAGCTGCTAGAACGTATGCTCAAACCATACCAATCATATATGAACTTAAATGACTCTCACTATATTAAATGTATTTCATTATAGGTTTTAGTTTCTAAAGGACCTAGTACTAAGACAAACTTTTTTGAGGTTTACTGGTATATTCTTGGTAGTTAAAGGTAAAGATAAAGGTAGGTGTCGTATGGTTCTGGTAGCGTTTTGGTAACCTAATCCTCTGAGTGCCGTAGAAAGCGGCTAAGAGAATTTACAAGGAATGGGCAGCAGCATTCTCCTCACTGCTGACCAAGACGCCTCTCATGACGAGCACAGGAAACAACGACCTCTACTCTTCGGCTGACTGGGAGCCGATAAGTAAGCAGCCACATACAGTAGCGTTATTTAGTCAGGTCTATCTTCAGGCTGTTGATGGTCATGAGGATAATTTAAAATTGTACCTTTAGATATACAGCTATTGACTGGCCTGATAGCTCAGTTGGTAGTAGCTCTGCCTTCTGAGATGTAGATTGTGGGTTCGATTCTCACCCAGAACAAACATTTGTGTCATAAACAGAGGTGTTCGTTCTGTGTCTGGGTGTTAAATTGTAATCTATGTATGTATTTACAAATAAAAAGTATCCTAAGTATTGTATCAGTTATCTGGGGGGTGATCACGAAACTTTGATTGCAATCGAGTTACGTGATTGCCCAGCTGGTTCTCGTAGTTATCTGGTTTCGATAGTACAGGTTTTGCTTAGTTTGGGACTAGATGGCGTTGTGTGAAATATCCACAAATATTTATATTTATATATTTACTATGAAAAAGTTGTACAATTCAACAGTTCAAAATATATGGTTTAAAGGTTGACCGAAAGCTTTATGTTTTATATATTTAGTAATTCAGTATACTGCACGAGCTGCGCCCCGTAGTTTTACTCACGTAGAAAATTAACTTGGGTAAAATTCACTCACCCGTCCACCTATCCTGGCTACCTATCTCTATGCAAAATATTACGTCAATCTATTACTACGTTATTTGGCATGAAATATGAAGAACCCAACAAACAAACCCTCACATATACAATACCAAAGTAAAAATTTACAGACTTTCAAATAGTGAAATTAATCATTACAAAAATAGATTTTTTTGCCATGTCTAAAAACCGTAAATTTCACCAAAATGCCTACCTCTCTGTGACTAAAAGGTCTCGGTTAGTAGACTGTCAACAGCATCAATAATTTATTTCTGCTCTAAAAATAAACTGTCACAAAATTGATGGTGAAGATTAAAAACACTCAATGCATGTGAAAATTTATGAAACAATCTGCTGCGATAATTAACAGGAAACAACATTTTTTTTAAAGTCCTGTGCTGTGAGTTCTTTGTTCTGTTAATAGCTACGATATTCAAATGTGGATCCTATAACCTTGTAAAAAATAATATACATTACCCATGTAATGTATATTATTTTGTCTGTTGTTTTTCTACTTTGAATCATTCATAATATTTAATTTCTTAGCAAGCCTCGTAGAGGCACTACGGTTCACGTAGCTCATACTCTCGTAGCAGTGTTATCGCAGTGAGGGTACTTTTTAGAGTTTTATACTTTGTTGCAAAATACTGCAGTGCATGCTTCTGTGTTACTTAAAAATCAATTCAATAAAACTAATAATGTTGTGAATTCACTTAAAAAATTCCCCAGTTGAACACGAACTCTCATTCCAATTTTTTTTACAGATTTGTATATGTATAAATAGTACCACATATCATCAATTACTTTCGATTATTTTATTTTATATTTTGCATTTTATGTATATATTAAAATTATTAAAATTTCTATCGAAATAAAATAAATAATTTTTTAAAGTCTATAATTATGCTGTATATAATTTGTTTTTATGTCTTTTTTTTAAGTCTTAAGATATAATATAATTTCTTTAAAAAGTCGCCAGCGCCAGCGATGCGCCCTCAGATACGCCTCAAAGAGTATATACTTAACCGTAATACAAGGGCGTAAACCACAGATTAGAAAAAAGAATAGAGGTGCGAACGTTATCGGCATGCAGGTGATATTTCGAAAAATATTATAATAAAGCGAATTAATAATTTCATATTAAAACACAAGTTATCATTAATGAATTTGATAAAATTAAACTGTTAGGTACTAAGGAGAGTAATTTATTTAAAAAAAAAGTGTACTATTGTAGTCGCATAAACAGTCTCTGTTGGTAAAATACTTAAACTGTATTATCCGGATAAATCAACAAATCTTTGCCTACGCACATATAACTTGTAGTGAAATACAAACTTAATTAAATCGGGATATTATAATAAACCAAAAGTGCAGTGCAACGTTAATGAAAAAAAGCGCGTGTATAATATCTTAGATTATGAACCTAAAAGCGGTGTAATAAGATCGACTTTATGGAGCAAGTGTGATGAAATCCACATTGCCAAAATATTAAACTCTTAAATATTTAGCTGCTGCATTATGCTCAGATATCCAGTAGTTCGACAAAATCACTAGTCTCAACGTCTCTAAACTAAAAGTACACAGTTGGAGAACCCCCCTAGTGACACGTTACGGATGAGAGTCGGGTAATTAAAAACGTGACCGTCGTCACTTGTCGACAGAAGCCCATAAAGGTTTTATCTACTTCGCGCCACCCACTCCGATGTTTGTTTACTAAAAAGTAGAAAATCAGCCAACGGGCTGTTTGAGCTAGAAAATAGGAAAGCGCGTACGAAAAGATTTATAAAAATGAAATATTATATGTTGTAGTACTCGTATCTACCTGCAGTTTGACTGTAGCATATCTGGGAGTTAAATTTCACCTATAATATTTTGGTTTGGTTTATGATTTGTCTGCGATGCAACCGGGACACGGGCAGAAGCTAGTAAGCTATATCAAGCATGGAAAACCCTGAGCATAGATAGATAGATAGATAAAAACCTTTATTGACACCAAGATGACGAAATACAAAACAATAAAGCTTATAAGTTGGTTACAATGGGTGGTCTTATCGCTAAAAAGCGATATCTTCCAGACAACCTATGGATATATATAGCATAGCCCGTATGCGAGACTTTGAGCTTAATAATGAGGCCAACTCTAACAATTTACTGCACGGCACAATACCCAAAGCAATAAATGTATTGCTTTGGCTAATGTGCCCGAAAAGACCAGGAATTAAACACATTCTTCTATAATTATCTGAATATTACTTTCATACTGTTACTTGGTGAAATGGGTTTTTAGCTACAACCTGGTCTGTAAAAAGCCTAAAAATAAAAATAAATATTTCTTAGAGAAATGTAAGTTTGAGAAAGTTTTACACGTTAAATATGATACGATATTATTTATCAACCGTAAAAAGACAGAATTATTATAAAGGTATTAATAAAAACAAACTCAGATTTCCCTCTAGTAAAGTTGAAATAATGCAAAAATTATTCATGTAATTGAGGTGCTTTTGAATAAGTCAATATAATTGCATTTATGTTGACCTATTCAAGATGTCTTGAGGAACATTATGTTTTAGAAAATTAAACATTATTTGAAATTGTAACCTTTGGAGGTTTTTAATGAACTGTATTCAATAATTATACTTACTTTTAACTTGAATAGATATCTAACAATCTTATTTCAAACAAATCAAGGTTTGTTTTTACACACGTACAACTTTCTCTATTAAATGTATATATGTTTCACGACTTTATTTCCGCTTACAATATATTTTATTACATCTATAACTTTTATAATGTTAGTAAACTCTGAGAAAATATGAGAAGAAAATTTATGTGATGTAAAATTGCTATGTAGGGTGTTAGGGTCGCGTAAACTGGCCCCTGTTAGGGCACGTCTGCAATTTTTATTAACTGTTTATATAAGAAGCACATAACTTTAAGGGTTTATCTAGTCATAAGGAAAATAAGCAAGATTTTATATTTACTTCATCTCAAAATTAAAGCCGTCCTTTTTGAAAAACCTACGAATGGCAAAAAATAATGATAGCTTTGCATAACAATAATTAGCTCATCACACTATCACACTAATATTATAAAGGCGAAAGTTTGTATGCATGTATGTGTGTATGTTTGTTACTCCTTCACGCTCAAACGGCTGAATGGATTTGGATGAAATTTGGTACCATGATAGCTTATTCACTGGATTAACATATAGGCTAAATATTATCCCGGAAAAGTGAAATTTTCCTGTGAGATGAGCAAATAATTAAAATACTTTTTATTCGCAGGTGAAACCGCGGGGCGTAACTATTAAATAAATAAATTAACATTTTTTATAGCCCCAAACTAAGTAAAATTTGTATAGTACAAAGAACCAGCTACTAGATATAGAATACTAGATATAGAATAGAATACTTAGATTCTTTTTGTTTGTAAATACATTCATAGACACCTATATAGATAATAGATAGATATTACACCCAGACACAGAACTAAGATCGACGTTCATCACTCGAACAAATGTTTGTCCTGGATAGCAATTGAACCCACAACCTACAGCTCAGAAGGGTACTACCAACTGAGCTATCGACCCAGTCAACGAAGGTGATATTAAATGAGGGGATTTGAACATTTATTAAAAGCCTTCTCTAAGTTGCCACAGCCATTTCACGCGTCAAACTTTACGTTGACGAAATTTATTCATGACGTGATCCCTCGTAAATACATTTGGGAGTTTATTGTTATAATGAATTTGATATGGCTTATGAACTTCTGAATTTCCTTTCGTTATTCATTTCAGGCATAATAGTTTAAGTGGATGTATTAGATTAAATTGATAAATATTAATAAAATTGAAAAATTCGAGTTAGGACTTAGAATTTTAGGGAGCTTATCCTACGAAAATGTACATAGTTACAAGGATACATAGTATACAGCGTTCAGTTGCTTTTTTTTATGTGAAAGGGTGCTAACAAGCACACGGCCCGCCTGACGGGAAGCAGTCTCCGTAGCCTATAGACATCTGTAACACTGGAGGCGTCACCAATGCGTTGCTTACCCTGTAGGACTCTTTTAAACGTCTTTTTATAGTGCTCCATGTTGTAGCTATGCAGATAACCCATTGGCAGAAATTAATTCCACATTTTGTAGGTGAACGACAAGAAAGAAAATGAAATAAAATGCATAAATCTTTTTTTAAATCATTACACAAATTATGTTAATGAATGACGTGACAAGGTAGTCGCTCACCTGATTTTAGGCGACATGACCCATAACAGATGTAGTGGCGCTCGGAGCTCTAACATATAAAGGTTAGCGTGACACTGCACTACGCTCGCCATCCGAGGCATCAGAACAGTCTAGTAACAAGATTACTATACTGTGAAATCAGGTCCTAAAGTCTCATTTTCTTAGTAATTTTACTAGTTACAGTACCCTTTAAGCTGGCACAATAATATTTGGTTGCAGAATAATTGGTAGCAGCGGTAGCAACTAGTAAACGAGGAAGAACCAACATAAACAAGCACAAAAAATCAAAATACTTTCCGTTTGGAGCACTTACTTCATCAAAGCATGATCAAATTTTTTTTAACGCAGTACTTTTCACCTCGCCTATTCTTCTTCGCATAGTGCCTTTGTACAAAATTGATACAATAAATTGGAAAGTAGCCCGGTAGAGACGAGACATGCAGATCTCAGCCATTCTGCCCGTGGCTGCATACTACGCGCCAATTGAAAATTCCAAGGGGTTATCTATAAGTGAAGTGGCAAGACCGGTACTAATTTATTGCTACTATGTAAAAGGAAAAACGTGCTTGCTCTCAAGATTGTAAAAAGTACTCTAGGTATTATAGAAATAATGTTGTTATGCTTGAGTATAAGATTCTAGTTAATTAAAACTTCGTGGTTTATTTCTTCATAGTTTTTTTTAATTTTCATTTATCACTTCATAATGCTTGTATGATAAGTAAATTTTATTTCCAACATGAAAACGTTTCTAATATTCTTCTCAAGGGATTTTTTCCATGGCACTGATTTCACGTAGTTTTAAATCCTTCGCCAATTTTAATAATTCTACGCTGAATTTCAAATCTACGCTAAACTTCGCCCACAGATTGACAATAAATAAAACCGTTTAAAACATTTTAATATGTTGAAAGAAATTTATTCGCTTAGGAACATGTCCTATCAAAATATCTCGGGCCACATGTTATGTCGGCACATTCTTCTCTTAAATTGAAATTCTCGAACGCTCCCCCTGCATGGGACGGGGTCAGAGAGCCGAAAGACAAATACTTTGAATGTTCGATTAATACGATCAAATATCATTTTTGTCAGTGATATAATCGTCTTTTGGACAGTAAATGTTTGTTGAGTAGTTTTGGTGTTAGGCTGAGAGGGCGTAAAAGAAAACACTATATAAAACAAATAATCATGTCAACATTTTCAGCGCCAAATTGAAGATCCTTCCGTCTATAGCATTATTTTATTTGAATATTTGTATAATTCATATTTGTTTCAGAGCAAATAACTTGGGTGTTTATTTTATTTATTATAATTGTAACACCAACCACATTTATGTGCACGAAAATCTAATTAATCTATTACTAAAAAGCATCAAAAGAAAATACCGGAAAGACAAATACAGAAAAACCTACTTAACTTTACTGAAAACTCTTTCAGCACTTGTGAAAAAACAATTTGTTACTAAAATTGTATAAAATCGATATCGGTATCAAAATGCAAGCCCGCCGCTTTCTCACTGTTCAAAGGATGTGTTAGATCGAAACGAGCTGTAGTGCCACTCTGATCAATGAGAGAGGACAAGGAGAGTTTCTATTTCCTGTACCTATACAAGTATTTGGAGGAAAACTCATCCTTTTTTACGCTTTCGTACGGACGTTTATCGAGTGCCGTCGCGACTTCAGCAATGATAGTTTTTGTTATTTTGCATAAAAGATAGCCACGTTCCACCCTACTCTAGCGCTACCGCGTTGGTGATTTTTGCATTTTGGGGTTTCGTACCCAAAAGGTAAAAACGGGACCCTATTACTAACTTACTCTTTTTAGTCTACACTGTTCAAAGAACTCACGCTTTTAAATTCAAAAGTGTAGTGTCTTTGAACAGTGTAGTAAAAGTATACTATTTTTTTAACACATACAGAGATCTTGGACCCAAACTAGGATTCCTGTTTGTCTAGGGACCGAGGAACTACGAGGACCATGGTCCCACAACACCCAGATTCAGAACTAGTATCTGCGTTTTTTTTTGCTGTGCACAAATCCTTGTCCAGCCGCGGGAATCAAACCCGCCAATTCCAAGTCATGAGCCGACCGGCTCAACCACCACACCACAGAGGCTGTCGCACTATAAAAAAATGTACTTGGATATCGATTGCAGTGAAAGTATTTTTAGATTTTTAGTGTATTAGTAGTTGCTAGTGAATGTTTATGACTTTCGTGAGGTCACACTTCTATCATTAATCATCAATAAAAAAATAATTTGATGTATACCAGACATGAAATCAGACACTACACATACCTACTAAGCATTGAAAACGTATTTATTTCTTTTGTTTCTTATAGATGTCAAAACCAATGATTGAAACACTCAAGACTCAAGCTAAGAATAATAATAGCCACTGGTTCACTCCATACCGTTATTTAATCTTATTTGATTTGCTTCGTTTGTGTAGTACAAACTACCACAGGTAGTTACGTTAGATTGTTAGGATCAACTTACATGCCTACAATTAAAATGAGTTTGAAATTTCAATGTTTCTATTTTAATAACCAATTATATTTTGAAGAATTTTTTGTGCCATAGTAATAACAAGATTTTAAACCAATTCATAAGGATGTCCATTTGTAACAAAAGTTAAGAAATTTCAGCGTTTTCTCTTTAACCAAATTTCATCTGAATAGTTAAGTAAACTATATCACTTACATCAATATCTCTGTAATACAACTTCATATTTTTAAACACAAACTTACATGATATAAGCAATCCTTTTTCATAGCTCATGTACATCGACCCCAACGTAATCCATCTAGGAACTCGTAGAGCTAGTCAAATCGTATAAAGTAACCCTCTATCATAACTTTCTTCCAAAAGTTACAACGGTGGAGCAGATAGACAACCCCTACATTTTTCATTTCTCTTAGCTTTTGAATAAAGACTAATACAGCTAGTGGATGGTAATAAATAAAATACAGTATCGGTACATTTTAAATCCCAGAATACATTTTAATGTAGACTCGTAAATCATTCAAAGTTGATGTTCGTAAGCAAAAATTTTCAATTTATTCTTAAAGAATTCAATAGGTTGCATAATTATAATTAATATAAAAATCGATAACGAATGCATAATTTTAATGTAACGCAATCTTATTGTAGCCCATAGAATGTTTATTATTGGTCTAGCACCCATTTTGACATGCAAAATATACCTATTATAAATATAAATATCTTTTTTTGGGAAGTAATTACAAGTCCAAAATTTAGAACAGAAATAAAATCAATTACTTAGTTTTTAAGAAAGTAGCTGGAATAATAAACTTATACAAAGCTAGAAGCAGCCAGGTTTCATTTTCATTTTATATACAATCTTTAACTTCCGTATATTAACTCAAAGGTTGAATTTCCTTAGAACCGTTAAAAGAAAAACGCCATTAAATATTAAATCTCTAAGCTCACTGATTTGGGCTGTACGTCTTCTATTTGTCAGTCAGTCACACATTCAAGACAAAGTTTTTTAATAATATCACAAATCTTGTGAATGCCGAAGCCTATACTGTTGTGAAACAAAGTGCTATAAAACGTGTTTAAAATTCGATACTTTACACCAAGCCACGAAAATTTACTGAATAACTGGATGAAGCAATTATTTAGCTTAGTCATGCATTGTATTTCCGCTCATTAGGTGTATATTTATTTAATTTACAACGGCTGCGAGCTGACGATAAGCCGAGGGGCGTGCGCGGGCCGGCATCGTCGACGGAATAACAATGCAAACCGCTCCCTAAAATGCTTTTGTATTATGCAGAAGTATCCAAGAAAATAGTATTAGTGAAGTGCTACTTCTGCATTATAAAGGCGAAAGTTTCTCGCACTCTGTGACAGCTCACCTGATACAATTAATGTCAAATTTGGTTTGTAGCGTAACTCGTAATACATACAAAAGCTTATAAAAAAAACTATCTGGTTACGATGTATATTCTCGCACTCTGTGACGCCTCACCTGATACAATTAATGTGTCAAATTTGGTTTGTATCGTAATTTGTTTGAAAGTTTATGAAAAAATATTTGAATATGATAGAAAAAAAAGACTTAAATATGACATTTAATTTCATACTTTACGTCAGGAATTGAATTTCAAAAACCATAAAGTTAATTAAACACATACATAAACCGACATGTCTACATTAGATAAACAAAATATTCTAATATTGAAAGTTTAACAACTAAAAGAGTTATTTTTGCTATCCCTACTTTACCAGAGTTGAAACAAAACCCTCAGAGGGTAATCATGTACCGTGGCAAATACAATTAACTCAAATTGAAATGGTTTGCTCATAACAGAAATGGCGTAAGTAATGATATTTCAGTAACAATCATTATTACGTCCATAACCTGACTAGTCTATAAACAGATTAAACGTGAATTTTTAGAAGACAATTATGATAATTTTGATTATAACAGATTATTATTTTAAACCATTAAACTTAGGTAAATAGCTACGAAAAAGAAACAGGATAAACATAATAGAATCAAAAGGTTTCTTGCGGTTTTCACGTAAAAGCATACATCGTTATTCATCATCACCACCATCATTCGCTGGAAGATATTCACTATTAATAATAGTCCTCCCCCGTAGAACTTGAACGGCAACTTGCCTGTGCTATCCAACAGTACTCCTTGATTTTGACCAGCTAGGCGATCATGTAACTCGGTTGCAACCAATAGAAACACATTATTTGTATGAATTTGACAGTTTAAATACGCAGTTCATGTGTATAGTAAGTATGGAAATTTCTCCTGTTGCATCGAAATCAAAGTTTCGTGATCCCCACCCAGGTCATCGGTTCATCTAATAGAGGGCTGGCCTACGCTGTGTTCTGGCATAGAATTAGCTTTGCTAGATTATATTGTATTCATCTCTTTTTTATACTTAACTTCTAATAAACTTTCATTGACTATCTCAGTTGGTAGTATCCCTGCCTTCTGAACTGGAGGCTGTGGGTCCGTTTCCCATCCAGGACAAACATTCGTGTGATGAATATTGATGTTTGTTCTGTGGCTGGGTGTTATATTGTATTCTATGTATGTATTTACAAACAAAAAAAATGTAAGTATTGTATCAGTTATCTGGTTCCCATAGTACAAGCTTTGCTTAGTTTGGGGCTAGATGGCGCTTCGTGAAATGTCCATATATAATAGGTCTTTACCTATGAAATTGCCGTTTTGCAGTACAGACTTTTTCAAACAAAAAAAAGTTTTGATTGGCTGTGAATTCTAAATTCAAATTAATTTTGTTTTAAAAATATGACATTCTATTTACAATATAAGTCTTTTGTTTATTGATTAGCGTTGTATTTTCATTACATTTCAACATTTTTCCTCATAATGGATACTTTGAAAATTCGTGTAATTATGGAATATGAGTTCCGTCATGGCACCAACGCGGCACAAACGACACGTAACATCAACGACGTTTACGGAGAGAACTGTACAAACGAACGTACAACCCGTTATTGGTTTGCTAGGTTCCGTTCTGGGAATTTTGACTTGAAAAATGAACCTCGTGGTCGTCCGGAAACTTTGGTCAACAATGATGAATTAAAGGCGATTGTGGAAGCTGATGAATCTCAATCTACAGCTGAGCTGGCAGCAGCTTTTGATGTTAGCATCAAAACAATATTGGTCCATTTGCGACAGATTGGCAAGATAAAAAAGCTTGATAGATGGATGCTCCACGAACTTAACGATCGCCAGCGCAACGTACGCGTCGAGACTTGCCTTGCGCTGCTTAACAGGCACAGAAATGAAGGAATTTTGAACCGAATTGTTACGTGCGACAAAAAATGGATCCTTTTTGACAATCGAAAGCGCTCAGCAAGTTGGTTAGATCCTGGTTCGGTACCAAAGCAATGTGCAAAACGAAAAAGGACCCCTAGAAAGGTGATGGTCACAGTTCTGTGGTCTAGTGCTGGTGTGATTCATCATAGCTATTTACAAAACGGCGAGAGTATTACTGCAGATGTGTACATTGAAGAACTGACCACAATGATGGCGAAACTAGCACGTCTGCAACCAGCTTTGGTCAATCGGTCGTCTCCACTGCTACTTCACGACAACGCGCGACCCCATACTGCACAACAGACCGTCTCTAAGCTGCATGAGTTGGGTTTGGAAGCTCTCCCTCATCCGCCATACTCACCAGATCTTGCGCCTACCGACTATTACTATTTCCAAAATTTGGACAACTTTTTAGCGGGAAAAAAATTCAATTCCCGAGAGGCAGTACAAAACGCCTTTGAAGAGTTTGTTGTCTCCCGTCCTGCTGATTTTTTCAAGAAGGGCATCCATAAACTGCCACAGCGTTGGCAAAGATGCATTGATTGCAGGGGTGATTACTTTGAATAAAAGAAATAAATAAGTTCGAAAAAAAATTACTTTAACTTTTTTCAAACAAAACGGCAATTTCATAGGTAAAGACCAATATTTATATTAATAAAGCTTTAATTCTGTAAAACCTACTTGAATTTAGATTACAAAAAATTTAAAGCACATAACTTCATTTACCTATATTTACACCTATTGATCAATACATAAAAATGAAAATCATAAAGGAGCGATCCATTCTACCTTTTAAGCAATTCAATAGGCCGTGAAAAATCCTTTTATTCCTTTGAGTTGTGTAAAGCCATGTACAGCATGTTGTATAAGTTGACCCACGTCAGGGAGGGAAGCGCAAACTGCCCCGATAACCGGCGAAACCGCGGCCTATCGCTTTTTGATAGCATCACTTTGCCCAACTTGCCATCTGGTGGCCATTAGGTTTCGGGATATTGAAAAAGTGAGCCACACCGATCGCCGTACGGACGAATATCCCACAAAAAACCATCTAACACTGTGTAATTCCTCGCATCCACGTATTTCTACTGATTCACTTTATCGATTCAAAAGGATAACGACTCTTGACATATGAATGTCAAACTTTGTTTTATATCTGTAACCATACATTAAGGAATGCCAAGAAAAACTATAATTTAAACGAAAGCACTCTCATCACAGAAGTTTCTAATTCACTTCAATTTCGATATTGGGCTGTAATAGATAAAGGCACGCAAGATTTCGTGAGTAGAGTAAAATCAATATGTTTGTTTAACACGTGTTTAAGTAACGGATATGTAAACAAATGCCTTCCTCCATCTGAGAAAGACCAACCGCACTTAACGGCACAATTTTTATCCCTTCTCGCCTTAATTGTTATACGGTTTATCCTCGTACTCGGCAGTTTCTTTTATTTACACAGAGCAGGTAATTCGTTTACTCGTGAGAATAGTTTCAACACGTGCCTTCGTCTAGACGAATTGACCGTAATGGACTTTGTGCCCGGACGAATGTAGCCCATCGTTTCTCGGAGTTTACACAAACCGGGAAAATATTTATTAGGTGAAAAAGAAATGAATATAAATTTATTTTATGTTAGAGTTAAAAGTGCGTATATTAATTAGACTGTATTTGATTTGTTTGTAAACGCCCGTGTACACGTTTTGGTAAATATTCATAAATTGATTTCAGACTTCCGCATGTTGATAACTCTTTTATTTGAAGAGAAGATTATTTTCAAATATTTATATAAGCCCAACGAAATAAAACCATTTGGTTTTACATGGAATTATATAGTTTCCCTTTTATGAGTTAATTGTGTGTATAATTTCCGAGTTGACAAAGAAGAGACAAAACGAATCGGTTCACATCAGAACTTGGTAGACAACCTCAACAATTAAGTCACTTGAATTATTTAATGAACAGTTCTAGTTCCACGGTGGAAATGACATTTAATCGTATTAACTTTGCCTCAAAACTTGCTCAAGTTACTCCCTTTTACCCTAACCCGTCACCCGACGTACCCCATCTGAAAGATACCTACACTGCATCTAAGAAGTTGGAGAATGTGCAATTATGAGATTGTTTTAATTTAGAAACAATGTTGTCGAAGAATTTCCTTACTGCGAGTAAGGCGCTCCGAAGCCCCAAACCAGAATTCTTGGTTTCGTTCAACATTGTTTCTTGGTTATTGCTTGCTTTTCGATCCTGTAATTTGTTTTTCTGTTGTAACTATTCCTGTTTTAATATTATCTACGTTTATTAGCTTAGATGTTTGTTTTTGCATTGAAAGTATTCTATTAAGAAATTTTGTTTATTTTTTGTACCTATCATATATAATTTATATATTATATAATTAGGATTAGGATAATTTATTGAGAATCACCTTTCTATTTATCTTCAGACCCTTTCTATATTAGTTTGCTAAATTATATTGTCACGAGCTTCTGCCCGCAGCTTCGCCTGCGGCGTAGCTTATGGGAAAATAATTCAACCACCCATTTCATCCTCTTAAGGGTTGAACTTCGAAAAATCCTTGGCGGATGCCTACGTTATAACATCTACCTGCATGTCAAATTTCAGCCCGATCCGTCCAGTGGTTTGGGCTGTGCGTTGATAGATCACTATGTCAGTCAGTCAATCAGTCACCTTTGAGTTATATATATTTAGAAGAGTAATGTAAATCTATCATTAATGTATTTCTAGCGTGTCTGAAATCACTCCAGAATATACTCCAACAACAATAACAAGGGTGGAACATCTCAAAGTGTTCGTCCAAAATAAAGTTTGAGCCAACATTTAACTAGTTGAAGCAAACAAATCCAGAGTGCGACTCTAGACTCCACTGGAACTGCAGCCGGCTTGGATCTAACTTGTTGGTAACGACTTCAAAAACGTCTGGCAAAATTTTGTTTTGCTCTGTAAGTTGCAAGTATACAGAGCAGATCAAGTGTTATTCATAGGATAGGGCTATATGTTATTATTATTTGATATCTTGATCATAAACGTTCCATAATAAATTTCAATAACTGCAACCCATATTTTCATAACCACTAAACTTAACTATAAGTTCCATACCAATTACCATACAAGCATTTATTGAGTTTTTTTTTTAATATCATACTTATACTATGTGGAGTCATTTTTGTGTGAATCACAAATGAAAAAACAAATATCGTTTTACTTTTACATAAAGTAGATGGAAGGATACGAAACGGACACGTTTTTTCCCCATCCCTAGTGTTTAAATTTGAGCTTACTCTACAAAGAATAAAGGCGAAAAATGTAAAACCACATACTACTCTGCATACCACTTTTATTATTATTAACCATCCATATATTTCAATGAAAATTGGTAACTTTACAACTTAATCATAACAACATAATCAAGACGGAATACAGAAGACAGAGCAACGTAAAATCACCGTATTCAAAATGTGACAATACTCTAGTCGTACAAAGATAAATCTTGAAAACAATGCATGCTGACGCATCCCCCTACCACTAAAACAACAATAGGCACTCGTAATTCACTCCCAGAGGCTTCGCAGCTCGGTCGAGAGGCCGAACGGAATCACTGAACCAAATTGCAAATGAAGCCCGCCCCGTAACCCGTAACGTTCATGAGATCTTACACAATTACGAGTTCACGCATACGAATTTAGTACCAACCCGCATCGCATTACACAACGCAGGCGCAGCAATGTAAATTGAATTCTGAAATTTCAGAAATCTAATTTAGAACAGAGAATTTATTTTGTGTTGCCACATAAAATATGTTTGACATGTTCATCCATGACCGATTTTTTCTTTCATTGTTTCATATATTTCGTTTATTTTATATTACTTTTTACGATTGATTATTTTTTCACCTTAAGTATCATTCAAATCACCTGACACACGCAGTATCAAACATATATTCAAAACTATACCAAAGGTTGTTTGGAAGAGATTGCTTTTGAGCGATAAGACCGCCCATTGTAATCAACTTATAAGCTTTCCCGTTTTGTATTTCATCATCTCGGTGTCAATAAATAGTTTATCTATCTATATATCTTTCTATCTATATCTTTTTATTTACTATAGAAACATACATAACAGATACATACAAAACTAAACTAGACCTAAGAACTTAAAAAGTACTTAATTATATAAAACTAGAATATAACATTTAAAATAACAAATTGGTGGATTAAAAAGTGCCCAGAATGCTGGCAGCATTATCAAGTTGAATTGCAATCCAAATTTTGGGTCAAATTAAAAGCTAGTACTGTGATCGTTTAATATTATTGAATTTAAATACTGTTACGAGAGAGTCAAATAATTTCTTGTAAACGGGCTATTATTAAAGGTAAAGGAAATCTTACATCATAAACCTTATCCTTACTATTTATATTAAACACACCAGTTTGTATATATGGATGTATGGATGTTTATTACTTTTTCACGTAAAAACTACTGAATAGATTTTAATGAAACTTTAAAATAATATCAGAATAATACTTTTTATCCGCGGGTGGAAACGCGGGTCGCAACGAGTACTCAATAATTGTTTCAATTTCAGAAATCATCTATAACTTTATTTTATTTCTAATAAATCCGAAAATCAATGCGGTTTACCTTGATGTAAATAAAAAGGGAATAAAAGCAACAGTGGTGTCGATTCTGTGTCGCATACTCTAAAGCTAAACGAAATTAATCTATTTCCGTCTTTTTCATTTCCCCTTTATCAGAAGAGTACCGCCATACTTTAAGTTTACTTTAGTTTTAGAGAATGCGACACAGAATCGACACTAGTGTCATCTTAATAATTATAAATTTAAGATTTAAATAAAACTAAAATTTCATATGAATCAATCAAATTATTACGATATCTAAGTGGATGGGAGGTCTTTCTGTCAAAAGTGGTTAGGCGTCCCAACTTTGAAGCTGCTGGAAAGTACGAAATCATGTTAGTTGTTTGTTTCGAGACTGGCTTGCGTAGAACTGAAGTAGTACGTAACTAGTACACACGTTTATTAACGTAACTTGTAAAAGTACAAAAGTTTTTGATAGAAAATCGGTTGTTTAGCCAGTATAAGTAATTTCTGTTAGGGATCGGAAGGTATTTTTGTAGTAGTTTACTCAGAATCAATAGGAGTATCGATTGGTATAATTTTAAAGTAAAACTTTCTTACGCACGCTTGACTTGGGGAGCGTTACGGAAATTGATCGGGCGAGGCGAACGGAAGTTGAGAGGGAGATATAATAATAATAAACGCCCAACGATCACATACATAGATCCTGGACCCTAACTAGGCTTCTCCGTATCTAGGAACCCAGGAACTGCCTTCTGAACTGTGGGTTGTGGGTTCGATTCCCATCCAGGACAAACATTTTGTGTGATAAACATAGGTGTTTGTTCTGTGTCTGGGTGTTATATTGTATTCTATTTATGATTTACAAACAAAAAGTATCTAAGTATTGTATCAGTTATTTGGTTCCTATAATACAAGCTTTGCTTAGTTTGGGGCTAGATGGCGTTGTGTGAGGTGTCCACACATATTATTATTATTATTACACTCGTTGAGCACTTTTTGCGTGAATAAAAATCATGGAACTCATGTCAACGTCACCGAACGCTTTCCTTGAACTATAAGTATTACTTTATGGAAGAACAAAAAGCGAAGCGCAAGAAACTCACGTCATCGCTGAACGCTTCTCATGATCTATATGTCACAAGTTACTTAGTTTCCACTTCTATCAGCAGTCTTCGAAGACTGCACCGCACATTTTTTTAATTGACTCACTGGTTTCCTTAACAGAAATACACCAAAATGGTGAAAACTCTCACTGTGTGTGCGGTGATAACGTTTCCAAGGGCGTACGGTGATGAATAACGGTTCCACACTCGTGTTTCCTGAGGGACTGTAGTACAGTAGTAAACAGTAGTGCCTAAACAGCTTGCGTTGCGGTGACTATCATTTTGACAAGACAATAAACGAACCTCGCAAGAGTTTTAAATAGTTTGAGTTATTTTTTTCGTACCCACTTTCTTTGCATTGCCTTTTTAGGGTGTTTTAACTTTGCATTATCCTAAAAATAGCTTTGTATATATTATAATTACCTACCTAGAAGAAATTTACAGAACAGTCTCGCTACCTCACATGGATAGAGTGTAAGCTGACCAAGTGTGGTAGATGTAAGAACGAGAGCAAACTTGAAAAGTCATTCATGCAGAACAGAGCGGGATTAGAACCCGGGTGTGTCGGTTTGAAAGTCACATGCATTTTAAAAACGTCATAAGTAAGTACATTATACAGCTAATATTTTCTTTTATTACATTGTATTTAGGAAGCTATAACCAAACAAACCGTGTAAATAAATGATACGTTTTATGATCGACATAGACTCTATAACAAAGGCTGGCAGAGCTGACATCTCTATAATGACGTACGGGTGACATTTAGCATCCTGGTGACATTTGCCCAACTGACCCAGGGATATTAAGCTCAAGGCCCATTATGATGGTTTATAATTGAAAGATTTTCGGTATGGCGTATAGAAAAATGTAAATATCCATGTGTTTTGCTTAGGCCGTACATTTCTAAGCTCAGTAATAACTTTCCAATGCATCATGGTCAAAATCCCGCTCAACCTGATATTGTTTTTTTTTATTTTCATTAATTTAACGGGGCAATGCTGCCAGCAACATGTTCGGTATGCTACTTTCTGCAGCATTTGGACTGTCTATAGGTCATCGCCGCTAGTATACGAGTATATATATATGTTTAGTAGTAGTTAGTATCATATCATTGTAGTATTTAGTTGAAAGAGTTAGGACGCATTACCAATTTAAAAAAAATTGTTTTTTATATAAAATATCGATAACTTTCCACTGTTAGATTTTAGCTCACCGCAACCTTCCTGCCGATTTGCATAAATAGCGCGAAGCTTATTTGGTGTCAATTCAATAAGTAAAAATAAGTATTGGGGATGTTTGCGTCGGAATATTTTTAAGGTATTTTCAGCTCTACTGCTATTATGTTTTTACTTTACTGCTAGATATATTCTTATTATTCTACTTTTAACCAACTTCAAAAAACGGAGAAGGATCATAATAATGATTATGTATTTTTTTATATTTGCTACCTCGGGACTCCGTAATTGGCTAACTGACTTAAGGAAAATAAAAAAATTCTAGCCCTCTTACTCAAAAAGCTCTTGCTAAAAAAATTTTGTGTATAACCTAAACGTGTAACTAAAAATGTTCAGTAAATTTAGAACTAAGAAAACTCCAGGTTCACAAAGACTGTTGTATTGTTTTTCCTGTGGAATACCTATATAATTAATCTCGCTATTGTTAAGTCTATATAATCCATATGAATATTTAAATGCACCTACGAAATAGTGTCTAATTTGGCGTGAAAGCCACACATCTAACAAACAAGTCGGTACATCAAAACAAAGAAAACGCCTATTTTTCACCAGTACGTAAGGACAGCAATTGGAAAAACGATAGGAATTGTGACTGTATAAACTGCTTAAAGCAATACAGCCATCAATCTAAGTCAAAAAAGATATCAAAATGTTAAGAACAAAATCAGTGCGCCCCGTTTAAAATGTCCCCTGCAATGTATAGGCATTGTCCCCAGCGAATGTATGGCTCGAGGCGTCAATATTCTACGTGACCGGTTGTGCGCCGTCCGAGGAAACATGTGTCGGAAGTGAGGACTATCTATTTGCTCCTGAGAATGGACATCGCACTCTGAATTATTCGTGAATGTGCAAGTGTCGTAAACTATGCGATTACATCGCGGCTGTCTGCTTGCTATTTCAGATTGATGATGTAGTGTTGGGAGTTAGACATAAATATGTTTTATTACGATGTAGACTATAACATTGTGTAAATAAGTTTGTAAAATCCCGTGGTCGCACTTTCGGTCATCAATAACTACGGTAACCATAGACCATATAATTTATCAGCATTAAATAAAACAGGGAAGATAATTTCTTAACTATTGACATTTTTTTTTAAATTTACTTTTATTTATTTTTCTAAATATAAATAAAAATAGATTTAAAAATATATATATAAAATATAAGTTTGTTCTACCAATCAAAATCAACATCTTTATAACAATAATAACGCCCAACGATGTTTGTGAACATAGATCCTGATCCTAACTAGGATTCCCTGTGTCTAGAGACCCAGGAACTACGAAGACCATGGTCCCACAACACCCAGACTCAGAACAAGTATTTGCGCTTTTTTTCTGTGCACAAATACTTTTTCTGCCGTGGGAATCGAACCCGCCGCCTCCGGGGTATGAGCCGACCTGCGCAACCACCACACCACAGAGGCTGTTGATCCACTTAGTAACTGTGACCAAATAGAGATCGCAGTGAATATCGCCTTCACCAATCGGTTACGAATGGCTGTACAGTCTTTGCTTTGAGTGCTATAAATCATAAACCCCGCACACGATTCATTTTCTTATTATAAGTTTTTTTTTAAATGTAAAATGGGTATGCGTCTGACAACAACTCACCTGATGGTAAGTGACAAAGTTGTCTAAAGTGGAGCACGCTAGTATTGGGTATTTAACAGTATCATTTCTTTCCAGCCCTTGGTCTGGAACCCGACTTCCTGTATCCACTGGAGAACGTGACCATTGCCCAGGGTCGTGACGCGATGTTCACCTGCGTTGTAAACAACCTGGGCGGTTACCGGGTGAGTGGCGACTCCGCCACGGCCAGGGTGTGTATCAAACTGATCAGTTACAGCAAGGTAGCAGCACCCAGCACACTTCTGGTTTGAGATCTATAATTATTATTATTATACTTTCCTATTGAAAGTCGGTCTAAAGGTTCTCGTCAATGAGCAAGCTCATTTGTACCTTAACTCGTATATATACGACTCTGTCTTAGTTATCATAGCTGTCATAGTATCATCAAGACGGGTTTTCACGTTAAGTACAATACCAGCGACTTGTAAACTGTTGTAATTTTGAGCCACTATGCTTTATACGTAATAACAGACTTTGGATAGGGTAGTCTAATCCTACTCAGTTTATATTTATGAACTGGTCTATCGCTCTAGACCTCTTCTCCAATGGCTTAAAAGTTGACTTAAAATGCTAAGAAATGTACATAGGTAATAATTGTTTCAACCGCTTCTATTACGTTATAAAAAAATATTTTTTAATATGTATACGTTCAATACAAAATTAACATTTGCCCACGTTACATATGTCGCGGTAGTAAATATTAAATTATTTTTTAAGTTTTAAGTGTAAATTATAGATCTCAACCAATAGACCTCTGCACTGACTTTCACACTGCCCTAGCACAAAATCTTCAATGCACTTCTTCAGCACTCTTTCAGACCCAGCACCGATAGAATATACTCTCTCTCTATCTTAGAATAGAGCACACAGAAACTATAATTGCACATAAACTATAAGTTTGTCCACAATAGTTGTAGCTCTTAGATCCTCCGAGCACCACTTGCACTAGACACTTGTATACACTTGCACATCGAACTAAGACCCAAGAGTACAACAAAAACCATATCCCGATCCACAGATACAACCTGATCTGTTCTTGGGTTTTAAGTTATTACTGCACAGTCTGCTCGTTTATTACCATAAAGATACTATTATTTTGGAGCATGCAATGAATATAAAAGCACTTTATTTTAATTTTCCGAATTTATTTTAGAGTACTGTACACTTTCATTCATTTTATGTTATATCGACATCGAAGACCACAAAGCCACTATGATTGAACTGCTTCGAAGAAATTTACGTTGCCAAACAGTCACTTTGCGAAATTAAAATAAAGCCGGGACAAACCCCCTTAGTCCCCGTTCAATCATTTCGAGAGGCATGCTCTCAAACTGTCCCGAGAGTTAATCTACCTACACTATCGCTTTGGTGCTCGAGATTATATCGTGTACGCTCTTCCCAATAGTTTCAATATGATTCCCAATAAAAGCTCAATACATTTCGAACCAAGTAGAAAATTTTCATCAAAATAATCTAGGTTCCGGTTAATTTAACCATTCAGACAGGTATAATGTAATCAGGGGAGTCGTTTGTTTAAACAAATAGTTTGAATTTGGTCTCGAGTGGATTTTATCTGTTTTTATTGCTCTCAACGTACATAAGCCTTGTATTTTGATCGCGTTAACATTGTTATTGGCGGTAATCTTGTAAATTCCCGTGGGTTCGACGCAAAACAAGATACCGCTATAAAGGAGAGATAAATACTGATTCCACTCGCGAATCTATTCGTACAAGAAGCAAGATTCGATAATAGTCTCTTTGGGGCCGTTATTGCAGGTCACTCTATTTCCTCAGGATACACTATTGGTTTATCGGGATCTCAATATCGATAGCCGTATGGGTACATATTTGCCCATCTACCAAGAGTAATCAAAATCTCACAAGTCTAATAACTTCTGGGCAGTGGTTTGACCAAAGTGCCCTTGTGTATTCAGATACAATCAGTGCTTAGTGAACCGTGTAAATGTGTATTACTTTTCCTAAATTAGGTTTAAAGAAATTTATTCTCAAATAAGACAAAAAAGTCACTTCCATGAGAACATAGTTAGACTTAAAGAATTCTATACAAGTACATTCGTCGTCACTTTAAATAATGTAGGTATAGTAACATAAATATAAATACGTGCTTAAGTAACATTACATTTCAACACGACATAATTTAAAATATTTACTTCGGCAACTCATCCGTCGTTAGGTATTGAGTCAATTGTTTCTTGAATTCGTTAAATGAATATATTTTTTTAATACGCGAGGGTATTTTTTTATAAAGTTGTGCTCCTTCAAAAGTAAGCATTGTTTTGCCATAATTTGTTCAAATTGTAAAATTACTATACACTATTAAAATACACACATAATACACACAAGTAATTTAACTTGTTTTAACACAAAATTCGATATGCACCGCTGGTATGGATGGGTTCCAAAAATTGGTAAATATTATCTTTATTTCTCTTGGATTTCGTTTGGTTGTGATTTTATTTTATGTGATACAATTTCAGTGTTTATCTTTATTAGTTTGTCTGATCATTTTATTAGTGATGATATTGCATTGCAGCATTTTATTGTAATTCAATGGCGTATTTTAAAATTAAATAAAGCTTATTTTACACGTAATTAAGGAATAAGTGTAGCGAGACAAAGCGATTGTAACGTATTTTAAAATGCTGAAATAAAGTAATTATTGTTTTAATGATTTATATTTTAGAAGACACTTTTTGTAGGTTTATCTATATGCGTTCATAACACTGTATTATCTTATTTTTGTAATATATAATTATTAACTCTGCTTTACGTTTAATGAAATTAAATTTCTTTAACAAGTTTAATACACAAAGTAAAAAACATTGTCAAAAACTTTAGTATTTTTTAAAACAAACCGAGTGTAATGGACGCATTACTCTTCACTAAGCACCAATTTAGTGACACTACTATTAGTGTTCTTGCACAAGCACTATTAAATTGTAGCGAAACTTTCTGAACTGCACCTCTATTAGTGCACTCTTTCTCGCACTATCTGAACTTAAATTTAATTTTATATTTAAGATTTTTTCAGTCATATTACAGATATCACTGAATTATTATATATTATTAAAAACCAAAATAATGACAGATTTACGTAAATAAATCCAAGAATATTTTAAATCTTTGAAGCCGTAGCTGCAATAGTAAATAAAATTTCTAAAGATAAAGTTTAATACCCAACTCCTAGCGTATAGAAAAATATAAACGCCATATTTCTGTCCGTGTTTTTTTGTTACGCGCTATGCAGGAAATTAGCTTCTATTGCGATGTCGACGCTTTTGGCAAAGCGGGTGAAACGAGGGAGTTCGCTCGATGCGCTGAATAATAATGTCAGTAGCCCAGCTTGTACTATTAGTAGAATAGGGTTAAACAGAACCTTTTACCTGAGTGTTTAGGAATACCGCTCCCGTGAAATCGTGGAGCTGTGCATTAAAGTGGTCTTACTCACTTTTTTCGTTTTGGTAACTTATTCCAGCTGGCTACTACCATCAAGTTATGTTGTGTGTCTTTACGAAATATTACATAGATTTTCTGGTTATTTATTATTATTATGAGTATATGATATTATTGTTAGATTTGGAGGTGTGTAGAGCTAGTTTACTGGTTTGCACAGATTCGCGAACGTTTTCATCGCGCCCACAGCGAGCCTCATACCGGCGGCCAGACGAAAATGTAATTAAAAATTCCGAGAGCATTTTGCGCGGCGCGCTCGAAACAAGATAGTGTAACGCGCACGAGGATCGTTGTCACAACTGCCTCTTGGGGAGCATTCGCCTGTAATTAGACTTGTTCGTTGAAAGTCTTCATTGCAACAACATACGTGATCGGGGATAATAACGGAAATGTGGCGTTTATCGTCTCCGCCTTTTCATGTTACGTTCTGAATTCTGAACAAATATTTTGCACTTGAGAGCTTTGCTATTACTTTGAAAGAACTTTTCTTGGTCACTTTTTTTTATGTTAGTGAATAATGTGACGAGCTAGTCGTTCGCCTGGTGTTAAGCGCCACGGCCGCCCATAACAGAACAGTGTCACTCGGAACTAAAACACAGTTTCGCGCGACACTGCACTGCGCACATCATTCTAAGACATCAGCACAGTCTAGTAATAAGATTACTCAATTGTGAGATCAGATCATAAAGTCTCAATTGCCCAGTAATTTTACTAGCTACAGTGCCCTTCAAACTGGAACACAGTAGTGCTTGCACACTACTGCTTGGCAGCAGAATAACTGGCAAAGCGGTGGTACCTACCTAGACGAACTTTTCAACAAAGTCCTACCACCTAGTAAAAGTAAAAGTCACTTCCAAAATGTCGTTTTAAGAACCCTAAATGAAAATCAATGCTAAATACATACATACAATTGTTATAATATGGGTTTTGCGTTTGGAATCTTTGCTGGTTGCGAGGATAGGTCGCTTGGATCAAGGCAGACACAAAGGCGATACTGGCGATCCACGAACACGTGATCACGAACAATGCGCGGCTGAGCGTCACACACAACGACTATAATACGTGGACACTCAACATTAGAGGCGTGAAGAGAGAGGACAGAGGACAATATATGTGCCAAGTGAACACTGATCCTATGAAAATGCAGGTAATGTTGGTCCACCTAGTGTAGTGTGTAGCCTTGTGATGTTTGTTTATTTTGTATTAGCCCAATGTATTTTGTAAGTACTCCGCTCTGTGGTTTTATCCACGGATATAAAGTAGCCTATGGAGTTTTGGCCGGAATAAGAAAAATATTGCGTCACCGCATTGTATTATTTTCCAAAACTTGTGTTATTTTCAGTGTTAGTGCATAAAACTGGTGGCATTCTATTCGTTAAGTGCTGGAGTACAAGCGTGAGTGTGGGAAAATGGTATAATGATGGTGAAACGTTTCTTTTCGTGTTGTTTCCAAAACTCCATAGAAGCTCCAAGTAAAGTTGCCACCACTTTACGAGGAGTATGACTTTGACTTGACTTGATGACTTCGACTATGACTTGATACATATTTGCGTGAAATATCATTAACTTGATAAATTATTAATTACTTGACACTTTCTAAATACACAAAAGTGTGGAGCCAAAACATAAAAAAGTAGCCTACGTGTTAATACATTGTATAATCTATCTATATTTAAAAATTTATCCAAATCCATCCAGTCGTTTGGAGTGAAAGAGTAATAAGCATTCATACATAAAAACTTTCGCGTTTATAACATTAGTAGAATTATTTTACAATCAGCACTCGCTGTATGTGAACAAGTATACAATTGTACGGCCAACTACGTTGAATAACGATTGGAATTAATATTTAAACGCATTATGCGAAATCGTAATAAAATACTGGCTTGATAGCTCAGTTGGTAGTAGCTCTGCCTTCTGAACTGTAGGCTGTGGGTTCGATTCCCACCCAGAACAAACATTTGTGTGATGAACATAAGTGTTTGTTCTGTGTCGGATGTTATATTGTTTTCTATGAATACAAACAAAAATTATCTATGTATTCTATCAGTTACCTGGTTTCCATATCACTAGCTTCGCTTAGTTTGGAACTAGTTTGGCGTTGTGTGAAATATCCACAAATATTTACAATTTACCACAAAACAACCATTCATTGCCTCCTACGTTTTTTTATATAATTATACTAGTTGCGCCCCGCGGTTTCACCCGCGGATAAAAAGTATTTTATTTGTTTACTCATCCCACGGGAAAAAATCACTTTTCCGGGACAAAATGTAACCTATATGTTAATCTTGTGTATAAGCTATCTTGGTACCGAATTTAATCCAAATCCATTCAGCCGTTGGAGCGTGAAGGAGTACCAAACATACACACATACAAACATTCGCCTTTATAATATTAGTGTTATTTAAATCGCCTTATTTAATGTTATGTATATTTACATATACATATAGTTATAATAGTTTAGACTCGAACACTTTATTTATATTCCAGACAGCATTCCTGGAAGTGGTCATACCACCAGACATAATCTACGAGGAGACGTCTGGCGACATGATGGTGCCGGAAGGTGGTTCCGCTAAGCTGGTGTGCAAAGCTCGTGGGTTTCCGCCTCCAAAGATCCTCTGGCGTAGAGAGGACGGCGGCGACATTATTTCTAGAGGAGGGCCACAGGGAAAGACAAAAGGTAAATAATTTTACTTACAGATTTAATTAAGCTGCAATAATATCTAATCACCAAATATAACGCTGTTAAACTATTATATTATTAAGCATTTCAATGCATTTTGAACCGACTTTCAAAAAGAAAGTGGTACTATGTTAGAGTGTGTGTGTGTGTGTGTGTGTGCTACGTTATGAGGTACATACTTCGTTAAGAGAGCTTTTAGCGATAAGGTCACCCATTGTTATACTTTATGTAAACAAAGGTTTTTTTTTGTAATTTTTGTTATTTGGTGTGTACAATTAAGAGTTCATCCATATGAAAACATTTTTTTTTATTTCACACAACGCTATCTAGCCTCAAACTAAGCAAAGCTTGTACTATGGGACCAGATAACTGATACAATACTTAGTTACTTATTGTTTGTAAATTCATAAATAGAATACAATATTAATACCCAGACATAGAACAAACATCAATATTTATCACACGACTATTTGTCCTAGGTGGGAATCGAACCCACAACGCACAGATCAGAAGGCAGGGTACTGACCAACTGAGCTGTCGAGCCAGTCATTGTACAAGTTTCATACCTACTTCGTGGGATAATAGTTTCATAACAAATTATTCATTCCACCTATATAAGACGGGCGATGGTTTTTTGTATTTTTGTGTCCAATGTTAAACGTAAGCACACAATAAATAGTTATTTTAGTTACAACAGGCGAACGGTTAGCTCGTCGAATCATCCCATAACATAACAAAAAAAAATTGGTAACCTATTACTTAGATATACTACAGATTATACAAGGTGGAATTTACTCGTTCTTTTCCTTTAATGTATTCAGTTCATGCTATAGAACGCTTCCATATAACTGAATAAAAAAGTTTTTATGAAATAAAAGTTAAATCTAGGTAGTATCGAATTACTGCAAATTTAAATTCTAAAGAAAAGCCTTGTGATCAATATCACAAGGGTAAATATAAAACACTAATATATAATACACCTGCTTTGTTCAATAACAAAGCAGGTGTTTTATATTGTCTACGAAACATTTACAAAGCACTCAGCTGGTGCCCACGCTGCGTGTAGCGTTAAATAGACATTTCGGCTGTCATGCAGTTATTTTAGGAGGTACTAAATATTATAAGAAAACCTATTAATTTTTTTAATTGGATCTTGAAAGTATATCATGGTCTGTGTACAAACATTTAAGGAAAAGAGTGAATTAAATTCCATCGTGTATGATAAACTAATAACTGCATATTTATATTTAAAAAAGCAAAGTGTTTTTTTTATAATGAAAACCTCCATCCATATATTACGGCGTTCTTCCTTTCCATGCAAGGTTGCCTGAAAGAAATCGCTCTGAGTGATAGTTTAGATTTTGGTTAAGTTTGTTCACCTTTTTATGTGGTGTTCCAATGAAGAGTTTATCATGTATCCATCTAGACTAAATTCTTAATAAAATTAAATGTCATAATTTAATTAAATAAATACATAACTCCCAATAACAGATTTATTTTGTACAAATCATAGCCATTTGTACTCAAAATACTTAACAAAGCATGTTTTCATAACATTATATTCGCTTGTTAAGCTGTTACACAACGAATAATTTCATTTGTAAAAGCAGCCGTGATTCGATCTCGTGAAATATGAATTGAAATATTATTTCATGTTAGCTACATTACATTCACTAGATGAATTGTGTCATAATGTTAAATTGTAGGTCTTAAATATTTGGCAATTGAGTAAATTGGAATACCTACGTAATAATTAATTAATAATTGACAACCTCTGTGGTTGAGCAAGTCAACTCATAGCCTGGGGGCAGCAGGTTCGATTCCCGTGGCAGGACAAGTATTTGTGCACAGAAAAAAAGCAAATACTTGTTCTGAGTCTGGGTGTTGTGGGACCATGGTCCTCTTAGTTCTTCGTTCCCTAGATACAGGGAATCCTAGTTGTTAATTTCTCCTGTTGCATTAAAAACAAAGTTTCGTAACTACTCCCCAGGTACAAAGACTTAGAAACTGGTTCATCGTAGGATTTTGACTTGTGCGCAGCTAAACTTAGCCTCTTTTGTAGACTTATGACGATTTGATGATTATTTTGTCAACGTTGTTTGACCGCTTTTTTACAACAGTCATGGTAAAGATGGTCGAGAATGGCACTTGACTATTTAAGATCAAAGACCAGAAGAAATTGCCTCAGTTCTGCAAAAGCACTGCTGGAACCCGAAAGCCTATCTTTAACAAGATGATTTCAGATCTTTATACGCTCTTGAATTTAATTTCTGTCTAAAATTAAGTTCCTAAGTAAATTTTTCACTCCGAAGAAAAGACGCTAAAAGCTTATAAAAAACTAAGTGACGTAAAACACTCCAACACTAAGGTCATTAACATTTGCGTGCCGCATAGGAATTATTTACGCCAATGAAGTGCACATAAACTCAAGTTAGCTGCGATAATTCGCAACTAATTTATCTGATAAAAACCAAGAGTGACTTATGTGTGCTGCAAATAAACACTGGATAATTTATTAGACACGTGTTCTTTTGTTCCGTGTCGAAGAAAAATTTTTACGAAAGCGCATAGAAAAATCGTTAAAGAATTTTGGAATCGTTAAGAAGTTAGTACACAGTTTAGCTTCGCTGTTGGTAGTCTAACACAGATAGCATAAAATGTTCGTCAATACATTCACTTTTTAAGAGACGTCACGTCGAACATAAGCCGTTTTATAGGGTGCAGGTTCTTAGAAAATTATTAAATACAGGTACCCGTATTTGATCTAAAGTGTGGAAAATATAAAAAGATTTATAAACAATCTTCAAAATTAGAAATAAGTACTTATGTATAAACATTTGTATTGTCCCTTCTGTATTGTATTTATATTCATGATTAATAATAAGCTAAAGTAATAAATTTGACTGGCCCGATAGCTCAGTTGGTAGTAGCCCTGCCTTCTGAACTGTGGGTTGTGGGTTCGATTCCCACTCAGGACAAACATTTGTGTGATGAACATAGGTGTTTGTTCTGTGTCTGGGTGTCATATTGTATTCTATGTATGTATTTACAAACAAAAAAGTATCTAAGTATTGTATCAGTTATCTGGTTCCCATAGCACAAGCTTTGCTTAGTTTGGGGCTAGATGGCGTTTTGTGAGATGTAAAAAAAAAATTAAAATTATTTAACAAAAAGCACGGACCCAGGTTTCTGTGGTAATGCAGCTAGACAAAAAACATAACCATCTTCAAAGATATTCAAACTATTTCAATTTCAACTGATGAAAGTATAAAATACGTAAAAAGCATTAACATTACAAGCCGCGCTCCATTTTCAATTTCGCATAGAAATGCATGTGAAGTGCGCGGCTTCATATAAGTTGTGCCAGCGCTACCCTTCTCAAACTGCGAGACTGCAGAGCTCTGAAACTGGGGATGCTTACCCTAACCCAGTTCTCGCATCCCGCGTCATACCCACGGCGAACTATTCCAGATTAAAATATCGTTACAATACAATAAGCCGAGTTATTTATCCATTATCTGCCCAAACTTCCAAAATATTGAACGAGAGGGCGCAAATTCTTGGAGAATTTTCATCGTTATTTTAAACTGAACATGGTCTACTATTCATTCTGGATTTTCATAGATTATGTAAGTAACTATAACAATTTTTACATCTTGTTAATAATTGTATTACGTTTTAGCAAAACCAATTTACTTCAAAATAAATTAAAACTCATTGAGTATTTAATACACCTACCGTTATTTTAATAAGAGGTTTTGTAACGTAGTATATAGAATATTTGATCAAGCAAATATGTTTTTTATTGATAAACGTTTAGATATTTTTGTAAAATTTTAGCCCGTAAAAGCAAATTAATAAAATTTTAATAGCCTGTCTAGTATTAACTCTTATAACCAATAACTATGAGACTTATCACTTACTTATATAACGAGTAAAAAAGAAATAAAAATAAAGAAAGAATATTAGTTATAGTTAATCTATTGGCGTCTAAATTAGATTTATATTAGATCTATATTAGATTAATCGATTGATTAATAATAAAATTTTTTTTCTTGTTTTTCATTTCTTTTTTACTCGTATATGATGGCTAATGATTATTAGCCATCATATGTGATTAACATAATAACAATACTTTTAAGAATTTAGTGAATTACCAAAGTTAAATTTTTGAACTATGACTACCGAACGATAAAATATATTGCTATTATTCAGGGGCGTTTAAAGAACTCCGAGAAACAAGTCGCCTTATAAATCAGAGCTTAAAATATTCACTATTGAATCTTAGCAGTAAATCACACCGCAGCACCTCGGGAACTCCTATTACCATTCACGGCGCCCTTCGTAATCCCGCAGGATTACAATCTCGAGACGGTCCGGGAATAATTACTTACCTCGTCACTAGTCGCCAAATAAAGGGCTGATAACGGGTCAACACTGACAATCAAAATGAAAGGACCCTTTCTTATGTAAAACGTGTATTTTGTGAGATATTGCTCTCAATTTAAAAATTCAGTTATTTGGTTAGTTTATTGTACGCAAGGTTGTACGATATTAGTATTGAAGTGGTCCAATTTAACTGTAAAGTTCGTGTTTATTGTCACAGCCCTAAATAATTATGTACCTAATTTGTGAGATGCATAAAGTATAATGTGTTAACTTTTCGATAAACGTGTGATAAATTTACTGGGTGGTACCAGAGTACGAGAAGTACCACCGCATTGCCAATTATTCTGCCGCCACTCAGTAGTGTACAAGCACGGCTGTATTCCGGTTTAAAGGCTCTGTAGCTAGTGAAACTACTGACCAAACAAGACTTTATGATCTTATCTCACAGTCTGGAAATCTTATTCTTAGTCTGTGCTGATGTCTCAGGACGAAACAGTGCAGTGTCACGCGAAACATCAGGCGAATGATTACATTCATTAACTTTTTAAAAAATACACTTTTAATCATCAACTACAAAATTGTTTTTAAATCCCAATGCATAAAATAAATCGATTCTCTAAATTTGAACAACCTCGACCCGTCCATTCCATTTATCAAATTGAAATCGTAACGACTATTTTTGGAATGCCAACGTCCAACACTATTAAAACGCAGCTATGTGAAAGCTCTACACAAAAATTATACAAGCAAAGGGAATTCGTGACGAGTGGCAATTGGAAACTGTACTGACAGGGTGATTAATCAGCAGCTCCCACTTAACCCTACTACTGTTGAGACCTCTCACCATCAGTCAATTCATTAAGCTAACAAAGTACTACCGGTAATGACTTTCACAACGAACCGAGCACTTCAATACTACAGCCAAGATTAGAGCACACTAAGCTGTTTTGAATTCTCCGCAGTCGACAGTACATTCATCTTGGAGCGTGTGCGGGGATCTAAGACTGCAGCGCTAGATTGTATTCAACAAACATCTCCGCGAAAATCCGGAAAATCCATTACAGCAGAGTAAAGCAACACTAAAGAAATCTACTCCTGTATTCGAGTATCGTGGTGAAACCCTGCCTCTACAATTTAAAATTAAGTAACATCAATAACAATCATCAATTTGAGTGAAGTAGTCTAATTAAAGAAGCCGTTACAAGTTACCTCCATAAATCTGAGCAGGAAACAATACTGCTATCCATTACGCGAGCCAATATTTCTTCTCTAATATTCCAATGAGGAAAGTTCGGAGGCCTCCGAAAAATACAGTTTTTAATGAGGTTATTGACACTTGGGTTTCTTTATCTCTTGTACTAAGAAGTTCCTTTATACATTGCGTAAATCTCTTTTTGGGTAGGTATAGTTCAAACGGTTAGTGGAGTAACATTGTAGCTGTTAACTATGACGTTAGTAATTGTATTAATGCTTCAGTAATACAATAGATCCCAAATTGCTAAACTGTTTGAATATCCTATAGCAAGAGAACAATGGAAAACTATACTATTACTCGTTGCATTATGTTTGGATGGATAAATTAATGCCATAAGCTTTAAACACTTGCACTAATGCATAGATGTAAGATTGATAGAGAACTCTCTTATAAATGAGAGATACAATAAGCGGTTTGAGTGCATGTCTGTTTTTCACGTGACTTCAATCGAAATGAGCCTGTTCTTTTCTTCCGTATTCTTTTTAGTGTTGTTATATGATATTTCAATATTCTCTCGTTTCAGTTATGTGAAATTATATTGTATAGAGTAGTGTAACTACATTACTCATTATCGTATGTTCAAAAATGTATGGTAGTTTTTATAATTTTTAATAATAAAGCTATAGTTATTATCAATACTTGTATAAAAATTAATGTAATATAAATAATAAATAAAATATAATTTCTTTAATTCAAGCAAGAAAACTATTATTCTTATATTCTTGTGCTAAAATACAAAATAAAATGCTAAAATAAAATACTAAAAATATAAAAGTTTAAATTGGTATACAATATACCAGTCAGTTGATCCATTGATCCGGAGTTATTTTAGGTTCGCACACCGGTGCATCGTCAACCGGTGCTTGATGATAAGGCTGTGGATCTATACTTATAATTACTTATTGGTATTTTGTGCTTAATTCGGATCTATATTAGTTCATCACTTTCATATACTTACATATAATATATATATTTTTTTATATTTTAAGTTCTTAGGTATAATTTAGTTTTCTAGGTCTAGTTTAGTTTTGTATTAAATAACTGTCAAATAAAAAAAATAAAACTTGCATATCAAAAGTGAAGATAAACAATTAACTTGTACGAGGTGTATTCACTACTCAAAGTAGCTAAGCTTCAACAAGTTATAAAGCCCCAAACAAAACCCTAAGTACGCCCCAAAAGGGATTCATAATATTTCACAGTAAATCCGGGAACAAAATAGGCATACAACAATAATTATAATGACGACAGAAAACAGTGGCAACAACAAAGGGTTATTATTCAAAATCTGGCCTTTATTGTTCGTGTAAAACATGCGTTAGCCGCGACTACGGCGGCGTGTCGCTTTGCCTATTTGGACATTTAAATTTTAACAGTTCCTTAATGTTGCTGTTTTATGGTTCCGTAGTAACCAAGAACCCTTATAGTTTCGTCATATCTGTCTGTCTGCCTTGATGTTTGTATACTTGAACGTTATTTATTATTATTATTTATTATCAGCCGAAAGATGTCCATGGCTGAACATAGATCTCCCCCATAAAACGCCATATTGGACGCTTATCATACGGGTTTGCCATAATCAGCACCACGCTTGAAGGCTTGGTTTGGCTTGGTGGTTGAATAAGGTTTTTATGTACCGAGGAATGTACGAGGAAGGATGTATGTGCAGCTGCCCATTCCCTGGATATTCCCTCCACCGACACCTACGGCACGAAGGTTCCCTTCCCGTTGTGCCATCCGGTCCTATTAGCAAACCTCACGGCCACACGGTACAGTGCCTATTTAAAAATTTCGTAATTTCTGTCGATTCAAAATGTTTAAGGTAGGTACCATACTCCTTAGGTAACAGTACGTTTTGAAAAACAAAATATATAAAACTAAATATACCGAGACCCTAAGTACTAAGCATGGCCAAGTTTATAAAAACAACATTATTGGCTGAAGATATTTTGTAATGAAAGAGGTTGTAAATATAATATCAGATAATATATATTTAAAAAGAGTTTAAGCCGGCTTCAATCGCGGAAAAATACTTAGATGATATTATATTTTTCAGTTATTTTGTTTTATAATCCAAAATACTGAAGAAATTTCCATTAAACCAATATGAAAATATATTATTCAATCTTTTTGCCAATCTTTTTAAACATGCAGCTTATGGATTGACTATACTTAAAGGGCTTACAGTGCTCTGCGGATCCAATACAACAACGAGTTCAGGGCGCTGTTGGGGCTGCGGCGATATTGCAGTGCATCGAGTATGTTCGCAGAGGCTCGCGCGGATGACTTTTACGCCATTATGCGAAATCGTATAGCCTCCCTGATGCTGCAAATTTCGGGTAGTACCAACACCCACCTGGTCACTGTTGTTGAGAGGGTAGATGGTCCAATACTAAAACATTGGACGGGGATGCTTGTGTTCCCGACGCATCGAAATGCCAAATAATTTATGGTAAATAATGTTAATATAGATTTATTATTAATAAATTGATAATTTGTGATGTGCTTGGCATTTATAGTAATTAATAATTATTATGATTTTACTAATATAGCTGTAAGTCTTATTCTTACTAACAAATTGGATTGAATTATCTGTAATAAAATAATTAATAATAATTATTATTATTTCGATAGAATTTTGGAGTTCAGCGGTAACTATAAAAAAATTAAGCGAATATGTTTTAATTGAAGTTGGTGGAAAAAGAAAACATGATAAGTCATATCATACTGTTAGGTCTAGACAGTCATTATGTATTACATCAATAATTATAGAAAACTTGTTAAAGATATTAAATAGTAAAGCTGGGAATAATTAAAATCCCAAATTAATTATAAGGCCTTAAATCCCGGCGAACTCTTGAGTGGCAAATTTTCTATGGCGCGAAAGCGTCGCAGGCACTAAGACTAGTATGTATATCAGCGTGATCGTTTTTTGTTTAAAGATAAACAACTATTCATAACTAAACAGCGTTATTTGTTTCATATTCAACAGCAAATTATGCAGATGAGCGAATGAATAGTACAAACTTAGTCGTTGAGTGATGCAAATTAACTTCATCCTTCTATTCGACGGTTTTCATCTACTCTACAAAGTTTGAAATAGATACGAGTGGGAGCATCTAACTGCTTTATCCGAGACTTGTTAATAACCATTATCGGATAAGTTGGGCAATGGCTGAATATTGAATACGGCTTTAATTAAATTAACCAGCCGCAAGATGTGAGGATAAGTAACGGGTAAATAATGAGGTTTTTTGCTTTATTACACACAAAATTTAAATTTAAATAATCACCGTTGTATTAAACATACAAGGTTTTTTTGGAATACTGACTTAATTTCATAAATGATTAGCTCAATGTACATATGTATAAAATGTTTATTTTATTTATATTTATGAACTTTTTGGCTGTCTTTTTTAAGAAGAAATAAAATCACTTGGTTAATAACAGACAAACTTCTTGAATTAGTGACACTGTAAAGATCGGTAAAGGCTAACCGTAACACGTTTAGATATTATTTTGAAATATTTCAATTTATTCCGCTGACCACGAATATAGGGAGACTGGGTACGGTTGAAACAACGTTAATAACTCGTAAACTATAAGCGATGCAGGGAGCGGTACAAGGGTAGAAAGACGCGGGCGGCGGGTCCGGACATGATTCTCAGGTCCGTATTACAGAATGATGCCCAGTCATCGATCGGTGCTCAAGCAGAGATTTCATTCACTAATTAATTACTTTATGAATGAAATCTCTGCTTGAGCACCAATCGATGACTGAGCAACTTTCTGTAATACGGACCTCAGTGACGTGTCGAGCTTCGCGGGCTGTGTGCGTTTTTAAGGGACTCTATTGTGTTTTTTCGACCAAAAGTAAGTATTTTCTATGGTTTTCTTTTTCCAATTGCTCTTTTGATATTGGCAATTGTATTTTAAATGTTTTTTTGCTATATTGTTAGACCTTGAAGGTTTAGAAACCATGATTCGCTTTTAGGTTAACATGTTTCGTTTCGAAGTTGTAATCGTTTTTGTGGCGCATGAGGAGGTGGGGACGGTTGAAACAAATTTTGTGGTTGCAAACAGTTGAAACGATTATATCGTTTGCTTTTTTTTTGTATATGTCCATACAACGTATAAAAACATCTAGAGGTGAGTGTGATATTGCTCACTACGAATCGAACGCATAAAATGAATTATAAAAGGAAACTTCTTTTCGAAAAGCTGCAGAGATGTTTGGAATTTACCACTCTTCTCTTCTGCGATACAAGAGAATAAGAGATACAGCGACTGAAAAAGGGTAACAAGGCTGGAGTTCTAAAAATAAAATAAAGAAAAGGAAAGCTGATCCATCATCAGAATGATTGTTTGAAAACTACAATATAAGAGCACATCAAAAGCTCAGTTGCTCGGGTTCAAATTAAGAAATAAATATAAATAAGCAAAAAATTGATGTCAATCTGGTTTAAAATAATAAATTAACAAACATAATAATGGCATTCGTTTTAATTTTTTATTTCAAATTGACGTGTCATTATTATTTTTGTTAATTTATTATTTTATACCAGAGTGACATCACTTTTTTGCTTATTTATATTTATTTGTTAGTTTGAACCAGAGCAACTGAGTTTTTTCATAATCATTTGCTGTGTTAAACCAAGTAGGACTACTAAAATGTAACTATTTCTTATTGTTTATGAATAAAGGAACTGATTTTACATTATTTATTTACTTGTTTCAACTGTTTCAACCGACCCTGGTATGGGGTCGGTTGAAACATTGTCACACCTTTTTATTACACGCTTGCTATCTAATAAATATGGTAGTTGAGCTTCTATTTCTAGTATTTATTTGAAGACGATCGTCTACTCTTTCATTTTATGTGTTTTGTTTGTAATTACGTGTCATAATGACAGTACTACGGGCGTTTAATCGAAAATTGTTTCAACCGTACCCAGTCTCCCTAAAATTATAATAGGTTAAACCGTCTCTAAAATTATTATGGTTTTCTTTTGTTTAAACTAATCAAAATGTGCTAGTTAATTACTTGGCTGCTAATTAAAAAAATAGCACCTAAGCAATAACTCAAACAGTTTACTTTCGCCAATACGTAAATACTAGCATAGTACTATATTATCCATGACGTAACCAAATCTTAATTAAAACACGATTTGAGAGCACAAGGTAATGGCAAAATGTTGCCTTTCGATTTTACTTGAAAGTACTTCAGCGAAGTACCGTTTCATAAACTTGGTTGTCTTTTCATAAAGTTCGCTAATTTTACTTATAGGAAGTCAAGTCATTTCCTTGGACACAATTTAGAAAATAATTCGGTCTTCAATAGCGTTATAATGCCAGTTATGACTAAAAATATTTATCCAAGAATTTAAAAGCTTTAATATTAACTTTGTTCCTCTAAAAATACATTACGCTTACTTGTATAATGTTTAAAACGGTTGGAAATGGGTAGCTCTGCAAAAGGATGACCGATTTCAATGAAGTTATGTAAATAGATAAAGAATAGATTAAAAGTTTGATAATAATAAAAAAAACCAAATGAATGCGAGTGGAGTTATAGAGGGTAGTCAATAACTAATTATAAATAAATAAGTAACGCCCAATGATTTCATACATGGATCCTGGACCTTATCTAGGATCCCTGGAACTATGAAGATCCTGGTCTCATAACACTCAGACTCAAAAAAAGCATTTGAGCTTTTTTCTGTGCACAAATACTTGTGCTGCCGCAGGAATCGAACCAACTGCCTCCGGGCTATGAGCCAATTTGCTCAATCACCACACCACAGAGGCTGTCAATAAAGGTTGTATAAGTTTTCTTACATATTTAAAGCAGGACAAACAATAACTGGTTATGATATTTTAAGACCATAAAATAAATCTACCCATACCTACCAATATTTTATTCCTATATTTTGCAGAGCACCGGCAGGGTCCGCAGAGTACAAGCGTCACTTGACTCATGACACATCGACAGGCCAAGTTTATTTAACGGGTCGCTTCGAAGACGGCACAGATCAATTCGTAGAGAGGCTTACGTACATTTTGTAACATTTTTTTAACGTTTTTGTTAGTTAATGATTAGATAATAATTGTTATACGTTATTTGTTTTTGTTCAACTTACTTTATTTTTGTTGCATATGCACAACACAAACCTAAAATGATTTTAATGAGCATTTTTCACACTATACAGCTAACGAGAATATTGAAAAATGTGTATTTACTATTTTCTGTGATAACAACGCAACATTATTTACACTTCACTCAACTTCCTCATACATACAAACACTTTAATAATTTTCTATAGCTACGTTAATCACAAAGTATCTTACACTTAATAGCTACTTTTCTCATTGCAAGTACTACTGCTTGATTATTCTTTCAAAGAGTTTGTATTTCACTGCAGATGTATGACACTAAAATAAAGATCTCGTGTGTCTAAGTCATACGTTACGCACTATTATTGCGCTTCTGTGGTGTGGAGCTTGAGGAAGTCGGCTCATATCTCGGAGGCAGCGGGTTCAATTCCCGCAGCAGGACAAATATTTGTGCACATAAAAAAGCGCAGATATATATTCTGATTCTGGGTGTTGTGGGACCATGGTCCTCGTATTTCCTTGGTCCCTAGACATAGGGAATTCTTGTTAAGGTCCAGGATCTATTTATGTGATCATTGGGCGTTATTATTATTATTATATCGCTTTCGGTACAACCATGCCACGCATTATTCAATTACAACCACCAAAAGCCACTCTACGGTTTCCGTCGCGCTCGCATTGTTTGCTAACGAACCGACGAGGCCGAGAGCTCTACACTTTAAACCATCACCCTACAGTTCCTTCAGAAAATATTGCCCCAGCTTTTTATCCACTTGTTTGAATAATGGCTGTAAACGTACTAGCGCGCCATTTGAGACAAGGTGTCAGAGTTGGAAACCACTAACGGCACTTGTTTACCTTACCCGTCAACTTTTCGCGGTTAGAAGTGTTATCTAACAGTTATTGCTGAAATGAAAAGTAAGCACTAGAGGTGGTTTAACGGTTTTTAGGTTTTCCTTTTAGGTGAAACAAAAATAACCATGTTTAACTTAATATTCGGTGTTTTTGCATGAGCTAAACATTTCAAAACATTTTAATATGGATGATTCTTTATTATTTTGACAAAAAAAGGTGTGTTTGATATTGAATCTTGCGTTTTTATACTATTAAATCTTTCCTATATCTCCAGTTCATTCGACTATACTATTGCTGAAAATCAATTAACTCAGGCGAGACTTCGCGTAAGACAGAATTATCTAGTGTGATTCTGCCCCAAGCCGCTCCATTTCCGCTTTCTTGTTGCTTAAACTTGAATTAAACTAGATATTTCTGTATCCTTTAGTAATGTGATGTATTGATAAATTATCGAAAAAGAAACCGCAATAATTTTCTGATCACAATCTTTCTGATGCTAATCGATGCTGCTTACGAAGACTGAAGACTATTTTTAACTGGCTTCAAAAATGAGTTACTATCTTCATTTATGTGTATTATTAAGTGAATCGCCATTTTAATTAGTCGTGGACTAATTTCTTTTTTATTTAAAACCTTAAGCACCAAATCTTTTTAACAAAATTGTACATATACGTCCACTGCTGAATACAGGCCTATCTGACTAAGGCCTAACTGACTTGACCAAGTGCTTCTAAAATAGGTACCATTCGGAACTGCTCAAAGGTGATTGAAGTACCGTTAACTTCTTTCTCAAACGGATTATTATAATATTCTAACAGCGTTTATAGATTTACGGTGAAATAGATTTTAATTACTTTACTATAATAAATTACAATAGTATTAAAGAAGTTTTATTTGTCTCCAGTTACATCACTAGAAGGCGATATAGTAAACCTGACGAAGGTGACCCGATCAGAGATGGGTGCATACCTCTGCATCGCAGCTAATGGCGTCCCACCTTCAGTCAGTAAAAGAATAATGCTACATGTCCATTGTGAGTATAAAGCTTTATGAAAATTACCTTATAAAATATTCTAAGAACTGCAGTTGGGAGTTTTGGCGGGAACGCGAAAAAGATTGCGTCACCGCATTGTATTATTTTCCAAAACTTGTGTTATTTTCAGTGTTAGTGCATAAAATTGGTGGCATTCTATTCGTTAAGTGCTGGATTACAGGCGTGAGTGTGGGAAAATGGTATAATGATGGTGAAACGTTTTCTTTCGTGTTGTTTCCAAAACTCTATAGAAGCTTCAAGTAAAGTTGCCACCACTTTACTTGGAGTATGACTTTGACTAAACTATGACTTGACTATGACTTGACTTGATGACTTCGACTGTGACTTGACACATATTTGCGAGAAATATCATTAACTTGATAAATTATCAATTACTTGACACTGGCTAAATACACGGAGGTGTGGAGCCAAAACATAATAAAAAAAAAACTGCAGTTGAATAAAAAGTTTACTAGTGTTTGTTTATTTCTAAACTGATATTGAGTACTACACAAGTACAAACCAACATGAATAGTAAGGTTCAGTTAAATTATAAGAATTACATTATAAGAACAGATATTTCGACATTATACATATCTTTCGTGATTGTGTTTATGTATAAACCTAAAAATAATATAATAGAAATCTGAATTACTTACATAACTCATAAGTGCAAGTAGATTTTACAATGTCCCATAGATAATTAACATAAATATAAAATATTTGTGAACATTTCACACAGTGCCATCTAGCTGCAAGCCAACCAAAGCTTGGCTAAGCAAGCTACTATGGGAATCAGATATCTGATACAATACTAATACAATATAACACCGAGACACAGAACAAACATATCATAAAATTTATATTCCGCCTAGATTTATAGTAGGCTACTTACTCGAATAAGTTGGTTGGCGTAACTATGTAAAATTCAAATCAGTCAGTTCAAACTATTCTCATTTTTTATAGGTCATAATTATTATTAATTACTTTTACTTACTAGCCAAAACTATTTGCATATTTCAATTAAAAATCTGCCACAGAAATATACCATACTTTGACTCAACTCCTGTTCAGTTTGACAGCTTATAAACATCCTAAGAAATCGGTAGACTATTCATATTTCCATTCCATTTCATTTCCATTCATATCCAATATCTGGTCCTAAAGCACAAAGCAAAACATCAAACAAGTGAAACCTTCGGAGCCAAAAGGCGATTACTCATTCGGATCACGTATCAATTCAATCATCGATAAAGTCTACTCACCTGCGTAAAGCACTGGCAAAAAGCATTTACCGAGCTCACTTATCAGAGGATCGTGGGGCTAATTTATAACCAGGAGTTACTCAGTCGGTTAGAGAGAGTGCCGCCGGGACAGACATGACTGGAACACGTAAGCAATTGGGAGATTTTCGTGTTATCACGTATCATCTGCGGTGCGTGGTGCGCATCTTAAGTTGCGAGGCTGAGATCGTTTAGTGAAAGTAACAGAGCGAGAGGAGTTTAGTTCATGGATTTTTTTAATGTTTTGGTTCCACACTTTTGTGTATTTAGCCAGTGTCAAGTAATTGATAATTTTTCAAGTTAATGATATTTACGCAAATATGTGTCAAGTCACAGTCGAAGTCATCAAGTCAAGTCAGTCAAGTCATAGTCTAGTCAAGTCATACTCCTAGTAAAGTGGTGGCAACTTTACTTGAAGCTTCTACGAAGTTTTGGAAACAACACGAAAAAAAACGTTTCACCATCATTATACCACTTTCTCACAGTCATGCCTGTAATCCAGCACTTAACGAACAAAATGCCACCAATTTTATGCACTAACACTGAAAATAACACAAGTTTAGGAAAATAATACAATGCGGTGACACGATCTTTTTCGTTTTCCCGCCAAAACTCTTCATGGATTTATTTTAAACTTGTAGACCAGCCTCTATATTAAACAATAGAAAAATGTAAACAAATTATGAAAAAGGCAGGTAGTTTTATTGTTTTCTGAATCCTATAATGGTTGCGTTTTATGTATGACACAGAAGAGAATATAAAAAAATTCCTATCTCTTCCTGCTCTACTCTGTATGACGTAATTAATGAATTGAAATAAAATAAAATAAAATCGTATCGAGAAGGAAGGAATGAAGTAATTTCAAAGCATGTAGTAATTTACACGTTCATGTTGGGTACGCTACCTACTGGTGGTGGGCTGAAACATTTGGACTGTCTATAGGTCATCGCGGCCAGTATATAGTCCAAATGTTTTTTTTTTGTAGTAGTTGTATGTAGTTTTTAGTATTAGTTATTATATCATTGTAGTATATACATTCATATTTAATGTCAATAACAGTATAAAATGGTGACGACTTTAACCCTTACTCATACTATCTCAATAATTAAACTGGTAAATTTAATGACACAATATAGGCAGCTTATTTTATATCACAGAATTAAGTCGTGACGATCACACGAATCGCCAATGGTTTCCGTTATCTTTAGAAATGCGTGTTGTGCCTTGCCCTTATACTGGATAATATTCTTCTTATATTTTCTGTTTAAGACATGAAAATCCTAAATACTAACTACAATGTAAATGTTGAAAATCATTTAAATCATTGACGAAAAATCCATGCAAAAATACAGTATATACAAAGATAGATTAGGTCAGAATATAGCTATAGACATTGGACGCAGTCGCACCGCATTTGCATGGATAGTGGCATACACCAAGAGGTTGCAAGCAATCTATGAATAAGTACTACAATGTAAGAATTTAAGTAAATATTAGGTGCCATAAACAAACATTAATAATTATTTTCAATTTGAATAAAATTCTAACTATCCGATCACAAATAATAGCACTGTAGGTATAATATTACCTAAAACGTCAACATTAATTATCAGAAAAGTAACTATAACTTTAAATAAAAATTGTGTATAAATCCATCAATGCTAATAAAAGGACACTTCGTAATATGAATCTAATCTAAAAAGCTGTTCAATCATGAAAAGTGTCAAGAATAACTGATTTGAAATAACTTTTACTGGGAATATAGAATTTTACGTTCATTTTATTGTTTGGATATCAAGCCTTAGGTAGCATCCATTGATATTGTGTGAAAGTATTCCAAATCGATAGCAAGGTAGTTGTGGCAAAGGGATGCATACTCCTCTAGTATTTGCATTCAGTTATTGGCAGTCGCAGTGTATATACTCGTTTGATTGGATACTATGTATTTATATGAACGCAGACATTGTAAGCTCCCTTCAGGCTCAATCTGCATAACAGAATTTGTAGTACACAGTCAGGTTAACAATGTTTGATTTAAAAAACAAATCTAAAGTAGTTCAACACTCATGAATGACGAGGCATTTTCATATTTCATGACAGCAATACAAATGCAAGTCGACACCGCCTCTGACAACAGCCAAGAGAAGATAAATTCTCTTCATAGGAAACGCAATTTCAAGCGAACAAACAAACTACTGCCGTCTGAAACCCTTCCACTCAGTTTAATTACTTCACAAAGAATGCGTCGCGTTCGCTCGATGAGGAGACAAAATTAACGTTCTCAAATATTTAATTTAAATTTCCTCCCCCGAAAACGGATGATAGCAGCAAGATAGGCTGAATTGCAGCCGCGGCGTGGTTTGGCAGGACGCATAAAAATTTTTTTTTTTAACCATAGAAATTTTACAGTTTGTAGCATCAGCGTATCTTTTATCTTCAATTATTAAATAATTAGTTTGGTGAATGTAGAGTTTACACATTTACATGCCAACATTCTGTCCTTAAAACTATCGTCTTACACCCGCTTAGCTTCACAAAACACCAAGTAGTTCTGTAGTATAAAATTCCAAAGTCAACTTTAGTCAGGTAATAGCTACAAAACGCCAAGAAATCTGAAAGCGTGTGCGCCGCTCGGTTAATCAAACTGTCACTTGAAGAATTCCGCGCGGAATCCTTGCCGAGAAAACTCCACGTAACTTTTGATTGCTGTTGAGAATCCCTATCTACTTATACAGTTCGGGATTGCTTAATCACGTTCTTAATATTGTCTAATCTTAAATCGGTAAGGTTTTAGCACTAGCTTTATGTGGCTAAATTAAATGAAGTCGGTAAATTAAAGCTGCAATAAAATTAGCGCATTGACAGTTCATTATACTCCCTTTAATTAATAAGCAAAAAACAGCCCCGTTGCGCCTTGGAATTATTAATTAAAAGAAAAATTCTGATCGTTCAGATTTTGTTCGCTAAATTGGCCACTCAAACCAGTAAAAGCCGTCTGAAGGAACTTAACGACGGTCAAAGAGAATAACCGCAAATAAGCTCCGATCTTAGGTTGTGGAAGAAAAGTCCGTTTTACTTAATTCACCCGGAATACGGGGGTGCTAGCGATTGTTTACATTTTTTGATTTTTTTTTTAGTTTTGTTTGGGTAACTCAGTTGTGATTCACAGACTGTCTATGGAAAATGGACCTAATGGGATGGGTCAACAATATACCAATTTACGTTGGTCAAAACTGCACTAGATTGGTATACACGATGGCGGCGAATGGCATTAATGGAGAATGGTATAGGATATAGGACACATATAAAAGGTTTTGGATGATGATTTTTTGGATTTTAATTGACTTGTATTTCTTTTGTTCTTGAATGATTTCCACTTAAACTGAAACATGTGCCAAAACAAACATTTTCCGATATATCCGTTTTCCAACTTAGCAGCAGATTCACTACTCTCGACCCTTTCATTGAAGCAAAGTAGCCTTCTTTCTTTTGTGAAATCGTGACGACGCATAAACGGTAAAGAACTAAACGGTTCAGTTGGTACAGATCCCTTTTGAAATCTTCCCTATAGCAACAGATTTATGTACCCACTAAAGATAGCAAAACAATTTGCGTTTGCTTCTGCGTTCGCAAGTCACTCCCATCGCGCGACGCAGCGATCGACGTAACTCAAGTTTAATTGCTTACAAACGAGTTCGGTATAGTATAATGGTACAGACAGTACGTAACATAACATACCTTATCACGTGAAGAAATACAATGATTGTCAGCGGCAATTCCAACTACCGTTATCATCGTTATCAATCCGAAAACGTCTACAGCTGTACGTAGGCCCAAAACGCGCAAATTCTTGTTCTGTGTCTGGGTATTGTGGGAACATGGTCCTCGTGGTTCCTGGACCCCAATATGAAAACAGAATGAACAATAGTACTACGTAATACACAGTGCGAAGGAGGGTAGAATGCTGTTTGCCCACAGCTTATTATCATCTATCGCAAGTTCTTCAGTTTGGCCATAATCATAGAGCTTGCAACAGCACCGAAATGTCGGCATCTCAAAAAAAATACACTACGTATTACCTTTACTTACGCGATATAAACAATATTTTGGAAATGTTATTGACGATCAAAGTTTCAAATCCTCATCAGTTATAGCAGTTATGACAGAAAAGGTAAAAAGTAGCGAGAAGAAAACAGTATCTAGTTTTTAATTTTCTCTTGGGTGATTTAGACATGGTATAATGTCGTTCCGTTTAGCCTTTATATTTATGATCATTTTACTCCCCGTGGGGGCAGAAATTGTCTCCGCGACACTGCTTAGATTTTGTGTCACCTTTTGATACTGTCTTCCATTGCAAGTCCGGTAGAGTTAAGTCAAATATAATGCAGCTAGTTCCCCGGATATTTGGTGTAAACACCTGACAGTCACAGAGTTTTCCACCAAGTGCCGGAGCGAGTGCGGTGCATGTGCAAATATACCCGGCACCGTATGCTTGTGTCAACATCTGATACGTTTGGCTTTGGTACAGAATTTGTTTGCAGTAATGTACCTACTAAGTAATTAAATGAACCGAGCATACTGGTAATAAATCTGCATTGGCTCAATTTGCCCAATACGTTCTCACTGCTGGGACAACGGGCTCTCTCTTACATGGAGAGAATGTCACCCATAATCCACTATGCTGACCAAGTGCGGATTGGTGAATGACGTATGTTCTCGAATTTTCTAATTCTAGAACATGCTGATTTCTTCCCTATGCGTTCCTCTACCACTGTAATGTTTTTTCAAATTCTGCACAGAATTTGAAAAGGCTCGAGTTACATTTGAACCTTCGTTAGTTTGGAAATCATATGAGAATCCACAATAGCTCCGTGTAATAAAACAAGCCAACATTTATCATCTGAAAAAAGGTTCATTAGCGTGTTTACCATTATTATATTAAAAGAAGTATTCAACAAAATTTAACGAATAATATTTGATTTCATCCAACATCGTGTTCTGTTTCAGCCCGGCTCATTTTAAGCTTTCAGTGAAATCACTGTAATTATTCGGGTTCATATTACGCAAATCTCATTTGAACTTAAAATTTTGAAACTTAATAATTTCGAAAAAGTACTCGCCTCTCATCTATTTTTATATAAATATTTCATATTATTTGTAGAGTGAAAGCTCATAAGTTCGCACTTATTTGTCTGTGACATACAGAAATGCATTGCGGTATAAATATTTTTAGGTGTTATCTTAGTATGTAGCCAATGCATACGTAACTGTAAAATGTTCAGCTAAACTTAAATATTTAAGACTTTTAAGTCTCATGTAAAAATATTTATGCAGAGGTGCATAATACAATATATAAAAAAAATATCCGACTTCCTACTAATATTATAAATGTGAAAGTTTGTGAGTATGGACGAATGTTTGTTACTCTATCACGCAAAAACCACAGAACGAATTTAGATGAAATTTGGAACACAAATAGTTTATAATCTGGATTAAGACATGGGATACTTTTTATCCCGATTGTATATTCCCGTGGGACAATTATCAAACACCATGAGGGCGACGCTGCGGGCTTTCTACGCAAAAACTTGACCGATTTTTAGAAATTTTTAGAGTTTTTTTACAAAATGGTTAAAAGGAATCTTTGGAGTGGATTAACACATAAGCTACTTTATATCCACGGTTTCACCGCAGGGCGCAGCTAGTTAACAATAAGAACACCTATTGCAAGCTTACGGAATGTATATCCTAGTAAAATTTATGTTTATTCACATGAATTCCATAATGAATGCAAAGGCTTTGCCTTTCTAACGTAGGAAACGTAACCTACAACGAATGCAATGCGCAAACCGAGAGCTATGCAGAAATATGTTTAAAACCGCTTTTGTAAGCGTTCAGCCCAGAGTTTCATTTGTTTTTACACCAAAATACATATTATTTATTTTACGTTTCGACCAAGTTGCATTGACCATGGTGACGAGTAGAATCTACTAATAGAATCTTGCGTTTAAGTCCTGTGTAAACAAAAACTATATAAATATATAACTAGTGGCTCTGTAAGCTATTTACACTTCACGAGTCTGTTTTTGCACAGCTTAAAACTGAATACGGGGATATTGTAAGTATGGGGATTGAAAACGTCAATCCCCATACTTACGAAACTAGGATATACGAAATAATTTTTACCCAAGCTGAAAGGGGGACCATTCATTCGTGCTTCGCGCTAGCTTGATTTATTTTGGTGTGAAAACATTAATAACGATTTCAAGCATTAAGATACGTTATTTTATAAACTTTGATAAGCACGATGAGCTCCAGTGACCCATCATGGACTCTACCTAAACTCATGCCCGAAATATACATTTGCTCAGCCAACTTCATAATGATTTTTGATTTTTGTTACAGTTCATCCCTTAGTGCAAGTGCCAAACCAGCTAGTTGGAGCCCCAACGGGTACCGACGTAACGCTGCAATGTCATGTGGAAGCTTCGCCCAAAGCCATCAATTATTGGACTAGAGAGAATGGTAAGATTTTTAAATTATGATTTATTTATTGCCCTATAAAATAAAACGTGAGTAAGTACAGTTTTAAATTTGTGTATCAACATTTGGGAAATAAATACCTTGTCCCATTTTTTGTATTTATTGCTATTTAATCAAATTGTCCATGTCATAGATTATTTCCCATTTCCTCCACGCTTCTGTTTTCCCCATCGACCATTGCGGAATTTTCCAACGCATATCAAATTACAGTTATTATCATTGGAATATATTGCGTTGTCGTTAAAATATTACTGTGAGCCTGCTATTTATACCACTTTGCACCGAATCTGATAGCGGCAACTTTTAATAATAACAATCTACGATTGCGCTCTAAAGATGTTTACGAGACCCGTAAGTCGTAAACCTCGTTAAGTCCCGAGCACGAAACTCAAGAATGGAATAAGCAACTAATTTCATTATTCATAAAGCATATTGAAAGCGCTAAAGCACTCATTAAATAGGCCGTTTTTCATGTTCGTACTATCCTGTTTGACAGGCCGCGGGCTAGTGCTTGCTTACAAGTTATGGCGTTTTTATGGTGTATTTAAAAGGAAAAATATGCGGTTATTTCATGTCCGTTTTTCATTTCGCAAAGATTTATTTCTACATTGATTATATGGCGCCAATGTTATGGCTTATTAACGACCTCGTAATTACAGCAACGATGACAGCGTAAATTATAGCCGAGCTACATCCCTATTAATAAATTAACGGTTAGAATATCGGCGAATGTTTGGCTTTAGGATCTTAAAAATGCGAACTAATTAACTTTACAAGCGTTTTAAAAAAGAAAAAAACATTCATTAGACGAAGTAAATTACAAAGCGTACAAGAATTACCTGCAAAATATATAAAAACACGTGCTAACTAATATAAATATGGCTCTTAACCTAACAAAACATTGGCGGGGTCGGGAACTTCATTACTTCTCATTAAAATGGCGCCCTCAGGATAAAAGTTGCTTATTTAGTGTGTCGGTGACAGATGGACAAAAGCACTCCTCTCTCTGAAGGGCGATGAGCTCAAGATAAGCTCGACTGTGTAAAGTACATAGTCGCAGCTCATTTTGTTTATGTCTCTTTTGGATAAGCGTAAATAAAATTGAAATTTTAGTAATTAAAATTTTTCAATATGAATGTTATAATAATGATTACCTACTTATATTTTTAATTCGGGTAACTATTATTAATTATTGATTTTAGGTTGGTTGTACAAAAACTTTTTTCTTAACTTAGTGACGTTTAGAACTCATGTAAAATATGAGAAATTCTTTTACATTGAATTGTGAAATTGTGTTGTGGAATAAAATGCCGCGTAATGTGTCAAATCATGCCGATATATCCGACTTCGAGAACGGACTCGGTCACTAAAGTCGAGTTAGGGCAACAATTAATTTACGTTTAAAGAGGCGTCTGGCAGTGGCTAGCTGGCTGTTGCACGCTATTGGTCTTAAGGGTTGTCTATATTTCGATAAACTCGTGTGACAGCCTGAATTAATACTAAATGTTAGTCGAAAATAGAACCTGCTACAGTTGGTACTATATACTGGGTAATTAAAATACTCATATTATCTTTTACACGGAATGACGCGTCATAGCAATATCAGAATATTGGGATTAAAGCCCAAATTCTATTTCAGACCGTGTTAGTAGTCCAAGCTTGCTAAAAGCACCCAATTTCGTGGTTTACCGATATTGGAAAAGTATGTCAGTTGATGGACGAAGTTAGCCAATATCCAATTTATTTGAACTGCAGCAACATAACCCTAAAACTCGCATTGTCACTTTTGGTATTAATGTCGTTCCGGTTTCAATTCCCGGCTCAAATGGAGTGGCAGCCCTGACCGCAGCGCACGCCCGCGACATGTGTGAGCGGTCCTCGCGCTCTCCAACCGAATACCGACAAAACGAACAAAACTTTTTCGCAATGCGGTCTGTAAACTTATATTGTTCATCGGTCTAATTGAACAGTTTACGCGCATGAACGCGAGTGCAGTCAGATTAACTGTACTAAAGTTAAAAGCATTAAAATGAGATACTGAAACAAAAATTAAGATGTCTGTGCTGGAATTTTAGTCGACATAACCTCGTTAATTTCATTTGCAGCAGGACCGTCGCTCGAGATCGAGAGCTTTAGGTAAATTATTTGGAGTGTGTTTGCTGACTTTTTGACCCAATTTATCTCTTTATAACAAGATGTTCTTGCTTTAAAAGTTTTATTGTGGCTCTTTCCTCTATAGGTTATTGAATAATATTACAATAACGATTTTAGTGCGAATTTAAACCAGCTTTTATCTACCAACCCCTTATTACACAGCCAAAAATAAAATCTAGGCGTAATGCCTATCCTTCGCCCAAAAAAACGTTTTCAGTAATTATATAAACACTAAAAAGCTGTTATAATGTAATGCTAACAATAGTGTTAGCATTACATATATTGTAATACATATACAATATTCCATCATATCCTGAGTTATGTAAGTATGGTTCTAGAGCGCCTGCTTGGGACACACACTTGGGACACTTTCAGCAGTTATTGGCCGAGACCTCTCGTTGCTGAGCGTGGTGTATGGCATTCTCGGCAACGCAAGAGAGTGATGACGCAGAAAGAGGCCGCGGAACGGGAAGGAGGACGATGCCAAGTCATACCCGGTCTGGCACAGAAGAACCGGGCGACGGAGGAGGCATTTTGCGAGCCTCCTCTATCCTCCGTATTGGGGTCGATGGCGGAGGAATCGGGGAACTCTCCGCCACACTTACACGGCCCCACTTTTCTGGTGGGTAACTAAGTAGCAAGATTACCCATCCACTGGCGTTGAGGTCTGAAAGAGCCTACTGCCATGGCGAGATGGTGAATGCTAGCGCGACCCTATTTTGCTCCATCCCGGTGGTGAACGGATCACCTTTTAGTGGGTTTAGTGTATGTATGGGACATGTCCCATCTCTCTCTTAGTGGCCTGGAAGTGCGAGGTCATTACTCCCTCAAATTTCTAAAGCGCCTATAACAGCTCTAGCAATCGGCTAGTGCTTTCTGCAGGATTATTTCTTGTTTTTCTTTTTTCTATTTATATCATTTTCTATTGATATAAAGAGAAATGTAAGCCAAAGTGCCTTTATTCCCAGTATTGCCACTAAAAATCCAACAACATTCGCTTTGTCTATCCAACTTACAGGGCTGATATCAGTGGATATTACCTCCCCATACTTCCTTTTACATAGAAAAGCAATATCACAATCCTTGCAAAACTATGGCTAAATCGTTCTCAGATACAGTTACAGAGTAGTCATCGGGTATATTCCTATCAATACAGACGCATATCAAAACAGACAAAGTGCACGTGTACCATCTATACACGCTTTGCCTGTGTAGGTGGTATACGCCTAGATACCTGAACTGGCTAGGTAGCGTTCACTCGCTCAATAATTGCTTTACGAAATGCACACTTAAAACGTACCCACTTTCAGATAATTGGTAATAACATAACCAAGCATGTATAGGAGGCAGATTTAGATGCAGTTACAAAAGCAACAGAGCTCGCTATTACGCGGTCCGACCGAGCCGCGCAAAAAGCGGGCCAAATTCTATTACGGTCCGATATGCAACAAAGACCGCTGGCTCGCTCGCCTCAAATTGCTTTAGGCTGCGGTCACAATATATACTTACATATATAACGCACTTATATCATAACACAAAGTGCACAAATAATGTCAGATTCAGTTATCAAATCACGTAAAACCAAATAATAATAATACTCATATGTTTGTATTAGCTTGTATAATTTCGATTTGCCATCAGGAAAGACTAGAAAAAAATCGGAGAAGTCATTGATTTTCTCTCCCTCTTCTTTTTTAACATCACACTTGTCTATCATTTCCTTCTGCATATATACACGGTGGAATTTATTTTATTCTTTCTCTTAAATATGTGTACTCAGACAATGCTATAGAATAATTAAATATTTGCTAGGGGCAATTAATTTTTTTTAATATAAAATCCTCCTAAAATAACTGTATACCAGACGAAATGTCTATTTAACGCTACACACAGCGCGGACCGGCTGGGCGCTTAATGGCTGTAAATGTTTTGTAGGTAATAAAACAACTGCTTTGGTCAAAGTCGCAAGGCTTTTTTTTCCAATTTTAATTCGCAGTTTATTTGATAATACCTAGATATAAGTTTTATTTCATAAGTGCTTTTGGTATTTAGTTATATAGGAGCGTTCTATAGCATGGACATATATTTAAGGAAAATAACGAATTAAATTCCACCGTGTATACCGTGATACAGTAGATAGTAGTATTTACTATCCTTGTACTCAGCACTAGTAACTTGTCATACTAAATAACAGAAAACATGTAATAACCATCGTACGATTTGTTATCTAAGTATATCTACCTACATATTTTGTCAACTAACAAGCATCAGAAACACCAGACATTTGTTATACAATGGATAGAAATGAAACGATCGAACGTCGTCTCTGCAGTAAGACTTCTCTTTTACAACTAACTTCAATACCAGATCTTACAATATCTAAATAATTAATTAACAAAGTTGTCAAGCGATACACAAAAGTGGGCGTGTCTGTAGCGGGCAGCGGCGAGGTGTCAGCTGCAACGACCGCAGAGTGGCGCGGATTTGTGGCCGACTCTCTCGAAGCAGTGCTGTCTTTGGCTTGACCGCGATTATTAATGAACCTTGATTGTGATCAGGACTATTTGTTTTAATCAAAAGGTTATATCGGACAAACAAAGAAACTATAGGATAGCTATTAATACTTCAATAGATAAGCGTTTTGCTAAGGTTTTAGGGATCAGTTGTCAAGGAAAAAGTAGTTTCAGCCACACATCAGTGGCACAAACAATGCCATTCATTAGTAAATTAGTAGTATACGAACAAAGCGATTTTTTTCCACGTTTATAATGAAAACAGTCAAAGAATTCATTGCCATCTTCTGTGTTTTCGGAAAAATCAAATATTGGAATCCATAGTGAAATTTCTAGTTCTAGAAAAGCATGGACCGCGTTGTATCTCACCATCAGGTCAGTTATCGGTCAAATGCAAGACTATTATTATATCAAACAAATAAAAAAGTAACACAAATATATATATATAATATATTAGGCAAGCACACAATTATAATATACTAATAAATAATAATTATGCATTAGTCTACAATTCTTTTGATTTTAAATTAGAATACAGTAATGTTTATTTCCCTTTGAACGTTCTGCTATGCCATATAACACGACGATCGATGTAGATAAATGAAGTCAAATTAAAATTAGAGCATTGCGCGGTCTGTTTTCAGGCTGGCAACGGCCGGCAATGGTTACACCCATTCCATGTCCGTCGTCCGGCTGCCGCTTGTCCCATCTCGTCACAGCCGTGTATTACCTAATTTAATTTGTACTCTCCGCAATTTATGGGCGCAGAAGTGGCGGCTGCCTCCCTCTAGATATTTGTTACTTGTGCGCCAGACAGATGCGTTTTACGCCACATGCTATGATTGCTGATGGATTTGGAAGTTTTCATTCATTGAGATGGCATTCTCTATGATTTTGTAAAATATAATTTAGGTTTTGTGGGTACTTTGTTCTCACACTATAACAATCTCATTCTGGTACATAACTATACTTTTTACTTTATATGAAATTTACGGTAATGACGCGAAAACGTAGCGACAGTTTTTCGGCTTATAAACGAAGAATCACACATGTACTTTTAAAAAATATACTTAGTCTTGTACTTGGGTATTAATTATCAACATTCTATAAAAAATAACAATTAAATATCTTCGTAAGCCACGGTCGACGGCTACATGAAAATAAAAATTAAAAATTAACCGAAAGCGAAGCAAGAATGCAAGCAATTTTTAATGTAGCACGAAACGCTGCTCATGGTAATAATGTAGCCAACGACAAAAATCCAATGACATAGCTTTAATGCTTTTTTGTGGCTTTATTATTACCTTAAAAATTGATTATTCAGTCCTTGTAAAAGTATAATATACTTAAGCATTTTATTTATTAAAGACTTCGACCATTTAGTATAAATATTTATATTTATATGCAGCAGGTGCGCTATAAATTTTTTTATATTGTTTTATTAAATTGTGTTATTTAATTTTATTTTTAAATTATTTTATTAAATTTTTTTTTTATTATTTATTAATTTTTTTTATTGAATGATTGTATATTATTAAAAAAAATTTTTAACTACTTTTTCAACTATTTTATTAAATTAATTTATATAAATTATTACGTAGTCCGTATGCGGAAACATAAACTACGGAATATTTTAGCAAACTCGTTCCTAATGAAACAGATCATTAGCTTTCTAACAATAATTGTTTCTACATCAAAGCTAACTACATGAGGGTAAAATAATATCCTATTTGGGTCCAATGTTGCAATATCAACATGCAATGTTGATTTTGGGAGCAAGTGTTAACATTATTTGTTCGCGTTCAATTCGTCAGTTGGAAAGCTTAATGCGTTTCGCAAAACAACAGTAATTACAGCGATAAACTGCCGCTTTGCGATCGTTAATACGTTATCAGCTATCTGATGCCACTCTGGCTGCTTTTGAACCCGACTTAAATTAAAAATATGGATGAACAACCATTTTGAAAGGATTTTTTTAAGTTCATGGTTAAATTTTACTATACGCAATTATAGTTCCAAATTACTTTAACAATAAATCAATTTATAAAGTGTTAATAAAAAAATATATAGCCTATATATTAATCCAGGGTATCTTGGTGCTGAATTCCATCTAAATATATTCAGCCGTTTGAGCGTGAAAGAGTAACAAACATACACATATACATACAAACACACATACAAACTTTCGCCTTTATAATATTAGTGTGAAGATCAAAAGGAAACCACTACGAAACGTCTTGCTAGATAGGTACTCTTTATAGGTACTTTAATTCGATACGTGACGACGCGACGATACAAACTTTCGCCTTTATAATATTAGTGTGATAGTTTGATCATTGACATAATTTGATCTAAATCTATGATAATAATAAAATATATTATTGTCCAACACTAATATTGAAAAGGGATTCATTAAGCGTACAGTATTGTTCCGAACACGACATGCGAAACGATATTTCAATACGATATCAGCCGGATAGTGGTCGGAAGTGTCCGAAATAAACGGACGGAAAGGACTGTGCGTCCGAATATAGGCTGCCGGCCAAATGTACCACAGTATATTAAGCGAGAAATATGATTTGATACGAATAATTATGCAAGATTTAAAATTCTACTTTACTTAACTTTTTTATATTAAGGAATGACGTGACGAGCTAACCGTTAACCTGATGTTAAGTGACACGGCCGCTCATATCAGTTGCGGTGTCACTCGAAACTCTAAAGTATAGAGTTTCGCGTGACACTGCACTGCGCGCGTCATCCTGAGACATTTGCACAACCTAGTAATAAGATTACTAGACTGCGAGATCAGGTTATAAAGTCATTTGCTCAGTAATTTCACTAGCTACCCTGTTTCCCTTTAAACCGGAACACTGCAGTGCTTGCGCACTACTGCTTGCGGCACCTACCACCTAAAAAGTACTTACAGAGTAACGCACATAATTTTGTTTGGGGTTAAAATATACTATGCTGTTTCCTTTATACTTATAAAATTTTAATTTGACAAGCAACGTTTTATTTTTATTTTCTAACAATATCATAACAATCCTACAGGTGAAATGATAATATCTAACGACAAGTACACGATGAGCGAGATCAATAGTTCCGCTTACAGCGTGCAGATGCGCCTGATCGTACGCAACATTCAACGCAGTGATTTGGGCGGTTACAAGTGCATCTCTAAAAACTCTATCGGTGACGCTGAAGGAAACATTAGATTGTATGGTAAGTACCGAGAGCTTGCGCGAGGCTGTCCTCGGCGCTACAGTCCATTGAGTAAGAGAAGTTTCATCAAGGGAAACTATTTATTGTTTTTTTTTTTTAATTGTTTATAGGCAAAGTATTTAACCACTGCCTCGCCTGTTATACAATAACGTGGTTTATAGATGGGGCATACTTGCTTGTACCCGCAGTACTCCCAGTGCCGTGAATCATTGCAATATATTTTTAAACCAATGATATAGGTATATTTATCCCTTACCTATTTATCGGAAAATAGTATTACTAAAAGACTTGAACGTTGACTAATCTAAGATAAAAATAATAAAACTTCATGAAATATTTATTTTAAAGACTTTTTATTATTATATATTTCTAGAAATAACATTAGTGATATCATGTACGTGCTAAGCAAATTTTTTTTTGTATAAATGCTTTAAAACGTGGAAAACACTTAAGAATACTTTTTATACTCGAAATGTGTGCCGTTTCTTCTCCATTGTCCACGAACGCTACAAGTACATTTTTATAATATTTCTTCCCTATAGAAATGGAGCTACCCAATCGTAAAAAAGATGATGATGACAGAGATTACAATATGGAGGACACCAACGACGTCCGCTCCAGTCTTCAAGGTCCACTTCGGGAAGGTGGTCCTCGCGCTGAAGACGCTGGCTTCCTCGGAGGAGGTGGTCCACCCCCATCTACCTCCCACCGAACAGCGCCCACCATCTTTTTAATATCGGCTTTAGTCTACGCCCTCTGCTAAACTTGCTCCTCAGAACCATGTGCAAAGTTCAAGCGTTCTTGTCTCAAAGTTACACATCACACGTCGACAATGTGAAGTATTTACAACACAAACTTTGGTGATTTTCTTGTATCTAAAATTAGAACCGGTATTAAACGTTGGTAGATTCTTATTTTATGAGAATATTAGCAACTTTTTTGACATTGTGGACAGTTAAAGTTTTTATAGCTCTAACAGCCAGGTAATTTTAAATTGTGTGCGGATAAGGCTCACTTCCTTTTAACTGTATTAGGTTTGTGATAAGATTTTTTTAACTTCATCTTGTACATACAGTGTATCTGAAGTACAGTATAATTGCCTTATCTACAAAACGTTAAACCTTCTTTAACTAAATACCGTTTTGTTAGTAGTCCTGCACTAACGTAAGCTGTAAAGACCGTAGAAAAACCAACAAAACACAGTCATGTTTGTTAATAAAGGTTTCAATAAAACAATACACATAAGACTGTAGTACGACAGGGACTTAAAAAGTATTCATTTGAACCCAAACTACCTAGGTTTTTATGAAATAACTATTATTGTTTTAATTAAAAACGAAAATAAACATGCCTCTACATAATCAACAGTCGAAGCGTTTGTAAAAACCGACTCCAGCGGACTAACTTTAAGCCGTCTACCTAGTTGTTGGTGAAAACTTTCAAGGTATTAATTACGTGTCTGATACACATATGGCAGAGGTTTTTCATTAGCGCTAAAAGTGTATATTTGTTTGAAATAAGCTTTGATGGACGATTTTATCCATAGTGATTGAAGTACGTAATTTACAGTAATGGATACTTAATCTCATTGGAAATCGAGTTTATAAATGTAAATGCTTATGTAGGTAATTATTATGTGAAATATAGATATTAAAAACAGTGTAGGTTTAACTTGCGCCGATTACCTGTCCATTTTCTTTTTCACACAATTATGGTAATATAAATTACGAGCTTCTGCCCGCAGCTTCGCCCGCGGCGTGGCCTATGAGAAAATAATTCAACCACCCATTTCACCCTCTTAAGGGTGGAATTTCAAAAAATCCTTTCTTAGCGGATGCCTAGGTCATAACATCTACCTGCATGCCAAATTTCAGCCCGATCCGTCCAGTGGTTTGGGCTGTGCGTTGATAGATCACTATGTCAGTCAGTCAATCAGTCAGTCAGTCAGTCACCTTTGAGTTATATATATTTAGATATATAATTTCTTTAGACTGTACATTTGAAAACTTTACGTAAAGTCATGAACATACTGGTTCTATAGTATAATATGTGTAATTATAAATATTATCATGAAAATAATACTGTCAAAGTGTATATGTATATAAATGTAGCTACAATGTAATCATTAAATAGTTTTGTTCGGTCATTGTCATCAATTATGATAATTATTATTATGTTGCACTCATATTTTTTACATTATATAATAATATAAATTAAAAGTGCTATGTATTACGGTATTACCTACTATAGTGAATATTGTAAATTGTTAAATGTTTTTTAACATTGTTAAATTTTATGAAAATCATTTTGTATGTCAGATAAGAATTAAAATTATGTAGATAACTGTTTTGTGTTTGATATAATGGACGTTATGTGCAAAAACAATTTAATATTTTGTTTCAAAGTGGTCTCATATGTGTATGATTGTTAACTGCAAGTCTTTAATTAACGGCCTTGTATGAATGTAACATATTTAACGCCTGAAAAATTAAATATAAACCGAGTAAATTTATATTTTTTTATTCCCTCTATAACAAAATGGATTACGCTGAAAAATTATAAAAATACCCTGTCAAATAGACGAAATTAGATCCTACCTACATTTATTGACTCTTATTTCATAGTATTGTAGAAAATTCAACCACTAAGCATAAACCGCAGACTGCCTCTAGTTTTATTTATAAATAAAATTTCATGTATTCGTTGGTGAGTGCATTTGGATAGGAAAAGGTAAATCGGGTCATGTATAGTTATAAATAATTATAGAATAAACCTAACAAAGAAACAAAGGAAAATAAATAACACTGAGCATAAAATATCCCACTCAATTTTTTCGGTCCTCAACAGGTAAATTAGGAACACGCCTAATGGACCCCACAACATACCTGCTCCTTGGAAATTTCATATACCCAAACTATCCCACGACGATCCTGCCTTAATTTAACACTTAGTCAAAATAGACAATTTCGTAGAGGGTCTGACAATATCATGTGAGTCGACCCTCTTAATAGGTACCTTCGGGTGGGGCTTGTGTAAGTGCGATGTAGATAGGGTGTAACCGCTTGCATTAGCGAAATTACCTGAGGCTTTGTTATTTTCATTGCGACTACCCTATGTATGTTGGTCGGTGGAGTCATCAACTCAGTAGATGAGGTTGCAATCGGTGCTAACTAAAGAGGTTTGATAACATTGTTATTATTTTTTGCTTTGACACCTGAGGGATGATCACGAAACTTTGATTGCAATACAACAGGAGAAATTTCCATATTAACTATGCACATAAGCTGCGTATTCAAACTGTCACATCCATACGAATTTTTGTTTCTATAGATTGCAATCGAGTTACGTGATCGCACATTTTAAACGTATGTTATGAAGTTGTTATATACGAAAATCCAAGATTATAAACTTTAATGAAAGTGATTAATGAATTTTTAGAAATCAGGCGACGGTTATAATCTAATCTGCATCATTTGATAAATATTCATTGTAAACTCAGTTTCGAAAGAACGAACTTTCGAAGAACGAAAGAACTTTCAACGGTCAACCGTACATGCCAATATTGTGCCAATCTTCACCACTGTATCACATTTAAGTATATATTGTACGAATATAGGAAATGGAATCCGGGCTTTGCTCAATACTGATAGGCAAGTAACATATGGTTGTCGGGTTTGACTAAAATATTGGCTGACTGTGGCGATGAATAAATCAGAGTTGCTATTCAATGACTCCATTGGTGCTGATGTATGGCGAACAGGATTTTATTGAGTGTAATAAATCCTCCGGTCTCATATTAAATGAGTAAGTTTATACATTGTTTGATACAAAAGCATATTGACAGGTTTACCGTTATGTCAAATGTCATTTTATTTTATTTTTATTCTATTTATTGTTTTATTTGTCGTCTAGGTAGGTACCTACCACCGCTTTGCCAGTTATTCTGCCGCCAAGCAGTAGTATGCATGCACTAATGGGTGCCAGTTTGAAGGGCACAGTAGCTAATGAAATCACTGGGCAATTGAGACTTTATCATCTGATCTCACAGTTGAGTAATGTTATTACTATACTGTGCTGATGTCTCAGGATGATGTGCTCAGTGCAGTGTCACGCAAAACTTTATATTTTGGAGTTCCGAGTGACACTGTATTTTGATGGGTGGCCGTGTCGCTTAACATCAGGTGAACGACTAGCTCGTCACATCATTCACTAAGTACAGGATAGATTACAAAAAAAAGAAATAAAAGTAAATTTTATTTATGCGCACACGCATGTTGATAGTGTTTGCACTTGCTACATATATGTACAACCGTTTAATGTGGTATGTCATCCTCCATATAACAAACCTGACAGCCTCAGGTCGGCCCGGAGGCGGCGGATTCGATTCCCGCGGCAGGACTAGTGTTCACAGAAAAAGAAAGCGCAAATACTGTTCTGTACCTGGGCGTTGTGGAGTCCTAGTAGTTCCTGAATCCGTAGATAAAGGGAATCCTAGTTAGGGCCCAGGTACTATGTAAGTGATCGTTGGACGTTATTTATTAAAAACCAATATTTTTCAAAAGGTTTACTTTTTTAACTACCATCCTAATACATTATGTGTAAACACATAAATAAATGTTACTGCTGAAGCAGCTATGTTGGTACTAGAGGCAACTCTGTTACTGATAGAAGCAGCTCTGTTACTGATAGAAGCAGCTCTGTTACTGATAGAAGCAGCTATGTAACTACCTACTGGAAGTGGCCCACGGTTTTACCCGCATTTCATAGTACAATCTTTAACATCATATTTGCGAGCCTGATAGCGTTTGAATTTAAAATAATCTCTTCTAAGTTACACCCTTACGCCAAAAAAGGCAGCTTTCTACTTTCAATTGTCTAAAACTACTGATTTAAACTGTGCGTTGTCTGTTAGTTGTCAGTCCAGGACAAAGCCTTTTAATGATATAGATATTTAGATTAAATTAAGAAGCGTTGGCGCACTCTTCAAAAAAGGTTATGTTGTGAGGTATGAAACAATGGTAATGATGTCGCAGGGAGTAGTGGCCAGTCTAAAAGTACTCTAAATATTGGAGAAGGGTAACTAAATGCGACTAGAAAGTTCATCTTGATTTCCCTTCAATTATTTCCTGCCAAGAGAACGATCATGGAGATATTTATTCGTCCATCTTTGTGAGTGACCGTTCCGGTAACCCAATATAGGGCCGAAGTTTCAGTCATTCCCTGGGGTAAAACCGTTCGATAGCTACTTGCATCTTAAGCAATCGATTCGTACCATACTCGAATTGGAGTTAAAGTAATTTTTACACACATTTTAGCTAATTTTAGCAACACATACAAGTGATTATAATAGTTGCTATTTAATCACTTAGGTATCACAAGCACATAAAAATAGGCTCTGCGTGATTTGTTTTCTTGCTCTGTGGTTTGTAGATAACTGTATCGCCTATCAGCACGAAAGACTTAACAGTACAGGCACACTCAGCTCTACTGGTCCCTACTGTATAAAAACTTGAGAGGTGCCAAGGGACACCCGGATAGAACGAAGTTCCTTTCGATTAATTAGTGAAGGAATTGTAATAACATTTTAATAAGTTATAATTTTTTTTTTAAATAAAAGAATATGAATATAATATGAATGTAAAATAGAAAGACGAAATGCGAAATAGAAACGAAACTAACTGGCTTGCTTTTTATGAGAGAGAGAGAGAGAGAGAGAGAGAGAGAGAGAGAGAAAGACAGGCAGAGAAAAACGCGCTCGCCGCACGGCTTCAAAAAGTGTCGTTACAACTTTTGGTCTTAATTTTTTCCGTCTAGCCTCCTTTCGCAACGCACGATAAGGAACTTCGTTCCAATTATACATTATAACATATTGCCAGGTGAGGAGATAAAAGGTGAATGAATAGTGGCCAAAACAATCCAAGCTAAACGTCGGTCGCCCGACTGCGAGGTGGGTTGACGATATTATAATGAACGCGGGTCAAACTTGGCTCTGGATGACTAAAGCTGTGGATGATTATGATGATTCTGATGGTGATGGTGATGATGATGGTACTGATGGTGATGGTGATGATTATGGTGATGATGATGAAGGTGGGCGCGGTCCTGATAAATACAGAATAGTGAATAATTGTCTCTTTCTTTAGCTTTGAGTGATATTTTTCATACAGGTTTCATACAGTGATTGTGGCAAGCTCGGTGGTAAACTTGTTCATATTTATAAGTTAACCCATCTGTATAATAATGATCTTAAGTTTATTGTTATAGCTGCTTCCAAAAGACTGCACTATTTAGGTACATATATAGAATCTAATCAAATTATATGGTTTGTTTACAAACGTTAGATAATCGAGGGAATACCAAAGCTCGGAGTGCGGGACGTCCGGTTACAATCTGCATAACAATGGTGTTCCATAGTTGCTCGCTCTCCAGATGGATGCTAATGCCCTCTCCATTCATAATTCATGTCTTAATGAAGTGGACCAACGCTTCGGACACATAGCATTGACAGCAATAATAGAGTTCATAATGATTTGGAAAATAACTATGGAAACGATAAAGTTTAGAAGTAATATGTATAGAAAAATATATTAGCTGGACTTTACAAATAATCTCATAAATATCTTGCATTGCAAGTAGGGTATTGAAATTTATTTAAAATGCATGCTTTTCTATCTTCTATACTAATAAAAAGTCCTAAGTCCAGTCCACTGACTGACAGAAAATATACCGCCTCAAACATTCTAAAATCAGCCTTCAAAGATGGAGGTTGTTTATAGATACATAAGAAAGGGTAATTGAAAATTAAACAAAATGGTTCGAATAGTCCATTAACAATTTTATAAAGGAATACGCAACCGCAAGCTGATCTTAGTGTAGGAAATATTGTACTGAAATATAAATTGACATACGTCATCTAAGTCACAAAACAATAGTACTGCTAGATACAGAAGATTCATTTCGTGAAGTCACTTAAACAAATAGTGACTTTTGCTGCAACGCAATAAAGTGTAATTTAGCTCGAACAGCACTTAAGGCCTACCCTAAAAAGCTGCCTCTCTTTCTATCGCCTTCCTCTTCTGTCACCTTACGCGATAATGGACCGACTGGTGGGTTCCGTGTAGAGTGTGATTCAAACTGAATGGCGGTTGTGAAGTCTGTGCAAAACGCTGCGCAGTAACAAAAATTAGATGTGCGCGGGTATAAGTAAGCAGTGAGCGCAGCGTACGGGAGCATGCAGCTCAATTCACAGCCGCCATTAAGCTTGAATTATACTCTAGTTGTAGCTTTTTACTTATAAAAAGGGGAGCACCAGGCCAACTAAATTTGAAAATTTTCTAGTAAAACCTAAAACCTAAAGGCTGAGATAGATAGATAGACAGATAGACAAAGTCTTTATTGTAAAGAAAGTTCACAAAAACGCACATTTGTTTAAAAATGAGCAATTTTAGCGCCAAATGATCACTTCCAGAATTTACAACTGAGCACTCCTCTAACTCTCTCTATCTCAAATGTGTCTCAAAAAGTATGTAGCTTTGATGTATCAAATAATTGCAGTGAGAAGTTAAGTCACTGTCCAATACCGTCTTTTGCTAAGATGTCAAAACCCTTTGTCTGAACCGTGTTCAAAATACAATATACTTTAATCGAATTTGCTAGTGCCACACGCGCTCGCATAAACGTTCTAATTGCCGAACTAACGGACTTTGTTATTACTAGCTATACGGTCGAAAATGTGCTAAATACCAATGCACATGGCGCATACAGTCGTCTAGCTAAACATTGTGTATTGGATGCGACTGTAAAGGTTTACTGCGGATTGTATTAATACCACGTTCTTCAATTTTTTAGACTTGAATACCGCTAATAAAATTTATGGACTCTGCTTGATTTATTATAATGTACATTATAATTAATAAAATCAATGAATTTTCATATTCATTTATTTATATGTAACTGTGCAACTGAGTGCGTTTAGAAATAAATCAGTGAATAATTTATTGTTTAAATATGTAATAAACAATTATATAATATATTGATATTATTTTAAGCATTCAATTTGTGTGAATGAACAAAATTACTTACAGAACTACACAGAACCTCACATAATCACACAGAACTGCACAAAACCGCACAAAACCACGCAGAGTCGCACAGCATCACACTTATAATTTTGAATACTTCATTTTTACTTTTAATCATTGTCTATTGGTACGGTCAGCCTAAAATATGAACTTAAAATTAAATAACTAAATATAATGTAGCTAGTAAGTGTATGAGTAGTATTTTATAAAGATGGAACATGACCAATTTTTATGTCGTCTAAGCTTGTATGACTGTAAATATACACTGAGTATTAACATTGGCTCAGTGAGTATTATAGTGCTAAAATTCAACGATAATCACTATGTGGATGTAAGTATACGTAAGTACATATAGAAACATTACTTTATCACGCATTACGCCTCACCTCGGTGTATTTTGATGTTTGTGACCAGTCAATTGGAAATTATTTCATTGGTTTGAATAGTCTAATATACCTTTACGTACCAATGAACAGTAACGCAGGTAACACATATACAAAAAAACTCTTGCTATTTTCTTCACCCGACCCCAAGGCGTTATACCAATTCCAAACCTTAACAGTAAAAAGTGGTTTATTGTGTTCTTAAATAAAGTTATTCAGTTTACTTCGCTACCGTATTGTGTTGCCCCATTGTCGGGTCTCAGGTGCCCCAGTCCTTACATTCACTTACAATAACGCTATGAATGTCAAAAAGACGATATTTTTATTTACCTTTAAATGTATTGTTACAACCGATAACGTGATCCATTACTGTTTATTGGTCATAAACATTTTTAGAGGTTTTATTTACTTCCTATAAAAAAATATTTCATGTGTTTCGATAGTAAATCAAGTTTATTTTGAACCCAACTATCCATAGTCATCTTATATGACTATGGATAGTTGGGTAACACATATGACTTAGTCATATGTGTTATCTATTGCAATCGATTAAAACTTGTGTTCTATCAACTAAATAGACATTTACTCCATCATTCAGTTTTTTAGAAGCAAATGTAACTTTTGTTTTCCGTTAGCTAATTAACTGTTTTATAAAACGAAACAAAATCTTTTTTTTTTCAGTACTTCACCTTTTATTATGGTAAACATACTTTTGTTTATTTTGTCAAATCAGTGTATTGAAAGGTTTAACTTATTTACCTAAGTCTTCTTCTTTTTAAGTTACTTACATGGTTCAAGTTTTATCTAGTAGGAAGACAATTCACTCAACATACATACATACATAGATGTAAAAGTGGCCAAAAATAACTATATCTACTTATTGGATGAGTACACGATAACAAAAATTGCCATTGTCAAAAGACATCAGAACTTTTAAATTACAATAATAATAATAACATATAAATAAATATAATAAAACATAAACGACTTGTTTATTAAGCAAAAGAAATGCCTACGCATCTTGGCGAACATCCGACAACGCGACAGTTGTAAACCCTACTTCATACAATACAAAATGCTAACACTACCTTGCATATATATTCTTGAAGCAGCAATGTTCATAAAAAAGCACCCGAATTTATTTTCATTCGATACAAATCCACGACGACAAAACCAAATCATAGCACCGCAACCTAAACTAGAAATATTCAATAGAGGCCCCCATTATATGCTCATAAAAATTTACAATAAATTACCGGTTCACATAAGAAGCGAAAACAAAGTAACGTCATTTAAAAATAAACTCAAACTTTTTTTATCTCAAAAATGCTACTATACTGTACAAGAATACTTAGTAGACAAATACGTAGCAAGCTCACGATGATGACACATACTGAGTTACTATATATGAGTATGATATATTTCTACTTACATTTATTCTTCGGGATTTCCATAGTCAACATTTTATTATTGTGTAAACTTAGTTAGTACTTTCTTTTCTTTATTTGCTATGCCCTAGCAGGGTTGTGTAACTAGTGTGTTAAATGTATCTCCTTGTTACATAATGCAATAAATAAATAATAATAATATTAACAGACCTCTGTTCTCCTTATACGGAGAAGGGAGGTCTATTATTTATTCAGTGATAGTAATTTGCTGACTTGTACCTTACCTACGTCTCAATATAAAAAAAGCACAATTGTTCTTCGATGCCAAAACTAACTAATTATGTTACCTACTTAAATATTTAGGGCTGTTTTGGGTTTTTAAACCAACAAATAAAACAAAAATGTTAATTAATTACGAACGAAAATTGAAAACGGCTTTTTTTGTTTTTATCAAACAATCCTTATAGCTTCTAGGTAAAACAAAAGAAGTCTCGGACGAGTCCATAAATAGTTACCATGTTATTTGTACCATAGACTTTACTGTGCGTCAATGGTGATGTCAAGTCGTACGGTACATTTGTATCGACGTTAGGGACTATTTTCGCACAGTTTGTAGGCGTGGTAGGAGTTAATTTAACTGATGGATTGTATTTCGCGCAGCCTCTATTCCTTTGACCGAACATAGATATAATTCCCGATTAAACCGCAAATAACCAAGCATGCATTTTGATGATTGATCAAATATGTCGAGCTATTTATTAAATGCATTATGATCGACTTTTGGAACAACCCTTTTGTTTTAGAGTAATTATTAAACCTACTATAATTTTAATCAAGCAAATTACTTCATACTGAATGGTAATTGGGTATTTTTTGTAATCATAAAAAAAATCATAAGTGTTATTACTTTTTAGATGATTACTTAATGACAAAAATACTTCGATTTCATTATCAATTTTATTCGATTTTGACAGCTTCTGTGGTGTGGTGGTTGAGAAAGTTCTCATCACCCGGAGGCCGCGAGGAGGCCCGAAAGATCCTGCCACCAGGGGCGAGTTGGCTGGACTACAGTCACGACCCCTTCTCTCACGGGGGGGGGGGGGGGTTAGTGGGTTCAAGTTTAGTTCAAGTTGATTTACTAATAAAATGCTGTGACGTCTATTATAAACCAAGAATAAACAGATGCTTAAAATTCTCTCCCGGATTCAATTACAATATTAGTGTAGAATGAGCTATTTTATTGATTTGTACTTTCATATGGCGTGTGTTAAATTCTTATAATACAGTATAAAATACTAAGCCATGATTGATCATGACTTCAGGATCACTCCACAAATTATATTGCCTGAGTCTCAAAAAATAATAATTTAAAACCGATCTAATAAACGTCCTTTACATACTTAACAAATAAAAACAAAGTTCCTAAACGAGTCAGTTACATATCCACTCATACCCAAACCAACGTCACGACATTGTCGTAGCATGCATATATACAACTATAAGAATACTGTATGCACTCATAGTATCACTTGAAAAAATCCATGCACTTAGCGCTGAAAATAAGCGAGGCTTTCGACCGCATTCACTTTTAGCGGTGTAGTTTTTCTCCTTTTACACCCTCCACAACCATTCTCCCATCTAGCATCCCCCATCTCACTCTGACTCCGCGTCTCTTCAGCTATACTCGGTTCGCTTTAGCGTTCGTGACACAAAGCAATATGTGAGTTAACTTCAGTGTAACGGTTCTTGTTTGAGTTGCGATTTAATGCCTCCTTAAACTGAGATGGTTTACGGGTTAGCCCGGTTGAAAAGGATAAAAGTATCCGCCGCTGTTTACTTTTTTGATCTGCCTCGTTTCAATAAAAACTTTCTACCCTTTAAAGTCAATCGCGCACTTTGGACACGCCCTTTATTATTTCGCAATCTGACTTCAACTTTTTAAGTTAAGTTAGGACGGAAATTGAGTTTGATCCCTTCAGAATACTTTTGTCATCGATTTGAAATATCCGATTCCGCAAATATTTTCCATCTTTCCCATTAAAAGTTATGAAAATTTATAATCCAACGCTTTGAATCTAAATTAATATACTTCATTTTAACTTAATAATTAGTTTATATTACATTGGAAACATTTAGCGTGCAAGGTTTAGCCTCAACGTTTGTTTCAATATCCTAATTATCTAAATGCTCGTACAGATAATGAATTACAAAAGCTACTTGACCCGAAACGCCCGATCCCGACCAATTTGAACCTTTCCGGTCATCTGAAAACAATTTTGTACGAGAATTGGGGAGATTAAGAGCTAATCTATATTTACCAATGAAACAAGCATCATCCTCAGCCGCAACTTGTCCAATTTACATGACGAAGGTGGCGATATCGCAAAAGAAAGTTTCAGACAACTTTTATCTGATCCCGACCCAGCGCGGCTGATGAGTTGGCACACAACTTTATTTACTGATATACGACGATATCATTAAATGGAGACGGAAAATTAACTATATGGTATATATATATATGTATTTCTGAACTGGATTTACTTACTATCAAAAAGATTTGCTGTGTAAGCAAAAGATTTTACGAATGCAATCAAGCATCGCTTATATACGTGAAAATTTTTATACGCTTACACTTTCAAAAAATCATAAAAATAGATAATTTGGAATTCATATATATATTGGAACGATAAAAATATGTATACAGTAGGAAATGTGAGAACAATTTTAGATTTAATTGGTATGAGAAAAATAAAGAATCCATCTCCATATAACATGAGCAGTAGCTATCCGACTCGTGGGCTGGTTCCGAGGGACTAGGATTAGGCACTTCCTATAGCCAAGTACGTATTACACGAAGAGATTTAAACTGAATTAACCATTCGATCGTAAAATTGGAATGCCACACAGATAATTACCTGACACTCACAGAAAAGGAAGTCGCTCAGAAAGGAGATTCAAATAAGCGTACTATAGGGAGGACCGAGCGGAGTGAGCGGGCGAGCGGACCGCACCACTTCGATCACGAGAAAAATAACTGATACCATGCTATCAGAGAGCGCGATCGAGCAAAACCAGGTATTGCCAATTGAATTTGGGTCCACCGTGAAGTGTTTGTGATCGAGTTCGAATGTTGTGGTTTTATCGTGTACATCGTGTACTGAACATTTTATATTTCTTTATCGTTTGTTAATCAATTTCAATTTTAATTTCGCTTTATTATTGCATTGCTATTCTTAAATTTAACATAATCTTAAATTGGATAGTATTTTCTATCGTGTAATTTAATACGATATTACTAGATACGCTCTTTCAGTATCAATTCAATAGCGATGCTATTTTTGTTATTCATAATAATATTTCAGCCATGGATCGCAAACATTAAGGGTAAAAATATATGACAATGGAATTTTAATAACGAAAAATTCCAGCGTTGTGATTAATAATATTGTCAGCACAGAAATTTCGGATGGATTATATGTGGGCCCAGCCGCTTCAGACGTTTTATTCGCTTCACGATATGGCCACGGATTGGGACACGGCGGTGCAGATTTGTGAAGCAGAAGGCACTGCACTGCTAAAACCTGATAGCCTGGCTGAACTCGATAACCTGAAGGTGCTCATGAGTAATATGAGATCCCATTATACTGCAGTCTTTATCGGACTGCATGACAAGTACTCCGATGGAGATTTTGTTTCCTTAAAAGGTTTAATTTATGCAAATAATTATATAATATTATATGATCTTAACTAATACATTTATTACTGTTATGTATACTGTATAATGTTTCTATTCTTCTTCTTCTTTGTGTAGATAAGTGGTTAGCCCTCGTGGCAGATTTTTTTTGTAAATTAATGATAAATAATTAATTTACCAAATATAATTAGTTGTAAATAAATCTAATTTATTAGCATGAAAATAAGTCTTGAAGTTGTAAAAATATGCATGATCAATTAAAGCACCTCAATTAAAATTTCTCTTGTTGAATTATAATCAAAGTTTTTTTTTTTTAAATTGAACCCCCCAGATTTTTTCTAAAATTGGTTGGAACGACTGTCAAGCCTTTACAGGGTCAGCGTGGAATTAGAACTGTGAACAACAGATCTTCAGTTGGACCATTTTGCTGCGGAAAAGGAAAAAAGGATTGAGGAAAAGTGGTGCAGCATGACGATGAAGCAGTATGGTAATGCTAGCCGTTCATAAAATGATTGTTTTTCAGGAGAATCAATAGCAGGATCAATACTAGACCTCCTTTGGGCACCAGGTAGCCCTAACAATGCAACTGTAAACAGCACGGAGCACTGCGTTGTCATGTCAAGAGAAGGAATGTTTGACGATCAACCCTGCCAACTGATTTATCCATTCATATGTAAAATAAAAGTAACTGACACTCATTATAATGAACCATGTGATAACTTTGATTTGGGTGAGAGCCAAAAAATCACTATTAATGACTTTAGTTAGGTTGGTTCATGATCGTCTATTCATTAATCATATGTAAAATTTTTCTTTCAGACTTTAAACTATATGATACTGGAAAATGCTATAAATATCATCTAGAGCCTTTGTCTTGGCATGCAGCTTATATGATTTGTAATGTTCAAGAAGGAAGCCTTGCCATCATCAACTCAGAAGAAGAAGCTTCTCTTATAGCCGGTTTCATGGCTAAGTATCTTATTAACAAAGCTCCTGATCCAAATATCTTGCATATTGGATTCAGTGACCTTATGTTTCAATATGAATATAGAACAATCAAAGGTAAAGGTTAAATTATTTAAAATATACTTGCTTTAGTCATATTTCAGTATTTCAAATATACGTCACTATTCGAAATACTAGAAAGTGATTAAAGTTTATGTGATTGCATACTAGAATTGTTAGGGAAAGCATTCTTTCCGGAAAACGTGAATTGGACTTTCGTGTTTACGGACTGAGTATTATAATAGCAGCTTTATGCAAAACATAGTAGGTCTCACACAATGAAAGACAACGATGTGGCAGGTCCAAACATCGTTCTTTTGTCAAATAAAGGAGGTCTAAGAGAATATTGATACACTTTCAATTAAATTCGTCCAAAACTCCTTCATAACATTTTTAAAAACACAAAACATTTTTAAAAATATTAGTTAAATACTAGATACTAATAATATACCTACTGAAATTGCAAATAACGATTTTATTTTTCTACAGGTCAAACATTAGAAGAATCCAACTTCACAAAATGGGCTCCTGTCGACAAAAATGCATCAGAAATGGCCCAAAAGCGTTGTGGTGCATTATCTCGAACTGGCGAACTCCTCATGACATGGTGCGACATGCCTGCTATGTTCATATGCGAAAAGGTTATCGATACTACGGCTACTAAAGCTAAAACAAAACACAATAGCAATGATACAATTAAACAAAATAAATCAGTTGAAGAAGTTGAAAAACAAAACAAGTTTAGTAGTGAAACTGAATAATAGTGTCCACAGTGGCTTGCAATTCTATGAATTAATCAAAATGTAGCAGTCTTAATTATACCAATAAATGTATCTATTTAATAGAATTTTAAAAACAATATTGTGATTTCAATAATCACAATCGTAAAACGCCCCACCGTTAATTAATAATATTTCAATAGTTCGTTTAGTAAGAAAACGTGATAAAAAAAGTAAAGCTTAAAGTAATTCTTTTTTTAATTTAGAAAAGTGCCCAATATGCTAGCGACATTGCCACGTTGAATGGCAACGCTCAATCTTTGGCCGAAGGAGAAGCCTATTTAATATAATATTAAATAAAAAAATTACTATTGTATTGACCCAATGGTCTAAAATCACATATACACACTATATAGCATACGTGAGTCTATCATCACACTTAGCGCTCTCGGGCAGCCAGGTGCATTATAAAGGGCCACGTTAATGTCAGTCATCGTGCTCATACGGGGCACTTGTGTCGCGCTGCGGCTGGCACCTGACATGACGGTAATGCACCAGCCAATACATTTAAAACCAACGATGCGAGTCGCGACTTTGTCGATTACAGAACCAATCGACGTGTGACAATAAGCGTGAAATTTGAGCACTGATTCGGTATAGTTACCAGTATTGTGTGACGGCTTTCATTTGTTATTTTTAAGGTTAACCTAGTTATGTACCCATAACCGGCCTCCTCCGGCCGCTGCCTAGAGTCACGCCACAGTCCCAGACGCATGATCAGCGGAATGTTATCGCATCCGTCGCTGGAACGGTGGCGAGAGCCGATCGGAAGGCAGTCGTTCTTGTATCAAATTCTACAGACGGTCGCTTATTGTAAAACTCTATTAATATTAAATAAATTTCGTAAAATCCGAAATAATAGTTTTAAAAATCACCTCAAAGCGCTCCCGAAAGTTATCTGGCGCAGCCGGTACGATTGCTGGCCGTCGCCATCGCGAATAGTAGCGCTATATTTTTCGTGAAATTCGGAAAAGTGTGAAAAATCGCGTGTGGTGACTAACAGTGAGAGTGTTATAAAATATATATGTATGCCTAAAATCGGTATCGCGCTCTCCCCGGCAATCCATACGAACCAAATAAAATAAGATACTTAGTGGGACCTGGAACGTGATGACTATGGCGGTTGGACAGTGAGTAATAGAAGTAAAATCCTTCTACTTTCCTTCCCTGCCTAATTCCTAACTGGTGTTAATATTAAGTTATTTTTGGTTAGATATATTTTGTAGTTGGCTAAAATCGCACCATTTAACTAGACTAGTAAGACGCATAAATTCTCTTATATTATATTATATTATATAGTGTGTATTAAATAGTATAAAATGGCTCAATCTCAAATGCAAGCTATGGCCGCGCCCTCACCTGTTTCGGTACCGCAAAAGCCTTCAGAACTGCAAGTACCACGGGATGTTTTAAGTTTAGTACCAGAGTATAATGGTGAAACTAAGACTCTAAGCTTGTTTTTAAGAAAATGCAAATATGTAATTGAACGGTACCAGGGCACAAGGGCACGTAATGAGTATTTGATGCAGTGCTTTACTAGTAAGTTAACTGGTAAAGCAGCGGCACTGATTAGCGAAAGAGGGGATTTTGAAACATTCGATGAGCTTCAATCACTGTTGATTCAGCATTTCGGAGACCCTAGGAGTGAAGAATGTGTTGCTATAGAGCTGGAGACCCTTAAGATTAAGCCTAGTGAATCTTACCTCGAGTTTTGTGGCCGGATCCAGGATATTCGCGCGATCCTTTTGTCCAAGGTCAATCAAAGCTCCTCACCCACATTACGGGAAGCGAAGCGAGTAATTTACAATAATACATCACTAAATGTATTTTTATACAATTTATCAGAACATATGGTTAGAACAGTTAGAATTAAAAATCCGAGCTCGTTAGAGGAAGCGTTACAACATGTCTTGGAGGAAGTTAATTTTCAAGAGCAATATAACATGCGTTCTAAAATGCTGCAAAGCAAACCAGTGCAAATTAACTTTAGGCCATCACCTCTGCCTCAAGGTCAATTTAAATTTGGTATACCAAATCAGGCAAACAATTTCGTGCGTCCTAATGTACCCAGCTTTGCATATCGTGCACCGATTCCAACACAATTTGGATATAGACCACAGTTCAATACCGCACCAGCTCAACCACAATTTGGACAGCGACCACAATTTGGCTTCAGACCACAACCGCAGGTAGGTCAGACTGGCTTTAGACCGCAAGCAGGACAGTTCGGGTACAAGCCGCAAGCAGGTCAGTTTCGTTTCAAGCCACAACCAGGTCAGTTCGGGTATAGGCACCCACAGCCACAAGGTTATCGTCCACCTCATCAATACTCAAACGACGTGTCTATGCGAACAGCCCCAGCAAGACCCCAGCAGTTACCTGTAAATGAAACATATGCGTTAGAAGGTCAGTACTGTGATTATTATTATCCCTACGAAACTTACGAGACCTACGATAATATGACTCCCGACGCTTATGATGGTATGTATGGTTATCACGAACCTTCAGTTGACCACCCCGCTGAAAATGATAGGAGCGAAAATAGTGAGCACGGTGTTACGACCTCAGCAACTAATGAGCAAGAGACAGTCAATGCTCTTGAAAATTTTCACGTAGGTGTATTTCCAATGACTACGAAATGATAGAAATAAATTATGACGCCTCATTAAAATTACCATATATATACGTACCGGATATAGACGGAAAGTTCATGCTGGACTCTGGAAGCACGCGATCGTTTTTAGGTTCTGCAAAAGCCAACAAACATTTTGCGGCATTAAAATCCCATGAACCATTCATGGTAACAAGTACTCATGCCTCCAGTATCCATCATGAGGTGGTTAACATTCCACTTTTCTCCATTTTCCAAGAAAACGGTGAACATAAATTTTATGTCTATGACGTTGACAATCGTTACGATGGAGTGATAGGATGTGACCTGATATCACGGCTTCAAGCCAAAATAAATTTAAAAGATAAGATTTTAGAAACCCCACGAGCTAAAATACCGATCATTTATAATGATGACCGCATTATCACCATTCAGCCTCGGTCAGAACATAGAGTAAAATTGCCAGTAAATTTAGAAAATGGCGACGCTATTTTAAACTTCAAACAGTTCTACGATGGCGTACGTATGCCAACGGCGATAGTTAAGTGTAAAAATTATTCCGCTACTACGGTAATACAAAACATCACCGAAAATTTGATCACACTAACGATAACGGCACCTTTTACAGTAACTGAATTTAGCGATGACACAGCGTGCGATATAAACTATTCTGAGCTTACCGACGTAGAAGTGGATGACCTCTTGACCGACAATTTGACTAAGTTGAGATTAGACCATCTTAATGACGAAGAGACTAAAGCAATTCAACAATTGTGCCATGACTATAAGGACATATTTTATTGTGAGAGCTTACCTCTCACCTTTACGAACCAGGTGAAACATCGTATTAGAACGGTTAATGAGGACCCAATTTACATTAAACCCTACAGGCAGGCATCGGCTCAAGCCGAAGAAATCAAACAACAAGTCGAAAAGTTGCTCAAAGATAATGTGATTAAAGAATCGCATTCTCCTTGGAGTGCACCGGTCCACATAGTGCCCAAAAAGATGGATGCTTCGGGTCAGGTCAAGTATAGAATGGTCGTGGATTATCGTAGACTTAACGAAATCACAATTGATGATAGGTACCCCATCCCAAACATATGTGACTTGTTCGATAAACTGGGTAAAAGTAATTACTACACCACTCTCGATTTGGCATCAGGCTACCACCAAATCGAAATCGAGGAATCTGATAGAGAGAAGACCGGCTTCTCAACCCAAAATGGACATTACGAATTTCTCCGGATGCCATTTGGCTTAAAGACGGCTCCGGCAACCTTTCAAAGAACCATGAACAACGTTCTGAGGGGCCTGCAGGGCATTCATTGCCTCGTTTATTTAGATGACATCCTGGTCTATTCGAATGGTTTACAGGACCACCTTCAAAAACTACGAGCCGTATTTGACAGACTTCGACAAACAAACTTTAAAATACAACTTGACAAATCGGAATTCTTGCGCAAAGAAGTACAGTACCTAGGACATACTTTGACTAAAGATGGACTTCGACCAAATAAAGACAAAATAGAAGCAGTTCTGAAATATCCCGTACCACAGACACAAACTGAAATAAAGCGGTTCTTAGGATTTGTCGGTTATTACCGCAGATTTGTTAAATACTTTTCTAAAATCACCCAACCTTTGACAGCTTGTCTAAAAAAGGGCAAGAAAGTAGTGACAGATACCAAGTTCATAGAATCATTCGAAAAATGTAAGGAGCTATTGGTTAATGCTCCCATATTACAATACCCTGACATGACTAAACCGTTTATCTTAACGACTGACGCCTCCGAGGTAGCAATCGGTGCAGTACTATCGCAAGGGCCAGTAGGTTCGGATAAACCAGTTGCATATGCAAGCCGAACCCTAACAGAAACCGAAAGGAGATATAGTGCGATCGAACGCGAGCTATTAGCAATAGTCTGGGCGACGAAACACTTTAGGCCCTACTTATATGGCAATAAATTTACCGTGTACACCGATCACCAACCCCTTGCATGGTTAAATAAGTTCAAAGAGGTCAGTAGCAAATTAACACGTTGGCGATTACGTTTATTAGAATACGATTTTGATATTATACACAAAAACGGAAAACAAAATGCAAACGCGGATGCACTATCTCGCATACAACTAAACGCACTGGGAAACGACGACAACGCCTCCATGATTGTTAACATTGACGATAAAGAGCAACGACTCCAGGAACATTTGCAACAAGTGACGGAACAAAGCTCGACTTTAGCAAAACGACGTGATACCAATGACTCAGGGACTATAACGATATCTGACTCCGACAGGACGGCTACCGCTAGCCCTATGACTATACCAGACTCAGACATAGAAGAAACACAGGAGTATCCCATACGATCAGAATCTAGCACTACACAAACGATTCATTCAGCTAGGGATATGGAATCATTGGGCATTCCCATACTACATGAAGCAGTAGACACCAAACCTAACCAGATTTTAGTGTTCAGCTGGTTCCGTAATAATATGCAAGTCCGCGACTTATCTAGGAATAATCAGAAAGTAATCGAGGTCTTTCTACCCCTTCATAATGAGGAACTAATAAAAGAGTTTTTAAAGAAATACATTAGGCCGAAAGTCAAGTACTTTGTCTACTTTGAAGATCAAGAACATCGGAAAGATTTTAGCAGGGTTATTATAGCACTATTTAAGAGAGGGACAGTAAATTTCTATGAATGTACGGAAAGGGTTATTTATATAGAGGATGAAAAAGAACAAAAAGCGATAGTAGATAAAATACATGACGGAAAAACGTGTCACCGTGGAATCACGGAGACCATTAAAAGAATTAGGCGTACTTACCACTGGCCTAATATGCAGGAAACGGTAGCGGCTATGCTTAACTCCTGTGAAAAATGCAAAACTTCTAAGTATGATCGTAACCCTATAAAACCGGTACTACAGCTTACACAGTCGCATGACTCTCCATTTCAAGAAATATTCATTGATATATTTTCAATAGAGTCTAAACACTATCTTACTCTCATAGATGCATTTAGTAAAATTGGACAGGCTATTGAAGTACCATCGAGATCGACCCCCGAAATAGTTAGGGCATTGTTAAAATACTTTTCATTTTATGGTATACCGCGAAAAATAAGCTGTGACCCGGGGACTGAATTTAATAATGAACTACTCAAAGAATTGACAAACCTTCACAAAATACAATTACACATAGGTACGCCCAATAACCCTAATTCCATGGGCATGATAGAGAGATTCCACTCTACAATAATCGAAATATACCGCTTAGCTAAGTATGATAAGAAGTGTACAGACGCTGCGTCTGTAATGACATACGCTGTTATGGCCTACAATAACACTATACACAGTGCAACAGACTTAACGCCATTCGAGGTTGTATTCGGACACACAGATCTAAACTCCGCATTCGACATTGACTTTGACAAAGCGTACAGACAACAGCTGATAAAAGACCACAGAAAAAGAACACACGAACTGTACAAACACCTTTCTGACAAGATGGTTAACTTCAAAAATAAGGTAGTAACTAAACGTGGTGGTGAAACAGGACTAGATTTTAACTTAGGGCAAACAATATTCGCAAAGGCTGTAAACAAAAGGCAGTCCAAGGACAAACCTAAATTCCAAAAAGCCATAGTAACTGGTCAGGTCGAACGCAATGTTTTGCCAGTTAAAATAAATGAGAGGCAGACCAAAGTCCCAATTAAAAATATTAAACGTCCTCCGCAGGTGGTGCAAACTCCTGGTATGGACGTCGATGATCAGGACCATCATTTGTCAAGTTGCCCCCAGCCAGAACCTTCAAGTGATAAAACTTGAACAAAATCCTGGCATGTTACCGGTAAAGCAGGGCCGCGCTTTCCTGCAACACGATAAATGGTCGATTGTTAAAACTAACAGCCTCAAAGGCATTATAACCGATTTGAACTATAACACAGATAAATATTCGGAGTTTAATAAAATTATTAGCCAGAATAAGTCATACGTCAATGAGATCCTGGAACTAAAGACTCAGGTAGATTACCTCCGTGACGAAACTACGAACAAGATTCAGCAATTAATTCCCTCCAAGAGATATAAACGCGGTCTCATCAACCCCTTCGGATCTGTCATTAAAATTATAACCGGTAACCTTGACCACGATGACGCAATACGTTATGACAAACTTATTACAGGATTCAAGACTCGAGAACAGGGCATATCAAATAAAATTACTCTTGTATCCGAAATGTTGGACCACTTCCTGAACTCTACTCAAGTCATTGATGACAATATTAATGTAATGAATGAGCGTTTGCGACGCATTGAAACTATTGTAGCAGATTTGTCTAGAGAGAACATGTATATCTTTATATCATATTTGACTAATGTATTGAATATGTTTATTGTTAATTTCAGAACTCTATATATAAAACTTAATGAATTGGAAACTGCTATTGCACTCAGTAAAGTATCCGTATTACATAAATCTGTGATCGATTCAAAGGAACTCTTAACCTTGCTGTCCGAAATCTCAAGATATGATAATTTGATGTATTCTGTCACTGAGCAAAGTCTAGTTAATATAGAAGAAACACTTTCAGTGAAAACTTACCTTAAGAATGATGAAATAAGATTCATAATTGATGTTCCATTAGTTGCTAACAGTACGTATAATTATTTTAAATTGTACCCCTTACCCATATCACGTGACTCTCAAACCTACGTCATTGTCCCCGAATTCCCATTCCTATTAGTAGAAGGTACGAAATATCGTCCAACCGCTCGCCAATGCCGAGAAATAACGGCCGAAGAATACTTATGTTCCCAAGACGACCTCGTCCCATATGCTCCAGAGACCTGTATCGAGCAGCTGATGGAGTACCGGCGCAATTTATCCAGATGTTTCCCACGTAGAGTTCTTTCAGAGGACCTGAAATTGCAGAGAATAGCATCAACCCGTTGAATATTATACTCTAAATGTAATAAAATATTAACACAAACCTGTGGTCATGACGTAGTCCGTGAAGCCCTACAGGGAACACACATATTAACTACCCCGGAAGCATGCGATGTTTCTATCGATGGCGTTGTAATATACGGACGACGCTACCACCCACTGGATACCGGATATAAACCTGTTCCGCTTCTTACTCTACCTGAAGTACATGAACAAAAGCAGAACCACCTGGTGGAGAATACCGAACCTGTCGACCTCAAGGGAGTTGACCTAGAAGACGTGCAGCACCTAAACTACCTGTTGAAGAAAAGTGTAAAAAGTGTTGAAAGTGATAATGGGCAATATAATAGTGATCAAATCAACAGTGTCAGTGTCGCGACTATAGTACTTTATGTTATCGTCTTTATATGTGTTAGTTATTTAGTCTACCCTAGGCTTAAAAATATAGTTATAAGAAGATGTGGAAGAGGACAGGTCCATGACGATCAGCAAGATAACCAGCCTCAGCCACCCTTATTGTTAATTTCACGATAAATGTTAACGAAGTTATTGGAAAACTCTGTATTCCCAATAACTTCGAGCTAAGGGGGGAGGAGTTATGTACCCATAACCGGCCTCCTCCGGCCGCTGCCTAGAGTCACGCCACAGTCCCAGACGCATGATCAGCGGAATGTTATCGCATCCGTCGCTGGAACGGTGGCGAGAGCCGATCGGAAGGCAGTCGTTCTTGTATCAAATTCTACAGACGGTCGCTTATTGTAAAACTCTATTAATATTAAATAAATTTCGTAAAATCCGAAATAATAGTTTTAAAAATCACCTCAAAGCGCTCCCGAAAGTTATCTACCTTTATTGTTGTGTACTAAGGTCTTACCTTTACGAGTATAAAGATGATTTGTCTATTAACTTCTTTGATGAATTTGGTTAATTAAGTAATATATAAGTAAATAAAACTTACTCTGGTTTAAATATAAATACCTATTTATCCTTATAAATTAACAAGGTTTCATGGCAGTTTTAAGTTGTTTACTTTTATATACTTCGTTCATGATTTTGTGACACTAAATGAAACATGTGGTTTTTCACGCCAGTATTTTTCAACAAATAAATTTTCATCGCGTTTGCTCGTAAAGTGAATCTTATAAAATTGTTTTTAGGTTCATAATTCAAGATATTATACGCGCATGCCTTTTACTTTACATTACCGCACTCGTGGTTTATTATAATATCCCGATTCAATTAAGTTTGTATCTTACTGCAACTTTTCCCTATAATGCTGTCGTCTTTTTTTTAAGAAATCAATCAAATCAATCAATGTAATGACTCATACAATCGATGCATCTTTTCCAACGTGGTGGCAGTTTTGTGATGTCTTTCTTGAAGAAATCAGGACGGGAGGAAAAAATTATTCAAAGACATTTTCTATTGCCTCTTACTGCCTCCACTCTTTGGTGTGTATCTGAGAGAACAGTGCTGGCGGCGGCGCATTATAAAAGAAACATGTGCCATTTTTCACGATTGTTAATATAAATCTATTTTTTTTTTCATCGCAAGTGTGAAGAAAAATGTCGTGTAAACGCGTGTGCATTGATAATTACACCTTCGGCTCCCTTATCGCAATAGCTGCGATAAAAAAATTATGGTTATTTCTTCTACATCATAAAAGCTTGAGTGCTGTACCTATATAATTTACTGAGACTTCTGGTATCGTTAGCTTAAAACATGAAACTCACGTATAATTAGTATTTAGTTTACAACCAATCGTAAACTAAATTTTCCTTTCTCAACTTCATATGTACCTCGCAATCAAGGTAGTCAGACGCGAGGCGGATGATAGGACGATCCATCCTCGCTCGCGGCTACTTTTGGGTATTGTTTCAAACAAATTATTACAAGCCTAAATTGAAGGCAACCGTGCTGTCGACGGCTTATATCTTGAACCATGTCGGGTCGAGTATATACATCAAACCACTATAAATAATTAAAATCGTTTATAATATTTAAAACAGATAAGATATAGTTATTAATCCAGCTGAGTTGAGTATCTGGAAGCCCGTATTATAGAACGATGCCCCGTCATCGATCAATGCTCAAGTCATTCATCATCACAAATGATAAGTAGTAAAAAAAATATGTTGTCCGGAAAACAGATTCACGAGTGTAGTTCTGCAATATGAACTTCAGACAGCGACCAATTTTGTAAATGGCTAAAATCGTTTCATTCGGTCGGATATATCAGTTACTCATAACTTCGCATTCTGTTTACAATGCATTTACAATGACTAAATACCATTAAATTATCCCAAATCCTTTTATAATGTGACAAGATCAACCATTATTATGAATTAACGTTAAAATCCTTAACACAGTAGAGCAATTACGCCAATTAAAGCCGGTACAGGCTCAACAATAACATCAGAAATCAACGAATACAATAAACAGTTTACAATATGCGAAAGCTTAACGCTTTTGAGTTAAATTTTATTTGATTGCAAGCCCGTCGGCTGCCGGGCTGATTGATGTATGGCCCCGGCCGACGGTCAAAGATTACGTAATTGATGCATGGCTGTGCAGATATTCATATTAGCGAATAAAACTATACTTTATACCTTAAAAGTTTACATAGTAAAATGCAACATAAAGAAGTATAAGATCAGTATCAGTAAAATTTGACTATGTAGTATGTAAGGTTACAAAATTAGATTGATAATTATTAACACAACTACAAAAATAATTCACCAGGTTGTAGAAATTCAAAATTTAATACGCGTAGTGTAAGTGTGACGCCCTTTTTCTGTCATAACTGCCTAGTGATTTATTTCTTAGCTATTTCTATTATTGAGTCAATGTTTAATTAATAATTCTTATAATTGAGTAATTTTTTTAACTCAATGATATTGCTTCAAGATTTTTTTTATTATATAATCCAATTGTATTATAGACCCAGTGGCCGACTAATAAAATACCTTAGACAACAACGAAAAAAAAATTTATAGTAAAGATATGATTATGATAGTTTTACAGTGCCTCAAATCAGAAATTTAGTAATAAAATAAAGTACTTATATTATTTAGTTTTTTGGATTCGCTATCTACCATTATTCTCGCTTAATCTTGATATCACATCAAATCATCAATCGGAAGACGTCTACTGGTAAACACAGGCCTCCCCCATAGAACGCCACTTTGGACGCTTGAAAGAGGGTATTTGCCATAATCACCTTTATGGCACGCTGCGCTTGGCTGGCATCTTGGTGATCGCAGAAGATTTTCATGCAGGTACTGGGGAGAAAACTGCTGCCCATTCCCTGAGTATTCCTTTAATCGATTGTTATATACGGCACCCACGGGAATAAATGGGGAATTTTGACATACTTTAGTGTGATATTGATTCTATATGGGTAGAAAATTAAACCTAAAAACTAAGCAAGTGAAAATAAAATTCAGTCATTATTATTATATCATTTTAAAGTATAAAGTTTCGCGTGACACTGCACTGCGCACGTCATCCTGAGACATCAACACAATCTAGTAATAAGATTACTAAACTGTGAGATCAGATCATAAAGTCTCATTTGCCCAGTAATTCCACTAGCTACAGTTCCCTTCAAACCGGAACACAGCAGTGCTTGCGCACTACTGCTTGGCGGCAGAATAACTGGCAAAGCGGTGGTACCTACCTAGACGTACTTTGCAGTAAAGTGCTACCACCTAGTGTATTGTAAACGACCACCCCCGATCATAGTTGTAGGTTACTTACTGACTGAATAATTAATTTAGAAAGTTACATCTTCACAGCTCACATTAAACGCCGAAAACTACGAATCATTTATACGACCACGTCTGACATGCGACGTCGTGATAAAGCAATAGCGCCCCTTTCATACGACATTAGGTACATTAGTAACGCAACATTTCGTAACAATCTGCACGTTGGTTCATTCGCGTGTGAATCCTTAGATACAGACGCTCATTTCCTCTAGCGTTTCGGGTTAAACTTGAAGACGAAAATGTTCTATTAATATTGGAGATTAATTTTAATGTGAGTATTTAGAATTGGTTTTGGTGCCACATAAACCATCATAACATAGTTACGTACATACATTTTCTTAAGAACATAATATTATTTTCTTTCGTTGATTTGAGTGTTTCTCAGTAGATTACTAACGAATCTCTATAACGTTCTGTTGAATTTTTATTGTCAGAGTATCTAACATTAAATAATATTTGCTGTTTGAATTTGAAATAGAAATAACAAACACGGAACAGGAAAAGCATTCAAAAGCAAATGTGTACGAGTTGTGCGCTTTAATAGACGAATGTTTCCTCCCCCGTGTACATTACGCTTATTTACGAGAAAGCAATATAATAAGCATTTTTCAGGCGGAGCGATGTCTCAGGTGCCGACTCGCATCTGAATATGGTTCGAGTGTGATCAGAATCGAGATGCAGTTTTATTGTCACACAGCGATGGAATGAAGTCAGAGCAAAGGTGAAGTATAGTATGCAATCTTCAGAGAAGTACAGTTTTCTTTTTATGCTAGTGAATGATGTGACGAGCTAGTCATTCACCTGTGTTAAGCGACACGGCTGCCCATAACAGAACAGTGTCACTCGGAACACCAACATATAGTTTCACGTGACACTGCACTGCGCACATCATCCTGAGACATTCTGGTAATAAGACTGCAATCAGATCCTAAAGACTCAATTGCCCAGTAATTTCACTAGCTACAACGCCTTTCAAACTGGAACACAGTAGTGCTTGCACACTATTGCTTGGCGGCAGAATAACTAGTAAAGGAAATAACCTAGACGAACTTTGCAGAAAAGTCCTACCACCAAGTAAAATTTCTTAATCTGTATTATTTACTAGGTGGTTGGAGTAACTCTCTTTAAGAGAATATACCTCTTAAAGCCATTCCGATACTAGATAATTTCCTACTATATGCTGTAGTTTAGTACACACTCACTAAATATGTATTCCAATTTGAAAGAAAATGTAAGTACCTGTACCCAGTATCATATTGATATAATAGTATCATATTGTTTGCCTTTATAGTTTTGTTATATAATTACGCAAACATCTAAAGAACGGGCCAAGTCTGCATTCTGTTCTTCTCGCACTGTTGAAAAGCTGTGAAATTTTACTGTCCTAAAAATTTCAAGAAAACTTGAAATCGTTGCATTGGTGCGCCCCTCAAGAGCAAGCTCGATGTTATAAGGTATCGAACATAAATAGTCGTAAATATTTATGTTTGAAAACTATCGTGAGTATGACACATTTTGTAAGATAAAGTATAACTGGCACCTATATGAAGGACGTCGAATATGTCCGAAACCTGGTCGGAGTAATTTCGACTTTTTAATTGACTTGAGTTTAGCCGTTATTTATCTTACAAAAGTCGTAAATAGTATTATTGTTATTATCATAATAAAGTTTTTTTTTCTTCAAACTTATCTTGCATTTGACCATGCTCTCGCCTGATGGGAGATGCAATTAAAAAATAAAAGAGAAGATGGAAGAGAAAATAATTCTCTCGTTCTTTTAGAAAGTAATTTACTGAAATATGATGCAATGCACACAATTTGCGATGCAGGGCCTAGTTTCTTACTTAGCAATATGGGGACGAACGTCATATTTCCCTTTTAATATTATTATGCTTTTTATCCAGAATTTTACGTACGCATAAGTATTATATAAATAAATTATTTTATTACCATATATTGCTCTACAAGGGCTTTACAAAGAAAGTCTTTGGAGTTTTCATGTTTTTATGACACTATATTAAATTAATTTTTTTTTTGCCTCAATTGAATGATAAACGTAGGTAAAGAACTTCCTTGAGGAAGGCTGCCAAATGCAGTTGAAACTATAGTCGGATAGTCCGGCCAATTTTAAACGTGAGTAAATCCCGTACAAATAATACAAAATGTGTGAAAACCACGTTAGTTTCCATAATAAAAACGTAGGTAATTTTTTTTTGTTTACTTACCTTTAGTTTCAGTTATCTGAACAAAAAAAAGTTATGTCAGAATCATGCATTTGAAAATAGCCGTCGAAATTCGACTAAGCTATATAAACGTAGGAATAGGTATATAGGCAGGTAGTATAGGTAGGTAGGTAGGTTATATTATCAACACAGTGTATTGTACAATGAAGCTATTTAAATTATAAAGGTTACATTTTCGATGATAATTGACCGAACAAGTGGGAAATGCGAGCGAAACTTCTCCATTTCAATTTGTTTAAAAAATGATTTTGTATGTCTGTCCGGCGGATGTCCGGTTGTTCTCCTTCCTTTACAGGTCACATTTCTCAATCGATTCTCGTGAAATTTTGTAAGTAATTTCGATAATTACATAAAATAATTGTCAATTCATTATTTTAGAAATTTTTCAAAATGGGTGACCTACAAAACTTAAAAGATAGTTTTCAAGTTTTAATATATGGTAAGACAGACTCGAGAGCCACTCGTTACTAGCTTAAATTGAGTAGGGCTAAATATATTTTTTATTTTCATTGTGATAACTCACACATTTTAATATCACAATCTAACGCTGTAATCGTGTGACCTACCTAAAGTAAACTTCTATAAAATAGACACTGCAGTGATGATAGTACAGTCGATATTTGAAACAAGCTACAGTAATTTTAGAATTCAGAGCAGCCATTGCTGGCTGCTATTTAAAACTCAATATACAGACTACAAACATTATGTCAATAACATTTTTTAGCTCATATAGTGATATACATTTTTATTTTAAGTGTAGCTCTACTGAGTCTTAAAATTATTTGGTATTATAATAATGTTGTCTTTAATAGTCAACTCGAGTATCGATGTCGTTATTTAAATTACCAAAGACATCTACATAATTCAATAATGTTATTCTAAGTAAAAGCTATCAATCGCCTTTGACACGCCGAACTTTTCCTAAGCTAAAATTCCTTCTGAAAGTAATTCAATCAAGTTCAATCCACAAACCGTCCGATGGGCGACTGGTATTGACAAGGTTTTGTAGTTTTTAATCTCCTACTTTATTATGCATTCCACACACGCCTATTCCTTGTCCGGGCCGGGTGCGTTCCACGGCCGGGAGAACCACGGGCACCTAACTCGACCGAACCCGAGAGCCGAACGTAAGCCGAAAGCAAAGCGGAACTTTCCGCGGAATACTAAAGTTTTTGGATTTTTATTGCTTTTAAACAACGTGAGACGCAATATTATTAAAATTTTAGTTGAACCCGGTAGTATTTACAGCTGGTTTATGTACGCAAAGTTTACGAAGCAAGTCGCGTTTATTCTTCGAGATTTTCTGGACTTTATTGTTTTATATTAAGTAGTTGGAAAGTTAATTGCTCTTACATAGAACTCATTTCAAATCCACTCCGATTTATAGTAATGCTACATCTTTTTTAATTCAAATGATTTGTATAATTAAGGTATATAAAATATACCAAAATATTCAAATTCAGGAAAAATTAGCTACTTCACAAAAAATCCGGTGTCGATCCATCGTCGCGCGATCATCCGTCTCGCAATCCGTCTGTTCGAGACGTGCGTTCGTACTTTCGCTAAAAATGCAAATTTCTCTTCGGAATGCCACCACGCCCTCAGATCGGAGCTGACTTAGGGACCTACAAGAGTGGGGGGCTCAATTTTTCACGAAACCAAAATGAGCAAGACACACCCCTTAGAGCCGTGAAGTGCGTTGGAGTCGGTCCTTTGTCAGTATTTCATTACACGCCGTGATTTTGGGAATGAGCTCGGTTTTATGAGAAGTACTCATGTGGCGAATGAGGCCATGCGTCTGTGTTTGCGTAAAACTGTGCACAATAGTATCATGGGACGTTTCTGGTAGGCCGTATTTTAAAGAACTTGGAGTATTGACAGTGCCATCTATACTTATTTACCAAGTAAGTGCTTTCATTCGCACAAACCAGCATAAGTGTAGCCTATTAGGGGCGAACCATGGCTACCAAACTGGCAATAAATCGCGGACATCCTGTTCACAGATTCACTAAGTCGGAAAAGTCTCTGTATATAAAGGGCGAATCAATATAAAACCATTTACTACAAGATATTAAAAATGCAGCTCCCAACATTTTTCATATATAAAATTGAAGTTTTCGGTCGATAAAATATACTACTCAATGAATGAGTATTTAAATGGTATGTATAAAATTAACAAATTTAATAGAACTCATCGAGTATATTAAGTTAAGATAGATAATAAGGCCTACTAAGAGAAGCTACCTACTTGTATTGCATGTATGACTTGTAAACATTTTTTTTACCAATATAAATCTGTATTGTATCGGTACATTCTCCGTTTATTTGCAACTAGTTGCGCCCCGCGTTTTCCAGATAAAAAGTATCCTATGTGTATTCAGCGTATAAGTTGTACGCAGTTTTAGTTTTTGCATGACAGATTAACAAACTTCCATACACCCATACATTCAAACTTTCGTGTTTACAATATTATTAAGGATACAAATAATTGCCTTGCACAATATTAAACGTAAATATGATAGTCATGTCCATTTGCGCAGAGATTATTTTATATATTCGAAAATGTCCAAGTGACTAAATCGCATGGACACTTTTTAATGTATAACGTATTCTATTATTTTCCGGTTAATAAAACGCATTGTCCATTACTCAAATTTTCATAACACTAATCTACAGCAGCTAATTTTCTAAACTATTAACACATTAGTATTGCAGAACGGACGCTATCGTAAATCAGAAGTGCAAACAGTGTATTAATTACAAATGCAAACAGCGAGTGTGGTCTGCCGCAGCCGTCTCTATCCTGCTAATGATTTGCAGTGTAGCCGTGGGCTTACGCTGTAATTCAGTAATTAAGGTTCATAAACACATTATCCTATTCTGCACACGCACACTAGCATAATAATAGCCAAATTACAACAGGCCTTACACGGAATGCTAAAACGAAATTTTAGGAGTCAACTAACAAATACACGTTAGGGAGGATGAAATAAGGACCATACCATTTACTGTAAATGTGTTTTTGTTTTCCTGTATCTAGGATGATAGAAACAACTCATTATGACAATAATTCATTTTTTTTAAAGGGAGCTAACAAGCGTACGTCCCACCTGATGAAAAGTGGTCACCGTAGCCTATGGACATCTGTAACACCGGAGGAGGCGTCACTAATGCATTACTTACCCTGTAGGACTCTTTTAACCCTTCTTTTGAAGTACTCCATGTTGTAACTTTGTGGAAAGACCGCTGGCGGGAGCTTATTCCACATTTTGCAGGTGTACGGCATGAACGAACGCATGAATCGAGTCGTATGAGATTTCCACGACTCAATAATATGTGGATGATAATAGGAAAGTATTTGTCTCACTTTCACGTGCATCTTTTCATGTCAGTGAAAAATTGACAGATCATTTTAAAGCCTGTATATATCTGGCCTGGCCTAGATTAGATCAAACGCGTTTAAGAACAAGATAAGAATTCATCAAGACAACGTACTGTCCTGAAAAAAATGTATTGCTGCTCTACCCTGCTCTAAGTCTGCTCAGATTAATCTGTCGAACATTAGAATACACCCCTTTAGATTGGATCCGTGTTCTTAACCCGTGATATATTTTAAATGGGATTACATTTAACATGGGGTTAAGGAAATAAGTTTATTATTTTCGTAAGCATTATGTATACGTCCGTACGTAGTGCTCAAATAGGAGAGAGGAGAGGGAATAGGAGAAGAAGAAGGAAATTACAACGTTCACCGCATTCACTACTTGGATGGGTAACCACTACAAAAATGCTATTGAATTACACATGAGCGTTACCGTGCTTCGGGGGGCACGTTAACTCAACGGTACCGACTGTTATCCTAAATTCTGACACCAGGGCATGGCCTACATGTGAAAAAGCAGAAGAAAAAGCGTAAGTATATCCCAGTTCGTTTGATGAATCAAGAACTCAGAATGTCGAGATCGTAGGATGAAGAGATGGCGGAATGAGGAGATTCCAAAATGACGCGATTTCTTGACCATGAGACTTCAAAATGGCAAGATCACAAAATGATCAGTTCTCAGACGAGATCCCAATATTCGTTAGTTGTACACTATAACAAGGTATTACATAAATTTCAGTAACCACTTTTTTTTCAAATATTAATAAAAAAAATCGTTGGTCATTTTAATTTGAACTTACTTACATAACAGAAAAACATATTTATTTGTGACCAAAATTCAGCTCATTGGTCTATGTCGTTTGTTCGTGACATGATCATGCATCGTGTCGATGTCCGCATTTGGATGTCTGACCGAGCTTTGTATAACATTGTATCAATGAAATTACTCAAACTTGTCAAAATTTATAACTCTCTGTAGACATTATAAACTTCATACGTTAAATAACAGTACTTTTGTACACATTTTCATCATCACTCAATTTAAAAATTAATAACAGGCGAGTAAGATAATTCCATGCACGCATTGCATATATGCGGAGATACCTACTTCAAACTAGGTATACATATCAGCAAGACTTATCCGATACCTATTTCAATTACTTTTATTTTAATATTTATTTAAGTTTGTTATTGAGTATAGCAGTTTTAGAAACTAGCACTACACTAACTAGCATAGCTTTTTAGTAATATTAGTAATCACTATACATTTTGTATATTTACTTATAATTTCATTACGTAACAATAAAATTAGTTTGAGTTGCAAGTATGTTTTAACTTACAAAAAGTACCTACATACAAGTATTCTATCAGTTATCTGGTTGTATCTACCAGCTTATATTGGTTTGGGACTAGCTGGGGCTGTGTAAAATGTCCACGCATTTTTCTTATTCTACTTGAATTTTTCTAGAATATTACATTGGTAATATTTTTCCTCCATCCTTAATCTAAGGGAGAAAACGTTTAAGCACATAAACGATAATCCAACGATAACACTTTGTATTAATAACAATAGGAATTTTATTCAAACACGATCTCAAAAATGTATCTCTCAAGAACAAAATTACTCCCATCCATTCTCAAGATGAAAAGGATCATAAAAATAATAATCTCCATAAAAGTATGGATGTAGTTCAGCGTTGCCGGCGATGGAAACAAAACGTTCGACTAAAAGCTCCCGTTTTAATTTCATCACCATAACTCAGCCGTGTAATGATACGGTTTTTCACGGAGACTCGGATAAAAAAGAAGGCGGATTCGTATTCGAAACAATAATGTAGGCACGAGTACGATTGTAGTTGCTTTCACAATGGAGACATGCGGGCGGGGGCCGCCGCAGACGCAAAGTGAAATCGGTCCTTTCAAAACATTTTGCTCTGCGGGCTTGAAAAATAAAGCCATGGCGCACTATTCAACTACCCACTATGTGGCCGTGGAAAGTGTCTACGATAAAGGGCCTTAGAAAAAAAAACTGTAAGGTGAAACTAGGCCGGTTCGGAGAGCCGTGCAACTATTTATTTCGCATATGGACACTAAGGACTTAGATCCGTATTACAGAACGATGCTCAATCATCGATCGGTGCTCAAGCAGAGATTTCATTCATAAAGTGATCAATTAGTGAATGAAATCTCTGCTTAAGCATCGATGGATGACTGAGCGTCGTTCTGTAATACGGACCTTAATCTGCAAAGTTCGTCTAGATAGGCAGTGATCCGCTTTCCAAGTTATTCTGCTGTCAAGCAAGTAGTGTGCAAGCAATACTGTGGTTCAAAGTAAAGAGCATTGTAGCCAGTGAAATTACCGTGCAAATGAGACTTTATGATCCGATCTCACAGTCAAGAATTCTTATTACTAGACTGTGTGATGTCTCAGGAATGCGTGCGCAGTGCTGTTTCACGCGAAACTTTAATTTGCAGTAACGAGACGTGATACTGCAATCTATTATGGTCGGCCAAAAAATACTTGCTTATTTAAACTTTTTTTAAATTACCTTATTCAGTTTTTTCGCATGCAAATTGTGTAGCACTGAACTTACACAAAACATTTGAGTTAAGTAGGATAAAAAAATACAGTATCAAATAAATTATTCTCTACCTGCTTGAAATGAGAAAAGCAGAGCTACTCGCCGTGCTAACTCTAGCAAAATAGTCCCGCTAAAAGTTCTCTGAACCTATTCAGCAACTTGCACTCAAATGCAAACGCAAGAATAGAACCAAAAACCTCGAGGCAGAGGCAGATCGCAATTCCCTCTAGTCGCGAATATTCGATAGAACGGTCTCTCACCTCAGCTATCTTAAAAGGGGGAGGAGGCTTCCTATTTGTGTAAAAGTTAGAAAGAATCGCGTAAAATTTACATAATACACGCGAATGTACAATTTTGAATTAAATGTTTCATTATTTTTTCTTTTTAGTTTAACAACAGCTACTGATAAACTACCACATTGTAATAAGCAAAAAAATCCATAAAAAAAAAAAAGATAAATTTAAGTATAATTTTAACCATACATAGAAATAAGAATATTTACGATTAGACGAACTTTGCAGAAAAGTCCTACCTGGTAATAATATTTATATTCAGTACCAAACCCTATTTTTTTTACACCAAAAAGCTGTCCACTCGCCTTTAACGGTTCGCTTCAAATGAAATTGCATTTAGCCAATAGCAAGTATTCATCGTCCGTCATATTATTTGTCAGCCGCGTCACAGCCACGACGCGGGTGCGAGCGACGCGTATTCGCATATCCAATTACGCATTCGCAATATTTTCTATGCGATGACGCTCGAAACGCAATCAATCTACACAATGTACCGGGACGGGCGCGGGACGTGACGCCGACGTGTAAAGCGATGCAAAAACGTTTTGTTGATTGGTGGCTGGCACTGGAATTGGCCGAATTGGTCACGGCTGACGACTGTTGACGAATGCTTAGAAAAGCAACTGGGATGCTACAAGTGTATAAAAAACCATATCTCATACACCATTGGTTCTTTAATGTTATCATCTGGGATATTTGTTAATTGTATAACGTTATAGTAATAATAAATATTTGTGGACATTTACACAGCATCATCTAACCCCACACTTAGCAAAGCCTGTAACTATGGGAACCTGATAACATGGATACTTTTATTTTTTTGTAAATACATACATAGAATGCAACACCTATGTTCATCACACAAATGTTTATCCATCGACCCCAGAACCTATAGTTCAGAAGGCAGGGCTACTACCAACTGAGCTATCAGGCCAGTCATTAAATAATAATAATACGTAAGTATTTTGTGGTTCCTTCCAAGTTAGATATATTTTTCCAATAGTTAAGAAACATCAGACATAATTTACAGACATATCGTACAACAAAAACTGAAACCTCTTCAAACTTGATAGCGATTTATTGATTATATATTTAATTAATCTATTCTTATAATTATTATTATTCTAAATCTTTGGCTACGTTTTTATACATATTTTTTGGTTTGGATGTGTTCATCAGGTAAAAGTATATTATCTTCCCTATGCCAAATACCAATAATATTATATAGTTTTTTGTCTGAAATCTAATTCAGAACTTTTTATACACCACGAAATAAAGTCTATCCGAAAAATGTGAATCATAAAATTGTTTTCACTTTTACAAACTATATGTCAAGTTCCGAATAAAACAGGGGTGTTCATTCACTCGCAAGAATTATTTTATTATTATGCTGAGTGTAAAATATTAGACATTCTATTTATTTATCTGAATAACCAACTCTTTTTGCTGCCAAGCGCAGCGCAAACATATTACTTTATTGGATGGCATCCAAAATAGGTAACGCGACCAGCGCCTTTCTTAGGCGATGTGTGATTATTTATGTTCGTTCTCTGCCAGAATATGGTAATTATAGTGCGGGTCAGCTAGTATTATATAAAACTTTACCTATCGGAGAGATCAGTTCCATTCGCATTACAGAAGCTAAGTTTTACTGACCAAATTAAAATATTATAGGAGCTGAGTTTTACTGGTCCCGAATATAAAAATAAAATCACTCCATCTCTTCCCGTGGGTGCCAGAAGAGCCGGCTAAGGGAATAATCCAGAGAATGTTCTTCTTCTTTTTCTGCATTATAATCATCAAAATTCCTGCTAAGTGTGATGATTAGGTCTATGTTCAGCAGTGGAGAAGAAGAAGAAGAAGACGAAGAAGGTGATCGCACCATAAAATCATGGTTTTCATGAACTAAAAATTAGCTCTACTGTTCTTCTATTTCATCTTTCTATACTATGTTTTTTTTGTTTTGGCTCCACACTTTTGTGTATTTAGCCAGTGTCAGGTAATTGATAATTTATCAAGTTATCGATATTTCACGCAAATATGTGTCAAGTCACAGTCGAAGTCATCAAGTCAAGTCATAGTCAAGTCATAGTCTAGTCAAAGTCATACTCCTAGTAAAGTGGTGGCAACTTTACTTGAAGCTTCTATGGAGTTTTGGAAACAACACGAAAAGAAACGTTTCACCATCATTATACCATTTTCCCACACTCACGCCTGTAATCCAGCACTTAACGAATAAAATGCCACCAATTTTATTCACTAACACTGAAAATAACACAAGTTTTGGAAAATAATACAATGCGGTGACGCAATCTTTTTCGCTTTCCCGCCAAAACTCCATACTATTTTATCATCATCTCTGTAGTAATTTTCAAAAACAGAACAAAAACTCATAAGAGCATCACAAAAAACATTTGAATCTCATATGAGTCCAAATTCACGTACTAATCACTCTATGTTCCCGTTCATATTGTTACTGTCTGTTGTCGCATGTTACTAATGAAATCGTAAATCAACAGTGTGCGAATCGACGGATTTCATGTAATTTTCAGTTATGTTCATTCCAACATAACTCTCGACTCGACGGACCTTGTTATTTATAAGAATTAAAAATTTGTTAAACTGTTCAAACAGTGAGCTAATTATATCTTCAAGCTTTTCATGCATATACCTACCAACGAAAGCTTTTTTCTGAATCACACTATCACACTAATATTATAAAGGTGAAAGTTTGTATGTGTGTATGTGTGTTTGTGAGTATGTGTGTATGTTTGTTACTCCTTCTCGCTCAAACGGCTGAATGGATTTAAATTAAATTTGGTACCGAGATAGCTTTTACACTAGATTAACATACAGGCTACATTTTATCCCGAAAAAGTGAAATTTTCCCGTAGGATGAGTAAATAATTAAAATACTTTTTATCCGCGGGTGAAACCGCGGGGCGCAACTTGTTTATAATATAAATAATGGATGCTTATAGGTGTATATGGTAACATAACATAATGTATGTTTTTTTATGTTAAGTAATGAAGTGACGAGCCAAACGTTCGCCTGATGTTAAGCGACACGGCTGCCCATATCAATCACTCGGAACTCTACATTGTAGAGTTTCGCGTGAGACTGCACTGCGCACGTTATCCTGAGACATCAGCACATTCTAGTAGTAAGATTACTAGACAGTGAGATCCGGTCATAAAACCTCATTTGCCCAGTAATTTATTTAGCTATAGTGCCCGTTGAGGATGAGCAGGTCCAATGAGAGTTGAGCACGCGTAAAATCACAATAAGATCACCATTAAAAGAAATACATATTTATTAAAACCCAAAACTAGAACGTTCTATCCATACTAGTAGTTGTTGTCATATATCTTTATGACAGATAAAACATAAACTCTCTCTAAAATGCAATTTAAAAATAGAAAACAATAAAATAAAACTAAACATATAAAAAGGTTGGTCGGTCGGCAACAGTGTCCTTCAAACCAGAACACAGTAATGCTTGCGCATTACTGCTTGGCCTACCTAATCTACCTAGACGAACTTTTTAGAAAAGTTCTACCACCTAGTATTTACGAACAAAAAAGTATATCTATGTATTCCATCACCTATCTGGTTCCCATAAGCTTTTAGTTTGGGGCTAGCACTATGTGACGATAAGTATTTATAATTACATTATTATAATTTAAAAAAAATGCTGTAAAATGCAAGTTTTAAATGTAACCAAAAGTAAATAAATACTATATCACGGCTTAACCGATAGTCATGTGGTGTTAGATGTAAAAAGATAACTTTTACACCAAGTTGAAAACCTTCGTGTTGTTTACTGATCCTGATACTAGGGTTAGTACTTGCTGTTGGCAACACAACATAAATAGTAAATTGGTAGTTTATCCGGGCAACATTGTACACTGCGAACTACTACTCGCACGAAGAATATTACACTCAACGCTCAACCAACTAAGGCTGTTCCCCATTTTTCTCAATATGAAAAGATGAAAACATATCTATATAACGCATTGCTTAAAAAATAAATATGAAAGTATTTTCCCCGATAATGTTGAAACCTTATTACTTACTCAATAAAATGCGTAGAGCATAAACCACTACACTTTAAAATAATTAACAGCATACCATCATCACAATCAAGTGGAAACAGCAAAACGACCGCAGATCCAATTTTGTTTGCAGGCTAAAATCAACTGCTCTTGTACCCGATTAACGTAGTGGATTTATTTATATCAGACAGGCACTCCACGAGAGTCTGTCGGCGTCCGGTACTACATCAAAAACGATGCACTCAAACTAATTGCATCTGCTATTGATACTGGCCTATGCCATCCTACAGCCTGATACGGCTTATAGGTACAGAACCTCTGATTCATACTTATACCTACGTACGTTGATGAGATACTGTACCGTATTGTAGGAGCGTTCATTTGCAATATAAAAACTTGTAGGACTTATGTGAAGACCTTTTTCGGAGCTGCTTATTTGGCAAAGGTTCAACTCAGAATGCCTCAAGGTGTAAACAAGTGTTCACGTCAAGTGTCGTTACGAGGTACTATGAATCAAATCAACTGTCTTTTACATTTTTAGTTAATAATCAAAATTTATCTTTTTAATGTATATTACTCCTATTATTTTAAAGTTATTTTAAAAGTGAAGAAAAGTGATTTGAATGTTTATTTTGCTGGCAATCTTTATCAAATTTTATCGCGCAAACATATATAGTTTTAATAGGTGTATGTTACCGAGATATTTAATAGTTAAGCTGTTAACGTGAATTAAATCTATCATGGACTGGATTCTTAAAGTGTAAACCATTTTAAGGTATATCTACAAAGATATTATGGTTCCTAAAAAATGTATCATCCTGCAGAATTTGAACCCTTGCCTCCCTACTCACCTTTAGAAACTGTAGAATTAATAAATGGATTGTTTATGCCTGATTTATCCAGATTTTATAATACTTATTATATATATCTTATATCTCTGACTATACTATTTGCTTATTCAGCTTGCAAATATAGTTACAGTTAAGCTAGGCCCCTCACGTTATCAATTAACAAAATAACTTCACTTTTTTATTCTGAGGGAGTGACAGACTAACAGACTGACAACGCACTGTCCAAATCAAAGTTATCAAGATCAGACGTGTAGTTTTTGAGTTATCCTTAATAATGCGTATTTCGATTTCAACTATATTGATGATGTTCTTATTGGGATCGAAGTAAGTTAAAAACAGGAAGTATTTTTAATTCAGCTCCCACAAGGGAGAGTCAGATTGGGTGTTGAAGATACGTAGGTTTCTAGTCGAGTATAAAAGCTACTTTCGTGGAAAATGCTTAAGTCAAATATTTTCTTCATCTAAAAAATAGTAGTACCTTTAACTTATGCACCGTCTTTAGCATTTTAGTACCAGCTTTAAAAGAAAACTTTACCTTGCTGAACTCTTTTAAAGTAAGGCCCGCTTAAAAATATTACAGATTCTTATTTCCGGTAGTTTGATCCAACATTTTTTATTTCGCTTGAATTTACTCTGAATGCAAAGATGAACCAGCTCTTTGAATTATTATTGAATACGTCCTGTATTTTTAAGGATTTTAACAACTTTTAGCAAAGAACTTTAAGTACAATTTTGTCAACGTTAAAGTAACGTTTAACTGTTGCAGTTTTTAAATTCTAAATGCAGAATTGAAAAAACAAGTCCTCGGTGTAAAAATCGTCCCAGTATAATTATATGATGCCACGTGTGTCGTTTCCATACCTATAGAAACATAAAAGGTCTTCTAAAAGCGGTTCAATTTGTACCTGCCCCTGAAATTACTTAGGTTAATGCTTATTCAACAACCTATAAAAACAAAGAGGCGCCAGCGACACAAGAAGGGTCAGAAAACGCTATTGTATATTAATGTGAGCGAACCATTCTCGCGCTAGTTTTGGCAAAGATGCAATTTCATTTAAATATTGTGCAAGTTCAGTGGTATGGCTTTGAAATAGTTCGTTTTGCAGTTTTGAGAGGGTAGTTTTAGATACTTCCTGACGCTACTTTAGAAAATTTCATTATTTTTATTTCGAAAAAAGAAACCGGAATTTATGCTTATCTCAAAAATATTGACATCAATGCCAACTTTTTACCAATCAATAATAACAATGTATATTGACGAAACTCGACTTTTGGACCCGTGGGTCAATCTAGTGCAGGTCCAAAAGCCTAAAGACTTTGGCTTCACAACATAACTCAGTTATAGGGAATTTTCGCGGTAAACCAAAAAGATCGCTTCACCGCATTGTATTATTTTACAAAACTTGTGTTATTTTCAGTGTTAGTGCATAAAATTGGTGGTGTTTTATTTGTTAGGAGCTGCATTACAGGCATGAGTGTGGGAAAGTGGCATGATGATGGTAAAACGTTTCTTTTGTGTTGTTTCCAAAACTCCATAGAAGCTTCTATATAGAAAATAGGTCGCTTTGCTAGGAGTATGACTTAGACTAGACTATGACTTGTCTTGATGACTTGGACAGTGACTTGACACATAACTGCGTGAAATATCCTTAACTTGATAAATTATCAATTACTTGACACTGGCTGAATACACAAAAGTGTGGAGCCAAAACATATAAAAAAATAATTCCGTTACAGATTATTTTATTTTCATTATTTAGGTACAAAGTTTTATGGTAGAACTATACATAATGGTATGTTTTAGTAGATACAAATGTTAATTGATATTGAACGCTGGCATGTAATAAGGCGGTCGTACGTCGAGGCGACGATTAAAAGGAAATTTTAGGGTGTTCCTGGCGAAGACAGCGGATGTCTCTCATTCCGTGTGTAAGTGCGCGCTCGTCACCGTGTCGCTCGATTTATGCGCGCAGTATTACACGCCATTCGACACTCTACCGTTGAGATCAAGGATGCAAGAATGGGGGTAATAAAAGGAGACGTTAAAGTAAACTGTTCAGTATTCTTTTCAACCAAAAGTTAGAACTTGGCAGAGGTTCATGAAAAAATTATTAAAAGTTCCTCGTGAAGGCACAAGTGTTTCATTCAAATGCTTTTGTCGCAGTACTGGCTGCTTGTCTCTTCAATGAAGTTTTTCCTAGAACTAGACTTTTCAATATAATTTTTGGATGAGTTAAGTCATAAATCAAAATTAATTACAATTTGTTCCTTTGAACAAGTATGCTCTTAGTCTCTGTTCCAAGGCTTGGTTACAAGTTCTATCTGTCATCTATGAATACTATCTAGTTCTTATCGATAATAGAAGACCCCGTCTCCGACGTCCACATGGAACTATGACAAAGCATTTTCTCCAATGGTAACAACATGTTAGTAGTTCTTTTAATATAAAATATTAATGATAAATGTAAACAATGATAATAAACAGAAAAAAATTGCATTCCGTCATTGAACATTTAAAATGCTTATCAGTGCTTCCCTATTCACGACTATAATCTGGGAGTTTTCAAGCCAAGAGAGCTATCTTCAGCATGTCTTCACGTAGACTACATCATCGCTAATATCGAGCAAGACTGGTCAAACGCTTTGCGTATTACAAGAATAAAGTGCATTGACATATTTGATCATCTTAACTATTTTATCTATAGATACTGCATTTTAAAATGTCATGTCCACAAACAGCAGTTCTGATTCCAACATCCACGGACCCTCTAGGATGATTGTGCCGCTTGTCTAATTGTTTCTTGCAACGCGACTATATTAAGCAGTGAGACTTCGCCAACTTTATGACTTCTTGAACGGGTCGTTAAGTTGTCGAATCAATTCGGCTTCACCCTAAATCTATCTCGCTCTGTGAAACCTGTGAAAACATTATTTCCACATAATTTTAATGCATACAAATTGGGGTAAGAAAACATAATACAAAAGCACCACGATCTACAAAATAAATAAATCATTTAATATTCGAGAACTCCGAAGAATTTTAATTAATATACGCAAATTAATATAACTTTTTATTTAAAGAAATAGCTGTGCAACGTTTGGTTGCATAAATTATTTTCTTTTGATAAACTTTGCAATCATATTCCTATGAAATGTTTATTACTGATACGTGTGAATAGTTCGCTGCACAAAGTTACCGACACAAAGGTACGTAATGGCGAGTAAATACCATACTAGAGCATACGATCCTTACTCTAATTGCAGTGTCGTTAGAATGTTTGTTGGCTGCGCTAAACTTTTATTTTCCCAGTTGCTAAAATTTTACCCGCTTGTTATATCCACATAGAGCCAATTCACAAACATATCTTGGCACATAAATGCAATCCAATGACGTAATTAAAAATATTTGTAACTGTATTTTTACATTATTTTAAATAAAGCTTTAAGCAAAATTTGAGTTAGATTCGTTGAGTAGATAGGCGAAGGATTCTCGCTTTGAGAGGCACATTCCAAGTATGAAAACATTTCCTTTTTAGCTTTTATTCGGGGTCATGAGGGAGTAGGAATTAATAAAAACAGGCCGGGGGAGTTCATAAAGAAAAATGTCACTGCAGTGCAAAGTAATGCTTTCTCGTTTTAACGGAACGGATGAAATGCGTATTTGTGAAGCTTAGTTGAAAATTTCGGTAGCCATGTTAAAAATGTTCCTTTTGATGAATGTTATACAATTTTGCTAAACAATAGAATTAAATAAAATTAAAAACAATGCATTAGCAAAACTTAATCTAAGAAGCCGCTACCAGTAGGCAACGTGCCCAAAATGCTGGCGGGGTTTACCATTTTGATATCTTTCACATAACATAAAAAACACAACAATATAATCACAAATGACATCGTTGTGATCGGGTTTACACAGTATTTTCATTATTTAGATCTTGACCCGAAATTCCATTAAAAGTTAAAGGTTAATCTTTTTTTCTACACTTGAGTCCATCAAGGTTTTGAATTTTTAGTGGCTTTGTATATATTGTTTCTTTAAACAACGTGAATAACTAATAACTACTAGTCACAGAGTAGTTAATGTTAACAAATGTGTAAACTATAGTACTTACAGTGGCGTGAAAAAATAAGTTAAATCGTGTGGCCATGGCAAGGATGATTTCATTCTAAGCCCATAGTATTTAAAGCTTAAAATATAAAATTAACATAGCATTTTGCAGTAACGCACCCACCCGGCTCAGTGACGGTATTTTGTTAATATATGAATACATTATAACAACTTTGAGGAAACAGTTTTCTAAATTAAAACCTCTCGCGGGCGAATTAAAAGCGGGGAAGTTTTCGGCTTACTTTAGGCATAATGATATTAAATTGTTGATTTATATACAAGTCGGGCGTGAATTATGGCGTTTTTGTATTCTATTTGAAATTCACAAATATTGTTTTCTATTTGTAATTTTTATAATATAGTAAAATCTTTGTCAATACCTAAATATTTACATTCAGGTATTCCCCAAACGGCACCTATATTTTGAATGGCACCGAAATTATTCCCACAGTATAAAAAATAATTTCAACACGATAATAATTTGGTTATTATTATTATACCGTTATTACCTATCTACTTAAGCTAATCATTGTTCATCATTGCATATAGTTAAGAGGAACGTGCAATTTCAGTGACAAAGAAAATTAACTACAATAATAAATAAAAATTCAACGTGCACCGTTTTGCGATTGTACTCGCTTATCCATTGGTTGAATACAAAAACGTCATAAAATAATAAACTTTTCATACCATATCTTCTGTTAAAGCTATATCTGTGAAACATAACTAAAGAATATGTAAAAAATATTTTCAAATTTTCGTTCACTACGGTTAGTTTATAAGACCGTCGGTGGCGGGGTGGTGGCGTGCCGTATCTATCATCTGTGTGGCTTCAACACAAACACCGCGTTAGTACCGCTCATTTTATTAGGGGCCGTAGCCGTAACAACTGTTGCGTAACCTGTGGCCATAGAATGTATTTTGACAAACACAGTATGTGACATCTACAAAGTCTAACCACTGATTAGAAAAAAACAATCGACTATATTCTAACAGAAAGTTCGAGTTGGCTTTAACATAAGTGTTGAGTATAATTCAGTAAATTATTATTTAGCCTTATACAAACAGACTAAAACTGATACCCTATAATAGTATGATAATGGGATAAGAAGAGTTACCTTTATCTTACTATATATGTGGGGTCAGTGCAGCAGCCTTTTATGATGATTATACTAAAAAGTTTAGGTTTTTTTAACAACCGCCTGCTTGCCTAACGTCATAAACTCAACACCAGTTGATCATTTCTTTGGTTGTTTACCCATAAATTTTGCGGTTACTCGTCTTACGTCATCCACGAGCGGAGATATTGCACTCCTGTTTTATAAACCGGATCTGCAGTGCTGCACTAAGCTGTAGTGTTCAAAATAAATGAATATCTTTAGATCTTATTCTCTGTCTTAAACTGTGATGTAGTTCTAAGTAACTTTATGATAATCTGCGGCTGTGGTCGTGTCCACGAAACGCGAATCTTTGTACACCTACTGAAGTGAGTAATGGATGGAATAGAGCTAGATTTTTCCAAGATAAAGAGATGGTTCTAAATTAGGATTTCAGAGAAATTTTGCTAGAATTATTTCGACAAAAATAATGCATATTTTATGCATATTTCGATGTATTTTTTTAGTGACAATATGGATTTCGTGTCCGAAATAAAGAATTATTATTATTATTATAATGCGTAGCTGAAAAGTTTAAAACAAAACTCATCTTAGAAATTGAAATACGTGGCAACTCTTTTATTTTAATGTTAGGTACATTATAACTCTCACGTTCTTTAGCAATGTCTTCTAGACGTGTAAATAATTTCAGAATCTAATATCATTAACCATATGATTATCTACTCCACCAACCAATTATTTATTTTGTTATGTTGAAATTGGACATTAGAAACACATGGTGTTTTACCAATCAGTGAGATATAGTAACCTGTTTTTTTTTATTAAAAAATACAGCTTATGCTCGGTGAAATATCTTTTAAAGCGCGTATAGTATGCGCATAGTTAGGTTTCTTAAAATGTTTACTATATTCACAAAAAACTTGCCGTATGCCAGCAGTTAGTGATTTTCAAAGTTCTTAAGTGTATGTAATGGACATGAAAAAACTCCGACAAAAATTATTATGTTTTGAAACTTCTTACTTCACATTCAGTTGTTGATGTTTACTTGTGTGTGTATAATAATGTAATGGCAATATAAAACTGTCGTACAAGTTCCAAAGCTTGTAGCGAACGCATCCGGTTTACTCGAGACACCTAATTTTTTGACGTATCGTCCCCTTGTGCGTACACCTTTTTTCTTTGTTTCCCATCCCTTGTTAAGAGTAGGGTTGTTACTTTGTTCAAAACCTGAACTTAAGTGTTGTTTTCTAAAGTTCTGCGACTTAAAGTTTGCTTACTTCATTCTTAGTTCGTAAGTAGCTTTTAATAAAGTACAAACTTTACATTAGCCAATATCGGAAGTAAAATGTAGTTTGTATTATAATTTACAATCCTAGTTTAGAGTAAGTATCGACCACTTAGACTCACAAACCGAATTCTGTAATAAATACATTATTTATTGCAATTTTTTTTACTTACGCTCATATACTCTCACGTATAGTAGTTAGAAATAGAACATTAATATAAATTTAACTGTATAATTTTCTCATATTTATGGTTAATTGAAATCGCCGTATGCTGTGTGGTCTGGGCGTGGGTGGGTGTCATGTGGTGCCAGCGGCATGAGAATAGGACCACTCTATTTATTTCATGGGGTGGGTGCCGTAAAAGCCGGCTAAGGGAAAATCCAAAAAATGGACAGCAGTATTCTTCTCAACACATTAAAATCTGCGATCATCAAGCCGCCCGCCAAGCATGAAGATTATGGCAAACCCCTTTTGATAAGCGTCTAAAGTTTCGCTTTATGAAGGAGGCCTGTATTCATCAGGTTACGTCTTCCACTTGTTGATGTGATACAATAACAATATCTAGAAAATTAATACTGTTATTAAACGTTGTGATACCATCAGTATGCAGCATGCATCTCCTAATTTTTCCAGCTCAATTCGTAAATCGAAGCTCCTGTACCGGCACCGGACAAGGTATCGGTTAATCAGCAATTACCCAGTGGGTAAGCGTACAGGGCGGTACAACCCTGGCGAGCGATTGCGATCAAGAGCGCACTGAAATGAGAACGGGCGGCCGGGGACTGCCGCAGATAAAAACTTTCACTTTTTCCGACAACCCTCGGCGGCGACATTCGCGCTGACAATAACGCCGGCTGCGGCCGCCTTTATTACGTTATTGTTTGCGTAATTGTGATAAACAAGTTTAGTCATAAATGGGCGTCTTTTGATCAAACCAATGACGCGAGTAGTTGATCCAAACTTGAAACATAGCATAAGCTGTCGTCACTGCTATCCCCTTCGCAATGGTTATCACCATTACGTAATTTTTTTTAAATTGATCATAAAAAATATATTTAATAAAGCTACTTTTTCGACGAATATTTACCGAGTATAAAATTTTGCCGATATGTTACAATGTAGAATAAACAACATAGGTACCCGTGAAAATGTATTTGGATGTCACACGAGAAATCGCCCAATTTACCCTTAACGCGATTATTCCCCTACAACACTCTTAACGTGACAAATACAGCTTTAGTGCCCACTAGCTCACGGTCACAGCAATTTTATTTACGGTCCGGAGCAATATCTGAAGAAGGCAGGCGAGTATACTAATATCAAATGCACAGTGTACGGCAGTGGCAGAGCTATGCTTCTTGTGTAGCTTTCACCGAAAATAAGTTTTGCTATTTCTGTAATCCATAACTGCATTGGGAGTTTAAAATGTCTTACAGTTGCAGATATTTGTGTTTTTTCCTAAAATGTTTACAGAAAAATAACAATTCCAGCAACTATCTTTATTACCACAAATACATACACAAGGCTTAGAAAGACGTCAAACGTGTTAAACACACATATTACAAAACAGCAGTAAGCATTAGTTTAAGGCTTTTTTAAATCTTTTATGGCTAAGCCGAATGTTTATTTGGAGCAGTGTTTTATCCAGAACACCGAAGTGAAGCCCGCGGATGATTTTTTTTTTCATGAACCATTCCTTTTTTAGGTACTAAGAATACAGTTGCAGCTCCGTGCAGTTTTTACTAGAAAAAAATTCAAGCTTAATTGTAATAAAACTAACTAATTTAAATTAAATAGCCTACGACATCTGTGTATCTTAGGTAATGGATATAGTCTCTCTGATTTCGTCAAGGGACCAATCATAAGTAACGTTTTCGAATACGACTTTTTGAAAAAAAAAAGACATAAGCGTAATGAAATTTTACAAAAAATAATCGTTTCTGCGAACGTGACTTCATTTACTTAAAACTTTGCTATCTTATATTCTGGCTTGATAACTTCAGTGTGCAAGGCATGTGGGCTGTGCCGATAGCCACCCGATAGAATAATATGACGGGAGCGCGACCGGCCCGCCGGCACGTAGGCAATAAGCCACCGGCAGCGAGCCAGCGAGCCCGGAAAAATAAGATTGCACTTGGACGGCTCCATGAGTAAGTAACCAACGGAAAACTAATCGAGCGTATTTCTCGTAGAAGCCCTGTGTCTAGTCAAAGGTCAATGCACTGTTGGCTAAGGCACAGTTATTGGTCAACTGAACATTTACATTTACGTCAAATTTGAAAGTGGTTATTGGTGAAGCTATAAAGGGTATTTTTTCTACATAGAGGATATGGTATTAGTCATCTAGTGGCTTATTAGTATTTGTATGGCTTAGACTGCGCGAACCTATATACGGAAGCAGCCGATGTTACCTACTTACTGCTCTTGCAACTTGTACCACGGGCGCGGGGGTGATGGTCTGTGTACTTAGTGTTTTATGTGTGTTAATATAATATGACAACAATACACCCTAAGCCATTTTTAAAAATATAAACATCTTCTTAAAGAGATTTCTTAGAAAACGTATTTTTGAAGTATAACTTCTTTACGCACGCTTGACTTGAGGAATAAGCTGTTGAATGCGTGACGAGGCGAACGGAAGTAGAAAGTTGTTTATTAATGTAGATCTCCTATGTCAACATTATAAAGTTAAAAATTACTTAATATTTGTTTTATGTTGTTTAAAGCAAAGTTGACTTGACTTCTTGGTTTTGGCCTCTGTGACTAACAGACGTCGCAATTTTGCCAGTGTCACGTACTATACTAGAATAACAAGTGATGGAGAATGATCTGTGTGTACGTAGTAAGTACGGTGTATAATATGGGAGAATCAAACTCCGGCCTTCAGATTCAAGGGATTTTTATCTACAACAAATAGAACATCACATAAGCACAACACAATCTACATAAACAAAAATATATACACTCAGTACATAACCAATATAAAGATTTAAAGTTATTTATCGATATCGCTTAAAAAAAATTATTTATTATTTGCAATAAATTTACATAAAAAATAAACAAAAGGGGTAAGGGAAAGTGATAGGAGGGATTTTAGAGAGGTGGGACGGGGGATCTTAGGGGGAAGAATATCATATAGTGACATCTGCAGTTTCTGACAATCAAAAAAGAGATGGTCCATGTTTCCCTCGTCTAAACCACATTCACACAACAAGTGATCCCTAACCTAAAGCAAAGTTAAAAATTACTTAATATTTATTTTTGACAGCCTTTGTGGTGTGGTGGTTGAGCAGGTCGGCTCATAGCGCGATGTCTGCAGGTTTGATTCCCGGGGCAGTACAAGTATTTGTGCACAGAAAAAGTGCCAATTCTTATTCTGAGTTTGGATGTTGTGAGACCATAGTACTCGTAGTTCCTGGGTCCCCCTAGACACAGGGAATCCTGTATAGGGTCCAGGATCTATGTATGTGATTGTTGGGAATTATATTCAATATTTTTATGTTGGTATGTCCAGTAAAATAACAATTTACAATTGTCAAGATGGCGACATTAACATTAAGCAAAGTTAAGCCGACGAAGCCAGCCGACAGATGGAGCAAAAAGTTTTCCTTCAGTCATGTGGTCTAAAGAACACCCTTTCTTTTTGATATAAGCATCCTTTTAAAAAGATTTCAATTAGACAACGTGGTTTAAACACTTTTCAAAAATTGACATTATGTATCAAAATTTGAAATAAAATAAATAAACAGAAATAAAAAATTATACCTAATTTGTAATATTTTACGACCTAAATTAGATACATACAGTCTATATTGCAACACCACAAAACTATGAGAACAAAACTTCACAAAACTTTACAGTTTTCTATCTATCTTCTAGCTATATTATAGCTCGAAGTGATAACCTTGAAAGGTAAGGAATAACGCAAAAGCGTAAATATAAATTACAAAAATAATACTAGATTTGTAATTGCCATATACATGTAAAATACGGATTCATGAAATGCAGTGTTTAAATGGGTAACAACGTCAAACATAATTGTTCTAAGTAATTACTTTGCCTATTCCCGTCTTCCCCAATATTACACTGTATTAAATGTACAATGGGTAGTAAGAAGCATCTACTCTTACGATACGACCAAGCAACGTAGTTTGAACATACCGATGTATTCCGTAGAGCGCTCGTAGCGTTATCGTAGCATATTCACTGCATCTACGTAGCACCGTAGCGAATACAAAAATTTGAGGCATTAAGATACCTAAGGCGCAAGGCCCATCGTCCACCAACGCGGAGAGGAGAAGAGACGAGAGGAGATGTGTTTTGAATACCCAATCAGATTTCGTTATATCCACATCTCATCTCCGCTTAACTTCGGTGTAAAGGATCGAGCGGGAGATGAGAAATCTCTCATTTTTCTATAGAATTTCGCCCGGCGCGCGAACTAGAAACTTGGCAGAGCGGAGATGTAAGATGTGTGTAGTCGGAGGGCCAGGCGGTGCCCGCGATCTCACTCCCCGTTCCCCGCTGCCTTCTCCCCGCACATCGCACATCCGAAAGCTGATCCACTACGCAGAGCTCACATCTCCCCTTCGCTTTGGCGGAAATCACCAACCAGCTTCGCAGCACGTCTTCTCTCATCTCCTCTCCTCTCCACTTTGGGGGACGTTGGGCCTTAAGTTTAGTAGAAATTTAACCGAAATAAACAGAGTAAAACTACATTTAAGAAGTGTTAGTAAATGTTCTGGTTAACGTGTAACATATTCAAAAAGAAAACGTCCCGCAGAGGCACGCCTTGTTTCATTTTACGATCTTATCGAAATAATCCGATCTCGCTTGTTATTTACTGCCGCTTTCCCTCAATTCCGGCGCCCGCATTAAACTGTGGTGGCCTTTGCAAATAATAATAGACCTTAATCCCACAGTACTTCGTCTTCGATTTCCGTGTGTAAACTATACGATGTAACTCCTTACATTCTTGATATCGTCTTGGCAGCCGAGTCCCGAGTGCCCAAGAAAAAGCCTATACATTCTACAACTTACAGTGGCGGAAATATAATTCATTTTGCTGGAAAGTTTCTTACTACGTGTGATCTTACGGAGGAGGAAACCGTTCGGAGACGTACCTCAGAGATTGAGAGGAAAAATCTAGGTATTTTATTTCACATGAGGTTGCGGTAGTGGCGTCAGCCGGTATCACAATAAACACTTTGCGGTCGCAGCGAGCGTATAAGTTATTCAAAGACCAAAGGTTTGTGACAAGTCTTGGAATAGTTCCTGCCAATATCGCGTACGGAAACTCTATTTAGATAATGTTTTAGGGATAAAAATAAACACCGCATTTCACAGTTACAATAAGCTCCTCTAACACAGGCATTATCTTGTCATTGCTGATGCATAATTGATATCATATAGCAGGTAATGGATATTTTTAGTTTGATCTCTTGTGTTGTCAAATAAATGAATGACATCTTAGTATGTAAAAATTGACAAGTTCACTATATTTCTGGGTTTTAAATGAATTTCCGAAACCCCAAAGAGTTACAATGCACCTGTCTCAGGCTCTGCATTATAAGCAGGAACAAAGAACTGGAATTAATGCGAAAAATTCAATATGGCTCCAGAGTCTCTTGCCACTTCGCGTCTAGTGCCTAATAATTTGAATGTAAACCAGTAACTAAGGTTCCGCATAAAAATTTTGCAATGAAAATCGTTCATACTGTTACTGTTTTTAAACATATATTTTACAATGACTTCCTACATCAAAACAAACACAAACTTTACAAATCAATCCAGAGCAAAATGCATGCATTGCTAAGTTGAAAAATATTAAAGTCATACGAACATCTTTACCTTTTTCGTCAACAATAATTAATCTTTTACCTACCAACTGTTAAAACTAGATACGAATACAGTACTGATTTTTTTTACTTACCTACTTAATAAATTATTAATAAAACTATGTTTAAAATCATATTGCATTCGAGTATAAATGTTCTACGAGGTCTCATGAAAAATAGCATATTTTTATGTACTGCCTTAAGCATCTTTATAATAGCGTGGAAAAGAATAAAGTAAGAATTCCCGGCATTGTCATTCCATCTGCGTACAACTGGTAATGAGCTAAGTTCGCGGTAACGCCTCGTAACTTACATACCAATCGGTGGTCCAGATCGTGCTCCGTCCACACCATTGGTAAATCATGCCTCAAAATAAGGACAAAGAACTTCGGATCATGTTTATCATGACACAAAGTTTTCAGAAACAGACAAAATGTATCAAGAAAAGAACTTTCTTTTTAATATGAAGTATAAATAGAATAGAACAAAATAAAAATACATTTATTCAATACTTGCCTAAAAATTAGGTACAAAACAGGTTATTTACACTATACAATACATATTGCTGGTCGTCGAAGACATCCAGTGCAGATTTTCAGCCTAGGCCCAGAGGCAATGCCAATGCACAATTCGAAAAAGATTTTTTTATTAATATTTAAAAACTGATAAACAAGAATACTTACTTACTTATAAAAAAAAACATAGTAAACATTTTTTTTTAATTATACATTTATATATTAAACTAGCAGCGCCCCGCGGTTTCACCAGTGAATAAAAAGTAGCCTATATGTTAATCCACTACATAAGCTATCTATTATATTCCAAAAAAAAGGGATAAAAGTATCTAATATCCGTTTCTTGGTTCTAAGCTACCTCCTCACCAATTTTTACACTCACGACTTTCTTTTATATAATAATATATAGATTATAAATATCAGATCTAAGTCTACTGCTAATTATAACTATATAATATATATAAATACTTATGTATTTATGTCATGCATACACACACATCGTCAGAAGACGTCCACTGCTAATCATAGGGCTTCCCCAAAAACGCCACTATGGATTCATATCATATGAGGGATTTGCCATTATCACCACGCTTGGCAGGTGGCTTGGTGGTTGCAGAAGATTACAATGTACCGGGGAAAATTCTGCTGCCCATTTCCAGGACATTCCCTTAGCCGGCTTTCACGGCACCAACGGGAAGAGATGGTCATTGTAATATGTCATGCACCTATACCTAATACAGGTGAAACTTTAATAAAATAACCTTTTTTTGATGTTTTGAGCAGGGATAGATGGCTATATCTATCTTTATCTATCTATATCTATCTATATCTATCTATATCTATCTATATCTATCTATATCTATCTACATCTATATATCTACATCTATCTATCTATCCATCTATCTTTATATAATAGATAGTATTATTTATATAAAATGTAACAAATGGGCGACGGGATACCATTCACAACATCATCAAATAGTGTATAAAATCTCTATTTGTAAAACGCAAATTTTTAAGCGCTCATCTGCAAAAAAATGATTCTTAACATTGACGTGATAAGAATTAAAATTTGTTTTTTATATTTTAGTCGATTAATGATAATTTACCCTTGGGGCAACAAAGGTAAACGCTTCACTATAACTATTCTTCTTTTTTTTACTATGATTATAGAACTTATCGCTGCATATTTTAAAATAATCATTTTTTTTAAATCGATTTGGAACTCGCATTAAAATTAGGTCAAAAATTAATTTTATTAAAGAAATGAAAGCGTTCAATTTTCATAAATATAATCTTGCTACCTTTTTGTAACAAGAAAAGAATAAACCGAAATGTCTAGTATAGTCCCAAAACTTGTGACTCTTTTTGTTGTCATGAATTGCAGACCACAATCTAGGTAACTGGAGGAGGGCAGACAAGCAGTTTCTTCTGACGCCTGGCCGCGGAGTTCGTAAATGGAATTTGCAAGTAATTTCACCCCCGCGCACTCGCCCTCATCTCACCCCCGCCTGCTCTGGCTTGCTCTCTTGTCTCTGCGTGTCGCTTCCATTACAAATTGTGTTGGAATAAAAATATGGCCAGAAATTTATAGAGATGATAAAACCGTACGAGCTGAATATTTCGTTGATACATTTTTATTAAATTTCAGATTGGCAAACCGCGTTTTTAGAACAATCCTGAGCACCTCGTTTAACTTGTTAAGAGTCAAATTTGTTAAAGCCTTCAATACTATCTATACATACGCTATAAAAGGAAGACCTCCATCAAATATCAAGGCTCTACGTTCAGCGTTGTCGGTCATTATTCACTAAAGACAGCTCTTGTCAATATATAATTTAAAATTATAAAAATATTCTCATTTCTACATAGTAGCATCTGCATTTAAAAGTGACTCAACTGACTACTATTTGGAATTATACATCCATCTAGGCTCTATTTTACTTTGAAGACTTCAAAACAGGATAAATTATCATAAAACCATACATCTACCTGCTCTATATTGATCCCTGAGCCCACGGAAAGAAGTGGGCGTGTAATAGGAAATGTTCCGCATATTGACTCCGGCGACGTTTCGAGATCTCTAAACAATGACACATGGCATTAAGTTAAACCAGTACACCAAAACACGTAGAAAAGATCCGTTAAAATAGCACTAGTATTACGCCTAGTAACACTTTTAAAGTAAAATAACTTTAAAAAATATAGAACTCAATGATCCCATTATGTTTTAGATTAATAATAAAATCTACTACGTATCAGAGAGAAGTTCAAATCCAAATTTAATTTATTTCTAGTAGTTTCTAATTCAAATTAGTGCTCTACGGGGGAGAGCGGAGGCTGAATATAGATCTCTCTCTCATAGAGATCTTCTTCAAACCGATGACTATTAAAAATATATTCACATGGATTGGAGTTCCCAGCAGTGTAGTTATTTCTTTATGATTCATTATTTCATCATCGACGATGGATGATGTAATAAAGTATGTTGATGAAAGTGGATAATTATATACTACAGTTGAAGAACAGCACGATATGCAAAACATAATATTAATGCAGTCTATTTTTATTCCAGTGCGCTTGGCACTTTCTATCTCCAGATTTATAGTTCGTTTAGATTATATAGGTCTTTACCTATGAAATTGCCGTTTTGTTTGAAAAAAGTTAAAGTATTTTTTTTTCGAACTTATTTATTTCTTTTATTCAAAGTAATCACCCCTGCAATCAATGCATCTTTGCCAACGCTGTGGCAGTTTATGGATGCCCTTCTTGAAAAAATCAGCAGGACGGGAGACAACAAACTCTTCAAAGGCGTTTTGTACTGCCTCTCGGGAATTGAATTTTTTTCCCGCTAAAAAGTTGTCAAAATTTTGGAAAAAGTAATAGTCGGTAGGCGCAAGATCTGGTGAGTATGGCGGATGAGGGAGAGCTTCCAAACCCAACTCATGCAGCTTAGAGACGGTCTGTTGTGCGGTATGGGGTCGCGCGTTGTCATGAAGTAGCAGTGGAGACGACCGATTGACCAAAGCTGGTTGCAGACGTGCGATTTTCGCCATTATTGTGGTCGATTCTTCAATGTACACATCTGCAGTAATGATCTCGCCATTTTGTAAAAAGCTATGATGAATCAGACCAGCACTAGACCACCAAACTGTGACCATCACCTTTCTAGGGGTCATTTTTCGTTTTGCACATTGCTTTGGTACCGAACCAGGATCTAACCAACTTGCTGAGCGCTTTCGATTGTCAAAAAGAATCCATTTTTCATCGCACGTAACAATTCGGTTCAAAATTCCTTCATTTCTGTGCCTGTTAAGCAGCGCAAGGCAAGTCTCGACGCGTACGTTGCGCTGGCGATCGTTAAGTTCGGGGCACCCATCTATCAAGCTTTTTTATCTTGCCAATCTGTCGCAAATGGACCAATATTGTTTTGATGCTAACATCAAAAGCTGCTGCCAGCTCAGCTGTAGATTGAGATTCATCAGCTTCCACAATCGCCTTTAATTCATCATTGTTGACCAAAGTTTCCGGACCACCACGAGGTTCATTTTTCAAGTCCAAATTCCCAGAACGGAACCGAGCAAACCAATAACGGGTTGTACGTTCGTTTGTACAGTTCTCTCCGTAAACGTCGTTGATGTTACGTGTCGTTTGTGCCGCGTTGGTGCCACGACGGAACTCATATTCCATAATTACACGAAATTTCAAAGTATCCATTATGAGGAAAAATGTTGAAATGTAATGAAAATACAACGCTAATCAATAAAGAAAAGACTTATATTGTAAATAGAATGTCATATTTTTAAAACAAAATTAATTTGAATTTAGAATTCATAGCCAATCAAAACTTTTTTTTGTTTGAAAAAGTCTGTACTGCAATACGGCAATTTCATAGGTAAAGACCTATTATATTATTCAGAAGTGATGCAGATTGAAATTTTTGTACATATATTTGAAAATACGAACACACTGAGAGAGTAATGGAAATATCATGTTGCATTTAGGGAAAACGGATCATAGAATAGTTCAATATCTTGACTATTGTTGCATGCTGATTTGTTTGCAATTGTCCTCGAAATTTTACACTTATAATTGCGATTTTACTTCCAAATATGTAGGGTACATAACACTTTGTGGTTCCAAATTACTTAAACTATTCCACTAATGCATCAAGAGAAACGAAAATAAATATTTTTTAAAAATTGCACTGTTATACATACCATACCTTAAATATACCAGTATCAAAAAAAACTTTCAAACCACTTTGATATATCTAATGGTGCATGTGATGGCATTTAGCTGTTTTAAAATATTGTTTGTATTTAGTACGCCTGCCTGTGGACCGATTTTATTATTATACCTAAATACGATATATTACTAAACCTAAATATTACTACTATTAATATTTATTAATAGTAGTTACCTTTTTCTATTCATTATGGCAAAATGACACAATATATAACGTTTCTATATCGTACTTTTTTATTATTTCATAACATTTTGTAGTAATGTTTCTCGATACTCGAACTCGATACATATTAAACATAAAATTGGTTTACAAGTCGATTAGACAAGAATTTGAAGTATTTTTAACAATAGTTCTGTAGCCGGTAACCAGTATCGAACAATATCACACGTAAAATGACCAGTTTTCTTTAACTATACTACTACTAAAAAATAACTTATATTTAAGAATATCTGTTTTGTACGACAACAAAAATTATTTTGTACGTTATGTTACATAGTTCTCATGTAAGTGAAATATTTTCTTATGAGAAATAAATATCTTTAACATCTAAAGTGATAAAGATGTTTTAAGTTACAATAGGTTCTAAATCTGTTCATTTTAACGCTGTTGTTCTCTATGTAGGAACCAATACCCTTCAATAAACAGGCATGAACATGAACAATGATACAGTAAAACACGTGTGTATTAATGTTGGAGAGCTCCAAAGTAATTTTTTTTTTTTTTACGTTTTGGCTCCACACTTTTGTGTATTTAGCCAGTGTCAAGTAATTGATAATTTATCAAGTTATCGATATTTCACGTAAATGTGTGTCAAGTTACAGTCGAAGTCATCAAGTCAAGTTATAGTCAAGTCATAGTCTAGTCAAAGTCATACTCCTAGTAAAGTGGTGGCAACTTTATTGAATCTTCTATGGAGTTTTGGAAACAACACGAAAAGAAACGTTTCACCATCATTATACCATTTTTCCACACTCACGCCTATAATCCAGCACTTAAAGAATATAATGCCACCAATTTTATGCACTAACACTGAAAATAACACAAGGTTCGGAAAATAATACAATGCGGTGACGCAATCTTTTTCGCTTTCCCGCCAAAAGCCAAAGTAAAAGTTAAGCGAAAGGCACCATTAAAAACAAATCATTAGGCAATTTAAAGAACTATACAAACAACATACCTAGTGGTATCGTTTAGTAAAACATGCTAACTGTCTTAAAAGGTTAACATCCTAAATTCATAAAGCCAAAAGGTTATTTCGAAAGTTTCACCTCTTCAAATTGGAAAATTGCCTAAGTATAACAGTTAAAGTTCTCACGCCCAAGTTCAAGTATGTGAGAAGGTGTCTAGGTCGGTTAGATAGAACTTACCCGTTTAATCTACTTGATTAAAGAGCTGACGATGTGCAGCTTGAAGTTATTAGGTTTATCTGGCTGGTGCAACTATGACATTTCTTTGATATAGTTAAAAGATGAGGAAAGCTATATGTAAAAAAAAATCTAATGTAAGCTCGAGCTGCAGGTGAGTTACCGAACAGCCAATATTTATAAATATATTTTTTTTTGTAATATTTATAAAATACGGAAAATCCCATCCGGTGATGTTGTAGAGGTCGGTAGAGACCAACGGCATTAGCCCATACAAAAAAAAACATTTATGTTTTCATTAGTCTGTATCAATAGTAAATATATATCCACGAGAGTACGGGAATAGGGAAACTTATCAAATAATTCTGAGTATTTCAACAATTTTAGTGTTAACTTACTAAATTAAATGGTAAAATAGTTTTAAACTTTAAAAACTTAGTTAGCTATTTAGACCCTTTTACATAAAGCGAGTTTCAGATACTTTTAACAAAGATCAACAAAATTTTGATTAGCTGTACTAAAAAAGGTTAATTTGAAAATCGCTGAGAGCCTTAGCCAAAGTTGAAATTAGAAAACCGTGATGATCTAAGAAATACCTCCGGGCGAACTTTGGCTGAACCCTTTGAAAACTGTGAAACTGATCTATGATCGACGTTATTGGAAAGAAGTAGTACTTTTGAGAAGATAAGTTGTAATTTGACATGGAAATTATTAATAGTTAATTAAATATCCGTTAACTGGGGACTGCAAGTCAATAAAGTAATAAAATTTGACTTAGAATATACCTAATAAATTTAATATTAAGGCATTGAAAAGCCAGAATGACTCCAAAGTTAGTTCTTTTATACATAAGCAATTTAAGAGGACGCCATCCAAGCTCTACGGACTCATCCATAAGTAGCTGAAATTGGCCAGGCACCATCATCATCAGGCCAGTAAATAAAGTATTATCCTGTGTAAATTGTATGCTACACCGTCTTTAGTTATTAGACCACGCCGCACTGCTGACAAAGCAAATCTCGGGTGCCTATCACACTAATATTATAAAGGCGAAAGTTTGTATGTGTGTATGTTTGTTACTCCTTCACGCTCAAACGGCTGAATGGATTTTGATGAAATTCGGTACCAAGATAGCTTATACCCTGGATTAACATATAAGCTACATTTTATCCCGGAAAAGTGAAATTCTCAGGTGGGGTGAGCAAATAATTAAAATACCTTTTATCCGCGGCTGAAACCGCGGGCGCAACTAGTAATAAAAATAAAGTTAAATTCTTTTCTTTATTCTGAACCCACGTTGACATATAAAGTAATTATCAGGGGGTTTGCTTCACCATTCTCATCTCAGAAACTTCATTCATTTGCAACATTATTAGAAAACGCTCATAGAACATTTGTTTACCTGCCAAACCGATTCCCAATAACCTTTCCCCATTCTCTAATACATATTCAATTCCACATTTAAACTGCTTGCGAAAAGGATTTCCTAGGGCAAAAGTTTAAATAAGTTTAGGGGAGTTTCTCAGACCCCTTTTACGAGTGCAAAAGGGCAAAGAAGGCAAATGTTTATTCAAAGATTTTATAGATTGTATGGAGTAAAACGGAGACGAGAGTTCATAGATCAGTGGAGAAAGAACGACAAAGTAGGTTTAACTTACAGGTAGGCTTTGGAAATTGGATCAACTTTTCGGTAGTTTATTTGCTACCTCTAAGTTAGAATGTTTAGAAAAAGTCTACGTATTTGTTGACGATATTTATTTTGTAAATTGTAGTTGATGGTGAATATAATCATGTTTTAGTTATTTATATTGCTGATCATTTTAAATCACGTAATCGTATAAATAGATTTGTTTGCAATAATTATGATAATAACGCCCAACGATCACATACATAGATCCTGGACCCTAACTAGGATTCCCTGTCTCTAGGGACCTAAGAACTACGAGGACCATGTCTCCACAACACTCAGAACAAATACTTGTCCTGCCGCTGGAATCGAACTCACCACCTCCGGCTATGAGCCAACCTGCTCAACCACTACACCACAGAAGCTGTCTATGAATATTGCTAAGGTATATCACAAGAGCCAAGAGTTGCTGTAAAATAAGTAAAACGTCTTAAAACAGGTCCTGCTATCCACACCGAACGCCGATGGCACAAATTACTGCGAGCGTAATTTAATATCCGCCAACTTCGTTAATTTTATTTTACGTTTGAATTAATTTAAAAATTCCTGTTGAAGTCCAACCAGTTATAGAACTTGGAACGTCGCACCGAGAACTTCAGACATAGTCTTATAAGTACATAAAGTTCATGTATTGCATGTATAAAAAATGCATGAAAGTATCAATTGAAGGGTTGAGAATAAAAAGTAAAACGTAGTGGTTATATGCTCTTTGATAAAAAGGGTTTAACTGTCAAATTGACAGTTTTGAGAAAATTGACTTTAAACGTCAACGGCGTCATTTTATTGTAGAGTGCTTATACGGTAATAGAAAAGGTTTATGTAAGTTTCAGTTGCTTGAAAATGTTTTATTTCTATTTAAAATTACTAAATATAGTACTAATTCATACAATTACTGTAAAAATATAATATAATAAAATAAATAAAGTAATGTTTTTATGCTAAGCAAGCTCTATTCCTGTGACAGATAAACCATTTTTAGACTCAAAATCTCGAGATTTAAGCCTCATTTCGGTATTTTGAGAATGTATTATTGAAGATAATTTCACGCTGAATCCAACGATACCCATAAGTCATTTTGTCAAAAAAATCAGTTAAATCCTTTTCATTCTCACCCCTTCAATTATAATTGTATAATTGATACTTTCATGCATTTTTAAGGGAATGTATTGCAACGGTGTGATATTTGTCTTTTTCTGGAGATGTTAGCTAGGTATCACGGCGGCCAACAACATTTGCAGTACAGAGAGATGAGAGAGATAGAGAGAGAGATAGAGAGAGTGAGAGAGAGATAGAGAGAGAGACAGAGAGATATAAAGAGAGAGAGTTACAGTCACATACATGATACCTACTTATTGTAAAACTAAATTAGTTACAAGATGATAGAATATTCCTTGGATTATTTTGTAAAGAGCGATTGATTTTTGTAAAGAGTGGGTAGTAACAGAAAAAGACTGAAATAAATTGATTGATTAGATACATTGTATAATACGTATTGAGTTGCCTGCTTCAATAGGTAATTAATGGAATAATTGAATAATTAAATAATTAAATGCTTGAAAATACTATATTATTAAATTTTGACGATATATCTGTTATGTAATTAAAATCAATAAATTTATTTTTAAACGCACACAGTTGCAAGCGCCCTTACAGAGTTCGTGTACCTACTAAACTAGTTGTTAAGAACTGACATAATATATAAATTGTACATGAACGCAAATAAATGAACATGAATATGATTATGATTGATGATAAATTTCTTAAAATTGCTACGATGTTTGAGTAGGTCACCTATTTTTTTTTCCGAAATAAATATCATTTCAATACATTTATAAAAAATGAAATGACCTCTAGGTCATTTTCGCTACGTTAGAGCAGTAAAATACAAAAATCCGTTATTAGCATTCTTGTCAGCCTAAATTAAGATACAGGCTGACAAGAATTGTTCCTTGCTAGGTCTAAAGACATAGAATATTTTCGCTACTCTCATCAAGTCTGTATAAAACTCATCACTCAAATATATAAAATAGATGGATATGACACAGTTTGCTGAAATGTATTATTTAGAGGGTAGAGCTTTAAGATCCAAAATATATAAGCCCATGTGAAACTGGGATAGCTTAGCTATTATAACTAGCTGCGCACCGTGGTTTCACCCACGGATAAAAAATAGCATGTGCTAAACTAAAGCTATATATTCCACCACGATAATATCTATATTCCAAATCTCATCCAAATCCATCCAGCCGTTTGAGCGTGAAATACTAACAAACGTCCATATATACAAACTTTTGCGTTTATAGTATAAGTGGATAGTGGGATTAGTAGGATTACACATAGTTACTATCTACAGTTCTAAGATTAACTCTTTAAGCAAAATGTGGAAATGTAAGAAATAACTATAAAAGGCATCTTTAAGGCAATTTCGACAAAGAATAATGATATGACGTTACAAGGAATATATAAACTTAAAAATAAATATTTGCCTATCAAATGACATACGAAAAATAAAAAGGCTATTTTATAAAATAGTATTATTTTTCTAAAAGGCTATTTCTTTATTGAAACAGTAGTGATCCTGTTCGTCGAAAGACTCCGTCAGCGTTTTACACTCGACTTTACGCAGCAGTAATGCGACACAATATCGTAAACGTATCGTTGAGAATCAAAGCCATAAAGTGTACGTCGGTCGTCTGTAGCAAATCGGCGAACGTGTCGCAGAGACTGTAAGAAGGCTTTAGGACAAGCGACGTGTAGCAAAGTTTTTATTTCCCAGGGGACGCACCGATCGTAGTGCCGCCCAGGTGCTCCCCGCATGGAAACCTATATTATTTGTTTGAACGAAACTTTCTGGTCTCGCGTGAGATAACTAAATTATGTTTGCGTCCCGAACGCCACCTTGTATTCAATGTGCCGCCCCGCCGCGATTCGATATGCTCAAATAAACATTCCTTCTATTTTTCAAGATTGTATTCCGAGTGGAAAATTTTCATAAAACTCCGTTTCTATGCATGCAGCGTATATAACACGACGGCAAGGTCTAGACATAATGTTGTCGTAAAGCTAATAACATTTAAGTGTTCATATATTTATTAAGAAGCTATAAATAATTTCATACTAGGTATTAAAATGAAAATTTCATACTTAAATAATGGGATAATTATAGACCTTGAAAATCCACATTCCATAAAAAAAAAATTACCTATTCATTCAAAACTTTTGCCAACAAGACTTTTTCCTATATAAAAGATGTTTTGTCCTTCCGTACGTGTAATAGTAAAAAAACGAGCAAACAATATTTGATGGTTTTAAACTCTTCCCGGCCTACATATAAACTAATTTATTTATTTGTTTGTCTGACTCTCACGCCAAAATACTAAACCGATTTGCAATTTAAATTTTGCACACACTACATCTTAATACATCGGACACATTTTAACCAGGAAAACTGAAATTTTCTGCAAAGAACTGGTAAATAGTGGGTAAAGCCGTGGAGCGCTCTCCAATACATAATAAACAAAGTTTCGACCTGATTGTCATTTTCTTACAAGTAACAAAGCAAAATTCAAAGTAACGAAAGTTAACTATACATTGTTCACACACTCGTTACGAACTCGAATCGAATTCAACGCCGCGCGGATGTTTCCCGTGAATGTGCCTCGAACTCTGATGAATCTAATTTTTGCGTCGGGGCGCAGCGGCGCGTTCTTTATGAAAATTATGCCCCATTCGAACGCCCCGAGAAGTTGAGAAGTTGAAATAAACTGTCCCATCGTGACTCGCACGCTGATATCGAGAGCTATGCTGAAATCTTACATTCAAGAGAAAACTGTGCAAAGCATTCAAATGATTAAATATATTATTTTTCATCAAACTTAGTCGTAAAATGGATCTTATTAATTAGGCTCATAATTCAAGATATTATACAGGCGTGCTTTTTACTTTCCATTAACGCACTTATGGCTTATTATCATATCCCGATTCAGTTACGTTTGTATCTTACTGCCAGCTATATATATAAAGAAGAAAAATTCTTAATTTAGCCGGATAATAGAGTTTAAGTATTTTACTAACAAAGAGTTTCTATGCGGCTACAATAGTACGCATTTTCTTGATTGAATAAATTGTATCTTAGTACCTACAATTTTAATTTATCAAATTAATCGAGACAATATTTTAATATGACGTACCTATAATTTCTAAATTCTCTTTCATATAAACTTTATGCGCCTTGGTTTAAGGTTTACTAGCACCCTGCAGCTTCACCCGATACTTGCCATTTTCCCTCCACTTCGGATTTCAGTGGTAAAACGGGTATGTTGTGGTGTGTTATACTTTGTGGTGAAAGCCACAGGAACAGAGCTAAAAACAAACAGACAACGTGTCATTTTTATAATATCTATACCTATATTAGTAGGAAAGTAGAAACTATGAATAGATTTGCAAATTAGAAGTAGGTTTGCAGAGTATACTTGCATTTATGAAACATTAATTACTGTTACAATATTTAATAATATATTTATGTAAAATTCTATTTAAATCGAAATTTGAAATTTTTTTTTTCATGAATATTGTTATACAGTTTTCAATATTTCAGAGTAGCATCCCTGCGAACCAGCGGGTATGAGCACACTTACCCCGTTTTTATATTTACTTAGTACCACGACTGAAAATGTTAATTTAATAGTTTATAAACCTTAGCACTAAAAATTAATGATCGTTACCATTATTTTAAGTACACCGTACATTTTGTGTGCTAATGTAAATATAAATAAATATTTAATTGCAAAAGTATTATTTTTGGCAGACTTTACTTTAAAAAATTAAACAAGATTTTAAAAAAATAAGCGTGACATTAGACGATGTCTTTCTGTGTCTGAAAGAATCCAAAAATGGTGGTTGTGAAATTTGATTTTTTTTCCATAACTCGTGTATTTTTGAATTTTAATGTGTGATAAGGGTTATCCGTTAAGTGTTCTTGAACGTGCACGACTGTTGGCAAATGGTTCCATATTTTGAAGCCTCTTCAAGGTTTCCTAGAGCCTTCAGTAAAATATTCACCATTTTACTGTGTACACTGTCGGTAGTCGTGGACCAAATAAAACAGCTGGTTAGCTACGTGAGCACTTTATTACTGACGAGAGTGACAAGACACATCTACCAGTTGACAAACAGCATTGTAGGTATACGTATAGATGCAAAGGCGCTTACATTATACATCACTGTGGCATTTTTTTGTGTTTTTGTATCTCCACACTTTTGTGTATTTAGCCAGTGTCAAGTAATTGATAATTTCTCAAGTAATATATAGTCAAGTCATAGTCCAGTCTAGTCAAGTCATACTCCTAGTAAAGTGGTGGCAACTTTACCAGAAGCTTATATGGAGTTTTGGAAACAAAACGAAAAGAAACGTTTCACCATCATTATACCACTTTCCCACACTCATGCCTGTAGTCAAACACTTAAAGAATAAAATGCCACCAATTTTATTCACTAACACTGTAACTAATACAAGTTTTGGAAAATAATACAATGCGGCGATGCGACTTTTTTCGTTTTCCCGCCAAAAATCCCACTGTGGCATTTAGACTGACAAAATAAGACTTTGACATGACATAAATTATTTACTTGACATTGGCAAAATTATCATTTAAAAGCGATATAAAGCCATTGAACAAAGAGAAAAAATAAAACAATTTTTTTTTAAAGTTGCTATAATATTTTATCATATTATTATGATCATCACAGTACTTACTTACACGTAATTTTATTTTTATGGTTTACGTTTACAAAACAAAGCAACGCCAAAAACAAACAAATACTTACCTAATGTATTTTTTGTAAAGTTATTGCCTAATAGTTTATTTTATAGTGAGTAAGTATAAAAATAGGTTTTCAACCCTTTTGCCGTAGCTACAGTTATAGTTACTGCTTATACCGGTCCGAAATCTCACAGCTTACGAATCAGGTACTATGGACATTTCCCCATGAACAGTGAGCCTCAGCGCTAACGTGGTAAGAGTACATTTATTATGTCGAGTCACGGTACTCATTCGGGTATTAGAGATAAAATTAAAATTTACGCTTTGCCCAAAGCAATTTGTAACCGCCCGGTTTGCACCGCGGAAAATAGGCTTTGGTTTATCCGCGTTTCACATTCATTTTCATAAGTAGCTTTCATTTTGCGAATGTGGTTATGAACGGAACCTGATGTTAGTGAAAAGATTGAGATGATAGGTAGCTTTTACCGTTTCTCTTTTTATTTCAATTTAATAGCAATAAAGTAAATAACATCATAAATGTAAAGAAAAGTTTTGTGGTGACCCGCATTAGCTTTGAAACCTCAAAGAAAAATTATATAAAAAATATTGTGATTTCAACGTATTATTGGCACAATATCAAAACGTGCAAGTTTGGTCGCAGCTCGAGTTACTTCAGTGAGTTAAAATACAATATAATTTAATAAAATTACTTCTAATCAGTTCAGTGATTTAAAAGTTTTCGTGAGCTTGCCAAGCTATTAAAAAATCATAAGTTTGACAAGCGCTTAATCTAAGGATTAATTATTTCCAAACTTTGTACTCCAATTACTGCGAAGATGAACAATATCATAACGAAAACTTATCCCGAATTTTAATTAAAGAATGTTATGTTATACCTAATGACTTAAAGCGAAATAAACGAGGGTAAAAATGTAACGAAAAACTGTGCTTTTTTCTTTTTTTGGTGCGTATCATGCCTTAGCAATAACAATCTTAGTGTCGATTAGTCAAAAGAATGCCTTAGCAACAACAAATACCGAGATAATTAGTCAATGAGAATTCATTGCTGTTTGGTTTAGTGTAACCCGAGTAGTGAGACTGATAAATGTCCTTTCAGAGTAGGGCCGTCAGTCAAATCGCGGTTGCCTGCCCACAAGATATATTGTGGACCCAAGGAGCACCCTTGTGGAACGCCCGGACCCGCGTTACTTTAAAATTAAACATTTTAGTATTTATACGCTACCTATAGATCATATTCACGGAAGTATTTTCTATAGGCTAGCGAAGAAACTTCTCACTTCTAGAAGAGACTAGATAAGACTAGAAAGAAAAGGTATATTTATATATTTCATATATTCAATTCAAGTTGCCATGTTCCATCGTTGACCGCGTCGTTGCTCACCATCATCTGAGGAGACAGTGGTCTAATTTAAACATATGATAAAATAAGGAATCGTAATGGAAAAAAATACCGTACACAAAATGGTTATGCTTAAATTTCCATATTTACAGTATTTTAGTTTCAGATTTGTCATGACCACACTTACGTTATAACTTACAACTAAACAGTAATTGAAAAATCTGATATTGATATAATCAATTTAAAGATTTAAATTATGAGATACTGCTGAGGTTGGGGTTTTGAGGTTATAACCCCAACCTTAGCAGTATCCCGTCAAACAAACGAAAAACTTTCCTAAATTACCAACAATGATTGACATTTCACCCGCCTCAATATCCGCATTTAATTATTACATTTCGTACAGTATAAAACTATCCAACACTTGGCTAGTTTGACGTGGGTACTGCGGGAACGTGTAATTTAGGAATGGTAACAGTTTTGGAAGCGTTCACGACTTAGAGCGACCGCAGCAAGCATCGTTTGCTCTAACAAGAACAAACAAAGTAATTAAACACATCAAACGGGGTTGAATTGAAGCTGCAAGTCAAAGCCGGTCGCCACTTCAACTGCTCCTGAAATGGCAGCAGTCATGATGGTTGAGAACTATGGATGCGTAAAATACTATATAAAAAAAATAGAACGGGTGAGTGCTTATCTGATTCAGCTCATATTATTTGTAGCATCTTTGTAGATGCTACAAATACGAGACATGACGAGGTATGACGTGACGAGCTAAGCTCAGTATTTTTGCGCGATGTGACATATATTAATCGAAGCGAATATAAAACACTAAAGAACTTGAAGTAAGTTTCTTAAGTAAGTGAAGTAAGTTCGAAGTTTTTTACTTAAACCCTGTTTATATTTTATTTTGGAGTAACATATAATCAGTCTTCTATATATTTCCAAGAATTGAATTGTGTTGTTTACTCAAATTTCAATGAGCTTAAATAAGACCTTAATGCTTAATACACACAGTAATTGCATTCATAAGTTTAGTAACGATGTATAATTAAATCACTTGCAATAATGCTTCTTAAGTTTGCCGTGATAACAATAAGACGTGGCAAGATTTATTTGATCAAAAAAAGGTATTGAAAATATACCTTGGTCAGTTTACTTACCTATGGAGCAACAAATGTTTAACCATCGCATTCGCATATATTTAATCGGTCGGACACAAGGCCGAACGCCGCAGAGTGGCCACGAGGGATGCTCCGACCAACATTTATTAAGCAATTGAGGTTTCGCAACGTCTTTGACCAACCGCAGGATTCCGCCGAGCACCTTGCTGGGAACGATAATGATATAATTTAGAGAGTGTGGTGGGGAATTGGACTAAGATAAGCGTCTCAGCGAACAGTTTTGAATGAACCGTTTGGTTTATGCGTAACATGGAGTGGAGTCACTCTAACTGTCATTGTCACTGACATTTGCATCTTTTGTTTATAGCCTGTATTATTTACCTATAGAAGTGATATAGGAGCGTTGAAAAGAATCCGAAAATGGCGGTTATGAATTTTGAAAAGTTTTTCATAAACCGTGTATTTTTGAATTTTGGTGAGTGATGAGAACGGATTATTATCTGTTAAGTGTTCATGAAAGTGTTGACAAATGATGCTAAATTTTAAAACCATGCCTTTTCATTTTCTCTTCAAGACTTCCTAGAAGCCCGTCATTTTACTGTGGCATTTGGACTGACAAAATAAGACTTTGACATGACATAACCGTACAATAATTCCTCACTTGACATTGCGGAATTATCACTAAAAAGCGATAACAAGCCGTTATACGAAGAGAAGAAGAAGTGATACAGGGAAAGATACGAAAATTTTAATACTAGAAAAAAATTTGCTTCTGTTTTTGTGTTTTCCTTGAGTGACTATTATAATATGGTATCAACAGCCGGATGACGTCTACTGACAGAGACCTCGTCATAAAACGCTACTTTGAACGTTAATCATGTGAGTTCGGCATAATCACCGTTATACCGTTTTGACTGGCCCGATAGCTCAGTTGGTAGTAGCCCTGCCTTCTGAACTGTGGGTTGTGGGTTCGATTCCCACTCAGGACAAACATTTGTGTGATAAACATAGGTGTTTGTTCTGTGTCTGGGTGTCATATTGTATTCTATGTATGTATTTACAAACAAAAAAGTATCTAAGTATTGTATCAGTTATCTGGTACCCATAGTACAAGCTTTGCTTAGTTTGGGGCTAGATGGCGTTGTGTGAGATGTCCACACATAATAGGTCTTTACCTATGAAATTGCCGTATTGCAGTACAGACTTTTTCAAACAAAAAAAAGTTTTGATTGGCTATGAATTCTAAATTCAAATTAATTTTGTTTTAAAAATATGACATTCTATTTACAATATAATTCTTTTGTTTATGGATTAGCGTTGTATTTTCATTACATTTCAACATTTTTCCTCATAATGGATACTTTGAAATTTCGTGTAATTATGGAATATGAGTTCCGTCGTGGCACCAACGCGGCACAAACGACACGTAACATCAACGACGTTTACGGAGAGAACTGTACAAACGAACGTACAACCCATTATTGGTTTGCTAGGTTCCATTCTGAGAATTTAACTTGAAAAATGAACCTCGTGGTCGAAACTTTGGTCAACAATGATGAATTAAAGGCGATGGTGGAAGCTGATGAATCTCAATATATCAATCAGCAGCTTTTGATGTTAACATCAAAACAATATTGGTCCATTTGCGACAGATTGGCAAGATAAAAAAGCTTGATAGATGGGTGCCCCACGAACTTAACGATCGCCAGCGCAACGTACGCGTCGAGACTTGCCTTGCGCTGCTTAACAGGCACAGAAATGAAGGAATTTTGAACCGAATTGTTACGTGCGACGAAAAATGGATTCTTTTTGACAATCGAAAGCGCTCAGCAAGTTGGTTAGATCCTGGTTCGGTACCAAAGCAATGTGCAAAACGAAAAATGACCCCTAGAAAGGTGATGGTCACAGTTTGGTGGTCTAGTGCTGGTGTGATTCATCATAGCTGTTTACAAAACGGCGAGAGCATTACTGCAGATGTGTACATTGAAAAACTGACCACAATGATGGCGAAACTCGCACGTCTGCAACCAGCTTTGCTCAATCGGTCGTCTCCACTGCTATTATTATATTATTATATTATATTATACCTATTTATATAGACAGGAGTTTATAGTGCTGTACATATGCCAAAGAAAAATTATTGAACCTATTTCGACTTTGAATACCAAATTCTTATTCCAAAATTAAAACTACTAAATAATTATAAATATAAATAAATAATAAATATGTGTGGACATTTCACACAGCGTCATCTAGCCCCAAACTAAGCAAAGCTCGTACTATGGGAACCAGATAACTGATACAATACTTAGATACTTTTTTTTGTTTGTAAATACATACATAGAATACAATATAAACACCCAGACACAGAACAAACATCGATGTTCATCACACAAATGTTTGTCCTGGTTGGGAATCGAACCCACGATCTGCAGTTCAGAAGGCAGGGCTACTACCAAATGAGCTATCGGGCCAATTGAGAAGGTATGTTGACTATATAGGGCCATTGAGCATTTGGTACAAAGCATATTTCTTTTCTTTATTTGGATATTGATCAATATGCATAAACAGGTACATATGCATATCAAGTATTGGATATACTTATGTTTATGACCTGTTGCTATCTCGTTTACATTAAACCAGGCATAACTTCCGCATTATGTTAATTGCTTATCGTTGTTAATATCCGTATTACTCTTTATTGGTTGAATTCTGGCTCCATTAGGCTAATCGGAAATACATTTTAATATTATACGATTATTGGTAATATGCGAAACTTAATATGCACATTTAGGAGTGCTTTCAGGACTTTCGGGACTTGTATATAAATATGACAGGGGACTTGGAACATGAAAAAATTAATCCGTTAAAAAGTATCTACTACCCTTAGTAGAAAAATTTCACGCTCGCTTTGCTCAAGCCATTATTTACACGCAAATATGTAGTTATGAACCTCTAACCAAAAACTCAATGTGTAATCTGTACTATGTCTACAGATAATTTTTTTACTCTGTTACTGTTTTGTTACTGTATTTATATAGTAACTAATTACATAATTTCAATAAACCTTAACTTTATCTGAATATTGTAAGTTGGTACTAACTTTACGAGGATTAGCGATAATGGCTTGAGAGTTGTCATTTGTTTCTTATACTCCTCGAACATTTTGTTCTTCAGTCAACATAGAAACAAATGAAACCTTTCACTCATCACCATCTCTCATCCTGTGTCTGCATGTCCATTGGCCTCTCTCATACCATTTACCTCCTTATTACCTTGTTCTTGTAACCGTTTACAGAAAAAACTCCATAACATTTTATCTACAGGCACCGCATGAGGGTAAATGCACGCACCACGAAAACGTGTAAAGACGTAATTACAAATAACGAGCGGCCGGCGAGCGATAGGTATATATTATCGGATTACATGAACAGTCGAGCGCTAAAGTCACACCACACCCATATACAAGTTATAAAATCATTTATTGATCTAAATATTTTTACAGCAGTTTATTGATTGGCCCAATAGGTCAGGTGGTAAGTAGCCCTGCCTTCTAAACTGCAGGTTGTGGGTTCAATTCTCACTCAGGACAAACATTTGTGTGATGAACATAGTTGAAGGGTTGAGAATAAAAACGGTTTAACTGTCAAATTGATAGTTTCTAGAAAATTGACTTTAAACTTCAACGGCTTCATTTTAATGTAGAGTGCGTTTTAAGTAATAAAAAAGGTTAATGTAAATTTGAAAATGTATTAATTCTATTTTAAAATACTAAATATAGTACTTATTCGTACAATTACTGTAAATATATAATATAATAAAATAAATATAATAATGTTTTTATGCTAAGCGAACTGTATTCCTATGACAGATAAACCGTTTTTAGACTCAAAATCTCGAAATATAAGCCTCATTTTGGTATTTTGAGAATGTATTATTATAATATTAAAATAACTTGAAAATAATATTAAATTATCTATAGATAATTTACGCTGAATCCAACGATACCTATAAGTCATTTTGTGAAAAAAAAATCAGTTAAACCCTTTTTGTTCTCACTCACCCCTTCAATTGTTTGTACTGTGCCTGGGTATTACATTGTATTCTATGTATGTATTTACACACAAAAACTATCTAATTATTGTATCAGTTATCTGGTTCCCATAGCACAAGCTTTTCCTAGTTTTGAGCTAGATAGCGCTGTGTGAAATGTCCACCAATATATATTTATTTATTTTATTTAGAGAATCCAAAGACTTAAAACTAGAATTCACCACTGTCTTTCAGGAATCAATAGCTTATCCTAATTAAAAGTTAGATATGTCTCAAGGAAGTACTTCAATTAAGTTACTTTCTGAGGAAAAGTCCAATAAAGTTTTTAAATTATTATTATCATTGTTGGAAGACTAAATCTATAGCTGCACGTGCATTTCATCATTTTTATACTCTAAAGTGGTGACTACTTGCGTAATTGAAGGGGTGAGAATAAAAAGGGTTTAACTGATTTTTTTGACATAATGACTTATGGGTATCGTTGGATTCAGCATGAAATTATCTACAATAATACATTCTCAAAATACCGAAATGTGGCTTAAATCTCGAGATTTTGAGTCTAAAAACGGTTTATCTGTCACAGGAATACAGTTCGCTTAGCATAAAAACATTACTATATTTATTTTATTATATTATATTTTTACATTTATTGTATGAATTAGTACTATATTTAGTAATTTTAAACAGAATCGAAACATTTTCAAGCTACTGAAACTTACGTAAACCTTTTCTATTACCTTATAAGCACTCTACATTAAAATGACGCCGTTGACGTTTAAAGTCAATTTTCTCGAAACTGTCAATGTGACAGTTAAACCCTTTTTATTCTCAACCCTTCAATTAAGATGCAATTGTTTAAATTACTCGAATAATAATGGCAAGAGAAAAAAATCCAAACACTTTTGCTGCTGCTTGTACGTTATCATCTTTGGACCAATTTTCGTTCAAGAATGTTGAAGATTAATTAACACTGCTGGGATCTAATATAACTAACTGTAATGATTAGAACTTAGGGTATGCGGAAATGAGCCAATAAGCCGCTTCCCAAATTAAAGCTCTATCAATATTAGATCTGGCGTGAACTAAACAATAACGTCTACAGAAGTGTTTAGGGACCTATATACATTAATACGTGTTCATCTATTTATTATTGGATTCATGCACATCATTAAATTATGATACAGGTATAATATATGTACAAGGTTTTAAATAATTAATGTATATAATGAATAATCACACTAATATTAAAGGTGAAAGTTTGTATGTGTGTTTGTGTGTATGTATGTTTGTTACTCCTTCACGTTCGAACGGCTGAATGGATTTGGATGAAATTCGGTACCAAGATAGCTTATACACTGGATTAACATATAGGCTATATTTTATTCCGGAAAAGTAAAATGTTCCCGTGGGATGAGCAAATAATTAAAATACTTTTTATCCGCGGGTGAAACCGCGGGGCGCAACTAGTAAACAAATAAATACATTTCACACAGCGCCATCTAGCCCCGAACCAAGCAAAGCTTGTACTATGGCAACCAGATAATTGATACAATTCTTAGATTTTCTTTGTTTATAAATATACATAGAATACAACACCCAGATACCCAGAAACAGAAAAAACATCGATGTTCATAACACAAAATATTTGTCCTGGGTAGGAATCGAACCTACAATGAACATTTCAGAAGGCAGAGCTACTACCAACTGAGCTATCGGGCCAGTCAAAGGAGATATTTACAAATACATAAAATAAAAAGATGTCAGTATTAAGAAAAGTCTAAGATGCTGATGACACTTTTAAATATCTCAATAGAAGAGTTTTGGCGGGAATGCGAAAAAGATTGCGTCACCGCATTGTATTATTTTCCAAAACTTGTGTTATTTTCAGTGTTAGTTCATAAAATTGGTGACATTCTATTCGTTAAGTGCTGAATTACAGGCGTGAGTGTGGGAAAATGGTATAATGATGGTGAAACGTTTCTTTTCGTCTTGTTTCCAAAACTCCATAGAAGCTTCAAGTAAAGTTGCCATCACTTTACTAGGAGTATGACTTTGACTAGACTATGACTTGACTATGACTTGACTTGATGACTTTGACTATGACTTGACTTGATGACTTTGACTGTGACTTGATACATATTTGCGTGAAATATCATTAACTTGATAAATTATCAATTACTTGACACTGGCTAAATACACGGAGGTGTGGAGCCAAAACATTTTAAAAAAATCTCAATCATCAATAAACACTGTGTAACAGTGGATTAGCTGCAAATTCTAAAACACTGGTGTTTTCTCTTGCTTTATCTTTGCCTATTTCAAACTTGACAGAGAGAAACAAAACATAATAAAGTATTCATCCTCTATACAATGTTTATTAGCTCTGTATCCCCCATTGGTGCATCGTTCAATCTTAATATATATATATATCTCGTGTCACAATGTTTGTCCTCAATGGACTCCTAAACCACTTAACCGATTATAATAAAATTCGCACACCATGTGCAGTTCGATCCAACTTGAGAGATAGGATAGTTTATATCTCAATCTATAATAGATATATATTAAATACCCGTGCGAAGCCGGGGCGGGCCGTTAGTCCGTATTATAAAAACTTAGTGTAATAATGTGAATGATTGGCTTAGCTGTAAGTTCACAATTGTATTTAACAAATAAATAATATAAAACAAAATACTTGTTATTGTTAATTAAAATGTCAATTGATTCTTCCAATATAAATTATTTGTATTTTTTTTAACTATTTAACTATGTATGCGTTTAATAGATGCGTATTTTTCACTAATATGATAAATCTAATCGGACGATAACTGAACATTCAATGTGGGTTTAAAAATAAACTGTTTATCGTTTTCTTTCTATTCTATCGTGCTTACGAATACCACTTTTATAGGGTCTGCAAGAGCGGGATTGAAACTGTTTATAGGTTAACATAAGAAATAGTATACTTGAGGCTGGATATTATTTGTATATCATCATTAGAATGATGATGATGATGAATGTAAAAAAATTATGTTTAGGTGAGAGAAAGATCTTTCTAACGCCCAACAATCAATTCAAAGACCCTTAAATTTTAGATTCTGTGTAGGTAAGTATATTAAACTTTTATTAAACCAAGATCTCTATGAAGATAATTATGGACACCCAGTATCATAATAGATTGACACAACAGACGGTTGTATTTTCGTGTCTCGTCACGGGAATCGAATATGCAACCCTTACGTGTCGAGTTAAATCTTTTTAAAGCTATCAAATGAAAACATTGACGCGTCAACCCTGTCTTATCTGCTAACCCCGCGGCGATCGCTTTGTGTTCCTTTGTACAGCCCTTGATTGGCAGATGACAATCCAAAAATTGTTACAAACAGCAAATTTATTGACGTCAAACGATATTGTTTTTATATCAAATTTCGCATTTTATTATCTTAACCTCGTAAATGTTCGTCGGAAACTTGTAAACTGTCTGTGAAAACGTACCTACTATGTGGAACTTTTGTAATAACCAGGTGTGTAAAGGTAAAAAGTCTTCGGAACTGACGTAAATATACACTAACTTTATTTTCATTATTTAAAATGCCTTGAGTTAACAACCTGTTATTTGTTGGTTGGCCGGATTAGTTTGATTTTGTCCGTTCCATTATGTCGTTCAGAAATTGAGCGTATACAATAAAATATATTCATACCTACCTTTGCATATTTTGCCAAATTGTTTTTCAGATTTTATCATAAGTTGTTAAGGCTCCCCCAGGGAGGGAGCTATTGTTAAGGCTGTGTTACCTGTGAGCTAGAGGTAACTTTTGTGCCAATTATACCTACGTACTTAAAAATATGCTTAATCAGCAGATAAATTTTTGGGCCTGAAATCACTTGTCGCAATAGCTTATATTTATGGATCCGAAGGACGAATCTCGTACATGGTACACGTTTTTCCTTTACATTAAAAATTAATTAAAATAACATAAATTATTGATCTTTTTATGCATTTTATGCACCCAATTTTTAGGTTTTGACTATTAGAAACCAATTATAATTATCATTAACAGAAGCGATTAAATTATGATAGACTTTAAGACGATATAATAAAATCTAAGTCAGACAAACGGAGTTAAATACTCTGGGTAAACAAATACATCACCACTTCATTGTACAGAAAGGATAATTATTATTTCCCTAGACTTTGTTAAAAGCTTTTGGAAACGCCAGAGGCATTATTTAAAGACGGTTTAAATATGCTAAAGGATGAGGCTGCGGTACGCGCGAGTCCGAGAGACCGCTGACACGGTTTCTGACTAATGTCCGGCATTTATAACCCTTGTAATTAATTGTTTGCATGTCCGAAGAAACGTCCCATCTCGTGAATACACACCCTGTATTGTTTAAATAACGTACTAAAGTATAGCAGTTTTGAATGGATGGAAAAAATAGGTCAGGCTTTTATGTATATTGTCTTTTTGAAGGGACTTCTTTACGCACGTCTGCTTTGGGGGTAATCTGGTGAATGGAAGTTGAAGTTGGTTCACGTAGATCTCCATTGTCAACATAACAAAGTTAAACATTTGTATTACTATTCCGGTAAAAAGACGAATTTACAATTATACCATACGAGCTTCTGCCCGCAGCTTAGCCCGCGACGTGGCCTATGGGAAAATGATTCAACCACCCATTTCACCCTCTTGAGGGTAGAATTTTGAAAAATCCTTTTTTAGCGGATGCCTACGTCATAACATCTACCTCCATGCCAAATTTCAGCCCGATCCTTCCAGTGCTTTGGGCTGTGCATTGATAGATGACTATGTCAGTCAGTCAGTCACTTTTGAGTTATATATATTTAGATATACCATTTCTATTTTTATTATATTTTAAAAGTAATGTAAAAGAGATATTGGCTCTATTATACTAATCATTAAATTGAATCACTGCCAGTCACAGGTTTCAGGATAGATGAAAAATATAATCTTATATGTAAGTTTTAACAATATAGGATTATTAACACATTACACACATTAAATGTACAAGAGTTGCTATAGTTAGTCAAGTTATTTACAATATTTATCGTCAAAAGTAGTATTGAATAGTGTAATTGACTTGTGGACGGTTTGTTGACTTGCCACTTGGTGGCGTCGTTGTCGACTGTCATGGCCGAAACTTGTTCCGTCGCTTCTTTAAAAAGGGCAGAACGTTGTTGAGTGGAGTTCAGTTGGTCTTCGGCAGCGGAGTGAATATCACGGAACTATTGCCGTTATACTGTGAAACAGGAAACATACCTGGAGGTTGTTTATTAATTGTGCAGCAAATGTCTATGAAGTTAACATAATATAAGGTTAATTTAGGTACTAATTTACTTTAGTTCTCCAATTTATCCATCTAATCATAAAAATCGTGTTTATTAGCAATTTCTGTCCGCATAAGTACCTATATCTATTAGCTATTAAGTATTATAAAAGAGTACCCTCACAAAAAACAAACCAAAAAATGCGATCGAGAAACATAAAACAATCAAGCACGGTTTGTAAAACACGAGCGAGGTAATTTTGTCCACTCAGTGGGGATGTTCGCCCTATTGGCCCAGTAGAAGTGCCCTCAAGCGATATGGATCGTAAAATATACGACGCTTCAATATATGGGCGAAAGCAGTCTTTACTGCCCACTTAGAAAAAAATGTTGGCTTAATTCAGCACGTCGTTTTGCCCTCCTTGCCCCTCATAAATATAAGCGAGCGATTCGAGCGGTTCCATGTCGGTAGGGACTTTTGGATGAGAACATGAGGATAATTAGCTTTCAGCTGTAGTAGCTTTAATGGGTTACTCATAAACAGGAAAAATGTACATAAATATTTCTCAATCTTTATTTTTGTTTTGTTATGATTTTATAAACTTGATTCCAATTTATTTTAGCTTTAACAAGTATAGAGCTTGCGTTCAATCTTCACTGTGCTCGCTTTATGAAATACAACACATTTGATGTTTGTAAAGTATCATGTTTTCTTGTCTTATTTCATAGTAAGAACTAACATTATTTTTAACGGGCAAAGTGCCTTTTTTCTCTCAACTAACTAAATACTATAATAATACTAGCTGCGCCCCCCGGTATCACCCTCGTGGTGATGATGATGATAATGATGAAAAGTAGATAACAACCTATTCTCAGATCTGCCAAGTGTGAGTATATAATTTCATCAAAATCGGTTCAGCCGATTCTGAAGAGTGTGGTAACAAACACGGTGCCTCGAAATTTATTTATATACACATAGATACTGTTAGTATCAGCATTGCAATTCAACGGGGCAATGCTGCCAGCATTGGGCACGCTATGGGCTAGAGCATTTACTGTGTATAAAACATCGCGGCTAGTATATTATCCAAATGTTTTTATATATATAACGACTACTACTAAACAATAATTACTCAATCATATGATCAAAAAATGCATTGAAATATCTATTATCGTGATCACCATGGTCATCTCTGTCAAATCAGAAATCTATACAACCATGCCCTTCTGTCAGAAAATATTATTCGACACACGCCATCGATTTCCTGCCGAGGTGCCAAATGTAACAATGGGCAAACATGGGTGATACTCACAAAGGTACTGGTGAGAGTAGTGACGCAATGAAAGTCGCCCGAGGAAACCACGAGGTCCTTATTGGTACTGACTGCAAAGAAGTCTAAGCGCAAATCGTTTGCTTTTAATAATTCATTTGCTTTGACAGTTTCTCAGGTGTGGTGTTTCAGTAGGTCGGCTGTCGAACATCGAATGAACATTGAATTAGAAGAAAAATATCTGTGTATTTTTTTCTGCTACTACTTACTGTCTTTTTGTCTGGTTCTTTTGATGGACAGCATCTGTGGTGTGAGCAGGTTATCTTATAATCCGGTGGCGAGTTCGATTCCCGCGACAGGACAAGTATTTGTGCACAAAAAAGCACAAATACTTGTACTGAGTCTGGTTGTTGTGGGACCATGGTCCTCATAGTTCCTGGGTCTCTAGGTACAGAGAATCCTAATTAGGGTCCACGATCTATGTATGTAATCGTGGGGCGTTACTAATTATTATTAATAATAATAAACTATTGAACCAACACAATATACTAGATATTTTTTTAGGTTACAACTTTGTAGAGACAAAAATAAAACCCAGTTTTTCATGATTATTTTCTGTGGAACATTTGTGACAATCGTAAGTGAGCGAGTATTTTTACGTGATTTTAAAACATGAATGATAAAAACCACTATTTCACATACTTATATAAAACATATTTGACAATGTATACGCACTGCCTATCATGAGATAAGACATTCCCACAAGTTTTACAAGTTCGTGTTATTATCATAATGTCAAACAGTTTTCTAAAATATTTCCTTGTCTGCTATCGCTCCCGTGATCGGTGTCGAGGCTTAAAAGCTTCAGTACAAAAGGAAACACGCATCCGGTCTTGAGCCTTTTGAGAGTGACGACATGAGAAAACTACTCCAGTAAAGTCCAGGCTTATTGCTTCACTAAATATTTGGTTCTACACGTACAACGTGAAATATTTATACAACACCCACTACTAAGGGATCCCAACTTATATATTTTGTCGGTAAAGTAATAAAATTATTCTGTGGAATATTGGTATGATATATATACGCTAAACGAAAACAAAGCTCTACTGTTGTATACCGCTGAAATACAGGATCAACATTTAGAAACACATACAAAAGCAAAGCAAATGTAAACCAAATTAAATAATCATTAGATAATCCAACGTGCCCATTGAACATGAAATGGTCCACATATTTACAAAACTCGACCTCATATAAGTAGAAATTCATTTCAAAGGAATTTCTAAACAACGGAATCCCGCCCCAATGGCATTTCCACAAAGCCTGAAAGTTGTAGAGGTATGCGAAATTGTTTACAAAATTCAATCCTAAAGCTTCGAGCCAGATTAAATCTAATTTCAACTTGAAGGTAAGTCTGAAATAAGTCTTCATAAAACCGGAACCCTTTGATTTAACCCTTCCTGGAGTTGGGCCTGCTGATTGCCAGAAAGTTAGTCCCGGTTGTATTTGGCGCTGTCTTTTTTCCGTTGGAAAAAACAAATCGAAAACAAGCGAGTAAGTAATGGCTTAAAAGACTTCTGGGATCCGCGACCCTGCTTGACGCCGAGAGGGGAAGTCGGGGCGCGTTCGACTCGAGTCGTCTTAGTGGAGCGATTACACGCTGCCGCCGCTACTCTCGTAATCACTTCTTCGACTTCGCTCCGACGTTTTCCTTGATTTTTATTAGGCTTGATGTTTGTAATGGAGTCCTGTTTGTCGTTTACATCCATAATGATATTGCTTGACAAGATAGAAGTTGTATATTCAGGAAAAGTGCAACCCAAACAAAATATTTCCATAAGACTGGGCGACTAGGCGTTACCTAATGTTAGTTTATAACGTTATCGCTGCGTGATATAATAACCTAAAGTGTATATAAATTAAAACTTTACAATAAGTATTAATTATATGTGTAAATTACGTTAACAATCGTGGCAAGGTTATAACACAAAGCGCGCTGATTTTCCCGAAGGAGCGTTCATTTTTGTAACGCTTCATTTGCAATAGAACTTTTAAGTAGTTGAAGCAACGCTCCAACTCCGTATTTTTTCAAACAAATACCTACTTTAAGGCCGTCCTTTATAAATGTATCCAGGAAACTACTTTAAAAAAGTCAAAGTTGTATTTGCAAATGAAGCGTAATACAGTACGGTAGCGATCGATAATAAACCTCATATAACACAATAAACTATAGTATCCTCTGTACTATGCCATATAATGTTAGAAAATTGCACAGACATAAATATTGGTAAAGAGAGATCGTATTTTTCATTTGGACGCCGACAATGTTCTAAGCATCGGAGTTATGAATCTAAACCGGCAGCAAAGTGCTGGCAGCCGGAACCGGAAAGGATCCGGCAATTGACGCCGGCGTCCCGCGGAGCGCCAGCAATGCTGCTTTGCGCGCCGTATTTTTACCAGAAAGAAAATTGACACGCCTTTTATGATACGTCCCGATTGTAGACAGCTTTTGTTATACGTAAATTTGAAAAATTGGGTGGTCTAATAAGTTTAATAAGTCTAATATTAAATATATAAATTAAGACTGATATTACAATTTAAAATAAAGTCATATCATGCAGTTTCTTTATCACCTTTTCCTTTCCGAGACAGAAAAGTCATTTCCACGTAGAGTCGTAAAGTAAAATGGCGAGTGCGGAACAAAACAAGGCGAATCGGCTGGTTTCCTGTTGTATCCCGATACTTTACGTCGCAACGCATTCCAGAATCGCTTTCAGTTTAATGCCGGGGTTACGTGCATCGACAATAGGCAATTTTACTGCTCTCGCCGCAGAACGCTCGCTCGAATAAAATATGCATAATAATGCTGCTTGTTGGCCTGAACTATTCCTAAGGTACAGTGCGGCTAAATATTGAAGTGCTGAATGGGTAAGATTAAGTTCCGTTGTTAAGATGATTCATAAGTTAACCGTTTTACCTTTCTTTTGTATATATATGTAGCTTGATACGTACAATGAAAAACGATATCCAGTTTAGTTATATATATTTACGTATATTGTATGTATATTTGTTCTTACTAAAATGCTTAAAGTGTGCCTGATACAATTTAAAAGATTTTAAAAAGATGTTCTAGAAACGCCATATTGTAGTTATTCCATGTATGAATTTACCAGTTCTGTGTTTTACCAGTATTTAATAGTAATAATGAAAACGCCCTATGATCACTACATAGATCCTGGACCCTAATTAGGATTCCCTGTGTCTATGGACCAGGAACTACGAGGACCATGGTCCCACAACACCCAGACTCAGAACGATATTAGCGCTTTTTTTCTGTGCACGGATACTACTACCTTTTTTATAAATAGCTATAGGATAGGATTTACAAGCAAAAAGTATATAAGTTTTTTTCAGTTATCTGGTTCCTATAAAAATGTTAAAAGATAAACTTCTTGGGTTCCCAAATTACAATATTTGCTTAGTTTAGGGTTAGATGGCGTGTGTGAAATGTCCAAAAATATATATTTATTGAAACCAGATCTATCTAAAAATGCCTACTTATAGCTCTCACTTTGAATGCGATTCTATACCATATATATTTACCCGGTGGGCTTTGAAACCAACTACGAATTGCGGATCAGGTGCATCGATAAAAGCTGATTATTTAAATAGTATTTGAGTATTTGGGAGTTCGTGCAGTCATTTCGACACTTCAATATTATTATATAGATACCTATTTCCACTATGCATTAATATTAATATTGTTTTGTTATAAATAAAAATTCTATAAATTTAGGTATAGAGTACATTTCCTGCTTGGTAGTGTTATTTGGTAGACTTTTGAATCTTTGACATTATGCTATTTGAGTGAATTGCCATTTAGATGTTCGACATTTCCTATTTGGTCGATTTGCCTACTTGGTCGTCTTGCTCAACAGTCGGTCTGATGCGGATAGGATTTTTGGTTATGCAGGCAAGTCCTATATAAATGTAACTAACGAATAAATAAAAAATCTTTAAATCTCCCCAAGAGTTGCAGCTTGGAAAAATCACATTAATTAGGTACGTCAAATTAAACTCAAAAGTTAAACGGCTTAAATGACCCCGGCTTATTATACGAGCACAGCGACTTAAATCTTCACGTAGTTAGGGCAATCGTCACCCATTTCACGTTCGCCATACCTTTCGTTTGATTTGTTTGCAGGATTAGCACCTCTATTACGTGCCTAGGAAGTAATATTGAGAGAATTTGGAGCTCGCTTCGATTAAAAGTTTGCTAATTAGTACAGTTTTAGTTTTCTGCAAAGAGGAGTAATCTTTATCAGATTGTAGTTTTTATTTAAGTTACACCGTTTTTTTAAATTATAAGTACCTACGAGTATCTTTATTTTTTAAAGTAACTACAATAAATATATCAACTACTGCTAGATACAATAACTAACTACTAAATAAAACATTTGGAGTGTGTACTAGCCGCAATGACCTATAGCAGTCTAAATGCACCAGTAGCGTACCCAAGATGCTAGTGGTATTGCCCCGTTGAATGGCAATGCGGATTCATTTTGCCAAATAAGTGTCAGTATTTTAGTCACGCGTCACATCGATCAGGCGCTCTGATAAACTTTGGAAAACGCAATGAGCTCCCGGTACATAGTTATGTCTATTGGCTACCGTGGTCATTGCTCTTCCCGTGGTCGAAATTACAAAGAAAATTTGCAATATGTTTTTGTGAATCCCACTAATATTATGAATGCGAAAGTTTGTGTATGAATTTGGATGAAATTAGGAACACATATAGTTTATAACCTGTATTAACTTTTCACGGGTGAAACCGCGGGGCGCAACTAGTAAGTAATATATTTCTTATCAGCAATCATAATACATAATTACATTTCTAGTCGCTGATTATTTTACATAGATTTTTGAGTTTTGGATATTATTCATAGACGCAGACTCAGCATAAGCTCAACTATTGTCTAAGTAGATAAACCTCTTGTCTTGCTATACACAAATAAAGGTTATAACTACCAACTTTTTAGCTATTAAGAATGCATCTTTACTACCTAAGAAATGAAAGAATATCGTAAAATATCGTCAGTGGCGTAAATACCCGTTATTTATACGTAGCTTTTGAACAGTGGTCCCTTTAACTGCAGTTTTAAGTGCTAAGCCATTTTATAGATTACAGTACCCACTTCCTATAGTCAATGAATATAAGTAGTCTGGCGCTGGTCCTAATATCGGTGTATTAAAGCACATAATGTCTGTAAGTTTTAATCCTGAGGATTTATATCTGAATACGATACGAGATCTCTCGAAGCGTAAATGATGTGAGTGGCTACGCCGAGACGGCTATGAACTCTACTAAAAGTTTCTTGTGTCTTTAATCGGTGCGTTACCTATCTAAATATATATAACTCAAAGGTGACTGACTGATTGACTGACTAATATAGTGATCTATCAACGCACAGCCCAAACCACTGGGCGGATCGGGCTGAAATTTGGAATGCAGTTAGGTGTTATGACGTAGGCATCCGCTAAGAAAGGATTTTTCGAAATCTCACCCTTAAGAGGGTGAAATGGGTGGTTCAATTATTTTCCCATAGGCCACGCCGCGGGCGAAGCTGCGGGCAGAAGCTCGTATACTATAAAAATAAAAATATAATGGTTTGCAACGTTTCACAAAGGTATATACCAAATAATTGCTAAAGATTCGCTCAATTAAAGAAATGTACATTTCTATCACGATCTTAAACTGACAGTACATTTTTATAGGAGCTAAACATTTTCACGATGCTCTCCGTAAATAGCTTAAACTTTTATAGGGAAAGTTAATAAGCATATTTTGACCAGCTGTATTATATACCTATTAATAAAGCCAGGGTAATAGGTACATATTGCCAAACTGAACTTTGTATGTATAAAAATATAATTTGAAAATTTAGAGTTTGCATTATAGGTATACAATCTGCGTTCATGATGCTATAGTGTTAAAGTTCTACTATTTAATATTTAAAAAAAGTGAAGACGTTATTAGTATATTTTCCACAAGCTTATATTTAAAGAAGTTAGTTAGTTTCCTGCAGCCAACAAAATGTTTCATATTATTGTCGTGTTATACTTCCGTACTTAACGTCGGGAGTGGCAAGTGTCTCCGAAGTCTGCTTCCGTTGTTTAGCCAACTTTTAACGAGTTTGTTGGACACGACGCGGCCGAGACTCGCTGCACATGTCACACCTGCTTTGTAATCTGAACAACATAGACTTGTCTATAAAATCAAATAGTAAAAACCCCTTAAATACTACTACTACTAGGTGGTAGGACTTTGTTGCAAAGTTCGTTTAGGTAGTTACCACCGCTTTGCCAGTTATTCTGCCGCCAATCAGTAGTGTGCAAGCACTACTGTGTTCCGGTTTGAAGGGCACTGTAGCTAGTGAAATTACTGGGCAAATAAGACTTTATGACCTGATCTCACAGTCTAGTAATCTTGTTACTAGATTGTGTTGATATCTCAGGATGCGTGCGCAGTGCAGTGTCGCGCGAAACTCTACACTTTAGAGTTCCGAGTGACACTACAACTGATATGAGCAGACGTGCCGCTTAACATCAGGCGAACGGTTAGCTCGTCACGTCATTCCTTAACATAAAAAAAAAACTTTATTATATACTAAACAATAAAATCCTTTTAAATATCAATAAACTATCATTCCTGTGCGTCACACAATTTTAAATCCATCTCAGTCTAAAAAAGAGTTCATTTTGAATAGTTTTAATAAAACTAGGTATATAATGGGCAATGGGTATTTATACATACATTAAAGAATAGTATTATTTACCGACATATAGCCTTCAAAATAAGGAAGTTGAAATGGCATTGAGCTCTCTCGCAGAACCGATAATTAACCGATGGGGAAGAAAGGTTCTAGAGTGGTGATCATGAACCGCCATGAAACGCCACGTAATCCACCCCACTAGGTGGACCAACAACCTGGGCAAAATCGTGTGAAGCCTTTGGATGCAAGAGGCTATATAGCCGTACAAAAAGCCCTCGATGGATGGCCTATGTTCTGTAGTGGACGTCTTCCGGCTGATGATGATTATTGATTGGCCTGGTAGCTCAGTTGGTAGTAGCTCTGCCTTCTGAAAGATAGGATGTGGGTTCGATCACCCAGAACAAACATTTGTGTGATGAACATAGGTGTTTGTTCTGTGTCTGGGTGTTATATCTATGTATGTATTAACAAACAAAAAGTATCTAAGCATTCTATCAGTTATCTGGAGGGTGACCACGAAACTTAGATTGCAATCGAGTTACGTGATTGCCCAGCTGGTTCCCGTAGTACAAGCTTTGCTTAGTTTGGAGCTAGATGGCGCTGTGTGAAATGTCCACAAATATTTATTATTATCATTTATTTATTATTTGATTACCCACAATAAATAAATGTATATAAAAAATTACTACGATTGTAATCAAGTCCGGTATGTCTACTTCTTCAAATATTCTCCTTATCCTACCCGAAATAAAAAGCTCCAGGTAATATAAGAATGTGAAAAGTTTCACCACTTTCTTTACCTTATCACTACAAAGAACTCAGATGCTTCTAAAATAACGTGTATAAAATGGGTCGTTAAATTAAAATTACAAATACCATGGCACTCACTAACTGCCGTGTGTTCCGTTAAGAGGATTCCCAAAGCTGTAAATTGCGTGAGGGAAATATTTACGAGACAGGCTTTCGTGGCATTACAACGACTATGTGCATACATTGCGGGCGCTTGTTGCAAAAATGCAACATGTCCCAGCGGCATTTAATACGGCGCTTTAGTTAGAGACAGTACTAAAACTTTTTTTAATCAATGATAGAAAACACGGCCTAGTACGTAACAATAATAAGGCGAGTGTGGACCACAATCTCACCTGATGGGAAGCGACGATGTAGTCGGAGTTGCAACGCTTTTCTAGTTAACTATTGACTCTTGACTTGAAGAATTGAGAACTTAGAAAAAAATGAAAGGGTCATAAAACGAAGACTACTAGATAGTACGACTTTTCTGTAAAGTTCGTCTAGGTAGGTACCAGGTTAGCTTTGCCAGTTATTCTGCCGTCAAGCAGTAGTGCGCAAGCACTGCTGTGTTCCGGGTTGAAGGGCACTGTAGCTAGTGAAATTACTGGGCAAATGAGACTTTATGACCTGATTTCACAGTCAATTGTGCTGATGTCTCATGATGATTTACGCAGTACACTGTCATGCGAAACTCTATAATTTAGAGTTCCGAGTGATACTGCAACTGATATGGGCAGCCGTGTCGCTTAACATCAAGCGAACGGTTAGCTTATGTTATTCCCTAACATAAAAAAAATCTTATCAAACTCCAAATCCAATTAATAGGTTATCACCTAATTTATGCCAACACTTATCTTACCTAGCTTATAATATGGTAATTTTATATTGTGTGAATCAAGGTTTTAGTATTTGCGCAGAATCTGTTAAACCTGCTTAAACTACACTTCGAAAAAACTTAGTAAAAACTTTAGTTTTTCTGAAATTAAATCGTACTAACGACCCCAAATACTTTATGAACGTAGTTCTCCAAATTTTCAACAATAACAATAATTTTATTACAAATTGAATAGCCACACTGGCGTTCGAAAAGAATGACCAAATAAAATATATAAATTATATCAATGTATCACGAAATCCACAAAAAAAGCGCAAAATTAACACATTGTGCAACAACGCGCATTGACGCGGCCGTAATTGTTCTATTAAGTACCTAGGTAAATTGAGGTTGAAATGCGTTGTAGATTTTGTATAGGTAGGTATCCATACTGTTTGTAAGTAAACAGTGACTGCGCACAGTGGACTATGCAGATAACTGCACTGTTTATATGACAGGATATTCAGGTTTTTGTTGGACGCACTGTGCCCTATAGAAACAAACCTCCCAACCCGTTCCGTTGTGCCAGTTGCGAGAAAATGGTATCGGAAACTTCTCACCAGCTTTTAGGAAATTGTTATGAAGATCCGTGGCGATGAGCCCAGGCTGAGCGCAGTTGTGCAAGAAATAAAAGACCGCCTGTACTAACTATAGGCGTATGTAGATGAGCAGTGGCGTTACCGTAGGGCTAAACGGGGCAATGCCCCGAAGCCTCGAAGTTCTGGGGGCCCTTCGGACTCGCGACTCACAAACCACAAATTGACTAGTGAAAATTTCTCCTACATTCAGAATATAAATAAACTAGAGTGCGACGAATCTGGATTACGACAAATCTGCAGTACGTTGTGACGAATACGGTACAAACGATTTTAAACAGTTTAGTTGGAGCCTTCGTTATTTTTGCCCCAGGGCATTTGGTTACCTAGCTACCCCACTGTAGATAGGACCTTATTCGTCGTACAGGATCTAAGCCAATATAAACAGGCTAAATCTGCAACTAGACGACAATGCCTATTCGTGGAATGGAAGCTAACGGATACTGTATATAGGATGGTGAACTTTATATTAATTGTGTAATCATGGTCGTAGTATCAGAATTTGATATAAGGTTTGTGAAATGTACAAAAACTACCTATACTTAGTACGAACTAAGAAGAAGTCGTCCGTCATCCAGGGAATTCTCTCGAATTTTCGGGAATTATTCTTCTTTTAGTTTGTACTTTACACAATTATTGACATAAAATTCATTTTGCTATTGTACAACTCCATTCCGCGGTAATGTATATTGAGCCTTAGGATAGGTATCCTACCTACTTTATTGTTTATTTTTTAACACATTGAAATGTTTATTTAATTTTTATTGTTAATCCATTTAATAATTATCGTTTTACAATAAATCCTACAATTTAACCAATGATTTCTAGTATTCTATTAATTCTTTGAACATCTTTCACAACTCACTTTTTCATAATAGATGCAGTATTTACAGTAGCTGTGATGACACTTAGGAATATTTCCTGTTTAATAGTACTATCGAATTTGGCTACATTTTTTTACAATTTGGTGTAGGTACATTATGTTGGTAAAAGTAATAAGTAAATAAATTATCCAATCGGCCAAACTTTGTAAATGCAACTTCTATATTTGAAAAAGCAGATTTCTTTGTACATTGGTTTCACTGCAGGACTCTGGTCAGCGCAAAAAGGGGAACAAAAACCATTCGGCTAACCGCCAAGCGTTAATAAATTCCTTGAATTTGCTGAGAGAAAAAGTGGAAAATGCAGCGCGGAACGGCTGGGCTATGTCGACAGACTTTGGGCAGAGCAATGTGCTCATATAATGCGACCACGCTGTATATTACTAGGTATCAACAGCTACACTATAGTTACATATTAAGAAATACAGATAAGTTCTATGGACAGTTAGGTATACTTAACGAGATATTATGTCTCCCGCGGACGCGTGGACCCGGTAAAGTGATTAATAAATAATTAATACAATAAAGTAAATGGGTTCTTTTACACATGTTATACGATCCATTGCCCCCGTGGCCCTACTGCCCAAAACGAATCTGCAATAAACCGAAAATTCGTCTAGTTCTACTGAATACCAAAGGCATTTTTTTTCATCCGTGTTCTATCAGATAAAACTATATGGTTTAGAAGGTGACGTCGTTCCGAAAATTTTTCATTCCTCACTTGTATCAATCAATTATCTGGGCTATCAGGCCAGTCTATGTCATCTTTCATTGAAATGGATCTTGACTCATCAACTAAATGTATAGGTACGAGTGGGAATAAAAAGTAGCGTTCGTCATCACTGACCTGAGAACGAACGCAACCTTTTTTTCCCAATCGTCAACAGTGTTAACGACAGTGTTACTGACCCGGAATGACTTGTGCCCAGATAGATGTATTTGTCATTGACGAATGAATCAAAAAGTTATGATTATTATGTAATCGTGGATATCGCAGACTCTAAACCCCTACGTGTCTGCAGTAAAGCTATGAAATAACAAAACATTTTATTCATTAATACATTTATTTTCAACAAATTACGCGTATAATTCTAATCACAGGTCTATCAAATTACATACATTAAAAATATTCTATCAATCACAATATATTTGTAGATCTTACCTTATAAACATTAAATACACACTAATAGTTAAAAATAAAAATGTCAAAGCAAAATATTTTGGTTTACAGAAAGGCCTTACAAACAATTTATAATGTTAAAATTAAAAGGACAGTTTCTATCTATTACATTTAGAATACTAAATATTCTAGTCAAATTGTTACCAAAATACATTGGTGATATAAGTGGATAATAGAAAATCTAAATTAGAAAGTTAATAAGATTTTATTACGTAAGAAAAAAGTGTAGTCTACAATTTCTTCATCCAGTCAAGTAACTTTAAATTTAATTGTGAAAATTCGAGGCGAAATAAGGTCAAAGAAACAGGCCCAGCCAAAAACGCAACACGAGTTTATGTTTAGAAAAAAGTAATTTGATATCAACTTGAAATAGATATCAAGTTATTGCAGCCAAACTGTGCTGGGCCATTATTAGGTGGTCAATATACTGCGATAAATAATAAAATTCGTATAAACTGGATGGGTATACGTGATAAATAATAACATTCTATAAATATCTAAAATACAGTCAAGATCAAGTTATCGTTATTGTGAGAAGCAATTTTATAAGTCAAAAATGCAAAATCTCACTATCCCACAATAATTACATCTAAAAATTAACCTATTTTTAAATTAAATTAAAACTACGGAAACAAGACTAAAACAAACCTTAAAAAGAGCTCAGTCAATACAAAAAAATACAACATTGGCATCAATGTCCTAACAAACCATAAATATTACCACAAAATGATTTGGATGGAGCTATTTCGCCAATTCGTGTATGACTTCACTGTCGAGCTGCGGGAGTTCAGAAACTTTGGCTAACGTGGGGCTCAAGTATTTTTTGTAAACTGCCTTGTATTTTGAGTCTTTTACATTGATTACGATCTTCGCTATCTTTCTCATGATGGGCTGAATATGTTCGAGTGTGTAGCCGGAGTAGTATGCCAGCACAGGAGTCCAGACATCGTCGAGTTGCTTGCTTGACAGCAGGTATAGCGAGAGGCAGATGGCGGCAGCAGCCAGTTCTGAAGGCCGATAATGTGCCATGGAGTATTCAATCAGGCTCAGATCGACCAAGTATTTCGCCAAGTTATGGTTCTTGGAAGTTCCTTGGGCAGCTTTCACGAATCTGCGTGGAATATTTTTTAATATAGTTAGTTTTTTTTTAGTTGTAATGTAAATTGAAATAAATACTAATGAATAAATTAAGTTTTACGTTTTTAATGTCTTTTTAGCCTTTTTTATCGTAAGTAGTTTTATAGCTAGTAGTATTTGGTAATAGTTGTTTTATTCATTTATGTTTTGTTCATTAACAAATTAAATTACGATGAATAAATTAATATTTGTTTCCACACAGCGCCATGTAGCCCCAAACTAAGTAAAGATTGTGCTATGGGAACCAGATAACTGATAAAATACTTAGATACTATTTGTTTGTAAATACATATATAGATAACTATATGTATATTACGCCCAGACAAAGAACTAACCTATGAACCTATGTTCAACACACAAATGTTTGTCTTGGTTGGGAATCGAACCTTGACAGTTTGAATATGCAGCTAATGTGCATAGTTGGTATGGAAATTTCTCCTGTTGCATTGCAATCAAAGTTTCCTGATCACCCTCCTGGTCAAAACGGTAGATGTCAATGGATGCAAGAGGCAAGCTGCAATTTTATTATTATTTACTGTTGCAGTAGTTTTTTAGATCTTACAACTAACAGGAGCCACAAGCAGTTATAGGCTATTTGATTACAAATAAAAATTAACAAATATTATTTTCACGAAGTAGCTTAAAAATGAATGTAATAATTGATACAATTAAAAGTAAAACCAGTAAATGAATCATGGTGTAGTACGCTTTTAAACTTTCTGGAAGGGGCATCGCCTGTCCCTTTCTCGCAATAGAGATCGTGTAGAGCTTCTCACAGCTACTATGATATGAAGGCATAGCTTGTGACATCACATGTCAAAGAGCTTATATGTGTAGAACTAACATAGAGGTACCACAGCTTAGTAATGATGTACTAAGGAGGACTGGTAACTGACGTCACTGCGTGTTTGAGCTGTCTCTTTCTATTCCTGTATTTTAAAATGCCTGAACACTGTAATTTTTCAGATATTTAAATTTTTTAATGACTTAATTCTTTTGACTTATATGATTTATAGCAGTCAAATAGCCTATTGTGTTTTTTAATTATTACCTTCTTAAAAAGCTGAGCGGTATCGGCCTAGCGAGACAGAATCCTAATTTCGACAGGATGTCACGTTCACATTGGAAGATATCCACTTTGGAGTAAGCCATGTCAGTCACATAGACAAAGTCCGCAACATCAGGAGCGTAGATCTCTTCGTATTTTGAAGCGATGAACATTGCAGTTACGCCAACTAGCTGCAATTGATTTCGTTGGACGTTCGGCACCGCCTAGAAAATGACAAATGATAATTAAATAAATTATTTTCTCCAATTTTTGTTTGTTTAACAATTGCAGTCGCATTGTCTACTCAAAGATCTCACAGGTTATTCTATCAAAAAACTTCTGTAATTCTTTCCATTACTCTGAGAAATTGGTAAACGTAGATAAAAAGATACATACAGTCAAACACACAACTTCCTCCATTTTTAGAAGTAGGTTACAAATACAATAATGTATGAATGAACTAGTTGCGCCCCGCGGTTTTACCCGCGGATAAAAAGTATTTTAATTATTTGCCGATCCCACGGGAAAATTTAACTTTTCCCAGATAAAATGTAGCCTATATGTTAATCCATCAGCTATCATGGTACCGAATTTCATCTAAATCCATTCAGCCGTTTGAGCGTGAAGGAGTAACAAACATACACACAAACACACATACATACTTTCGCCTTTATAATATTAGTGTGATGAATATCATAATTATTGTGACAATATTTTAGTGCTACAGTTCAAAACAAGTATAATGTGTATCATTGAAAAAAAAACGATTCTGACAAATGTGAGAAATAATAATTTTCCACTTCCACCATTATGTCTAAGCGCAGTGGGAGTGTGAAAGCAATAGAAATGTCTCTTTCTCTTTTTAGGTCTATATTGAAATCAGACATATTAAAATGATAATAGTAAAAATATTCACCTGTAAATATCTGTCAATGATTCCCACAGTCAAATGGAATGTCTCAAGCAATAATGAGAACTGTTGCTGTACCTCTACCAGCCAATCAATCAGAGTTGACCTCATCTTGCCAGTGATCACACTCTGAAACAAAACAACAAAGATATTAAGCAAGCTGCTAGCCACAGCCAGCAACACCACAGCTTTGGACATGAAATGTTGTTAGTGGATGCTTTCTTCAGCAATGAGGAAATGATAAGGAAGAAGACAGTACTTTATCAACTTAGATAAAGAACAGTAGTAGTATTCTCCTCTCAGTACCACCCATCTTTTCCAATGGGTGTCATAAAAACCAGCTTAGGGAATACCCTAAGATGGTACTTACGGCCCTAAACCTAAGCTAAAATGCTGCTGCCCATTCCCTAGATATTTCCAGGGACTGCAGAAAATGGGGTATGTTTGAATGCAGCATTTTCCTTAATCTGCATTATAAATCTACCAAGATCACCAAGATGACTGTCAAGAGTGGGGAGGCCTATGTTAAGTGACATGCATACAAATAACATTCAAAAGCTTAGTATAAACAAATAAATTACGCCTAACAATCACATCAAGTCCTGGACTTAGGATTTCATGTATCTAGGTATCCACAAACTGAGAACCATGGTCCCACAACACCCACAAAGATACAGAACCAACCACAATTTTTTTTCTTGGGCACAAATACTTGTAACGGGAATCAAACCCGCCGCTTTCTGGTTATGAGTCAGCTCATCTCTGCTCAACCACCACACCACAAAGGCTCTCAAAATAGACTAACGTAAGTAGTAGTACAAAACATTTTCACCTGTACTTTCAAGTGATCAATATCCACAGAATACTTGTCTTCTAACTCAATCAAATATCTATATATATCTTTGATATAAATAGATGCAAGCATAGGGCTGTTCTTGTCTCTGGCATCTATGTCTTCTATGTCCTTTGGAAGCTCAGGTGTTGTGTCAAGATAAGGTTTAAATGATGGAGTATGTTTTAACTTAGCATGATTAATCAGTGAATTATGTTCATCAATCTTCAGCTTTCCCAAAGATTCTGTTGATTCTTTCAGTATTGGTTTTACAGTGTTCACAGCTCTGTTCTCTTTGACCGTTGGGAGCTTATTTACCCTCTTGGTTTCAGTCTTTTTTGTTTGGATGTAGATGTTAATTGTTTCTTTTATTTCTGTTGATTTGTTAGTTTCTTTGAGAGCAGCCTGTGTAAGTAAAAACACATAGTTAATTAAGAACTAGAGATGGTTGAGTTCACCCAATACTTACGTGTTTGCACTTAATTTTCTGGTAAGTATGATAAGTATCTTATGTTAATTGTTAATTAACATAAGATACTTATCATACTAATTCTAAGTGTACAATTTTCAAAGGCAAACAAACAGATAATTATAACTTAGAGATATGTTAATAAGTTTTGTTATACACCCTACATTTCCTTCATCAACTAAAAAAGTTGATAATTTCAAATGGTTGAATAGAAATTATTCAATGCTTTCTAAGAACACAAAGTCAAATTTCAACAAAAAAAAAAAAAAAAATCAAAATACATTCATCCATTTGGGAGCTACAATGCCACACACAAATACTTGTTAAGCTTATTACACACCTTCACGTGGACAGGGGTTAAAAAGAAAATAATCAAAAATGCTTAATAAGTAAAATGAATAAGGGCTAAACTGCAAAATAAATTTCTTACTTTGGTGCGAGCAACAGCTCTGCCAGCCAGACCAGCAGTGCTTTCTTCCCTCCGCAATGGAGGCCTGGTGGAAGGCATAATGACAGTCTTGCTTGGAAGTCCTGTATCCACCTTTGACTGGACATGGCTATAGTTACTGAAATTTAGACAAAATCACTAATTGGCTTTACCTAAAGAGTCCAGTTCAATTACATATAATTTCTAATCTGGCAAAACTACTTCTCCCTCTTACAGTAAAAGGGTGGTAGTTAGGTAGTAGCAAGTCTTTCTATAACAGACATTGATTGAAGTATGTATAAGTTAAATGTGCAGTGTGTATTTGTATTCTGAACCTCTATATAAAGTTTGCAATCTGCAAAATAAACTTAGGGAAATCATGAATTGCTATATTTCACTGCTAAGTAGTGTTTATTGTTAAGGGGCCTATGCTTGATAATTAACGAAACGATTTTTTAAGGGAGTGAGGGTATGATTTCTTAAAAAGTTTTCATGTAGATAAGGTATGTTAATAATAGTTGATTACCTTTTTACAGCTCCACGGCATAGGGTAGCTTTTTTCTCAAACTCTGCAGCAGCAACTGCGACTTTACCAACGTTGGTCTCGCGCTGGACTTGAACATTAGTGTTCAAGTCGCCCAATGCACCACGTACTGTCAGCCCTTGTTTCTTGGCCGGCAGTCTGATGTTAGCTTTCCCTTTGCTAACGTACACATTTTCTTGGTCCTGGAGCTGCGTGTAGTGAATATTAGTATAAATAATTCACAATAATTGTACTTAGAGGCAAATGTTTCATGACAAAATCACATGCATCAACTTACCGTTCTATGTCTCCTGATTGGGGCCTCCATTTTACTAACTGATCCTTTGAAAACTTTTAGCAAATAAGCTTTCTGAATGAAATACAAATTTGCTTCCAATTTCCGTCTTTGAATTTTTACCCGCTACCGCTACTGATTTGCTCGAGTTTCTCTCTTTTGATTTGGCTTGCTTTAGCTTTTTGGTTGACTTGGCTCAAAACGAAATAACGGCTGAAATTAAATTTCAAACAAGAATATGACATTTTATTGGACCACTCAAATCAGCTGGGAATTTCGTGATTGGTCCAATTTTTTGAAGTTGATCAAACTGAGTACTCATTACTTTTCAATTTCTTCAAAAACCACAATTTAATAAACTAAATATCATCATTTCTGAACTTTATTATATTTATAAATTTAAATTATGAATAGGCTGATAGTTTGTTAGCCATCATCAAATATTTCTAGGTAAATGGAAATTGTATCCGGATATGGATCATAGTGCAGCATCTAACAGATATACAAATATCTGTCTATGAACAACGGGCCAAATCACAGGCTATATTACGCACTATCTATGGTCACAACCACAACCACAGAGAGAGAATTTTCAGAGAAGTTTCACGTGTATACTAAAGGGCAGCTGTGGTGACTTAATCATAGTTAATTTCAATACAAATCCAGCTTTAGTTCAAGCTCAAGCGTGGTTTTGAAATAAAAACTAGGCACTGGCTTAATACGCCAATTGCGTGGAGCTTTTTAAGGGCTACAGACTTGACTTGACTTCTTGATTTTAGCCTCTGCGACTAACAGAGTTCGCAATTTTGCCAGTGCCAGTGCCAGTGTCACGAACATTTTTCAGTAGTACCATGCCGTGTCCAGGCAGATACCAAAGTTCAATCTATTGCACAACTAAATAATATGTCTCCTTGCGCGAGTTCTGAAAGTCTCTGCTTCAAAACAGTAGACGAAAACGAAGTGCATCGTATTGTCAATAGCATTTCTAGTAAGGCTGTTGGACATGATGGCATTGGACGTGAACTAATAATTCCCCTGCTTCCAGTTATTCTCCCTTACATCACGCATATTATTAACTTTTCCATTATTTCCAATAGTTTTCCTAATGCATGGAAGTACGCTCATATAATTCCAATTCCTAAAAAAGCTGCCTCTCCCGATCTAAAAGACTATCGTCCGATATCAATTCTCCCTTTTCTTTCTAAGGTTCTGGAACGAGTTATACATCGTCAGCTTTCACAATATCTCCAAACGTATAACCTACTTACCCCATATCAGTCAGGTTTCCGTACAGCTCACAGTACCTGCACTGCTCTAATAAAAATAACTGATGATATAAGATCAAGTATCGATCAACGTAAACTTACTTTACTGCTTCTACTAGATTTTAGCAACGCTTTTAACTGTGTGGACCATGACATTCTTTTAGCTGTCATGCGCTCTCAAAATTTATCAGAATCTGCTTTGGAATGGTTTCTTTCGTATCTCGGTGGACGGCAGCAGCGCATACAAGTAGATGACGTGTTCTCTAATTGGAGTAATGTTGATGCTGGCGTACCACAGGGTGGCGTACTCTCACCTCTTCTCTTCTCGATTTTTATAAACACCTTAGTCTCCCATTTACGTTATTCCTCCTTCCATCTATATGCTGACGATGTCCAACTCTATCTTTCCTTTAGACCTGATAACATTGCAGAAGCCATTGACGAGCTTAATAAAGATCTTAAAGCTGTGTTTGCTTGGACGCAGAAGTATGGTCTGCTCATAAATGCCAGTAAAACGCAGGTCACGATAGTTGGTAGTAGTAGTCTCCTATCTAAGATAGATCTTCGGTCTATTCCCACCGCCAAATACAATGGTATATCCCTTGAATATTGTAAGGAAGTTAAAGATCTTGGTCTTATTATCCCACATAATCTTTCCTGGGACAATCATATCACAGAGATTAGCAGGAAGATGTATGGATCTTTACACGGTTTGAAGCGGTTAAAGAATTTTCTACCACAACATGCCAGGGTAGCTCTTGTCACTGCTTTGCTACTCCCTTTTCTTGATTATGCTGATGTGTGCTACACTGATGCTACTGAAGAACAACTCAACAAGCTGGAACGTCTTCTTAATTTGTGCATCCGCTACATTTATGATCTGCGCAAGTATGATCATGTGTCTGAGTTTAGATTTGAACTCAAATGGCTAAACATCCGCTATAGACGTAATGCCCATACAGTATGTCTTCTATATAATATTCTTTTTCATCCGCTAGCCCCAAATTATCTTAAAGAACGTTTTACTTTCTCTTCTTCACGTGGTCGGCCGCAGCGTTCCTTTCATCATCTTGAACTCATAATTCCACAACACAAATCTGCATGTTACTCAGATTCATTCACTGTTACAGCTATACGTCTATGGAATAGCCTTCCTCCTGAAATTCGTCAGGCATCGTCATTGAGTGTATTTAAAAATAAGGTATATAACCATTATCTTGCACTCCAAAATAATAACAGTAAATGAGCAATTATATTGGTTCGATTAAAATATAAGTACGCATATTGTAGATATTAATATATAAATTATATACATTATTAATATTTATGTTATATATAATGTGTAGTGTATACAAATATATATATATATATATATACATATAATATATAAAACTCCTAGTTTATACGTGTTAAATTAGTAGTTATTAAGTAGCTATGTATGTGAATAGGGGATACAGGATAATTTAATTTATGTTAGTTTTTTTTTTTATATGTTATTTAGGCAATCTATATTTAAGTTGCGTTGCACTGCCCTGCAAAAATTTCCATATTACACCCAGGTTAACTGGAAGATAATGCTCTCTAGCATTAAGTTCGCCTTTGTACCTACATTTGTTATTTGTGCAATAAAGCATTTTCTATCTATCTATCTATCTATCTACTATACTAAAATAACAAGTGATGGAGAATAATCTGTGTGTACGTAGTAGTTACGGTGTATAATATGGGAGAATCAAACTCCGGCCTTCAGATTCAAAGGATTTTTATCTACAACAAATAGAACATCACATAAGCACAACACAATCTACATTTAAAAAAAATATACACTCAGTACATAACAAATATAAAGATTTAAAGTTATTTATCGATAACGTATAAAAATATATATAATTTTAATTTATTTTTTGCAATAAATTTACATCAAAAATAAACAAAAGGGGTATGGGAAAATAAAAGATCCCTCCTTTTATTTTCCCATACCCCTTTTGTAATATAAGGGAATTTCATCTCTTCAGATGAAGAGATGAAATTCCCTTAATTTAAATCACTTAACGAATAAAATGCCACCAATTTTATGCACTAACACTGAAAATAACACAAGTTTTGTTAAATAATACAATGCGGCGACGGACGCGACCTTTTTCGTTTTCCCGCCAAAACAAAAAAAAAAAGTGTAATTATTCTTCTTTGTTTAGTGGCTTTCTATCGCTTTTTAGCTATAATTCTGCCAATGTCAAATGAGGAATGTTGTGTGATTCTGTCATGTTTAGTCAGCTATCAAAAAGATTTTACTGTCACTGTTACAGCCAGTCAAAATCAATAAGTTTCAATCCAATCCTGATATTCTGTCAGTCAGCCCGACTGCGACTGAAACGAAATGTGAAATTCAATACAAAATACAAATCACAAGAACGAACGAGTGATAATAATAATTTATTAATATACTTTATACAAAACTAGTAAAGTGCACGTCAACCACTTGTTCACTACAAATACACCACGAATTTTATAAAATGTAAGTTAAAATAATTTATGTCCATTCACATTTTCCGAACGTTCGGCGTCGTTAATTAAATTTATTTATCCATAGTTATTTCGAAAATGGTGCAGAAAGGGCCACGTCCATTGGTGCTGTGCGGCCCGTCAGGCTCAGGAAAAAGTACTTTGCTGAAACGCCTACTCAAAGAATTTCCAGACAAATTCGGATTTAGTGTTTCTCATACCACGAGAGGTCCTCGACCCGGTGAAATTAATGGAGTTCACTACCATTTTTGTACGAAGGAGCACATGACTGCTGCCGTTGAGAGAGGAGAGTTTATCGAGTCTGCTACATTCAGTGGTAATATGTATGGAACCAGGTTAGTTTGTGTGATAAATTCAATGTATGAACAGATCTCAGTGTGGCCATGTGCTCGATGTTTTCAGATCATTGGCACTCTTCCAAAATTAGATATGTAGGTAATGCTCAGTAATTTCCATATCATTGTTTACCTGGTTTTAATAACCAAGCTTGGTCATGCTGGATTATCTTGGGGCACAGCATGTTATATGTTTTTTTATTAAGATTATAGTTGTGGCTTACTATCATTAAATAATGTTTTACTACCTTTAGATGTAATCCAGTGATAACATTACTGTTAGTGTTGTGTTGAATAGCTTGCTTGAAAAAAATCTTGTGAAAGGACTGTATTTCTATAGTTCATTGAATAGTCATCAGTAGCAAGGAAAATTCTGATTACATCATCCAGGGCTTCATCGATCTTATTAATTTTGCCATGATTTAATGGAAAACAATAAAATTACAATTCAGAGTAACCATTTAAATAATATTCAATTAAGGAAAACTTTATAATATTTCCAGCAAGAGAGCTGTTGATGATGTTCGTCTTACTGGAAAAGTCTGCATCTTGGACATAGAAATAGAAGGAGTCAAGCAAGTAAAGCGCACCGATCTCAAGCCATTGCTTGTGTTTGTAATGCCGCCATCTATAGAGGAGTTGGAAAGACGCCTGCGTGCCCGTAACACTGAAAATGAAGATGCCCTTGCAAAAAGGCTTGTTACTGCTCGCAGGGAAATTGAATTTGGTATGTAACATGTCTTTTTGTATTTTATAACAGTCCTATCACATAAGGAAAATACAGATAAAAATTGGTCAAAACCCTTGTAAAACACATAATCTGAGGGTGAAAAATTTATCTCTGCATATTTTTCATAGAAGTTTTTAGAGAATGACTTGACTCCAATTGAAGTTGACTTGTGATGATTGCACCGAGAGTTAGAAATTCATTTTTAGTCTACAGATAGCAAACCAACATTCAGTCTTCCTGATGAGAAGAGGTCTATACATCTAGCCTATACATCTTTAACACTACTAGATAATAGACATGCCTCTAATCTTTTCTTACCTACAAGTTACCAAATGATTTTTGACAAGTCTCATGATTTATTAATTTTATTCCTTTACTTGTAATTACCTAATATACATTTCTTCATTTGTACCTAATTTCAAAGTTTTACAACAAAGGCAGGGAATGTAGCCTATATCGTTATTACATTATAGATTGTTAGTGTTTGATAACAATTTCAAGTTTTACCTCCAACTGAGAAAAAGGATCCCAAGTCAAAACACTTTATCTTTTCAAAACTCTTGATAGATTCTATGTAGAATCCATATGTATCAGGGTTCCTTTTTAAAATGGGTATAGATGGAACCCTAAAATTGTAGTACTTTACATATCTAATTTTCATGTTGTAAAAATGTAATATTGTGTAAAGTCTTGAATTTTTTCCTTTATAGATGAAGAACAAATAAAATTCTACAGTTTTTAACAAAATAAAATTATATTTAAGCTTATCTTACATGTCACATTACTATACCAGCTATAGCTGTATATCTATTAATCTCTTTGACCTCTTATGTAACCAGATAGATAAAACATATATATATATATATATTCTAATTACAATTTCAGGAAAGCAACCAGGAAACTTCCACATCATTATACTGAATGACAATTTGGACAAGGCATACTCAGAGCTTCGTGATTTTATTGCTCAGAATTTGGAAGATAAAGAAGGAGGTATGGTCTTGTTATTACCTTGAACATCCAATACATGTTGGCTACATCTAAGCCAGCATAAAGTGCTCGCTTACTTGGGTACTTACATCTTTTGGCCAACTAGGTAAGAGAAGGCCGCCCATAATAAAATTAATCACCATCCATACATTAGTTTTATGAGCTGTACAAAAATTTGTTATATATAAAAAGTTTTATTAATTTGTGTTGCTTACATTTAACCAACTCAATTTATTTTTGCTAACTTTGGTGCATGCAACAATTTTGTCTTTAACAGGAAGCAAGGTGTGTGTTGTGTTTGATATAGGCAGGAAAATTTGGAATAATTATATGCCACATACTATAAATCGCGCCAATATACGTAGAAAAATTATAAATTTAGAGATGCACCAGATGATGGCAGGAAAAGAAAAAAATAACGAAAGGGATCTATCATACCTCATAACCTTTTCTAATTTCTTTAGAAACATTTAGGTATGTACTAGGAAACTAAACAAATAGTGTTTTTTTTTAAATTATGCTGGTGTTTCTAACCGACTTAAAAAAGGAGGAGGTTCTCAAGTTGGTTGTATTTTTATTCTTATCATTTTTTCATTGTGTTATGAAACCGGTTATGAGAATTCTTTTTTATTTGAAAGAATAGGAACACCTTACGATTAATCCCATATAAATTATATCACAATCGGTTCATTAGTTTGACAAAAGTATGTATTACTTATAATATATTACATACCTATTAGTGTGATATTTATGTGTATGTATAACTAGCTGTAAAATTTCCTTTGAAAATAAAATAAATAAATATAATCCAAGTATGTTCTCAGTACGAATAAAGTCGATTGAAGTCAGTTTAACTCTTTTTAGTTTTACTCATCGTTATTATTGTGCACTAGGCAGTGTAAATTGGAAAGAATAGTCGCGAGAATCACTGATAAAATACTTCATTCAATGGTAGTAACACTTACCTAGACAATTACTTTGCAGTAAAGTCCTACCACTTAGTAAAAACGTGACAGCTAAGACAATGTGTCCTTTTATATATCAAGACTAGCGGCCCGCCCCGGCTTCGCACGGGTATTTAATATATATCTATTATAGATTGAGATATAAACTATCCTATCTCTCAAGTTGGATCGAACTGCACATGGTGTGCGAATTTTATTATAATCGGTTAAGTGGTTTAGGAGTCCATTGAGGACAAACATTGTGACACGAGATTTATATATATTAAGATAAGGATAAGACACATAAGTACATATTATGTGTAGTATAAATTAATTATAAATGCTGACGTGAGTAGTATTCATAACTTCAACTAGTAAAAGTCTAACACTCGACGTCGAGTGTTAGCCATTTACTAGTTGTAGTTATAAATTAATTACCTATTTTGTGTGGTGTTAATAACTTCACTAACATTGTTCAACAGGTTCTCTAGCTGACAGTGAGACTACGGAAAAGTGAATACCCTTGCATGATGCATGTCGTAGAAAATATGGGTTAAATTAGATTTTCCCAGTGTTGGTGTTGTAAAATCGGTGTTAGACATTTTTAGCACTATAAATTGGCCCCAATAGTATTTAGACACTTAACCATAACTCTAAGTAAACCTACCTCTCTAGAATCCTAAGAAAACAGTGCTGTTTAAAAACCTACCATACAATGGTGCAATTCATCCGATACATATTGTATTAAAATAAAAATGAGCATTGTTGCCAAATGTACCTACCATTAAATTCAGCATTTTTAGATAAAAGCATTTGTTACTTTATAGATAGGTAGTATCTTATATTATTTTTACAGGCCGTATAGCTCAGCTGGTGGTTGCTTTGCCTTCTAATATGTAGGTTGTGGTTCGATTCTCATCCACGAAAAACGTGTGTGAGATAAACAATCATATAATAATAGTGTGTTTATCCTGTGTCTGGATGTTATATTCTATGTATGTATTTACAAACAAAAAGTATCTCAGTATTCTATCAATTATCTGGATCCCATAGGAAAAGTTTTGCTTAGATTCGGACTAGGCGCTGTGTGAAATTTCCACAAATATATATGTTTATTATTATTAGTAAGTAAATTATTTGTTTTGGCAGAAAAAACATCACAACCTCTTTTTTCTTTTTATTTATTAATAGACGAACATTTGAATGCAACTCACTTGATATTAAGCGACGGTACAGTCGAAGGTGTAGGTTGGCCTATCATATACTTAATCCAGAATCATAATATTTGGGTACTTATTAAAACATCTTAAATCTAAGATCATGGCTTTAGTATTTCCAAAAAATAATAAAACTTAATATTCATATTCATAAAACGGATAATTTAATGAATATATGTTAACCTATCTTTCATGTTTATCAAAACACTGATAAGACACTTATCAAATAAGTAATTAAAAAATTACTTACTGACGTAATATTTATTTAACGTTTTTATCTTGCTTTTTGCTTAATTCAAAACGTATGTTTTATATTATATGTACATTAGTTAATATAATTATTAGTAGATACCAGTAACACTGATATAAATCAGTCTTTTAATTTGTAATTAAGTAAATATATGATATTATTGATAAATAATATCATATATTTATATTCATCATATGATGTGTATTATTGATGTGAAATCAAAAGGTGTTATTGATTAATATTATTATTAATTTATATAAAGTCATTATAAAATTATATATTTATTTGTATAATACCTTTTGATTTTATAGTGTTTAGAATCTCCGTTTAACTTAATTTATTTTAGGACTTATCTACTGACATGATACAAAAATATTTTCTCATGATTATGAACCTCTACGAATTTCAAAAACATTGTAAAATCTATTTGAAAACTATCAAGAAAAATATATAGGTATATACTATACAGGTACTTAGATTTTAACACTAATACTTTTTGTATGGGCCTGCCTAAAAAACGTGCCAAATCCAGGAATAGCTCAGTTACTAGATACTTGTAGCAAGTATATGTGCATTGTGTAAGCCACTTGTGTATACTTTACTTACTTTACTTGCATAGAGATGCAGGTCATAGGGGCTTGCATATGTACCACATATTTATTTTATTCGGATGTCTAGGAGCATGTGCATCTATGTTTGTACAGCATGCCAACTTGTGTAAGAAGCAACAACAACTCAATTAATTCTTTAACTTGGTTTTTCTTCTGGTTGCGTTATTAAGATGTTACTTAAAATTCTTTATTTTGAATATTATATTTAGATTAGAGATAGGCTTTAGTGCTAATTTAACTACTTAAATTTACTGCATTATAAAATTACATCCTACCATAAAGAATCATTCATATTCATTTGATAATAATAATCAATTTTATTAATACTGAATTATATCTAAGATTTCTATTTTCTTGCTGTATACCTACAATTTTTAGATATGAATTACAGAAATGGAATTTGTCACTTTTATACTTACTTACAAAACAATACAATTAATAGAATTGTATTGTTTTATGTTTTGTCGTTCATACTTACCAGAATTTTAATTTCTAGTTCTTTGGGGGCTGTGAAAACGAGCTAACAAGAAGAATTATTGTCACTATAATGAAATAGGGAGGTACTTACATAAATAAATAATTAAGTATATAATTTTACGCTAACGAGTGGAGCTTATTTTTGTATAACTGATATCTTTTCGAAATCATTCCATAAAGGCTTGCTTACTGCAGCAATCATATGCATAATTTTATTGTTATTTTTAAATATATCTATACATCTAACGACATTTTATTATTTGTGTAAACAAGTTAAATGTTTTGCATAATATAAAAATTTACGTAGTGTTGTTGCCTGTAGAGAATAAAGAGTAAACCAGTGTGTAATTGTTGTTTTATTTACAATAAGACATGGTTAGTTATGTACCACAATAGGTACAAGCTAGATTTGGACAATAAATGGATGCCCACTGACTAGTAATCATTTTAGTATTGCCCGAGGATAATAATTTTCATGTTTGATGGAACTAAATATACAATGTAGCTTCCTACACCTATAATGTGTACATGGCTGTTATGAATATGGCAGCAATTTGGTATTATGAAAAAAGAGGAAAAAACATCTAATTAAAATAAAAATTTAAATAAATTAAATTAAAAAAATTATTAAATTAATTTTAAATAAAATTTCATATAATTTTACTTGTCTGTTTTATTCAGTTAAGAAATAACTTATTGTAAACATTAACAACCTAATAATATAAATCATATTGTATGTCAGGAGTTAAGAAAAACTGCTATAGTAATTGTATCATTACATGTCATAATTATTGTATTAACAAAACGATTGGCCAAAGTGACAACAACATTCTAAATTTTGATGAATAAAATGTTTGCCCTCTATACTCTACACATTAACTTATTTTAAAGGACAATACTGTTATCTTTGTCCCATCGATCACGGTGGGAATGTGGTGGAGTATTCTCACAGTCACCACCAATGGATGATGCTTTAGATATATTTTTCAAAGAAACACTACTCCCATTGGGGACAAGGTGTGTTGGTTTTGCTAAAGACTTCAACCTTGGAATATGAGAGACTCTTTTGGGTATCTTAGAGACTGCTAGTTTCTGATTCTTAGGGTCATATAACATGTTAACAGACTTTGATCTAGCCTGGACTCCATCTTTGTTCTTCATGCAGGACAAAGGTGTTCTTGAACCACTGTTGCTGGTTGACTTAGACTTTTTAGGAGTGTCATTAATGTTTGTGGTTTCATCTTCATAAACCAATAGCCCTTCGGCATTGTTATGTATGTTGGTAACATTCTGTCGAAGTTCAGCATTTGTGCTCTGTAGTACTTTTATTAATGAATCATCTGACATCTCTTCTACATTATCTTCACTATCTTCGTCAATTTTTGCGACAACTAAAGGAGTCCTTTCAATGCCAATAGACGGAGATCTTGGATCAATATCCAGAATCTTAAAAACTGCAGTACTACTTACATGCTCATTAGCTGTAATTGAATTGCATGGACTCTCAATATCTTCACAACTATCTACAAACTTTTCTTCATACTCTATGTAGTCAAAATTTGTTTCTAACAATACTGTTGGTTTTTCATTCACCACTTCTGGTGTTGTGTTTCCTACTATAGCTTCATTGGAAGCAGTTGATGATCCCAGAGGTTCAGTATTTTTAATAGTTTCATTTAGAGACATATCATAAAATCCATCACATAAATTTCTAGGCACAATTAGTTCAGGACTTAACTCATTTGCCTCAATGCAACTATCACAATTTCCATCTCCATTGGTTTTCACAAGCTGAGGGCTTTCATTGTTTTCGTCATGTTGCTGAATATGCTTCTTTCCATTCCTCATTTCATTAATTTGTGAAGCAATGACAATAGGTGTCCTTTCAAAATCCTGTGTTGGTGAACGCGGATCATAAGACTGTAGATGATTTTTTATTACAGCTGAAAGTATAGGATTGTTGTGTATGAATTTTTCTTCAGTATTAGCAGTATCAAATGTCTTCCTCAGGTCACAATTTTTTGTAATGTTATGTTTAGCACTTGGCTTGCCCTGAAAGATTAAAATATGAAATTAAATATAATTGCAGCAGTAACACACCTTTCCTACATAAATGAAAAATACCGAAATTACTTATGCAAATTAGCTGGTCACCATCAGTGTCAAGCTACCAATGTATTAAAGTACGTAATAATAGGTCAGCTACGGAGGCTTTCACAGCAAATTGGGAAGACACATTTTGTGTACACTTATCTACGTTAGGTAGGACATCATCATAAATAAATAAAACCGCAGCTGTTTCTCAGTGTTATAGATTTATATACCTATGTAACCTACTCCACTGATGTAATTACCTCAGTAAAACATAAGGAATAGTGTAAGTAAATTAATACAAACCTGTAACGGAGTCCTAACTATTTCAGGAGTAGGAGATCTGGGATCGGAACTGCTACATATGTCTACGTCTTTCTTTATAGAGGCGACGGATTCATTGTTAGTTTTGCTGCTGTTACTACCCATAGTTACAAAGTAATTTTTATGAAAACGTTTTATTCTACCACAATTCTCAGAAATTAATGCATTTTTATATTGAACTTTGACAAAATTTATTTTCAATTCAATATAAATTGAAAATCTCAAAACTTAACATACAACGGCCAAAAACGTCAAAGTCAAAACGGTGTTCTTGATTAATTTCAAATGGACCAATCACAATACTTCACTATGCATCCGGTATTCGTTCGAAAATAAGTGACATAAGGTAAAGGAAAAAAGTAGTACTTGGGGTTATAGATTCCGCCATGAATATCTTCATGGCGGAAGGCAGAAGTAAAAGTGGAGTCCAATTTGCATATGCCTTTTGATCCTATGACTCCTATGTGATAAAAACGGCTGTGTTTTGTTAGAATGTTAGCTGTCAAGTGTTGAGGGCGTTATTAGCTCAGTGGCAACCTGTGTGACTTTCGAACCAACGCACCCAAGTGCAAATTGTGGTTTGCCCTACTACACCAATAAATTTTAAATTAGTTATGTGCGGAATTTGGTCTCGCTCTTACAACGGTGAAACAAAACATTGTGAGGAAATCCGCCTATTCAAGAATCAGAAAAATCTAGAACATGCGCCATCCACCAACACGTACTTAGCCAGCATAGTGGATTATGGCCTCCATGCGAGAGAAGATTCGTGTTTTCGAAACCTGCACACTGCGTTTAGACCTCTGATTCCTGGTTAGTAATAATCGTAAATCTGACCATCTGGTGATAATTTTATTTTAGCTGTATAACACGCACGGAACCGTTTTTTACATGTTGCACAGTGGTTCCAGTCACGCTATCCATTCAAATTATATTGCGAAGGAGATATGATGAAGGAGCACCTCTGGCACATCAGGCGTTCTTGGTAAGTTGGATACACACCCAATTAGTTCAATACATTTTTAGTTTTGCCTCCATGTACTGTGAGACATTTTTATCAGATCGGCGACTGTCAGAGCAGTGTGTCTTGCCATAATATTGGTCATTTCTTTATGTGACTTAGATAGTGGGTGTGGCAGATATACAGCAAAGAAAGGGTCGTCGAAAATAATTGCGCCCATCTCGCTCTTACTTGATATGTGAGCACTGTAAGCCAAAATGAGGAAACAAATTAACCGCGAAAAATAAACAACATTTAATAAATTTGCCTGCCACTTTTTAGTTGGTTTGTTTAAAAATTAAAATCTAAACTTATAATCCTGATTTTAATGCATTTAGGTAAAGATTAAGATAGGAAGAGGTAGGTTAAGATTTTAGCTAGATGCCAGTATTTTTTCATATCAGGATCATTAAAGGATAAAACAAAATAGTTTTCCGATTTCAGTATCTAGCAAAATAAAATGCACATAACATTTCTGGTTAAACTTTTATACTTAGTATACGTCTGGAGCTTTTCTATTCATGATTCTCTGTCTATTGTTGCAGCTCACCCTAGAACGCAATTCGATTGTCGAAAAAAGTAAAGCAGGCGTTTGCATCCGTATATATAATGTGCTCTGTGGTTTGCATGGCCGTCTGACACTAGGGTCCGTATTACAGAACGATGCTCAGTCATCGATCGGTGCTCAAGCAGAGATTTCATTCTATTGATCACTAATTGATCACTTTATGAATGAAATCTCTGCTTGAGCACCGATCGATGACTGAGCATTGTTCTGTAATATACTGTGACGTAGGGAGGGACGATGAATCAGTGATTTATCTCCCTAGGTCTGACACTAATAATTTTTTTTTTATGTGTTGGCTCCGCACTTTTGTGTATTTAGCCAGTGTCAAGTAATTGATAATTCATCAAGTTAATGATATTTCACGCAAATATGTGTCAAGTTACAGTCGAAGTCATCAAGTCATAGTCTAGTCTAGTCTAGTCAAAGTCATACTCCTAGTAAAGTGGTGGCAACTTTACTTGAAGCTTGAAGAATAATTAAAGGTTGTTGGATGAATGTATGGTATAGGTATTAGTAAAACTAGCAATTTTTATGCATAATAAGTTTATTTAAATTTTCCTAGGTATATTGAGGAAAGCCAGCAGAATTGCAAAATTTATTTTACTTTGTACATAAACTAAATGTTAAGATGTACAAATACCAACACTTACCTACCTACAAAGATCGGGCTCATTATTGTCCAATATATATACTAGCTGTATAAGTATGGGTAAATAATATTCTCTAATACGCGCAAATGTCATCATTTTATGGCATATAATTACTATTATGTATTATATATCTTAATAACTACTAGCAAAAAAGTTTAATAATAAATTAACGTTAGGTAATTTTAGTACCTATTAGTTATTATATCATTGTAGTATTTAGTTTAAAAATAAAGGAAAAACAAAGTTATTTTAACAATATTGTAGACATGTCACAGAAGAATAAGTAAGAACTTAGGAGCTGTGAAACTTTACAGAGGGGAATAATATTCTCAGTTAAGCCTGGCTTTAATATAGAACTATTTTACCTTCAATGCCTACTAAACTTTTGCTTACTTTGATGAGCATTTTAAATGCTCATTTCATCATCATCAGATGTTTATCATTTTGTTAAAAATATCAACATAGGTATGAATAAATAAAAGATCAGCTTGTTTAAGTTTTAGACTTAGAGCAAAAAAAAAAACAAGTTCAACCACAGTAGAAAGGTTAGCACCTTTCTACTGTGGTTGAACTTGTTTTTTTTTTTGCTCTAAGTCTAGTGAGTGTGGTCTAAAGCACACTCGTTTTTTTACAATTTATTTATTTCTCTTATATTTGCCGAATCAATCACGCGCAATTAGCGCTTTGAGGCTAAATCGCTAGATTTAGCCTCAAAGCGCTAAAGTAACCATACTGTCAGTGATTGATTCGGCAAATATAAGAGAAATAAATAAATTGTAAAAAAACGAGTGTGCTTTAGACCACACGACTGAAGAAAAACTTTTTAGTCTAGCTCCATCTATCGGCCGGTATAACTTTGTTTATGCTTTGTTTAATGTTAGCGTCGCCATCTTGACAAATTGTAAATTGTCATTTACCGGACATACCGGCATCCGGCATAACACTCACTGTAATAGCTAGTAAAATTACTGGGCAAATGAGACAATGATTTAATCTCACTAATAATCTCAGATATAACATTACTAGACTGTGCTGCCTCAGGATGACGTGCGCAGTACAATGTCACTTGAAACCGTACTCTAGAATTCCAAGTGACACTGCAACTAATATGGGCAGCAGTATCGTTTAAATCAGGCGAACCTCTAGCTCGTCATGCCATTCCTTAAAATTAAATAAAAGTTTGACTAAGGTAAAGTAGAGTTATCCTAAGAATGTGTCCATGCATTAACACTTTTCTTAACATCTCTATTAAGGGGAAGACACCTTGATCCTGTGATCTACGTCAGCTACGGCTAATGATACGACATGAAGGGTATGCTGAAACCTACGACACAAGATAAATCTTAGTGTAGGTGAAGCACGACAAAATAGAGAGATGATACAAGCCATAGCTTTGTCTCGGATTATGTACATACATCTAAGTATTTGACGGCGGCTACGTCCAGTTATAAACTCTATGCGCAGCGGGCAGTACCGCAATTTACCCTGTGGCAGCTTTTAAATTTATTACAGTGGCAACACCGGAAACTGTCGTCGCTGCCCCACCCTTCTGGCTATATAAAGAGATCGCTCGGTGTACTACGATCATTCTTGTTCCAGACACGGCGCGGTGTGGACATGCTGAAGGCTTATAGTTATATAGGTTGCAACCTACGCACAACCCGTTCCTGCCTACATATTAAAATGATTGTATATGTTTTTATGAAATAAATTATGTTTATGTTTATCTATTTAAGTAACATTCTCTACACTATGTTCAATGTCACTATCATTTTTTCTTCCCTCGCGTAGGCAAGTGGTCAGAATATTCAAGACGCCGATGGCGTCTAACTTGGCTTAACGACTGTTGTTAAGACAACACTGGGACCGACAGCTTAACGTGCCCTCCGAAGCACGGGCAGCGCTGTTTTAAATACCACCTTTTGTCACCCATCAAAGTATCGCAGCGAACGTTGCTTAACTTTTCTAAGTTAGGAACGGCTAGTCATGCTTTTAATATTAAGTTAAGTTAGATAAGTGACTGAAGGTTTTAACCTTTTTAGTCTTCTCACTACCTAAATGGTACTAATAATAATTATGTAGGAGTACGTAGTAATGTAATGACATTTAGGTATCAAAGAACTAATATGTATTAAGACGTTGCCTAAAACAAAATGGCGATGCTGCTAGTTATACATAAGTACTTTAGGGATTTTACTTTTCCTTTAGTTTTTTTAATCTATCTCATAAAATGCGTTTGGCCAAACTACGCTTTTGTTCCGCGAAAGAATAATCATATTTCATTGCGTGACAGGCAAACTTCAAGCATATCATTGTTTTATAAATCGGCCGTTATAGGTACATTTTGATGGCTTTAGGTACACATACGTAGGTACTCTAATTTCTCGGCGTACAAGATAGCTCATTCGTCCAAGTTCCTCGTCGACAGGTGGTAGCTGAGTGATTGTCCGAGATCCAACCTCGATCGCAGCGCACGCGACATGTAGACCCCTCAGCTAGACCAGAGCCAGCCGTGGTCCCTTTACAGCTCACGCGGCCGTGAGGTGGAGGAAATGGGTGCTCGCACCAAGTGTGAACTGGAATTTAAAATATAGTAACATAAGGCATCTATGCTAAAGACGAAATTTCATTCAACAAATGGTCAATTTGTGATTTCAATTTCGACTTAAGCACTGATCGACAACGCCTAAGCATCTTTCTGTAACACAGACCCAAGACGTTTTAAACACGCTTGTTTAGGACAGTTATTATACTCTTTGCGCTTGTTGTCGACGCGCGTTTTTGTATACGATCTCTTTCTATTCATCAGCAAAAACACTATAAGAGCTAAGGCACTTGATATTTGGAGTGTTTTTCTTATATAGATAGATAGAAAATTCTTTATTGCACAAACAACAACAATTGAAGGTACATAGGCGAACTTAATGCTATCGAGCATTATCTTCCAGTTAACCCTGGTGTATTGTGGAAGGCTTAATGCGGTAGTGCAACAATATAAATGAGATATAAATTAAAAAAAAAAAGAAAACAACAACTTAACTATACGTCTAAACTAGTGATAATACAAGTAACACCATAATAAATATACAAAATTAAATACACACAATAATATAAATATAATACATATTATAATATACATACATATACAAATACTTAGATGGATTGCTTTCAGTTCGCGATTTGATTTTGAAGAGTAAGGTAGTGGTTATAGACTTTAGATTTAAATACTTCAATTGATGATGCCTGACGAATGTGGGTAGGCAGGCTATTCCAAAGGCGAATTGCCGAGACAGTATAAGAATCGGAGTAAAGTGCCGTTCTATGTTGAGGGGTCACAAGTTGTAAGTGATAACAGGAACGTTGCGGACGGCCAAAAGAAGAACTAGCGATAAAACGGTCTTTGAGATAGGTGGGAGCACGTGAGTCCATGAGTATGTTATATAGAAGAGAAACAGTGTGTGCATTCCTGCGATGACGGATATCTAGCCATTTTAATTGACGGCGGAACTGTGAGACGTGGTCGTATTTACGCAGACCATAGATGTAACGAATACATAAATTGAGAAGGCGTTCTAACTTATTGAGTTGCGCTTCAGTGGCATCGGGGTAGCATACATCGGCATAGTCTAGGATGGGTAGCAATAAGGAGTTAACTAAAGTAACTCTTGCATGATGTGGTAAAAAGTTTTTCAACCTTTTCAAACTATGCAGAGAACCATACATTCGTTTACTTATCTCCGTAACCTGGTTGTCCCAAGACAAAGTGTGAGATATATGAAGACCAAGGTTTTTCACTTCTTTACAGTATTTGAGAGTAGTGCCATTATAGACAGCTGGAGGAATTGCTGAGAGGTCTAACTTAGACAAGAGCTTACTACTGCCAGCTATCATTACCTGAGTTTTATTCGTGTTGATAAGGAGACCAAAACTCTGCGCCCATTCGTACACAGAATTGAGGTCTTCATTGAGCTGATCGATAGCTGTAGTTACTTCTTCAGGTTTGAAGGCAAGATATAGCTGAACGTCATCAGCATAAAGATGATAAGAGGAGAATCGAAGTTTAGAGACAAGAGTGTTAATAAAAATAGAGAAAAGAAGAGGAGAGAGGACACCGCCTTGTGGTACACCAGTATCGACGTTACACCAGTCAGAAAAGACGTCATCGATTCGTATACGCTGCTGGCGTCCACTGAGATAAGAAGAAAACCAGTCAATGGCAGAATGGGATAGATTGAGAGAGTGCATAATAGCAAGAAGGATTTCGTGATCGACACAGTTGAACATGGTTATATGGTGCAGGTGTAGGTGTAGGGTGTAATACGAAGGGCTTTTGTTACATTCCACCCCTAAGGGTTAAAATAGTATGAAGAAACGCGGGTAAAACCGAAGCCTGCGTCTATGAGTTATAAGATGCAAGGAGCTATTAAAGAAAAGTCTGAACTCCGCTCAAAATAATGCAGGCTATAGCATTTTAGTAAGTTTCTTTCTAATGTCTTGGCAAGGGGCCCAAATATTCGATTCAGATTCAACTATCATAGTATAATATTAAAATTTATCCGCACCACAAAAATGTAGCTACATAAATAAAAATAATTCTACAGAAAAATAATATTTAGGTGAACGCGTTTTGAATAACTTTTAAACAATTTACCTTTGCAAATAGGCAGGTGTCCTTTCCACTTTTTATCCTCTCCACAAGTGAGACTACGCGATCCATGGAGATTGGCCTTAGAATCACGGCATGTAAAATGACACGTTTTATTTTGGTCTCCACAATGCGCCACCAAATATTTTGGCATTGGACATATTTGAGTCAACACATGCACTTCCATAAAGCAATGTTTCAGAACCTGGAACGATAACATTTTAAATGTGAGATACGATTTATTGACACAAACTGCAAATGAATGTTATGGGTTGACTAAACTCACTTTTCTTTTATACGTGATTCGACCGACAACTGCATAAGATCCTTCAACAAGTACAGAACCAAATTGTGCTCCATACATGTGTTCGTATTGGACTCCTTTAGGAAGTCTGGAGCCTGAACAAGACCTTATCTGGGGGTAAGGCAGCATAACACGGTCCGATCCAGATTTAGCTATCAATGTTCTATCATGAGGGCATTTTACACACGCGTTTTCGTGACCGTAAAACTCTGGAAAAAATATATAAATGAATAAAATGTCAGAGTATAAACTTGTATATCTTTGGTTAGTATCTACTTATGTAAATACCTACCTTCAAAAGACGGGTTGTTAAAATCTCTTTCTCTCATACGAGCAGGGCGTACTTTGTTATACTGATAGTAATCGTCGTCATTAGCATGAACAACATCTGCTCCAGGATAAACGCCGGACACCTCATTATTCAAATTCTTCTCATGAATTTTTTTAGCATACGCATCAGAAAGGTAGAAGAGTCTTGGGTCTTCTCGTGGTTGGTGGACTTTGATCGCCTTCGGTGTGGTGGTCGGTAGGACATTGGGGAGAAGCTGCATCTCCGGGCGTAGTTCTGAGAACCCGCTGCTATGATCGTCATAATCATTGCTTTTGTAAGGAAAAGTAGAACGTCGACTGTGAGGATTGTTTACTTTCGATGGATATTTATAGCGTGTTTCTCCTTTTGGTAGAAGTCTGACCCTGAAATGGAAAACAACTGAAATTAATGATGGTTATAAATTGTGTCGGAGTATGCAGGTAAGAGCTGCTACAGATGAGTTATTTCATCAAAAGTCTAAATATTTACAAGAAAAGTTTCTAAACAAGGATGTTTAACTAGATTGAAAGCTGGAAATAAGTACTTAGTCATTATCAGAATAGAAATATGACGTAGAACCGCAATTCTAAAGCTGAGCTGTAAAGCTTTTGTTAGTGAAATATTACCAGAACACATCTTTGTTTCGATTGTTTGTTCAACCTACCATTTCGTATTAGATGGGAATTATGAATTAAACGATGCTCTAAATCACGCTATATATATAAATAGCACCAGGATATAGATTATGACTTAGGAATTAGGTGGTTCTCAGTCTAGTCCGAAAACATAATGACTTGTTATATAGGTCTGTAACTGCGAACTGCACGATAGATTAAAGATATAGTCATAAGTACATAGAATTCAAATAAGTATTAGGTACTAAGTTACTACGTAGGTAGCTAAGCATTATTTGAGTTTAGCTTCGAGGTTAGTCGCATCAAATTTTTGATTTTATTGGTAACAGTAAAAAATCTAATATTAGAATAGTAAAATTATACGATCCATGAAATCAGCAGCAGTATGAATCTATTTTTATTAGGTACTCGTAATACTATTTTAATTTTGTCAAAGCTTTTAAACAAGCAAGCAAGCTTCTAGGCAAGCATGTCCCATTTGAGAGCATATCATTGCTTAATATCAGGCGAGACAGTGGTCAAATGATTTGCCTATATCCATAAAAAAACTGTTACCAAACTGTTTATTTTGATTAAAAATTTGAGTAAGTTGTAAACCTGCACTTTCAGTGGCGTTCAGTCGGCGTGATATTTAACTCGCTTTAAGTAAGATATTACTTACTTAAGACTATCATAATCATAGATGGACAAATTATAGAATGATTCGTGCATGCAACATGCATGTGGGAGCCGGTGCAATGGTTCTTCTGTAATACGAAGGCATTCTTAAATGTTATCTATTAGTCCAATAGGTACGGCTTTATGCCACTAGGTGGTAGGACTTTTCTGCAAAGTTCGTCTAGGTAGGTACCACCGCTTTGCCAGTTATTCTGCCGCCAAGCAGTAGTGCGCAAGCACTACTGTGTTCCGGTTTGAAGGGCACTGTAGCTAGTGAAATTACTGGGCAAATGAGACTTTATGACCTGATCTCACAGTCTAGTAATCTTGTTACTAGATTGTGTTGATGTCAGGATGACGTGCGCAGTGCAGTGTCACGCGAAACTCTATACTTTAGAGTTCCGAGTGACACTGCAACTGATATGGGCAACCGTGTCGCTTAACATCAGGCGAACGGTTAGCAGGTCGCGTCATCCCTTAACATAAAAAAAAAAGTATGAAATAACTAGATATCATGATTAAGTGTATTTTTATAGATTTTCATTCTCTGAAGGTGACGGCATACAGGTCGTTTTCTCTGACAAATGCAGCAAAGAAAATGTGCTGAAAGGTACAAACAACAGAGCTAGTAAAATGTGTCAACAAATTAACGGTTACTTTAACCTTGAAAATATTGAGTTGTTATTTAAAGAAATGATGATAGTGTGGTCGTGCACCGAGACAAGATGCTCTTATAATGTAGTGCCAAATGTTCTACGTCATTAGAGAGAAGCACAAAATGTAGCTTTTATTTCCGTGAGTTAAGGTTAACTTTATGATACTTATTTCAGCATTATACAGACATACAGACCTGTTGATGTCTATATCGAACCGCCAGGCGCCGAGAAGTCCTATAAACAATATATTTATGAGTACATAAGTGCCTTATCGACATTAATTGGTTACAAATTCGGAACACGATATTTTTTATTACAAGATTCCCTAAGGATTTGCAATGTAAGAACCATTTCGTGAAGCGTTTTCAAACGAATATTATTTGACAGTCTCTGTGGTATAGTGGTTGGGTATAACCCGGAGGCGGTGGGTTCGATTCCCGCGACATACATTTGTTATTCACAGAAAAAAGCTTAAATACCTATACTCGTTCTGTATCTGGGTGTTGTGGGACCATGGTCCTCGTAGTTCCTGGGTCCCTAGACACAGGGAATCTTAGTTAGGGTCCAGGATCTATGTATGTGATCGTTTGGCATTTATTATTATTATTATTACCCATTTGAGGAATTTCCAGTTTTGATATCATGACCTCAAGGGAATATCCAGAAGATGGGCGGCATTCTCCTCGATATGTACATTAAAATCTGCGATCACCGAGCCGCCCACCAAGCGTGGTGATTATGGCAACCCTTAATGATAACCGTCTAAAGTGGCGTTTTATGGGGGACGCCTGTGTTAAGCAGAGGACTTATTTCGATTGTTGATGTGTGTGTAACCCAAAGATGTGGATTTCTAGTCAATGCTGTTACCTCATACTTTATCATCAGATCCTCATCAACTTAATACGGGGATACAATAAAAGTACAACTGCACTCGATTGAATAAAAATAAACTCAAAATTGGTTTACAATCGGTGAATATATCGTAAAGATAGGTAGGTACATACAAAAAACTTTGACGATGAATTGAGAACAGCGCCTTTTGTCGAAGGCGCGTTGTACAGGGTTAACTATCTCAAATTATAATTATAAGTACTTTTACCAAAATATAGCACATGAAACGGTTTTTTCTATTCAGCCGTATTTTTACCTTCTTCACAGGTAAATAAATAGAAAAACGAAGTTTTTGGATACTACGGAAATTTTGAAATTCATAATTTGTAAAATCTGTGGTTGAACAGGTAAAATTCATAATTGCAGGCTATGTGGTTTAACAGGTTGACTTATAACGCGGAGACGGTGAGTTCGATTTCCACTATAGGACAATTATTTGCGCACAACAAAAAAAGTGCAAATATTATACTTGTTCTGTATCTAGGTATTGTAGGACCATTGTCCTCATAGTTTATGTTTATACCTCTTATTTATCCGTTAAGCGCCACATCCTATGCATTTTTCTCAGGTAGACGTTAGTATACATAACGGGTACATTCCATTATAATTATCTATACATACACGTACATAGGTGTTAATATTAATAATATCCTAAGTAGGTACATTGCTTTTATAGCGTGTACCACTCCAGTCCTGTATCAATTTGCTTATAAATAGTTCGTAATAATGTACCTGCATAAAACGTTTCAAGAGATACAGAAAATGATATCATCAAATTTATGCAGTCATAAGATATTAATAATGTATCTTACTTACGTACCTTGTAATAAAATTGTGACTCTACATTAGTCAAATAGGTAAAAATGAATTAATGATTGCTCTATCACCTCTTTGGGTGCCTATCAACTAAGTTTTTTGTAAATTTTTTGTTCACCGTGATTTCTAGCATAATATTTAAGCCTGCCCTCTTTTTTATAGAGTTTTTAATACAGCGTGGGCTGCGACGGAAAGCTTGTTCTGTATATTATAGACAATTTTTTTTCAAGTTGTGAATAATTTAATTAAGCAAACTAAAAAAACATGACAAGTATTATTAAAATATTTCTAGCTCTTTATAACATACTATAATTAGCACGAACAGTATACTTACTGTTCCTACACACGCATACCTACTGGTATGCGTGTGTTTTTTATGTGTTATATTACCTATTAATTAACCGACTTTAGTAAATTTTACGCCACACCTTTCCCTACACAGGCTTTCTCCGTTCCTTCCTTTTGCTCTTTCCACCTTTCCTTTTGTCCTTACGCCCTACCTTCTCCTCTTGCAAACAATAATAATTTGCAATCCAACTTGACGAAACCTAATTGCAAATTATTATGTATGCCATTACGCCTTGCCTTCACTATTATGATTTACGTCACATCGACCAGATTTCTCGTTATAAAATATTCCCACCAATATACATATTTATACAACTTATTAATCTAAGTTTAAATTGAGCTACCCTGAAAAAAATACCATGGTTTTCCACCAATTCTGAGAATGTTTAAACCACTTTCGTAATTAATCACTTAGTAATTCCAAAAAGAAAAGTTAATATTTACTTACCAATTAAACTAAAAATTATTACAGTCGAGGCAATCGACATCTTGGGAAAAACGTCCACATAACAAAAAAAACTTTCCAATATGAAGAAAATCACTGAACTTATATATTTGTAAATGCGTCTAAACAACGATTGTTCAATAAAATTCTTTACCAAGTTAGCGCCTATCCGTAATCAGACGCGCAAAGGAACGCTACTGTTCGCGAAAAACTCGGGAAGCCCACTACTATCGGAAGCTCAATCGCATCTGAACGTGGGAGGCACTCACACATGCAGAGACGTAATAAGTTGTTTAATAATAAACAGGCACATTCTGCACGTGAAGACTTTCAATGTCATTTTTTCCATATAATAAAATGCTTTACATTACTTTTCTTTTATTGGAACACTGCAGTTGACGATTCACAAACACTACTGGACAACACTGATGACAAACAAAAGACAGTTTTACTCGATCTCAAGAAAATTATTTTCAGGATTGTTCTTAGAATAAAATGTAGAACATTGAGTTAGACGTGCTTGTTGCAAGTGTGGTAGCAGCAAGGATGGTAGGGCGGATTGGGGCAAGTGAAGGCTTGGCAGGGAGGTACTGTCGGACAGCACTCGCCGGGGTACCACACTGTGCGAGCGTAGCGGCCGCTTGGCCTCGTACACGCACCGTGGTTGAAGCAGTCCGCTTTGCAAGGAAAGTCGTAGCAGCACGGCCTACGCCAAAAAACAATTCATTATTAGTAACGTAGTATTTACACTGCGAGTATGTACCCAGTACCTACCTACTTAGAATTTATTGATAAGGAGTTTATAAACTCACATATCCATCAATATCATCACTGACCTTCGTGGGTATTAGATTGATTGCATTAGGTGTTGGAAATGGAACATTCTATTACAGCTATTGTCATATGCCTACAAAAAAATCTAAATGTTTGTGATGGATTATTGATTGTGAAAATTCAATCCTAAAGGTGATCAAATGGAGTGTCAAAGGTTGTATAAGAAAAGTGGGTGAAACCATGGGCTTCCTCTTATCTAATAATATGTAAAAGTAGTAAGTACGTTGTCCGACTGTGTGACTTTCGCGCCATACTGCTGATTATGATGAACACACCGAGATGAATAAATACAATACAAAAATTCTTCATTAACATGAATTTATAAACAATGCACATAACACAGAAAAAATTTAAAGAGTTCAACGACTCAAGATAATTTATTACATACTAGATGCGCCCCGCGATTTCACTCGCGGATAAATAGTATTTTAATTATTTACTCATCCCACGAGAAAATTTCACTTTTCCGGGATAAAATGTAGCCTATATGTTAATCTAGTGTATAAGCTACCTTGGTACCGAATTTCATCCAAATCCATTCAGCCGTTTGAGCGTTAAGGAGTAACAAACATACAAACTTTCGCTTTTAAAATATTAGTGTGATAATACTTTTTCGTCAGAAAACTGCATCGTAAATTACAAATAAAACGTGATTGACCTTTATAGTAAAGATCTACTAGACAGATAATTAATACCTTTCTCTAGGAGCATTTGAAGGTCCTCCACAAAGATAAGGAGCAACTTCTCTTTGGAAGGGCTGTGGTCTAGGCTGACCGCAGCGAGGTCGTTTGTAGTAAATGCTGTACTCTCCTTGCACGCAGCCGTACCTTGGACAGGCACGACAGCATTCATACCCTCGGGGAAGGACGGACATGCTTGTGAATCGTCAGCGGTGTTTGAGGGATTAGATCTGAAACATGTTCATTTACACTGTCTAATATTTACTCAGCTGAATTTGGTACATCGGATGGCTGGATGATCATCTTAAATCAGGCGACGAAGAGTGCCGTGAGGGTTTGACTACATTTATGGATAGATATGATAAGCAACTACTACTTCGATTTTTTACATGTTGGATGTGTAAAGGAATTATCGTTATTACAGTAATACTTACTAAAGATTTTTAAGGTTTAGGATATTATTTTCCAATTTTTAGTTTTTTGTAAAATTATTATGTTTTTTACACTTTGAAATTTTTGTGATTAATGACGTTGGGATGTCATTTTGACTCAACTGTCAAATGAGCGTGTCACCATTGCTCGAAGGTGTCACCTATCGCCTGCAGGCTGCAGTATAGAGTTCCGTATATTTATTTGTAATTCTAATTCTATATGGGGGCGGTAAGACCTGCACTGACGTCCCGCATGGGGTGTATTGTGCATCTACCCAAGCCAGCCCAGCTCGTTCAAGCAGCGGAGCACTGCCCTGGGTCGCTGGCACAACTGTTCCAGTGTTTTTGCATTTGATGCGTATCCCGTGGTCGTTGTTCTTGTTCGTTTAGTAGATGACTTGTTTCTCTTGTCTCCTCTGTGGCTGTGCAATATAGCAGTACATCTTTAGAGCCTCGTTTTCCTGCATGCAACTCCGACGCTATCTGTGGCACCGATTTTGTGCAGGTAATTGTTGTTGTGCGTATATATATTTATTTTTAACTGGATATAATCTGATTTATAAAGAGATCAAATGTCATCAGCAGGCCTAGCACGGCCGGTGGACAACTTCTCCCCAGGGAGTAGATAACAAACTTATCCTCACTGTCACTTTATTCCACTCTGCGAGCACGGCCGCGACAGTGGAAAGCTTTATCCGGGGGATAAACGGCGGGAGTAGCGTTTTTAGATTTCTCTACCGTATTGTTGCCAGTACGAGAAAATTTAACTAAAATGACATTACATGCCTCAATATTTTGTTCAGTCCATCAAACCATCGATAATTGTTCGGCTAAATATTAGGTCTTTACCTATGAAATTGCCGTATTGCAGTACAGACTTTTTCAAACAAAAAAAAGTTTTGATTGGCTATGAATTCTAAATTCAAATTAATTTTGTTTTAAAAATATGACATTCTATTTACAATACAAGTCTTTTGTTTATTGATTAGCGTTGTATTTTCATTACATTTCAACATTTTTCCTCATAATGGATACTTTGAAATTTCGTATAATTATGGAATATGAGTTCCGTCGTGGCACCAACGCGGCACAAACGACACGTAACATCGACGACGTTTACGGAGAGAACTGTACAAACGAACGTACAACCCGTTATTGGTTTGCTCGGTTCCGTTCTGGGAATTTTGACTTGAAAAATGAACCTCGTGGTCGTCCGGAAACTTTGGTCAACAATGATGAATTAAAGGCGATTGTGGAAGCTGATGAATCTCAATCTACAGCTGAGCTGGCAGCAGCTTTTGATGTTAGCATCAAAACAATATTGGTCCATTTGCGACAGATTGGCAAGATAAAAAAGCTTGATAGATGGGTGCCCCACGAACTTAACGATCGCCAGCGCAACGTACGCGTCGAGACTTGCCTTGCGCTGCTTAACAGGCACAGAAATGAAGGAATTTTGAACCGAATTGTTACGTGCGACGAAAAATGGATTCTTTTTGACAATCGAAAGCGCTCAGCAAATTGGTTAGATCCTGGTTCGGTACCAAAGCAATGTGCAAAACGAAAAATGACCCCTAGAAAGGTGATGGTCACAGTTTGGTGGTCTAGTGCTGGTGTGATTCATCATAGCTTTTTACAAAACGGCGAGAGCATTACTGCAGACGTGTACATTGAAGAACTGACCACAATGATGGCGAAACTTGCACGTCTGCAACCAGCTTTGGTCAATCGGTCGTCTCCACTGCTACTTCACGACAACGCGCCATACTGCCATACTGCACAACAGACCGTCTCTAAGCTGCATGAGTTGGGTTTGGAAGCTCTCCCTCATCCGCCATACTCACCAGATCTTGCGCCTACCGACTATTACTTTTTCCAAAATTTTGGCAACTTTTTAGCGGAAAAAAATTCAATTCCCGAGAGGCAGTACAAAACGCCTTTGAAGAGTTTGTTGTCTCCCGTCCTGCTGATTTTTTCAAGAAGGGCATCCATAAACTGCCACAGCGTTGGCAAAGATGCATTGATTGCAGGGGTGATTACTTTGAATAAAAGAAATAAATAAGTTCGAAAAAAAAATACTTTAACTTTTTTCAAACAAAACGGCAATTTCATAGGTAAAGACCTAATATACTGGGATTGAAGACAAAATATAAAAAAATAAGGTTTTATAAGAAAAAATAAGGTTTATGAGTCTGTGTATTATTATTATTCTCAGGTATTTATCTATTACTATCTGCGCCCCGCGGTTTCACTCACGTGGTGAAAAATTTCTAGTTTCTTAATTTTTTTTCTTTCAGAAGAACCTTCTCCTGACAATAATAAATAAAACAAAAAAGTAGTAATGAAATTGAAAGTAGTAGTAAAAAAAATTGATGCAACGATCAAGGGAAATAGTTAAAAAACAATTAACGAAAATGTTCCATTTGTTCACGCGTGCTGCGATGACCAAGGGAAATAGAGATTCATTTTTATAATATAGATTATTTCTATGTACAACCCATGGCTGGTACACAGCCGGGCTTTTCTGTAACAGAGAGAGCGTGTTGGCATTATTGAACTCGCTGATCATATGGGCTATTAGTATACTATATATACTATACCTTAAGATTTATGATTTATAACAGTGTCATCTGCTTAGCTTAATCAAAAGTGTTGTTTTAGTTGGTTGTAAAAAGTGTAGCGTAAATTTGGACATGAGATTACTTGTCACGATAGCTTAAAAAAGCATAAATAGAGACTGATGGAGGCGGGTTTAAATAACAATAAAAGCGCCCAATGATTACATACATATAGATCCTGGACCCTAACAAGGATTCCGTATCTATGGGCTCAGGAACTACGATCCCACAACAACCAGACTCAAAACAAGTATTTGCGGTTTTTTTCTGTGCACTTGTTTGCCGCGGGAATCGAACCTGCCGACCTACTCAACCACCACACCACAGATGTTGTCATTCCTCAGAGGCCATTCATGATTAAGTATATTGTAAGTATTTGATACCTACCGTTTTCAACTTAATACCTTTGGCCACTGCCGAGAAAAAGGCTATTGATAGATAGATACCAGCAGACAACTGAGCTATACGCGTATACGCTACGCGTATAGCTACGGGTATACGCGTTCCCTTTTTCTAATCGGGTATGGAACCCTGAAATGTGAAACCTTGGAAACAGCGAATAGCTCAGGAGGTGCAACTTTTAATTCTACGTACCGGTTCAAATCTCGCTTGGCCCTGCACTAACTTTCCATACCATGTGATTTTGAACTTCCTCTTAAAATGGTGAAGGACAATATTCTTGAGGATACCGACGTATTCCAGAAACACTAATGTCGAGAATATACCTCTAAATTTGTCATCCACCAACCCACACCACAGTAGGTATGCACTTAATTTTAATATAAAGGAAAAATTTTAACTTCATATCCCGCACGTTATTATTTTTTTTCCTTTGCACTATAAATTAATCTGTTAAAATAGTATTGCTCTCGAGGTAGATACTCTACTTTTTATCGCCCTCTATGAGAAAACAAGTGCAACTTGTATCACATTTTAGCGGCCGATGTTCTCAATACTATGTAATGTTCTCGGGGGTTAATATATTACTTTAATTCTAATTAAAATTGAGAAAGACACATTTATTTTTTTAATAAAACTAAGTAAAATCCTAACAGCAGAAAATTGAATACATTTCGCAATTATTTCACTAATGTTCAATATTTCACAAAAATAAATTGGTCACGTGCGCAGTTTACTTTATCATACATCCTGTTACATGTTATAAAAATATTCGTGATTGATTTCTTATGTGATTGGAACTTTTACGAAAAATTTCCACATTATAAATTCAAATAACTTTTAAACCCTAGGAATTAAAGAGCTATTTTAGATCTTGTTTGCGAAGAATAAACTGCTCAGCTTTTTTCGAACACATGTGATAAAAATATCTGTACACCAAACATCAAAATCCATCCAACCTCGAGTGCTGAGTGGCAGCTAACAAAATTATACATACATATCCTATTACATATACTTAATTACATAAACACACAACATCAAGACTTATACTAAACGAGCACTTCGGCCGCGTGGTATAATACTCAACTGGTTTCAAGTGGCAACTTTTAATAAGTATTTCTAAACTTTGGTATAGTAAGCAATCTGTGTACAACTTAAATTAGCTCAGCCATTTTGCCAATAAAGCCACACAAACAAATTGACCGCGGTTTACTTATTATTAGGCGGTGAAAACGACACGCTATATTATTCGTAGGTACTAATAAAACCGAGATAAAATATTTTAAAATATTATGTATATCGCTTAAACGTTACAGGACAATACAATAATTTATGTTACTCTTCTACCATACAGGCATGCAAGGGCCACAGCAGCCACGACCACAAACAGGGATTCCAGGGTAGCTGCAGCGCTTCGGACAGCAGACCGCGGGCTCCGTGCAGCAGTAACAAGGACACGGCTTGCAGCGGTTCGGCCGGCACACGGGGATAGCCACTGAGTCGCATAAACGCCCAGGACACGGCACTGGGGTACAAGGCTGAAAACAAAATATAACGTTAATCGTTCATTGTTTGACTGGACTGGTAGCTCAGTTGGTAGTAACCCTGCCTTGTGAACTAGGTTGTGGGTTCGATTCTCATCCAGGACAAACATTTGATGTGATGAACATCGATGTTTGTTCTGCGTCTGGGTGTTATATTGTATTCTATGTATTTTTTTATGTTAATGAATGATGTGATGAGCTAGTCTTTCACCTGATGTTAAGCAACACGGCCGCCCATAACAGAACAGTGTCATTCGGAACTCTAAAATATAAAGTTTCGCGCGACACTGCACTGCGCACATCATCCTGAGACATCAGCACAGTCTGATAATAATCTGAAATACTCGACTGTGAGATCGGATCATAAAGTCTCAGTTGCCCAGTAATTTCACTAGCTACAATGCCCTTCAAGCCGGAACACAGAAGTGTTTGCGCACTACTGCTTGGTCGCAGGATAACTGGCAAAGCGGTGGTACCTACCTAGACAAAAATTGCAGAAAAGTCCTACCACCTAGTACTTAAAAACTATGTATTTCAAAACAAAAATGTATCTAAGTTATCTGGTTCCCACTATACAAGCGTTGCTTAGTTTTGGGAAAAATTACGCTGTGTGAAATGTCCACAAAAATATTATTATATAATTGTCTAAATTTGGATTATTTACATGTAAATAACCAAAGGTTCAAGTTTTTTACCCGTCATTACATTTATTCTAAATGGCAAACTGCCAAAATACACCGACACCGTGACCGAGACAAATGAGGAAATTGTAACAAGCTCTTTGAAACAAGCTATTTCGTTATACCTTATCGCATGGTGGACAAGGAGGTAGGCAGGGCAGAACTGGTGCTGGTGGGCAGGGTTCAGGACACGGGCGGACTGGGGCTGGGCACGGAGAACACCCCCCGCCTGGGCAAACAGAGCATGGTCCGAGATTGTTCCTGGAAGATACGCAGGGCTTCGTGGAGTAAGGGTAACAAGCACCGCAGGGCATGCCAGTGCATACGCAGGGGTCGAAGCTGTAAAATGGAGCACTCATTTTGGAGTTTTTGCTTTTTTTAGGTTATTTTACCAGAATTTATAAAAAATATCAAAATGTAGTGTTGTGAGAATCACATAAAATTTGAAAATAATGACATAATAAGTAAAGAAACAAACTAACGGAATATGTACAGAGATCGTATGTAGATAGAAATAAACCTTTTGTTATCCAAGGATGTATGCTAGAACTGGTGACACCTGAAAGAAGAAAAACTGTCAATTTTGACACAAAACTCAAAAGAAATGGTTGAAAATTTTAGAAAATAGTCATAAAAAATTATAAAAAATAAAGGAAGAATTTAAAAGTGTAATATAATACTTATATACAACAGAAACCATAACAGCAATGTGTGCTATGTGCTTTTGTCCAACATGCCCACCGATTATTCCGTGTGGAACAGGACCCTGCTGTTACTCTTGTCCACCGCCACCACCTTGCTGTCAGCCGTGCTGCCCACCTCCTTGCCCTTGCACACCTTGCCCCCCGTGCAAGTGCAGACCTACTTTCAGGCAATGTCCTGCCCCAGTTGTACCAGACTTGGTTCCACCAATAGTTCCTGTACTGCCAGCCTGCAAGCCTCGTCGATGTCCACCATATGAACCACCTCCACCTCCCCCACCGCGTCCTGTCTGCTGTCCACCCGTGCTACCGTGCTGCCCACCACCCCCAACATGCGATCCTCCACCAGTAAATATCACATCCAACACTGCTTCACTAAAGAAACACAGATCGGGTCCAACTAAAAGTAATTTTGTTTTACAGGTTTGCCCGTGTCCGGAACCAACGCCATGCTATCAGCCTGTCCTGCCTTGCTGCAATCCACAGTGTCCACCACCTATTATTCCGAAACAGCGTCCAATATGTCCCAGAGCTCCTCATTGCCCTTATCCTTGCTTACCACTGAGCCGAAGCTGCTGTCCGTGTTGTGAGCTGGATCCTGTAACTAGGAGAAGGCCACTTATTGTTCATGACAGCGTGTATCAGAACAGGCCATCAGGGAGGCCCGAGGAATGTTTCACGAGACGCAACCCTAATGTCCGATATTCTGTGAATAATTATGTAAAGCAGGTCAGCGTTTCCTTGTTGCCAAAGAATCAGTTCTACTATTACGCATGGGTAACACGGATCACTAATGGTAATTTTATTTGTTTCCAGGGACCCCAGTCAGGTTGCTGCTACCACGTGAATGTTCCGCTAATATAACCTGTAATAAAATAAACGAGTGTGAAACACTTATCGGTTGTGATTGTTTATGTCTGTCGATCTATTTTACGTGACAAATGTTAATAAAATGTATATCACTACTTGGCTGATATTTCGTGCTTTCATTATTTTTTGTAAACCCTACCTTATGGTGTAATTAAAACAAAACCATGGAAGTCTTTTAGTTTGATATTTATTTAACAAGCAAGCATACGACACTTTTCACATTATTCGTTTCAGCAGACTGTACGACTTGTAAATTGCTTGTTGCGTTACATAATCTGGGTATTGCAGCTGTAGATGTTGATGCAAGGGTTCACAGGGTAGATCCTCTGTGTGGCTGGGCTATTGCACTGGAACACTACAGGCTTCGCTGGCCCACAGGCGTCGGGCATCTGGCACACTGGTGGACACGGCGAACAAGGCATGGGGCAAGGCCCGCATATAGGAAAATAGGATTGGCAGCCGGCCATCTTACTGATTTACTTGTTAAATTTTAAATCTAGGATATCCTAATCGTTTGAATGTGAAATGAGAGTAGTTTCTGTGACCGGGTCTATTTATAACCAACTACAAAGCCAATGCGATTTTGATAATAAATCTACTAGGTTTTGCAAGTATTTAGATGGCTTTGAACAGTGATTTTAAGCTTACTAGCATACTTCAATACGTCCATGTTACCAACAACGCGTCAAATATAGAGTTTGCCCTATTTAACCTAGGACTTTTGTGCAAAGTTCGCCTTGGTACCACCGGTTTGCCAGTTATTCTGCCGCCAAGCAGTAGTGTGCAAGCAATACTGTGTTCCGGTTTGAAGGGCACTGTAGCTAGTGAAATTACTGGGCAAATGAGACTTTTTGAACTCATCTCACAGTCGAGTAATCTTATTACCAAACTGTGCTTGACTGTGTGTGCATGTCTCAGGATGATGTGCGCGGTGCAGTGTCACGCGAGACTATTTGGGAGTTCCGAGTGACACTGTCTGTTATGGGCGGCCGTGTCGCTTAACATCAGGTGAACGACTTGCTTATCACATCATTCAATAACATAAAAAAAAACTATACCTAATATGTTGTAGAGCTTATGTCAATAGCGTCGAAATACACTATGCACCAGAGCTGTGTGAGTATGATGTCCTTTACCACTTCGTCAAATTCTCTCCATCCAAAGGTTGCCTGGAAGAGATCGCTTTTAGCGATAAGATCGCCCATTGTTACATTTTATATAATTGATTGTTTTTTATTTGTATTTTTTATTATTTGGTGTGTACAATAAAGAGTTCATCTATCTATCTATCTATGGTGGTGGTGTACCTAAATGTGTATATTCTGTGATTAAGCTTTACTATGTAAGCTAAATTATAACAAGTGTGTGTAACCCAAGTAGTTTCTTTAGCTCTTTGTTTCTTTATACCTCGGAAGGTATGATACAGGTTCTATTCCCGCGACCGGACAAGTATTTGAGTATTTGTGTATTGTGTACAGGTAAAAAGCGCAAGTATTACTTATTTTGTGTCTGGGTGTTGTGGAATCACGGTCCTCGTAGCTCCTATAGATACAATTAATTCTAGTTAGCATCTAAATATATCAGGCGCTATCTTCAGTCACTTGTTAGCGAGAGCGTTTTTGCAATGAAGATAGTGGTGCTGGAGTAATGCCAGTGGTGTGGCGTGTAAATAGCCTCCACCTTTCTTTGTACTTGCGTACTAAGTTATTTTTTTGATTGCCTATAAAAATGGCTACCCCCCCTGTGAACCGATAAGTATCCAACAAGAAAACACAAGTATTTCCACAGTGCAGTATTAATTGCGCACACTCACCTTGTCGTCGAACCAGTGTCGCTTCCAATTCCTCGAGAGAAGATAAGCAGGACTCGGCATAAACTTTTCGGCGAACAATTCAATTGGCGAGTAGCAGGTAGTAGTAGCAGGTAGCTTCAGTAGCAGCAACAATGTCCACCAGATTCAAAAATACAAGGCACGGCCGCGCTATTCGTATATAAATGCACTAGAAAATGTTTGTATTGTCTCTTGATAATAATTAATAGGATTTTTCACAGAACTCGCACAGTTAGAAACATTCGAACGAACTAGCAGAGGGAACACAGGTAGATTCTCTGGCCTAATGCAGAGCCAAACCGAAGCACACGCGACCAATCACGTCGCAGATAACTTCGCCGAATCAAGACTGCTAACGCCATCTCTGAGTTCGTTGGTTACAACTCTGAACGACTCCATCGACAAGTGAGCGTTGCACAGTACTAATGTTTTCTTGCTGGATAGGTATATTGAATGTAGATTAAATAAACACAAACTAATGAAGATAATAATAATTATGAATATTATGACAATTAATATTAGAATTTTAAAGAAGCGATGGCGCTTCTCCATGCACCCCGCCTTGGAAGGTCGCACGACTTTCAACACGAGCAGAACAGTCGCACAGTTAAACAATGTTGAGTACGTCAGTTCTATAATATATATTATTCTTCAATAACTAACTATAAGAAAACATGTAAGTACTATATTTTAATAGTTACCTTATAATCTACAAAGATATCAACTGATCGTATTGTTTATCTAGTACTATAATCATAATTTATATCTAGTTGGTTTAAAATGTAAAAGGCTTTATAGCATGAATGAGTTATTGATTCGGTAACGGATACAGTTTGACTACGGGACGTTTAAAGGAACCTTGCCTAGTCTTGACTGTTGCCACCCGAATAATACTATCAGGCCCAGGGAAGATTTCCGTGACAACTCCTAGAGGCCAAAATAATGGAGGGGCATCATCTTGTCCAATCAGTACGATGGTACCCAGTTGAATAGGACAATCATTAGTTTGCCACTTTTGTCTGACTTGCAAAGTGTGCAAATACTCAGTACGCCATCTCTTCCAATAGGATGCCACTATACTATCAAGTAACTGTTTACGCTTTACGAGATTAATGCGCGCGTCAGACAAATCTGAAGCCGGTAAATACGCCAGAGGAGTAGACATTAAGAAATGTGCCGGTGTTAGAATTTCAGGATGTGGATCTGAACTGATAACACCTAAAGGTCTCGAGTTCATTACACACTCTATCTGTACAAGCACAGTTTGTAACTCCTCGTAGGTAAGCAGTTGGTTGCCTATTACCCTATAAAGGTGAGTCTTCAAACTTTTTACGTTCGTTTCCCATATTGCACCAAAATGCGGCGCCCGAGGTGGGATCATTTTCCACTCAATACGATGTTTCTCGAGCTCTTGCTTTAAAGTCGCATTGTGCTGTGAGTTGAGAAGCAACTTATACATCTCATCTAATTGAGCACGTGCACCAACAAAATTAGTGCCGTTGTCAGAATACATGCACGACACTGGCCCACGACGCGAAATAAAACGTTTAAAGGCGGATAAGAAGCAGTCACTTGAAAGTTCAGTGACGAGTTCAATATGAACTGCTTTGGTAACAAGACACACAAATAAACATATGTAAGCCTTCTGAGCGTGTTGTCCACGTCGACGTGAAAGAAGAATTCGTAGTGGGCCAGCGTAATCAACGCCAGTATGCACGAATGCCTTGGCTTCCGTTATACGACAAGGAGGAAGATCTGCCATTTTCGGCGTCAGATGAGAAGGATTAACACGAAAACAAGCATTACACTTGTGCACTCGTGCCCTTATAACAGTTCTAGCATCTAATATCCAGAATTTCTGCCGCACAATGGACATCAGAAGTCCAGGACCGGCATGACAATATAATTCGTGAAAATGTCTTATAATCAAATCCACGACATGATCGTGTTTAGGGAGTAGGGCAGGGTGCTTAACCTCAAACGGCAAGTCTGACCGTGAAAGACGTCCTCCTATACGTAAAGTTCCTTCAGTGTCAATAAAAACTGAGAGATTACGCAACTTCTTTGATGGTTGATTACCTTTCTGAATCAGCTTGATGTCTTCCGAAAAATGTTTTTGTTGAATGACTTGGATTATAGCGATCTCAGCAATCGATAAATTTTTAACAACGTTAAATGGTCTCTTAATTTTCTTAACAAATCGGAGGACATACACTGTAATTCTTAACAGTTTGTCCCAAGAAGATACATTTTGCGACAGCACATATAATAACGACGGCTCCACCTGTACAGTGGTAGTCATTATATTTGTTTTATGTTCCGGCAATTCCCCAATATCAGAGGGTATAAATTTACGAATCGGCCATTGACTGGGAGGACATTGAAGCCATTGCGGTCCATTCCACCAAAGACTGTGAGAGACCAATTGGGACGGCAACAGACCGCGCGAAATGCAATCGCTAGGATTTTCTGCACCTGTGACATGATAGAAGTAGTGAGGAGCTAGATTCTCCTGACACTGCGCAACTCTATTCCCGACAAAAATTGACCAGCGATGTGGGGACGAGCAAATCCAGGAAAGAGCTATAGTGGAGTCCGAGAAGGCATACACGCCTGCTATCTGAATACGCGCCTGATATGTGTCAAGTACAATCTTGATCAATTTGGACAACAAAACCGCTGCACACAACTCCAAACGAGCCAGGGTCGTTATTTTCGTAGGAGAAACTTTAGACTTGGCACACAGTAATCGGACTGATATGTTTCCAGAAGAATCAGTCGTGTGTAAATATATGACACAGCCGTAACCATTCAAGCTCGCGTCACAGAAACCTACCACAACTACTTCTCCCGAGCTAAGCACGCCCACATGACGAGGAATCTTCAACGAAGATAGCAGTGAAAACTCCTGCGTGAGAGCAGAGAAACGCCGAATAATGCCTTCAGGTGGGGTATCATCCCATCCTATCTTAGCAAGCCATAACTCCTTGATGAGCAGCTTTGCATATAATATTACTGGAGCTGCTAAGCCTAGCACATCAAACAAGCGAGCTATAACTGACAGTATATTTCTCTTTGTGCATTTTTCTTGTATATCCGTTGTTGTCAAAGAGAATTTATCCTCAACTGGATCCCAAGATAGACCCAGAACCTTTGACTTCGAACAAGCATTATCGCCACTATCATTGAAATTTATGGAGTTCCGATGTGAGTTTGGGAGATTATCCAACAGAGTAGATGAATTACTTGTCCATTTTATTAAATTCATACAACCGGCCTTGAACAAAGTTATGAGTTCCGTTGCTAAACGAACAGCAGATGGCTCATCTTCGATAGAGTATACAAGATCATCCATATAAAATTTAGATCCTGCTACAGAAGCAGCTTCCGGAAAGTGGGAGGCCATATCTGAGGCCAGCCTATGTAAAGTTTTCATTGCCAAATATGGACTGCATTTCAGTCCGAATGGAACACGGTTGAACTGAAATGTTCGAATCTCCTCAGTCTCGTTAAATCGAAATAATATTCTCAAGTATTTACGGTGGTCATCAGGAACACCAACCTGTAAATACATCTGCTGTACATCTGCCGTCATTGCGATAGGGAACAGTCTGAACTCCAATAGCAACAGGAACAAATCAGCTTGCAAGTTGGGTCCAGCGTGCAGTACATCATTAAGGGACAAACCGGTATGTGTCTTTGCACTGGCGTCTAACACAATACGAGGGTGGGGTTTGTCATTTCGAACAACCGCGTGATGAGGAATGTAATATCCATCACTACTGATTTCCGAATGAGAGACTTCAGAAAGATAACCTTTATCAATATACTCATTAATAACAGTATTGTAGTTATCTCGAAGTCCAGGTACTTTCGCAAACTTCTTTTCCAGTAGCACGAATCGACGATGAGCAGCATTTCGGGAGTTTCCTAAATTATCTGGATCCGCGCAAAAAGGTAAGGCAACCGAATAACGGCCTTCCCTGTCACGTGACACGGATGCAGTGAACAAATTATCACATTCAGTTTCCTCTGGACTCAAAAAACCTTTTGACGGAATTTCCTCTAACTCCCAGAACCTTTGTAATGAAGAATCCAACTCATTTAAGGCGAACGCAGTAAACGAAGACTCGCGTTGGGAAGATGGAACTGTAGCACTACTGGGAAAGTCACCCATCAGCACGTATCCAAACGAAGTTAACAAAGCAGGTGGTGCTTGAGAACCAGAATTTATTTTATGGCCGAGATAAATATGTGGGAACAATTGTGCTCCAAGCACAATGTCCAGATTGCCAGGAATATTCCATGTAAGGTCAGCCATCGATATATTACATAAGTATGCCATGTCACATTTTTCAATTATATGTGAGGGCAACTGGTCGGTTATGCAGTCAACGACTAGTGCATGTAATTTATATTTATCATGTGGCCTAACTCTAGACTCTATCTCAAAGTCCACATATCCGTGTATAGGTCGAGAAGATAGACCAATTCCTCTGATTACAGAATTATTCAACGGGACAATGGGTAAATTCAGTTTCTTGCAACATTCCAACGTTATTAAATGATTTTGTGAACCATTATCAATCAGGCAGCGAACTATCCTTTTGTCATTACCATTATATATTTTTGCATAAACCTGTGCAGTAGCTAAAAGTATGGTACTAGCATCAGCTTTAGAATTCGCACTCATACATAGTGAAGGTTCCTGCGACATTAACGAGTCGGTCGTACTTAATTCGCTACACTGTGGCACATTCGAAGCGGACGCGTAATTATGCGAGTCTGGGCGGCGCGTAACGACAGGCGCACGATGCGACTCGGGGCGCACTCGCACGGGTGCGGGCGGAACCGCGGAAGTAGCCGGAACATGAGCGGGCGCACGCGACACGCATGTCGCAGATACACAAGAGTCGGTGGACATGACTTGAGGCGTCTGAATATGTGTCGATTTTGTTGATTTCACATTCGACTTATGATTATCATTTTTATCAAAATGTAAATATGTATGATGCCACTTATTCTTACATTTATTACAATTAGCGGGCGCTGTACAGACCGACACAGTGTGAGAAACACTTAGACAATTTACGCAGCCTTGTTTCGATTTAATGTAATCAAACCTTACCTTTGGAGATTTCATCCCCTTAAACAGTATACATTCGGAAAGTTGCGAGTGATCGGCCTTATTGCACAGAACGCAAGAGCGAGTTTCGTTTGTCGATAACTCATTGCTCGTAACGAAAGCATTTGCGCGTACGGCGACCGATGACGTTTGTTTATTCGCATTAAATTTCGCGCGCGGATTCAACAAAGAACTTGAATTATTCGCGTGCGATCTTTCCAATATTTTCACTTGATTTTGAACAAATGTTATCAAATCTTTATATGACGGAATATCTTTATCCTTAGCCGACAGTTCGAATGCCTGCGTAATCTGAGTGTCCATCTTTTTTAATGCACAATGCATCAATATAAAATCGGTCAAATCGGGCATATTTAATTGTTTTAATGCCGAAATAGACGCAGAATATTTCTCTATATGGGTCATTCTAAGTTAAGAGGTAATATGTTGTATGAAGTGATGGCATGGCATTTTTTTTTATATTTTTACTTAATTATACATGTTTTTTATGGAAACTTTTAAGTTGGAAACATTCACAAAGTGGCCAGTCAATTTATTGGTTTTATCTCGTTTTATAAGTGACCAGGGTAAATACTCAGTACAGGGTAGAGACAACATGCACAGGGGAGGATACTTTATGGACAGGGAAGAGAGATAGGCATATTAAAAACAGGTTTATTTTTAAGAATCAACTTTATTTATTTTTATTTTTATTATGAATTATTTATAATCAGACTTGTCATTTCTTAGCAGTTTTTGTTTAAAAAATTAAATGTTTCTTAAGCGCTAGGTACACAACATAAAAAGGTTTTTACATTTCCTTTCCATCAAAACAAAAAATATTTATAACTTTACTATAAATAGTCAATAATTAAATAAAAATAAACAAAAACTTCTCTGTGTAACAGTATTAAATTTTAATTGTATTTAAACTAAAAAAACATTTAAATTAAAAAACTAAAAAATTTAAAAACATTTTAATTTAAAAGTAACTAAAAAAAATCTTTTTCTAAAGCCCGCGTTTAAAGACATCAATAGATTCATTAAATGCATAAAAAATACGCTGCCCTCTCATTTTTAAGCTAGGGAAGGGTAGTTTTTTTAAAACCTGATCCCAAGTGATGACAGAAATATCGTCATCATTCATTTCTGAACTTTTTTCCAGTTTCATCACAGATTGTACAAAATATAACTTGAAGTTCATCATCTTCTTCAACACCTGTGCACATTGCAACATAACGATATTCTGTTTTTTATCTTGAAGTTTAACCAGCACAAAGTCCCCGTTGCAGAATGTTTTCTTTCCAAATGTTGAGGCTTTGAATCATCTTTGTGCAGTTTGGTTTTAATACTGGTAGGTATAGAATGCTGTAGTGTTTCTTGAGGCTTCTTCCTGTGTTCTTGAGATGTGACATTGATTAGTGGTCCATCTTCTGAATCGCTAGCTCCGTATATATCATCAACACGTAGATTAAATTTACGATGTGTTTGTGGATAATCCAAAATACCCCATTGTAAATGACGACATAGCTCTGAGTCACAGAAGCAGCTCAAACTTTTCAATGTCAGGCAATTAGGTATAAATATGCAACCGGTAATTTGTAGAACCTTTAGTATGCCTGAAAAAGTCTTTATACTTTCCGTAGAACCTAATTTGTGGTTGTTTAATCCATTGTATTTGTTTCTTGTAGCGTTGGACTGCAGACTTAAGTTGAGCTATTTCAGCCTCTTGTTTTCTTATTGTCAGGTTTCTTGCTTTTCTTGCTCGAATTGACTTTTGCTGTGCTGCCTGCGCTCGCCTGTTTATATTTTGAGGGGGCGGTGGTTCTTCATTATCCAAACATGGTGGTGTTTCAGGAGCACTGCTTAAAATATTATCTTGGAGTGCTAAACGACGTCTATGAATTTTTGCTTTTTCTCTCCATACTTTTCTAACCTTCCGCTGCTCTCTGGGAGTCAGTTGCTACACTGTCTTATTTCATATTTTTCCCTTTCCTTGATGTTTTGTTGAACGTACTTACCTATCTTTGTCATTTTTAATTCTTTGGTATCTTAATCGTTCTGCTATCCTTTTTTTTCGAGCCGTTCGTCGCGCGTCATTTTTTTTCTAGGTGCCATTTTTTTCTGTAAAAAAGGCATATTAAATTGTAAAGCTAAGATATATGTAATGCCAAGTAAAGAACAGAGAAAAATGTAGAAGTATTCATGAAAACGCATACAAATGTATCTCCCCTGGACATTGAGTATCTCCCATGTCATCAAAAGAGCCAGGGGAAATACGCCAGGGGAGATACATTTTCGATTGATATCAAAAATAGCCGTAAAAGTGTATCTCGTACGCAATTCACAATCAAACGTAACAATGTATGCACTATTCATAGTGAATATTTAAGTCTATATTAGTATTTTAACAAACAATTGCTAAATAAAACTTACCAGAGGAAAGACTGCATTCACTCAACAATTCTACACCCAGCGAGCGGCGTGACTGAAATGGCTGTTAAAATGGCTGCGCAGTGGGCTTATGCGCCACTTGCTGCTTGCTTCATGTTACATCCTATGCACTCAAGGTCACAACTTCCACAAACTAGCAAAACAAAACTGACTTTTAAACGAAAACAAAAAGCCAGGGGACGAGACACGAAACACGGAGGACAAATTTCGGTGTTGATATTATTTATGAAAAATTGGAATATAAGTAATTTTACTTATAAGACACTAAGACTAAGTTATTATTCTGTATAAAATTACCCATGATAAAGTAATTATTTAATTTTAAGACATTCATAATAACTGGTTTACAAATAATGTCGACTTGGGGACAGACCAGGGGAGAGACTTTTGTCTTATATTAGAACTTATTGTGACTAAACCACATACATTTCTGTAATAAATTTAAGTGAGCATGAAGAAAACATTTAGTTTTAAGTAATAAATAGGTTAATTAGGAAGTTAGTATAAAAAAAAGTATTTTTTTGTCCTTGCCATGGAAAGTACCTCTTAACTTAGAATGACCCATAAAGGAGTCAAGACTACCAGCAGTGTTTTGACAATTTTTCAAGTCGAAAATGTTATTCAAATAATGCGTACCCAATGCGCGTTTGTCCTGATATTTTTAACTAGACTGTCCCATATGACGTGGTACGTGTCACCCGTAGGTATGACACCCGCGAGGACCTTCTGCGCATTATGTGTGAGCTTGCCAACTAAATATTGCACACGTTGCGAGTCCGACAGCTGAGCGTTATCATGAATGTTCGACTTGAACGATTCATAGAATATGGGCCAGCTCTCGATTCTTCCGTCAAAACTAGGCAGCTCGATTGGCGGCAATTTTATTGCGCTTGAAGTCTTTGAACATTTCGTGTCTGAATCGGTGGCTATTTTCATTGTAGTACTTAATATCTTATTCCTCACTCGTTTTACTCTACTGTATAAATCATCGAAACTGACCAAGTCATCATAACTCGGTTTCGCGTCTGAATCGACAATTAATTTTATCTCATTAATTTCGTCAATTAAAAGTTCGAATTTCACACGATATTCATCTATCATTTCCGATTCCGCCATAAAATGCTCATTTGACCTTGACTCAAAGTTTGAAATATTTTTAGACAAACCGTAAACATTATTCAGTCTGTTAAAGATGGCCTCTTTTTTACATATCAATATTTTCAACTTGGATTCGGATACTAACGCACCTTGAAAACTCTGGTTCAAAGCCATTTTCAACAAATAATCGTTACCTACCGAACACTAGGCAAAAGCGTATTTTAAAAATACCGAGTACTTAGGTAAATAAACACTTATGTAATATCACAAACACAAATACACAAGTAATGCACACAAAAAATTCTACTGCAACACAATTATGATAATTATAATTATAAGTAAACGAGGCAATTATTATACCTAGGTAGGTATGCTACAAGTGTATTAATGCTCGTACACAAGCATATCTTTGTAATTTTTTATTAGATACACAAACCGAACGAGTAGGTAAGTAATTAGGAAATAATGTACTACCTTAATATTATAGGTCTCATCTGTACAAAATAAATCCCTTAGGAATATACGTACGACACGTACTACCTACGTAGGTATATCAGTACGTACAAAGTAGAAAATGTACTAAATGATATGTACTACCTACTTGCACGTATAATAAGCCTATGCAGGTATGATTATAAGTTACGTAGATAGGCACTAAGAATTATGCACCGACTACGGGTATCATATATATCATTATCTATTATATTTATTGTATGTAAGTACTAACAACTTAGGTACCTACTCCAATTTAACATAAACTTAAAACTGTTGAGTATCTACTAATATTATGCATTACACAACATTGTTTAACTGGAACAATCCGTCTCGTTAGGACCAATAATATGGTGTGGCGTGTAAATAGCCTACACCTTTCTTTGTACTTGCGTACTGTTATTTTTTTGATTGCCTATAAAAATGGCTACCCCCCTGTGAACCGATAAGTATCCAACAAGAAAACACAAGTATATCCACAGTGCAGTATTAATTGCGCTCACTCACCTTGTCGTCGAACCAGTGTCGCTTCCAATTCCTCGAGAGAAGATAAGCAGGACTCGGCATAAACTTTTCGGCGAACAATTCAATTGGCGAGTAGCAGGTAGTAGTAGCAGGTAGCTTCAGTAGCAGCAACAATGTCCACCAGATTCAAAAATACAAGGCACGGCCGCGCTATTCGTATATAAATGCACTAGAAAATGTTTGTATTGTCTCTTGATAATAATTAATAGGATTTTTCACAGAACTCGCACAGTTAGAAACATTCGAACGAACTAGCAGAGGGAACACAGGTAGATTCTCTGGCCTAATGCAGAGCCAAACCGAAGCACACGCGACCAATCACGTCGCAGATAACTTCGCCGAATCAAGATTGCTAACGCCATCTCTGAGTTCGTTGGTTACAACTCTGAACGACTCCATCGACAAGTGAGCGTTGCACAGTACTAATGTTTTCTTGCTGGATAGGTATATTGAATGTAGATTAAATAAACACAAACTAATGAAGATAATAATAATTATGAATATTATGACAATTAATATTAGAATTTTAAAGAAGCGATGGCGCTTCTCCAGCCAGTTTTCCTACAAGGAAAAACCCGACAGAACTGCGACATGTCGACGACACGGTACTGTGTTGATGTGTTGAATCTTCCCATTTGGTTCAGATCGCTTCTTGGCCGTAGTAAAGAGTAATGTTCTGAATTTACTTGTTCATCACTAAAATCATAATAATTCATAACAAGTTCATTTAGGAAAATCAATTAAACTAATGAAACACGCAAACCCTACTAGTACAATCAATTGAACTAGTGGGAACAGACTAAAATTATGAAGTGGGAAGAATTGAGAACTTGGAATAAGCCATGATCATAATGAAATGAGAACAGAAGTAGTACGTAAGCTATAATTACGGGTGTATTGTTGTAAACTAAGTTGTATACCTGTAGCCTATATACCTATGATATAGTATCTGCTTACTATAATTTTCCCACGAAACATGGTTAAGAAATATTAATCAAAACGAGCATGATCTAGAAAATATGGATTTGGAGAAATTTATATTGTCGCTGTTCTCGGAAAAGTAGAGGCGGTGGAAGCTTACCAGGCTAAATCATTCTTGTATATTCTACGATCTTTTCCCGTTTCTTTTGATGAGGCGTTACGGGATTACTATAACAGCCTATCTCACTAGTCCCGTGCCGGGACAACTGCCATACAAGCTGTCTCCTTAAGGGCTGATTTCCCATGACACACTGGTGGCATCTTTTTAGAGTGTCATACAAGATGAATAAATAAATCTCACTAGATCCATCATGCATCTATAGCCGCTAGATCTACAGAGATTGAACGTATTCCTTATACATCTTTACATTAAATAAAAATCATTAAGACATGCCTTATATTTATTAACATTTTGACGTTACATTAACAGGACCACAAATAACAGGCACTATATTAAATTTTCTTAGTAAGAAAGTAATATTTAATTATATTTTTTTAAATGTAAACTTGAATATGCAACCCTTTATGCGCTTAAACATGACATGGTCTATGACATCCAACAGCAATGGTAGCTTTGTCGAAGGCTGCTATTGGACGAGGTGGCTGACCCACAGCTAGCACGGCATCTGTTGAAGACATGTTCAAAATTAATATACCTACTTAGCTAAGCTGGTTAGTGAACTCGTAAATAACAAAAGACGCCCATTACAAGAACAAGGTTACAATTACAAGAACTAGGCTAGCATGCTACACCTTCGATCTCATCGTCACTTCCCATCAGGTGAGAGCGTGGTCAAATGCCAGACAAGTTTGAAGTAAAAAAAAGTAAGAAAACCTTTAGGAAACAAGAGATGCTTAAGAATGACAAAGATCAATGATGATTGTGGCATGTAACTCGCACTTGGCCAATGCAGCTTGATGGATTAAGGCCTTCTCTCTCTCTCTCTCTCTCTCTCTCGCTCTATGTATGTATGTGCGTGCATGTGTGTGCGTGTGTGAGTATGTGTGTGTATGTGCGAGTGTGTGTGCGCGTGCGTTTGTGTGCGTGTGTGTGTGTTCGCATACGAGAGGAAACCTGTTCCTGATCGGTGGCAGAGTATGGGCTGATGGAAAGATATGATTGGTACACATAAAAAGTATATATTATGCTAATTAACAAAACCTACAAAAATATAACGTTTATTGTGAAAGCACACTGCACAAGTGCACAAGCTCGAAGTAATTACCTACTCGAGAAACTGAAGGTTATTTCATGATCTCGTGAGGCTCCGTAAGCAACATAAAAATAACATCTAAAAAAAATTTTAGCCGACGCACGTTCCGAATAGGGTTTAATTCTTTTCGATTTTACGTATTACGGCTACGCGACAACAATTTTCAAAGTCTTCATAGATTTTATTTTGTGAAGCATCCGCAAGCTGTTTCTAAAACCTACCCAATACCCGATATCAAAACATCTTTTTCTGGCGGAGTATATCACTGGATATGTGCTACTTGACTATAAACTGTGACGAGGGAGCCTGCGCCTCCACAGCACGGCGAGCAGCAAGGTGCCGCTGCCGGGGCGCCGCAGCATGGCCCGCCGCAGCCGCCGGGTCCTCTACAACACAAAAAGAAAACTCCAGTGACCACAGTTTCCAGTTAAGCTTTAGATGGGAACTAAAATCTGAACTGAATGAACCAAGCCAATATTTTAAAAATTTGACTGGCCCGATAGCTTAGTTGGTAGTATCCCTGCCTTCTAAACTGTAGGTTGTAGGTTCGATTCCCACCCTAGACAAACATTTGGGTGTTGAGCATGGATGTTTGTTCTGTGTCTGGGTGTTTATATTGTATTCTATGTATGTATTTAGATGTATCCGCTATCAGGTTCACACAGTACAAGCTTTGTTTATGTTTGGAGCTAGATGGCGCTGTGTGTAATGTCCACACATATTTTATTTATTTTATTGAGAATATTATTATAATAACGCCCAACGATCACATACATAGATCCTGGACCTTACTAAGATTTCCTGTATCTAAGGTCCCAGGAACTACGAGAACCATGGTCCCACAACACCCAGATACAGAACAAGTATTTATTGTATTTCTGTACACAAATACTTGTTTTGCCACGGGAATCGAATGCACTGCATCCAGGTTATGAGCCGACCTGATCAACCACCACACCACAGAGACTGTCAAAACATAATATGCAGCTTGCCAGGAGCCTGGAAGTACACAGCAAGCGTAACGTAGCACAGATTTATTCAGACTAATACCTATTTATGTTTGCTTACTGCAATATTTTTATATTTAAATCTACCCACGTGCACTACACGCCGTGTGTTCCTGATTTGTGATATTGAAAGTAAAATGTTCAATAACTAATTGGCTGTCCTGAAAACCACCAAAAGATTGCTGAAAGCAACATCGAAAAACTGCAGGCATTGAAGTTTTAAAGGTTTTATCTGAGTCATGGTTATTGGTATAATATATAAAGAAATCCGAACCATCCAGAGATCCATCTTACCGAATTGCATTCATGACGGTTTGCAGCTGATTGATAACACCCATTCTGTTGCACATTTTTACAATATAAGTATTGTTTTAGATACTACGTATTGGTAAAATATTAATAAAGAATATTAATTCCAAAGAAATATTTACAAAAATTTTGTTCAGCAGCCTAACATGAACGAAAAAAGTGAAAATGAATATTTATGACAGATGACTTTTTATTCAATATTTAAAATTATTGCATTTCACTTGTTTTAAAAAAGTTTATGTAAATAGGTACCTATCTACTAACTAAGTACTCTGTGGTATCGTGCCTTAAACCTAACTTTAGGTTTTATATCGGTTATAAAATAAGTTTTGTACAGGAAGCGTCCGGTTCGTACAAAATAATCTCAAAATACTTGATTTCAAAGCGTATTTGTTTCGTAATAGCTGAATCGAAGCGTTTGAAACTTAGCATGACAGGTCTATTTTTTTATGTTAAAGGGAGCAATCAAGCGTAGGGCCCACCTGATGGGAAGTGGTCACCGTACCCTATGGAAACTATTTTACTCATAAAGAACATTGTAGTGTATTGTAGTCAACGTAGCCTAACTTTTTAGTACTAAAAATAGCCATTATATGATTTAGACAATATAATAATAATAATAATAACGTCCATCGATCGCATACTTCCAGATCCTGGACCCTAACTAGGATTCCCTGTGTATAGGGACCCAGGAACTACGAGGACCATGGACAACACCCAGAACAAGTATTTGCGCTTTTTTTCTGTACACAAATATTTTACTTGCCGCGAAAATCGAACCCGTCACCTCCGGGTTATGAGCCGACCTGCTCAACCACCACACTACAGAGGCTATCAATAATATAATGTTGTACATAGTACAAGTATAGACAGAAGGGATGCTTGAAAGTAAAATATCCATATATCCCTCCCTACTCCCTACTTCCTACTATGTATCCTTCCGTACCAGTATAGGGAGATGAGGAACAAGCGGACATACCTTAGTAGTTATACGAATGGGCACACGTGGGATAGTGAGGCTGTACCTGCAAAAGTTAGTAAAATTATTATTCTTTTTTTGTGTTTTGGCTCCACACACTTATGTATTTGATTGATTGATTGATTTTAAAATTCCTTTATTGACATAAAATTACATTTTATTTTGTAAGACTTAGCGTTAGTGTCTAAGTTATAAATTTATTCTGAGAATATAAATTGTTTTGTAGGCTGAAGGCGCCTCTTAAAACTAATAACACTTTACAAAGTTTATAAATATTCAGTTCTATTTAAATCATAAATTTTAGGGTAGATGGAAAAAAAAAAGGAAATATTAACATTGCGCATTACTTTGCTACTTCGTGCGTTTTTGGCATGATTATAACATAACATATTAACATTCAGCTAATAACATAACTAAATCCTCTAACAGGAATATTGTAGGTGTTCTAATTATGTATTTGCGGACAAAAAGTATCTAATCATTGTATCAATTATCCGGTTTCCAGTGTCCAGGGCCAGATGACGATGCGTGAAATATCCATAAACATTTATTTAATTTGGTGTAAAGAACATAAATAAAGGAAGCAAACATATGAGCAAGTCAATCTTCCATATATAATCGATTTTATATCTTTGAGGTCCTAAAGTGAAACAAGAATACTGCTAATTGAGACCAATATTATATGTACATGTACAGTAGCTAATTAATATTAAGATAAAGTAGATAATACAAATTTAGCAGGTAGAAGGTACGATTCAATGGAAATGTTTTTAAAGTAGGTAATCAAACGTAATTAACTTATGTATTTAGCCAGTGTCAAGTAATTGATAATTTAGCAAGGTAATGATATTTCACGTAAATAATGTGTCAGGTCACAGTTGAAGTCATCAAGTCAAGTCAAAGTCAAGTCATAGTCTAGTCTAGTCAAGTCATACTCCTAGTAAAGCGGTGGCAACTTTACCAGAAGCTTCTATGGAGTTTCGGAAACAACACGAAAAAAACGTTTCACCATCATTATACCACTTTCCCACACTCATGCTTGTAATCCAGCACTTAACGAATAAAATGCCACCAATTTTATGCACTAACACTGAATATAACACAAGTTTTGGAAAATAATACTATGTGGTGACGCAATCTTTTTCGCTTTCCCGCCAAAACTCCTAAAATTATTTTAATACTGCGCTCCGTGGTTACCTTCGTTTGATCAATGATCACAACACGTTTAAATGTGGTTTAATCACGTGGTATTTTACAATGAATTAATAAATAAGTAATAATGCCCAATGATTATATGCATAGATCCTGGACCCTAACTAGGATCTCCTGTATCTAGGGACCTAGGAACTACGAGGACCATTTTTCTTTGCACAAATACTTGTTCTGCCGTGGGAATCGAACCCGCCTCTACGTTATGGGTCGACCTGCTCAACCACCACACCACACAAGCTGTCAAATGATATTAATATATTTTTTAAATCTATATGTCTGTATATTATAGTGTTTAATCATAAATAACCATAATTTATAGTTCGTGACTAGCTTGAGACTAGCCTTAAGTTAGAAACTAAATCTACGATTGTAATAACATTTTACTTATAAAGTTAGTCAGGACTAAAGCTATCCGTATCGGAACGACTGCCAAGCTAGACGTCTCAAATAGGCAAATTGACCGAATAGCAAAATATCCAGCCGTGAGGCTAAGTAGCAAGTAGGTATGTCAGAATCGTTATATGTTTACATAGCTGTGAAAGTAAGTAGCAGAATGTCAGTCCACATAGCATGGCTGCGAGGCTAAAAAGAGAATGTTAATCCGAGTATGCAGGTCCCTAAATCTTTTCATTTTCCATATCTTACAAATATATTTAGCAATTTAAACAAAAAGGATGGAAGTTAAGTTGAATGGACAAGAATCGAGCACCGTAACTCTTCAATATGACTAGTTAATTTTTGTGGTACAACAATCGCTTTGTCCAAGGATCAGAATTATGTGAGATTGATTTTTCAACAATAGATTGCTATACTTACGTAATTCATAAGCATTGATGGAATGGACTGACGACGAATGAACGTGCAATTGACTTTTTACAACTAAAAATGAAAAACTGCTTATAAACTCACAGGCCTTTCGTAGTTGACCAGTTGGTATCTGACTTTCTTATCCTGGTTGTTGAGGACCATACCCGGCCAGCTAGTAGGGCGGTAGTCGAAGGTGCTGTCGTGGACGATCAGTGGCCGTCGCACGGTCACCGGATCCATGCCGCATGGGAGACATGTGGGACCCTATAATTATAAATAACGATGGCATAAAATATTGGACCCTAACTAGGATTACCTATAGCTATCTAGGGATCCATGTACTACGAGAACCGTGGTCCCACAACACCTAGTATTGAGAAAAACATTTGCGCCTTATTTGCGCTTTTTATTATGCGAAAATATTGGTTTTCTTGCTGCAATCGAACCTGCTGATAATCAAAGGTATATAAGCTGTGGTTTTCTTACCGCAACGCGATAACAAGGAATGTATTCAGGAGGCTCCTTGTTTCTTGGTATCGGAGCGACAGGGGTGCACATTTTAATTTTTGTATAAACTATTTTACTTTATAATTTAGAAATAGTCCAAAATATTGAATATTGTTGTTTTCTCGTTTTGTGAGTTTTTGACAATGAGACGACGTCGATTTGACAGAGCGACATTTTTTTTCTGTATGTTTAGTGTTCCTCTAGTTTAGAAATAATGATAAATAGGTTGAATATTATAAGGTTAACATTACCTATTTTATTTACAGAATACACAAAAGTGAAATTGTTATATTTGTTTGTATAGGTATAATTTGCTTGTTTGTTACTCTTGCGCCAAGGAGGATCAACAAGGAATTTTCCCCCGGAAAATTAATAATTGCCTGCGGTTCACATAAACCGTTATTAAGGTAAAAATCATTTTATTTCAATCCTGAGGGCTCAATCAAACTACATATTATCTGCACCGGTAAGTTTAAACCAAATGTTATAACGATAGGTTCAACCAAAAGACAGCAAACAAACGGAATTTATATAAATACAGTTTTAAAGTTCTTTAGGCCGGGAATATACGTCAGATTGTGTTTCCAATTCTGATCAGATTCTTTCCTCAGAACTTTTCTTAACTCGTCGTCTCGCTATCATCTCGAGTGTTTGCCTACGAAGCATAAAGAAAAGATGGACGATGGATTTATAAGAAATACTTTATTCACTTATACTTAATTATTTAGGTCTAGTTTAGTTCTGTATTAGTGATTATAAAATTTATACTACCTATATGCGATATATCAAGCTCGTTGAAGAGTAAGACAACTCCGGCTATAAAATAGTCGTATCAGATCGGAAGTGTATGGAGTGTCCGTGCCATATATGTACCATATATGGATCGGACTATCGGATCCGACTATTTGATGGAACTGAACATAAAAAGCGGCTGCCATTTTGAAAATGTACTGTATAAATGATATTAGTATAATCCAACAGGCGATAGCCCAATGTTCTGTTTTTTTTACCCGACTGGTACCATAGAGGTAATGTTTTCAGTGTGTGAACCACAGAATACTATTACTCCTAGGTGTGAACTAACATAAGTGTTGGATCTGTAAGTATTGGATCTTCAAGCAAGAGATCTTTAAGCAAGAGATCTAAAGATCTCAGCAAGTGACGTTGGTAATTCTACTCTGAGCCTTGCAAATCTTGTGACAAGACTTTGCACTACCTCGTTCCCCTGCGCTCTAGCAAGGGGTGCAACTAACCTAATATACTCGTATCTTCAAGCAGAACTTTTATTTCGAATGGCATTCCTACGATAGCTAGCCCTAGTAAACCTACCTCGCTCTACGCTCTACCTCGTTTAAATGAAAATCCAGGTGTACGCTTATGTATAACAGTTTATTAGCACATAACACCACGGAAATATACTTCACATTGCCAACTTTCTTGCGCCCACGTGATCCATTTCGGCAGCCTGTGCAGCTTAGACGCTAGCAAATCTTCGTACAGCACGTGTAGATAGTTATGCATGGGCAGCAGCAGCCACCGCAGCATCCACCGCAGCATCCACCACAGCAACCACCGCACCTGTAAAAGACGTCAATTAAAATATTTGGGGAGACTGCAATACCCTAAAATTGGGCGAGGAAGATCCTGCTGTAAGTACTTACATCTTGGTTTATTATTCGTGAAGAGTACAATGAATCCCAAAGACGGTGGTCTAAAGACCTGTAGATTTGAAAAGATGATATAAATATTTTTACAAAATTTTTAAAACTGTTTAAACTTTTTTTTAAGTCGTTTTTTTGATGTGTATTTCGCAAATGATTTTATTGTACTGACCTGACTACGCAACGAGCTTATACAGAACAACTTGGGTGTGGTTCAAAATGAGAAAGCCGTTCGAAATTCATATTTACTTTTTCACGGCGTTTTTTTGACGCCTGACAATATTTCATGGAAAGAAAACTTTTTACCAGCAAAAGAGTTTTAATAGGTATTGTTTTTGAGGCCGCGTACCCACAACACATACTTTACAGGAATTATTATATTTTGTATGGTACCCAAGGTATCACACCATTTCTACTCAACAAAATGCTATTTTTCTCTTTATATTTTAATCATACTTCACATCAACAGCCGGAAGACATCCACAGAAGTTTATGGGAGAGGCCTGCGTTCAGAAGAACGCAGGCCTCTCCCATAAACCGTCGCTTAGATTGAACAAATGATTATCACAGCCTTAGCTTATATATTATACTTATAGCTTAGCTTAAGCCATAGCTTGCCATTGCTTGTCTTAATCAGCACGCTTGGCGGGTGACTTGGTGATCGCAGAAGATTTTAATGTACCGAGGAGAATTAGGTGCCATTATCTGGATATTCCCTTAACTGGCTTTTATGGCACCCTCGGGAAAATATAAGATGATCCTCTCCCATCGCCGGGACGGCCAGGATGTTTAATATAATCAGTGGCAAAATTATATTTGTTACGACTACTTAGAATAGTTTATTGCATTATTTGTTGCGATAAATAAAAACATTTTTCTTACTTTCTTTCTTTCTAAAGAAAACAATTTATGTTGGCGTTGGATATTTTATTTAATAATATGGATTAAGTACAAAATAATTTGTTATTAAGAATGACACACTTAATTTTCACTCCAAGGGATATTGTTGATATAAAAAGTTGGTTAAACAACACCATTGGTAAAACATGTTGTGGCTCCTTCCTTCGATCGAATTAGATCCTCAAAAAATATATTAAAACTTGCAAGATACTTAATTACTACGCTGGCGCAGCAACCCAAAATGGATCTTGGCACATCATTAGAGAATGCCACTGGCTCCATTCCGGGGCTGTCGTCTCTCGCCAGCAAGTCTTCCACGACGTTGTTCTAGCGATATCTGAACCGTCCAACCGAGCGGTGCCCACTCCGAAATAAGCCATCTTCACGTGCGGGTTCTCTTTTCTTCATTACATTCTCTACAGGTGACCAAGTCAGCGAAGCCTTTGCGCATTTACCTAACCAATGATGTTCAGCCCTCCAACCAACTCTCCAATTTCCAGACTCTCCAGCTACCAACTTCTCATCTCACTGAGCCTAGAATATTCCTCTCTGCCACTAGGAGTTTGTTCTCTTTTTTAGCGTCAGTTTTTTTTATGGGCTCATGCTGTTGGTCTCTACCGACCTTTACAGCGTCACCAAGTGGAAAATTTTAGTATCAGTGTCTTCGCATTTGTATAGTAGGAACGTCTGATGACCGTGTTTAATATTCGTATTTCGTATTGTGGGTTCGATTCCCACCCAGGACAAGCATTTGTGTGATGAACATAGGTGTTTGTCTTGTGTCTGGATGTTGTTGTTGTTGTTATTTTTATTTGTATTCTATGTATGTATTTACAAACAAAAAGTATCTATGTATTGTACCAGTTATCTGGTTCCCATAGTACAAGATTTGCTTAGTTTGGGGCTAGATGGCGCTGTGTGAGATGTCCGCACATAATATTATTATTATTTTTGTTTTTCTGCTTATGAAGACACAGTTTATTATCACTATTACTATCAGAGATCATCTCAGTGCTGCGCAGAACATTGTTATCTATCCATGAGTTAGTGGTGATTTGGGCTGGATAGCTCGATACCAAATATCTTTTTAGATCACACATCAAAATATTCCTGCCAAAAGGAACTGCATTAACAAAATACCATTTTCAACTTCTTGAAGATTATGAGATGGTGTATTCAAATGTTTTTTATGTCGAGATAAATCATTGCCAAATTGTGTTTTTTGTGTTATCAAAAACAATGGTACCACGGAGGAGGAATTTAATGCTAACTAAATTCCTCCTCCTCTTCTTTTAATCCACTAAATTCCACTTTCGCCAGATCATAGGCTCATTCTTACATATTCGATAGAATTTTCAGATTAATGACGGATGAAAAGAAATCAACACGATTCCATATTCAGAGCTCCCAATTGTCATAAATTAGACGTAAATTCGACATACGAGACATTGAAGATTTACGTTTATACTATGGTACCGTTATCCTTGTATCAACCACTAAAAGCTTATAATACGGTTCACCAGCACCTCCACAGTATTTATTGCGTCCTACCTTTAGGTAGCCAATCCAATTAGTACTTGTCACTGGGCCTACTTTCCTTCCGTTAGGACCAGACCGGTGCGCAAATAAATGCTTCATTTAAAAGTATGAATAACGCGATATCGACGTGACTTGTAGCTAGACTCGATGCTCTGGCGTGACAGGTGGTGCCCTAGACTCGATGCTCTGGCGTGACAAGTGGTGCTTCTGCGGATGTGGTTTCCATGGTCCTCATCTAAAGGCTAGTAAGCACTCATCGACCAGCCTGCTATTTTTTCATGTCCTACCTATTTCCATAGATCTACCAAAAATATTACGGTGTAAAAACATCTTACCGAGAATAGACATGTTTCAATTCATTTCAATTTTCCCTTATGTCATTGAATAAACGCATGATCTCATGCCTACCTATTATAGCTGCCCATCTGAAATCAGTCAAGAGACGCTAGCAGTAACAAACTGAGTAATGTTTCCCGTTTGTACCACCAAGCGTTTCTCATGCCTACCTATTTTAATACCTGCCCTGTGACGTGCCTACCTAACCTATGATAAATGAAAGAAATTTTACGCTTATGCTAACATTTTATTGAAGCACGGACAAGCAATATTTTAACATGGCCAATATACTGTCGCACCCACACCGACCAGCACACAGCTCCAACATGGGGGCACTGGAGGTTAGCAGATCTTGGTACAGCACGTGTGGATGGTTATGCATGGGCAGCCACAGCCACCGCAGCATCCACCACAGCATCCGCCGCAGCAGCCTCCGCAACAACCGCCACACCTGGAACGAATGAAATAACGTTAGTCAAGTCCCGAAGTATATTTTTGCAGCAGCAGAGTTCTGGCGTTTACACCACGGTAGCAGCCATTTGCTTTGGAAACGGTGCTGCATTGTATTGCTCGATAGAGCGTGGACACTGGCCGACGTCTCAAAATACTTACATCTTGTATATGGAAATGAAGAGTACAGTTTAATTCAAAATAATGGTTCGAAAACCTTGGTACTGGATAGAAAAAACGTTATTTAATTTTTTTATAGTTTAAGAAGATTTTTAATCTTTTTTTAATACGTTTTTGATGTGTTTATTACAAACAATTTGAATGTACTAACCTTTCTTGGCACTGAGCTTTTACAGAACACCTCGGTCCTAGTTTAAACGAAAAGAAATGTGTTCGAAATTCTATAATGATTGTTTTTTATTAATGTTGTGTGGACAGCGTTTCATAAAACGAAGTCCACTTTATAGCATGAAGTATGGACTGGAAGCCTCTTTTTAAGCTGAGTACACAAAAAAGTACAACAAAATTTTTTTAGTAAAAAATAGTAATATAGGCAATATCTTGATAATATGTACAGATGTGTTGAACCATTTTGAAGCCTATTTAACCTAAATAAATGTAATTAGGTAATAATATGGAAGGCCAATTCCTTATACAAGTTTCCCCCCACAAAAGTAGGTAATCGATGTTTTTCTAGGCAAAAAAATAATTAAATTAATATCAATAATTTCTGAGTAAACTCTTCTTTTTCTCTTTATTCAGACTTCTTTTAGTTTCTTTTTTCCAGCTAGCGTGGTTTATCACTTACTAGTTGCGCTCCGCGGTTTTACCCGCGGATAAAAAGTATTTAAATTATTTGCTCATTCCACGGGAAAATTACACTTTTCCGGGATAAAATGTGGCCTATATATTAATCCAGTGTATAAGCTGTCTCGGTACCAAATTTCATCCAAATCCATTCAGCAGTTTGAGCGTGAAAGAGTAACAAACATACACACATACACACGTACACACATACAAACTTCGCCTTTATAATATTAGTGTGAAGTGTGATAAGTTCCAAAAAAGAGTTTTACCCGCAGCTTAGTTTTTACGGGATAAAAACTCTATGTTGATCCTGGAAGTGTAATTAATCTGTGCCAAATCAGCTAAGCCATTATTGGCTTTATTGGAAAGGCCCACAATCAAACAATCATAAATCATTATTTATTGGTAAAGCAATTTACATGTCAAATAATGTTTCACTTTGAAATTTTAATAAATACAGATAAATAATATGTAAAGGTAAAGGTATAATATGTATAGATATGTATGTGGATAGAGTTTCTAACACAAAAAAGTTACTTGGTAGAAAAAAACAGCTAGAGTTATCCGGTATCTTAAAGGCATGCATGCTCCATTGTCGAACACATGGTCACATACCATCAGGTGAGACAGTGGTCAAATGTAAACCAATCGATGATAAAAAATATTAAGAACTTTTACCAAGCATTTAAATAATCTTAATATACGTCTGTAGTCGCTTGTTACGAAACTTTTACTGATTTCGAAGCATTGTGTAGCATAGATTTTAAAAAGATATAACTTATTACATACATTTCATGGCTTTATAGAGTTACTGAAAAACAAACAGATTTATCCGCCATGTTATAATACGGCATAAAAACTCAAAAATAAAAGTACAAAATTATTGTGATCATACAAATCTTTAGAGAATTTACCCAATACATGACCATTTAATTGCTTGAACCTAGTAAGTATACCTAATATACGTATAATAATAATATATAATTAATAATATATTTAATAATTCAAAATCTTTTACCAGCTGGCATTTAAGTATCTCTACTTAAGTAAGTACCTAGTACCCACGTAGAAGTGTGTACTTACGTTTCCTCTACTGGCACATAACACCTAACAAACTTACTTTTCAACGATACTTAAATTAAATCAATGCTTAAAAGGTTTCACTCTCATTATCGAAAGCCATTTCAGCAACGCCATATAAAATTGTGTATCTGATTTTCGCTCGTGACATTTCATCATTTTCACAATCATTGATTAATTTAACTAACGTTTATATATCCGGGATCACACGTCCTGAACTTTTTTATGTACGAATGTAAGCCAACGCTTGACTGCAATCACTGTGGTTCGTTTAATCATCGGAATAAGCTAGAATCAAAAATCATTAAGTTCATTACATTTTTGAGTTGGCCACTAACGACTATTCGGCATTTAAAATATTAATTCTATAATTAATATTTAAAATGCCTCAGCGTCCCTATCTGTGATATGAGTAGAAAATCAAGAAGTAAATAAAATTTTATCAGGTGTATTTATTTTTGCAGAATTGCTAACTATGGGTAATAAAAGATACAACACACTCAATTGCACACCACTGCGCGCTTGCAAGAGTCGTGAACTCCGAGGTGGCATTTTATACACTGACTGTTTCTGTCTCCGACGGAATGGATTACAATACGATTGCAGAAGAAGCGGATGCCAAAACTCGCCTATATGCCAATGTCTGCCAGCACCTTTGTGTGAACCTTCTAGAGTAGCATGTAACACTCACTGTGCAAATCCACATGCAGAATCATTGAGTGCAATTTGCAGAATGAGATGGCGTTGAATCTAAAATCAGAGCACTATTTATTTTGCTGTATCTTTTTCAAATGCCATCATGCTCTTGCATGCCATGCCAGCGCATTCATCAGGCAATATTACAACAAGGTCGTCTGTGTTTGTTATTCTTTTTATTTTGTCTTCTTACCTTTCCTTTACCTGTCTTTTTAACCGAATAAAAATCTTTTTCAAGTGAATTCACAGCCTTATAATAATAAACACTGGCTGCTCATACTTATTTAAAAAAAATGAGAAGAATAATTCCGTACCAAACAAAATCCAAAATTTTGACAGAAGACGTTTTGACTTCAACAAGTTTAGATGAATTTGATATAAAAATTGTAAAGTTAATTTTTAATAAAATAAAAACATACATAGTTTAAATTTTCAAGTGCATATCAATGTAATTTTAACATTTCCATAATATCAGTTTTTCAAAAAGCCCTCTCCTCTGTTTTGCCCTACATCCGTTTAAAGTCCGGTATCATAATGTAAGTATTGCTATCTTCGCAAGTATTTCGTAAATTACTATCTAATTTTGTACAATAATGATGACGATAGCATTCTTCAATCAGAAACCAGCACGAAACGGAAAAGTTCATCGAAAGATGCATACCATAGCATCTATTTCTTACTGATGTGGCGTGTGTACGCGCCACAGTATTATATTACTTATCAAGATTAGCGAGAAAAAGTCTGCCAAAAAGATAGCTTTACCTTTTGATCCTGGTCTTTGCATTTTTTGCAAGCCGGCTACAGTTTTTGCAAGCCAGCTACAGTTTTTGCAAGCCAGCTACAAACATTTTTTGCAAGCCGGCTACAAATATTTTTGCAAGTTTTTTGAGATAGCTCATCGCATCATGCGCATCACGACTGCCTATTAGTAGCATTCTTGCTAATCTGGCTCGAAGTAAAAAGCTCTTTTACGGCGATAAATCTTTGAACGATAAATGTGATAATTTTTCTAATTTCAACAATTTGATTACCCAGGTGTTCTCCTTGTGGTCCCATGGTGTGTTACAAATATGAAGATTGTGGTCCTGCGGTAAGTTTAAATGGTGCTTACGTAAGAAATCTGCAGGTGATAATCCAACTCGCCACTCCCCAATCCAGACCAAAATTTGTAAAATCTATACACGCTTTATGCGCACGGTTGTAAAAAAAAAGTAAAAAAACTTGGGGTATCACCTCGAGTCGCTTGCGCTGCGCGCATTTCTTTTTGATCTGATGCTATAATTTTGTTATGGGTATGATTGTGCAGCTCCAGTGTCTCCCGCGGTCTGCATTCAAACGCAACGGACTGCAAGACTGCCAGTTCTTCCAGCAGGGCTCGATCCGGTATTTGTGCCGGGCCGGCCCATGCCCGAGACCATGTCCGCCGCCCTGTCCGCCGTGCGTGCGTCGCCCTCCACCCGGCAAGACCTACGTCACGCGCTTCAGCGACTTCGACTTGATATCGCAATGGTAGAGCGTAAAATCACCGCTCTCTTGGGCTCCGGGTAAATAAAACTCTAATCATTCACGGCGGATGGGCACTAATTGGATACCGATTTCAATTTGCTACTTTTTTTGACAGAAAAGGAAGTCCCCCGAAGGCACCTCTGGAGCAGAGGAGAGCGGCGGTCAAAAAAAGGATGAAAAAGAAAACCAGCTGAAGCGAACGAAGAGTCGAGAGTTACGAGGAGGCATCATGTACTACAGCTGTCACTGCATCAAGCGCAATGGACTTCAACATGACTGTCGTCGGACAGGATGCGGCGGAGAGCCCGCTTGTCTCCACATGCCCGACCCGCTGTGCGCCCCGAGCCAGTTGGCGCGCGCGCGCGGGTTGGCCGACCCGGGCCCGCTAGCGGCGCACATGCGGGCCCAGGGAGGCGGGGCTAGTGGCACAGGCAGCTCTGCTGAGTCCAGTAGCAGCTCTGGAAAGAGATTTATTGTCTGCGAGTTAAAAGGCATCACTCCCGACATTACTGCAGATAAATCTGGGAAATGCTGTAAGTGTCCTGCTTCAATACCGGTCCAAACACAGGGTTCAAGTGGCGGCAATGTCGGGGCTTGCATTTTAGCCAACGTTCCAACCTTGACGTCAAAAACTTCTTCCAGTGCAGATAAAAAGTGCCCGTGTTCTAGTGCTACGACGTCGGCCAATAAGCAGGGAATGTTTGACTTCGATGAGAATACTATCAATAAAATACTGAATAGTTTCGACAAGAAAGATTTAGCTGTAAACGAGGATGTTGTGATAGGGCCAGGTGGTCGTCTACGTAATGTTGCAAAACCGGTTATCAAAGAACCGTGTACGAGGCTGGGCTGTATGCACTGGCAGCCACCGCCACCTTGTTGTTGGGATGCGCCTTGTAAAGCGGATTGTTTTGAGACACCGCCGGGGATTCACCCAGGTCGCAACTTGGTTACGAGCGGCGGCGGTGGTGGTTTGGTTTTGTCCGGATGGTCTAGACAAGCCGAATCCAAAGGTCAGGGGCCACCACAGAATAAAATGAAGTTGCTGACGCCCACATATTGTACAGGTTGCTCTGCGTCGGGCGGAGGTGCAGTGACAGCGGCGGGCGGCGGAGGTGCAGTGACAGCGGCGGGCGGCGGCGGTGGACCAGCTTCCGGGCTACCGGTGCTTGTCATGAAGCTTTGCTAGATAAGTCCTTCTCTTCTGAAAGCTTAAGAAAAAGTGTAAAATATTCATACAATTAAAACTTGGTTTTTTTATCCTGCTTTTTTTTGTTAGACCTAGATGTTGGCTCGCTAATAGGTTTGTAGTAGGTAGGACTACTGAGATTCCTTTTGATTGCCCGCGCCCGTGCCCGTTCTGCTGGTAAAACCCAGAACAAATATTTCGAAGGTTCTACTAACAGGGACCACAGGTGAACCAATGTAGTAAGAGTATCAAAGGCAATTACGTTTGTTTTAGCTTACTTCTTAGCCTAACAATATGAGGATTAAACAAATAAAACATCGTGGTAAATAATATAATCTTTACAAAATATAAAGTCAAAGTCAAAAGATTTATTGCAAATAGGCTAATTTTAGCACTTTTACAAGTCAAAATTATATAAGGTACTTAAAATTAAGTTATTTCACTAAGCATATAAAATTACAAAGTGCTTATTGTCAAATAATATAGCATGCCCATTACAATATATGAGTTTGAAAAAAAAGTTCTCTTTCTCACTACTGGTGCAAGCAATCCGGCACAAAGCAGAATTGAAAACTTTGATCCGAAGCTTCGATTACAACTGTAAAGAAGAAGCTACAAGAAACTTTACAGTGATGTATTTTTTTTAGTCTTCTTTCTACTGTCTTTTACAATGTATATATAACCACCACGTCACATCGGTGCAAGAAAAATACCGTGATTATCTTATTATAAACATTACAAATAGAAACTGAATTTATAGATAGGAATAGACAATAGGCAAAGTACCTAAGATTTCATACCGTTAAGCTTGGGATATTCAGGCCAAGCTTTTTTGTCCGACACATAATCATTTATTGTGTAATAGGCTTTTTTCATTAAGTTTGACTTTATGAATAATTTAAATTTACGCATTGACAATTGTTCGATACCGTCAGGCAACTTGTTATAAAAGCGTATACAGTTTCCCATAAATGAACCATTAACTTTCTGCAGTCTGAATCTTGGAACTTTCAATTTATTTTTGTTCCTAGTATTAAAGTTATGAATGTCGCAATATCTGGGAAAAGAGCTAATGTTTTTGCGAGTGTACATCAAATTGTCGTAAATGTATTGACAAGCCACTGTAAGAATATTTATCTCCTTAAATCGTTCCCTGAGAAATATATATTAGGTCTTTACCTATGAAATTGCCGTTTTGTTTGAAAAAAGTTAAAGTATTTTTTTTTCGAAGTTATTTATTTCTTTTATTCAAAGTAATCACCACTGCAATCAATGCATCTTTGCCAACGCTGTGGCAGTTTATGGATGCCCTTCTTGGAAAAATCAGCAGGACGGGAGACATCAAACTCTTCAAAGGCGTTTTGTACTGCCTCTCGGGAATTGAATTTTTTTCCCGCTAAAAAGTTGTCCAAATTTTGGAAAAAGTAATAGTCGGTAGGCGCAAGATCTGGTGAGTATGGCGGATGAGGGAGAGCTTCCAAACCCAACTCATGCAGCTTAGAGACGGTCTGTTGTGCAGTATGGGGTCGCGCGTTGTCGTGAAGTAGCAGTGGAGACGACCGATTGACCAAAGCTGGTTGCAGACGTGCGAGTTTCACCATCATTGTGGCCAGTTTTTCAATGTACACATCTGCAGTAATGCTCTCGCCGTTTTGTAAAAAGCTATGATGAATCACACCAGCACTAGACCACCAAACTGTGACCATCACCTTTCTAGGGGTCATTTTTCGTTTTGCACATTGCTTTGGTACCGAACCAGGATCTAACCAACTTGCTGAGCGCTTTCGATTGTCAAAAAGAATCCATTTTTCGTCGCACGTAACAATTCGGTTCAAAATTCCTTCATTTCTGTGCCTGTTATGCAGCGCAACGCAAGTCTCGACGCGTACGTTGCGCTGGCGATCGTTAAGTTCGTGGGGCACCCATCTATCAAGCTTTTTTATCTTGCCAATCTGTCGTAAATGGACCAATATTGTTTTGATGCTAACATCAAAAGCTGCTGCCAGCTCAGCTGTAGATTGAGATTCATCAGCTTCCACAATCGCCTTTAATTCATCATTGTTGACCAAAGTTTCCGGACGACCACGAGGTTCATTTATCAAGTCAAAATTCCCAGAACGGAACCGAGCAAACCAATAACGGGTTGTACGTTCGTTTGTACAGTTCTCTCCGTAAACGTCGTTGATGTTACGTGTCGTTTGTGCCGCGTTGGTGCCACGACGGAACTCATATTCCATAACTACACGAAATTTCAAAGTATCCATTATGAGGAAAAATGTTGAAATGTAATGAAAATACAACGCTAATCAATAAACAAAAGACTTATATTGTAAATAGAATGTCATATTTTTAAAACAAAATTAATTTGAATTTAGAATTCATAGACAATCAAAACTTTTTTTTGTTTGAAAAAGTCTGTACTGCAAAACGGCAATTTCATAGGTAAAGACCTATTATAAATTAAAGAACTATGCAATGTGCAAATATGGCAATTATTATAAAAATATGTGGAACTACTGAGAATATGGGTTCTTAGTTAATATTGATAAGCTAATCATTTGCATTTTCAGTCTAACACAAAATTTTGTCAGATTCCAAATTAACTATTGCCTTTTTAAATCTACATTTAAAAAAACCAAACAACTAGTGTCTGCCTGACATGCTCCAACAGTATTATGTAGGAGTTTCACAGTCTTGTACAGCCTTCGGTGATAAATTCTCCATTCTGTCTGGCCCGATAGTTCACTTGGTAACCCTGCCTTCTGAGCTGTAGGTTGTGGGTTCGATTCTCACCTACACATTTGTGTCATGGACATCGATGTTTGTTCTTTGTCTGGATGTTAATTATTGTGTTCTATGTATATATTTACAATCAAAACGATATAAGTATTGTTGTATTGTTCCCATAGTATATACAAGCTTTGCTTAGTGTGAGGCTGCTGTGTTCAATGTCCATACATACGAGTATAATAAAAAAAAATACTGTGGCATTTTGACTTTGATAAAATACGACTTTGACAAGTCATAACTATACAAATTTTTCCTTATACTTGACATTGGCAGAATTACCGCTGAAAAGCGATAGCAAACCATTAAACGAAGAGAAGAAGAAGCATTACGAGTTTTTGGCGGGAAAACGAAAAAGATCGTGTCACTGCAATGTATTATTTTCCAAAACTTGTGTTATTTTCAGTGTTGGTGCATAAAATTGGTGGCATTTTATTCGTTAAGTGCTGGATTACAGGCATGAGTGTGGGAAAGTGGTATAATGATGGTGAAACGTTTCTTTTCGTGTTGTTTTCAAAACTCCATATAGAAGCTTCTGGTGAAGTTGCCACCACTTTACTAGGAGTATGACTTGACTAGACTAGACCATGTCTTGACTAGACTAGACTATGTCTTGACTTGATGACTTGGACTGTGACTTGACTTGACACATACAACATACATAATATATATATTATAAAGTAACTTGAAAAATTTATTACTTCACTTGGACTGTGACTTGGCTAAATACATAAAAGTGTGGAGCCAAAAAAGAAAAAAAACAAGCATTACATACACTACTCTGAGCGTATCCTCTACTTGGTCTGTGCTCTGAGCTAAAAAGCGATAAAAAGCCAACAAACGAAAAAGAAGAAGACAATACAAAACAGAAAAAATGTAAGGTAAAATAATAAAAGAGGACAATTTACCTTAAACATAAATCAAAATTATTTAGAGTGTTAATTATATGCTACTTTTAATCATCTGCTGTAAATAATTAAGATGGGGTTGGTATACAAAATGTATCGTGCAGTCGCAATACCATGTCGACCCGCTTTTGCAGATATTGTAGTGAAATATTTGACCACTTCGTGTGGTAATAACAAAGATGGAGGAAAGGATCAAGACGGAGAACCCATTCCAAGCTCCAGTTATATCTGTCCGTGCTGCAACTGCCCTTGTGGCACTAATCCTCCACCGAATATGTATGACGTAAGTATCTATAGATAACTATTGAAACCTATATTTATCTCATATTTCTTGTATATAGGCGACTTGCCGCCGAGCTTCTGCTTTATACATGTCAAATTTACCCGTCCGTTGAAATTGGCTATTCCACTTATACCACCCAGCCATACTAACTAGCTTTTCTTTTCCACAATTTCTTATCAGAGTATATAAGTTAGGTATAAACTTCCAAAGTTTAGTTTAAGTTTTTAAGTTTAGTTTAGTGTAAGTTTATTTAGATTTTTTTAGTTTTGATTACCTTTTTTGTATTAGCTAAATAATCTATCAGTTAAGACATATGTGATAAGCTAGCATAATTTTATGATAGTTCTTTGTGCTTGTAACTTATCCGATGGTACTACTCAATTGTAGTACAGTAGTACTTACATAAACGCTAAAAAATGACTTATACGCTTTTTTAAATTCTGCGCCATCTAGCGCAAATAGTATGTACTACTTTGTAATGAAATGTCATATTGTATATTATTTATATATACTATTTATTTCTTTTTGTGGCAACCAGTTGCAGTACATTTGCTAGAGATGTCGCTCTTGAACAATACATGATTTTAGTTTCTGTTGTAGCATTAAGTTTTATTATTTTTACGCTAATATTTGGTGAATTTTTTTTTCAGTCTCGAAAGTATGGCCATTGCTTACCCGGAAACACCAACACGCCGAGTTTTCCTATTTTACCTCAAATTCCATCGGATGTGTTTAGATGTACAACAGGAGAGGTAATTTTTGTTACATTCTAAATCTGCATCATTGGATTTCATGCAGTGCCTATCCTAGTTCAAAGTAAGGCGCCAAAGTCTAGTCTTGTCTAAGTTATACTCCTAGTAAAGTGGTGGCAGCTTTACTAGAAGCATCTATGGAGTGTAGAAACAACACGAAAAGAAACGTTTCACAATCATTATACCACTTTCTCACACTCATACCTGTAATCCAGCACTTAACGAATAAAACGCCACCAATTTTATGCTCTAACACTGAAAAAAACTAGTTTTGAAAAATAATACAATGCGGTGAAGCGATCTTTCTCGTTTTCCCGCCAAAACTCCCATTGCGTACTTAGGAGTTTTTAAACTTTAGTACTTTAATACAGACTGGCATTAATGTTTTCGATTTCAGGCCTTGGGACCACAAGGACAAGCTTCAAAATGCTGTTTGTATTTGAATCCGGAGTATTTTTCGTTCCATCATATGAGTTATTACGACATGCATATAGCATTGAGAAGTTATAGACAACCCAGTGCCAAAACCGGTCGAAAACCCCTGTAATATAAAGAAGAATCTACGTAAATTAGCTGATTTGGATGAGAACATTAGCTTTATATTATTATGGTCTGTGGTATTATTATACACGCCAACCGTTTCTAGTCAATCGTTAGACCTCGTTTATTTAATAAATACACCGATCAATTATTTATTTTGTTTTATAGTAAGTAGGTATTCCTTTACTTTGCTTACCAACTTTACGAGACGCTTTTTATCTAAACAAGCAAAGATGGTTTCAACATAATAATGGTAATAATTATAATAACGCCCAACAATCTAGGCTCTAGATACAAGATCGATATACCAGATAATAAACAGGACTCATTTTTTCCTCATGCATTATTGGTTCAATGTAATATTGATAACTATTTTCACAGTCTATATCTAATCTTAGGTCCGTATTATAGAACGATGCTCAGTCATAGATCGGTGCTCAAATAGAGATTTCATTTATAAAGTGATCAATTTGTGAATGAAATCTCTGCTCGAGCACCGATCGATTTTTCGAAATTCCACCCTTAAGAGGGTGAAATGGGTGGTTGAATTATTTTTTCATAGGCTACGCCGCAGGCGATGCTGCGGGCAGAAATTCGTGTAGTATAAAGCCGTATCAAAGTATAACAAAACTCCTCCAAAACGGCTTCACCGATTCTTATGAAATTTTGTGTGTATATTCAGTAATTCTGAGAATACGACGTAAACTATTTTTCATTATCACCATCACCGTTTTTAAAGTGACATAATAATAAAAACAATAAATTAGTAATTAAACCGAGAACAGTAACCGCTTGTCTATACTTTTCAGTTTGTTACTTCTTTTATGTATCATAAAAAAAAAATTATATTATATTAATCAGTGGTGATAGTAGATAAATAACGAAAGTTCACAATTGTTTTCATAAAATCTGTAAAGCTACTGAGAAGTGTCATATCACACAACTGTATAATAAAACTTGATTAAAAGTAATAGTAAAACATCTCTAAGAAAGCTTTATAGCTACCAGTACCTAAACAAAACATTAATCATCCAGACTGGTTAACTCTTTCGCGGTAAATCTGTTACGTGTAAACAGAACCTGTACTTCGATGAAATATTTCGAACTTTACAATATATGTACAAGTATAGCTAACGTTATATACGTTATCGTGTGTGGCCAACATAAATAACAAAATAACAATTCGTAGCAGCTAGCATGACAAATAAGGCGGTGGAATGCAGTTGGTGTCATAAGAGTATTATATCATAATGGGTATACCTATTCAATTACAGAAAGTCCATAATAATTATGGACTTTTTGTAATTGAACACCTGTTCATACCCATACCCATTTTTAAGCTCAAATTTAAAAAAAATATTTGATATGGTAATTATCTCAAATATTTACCAATTTTTTTAGCAACTTAGCTTAAAAATTTGAGAAATAGTACAAAGAAACAATGTATATCTTTTTATTTTAAAGGATGCAAACAAGCGTATGCGAAGTGGTCATCGTAACCTCTGTAACACTGTAGTTGTCAATAATGCGTAGCTTACTCTTTAATTTAATTTAATCAGACTAGGATTTAAAATTATTTTGATCTATTAAACAGTGAAAACACTAATAAAAGTGAGATTTCTCTACAAAATAACCATTTCCACGTTTAAATGGCTGCAATTAAAATACTACTTAGATGTATAATCTTACTTTCGTGGGATAGATAGAACAAATACATATTTTATCATATTTTATTTGGTTTGAAAGTTAAACACTCACAGCCACATTAATAAATGGGTATTAGTCTCGGGTTAATTACTTCAGCTTTTGTCCTTTTTTGCTACTGGAATATTTAGCTTGATCGAAAGAGACAAAAGATGGTGTAACTAATCCAAAGCTATTTCGTGTTTATTAATAAGGCTGCCACAGACTAGCCACTACGGGCCGCGGTAGTTGACACGCCACGCAACTCATCAGATTCCCACAGCCCCGTTCTGAACACAACATAGTATGAGAGTTGGCTGACGAAACAGTTTGTTTTTCTTTTCAATCTTGAAATGAGAGTATGCAAGTGCGTCTATCTTGTTAATCTCATTCACATGTTGATGATAGGAAAACGATTTTTTGCACGCTCATTACGTACCTACATAATAAAGTACATTTATTAGTGTTTTTATTTTATGGTTGGAATTTTAGAAAACAATATCTAGCTATCACCTATTTAACTCATATTTAACACTACCGAGACCAACAAAGTTACGTATTTACGGAAAATCTAAATTTCAAAGAAATCGGAGCGCTTCTATAGTAGTGTAATATTTAAAGGCACGTGTGTAACTACCACGCATTTCCCTCTAAATTCTAATCAGGATATTTAAAGTAGCGAGATGATGTCATCATATTCATCTGCTGTCCCTTTTAAAATAATTGTTCACTTGTAAATAGTACTTAGAAAGATGAAATTGCAATAGGCAGGTCACATCGCTCGCAGAACTGACAACCAATGGAGAAGAAAGATTCTCGAGTATTGACCACGAATCGGAAGACGCAGCGTGGACCAGCCCCAACAGTAATATTGATGATGACCTGCTAGGTGATCATGTAACGATTGCAACCAATAGAAACACAAAAATCTAAGGAATTGAGAGTTTCCATGCGCAGTTTATGTGCATAGTAACTATGAAAATGTTGAAATTCGGAATAAAATTTATCCTGTTCCATTGCAATCAAAGTTCCGTCTCCCCCAGGTCAGAACCGCGGGCAGCTGATACATGCAACGGGTAAGCAGCCACTCAAAGTGGTGCTTTTTAGAGAGGCCTATGTTCAACAGTGGACATCTTCAGGCTTATGATGATGATGGTGGTGGTGATTATGATGATAATGAAATGTTATTACGATAACCGTAGCACGTTTATGTGGATGAAATTATTAGATATCGCGTACACCAGGCTTGATTTATAGTGTTAGATTATGCGTATTGTCCTCGCGTATTTCATGATAATCGTAGAGAAATCTTCGCACACTAATAAGGGGATGACAAATGATAGCTATTTGTTTCGCAGCCGTAAACAGAACTAGTAAAGTAGGTACGGCTTATGTGGTAACGACATGGTTGTTATTGTAAATTAACTCACAATGCTATAACGAGCAAGCACTTTCAGAGAAAGTTCATATAAAACGGATGGTGCTTGTGAAAAAAGTGATAATGATTTGAAGATATTATTATATTTTACTTTCGGAATATAAAAACAAATACTTGTGTCTGGATGTTGTGTCCCTAGATACAGGGAATCCTAGTAAGGGGCCAAGATGTATGTGATCGTTGGGCGTTATTTTATTTTAGATATTATCATATGTGTTCCAGTCGTACTATCAGTGGCACCACGATTACTTTTTCTAACCATGGTTCGTTGGCTTTCAAGTAACACTCATGTCTCCACTGCTTATAGTGGGTATACCTATCTATTAGGATTTGTAAAATTAGGTTTGTACATTTTTCCTCAACCGCAAAGCACGTACCTGCGTCAGCAAAACGAATCACGAAATCTGAAGCTCTTTCTTGAAATTAGGTTATTTTATAGTACGTATTTGAGGAGTTTCTTCCATATGCGGGTGCCGTGTTTCCATGCATCTAATTGTATGATGGTAAAATGGGGATTGGGGAATTAAGTTGTGCAACTCCATCGCACACTCTCGGAGTCCAGTTTGTGAAAAAGTGATAGATTGGCAAACTAACGTTAGTGTAGTTTGGCTGTATTATGCTCCACATAAAGGTTGAGGAATAAGATTATTTAAGAGGTATTCTCTCACTTTGCGTAGAGGTTATTTTTGAAAATCTGACAACGGATACCTAATAAATTTTAAGAATAAAATGTATTAGGTATCCGTTGTCAGATAATCGACTTATATAAAGTTTGTATAATTAACTTTTTTTTCGTATTCTGTCTGTCTATGATCCAAAGGTAGGATACTAACGCGGCGAATTAAGTAACGCGACGTGATGTTTGATAGATTAAAGAATCAGCATGTATTTTATACGTAGGCTTCTTCATCGCGCAGTGGTAAACGGAGCCACGGGCAGACGTTAGTTCTTTGGTTACGTGCAATCAGCGACCCGAAAAATGTTTTTTCTGTCTACAAAAGTTGCTGCCAATTATAGATTTGCCAGAAACATTCACCAATCTTCCGCGATATTCATCTAATGGGTCATTAGCATATCATAATTATAGTGTAATTTTAAGCTAAAATGAACATAAGATGTGTCATAACACCTTTCATCTTGCATTTACATCTCCAAACAGGATAATGAGACTAATAATTAAAAATTTCCTCTAGACTCTATTAGGAAAATCTAGGGAATCTAGGAGAATCTAGAGAATCTAGGGAATAACACACGTCAAATTTTAGTTATTTTCAAATAAAGCAATTAGTATAGGTACCTAATATTAAAGTTTTATAAAACTTATGGTGTAGCTATTCATCATCATATACCTGAAGACGATTGCTGAACATAGGCCTCCCCATATAGGGCCTGCTTCTGCCGCCACCCCGTCGTTCAGTCACCCCTAGTTGTCCTAACTGTGTCTGGGTGTTATAGAACCATGGTCCTCGTAGATCCTGGGTCCCTAGACACAGGGAATCCTAGTTAGGGTCTAGGAGCTATGTATGTGATCGTTGGGCATTATTATTATTATTAACTATTATCTAATCATTATTAAATCGTATTATAAATAACAAAGTTTTTTAAAGTGGAGATTATGTACTATATATATATATGTGTGTATACTATGTTCTCGTCTTTGCTGGTGTATGGTGATTTCTTGCCCCATTGATTACGAAAGACAGTGTCTCCTGCACGCAATACCGCAGTACCGTAATATACTCTACTATTATATTAATTACTACTCTATCGGTGTGTTTGATCATATCAGATCACGGCAGCTGGCAAGTAATTATGACACACATACCTTTCCCACTTAATTCTCATTAAAAATAAAACTAAAGGTGAAAAAAGATAAAAAAAGAAAACCTATTTGAAATGGAAAAAAATATAAATAAATATTTGTGGATATTTCACACCGCTCCATCTAGCTCCAAAATAAGCAAAGCTTGTACTATGGAAATCAGATTACTAGTAGAATACTTATATCATTTATTTTTGTAAACACATACTTAGAATATAATATAAGACCCAGACACAGAACAAACATAGATGTTCATCACACAAATGTTTGTCCTGGGTGGGAATCGAACCCACAGCCTCCAGTTCAGAAGAGTTACTACCAACTGAGCTAATAAGTAAAATCCTAACAATAAATATATATCTATAGGTAAACACATTTTATAATAAACACCTGCTTAAAAATGAAGACATATGTTGTGATACTGTATCTTATAATTATTATCCCATCAATGGCTGCATGTTGATCAAATATAAAATTAGCCAATTAATATATTGATTGGTTAAGTAACTATTAAGTAACCTATTAATTAGATATTTAGATTAGATTATTAGATGTTAGATTCAAATAAAGTACTTTCTATTTAGTCTCATCTTGCGGAGTTTCTTAGTCCTTTTGAACGATACGACAAAGTTTATATATTGTTTTAACAGAAATTTATAAATTATATTTTAAATTAAATTTTATTCAGCCTCTATGGTGTGGTGGTAGAGAAGTTTGGCTCATAGCCCGGGGGTGGCGGGTTCACGCAACAGAACGAGTATTTGTGCACAGAAAACTTGTTCTGTGTCTGGGTGTTGTGGGACCTTGGTCCTTGTAGTTCCTGGGTCCCTAGACACAGGTAATCCTAGTTAGGGTTCAGGAGATCCTGACATGTCATGTATGTGATCGTTGGGCGTTATTTATTAATACTATTATTATTTTAAGTAGGTAGGAAATTATCTTTAAAATAATAGCTTCTTTCCTCTGTGATATCCTACTTGACAGGTAACTGTCTAGGTATCGTGTACATAAATGAAGTTATTTGCGGTGAAAATTGAAGACCACTTTACGTGCTAAGCGACCGATTTCTAGTTCAGCGTTTCTACAAAATTATAGACCTAAAATTATAGGTACGGCATTTTCTTAGCCGTACTTTCAATCCAGACAATCTATTGTGGCTCGCCCTAGAAATGACGTAGGGAAAACGATGAAAGCTTATAACACGGACTTGTTTTATTACATTGCCAAATCTTGCTGATGCAATATAGACTTTATGTTTTATCTAAAATAATAAATAGGAATGGAAATGGTATGGTGATTGTTCGTTTTTATGAGAACTACTTTCGCACGCAAAAATCGCTCCCAACGCAATACATTGTATGTTTGAACAGAAAGTTGAATCTACACATGCATGATTTAACAGCAATGTTGTGATTTGGTTAACCATTTAACCATAGATTATATAGTTATGATAACATAGGTTACAAATAATATAGGTTACAAATGCTCTTTATAACCTATGAAATTGCCGTTTTGTTTGAAAAAAGTTAAAGTATTTTTTTTTCGAACTTATTTATTTCTTTTATTCAAAGTAATCACCCCTGCAATCAATGCATCTTTGCCAACGCTGTGGCAGTTTATGGATGCCCCTCTTGAAAAAATCAGCAGGACGGGAGACAACAAACTCTTCAAAGGCGTTTTGTACTGCCTCTCGGGAATTGAATTTTTTTCCCGCTAAAAAGTTGTCCAAATTTTGGAAAAAGTAATAGTCGGTAGGCGCAAGATCTGGTGAGTATGGCGGATGAGGGAGAGCTTCCAAACCCAACTCATGCAGCTTAGAGACGGCCTGTTGTGCAGTATGGGGTCGCGCGTTGTCGTGAAGTAGCAGTGGAGACGACCGATTGACCAAAGCTGGTTGCAGACGTGCGAGTTTCGCCATCATTGTGGTCAGTTCTTCAATGTACACATCTGCAGTAATGCTCTCGCCGTTTTGTAAAAAGCTATGATGAATCACACCAGCACTAGACCACCAAACTGTGACCATCACCTTTCTAGGGGTCATTTTTCGTTTTGCACATTGCTTTGGTACCGAACCAGGATCTAACCAACTTGCTGAGCGCTTTCGATTGTCAAAAAGAATCCATTTTTCCTCGCACGTAACAATTCGGTTCAAAATTCCTTCATTTCTGTGCCTGTTAAGCAGCGCAAGGCAAGTCTCGACGCGTACGTTGCGCTGGCGATCGTTAAGTTCGTGGGGCACCCATCTATCAAGCTTTTTCATCTTGCCAATCTGTCGCAAATGGACCAATATTGTTTTGATGCTAACACCAAAAGCTGCTGCCAGCTCAGCTGTAGATTGAGATTCATCAGCTTCCACAATCGCCTTTAATTCATCATTGTTGACCAAAGTTTCCGGACAACCACGAGGTTCATTTTTCAAGTCAAAATTCCCAGAACGGAACCGAGCAAACCAATAACGGGTTGTACGTTCGTTTGTACAGTTCTCTCCGTAAACGTCGTTGATGTTACGTGTCGTTTGTGCCGCGTTGGTGCCACGACGGAACTCATATTCCATAATTACACGAAATTTCAAAGTATCCATTATGAGGAAAAATGTTGAAATGTAATGAAAATACAACGCTAATCAATAAACAAAAGACTTATATTGTAAATAGAATGTCATATTTTTAAAACAAAATTAATTTGAATTTAGAATTCATAGCCAATCAAAACGTTTTTTTGTTTGAAAAAGTCTGTACTGCAATACGGCAATTTCATAGGTAAAGACCTATTATATAAACATATATTAAATTTATCTATAAAGAGCATTTGTAATTCTCTGTGGTATAATAAATCTTCATCACAACTTAGTAATAACAATAATAATAACGCCCAACGATCATATATATAGATCCTGGACCCTTACTAGGATTCCTTGTGTCTAGGAACCCAGAAACTACGAAGACCATGATCCCACAACACCCAGACTCAGAATAAGTATTTGCGCTTTTTTATGTGCACAAATACTTGTCCTGCCGCAGGAATCGAACTCGCCGCCTTCAGTATATGAGCCGACTTGCTCAACCATCATACCACAGAGACTGTGAATAGAATATAACTGAGTAAAGTTTTGATTAATGATGCATAACTTTGCTTAAATTCAAGGTGTTTGTGATCATTTAAGTAGGTAACTACATCGAGCTATTGTGCTTATATAATTGTTGTACTGAGCCGGGCAATTGAAAATGTGGAGGTCAAACTAAGTTGCAGCTTCAACTAATAAAGATCAAGGTTGGTCAGACAAAATCGGCCTCGTAAAGGCGTCGTAGGTCGTGCGCATATTCCATATTTTATATAATGTAGCGGTGTAAGTGGTCATCAACAAGATAAAATACTCATCATAATGCCTAAAATCTAAATATATATAACTCAAAAGTGACTGACTGACAGTGATCTATCAACGCACAGCCCAAACCACTGGACGGATCGGGCTGAAATTCAGCATACAGGTAGATGTTATGACGTAAACATCCGCTAAGAAAGGATTTTTCGAAATTTCACCTTTAAGAGGATGAAATGGGTGGTTGAATTATTTTCCCATAGGCCACGCCGTGGGCGAAGCTGCGGGCTCGAAAGAAAGAAAGAAGCTCGTTAAATATATATAAATTAAAATTGCTAAAATTAACATATAACTAACAGTAAGCTATAAGTGGTTTTTTGTAATGTAAGGGGAGTAAGAAAATCTCGAAAGTTCCAAGAAGTTCCGGAAGTCTTCTTAAGTTCAAAGCCTACATGGTCTGGTCGACAGATCAACAGTTTTTTCACCACGATTCTTTATTTTCTAAGCTGGCATGGTGAAATTACACTTGAGTGATTCAGTTCAAATAGTATTAAAACAGCAGTAAATATGATGATATCATCTCAGTGGCGGCGAGAACTGAGGCGCTGTGACGCGACATCGGATGTAATTTAATTTTGTTTTTGGTCATCGTTATGTTAACGTGATATCGTACTTTCACTATCAAAATGGAAGTTAAAAATGATTTGGTAAACTGGTAATGTCAGTCTGGTTACCATCTGTTTCCTGACTGCATTAGAAACCAATTTGTTAACTTCCCGTGATATCGGTTTGGTGGCATCGGTCTGATTTTTTTTATGCTAATTAATGACGTGACGAGCTAACCGTTCGCCTGAAGTAAAGCGACACGGTTGCCCATATCAGCTGCAGTGTAACTTGGAACTCTAAAGTATAGAGTTTCGCGTAAAACTGCACTGCGCACGTCATCCTGAGACATCAGCACAATCTAGTAAGATTACTAGACTGTGAGGTCATAAAGTCTCATTTGCCCAGTGATTTCACTAGCTACAGTGCCCTTTGAACCGGAATACAGCAGTGCTTGCGCACTACTACTTGGCGGCAGCAGTTATTCTGCAAGCAAAGCGGTGGTACCTACCTATACGAACTTTGCAGAAAAGTCCTACCACCTAGTAAAATTAGTTTGAAGAGTATAACTAAATATCTACTTCACAAATATAACCTGGGTCTTTTTAAGACAACAGGGAATAGATACCTAAAGCAATTCTTAGCTGGACAATAAATATTTTGATTTGAAATGAACAGTACTTCAGAAAGGCAATCTCATAGGTGAAGATCTATTATAACGGGTGTTTAATATTGAACCTACTTTTTTGTCCATAGGTCTAAGAGGGTGTCTTATTTTTCGATGGTAAGAGGACATTTTTTCCAGGATATGTACAGAATGTACCCTATATTAGTCTACCTAGTGTAAGAAAGCAATATTTGATCAATATTTCATTAGTGTTCACTCATTTTGCCGTGAAACTTAGGTACCTATGCAAACATACGCGCAAACAAACGTTTGACTTAAACTTACCCATGCAAACATACGCGCAAACAAACGTTTGACTTAAACTTACCTATGCAAACATACGCGCAAACAAACGTTTGACTTAAACTTACCTATGCAAACATACGCTCAAACTAACGTTTGACTTAAACTTACCCATGCAAACATAAGCGCAAACAAACGTTTGACTTAAACTTACCCATGCAAACATACGCTCAAACCAACGTTTGACTTAAACTTACCCATGCAAACATACGCTCAAACTAACGTTTGACTTAAACTTACCCTTGCAAACATACGCTCAAACTAACGTTTGACTTAAACTTACCCATGCAAATATACGTGCAAACAAACGTTCGACTTAAACTTACTCATGAAAAAATACGCGCAAACAAACGTTTGACTTAAACTTACCCATGCAAATATACGTGCAAACAAACGTTTGACTTTTTATGTAAGTAGAGTAAGAGATGTTACCTCATTCGAAAGTACAAGAAGAAATCAATCAACTCGCAGACACTTCATTAGCAGAGTTATAAAACAATCTAATTTAATAATACTTTTTTGCCATCACTTGAGTGGTTGATTGAATTTTAAAAGTTTTCATAAACAACAATAATTAAAATTTATCTATACATATAAAATTCAAAGTCCTGACTGACTGAATGACTGACTTATATATCAACGCACAGCCTAAATCGCTGGTCCTAGAGACTTGAAATTCGGAGGGTGTGTTCTTTGTAAAGTGTAGGTATCCAGTAAGAAAGGGTTATCAAAATTAAACCCCTAAGAGGGTGAAATGGGTGGTTGAATTATTTTACTATAGGCCACGCGAGCGAAGTCGCGGGCAGAAGCTAGGTATATTATATTCCTCCAAATAGTTTAACATAATAAAAAGTAAAAGGTAGTGACTCAAAACGATGCCCAAATAAGGTCGTGCCGTGACTGTTATTAGAGCATGCAGAGAGCATATTATGTTCCGTGAATTTGGTTGTCGCTTGAATCACGACACAACATCGAAAATATTGGTCACAGTACACCTTGCTGTTGATTTACGCGACTGTTATACAACCTTTGTCTGTTTGATTATCATATAATAAGGTCTTTGTTTCGTTTTGAAGCTCTTGCGATGCACACATACAAATTAAAAGCTTGGTCCTAATTCTAATATTTATTAGAAATAAATTTATTCTTTAATCTATATGTTAATAAATTGGCTTTTATATTATAAATTCGCAAATAAGTTAGTCTCCCTGTCTGTTTGTTAAAACTAATCAGCTGGACCAATCTTTAGTAAATTTTTTTAAAGAGATCTGCATAATTTAATTTCCGTTAATTACATTAATTACAGGCAATGTTTGTGATATGATTTTTCTAGACTTTAATAAATATGTATACATGAATATTTGACCTTAGGTCTTATAAAATAGAGTTCAGAGTTCGTTATAGGTGTAACGAACAGAGTGGGTTTCTACGTAAATAATTTATCTACATTCACCAGTTTTCTTATTACATTATTATTGTTATTGGTAGGTAACTTGTCTACATTCGCCAAATTTCTTATATATTATACCAATAACAATGTTATTAGTAGGTTGACTATATGGTATAACTAAAGTAATATTATATGATACTTATGTAATACTAATCTAATAATTGAAAACCAGTAGCCAAAAGTTACGTTTTCTAACAGTTATGAGAGATAATAAAGATATTATTTATTATTATATTATGATTATCCTCATAAATTCTCTCACGTGACAAGATTTACAACGGCTCCATCAAATAACCAATAAATTAGCAAAACTAAATGTAATACTCTTAATTGAGGTGGATCCTCAATCTATAATATTCCTAGGATCTATTCCTGAAGAAAATAAACATTATAAACCATTCACATATATATATTTAGGCACACAAAAATATATTGAAATTCTGCATCGTAGCAACACGCACACGCGAAATATTCAAAATCAGTTGTCCACAGACAATATAAACGTACCGATAGAGTTTGGAGCACACAAGAAGGTTTCTATAGAAATCATAATATACCTGCCTATAATTCAACACACCTCCTTGATTTTATAGAAAATTCCATTAATCCATGTAATACACATATAAATTATCTAAACACAATCAATTAACTCTTCAGTCACTAGCTTGGCTCCAACTCTACAACATCAATTACAATATAACTCTAAAACAAACAAACAAAACACAATCATCATAAAAACAATATAGCAACTATCATGGCATGACAATAATTCATTGACATAACATAACTCATTAACCTAGCATAACATGAACATGCCATCAAACAATATTCAGCATTTGTCTAAGTTTCTGAAATCTAATTTTACCTAAAGACTTAGTTAGAATATCGGCTATCTGATTCTCGGTATCTACTTTGGTTACATTTATAATACCGCTCTTCTCATAGTCATACACAAAATGATAGCTTACGTCAATGTGCTTTGAATTTTTACAAAACTTTCCATTTTTGGATAAACCTATTGCCCCACTGTTATCCTCATATATTGGAACCGGCTTTTTTACCTCTACACCTAAGTCATTCAAGACTCCTAAAACTGGTAAAATCTCTTCCACACAGTCAGCTAACGCATAATACTCTGCATGAGTCGACGCTCTGGATACAATTTTTTGTTTGTGCGATTTCCACATTATTGCATTATCAAACAACCTTATCACAATGCCTGTTGTTGACTTCCTGTCAATTTTGTCCGCTGCGAAATCTGAATCCACGAATGCATCAAAGCTTTCTTTATAATTGGCATCATAGCTAAGCTTCATATGCTTTGTCCCATGCAAGTATTTCAAAATACGTAACGCGTATTTATAATGAGTATCATTATAGCAGTTTTGAAAACGACTCAAATAATTAACTGCATACGATACATCCGGTCGCGTTCCACTAGCGACGTAAAGAAGTGCTCCTATCAAATTTCTGTACTTTAGCGTTCCGTTCACTTTTTCGCTGGGTTCCAGACTCAAATTTATTTCCATTGGTGTTTCAAACTTCTTCGATTCTTTAATACAATATTTCTCCGCTAAACTTTCTATGTATTTTTCTTGGCTTAGTGTCATTTTTCTCTCCATAGAATTGTAATCTACGTCAATTCCTAAGTACTGCTTTAATTTTCCAAGGTCTTTCATTCGGAAACGGTTATTCAAATATTCCTTCACCTTATTTATAGCTGTACTACATTCACCACAAATCAATATGTCATCCACGTACAGACATAAATAAATATTTACATTGTATACATAGCCTGTATATAGACAATAGTCATAGTCTGATCTTTTAAAGTTTATACTTAGCATAAAATTGTTAAAACATTCATACCAGTCACGTGGGCTCTCCCTTAGTCCATAAAGTGCTTTTTGAAGCTTGCACACTTGATTTGGTTTGGCATCATAACCTTCAGGTGGGTAAATATAAACTTCGGCTTTAATATTTCCATTTAGGAATGCAGTCTCGACATCCATTTGTTCAATTTGCCACCCCTTAACACATGCCGTTGACAATAACGCTTTCATAGTAATCATTCTTGCAACTGGTGAATAAATTTCCTCATTTTCATCATATAGCTGTTGAAACCCTCTGGCCACTAAACGTGCTTTGTATTTTCCATTTGATTTGATTCTGTAAATCCATTTCACATCTATTATTTTCTTGTTTATCGGTTCGTCAACCATTTCCCACGTTTTATTCTGTTCCAGGCTATTAATTTCATCTTCCATTGCTTTCTTCCATTTTTTTGATTCTGGGCCATTCATAGCTTCATCATAAGTATCAGGTACTAATGCATCACAAAAATTAACATACACTACATGATCATTAAACCTTTCTGGTAACCTTTTTTCTCGTTTAGGGCGCTGTAGACTCACCTCCTCAGTTTGAGCCTTCTTATTTTCATCTTCCACAGAATCATAAAATTCTTCACTTTCTTCGTCATTTTCATTTCTCTCATTCACATCTCGAAACTTTATAACATTTTCTTTTTCAGCTTCAATAAAAGTTACGTGGCGACTAATAACAATTTTTTCATTAATCAAAATTCGATATCCTGTGTCTGTATATCCTACGAGTACACCTTTTGTTCCCTTTGGACTCAATTTCGACTGCCTGTTTACTTCAGGAACTCTAACAAAACATTCACTTCCATATATTTTCAAATTATCGATTGTAGGTTTCCGACCCCACATAATTTCAAAAGGCGTCTTATTTTCGGCTGCAGTTGTCAACAATCTGTTACTTAAATACGCTGCAGTTAGAATACATTCTGGCCAATACCTCTTATTAATGTTCGCCTCTGACATTAAGCATCTTGCCCGATCCATAAGTGTTCTGTTCAACCTTTCAGCAACTCCATTCAGTTCATGCGTGTAAGCAGGAGCAGGCTTTACAAATATACCTTCTTCTTTGGCAAAGTGATAAAAGTCTTTATTCAAGTACTCACGGCCATTATCACATCTGATCTCTTTTACTTTTCTGCCAGTTTGATTATGCATCAGCTTTACATAAGTTCTAAAACAGTCAAAAAACATCACTTTTATTTTTAATTACACATACCTGCACATGCCTACTATAATCATCAATGAACGTTACAAAATATCTTTGTCCATTATATCCTACCGGAGTAATTGGTCCATTTACATCAGTGTGCACAATCTCTAAAGGTTCAGTAGCACGACGTCCACTATTTTTAAAAGGTAAGTTACACATTTTATTCGTCATACATATTTCACACTGTATATACTCATCGGTTAACTTTTCAGGTAAACCACCAAGCGATTTACGCCTACACATTTCTTTAATCTTAAAGAAATTTGCATGTCCTAGTATCCTGTGTAGTCTCTCTTTGTCAGACATCATTGCACAAGATGCGTTTACATTTTTACAATCATTAGAAACTACTTTTCCTACTAACTCATACAATTTGTTCTTTTTGTTAGCTACAGCAACTAGTCCTCTCTGCGCATTAAATATTTCTGCTTTATCCTGATAAAACTTTACCATATTCTTTCTATTTACAATGCTTGACACACTCAGTAAGTTTCGTTTCATGCTTGGTACATAATAAACATTATCTACGTCTATTCTTACCGTTTTACCACCAGCTTGACAATTCATCACGACCTTACCTATCTTTTCTGACTTTAAGCAAAAACCATCTCCTACTTTAATATTTACAGGACTATCTAAAGTTTCATACTCGCAGAAGAATGAATCATTATTTACAATATGATCGCTACAACCGCTGTCTAATAACCACGTGACATCTGACGTCTTCTCCGTTCCAACTGTCAATGCCTCGACCTCGACTTCTACATTAAAACCTGCTGCAGAACTGCTCTGACCATAGCTTGTTGAAGGATTTCCATTACCACCTCTTTGCTTGTATCTTCCGTATCTTCCTCTATGTCCACGTCTATATCCTCTACCTCTTTGGTGCTGACAATTTGCCAACTTTGGACAATTTCTTTTTAGATGCCCTGGACGATTACACTCGTAGCAATTATTATTTTCTCTGTTCCCATTGTCATCTCTGTTTTGCTGCGTGCTGCTTGCAAATGAAAATTCTTCCTTCTCTTTTTTCTTAAATTCCAACAGTAACTTCGACTTCACATATTCCACCGACTGCTTTTCTTTAGGTATCGCATCAACTACATTCACTATCTGTGAAAAACTATCGGGTAGCGCTAATAATAGATAATTTAATCTGTCTTCTTCCGACATGGTCGCTCCTGCACTTTTTAGTTCATTTACTCTCGTTTCAAATTGATGCAAAAACTCGACAGGATTTTCACCTTCCTTCAGTTTCATCTCCAACAGAGACCTTTTCAACAATAGCTTGTTCGCACACCCTTTCATAATATAAATTTCATCAAACTTTTTTATCATATCCAACGCCGATGCCTCCGATATAATTATGTCCAGCTGAGAATTATTTACACTATTTACAATGTAGTTTCTGGCTTTCAAATCCATCCCTTTCCATTCGCTCTCAGATATATTTTCAGTTTTGGCTTCAATCGCCGATAAACAATTTTTCATTTCAAGGAACAACTTTAATCGGAATTTCCATTTCTCATAATCAGTGCCATCAAATATTTGCAATCGGAACTCATCCTTACCTTCCATGGTTTTTTCACGACTACCGTCTGTCAATTGTTTTTCTGATCTTGTCAAAAATTTTCTTTAGAAACCACGCTCTGCTACCATCTTAATTGAGGTGGATCCTCAATCTATAATATTCCTAGGATCTATTCCTGAAGAAAATAAACATTATAAACCATTCACATATATATATTTAGGCACACAAAAATATATTGAAATTCTGCATCGTAGCAACACGCACACGCGAAATATTCAAAATCAGTTGTCCACAGACAATATAAACGTACCGATAGAGTTTGGAGCACACAAGAAGGTTTCTATAGAAATCATAATATACCTGCCTATAATTCAACAAATACCAATTAGTTATATACGATTTTAGAGAAATCATACAAATTCACAATTCTATGGTTTAGTTTCTTTTATAATTTCTCTTTGTTTTAGCATAGTTTATTGGAATAACATATAATATATTAAAAAGTACAACAATTATTATTTAAAAAAATATATGTAATTATGTTATATTATTAATTTATTTTTTGTTTAATACCAACAGTATTAGTCTAATCTCCATAAATTAATATATTAACTGACTAGTTGCGCCCCGCGGTTTCACCCGCGTATAAAAAGTTTTTTATTTATATGCTCATTCCACGGAAAAATTTCACTTTTCCGGGATAAAATGTAGCCTATATGTTAATCCAGTGTATAAGCTATCTTGGTGCCGAATTTCATCCAAATCCATTCAGCCATTTGAGCGTGAAGGAGTAACAAACACACACACATACACACAAACACACATACAAACTTTCGCCTTTATAATATTAGTGTGAAGTGTGATATACACCATACATCATGTATATAGGTAGTAAACATATATTTATTTTGAAGTAAAAGTATCTCCTTTTTTCTTTTCTATTTTTTTCTTGTCTTCTTTTTCGATTAGTGATTTCTAAACGCTGTTCGGCGTTTTTCTGCCGGTCTCAGAGTGAGCCCAGTGTACGGTTTCTTTAAAATTTTAATTTTGAATTATTAGTTTTACGTTTGGGGTATTACCTGGTTTTTAAGTTTAATTCAGTTTCAAAGATGCTAAAAATCTGTGTCTATATAGAGGGTAATATTTTGTACTTTTCGTCGTCGACTCAGCTATAACGATGTTAACCTGTGATACTATAGCCATTTTATCCTCAAGTCAAAATGATAACTGCAATCGATTATAGCGAATTATAGAACTAGGTGGTAGGACTTTACTGCGAAGTTCGTCTAGGTAGGTACCACCGCTTTGCCAGTTATTCTGCCGCCAAGCAGTAGTGCGCAAGCACTGCTGTGTTCCGGTTTGAAGGGCACTGTAGCTAGTGAAATTACTGGGCAAATGAGACTTTATGATCTGATCTCACAGTTTAGTAATCTTATTCTAAATTGTGCTGATGTCTCTGGATGACGTACGCAGTGCAGTGTCACGCGAAACTCTATACTTTAGAGTTCCGAGTAACACTGCAGCTGATATGGGCAGCCGTGTAGTTTAACATCAGGCGAACGGCTAGCTCGTCACGTCATTCCTTTACATAAAAAAAAAAAATGCATTTTCCCTTACTGTCAAATAGGCTAAATATAAATTTAAAAAATAAGAATCCGGACGCTGATAATTATTCTGTGATTGCATTAAGCATCGTTAACACACTACTAATGCACGTTGCGTTGTCTAACAGTTCGATGAGCTTAATAATTTCCTCTGCAATAAAAATTAATAACTTGCCAAATATTGAAACGAATGGTTTCCTAGCGAGACTTGTGTAATATACAGATGATTTTATATTTATTTTTATTGTAATGTTATTTACTCGTTATGGAATGTTACGACGCTGATGGCGGATGTTTCAGTGATGACCTGGTTATCTTGGTCTAAAGATTAATAGAAATTAATCTGATGTGCCAGACTAGGTATTGCAATGATCTGGCCCAACTATTTGACAAACGTCGTTATCTATCCACCAAATACCTACTATGTTCTGAAAGCCATTTTTTAAAGTGAAAATCTCTTTAGCCGTTTTGAGCACTTTGTAGGTGAACAAAAAGCGTGAAACTCTCGTCATAGTCACCGCACGCTTCCCTATGAGCTAGTAACATATGATAGGTTACTTAGTTTTGCATTTCTATCGGCAGTCCCCAAAGACTGCCGTGCACTTTTTTTTTTGCAATGTAACATTAAATAATATAATAATAACGTCCAACGATCACATACGTAAATCCTGAACCCTAACTAAGATTCCCTGTGTCTAGGGACCCAGAAACTACGAGGACCATGGTCCTACAACACCTAGACTCAGAACAAGTATTTGCGCTTTTTTTTTGTGCACAAACACTTGTCCTGCCGTGGGAGTCGAACCCGTCGCCTTCGGGTTATGAGCCAACCTGCTCAACCACCACACCAAAGAGGCTGTCAAGTTATTTTAGCTTCGATTTAGAAATTGGTGGTTTGTATTCTACGGTCATCATATCAATATGATCATAGAGCTATATAAAAAATGCATATAATTATTATTTATGTTCACATAACCAGTAGGTACGGCCCATTAGGTATATAAATACCCAAATATCCCAAAATGCCCTTAAAATTTAAAAAAATATATATAATTTAAATTCTACTAATTAACAAACTAAAAATAACACAAGTTTTGGAAAATAATACAATGCGGCGACGTGATCTTTTGGAGGAGTTTAGGCGGGAAAACAATTTCCCGCTTAAACTCCTTGGATGATAATATTAGCCGCCCAGCATTTTTATGACACCGACGATATTGTCAGTGTAGCAAAATTAAATTGAACGTATTTTATTAGTTTTAAATACATAATAGTAATTGTAATTTATTTAAAAAATATGTATATATATATATATATATATATATTTCATTTATTAGGAATAGTAAACAGCTACATCACAAATGATTACAGATAAAATATATTACCCAAACTTAGTAGTAATGCAGCTCACGGAGTTTTGGCGGGAAAACGAAAAGATCGCGTCACCGCATTGTATTATTTTCCAAAACTTGTGTTATTTTCAGTGTTAGTGCATAAAATTGGTGGCATTTTATTTGTTAAGTGCTGAATTACTGTGTGTGTGTGGGAAAGTGGTATAATGATCGTAAAACGTGTCTTTTCGTGTTGTTTCCAAAACTCCATGGAAGCTTCAAGTAAAGTTGCCACCACTTTACTAGGAGTATGACTTTGACTAGACTATGACTTGACTTTATGACTTCGACTGTGACTTGACACATATTTGCGTGAAATATCATTAACTTGATAAATTATCAATTACTTGACACTGGCTAAATACACAAAAGTATGGAGCCAAAACATTAAAAACAAAATGCAGCTCACGTTTTTTTTGGCGGGAAAGCGAAAAAGATTGCGTCACCGCATTGTATTATTTTCCAAAACTTGTGTTATTTTCAGTGTTAGTGCATAAAATTGGTGGCATTCTATTCGTTAAGTGCTGGATTACAGGCGCAAGTGTGGGAAAATGGTATAATGATGGTGAAACGTTTCTTTTCGTGGTGTTTCCAAAACTCCATAGAAGCTTCAAGTATAGTTGCTACCACTTTAGTAGGAGTATGACTTTGACTAGACTATGACTTAACTTGGTGACTTCGACTATGACTTGACACATATTTGCGTGAAATATCATTAATTTGATAAATTATCAATTACTTGACACTGGCTAAATACAAAAAAGTGTAGAGCCAAAACATAAAAAAAAATGCAGCTCACATCACTATTTACAGGTTGACATACAGATTTAAAGTAAACAAAAGCCATAAGCCGCTGACTAAAAAATAATAATCAGGATTAAACATCAAGAAATACAATTTTTAATTATTTTCTTCGACATTTGTTTTCATGCTGTAATTAGGTTTCGTAACCGATATCGTATTAGAAATATATCAAATTCGCATTGCGCCAAATGCATAGTTTACCAAAGTAGCATAACAATGACTTAGGTAGGTAATATTAATAATGTAAATATTGAAATAGACATGTTAGGAAACTGGGGCGCGGGCATTTTGGGCAACGGGCATTTTGAGAAAGAGACATTTTGACAAGCAGTCATTTTGAGTACTAACAAACGATTAGGGAAACTAATTTATTTTTACGGATGTGGGATATTAAAATCGAACATTTTGGGAAGTGGTTTATAAAAACTGGCAGTACCCCATTAGGTACTTAGTACCTAATGGGGTACTGCCAGTGTAACGTACCGAGTACGTCAGCATTGCGTGTACGATTTCTTTACACTAAATAACCGATATCTTATCGACGTGAATGAACCTTTCTTTTTACGATTTTGCTAAAAAACCGCATCGCAATAAAGTCACGCATTCAAAATCAGAGTGGGCAACCTGCCACTTTCCAGCAGACACGGTTCAAAATGTCAATTAACGCTGACAAAGTAAAATTTATGTCATATTATTTTCATTCTCACGGCATTGTAGTTCAGTCATTCAGACTATCCGTAAATAAACAGTGATAATCTTATCTGGGTGTTATCTGTTAAACGCTGCAAGTTTGCAGGCTGACGGTAGCCAGGGGGCGAGGGGGGAAGTTCCGTTACTCCGTCGTCGGTCGCAGGCACTCCACAGCACAGCTGATTTCACATGTGTTCGAATCCGGAGCCGCGCGGTCGTCTGCGCTAGGCGTTTTCTAAAATGCCGGTAACTTAACTGGCTTATCGGACATTAAATTAATACGGCCGTTTCAATAAAAAGTGATTGTGCTGTTGTTTCCTCATCGGACAATAAAGCTACGAGCGGATACCTTTCTGTATCGTTTCTTAGAGAATTTATTTTATTGACGGGTAAGTTTTTCATGTAGAAATCCATTTTGTTTATAGTAATGTGTTTTTAATATTAACAACGACTAATATGCCTATGTGGGTAGGTATGTATTATACAACTTATCCTGGACTTAGTACTCCAAGCGATAGTTCGTTCGTTGGTAGGAGAGGTGTTGATAGTCTCGATTTGGTATCAATACAGATTTTTTATAATACAAACTAATCAGTGATTCTGAAAGCACTTGTTTCTTGAACGTTAGTCTCTAATAAATCCAACCTTTACAGTTCTTGGCGGCTAGCAAATAATTTTCTTTGATCACTCGAGCATAGAACACTTATCTAGGTATACTTACTATTATGGTACTGATGCAGTTTCGTTTTTGTGAATATTTTTTTAATTAAATTTTTTTTATTACCGGCATATTGTTCTTTTCTTGATTCTTTCAACTAAATACTACAATGATATGATAACTAATACTAAACACTACCTACTACAAAAAAAACATTTGGACTATATACTGGCCGCGATGACCTATAGGCAGTTCAAAAGCTCCAGTCCACTACCAGTAGGTTCAATGGCAATGCTGATTCAAATTCAATTCTAATTCTAGTTGAATCTTCAGCGAGAAGAAAACAGGCGTTCTTATATCTATGTCTAATCAAACAATCAATATAAACCAATTTCATTTCACGCCTAACGATCACATACATAGATCCTAGAATCAGGGAACTAAAGCAAGAGTCCCCGCCTAATATTTAGTATTCTGGCACATATTTACCTGTCCTGTCACGGAAATCGAACGAGAAGTCTTCGGGTTATGTTGTATCGTTTTGACATTCATTCCATAAAAGTAAAGGCAGCATTGGTTGTGCTTACTGCCAAAATATTTTTTTAAATTTAAATGAATTAAATTCTTAATTATTGAAGACAAAATATGTATATTCAAAATTGACCTTGAGCTAAAAAAAATAGTGATAAATATAACAACGTGCCGAGTGCACGCGGCGTATTGCGTAAACAAATAATTACCGTTATGCACTGCATCACTGTGCACTGTACATCATTCATTAGGGTTGCCGAACAAATTAAGATAGTTATTTAAATATTATTATTTCGGTCTAATTATCTTCTTTTGGTTAATACACTAAATGAAATTTAAATAAGTAGGTATGTTATATATTACACATAAACAAATTGCTATTTGTTACGAATAAATATTAATGCATTATCTACTATAAGTACTAACTCAAGGTTTTGCCTTTCTAAACTGTCATGTTTATATTTTCGTGTTAGTATTGCCTATAAATAATAATTATCTTACCTGTCATTTCCAGATAATTTCATAGGTAGTTTTTCTTATTATATTTAATGTACGATGTTTATGAACATCTATTGACAAATTTAATTGATTTAAGCATCATGAAGTGTAGTTTAGTTTCTTTGTTAACACACTATAATCACTAATAATTAATATTACATTACAACGTTCCTTTGGCTATTGTGTTTTACATCAACAAAAGCTTATTGCTAAGATAATCTGCCAGCCTTTTTCCAATTGAAATCTATAACAGTGCTATCAACCCTAGAGTCAGATCTCACATCGCATCGCTCGCGTTCGCATCGCAGATCTCAGGCTCGAATGAGTTGATACAATCGAATGATCATCTCATTTTTTAATATTATGAAGTGCACATGTTGCCAACGCCATGCATATAGTACATTTATACGATTTATTGTTGACGTTTTCACATGATTTCCTATATACAGCACGGCCATGGTTTTGTTTGGTGCTGATGCAAATGAGCCGGAAAAATGAATTAGGAAACTATATATGCGCTCGTTTTTTTATGTTAGTAAATGATGTGACGAGCTAGTCGTTTACCTGATGTTAAGCACCACGGCTACCCATAACAGAACAGTGTCACTGGGAACTCCAAAACAGAGTTTCGCGGGACACTGCACTGCGCACATCATCCTGAGACATCAGCACAGTTTGATAATAAGATTATCGACTGTGAGATCAGATCATAAAGTCTCAATTGCCCAGTAATTTCACTAGCTACAGTGCCCTTCAAACCGGAACACAATAATGCTTGCACACTACTGCTTGGTGGCAGAATAACTGGAAAAGCGGTGGTACCTACCTAGACGAAATTTGCAACAAAGTCCTACCACCTAAAAGTTTATTGACGATTTATAGCTTTTGTTGTTGTACACTATCCACTCAAGAAAAGTCATGTGGTGCTATCAGTTTACACAGGACTTATTTTCCAAACAACGAACGAGTTAATTGAGATTAAGTACCTACTCTTATGGTTTCAAAAGGATGCAAATTTATATCCATAATTAATTGTAGTTACTCGTACCTATAGAATCATAACTTTTAGAGGTGTACCGCAACTGTAGATATTACGGTCAAAATAGTCATTTATTGGCATGATTATGATGCTGTTATAATAATTATGACATTACTAAGTTGACTTTCTTCAACTTTCATCACCAAAATAAAATAAAAGAGGCACGTAATTACTGACGACAGTAAATAAATGCAGTGCTTACGTGTGCCGCGTTTATTTACATAAAATTTTGTCAATTTGCTCGGCACAATCGCTGTGAAATACATTAGAGATGGTTCGTGGATTCCGTGGCTCTTAGCGGATGGTGAGACTCTTCCGGATCTAATTGTGAAATGGCGATGTCGTTTGACTGTTCTTTCACTGCTTATTCTTTGGGGGTACGTAGGTACTTGCTTTGTTTCGCGTTTGTTTTATAAACGTGAACGAGAGTTCAATGGCACTTAAAATAGCATGTACAGCTCAGCTTAGGCAGGTTTAACGAACTCAAGCTAAAACTTGTTAGGGTATTGTTTTAGTTTAGTTTCTTTTTACGACTTCAAAAAGGAAAATGAGTCAATTCTTTCTGTGTTTTGGTGTACATAATGAATTCTGTCAGTCATGTTCGCCATGTGGTACCGGCACTGTGAGAATAGGACCACCCCATCTCTTCCCGCGAGTACAGTTAGAGCCGGCTAAGGGAATATCCAGGGAATAGGCAGTAGCATTTTCTGTGGTACATAAAAGTTTCTGCGATCAAGTCGCCTGCCAAACGTGTTGATTATGACAAACCCCTCCTACGATAAGCGTCCAAAGTGGCGTTTTATGGGAGAGGCCTATATTCAAATTGGAAATCTTCCGGATGTTGATGTGTATTCTGTCAAAAGTAAACACGATTGTCATACGATAGCTTTCAAATGATTAAAGTATCTATATAAAGACAATCAATATACCATAGATATGTGTAATATAGCTATCTCACACAACATAATATAAATATAGACCTTGAGTAAAGGATGAACTACAATTAGAAAAGTTACGATGTCAATGCATTAGTTTCTTCGTTGCAGTCAGGTTATTAATTAAGTGGGTATCAGTCGCGGCCGGTGGTGATCCGATACGTCACGGCAGTTGTCAATCAGAGCGGATGGACGCGACCATCGCACGATATCGACCTCGTTCACGAGATTTCACTGCAGCCCACAAAGATTAGTAACACAACTCGAAGAGTCACCATTCAATATTTGCGATTTTAAGAATCGATGACGCCCAAATTAAAGCATCAGATATGGTCTACATATCAAGGGTATTTATACGTATACGCTCCTATAGTATTAGCGAGGTTCGCAGAAATCTGTCAATTAATGATTCATGGTACTTGCATACAATGCAAGCATGAATGTTTGATTGTATTCACTTGGAATGTGTCCACACATTGTGCAAATTATTGTCAATGCCGTCGACAAAATGACTACCGTATCAGTAGTCATACCTTTATACGTTTTGTTGATTCTATAAGGCACTATTATTTATTCTGTGCCTATATATACTCTTCTAATAATTTGTCAAAACAATAACCACTTTCATGTTAAAAAGTCGTCTTGTTAAAAACACTTTTATAGTCTACAGATATTTTAATTTTTAAAGTTTTTATTGCTTAAAAAATCCATATTATAATACAATTAACATAATTTTGGAAAAGTACCCACCTATATATAGGAATATTAGGGTTACTTTTCTCATTTTCCAATGTAGAAGTGGCGGCAATATATAACATCTAAATATAGGAGAATTAAAGATAAATAGTAAAACAATCTTGTATTTGCTGTACAGTTTTCTACCAAAGTGATATACAAAGGCAGGTATCAAAAGTAGACGGGGAACATAAATTATTTTTAATTAAATACATCTAAACAAAAAGGCTTTACTAGCAAGGTATACTATAATTTCATTATTAACAGGGAAAAAATTCACGCACTCGAAAGTAAGAGTTTCACCTGTATCTACAAATATTATTGTATTCCCATGAAATTCAATATACAAGCCTTCAAGGCTCGCTAATACAAAAAATGTTTTTCGAGTAACCAGACTTCAGTACATTCATTATGTATTATATTAACTATTGTGTTTCCAAGGAGAACATGTAAGCGCCTTTGTATTGTTCTTAAATAATAAAATACGCAAAAAATACCACAAGTTCTCTATCTATATTCATTCACACATAGAAGTTAAATAGTCACCTACTTTATTAAGACGGCTTCCTGATTAATATGTTTATGTTTTGGTAATGGTTCGCTAACTGTAGAAGTGAGTACTCACTAAAGTATGGCTCGCAAACCAAATGAATATTGGTGGTAGCTATTAGCCAATGTAGACAGAAATTATAAATACCGGTACAATAGTAACCTCCATTTGCCATGGATAGTTATGCTAGTATCTTTCTGATCATGCTTTCTGAACAGGCTTTGCTTTATAACGGACCACCTGCATCTTTTAAGCCCTTTTTGGGAATTGGTACCTACCTACCATGTCTGAATATTTTGTCGTATATAAACGGCTCGTTATAATATCCACGGATACGACGGACCAGTCCCTAATTTGCACTGAATAATACACAGGCACTACATCTATATATATAAAATATATAAAAGAAAGTCTTGTTAGTGACACTATTTATAACTCAAGAATGGCTGAACCGATTTGGCTGAAAATTGGTGGGGAGGCAGCTTAGAACCAGGTGACGGACATAGGACTTTATATCCCGTTCGACCGCTTTTTACAAATTCACCCGTGCGAAGCCAGTGTGGATCAACTAGTTGAACCATAAAAGTGAGTTCCTACAAATACATTAGGGACGACGCAGCGGATTATAAATATAGATCACAAAATACAGTTCTGCCAATGTCCTGCCAACAAGCTTGACAACGTCGTATCAATTGCAGAGTGAATTACTTAACTGCAATTCAAGACGTCGGTTTTGCAATTGAAAACGATCAGCTTACAATTGACTTCTAACTACACAGTCTGCCGATTCAAAGGCAAGGACAGACAGTTTACTTGATGACTCTTGAACAGCTATCAGCTTGTCCAGTCAATGAATGTATGATTTTCGATGACTTTTGCCTACTGTCTATTTATACTTTGAAACAAAGCAGTAATTATTCTGTTTTAATGACTATAATATGTTAATATAGCAACAGTTTTTAGATCGGTCCAATTAAAACAATGTTTTTGTAATACAAAATCTGATTACCTAAGTATTTGTTCATCGCCGTCCTAAAATGTTTTAGTTGTTCTTTGAATTTTAATGAATAGATTAAAAACAAGATTTTGTACGCGTAGTACGTCCTATGTGGCGTAGGTACCTCACATAGGTACACTGGTAATATAACAAATATTGGCAAAAATCTAATGAACGATTTCCCGTTGTGAGTGAATATTTGTCAAAATCTTATGATACAATTAAGCTTACGCATAGTTTCACATCAAATGCCATAACATGACCTACCAACCTTTGTCATAATGTGGATCGAGGTAATTCACATGTACACAGTAAATGTGTCGTCCAAACATAATGTATGTACATAGGTGTGATTACATCTAGTAGCCATTACACAACACCTCCATTATTCTGATAGTTAGGTATACGTGGTTATATATAGGCACATATACAGTTGAATGTTCAAAAATATGACCATCAATGACAATAGTTAGTAGACTCATTTGATGAAAAATTGCGCAATTATGTATCATAAAGATGCGGTGTAGTGGCGTGCTTATAATACTCTCGCACGTTAACTGGAATGAATGTTACATGGTATTATTTATAGTATTACTCAAGAAATGATTTTGTTATGTCTGTGACGTATTTCAAGCAATAGGTAGTACCAATATTGGAGCTGTATATGAAACGCCTATAAAAGGCTTTGACCTGAGTGACCGACATATTGACAATGGACAGGCCAAACAGCTGGATGTTGATTTGATATGTTTTGTTTTCCTATTATGGCATATATATACGTGTACTAATAAGAATGGTTTTATTTAAATTCAACCCCCAATGGGGTTAAATGGAGATGTATGAATAATCGCGGGTGAACCTGCGAGCTGCATCTAGTACCTATAATAATTAAATATCCCGTAGATTACATGATGTTATGTGCACATACAAGACTTATCTAAGGTACGGGACATTCGACGCCATTAATATCAGATTAGTTTTTTTAAGTTAGTAGGTGTATGAATCATCCAACATATAGCATATCCGATGTATTTATATATATGAGGGAGATAATCAGATGCATTCCAACCAAACGAACGATTGGAAAACTAATTTATAGCGCCTCAATTTATAACAGTAAATCTAGTACAAATCTAAATATTTTTATCTGTAATAAATAATATTATTAATATAATGATTGATGCAAATGATTGAGTTAGAATAAAAGTATCTTGGATATTTTTTCCTGTTATTACTTACGCCTTTTTGTCTGGTTATTTGGACCGACAGCCTCTGTGGTGTGTTGATAGCAGATTGGCATATAGCCCGGAGGCGGCGGGTTCAATTCCGGTGACAGAACGAGTATTTGTGTGCACAGGAAAAAATACCGGAAAATCCGAGTCTGGGTATTGTGGGACCTTAATTCTCGTATTTTCTGCGTCCCTAGATACAGGGAATCCTAGTTAAGGCCCATGATTTATGTATGTGATCGTTGAATGCACAGAAACAGGTTTTTTAAATGATTGCGCTGTGCTTACCTGTATGTATTAAATATAATACGTATAAGGAAACGTATTTTATATTATATATTTTATAATCGTAACTCCTTTCTAAAGTTATATCACTTTGATTGTTAATAGGTATACCATGTTTAATTAAAGAAACGACGTTAAAATTGTGATAGCTACCTTATATACTGATGTTAGCACGACTTTAATTTAAACCTTTCTAAACTGTTTTTATTTAAATGGTAGAAATGGTAGAATTGTAGAATGTTTCAAATATCATTAGAATAAATTTGAATACCACCCTTGTTTTAAATATCATAGAAAATGGTTTTAACTGCAGCATTTATTGAAAATTTAATATTAATAAAAGCTATTATGTTCATTTGCAGTTTTATATGCTAACGAGCTTCTTCCCGCAGCTTACGCCCGCGGCGTGGCCTATGGGAAAATAATTCAACCACCCATTTCACCCTCTTAAGGGTAGAATTTCGAAAAATCCTTTCTTAGCGGATGCCTACGTAATAATAAAATAACATCCATGCCAAATTTCAGCCCGATCCGTCCAGTGGTTTGGGCTGTGCGTTGATAGATCACTATGTCAGTCAGTCACCTTTGTGTATATTTATTTCAACCTAATAATTAAACTGATGACGTTCCTAATTATTGATATGTCCTTGTCCTTTTCCTATCTTTCGGCTGAAAACACAAAAATAGTTAATATGTCGTGCGTCCGCTTCAACGTGACAAGGTGACGGGATTAGCCTTGCTCGTGACATTGTCGGCATTCGAGGTCGCCACGTGAAGATGGACCCGGATTATGAAGAAGCCACTTCAGTGCTATCATTCCATTTAAAAAGGTTCGCCCCCACATTACCTCTTAAGTTTAATTGCATTTGAAGAAATCTCGTTCTATACTTGGCTTTTTAATTTTGGACACTATAATAGCTGATTTGAAGCATTGAACCGTGCAATGACAAATCTTTTTTAGAATGGGTATTTTTTTGGCATGTTTAAAAAACTCGCTTAAGAACCTTTCGTGAGGCACACGAACTGTTTTCATAAAGTACTTAGTAAGCACTATTGTCTTGATCCTTATTATGCAGTAGTGAAGATTTGGCACAGGCCAAAGGGAAAACAGCAAACATGGAGAAACGAGTGTCTATATAAACTTAGCTTTCAAAGATAATGTAATGCATCTATCGATACAAAAGTTTCACTATCATGGTCTCTCTATGCTAATAAAATGTTGTTTACATTAATTTTAGATTCAAACATTGGAAAATTTGAACTGCGTAGGCATTTTATACATATCCATTAATTTTTATTGATTTTGCAAACGAGTTTATTCACATGCAAAGCCCTTGTGAAAGTACCTTTACCTTTACAACGCAAGGTATGACATTTGATCCTGAACTATAAAAGGTAGTTGCTCAAGTAGAAATCGCCGATCTCCGCTGTTGCTAGATCGATTGGATGTGGTGCAATACAACGCAAAGTAATTTAAATGCAGTATTGGTTCACATTTTTCATTGTGAGTTGCATGCGTTCAAAATGAAAGCGCTTCTCTTGCGACTCGTAAATGTCTCGGAGAATAAATTAAGTACAAAAATTTATTTTCACCATTTCTATATTTTATAGATTTCCGATAATTGCATTTGGTTTGTGTGAGATTGGTTGTCAGATTTGCGCCGCTCATCCGGATCAAAGTGTCTTTCCTTACATAGGTACAATTTAAAAAAAAAGTGATTTTTTCCTTAAATCGTAACATTACAGGCATACTGGCATTACCTTCTGTTACTATTTCGACGCTAAGGTCACTATATATTTATATCTATGTGCTATAATATAAAAGTGAAAAGTTTTTTTAATGCTGCTTTACCACAGGCGGGGCATCTCTACTATTAAATACCAAGTTTAGAAAGAATTTTAGCCGTGTTTCTAGAAGCATCTCTAGAAGCAAGTGTTACTCTCCGTTATTATCTGCCACGCTCGAATGGTATGATTATTGAGATTTAATTAAACGGTCCGCTGTGTAACCGGGGAATTGCGCTTCATTGCTCTCTGGCACCGACAAAATGCAACAAATTGCCTATTGAACGAGTTATAAAGGACATTTGGGAACAAATGATGAAACAGGTGTGGCCGTGTGGCCTTTGTTTGGCCTATACTAGGCCTATACTACAAATAATACTCATATCTGACTTAATTTTTAAAAATTAAGTGCTAAAAGTTACTGCCAAATATTATCGAAACTAGTTGCGCCCCGCGGTTTCACCCGCGGATGAAATGCCGCGCATGTGCATTCAGTATTTTAGAATGGTTGGTGGAGCAGGCCTGCCCCACTGAATGTCATTTCCTTTTTTGTACCTATAATATGAGTTACAATTTCCAATTAAATTGTATTTTCAATATTATTATATTTATTATATAGGTAGTGTTTCAAATATTACTTGACTAATAAGATGGCTTTAGTCGAAAATAATATCGTTACTTATACAAACTTCTAGTAAATAAGTTTTGGCGTATGTCGTTGGTCGTTGTTATTAAAAACCGATCGTGTTTCTCTCATTATCAGCCACATAACGAAGGATTAGAAAAAAATTTTAGGCTTTCTTTTTATACCTCTGCGTGCCATCCTAATGGTACAAAACTTAAAAGTATGTAATAAGTATGTGTAGGTAATAGAAAACACTTCTTTTTAAATTTTAACTCTTCAGGTGACATTAAATCAAAAGAAAAGAAGTATTTACATTATGAGAACAAAATTAGTTAAATAACTAAGCTGCTGTAGTAGTGAACTCTCTACAGCAGCTTATATACAGCTATATAGCCATTATATATTAAAATATAATATAATTATATAGCCCGTTACAATTTGTTTGAAAGTGACGTCATTATTTCAAATCGATAAGGTGGTATGTATGTTGGCTGAATGCTGTTTACGACCTTAGCCGTCCCCTTGAGCGATATGAAAAAAAAACAACAGCGCAAAAAGAACGTGCGAGACGTGAACTTGAATTTTTATTATTGCGTCCAGAAATGATTGTTGCATGCTCCTTCGCAAATTTGTAGCCACTTTTACGGATATAGTTTACCAGAAAAATAGGTAGGCATCCCAAAAACACAATGTAATGTAACTAAACTGACGGACATTGAGGTATTATTAGACGGGATTTTTAAATTGCTGAATAGCCCAACGTTTGAAGACGATCTCACTCGATAGAACGTGGTGACACAATCTGCAAAGGCGAGGAGTTGCCTAGAAGAAATATGAGATATCTGTTGGATTGATTCAAAATCGCCTGTCGACGTGGCATGTGCGGTTGTCACAACAACTTACAGCTGCTGTAATGCCCGACGTAAGTCCCCGTAACGTCATAATATAAACGTTTCTGCAGCCATTAGCTTCCCTTGATTACAATAGAAAGTTGCTTTCGCACCGTAGCGGCAACAATCAACTTCACAATTATTTTCGAAGACTTCCACGGTCGGCTTTTTATGCTATTGTCACGCCATGAATATAACGTTTTTATAAAATATTCCGATCATTCGATTGTCCCGTTACCGTTGTAATTGAAATGGGCCCTATTGTAATGTCGGAATATTATTAAATTCATTCAATATTTTTTAAACAAAATCAATAGGTATCTTGTTGCAAGTCTCAATGATACATGCATAACCCAAGCATCACTTGTGTTGTGAGAAAGTATAACTTTTGAATGCGGCTATGTAAATAGTTATTCATATTTTGCGAAAATTCTTCCAATTGGCTCATATATTTTATTATTATTTTACTGTCTATGTAAATGATTCAAGAAGTGTTATAAGTATATTGATAAGAGAATTTACGACCAGATGACTATAAAGCTCATGTTTAACGCCATTAAAACAAAATCAATTCATTTTATCGCAAAACGCAGGCAGCGTTTTGCAATAAAACTAACTTGATTAAAATATTTGCCTGTAAAAATTTTTAAAGACTAACTTTCAACTAACAAGATATAAATTAGAAAGCAATAAAATGTTGTACACAATTTGCATTTATATACATAAATAATACTTACAATGAATCCTAGAAAGTAAATTCATAATAATGATTTTGTTTAAACCTTAAATTATATACCTAATACTAATACAAATTTTGTTTTAGTATAAAATACCTGCTGGAAATTATTATTTCTTTCTGATATGCGATACATATCAGGGTTAGAATTACCATATCTCTATGCACAAGGAAGTGGTTCAAATGTAGTGATCGTTGACCGCTTTGGGTATGGTATCGTGTTTTTGCGTTGCAAATACCGATATGGTCGAAGTACTTCTAATACGTACTAAGTTTCGACTGCAGTTTTAAATAAAAACTGCAAAGGTATGGAATACTCTGCCTTGGTCTTGGTATTGTTCAAGTCAACGGTAAAGAAACTATTTACTAGACAAGCGTACTACACTTTCGACCCCGTCTTCACTTCTATCAAATGAGATCTGTGATCCAACGCTAGTTTTAAAGTCATTGATATAAAATCCATAAATATTTATAGGGAGGATAGGTATGTACAATTATTATGTAGTCTGATTCCAGGTGGCTAAACTGGTACGCTACTAACTTAAATACAATAAATATTAAAATACACATAATTCTACGTAATTTAAAACGTAGGCAGGCTGTGTAAACTCTACGAGTGAAGTTAAAGCAATATATGTATTTGAATAGATTGTTTATGCTAAAAACATTCACTCCATTATAGAGTAATGTTATACGAGTATAACCGGTATGTGGCCAATACCCCAGAGTGGGTGAGGTACTTGATAAATCAGCGAGGCTTTTCAGATTCCCTCTTTTGAAAGCAATACCTGTTTTACCTTGACATTTCAAAGTACTAACGAGCAGGCACCTTTATAGGTCATTTGTACTCTTTGTTTGCATTGCTTCCAACAAGTTTACACTTTACAGGCTTGAATGCATACACAGGGTGTAATGCCATCTGCCAGCGTCTGGCCGTGATCGTGCATTACAGGTCACTCTGTGTTGGCGTGAAAGGCTTGCTGGCAGCTGCAAGGCTTCGGTGTACAACAATATTGAATCAAGTTAAATCCTTTGTTCATATTGTGAGCAAGGCTTACTAATCTAATTATATTAGAAACGTTAAAAAAATTAGCTTCTACGTTGAACTTGGGCTTATAGAAGGTACCTAAAGAAATTGCAACCTATAATAATTTACAGCCTCTGTGGTGTGGTGGTTGGAAAGGTTGGCTCATAACCCAGAGGCGGCTGGTTCGATTACCGTGGCACGACAAATATTTATGTACAGAAAATTTAAATTTAAATTATTATTATGGAGTTTTATGTACTTAATATAAAATGATTATATTGGCAATTTCTTGCATTACATATATGCAGATTTTGTAAGGTCTTTATCGAAGTATAGGTACCTATGTAATCAAAATTCTATGTGGTACAGTTTTAGATATTTTTCATCCATTAAATAATTTTTAATAATAGGTCTTTACCTATGAAATTGCCGTTTTGCAGTACAGACTTTTTCAAACAAAAAAATGTTTTGATTGGCTATGAATTCTAAATTCAAATTAATTTTGTATTAAAAATATGACATTCTATTTACAATATAAGTCTTTTGTTTATTGATTAGCGTTGTATTTTCATTACATTTCAACATTTTTCCTCATAATGGATACTTTGAAATTTCGTGTAATTATGGAATATGAGTTCCGTCGTGGCACCAACGCGGCACAAACGACACGTAACATCAACGACGTTTACGGAGAGAACTGTACAAACGAACGTACAACCCGTTATTGGTTTGCTCGGTTCCGTTCTGGGAATTTTGACTTGATAAATGAACCTCGTGGTCGTCCGGAAACTTTGGTCAACAATGATGAATTAAAGGCGATTGTGGAAGCTGATGAATCTCAATCTACAGCTGAGCTGGCAGCAGCTTTTGATGTTAGCATCAAAACAATATTGGTCCATTTACGACAGATTGGCAAGATAAAAAAGATTGATAGATGGGTGCCCCACGAACTTAACGATCGCCAGCGCAACGTACGCGTCGAGACTTGCGTTGCGCTGCTTAACAGGCACAGAAATGAAGGAATTTTGAACCGAATTGTTACGTGCGACGAAAAATGGATTCTTTTTGACAATCGAAAGCGCTCAGCAAGTTGGTTAGATCCTGGTTCGGTACCAAAGCAATGTGCAAAACGAAAAATGACCCCTAGAAAGGTGATGGTCACAGTTTGGTGGTCTAGTGCTGGTGTGATTCATCATAGCTTTTTGCAAAATGGCGAGAGCATTACTGCAGATGTGTACATTGAAGAACTGACCACAATGATGGCGAAACTCGCACGTCTGCAACCAGCTTTGGTCAATCGGTCGTCTCCACTGCTACTTCACGACAACGCGCGACCCCATACTGCACAACAGACCGTCTCTAAGCTGCATGAGTTGGGTTTGGAAGCTCTCCCTCATCCGCCATACTCACCAGATCTTGCGCCTACCGACTATTACTTTTTCCAAAATTTGGACCACATTTTAGCGGGAAAAAAATTCAATTCCTGAGAGGCAGTACAAAACGCCTTTGAAGAGTTTGTTGTCTCCCGTCCTGCTGATTTTTTCAAGAAGGGCATCCATAAACTGCCACAGCGTTGGCAAAGATGCATTGATTGCAGGGGTGATTACTTTGAATAAAAGAAATAAATAAGTTCGAAAAAAAAATACTTTAACTTTTTTCAAACAAAACGGCAATTTCATAGGTAAAGACCTAATATTATTGAGATCCAGCAATTCGTTTTCAATTCGTCGAAATACTTGCCTTGACTCGGGCATTAATCTCGCGCTTATAATTTTGCTTCCATCCATGGAACATTAGCAAAATTGTCTTTACGCTTTCGCTACAAACGAGTGTAAAATTGATTACGAACACTATAAAAATAAATGTCGGTTCATGGCAATGGGCCACCATCTCACTGATTGAAGGCAATATTTCAAATCGGCTATTACTAGCATACACGGTTCACTCCGAACAAAAGTAATGCTCGGTACCGAGATAGAATGGCTGTCATTACTTGACACATCATTAGTTTTAACATCTCTTTCACTCGTGTTACGTAGAACATATTCTTTTTAACTTACATTAGTTGAAACTTACACAGCTACTGGGTATTGAATTTTTATTTTATTTCATTTAAAATGCTTTCAGGAAGTTAATGCCAGGACGAAAATAGTAACCTGTAATCTGTCTACGGAAAGTATTGTTTGTAACAATTTAACTGTTGGTTGTGTGAGAGAATTACTCCGTAAGATAGTACGAATGGTTTGAGATTTTTTGTATTAATTATCGCATGAACAGAATACCTGCAACAGTCAATTGGTCTAGTTTTGAAAAGATTGAGAACTAAATGTTATTGTTTATATACAGGAACGTTTTAACAATGGCAAGGTTTGTGCATGATCCAGTAGACGTATAGATACCTAATGGAAAACGAGTGGTTCTTATAGCGTTCTATACATAGAATATTTAGCTTTAGAATTATGCTAAGAAAAAAAATCTAATCTTGTACTACATGACTTTCGAATAGAATTTGGTAAAATTACAACTTTTTACAAATAAAATAGTGTAATAATAACTCTATAGTCTTTTACAGTCAGTTTACTTACATCTTAATTGAATCAGCCAAATGGCAGTTAGCTTTGAAATAATTATAGCGACGCCTAATTTGTTCGCACCGCGTCTACGTGACACCAAGAAACAGTGAAAGTGTCTCTTCAGCCGCGTCCGTCAGTGCAATACCTACATGACAATTTAATTGCTTGAAAACATTTTATTTATTAAACTACGGCTTATTGTCCACCCTATCGCGTTAATAATTATACGATCGAACCTATTCATAAGGAATTCAAATATTGACTCGGGCGTGACTTCGCGGAAGTTTATCACACTAATATTATAAAAGCGAAAGTTTGTATGTGTGTTTGTGTGTGTGTGTATGTTTGTTACTTCTTCACGCTCAAACGGCTGAATGGATTTAGATGGAACTCGGTACCTAGATAGTTTATACACTGGATTAACATATAGGCTTCATTTTATACCGGAAAAGTGAAAGATTCCCGTGGGATGAGCAAATAATTAAAATACTTCTCACTTACTTCGGGTGAAACCGCGGGACTAGCCTTAAATACAAATTGTACTCTTTCCATAAGGATCAAGTTACTCTTCCTGGTTCCATATGTTTTATTGATACATAGATCATTACATTTTTTGTTTTAGCCGGCCTCTCAAAAAGAGGAAATAATCATAACAACTTTGTGTTCTTGTTTTGTTAAATTTTATTAAGCGTATTAACAAACTGTTAGTTCCCTGAATGTTGAAGTCATCATCATACAAGGAAATCGCTGTTTTGCAATGGAATGACGCTAATCTCCGCGAAGAAGCGACAGTGCTCATAAGTTGTGGTTTAATACTATCTAGTGACCTTCGTGTTGTTTAAAATAAATACAGTTAAATACGCGATTTTAAAAAAAGGTAATTAAGAAAACATTTAAGTCATGTAGGATGACATCCTACATTTATATTATAAAGTAGGTATGTATATTTGTTTGCATGTTTAGATATTATTTGTATATATATTTTAGTTAATATTGTAGGACAACTTATTGAAATAGTTTTTAGTTCATTTTGTTTTTACCTGTACACCAAAGCCCAAAATTCTAAGCCACAGATTCCTCCGATTCAAAGGTTGTCTGGAACAGATCGCTCTAAGCGATAAGACCGCCTGTTGTACTAGTACTAGTTTATTATGTAAGTTTTTCGTTTTGTAAATTGTTTTTTTTTACGGTGTACAATAAAGTGTTGATCTATCTATCTATCCTATCCTATGTGATTTTTTGTTATGTAAGTAATAAATTCCTAGAGCCTGCGCAATTCATAATTATATTGATAGTTAACTTATATGTCAATCACGTCAAGCAAGTATAATACGAGGTTTGATTTCTGGCCGCACCAGCATTACTAGCCTAATAGCTAAATTTGTATTTGTATAACGCTACACAAATATTATTGTCCACTCATGCCACCGTTACGCCACACATCAGGTCACGAAGTTGACACCAATTTGACACCAAATTGACACAAAAGCCAATAAAAGATAGATTACGAGAGCGGTTTACTAAAGGACGTACCTACCTAGATACTGGTTGACCGAAAGAACGAAGTGGGGAGTTTTGGCGGGAATGCGAAAAAGTTTGCGTCATCGCATTGTATTATTTTCCAAAACTTGTGTTATTTTCAGTGTTAGTGTATAAAATTGGAGGCATTCTATTCGTTAAGTGCTGGATTACAGGCGTGAGTGTGGAAAAATGGTATAATAATGGTGAAACGTTTCATTTCGTGTTGTTTCCAAAACTCCATAGAAGCTTCAAGTAAAGTTGCCACCACTTTACTAGGAGTATGACTTTGACTAGAATATGACTTGACTTGATGACTTCGACTGTGACTTGACACATATTTGCGTGAAATATCATTAACTTGATAAATTATTAATTACTTGACACTGGCTAAATACACAATAGTGTGGAGCCAAAACAAAAAAAGAACGAAGTGAGCGAAATCTCTGCTGCTTCAACTCGCGATATCTGCTTTCTTCCGGATGTGCATACTCGCGTATTTTTCAACGAATCTTGATGAAACTTAGTACACGGGATCTACAATTTCAGGTGGAGTGTCAAAACCTATATACTCTATGTGCAATATCAGGCCCCTATTCTATCTTCTTTTTTTTTTTTTTTTCAAATTATACAGGGCAATGTCATAAAATCAAATTATATTAAAAAACTGCAATTTCTACTAAACTTGTAACTTTTGACATGATGTATATAAGACTTTTTAAATAATTATTATTATATTACCTATACTTCTTTTCATTCTAACTGGTGGCCATACCTCACATCATGATATTATCGTGCGTTTAAGACGTCGTAAAAAAAAAAAAAATATAATAAAGATGTAGTTATTTTATTTTCTACTTTCATTGAACTGGTACTTGCTTTGTTAAACCAGTTGGTATTCATATTCATGTAATCACCTTCTGCGATATTTGCATAGTTTTACATAAAATCAAGCTTACCTATCATTGTATTTAAACACACTTAACACCTTTTTCTTATTAGATACCTACATTATACTATATATAAGTTTGTGATTGTAAATGGTTCCTGTAATGTGGTGTTTCAATAAAGAGTTATATCTATAATTTACACGTCGATACCCCCAACTCTCGGTTTCCAAAATAGTATACCTGTTTTTCACCTCCTAAAAAAATTATATAATTTTATCTCAATCGAATTTTTGTGAAACACAAGTAGGTAAACAAGCATGTGTACTTACCATATTTCACTTTTAATTATTAGTAGGAATTATATAGAAATATCAAATATTAGTAGGAATAGAATATAAAATGTTTATTTATAGCCAACAGTTTAACCTCAGAGTAGGTATATACAGTAGAATGTAGTTAGTAAATAGATGAGAGAAGATGTAAGGAATGTCTATATAGAAGGGACAGGGATTTAGGAATTGTATCTCCTTGTGAGTTCCAATTTGGAAAGTTTACTATAAATGGAGTAGACTATGAAAAGCTGATTATATTCGTCGTCAAAATTTCACTTTCCCAGGATAAAATGTAGCCTATATGTTAATCCAGTGTCTAAGCTATCTTAGTACCGAATTTCACCCAAATCCATTCAGCCGTTTGAGCGTGAAGGAGTAACAAACATACACACAAACACACATACACACCTACAAACTTTCGCCTTTATAATATTAGTGTGATTATAGTCATATTTTATGAATGGTTATTCTTTACTTAAATGTCAATAAAAAGTGTCAGCGAACCAAACGGCACAATTACGACACCATCATACCGTCTCGGTGTGCAAATGTATGAAATGTAATGATATAAATGCGTATGCGCATGCAACAGTATAAATGAATATATTTTCGTTTTTATATTCCATACCTTTCCATTTACGAATCTAAGCCAACCTTATTAGCAAACTGTAATAATTAAATCGTCTATTTAAATACATAGCATAGAAAATATAAAGCACTACAAATGTATGATTTGATTCACGTTGCCACAGACTAATTATTTGATTGCGTATGGACTTTAGTCAAGTTGATTTTGAACAATTTTCTTTTGTTTATAAGATAAGATTAACATATATTCAACATCCAAAATTATACCCTGTCACTGCTGCTTGTTACACACTGCTGTCTTGTTCAAAATATTTAAAAAAGATATGCTTTAATCAGATGCTTGTTTTTTCTTTTCAATCCAAGTCATTTTAGTGCTACTATTAGGGTTTACTACTACTACTACTACAAATAATATCAAGTACTACTAAATTCTTCACTACCTACTACAAAATCATATATGACCTTACCAGGAGATAGTGTAGCCAACATGCTGGCAGCAAACTTAACTTTAGAAACTATGACTGGCCTGATAGCTCAGTTGGTAGTAACCCTGCCTTCTGAACTGTGGGCTTTGGGTTCGATTCTACCTAAAACAGACATTTGAGTGATTTACATCGATGTTTGTTCTGTGTCCGGGTTATATTTTATTCTATGTATATATATTTGACTGGCCCTATAGCTCAGTTGGTAGTTGCCCTGCCTTCTGAACTGTGGGTTGTAGGTTCGATTCCCACTCAGGACAAACATTTGTGTGATGAACATAGGTGTTTGTTCTGTGTCTGGGTGTCATGTCGTATTCTATGTATGTATTTACAAACAAAAAAGTATCTAAGTATTGTATCAGTTATCTGGTTCCCATAGCACAAGCTTTGCTTAGTTTGGGGCTAGATGGCGCTGTGTGAGATGTCCACACATATTATTATTATTATTATATATATATATATATATGTATATACATATACCAAAAAGGTATTTAAGTATTATTGTTCCCATAGTACAAGCTGTGCTTAGTTTGGGGCTAGATGGTGCTGTGTGAAATATGTACAATTATTTTATTATTTATTATTACACGGAGTCGACAACAACCTATTTTAGTTTAGATTTGATATCAACATTAACAAATGAGTGCAGCACACATACTATCTCAAATGCCACGAAGACTTTGTACCTAAGCTATAACACAGCGTCTTTGTATTCATTAGAATAAGTTCAACGCATATGATTCATAAATTACAGCTATTTCCATAATTTTAAATGCGTAATCTATGACTTTATTTTCGTCATCGTTATATTAAAATTAGTTTGGCAAAATAATCATGTGGTTTAGAAAGCAAAATGAATATTTCGCCCATTCATTATCACAACAACGACGTACGTCCACGAAAATCCGAATCTATGGATGTATTATTATAATTTATTTATTACATTTATAAAAACTCCCAAGTGTAAAATTGATAATTCATTGAATTAACGAAATGTGCATAAATAACACGGTAAAATATTTACGTTTTATGTTAAAAACTATAAGTTCGTAAGTGACTATTTTATTTTATTTGTATCAAAATTTCTCATACCTACTAAATATCTTAAGTTACATCTCTCTGTTCTGTTTTCGTTATATTTCTTATTAATTTGTGGTCAGCGTTGTTGGTACACTAACTACCTACATTCTAAGGCTTATACTACTTTAAGATTATGTTTGTTGTGTACTGTTTGTTGATCCTAAATAAAAAATAAAAAAAAAAAAATACCTCGTGTCAAATCAGTTAGGCAAGATATTCAACAAAGCAGTTGTAATAATAACAATAATAACGCCCAATGATCACATACATAGACCCCAGGGTCTATGTATGGTAGGTGGGTTCAATTCTCGCGACAGGACAAGTATTTGTGCACAGAAAATAAAGCGCAAATACTTGTTCTGAGTCTGAGTGTTGTGGGACCATGGTCCTCGTAGTTCCTGAAGAGAATCCTAGTTAGGGTCTGGACCCTAACTAGTCTATTAGTAGTCTACTAGTAATAGTACTAGTAGACTACTAGTACTACTAGAGAATCCTAGTCCTAATAGTTCTCTTCAGGAACTACGAACTTCAGAACAAGTATTTTCGCTTTATTTTCTGTGCACAAATACTTGTTCTGTCGCGGGAATCGAACCCGCCGCCTCCGGGTTATGAGCCGACCTGCTCAGCCACCACACCACACAGGCTGTACGTGGTTTAGAAAATCACAACTTTTTCTTTTTTATTGAATGGATTTTCCAAATAGGTTTTAAAACTGTCATAAAAATTTTGAAGGATGTAATTATAGCAGAGCTTTTATAATTTCAGGTGCTCTTCCAATCCTTGAGCCATGCGCAGCGACATGGCGTACCGTGGGCTCTCGCAGCATGTAGAACTGGACCGGGCGGCTGACCCACGGGACCGGTTCACGTTGCAAGAGCTGATTGGAGAAGGGACTTACGGCGAGGTCTACTGCGCTAGAGATAAAAAGACTGGCAGAAGAGTGGCTGTTAAGGTCAGTAACAAATTATATGTTAAATCAGAATTCATTGCATGGGTATATGATACTTAACCCCTTTATAATTTAAACATGTCTAATAATTTCAATAATAATTTCAAATTCATAAATAATAATTTCTTGTAACTTTTACTAGCAAAATAATAGGTCTTTACCTATGAAATTGCCGTATTGCAGTACAGACTTTTTCAAACAAAAAAAAGTTTTGATTGGCTATGAATTCTAAATTCAAATTAATTTTGTTTTAAAAATATGACATTCTGTTTACAATATAAGTCTTTTGTTTATTGATTAGCGTTGTATTTTCATTACATTTCAACATTTTTCCTCATAATGGATACTTTGAAATTTCGTGTAATTATGGAATATGAGTTCCGTCGTGGCACCAACGCGGCACAAACGACACGTAACATCAACGACGTTTACGGAGAGAACTGTACAAACGAACGTACAACCCGTTATTGGTTTGCTCGGTTCCGTTCTGGGAATTTTGACTTGAAAAATGAACCTCGTGGTCGTCCGGAAACTTTGGTCAACAATGATGAATTAAAGGCGATTGTGGAAGGAATTTATTTATTTATTTAATCTACAGCTGAGCTGGCAGCAGCTTTTGATGTTAGCATCAAAACAATATTGGTGCATTTGCGACAGATTGGCAAGATAAAAAAGCTTGATAGATGGGTGCCCCACGAACTTAACGATCGCCAGCGCAACGTACGCGTCGAGACTTGCCTTGCGCTGCTTAACAGGCACAGAAATGAAGGAATTTTGAACCGAATAGTTACGTGCGACGAAAAATGGATTCTTTTTGACAATCGAAAGCGCTCAGCAAGTTGGTTAGATCCTGGTTCGGTACCAAAGCAATGTGCAAAACGAAAAATGACCCCTAGAAAGGTGATGGTCACAGTTTGGTGGTCTAGTGCTGGTGTGATTCATCATAGCTTTTTACAAAACGGCGAGAGCATTACTGCAGATGTGTACATTGAAGAACTGACCACAATGATGGCGAAACTCGCACGTCTGCAACCAGCTTTGGTCAATCGGTCGTCTCCACTGCTACTTCACGACAACGCGCGACCCCATACTGCACAACAGACCGTCTCTAAGCTGCATGAGTTGGGTTTGGAAGCTCTCCCTCATCCGCCATACTCACCAGATCTTGCGCCTACCGACTATTACTTTTTCCAAAATTTGGACAACTTTTTAGCGGGAAAAAAATTCGATTCCCGAGAGGCAGTACAAAACGCCTTTGAAGAGTTTGTTGTCTCCCGTCCTGCTGATTTTTCAAGAAGGGCATCCATAAACTGCCACAGCGTTGGCAAAGATTCATTGATTGCAGGGGTGATTACTTTGAATACTTTGAAATAAATAAGTTCGAAAAAAAAATACTTTAACTTTTTTCAAACAAAACGGCAATTTCATAGATAAAGACCTAATATTATTATTGAATAATAAATAAGTAAAATTTTCCTTTTAATAATATATATGTATATATATATATATGTGTATAAAGTGTGTGTACTAAATATATAAATAAATATTAATAAATTTATAATTCTATATAGTAGAGAGCATAGAGGTATAAAATTTACACGCAAATTTGCACGCACGCACGCACGCTCTCACGCACTTAAACACTCACACACACACTCACACACACCACACACACACACCACACACACACACACACACTCACACACACCACACACACACACGACACACACACACGACACACACACACACACACCACACACACACACACACACACCGTTGGCAAAGTAATCCAATGCGTAGCATTGGCGTGGCAACATTTCTAATACAAATTGTGCTTCAAAGAATACCCTTTTTGGTATTCAATTACAAAACGGTCGTTCGCACGGACTGGATTAATTTGTTATCAGGCAAGCGCTAACTCTCGTGAAACGATTGCCCCCATTTTCGTGTTTAGCTGAAATTGTGGAAATTAACAATGTCGCTTTGCGTGTTTGCGGAAATACTCAAACAGAATAAAAACACGCGATATGAATGTATTATCGTTAATTTATATTTGCGTGATTTTTTATGAGTATTTATTGTTGTAGCTTTTACGCAAACACTATATCCGCTTAGTTACCAGCACGTGCTTCAGTTGGATATTTTTTCATCAAACTATCACTTTGCATGTCTCCGCCTCAAATTTAACATAAAATATAATAATAATACTTATGACCTACGCATGATACGTCCATGCCTATGCTATAGCTCGCTCCATTGCAATACAATGCCCGGCTGTTCTCACTGCATGCTATTTTAGTACTAACCAAGGTTCAACAAACAAGGGCTTGAAACTTATAAATTGCATCGGAGAAAACGAGAGAAACTACTCCGGTTACAGCCGTTTGACCAGCGCCCACCCTACCAGCTTCTGTGCTTATTATAAATTCACACATTTATGGTTATGGCGAAATCGTCTACTTAAGTGGTTAAATTTAAATAACGTTTATGATAATCAACTGATAAGTATTCGTTGAAAACCGCTTCTTTATATAAACTAAGTAATGGCAGTAATTAGTGTGTGCGATAGGCAGTGCGTGTAACTTCAAATTAACATATCCGACTGCACGTGCGAATGCGGTGGTGTAAAGAATAGGTCTATAGATTTTTATGGTAGTATTGTTAGTATACAGCTTTTAATTAATCGCTTAGATGCTTATCTCTAAACATAGCATTCATGTCAAGGCCATTAAACAATACGTGGGTGCGGAGGCTCCCTCTCATTTTACATTGACGTCAATGGCCATAACCAGGTATCTATGTAATAATTTAATCAAATCTGAAATGCTTAGATATATTTTATTGTTACAGATTTTGGAAAATATCGCTGAGAACATAGAAGAGATAGAAGAAGAGTTTCTAGTATTTCGTGATCTGTCTAGCCACCCGAATATACCGGAATTCTTCGGCTTATTTTTAAAACGCGGCGTGAGTTCAGATGATGACCAGATATGGTTTGTGATGGAGGTACGTAGCAATAAATCTTGTTTGTGTTCATTTAACTTGAAAGGTATTGTGTGACCTTCTTTGTTTTGCAGCTCTGCACCGGCGGGTCTGTGACAGATTTATGTGCGGGAATGCGGGCGCGAGGCACTAACCTTACCGAGCCACAATTGGCTTATGTTCTGCGCGGGACGGTGCGAGCCCTGACACATCTCCATGCCCACCGATGCATGCACCGCGACGTTAAAGGTCACAATATTCTTCTCACTGAAGACGCCGAGGTGAAACTGGTAGATTTTGGAGTATCATCACATCTGGCTGCGACTGCTGCCCGCAGGAACACTTCTGTTGGCACACCGTATTGGATGGCTCCTGAAGTAAGAGACTTCAACCTTAACTGTGAGAAACACATCGTCTCTTGCATTATTTTAGTCGTATAATACGGCGTTGTTTTATGACCTTAATCCAATGCCGGTTTTGAAAGTAGCTTTGCTTATCTCAGTTCAATGTACTTAAGGTTAATCTTGGTTTGCAATTTTTAGGTCATAGCGTGCGAACAACAACTGGATGAGTCTTACGACTGTAGATGCGACGTTTGGTCTGTTGGCATTACTGCGATAGAGCTAGCCGAAGGTGAACCTCCACTATCAGGTCTGCACCCAATGAGGGCCTTATTTCAAATTCCACGAAACCCTCCTCCGTCGCTCTCTCATCCAGAGTTGTTCTCACATCAGCTCTCAGACTTCATGGCTGATTGCCTGGTGAAGGATATGAACCAAAGACCATTCGCGAGGGAGCTTTTGGAACATCCTCTGCTACTCGCTGTCAGTAGCTTCGAGGATAAGGTAAGAGTCGTTTATTTGCTGTAATTAAAGTATGTAGTAAACTAAACAATTATCAAAAACCTATTTTGATAAATTATAGTAATGATACACATTATTTTATTTTAGATCCGCAAAGAGCTCCAGGCTGAGATTAAACGACAGAGAGCCGAGGGTCGAAGCTGTCGAGCTCCCGAAGCCACGACCAAACGAGGCAAACTGAAGTCCCACCGAAAAGCACGACCTGAAAAAATGTATACCGACGATTTAGCCTCTCTAGAAGTGCTCACAGAGGAAGCAATCGTGGAACAATTACAAAAGAGATACAATCAAGATCAGATATATACGTATATAGGAGACATTCTTGTCGCGGTCAACCCCTTTACTGATGTGGGAATTTACACAACAAAGGTGGGAAAATTTACACTTTCCTTCCTCGGTATTTTAATAGTGGGTTATCAACGTTTATTTGTTTCTTAGAGTCAACAGATGTATCAAGGTCGGTGTCGGTCTGATAATCCCCCTCATATATTCGCTGTGGCTGACGCAGCGCACCAGGCCCTGTTACATCAGAAACTGCACCAGGCGATCGTCATTTCTGGTGAAAGTGGGGCTGGGAAAACTGAGTCTGCTAATCTTTTATTGAAACATCTTGTGTTCTTGTCGAAGGTAAGCTTTAATCATTGTATTCATTATAAATTCTGTGTAAGCGAATATCGAAATGTTTTTTATTACCATTAAGTTGGCATAACTGAAACAATGTAATTATTCCATATATATTAAATAAGTTTCCGTTTGGCTTTTACGTGATAGGTAGTCAAGATGGGGTTACTATTGTTTTGGAAAACGCCAAATTTGTATGTGGCAGGGAAGGCGTAGTTGGGAGCTCGTTTTACTCCTTTGCCGCACACACTTTTGGCTATGTAGATAATGTTTGGCGTTCTTAAAGTCTTTTTCCTAATGTTTTTGACTTGTTTTTGTTTGTTTGGCTTTAGACTCAAAATCGTAACCTTGAAGAGAAGATCCTGCAAGTGAACCCGATCATGGAGTCGTTTGGTAATGCGCGAACTGGTATCAACGCAAACAGTTCCCGGTTCGGAAAATACCTTGATTTGTCTATGATGAGGGTAGGACGCATATCCGGCGCGCGCATCTCTGTGTATCTTCTCGAGCAATCTAGAGTCGTACATCAAGCGCTGTAAGTAAGATTGTTAGTAATAATGTATTGTATTTTAAATATGCACATATTTAATATAATATGTACATATTTAAAATACAAATTAAGTATATGTTTTTTTTTTGTAGCAAGTCTATATACCTAGGGTAGTAACATAGGTAGGTACATCATAGTTCTATGGACACGTCTGGTAATTAATAAATGTAAAAAGGGACAGGATATTTTATTTCTTATTTTATCCCCTCCTGTGAATAAAATAGAACATAAAATAATTAAAATTTCATATTAATATTATACAGTACCATCCTGGTGTTAGAAAATTTTATTGCGGGTGCTCTGTTGCACGTGTGATAAAGGCTACAGAGGCCATGAGTGAATTTGCCTACAACTTAGCGTTTCTGCGGAAAATGTTGTATAGTCTATGCCTACACGCTTAATTTTTTTTGAAAATATGTTTGTACTTTAAATTATTCGTCATAATTTTGCCACAAAAAATTCGTAACTTTAGGTTGTTATAACTACGGAAATATTGCGAAAACTCAAACTTATCAAAAAATGTAGAAATGGGATAACATTTAAGAATTAATGGTATCTATAAAAACCTTGGTGCCTTTTGTATGGATAAGAGGGGTATACTCTTATCTTAAATCTTACATGTTATACATTATAATAAGACTAGCCTAACCTTAGTGAATACATGAAGATAAATAGGTATACTAAAAATCTAGATTTTTAATAAAAAACCATCGATACTACATGGTTAGAAACTCTTTTTTATATAGTTACATATATTTGATACCTTTATTTCTTGAAGTCTTATACATTTTCAGAGGAGAAAGTAACTTCCACGTGTTCTATTACCTATACGACGGCTTGGAAAGCGAGGGTCGGTGGAGGAAGTTCTACTTGGACGAGCAACTGAAGTCCAGACATCGATACTTGCAACCATTGTCAGTAGCGCATCGAGAGCATAACGTGCATAGGTGGAGGCAACTTAATCAAGCTTTTAAGGTACGTAATGTAACGATTGTAGAATTTATAAAACTATAAGCTGTATAACCGCTACACAGCTCGGCTAGCCGTTCTTCACAGTTAGGTAACGTGCGCTACGAAAAAATAAATCTATTTCAGAATATTTATTACAATTTCCTCAACGTGGTTAATTAATGTTTATTACAAGTTATGTAAGTCATCATTTAGATTAAATTCTGAGATTAGAATTTGTTGATGTGAAAATGAAAAATATTAATAATACATCTTTCGGTATTTTAGATTGTCGGTTTTTTAGAAGAAGAGGTGCAAATTATATACAAAATGCTAGCAGCTATACTACACCTTGGAGATATAGAGTTCGGTGAAGCAATAGACGAGAACAATGGAGACAACAAAGCCACCATCATTGACACAGCACCGCTGCATCGGGGTAAGGATCATACATATCGATTAGTTGGTTGAGGGATATATATACTTATAATTATATTTCTCTTTTTGTCTCTATGAGAAAATATTTCAAGTGAAACTCAAAGTAACGCCTAAATGGGACAACTACATAATTATTATTCGTCTTATTTCTATCCCTACTAATATTGTTTGATTTTTGTTATACAGATTGTTTGTTTGTTTGTGTGGCTAATTGTAAGTGTAAATCAATATACGGTACTTTCTTATTTATTTTATTAACTTGTAATAGTTTAAATTATCTTCAATTACACGTATAATGGGACTCGAAAGTAAAAAAAATCTAAAATGTATTTTGTACTAGTTACGCCCCGCGGTTTCACCCGCGGATAGAAAGTATTTTAATTATTTGCTCATCCCACGGGAAAATGTCACTTTATCGGGATAAAATATAGCCTATATGTTAATCCAGTGTATAAGCTATCTTGGTACCGAATTTCATCCAAATCTATACAGCCGTTTGAGCGTGAAGGAGTAACAAACATACACACATACAAACTTTCGCCTTTATAATATTAGTGTGATTTTTCGTATTGATTACCTTACCTAAATATTAATATTATTACCTACTTGTTATATTACTAATTTTATTTCTGATGATTGTGTCGTGCGAAATCCTATGAATACAATTTAAAAATATCTCAAACCAGTCAACCTAAAAAAATGCTCAGGATATTTTTAACTTTCCCCAAAACAAACAGAATGATAAAAATAAATTAAAAGCATAATTATAATGATATAAAGACACTTAGGTAAGTGTACATTCCACCATTTAATTTCCTTAGCTATAGGTAGTTAAGTGCATATATCAAGATGAAAAAATTTTTTGAATACTAACTACATACAAAAAAATATTAACGTTCACACAATTTTCTCAGCCTCTTGTCTCTTAGGAGTGGAAACCAGTGACCTCCGCGAGTGCCTCACAAGCAGTAGCGTGGTCGCTCGCGGTGAGACCATAGCACGCCACAGTTCCCCCACAGAGGCCGCAGTGGCCAGAGACGCCACAGCAAGAGGCCTTTACGCGAGAGCCTTCGACAGAATCGTGGAGAGGATCAACGCTTTGCTGTGCCAAAACCGACCAAATAAGTAAGAACCTTCTGGAATAATATTCAATACAATAAATACAACCATACAACCATAGCAGTGGTTTAAAGGGTTGCCTAAATGTTACAAAATACAAAATCTATAAGTAGACCTCATCTTCACTTTCCATCAGCTGAAATGTAGTCTAACGTAAGCACATTTAATGTAAAATATAAGTTGCTGAACAATGAGCGCTCACGAGCGGTAAAGGTTTTGTTACGACGTTAAATCAATAAAAGCTTGACATTTGACTGAAAGAGCGGCTTTGGCTAAAGTTGAAGGTTCAGTCACCATTACGTTTTAATAGTATATTATGTACCTACCATAAAACAAAGTTTTGTTTACAGTAATGAGCAACTGTCTATTGGAATATTAGACATCTTTGGCTTTGAGAACTTCACGAGAAATTCATTCGAGCAGCTTTGCATTAACATTGCAAACGAACAGATTCAGTATTATTTCAACCAACATATATTTACGTGGGAGCAGCAAGAGTACATGGCAGAAGGGGTACCTGTAGATCTTGTGGAATTTTCGGACAATAGACCGGTTCTGGACATGCTTCTCTCCAGGCCTATGGGTCTGTTGGCGTTGCTCGATGAGGAAAGCCGTTTCCCACGCGCCACTGACCGGAGCCTCATTGGTAAATACATTGCACAATACAAATTTGCATGAAGAACAATGTAACCCGTTGATTAGAACGTGCAATTTTAACATGCAATTTTCATTGCAGAAAAATTTCATAACAACGTGAAGAGCAAGTATTACGTGCGACCAAAATCTGACGCAATTTGCTTTGCAATCCATCATTTTGCGGGACGCGTAGTTTATCAAGCTGAAGGATTCTTGGAGAAGAATAGAAATTTCCTGCCCCCAGAAGTGGTGCAATTAATGAGACAGAGCCAGTACGATATAATAAGATTTCTGTTCCAGTGTCCGATAACTAAGACCGGCAATTTGTATTCTCCATTACAAGGCGACGTAGATTCGAGGAGTTTAGAGAGCCCAACTGATTCTAGGGTAATTGCTCCAATTAAATTTACTCGCTTCGACTGGGAAGGCTTTTGTTACCTTTGCAAATTGTCCACATTTGGTTTTCCTGTTGTAATTTGGTGGATAATTTTGGTACTAACTGAGTTTTAATTTTCAGGATCGTTTCAACAGTCGCGGCTTAGCATCTCAGTCACGAGCTCAGCAAACTGTGTCGACATACTTCCGCTATTCTTTGATGGAATTACTCCAGAAGATGGTCAGCGGTACGCCGCAGTTTGTGCGATGTTTGAAGCCTAATGACTCGCGATCGCCAAAGCATTTCGATTCAGCAAAAATCTTGAAGCAGCTGCGTTACACAGGAGTGCTTGAGACTATTAGGATACGACAAAACGGATTCTCTCACCGACTTACGTTTGAAGAATTTTTGAAAAGGTATTTTAATATTATTTTTTTTAACTCTAGATAATTATGGTGAAATACAACATTATTGTCTTTTTATAATTTTCAGGTACAGTTTTCTAGCATTCAGCTATATGGAAGAAGTGAAGCCAAATCGTGATACATGCCGCATGCTGCTCATGAGACTGAAGATGGACGGCTGGGCACTCGGGAAGTCCAAGGTCTTCTTGAAGTACTACCACGTGGAGCTTCTGGCCAGGATATATGAAGAACAGGTAATTATTATTAGTATTAAATAGTTATTTTAAATAATAAATCAGTAATATAGTAGACTAATGTAGTAAAGCCAGAAGCCCAAAAGAAAATATTGTGTCAATGTAAATGTGCTAGAATAAACAACAATTTGTAGCAGAAAACATAGACGAGGCCATTTTTAGTTTAGAAATCAAATGAAAAAAATATTCGCTCTGACTAACTTGTGAGGTTGAATAGGGCTAAAATGACCACAGATGATTCATAAAAAAGAATCAAATGTAGAAGAACATCCAACTCTCTGTCTAATAGGTTTACTTTGAAAATAATGACAATTTGCTTAGCGATAAATAATTAGTAACGATACGGTAAGGCTTGGCACTAATTTTAATTCTAATGTATCTCTAATGAATATGAGATACAAAGCAGTGATAAAAAAATCCCGAATTACTGATTTCAGATAAGAAAAGTGATCCTAGTCCAAGCGTGCGCACGCGCATGGCTCGCCCGTCACTACTTCCTGCGATTGAAGGCACAAATGGCGATCTCAGTATTAACGCTCCAGAGGCACGTACGTGGCTGGCTCACGAGAAAACGACTGCAGGAAAGACAGAAACAACTGGCCAGGGAGTTCCAGAGAGAGCAAGACAGCCAGAGGAAACATCATAAAGCAGGTAATTTGATCAGAATGCGTGCTTGCAACCAAATCTTTGACTGGAACCCATGATGGCGATGGAATCAAGTTTATATATATTACACCAGAATATCATACTATAGTAGAGAGAGAGACAGCTATCGAGGAAGTCTCTAAGAGCGCGAGAATGCTACAGAAAAAAAAAAACAAGTAAGGTAAAATGCAAATGTAAATGAAACCTAAGATTGTAAGTCTTTCTTTTTATATTGGTCCTATAGCTTTATCCCGCCTTTTTCCCGTCTCCATTCATCCTCTTATTAGACTGTGTACGTCATAGTAGAGACAAACATGAGAAAGATATATTACCTATACTCCGTCTCCTAATCATTTCAGGTATTCCTAACAAAAACAAAGCGATGATGAAGGCCAAAGTGCTGCGGCGGATGACGTCGGACGATAGTGACGACACCAACGATGCTGCTTCAGGCAACAAAGAGAACATTGACACCAACAAAGCTGCTGTTGTTATACAGAGCCGTGAGCATACAAATTGTTTATAGAAATATAGTGAAGCTAAAGTTAAATTAACTTAACACACAGTTAAAGTTAAGTTAAATTTTTAAACATATATTTATATACTGGTTCTAAATTCAAATTATTTTGCCTTCTCGGGAAAAATATATGCGCCTTTTTACCGAAAGACGAATACCTATGTAATTTCGTAGCAGAGCCGATCAACAATAACGTTTTTTCGAACATAGTATGAAGTAAAAACACCTTAATAATATCCAGTGGAATTTCGACGCACTGGATAATAATGGATTTGTGAATTAAAACCGTACACTTGAAAGCTAATTTTGTTCATTTACCTAATTCTTTGCGGCATCATCAGGACACTGAATCTCAATTCAGCACCAAAGAAAAGTTTGAAATGAGGGTAGTGTGATTGGAATCGTTCTGAGTTTTTGATACTTAGAACGAACTTAGAAATGATTCAAAATGATTAACAATAGTGCTAGTTTCGTTACTAGTAATATACTTAGTACAGTAAAATTATTATCTGTAGTTTTTAAATTTATATTGTTGTTTCATTCCTGCTATACTTTTGTAGTCTTCAAAAACAATATTCTTCAGTTTTACCCCACTTCAACGATGCGATTGAGACCCGTATCAGTGTGTATGCTTTACACGTGGAATGTTCCAGATTTCCGCGGGTACACGGCTCGTCGCAAGTGGGCGAAGGGACGCGCAGCTCCCGCGCCCGCCGCCGGCCCTCAGCTGCTACAGCACTACTCCGTGCAGGAACGTGCCGCGCAGTTACAAACCTTCGCAGAACAGGTAATATACAAGTCCTTTTTAAATGTAAAGATAGAAGAGTTTATATAGTAGTATTTAGTTTTTTTTTACTTATAATCATTAATGTAATTACTACGTGTTACTGACAATATTAAATAATTTACGAAGCATTTACAAATAGCGTATATACCTATATGTTGTACGTAAAGGTTCCGTAGATCACCTTTTAATAGAAAATGACAAAATAATATCTAGTTTAATTCTGCCAAGCAAATTGAATTCTATAATTCCGTGATTTTTCGTTTTCGAATATCTTGACTCGTTCAGCAGTTTTGTTTAATTAAGAAAAAAAGAATAAAATATAAAAAAATTACTTGCCTTTACTCAATTCAAGCCTCGATCAAATACTTAAAGTTGTAGTAGTTATTTATTTATTATTTATAGTTCAAAATGCAACTAAAAATCACTGCTAATAATATTTTACAAAATTTCAGGTACACAATAAAAACCAAGAGGTGCATAAGAACCTGCGCCGCAACAAACCCGGCATCCGCCTGGCCGAGGTGCAGCGGCCACCGGATGAGTATCGCCCGCCGCCGGGGTTCACACTTGTACCGGCTATCATGCGTGGCCAGCCCTCGCAGCTAGAGAAAGACGCTAGTCGCATGTCCAGGTGAGAAAAAGAGAGAGAGTTGGTGTTACCATGTCATAATACAAGCCTAAGAGGTGCACAAGTACCGCCGTCACAGTAAGCCTATAAAATGACTGGCTTAGGTGTAACGGGATTCAGTTTTGTAATGGCTATCCTGCGGGGCTGACCTTTGGAGCTAGTAAGTAAGAGATGATTTTAGTTAATGGAACTAAGCCAAGAGATGAATAAGAACCTGTATAAGGTATGAAAGTGGTTCGGCATCCGTCTTGAAAAAACAAAACAAAAAGGGGGCGATCCGATGCGTGTCAAATTTTTGATGTTTTATTGATGTTAAAGTATTTTATATAATTATTACTATAATTGCACGTTATATTGGTCGCATGCTTCTCGGACAGTCCTTCTCCCGAGTTCCTGGAAAGCGTAGCGCGGCCCTGGGATGAACCGTGGTTGAGCAAGCAGGAGCACTGTGATATCAAACGTGACAGGTTCGTTTGATCTAGTTTGAAGAGAGTTCTCTTAGTTTTATTGCTTTGTATGTGGAGTAGGAGTTGAACTAGTACTGCTAATGTTAGTTTTGATACCATATATATGTACCTAAAATAATAAAATCGATGTGCAGTAGTTAAAAAAAGGCGCCTTGCCCTTTAAAAAAAAATTGTGTAAGGGATGTTGAGGAAGCCCGTAGCATTCAATGCTATATATCTTTAATTCTCCTTTTCTTACGACAAAAAATAGAGCTAGTCATGTAAATGTCAGTTATTACAAAAATAATGATCCCTTTTTTAATCCACTAAGATTAGAAACACGAAAATTTTTTGGAGAAGTTTTACAACTAAATTTAGATCCAACTTCTAGGTTGCTTACATTAAATTCTCAGCTATACTTTGTAAGAATTTAGAGCAGAAAGCTATTTGTTATTACAATTTATCGATGAACCAAGATAGATAGATAGATCAACAATTTATTGTACACCGTAAAAAAGAAAACAATTTACAAAAAGAAAAACTTACATAATAAACTAGTACTAGTACAATAGGCAATCTTATCGCTAAGAGCGGTCTCTTCCAGACAATCTTTGGATCGGAGGAATCTGTAGCTTAGAATTTTGGGCTTTGGTGTACAGGTAAAACCAAATGAACTAAAACTATTACAATAAGTTGTCCTACAATATTAAAGAAAGATTCTTCCAAGATTCTTATTGAAACGTAAAATCACAAATAGACGCGAATCGACACAATAATCATTTTTGGATCTACTTTACTGTACCTATGCGATACTTTTGGCAAATATATACTTAAATAGCAAATTAGTTTTGATATATAATAATAATAATAATAATATGTGTGGACATCTCACACAACGCCATCTAGCCCCAAACTAAGCAAAGCTTGTGCTATGGGAACCAGATAACTGATACAATACTTAGATACTTAATTGTTTGTAAATACATACATAGAATACAATATGACACCCAGACACAGAACAAACACCTATGTTCATAACACAAATGTTTGTCCTAAGTGGGAATCGAACCCACAACCCACAGTTCAGAAGGCAGGGCTCCTACCAACTGAGCTATCGGGCCAGTCGAGATATATGTACCTACCTAATAATTATGTACATGATAATAAAGATAAAACTTATTACCACTTACAGAAAAAGGTTTATTAATCCACGGTCCACGGTTTAATGTGTTGTAGACATAGTAAAGCGCTTCCCGTTATTATCATTATAAAAGTAATCATCATCTTAATTTTAAATACTCTACCGTTATTTATTCTACGGTAACACATTACCATTAAAATGAATTTAATTTTAAATATCCATGAGTTCATTACGTCATATACACACGAAAAAACCTGTATGGCGTATCCAATTATATACATACATAGCGAGCATAAAAGTCTGAAAATTTAAATGAATGAAAAATAAAAATGAACCTTTCTCTTTGCCTCAGACTTTCCTACATAACTACGATTAGTCGTGATTCGGTGATCAGAACAGATTTTTTATTATTATTTACAAATAAGGCAACCCCTGATATTGCGTTAAATGAAATCTTGAATTAGCACTGATCGACGACGGATTGTTGTTTTATACGGGCCATGGTCTCATTAAACCTTTAAAAGTCATCCGTATGTAATAGTTACATGAATGAAAGTAGCTTCATAAATTGTACATATCAAGTTCGTCTAGGTAGGTACCACCGCTTTGCCAGTTATTCTGCCGCCAAGCAGTAGTGTGCAAGCACTACTGTGTTCCGGTTTGAAGGGCACTGTAGCTAGTGAAATGACTGGACAATTAAGACTTTATGATCTGATCTCACAGTCGAGTAATCTTATTACCAGACTGTGCTGATGTCTCAGGATGATGTGCGCAGTGCAGTGTCGCTTGTAGCTCTATTTTGTAGGGTTCCGAGTCACACTGTTCTGTTATGGGCGGCCGTGGCGCTTAACATCAGGTGAACGACTAGCTCGTCACATCATTCAATATTATAAAAAAAAAACAATTTTATTTAATTCTTAATTTAATTCTTCCTCCATAAATAAATAGAAATAAATGGATGCATAACATAGGGAAGGGTTTGCTATAATGACCACGGTTGGCAATCAGCTTGGTGATCGCAGAAAATTTAAATGTATCGAGCGGAATGCTGCTGCCCATTCCCCATTCCATATGCCATTCCCTTAGCCGGCTCTTACGGCACACACGGGAAAAGATGGCATAGTCCTTTCACACACCGCCGGAACCACTCACACTCGCACTCGGATACACTATGGTAGCATATTTATAAACATATATGTGGTGTTGTGGTTGAGCAGGTCGGCTCATGACCCAGAGGCGGCGGGTTCGATTCCCGCGACAGGACAAGTATTTGTGCACAGAAACAAAAAGCGCAAATCTTTATTCTGAGTCTGGGTATTGTGGGACCGTGGTCCTCGTAGTTCCTAGCTCCCTAGATACAGAGAATCCTAGTTACCATGGATCTATGTATGTGATCGTTGGGCGTTATTATTATTATTATTTAACTCTTGCTCAACTCGTAGATACCAACTACAGTCCAGTAACGGTGACTACGAAGAAGACCGTCATTTGCAAGCAAACCAGAACTGGCAGAACTTGCCATGCAGCCGTCAGTGCGGTGGCCTGGTCAGGTACGGAAACCACGTGGACATCTGGACCCACTGGCCTTAGTACTAACTGTGCTTCTCTTGCATGCGCGCCTTCCGGGCTGTAGAACTAACGGGTATGGAGATTATCATTTTCAGTTGAGATGTAGTGTGCCAGTCTCTAGTATTAATAGGCATAGAACTATTAGCCGTCGCTACCCTATCCAACATCATAGAAAACTAAATAGCACCTATGCGGTTTACGCTACTATAAAAGTGTAGGGTTTTCTTTTAATGTATTTAGAGCACCCACACTTTCTAATCATTTCTGAAAATTCTTTAAAAAAATTACCATTTTATTGCTACATTATCACCGATTAATATAGGCTAATTTAATTGCCTATTATAATAGCCTATATTAATCAGTGTATTAGCCAGTGCAATAGCCTCTATTGATTCAGAAAAAAATAAGGATCCTTACTTAAACTACAATAATGTTACCCAAGGTGTAAAAAAATGCCTATAAAATAGCTTTCATCGCATGCGCTGCGTAAACTATTGATGATAGAACAAAAAAATGTTCCACAATATTAAAGAACATGTCAATATCTACAAAAAATGTCGATAGCATGTGTCTAACTACTGTAGTTATGTCGCTATAACTACTTTTTAAGATTTTAAAATTTAATAGTAATTCCGACTAAAATCAGACCATGTTATTTATACCTTTGCCTTAATCCTTACTTAAATAAATGACTTTTCAAGCAAGGCTGTTTAAATACCTGTAAAATACTTTTTAGTTTATTAAAATCAGACATTCCATTAGAAAGATATTACGAGTTTAATAAAATTGAGATAAAATTAATTCGTCACCACTCCGCCGCCGTGATATAATGTATCTAATTATTATTAGTATACCTATACTCTAAACGTCAGTGAAATGTTTATTAAAAATTGTCCGATGATGTCATTTATTCTATTATCATTTTGTTTTCAATCATCAAGTCCTGCATTTTTTTTTTTAATGTTTTGGCTCCACACTTTTGTATATTTAGCCAGTGTCAAGTAATTGATATATATAATTCATCAAGTTAATAATATTTCACGCAAATATGTGGTCAAGTCACAGTTGAAGTTATCAAGTCAAGTCATAGTCTAGTCAAAGTCATACTTCTAGTAAAGTGCTGGCAACTTTACTTGAAGCTTCTATGGAGTTTTGGAAACAACACGAAAATAAACGTTTCACCATCATTATACCATTTTCCCACACTCACGCCTGTAATCCAGAACTTAACGAATAGAATGCCACCAATTTTATGCACTAACACTGAAAATAACACAAGTTTTGGAAAATAATACAATGCGGCGACGCAATCTTTTTCGCATTCCCGCCAAAACTCAGTCCTGCATTTACTTACTGTACGTTTATGCCAAAATGAAGGTCCACCCGTGGAGTTTCAAAGGTACACAGAAGTGAAATACGTACGTAGTCAGTACACAGAAAAAAATCTAGATGGCGCTGTTTGGTTTTTCAACGATAATGCATAGTTTCTATGGAATTTGTGGTAGTTTGTTTACGTTTATGCCAAAATGAAGATCCACCCGTGCGAAGCCGGGACGGATCACTAGTGTATTATAATTATTTTTTATACTGTTTTAGATGATGTTCCACTGGGTCATGATGCTTAATACTGACTCACGTATACACAGGCATCGTCAAGATTTTGCTTTAGTGACTTTTATAGTTTATATAACTAACCTCGTTCATGTGAAATAGTTTTATGAGTAATTTTGCCTCTCATAGCACTATGAGTGATAAGACCGCTCATTGTTGTACTTCTAAATATATATAGCTCAAAGGTGACTGACTGATTGACTGACTGACATAGTGATCTATCAACGCACAGCCCAAACCACTGGACGGATCGGGCTGAAATTTGGCATGCAGATAGATGTTATGACGTAGACATCCGCTAAGAAAGAATTTTTCTAAATTCCACCCTTAAGAGGGTGAAATAGGTGGTTGAATTATTTTCCCATAGGCCACGCCGCGGGCGAACCTGCGGGCAGAAGCTCGTTAGTAATATTGTACTTTATAACTTTCTATTATTATTTGGTGTTTAAAAAACTTATCTATTTATGTTCTATAGCGTGCTTTTCGGGCATTTAGAACTACCGGGTATGAAGATTTAATTTTTTGGATCAGTTTTAATGTAACTTTGTGATAAAATATCCAAACATTACTTGGACGACTTAAATGTGGGCCATCGTATTGCCTATATAATAAGTGAGCACGCGAGCTTGCAGCATTTATGTGTATTGTATACCTATTCATTTATGTGTATTGTATACCTATTCATTTATGTGTATTGTATACCTATTCATTTATGTGTATTGTATACCTATTCATTTAAAAAGCGACTATAACCAATTACCGTCAGGCGAGCCATTTACTTGAATACCGCTCATTACCGCCCCATTTTATAGAAAACAAATTTAAGCAACGTCAATATACAAAATTATTCATATTAAATTAGATTATCTAATAATTGAAGGGTCGAGAATAAAAAGGATTTAACTGTCAAATTGATTGTTACGAGATAATTGACTTTAAACTTCAACGGCGTCATTTTAATGTACAGTGCTTATAAGGTAATAGAAAAGGTTTATGTTAGTTTCCGTTGCTTGAAAATGTTAATTCTATTTTAAAATACTAAATGGTGTCGATTCCCTGTCGCATTCTCTAAAACTAAAGTAAATTCAGAGTATGGCGGTACTCTTCTGATAAAGGGGAAATGAAAGAGACGAAGAAATATGTTAATGTCGTTTAGCTTTAGACTATGCGACAGAGAATCGACACCAATATAGTACTAATTCATACAATTACTGTAAAATATAATATAATAAAATAAATATAATAATGTTTTCATGCTAAGCGAACTGTATTCCTGTGACAGATAAACCGTTTTTAGACTCAAAATCTCGAGATTTAAGCCTCATTTCGGTATTTTGAGAATGTATTATTAAAGACAATTTCACGCTGAATCCAATGATACCCATAAGTCATTTTGTGAAAAAAATTCAGTTAAACCCTTTTTGTTCTCACTCCTTCAATTGTTTCTATTACCTTCATACCGGCGTCATTTTTATGTAGAGTGCTTATAAGCACTCTACATAAAAATGACGTTTTGAGTCAATTTTCTCGAAACTGTCAATTTGTCAGTTAAATCCTTTTTATTCTCAACCCTTCAATTGTAAGCTTAACATCATACTCAAAAGCTAGTACCAATCTAACATGTTTCATTAACACAATCTTGCCGTGGTTCATACACCCGGTACGTGTTTCATACATAACTATGTGATAATTTTGTGGTGCTATCGATTGGTCTTGTTGGCACAAACACTCGTTTACGCTTACGCCTCGTAATAAATCGCAGTTTATGGCCATTTTATAGGGAGCACTGCTAAACTCAAACTCGTAATTTTCGTCACAGCTCGCAGTGACGTAATTGTCTGTAACAGCTTGAACATTTTTAAAATTCATAAAATTTTACGCACATCTGCTCATTAAATGCAACATTAAAATATTTCTCGTCTTTCCCGTAAGTTTCGTTACGGTCGGTTGATTTCAAACAATGTAGAACTAAACCGTCCTAGCACTGGTTTGTACTTAAATAGAAACTAGAACGGTATTAAAATAAACTGTTAGAGAACTGCAAATGTGTATATTTAAAGTTACTTGAAGATATATATCGGTGCAGTTTTTTTTTTTTTAAATAAAATCTAATAATTTTATTTATTTATTAGATCCTGGACCCAAACTAGGATTCCCTGTATCTAGACACCCAGAAACTACGAGAACCATGATCCCACAACACCCAGGCTCAGAACAAGCATTTGCGCTATTTTTTCCGTGCACAAATACCTGACCCATCTCGGGAAACAAACCCGCCATCTCTGGGCTATGAGTCAACCTGCTCAACCACCACACCACAGAGGCTGTCTATATATACTAGTTCTTCTGCCCGTAGTTATATTAGTATGTTTATATTAAACTAGCTGCTCCCCGCGGCGGTTAATCCACTGTATGGGTTATCAATATTAAAAAAAGGAAATTAATAAATACAAAACAAACGGGATAAAAAGTATCCTATGTCCGCCTCCTGGTTTTAAGCTTCCACCCCACCAATTTTCCGCCAAATCGGTTCAGCCATTCTTGAGTTATAACTAGTGTAACTACCACGACTTTCTTTTATATATAATAGATTCCAACTCTAAATAAATACAACATCAAAATCCGGCCAGCGTTTTCAGCCATAACTAAAATACATACAAACATTATATTTGCACCTTATAATAGTTTTAGATTACCTTATTATACAAACTCTATTTTTAAATTGTAGTCTAACGCAAGTTGGTGTTGGTACCCTATGTGTTTTTCCGCTCGGAACTTATATTCTGTTTTCTTTAATCAACTAACGCTTACGCTATTATTGAATAACAGAAACGGACACAATCCAATTCCATTATGTGGAGTTGTCTCATTATACCGTAGAATAGATAACTTATTTTATCGTCCTTTCCTACTTCTCACAACTCTAATATATTAAATTCGTTTCTAAAAAACAAACGTTCACCATAGGGACACCGTTTTGCCATTGCATTTAACGGTGTTATTATTATATTAACATTATCAATTCCAATACTGACACTACGTGATGTTTTTAGTTCTACTCAATGGTTTTCAACTAATGAATGAGCGTTAGGTCGCGTATAAATTAGACCCTTAGACGTAGAATAAATGAAGCCTCGTCTAAATATATATAACTCAAAGGCGACTGACTGATTGACTGACTGACATAGTGATCTATCAACGCACAGCCCAAACCACTGGACGGATCGGGCTGAAATTTTGCATGCAGGTAGATTATGACGTAGACATCCGCTAAGAAAGGATTTTTCGAAATTCCACCCTTAAGAGGGTGAAATGGGTGGTGGAATTATTATTCCATAGGCCACGCCGCGGGCGAAGTTGTGAGCAGGAGCTCGTACTCTATAAGTCTTAAGTTTCAGAATATAAATAATAAATGATTCATTCTCGTTTACAGTAACAAAATTCACGAGCTAGTTCGAAAGGCGCAAAAATCCGAGACGCCCCCTCCACGCCCCGCCTACAACACTCCCGACCCCGAGTCGGACCTTCGCAAAATCCTGCGCAACTCACCGGAAATCCTCGCCACACCAATCTTTAGCTCTGACGATGATTACAATGAAGGCCCTTTCAGGTTCAAGCAACTTTTAAGGCCTACTTTAGGTCCCACTGAGAGCTTAAGAAAGCGAAAAGTGAGAAACTCTTCCAGCCAAAGCCCATGGATGTCGGATAGTTCGCAAGATAGCACGAGCTCTAAGCAGCAATTTTATAAACGACGTCCGCAGATTTGTATGGGAGTCTTCTACAATTAAAGAAGCGGACGTGGATATTTTATTTAAAAAGTGTGTACATTGTATCCTACGTTAGAGCAATTTATAGTCTAATAAAATCGATATGTAATATAATCAATATCAACATGTGAAAAAAACTTTAAAATGTAGAAAATATATATCAGCATCGTTAATTATACCTATTTGATTTAAGCATCATCTTCATAAATTAGATTTTGTAATATTAGGATGTGCAAGGAAATGGTAACTGGCAATTCTAATCTTAGTGTCGCCACCTCAACCTTAATAGATTTACAGTAATACCATATTGTACTCTTATTTATTTTGTTCTAAAAATGCTTGGTAGCAGTACGATATGATTTTATTTATTTCTTCAAACTAATGGTTATAAATATTATAATTTTGCAAGGAATAGCATGGCTGCTTTAAATAATATTCCTACATTATTTGTTATCCTGCCGATCATTCCATAATTAATAGAGAATGTTGCTAGTGTAAGGATACATTTTAATTATTTTCTGTAATGATCAATTACCAAAGTTTTAGTAATATACTATGAATTTATAATTTGTGTTAGCCTAGTATTTAGATTTATCATTGTTTATACATTTCACTTATAAATACCTAAATGTCAGTTACATCACCTAGTTTTTTTCAGCGTATTAAACAATACATAATATTGTCAGTATTTTTTCTAACACTTATTGGAAATATTTTGTATTACATAAATTTAACTCGAATAACCTTTAAGCTTTTTTACCTTGTGTATTATAACTATTAAAGATCTCTTAAATTGTCTTTAAATGCTATATTGCCATCAAAATTACAAAAACTTATGAATGTCTTACGTGTAATAAACTAAATAACAGTGAATCATTGACAATTTATGTGATAACGTGCCAATGATTATTTGATAAGCTAATGTCAGTAAATTGAAATCGACGAGTGAAATTAAAACTTTGTACGATTCGATATTTGTTTTAATACCCCCAAACATTCGAGCTTCCCTTGACAACAACCACATGGCAAGTCTAGTAACGTAAACAAAAAATGTACGTGAAAATAACACGTAACGCATAATTGGCGCTCGAAATCAAAACAAAGTAAAACACGTAAAGCTAGTTTTTAAAGCCCGCAAGAGTACGCAAGAAACCGCGTGTGTACAGGGCGGCGGCGGGGCGGGCGGGAGCCACGTGACGGCGAGCGCTCCGCCAATGGCGAGCGCCGAGTGTGCGCGCGCACCCGCGCAGTCGCGCGCACGCTCGCCATGGCGGCCGCCGGCCTCACCGAACTCGATTTTTCTCGGATCAAAACGCGCTCCATCGAAAGGACCCTGCTCCCCCTCATCAAGCAGGTACGATCCGCTGCATGCCTTCTCCTCCTGGGGCCTCTCCTGGTGGCCACATCGCACCCGACGCGCTACGATGACGTTTCGCCGGTCACTCCAGAATTGCGTTGACGATGTCTCTGACGTCGCTCGGGAAGTCCGACGATAATTCTCAGTTTTACGCAAGCGATCTAAAACCGTAGTTTTATTTTGGTGCGGCAGTAATTTCAACTGCGAGTAATGTTGACGTGAGATGCTAGAATTTCCCGCCGACGTCGGCAATCTGTTGCGCCTCGATCCGCGCAACCGCAGTAAGCGCACCTGACTGGCGCCTTATTTAAATGGAATCCCCAATACGATAACCGATTGTAGCATGATAAGTATACGCGATCAGGCTTTAGTTTTCGTTTTCTATCAGTTAGTTCATGGGATATGACAAGTATAAAGTAAAGCACGAAAATAAACTTTAACGAAGTTTATTGTAAACTCGTAAGTAGTGAAGTGTGGGACGGCCACGTGTAGTATGGGGGGTGTAGAGCGGGCGGGCGGTCGGAGGGTGGGTCGGATCGATGGGCCGCGTGACGGGCGCGGGCGGCGTGCGGCGTGCGGCGGGCGGCGGCAGTGCCGCGGAGGACGCGGGCGGAGCGGCGTGGAGCCGCACACACAGCGGCACGGAGCACGCGCGGCGCCCGCGGACTGCGCGCCGCCGCCGCCAAGCGCGCGGTGTCCCGCCCGCCCCTCGACCCCGACATGGACGTGCTATCTGATGACGACGAGTTCGCGCGCCGCGAGCCCCAGGTACGTTTTCGCGCGCGTTTCAATACAAACATCCCGTTTACTGGGGAGCACGAGCAGCTCGTGTGGACGCACTGCAGACGTGCTCGACGCAACAAGTAGTCCTGGGCGAAGACGTTGCCGTCGCGTGCAAGGATGACCTTGATCAAGCTAGCGCCGCGCGGTCTCGCCCCGCGTCCCGGCCAACGTCGCTATCTATACGTATATCTATCTACGTATATTTCTTATACATTCTCTATTCCTAAAAATACTTGTATTTTCTTGGATGGCGTTAATAGTTTATTGTGTTCCTTATCTCGGTCCAAGTATTACTATTTTAATATAATAACTAAGCACCTATACAATAAATAGTTAAAATAAGATAATTTAATTTACCCAAAAGAAAATTACAATTTTATCCCTATAAATAACGTTTTTATACAACATTAATAATATCAGTTACCTACGCGCTCCAAACTAGGCAAGGCTTAGTATCTTGACTCAAAACAGTTACTGCTGACGTAGAAGTTAATAGTATAACAATCCTTTATCAGATAAACATTAATTTCATGAGATTGTAATAAAGGGCTAAAACGGGCACTTAAATATTCACCAGTATTAATAGAATCCTTTGTGTAATCTTCTACGCTATAATCGTTATTAATAACTGATACCTATTTAAACAAAAGATTAACTAAGTAGCGTAACATGAGTACCATCCATCCTTCAAAAAATATAATAATCTAGGTACTTACTTAATAAATCAATTAGAAATCAGACTATTTAATATTGTCTTGTTCAATATTACCAAACATAACCTTATTTCTAATTGTTTTGTTTCCTTGTGTAAAGTATGAATTAAAGGTTAGTCACGAAGTACGGGGAGCGTAGGCGTGCTACGAACCATGCGTTGTTGGCACTGTGTCTTATCTCGTAGTACGTCTAATCGTGATTTTGCACTAATTTTACTGTTATTGAATTAAAACTACTTTACACACGCTTCCCTTGGGGAGTAAGCTGGTGAATGTGAGGATTGTGAGGTGAACGAAAATTGAAGTTGGTTCACCTATATAGAATAGAATAGAATAGAAATAGAAAAACTATTTATTGCGTATACCAACATAAAATAAAACTAGATATTACAGTATTAGAATAGGTAGCACAATGGGCGGCCTTATCACTAAAAGTGATCTCTTCCAGGCAACCTTTGGATGGATAGTATCACAATAGGAGAAGTCAGCGGTGCGCAATATGAACAATAAAAGACTTATTTACTTACTTATTACTTTTTTACTTTAGTACTTTTGTATACTATTTTGTAGATCAACATAACAAAGTTAAAAATCTGTATTATTATGTTGATATGTCCGGCAAAATAATAATTTACAATTGTCAAGATGGCGACATTAACATTAAACAAAGTAAATACAAAGTCATACCTAATGACGCGATGGCGCTAAGCTAAAGAAGTTTTACTAAAGTCGTGTGGTCAAAATCACACTTTTTTTTATTGAAACACTACCAGTATGCTATGATTATTTAAAATTATATTACGTGGCTCGTAGGTCGTCTACGTTCTTCGTACTACGTGACACGTAGTCATAGACGTCTATGAATTTCTGTGCATGTATCCGTGGGAACTACAACGTTAAATTCTTGTGATAACGTAAACACATAAACACACAATTCAGCCCTCAAATCTAATGTGTGTTAAGGGGTAGCCTACGAAAAGCTACAGGACTACATGGCGTAGGCGCGTAGCAAGGTCGTAGCACGCACGATTAAAATTGCTTTTAAATTGTCTAGAAATCTAGTTCATATCACCTTTAAAATTTGTTCAGTTACTTACTAGTTGTAAATAAATTTATAAACTCAATTATTTTAAACAAGTGACAGTCGTATTGTTGAACACGTTTTCCTCAAAAAGATGCGCGGTCGTTAACTACAGCCTGTCAGTCTTAAGTCAAGAGCAAATAGGTATCTAAGCAAGCGTATACTATTATAGGCCGTGTCATCAGTTAATGTCAGGTGAGACTCTGATCATATGCTTTGCCTATAAATTAAAAAAAAATCAGCTCTCCATGTTTCCAATTTTTATATCAATTCATTCTGCTGCACACAGTCTTGCGTAAGATCACCAACGAATCTCTATTCCAAAGTCTATAAACTTATGTAGGTTGCAACTATAGTGGCGGAACTGAACGCGCATCTTATGATGAAAGAGATTGAACATTCTGGCGCCTCTCAGGAAAACGACTATATAATTTTAGGTATCGCTTGTCGAAATAAGTAAAGAAGTCTTACCATCAGCTCTTAGCGCGGTTCAATAAAGGACCTAAAGTGAAACACTATAATATATTTTTTACTATAGCGAGTAACATTATTTCTTCATTTAAAGCTCGCTAAAAGGTGATAGGGTAATTTCTGGGTTTTTATTTAGGGTTTTTTCGAAAGTTTGGTCTTCCGTTCTGGTTAAGTATAGATGGGGCCATCTGATCCTGTTTGCTGTAGAACTGGTTCGCTGTACTTACGTTCCAATCTACCTCACAATCTTTATACAACAAATTACTATAGATAAATATAGACTGGTTATATAAGCATAAGCGTCAATCTGTTCTCAAATAATGTTATCTAGTTCATGTTTTATCTTATTTCATTAGTCATGAAATTAGTGCCTATAGAACTAGTTCTAACAACTCTATATAATCTATAAAGTGCAAAACTCATTGGCACGGAAACCAACATACCCGTTGCCTAAAAGTTTGAGAGCTCCTTAATCCATTGCGTAACTCAAATGTTGCGCTAACAATCTCAGCCGCTAAAGGTCCTAGCTTTAGTCCTTCTAATATAATGATAAAAGCTAGATAAAAGTATCATATCTACTAGAGAAAGATGAATACATTTGATGGTTCTAGTCTATATTATCTATTTTTAATTAATGAAGGTTTTACTCTTATAGAATTCTTAAAATAGTAAAGATTTCGCACGAATTTATTACAAACATACAACATATTTTTGTACGTATAAATAAGGATTTCAAAATGACTTTACCATCAAAATCAGATGATATTCATGAGCGCTAAATAATTGTTTATTTTTGTTTGCGTCCAACAGTTATTCTATTCATATTCCCAGGGACTTGTTTAATGTAATTAATACTACTACTTTGCACTCCATATTTTAGTGTATCTATGACATTCATTTATCTTCAACTCCAAAATGCAGACTTGCAGAGTAGTAAAATGAAACGGGCTTCAGACCTTGTGTAAACTCATGAGGGGCCATTTTATGACTCCCGTTTTACCTGTAGCATTTTACCTGCCCACTACAACATACTAATATAATTTTTATGTTGTGTTTTGATGAATAAAATACGCCTTTAAGAATTAGACTACACTATAAATCTTTGAAACCTGCTGTACCTAAGCATTCTCAAGGTGAAGTGGTTATGGTCGTACAACAGATCAGCAGCCTGGTGGCGACACGGGGCGAGGCGGCCGTCAGTGGCGCGGCCGTTCAGCGTGTCGGAGCGGCCGTCTGCTGCGCGGTCGAGCGGTTCGTGGCGGTCGGCGAAACCATAGCGGACGACAACCCCGACGTGCGACACAGCATGGTGCTCGCTTGCAAGGAAGCGCGAGCTGCAGGTCAGTCCTTCATAATATTGTAAAGAAAAGTTTTAAAGGATCTATTATTGGAAATTCCTTCATAAAATACATGATTGTGAATATTATGTCACAATATACCTATGTAACCGCTTTGCCAGTTATTCTGCCGCCAAGCAGTAGTGTGCAAGCACTACTGTGTTCCGTTGAAGAGCACTGCAGCTAGTGCAATTACTGGGCTATTGAGACTTTATGATCTGATCTCACAGTCGAGTAATCTTATTACCAGACTGTACTGATGTCTCACGATGATGTGCGCAGTGCAGTGTCACGCGAAACAGTGGAACAACTAGCTCGTCATTATCATATATCTTTAACATTAAAAAAGTAAGTTTTAATTAAACATTTTGGTATGTTCATTTGGTTCGTTTGATCTATTTTATTTGGCTGATAGAAGTGTGAACGTTCTTATAAAATAACACCTTAATATGATTCGAAAATAAGTCGTAAAGCGGGACAAAAACATACCTAAGAATATTTTTTCTATTATAAACAGTCGCACTGTAGATTGACCATTTTGATCTGCTTATTTAAAGTTCAGTTAAATTAATTCCTTTAACTTGTTTCTAACTTTGAAGAGAAGGATATAAATTTGCATATAAATTGGATAACTTTTAGGATAGTTTATATTCACCGCATTGCCATCCTGCCACATAGTTTCTTTGGTAGATATTTCATTAATGCAAACTCCTTTAATAATGACGTCGACCTTTCACTTCAGTGGCTTTTAATGTGTTGAAGTTGTCTGCTAAATGGGTTTTGTTTACTGAAACAATTCCTGTCGACGTACATATTGATAGTCAGGCTCTGAAAACGTTTTACTTTACGTACTTATATACTCGTACCTAATGAAACATTTAAATCTTATTCGAATTAATATGAAACGCATAAATTGAAACCGGAGAGATTAAACTCCCGTCGTATATTACAATTCACAGGGTTTTCAAGAGTCACGTGACCTATAAATCTTCTCTAATATCTGAATTGTGAGCACAAAAGAAGGATATATAGAGATGCCTACCTAGCAAATAACATCAGCTAACTTAATAAGCTAATTTTAATAGAAAATTCCATTATATCACATCAGGATTTGTGTTTCGGTTTCTTTATGAGTTATGACTAAACCGCTTAAAGTTATGATCCCATAAAACGTGCGTGTGGTTGGAGAATGCACGCCATAAGTAGTCGTTTATGCTACTTTATGATAACTACAGCTAAATTATTATTACTTCACCGAAACGCTTGAGCCGAACGACTGCTTACGTGAATTTATGTACGCCCTTGATTAGGGTCCTAATTTAAAGTTTTTATTGCTACAAATCTCTCGGGACGGACCCTTCTATATTGTCAAGATGTGCCTACTAAGGGATCCTGTTATTATTCTAACATAATTTACTCGTGGATATGAGCATGAGCTTACTCTATACCTAATTTTAATTCAATTATTATAGTCAATGATCGGTTTGTTTTGTACTTACAGCCATTTTATATTTTAATAGGCTTATTTAGCATTTTTACAAGTCAAAATGATAGTAGGTACTTAAAATTAAGTTATTGTACTAAGCATATAAATTACAAAGTAAAATATAATATAGCAATACCAGTATGTACAACAAGTGAGTTTGAAAAAAAAAACTGTTCTTTTTCCCACTACTGGTGCAAGCAATCCTAGACAATGCAGTACAGAAAACTCCGATTCGAAGCCTCGATTACACCTGTAAAGGAGCTACAAGATACTTTACAGTGATCTCTTTCTTGTTTTATTTTTTTCTGCTATATTTTACAATATTTATAATGTATTACAATTGAGACATTTTCCAATTTAATTGTATATCGATAAGTTTTAGAAATCACGGCTACCCTTTTTTGCTCTCATAAATTTGTGTCAACAACCTGACCCGAATTTTAATGCTTGAACGTTATTGCCCGCTCCAGCACGGGAGCAAACAAAAGATGCAAACAATAGCTCACCCTTGGCGGTGCCCGCCTGCGTAAAGGGAACACTAATCAATTTTTAAAATACCAATTTTATTGTGTTTCATGTGCTCTTTAAAATTCAATTCATGCGTCGAGTCATGAAGATATACATATTTATATAAATAGATCCCTTCTAGTAAACATCTCTTAAAGTTAACTGACGTAAGTTAAAATTGCGCACTATATTTTTGAATTGCGCAAAAATCAATTAAGGCCGATAGAATCCACTTATTCTTGAAAATTCATATAATTATTAATGTCACCAAGAAAGAAGGAGCATAGCTAGATTTCATATACCTACGAAAAATTCGACGGATATATTTAAAAAATCGCCCAATCAAAGGTTTTATAGGATTTTTATCATATCGTAACATTTTTTTTTAAATATAAGCACTTCACTAATTTCAGTTTATACACCTACAGCGTTATTCGAGATATAACATCACTAAAACATTGATATAAATCTCCTTTATAAGTTTTATGTTTACATTAGTTACACGAGAGGTCACAATACAGTGGTTTGTTTTATGGAGTCTGTTTCAGCTAAAAGCCATTGCTGACACTCGTCACAGACATTATGTTTTATGCTATTTTTATTCTGCCTTTATAATATTAAACAAGTATATATTAGATACCTACAGTAGCTACATTTAATAACTGTACTTACTGTTATAGAGGTAGTATTATAGTAATATAATAACTTATGCTTACAATTTTTTTTTTGTTTTTTTATTATTATATTTTATGTTGCTTTATTTTCTAAATACTACAATGATATAATGATACTTATGCTTATATGCGTGAATGGAATTGGATTTTACTCTAATTCATTAATTCCAAATTAGCTGTTTGGCTGTGGGTGCGATTTTTTTTAAATGAACACTATCACACTTGATATATCACAAGACCCGTCTGCGAAGTTTCTGACGACAAAAATCGTACAAGATGCTATTGATTTTTAGAATACTACGTCTATATTATACAATTAAGAACTTAACAATTCAATATATCCATATATCCAACGTATGAATACGAGCTCTACAAAAGCTGAATTGGCATGCGTCTTTGTAGAGTTCCATTACTGCATTTACCCTCAATTCGCTATCTACACATAGAGCAACAAAAATACCCAGCAGCCTATATATGGTTAGCAAACTGGCGTCAAACTGACATCGACAAATTCCAATAAGCCTACGAATAGCAAACTCAATATTGTTTCGGATTTGCATTTGCACACCAGAACTCATCAATCACGGGACAGAAATACAAACGTTCGTATCTCCTATTTGAATTTACAGGTGCTTGGCTTGAAATATATAATCATAGACCTTAGAGATTACAATGCCCAAAACGTGGTGTTAGTAATGTACTAAATGTACATATAAATAGTTATAGATATAAAAATATAGAAATAAAATCAAAAAGGAGTTTTCGCGGGAAAACGAAAAAGATCGCATCACCGCATTGTACTATTCTCCAAAACTTGTGTTATTTTCAGTGTTAGTGCATAAAATTGGTGGCATTTTATTCGTTAAGTGCTGGATTACATACATGAGTGTGGGAAAGTGGTATAATTATGGTGAAACGTTTCTTTTCGTGTTGTTTCCAAAACTCCATAGAAGCTTCTGGAAAGTTGCCACCACTTTACTAGGCTATGACTTGACTAGACTTGACTAGACTGGACTAGATTAAGACTTGACTTGATGACTTGGACTGTAACTTGACTTGTCTTGACACACATATATATATTAATTTTCTAGAAAAATTATCAATTACTTGACACTAGCTAAATACACAAAACTGTGGAGCCAAAGCAAAAACAATAAAAAAAAAAACAAAAAAATAGGGTGAACAATAAATAAATGGCACGATATCACATGCCGGTACTATATACTATAATACATAGATTAGATTTAATGTAGTTCCAAGAAACTTTCAATGCCTAAAAGAATCTTGTCTCCGCAAAGGCAGGGCGCGGCGAGGTGGGTCAGCCGTAACAAGATTATCTGGGATCGAAACAAATCTAATAAATAACAGGTGTGGACGGTGACCTTCGGATACCACTCCTACACTATGCACCTACCACCTACTTTCAACACTGTAGCTATAACTTAACCTAATTTGTTTGTTACATGGCCATGGATACGGCGCTTAGAGGAATTTCCAGATTGAAAGCTTAGGTGGGGGTTCTTTAATAACAAAAGTGTAGATTGATCACTGTCCCCTTGTCAAAGACTTTTAATTATAAGCCAGTATCGTGTCTCAAAGGTGCATGAAAGAAGGATCTTTTGTGCCGAGGGCTGAAGAATCCAAATGCCAAAATGAAAATTTTTTTGCGGAGCGGAGATAAAATAACATAAATATTACTAGGGGAAAAAAATATTATAGGGGAAAAGGCCTCTTTAATTTTGTCTATTACCAATAAGCCTACAGAAACGAAAAAGTATTCATAAGTAAAATAATCTTATTAGTAAAGAAAATAAAATTTTAGGTAAAAAAGACAGAACTTAGATCACCTACTGCGGGGAACGTACCCAAAAAGCTGGCGATATCACCTTATTGAATAGCTAGGCTGATTCATTCGCTGGCTACGAAAGGTTTATGAATAGAAGTTTAAGAGAAAAACGAATGGATTCGCTCACAGAAAGATTTTTTTCTTACGTATTAAAATGAATTTTCCTAAAAATATCAACAATCAACTCTTTGGAGGACATATTCAATATGACGAAAAAATATAAACATAAGACACTATGTCGCAAATTAAATTAAATTGAGTAAACCACGTTAGTTTATTTTATTTTCTTGCAATCATAGTGAAAAGTGGAGTATAGCATGGCGTTAAAAACCCATTATCTCGGTTTCTATTCACTCCCTCACTGTCATTTCAGCTCATTGTATAGCAATCAACTATTTCATTAGTATCATTCTTAGCCCTACTAAAATTTATTGAGATGATAGAGATTATGCTTTGTTTCGTTCGTGTTAATTAAAATTCATTTTTAGCAACCACACAAGTAAAATTAAGTATTTAAATAAGCAAGCTCATTTCAGATAACAGGAGTAACGAGAAAGCAAATGTTGATTCAAATTAAAGCAGCTCCAAATTGCATTCACTACGGTAAACCTTATTAACTCTTGTTTGCAAACCTATTTGATTGTGAATAGTAATTAAACTCTGATATCACGAATACACTTAATTTTTATACATAAGTTTCAATAGATATAATATGAATTAATATTAAACTAAACTATAGCTAAAAACTTAAAATAGATAAAACTAAAGAACCTAAAATAACCCGGTGGTAGAGGTAATAGTTCCCAGAATGCTGGCAACATTACCACGTTGAATGGCAATACTTATTTTTTGTGCATAATAAAAGCCAGCATTCTGGTCACCTGATTCTTCCACCAAACGTATGGCCAAGTCCCTGTATGTTGAAATAATTTAAATTAAAACCAACGTACTTCAACTCTCAAAGAAGATTTTTTTTTAAATTTATTACACACATACAAAAAACAGGGCTTTGTTGCTGTGCGACCACATCGCCCAATCGGTTTACAACAATCATTCTTATGTTCTACTGTGATTTTTAAGTAATGCATACAGACTACAGGCTTCTTTTGACAAGGGAGATGATAAAATACTGTTGCATAATTCTATATTAAACAAATTCTCGGTTCCTAGAATACTTGTCCTTCTGTCACCGGCATTTCAGACACCTCAAAGAAGATATATCTCAAGAGAAATGTATGTACTTTATTATAAGCAAGTGTATCTTTATTATACATATTTACAGTAATCCGTTTACCAAAAATCGGTCTCTGACACGTCTTATAGCCACTTCCGAGGAAAAATATCAAATCTGCGACACAATGTTTGCCCTAGTGAAGGGTAAATGTCATATTATACGTAATGGGGGTGTGGGTAAATATTTGCAGGGTGTCATAACCGTCAAAACCACAATGTAGCCTTCGTGATAGTTGCGCAGCTTATTAACTTACCTGTCGCCTAGGAAAGCGAAGCGCGATGATTATATTTATAACGACGGCATTATGATAGATTCATAAAATCATCAACCGCCTTAAGACGTTCACTGCTGGACGTATAGGTCTCCCCTATAAAGTGGCATATTGAGCAGCTCCTTGCCTCTTACGGTGCGGGGGAGGGGGAAAAATAACCATGCTTGGCAAGCGCCTTGGTGATAGCAGTAGATTATAATGCAGATCGAGAAGAATGCTTCGGCCAATTTTCTGCATATTCCTTTAGTTGGCTCTTACGGTATATCCCCAGTTACAGGTTAGTTTTAAATATAAGCCGCCGCGCGGTGTAGGTCAGCTACCAAAGTACAGGACGCCTGGGAAAAAAACATGTATGTCACATAATAGCCCCGTTCCAAAGTGGTCATTATTACAACTGTTTTGAACGAAACTGAAAACCTTTTTATTAAGCTTTGCATGAAGGGCCACGTGATATATCAATGTTCCTCTATGGGATGTGATAGTCTGACGTAAACCAATAGTTTATCGTCAGGCCACTCGACAGTTTATCCACTGACCATTCGATAAGGGTGCCCGAGGTTAACAGGCTAACCCATTTATTTACGACAATTTACCATTCCACGTCTACTGTAAATCCATGTGTGCGTTGCGCACCGAATGTATACGTATGCAATATTCACACGCACTATAAAACGTACGAAACACGACCGACTCGTAAATTCAATGAAAGTGCGGTTCAACCGTTTACCTGAAGATATTTCGATCCGTTACTGCTGACGCTACTGAACCTAAAAACCATGTATTATTTTTAGCCCTGCATAGTCGCGATGTTAAGTTATAAGTTCCTATACGAAGACTTCGCTTCCTATGTCGATACTAATAAATTAAATATCAGTGACAAACAAGATTCTTACCGGGTCGAGGCAATTAAGCTTAAGATAACTATCATATAATTGGAAAGTACAGTATTTTTTTTATAAAAGACAAAAACACTCGCTTTTCATTGCTAAATACAATATATAACTTTTTTGGGGTCTACGCGACTTTTGCCTTAATTAATTCAGACCGGTTGTTACGTTGTTAGATTTCAATAAACGAATTCTGTATTAATAGCTTTTAGCTGTCAAAGTAATTGTCATCTTGTAAAAACGTCAATGGAAGATGGTGCTGTTGCCGTTCTGTTGGAAATTGATAATCTAACTTGTGCTTATAAATGAAGGTCTTTCTAAACAAAACTAGAAATATTTACACAGTAGACACAGAAATTAAACACCCGAATTGAGAATAACCCACATGTTTAGGAAAAATATGCGAATATCGGTCTCATGTTTTTACACGGTGCCGCACCCGTTTAATCACTACGCATCAGCTGAAACGACATTTGTACGTGAGCCATTATAAAAATGATTTAAGTGCAGCGGAAAAAACCCTGACAGGTGCTATGAAATATAATTTTACCTTTATCCATTTATCCAGGCGTCAGTGTTATTATGAGTACCTACTATATGGAAGCAGTGATTAGAACATAATACTTTTAAAAATGTGTTTCAATATGACTTAAAAACAAGTAACGGACGTTTTGTTGGACAAGTTTGCTTCTAACAGCACATTTAACTTCAACAAACTAACTTGGCAAGAGAACTTTAGAGCATTGTTCAAGATATCTCTCTTTTTTGTCCCACTTTATGTTGCTTGTTTGAAACGTATTTTTTATTTAAATTTTGCTCTCGTTATATGAACATTTGCAACTTGTTACGTGGCTGTTAGTAGTTAAGAAAATACGGGCTTATCTTTCCAGTAGAACTTATTATGCTGATCATATTTAAATAGTGTCATTTTCATCAATCAATAATTTTAAAAGTACTTCATAAGTCTAATATATTTCAGTAAGGCGACCTTTTATATTGATTGATTGCATTTTCATTCCTTTGTGTATTTTTATCTGTGCGGATTTTTAAAATAAAGTAGATAATCAAGTACCTATCCCGTGAATTTGCCGTTATTTTTAGCTAAAGCCAATCGTATCTCTCCCAAGAGTACCCAACTTTGAAGGCACAGGCGAACGCAACGACCCGTAAATCGCTGATAGAGGCACCAAGTAGAAGAAGTCATTTGAAACTTTAAAGACCTTTTTTTCTAGTTTTGGTATACAAAACTATTGCAGTAGCATCGATCGATTTATTTTGAAGAATAATGACATAAATAAAAAAATTAATTTAAATCTTGATATTATGTTTTTAAACGCGACCAATTGCGGGTAGCGCAATGAGGTAATTTTTTGCAAGAATTGCAAAAGATGCAAGATTTTTTCTGTAACAGTAAAAACAATTATTAACAATGGTAAGAAAAAGTTATATATAGAATCCCCTATAGAAAAATCTTGAACACACATTCTCTTCCATTATTATTATATTCTATTCTATTAGAATAAAATAAAATTCCTTGAATGGTAAAAAAATATCATGAAAGTTTCTAACATCCATTATACATGCATCCTAAATAAAACATCCAATATAATTTACCGTTTTTACGATGAGATTTCTCTTTCGTTGTAGTTATCCGACAAGCTATACTTGCAGGACCTATAGTTTAGATGTGAGTCTTGATAGAGGCAAACTTAAGTCATAAAGCTCAGTCTGATGCCATTATAATAACAAAGACATTTTCAGCGAGAGAACGCGTCCCTTAATATTTCAATAAAGCTGAAAGGCCAGCGAACTTTTGCAAATATTACCTGCAGTCAAATTAATAGAACCTAAAGTTTTCTTGATTAAAAGCTCACTTAAAGGATGAAGTTTACGTGATCGTTTATGAGAAATTCACAAAAGGTTTCTAGCTTAAATATACGGCTTTCACTTTCGCTGAATATACTAGTGGTTCTACTTGTTTTTTCTTTATTATTTCAAAAACACTCCGTATAGCTTATTAACCTCTCTCACAGCCTCATTCATATTATTCGTTACCAATAACCTCTCAAGGAGAGCGGCGCTGTTTTTGCCGTTGACGTAATGTACATAAACCAGTAAATAAACTGAAGTATAAATAAACTACATAAATTTATGCCTGACGAATAGTAAAAGCAGCATTAAGCATTAGCAAAAAGCTAAGGAATCCGAATAAAATATTCTCGAATTGTCGTAAATAAACCGACCTTTTGAATCACGAAAACAAACATCAAAGCATTTTTTGAACCTTTACGAAATTAAATATATGATCTTTTATGTAATTGAAATGTAAGGGTGTTATTTAAATGGTAATTCGTAGATAATAAGCGCATATTTTAATCAAGCCTCATATAGATTCTTTACTGAAATGTGTAATGTAATGTGACGTCACGTCTCTCGGGTAGAACAGGCACGCATCAGCATAATTCCGTGATAATGCGATCCTTAAGTGCGGCCTAGATCCCGCGCCCTGTGGATTATGGCCACGACTACCACCGAAATAACCTCTTCATGCTCGTCTGGCTATCCTTTCTAAGACAGATTGCCAATCCCCTTAGCCGGTAGCTGTGACCGAGTTGTATGAAAATGTAAAGTAGTTTTTCTGCACGGTGTAGCTTTATTGCAAGACAGCGAACTTTTATCATTTTAATAATTAAACCAGTAAAATAAAGTTATTTTACTTGTTTTATTAACTTGGTCAATTTTTTTATCTTTATAGTGTGTCTACGTTGCTATATGTTTAGTGTATGCTTAATAGCACAAGTTTTTCCCCTTGCCGAGCTGAAAATTTGACGAAACAATAAATACGTATAGAAAATACTTCATGAAATATAAGTTAATTTTCCAAACAAAATTTACAGATAACGAAGGCCAAAATGACGTTATGATTGAAATTCGCTAAACTTTAATGGACACTTTACTTTCAGCTGTCAATACTTGTGAAAATTTGGTTTGGTACTCTCTTACACAGTCTTGACTCTATTAAACAGTCGCAAATAAAGCTAATATTATCAAAAATAGTAAGGAGATAAATTAGCCATAAATAAAATGGCGCTCTACAAAATTCTAAGATGTTAAAAATAATGCATTTAAATTAATACTACCAACATTTTTAACTTAAAATAACCACCGATTTTAGTGCCGGTGTTATTTGGGATAAAATTTAAAATGTCCTTTTTAATGGCTGTTTTTTGGAATTCCGCCATTTATGCGGTACACTTTGCAACTAGGAGATTGAACGTGAACTTTGCAATTGAACCAATTTAAAATCAGAAATTGTTATTTATAAGTTTCGCAGGTCTGGAAATGGCTGCTAACTCAGCTAGAGCACGCGATACAACGTTTTATCATTATGGGCAAATCAATATAATAAAAAAAACGAGTGTGCTTTAGACCACACGACTGAAGTAAAACTTCTTTAGTTTAGCTCATTCTATCGGTCAGTACTTTGATTTTGCTTCGTTTAATGTTAATGTCGCCATCTTGACATTATTGTAAGTTATCATTTTGCCGACACATCTTATTGGGCCATGCCTTTAGGTTTTCTCTTCAAGGCTGCTTAGAGTCTTCAGTAAAATATTCACTATTTTACTGTGGCATTTTGACTGACAAAATAAGACTTTGACATAACCGTAACCGTACAAAAATGACTTACTTGACATTGGCAGAATTATCACTAAAAAAAATAGAAAATCATTAATTGAACAGAAGAAGAACATAATAATACAAATTTAAATAAGATTTCATGTTTTTAAACTAGATCGTACTTGCTGAAATGAGAATTTCTTTTTGTAGCGAGCAAGCAAGAGAGTTTAGCACTAAAGCTCAGCTGGGAATTGCTTATGTCTTAGATAAGCCAGTCTGAAGCAGCCATCTAGTAATTTGCTTTGCTTGCCTGTTACCTAATTTAAATAAGGTAAAGTTTCTCTTAATTTCTACTGCAGCGAATTACTAACTGTATTTTTTGTAACTGTACAGTATTTTAATTTACTATAATTATAAATTAATTCTTATATTATAGCTCTATACTTTCTTATATTATAGCAATATATTTATAATTTGTACCTACTCAACGCGAAAATACCCCTATTTTGTATAATATGTTAGCATACTTTCGTATATTAAATATCTCCAACACTGCGGGTAGTCCGAGATTGCGTTTGAAATACGACTTAGCGCCCTTAGACCCCAACACATCCGCTGTGTAAACTGTAACGGAAATAGGGAGCTTATCGTCCCGATCGCACGCAGTGTTACTATACCTTGGGAATTCGGATATATTGATAAAAACCTGAATGGTAGGGAAACTGAACAGTCACCTGTCTAAGTATGTGACACATACACATCTATACTTTAGAGTTCCGAGTGACACTGCAGCTGATATGGGCAGCCGTGTCGTTTAACATCAGGCGAACGGCTAGCTCGTCACGTCATTCCTTAACATAAAAAAAAACAAAAACAAAAAACATATGAACTTCACTGTAATTATATTTGGAAGGATTGTAGTAATAAACAATTGTCTAAAAAAGTGAGTTCGCGAAATCTACTGTTCACAAAACTAATGGTTGTCATTATTCATGCTTAAGTCTATTATAAACCATTATTTCTCATGATTGAGAATACTACAAGAAAAACTATTTGATAAAAATGTAGGAAGTAGTTATGGTGAAGATGTATCAAAAGCGGGACGCTACAGGCCTAAGCCAGGTATTACCGCCCTCAGGGGCTTCGCTGCAAATTGAATGAGCGCAAACATTTTTCTTTGCCTACGCTATACTTACTTTGGTAGACATATAAATGCAATTACATCCAAGATGAATGTAAACAAACCGTGCGCCGCATCTTTGTCTCTCGGTCGCCAGTCTGCTTGAGCTACAAGAATTTAACAATTTTAACTCCATGCACAATTTTAATTTCTTATTTGACTTGAAAGTAGCTACTTAAAAACAACAGCCCAAGAATGATGTAATATCTTAGAAACCTGGTGATAAAAATCAAAATGGCTGAATTTTTCCTATATATCTATTACTAGTTACGCCCCGCGGTTTCATCTGCGGATAATTAGTATTTTAATTATTTGCTCATCCCACTGGAAAAATTCTATTCTCCGGGATAAAATGTAGCCTATATGTTAATCCAGGGTATAAGTTATCTTGGTACCGAATTTCATCCAAATCCATTCAGCCGTTTGAGCGTGAAGGAGTAACAAACATACACACAAACACACATACAAACTTTTGCCTTGATAATATTAGTGTGATAGCTATCTATAATATAGCGATTCTCAATATAAGAACCAATATCAATGCATTTTCTGTCATCCATTTGAGGGGTTTTGGTGGTTACTTCATACTCCATCATCAGAGCCTTGCCAAATTTATATGGGACCACCTTGGAAGTATACTGTGGTAGTAGAAATATCGTATAACATACACAAAAGCATATATTTGAATAAAGAACAGGCTCTTTTTTTGTGGTCGCAACTCATCTAAGAATAGTTCCTTCTTATTTGCCATCATAGCTTTTTCAGAATGAGTCGGTCTATTGTGATACAAACAAAAGAACTTCCCAAAGATATTAAGTAGCTCATCACTTCTATATCCCAATGTATGTATAACATCATTTAGTTTGGGGATAACTTTGGCCAACAGAGGATGTGTGAATGCTTTGTCATTATAAAGTAGAATCATAAATTGAGTAGATTTGAAAATCTTGGCAGCCAGTTCAAAACAATTGAAAATTATACTTACTTATTTTAATGGCGATTTGCGCTAATCGAAAAAACTATGGGACTGCCAAAGTATCCAAGTACCTGTGAAAGTTTACAACGACAATTTCATAAAGCTTTGGAAAGAAGCTCATAAATAAAGTTTCAGAAACTTTCTCCATTAGGTACCTACATTATAGATAGGTTAACTCAATTATCTTATAATGTAAAAATAATGCCCGAAAATGTCGACTAATCGATAACAAATGGGAATTGTGGTTTATGTTCCGAACAGAGAGCTAAAACCGGTGACTCGGCTCACGTGCCTCTAAATTATTCAATAAATTATTTTAAACGATGGAAAATAGATAGGTAATTTTTTGTTTCACCTTATATTCAAGTTTAAGTCGATCTCTCGAATATCTTTTTATCATTTTATCATATTATACCAACCTATAATTGGTTTCAATTGGCGCAATATAGGCAATCCATTCATTTGTTTCGTATACTTCTATAACTATAAATCATTTTGCTTTTGCGATATCACGCCTGAATCAATTTTTTACGAGGTTAATTTACTCAATTAGACCAGCTTTTGGGATATAATATGATTATCGTCATATGCTAAATATACTAAAGTGAGTTTAGAATGATTAATAAAAATAGTAATGTTGTGTTTGAAGGGCCCACACCGTTGGAGCACTCCCAATAAACTAATGATATCTACGTTTCATTAATATGAGTTTGACTAAAAATGCCCGCGACTAAACTATCAAAAATCGCAGACATACATGGGCGATTGGCTACTTCTAGAAAGGCTTATTTTTTTATTTTTACTTGACACTAATTACTGCATATGCATCAAAAATAACCTCTGTTATCGTATGAAATGCCCTTTAATTTTATGAAGACTGCATTCCTCTGCATAAATTATATCGTACTGCGGTGGTGCACGCGATGCAAAAGTTAATTATATACATAGATACTACGTAATAATTGGATCGTGCATTGGACAATTTCAAAAAGGGTATCGTACTCCACCGACTGTGTTAGGCGATGTTACTCCGCAGTATGGACTAATAGCTCCTTGATATTGATGCAGAAAGATTTAGACAGCCTCAAGAATTGACATAGTTATTTTTGTTCTCTTGGTACCACCTGCGTATCGCGTGGCTTAAAGTGAAGTGTCGCCGTAATTATCTTAACCCATTACCACTTGTATTATATATAATTGGACACCAGTACCTTATATGTCGTATAAATACAAGATAAGTCATATTTATAATGAATACAGTTCAGAGTTCAGTTTCCTTAATTTTATTTCCTCGGTGAATACTTCACTTTCCGAATCTTAGTTTGCTGGTTAATGAATATTCTTTGGAATAAAAATAGTTGTTTCCGTCTTTTTTCGCGGAAGCCGTAACATTAATCTATGTCTGACAAAGCCAACGGATGACAAAGGAAACATGCAGTGCGCGTCAGGCTGCCCCTCGCGGCCGGGAATAATACCAACGTAACGAAGACGTGACGCGACGTGACTTCGTAATTTCACGCCACGTGGCTGATCTGCTGCGCATCAGCCCGCTGCGTTTTCTTTGTGTTGATTGCACGATACGTTTTAAACTGTCAGTTTTATCACACTTACAACTATGACCAATCGTAACTGCTGTTGATGAGTGAAGAAAAGCTGGATATTTGATCGGTCACCAACAGTCATGATTTTTGTATTGGTATTTCGTTCATTGACGGTCAATTAACTGATAGAATACTTTGATTATAAGTACTTAAAAAAATACATACATAGAATACGCATAGCGGTTATACACTCTTTGTAGATTACAATATAACACCCTGACACAGAACAAACATCGATGTTAATTACACAACCTATAGTTTAGAAGGCTGATCTATCCTACCTCGAGTGTGAGATCACCGACCCCAAGCACGAGGACATCGATCGTGGTTGTTAAAAGTGACCACAAGCTCGAGAAAATCGATCGTGGTTATGGTCAGTGACCCCAAATTTGAAGTCACTGACTCTGAGGCCAAGGATACTGATCTGAGGTCAAAGTCACTAATTCAGTGTTTGACACATACATGCACATAGTTTAATTCCTCTTGCTCAGATGATGTGTACTTTCTATGAAACTAAACTGGTAAAAGACTTGTATTCAACTTGATTATTATACATTTTAGAGCATGTTTTACATTGCCATGTCGTTACCACCTTTATACTTGTTATCTTCCCTTTATTCTTTTTTTTATCCATTAGGAATAGAAAAAATATAAAGTCCTATCACAACCGAAACAATTATCACAAAAAATATCTAATCTCATTTATTGTAACAGTAGCAACACATATGTACATACATATTTCAAAGATATCAGAATATCAGCCTTAGCCTTGCTGAAAATGGTGATGCATGCGCCTTTAGGCGGTACTCTGGAAGTAATGGGCCTCCTTCTTGGTAAAGTAGATGCACACACAATGTTAGTGATGGACTCACTTACTCTGCCTGGTATGTACATACATATATATACATATATATAGCTAGTAACAGTAGTTTGTAATGCAGCTTATGACGCCGGTTCTGAAATGGCTGAAAATACCCTTATCCTGATATACCCTTATATTGATTCCTATTGAGTTTAAGGATTAAGGAATAATGATTCATATCGATTATATATTATACGTATCTGTATTATCTTTATTTATTTTTTATTTTATTTTTTTTGTACAATTCATTATTCTCAATTTTACTTAATTCGTTTACACCACCGACCTCCATATCTCTAACAATTCTTTCCATCCAAAGGTTGACTGGAAGAGATCGCTTTTAGCGATAAGTTCGCCCATTGTGCTATAGCTTTAAGTTTCATCATCTGTAACTGTTTTGTTTTTTTTTTCTTTTGGTGTACAATAAAGAGTTTTTGTATTGTATTGTATTGTATTGATTCCTATTGAGTTTAAGGATTAAGGAATAATGGATTGGACGCTGTTATCGGACACACTCCAATAGCATGTGGTATACAGTACATCTTCTGTTGGTATTACAAAGATTGCCGTTGAGTGAGTATACTTTTTTGTAAACTCAAGGAATTTTATTCTTAAGGAATATTATTTTGTAAACTCAAGGAATTTAAGTGTTCATCTACTGTTATCCGAATTGATGGCATCCGAACTTATTTAATGGAATATGTCTAGAACGTAGCTACGCTTGTGCGCTATAACAATATTCCGTTTAACTATCTTAACTTTAATAAACTTACAGTATTGGAGTCCAACGGGAATAGCTACTGCCCCACAAATTATTAAATATGTTCCTAAGTACGCTGAGCGCCGTGAATGATGCAAGCTCTTCGGAGGCGAGGCGTCGTGATTCTCAAGTGGTTGGCACCCCATAAGAGAAATTATAATTACAAGCCCTGAACCCGTGTGCGCCATACGTAAAGCCAGGACTGTGTGTGATGATTGGACCATTAAGTGATGACTCTTTATGATCATGCTTATCTGTTATATTAAATTTTCATAATTGGCAAAGGTATATTCCGGTTTAATCCTGGAGGATCAAAAATTATTAATATTCAATTTTTATTCCGGTTTTATATATCAGTATTGGGTGAAGTATTTTATTATTTTACTATTCTGGTCTGATCCCTTCATATTTTTAGACACTGTTGTGTACTACTTGCACCACAATAAAGAAAATGTCATGTATTAAATTATTGGGAATGACACGGAAAATTGTGAAGCGTTCCACATTTTTGTTGTACATAACTTTTATATTTTGTAAATTTTTACTAATTTATAGTTAAAAATGATTGGAAAAAGCAGGTATTTAATCAAATGAAAAAATTTGATTGAATACCATAGAACTTCATTAATACGTTTAGTGTAAGTAAATGAAAATAAGAATAAAATTTCATTAATACATTTAGTATTCATGAAATTGTAGCATTTCTCAATATAATAACAAGAATAACAGTCAGATATCCTTGTAAAAAAAATGCGATATTGTTTGATTATTTACATGATGGCAAAATTGTGCTCAGCAGCCGAGACCTGTGCTTACGCATTCCAAGTGTATTATATTCAATCGCAGGTAATTATAAGCTTTAATTCATGACGAAGAAGCATCACGACAATTTCTGTTAATTTATTTCATGTTTATTTGGATAAGTAATAAATTTATTTGTGTGCCATCAGGGTTCCTACTCAAATTGTTACCTACTTTTTAATTATAAAAAACTACAGTCTACACAACTCTGGACTTACTGGAAGTTTTTCTATATCACTTTATTCTAGATAATTTTAAGAAGAACATATTGCTCTTTGACTGTTTCATCGTAGCTTTAAGATTTAATTGGAAAATAAAAATATAAGCCGTTTAATACCTGACGCCAACGTCTACCTAAAACTCTATAAGCATTCTTATGCTAATAACATTAAATATGCGTTTAATGAATCTCATGTTTATGCGCAACCTTGAATATTAAAAAAAAAAAATAATATTTGAAAACTTAATTTCGTTTTTGATATTATCTATTCTATTATTATCCCTTCTTTGCATTTTGTTTTGATTCCGTCAATGCACGCATGCTAATGGCGAATTACCATAGAAATAAATGTTCAACAGACATCGCACGACCCTCCTCGAACATGGTACCGTGACAATTCAATAAGGTAAAAGAATTTGCATGCAACCCCGGGGCAGGCGAAAAGAGATGAGGAAATGGGTTTCGACACGATCGCACCAACCCGTCACGAACACTACGTGCCACGTCCCGCTGCGTCGGCTCTCGTTACTGCTTGCTCGCGCAATATGCAATGATATTCCAAACCACTCGACGCTATGCATTCACTATCTACCAACTTTGCACTACGGCAAGGTGGAAGTAATTTTTAAAAGAAAATGCCACTACAGCCTCTGACAACTGTTGCCCATTCATGAATATGGGTCACCTCCCTAAAAACGACAAAATTCTAAAAACTTGACTCTGCGAGTTCATTAAATAGGTTGTATTTTGACGTTTACACTACAGCCAAACCATTCATTAACTTTCAGAAAAATAGTATAAGTACAATTATTAGCACTTGAATAAATGACGCGAAATGACGTAAAAAAGTTTTTAGTAAAAGCGTTAACGTAAACTATTTTCGGTTATTTGTTGACTGGTGTTTGGATAATGGGGAACGAAACGACAAGTTTCTGATAGCGTCATTAGCCATGAACACAAAAACATAGGAAAAATAAGTTCTTCCGTCTGGGATCGTTACTGAAACTCTTTTCAGAGTTAGAGGCTCAATGCGGTTTCACAACTCTCGTATTGCCGTTCTTTTCAAACTCTTATTATACTATAATCGAGCGCAACACTTGGATTCTAGAGCTGATTCGGCTTTAAGTTCTATTCAATGCATATAATGATTACATTGTGTGTATTTAAAAGCATTCAAAGTAGACTAACTGAGCCGAAGCAGCTCTAAAATTTTAATAAGATCGAACAACATTACACTTGATGCTTTTTTAAATTAAGCTAATTTTGTTTTTTCTCAAGTGTTAAACGGAGAATACACGTGGTATTAATTCCTTTCTTTTTTAAATCTAATAAATTACCTTTTTTTTCTAGATTTATTATTTCTATTAATCAAAGTAATCATCTATGCAATCGATGCATCTTTGCCAACGCAGTCACAGTTCATTGATGTACTTTTGAATGAAATCAGCTTCTATTGTCAATCAGAATCCATTTTTCATCGCAGACAAAAAATATTTGTATTTAAAAAGGCCAGTACTGATGAACGGCAATTTCATAGGTAAAGAACGTTTGTAAACAGCACTGAAACGACTTAATGGATTTTAATAAATTTTCTTAATTAAGCAAATAGTGATAGTGATTTTGATTTAGATTGATTCGATACTTATATGCCAGGAAACTATGAAACACGCGCACACGCGCATAACACGTGGATGAAATCGCGAAGCACGCCTAGTAATACCTAAACGTATTTAAAAATCTGTGCCTATACATACATCGTCTTCGTAGATACAGGTAATGTAACCTTAGTTTTTTGCATCCACAAGTCTACCCACGTCCCTGACCGTAGTGGAACAAACAAGTGAAGAAAGACGTACGGCATCCGAGGTCCCCATACGGAATTTAGGTGAGAGCAGCTTGGCGAAGTGCCATGAACACTGCAAATATGGCTTTGAAAGCTATGCGTAAGTTCAATGTTTCTTAACTGCGGTATTTGTAGTGAAACGTGAAGCACATTGAACAATTTAGTTATGTTCAATATTCAATGTGTCAGACAATAATGCTTATAAGATTTATATTAAATTGTGAGGATATCCATACTCATCCCTACTAATGCTTAAAAGTAAACTTTGTCCGTTTGATAACATATTTGTTTGTTTGCTTATGTGACGTTCATCTAGATGAACCGATTTGGATAAGATTTTGCACAGATTACGTACACTACTTACGTCAATATTAGGATATTTTTTATCCTAGTAAATAGTTTCTTAGAAAACAGGCACCTATGAGGTAGGTGAAAATGCGGAGCTTCATTTTACTATAATATTGTTTGTTCTTCAACTGTCTGTTCAAAATTCAAATTAGTTTATTATTTCTCTAAAATAATATTTAATATTAATATTTTTTTAATTTGCGGAGGGAGCTGGTCAATCAAAACACTGTCACTTCCACAGCCATACGTATAAAATTCAAAGTCCTGACTGACCGACTTATATATCAACGCACAGCCTAAACCGCTGGTCTTAGACATTTGAATTTTGGAGGGTGTGTTCTTTGTAAAGTGCAGTTATTCACTAAGAAAGGGTTTTTCGAAATTCCACCCCTAAGACGGTGAAATGAGTGGTTGAATTATCTATAAAAAAAAATCTTCTTCGTTTCCTATAGGCCACGCGGGCGAAGCTAGTGGAATATAATATTGTAGTATGGTGTTATAAAAAATCATGCTGACGCGTTTCGCTGACCTTTCCAGTTTGTCTATAAACAAACAAGCAAAGGAAGATGGACGATTGCCGCGTCTCCACTGAATGTAGGTAAGTGCTAGCTGGCGGCTTGCCATTGCCACAATCTGGCTTCCGAATACCACCCTCGATACCTAACTTAGGCCTAGGGTTTGGTAGTATGCCTCTAGGCTTTCATTACTTAAACTTTACAATTGGGGCCATACTTAAACTATACAGACAGGGCCCAGAATTTATGTATGGGATCGTTGGGTATCATTTATTTTAAAAGGTATAACACAATAACTAAGATGGCTTTAAATTCCTTCCCAAACCGGCAATTAAAAAGTGTTGAGAATAATTTATACATTTCTATACCAAGTAATCTACCGTGTGTCCGTGATGATTTTAGGAATAGGTTGGATAAAGAAGAGAGGGCGTGCGGGTGAATGGAAAAGGTAAAGGGTAGAGAAAGACAGAGAAGTGTAGAGAGAGAACGAATGAAGTGACATGGTAAAGGAAGCAGAAACCATAGGGGCTAAAAAATAATTAGCCCGTGAAAAGCCAGCGGGGTTCGGTTAGTTTTCACTTTTATTATTAATCGCGCCCCGCGGTTTCATCCGCGGATAAAAAGTATTTTAATTATTTACTCATCCCACGGGAAAATTTCACTTTACCGGGATAAATTGTAGCCTATATGTTAATTCAGTGTATAAGTTATCTTGGTACCGAATTTCATCCAAATCCATTCAGCCGTTTGAGCGTGAAGGAGTAACAAACATACACACATACAAACTTTCACCTTTATAATATTAGTGTGAAGTGTGATGAAAACTTAACACCTCATTGTATTGGGGTCAGTACATTGCATGTAAAAAAAATGATCAATTTTATAAGTAAAAAATATTTAAGTAAAATATCGACGTAAACTTTGTCTTCGCACTGTATGAGGTGTTAATATTTCCATCTTGTTTTGATATCACATTTTTCTTCCACGTTTCTTTGTTATCTGGAATTTGCATACATTTAAGAAAGTAATTTTACCAGAAAAAGTACGTAAATAAACGCAGTTAAGGGAAGGCATTTCGCATAATGAAATCCACGGCTTAAAGTATTTAAATCCACACCGCCCAAGTTTATAGAAGTGAGTGGATATTGAGATAGCGGCCCCACGGTGCGCTGGTATTATCATTCTTTTATCTTTTCCCGCAAACTTTTAACGAAAACAAAAAGTTTAACAGAAAATATACTTTAACTTAAAAATATATTTTTATACTTTGATAGCAAAAAAATCAGTTTAAAAAGTACTTTTACGAGATGTTTATCTTGATTGGAATAATTTCTGAGTTAGTAATTAATCAATTTTTAATATTTGTATTTGCATATACCATGTACTATGTACGCTTTTTACTAGGTAGTATGACTATTCTGAAAATTTCGTCTAGGTAGGTACCATCGTTTTGCCAATTATTCTGCCGCCAAGCAGTAGTGTGCAAGCATCAGTGTGTTCCGGTTTGAAGGGCCAGTGCCCTTAGCTAGTGTAGTTTTAGCTAGTGCAATTACTGGGCAAATGAGACTTTATGATCTGATCACACAATCGAGTAATTCTATTACTGGACTGTGCTGATGTCTCAGCATGATGTGCGCAGTGCAGTGTCATACGAAACTTTTTGAGTAACTCTGTTCTGTTATGGGCGGCCATGTCGCTTAACATCAGATGAACGATTAGTTCGTCACATCATTCACTAAAACAAATAAAATGTTCACGAAAGACAATGGACAAAAAAGTAGGGTAGACCAAATGAAGAGAAACTTGTTTTGTATAAAAATTATTTTTGTGTCAATATACAGTAATAATAATCTATGGCGATTAATACGTTATATGTACGTAAGATGTTTATTAAATAAATTAGACGCTAAATGTATACCTTCAAAATAGCTACGACAGCGCTACGGCGCGCGTAGCATGTGTTGTAGCTCATAATTCATCTGCACCTGTGTTATTACCAGCATGGAATAAGAAATAATCCTTACTATTCAGCTGAACAGAAGCTCATGCAATATCGTATACACGAACCGTGTAACAAGGTGTGAACAAGGTTCATCAATCATCAAATTGATTCATTTAACGTAAGGCGAGTACATGTAACTTACATTCTTACAAAAAAAATGTCTTAAAAGTTACTTGGTAGTTTTGGTACTAAATCAGCATCGTTTTAGCTCGCATAATATCCAGTCTGAAGACCTCATTATACTAGCGACTGAATGCACCGGTTTGCAGAGCTGCGCAAAAACTTACCGGATAATTACGGAATAAAAAGGCTTTAGTGACCAACTCTTGGAAAGATCATTAGTTTTACAGTAATGCTAACGCGTTTATGACCTACTACCATATAGTGGCTAAATTTTGTAAACGTATGTAATAAGAGTTAAATTGTTTTCGAAGCTCTGTCAATACTTATTTTACGTTATTTCTTGCGGTGAGCCTCGAAGCTTCATCAATAATATATGGAGTTCAAACTACCTTTACACAATGGAAATGGGGACATGTAGCAAGGCGATGTTCAGCCGATCAAATTCTACAACAATTCCCCGTAGCTATAAATAGATTTTGTAAGCCAACATCACTGCAAAATGCAAAATTGTGAGTACGCCAAACAAATCTGGAGTTAGAAATCGCATTGTATCTTCTGCACCACCTAGACTTCGCACACTAAAGGCGACTGCGAAACCCATTAAAATATACGTAAATCCTAAAGCAGGTTGCTACATTGGGTGCAACATAATTTTCTCATGTGCGGCTAATGAGGTCGCACTGGGTCGATAGTCAGATCAAGTCAGATATGCTATATTATGAGAATCAGAATATAGGCGACTCTTAAGTTTTAAACTGAAAAAGTATTTTAAAAACCTTTACGTGGCGTTTATATGTAATTTCCTTTAGCGATCAATACTGCACAATAAAAACATGTTTTATACATATAACAAGGAAATCGGTAATCTTTACTGCGATCATTACTTGGATGAGTAACGGCTACAAAAAGTGCTCCCGTGCTTTGCAGTTCTGAGGACACGCGAACCCTTCGGTTTCAACAAGAGAGAAGACTTCGGGCGGCTTAATTGACTGTATGATAAGGAATGACTTAATGATAAGTATTACATCATCAGTATAGTATCAGCAGGGGCACCTGACATTATACAGGTAATTTCAACAGCCCCATTAAAAAGGACTCAAAATTACCCGTATTTTCTCATTTTCCCGTAGATAATTTTTAGGTTCAAAGTAAAAGTCGAATAATATTAATGCAAATAGGCTTTTACAAGTAAAAATGAGATAGCTAAAAACCGTTCAACCGTTTTGAAATTATAGGCGTACTGACAACGTTTCACTTATTAATATTTTTTCAGTTTTGGTCTAGCCCTTAATTATCTGTGGAATTATGGGCTCATAATATATTCCGGGCTTGAATATTTTTATTCCAGGGCTAGCTTTTACCGCGACCGCAGGTGACACACGCAATTTATAGCCACTACGTTTTGTAACAGTTGGTTCGAATTATTTGCGTAATGAACAGACTTTTCGTTTTGCTAAAATCCACCTTTAGAATACCTGCCTGGCTTATAAGCCACGATTTTTTCGAAACCTTAATATATTAAGGTTCTAAATCTTATAGGATCACTTTGCTATATATAATATATATCTCTATCTGTCAAAACCCTTCTTCTCAAAAGCGGCGGAATGTATTTACCTAAGTTTCCGATATAATACTACAGTCCGTGGCTTCCGTAATCCTGTAAAAAATCAAGTTTTTAACTATATGCCATAAAAATATATGACTGAAATATTTTATATAAAATTTACTCCCGTTTACCTATAAACTTGAAAATGGCCATAAATCTACATTTTATGTAACAACCAAGGGGAAACCATACAAAAACTATAACTTGCCATTCCTCGGTGTAATTATTAAATAACAAAGTCAGCTTGCGAGTCGTTCTTACATAACTTGTATGAAACAAACTGTAAAGATAAGTTTGTTGAGTAATTACTCTACTCTATATAGATAGCCATTGGGTATGACTTAACACAGGAATTGTTTAGGTATTGGAACCCACAAGAGGCAAGCTCTTGTCCTCTTATTCGGTACGGAAACGGCTGACGCCACTCTTGAATTTATCGGGGGTTTTATTGGACTAAGCCTGAAAAGGTTCAGCGCTGAATGACAAACCGCGTTGATTGGATCGTAGTTTAGTCACGTTGCTACTTATAATTTATTCCAATAGTTATTAAAGTTATTTATACCTAGTACTTTCTCTTCGAAATAGCCTCTCGTAAATTTAGTAACTCAAAGCAAAATTTTGATAATCTCGTGCATAAATCTCTCCTTTCCATGCTCAACATCTCGTGGCTATACAGCCATTGTTATAAATATTCTCTTACGGAGCGTAGCCACTTCAAACCATTTCAACTAAGCGGTAAAGCTACCACGCAAGTTTGAAGAGAGCTTGTGGTAAGGTTCATAATACCTATTCGTACACGTAAACTTATTGCCCGACCCCTTATCATTCTTCTGAATGGGCTCTCGTACTCGTTAGTCTTATAGAAGACTCCGTTTAGTTATATTTGCAATTTGTAAGGTAGTATAGTAATTTGAGTTCTACAGTAGATATTTTGTTAATCGTCATTTTTGCGGCATCATCTTGAAAACATACATTTGTATCTCTGATGTGATGCGCACACATAAGTACGGGATGCCAATACATAATTCATGCAGCACGCGCTACTGCACATGCTCAATTGTATAAGTGGTTGGTGCGCACTATATATATAGGGCAATAAATAACATTTAAAAGAATTCCTATTTTAAGGGGAAAAGCCCATGGCTCATATATATACTCACATACATTGTAAAACTAGTTCAGGAGTCTATGGAGTCTTACAACACATTTAAACCTTTTATGTCAATAAAATATTATTAGATTTGATTTGGTTCTTTCTTAGGCCTCAACCATCTCTATATTATATTTCATCGAGATCGATTCAGTCGTTTAGACCGGAGTCGGTGCATGCCACATATATAAAAATAGCACTATACCTCAAAGAGATAGTCTCATCTCTATAAGTACGGCCTACAATTTTGTAAATAGGTGGAGGTGGCGACATGCGTTGCCAGTTTGTCGAGCTCTCCCGCCCTCAGCGGAACAAAGCTCTGAATACGTACACAGGTGCTTGCCAAGAGCTTTTCCCTCCAAAAAGCCACCGTCAAAAACGGCATTCAACGCTTTCAGACACATCTAGTGGATGAAATGCAATTCCACGTAAAAGCTTCAGGGTGTACCTAACACACGGCTGAAACGCTTACATATCGGTCTCAGAACGATTGTTCGATACATGTTTGACTGTGATTTTCGCTTATATAAACCTATCAATAAACACAATTTGCATGAATCTCTATTACTGTAGAATTTATTAGACATCTAGGTTCAAAGAAATTTATTCTCAAATAAGACTAAACTAAAGGTCACTTCCATGAGAACATAGCTAGCTATGTATGTTCTAATGTACTTATATTGAAATTTTAAGTCTCGACTTAAACGGTGTTACTTATATTGAAATTTTAAGTCTAGATTTATTTGTACTTACTATTTTGTAGTCTAGACTTAAAATTTCAATATAAGTACATTCGTCGTCACGTCAAATAATGTAGGTATATTAAATACGTGCTTAAGTAATATTAGATTTCATAAAAACTTAAAAGATTTACTTCGGCAACTAATCCGTTATAAGGTTGAGTCAATTGCTTCTTGAATGCGTTAAATGAACTTATTTTATATGTGAGGGTATTTTATTATTTCTATAACATATAACATTATAAAGTACAAAATAAATTACATATCTATCTATTCGGTGGGATGATTACATACTCAGGAATTTTATTAATGTAATAGAAATGAACCACGAGTGGTTTTATTGTAATAATTATCCGCACTCACAGTAGAAGCAGGTAATAATTAAAAGGGTTGAGCGTCGCAGTAGGTCATTAATCTTGGAACGCCAGAACAAAATGAGTATCATTAGACGCTGCCCGCTTTTCAACAGCCACGCCATCCATCACCATTCGTAATCTACTCCAACAATCTTCGACGTAACTTACCTTTTTTTTAACTAATTTCATTTAACAGTTTTTTACAATACAATACCGTCATCAATACACGGCCACGCTCAATGCTATATGCATATCATCAAATCAATATAAAAAATATGCCACCTTGAAACACTTTTCAAACTTCTCAAATGAAACAGGTATAAAAATATTTATATAGGTCAATGCCATAAAAACCATTCGATCTCAGCAAGCTATTTCCGTTGCTTGCTGTAGGTTTCTAAGCATCATTTCAGTCTTGTCTATAAAAAGATATTCATTTGCGTTCTTCTGTTCCAAGAAAGTCATTTAAAACTTCTTTGCGGCATGATTTAATACTCATAGTATACGCCGGTAATCTGTAGAGACGAAAAAAATGAGTGTGCTTTAGACCACACGACTGATGTTAAACTTTTTTAGTTCGCTCCATCTATCAGCTGGTATATTTTTTTTTTTTTGTTAATTTAATTTTTTCTTTGTTTAATGTTAATGTCACCATGTTGACAATTTTAAATTATCATTTTACCGGAGATACCAACATAATAATAAAAAAAATGTTGTCAATGGAGATCTACGTTAACCAACAACTTTCAACTTCCGTTCGCCTCGCCAGCACCACTCAAGTCAAGCGAACGTGAAAAAGTTTTACTTCAAAAACTAATCACTGCGGCTCATTTGGGCGTATTATCTACGTCTATTTAGTTAGCGTTCGAACTCGAGGGGGAATAGAGACACCTCAGATATTGTGTAAGCACATCTAATCCGACAGTCGAGCTCAAGTGGAGTCGCAAATACGGTAAGATTAATCACGAGGATGTTCAGTAATCCATACCTGGGTCGGGTAAGGCGGGCACGGCCTTGTCCTAGTGCGAGGGTCGTCTATATTTAGTGTGGTCCTGCGTCCCCCCACTGCATCGCCCCGTTCCACCCGTCAATGGTGTGCTATTTAAAGCGAAAGTGAATCGTTACTTACAATTCATAAAGTAAATAATGATAGTGAAAGCTGTGTCGATATTGTCGGCGCAACAGCAATGTAAAGCAAATGGTTTTAAACTAAAGAGAGACATATTAATAACATCAGCAGGGAGAAATTTTAATTTATTATTTAGGCACACACTCTACAGTCTACATATAAATGATACAGTAGGTTAATATATAATAATAAAGAAGTTCTTTTCTTTTTTTTTACTGTTGAAAAGTAATACGGTTGAGTAATACTCTCATGATATTAGCCATTAAAGATTTTACTGCCTCGTTTACGTCTTTAATCCGCTAGCAAAATCTTTATAGAGCCTTCTACAAAAAGGTTCTGCTGCTGAATAAGGTACCTTAAAAAGGCGTATTTGGAAATTGTAAACCTACAATTTTAATTAGAGACTCAATGGGATTTACAAAAATTATACTTATACATACTAAGCAGTCTGTACTACAGTCTATTAAAATATTACTAAGCTAAGCATCACTTTCCCCCAAGTCCTCATATTATGTTTGTAAAATTCATGTCAACTTGGCAGTACAAATACTGAACCCTTATTGGTTGCCTGTTGATTATCGGGTGTCTCAACCAATGAGCGTACAGTATTTGGCATGTTGACTTGCACTTGACACGAGTTTGACAAACGTACGAGAATCCGGAATCTAGAGAGATAAGTGCGAACTTAGGAATTGTCACACTTTAGTAACGACAGGCATAAGTACCTAACAATAGCTGCTCGGGAAAATATTGAATATATAACCAAGTTGCATTTGGTTTTCTAATTAAATAAATCAACAAAAAGCACCACTTTGACGTCACTAGTGTGACGTGACGTGTCCAAATTATCGAACGAAAAACAGGAATGATCGAACAAAACTTAACTAAGTACTTTGATAATTCTAAAACAAAATTGTTTTAATGTCTCCCAAATTATACTTTATAAAAATAATCTCAAAAATTTTCAGCGATAACAAGTAACTATTTATACAACTTTTTATTTTTTATAGCAAGACTGTTGTTCTAAAGATATGACCGGATAAAATATTTATTTAATCCATATTTCACGTAATCCACAAAAAACCCACGCAGTGAACACATTTTTGACATCATTTTGACATCAAGTTATGATCTGCGATTTTCAACTTTAAAATGAGCGTTGTGAACCTTGAACGAATGTTAAACTATGTCATACACATCAAGTTTTCTTTAAAACATTATGTTTTGTATTTGAAATATTTTAATTTTATTTTCCTACCGAGTCGCATCACATACCAAATCAGCTCTTTCATTTAATTGGGGAAATGTTTAGATTAGAAGATTTGATGATTTATTAGTTTTCAGTGACATTGTAGCTTATGTATACTTTAAAATAAATTAACGACATTTATAAAAAGATAATAATCGTTCTGGGGTAGTTTTAACATCGTTAACCTTAACAATGTTAAAAACTATTTTATCTGCGTAACTTCTAACACATAATTTCATTAATTTTAATTCATACATTGCTTGGTGAATAGTGTTGCGTTACAACGTACTGTTTTGTTCACCAATAATACTTCCAGTCTTATTAGGTGACTAAGCAATTCACCTCGACCAGGCAGCATCACGCTGTAACCAATTATTACACGAGTACCCAATGAGAGTAAATATTTTAATAAAACCTTGGCAACGTGGGCGTAATGTAATTTTACGAGTAGGAAAGAGAAGACCCTAGTGTAATGTTGCGGAAATACGTGCCTTATGACTTGGAACGTTTGGTTTTTAAATGGGAAGACTTTCTTGGAGACATCCTTCTTAGTGAGTTACAAGAAAATGTATAACTTTGTGTGTGAAATTATTTTGATTATCCCTTACTTAAGTTAGTATATGATTTAATTGGATGATTTTAATCACTGCTATATTGCAGAACTAGAGCACCTCAATTTTCTCGCAGGAATTAATCATTTTACGGTATATAAATTACCATATGTTTGTTTTTCGAGCCAATGTTTTCAGTATTAGTTAACGATCTTCACGAGTATCTTATAAAATGAATCTGTCACCAAGCACTTAGCGGTATATCCTGGCAGCCTCACTCGACAGCCAGTTCCAATCCAGGCATAGCGTAGCTCCACCTTCGGCCATATTGTCACTTTAAATCAGTATATCCTTATACGAATACGTACGAGTTTTCGAAGTAAAACTTCTTTACGTACGCTTGACTTGGGGAGTAAGCTGGCGAACGGAAGTTGGCAGTTGTTGATTAACGTAGACATCCATTGTCAACATAACAAAGTTTAAAAAAACTTTTTATGTAGGTATTTCCGGTAAAATTTAAATTTACAATTGTCAAGATTAACATAAAACAAAGCAAAAACAAAGTAATACTGGCCGATAGGTGGAGCTAAACTACAGAAGTTTTACTTCAGACGTGTGGTCTAAAGCACACTCGTTTTTTGTTTCTCTGTACATTACTCTACTTGATATCTAGTGTAAAATATTTGTTTGAAATCCTTAGGAGCATCCTTCTTGTAGGTATTATAAAAAACACGCTAGTGCAGTTTTACATTATTATTATATTATACAATAATAAAATATAAAAATTCTTACATAGTTGCACTGGGCTGTATTTTATTTAAAACTAGTTCCATTTTTGCAGTCACCATTCAACCTCTGCCAACTCAGCACAATCGCATGCAATTTACAATGAAATTGTATTTTTTGGCTTCAATATTTTCTGACTGTTGGCAATATCACTGAACGCGGTGAGATGTTAGCAAAAATCGTACAACTCATAATAATTATGTTTTTGAAAAAGTTTAATCCTTACTTCCTTATCCCTTACTAAATAAAAGTGAAACGTTTAATGTTTGTGTGGCTATTGCGCCAAAACGGCTACACTAATTTTAATCAAAATGATGGTTTTTATCCTAGAACAAGAAGTTGTGGGTAAAACCAAGGGAGTTTTTTACACATGTATAACTGTGGAATGTTATACGTTTATTTTGCTGGAATACTCTCCTGTAAAATTTACTTAAAAGGTCGCCTTCCATTTCACGGTGTCGCTAAGGTAATATGCCGTAACTCACCGTCCACAATTGTGTCTTTCCTCAGAGACTGAAACCCTAATATTTTCCTCGCGTTCTTTTCAAGTTTAATTTGTTCACTTCAACGCTATTAAAACGTTATTAAAATTTATTCTAGTTAAAGTGACACAAACAGAATTAAAAAGGTTTTAACAAAACGGGAAATTTACTCATTACGGGAATAAAAAATTGTCTACGGTGATATTAACGTAATTTTGTGGCGTATTTAAATTACACGACAAATCATTTAATATTTTGCAGATGGAGCTACTTATATCGCAATTTGCCACGCATTGAACGCTGTCAAATCTTCGGAAATTTAAGGGTAGCGTAAATAACGCATGCCCTACTTCCATGCTTCGAATACAAATGATATAAATCCAGCGAATGGGTCTGCTCTGTCACTTACCAACGATAGATATGATATAGCTCATACTTATCACTTGCACATATAAGAAACACGCAAAATAAATAGAAACTCAACAAGCATTAAAAAGAAACGATCGTCAGAGGTACCCGTGTGAGAAATACCAGTTCATTCTTAAATTGAAAACAATCAGGTGATGCAAATCTAGAAAAAAGATGCTGGCAAGGTACTCCACTCTTTGACTGTTGGTTGGCACTATGCATGTATACAAGTAGGTATGTAACAAAACGATTAGTTCGGGATGAAAAAACTGCTGTTCGGAAAAGAAAAGATATAGATACAGAAGTTAATCTTTATTTTAGACATATACATCGTGCACATGAATTATGACCAAGTAGCTTAAAGATTCTATGCAATCACAAAGAAACTTTACATAAAAATATTTTTTATTCTAATCACAAATCCAATTGCCTTGTGCAAGCCAATTTCAAAACGGAATCGATGTATAAATTATGCGACCCAGTTAAACTCATCGAACTGAACAAGAATACGGCGAGGTACGTAGTTATTAGTAGAATAAATTTATGACCATGATAATAATACATATACAGAGATAACAGTAAAATCAATCGGGCGTTGCTCAAAATTTTCAATAACTCTGATATGATTTTTTGTTTTAATTTTGTAGCCTATACGAAAACAAAATTTGGCGGATCACTGCCAAATGAGGCAAGCCTTCCATTGCATTGTTATTGAAAACTATAGATCGCATTGTATTACTGTCGTCGTACCCAATGACCTAACCTCATTAGAAAAAGTTACATATTATTGTGTGGCGTTCGCGATTCCAACATAAAACCACACGCTAACTCTGTCGTGCTAAACTTTGCGCTACCTGTATGATTGCTTTGAAGTTCTATTTTAGAGACCTTTATCGAAGGCCAAGTTTTATCATCAAAAAGAAATTAGCATATTTTATTTTCGTTTTTCAATTTCGCAGTTGAACGACACCCGTAAACAATTTTGCGCGGTTTATTTCCTTGCCAAGGAAGGCACAGCGCCGTAAATTTTGCTCTACTCCCAGATACCAGGCCGCAATAAAATATCAAATTTATTGACAGAACCGCAATAACCACCTTCTAGGCCATCGGTATTTTGCTAAATTGAACAGTGAACACAATCCAGAATACTTATAAACTCTGACTTTTTTAAACATCCTCCAATTAACGCTAACTCCACGTTTTACCGACTCCGTTTCGCTACTTCGTGCGAGGTTCATAAATATTCCAACTGATGTAGGGAGGTTCATGTTCCGCAAGCTTCTCACGGGTTTTGCGAATCCCCCGTGCACGTGTGGTAGCATAAATAAAATATTTAAGAGAGGTTGGTCGCGAGGTGAGACGTGGCTGACTCTCGCCAAAATCGTGCCATATAATGGGATGTTAAGGAATATTGATATGCTATCGGAAGAGGCAGTAAAACCACTTGCCATCTTCGAGCAATATGTTCGTGTGTGACAGAAAATAAATCTTCCGTGAAGAGAGATCCGCGCTCGTAGCTTGTCGGCGTTATTTGACAAACTGCCGTGACCTACCCGGTTATGAGAAACGTAAATTGTTGCGATGAAATGTTTGGCTTTTGCGTCAAGTACTAATAAATAGCCGTATAAGAGGGGACGTCATCTAACATTTATATCACCGTTCTTTCTTCCATAAAATAGTAAATTCTATATATAGCCTAAGCGAAATTACATTCTTTGGATTTACCTAATGCATATTTCAATAAAGCTTACGTTATGTTCATGTGTACGTGCGACACATACAGACTAACCACAGATCGAGAATATTTTCGCTATTGACGTTACGCATATATTACCGGGGAAAGTACCTACCTAATAGCGCGTTTAGTGATACCAATACTAACATGTATTGGAGAGAGTATATGTACACATAGCACAAATTTGCGATTGGTGTAGGCTTAGAGATACTGCTGTTACTTACTTTAAGTACATACTTATACACTAAAACTATTTCTGATTTCATCGTAATATGTTTTTTATTCAGAAATCTACTTGAAAAGGCTAAATGTCTGTTCGAACTCCTTATTCTCAAATGCATATTACAGATATTTTACAAATGTCAAAATAAACAAAAAAAAAATGTCCTTTTAGCACCACCTCCTCCATAAACTACTATGTATGTACGCCATGTAATACTTAGAGTTAAATACATAAACGAAAATCAAGATCACGAAAATAAGATTGAAAAAGGGATTATCGACCAATAATTCAATAGCAAGAGTTCGTAATATAACCATTCAACACCCCTGTCCTATAATAAAGATCACGTCTCCGCCAAGCGTGCGTTAGATTTCTCGTATTTCCGAATTGAGGAACATCACTTACGCCGTGGATCGAAACTTTGTAATCGCGTCGCAGTCAAATGATAGCGCTCTCTCGTATAACTTTTCTGATAGATCTTAAAACACTCACAGCATATCTATAAAAAAAATATTTTTTTTAAATGCAGCCATTGCCATTTGACATTGACATTTCCATTATTCCATAGAACATGCAAATCCGATAAATGTCAGTTAGCGTCTTTACTCATTCGTTTTTCTTATTTCTTCCTTCATTTTCGTGTAGGCGAATGGCTGGGTCTCAAAACCAACCGATGTACCCTCCAAAGCATGGTAGCGCTCAGTTGTTAAATACACATACAGTATACTTAAAAGGTATTCTTACTAGTATACTTACCTTGTAGAGCTTCGATACGACTTAATTAATCGTTGACCATAGCACAAATTGGTGCAGCCTGTGACTTTTAGCCATTCGTAAAAGAATGCCATTTTTAAATAGTGACATTTGTAAAATTAGCCTTTGTGATTATTCTCGTTTATATTTTATCATTGTAAAATTGCATGGTAATTTAAAAAATTGGCAATTTCGTAATCTTCGCCTCTTTTATTGAAATATATTTTGACATTAAAATGTAAAGTAAACTATCATATATCGGCATATCATAAAATAAATTCAATACTTTGAACATCGTCGTCACACGACAGCGTAGCGGTAGTGACACAGCAACTTAGTGAAGCCATATCACATATAAACGGAACACTGCATACCGTTTCACTTGAAATAAACTCGTTGGATTAGCTTAGTGTTAGGTCTATATAGTTTGAGACTGTCAATAACAGCTGCAGTTCAAATAAGGAAATGTACAATATTTGCGATTAAGCGAATAGCAGAGTAGATTAGCAGACTAAAATCAGGAAAACGACAGAATTTAAAATTTTCCTCCGTATTTAATTTGATAGCGTTACAATTCTATTTATACGTGGAAGGCTGACGCAAATGTACGATCAAACACTAGTTTTTTTTATCTAGGTTGTTCCGATAGGAATCAGTAGGCTTTACTTTGACCGCAATTCCACAGCAACCGCATATGCGGTCTCTCGGCTTATCCGCAGTGGACGCAGGTGCGACACAACGCGGACGAACCATTCAATCCCCATAGCAAAAGGTTTCCATACAAATACTCTCTGAAATATATTTTTCCATTGTTTTTCTTATCTGATTTCCCGAATGTCAATTGTTTATTTTTCTAACAAAGCACATGCTTTGTGTACCTGTCACAGTTACAAATGAGAGAGAGATTATTGTTTTCATCGTGAACAAAAACTCCCTTTAAAGCCATCCATCCATTCCATCTCTCCATTACACGACATGCGTACTCGTGCATACTTTGCATACCTACCCTGCGGAGCTTACCTTCTCGAAGTATGCTTCTAAAGTCGCATCAGTTTAATGATATGAGCAGGGTAAGCTCATAAAACAAGATGAACGTTTTATCTAAATGTTTTGAGAAACAAGGGAGCATCGCATCGTCGATATTTTCCTCAAAAGATTTTCCCCGTTTTATGATCTAATTTTCCTGCTCCACATACGACGAGTCAGTTTAACAGCAGGCTGTACATTATTTATTCTGAGTTCATCAAAAGCGAAACAAGTAATTTATGCATATTATACTTAGCGAGGCTCCTTGATAATAACATCTGTATATTATAATGAGTCCTAATGATTCTTAGATAGATAGATAGAAAATTCTTTATCGCACAGACAACAACAATAGAAGGTACATAGGCGAACTTAATGCTACAGAGCATTATCTTCTAGTTAACCCTGGTATATTGTGGAAAGCTTAATTTTTAAGTAGTATTTAATTATTATTAAAACTAATTTAATATTCTTTATTTCGGACTAATTGTTAAACTAAGTCCATACTTTTCTATGTACACGGCTTAATATAAATCTGCGGGGCTCGCGTCACTTATTGCTTTTCATAGTATTAGAATTGTGGATATCGACAAAACGCTTTACCCTAACAGAATACACAGACCCTAAAGAGATTAATGGTCCACGAGTTTTACAGCTGTAGCTTCTACCACGGTGTATAAACGTGATGCTTCAACACTAAAACTAAAGTCTGATTTTGCAAAATAGCGGTATTTTGCTAAATCAGACTTTAGTTTCAATATTTTCAATAATTACTTATATACAGTGTATAACCTAGTTGAATATTTCTGCTGTAAACTATTACAAGCTTTTATTCGGAAACTAGCAATTAGACATTATTATGTTCTATTCTATTCAAAAAAATATAAATCTCAATTGAATTTCTCAAAAACTATAATTAAGTTAATGAACCAACCACGCAATCATTCTAAATAAACGGCTTAAAGTAAATCGAATAGAAGAGACTTTTTCGGCTATAATGCAAGAATTACGAAAGATTTTTATATACATAAGTGTTTTTTTCAGCACAAAAATAATAAGTCGTAATTGAATATTCTCTTTGAATTTTCTTCTTTCTCAAACTATGAGTGGATGACTGGTAGAAAATGCTTTAGCATTAAGTCCTCCGTTTGTGCTGATTTTAGTACAATACAAAATTAGACATAACTATAGTATCTGCATCAAAAACCTTTGTTGTGAGAATTCCAAAGTTTTGTTATTTTTTTTTTTTCACAATAGAGATGGAGATCCCAGCCGCACTATTGTACAGATTTACCTAACTACTAAAATATTTGGTAACAAAATTTAGTCAAACTAAATCACTGAACCAAAACCAAAAAATCACAATTCACGTAAAAAAAAATGGTGATCCAAAAACCACGGTTTTAACACCCTAAAACTCAACAAAATGTATGCAATCGTAAATCAGGCCGGCAAAATATTTTAGTAGCTGCTCTGAATTGTAAACACGAAATGAAAAGCATTGTGACTGAGCACTAGAGGCATATCTAAATCATAGGTTTATAGGTGTGCAAATCCCATTTCGCCGGTTAAGAGCCGTTTATTAATCTTGTTTAAGCATGATTGCGGCTCCAATCGACCGTGAGCGATTTCAGCGGATTCACAAAATTCAAATGGGGTTTTGGATTCATTTACCATTTTTTTTGTACCATGTAACAAATGTTAAAGCGAATATTTAACCTAATTCATATTTCTATTATGTGTTTTTACAACTAATGTGTAGAGATAAAGATAAGTGGCTTTTTTATGTTTTTTGAAATATATGATAATGCTATCTACATCAGTAAACAGGACCAGACAGAACATTATATCACGACATGATACTCATATAGGTAACCCATCCAATCTTATGTTTTGTATGATGCGTACACTATATGGTATACGAATAGGCTATTTGACTGTTATATTTTTATTGCATAAATAAATAATATACCTTTTTAAAAATAGACTATCGTGAAACAAAAATTAAATATCTGAAAAAATTACAAAGTTACAGGCATTTTAAAATACAGGAATAGAAGACAGCTGAAACACGCAGTGACGTCAGTTACCAGTCCTTATTATCATTACTAAGCTGTGGTACCTTTATGGTACAATTTCTTTGGCATGTGACGTCACTAGCTTCATAAAACTTCATAGTAGCTATGAGTAAGCTTCACACGATCTCTGTTTTGCGATGCCCACTCCAGAAACTTTAAAGGCGTACACTCTGTGATTTTTCACACTAATTTTTAAGCTACTTTATAAAAATAATATTTATTTGTCCATTTTTAATAATAGTCAAAAAGCCTATATTATAGTCCTTTATTCTTCTTTCTAAAACTACAAAATAACTACCTACTGCAAAAAAAATGGGCTATATATGAATTGATTAGATATATCATCAAATATTAGACGTGGTGAGTAAGTGAGTACTTCCCTATGTACAATATGACGTAACGTACCACGACGTAGTGACGTGACGTAGCGTACGTTAAAGCAGATCACGTAAACTTAATTTAGCAATCTCATCTTTTACCTTAATCTCTTTAAGCCTTTGACTGTTACTGAATTGATTTGAAAAACTTAACCTTTCAACTAGATTGAACAATCTTGAAAAGATTTAGGTTATTATTTTGCATTTTGTTAGCATGTTTTTATGAATAAAAATGTTAAGTAAAACAATAAAATTATGTTTGCTTGTCGTAAAATGTAATTTCGATTTCTAATTGACTTCTAAAACAAATAACTATTGATGGTTATCGTGTGTAAGTAAAAAAAAATAGTTTAACTTTAGATTTAATTTAGTTTGTCGTTTATTGTTATACCTAATTTAACAAAAACAAAATACATACAGACGAACATAGTACCTCCTCCTTTTTGAAAGTCGGGTAAAAATGCGTAGACTGCAATAAAACTTTATGTACCCTGCATGGCCTGAAAATTTATTTCATTTTAAAGAAATATTATTTCTTTGCCTTATAGACTTTTTATTCTATTGCTCCATTGCATTGCTCCATGCATTGCTGCATGGATTGCTGATGGTGCTGGGGATTAAAAATCATAAAGTAGGTATTAGCACCATAATAAAAGGCGAAGAAATATTATTTCTTTGCCTTTTATTATGGTGCTGTAAATGAGGACTCATAACTAATAATGTATTTGTAAATACCTACTTTATGATTTTTAATCCCCACTAGCTATAAGTACTAGAGAGAAACCAATGGTATCTGATAAACAAATAATAAGGCATACGTAATTCGAAATTTTATTTGGTCGTTACGCAATGCAGCCTGCATTTTTCTTGAAAAGCATCGGATACTTTTGTTAAACCAACTTGTATGGAGACTTGGATTTTAATAACCGATGCGACTTTGTTTTAATTTGTTAGCATACACAAATTGGATACACAAATTAGGTTCATTTGCATTCGGGAGCGTAAATTAAACTCAATTAAAATATATTGTGGACGTAACTACCCACCAGTTAGGTATAGTCTAGAATTCTTGGAAAATGTAGTACGCACTTACGTTACATGAATGAGCTTTTGCAGTAGGGTGTGGTGAAAAGTGGTTCGATATTAAACGCGAAACTACAGACAGTCGCCAGACTGCATTGATAAACTGCCCATCCTCTTGCTGGCTTGCTTTCACTCGATCTTTTGTAGTTTTATTTTAAACGAGCTTCTGCCCGCAGCTTCGCCCGCGGCGTGGCCTATGGGAAAATAATTCAACCACCCATTTCACCATTTTAAGGGTGGAATTTCGAAAAATCTTAACGGATGCCTACGTCATAACATCTACCTGCATGCAAAATTTCAGCCCGATCCGTCCAGTAGTTTGGACTGTGCGTTGATAGATCACTATGTCAGTCAGTTTCGAGTTATATATATTCAGACTTTTAGTTGATTTCTATCAGCTCTTCTGACAAAGAAGGAGTGAATGCCATAACCCAATACACTGGCCAAGGGAAAGATGTCACATGTCTTCGATTTTTGTGGTTCTAGTAAATTATTTTCCTTCACCGTTGTAAAAGCGAGTGAAAACTCTGCACATTGCATTACTCGAAAACCCATTCGTCCGGTTGATAAATATAAAGTTGGCATTTATTAACCTAAACTATAATATTAATGCAATCTCACAATCATCAGAGTTCTTTGAAAATACCGTAAAAAGCTCATGGCATACACATAACAGCTCCATGCTCCAAATCTCAGCTTTTGATTAGACCGCTAGAAGTACATATTTATTAGACCTTATTTAGATCACAGAAATCTTAGGCACTTCTTTGTCTGATGTAGCTTTTCTACCATTAGAAAATCATATAAGAATAGTTATAGATGCAGCATACAAATCACAGTAGCAATTTGCTCCAGCTTCTTTCATGTGAGACTTCACAGCGGAATGAAACTCCTTTTAGAACAGTGAAACAATGCGTAATTACTGAATACAAAGCCGTTTCTACATTTGTGTCATCTTGGTTGTTTAAGTTTAGGGTTCCATAGCTGTTTTAGAAAAACGGAACTCTTATAGTATAATAACGTTGTCCACTGTTTTCTGTCACTATTTTTTTTTTGTAGTATCGGCTGGTTTGATTGATTTGAAATACACATAAAAACTAGGGCCTCATCAGTTCTATCATAACCTCTCATAAATTCTTCTTAATGTATAGTAACGTCACCTTTTATGACTTTTACTCAGTGTTACTATTATAACCTAGATGTCGTTTTCAATAAATTGATACGAACTCGAGAGCCCTACTCTATTATTAGCTACAGGTAGGAAATTAATATCTTCGATGCCATCGGGATCAGTCTTTATATAAGTATGACTAAAATATTGGTCATACTATTCAAAATTGCCAAGGTTGTATGATAAATACGCGGCGTTTCTTTACCTTTCCTTATACTTATGTGATACATTTTCCTCTGACTTTTTAAAATTACGTTTTTCATGATAGAAAATAAAAAGTCTTTTAAACCAATCGAATATCGTCCATGATAGTAGCGATGAAAGTTCACCTGACATCTTATCTTCGATTTAATCTTTATCACCAAACAAACCTTAAGAAGAGAGTATGCACTACCTCTTCGCCATAAAAATGCGCCAAAAATTTTTACCCCTAAAATTTTATTCAAAACCTAATGCTTAATCTAAATTCTAAATTTGAAATGTTTGTCCACCAGGCCGAGCCATCGAGCGCGTTTGCACAGGCACGGATGGCGCAGGCATGGTGTCGGCGGCGCGCGCTCTCCTTGCAGCCGTCACGCGGGTGCTGTTGCTGGCAGACATGGTTGTCGTCAGGCAGCTGCTGCTCGCCAAAGACAAGGTATGAACACTATTTATACACAATCTATGAAAGTTGCTAATTACCGTGATGTTCTTGTAGGTACCATGGCAACAAGGAATCAGAACAACCTTAACATAAACTAAATTATGATTATATACGTTAACTCTAGTTTCCTTTCTATGAATAAATGTAAGGAAGTTAGCAAGGGTATTATGCCTATTGTGTATTCCACGCATTGTTCGCCAAGTTGCACCAATTTTGGCGCGTATCGTACCAGTAGAAGTTCTGTAGCTTTCAAGGAAACTTGAACGGCTAACTTTGTCTTCTGCCAGTGGCAACATAGTTGTGAATGCGTTTTACTTGGTAATGGATCTCGCAGGTGGCGCGCTCACTAGACCGGCTGGAGTCCGTGTCAAACTTCGCAGAGTTCGTGCGAGCGTTCACTGAATTTGGAGGAGGGATGGTGGAGCTAGCGAGGCTGACCGCAGAACGCCGCGCCGATCTCCGGGACGAGCGGCGTAGGGCTCAGGTGGCTGCCGCCAGAAATGTTCTTGAACGATCGACCCTTATGCTTCTCACATCCTCAAAGGTACATATTCCATTTGGGTATTTTGTGCGAAACGTCAGCTTTATTCACGTTAGAGAACGACTCGTTAGTACTACAATCTTTAAAGAGCAAGACAACAATGAAGTATACAATGGTGTTTGTTCTATTTAACACTGAAACTAGGTTAGCCAAAAGTTTTAATACTTAGGTACCTTTACATGTGTAAACCAAACGTTAAATGCCTCAAGTATTGTTGGCCATTCAGATATCATATTTTATGTTAATGTAACGACGCGACTGTTTGATTTACTGTCATAAAATTCGAATTGTGAACATTTGATTATTTGATCGATATTTCAATTTATAAACGAAACTATTTTGATATCTATAAAAAAAGAAACAAACGTTTTCTTTTCGTAAGGCGCACTTGTCGAGAGCGAGACGTGAAGATTGGGATTTTGGTGTAAAAAGGAAAATTGCAAATTATAGCCATAAATTTTCAATCACAATGACCGGCGGCAGGTTCTTGTTCTCGTAAATTACGCACTTTTGTTGCTGCCGTGCCTCTATCAATTATGTAGGTTACATGGAGCCAATTCGGGAACACAATACGCTGCTTGTGACACCACAGTTTATGAACGACACGGGCTCGTTTAACTTTACGGGAGCTTCAAATTCAGTACAACTTTGGTTTCAATAATCGAATATTGTTTGCTTGCGGGGAGCGAACTAATAAATTAGACCGGCAACTTGTTTGCACATATTTGACATGTTAAAATCGTAAAAATAACAAACAAGAGCACACAAACAGTAAGTATTTACCTACGCTACGCGTTGTTGACTAAAAACGAGTTAGATACTCGTTTTGTATTCTGTAAAAGGTTGTTCACGGCGGAAAAAATCAAAATGTACTATTTAAAAAGGACAATATTTCTCTTATACCCACAACAGGCAGTACAAATTCTCAAATATAAAACTTAACCATAAGCTGACGTAATGGCACTTTTACGGCAACTTCAGTAGGATTTAAGAAATAAAACCATTAGAGTGCTCGCGCGCCCGCGGCCTGTGGCGTAAACTTTGCGAGGCCCATTTTATACTAGTTGCGGTGCGAAGATCTCGCCGCGCTTGCCAAAGTGAGCAAAAACTCACACCGTAATCTAGTTAATGGCCTCATTCATTGTGCTATATACGGCGAGGTTGCAGTTTGTGTACTAACGGTTACTCGCATGTATAATTGGAGTTAAATGTATCTATTATTAGCTTTATTGCTATGACATATATGCCGCGAGAACTTTTGTGTGAAATAAAGCGAAGGGCATTAGAATCGTGAAGCGAGCATATCTCAAAAGTCCCAAACTGTAGCACGTGAACAATTGACTTCCCGGCGCCTCCGACGCCTGCAATTTTTCAGCGCTTCCCGGGCAAGCGTACCGCGACCAATTCTTTCCGTTCTTTCGCATGAGGCATGACATATTTTACAAAACTTTATTTTGTACATTCGTTTCGTGTCATGCTAAAATAAAGTGCGAAACATTTACTTTTAAGGTACAAGGCGTGGATAATAGGTACCTCAGTAAATCGAGATTCTTGGCCATTAAAATCATAGTAGTAGATGGAAGTTCATCAAAATACGTAAGTAAAACTCCTTCCGAAAGCGAACCCATTACTTTGCTGTCTTCTACTTCACCAACCTTTTGTAAGTACCTATTTGAAATGGAAGACAGAAAAAACGAGTGAATTCCCTTCCGGAAGGATCTTACGTATTTAAATGAACTTTCCAAAAATATCAAAGTTCAACCATTTGGAGCACATATTCAATGTTACGAACTTTGTTTAAATTTTGTTTAATATTCTACGATTACCTATAAGAACTAAAGTCGATATCCGAAATATCAAATTCGAAGAAATATTCCCGTGGGTGCCCATGAGCCACGGGAAGGCTACGGGAATATCCAGGGAATGGGCAGCAGCATTCTCCTCGGTCTGCATTATAATCTACTGCGATCACCAAGACAGCGGCCAACCGTGCTGATTATGGCAACCCTTTCCGTCCTCCCCCACTAATGGGAAATGGGAGGCCAATATTCGGCAGTAGACGTCTTCCAGTTGATGAAGTTATAATGGCATGAGATTCATTGATGTTCATAAAGCAATACCAAAAACTTTTACAAATTCAATAACAATTTAGCAGACAGCATTCCAAATAAAAATAGGTTTTAAATATCTACGGCATAAAAATAGCATATTTTTTTATTGTTTTAAGTCGTGGCTATACTGAGCCTAAAAAATCTATAATTTTTTTGTAATGATTTTCAAAAATCCATTTCCAAGTCCGTTTGAAACACTTATTTTAAGAATGATTTTAAAACTGCTCATAAAGTATCTACTCCTATGGCATCGGCTGTCACATATAATTGTATCACTTCTACAGGCTCTCTCGCATTTCATTAGACCCAGAACCCATTCAACACATAGTAGATCGATGATGATAACATCATTACATGCCTACAATTATTTATCAGACATGCATGAGACACCCGGGCAGTGCGTCAGCGCGCGAGAACCGCGACACGGTGTTCTGTCAGATGCGGCGCGCCATGGACCTCATCCACTATGTAGTGAGGGACGGGCTGCCGGGCCACGAGGAGCATGGACATGAGGTTTGATATCTAACACTTTTTATATGTCTTGTCACTTTTTATTGTTTTGTGTACACATATTACGCAGCCGGTAGCTATGTCCTATTTTAAACGGATAAATCTCTACCTTCTTTGACTATATGGAAGTTTAAAAAAAAAATTGTTTGCCTACCCTTATTGACCGAGCATCATGTTCTTTACTGAACGAACTCCAATGAAACAGTTACCTACTTATAGCTAATTAAAATAAAATATGATACTTATATTTTCAAAAATGGCTAAGATTTGTTTTACTTATCGGTAAGGCGTAGTTTTTACGAAACATTTATTATGTGTATATATTTTAAAATAGTAAAAAATAATTAATATACTAAAATAATTAATTCATAATCCTTAAAAATTACGAAATTATATAATTGAATCTCCGCGGCGTGTTCATGGCGTAAGATTCCACAGTAAAGAGCTATGTAGAATATATTACGTACGTACGTGACGTGATCCATACGATATGATAAAACATTTCTGGCAACGGAGATGGAGCATCTACTTATCCTATCTAGAGGAGAGACATGGGAGAGTAAAAAAGATAGGAGAAAAAGATGAATGGATGGAATGAAAGGATGAGAGGGAGTTGCATTATATCTGTATGCATAGACAAATCCAAGTACACAGATATTGATACTTTAACATTTTCAAAAATCTTTGTACAAAAGAGTTAATAAGAGTTTGAAGTAGTGCCACTGTCGTCTATTAAACTCGGGTGAAGTGCTCTCAAAGAACGCTGGCAGTGCTTTAAATTGGTGCAAAATGCCAATTAATCCCAAATATTTCTTCTTAAAGATTAAAAATTCCGTTAGCTTTTATGTATACATATAGGCTCTGAGTTAATTAAAAGGCAGAGACATCATAATCATACGACGTTTTTAATAAGATACATGAAATGTTTGTTGTAGTAATAAAAACGCACGCGTTGAACTCTTTTGTATGGAAATATCATTTGTCAAAAGGCATATGAAGATGATGTTTCCGATTATAATTCCAGGATTCATTGTTGGCTTGCAATTTATAAAATATTAATACTAACCGCGTTGTGTTTTATTTTGTATATTTTCATGCTCATAGAGGGGCAAAAGATGATAACTTTCGCGGAAGCGTAATAATGAACCTACTGTTTTAAGAACAATATAGACACAGCACACTCAATGCCACTTATAGCCGCATATTCGCAAAATCCACACAATTATTATCATAAGTACGCGTAATTTAGGTTATGACATATAATTATAATGCTATTATGTTGAGTACAAATGCAAATGGAACATATTTACCTGAGCACTAACAATGTCGGTAGTGCAACACAACGAATAATAAAACTTTGAACACCTAAATTAATAATAACAATAATAACAACGCGCAACGATCACATACATAGATCCTGGACCCTATGATTCCCTGTGTCTAGGGATACAGGAACTACAAGAACCATGGTTCCACAACACCTAGATTCAACATAAGTACTCGCGCTTTTTTTTTCTGTGCACAATTACTTGTCCTTCCGCGGGAATCCAACTCGCTGATATATAGGTACACAATGATCTAACGCCGATCGCAGTCGAAACACCAATATAAATCCATAACTAGCTTGGTCACTCAGAAAACTTTATTTCCCGAAGTTGCAGAAACTAACTTTAAGCAGGTTGAGAGCAACATTTACCTACCTTGGGATAAGTGGCTTCAACTACGTGACTACTAAATGAGTAGAGGCGACCTCTATCTCGAAGCAAAGGGGATTAAACTTCGACATATAAGATAAGTTTAGTTTCAGGGTTGGCACTATGCCATGTTAGATCGCAGCCAGGTTGGCGCCCTTTCGCCCTTGACTCTGATATCTTAAATCAGCATCAAAAGGTTAGGGTAACTTCACGGTAGATATATTTTTGTATATTTGGGCGATTCTTAATGAGGCGGTCGACAGGCTAACCTTTTTGTGCTATTCTGGAATCTTTGTTTCACTTCGCTGAGAGCGTATAGCCTCGAATAATAATTTATTAGGTTTAAAATGGGCGTAACGTATTTTAGTCATTAACCTGCTTCACAGAGAGGTTATTATACGTTATTAGAAAACGCGTTTGAATTTGGTAATATATTCTGTTACAATATTTTTTAAAATTCCACCTACGCATGGATATATTAATATGATGTATTTACTTAATTATTTTTTTTGCTTTTTTTTTCATAAACATCCTTTATTATAATAGGTAAATAAAACAGAAATAGTTATAAATAATTATAAATAGTTTTTCATAGATTTCCTTTGTAGGTATCATTTACATTAAAAAATTAGGCATATTTACGAGATTTTCATATATAAGCACCTGTGTACACCAACAAAAAGTTCTTAAACAATTTTTTATACCTGTCCCAGTGGATAATTACACAGAATGAACCAAAAGCGGTATTTTTATTATTTATCGTATTTAGGTTTTCCATTCATGATTCGGCGACTAGAAAATAGGACATTCAGAAAAATAATGGAAAATACGTAGGTACTTGGATGTTATAAGCTCGCGTCTGCTGCAGGCAAGATACAGATCATCTCATGTCGTTATCTCGATGGGCAACCTTCTCTGGAGATCGGGTCACGAAGTACCTACTTTATTGTTGAATCCTACTAATATTATAAATGCGAAAGTTTGTGAGTATGGATGTATGGATGAATGTTTGTTACTCTTTCACGCAAAAACTACTGAACGGATTTGATTGAAATTTGGAACTTAAATAGTTAATAACCTGGATTAACATATAGGATACTTTTTATTTCAATAGTATGTTCTCATGGGTCAATTATACCACACCACAAGGGCGACGTCGCGGGCTTTTTACGCAAAAACTACTGAACGGATTTGAATTAAATTGGGAACAAAGATAGTTTATATTAACATCTAAATTAAAAAAGATTTTTAGACATTTTTAGCGTTTCTTACCAAAATGGTAATAAGGAATCTTTGTAATATAGATAAGTTTGACACAGGCTTCTCTTTATCCGCGGGTGAAACTGCGGGGCGCAGCTAGTAGGTAATAATTATATACCGTTCAAAGTGCTCTCCTATACGCAATAATGATATGAAATATTTTAGTGTTATAAGATGGGAATGATGGTTCTTTAAGTACCTAACTATATGCTTTAAGCATAATTCATGAATTTAAGAGGTGTCTTGTATTCATGGTTTAAGAATATTATAATCACAAGTGTACAATATCTCTGCTAAAAACCGCTCCGCTGTTTTATTTACACTAGATATTCTTATATAACTAGTTCTTATATAATTTTCGGTTGAGGTTCAGTCAATTGAGTCTGAATTTTTTTTTAAGTACCTAATAAGTTTCGTACGAAAATACCTACTTTAAATAATTCGGTTACAAAATATGTCTCCCTTTTTTTCTGTTTTTTTGAGGGGGGATATGCCCTCGCACTTCCCTGCCACCACCCCCGTGGGGCATTTTCCTTATCATTTCCCCCTCAAAAAAAAAAGAAAAAAGGGAGACATATTTTGTAACCGAATTATTTAAAGTAGGTATTTTACTACGAAACTTGTTACTTAAAAAAAATTCACCACTCCTGGTGACAGGGGGTATGTGGGACTCAAACCCACTAAAACCCCCCCGTGAGCCCTCGTTCGCCGTACCGGGGGCGAGAAGGGGTCGCGACTGCAGTCCAGCCAACTCGCCGCCCACAAAAAAAAAGTCTCCCTACCCTAACCTATGCGAGTAGATAATGAGACCCAATTTAATAAATTATAATTACTTAAGCTCATAAAGGAATTCCATAGGTAAGTAGTATTGATAAAATAGATTTTAGATGCTTGTTGAATATTCAGTCTTCCCCTTCAGACTTTACCTTTACCTTTTCAAGTCACCGTTTTTCTATTAAATTCACTGCATTATTCTAATTGAAATTCCGTGCATAAACAGAGTTTTTCTTTTCTTGTAGTTGAAACCGTTTTCGGATAGTCATGAACAGGTATAAATGGCAGGTAGAACAGCGCCTTCATTTTATCTACAAAATGTATTTTATACATGCACTAGAATACAGTAAGCTTTATAATCAGAGTACTTACATATTTTTATAATTCCGCCTTTTGTAGTATACCACTATATACGCTGCTTCCTCATGAATTATAAAATCCAAACTTTGAATTTTCTATTTTAATATGAGAGATTCCAGTACAAGTAGAGATAAGTAAGATAAGATAATAAGAGTTGAGCGGCGTCACAATATGCTGGAAACTCTTTACCTACTTGAAATAAGTCATGTTAAGTTTTTGAACACAGTAAAAGTTAAGTTTTATGACTACACTTTTGATGAGTAAACTTTGAGGAAGCATTTGTAAACTAATCGAAACTTTTAGGTACCTAGCTTAATTTAGTGCGTAGGTAAATGAGATACTATTTTTGATAACACTATAACACTAATCATGCTAACAACACGCATCTAAATGCTAAAAAATAGTTTGCAAAGCTTAATGCAACGCTTACAGACATCGATAAAGTTATAATTCACGTACAAAGATATCTAACACTTAAAGCACTAGAAAACCTAAAAAACTTCAAGGCGCAGTTATGTTAGATTTCACGGCTTGCTGTATAATAATAGTAATTAGCTTACTTAATAGGTAAGTATAAGTAACATATTATAATTTCATTATCTCAGTAATGGCTAAGTACGCTACGTAGATTGTAGGTAATTGTAAATGTCCTATTTATACCTCTCTATATTTTTTCTCTTTTCTTAATGTCGTGTATATATAGAAGTACCTACCTATCTATCTTTCTGTGTCTACCTATAAGTACCTGCTTTATAAATGAAGAATCTCTTATAGGATTGAATGCAACGGTCCAATATTTGACTAAACGTACCCCAAAGTAAAAAAAGTAAACGTCCGCATGTACTTATATTTCAATAACGTGTTCGAAACAGGCAGCGCAATGGGAAGCTGGGACGGCGTTAGGCGCGCTCCGTGGTCTGACGTCACAGGTGCGGACGGCGAGGGCGAGGGGCGGTGCGGACGCAACCAGGAGACGAGCACTGGCATCAACGCTGCGAGCCTTGGTAGAGAGGACGCATGACTTCACAGACTCGGCATACACTTCGCACGAGCACCGGCAGCGGATACTGGCGCTGGCCGAGCGGATAGCGTATGAGTTGGAGAGGCTAGTCGCTGTAGCTGTGTCCCTGGTAAGTCGCGTGATGTATCACGTCAACGTCAAAAGAAAAACAACGTTGCAGCAAGCTGCAATCTGGGCTGGTCACTTTTGCGCTGCCTGCATTGTGGCTTTTCAGAATCGCTACTGAAGGATAGACTTGCTGTGAATCCATTCTTTTCCAAATGAATCGTTCATTGAACATCAATCAGGTGTACGTACAATGTACAATACTCAAAACATGTCCCTAATCATAAATCGATAATAAAAACGGTGTAGTTGAAAATGCCGGGATGCATGCCATCCCATTTACTACCTATAATGACAAGCGTTTTCCTTCGCTCGTTTCAACCTCTCTCCTTTGAAGAAAATACAGTTTCCGCAGGTAGCCCTTTACTTTTCTTATCGTCCTTACCTATTCTTTGTTGATCCCAAAACGGTTGATGGCTGAGACTTCAATGTTCGACTATATGTATAGAAAACTTAATTCAGAAGTTCTGCCATAATTTTACTTATATGTGCTTGTAAAGACTTAGTTTGTGGTGTGGTGTGGGAATACTAATATTAGCTGCAGGCAGCAGCCATAGTGTTCTAAAAAGAAATTTGGCAGCTACCTATAAACTACCTACAAACTATAAACCTATAATTAAATATAAAAAAACCTTTTAAAATCCAACCTTTTACTAAGGTACTAGTGTACCATAGTGATCCATACGAGCAGTTGAGTTAAAAGTGTGGTGTCAGGAGGAGCAAGCAGGGACAAACGGCGGCGCCGCTCTTGAGAGTGCTTGCACGGGCGCTACCACCGCGGCTGGCGACCTCGAGCGAGCGCTGGTCGCAGCGGCGCGCGACCAGGCGCGGGACCTCGCGCCGCTCGCTGACGAGGCCAAGCGGCTCGCCGCCGACCTCGCGCACATAGGTAACCCCCCGCCATCGCGGACCGTAGGTACACACCACCGACGCCGGGAGCGCGCCCTCTGTGCGCTGTTGTCTGCTGTACAGCAACGCACAGCGCTGCGGCTCCATCTAACGCCTGGATTATACACATCCTTATCCCGTGTAACATGTATGACCATAACAAAAGCACCTGCGGCAGAGCCAAAACTGTTCCGAAGAAATCTGCTCAGCACATTTTCGTTGTTATACAAAGATTTTTGGAAAGGATTCGTATAATTCAGGCGTTACCAAATGTCCTCTGTTAGTTTTTAAGCGATAGCATTGATTTCGTGTTGACTGATCTACAGCTAGTTCCTGTGGTGAGAGAGAATCAGAGAGACTGCATCAAATAGCTAGCCGGCTTCACGAACAGTTAGACCATATAATAGAGGTACGTAATCAGTTTCACGGTGTAATCGATTTGAATCGTCTCGTTTTCGTTTTGGTTGGGGTTACACTGTATAAGTATACGTTAACAACTTCATAAGCAGTTTGATTTGACAAATTATTGTCATCGTTCCGCTCTGTTCGTTTTGTCATGTCATCATGATGGCAAACACTAAATAATTTCTTAAAGCTTTAAATCATGGTAATTCGATCCATTCATTTCGTAAATTTAAACAAAACACTGGCGCTGTCCACGCTTTCAGGTATGCAAATTACTCAGGCACATAGCGATGTCGGAGACGTTGCAAGTGAGCGCCAAGTTTGCGGAGATCAACCTGCGGATATACGGTCCGCAAGTGGTGACGGCGGCGCGCACGCTAGCGGCGCACGCGGGCAGCGCGGCCGCGCGCGAGAACCTCGACGTGTTTGTGGACATGTGGGCGTGGCTGCTCGCGGATGCGGCGCGGCTGGCGCGGGACTTGCTCGACCTCACCGACGACAGGCCCGACAAGCAGCAATACAGCAGTTTGCCGCGCCCGGGAGTAAGTTCTACAATACTTCATCCATATAGTTAATTATCTCATTAGTATGCTGTAGTTATTAAGTGCACCCCGTCCGTACGACTTTTTATAAATCCTCTAATCCCATGGGACTTGAACCTGCAACATACAGCTCAAAAGGCAGGATTACTACCAACTGAGCTATCGGACCAGTCTTGGTTTATAACTATGGATGTAGGTATCTTCCATTTGTCTCCATTCATTTCGATGTTGAGCCTGGTGTATCGTCATTGCCTCCTTTTCACCCAATATCACGCACTTTTGCACCAACTTAGTTCTCTTGTCTCCAAATAAGTACTTACATTTTTAATACACATCAAATTGAATTGTTGTCTATACTGACAATTTTTCAGTCGTTTTGAGTAGTTCCAAAATCTGCATTATTATCTTACAGAAACATGGTACAACAAGTAAACCGCTGAAAGCGGTGCGACTGGATTCCGACGAGCAAGCTAAGATTGCCAAATCGGGTCTGGAGATGAAGATGATGTCCTCTGAGATGGACGCCGAGACTGACAAGTGGCAAGGTGCGGCCGCTGACGAAAACAACGATATTGTGAAGAGGTATAATAGCAACTTAAGTCCTATACCTATTTATAATCATTGCCAAGAAATCTGCCAACAATTTCTCGGGAATCATTTTAATATCTACTTGTATTGGTACCTTTACGGGACAACTAACACCATACTTGTAATATCAATATTTCTTTAATCATATTTTTAATGGATTTTTTTTATTGCAGGGCAAAAAATATGTCTTCCATGGCCTTCGCTATGTATCAGTTTACAAAAGGTGAAGGCCGATTAAACACTACGCAAGACCTCTTCACGCAAGCGGAATATTTCGCGGAAGAAGCGAATAGACTTTATAAAATCGTAAGACAGTTTTCATATCAGGTAAGAGACGTACATACCTTAAAAGTCGAGGCGCATACGAATGATATGTAAATTTACCAGAAACTTGTATAATATTTCAGGTTCCCGCGGGGACGACGAAAAAAGAGCTGTTAGAGCATTTAGATAAGGTTCCAACTTACGTTCAGCAATTACAGTTCACTGTAAAAGAGCCGACAGTGGGGCGGGCGGCCACCTTCAGCAAAGTAGATAACGTTATTCAAGAAACGAAGCACCTCATGAACGTCATAAGCAAAGTCGTTACTACGTGCTTCGACTGCGCAAACAAGGTGACCATTCCATTTCTACTAACTTTTCTTGTTCAATATATTTACAAAACTTTTCGAACAACACATCGCACATTTTCGATAGTAAATTTTGTAGGTAATATAAAGATTTTAGTGCATTGGAACGTAATGTTCCTTAGGTACCTTTGCCGTGGGAGGCGAGTGTGGGAGTGGTTAAAAGGCACCAGAGTGTTGCACCTGTTAAGTACTTTACAGATTATATTTCGTTCGTGATTGTTAGACTTTCGGGAAAGGGTGAACCGTGTGATCACAGTTACAAGACTTATTCTTGGTTCGGGTATTTCCAAATTTTATTCATTAAAAGCGTCGGACCGATACAATTTAACAATGGCCGAAAAAACCAAGCAAGGATAAGTCTTCTTAGTTGATTAGAACTAGTTTGAAAATAGCGATAGAAGAATTTTGAATTGTATCTAACTCCCGTTTTGGTTTTCAGTACATATACCAGTATTTTATTTGTTTATTTCTGTTTTTCCTTCCGCATCACGCCGGGTCCCCATCTCCAGGGTCTTATACCGTTGGAGAAAGCGATAAACAAATCATCAGTGAATACAAGGGACGACTCGGTCTGTCTCTATGCACTACCATACGATACTTCCTGATATCCATGTATTTATGTGTGTACCTGTGTAGTTGACCTCAGCATGTACCGTATCGTATACCATACCGAGTATATATTTATGTACCTATGTAATTTTCATTACATCAATGTATGTATTTGCTAAATGCGATTTTATACAACTTTAAGAGCTAATCGCTACTTTATATGCGTCGTCACAGGCTAAATCATATTTATATGTGTACTGGTAGACGTCTACGCCAATATGACATGAGCATTTCCTCGTCGTCCCCTTTTAATCTTTTTTTCTCTTCTTTTTTATTTCACTGCATAGTTTTATATGTGCTTTATGTTATGGTCCCTTTTATGTTTACTTATTTGGTATTTTCAGTATTCCCTGTGTATGCCTGAGAGAGTCCCTATGCATTGGAAGCCTAATTTACAGAAAGCATCCACATATAAAAGTGAAAATAGTGTATTGAATGGTTGAAGTAGGTATTATTATGTGGATTCAAAATTGTGATTGATCTCTTCCAATCAGTTTGTACTGTATCCTACATAACTTCAAACTGACAAGTCACTACAGTGTTTATTGGTTTAGTGTAGTATTGTTTGATGGTGTAACATAATAGCTAATATTTGAATGTTGTTGATGTGTTGTTGCAATGATAATATGTTATCTAGATTAGTATTTATGTGTGGTTTTTCTATCATTCATCTTAAAGTTTATAAATTGTATTATTATAAGCTTTAAGTGTTGCGGCCCTTCATTTCTGAGAGTATAATCTTCCGTAACAATATCTAACCAAACGTAACTCTTAATCCATATCCGCATCATGCTTTCCACGAACAAAAAATGCATGGTGTTTCGCCTTTGACTGAAAACAAATATTATTAAAGCCGCATCGACAAGCAATCCAATAGTAAAAGACCTAATTGTGTTAGCGCGCATCCGAACGGGTTTCACTAAGAATCTGATAACTGTAAAATGGAATCCATTCGGATCACAGCTTCAGACAATTAGGAAACTAGCAGCCAGTAGCGATTTTGTGTTCGATTGCTGGTGGAGTCGGGTCTGACTAGTTATTCTATGGTGCAGTACAAATTGGACTTCACGGGTCTGTCGGCGGGGATCGGCGGCGCGGGCGGGGGCCGCGCGGGGGCCCGGGACGAAGACGCGGGCGGAGGCGGCGGCGGGGACGCCAAGCCGGGCGGCTCCAGCGGCGACACGGCCATGTGACAGTACGGCATGGGCCGGCGCGGCAAGGGCGACGCGCGCCGGACCAGGGTCAGCTTCCTCTTGTTTTAAAGACTCAAACGTCTTTGAACACACGTCGCCTGGCATCGGTGGTCGAGAACCGCTCTCTCGTTCGCGTAAAGCCGGCATGTGATACGTTTTAAATCAGAATCGTGGGTTAATAAAGACTAAAATACAGGTAATCGTCCACTTCCAATGGCTTACTTTATCAGAAGTGAGCTTTATAAATCGGACAATAAATATATAAAACTATATAAAATAAAGGTTCTAATAATAAAATAGAATAATGATAGTAAAGAACTGAAAACAACGAAATTCTTCGCCAGCTTTACGTGCATCGGGTTCGAGGCTTGGCCTGGGGATCACATGCATCTGCGACTACTTTGCCAGTTTGCAAAGAAGTAGATGCTCATGCATGTGATACTATAGCACCGATGAAGCATGCTGGTGATCCCTTAATAACGCGTATGTATATAACGGTTATTCAACGGATCGCAGCGAATAAAGTTAAATTTAAGATGGACAGTACGATATACAGAGTAAAAGTTCAGACGGGGCACTTGCGACACACAAAGCGTCTTAGCTCTTAAAATTTTAATATTATAAGCTGGCAATCGGCGACGCATTGGCTGTGGATAGAAAAAAAATAATTTTAATATTGTGTAATTACAAAAAAACACTTGTTTACTATTGCGCCTTATAACACCACGAAGCCACACTTGCTCATAGTAATCTACTAATTGATGATTATAGCGTAGACTCATACAAAACAGTTGTTCAATCGTTACGAATATTGCCTCGAATAGAATTTGTGATCAATAAATAAAGAAGAGTGAAAATCGTACAATAATAAATAAATACTTGTTACACTATCATAATGTTACACATTGTTACATATTTAATACGTAAACAAGAACACAAAGAAGCCTACTTTTTTAAGTTTCCCTTTCTTAAGCCTTCTTATAGACATAAGTATACCTATAGTAACCCTGTTCTAATCTACTGCCTAGTGTTTCTATCGATCCTGTTCTATAGTTTACACCTATAAGCATTTGTTTCTACTGCGCACCTTATCGCACTTTCCGTGGTCCTGTTGCACTTTCTTTTACTGCACGTTTTGCTTACACTTTATTTTGGCATCGATGGCGATCGTTTGTAATCCAACATGCTACATTATCTCAAAACGACACAATCACTCGCATTAAATGTTATCGCTGTACTAGTCGTTTCTATTTAACAGTTCCTGTACATACATTAGAGCAACTCATACACTAACAAAAAAAACGCGCAACGATTGCATTGCATGACTGTGAAAAGAAAAAACTTAGATGTGTGTTGCATGTGTGTTAAAAGTGGTTATATGAATGTCGTACGTCATCTTGCCGACGGGGGATGTTTATCGTTAAGATGAGGGAAATTGACCTTGGTGGATGCAAATGCAACTCCCAGTCGCCCGCAGCGAGTGTTATATAGACCAGGAACATGACGTTCGACACAGACGGGGCGCGCTTTCTGTGTGTCAACCGTAGGTGTAACCACAACTAGCAGAAGAAACAAAAAGTACTAAAAGAAAACTCACGACAGGTCCCATTTCTAAAAACTTCATGGACAAATACAGATACTTAATCAACCTTTCCATTGTAAATACTACTCCAATTCGAAACTAAAATAAAAATAATACTTCCAATGGATTTTCTGGATATTATATAATACACAATGTAAAGAAAATTTGAACTGTACGCAGGTTGAGCATTGAAAATAATACAGACATGTGCAATACAAAGATGGTCGAGGGAGTACACAAACGTGCCTAGACATGGCAGATTGGTTACACCTATACAACACATGCATGCATATCCGTGGGCTGCTGGCTGAGTGTGAGCAATCATCGCCCGGCATGTCTGCATATCACTGATAAAGTTATATTCGCGCGGCAATGACATGCAACATATCATAACAGTAGGTTATTGACTGCCACACACGACTAAGTCGTTATTAGAGTTAAGAAAAGCTTCAACGTGCCTAAGTATATATATCGAAGAATTTATTTTTATACTATGAAAATCCAAGTTAAAAACCTGATACAAATAAATTAACTAAAATTGCTAATCCGTATTGTCTGTTATAATGTTAAATGGTGTGAGATACTTTGCTGTGACGATATTATATTATTTGTGGCACGACTGAGGTGGCGCATAAGTATTTGCTAGATTCTTCAATAGTTAAACAGCACATAGATTAATAAGTGGGTTACCATTTTCATGTACAAAATGCATCTTTCGGTACCTATGTGCTATGAACGTTACTTCTTAGCAGCACCTAGTCAATTATCCAGATAAAATGTATGCGACACTTCTGCTTTCGCCACTCGCTACCTCTCGCCAGTGGAACGATGCCTGTGGTCTGCGCTCGATCTCTCTAACACGGGTCTATATAACACTTCGCTTGTCTAACATACTTTAGCATTTATAACTCTTCGACTAAAATTGTTGGCTTTTATTCTTAACTAGTTATAATAAAATTGTTACTATTTATCTACTCTTTAATCTTATCGCCTTCATAGTTAATTTTAATGATGTATTTCTCAGATTTACTATCGTAAGTCGGTTTCAATTGTATTAAGAGATCTAGAATAGCTATAATAAAATAATTATATTTAATGTAAAGAGCTTCATAAAGCTTTATAATAAAGAGTTGTGAATCGAACTTGTGGCCACGTAACATTAGATTCAATGATTAGAATAATTTTGCTTTGACTGTTATTATTGATATAATAAAATTAACTCTTATAAGACGTTTCACTTTTGCAGTGAATACGTTAATTGTTACTTATAATTACTAGTAGTAGTACATTATCGTACGATCAGCTAGCGAATATAGTTCATTGCAGTATTTACATTGAACTCATTTCGATTGCTAGTCTTCTAATATTCTTCATAAAATTAAATACTACAAAAACTGCTTATCAAAGCTTTGCGCTATATAGTCATATTACTAACTTAAACGCAATATTATTACTAAATAAACACCAAAACCAATAGTTATTATTGTCTATTGAAGCCTTAGAAAACATAGTACAATATAAACTCAAATAATATATTCTATTCAATAATACAAGATTATTACTGAATAGACGCAACCGACACTTTGTACATTATATTTATAAGTACCTATCAGTGAAATATAGGATATTTTTACACTATATAAAAGCTACTATACCACATGGCACTACAGATGAAGGAAGCCACGAAATGGTTTTAGAGTTAAAGTATGATATATACTGGAATTACTAAAAGCTCTAACACAGCCGTAGCTCTTTAAAAGTATATTAGGTATTTCGATTTATATATTTAATGTATGAGCAAGCAAATAGATAAGCCATTGTGCCTACTTCGCCGGGTAGTGAAACAAACGCCTAAAGAAACTAAAGCTGAATTCAATAAAGATTCCAAGCAAATGTCGTAAAAAATAAAAACAAGCTCGCAATATTGGTTAGTGTAAATGTAGTTTTTAGAGATACCGTGATTTGTGATATTACAACTTATTGAGAGTTTAACATCGTCCTTTGTTTTCAACGTTCTTAGAATAATTATTAACTATAGATTGACACAAAAGAACACCAATAATAGTTACATTAATTAAAGCTAGTTATAGATAATTATGCATAGTTTGAGGTACGTGGGACAGTGTAAATTGTATGGAGCGATGTTATAAAAATGTTTTCAAATATCTTCTATAGGTGCTCCATAAAACCATTTCACATAATTTCAAATATTTCACGATCGCTACATAAAAAACAAAGCCACATAGTCATTTATGCCTTACAATGGTAAGCCATAACAGCAAATAGAGATGATTTGGAACCTAATCAAATATGGTCTATATATCTATAATTTATCAGTATCTTGGTCTGCACTGCTTTGAAATATTTATATAATGGTACCGTTATTACAAAAGCAACAAAGTTGTCCATAATTCAATTGTTTACATCACAATGTTGCTATATGCAATGTCGAAAAACTCCCAAGTGCCCGTAGACGGTAGATGGTGGCAATAATGAAGGAGATAAAAATAAAACCAGGAACCAATTTTAGAACTTTCAGCCAAGTTTCAAGCGAAGGCCATCCACAATCTCTTTGTTAGAGATTCTTAGGTTTGAGAAAAAATAACATTACAGACACAAATCAAGGTTTTTGAATAAGCATCAACAATAGCGATGTTTTACCTGAAATTAAAACATTTATTAAACATACTTACCTAATTCGAAACCTTATTATACATGAGAGTAGCGTACTTGACTTTCGATCCGGACTAGGCGTGCTGTGATTGGTCCAACCACTTTTACTCGTCCAATCAGCGCCGTTTCCCCCTCCTTCTGTCCCCACCATCACCCAGGTAGGGCGCGCAGGCGGCTCTTGGCATCATTGGGTTTCTCATGTTCTGAGTTATGCCACCAGGCAGATGTAGAAACTATAAGGTTTCGAATTAGGTAAGTATGTTTAATAAATGTTTTAATTTCAGGTAAAACATCGCTATTAAACAGTACTGTACCGTAATTCGAAACCTTGTTATACATGAGAGACGTGTTTGTTATCGCCTGGTGGTGATGGTGACGCCAATGTGATTATTGTAATATGCCACACGTTTTGAGAGAAATTAATTAAATAACAAGCAAATATTACTGACTAAATAAAAATGCTTTTTAAGTTTACAGCGCATATAATCAAAACAATTGTAATGAAAATTACAGAATAAATGTTAGTTATTTACAGGTTCAAAACATGAAGTAATCAAACTACATTCCAGTTTGGAGGGCGTGATTTCCCTTTGATAGAACTTCCTGAATGTATTTGCCGACTTCCAATTCCCTCGTGCGAGAATGTCGTCCAATTGGAAGTGTTCAACCCAATTTCTTGATGCTACAGCCGCTCTGAAACTACCAGGAGTTGCTTCTATACCAGCTTCGTTTAAAATCTTTTTTATCCAACCGGCAATAATGGTACGTGAAGCTGGTCTAGGTTTACCGTATGTGTTAAGGAATAAGCTGTCGGATTTAGCTGCGACTCTTCTTTCACGTGATACCTGAATCAGCTGCTTGATCCAATAAACTGGATCCAAATTATGGTTATCTGTATTTTTCAAGAGTTTCCACCCAGATTGCCGTTGGCTGACTGAATCCGTTTTCGAACCGAATGCTGGCCATAGAATTACGTGATCTTCCGATGTTATCAGGTGATCATTTGAGACTCTGAGAAGAGTCAAATCATGGACTCGGCGTCCTGAATAAAGAAGGAGAAGGGCTGCTGTGTGTCCTGAGGTTTCATAGAAATTCATAGTCCCCGATACTCTTTGACTCAAATAATGGGCTAGGTCATCAATATTCCAGATAGGTGGCTTAATTTGTCGTGGTTTAGCAATGGAAATCGATTTAAGTACCCGCTTCACCAATGTATGAGAGCTTAGTTTAGTGTGATTATTTGGGTCACAAAATGTTGATACCACCGATTTGTGAACGAAAATTGTACTCGAAGACAATCCTTCTTTTAAATGTAAGTCACTTAAGAACTTTGCTAGTTGTGATCCATTTGGCTTCCGTGGATCAACATCGTTGATATTACACCAAACTAGCCACCTTTTCCAAGCAGGCCTGTATGTCTTCAAAGTAGACTCTCTCCAACCTGAAGATAGGAGGGATTTCTGCTCTTCCGTCCAATCAGTTAGACTCGGATCCCACCCCCACATTTCCAGACTTCCAGGGTCATTTCTACCACCCTCGGTGGTGGGAGACCTGTGGTCACGTCTATTAGAACCCTCGACAGGTTCTTGATTGTGAAGGGAGGATCTAGCGCTCTGCTTTTTAAGTCTGGTCTCCAGTACACTTTTTCCCATCGTGGCACTATCATCAGGTAAATTCCTGTTGACTTGTTTAGATGAGCCAACACTTTCGGTATCAAGTATGGGGGTGGGAACACCCAAGCCAGATTGTAATTCCAGGTTAATCCGAGAGCATCGTAACAGCAAGCTTGAGCATCTGACCTGTCGAACGTGCAATACTTTTTTACGACATGTGCATTCCGAGAGGCAAAGAGGTCGATTTCGGGTTGGCCCCATTTTTTGAAAACTTTCTTTGTCAATTCTGCCAGGAGATGCCACTCTGGGTGAGCTCTCTGACGTGATAGACGGTCTGCATCCGTGTTGTAATTGCCTGGGAGATAATATATTTCCATTTGAATATTGCACATATCCAGAATTCTGAACACTTCCACAGCTAGATTCACCAGTGCTTGCGACCTCGTCCCGCCTTCGTTGCGCAGATACGACACCACAGTTTTGTTGTCGCATTGAATTAGAAGAGAAGTTGATTTCAGGTTGTGACAGTGATTTTGCAATACTTTGATGATGGCTATCATTTCTTTTTGATTGCAGTGAAAGTCTTTTTCTGTGTTCAGCCATGTACCCTGTAGGTCTTTGTTGTCCAATTTCGCACCCCATCCAATATCGCTTGCATCGGTTGTTAGATAATGCGAAGGCTGAAGAGTGTGTATGAGGGAACTGGCTCTGTAACTCATTAACCACCAATGCAGCTCTCGCATGACGTTTTGGTTCAACGAGACAGCAGTTAGGGTCGGAGACCTCAATAGAGCGTTTGTCTGAGGTAAGGGGTTTCCTTGAAATGACCGATGGTTACTTGCTGGTTGAGACGGACCAGGTGCGTTCTGCGCAGCAGAAGAAACGCGATCCTTTTGACCCTGAGGCGACCAGAAAACATTCCGCACTCCACCAGCTTTCTCTAAGGCCGCACTAAATTTTTCGCTTTCAAATAATGTTGTGCAAGTGGGTGGTAATTTCTTCAGTGCATGTTTATAATACGGGTCCTTTACTGATTTTAAAATTGTTTCCCGTCTATTTTCGACCAATTCAGCCCTGTGGCCACATATTAACTGAAATATGTCACTGGTAACTTTTGAGTACTCACCATTTGAAAATGTTTCATTCAGTTTTAAATTAACGTCAGCAGGTGCAAAATTTTCAGTCTGTTGCATCCAAGCCAAAATGCCTCTCAAGTCTGCCTGGAGGGCCTCTTTCTGTTTGAGCAAGGCATAGGTTAAACCTGCGAACGCATTCTCCATCTTAGCAGAAAATTTGGAACTTTCTAAACGCTTTACTTCATCATTGACTTCCAGGCTTGTGAACCCAGGAGAATGTACGTAATGTTTCTGTGTGTCAGCGTAGCGCACACTGCACCAGTCAGGCTGACCGAAGTGCTGCAACTCTTTTAGTTGCTCTAAAAAAGCAGATGATGCGTGAGGAACCGCAGGTTCCGTCACTTTTGTTGCTACTGAAAATACGAAGTTTTTCGCGCATGAGGGTTCCACTTGAGTAGGCGCAGCTACGTCGTGGGGCTCATCCTCATTTAATTCACCAGTCATGTTTGGGTCCACGCAACAACTAAGGCAGTCGTCATTATCATAGGGTTCACTGCGATTTTCGCTTAGCCTGTAACGATCCAACTGAGACTTGATGTTCGTTATTTCAGTAATTAATTTGTTTAGCTTACTGTTATTTCTGTTCCGCTTCCTTTTGTGCTTGTTCTTCTTTTTGCGTTTCTTGTTGTCACTGCTGCTTGTCGAGGAGCAAGAGCTCGTAGAAGAGCTGGAAGTTGATTCCGAGCTCATGGATCTCTTCCTCTTTCCTCTGCTCGCTTGTTTTTCAGCTCCAGTGTTGTCCTCTGTTGTGGTTGGAACAATTTTATCCATATCTGAATCCTAAAACGAACGGTAACACCGTTAAAAACAATTAGAATTCACCCAATGTAAAAAATAATATTTCACAGCAAGAAAAACCGTTATTATATGAAAAGTTCAAAAATAATGCACAAAGCAAAATTTTATTTTATTCCACAATCAGTTGAAATAGTTCTGTAAAGAAGGACTTACCACGTCGATAAGTTTTACCTTACGCCGAACTTGGTTTACAAAGTAATGATAGTTACTTGCGAACCGCTACGGATGAAAATCCAAACGCCAATGATGCCAAGAGCCGCCTGCGCGCCCTACCTGGGTGATGGTGGGGACAGAAGGAGGGGGAAACGGCGCTGATTGGACGAGTAAAAGTGGTTGGACCAATCACAGCACGCCTAGTCCGGATCGAAAGTCAAGTACGCTACTCTCATGTATAATAAGGTTTCGAATTACGGTACAGTACTGTTTAATAAGCAGCAAACAAGTCCCTTGTCTTCTCTTATTATTACGTTTTCACATGTTGTAGAGGAGAATCGAGTTATGAAAACACATTGATAACTAAGTATAAATACTTATAAATACATTTTGAAATTAATTTTATACACAACCTTTTTATTGTTTCGTAAACGCTTCAGAACCTTGATTTATATCTGTACACCACAACTTAATGGCTAGAAAATGATAGAAAGAACCAATTTATATAATTGGATAAAGATAAGAATAGATACGTAGCCTAATTACAAATCCTAAAGGAGGTGCAAAGTACAATTTCGTATTCTTATTACCTACATTTTAAATATATTTTATGGTTCTCTAAATGTAATTATTATATTGATCGAAACCCTGAAGGAGTAAAACCCCGATATGAAATAGGTGTTGTAAATATATAAATTTATTAGGATTTATTCAGGTGTTTTAGTACTGTACTGTCAAATATTTTAAATTGATAAAATGTTACTTTGTGTAAAGTTTGTATCGTCGAGAAATGTTGTGATTGTTAACATATTATTATATTTAAAGTTGCATTTTCATTAAAATAAATAGGTAGAAGTATATTTTCCATAGTGCTGCCAAAGATATGAATATTATCTAGATGTAGTAATGTTAATTAAATACGGTATATTTTGAGGTTGTTTGGATTGTGTATATCAATGTGGTCAGGGAATGTAATAACACTGTGTAAGTGATCTTATGCATCACATAATAAAAAAAAAAACAAATCTGAAAACAACGTTTTTCATTGTAACTTATGTCTATCAGTTCAAATAAAACCAGCTTATTCCTATATATTACGTATTTATTTATATTCAAAGGTACAATATATTACATCGCCCGAACTACATTCCTCTCCCAACATACATCACAAACATGTCCATAGAAATGACTAAGCAAAAGATCGGTATGGTAAAGTGAGCCGAGACCCTACATAAAATACAAAAACTAAGCATAATCTTATCACCTAAATGCCTAAATATATTATGTGGAAGTCAATACTGTAGTTTATGAAATAATACAAATATCCATGGCGTGCTGGTTATAGAAGAATTATGCATTGTCATAATTTTGTTACTTGACATTATAACTTTATATATTTTGTTGATACAGTAATAACTAAATATTTACATAAAACAATGTGAATAGTCGAGGATAACTAGAAGTACACTATAAATAATAAATGTCACCACAAAAAGTATCGTGAAAATGACAAGTTCAACACTCAAATGAGTAATAGTTAAAGAATTCACCGGTTCAATATTTCTAAGCCTTTCATTGCAAGTTGAGAGATCCCATCAAACCCTTATAAGAAATTCTATGACCTTAGCTAGAACTAGATTTTTATTTCACAACTGAACTATGAGCATACGTTAATATCACTAAGCGATATACCGATGTGTATAATAAACGCTGTGCCACTCCAAACCTCAACGAGATATTCGGATGCACCGAATTAAGCCAAAACTGTTGGTAATTTTAATGATATAAATTTAAAAAATATCTCTTATCTAATTTACGTTAAAATTTAGAATCGTGTTGTTTCTAATGCATTATTATTAATATTGGATCACTACAGTAATCTCTCTCACTCTCTACTTACAAATATAGAAAATAAAACTTCTTAATATTGATAATTTGCTACAATTTATTGATTTGACAATACTATATTTATCAGTAAAGATCTTCATATCAATATAATATTAATTTAGATTTGAGCGGAACAAGTAACGTCGCTATTCCTAGCTTGGTGACTAATGTATTCTGCTCAGAATAATTCCTTACTTATTACAATCAAGTAGACATTAACCTCGTTTAAAGCAGATCATTATAATTATAAGCTATTTGGCAACTTTACGGACGTAAACGTCTAATCATAAGCTGTAGTATTGTTTGTGCTATGTTTGTTACTAAACGGTCACATTACAATAGTTCAAACGGTATTGTATAAGTAAAATAAATGTTGTTAATATTTAACTACCATATAAAAGGCTTGTCAAACAAAATCTGATATAAAATTAGGCCTCACTTACAAAATATAAATGCTTTGTCATGGAATAAACCTTACAAATAAATAAATATTAAATACATAATGTAAAATTGTAGTGAGACGCGATAAATTTTGAACGGTTTCAGTGTTAACCTTGTTCTGTATAGTCTTTTTAATAATCGTTGTTCCATTATGCTATAACACTATGATTATCTATTTATGGTTAAAATATAGTGCGTCGATAACGGACAAACGTCCTTATATTACTATCCCGGTTGCAACACTCTTAAAAGACCAATCTGTAAATTACAAAATAAAGAAAATAAAAATAAAACATTCGTGGTGTAAGTCGAAAGAAAAGAAATCTTAGAACTAAACATAAATAAAATATTAATATACAACCCCTTACTTCTAATATTATAGGCGAGGTTTTACAATGTCAACATACAAGTCAACTTTAACATTTTGTATAGGCCTTACAAAATGTCTGATTATTAAAAAACAGCAAACAATTGTTTATTCCGTATGTGTATTATGCTGAAGGGCACAAATAGATGTGCCGAAAGTGTATATAAGCCATTTTAAATGTAAGGGGGTTCGTTATAAATATTATTTACATAAAACATAAACCTACCACCACATAGGGGTTAGATGTCGTTAAAACCCAATTTTAAATGTGGAACACACCAATGATAAAGTTACGCAAAACACATAATTTTGAACACACAGTGACTTGCAAGTACAAAAGACATAAAGCTTATACAAGAATAATCAAGGACAAATCGATTGATTTGTCATCGATTGAACAAAGTTAGGATACATATCGATACTAAGACGATGGCACTTCGATTCAAGTTAGTTAGCAGTGGATAGAACCTATCCGAAAATATCTCATTAGCCTTGCCAGTTTCTTGTACATCATTCCCAAGTTTAAATTTTTTTCTCATTTCAACACGATATGTACTGATCTACAATATTTGTAATAATCCTTTGATTTTTAATGAAAGTGAACGAAAGTGATTACAACTGGTAATTTTAATGAAGATCAATTGTAATTCGTTAGATCACACTGTTAAAGTACCGTTAAGAAACTACGGTAAGAATAAAAACTGTCGTTTAAAATGCAAATCATCGACCGAAACTATTTGACATTCACGTCGGTACGTTTCGTCAAGTATGCCAGGGGCTGGCGTTTAATTTTCTAAGTTGAGTGAAATATTGGATGCAACTACCGTAGTGTAGAAGAATCGAACCCTATTTTGTACTCGTTTAGTTTATAATTCGACTGTTTATCCGATCGCGTGTCGTCGATCGATGATCTGTCGCGGTGACGGCGCAGGTTAGTCACGCGCAACAACGGTGGGTGCGACGCCGGCCAGTGTCCGTGAAATTAGAACAAACCTTTCTTTTTCTTGTCCTTTTTCTCTTTCCCGTCGACGGTCCTGGAAGCAAAAAGGACATAGGTTACATGTAATAATAGTTGATTTTTTGACATCGATATGCAATCTTTTTTCGACTGGCCGGTAGCTCAGTTGGTAGTAACCCTGCCTTCTGAACTGCAGGCTGTAGGTTCGATTCCTACCCACACATTTGTGTGATGAACATAGGTGTTTGTTTTGTGTCTGAGTGTTATATTGTATTATATGTATGTATTTACAAAAAAAAAGTATCCTATCTATAATTTCAGTTCTATTTGTAATGTTTATTAAGATAATCACGATATTTTTCTTGCACCGGTGTGACGTGGTAGTTACTTTTGTAACATATTCATTATCTCAACTGTAATAAATTATATACATTCTAAAAGACAGTAGAAAAAAAAATGCATCACTGTAAAGTTCTTGTAGCTTCTTCTTTACAGTTGTAATCGAAGCTTCGGATCGGAGTTTTCTGTTCTGCATTGTGCCGGATTGCTTGCACCAGTAGTGAGAAAGAGAACTGCTTTTTTTCAAACTCATACTTGCTATATATTATTTGACAATAAGCTCTTTGTAATTTTATATGCTTAGTGAAATAACTTAATTTTCAATACCTAATATAATTTGGACTTGTAAAAGTGCCAAAAATAGCCTATTTGCAATACATCTTTTGACTTTGACTTTAAATATTGATGAGCGGGTTAGAGGATGATGAGGTGGGTATGCTCACTCCCTGCTGTTGGCCTCGAGCGAGCGGCGGCGCAGCTCGTCGAGCGAGAGGCCGGTCTCGCGCTCCCAGGCGGCGCGCTCGGTACAGTAGGTATAGGTAGGTGGGTATGCTCACTCCCTGCTGTTGGCCTCGAGCGAGCGGCGGCGCAGCTCGTCGAGCGAGAGGCCGGTCTCGCGCTCCCAGGCGGCGCGCTCGGTACAGTAGGTATAGGTAGGTGGGTATGCTCACTCCCTGCTGTTGGCCTCGAGCGAGCGGCGGCGCAGCTCGTCGAGCGAGAGGCCGGTCTCGCGCTCCCAGGCGGCGCGCTCGGTACAGTAGGTATAGGTAGGTGGGTATGCTCACTCCCTGCTGTTGGCCTCGAGCGAGCGGCGGCGCAGCTCGTCGAGCGAGAGGCCGGTCTCGCGCTCCCAGGCGGCGCGCTCGGTACAGTAGGTATAGGTAGGTGGGTATGCTCACTCCCTGCTGTTGGCCTCGCGCGAGCGGCGGCGCAGCTCGTCGAGCGAGAGGCCGGTCTCGCGCTCCCAGGCGGCGCGCTCGGTACAGTAGGTATAGGTAGGTGGGTATGCTCACTCCCTGCTGTTGGCCTCGAGCGAGCGGCGGCGCAGCTCGTCGAGCGAGAGGCCGGTCTCGCGCTCCCAGGCGGCGCGCTCGGCCTGCAGCGCGCGCGTGCGCTCCTCCAGCTCGCGCGCCTGCTGCTCGAGCGCGCGCCGCGTCGCCTCGTGCCGCCGCGCCAGCTCCGCCTCGGACTCCTTCAGCTTGGCGCGCTTCTCGCGGACCTTCATCTCGAACACCTGCAAGAGCAACGGGTTTTTGTTTTATTCTTTGATGCTGCGCACGATCGGTGTATTTGGCCAGTGAATGCAAATTTCAAACGAGTACGACAAAAAGAGTGTTGGTGATTCTATGATTCAAGAGAAATTATTTTGGTAGTACATTTCAAAGGTTTTTATATTTTATAGGTATTGATTGATGGCAAGCGCAGAGGTTTCACTTTCGCCTTTGGCATTTTCAAAACGATGCACTGAAGAAATCTTAAAAAAATATACAACAATGGTCTGACTAAATTGTATTCAAGTGCTAGAAGTGGTTACATGAGTCTGCTATAGTGTGCAAATGGTTGTTTCCGTTTCCTACAGAGATGATTTAAAACATATAAAACTTTCACAGTAAAATGTAACATTTCCGAAAAACTATATTTACCTGCTCCATTTCACTTTCCATCTTTTTCATTTTAAGATCGTGCTCTCGTTTTTCTTCTTCCATCTGAGCCAGAGGATTCCTGAGAACAATTTTTTCGTTAAGAGACTGCCGTACATTTGTCCTTTACATATAAGTACAATGAAATAGAACTTTATACAAAGACTTTCCGATAGCCCAAAACATGCAATTTGTTGACACAATTCAGTACTTACTATCAAACTGTTTAAATGTACTACATCTAGAGAAATGTTAAACTGTTGATATAATAATACAAACATGCATCCATATCCACCAGAACTAGCTATAAGTCAATGAGTATTGTAAGCAAAAGCCAGTAAATAAGACATTAACAAAATTTATACCTAAAATAAAATTACACAAACCACAAAATACTTCATACGCATAAAGTGCTTCAAAGCAAAGCTTTAAAAGCCGAAGCTATATTTACAAGTTAGGCAGAGGTAAATTAAGTATATTCATTACAAATAGATATGGTTTATGTATGATATCAAATGTTGGGGAAAGTTTTTGATCGCAGTGAATAATTGGGATATATTTATGGTAAATTTTATAGAAACGATGATACTTGAAATGAGTTTGAATGAGTGCGCTATAAAGCATTTATAACACATTTGAAAGGTCACTGTATTGGGAAAACAAATTAGTTCGTAAAATGTATTTGTATGCACAAGGTACAGTTGTCGGATGTGAATTACTACCAAAGCAAATGGGGAGTCGGTACGTGAAGGACACTAGTGAAGAAATACGTGAATCCCTCAGGACTTACCACACGGTCATGAAACTGTTCATCAGTCCTTGCGGGCACAAACTGAACACCAACACAACCAGTTAGCGTCACGGTGCTCGCGCGAACACACCACAGCGGCATTGGTAACATTTTATAAACAAATACCACTAATAAAATCTATCCAGCTCCGCAAGTGTCAATTTAAATCCCCAAAAAAGATCACTTTAAAACACAAACAATGTAAATATGACCAATGCTGTAACTTGAACCATGTTTTTGTTAAATTCAAGTCAAGTGACAATAAGTCACAAAAAGTATGGACATACAATGTAAATTTTTAATTATTATTGATATTTAAAAAAATCAACGAATGAGACGTCTGATTGGTGAGAATTTTTAGTAATAAGATATAGCGAAAAGAAGCCTTTTCGTGATTCCTTCAATGATTAAAGCTGTGTAAAGTGGCTCGTCATAAATCAATTCGTTTCTAGAACGATTCCGTTACATTACTACCGATTAAACTTCTCAATAAATCAAAACTAACAAGACGTTGTTATTCTGCGAACTCATAAAGAGCTACGAATAAATGTGCAGTCCATAAATTACCGCTGTCGTCGCGTCGATAGCTAATGGAAATTAAACTGTTACTAATGCCGCTGTAAAAGCGCGTGAACTGCAAGTTATTATGATTCATGATGACATTCGCCATGGACACTTTAAAACTAATATCACTCAAAAAGTAGACAAAGAACGCTTATAATTTTTAAAGTGTCCAACGGCATAAAATAGCAATGTTAACAATGATTTCATTTCTGCATGCCCAAGCACAGAACATTCGAAAATGTCGAAGAATGTCGTATGCATCTAAAATGTATAAAAAATCAAATAAACAAACAGTCTGTAGCTCTCAACTGCGACAGATTAATAAAGTTTAGTTGAAGGTGACCAGACATGCAGCAATGAAAGAGTAATGGGAGAAACGTTAGAAGAAATGATTTCGTTAGACACGCAATAATAATATTTGAATATAACTTAAGAATTAGTCTGGTCACCTTTGAAGCGGTGACAACAGTAACAAATGAAAGTTATATTATAATAAAATATTAATTAGTTCCAACCCAGTCTGCTCAGGGTGTTATGGTTTATTCTTACCATGCCTACAATGTTATTTATGTGTTCATCTTATTCGCTCCTTTGGAATAACAGTGCATCACACATTTCTACTTAAAGATTACTGTGATATAGTAAACTAGTAATTTCCTTATATGAAGTACTAGTTTTGGAGCGGATAAAAATGAACACTATTAGTTAAAATACTACACAAAACTTTTAGTATCATGGGTATGATTATGATAGAATATCCTATGACCAACTGAAAATGAAACACATTGGAAAGGGAAGAAAAACGGACATCTTCACAACACAAACTTGCTTTGGTGATATAAAGCTAACTTCTTATTTTGGTGTAGCATGTTAAATGTTCATATAAGGCTTTGGCCTTATTATGTTATTAATATGTTTGCTAATTTACTTATAATTCAATCAGCTCAAAAGTTTAGTATGAAAGGTAGAACGAGTGTGAGACAAATTATCTTCCCATTATACCTCAGGATAATGTTCCAACAAACTAAACAGCGCAGATATGGAAAATTTGCCACCTTTAATATAAATAATCCTACAATACGACATAATGTAGTGTCCTAACATAAAACACAACAATAACCAATTACAAAAAGCTGTTGATATAGACAAATATCAGAGCAACGACCAGGATTGCCAGAGTTAAACGCGTTCAACCTTTCCAATGTAAACATTCCATCGGATCCAATATATATCCACTAAAAAATTACACTACAAATATTGAAGTTGCGGTAAAGTCTTACTTGTTGGAATTAATCCTGTGTGGTTTCCCGTCGTCGGAAAGGCCGGCGAGCTTGCGGCAGCGGTAGTTCTCGTAATGAACCGAGCTGGTGACGTCTTTCAGGTCTTGCAAGTGTGTCCGGATCACCATGTTGCGAAGCGCTAGGAAGTCGCAGTGCTCGAGATTTTCAACTGGAAAGTTAGTCAGTTTCTGTTATTAAACGTTTTGTATGATGGAAGTGCTCCGCAGTTTGGCAGTTTGCTGTTGAAGTATTGCATGTCCGGGACATTTTAATTCTAACTAACTGTTACTATTGGCCTTATTAGTAAGCTCAAAATCGAGCAATGAGCTAGCTTGCCCTAGCTCGACGGAAATCCCTGCGAGATAAGATCCGAAATGAGGGGATCCACAGGAGAACTAAGGTGACCGATAGAACTCTTAGAATTAGCAAGTGCAAAATATTATTTTTGGACTAAAATTAGGCGGAGCGACGATCTAGTCAAAAACGCGGAAAGTCGATGGTTGCAAGAGGCAAGCAGCCACTCAAAGTGGCACTCTGTGGGGGCTTATGTTCAGCAGTGGGCGTCTTCAGGCTGTTGATGTTGGTGATAATGATATCGTTCACAATGATACTAATAAGGCCATTCTTATGATAAATTTGTTTCTATTGGTTGCAATGAAGTTGCGTGATTGCCTAACTGCACTTTGAGTATTCATTTATGACTAAGCGTCGAATTTGAATACTAGCCCTTAGTCCTTTTCCCCAGGAAATTTACAGATGTTATAAATGTATTCTAATAGTTGTGTGCTAGTTTAAATGTGTTGTTGAATTTATTTTTGTATAACGTGTACGCCATTTTGGCTTAGGCTGTGATGCACTGTAAATAAATCACCCTAATATTATAAGTGCGACAGTTTGTGTGTTTTGCGTGTGTCTATCTTTGTCCCCCTCTTCACGTCGGAGCAGCTGTACGGATTTGAATGAAATTTGAAATGGAGATAGCTCATACGCTGGTTTAACACATACAATTGAAGGGGTGAGAACAAAAAGGGTTTATCTGATTTTTTTCACAAAATGACTTATGGGTATCGTTGGATTCAGCGTGAAATTATCTTCAATAATACATCCTCAAAATACCGAAATGAGGCTTAAATCTCGAGATTTTGAGTCTAAAAACGGTTTATCTGTCACAGGAATATAGTTCGCTTAGCATATAAACATTATTATATTTATTTTATTATATTATATTTTTACAGTAATTGTATGAATTAATTCTATATTTAGTATTTAAGAATAGAATTAAAACATTTTCAAGCAACTGAAACTTACATAAACCTTATAAGCACTCTATATTAAAATGACGCCGTTGACGTTTAAAGTCAATTTTCTCGAAACTGTCAATTTGTCAGTTAAACCCTTTTTATTCTCAACCCTTCAATTATCCGGGGGCCCAGCTGGTAAACAAATGGCACCTTCAGCGATCCCCCAGGGGTACTTGCGGCCGCGGACGCGCCGGCCGTCCTGCTCGATGACGGTGTTGGCGCCGACCACCGCGAACGGCACGCGCGCCCGCAGCGCCCGCGTCACCTCCGCGCCCTCGCCCTCCTCGCCCGTGCTCTCCGGGAACTCGTAGATTTTGATCTTGTGGTTACCGATTTCCTTCATTATCTGCAACGCAATAAGGTTTATGTCAGTGTGACAGGTAGTATGATGTGTCACGCCAAAATACTATCTGCAACTTATAATACCCTATTAATACTCGTCTGTACTAGTCTATACCATACATACAACATATATATATATATATATACCATACATAGATATATATACTATATATAGATTTCACATATTAGATATACTACTAGAATATTCTACTATACGATAGCGAGAATTGCTTTATTCAAATGACATTACTTGTACTTGACATCGAGTATAGTAAAATATTTTTATGTATGTGATCGTTGGGCGATATTATTATTATTATTTTTATGAAGTCCTTACTTAAGTATAGCCGCAGCTAGTAGCGTTGTTCTTCTTAGCATGCAAGACGTATTGCAATAAGACTAGTTATGTTGACCTCACTGTTTTACCCGCGTGGACAACGAACCGCACAACTAACAATATATTTTTTAAATAAAAAGCGTATACATTTTTGATGCTTTTTGCGAAGACCTAAAGCAATTACATACAGATTTACATCAATATCCCACCAGCCATTTCAGCGTTGACTGGTAAAAATGTGCTTAAAGTATCTATCTTCTCTTGCATTTATAATAATTGATGATAATAATAGGATAGGATAATAAGCATACAAACTCACCTGTTCCTTGAAGTCCTTGCATTCTTCCGGCGTCATTGTATCAGCCTTCGCGATGACTGGTATTATGTTGACTTTGTCACCGAGCCGCTGCATAAACTCCACATCGAGGGGTTTCAACCCATGCCCGCTTGGCGCTATGAAGTACAGGCAGCAATGGACGCGGGTGTCCGGCGGCGCGGCTTTGCGGGTCACTCGGGATTCGGCGTTCAGGAACTCTTCGTACTTCGATTCAACGAAGCCGATGATTGGTTGCCAGCTGAAAATATAATTTATATATAAATATCAAACATTTCTGTGATGTAGGGCCGCAATAAGCAGACTCCATATTTTTCCAAATATTTTTTTTTGCATTTGCTATATGTTTTTCAACAAGGATGGCTCTAAAGATCGTTAAAAAATCTTCACTTAAGTAGCCTTTCTTAAGTATTGATATTTACCAATTGCTGTTATCGACGGCATCGCCAAAGCCTGGTGTGTCGACAATGGTCAATGTGAGGTTGACGCCATTCTCCTTCAGCAGAACGACGCTAGTTTCTACGCCCACGGTCTTCTTGACCCGCAGCGACGGCCCGGGATGCTTATCCTTGTCGTACACTTCGGTCAGGAATAGCGAGTTTATTAACGTCGACTTACCCAGGCCCGACTCACCTAGAAAGATTGAAAAGCTAACTGCATTATTTGTAAACACTTGACATTGTGTAATTTCATATCGGAAGCCGAATTTGAGTCACGCATACTCGAGCCCACGGTTACCACGTCATTGGTGGTACAAATATGTTGATAACTCCGCATAGCGCGTTAATGGCTAATTTGGCGATATTTCGCCTTAATTCAAACAGTTTTAGTATGTAAACTAGTTGTTATTTAGGTTTTCCGGTCACTGTGAAACATAATAACCCATTGATAGTCATGCAAACAGTTTCGTAAATATTACTATGTATGTGATCGTTGGCCGTTATTATTATTATTACTACACACTCTAATCGAGATAATAATCTATCCTCAATTGCAGCGTCTTACACCTAAAACGCCATAATTGACGCAGTATACACTGTATACAGTACAATGCTATCCTGTGTAAAAGGTTACTCGCTAATTCCCAATTATCCTAATTTCCTCTGACGAGTTGGCCTACTATTAGAGTGGGTTCGTGCGTTGAAGAGCGCCTTGTTGTGTCCGACAAATAGAATTTGTTTGAACACGATAACAATCATGAAAGTTAGCATGATTCTTCAAATCCTTCAAAGGTTGAAACCTATTCAATTGGAGAATTTTTTTTTTGCCATTGTTTATTGTAGGTTTACATGCAATAAATATGTTGATTGGAATCTCCAAAGTTTTAGTCACTTAATCAGTTCGATAGTTTATCGAGCGTACAATAACCTCAACTTATTGATTTATAACTTACCTACGACCATTAACGTGAATTCAAATCCTTTCTTGACCGCCTTTCTGTACACTTGGTTTGGTAAATTCGCGAACCCGACATATCCATCTAATTCTTTGGTTTTTGGCTTCTCTATCTTAGGTAATTCTGGTTTTGGCGCTACAGGAGGATGGTCATTTTTCTGAAAAATATTAAAAACATTTTAATGAAAGATTCGTGTAAAATAAACAGAGCTGTGGGTTCTGTAATATGTTCTGTAGAAACGATTGTAAATTCAGTTGTATTTTAACGTTCTGATCAGAATTCACATCGAGTAAAAGCTTGTGTTGATCTGAGAGACACATGGACCATAAACAAAATAATGAACACATTGATCGGCAAAGTAGGTACCGACGTCTATTCACAACTGGCCATTGTGTCCACACTTAAACAATGTCTTATTATGAGATAGTAAATTAATACTGATATCTTTATCATACAAGCTGTCACTAACACGTATTTAGAACATATTTGTGAAACAAATGGTGCACCGGTTATTAACCGGAATGAGGATAAATACATGCTGCTAGTTCTAGTTGAATAGTTAATTATATAGTCATTTACATAAATATTTGATGAGCTCATTAGCATTCTAGATGCGAATAAATTCTAACACTAGTAGCATATATTAACATACTTACTATATCAGGAGTGGTCAAGACATGGCGTGGCATTTGCGGTAGCCCGCTACGTACTTGTGTTATGTTATGACCAAAAAGTGCCATTTTCAGTTTATAGCGCAACGTGAGCGCAAGAAAGTTTCAATATTCAGTTAGTATTACATACACATACATTATAAAAATACAGGCAGTTTTTCATGTTGCACAGTATGTGAATTATCATACAATGCGCAAGCAACATGAAAAACTGGCTTCGTTATCATTGCATAAATATATGCATTGTTACTTGGTACATAAGGTAAAAATATCAGGATTTGTTTGTTGCTGGCTGTAGACTATTGTGGTTACTTTTATTTATAATGCAGACCCCATACTTAAAAAGTTTGGGCACCCCTGATCTATTTGGTTTCACTTCGAATGTATGGATCAAAATCCACCCCAAAATATGATCAATACTATAAATAGAGGTATTCTTCTTTTGTCATTTTCATACTTATTTAGATAAAAGCTACAACTTGAAATACCTACAAAGGAAAGGAAAGCTGAAAAAAACAATAATTGATGATTGAATGACAATCACCTTGATAATGTTTTCTGTACTCCTAAGCGGCGCGGGCGCAGGCGGTGCGGACGAGGGCACGGGCGGCGCAGCGGTCTGCGGCGGCTGCGAGCTCGGCTGCTTCGGGCCGTCCACAGACACGCTGTTGGATAACTTGGCTGTGGGCGCCGGCGCCGTGCCGTTCGGCTCGTGGTGGTTATTCTCGAGAGCGTCGGGTAGCGTCGCCGCGCGCTTGGCGAGGGCGTCCTTTAGCGCAGAGGGCGGCGCGGGCGGCGGCGCGGTCGGCGGCCCGGCTGCGCTCACGCCACCGCTCACTGTATCCGACTTGAAGAACAGCTCGCGTTTACTTTGCAACTGAAAACAATATGAATTACACATTCAATTAAAATTGACAACCTCTGTTGTGTGGTGGTTGGACAGGTTGGCTCATAGCCCGGAGGTGGCGGGTTGGATTCCCGCGACAGGACAAGTATTTGTGCACAGAAAAAAACCGCAAATACTTGTTCTATGTCTGGGTGTTGTGGTATCATGGTCCTCGTAGTTCCTGGGTCCCTAGACACGGAATCCTAGTTAGGGTCCAGGATCTATGTATGTAATCGTTGGGTAATGTTATTATTATTAAATTAATTTATTAACCGATAGCGTAAGTTCTATTTTACCTATTCTGTTCCGTTGACCTGTTTAATTAAACTACGCCAGGTATATCATAAATAATATACAAATGTAGCTTACGATGGGTACGTAAGCCAATAAGAGAAACGTCGCAGTTCGCAATAACTTTATGGTCGGCTCGATAATGTTCGAATCACTGCAAAAACTTTACGCGTGTGTCGCAGTAATGGGACTCGCTAACGAGACTCCCGCTGCGGGAAGACATAAATTCGCTCTAGAATGACGAGAGCTGTAACACAGAATAAATGATAGTACAAGTATATGTAAGCTGTAATCTATGTAATGTGTTCAAAGATCGGTATTTAACTATACGCCTTATGCCGTATCATACAATGTACAACTAAAGTAGTAGATTAGTACGTGTCGGTCTAGTCGGCTCTAAGCACCGGGCGTCAGATGACTCACCGATATCAAGGTAACGTTTCCGAGCTTTGTAACAATAGCTGCAGCAATTCATACGAGAAGTTAATGCCATATTCATTATTAAATAAAATTGAATAAGGATCATCCAGGAGCTCAAACACTGAAGATCGTACCAGATATCACCGCAGGGTACGTTTTATTTACAAACAAAGCAATGCTAAGGCAGACAAGTTTGCTGCATAAAATGAGAACATGTGCTAATCACGCCACTGTTTTCAGAGCGCATAAAGTAAAACGTATAGTAAGTAACCTGCCAATAACACATTTATGTGGGTGTGAAGAATGAAAGCGGTGAATCACACGGAACTGTGTGTATAGTAGGCACACGGAACATAGTTACTGCAATTACACGTGATTTCGATGCACATTCCCAGCATTAACGAGTCCCAAAGTAAACGTTAGCGCTAACGAACTCGTGCCGGTTACTTTATTTGCTAATACAACATGGAGCAAAAAGAGTTTATGAACTCACTCAAAAAAATTATGTTAGTCACGTTCATTAAACCAAAATTTCTCTAAACCATCCATATCATGCTGGCACATAAAGAATTGAAATGAAACGGCCACCGCAATAAAGGCGTATAATGAAAATAAATACAGAGCACTTGATTATAAGAATCGTCTCGGGTCGCACTAAATGTACAGAAATGGTCATAAATTACATGACTTTCAAAGTGAGCCTCATTGGATAAAAGACTAGAAAGTCAGTAAGCAAAAAGGTAAATATGCATACTTGTATGTACTGCCTGTACAGTGCGACGACCGTATGCTACTGCGACGAGAACGTTTGATTCTAATAATAACAGTAACGATGCAAGTTCCAACTTACGATTGCCGTTCACCTTAAACTTAGATTAGAACCTGTAAAAGTTATTAACCATTTGCAGCTTATGGAAAAATACATCCAATAGTTACACCAAGTTAGGAATTCTAAATAGTCATAAAGTCTGATGTGTTAAATCCAAAAAAGTATTATAAAATAAATACGATTTGTGAAGTCTGGATGATTAATATTACTCGAAAATGTTCCGCATCAACAGCCAATGATGACTCGCCAATGATTTATGAATGAGCACTTTTACCATCCTACCAACCTACCTTAGTAGCCATGAGTTACTAAACAAATGCACTCACAACTATTTACCCGAATTGCTTAACTGGAAACCTGAACAAAATGATCCACATCCGAACGTCACATTATGTCACTTGTCAAGTACGTAAATGGGGTTACGTGACGAGCACCAATTGGAAAATGAATAAGAACGCACGACGATGCTAGCCATCGTCATCCCGCCAGTGTTTACCAGAGCACGGACGCTCTACTGCAACGTAAATAATCATAACAATTCGAAGGAATTTGTTTGTTTCCAGTGGAAGTCTGTAACTATAAACAAATCATCCATAACTTAAATAAGATTTTCTCAATTTGGAAATCGACCTGATGAAGGCTGTTCTTTTTAAATTTAGTAATTATTACTTACGTAAGCATCTTCTTTCACTGTTTTACTTTTTGTTTTACTCCTTTTTAAACTCATTCTTTTTTTAAAATTTGAGAACATTATTTCACATTGCATATTATGATACCGACGCAACACTACAAAAGCTAACATTAAAAACTTATAAAATAGCGGGCACCGATCAATACAATGGGTTTTATGGCTGTGCTATCGCAATCCCCATGTTAACAGTTAAAGGAAAATTGATGGATATTATTTACGTGAACTCTAAATAGAACTGCCTTCATGGTCAGCGATTACCCGACTGAGAAAATTTTACAGCAAGTAGGTATAATTGTCATTTATTGTTTGCAAAACATGAAGTCATCTCTGCCAGCCCATCATAGCTCGTAACGACTGACAATGACTAATATATAACTCTAGTTAGTTGTTGCGACAATCCTTTTCAGTCATGGTTGGGTTTATTTATGGAAATTATTTCAATAATTTGAACTCTCCTTTTTTATTGATTGCATTGATTTCACAAAATTAATAGGACTAATAGGGGCAATCATTCACGAATGATTGGATAATAACAATACTGTATTGTACGCAATACCCGCACCGCGGCGTCAACGACGAAAAGCTGAACTGTAACGGTTTGGTTCAATTCGTGCATTTGAAAGACTATCAACCTTTTGTAATTTCAAAATGAGAAAACATGTTATCATCATGATAAATATAAATACCAGCTTTATATGAGATGAAGAGCTCGGCTGTACAGAAAATGTTAAACACACACGTACAAGAACGCCCAGTGCTTAGAATCCTGAGCGGAATAAAAAGTGACTTCTGTTGGCAATGTGCATCGTCCACATTCGTCCTCGCTTAGTGCAAAAAAAAGTACCATTCAGCGGCTCCCAGTACTTCGCAGTAATTGCAATACATCGCTCGCGGCGCTCGGCGGCGCCAACTGTGGAGGCATGATTCGCCGAGAAACCGCGGTGACTCTTCCTGTCTCTGCGCTGACTCATTACTGTCGCCTCATCTTACGCACATAATGCTCACGGTAACGAAGGTAAGTAGGTAATGAATATGCCTATTTTTTGGTATTCATAATTTTTAAATCTTTTAAGTCTTCATATTATTTCCATTCCACTATTATTTCTATTCCATTTTATAAAACTACTTTTCAACACATACCGTAGTGAGAGTGTCTTAGCTTTGTACCTCTATAGCTTTACATCAAGGACATTTTGTAAGATTACATAAGTTTCTGTGTTTTCATAAAATCGTATTAGGCCAGCGCGCTGCACTGACTTCTCTACACATCCATACATGTTAATTGGTTTCGGTGCCGCAGCCGTTAGTTCACTTAGCCTTGGATACTTTCTCCATAATGTTGCTCTATTATACGATATATTTCTACGTTCTCTCCATTGTAAGTATCAGTTACCGCTTTTTTTGTGCAGAAATTTATTCAGATCAATGCTGTAATTGTTTTAGATATATGTAACTGAATTACAACAATATGTCAATGACCGTTTCCAAGATCACACAGAATGAAAAAAAGTCTAGACGACCGAAATAAAGTTACGCAAGGAACAAACCTTTTTTACATTAAATTCTTGCATATACAATAAATCATATTATTATATACTTTTCTTTAACCTATGCAAGCAGATTACAGAAATCACTAAGGTATAGCACTGAGCGATACAGTGGTTAAAATGAGTTTTAAACTTACAATACTACTACACTATACTGCTACTGTTAGTATATACGGTATGTATACTGAGGTAATTTGACACGAGAAACTATTTCGTACTACAATAATGTTCATGTACATAGATTACCACTGTGTTTAATTAATTGAGACGAATTTCAAATGCTTACCTGCTCAATGCTTGGTATTGTTACTAGGTAGGTTTACTAGGTGGTAGAACTTTTCTGCAAAGTTCGTCTAGGTAGGTACCACCGCTTTGCCAGTTATTCTGCCGCCAAGCAGTAGTGTGCAAGCACTACTGTGTTTCGGTTTGAAGGGCACTGTAGCTAGTGAAATTACTGGGCAATTGAGACTTTATGATCTGATCTCACAGTCGAGTAATCTTATTACCAGACTGTGATGATGTCTCAGGATGATGTGCGCAGTGCAGCAGTCACACGAAACTTTAAATGTTGGAGTTCCGAGTGACACTGTTCTGTTATGGGCGGCCGTGTCGCTTAACATCAGGTGAACGACTAGCTCGTCACATCATTCAATATAAAAAAAAAAAAAAAAAATTGTTAAATAGCATTTTCAGAAGTTCAACGACCGAGGTATGTTCGAAACAAATCGATACAAAGACAAATTGTTTATACTAGGGTATGACACGTCCACATTTGACGTGACTTTGTTATGAAATAAATAGATCACGTAAGCCTACGCTCAATAGGAATTACTGTTTTATTAATATTCGGATGGCCGAGAACAGCGTTATGAATAGTGGGTGTAAGATCTTTAAGCGTAGGCAAACCGGAGTTAAAGAGAAGAGCAAACGTTTGAAACGAGACGGCGCAACATCAATGGCTGAAATGTATCTAATGAAATTAAACACAATATGATCCCGTAGTATGCATATTAACAGAATAACTTTCAACATTTAAACTTTAATCTTAAGGAAATATTTGATCATCAACGGGTAATCTGGTTGTAAAAGGTGAAGGATAAATTTAGACATTTTGACAATTTCTCTCAAATTCACTGTGGCCACGCACGGTATTTTAAAAGCACGCTTAGGGAAAAATAAATGTGGGTAAAAAAAAACCCTAGGAACTAAACATATTGGCAAGGGGCTACCAGCGCGTGGTGGCATAATTCATGTGAGGTAACGGTTGAAATAAAAGCCAATTATTATTTATAATGTTAATCGAAACAAAAATGCATGAAAGCAACCCGGTTCTTATAGATGGGGAAATTTGCTACTTTGCCAGATAGAAGCGTGAACTTACAAAAGGCAACGACCACAAACAAATGAATAATGTCAGGTAATTATAAAATCATCAACATCAACAACTTCAAAAAACATACATTTAACAAGTATCGCTCAATTTTTTGAAAAATAGAGACGTGCTATTTGAGAAAGTATGGGAATTAGCTCAATAGGTATAGCTTGATGATAACAATGAGGTATACTTATAAACAAGCAGAATCATGTCTGCCGCTTCATTCTCAGATGTACATAAAATGATTATTCGCATGAACAATGGATGGCTGCATTTTTACACTCCCCACTCTAATCATTCGCCGTCACAGAGCAGGCTCCAAATTACGCAATACTACAGTTAGTAGTAATGTATCTGTTTACTACGTACTTAGTTTCACTAAAAATAATAGTAATTATAAGATTTTGTCTTGATTGAGTGAGTGATGACTAACTAACCCGCTGCCCAACCCCCTGAACATACTACTTTATATGGATAGTGTCTTCTTTTTGTGGCTTAGAAGTGTACTAGTAAAACTCAACGCCTAAAAGGATCAATGAGATTATAAATATTGTACGAAGAAACACAAGGAAACCGCAGTCTGCGTCTAGTATAAGATATTTAATTTAGTTTTATAGCTTCCATTCAGCTCCTACTTGGATTAGTACTAAACGTATTGCCAGCTGCATATTTCATATTTCAACTTTATCCGAAGACAAGTAAGTTATAATTCAAATTCATTAATAATACTTACGTAGTAACATCTGTGATAATACTAAATCTTGCAGCAAATATTACGGTTACAGAACTATTTTTGCGAAAAATATAAATCTAACAAGCAGCTCTGTAATTTTCCATATCTAGTGATCATACGAGTAGAGAGTAGAGTCGCAGAGGTAGTAAACATCTGCTGCTGCGTCTTTATTATCTTTCTGACGAAACAATACGACCTCCCTGTGGCCATGAACTTCTTAATTGGGGTTAAATTAATTGTCACAAGTATTAACATTAATGCCCTCGGACCTTTTGCATAATTAACCATTTAGTGTAAGATTATAATACACTAGACTCATATAGACACAAATATCTAATATTGATGCTCTAGTTTCTAGTGCATTAATTAACCAAGGGAACGCCAACGTGCCTCATAACATAGATTTATGAATGAAAACTGTGCACCCGACTCGTCTCAGTTTTAATTAATTCAAAACGCAATTGAGCAATTTAATCTTGCTTTTGGATTAACGATTCTTAAATTACATGTTTGCAATGGTTTACAGCTTTAATGTTTCATCAAAATAAGAACTTAACTTTCGTGTGCATAAATAGAAAAGAAACTAATCCCTGTTCTCTCTAAATAGAAACATCGACGACAAATGTGGCATCTTATAAGTCGACGACGACTACGCTCGAATATTTTGGGATGACTATTTAAAAATTCTTAAATCGTACCAAAGTCACACGTGTGCTATTTAGTTCCGCTTCGCTGAGATATCAACTGGCGTAGTTTTAAATTAACGCAATATCTATGTGCCTTGTCTGAAACTACATGAATAATAAGGCCGATAGAAAAGACTAAAGTTTCACTATCGGAAAGCATAGCTTGCTTACAGTATACAGCAGTTTTACTGAACAGTTAGTGCTTAGTAAACTACGTGAACTATGGAAAATGCTTCCTTGGCTGTACAACTTCAATCAGGTAAGCCCTATTGGATCGATTTTATGTGATTTCGAAACGCTCATTACATTTTTTTTATGCTATGCTGCGAAATGACGTGACGATCTAGTTGCTTGCCTGATGTTAAGCAACACGACTGCCCATATCAGTTGCAGTTACACTTGAAACTCTAAAGTATATTTTCGTGTGACACTGCATTAATTAATTAATTGACATTACATTTTTAATAGTACTCACGGGATCTTTACCCTGATTGGAATAATTTCTGAATTCCTGATATTTTGGCATAACAGTTACATGCAATGTTTAAAAGTGTCTAAGCGTTCATGCCCAAATTTTTCTCGTGATAGGTAATTTTACGAATCACTAAAACAAAATAACAAGTAAATTACCTATAAACTGAAGGACAGCGCAATAGCGTAGTAATCTTACTTGGATCCCTGGGTCTGGAAGCAATATTAGTTTATTCAAAAAGACTAAACTACAAAGCAAATTATTCAAACTTATCAACTTGGTGATTTTATAACTTAGAATCCATGTTTTCAAAGTTAATTTTAAATTTCCAGGATATAAGTAGCATGCCCAGGGTTTTAAAGTAAGGTAACATCTAGAGATCAATACAAAAACCTTTACGTTGCAAATTACAATAGGTACAAACGCGAGGGACTGAATATTGTATGGACTGAGCTGAGACCAATGAAGCTTATATATTCTATACTAACAAATATACTGTAAAACTTCCTTGACTGAGACACATTTATTTTATAGATAGTGCATCAAGGCGCTGAGTACGATTGTGACTTATGTCGTAGAATGAGTCAACGACCCGGAGCGTCGAGGATTAGGAACTGGATACATTGATTTGTTCTGAATGTGGTCAAAGAAAGACTATTATGCTGTTATTAGATAGCATGGCGAAGACAGCAAAACATACGAGTAAAATAACAAAAAATATTTTGGAGACTATATTTTCTGTAGAAACTGATCTAATAACTAAATTTAAAATTAACGTCGAAAACTCAGCTCTAGCCCGGTAATTATACTTACCATTTCTTTTGGGAAAAAAATTATCTAGCAACATTCATCACTTCAATAGAAATTTCCTACGCATCGTTATTATATCAACTTTTTAAACGGCATAAAAGCTAACTGAAAGTTTAGTGACAATGCTGACGACGTTGGCATTAGTATAACTACTAAACTTTATAGTTTCTATACTTATTATATTTAAATTTTAATCACCTCTGCTTTCCTTCGCAGCGATAAATTCCTCCAGATATCTCGTGGACTTGTCCATCCAACTTTAGATTTATCAGGTGCACTGTCGCTAACATTACTGGCGCATCTGGTTAACTTAGTCTGATTACCGTTAGCTGAAGCTCGATTTGCCATGCTGAACACATACAAGAGTTCAACGAAAAACACACAGACAAATCCCAGACTATAGGTACCACAAACTTTACACTAAGCTTGGCACGGTTCTCACACATACACAAAGGGCAACTTGTTCAGCATTTCAAATTACAAAAAGTTACAAAACTATAGTTCACATGCATATCGCGTAAGTTTTGTATTTGAGTTCACGTCCTTTTACTTTTGTCGCCGCGGTAACTTGAACAATTTTAGAATCATTGTTAAAAATCACAACAAATAAACAAACGCTCAACAGGATGTTTTTTAAATAATGCATAAAAATAAATTGGTACGTTATTTGGCTTTAAAACAGATAAACGCTATATGAAGCACCATTCACGACTGTTGTCAGTTTGAGGTTAAGTTACAACGATACCGGCTGCCGGTTGGCGGGGCAACACAAGCGCAGTTTTGAGCCAGACACACACGGGGCGATGTTTATACACCTGCGACAGTAGCACCTTTGATTCCTCAACGCAAAAATACCGAATCATAAACTTTTATTTATCAGCGCTAGCACTAAATAAGTAAATAGCATATCGAAGCTTTCTTTAAAACTAATCTCAGTTTATTTTTCTATTCTTTGCTTATGTTTTGTTTTTCGGTTAAAGAAATAAAATAAGTAAATATTCATAGACAATTCACACAGCACCATCTAGCTCGAAATGTAGTATTTTGTCCTAAATAGGTGGCTTCATTATTTCCATCTCCTGAAGGCCTTGGTTACGGTTAGCCCAATAGTTTTCGTTTCGTATTAATAATATATGACTTGGTTTCATAATGTACAAACCGCCAAAAGCTCGACTCATTAAATATTGAACTATTGAACTTGAACTATTGAACTTGAACTATTCACAAAAGAGTAATTTTGGTCAGGTCAGTATAAAAACAAGGCTAAAAGCAACCCGTATGAGAAGGGCCTCGGCAACTCAGGTATAACCGAGTTAATTATGTCTATATCTATATAGACGCAAAAGGATCCAGCCGTCACACTCATGCTCACAAGCCAGACACACAAAAGCAAGGGCCAATCGAGTCGACAGAAAACAAACTTAACACTTGATAAAGTCAAACTGAATCTTAACTCAATCGTATAAAAGCTGAGAACACATCGACATTCAAAAGCGGTTAGCTTTTTATTCGCCGGGAGTAACAATGCAAGAGGAGAACGTGCCCCAACCGCTTTTGCCGGTTGGTGAAAAACTTCAGACCAAAACCTTATGGTAAAAAACAGATTGTACCAAAACGGGGACACCCGTTTTGTAACTTTCTCGACAGAACTGCTACGATAACGTTGCTGATAACACCAATTCCTAGAATACGAAGGTCTTTAAATAGAATGAAAGAGCCTCCACAAATACGATGTGAACATGGACTGAAAGGACACTTTGTCTTTTTGAACAAATACAGGAGGCTCTGAATGGACATATTGTTTTTAAATGCGAGGGGTTGATGTCAGGCATAATCTTAACTTGTATTCAAATAAGTTTTGACCTACTTCATACATGTAACCAGATAAAACTTCAAAACGATCCATTAATATTTTACATATTTTAATGTTCCGAGAACTGCAGGTCAGGGTGCGACCGTGAAACATTTAATGTCTGTTTAGTGAATTCGACACATGCGAGCAGAATGGCCGCCACGGCATCATGAGGTTATTTTTAACCCTGAGGCATGGGGTCAGTCACCCGCCCACCCCTCCCGCAACACGAACCAGTCCTATCATATGAGGAACTGCGTGGGAATATGGTAGGATAAGATGCCATGCCCTTACTCCTTTCATATAAAGAAAGAGAATAAGGCAAACTGAAAAAACTCGACGCAGAATAAGCAAATACTGGGATTTCTGGTCACGACACACAGACTGGTTTGCGGTGAATCACGATCTACTTCTTCCAAGTTAAACTCAAGTTTTAAAATACGAATGAATAAAATAAATAAGCAAATTTACAATCAAGACATCGATTTTTTTTTATAGATTATCCATTCAAGTGCTCTAAAATGACACAGTTAGGTTACAGTTAGGGTGCCGTTAACAATTACGGAGTATTACAAAAGAAAAACTTTCTGGTAATAGCTTCTTTATAATAGCTATTGAGTTGCACGAACTTCCGCGAGTGTGTTCATCAACCTATCATTAGTACTTACTAGTATTAAGCAATACCATCTTTATACTCTTGTAAGTAGCCATACAATGTTAGCAAAAACCAAAATGCCGAAATTTGGCCTTTTTATTGATGTTGTCTTAAATCCAATTACTATTACATTCTGTTTTTTATAAGTGGTCTCAGATTGGAGATATAAGTGGTGCAATACAATAGTCTGCTTTACGTAAGTAATAGAACACCTGGCTCGATGTGGTTATTGAATCCATGTATGTAGTTGAATGTAAACAAACCATATCCATGCTTAGCCGTGTTCATGTTACACTTTAATCGTGTTAAATATCTTTGTTGTAGATATGCGTAACATTAGAACTGACAATTTTATTGTACAAATATGGGACTTGGAATTGTTAATGAGCATACAGATTAAACTAAAGACCCAGCGAGAATCCTTGATAACATAAAATAGTGAAACGATGACGGTGGCAGTTGAGCGCACTAAAATAACGCAGTTATCCTTTTTCGGGGTGCGTTAGCTACGATTAGGGGACTGGTGAAGGGTGCAATAAGACATATGACTGGGGGACTCACCGTGGCCGTGTCTGTGAGGGTAACGGTAGCTGAGGTGGGCCCGCCATTAGAAGGCGTAGTGATAGTAGATGTTGCACTTGCCACCTGATTATTTGAACTCTGTTCGATAATTCGCTGTCGTAGTGCTAATCTTTCAAGGCTGGCCAGTCGATGTGAACCACCCGCACCTTCCCTATCACGTTCCCGAAGAGCAGTAGTGGTGCTACCAGCGCTAAAAGAACCGCTATATTTCGGCAGGGTCGGCGGAGGGACAGGCCTAGCTGTACCTCCGCGGCCGAGCAGCGAGCCACTCGATGTGTATGCGTAACTGCTGGGAGTCCCAAGTGTGGCAGTCCTCGGAGCGGCACCGATTCCATTCAGGGCCCCGTTGGTCCCGTTGACGGCACCCCCAGTCACCGTCGTAGTGCTGCCGTTCATCTCCTCAAGTTTACCGTCATGCGAAAGTTACAAAATCACACACTGAGTCACAGTCTGCGCACTACGATACGATCGCGATTCCAAGCGATTGAGGTGGGAGCGTTCAAGCCGGGTGCCCGTCGGAGGCGGTTTGACAGCTCACGCGGTTGTCAGAGGCGCGCGGGCGGAGTCGCTCGGCGCCCCGCACTCGACGCCGCCATCGTCACCACACCACACCACGCGACCCTTCTAGTTTTCTGGATTATTGCCACACGACTGCCCGAACAGAGGGTTGAAAATGCACTGTTGCTTTTCCGTCTCAAGGTCAATGAATAAATTGCACGACTGATTTGATTCTATTTCGGCTAGTGAAGTTTGCGATATTATTGATCTTGTATTTTATTTCCAATCTCGTCATAAGTTTAAGTAATTTACTTTTTGTTTATACAGGACTTATACGCGCCATATAATGTTACTTATTTAACTCGACGTTTCGATCAAGTTGCATTGGCTGTGGTCAGGAGTAAACGAGTAGAAGAGTGGTTTAAGTAATTAATTTTTTTGTTGAACTCACAGAAATAGATTAGATACACTATATATAGATAGAACTGAACATTCATTTATTATGTAAACGTATAGAAGTTAATTTATAACAAATTGTAATATTAGTAAGGATCAAGTCCTTGCCAATACCTATACACTCTCCACGAAAAGGGAAAATTTGAATTTCGTTTACTCGTAGCGGCTGAGCAGCGTCTACATTTTAGCGTTATGTAAACATTGGATATGTATTCAGTTACTTTGTGACTGTTTTGCGATTCTAGCGAGCTAAAGGAAAGGATGTGACGCTGGCTAGCTGGTTCATCGGCCTGATTCCAAGTAGTGTCATGCAACTATAGGATGGCTATTAGCGGATGTACTTATATGGTAAGTAAGAGTATACTTTATGTGTCTGCTATCCATAACGCACGACAAGGCTATCCTGTTCACGTGCTGTTATCATAAATACGTACAGAATAAGATGTTTATTTTTATTTCGCCAACTGCATTGAATATATTAGTAACTATTATTTCTAGACGTTAAGTTTGGTCCTCTTGCATCCAATGTTATTTTCGGCGGAGCACGTGTAAGTCGCATGTGGCCTATGTCCGGCATCGACCGCGACATCGCGCAGGCGCGTCCTCACCCTAGCTCCGTCTGGACAACCCCTCGGTGCATCGCACGCACGTACGGTACCATCAACATCATTCATGAGCGGCGCGACTGCTTGTTGCGTTTTAGACTCAATACATACATATTCAGAATTTTGGTCTTTCCACCAAATTTTTATACAATTTGATCGTCCTAAATGTAAAAATCTAGACTACTTAAAGTGTAAAAGTCCAGATTTTTTAAGAAGAGAGTATACCCCCCACTTCTCCTGTGCATATAAAAAGCGAATGTCTTCTACCCCAAAATGTTATCAGATTTCGATGATTTGTTTACATGTTGTCTACACAGTTAATAACTATGGTCATACGTCTTCCTGAACGACATTTTTTATCGTAAATGTCATCACGTGGTATGTTTAAAATTAACTTTCGTTGAGCGGTAAGAACTTGCTTTCAAGTGTAGGTAACAAAAAAAAAAATGAAATTTCATATTATTTTCCGTATATACAGCACCTACGACTATTGGGTCAGCAAGTTGAGAAAGTGAGCAAACTTGATTCTCACTCGTTCACCTGCTCAGCTTGCCAATTACGCCGCTTCTTGCAGATTACTGAAATAATATTTAATACTATACGTAACATATAAAGTGAATAATGCAATGGATCTCATAAGCAAAAAACCAGTGACCACGGCTATCCTCTGAATACGTAATGTATTAAAGGTATTTAAATAAATTACGTGTAAATTGTTTATTTTATAGACAATAAATATTGAATAGTTTGTACATAACAATTAGATCAAATAATCAGAATATTACCTTGTTTCACTTTTCAGAACGTGATTTTTCAGTAGCCGCGTTTTAGTGTGTCAATTTTGTACAACTTTTTATCATAATTATTATTACACAAGCAAAAACTCTATAAATCCAAAGCTATGAAAATCTTTTCCTACGCCTAGTTGGAATTTTACCAACTTTAATTAAGAGTGATACTTAGACTTGCGAAAAAACCGCAATCGCCACCGCGTTTGCCGAGTAATTACTGCACTCTATTGGCTATGGATATTTATCTGACTAGCTTATACATGAGAGGTACCGGAACCATCAGTACGTTAGTACTATTATTTATTTTATGCAATCAGAGTATTACATTTAGGGCTTCGTTCTCTATATCCGAGTAAAGTCTCGATTTACTACCGTCCACATAACACTAGCCGGCGAGTAGACGTGGCAAGTAACTTGCGCGCGTTTCACAAACGAAAACGGAGTTTCGATTAACTACTCGTTGACTAACAATTTGTAGTCATCTGTGACAAGGTAAATTGTGCATTGTATTCGTTCAATTCCACGTCAGTACAGTCAGTTACGTCAAACGTCATTTTGTAAATTTTCATGTATTTGATTCAGATTGTGTAGAGTTGTTGGGTATTTGAATTTGTGTGATTTGTTTTTTTCTTTAGTGATTTTATTTACGATTCATCATGGACAAATCTAAAAGAGATCGAAGTATAAATTTTAGCACACAGGAGCGTGACATACTAGTTACGATATTACAAAAATACAAACATGTAATAGAAAATAAACAAAGTGATGCCACCACGTGGAAGAAAAAAGAAGCTGCTTGGGAAGATATTAGTAAAGAATTTAACGCTCAATCTGGGGGAGTATTGCGAACAAGCAAAACGTTAAAAATTAAGTACTAAGGCTTAAAACGGGCGGTCAGAAAAAAATGTGCTGTTTTACGCTCGGAACTGTACCGTACGGGTGGTCGAGCAAATACTACTAACTTATAATGACATTATTTATTATTTTGTATCACTCACCTTTGTGTTATAGACGTTACTTTATGCATTATTTGGTTATGTACCTGGTTCACTGCATTTTTAGATTGGCGAAACCTTGCAAAAAAGTCATAATCATCCAAGTCACAAAAATAATCAACACGTATCTTAAACACACGATTTCTCGGGATTCTCGGCCGAAAAAAATACTCTAGTTCGTCAATTTGATGATCAATGAAATCAAATAAGTCCATTTTTATTTTCATAAAAATCTGCAAATAAACAATACTCCACGCACGAGCTTATGCTGCGTTACCCGTCGATTAAACGCACTAATCGGTAGCTGATGTGGCCTGTAAGTTACGGCCTAAGTTACAGGTCGGTTAGCGCTATTCCGACATAGTGAAATTCGTTGCTACAGTTACAGGGAACTTTACGCGGTGATTAAGCAACTCGGAACTTTACTCGAATATAGAGAACGAAGCCCTTAGTATTCTGTGGTTTTACAGGTCAGTTTTAACGACCAGTCACGTCATTATCGATCACAAATTAAACGTCACTTTAACCGTCTATTGCGACGTTTTTAACGTCGAATTTGAAGTTAGTTGACGTCATGTGTTGGGTCCCTTTGAGACGTCTTTACGTGGTTACGTGGGCGCAGCAGGTATATACTACTACATAAAATATAACAGGTCAATAGGTGTGTATATAATAGGTATATAATACTACAGGAATATATACTTCCCGCGACAGCATCAAGACAGTACCGCGTTCATTTTGCGACCGTATCGTTACTACGAGTAAATGTCACCGTGGGCGAGCTACCTTCTTTTTATTTTAGTAGTCTTCGGAAGAGTAGGATAAAAATATCTTACATAGGTATTTTTAACTATAATATTATAGGTACTGTACTAATGAAATCGTAATCTCTAATTATTTTAATACAACAAAGGCAACAACCAAATTTATTTAAAATTATTATTAAAAAAAGTTATACTGTTCACGTTCCATTTCATTCCATTTGGTTTTGTTATATCGTAGATGATTTAAAAATTATTTGATGATCATTGTTTCATCTTGTTATTCGTGAGTCATAAAAATATCATGTATTGAAATAAAATAAGCAATCTTATAGTAGTAGCAGCGCCATCTAACGATACGGTGCGTGCAACAAATGAGGGCACGCTTACGCTTTTGTATGCTACGATACAATACACACATAGACCGATTCTGTGCTAGCCCGAATGGAATTGCACGAATGTACTCATGTTCTTACTACCAACACTTACTAGGTGGCGTTAAATCTAAGATGTGTCTTACCGAGTGACGAATAATAATAAAGTCTGGTAAAAAAGTTGATAAAGGCGTACATTATCGCCCATTTATGATTCACATCATTTCGAAGAATACAATAATTGACTATCTACCTGTCTGGGCAATCAAAGTAATCAAAGCACTACATTACAACGAGCTCCGTATTTTCCGAAGACAGATTTTCATTGAATAGTGTTCTACTTGTCTACGAATACTCAAAGAAAGTTTGTTGAACTGTAAACATGTTGAAAGATATTATAAAGAGGTGGACCTACACAGTACACACCTAGTAAAGATGTGACGCAAACGTAAACCAAACGTTCAGCCGTGTAATCAAAGCTATGTTTAGAAACGGTACCTTACTTAATAAGGGCGAGCAGTAAACCTGGACTGGGCAATATACTTGTAATGGAGGGCAGAAAAGAGAACATTCTTTACGTTCTGACTGTTCATAGTACATAATATACCAAACATGGAGTTCTTGTAATATGTTAAGTACCTATTGCATGCAAGCAACGTGCGTAACGATCAATGTAACTGCAAGCTAAATCGAAACATATGACGATGGAGTCTGCTTTCAATTGCCATGATTCATTAGGTAATTTATGTGCATTGCATTGTATTCGCTTCGCCGATAAAGTCGCAGTTTCATTTGGACAAATTAAAGGCGGTCCTGAATAATTCAATAACGTGAACAGTTATGAATGTTATGATATAGAAAATGTAGGAACAAAACAATTCCTTAAGTGCTCATTCCAGCCGGAACAGCTATCTGCGTACACAACATACCTACTTCAAAGATAAGACTTTAACAAGTCAATAATATGTATGCACATTAACTACGATAAAAGTATTTAGGTTAGTAATCATTAGTAAAGAACGTAAGTTGTTTATGTTGGTTACATTACAAGTAAGACGTTAGTCATATAAAGGGAAACACAAAAATACTAGAAACTTGACGTCAAGTAACTACTGATAGATCTAAGCTTATGTTATCAGTATTTACTATATTATTCTGGGTATGGCTTTAAATAAGCATAGAATTAGTTTAAAGGACCATTGTGTTTTCTTGTTTTCTTTTAGGACAGTTTTGAGTAGTAAAAAAATACAATAAATTCGTGATTTATCACTGTGCACAAATGTACAGATGGGGAACGTGCCGCGAAACAAAACAGGCACGAGCGGTACCACTAACACCGGCTGTTTCTAAAACAACACACATTACCTAAACAATTCTACGTAGGAATTCACACTCGACCTGACTGTTAAATTCGGAAGTAGAATAATAACAAGCAGTAACTTCGTAAATACTCTAACATCTAATCTAAAAGAGTGTTTTCTTGAGGGGTCTCACCAGTGAGGGTAATCGATCATTTTAAATATTTCTGTCATGTTTACCAAAGATCTTAGTTACGGCAAAGATATGGAACGAGAGAGAAGGAATCGGTACATCAGATGCAACATGCTCCGGTTTTCTGGCTGCAGAACTCAGGTTAAAGTAACGTTATTTAAAGCCTACTGTCTATGATTATACACATGCTAGCTATGGATTAAATCTACGTTGGAAGCTAACCATACCATAAATGTGCAATACAATGACGCTTTTCGCACCCATATGTATAAACCACGGTTTACACACACCACAAGGGTTCCGGAGTTATGTCGTCACTAGATCAAGAGTTTCCCTCTTTTGGGATGGGATGGTTATGTATACGGAGGGCTGGGAGAATACCTCCAAAGCCATCATCAAACACCGGCTGACGATGCATCAAAGTACGAACCTATAATAACTAATGATCAATTAACACTGATTAATATAACACTGATTTATAGGTACAACTAAGTTCTTAATATCGTTTTATTTTAGCACATTAAAGACATTTTATCTTATTTATTGATTATTATTACAACATAATTCGACATCCAATGTTGAACATAATTGAAGGGGTGAGAACAAAAAGGGTTTAACTGATTTTTTTCACAAAATGACTTATGGGTATCGTTGGATTCAGCGTGAAATTATCTTCAATAATACATTCTCAAAATACCGAAATGAGGCTTAAATCTCGAGATTTTGAGTCTACAAACGGTTTATCTGTCACAGGAATACAGTTCGCTTAGCATATAAACATTATTATATTATATTTTTACAGTAATCATATGAATTAGTACTATATTTAGTATTTAAAATAGAATTGAAACATTTTCAAGCAACTGAAACTTAGATAAACGTTTTCTATTACCTTATAAGTACTCTACATTAAAATGACGCCGTTGACGTTTAAAGTCAATTTTCTCGAAACTGTCAATTTGTCAGTTAAACCCTTTTTATTCTCAACCCTTCAATTATGCCTCCCTCGTTTATGGAGCGCCACTTTGAGCAGTTGCTTAGTACTTGCCTGTTGCATCAATGGCTCCCCACGGTTTTGACCAGTGGGGTGATCACGCAACTTAGAGACCAGAGTAATTAAATACCTAATTTCAAAGTTTTCTCAGTAACAATGCAAATAATCTTGCATTAAAACTATCAAATTCATACAAATTAATGATTGTATTGGTTGCGATCAAGTTCCATGATCGTGTCTAGCTGGTCGTCGTGGACAGATTATGACTTTATAGTGAATAATATTAGCAATTTGCATGTACCTACAATATACCTAACTATTACAAAATGATTAAACGATGTGGTACATCCCACAGGTGAATGGTAGTACCGCATACAACACAGACTAATGATGCAAATGCCCTTACTAAATCCTACGCCAATTGTGATAAATGATTTTAAATCATATTTAGAAGATGCCCAACTCAACCTACCTCACCTACGAAACATTAAATCAAGAACGAATAAGTAGGATAATTTTGTTAGTCATTATTTTCATTGTGCTAGAGATTAAAGACGTAGGGCATCCTTTTGGATTTTGGAAAACTGAAATCTTTTATGGCTACTAGCTCGTCACATAATTCATTAAAATAAAAATCAATTTTAAAGGACAGTACGATATTGGTGACGAGCTTTTTCCTTACTTTTTTCATTTTATTTGTATCAGCGCCATCTAGGCACTCGGTGTCATCTGACAATTTAATGTTTGTTTGTTTTTGAGCAGACTGTACTTGTGACACTACTGTGTTTAAATAACCATACTGTAAAATAGGCTATGATCAAACATTAATTTTTATATTCTACTTGAGCCCCAAACACGCCCCAAAAGTTGGAGTTTTGGCGGGAATGTGAAGTTGTTCCATTGTCGGCTTGGTATTTTTTGCAAAAACTTTTATAATCTTGAGTATTATTAATCGATTAGTGTTTGTGAGTAATAAATAAATCATGTAGGGAAAAACGAAAAGTGTGACATTTTGTTTCTCTACATAACTTCAATAGTACATTTAGATAATTCTATTCTTTTTATTTCGGCAGAGTTTTATCTCGGGGTAGAGTAAATGTTAACTGAGGATCTGGACCTAATGGTCGAGTACATGTATGAGTAAGTAGGAGATAAAAACCGTAAACTTCTCAATGAATTGCAGTCAATATACATCGGGAATGGTTTTTATATTGGTAATCGCTAGGAAATAGTGGTCAACTCACATGGATTTTGACGTCACCCTACGGAACCCATGAACAACAAACAACTCATGTACGTATGTGAAGTTAAGATCACAGGCAGCAACTATATAGAAAAAGGTTTTTCTTCTGACAAACCCATTATGCAAAACATAGAACTCACCCATTAAGATTTTGGTGGAATTTTTACCTACCTTACTCGTAAAAACTACAAATTGATCTGACGACTAATTAATACTTATTTTCCATTGACTTTATTCTAGAGCCACTCGCGGCGAAGTTCGACTATAGTTCGCTTGGATGGGAGCAGTCGGTCCCGGCTACAGTTGCTAATCGGGCGGCTTCAAAATTCTGACACCAGGGCCACACCCCTTGCCTAATCGAGAAGGAAGGAAGGGTTCATATGTAGGTAAGGTAATAATACTCATGCAGGTATATATTTGTACAACGATAAAAATCGGCAACTGCCTAACCTAGGAATGTGATTCATATTGTGATGGTGCCAATCGTGATGTATCAGATGACGAATAGAAAAATCGCTTGAATTGAAACGCAAAACAATTGACTGGCTTATTAGTAAACATAGGTATTGAGTGTGGTATTGAGTTATAGAGGAAAAACAACCGATGTTGTGAGTAGCTGATATTGACAGAGAGGATAACTGCACACCTAAAAATAGGCCTTAGTAATTTACCTTGAATATGTTATAGAATAATAGACCTGTATGAATTTAATTTCAAAAATACTAAAAATATAAATATACATCTACTAAATGATATCAGATACGACTAATGACCTCTTTTATTCATCCGGACATCATCGTGCCGATAAAGTAAATATTACTCTGTACGTAGAGTAAGTTTATTTAAAACAAAATTTTACTCTTACTTAATTTGAAAACTAATTAAATTATTGGAATATACATGTAAGAGAAAGAAACGAAAAAGTACGACTATTGCTAAACTACGTATAATATAATACTTTAGTCTTTACCTGATCTGCGGCATTGCTGTTGGCATTTGGCTTATAACGAGACAACACTGGTCTATTCCTCGATCTATTCAACGGTGATTCCGATATAGACGTCATTGTCAATCACTGAACGTAGTCCAATAGCACTTTCACTAAAGTTTTTATCGAATAGAACGTAAGAGAGCGAATGGAAGTCTGTAAACTGTACACCCATTGAACGTTCAGGAGGAAAACATACTGTTACAATTACTGCAATATATGTGCCACTGGCCGCTAGCAAACACGATACCACATTTTTCCGTCGACAAATCACATCCGGAGGAGAGGCGAGTGAAGCCCGCGCGGGTGAATCAACCGATTGCGTGAACCACCACTAAAGCTGCCACTGATAAAAGTTAATGACTTTTTACGCACAAAAAGTCACAAAGAATATCAAAGCCGATGAGCACACGACCGAACGTATAAAAGAGTAATGCAAGCTTATAACTTTTCATACTCCTTTCCATTTAGGACCTCGTAATCAATACTAGGCACATTCCTATTCGGTAAGGAATGGCAGTGCGCGCTAAACAGTGGTTAAAAATAGACTTTGGTATGGTTAAATGGCTTTTAAAAATAAAATAAATTGTTGTTTATATACGCTCTTATTCGCAATGCAGCGACCGTTCCACGATTACGAATTCGCTAACTGAAACAATAAAACAAACCGCGCGTCGCGGATAGCAAACACGTTCGTCACTGCATTCAGAACCGATATGCAAGTGTCACCGACGACGGCGACGACGGCGGCCACCATAGGGAGTTCGATATCGGTGTCATGGTGTTCGCTGGACTCTAGACAATCACTCGAGGGCCGAATAGCGGTCGTGCATTCCTACTCGTAACTCAAACGACGCACGCAGCGCATACGTGTCCTGCGGACAAACGGTCCTGGCGACCTAATAACTCCTGGTAGATATCATTTTATTGCATGCGATACCAATACATAAATAAATGACATTGACTATCACGCTAACTGTACCCACCCGGTCGATGTAAAAATGATCTTGTGAAAGTGGAACTGTTCTATGAATACCGAACAATAAATGTTCCAAAATGATGGGAGCAGGTACAGCGTGCTACTTAAAAAGATACTCACCGCTAATTTAGATGATGATGCAGCACATGAAACAAAATAAGAAAACACTTTTTAAAACATTTACTCGGACACAAAGGGTTTAAAAGAATCTTATTTACAAACACAGACTGGAATTTTGTTGACGAAACTCTACGTACCTAGGCATGGGAGACAACATGTACCTATGTCTTCGAGGCTATCTGTGCTTATGTTATCTACGTCCATTAACAATTTTTCAACACCTATTATTTCATCAAGCTCATCGAACAATTTAAAGTTGTCAAATGACACGCAACTGCGAGTATGTATGGCAAACCGAGACTATGTATTGAAATAGTCAACACACGATTCATTGATTCATTAGACTTGTATGCTAGTATTGTTTTTAGCAACGATTGTTTTCAATCAATATCGTTCATTGCAATATTGATGTGTAAATACGTTAAACAAAAGAGTTAATAAATAGATATTCATAATCGAAAGCAGCTATATCTTTTTCTTCATATTATTCATAGTTATGCCAGCTGTGCATTCACTTCACGAAGTTTCATGTTTCAGTTCTCTATTATTCTCTGTTTCTCTATTATTGACGCAAATCAATCTTAATTACTCAACTTAAAATACGGGAACGACACGGTACAACTCAATGCACAAAATAAAATACAAAAAAGTCTTACGTGAGACATTGGAATTCTCCACAGTTTCCATCGTAAATTGAACAAGGCTGTGCAATGTTCAATGTCACACTTTTACGGTTACGTAGAAATAGTGTCCCGCAGACCGCAATACAAAGATTACATGTTAGAAAACAGTCACCACACTTTCAAAGCTAATCCGTATACTGTCATTGGTCCATCGAACAAATTGTCCGGTTCTTTGTTGACGAGCAAATAATATATTGATAAACGTGACTAAGTTTATTTAGAACAAGCAGGAGCGGAGTAAACGTGTCGATGTTTGAGAGATGTGTTCAGAGAGCAAGCGGTGAGCGCGGACGACGTCGAGGACTGAGCTGCCAGCCGCGGTAATGCGCGTTGCACTGTAAGCTATTTCAAGATATGCAGAGAATTCGCAAGTCGGCGGATTTTACGCGGCCGTAAAGAGGTGGCCGATGCAACGCCCGCGGAGCGTTCGTCCTCTGAACTCTGAGATCAACCTTCAAATGTGTAATAGTTATTCACTGTAGGTATACTTAAGCCGTCAGTCCCAACTGTTGTCGTAAGACAATCGAAAGCCTTTAGACGGCCTGCACTGTAGTGCTCTCTACTGTAAGTGTATGGCTGGTCTCACAGCACAGTTGTTAGTGGTAGATGGATCTCCTTCAGCGCCGTAGGTCGTGAATTCGATAGCCACCCAGAAAAAAATATTTGTAGGCTATTATAGGTACCTATATCATCAGGCCAATGTGAGTGCAGGTCATAATCCCCCACACTAAAGAGATCGCGGCTTGGTAGATTGGAAATTGAAATTATTTGTACTGACGGGAGTCGAATAGTGATTCAATTATTTACTAACCTTTTTTTAAATACTAAGACCTAAAATACTAATGATTTCGATCTATATCAAAGAAATGCGATTATAAGCAATATAAATGTTTATCAAGGCATTTTGTACAATTTGCAAGTACTATTGAATGATTACAGGTCATATTAATTAATGATGATATAGCATTGTGCGCAGCTGTAAGTTATCGTCAATTAATTTTATGAAGACTTTAATCTGTTCGTGCAGTCTTAGTTTAACTGCAACTGGTTTATCTAGATAACTATAGAATAAATCATAATATTAAGACATACAAGGTTAAACCTAATAGTCATAAGCTAATCTCATAGATTAGTTTATGACAATTTACACAGTTTATTTTCGAAAGGAGCCAGAGACTAAGACCTTGTACTAGAAGATTATTGTTCTTAAATTTTTGCTAACTAATTTATAACGAGCATAACGTCACCCACTTGTTCACCTTGAGAACCCTCTTTTATTTAGATCTATGACTCGAACTAACAATTTCCAATCATAAATAAAATTAAAAATATCATGATGACCACGTTACGTCTGTAATATTACTTTGGCTGTCCACGAGTACCTACCTACCTAACAACAGATTATGGAATGAAGGTCCAGTTTTAGGCATTTATAACCATAACCAACCTTATCTAGGTGTGCTATAGTTCAAATTGTAAGTTTGCCGCTACAGCCTGAAATACGAAAGCAAGAATCGGTGTGGATTACACGACGGACACCACGGTGGTGGACAGTTTCCGCGTGAAGGCCCGTGCCCCGGGATGAGGTCGCACGCTCGTTGAGCACGACACAATACCCTCCGCGGCAAGAAACCGTGAGATATCCACTCATAATTATGAAGCGTGCAGTTGGTAATATAAGCTAATAAATAAGATAAAACTTATTGCTAGATTTGTCTTAACAAAACCACTTAAATAATTACCAAGGAATTAGTGCCAAGGGAAAGTCATGGAGTACAGCAATTCCAACTACCACATAAAAATACAACAAATTAAAAAACATCCTCCTTTTTTAATCTACAGAAATGCGGTTCCTTGAAACCTGCAATGTAATCTGTGTCGGTACAGTAAATTTTGCCAAAGCAGCTATGTTTAGGGCAAGGGATTTGACCAAAAATCACTCTAACTCCTAAACCATAATTAACCGCAGGGGGGTGATCTACTACTATTATAATATATTCTGAAGTTCCACCTCTGGATTTCTACTTGCCACATATTCTTAGGATATCCTCTGTCATGTATCGCAAATACTATTTTATCATGAGTTTTTATAATACCTATATATGATAATTTCACAATTTCATGACAAGGTGGTAATAATAATAATAATAATATGTGTGGACATCTCACACAATGCCATCTAGCCCCAAACTAAGCAAAGCTTGTGCTATGGGAACCAGATAACTGATACAATACTTAGATACTTTTTTGTTTGTAAATACATACATAGAATACAATATGACACCCAGACACAGAACAAACACTTATGTTCATCACACAAATGTTTGTCCTGAGTGGGAATCGAACCCACAACCCACAGTTCAGAAGGCAGGGCTACTACCAACTGAGCTATCGGGCCAGTGGTAAGTACTTATAATTGAATTACTACACCAAATGCCTTACTAAATATTTTAAATGAGTCACTTTCAGTTTACTTTTAAACAAAAATAAATCAGTTGTTATGCAGTGTGTCAACACTAAAGTATGATGCTAAAAAAAAAAAAAAAAAATACAAAAATATTTATTGACATAAGTATCATTACATTATCTTATATGAATCCATAGATTCCCGAACTAGTTTTTAAACTGTATTTCAGGAATCAGTGGCTTCTCCCAATATTTTTAAACATTATTATGTCACACAAAAAAATAAACATACAGTGAAATCTAGAGAAAAAAAAAAAAAAAAACTTATAGTGTAGAAGTTACAAAAAATAAACAAAAATAACACTGAATTTACACTACAACACTCATCGGTCTCAACATGTTTTTGTGTGTGTGTGTGTGTGTGTGTGTTTGTGTGTGGGTGTGTTTGTGTGTGTGTGTGTGTGTAAATATGTTTAAATGTGTGTGTTTGTATATTATTGTGAACGAATAGAATATAGTTATGAGAGTAATGAATTATAGGTGCCTTAATTAAAAATAAATATTTTTCTTTTTTATTATATATATATATATATATACATTTTAATGTATTGTGTACTCCATTTAAAAATAAAAGCTCGCCAACATTCTTTCTACGCCTTCATAGTCAAATTCATTTAGCCAATGTAATGCAATCTTCTTAATTTCATTATTACTAACCTTTCTAACATTAAATTTCTTATTAAGAATATTGTATAATTGTGTAACCATAATTTCATATTGTTTTTGTGCGAATCTGGTTTTAGCCCATCTGGCCGGCACACGATCTATTCTTTTTGAAGAATCAGGTAAAGTCGGCACCACTTGTTTGTGGAACCGTCGTACACTTTCGTAAATAAACAATTTGCGTACCGTGAGGACTTTGGCTTTCTCATAGACTGCCGTAGTGGGGTACCTAAAGGGTAGGTAGAGAAGAACCTTTAAAACAGCACGTTGGGCACGTTCTACAGTGATGAGGTGAGTTTTGGCTGCACTTCCCCATGCACATATGCAATACCTGAGGAGGCACTCACCGAGCGCTTTGTATGTTTGGAGTAAGAGATTCTGATTCGCTACTGTTCTTAAGGTTTTAAAAACGTATATAAGCTTTCTTACTCTGGAAGCCAGTGAATTTATGTGTAAGTTCCAGTTTAGCTTATCGTCTATTAATACCCCTAGATATTTAACAGACTGAACTTGAGAAAGAGTTGAACAACTACACATGGTACGAAGAGTATTATTGCGATTACATGGATAAGTATGAATTTTTAAGCTTATGTTGATTTTTGGTCTTCCTGAAGCTGTCATACTGTAACACATATACTTAGTTTTGGATGTATTTAGGGACAGAAGACTGTTTTCCAGCCATTTAACTACATTTGAGAGACAGTCCTCTGCCAGGTCCATAACTTTTTGCCAAGTCTTTTCATGCAATAACAGCACCGTATCATCTGCAAACATAAATAAATCTAATCCGGGCAAGGTAGTACAGCAGAGGTCATTAATATAGATAATAAACAGGGTTGGTCCTAACGTACTACCCTGCGGGACACCAAACGTGCACTCTGCACTTTCACTTTCATGTCCTTCGACCCGAACACATTGTGATCTTCCACTGAGGTAGTCCGTGAACCACTTAAGTACCAAACCTCTTATTCCCATGTTCTCTAGTCTTGTTATTAGTATCGGAATAGAAACGGTGTCGAAAGCTTTCTGGAGATCCAGAAAGACTCCAATACACTTATTTCCACCATCCATGTAAGACGTTATTCGAGAAGTTAAAGCTAAGACAGCATCCTCAGTTGACTTCTTTTCTCTAAAGCCATATTGGTTTTTACTCAAAAGACAGCTGTTCTCTAGGTATCGTGTTACTCTTTTCTTAACTAATTTTTCCAACACTTTGGACATAGTCGAAAGAAGTGAAATAGGTCTATAGTTGTAGGGATTATTTTTGTCACCAGCTTTAAATATTGGACAGACCAAGGCCTTTTTAAATACTGTGGGAAATGTACCTGTCTCGAAACTTAGATTACAAATAAAGGCGATAGGTTCTGCCACATATACAATAAACTTTTTGAGTATAATGGCTGAGATTTTATCCCAACCAGGGGCACTATGTGCTTTCAGCCCTAAGATTACACATTTTATTTCAACAGGGTCTGTAGGATACAGTGACATGGAATTAACTGGCGCGTTTGTTCGACTTGCGAGAGAAGCTAGTTCTTTTTCGGTAGTTTTCATCTTACTAAGAGTTTCATCAGCAAGCAGTCTTCCAACAGAAGTAAAATACGTATTAACAACATTAAGTGAGTGAATAGGGTTACTTTTAATTTTTAATAGTTCACGCGAAGGTACATTTGTTTGTTTAAAATTGCAAACTTCCTTAATAATTTTCCACGTTTCCTTGACATTTCCTTTGTTTTTAATCAATTTATCTCTGTAGTAGTCTCTTTTTAAATTTCTAATAATTTTATTACAAACGTTCCTGTATTTACTATATTTTTCTTGAAGTTCCTCGTTATGTAGTGCCTTTTTAACTTTCATATGAAGCCTATCTCTTTTTCTTATTGATCTAACAACCCCTTTGGTTATCCAAGGTTTAAGCGGTAGATTTCTTTTAGAAAATGCCTTTACTTGAGTATTTTCATTAATAATGTTAAATAGTTTTGTAGTAAGTAGCTCAGTCGCCAAATTAGCATCACTAAATTTATATAGGTCTTCCCAGATGCTATCATCCAAACACTTAAGTATGATGCTATCATCCAAGCTAAAGCCCCTAGTAACCACATTTAACTCCTTTTAATTTTTATTTTATGCTTTCATTTGATTGGCCCTACTGATACTCTTGCATTTAATTTTCTTTGTGAAGATTCATGTGCATGGTGTTCTCCACCTAGATACCAAAAATTGATAGCGGCAGGCTTTCAATTGTGAGCAATTTGAATTCAATGAATGGTTGTTGGAAATTTGTATATTTTCAGATCATGTTATTAACCAATATCAGATGTGGTCCACCCAATCAAGCATTTAGATGCAGCACTAGATTTAACTTAATAATAATTCATTCACAGAATTTAGTTCTCCAATCCAAACGTCAAAAGCTAATATTTCAGAGAATGGGTTATGGCTGTATAATATTGTTATTTATATATACTAGCAGCCCCCCTCAGCTTCGCACGGGTATTTAATATATACATCTATTATAAATTGAGATATAAACTATCCTAGTTGGATAAAACTGCGCACAGTGTACAAAATTTTATTAAAATTGGTTTAGGAGTCCACAAAGAAAGTGACATAATTTATATATATAATAAGATTAATATAATTTGGATTACTCTAAGACTAGAGTAAATAGGCTCCTAATAGACCAACATGCTACACCTTCAATTGCATTGTTGCTCAACATCAAGTGGGTTGCAGTCAAAGGTTGGCCTATTCATACATAAAAAGAGACAATACAAAGATAGTTAATTTCCCTTTTTTGCATGATCAACAGTGGCATACCAAAGTACAATTGTTATTGTAGAAGGAAATTATGTAAGAACTGTATTATATATACATATATATATAATTAGTACACTTATACTAATTACTTAATTATATATAATACCTGTTAACCTATACATAAACGAAGAACAAATAAATTATGCATAATAAGCCTACAATGTATTTTTTTACTGTTCTGGTTTTAAAATTATGTAGCACAGTACAACAGTAGTACAGTACAAATAGCTGACTATTAGATTTTACTACAGAGTACCGACCAAGTAGAGATTACTACTGTAATGTTTCCCGATTGTCGCATCAGAGTCTAATTAATAACCGATAGACTGATACATTATCGAATATTTTGAATGGTAGAATGCTAAAGCCATAGGCGCCAATTTAGTTTCAATGTATGATTGCACGACTGACGTATACAACACAAGATAAAATATTTTAAATGTAGATTACCTGATCTCTGCATGCTGATAATACAATACAAACAATATTTAAACTAAAAACATAATCTCAACACACAAATTCCGCAGCACTTCACCGAACCTTTGCGAACTTAGCTAACTGTCAACAGCCAACAACAGCCAAAAAGCAAACCCGCCCGCCCTTGAAGAATTGATTTTTGAATATTATTGCTAGGCTAAAAAATAGAATAATAGCACCACAGAATAATATTGCTCACAAAGCAGAGAGAATCTAAATATTTTAATAGAATATAATTATGGACAGGCATCTCGCGACAGCGATGCTACGCTAAGGGAAAGTACATTAAATATTGTAGAAAGAAAAATTTTCTTGTTTTATTTATGAGTTTGAGATTAGTTTCTAGTTAGTATTTAAGAAAAAAATATCCTTAAGATAACTCTTCTGACCGTTATCATAATATTCATGACTACATTTTTTTAGCTTTTGATGGGTTCGAAAAACGAGTGTGCTTTAAATCACATGACTGAAGTAAAACTTCTTAGTTTAGCTCCATAGTTTTTGCTATGTTTTTTTTTAAGTTTTGGCTCCACACCTCCTTGTATTTAGCCAGTGTCAAGTAATTGATAATTTATCAAGTTTATGATATTTCATGCAAATATGTGTCAAGTCACAGTCGAAGTCACCAAGTCAAGTCATAGTAAAGTCATAGTCTAGTCAATATAAAAAGTCATACTCCTAGTAAAGTGGTGGCAACTTTACTTGAAGCTTCTATGGAGTTTTGGAAACAAGACGAAAAGAAACGTTTCACCATCATTATACCATTTTCCCACACTCACGCCTATAATCCAGCACTTAACGAATATAATGCCACCAATTTTATGCACTAACACTAAAAATAGCACAAGTTTTGGAAAATAATACAATACGGTGACGCAATCTTTTTCGCTTTCCCGCCAAAACTCTACTTTATCAGTTATCTGACTTAATAGGCTAATACGTTTTTATGGTATCTCAGTGGCTGAACTAACATTTATAATCACACTAATATTATAAAGGCGTTTGTATGTGTGTTTTATGTTGATTACTTCTTCACGCTCAAACGGCTGATTGGATTTGAATGAAATTCTGTACTAAGATAGCTTATACAATGGATTAACATATAGGTTACATTTTATCCCGGAAAATTGAAATTTTCCCGCGGGATGAGCAAATAATTAAAATACTTTTATCTGCAGGTGAAACTAGTTAGTAATAATAAAAGAATAAAAATTTTACACCAATACTCATTTTATTTTACTTCTACCTTTATTATGATTATATACAGATTCAGATCTCATGCAGTAAGCATAGTAAGAAGTTATTTACTTTAATTTTTTCAGTAATTCAGCTGCTTCTTTATTTGCTCTATGGTCATCATTAGACTTAGCTGGATAACTAGCAGCTAATTTAAGATAATACTTTGCTAGGTCTTCTTTTTCCAATTTTAAATAGCAGTTTCCAAGTCTAAGTAAATTCAAACTATAAAATCGAGGTTGAGCAGTTTCAGCTCTTAAAAAATATTCTAGTGCATCTTCATAGGTGGAATGAGGGGGAGATGCAAATAATACTTCAGCAATCTTTCTTTGATGCCAAGGCATTTCAGTTATTTGGTAGCACCACTCGCCCAACATGTGTAAGCATGTAGCATCATCTGGATTTAGGGTTACTGCTAGCTGAAATAAATAATAATTTGAATTTATTAGGGTACATATATCTAGCAGTACCCAATATTATAGACTCTTATAGAATATTATAGGTCTGTCAATGCTTACATTTTATGATAAACATTGAATGTACTTACATCCATATGTTTCTTGACATTTTCAAGCTGCTTTATTTTTTCTTTGATGCCTTCATATGTACTTTTAGCATCCAGTAATAATGCATACCACTTGTGCACAGCATAATGTTCTTCATATTTGTACACCAACTTTGATATAATGTCATAGGCCTTAAAAATGAGATCTCTTTTGTATGTATTTTCATATTTATGGTCTTTTGACATGTTATACAGTACTCTTACTATACGCCATTGTATTTCCACATTAGTTTGATCCTGAAAGTTGAAAGTTGTACATATTATTTAAAAAACTTAAGTCCATCACTGTCAAACTAAGTTATTAACCAGCACCAGCATTTTGGTCACCTTACTTCAAACTTTTGAAGCACCTGGTAGCACTCTTCATAATGCCCATTCTCAAATAAAAGATCAGCACTTTCAAATATTGACAGCATTTTATCCTCGTGCTTTTCTTGAGTAGTTTTAGAGCTACTCTTAATTGGCCATAGGAATGCCAAACTTGTTATTGCCATGAAGTACTTAGGAAAAGAATGTGCCTAGAACAAAATATTTTTTATTACATAATGATGATGAAACCAAAGCAATAAACAATAATCTTTACCAAGAAAATCGAAAATGCAAAAAAAAATATGTTTCAAAACTTAACTGCAAAGGAATAATACCTTAAGGTCCCATAATTTTATCACACCTACTTGTTTTAAGTACATGAAAATAATTATTTTTAATTATTATTGAGTCTCGAAACCAGCATGTAGTGGAACAATGTAATATAAGCTAGAAGCAATTAAGAAATCAACATTTCCTTTCAGTAGCCAAGAGAAGGTACTAGCACTAAAGCATGCGACAGGTTTTGGGCTACAGTATACAAGTCCGGAACTATACTGAACTGAAGTGGACTGTAATTGGTTGAGGGTCGTTATAAAAATATAATCATTTCTATTTTATGTCCATTACCTTTACTTTTATAAAGTTAATGTTAGGAATACTTTTATAGGTACTTACACGAGAAAAAACTTTTCTGTGACCAAAAGTTCTATGGTAATTCAAAACCAACTGCATTACTTTTATTGTTATTGGGCGAAAGTTTATTAAATTATTCATTTTAAAAAATACTATATATACTTTGTGCTCGTCTGGTATCCTCCACAAATTCAGTATAGTAATCCTCTACGTGGTAGCTTATAATGCGTAGCGTTACTATACTCCGTTGTTAATTCTTGATGATATCACAAATTATAAAGTATAGATGATATTTCACTTTGCTAAAATGGGTGGGTATCAATATTATTGAATTGAATCACAGACCAAGTAGAGGATATGGAATTGAATTGAATCTTAGGTAGTGGCAAAGAGTATAATAACTGGTGGCTTCTGCGGTATCAATATTTTTTTATGTTTTGGCTCCACACTTTAGTGTATTTAGCCAGTGTCAAGTAATTGATAATTATTCAAGTTAATGATATTTACGCAAATATGTATTAAGTCACAGTCGAAGTCATCAAGTCAAGTCATAGTCAAGTCATAATCTAGTCAAAGTCATACTCCTAGTTGTTAATGTTGGAGACCTAAAGGATATCTTTTGCTTTATGTAAACCACCTTCGAATCTTTATCATCATTATTATATTTTAAATAAACGAAATTAATTAAATACATTTTTCTTCTGAGACACTAATGTCTAAGAAGAAAAATGTATTTAATTCCAAACCGACATTCTATTTCGTTCAAATTGACATCGAATACTAAACTATAAATCATAGACAATATACAAAACGAACTCTTTAATACTAGTAAAGTGGTGGCAACTTTACTTGAAGCTTCTATGGAGTTTTAGAAACAACCATTGGTGGCATTCTATTCGTTAAGTGCTGGATTACAGGCGTGGGTGTGGGAAAATGGTATAATGATGGTGAAACGTTTTTTTCGTGTTGTTTCCAAAACGCCATAGAAGCTTCAATTAAAGTTGCCACCACTTTAAGTATGACTTTGACTAGACTATGACTTGATTTGATGACTTCGACTGTGACTTGACACACATTTACGTGAAATATCATTAACTTGATAAATTATCAATTACTTGACACTGGCTAAATACAAAAAAGTGTGGAGCTAAAACATTTAGGTCCGTATTACAGAATGATGCTTAGTCATCGATCAGTGCTCAAGCAGAGATTTTATTCATAAAGTGATAAATTAGTGAATGAAATCACTGCTTGAGCACTGATCGATGACTAAGCATCATTCTGTAACCAATCGATGACTTGAATCGATTCTATAATACGGACCTTAAAATTTTATACTGTTTTATACCAAATGGATCTTTAGGTAGCGCATAGACTAAAACTTATTTAGTAGGCATAGACCCCAGGCTACTTAGGAGAGAGCATAGACCTAGGATTATGAATTAGAAAGGACAGAACGTATTCAAAAATTGCGTGTCCATTTTCTGTTGGCGTGAGTATCTAAAACTAAATTAGTGTGCGTGAGTAGGGAAGTAACCCCTATTACACAATATGTCGATATATACTAAACCTAACCAAACAGTCCTGAAGAAAATAATAGGACGAAAGGATTTTCTAAGTAAGTACTTTATTACACATGCAAAATCTTCATTATTTAACAACGAGCAGTAATGATTTTAATAACTTAGACCGCCGCAAATATTTAGTATCCTGATTTATTAATTACCGTTTCTAATTTATGATATCAATTCTATATAGAGGCCACTGTTTTTTGTTCGGGAGCACCAGTTTCTTTTATTTCTCTGAATATTTCTCAAGGTTTACTTCAACTTTGGTCAAAACGATACCCACATATTACTTGTTGTTTCCGAGATCCGTTGGGGTACTACATCGTGATCATTATTTTCTGGTGTCAAATTTTTCTGGGGGTTACGTGTTCTATCTCTGTACACCTCATACATGGTTTTGACCACTTCTGAGAGCTGAAACCAATTGTGTCAATTAGTCATCGGTCGGTGAGTTAATGGGTGTTTTTTTTTGTGTATCTACCTTTGGAAAAAAAACCCAGCTTCCTAGCAAAACTCACATATTGGAAAGATGAGCTCAGTTAGTGGGTAAATTTTAACAATAATTAGCATGGCAATACTTTTCTCTGTATTTGACCCAGTTAGTGTGAGATTATGACACTGGGTCAGCAAAAATGTAAGCTGTCGCTCGACAATCCACATCGTAAGAGCTACAGTTTACATAGCGTATCGTACCATCTTTTTTTACAGTCATATTTCCAATCTAGATGTAACAGATCTGTGGTAATACTAAAATTGTATATTCTGGGTATATTATCAACCTGTGTAATTTTATTGTTTAGAATGTTTTATGATAACCGATTTTATGAGTTTTGACCCTATGAGACTATATACGCTACGCTTCAACCATAATTATGTCTGAAGTTTTAGAAAATAGTATTGGGTGCCAATTTTCACATTAGCAGATTTGTAGTTTTTTCTGAGGTTAAGGTTACACTTTGATCTAATTCCTTTCGGCCACTTTTAGGAAAGAGATCTTCTACTTTTTACTCACACCAAAATCAAAGTCATTTTGTGCAAGTGTATGAGATTTACAAATATCGACAAAGTCTAATGGGCCGTGTGGGTGCATCATTATTCGAGAGGCGTAAAATAACCCATCTCAATAATATCAATTAAAGCTTTAAATCTCCAAGTAATTATCACAACATGGTAATAATATGATGCCAAAAATGTATATCCTTAATGTGAAATGTATATTTACTTTGAAACTTCGATATTTAGCATAATATTAGCCAGTAAACACTTACGTGTGAAATGATGATTCTGAAATCCTGACTTCTCCTTTTGTTGTTTTTGATGAACAAAACACAGCGTAACACGACCTATTTTCACTATAGGATACAATATTTAGTCCTAATAACAATATATCACTATAATTTCACATTTATTTGCTCTCGCGATTCAATATTGTCACCTGCTATTCTGTCACAACATTACACGCGGTACGAGGTTGCCGTTTCTACAATCGCTTTCTCGCATACTCTATGCGACGACTCGTGTATTAGACAGAGATACGAGACAGACGACGGATGCGGAATGGCAACGCAGCATGGCTCCGTCCATTATGATACAACGACCTTGGCATAGACTGTGTTTCTAGGTATCCTCTACTTAGATTAGTCTGTGGTTTCTATTTCAGTTAGCTTTGATTTATTAGAGATCGGTTTGCAAATTATATATTTTTATTTATAAATTACTCTGCCAACTAAAACTATTGCAATTTTTATGACACGGAGTAAGTACCCCATGAGCATCTTCTACTTTTAAGGATATAGTTTGATTAAAACTAATTAAAATCATCGTCGTAGTCCAGCCCTTATGGACAACTGATAGGCATCAAAGAGCTTTAACAGCTACGCTATGATAGAAGTTATTGAGAAGAAGCCTCTTCCTTGTCACTTTACATATCAAGCGATCGGGTGGGTGGGGAGATCCCACACTAATATGCTTGCCAAGTCGCCGGCTCCATCATAGCATTACGTAGCTACTACTACCTACTAGCCTGGACTAGTATAATAATTGTACCTACATTTAAACCTCAACCATTGTTAGTTCTCACTTCTGCGGCTAATATGGCCATTGGGCCGTCCACTGATGCTTCAGATTACTAATTCAATAGGCTTTTGGCTTACCTCACTGAATTCTGATTCAATTCTGCAAAAACTTTGATGCTAGCCCATGTTTGTAAGTATCTGTGGATAAATGTGTAGATATGAAAATGAAAGTATGAATCTAACTAATTATTTATTATAATGTGTTCCAGGATTAACTATAACTTTTGGCACAGTTAACAATAAATAAAAACCTGCTTTGCAGTTAGGACTATAAGTGCTGCAGTTATGTCACATTCAGATGAAGATACTGTAAGTGATGATGAAATCTTTTTTGGAAAATTATCTTTAAAAGAACTTAGAAAACACTTAACAATGGAGCAAAGTTATGGGAACAGTGAGGCAAGCAAAACGTAAGAAACATTTCATTTTATTATCATATCAAATACAAATATACACATACAAATGACTGAATCTGCATTGTTTTAGCATTTTACATAGTAAAATACAATTAATCTGCACAATATAATAAGAATTTATTATCGTTATTTTAGGTGGATGAGTGTTTCACTGGATGAAGTGAAGCAGGAAGCTGACTGTGATACCAGCATCCAGATTATTGAAACACACTCACAGCCAAATTTACGACCACTTGTAACAAGCCCTAAATTCTCATCAGTACCTGGCTCCCCTGTTCATGAAAACAGGAAGTCTGATGAAAGTTTCATACAAATGGAGAATATGGTGTCACAGTTTTGCTTAACACCAACAAAAGGAAAAGACTTGGGATTAAACGACACTTTGGAAGTTATTGAATACATACTTAACAATGGCCCAGATCAGAATACCTCCAAAACCAATATAAAAAAGAATATTAAAAATGAAAATATATGCTCTCAGAGTCCTTTACAGATAAATTCTAAGTATGATTCCACATCTAAGCCAATATCTCCCAAGAAAATAGCTGAGAAAGCAAGTATTAAACACTCTCCAAAGTATGTCACCCCACCTAAGAGTGCACAGAAATTGCAAATGGATGTCTTTGACACCCCATCATCTGCTTTGACACCTACATTTAAAACACCAGGCAATCTCTTATCCAAAAAAAATCCATCATCTTTGTTGAAAATAACACCATGTAAAACAAAGGCATACCAGCACATTACAAGTCCGGTTGCATGTTATATTAAAAATTGTCCTCAAGTGCCACTAGTTCAAGATGTTCATCCAAAAAAGCCACTCCCCGGTACATCTTCTATACCCAAGTTAGTTAAGAATCCGCTACATGGCAGGATACAAAACAAAGAAAACATGAATTTGCCTTCTATTGCATATAAAAGTGCTAAGAAGACTAAAGTGGTGAGTAAAGATCTTGTTGAATCATTGCAAGGTAAGGCATGGCATAGAATGCACGCGAGTAGAATACATTTGGGGCCTAAGACAAAAGAAAGAGCTGCCAAGCGTGCCCTCCGCACATCCCTATGTCAGGGACTGGGTAGTACACGTACTACTCGCGCGCATATGCAATGTTCTTACCTACTTATTATGTTAAAAATTTTCCATTGATATGCATTTAAATTCAAGATCTTAACAATTTGTATATGATATGTATGAGCAGAAATGGCAACATTAAACAAACACATTAGTAGAGCTAGTGGTCAGTAACCATAAAAATAATCCTATTTAAATAACCCGTAATTTAAATAATAGGTATTTATTTACCTATGAAACTGCCATACTGCAGCTACGGGCATTACAAATAAAAAAAATTGTATGCTGTGTATTCTAATTTCAAATTAATTTGTGTCTTGTGTGTGTTATATCTTGTTATATATATAACAAGTAAGTAATATAATAACAAGACATAAGATATATATATATTATATATATATATATTAAGATATATGTTACAAGTCAAATTACAGTCTCAAGTCATAGTCTAGTCTAGTCATACTCCTAGTAAAGTGGTGGCAACTTTACCAAAAGCTTCTGTAGTTTTAGAAACAATACGAAAAGAAAAGTTTCACCATCATTTTACCACTTCCCCAGACTCATGCCTGTAATCTAGCACTTAACGAATAAAATGCCACCAATTTTATGAACTAACATTGAAAATAACACAAATTTTAGATAATGATACAATGTGGTGGCGCGATCTTTTTAGTTTTCCCGCCAAAACTCTACACTGAAGTTTTTAGTAAAATTTATAATAGCAGAACGTTTATGCGTGTCAAAGACACCGGCCGGCAGGTACGCATGCTTGCGTTATCTTACCTACGAGTATCTCGTTGCCACCTTGATTGTCCATGTCCATTGCTGATTTTAACAGTATTTCTGATCGTTTCAATTTCAATGAAATTAAAATTGATGTATTCTGTAAACCCGGCGGATGGCCGCTAAAACTTATATGTACTATGGACACTATGGTTGCTCTAAAATGCAATTTTACAAACAGTAGGATAATTTGATAAATAAAAAATATCTCCAAAATAATAAAATGCATTATGTCTAACGATGTCGCCATTACTTCTCTGCGATGTGCATATATATTTTTTAAATATTATTGTTGGTTTATTTATGGAATGAACAATAGTTGGAACATAAACATACAGTACGTTTAAAATGACATATGATATAAATAAATATAAAATTACAGCCACGTTTAAAAAAGAAATTAACTGTAGGTACATAATAGAATAATAATATAATAGTAATATAATAATAATATCATAATAATAGAAAAAATTATTTATTTGCCCTTGTTTTCTCATAAGTAAGTTTTTAATTTTATCTCAACAGATTAACCAGCCAATTGAAAAGAAATTACCTCAAAGTCAGTGGGTCAAGAAAATAACATGTTCACAGCCGACAATTATGAGACATGCAAATAGAGAAATCAGTGGGAAGAAGCCATTGGTGGACCAACAGGAAGACAGTTTTGCAAATCTCTCATGTCTCCAAGCTGATGTGTCAATTTGCACTCAAAAAACTGCTTACAAGAATAACTAATATTGATTTTTGATTGTTTTATCAATAACTAGCTGACCCGGCGAATTTCGTTCCGCCTAACAGTCAATGAATGTGCATGTATAGGATTTAATTATTTTTTTATTGATGACGTCAATTTTATTTCTTATTCTATTCCGGATGGAGGTAAATCCAAAAACACAAAAATCGTGATAATTGGTCCAGCCGTTCTTGAGCTATAAGTGGTGTAACGCGACTTTGTTTTAAATTATAGATGTGAATTTGTATTGCTTCAATTCTGTGTTTAATGTTTGGATGAAATTAAAAGGTGCACATTCCCACGTCCTCCATACAAAAACTGGGTCTAGTCAGAACATAGTTTTGAGCGACGTGTGCGTTAAAAGGTGCGGGAAATTTACCGTTTGAGTCAAATAAATATTTCACAAATTTCCCGCACCTAATTTAAGTCAATTTCGAAAAGCCTTAGTGCCTAATCTTCCTTTTTTATTTACTTCTACTTATGGTATATTATTAAGTAATATTAAATAAATAACTAAGAATCTTTTTAATTGTTTTACTCTATTTTAATAATATTAATACTGTTTATTGTTCCACCAATGAAATATAAAAGTATCAAGAAAACTATATATTTGTGGATATTTATGTAAATTTTGTGTATCATTATTTTTTTTTTCACAATATATTTGTGGACATTTCACACGGCGCCATCAGCCCCCAAACTAAGTAAAGCTTGTTCTATCAGACTTATAAAATAAAATACTTTTTTGTTACATAGACTACAATTATAATAACACCCTGACACAGAACAAACACCCACGTTCATCACACAAATGTTTGTCCTGGGTGGGAATCGAACCCATAGTTCAGAAGGCATGGTTACTACTAACTGAGCTATCTGGATAGTCAAATATATGGGCAAATAACTACCAATAATTTTAAATTGGTAAATAACTGCGATATAATGTATATATGTAGTACTACTTAAATTGGAGCAAACTTGAATTACTATTGGCGGGTTTTTCGGTAAGTTTATTTAGAAGATTGGAAAGGTTTATGAATAAAAATAGGGATTCACCACAGAATATATAAATAATAATAGACGTTCCCGAGGGTGATTTTTTTCCAGGTAAATAAAAAATCAGCTCTTTAGTGTTATTTATTTAAAGAAAACCATGTGGTTCCGGCAGTGTGACAATAAGACCACGTGGATGCCGTAAGTGACGGCTAAGGGAATAACCAGAGAATGAGTCGCAGCCGCCTATAAATTGAACTATTGAAACTAAAAAGGCCCACTAGTACAACCAATGGAACTGATCGGGGGATTTATAGCCCTCACCATGATAAGCATTCCAAGTGGCGTTTTATGGAGGCCGGTGTTCAGCAGTGGATGTCTTCACGTTGCTGTGGTGATGTGTGAAAAAAAAAAACATACTATAATTTATTGTTCCTTTATTACGTTAATTAATAAAATTGTTTCAATTTTATAGCTACAGTACAATATTCAAAAAAAGTTACACTAACAGCTACTGTTTTCTTTATTACAGTGCCAATAAAAAACATACAAGCTCAGATCCAACACATAAATATAAGACGTTTAACAGTTTTATATGACAAAAAAAACTGTAAGCTTTCACAAGCGCTTCATGCAGTTAAATTATATCTATTATTATTTCATGATTATATTTTCGTAATGACACATAAATAATTACTAAATCTCGAAACAGTGTAACCCACGTTCAAAGTCGATGTGCAACAGATATCTCAGCGTTCAATTAATAAATTCCGAGTCCCTTCTACAGGAAGATACAAGCACACAAAGGGACTTCAAACAAGAGACTCGGGAAATGGTGTTAACCAGAAGTCCAAGTAGAGAACTCCCAGAGGGAGCCAAATCCCTAATCTCCATGTATTTTCCACTGTTTTCGTAGTTATGAAAGTACACTAGTTTTTGTCATTTTTAACTAAAGGTTTCCCGTAAACTGTGTCTGGGGTGCTTTACTACCGGACTTCTGGTTTGAATTCTTGGCAGACCATGTATTTATTTCCAAATGTCCAAGACATACAATTAAGCAATAGTTAGAATAAAAATAGACGTTACAAAACTTAACCCGACATCAAACTTTAGTAGGTAGCACCATAGTTGATCACTCACAGTGCCATCAATTCTGTACATCATTCACTAACAGCAAAAAACAGTAAAAATGTATCCGTCTCTTTTAGTTCCCCTTTATTAGAAGAGTCATGCGTCTAAAGATTGATTTGGTTTTAGAATGCCAAACAGAATCGATTCAAATCAGTTTCATTTTGTCTTACAAATAAAAATAAACATCATTATGTAGCACCTGAAACATCCACTTCTATACGAATGAATGAATATTTTACAATAGTATAGATAAGCATGCCTGAAAGTTATATAATTTATTCTATATGTATAAATATCGTATAAGGCTTCTGGAAAATCACGTGGTAACTATTACAGTACCTACCTACCACAATGGAATGGAACGCGGGCGCCGAACTGATTATAATACCTATAAAAATGGTATTAACCATTATTTCCTGTTGGCCCCATGTGTGTAGGATTTGCATTTTGATTATATATTTTTTTAATTAAAGGAACAGAAGCCAGTGTAACTTGGTGAAACGGAGTGCAACAAAGCGAGTTCCATTTTTTAAACATAAGCACGAAATCTTTTACATGTAACCTGCGTGAATGCAGGCGTGCTAATTCTAAAGATCGAATTGGGAAAAGCGAAATTAAATTGGGAGTGTAGGAAAATAATAAAACAGTTGTTTAATAACAATAAAAAATATTAGGCCAGATCTTAATTTTCGAAATAATAAATATAAAATTGTATAAGTACATACGATATTGTTTACTTTTATCATCGTCTGAATTATATGCGTACTCAATTATATTCTTCCGCTGGTTTAACAGTATTAAAATTCCATTTACATGAACATTATATATGTAGTTATTTCTTTCTTTTTTACTTACTTTTTATTCATAAACACTCTATATTCTAATCTTTATAGCACTAATCATAGCTATAAAATGATGAAAACTATCGCGCGTGAAAGCGAAAGTATAATTAAGTCAACAGATAAGTATAAGTAGCGGCACGAAACTAGCGCTGACGGTCATTGCGCAGAAGTCAACAATTAGGTATCACAGAGAGCTATAAGGACGAAGCGAGCGCGTGCGTAGCGCCGGTTGGCTGCCAGTCGTATTCCGTCCCCCGCCCCATACGACGCTCCGCGGACTTCTGACTGTACAGTCGCGTTCTAAGGTGTATTGTTATTGCCATTTATTGTTAAGTGAGTTCGTGTGTTATTGTTGGATTTTTTATTAGTGTAATTTTAGTAGATAGTGAATATGCCTAGAAGAATCATTGTTTTGAAAAGACAGGCACGAGAAATGGTGTATGACGTGAATTGTTTTGTTAAAAACGAAACAAAAAATGAATTGATTGATTCTTTAAAGCGAGATTTAAATTAAAACAGGTTAATCTTGAATAGTAAAACAACCTGTTACAAGCTTTGCAAGACTTTAACATTAACTATTTATTAATGATTGCGCGCGCGACAGTACCCACGCGCAGCTATCCCTTCCACATTTAGCTCAGCGCTAAACTTACATGCCGCTACCTGTACAGCGAGTGTTAATGAATAAGAATGTGAATTAACGAATACATAGGATTTATTATTAGCTAATTTACTTTTAAGGGTATACAATCTTAAAATTAATAAAATATTTAGAAAATAGACTCAACAAGAGTACATAACGTTAATAATAATAAAACATAATATTGTGCATTTGTTAAGAACACTCACTTTAAACGAAATTAGTGAAGATAATCAAGAGATTCATAAGATTTTGCAATATTAAACGAAAACAATGTATATAAATAAAAAATATGTATAAAAATGTAAAATTAAAATTATTGTATCATCATAAGATCTCATGCAAATAGTAAGGGCTCGTTCATCGAGACGCTGTGCCTTACGCATATCGTCATGTTACGCGATATTCCACGCTGTCTTCTTTATAGGGAGAGCAGAAAAGTCGAAAAGTTCGAACACAAAACGGAATACGTAATGTACTATAAAGTATTTCGTACCGTAGACCGTAGGCCAAAATGCCTTTTTTTGAAAGGGCTAATACTGTTGTCCTAAAGACATTTACAGAGTTACGGGGCGGGTAAAAAAACTTTTCTGCCGCCGTCGACGCAGAAACCAGCGCCACTAGTACATTACGGAAACAGGCGGTACTATAATTACACCTGTCGCAATTTACCCCGCCGATGTAAGACTACGCATACGCCGCAGCGGTAAACTGCGAAGCCCTTCAATTCATAAAATACAACAGATCCTACATCGCCTATGCGATATATTTAAATTAGTCGCATCACGACTTGCGTCACCGTATAATACATGTCTTCTTACGTCAGCGAACACAATATGCTAATGTTTAGCGACGATATTAAGTAAACTATTTTTTAGGTTTCTATGGCCCGTATTACAGAACTACGCTCAGTCGTGAATCTGTGCTCAATTTGAGATTTCATTCACAATTTGTTCACTTTATGAATGAAAGCTCTACTTGAACACCGATCGATGACTAAGTATTTTTATATAATACCGGCCTTTAAGTATTCGTACCTCAACATAAAACTATTATTATCATAGTATACAATAAATAATAATAATAATAACCACCAACGATCACATACATAGATTTTGAACCCTAACTAGGATTCTCCGTGTCAGTTAGAATTAGAATCAGCAACGTCATTCAAGGCCATATTTTCTTGCTTCAAAGCGTAGTTTGCAAATTATTCTCCAGTATTTTATTATATATATATATCTCAAAGGTGTTTGACTGACTGACTGACATAGTGATCTATCAACGCACAGCCCAAACCACTGGACGGATCAGGCTGAAATTTGGCATGCAGGTAGATGTTATGACGTAGGCATCCGCTAAGAAAGGATTTTTCGAAATTCCACCCTTAAGAGGGTGAAATGGGTGGTTGAATTATTTTCCCATAGGCCACGCCGCGGGCGAAGCTGCGGGCAGAAGCTCGTTTTATATAAACTTCTTGTACTCCACCATTCACTGCAGGCAACTTCGTACCCTAATTCCTAATTATTATCACTCGCTGAACTACTGAACTTTGCAAGTAAATGGTCACGTGAGACATTTCAAGTCACTGCGAATGTTCGATGTTTCTGCTCCGTGTCGCGTTCGCATTGTGTTCGCTTATGTAGAACACAGCCAAAACAAGCCCTTATCCAGCAATGGGGAGGCACAGGCATTTACCTTCGGTTTCTCGTTTTTCAAACTCATGTTAACTTAACACTAAATACTAAACGCTCATTGGTTGCCTGTCTAACATCGGCGCCCTCTTTGGTTGAGTCGTTAATTCATAGCCGAATGTTCAATGAATATCAAATTTTTTTCAACATTTTTGTAAATTTTTAGGGAAATATTTCTTTCAACAGGACACCGAATAAATGCGCAGCGTGTCTCCCCATTCTTAGAAAACGTACTTAACAATATTCGAGTAATCATTTCAATATACATTGAGATTGCTTAGTGAAATAAATGCTTCAAAAACCTGACTTGTGCAGTTTACAGCATTCCTGGACGATCCCTTTCATTCTGCCCTTGTTTCTCAAAGAACATGAAGTCCTGAAATAAAATAAGTAAGCCTTAGTGACAAATAGTGAAATTCATTTATATTTTGAGAATATTTATTTTACTTTCTTTTGATATATTAATAATAATAATAACGCCCAACGATGACAAACATAGATCCTGGACCTAACTAGGAATCCCTGCCTAGGGACCCAGGAACTACGAGGACCATGGTCCCACTACACCCAGACTCAGAACAAGTATGTGCGCTTTTTTTCTGTACACAAATACTTGTCCTGCCGCGGGAATTGAATCCGCCACGGTTTATGAGCCGACCTGCTCAACCACTACACCACAGAGGCTGTGAAAAACATTAAATTGTTATAGACCATAACGCATAGACAAACAGTCCACGCGAAGCCGCGAGCAGCAGTTAGTCTAACAATGGCATCCATGAAAAAACCATATCAGCCTTATTAATAAACACGAACTAGCTTTAGACTAGTTACACCATCTTTTCTCTTTCGATCCAGCTAAATATTCCAGTAGCAAAAAAAGGACAAAAGCTGAAGTAACTAATCCAAGACTAAACCCGTTTATTAATAAGGCTGTAGAAGTCTGAAGTCAGTTTTTTTACACTTAGCGTTTTTTTTATGCTGCTTTACCACAGACTCCTGGGTCCGTGCTCTTTTTTAATATACTACTTACATATATTATTATTTTTCAACAAAATCACTACAAAAGGGAGTTATTTACACTTTTTTTCCTTTTTTCTTAAATTATTGGACACGATAAACATCGGGAATATCAATTACTTTATTTCTATTTGCGTATACACCACGAGCAGAGCAGCTCCCGCAAGCAGCACCCGTTCACGAACTTGACGCATGTGCCAGCCATCGCCCTCCTCGACCATATTTGAGGGAAGAGAACGACTCGACACACGACGCCGCCGCAAGAAGATTTTTAGTGAGCGTGAATGCTCCGGATGTACACACAAATATTAAATCTAATCATAACGCTTAGCGTTTGTTATTATTATTAACAACTAGTTGCGCCCCGCGGTTTCACCCGCGTATAAAAATTATTTAAATTATTTGCTCATCCTACGGGAAAATTTCACTTTTCCGGGTTAAAATATAACCTATATGTTAATCCAGTGTAACAGCTATCTTGGTACCGAATTTCGTCCAAATACATTCAGTCGTTTGCGCGTGAAGGAGTAACAAACATACACACATACAAACTTTCGCCTTTATAATATAAAAGTGATGTGATTGCCTATCATAGGTGATTCCCATAAATTGAAGTGGCATTAAAAGACAACTTACGATCAGGAAACATGCTCCGAGTAGGACCGCCTTTATCTTGACGTCCAAGTCCATCGGGAAGGTGATGCCGAAGTAGTCGGAATCGGTGAACGCCTCGCGCGCCAACCCCGACCACTGCTTCGTTATTTTACCCACTTTATGTTCACCATCTCTTGAGTACACCTGAAATTATAAAACAATCTATATACACGGTGAATATTTAATTCGTTATTTTCCTTAAATGTATGTACTCAGACCATGTTATCGAATAATTGTACAAGGTGCAATTTAAAAAAAAGCCTCTTAAAATATCAGACTAAATGTCTATTTAACGCTACATACAACGAGGGCACCACCTGAGCGGGTTTGTAAATGTTTCGTAGGTAATAAAACACCTGCCTTGTTCAATGTGGCAAGGCGTTTCTTTTAGAATTTAAATTCGCAGTAATTTAAATTATTAAATTACTGCGAATTTAAATTCTAAAAGAAACGCCATTAAATCTAGGTATTATACCTAGATTTAATTAACAAGTCCACGAGTGCAAGAAAGAGAGAACCCGATTACCATCTCCACCAGACTTACGCGGTAAGGCCCCAGATAACATACAATACTGATAAAATAAACTTTGTTTTTTTTTTATTCACGGCAACCAACCTTTATGCAAGCAACCTGGGTGCAAAACTTCATATAAATCAGTTTATCCGTTTTGGCCAACAAACACACACGACATCATTTGATTGAACTGTATCAATCAATATAATAACTAATTTATTTTATTTATGAATCTTGTCCCTACGAATCACACAAATATTATAAAGGCGAAAGTTTGTATGTGTGTTTGTGTGTATGTGTGTTTGTTACTCCTTCACGCTCAAACGGCTGAATGGATTTGGATGAAATTCAGCACCAAGATAGCTTACACACTAGATTAACATATAGGCTACATTTAATCCCGGAAAAGTGAAATTTTCCTGGGGGATGAGTATATAATTAAAATACTTTCTATCCGCGGGTGAAACCGCGGGGCGCAACTAGTATAACATAAAGAAAAACTCCCAAAAATGAAATGTATGTTCGTGCGACTTTCACTCTGCAGTACTGTTATATATTCTGTGATTTCACGCCAACATGGCTAAACCGATTTGAGTGTTTTGCATTGCTGACACTATCGAAATCCACAAAGGGTACTTTTTATCGCACCCAAAACTCGGCTCTCGAAAAAAAACGGATGTGAATTACAGAACGGCTTAAGTTTTTTATGTACGGGCTAAATGCTGTCGGTCTCTATCGACCTTTACAGCGGGCAAAGGACGGCTTTCATGTTCAATGGATATAAAGTCGGGATGGTACTGACATGGAACTCGACATCGCCACAGATGGACCAAGTGCAGAAGGGGCCTTTGATCCTGAGCACATCATCGCCGGCTGCGTTCTTGATGACGTAGCACGGCTTGCAGATAGACCACTCCTGCTCTATGGAGCCGATGAGGGTCCCGGGCGGCGCCGTCACCTCCATGCTCTGCAGCCAGCACGGGCACCAGCAAGAGTCGCAGGCGAGCGGCCGGTTCAAGTGGATCACCTGAGTTATAAGCACGTAAGTACAGTGGCTAGTAGACACTTTTTGATATTCGGGCCACGTTTATATAATCTCATTTCTAAAGCCTTGGAAATAATCATAATCAATCTAAATATATAACTCAAAGGTGATTGATTGACTCAACATAAAACTATTATTATCATAGTATACAATAAATAATAATAATAATAACCCCCAACGATCACATACATAGATTCTGAACCCTAACTAGGATTCTCCGTGTCAGTTAGAATTAGAATCAGCAACGTCATTCAAGGCCATATTTTCTTGCTTCAAAGCGTAGTTTGCAAATTATTCTCCAGTATTTTATTGTGTATATATATAACTCAAAGGTGATTGACTGACTGACTGACATAGTGATCTATCAACGCACAGGCCAAACCACTGGATGGACCGGGCTGAAATTTGGCATGCAGGTAGATGTTCTGACGTAGGCATCCGCTAAGAAAGGATTTTTCTAAATTCCACCTTTACGAGGGTGAAATGGGTGGTTGAATTATTTTCCCATAGGCCCGCCGTGGGCGAAGCTGCGGGCAGAAGCTCGTTTATTCATAAAATGTCAATTTACAAGTCAAAATAGTTCTTATAATTTAGAATAGCCTACATTATTATCAAGTGCATTTAAATCATAGAGACCTATGTAAATAGGGTGAATACTGAGATTTAAATTAAACAGTTTTTTACATCGTCCGTAGCTATACGAAATATATACAAAATATATTCACTTCCAAGAAAAGAGTGCCAGATTTAAAAAAAAAAGGTAATTTTATTTACTGAGATCCTTTAAAAATATGGAGTAAAATTTATAGTCATCAGGGAACTTCTTCCAGCCAGATGATGATGATGATGATGATGATGATGATGATGATAATAATGATGACTTGAATATAAGGGCCATATTTCCACAAAACGGTTTCAACACGGCATAAACTGCACACTTATATGCTCTACATGCTTTGTGGAAAATTTAAATGTTGCCATAATGACTTGAAATCTCCCCATGGAAATAGATCCATGGAGGGATTTTAAATAATGTATGCAGTAGTGGTGCGAGAATAAGGAGGTCTCCATGTAACAGATTCTCTTTTCAGCTTATTAAAACCTGTTTTCCTGGTATCAATTAGTGGAAACTTGGGTGAATAGATTGTATATTTGTATTATTAAATACATTTTGAAATTAAAGTTTTTCTGTATTCAATATTCATAACCATATCCGTTTCTTAATGTATCTAGTCTAACTGCCTACAGGTACTTGAGTATGGGTAATCTCTTGTTTGAAATCATACAGAGGATATAGGATAAGAAACAAACACAAAGTGAAATGCTGTACAAATAAGTACGCGTTATTTGCTCAAATAACGCTAGATAATGTAAAAGATTACAAAATGTATTGTTTGAAATCTACTTCACCTATAAGTAGGTACTGATTTTTTATTTTATGTATTTTTTAGAAGGTAATCTTGGTAATTGATTAAAATCAACAAGTTAATATTGGTTTCTGAAGGGGCATCCGCCTATCCCTTTCTCGCAAAACAGAGATCGTGTGGAACTCAGAGCTACTATGGAGGCATAATTTGTGACGTCACATGTCAGAGATTGTAAAGATACCATAGCTCAGTAATGAGGTACTATGAAAGAATAACTGACACATTGGATGACAGCAACATTGAAATAATAATATATGTGTGGACATCTCACACAGCGCCATATAGCCCCAAACTAAGCAAAGCTTAAAGTATGGGAACCAGATGACTGATGACAATACTTAGTTACTTTTTGTTTGTAAATACATACATAGAATGCAATATAACATCCAGACACAGAACAAACACCTATGTTTATCACACAATTTATTGTTCTGGGTGGGAATCGAACCCACAACCCACAGTTCAGAAGGCAGGGTTACTACCAACTGAGCTATCGGGTCAGTCAAATAGTTTGGATTGTATACTCTTCACAGCAATTTGCTTGCTGAAGAACCTCATTACTTATGCAGTACACTACTTAAATGCTGTTACTATTTCCCTTTTAAGTGACATCAATGAAGCATTTTTGTTATGTTTTCTCAAATGTAAGGAACATACCTCGTTCCTAAAGTTATCCATAATCTTCATGTCGAATGGCCGCATCGGTCCGCAACAGTTTCTAGTGCAGCAGTCATTATCTTCCATCGCGTAATACACCTTTTGTCCAACGCTGTTCTTGATTGTGTACTTATTATTTGTCTCAAAGCCGACGAATGCTTCGAGTAATTCAACTTTTTGATGAACAAGCAGCTGATCAATCATAGAGAGGTATTCCAAGCCGGGAGGACAGTTGCTGAGTCCTTGAGGTATAGTCATCCAGCCACCTGTAAAATGTTGACATAACATGTGTAATAATCATGCAACTTGTATTCTATTACATACACAGGTATTATAAAATTACAGGAAACGATTGTACACTAACAATGCCACTGAACAAACACACGTTAAACATTATAACATGCTGGTCACCTGGAAAATAAATTACAATAAATAAATAAGTAGTATTAAAAAAGAGGATGGACCCATGGATGGATGCATGAGTCTGCGGTAAACCAACATTTTTAAAAAACACCCAGGTCATGCGCAATATATACACGGTGGCATTTAATTCACTCTTTTCCTTACTTAGACCATGCTATAGAATATTCGTGCAAAATCCAATTTACAAAAAAAAAATTGTTTTAGTATTTAGTGCCTCTTAAAATAACTGCATGACAGCCGAAATGTCTACACGGTAACGGTACACACAGCGCGGGCACCAGCTGAGTGCTTTGCAAATATTTCGAAGGCAATAAAACACCTGTTTTGTTCAATGTCACAAGGCTTTCCTTTAGAATTTAAATTTGATAATGCCTAGATTTAAGTTTTATTTCATAAGTAATTTTTTTATTTAGTTATATGAGAGCATTCTATAGCATGGACTGAATACACAAAAAAAGGCAAAGAACGAATTAAATTCCACCTTGTATATATATTTATTTTTTTATACGACTCTTATAAAACAATACAGGGTTACAGAAAAAATCGTGCTAGATCCGTTAAGGGCGTGGAGTACCCATCATTTCTGACTTATTACACTATGAAACAAGCTTTTTTTTGATGGGGGGAAATGCCCTCGCACTTCCTTGCCACCACGGGGGTGGCGTGGAGAAGTTTACCGCGATTAAAATAATCCTGTTAACGTGGCCACGGCAAGTTTAGCTGTTATATTTCAAATTAATAACATAATGTATCCATTCTAATAATACTAATATACATAACTTATTAGGTTGACTTTTCTACAAAGTTCATCTAGGTAGGTACCACCGCTTTGCTAGTTATTCTGCCGCCATAGAGTAGTGCGCAAAAACTACTATGGTCCGGTTTGTAGCTAGTGAAATTACGGGGCAAATGAGAAATTATAACCTAATCTCACAGTCTAGTAATTTATTAGCGCAGTGCAGTGTCACGCGAAACACATACATTAGAGTTCCGATTGACACTGCTGAACTGATATGGGCAGCCGTGTTGCTTAACATCAGGCGAACGACTAGCTCGTCATGTCATTGTTTAACATAAAAAAAACTACATAAATAGAAAAAAAAAAATAAACAAGTGTCCGTTTGTTTGTGTAGCTTTCACGCTAAAATATATACAGTTTGCCTATGCTACTGGAAATTAACGTAGAATTTTTTTTATTAGGAAAATTAAGAATACCCGCGGGACACCTGATATTTGCAGGTGAAACCGCGGCAAGCGACTATTAGTATAAGCTTATTAAATATTACCCTCACCTTTATAACCATGAAAAACAAACTACTACCGCAGAGTAGTATAATACAGTATCTAGTAGTAGTATAATATATAATACAGTATAAATAAAACACCACAAATAAATAATGAGTTAATAGACACCCTCCACCACACTGTAATCTATGTGAAACATAAACCTCTGTTCTTCATCAGTCAAAAACCGCTCGTAACCGCTATTCTTCTTCTTGAAGATTCGTTTATAAGTGCGATAAAAACCTCTCTTTACACTTGCAATACTCAAAGTTTCCAAATAAACTCGTTTATCATTTTCTAATATTTTCACTCTCTTTTTAGCAACAAAATGTTTGAATCTGGACCATTTTACTGATACTTTGCTTTGCTTTGGATTTGTTTCTTCATTGATAAAATCAGTGTAATCCTTTTTTAGCATAACGAAGATAATTCAATTATTTATTGAAAGATTTGATTAACTCAATTGAATGCAAAGCAGAGAATGAAAGCTAGGTTGTGAATACAAACTATTGGTGATAAGTACAATATATTATAGCATTTATCAGCATACTTGAACTGGTTAACAGTGTGTTGAGCCATCTTGTATAAACACCTTATCTATGTAAGAAGTCATTAGCTCCATTTGTGTTCAAGACACAAAACAAATAAGACAAGACTTATAATAATATAGGCTATAATATTTACAACAGAACAACAAACAAGATATTGAGTTCTCAGTATGTCCTCTAAAATCCTTATCTTAGTAAACATTTCATAGCAGAAAATTCATGGTACCTACAAGGAAGATCAAAGTTTGTCTCCTTACTACTAATAAACAAAGCATAATAGTGGATTAGTTACTCAGTGTTATATCTTTGCTTATTTTAAAGTTGATATAGAGAAACAAAATTTAAATTAGGAAGTGGGTTGGTATATTTGACACCACAATCTTGAGTACAAAAAATCTCACAATAGAACTCTAACCCCCTGTTTCTTATATGTTTGTTAAACTCTACCTATGTCAACATAGCACAGATACTGAACACTCATTGGTGGGTTATAGATCATTAGCTGTTTTCAACCAATGAATGTACAGTATTTTAGTGTGTTGAGTTATCATGAGTTTGACAAATGTACATAAGAAACTGACTCACAAAACAACTATCAGTCATGAAATGGTGCTCAAATCAAGATCTCATTTATAAAGTAAGTTTTGAAATCTTGAATTGAGTACAATTGAGCAAAATTTTGCAATAAAAGCAGAAAATAAATTTGGTTCATACCTGGCGCTTGGGGACCTGGTTGTTGAACCACTGGTCCTGCATAGCCTTGTGGGTGAGGGTAACCTGGTTGGTAGCCTGGCTGGTAACCCCCTTGAAACATAGGTTGAAAACCTGAAATAATTATAGTTAGCGTTGATAACTAATGTTAATACAAACAAAGGTGTATTATATGTTTAACATGTAAATATATCATGTATCTGTGCATGTTTGTAGCATCATAACTACCCAACAGATCAACAACTGTTATTATTTTTACACTGCAGTTGGGAGTAGGTCTGCCTTCTGAACTGTAGGTTGGTTTTCCACCCAGGACAAATATTTGTTTGTGATCATCAATGTTTGTTCTGTATCTGGGTACCATTAAAATCTATTTTATGTATTTTACAGACAAAAAGTATGTAAGCATTCTATTAGTTATCTGGTTCACATAGTACAAGCTTTACTTAGTTTGGGGCTACACAGCGCTGTGCCAAATTTTCACAAATATTCATTTATTTATTCATATACTTGTGTGTGAGCTAACTAAAATTACATGATAAAACATTATTATATTGAGCCACGAGGCGGCTGCGGTGCAGAGACTTATTTGTTGATTAGATTGTTACATATTTTATTCATTTTCCTTATTATGTGTAGTACTTACTTATTCAGAATAGCACAAATCCAATGTTTTCCGATCTTTGTCAAAGTTTAATTATTATTTGTAGAATCAGGTGTTCATTATTGCGTGCTCAAGCATTAGTGCTACTATACTGCTAGACGTGAGGACCTTTAATTGGCTTCCAAATGCATAACATGATACTACGATGTAAGAAAAGCTGTTGGTCTTCCCAAAAATAAATAAATAAATTATTTCCAAAGCAGTTGGTTTTAGTATGCCCATCCATGAACATCTGGACTTTCTAAATGTAAGTTTTTATTTCTTTATGAAACAGCTGCTAACTGATGCATAGTACAATAATTAATCTCCTTATTAATAAACATTGTATACCAGAAGAATAGTCATTTTGTTTTTGGTTTCTCTCAATCGAGATTAAATAGGTGAAGATAAAACAAGAGAAGCCACTGTTATGCAATGCTCATTAGTAAGAAGATTAATTTTTTTACACCAAAAATTGTATGTAAAAGGGGTTAAGTTACCTGGTTGAAATCCAGGTTGCATTCCTGGCAGTGGCTGAGCTCCGGGAGGTAGCATTGGGGCAGGTGGGCCAGGTGGAGGGCCAGGGTATCCAGGTGGCTGCGGGTACCCAGCTGACTGGTGGTAAGCAGAGGTCTGTTGGCTCATTGGGTAACTTTCATTCAGCTTTGCATCCTCGGGTGGTGGAGCATATCCTTGGCTTTGAGGAAAGTTTGGAGAATATGGCATTTGTTTATGCGACATTGTAAAGCCTGTAACAATAAAATGGTAATACTAAAGTAATTTTTTTTTAATACTACACACTATATAATTATTATACCTACATTATGCTTAACTAAGTGTGTAAGATAATATGCCACAGAGCCAATTTAACCTTGGGTGTGTTTAAATTATTTATCGTTTATTTTATAAAATGTAATAAATAGGAAAGGATAGATTAATGACTTACCGAATGTTAGAGAAAATAGAATTAGAGCCGATAATTTGGTGCGTCCTCTACGACCTATTTCAGTGGCATTGAGCCATTCGTAAATGTAAAGCACCTAATAGTATGAATAGTAGAACGCTACTTCCCAGTACCCGGCTCAGCGGCTTTGGTAGGTTTGGGCAGAGTACCAAGTACTTACCAAAAACCCGGCCCCACAGTGATTTGATTTGAGATATTTCACTGGATATTATGGATGATAGGTCGGTTCAATTATAGTTATTGAATATGCTCACCGCTAAAAATAGATCACTTGAATGAATTATTCCTCGGACAGCCTATTTTTATTCCAAATATTAAGGAAATATTCGATCTACCTCTCCGTCCCACCCAGGGACCTTGAAAACTTAAAAAATAATTGTTCCAATTTTGTTCTTTATTATTATTGTCTATCTTTTGCTATCCTACCAAGTCGACCAATCCTTATATTTTCTTTCCTACTCTAAAATGTCAAGTTTCAATGACGTTTCTTGTCAAATAAATGACAAACTGTTTCCCTTTTATCATTATGTTTAGCATTACATTAAAGCCCGATATGAGTGTATCCGATTTTGTATTTATTTATTATCGTTATTATTATTTAATATTCTTTTGACTCTATATTGTGAACATTAATTATTTTGTATAATATGTTTAGTGGAACCAGTCAGGTTAATTTTTAACTTATTTTCTATTTCGAAACCAGTCATTATCCAACAATTTTGTAAATTGTATGGTTGTAACTTATGTTATGCTTCTTGGTTATATCATGTATCCGAACAGTCATTGCCGCCAACCAAAAAGATTTAACTTCCGGTTTAATGTTGCCATTCTTATGTATTCACCAGCTTAGTAAGGAAATTAATTTTATACTTCATTTGTATAAGTTGGTACTTTCATTTTATTTATATTAACATTTATAATATTATATGTATTATGTATAAAATTGAATATATTTCTTTTTTATTAAAAATAACATAAGAGTTCATAGAAAAAGGCACTGAGTTAATATTTGATATATTGGACGCCTGGTACGGATAAAGATACGTGCATACTCATCACCATCAGTCCCGTCAAATTACCACCGAAAAAGCAATTTGACGTCTAGGATAATAAAAAAGAACGAGTGTGTATTTAGACCACACGACTGAAGTAAATTTTTTTTTTACGTTTTGGCTCCACACATTTGTGTATTTAGCCAGTGTCAAGTAATTGATAATTTATCAAGTTATCGATATTTCACGCAAATATGTGTCAAGTCACAGTCGAAGTCATCTAGTCAAGTCATAGTCAAGTCAGTCTAGTCAGTCATACTCCTAGTAAAGTGGTGGCAACTTTACTCGAAGCTTCTATGGAGTTTTGGAAAAAACACGAAAAGAAACGTTTCACCATCATCATACCATTTTCCCCCACTCACGCCTGTAATCCAGCACTTAACGAATAGAATGCCACCAATTTTATGCACTAACACTGAAAAGAACACAAGTTTTGGAAAATAATACAATGCGGTGACGCAAAATTTTTCGCTTTCCTGCCAAAAAAACTCGAAGTAAAACTTCTTCTGCTTTGTTTAATCGTAGGTCCATATTAAAATTCCGTAGTAAAATTAAAGAGAGTTGGAAAATCATAAATAAAGGAATTGGAAAATGTAAAATACGCGATGACAAGATCAAACTTGTTACTGATAGTCGTGTGATTGCAAAGGATCAAGAGGTAGATCGTATAGTTGCTTTTGTAAATACAATGATTCAGACCCGTTAAAAAGGCCTGGATCTACATTCCCTACCCGTGCTACGCACCTAAACCTGAATTACGCACGCTCGTCGCCACTTAATGTTTAGAAGAGTGTGTAGGCGCTTTAATTTTATATATATTTTCTGATAGTTTTTGTTATTTTTGGGGAGACCGCGTTTTACAGATGACAACACTGACATCCGGTAGGACTACTCCAATTTTCTCATTCACCAATCAAACCATTGCAATGGTGCATCATTGACCGACCTGCTGTTGCCGAATCCAAGCAGAGGACAACTCAGTTGAATATATGTTTGCTTCCGCGTTTGTGTCTTTGGAGTAACCATCATCGCGATGCAATCAGAGTTGTTTTCCTAGTCGTCAAACTAAAATGGCGTCTCTGTTTATCAATTAACTCGCTTTATGTGAACGTTACTCAGTGATCGCATCCGAGTGAGTCATAAACCAACATAGCAATGACATTTTTATAGCATACAGTGTGAATACGTTTCTAAAACGGTGTGTGGACGACTCGCAAGTGTGATTTACGGAGCACAATAATGCGCGAATTCAAAGTGGTCGTCCTGGGCTCGGGTGGGGTCGGAAAGAGTGCTTTGACTGTGCAGTTTGTGTCCGGATGTTTCATGGAAAAATATGATCCTACGATAGAGGATTTCTATAGGAAAGAAATTGAAGTGGACAATTCACCATGTGTACTAGAAATATTGGATACCGCCGGCACAGAACAATTTGCGTCAATGCGAGACCTTTACATAAAAAATGGTCAAGGATTCGTTGTAGTGTACTCGCTGACAAACCACCAGACGTTCCAGGACATAAAACCGATGAAGGAGCTGATAACGCGCGTGAAAGGATCCGAGCGTGTGCCTATCCTCCTGGTGGGCAACAAGGCGGATCTGGAGCACCAGCGCGAGGTGTCGCACGCCGAAGGGTACGCACTGGCGCAGCAGTGGGGCTGCCCCTTCGTGGAGGCCTCCGCTAAGAGCCGTACTAATGTTAACGAGATGTTCGCGGAGATAGTGCGCGAAATGAACGTTAGTCCCGAGAAGGACAAGAAAAATTATTGTTGTTGTACAGTGCTTTAATATTTAGAGTGTAATGTGGCATTTATTTCTCGTAAGACTGCAAGGGCGAGGCGGGAGAGCGCCCGCCTCGGCTCGACGGCCGCCCGGCCTGGAGGGAAGCCCGGCGGCGGCGTGGCGGTGCCTGCCCGTCCGCCGGCCGCGACGCGCGTCATATCACGTTGTTAATATCTTTGATACATACCATTGTCCAAACGAGGTGCTTTATCTTATATTTTCATACTTTAGTACTGGTAGATACTCCCGCAGTTACAGTTTGGCATAATGTAAAATGAACAAAACATTAAAGTGTACATACTCAGTGTGAAAGAGCATCAAATCATGATAAGCTTAGTTTGTTTGGTGTTGCTCTGGGCAGAGAGCCATGGCCGGCCCGGCGACAGCAATGTGTATTGTAAAATAATTGTTAGTCAAGTTTGTATATAATTTCATGAGATTAAATATGTTCAAGGACATGGACGATGTAGAGAATGTAAAGCCATCCAATATGCAATAACTTTATATGATTGTGTAGAATGGTGTATGAGTAAGAGTTTACACCAAGTCATGTCAAAGATTGTGTTTTATTGTGTAAATTATGTTTATATGAAAAATCAGTAATCAAGGAACAGTAAGATTTGCGTGATTGTGTTTTAAATCTACCAGGATTTGTGATAATACAATATAACAAAGTATAATAAAAGTTTTAAGTGGGAGATTAACAGTGAAGTTTTATTCCATGGATTATCAGGTAAACAGTGTTTTTTCTATTTAAACTTTATGCTGTTTAGAGTCAATGCCATGATTCTTTTACTGTATTTACTGAGTACCTATCTACTCATTGGTTGTTTTGTAGATCGGAACTTTTCTTTAAAGTCAGTCATTAGGACTAAATTTAAAAATTAGTGCCTAATTTATATTACATGTTATAAATATTTGAAGCTGACAATAATTAAAATGTCTGTGTTTTTCGCTAATTGTTTACATTATTGCAACATGTAAACACTTAAGTTATTGGAGGTCTCAAAGACACATTAACTTTTATGAATGAGTCCACAATTTGCAAAAAACACCTCATTGCTGAAAAGTGATTGCATTGTGGCGTTTTTTATTATTTATATTGAATAGCCTTATTTATGCCAACTTTTAGTAAAAATAAATAACCTAATAAAACTATTGACTCAGGTGTATATCTTAAGTACAAAAATATCTAGTGTAATTCTCAATAAATATAAATCCTACTCAGATTTACCACATTAATATTATATAGGCGAAAGTTTGTATGTGTGTATGTTTGTTACTCCTTCACACTCAAACGGCTGAATGGATTTGGAAGAAATTCGGTACTAAGATAGCTTATACACTGGATTAACATATAGGCTAAATTTTATCCTGGAAAAGTGAAATGTTCCCGTGGGATAACTAAAATACTCTAAGCGCGGGTGAAACTGCAGGGTGCAACTATTTATAAATAAACATTTATAGGGGTGCCTAAGATTTGAATCAGTAATTATTCTGTATTTGGAATCACAGCATTATTCACTTTTAATAATACCAATGAACTCACTTTATCACTTAATATAGTAGAGATAAGATAAGAGATGTTACCTATATAGGGGACTTGTTGGAAGTTATCTAGGTACTTACAAAGAAAATCAAAGTTGAGGGTAGTAGATATTTTTTGAGGAAATAGATAACTACCTACATAATTATCTTAACAGATTTGTTCCATAATTAGACTAGGTGTATACTGCTATGTCTGTTTGATTGACTTCATATAAAAATAGGTGAATCATTTGCATGAATTGTTGCACACAGACTATACTACCAATATAAACATATGATACTTTTTATCCCAGAAAACTAAATTGTTACAGGAATATGGGTAAATAAATAGCATAATAGCATAATATCTAGTGTAATATATTTCTGAGATACAATATTTACCAGGAATGTGTTCAATGTTAATTGTAAAGGAATCTTCCAACCTACAGGTAGCTGATAATGTAATAATTAAATGTGTTGCATTAAATTATTTTCTAAAAGTATTACCTATACATACTTGCACAGTGTGTTGTCAAGAATACCATATGGGCACTCAAGCCAGACATTATATCGTAAGGCCTGCATTTATTAGCTGCATGCAAGTGGCATTTATGCGATTGCCACAAGCAAGGGACAAAGTATGCACAATTATTATTATAAAGGAGGTGAAGACTTCTTTAAAAAAAATTACGTCAGCAGTAATATAAGTTTTGCTAGAAAAAAAAGGCAAAGTTGACTTGCTTGCGAGTAGGTATTAGAAAAGTAAGAAAAGTTTTTTTTTAAATTGTTTATAGGCAAAGCATTTGTCCACAGCCATCTTGTCTGATGTTAACCAAATATTGCTGGTTAAGTAGGTAGGTTCTCTGCTTAATTATTAGATAGGGAATGAATAGTTATCTACTCACAAAAGAGTTCCCTCAGATCTCCATCTCAGTTTCAAGTTCTATGACTCAGTTCTAGAGTGTATTTAATTTATTATACATTCTAACATTATGTCTGTTTAGTGTCTATGTAGAAAACTACTTGACCCCTGTTAATTTTAATTCTCTGCAAATCAAAGTTATTCAATTTAAACTAATAAAATAATAAATTAATTATTTTAATGACATTTCTCTAATACTTCTGGAATATACCTACAACCTGTAAAGTTTATCACTTACAGCCTTATTAATAAACACGAACTAACTTTAGACTAGTTACACCATCTTTTGTCTCTTTCGATCCAGCTAAATATTCCAGTAGCAAAAAAAGGCCAAAAGCTGAAGTAACTAGTCCGAGACTAATACCCGTTTATTAATAAGGCTGATAGGGTTTATTGATTTTCTATTGTTTAATTAGGTACAAACTAAATACTCAGCTACCTAGGTAGGAACATATCATAATGCCTTCCAGTAAAAGCTCGAAAATTATAGCTTACAATAGCGTAAATAAACATCACACAGGCTCGGTAAACGTCCTACTCTATGTCAATGCACTGAAGGAGAAGCAAAAACTTTGTGTACAAACATGACACAAACCCGTTCTTTTAATTTCACTCGCAAAAACCGCCACATGTCGGTTCCTCATTACTTCCAAGCTAAAGACTGTGTTTATTGGTCCGAAAATTCTTGCGGAAATAACGGGACTTCTCTTGACGTGGAGTGCTGGTGCTAGCTATACAGAACGCGATGCGTGAAACGGTAGCGAACCCGTCTGGTGGACCGTGACGCTAGTTCGTACGCAACCATCCTCGATTTCTATGTAACTATGTAGCTAATTGTCTATACCTGGGTACTAGGTACTGTAATATGTATATACCAGGGATGCAACTGAGGTGGTTTTATCGGAACCGTAGTCGGATTCAGAGGTTCCAAATTTGGTTATTCGGAGTCATAATCGGAACCGAAGTCGGAGTCAGAGTCGGCTGGAAGGAAGACGTGCTAGTTAAGGGCAGGTCTAATAAAATAAAATATATCAAACATTAATCAGCCTCTTTAATTTCAAATTTCTTAGTAAATCATTTCCATCGCCGTGCTTCAAGTCTTCAACCTCTGATAGGACCCCCGGTTCTAAAGTATCTGAACCGAAGTCGAAATCGCAGGTGTAATTTAAATCGGAAGTTCCGACTTTTTTGAATCGGAACCGAAGCTCCGTAAGTCCGTAACATCCCTGATATATACGATAACAAAGGCAGCTTTTCCATTCGTTATGACTTGGAAGCCAGACAAACAAACTGACATTTCAATTACATATTCAGGGAGAATATCATACCCATGCGCTCACACTATTTTTTAAAATAACTTGTTACCGGGACTTGTACCCGTCAAATGTAGAAAATAAACATATTTTTGTGATGCCAATCGAAAGGGTCAGTAATAAAAATATTGATTTATAGTCAAAAATCATAAGAAAAATCTCTCCAATACTCTTGTCTGTCTGTGGTCTCAAAACAGCGCAGATTAGGGGCTCATCGGATTAGGAGGTTAGGATCGATAAGGGCTGATTAGGTAGCCAAGGAGTATAAGTACCTACCCGTTTATAAATAATTATTCCTAAAACATAAGTAGTTAATTTGGATTTTCACATTACATACTTGTACGGAAAGGAGTTGAAAAGAAAGTTTGTCGGGTAAGTACTACATGGTTCTATGGATATACCTTTTTTATGTTATTGACTGATATGACGAGCTAGTCGTTCACCTGATGTTAAGCGCCACGGCCGCCCATTACATAACAGTGTCACTCGGAACCCTATAACATAGTTACAAGCGACACTGCACTGCGCACATCATCCTGAGACATCAGCACAGTCTAGTAATAAGATTACTCGACTGTGAGATCAGATCATTTGTCTCAAGTCTCAATTGCCCAGTAATTTCACTAGCTACAGTGCCCTTCAAACCGGAACACAGTAGTGCTTGCACACTACTGCTTGGCGGCATAATAACTGGCAAATACCTTTTAGTGTAGTGTAGTGTAGTAGTAGTGTAGTGAAAGTAATAAGTAATACTGCCTACCCTATAGAGCGTTCTTGTCCTCTTATATGATAGTAAAAGCACAGGTAAACGAACGTCGACTCAAATCCTGGCATGTAACTTACCTACTTAGCAATACAATGAGTCCGTTTGAATGGATATTTTTGGTAGCAGCCTGTCACCGTCACCGGACCTTAGAAACGCACTGTCCGCCGTCGTACGGAGACAGACCCTAATATGCATGATAATAAAGTGCACTTGAGCTCGCAACTTGTTTATTCATTCACATGTAATCAAGTCACATTGTGCCCTCGCATCGTAATGTGGCCAGCATTTTGTTGTCTGTCCGACCTTAGTTAGCTTATATTACCTGCCTACTTTACAGTTATGGTTTGTGGTTCTGAGAGTCATCAAGCAGTCATAATTTGACGACAGGCCTGATAGCTCAGTTGGTAGTAGCTCTGCCTTGTAGTTTGTGGGTTCGATTCCCTACCAGAATATAAATTTGTGTGATGAACATAGGTGTTGGTTCTGTGTCTGGGTGTAATATTGTATTCTATGTAACTATTTACAAACAAAAAGTATCTACTTATGTATTCTATCAATTACCTGGTTTCCATAGTACAAGCTTTGCTTAGTTTGGGACTAGATGGCGTTGTATGAAATGTCCACAAAATAAATATATCACATCACACTATCACACTAAGATAAAGGCGAAAGTTTGTATGTGTGTATGTTTGTTACTCCAAACGGCTGAATGGATTTGGATGAAATTCGGTACCAAGATAGCTTATACACTAGATTAACATATAGGCTACATTTTATCCCGGAAAAGTGAAATGGTCCCGTGGAATGAGCAAATAATTAAAATACTTTTTATCCGCGGGGCGCAACTAGTTATACTATAATTACTTTCCAAAACTTTTGGAGAGTACCTTTAATACACATGGACATTTGTTGTACCTAGTATGTACTTAGAATGTAGAAAGAACAAAATGTTATGTAGCAACAAATGAACAGTATCAAATAAATCCTTAATGCGAGCTATAATTCACTTCGATCCTAACACCAGGTTGAAATGCTCTCCATGAGTATGCAAGGTCTCGCTTGGAATAGAAGTGTATAGCAGTCTCCCGCGCACCTCGCGGCTCGCGGCTCGCGGCTGCGTGTGGGGCGTCTATAAATACCTTATTAACATACGTTACACGTCCGCTCCATACAATATTATTACTTATCACTAAACTCGTGTTGAGTAATACAAAAATGTAACTGCCACAATACAATAAATCAACTTCATGTGGGTACGTCATGTTTCCCTTTGTGTTTTCCTCTCAACAGCCCTTTGGCGACATACTCATAACCCTCGCAGTCCTCGTGTATTTGCAAGTTTTGTAACAGAAAGGTACTTACCCACCTAGTTAAATATGGCACAGTTGGCGAATTCAATAAAATGGTTCTGTTGTTTACACTGTACTGTAGCTGCGACATGAATAGCTGATCCTCTGTTATTCTGTTCTAATGATTCGAACGTTCTCATGGTAACAATCAATGCGAACTTAGCGAATTACGGACATATTAAACTCAACGCATATATGTTAACGCGAATCGAATTTTCTAGATAAATAATTGAATACGACAGCCTCTGTGGTGCGGCGGGTTCGATTCCCGCGGGAGGACAAGTATTTGTGCACAGAAAAACACTTTATCACTTAATATAGTAGAGATAAGAGAGAGAAAAAAGCGCAAGTACTTGTTCTGAGTCTGGGTGTTGTGGGACCATGGTCCTCATAATTCGTGGGTCCATAGACACGGAATCCTAGATAGGCTCCAGGATCTGTGCATGTGATCTTTGGGCGTTATTGTTATTATAACTAGTTGCGTCCCGCGGTTTCACCCGCGGATAAAAAATATTTTAATTATTTGCTCATCCCACGGGAGCATTTCACTTTTCCAGGATAAATTGTAGCCTATATGTTAATCCAGTGTATAAGCTATCTTGGTAGCGAATTTCATCCAAATCCATTCAGCCGTTTGAGCTTTGAAGGAGTAACAAACATACACACATACAAACTTTCGCCTTTATAATATTATAATAATTAATCACACTAATATTAGTGATATGTTTTTTGCCCGACCAAATTATATAGTGTCCTTAAATAGGTAATTGGCGTTTTGGCGGGAACGCGAAAAAGATTGCGTCACCGCATTGTATTATTTTCCAAAACCTGTGTTATTTTCAGTGTTAGTGCATAAAATTGGTGGCATTCTATTCGTTAAGTGCTGGATTACAGGCGTGAGTGTGGGAAAATGGTATAATGATGGTGAAACGTTTCTTTTCGTGTTGTTTCCAAAACTCCATAGAAGCTTCAAGTAAAGTTTCCACCACTTTACTAGGAGTATGACTTTGACTAAACTATTACTTTACTTGATAACTTCGACTGTGACTTGACACATATTTGCGTGAAATATCATTAACTTGATAAATTAATTACTTGACACTGGCTAAATACACAATAGTGTGGAGCCAAAAGATAAAAAAAAAGTTTATTTAAAATGAAGGTAGTATATACTTACCATCTATTTATCATCTACCGCTTGCGAAATATGGGCTGCTAAAGTAGCTTGCAATGTGTCCCTCCTTCCATTTCTATACGACGCATCCCAAAAACTCTCTGGACAACCTTAGTAAAATCTTTGTTTTAAAATTATGTCGATCAAAATAATATGATAACAAGTTTTTGATATCAGCGGAGAAAACTGATAAACTCTGTAGACGTTCTACTTCAGGTTATTGCCCTAAAATTGACATTAATGGTAATGTCAATTTCTTTATAATAATAATCAGTCTATACGTGAAGTTTTGGCGGGAAAACGAAAAATCGCGTCACTACATTTTATTATTTTCAAAAACTGGTGTTTGTTATTTTCAGTGTTAGTGCATAAAATTAGTGGCGGTTTATTCGTTAAATGCTGGATTACAGGCACGAGTGTGGGAAAGTGGTATAATGATGGTGAAACGCTTCTTTTCGTGTTGTTTCCAAAACTCCATAGAAGCTTCTAGTAAATTTGCCACCATTTTACTAAGAGTATGACTTGACTATGACTTAGCTTGACTTTTGACTGAACTTGAGAAATTATCAAATACTTGACACTGGCTAAATACACAAAAGTGTGGAGCCAAAACAAAAACAGAAAAGAATAAGTGTACACGTTTTTCGTTTGTAATAAAATTTAAATACCTGCGCGGGACCCTAATTACCTACTAAGCATGGCCCGACACGATCTTAAAAACTGACTTCTTATCTTATAAACTTCCTAGAAAAACCTACTAAGGAAAAACGCAATTAGTAGATAGTTTAAATAGTTTTTTTTTGGTTTGGTTTTGGCTCCACACTTTTGTATATTTATCCAGTGTCAAATAATTAATATTTCAAGTTAATTTATATTATACATATGTATGTTGTATGTGTCAAGTCACAGTCTAAGTCATCAAGTCAAGTCATAGTCTAGTCTAGTCAAGTCATAGTCTAGTCTAGTCAAGTCATACTCCTAGTAAAGTGGTGGCAACTTTACCAGAAGCTTCAATGGAGTTTTGGAAACAACACGAAAAGAAGCGTTTCACCATCATTATACCACTTTCCTACACTCACGTCTGTAATCCAGCACTTAACGAATGAATTGCCACCAATTTTATGTACTAATACTGAACATAACACAAGTTTTAGAAAATAATACAATGCGGTGACGCGATCATTTTCGTTTTCCCGCCAAAAACCTAATGATACTTGATACCGAAATTAAATAATTGTGATAGTATAACCCCGAAATATTGGAGAACAGCGTATGTTTGTGTACATATATATATTCTCTGAATATGGTATTCTATAAACTAATCTAATACATGGCCAAAACAAAGGAACACGTCAGACATTACGTGACGCCAAGTGCACGCACCGCGTTGTGCAACGCGTGTAGTGTAGGCAGAAGCTGCCTTGAGTGAGCTCCCAACATGGGCAGCAATTGGTTCCATCGCGCCATTACCAGACTCTGTGGCGCATTTTACGTCAATGCTGGATTAACTTGGCATCAATTATGCTTGTTGTAAAATAGAATTGTAATGCAATTCCAATTCAAACATTTCCTGTTGAGATATTGCGTTTATTAGCTGGTTACGTCTGCTTGATTAAGCTTTATCTGTGTCATCAGCTTGGTAACTACTTCCCAGAGTGGTTGCGATATCCTTGCAGTTGCGCAAACGCACCTTGACTTGCATTACTTGCATTGCAGTTAACTACTGAGTAATGTACTCATTATGGCGGACTTGTCAATAGTCAGGTCATGCTTTGCCATAATCCGTTGGACACGATGACACGTCCTCCATCTACTAATTACTAAATCGATTATGTCTCAGCATGACGACGTTGATTAAAACAAGTTACCTACAATTACTATTTGGATAATGTAGGTGAGTAGGCAATACCTACCTACTTACTGAGTTTTTATAATATCTTTACTTTCATTATTAAACTAGGTCACAAAAAATATATAGTTTGTGCACTAGGCACATTACATTATAGTACTGTGACATTACTATAGAGTTATTGTATAGCAGTATAGGTAGAGCAGAGTTACACCACAGTTCAGTATACCGACCTTTAGCGCAGGACGGGGGTATAAGGTGCACGGATGATAAAAATGAGAGGTGACTGCATCCTTGGGGTGCGAACCTCGGCTTTGGCCGATCCCGATAGAAAAAAAACGAGGGTATTACGCTGACTGCACGAAAGTGTGGACGTTATGGAAACTCGCGATCATTCTAGTATGTCAAACTCTCCGGACCGTAGTATTTAGGTACTTATCACTGTTCAGTTATTAAATGAGGCAGGTATGATACAGGTTAAATAAAAATATAAGATCATATATCAGCGCTTCGTCTAATTTTAAGCGCTGAATTACGCCGTTGATGGCCGATGACTAATTTCGCAAGAAACTAAAGCGTAATTTGCGACGCAGCGCTGCTGCAATGAAAGCAGTGTTCTGACGATCGACGCCAACGGTTTGGTAAGTTCGGTTCCACGACAGGGGACGGCTGGATGAATAGATGTTTATAATTACTGATGGGATGAGCAACACGTGCTTCCGAGACCCGATCGTCACAATAACAAAATGAGAGACCGCCATTGTCCGGGCCCCCTTCGCTGTCGAAATGTAACCACGTGGCGAACAGGTTTTAATTATTACCAACTTCCTTTAGCAGCACCCGGGCACATAGTATGTATTTATTATTACCCACATAATACCCATAAACGATCCTTTACTCTAGGCCAATCTATACATTAAAAAATTCAAAGTCCTGACTGACTGACTGAGGTACGTATTACAGAACGATGCTCAGTCATCGATCGCTGCTCAAGCAGAGATTTCATTCACTAATTGATCACTTGAATAAAAACTCTGCTTGAGCACTGATCGATGACTGAGCATCGTTCTGTAATACGGACCCAAATGACTTATATATCAACGCACAGCCTAAACCGCTGGTCTTAGAGACTTGAAATTTGGAGGGGGTGTTCTTTGTAAAGTGTAGGTATCCACTAAGAAGGGTTTTTAGAAATTCCACGCCTAAGAGAGTGAAACGGGTGGTTGAATTATTTTCCTATATGCCACGCGGGCGAAGCCGCGGGCAGAAGCTTGTTGCCAATAAGTAGATCAAAAGTTTGTCATCATTGTGGCTGCTCATGCATGGTCTTGATTGAAAGCTAAGATATTCTCATAAATCAACACGTAGTAAGTATGAACGATATTACTTACTCTTAATATACGATCCCAAGGCCACCCTGTAATAATTTGATATTATTATAATACATCTATAAGCTTGTGAGGCCATAAGGAAAAGCAGCAAATAAGTAAGCATCTACATTTTTAATAATAGATTCAATCTAGTGTTATTCCATGAATGTATATATACATAAATATACTTAAAGGAAGCGTTATATTTCTATGTATATATAGCTATTTGTAAAAGTCCAGAACGAAGATAATTGCTGCTTAATTAGTACCACAGAATAAATAATAGTAGGTGCTTATACTTAAACTTACTTATGAAATGTCACATTCCTTTCATGACGTACAGACCTACTTACACACAATTTCAGTGATAGAAAAGAAAGAAAATGTACCAGACCTCACGTCACGATATCGCCGGATATTTTTCTATACATAATATATACACTTCTAAGAAATATACCTACTTTTAATGCTTTTACCCATTTTATTTTTCAGGATCTAAACGCGATGCTGATACCGGGATGTTACTGATGATGCTAAAAAGTTTAAAGCATACACTTTGCAATTGGATAAGTACGTTGTAGTAGTAGGCATGCGGCATGCCACAATGGCATTCGATTATAGACACCCGCTTCCGGCCGGGAAGGTCGATGGACCGCACCCGATTATTGTTAAACTACTAAGACACGAAACAAAACGAACTCCTCGACCGTTGTCATTTGAATTAAAAATAACCATTGGACTAGACTAAAAAGTCATAGGTCTGAACTTCCTGTCAAGTCGCCACAGACATGTTTTGAAATTGACGACACCTTATGGTAAGTGGTTTTATGGACATATGGAACACAAGAGGCGTTGATTATACATACGTACATTGATTACATACGTGTTCTTTGCCTTTATGCTATGTAGTGCAGTCTAATTCAGGCTAGAAGTTTAACTTCTATAGGCGGTGTTTCCCTGGTTTCCCAACCAGCTCCACCTAACCAGCCCTCACTGGGGTCCGTTGCTACAAGGCAATCACCGCTAGTGTTGCGTGAGCAAGTATTTCTTCGTAGTCACATAAGCATCTATCTGATATACTCGTAAGTATAAAACAAATCCATACTGTAGCTCAACTATGAGCAATTTAATAAAGCACTAACAAATCCGTCGCGTCATCGTCATTACGAAGTACAACTTGACTCCATCACTCGCTTGATTGAATACGTAATGAGAATGAGTCAGAAACAGTTCAAAGCCATTTCACAGTGTCTGAACAGCTTAGCAGATATTTATAAAACAATTTTCGCTAAAGCATAACATCTTTTATTACAAAATTCTATTGCTCTACGCTCAAGCGAGATCACTCTATAATCGGCCGCAATAATGTCGCCGCGTATGCTAATCAAGGTCATAATAATCAACGATAATTTATAATTACTAATTTATTTATGGTGTGGTGACGGTGGCTTCGGGAAGTTGATATCGATACTTTTTAGTGTTTTTGATTTAAATTAAATTTTATTTTGACACATGTTTGAAAACTTAATGCAATTTTATTCAAAAAAGGTTGAACTCACTCAAAAAAGAGGTGGGATTTAATTATTGGCGGGAATTATTATTTCTTTGATAGCGGGTGAAACTACGGGGCGCAGCTAGTAGGTAATAATAATATACATAGATAGCTAGCTTTTATTAAGCTTTACGGGATTTCAAAAATATTTATTTTAATTTTTTGAAGGTTTAACCTACAGTTATTAACACAACTACTGCTCTGATATGAAGTTAGGCTTTGAGCATGTAAGGTCATGTACGCTTTTTTACAGTTAAAAAAACGACTGAAGTAAAACTTTTTTAGCTGCATCTATCAGCCGGTATAACTTTGGCTTTCTTTAATGTTAATGCAGATAAAATAATTTTTCTTAATATATTTCATTTACTTTTTATTGTATAACATAAGTATTACTTTTGCTTTATATAACATTTAAGCTTTGATAGTTTTAGAAGGGTAAAATATCTACTAACTGTCAAAAATAACATAATATGACATAATATAATATAAGCCCTATTTTAAGGCGAGAAGCCATGGCTCTTGATATGTACAGGTTAAACTAGTTCAGGAGTCAATGGAGTCTTGACAATGGAGATCTACGTGAACCAACTTCAACTTCCGTTCGCCTCGCATTCACCAGCATACACCAGAAGTCAAGCGTGCGTAAAGAAGTTTTACTTCAAAAATGCTACTAGATATACAACTAGTCTTCTAACAAAACAATCATAACGTATTGTACCAAATTAATAACAACTACAAAACACAGTGAAATGCTTAAAAAATGAAACATTTCTCAATGTTATTGGCAAAAATAAATCGGTGATCAAACTTATGAAGAGCAAATCATCATCTTCTTTTGCACTGTTGCAAGGTCAATTACAAAATTTTGAGAAAATATCAAAAGGCCATATAAGGCTATATGACAATAATAAATGTAACTACTTTTATCGGCAAAGTGGTAACAAACGCACTCATCAGAAGTGAAACCACATCGGATTGTATATCACGAATGAACGTTTTGTACGTGTTTACTGTGAACTATTTTATTACGGTCTGTGTGCGTGCAATGTAGGTAGGTACTTATAGCATGCAATGCGACATACCGATATGATATTACTACCAAATTACTCAAACCGAATAAAATATTTAAATTGCATTTGAAAGAGTGAAACTCGATCGACCATCTGGAACTGTGTAGTAGGCTACACTACAGTGCCAGACGAAGGTACTTTTATCTATTCTGTGACGATTTTACCCATTCAGAGATATCCCAGAGCTCTTGAAAGTTATCTTTGAGAATGATGGTTCTGGCAGGTGCTCTACCATCGCTTGCGTAGCTCTACTTATAGAAAACGCTGCGGTAGCGTTTGCTACCGGACAATATCAACAAGTATTTATAATTCAGCAATAAAATAAATTAAGGCTGTCATAATACCGGTAGAGCTACGAGTACGTCATAATTACCTTTTGTAATTCCAACTGACGTTTCGTTAAACTTTGAATGTGGTTCTCTATGATAATCTATTGTTATTTCGCGATATGATTGTGTTGGGCCATACACAATTAGCTTTAGTTATGCCATTGGACTCATTAAAGATTGTGGGTTCATTATTAATCTGATGACGACATTAAAATTCGTAACGAAGAGATTAAATAATTTAGTCTAATTTGTCGAACATTTTTAGAATCCATCTCATCGATATTCTGGGGCAGTGTCTTCATAATAACTTCCCTGTTTTGTTTCCGAAGTAACGTAGGGAACTTGCAGAAATTGGTAAGCTCATTCATAAAACATGCACCCGGACGCACGTGGCGGCTCAGGGGCTGAGTGGATAGGGTGGCATTGTTAGCCCCTTAAAAAGTTTTTCGTGAAAAGACTTCATCTCTAACCTTCAGACCCATTGTTGTCATAATTTGTTATTAGTAAAAAGCGAATGCTATGTACATTCTGTCGGCGCTTGGTGCTTTGCCAATTTCCTCTCTCGGTTACCACAAAGTTCAATGTCGTCGTACGAGTACGAGTGAATCTTTGTTTCTAAACGACAAACACTTTTACAACAATCATAAATTGTAGGTAGGTAATACTTGTGTATGATTTTCTCTCAACATCACCGGTTCGGCGGATAACCATGTTTTCTAGTAGTTGGCTGGTTATAACAAAGGTCACTGGGAAGTGGCACAACTGTTTTTACTGTTATGTATCTGCCGTCGAATCGAGCGAAAGGTATCATCATAGTGCTGCGTTTCCCGGTGAAATCGCTTATATTCTCACACTGTGTTGGCAAAAAATCGGTGTGGTTGGTACAAGTCCTACAGTTAATTGTATTGAAATATGTGAAGCGCGTCTCACATCACAACCGGTATAGCGGAGAGTCTTGTGTCGGAGTCCCAGCGGGTAACTGTGATGGCACGCCGCCAACGCCGACGACACTGGCTTTACAGAAACAGTTCAAATCCTTCCACCTGCCTTCTGTCGGAGTAATGGTGGAATCAATTAAAAAAAACTGTCCGGTGTCTTCCATCCCGACTCATGTTATTTCAAGATTCATTACATTATTTCGACACAACCATAGGCGCGTATACCTCAATGGCTATAGCGCACTTGATATCCGAGTATCTAAGAAATAATTGTCAGGTCACTGATAAATGATTTCATTTTCCTGTTTTTTTTTGGGTTAGTGTATAATCCACATTCTGGACTGGCCAACCAACCTCTCTGGCATCGCTCGCTACGTCGTGGTAGGTAAGTATAAATACAAAGCGAATGTGAGACTGATAGTTTGGAGACCAGCAACTTGCACGCAGCACTGCAGCCGTCTCGCCTGTTGTTGACGATATTCTCTTCACCTTTGGAACTTTCCTGTGTTTCTTTGTTCCTGATACCGTAATAAAAACAAGAACCGGGCAGTGGCGATGGTATGCTTGAAAATATAATAATAATAACGCCCATCACATACATAGATCCTGAACCGTAATTAGGTTTCCCTGTATCCAGGAACTACGAGGACCATGGTCCCAGAACACCCAGACACAAAACAAGCGTTTGCGCTTTTTTTTCTGTGTATAAATACTTGTGTCCTGTTGCGGGAATCGAACCCGCCACCTCTGGGTTTCAAATTGCATTCATCGGTTTAGCATTTAGCATAGAATTCGTGATAGTCTTATTCGTATTAATTGCACTAATAACTCTTCTGTGATAATATAGGTTCGCATCACAAATCAGACATCATCAGCCTTTTTCGTCCACTGTTAAACATAGGCTTCCCCTATCAGGGGGAAGAGAGGGAGGGGGGGGGGGGGGGGGGGGGGGAGAAGGGAGGTTTGCCTTGCAGAACAAAGAGATGGTGCCACCCATTGCCTGGATATCTCCTTAGCTGGCTCTTACGAAACCCACGGAGAGAGATATAGGTTCTTAACAGATTACCATCGTCTTGAAGTTATCAGTGACTTTTGAATTAAGTACGACGTGACTGACAGCTTTTTCAGATTCTTAGATATTAATAAGTATAACTATGTGAGATTTTGTATGACATCCTCTTATAAAGAAATGTAAACTGAATATCAGGTACAGATTAAATGTCTTACAAAGTGCTTACGACCAGGGGCTTGCTTTCCACATTGTTTGTTTTTCACACTGTGTAACTTCAAACAGCTTGGCCATGACTACAAATTCACAACTACTAGGAACGCTCATTGCGCAATTCGGCGCTAATAAACGGAAGAAGAGCAATTTGGACGATAATTATAATCAATTTGTAAGCGGGTCGTGGCGAGCAGTTTGCGCTCTGCGACCGCGATCGGGAATTAGTACCATGAACTGTGGGCAAACACCGGAATTAGAACGAACGCCATGAACTGTGCCAACACCGTACACATACCGTGAAATAGGATGATCATTCAATTTATCTACAGCTGGGACCCCTTCACAAGAGTAGCGTGACATGGACCCTTACTACTAACTTACTATTAACTTACTTAGAACAACAAAAAAGTCTATATCCTAATATCCTAAGGGTGCCCTTGAATCATTTGACACTACGTAGTACTAAGTATAAGTAGTAACGAGCATAACGGTAACACTTTAGTCTCTAACATCATAGCATGAAGAATATCAAGTTGCAAGTTAGGTTTACATCCAGAAGGGAATATGTCTACCGCATGATTTTAGTAATTAAGGTTAGTTTTCTAAAGTATCTTAAGTAACATATTCCCAGTTTTGTAACCTACCAACAAAAAAAAATTCACCTTTATCTATATCGCTTTTCAAATTCTTCTATAATAATATTAAAATGAATGAATGCTGGCTTTTATTTTGCACAAAAATAAGCATTGCTATTCAACGTGGTAATGCTGCCAGCAGGCACTTTTCCCTCCACCAACGGGTTATTATACGTTTTTGGTTTTATCTATTTTAAGTTTTTAGGTTTAGTTTAGTTTTTTAGGTATAGTTTTGATTTATAGGTCTAGTTTAGTAGTTTTATATGTAAATGGAAGAAACTAAATAAAATTATTTGATATAATATGAAAATTGTTATATGAAGTTCTCCACGCAAGCAGCAGGCAAGTATCATCAGCTTCCATTGGTAGAAGTGGAAATTTGAGTTCGATGAAGCCTAAAGACGTACCTAGTGCTTCTGCACTAGGTACGTCTTTAGGCTTAATCGCTACCATAGTTACTAGAAAGTAGAACATCAAAAAATGGTAAATCAAAGAGGACCAGTTTACAATGATTTAATATCAGTAGTACTAAGGCTGCTATACTTAAAACGGCTTTTATATCATCAAAAGCATCAATGTAACAAAGAGCCTAGTCGTATTCAGAATGTGAAAGTGTAAAGTCTAGGTACAATTTAATCATTTTGCGTTCTCTTCCTATGATGAATGTCACGGCGAATAAGAAATTTTTATCGTCCAACGCAATACGTGTCGCTCATGCAGGTTGGTAAGTAGGTAAGGTGGGCTGTATATTTCTTTATCCACAATCAGTGCTTACGTAAGCAAAGGTCCGCTTATCATCAACCCGACGAAGCGTGACGCCACGTAGAAAGCGATTTCAAGAACATTTTACGCAACGATCACTTCGACAATTCGGCTCCATTTAATTAATACCAAAATCGAGACAACCACCATTTAGCGCGATAATTATTATTTGATTTCAGGCAGTAGATCGAACTAATAATATCATTTAACCTCCAACAGGTTTTCATTGCCTCGTGCAAAAACAACGGTTAAATGCGAAATCAGTGAGTACAATGGTTTTCACCCATGCAAAATAAACTCTTCATTTGATCATCGACTTTCAATAATAACCGACTGACACATTTATGCATCAATTTTTGAGGTTGAAAACTAATTATACTTAGATTATTCACACAATATAATAACAATTTAAATGTATGTATGTATACCTAAATTATTCAAAACTTTAAAATTGACCTATGTGAATAAGGACAATTCTGTCATTTTGGATATCTCAGTAACACCGCCACTGTTATGTGGTCGTGGCGCTTAACATCAGGCAGATGACTAGCTCACCACGTCAATTTTAGCATAAAAAAATGAATATGTAGACTGCTCCTGAAACTGTGAAATCTTAGACAAATCATGAAACTCGATCGTTGATATCTCTTTGTTTATGACTACGACTATACATTGCAAAATAAACAATGATTCTTAGATTAAGATTTCTCAAAGGATGAATATTTTCAAGGCTTATGATCTCATTCATAGTAAACTATCTTCGGATTATTGCTGGGTGATTGCAACACAGTGGGTTCTCGTCATAACATTTGTTACATAAGTCGAGATTGAGCGGACTCATCGCTTGTACTGCTCGGATGTATTCCGGTTTACAGTCACTGATCCGTCCTAATGCGATGCCAGTATACGTAATTGCTACTACTGCGGGCAATCGGCCCTTACTAGGACATGATAATGGCGTGTTCACATGGACGGTTGGTCGTGACTCGTGAGGAATCACTGATTATTCCGATTTCCTATTGAATGTATTAGTTAGATATGTAGTTAGGTAACTATTTGAAAAATGCTAGTCAACCTTTGTATCAAACCAACACGAAATTGCATATATTATATAAACCACATTCATTCTATCTACGAATTTTGATAATTTATGTTTCAAAATATGTAAAGTAATCGATTGATCTATAATGTTCATATTCCATGTAATAATAGAAATATAATACGTATGTCTACGAAGCAGGTAGCCCTTATTACCCGTCATAATATAGAAGGTGTTAGTTACGTTATAGTTGATACATACATTATCTATTTAGACAAACTTTACTATTTTTTAATGTAGAAGCCTAATAGGTTTAGGTTTCCCCTCCACCAACGGGCTATTATATTTTTTTTTATTTTTTTTAATTTCTTAGGTGTAGTTTAGTTTTTTAGATCTAGTTTAGTATTAACGGCTATGAATTTAGACCAGAAACAAATATAGGGTTTAGGTTAAAGGTTAAGAAAAAAATAAAAAGGTAGTTCAATCACTCATGAGAATTTTAATAATAGTAATTATCAAAGCCGAGCCCCAGAAATGTATATAATTGGTAATACTTAATACAGTACAGCAGTATTGGTACGTGAGTAACCATGAGATGTTTTTTTTTTTTTTTTTTTTTTTTTTTTTTTATGTTAAGGTATGACGCGACGAGCTAACTGTTCGCCTGATGTTAAGCGACACGGCTGCCCATATCAGTTGCAGTGTCACTCGGAACTCTAAGTATAGAGTTCCGAGTTTCGCGTGACACTGCACTGCACACGGCATCCTGAGAAATCAACACAATCTAGTAACAAGATTACTAGACTGTGAGATCAGGTCATAAAGTCTCATTTGCCCAGTAATTTCACTAGCTACAGTGCCCTTCAAACCGGAACACAGTAGTGCTTGCGCACTACTGCTTGGCGGCAGAATAACTGGCAAAGCGGTGGTACCTACCTAGACGAACTTTGCAGAAAAGTCCTACCACCTAGTTCAATACACTAAACTGACTAACTACTGATTTTCTATTTTAAACATAGCCGATGATGTTTGATGAGCTATGTAGTGAAGGATTCACTATTCATTTTGTGTCCCTTCTATGACCACGTGATGTGCCCCAGTGTACCCGTATATTATAGCAGGCCCGGGAGCGCTCGTGCAGGTTCTCAGCATGACTTGTGTGTGTGACTCATAAGCGCTGATTGGCTTATCCGGCTCTCTGTAGACATCTCAACTTTTTAACTAACTCTTGCTTTTCTTTTTGTTGGTCTCTGTAGTTTCGTTTATTATACACTGTCGTAAAGTTACTGTTGCTATATATTTCTTTATTTTATATTAGATGAAGAATCACTAAATCATTATTAAAACCTGGACACGATAAATCTGACAGCTTAGAACATTTTCGATGAAGTCTCGTTTCAAATAAGAAAAATTATGATATGTGATTGTGTTCGTTAGGGATCGAGCTACAATTACCTACGATGCCACAGACAGATAGATAGGTCTACACAGCCTAAACTGAATACATATGTTAACACTGATGTTTCGCGGCGGGGGCTAAATTAAAACTTGAGTACATCGGCTAATGATGCAAATTATCTGCTAGGCTATCACGTAACTTTATTGCAACCAATATAAACACATATTTGTTTATATTTGACAGTTTCAATGTGCAGTTTATGTACATAGTTACTATGTAAAATCTCAGAATTTGAATGAAATTTCTCCCTGTAAACGCTAAACATGACAACCGTACCATTGAAATTGGACTGTAACATTGGTAATCACATTTTTGATACTGGAATGACGTTCAAGATTCTTTTCAGATTTGTTTTCATTATTTGAACCTGCCTCTTATACTATATAGATTCATGGCCTAAAGCTTCATAGGCACTGGTTGTGCACAGTTGCTCATATTTTTAAACTCTGGAACAGCATTACGACATACGACAGTGGCGAGTGCGAGCGGGCTAACCGCCTCCCTTGTTTCTTTTTATGCTTTTTGTTCTTTGCATCTCCGCTAAGTGCAATGCAAATGGCCCTTGTCTCGTTTACAAGGATGCTTTTATAATACACTCGACTGGCTATACAAAAGGGCCTCGCCGATACCATTTCTGTGCTTCTTAGAAAACTGCTCTAAAACCAGTCTAACTAGCGAGAACAAGATACGTACCTAATAATGAAGCGATAATTGTATTTATTGCACCTATTTTAAACGTTTTCATTTACATTTAACTTTGATGTGTAAACCTGTGCTTATTCTTCGGTACAGTAAAGAAAATGGGTACTTCCTAACAAACACGGTAGAAGGAATTAAGCCGTGTTTTGTTTGTTACGGAATATTAATTCAAAGTAAAACACTTGCGAAATAATACGTAGTTAAGAAACAAGCCAGTATATGTAGATGTATATTTATCAAATAGCTCATTAGAATATTTTATGCGCCCAAGGTAAAGGAATATAAAGAGAGTAATAAAACGGGAGGTTGCTCGGCTTTTCTGATGCTAATCAGAAAGTATTGCGTAGGAAGGTTTTCGCCGATCAGCCTACGTGTTTGGATCACTGAGGTGACCTGTATGCACCCTCTGTTGATTCAGCAGCTATTGTCCGCTTTAATCACGATACGCGTGTTCGAGTTATTGACTGATATATTTCACATTTTATTTCGGCTTAAATTATAGTTTAACACCATCAGTGTTAATGTTTGCGATTGTTTGATTTTTTACGGCTTAACAATTATCAATTTAATTTGTGTGGTCTAAGCGTTACTAATCTGTATTATCTGAACTGTAGTACAGATAAGTAGTCTGTTGATATCTACCGGCCTTTATAGCGCCGCCAGGTGACACTGTAAGGGTCGGTAGAGACCAACAGCTTTAGCCCGTACAAAAAAACTATCTGAATTGTGCCGGTAAGCCGACAACCTACGGCCTGCCAGCATTTACTAAACTGTAGCACAAATCAGCTGGGCGATCACGTAATTCGATTGCAACCAATAGAAACACAAATTTGTATGGATTTGAAAGTTTCAGAACGCAGTTTATGTGCATAGTTAGTATGGAAATTTCTCCTGTTGCATTGCAATCATTGGGCGTCGACAGGTACTATCTAAGACCTTATTGCATAATTAGGTGATTATATTATTCCTACTGGGCGCCATATATGTGGTTGCACTGGTGAATGGCTTCAGTATTCAGTACCGTACGTAATTAACCGATGTAACCAGTGACAATAGTTTTCACCTAACTATATAACATTTAGTTAGTATGTGCCTATCTGCAAATGTTATGATTCGTTTTTATCAATGGTACAGTCTCTATCTATAGCTCTACCACGGGCTCTACCACGGGCTCTACCACGGGCACTACCACGGGCTCTACCTTGTAATCTCAACCTAACTAAATAATTATTGTAATCTTATGTCTTTTTCGTGTTTTCACGCTTCAAAAGTTGGAACTAAAGTTAGCACTATGTAGACTAACCCTATAGGTAAATGGCGAAATGATTAAATTTATTCAGCTACAAGTCGTAACTAAACTAGACATTAGCTCCAGGACTGTAGTCAAACCTGTTCGCGCGGGGGCCGGTTGTTACGACGTGGAGCCCTGCAGAGGGGACTCTCTATAATAAAACAATAACAAATGAAATTTAACAAAAATAGGGCTTTATAGGCACCGACAACAAGTCATGACTTTGGGGCCTGAATAATTTGGTAGTTACTAAAGTTTACGCGCAAATAGCGACTCTGGGATCTGCTGGGCGATCACGTAACGCGATTGCATACGATAGAAACACAAATTTGTATGGATTATACAGTTTGAATACACAGTTTATGTGCATTGTTAGTAAGGAAATTTCTCCTGTTGAATTGCAATTAAAGTTTCATGATCCCTGGGGTACCTATAGCAAGCAAGTATTTAACTTGTTATTTGGCCGAAGCGCAGTATCATCCGGGTATTTCAAATATGGCTGTATTGTTCAGATAATTCTAAAATAGCGTGGATTTCGATTTTAGAAACATATAATGACCCATCTTCTCTATATAAACGCAGTCACCGCGCGCCGGTTGGCTCTAGTCAAACATACTGACTCCTATATTTATTGCACAAGTTTCCTTTAAGTTTACGTTATTGAAATCCTAAGTAAATAAAACTTTCGTGTTTATTTTGTTTGTACAGTTTACTGTTATACTGTGGATCGGGTATCCTTGCCGTATCATTGCAAGCGGTTTCTTAATATCAACTAGGCGATCTTGGAACTTAATTGCAACAAATAGAAACAGAAATTTGTATGTATTTAACAGTTTCGATACGATATATAGGTAGTTACTATGGAAATTTTCAAATTAGGAAATAAATTTATCTTGCAGCATTGCAATCAAAGTTTCGCAATCCTCCTTAGGAAAAATGTGTTCAAACGCAAGCCTATCTAAATAATAAAAAAAGCCAGATCATCATACAATTGGCACAATTTGACAGCCAAATTAGGACCTTGGGAACAGAAATATAGCAGTCGTAGATTTAACAGTGTGGATCTATGTGTCCTCTTTTTCAGATTCTGATATCATATATATATATACATATGTGTATATATACCTCCCTTTTTATTTCCTAATGCTCGTTTTGTCTCCTAACTTAAGTCATACAGCGCTGTTGATGTGATCTCCCACGTAGCTAGCTCGCAGCCTAAAGGGTCGATTAGAATGTAAACAGAGGTGATTATTTCTTATCATTAGGACACGATATCAGACAGTTTATTGATTGTTAGCTTCCTACTGACTTTTCCTCGTCAATTTCTAACGATTGATAGTGCCGCGAGACATGATTTACTTTACTGCCGGTAGAACATTTTGTATTGAGATATATTTTATTCATCGTTTCAATATGTTTAACATGTAAGTAGGCTGAAAGCATTTAAAGTATGGTATTGGAGGCGTATGGGGAGATAAGCTCGACTGAGAGAAAAAACGAAGAAGTTACCTACCTACTTAAATAATAAGGTACTCGTTCAAGCTTTGATTATTTATAAACAAAGCGTTCTAGAAAAAATGGAATGGAGTATTAGCGATAATAGAAACAAGAAGTAAGTTTGGCCACCTCATAAACGACATGACAACTTCATCATACAGATTGGATAAAAGATAAGATAAATGACATGTCGTTTGAGAAAAGGCAGAGATTAGCTGAAGATATAAAACAATAGCGATTATCCCCTGCTAAAGGAAGAAATAAAGAAAGAAAAAACATTTATTTTACAGGACTCAAGGACGCTTTTTGCTTAGAACTATACTAAGTGTAGCGACACACCTGCCGAAGTTAACGCGCCGAACGTTCGAAGTCTGTGAATTATCGGTCGAAGTATGTATAGAAAATACGCGACGTAATTTTCAACTAGTGTGTCAGAGGTTACGTTCGCCGTATTTTACGCAGGTGTGTCGCTTTAAAGTATCCTTTATTTTATTATAAAAGAGTATTGCCCAAAAGCCGAGATCGCAAATAATAAGAAGTAAAGTATGACTTGACTGCATATTATATCTGGGACTCCGTTTATAATATCTATATTTATAGGTTTTCATTGCGTCGACGTCCGTGCTGTTATTCGCCATCAAAAATCAACAGCTGGAAGACGTCCACTGCTAAACATAGGCCTTCCGCATAAAACGCCACTTTGGACGCTTATCATAGCAGGGGTTTGCTATAATAGTGATTATAGTCGCTTGGCAGGGTGCTTGGTGATCGCAGATTTTAATGTACAGAAGAGAATGCTACCTATTCCTTAGCCGGCTCTTACGGCACCCACGGAAAGATGGGCTGGTCCTCTTCATACTGTGCCAGGAGGGCTAATGTCAGTTTAGCGATTACTGACTTAAAATTAATGGAGCCGTACGTCCAGTTGTCCACCTGTTCCCAGTAACCGATTGATGGAACCGGTTAGTTAAACTGGGAATACTGAGGAAACGTTTAACGTTGACATGTATGAGTTAGGCTAATTAGAGATTGTAATCTATGTCCCGTTAGAAGCGAGTAGAGACGTATAGTCGTAGGTTGGTGGTTCCAACGAACCCACAAGGGTTGTCCTGTTTTCTGTCTGATTAAAAGTGGCTTACATTTTAAGAGTCACTCTAGAAATGGCCACCATGAAACAATAAAAATAGGACTTGTCACAGTATAAGTAGTAGATTATTTATTTTTGAAAAGAAAAATATTCACATTTTTAAATAATTTTTTTTTACTATTAAGCCTGTTTTATATTCATACCTATATTGAAAATTGAAAAGCATTATTGCATTATTCAGTCATAATACGAGTACATTTACATTTACGTCTAAGTTTTTCTTCCTCAGCTTTTATAAACACATATTTTACAAGGTTTTCCAGGCTTTCATGCGTCTAGTTATCTAAGCCCTAAAGATGCGGCAATTATCCTTCGCAGAGTGCGGACGGCTGCGCAGGCGCACGCAGCCGAATGATGCACGACACGAATAATAAACCGAGCCACTTCCTGCCGATAAGCGCTTCACATGCTACTAGGTACATCACAATACTTCTACACGCACACATACCTAGGACGTGGCATCTAGGTTTACTAAAAAAAAATTGTTGGTGGACAAATGTCTGTGTCACTCATGTCACTGTTGAAATACTGGTAACTATCAAACAAAAGTGAAACCTAAGCCGCTTTATTAATAAACGGGTAGTAGTTTTGGGTTAGTTACTTCAGCTTTTGTCCTTTTTTGCTACTGGAATATTTAGCTGGATAGAAAAAGACAAAAGATGGTGTAACTAATCTAAAGCTAGTTCGTGTTTATTAATAAGGCTGTATGAGTTTAACCACAAAAGATTTAAACAAGCCATAAACTAGGGTTAATCTGCTGTTTTGTATTGTTAAACATACGTTTGACGCCTGTCTAAGCCTTGTTTAAATATATGTGGTAGCACGTATTATTATTGTTATTAGTTCGAAAATGTGGATTCTTGAATTATGAATGTTCTGGTGTAGCACTTTCACTATTCAAATAGTTAAAGGATTAGCGTGGCTTTTTGCTCACATACTATTATTTTATATATATAGTAATGTTTAAAGTGGAGTGGAGTACTGTGGAGGGGGGGAAAACATTAACCATAATAATGTAAAGTCAGGAAAATGAATACAAATCAAAATACCGCTGTCTATATTAATATTTCAGAATGTTCATTTTCCTATTGCCTTGATTTTAGACACGTTTTTAAAGTAACCTAGAGTTGTTTAATATGCTTTATTTATCTTTGGAAACCAAGCTAGGTGCAGAAGCTAGCAACTAATAGACGTATTATTATAGTAGGTAGGTATTACGTACAACCGCACATTACTTGGAAGCGTGTATGAGTAGTATGGACAATAGGTACGGCTTTGTCCAGTCAGTTGTGGCATTGGCGTGTAATTATGAGGATCATTTCTGTTTTTTGTGGCTGTCTGTGGACGGCAGCTGCAGATAGGTAGATATAATATTTCTATTTACTTTTGTCTCGATAAATCTATGGACAACGGAATATCAAGGTTACTGTACGTATGTATAAATAGGTACTGTAGCTTTATACTCCTTACGTCTTTTAACAACTCATAATTTTATCACGCTTGATTAATTAATACAATTTGTGTGAAATCCCAAAAAAATATTTAAATATTTATATTGTACCAGCTTCTGCCCGCAGCTTCGCCCGCGGCGTGGCCTATGGGAAAATAATTCAACCACCCATTTCACCCTCTTAAGGGTGGGATTTCGGAAAATCCTTTCTTAGCGGATGCCTACGTCATAACATCTACCTGCATGCCAAATTTCAGCCAGATCCGTCCAGTGGTTTGGGCTGTGCGTTGATAGATCACTATGTCAGTCAGTCAGTCAGTCACCTTTGAGTTATATATATTTAGAAGAGAAGAGATAATACGAAATTGATAAAATTAAATCAACCTGTCTAACTTACTTATCTCTACTTTTTACCTATTACCATGGAATAAATTATAATACAGGTATTACAAATCTACGTAACGTGGGGTTACGTTACGAAGCTACGCTACGAAGCGCACAGGCGTCGTCATGTTGAATAACTACAAAGATTCAACACAAAAAGTACTTGACTATTTGAGATATCTATTAAACAAGTGAGTCTAGAAAATGTATAGTGGTTTTGTTATGAATTCATGAACGGAAAATACCTTAAAAATCTCAGTTTGTGTGCTTGTTGTAAATGTAAAACTTGTCTTTATCCTAATAGAGGAAACATAACAAGCTATTGCGAATTGGTCATCTATTTATCCTTATAGCGGTAAACCATCACTTTGACTTTATTTCGTTGTATAAACTGACTCTATTCCAGATGATTACTGATCATCGATTGTAAGTTGTAAGTTTAATATTTTATGGTATTAAAATATCTTGCCTTGCTTAGAACCACTGCGAAGTGTCAATTACAAAAGTACTTACAGCGCAATTTTAACTAGGTGAACACGTCTTATAGACGCGCGGCCGATATTGGCCAATAAAAAAAAGTTCTAAAAAATCAAAAATAACCAAGTTAGTTTTGTATTAACTATTATATAATAATAATAATAATAATAGGGTCAGATTCAGAAGGCAGTACTCCTGGACACGGCACGTATTGTCAGGAGGTTCCTCAGTCTACAACCCTAACCACAGGTAGCTTGAGCCTTGCCCCGCTGCTGGCGGCACATTAGGTTTAAGTTTTTTATTATATTTTTGTAATACTAATTTTATAAAAATATTGTAAAAAACTTAGATTTAAGATTGAAAATAAATCAATGAATAATAATAATAAATAAAGATTTATCGGCTCAATAATAATATGCATATCATATTAGTAAATGGTGTCTAGAAGAAATTAACCGAGTAGGTACGTAAACAAAGGTAGAAAACACAAATATCCAAGGTGATAAGTGTAAAGACTTCGTGATTGATAAAATGTATGTATACATAATACTAATAACGCTCATTAATCTGTATTTCGTATTAATCTGTAGTACGTCTCATTAATCACATACATAGATCCTGGACCCTAACTAGGATTCCCTGTGTCTAGGGACCCAGGTACTACGAGGACCATGGTCCCACAACACTCAGACTCAGAACAAGTATTATTATGTGTAATATGTACTTAACACACTTCAGATCTATCTATGTATAGTACTTTATCTATTCATTTTATTTTTCAGATAATGAGCATCCATTATAATTTGGACTGACTCAACAGAGCATGTTGCCAATACTAACACGATGTTGATGTGAGTCAACGCCACCGTTTCTGCCTATCAATCGGAGAGGCGTTCGACATGCGATAGACTCGATATTCGATAGCCACGAATTTGCAGCGCCAGGGGAAACTGCACGCCTACCGTGTAATCTGGGAATCGGCTTCGCCTGCCACCCTGCACGCGCCAATAGACAAGTCCACGAGTGCGAGCAAGAGAGAACATGATTACGATCTCCACCAGACTTACGCGGTAAGGCCCCTGATTAGATAACATGCGACTCAACTAACTGGAATACCTTGTTTATTTTATTATTCCCTATCTATATTCTATAATATTCTCTCGAATATTGGTTAACGTTAACGTAACGATACATTGTTTGTTGTACATTACGATAAACTGTAAAACTATTGAAGTAGTTATATATGTATGCGAATCACAATTTTTTTTTTAAACGGGTAAGTTAAAGATAGTACTTTAATGCAAAGTTCGTATTTATTTATTGTTTGATAGGCTTGCGTTTGACCACTATCGCAGTGTCCCTCGAGACTTTATTATTTTATAGTTCCGAGGGACACTGTATCCGTTATGGGCGGCCGTGTCGCTAAGCATCAGCCGAATATAGCTCGTCGTCAGTCACTATCAAAAAAGTTCTATTAGCCTTTTAATATTTTTATTTAGTCAATCTATATTTAAGCTGCGTTGCATGTCACTGAAATATTTCCACGTTAAATCCAGGTTTACTGGAAGATATAATTATAACATAAAGTTGGAATATGTACTTACGTTTGTTCTTAGTGCAATAAAGTATTTTTTATCTATCTATCTATAAAGCATCGCATATATAATGGTAGCTTCGTATAATCGGTCTCTATTTACTCTGACCCATTATGCATAGCATTTAACGTCATTAGAGCTGACTCATTACTTCGTCACTGCATCGCCGCTAAATGACATGTTCTTGGAAGGATAGTTGAATAAAACAAATAGATGCTTTCGTATCGACCACTTACGGAAGCTTGTAAAACCTTTCATTTTATCAGTAAGTGACCTTAGTATAAAACAATCCGTATGATTACAGTTACGTATAATCACTGGTTTTTCCTCAATTATGTTTCTACGCAATAAACAGAAATTTATTTCATTTTGCAATTTCAATGCCCTCTTGTCTTGATTTTCCTATCTCATCGTGATTGTTGCTTTTAATATTCTAGAATGGAATTAAATTTGTGATAAGGAAATTTAGATAGCAAACTGTGCAAAAATAACCGAAATTAATGTTAAAACATCAAATTAGGGTCTTCGGTATCTGTTTCTTTAGTTCGTTTATGGTGTGGAGGGTAATTTTGTCGGAATGTCGGCAATATTGTGAGACGAATGCGTCATAGTGAAGTCTAAATTTATTAATTTATTTGTTTTAGTAATATGACTACCATCTTAATTTAATTTCAATTGTTATCAGTTATTCATACATTTTAAACCTCCATTGGTGTTCTGAAACGGTAAAGATACGTTAATGTTGCTAATTACTAATGATTACTGTTGCGTTGGTATATTATTGTATATTTAGCTAAAAATCTACAGCCGACGCTATCTGATCCTTTAGCATCCAAATCAAATTCAAAAGCACCAATGTAGAGTATTTTGTTGCACTTTTTGGAGCTCTGTAGGTATGTCTAATTGTCTATTGGAATGTGTGTAGATAATGATAATAATGATAAGGCCAAGACTAACAAATACATTTTAGGGCCTATCGCCAGGTGTCCGTGGTTCCACTCTAACACGGGCGCTAGACAAAGTTATGCTCTAATTCATAGACATTCGCTACTGTGTTCCGGTTTGAAGGGCACTGTAGCTAGTAAAATTACTGGGCAATTGAGACATAATGATCTGATCTCAGAGTCGAGTAATCCTATTACCAGACTGTGCTGATGTCTCAGGATGATGTGCGCTGTGCAGTGTCACTTGTAACTCTATGTTTTAGGGTTCCGAGTGACACTGTTCTGTTATGGGCGGCCGTGGTGCTTAACATCAGGTGAACGACTAGCTCGTCACATCATTCAATAACATAAAAAAAAAGAAAAAAAGTGAAGTAAAACAGGGCAAATGTAGTGCATAGACATTTTCTAGTAGCAGGGCAGTCTAAATAGAAGATTTTCAAACGTCCTCCAGAATAATGCATACCTAATATAATTTTGGAAGCCTGGTGTAACTGTCCTAAGGAACGAAACTATGCATCCAGTAATTAGGTATACATACGTCTTTGTGTTAATAATGCAATGGTGCGGGCGGAACTCCATTATTGGAAAGCCACATTGGTTATTCTGTGGGCTGGCATTATCTGCTGATAGAATATGATACTCGCACATTTCCTAAAACGATAGCAGATGCGGGCGATCATGGCGACTACTGCACTCGACAGAATGTATTGACAATGGAATATGGAACAATTTTGCATCAATTTCCTGATAGGTTCTAAAGCCAAGATCTCGCCACCCATTTTGATAGTATATAACTAGGTAGTGTCGCCGAAGATGGCCCGGCTCCTAGGATAGCCCACTTTAAAAAAAATACAGTTATGATTAAACGAAACATTTTAAATTTTGCGGGTTTATGCTACTAGTACCATAGACAATAATGCAAGTGTGTTTTAATTATTATTATTACAACTTCCATTATGTTTTTTCTATACTTTATTTATCTGCAAGATTTCACGAGGTTTTGAAATTAAGTGGGCCTTCATTGGCTCCTGTACCTTATATATGTTACTGGTACTGGTGCGGTTTTAGAAGGAAACAAATTGTTGATATAATTATACGATTTATACATTTTTGGTATCTACTATATCACGTGGTGCTAGCCACATCTCGGCTTGTTCGCTTTATCTTCCGTGTGTCGCATAAACTTTGTTCAATGCCGCTCAAACAAGAACTTTTTTGACTGCAGCCACAGAAGGACTAATAGAGTATATTGCTGTACAATGCAAATAAATGCAAACAATAATCATCGTCAGTCTACCAGCAAGTAGTTGCAATATTTAATTATTAAATGTAATATTGTTGACCCTTTTAAAAATTGATAACGTGTGTTGGTAAAGTTAACTGGGAACTTTTCCTGTTGCTGCAACCTCATTGAGTCACTGCGTGAGTTTTATTATTTGAATATTGGTACATACATAAACGTATGTATATACGTACCCACCTATAGTAGATTATTTATCAGAAATTTGATTATGAATAAATAAATATTTGTAGACATTTACTGGCCCCAATCTGGCCCCAAACTAAGCAAAGTTTGTACTATGGGATCCCTGACACTATACTTAAATGTTTTTGTTTGTAAATACATATATATATAGAACTCAAAGCCCAAAAAAAACAAACACAAATATTTGTCCTGGAAATCAAACCCACAAACTACAGTTCAGATGGCAGAGTTACTACCAACTAAGCTATCAGGCCAGTCAGGCGTATAGTGTTTTTTTTTTCGCTGCAATATAAACCAACTTATTAGTGGCATTAGAATTAGTGTAATGTTTCTCATAATGTTCATGAGGAAAAACTGAATTCCACTTATTTTTTCCTCATAAGGTAAAATTAAAGATAACCGAATATTATTAGAAACGATTTTGTGATTGTGAAATCATCAAAACTTCCACGCGAAAATAGAGTCCAGAGGCAGAGAACGTCCACGTAGGGATTTCGATCGCCACTCCAGAGTGGGTTTCGATCACCCACATATGATATATATATATATATATACCCACATATGACCCGAGTGTGTTCAAGAGGAGAGTGAATAGGTATTTACTTGGCTAGCATTCTACATCTTCGATCGTATCGTCTTTTCCCATCAGGTGAGAGCGCGGTCAAATGCTAGACAAGTTTGAAGTAAAAAAAAAACAAACCCACTCCAGAGTGGGTGATCGAAATCACTCCCATGTATTTTTACAAGTGAGACTTTTTATCCCTTATATCTGCTTGGAGTGTACCTGCTGGGCCACGCTACGCAAATTTGGGGTGCCGGTCGGATGACATCAAGAGTGCATCAAATCAACACTTAAAAACACTGAATAGTAAAAATACGAGCTGGTTCATGAGGATCGTGAGGCTACAAACTACAACTATATCTATTGTAGATGTTGAATATCTCGTTGTGTAGAAGTCTATAATAAACTGGAACCAATTACAAAAACCTGGAAAACAAGTTTTAAGGCTTTCAAATATTTAAGAGTCGATTGACGTTCGATCTTGAAATAGTTTCGCGACCTTGTCTTGCATGACTGCTCATCTTTTATGTGTTTGCTTCTTCACAGATAACACACATTGTAGAGATTAATGAGCCATACGACATCGTGTTAGCGTTTGGATTTGGAGCTATACAAGCTCTTGTTGTAGAGGACTAGATGTTATGTCTAGACAGTAGAGTAGAGTATCAACGAGCGACGCGTTGCAAATTCGGCAATTGTGCCGCAGAATAAGGGTATGTAAGAACAGGTTTGGTCGAAGCAGCACCGGCGTTCGTAACGAGGTCACGATGACACACGTCTAACGGTAATTCAATTTTTACACGAGCTATATTATGCGACTGTACGTGATATATTAAAGGAAAAATTGTAAACAAATTCGAAATGATCATATGTTGATCATTGGTATCACAGAATAATGAATACTAGTATGGTATTTCAAGGTCATGGCGGTTAGCTCGTTGACAACCCTAGTGCGTCTATTATAGTGTGGTATGCCAGATTGAGTAAAAGAAATTAATGAAAATTACTTAGGTAGGCTAAATAATATGACTAAAAACCGCAGTGGTCAGTGACTAAACGGTTGCTGGTGAATGCATTCATTGAATGATGTCAAGTTCTTCGAAGAACTTTATGAATGAATTTTAGGAACTGACGAACCGATTGCATATTCATATCGTGTCATCGCGTCGTAGAGATGGCATACATTTTGGAGCTACTATACAATACTTCTTGATTCTAGCTTTACGGGCCGATATGCAAATTGGCTTACATGTAAAAAAATCTGCGTAGCTTGATACCAGTTGAAGGAAGCACATTTCGTAAGTCGCAGGAGGTCTCATACATTCTCGGGGATCCTCTAACTGATAAATATTAATCTGGCGATGTGGTTTCATAGGTGATTTGACCTATCTGAACAGGTTGCAGTGATAATCAATCATGTAACAGAACAGTCTCGTCAGTGTTGCAAGCTGCGCGGGCGCACTGATCTGCACAATAACATTATACATGCATACACTTGCGAGGGCTTTCAATTGATATATTTTCAAAACCGGTCTGCGTTTTCATAACACGCTTCGTATGGCTATGGTTCGATCAGTCTGTTTTCAATTAAAGAACTAGCAAATAAAGATTTTTTGTCTTAGACCAATGAACGTTTTATTCTTATGTGATTTAAGTATATCTTCTGCATAGTATCAATTGAGTAAGATGATTCTTGTCTTGATCTGTAAAGCTCATCATAGTAGAACTCAACGCGCCAGAACGAATCTCAAAGCAGTGGTGAAGACATTAGAAAGTAGACCCAAATCAGCTTGAAGCTGTAGACTGTTAAGTTGACAGGTAACATTGTGCACGCGCAATGCAAGTGCTCGGCGTCGAGTGGATTGGAGATAACATCGAGCGGCGCGGCGCGCGGCGGGCGGCGCGTGCGTTGGTGTCCCACTTCAGAGGAGCGAAGGCCAGAAGTCAATTTAGGGCGAAGGCGCAGGCTGCGCGCGATGCCTGCCAGGCGCCGTCATACCGAAATGTCATGCAGACTATCTCCAGTGAAGATCATGTTTCATAACAAATACAATGAGGCAACGGTCGACAAAGGATCGAGAGGTAAGTATAGGTGTTATAAAACATGGTAATGTCACACCTTCAGCTTTTGTTTCCGTAGATTATCACTAAGTGGCGAAATGGGAGTAAAAATATTCAGTAGCGGGTTTTCAATAGACAGCTAGATGTTGCAACATGATTGATTTATCTACTGAATACCTATTCACATCAGTATTCCTAGCCTAATGTAAATTGATTGACACGCTTTTTAACCGGCTGAAGCTCGCTTGGCGTGTATTTTGGGCGTAATGGGCGCACTGACGTAAACCATTTCGGCGGACGTGGGAAGCACCGCGAAATCCTTGTGTTTGCTGCTGAATAGTTTTATGGTACGTTAAGAACGTATTACGATTACGACATCTCTGCACGCAAATTATACCGTGCATTCAATTCTGAAATTCACTCCAATTGCTCAGTTAATAAAACCTTGGCTGAATATGTGTATGACCAGTTCATGTGCGAGCGAGTACAATAGAACCGGAATGTGTCAATTGCAAAATAAATGATATAAAAATCTCACGGCACATGATTTCTTTCATTAAAGTCGCGATATTGTATATTATCAACAAAGGTCGTCTGAATGAAAACAAAAAGAACGTAGAGAGTCATTGTGTTGGAACAAAGCGTGTGAACCGTAAGTTGAAAGTGTGCGTCTGACAGCGGGGAGAGGCTACTTGGAACATATCTACTGTGCTTTAAACGATACTGTCATATTACACAATGTGATTATGTTTGCCGATGGCAGATATTGATTGGCAAGAACCACAGAAGTGTCCCACATTGCAGACAGGCGTGCGCTGCAAGTGTTGAAGTTGTTACAAATAAGTTACGAAGGCGTTGCTATCGGGCTGTCCGAGTTGCTGCGACTTGTCGTCACTCAACATTGCGCTTTAGGCATGGCACTTCCACATTTATTGGCTTTATTGAGGTGTCTGTGATACTGATATCGTATTTTATGAAAGGCCTAAATAGCGATGCAAAACAAATCAAATACCAAAGGTAAAACCAACACACAAAGACGTTAAATGTAAAGCAGATCTTTTCAGACATTAAACATTCATAATCTGTTGAATATACCACACATCACGAGGTGGCGAGGTGAATGCTCAGCGAGGGCCATTGGGCACCACTGCAGCATTTGCATAATCCCGGATTGTGGTGTAGGTTCTCTTTGAATAGAGTTGTAGTTCGTATGTGCGCTTTATTATGATGCTGATGGTTTATTTTCCAGAAGTTGTTACAAAATTGCTTTCGTTATAAAGCCGTTAGCCGTCTTTTATAAGTTTTGCATACTTTTCACTATATTGAAATCCAACTATAGTATAAAACAAAGTAAATAAAGTTTACGCAAGCACTTATGTCGAGTCTACAGTAAAAGCTCAGAAATACATTTTAAAATCTCTTAGCTTATGTTATATGCACACTTGTAGTATTTTTTTTTAATTTACAGGATAGGGAACACTCTTGATTATATCTATCTAGAGTACCTAACAACAAACGCAAACAGAAAAATGGGAGATCTTTGAAGTACGCCCGGTTCTATATATAAAAGTAGGTTGATGTGTTTGTTTGAGTAGACCATGAGGAGATATTTATTTTCATTTGGCATCGAACGAGGAGTTACCGTTTCACATCTGGTTCAAGTCGGAACATTGTAAATGTAACCCATATCACTTTATTGTACAATTTAAATTGATTCCCAAATGTATAAATCGGCCTTTATTTGCTGTTGGTAGGCATTGTTGGGGACTAGTTAGGTATATGTTGGTATTGAAGTCTGCAGATGGCGAGTTTAGTCAGCTGCAGTATTAGGTCATGTGAAAGTTCAAATGTGTGTAGCAGCGGTCGAGTGCGAGTTGAGAGCGGGATTGGATCAGGCTGAACTGGAGTAGTGGGACGGATTAGGACAAACCGAGTCAATGGCCGGGTCACGTGGCTATTTGCGTACCACTCCTTTCGACGCGCGGACGCCCCTCGCCTTCCGTTCCCTTGTTTAAACTACCCACAACAGACTAATTTTGGTAACTAATCTTGTTTAACGATAGAGTCATTTGAGGATTGTTTTATTTGCGAAGAAATTACCTTATCTACTTCTTGATAAATCAAGTTTGATTTGACTATCGTCAATGTCTAATTGGCTCGATAAAGCCGAGTTCTCCCGTTTTATCACAAACGTGATATTTTTATATAGATATTCTGATTAGGTACCTAATGTTAATTGATTCTGGTAGAATGAAAAATGAATTCCATGTAATTTCGAAAATAATAAGATAGATATTTCAGATATTCTGATTAAGTAATGTTAATTGATTCTGGTAGAATGAAAAATGACTTCCATGTAATTTCTTCAAGATCATCCCAATAGATTTATAGAAACTAAGTTTGGCGTCAGAATTTAAATTCAAATACGACCAACTCTAGTAGGTACCACTAAACTATGTCAAAGTTTATATTAGGCGAGAATTAGACGATGCTCAGCGATGATTAATTATGTAGTTTATGAAGCTGTGGTTATTAGGCAGCGAGTGCCGCGCCCCTCTCTCCCCCGACAGACACTCCTGCAAACAAACGCTATTAGTATTGTTCACTATGATTTAATCTGTGATTGTTACACGCTCACACACATGATTCACCCCACCACACATGCAATACGACTATTTATTTAGGTTTTTGTCCTATTAAGTTGCAGGATGCCTGGAAGATCAAGAAAAAAGCCAAAAACATTTGTTTTCAACTTTATAAAATTTAATAAGCATATTATAGATAGATATAGAGTAACACAATATTATACACTGACTATTTCACCAACTAAAAATACTGCAAAGTGTAGAATTGCTTATGAAGTCACAGAGAAGTGGAAGAAAAAATAAACCATAGACTATAAAAGTACATTCACATGATATGATTATATTTTTATGTTGGTAACACTTATATAAGTTACATTGGATTTATTTGAATGCTTCTCACCTAAATTAAGGGTTACAGTTTTAATGGTAGCTAAGCTACCGAGTTCTGTATACCTAACTACTCGAATGGATACATGAAACACAGTACATTTTTAAAACTAAAGTTTATATTTCGAAAATGTAAATACGATAAGATTACTTACTATCAGAGTGTTCTAGCAAATAAGGCGTCCTATTTACATAGAATTGGATATGATATTTGCAATATTGGCAAGCGATATGAAACGTCCCTGATTCTTTATCGATTTCCGTAAGATTACTGCTCAATATCTAGGTTAAGCCGAAACCATACTAAAATAGCTTCTCTTGTGCATGTAGACTAATAGGGCACCTATAGATAAAGAGGTTGATGACCGAGAGACAAAGAACGCTAACACCATAGAAGATGATTATGTTCCGGAAAAATATTTTTATGTGATTTCAGGCAAGTAATATAACAAACTTTCAATCGACAGAAAAGGTATAGATTCGGCTACTGGTTCATGCAGAAATAATAGAGCAGAACGACACATTTGGTACATCATTACACATCGTAAATCTTAAACAGATCTCAGTGTGATATCCGAGCTAATAATATGTAATATGTCGCCATTCTATTGTAAGCTGATAAGCTATAATTAATCTCAAATTCTTGTTTACCAGGAAGCTTTCACTACCTACAAGTGTCGATTAATATATAGGTAATTACTAATTAGTTGTATATTTAATGTTAAGATTGCAGGAATACGCTCGTTCTGTAAGTATACAGACTTAATAAGGCGTAGAACGGGTTTCTTTCCTGCCATTAATAGCTTGCTTTGCATGTCGCTATGCCTTATGGACAAATCGATGTCATGTCATTTCAGCCACAACTTAAACCACACGATTTTATACTATACTAGTTGCGCCCCGCAGTTTCACCCGCGGATAAAAGTATTTTAATTATTTACTCATCCCCCGGGAAAATTACACTTTTACGGGATAAAATGTAGCCTATATGTTAATCTAGTGTATAAGCTATCTTGGTACCGAATTTCATCCAAATCCATTCAGCCGTTTGAGCGTGAAGGAGTAACAAACATACACACAAACACACATACAAACTTTCGCCTTTATAATATTAGTGTGATAGTGTGATTAGAGTACGCTTTGCGTCAGTTTAGTAAAACAGTAAAATGATTTAAGAAAATAATAATGTCGTTTTAATAATATTTCTTCTCGTTTGCCATTTAGAGGTACATATAATTTATAGACCAAGTTCGAGATACTTGCTTACTAAGAAATAAATGATCCCATTTGGAAGAAATACACACAGCAGCGTAGCGGTAGCTGAAACCACATTATACAAACTTGGTATTGCAGATTTCTTGGAATCCACCTTCAATCTCAAAAGGTATCACATTGAAATAAATGCAGGAGCAGACCGTACATTTTATTCAATAAGCTTAGATTGGAATACGAAAGTGTGGCGATAAAGTTGGCAGTTGCGCGTAGGTAGGATACCTTGGGGCCTATCCAGTGTTCGCGCGCTTTGAGACAAGTCGCCTGCCTGACACCCGACTTGGAATGTTGATAGACTAGTTGAAGACTAGAACAATGGCGACGTTAACTTCTGCTAATAGATAATACTGTTGTATTTGAAATGTAATGCGAGGTGAGAGTTTGTCGTTTCAACATTACGAAAAATTTCATTATCTGCTTGCTTCAGCATGTAAAGAAGAAATGGGGTAGAATTGCTTGTTTTCGAGTGATGCCAATATATCGACATTCAGGTAGTAGGTGGTAGTAGATGGTGGTAGGTGGACGATGATTGTTTCTCAATTAGCATATTGCTTCACTGGCATAAAAATATGAATATCACTGTGCAGTGGGGCGTCGAATGCTTTATATGGGCTTAACCGGAGAGTGGGCGGCCGGCGGCCGTGAGCGTCGTCGGTTGCACGATTAGCCGAGTGGCAGCCAGCCTCGCCCGGCTTGCGACACTGCACCTACATAAACAATCACCTATTATAATATTACAATTCATGCCCTAAGCTCGCGATTATGATGTGCACCAGCAACAAAATTGGCAGTGTTTATCACACTAATATTATAAAGGCGAAAGTTTGTATGTGTGTTTCTGTGTATGTTTGTTACTCCTTCACGCTGAAACAGCTGAATGGATTTAGATGAAATTCGGTACCAAAATAGCTTATACACTGGATTAACATATAGGCTACATTTTATCCCGGAAAAGTGAAATTTTGCCGTGGGATGAGCAAATAATTAAAATACTTTTTATCCGCAGGTGAAACCGCGGGGCGCAACTAGTTTTAAATAAAATATTCGCTAACGAATGCCTGATGTATGTACCAAGTATAATATCTTTTCTCTAGCGCTCTTCACATTCATTCTTCATACTGACATGTTACATCAACTGCAGCTTACGTTACGTGAAATGCAAACACATTGTCATCAGATAAAAATGTTAGGATACCGCTTATTAGATAACGTTCTCAATGTGTATTTGTGATTCTAAGAACGTGCACCGTATTACCTCAGTTATAAAAGCATATGCAGTATAATGACATGAAAACCTAGTAGGAAGCAAATACGGGTTGGTGCGTAGAGCGAACGTCGGTACTCGCTACTCAGCATCGGTAGTGTCTGCGTGCGGTCGTCCCAGATTTGTGATAGCTGGTCGCATCGCGTACAGTTGCGTATTGTGCGACCCTCGGCGGGGTGAACGCTCTGCCCGGAGTCGTCGACACGGCCGCGATAATTACTGTCGCTGCGTCCCTGCTCCCTATGCCTGCCCTCCGACCAGCTGCATCTAACAGCTCTAACTCCGCCACCAGTGTGCTAACCTCGCTAATTGAAACACTTCTGCTTACAGAGCCTTGACCATTTATAAACAACGCAGAAAGTGGTCATACATTATGCAATACAAAGAGAATACAAACGCTAGTAAGTACATTGTGTCAGTTTTACCTGTGAACAAACACGGAACAGCGGCCTAGAAAGTTCCTTTAATTCGCCTAATGCCGATCGATAAGTGCCAATGCTCAAAGATTAACGACGTCTTCACTATTTAATAACGTGCTCGGTTTGACCTCATACAGTTCCAAGGTGAGACGTTAAATATTGAGTGGAGCAGAGTGATCCTTAGAGGGTGTTAACTGACGCATAAATATCCATTAAATGTAGTATATTTGACCAATTTATGATACTCATTTGGCGTCAGCATCAAACAATCGATGGATGGTGCTCTACGAACAAGACTTGACCTCTGACTAATGTACCATGTAAGACAAACTACTGGTTCTCCAGCTTTACACAGCCAATAAAATTGATGTCAGTAGTTCTTTTATTGGATGGATCGTGAGCTTAGGTAAGTAAATATATACTTATTAGTTAAGCTATGACAAATGTAGAGCCAAAACTTGCTATGACTCTACCATTTCTATCAACGCGTGGCACAAGAAGATAATTTCTGTAGGTACATTAATATCTACAGAAATTCTTTTATTAGAGACTTGGGTAATACTGATGATAGATGAAACTGAAGCCATTTCTTAATGCCCGATTAGATTTATACGACCTAATCAATCGTCGAGATAAACCTTTGGAGCTCCCAACAAACCATCGAAAGATATTTTTAGCTTTCATCAATGCCACTCAGTAATGCTGGGATGGTTATTTAACTCACAATTAAAGTCTGTTCAGATTAATTGACTTTGTGTTGGGGCCCTTTTGTTGTCACATTCCAGTTTACGCAACGCTTAAGGCAGCTGTGACATGTTTAAAATGCCACTGGATAAAGTACAGTACCTACAGAGAACTACCTTTTATTAGTCTCTTCTTTTGCAGTTCCGCTATTTACCTACTTTTCTGATTCAATGCGGGCGGTTGTGCAGCGGCAAGCGAGACACTTTGTTTATTAGTCATGTTGAGGAATTTATGTGCCGGAATACTTCTACCTACTCCGGTCATTTGTTTAGTCTGTCTCGGTCAGGTTTACAATCATTTCCCAATAGGATCTTTCAAATACAGACTAGAAAGGAGCTGTAATTTATTCCTAATTTTCCATTCCATTCTACGTTGGAAATCTCGTCAATTCTCAAAGGGAAGTTGTAAATAGAGGCGGCCTCTGCGCCCGCCGCCTGTGAACTGATTAATTATTATTGCTCCATCAAACAAACCCTTCAAAGTGAACGACAAAGCGACCCAAATCGATTTCTGGCAATGATGTTTCCAAATTCAATGCGTTTATTTTAATTAACAGCGCGGGTTTGTATTGGCCGCAGTCACGGATAATTATTACGAGATCGATTATGTTGCTCATTCAATTCTATCTGAATACCTCATAACTATATGTTTTGCACCTATCTGTATTCAAGTAGATAATACCTATCCCGGATTGGATAGATACTTTAGATACAGGTAAAAAATTGAAAGGATTCGTATAACTATCTAATCGGGTTTCACAGCATAATGGTACTATTAGGTATATTGTATAAATAAATAACGCCCAACGATCACATAAATATAGATCCCGGATCCTAATTAGGATTCCCCATATCATATAAGAACATAGGAACTACGAGGACTATGCTTCCACAATACCCAGACTCAGAAAAAGTATCTCTTGTTTTTCTTCTATGCACAAATTCTTGTCTGCCGCGGGAATCAAACCCGGTTATGAACCGACCTGCTTAACCACCATACCACAGAGGCTGTCATATGTATGTATATTAGAGACATTATATACGGCAAAAGTGAGTATATGTAAATAAACTAAGCTATTTCTCTTTTATAAGTATTTGTTTGCGAGTATTTAACGCCAGTGAGTCCCTTCTGCTGAAGTACAGTCAAGGAGCGCGAAGTATCTCAAGTTGCTGAGAGCTATTTCCTTGTTGATATTGATTACTAGGTGGTAGGACTTTACTGCAAAGTTCGTCTAGGTAGGTACCACCGCTTTGCCAGTTATTCTGCCGCCAAGCAGTAGTGTGCAAGCACTGCTGTGTTCCGGTTTGAAGGGCACTGTAGCTAGTGAAATTACTGGGCAAATGAGACTTTATGATCTGATCTCACAGTTTAGTAATCTTATTACTAGATTGTGCTGATGTCTCAGGATGACGTGCGCAATGCAGTGTCACGCGAACCTCTATACTTTAGAGTTCCGAGTGACACTGCAGCTGGTATGGGCAGCCATCTCGTTTAACATCAGGCGAACGGCTAGCTCGTCACGTCATTCCTTAACATAAAAAAAAAATCCACTGAAGTGTCATGTAGCATATATAGGTACCCATTGAAGTCAGGAGTAGTCCGGTAGTAGATGAAGGTAAAGGGGCGTCATTAAGTAGGTACGGTCGGCATGTATGCAGGTATTACCATAGAATAGTTTATTACTTGGAACATTGACAATAACAATTAAATAATTGGATTACTCATAAAGTAGCTGTTAGGATTCATATACTTAGCTGCCATTATAGTCTTTGTCATGTTCCGTTTAATTTTTCGTTATTTCCTTTGTATGTAATAACGAGCTTCTGCCCGCAGCTTCTCCCGCGGCGTAGCCTATGGGAAAATAATTCAACCACCCATTTCAGCCTCTTAAGGATGGAATTTCTAAAAATCCTTTCTTAGCGGATGCCTACGTCATAACACCTACCTGCATGCATGCCAAAGAGTTTATCTATCTATCTATCTATTTATGTCAGTCAGTCAGTCAGTCACCTTTGAGTTATATATATTTAGATTATATTATATATATAATAAAAACCCTACAACAAGCGTATATATTTCCAACCGCATGGATTCTAGCCGCCCATCCGACCAGTGTTTAATAATAATTATGTAGATCTATCATTAGCTGGAAGCTGGAAGAGATCACTGGAGCATTACATCGCCTATTGCTTACAAACATTATGTAAATTTGTACCTTATCGATCTGTTTTAAAGTTGTTTTCGGATCTTTCTTTAGAATATCATCAACTTCTATAAGTCGTGATACTCGTGATCGTGAACTGCAAATGTGTGAATTCTTTTGTTTCTTAGTCTGTTCTGCCTTGAATGCATATCTCCGACGGACCACGAGGCGCACAGGGATAATGGAACTTTCGTCCGATGGGATTTAAAATAATAGGCCGTGAGACCGTCCGACGGACGCTGCGGCCTCGCTCATGTCAATGTGGCTTGACGGACCCCTTGCACGCAACCACCGGAAAAATAAAGATTTCCTGGGTGTAATCGGTATAATGTTACAGTGGAACTTTGAAGACGTCTAGGGATTGTCTTGGAACATTTCTTATTTAAATTCCTGTAAATTGGTAATTAAATGTTGACATAGGTTAGAAAATAATTATTGTATTTAGGCAATTAAGGCGGCGACGCCTGCCTGCCTTCGCTTTCCCATTTATCCTTTTTCCCAATTGTTTTCCCTCTCCCTTCTCTGTTCCTTTCTATAGGATGAGTATAGAGTGGCTTCATCTTCGTTGCCGGCTGCTATAGACTACGTCACTTAACCTTTATCTTACCTATATAAGTATAGACAAGACAGGCAGAGCTACTTCTCTACACTCTGAAGGACGGCCGTATTATCTGAAATGACGCAAGGATTAAATTGTATAATTTCGTAATTTTCCAAGATATGAAACTACTGTTTTGTTTTGTGTGTTTTAAATCATATAAAAATAAAATTGCATAAAATTTACTTCGTGCAACCCGCACTTACCCGTTTTAGAAAACGTAAAGTACCTCTTAAGAAATTTACTATAATCATACCAGATTTAATACATATTTATTTCATTTACATAACAATACACAAAAAAGGTTACTATATAATCGAACTTAGGAGAAAGAAAAACATTAAACTATACATAAGAACTTAAAATAAATAATAATTGAAGAAAAAGTTATTAACCAGATTTAATTAAAATCCGTCAAGTAGTTTCAACGTAATGCATGTTCATATTCATCAATAGGGCAGACAGAGAGACAAAAGTATAAAAATATTCGTTTCTGTAGCAATAAAGAAAAGTAACGTAAATAATAAAAATAAAAAATTTATTCAATGTACAGATTTAGTCCAGTTACACTTTTATTAATTGTGTATGGATGATGTATAGATGTAGAAGAAAATATCACCTATGTATATTATAAGTAAGTATCTACGTATACCTATATATATATTTAAGTACTCTGAGTTAGCCTAACAAGCTATTAAGTACGCGTACAACACAAAAACTTAAGTTAACTCTCATCCATTTTAGTTTCAGGCCCAATTATTGGCAAACACGTCAACTCTCGGAAAATCTGCTCTTTCCGTTCACATCACTTCACTCGTCGCAATGCATTTACGCTGAATAAGTTTAGTAAAAGCCTTTCTGCCGCGTCGACTAGTCAAAAACCATGAAAATCAAAGCTCCATTCCCAGCAGCAGGCTCCCTGTAATGTTTCTGCAGTTACTGAAGGTGTCATATTATTAATGTTTCTTAAGTATAGTTTATACATTGATGACGTTGGTATTTTAGTTCTTCCTTAAAAAATTGCTATTTCGTTACGTTAGTGCCAATAAGAATAATTTTATAGGCGTAGTGCGTATATCGGGTATAGGTAGAATATAAGAATATGCTCCATTACACTAAACATAATCCTGTTCGTAATTATTTGGCGTGTTTCCTTTGCGGTCCCTTTAATTTATTCTTCCCAGAAAGTTTCTTTAGGACTTAGACGTGTCTGCAAGGAAAGTTTATCTTGCGCAAATATCTCTTGGCGGAAATATGAGATCGTGATATGGTTACTTCCGCACTTCGGCTTTAATAACATTGTTCGGAATATAGCCAATATTTCGACACAGACGCAGTGGGTTTATCTTTGTAAATCAAAAGAAGAAGAAATGATAACAAGATAAATAATCTAAATAAATAAGATAAATCTAAAATAAATAACAATTTCGGAACGTCTGATCGAGGTAGCACGTGACTAAAATGCTGATCTCTATTTAGTAAAAAACTAAGCATTGCCATTCAATGGGGCAATGCCACCAGCATTATGGGCATGTTGGTTACTTATAGCGGCTACTTGGATCGAATTTTTCTACTGTATTGTTTTTAATTTTAGTTTTGTTTATAATAAGCAGTTATTATATGTAGTTAGTCAATCAAATTGTCAAACAAATTAGGGCTTTGTAGATAAATAAATTGGTGCCAGTGATAGAGTACTGCTGATAAAATATAGGTTATATCGGAGTTCTTGTTTTGCTATCGGTGCTGAGAAGTTTAAATTTTAGTCCGATTAGAGTAGTTCTGTTAACCTATATAGTGAGTGGCCAGATCAGTGGTCAGCCAGGGCAGTGGAGCAGGCGCGTTAGAGCCGAGTGTTCGCTGCAGCTGCCCGCGACCACGTCTCGGCATTGTGGCTGTGACGCAACCGCGCGTGACCATGACATCAGTTCTTCGACATAGCTTGCTTACAGCTGTGACATTTACGATAAACGCTCTTACGTTTTCTATTTCATTAAAAAAATATCTTGCGCGCTAAATACGCAGGTAAAGTTCCGCGTAATCAATCGAAAACACGACAGTTTGAATGGATTTGAACAAATAAACCGGGAAGGAGTTAATGAATCACAAATGTCTGACTGGTGATGGCATCGTTCTTGAGTGGCTTAGCCGAATGAACTGTGTACTCGAATAATAAAGGAGAGTTTTATGAGTAAGATTTATTTATTCTGGCGCGTTAGGTTAGGTTAGATGTACGGCGCCTTGTTAAGTAAGATCTAGCGACAACTTTCTCATTGATAATGAATGGGTGTCTCTAATTATAGAGGGCATTATTCATGGTGTATACTTATGACACTACCTACTCGTATGGTAGGTACTTATCTCAAATTAATTAGTTTTGTTTTTGTTTTATTGAGTTTTTGGTTACGGATTAGTTATTGAAACGAAACTGACATATTACGTTGAATTCGTACATATAAACCAATACAGATATTTGTTTTTAAGTTTTGTTATGTTATGCATAACACTTTTGTGTTTAGGAACTTTCATACGAGAAAGATCTTAATATATGACTAAAAATTGATAAAGTAATAAAAATACCTATAACAGATTTTAAGGTTTTGCGGTTAGTCAACAAAAAGCAAAGGAAAAAGGTAGGCAAGGTTAGATCCAATACCCTTGTATTAGCCGTGGGCTATAATAATAATGCAGGTAGAAGCACGTTTTTGTCCACACTAACACTGACATCAATCAACTTATAGATAGGTAGGCACAGTTTACTAAAGCAGGAAGCTTCACTGTCATAGAAAAAACGAAGTGTTCTCCGACATGTCGATTCACGGTCTCATGGCGATAATAATAGCAGTGGTCTTCACACGCGTAGCTATAATATGAAGACACGAAGATAGTAATTGTATTCGATGAAAGCATACAAAAAGCTAATATTAAAAAAATAATACTTACCTACAGTTATGCAGTTGCATGCACGAACAGAATCTCTAATGGTGCTGGTAACTAGAAATGTCGAGTCATAAACGAGGCTCGCGTAAAAACTGTCGAAATTATGAATTGTGATTACGCTTTAGAAACCGATTGATTTATGTACCAATGAAAAATTAATGACGTTATTGAGGTTGATTTTAAACCTTAATTACAACACATAGAGATGTTAATATTACAGACATGGCAATAACTGTCATTGCTAGCGAAAAATAAGTTAATCAATCATACAGTGATGTCATAATACTTAGTCCTACCAGTTATTAGAAGTGTAAAACTGGTAACGGTGTCAATACAGAAGTGATAAACTTATGTAATAAGTAATATGATATTTGGATGTTTGCTTAGACGGCGACAGTAGCGAGCCAATAGCCTTATCGAAGACTAGCCCAAGCAATTGACCTTAATATCCGATGACACAGTATTATTGCCCGTCGACATTCTACTCGACCATAATGACTTGAAAACACTTCTTATTTAAGTTACCTAAAGACAACTATATGACTTTAGTTGCTGAGATGGCTTAGGCGAATTTTAAATAGACTAATAAATTGTAGTTCACCAACTTTCTCAAATGTACAGTACATACGTATATATCCTTTTCTCTTCTCTCTTTGTTCCATGGGATGGGAGATAGATGGTAATTTTTTTTAATTTTGTAGTCGCTTTTTTCAATTTATTTAGGGCAGGTATCCTGAATAAATTGGTGTAAGCGAGATATATATATAGTAGGTAACCTTATACCTACTCTTTTTTGTTGTGATATGGGAGATAAATAGTAAAAAAAAATACATTTTCAGTCATTTTTCCTTTTTATTTAGTGCACTTTTACTAACACTCTCCTAACATCGCTGATAAAAAATTGAAATTGACAAACTATTGTAGTAGCCTCACAACAACCCACAAAATTACTTTGCACTAGACCTATTTCTGCCGAATTTGTCGTGGTTGTTTCAGTTCATCCGTTTTTATTATTCATATCCCGGATAACCTATTAAGAAGTTTATTCTAAAGATACAATCGAATAAATATCTATTATTTTTCCTTTACAGACCATGAAACGAAGCAGAAATATTATAAGGTGATGTTGGAACAAAGACCGTATCGAATTAAAGAAACCTCTCCAAGGCCGTCGATTACCAAATGATTCTGTGAATTTGCTTCTAGATGATTTTAATCACAGACAGATACATTCATTCTCAAGACGTTTATGTACCGGAGTCGTTTCAAGATGTATAGTCACTGATTCAGTAATTTACTCAAAACATAACCTCGTGAATCTTGGTCTTTCGATGAATTATACCTAAATGCTACAATGCTGGTAGTTCTGAATAAATTAAATTGGGCTATAAAACATCTTTTGTACATGCAGCTAGTAAACAAACGGGAGATGCTCAATAGGATAGATAGCCTATGATTTATAGCTATAGAGATGAGACAGCGACGGAAGTGGCCGAGTGGCGTTTATCGGCCGCGCGCGGTATCGCAGGAAGCAGCGGTCGCGCCGCTGCGACTGAATTAAACCAACGACTCTCGTCTCTTTGTACTGTAATTACTATGTTAGTGTTAGTCACTTTTTTGCACCACTTTCCATCGTTATCGTGCATTAGTAATTAATAACACGCAAACGTCAAAAGGCACTTACCAATATCTACATAAATAATTACAAATTTTATTTATTTGAAATTTATTTGTGTCTAAGTCTTGGTTGCACTTCAGCCACACCAGCATCTACAGTGAAGTTTAAAATAGTGTAAAATTTGTAGTTAAAGCTCAGTGTTGCGCCATTGAAACATTAAAGAGAATATGGAACCGTTAGCTTAACATGGTTAGGGTTAGGATAGAGTTAATTTTTTTTTTTTTTTTTTTTTTTTTTTTTTTACTTCAAACTTGTCTAGCTTTTGACCACGCTCTCACCTGATGGGAAGTGACGATGCGATCGAAGGTGTAGCATGCTAGCCAAGTAAAAATTAAATAAAAATTTTTAATAACATTAACCGTGATTATAACCATCAAATATATGTTACATAAAATCTTGATATTGTAGTATGCTAAAAATGTCTGGATCTTTGATAATAGTAGATTAGTATTATTGACTGGCCCGATAACACAGTTGGTAGTAACCTTGCCTTCTGAGCTGAAGGTTGTGGGTTCGATTCCCACCCATGACAAACACCCATGAACATCAATGTCTGTTCTATGTCTGGGTGTGATATTGTGTTCTATGTATATATTTTCAAACCAAAAAGTATGTAAGTATTGTATCAGTTATCTGGTTCGTTAGTTAAAGATTCGTTCTTGGTTAGTTAGTACAAGATTTGCTTAGTTTGGGGCGCTATGTGAAATGTTCACAAATATTTATTTATTATCAAAGTTATCGGCAGTATAACGGCGATAAACAAAAACGCTGATAGCTGATAAAACAAAACTTAATGATAATAGAATAATTTCAGTTTGAAATAAAACACATAATAGTACCTCCGACACAAAATAATAAAAGCTAGAATTAATACATTTTTGTAAAAATTGTAGAGCAAAGTACGTACATTATGAGTCACTTACTATCAAGGCACTTCAATAGTATATTCTATACTATCTAGAACTGCAATATTCCATGGAACTTTCTTGTGTGCTATTATTTGAATATCCAAGTATATTGTTTTTAAGGCTAGTGACTCTGTGGAATGGACTCTGGATTTTATGAATATAGGCAGAAAGTTATGTACGAAGATTTAGAGTAGAATTGTCAAAAGGGTTATTTGTATACATACATACACAATATAAGTATTAGATATTCATCATTACCGTTCCTGATAAAATGACTATTTATTGTGTGAATGACAAAGCTCTGTTAGTCACTATCACGCTGATTTTTGTACTAACAATATTTCTCAGTAATTTAGAATAGATAGGTACTTACTTTTTAATACATATTAGAATAGAAGATATAACTAGCATCACGAGTTTGAAACATACTAACACGATACGTAAATTGATTAGGTACGCTAAGTGCTAGTAAATCCAGATCTAGACGAGTGTTTGTTGAAACGTACGCCAGCTGCGTGGAAAGCAAAGCATCAAGCACTAACGAGTAACGAGGGTCAGAGGCTGTAGGGAGAGTTTACGTACCTATATTATGATTTAAATGATCGTCGGTAAACATGGCGGGTAGCTGCGGCCCGCGGGCTTATCAGCCGGGCCCGCACGGGTTCTTCACCCCTGCTTACGTATGTACCACACGCTCTTACCTAATGACCATTTCAATAGCTTATAGCCAATAGAATAGGATTCCAATTCCCCCGAAATATCTGCGAATAACTGGCCCGGGAGGAAACATGCTCAGATTTCCTAAATACGGCCCCGATTTATTTGGAAGACGCGGTGATTAACTTCTATGTCGTCGACCTTCAACAAGGACGGCTACAATGTTTCTTAGAATTGAAAACGTTGTCGTCTTGTCTATTCCAGCTGTTCCTGAGGTTTTCGCAAGTTCACGAAACAAATGGGTGGTCGGGGTGATCGATTCTTAAAACGTGTGCTACATTTTGATATTGTTTCACAAATTCCATATTAAGTAGGTAACTAAATTTTTCTTTACAACTCTGATTCATCCGGGACACGCTTTAATGGAGTGATTAAAATGATCATTTATTGAATACTTTACATCGATTCAGAGAAGTTTTTAAGAACGATTTTAAGAACAGACTTTAAAATTTAACGTCCGTAACGAATCGCAGTTATGATTACATGCTTATAATTTAAACATTAAAGTGAAGTGTGATTGATATACAGGCCGTCCACAATAGCAACAAAAGCTTGATTTACGACGTAATATTTGCAGTATACTTGTTATCACCGCATTGATTGATGTTTCCATAGCATGTGCGGTGCGACACTGTTATCAGAATAATGAACAGGATGTGATTGTTTTATATGATTCTATACAAGTCCAATGAACTGTGTACCACTACCGCGTTAATATAAATGCTGCTAACGCAATTTTACGAGGAGCGTTATGAAATCGTTCATGTGAGCCTTGAGGTTATTTTGATGGTGGAGTGTGTGGAATTAATGTATTTTTATTAGCAGCTTGTCTGAAGGGCTCGGGAATGTGCGGCCGAGCCGGATGGCCACTCCGCGTCTCCGTCGACGTGCCAGGCCTAGCAAGCAGCTAACAGTCATCTACATACAATCACAATTATTATTGTTCATTTTGTGCTGACACAAGACTCGCAATAGCGTCCTGGCTTTGACTTGCTGGCGTATCACATACGCATACGTATCACATATTTTCAAATGAGTTCCATCTGGAAGATCATAAAGCTAGTTGGTTGGTTGTACCTATTATTTATTCTGTGGTTTTACCAAGTAATATGTATTTCAATTAAGCATTGCCGTCATGTTGTTATCTTGTACCTTTGTAGTACCTACATAAGCAATGTACCGATATTCAATTATTAGACCAAAAAAGGTTAGGTGCCTAACTGCTTAATAGAATCAATCAACGAATTAGGTATTACAATTGCATTAATTTAGGTAATTAGTTAAGTATAAATTAGTGAGGCCAGTATTTCCTTTATATTTAAATACATTCTATTCTATACTATCAATTTACATGCTATTTGTCTAAAGAGGATGTGTTCAATATAAGGAGCCTAGATTACTAATGCGTGACTGCCGGTATATTATCCACTTGGCATCGTTTTTGGTAGACGAAGCCGTAGACGCTGGCGTATGGATATGGCTGAGGCATGCGTAAGCGCATTCGACGTGGCGGGCGACGCCCGACCGACGACACGCAACGATGCGATCCTCGCCGGGCGCTGGGCGCGGTCTCTAATGAAGAGTGACGTCATCAGGATGATCGGACCCTCCGACCACAGAATACAAAATAGTATTTTTTTGACTTAGCTATGTAGGTATAATAATGAAGTTTCTAGTAACGCGTATTTGGAGCTTAATAAAGAATAACTCCTAAACGTTTATCGATTCAGCGCGTCACTTTTTTCTAGATTTTAGGACGTAGGATATATAAGTAAGTTATGTCATATTTTGTTGAGGCGTGTTGAACCTAAATCTGTTTACATAAGAGTGTGAATCATAATAATAGCTTTCAAAATCCAGTCACCCGGTTGTGATGATCTAAATCAAAACAGTCACCTTGGGTTCCGAAAGCTATATGTATATGCTCTCATTGATATTCAGTATTGGTTGGGTTATACAATACAACTTTTTTAACTGCTGTCAACTACTTCTGTCTCCTGTCTATAAATATCACGCATAAATCGACCAATAAAATCCTGAATCTGTCATTCGCACGTTTACGATCAAAACGTGTTCTCTGATTCACGTAACATATTTCACAATACGAGTAATAAAACAAGTCTAATAAAAAGTCAAACACAGTATGATTTCCTAAAACCTTGGCTTCAAATCATCGGAGTGATAACATCGTTAATGAAAACTGACCTCTCTACGTCCGACCCAGATATTAATTACCACGTTCTAGTAGTTAGCAACAAGTTGATTTTCTGGACCATGATTCGATATAATCTATGAAAGCCTAGATTGCAGTGGTTTTATTAAGTGGTCTATTGACCACTAATCAATGGCTCCGAAGAGCGAGTGAATGCATGTAATAGAAATCCAGAAGATATGCACGAGATCTCCAATGTACTCTTAATACATTGATCAGTACTTTGTCATGATATATATGATTTATGACTTAGGTATATTCAATGACAATTCATAATTACTATGTTACCAACAACGTCTGAGCTAGTATATTCCGCTAGATTTAATAATCTTCTGTCTCTCCTTCATCATGAATTTCAAATAAGATTTAATTCATACAATACAATACAACACATAGCTTTGTGCTTTAATTTTTTAACGGGATAAAACTATTGGTTCTACCCTTTACAGCGTCACCTGTAATAGTATATTTTTTTATAGAAATACTCTTAACAATACATTGTGCAAATATTGATAAACTGGCACAATAAGTCCCATACCACCTATTATTCGGCTGGGCAACACATGGCACGCGTCACTGGGCCCGCTGCCAAATCCCTGGGGGTTGCGCATACCACACACAAACAAGCACCTAAAACTCTGTTTGTTTTCGTATAAGAAACAATGAAATAAGTATATTTAGGCATCAAGTTAAATAATTTTGTGTTCAATAATAATAATTGACAATTGCCTGTTGTAATTAGATATTTACTTCAGTCTAGTTAATTCAGTTCTATTTATTTCTGCAGTATCGCGTATATTTATAAAGAACTTCAAGCAGTTCCTTAGTAAGTAGCATATTAGCTTATTAGTGTTATTCCTGTTGTATATAGAATTAAGAAGGCACTGAGTCTTAGGTATGTCATATACACAACAGGAAATATAGTCACATTTTCAATTCAACCCTCTGTACCGCTGCCAGCGCCATACCCATTTCATAAAACTAAAAGTTTTGTCATCAATTTTCTTTACTTTCGGAATTAAAAAACTATACTTCGGAATAAGTAAACTATAATAATAAAAATAATTATTATTATATCTTCCACTGTTTTCACTCCATAGCAAAAAAAGCAAATATACAATGTTCTATGTTTTTCCTGTAGGCTGTTCTATTATTATTTTCAGTAGGTTCTTAACTAAGGACGTATCTATTTCGTTTGCTATGTTTAGCAACTGTAGGCACGCCCGGTCTATCCCCTATTATCCTAACTAATATTCCTACGAAGGTTTATTGACCGCATTCACTTCTAACTATTATAATACAAAAGTACAATAAGGACTATAAGAGCTACATTTTGAGGTTTATTTGCTTTGCTTTTCCTATTGCTGATGGAATTGCACAACTTAATTACACCATGTCCTTTTTACCATCGCACAACACAACATCCGTATGGTGGGCATCCCTTCAATCCACACGCAGCGTTTCACTTCATTGCGCATACGGCAGAGGAATGGACCAACTAACCATCGTCTCAGTTTCCTAAAAAATATAATCTGGGAATTTTCAAGGCAAGAAAAAAAACTCAAATAAAATAATCAATAATCATGACATTTAATATTTCATGGCGTTCGTTGGATGTCAGGTCAGGAATTCATTCCGAATAATTTTCCAAGTTCAAGTATTGTCCACATTTTTCCAAATTATGATTTTTCATATTCTAGATTTTTCATACTTAACTTATTAATTATACAAATTCGTAATATTCCACTCAATGTACTAAGATATTTAAATAAATAAATAAATAGGTGTGGACATTTCACAGCGCCGTCGAGGCCCAAACTATTTAGTTTTGAAGTAAACAGACACAATACTAAGAAGGTTTTAAACTTATCTGTACGTAGAATAATTATAAGCCTGTGCTGTCAGTGTGGATATCTGGTGCGTAGATTTCTTAATTTTGTCCCAGACACGCATTGCATGCTGTCACCCGCAGCTGAGCGGGCTGAGCTGGGCTGCGTCGCTGTGAAGGTTTGAAAGCCGTACGGGCTACCGCTGAGCTACACTCGCCTCGCTGAATATATCCATGAATAGTATTGCTTCTGCCTGCAGACTAGTTTGTAATTATGTAATTCAATGACATTCACAACATGAGTGAACATATCGTGTTGCAAACCATCCCACTTTTAATACAACTTTTGCGGTTCCAGTGTTCAATTTCAAATGCTACGATTCCAAGGTCCCAGCTCTAATGAGCTATTATAGCGTAAACTAGTGAATAGAAAGACCTTCGTTTCAATGAATCGCCCGCAGTGACGTGCTCGCTATTATATTAATTTCAATGCTCCTACAAAAAACATGAGTTGGTGAACGTCATTGTTGAATGGACCGACAGCAATAAAGAACCATCGGAATATTGGAATTTATAATAGACTCGGATAGGCAATCGTTTTAATCAATGTATGTGATCGTTGGGCGTTATTATTAAAAATATTATTGGAACCTACTCATAAACATCTTTTTTCGATGTCCATTTGATGGTGTAAACATCAATGTTTTATGTCTACAATAGCACAGAATAAATACAATTCCAATAGGTTTATAATAATTAAGTACGTTTTTTTTGTTTTCGAGGGGAAAATATTAATATGCACAATTGCCCAGTTGTTTTGGAGTACTTTCTTTATACTTTTACGGCTTTACCTATTATAAAATATATAAACAAATAACTCTTATTTGTGTATATATTTTATAATAGGTAAAGCCGTAAAAGTAGAACTTAGCACAGTTGACGAATGTAATAATATACGCATGCTATTTATTTTTAATCTTAATTCTCTAAAAGGATTTTAGCAACTGCGCAGGTTCACTGGTTTTTTTACACGTTCTATTTAATTAGCATGCAACGCTTGTCAAAGCTGGAAATAATTGAGAATGTGCCCGCCTACTGCCTGCTGGCAGCGTGTAGCGTGCTGGCGTCACGCATCAGGTACGGAAAGAGTGCGTCCATGATTATAACAAGAAATGTGTGTTTTGCAATCATTCCTAGCATTGCTTTTTCTGGATTTAAAAATATTTATGGTAGATACTACCTTGCTTTTACATACTGCAGTATCAGGAAGGATGGCAAGACAAGCAGAGGTTGCGACTAAATACTTGACGAATTAGGAGCATTTTGTGACAGAAATAAAACTACGTATTTAAATTATATGATAATTTTAAGATTCCCTGACCTGTTGCTTCTTGCTGTATCACGTTATTATTCTTCCTTCTACCACTCAAGATCATTATTTAGTTTCAAAACTTCCATTTTAGCCTAGCTATCTAAACTAAACGGCTCGTCTAACTTGGTTCAGCTTCGGAGTTGAATTTCAATAGTACCAACTCCAAAATTCAGCTCGATGCAGTAGAAACTGCTATCAAGTGCTTCGGTGCTTGCACTACCGTTTCCGGCGTGTAGCTACTGAAAAAGAAGTTAGAAGCTAAATTGCGTAATAAAGAACTTTCTACTGTTATTTATAGACCAGTAAACACAAAGTATTGGATGCCTCTACATGTCTCTAGATTCTAGGTAGAGTTTCTGTATATACCTAGATACACTCTACACTACATATCCATAGCAACGACTAATAGGGATACCTGGTATATAGATTTTAGTGCATAGGTACAGAGCTTTTGTCTTTAAGAGGAATATTGCTCTTGTGTGATAGCTCTTGTGAGAGCTCTGAACAATATATTTGGCAGGGCGAATAGCACCTGTAAGCAAAACCCAATATTGAGTAGACAAACCAGACGTTCCCCAGACCAAGTAGATATACTTATTAAACAAAACGTTTCAAATCTCAAAGGAAAAGCAAACTCCGGGTTAATACAGTCTGATAGTTGTACCTATTGTAAGTTGTACAACTAAGTAATTGGACCTTAGGGGTAGCACGACGCAATGTTTGGAACTGCTGGGGTTTTAATTAAACTCAATCCGGGAACAGCAGCTAGGAAAATATTTAGGCAAACGTAAACTTTCTAATCTCTTTACATCAGTAGGAGTATCTACTTAATGTTACTAGGATCCTTATGCAATATATATTTCTCCGTAGGGTGTCTAACTTCCGAGTCGAAATCGATGACCCAACTTTTAACTTAATCAAATTCAGAAAATGTTCCACGTGCAATAAGTATTGGTATAGTTTGATTATTAAAAACTCTTAGTGGAAATCACATGTAATAATCGTTGAAAAACAAAAAACTAAATTGTTATACGCTGAAAAGTTCGACAATACCTAGTTTACTTATGTACCTTACTTTAAATTATCCTTTTTTTTACAAAAGACAATGTGAAATAATTGGACGCTAAATCGACATGGGTACTTAAATCGAGAAACAAATAACGACAATGGCTTCTATATAAAATCTTTCACCATCACCAAACTCAACATTATAAATCTGAACTGGATACAAAATTGTAGGGATAAGTTGTAACCAAAGTAATTGAACCTCGGGGCAGCCGCGACATTGTTTGAACTGCGCGGAGTAAGTATTAATTAGTTCCAGTCCCGTCGGGGCCCACTTCGGTTCTAGCTTCCAGGTGAAAGCTTATACGCAACTGCGGCAAGTTCATCAGAGAACGCAATGCTTTACAGGGATATAATTTTTTTTATTAATATATACTTATAAACCTTAAAGCAGGAGAAGATTAAAGCAATACTTGTTAATACTTGACTGGCCCGATAGCTCAGTTGGTAGTATCCCTGCCTTCTGAACTGCAGGTCGTGGGTTCGATTCCCACCCAGGACAAACATTTGTGTGATGAACATCGATGTTTGTTCTGTGTCTGGGTGTTTATATAGTATTCTATGTATGTATTTACAAACAAAAAAGTATCTAAGTATTGTATCAGTTATCTGGTTCCCATGGTACAAGCTTTGCTTAGTTTGGGGCTAGACGGCGCTGGGTGAAATGTCTACACATATTTATTTTATTTTATACTTGTTATGTACATTATTATCGGAATGAAATAGGTTTTAAACATAAATAACTTATGGCCAATGGTCACAGTGCTCTCACTCTCTGCTCTTAGTCATAACGAAATGAATTTCTGGCATGTTTGTCAAATGAATCACCGATGGACCGCGTTCACTTGAACCTTCATTCAATAAAAATAAAACGAACGTAGCTGCAGGTAGGCTGACGTTATAGGATATTAGTGCCAACGTTACGTAAGTAACTTCAGTTTAGATATTTTTAGTAAGAACGGAAAGGGGATGAGAAAGTAAGGTAATTTGTGAAATTACTGGGGACCTTTTCATAAATTCTTTCTTTAGTCGCTGTAGAAGTTTGATAATTTCATTTCTGTAATAGGCAGAAAAGCTCTCATGGAAGAGCGATAAGACTAGTAACACTGTGGAATGAACCAAGTCGTTTCAGTAGAGATCCAGATTCAGTAAAATGTCAGGTAAAGCGCCTGTGGTATTATGAGAGCAAAATCGATTACCTGTGTATTGTCTCCTATTAAACGAAATTTCAATGTTGTGCATCGCAACGTTATACAGTTTTCAAATCGGTTTCTGTGGAGCCTCTGACCATCCAATATTGAGAGACGGAAATTGATTCTGTAACCAATTTCAATGCAATGCATGGAGTGGTGTTTGAAGTCCTAAATGGCTGGAACGCGGGAACTATGGTTTTGCGGATCCTGCGCCACCCGCGTCAACAGGCAAGCTATGCCATTTTGTGCCATACTGAAAACAACATTTTAATCCAGCTGATTGTAGATACATTTTATACATAAATCTTAACCGTTCTTATATTGGTTGTGAGTTAATTCATATTTCAAGGGGCTTAAATGCGGAACTTAGACAACTTATGGTGATATGACTGACCGGCAATGGCAACGACTTCCTAATACTCTTATATTGCAAATTTTCGAAAGCCTACCTATGTACTAAATAGGTATAGGCTTCATCGGATCTACAACTACGCGAATGTGAAAGTTCCGTATAGTATGGTAGAAGCTACCTATTATAGGTACCTACCTCTCTAGGCAGCATATGGACTCTTTCCCACACGCCTTTCCCCCGTATACTTGAGTTGGGTGTGTTGCCAAACTGCAAACAATTATTGTTCCTCCCTCCAAATCTCCGAACATTCCGCTACGTAATTAGTCCACCGCAAGCCAGTGTCGCTGCCATAAAAGCTGTGAATTCTTGAGTCCTACCACCTAGTAATAAGGTTAGTGGTTTCTAAACTACCTCCATGGGAATATTATAGAAATTGATGAGAGAAAGTTATATACTTGTTATTAAAAAATATCCATTCCTTTTGGTTTAAATCATTTACTCTATTTCAGTGAGAATCATCAATAAAACAAACACATGATAATAAAAAATATAAGGCAGGGTAAAAGTACAGATTGGATCAGGATGCTTGGACAAACTTGGGTATTTTTGATGAGTCAAATCTCGACGAAATGCAGAAAAGTTATATTTTTGACTAACATTATTACAGCAACCCATTACATGCTGGCGGTGGGGTTTTGAACGCCTTGCAGACATCTTGCTTGAAGTTTTTACCGCTGTTCTCAACTCCATTGATCAATATGTATGGAACGTAGTTGAAATTGGCCTTCTTACTCTCGACGCCATAGTATTTGAGAAGTGCAGTTCCTTTGGCACCGTTTGCGCACTGTTTTATAGGTTCTGAATTTATTCCCATAGAGTGACCACACTGCAATATGATACAGGATATTATTACTTATTATATTGGTTCTGATTGTTTTCCGCTTAATCAGTAGAATGCGATTTGCGATTGTTTAAGTGTAAAGCTTAGTATGAGAAAGTACAGCAACGGCATGTAGCAGTTTCTACGAGACTTACAATTCAATTTCTAGAACCCTTAAACCTCAGACTTACCATATCAGCAGCAGCATCGTCCGATCCTTTGCCAGACCCTTCCATCATGCAACTGTTGTAGAGGACAGCAGTCGTGATATTCTTCAGGTAGTCGATAGCGCAAGCATGAAGCTTGTTACCGTAGCACTCGGATGGGCCGTGCTGGCATATAAACTCAACGTGTCCATTGTTCTCCTTCGTCTAGAATTAATAGCATGGCTGCTGCTTATTCAGTTTGAAGATCGCGTTTCCTTCAACTTCAGAAATTTCGGTTGGTGACATTTTCGCGTGAGTCTCATTGCAAAACAAAGCGGATTGACTTAGCCTTGTAAACCGTCTTTTTAAGACAATGAAATTTAACAATTTGGAGAAATAAAGTAAAATTATAGTTGTTAGACATATGAATTTATTATTATAGCCAATAGGTAAATTATCACCAGCACAATATAGTTGAATACCGTCATAAATTAACATTTTCTACGACAAATGCCTGTGATAGAAAAAAGTATTATATTTCATAAGAGCTTGAATATTTCGTGGTTCTGTACTATTAACTGACTTCTGTGGTTCAATAAAGTCATCTAACCATTGGCACTATATTAGTAACGGAATTTATGTTAGGTCACGTGTTAACGATTTAAGCAAACGTGCAGTAATGCAAAAAATAAGCACAGTCCCATAGAATACATACAGCAGCTGGTATGCTTAAAAAAATCTGATGAAAACATAAAAGGACCTCCAAATTGTTGCTCAAGATAACCTTAGTATTTTTTTTTCAATAATCGTTAATACAAAACTAAAACCTAAAAACTAAACTATACCTAAGAACTTAAAATAAATAAAAACTAAAAATGGGCAACATAATAGGGACTTGGCCAAACGTTTGGTGGAAGCATCAGGTGACCAGAAAGCTGGCTTTTAATTTGCACAAAAAATAAGCATTGCCATTCAACGTGGTAATACTGCCAGCATTCTGGAAACTTCCCCTCAACGGTTTATTTTAAGTTTTTAGTTTTTATTTATTTTAAATTCTTAGGTATTGTTTTGTTTTTTAGGTCTAGTTTAGATTTGTATTAATGATTATTGAAGCACCTTAGTATTTTCAAATGAAATTAAATTATAAACTAAGGTTAAGAGCTCTTAAATTAATTACATAGTATAATGACAGCAGATATTACATAAATTGAAATTGAGTGTGTGGAATCATCTTTTTTCATTTGTATGTTGTCTTTGGACGAATCTCATCCAAGATGTTTATATGACTATACACAAATACCTATCACAAATCGAGTCTGCTCACCATTGTTTATACTTAGGAATGAAAACTGCTGCGAACTTTTACCAAAAACACCTTTGTTTTGAAATCTTGCTACAGTAATAGGTATAGGTAACTACATCAAACTTTCTTTGTTTGCGATCAAAGCTATATCAGCAGTTTGATGTCACAGCGATACGCAATCTCATTCTCAGATATCATTCATATATTTAGAACTGTGAAGATATCATAAATCTATCGGTAGATACGAATTACTCATTCAAAAATAGCTCTGTTAGCCTTTCTGTAAACTACATGACTAAATGACGGAAATCTTCATAAAGTATAGACCTAGTTTGAACCCAATAGGCAAAGACATTTGCTCACAAATTATATAAAGATCGAATGTAAATTTACCACGTGAGATAGGTTCCAAAAAGTCCTTTTAAATCGATTTACACTGTAACATGCACGATGGGATTTTTTCCAACGTGTACGCTCTAACTCGATGATGCAATCTTTTTTTCAGGACGTTTCCCAACTGGTCCTAGCGAAATAACAGTGTTGCCAGTAACCAGTTGGTATTTAAGTTTGACAGCTCCTAAGTTCTTTAGTACAAACGGGCATTAGTGTCTTAAATAAGTATAAACCCAGAGATTATGTAACTAACTAAATAAATACTCAATTAAGAACTCATGTTAAATAGAAAAGATTATAATTACCTGAGCGTTTCCATAAGGATATAAATTAATGTCCAGATGTGACCCCAACGCTAGGACTGTTTCTTTAAGCTGTGTGGTATCGAACTCCCTGCAGTCAGGACATAGGCATTCGTAGTATAATTGTATTTTTACTCGTTCTTGGTACATTCGCTGGAAACAGAACCAATATATAGAAATAATTAATAATAAAATAATAATAATATGTGTGGACATCTCACACAACGCTAGCCCCAAACTAAGCAAAGCTTGTATTATGGGAACCAGATATCTGATACAATACGAGTACTTAGATACTTTTTGTTTGTAAATACATACGTAGAATACAATATAGCACCCAGACACAATTATACCAAAATAAACTAAATGTTGAGCTTAATTGATATTTCTTAAAACAAACTATATATTATATAAGTAATACCAGGTAGCATGGTGCCAAATATTCTACCACAAGCAGTACATGCTAGAAATTTTTTGTACGGTTTTAAAAGAAGGACACTCTCCAGATAGTGAAACACTGGACATATTACATTTTAATATTAAACTAAACAAATCGTAGAAAACATAATACATAAAACCTTACCTGATAAAAATCACGCAACCTTAGCACTGTGAAGCCATTATTCAGGTTCGGGGCGATTTGATTATTGTAAGCTAATCCGTTGTTCACTATGTACTGAAAATCTAAAAAATAAATCGTGTGCAATGGATAGTGAAATTTTGTTATGTTAGGTATGACGAGATTTAGAAGTCAGTGATTAAAATGAGGTATAGTTAGGTGCAGTCAAAAGCTTAGCATGTGTACCTAAAGTTGTATATTATTGTGTACCTACCCTCAAATTTCCAAACTTATGTAAACATAAATATAATCTTCTGAAAGTCCTCCATTTCTTGTGCAAAGTAGCAATCATAAAACATATTGACCAAGTTCAAAATCAAAAGAACGTTAGTCCATAGAAAAATGAAAGTTCTCTTTCTAAACATTTTTGTTCTATTACACTAATTTTGCGACACCTATATGGGCAAAAGTATCTACTCTCCTACCTTTTTCTCTCCCATTTGAATAAAATATCAACGTGATGAAGAAGATCAGTAAAGTGCTGGCCATGGTGAATATTGAATTAAATTTATTAAACTGTTTTATTTCAAGTTAAATGTAGATATCACAATCGTTTGACCTGACTCCGGTAAAGCCCAGACTGAATTAACAGTCAAGCAATGATCATAAACTTAAACTGTGTTAAAGCGATAACAAAATCGTTAAACATAACATTTGCGTACTTACTACACAAGCTACGTATATGTACCTAAAGTTAACGCTACTATTTGCTATGATAACTGTGCTGTGCTGAGCTGTATGTACTAATGCTCTATCTAACTAATAAATAACCAATTCGCCCCTCATCTCATAAGTAATACTAATCTCCCTGTAAGCATAGAATAAAACTTGCTCTGTGCTGTGACTAATTTGTAGTTCCATTTTATGTAAGCCCAAATTTCTGAAACTACTCCGATTCTAAATCAAAATCTAATCGAAAGTTACACTATTCTTAAATACCCTAGGCTATGTTTTATTATGATACAAGTTTCCGTCCGTGGCTACGATCGCTTAAAATAAATTAAACTTTGCTGCGATGTTCTGCAGTTCTAGTGCTTTGCTTTAGTTACAACATTTAGCCTAGCTAAGCACAGTATAGCTTTGATTGTTGATTAGTTACCCTATTTTTCGGTAAAATCGGGTGTGGCTAGCACCGCGCATTAACAAAGCCATTCTAGAGTTTTACTAGGTTTTTAAAATAATTATAGTTATATCACCTGAATATATAAATGACGGCTTGTGAACTTTTAAAAGGCGTGTTATTACACGCCTTTTAAAAGTTCAGTTTGTTTACATCACATTCTACTAAAATTATCTACATCTGACAATGTTTGCAAGTATTGCAGGAATCTACATTTTTGAGCCATAAACATGGCGAAGGTTTCCGATGAATAGGTACAGAGATGCCTACAGCATTATTAGAATAATATGAATGACAGAAATTGATGTAATTTTGTCCAGTGAACAAATGTTTCCCAATTGCAGAGCATTGGAAATGCAAGCACTCAAAATAAAAAAGCTTCGCTAGTGCCTCTCAAAGAGCTGATTGCTGTGGACCTTTCGGATAGTTCACATAAATTTAATAACGGTAATAATCATGTTACACGTAATCTCTTTTGCAATTAGTCCAAATCCAATATCCTCATACAAACGAGCTAGGTCAGGTCAAACGAAGTTTACATGAATAAAGTCAGTAGTGGACTGAAAAATGATATATGTATTCTCACATAACAGACATTTCATTAAAAATTAAATAAAGTAGGCGCTGTGTATCAAATACCCTTTCGCTCGATTTGGGCCACTTTTTAATTGGTTCATTTCCAAAGTTGTCCTCTTCCTAATTCGTTCCTTCCTACAACCTTAGAGGAATTACGCTTTATTTCTATGCCTATTACGTCCTTATTTCTTTGTTGTCATTCATCAAATTCTAATTCGTCCCCTTTCTATAGTGTCCATTCCCCATTTATATGTTTCTTACTTAAGTTTCATACAATCAATGTTTAATATGAACCAGAAGACTATAAGTAAGATATTTCATTCTCAAGGTCATCTCTTTATGTTGCTAGGTAGGTACCTATACCTATTTTTAATAATTCAAGTCCATGAGCTTATTCTGGATATTATAAAATAAGTTCCGGTTCGTGCCTGACCGACGACGTCAGACAGGCTGGCATTTGTTTGATGAACGAGCGATGGTCTCGCATTTTACGTGAAAAACAAGCGAATTTCATTTCGCTCCCAAGCACAGCCATTCTCGTTTCCGGAACAGAACACCTGACACTGATGGAAACTTTTTGTGAGGAAAGTGTGTTGTTTTGCCTCTTTGTATTTTTGCCCTAGGATATTGCGAATTACACAATTTTTATTCTGGTAAGTAGAAAGGAAACTATTATAAACTAAATGCAAACCACAATAACCTCATTATTAATATAATATATAATATAATACTCATATTAACCTGTGTTTCTTAATACAATCTGTCACACCCCATTTGCCCCTTATAATTTTTAAAGAGCCCTTCCAGAACCGTCTTAGATGACTCTAGCCCAGAATGAGAACTTATTGTTCTTTTCGGAGACAGGGTATCTATTTGCCATTTTTATATATCTTGAGTAGATAAGTACATAGAAAGATGTAAGAAAATGATAAGCAGAAGTGAGATGCGCGCTCGACTTACTCCTTATAATTAACAAGAAAATTGTCAACTTTAAACCTTAACATTAACGTAGTAGAGATTACCATGGTGTGCATTCCGTCTACCTTGTGTGGCTAGCTGTCGAGGTTGTTACCACACATAATATTACTTTTCTAGACGTTGCCCTCTCTAATGTAAAAGAAAATTCAATTCTGCTATATTTTCGGACAAGACGTGTGGTTGGTAACGGCGTTATTGAATTTGAGATGCTTCGTATTTTATTATGTTTGTTTGAAGTGCTCTCTGTAGTGTAGCTTATTTTAAGGAACTAGAATAATCCAGTCCCAAAAAATAAGCTATACGAAATTCTAGATCGTAGAAGTCTAGATTAACTTAGCGGCCGATTCCTGGAATCCTGCAGATTTCTAAAAAATAAATTATATTACTGTCTCAATTGGACTGCGTGCCGCTCTGGAAGGAAGCTTTGAGCTTCGTTCAATCCTTCATTCAGATATCAATCATTTCTCGATTCTAAACCTACGTGTTTCAAGGGACAAAAATGCCTGCATACAGTTTTTTCAATCAAACTTTCATTTGATCAGTTGTAAAAATATCAAAACTTCTTTCAACAAAAATATATTATTGTATATTCAGGTAAGAATGTGATGGTGACAGGTGTGATGTGTGAATGAATGTTCTTTGGCCTTGTGTGAAACATAATTAATTTCGATTTCCAGTAATAATCTCGCCAAACCAAGAGAGCAGTCTTAAAAACTCGTAAACCATCGCCGTCTTGCATTTGTTTCCTGTATTGAGATTTATTCCGGACCTTAAGCGAGTCTGATTATAAGAAGCTAATAACGCGATTTACATCCACGTTTTCAGAGAAAAGTAGCCTTTGAATGTATTCGTATAAAATTGTTTTTTCAAACAAATTAGAAGTGTGGGAGCATGGGAAGCATGGAAGTACGCTTGCACTAAAAATTGAATTTCAGACGTGATCTATCGAGATTTCAGTACCATCCACTTATTCACGACAACAACGATAAGCGTATCTACAGCAACTATCGAAGCGAAAAGAATCTGTGTAGCATTTGGTATTGACAAGAATAAAAATTCCATAAATATTGAGGAGTAAGTACAATATATTCATACTGATGTTTAATATAGTTTAAATTAAAAATTTATAGTTTATACAATTAGTAAAGAAATATCAGTCACACCTCATAATATAATAAAATAATTTGATTATTGCATATTGCTGGACTAATTAAAATAAAACTGTCGGAACGTTTTTGATAACCCAAATGTGGAAAATGCTCCAATATTATAATGAATTGCAATAGGTCACCATAAAAAATTATAACGCTGGACTTCAGCTTTTGATATATGTAATAATTAAAAGTAAATGTTTTTAATTTTCAAATTTAATTAGCCACCATATTAATGTTTGTAATGAACACGTGTAGTTCCTAATAATCATCCATGCAGTATAGCACCTACACGTGTGTGTAAATCATGCGTAACACAATAATAATGGGTGAAAAATCATATTGATCAAATTGAACAGAACATGAAGTGAAATCAACCAAACCAAAATACTGTGACATTTCTTTTGAAATTAATTAAGTTAATATATTATTCTGTGCCCCGTCGTTGAAAGATCAAGGCCCCGAATCTACTAACAAAATTGCGATTGAATTGTTCTACAATTGTTAATTTTCTTCCATAGAAGTTGTGTCAAAAAATGACAAAATTATAAAGAAATTCAATCGCATTTTGTTGCTAATCTTGGGGCCCAGGGGTGTTGTAAAAGTAACTCCGGAGAAGCTCAGAGTGTCTGTCCGATGAGCCGATTTTAATGCGTCCTGGTTGAATCGGGGTCATTCCTATAAATTCATCATCATCATCGTCGCCGTTATGTCCACTATCCTTACTTCCAAGACTATTTATAATAATAATAATAATATAATAATAATATGTGAGGACATCTCACACAACGCCATCTAGCCCCAAACTAAGCAAAGCTTGTGCTATGGGAACCAGATAACTGATACAATACTTAGATACTTTTTTGTTTGTAAATACATACATAGAATACAATATGACACCCAGACACAGAACAAACACCTATGTTCATCACACAAATTAAAATATTTATATCGGTTTTGACAGATTTGTTATGTAAAACGATATGCCGAGTGATGCTATGTATTTATTCTATGCTAGGAGACTATAGGTACTTCACTTGTGAGAAGTCTGCTTTGTTCAGAATGTTTTTGAAGTAAAACTTCTTTATGCACGCTTGACTTGGGGAGTAAGCTGGCGAGGTGAACGGAAAATGAAAAATGTTGGTTAACATAGATCTCTATTGTAAACATAAAATAGTTAAAAATGTGTACTATTATGTTGGTATTTCCGGTAAAATGAAAATGTACAATTGTCAAAATGGTGCTAAACTAAGTTTTACTTCAGTAGTGTGGTCTAAAGCATCCACTTTTTTATATTCTGTATCCATCACTATCATCTTGATAGTTGATTTATTTTGATTATTTATTAGATCTTGATTTATCTTGAGTATTAATCGGATCGGGAGTTTATAGCTTGATTGAACTTTTACTTGTACTCAAGGCACAAGAAATTTCCCAAGTGCGAACAAATCAACTCGATTGCAGAAGCTGGTATCCTCCACCAAGTTTGTTAGTTCCAGTCAGCTTTGCTAGGGGCTAGACGGCGAAGCAATGGAACAAGTTTAACCTAATAAAACATCGAAGTATCGGCTATCGAACTATTTTTCAGCGGAGAATATTGCAGAAACTCTAAGCCTTTGTCTTATTTAGATACTTTTATAATAGCTTTTTTGATCCCCTTAAGGTATTCTAAGATGAGAGATTTATAAGGTGTAGCAAAAATAGTGACATGCACAAGTGTGTGGTGTAGTCCGTACATATAACGATAAAATTGAATTAATGAAAAAACTATTCATATATTGCCAAGAACTAGCATTAAAATGGTTCATGGTAAAGGTAGCGAGAACACGCGGAACGGTTGGTGTCCGATCGTGAACTAATGGCGCGCGGTATGAAATGTGGCATTAATGGATAAAATGCTGAACGCGTTAGGTGTGCGATGATCATAGGTACTCAAAAAAATTATAACAAAATAATCAGTATAACCATAGACTGATGTAAATACTACGAACCTCTGAGTATATTTATAACATAATATTTAAAAAAATATAACAGTATCAGTATAACCAAAGATTGATGTATATAGAACGATCCAATGAGTATATGTATAACATAATATTAATTTGAGAAGTTGAGCTGTAGAAGCAATAGTAATAACACCAAATACTGTTGCTCTGAATTTGTCTACTCCACCCACATATCGTAATTTTTATAGGATCTGTGACTGAACAAATTTTTTTGGATTCTGCCACTATCGATCTATATTACTTGACACCATAACAATTATACCTGTTTCAGATCACGCAAAGAATTTTTAAGTGTTATTGATACTGTCGATAATTTTCACGAATAACTGGCAAAGCGGTGGTAGGTACCACCTAGACGAACTTTGCAGATAAGTAATTTCGACTTTTAATTGACGTGAGATTAGCCGTTATTCAACTCACAAAATGTGTCATTCTCACGATAGCTTTCAAACGCGCGAAAGTTTAAAAAAAACGCGCGAAAAGTTTGTATGTTTGGATGTTTTTTACCCTTTCACGTAATGAAACTTGGAATGCATGCTTATACGCTGAACACATAGGATAATTTTTATCCGCGGATGAAACCGCGGGGTGATGCTAGAAATACTACATAGCTATTCCCTAGATAAGAATTAAATTCCCGATGGTGGCAACCATTGAGAGTTTTTGGTTTACACCACGAACGATCCATCATTAGATTTTGACCAAGTTTTTATGGGGATCACCCCGGAGGTACACTCTACGGAATAAAATAGAATCATCTGTAGATATTTCATAGCATAGGTCTGTATATGAAAATAAAATATACGCCTAGAGAATTTGTTGGAGAGCTTTAAAAAATATCTGAAAACTAAAAGCGTTGGACAGATGGTTTGCGCGAGGCTGTCATTTATTATTTATCTGGAATGTAAATGTATGTGAATGCTGAAACAGGAAAAATATAAATGTTCTTATTTATGCAATTTTTTAGTAATAATTTTAGTAGATTTTTAGAAACAGCTTTTGCTAAACTGGTTTACTGGCAGCTGAGAAATAAAGCTAAAGATTCTAAACTAAAAGTAGCTGAGAATAAGTAAGTGGTTGAGATTATTCCAACAGGTACCTAATGAACTATTTAAGAAAACGAACATCTGTAACCAACATTGTGGAATGCAAATAAACAATAGAAATATTTTCCTTGTAATTCCCACGTTACCCTAACCAATATTGATTTATCTGAAAATTCTTCGTAGTACCTTCAAAACCTTCATGCATGTAATGGTAGTAAATTATCCCAGCAATGCACATGGCGGCTCTCACGATGTCCGGGAATTCATTAAAACTCATCGGAGGGTTTCCCTATTCACGTACTGCTTACTTAAATATTAATAGAAACACCCTACCAAGGGTACTAATTCCTATTTTCCGTTGACGTGCTTGCGGCATTTTTCGACAAAAAAGAAAAAGAAAAATTGATATAACGTAACCATGTTTAATCGAATCTGACCTATTTTTAGTTTTACGTTTTTTCTAGAATATCAATTCACGTGCAGCCAGTTATTCATATCTTTTTTAATACCCAAATAGCTTTCCTCATGAAAGCTGCATAGTTTCGTTGGCCCCGTTTCATTTAATTCCCACTGGGATATCTGAGTCAGGTCAAACAGCCCGGCTTTGTTTCCATTGGTTCTATCGCTCTTCATTTATAATCCTTAACTATTGCACACAGAAGTAGGCGCTTTTGTTTTACCAGTGAGTACCTAGTGTTTAAATTTCGTTTTCGTAACCATATTGAATTAAAAGCTTAGGTATTTTTAATTTTCCGCCTACCATAGCTTTCAGAAATTAAAATTGAATTAATGACACCTTAACCAATCAGGTCTAGAAGGCGCCTGAAGGAGGCACGTCTAAACTCCATTTCAGTTTCATTATCCAGCACTTCTGTGGGCGTAAATAAACCTTAGCGCGGACGTAATTAGGGAGGGGTTGACTTTTGTCCCGTGTTTATATAAGCTGTTTATCTTATTCTATTAGCTCAAGAATTGTTTACGTAGGGTACCACTGAAAGACTTGAGAGTAAAAGAAATAAACACAACAGATGGATGAAAATACATACTATGAAAAAATGCTATCGGGCCGAAACTAATGACTTTGTATGTTATTTTATTTATTTACGAAAGCACTAAAACAAAAATATTGGAGCTCTTAAACCAATTCTCTGAAAAGTTACCAAGAAACAGAAGACAAGAGACGAGAGTGCTGGGAATAACGACAAACGCTAAAGTAAAAGCGGTCTGGATGAAAGTGTTGAAGAAGTAGGCAAGGGTTTGCTGATAAAACTAATCGACTGCTCTTCCCCCAGACGTGATCCTGGGTACATCTGCGCAACCTGGATGTAAATCATGTCATTAGGTGCCTGCGATCGGCGCTCCGTCTAATTGGAAATAAATCTCATTATACGCCGTCAGAAGCGCATTTTCCGTTTAGTTGATTCAATTTGAAAGTAAACTTCTAATGTTAATGTGGTTTATTAAATACAGTTTGTTGAATATTGTGATTTATTACTAAATCAGGATAAACCGAAAGACTCAAATCATCACTCAGATTATCACTAAATCACATGCCAGATGAACTGAACTCTTTGCCAATTTCCTAGAAGTTTACCTTACCTTTCTTCCTAGGGTCATAATCGTTACTGTAAATGTAAATAAAATATACTAAGCCAAAATAAACATCTTACTATGCTAAGATAATTACGTTTATACATTGTACAACTTAAATAAATACTGAGTTCATTACAGGTATTGTGTTGGAAATCGGAACACGTGCAAATGGAACGGCTCATTGGAGGTTCCATTCATTCCGATGACGTGCCAAACAGAGATTTCTGGATTAGCCTAACTTTCTCGCAAAACCTTCGCAACCGGATTGAATCGTTTTGGGAACATTGCCAAAATTACCTACCCGGCTACTACAGGGAACAGTGCTTTCAGAATCAAGTATTGTACCTACTTGTGCTATAATTTATTCTATGCCAGTGGATATATTCAGAAAAATAATATACGTGAAAAACTTCTAAACTTAACATAGAAAAATAATTTAGGTAAAACTTATTTTAATTTTAATAATTGTAACCTACTAATACTAGCTACTAGCTGAGCTGCTTAACATTTGCACCGCATAGAGTTTGCGTGGAGTAATTTAGAATGTATAAGTAGTATTTAGATCGATCTACATGGTACATTACAAATTAAATAGTTAACAAGAAGCCTTAATTTAAGAAACTACTTATTTAGATAAATAAGTCTGTAAGAATCACCGCAAACATTTACTTCATATAAAAGTTTGCCACTGCTTTATAATGATACTGTAAAAAATATACTCGTAGCTATTTAGCGATTGCATCATACTGTCGTCATGTTACTTTTAGCCCTATTTTAATGAGTAAAAGCAAACTTCTCAAGTACCGTTCGCCTTTAATTATTATGTTGTTATTTTTACCGCAACAGCTTATATACACGAAACACACTAACTTAGAATATTTACATAAAAACATTAAATTACAAACATATACACTCACACTAAAACATTACACTAACCTATATTTATATAACTTTTGTATCCTATATTGTTCCTGTCACATACCAAACCGAATGACGACACGGACTGCAAATAACTATAAAACACAACACACAGTACAAACATATACACCCACACTAACACACTACAGTAACCTATATTCACATAATACTCACAATAACCTATATTGTTCTCGTTGCATATTAAATCCAATACTGATACATACTGTAAAAAACTACAAAACACAACACACAGTGGAACACTATAAAATAGACACCACCCATATTTTAGTCCTACTAAAAGTCCAGTGGTACTTTTTCTTTAATTATTTTGAACTGACCGGACGTGAAAACGGAAGTACAATTCTGTTATCGCCTAGCTACTGGCTCATAGCAAATAGTAGTACTATGTTGTACTGGTGCTTCAACTCAGTTGAAAACTCTTGGATAGAAGTACAAGTCGCTTATAAAATTCACGCGTACCCGGATACCTGCGCACGCGCTGGAGGTTATTACATAACTGGAGCGTTATTTATATTTGCCTGCTACCTGCTTTGTTTATTGAAACGCCTGATACGAAGGATAATACAATTTCTTAACTTACTTATAACCTTTAATATATATATTTCTCCGACCTCTAAAACTATTTTCAAAACGAAAATTCACTCCACAGATAAGATGTCCTTGAAAATTAACTGTCTATTATTAATTAAAATTCACTTCACAGATAAGATGCCCCTGAAAATTAACTGTCTATTATTATTATTATTATTCTATTATCTCGTTAGGGACGATGGTAAAAGACCCGACGGTATGACTTTAATTCCTTGGAAGTTGGGGCGGCCTTTGGTGTGGGACGCTACATGTGTTGACACCCTTGCGCCGTCACATCTTCCTGGAACACAAGTTAAGGCTGGCGCGGCGGCGAATTCTGCTGAGCAGCTAAAAAGGCGCAAATATAGTAATCTTGATAGCGGTTTTATATTTGCGCCTTTTGCAGTTGAGACACTGGGGCCTTGGGGACCGAGTACTCACCAAATTTTTAAAGACCTTTCGAAACGTCTGGTTGAAGCCACGCGTGATCAAAATGCTGGCCTCTACTTCGGCCAAAGATTGAGCATTGCCATTCAACGTGGCAATGCTGCCAGCATAATGGGCACGTTGCCTACTGGTAGTGGTTTGTTTGATTAAGTTCCCTTTTTATTGTTTTATGTTTGTTAAGTGTTAGTTATTATATGGATTATTTGATTATTTCGTAAACTAAATTAATCTTAGGTATCCAATGTTACTGTCTATTATTAATTATTGTTGTTGTTGATGCAAAAAAAATACCGAAATTTGAAATAAAACACAGGTGGACCTGTGTTTTCCATAAACCTAAAATCAAGCATGATTAGTGATCTAGACTTAATTAATAGCATTGACAACACTACATTAATAGACAGTTTTAGAGTTAGCACGGCTGAAGAATGTAAAGATAAGTTAGGGGACCATACGCTACAAACAATTGTAGTAACACAAAATATTCGAAGTGTGCGAAAAAACCTTGACCAATTCATAATATACCTGTCACGGCTGCAATTTCTTCCAGACGTTATTATATTAACAGAATGTTGGATCGACGAAAATTTTCAAAAAATTAACCTACCCAATTATACTTGCCACTCATCGACAATATTAAGCAACCAAAACGATGGGCTAGTTATATTCTGCAAATTGGGGCTGAACATTGAAATTCAAGAACCTCAATTTGACGATGCTAACTGCCTGGTTATAAAACTGGGCTCCGAACTAAGCATAATTGCATTATACCGCACCCCATCGATAAGAGACACAACAATTTTTTTTAAATCTTTGGAATTTACTATGTCTGGAATATCTACTGAGTCTTGTATAATAACCGGTGATGTTAATATTGATATCAAAGCTAGTGCTAATGACCTCAGGTCACTAGACTACCTCGACCTTATCGCCTATTATGGATATATTCCAGGCCACATTTTACCAACCCGGGGACCTAATTGCTTGGATCACGCGTTTATCAAAAGCAACAAAGAGGGTCGTGTTGTTGTATGTGATTCGGATATAACGGATCACGACACAGTCATTATCGGAATCAACAAATTACTAGACAAAAGCCCCGCCAGGTCTAAGCTAATCACCAAAACTAATCTCGCCGATGTAGTTACTTACTTGGAGAACATAAATTGGACCACACTCTACCTGGAAACAGATGTTACACTAGCCACCCGAAGTCTGCTTGACCAAATTAGCATCGCCATTAAAACCAACACAACCCAAAGAAAAATTGCCAGCTCAGAGGTACTCATAAAACCTTGGATGACACCTAGACTAATTAACTGTATCAGACGAAGAGACTCACTACACCTTGAGGTCAGACAGTCTCCTAATGACTTGTCTTTAAAGCTGCGATACAAAAACTATCGTAACTATTGTCAATGGTTACTTCAGACCCAAAAAGACAAATACGACTCAGACCGAATCGCTTCTAACAAAGACAATAGTAAAAAGCTCTGGAGTACAGTAAAAGATATCTGTAACATGAAAACATCAAAAATAAACTCTAGTGATCTTCTAAAAGTCAAAGCAAATGTTCCCGACTCATTAAACGCTGTCAATGACTTCTTTTCATCGGTTGGAAGTGACCTTGCCCAAGGCATCCTTGATAAACTGTGCAAAACGGAGTCACAACTGGCAGATGTCGCGTCAGTTAAACATAGTCCAGTTGGTTCCCTTTTTCTGGCACCTACCGATGTATCGGAAATCAGAAAGATAATCTCGGGTCTGAAATCAGCGTCTGCCCCAGGCTATGACCAGATAAGCAATGAAATCTTGAAACGCGCTAGCCATACTCTAGCGTTACCGATTGCTCATATATGTAACCTAAGTATGCTTCAAGGCAGCGTACCTGGTTGTTTCAAAACTGCGGACATTTGTCCAGTTTTTAAGTCTGGCAATACTTCTACATTATCTAATTACCGCCCAATTTCCTTATTACCATCTATATCAAAAATATTAGAAAAAGTAGTAAACAAGCGTCTCCTAGGTTTTTTAGAACAGAACGATATATTGTCCCCTAATCAATATGGATTCAGAGCACATAAATCTACTGAAGATGCTGTTGTGGCTCTGGTAGATAAGGTATCCCAAAACCTAGACTCAGGTAAAAAGTGCGTAGGAGTGTTTCTAGATTTGGCCAAGGCATTCGACACTGTGTCTTGGCCGATTCTGTTGAGGAAGTTAGAACTCCTTGGAGTAAGGGGAATCCCACTGAATTGGTTCCGTTCATATTTGAGTGACAGAAAACAAAGAGTTCGCATATCAAACCAGTACAGTGACTTTGCTACTGTCTCCTATGGCGTCCCACAAGGAAGTGTGCTTGGTCCTACTCTCTTCCTGGCGTATATTAATGACCTCTGTCAGCTTCCGATCAATCAAGCCAATATATATGCATTTGCTGATGACACAGCTATCATCTTTCATGGAGCCAACTGGAAGGAGGTCATTGATATGGCTCAGCGTGGGCTAGCCCAGGTTGCACATTGGCTACAAAACAACTTGCTAACCTTAAACACAGCTAAAACCAAATATATGGCGTTCCGCATATCTCAACGATCTCAGCCCGGCTGCATAAACATTAAATTACACACATGTGGTTCTTACCAAAATGAAACATGCCTCTGCCCAAACTTAGAGTGTATCGATAGTATGAAGTATCTCGGTGTAACAATTGACCATCAGCTAACATGGGAAAACCAAATCAATGCTCTGTGTGGTCGAGTACGCAAAATGATATACATTTTCAAGAGGTTGGGCTCTTTGGCAGATAAAAAGACATTAAAAATTGTTTACCAAGCCTTATGCCAGTCAATTTTAAATTATTGCATAGTGTGTTGGGGTTCAGCAAGTAAAACTCTCTTTTTAAAAATTGAAAGAGCACAGAGAGCTCTGCTTAAAGCCGCTTATAAAATGCCTTTCAGGTATCCTACGGATAAATTATACGATGATACTAAATACCTCCGAATCCGGCAGTTATACATCCTTGCAGTGACAATGCGCTTTCATAAGACTGCCATGAAGACCATTATAACGCCGACGCGGTCTGCTCGACACAACACGTGGTCAGCTCCTCGTACGAAAACCTCGCTAGGACAACGAGCTTATTCATATAAAGGCCCATTCTTATATCAGCGCTTAGACAGAACCTTTAAAATCCTAGAAGCATCACGTTACGTTTTCAAACAAAAAATGGTTTCCTGGCTACTGTGAAACGGAGGATGTTATCAAGGTAAAATCATGACATTGAGGGGCCTGTTGTACTGCCAATCAACAAATTTTTGTTAGACGTAATTCCACTCGTTTTAATCTCGAACTCAGATATTATACATTTTCCTATGACCTGTCTTTAAACCTGTTTGAGTGGTAAGTGACCAGGCCCCACATTCATAACACAAAAAAAAAAAAAAAAAAAAAAAAAACGAACTATCCATAGACTAGTTGCACTATCCTTTGTCTCTTTCGATCCAGCTAAATATTCCAGTAGCAAAAATAAGGACAAAGGAGCTGAAGTAACAGTAACTAATCCGAGACTAATACCCGTTTATTAATAAGGCTGTTATTGTATAAATAGATTTAAGCAAGCTTCGAACAAGTGTTAAACCGCTACTTTGCAACACACGTTTGACGTCTGTCTAAACCTTGTTTGTATATTTGTGGTAACACGATAAGTTCTTTACACTAGAAGCTTTTTGCAACAAAAATATTATTTGTGAATATTATAATAACGTCGTTATTATAATATTCACTTACCAACTTTAACATTAGTGTGATATTATAGTCCCATAGCACATACCATAGTACCACGTACACATGCCATGATGCCACACAAACATACATACTACTTTCCTATATTGCACTCACTACACAACTCAGCTAACTTACAATGCCTACTGCACTAACCAAACACTAACATATTGTATTTATTCATCAATTTCATACATAATTATATTAACGCGAACTTGAGATGTTTCTGCTACTTTCTGATCTACACTGGAAGTCATAAGTTAGATTTAAGTTTACGATTCTAATAAGATAATTTTTCTCTAATTATCATGCTTTTGTAAATTCTAGGTACTTTACAAATTTAATAACTAGTTTTCCTGATTGAGTACTAAATGGTGAATACCTACATATATTATATACATGACGGCGGCTACGTCCAGTTATAAACTCTATGCACAGCGATCGAGCACCGTAATTTACCCTGTGGTGGCATTAAATGTATTACAGTGGCAGCACCGGCAACTGTCATGGCGCCCCTACCTGTCTGGCTATATAAAGGGATCGATTGGTGTGCTACGGATCATTCTTGTTCCAGATACGGCGCGGTGCGGACATGCTGAAGGCCTATAGTTATATAGGTTGCAACCTACCTACGCAGAACCCGTTCCTGTCCACATCAGAAGTGGGATTGCCCATTTCTACATTACTCTTCAAGCAACGCGAAACGTGACATGACGTGACGTGAATGATGACGTGACGGCGGGTGATACTAATATGAAATTTAGTTGCAAGGTTAACCCAGACCAGTAAAAAAAAAAAGAGAATAAAAGTTATGGTAAAAAAAGTAATGATTCGTGAGAGAAAAAAATGGGTAAGAAAAAGAAAAAATAATTAAAAATGATGACAAGAAAAATGTGTCCGAATGCTAAAGGGATAATCTATCCGGTCTAGCACTAATGGTCCATAAAAAAAATGTGGGTTGCTAAAGGGATCTTTATCCGGTCTAGCATTAATTGGTCCATTAAAAAAATGTAGGAATGATGATTTTTGGTTGCTAAAGGGATATCTATCCGGTTAGCATTATTCGGTCCATTTTTTATAAATGAAGGTATACTAATGGTCCTGAAGGGTTAACCCTGACGATGACTGGAAGGTTAAAATACTTTTGAGTAATCAAATTGAAAACTGATCTTTTGACTTTGACTCCAAGTTTAACTCAATTCAATTGTCAGGATGAACGAGCAATAACACTGATACTTATGTCCCTCACCAGGTACAAAGTGAAGCTAAGCGTACGAGGACGTACGCACGTCAGTATGGCCGTGACGGCGGCTACGTCCAGTTATAAACTCTATGCACAGCGATCGAGCACCGTAATTTACCCTGTGGTGGCATTAAATGTATTACAGTGGCAGCACCGGCAACTGTCATGGCGCCCCTACCTGTCTGGCTATATAAAGGGATCGATTGGTGTGCTACGGATCATTCTTGTTCCAGATACGGCGCGGTGCGGACATGCTGAAGGCCTATAGTTATATAGGTTGCAACCTATCTACCCACAACACGTTTCTGCCCACATACATATACTTCCCTATGTTTGTAAATAAGTATTTAAAACCAGTTGTACACACTGAAGTCCGATCTCTTCTATCGATTGTTGAAATGTTTTCCTTAAGAATTATTGCATACCGTCAACTAAAATTAATGATTTCGTTCTTGTAGTTACTTACAAAGTCTTGCATCGACGCGGGTTTAAATAACAACAATTAATATACTACCCGGGTTTCACTTGTATATAAAGCCACGGTACTTACAGAATGTTGTTGTTCATATTATCCCCCGTTAATGCAGGTTTTGCATTCGATACTCATTTTCTCGGCTTACAAAATTTTTAATTGATATAACTGTATAACACAAATCCTTTTATTGTATGGTAAAGTAACTACCTAGATACTAATGAACATTACCATAAAATAGATACTTAAGTGCAATTTTATATGTCTACTCTAATAATCAGCGATAAACTACCCTACATTTAGGAAGAAACTGAATCTCACGACACAGGTCGTCCTAGTGTGGGATTCAGGGTTCAGCATTATTTTTGTTATTAGCTTCTTTAGTCCATAATATTCCTAGTTGCATAATTCTGTGTGCTTTATTTTATGTGAACAAATAAATTTATTATTATTATTATTATTATTAGCTATGCTCTTCCAGCAGCTGTCACAATATCTTCCACAGTAAAAACGACACGCTCCATAATGAGGTTCTTGTAAAATTTCCGCGGAATGTCTTCAATTTACCGGCAATCATATCGTGGTTCGGGTAAACTGATTTACATAGGTAAAACCTTGTAGAAGTCTAGCTTGGCTTTGTCTGATTACATTTTGAACATCGGGCCGGGAGAAAAGCTTATCTACTTATTTATTGTACGGCAGCAGACGCAAATGTAGTTTTTTCCTGTTAAATAAATGTTTATACATAAGCAAACACATACAGAACCAGTCAAAGGATAGAGTCCTCTTAGTATCTATGTGATAGGAAATATCGTCGAATGCCATTATCTTGCATAAGAGTAGATGAAGAATTAAAAGGGTACATACTGGGCATAGGTAACATTATAATTTATATTGGATCAATGGCCTACATATATTGTATGACAAGTGTTTCATCAACGGAGTATTGGTGTGTTGTGTATTATGTGATTTATGATATATTTTATCTATTTATGTCTTCAAAATTCACATATGACCAATTGATTCTGACTAAAGGTCGTCTCAATCTGTTACTGACAGAGATGATATTAATTTAGCTGTGATGTACAAACAAATCAAACACTAGAAACCTTACAACATTACCGATAATTATCCAAGCAGTTTGCATTCAGCATTTTATTTTTATTGACTCAAATAATAAATAAGAGCTCTTTATCGATGATGTAAGTAAGAAACAATGTTTATGTGTAACCTAATGAAATATGTATTACTTTCTCCATTCTATGCGAGGGATCAGCAACATTTTCCCGTCAATTTACTGCTTGTAGCCGATATGAGGGCAATATATCTACCGTATCTGAAAGGGAAGCTGAGATTGCAATATTACACGGGTTTTATTAGAGTAAACATACTTGTAGTAAACATATTCCAGTCGGGTGGAGATGTTTTGCATCAGTACGACTGAAATTATCATTTTTACGTTGCGACAGTGCATTTCATTTTCTCTAATGCGTTATTCTGTCGAGCGGTTTCTTTACAGCGTTATAACTCTCCTTGTCTAGTTGTAATAACCTGCAAATAATGGAAATATGTAGAAAATGTTGGGAAATTAAGGGAATAACCAATCTGCAAGTTATCGGTGTGGAATTGTCGATAACTTCGTAGCAGTCTTAAAATAACGAACCGCTCAAGTTAATTATGTCAGTTCAACATAAAAGGGGGACCACAACCACGCTTTTAGTGTTGCTTTTAAAGATAGAGTCAACTAATACGATTTGGTTTTGAAAGAGTCAACTTTCAACTTCAATAAAATATTGAATAAAGGAATCGATAATAGAGCAACATTTGAAGCAAGGAAGCTAAAATTAGTAAGTACGAAAGGCCTTTTTAAACATGCTAGCTGCTCTAGAAAATAAAATAAGATCGTGGCATAAATTGTGTTGTCAGAGCTAAACATGAAACATATCTGCGGCTCTCGGGAAGCAAGCAGCTAAACTTTCGTTGTTTCACTTGAGAGATTTAGGTAGGCTCTCGTATTTGTGTACAAGCATTCGTATCTCCAGATATTGTCGGGAACAGTTGAATTTTTCATGAGCTATCCAAGGCCCGAGGCGTCGACTCTAGAGACTGCCGCCTCGTCTGCACTGGGCTCAGAGAAAAAGTCTGTATTTTTATGACTATTTTCACCCCCATATAAGAAAGGGTGTGCGTTGTCGACACGAGGAAATGTTTGCGCGTTCTACTGTACTATGCATGCTATAGATTTCTATACAAACAAGGTCGTTGAACTTGAATTTGTCACTTGCTTGCGGCTTAAAACTGTTGGGTGCGTGGTTTATTAGAACACCTGTTCTGGTTATAATGTTTGTTTTACGTGTGAAATATTACAGGGAACGCTGCCATTACCGCAGAGGTGGACTTATTAGGCTGTGCGGAAGTAATTTTAAAGCTCAGTTAAATTATGATATCGCCCCGCAGATCGCTGCCGACATCGATCTGTTGCCTCCCCGAGGATTCACTTTCGCTCGAATGGTGCAAAACATACATTTTCCTAATTTGCTTACATCACTTTTGCCGAGAAGTTATTTCAATTTTCATTTGTGGTTTTCGCTCCATTTGTATACCTTTTTGTACGATATATGTTCGTGTGGGGTGATGTGTAGCTGATGTGTTCGATAACGCCAACTTTGTTGGATGAAACTAATTTAGTTTATTATATGTTATAATAACAATTATTTTACATTTACATAGTGGTACCGTAAAAAAGGTAAGATTAGCTATTATTTATGCTGTGAAACTTGATGTGTTTGTTTTGTGGTTGTTATCAATAAATACTAAAGAATACTTCTCGTTGGTCTTGCAATTTGAAATATCCGCACATCAAGTGAAAGAATAGATCCAAAATCTGTGAATTTATATTTCGAAGTCGGACTCGACTCACAAGATAAAGTGAATTTTGGCTATAATATTCAAACAACTAAAATTTAAAAAGCACGTAAATGTTTAACAGTTGGATAATGTGGAAGCCGGTACCTTCCGGAAATCTCTTCTCAAGGCGGGAGGCGGGAGTGCCACTCCCTAGTCTTGTCCTTTTATTTAGCATACAGTGCAATGCACACCGAGACGAGTCACAACTTGTAAAGAGAATGAGAAGAAATATATTTCCTCCCCTTCCTGGGGTTAGCGTCTGCTGTGAGTGGACTTGCGTCCTTGCTCCAGACGCCGCAGGTTCGTGACCCTGGACTCATCCCGGCGCCGGCTGACGGGGGCACAGCCCTGGGGGTCGACACTCCCACAATGTCGTAAGGTTATTTCACCAGGGTCAATCACCTTATGTAATTGGCCGCATCTGTTTCACAATGATCGCGTTTATTCGCAGTCTGCAAAGAGAGCGAGGGGTTATTGGAATTCGAAATGTTCGCTCCTCGTAAAGCGAATAATTAGGGCCATTGACGCTCGTGAATACAATGTAGCATTTATTAGATCTCCCGCGTCTCCAGACTTTATTAGAAAGGACTCCATGAGTTTGTTCACAGCCGAGATAGGATTGATAACAAGGTAATTTTACGATATATTTATTTTGTTTGAATTGCACGTAGATTGCTTGTTTTTGACCATGCCATTTGAGATATTAAATTTTTATTGCTGAAGCATTAAAAGTTTGCACGTTATTACAACGATTGGATCGAAATCATGTCGCAGGTAAAAGGAACCCGAATCGACTGCAATATAGCTTTATGCCAAAGCTGAAGCCGCCCAAGTTTTATTTTGATAATGGCATGGAGATATTAATAATAAATAATAGATATTTGTGGACATTTCACATGGTTCTTTCTAGCCGCAAAGCTTGTACTATGGGAGCCAGATAATTGATACTTAGATTACTTTTTACAGTACATAGATTACCTTTTGTTTGTAAATATATAGGTACATGAGATACAATATAACACCCACAACTACTAGACTTCTATACTTACACAATATTATCAACTAGTTGCGCCCCACGGTTTCACCCGCGGATAAAAAGTTTTTTAATTATTTGCTCATCCCACGGCAACATTTCACTTTTTCGGGATAAAATGTAGCCTATATGTTAATCCAGTGTATAAGCTATCTTGGTACCGAATTTTATCCCAATCCATTCAGACGTTTGAGCGTGAAGGAGTAACAAACATACACACATACGAACTTTCACCTTTATAATATTAGTGTGATGTGATGGTAGCACATTATTATACTATATATTATTGGCATATTCTAATTCAAATACAAATAAAAAAAATTATTATTGACATAAATATTATTAAATTAAATTAATGAATCCATAGATTTCCGAACTAGTTTTGAAACTGTATTTCAGGAATCAGTGGCTTACTCCCAATATTTTAAATTTTATTATAATGTCACACGAAAATACAGTGAAATCTAGACAACAAAAAACTTATAGTCTAGAAATAGATACAAAAAAAAAATTACACTAAACAACAAAAATTTTTAAATATACTGTTTCTCGTTATTAGAATATCTACTTATTACAATATTATTATATAAATTTATTATTTTACTTACAATATTCTGTGTTACCGTTGCTGAATTCATGTGACCGTGACCCGTAGCCAAGTCTCATCAAGCTGTGGGATGGATAAGCTGTGCAAAGACCTTTTATGCGGTGAGTTGAAAGGCTTTCTAAGCTTCATGCAGCATATAAAGTGAAGGCCTATTTCTATGCTGCCTAAAATTTATACATTTGTTATTAATTTACACTCTTTGTTGTTTTCGAAAATAATTATTTCTACTATACTAACACATTATTGTTTAACGATAAAATCAGTAGGTATTAAAAGAGTATTTAAATATTTTAGTCTAGTTAATATGAAATGAGCTATCGTAATTTTTTCTATATTTTTTAATTCTATTAATCAAGGTATGCAATCGGAGCATCTTTTCCAACGCAGTAGCAGTTTATGCATGCCCTTCGTGAAGAAATCAGCTGGACGGGGGGCAACAAATTCTTCAAAGGCATTTTATAGTACCTCTGGAGTATTGTTTTTTTTTTCGCCAAGAAGTTATCCAAATTCTGGAATAAGTAGAAGTCTGTAGGCACAATGTCTGGTGAGCACGGCGGATGACGGCTCTGAGCTTCCGAGGCTCTCGAGGTAATTAAAATATTATAATATTATAAATGCGATAGTTTGTGTTCGTGTGTAAATGTTTGTTACCTTCTATTTCCACAACTACTAAACCGATTTTGATAAAATTTGGAGTGCAGATAGCTTATACGTTGGATTAACGCATAGGATACTTTTTATCTGCGGAAGAAACTGTGGGGCATGACTAGTGTTAGTAAAAATAAAAATTTGCTTGTGTCGTGTATTTATTGCGTGTCACACGCGATCTAATTATTAGAACAAAAACCATTCCTTTGTAATCCAAAAAATTGGGTGATTACTACAGAGAAGCTTATTACTTGCCTATGAAAAGGAACCACGATTGGATTAGATAGTGATCTCTAGCTATTCATAGAAGGTAGTTAATAAAACTATAGATAACCAAGTTTTTCTAATATTGTATGATGGCTTCCGCAGTTCGCTTACATCACTAACATTAACTCTTATGGCAATGGAGGATATCAATATTATAATATTAACTCTGTATATTCTCTGAATTTGTTTTAGTTTCAGGATTTTTAAGTAAGCATAAAAAACATGGGAAAATATAAGAAATGTAATAAAAATTGAGTTATCTATTAGAGACTGTTGAATACTGTATTCTTCTTAAAGGGACACGAGAGCCTGAGCCAGTCAGTCAATCAGTCAGTCATCGATTCATTTATAGTTCTTTAATACGGGTTTTCAGTGACAATCATACTAAATTGGTTTTTAAACTACTTCAAAAAAGGAGGCGGTTCTCAATTACTTCAAACTTGTCTAGCATTTGACCACGCTCTCACCTGATGGGATGTGACGATGTGATCGAAGGTGTAGCATGCTAGCCAAGTAAATACCTATTCAATCTTCTCTTGAACACGCCCGGGTCATATTTCGTCATATATGTTTGTTACCTCAGAACTTTCGACTGGGTGAACCGATTTTGATGTTATTTTTTAAATAAATAAATTTCATTTTATTACAGATAATTCAATCCAATTTGTTAGTAACAATAAGACTTACAGCTATATTAGTAGAATCATCATTATTATTAATTACTATAAATGTGAAGCACATCAAAAATTACCAATTAAATCATATCTATATTATGATTAAATTTTTTTTTAAATTAAAAAAGCTTAATAGCTTAAAGTTTGTGTTTACCGTGTAGTCAATTTCTGACAAAACCATATAAGTCTGAAGTTGGTTTTTTACGCTTTGCTTTTAATTGTTACGCTACAAGAACTAGGTAAGGCGAAAAATTATTCACTTTGACCGCTCTGCAAGCAAAATAAAGAAAGCTTTTTCAAAAGAAGCCTTTAACTTTCAGACTAACGAAGCACCGGTATTTACTGTAAAAGTGTTCACAATATAGCTGTTAGTTCCCCGGTTATTGTCTGTTAGGGTCTGTTCAAGGCAGTCGGCTTTTTGAAGCAAAAGGCGCCAAATTAAAAGTGCTAGGAATAGGAAAGTACTAAAAGTTAAAAGAGAAAATTTAACTGCGTAGAATAAAGAGTATACTATCGTAAAACAAACCATTTTCATCCAAATATAGATTTTGAGCACTATTCAACAATCAAGTTGGCTAATATAGGTAGTCACTCGTTATAAAGCATAGTTATAATTTTCTTTTTGAAAACTATCGTGAGTATGACACATTTTGTAAGATAAATAACGGCTAAACCCACGTCAGTTAAAAAGCCGAAATTTTTCCGACCAGGATTCAGACATATTCGATGTTCTTCTTCTGCGAGCCAGTCACTAACGCAAGCCGCCGGCGCCGCGGCGGCTTTCGAGGGCGCCATCACGTAACTTGACGTTACGTTACGTAGTGTACGTGGAACGTGGCTGTAAATACGCTTTTTTACTAGTATAGTATTACCTGTGGCTTTGTCTTGAGTAACTGCCTTACGGGCAACGTAGAGTCCAACTTAGAAGAATTACGCCCTAACTAATAAACAATGTATCGCGGAGGTATATTTTGTATTTTGTTTCTCTCTATCAAATTTTAAATGAAGGGATTTTTGAATGTTCAATCCAACATAAAATAAGGTGTTAAAGATTGTACAAAAAAACGCGGGTGAAACCACGGGCTGCCTCTAGTGACTTTTATAGCACAGTCCGTGTTCATTGAACGCCTCACCGCACATTTCCGCCCTATACACAAACAATAATGCCTACCTGAATGGCTGCAGACTAGATCAAGCTGTTCGGTTTACTCGATATAAAAATAACTTGTAAGCTAAGGCAAGCTAAGGCTCCAGCATTAAAAATCTACGTTGATAAAATTAGATAATATAAGAAGTCGTTATTCTCACTACAGCAACAATTTTAATAGCACCATAAACGGTTCCCACAATAACCTTAACAAAAGACGGTTAAAGTAGAAAGAAAAAGGAAAAGATTTGTTTTTCTCACTTTAAGGATAATGACAACCTATAATTGCTAAAATGGGTGTGAAATAACCATAATTATTTCGTGCTGAGGCCTAGAATATAATAAGCCCTCTTTGTATAAATGCAATTGCGAGGCTGAGTGAAATTGCAGCTTAGTGTTGATTTTGCCGCTACACTTTTAAAATTATTATTTTGGTATCTTTAAGCAAGACTATTTGAAGGAATAGCAGGATTTTTTTAATCAAAACTAGACCAGTTAACATTTAATACAATTACCATCGATTGAAATAAGATACTGCAACCCTAATCCTGTGAAATTCACCGACTCCGAAGACCTTTCGATGTCTTCGCTGCAAATCCGGGCGTTCGAAGCTTATGTTCCGGCATTTATATGTTTTCTGCAGAGTATTTTCTATTCCTTATTTATTCCTTATGGGATAATTGTTGAAATGCTAATTTAAAATGAAATTGGACTTCATTCGCTTTCATCATCATCACATTAAACACAGTAAATAGACAATAGTATATACATGACCGGACGATCCTATAGCAGCAGTAGTATCGGCTGCGCTAAGATCAGCGGACTAGTCTAGCCCTTTTGGCTCAGGTACCGCTTTCGGCACTGGTATAGAATACCAGACACAATCATACACTGACCCCGCCGGCGAGGTCGACGTACCCCCCGTAGGCTAGCAAAACGGTCGCGACTTTCCATAGGGTCTCCTCTTCCAGTGGACGTAGCGTTCTTGATCCTCTTATCCCGGCAACGGCCCAAGCCGAGGTGCGCACCCCAGGGGTGCCCGTGAGCTAGTTGCCTCGCACTTTTTATAGCTGGGCGCCTGCTTCCCCTCGCGCCCGGTAACGCTGTAAAGGTTGGCAGAGACCAACAGCATTAGACCGTTAAAAAAAAGAGTGTTTCTATAGGTACATATATTAGGTACCTACTTATACATATTGTATCGTGTTACGGCTATATAATAGATGATATTATTATTAAAAAAATTTGAATTATTGCAAATAAAACCGTGGGGCGCGAGCACTGGTTACAGAAACTATGCATTCTCTGTGTTCAAAGATGACGGATCACATAGGTAATATAGTTTTTGCATGAAAGAAAGAAAGTGCGTGAATTTATCTCTCTCAAAATGTTTATTCCACGTGAATTACCTAGTTGTGGAACTTGTTGGTTTAGTGACCAGATTTATTTTTCTGGATCGTATACATCTTTCTAAAGGCCGGTTCGTGACCGGTACGACCCTACAAGGCTGTCAGTTAAAGTCGTGAAAAGGAAACACGTCCATGGTTCTTTTTAATGTCGGCTAGGTACTTACCCTAGGTACTAAATTTTAGTTTGCTTTCTAAGGTTTTACGCTTATTAAGTTTTCATTACTATTATTTCTTCTATGGTATTGTCGACAGAATAACTCCTACTAAGTATTTTTTAAACCTTTGATAAGCTTGCATTTGATCACTGCCTCACTTGAATACCTTCAAGTGAGACAGTGATCAAATGAAACGAAAGAAAAAGAAAGAAGTGACGACGCAGTTGACGATGGAAAACCACCAATAACTAAGACACCAATTCACTTTTGCTATGAAATCTCCCAGATTATATTGTCTTATAAAGGAATGCCCACCATGTGCGAATGTCGTGTTTTGTGGATTGGCGGATTTCGTGGAATTAAGTAGTGCAATTCTATCACACACTCTCCGAAGTACAGCTTTTAAAGTGCGATAGGCTGGTTACTTTGCGTCGGTTCTCAAGTAGCCCCATAGAAGGCTTTTGTGTGGGTGTGTGTGGAGCGGAAAAGAACGCGTTAGACTGGGTGATTTCACAATTTTTCCAAGACTTTTCACGTGTTTTAAATAAGGTTGCATTGTGTTTTATTTTAAGATATTTTTTTTTATATAAAGTTAAATTTTCTTTTGATTCTTGTTCTATAAGTGCAGTAGACCAACCTCGTAAATATTGCAGGGATGCAAATCAACATCCAGCATATTATACTATACTAGTTAGTAGTAGGTACTAATAGGTGGATCGACGACCTAAATGACAGGCCGCCGCAGGCAGCAGCCAAAGGAAATGTACCAGGCCGCTTTCGGGTCGGTATTTTTCAACCTTAGCATTACTTCGAAATTATAATTATGATGCCAGATTACTGATACTTGATATACTATTATAGTAGTTATGACCATCGGAAGATTTAGTTGAGCGTAAAATGAAAAATACCTTCTGTGGAAATTAATGTTTACACCAACTATAATTGTAGTTAAGAAACAATTTGGTTTATTGCATATTTGTAGTTGTAAATTGTAGCTGTACTTAATTCATAACTTTCAGGTAGGTATAGGTACCTACAATGCAAATAAAATACATATCATCTTTGCGGTGCTTTGAAAATATAGTTGCGATAAAAAAGGTCTTATCAGTCGTCAGCCTCTAATAACTTTCAAACTTTGACCACGCTCCATCAAAACTGGTTGAGTTGTAAAATGTAACAAACAAGCAGAGAGAAAGAACTCTTTCCCTACCTTACCTTCGCTAGTGTAACCTTTTTATACATTTAATTTACCATTTTACGTCTCTAGGTAAAACATTTTTTATCCCATTATTTGAATGCACCCTTAGTTCTATAGACTGTAATGGATTGGAGTGCAGCGGAGTATAGTGCAGAATGGAGTGTGTACCGTTCGCACAAATCAATTTGATGTTCTCGGCTCGGAAACATCGGAGGTTACAAATTCGACTCTTTGTGAAGTACTCGTCTAGACTACACTTTACAGATAGTAATAGTATTTTATAATCTGTGTTTATATAGATCGTGGGTTATACTTAAAAGTCTTTTAATATTTCGTATGTGTACATTCGAAATTGAATCTTTTTGGTTGTATTGTTTGTACCTTACAAGTTTGGATAACACTAGCAGAAGGCAATTTAAAAAGAAATTGAAAAATAATATAATTTCAGCCCTATTTCTATGTTGTGTAAATAACTAAAACAATCGATATAATTTTGTTGTTTTTGAAATAAAAAACATAGTTGTGACTCAAAAATATGTTTCGTTTACGAACCATCTTGTAATGTATGGATATATTGGTAAGCACACAAAATTGAAACCAATTCTATACATCTCTCGAACAAAATTAGAAGAAAGACCCAAACCTAATACATAGAATAGATACAGTCTGCATCGAAGCTTTATTAAACAAAATTAAATGAAGTGCCATCGCCTATAATGCAATTAAGACATACCATCAGCAAAGCCTTTTTAGCCTTTCTTTCCAGAAAACCGAAATAGTGGTAGTTTAATATAAATGTAAATATTTAATAAATATAGAAATACATAAATTATAAATAAAAATATATATAAAAAATGGTAAAAATATAATCATTGTATAAATATATGTTTAGTGTAGGCAAATACAAAGGACATGATTGTATGGAATCTTGCTGATGATGATTATAACACCCTGTCTGTTGGAAAACAAATTGATGAAATGATGAACCTGTTTGCTCTATACAAATGTCCGTCTGCACTAAATTTGACAGGTCTTGAGTTCGTACTATCAAAATACCTAATAGGCAGCACTTATTTTAATAATAATACCAAAAGTAGCAATGTAATACTATATAACAATTATCTAGTATCTATAAACTAATCAGTCCTATTCACAATAGTTAAGGTATATTGCTGCAACTGCCTTCCATTCATCCGCAAATATGTCTAAGGTCCGTATTACGGAACGATGCTCAGTCATCGATCGGTGCTCAAGCAGAGAGTTTATTCACTAATTGATCATTTTATGAATGAAATCTCTGCTTGAGCACCGATTGATGACTGAGCATTGTTTTGTAATACGGACCTAAGTGTTTTATTTTGCACTATGGCTATTGAGATGATCAAATCAAACGTCGCCTAATGAATACGAGGCTTTACTAAAAGTTACAGGGTCTCGGTAGAAAGTCAACCGTTCGTCGGATCTACGCACAGAAGTGGGTCTACGAATACACTTATTCGACGCGTCTCCACTGTATATTAATAGCACTTCATAGTCGGCTGGATGATCGTACTTGGAAATAGAGATAGATGAACACAGTGCAGGGAAGTCAAGTGCTAGACGGTTGGTCGCATTTGGAATCATTGCTCGCGGAAGCTCGTCTGGAGTCTAGACTTTGTAGATACCTAACTACTATATACATATAACTAGTGGCGCGTCTGCATCGGGCTTTAGACGAGTTGGTTGTGGGATTTTGACCGCGTTCTGTGAATAAGGTGTAGTGAAATAATAATTATATTTTCCACTACTTGTAGAAAACCTGAAAGTTATCAAACTTCTTTCCACTATATTTAAGTAATATGTGGTGGAGGTGCGAAACGAATTCACAGTTTTCCGTCTGGCAGTGGCATTCCGCGGACGCCCCTAACATGTTTTCCTACTTCTTAGTGGTAAATCAATTGAAGGGTTGAGAATAAAAAGGTTTTAACTGTCAAATTGATAGTTTCGAGAAAATTAACTTTAAACTTCAACGGCCTCATTTTAATGTAAAGTGCTTATAAGGTAATAGAAAAGGTTTATGTAAGTTTCAGTTGCTTGAAAATGTATTAATTCTATTTTAAAATACAAAATATAGTACTAATTCGTACAATTACTGTAAAAGATATAAAATAATATAATAAATATAATAATATTTTTATGCTAAGCGAACTGTATTCCTATGTCAGATAACCGTTTTTATTTTAATGTATTATTGTAGATAATTTCACTCCGAATCCTACGATACCCATAAGTCATATTGTGAAAAAAATCAGTTAAACCCTTTTTGTTCTCACCCCTTCAATTGCCATGAAACAAACACAATAAGAATCTGCTCAGAACTCCAAAAAAACAGTATCAACCTAAACTTCATGAAGTACCTAGTCATAGCGTGAAGAATATGTTCATAATATTTAGACAGACAGACGCTCTAAGAAAGTTGGTTTTGGGTTCTAATAACTAACCTATAAGGACGTAGTACGTAGAATCATTTAAGCTGTGCCTTAAGTTTTAGTGTGGTTAACTCGTAGAAAGCTCGTAAATTATATATATATTATATGCATATATATTATATGCAATAGCATTTGTCTTAACCTTTCCGCTTGGAAGAGTATAATTTACTTAGTTACTGATCTATTTAGATGACGTCTATGCGTCGATATTAATATACCATCAACTATATACGTATAATTTTATTGATAGGTAAGTATATACAATTATATTTCTGCGTCTGGAAGAGATCGCTGTGAGCGATAATACCGTCCATTGTTACACTTTGGTAAGTTTATTCACTTTTTTTATATTTTTTAAGATGTGGTGTTTCAATATAGGGTTTATCTATCTATCTAACTACAATTACCTACCTACATAAAAATATAAATTGAAAAAAACAGAGATATTCTTTTTTTATTATCCCAATTATCCCATCACACATCTAAAGCCGGAAGACGTCCACAATCTTCCCACATAACGCCACTTTGCTGCCCATTCCCTGGGTTTTTTCATGTATGGAATGACGTGATGACCTAACCGCTCGCCTGATGTTAAGCGACACGGCTGCCCATATCAATTACACTGTCACTCGGAACTTTAATGTCTAAGTTCCGCGTGACACTGCACTACGCACGTCATCCTGAGACATCAGCACAATATACTAATAAGAATACTAGACTGTGAAATCAGGTCATAAAGTCTCATTTGCCCAGTAATTTTACTAGCTACAGTGCCCTTCAAACCGGAACACAACAGTGCTTGGACACTACTGCTTGGCGGCAGAATAACTGGCAAAGCTGTGGTACCTACCTAGACTTTGCAGTAAAGTCCTACCACCTACCATTAGCCGGCTCTTACGGCACCTACGGGAAGAGGAAGTCATGGGCTGGTCCTATTCGCGAACCACCAGGACTCCACGGCCAAAGAAAACCAAACTTGAACAATACCTAAAAGTCCTAAAACATTTTTTCCTCGCGTCCATCAGATAAGTCTAATCGACGCTTCGATATTATCAGCAAACAAATGTCTTGAACGAGGAGGGACGTGGGTAAGTGCACTATTATATATTCTGTGACGTGGGTAGAGATGAGTGACCTGCAGGGTCAAACTGGCGCATGTCGCGGGGATACGTTGCCTAGCAACCGTTAGGGTTGGCGCCCGATAGGTACACGTGACTTTGCACTCCTAGATAAAGAATTGTGTGCATAAATACGCTCCTATCTCTTAGAAACTAATGATTTTAGTGTTTTAAGTTTAAGTACTAAACGCCTAGAAAAACATACACACGTTATATCTTTCACAGTTTATGATCATTAGGTAAAGTAACTCCCTTTCGTCCTCACATTTTTAGAGATTATAGATATAAATATTAGGGTCTTAAACATAATATAATACTATCCAAAAAGTTTAAATCTATATTATTTACCTATACAACAATACAGGGTAGCCTCTTGTTAAAGTATAAAATTAAGTTAAAAGTAATTACTTTAAATTATAGTAATTTTATGATTATGTAATTTATTTTGCATTGACATTTTTTTGATTTTACGAGTCTTTCGAGAGGTCATGTTAAATTAATTATTATTCTTGAATAATTAGATACAACAGACAATAACTGAATACGTATATAGTAATTTTCAACAATTTTATTACACCAAATTTATAACAGCGCCACCTATCGGAGTTCCATGCGGTTACGCTTAAACCTAAGACATGGCAAAATTTAGTAGGTATCTAAGGCTTTCAAATCACTTAAGTTGCTTGCTTACATATGAAAGAGATGTCGCATTCCTAAAATTGAAAATAGATTTACTGAACACTCAACGTACGATTCAAATATTTCTGAATATAAAATCATTGCTTTTATATAGCAGCGCTAATGTCGAGTGAAGGGCTGAAAAGTCGTCGTCATAAGAATATCACCTAGATGGCGGTTGTATCGAGACTTTACATATCACAAAAATTGATAACAAAATAGTATAACCAGAAATGGCTCTATTAAAAATCTGAACTTATTTTAATAAAAAATCTCATATCTAAAGATACTTTGAACGGACAAAGTGTCTTTTTCTTTTAACTATCTAACTTCTACAATAATTAAACAACTACTTCTTAAAATAATGATGTTTGTAATGTTTGTTACATAATTATGCAAGTACTTTAACTTAATCGGTTTTTATTTAATAAAAAATGTATTAATAAATGTTATAAAAAAATTGGACCCTACGTACAACGGACGAGGTGGCCGAGTGGTTAAGGCGTTGGACTGCTAATCCAATGTGCTCTGCACGCGTGGGTTCGAATCCCATCCTCGTCGATCTTTTTGTTTGTTGATGTTTACCACGTAAAATTTTCCCATAAAATTATGGTAAAAGTAAATAAATGCAATCGAGACTTGTATATTCATTATTTTAATAGTTTATTATTTACGTTAGTTTCTGTGCATAACTTTTTTCAATGCTTATTACTATTGTGTAACAACTAAAGCTTAAGATCCCGGTCCAATACAAAAATAATATAGTCGTAGACATGTGGGTACCGATCAGTTATAGCTTTTTTTTATTTTATTTATGTTTTGGCTCCACACTTTTGTGTATTAAGCCAGTGTCAAGTAACTGATAATTTTTCAAGTTAATGATATTTACGCAAATATGTGTCAAGTCACAGTCGAAGTCACCAATTCAAGTCATAGGTCCGTATTACAGAACGACGCTCAATCATCGATAGGTGCTTAAGCAGAGATTTCATTCATAAAGTGATGAATTAGTGAATGAATCTGCTTGAGCATCGTTCTGTAATACGGACCTTAGTCTAGTCAAAGTCATACTCCTAGTAAAGTGGTGGCAACTTTACTTGAAGCTTCTATGGAGTTTTGGAAACAACACGAAAAGAAACGTTTCACCATCATTATACCACTTTCCCACACCTGTAATCCAGCACTTAAACGAATAAAATGCCACCAATTTTATGGACTAACACTGAAAATAACACAAGTTTTGGAAAATAATACAAAGCGGCGACGCGATCTTTTTCGTTTTCCCGCCAAAACTCCAGTTATACTTGGTACTACTTATATACCTAAAACTATAGGTTTGCCTTAGCATAATGCTTTAGCAATAGCTTTTTTAAACAATTTACATATCAGTACTATTATAGTATATCTTTGTCCATAGAGATGGAGAGATTGTTGGCAAAATAGGCACTTAGTAGGTACTGATATAAGTGTGCGGTGTGTGAAGGCAGGTGTGTTAAATACGGTTAATTTGGTTCATTAATTATGCAAGTACTTTAACTTAGCGGGTACCTATAGATAAACTTGCAATTTTATAGAGCTTGACCAACAGGTTTCACCTTAATCAACCGTTATCGTTGTAATCGCTAGCGAAAACAGATAATGTTTCCAGCGTATGACTATCAAGCTACGAATTTATCTAGACCTGTTTTCTATTATCTTATCGAGTTATCGCACCACTGGCACCCTTTATTTTACAAGTTTCAGTCAGGTATTCGCTGAGTGAGCCGGCCAAATAACTAACTCTTTATTGTAATTGCATTGAAGTGGTCTAAATCTGTTTGGAAAGATATTGTGGGAAAGAGATGTGTTGTGATAACTGACAAAGATTTAAAGTGTTCGTGAATTTGGATCGGTGATAATTGCTCGATTGTAAGTAGGTAGTTCGTTTTAACTGTTCATTTATATTATTTAATGTGGTTTTTCGAATGTAATCTTTAACATTTTATAAAACCTTTATTTTTGGTCTCTAGTTATACATTCACACACAACTACAAATGTTTTTTGTAGTTTCCTAGGAGTCTACATAGTAAGGCCAGTAAGTGGAGGAGTCCATGAAAATAATTTGTACAATGTAAAGTCAATGAGATCGTTTAAATTCAAATTACTGAGAACTTCAACATTTCATACATAAAACTTTCGGAATGAAATGTTTCACATTCAAGTTTTCGGGGGTAAAAAAACCTCCGAAAACATGAATAAATAAAATTAAAAATCTGTTTATTTTTTCGTAATATAGTTAATTAGTTATGTAGGTAAGAGTAACGAGCTCAAAACGCAAAATATTTTCAAATGGAAGGTATTAATTTATGTGAATCAATGTTATTATGTATAATTTATACCTAAGTGTATTGATCTTTCCTTAGTAAAGATTAGTCATGGACCATGTTGTTGTAGTCGGCGAGGTTAGCGTAGGTTACCTAGAACGGTCGCGAATTTCAATAGGGTCCACTCTTCCAGCGGACGTAGTCTTCTCGATCCTCTTATCCCGGCAATGGCCCAAGCCGAGGCTCGCACCCCAGGGGTGCCCTTAAGCTAGTTGCTTCCCACTTTTGACGGCTGGGCGCATTAAGCGCCTGCCCTCCCGCCCGGTGACGCTATAAAAGTCGGTAGAGCCCAACAGCTTTAGTCCGTTCATAAAAAACACCATGCTGTTAGATAGTAGACCTCCTACCAAATAATTCGCAACAAAAGTAGGTCTTCAGGAGCATTGGTTACCCTCGCAAGTAAAAGGGGACTTCCTATACCTTCTCTATATACGTACCTAAGTATTTTTTCATTATTTATATCCCAGAGTTATTTACTATAATGAATCACGTTGTACAGTTTTTATCTTTCGATTTATCCTTATCAAAACTAGAGCGAGCGAGTGCTAACAATGAATTGGGCAACCTTCTAATTCCAAATTCAATTGTATTTACCTCTGATAAAGGTGACCTTAATATTTCAGCGATAGACTAATAACTTGAAATTTTTGATGCGTTCGTCACTTTTTTATTCCGTCATAGCTTGAAAAGCTCTAATATTTGACAACTAATAGCTCAACTATTTCTACCTACACCTTTATCAGACACTATTGCAGGCGCTCCGCAGTTTCACTCACAATTAGTCTTTAGCAGCCTTATTAATAAACAGGTATTAGTCTCGGATTAGTTACTTCAGCTTTTGTCCTTATTTTGCTACTAGAATATTTAGCTGGATCGAAAGAGACAAAATATGGTGTAACTAATCTAAAGCTAGTTCGTGTTTATTAATAAGGCTGTAGGAGTCTACGGATTAGGAGGAGTCTACGGTCCCCGGTGGCCCCCCGTGGCCCCCCGCTCGTCCTCGGCCCCGGTGCGCTCCAGGCCGAGCACACCCGCCGCAGGTGTCCCGTGCGCTTGCACCTGCTGCAGACGTAATCACGGAATCTACAGTCTCCGTAGCCGTGCCCCGTCGCTCCGCAGCCCCTGCAGTTAGCCCCCGCGGCCACCGCCCGCGTTTGTCCCGGCGCCGGCGCAGCCCCGTACCGGCCGCCGCCGTTCACGCGTCCCCGGCGCGCCGTGTTCGCGCGACCGCCCGGCCGCAGCGCATGCACCGCTTCCGTCTCCGGCACGACCCGTGCCTCCACCGCGGCTGCATCGCGTTCCGCTGCTTCTAGACAACTCGCTATTTTCACGGCTCGCGAAGCTTAGGTCGTCATTCTCGGCAAATAACCGTTGACGGATGACGTCACTCTTCAAACCGCATAAGAATTGGTCCCGCAAGTTTCCGCACAGGCCTTCGCTGAATTTACAATTCCGCGCTAATTTCTTGAGTTCGGCGACGCACTCACATACGTTTTCTTCCTCCTCTCCCCTTTCTGCCTCCTCTGCCAGAACCGGTACCGTTCGGCGAGTATAGACGGGGTCGGTTGAAGGTGACCCCGCAGAAAGTCACTCGCTTCCGTGTACGTCAAATCCGCCGGTTTCTTGGGACTGGCTATATTGAGCAACAGCTCATAAGCTTCATCTCCCATCAGCGATATCAACGTCGGCAATTTTAGGTCTTCCTTGATATCGTTCACCTTAAAATACATTTCCAACCGGTCCGAATACGATGACCACGCACCATTTTTGACGTCGAACTCACTAATTTTACCAATCGACATTATTAATAAGTACACAACCAGTCCAAATATCCAAAAAATCCTCGTTCGCAAATGTAATATTCCTACAGGAGGCGTAACAAATTAAATACGTGGTTCGGGAACACCGTATATATTTCGAATGAAATCAAAAACTTATGTAACTACCCTAGCCTAGAAATCTTACTTGCTAACTACCTACTATTTATACAATATTATTTATTTATTAAACTGTTACCCACATACCCTACATAACCAATTACGAGTACCTTAAGGCGATCTCGGTAGTGTCAGCAATATGACCGTTTAGACGTGAAAGGCAGACCAACAAACATACAAAGTTTGTGTTTTTTTTACAAACTATTAGCAAACTAGCGATTAATTCGATAATACAGTTTTTGCACAAATGCTAACAAAATGTATACGTCTAACTATTTATTCATTTAATCATTGCAACTTTTGGTATGAGCAGCTATTGTAAAATAATACGCATGAGACTTTCAGCTTCTTGTCTCATAAACAAAACACCCGTGTATTCACATTAGAAAACCAAGTTTGCTAGCTGGTTATCTAATAGGAAGAATTTTCTTCTTGGATTATTGGTTCACAAGATGTGAAGAACAATGTCACAGGAAGACGTCCACTACTGAACATAGGTCTCTCCCATAAAACTCCAAAGTCCAAACGCTTATCATATTTGCCATAGAAATATAACCCTCCTCTAAGATATTTGCCATAATCGCCATGGTTTTACTGTATAAGGAGAATGCTGCTGCCTATTCCTTGAATATTCCTTTGGCCAACTCTTACGGCACCTACGGGAAGAGATCGGGTGCAACTATTCTCACCGGGACCACAATTGGTTATATTAATTAATAATTAGTCAACAATAGCAATTAACTCCTACCACGATTGTCGTAGCAATGTTGGGTTTTTATAGAAGAGGTCGAGCTTAGTGCTTTTAATATTATTCCTTAGCAGGTACATACCTACATACACACTTTATTGCTTTGATGCATAATTATCGCAAAAAATGCTGGATAGTTTGTATATTTGACAGCCTCTGTGGTGTGGTGGTTGAGCAGGTCAGCTCATGACCCGGAGGCGGCGGGTTCGATTCCCGCGGCAGGACAAGTATTTGTGCACAGAAAAAAAAGCGCAAATACTTGTTCTGAGTCTGGGTGTTGTGGGACCATGGTCCTCGTAGTACCTGGTCTCTAGGAACAGGGAATCCTAGTTAGGGTCCAGGATCTATGTATGTGATCGTTGGGCGTTATTATTATTATATTCATACTAATGGTAAAATTATAATAAAGGTAGATTCGATGAAAACCAACTAGTTTTTTTTTTCTTCTCATAGGCAATCCTAAGCATACTGTTCATTTTTTCTTTAAAAATAAGAAAAAAGTTTGGATTAATACAACATAATTATATCAGGTAGATAGGTATGTAGATAGGCACTAAGATAGCAATAGGAAGTTGAGGCGGGAATGGTTGCCAATGGATAAACTTCCATTGACAGTTCTGTCTTCCTAAAAAATTACTCATACTAAATTAAAAAAACAAACGAGCACGATCACATGAATCGTACAAGGATTTTCATTCAGCCGCACCCTTAGTTGCCTGATAATAAAGTAAAACGTAATCATATAAGTATTATACCTAAATGCCATTTGAGCTCCGTCACCGATATAGGTTTATCGTACTCCTACCTACACGATGAATCCTTCTACTTTTATTTAAAACAATGTATTTGATTACATTATACATATATGATAACACTGTTATTTGACTACTTACTACAAAATGAATGAATAAGAAGGTATAAAAAAGAATGCCTCTAATAGAATAGAGCTCAATGGAGACGAACTGGGAAACTGGGAAGACTCAACTTTTTTTGTGTAAACGAATATCCGCTATATTATATTTTTGACTGGCCCGATAGCTCAGTTGGTAGTAGCCCTGCCTTCTAGACTGTGGGTTGTGGGTTCGATCCCCACCCAGGACAAACATTTGTGTGATGAATATCGATGTTTGTTCTGTGTCTGGGTGTTATATTGTATTCTATGTATGTATTTACAAACAAAAAAGTATCTAAGTATTGTATCAGTTATCTGGTTCCCATAGTACAAGCTTTGCTTAGTTTGGGGCTAGATGGCGCTGTGTGAAATGTCTACAGATATTTACTATTATTATTATTATATTTAGCGAACTTTATCTGAACTAATATTATAAAGAGGAAAGATTTCATTGTTTGTTTGCATTGAATAGGCTCTGAAACTACTGGACCGATTTTAAAAACTCTTTCACCATTAGAATCCTAACATTATCACTGATGAACACAGGCGATAGAATATATATTAATATACATACACAAATACCCGTGCAAAGCCGGGAAGGGCCGCTAGTCGAACGACAAAAAGAAAAACTAACACCACACCTACTTCTTTTATTTCTTCAGAAAACGCCATCATGTTCTGGCTACCACTCTTCCTCATGGCTGTCCTGACCGGTGCCTACGCTCAGCTTACAGCACAGACTAGCGTGGCTCCAGAGCTTCGAGAATGTTACCTAGACCCACTGCTGGTTAACAGGAACAACCTCCCTCCGGCTACCATACAAGTGCTCATTGACATCATTCGCAGGATTGAGGATGATCCTAATGTGAACATGGATATGAGGCAGCTTTCTGCAGTGCTACTGCATACGTAAGTGGAGTTTATATCTATATATATATTTATTTATTACATTATTACGTAATAGAACTAATAGAAGTACTTAATTACTTACCACTTTTTTAAACGCACCATGTTTCATCATATCCATATAAAATAGGTAAGAACCTCTTACAGAAACTTCCTTGTGAGAAAGACCTTATTGTCTTGCCAAATTAAGATGTATAAGGCTCCAAGACCAACCAATATTCTAAAAAAGTGTTAAGGGACTTTTTAATATCCACTTCCAGATATCGCCAAGATGGAATAGAATTCCATCAACCAGAGTCTACTGTGACTTTATCAGCAAATGTGCTGCCATACGCACCCACCTTCCATTCCTTCCACCGGCATCGCCTCTTGCTGACCAGACTTATTCCCAACAACTTGCAAGTGCTGGCGAATAATACCGTTCCTTCTGTTTTAAAGGTAAAGTATAATTTAAGATCTTTCTTGTGGTTTTTAAAGTAATTGGTTTTAAGGTCGCATCACTATTCAAACAGCTATAACTCTTGACAAGATAGATATTGTATTAATCTAACTATATCTGATATGGATCTGCTGTAATGAGTTTAAAAAAATCAGTATTCCGCATTATAATTACTACATTCATAAATATTCATCAGAATCTGTATTATGTCAGTATTTAAATTAAAGGTCTCAGCTGTGGTGTCGTGTAGAACAGGTCAGCTCATAACCCGGAAACGGCAGGCTTGATTCCCGCGACAGAACAATTATTTGTGCACAGGAAAAAAGTGCCATGCAAATTTAATTACTTGTTCTACTATTTTTGTATTTTGTATTTTTGTTCTGTGCCTGGGTATTGTGGGATCATGCAATGGTCTTCGTAGTTTTTGGCTCCCTAGATACAGGGAATCCGAGTTAGGGTTCAGGATCTATGGTTTGGCGTTATTGCTATTATTAATAAAATACCTACCTGCCAATAAGATACGAATTTGTACAATTTAGTGCGCTCTTCACCAAATGCTGTCAACGACGATCGACGCAAGAGTTCGCGGTGACGAAAACAGCTGCAACCAATTGTCACGGTATCGAGCATTGAGAACTGCACGTTCCATCGACGACGATGTTGAGATCTTGAACCCGTCGCAATTGTAAGTACCTAGGTTTAACTTCTTGATCATTACCACTCTTTTTATAGTATTTATATATAGAAAAAATATGCTACTCTATACCTACCGTCACTTACGTCGTCTTTTCCTGTACAAGGTTTATTAACAGGAGACGGTTAATTTCTACACGATGTGGTTTCTATGACGCTAATAATAAAAGCCACTGTCCCTAGCGCCGGCTTCGTGTGTACGACTCCATCCATAGTGATCTATACAGCACTAGGGTGGCCTGATAAAAATCGGCTAAATCTGACTCGCGAGAATGAGTTTAATGATCGTAATGTTGTCAATGCTTTTCAGAAAGTCTGCATCAAAAAACGGCCAAATGCGTCAGTCGAACCCAAATGACGACGTTGAATACAACAACTATGCCGGCACGATGTCAGAAAAGCAACTGCTTGGAGAAAGTACATGTCCTTTGCTAAACGGAGTAGTCTTTACTGACTGGGGTGAAGTTTCTGCTGGTAACGTCATCGCAGGAATAGCTGCTGGAACTCAGTTACAGCAAGTACCAGTTTTAGAGTTGGCTAAAGGATCAGTTCTGAACTACCAGAACGTACAACCAGCTGTTCTTTCTATTTATCCTGCCACACTAACTGGTTAGTATTTTTTAAAATTATTTTTGAGTGACTTTACGTATTAATACATTAACACATTACTTAATCTTTGCCTTTTGTTTTGCAGGTGACTTGGCAGAAGCGGTTCTTATCCAAGGCACAGATAGGGGTAGCCCTACAATCTCCATCGGTAGTACTGGAGGCTGGAATAGTACCCAAGCCCCCAGACACTACATGCTGCGTAACCGTGTCAACGTTGAAATGACTGATCCTGAGATTCGTGGAGATATCGATGGCTTCCTACTGGGCAACTCCGTCACTAACTTTTTAAGTATTTCCAGCACGTTGAGGCTTTCTACGCTCTTGGACATGTATTATTCACCAAGGGTAAATAATATAAACTTGATTCGTAACTGGGCCAACAATGACCTTTGTATTTTCCATTCTGAACTGAAAAAATATACTTAGATATGTAAGTAGTACTTATTTGCCTATTCTAGAACGGAGTATTCAACGCAGACTTCCGGGCTTGTAATCGTAGAACCTTAAGTCAACAATTCATCACAAACAATAACTTAATAAGCGAAACATACGCATTTGCTGCTGCATTGGATACTAACATGCCTCTAAGAGGAACCATTATTGGAGGATTAGAATCACTTGTTTCCAGCGCCGTAACAAACTTCCAGTCATATGCAGGTAGGATAAAACTAAATTTTTAACACATGCACCTAACTAATCGGGAAAAATATATGCTCATTGGAATTAATTTCTTTCGTTTTCAAGGTAATACCATGGGTGAAATGAACTGCGCAACAACGGAAACCTCATTCAATGATTTCCGCACAAAGACCAATCTCTACATAGCTCTCGATTCATCGTGGCAATACGCAGCTGTGTATCCAGCTATCTCATTTCTACTCGATAATATTGAGGTCGGCAAGTTTGGGTCCAGTGTAACTTTGCTGAACGCCCTCGATGGAAGCATTGTTGTAAATACCACATTCTCTATAGCCGAATTTCACACGAATTATACATTGGCGACGCATCAGGCAAGTAAGTATACATTTCATCTAATAGTACTTATTTACTTTATACGTAATCACTGTACTGCGAGTTAATGCATTTGTTTTACCATCGCAGTGATGACTGGCGTGAATCTGCTAACCAGTTTGACTAACATCAAGAGCATGATGCAAGAGACCCTTACAAACGAAGTGTTGAGAAACTACGTCGGTGGAAATTCTAGTGTTTTGTTATATCTGATTAATTCTGGTAATTTACAAAACAATGAGGCTGTACAGGAACAAGCAAGGCAGCTGAATGATACTGTACCTGGTGAGTTCTATTCTACGTTTCTCTGACCTGTTCGTTATCTAACATACATTATCCATATCCATTCTACACATAGAGCAAGTAGTTACTCTGATGAGATAAATCATTGAGTTTGTATATATTTTACCTGATTTTACCTCTGTCTACTTCATCTTCCAGATCTCAGAGTCCTCTTCGCCACTTCAAGTAATCAATTCGATAACCTTTGGAATCTCGTCCGAGATATGCATAATGATATCAAGACCATAGCTCTTTCAACAGCTGGAACCAATGTCGAGATCGTGATGAACCCCGTCTTAGAACGCATCCAAAGAGGTAACATTTTTTGTTTAGTACCTTTCTCTTACGTATACCTAATTCCTAAACTTATTGCTATATAACTTATATAGTGTACCTAAACTTATCTACCCAAAATGTTATGTGCGGATTTTTGTTTTTGTTGCCATAAGTATATATAACTGAAACTCTTATTCTACAGCCGGCAGAAGAATAGTCAACCCTCTTTGCGGACCCAACTTCACAGCAGGTTTATCTGGACAAAGAAATTTCGATGACTTCGTTGAGCCTGGTTTCATTAATTTTTACTCGCTCAGCCCCAACTATTTCTACGAGCATCATGACAATAGAAGAATCAGGATAGTGCGAGCTGGCTCAGGAGTCGGCAGCTTAGTGATTTGTCATTCAAGGACGGTTGAGCAACCAAGGTCTGTTTTCAGTTTGTAAACTCACGCATAGTAGACGAACTCTGCATTATGCAACTATTGTGGTAGCAATACCAGCTGTTTTAGATAGATCCTTACATTTATATAAATTTCTAGGCGTAACGCAACAATCATTGGCGTAGAAGAGGATGCAATCCTTTGCGAGACCTTGGCATCGAACGGCAACGTAGAGATCCGTCTGCAAAACGCTTGTGACGATTACTGGACCATCAACACCTGCCCACCTCTCTACCTCTCAGTGCAGTCCGACACGGGTGGCACCGCTTCCAGTACTGCTGTTTGTACTGGTAAGAGACCATATATCCAATCACATAATAGATAATGCCATTAGCCCATCCAGAATTCAATAGACATGATTAATTAAAATAAATAAATACTAAGTGGTAAAATATGCCTATAAATTATTACGTGACGATGCGATGCATGGCACTAGATTTTTATTTAAAAGCTCACATGGTGTTCTTCCGACATTGTATGTAACCAAATTTTCAATCTTTATTTATTTACAGATAATTCAGCCTGCAGGTTCCCCTACAACATCAGATACACAGTACAGATAGAAGATCTGGGATGCTTCAGCGGTGCAGGAAGTCTAGGAGCCAGCGTTTTATTCGTGCTCTTCGCTTCTATTATTACTTTTATTAGGCAGTAAGATTTAATTAGGTATATGAAACCGGGTACTTCAAGTACCTAGTACCCAATTGCAAAGTATTTAGTGCCTACCGATTATTATTAGGTTTCATGTTTAAATTGTTTTTTTTTTTTAATGCAGAATGACAAACTATACGTTATACTAACATAATGTACCTTCTAATTTATGTTTACGAAATAATAAGAAAACGATTATATAATGTTATTTTAAGTTAGATAAGTGCATAAATTAATTATTTTGTTTCCAACAATTAGCACTAAATAAAAGATTCAATTTACACATAAACATAGGTAATCCTAAACTATAATTAATTATTTGAAAAATAGTAATATTGTAGGTAAAAAGGGGTCATAAATAAAACACAGAATTTAGATCACATTCTGCAGGAAGCGTACCCAAAAAGCTGGCAACATTCCCTCGTTGAATAGCTAGGCTAATTCGTTGGCCGAGGTATGTGGCAGCCTTTTGGTCTTGCGTCAGCTCAACAGATAAGTTATAAAAATAATGTTTATGAAATTAATAGAAATATGTTTTTATATACTGTAATAATATATATAACTTTATCTAATAAATTACATACATAGGTATAATGTATAAAATATATCGTATCGTATCGTAGGTATCGTATCTATCGATCGTTACATTTTTGACAAGGTGACCTACATTAAAATATAATCTGCAATTCGAAGTACATATTCACGATTTCACATTATATTCACATCACCCTTTATGTACCTATTCGTAGAATCTAATCTGTGAAGCCAGTAAATAAAGTAACATATTTTTTTTTACAAAGTCATGATATCTTTATTGTCGATCTCAGTCTCAGTATTTTGTAATCCCATTTGTCTGTTTTTGTTTTATTGAGGACTTAATACAAAGGAATTTATCCAAAAGGTTAGTATCCTTTTCGTCTATGTGTAACTATACCATAACTATATATAAAAAATCCCTCCCTTTACTGTTAATGGGAGGTTAGTAGCAAAATTGTGTTGTGCCGTATTATTAAGCGGAAACAAAACCCAACAAAAAAATCGAATCCCATTTGTCAAAGAAATATAAGGCACTCCATATTGCGGCTGTCCGTCATCATGCTTAAAGCATGATTACTATAAAGTCATGCAGCTGCAGACTGTCCGTTGGTATTGACTCACTTGACATCGGTAGCATTATCGCTAAAAAGCGATAGCAGGCCATTAAACGAAGAGAAGAAAAAGACCAATTACTTGACACTGGCTAAATACACATAAATGTGAAGCCAAAATAAAAAAATACACTTAAATTTCATTATTTTTACAGTGACTTTGACAATATTGTGACAATGATTATGAAATATATCTTTTTTTTTACATTTTCACTTTTCATTTTCATTTTTCACAAAACAACACAGTTTCACACGCAGAGCATTTTTTTTAATATATGGATTATCGGTTTCACTATTCACAACAACACGTCAACAACAGCTGATCAACATCAAAAAATATAAATTTAACAGTACTTCTCAGTTAGTTTTTCGTTTTGCAGTTATCATAGCACTTTGACGGTTAATCTAGTGATTTTGTTCCACTGAAAATCTTAAAAGGTGTAAAAATGTCTGGGGAGGATTGTGACGGTATGGATCGTGGTGACAACGATGGTCAAAAGCCCGACAAAATGTTCACATTGAAGAAATGGAACGCCGTTGCAATGTGGAGTTGGGATGTAGAATGCGATACTTGTGCAATTTGCCGTGTTCAAGTAATGGGTAAGTAAATGGTTTTCAAATTGTTGGTAAATGCTTCTATTCAAAACAAAATAATTTCTTGCATCTCGTTTGTCGCGCTTTTTCACAAAGGCAGTTTAGTCCTTAGTAAGCAACTACTCGAATGAGGCGAACTTCAGTACATACATGCATTTTTTATTTAAAAGCTCTTAAATAATCTAAATTATTTGGTTTCAAATTGGTTCTTGTTAAATACCTACCTAACTAGTATGTTACTGTGTGAGGTATCAATAAATAATTGTAGGTAATGGCTGGGTGGTGGGACTTTTCTGAGACCACTTTGCCAAATATTCCACCTCAAAGCAGTAGTGTGCAAGCATAAATTTTCTCTTTTGAAAGTTACTTTAGCTAGTTTAACTACTGGATATACATAATATGAGGTTTTGTGACATCTCGCAGTATAGAAATCATAGTATTATAGGGCTGTAATGTGTGCAGTTCAGTATCATGCGAAACTTTATAACTACTAAAGTTACGTGCCTGGCATCTGTTATGGTCTGCCATGAAATTTAAAATTCGATGAACAAGTAGCTCATAACATTATTCCTGTACATTAAAGCTTAAATTAAATGCTGTTACCACTTACCTAAAGATGATAAGATAGGTATATACATCAACCTACACTTCTACTTGCACTTGTTATTAATATCATATCTCTAACTATATACTGACAACCACACTATCACATGTAACTTTGGGATGCAATATTGTTTTGAAATAGCTAAAAAAAGAGCCTAAGTAGGTCCTTAAATGTAATAATTTATTCACTGTTGATATAGATCAACGATAAAAAAATAAAACACGAATGTTAACATTTGGAAAAATATTAACATTCACATGAACTATTTCAACATCTTATACCTATGTATAAGACACAATTTTCAACCTAATAACTGATAACACCTACAGCTAGTTATATTAAATATAAAATAAAGTCTTTTTCATTTATGTATTGTATATAATAACTACACTGGCACACAGCTGTTGTTGAACTGTGGGTAAAACTCATTTTGGGTTTTGGGTTATTGGGTTTTTATTTAGTGCACATATGAGATAAATAATTAAAAATTTACCTCTACTAAGTATAAGTATTACCTCTGCTAAGTAATAACTTAGCAACACAAATCTATACATATTTTTACCAGTGCCCTATCAATAATAAAATTACTAACAAAAAAAAACAATACAATGATATACTTTTTAATACATTTTTTTCGCCTTTCTATTCTATAGTCTTTGATCAAAAACAATCCTGTGTTCATATGAGAATTGTTACTGTTAAAACATATATAAATGTAGTTACTGTCATGAGAACTATACATTTTTTATTGTCTGGGTATTGAGGAGGAAAATATTATTTAATTTTAGTATTGCACAGGTATATTAAGTAAAGTATATGATTAAAAACTGTATATAAAACATTTATAAAAGCCAACACCTTTTCAGCCTTATTCTGCCTTACACAATAAAGTGTAGCTATCTAAGAAATGGTCTTATAAATTCCAAACTGTTACTTAATTTTTAATGTTTTTAAGGTTTAGACCAGTACAAATACTTAATATATTACTACTTAATGTTTAAAAAATTGTATAATTACGTAAGTTAATACAATGGTCTTAATGTGTTTAATCATGTATATTTTTATTTTACTATGACTGTTAAACAACATAATGTACATTTTACACATACACAACCTACACAAATTGGAAGCACTACAACCTATTTCTTTGGTTATTTTTTAATTGGTTCATTTTTGTAATTCACAACCAAATACGATTTCCAATGTGCCATATAATAATTTAAAAATAAAACATTCGTCTTTATTGAGTTTCTAAGGCTGGGTTGCATCGTAATCCCAGTAAAAGTTACGGTTATAGTTTAAATCAACTATGACTTTAACCTTAACCATGAAGTTTAGCCAGCATGTGTTGCACCATCATTATTGTTGTTATAGTTACGGTTAACTAAGTTGCTAGTCTGAAGATGTGCCATTTTCCCTATAGTATTTGAAAATAATATTTTTGTTTATGGCAATACTGCAAAAGTCCCGTTAATCAGTCTCAAAGAATATAATTACTCTCATCAAATAGTGTCATGCATGTCAGTCAGTGTCACTAACTTCCCAAAGAGTATATAACCACAATGTAACTTCCTTTGTTGTGGTAATTGTTTTGAAAATAGGTATCTTTTTTTGTAATTTAATATTCTATATTGTATTGGGGTACTAAATACTACTAGGTAATTTATAATTGTAATACACTGGATGTTGATTTGCATTGTCTTCATATTTATAGATTTATAGATGTAGGTATGCTACACTTATGGAACACGAATCAATGAAAATATAAAAACATAAAAATTATTCTTTGTAAAAAAATAATTGACTTTTAAATAAAACTGGATTTGTGTGTGATCTGATTTAACAAACAACATAGTTCTTGTGAAATTCTATTTAGAATTTAAATTTTATTATAACATTATTAGATGTAACCGTTGAGGTCGACGTGTTCTGGAGTGGAGACCGCGAATCGGTAGACATAGTGTAGAACGACCTGTGGCAAGGTGGAGCGATGACATACGCAAGGTAGCTGGCAGTACCTGGAAAAATAGAGCCGAAGACCGGGCTCAGTGGCGTGCCTTGGGAGAGGCTTATGTCCAGCAGTGGACTGGTATAGGCTGATGATGATGAAAAAAAGATGTATAAACGTTACAATGGATTCTACAAATTCTCCATCTGTGATTGGGTTACTCCAGGTGCAGAGCTAGCGCTCTAGCTATTGTTTTGGATACTCGGAATCTCGCTAAAATGAGTCATCGTCCCCTCTTGGCGAAGCGATCAATTCTAGGAAGATGCAATTTTTTCTCTCTCCACATATTGTTCATCATTTCCACTGTCGGAGGAACTTTCCCACTAAATTTCTCGCAGTAGAGACATGATTGATTACAACTTTTACACTGAAAAGGTAAGTTGGTAAAGTTTAGGTTGGAGGTGAAAGAGGTTGGAGACTCTGTTTGACAGCTTTTGACTATAACCTTTACTTTAACCAGCCAATCTTGCGTAGTTATAGTTACCGTTAAGTTATGACGTCATTTTGACCATAGTTAAATGGTGCAACGCATTTCTGCTTCACGGGTGTTTTAACTGCAGTTATGAAGGTAGTTTAAGCTTAACTACAGATGGTGCAACCCAGCCTAAGTATATGGTTGAATTGTTATTATCACTATTTGCAATTAAAGATATAAAACACAAGCACAACAACACAGCCTAACAGCCTATTTAAATAAACAGAAATATAAATTTCTTAATAAATACTTATAATACTGAATTACTTTCGTAATATTTAACCTAACAATCAACCTCCCTAATACAAACATTATTAGAATTAGTGTTTTTTTTATTAGCAACCAACTGGCATAGGTTTTATATTTGCGATTGCACTCATTCTTCTAGATCTCGTGCTTCCTCTACCTGTCATTTTGTTTTCTATTTGCTCGAGACTTTTACCCCTCGTCTCCGGCACAAATATTATAACAAAGAACAAACCCACAAAACATATACACCCAAAAAGCCAAAACGTACCAGCTTTGCCGATCGCATCGAGAATATTTTGAAATGTTTTCGTAACTGTGAATGTGCACAACCAATTGAATGCAGTGCATATTGAAGCTGCATTACCTCTTATTTTAGCCGGCAAAATTTCACCCATCATTAACCACGGTATTGGTCCGAATGCTAGTGAGAACCCTAACAAATAAATCATAAGACTAGCAAGCGGTAACCAACCTAAATTAGAAACGTCTAAATTTAAATCACTTTGCACATAGAAGAATGAGCCTAACACCACTAGAGTCAATGTCATAGTCACCGACGATATGTACAGCAATACTTTCCGCCCGGCCATGTCAATGATCGCCGTGGCGAGAAATGTGGACGCAAAGTTCACTACACCAACGATTATTGTTGCCAGTTTCTTATCCACTGAACTTCCAGACATTTTAAATATTTTTTCCGTGTAAAATATAACAGCATTGATACCAGACAATTGCTGAAAAGTCATCAAACCCAAAGAAATTAAAATTGCCTTCATGTATTTCATTGTGAATAGTTCTCTTACAGTCGTATCGGTCTTAGATTCAGCATCCGATCGAGCAATATCGCGTAGTTCACTGTCAATCGAAGCGTTTTTCCCTCGTAGCCACTGTAGCGCTTTCCGAGCTTCGTCCTCTCGTCCTCGAGATATGTACCATCTAGGTGTTTCTGGTATCATTAACATCAAAATAAAGAAAGGTACAGCCAGAGCAGCTCCAAGATATGCGAGCTCCGACCAGTTAAGATATTTTCCAGCTAGGTAACAAATCAAAATTCCGATGTTCCCAATGGCCGTTGGAAATAGTCCTAATGTGCCTCTGACTTCTGGTTGAATTGTTTCGCCGAGGTATACCGGAAATGCTAGCGACCCGATGCCGACGCACAGGCCGCATATGGCTCTTCCTGCCAGCACGAGGTGCACGGTCTTCGCACTGGCTATTAGCATCCATCCGATGAAAAAAGGCGGAGCGAGCATAAGTATTGTTCTTCGTCGTCCTATATAGTCCACTAATGGCCCACCAATTATCCCACCCGCGAGCGCAGCCAACGGCATAATACTTCCGATCCAGCTTGCCTATTGAAAACATGACAAATATTTAATGAATGGTATAACATAAATCGAGCAGCTATAAATTGAGCAGATGTGAGTGTGGCAGCGGCAGCACCCAGGGCTGATAACCAAGAGGGCGAATATGAGACTAATAATAATAACACCCAACGATCACATACATGTATGTGATCGTTGGGCGTTATTATTATATATCTATGTATAGATCCCGGACCCTAACTAGGATTCCATGTGTTTAGGGACCCAAGAACTACGTGTATCATCTAACTATTTAATTTATTATTATTTTAGTAATTATCTATTTAATTTGAAAAATAACCTACCTGTTCCTTGGAGACAGTCAGTGTATTGCTATCTTCCATTGATTCAAGAGCCGGAGAAGTGTAAGCCGATGAAAAGCCGACGATCATAGAACCCAAAGATACAGCTACAGCCGCTAACACCTGAAAGTAATAATCAAAATTATCAAATATAATATCTAAATATCTTGAGGCTGCGTCTATTCTATACCTAATGTTGATAATTGAAAGCGCGTATATGACGTTATATTTACTGGGAGGTGTGTGCGCCGACTGCCTACTATTAATTTAAGCAATCATCAACTCTGATTGTGGCCACTTACGAGTCCTCACAATAAATCAATTGTGGGAAATTAATTGTTGTTATATCATAACATATTTTTGATAGAGCTGAGATTTATAAATCGAAACTTCGTGCATTGTAGCGAGCGCACAGTATCTTCGGTAGGTTTTGATAAGTTTCATAAGTAGGTAATTACTGCTTTAAATTTCACTGAATACATTTTATTTCTTGCTGAAATATGTCATGAACAATGAACTGAACTGTTCTCTATTTTCAATCTATATTGAACTTACCTACTTATACAGCAACTCAATTTTATCTTAATATTTTGACGCACATTTTTCTGCTTCCGTTTAAACAGTTTTAGAAAGTTAAATAATTATAGTTTCTACATAAAACCTCTATAATTAAGCGAAAATTTTATACAACGAGTAACCATTTAAAATATGTAATTATGTCTCGTGAACCAATTTCGGTACCATGAACGCGTTGCGTTTATATCTGCAATTTGCCCTAAACTAATAGGTCTTTACCTATGAAATTGCCGTATTGCAGTACAGACTTTTTCAAACAAAAAAAAGTTTTGATTGGCTATGAATTCTAAATTCAAACTAATTTTGTTTTAAAAATATGACATTCTATTTACAATATAAGTCTTTTGTTTATTGATTAGCGTTGTATTTTCATTACATTTCAACATTTTTCCTCATAATGGATACTTTGAAATTTCGTGTAATTATGGAATATGAGTTCCGTCGTGGCACCAACGCGGCACAAACGACACGTAACATCAACGACGTTTACGGAGAGAACTGTACAAACGAACGTACAACCCGTTATTGGTTTGCTCGGTTCCATTCTGGGAATTTTGACTTGAAAAATGAACCTCGTGGTCGTCCGGAAACTTTGGTCAACAATGATGAATTAAAGGCGATTGTGGAAGCTGATGAATCTCAATCTACAGCTGAGCTGGCAGCAGCTTTTGATGTTAGCATCAAAACAATATTGGTCCATTTGCGACAGATTGGCAAGATAAAAAAGCTTGATAGATGGGTGCCCCACGAACTTAACGATCGCCAGCGCAACGTACGCGTCGAGACTTGCCTTGCGCTGCTTAACAGGTACAGAAATGAAGGAATTTTGAACCGAATTGTTACGTGCGATGAAAAATGGATTCTTTTTGACAATCGAAAGCGCTCAGCAAGTTGGTTAGATCCTGGTTCGGTACCAAAGCAATGTGCAAAACGAAAAATGACCCCTAGAAAGGTGATGGTCACAGTTTGGTGGTCTAGTGCTGGTGTGATTCATCATAGCTTTTTACAAAACGGCGAGAGCATTACTGCAGATGTGTACATTGAAGAACTGACCACAATGATGGCGAAACTCGCACGTCTGCAACCAGCTTTGGTCAATCGGTCGTCTCCACTGCTACTTCACGACAACGCGCGACCCCATACTGCACAACAGACCGTCTCTAAGCTGCATGAGTTGGGTTTGGAAGCTCTCCCTCATCCGCCATACTCACCAGATCTTGCGCCTACCGACTATTACTTTTTCCAAAATTTGGACAACTTTTTAGCGGGAAAAAAATTCAATTCCCGAGAGGCAGTACAAAACGCCTTTGAAGAGTTTGTTGTCTCCCGTCCTGCTGATTTTTTCAAGAAGGGCATCCATAAACTGCCACAGCGTTGGCAAAGATGCATTGATTGCAGGGGTGATTACTTTGAATAAAAGAAATAAATAAGTTCGAAAAAAAAAATACTTTCAACTTTTTTCAAACAAAACGGCAATTTCATAGGTAAAGACGTAATATTAAATTGAAAAATAAATGGGTCGAAATGAGTCGTCTTCTGTGAAAGTTGATAAAAACACAATGATATACAATTGAAGGGGTGAGAATAAAAAGGGTTTAACTGATTTTTTTGACAAAATGACTTATGGGTATCGTTGGATTCAGCGTGAAATTATCTTCAATAATACATTGTCAAAATACCGAAATGAGGATTAAATCTCGAGATTTTGAGTCTAAAAACGGTTTATCTGTAACAGGAATACAGTTCCCTTAGCATAAAACATTACTATATTTATTTTATTATATCATATTTTTACAGTAATTGTATGAATTAGTACTATATTCAGTTAAATATTCAATTAAAACATTTTCAAGCAACTGAAACTTACATAAACCTTTTCTATTACCTTATAAGCACTACATCAAAATGACGCCGTTGACATTTAAAGTCGATTTTCTCGAAACTGTTTATTTTGACAGTTAAACCCTTTTTATTCTCAACCCTTCAATTATCATAATAAAAAATTTGGTTTATAACTTTTTTTATTTGAGTTATCGATTAAAATAAACTATATAGCTTTAAAGTGACATTTATAAAATAACAGATTAGCATGTTCATAATTAAATTTTTAACCAATTTGGCAAATAGTGATTGTATTATGCGTGTGTGCGCGTACCGAATTGTACATTTAGGAGAGGATTAATTGGTGACAATTAATTGTGTGCCTGCAATATCTTCTGTTTGTTACCATGTAGTAACAGTACAAATATAATATCATAAATCCAAAGCATTTTTAAATCTCTCGCTATCAGAAAAGAAGCATCCGGTCTTCTCGAGATCGCAACACACAATCTCATCAAATAAAAAATCCAAGGCTTAAATATTGGTCTTGTCCAATTATATACCTTATCTATAACACAGTAAGTATAGTCAATAAATACGAAAACAGCGCAAAAAGTTGAAAATTGAAAGGATTTGTATATATGTACCTAATTTTTATATTTAAAACGATCTCTACCTGAGAAAACGTATATTTAGGTTCACAATCGTAGTCACAGTCCCTCACTGCGATACTGTAATGAGTATCAGCTCTCATTAATACTTTCATCTTGATAATAAACTTTTATGTTATTTACTGTTCATGAAAAACGTTCACTGCACAGCGTATAAGTTCTTGCACTAAGTTAAGATTGTCATGCACTGACCAATAGCGTGTCCAACATAAACTGAAGAAATGAGCAGTGCGCCACACAACTGGTCCATTTATATGGGGACAAATTGATTGACGAAGCTGATTGATTCCGAGGTTGTGATTTCAAAACAAACTCACTAACTGGTAATTTGTTTAGGGAACATGTTGTTATTTTTCTACTTTTTCGTCAATATATAATACTAACCGTAGGTATCTGTCCAGTCTGAGCGTGTAAGATAAGAGTGTTGTTTGCATCTCTAAAATATATTTATATAGTTTTTATTTCTGGTTGAATAGTTTGATAATAATTTTAAAACAAAGTATTATAATGGTATTGTAGGCAAGTAGACAAAAAATTAGACCTTTACCTTTTTCCCTTCGTAGACTAAGGTCGGCTAAGCTGTCTGTCCTCTTTACAATTTTATTACCCACATAAAATGCATGTGTATGTATGTCATCGCCATTATTAATTTAAGTACGTAAATTCTTTTCTTCAATCAAAATTAAGTGTAAAAATATAGCCCTGTTGACCCTGTTGACTAGCCCGATAGCTCAGTTGGTAGTATCCCTGCCTTCTGAACTGCGGGTTGTGGGCTGGATACCCACCCAGGACAAACATTTGTGTGATGAACATTCTGTTATGTATTTACGAAAAAAGGTATCTAAGTTTTGTATCAGTTATATGGTTGCCATAGTACAATCTTTACTTAGGTTGGAGCTAGATGTCGCTGTGTGAAATGTACACCAATACATTTTTTTTGTTTATAGAGATTCATAAGACTGTAAATTAAAGTGGGAGTATTTAATAACAATACTCGATACTGTATTCGCTCACAGCAGGTAATGTTTATTATTTTATAAACAGATTTTATGATTGCCATTATCTTCGTAGCACATGTGTTTACAATACTGCCACGCCTTCTGCATATCATATGGGTTTCCTTGACGTCATCAGTAAATCAATAAAGAATAGTAAATAGATCACATTATTGTATCTAGTGCAGAATTTTCAAAAAACTTCCCCAGGTACAAACCTCCATCTCCATACATTTTGTCAAGATCGGTTCATTCATAGTTGTCGGATCGGAGTCGCGAAAATGTAACAAACAAACATACAGATAACTAATTTATGATATTTGCTGACAGCGTCTGTGGTGTTGTGGTTGAGCAGGTTGGCTGATAACCCGGAGCGGCGGCTTCGATTCCCGCGACAGGACAAATATTTGTGCATGTAAAAAGGAGCAAATACTTGTTCTGTGTCTGGGTGTTGTGGGACCATAGTCCTCGTAGTTCCTAGATCCCTACCTGTGTGAGACACAGGGAATTCTAATTAGGATCTAGGATGTATATATGTGATCGTTGGGCATTATTTATTTATATATTTGTTTGTATGGTATGGATTTTGATGAGGGGAAATAAAAACCGTCTTAAAAGCCCTTATTTATTTTCTGCACTATCTCTTTTCTATAATTATATACATTAGTTGCCATTTGTAATCACTTTTATGTTTTCAGTATGTATGCGTTCTACGCAAGCTATATATAAAAAAACATTTGCATTGAATTATAAAAATTCTAGACTAGCAATAAATAGACATGACCACGAGCCTATACGTTTCCAGTGTTGGGCCTGGGACGCACATTGACATGCAATTACAGTGAAGTCATATGATTTACCATGTCGGCCAAGTGCGGTTCGCTGGATGACACTCACAAAATACGAAGTTATGTTTTCTTGTTTTGAGAGTGTCATCGTGGGTCCACTGCTATTCACTTGAAATTCCTGGTTGATCCCCCTCCGGTTACCGCGGTTTGTTACTGAATTGTAAAGATGTGATCATGCCGGTTCCCGCACGATGTTTTCATTCACCTATTTTGTGTTACCAAATGAAACATAACTATGTACCCCGTTGAAATAATTTACTTTCTTCTTTGTTTCGACTAAAGCTAACCATTGTCCTAGAAAAACACATATATATTAGCAGGGAAAACAATTTATTGAAAAAAGTAAATCCACGTACTGGTACTTGTGTTCCAGAGATATGAATAAAGTCACGAAAAATCATCAGGGGTGTTGTAAAATATCACGTGCATTTATTTAAAGTGGCGCGTCCCGCCTTTATTATATAAAATTAAATTGGATTATACCCGCGTATTTAAATATAATGTTCAGAAATTATTTTAAAATACTTTGAACCAAAAAATACACGTGATTTTGGATAGGGTTTAGTTTAAACTTCACCATTTATCACCAAGGGAGGCAGGGGGATAAAAATTTGCTAAAAACATCACGTGAAAACTGTGGCTTTCGAACTGAGATTGATAGGTACCTTTATTATATTAAATATCTTAGAAATCCAAATAATATAGCAGGTGTTAAATAAAAACCCTTTGAATAGTAGTGTAAACGTTTTTTTTTATATTAGAAAAAATAACATTTTAATAAATATTTGATCCCGTAATATACGGAATTATTCATTTGTAATTATACTCTAAAGCAATTACATATATAAATTATTTTAGTGACTTAAAATTAAACATTTGGTTTAAATAGGTGCCTTAATTTTATTTTGTCATGATCAACATACAATTTTCATTACAGATCCATGATATAAAAATATTCTTCTAATACCTATACGCGCACTGTAACAGGTAAATGCGTAATCGTTCAAACCATTCAATTGAAGTTAATTCATGTATCTTATTTTCTTATTCATTACTACTGAGATTGTGAATCATTACAACAAGCAGATCCATTAATTATTACAATCAAGGAACTAGTGAAATCAATTGGGTCGTTATATATGGAGGAATGCAATTACAATTACATCTAAAGGAACTATCGATGACAATCATGTTAACTCTAAACTTTATATATTTACATTAATATATAGAGAATCTATGGCTACATTCCCAAATCAGTCTTCAGTATACACTGAAAGTTCAGCGCTTCACAATTGCCGTCGTTACATTTATATCCGTAAACTCTGCACACCGGAATGTCTTTTTGTCTTCGCCAACCAATCTTTCTAATTTTCAACATGGGTTCTGGGCTCGTTTGATCACCATTCTGCGAGAACCTCCAGTTAGTTTCTTTTCTATCTCTTCCAAACTTTTGCCGCGAGTCTCGGGCACAAAGAAGATCACGAAGAATAACCCGATTATGCATATCACAGCGAACAACCACACGGTACCATACATGTTAATGGCTTCAACTATATTGTAGAATGTTTTTGTAACGATGAATGTGCATGTCCAGTTGAAAGCGGTTGCCATAGATGCAGCAGTACCTCGAATTCTAGAAGGTAGAATTTCTCCCAACATCAGCCATGGAATAGGACCAAATCCAATAGAAAATCCTAATACATATATTACAAGACATGCCAGAGGTAACCATCCAAAGTAATCGAGGTTGACTTTTATGGCTTTCAAATAGTAATAGGCACCCAGTGTTACCAAAGTTATAATCATAGACAATGAAGACACGTACAACAACAGTTTACGCCCGAGGCGATCTATGACTGCAGTCGCAAGGAATGTAGAGACAAAATTAACAATTCCGAGAATAATACTGCATAAGTTCTTGTCAATGGTGCTTCCAGAATCCTTGAAAATCTTTGCAGCATAAAATATCACAGCGTTGATGCCACTGAGCTGTTGGAAAAGCATCAAACCTAGAGCAATCATAACAGCAGGCGCGTATTGCATTGAAAAGAGTGTTTTAAATGCGCTTCCTCCTTGTCTATCTGCCTCAGCTTGAGATCGTGTCAGATCTTGCATCTCTTTTTCGATGTTTATGTTTTTGCCTCTCAGCCATTGCAAAGATTTTCGGGCGTCTTCAGCGCGGCGTTTTGTAACGTACCATCTCGGTGTTTCGGGAGTAATCAGCATTAGTAAAAAGAAAGGAATCGATAGTGATGCTCCAAAAAATGCTAATTTGGACCAGTCCATATAGCTTCCTATGAAGAATGCTAGGAGTATTCCAATATTACCAAATGCTGTCGGTAGTAGTCCAAGTGCTCCGCGAACTTCCGGTTGAATTGTCTCGCCTAGGTAAACCGGGAATGATAGAGACCCGATTCCCACGCAAATTCCGCAGAAAACTCGTCCGACAAATATCAATATAACGTTGGGTGCATTAGCGATCAACATCCATCCAATGAAAAACGGCACAGAAGTCATCATTATTGTTAGACGCCGTCCCAACACTTCGATTAATGGACCCCCGACGACGCCTCCAACTAACGCAGCCAAGGGCATAAGTCCGCCGACCCACGTTTTCTGTAATTAAAAGAACTCTAATTAGAAGAAATAAAGGTTAATATCTTTGCTGAGAAACTGCATTGTCTTCATGCAAATTGCAATCATTTTATATAAAATTATAATTACAATGAATTATTTAATACTATTTACAGTTGGAAGAAATAAGACTTGAATCAATTTAACTACTTGTTGTATAATTTTCGTTTATGAACCGCTTCAAAATATAAGTATATTATGGTGATAGTTATAAAGTAAATTTTCACAATAATATCATTAAGGTTTAGTCTTTTATTGAAACGCGTAATAGCTTAGTGTTAACTGGTTTACATTACAATAATTGTAGTAAAAAGTTAAAGTTGAAATGGAAAATATGCGCTCACCTCTTCTTCAGAAATGTCGATATAAGATGTGCCGTTAACGTCTGTCATGCTTAGTAGCGCAGGTGATGTATATCCTGATGCGAAGCCGACAATCAACGAACCCATGGAAACGGCAAATGCTGCCATTATCTGAAACCATAATAATTATAATTAGTTAAGTACACTTTTTGTTTGGGGTGAAACACCGGATCTGTGGTTCTAACCTGGATTATAATTGTTATATCCATATTTACTTTTAATGACTAAATTTATTCAAAGAAGATATTTTGTATGCATTTTTATGCTACGCAACTGAAGTGGTCGCGGCAACCTTTTCCTGAAAGCTCTGAGGTTGTATGTGGGCGCCCCTTTCCAGTCTTGTTATATACTCGCTCCTACCTATATTACATACCCTCTTATACTCGAAGGTATAGGCTCCACACAATTTTATCGATTATTCTTTTGACCACAGACGAATTCTTTGCCACAGAACTTACTTGTTCGTAATATTTATAACTTGTGAAAGATAGCCATAATCCGTCAGAAATAACAATTTTGCTTAACATAGACTTCGCGATATTCTTAACTTTGGATGGAAACTAATCGTTGCGAATCACAATAATCGTTCTCAAATCACAAAACAATCATTTCATGGGTTGTGGTTATTGCCATTCTCTGCTATTGCGCCTTATCGGACACGTGGGCTTTACTACCAAAATGTAACTTTGCGAATATAATTGTGTATTTTCTAATCAATGGTTCTAATAAAATAATATTTTAACCTTAAAAGCAATCTTACCTGCGTCCAAAGGTATATCCGCTGTGTCGTAGGAGCGTATGGAGTTTCACCATTTATCGCATAGTCAACTTTAACTTTTGCACTATCCGTGCTTAACTGTTTTACGAATGGAATGGAATTTCGAAGGTTCTCATCCTTCGCGCTCTTGATTTCCATTTCCATTTTGTATTTCAATTCGTTCCCTAAACTGACTTGACGTAGTTGCTGGAAATGGCGACGAGTTTGCTCGAAGTCCTGCTCGTCTTCGCTGCTGCTCTCTGTGGAAATGTTCTCCGGGATTGCCGCGTAGTTGGGCGCGAGGGTGCCCTGAGACCCGCAGGAGGTGGCAAGGGACGTGCAAGTTGTGGATGCGGATAGGGTTGCTCGCGATGGTACTCGAGCGTATTTGGGCCCGCGTGCCCGATAGAGCCGCTCTTCGTCACCTTGCCCTCGGCGAGATTGCTCGCTCCCACTCTGGAATAGTAAAAATCACATCAGTTATACACGCTTAATTCTGCCGTCTTCAAAGGACTGGGTAATCAATTAACCCGCCAATTACCTAAATACCGAATGATCACTGAGGCTCACTGGTCATTCGATACTGGACTGATCGTCCGCAAACACACCTCATTTATTATATCCGCTATCTTATGTGCGTAACAGTCGGGAAGATAAGAATTATTGTAAACTAAGGGAGTCGGAGGTCAGATCAAGAAAACACATTATTGACCACACTCAGTCATACAAACAGTGCATGTTTTAGATAACCTACTGATGATATGCTCTGTGCCTACCCTGACCCCCTTCCTACATCTGTATATATCTTACTCTCATGCAGAATAGACTCTCCAAGTTATTGTCTTTGTTGCCTGCCCTAATGATTATATACGAACAAATAACTCTAGTTGGAGTAACAACTCGCACTGTTCAACGTTCTATATTGTAGACGTTATCGGCCAACTGTCTGTTAGTTATAATGATGTTTATAAACATAATTTATATAAGCGTTTTATTCGGTAGTCGTACCTGGGTCTGATAAAATTGGGCTCTTGATTTGGATTGGCCGCGAACATCCCTTACGTTGCGTTGATAATTGATATTATTAAAAATCAACAGTTAAAATTTAGTGCTACTGTTTATTACCTCAGGTTCATTTTGAAATGTGTAACGGCTTGTTTTTCATTCTTATGATAATTTAATTGAGATTGGTTCGATTCATTTTTCTTAACCAGTGGCTGGCTAAATAATGCTCCGGCACAAGTCAGTCTCAAAAACTCAACAACAACCATAACTTTCCGACACGAAATGTCAATGTCACATTTGGTTGTCACATCAACGACGTCAAAATTAAAGTTGACATATGACGTTATCGTTGGGTGACCCTAACCAAAGAGAAATGTGCAAATTTTGATAATAATTGTTTATTTTGTATCCTAATTTCAAGTTAAAACCATAACAAGCGAATCGTTTTATTTAGTAAACAATAATAGAAAAGACTGGAATAAACAACCTTCGTAGTGAGAGCTCGTGTGGAAAAGTGCAGTCCCTGGTTCACTAGTTTGAGTCTCGCTTTTGGTGATACGCGAAGTAGCAACTTTTGTGGTCAGGGATGCAGGCAACCACTTTTCGAGAGAATTCTGCATTGGCTGGGAGGGGGATCTCGTGACGAAAATCCGCCCAGTCAGAACGACGGTTACGACTTTAAAAGTCGGAGGCCGCTCCCTTTGTTTGTTTGATTTCGGCGAGGGCGTAGCTGCTGACCGTTGGGCCTGTCCCCAAACGGCCAATTCTACCTCTTCTTTTGCTGCAGGTGAGTTTTCCATGAGATTTTATAATAATTGAGGGCCGGGTTCCATCCCCGTGCCGTGTTCAGAATCCGGTAACTTCACCCGGTTCCATCTTTCCGCAGACAGCTGCGCCCTGCGTCTGAGTTGTTGGGTCGTAGCAAGTCGCTGCCTCCATTTGGCCGCTGCTGCGTCACCCTCGTGGTAGGAGTGAGCTGACCTCCACCACGCTCAGCGTGAGCCTGTAGCTCACGCTCTCTATTGAAAGAAAAACCCCTCTACAGGGTAAGTTTCCCCATCTTTAAATATAAATGTGCATCAAGTCGTAGACTTCATGGTAAAAGTGCCAATAAAACTAATTCTTTCCTGTTCTTCAACAGGGTTTTTTTTTTTTTATATCTTAAAATCAAATTTAACGCTCCCCCTTCGGGAGGTCGCCAACGGTCTGCGCTGAGAGACTAGGCTCCAGGAGGCGACGGCCTAGCGCCACGGGTCTACCCCCAGCCGTCCGCCTTGTCCTGGGCCCAGATCAGCCCCCTGTGCCGTTGGGTTGCTTCCGGAGGTCACCAGCGGTCTGCGCTGAGAGACCAGGCTCCAGGAAGCGCCAGCCTCATACCACGGGTCTACACCAACCGTCTGCACTGTCCTGGGCCCGGCTCAGCCCCCTGTGCCGTTGGGTCCCTTCCGGTACCACGGTCAGCCAGCATTTTGCTAGCTGATCGTTTTTATTTAACTTTTGTATTGTCTACTACCAACTAACTTAGCTATCTGGTTGCAAAGCAGGTATGTGCTACTAGCTCGAGCCACACACCCTGTTAAGTCTCTTAATAGCCCGGCTAGCACTGCATTGTAATTCAACGGCGCCCAAAACCTACCTTGTAAATATACTACATATAGAATATACTATACTTACTACTTGTCATCATTTTAAATACTTGCTACTTACCTAATACTTGACAAACTGTCTTAACAATAAAGACATTAACTGTAACTGTAACGGTACTGTAACGGCTTGTTTTTCATTCTTATGATAATTTAATTGAGATTGGTTCGATTCATTTTTCTTAACCAGTGGCTGGCTAAATAATGCTCCGGCACAAGTCAGTCTCAAAAACTCAACAACAACCATAACTTTCCGACACGAAATGTCAAAATTTGCACATTTCTCTTTGGTTAGGGTCACCCAACGATAACGTCATATGTCAACTTTAATTTTGACGTCGTTGATGTGACAACCAAATGTGACATTGACATTTCGTGTCGGAAAGTTATGGTTGTTGTTGAGTTTTTGAGACTGACTTGTGCCGGAGCATTATTTAGCCAGCCAGACCATGCTAGCCTAAAATGGTTCCTCAATTTAACAAACCCAACCGGCAGATTAGCTCGCTGGGGTTGCAGACTATCTCCCTACAACTTCGAGATCGAACATCGAGCAGGCAAGGATAATGTGGTACCGGATGCCTTATCTCGGTTCGTAACGCCGGTTGCAGCTATTGCAACCACGTCCTCTTTCACCCCTACTGGTGATTCTTGGTACGACAGCGTCTATATTAAATGCCTGCAAAAACCCTTGTCTTGTAGGAATTTTATGGTAAAAGACGGAAGATTGTTTCGTTACACAAGGTCAGCCAATAATCTAGTGCGCGATTTCCAATGGAAAGAAGTAATACCACAGTCTAAACGGAAAACAATTATTGAAGACCACCACAGCTTACCCACTTCTGCACATTTGGGAATACAGAAGACCTTCAAAAAGATCTCATTGGCGTATTACTGGCCCGGATTATTTAAGGACGTGGCTGATTTTGTGCGAAAATGCGAAACATGTTTATCCCATAAAATCCCGAATCAGACTACACCAGGCTTAATGGGTAGTCCTAAGCAATGTTGTAGGCCAAACCAGACATTGAGTATAGACCTGGTAGGGCCCTTTCCGGTTTCTAGAAACCGCTACACACACTTGTTCGTAGTTATGTGCTGCTTCACAAAATATGTGGTGCTGTTCCCCTTGCGTCGAGCTACCGCAGCCAACATCGTCAAGCACTTAGAGAATGACGTTTTTATGAAACATGGGATTCCACAAACAGTGATTTCTGATAATGGAACTCAGTTCACTGGAAATGAAATACAAGCCCTGTTTCATAAATACAACGTTCCTCAGGTGCATTTGGGCCCTAGATATTGCCCGCAAGTGAACCCAGTAGAACGGCAAAACCGTACCATTGTCACTGCGATATCCTCGCTTATAAAGGAGGATCATCGCGAATGGGACCTGCATTTGCCCCACATTGAGTTCGCCATCAACACATCTGTCAGCGAGGCTACGGGATATTCTCCATTCTTATTAATGCACGGGCGTGAGGCCGTACCAAATGGAGATCTCTACGACTCGGCTCCCTTAGACCTCTCAGACCTTTCTTTTCCACGGAGAGAGGATTACGCACGCCGACTGGGTGCGCTTTCCGGAATTTTTCGCAAAGTCAGAGAGGAGTTGGTGAAGGCACACGCCAAGAACGCGCATTATTATAATCTCCGGAGAAGATACATGGAACTCAAAGTGGGTCAAACGGTATGGAAAAGAACTTTCCCGCTGAGTGACAAAGGGAAATTTTTCTCGGCAAAGCTGGCCCCTAAATATACCAAATGTACGATTAAAACCAAGAAGTCTCCTTTGGTATATGAGCTGGTTGACGAGAACGGTAGAGATGCGGGCATTTGGCATGTAAAGGACCTTAAAACCTCTAACTAATGGAATCCCAATTTTAATTTTTTTTATTTCACTCATTCTCGTTTACCTATAAACGGTTTGATAGCCAAACCCCCGGACGCGGCGTGGGCCGCCTTTGTGTAGTCCTGGGAGATGGATTTACTTTGGTTTGTTTTTTCGGTTGGATAAAGTAAATAGTTGGAAATTAGGTATGATAGCAAACCCCCGGACGCGGCTTTGGGCCGCCTTTGTGTAGTCCTGGGAGATGGATTTACTTTGGTTTGTTTTTCTGTGTGATAAGGTTAATAGTTGGATATTAGGTATGATAGCAAACCCCCGGACAGCAGTCGGCTGCTCTTGTGTAGGATCCTGGGAGTTGGTTTTTTCTCGGTTTGATGATTACTGTTAGGATGGATATAAAAGGTAGAATGGTTTAGTCCTTGTAAATATTAAATTCTAGTTAAGGATGGACTGGCCATGGGTGGTTACCATAGTTTTTAGTTTTCTTTTCTTTTTATTTTGTCTTCTGTAACCTGGCTTGGTGTAATAGGAAATAATATAATAATTCTTTAGAAATAGTCAATTTAATTCATATCTAAAATATATATTGTATACAAATATCTATGTATGTTTATAACATCACCAGACTAAGGTCATTAGAATAATCCACAGGAGCGGTTGTGTGAACTCCTTTATCAACAAGCCTAGAACACAAACTTAAGCCTATAGGAGCGGTTAGTGAACTCCTTTATCAACAAGCCTAGAACACTAAACTTTTGATGGTTTTGTTACCATAGCTAAGCGGAGAACAGGACTCTATACTTCTACTTCCGTAGCTAAGCGGACTAGTAGGAAACTACACTTATAGGAGCGGTTAGTGAACTCCTTTATCAATAAGCCTAGAACACTAAACTTTTGATGGTTTTGTTACCGTAGCTAAGCGAATAACAGGACTAATTATACTTCTACTTCCGTAGCTAAGCGGACTAGTAGGAAACTATACTTATAGGAGCGGTTCTGTGAACTCCTTTATCAATAAGCCTAGAACACAAACTTAAGCCTACAGGAGCGGTGAGTGAACTCCTCTATCAAGAAGCCTATCACACCAATAAAAAGGGGTTACTGATATTCAATTTTTTACTAACTAGGGGGATAGCATTATTTTTCACGGTTAGTTGTACTTTGGCAAACAATCCAGTCAACTCCAGTGATTCCCTCGCAGAACAATAGCTTGCTTATAACGGGTGCTTAATTATGGCAAATTGTACTCTCGGTTGATGTCCAGTCAATTTCATAATTACCCCGGGGTAAATGCAGTACACTCAAGTTCTAATATTACAGTACATACAAAAACTATTATTTTATATAGGGGTTTTTGCGGGGTTATACATCAAAACTAATTTCGTTCAATTTATTATTAGAATGTATTATATCTTTTACTTATTCGCTAATTTATGCATCTAGCCCAAGCCAGTGGTACAATTTTTTATATTCTTAGTTGTATTGATATAAATTAATTCAATATTTACCTTCGCATGCAGGTGTAGGAATATGTAGATCTAAGTTATATTTTAATTTTGATGATAGTGTCTAGTGTTAAATGCTCTTTTCTTTAAACCTAATTAAAATATTCTGGTGGAATCATTAATGACATTTTCCATGTCATTGGTGTGTCATTTGTCTTTTGTTTGTAACTAAGGTTACCGGCTGGGGACAGCCGTTTCGAATTCACTACGTGAATTCTACCCGGGTTGGACGGGTACTGTAACGGCTTGTTTTTCATTCTTATGATAATTTAATTGAGATTGGTTCGATTCATTTTTCTTAACCAGTGGCTGGCTAAATAATGCTCCGGCACAAGTCAGTCTCAAAAACTCAACAACAACCATAACTTTCCGACACGAAATGTCAATGTCACATTTGGTTGTCACATCAACGACGTCAAAATTAAAGTTGACATATGACGTTATCGTTGGGTGACCCTAACCAAAGAGAAATGTGCAAATTTTGATAATAATTGTTTATTTTGTATCCTAATTTCAAGTTAAAACCATAACAAGCGAATCGTTTTATTTAGTAAACAATAATAGAAAAGACTGGAATAAACAACCTTCGTAGTGAGAGCTCGTGTGGAAAAGTGCAGTCCCTGGTTCACTAGTTTGAGTCTCGCTTTTGGTGATACGCGAAGTAGCAACTTTTGTGGTCAGGGATGCAGGCAACCACTTTTCGAGAGAATTCTGCATTGGCTGGGAGGGGGATCTCGTGACGAAAATCCGCCCAGTCAGAACGACGGTTACGACTTTAAAAGTCGGAGGCCGCTCCCTTTGTTTGTTTGATTTCGGCGAGGGCGTAGCTGCTGACCGTTGGGCCTGTCCCCAAACGGCCAATTCTACCTCTTCTTTTGCTGCAGGTGAGTTTTCCATGAGATTTTATAATAATTGAGGGCCGGGTTCCATCCCCGTGCCGTGTTCAGAATCCGGTAACTTCACCCGGTTCCATCTTTCCGCAGACAGCTGCGCCCTGCGTCTGAGTTGTTGGGTCGTAGCAAGTCGCTGCCTCCATTTGGCCGCTGCTGCGTCACCCTCGTGGTAGGAGTGAGCTGACCTCCACCACGCTCAGCGTGAGCCTGTAGCTCACGCTCTCTATTGAAAGAAAAACCCCTCTACAGGGTAAGTTTCCCCATCTTTAAATATAAATGTGCATCAAGTCGTAGACTTCATGGTAAAAGTGCCAATAAAACTAATTCTTTCCTGTTCTTCAACAGGGTTTTTTTTTTTTTATATCTTAAAATCAAATTTAACGCTCCCCCTTCGGGAGGTCGCCAACGGTCTGCGCTGAGAGACTAGGCTCCAGGAGGCGACGGCCTAGCGCCACGGGTCTACCCCCAGCCGTCCGCCTTGTCCTGGGCCCAGATCAGCCCCCTGTGCCGTTGGGTTGCTTCCGGAGGTCACCAGCGGTCTGCGCTGAGAGACCAGGCTCCAGGAAGCGCCAGCCTCATACCACGGGTCTACACCAACCGTCTGCACTGTCCTGGGCCCGGCTCAGCCCCCTGTGCCGTTGGGTCCCTTCCGGTACCACGGTCAGCCAGCATTTTGCTAGCTGATCGTTTTTATTTAACTTTTGTATTGTCTACTACCAACTAACTTAGCTATCTGGTTGCAAAGCAGGTATGTGCTACTAGCTCGAGCCACACACCCTGTTAAGTCTCTTAATAGCCCGGCTAGCACTGCATTGTAATTCAACGGCGCCCAAAACCTACCTTGTAAATATACTACATATAGAATATACTATACTTACTACTTGTCATCATTTTAAATACTTGCTACTTACCTAATACTTGACAAACTGTCTTAACAATAAAGACATTTAATGAACCAGGTGCAGTGTTTCCCTTACAGTTCCCAATAGGAACCCTAATAGGGAAACTAGTTCCCATCTCATCTTTTTAAAAGCATTACAATGTTTTGTAGTGCCTATTATTAAATCCGACTTTTGTTAGTTGCATTTGAACTCGGTAATTTAAGATTATTTTGGTCATTCAACGGCATCGATTTGTTGTGGTTTTTTTTGTTGTTGAGATAATGACATTTAATGCATTATCTTTAATGTCATAGTTGAAAGGAAGGAAGTCCGTTTTGTTTATGGTTTCATTATCACACTGATATTATAAAAGCGAAAGTTTGTATGTGTGTATGTGTGTTACTCCTTCACGCGCAAACGGCTTAATGGATTATACAAAAGATAGCTTATACACTGGATTAACATATAGGCTACATACGTAGGAAGAGCCAATAATTAAAATACTTTTCATCCGCGGGTGAAACCGCGGGGCGCAACTAGTCGTAAATGTAAGTAAGGATATAAATTATCATCATTAACCCTAACTTATCATGTTTTTCAATCACATTAGAGAAATCGGTCAATAGTGTTCTGTTAGTTATACCTCGGTATTTAAGTAATCCTGTTAACTTAGTGAAAGTGTCATTTATCAACAACAATCCGTAGTGATATTAAAATACCGGTACGATTTGATTATATTTTTATATTTATGCATTTTTCTAAATCTATAAAACGATAAAATAAAATGCAAAACACTCAAATAATTGATCCACTTTTTATTTTAATTTAAAGTTTTTAAACAGTAACGATATAACGACATATTGATAAAGGTAACAAGACAGGAATTATAGTGAAAGATATAGGAACAATCGAATACGTCTTTTTATAAAAAGTATGTTTATAAGTGCAAACAATAGAATGACCCTGAAAGTAGCAAGGGCGAAGACGGATGTGCCCTAGGCGAGGGAGTAACCGTCGATCATCTGAATTGCTGTCGTTCCATTGTTTCCTTAACACAACTCCACCCTTGCCAAGCGCACTAAAAATAGGCATAGCTTTACGTTTTGTTTAGAGTTAACGCGTATAATAAAGTTTATAGTGTTAATTTTAAACCCGTCGTCTAAAAATGAGGAGAGTTAAAAGTTTGACGAGGGCACGAAGTTACGAACCCAAATCAAAACTCCAAACTTGAATTTAACCCCATTGTTAACCGAACTATAAGAAAAAAAACTTAATACAATCCATCCTCCTTTTGATTTAGCACCAATGGTGCGTATTATGGTCATACTGTGTTTATTTGACAGATTAGAGAAAAAGCAATCGTGATTTATTTACACTACAATAGCTATCTCTCATTTATTTATTCTGGTTCGAAATTCTTCTAGTTGCTTTACTTGTAACAGAGAAAACTACGCGATTTTACGCCCTCTACATACATTAACAAAGACCCATTTTCTAGTATAGGTTTGTGCTGCCATCTACGGTAGTTCACATTACTTTTATGGATCTATCATTTCAGGTAAACAACAGCCATCTACCGTAAACCTATGGCAATTGTTGTTATCTCATCTTCCCGACTCGAAAGATGTCGCGCTCGTCGCGTTTGCAACAAAACAATGGCGCTAGTGTCGCTTAATTCAACTCAATAATTTTGTTTTAAATAATATGTCAATTTGTCAGTTAAAAAGTTATATAATATAAACTGCACTGTTTTCAATAGAATATCGATAGATGTAAACACTTTTTAATATTATTTGAAACAAAATTAGTTAATTGAACACAGTGATTCTAGCAATAGTGTTTATATATCATAAAATTGTAAATAATATTATTAAATTTTAGATAGGTAAAAGAAAATTAATTATGCATTACCCTGACATCTTTACCATGGGACCATCCATGATCCTTAGATTTATGCAATTATGCTAATAAATACAAGTAGGTAGGTATTAAATGCTAATGCGAATGACTTAATATAATAGCTATTGCATAAAATATAGCTAAATACTTAGTTATTGCGTAAAACCGCAAAGAATGAATATATGGTGAATACAGCCATAAAGAAACAATATTTTGCTGGTGCTATTAATTGGGATTATATTAGAGCTATTGGCCCCTTCATTGCCGCGACGGCGATGACCTTGCAAGGCCGTCTGGAAACGGAGCCGGCACCACCGCTCTACCACTACTAGATGCTCTTGCTCTACCAATCTTATATTGTTCTATTGGACTAACGGCGGCCAAAATACTTTCATTTTTCGATTGAACTTATTATGAGCCGAGCAAGCGTTCGATTTTCGAACCATCATGAAAAGACTAGAAACAGGTGATGTGTACGGAAGATGTGGTTGCCAGGCAACATGCATCGACCCTATATTGACGCCTGCGCTGCGGCCCGCCATCCATCGCCACCGGCACAACTTTCTGCTTCGCGTGGAAAATTCGCGAAGTTTGGTTTGTAAGCCTTCACTTTTTAATGTAATTGTAAAGTGTCAGCGCACATGAATTAAGGCCAACGCATAGTAATGTTTGTGTAGGTTTAAATTAATATGCCCATGTCATTAAATACGAAACACAATTTTAATGATTAGTACATTGAAGTTATACTAGGTATATATGTAACATGTTTTATCGACTTACCATTTCCGTGGACAGCTGTTTGAGGTACCCAACGACCTTCCCCAGGGCATTGGGGTTATTCTTGTTGAAGCTCATCTTGATGCTTTCACTCGGGACCTGTCACTTAATAGTTTGTCAGGGAACGTCGAAATGATAATGTCTAAAAACAACACTCGTAATATGTTTCCCGAACTTGAAATGGTCTTTATAATCCAGGTTCGCGAATGTTACCGATGGGCAGTACACATCGCTCCGCCGGCGCCGATGGTGTACACTAGTAGCTGCCGCAGTTATAGTTTAACCTACAACGCTATGCCGCTGCCGCGATTTGACACAGTTTTATCGCCGACGCGTTATTTATGTATTTAGTTTTATAAATCACGAAAGGAAAGTTTTCATTCAAATTATTTTAAATTTCCCGCTATCCTGCAAGGGTGCACAAACATTCAACTTTGTAATCTGCTCAACAGCGAGAACGTTGGCAGCACGTACCGAAATGTTCAGAGCTCAAGTTATCTATTGAAACTTGCAGATGGCAGCGCCGAGTTTTATATAGTAAAGCTGGCTGTCGCGCCGTAACCCTGCCGCCCGCACTCCGCACACGCCGCCACCACCTATCAGGCTACCCGTTTCATTGTGTGCGTGCTGAATTTTCATGTGTGCGTGTTCAGTGCACTCACACTATCGCACCGTGGATGTTTGCACCTGAATTACTTGAACATTCGTACTCTGTAGCTAAAATTAAGTACCCAATATTAATTTAACAGTTTTGAATTAATTAATTAATTATTAATTGAATCCAGATGAGTTAAAAATGTTAATTCAATTATTATATCACAATTTTCATAGTGTTTCTCATTCTCTTGCTTAGCAGGAATAATTAACTACAAACGTAGGTATACTTCATTGGTTACAATAATAAATGTAAGTAACTATAATATTAATAACCTGCCATAATTAAATGATATAGGTACAACTTATTAATAGTTTGGAAAAGATAAGGAAGTATATCGAGTAACTAATAACTAATAACGATCTATTTACCTAAGGTAAAATAAACAAACTCGTGACTTTTGTGACGACATGGACAGTACATACGCATACTAATGATAACATGCTCATAAAGAAAACGCGCATAATTAACGTAGACGTAAAAGTTTAGATCATACCCGAAATATATGCAAATATGCAAACGCTTACGGATACCATGACACCTCTATTTAGTCTTAGCCAACCTACCTATTGGTATTGTTTTAAAGTCTATCAGTTCAATTTAAATACATCTTAATCTCAACGAACAAGAAAAACCAGTGCATACTTGTACATTATAAATTGAACAAACTTTTAAATATATGTGTCATTGTGAGGCTGTAAAACGTTGTAATAAGTCATTGCATAGGTACACTCGACAAAAACAACAAATTGACACACCTCCAATACTCGAAATACCTATAATATTACGTAGCAAAAATATATCTGACGAAATATTTTCTATTCCCTTGTAATTCATTGAAAAGTTACATGATTTAACATTTTGTTGTTGAAAGTATAGGACGATAAGCACATTCCAATAGCCCCACTTAAGGTACCTGCGATAACTGACCAGCCCAAATGTTTGTCTTATCATGCTAAATATGTAGCAGAACAGAAAGCTCGACTGTCCGTTTTTACGACCTTGCTTGACATTGCTACGTCACGGTGAGGCCGCCGCCCTTAGCTTTTGCAGTGACCGGTGCGCGAGGGTGTGTCTTCCTTGAATTGAGGTATCACTTATGCCTACACATCAAGCTATAAGTAGAGTGACACACCCCCAGCCAGCTCACGCCACAGCACTCGACGGCTCTCGTTTTCCTGTCACATTTAGTTACTTCATTCCTTGTAGCTAAAATTGTATTTTACTAATGACCTTCATTCGTTCTCTTAGAGCGACGACTATTGTTTTGACGTAATAAGAATACACTTACGTACATCCATTGGGCGCAACCGAAAATATGGTTAATAGTTAATTTTTTTTCTTTTGAGAATTATGGTAACATAGAATTTAGTTTTACAATTAGTAGGTACCTATTCGAACTCCGCGTGTTCCTTATCAGGTGTAGCACTCTCCAATAACCATGCCAGGAACGTGAACGAGGTAAACTGTATCAATATGGAATTACCTACAACCCACGAAGTACGTTTTTATTTAACCTTTGATAGACTTTCAGTGGTCAAATGACCACTCTCGCCTGATGGTAAGTGACGACGCGTTCGGCGATAGAATATGCATGCCTAGACGATATCGGTTCACTCTTGCCTTGAAAACTCCCAGATTATATTATATTTCAGGAAACAGAGACGCTGGTATAAGTTTTTCCACTCCTTTGCCATCCGCGCAATAAATGTTGAGGCGAAACGCTTTGTGCGGTCCGAGGAATGACCACCATATGCGGATGTCGTGTTTCGCGTCGTGGTGTGCGGTGGTAAAAAGGACATGGGGGAATTAAGTTGTGCAATTGCATCGCACTCTCCGAAGTGTAGCTTGTAAAATACCGATAGACTGGCCACTTTGCCGGGCCGCCGTGCTTACGAGGCTTTGTAGCGTAGCCCTCATTAGCGCAATTTACTCAACTTATAATTATCGTTAATAATATAAATAACTGTAATAAGTATTCACTGAAAAAAGCAACTGCATAGTAATAAGAGTAGCTACGCGCTGGTATGGTTGTGGTTTTGCGGCTACTCCACCGTACCACAGATAGTACACCGTACTTTATCGTGCATATTTGTTGTACGTTTGTTTGTAATCGAGCCACTATTACGATTACTGAACAATTGTAGGCGCGTCTCCGACGTCACTAAACGACGATCCACAAACTGTTGACGACGCATTCTGACTTGCTTTATTGGAGCCTGACAACTTGTTGCCGGGACTGATAAAATTGAACAACAACATCAGTAGTTAACCTCTAATCAAAAATTTTGCAAGTAGATACGTTGTACCTAAATAAGAGGTCGTTAGAGATACATAGGTACACCATTTTCAAATTGATAACTCGTGTTTTTTTACGAAAAGTACGTACGCCTTTTCGTACGACATTAATGAAGTTTGTAGATTAACAAAATATTTGCAAAAATTTCACTGATGATCATTACGTTGCGTAAAATATCATCAGGAGGGCATATCAGTAGTATGATTCACCGCAGTAATCTTTAGAACGAATATTTTATGGTTGTTATCTGTAGCTGTAATCTATGCGAGCCTGTCTGGCTGTCTAAGTACCTTTGATTCGAGGAAAGTTCCAGATACAAGTTAGATAATATTGGTACCATAACCTACGCTGTTGTCGAATAATGCCGGTTGCCGGTATTCGATGAATGAACTCGTGACTAGCATCACGTGCGCTGCATTCAAACTGACGCTCCCGAAAGCTCTCCAGCCCCGCCTTCTTACTCACACATACATAAATTCGAGAAGCTTTCGTCACAACAACAGGCGTCATAGATGAATCACATTAAATACGCGACGAAAATAAAATATGGGGCTTGATTGCTCAACTCTTGCATACGTACAGTAAAGTTAAAACACATTGATCTGAGCAATTCCTTTACTTAAACGATCATTGAAATAGAAAAATATAAAACGCTGCTATGATTTGATATTATTATATTTTTTTAAAGTGTATAAAGTACCAACTACCAAAATTTTAAATATAATTTCCCGTATATTTCTTAGTAGTGTCATACGTAAATGAGCATTCTATACCTTGGTTGCCCTTCAAATTATTCATGGCGACCATAGTATAACATAAAATAAACGATCATCACAAAATTTGTCCTATTTGCTAACCATAATAATATATAGGTAGGTACCTAGTGGTAATGCTATGTCAATGCTGAGAGTTCCCGCTACACACCTTTAGTTTTAAGTGCGATTTAAATGTACCGTTAAATTTTACAGGGGTCGTCTGTAATATAATGCTAAGTAGCATTAAATTTGCGTATGTACTTATTTTACTCTTGTGCAATAAATTATTTTTTTATCTATCTATCTACAGATAAATCGTGCGTCCATATAGCCTTCTTCTTATACACCTTCAGTTTTCGCTGTTCGGTTCAATTGAATGTCCACAAATATATTATTTTTTATTTATAATCTTATGCTATTTTCATTACATTTCAGTGGAACTATGCAGTTGTTGTTCTGTACACCTAACGATTTATCTGTACAGTCCGATTGCACAGTTAAAAGAAGGTGTTTACTGTGTAGTAGCGGGACCACCGAAAAGCCAAAGTCTCGACGGCTCTTTGAGCTCTACAGTCACAGTTACGCACACATCCATATACGCACTTGTACAAAGTTACACACAGTCTATAGAACACACACAAGTTACAACACAAAGTCAAAAATATCAGTGGAATACTACTGGCAAGTGAAGGCAGGTCCCTGTTCCGCAGACGTTCTCGAATATTCCTAAAGTATGTGACTCTGCGCGCCCGCGAAGTGCGCTGGCTAATCTCGCTGCGGTTAGCGGGCAAAAAATGCTAATATCTGCCGTCTATCATCAGAATCTTGGATTATCTCGCAAATTGTGTTCCATTACTGATCACATTTTCATAGAAAATGTATCCACACGGAAAGTTTACACGCTTTTATACCTTTCCTCACCACCTTTCTCTATGAAGATAATGATTTTGTTTTAATCGTATGCAGTCGCAAATGTGTCACGCGTCACAGCCAAGTGAGAGTGTCTTATCAGCAATAAATCGAGATAAAATCCCGATTAAAAATTTCCACGCCGATTGAAAGTTACGACACCGTATAAATAGCGTGTTTCTTAGACATTTTACATTCTGACATATGTCGTATAAAGTATCGTCTTCGGGCCGGCAGTAAATCCAAACTTATCTGAAGTAATAATTCAAAAAGTAACCGCGGTGTCAACTGGAGTATAAAATGATTGGAGGCTCAAACGGGAGTTTTTTTTTAAATAAGGCTATAAAGGATTCAGAAGGCAGACATACATCAATAACGAATTTAAAATGGTTCCTTGTAGTACTGTGGAACGGAACCCTAAAAACAAATAGCAGTGCACCGCTTTAGGGTATCATACCCTAAAGCGAGTCATGGGAATAGACCATGAGTCCTTCTGAGCAGAACGCAATTGTTATTTTCATGATTTCATAAGTTTTAAATACGTAAGTCTACCTACAGTCAGTATGAGTTGGAAATTTCAACTGAAGTCAGTTTAGGCAGCAATTTACTATGTACGGTATTATGCTGCTATTAGTATGAAGTCGATAGGTTATAGGTGTCGTCCTTGGCGAGTTACCTGTAGTTGAACGGTCGTCACTCTTGCTGTTTCTAGGGCGATCAATACTATCGGTACACAAATATCATGTTTATAACTGACACACGTTCATATTTAATGCCGGTATAACTCAGTACCTAAATGCGCCATTCTCGCCATCGTCTTCTCCAATATATTTTCATGATAAAAAGACGAAGGAAATGTATTCAATAGTTTGTTTTTCTAATTTATGTATAGGGCAAAATTTGACTCCAGTTCCTCACTACACTCACCTGATGTTAAGCAGCGATACAGTCGAAGGTGTAGCACGTTGGTATATGGGCCAATATGGGCATATGGCACCAATCTGGAAGTATGTCATATCAATATTTTCAAGTACTTTGTAAATCGGCTTATAAATGACGGAGATGGGAACAAACATTAACAACAAAACAAATACAGAACCGCGTCGTGTTTAAAGTCGGTTGATAAAAAAAAAATGCTTTCGTCGTAATACGATTACCAAGTAATATTTAGTCCGTATCAGTCCTCTACAGCAGCTGTGTGAGCAATTTTTGTTTCCTAATTTTTATGAGAAATTATAGTAATCAGAGAATCAAGTGAAACTCACTAGATTGGAGCTAGATTTCACATACTTCTTTTATTCTTGAATATACTACGATACAATGTATCACAATGTAAAAAATTTACTTATATCCGTTGTAAGTTTGATAAGCTTTTATCCGTTGTAAGTTTATAAGAAAGGTATACATTAGTTAAAGACATGTTAAGTGTCTTTGATACATTTTTTAGTTAATCTTTCATTTACGTTACTAATTTGCAAAACCTCAAACATAAATGATTAGGTCTAACTCGTACAAAGTTGACAATGAAGTAATATCACAGAGATGTGCTTAGGTAATTGTTAAATCATCCACAAACTAATCAATATGTGCAAGTAGTTGTACCTAAAAGCAATTTCAATTCAAATCCTACTGATCTTGGCTAGGTACCATTTAGATACCTCATTTAAAAAGATTTTTATGGCAGAAGCGTGATGTGAGTAATCAATGCACTTATTTAAGTGGACGATGATTTTTTATGTGATGGTATGTAACAGGTTTTGGGAGCGGCAAAGGCCGTCCTTGACAGGCGTCAACACTGTTGAAGTAATATTAAAGTTATATAATTAAGGTGGGTAGGATTTTTCTGCACGCACCCTTTCTTGTTTTCTCGGAATAAGTAATCGCGGCAGATTTGTGGTAAAAAATGATAATAATATTAATAATTGTGAAAATGATAATAATATTAATAATAACTTATTCTAACCTCCCTGACCACTATCTGTAACAAGTAATAGTCTTCGTCCCCATGTTCGTTTTAATTTTACATCACGCACTCTTCTGACTGTCCCATGTAAGCTAAGCAACATAATAAATTAACCCAATTTGTACATAATGCCAAAGTCTAGGTTATTACTGGCAGCGTTTCATTGATTTTTAATATAACTTAGCATGACTTTGACGGAGATCCATGCAATTTAAACATTGATATTCCTCCCTGGCAGGTGTCAGTGCGCAATATGCATTGTTTGACTAAAGGTACATAATCATGTGCATTGATTAAATAATAGACATGGATCTGATTACATATGCAATGGCTTCGCTTTAATCTCAATGCTAAGGCAAATATATAAACGTACACTTACTTACTCACAAAATAGTAACAAAAGCTCTTAATAATTAAAAAAAATGTGTTTTTTTTTATACCATGTATCTTATTTTTCACAGACACAAGAGGAACCCTCACCGTCACGGTGCGGGTTGTACTAGCTACTTGTCCTCTTATTTTAGTGTAATACGCATTTATTACCGCATAATAAGTATTCATGAAGGTAGGGAGGTACATATTGGTAATTGTATTAGTAATAATTACTTTCAACTTAATGAATATTTTTGAGCTGTAGCAGATACTAATGGTATGTGGCTAAAAAAGCTCTCACTCTATTATAAAATGTATTAACAACTGTCCGGCGTTTGATTTTTCTAACCATCCTATTCAGCAAAAAGGTTTCTATACAATTCCAAACAGCTTCTATAAATAGTGCGGAGTCGGGCATAAGGAATGTCTAGAAAAAAGTATACCGTACACACCCATTCCTGGCCACTGGACCTGGTCTTGAATACTTTACGAACTGCATGGCTAATGTGTGCTTGGCGCCATTTAATTAAACGCGTCTTCCTACGCCTAACGATCTTTTATGATAATCATGGTAATCCTGGTTTAGCGTCGTCTAGTTATCAATTACCCATGTAAAAATAACTGAAGCATAATCACGTCATGCATGAGTTCACCGGACTTACACGCGTGCGTTTATGTTTTAAATAATTCTGGTTTTGAAATGTGTTCCCTAAAAAGATACAGTATACCTATTAGACATTAGGATACTTATTCGGACCGTGACCTTTGAGAATCAGAGTCGCCACTGTTGATTGTCTGGTATCGCTGGTCGGTAGAGTATCGTGAGAGAAAGTTTCGGCATAAACATCTCTGTGGCACTGTCGATGTCGTTGAGCATTGGTCGCGCATGCGACGCGGTTCATGTCCGCTGACGACCCCGCTGTCGCTGGCGCCATTAAACCAGAATGCTTAATTAAACATTCGCAGAACCCGTGGTTAAACTTTCCGATATGGAATATTCACAAGGTCTTATTCCGCTGTACCAATGCCTCATAATCGAGTCAATGAATATTAAACTTTATTGATTAGTTGGAACAGGTCTGGCTTAAAAGAATAACCTGGTTGAGCTGCATTCTCGCTAAAAGAAGTCTTGCATCCTACGTGCAATAAACAATTCAGTTCACCAATGTCGTGTTGATACATTAGTCATGAGATCGGATTTCGCTGTGTGCGAGAGAGCCATTCTATATTGGTCGGTTCCGAATGCATCAAGGTTCCGATGGAAAAGTACTGGAAAAGCAAACCGTTGGTCCACCAACATGGCAGATGTTCTAAACATTTTGTCAACCTTGTAATTCAGTAGTACGATCTTTGAAAATTTTACAATATATTTGTGAGCAAGTTGTATCATTACCATTATCGTATATTGTAAGTTTCTTATTCTTATGGTTATTTTGTCTCAGTCGAACGCTCATTTTACAATTTTTTATTTTCCGTTTTATATAGTGACTGGTAGATGGTCTAAGTACATAATATTATTAGTAGGACTTAGATATAAAGGTCAAAAAGATTATAATATATCTAATAAATGTATGTACCATTTTACTATGAAATCATTACAAGTACAATAGGTAGGTACGAATTTTATTTGTCTTGTGTGCTTAATAATTATGAATTCTAGATGCATATATCCAGAAATAGTAATCCACTTCTGGATATAAAATGACTAATTATCATAATTATTACATTTTATTTTTTATTATATGATATATATTTTTTTTTAATGTTATTGAATGATTTGACGAGCTAGTAGTTCATCTGATGTTAAGCGACACGGCCGCCCATAACAGAACAGTGTCATTTGGAACTCCAAAATATAAAGTTTAGCGTGACACTGCACTGCGCACATCATCCTGAGACATCAGCACAGTCTGGTAATAAGATTACTCGACTGTGAGATCAGATCACAAAGTCTCATTTGCCCAGTAATTTCACTAGCTACAGTGCTCTTCAAACCGGAACACAGTAGTGCTTGCACACTACTGCTCGGTGGCAGGATAACTGGCAAAGCGGTGGTAACTACCTAGACGAACTTTGCAGAGAAGTCCTACCGTCTAGTAAAATGTAAAATTTATTTATTATTATTATTTTAAATCTATTATTTTTTAAACAGTTCAACACTACTGCCCCTGTGCTGAACAAGCCGAATGTGAAGTTACTGATACACTCACACAACGACACAATTTTGTAATAATTACACGCAAACGCGCACAGGCACGTGGTTCACACACATAATTTTGTGTATGTATGAAAGTGTAAATCAAGGCGCCCGCCTTTAACACTTAATTTACTCCTACTAGCTTGAGGTGGTGCACGTATTGGGTGTTGCGTGAGTAGAGTAGGTATGCCGTATGCCGCAATAGTTTGAAGTCATCTATCTACCTACTTATTTACTTTTATACATACTAGCAACCAAAAACTAAAATCCGTGTTTCGGTGCTCGGTGGTGAAAGAAAACATATACTTACATGTATGATTTCTTACCCGTTTCCTGTGTGGTTCACTCGTGTTCCATGGGCACCTTTTTGTACCCGTAGTCTATCCAATAGGTGAATCACGGGTAAATGCGAAAAATGTAGTACCCTTGGTTCACTCAATAGATGAACCACGGGTAAATCAAAAAAATATACTACCCATTCACCCAATAGGTGAATTACGCGGAAATATAAAAAATGTAGTGTCTGGGTAAATTAAAAAACATCAATTATTAAGTGACACGTTTTATTTAAGAAATTCTGTTTTTTTTTTTCGGTTATAATATTAGTAGGATATAATTATGTAGTAAAACAGGCAATAGGATTCTGTAAACCGAATGTAATAGTATATTTTTAACCTGACGCTTCAGGACCAATTCAATCGGATTATTCCGGATATCGTACTCTGTAATAGTACAAAAATATCGTGTAAAATCGATTTATTTTTTAAACAGCGATCATCTACTGCCTTCCGTAACTAAGATATAACAATGAGACTGCTTGCAACTTTTACAGACACATGCGAAAGTGATACTTACAGCGCGCCAATTTTATCTACCCAGGTCGAATAACTATACAAAATTGTAACTAAATGGGAAAGACACTCCTTTGTATTCATGGCGGTGACTGGCTCACATGGTCGTGATTTTCACGCAGCTAGCGGATGGTGGAAACGTTCAATCTATTTTTGTTCGCGCTCACTTCAAATCTATTTCTTTCTGAACTCGAAATCATTCCTTTTTTGAATATATATAAATCTAATAACAAACGTGTATAATTGAAGATAAAACTTGTTGGTTTTCGTGATTCACCTAATTTTGACATGTATTGCATACTATACAACTTCTGCAAGCATCGACTCTTCGCTAGACAGCTATATAAGTATCTTGAGAATTGTAATATCGATAAACGTTCGACTATCTTAACATAAATCACTATAAAGTTAGTGTTCTGTGCCAAAGGATTGCGTAGAAGTAGGTATAATAGTAGTAATTACTTTACTATACAAATTATCTTATATTACATAAGACATTTATTATTCAGCCATGTGGACGCAGCCCACGCTTCCTCGCTTTGTTAAATTTATAAATGTCACCTATTCTATATTTGACATAGCGAGCATTTGGTAGAGAGCTCTGGGCAAGGGATCAATCACCTCATTGGGAAATCTGGCACATTCAATCGCCAACGACTGTTCTCACACTGATCTTATTGCACTAATACTTTTGCATTTAAAATTGTCTTCTTACTATATTAAACCCGGGTTTAATATAATAAGTAGACGTGTAGGAAGCACGCAGAACTCTAGTATGATTAACTTAGAAAACTTTTTATCAGAGAACATTATTTTTTTCCGCGAGAAAAAGGGTAAATTGCGAAAGAACCTATGGAAAATAGTGGGAATACAAAGCCTATAAGGTAATTGGACCTACTCACAGGCTTTTTATTCCTACTATTTTCCTCTGGTTCTTTCGCAATTTACCCTTAATAAAAAATAAATACGACTTTTGCTGATAACACTGCAATAGTAAATACCCACAAAGAAGAAACAGCAATTATTTACTATGGTTGTCAATCAAGTCTACAGTAAGATTAACAAATGGAAGATTTCCCACGTTAAACGAACCCGTTGATATGGATTTGTTAAACATGAAAAAAAAACTAAAAATAAATTAATAAAGTTATTGTGTAAATAAGTTTTATTTCACACATTTTTATAAAATTTCATTAGAAGTTTACGTTAAGCAAGCCAAGTAGATGGCTAGGCTATAACATAAGAGTCCTCGTTTGTACTTGGGCACTCTAGGATTAGGAAAAAAATCTAAACATAATAAAATATTAGTAATGTAGTGATAAAATAACAGATCAATAATAGGAAAGAATTTGTATTTATGTTAATTAGCACATTCTTATTTATACTATTTATGTTATACGAAAATAACTTTAATTTTTCATTATTTTAAAAGTCTGTATTTTATGAACATACATATTTGTTTAATTATTCGTTCAATACATAATACACACATGATGATGTCACTAGCACACTTGGGTGTACTAAAACATAAACGACGCTAACAAAGTATCTCAGATCTTATTATTGTATCAAACAGAATGGGCAAATACAAAAATTTAATTTACCGTCTCTTCCTAGTACACTGTAACTGAAGTCAAGGCCAAAGTGACATAATAAACTTTGCGTACGTACACATTGAGTACGGCAATGACGACGATCACCTTATCGATTTTGTGATGCAGAACTCTTCAGTCTACTTTCAATAGGATCCACTCTTCCAATGGACGTAATCTTCTCCATCCTCTTATCCCGGCAACGGCCCAAGCCGAGGCTCGCACTCCTTGGGTGCCCTTAAGCTAGTTGCCTCCCACTTTTGATGACTGGGTGCCTAAGCGTCTGCACCCGGTGACGCTGCAAAGGTCGGTAGAGACCAAGAGCATTAGTCCGTTAAAAAAAACTAGAGCCTCAGGTCGGTCTAAAATAAACAATTCCATCATCTCGATAGTTACAAACCTTCCAACATATGTAACCTATTATTTATAACTAGGCATTTACTACACACAAAATTGTAATGTTTAAATCTTGAGAAATATTATTACAAGTGTCCCTATAAATCCAATAAACGGTTTGAGCACTGTCGTCTACGAAAAGTGCGAAGTATTTTCAACCCGTTTCTAATAAATAAATTATAGGATGTTTGTTTTTAACTACAACGCAATTGAGTTTCTAAATCTGACTGTTAGCTCCCAAAGAGAATATAATTATATATACAACATATTTACCGGCCTGTACTAGCTGCCAGGATTCTACGATTTGCTAGATTTCATTTTGCCAGATCATAATTTATTCATTTCAACCACTTTATTCATCAAAAAGCGTTTCAAGTGAAACATCCCACATAATTCCATAATTTACCTTTTCCATTCCTTCCTTCCATAATGTAATGCTTATTTCTTTATTAATGTACTTTTTTAGCTATTTAGTTCCTTTTCGGTTTAAATCTTGGAATTGTGATCACCATTGCAAATATACATTGTTATTCAAATATCCTAACTTCTAATATTTGGAATGAGCTATTTTTATCTATAACCAGCTTCATTTATCAGAAAGCGTTTCAAGTGAAATATCCCACGTTATTCCATAATGTACATTTTAGCTTTGCGGATATACTACTTTTCTTTGTTTATGAATTTTTCCAGCTAACTTGTTTCTTTTCGGTGTAAATCTTAGAATTGTAATCACCTGTTCACCATTGCAAATATACATTGTTATTCAAATATCCTAAGTTCTAATATTTGTAATGAGCTATTTTTATCTATAACTAGCTTCATTTATCAGAAAGCGTTTCAAGTTAAATATCCCACGTTATTCCATAATGTACATTTTAGCTTTGCGGATATACTACTTTTCTTTGTTTATGAATTTTTCCAACTATTTTGTTCCTTTTCGGCGTAAATCTGGGAATTGTGATCACCTGTTCACCATTCCAAATATACATTCAAATATCCTAACTTCTAATATTTGTAATGAGCTATTTTTTGCTGATTTAGTTTATAGTGGATACTGTGAATTATATCTTTTATCACATTGTCATGAGTTAATACAAATACGAATATTAAATTAACACTGTGTTAAAATTCATGTTTTTTTGCAATACCCATTACAATGAGAACCTGCGTATAAACAAGGTACCGAGAAACATAGACTTGTGAATTGCCTAGATCACCATATTGTGTTGTATTTGCCGCTGTAATGCTTAGTTTTAAGAAAGCTAAAAAATCTATGGCAGGTTTTCAACTAAATTTGATTTTAATTAGTGTCAAGGTTAAATAATTTGACATAATTTAATATACATAGTATTGTAATTTAAAAAATCGATACATTATAGTACAGCTTTGTTTTCGCATATCAATAAATTTACCAATTAGAAGGTCAAGCACACTGAATTGAAAAGGTGTCAAATTACGCCTTGACGTGCGCAGGCGCAGCCGAATGACGCGCACTGTGATTGAACTTGATTGGAGGCAGTGTCGTTCAAATTGCTATTTATTGGCACGTTTTATTCGCTCAATTCGTCGCACCACACCCTCATTTATTATCGTATTGGTAGAATAAATAGTATACTGATATTCTTTATTCAAACAAAAATAACCTTATTTTTTTTCTGCATGTTTAATACCTTTGTAGGTATACTTTTTCCCTATACATCAAGGCCTAAACTGAAACAGTTTTAGTTGTTTCACATTCTTTAACAACCAAATATGCTCGCCAGAATTATGAAAGTTCTCAAGAATAGATAATCATATCACTATTTTCATAATGTAATCTTTCCTGACTGTGCTGCATTTACGTCACAGCGGTCAAAAGTTTTGGCACAATCTTGCTTTATCTTGTGCACTTTTTAAGAACGTTATAATAACATGACGTAAGGTTATGGGAACGCTTGGGAAATTCGGTCATGTGTTTCTGACGCTTCCGCTGAAAGTAATTTATTCGAGCTTGATTATTTTACGGTTTTCTCGTATAGTCGATGTTTCAAGCGTGAGCATCTAAGTGGCGAAAGCAATTTCTGTTGATTAGAATCGATACATTCAATTAATGAACGTCTCCTGAGCGATATATTGTTAAGAAAGTAACAATTTATTTCTCGAGATCGATCGAGAATATAGTATACCTACCTACCCACCTAAAAGCTTAATAAAAAAGCAAGTACCTACTCTAAGTAATCTGGGAACACTTCCAAAAGAGTTTAACGGTCATGGCTCATATTGAAAAATCATTTTCTTTCTTGACATGGATTTGAAATCAAACCACATTTAAAGTATACAATATACAAAGATATTACCTAAAAATGTGTATGTCACACTGTCACACTTCACACTAATATTATAAAGGTGAAAGTTTGTATGTGTGTACCAAGATAGCTTATACACTAGATTAACATATAGGCTACATTTTATCCTGGAAAAGTGAAATTTTCCCATGGGATGAATAAATAATTAAAATACTTTTTATCCGCGGGTGAAGCCGCGGGTGCAACTAGTATTTAATACTTGTTTCTCTCTACTGTTCTTATATTGTATACTGAAGTTTATGTATTACTGTTTATTTCTTTTAACATTTGTTATCGGAAATATTCAACCTCGATAATTCTCTCATCAATAAACTCGTGTTAGTTCTACGTCCAAAATTATGAATGGGATCAGACGGGAATTCAAAATATTACTTTGTGGTATCCGTTGCAAGAAATATTAAGTGGGATCCGTTGGGACCTACCCAACTAAAACTTGCATTTGTTACAATAGTTATTACTTTAGATGTGGAATGTTTTAATAGAACGTTAATATTTTCTTTACATTCATTGCAATTAATAAACAGTTGTACGAGCTTCTGCCCGCAGCTTCGCCCGCGGCGTGGCCTATGGGAAAATAATTCAACCACCCATTTCACCCTCTTAAGGGTGGAATTTCGAAAAATCCTTTCTTAGCGGATGCCTACGTCATAAAATCTACCTGCATGCCAAATTTCAGCCCGATCCGTCCAGTGGTTTAGGCTGTGCTTTGATAGATCACTATGTCAGTCAGTCAATCAGTCACCTTTGAGTTATATACTATATTTATATATATATAAATAGATGAAAGATGAATGACATTTGGAAGCATACCTATACGGAAACGCATAGATTCATGCGAGAACGTATAGCAAATATCCGGCGCTGTCAAATTAATTATGTATATGTGCTGCTGTCACTGAATTCCTGCTAATATTTTTAGAAAGCATTGAATGTTAAGTTTTCTAAATACGCGACGTATCTATCAAATTCAATTACCATTACAAGAACGTTATATTTTTTTACATACATATAACAGTGTATTAAATTAGACGTGAAGTACGTGCGCCGAACTAAAATTGTGCGCCACGGCGCGCCTGCAAATATGAGTCGGCGGCGACGTGACAAAATAATATAGAACTTTGAAAAACCCCCGACTGGTTTAAGAGAACCATGTAAACAATAAGTTTTGATATAATATCTTCTTGTCATCATCAGCCGGAAGACTTCCACTGCGGAAGTCGGCCTCCGCCACAAAGCACTATATTGACTAGGTACTTGTCGCTTGCATGCGTTGGCTCCCGTCTGTTTGATGGTCGTCGGTCCATCTAGCGGAGGAGCTTCGCTACGTCATCCGCTTCGTAGTCGCCACTCGAGAACCTCTCTTCCCCATCGGTGGTCGGCTTTGCGATATGGTCTGGCCCAATGCCATTTCAACTTCATATTTTAAAGAATATATTAATTATCAAAAAAAAATCCTAGCATAGCCCTCTCCATAGTTCGTTGCGTGACTTTGACCTTACTAATAAGACCAGCAGTAAAAAAACACGTTACAGTTCCATAAGTCATTACTGGCGGCAACACACACTGGTTGAATCGAAGGCATTCTCATAATCCACAAAAGACATAAAATCTTTTTTTTTTTTGAGGGGGGAATTGCCCTCGCACTTCCCTGCCACCAAAGACATAACATCTGATTCAACACACATTTGAACACATTTGATTGTGACTCTTCGATAGCGCAAATTCGGTATCTATGGAGGAGCTACGCTCGGGGTCACCTTGCGAGATAAGATTTAAAATAAGGAGATAGAAGAAACATCGATGTTTATCACACAAACTTTTGTCGTCGGTAGGAATCGAACCCACAACCTACAGCTCAGAAGGCAGGCTTACTACCAAATGTCGAGCCAGACAATATTATACACTTGCACCAATCTGCGTATTAGTTCTGTACTAATGAAAAGTTAAACATTGGCACATTCAATGAAAAAGCAATCAAAAAGGAGGGAATTTTCCGCAGCACTCGTTTGCTTGTAATAAATTGTCATTTAAAATGGACGAGAGTCTGTGCATCTGTGGCACTAGAGGTGATTATCATAAAATATGAGCATGATAATTATAATAAATAATAATGTTTAACTTTAAACTAACAAAGCTCTCTTTCAGAGAATATCGAAAGGGTAAGGCACAATTATTTATATTGCCGTGGAATGGAACGGAAGCGAACGGAATAATGTTTATAAGTAGGGTAATGAACTTTATGTTAATTGGGTTACGTATAATTACGACTAGCCCGATAGCTCAGTTGGTAGTAGCCCTGCCTTCTGAACTGTGGATTGTGAGTTTGATTCCCACTCATGCCAACATTTCTATGATGAACATAGGTGTTTGTTCTGTGTCTGTGTGTTATATTGTATTTGTTATTGTATTCTATGTATGTATTTACAAACAAAAAAGTATCTAAGTATTGTATCAGTTATCTGGTTCCCATAGCACAAGCTTTGCTTAGTTTGGGGCTAGCGTTGTGTGAGATGTCCACACATATTAATATTATATTATCAAACTAAAAGGCTATCGGAAAATTAGCGAAAAGACGCATGACCTAGAATATTTCTTAACGGTGTATTTCCCACAATAGGCACCTTGAAAATGGCACCAAAAAGCTCCGTACCTACTAATACTTTGTACTGTATCGTTACACTGACCATAATGTTAATCAAGCCATATTATGTACAATTTCGTTCCGTTGCAATGTAAATTGACCCTTAATAGATAAATCAAAGTACCTAGTACCTAGGTACCTAGTAGTACCGAATGCAAAAAAAGTAACACAAAAAGTTAAAATTAAAGTGAGCGCGATCGCTAGTTTATCTCATATTAAAAAAGCGGTAAAAATGCGATTTATTAAAATCTATACCGAAATGGATTATATTTAACCACTTGCATGTTTTTGAAAATAGTAATAAAATGCTATAATATTGTATAAAAATAAATTTTCTTGGTCGCCTCCGTATTTGGAGGCATTTTTAAATTAAACTCATTTAAAGTCTTGCTTGAACGGTTCGTTTTGAATCGGGATAGATATAAATAAATGACATGAGGACCATAGGTAAAACATAAATGCAGGTGTAAAAAAATTGCAATTATATTATGTCGCTAGCTGAATGCTAGTAAACTCAAGACAACGTAGGTAATATAGTTTTTATAAATGAAGGAAGAAGCAGTATTAATTTTTTTTTAAACCAAATGTAGGGACTTTTTACCCGTATTTTAAATATACATATACATATAACGATCTTATAAATAGTACTCACGATATGGAAACAACATTTACGAAGAATGTTATATTGTAGTGTATGATTATGACATTTTTCTAAATACTTAGAACCCAAGTTAGGTTAGTATAATGTAATTCTTATGTTTTGCCATGGCCACATAATTATACCAGCACAAATAACTTTACCTTGTCAATGGGGGAACTACTTTCAACCGTCATAAGTCATAAATGTTTGAATAATTATGCCGCATTGCGAAGCGCGATTGTTTCATTTTTATAAAAGTAGTTATATATACACACCGGCACAATTATCGGAACACAAAAAAACATCGAGAACATCGTCATTGGGATTTGAACGAATGGCAGTAGGTTCTCTTTACTGATGAGTGCAGAGTTCTTTTAAAACAGATCGATGGGAGACAGCAAATATGGAGACGCAAAGGAGAACGCCACATACAGTCTAATTTTGAATACACAGTGGCTTATGGTGGCGGCTCGATTATGGTTTGGGGAGGGATATGTTTGGGAGCTCGCACGGAGTTAGTGATAGTCACAGGAGGGACCATGACAGCAGATCGATACATCAGAGACACTTTAGAAGAACATGTTGTACCATTTGCCCCATTTATTGGTGACGACTTTATTCTAATGCAAGATAATGCTCGTGCTCATAGTGCACAATCGGTACAGGCATATCTGAGCCACGTAGGTATACCGGTGATGCAGTGGCCAGCAAATTCCCCCGATATTAATCCGATAGAGCATGTCTGGGACTTGCTAAAAAGAAGGGTTAAATCCAGAATGCCACCCCCCAACAATCTGAATGAACTTGGAAACGCATTACTTGAGGAGAGGGAGCGGTTGCCTCAAGAAATCATCGATAACATAATCTGTAGCATGTCAAGACGAATGGAAACCGTAATCAGAGCAAGAGGGGGAAACTCGTTATTAATTTTGCTTTAATTTTATTGTTAAATCATTTAATGCTTACTTTTTTTTTATTTTTTGTGATGGTTCATAATCATCTAAAAATTTCACTTATTTCATATTCTTTCTTTATTTTTCAATAAAAAATAACGAAGACTTTTCAAAGTCGTTGTTAAAAGATGTTAATCAATTTGTTATTTTGTGTCTAATTACATTTTCGTCAAATATATGCGTCAAAATGCGTGCAAATATTTCGTCAAATTTATTATCTCATAGTCTCACTTTTTTTTTCTGTTCCGCTAATTGCGCCGGTGTGTATATGTAGAAACATGATTTTTTATAACTGCAGTGTTATGTTAAAGTCTAAAAGAATAAAGGATTCAGACGGACAGCCAGAGATGACAAACTTATAGGGGTTCCTTGTAGAGTACTACGGAACCATAAAAATTACATCTACAGTAATGTTTCTTGTTTGTACTTCTTTTTTACAGGTGGAAGTAATCGGGGATCGTGTTCAACTCATTTTATTATAATAGGCTAAAAAGTTACTTGAAATTTTATTTTCTTACAAATAATAAATATTTTTAATTATACTTTTAAAAGTTACAAAAATAGCCTATAATTATTTTACCTCTCCTAGTAACACTATAAGTAGCACCTAGTAACAATTATAAGACAAAGGCTAATTTGCATGTTTCATAAATAGCACAATGTACGTGAAAAATACCGATTGCTCTAAACTATGCATATTTATAAGGCAAAGAAGAGGTGTACCGGAATCCATGAGGCGGGAGTTTCACTCAGTTCTATCAGCGCTTACTAGTACTACTTAAGTACTGTAGTTTGTCTTTTTTGTTTTAATGTACATACTTAGTGCGCTTTACAATTTATAAATTTCTTCGTTGTCATTAACTCAATACGTTTCCACGTGCGAAACACAGACCTTCTCACGAGAGTGTTGAGAGTTGGTCATAATCCACCACTCTGGCAAAGTTCGAGTTGGTGGATATAACCTTATCATATAAAATTACTAGCGGCCCGCCCCGGCTTCGCACGGGTATTTAATATATATCTATTATAGATTGAGATATAAACTATCCTATCTCTCAAGTTGGATCGAACTGCACATGGTGTGCGAATTTGATTATAATCGGTGACGTGGTTTAGGAGTCCATTGAGGACAAACATTGTGACACGAGATTTATATAATATATATTAAGAAGATTAGGCGCAAGCGCAACACCCGTTGTATTTGAAGTAAACCGTGTGTCTATAGGCGGTTAGACTTAGGAATTTCACCGTCTATAATTGGCTCTACCCCCACTATTTTGTTTGTTAGTTCGCTAGCTGTGCTGTCTGTGTTGATTCTGGTGTCATAGATTAAGATTAATGAGACATGTATGAGAGTATAATAACAGTAAATGGTTGTTCTTCACAGTGAATGGCTAGCATGTGACATTTATCCATTAAAAAATCCTAGTTGCCTGATTGTTGAACTCTAGCGATAAGCGATTTCTCCGCAAATTATCTTTGCCTCTGCTAATTATGACGTTATCACGGCTGCACATATTTTCATGGCTGTTTTTTATTTAATTATTCATCTAAAGACGCAAGCAGAGACCTTGCCGTTTCTGTCGTATCGTTTACTCGATCTGTGATTTTTCTAACTGCATACATATTTATTGATATCAGTTGCGTAAGCAATGAATTATTAATTTTTCGTTTGAATTTTTTATTTGCGTTTTTTCATGTTAGTGGATTTTTATGAGTATCATCCGTTCATTATCTCAATCTACACAACAATGAGCTTTAATAAAATTATCCTTAAGTCTACTTTTTCCAAAATCCTCTTTGTTTATGAAACAATTTACGAGTTATTAGTTCCAAAGTCCATTATTCTTCATAAGTTCTCGTACGTTTCTGTAAAAATTACCAACAAAAAAATATTGGTTGAAAACTATGTGAGCTCCGATTCATAATTTTTTTTTAAATAACAGTATTAAATTCTGAGATGCTAATCACACTAATATTATAAAGGCGAAAGTTTGTATGTGCGTATGTTTGTTACTTCTTCACGCTCAAACGGCTGAATTGATTTGGATGAAATTCGGTACCCAAGATAGCTTATACACTGGTTAATATATAGGCTGAATTTTATCCCGGAAAAGTGCAATTTTCCCCTGGGATGAGCAACTATTAAAATACTTTTTATCTGCGGGTGAAACCGCGGGGCGCAACCAGTAATATAATAATACGTTGACTTTTTTATTGTATTTATTTATAATGAAGTTCTTTTCTTTCGCAGATGCCTGCTTGAGATGCCAGGGTGAGAGCAAAAAGGACTCCTACGGCAAGCAGGACTGCGTCGTCGTCTGGGGTGAATGCAACCACAGTTTCCACTTCTGCTGCATGTCTTTATGGGTGAAACAGAACAATCGCTGTCCACTATGCCAGCAAGAGTGGTCCATACAACGCATGGGAAAATGATCTCTTCGCAAGATCTCTGTTACAATCTTTAAGTTCCTATATAAAGGAATAGGAAACTGAATAAATCATGTTTTAATAAGGTGGCTTTTTAAGTCAAGCTGCTTTTGACACTTAATTTGCTATGCAAGTATTCAACTACCTGCTTCAACACTAGCCACCGATTGTAACTTATGTTAAACAATAATAAAAAATCTTTACTAAACTGGACTTTTTAATGAATGACCAAAAAATCTCACTACGAAAAATTTGGAGTGACTCGTGACTAAAGAAAACCGATGCATTTTTTGTACTCTACTTTTTTAAAGTGATGAGTAGAAAAGCGAGATCAACAGTTCGTGTTTTAAATAAGTAACACGTGCTATTTTAAAGAAATCTGTAGAATAAATCATAGTAGATAATGTACACTTTTAAAAAGTTAGTACTAAAGCTAGTGCTATTATTACGTTAGTTGACGCAATTAGTATTCCCGTCTGTAAAATACAACTTAGCTAAGCGACTCTTTCTTGGGGTTCTCGTTACGTTTGTTAAATTCGTGTCAACTTGGCAGCTCAAATACTGAACGCTCATTGGTTGCCTGTTGATCATCGACTGTCTTCACCAATAAGCATACAGTATTTGGTATGTTGTACACGAGTCAAGGGAGATAAGCGTGCGACAGACGAGCAAAACTGAATTAAATTCCACTATGATCTCAAGTAGTTACATCGCAGAAATAGACTTACATAATTTTATAATTGCCAAGAATCTTCTTGATGTGGCAATTAGTGGTCGTTTTTTAATGGCAATGGTTCCAAATTTTGAACCTATTTACTGAGTTTTTTTGAACGAGCTAAAGCTGTTGGTCTTTACCGACCTCATCAGCCGGCAAAAGTGGTAGGCAACTAGCTCAAGAGCACCCCTGGAGTGTGAGCCTCGGCTTGGGTCGTTGCTGGGTTTAGAGGATCGAAGATCGAAGACTACGTCCACTGCAAGAGTGGACACTATGGAAAGTCGCACCCGTTCTAGCTAACATATGAGGGTCCTATTTACTGTGTAGCGTAATGTTGAGGTTCTATTAAAACATGCGCACTCGCAGTACATGTGTTCTAAATGATCGACAACAGCATGAAGCAGGTAACGATTAATTAGCATGGGCTTTTGATTCTTATGGATGGATGGATATGGATACCATTAATGACTGCTATTAATCACGGAAGTAAACATAGTTGTTCACCGTTTATCACTTACAGTATGGTTTACTTTGACGCACAAAGGAAAGTTTATCAGTCACACTTTTTTTACACATGCCTAGTCAAAATATGTACCTAACAAAATAGATAAGAGGAGTTGGTTGGTCGATTATCTCGGAAGTTAAAAAATATGCACATTGATATCTCTGTATAATCTATTTTGGTAAATGGCAGTTTGGCGTAGTAGCGCCTTTCTGCCTAATATATAAAAGGTCCTGCGCGTCCTCTCTATTGGGATAGGGAAATGAAAGATTATATATATATAGGCCTAACATATTACAATATATAAATTGAAGAATAAGATTCTCAAAAGGTGGCGTCAGGTTCGAATAAGGGGCGCAGGAATACATCTTGACAAATTCATGGCGGGTAGTGTTGTCAGGTGTCCGGATAAAGTCAGACATGTTAGGTTTTTTGATTGCGTGTCCGGACAAAATAAAAGGTGTCTGGCTTGTCCGGACTTTGTTAGGCTTTTTACATTTCTCAAATAAGCGAGCGCATTATTTCATTAGAATTTAACAAGATTTATGGCAATAATAAAAAAGCTTGATTTTACTGAGACACAAAATAATCAATAATTCGGTCTCTTTACCCAAATGTCCGGCCAAACTGGCTTTTCTGTCCGACTATTAGGTTTGGCAACCGGGCAGTCCTGATTGTGAGAACTCGCTGTTGAAGGATGTCTTCCACCCTTAACTGAATTTGTCGAAGCTTCTGGTAGAATAATGAAATTGCGGTAAGTAAATTAAAAAGTAATAAACGTTATAAAAGGATACCAACAGAATCTGAATAATTCCCAAATACTGCAGGACATCTCGGATCAATATACTAACCACTTGTACTGTATCTCGTGGGACTAATATTACGTCATCTATACATCTACGCGATGGTTAGAATAGTGTTACTTTAAACAATGCTAAAATTTACTACGTTACTTCTCATAACATGTAAATTATAAAATCCCAAAACGTGTTTTCCCAGAATAATTGTCTAATTCTTTACACAGAATAAATGATAGGTACTAGTAGGGTATTTATTCCAGAGTATAGAAATGCAATGACGCTCATCTCTAGCAATACAACGAACTATGCACGGGAGCACCGTGAATAAGTATACTGAATAATACCTACAATGCTTTTCAGCCCCGCATTATAGAATCCCGTTAGCTCTCTTGAATATTAGTTTTCACATTCGGAAAAAGCAAATGTAGAGATGTAAAACCTTAGTTGTGATTGGAGTAACTTGTTACTCTTCTATTTTCTCTGGAAAATGTTTTCTGTGTGATATGTAATCTGATATAACCAAATAATATGTTGTGATTTAGAAGTAAAAATTCACAAACCTTGCATAGCTCGACGACCGGCATTGAACATTAATTCGTTGTTATGTCTGTGTTCTATCCAATTTTAAATACATTACAATTGGTGTAGCATATTATATGGTTCATATTCAGAAATGAACCGAAATCCTTTATATAATTTAGTTTGTTCTGTTTCTGGGTGTTATATTGTATTCTATGTATGTATTTACAAACAAAAAGTATATAAGTATTGTACCAGTTATCTGGTCTCCACAGTACAAGCTTTGCTTAGTTTGGGGCTAGATGGCGTTGTGTGAGATGCCACACATATTATTATTATTATATTAACTTTCGTAGTGGGTAATAGGGTATAACAGAAGCCTTAGAAGATAAAAGAGCTATCAGCATTTTTATGAACTACATGGTAATGTCCAGGTAATGAATTCTTATCATATATCTACCTACATAATGCGTATACGTAGGTAATAGGTAACAATTTATTATGATCGATATAACCAATGTCAAATCAATAGGAAACACTTAACGTTGAATTATTATGTAGGCAGCGCATTTTCATCGACAAGTGACCTTTTTACATAACGATGACTGACTGGTTTGTATGTTTTTGTTTTCGCCTTGATTACAAGTGTTTCCCGGTGGCTGTGCCTGGTCATAGATCACATAGGTATACCTAATAACTAGACTTGTCGAATCATCGGAAATTTTCGATACCTAATAAGTTTATCATATATATACTATATTATATAGGTATATTATATACGAGTTATTTACGTTGTTTCAACCGTAACCTGTTTCAACCGTACCCAGTCTCCCCTACTAATAAGTATATAATATTTCATCTAATTTTCTATCATCTATGTAATAAAAATGAAATACTACGGTTCAATGAGCCGTCACTTCACGTCACTTGAGAACGGCACGATCGATTTGGCGCTTTTATGTTTTAAAGTTAGTTACGATTCTGATGTGATTTTTACGGAAAGGCCGAAAGCCGAACTACTTCGCCAACAAAATCGTGGGTATAGCTAAGTATTGTATCAGTTGTCTGGTTCCCATAGTACTAGCTTTGCTTAGTTTGACACTAGATGGTGCTGTGTGATATGTCCACACAGTCATATTTATTTATTTATAAACCGATATAGAAATGGAATATTGAAATAAAATTTCTGTGGTGAGTGACGACGCGGTCGGAGATGGCACATGCTTGCCAAGAAGATAATGGTATAATCTTGCCTTAAGAACTCCCAGACTCCCAACTCTCTTACCCGCTTGGTACATATTAACAACTTCGCATGACTTGCAAACTTTTACAGCCTTATTAATAAACACGAACTAGCTTTAGACTAGTTACACCATCTTTTGTCTCTTTCGATCCAGCTAAATATTTCAGTAGCAAAAAAAGGACAAAAGCTGAAGTAACTAATCCGAGACTAATACCCGTTTATTAATAAGGCTGTAGAGCTTGTATTACAGAACTACGCTGACGAGATTAGATTACACAAAATGTTCACGACGACAGCATATTTTGTAATACGAGCCTAAGATAAAAAAAGAAGTCTTGCTTATGACCGCGACTATTCTTTATAGTGGTACCGTGTGCGAAAATAATATAATTGAGTAGAAATTATTGCTAAAATTATTCGTCGTAAAACCTTGGATCGTGTTGTCCGCCTTGTCATGTTGGAATCTTTATACAACTACAATGCGGCCAAGGGAGAGTCCGGCTACGTTTTTTTATGGTTGGCTTCAGGACCCTTTGTTAATAAAAAAGGTATTTAAATAATTAAGGTATTTAATACGTAAGGATATAATTAACATTTCACTCTTCTTGCTCAATAAGTCCGTAATTGTAGTGTACCAGAGTGGGGATTATCATAAGTAGCATATTATCCTCTAGGGGCAAAGTATTTATTTTTTATTTTGTGCCTGTTACAAACGGGGTCGTTAGGTTACAATAACGAAAAGTATTTATTCATAGTAGCCTTTTTCTTTTTGTAAATGGAACTAAAATCGGTTATCTCTTTGGAAGTCCACGCATTCTCCAAAGAGAATGCGTGCGTTGCGACTACAGAGGAAATTAAAAAAAGGAGTTTTTGGCGGGAAAGCGAAAAAGATTGCGTCACCGCATTGTATTATTTTTCAAAACTTGTGCTATTTTCAGTGTTAGTGCATAAAATTGCATTCTATTCGTTAAGTGCTGGATTACAGGCGTGAGTGTGGGATAATGGTATAATGATCGTGAAACGTTTGTTTTCGTGTTGTTTCCAAAACTCCATAGAAGCTTCCAGTAAAGTTGACACACTACTAGGAGTATGACTTTGACTAGACTATGACTTGACTTGACTTGATGACTTCGACTGTGACTTGACACATATATGCGTGAAAAGCATTAACTTGATAAATTATCAATTACTTGACACTGGCTAAATACACAAAAGTGTAGAGCCAAAACATTAAAAAAAAATGACATTGGCTTGACTAGAAATCTTTAGAATTTTTCTCTTATTATAAATTGAATTGGTGATCGCAATTTATTTTACAACAGTGAAAATGTCATCATCTTTACTAGATGAATCAAAGAACAACGGACGAAACACAAAGAAGATTGCAGATGGAAGAGGAAGGAAAAGAAACAATTTTTAAATGTTGCCGTCATAGTCACAAAGCATTTTAGGTAATTTAAATACTGACGTCAAGCTTATGAATTGAACTTGGGATCTGTTCGACTTTTACAATATTTCATAAATGAATATAAAAAATAACTCAAAGGTTTGACTGACTGATTTACATAGTGATCTATCAACACACAGCCCAAACCACTGGACGGATCGGGCTGAAATTTGGCATGCAGGTAGATGTTATGACGTAGGCATCCGCTAAGAAAGGATTTTTCGAAATTCCACCCTTAAGAGGGTGAAATGGGTGGTTGAATTATTTTTCTATAGGCCACGCCGCGGGCGAAGCTGCGGGCAGAAGCTCGTAATTCTATAAAAATGAAAAAAAAAAAAAATGAAAAATGTCCCCCTGGGCAGACCTACCGGTAGCACAAAATAAAGTCATACAAGTATATTTTTTGGACCGGTAGCAAAAATATGAAAATGGTTAAAAAAGGAAGCCCAGAACTTCCTTCCTATCCTTCCGAATCCTTACTCTACCTTAGCAAGAAAAAATAAGTTTAGTAAAATAAAAGTATTAATTCATATGTAGATACATATCATTAAGTACTAAAAAGTTATATAAGATACATAGGAGAAAGTGCTATTTTGCAATATTGCGGTTGCAACTTGCAGCTTTGTATATACGCAACCTATGTATTTTACCTATGCCTACTGAAACAAACATAATAAGGATGTTTTTGCCAATTGCCTGAGTAATCGATGAAATTGGCATTTGAAAGGAAATAAGTACCAGTACTTAGTCACAAATAAAAAAATAAGTGTGTTTGGTGTTTATCTTTATTTTTAATGAACTAATCTAACGACCGACCGAATGACACGTGTAAGTTATAATATAAATAACGTATGTATAATATAAGCACGAGTTTGTTTCGTTCGCTTCTAAATATTTTATTTTGTTGAGTTTTGATTGAGTTAGGACGGCCTCTGTGGTGTGGTGGTTGAGCAGGTCGGCTCATAGCCCGGATGCGGCGGGTTCGATTCCCGCGGCATGACAAGTATTTGTGAATAAAAAAAGCGCAAATACTTGTTCTGCGTCTGGGTGTTGTGGGACCATGGTCCTCGTAGTTTCTGGGTCCCCAGACGCAGGGAATCCTAGTTAGAGTCCAGGATCTCTGTATGTGATCGTTGGGCGTTATTTTTTTAATATATTATTATTTTATAGTTGCATACTTTATACAATAAAAATTTAAAAGCCGGTGTTTGTGACCAGTTGACCCCCGATCACTAGATCAATGATCAGCTGTGTGTAATCCTAATACACTATGTTACTCATGATTAATGATCTAGGTCTCGTAAAATGGACTGGCGCCAGACAGTAAGGTAGGCTGAATTATGACTGAAGTATTGAAGGTTATGGCAAATTGAAAATGGATCCTGTTATCAATAAAACATCATTGACTGACCTATTTATACGAAGGCGAGCACACAGAAAGATATGCAGCGCATCGTCAAAGATCCAGATGCATCTACAGAAGGATCTAGTAGATACTAATAACGAATTTTAATCACTATTTAGTTTTTCTGAGCGTAGATGTAAATAATTCCCATTTCTAACGCCTCCAAATCTCATTTATTGTGTTAGGAACGTAGGTAAAGTTTTAATAATTATGGATACAGGTAAGGTCAGCGACACTAGCTTTATATTTTCATTTTCAACGCTTCTAAGAGTTTTGAGTATCTATATCTCTAATATTTCTATTTAAAAAATCTGTTTGTTTATTATGAATTGATACTTGTTATTGTTGTTGTCAGACAAATTCCCGTCTGCACTGAGTTTGACAGATCTTAAGTTCGCACTTATCTTTCGGGGACGTATTTTTTGATAGGTTTGCGTTTGACCACTATCTCACCTGATGGTAAGTGACGATGCGGTCTAGAATGTAACACGCTTGCCTAGAAGATACCTGTTCACTCTCCATTTTAAGAGTCCAAAGTTAAAGTAGTTTTTTTTGTTTTCATCCAAAGGGGGCGTCCATAAATTACGTGAGGTGTTTAAGGGGGAGAGGGGGTCGAGTCAAATCTCATCTAATCTTACGTTGGGGAGAGGGGGGGTCTCGGCAAATATCACGCAATTTTTTTTCTAATTGAAACAAAAAAAATTTATACTATTTTGGTCTATTTAATCCAGATTGTACATGCTAAGATTTAATCTTAAGCGTAATCGTAGTACGATTAAGATCATTTACTAATTCGTTCGAAAGTTCGATTTAAGTATTCTATTGTTAAATTTTTATTATACTTATAATTAAACTCTCAGCAATATTGATTACTAGTCTTAACTAGTCGTAAATAAAAGGACGATGAAAATTTGTTTTTTTTCTTTTTACAATAACAATCCAACGCGTTTACGTAAGAAACTCACATTTTGAAAAATCTCACGTGAGATTCGGGGATGGGGGAGGTGGTTGAATAAAATCTCACGACATCTCACCAGGGGGGGAGGGAGGGGCAGAAAATTTAAAAAAACACCTCACGTAATTTATGGACGCCCCCAAATGCGATCCAGAATCGTTCATATAGAAGAATCATTGAGAAATTAGGAGCGGATCTTAAGTTTTCACTTACCTATCTCTCTGAGACGTAAACCCAAATGCGTTGCAGTAGGAAAATAACTTCAAACTTAAGAGCTGTCAAACTTTAGTACAGTTGGGCAAAAGTATTTTAAGTTATCCTTAAGTAACGCTGACGAGGCGACCTTTATAACAAATACCTACCGGTAGCAAAGACTGCCTCTTATAATTCGAGTACCTACATTTGTTTATTTTAAAATTGTTATTAGGAATATTTCGGTGAAGTGACTTCCTGGTTTCTTATAGATATGCGGTTGGTTACATCAACATAACTTGGAAAATAAGTGGCATTTGAAGCAACCGAGAACACGTTTCGCCACACCCGGCCAGGCCCCCGTTGCCGACCAATCACGGGCTTCCACCGCAATCACAATCGGTACTTTCGATGCATTGGACTATAGACAGCCTTGGATGGAAATAAACATTGCGTCAAGTAACGCTGATAATGCCTTGTAGCTGATACCTGTAAAGTCTAATCGCAATGATCCAATCATTACCCTAAACTGTCGAGTCAGCAGTAGGTGTGTCGTTTATTGCACAATGTATTTGCATGCTCAGGCAATAATAGTAATATTTTGCTATAATGTTGTTACTGACACCTAGTATTTATGCCCCGTCATGAAAGATTTATTGAAATTAATAATCTTACGAAATAGGTAACAATGAAAAATCATGAAATCATCAAAACTCACTTAATCTTATCTCAGCTCTACCTAAAAATGATTAAGATAGGTTTCTATTGCATCATACATGAGTATGCATCTATTCTGTTCGTACCTACTTGTAAAAAAATAAAACTAATCAAGGTTATACTAAAGCAGAGGGCAGGGTAGTAACTTTTATTAACTAGTAACTTTATTATATGTGTAATGTATGTTAAAATAATAAATTAATTTGAAATTTGAAGGTTTGCAATTGCACATTGCACATTGAAGTGACTTTAGAAAAATCTTTTTTATTGAGTGGATGGATTGAGAAATAGAGAAAATGTAGAGAAATGAGAAGTTTGTTTTATTCTAGATCTTTGTATGGTTGACCTATATAGGTACACTTGAGCATGTTTGTAGAGGGTAATCCAGAGTGATCCCGTATAGGTACTACGCAGGTATCTAGGTTAGGTAGGTACTTACTCGTTGTTCTTCTGCGCTCCCGTAGTGTCTCCACGGACCAACTTGTTTGCTCTTTACTATACCATAAACATCAAATATCATACGCTCGTTTGTAAACTCAATCCAAACGAAATGTTCTAGAATCTGTGTGCGTCCTCTGTAGAGTAGCCATAAAATAAACTTTATTTTTAATTCATTAAATAAGAAGATATTTAACTTTGACTATTTAACAATAGGGAGAAATCTATGTATTTAACCTTCTAAAACTCGTGAAAATTCTTTTTTCCTAAATTACAATGATATTTAGGCACAGCCCTGTTTTTTCACAGTGTATGAAAAATCGGCAGTAGCGCAGCCACCACAGCCAACTTTAAAGTGGCAAAATATGTTCTTTGACATCACTATAACTTAGATGAAATAAACAGCAACGAGAACTACATTCCTGGACCTAATCTTCTCAGCGCTTTTCTCCCAACATGACATGCAATGGCTGTAAAGTACTCTACACTACACACAATCTGCCACATGGTTTGTCAAATTAATCTATCAAATCGCATCGTGTGAAGGCAGGTTGCAGCTCCCATCCAACAAATTGTACCGTGTAGTCATGTTGTTGATTCCATGCAGTAGACTGAGGCGACAAATTGAGTGACGCATTGCATGGCGTGTAGAGGGTTTAAGCCGAGACTCGCAACCTTGCAGGGGCCAGTTAATACTAGTAACGTTCGATGACCACCCTTCCACTTTCGACTGCTGGGCCCCTAATGCGGCAGCCCTTTTATAAATATTGGCAAAAACGAACCATTAAATAAAACCATTTATTTATGGCCTCAATACCATTTAAAATAGATGTATTAATGATATCGTAATTAATCAAAAAGGTTAATAAAACTTTGTAGTAGAGTGGCACAGTAACCATCCAGCATGCAGTTTTTTTTTTAAATTGGTGGTGGATGAATATTAATATAAGAAAGTAGAAGACTATATGGTGTAATATTTCGTTTGAACTCGGCACTTGACATTGTTAGACAACTAAATTATAAGATTGACTGAAGAAATGTAGGTAAATTGATGAGGTAGAGCAAGCGTGCTCTATATACATATACATTTCTGCGGTCAATGTCCAGTTTTGGCGGTCCCAGATGTTGGTCACTGTACGTCTTCTGTAACTTTCCATTCGACAATGAATAATAAGGCAATGTTTATAAAACAGTACGCCGAAGTAGCGAGGGGTGGCTGACACACACACACACACAAGTATTGTCTGCCATTCGAGATTCCATACGAGAAAATTCTGCTGGCACCGACGACACGGGAAAGTGGCTCAGTTTACTATAAACAAGTTCTGTACACAGGATGAACAATGTTTAATTTTAAATTGTAAATTCTATCTCATAAACTGTGCTTACTCTGGATGTAGCAACAAAGTGTAGTATACTTTACATACCTATAATAATTAAGGAGTATAGAGAAAAGATGAAATCGACTTTACCTAAGAAGCAAGAATATTTGTAAGAAGCACCTTGATCCTTACTTAAACGTTTTATTGATATGTGTATCTATGTTATTTAAAAATGTGTGTATCTGTGTGCCTTAAGTCTACCTATTTTATTCCTACCTATTTTATCGGTTTATTTGTTGCAAAGTAAACTTACACGTACATTATTGGCTAATTTTAACAATGCTTTTTCTGTTTAAGAAAATACTAATAGGCCTTATTATAAGGCATTCATGATCACACGGATATGTGTTATTGGTAGCATAATTCTAGAATACATATTTATTTTTTGTCTATTTATTTGTTATATTTAATGTCTATATCAAAATTAATTAGTTAAATACTAGTTCGTTCAAATTTATGTAGCTGATGTGTGATGATTTGACTTATATTGTCTTTCCGTCCAATAGATAAAAAGTAGATTTGAACAAAGGCAAAAAAAAATTTGTAATTCATAATTACATTATTTCGCGTTAATGAGCTCATTAATAATAAAAAAGTAATAAATTTAAAAATAATAAATTATGCACCAAATTGTATCCTTTCTCAACAGACTTCAAAAAAGAAGAGTTTCTCTATTGGTTTGCATTTTTTATGTTTGTTTGAACTACGTCATTTATAAACCGATTTGGAAAATTCCTTTTTTATTTGATAGGAAATATTATCAGATTGATCTAATACATTTATTTTGATAGGAAATATTATCAGATTAATCTGATAATATATTCTTTTTATATGATAGGAAATATTATCAGATCAATCTGATAATAAATAATTAATTTACAAAAAATATGTTTGAGACCCATCTCATAGACATTTTCATCAAAATCAGTTCAGTAGTTTGGGTATGTTAAACTTCGTTTCTCAGACAATTTAGACATTATTGAACTGCCACCGCTACTTGTAACTGGCCGAGAATCTAAGATAGCATAAGACGTACCTATCTATACATATTTTGCTGATTAAACCCATTCTTGTAACTAACCTACCCACATTACTTACGTCGGCGTCGCGCGTCGGTAGGTAATTAATAATATTGTAAAATACGGTTTTAAGCTTATACGGTCGTTCAGTAGGTACTTACTATTTTAAGTACTAACGGGATCTTTACCAAAATGTAAATGATTATGTGAATGATTCCAATCACTAACGTAATTAATAAATGTACCTACGTGTAAAATTAAGTAAGTTAAGCTATTTTATGGTAGAGTTGCTCCTTGTTTAGACTTTCCTTGTGATATTAGTCACCTTTTATAGTATTCTTTGCTCAGATGACAGATAGACAACAAAGTGATATTAAAGGTTCCATTTTTCAAACAGGTAAGGATACCTAATGAAATGTTTATAGCGCTAATCTACGATCATCGGACACATACCTACCTATATGTATACGCACCCACTATCTACCTAGTACGATCATTATTTGAGTGAGCTATTTTTGTACTTAAATAAAAAAATGCAGTCATTGCTTTTAGAAAAATTAACAGATAGGTAATTTACAATGATCGTAATTATTTATATCATCCATTCCGTATTTACAACTCTACGCAATAACAATAACAGTGTTGCGACAATAATATCAGAGCTTGGTACATAATTTATTTTTTCTATGGCCTCGGCTTCTCAAGTTTAAATAAAATAAATATAAATATTTGTACACATTTCACGCAGCGCCATCTAGCGTCATACTAAGCAAAGCTTGTACTATAGGAACCACATAACTGATACAATACATAGAGACTTACTTTTTGTTTGTAAATATATACATTGTATGCAATATACACCCTGAAATGAATACGAAAATCTTACCATTGAACAAATGCACTTTATAATTATGTAGATAAGGTTTAAAAATAATAGGATGTAGACTTCTAACTAGTGCCATTTCAGCCTGTTACGTACCTAGCTAACAGTTTTTGTCCAAAACCTGTGGACTCCAATCTAATGACCTTGCAAAAATCTAGATAGCGCTAGCGATGCTTATTAAAATTCCTATTGACGTTAGAATTTCCTGCTTACTATAAAAACAACACGAGACTGATATGAGTACGTTTCTGGCCATGGAAATTATTTATTCTGTGGTAAGGAGATTAGTTAGTTAGTTACATGAACTCACCAGTCAAGATGCCAATGATCGTGCGAAGTAGTGGCATAAAAGTAGGAAAGCGGACCTTGGCTGAAGCCGGGAAATCTATTTATTTATTTATACTATAGCACAAAATAATGCATAAGGAGGATTTAATGCTATGAAGCATTATCTACCAGTCAACCTGGAAGTGCAAGAAAAGAAATGGTAGCGGTGCAGTAAAATTGATATTAGAATAAAATACGTAAATATAATAAAAATATTACATATAATATACTTCATTACAAAAAATAATATAATACACTTACTTGCATAACTATAATGAATACAATTACTTACATATATAAAACTTACTTTTTTTTATGTTAAGGAATGACGTGACGAGCTAGCCATTCGCCTGATGTTAAACGACACGGCTACCCATATCATCAGCTGCAGTGTCACTCGGAACTCTAAAGTATAGAGGTTCGCGTGACACTGCACTGCGCACGTCATCCAGAGACATCAGCACAATCTAGTAATAAGATTACAAAACTGTGAGATCAAAGATCATAAAGTCTCATTTGCCCAGTAATTTCACTAGCTACAGTGCCCTTCAAACCGGAACACAGCAGTGCTTGCGCACTAGCGCAAGCACTGCTGTGTGCTTCTGCTTGGCAGCAGAATAACTGGCAAAGCGGTGGTACCTGCCTAGATGAACTTTGCAGTAAAGTCCTACCACCTAGTAAAATACTATACTTATATAACGGAAATCGCTAGGCAGAAGGGTGAATAGCTACAAAATTAAATATTTGCGTAAAATTAAGACGCGTAAGAGCTTACGAAGCCAGGCCCCACTAGTACTAGTGGGAGCCTGGCTGGGGGTCGTCAGTTTGCTACCTGGGGGCTATGGACCGAAAAAAACATTCAAAAACGTCCAAACCACGGGGAGTTGGATACAAGAATGCATGCAGCTGCTCAAAGTGGCGCTCTGTTGGTGGAGGCCTATTTACTGTTCGACAGTGGACGTCTTCAGGCTGATGATGATGGACGAAGAAGAAGAAAAAGACGTTGACGATCCGTTTACTTGGAAAATAAATAATAGACCTAAATAAACAATTTATAATAATTTACTGATCAGGGGCCTTACCGCGTAAGTCTGGTGGAGATCGTAATCGTGTTCTCTCTTGCTCGTGGACTTGTTGATTGGCGCGTGCAGGATGGCAGGCGAAGCCGATTCCCAGAAGGGTTACGCGGTAGGGGTGCTGTGCTAGTTCCAAACTATACCTAGTCTAACTTACATACCAGTAAAAGTTAATAAATAAGTGGGTACGTAAATAAGTTATAATACGAGATTCGATATGCCGTCATCATGCATATACATATCTAGCAGTAACGATATACTTATAATAAACTAGTTGCGCCCCACGGTTTCACCCGCAGATAAAAAGTATCGTATGTGTTAATCAAGCGTATGAGCTTTTTTTATGTTAAGGAATAACGTGGTGAGATAGCCTTTAGCCAAATGTTAAGCGCACGGCTGCCCATATCAGTTGCTATATGCATTTCAAATTTCATCAAAATTGATTGTCTTCAAAATGAATTCAGTACTTACGATTAATGATAAAAAATATTCACAGTTCTCGCATTTATAATACATATTACACGAAATATTAAACTTATTTACTTACTTATTATATTGCCCTCTGAATGCGCGTTTGAAACAACGATACCTACCAATTTAAATAATGAAGTATTTTTTATTTATGTAAGTAGGTCTTAGAATAACTATAAAGTTATTCTAAGGTGTACCTAAAGATGACCGCATCTCAATCTCTCGTATTTTGGTTTTAATTGGATTGGAGCGTAATATTACGACCACTTGTCTGTAACAAGAGAGAATTTGTTTGTCTTGCCACTTTAGAAACCATCGGAAAATTCCATTCTTGATCGTCAGCAATTACGTCCATCAATATCTTTATTGGAGTTGGCGCGCGGCGCCCGATTCTGGATACTCGATCCCATACAAACTAATTCAAACCGAGGCTTTTCCTAAGATTAGTGAGAGAGTTATAATATTAGCGGCCCGCCCCGGCTTCGCACGGGTATTTTATATATGTATACATATACATATTCTATCGCCTAATTTCATCAGGGATGATGTAGGATTCTAATGGTGAAATAATTTTTCAAATCAGTCCTGTAGTTTCAGAGCCTATTCAATGCACACAAACAATCAAATTTTTCTTCTTTATAATCTATCTTCTATCTTCTCAATACATATATATAACTCAAAGGTGACTGACTGACTGACTGACTGATATAGTGATCTATCAACGCACAGCCCAAACCACTGGACATGCAGCCTGCATGCCAAATCGGAGCCCGATCCGAATGTTATGACGTATAGGCATCCGCTAAAAAAGGATTTTTCGAAATTCCACCCTTAAGAGGGTGAAATGGGTGGTTACATTATTTTCCCATAGGCCACGCCGCGGGCGAAGCTGCGGGCAAAAGATCGTATATCATATAGTTTTGACAAAGCGACAATTTATGCTTGATGCGAAAAAGCTCTTGTTCCGTGGTATAGAAACTATACCTACTTATTTGAGAAATCGGATGTTTGTAAGTAGGCACCTAACCTATTGAATTAATTTCCTTTACTGTAGTTTGTTTTCTGTTCCGGTGTCCATATGTACCTACTTATGTTTAATGCTTAAGTGCCTGTCGCAGAGATGTATTTGTTTAGTTTGTCTCAATGACACTTTCTAAAATTAGGTAGGAACTACCCATAGACTTAGCGCGATTTTTGTGACAGTTCGTTTGTCTGTTTGTGAAGTTGAACAAACGAATGTTTGCTTGATCCTTGGATTTTTTTCATTCGGGTAAATGAAATCAAAATGACCAATTGAAATAATATAATATAATATAAATCGAAATAAAATATAAATGAGGAATACCTATTACGTATAGGGGAAACCTGAATAATATTGTTCAACATAACTAAAAATGTATAATATACCTCGTATGTTAGGTATCGATTAGGTAGGTAGATACCTAACTAATTTAAACCTAATTTTATGACTACCTACCTAATTATAGGTACCTGGCTACCTATTAGGTAGTCATAAAATTTAGAAGTCAAAAATTATAGATTGGGAAAGTTTTAGGGTAGACATAATTTTATGATGGTTCAGGTCACAGGTGCACGCGTTGAAGTCCTTTATATTGTTAAGCGGCACACCTGTCCTACGTACTTTACATTATTATAATTATGTACGTGGCTATATATAGCAATATCAAGAAAACTTACAGCATCTAAGTTAGTATGTACGGTACTTAAAACTTACTATTTATTATTCTGCGATCTAAGTATGAAATTCTTTGGGGTTAACTACATATATTAAAGGTATGACAAAACACTTTTTTTATCATACTACATAGTAGTTACTCACAGGTAGAGACAAAGCTATATTATTAAATTATAATAAAAAAGGTTATAAAATGTTAGTATGCATGCTACATAGAAACAAAAATAAAGGAGCTTCTAACTAATTGAGTCTAGAAACAGATGGATATGGGGCTGAATGATCGGCGGTTTCTTTATTCTGGAATAGCTTGAGTTCGTTATGTTAGAGCTACCTCTAACGTAAACAGTATTCCTTTACTAAACTATGAATTCAGTTTAGGGCCATTGAAAAATACGGCGAGGTCAATGACCTTGGTGTTTAGAAAGTTGTTGCTGATTCTTGTAGTGTAAGTTAAATATAGCCGGCGGAGGTGTGGCGCGGCGCGCGTGGTTCGCGGCACGAGACGCGCGCGCTGTGCATGTGAACGTGCGCACACGCAAGCGCACGGGTACAGTGCTATGAGTATGAGTATGACAATTCTGTTATTTCACTAAACAAACTACGCCCACTGTTTTACTGGAAAAGGTGACCTGCTATGATTTATTTATTGAGACAAATTAATTTCGAAACGAACATTAAAATTTCGAAATACACTTTGGCAGTCTGTTTTTCATTCAGTTTTTATCTCATTACCATATAAAAAATGGTACTTAGATGATACAAGACATTTTTATCGTGACAAACTCTACACTGGATTCTAGTTCATGCATATATATCTCTATGTTAGCTGAAAACAGTGAGAACCTTCCTGAGACAAATATATCCAGGCTCAATGATATAAAGATGCATTACTGTTTGTAAAAAAACACCTACGTGTATCTACCTACGTCTAAGTACACGGGTAGGTACCTAACTAATTCGTGCCGCGGCCAACAAACAACAGACACAATCCCTCACTCTATTGCATCAGCGGTTTATTACTTTACAGCTAATTTCAGTTCTTATCGCTGTGAATTCTGTTTCGATAAAGGCACGTGCGATCGTACGTATTTTCCTTTCATTAGTCTGTATCCTGTATTGCAAAATTCCTGATGAAACCCCTTAATGAAATTCCGTTAATCCTTGAACTGTGAATACGTAGGTCCAGTAATATGATTAAATCTTACGAAAATTATGAAATAAACGTGCAAAACTCGTTTGAAGATTCGATACAAGTTTTCCATCTGTCCTTATCTTATTAGAATAGCTCATATTATTCAACGAACATAACATGCGGAGTGCTACCTACTTCAAATCATTTGTTTTTCATTATTTTAACGTTTCTGACATGTATTACTCGCTGGCGGTGTGTGATTGGCTGGCACAACCGTGCCTCCAGACGACGTCATAGTACGATAACACAATGCTGTGTGTGTCTTGCTTGCCAGAACTCATGACTATAGTCTCATAAAATGAGTGTATAATTTAGTAAAATCGCGAGCTCAGAAGAACAAGTGGGTTGAATTCATATATTGTTAATGCCTTTTGATTGCTTTCAGCGTACGGGTTTTAAGAGAATCAACGACTGGTTGCTAAGTTGCTGACATGCAACGCTGACGTCATATAACTGCTTTGTTTTCTGATTTAACATTTCCTGACATTCTATTTCCAATCTTGTCTAGTCAGCTACAAGTCTACGTGTCTGCATTCTGTTTTATAATGTCTTGGTTCTAGGTGCACATGCACTTTCCACATAATTAGTTACCTAAAAATGTGCATCTACACGTTCTTAAGATATATAGGTGCGAGGAATACCTATAATAATAACTAATTAATGTAATTAAAAAACGTATACCTGCCCACACTTAAAAAAAAGCTTCATGTGTGCTTTGTCCGTATATTATAGATTTATGCTAGTGCTAAAACGAGAATTCTAAAACAAAATGATAAATATGTGAATAAAATGTTGACTTGAGCACATGCCATAAATTCTTACACGAATTCTTTTTGATTATAATTTGGACAAAGTGTGCAATTACTGAGAAAACTACTAGTCTTGGTATAAAAATGGGGTAATGCATCTGATAGACGGTATATAATTTTTTTACTAGTAAATGAGTCTCTCTGTTCAGATTTAGTATATCAGAAGTAAGCTGGCGTGGTAGAGCCTGGTGAAAAATAACCAAATTCGCAAGCCAAAATATTAAGGACCGTATTACAAAATTATGCTCGGTCATCGATCAGCGCTGAAGTACAGATTTCATTGATAACTTTATGAACAATTACAAATTTATAAACTTCAGAAGGCATACAGTTATTGGTTACGCTTTGCACGCCCGGGAAAAACTGTTTTAAGCTCGTATTGTAGAAGCTCAGTCGTGAATCTAAGCTCAAGCTTTGTATTTCATATACAAATTGATTACTTGATCAATCGTATGAAACTTTACTTCACAAGCTTTACGTTTCATTGCATTTTCTTCGCTTATAATATCACCAAGACGCCAAGCGTGGTGATTACGTTACGGAAAGCGACTTTTTGACAATTTTTGGTTTAGTTTTCCATTTTAGGCAAAATTACATGAAATATAAATAAATAAAACACGGATAAAGGTGGTGTAAAATATGTCATTTCGTTCGTCGTGTTTTAACTTGAGAAGGCATACAATTAATGGTACACTTGAAAAAGTCGATTGCCGTTACTGTTCTGTTATGGGCGGCAGTGGCGCTTAACATCAGATTAAAGATTTAAAAAAACGTAATTACCACGCAGCAGGCGTCTTGGTGATATCAGAAGCGAGGAAAATGCTGTTGCCCATTTCCTACATATCCCTTAGCCGGTTCTTTCGGCACCCGCGGAAATACGGTTATCCTATTCTCGCACCAGGACCATACGATGTAAAATACCTCATTCAATAATAAACACCTTCAAAATAAGCCGTATATTTTTCGCTTGTCGTCAACGTTTGCATTATTAACCAAGTAATGATAATAAGTGACTTGGAAACATCGTAGTTATTAATGTACATTAAAGTACTCGTACGTACAGTCGAGGTCTATAACACTTTGCGTGACGTGTCAGCAGTCATGCGCTCCGCGGCTCCGCAAGAATTAGGAACAATTGAATCAAAAAGTTCTTCATACTTTAACAATATAATATTTACATTGAACGTTAGATGATTTGCGTCATTCATGAAACCATTACTGTATTGTAAGTAATGGTAAAACTTAAAAAAATTGCATATATTAGCCATAAAACTTCCATTGTGGAAAATACTTAAAAATTATGACTAGATAGGTAGGTACATAAAACACATATACGAAAAAATTGCATGACTACATCTCTAAAAATAGTCGAGTTACAAACAACACACGAGTCAACTAAACTTTAGCTAATCAATGTTAAAAAATCTAGCATCAGCTATTTGTCGATTCACGAAGAGTAGGCATTTATTGTACAGCCACATTAGACGATCACTGCCTGACCTCCAACCACCACAGACAAGCCTCCGGTACACACATTCTCACTGAAATAGAGGCGTGTACGTGTACGTGCACAAAACTGCAAATTGGCATGAGCCAACACACAAGAATATTGCTGTGTGTGTGCTCAAAACAATGCGATTCAGTTGAAAAGGCGCCAGTAGAAACGTAAGCCAGTCACCTGACCGTCTCGACCACCCAACCCTGTACAACCAGAATGTCGTTTCTGAGCGCTGGCAAACAGAAAATTGAACTTTATAGTAGTAAAGCAAGCCTTAAAATTAAATATAAATAATTTCGTCCTCGCGACTGCATCAATACTTGACACGGAATGAAGATTTACCAGTTTATTACGTTTAAAATGCTCTATCGTGCAGCTAACCTAACGTGAACGTAGCGAATTGCGATGAAATAAACTTAGCGGTTAAATAATTTGGCATGTGGCACTGGCAACGTACAAACAAACAATTTTTTCAGCAAAGATTCAAAGAACCTTGAGAGAGGGACCAAACGTGACGTTAATGACGCGACTGCCACTCCCGTGAATATAAAAACAAGGTTATGAACATTTTGGAATCATGGAAATAAGATAAGATAAACGATATTTTACTGCTGAAAATTACTGCGTAGTATATAAAGTCCGGCAGTAGGTAGCTACCCAAATACTTGCCATATCACTCGCTAAAATCTAATATCAATACGGGCCTTTGCACTTTAGTAAAGCGGCACGATGACAGCATTATATTTTGAGACACAATGTAGTTTGATGTCACCAAAAGGTTTTTTCGTGTAATTGCTAAGTGCGAGTGCAAACGTGCCTTCCACGAATCCATCCGGTTCGGGGCAGAACAAGTTGCCTGCAGTTGGTATCTTTCAAACATTTATCTACTCAATTTTAAGTTTATGGCGTTTATTCACGGCGGCAAGGCCGCGGCGAACGTATCAGCTTGCAGAATAATAGTAATAAAACTTTTATGAGGAAAATTATAACCGTACTAAGCACAAATACTTAAACAAGGCTTAGACAGACGTCAAACGTGTGTTTAACAATACAAAACAGCAGTTCAACACTGGTTTAAGGCTTGTTTAAATTTTTTGTGGTTAAACCGTCAGCCTATAGACGACAGTGCGTCTTTCCAATAGATCCTTAATAATGTGCTTTGACTAGAATAGTCAAAGATAATGGAATAAATAATAGGTCTTTACCTATGAAATTGCCGTATTCCAGTACAGACTTTTTCAAACAAAAAAAGTTTTGATTGGCTATGAATTCTAAATTCAAATTAATTTTGTTTTAAAAATATGACATTCTATTTACAATATAAGTCTTTTGTTTATTGATTAGCGTTGTATTTTCATTACATTTCAACATTTTTCCTCATTATGGATACTTTGAAATTTCGTGTAATTATGGAATATGAGTTCCGTCGTGGCACCAACGCGGCACAAACGACACGTAACATCAACGACGTTTACGGAGAGAACTGTACAAACGAACGTACAACCCGTTATTGGTTTGCTCGGTTCCGTTCTGGGAATTTTGACTTGAAAAATGAACCTCGTGGTCGTCCGGAAACTTTGGTCAACATTGATGAATTAAAGGCGATTGTGGAAGCTGATGAATCTCAATCTACAGCTGAGCTGGCAGCAGCTTTTGATGTTAGCATCAAAACAATATTGGTCCATTTGCCACAGATTGGCAAGATAAAAAAGCTTGATAGATGGGTGCCCCACGAACTTAACGATCGCCAGCGCAACGTACGCGTCGAGACTTGCCTTGCGCTGCTTAACAGGCACAGAAATGAAGGAATTTTGAACCGAATTGTTACGTGCGACGAAAAATGGATTCTTTTTGACAATCGAAAGCGCTCAGCAAGTTGGTTAGATCCTGGTTCGGTACCAAAGCAATGTGCAAAACGAAAAATGACCACTAGAAAGGTGATGGTCACAGTTTGGTGGTCTAGTGCTGGTGTGATTCATCATAGCTTTTTACAAAACGGCGAGAGCATTACTGCAGATGTGTACATTAAAGAACTGACCACAATGATGGCGAAACTCGCACGTCTGCAACCAGCTTTGGTCAATCGGTCGTCTCCACTGCTACTTCACGACAACGCGCGACCCCATACTGCACAACAGACCGTCTCTAAGCTGCATGAGTTGGGCTTGGAAGCTCTCCCTAATCCGCCATACTCATCAGATCTTGCGCCTACCGACTATCACTTTTTCCAAAATTTGGACAACTTTTTAGCGGGAAAAAAATTCAATTCCCGAGAGGCAGTACAAAACGCCTTTGAAGAGTTTGTTGTCTCCCGTCCTGCTGATTTTTTCAAGAAGGGCATCCATAAACTGCCACAGCGTTGGCAAAGATGCATTGATTGCAGGGGTGATTACTTTGAATAAAAGAAATAAATAAGTTCGAAAAAAAAAAATACTTTAACTTTTTTCAAACAAAACGGCAATTTCATAGGTAAAGACCTAATATATAAATCTTCATGTCAACAGTATGGACATACCCACTTACTCATACTCACTTTTATTTTAAACTCATAGAAAAATATGTACCACAAATTTTTGGCAAGAATTCGAGATGATAGTTCCAGCCATACAATTATTTTTAGTTCAATGTCCGTCAAAAAGATAAAATGCCTAGCTTTTTATAATAAAAATGCAAAAATGTAGTTATGACCCCGACGTGATTTGAACACGCAACCTTCTGATCTGGAGTCAGACGCGCTACCGTTGCGCCACGGAGTCGATGAGAATATGGACGAAATGATCAGAGTGTCTAAACTAAATTAAATTATTATAAAAATAACAAGAAATTTTAAACAACCATTAAAAAACAATTTTGTTTCAATTATTTAAAATATTTAAACTGGTCCTAAAATAATAATCTATGAAAATAAACATATTATAACATATTATTGTGACATAATTGCACTCAGTTGCAAGCGACATAATAGTTAAAATAAAATAAATACCAAAACAAACACTTCGTTTACGTACCTAGCTCTATTCTTTTGTAGCGTAGCTGTAGTATAAATTTAACTGAAGAAATCTACTCGCTCTTGGGACGCTCAAATGTATATTTTGTGTTTATAGCGCCATCTAGCGGTGAGGTTTACAAGTATAATATATATAACAGAATTCTCTCTATGATTATGTGTTTTGTATGAAAGAGTTCCAAGTACATTATTTCATATATTTTTACTTCAAAATTATGTAATTCCAGTACTTTTATATATTTCATTGAACGTTCGCTCTGCACTTGGCACCAGTAATGTAAATTCGTTACATAGACTCGAAGCCCCTGTGGCCTAATGGATAAGGCATCGGCCTCCTTAGCCGGGGATTGTGGGTTCGAGTCCCACCAGGGGTACAACAGTTTTTTTGATACTTTTTTAATTAATCACCAAGCAATTGTAAACCAGTAAAAATAATATTATACACACTTCTAAAGCACTGTAAATTTTAACTCTAATGGCAGATCCTCGGAGCGGTAAGCATCTTAACCCTGAGTGACGTAGGTAGTATCCTACTTGATGTGGAAACCGGCAATCATTATCTGTAAAAAAGGCTATTTTAAATTCAATGTCGTGTTGCACGAATCTGACAAGTAAGGTAATAATAATAATGGCGAAATTGTGGTGAAATTAGCGCAGGAGCCACTAAGATTCAATTCAATTCAAAAGGCTATTTAAACAACTCCTTTAAAAGTAGTTCATTCCAACATTTTAAATGGCATGCTTTTACTGTGAATCATATTAAAATAATTATTATGTTTCATTAAAATAAGGATCATATCTGAGCGAAATTGAAATACAGTCGGTGCAAAAATTAAATCGACTTTTATTATTCAACATGGCATTTGTGGAGAGGTAACCACCATGTCGCACCTTTATTATTTAAATTCATTTTAGCCATGCTTAATAAATTTTCACTTATCAGTGAACTTTGTACGTTATTTAAGTGTCAATAATTCAAAGTCAGTTTCCCCAATTAAGGAAAGAAAAATCACTTTCCCTTTATTGTTAATGTTGTTTTCTATGAGGCCAAGGAAAGCAACATACATAAATACACACACAAATAAACTATATAGCTTAAGACTTGTATTTTATGGGTGTGTGATGGGGCAGGGGCTCTGCCCCATCTGTGTAATCACATAGAAATTTTAACTTTCGTTGTGGGGAACTAGCGAATTTTCGCTAAAACATAGCATCATAATTTTCAACGCCCTTTACAACGGCGCCGTGGCTTAGTTGGTTAAAGCGCCTGTCTAGTAAACAGGAGATCGGGGGTTCGAATCCCCCCGGGGCCTAGCCATGATTGGATTGGTGTATTTTTTGGTTTTTATTTTTTACTTTTCTAGTTATTTAATTAATGAATTAAACGTGAAAGGAATGTAATAAGACTAACGTGCACATAAATTTGCTGTTGTTACAGCAGTTGTGATAAAGTGTGCTGGAGGGCAGAAATCCGGCGACGGGCAAGGAGTGGTCAGATTAAATGTATAGAGTCCTCTCTCGGGAATGGTCTGACAGCTGTGTGACACGTCAGTTCCGCGCCAGAAGCAAACCATCAGCTGCCCTTGGCCATCGTTGCGAAACTATAACAATACCACTACGTATTAAATTACATTGAAATAATTTATTTATAATCGCATCGAATGCTATTTACAACGTCTTTTATACTTTTGTTTTTCTACTAAATGCATTTTAATGTACGACATGCAAAAATAAAATTGTTTAGAAGAGAAAATGTCTGTTTCTACAATAACTGTAGGAAACGTGGGATTCGCTATTATTTAATTTCTATAGAGACGCTATTGGACGATCATATCTTTTTATTTATAGGTAATTTTACGGCTCGCCCTATACAATTATCATATAGTATAATGAAATATACTCAAGCGTAGAAAATTTTTACAAATGTTTTTAGTCTCTTAGTCGCTAGTTAACGGTCGCTAAATATACTCGTATAATAACATATTTTTCGCAACTGCATAACGTGCATTGTCGTCTGAATTCAAAGAACCGTTTATAATTTATTATTCTTTGTGCATTATTATCTCCTCCGACTGTAATGCAGGATTATAACTCCCTTTTCAGCACCTTACAGCAGCGCAATGAGACATACCTTCGACTAAATACTCAGAAAAATGCAAAATAACTATATACTCGTGAAAACCACATTAAAATATATCCATTACTTTTTAGGCAGTTAGTATTATACCCAGATAAAAAAAGTCAAAACATAGAACATCCTCAACTGGTCGATTTTTTTTTTCTTCGAATACCACATAATAAATTGAAATACCCTGTGTTGACCGGCATTCCATGCCTTCTTTGCTTACAATTTCTCAATAGTATATTTATTTATTTAATTTATTATTTAATTTATTAATTTATTTATTTTTATTTAGTTATTTGTTTATTTATTTATTTATATATTTATTTATTTATTTATCCATAAAACATAACATTACAGAACAGTTACATTATATCACAATAAAATTACTTATTTATTTAACTTATTATTCTACAATTATTATTTACACTTAATATAGATTAGGGATCGTACCTGTACTTGAACCAAGGCCTGCTGTCTCAAATAAAAAGGGTGAATTCTGTAAGATGTTTGTCGATTTGGTAGAACAAAATCTTCATACTCCTGTTGGTCAAACGAAGTGCCGTTCAAAGGGCACTGGGCACCGAAGATTCTTGTAGGAATAGTGCTTTTTATGAGGTATACGTCAACTGCTTCGATTGCATCTACCACGGATATCGATGGAGTCTGCAATATTATACATTATCGTATTGTATTAGTTGACGCATGCCTGCTTAAATATTATTATTTATCAAGAATCATAATCTTTTAAAATAATCAAATCAATTCGCAATTCGCGCTGCAATCGCCTTAATTTCACCCTGAGAACATACTTGGATAATAATAATAACGCCCAACGATCACATACATAGATCCTAGACCTTAACTAGAATTCCCTGTGTCTAGGGACACAAGAACTACGAGGACCGTGGTCCCACAACACCCAGAGTCAGAACAAGTATTTGCGCTTTTTTTCTGTGCACTAATACTTGTTCTGCCGCGGGAATCGAACCCGCCTTATAGCAATGAGGCGAGCTAAGCAAGAGCTAAGTTATACAACTTAGTTCTTGCTTAAAACTTATTTATATTAAGATTCATTTAAGATTATATTTAAGAGGTCTGAGAACTAAGATTTGTACATCGTTAAGAGAATATAGAACCGAGTCATCAATCGGTCTGATAATACAATTAGAAATGTATTTCAAATACTTACAGTGAGAAATAGTTCCGAATAATCCAAATACTCATTATTAATGTTCTGAAAATCAGTCATATCTTGCGCGACGTACGCAAAGTACACGTCAAAGTACGTATTCCTGAGTGTTCCCATAAGATCCCTAACTCTCTCTAGTTCCGTAGCGGAAGGGCGGTCGCTCGGACTGACTATGAGGATAACTGTACTGGCCCCAGCACTGGCTTTATCATTGATGTCAGCGAGAGACTTATTCAGAGAGAACTGAAGGATTGTGGACATTATATTGGGTAGGTTGAGCCGGGTGGGCCCTGTAACATAAAAACCTCTGCTCAATGAACACAAACAAATAAAAAAGATACTGAAAAAGAGACTGTTTTGGTCTTACTTCCAAGCGATATTCTGTCTATACTGTACATACCGTTTTTGTACGGCTATATATTTTTTTGTTTTAATAAGGTCACCCTATGTTTGGCCCGACTCAGTTGGTAGTAACCCTGCCTTCTGAGCTGTGGGTTGTGGGTTCGATTCCCACACAAGACAAACATTTATGTGTCATCACATCGATGTTTGTTATTTGTATTATATTCTATGTATATATATTTACAAACAAAAAGTATCTAACTTATTAGACATTGATGTGAGATGAATGGGTCGCGATAGCGTGAGTATATGATGTAAACGATTAATATATCATTGTCTATGCTGCCTAGGATACCATTAAAAATAAGAAGTTGTCTGTGGCTCTCTTCCGTGTTATTACAAAGTATTTTACAATAAATATATTCCTTACTATAAATAAATAAATGTGTTTGACTAACTTTGGGGCTTTCATTTAAACAATTTCCAATATAAGTATTGTATTAGTCATCTGGTTTCCATAGTACAAGCTTTGCTTAGGTTGGGGATAGATGGCGTTGTGTGAAATGTCCACAAATATTTATTAGGTCTTTACCTATGAAATTGCCGTTTTGTTTGAAAAAAGTTAAAGTATTTTTTTTTCGAACTTATTTATTTCTTTTATTCAAAGTAATCACCCCTGCAATCAATGCATCTTTGCCAACGCTGTGGCAGTTTATGGATGCCCTTTTTGAAAAAATCAGCAGGACGGGAGACAACAAACTCTTCAAAGGGGTTTTGTACTGCCTCTCGGGAATTGAATTTTTTTCCCGCTAAGAAGTTGTCCAAATTTTGGAAAAAGTAATAGTCGGTAGGCGCAAGATCTGGTGAGTATGGCGGATGAGGGAGAGCTTCCAAACCCAACTCATGCAGCTTAGAGACGGTCTGTTGTGCAGTATGGGGTCGCGCGTTGTCGTGAGTAGCAGTGGAGACGACCGATTGACCAAAGCTGGTTGCAGACGTGCGACAACAATGATGGCGAAACGCCATCATTGTTGTCAGTTCTTCAATGTACACATCTGCAGTAATGCTCTCGCCGTTTTGTAAAAAGCTATGATGAATCACACCAGCACTAGACCACCAAACTGTGACCATCACCTTTCTACGGGTCATTTTTCGTTTTGCACGTTGCTTTGGTACCGAACCAGGATCTAACCAACTTGCTGAGCGCTTTCGATTGTCAAAAAGAATCCATTTTTCGTCGCACGTAACAATTTGGTTCAAAATTCCTTCATTTCTGTGCCTGTTAAGCAGCGCAAGGCAAGTCTCGACGCGTACGTTGCGCTGGCGATCGTTAAGTTCGTGGGGCACCCATCTATCAAGCTTTTTTATCTTGCCAATCTGTCGCAAATGGACCAATATTGTTTTGATGCTAACATCAAAAGCTGCTGCCAGCTCAGCTGTAGATTGAGATTCATCAGCTTCCACAATCGCCTTTAATTCATCATTGTTGACCAAAGTTTCCGGACGACCACGAGGTTCATTTTTCAAGTCAAAATTCCTAGAACGGAACCGAGCAAACCAATAACGGGTTGTACGTTCGTTTGTACAGTTCTCTCCGTGAACGTCGTTGATGTTACGTGTCGTTTGTGCCGCGTTGGTGCCACGACGGAACTCATATTCCATAATTACACGAAATTTCAAAGTATCCATTATGAGGAAAAATGTTGAAATGTAATGAAAATACAACGCTAATCAATAAACAAAAGACTTATATTGTAAATAGAATGTTATATTATTAAAACAAAATTAATTTGAATTTAGAATTCATAGCCAATCAAAACTTTTTTTCGTTTGAAAAAGTCTGTACTGGAATACGGCAATTTCATAGGTAAAGACCTATTATTTATTCCAGTACAGGTGAATTTTTCAATTGATGGATATATCTTAAACTATGGAGAATAGCGAAAAATTCTCAAAGGAGTCTAGGGGCCAATTTTAATAAAAACTAAAACTAGCCATCCATATCCTCTTGAAAGGTTAACGTTTAATCTCCCACAGATATTTTTATTATTATATTTTAAAACTAAATAAATATGGAATCTATATAAGAACACCTTTAGCAAAGTCAGTAAAAAGGCATAAACCAGATCGTGATCGTGATGTCTACTCAACACAATGCTATAAATGCACAATGCTCAAAACAAAGCGATTTCGCTTTGTTTTTAATACTTATTAAACTTTCGCAACTCATATTATAAAGTTTTATTTGTTTATGTTCGTTTATTGATCAATCAATTTGTTAATTAAACAAATACGAAAATATGAATATGAAAATATGCTATAATGCGCGATATCAGGAACACCTATTTGGTCTTACTAAAAACTTGTTCACTCCTAAATTGGGAATTTAATCAGTACACAACCTTGGTTAATTCTTTTTTTTTGATGGGGGGGGGGGAAGCTCTCGCACTTCGGGTATGTGGGACTCGACCACGACCCACTAAAACCCCCCCGTGAGCCCTCGTCCACCGTACCGGGGCGAAAAGGGGTCGCGATTGCAGTCCAGCCAACTCTTCTGTTCAGCCACAGTTATGGTTCAAAGTCAGTGTATGTACGGTGTAATTGGAGTAAATATTGTAAGCTGATATCAACCAGATTTTACGAACACGACAAAGAAATATACACTCTATTGACTATTTATTACGTTAGCTCACTCACATGTTTCAGTGAAGTTGGCCATATGTGAGAACAGCGCAGTGAGATTGTTCGACGGAGGCACGATCCAGCCGCCGGTGTTGCCATGTAGCAACGATATTGTACTCCGCTGCATGTTCACCTCAAGAGCACCGCCAATCCAACTGGAAATACACATATGTAGGTAATTATAAAATATTTAAAGCACTCTGTCTTCTTCATTCTGAATGTAGATGAAAGAGACGGAGTGTAGACTTCGAATCGAAAAAAAGTGTGGTTCAAATTATTTTATCAGCAAAGTATTGTCCATTAGACAAAGCGTGGTCAACCGCTACCCTCTCTAATATTCTTAAGCTAATCTATACCAGTAATACTTACGACATAAACTGTGCAACGTCGTATCCCTTCCAAGAGCCATCGGTGGCGACCACTAAGTCCATAACCGGAACGCTGTGGCTCACACGGCAATCTGTAGTATGCTGTCTTAGTAAACCCGCTAGAATTAATTAAAAATATATGAGGCAGTTCAAATAACGCAAATAATTCTGTATTCATTCAAAGGTCGTATGCATGAATTTTAATGAAAAGGAAAATTTTGAATCAGGAACCGGATTTGATCCGGCATCTATCCTTAAAGCCGGGAAATACTTTATTTAAAATACCGTGTACTCACGTCCAAAGTTATATATGTAATTCTTTGCAAGGGTTACACAAGGGCACTCATAATCCGATATTAGTTCTAAAAGCGATCTTGAGATTTGTGTTTTAGAGATGCTAATATAAGCACAGCTGACTTAATAGTAGGCGCATTTTATTACTAATGCTTCCTAAAGATGCTTTTATTCTTTAATTTAGAAAATATATCATTATCGCTTCCAGAACTTAGATAGGTACGACCCAACGTCTTGGAGACCTTGTCTACATAAAAAGTCGCATTTTTAGGTTACCTGAACACATAGATTTCTCCTCAAAGGTCAGAATCTATACTAATAATACTTAGGTGTGTCAATATTGAGAAGTATTCATTATCCAAATAAGAAAATAACAGCTGTGTTTTCAAGTTAACCGTGCTCCGCTACTTTGAAGGGTTAGGTGGCTAAGGTTAATAGCAGCGGCGGTAAATGCATAAAACAATTCAAGCGGGAAGTCAGTGCAATATTAGGCAAATAACTAACCGACATAAGTAGAAAATGCCCTCACAGCTGCCTCAGTAATTCTTTGCATCTCATCCACTGGTATATAAACAGTAATCTGCCGCAAGGACAGCACGTGGGCAAACCGTGAAGTTTCTTCGAACAAATCTGTTGTATTGATCATGGTTGAATAGAGGAGCCGTCGGTTGCACGCCTTGATGTTCGGATCGAAGGATACTCCTTCGTGTGAGTAGTACATTTCTATTATTTGAGAGAGTCGTAACGTTCTTCGTTGTTCGAGCCATTTTGGCATGTTGCTTGCAAGTATTAAGCCTGAAAGGATACAGGAAAATTCAACTTAGTAGACAAGACTTTTTTAAAACTTCATATCACAAAAACGTGTGTGCTTTAGATCATACGACTGAATTAAAACTTCTATACGAAACATAACTCTCTCTTTCTATCTTCACTAAATTATATGTTCCTCTCAACTTCCGTTCGCCTTAAGAAGTTTTACTTCAAAAATCAGACAACATTACGGTAAAATCATGGTAGAAGTGACACGTTGTCGACTTGGGTGTTTGTGTAGCCAGTGCATCGAAACGGCTGAAACGATTTAGATAAAATGCATGTACATGCTTTTTTATTGTTTCATAGGCTTGCGCTTGAATAAAACTCACCTGATGGAGTGACGTTTCGGTCTAGGATAATAATAATAATAATTTATTCGCATATTTGTGCCAACTATGTAATGATGGTGTTTTTTTTTTTCATCTAGTTGTCTGGTATTGGAGTGGCGATGGCAGTAAAGCTGTTTTAGCCCAAAAACAAGAGTTCTCGCTACAAAACGTTGGTAAAATTGCGAGTCGTCTTTAGTAATTTATAAATATTACATTTGTACGATAATAATAGCGCCAACGATCACATACAGAGAACCTGGACCTTAACTAGAATTATCTGTATCTACGGACCCAGGAACTACGATGACCATGGTCCTACAACACCCAGACACAGAACAAGTAAAGCTGTTTTAGCCCAAAAACAAGAGTTCTCGCTACAAAACGTTGGTAAAATTGCGAGTCGTCTTTAGTAATTTATAAATATTACATTTGTACGATAATAATAGCGCCAACGATCACATACAGAGAATCTGGACCCTAACTAGAATTATCTGTATCTACGGACCCAGGAACTACGATGACCATGGTCCTACAACACCCAGACACAGAACAAGTATATGCGCTTTTTTTCTGCGTCACGAATACTTGTCCTGCCACGAGAATCGAACCCACCGCCGGGTTATGAGCCGACCTGCTTAACCACCACATCACAGAGGCTGTCAGATATTATTTAGCCATACATTAAGAGAACTTCATAGAATAACGAAAATACTACCATCAATGCCAGCAAGAATTTCCGCGTCAGTAAGATGCCAGTCTATGACGGAACTGTTCTGCGGGAAGATATAATGTAGCCTCGGTAGCAAAGTGTCGTTCCACCTGTGATTGGTTCCGACTACCATCCTCTGCGCCACGGAGCCGACTCGCGGCCCTTGGTTCACCACCACTTCTGCTAGATCCCCTGGAACAGTTATTGACATGTTACGTGCTGACGCTCGCGAAAGCCGCCGCGGCTTGCTTTAGTAACTGGCTCCCAGAAGAAGGATATCGAATATGTCCGAAACCTGGTCGGAGTAATTTCGACTTTTAATTGATGTGAGTTTTAGGCTACCGTGAGTATGACACATTTTGTAAGATAACAAAATGTGTCATACTCACGATAGTTTTCAAACTAAAAAAGTTATTGACAATATATGAGGATCCTACTAATATTAATATTATCACTAGTATAAAACAACGTCGCTTTCTCTGTCCCTATGTATGCTTAAATCTTTAAAACTACGCAATGGGTTTTGATGCGGTTTTTATAGATAGAGTGATTGAAGAGAAAGGTTTATATGTATAATAACATGTAAAAATGTAAAGTAAATAAGTAAAAATGTAGTGTATGAATTTAGATATTCCAAAGATAGCAGGAAATCTTCATGGTTTAGAGAAAGAAGGATTGTTTTACTCTAAATTTAACGCGTGCGGGCCACGGGCAGTAATGAATAAATCAAAACTACTGGATCGATTTCAATCATTTTTTCAGTGAATGACATAGGCTATATATTTTATAGCCGGACCGGGCCGCTAGATAATGTTATATTGGACGAACTCTGTGGTGTGGTGGTTAAGCAGGTCGACTCATAGCCTGTAGGTGGCGGGTTCGATTCCCGCGTCAGGATAAGTTTATGTGCACAAGATTTTATACTTTTTCTATGTCTGGGTATTGTGGGACTATGGTCCTCGTAATGACTGGATCCCTAGATACAGGGAATCCTAATTGGAGTCCAAGATCTATGTGTGTGATCGTTGAGTATTATTATTATTAATACTATTATTATTATAACAAACGCTAAAGTTTATATGTATGGATGTTCGTTAGCTCAAACGGCTGGCCACATTTGGATGAAATTTGGAATGTAGATAGCTTATATAGTGAATTAACACATAGGCTACTTTTTATCCGAGGGTGAAACCACAGGACGCAGCCAGTTTAAAAATATTAAATAGTTTATCTAGTATCTTTTCTAGGTACACTTTCCAATTTAGTCATGCATGAGTTCGTGTATTGAGTTGAGCGTTTACATGCGAGGGAGAGAGAAAGAGCATGTAGGTATATAAAACGATCATACATTGGCAGACTGATATAGAAATTGAAACTTTTTTGTGGCTTTCACGCCAAAACGGCTGAACCGAATTGGATGAAATTTTGCACCGACATGTGTGCAAAATTTCAAAAGTAGCCCTACTACAAACGAGATCAATATGTGATACTTTTTATCCCGGAAAATCGAGAGTTCCATGGGAAAATGAATAGCGAGTACAATTGCGCAAAATTTTTGATTGTAAATACATACATAGAATACAATATAACACCCAGACACAGAACAAACATATGTTCATCACACAAATATTTGTCCTGGATGGGAATCGAATCCACAACCCACAGTTCAGAAGGCAGGGTTATTACCAACTGAGCTATCGGGCCAGTTATATATAATAGTCCTGTTTGCTAGGCGGAGTCACAACACAGATAATATAATACAATATTAGTAGTTGAGTCAACATTCTTCAGCCCCGGGGGACTCACTCACTATAACTAATTCACTACCGGTAGTAAAGTACCGAGTGAAGGAAAAATTTAGACTATTTTTTTTAAATCTTTTTTTTAGACTCGTTACGTTAATCATCTTTCTTATCATAACTCAAGTAGAGCGTTCCCCGGCCACGGTGTTCATTAAAAATAATAATAACGCCCAACGATCACATACATAGATCCTGGACCCTAACTAGAACTTCCTATATCTGGAGACCGAAGACCGAAGATATTTGCGTTTTTTTTTCCGCGCACAAATACTTGTCTGCCTTGGGAACTGAACCCGCCATCTCCGGGTTATGAGCCGACCTGCTCAACCACCACACTACAGAGGCTGTTAATAACACTTTATATAGTCATTAACACTATGCTATAGTATCCCTTTTATAGGAGCAAATTGATGCAAACAAAAATCAACTTTCAAATTACAAAATACTTACATTTAAAAATAATGCCAACGCAAAACTATAGATAATTCTAAAAAAACCGCAAAGGATAAAAAACCAACTTCAGATTTATATGGTTTTCTCATGGATGTCATTGTCAGAACTGGACCAAAAACGTGGTGAAATGGGACCACGGGAAGCACCAGCTTTCAAATAAAAAAGAATCATCAAAACCTCCTCCTTTTTTGAAGTCGGTTGAAAATATGTTTCAATAATACAAAGTCATAATATATATCAGCAAAATCCAAAATGTTTTTACCAGATAGTGTTGCCACCCACACGTTCCCGATATCCGCCACCTCAACCTGTCTCTGGCTGGTCTTGTTCAACGTCTCTATATCCTCATACCACTCTTGCATAGCCGAACTCATCAGTGGCTCAGCTACGTCTTCCTTGAAAATATTGGCATTGAGAATATCAGTGACGGCCACGCGTTGGGTTTCCACTGAAGCGGCTATAGCGGCCATCAAGGTTCCAGGAGATACGGTGCCCCAGTCTGTGCTGACCACTCCCTCTTCTATCGGACATCTGCTGTGGATCCTGCAACGAGTATCAGAATTTTTTTTTATGCTGCTTTCCCACAGACTCCTGGATCCGTGCTCTTTTTTAATATACTACTTAAATATTGTTAGTTGTATTATCACATTCACACTAATATTATAAAGGCGAAAGTCTGTATATATGTATGTGTGTATGTTTGTTACTTCTTCACGTTCTACGAATGGATTTATATGAAATTCGGTACCAAGATAGCTTATACACTGGATTAACATATAGGCTACATTTTATCCCGGAAAAAAGAAATTTTCCCGTGGGATGAGCAAATAATTAAAATACTTTTGATCCGCGGGTGTAAACGTGGGGCGCAACTAGTTATTATTTTTCAACAAAATCGATACAGGAGGGACTTTTTACACTTTACTTATTTTCTTTTTTCTTAAATTTTTGGGCACTATATAAATATCGGGAATATCAATTGCTTTATTTCTATTTGCGTATACACCACGAGCAGACCTCTCGCAATAACAGCAATATTGCTATCATCACCCCTAGACCTAGACCAACAGTATCGATCCTTTTGATTAGGTACTTAGCGTAATCAATTAGGGCTTAGTAATTTCATTCCTATTGTAAATTGAAAATATCCGTAGTAACTATGTACATAAACTATGTATTGAAACTGTCAAATCCGTACAAATATGTGTTTCTATGGGTTGCAAAGTTCCATGATCGCCTAGCTGGTCGCTTGTAAAGTAGCCACAGAATACATAATAGTATGCAGTAGCTTCGTAAAGCATGTCCGGGTTCACCCCGTCGTCGCCGCTCGAGACACGTCTTGAGCGACCTGGATGATCCTATAGCAGCCGTAGTATCGGATCACCCGACGAGTCTAGCCCTTCTGGCTCAGGTACCACTTTCGGCACCGGTATAGGATACCAGCGTAATACAATCAGACACCGACCCCGCCGGCGAGGTCGACGAACCCCCCGTAGGTTAGCTTCAACGGTCGCGTCTTTCAATAGGGTCGCGGTGGACGTAGTCTTCTCGATTCTCTTACCCCGAAAATTCCCCAAGCCTGGGCTCGCACCCCAGTGGTGCCCTTGAGCTAGTTGCCTCCCACTTTTGATGGCTGGGCGCCTTAAGCGCCTGACCCCCCGTTGAAGCTGTAAAGGTCGGTAGAGAACAACAGCATAAGCCGGATAAAAAAAAACCGGCTAAAGGGACGGATGTATGGGGGCCAAACCCTTGTTCAAGTTTATCTTTACATCAACTTATATTATAACATGTTTTGGACTTTTCGAGTATTACGAATACTTTTGTATGTAAACGGTTCTTTATTTTTGGGTTACGTTAATAAAATGACGTGTCCGATGAATTTTGACTTAATATTGCGATCTCGATCGTGAATACAAGGTTTTTATGGCAAATACTTTCTTACGCAATCAATAGCACGAATTGCACGAGAAGTTTTATGTAAATAAAAGTAACGGTAGTTGCCAGATAACATCAAAAAAAGTTTTAAATTAAAATTAATTTTATTGTGTATATAGTATCATGGAACAAATTAATAATGTTACTAGCAATAAATTCTCTTTTTATTTTGTTACATTTATATCTTTTGAATTTAGATATTGTGCGATTCCACTTTTCAGGGTTCCTACAAGGAACACTTATAAATTCGTTTCAATTTGAACTTTGCAACATACTTAAAAAATCACTATTCAGTTGTATTTTTTAAAATGTTCGTTACCTCAGATCTTCGTCATTTACTAACCGATATGAAAAATTATATTTTATTGAAGGATTTTCAGACAGATGATTTTTGACAGATTGTCCCATATAGTGTGATTCGATAAAAATTTCATCAGCATCGGTACAGTAGTTTGTTTTTTAAATCTAACTGGAAACATGTATTAGTCTCGGATTACTTACTTCAGCTTTTGTCCTTTTTTTGCTACTGGAATATTTAGCTGGATCGGAAGAGACAAAAGATGGTGTAACTAGTCTAAAGCTAGTTCGTGTTTATTAATAAGGCTGCTATAGTATAATTGATAATACCATAGAAGTACTTCTTAATTAAGTATGTATAACATTGTATGAAATTAAGCCAATGGCAGTTGGTTTAAACCCTTTTGTTAAAGGTTATTATTGTTAGTTAGTATTAGTATTATTGAACCCTGAAGTAAAACGAAACTACGGAGCACCCTTATAGTATACGATACATAATCAAAGATAATTTAAACCTATATAATATTATAGAAACGAACGTGAGTGGAAATTACAATTAGTAAACGGTTACCACTCACGAGATTCAGTCGAAAAACTCAACCGGTGTTCAGGCATCTCAGCTCATCTTCACGGAGTATGCGCGGCGGAAAAGAGACACCACAGAGCTTTTGCCTTTCGTGCTAAAATTTTTGAAGTTAAACTTCTTTACGCACGCTTGACTTGGAGAGTAAGCTGGTGAATGCGTGATGAGGCGAACGAAAGTTGATAGGAAGATTGAATGAACGGTAAATGTAAAGGTAAATGCACGGTGAATGCGCTCAAGAACTGCATGATCTCATTCTCCCATCACCATTCCACTACTGGACTACTAGACGCTCGGCTAAGCGCCATCCTTTCGTGGTCGAAATACCACCCATTCGTACCAAGCGATTTGACTCAACGTTCTTAATTAGAACGGCCAAGGAATGGAATGCCTTGCCAGCGTCTGTGTTTCCGGCGAAATATGACCCGGGCGTGTTCAAGAGGAGAGTGAATAGGTATTTACTTGGCTAGCATGCTACATCTTCGATCGCATCGTCACTTCCCATTAGGTGAGAGCGCGGTCAAATGCTAGACAAGTTTGAAGTAAAATAAATAGTAAATAATAGATTATAAGTTGGTCAAGATAGAGAGTAAAGTTTCTTATATTACCTACTGTAGGGGCAAGAGAGAGAGGCGGGTTGTACAGGTTCACGTAGATCTCCATTGTCATAACAAAGTTAAAATAAATCTTAAAATTTGTATTAAATGATTATGTTGGTACTTTGATATGTCCAGTAAAATGACAATTTACAATTGTCAAGATGGCGACAATGACGTTAAATAAAGCAAAAACAAAGTTATACCGGCCGATAGATGGAGCTACAAAAGAAATGACTTTAGTCGTGTCTAAAGCACACTCGTTTTTTTTAGTTTTACATAATATAGGTAGATATCTAACCTACTGCCACTAGCCGTGGCCATATTCTGCGATTGCTGTGCCGATACCGGGCAGACATCACTCTCGTCGCCCCTCTCCCACTGTCGAACTGCCGAGCTTATCATCTTATGTAGCAAGCACTTCTCTTCAACTGTCAAGATATCATCCACGTCCACAAGATCTTGGCTAGGGAGGAACAAATCCATCAGAAGCTTGTATTTGTGGAACTGGAAAGCTGATGCTCTATATGGTAGGACGAATTCTGTTTCCACTGCGTTGGCTGACGATTGTTCGATGCCGTCTAGGCGGAGGCTGAAATCATTTGAAGTAAGGATGGGGTAATGAAAATATTTGGAGCGTTGCAGTCATACAGTTTGATACAAGGGTATCATAGAATTACTTGTATAAGACTTGTAAATAATGTTACTGCTCTCTCTCTCTACGTCTTCGCTTACATTATAATTTTGAAGTCAATTACCTTCTAAGTAACCCGGTGGTGAGCAACCTCAAGTCGAGCTGTGTGCGTCCCTCAATTTTCTTCAATAGAGATAGGTAGACGTCTAATCGCCGCGGTGCTTGCGAATCTGGAGCACCCGTGCGATAGCATGCCAGGAGGTTCGGCGGGATACTTGGGAGGATCACGCATTCTATAACTGGACATTAATGATAATAATAACGCCTAACGATCACACACATAGATCCTGGACCCTAACTAGGATTCACTGTATCTAGGGACCCGGGAACTACGAGAACCATGGTCCATGCTCAGACTGAGAGCACAACAGTTGCGCTTATTTTGTACTTGTCCTGTTGCGGAAATCGAACCCATATGATCAAACCTAATCCCTCCAGACCATGAGCCGAACTGCTCAACCACTACACCACAGAGGCTATCAACATTATTATATATTAAATTAAATTACTATGTAATAAAGATAATTTCATACAGGTTTTTATATATACATGAAGAAAGATTTAGACTTAATAAACTTATATGACTTAAACTAGACTTAATATTGATAAATTTACTTACAGCTTGCACTAAACAGTAAAGCGTAAAACACAAGTCTTGTCATAGTTCACTCAAGTCACTGATCAGATCAAATTAAATACTCCATTTTATATAAAAATAAAAATAAAATCAACACAACACAATAAGCATGTGGCGACCCCGTTAAAGGAGTGTTACATACAATATAGATCACTGTGCAATGATAAGATTAGATAATGAATCATTGTTCGTACGGCGCGATATACTATGGAGAGATTATGGCAGGAAAACAGTAATTAATAACATTAAAATTACAGGAGTAGGTAGATATTGGTTAAGTGGTTTCCTATTTTTGCATATCATACCTACAGTATCACAAATTAAGGTATACTTTCCAGCCTCAAAATATACCTACCCTTATATGGGACTACCCTCCAACCACCTACATATGTTTAAAGGGCAAAAAATACGATGCAAAAATTACTTAAGACTATTATAAATCATAGAAATAAATTAAAAAAGCCACCAGTTAAAATATTTATATAAAAATTTATTTATTGACTGAGAACCAAAAGTATACTTTCATTAATTCTAACATTATTAACGTCAACGAATAAAATGAGTCTTCAAACAAGAATGTGACTGCATCTTTGGTTTTTAAGTAATATACATTGCCTCGCCACAACATAGCTTAAACATAAGACCATAAATATTTTGTTGATTGAAATAGAGAGGTATATCAGTAATTTATACTAGACAAAGTTTAACTCCATGCATGCATTGTTTAGGATTCCAGACTTAATGTAACATATACACACATATACAATTATACCGATAAAGCTGTTTGCATAATATACATGCCAAATAATTCAAGGGTTGTGTTTACCGCAGTCAATGACTTCTAGTGGTTACAAGTTTTATACAATAATAATTTCAAATTCAGTACAATATTATTTCATATGATAAATAAATAAATATACATATATACTTATACATGAAATATTAATATAAAGACCTTATTCACCCCCTGTTATAAACGTAAACGTAACGCTACAGTAGAATGAAACAAGGTTCTGTATCTGTATGTATTCCAACAACTGTAATCGAGAGGCAGCTACATAAAATTGGCTCTTAGCGTGTAGCACAACTTATCTTTGTTCTTACCCAAGTAGCAAAGTTAACTGCCATTGAAATAGTAACACTAAAATATTATTTACACAACCTCTTTTACTAGTTTAATTAAAATTGTTCTCAAATAACTCTATCACATTGTATGATACATACATACAATGTATAATACTTTACTTTTGTCCCATCCAGGTAAAATCACATGACAGATTATTGTGACTTTACTGCTTCATCTTTATACCTAATTTGCCTTAGTGGTTGAATTATTAAATGCAATTTGTACAACTTATACACCACTTATTACTAGTCCACTTAGACAAGGAAACCTTTCAAGACATTTCATATGCACCCAATCAATTTTAAGTACATCCAGGTTCCAGAATGTATCCTCAATTTTTTTTGGGTCACTGTTATTGCAAATTATAGTGATTAATCTTTCAAACCTTGTTTGAATAGTTCTCGAACTCATAAATATTATCGTAATACTAATTTAGCTGGCTGCCCATCTACTTTCCGTGATGATCCATGTTTGAGAGTGAATTCTCTTTTTATGTATGCAAATAGTACATCAGTGATGAGGAATATTTGTGCAGTGGCGAATGACAATGTCACTCCAAAGAAGAAGTTGGCATTAGCTGAACCAGAGTAGATCCACAAGTGCCACACTGTTGGGCCAAGAGCTGATGTGATGATGAAGGCACAGCCCACAATGAACTTTTGCTGCATAACTGTAAAAGTAATATTTCACAACTTTAAATATGCTCTGGAAATCTCTTCCTGGATACATAGTGCTTATTATAGTTGTTACTACATTCCATTTCTGTAAATTAATAATGTGTATATGCTATACAGCTATCCATAGGTGAAAATTTTCAGAATGTGTTCAGTAGTTCCTGAGATTAGCACCTACTAAACAATACTTTCAAAAATACTTTATGAAACACCATAATATAGCAACATGCATAACACAGAACAAAGAATGGGAGTACAATAGGCAGCCTTATTACATCCAGCAATTTATTTAGGCTACCTTTAGTTGGGAATGAATAAAACTGGATACCACAATGACCTACAAACAGCCACTCAAATTTTTATGTCATTATAATATTAGAGATTTTAATTTTTTTATGTGTTAGGCTCTAAATATATCTGGTCAATGAAATCAAACCATCAGGTTCATCTGACAAATTTGATTAAAGGACAACAACAGTTTTGATATGAGATAATGCTGTACTCACATGTGAACAAGTGTTTCCACATTGGCAGGAGAGCCAGATAAAATCCAACATCACCCACACATGGATATGATCTAAATATTGTTGACAAAGCAATCAAAACTGTTGCAAGCAACACTGGCTCTTTCCTGAACCTCAATGTGAGTGGGACCACATACAGAGCTAATGCATTGATTTGGAATGCACAGACAAACAGCAGGCGAAAGTGTTCAAACATTTCTGTGAAGAAGTACCAGAATAAACCAATGTTGGGCTTCAAGTCTGGGACTGTTAATCTGAAACATTTAAATGAAAACACATTAATAATTTTATTATAAACGCTACAAGTACCAATATTGTTTCCTCGAATAATGTGAATTTTCTCCCATATTGTAGATATAATTTTAATACCATATTTTTAAAATACTAACTAAGAAACATTTACTGAATGAATTTAACACATCACACATTTAATACAATTTTAGTGCAGCTTTCAATTATAAATCCATTGTTTTGCAAATGTCAATGTTTGACTAGTTAAGTTTTAGCAAATTTTATAACTAGGTAAGTATTACTTACATAAACCCATATGTGTTGTAAACATAACTGTAAGAACCATCCATAATAAATGCAGAAATGTATATTAAGAAACCCCAGCTCAATACAAATGCCAGCAGTGTTTTGATGTAGGAGCATTTGTTGCAACCTTCGTTGACATCTGCTAAGAGTATTGTTATGGGCACAATAAGTAGAACTGGGTATAGTGCCTGATGTGTAGCCAATGCAATAAAAACACAAGCAATCACTTTATGCCCATTTGATGCTCCCAGTAGTGCCGTAGCAACCAATAAATTTTGAATTACAGTTGTAGTCATCCCAGCACAATTTAAAACTGAATATGGATTGAATAGATAGACAGACAAGACATATTCTGCAGATTCATTCAGCTGAGTGTCATTTAGAAGCATATCCTTCGACTCTTCTGCAATTTCATTCATCTGTCTCTCTTGAGAATGCCTCAAAATTCGTATAAAAGCTTTGGATGTTCTGTAAAGCAGGTGTGCTGTCAACAGGTCCAGTAGGGTAAAGAGGAGTGGTAGTAAGTATGGCACTTTTTTCATCAAGAAGTGAAAAAATACCAGCATTATCGGCGACTCATGAAAGGAATCTCCTTCGTAAGGATTTATATTGTGGTCGTAGAGGTAAACCCCTTCAATTAACCTCTTCCATGAGTTCAGAGGCGTCGCTATCTCCACCCGGTTTGATATGGTTTGCCAGTAGTCTGTATGGATAAGCCAATATCTAACCAAGCCAGCAACTACGTATTTTAATATTGCACCCATTTTTATGTTTATGTGCTATGTAATTATTTCAAATACAATAAACCAAACTCCAAAACCGCTAAAATAACGAAATTACAGGCAATAGAAAGATAGAACCAACAAGAACTCCTTTGACAATTTTGACATTAATGACACTGACACATTTGACAGCAAAGTATTTTTTTATGTTTTGACTCCACACTTTTGTGTATTTAGCCAGTGTCAAGTAATTGATGATTAATCAAGTTAATGATATTTCACGCAAATATGTGTCAAGTCATAATCGAAGTCATCAAGGCAAGTCATAGTCTAGTCAAAGTCATACTCCTAGTAAAGTGGTGACAACTTTACTTGAAGCTTCTATGGAGCTTTGGAAACAACACGAAAAGAAACGTTTCACCATCATTATACCATTTTCCCACACTCACGCCTGTAATCTAGCACTTAACGAATAGAATGCCACCAATTTTATGCACTAACACTTAAAATAACACAAGTTTTGGAAAATAATACAATGCGGTGACGCAATCTTTTTCGCTTTCCCGCCAAAACTCTCGGTCTGCCTGCCAGTTGCTGCCACAATAATCACCGAACTGAAAATATAACGTTTTCAAATGTACATATTATTAACAATAAAACTAAACTAACTCTGCTGCTGCACAGAGAAGCAAAAATGAAGTGCTGTGTGGAGAGGTGAGCTCTACCCATGACATTTGCAGTAGTGGTATCGATCGACGTGTATACAAGGTAGCATTTAATTTACTCTTTTTCTTAAATGTATGTACTCAGACCATGCTATAGAATATAAGTACAAGGTCCAATTAAAAAAAAGATTTTGTTTTAATATTTAGTGCCTCTTAAAATACCTGCCTGCATGATAGCCGAAATGTCTATTTAACAGTACAAACAGCGCGGGCACCAGCTGAGTGCTTTGTAAATGTTTCATTGGCAATAAAACACCTGATTTGTTCAATGCCACAAGGCTTTTCTTTAGAATTTATATCTGATAATACCTAGATTTAAGTTTTATTTAATAAGTACTTTTTTATTTAGTTATATGGGAGCATTCTATAGCATGGACTGAATACATCTATTAAAGGAATATAAATGTAAACCCTTGTACAATTTTATGAACCCAGCCACATTTTGCGCCACAACAAGAGAGTAACTACCTCACTATTAGATGACAGGACTTATTTCAAACGCACATCTGCGTATAATTAGGTCTTATTTACTTCTTTGCGTTTTTCACCTCAATTGTTACCCTATAATGGTGAAATAAGTATAACAAATCTAACATCCCTTGCAAGATGAAATCAAGGCCTTATTTTGATAGATGACAGCAAGTTGATACTAACCAAAGAGTAGCCATAATAACTGTCTTAAAAACTATAATATTAATACTAACAAAATAATAACACTAACAATATAAATACTAACAAAACAAAATCATAACAACAAAAAAGTCACAAAAAATTGACGTTGATGAAAATAAATTTATTAGAGATATATCACAGAAAAAATAACTGAGCTAGCACAAAACCACAGAGTATTCATTGAGACATTTGGCGGGAAAACGAAAAAGATCGCGTCGCGTATTTTCAGTGTTATTGCATAAAATTGGTGGCGTTTAATTCGTTAAATGCTAGATTATAAGCATGAGTGTAGGAAAGTGGTATAATGATGTGTAACTTTTCGGGTTGTTTCCAAAACTCCATAGAGGCATCTGCCGCCATTTTACTAGGAGTATGACTTGACTTGATGACTTGGACTGTGACTTGACTTAACTATATAAATGAAATATCATTAACTTGAGAAATTATCAATTACTTGACACTGGCTAAATACACAAATGTGGAGACAAAAAAGTATTCTTTTCTTTTATTCGTGCACAGTCTAACACCCCACCGCATGCGACTTTTTGGCCTATCCAATAGCTATTCCCTTCAAACACAGCATTATCGATGCCTTTAAAATGCATTTTGAGGCAGTAAGGCAGTCCCATAATAGGGCGAATTCTGTGGGCATACCTAAATTTAGAGTAATGCTTATATTGTAGCACCCTAGAATCTAAGGTAGCATAATGATTTAAAGGCTTACAATAAATAGGTATTTTTACGAAGTACTTATCTAAATATTTTTGTAAATACCAATAAACTACTAAACATTTTGCACGAATGACTAGAATTTACAAAGAAATACCGAAATAGAAAATAGTTTCTGATTTAAATACCTAAAATTAGTAAACAAAAATGATGGCGTGGTAAAAAATGTCTTCCTTTGTCGAAATAAGTAATAATAAAATAAAAAATCAAGTTACACACTTTAGCATTTATTTTAATCAAAATTTAAACCAATAATCTAAAATAATATACCTATACTAATACTTTATAAAGACCTAAATAAGTAGTATCAAAAAAGGTAAAAAATTAAAGTACTCATAGGTAAGTACTGTTTACATAATTAAAACCACCCAATTTTATCACAGTAAACTGGTAACTTTATAAGTATATCTACTTTAACTAAATCTTACGACCTTATAGGTGATATCTGATCGTATGGTACTTTTAGGAATATTTTGTTAGAAATCCGGATCCCAGATTTGTTCCAGTTATCTTGAGCGTACGGAAGCAGCTCTCGGTACAAAACTCGCCAGTTCTCGTTCATGAACGCTGTTCCCAAGTCAGCTGTAAGAAGTGGATAGAATAATTTGTTATTGTATGCTTAAATCAGGCAACACGATTAACTACTCTTGTGGATTCATTGGCCGAAATGTTTAGCATGTATAGGTACTCAATTACATTTTTTTCGTGCCAATAAATAAAAAACACTAAAATTTCCCGTATTTCCTATACATACTTAGCTGTCCCTATACTGGTGTCGATTCTCTAAAACTAAAGTAAACTTAAAGTATGGCTCTTCTGATAAAGGGGAAATTAAAAAGACGAAAATATGTTGATGTTCGTTTAGCTTTAGAGTATGCGACACAGAATCGACACCAATGTCCCAGTAAAAAAACATTGTATTTAGTATATAAAATGGCATGAATAAGCTATTTAAGTAGTAAAGCCACACTGTGGCACCATGCATTCGATATTTTAGGGTTAGCCCTCTATTATTTTCATTAACAATGTGAGAGTATAGGTACCTAAGTGACAATCATGCCATGTACTTTTAAAATTATTGTGAGTAAACAGTACAAAACATTTGATTTATTTAATTTATTATATATGCAAATCACACTTACTAAGTTCCTTGGTGGCAGGGTTGTTGTTTAAAAGTTTGGAAACCATATTGCCAACATCCGGCCTCATGTAGAAGCTGGTGATTCGCATGAAGGTGTCTGAACCGATTTTCTCGGGAACGCCATCTAACTTCCAGGTCCAGACGAGATCAGCTGTTATGAAAGCAAAAGAACGTCAGGAAAACTTTTATAACTAAGTAATAACTTTGACAAACTATTGTTTTATTATGTATAGACTAATTTAAAAAGTCAGGCGTGTTAAATTTTGCCGTGTAGTTTATTTAGATGTGAGAATAGGACCACCCCATCTATTCCCGAGGATAGAGAAGCATATATGGGCAACAGCATTCTTCTCGGTGTTTTAAAACCTGCTGCGATTACCAAGACGCCTGCCAAGCGTGATTATGGCAAATCCCTCTTATGATAAGCGTCCAAAGTGACATTTTATAGGGGAGGCCTATTTTAAGCAGGCCAGCTGATGTGATCAGGGTCAAGGTTTTGTGGGCCAGATTTTATGTAAACATACATTCAATAAAAGCATTTCATAGACTTGACCTAATTTTAGTAACATCATGGTGTTACTAAGTATACATACATCCATACAAGTACATAATATCCAGCAGTTAGACGTAAATACATAAATTTGTCCAAACTCATATAGAAAACTAAAAAAATAATTAGTTTATTAATAGTTGTCTCTGTGTATCCATTTCTTTATTATAGTGAATTTATGTATTTCGAGCTTATATAGTCAAGCCGTCAACATGTGTGACTACCCAGTTACATGCAATCAAATCGTTCTGGCAACGTTTGTACTTAGGGGCTCCCAAGATACAGGCTAAGCCTAGTTTGGGGCCCGTATGTAATTGAGTTATTATACTGCGACAAATGTTATGCCATTACTTAAGATTTAGTATGTAAGCTATGGAAATATTATTTATTTAAATTTATTATTGTATGTATAACTCATCAATATTTTTTTGTGGATAATAATTTTTTATGTTTGTTTATGTTTAAATTCGGCTATGAATTTACTCATGGTGGTGCTGAATGTTCCGGTGGCGTTGATTTTCAGCGCATTGTACTGGCCCTCGCCTTCGTATTCCCCTTTCACGGAAATCTTCGGCGCTGATAGGTCGATCTCGATGTGGAGACGGTCGTCGTCCGCACGCACCCTGTATACAAATAACATAATCAGACCAGACCACAGATACCATACCAACACTACTTACGTTCTAGTCGAAAAAAGATTGATTGACGGAACAAAATAAATCTATGATAACTACAACTAGTACATGGCTAACACTCACGAAATACAGTCGAATAACTCGACCGGTGTTCGGGCTATATAGTTGCCCATCATCAAGAAGTACGCGCGGCGGCGGTGGCAGCTCGTGAGAGTTCGCGAGTGTTAGCCGTGTACTAAGTAGTTGTAGTTATCAATATTACTCACGTCAGTTTCTATGAAATCTATGATTATAAATAAATCACATTCATTTATTTTTAGTTCTTTAATAAGTGAATATTACCATATCATAGGTACAGTCGTGAACTAAGCTAGCTAATTCTTAGAAGTTCTTATCTGATAGTTTTTTACTAAAATATTTATATACAAACAGACCGACAATAAAACAGGATGTAGGTACTTAAAAAAGGTGGTGTAATAATCTGAGATAAAAATAAAACCTTTTTGTTTGTAGTCTTTATTATTATTATTTATTATTGTTCAATTTATAATAATTAGCTCACAGTTTATGACCAAAACGCTAACTATTTTAATGATTATTTACGTGTAAAGTATTAGCAGCCTTATTAATAAACACGAAATAGCTTTGGATTAGTTACACCATCCTTTGTCTCTTTCGATCCAGCTAAATATTCCGGTAGCAAAAAAAGGACAAAAGCTGAAGTAATTAACACGAGACTAATACCCGTTTATTAATAAGGCTGCTTGTGTTTTCTCAATGTGTCTGGATTACTTAAGGAACAAACTCCTTTATTCATATGTATAAGTAGGTACCTAAACTTATACCACAGAATAAATAATAGTTTAAGTACGTACTAATATAGGTTACAGACACATGTATAACCTACACGTGTATTATTAAGACAATTTGGTTTTGATACTAATTTGTTAATGTTTGATAAAATCGCTCGCAGTTCAGTACAATCTTGCTATCCCACAGCTATCCATGCGATATTAGCAACACTATTAATAGTTAAATATTACCATTTTTTAGACAGGTTTTTCATATTTTGTGTTATTTTTATAAAAAACTAGCGGCCCGTCCCGGCTTCGCTCGGGTGGACGTTTATTTATTAAACATTTTATAATATACGAAAAACAATATATCACGCACCGGCGCCATCTACTTAAAATATTGGTTTGTCCTGAGTTTTTCCTGAATTTTCTTTGCTATAAACCTCACGGAGCCCGATACCTTTCCAACGAATGCAAAACCGTGGAAATCGGTTCGTGCGTTCTGGAGTTATAGCGTCAGGAAGGAAAACCCGACTTATTTTTATATAGTAGATTACCGAGGATACATTATTATTTACTAGCTAACTATTTCATGCATTATTTCCCGTAGAAGCAGGCTTGACCTTCTATCTCACCATAACCCAATTTTTATTCCCATAAAACCCCATTAAAATATATTTGTCTGTACTCTGTGTTTACTAACCTGGCATCATGGACGGTGGCATCCTTCACTCCTACGACATAGATGTCCTTCATATTCATTTTTGCGTAAATCTGTAAACAATTAGTAATATAATAGAGTAATATTATGTATCTATGTAAGCGTAGCAGCGGCTGTGCCGCCTGTAAGTTTGGTTATAATTTCCATACTAACTATGCACATAAACTGCGTATTCAAACTGTCAAATCCATACAAATTTGTGTTTCTATGGGTTGCAATCGAGTTACCTGATCGCCCAGCAGATCATATCATACTTATGAGTAAGCTGTACAAGTTGGGAATTCATGGAAACTTGCTAAGATGGATGGAATCCTAACTACGCAATCGCTCTCAAAAAATAAAATTTTAATTCAAATTAAAATTCCTTCTGGTGTGCCACAAGGCTCGATCATCGGGCCCCTTCTATGGTATGGTTCTTATCTTTATGACATAGGTGAATGTTTTGAGCATGCACGGTTTCTTATGTATGCCGATGATACAAAAATTTACATGAAAATAATAAATCATATTGATAGTTTACACTAGTGAGAGCTTGATAAATTGGGGCGCTATTATGATGAAAATATAGGTTTAAATATTAGGTCTTTACCTATGAAATTGCCGTTTTGTTTGAAAAAAGTTAAAGTATTTTTTTTTTTGAACTTATTTATTTCTTTTCTTCAAAGTCAATGCCCCTGCAATTAATGCATCTTTGCCAACGCTGTGGCAGTTTATGGATGCCCTTCTTGAAAAAATCAGAAGGACGGGAGACAACAAACTCTTCAAAGGCGTTTTGTACTGCCTCTCGGGAATTGAATTTTTTTCCCGCTAAAAAGTTGTCCAAATTTTGGAAAAAGTAATAGTCGGTAGGCGCAAGATCTGGTGAGTATGGCGGATGAGGGAGAGCTTCCAAACCCAACTCATGCAGCTTAGAGACGGTCTGTTGTGCAGTATGGGGTCGCGCGTTGTCGTGAAGTAGCAGTGGAGACGACCGATTGACCAAAGCTGGTTGCAGAAGTGCGAGTTTCGCCATCATTGTGGTCAGTTCTTCAATGTACACATTTGCAGTAATGCTCTCGCCGTTTTGTAAAAAGCTATGATGAATCACACCAGCACTAGACCACCAAACTGTGACCATCACCTTTCTAGGGGTCATTTTTCGTTTTGCACATTGCTTTGGTACCGAACCAGGATCTAACCAACTTGCTGAGCGCTTTCGATTGTCAAAAAGAATCCATTTTTTGTCGCACGTAATAATTCGGTTCAAAACTCCTTCATTTCTGTGCCTGTTAAGCAGCGCAAGGCAAGTCTCGACGCGTACGTTGCGCTGGCGATCGTTAAGTTCGTGGGGCACCCATCTATCAAGCTTTTTTATCTTGCCAATCTGTCGCAAATGGACCAATATTGTTTTGATGCTAACATCAAAAGCTGCTGCCAGCTCAGCTGTAGATTGAGATTCATGGGGGTTTGTGTTTGCTCGCGTCCGTAGGCTTTAACCCTAGTTTCCCTACACGTGACCCCTGGGTGGTGCCAAAAGAGCAACCAAATAACTGGTGGAAGGCCTTAGCCGCCGGCTTAGTTACCACCCATTGGACAAAACCACGATGCCAAGCGACTCGTCGTGTTCCATCGTGACGTCCAATGAAGCCGTTCTGACGAGTAGATGTGGACAGTTGTGTTGGGTATGCAGACCGGTATTGGTGATGGAGAGGCTTTCGCGTCGGAGACCTTGCTTCGGAGGGTAGCGGGATCCGAAGCACGGTGCTCTCTGCTGGCCGACCGCAAGTTGTAGGGGGCCCAAGTAGTAGTCTAGCCAACTACGAAAGGCTGCCCCGCCGCTTGTGTAAAATCCTGAGGTTGCCCACAGGGCCAGTTGGCGACTGGAAGTGAGGAACTTGTGGGTAATTTCAGGGGGGTTCGGGCGTCCCCGCAGTCTCCGCGCAAGTTCTCCATTGGCGCGGAAGCTTCTCTATTACTGAGGGTTAGCATCCCAATATCTCGTCCACTTCTAACTTGTCTACCTAACTCACCCAACCATGAAAAAGTCTAATAAAGTGAACAAGTTTAAACGGCAGATGCACGTCCTCACTCTTAAAGTGCACCTCACAAATATTCGTGGGCTGCACTCAAATCTGCAAGCGGTCCATCATCATCTGGAGACCAATAAACCACACTTGTTCTTCTTGACTGAGACGCAAATAGGATGTCCATCAGACACGGCATATCTGGACTATCCAGGATTCATCTTGGAAAACCGCTTCCTTCCACGCGCTGGTATCTGCGTTTTCGTCCGTGATGACATTTGTTGTTTGCGTCTCCGGAACCTTGAACATCCCCACTTTTCGGTGATTTGGGTGCTAGTGGACACTGGCATTGAGAAAATTCTCTATGCTGGTGTGTACAGATCACATAGCGGTGACCGGGAGACAACTCTTCTAATGGAGTATCTCAGTGAAACGGCAGATGTGGCTCAGCAACGCTATCCTTCGGCTCAGCTTGTTGTTCTAGGGGACTTCAATGCTCACCACCAGGAGTGGTTAGTCCCACACCAGATCACGGACCACGCTGGGAGAGAGACGCGTAAGCTCGCTTTGGCGCTCAATTTAACGCAGATTGTTCAAGAGCCAACGCGAGTGCCTGACATTGATAGCCACACTGCTAACTGCCTCGACCTTCTGCTCACGACTGAACCAGACCGATACTCTGTGGCGGTATCCTCACCCATTGGTAGCTCCGATCACTGTCTGGTTAAGTCCGTTTCAGTATACTCCCCGCCTGACCCAAGCCCTAAGAGCATTCGGCGTGTCTGGAGATACAATTTAGCAGACTGGGATGAGATGCGACATTTCTTCGCCTCATATCCTTGGCGGCAAACGTGTTTTTCTTCTGGAGATCCGACGGTTTGCGCGAATGCGGTTACTGAGGTAGTATGTCGGGCTATGGAATATTTTATTCCATTTTCCGATAAACCCATGACCAGCAAAGCCAGCCCATGGTTTGGAGCCGACTGTGCACACGCTGAAGCGCAGAAACATGCGGCATATCTGGCATGGGCTGACGCTCGAAAACGCAAGGCATCGGACACTCGAGCTAAGAAGAAAGCCTTTAATGTTGCCGCCAAGGCCTGTAAGAAGGAATTAAGGAAGGCTCGTTTCAATCATATTGGTCGAATAGGGACTAAACTTGCTTCCTATCCAGCTGGTAGTAAGGCTTTTTGGTCCCTAGCCAAATCGGTTGAAGCGAACTTCTGTCGATCTTCACTGCCTCCATTATTAAAACCTGACGGATCGCTGGCTCACACTGCAAAAGAAAAAGCAAACTTGTTTGCCACTCTCTTTGCAGAAGCTTCGCGTTTAGATACTGCTAATGAGGTACCTCCCTGCCTTCCACATTGCGGTGCTTTCATGCCGGAAATACGCATACGTCAGAAGGAGGTACTAAAAACATTATGCAGTCTAGACGTGAACAAAGCCAGTGGTCCCGATGGTATACCAGCAATTGTACTTAAGAGCTGTGCACCTGAGTTGTCTCCCATTTTAACACGCCTATTTCGCCTCTCTCTAGACACCGGAATAGTCCCTAAGAGTTGGAAGCTAGCCAATGTACAACCTGTACCTAAGAAGGGCAGTCGTGCTGATCCTGCCAACTACCGACCCATCTCAATTACCTCCATACTCTGTAAGAGTATGGAGCGTATAATCAACAACAAGCTCTTGGCACACCTTGAAGTCAATGATCTCCTCAGTGACCGGCAATACGGATTTCGCCGAAACCGGTCAACTGGGGATCTTCTCGCATACGCCACGCACATATTGAGCGAAGCCTTGGAGATGCATGGAGAGGCACTTGCTGTATCTCTAGACGTCTCTAAGGCATTTGATCGGGTCTGGCACGACGGTCTTCTGAATAAGCTTCCATCTTACGGACTACCTGCTGGTTTGTGCACTTGGATATCAGACTTTTTGAGGGAACGATCGCTTAGAGTGGTTCTTGATGGCTGCTCTTCCGATCAATTAGCTATTAATGCTGGTGTACCTCAGGGGTCAGTTCTTTCAGCAACACTATTCTTACTCCACATCAATGATTTGCTAAAGCCCGGTACCTTTGGGTATGCAGATGATAGTACTGTTGTTGAAAGATACACATCCAGTGCCCGAGCCAGTGGTGACGATGTCCGGATTGAGAGAGAGGCTATGGTTGAGCGCATGAACCTGGCTTTGAAAGCCGTGTCCGATTGGGGCGATGCTAACTCGGTTAGGTTCAATGCTGCAAAAACACAGGCGTGTTTATTCACTGCTAAAAAGAGCCCACTCCATCTGGCTCCTTCATTCCGTGGTGTATCTGTAAGTTTAGGAAACCATCTTGAGCTTTTGGGTGTTGATCTCACGTCAAACCTAAACTTTGGATCCTACATCGAGTCCAAAGCCAAAGTAGCTTCAAAAAAACTCGGCATATTGTCCAAGGTAAGGCGGTACTTCACACCTGGACAGCTTCTAAATCTGTATCAAGCACAAGTCCGATCGTGTATGGAGTACTGCTGCCACCTGTGGGACGGGTCGGCCAAGTACCAGCTTGAGGCTCTGGACTCGATTGAACGGCGTGCCAAAAGGCTCATTGACGACGACACTTTGGTTGGTGAAAGGCTCCAGAGCCTTGCACATCGACGTAAGGTGGCAAGTCTGTCGGTCTTCTACAGATTACACCACGGTGAATGCGCTCAAGAACTGCATGATCTCATTCTCCCATCACCATTCCACTACCGGACTACTAGACGCTCGGCTAAGCGCCATCCTTTCGTGGTCGAAATACCACCCATTCGTACCAAGCGATTTGACTCAACGTTTTTAATTAGAACGGCTAAGGAATGGAATGCCCTGCCAGCGTCTGTGTTTCCGGCGAAATATGACCCGGGCGTGTTCAAGAGAAGAGTGAATAGGTATTTACTTGGCTAGCATGCTACATCTTCGATCGCATCGTCACTTCCCATCAGGTGAGAGCGCGGTCAAATGCTAGACAAGTTTGAAGTAAAAAAAAAAAAAAAAAAAAAAATTCATCAGCTTCCACAATCGCCTTTAATTCATCATTGTTGACCAAAGTTTCCGGACGACCACGAGGTTCATTTTTCAAGTCAAAATTCCCAGAACGGAACCGAGCAAACCAATAACGGGTTGTACGTTCGTTTGTACAGTTCTCTCCGTAAACGTCGTTGATGTTACGTGTCGTTTGTGCCGCGTTGGTGCTACGACGGAACTCATATTCCATAATTACACGAAATTTCAAAGTATCCATTATGAGGAAAAATGTTGAAATATAATGAAAATACAACGCTAATCAATAAACAAAAGACTTATATTGTAAATAGAATGTCATATTTTTAAAACAAAATTCATTTGAATTTAGAATTCATAGCCAATCAAAACTTTTTTTTGTTTGAAAAAGTCTGTACTGCAATACGGCAATTTCATAGGTAAAGACCTATTATATGTAAATGTTCATTTGTCTCTTTTACGTGTAAAAAGCATACTACATTATTGTTCAATAAAATAAACAATTTAGAGATAAATAACTTAAATTCTGTTAAGGATCTTGGTGTCTAAATTGACTAAAAATCAACTTTTGCTTCACATATTGAACTAATTACTAGCAAAGCCTACAAAATTCTTGGTTTTATGTTGCGAGTCGGTCAGCCCTTTTCAGATGCCTTAAAATTGTATATTATTCCTATGTAAGAAGTGTTCTAGAATATTGTAGTACAAAATAGAACCACAGTATGTTGTTACCTACATTCAGAATCTGGAAAGCATACATTTTGCTACACACAATTTGCTAAATACCATTTCGTTGCTATCGTTATTTTTAAGATTATCAGGAATCGTGCTCCATCACAAAGTCATGACTCAAAAAACAGAAGAACTTTGACTGTTTTTTTACATGGTATTTGTAACAGTTATATAGACTCTTTGGATTTGTCATCAAGGCTTTAAAGTTTTTGTGTTCCTGATCGTAGAACAAGACATGTATACGAGTTTATTCACCATTAAGCACACAAGATACTAATTTACAATTAATTTATGCTCAAAACTCTCTTATCAATCGTTTGCACATAACTTACAATGAAAAAAATAGATTTTTTAGAACTTCTAAGAGTAATAAATGAAACTGGCATATTCGCTAAAGCGGAAAACTAAGCGTAAGCACAAACTGATAGCTCAGTTGGTAATCGCCCTACCTTCTGCTCATCCACCACACCACAGAGGCTGTCAAAAGATTGAGGCCAAATGGCTCTTTGTGGAATGTCCACAAATATTATGTCCACGCATATTAATATAGTAAATATATATTACATTACATATTATACAATTATATTATCATTATCACATACACCCTCTTTCTCACACAAATAATATCATGACTTATAGGTTAACCTGCTCGCATTCTGAATTCAATGACGGTTGGACAATACGTAGCTACTTTAAAAAATGTAATACCATATTTGGCTATAAGTTTTGTTATAAGGTATACTTATGTTTAAACTGTAAGACCTGTTGATAAATTTGTTAAAAAAGAAAGAATATCAAAGATAATAATAAATGAATGTAATTCTGTAGTATTAGATATAATATTAATGTGTGTAGGAATTTTCACGCGCATCTTATCTTCTTGGAAATGAATAAATAAATAACGTCCAACGATCACATACATAGATCCTGGAACCTTACTAGAATTCCATCTTTACCTATGAAATTGCCGTTTTGTTTGAAAAAAGTTAAAGTATTTTTTTTTCGAACTTATTTATTTCTTTTATTCAAAGTAATCACCCCTGCAATCAATGCATCTTTGCCAACGCTGTGGCAGTTTATGGATGCCCTTCTTGAAAAAATCAGCAGGACGGGAGACAACAAACTCTTCAAAGGCGTTTTGTACTGCCTCTCGGGAATTGAATTTTTTTCCCGCTAAAAAGTTGTCCAAATTTTGGAAAAAGTAATAGTCGGTAGGCGCAAGATCTGGTGAGTATGGCGGATGAGGGAGAGCTTCCAAACCCAACTCATGCAGCTTAGAGACGGTCTGTTGTGCAGTATGGGGTCGCGCGTTGTCGTGAAGTAGCAGTGGAGGCGACCGATTGACCAAAGCTGGTTGCAGACGTGCGAGTTTCGCCATCATTGTGGTCAGTTCTTCAATGTACACATCTGCAGTAATGCTCTCGCCGTTTTGTAAAAAGCTATGATGAATCACACCAGCACTAGACCACCAAACTGTGACCATCACCTTTCTAGGGGTCATTTTTCGTTTTGCACATTGCTTTGGTACCGAACCAGGATCTAACCAACTTCCTGAGCGCTTTCGATTGTCAAAAAGAATCCATTTTTCGTCGCACGTAACAATTCGGTTCAAAATACCTTCATTTCTGTGCCTGTTAAGCAGCGCAAGGCAAGTCTCGACGCGTACCTTGCGCTGGCGATCGTTAAGTTCGTGGGGCACCCGTCTATCAAGCTTTTTTATCTTGCCAATCTGACGCAAATGGACCAATATTGTTTTGATGCTAACATCAAAAGCTGCTGCCAGCTCAGCTGTAGATTGAGATTCATCAGCTTCCACAATCGCCTTTAATTCATCATTGTTGACCAAAGTTTCCGGACGACCACGAGGTTCATTTTTCAAGTCAAAATTCCCAGAACGGAACCGAGCAAACCAATAACGGGTTGTACGTTCGTTTGTACAGTTCTCTCCGTAAACGTCGTTGATGTTACGTGTCGTTTGTGCCGCGTTGGTGCCACGACGGAACTCATATTCCATAATTACACGAAATTTCAAAGTATCCATTATGAGGAAAAATGTTGAAATGTAATGAAAATACAACGCTAATCAATAAACAAAAGACTTATATTGTAAATAGAATGTCATATTTTTAAAACAAAATTAATTTGAATTTAGAATTCATAGCCAATCAAAACTTTTTTTTGTTTGAAAAAGTCTGTACTGCAATACGGCAATTTCATAGGTAAAGACCTATTATCTAGGGACCCAGGAACTACGAGCACCATGGTCCCACAATACCCAGACTCAGAACAAGTATTTGCCACTTTTTCCCTGTGCACAAATACTTGTCCTGTCGCGGGAATCGAACCCGCCGCTTCCGGGTTATAGCCGGCCTGCTCAACCACCACACCAAAGAGGCTGTCAAATAATCAAAGTGCAATGGAGTACCTTTAATCTAGGTAGGTACAACTTTTATTAAACAATACGAATTATACACCCTATACGTAAGAATGGGAATAACCATCGGGTGTACCTAATAGCATTACAACTCTATTTTATATCCATTACTAATTCATAAGTACTAATACCATAAATTCAAAAATAATTGTCTGCCTTTCTCGATCTCGATTTAATAGTGGATATCTTTCCACTATTAAACGGCGAAACGATCTTGATAAGGTACGGTTGCAATAAAATGACAAGAAAAGAGAAACCGTTGGAAACAGCTAGTGTACGCGTAAAATATTAACCAGCAACACTTTAGTTAAAGCCGACACTTTTTGCTGTCTCAAAAAACAACCTGTAATAAAATAAATTAGCACAACTATATTTAAGATACTAAATAACGAGCAAAAAGTTAAAATATACGCGTAAAAAAGTGTGCAAAAATTATCATACTAGCTTTAAAGGACACATAATATTGTAACTAGCATAAAAACTTTAATAACAAGCAGAAAAAATTAGAGGCGGAATCGTAGTTAACAAAACTTGAAAAAATTACATCCTATTCAGAATTTAATTATACACCGCGTAGGTAATTTTTTTCCGTGTGTAATTTAAAATCTGTATGGTCATGGTTAGAAGACTTAAGTCAATGGAAAACATCTCACGATTAAATGCCGTCCTCAACCTTTACTATGTAAATGCTTAATATGAACTTAAGGTACTCTTTACTTACTCTACTGGATAGATTTTGATTAGATTGAATTTCAAGTTGTTATAATCTATAGTCTATACGATAATTGTAATAAAGATGTAATCAAGGAAAATTCATAAATAACATTTTTTTACAGTTTATAATATAGCTTGTCTGTCTGTCTGTCTGCTTGAGAATTCTTCACAAATAAACCACTGGATGAATTTTTATGCCGTTTGCTGTAATGTATTCATTAGAGCTTTGCAGACTCTTATCATGATTCAAAAAGGAATTTGTGACATTTAAGACAGGGCGTCCATGGGTACCATCGCACCGGAAAACGTACTACTGGGAATATAATTGAATTAGGTATAGTCATTAGCTGGAGGTTGGATAGGAAAGAGAGGACGTAAGTACGAAAAGAAGGTAGGAAAAGCTATGGGTAAAAGATGGAAAAAGAGGGAAAAGTATAGAGTGTAAGAACGGACGAATAGAGTGGGATGTTGGAGGGAGCATATTAGGGAGGGGACTATAAGCAGCCCGTGCGAAGCCGGCCGGGTCAGCTAAGATGTCTTACCGATACATCGTTGCTGTTGATTGACACAGCCGAGAACAACATAGAGGTCCCGAAGGAAAACTAGTAATATGCTGTTGAAAGCTAGCAGATGCAATAAAAATGAACAGCCTTATAAGGATTAAGACCTTTTTTTATTAGCAATAAGGTATGAGTTCAAATAAAGATACGTATGGCCATTATGTCCGTGATAACATGGAAAAACACAAGCTTACTGCACATAATAAGCCTGATTTTAGATTGTTCAGGCTAAATAATTATGGTCATGTTACGTAAGGGTCTTGACCAACAAGTTTGCTGTGATAATTGACCTGCATCCATTGAGTACTAAACTGAGGTAGGTACTACAAGGTTACAAGGTAGAAGCACGGTAAATCCAGTTACTTATGCATACTTATACTTATATATACATATGTGTATATTATGCGTATTAATAATTATTTACTTAATCCAATGCAATAGGTAGTAGATAATTTTCAGCACACCATTAGCGACCGCTAGTATAGTATTATATTATCTGTAGTGAATGTAAATAACAGTATTACCACTACGTTGATTTCGAAACATCGAAGAAAGCTGCGACAGTATTTCACATCAAAACAGTTCCTAAATCTTTATGTAGCACTAGTCCGCTCCTATGTAGAATAATGTAGCCATTTCTGGGATGGTTCGGCCAAATCGACCAGCTCGAAGCCATGGAATCCATTCAGAGACGAGCCAAAGACTCATGAGTAATGATGCGCTGGTGGAAGCTAAGCTCTACAGCTCAGAGCACCGAAGTAAAACTGCCATATAATCTGTTTTCTATAGACTTCTTTTTGGAGAGTGTGCGAAGGAATTATACGATCTTATTTCGCCATCTCCCTTCTTTCATCGGAAATCAAGGCTAACAAAAACACGGCACCCATACTACGCACTTTATAGTGCGAACACAATGAGGAACAACTTGCCGCCGTCTTTGTTTTCACCTAACTACAATCTGGGAGTCTTCTTAAGAGTGAACCATCACCATCGTAGATGGTGCCGTCACTTCCCATTGGGTGAGACAGTGGTCAAATGCTTCACCTATAAACAATTAAAAAAAAAAAGAAACAAAATTGGCTTTTGCAAGACATTACACAAAACATATTATAATTTTCTAACTAATAGATAAAGCTGTGTAGTTTTTTCTTTCCGTCGTTTCATAAGAAACCAAGAAGAGAAAAAAACATACGAAATATATAATGTTGCGTGACGCCTCTGATATGGGTCCTTAGCTCTACTATAAACCTAGCCCTTCCCGAGCTCTATTGCCTGAGCTTTATTATGGTATATATATCAATGGTAACTAGTCAGTATGTAATTAAGGTCGCAAGACCTTGATAACTGCTTTACGTCGAAACATAACATACTAAACTCCTAAGTACCTATGTTATGCCCATTACTCATGTTATGCACATTACTACTAGACCCATTGGTCTAGTTTTATTCGAGTTATATGGGTATGAGGTTATTTTCTTTGTAATTCACTAAAACCTTTTAGGGTCATAAAAAGCTAAGCTAAGTTCTAAATTTCATTTCTAAATATTGCCTCTTTCACGTGTTTGGCAATACATATAAACACGTATCTCTACAATGACCCAGGATTATTATTTTGTTTCCTTGAGTACTTATAATATTATTTATTAAGTAAATTTAAGTACTTATCACTTTTAAAAAAAACTGGCAAAAATCATCTACAATTTATAAAAGTAGACGAGCAAAAATTGTTATTTGATCTGATAATTTACCTATACCTGAGGTTTTAGGCGAATTAAATTTTTTTAGTTTTAGTTTAATGGGTGTATATTTTTGATGAGACTAAAAAAACATTGTACTCTTTATACAAACGACCCTACCAGGGTCAGACTCAGTCATGCGCTCATAATACAAAATAACTTAGTATTATAAATAATTGATTTAATTAATTGCAATTTTTAATTACTTACTTTCAACTTCTACGGTCATGCTGTCAAAATGTACGACTAGTTTTTTGGGTTAATTCAGTCAGACCTAAGTAGGTCATCTAAGGATTAGGGCCCGATTTATTTTTGTTAAGGTACTTATATCACAGATCATCAACAACATTAAAAATTAACATTGATAAAATTTTGTGCTTTTAATGATATTGAGCTGCTATGAGTCGAAATAATATCCTAGGTATTACACTCATCACTCACCACCAGTGATTCCATCATTCGCCAGTTTCATCTAACAGTCTTTATTAGATGTGTTTTACTAGAATCACTATTCCTGATCTCAACAAAAAATATGATACAAGCTAGAATTAGAGCTATTATAATGCTCTAACGAAACTTACTTGGTTGTTCTTATATTCAAGCCGAAGCTCCTTCTGATGGTAAGGATCTATCGACGGTACTCCCAAGTCAGGGATCCCGTTTACCAGAGTGACGAGGCCCTTCTGGACAGCTTCCACCATGCAATCGTTCACGTCTACCGAATTCCTATCGCATACTTTTAGGTATTTACCTGGAATCATATTAAAATATTTGAATAAATAAATATTTGTGTCGTTATCAGATTTATATTTATGAATTTTTAGAGAGCTTCTTTAGCTGTCTTCCGTTCTACAGTATTCTGCAAAAATGGTATTTAGAGAATTTAGCCACTGTTTTAACATCAAAAGACGCGTACGAAAAGTAATCAAATAGCTATGAAATTAGTTACTTAACTATAGTAACCGAGGCTTCCCTTGTTTTGTAACTTAGCCACAGTGTTTACGCTCACTTTATGTAAATTGCGATATTTTTAGAAATATACACGACAGAATTTCATATCTATGTTCGATAGGTGCTTTTACGTTGGTACAAGGATACGGTCGCTCTTTCTACAAGCAAAATTGAAACATGGATAGTAAAATAAATTCATGCACACATGTATTCGGGAACCAGGACCTTCTTATGTTCTCTATTTCAAACAAATAGGTTGTAATATACTTTTTATTCATCCATCAGAGTGGACTAATTTGTAAAATACTTATTTCGCCTCAACAATAAACCGCATGCGACTAATTTGTAATATAGGTAATAGGTATACCTTTTTATCCATCATTGATAAATTGATATGCATAATATGATGGTATTTTAAATAATTAGTATCCACTTATAAAAATGTATCTATGTACAAAATCTGTTCGGAAGTCACACCGCCAGCACTTCCTCTACTAATAGCCTCACTCCATTTCCCTAATTGTCTGGTAAACGAGAAGATCACTAGCTGATAATCCAACGCGGATACTGCACAGATATTCACTAATCAATTAGCTGCTGGTGATCCTTTTTGATAATTTTACTCAGTTTCAAACGCAATTCACGTTTACGATCATAGGTCTAGCTAAAATTCCAACATCGCCACCGGTTGAAATTTCTGATTGATGGATTAATGTAATGAAGTTGAGTTACTAGGATTCAAATTTCTAGGTTCATACTTCGCACGATTATAATAATTCAAAATGTTAATTTGTCTTTGGACAGTCATTTAACTTTAGTAAGTACAAGGACATAGATAGGAAAAATTTCCTTATACTTTCACTGATTCCAAGTAAGTATATAAATAGTTAGGTAATGACATATCATTATCTAACTTTTTATATTATACTTACTTGGAAAAATCTGTGATAAAATTTGCTCATAACATAGGTACCTAGAATCATGTAGGATTTGATATAACCGGACAAATAAGCTGACGAAAAGTTCCTGTTTATTCGGTAGGCATATGTAGTAAATTAATAATCCCCGTAATTGATATTTTATTTCCACGTATCTTTTCTATTAATGACTGTGGTCTTTAATTCCTAATTATGATTAATTGAATAGTTTGGTGTTGATAATATTATCTTGAAATTAAAAGCGATTTTTAAGTATTATCAAATATAAGTATTTCTTTTATGATAATGACTAGGTGCCTACGTATTATAAGTAAGCATAATAATATTACCGACGAAATTAATAACAACTTTTAAAAGTAAACATAAAGTCACTTACTAAGATCAATGGATCCATGGCAGAAAACAATCAGGGTCCCTAGGCACACAACTTTTAACACTGAACTATACATTGTCGAAAGAAAATATTTACGAAGTATAATTTTATAAAAGCCGCAAAAATAAATTTAGTATTTAGGGAATTGGTAACGCGACTAGTGCGAGCTAGCTAGCGTCATCGTTTGTAGCCGCACAAGCTCCACTACCTTACTTGAACACCGATTGCATAAAACCCAACCCAATGTCACGTACTGTTTCTCAGGTTCTCAGAATACTTAATATTCAGCCGTATCATAAACGTTAATATCAAAGCCGTCTAACAATGGAATACATTAACTTTGACATTGTTGACTTCTTTATATGAGGAAGTGACTGTATGATTGAGCTTTGATGAAAAAACGTGGTACAAAGAGAAATTTTTAAATGTTTCATGTTTTTCCAAGTTACATTTTTGGATACAATAAATAAAAATTTATATACATTTCCAGTTCTTTATTCATAAATGCAAACGAAAATACCTCTAACATAGTGTCCCATGAGTCAAGGTAGAATGACTTTGTTCCCCGTCATCATGGCAATGTTTTTCTAATTCACTGCGCTCCTCCTCCATTTTCGTAAGTATATCAGGCAATACTAGAAATTCAGTGAATGAATTTAACCTGATTTTACAAGTTTTATTAGCCGACTCATAAAAATCTGTATGTACTTCCCGTTAACCTAGAAGATTGGAATTTAGCATTAAGGAGCACAAGTTCAGAGTAATTTATATTAATATTTAATTATAGCTAACCAACTTAGGTTCAGAATGTTTTTATATTAATTTTGGCTGGTTCGATACATCAGTTGGTTGTTGGTTCGATTCCCACCCAGGACAAACATTTACGTGATGAACTTCGATGTTGGTTCTGTGTCTGGATGTTATATTGTATTCTATGTTATGTATTTACAAATAAAAAGTAAGTATTATATTAGTTATCTGGTTTCCACAATCACAAGCTTTGCTTAGTTTGAGTCTAAATGGCGTTGTGTGAAATATCCAGAAATATTTATTTATTTATCTATCGAGTAAGTGTACATATTATTATGTGCACATAGACTCGATAAATAAATTTATCATAATTAGATTATATATTATAATTAAATAGATATATAATTATCTAGAGATATACAAACGAGAAGTGTACTGCACTGAAAACCTTAGCAGCCTTATTAATAAACACGAACTAGCTTTAGACTAGTTACACCATCTTTTATCTCTTTCGATCCAGCTAAATATTCCAGTAGCAAAAAAGGACAAAAGCTGAAGTAACTAATCCGAGACTAATACCCGTTTATTAATAAGGTTGTAAGAGTACGAGCTTTACTTGCTACTTTTATTGATAACCTTTACCGTGACATTGAATCAAATTATATTCTCATTGTCGATATTTGGCGGACATTCATGATGTAGCGAAAGGTGTGCCTACTCCAACCGCTGGGAAAAATACTCGAAAAGTGCTCTCTGAATTTTGAACACTAAAGACAATCATCTCATATACACGACGCGACGGCCACTCTGGGGTACCAGAAAGAAGTTTCTATGTTCTTCTTTGTCTATGACTGTTTTGTGTTTTAATTTTCCGATCCGCTACCAGTGAAAAAATCGACCAATCATAGCTAAATACCGATTTCTATTTCTGTATCTTAAAAAAAACATCATCCTCCTTTCTACTCCTCGTCAATACTTTCGGTGTGGACACCCTTGCTAAAAATGTACCTATATAGCTTATTTTTGGACACGGATTTTGATAACAAACACAAGAACCTCCCCAGGACTTTAGAGAATACAATACACCAAACGACATTAACATCCATCCAGTGGTTAATTTTTGATGCGATCTCAAACAGACACACAGAAAAGAATTCTATAAACCATATTTTTGGATTCTACTAGGTACTTTAATATATAACAAAATAGTTTTTCTAAATTTTCCGAACTTTACCTTAGTTACAGTTTTATTATTGCAGTAAAACTTCTTTCGTACGCTTGACTTGTTGAAAGTTGTTGGTTCACGTAGATCTCCGTTCCCAACATAACAAAGTTACTTGAAATACTTAAAACTCGTATTATTATATTGGTGTGTTCGGTAAAATGTCAATTTACAATTGTCAAGATGGGCTACATTAACATTAAACAAAGCAAAAACAAAATAATACCGGCCGACAGATGGAGCTAAAGAAGTTTTACTTCATTGCAGTCGTGTGGTCTGAAGCACACTCGTTTTTTATAGATGTTTTCCCGCTAGCAAGGTGAAAAGAACGCATATTCTGCTCCAATCATTTATGAGTTTTAAGTATATTAGTATTTTGTATTATTTGTACGGGATTTACTCACGTTTAAAATTGGCCGGACTATATATATTAGTATTAGTACCTATTTTACTTTTAAAAAATACCTATACTTTACCTCGATCTAATTATTAATTTAACACTTAGCATACGTAGAACTATTATATATTCTGTGGAACTGGTAATATATAGCCATAAATATGCATTGTAAGTATGAAACTTAAGTAAAGTCATTTACTTAAAAATTTAGAAAACATATTTTACGCCTTTATAAAATCTTTTAGTCAGGTTTTGCGCAAAACTAGTTTCAGTATAATGTGTGTGAGTTTTTATTATAATGATAAATTGAATAGTGTCAAGAGGTCACTCTGCCAGTGACTCTGACACTGAAAAATGTAGACTTGAAAGTAACTGATTCAAGTAGAGCTTATGGGTCTTCTGCATTATGAATTTGAATCGGTTGTTAGTTACACTAATCGATCGAAATTAAACTTTAGAAAGTTATTTTCATATTAGTGCATTAATTGTATACTATTTTGTTTGGATTTTTATTAATTAAGAAAATGGAACTAAGGTGAAGATGTATTTCCGTATTACAGAACGATGCTCAGTCATAGATCGGTGCTCAAGCAGAGATTTCATTCACTAATTGATCAATTTATCGATGAAATCTCTGCTTGAGCGCCGATCGATAACTGAGTATCGTTCTGTAATACGGACCTAAGAATACAAAATTCAACTGATCAAATATTAAATCACCTATTAACAAGACACAGTAATACACAGCGAAACTCCCGCGAAATTTTCGTTAGGCGTTTGAAATTTAGTTTATTGTAACGATTGTATAGTAAAACGCACATTTTGTATTAATATTTTTGGATTTTTTTTATTGAAAGACTCTACATAAAGGTCTATTAAAGATTAGTTACTTACGTTTTACTGGCAAAAATTCAGTATTACTTAGGGTACCCGAAATATTACGTACATTCCATGATTTTTTGCGAATATGTATAAAAAGCATTTTAAAGATGAAACCCTTGATAAAAATGGTATGCCACTACCATTGTAAGTGTACGAATCTCTTAAATCCGCCATGCAGTAAGCCTGTCGGTTTTTGAACTAACATAGCTGTTGTTATGTGACTAAGTGTCAATCATTTGTAATTTATTAATATGTAACGGTTCTCGCTTACGGTACGCAATTTTAAAATCATTATGATAACTAAGTAACTCTACAATGTACTGTAGAAGCCGACCGGTGAATGTATATATTAGCCGCAAGACAATTTTAGTTTTTTCTTGTATGTAGTTTAAATTATGAGGTCAAAATCACCGTTTTGCATGAAATCTCTATATATCACCATGCACTTCAATAACAATATAAATATATATATATATATATTTATATATGTATAGGTATACTTACTATACCCAATATTTACTATAGGGATAACCCTATATATAAATATTCTACTTACTATACTTACCTAAATGAGTTTAACCCTATTAGGGATTAGGTAAGTAGGCATAGCAAGTGTATAAATATATAAAACAATACTATATCGGAAAAATATAAAACAATGAAAATAGAGAAATAAACCAAAAAGACCTAAAAATGTATCAGGTCATTTTATTGTATTGAGTTAGAAACTTGAATTTTTACAGAAAACGCCGTAGGTGGTAATATTAACTTATTATGAAATTACAACTTTCCTATTAAGTAATATCTTCAGCCCTTCAAGAGCAAAAGGATCCTGACGGACAACACAGTGCAACTATAAGGGTTCATTTTTTAAACTAAAGCACGGAACCCTAAAAAAATTTACTAAAATGCATATTAAATTATAATTTCTAGTCTCCGCTGACGATCTAAGCAAAACAAGTTGAGAAAAATGTATAACAGATAAATCTATTCAGATTTAGTGATTAATCTTCTACTATGAATAAACATAGATTAATAAGAATCTAACGAAGAGATATGCGCAGTTCAATTGCTTAAAATGTACAGTTATCACGGACTCCATAAAATTCATTGCCAATGTTCATCACACGTCAAATCCGTTCATCCATTAATCGGTTCGTATTAGAGTTTTAGGTCAGGGATAAAATCAATCATATAATTATTATTTTTTGTTGTCTTGATAGTGTATTATTCAAATATTTCAAACTTTGTTATAAAAAATAAATAACTAATAATACATATGCTTGAATATTTTTTTTATGTTAATGTGTGCCGTGATGAGTTAGTCGTTCAACTGAAGTAAAGCGACACGGCGGCCTATAGCAGATTCAGTGTCACTCAGAACTCTATTATATAAAGTTTCGCATGCACTGCCCACGTCATCCTGAGACATCAGCAGAGATCAGAGATCAGATAGTAAAATCTCATTGCCCAATAATTTCACTAGCTAGTGCCCTTCAAACCGTAACACAGTAATGTTTGCACACTACTGCTTAGCGGCAGAATAACTGGCAAAGCGGTGGTACCTACTGGTGGTGGTTTACTTGGTGGTAGGACTTTTCTGCAAAGTTTGTCTAGGTAGGTACCACCGCTTTGCCAGTTATTCTGCCGCCTAGCAGTAGTGCGCAAGCACTGCTGTGTTCCAGTCTGAAGGGCACTATAGCTAGTGAAATCACTAGGCAAATGAGACTATGACCTGATCTTACAGTCTAGTAATCTTATTACTTAATCGTGCTGATGTCTCAGGAAGACGTGCGCGTGCAGTGCGGGGTCACGCGAAATTTTATGATTTAGAGTTCCGAGTGAACCTGCCACTAATATGGGCAGCTGTGTCGCAGTAATCTTTGATCATTAGCTTCTAAAAGCACTTCTCTACAGATTTTATTATTCTTCTGTTGTGAGTAGATGTATGTTTACAAATTTTAAGCTTATAAATAAAAATGGTATGAAATAAATTTAAGCACGCCGGCCAACGCGGTGTGCGCCTAATTTGATGTTATGCCGGTATTATAGTGTCCGCTAGTAAACTAAAAACGAAGGCGGATGCCTGTTTTGACGTACACGTTTATTTTACCTGTTTAGCCGGTCCATAAACCCTTCAATACGGCAAAGGCAAGGAAAGGACTCTCAAAAATATTTTGTTACAGAATCGATTTACGTCTTGTTTAAAAACATCTATATCTCATTTCTACATGTTCTTATTTTTGCCTTACTTTATGAAGGTACCTTCAAGGTAACTAACAGATGCCCTATAAAGTCCTACTTACCTACTCACAATGAAAATTTTTTCATGTACGTATAGCCTTACTTTATTGCTACTCACCTGATGCTATTGTGTTACTTTTACAACTATGTTTGCCGTAACTTTATTTCGTTTTTCAGTGCCTGCATGACTTCTCTCTGATAAAAAAATCTCCAAGCAGCTTTGCTTCGCATAATTGATCAGGTTATCTAATCTTCTAGAATGTGACATGTGAGTGATGTGACAATCATATTTATCCATCACAGGGTAGTCCCTGTGATGGATATACATGGAATAAGTCCAGTGGTTTAGTAACCACTGGACTTATTTTAACATGAATCTTTTTATAGCGTTTTAGGGTGTACAAATAAAGGATTTTCGAAAACTGAGGCCCGTATTGTAGAACGACGCTCTGCAGTCATCGATCTGTGTTCAAGTAGATTTCTTTTGTAAAATAATTACTTTTGAAATCACCACTTGAGCACTTACGATATAGCGTTGTCCTGTAATATAACCCTTAACCCTTATGGGTAATGTTAAAGATCCGAAGATGAAAAAACGACGTGTTCGATTGTTTATTTTAGTACAAGAGATATTATTTGTCTTTGTTTCTTGTTTTTACACATTTTGTATCGCATTTTACCTTCAATTATGAGTAATCATGACCCGTTCCCGTTACTTGATGAACAACTTCAATTATACTACATTGTGTTGCAAAACGACTGCGTGCCTATAGACCTACATATTTATCGCGTGTACATACAATACTTCTTTAATTTCGCTGTCCCCACAAGATAGTGATCAACGACATTGACATAACGGTACCGCTGTGCCAACATCTAGGATTAATGACGACCATACGTTCATACGCTTCAAAAACTAATCTTTTGGTTCGGTTGTGGTAGGTACCTACTTACATCAAAATTGCAATCTCTTATTTAAGCAAGCGTTTTACAATATCTTTTCTAGAAGTCAACGTCCACCGAGTAATGAGTATCCGTCCTACCTATACTTAATACAAAGTTACGTGATGTACTTATGCAGATGCAGGAGTGTTTCTGATATGATAAATATTACCAGGCCCATAAAAATTCATCGTTCATTTTGTTTCTCCGCCCAGAGCAAATTAAATGATTTAATGACTTGTTATAAAAACATCGGCCCTACCACTTTTTCTCCAGAGATCATTGACTCCAATGTGGGTGCCTCTGCGGTTCTCTCTTATCGATTCGTGATGCATTTTGAATAAGCGCAAAAAATCACTTAAATTTGAGAGCAAAGTAATCCATCTCCCGTACAAAACCAGGAAAATGTAAATGTCAATATAAAATGTCTGCGGGACCAACCGTATATATCAGCTTGTTAAATGTGAAATAATATCTGAAACACTTCAAGAGAAAATTGTTGCTGCATTTTGAAAAGTTCAATGTCAGTTGTAACGTAAATAATTATTTGTTCACTAATTTTGTTTTTGTTTTTTAATCAGACTTAACTTTTTTGTTAAGAGATTATAAGTATTTTTTGATCCAGCAACTGCTTTATAATAACGAATATAATAGTAAAAAACCGGGTGCCGTGTACGGACCAAAACTTTTTCGATATTCGGTATAAAGGTATCCTGAAATATCCATAACTCTTTAATTTTACGCTATAAAATCTCTAATTTTGCATGCGACTCAAATTGGAAATTATAATATTCTTACAATGTTTACTGCAGCTTTGTCCTTAATTATATCCAAGCTTTTAGTAGTTCATTGATCTCCCAAAACATCCTTTGTTATGGTGTCGTGTGAACGATGCAAATAACATCAATCCGATGTCTTTTCGGGCGGTAAACGCAGAATGGTTGTCATATTTTATAAAGCTCAGCCTCAGCCAAATGTCAGTTCACAAAAGGATAAAAAGCTCTGTTATCTTTTAGCCTAATGTAGAGCGTCAGTGTACCTAATATTATAAAGGCGCGGTGGCAAGAGTTCGAAGCATTTTGCGAAGCGACTCCTTGTGGGCTGCACATTCACGCGACGCGCGATTTTAAAATTACCCCCTTCACTATTCCTCAAGCGAATGTATTAAACATCGAACAAAATGATCGTAGGTTTTAAATTATTAATCCTTTGGATGGGGTTGTTAGCGTCAGGATTCGGGAGTGTTTCCGACGATGACACGGAAAATGGATTTTCTTCAAGGGATGGCGCATTTTACACTGACGATGCTGTTATTATCACCGGTGAGCAAATTGTTATTTTTTTATTTATTAATCGTATAGGTGCGTATTAATATTTATGAATACTTACATATAGCGTTAATGCTATTTACTAATTATTGTATAAGTAGATATTAAGATTAGTATAAAGTAGTATATTAGTATAACAGTACCTATATATTTTTTTTATAAAATATTATTTTTCACGTTGATTGAATTGATATCAGGCGTGTATTATTACTGACTCAATGAAAATAAAACAAAAGTTTTATTTATATTGGTGACTAAAGAAATGTCACGGTAGATTCTAGTATTGTTTTGTAAGGTGTCCAGACAATGCACGCCGCATGTGGCTATGAGGTTTTGAGGCTAGAGAAAGTTAAAATTTGCAACTGAGATGTCCGGCCACAGCAAAAACAACTGTCATAAATTACTATCGATATACTTTTTAGACATAAATTAGATTAATTTTACTATAAAACATTTCAAGTTCTGCAGAAACCTGTATTTTAGGATACCGGTGTTCGGAAGTGTCAATATAACACATAGGTACGTTGTTTTGCAGTGAAGAAGCCGGTGTTTATGCATATAAATTATAAACCGACTACATATGAAGTACTTAGAAACTTTATCACGTGGGATAGTAGGTACTCAGAATTTTAAAAAAAACTATGAGATCGATTCAATGCAAATCTCCGAACGCCCACATGTTCGCGGTCGAGCACATCAATCAAGGCATTGTCTCCTTACACTTCGGCAGTTACCGCTTGGTACTTATATTTTTTGTTGGACTATGAGGACATTAATTAGATCGGTGAGACGATATTTAGCGGGATGACGCCGCTGACATTTCCTAACATTAGAACGCTGAACCCGGAATCCCTAGAGAACAATTGACATTTATAAACGTGATCAATCATAAGGATTTACTCTTGTTGTGATTAGGGATATACAAACTAAGTATAAGCACAGCTACGGAGTAAAATGCCACACACACGATCGTACATACGATCGTGTGATTCCGTCAAAATACAACTCGAGTGAGAGTGAAAAACTTGTTAAAAAAAAACAAGTTACAGTGCTACCTTGACCGCATCGTTACTTACCATCATGTGAGATTGTGGAGACAAGTCAATTGTAAAATAAAAGTCACAAGGAAATTTAAATTACTAGTTATCGCTATCAAGTTCAAGGTGCTGCGTAAGTTGGCATACCTCAACAAGTTATTTAAAGCGGTGCATTACATTCATGTCAACGGAATTTAGCTCTAGATGGAAGACCTTAAAGTTTACTTTGGGTTACTTAAATCGACAATAATATACTTTTTCATTTTGGATCTAGAAACCTTTAAAGGTCGTATTTTTTCATCAGTGTCTCGGGATATCAAGTTTAATTATTTAGATCTCTGGGTTTCAAGTTCTGTAGAAGTGAAGACTTCTTGTCAACTGTTTGCCTGTATTCAAGGCTGGTTTATGCCTCATATTTATTCTTATTTATCGAGCATACAAGGTTTAAATTCAGATAAACGTGCAATCCTTTACTCTAAGTATACATTTTATTACCCAAAATAGCTACGAGAGCATTATAGACACTTCTGCGATAAATAGAAAATTTACGAAATCGAAGCGAATAAAAAATTGTGACCGGATTGCTTCGATTTCTCGATAAAATGTATATGCAAAGATAATGCCCAAATTTAGGTCATCCAGCGTGTTAGCATGCTGGCCAAGTCTTTGTGGCACCAACAAAACCGTCGGTATGTACCTTTCGGGTTCCCGTTATGTACCAATCTGAAATAAATAACACGTAAGTTTACGACTTATTTATATTGTATTCACCGATGTTTGTATCGCTGATTGAATAATAATTTTAGTTTTTTATTCATTCACTATTTAGAAACAGATATAATAGGCCTAAAATATATTACCTTCACACACAATACCGTCCTCCAATATACCATTAGTATAACTACACGATTGATACTGAAACGCAAATCTGCAAATGCAAAATGCAGAGACATCGTTGAAGGTATGATAGACGTATCAAAAAACTGTGTCAGGATTATTTATTATAATAATATCGATTTTATTACGGTGCTTGTATTCAGACACTGCAAATATATTAACCGTTATAAGGTACGTATACATATATATATAGGTTTAAATAAACGCTAATTGCAAATAATGGTTCGAATATATTAACCGTTGATGGTTTGGCCATCCACCCTGCAATCACTCGCGAGCTACATCACGACGAGATGAATATATTTATATTAGCTGATATAAATATATTATTTATCTCGTCGTGAATGTGGGATGAATGACGAGGTAAATAATATATTTATATTTAATATAAATATATTACTTATCTCGTCATTTCTCGTTCGTAATTTGCAGCAAAAATATTGATTTATGACACCTCACTCAGCCATGGTATATATAATATCTACTTATACGAAAGTGAGTTATGTACACTCATGTATACTCTAGTCTGTCTTAAGTATTTTTTGTTAACAAGACTCTTTCATCCCTTCCTAAATTTGTTTATGTATGGATTAAAACGTATAAAAACTAGAGACGGTTCGCTGTTCAACGTGTAACACCCCGTTTTAACACTTAAAAAGTTTACGGTTTAACCACAAATTAAAGATTTAAACAAGCCTTAAACACTAGTGTTAAACTGCTGTTTTGTGTTGTTAACATACGTTTGACGTCTAAGCCTTGTTTAAGTATTGTTGGTAGTATGGTAAATTTTCAAAAACTCTCTTAGTTCACCTCTACGAAAGTTGACGTAAGCTCACTATAAAATACATCCTCCAAATATATACGTCTATCGGCTTGGGCTACTTATACGTTGTCTGTTAGACAGGACCAATCTGGCTTCTGCTCTGATTAGTTTTATTAAATGCAAACCAATGACATGACCTGCGCGATCGGACACCCGCATAATAGTCGCAGTGATAAACTGAGTACAGAACTCTAAATTAATTACATGATTTCAATTGATTGTCTGATTTTAGCACACGTCGGCAGCCGTCAGAGACGCGAGACATCGAACACCACGCGCGATGGCAAGCAGTTCATGTTTCTTCGACCTAGACAGGTGGTTATTCATTTTTCTAGTAGAGGTAATAAACTATAAACGATGCTTGGAGACCTTGTCAAAGCTGAAGCACAACACAACTAACTGAAATGACGCGAAACCCTAAACTCAAAATTATGTCTGACTGATGAATACGTTCGACAGCTAACTGCAGTAAAGAAACTACATTAAAACAATTAAATATTTATGTAGTACAACGGGTTGCCACAGAATTTTTTATAAAAGCTCATCATTCACAAAACCTTAAAATTTACATGTATCATCTGTGGCCACTAATCTATGATAAACTGTATTAGGTTGCGTCAAAATACCTACATTAGTACCTATTTTATAAATTTTTTGGTTTTAGTTCAATTGATCAATTTCACTAGCTTTTGCATGACCATATCAATAAACGTAATTTAATACCTTACAATTAGAATGGGCAGAGTAACAGGTTTTTAAGGAATATAAAAGGCACGATTATAAATAAAACAACTCCACATCCAAAAACAACCATACAAAATATAAAAAGAACGATGAATGATTTCTCGAGGCTGAATAAATAGTCTATCTACATTTTATATGGATATTTTGTGAGCCTCCGTTGGTATATCAGCAACGAAAGCCAAAAACGAATAAATGAAGTGCTGTGTTCAAAACAATCAGACCCTTGTGCATTGGAAATCGAGACGAAGTTTAAAAACCAATACTATTTATTAGCAAACAGATGAAGGAGCCTTCGGCATGGAATGCGAAACAACGGTGGGCAAAAGAGGCTCCTGCAAAAGTTTCCATGATTGCTACCCCTTGATCAAGGTGGCTGATCTTTCCGGGTGGGATGGATGGGTCATGGGCCACTATGACACTTGCAGCTATGTCAGCGCCGACAATATGGAGGTATCTACTTTTAAGACCTTATGAAAATGCGATTATGAGATGATGACTTTTATGCCATATACGGTTTACTAAAAAAACTGACTTACTTTTGCATACCTCAGGTGTTTGGAGTATGCTGCACAGAACCTGTTGGGACTCCGCCACAGCAAGAGCCTGATGTTCAGCGTTTAGGATACATGTCACCAATTATGCCTATACAAGTTCCTCCAATGCATTTCGGGTAAGCGAAATCGTAAATTCCTGTTTGAAGGTTTCGGTTTCTGGTTTATATATGGGGCTGAATTTATTTATTGTTGGTTGTTACAGATTTCCAAACAGTTTTGCCGCAGCTTTCTCACATCAGTGGGCCATGAACCAGGGTGTGAACACACGTCAGATTCCGGCTGGATGGCCTCCTACTATTCCACCACTGCCAACTCACCCTCCGGACCACACTGCAGCTACACATCCGCCATCTATTGGTATTCAATTCTTCAAGATGCTCCTAATTTTGTGCAATCAATGAATTCCTCAAAGCGGTCGATAAATAATCTGTTTTTGATTAGTGGCCGGTGTCACCACAAAACCACCTCCAATCAACGGCAAACCACCGACAACGTGGGCAACCAGACCACCAAGCACTACCAAACCAACAACTAAACAGGTAAGTCAACCACTCCTACTTAACACTTTTACGATAACAGAATTCTGAAATGCTATAGGTACATAATGAACACGTCATGTACCCATATACTTCTGGAGAAGTCCATCTATTCTTATTTTTTATTCACCAGACATGGCAGACGACAAAGCCTGCTCAGCCAACAAAACCGACCAAACCAACACAACCTGCGGCATATGGCTGTGGCAAAAAAAATGGACTTCAGGTAAAACACGACTTCCATTTGGTAGATTGTATTATGATGTTTGATATAATTTTGCAAAACCTGATAACGTCAGGCCTTAGGCCAAGCCTCTCGTATACGTATACAAACCAACGCCTACAGACTACGGACCCGTATGCTAAGTAACAAAAGTTGTATGACCTCTCGCAAAAAAATGGCTGGTGTTTCTGGGACAGTGTGTACCTATTGAAATAAAGCGTATATACGTACACTATATTCATTAATTTTTAAAAGCTTTTTATTGCAGGGTTATATTATCTGTTACTGCTTTGAAATGCAAAACCAGCTGGAGTTGGATATTTTTCACACTAATAAAAAAATATTTATTAATGCGTGTATTCAATTTTTAAGTTTAAAAATATTTTTAAGTAGTTGAAAATAACGATCATGTTTATTTAAGTGCCTACTTTGTTATGACCCAAAGGCGTTTGATTTTCAAACTTTAAACTTTTTGTGTATCTATAAATAAATAAATAACATGATTAAAAAATAGTAATGCCAGTTTTAATCCCTCCATCAGACATACGAAATACAAGATGAAGAGCGTATTGTGGGTGGACAAAATGCGGAGCTCAATGAATGGCCATGGATCGTGGCTTTATTCAATGCCGGCCGTCAATTCTGCGGTGGATCAATGATGGATGACAAACATGTTCTCTCTGCAGCACACTGTGTCGCCCAGTAAGTTATACACCGAAATATTTTGAAATGATACTTGCAAAACGTATTTCTTACTGTCATGGTTTGTTACAGCATGACGTCATGGGATGTGGCACGCCTGACGGCTAGACTCGGTGATTATAACATTAAGTCAAATACAGAGACCCAGCACATCGAACGGAAGATCAAGAGAGTCGTGAGACACCGGGGTTTCGACATGCGCACTTTGGTAATAGCACAAACATTTGTATTCCAATTTGAAGATACTATCCACTTCTAATCATTGTTATTATACATATTATTTCATTACAGTACAATGATATCGCCATCTTAACACTGGATCAACCGGTATCTTTTACGAAGAACATAAGGCCTATATGCCTGCCAGGCGGTGGAAGAGCTTACGCTGGTCACATAGCTACCGTCATTGGCTGGGGAAGCCTGCGCGAGAGTTAGTATTCCACCAGTATTAAAATGATGTTTTCCATCTCGAGTTTAACATGCCTTTTCGGAGACATGTTTAAAGTTAAACTTGGTTCATGAAACATTTCAAGGATTTAAGTTTTAAATTAACTCATAACCCTAATTTATACCACGCAAGTCATTACATAACTACATCGTAATGTTCAACTGACAGCCTGTGGTGTTGTGGTTGAGCAGGTCGGCTCATAACCCGGAGGCGGCGGGTTCGATTCCCGCGGCAGGATACGTATTTGTGCACAGAAAAAAAGCGCAGATACTTATTCTGAGACTGGGTGTTGTGGGACCATGGTCCTCGTAGTTCCTGGGTCCCTAGACACAGGGAATCCTAGTTAGGGTCCAGGATCGTTGGGCTAACGCCCTATTATTGCTATAATTAGTAATCTGGTCAATTCTAGAATAATTATTAATGTTAATGAAATCTAATATCAGCGGGTAGTAATAAAAAAAATCAAGTGCAGAATCAAAACATGAACCTTATATCAAAATCAACTCACCAACTTTATTCCCAGGCGGTCCCCAACCTTCGGTGCTGCAGGAGGTGTCCATTCCCATCTGGACCAACTCAGAGTGCCGTCTGAAGTACGGAGCCGCCGCCCCAGGAGGAATCGTTGACCACATGATCTGCGCCGGGAGAGCAAGCATGGACTCCTGCAGTGTATGTTGACTTTGAAAATAAAAACGTAGATAATCCTGGAATGGATTTTTAAAGTGTAACACACAGCCTTATTAATAAACACGAACTAGCTTTAGACTAGTTACACCATCTTTTGTCTCTTTCTATCAAGCTAAATATTCCAGTAGCAAAAAAAGGACAAAAGCTGAAGTAACTAATCCGAGACTAATACCCGTTTATTAATAAGGCTGTTAAAGTATATCTATGTTTATGCCACGCCTGCTTAGTCGGTACAAAAACAGATTTAATATAAATAATAGTGTAAAAGTTTACTTGCCTTAACAACAACAGCCATTCAGTGAAAACTAAATCACAGATCTATAGGGAAAACTTACATATTCACTTATTATAATGGAGGCAAGAGAAATAAGGCAAAAATATTGATACTTTTATTCTCAGTTGTCGTCTTGTCTCAAAGAATTTATACCAATCGTTCTTTTTTACTTATTATTCTCAGTTTGTTTCTATAGAACTGCATTCAAGATTATTAAGAGGACAAAAAGTTGTTCTTGTTGAATATTATCTAAATCACTACTAGGTACGGGTTCTTCCTCGTGGTCAAACTGGTACATTTCCTACTTTATTTCATTGCTACTACCCACCTCATTAGCAGAGGCCAATCTTAAAATTCGTTACAGTTACGCAAGTACTACATTATCTATTCTATAATACAGTTTTCACCAAACCGGCGGATCATCCGAGAAATTCTGTATTATTTAAATTAAGTATACTGAGTATACATTTTAGAAAGTTTGTTTAGGTATACATATTACAAATGATTTGACTGTAAGTGCTCTTTTTGAATTCTCGCACGAAACCACACGGATCAGCTTCTTAAATATACTTAAGTTTTTCTTATGATATGCAGTGTTTAAAGCATTTTTTTATTTAATAGGGTGACAGTGGAGGCCCTCTAATGGTGAACGAAGGCGGTGTGTGGAATCAAGTCGGCATCGTGTCGTGGGGCATAGGCTGCGGTAAAGGACAGTACCCAGGAGTGTACACCCGTGTCACTGCTTTCCTTCCTTGGATACAGAAGAATTCTAAATAAACCGGGATGGAAGGCAGCTCGTTCGAATTTATTATTGGATAGATTTCAGTGGTGTATGTAAACGAAAGTACAATAATAATTCGATTGAATACAAAATAGTCCTGCGATGGTCTATAGTTATTTACATCCTGTCGCTTATTGTGGCAAATAAAACAAGTTTAAGAAATTCTAATATTGAAATAATAACATTTCTATCATTATGTACTACATAGAGTATACGACTATTCAATGAATAATTTGTAAATCAATTATTTTGAGAAAGACAACCTGGATAATCTTGTTTTTCTTAATTAATTGATAATTTGTAAAATTTGTGCCAATTTAATTTAAGATTCATAAATAAAAGCTATATATCAGTGACTTACATGTGATTATTATTTATTATGTATGGTTTTAATTAGACTAGGTTCAATAAGTAATAATATAGTTACAAGCTCATTAAATTTGAAATATAAAAGTAAAATAATTATACAACTACAATACATGTGAGGTTATATGCATACACAGCTCTTAAATCAGTCTTAAAAGTGTAAAGCGCCTTAATCAATATTCACTATGTATATTAATTCCCCCAAATTAACTATGTACATCATGATTAATTACTTGGTAAACAACTAAAAATATTTTTACATTAAATATCGAAGTTAGATACGTGTAGTTGCTGAAGAATATTGCGAGCTGGAACAAAACAAAAATATTTCATTCAATTTCTTCGTTTTGATTGTTTGCAGAATATACAAAAGGGAATTGATAACTGTAAAGCCCAGCCCAGTCATTTAAAAGCCACATGGAAAAGAGCCAGATTGAATTTAGTGGCATGCTTTGGAAGACGGTTTTCCAGCCAGATATTTCTTTCGAAACAACTTCTACCATCCTACAGCAGAATACAAAACGCGGAAAATTCGTCCGCCAACTAACCTTCACACACCAGTGTGATAGTTACTGGAGAGTTAGGAAGAAACTGTCGCGAGTTCAAAAAATGTTAAGAGTCTGTGAGGGTAGGCAACGCATCGGCAATGCCCTCGGTGTTGCAGATATCCATAGGTGGTATTGGTACTTAACATCGGACCCGCCTGTTTGACTATTTATTTAATTCAAAAAGTTAAGAGATTTTATGGTCCTAAAGAATATCACTAGATTTTATCCTACATTTTTGATGGTATATAAAAATCTCACCTTGAAAATACCCCGTATCGTGCAAATCATCAGGAGTAGGCACGAACGGTGGTTCCTTATTCAAAAGGTCTTCCCAATCCACGTTTCTAAAGAGTGGCATTTTTTGCACTGCCGCCGCCGTTGGGCGTTCTGTTGGCTCCATTGTAAGAAGTGATTCGATAGCGCTGACTGCCTCGGGTGATAAAGCCTCATCATCTTCTGGCCATTCTATATCTACATAAAACACAAGATGTGGTAGCAGGTGCTTTTTTATTAGGATTAAGCCTAACGTTGTCTGTGCTTTAGCGTCACCTCGCGTTAAGCGTCTAGTAAGTCTAAAAGGATTAAAATACATAAACCTTATTTACAAATGCTTATTCATTTGGGATTTAAAATATTATTTATTAGAGTGCAGTGATATTTATTGTGTGTTTTTCAAGTAAAATCTAAAAACTTACTCCTTGATAAAATATTCTTGAATACAGCTTGTGGAGTTTCATCATTGAAAGGGGGCACCCCAGTCATGAATTCGTATAGACAAACACCCAAAGCCCACCAATCAACGGCCGATCCATGTCCTTTCCTGAATGACAATAAAACCATCATATAGAATTTTCTTCGAAGGCTAACGTTTTTACATATTACGTCATCAGCCTTTTTGCGTCCATTGCTCAACGTAGGCCTCCCCTATCAAGAGGAGTTACCATAATCATTACCATAACGGCTAGATGGCGTTGTGTGAGATTTCCACACATATTATTATTATTATATCACAACGCTTGGCAGGCGTCTTGGTGATCACCGTAGATTATAATGCAGACCGAGAATGTTGCTGTCTATTCCCTGGATATTTCCTTAGTCGGCTTCGTCAGGACTACACGGCACGTAAACGTCATTCACTAACTCGTTTTGTTTTGCATGTCAGGAGAAATTTAATAAGAGTACATCTCGATTCCTACTGATATATATATATAACTTTGAAAGAATGTGTGTTCGTTTGTGTGATTTTCACGCCAAAATGGCTGAACCGATTTATATGCTTGCACATAGACTGCTGAAATTACCAAGATCAACATAGAATACTTTTAATCCCGGAAATAACGAAATCCTGGGGGAAACGGGTAAGCAGCGGGTGAAACGGCGGGGCGCCTGTTACCCATACAGGGATGGACAGACTGTTTACATATTTGTAAATTAGAAACCAAAATAGGGAAATCCTATGAAATCCTAATGGTGTCCTTTAAAAATAATGTACTTAATATAAACTTACTTTATGAGTAGTTCTGGTGCCAAGTAATCAGGAGTGCCCAGTATCCTTTGATCCGAGTATTGGTTACCGCGCCTCACGCTTTTCGGAGTGCGATAAGGTGTCTGAGCAGCTGCTAGGGGCGTTTTGCACAGGTCCGTAGGAGATTTATTTGAATCGCTCTGAAAAAATAATATTGAAAACTAAAAATATTCACACGTAGTTTTGTCTAATCCGTGATTCAAGGTAGGTTGTTAGGTAAGTTGTTTGACTATGTTTGTATGGGCGTAATATCCGGAAATACGTAACTTATTTTGAAGATTGTTCTTTACTATTTATGTAAAAGAATGTGGTGAAACAGTCGTTCACATGATTTTAAGCGCCACGGCTGCCCATAACATTGCAGTGCCACTTGGAGCTCAAAATTATTAAGTCTTGTCTGCGAAGTGCGAGACGATGCACTACGCACGTCATTCTGATACATTAATGTAGTAGGTAATAAGATTTCTAGATCACGGAACTTGATTGCAACCGATAAAAACCCAATTTTGTATGGATTTGATAGTTTCAATACGTAGTTTATGTAGAAATAGAATAGAATAGAATAGAATAGAAAAACATTTATTCAATACTTGTCTAAAATTAAAATACAAAAACAGGTTAAATTTATACACATAATATGTACATAATGAATAGAAAACGTACATAGTTACTGTTAATATTTTCAAATCACTCTTGTTGCATTAAGTAAATAAGTAAACTACTAGTCCACAAAGACATGTTATTTTTCATAAAACTAAGTAAAATATAAATTTGAGTAAACCAAGGCGGAACTCATTTCGTGCGTATTAATGTTAACAAACTTTATTAAATTTGTTTCGCGCGGTGTTTATAGTATTATATTATCTGTGATTTTTCTTACAACCTGTTACTTTTCATATAATGTTCTTGATTCATCTCTCTGGTGTCGGAATATTCCAATTTCAACGCACTTTTAGTGCCTAGGGATTAAAGAACTATTTTTGTTCCTGTTTAAGAAGAACAAACTAGATCTTGTCGAATAGATGTGATAAAAAATATTTCTTACCCTGCTCATTCTCCTTGATGGAAATATTTCTAAGCTGGTAGAGATATGCTTGCTGAATGCAAACGATTTCTCTTTGATACTCGACGCCGGCTGATCATCCTTGGGAAGATTAAATCTAGTTTCTTTTAGCCTCTTTTTCGTTTCTTGGCATTTGTTGTTTGATACTGGAGTTGAGAATATTACGCCTACGTTAAAGTGATGACTGTCGTTTTGAGAAACCCATCTGAAAAGTAACACACACATAAGCTAACGGATCATCAGATCCCGATAGGTACAATTTTGAAAGTCTACAACTAGATTTTTTTTAATGGCTAAAAAGGGCATACTTTTGACAAAATCTCACCTATTGGGAAGCGACGAAGTTGTCTAAGGTGGAGCACGTTTGCCATGAGATTCCCATTCACTCTTGACTTGAAGAAACCCAGGTTGTACCTAGGAAATACTAATGCTGGAAGAGCATTCCTTGGCCGTTCGGACTATTAATGAGTCAGCAAAACGCTTAGTGCAAATCGGAGGTACACTCACGATGTAAGGATGCAAAGAACCACAGAGACTTGTAGTTCTATGATGGAAAGGGAATGACGGAATCAGCTGATGAAACACACATTCTCCAAAATGTAACCCACAGAACAATCTTTATTTTTTATGTTTACAACAGTGTGAGCCTAAACATAAAATTGAGCCAGTGTCAAGTAATTGATAATTTATCAAGTTAATGATATTTCACGTAAATATGTGTCAAGTCGAAGTCGTAGTCTAGTCAAAATCATACTCCTAGTAAAGTGGTGGCAACATTACTTGAAGCTTCTATGGAGTTTTGGAAACAACACGAAAAGAAACGTTTCACCATCATTATACGATTTTCCCACACTCACGCCTGTAATCCAGCACTTAACGAATAGAATGCCACTAATTTTATGCACTAACACTTTGCCGCTAAAAGTGGGGTCTTATCTTGTGAATGAATAGGTATTTTGTCGGCAGTCGCTGTCACGAGGCCGAGACCAAGGTAGACCGAGGTAAAATGCTAGCCATTAAATTAGAATATGAAGCTTTATTTAGCCTTTATCCTTTAAAATCATGGTAATTATTCAGACATCCACAAAAAAAAAAAAAACAAAAACAAAAGAGCGTGCGTAGGATTTAAATGATTACCCCAATAAAATAACACGATATAGCAAAATCATAACATAAGTCAAGCAAATTACCTTTTTTTCAGTACTCCTTTTATAGGATTCTTACGTCGATCTGGGGTTGGGTGAATGGCCATACGTTTTGGTGTGTTCTGACTCAGCTCTAAAGCCATTATCTCCTGCGTAAGTCCACTGTGGTTTTGCTTAGACTCTGCTAAGCTGGTAACACCAGTGGGTGTGTCTCTATCGCCGTCTAAAATACGCTTTCTTTTCTTAGCCCTAAAACTGTAAGAAAAGAAATGTGTACCCAATTCTTCATGTGATTTCCTAGAGACACAGTGATGGTAGACCAACTTTACCTAGGTATTCTCTTTAGTGAATGTCCTCTACAAAGCGGCGAGGTAGAATGATCGAGGGTAGAGTCTGACGTGACGGCAGATTCGCCCAACGACGAGCCGTTGTTACTGCTGATGTCTGTTGACTTGGTGCTATGAGCGTTGTTGCTGTTCTTAGAACTTTCGCATGTGTGGTAGGAACCCAGAGACTCTGAACCTGAGTCCTGAGACTGTGAATAAATACGAATGTAGATTAAGGCGAATAGTTAAATTGCAAATAATATTAAATTTATAAACGCAAAAATACCATATTTTTTAAATAAAAATACATCAAAATAACCAAAGGAGCCTAGAGAGTGCCCAAAAAATTGCTATCTCCAAAAAATTAAATATATCTAATTGTGTAGCTTTTACCTAAATGGTATATGCCAATTTGGATAAAATTTGACTTAATTTGAATTTTTATTATTTCTGTTTAATTTTAGTTTGCTTACACTACCGAGCTCAACATAAGAGTACTTTTATGTCTTTTATAAAACTAGTGAATCGCGGAAAAGCCCGCGGCGAGACTCTAGTATAACATACTTACAAGTTCATTTGTGATGTTTATACTCTCTGCACTCATGAATGGATGGATTCCAGAGAGTTGAGAATGGTCTAACATTGGTGAGTTTTCAAGACCACTAACTCCATCAAATAGCCCTTTAAGTTTACCTGTAAACTCATAATTAGTGAATAGTAATCTAGTCTTATAGTAATAGCTGTATTGATTATTATTAAAAAAAGCATTTTTTGAGGTGTTTCCCTTCACAACTTCACATGGGGATGCCAAAGAGGAAGTAGTTAATTTGTCTAAGGGTATATACACGGTGGAATTTAATTCACTCTTTTCCTTAAATGTATGTGCTCAGACCATGCTGCAGAATGTTCGCACAAGGGCCAATTTAAAAAAAAATTATTTTGTTTTAGTATTTAGTGCCTCCTAAAATAACTGCATGACAGCCGAAATGTCTATTTAACACACAGCATGGGCACCAGCTGAGTGCTTTGTAAATGTTTCATAGGCAATAAAACACCTGCTTTGTTCAATGTTGCAAGGCTTTTCTTTAGAATTTAAATTTGATAATACCTAGATTTAAGTTTTATTTCATAAGTACTTTTTTATTTAGTTATATGGGAGCATTCTATAGCATAGACTGAATACATACATTAAAAGAAAAGAACGAATTAAATTCCACCTTGTATACAAGCAGTGTGAATGAATATACCTATGAAAACATTAAATCACCATTGAGAATAAGGATCACCATCCTTTCTTCCCACTTGGCTTGCTTCAAATAATTTTGAGGCTAATACTGATTCAATATGGTGTTACTGTGTTCTCGAAAAACACTAATGTGCTTCATGCCATGTCTTCTATCATTATTGAATTCGAAATAATTGCACTGTGTAAAGCTAGTAATTAATATACATAAAAGAAATATCATACTAGTCTCCCTAAGCTCATCAAGAAGGTTCTCACAAGCATCGGCAGCTACCGAGTTGTAGGTGCTGTCCCCGCCACCAGACCCAAACGATAAGTGAGAGGTAAGAGAGAGGAGCTGGCCAGGAGTCCGCATGTTAAGACTTGGGGTACAGTTCACGAAGTCTGATATTTCAAGATCTGTAAATAATATTCAAGCTATAATGCTACTCAAGTTGGTTTAATACACATTAAGAACAGTATGATGGACGGACCATTATGACTGGACAAATATTGTTTTGTTTAAGTATGAATCACACATAATCATCAGACACATCATCTAAAAAGGCTGGAGCCTAAGCCTAATAGTTGCAGGAAAACAATTAAAACATGAGACTATGCTAAGCCTTGATCAAAATGTGACTTGAATATAATAATACAATCTTTTAGCCAAGTTTATTTAGTTTTTTCTATTGACCAAATCACATCCAAGTGAATAATCAAGCCACATTTTTACCAGGGCTACTTTCATTTAGTTTAATAGGCATGACGACAGTATCAAAAAATGGTCGATTTAATGTTTTTAGGGTAAAATTTATATTAAATAACTTTGAAACACTGGTTTAGTTTTATTAAAAATATTAAGATTACTTAGATTTTTAATACAATAAAACATTAAAATACTGCGATCGGCCATTTTGACTGAAACGCCAATCACAGCGCATGACGTCACAAGTAGATTTTTGCTGTTGTGAATATACGCATTTGGATTGATTTTGTTATTTTGAATTCTTTTTCTACGTGTGTAGTAGTGCAGTGACATGTTTTCAACATGTCATTGTGTAGGTAAACACCTAGGAGTGACGTCAGAGCCGACGCCATGACACCTCGAGCTGTTTTCGCGCCGCATTTAAAAAATATTATGAAAATGGCTTTAATCTTGGTTAAAATTAAGTCTATTACCGAAATAAAGGTTTTTTCGTAAATAGTAAATGTATACCCACATTACGGAAGAGGATTTCAAAATCTTTCGTCATGCCTATTATCATGTCAAAATTTGTTAGTGTATTCAGTTACGTCATTTATCAGCCCATCACTGATTATTGGGCTATCTTGAGCTTCAACTACCAGGTAAGATAAAATAGTACCTTTTTGGATCGAAAAAAATTAATATAGGTACCATGTGTAGGATTGTGTTACCTCTATGAATTTCAATTTTAGACAATCCAAAGTCAGTCAGCTTCACGTGACCAGACTTTGAAATGAGCACATTATCAGGTTTGAGATCCCTGTGTACTATGTGATGTTTATGCAAATAGTCCAATGCTAAGGTGACTTCAGCTATGTAGAAAACAGCCATAGATTCTTCCATAAAACCATACACACCAAGTAATGATTTTAAATCTCCACCCACCATGTACTCCATGACCTGAAAATATAGATGATAAAAAGTAGATGGATAGTTAGGTAGGTAGTCTTATGTATTAGTTTTTTTAAGTGATTTGTTACATGTTTTGGTTTTAGCTGAAACTGCACAAAACAGTTGAAGATAAATGCATAAATATATTATATGCCTTGCCTTAAAGGCAAAACACTTTGAAACCTTATAGAATATATTGAGGCCTTTGAAGACCCTTTTTCTTAGAATAAATAGCAGATTAAATAGCTCCAAAATAGCGGAAGGTATATCCAAGTTACAATTGATATAAAATACTAAGGAGCACTACCTCAAAATCCTGTAAAAAATTCAAGTTTATATCTCATCTCAATGCAATAAAAGATTATGGCTAATATCTTGGTTCAGGTCCAATTTTTTAGTATGAAACTTGCTCATTGTTTAAATTTTAACTTTACATGAATATCAGTCAATATATTAGTGTTTTGCACATTAACAAAATATTATACAGGATACTTCTTACAAAGTTAACTTTAAATTTTGCACAACTGAATGTATATAAATCCAAAAACCATGGATTTTTATTCCTTTATTAAGTTATCACATGACTATGTAATTTAATTTAATGGTTGTTTTTTGCATTTCACATAATTTGTACCCACTTATGAAATAAATGGTTACAATATGTTTTCTTATTATGGATATTATGGATATTTATTGAGTAAGGAGGTAATCTTTAAATCTGAAAGTTTTTAGAATAGTGAATAATGCATATTTTATATAATTTTGAGTAAAACCTTTATTTTCAATTTTTCCATTTTACTACTCCTGTCTATACATGATTATCCTGTCTATACAAGAGTAGTAAAACGGAAAAATTATATTTTTTAAAATCTCTCAACCATTTATTTTAGAATTGATTGATTATGAAATAGCCTGTCTGTCTTTATGTCAGTAATACCATCAAGTAATACCATTGATGGTAGAAGTGACACAATTTAGGACGAACATATTATTCTTACATATGTATCAGGTCTTTATTATCTATAATAAAATACAATCGATGGTTACCAAGTATACTGATGAGGTAGACTGCAAGGAGTAAAACAGGTGTACACAAAATGGACTTCTAGACAATGCTAAAGCATTTCTTTCGGTTACCACTTGAGTCACCATATTCTTATTTATCATGTCCGACTTTTTCATAACTTTGATTGCATACATAAGCTCCTTGTTGTTCTTCTTGTGTGCAAGAAACACTTTACCAAAAGCACCGCGACTGATAGGTTTCACAATCGTAAAATCGTTTATATCTGGTGCCTGAAAACAAATAAAACCTTAAATTAATTGTTGATGGCAAAATAAACCTTTAGCAATATTTAAATAATAACATAAAATCACATTGTACCTTTGTAACAACATTAATAGCGTTGATTTTCTCCAATATTGTGTGGCGTGTTGGACTAGTTCCTTCTTCAGGATCATTTTCAGACATCACTATAAGTTGTTGCTAAGCTCACAGAACACTAGTTAGTCACTAATTAATAATTGCTGAGATTTGCCGGCAGTATATACATACAAAACAAAAAACAACTGTTTATTAACTTTTTGGTTTTAACGACATCGCAACGAATCACACCACAGATTACCTAGAACCACAGACTAGGAAATCACTATCGCCTCCAGGCAAAGAGTATGTAATCACTACCCTCTAGGGCTGCCAAGCTTTTATGCCAGGATTTATAAATTAATTTAATTATTATTTATGGATTACGTGAAATTTACCTCAAATAACAATATAATTACCATACCTGCATGTGGTAGCAGATTTTTATAGAGATAATTAAAATAAAAACTACTAGTATAATATTATATACCTAACCTGCGCTTGTATCCATGAGGGATTAATAGCAATATGCTGGCCACATGCTACTTATACGCCAATGCCCGCATCCATTTCTGTTTTTTGATAGATTTTACTTCGACGTCGTATTCATGCCATTCTCTCTCTTTCTTTTACAGTCTATCGAAGTCTAAGATTAGTATAGCCCCCCCGATTCCACGCTTATTCATTACTAATTTTTATTTTATCTTCTATATTCCTAAGTACCTACTTATAAAAAATATATCATTTATATTAAAATAATAATTACAAACTTTTATTAAAATACCAATGTGTGGACAATAAATAACAAACACACTGCTAAAAGTTGACAAAAACAGCCACTTAATTAAAGTCAATTTCAGTTGTCAACCCTGCAAGAAGCAACACATTTACTGAACGCTTGAACATATGCTGAACACACCAATGGCTGATGTGGATTATTTTCGTAGCATTGCATTATCTGCAAAATAGATGATTTAGTTTATTTTTTCATTCACAGAAAATATTTCAAGCATAATTATGGACTGTCAAAGTGGCTCTTGCAAAGTAATACAATCAGACACTGACCTCGCCTGTGAGGCCAACGACGTAGGTACCCCCGTAGGTTAACTAGAATTGTCGTTTTTCATTGAGTACAATTTTTTAGTGGACGTAATCTTCTTGATTCTCTTATCCCACCGAAGCCCAAAGATGGCCTTGAGCTAGTTGCCTCCTACTTTTGTGGCTGGGCGCCTTAATCACCTGTACTCCTGCCTGGTGACGCTGTTAAAAACGGTAGAGAACAGCATTAGCCCGTTTTAAAATAACCGTCACAGGATTTTTTGTAAGTACATGCGTGTAATAAAGCCAATGTATTGATTTGCCACCTATTACGGATAGCTTTATTGTCCACTCATAGATATTTAGAAGTAAAGTATAAAATAAATTGATGTAGGTTTCGGTACTTGCTTACATGTATATAACAAATGTTATTTACCCACCTTAGCACGCCAATCAAAGCATGGTTTTATTTTGAGCAATTTTTCATGCGTAATAACTTTTGGTGGTTCAAATGCTTTGTTTGTGATTTCAATTTGTTTTTCATATTCAGTTTCTATAATTTTGTTGATAATCTGATGTTCCTTTTTGAGGTTCTCGATTCTTTGAGCCCAATAATCAGTATCTCCTTCCTCCGGTGCCTCGCACTTTGTTTGGTCAGCAAATATGAGCTCTCCTCCCGCGTCCTAAAAGTAAGGTCTTAATGATTATTTGGTGGAATTTCGACTTTCAACTACTGTAAGTTTTATTATTTTATTATAATAAGTACAGTTTCTGCTAGCCCTGTGTAGTTCGCGAACGACCTAGTTCAAAAGAGCGCTCCTTTGTGAGAAATACGTGAACTAGGTATCGGTTGCGTCTGATTTTAGTTCGTTCGTTCTTTGACCGACCGACTTTTGGCGAACTGCGAGAGAGCCGCGCTCCCCAGCGCGCCGCGCTCCGAGGCGCGTGTCGCGAGCGGGAGAGAGAGCGATGGTCATACATATCATTCTTACTTATAATATATTAAATATCCATTACATAAATGCTAGTTAATTTTAAAGACTTTTTTCACTTTAATAAATATTAAGAATGCCTTCCTACATAGTTTTTATAAATACTTACTTATGTTCATCGAAACTACCTACCTATATCATATTTTTAGTACTTACTTAGTTTAATAATTTTCTGTCATTACCTAAGTAGACTGAGTACCTATAGGTACTAATAAAAAAAGATTTTCTTAAATACCATGCAATGGCACTAAATTAATAAATAAATATGGAAATGTAGCTAGCTAGTAGTTATTACAACCGAAGCTATAACAATTTATAAACAAAAGAGAACATAGTAGTAGATATAAGCTCTTTGCCTGCTGCGAACTAACGGACGCTTTTGCGGGACCAGGCAAAAGATCGTTAAGAGCAATCGTCTTCCCCGCTCTCGGTCCTGCCGCGAACTAGTGAACTATAAGAACGACCTAGTTCACCAACGACCTGCGAACTAAAAGGAGCGCTCCCTCTCGCGAACTAAAATGCGCAAGGCTAAGTTTCTGCGAGCCCTATTCACCTACCTAAGTGTGTGACGTTGATAAACGCGCCACATTTATTGTTGGAGTATGGCGCCATCTATGTATTTACATATTATTTAGGATTAAGATTTTTTTTTATGTTTTGGCTCCACACTTTTGTGTATTTAGCCAGTGTCAAGTAATTGATAATTTTATTTATACAATTAGTAATTGATATTTACGCAAATTTGTGTCAAGTCACAGTCGAAGTCATCAAGTCAAGTTAGAACTTGACTTGACTTAGGAGTATGACTTTGACTAGACTATAGATAGTCTAGTCAAAGTCATACTCCTAGTAAAGTGGTGGCAACTTTACTTGAAGCTTCTATGGAGTTTTGGAAACAACACGAAAAAAAACGTTTCACCATCATTATACCACTTTCCCATACTTATGCCTGTAATCAAACACTTAACGAATAAAATGCCACCAATTTTATGCACTAACACTGAAAATAACACAAGTTTTGGAAAACAATACAATGGAGCGACGCGATCTTTTTCGTTTTCCCGCCAAAAAACCGGATTAAGATTTGTAATATTTATATGTTCCTGTGTTACCTGTGTCTGTATTTCTATCTGTGTCTCAATTGTATCTTATCATTCACACATAATGATCATTCAGACTCCTTTCACTCTCTTCACTCATCCCATTTCCACTCTCTGCTTCCGCAGAGACCGAGACGACACCGGATTTTATTGGAGACCCAGCATCCTGCGCCTTCGTCACCCAAAAGTGTATGCGCAATTCACCTAACTGGCCTGACTTCGACTGTGATTCGTACGACAGTGGTGCGCTTTTAATAAAATTATTTATATATCATTGTGCAAATTAGTGCATCCGACGTATGATGCTATCAAGCACTGCTGGCCGGGGGAAAAGCACAATACATCCCAAGCGGGACGTCGGTGCAGATCTTATTACCTCCATATAGAATAAGAATACAGTACTCACAAACAGCAATGCAAACTGCAGCTACAATGACCCTGTCAGGTCACCGGAATAGGTTCTATTCTCTCTCTTTTATACAACATAATGTTTAACCCTTCCAATCACCCCTATTCGTATGAACGTTTTAAGTTCCTATATCTTACTCGACACTTCCACGCCTCGGACACATTTTGGATGCCTGTCCACACCTCTCGATTTTATCACAAATTATTTACGTCCATGCAGTGGAAACTATTTTACTCTGGAATGCTCTGTCAGAAGATGTAAGACGTGCTAAGTCTTGACCAATTTTTTTTAATATGATAAAACGACACTACCTGTCCATTTGTTAAAATTATTCCCTACAAATATTTGCTAATCTGCCTAATTTTATACACATGTTCAAGCCTTTTTGTTCATATATTGCGCGCCGCTGACTACTTATTTCTGTGATACTATCCACCCAAAGATTGCCTGGAAGAGATCACTTTAATTGATAAGGCCACCCATTGGTCCACCTATTAATAGTAGTTACTCCAACTAATACTCAACTAAATTACTCCAACGTTCTATTTTATGTTAGAATACGCAATAAAGACTTTTCTATTCTATTCTACTTAGCAAATTACGAAGCGCAACACCCGATGGCTGCATTGGCTTCACGGCTCGACACCTACGCTACGTGACGGTCAGGGAAGGAGCTGTTTACTTGCTTATCTAATACCTATGGATGGATACTAATGGATGATAATAATAATAATATTAATAACGCCCAACAATCACATAATTCCTGGACCCTAACTAAGATTCCTGCCCCCGAAGTCATGTAAAAAAATTGGTACTTACAGCGGCTAAATCATCAAACCCTATGATGCTCTCATCTTCTATGGATTTATGAACAGTTAAAGCAGAATTACTTAGTGCAAACGTATTATCAAAACTTATGCGCCGTGTATCTCGACTTGCAACAATTCCCATTATTACTGTTAATTTAATCTGGCTCCTAATAATACATTTAGAATTTATCTACGTAGCATTTTATAACTTCAAAAAGAAAAAAATGTGATAGGGTGAATTCTGTGGAAAAATGTCCATGTCTAAATAGTATAAATAAGTTAGCTTAAATACTTCTTCATTTAAAAAAGATCCCAAACCAAAGACTAGGCAAAGATAAAGGTTAGAGTTTTGGCGGGAAAACGAAAAAGATCGCGTCACCGCATTGTATTATTTTCCAAAACTTGTATTATTTTCAGTGTTAGTGCATAAAATTGGTGGCATTTTATTCGTTAAGTGATGGATTACAGGCATGAGTGTGGCAAAGTGGTACAATGATGGTGAAACGTTTCTTTTCGTGGTGTTTCCAAAACTCCATAGAAGCTTCTGGTAAAGTTGCCACCACTTTACTAGGAGTATGACTTGACTATGACTTGACTATGACTGGACTATGACTGGACTATGACTTGACTATGATTTCACTATGACTTGACTACGACTATGACTCGACTATGACTTGACTATGACTTGACTATGACTTGACTATGACTTCGACTGTGACTTGAAACATATTTGCGTGAATTATCATAAATTATCAATTATTTAACACTGGCTAAGTGCACAAAAGTGTGAAGCCAAAACATAAAAAAACTGACAGAGTTGTCAAAAAGACAGTTGCCACTGTTGCCAGTTTGAAACTTAAATGGCAAAATTGTTGAAGTTGAAACTTAAAAAAATAGATTATGTGAGTATTCTATTCTCTACTTGGTCTGTGATTATGTGAATGCGTAAATTGTAAATAAATTACAGTCTTCATTTCAACATAAATTAACTATTAATATCACAACTAAAATATTAAAGGAAGGACGTCCTTAAAAAACTTTATTATGCTTGAACATAAATTCTTGCTTGCGGTCACACGGTGGTGATATAAAACTCAATAATATTATAAAAAGACTACGTGTGAAAAGTCAATTCAGGTATTTTCCGCTCAACAATATCGATGCGCAGATAGAGGTAGAATTTATGTAAATGATAAAATAATATCGCTTTACCGCTACCGCACTATTGTATAGACTAAAGCTAGGAACGACTATATTTATTTACTCTACCGAGGTGTAGAGGTTACATGGCATCCTAATCATCCCATGAATAATTAAACTAAACTGAAACAAGGTAGCAAGTAAAATTTTAAATGTAGAAAAGAAGTAGGATAAAGTTTGTCACCCAATGACTGTCTATGTTTGTTTTAACAAATTGTGTGCTGGTGAACTAAAATGTTTTATGATCCAGGGATTATTTATGGGTTGCTAGTTTCAATAAAAATTATTGCCTCTAGACTATAAACAGTTATCTTTCTCTTTGGTGTAGATAGTGATAGAAGGTTGGTTTTTTTTGTAGATATCATCATCCCATTATTAGCAAGCAATAATGTCTTTATATGATGATGTTGATACAATCAAGGCCCGTACAACAGAGAAGGTAGCTGGTTGGTCTTCAGGCATTAAATTACTGCAGTCCCAATTGCAACTCAAAAAGGCAGCAGTAACGCAGCCAAAGCGAGAAGCAGCGAGACGGTCAGCTCAGGTAATACAATTTGTGAAGTGTATTTTATTTCTTCATAACAGTCAGTTGACAAAGTATTTCGCTATTTTCAAGCCTCTGGATGATTGAACTATTGCATCTTCTTTTAAACTTTCAGGTTTTGACTCCAGTTATAGACTTGAAAAGTAAACCAAAGGATGATGATGAATCAAATACAAATAGTCCAAGCTTGCAGCCCAGCACACTCTCCACTACTTTCAATGTGGGGGATTTTGACTGGAATGTTGCTAATGAGTATGATCCAATGTGGCCTAATGACTATGAAAAAGTTGCCAAAGGTAAGCTATATTTTCTATAGAAACACTATAAAGGACCTAGAGCTATAAAATATAATAAACTAACACTACATACAAAAGGCATGAAAACTGATATTGATAAACTGCCTTATTATATTCTACTATTTCCAAATAAAATATTATTTATTAAAAAAAAAAACACTATTTTAAGTTTAATATTTGCTCCCAGGTGATCTAGGGTGTAATCCAAAAAAAATTTAGTGCCAATCTGAAAGAAGAAAACAAATTTCTATTACTAAAGAACAACTATAATTATTATTATACTCTTAAGAATCAAACAATTTAGAAGGAAGAAGCGATATTACAAAATATTTGGAGGTTTTGTTTCAAGCTTTTAAATTATTGTTTGATTAATAATATACTTACATTGTAGTTTATACATTTCTAAACTCTGCTTAACAAAACTCTTCTTTATGCAACTAATTGATGGATATCACAAAATAATTTTGAAAATACAACTTAAAGTTAAAGTTTTATTTTTGTACTCAACTTTTCTGAGTTGTGGTGTGTCTGAGCGACAATATTTCTTGCAACTACATTGCAAAATTTTTATTTCCATGTTCTCTTAAAACATAGTAAATTTAATCTAATAAATATCAAAATTAGTTGTTTTTATAATAAAATATTTGTTTTTACTAAAACAAATATTATAGCAAATAATGATAAAAAATATAAACGGTAATTAACTGCAGATAATAGACAGATTTATAAAATATCCTTTTATGGTTGAATATTGTAAAAAAGTAAATTGTAATAAATTGTACTGAGCCTTCAGCATAGGCCATGAATTGCCATATTTGCCAACCCATAAAATTGCCATATTTAATGAAATAAGTTCTGTAGGTACCTACTGAATTTTTTTTTCTATAATTTTAATCAAATCACCCAAATTATTGTGATTTATCTTTGCTAACAACTTACGGTTTCTTGATGCCCTTTTTGAAGAAATCTGCTGAATGGGAAGCAACAAATTGTACAAAAGCATTTTATACTGCCTCTACTGGGTATTGAATTTTTTTCCACCAAGATATTAATATAATATATCTTATATATTAATATAAGATATCCCAATTCTGAAAAAAATATTTTTATTTAAATATTTTTTAATGTTTTGGCTCCACACTTTTGTGTATTTAGCCAGTGTCAAGTAATTGATAATTTATCAAGTTAATGATATTTCACGCAAATATGTGTCAAGTCACAGTCGAAGTCATCAAGTCAAGTCATAGTCTAGTCAAAGTCTACTCCTAGTAAAGTGGTGGCAACTTTACTTGGAGTTTTGGAAACAACATGAAACGAAACGTTTCACCATCATCATTCTACCATTTTCCCACACTCACGCCTGTAATCCAGCACTTAACGAATAGAATGCCACCAATTTTATTCACTAACACTGAAAATAACACAAGTTTAGGAAACTAATACAATGCGGTGACGCAATCTTTTTCGCTTTCCCGCCAAAACTGTCGAAAAAAATATAAATCCCTTTTTTTGATCACTGCAGACATTACCTCTGCAATGTTTTTATCATATCTTTTGTTTGATATATTTTTGTAGAAATATTTTTCAACAAATATGCTACTTTTTTCTAATCTCCGTGTGAGAATTTTTTGTATCACTTATCAATTTACTGTTAATTTATTTTCATATTCAACAAATGTATTATGTATTGTTAAAAAGTAAGTACTTAGAAGTAAGTGAAATTAATTAATACCATATTACTATTTTTAATTTTAGAGCAACAGGCTAAAAGGCTACATGAAGGTGATAACAGGGGGGAAAGATTAGAAAGAAAACGTAAATCAAGGTTTGGTGAGGATGAAGATGTTATTCCAGAGAAGACTCTAATGCCTAGGGTATTAAAATTTGTGTATTTTCATATACTAGGTATTTCACCTTATAACTTATATGTAGTATAATAAAACAAGCAAGTAAGCCACAGTTTCACCTGTAGCTTAAAAATAATTTCTCAGTACACTGTCTAAATTATTGCTAGAAGTGCTTGCTGAAATATCCAAAAAAAATTTTACTAGGTGGTTGGACTTTACTGCAAAGTTCATCTAGGTAGGTACCACCGCTTTGCCAGTTATTCTGCCGCCAAGCAGTAGTGCGCAAGCACTGTTGTGTTCCGGTTTGAAGGGCACTGTAGCTAGTGAAATTACTGGGGAAATGAGACTTTATGATCTGATCTCACAGTTTAGTAATCTTATTACTAGATTGTGCTGATGTCTCAGGTTGACGTGCGCAGTGCAGTGTCACGCAAAACTCTATACTTTAGAGTTCCGAGTGACACTGCAGTTGATATGGGCAGCCGTGTCTTTTAACATCAGGCGAACGGCTAGCTCGTCACGTCATGCCTTAAAAAAAAAAAAAACCAAATACAACATGATCTTGTACTTTACAAGACTAAAAAGCACCAACACTAACACAAGTGCCAAGTTTATTACAAAATTGGCTTCTGCAATTTCTTTCAAATGTTTGCTATGCATAGTGCATTGTCAGTGTGCTTGTCACCAAGGAAACATTTAAACCCTTGTTTTTTGAAATAGATGTATTATTTATCTATTTTAAAGGCACCTGAAGAAGAAGAAGCCGAAGAAATAACAAAGAGAGCCGCCGGAGCCGCTATCGCGCCCCCACCTTCTCTCACAGCAGAAACTGCATCACCATCACCGCCACCACCACCACCTGTTGCACCTAGTCAAGCATCTGCTGGTTTCTCAATTGGAGGTTATGGTGCCAGTTCGATTGCTGCTAAAATAATGGCTAAATATGGATTCAAGGTAGTGTTTTCTTATTTTAAAAATATAGTAGTATTATAATACATTTTTTATTTCTTGCCATTCATGTTCTGAAGTTCTGCATACTACATACACTACTAACATGCCTTAGGTTTAGCGTTATGTTTACATTTTCGCTGTAATGGCTTTCGTTATTAGAGTTAGGTCAAGTCACAGTACATTATAAAAAAAACTTAGCTCATAGTTAGACATTTTTATGTTTCTAAAGTTTTGGAATATATTATGGATTTTACAGTTTACTGTTTTTGCAGGAGGGTCAAGGGCTAGGGAAGAAGGAGCAAGGAATGTCTGTCGCACTTCAAGTAGAGAAAACTTCGAAACGAGGTGGGCGTATCATTCATGAGAAGGATGGCAGTGTTATGCCACCTCCTGGTTTCACCATGACAGCACCACCAGGGCCAGGTACATAACTTATAACAGAATTTGCAGTTTTAGTTTTTCAGAACTACCTGTTCATTAAAATGAACATCAGGTTATGTCAGTGTCTCATAAAAACCTGTATGTGTAAGCTGTAGGTTTTTTGTAAGTAGTAGGACTTTAATACAAGAGCTTGGCTACCTGCCAGATATTCTGCTGCCATAGTAATAGTGTGCAAGCACTATTGTATTCCGGTTCGAAAGGCACTGTAGCTAATGAAATTACTGGGAAAATGAAACTTATGACCTGCTGGGCGATTACGTAACTGGATTGCAAACAATAGAAACACAAATTTGTATGAATTTGACAGATTCAACATGCAGCTTATGTGCATAGTTTTGAAATTTCTCCTGTTGAATTGCAATCAAAGTTTCGTGATCACCCCCATCTCACATCCTACAAATATTACTGCTAGACTAGACTTATAGTATGCAGTCGACTGTGGCAAAGTAGTAGTGTGCTGTTGATTTGATAATGCTTAACTAGAGAGAGAATATATTAATAGGTACATCCTATCTATGTATGGCTTAATGGACAGTGAAAATCGAAATGGCGCGAAACAAATGTGTGTAGTGTGTAGTTAATCGTGGTGTTGTAAAAAAGTCGTGATTACTTATTTATAACTTCAGTGTCTAGTAATGAAATGCAGCAGCTGCCAGAAAAGAAAAAGATTAACGAATTTTGTTTATTTATAATTTAATGAAAGCAGAGTTTAATAAGCATGTTAATGTTTTTGTTTCAGATTCACCAAACGCAAATTCAAACTCGCCACAATCCAAACAAGAGCCTTCTATTACAGAAATTATGAAATCGCCCAGTAAAGTAGTATTATTACGTGTAAGTATCATTTTTTATGGATATAGTTTACAAAATTTTTAAGGGCGGTATTTAACAGATGGGCTACAAAGAAGCCTAAATCAAGCAAAATCATCATGTTAACTTTTCAACCTCATCGCATGATTCGAACCCATGACCTCCGGGTCGATGTCTCTACCAACCGAGCTGTTGATATAGCTAAAAACTATGTGATTTTTTTTTCATTGAATTCATGTCAACTTTTCTTTTAGAATATGGTAGGGCCAGGAGACGTCGATGAGGAGCTAGAACCCGAAGTTAAAGACGAATGCAATACCAAATATGGAGATGTGATCAAAGTGATTATATTCGAAATGCCGAACCTCCCAGCAGACGAGGCTGTAAGAATATTCGTCGAATTCAAACGCATCGAAAGTGCAATCAAGGCTGTTGTAGATTTAAACGGCAGATTTTTCGGCGGAAGACAAGTGAAAGCGGGATTTTATGATGTAGAGAAATTCAATACACTAAAATTAACTGAGTGATGTAGGCTAGTTTTATTTTTAATAAATAATTTAAAAAATGTGCCGTTCATATTTATACAATGTATGAATAAAATCATTGCAGCCAACAGCCCTCTTTTTAACCTATTTGTAGAGGTAAACTGGGGTTGTAAGTGTTACCATTTTTTCAGTAGTTTGTATAAATAATTTATCTACTTAAAATAGTTAAATAACAATAATACAACATTTGAAGACATATAAATTTTAGATTTACATTCAATATATCTGATTTATTTATAGATTCAGCCTCTGTGGTGTGGTGGTTGAGCAGTTCGGCTCATAGCCCGGAGGCGGCGGGTTCGATTCCCGCGGCAGGACAAGTATTTGTGCACAGAAAAAAAGCGCGAATACTTGTTCTGAGTCTGGGTGTTGTGGAACCATGCTGCCCTCCTCTAACTATCCAGGTCCCTAGACACGGAATCCTAGTTAGGGTTCTACGTATGTGATTGTTGGGCGTTATTATTATTAAATAGCTATTGAATTTGTTTCATTATTTATATAATACTACATAAATAGAAGCAAAATACTTCATAGTACTTACAACGAACTCTTGGCGCAACGCAATAAAGTGTAGTTTAACTTGCACATCTACAAGCCTACCCTAAACTAAAACGCGCTACGCGTAACGGACCCGGTGGCTAGAAGCGTTGGTCCCATGTAGGCACTTAAGTTTCATACCTAAAGCGCAGTGAGCCAAGGCACGATACAAGTAAGAAAATCTAAAACACAAAAATAAATTCAGTTTCAAAACAGATTTGGACGGTAATATTTCACCACCTTATCGTTAAGACAAGACTAGCAAGAGTCTCAAGACTAAAACGTAACAATATACTTAGGCACAAAAGATTGATGTTCGCTTATAGGACACCCTTCATACAATTTTGCCCATTCTCTTTTGCAAGTACCCTAAGCTAATGAATTAGAGGGTAAGTAGTATCAATTAAGAAGAGGTTTAGGCTTCATGAGTACTAGATGGAGCCTGAAATCTGAATTAATGCTAACCTGCTACTGCATTAGTATAAGGTACTTGCAAATTAATTAAATTAATTATTATAGTAGAGTTTCCACCTGTAATAATTGGTAATCTACGTAGATTTTTCTTACTTATCTCTACTAGTGGGGAACCTTGGTAAGAATAGGTGTACAACGGGGGTATTATGAGTAGGATGAATGAACCGGGCCGGTATATTCGGTCTCTACGCGCATAGCCACAGATAACGTTATACACAACGCAGAGGAAACAATACTACGTCCACACGTACATGAAAAAATATCAACGTGTAACCTAAGCACCAAAGATACATCATTTACCGATAAACATTAGACATCAATAATTATAGGTCACGCTCAAATTGGTTAGGAAAAATAATCAAAACGGCAGAAGTTAGAACGGTGAAAATAAACCCAGGCATTAAATCATATATAATAACAATAATTAGCAAATGTGCATTCGGAGTTTTGGCGGGAAAACGAAAAAGATCGTGTCACCGCATTGTATTATTTTCCAAAACTTGTGTTATTTTCAGTGTTAGTGCATAAAATTGGTGGCATTTTATTCATTAAGCTGGATTACAGGTAGTGTGGGAAAGTGGAATAGTGATGGTTAAACGTATCTTTTCATGTTGTTTCCAAAACTCCATAGAAGCTTCAAGTAAAGTGGCCACCACTTTACTAGGAGTATGACTTTGACTAGACTATAACTTGACTTGATGAATTGGACTGTGACTTGACATACATTTATATTACTTAACTCGAAAAATTATTAATTACTTGACACTGGCTAAATATACAAAAGTGTGAAGCCATACTAAAACAAAAAAAAATGTGCATTCAATAGAATAGTTATTGTCACTGTCACTGTCAAAGTCAGACTGACAAAAATGGACTTGTCCTCGTCTCATGACGAAAATCCGATGTCTGTCTATTGATTACATATTTATATATGTATGGACATATTTTGAACAATTTTAAATACATATTTATATTTACAATTTAGCCAAAATTGGTACAAGATGCTACAAAAGTAAATAAAAGTGTAATTTATTTTTGTGAGCGTGCTAACGCGTATTGTGTTCAGAACAATCTTAGTATTTGGCTATGTTAATATGTTCCATCGGAACCAGATTGAAACATAAAACTATTACAATATAGCCTTGAAGGGAATTTATGACAATAATATGGCTTTCTACTCGTGCAACCGATACAGGACTATTGTTCTAGTATTGCTCATATTAATTATGTGGCAGTTTTTCCGTTTATTTCCACAAAAACCTTCATCCGATTTAGCTGAGGTAAGCTGAAACGATTATTTAACTATGCATGATTTGTCAAAGATTTATCTTTTGACATTTTTATCCATTTATCGCGTTTTTTTAATCATGATAATATTGCCATACACTAATGTACTCTGCTGGTTTTGGGTCTAATATGAATTGCCTATGATGTGTACTCTGTTTTAGACTGATATTTTAGAATTGGAAGATGACAAATATAACAAACACAAACAAGACAAAGTAAAAATAAGGGTGTACTATGAGGCTCTTTGTCCTGATTCTAAGCATTTCTTTATAAAGCATTTGACACCTGTAACAGAGAAGTTATCAGACTTTATATATGTGACACTAGTTCCCTATGGCAAAGCTACAGTAAGTATTTTTTATAGTTCTGATGTAATTATTGAGTTAATAAATAAAGCAATTAGAATAATACATTCAGCTCTTAAGTTTACACCTATCTCTAGGATGTACCTACGTAAATGCATTGCAATAGCTACATCATACAGGGATAAGTGCAAACTTATGAACTGTTATTATTTAGTGGAGACATAATTAGCCTAAATTTGAGAGAGTAATAGCTGCTACTTATGACTACCATAAATATCAGGTTTAGAGACACATGCTTTTTTATTTTTAGACCAAAGAAGTAAATGGAAAGTATACATTCAAGTGTCAACATGGCGAAGAGGAGTGCTATGCCAACAAAATCCATTCCTGTGCCATAGATGCACTTGGGAACATGACAACTTCGGTGAAATTTACTGACTGTATGATTGCAGACAACATGGATCCTGATGGAGCACTATCAAGAGTAATAAGATTTTATAAAATCAGTTTTATGTCTTGCTTATTTGTGTATGAAGCATTAATATCATCCCAAACTGTATTTTTTTTTATAGTCATTTCAAATTTTTAAAATTATGACCTGTTTGTTTCAGTGTGCAAAACAAATGAGTGTAGACCCTGATCCAATCAGCAACTGTGCTACCCATGATCATGGATCAGCTTTACTCAAAAAGCATGGTGATGATACCCACTTACTGAAACCTACATTTATTCCTACTATAACACTAAATGGCTCTAAAGATAATCAAGCTGCAATACTGAAGAATTTCTTATTAGAAGTTTGCAAGTTGATTGACATACCTTTGCCCCCACCATGTTTGTGACATAATGTTATTAAGAACCCAAACCTACACAATATTCTTCAAGTCGAATTTGTTACAACAGATCATTAGGGGCTCAATATACTAAGTGATGCTAATTGACTTTAACAAATGATCAAAATAATCATATACCTATTATGATATACCTCTTGTGTAATGAAGTATTTTTTTTTATACTTAGAACCAAAATGAATGAAATTTTAAGCTTTTTGTATACTTAGTTATAGTTCCTGGGATTAAAACAAGTACAAAATTAATACATAGAGACAACACCCTTTATATAAATACAGTGTTGAAAAACTAATAATGCTTGTAAAAACATTTGTTCAACAAGGTTATTGGCTAAATGATAAGCATGATCCCATGCTGAATGAAGTACAGTACTGAAGCACAAATAGATTTTGTTTATTATCATGCTACTTATCTAAAAAAGGTCTTTACTGCATAATGGTATTAATCAAGTTTCATTTAAAGGCTCAATGTTTTTGTGTTCCCTATTTCTCTTTTAGATGTTTCATGTTTTTTTTAAATATTTTTATTGGTTTTTGGCTAAGCATTTGACAACTGCCTCACCTGATATTAGGCAATAAGATAGGGCATGCTTGCCTAGAACATAGCTGTTTACTCTTGATTTGAAAACTTGTAGGTTATAGTAAACTTTACTATTCATGTAGTGTTTTTATAAATAATCATATTTACTATTTGTAATCAATCAGAATACATCATGTTGAAACATTGAAGGCTATTACGAGTATTATAAAAGTAGGTTAAACTTATGAAATATTTTATCAAATATTTAGGTGTGCTATTTATTTATGTGTGATAAAAAATATGTATAAAATCATTTGGACAACATTATTATTAAATTTATATAATAATCTTCATGTGGATATAGTCTAGCTATACATAATTGTTATTTATGGTTGTGTTGTGTTCCCAAAACACATTTTGAGGTTGTTTTAGTTTACCTATATTAATTTATTGATTGCATGAATGACTGTTGCATACTTTCTGAATTGCAAAGTGTGATAAAAAAGTTCCTCTGACTGCGACATCATTTTTATTGAATCCTAATTCAGTATTAAATTGTACATAATTTTCGCATCAGATCATATCTTTCTAAAACTTAAGTGATTAAAATAAATCAATTCGTAAATTATCTATAAAAATTAAATTACATATTATATACTTACTAAGTCAATAACTATCTAATTATTATCAGTGTGGTAGTTCATGACTTTGACTTTTCATTTGACTGGCCTGATAGCTCAGTATGTAGTAACCGTACCTTCTGAACTGTAATCGTGGGTCCGACTCCTACCCAGGACAAACATTTGTGTCATTTACATCGATGTTTGTTCTGTGTCTGGGTTTGTATTCTATGTTCTATACTTACAAACAAAAAGTATCTAAGTATTGTATCAGTTATCTGGTTCCCATAGTACAAGCTTTGCTTAGTTTGGGGCTAGTTAGCGCAGTGTGAAATGTCCACACATATTTTTTATTTATTTATTATATACATACATAAAATATTCTAAAGTTTTAAAAATGCATTTATTTTTTATAATTTTTTACCAACGAAGGATCATGTTTAATGTGTAGGTTTATTTCTTGAGGATCTGGGTGTCATACATAGTAACGTGTAGGTAACGTTTTGGGAGCGCCATTCATAAGGCGATTTGGAAACCAACCCGATCACTCCTCTCGCTACGTTTAAAATATTAAGTATGGGTCTCGAGACATACACAACATATAACATACACAACAAATAACGGAATAATTTTGTAATCGCAAATCAATTTTCTATTTATTATGTATTATTTTTGGGCAGCGGCAACGTTCGTAGCGGGTGTTCTAGTCTCAGGAATATATTTGAAATCGAATCAATTTAATCGTGCCTCCATGTTAAAATAGATGGTTGTTATCATTGCTATAATGTTAAAACAATTTTCCGTAATAGTAAAGCACGTTGTTAGTGTACCTAGTGATCCTAGCAATAAAACATGCAACGAATTTTTTTATTAGTTATTTTATGTTGGGTAGATTGGTATTGTATTTCTATTTTTACCTCACTCTTAAAGTGGATTAATTAAACAATGATAGTACAAGGATGACAAAACAGAAATAACTTACCTAGTCCTATTTTAAAAGCTTTTATTTAACTTGCTATGCTTGTATCTGTGGCTGTGTGCAAATATGTGTTTTCGGGGGTAATAATAATATAAAATATGGGTCAAATTGGGTCTTGCAATTGAATTTTAAAGCAGTTACCTATTGAGATGAAATTTTTTGATACACGTTTAGTTATGTTGACAATGCATGGTTAGCTAATACCGCCTAAGATGGCGGACGTAATTTTTACGCACTCCTATAATATGGGTATTAAATTAATGAATTTGCTGAGAAGAATACGTATCTTCATTTAGCGCGTTTGAATAGAAGCTTGTTTTAAATAATGTTTTTAAATATAAACATATTATTTAATTAAAATTTGTAAAGTGCATAACAACTGCAGGCGTCCTGGTTCTATATTTTCTAATATTTTAAGTACTTATCACCTGTGCACATACCTTGGGTATACCACATACCGTATTAGGTATACCACAGGTAAGGTATGTCATACCTTCTGACTTAAAGGTCCTTGCTTTCAAAATGTTTCTTGAATTAATCATGTCAACTTTTCGCTGATATTTCAACAGACGAAAACGATACAGCATTAGCCTTGATTAGTAGATTAGTATGTAACATTTATAAGTAAGGCTGAATAACGTTATCTTATCAAGTTGATAGTATACTACATCTGTACGATTTGTCTGCGTTAGTAATTACGTAGCAGGTTACGTATATCTTATGAAAATACAATGTATTTTGGTCAAATACCAGATGTAACAACCTACGTAGGTATGTAATAAACAAGCTAGGCGCACATCTTGCCATTAGAATTTAGATATACAATTCATTATGTATAAATTGGAATGAAATATATCTTAAGTACCTATACCTACACAGAGCTAATGGTTATTTTGATTAAGGTGATCGTGGTTTGTGATGATTGTGTGGTGAACAACGCTTTGATTTCTAGAAATACTACGGCAGTACCTATGGTACCTACTAATGTTTATTCTGTGCGATTGCACTCGATTTGATTTAAGTCGCATTAATGCGATTTTAGCTTTACACAAATGTACCTATGTCGCCATAACTTGATTATTTTCTCGACCTCAAGATTAGCTTCGATTGCTGAACTTACCTCAGATATGACCTTAGTACATATATCCAATAATAATGCTAATTAATGAACGAGTTTTACACGTAACCTTTAATCTTGTAAAACATAAATAGACGTCAATAAAAAATGCGCACATTTAAACTATGTATTTACTGGATTTATTTATTTATTTGCGACCTCTACCCTCTTCTGCTTATAGTGACATTGGTGGTAATAAACAACACTAGCTTATACCCGCGGCTTCGCACTAGTGGTATCAGAATAAAAATAATGTCATTTCGACTTTTTTATTTCAAATTTATTTGTGTACTTCAAATCAAATTCCATCTTTATTAACGTTTTAACAAAACGTGAAACACGATAAACCAATGCCTGTAAAGATTGGGAATAGGGTAGATACTTCGATAGTCATATGTAAAATAATTTACAGTAGTCTGGGTGTTTTAGGACTGTGGTCCTCATAGTTCCTGGGTCACTAGATACAGGGAATCCTAGTTAGGGTCCAGGAGCTATGTATGTTATCGTTGGGCGTTATTTATTTACTTCTGAAGGTCCTACAAACTTCCTCTCATCGACCAACTAGAAAAAATGAGGAGGTTGTATGTTTTAATGTTTGTCACCTCAGGACTCCGTCATTTATTGAACAGATTTTTAAGTTTCTGCTTTTATTTGAATCGATATACTTTAAAATTGGCCCCACCCTGACCCTGTGCTTGTAGTATTCTCATGGCCGTGAGTTATTTTTGTGCTTTTAAACATGCTGAGTTTAATACTAAGAACCAAAAGTAAAGTTTGAGCAGCGAAAATCAGTATTTCACAGCACCTACGTCTGGTTACCTACTCCAATAAAACTTAAAACACAAGCTAAATTAATTAAAAAGACAACAAAAGCTTTTAATTTGGGAACACTCATGAAACTGATGTTTTTATTGTTCTCCGTGACCCTCAGCGTCGCGCAGTAGGGTAAAAACAGAAATAAATTGTGAGGATCTTGCAAAACAATAGTTGGAATGGTGTACGCGAGAAAAAGCCGGATGCAAATGCCATTCATATTAATTAGCAAAGCGAGATGGGGCTTTTACGAAATTAGACCGTGATTTCAGTGAAGATTTATTGTTGTGTTTGAAACGCTTTTCGGGGCAAAGGTAGCCATTTAGACGCAGGCAAATTGGTGTTGTCAGAGTGAGTTTTAAATGGAATTGACTGTAGGTTCTTGTTTGCTTTCGTGACGACTCGGGTCAAGCGTGAAAATCTGTTAGGTAATTTATTATTTTCGAGGTGTATAAAGAAAATTGGAAAGTGGAAGTGGGGCAATTGATTAATGAATTGGACATTTGTTAAGGATTAGATATCCACCACACATGAAAATGGTCGCGTTGATAATTTCTTCAATCCTTCATGACTGTAGTATAATAAAAATATCACAGACATGTCTGTGATATTACAATAAATCCTCTGTATTAAGTAATGTGTTGTGACTTGTGTTAAGTAACTACCTAATATAAAACTAATACTTACTCATCGTAAAAAAAACATGTAAAGTGAAATCGGTGAAAAAGCTTAACGCATCGCCACAGCCATTTTATGGTAGTGTTTGTCTGCTTACGGTGTCTCACTTAGCTATCATGGCACTAGTTCCAGTAGGGTCAATAATGGAACAGCTAGCAGCTAGCTGTCCGCGTAGCTAGTACCACAGAATATATAATAGCTAGTACGTAGTTCTATCATGCTGATTGGAATGCAATAAAGCCGCTTACGCACGGTCAACTAACTGAGGTCGGCTCCGGTCACAAGCCGCCGCCGCCGCCGCGGGGATGTTGGCTGGCCGGCGCGGCCCGGTTCCGCACGTTCACGCTCGTTAAGCCGATGCACAAATCTAATGGATTTTTTATGTTCCAACGTGAAAGTATCAATATGAGTAAAATTGGGAATGCACCTTGCCAAAAGGATTTTATTCGTGCTTTATAAATCAGTTTTATTTTTATCGTTCCTCGTCAAAGTGACTAGCTCTCGTAAAGTGCATTGCTATTAATATTCAGGAAGAGATAATATTTTTAGAGAAGTACAATTATGATGTTTAATGTATGCGTAAGCAAAGCCAAAGTCATTAAAAGTAGCTACTTTATCAGTCTTCTTCTTAGGTATTTATTTACTTATGAGGGTATGACTTTTCTGCTTCCGTTTAGTAGTGTGCAAGCACTAGCTGTTCCGGTTTGAAGGGCACTGCAGTTAATGAACTTACTGGGCAAATGAGACTTAAGTAGTAATTTTATAACCAGACTGTGCTGATGTCTCAAGTTACAATGTTCCGAGTTACAATGCAAGCTGTTATAGGCGGGACGTCACGCATAATATTAGGTCTTTACCTATGAAATTGCCGTTTTGTTTGAAAAAAGTTAAAGTTTTGTTTTTTCGAACTTATTTATTTCTTTTATTCAAAGTAATCACCCCTGCAATCAATGCATCTTTGCCAACGCTGTGGCAGTTTATGGATGCCCCTTCTTGAAAAAATCAGCAGGACGGGAGACAACAAACTCTTCAAAGGCGTTTTGTACTGCCTCTCGGGAATTGAATTTTTTTCCCGCTAAAAAGTTGTCCAAATTTTGGAAAAATTAATAGTCGGTAGGCGCAAGATCTGGTGAGTATGGCGGATGAGGGAGAGCTTCCAAACCCAACTCATGCAGCTTAGAGACGGTCTGTTGTGCAGTATGGGGTCGCGCGTTGTCGTGAAGTAGCAGTGGAGACGACCGATTGACCAAAGCTGGTTGCAGACGTGCGAGTTTCGCCATCATTGTGGTCAGTTATTCAATGTACACATCTGCAGTAATGCTCTCGCCGTTTTGTAAAAAGCTATGATGAATCACACCAGCACTAGACCACCAAACTGTGACCATCACCTTTCTAGGGGTCATTTTTCGTTTTGCACATTGCTTTGGTACCGAACCAGGATCTAACCAACTTGCTGAGCGCTTTCGATTGTCAAAAAGAATCCATTTTTCGTCGCACGTAACAATTCGGTTCAAAATTCCTTCATTTCTGTGCCTGTTAAGCAGCGCAAGGCAAGTCTCGACGCGTACGTTGCGCTGGCGATCGTTAAGTTCGTGGGGCACCCATCTATCAAGCTTTTTTATCTTGCCAATCTGTCGCAAATGGACCAATATTGTTTTGATGCTAACATCAAAAGCTGCTGCCAGCTCAGCTGTAGATTGAGATTCATCAGCTTCCACAATCGCCTTTAATTCATCATTGTTGACCAAAGTTTCCGGACGACCACGAGGTTCATTTTTCAAGTCAAAATTCCCAGAACGGAACCGAGCAAACCAATAACGGGTTGTACGTTCGTTTGTACAGTTCTCTCCGTAAACGTCGTTGATGTTACGTGTCGTTTGTGCCACGACGGAACTCATATTCCATAATTACACGAAATTTCAAAGTATCCATTATGAGGAAAAATGTGGAAATGTAATGAAAATACAACGCTAATCAATAAACAAAAGACTTATATTGTAAATAGAATGTCATATTTTTAAAACAAAATTAATTTGAATTTAGAATTCATAGCCAATCAAAACTTTTTTTTTGTTTGAAAAAGTCTGTACTGCAATACGGCAATTTCATAGGTAAAGACCTATTATCAGGCAAACAGCAACCCGGTTCTATCATTAAATTAATAAAATAAAATAAGTACCAGGACTACCTACCACCAAACGTTACCCGTAAAAACATTCAAACATCTAGACGTGTGCCGGTGAACGCGAACCGTGTACTCTCATTAAAACTTTCCTCAGGCTGGGCCTGCACGTGTTTTTAATTTTTATCGAGAGCTCTCATCGTTAGGAGGCAAGAGGCGCGTGCTGCGGCTTCGGATGCTTTGATTGCGGTAATGACGTCTCTCGCCACTCTCCACTTGTCTCTTCTATCTTCAAATGATTATTTCTTCGCAAATTAATGACACCTCGTATTTTAATTGCAAGACTACATATGATGTTCAGTAAGAATATGGCAGTTTTTTTTGTTTTGGCTGTATAGTCTAGTCTCGATGCTTGCCTTAATTTTATCACACTATTCCATTTAAATATGTCAAAATATTTTTGCGTTTATACGTAGCATGGTATTTTATTCGTAGACCGGTAATCGGTTAAAAAATTATTGTTTTAAAAGTGAAACCAACGTGGGTCCGAATATTTAAAAAGGCATAAATAGACCTGGCCGGTTGATGTGTTCACTATGATTTCTTTTTCTTATATAGTAAATAAATAAATATTTGTGGACATTTCACACAGCGCCATCTAGCCCGAAACCAAGCAAAGCTTGTACTATGCGAACCAGATAACTGATACAATAGTTTTATAGTCTTTTGTTTGTAATTACATACAATACAATATAACACCCAGACACAGAACAAACATCGATGTTCATCACACAAATGAGTGGGAATCGAACCCACAGCCTACAGTTCAGAAGGCAGGGACTACCAACTGAGCTATCAGGCCAGTCTGAAACCATAGAAATGTATTATATATTCACATGCCATGGTTTCATGTTGAGTATAATATGAATTTCGACTTTTGAGCTTGAGTTCTGAGGTTTGAGTCAAATGTTAACCCCAAAGCCAGTTTTCCCTAAGGAACTTTCGGGTTTGACGAGCATTGAACCTGTTGGTATGTTTCGTTTAGTTTTGTCACTTATAAATCCTACTAATATTGTATGTATGGATGTTTGTTCCTCTTTCACGCTCAAACGGTTAGGTAAATAGATTTGGATGAAATTTTGAATAAGCTTATATACTGGATTAATACATGGGCTACCTGTTTTTATCCGCGGGGTGCAGCTACTATACTATATTTTTGCTTATAATTATACATAATATGAGAAAGATAATAATAATGCTGGTTAGTGATGTAGGTACAAATGCATGTTTGCAGGTTTTCAGGACTCGCTTTCTAGACTATGTGTTATATATTTCTGCCATGTTTACTACCTTAAATAAATTAGGTAGGTACTTACGACATGGAAACAAGAAAACTTTGATATGCCTACCTGTTTATATATATATAATACCTACTAATATATAATATAGTATACTACTGCTAGTCAGCAGGGGATGAAATAAAATTCAGATATATGATGCACCAGGGTTGCAACAAATCCTCTTAGCCACGGTCAGTGATGGCGCCTGCGAGCGCACGGCAGCACAAACAACTCTAATGGATTTTTCATGTCGATTGAACACGCCATTTTAAATCCTATGCATGGGAGATAATCGAAAAATTCATGATGCATTTGAGAACAAAAATCTAAAAATTAATTAACCTTTATTTGACCGAACGAACGAAGTGAGCGAAAATCACTGCTCTCAATCAACTCTCTTTGCTTTCATCTGTCCGGATAAACTTATTCGTGGACAGGTCACATTTTTTACGAATGTTGACTACATTACAGGTAGTAGTAGTGCGCAAGCACTACTGGGTTCCGGTTTGAAGGTCACTGTAGCTAGTGAAATTCCTGGGCAATTGAGACTTTATGATCTGATCTCACAGTCTCACAGTCGTAATCTTATTACCAGACTGTGCTGATGTCTCAGGATGATGTGCGCAGTGCAGTGTTGCTCAAAACTCTATTTTGGGGTTCCGATTGACACTGTTCTGTTATGAGCAGCCGTGGCGCTTAACATCAGGTGAACGGCTAGCTCGTTAAATCATTCAGTAACATAAAAAAAAGGTTCTACAAGTTCATTGATTTTTTAGTCGTCGGTGATTTTGGATTAGAATAGAATGGAATATTTATTTATTTTTACAAAAATAATAAATTCAGTTTACAATCAACGGACTAAGTCAATGATTTAAGCTCATTCGCATAATTTCGCTGTTCAGCACAGTAGGATTCCCTGTGTTGTGCTGAACAGATTGGATGCGTACCTACTTCCCCCAAATATGGGGGAAGTTTGCTGCGCCGCCATTTATCGGTGGCATATTAATATAATAGGTCTTTACCTATGAAATTGCCGTATTGCAGTACAGACTTTTTCAAACAAAAAAAAGTTTTGATTGGCTATGAATTCTAAATTCAAATTAATTTTGTTTTAAAAATATGACATTCTATTTACAATATAAGTCTTTTGTTTATTAATTAGCCTTGTATTTTCATTACATTTCAACATTTTTCCTCATAATGGATACTTTGAAAATTCGTGTAATTATGGAATGTGAGTTCCGTCGTGGCACCAACGCGGCACAAACGACACGTAACATCAACGACGTTTACGGAGAGAACTGTACAAACGAACGTACAACCCGTTATTGGTTTGCTCGGTTCCGTTCTGGGAATTTTGACTTGAAAAATGAACCTCGTGGTCGTCCGGAAACTTTGGTCAACAATGATGAATTAAAGGCGATTGTGGAAGCTGATGAATCTCAATCTACAGCTGAGCTGGCAGCAGCTTTTGATGTTAGCATCAAAACAATATTGGTCCATTTGCGACAGATTGGCAAGATAAAAAAGCTTGATAGATGGGTGCCCCACGAACTTAACGATCGCCAGCGCAACGTACGCGTCGAGACTTGCCTTGCGCTGCTTAACAGGCACAGAAATGAAGGAATTTTGAACCGAATTGTTACGTGCGACGAAAAATGGATTCTTTTTGACAATCGAAAGCGCTCAGCAAGTTGGTTAGATCCTGGTTCGGTACCAAAGCAATGTGCAAAACGAAAAATGACCCCTAGAAAGGTGATGGTCACAGTTTGGTGGTCTAGTGCTGGTGTGATTTATCATAGCTTTTTACAAAACGGCGAGAGCATTACTGCAGATGTGTACATTGAAGAACTGACCACAATGATGGCGAAACTCGCACGTCTGCAACCAGCTTTGGTCAATCGGTCGTCTCCACTGCTACTTCACGACAACGCGCGACCCCATACTGCACAACAGACCGTCTCTAAGCTGCATGAGTTGGGTTTGGAAGCTCTCCCTCATCCGCCATACTCACCAGATCTTGCGCCTACCGACTATTACTTTTTCCAAAATTTGGACAACTTTTTAGCGGGAAAAAAATTCAATTCCCGAGAGGCAGTACAAAACACCTTTGAAGAGTTTGTTGTCTCCCATCATGCTTATTTTTTCAAGAAGGGCATCCATAAACTGCCACAGCGTTGGCAAAGATGCATTGATTGCAGGGGTGATTACTTTGAATAAAAGAAATAAATAAGTTCAAAAAAAAAATACTTTAACTTTTTTCAAACAAAACGGCAATTTCATAGGTAAAGACCAATATATATATATATTTATTTTGATTGATGACCCTATTCTTAACAATTATTCCAAATACCTACAATTAATACACAGCCTTTAATTAAATAATTGACAGCCTCTGTGGTGTGGTGGTCGTCTCATAACCCGGAGGCGGCGGGTTCGATCCCCGCGGCAAGACGAGTATTTGTGCACAAGGAAAAAATATTTGCGTTTTTATTTGTTCTGAGTCTGGGTGTTGTGGGACCATGATCCTCGTAGTTCCTGGGTCCCTAGACACAGGGAATCCTAGTTAGGGTCCAGGGTCTATGTATGTGGACGTGCTAAGTGGTAGTTTCTTGTATATCCAGAGAGTGGATAGCAGCATTCTCCTCGACACATTAAAACCTTCTGCGATTACACTAAGACGCCTTCCAAGTGTGGCAACTCCCTATTTAATTTTATCAAACCCTAATTCAGATGACGGGAAATTATTCATTAAAATATACAACATAATTTCTCCTCAGATCAGTCTACTTAAATATTTATATTTAAGTAAGTACTCAATCAAATACTATAATTATTATATTTATCTAGGTGTAAATTTTCATATATATATATATGAAGATAGAGATAGAGATTAAAAGAAGGTTAATTTAATTTAATGAATTTTTTTCCTCATTTGTTGTCGGTCGGGCAGTGATTGCCATAAGCCATTTCAATTTGACAACTCTACGAACTAATCGATGACTTTTCTTATCTATTATTTATTTTGTGGAAATATACCAAAGTTAGTATAAATACATAGGTACTACCATACATACTATAAACGTAGGCTGCCTATTCACCACTTAGGTTACTTAGCATTATACTTTATATAACTACAATTGTAATAGATATACCGTGTTTATTTTTATTTGTACGCTCCTATTCTAGCTGAAGCAGTGTCAGTTCCAGCCGAATGATGACGTTCTACATAAAAACAGATTAACAATTAAAATACATCCCTATATACAAGTGTCGTAAGTCTTGGATTAAGAAGTTCTTGTCACCCACGTATAGGTACATTTTGTCTATTGTACTGCACGATTTTCCAGACTCTTTTGAATTAATAATCATTATCTTATCATTATCCGTTAGAGCGTATTGTGTAGGTCCCAGCCGTGAACATGGCAAATTATGACAGCAATTTTATAATTATTACAGTGTAGGGTACAATAGAGGGCGCACAAAAACACGTAAGCTTCCCTTTGTTACCGCCGAAACAATGAATGGTTGTTGCAAAGTTCGGAAATGACTCGGGAAAACCTGTCGCTCACAATTTCGAGGCAGAACTTACAGAAAATTCTTGAAATTCACTGATTTTTGTAGGTTGTTACAATAATTGCTACCTACATTATACAAAACGAACACAGAACTTGTAGTGTTGCATAACTTCATAACAATCAATTTATTAATGTACATTGTGCACCCGAAGCGTAAATCTGTAACTGCTGGGCAATTATGAATTCATAATTGCACTTCTTGAACGCTGGAGGTGTGTAATGTAATGACATATTAGCCCCCATGGAAGTTGTTTTTATAAGATGCCTATTACCGGCGAAATTATCCACATTAAGTACCTAGTAGATACTTTATTTTTACGTTACAGCAAGTCATGAATTCGTAATTTCATAAAAGTTATTTTTTCTACCAGATGTGACATTTTTCCATCATGTAACTTACCTACATCTACTTCTAAATCTTTTAATATTATTGTTGCTAGCTTAGAGGCTTAAGGACGCGTTTACACTTACAGTGATGAGCCAATATGTTATATTTTGAAGTCATTTTAAGGTCACAACTTAGAAATCATATGTAGGTACGAGAACTGTTATTAATATGACGGATTTTAATTGAAGCAAAGCAAATTTGATATGATTTGAAATAAAATAAAAATAGAATAATATTATATAATACTTAAATTATATAATACTAGACTGTTACCAGCAGAACCACATTTAACATTACCTGGCTTCAAGCAAAGTACCTATATTTTATTTAAACACCGTTTTACCACAAATACATAAACAATGCTTAGACAGACGTCAAACGTGTGTTTAACAATACAAAACGGTAGTTTACCATTTGTCTAAGGCTTGTTTAAATCTTTTGTGGTTACACCATTTGAATCGAAAATTTAAACACGCCTTTAAAATAATTGTAATAAATTTCGTACTCACAGGTACCTACAATATTTTCAACCATCTGCCCGCTGTTGCTTATTCATTCACGCTCGGAAAGTTTCCACCTCATAATTACGGTTTGTAGCGCAACAAGACGGCTAATGCGCTAATTGCTAGTCCTGATAACTATTAGGTGGACTGTGATATTCATGTTCAGGGTAACTTCTCGGTAATATAAGGTGCAGTGTGCAGTGGAGGCATGCAGGCTGTCGGCGCGACGGCGTCGCCATGACCACAGCGACGCTGTCTGTTTTTCTTGTTCTGTTTGCGGTTGGAAATTGCGGAAAGGATAAACCGGTGAGTTCAAAGCGTCATATATTTTAGTTATTACTGATTAATTAAATAATCGCCTTTAGTAATAGGTTGGTTAGTGGTTTAGGTTTAGTGTTTAGTATCTATTTATGTGTTATTGATCGGTTACCCTCTTAAGCTCTATTATGTACCTATAGCTTGAGGTAGGACCACCAAATAACATGAAGGTACATTCCCAATGTCTCCACTGCACTAATCTCCCCACCAATGGGGACAGTAGCAATAAAGTCTTGTGAAACTATTAGTTCACAGCATAACGTAAAACTTTGTAAGGTCTCCGTACATCCGAAAGAATCCGTAAATAATTTTAGGACGTTTTCCGTCTCCAAGTGGCAAGTGTAGTTTGTATTGTCAATTTGTCACGAGATGTAGTTATGAAGTGGCGGCGCGCTCGGGGCAGCGCTGATGGATGAGCGGCGCGGCACGCACTCGGCAGACACTATTGCTCAACGTCGCCGGGGAATACCTAATACGAGCACAGACTATGTCTTTTCCGTGAGTTTCCAGGCTATCGCGACAATTTCATGTCATGGTTAAAACCTACCTAGTCTCGATGTCTATATAAGATCCTTATTATATAAAGCTTGGTTTGATTGGGAAACAAGGCAGGTAGGTAACGTCACATTTTTTAAGTAGTATTTATATATAATTAATGTTAACCCCAAAGATTCGTGAGAATATTTTCCTTATAATATGTAGTATTTTTAATCACAAGCATGTCAATTATGTATATAGGTACAGGGTATCTGAAAACCGCTGAGTGTCCTAAAAGTACTTAACGGTAAAAGTACAATGGAGACCCACTCCCGTTTAAATTAATATTTAACATTATGATACAAGTTGATGCGGATCGGGTTGGTCTCCACGGAATCACGACTTAATATTTTCTTTGAGAATGTTATATTATTTTTAATATTGAAACGACTTACGGGGAGGACACCCGTGGGGGCTACGGTGCTCACAAAGGAAAGTGCGTGAGATCTGAGGGGAGCTGATGTATGTGATATATTCACTAAAACGGGAAAATATATGTACATAAAATGTATGAGACTATTTGACACGTGTAGAACAGCAGAATAAATGGAATAATATTGCTTTCAAATAACGCTGTGAGGTTGTATAAAAATTCAGAAATTTACTGAACTTCGTTTATGAATCACAGTTTTTTTAATTAAAGTAAAGTAGTCTTAATTAAAGTAACTGATAAATTTAATTTTGACGACCATTATTGAATGTATTCGTTGTTAATTAAATATTTATACAATTTATTACAACTTTTCGTTATTGGTTAACACCTGATTTTCAGTTTCTTGAAATCCAATTTATGGATTCCTATATTGTTACTTTGTAATGTGTCGGATCGGTAGACATTTGCCAAAAAGAACTTGAGCCTTGGATATATTTTCTTGGTTGAAAGTTAGCCACACACTATTACTTTACCCAAACTACTTTGTGAAGTGCCTCAGCTATTCGAGACTAAAAATAGATCAGAAAGAGATCAAAGCTCCAGTTGAGGAGATTTTTTCTTATTTGACCTTTGAGACATTTATCGTAGATTATTATTAACGTAGCACTTTCTAGCCTACTGCTGTGTTTCAGGTTTTCAGTGACGATATCAAAGAAATAATCCAGACTGTTCACGACGCGTGTGTCGCGAACTCCGGGGTCGCCGAGGGTGAGTGCTCAAAGAACATTTTATTTCACCTTTGTTGTACGTTAGCATGCGAATGACGCGAAACAATCGGCGTGGCTAAGCCTAACACCATAGTGCTTTTGATAAGTAGAAATGCCATGTATGTTTTTAACTTTCAGTTATGATTAACTAGAGTCTGGATTCTAGACAGTATTGAAGTAAATCAATAATAGTATAGAAGAAAACACGACATGAAAATACTTTGCACGAAGTAAAAGTTGGGTATCTAAAATTCTATACTGTGATTAGTTTAGAACCTTAGATATACAAGGAGATTATATATAACTACATACTAAATGTTAGAAAAACTTAGTAAAACTTACTGTCTTAATCCTATGAAACCCTAGACTTTTACTGATTGCTGGATCTGTAACAAATAAAAGCTTAATTATATATTGCTAATTTTTGAGTCAATGTTACTGCTATACGAAGTAATAAAGAGTTCGCATCTACTTATTCTTCGGGCATCGTTGTTTTCAAATACAATGTCTCATGTTTGTGAACATTAAAGAGTCTTTATTCTACTTGCCCCCAGAGGATATAACGAATTGCGAAAACGGCATATTTAAGGAGGACCCGAAATTGAAGTGCTATATGTTTTGCCTGTACGAAGAAGCGAGCCTGGTGAGTTATCTGTCTTTGTTTGTTTCTCTCTCCACCCTTGTAGGCTACACGAAATTAGATACAAACAACAATTTAATTTATTTTTAATTGTATTACTTTATTTGAATAAGTGGAGTTCGATCAATTTCGGAAGCTAATCGTAAGCCAAATTAACTATACTGATTTGATTTTTTTTTTTAAATTTCCTTCATACTCCTATAAAAGAGTTTTGACAACATTACACTAGGTGATTACTTCATGCTTTTATGTGTCTTTTCAGGCAGATGAAGATGGTCTTGTTGATTACGAAATGTTGATCAGTTTGATTCCTGAAGAGTACTCCGAGAGAGCGTCGAAAATGATATTAGGATGCAAACATCTCGGTAACCAAACTTAATCGTACGCTTTGTAAAATAGTTGAATATTTATTTTTAATAATAAATATGTGTAGTGTAAACTAGAAAATATAATACTAATAATAATAAATACGTGTGGACTTTTCACACAGCGCTATATAGCCCCAAACTAAGCAAAACCAGATAACTGATAGAATAAAATACTTATATACTTTTTTCTTTGTAAATATATACATAGAATACAATATCACACCCTGTTGGGTGTGATATTGTATTCTATGTCAGAAAAAACGTCGATGTTCATCACACAAATTGTTTTGGGTGGGAATCGAACCCACAATCTGCAGTTCAGAAAGCAGGAATACCACTAACTTAGCTGTGTCAGGCTAGTCAAGTATATTGTTGACTGGCCCGATAGCTCAGTTGGTAGTAGCCCTGCCTTCTGAACTGTGGGTTGTGGGTTCGATTCCCACTCAGGACAAACATTTTGTGTGATGAACATTGGTGTTTGTTCTGTGTCTGGGTGTCATATTGTATTCTATGCATGTATTTACAAACAAAAAAGTATCTAAGTATTGTATCAGTTATCTGGTTCCCATAGCACAAGCTTTCCTTAGTTTGGGGCTAGATGGCGTTGTGTGAGATGTCCACACGTATTATTATTATTATTATTGTTGTTGCAAAGATGAATAATTTTTTACATTATTACAATGTTGTGTATTAAGTGCCAACTGTCAGTCTATACTGTGTGTGTGATTAATTTGTATAGTATTTTATTTAAAAATATTCTTTTATTTCAGACATCCCAAGCAAAGATAAATGTCAGAGTGCATTTGATGTTCACAAATGCTCTTATGAAACAGATCCTGACGTAAGTTACGAAATTTGTTAATACTTCTATCACTAAATAACAGGAAATGTATTTATCGGAGATGGAGAAACAGATTATATTTATGTTCCGGAAAACTTAACAGCTCTGTTTATTGATATAATCTGATTGTGAAATGAAATAGTAATTACGAGAAAGATAGACTTAACTAAATGAAAAAAAAAATATTATGGGTGATCTCTAAATTCTACCTAAAACTAAAGGTATTTTCATATAACCGACTTGCTCCTAACACATCAGATTCAAATTGCTTTAGAAACGACATAAAGTCGTAAAACAAAAGCGGTTCACTTATCGGCGCTGAACATTTTGAGCCAGTGCTTACGTTCCTTACAGTTCGCTCGCAATATCTCAGGGACCTGTTATCGTAATAGGTGACTATAACAATAACACCTTGCTGCCGTCTACAAACTTATCTTCTATTTTATTCATCAAGTTTCAAAGTCGTTGTAATAGAATAGCATCTGAATTTTAAGGAGTTTCATGATATTGCTCGTTAAGATTAAAAATTTACTAAGTCGTATGTTTTCAAGGCTATAGCGAAAAAATTTCATTTGAAATCTTAGTGAATGTTATAAGTTTATAAGTGACCAGATTGTATGATGATTAATGATTTTTTTATGTTAAGGAATGACGTGACGAGCTAGCCGTTCGCCTGATGTTAAACGACACGGCTGCCCATACCAGCTGCAGTGTCACTCGGAACTCTAAAGTATAGAGGTTCGCGTGACACTGCACTGCGCACGTCATCCAGAGACATCAGCACAATCTAGTAATAAGATTACTAAACTGTGAGATCAAATCATAAAGTCTCATTTGCCCAGTAATTTCACTAGCTACAGTGCCCTTCAAACCGGAACACAGCAGTGCTTGCGCACTACTGCTTGGCGGCAGAATAACTGGCAAATCGGTGGTACCTACCTAGACGAACTTTGCAGTAAAGTCCTACCACCTAGTGTATATATATACTTTATAAATATAATATTGCTATAATGGTGCATACAGACCGATAAACGATATCGATGACTTTATATGATAAATTATAATTAATACTAACTGAGAAATACACCAAAAGAACCCTACGAGAATCTGAATTTAGATTTTTACAAGCCCGTCACATTTATTTTTTTAATTTATTCAGCTTAATAATGTAGCTAAGTTACTAAGCAAAGGTTCAAAGCCAAAGTCAAAAGATTTATTGCAAATAAGCTATTTTTAGTACTTTTAAATAATAATAAGTCTAAATTATATTAGGTACTTAAAATCAAGTAATTTTACTAAGCATATAAAATTACAAACGCTTATTGTCAAATAATATATAGCATGCCCATTACAATATATGAGTTTGAATAAAATAGAAGTTCTCTTTCTCACTAAACTTTCTCAACGTGTTCAAAGGGGTTACCCATGGAGAAAATTTACAACAAAATATATCTTTTTTTAATGTTAAGGAATGACGAGCTAGCCGTTCGCCTGATGTTAAACGACACGGCTGCCCATATAAGCTGCAGTGTCACTCGGAACTCTAAAGTATAGAGGTTCGCGTGACACTGTACTGCGCACGTCATCCAGAGACATCAGCACAATCTAGTAATAAGATTACTAAACTGTGAGATCAGATCATAAAGTCTCATTTGCCCAGTAATTTCACTAGCTACAGTGCCCTTCAAACCGAAACACAGCAGTGCTTGCGCACTACTGCTTGGCGGCAGAATAACTGGCAAAGCGGTGGTACCTATATAGACGAACTTTGCAGTAAAGTCCTACCACCTAGTATATCATTTAATTCTTAACAATTTATTGACGTAACGATGTTTTCTTGTTTCAGATGTATTTCCTAATGTAAGGCATAATCGGCAGCTAAAAAGGGGTGCAATTTAGATTAATTATTAATTCGTTTCTAAATCTCATCTACTTTATAGATAAATATAGTGTTAAATGTTAAGGTAATACAGTATTTGATTTAGATTGATAAATCATTTCAAGAGAAAATTAAACGTGGGTGCTTATTTTTACTATCCCGAGAAAAAATATAAGGTAACTGTAAATAAAGACGTAATTTGGCATTAGCCGCAGGGCTCCAGCCCGTCTATTTTTTTAAAGAAATCTCGTTCAACAGATCTTGAAAGAAGTATAATGCTAAGGAATTAATTTGGTTCCCGAGAAATGAATTTGCTCAGAGAAAAATAAATGACTTGGAATGTTGGGAAACGTAATTGTAATCTTTAGCAAGTAATCACGTGAAATTAAATTTAAAATGAGTTGCAAGAAACAATTTTAAATGCCATCCATTTGAGGGGAACCACTCGCCAGATTTATTTTCTTAAAATTGGCATTATAATTAATTCCTTTGATACTATCAACAAAGTTAATTGGGTGGCTTTTTGGTAGTCTTTATGAAATCACAAAATGGTGAAACAAAGTGATTGTTTTGTTGACGAAAAGCAGTTAAGGATTTCAGTACCATATAGTGATAAAATTATATTTAACGACAAAAAGGAAATCAATATATTCTTGTAACCAAACCCTACATTTATCTTGTTGTAAAATGTAATGAAAAACCCTTATATCTTGACAAATCCACGACTACACAAACTCCCTTACGTTGATAAGTTGAAGTAGGAAGTTACTCACAAACCTCAATTACAATAAAAGAGCACGTTATTTAACAGCAAAACGACATTCAAAAGACGGAAAAACCGAGGGTCGGAACATCTGCACATAAAGAGGCAATTTGGAGATTGCCGGGGGCGCACCACGGAGAATTGTACTCAAATGTATTCAAAATTAAAAAATGAAGAAAATATTGCAAGAGAAATTCATTGCGGTAAAATAAACAAGAGTGGCTTGTTACTTTGGACAGTCGTAGTCGGTGACGATGCGGGCCAGAGCCACGAGGCTCGGGCAGGCGAGTGCCGCCGCCAGAGCCGCACTTAACCCTGCGACTCTTTCTACCAAATTTATTGTTACAATTTTTAATCGTTGTATAAGTAACTTCTTTATATTTGAATCCAAAGCACTACATAACGTAACGAAACGTAATTCACATTAGCTCATAACCAGTTGAACAATTACACACTCATGATAGGTTCGTCAAACCTTTGAAATAGGTGTAACATAGTAAGTACAGTTAATGTACTTTTTAAATAACTAGTTGACCCGCCTCGGCTTCGCATGGGTGAATTAGTAAAACGCGGTCGAACGGGTTAAAAACTTTCCCATGTCCTTTTCCTGGTTCTAAGCTACCTCTTTACTAATTTTCAGCCAAATCGGTTCAGCCGTTCTGGAGTTATTAATAGTGTAACTAACACATTCTTTTATATACCTACGAGTATATAGTATAACGAAAACGGTTTGTAGCGTAAAATTGCATACGTTTACGCACCAGCGGTTCTAAGATCTCTGACGGCAGAATTACTGGTAAAGCAGTGGTCCCTACCGAGACAAACTTTGCATAAAAGCCCTAGTAAAGTGGAGGAATAATATTCTCACGTCATGAATACAGGATATTGTGAGTCCTTTACCACTTCGTGTCCTTTACCAGTTCGTTAGTATCTCTGCATCCAAAGGTTCGCTGGAAGAGATCGCTTTTAGCCATAACGTCGCCCATTGTTATACTGTATATAAATAATTGTTTTCTTTTTGTAAAATTTGTTATTTGGTGTGTACAATAAAGAGTTATTATCTATCTATCTAAACAGCTGTAAAAAGCTATGAGATAAAATATCGTAGAATTATTACCCGACTGTGGCAAAAGGGTTATGATTGTAAAAGCACATATATTTCAAGACATAAAACTTGTGAAAGAATATGTGCTACTTGAATATCTGACGTCTTGCTAGGTGCAGCGGATATTGCAATTTGACGTTGCAGTAACGACTGCGGTCGCGTACGTGCGTTGGCTACTTACTTTCGGCGTCGTCCACTCGAACTACCTTGACAGGCAGACAAGCCATGACATAAAATTGCACAAATAAATTTTTATATGGACAAATGTATCTGGTTTTCCTAATTTCAAAAGAAAATATACATATTATCTGTGGATATTTCATACTGCGCCATCTAGCCTCAAACTAAGCAAAGCTTGTACTATGGGAACCAGATAACTGATACAATACTTAGATGCTTACTTTTATTTATTTGTGAATACATACATAAGATACAATATAACACCCAGAGACAGAACAAACCCAGTTAAATATCCATCTTGTATTTTCCTAATAGTTCTATACCAATGTGCTTCTTATCAGTTTCAATACCATGTTAAACTAATACAATAAATATACTGATATCATCACTTATAAAATTATAAAGAGTTTGAAAAATCGTTAATTTACTAACTAGATATCTGTCTACAATACATATTGTAGCACAATTTATATGTAAATAAGCTACGGAGTGGGACTCTACGACGTGCTACGGCTACGATCTACTACGATGGTACGAGCTACGATGTAACTGGACTCTATATCCACATCCTCTACGCGGAATATTAATGGATTCGATACTACAATCACGATCACTCGACTTACTGCTTTGATAAATCGCTAATAAACAGGGATAACAATATAACAGTTGTAGTTACTGGACCATAGCCAGTACAACTGCAAAATCAAAAATTTTGTCTTGGTGATCAGTTTTAAAACTATATTTAACCGATTTATTTAGTTAACTGGTTTTCTTTATCATTACTACGCCTAACCTAACCCAGAAATTTCTATGTTTACTAATATATAAATGTGAAACGTTGTCTGTTTGTTTGTTTGTGTGGCTTCATGCCATATCGGATGTACCGATATCGAAATGTCTGTCTTAAAACGGGTGATTTTCAGGAGAAAACGCGCACCTTCGGTAGATATAAAAGCTTAAATAGACTTGGCGTCATAGAAACACATCTAAGTCATTAGTACACTATTTGATTAAGTATAGCTAATTGTGCTTATGGGTAAGCTCCTAGTACAGCACAACACAACACTTAACATTCATAAAACTTGCAAAAACCTGATGATAAATTAGGTATCCAAAATAAAACGGAGCCGCTAAAGTTTACCAAATGAACATTAGGCTCATTATCAAACTAATTTACTTTACAATACTTTCCTATTCTAAAGGCCTTCCTATAGTTAGATATCATAATAATGCAATAGAATGGGAAACAATTAGCAACATCGGAAGGTTAGCGAAACAAGCAATTATCTAAATAAATTGAGTTATGCCGCTCGTGCCGTGTCACGGTAGCCGCGGGCGCCCTCAAAGGAAGCGCGTTATGTCTTATACACCGAGAGCTGATTACAATATGAGTAAGGTGCTTGGATATAACCAGTTTTTGTTCTGTATCTGGGTCACATAATATAATACAAATATCTGGGTTCTCTTATTCTCGTAGTTTCTAAAACCTAAATCACAACACTAAAAGCCTAACTCATCAAACTATCACACTTCACACTAATATTATAAAGGCGAAAGTTTGTATGTGTGTATGTTTGTTACTCCTTCACACTAAAACGGCCGAATGGATTTGGATGAAATTCAGTACCAAGATAGCTTATACACTGGATTAACACATAGGCTACATTTTATCCCAGAAAGGTGAAATGTTCCCGTGGGATGAACAAATAATTAAAATACTTTTCATCTGCGGGTTAAGCCGCGGGGCGCAACTAGTTACTGATATATACAAGCATTGTTTTCTAATAACTTTAACATGGAAATGAGTTACAGTGTAATAGAGTGTACATTAAAATAAACTTGATTTGATTGTATGATATGAAATTTATTCGGTTTTTAACTTTATACTATTTATACCATTTCTATTAAATTGGCATCCTTCGCGTGTTTCTCGCAAATTCACAATATCATAAATAAAAATATTTGCCAAAATATTTTCAACAAATTTTAATGTTACTTATCGTGACCGTCGACTCCCCTCTTATTATAACCAAGGTGTTGTTTCGAGGCGTGCCACGAAATGAATATTGATGACTTCATGGGCCCCAGTCCGGAGATGATTCGCTGAAAAATTAGCTTCTTTCATCGTTTTATTGCTCCAGTATCGTGAAGGGACTGATGAAGACTAATACAACCGCTAATTCGGTACCGCGAAGGCAGCACCGCTGATTTATTACCATTTGGGATTGTTGTGTTTGAATTTTAATAGGGATAATTATTTATAATTGGCTTAATGTTATTTTTATAAGGCTTTGCCAAATAATGAACTAGCCTTAAAGCCCCCATAAGATAAAATATTGCACAGAAATAAGCTTAGCATTTATAGCGTACATCATAATTTTTAATGGTTCATCATAGAAGTTATTTATAAGAAATAATGCCTATGCTACAATTAAAATTAAAAATAATGCAGGTGTAAACTTAATCTAATAAAAGTAGGCGAAGCGCCCAAAGTGCTGGCGGAATTGCCCCGTTGAATGGCAAAAGGCTTTGGGCCAAATAAAGACCAGCAATTCGCTTACATTTTTGTTTGTCGTCCCGATCAGACCTTCCGAAAAGTCTTTATAAATTGTAATTGTACATAATTAGTACTTACCTATTTTGTGGGGTAGATATATAAAAAATATATTTAATGTCTTTTAGTCTAATAATATCGATTTTTAAGAATACTCTACTCTACCATGGAAGGCAATGGCTCAAATGAGTATTACTCTTTTGCAATGAAAAACATTAATCTATGCATATAAAATTCAAAGTTCTGACCGACTGACTGACTTATATATCAACGCACAGCCTAAACCGCTGGTTCTAGAGACTTGAATTTGGAGGGAGTGTTCTTTGTAAAGTGTAGGTATCCACTATGAAAGGGTTTTTCGAAATTATTCCCCTAAGACGATGAAATGATTGGTTGAATTATCTATGAAAATTTTTCGTCTTCGTTTCCTATATGCCACGCGGGCGAAGCCGCGGGCAGAAGGTAGTATGGTTATAATGTTTTTGAGTAGGTAACTCTGGTTCACAAAGATATAGATATTTCCAACTGTAAGTAGAAATAAATATATTTCAGTACAGTACTGGTTAGCCAAATCCATCTTTTATTCAAAAGGTTCGTAGACAACCAAAACACAAGTATAAATATGCAGCCAATCGTGTCCTCATGGACGCGTGTCATCTTGGCCGGTTGTCTGACCAGAAGATACAATTTATATGCTAATGCGGCAAGCAAGATACCGCCACTGATGTCGCCCGTGCCTCCGCTGTCTGCAGGGAAACGCACCGGCTTCTGATAGCCTTTAAAATTACTTTTGCGACCGGAATATTCATATCATACAGCAACATTGGTTTATATGCATAACACTGATTTGCATGACCGATATGGATAGTTCAAGTGACATTATTCAGGCCATTTTACTGGACACGGAGTAATTGGTTGAAGAAATACGTTAATTGAACTGCTAAACACATCAGCACTACATACGAGTAGTATAAAACAAAGTCGCTTTCTCATTCCCTATGTATGCTTAAATCTTTAAAACTACGTAACGGATTTTGATGCGGTTTTTTTAAATAGATAGAGTGATTAAAGAGGAAGGTTTATATGTATATTTAAAAGAATATTTACGAAGGTATTACAGATTTGATAACTATAAATAGCGCGTCTGTTCAGTGAATGACATAGGCTATATATTTTATACCCGCGCGAAGCCAGAGCGGGCCGCTAGTAAACTATATACGGACGGTGTTCTTTAAAACCCAAGATCCACTATAATAGAAAACTAATATAAAAATAAAATGTAAGCGAAGGTCGATATATCTATCGATCTCTGTGTGATAGGTATATCGATCACTATTTAAAAAAAAGTTACAAATGTTATAAATATCAAAAAATATGTAAAAGTTATAAATGAATATAGGTATATCGATAGAGATCGATGTACTTATATACACCATTTCATAACCTTTCCTTTCAACATTGATTAACTGATGAATTAATTTTTCTGTGAATCTTATTTGAGGAGTTATTAACTCTTGTTTGCACAACTTGCTTTTTCACTCAAATTAAAATTCTGGTTTTTATACTTAATAGCTTTTCCAGGAATTCATCTATATTTATCAAATAATTTAAAAATATTGAGGTGCCAAGTTATACTGGTATCTTTTTAGCTAATAAAAGGTGATTGATGTTCTACAACAAAAATCACTTAACACAACACAATAATTTTAGTATAGAGATATAATATTTTCATTCACCCACTAAATTGAAACTACGATAAATTATTATAGCGTTTATTGTTGGCAATTATCAAACATCTGGAGCTACCTACCATTGTAAACATTGAGTACAAATAACACAACAACAAACTTTATCAACATAACAAGTTCGTTGTTGAAACAATAGAACACGGCTAACTTTAAAAGGACGTGATGTATGTCGAATGGGTTTAGTGATTGCATCTTCATTCTAGAGTCACCCTGCTTCCAAATCTGTTCAATTGGAGTTAAGAAAAAAGTTATAAAACGGATATGCCGTTGGTTTGTTGTTTACACGGTACTATGCTTTTAAAAGCATAGCTCGTGAAATACCACATTGTTACCCTAGGGATGAAAGTAACTTATTTAGTCACGAAACGGGATTTCGAGGTTCGAGGGATTAAGTATATATTTTAACCCTAAATAAACACTGTGCTTTTCATTACAAATACAAGGAAAGTAAAAATAAATACATGAATTAGTTAAAGAAAAAATGAAGGTATACAAATCTCTTCTATACGGAAATATAAATAAAACTCTACAACTCGAAAAAACAAATGAAGATCGGATGCCGCTTTCCCGCTTATTTCGTGTTTTCTTTGTGGGTATTCTTAGCTATTCATTCATAATTTTTCATTTTCATCTATGAAAAATGGTAGACACTTTGGTTAAATCTATGTTATTTTAAAGAAATAGTTGAAACTAAATTACAATAAAGTAATTTTAAAATATATATTCTTTAATTAATATATAACTTTTTGTTATTTCAGTTCAACATCGCACTGTAATTGAGTAGCTGCAGAGAAAGTTGGAACATGGTTCAATAGAGATGTGAAAATAAAACTAGTTTTTTTTTTATAATTTGACTATTGTCACTTTAAAATGATTCTCCTAGGGCTGAAAAGTATTACTATCAACCCGTTCCCCAGTTAACTTCAGACTTACTTTCCGAGTATGAGTAATGAAAACTATATTTTTTTTGAAAGAAGTTCCTTATCGCGCTTTGCAAAAGGGGGCTAGACGGAAAAAAATTAAAAAAAAGTTGTAACGACACTTTTTGCTATAATTTGTAATATTTGTAATTTGTAATTTGCTCTCATAGAAAGCAAGCCAGTAATTTTCGATTCGTCTTTCTATTTCGCATTGAACAGTGTGGTGTCGCGATGATTATTTATGTTGAGTGTACAGGTTTTTTGTACATAACAAGTACGCATTATAACGTGTCTTTATTATTAGTTTTTTTGTCCGACTAATACTCTGCATCTCTATCGGTATTTAGAGAGTCATCAGCCTTTGGTAGACGTCTCGTACATTAACATTAAAGAAAATGTTATATATAATATATTTATATTCTTATAAGTAACTTTTATTTTCACGCGTGCAAAGCCACGAAAAGCAGCTAGCCATTCTATAAACAAAAATACAAAAGATATAGCTGTTTGCTGAGCGTAAAATTTTCAGCTTTCAGTTGCGATCATATAAAATACAAATAAATAGTCACATCCATTCTCAAGTCAGCTTGTTTACTCCATGGTCAAGCCACGGTGCCGACCGCTGGCTAAGCCAATTAGTGTCCACTTGGGTAAACACCGGCTCGTTAGTGGACTGTGTGTTTTATTCAATTCAATTTGCCAACTTCACCACCACTTATTGATAGCACATACTTTCTTTGTCCACTTCTAATTTGGCGAAGAGGACGGACTAACAATATGGATTATAGGTTGTGATTCTGTTATATTTAAAGTTTGTAGGCTCATTTATAAAAGAACCTAATATCTATTGGACTCAACTTTTTTATTTAAGATACCGGCTAATTAAATAATATTTCTATTTTTGCATTATACGGAAATTATATTGTATTTAGTACAGGGAATACTAATAGTACTTAAAAATAAAACTTTGATTCCTTTACCCGAAATTGTTGGTGACGTTGCTAAAACTTGAAAATTATAATTGATACAAGTAACCGACAGAAAAAATGTTACTCAACTAACTAACTAACGACTCTAACTCAGGCTTTTCCACCAGTCACTATTGTCGCCAACAAGGCATCGTTGGTCGGCATCGTAGTTCATTGCCGATCAGCGCAACGGAAAGCAGTCGCGGTGTCCCGCGGTAATCTACTCCGTGACTTGCAAGTGGAATGCGTGGTTTTATTACCCAGGGTGAGGCTGAGGGAACGAGAGACGAGGTAGGGTGGGAGGTGAAGGGAGTTTTAGTCGTTAGTTGTACCGCATTGTGCCAGTTATTGCCGCACCGACCGAACGACTACGGTCGCCGACGACACGTGAATCGGACCACACCTGTACGATAGTTTCGTTAACGTTTTTTAAATATGTTCCCATTAATTCTACTAGTGTTTTATTTGTTCACATACTTGAGACACGCTTGTATTTCCAAAACGAGCGAATAAAGGTTTAGCTATCTTCTACAGATATAAATAGTAGCTATAGTTTATGTTGAGCTAATTAGTCTCATGCCGTACCTAGCCTTTAGCCTTTGTACGGATAAGAATATATTTATCTTCGGTCAGATACTGAAACCCTTTGACTATAGAGATTCGCGGTCTAAGCTGAAACCTCTAAAATCATTTTTTTTTCTATTCATTATCCGGTTAGCAAAGAAAATGTAACGTTCATTGAGTAGAAAATTATATGCAAAATCACGACGGAAGTCACGGTCCGGTGTGGAGGCAGGGCGGGAATAATTAATACCGGAGTCTTGTGACGTTTTATATTTTCGTTATAACGTAGCCAGGAAAGAGATTATCCAAATATCCGTAACAACATTGTAGTGAGGATTAATTTGGATGCGCAATCTAAAGCCATTTTAAAAACATGGCGCGTCCATAATGATTACTTGATGAGAAGAGCGTCAGTTGCACTTCCCCGCCCTCCCCCGCCGCTCGCACTTTACGTATATACGTGATGAGAATTTACCCGAAAAGTAAAGTTTTTAATCACGTCCTCCAAATTCTCGCAAATGCTTTCTGAACTTCATGTATAAATGTAATTGATATTTGTGTAACGTTGTTTGTCATTTTAACATTCGTATATATTAGAACTTATTTTAACTTTTTTTTAATTTTATTTTAAGACTTCCAGCTAGGCTAACTTACTACACTAGCTAACTTAACATAAAAATAAGGCCAATTACAAGTTTCCATACACAGGTAATAAAAATAATAATATAATTATATATACTTAGAATGACGGACGCACTCAAAAAATACTACATAAAAATACTACCTTAAAACAAAAATAGACCATTAGCCGCTTAGATCCCTAAGTATTAAAAAATGCTTGCCCATCAGCTTCTTCAGCTGAACAGCAGTATCAGTAAAAAGGTCTATATCATGTCTAACAGTTTCGAGTAAGTCATTCAAACACTTGCTAGCTCTTAGCAGATAAGAATTTTGTCTGTGATTGGTCCTACCTTCAGCAACATGCAATGGACTCTTTAATGGTTTTAGGCAATATATTTCTTAAAATGACACCTATGGGAAAGTATTGTGAACACAGAATACTATTTCTCCTAATTGTGAAACTAGAAAGTTTTAATAGCTTTAATGTGTTGTTGACTTGTGAATTTGACGCAAGATAAAGTTGTAAAGTGTCTGAAATCCGAACTCCATGTTAACATGTTTGTGAGTGAAAATTAGAGGGTAAACAGCGAACACTAGTCGTCCAGCGATAAGCACATACTAGCGGCGATTTCAAACTGCGATAGTTGAGAATGCGCTAACAAGGGAACTGCTCCGGCCGCAACGAACAACGAGCAATCAGCCGCGAACATGTCCTACATGAGTATCGATTTTAAACCTTATCTTTGTGTGGTAGAGTTGCACCTTGTTCGCATTATCTTATGAAAAACAGTGCACCGTATTGAGCCAACAAATTGTTCAGTGGTTGGTCTATACAATTTTTCGGTAATAATTGTGCCTTAAACTGCTAAATTGCAACTGCTACCTTTTTAAAGTTTTCACAAACAAAGAAGGACGGGGTTATAAACGGGGTTATAAGTTTTGAAATTAGAATAATTATTTATTCTAATTTCAAAACCCGTTTGACCCCCGCAAGACTTTGTAACGTTGCGTGATAGGTATCTACTTATTTGTTCTGTGCTCACACAAGAACAAATTTGAAAGTAGAATCACGTTTACCCCCGAACCGTACGATCTGTGCATCCGAAAAGATTTTATTGACGAAACACATATAATTTTAGTTTCCCTTGCAAAATTTTATACATAACAGCGGCACGAGTTGAGCGAGAGTTTTTCAAAAGTTTTCTTCTTTACTTATTTTGAGGACGGTCGGGGAGCGTCGAACTCTTAACTCGTGTTATTGAATTTAATGTACCCTCGCCGTACCTAGCTCTATTCAGTGACGATAAAATCACTTCGACCTGTGAGATATTACTTAGTGTGCCACGCTTCCTCTTTTAAAGTGTCTAAGAAAGTTTGTTTTAAGACAAGTGTGTTTTAGTGGGGTTCAACGCCATCTAGTTTCGTTCTTACGCACTAAACATTTTTATAAATATTGGGCCTAAACACTAAGCAAGGTTAGAAACGTACCTCTGTGTCTGTAGTGCATTATCTGTGATAATATTTTAGGTGGTTATATCTAAATATATATAACGCAAAATATATATAACTCAAAGGTGACTGACTGACTGACTGACCGACATAGTGATCTATCAACGCACAGCCCAAAGCACTGGACGGATCGGGCTGAAATTTGGCACGCAGGTAGATGTTATGACGTAGGCATCCGTTAAGAAAGGATTTTTAGAAATTCCACCCTTAAGAGGGTGAAATGGGTGGTCGAATTATTTTCCCATAGGCCACGCCGCGGGAGAAGCTGCGGGCAGAAGCTCGTCGTAATATATAGTGCTTTGTTTGAAATTGTTAGTTACAAGTATTATGATGGAAATAATAATAACAATAATCACGCCCAACGATCACATACATATAGATTCTGGACATTAAGTAAGACTCCCTGTGTCTAGGGGCGCTATGCACTTTTTTATGTGAATAAATATATCTAATATATCTTGCCGCGAGAATCGAACCCATCGCCTCCGGATTATGTCGACCTGCTGAACCACCACACCACAGAGGCTCTCAAATGTAACTAATTACTATGTAATGTTTCGTAACTAAAATCAAATAAACTCCAGGTATATTATTTTTGACCATTACGTCTAGACTAGTTTACACTAGCTTAGACTATTATTATTGCCATCTTGTCTTTTTATTTTTTTATATTTTTTTGGTGTGGCTCCACACTTTTATGTACTTAGCCAGTGTCAAGTAATTGGTAATTTCTCGAGTTAATTAATATAATTATACAAATACAAGTCAAGTCAAGTCTAGTATAGTCAAGTCATACTCCTAGTAAACTGGTGGCAACTTTATGCAGAAAGAGAGTTTCTATGGACTCTATGGAGTTTTAGAAACAATACGAAAAGAAACGTTTTACCATCATTATATTACTTTCCCATACTTCTGCCTGTAGTCCAGCATTTAACGAATAAAATGCCATCAATTTTATGCACTAACACTGAAAATAACACAAGTTTTGGAAAATAATACAATGCGGTGACGCGATTTTTTTCGTTATCCCGCCAAAACTATGTCTTTATTTTCTTGTTCCTTACATTGCACAACCACAGTCCAAGTCATCAAGCCAAGTCACAGTCTAGTCTAGTCAAATCATACTCCTAGTAAAGCGGTGGCAACTTTACCAGAAGCTTCTATGGAGTTTTGGAAAATAATACAATGCGGTGACGCGATCTTTTTCATTTTCCCGCCAAAAACCCCAAATCTTCATGTTCACAAAAATATTCGTTCTAAAATCAAAATCAAAAAGGTGTAGGTAATGTGTTTTATAGCATGTTACAATTTTAATACATCGTTCATTTATCTAAGCTCAACAAGTCCAAAATCTTTGCATCCAAGTATCGAGTCGAGCTTGGATATGAGTAATACAATTTTATGTTGCAAATTGCACGAACCATTTCATATGACGTAATACGTTAAAAAACATTGGTGTATTATCTTTAGTAATACTTTAAATTTAATAACATCGATTAACGTGTCTTTAAAGATTAGTTTAGGATCCAATAAAGTGAACAAACTGAGATTTGCGTGCTATTTTTCCTTTGGTTTCCCGCGCGAGGTTTCGTTAGCCCAACATTTACATTCGGCGTCGCCGAGCCGAATGTTTGCCAGAAAACACGCTTTAATCACAGAGAACAGGTGGAAGAACCGACGAGCAATTTTAATATTGGAATTTCTTATCAAATCCAGCGTCTTTCTGAGAAATAGTATAAAAATACTTGTTTTTTCCACAAATTTCACAAAGCTTTCGCCAATTTTCCTCTCAGGAATTTAATAAGGCATTAATCATCGCTTATCGCGTTAGTCGAGGTAGAGGAAAAGTTTTTATTCAACTACAACATAGTTAAGACCAGAATATTTAAATAATATACAAGCTGCTGCCTGCGGCTCCACGCACTTAAAAAGTATCCTTCCCTTCCCGGGCTTCAAACTACCCAAATATCAAATTACGTTAAGACCAATCTGTTCAACCGTTTAATCGTAGACAGCAACCAACAGACGGAGAGATACAGGCAGAGTTATATAAATTTTCGAATTTATGATTTTTGTATGGATCACCAATTATGTTCCCGTTGCTGGGGGCCATGGGCTTTCTGTCACAGGAAGATTATGGGCCATATAATATATCCAAGTTTGGGTTAGTAGAAGACAACGTAATAGAATTTTGAAATTCTTGAACACTCCAGTGTTATCACGATGTTTTTGATTTGTCCACCAAATATCGGAGCGGGATTCAACCGGGAATATTGCGTTGCGTTGTTGAAAATCACACTAGTCACTGTATTAGCTGTATGTATGTAAAATGAGACATTAGTATATGATATGTTTAGTTACGTGATGAATAAGGATGTATAAGTAATCAGTTTATTAATAATCTATTTGGGGAATTTTTGTCTACTCTGGAATAATTTTTACTTGCTACTAGGTATATTAGCATAGTGTAAGCGTGAATATAAGACACTTAGCACTTCCCTGTGATGCCACCAAACTGGCCGCAACGCTTGCACGTTTTCAATTTAGTCGACAATATTTCACTCTACAGACACTCAAGCCTTACTTTACAGGGCCATCGTAAGGTTCAAAACATAAAAAATAAAATCGATTTGGCGCATACATTTTACATCCTACCAAAATTGTTTATATATGAAGCCTCAAAAAATCGGGATTTCACACGAGAATCTTTAAAATTTCCGTCAGCAGTGTTTGTTTCGTATCAATATCCGGATTAGGTAGAATCAAATTTGGTTTGTAGGATCAGGATTTATGCAGCGCTTCCAATTTCCTGCGACGACAGCGGTACACCCAGCGTGCGGGAGCTCCCCTCGTCTCGCAGCCCCCGCCGTAGCCCTCCAACCTCCAAGCTACCTTCAGCAGCCTCCTTCACCAAGCGTAAAATGGAGCGCAGGCATTTGCATAGAAGCTCTCGAGCCGAGCGGACCGGCAAATTGTTGTCGCATCGATGACTCGATCAATATGCCATATCTGTCTTCCAGTACCGCTGTTTCCGCATTAGAGTGGTCACCCGATCTTCACTGATTGCGGATGCTTCGCAGTACTTTACCGGTCTATAAATCTAAAGACATTAACTGGAATCACAGTAATTAAATTAAGAATTTGTGCTATATTATTCTAACTACTTAAATTAAGAGAAATATACTGATTGTTTGTCGAAAACCATAATTTATGTACATTTCATATTATATAAATCTCTAGTGCTAGTAATTTTAATAAGTATCGTAACTGAAGTTTGTTTATATGACGTATTGCTTGAGATTTATTTGTATGGTGCATGAATTAGCAGGTAATAAGGTAGATAAGGAGGTATACCTCCTGACAGGTATTACTCGTAAATACTACTCGTAAATATGTATATCTAAGGATCGTATTACAGAACGAACTCAGTCGTGAATTGGTATCGAATTTATCCATATAAAATCTGAATTCAACAACTGAGCTGAGCTGAACTCAGTCTTACTCGAGCCAGGATCTAAATATGTACTGTGGAGTTCAAACATAAGTTAGGTTTCAATATTTATATATCAACATCACGCAGCGTACAAAACTTTTAGGCATAGGCTGAGGCTTCTACTGAGGATTGCACGTAGGAAAGCGTATTTGTCCATTACACAACCCACATATTTGTGTGGTTCGTTAGTTGTCGTTCAGGATTCGAATTTGCCATTTTGAATTTTATTAGTTTTATAAATGGGTTTCATTATGAATAGGGTAAACCCTATTAAATAACCCGAATTAAATATTGTACTTTTTGCATGAATTGCGAGAAAATAAAATAACAAGGTAGCAACTTTGAAACCATTCTAGCAAAAAAGACAATTCTCATAGTTATAATTTAATAAAAAATAAAAATAAATTTGAACCCGCACTATCGTTGCGTGAAACACATTCAAATTTAAAACAAATATTAACTCCCTAGAGACTAAATATATAATAAAATAAAAAATATATATAATACTAAATAGACTTTAGCCCACCAACTCTTTGCTAAAATGACACACTTTTATAGCATAAGTGAAATTATCTATGCCTCTGCATACAAAAATATACATTATGTATTTATGTAGCAACCGCAATCGCGATCTGTCAAGCAAAACACCAACTGTTCACAAAATGAAGATACCTCATAGTTTCAGATGGCAAGTAAACTTTTTCACGAAATATGTCCCAACAGCGAAGGGTGCGTCATGTGCGGCGAGAGGTCGATTCCGGTTCGTTTAAGTTAGACTTCCATAACCTGACTGTTTGTACAGTGAACCCCTCGCGAGTTTGCACGATACCGGAATTTGCAATGAAAATTTACTATGCCCTGTATTGCAATTGTTTACTGACATTTGGCTCCGAGGTTCTCGTTTCGAAACATACGCTCCAGATAAAGACCAGAAAAAATAGTACATATATTTGCATCTTTTTTGGTTTGAATAATAGTTATTTGTTATGCAAAGCTGTGAAGTTGGTTGATGACGCGAGTACTTGTATTAAAACCTACGCAAGCGAAAAACCGTACAATTCACAACAAACAAATATAGAATATTTATATATTAGTTGTCTGGAAGAGATCGCTTTTAAGCGATAAGACCGCCAATTGTAACCTACTTATAATCTTTCCTGTTTTGTATTTGGTGTCAATAAAGATGATGATCTTGGTGTCAATAAAGAGTTTATCTATCTATTTCTTCAAAGGTATGAGACGCAGAATAATTTTACTGCTGATCAAAACACACAACTTTACACCTTACTACAGCTATGAAAATGCTAAGTGCGATGCAAAAACAGCTTAAATATAGTATTGAAAAAAAAAATGTCTTTCATGCAGTCGTTGTGTTCGCGATTTAATATAGGTACCTATTGTAATATAATATTATATATTATATGCATGAAATATATGTAATATTTATTTTATTTTATTGGGACTGAAGAACTTTGTATCCACACCAAGAAATAAACAAATAAAAAGATGGCTTACTGACATGTAATAAGTATTAATGCATTTTCAGTTGACTGGTGGTAGAGAAAATAGTTAAATAGAAAGGTACTTTAAAAACTTTTTCCGCGCTAGCAGATAAAATGCTATTTTGATCAAATTGCAAATGATAGATAGAACTTTTCTGAGCTTGTAAGGTAAACATATTGTTTGTGTATTTCCCAAATAGAGAATATCGAACCTCTTGCCCTAATTCGACAGCTTATAAAATATTTAAATAGCTATACATTAAATTCAGGATATGGCTGAATAGCTGGTATACACTAGGTGCTTACACGCTGAGAGCACAAAAACGCAAATGTTTGTTGTCATAAACGCTGCGAAGCAAAATTGCTGGCTAAATATTTTAAATCGTAAAATCCGTTATTCGTGGCGGAGTGACGTTGTGTTTGGGCTGCGGTCCTAAACAAATACAGGGATTTAATGAGGCAGCTCGACGCGTTGTGGCCGAGACCGACCAACTACCTGCGGCACCGCGGTGAGGCTGGATTCATTTGTGCATATCAAAGCATTGTTTTATCTCTTATTTTATAGCGTTTTAAAAAAACCATGTTCCCGTTTAAATTCATGTGTTTGCTAAAAATAGCTTACTTATGCATATAGAAATTTTATGGGTGATTTATATATATTTTTCAATCGGATAAGCGGTTCCAGTAATAGTTACCGCACGTTCAAACTTTTCTTTTATATTACACTAGCAGACCGCTCCCGTGTAGGTTGTTTAAATTTTAAACCAATCAAAAGTACAACAAACATTACAGAAGAATTATATAAGTACATTAAGATTTTATTAAGATTTGATTTAGTTATATTCTTTGCGTTTTCGATTAACAGTGTACAAAAGAATACAGAATCAAAAAGGAAAGGTATTTTAAGGTTCCGTAGTACTAGAAAGAACCCTTATGTATGTCGAAAATAAATCTTTAATCGTAACTACATTACCACTATTGAACCTTAATTCAAACGTTATACTTTACAACTTCATATAAAATAGATAATGATGAAATGAATTCAAGTAATAAATAATTAAGAGAAGCTCAGGGCGGGCGGCCGCATAACTGGAAGCGGTACTTATTACACAAGATGCCGCAAGGCCGATTCGAACCACGAGCGGCGAGGATATACGTTTATGGAGCTGTTAAAACCACTTACACTACCTGAAAATTATTTTATTCATAATATGACCGTTATCATTTACTTAGATAGTATCTAGGATTACAGATTTTGAATAATCAATGTGACATAACATGGCGTAGTAAACACAGGCAGTAAAAATAATCTTCATTTACATTTTATTAATTTCTTATGTTACGAGTTATCTAGTACTATAGAGCACTACAGGATGTATCAAATTGTGTGAAAATTATATTTTACCTTCTAACTACCTACACTCCGAATCAGTACAATAGCGAATTAACACGGAAATGATAATAATATCTTGTCGGATACTCTACCGAGAGTCTGGATAAATTTATATATAATGCTGCGATTTAATACCAAGAGACACATTTTTATATTTATTATTATATTATATATTATAGATATGTGTCTTATTGTTTTTATGTCATTTTTGTTTAATACTAGCTTTTTCTGCGCAGCATGAAAGCTTGCTACAGCGTAGCTCCAGCTTCGTCGAATAAAAATTTTAAATTTATAATATTGTGTATTTAAGTTATGTTTGGTTTTTGCTGCGCAAATAATTGGCTATATTCGCAAGGTCTTTCTCTGCAGCCAAATGTGGATAAAGCAGCTCTATAAAGATCCAACGATGTCAGACTTTCATTAAAATCTTTCGTTTCGTGTTATATGAACGTAGACTCTGAATACCAATGTATGGATTGCACAACTTTATATTAATTTACTTGAGGAGTTCCGATTGCTCTCTCTGATTTATTTGTATTCATTACCAACAACAAGGTTTTGTAGGACTGGAGCCGGCAGCAAAACACGTGATGCTCTTAAATACGACGAGATTAAAATATTTAGTATTTTACATTTTATGTATCGATATAAATAAAATAGTAAAAGTTGCGAACGCACGAGCACTTGTACTCCACAATATGAACGTTAACAGCGCCTTACACAAGAATTAATCAAACCGCAATTCTTTAGCAGAGTCGTGATCGCGAAGAAGCCGAAATAGCGTGTAAATTTTCCTCCAGGCAGCATTTCCCTTGAGTAAGTTTCCAATCGGTGCTGGCAGGTCAGCCGGGAGTCAATGAAAAGCGGTAAAGTGGTGCCGCCGCGCTGATTAAAGCCTCAAGCAATCGCCCCGGAAAGTATTTATAGGTACACCTGTTCGTTAGCGGCGCAAGTCCCAGCCAACTCCTTGATTAGGCGAGCGATGCTTCGCCGCCGCAACAAATAAAAGAATTCCTGGCACGGTAAGAATTCGTTTTAAAAGGACATAGAATGCACGCATAGTAGGTGAAGTGCATTTTATATATTTTAACTTACTTTCACCAATGTTTGCATTATTAGTAAGATTGTGATTAAGTAATTAACTTTTACCCGACTACGGCGAATCAACAACGAGAGTTGCCATTTTGAACGGTATATATTTATATTGAATATTTAAGCAATTATTTTGGCCATTTAGGTAAAAACTTGCATAGGTACTTAAAAAGTTATATTTTTTTACAAAATAGAGTTTATGATTATAAATCTACTATGTTCCTGAGAAAGACATGATTTATACGGTCTGTGTATTCTCTAAAGTTTTAATTTCTTGTGAGTTTTGTTGAACAGAAATTATCTACATCCACTGCGAATAATGTGACTTTATAAGTACTAAGTTGTGTTATTATTCAATGGTGAAAATGAAAAAAAAAACTATATTAGAATCTGATTTGATCTTTATTTGGGTCAAGGTGATACCGTAAGTCTGAACACTCAGCTGAGATGAGGCACTATTACTTTCGGAATGTCGATGTCAGCTAGGATTCAGTTGATTTTGCATGTGAATGGGGTTATGCATGAGTGTAACTATACCATGCACGCGTGCTGCGTAAGGTCCAATTACCACCCTAGTCACGGCTGCCTTAATAACATCACGTTTGATGCGCTTCTATTATATTTTCTCTTCGGTGTGTCCCATGACAGTTGCTGCGCTGCTGCGGCGCATATCATGCGTAACAAAAAGCTTTTGTGGGTTTACTGTTAGAGTTACTTTCCATTAAAATTTCATAGCATTCCAATAGCGCGTTTTAGTTCAGTCATCGATGTACCTAAATTAATTTGATATCCAACTTTACGTATATGTCCCTGCAAAATAATCTCGAATTATGTTTCGTATTTTTGTGCGGTGAGTCAATAAAACAGATCCCGCTGACAGTAATTTTTATATTGCGTAAATATTTCTTCCTTGTATCGTGCAGGCGGTACATATTGAAGGCAGATCACGTTCCTCGAAAGAAGACGCTTTACCTGAAACTTTCTTACCCCTTAGCGCATTAACCAACCGTCGGCTTAACCGGCGAGAATCCTAAGCATTAAGTAACGTTTTTTTTTGTAATGATGGCACGTGAAATAAAAATATAGTGTCTCCTTTTTTATGCATCACAGAGTCATCTAGGACATTTGATTAATCATCTGATTAACCAACATTTTAGACTGGAATATTTACATAATGCACTGATATTATATTTTTGGTTTTATATACACCGATTTATGTATTATGCCGTGCTCGCCCATGAAGATGTTTGCGTACCAGCCTTATAGAGAACCTTTGCTGCTAGTTTCTATGGACAACGGATTTTATTATTCTGAATCTACATCCTAGAAAAACTGTGATATGACGGCGGCAAGGTCCAGTTGTAAACTCTATGCGCAGCGGGCAGTACCGAAATTTACCCTGTAGTAGCATTTGTGTGTATTACAGTGGCAACACCGGTAACTGTCATCGCTCCCCCACCCATCTGACAATAAAAAGGGAGCGCGCAAGGTGTACTAGGGATCATTCTTGCTCCGGACACGGCCCGGTGCGCATGCTGAAGGCCTATTAATTACTTGGCACCGCCTAAATATACAAAAGTGTGGAGTCAAACCAAAAAAATCTTGCATTTGATTTATGCAAATATCTTTTTAACGATTATATTGTGTACTGAGCTAATTGGCATATTATTAATTACTGAGAATAATAATAAATAAGCATAATAACTACAAATGCCAACTCGCAGTAACCGAACCTAGCGTTCATATGTCGTCGACGTAATACACTTGCAGAAACGTTAACAGACAAATAACTTATCGCAACATTTCCTACCGTCGCTCGTTGGATCTCAGAGCCCAGCATTCGTCTATTGTGTTCAGCCAGGGTTGTTAACACTACATGGAAAATGTATTGTAGAATATAAGTTATTACATATAATTTTTTTTGTGGTTTGATAGGTAAAGTGATTCTGACAATACTAAAAAGATTAAAATTGAAGAGTTTTTTTATGTAAACCATTTTCAGGCAGATAATGTATTTAATTTGTGATTACATAGGTACACACGTCCTAATAATAAAATTTTTATTTATTTATTGCTACAGACATCGTGCAACTTTGTCACATTCTTTTTCAGAGCGAATCTTTGATTCTATACAAACTGAAAAAAAATGGTGACAACCTTAAATTGTGTTCAGAAAGGAATCTCGTATTTGCATCGGAGCGTAGTCAGAGGCGAAAGGGAAGGAATCTACTAGACTACGAAAAAAACAATTATTCAAACATCGAGTGTGGTTGTGGTTTTCGATAACACGCAACTAGCTATATGCAGATAAATATATACGCTAGTAGGTATAATATTACATATTATTCAGATAATTTTTTATTATATGGCTTTGATAACAAATTTGCGAAAAAAAACGCAAAACCGCGACTAAGGGTAACAACATACCGGCCTACCGCATGGCCTGGTATATTTTCTTTGGCCGCTGCCCACGGCGACTGGCATTTACGGGCGTGTCGGTTCCAACTTTAACTCTAAATTAAAATGAAAATGAAATGACATTTTCCATAGATGTGTAGTGTTACATTTACATCTATAATATAAGTTTTGAGAGCCGCAACTTTGACTTATATAAAAAAGGGCGGCAAAATTTGTAAAAATTGTAAATTATATCTAATCTTACCAAGATTAGATATAATTTACAATTTTGCACAACAAAGTTGTCAACAATAACTTCATATTTCAGGTGTTTTCATACAATCTGCTATTAATCTGATTCAGATTGACAGCGGAAACTCAGATATAATTTACACAAGACGTGTTTATGATGGAGCCCTCCAGTTGAGAGACCTGGCCCGCACTCCTACAGCCCCATTGCGGTGTTATACCTACATTATATACAACCATCAGTAGCTCAACTCCACACATTTTTATAAAAGCGATAAGTAACACAGAATAGTAATATTGGTAGGTTTTGCAAGTGGTGTTCGTGACGCGCCAGCATTACCTAATCATTATGAGCTTAGCAAGAAAGAAATCGAATAACTACCAGTGAAATATTAAATTGTTGCCAGCAAACTACCTCTTACGTAACGTTGACTTTCTGCTGATGTATATAAAACGTGTCCTACGGCACTCCTCGTCCCAGCCCTGCCGAGCGCCCGAGCTTCGTTACGCGCGCTCCACTGACTTGGCGAGTGATGCCTACGAGTCTCTTCAACGAATATCACCCGCACAAATGTATTAAAAAAACTCACCTTTTTCAACTTTTTGAGTCTGTGGGACAAAAACTTGAGTAGTTTTCACCTTCGAGGAAGTACCTATATTGCGTCTTTCAACGAGTTTGTATGGTTTCACATTTTGTCTCATCATTTCTTGAAACTGAAAGTATTAGGTAGGTTTTATGCATTCCTACTTGAAGGTGTCATATTATTGTAAACTAGCTGTGCGCCGCGATTTCACTTGCATGGTAAAAGTTTTCTAATTTTTCGCTCAGATTTCTTAATTTTTTCTTTCACAAGAACCTTCTGACAAAAAAAAACACAAAAAAATACATATAGATATAACATAATATATGTTTCATTTTCATGTTATTTAGAGAAACATCTATCAAAATCTTTATTTTTGGCCAAAAGTTTACAGAAATTCTAGACGTACTGTATTGTAGATTAGTATATATATCTGTCCTGTGTTGATAGAAGGCGATGAGCGATAGCATCAGCATTGACGTTTAGCTTGCAGTCACGTCATGTCAGCTAATTCTCATTTCCAACAAAAACGTCCGGAAATTGGATATAAGGATCTGCGCCCTGGGTTCCGGCTACGTGACGTTTGTCGAACACGTCACTACACTATGTGGTAATTTCCGCTCTCGGCTCACGGAAAATTACTTTAGCCGCATGAAATTTCCGATAGCATAAAATAAAACCGTTAAAAATCTCTGATAGCAAGACGGCTTCCCGAAACGGGTTTTAAGGAATTCGGTATCGAAAAGCTTGTTGATTAAAAGTTGCTTGGCAACATTTATATTAATACATAGAGCTTTTGCTTGTACATTGAACTCTTGTGTCGTATAATCAGCCAACGAAACGAAATGAAACTCACGGTTTAGTTTATTTGTAGCGGGACCGTGATAGATGTGACGTGCGGCAGTCAGCGAGCAACGAAACAGCGTGTCAGCGGTGACACGGCACGCGTTTCGCGCGTCCCGCGAACATGCCGATGAACACGTCGCGTCGCACGTGTAACGTGACATGAGGAAATAGTATTGCTTTATTTAATTTCGGTTGCTGCCAATCCGAGTTCCGGATAATATCTATGTTTATTTATCAAAGCCTAATGGAAAACTCAATTCACTGTAACTCAAAATAAGATTTAATAGCAATGTTAGGAATGGAACCAGAATGTTACCGCTTTTTAACTTTACTAATTTTATTTAGTAATACAGAGATAGAGTTAGGAAGAATAGAATAAGCAGTTACCTTTGCCAGTAGGGAAGAGAGGTAAGAGGACAAAGTTAAGACGCTATAAATACCAGTTAAGTATTGTTACTTATGTTACGTGTTGTACGTATGTTATGGAAAAGTTGTCACTAGTCAACTTTAGTTACGCAACAACATTTAGACGATTTACTTATGTTCGTCTATATGTTGTTGCTTAACGTATAGTCATAGTCATTTATTCATATAAAAAATACCCAAACTTCAGCCAAAATTTTTGGAAAAAAAAATACAAAAATTTGGTTTAGTTAAGTTTGGGTTAGAGAACCGACAGTGAAGTATTTAAACCGTACCCTACAGAGCGACATATTCGCAATACCTTATAAAATGTATACCTTAAATCTGCCACATAAATTACCTCAGCCATGACAACCAAATCAGCAGAGTATGTTAATTGAGCAAGGACTATTCATCCGGTGAACTGCGAGAGTCAGTAGTGCTTGCTTTCATTGCATAATGCATGGAACACATGTCTCTGGAAGAGTAGTCACGACGGAATGACGATGAGCCGACCCCGAATGGGCAAAAGCAATACCGACCGGTGCCGGCGGGCGGCAGGGACACAAATGTTTGTCTACCTATTAATATTACTGAAACTGAACAGGTTTCCCAGATTACCATAATTTGCTTCAATGCATTTGAATAATGAGAGCGCGTTCCCTCCGTTCGTCTATTCAGCCTTTGTATACCTATCAAGGTTGTTCAGTTGTAAAACGTATTATCATTTGGTTTAATATCGGATGGAGAGATTAATCCGACCTACATCCATATAGTGAATGGGATTAGTTTGAAAAAGCTAATACTTCACCGATGGAGTCAGTTTTGGAGATAAATTTTTGTATAGTAAAGCAAGAACGAGGTAATGGTATTTTTTATTATTATTTTAACGTATGATGCGATGATCTAGTCCTTCACCTGACGCTAAGCGTCACAGCCACCCATAACAGTTTGCAGTGTCATTTGGAACTCTAAATCGTAAAATTTTGCGTGACGCTGCACTGTACACATCATTCTAAGACATCACATCATCATCATAATCCGCCTACCTTTATCACATTCAAAAGAAGCAAGCAGCATGTTTTCTCTTTCACTCATTTTTGTCAGTCGTCTTCTCCATATTCACACACATATAATATTTTCAAACAATCCAACCACACTTTTTTCAGTACTGCTCAGCCTTTTTCATAAAAGTCAAAGCTAAAGGATTTTGTTGCAAATGGAATATTTTTAGCACTTTTACAAGTTGAAACGATATTAGGTCCATAAAATTAAGTTATTGTACTATTCATATAAAATTACAAAGTGCTTAATGTCAGATATTAAATAGCAAGCACATTAGGTACAATATGTGAGTTTAAAAAAAAGGAGTGTGAAGAACTGGTACAAGCAATCCGGCACTATGCTGAACAGTAAACTCCGATCCGAAGCTTCGATTACACCTATAAAGAAGAAGCTACAAGAGACTTTATAGTGATGTCTATTTTGTTTAATTTGTTTTCTACTAGATTTTTACAATATTAATAATTTATTACAGTTAGGACATCATGATATATTTCATATTACAAACGTAACCTCGTATAAACTATTTTCATTTGCCTCGTAGTTTTTTACAGTAGGCAACGATGCTCTTCAAAGTGAAACTGTTTGAAAGTGCTTGAATATTATTATAAAATATGAACTGTAATAAGAATTCTATAACTCTTTTTGAAGTCACAGGCATTACGACCTTTATCATAATCTCCGAGAAACGTTTTTTGCTTTCATTGCATAATAATTAAACAAATAAATGTACAAATATGTGCCGTCTAGCCCCAAACTAAGCAAAGCTTGTACTATGGGAACCAGATAATTGATACAATACTCACATTCTTTTTGTTTGTAAATACAAACATGAAATACAATAAAATACCTAGACACGGAATAGACATCGATGTATAAGTGACACAAATATTATTGTCCTGGGCTATCTCTTATAAAAAATAATTCTCTTTTGGAGGTATTTTATTAATTTTAATATGGTTTTGTGTGTTGCAGTGTCTGTGTCGTCGCCATCAGTGCGCGATAAGGGGTATTGTGATATTGCAGCATCTCATTCTTCGCCGGGCAGTTAAATAGAACAGACGTGTGTTAAAAATTACTAGCTTGTGCCATCCAAATTTAAACCTTAAAGTGAGAAATTAGTGTCTTAAATTGTTTAAAGTACTTTTGGTAGTTGCGCTCTTCTGACATTGTGTTTTGTGTGAGACTTGCAAGACGTGTCGGCCCTTCGATTCCTTCACCCCCGCGGAAGCAGGACGCTTGCCATTTTTTAACTCGCTCATGCAACACGTTAATACAATGAATGTATTACGGTCACCAACTTGTATGCCGGGTGCAGGTGGATCGCAGCCCGATTTATCTCAAATGGCAGTAGACCACCAGATTACGTTCCGTAAACGAAAACAATCTGCGCTGGATCATGAATGCGAGTGTTCTGGCGATTTGAAGGAGGTGCGAACGGAGCTATCCCGTATAAGTACCTTATTAGAAAAGTACGTAGGTACAAATGAGCGCATTATTAGTAGTATGCAAGAAAGCATTTCGGAAATTAAAACGGAAATGTCCGGATTGAAATCGTCCAATGAAGCCACTAAAGTACTGATTAGTGAAAACGCTAGTGCGGTAACTGCGCAAATTAATGACATAACATTATCGACAACTAACACTATCTCACAAATGAAAGAGACTCAAAATGTATTAGTTTGCCGTTTGGAAAAGCTGGAGAATCAAAGCGTACATAGTGATAATACCCCCAATCTTATTTATGCGCTTGAAAATAAGATAGCGGCGATGGAACAACAGGCCAGGGCCTGTAATGTTGAGATAGTAAACTTGCCGGATAAACGCGACGAGAACCTGATTGCGATCATGATTAACCTCAGCGTAATTATACATTGCACCATCACTGAACGCGATATCACGTCTATTCATCGCGTTCCACACGGTGATAGTAAGGATGCGAGGCCTAAAAATGTTATTGTTAAGTTTGCAACCAGATATATGCGCGACAATTTTTTAGCCGCTTTTAGAGCCAAGAAGGGTATTGACTCATCTCAGTTATCTATCTCCGGGCATCCGAACAGAATATATGCCAATGAACATCTAACATTGAGGAACAAAACATTGTTTCGCGAGTGCCGAGACAAGGCCAAATCTAAAGAATATAAATATGTCTGGATCAAGCATGGGAATATCCTTCTGCGCAAATCCGACAATGCGCCCGTAGTAGCTGTGCGCTGCTCCCAGGACCTCTCTAAAATTAAGTGATACATACACCTTACTTAGATGGATCGTGCTCAATAATATAATAACTTTTCTCATGCCTCATAAGCGTACATATATTAAATATTGTGACGTAGTACCATTTAATCCGGGTTATGACATAATAATAATTGTAGTGTTAATAATAATTGCTAAATATCAGTACTTAATAAGCGTTGTTATGCTTTTTTTCTTCTTTAAGTGTTATTACGAACGAGTACCTCATACTTATGAAGGGCTAGTACCTCTGTTTATTTACTTCCTACAAAGTTTGTATATACGAGTACATATAACTTTGCTATTTTTAAGTAAGTTCTATACCAGTGCTACTTTTGTATGTAACATATGCATCTTATGCACTGTATTGCACATGCATATATACTTTATTAATCCACTTCGATACGATGTGCGTAATTATATATTTTTGTATCATAATATCACTATCCGCATTCATGCGATAGGAACTATTCTTGATTTTTTCGATTATCTATTTATGCCTAAATTATTGATTGCGTTTTCTTGCTGGATCGGGCTGGTGACCATTATAATACTTTTGTTAAATACTTGTCAGCGTTATTCTCGTACCATAAATAAGATATACATAAAACACATTAATAATAATAATGCAATTCACTGTAGAAAGCTATTTATGCCTAAATTATTGATTGCGTTTTCTTGCTGGATCGGGCTGGTGACCATAATAATACTATTGTTACATACTTGTCAGCGTCATTTTCGTACCATAAATAAGACATACATAAAACACATTAATAATAATGCAATTAACTGTAGAAAGCTATTTATACATTTGTGTGATGATTGTAATGGTAAGTGTAATGTAGTATTCTTACATCTATTGGTAATGATATATTGTTGTTGTTATTGTAAATACATGCGAGTATGTAAAGCCATATTAGTATACTGCGTAATCTTGTATCTTGACTGTAACAATGGTAATGAATATTCTATGAAATTGATAATTACAATGGTTATCGTGATACATTCCGGGCATTTATTGCAATTTCATGTTCCCACAACATGTAAACTTGTAAATTGCGTGTGTAGACTGTATTACTGTATGAATTTTTCAGGTACCGAATATTATTACAACTGCGAGAGTTCTATCTCCTATGCATTTTTACTAATATCATATATTGTGTTCTGTTACAATGGATAAAGACGTATTAACTATTTATTATCAGAACTGTCGTGGTTTACGTTCAAAGCTACATACTCTTTACATGAACATCTTAATTCACTCTTATGACATAGTTGTACTGTCAGAAACTTGGTTGACGGGTGATATTTTCGATAATGAACTTATGGATGCGCGGTATGTATTATTTCGATGTGATCGCGACCGTGTAGCCACCGGTCGCCGGGACGGCGGCGGCGTGGCGCTCGCTATTCTACGCTCGCTGGCTGTGAGTGCGCGCGTGCGCATTGCCCCCGCCCCGTCTCCGTCGCCGCCGGTGGCTTCACCGTGCCTTCCCGCCATCATTGATTATTTGTCCATTGAGCTGGAACTTAGTGCCTCAACATATACTATTTGCGTAGTCTATATTCCACCAGGGCTTAAGTATGATGTTTATTTATCGTACATAAATTACTTACAAAATATCCTTATAGGTAGTTCTGATGGTTATCACTTTATTATTGGAGATTTCAATATACCCTCATTAGACTGGTACTCTAAAAGAACGTATATGGTGCCGTTGCAGACAACGACTACATCTCGTTCAGCTAATTTATTGATTAATTTTTTGGAGACAACGAATAGCTTTCAGTATAATGGTATTAGGAATAAATCTTCGAACATTCTTGATTTATTTATCTCTAATAATACTTACTGTGAGCTGCATCACGCTGCACCAATGGTCCCAGTAGATGAGTCTCATCCAACTTTTTATGTCTCGGTGCCCGTTGAATGTACAAGTAAAATGCTACGTAACACTAGTATCCAATACTGTTTTGGTAAAGCCGATTATACAATAATAAATAATGAAATTAACAATATAGACTGGGATTCTCAATTTAATAATAAAACAGCTGAGTCTGCTACTAATACTTTTTACGAGATAATTTATGGCATTATATCTAAAAATATCCCCAAAAAAATGGTATGTAATAATAACTTCCCTGTATGGTTCAATTCATCTTTAAGACACATTTATAATAATAAAAAAAGGGCCTGGATTAAATGGAAAGTTTACAAAAATAAATCAGATTATGAAATATTTTCATTATATAGAAAGAGACTACGTGATGGTACGAATACATGTTATAATAACTATATTAAGAAGGTAGAGGATAGTTTAAAAAGTAATGTAAAGTTTTTTTGGACCTATGTGTCCAATAAAAAGAAAAGTAGTATTATACCTATCAGTGTTAACTACCAACAAAAGTCTACCAGCGATCCAATAGAAATTTGTAACATGTATTCTGATTATTTTCACTCGGTTTTTGAGCCTTCGGCTATTCCAAATAATTACGATGTCGGAAACATGCATGACATAGATGACTTAAACTCTAGTACGATTATTAATGATGTTAGTTTTACGTCTGACAATGTTAAGCGTGAGCTTCTCAAACTGGACCCAACAAAGGGTGCGGGAACTGATGGTATTCCTCCGTCCTTTTTAAAGCGTACTGCGCTTTCCATTTATTTGCCTATACAATACGTTTTTAATTTATGCTTACGCGAAGGTGTTTGCCCTCAAATATGGAAAAGTGCACGAATTGTACCAGTACATAAAGGTGGTAGGAAGAGTGACGTAGAGAATTATCGTCCCATTTCCATTTTACCTGCTTTGTCGAAGCTGCTTGAGAGGTTAATTCATAATGTTGTTTATCCTAGTTTACATCCTAATATTATACCCAACCAACATGGTTTCGTCAGACGGCGTTCAACAGTTACGAACTTAATTATATACACAGCAGATATCTTTGATAATATGGATAATAATAAACAAACTGATGCTGTGTATACTGACTTTCGTAAAGCCTTCGACAGAGTTGATCATAAAATCCTATTAGACAAAATAGCTTTTAATGGAATTCGTGGAAACTTATGGCGCTGGTTCAAATCTTATATCACCAATCGGAGCCAAAAAGTAGTAATTAATGGGTTTGAATCCGATACAGTCCCTGTTAGTTCCGGGGTCCCACAAGGCTCAATACTGGGACCATTGCTATATGTGTTATATGTGAATGATATAAGTGAATGTTTTAAATTCTGCAAATTTTTATTATACGCTGATGACTTGAAAATATATCATACCATTAATACATACCAAGATCATCTGAATTTTCAGTTGGATCTGGACCGGTTATCAGTATATTGTAGTGAAAATAAACTGACGCTTAGTCTTAATAAATGTAATTCAATAGTTTTTACTCGCAAGAGAAGTACAAGTAATCACACATATTCCCTTTGTAATTCAAATCTAAATAAGGTACAAATAATCAAAGATTTAGGTGTTACTTTGGATAGTAAATTAACCTTAGATATACATATACAGAACATTATAGCACGAGGTTTCAAAATGTACAATTTTGTCATAAGATCTACTAATAATTTCAAAAATGAATACACTTATAGTTTATTGTTTAAGTCACTTGTTCGATCACAGCTTGAATATGCGGCTCCCGTATGGAACCCTTATTATAAATGTTATATTAAAGACATTGAAAGAGTTCAAAAGAAGTTCTTACGCCGTGTGAACTATAAATATAATCATAGTTTTATGTCATATGAAGATCTGCTTAAAAAATATAAACTAGTGGATTTAAATTCTAGAAGGTTGCTACTTGGAGCAACGTTGTTGTATGACATCTGTCACAATCGTTACGACTGCCCCGAGCTGGTAAATAGGCTTTTTTACAAAGTTCCACTTAGAATTCACTCACGAACAGAGCAAAAAACCTTTTTTACCGCAACCCGGCGTACCAACTCGGGTCAGCGTTCACCACTGTACCGCATGACTAAATCTTATAACGATCATTTTAATAGTATCGACATATTTCATGCACGTATTGGCGATTTTCGGAGGATTGCGTTGGAGGTCTTGGGTGGTGATGGTAACAAGCATTCCACCTGATAGTTTGCTTGTCTTACATGTACCTGCCTTGTCTACTTCTTCGTGGATATGTTTGCATCATCACTGCTATTGGCCTGCCGACTACGACAACTATCTTAGGTTTCTTTTTTACCTTTGGATTGTAATTTAGAATGCTAGAAACACTTTTTATTTTATAGTATATAATTAGATACTCACTTTAAGGCGATAGTTAGGAATCAGTTACCTACTAAATATCTTAAGTTACATCTCTCTGTTCTGTTTTCGTTATATTTCTTATTAATTTGTGGTCAGCGTTGTTGGTACACTAACTACCTACATTCTAAGGCTTAAACTACTTTAAGATTATGTTTGTTGTGTACTGTTTGTTGATCCTAAATAAATAAAAAAAAAAAAAAAAAAATCTCATATTGCTTGCGAGATTTATGTGCGAGTGAGCGTGGTCTCGCATACCGACACGAGGGTAAATATAGGTAAGGCTCTTGATATTTTGGGGTGACTATGCTTTTTGCTGCATAGATAGATGACTGTATGACTGATGACTTGTGTCAATGGAAACAAATTCCAATTGACGAATTGATCAAATCTCAATTGGTCCGTGGAGCAAAGACGCACAAAACAAAGAGAGTAGTGCTGTGTTTTGATTGTACTCGTACTGTCTCGAAGCTTAGTAAAAGTTCGCTCAAGAACAAGAAAACACGTCCAAGACTATATTTTTATAAACCGTTGCTGTCCCAAAAATTACGACCAAGTTGTTTTTGAAAGCCGTAAATGTGATTCCAAATGGTACTTAACATATTATTATTGCTTTTGTTCAGTTGGCAGCAAATGCTACTGTATAATTCAAACTAAAAACTCGATTTGAATTCTATGTAAACAAGTTTGTGGCTTTCCGAATATAGTCGCATAAAATCATAATAAGCAAACTTTGTCAATGGCATCGGAAACTGCAGCTGTGTAAAAACATACCTTGTTTAAATTTTTACGATTCATAGAGAGCCTACTACTCCAACAAAATTAAGAGAAAAAATGTCAGCATTTAATGTCAAAAAGGGGTTTTAATGTCAAAATAAGCGGTAGTAACTAAAATTAATCTTGTGTGTTCAAATTATGGTTCTGACATTTTAATTGACTGACACTTGCGACACAGCTTATATGCAGTACGAGTATACATTATATTATTGCTCTTATTAACTTTACTCAAGTTGCATTTGATGTCGATAAGTCTGTGGTGTGGTAGTTGAGCCGACCGACTTGAAACCCAGAGGCGGTGGGTTCGATTCCCGTGTTAGGACAAGTATTAGTGCACAAACAAAGCGCCAATACTTGTTTTGAGTCTGGGACCATGGTCCTGGTAGTTACTGGGTCCCTAGATACAATGAAATTCTAGTTAGGGTCCAGGATCTAAATATGTGATCGTTGGTCGATATTATTATTATTATTGATAATATGGATTGAATAGAATTAAGTAAACAGCTAGTATTGTCTGACAGACTACGGTAGTTCTTCCACCCGCAAGATCTTCGGAGTTGTCTGTCGTCGGCGTACTACCTAGTTATAAACAACTTTCGCAATTAAACTTTTATTTGGAGATCGATATTGCTCCGCTGTCGCATTCTGTCCGACACATCTCAGACATACTTTAACAAACCAATCTCATCATTTAAATAAACTTCAAGACCAATAGCGAGATAGTAGAACTCAAAAAAATAACTTGCAAACTTGTAATTTTAACTTGTGATAGGTAGGTATGAGTGATTTTTAGTAGTGAGTAAGGTTGATTTTGAATCCTTCGCATACCTGCGCCTTTAACTTTTATAGGATAACTAGCTTCTGCCAGCGGCTTCACCCGCGTGGCCTATAGGAAAATAATTCAACCACCCATTTCACCCTCTTAGGGGTGGAATTTCGAAAAAGCCGTTTTTAGTGGATACCTACACTTTCAAAGAATACACCCTCCAAATTTCAAGTCTCGGTTTAGGTTGTGAGTTGATATATAAGTCATTCAGTCAGTCAGTCAAGACTTTGAATTTTAACTTAATTTAATATATTCCCGACTATTACTCACGAATAGTATGTCGATTTTTCGACCAGGTTTCAAGCATATCCGATGCTCTTCCTCAGGAGGTGAGTTCACGCAGCGAGATCGCGGCGGTGACCGCCGTCATATGTCATACATAAGTCAGAAATTTCAATATTTGATACTGCCAAGTTGACCAACCGCCTGACAGTGCGCCGACGACAGTGAAAATACTGTTTCACTGTCGCTTCGAGTTTTATGCGCGCTGGTGACCTTGGATGAATCAACTTTATATTTATATTTACAAATATGTATATTATGTACTATATTATTTAATTTATAATTTTAAAATATATATTTAACGCAATTAAGATAGTATATGTATATATACTATAGTACACACCACACGCAGCAAGTGCAATATATTACACCATCAACATTCGTGTGCGCATACATAAAACTGAATTTACTCTTGTTTCTTTGTTGTTTTTTATTGTATCGTTTTTCTAGTGACCGTCATGTAAAATTTTTTTTTCTTTCGAAATATAGAATGTAAATCCGATTTTGGCTGTAGGTTTAGCATGTAAATAATAAACTTTGTTACTTAAGGGCTGTGGATTTTGTAAAATAAATAAAATAAAATAAGACTATTTATGGTTCCGCGATAAACACGCTCACTTACCCCACTATGGTTACTATATCATTTATATCTTGACGCAATGTGCTACAGCTGGAAGAATGTATTTAACTATTCAGTAATAAAATAAACCTTAATATTCCTCTGTGACTTTAACCATTAAAAATAAGGTAGTTGTTTGTTAGCTACAAAAATGTTACCGCTCCTAAATAAATAAGTAAACGGTCGGTTATTAACACTCATTGCGTCCACGGCGGCGGCGTTAAGCTAATGTTTATTCGCAACATGAAGCTTATCTAGTTTTCTCAAACGGCTCTAAAATTTTTGGCAGCGTCAGGGTCACCACAAGCCGCACTTCACAATATCGTATTTTTCTACACACTGTCGTAGATATCTTGTCAGCAGATACGTCTTAGAGACCTTAAAAGATTTAAATAAAGATCTTGCAGTATTATTTATGTATTTGATCAGTGTTAGTTTGAAAGTGATTCAGCTTCGAGCTGTTGGAACATCCCTAGTGAAGAGGTAGTTAACCCTTGCGCGGCCAGCTTGAAATGGCGCGGACGCGGCTCCAGAGCCTGTGGGGGGCGCCCGCCGCTCCCCTAAGCCCCGCAATAGATAAAACAGTGATAGAACATGCACCGCGCCGCCTCTATGAATAATTCATTAGTTTCAGTTGCCACTTTTGTTGGTATCGGTGGATTTTCAGCGCTTCACACCATCAAAAATATGCGTTGAGGGGCTGGTTATTGTTAGAACTCAACTCTTTACACAGACTCGTTCATTTTAAATGTGCCATGCCGCAAACGGGCCGTTCTGAATTATTTAAAGAATTAATGTGACGTTGTGGCGTATCATTCGAGTGATTTTTCTTTAAATGTTTAAAGCATTTTGCGAGGGGCCTGCCATTGCGTCGTTGCTTGAGTACGCATAAGCCTAAATATGATGTAAAGAAATGACGTTACCTTAGTTGACGCTTTTGTACAACTGTCATTAATTGGCTGACCCGATGGCTCAGTTGGTAGTAAGTGCCTTCTGAACTGTTCGATTCCCACACAGGACAAAAAATTGTGAGATGATTATTGGTGTTTGTTCTGTGTACAAGTTATATTGTATTCTATGTATGTATATCTTAAAAGTTTCTCAAGTATTGTATCAGTTATCTGGTTCCCATAGTACAAGCTTTGCTTAGTTTGGGGCTAGATGGCGCTGTTTGAAAGGTCCGTAAATTATTATTTATTTTATTTTAATTCTTTATTACTTGTTCATAGAACGTAGTTAGGTATTAATGTGAATTTGATCACCATTTAATGCAAAATATTTGTCTGGATGTCTAGTGGCGGTTAAAATGGCCTCCAAAAGTATAGGAAAGCTCGATACGTTCGATACAACCCACCGTTAAGCACAGCGAGGTGCGACCTCCGACGTGGCGTTGTCGCGCTGGCACCTCCACCCTCTGAATCCCGTTATAATTTACGATCATCCCGAAAAATCCAGGGATTATTTTTATTCGATAACAATAAAGGTGCCACCGAGGGTTACCTTTATTATCACTCAGTGCGGGACGACTCTTTTACAACTTTACACATGTTATAGAAACGCCGGAATGGGATGTTTGCCCAGTTTTATAGTTATGTTTAAACGTTTTTAGGGTTCCATACGTAAGAAGAAAATAGTGAGGCATCTTTGTAGATTGTCTGAAACTTATATGTTTGATGCATATTTTGCACTTGTCTATTTTATTCTTCTACCTAGTATGTAATATTTCTTTTTACTGAAGTATTGCTGAATATACCCATAAGTATCAAAAAATACCCATCCCCAGCCACACAAGGCGCCTGAAAATATAGATTAAATAAATCTAGAGATAGAGGACACTAAGAGCTACCGAAATCAACAGTTTTTTTTGTATGTATTAAAGTTACGGATATTTTCAGTAATTGTCGGTCAAATTCTCGATTTTACTCTACATTTAGTTACATAAACAGACGCGTACTGACATGCGAGGGGTGATCACGAAACTTAGGTTGCAATACAATAGGAGAAATTTCCATACTAACTATGTAAATAAGTTGCGTATTCAATTTGTCAAATTCATACAAATTTGTGTTTCTTTTGGTTGCAATCGACTTACGTGATCGCCCAGGCGATCTTTGTCAGACGTTATCTGTAGTGGGCTGTCTTCGCGACACAAGCGGAAGACCACTCCACAACCTTTATTAAGACTAAACTAATACATAATTATGACTTATATAATACTTGTATGTGTAATGTGAATGGTCCAATAATAGTATTTTCAAAACGTTCCATTATCATCCTGAAGTAGGTAAATAAGCTCATAACTCTGGAAAAATATCTTTGAATTATATATGATGAGTACTTATTTAATACCTATCTTACAAGTTTAAGATAATTAATTAACGAACAAATACCGCAGATTTGTTTTTATGGTTTCATTTTTGTGTATTTTATGTTATTATTTTAAGCCGTTTATGATAGTTTGATTTTTTAACATAAGGATTTTACATGCATGTTAGGCTGACATTTATAAGGCGTTATGTAAAATATCAATAGTTTATAAATATGATTTGTTGGTAATGTTTATACTTATGCTTAGCTGTTTTGTGAACTTACAATAAAAAAATATCTACCCGACCCTTATTTGTTTTACTACCGTCTGTTACCTGCCTGGTTTTTCTGTGTTTCAATAGGGCACTTAATATTATTTTAGACTGGCCCGTTAGCTCTGTTGGTAGTATCCCTGCCTTCTAATCTGCAGGTTGTGGATTCGATTACCACCCAGGACAAACATTTGTGTGATGAACATCGATGTTTGTTCTGTGTCTCGGTGTTATATTGTATTCTATGTATGTATTTACAAACAAAAAGTATCTAAGTATTGTATCAGTTATCTGGTACTCATAGTACAAGCTTTGTTTAGTTTGGGGCTAGGTAGCGCTGTGTGAAATTTCCGCAGATATTTATTATTATAATATAATTTTTTATAAGCTCATTAATTATTATCTTAGCACACCTTGATCCCTTAATTAACGTGTGTATTGTTGTTTACTTTAAAAATATGATTAACATAATAACAAGACCGTGTTTGAGGCACGTGCTGGATTGGCCGTCGCGGTAACGGATTAGACGATCCCGAAAGTGATCCGTTATAATTGTAGGGTGGACAGTGACGGCTGGGTACGCACAGATTAGCCCCTTCGATAAACAATAGCATTAGTATGCGAGGACGCGCTGACCGGCGATCGGCCCAGCTCGGATTAATTTGCCTTCTGGAAATTATGGAGGCTTGCGGAACGATCGCCACCGATGTTATTGTTTTGCTTTCGCGATTGTGCGGTTGCCCGCTGGCGTCATTTGTCTTCAAATAAGATTTTTTTTTTTGCAGTTTTCATGTATTGATACACGTCATTTTTACTTTCTTTAATTTACCTTAAGATTCTTCAAAAAAATCAATACAAAAAAAACGATAGAGTTGTTCCTAATTGAAGAGTTCTACTTGATTTAATTAGATTCTTTGTACATATTCTTTCAAGATTTTTTGTTACCGTTTGATTTTTACTTCCAGTATTTTAGGCTTTTTGTGACAATTGGAACAAAAATAGGTGTGCATGCATTTTTTTCTCATTAAGATTGTGTAATTGAAACTGTTTTTCTTTCATTTTCTATCCTTAATTGTAAGTCCTCTTCTGGAGTGTACAAAGGGCAATAAGCGTTAATTTTATTTGTCCGTGCCGTATCCGGTTTCGACGGAAGCACACGCCTACCCGCCTCCGCCGCTAAGTAATGAGGCTAATGTTACTAGCAACGGTGCACTTGTCCCTGCCAATAAATTATCACATTACACACGCAAGATATTTTCACCTTTATTACCTTACGAGTAGGTCTGACTTTCGTCTGAATATACTTTTATTAGTTTTATTGAACGACTAACGATTATTAGCTGTTGTTACATTATGTCGATCATTATTTTTAGAAAAAAATAGGAATATTGTGGAACAGTATTCCTCCAGAATTAAAACAAAAGAAATATTTGTGTTGTCAAATCTATTAACCTAATCCTAGTTAGGATCCAGAATCTATGTATGTGATCATTTGGCGTTATTATTTATATTACTATTGTAGTTTACGTTAAAATATGAATTTGTAAGGTTATTTAAAGGATCGCCTCATTTTTACATTTACATTTTATTTTTTACATTCATTTTACATAGATCATCATCATCAACATATTTGAGATCACGGCTGGCCTTTAAGTTAGGGAAACTATACTTATATGGCTCTTTCAGTCCCTATTGCTTTCATTTATAAAACATGAGCATATTGGGCAAATAAAATTGAATTCTCTATGTCTCTTATACAGATCATTTCCCCATCAATAAAAGTAATCAAAAATACATAAAATAAAAACTGTATAATTATATTCCGAACATCTTACCTAGCTTACAGATAAATTATACTCGCTTTAAGCTCAAACTGACAACACTCGAAAGTTATAAGTGGTTTAATACGGTCGAAGCCTGTACACAGTTTGCGCGCAACAAAGTTAAAGTCCTATAAATCAAAAGCTAATTTGGTCCGAGATTCGGGAGCTGAGAAGCATTGCGTACGGTAATGTGTTCTTTACATCAAAAACACATTTAAAAGAAGTTAGATTGGCTTACAGGAGTTGGCTGGCGGCCATGCGAAGCCGCCGAGCCTCCTCGGCGCCCGAAGCCGCCCTAATCTCACAAGATCCGCTGCAGATTGTTTGCGAGCATTTTGGTCCATCAAAATAATATGATGGAGGGAGAACTTTCCCACATAAATTACTCACCAACACTTGAATTTTCTAGAAAATCTGTATAGTTGGATGTGTTCAGATCAAACTTATTTGTGATTTTTGTTATATAACTGCCAATCACGAAGTGAATATATAATGTGGTGTACATATGGCCGATCTTAAATTACAGGCTACATTTTGTAAAGACTCTTTAACCTTAGAATATGAACATTATTTGAATGTTGAGAGATGGGCCTTATTATAATTTACAATTAACTTTTAATTAATTATTTGTGGCTTAGTTTTTCCATTTACATTTCTTTTAGTTTAGTGCTATGAAAATAATATATACATACCTATATAATCGAATGTGTCTAAATTTGATTGTAAAAGAAGGGTGGTACAGGTACTTACTTGATTTCTGTTGTTACATTTTATCATATTTTGATTTTATATGTACCCTTTCCTGTAAACATTTATTGAGGATGGATAATTTTACTACGATTCTCCAGAAAACCTTTGTGGCACCTACCGAATTATCAGGCTCTACCCAAACAAACGGAAAATTGTATAGTTATTAATAATTGTACCTATATCCTAAGCGAACGGTTTTTTTACGAATCCTTTATTTTAATATTTTTTAAATATTTCCTAGTTGGTATCTTGATTTTAAAAATAAAAGAGAGATATTTAAAACAAGCTTTATTTAGTCAATAACCTACCCTCTTACCCTACCGTTACATAAGTTACGTACGTATGCGTACATTCTTCGAACAATCTCACAAAGTTTAATAAACATTCAATATTTTTCACAAAAACGCTCTCAGTTTGCTTTGGCTTATGGATTATATTTACAACAGTTTCTATCTATTTAGCTTATATTTAGCAATTTGGCAACATGTCAACGGTAACATTTACATATAAACACTATGTAATAAAGGATAATAATTGACAGAAGGAATTTGGGATATTTGAAATAAAAAGAAATAAGAATCATAAAAATATGCCGCCAAATAAAATATATATTAATATGAAACCTATATTTATATACTCAACTGTGAAGAAGTAAATGTCGTTAAAATACAGAAATTTATTAAAAATCTGTACTGTGGTTAAATGAATTAATCTTATAATAATTCTGCAAATCGGGAGAATACATTTTTCAAATCTAAAAAGGCATTTCCAAAAATTTTGGAACATTTTAATTTAATCATATTTGTATCACAGCGAGCATGAGGTTTACACAAGCCCTAAAATAATATAATTTTCTAAAGACGATTTCATAATTCATTCAGTCTTACTCTACCTACCCTATCTACTACTTAGTCAAATAAAATAAACTATGATAAGAGTGCACTTTATATTATGTTTTAATATAGTGTGTGCAGATAATTTTCTATAACTTTTCACGATTCAGGGGAACAATACTCCACAAGATAATGTTTATATGCAAGCGTTCAATATTTTACTGGTATAATAATCATTTAATAAACAAAACTTTTTGCAAGCCATGGTGCCACAACTGCAAGAATAAGTGCAAATACTTGTTCTTAGTTTGGGTGTTGTGGGACCATGGTCCTCGTAGTTCCTGGGTCCCTAGACACAGGGAATCCTTGTCAGGGTCCAGGAGCTATGTATGTGATCGTTGGGCGTTATTATTATTATTATTAAATAAAGGCTTCTGCACTTCCACTGCCAGGATATAGGACGACTGGAGGTATAACAAATATGTTCCTAAAAGGGACAATGAAGAAGTAAGAACGAAGATAAAGAAGAAGAAGAAGGAAAAGACATTGGGAAAAGTGTAGAGAAAAGGCATAAAGAGTAAAATGGTGGAGAATAATAAGAGATTAAGGCTTAAATTAATTAATCTATTGCGAAGTTTGGGTGAGTTACCTAGTAATTACTAAATGTGCAGAGTGAATTTTTATGAGGTATGTTTACAAATCAGCCTCAAAAAATTCACTCTCTCGATTTAAAAATTGCAAGTTAAAGTGATATTTGGTCTACTGAATCGTGAAATAGTACGAGGAACATCATAATACAATATCATCTATAGTGTCTATTATGTATATATGTAGTGAATGTATAATTAACAACAACGCTTGAAATGTATGAATATAATTTTTTGATTATGAAAATGTAGTCTTTTTTTATTAAATTACCGTGATGTGCCTACATTTTCATATTATATAATTTATTCTAATTACCTGTTTTCGAGGACATTTAAATTCATAATTATATCTTTAAATATATTTTTTTCGATTCGTATGATAGCAGATAACTGATTACTTGGTCATAAGCTCTAAGCTCTGCTATTTATACATTTTTATTCAACATTCGTACGGAAAATTATGGCAACGTTATTTATTTGTCCAAATGGTTGCACATTGGAGCAGACGGGAAAACCAGTTGATTGTTCGCACTAGTCCACCCGCAGAAAACAGTACGCATTTATACAGCATATTCACGTGCAATTTCTGTTGGCAATTGGACAAGTTCTTAGATCAAACATAAAGCAATCAATCGGGAAGTGCTGAATAGCATGTAATTGGATGCATGCTACACGCGCGATTTTGTGACTTGTAGTTTAGTGGAAATTTTGATGAATGGATCTATACGCGATTAACTAGTTTTCTGATCAGTGGTGTTGAGTGTATTGTCGGGAACGTGTAATCAGAAATACACACAGTGTTATGTGTTTTATGTAAGCCATTAATTCCTTACGTACTTTTCCGTGCATTCTAAAATTTTTCACAAAATAACATAGCTTAGTTAAAACCTGTTTTTTCAATACGTATAAGGAGGTATATAGTTAAATTTATGGACAGCGGTTTAAATGGTAACTAAAATATATTCTGAGATGACAATTAAAAATAATATGTTACAAATCCTAATCCGATCACCATCCATAGATGGCTTCTACTCCAACCAGCATCACCTGTAATGAAGAAATATGTCTTAGAAAAAAGAAGAGAGATACCATGTAGCCAATGTATTCAGTTAACGGTATACAGGAACTGATACAACTTACGATCACTAATGGGCGTATTTGAAATTAAGAGTTCTAGTAATTTTTCTACTGTTTTAAAATACGTATTTTAATAACCAATATCATTGATATGTATGGTACATAATATACCTAAACAACTCGCAACTAAAACAATATAGAAGCTATTAGTTACGGAGCGCTCTATTTATCTATACAAACCATCTTACCAGTGTTAATAAAAAATGGAGCATAAAGATCAAACTTTATAGTCTAGGTACCTCTTGCAAAATATTTAATAATTAATCATCACCTGTGACCTGTGAAGCGCCTCCCACCCAGTTGTGCTGCATCTTCCCGCCCCCCTCATCTGTCTTTTGTTTCCCTTTGTCGATCTCGTTCAAGTTTGATTGATACTTCGTCCCTACAAAAACAATATTAGTCCTATAATATTATGGCTTCCAAAAAATATACGAGGGGCGAAACATGGCGAAACGACAAAGTGAACTGATCGTGTAAAGGATTCAATATGGCAAGGGATGGGCCGAGGGCAGGCGGTCGGCTAACAGTTATTGAAAAGTTGCGCAATATTGTCGAGTGGTAGGGCACCGTAAATTCGTAATGGGCGCAAAAAATAAAACGCCCCGTGCCGCCGACGCCGCCGCTCGCCGCACTCCGCAAAAACAACCAGCCGCAAAACTTACATCAGTGCCATCGCAAATGGATTTTTCAAGTTCATATGAGCTCAGCTGTAATGAAAAAAATGGATTCTAAAAGTAAGTTTTCCATAACGCTACCGGCAAATTTAGTATTTTCAAACTTCAACCTACTCGATATTTTTCTAAGAGTTAGTATGGTTTACGAGGGGCCTTTATACGCTGATAGAGATTAAATTTGTCGTGTTTACAAAGCTTATTAAGAGTTTGCAAGAAAGGCGAACACTTGGCCGTAATAGGTTGTCGTGCAAGATGTCGTCCGACGCGATGTGTCCGGAGACGGCCAACTTGCCAATAATGCGGGGTAATGACGCCCGCCCACCAACTTATGACATGGTATTACAAATTTTAATAAAACCAGTCGCTGCTTTCGGCTATTTATGGGAAGTGCGGGCTTGTTTATTATGAAGAGCTTTGATAAATAAGCTCGATCGTTATGAAGAAATATTTTGAAATGGGTTAGTTAGGGTCAATAAAATAATACAAACAAACGAGCTTTATCGTCTGTGGATTCGGACACCATAATCGTTTAATGTACCACTCAGAACATTTGTTTATAACTGAACGATTTGTTTATACTTTACGGTCGGCCATAACGTTCGAAGCCAGTTAACAAACTACAGTCTGGCGCTGGCGACAGGCAGATCGGTGGCTTTACGAGCTATAAACAAATAACGGCCACTAATAATAACTGAAATAGCAGCGAACAGTGAAAACAACCGCTCTCGGGGGATGACTCGTAAAGGTAATATTATCTCTTAATAAACGGAATCGTCGGTGTAAAAATGTTGTTCCGATGCATTTTATCGGCAACGTATCGGATATTAATGGACTCGGTCTACCACGGAATTTGTTTTACGTATATTAATCACAACGCGAATTGTGTACATAACGCCTGGCTTACATATATAAATGCGAACGGATAAATTATAAAGTAAATAGTGTAGCACTAATTGCTTAGAATACTAAAAAGTGAATATTGTAAAATTTTAATACTTAATATTGCAATAAGGTTATGGAAAAGTTTTTAAAGAGTTTTTCAGCCAGCCAACTGATGGTTATTTTTCTAACATCTAGAATAAGGCTTAAAAGTAAATTGGTCAAGATAAAGGATAGTTTAGCACATCACATTGGCATACCTGTATTATGAATACATCTAAATATATATAACTCAAAGGTGACTGACTGATTGACTGACTAACATAGTAATCAATCAACGCAAAGCCCAAACCACTGGACGGATCGGGCTGAAATTTGGAATGCAGTTAGATGTTATGACGTAGGCATCCACTAAGAAAGGATTTTTCGAAATTCCATCCTTAAGAGGGTGAATGGGTGGTTGAATTATTTTCCCATAGGCCACGCCGCGGGCGAAGCCGCGGGCAGAAGCTCGTTATAATATATAATGCGTTATTTTTACTATTATCAGGTATTACCTTTATCAGATATTGGAGAATCACGTCTCGGTGGTCTGGATGGTGGAGGAACCGTCAGAGCGTGTGGATCGGGCGTCGTGGTTGGTGGTGATGACGCTATAAGTAAATGATATAAAATCAGTTGCATTGAACCTAAACTTGGTTAAGATACATAGTTATTGGTTGATCTGACAAGTTTCTTATTAAGCTCAGGCAAGCTCAAACTGATTTTTTAATTAGTGAGAAACCTTATAAATTTTTTATTAGGTTTGGTATTCTTGGTTTTCCAGTGTCGCTGGTTTCTAAGCCTTCTTCACTTACACACCATGGACGTGCCTTGACCAATCTTGACAAGCTTTCTATTATAGATAAGGACTGAAGTAGGTAATGGTGTCTTATATTAAACCATTGCACGCACATACTTAGAGGTTTTCCAAAACAACCTTAAAAGGCACAGAAAACTTTTTGTTTGAATAAAGTGTATAGCAATAACTACGACCGCGTGGTAGCGAACAGCAGTTATTGATGACTGAAAAGACAATAAAACATATGTAGATAACATATCATGTGACCTTTTTGATTCGAGACGCAAACTCAACATTGTACTTACTATACAAACGTATCGTCCCATCCGACTCTCCCCTCGGGTTTTTAGCCACGCATTTATACGTTCCGTAGTCTTCGTGATTAATGTTTCTTATCAACAGCCTCATATGGGTTTTGTAAGCTGGGACTCCGACGGTGTTCTCCATATGGTACTTTGGGCTCTCGTGGATCATGTGGCCATCGTCCCTTGTCCAGTAGTTGAGAGAGGTAGGGTGAGCCTCCGTGAAACATTCTAGGGTCACGTTGTAGTTAAGAGGAGCCCCGACTAGCTGGTGGGGGATCCAGAGCATTGGGGGGACTGAAAAAAGTAGCATGATAAGATTTTTGCTCATTAGACATGCAGTCAACTCGTTGATGTTGATGGAAATCACACTAATATTATAAAGGCGAAAATTTGTATGTGTGTATGTTTGTTACTCCTTCACGCTCAAACAGCTGAATGGATTTGGATGATATTCGATACCAAGATAGCTTATACACTGGATTAACATATAGGCTACATTTTATCCCAGAAATGTAAAATGTTTCCGTGGGCTGAGCAAATTATTAAAATACCTTTTATCCGCGGGTGAAACTGCGGGGTGAAACTAGTTAAAAATAAAAGTCAGACAAAAAAAAAATAGGTCATTTAAAACCGGTGATAATATTAGTACTTACAATCTACGCTAACTTTGACCCTCTTAGACACTGTAGGCGGTACACCGTTACTGGCTATGCACAGATACGCTCCCATATCCAGTCTTGATATCCTTGCCATGTCTAATATTTCCCCTTCCCATTCTGTCACTGAAATTAAAGTCTCATATCACAGGCAAGAAATAATTGAATAAATGGGTGTAATAACTATGTTTGTATCCTGTTAAAGCATTTAGTAAAATAAATAACTAAATATATCGATGCATATATAAATAAAAAAAATTATGAGCTAAATTTCCCTTAAATTGTTATACGAAAATTATAAGTCGTCCCACGCCGCACAGCGTCGTCGCCAGCCGCCGTGTTAGCGCGGTCCAATCAAATTATAGAAAAGTAAACCGACCGGCCAAAAAAAAAGGACTTTCGAAAAGGGTGGCAAAAACTGATGGCAATTACGGTCATCAACAAATTCGACGTCTCACCGGAATGCCCCTTACTGATGGAGATTTTAGAGTTGTCGTCCCGTTTCCACTTGATGGTGGGCTTAGGCGAGCCATTAGCGCGGCACGTCAGCGTGACGTTGGCGCCCTCCCGGACGATAACGTCGCTCGAGCTCAACGAGTCGTCGATCGTGGGCGGAACTGTAAACAAACGTGAACACTCAGCTTGACGTGGACTGAATTACGACGTTTGAACTGGACAGTGGACGTAATGCTGTTGTTGGTGGTTTGTTTAACGTTTTTTTTATACAACATACAGCAATTTCTAGTAGAACCTTGATGACTTGATGAGTTGATGAGTCAATTGACTTTTTTGCATCTTATGACATCTCATCTTGTCACCGTAAAAATCTCATAACACATTCGATTCGAAACTCCAGAGATCAAGGGGGAGATCACGAAACATCGATTGCAATGCAACAGGAAAAAAATCCAATCCATAATACTAATTATGCACATAAACTGCATATTCAAACTGTCAAATCCATACAAAGTGTTTCTATAGGTTGCAATCGAGTTACGTGATTGCCCATGACGATTTTTTTTTCTATGTACACAATTTTTATCATTTGATTATTTTCATATGAAAAAAGATGAGAAAAAATCATGCTATGGTGCCACCATAGGATGTTTTTAATTGTCACAAGACATTATTATTTATAAAACTTAGTAAAATCCGAATTTGAGTAAGCAAAGGCAGAATGCATTTTGCGTGTATTTTTTCAAATTTTTTTGCGCGCATTTTATAGTATTAATATTTATCAGTATAGTAATATATCATAAAGTCTGTTACTTGTTCATACAATGTTCGTTCGTTGATCTTTTTGGTAGTTGAAGTTTTTACTAATAAGATCCACATACTAAATTCAAATCACTTTAGTCCATAGGAATCAAAGAGCTATTTTAGTCCTGTTTACGAAGAACAAACCAGCTCTTTTCGAGTAGATGCGATAAAAAAGGTACTATCGCATTGTAAGCAACGCACTAGTGATACGTCTAGTGTTACGGATGTCCATAGGCTATATACGTAATTCTCTTCTTATTAGGAGACTCGTACGCTTGTTTCCTAATTATAGCATAAAAAAATCTAGTTGGCATTAAAAATTAATTTTAATTGATTCGTAGTTGATATAGTACATATCTTATGCAGAAGGCAATACTAAATAAATATATAGAAGTCAAAGGTGACTGACTGACTGACATAGTGATCTATCAAACCACTGGACGGGTTGGGCTGAAATTTGGCATGCAAGTAGATGCTAGCAAACACACTGCAACGTATAAGCCTTTTTTTTTATTCAGCTGGTATCTCAACAAACCATTTAATAAAACTTCCTATGTTTTGATGTACAAGCTATAAAATCAGCAGGGCTAATAAACTTACCAACAACATGCAGGTATCCGAACTGCGTTTTCGCCGTGACGGTGTTGATTTGGCACATGTACCTCCCGCGGTCCTCTTCCCTGACGTCGGATATATGAAGGAACCAGGTGCGGTGCTTGTCGTGCGTCACGCTCACTCGCGGGTTCCTTGTGATCACATGGTTGTGAACCGTCAGGATCGCTGACTGCTCGAAGTGCATCCATGCCACCTGAGAACAATCATTGTAGCTGAAAATGCATTTTTTTCACCAAGCCACCTGCTAAGCGTGTGATTATGGCAAACAAAATAAACTCTGTGATATAGAATGTAAATCCGATTTTGGCTGTAGGTTTAGTATGTAAATTATAAACTTTGTTATTTAAGGGCTGTGGATTTTGTAAAACAAGTAAAATAAAATATGCATCTAAATTGTTCATCAGTGGACGCCATCCGGCTGTTGATGTGTAATGTGATGCATTTTATCAAACTGCAAATACATGTGAAGCGAACTAAACACCACTAAACTCTTTTTAAAAGTTGGTAGGGATAATTGGGCTACATAAACAGCATAGGTATGTATGATCAATACATAGCATAACCTTTTTTAAACGGTGAATAGTTCCTTTAATTTATCAACTAGGTACTACTAGATTTTACTACAAGTCTACTACCTAAACAAAAAAACATTTGCACTGTATATTGCAGGCAGCCCTGACCTACCTATAATAGACCAGTTCCTTCATGCAGACCTATCACCATATCCTTAGCGTAACCAAAACACCATTATGTTTGAATATCAGTTTAATTTTGCAATTCTAACAAAGGATTGTATTAAAACATACGGTTTATGCAGCTGCTCATAAAGATAAAGCTTCCCCGCATACAAAGGTTTCTTTTCACCTGAAGGAAAACGAAGTTTCAGCTAAACTAAATTCAGGTAGTTCCAACTTTTGTTGTGAATTCACAAAGCGCTTCCTATAAATGCTAATTAAATTGCTTTCTACCTGATAACATTAAAAATCTTAGCATAAACTCTTTAAGAATGCATCCCTGAAGCTTCTAAGATACTTTGGTCTATTTCTAATATAAGTTGATACTTTCTGAATTCTATTCAGAAATAAATTGCGATAGTCACTGTTTCTAACTGCAATTGTTTTAATGCTATGATGGGTATACGTTTGACGATATCTCCCTTGATGGGAAGTAACGATGTTGCATAAGATGGAGCTAGAGAGTAGCAAAAATACTTTCTAGGTGCAGATAGGTTCCTAGGTAGGTAGGTAATACGTGCAAGGTGGAGCCTAAGAGAAAATACTAATGCTTGAATATCATTCCATTCCTTGGTCGTTCAGAGAAAGACTCACAAAAAACGCTTAGTACGAGCTAATCTTATTATAGAATCAATGTGAATTTTTTCAGTAAAAAGGTAGAATCAGCTCCTGTAGTAGATACATTGGTGTATAATATTTTATTGGATGTTAAAACAGCAAATCAACCAACAATTTAATGTAATTTTTAAAATTAAATTTTACAACAAAACTACTTATACCACGTAAGTTAAGAAAAATAAGTATTTCTACGAAAAGCCCTGTCGTGTCGTGATTCATGGCTAATGGTTTCGAAAACTTAATTTCGCAATCTACTTTAACGAAATAACCGAGAAAAATATAAGTTCGTAATGCAGGGGCGTGCCGAGCGTGTGCTTGAATGATTTCCAATTTCTCCCAATTGGACGAGTGACGTAACGGAAATTAAAGAAATGTCGCTTCTTTTCAGACACACTGTCATATTTGGGACGATTACATATTTTTTTATTTCATATTTATGAAGTATTTTGTTTACTTTTTCTTATGAAACGTATTTAAATGTTTTCAGGTTTTTTTTTATGTTAGTGAATGATGTGACGAGCTAGTCGTTTACCTGATGTTAAGCGACACGGCTGCCCATAACAGAACAGTGTCACTCGGTACCCCAAAACATAGAGTTTTGAGCCACACTGCACTGCGCACATCATCCTGAGACATCAGCACAGTTTGGTAATAAGATTACTCGACTGTGAGATCAGATCATAAAGTCTCAATTGCCCAGTAATTTCACTAGCTACAGTGCCCTTTAAACCGGAACACAGTAGTGCTTGCACACTACTGCTTGGTGGCAGAATAACTGGCAAAGCGGTGGTACCTACCTAGACGAACTTTGCAGAAAAGTCCTACCACCTAGTAACTCGGTACTCACCGTAACACTGGTATAAGTACATTTTATTTATATTCTAGTCAAGTCTATAGGCCCCTTACTAACAAACATTGTGAAACAAAACACTATTATCAGTTTGAAAGTTATCGGTTTTTCCATGATTTTCCGCTGGATACTTACTACTTTACTTACTTTTTATAAAATATCCACATACAGGATAAAAAGTATCCTTTATGTTGATCTCGGTAGTGTAAGTAATCTGGGCATCAAATTTCATCTTGATTTCTTCAGCTATTTTGGCGTAAGAGCCACTCAAATAAACTAACAAATAACATATTCTTTTCATTTTTATGTATTAAGGGTTAAGGCATTAATTTTAATGTGATAGGTATTATTCCAATGTCTATGGATAGCTATGATAAAAGCGTCTATTCATCACTATTTTAGATTATTAAGAAGTCCGGATATCATGTACTGATCCCGAACAGCGTAAACACCGATTCTGGCCGACATTCCCGGCTCGGCATCGTCTCCACGACATTTGTGTAATTGCACGGAGCTGCCATCGCGCCCCACTCCACACCAATTTCCGGGGCATTAAGCGCTCAAAATGCATTTTACACAGATTGTTATACTCACTCTCAGCGATCCCGCCACTTTTACCGTCGCCCAAATAATTTAATCCCATCAAAGATGTACTGTAGTGATAGCGTAAACTCGTTTTGAAATCTCTTGAGTTGCCACAAGTTCATTTACCCGTTTTCTTCTGGTATGTTATGTAGGTATTCTAGTCAGACTTCTGGGACTTACAATATACATAAATATATGCTAATATGAGCAGCAAAATCAATATATTTTTTTAAACTTAAAGGTAATTTATGTGTTTTTTAAGTAAATCTCAAGACGGCTGTCTTCAGAAAACAAAAGCTGTTAAGAAATCAAGTCTTCGCGCCACCCGTTTCTTTCATTAGTTTAAGTCAAAATTATTTTCTCTTACCTACCCTATATATAAAACTGATTCTCTGTCTTTTGGATATGAAGTACACGTCTCCGTCGAATTATCGCATTTTTATTTAAAATTAAACCTGCTGCCCGCTACATGGTCCTGGATCTACGCCGGATGCATTTACCAGCTGAGATTTGTTGAGGAAGAAGAATTCACATACTGTTGTTGCCGTGGAGTGCAAATTAATGCGACGGGATTGCGCGCCATTGGAGAGTGGTCGAGAGTTCAAAGTCTAAGTGTGAAAATCCTAGTGAAGTGAATATTTGTGTTAAGAATTTGAACCCAACACTCTAATAATCAGGTATTTTAGGTATAATTCGACGTAATAATAAGGTTAGTAACATTCATGTACCATTTTAATGTAATTGTAATGACAGTCAAAAACCGTTATGTTTCCGATTGCTTGATGTTAGGTGAACTCAGGTTAGTTAGCTAAATACTTATATGTTTGTTTGTTGTATTAATTTGTTGGAACAAAACTGTTTAGCTAACATTAACTTTAACCTATTTACCATTATTTTTGCAACATCTTCTGCATAGGTTAAAATTAATTGTCAAAAGTAGGTAGATATCAGTCTGTCGTAAATAGTAATTTCGTGTAGGTGTATTTATTACTGTTACTAATAATCGTGTAAATTCATAAATTACTTGTCTCAGAATTCATTGTTTACTTGGTATTATGGCAACCATAATTTTACAGAAAAGTCCCTCATTTAATTACTGAAATATTGTAAGTTTGTAATATTTCAATGTTAATTAATTTCATCGTAATTTTTAGTTGTTTTTCTGCGTACTTTGTGTAATAATCTTAAGTACATAAGTAAAATATGCTACCTGTATCAATTCCAGGTCAACCGAGCCAGTCTCCCAGAATGACCGAAGAAAAAGAGCTGATTAAAAAACGCGGCTTTATTAAAGGTCGTCTAACGGCGTTCGCGAGTCATTTAAAAATTATAAATGTTTCGAAGATGACTGCGTCGGAAGCCAGGGAGTTACAATTGCGTATCGGTAAGATCGAAGCTTTATATGATTTATACGATGAGGTACAATCAAAAATTGAGTGCGTTTCTGAAAACATGGACCAACAGATAGACGAAAGAAATGATTTCGATAGGCAGTATTATAAAGCATGCGCTTATGCTCAGGAAATTTTATGTACCTATGAAAAGGAACATGTTAAGGAAAAACAAGCATCTAGTGCTTCGTTACATTCTCGTGCTAATCACGGGCTCGTTAAGTTGCCTACTATCCAGCTGCCGAAGTTCGCAGGCTCATATGACCACTGGTTGGAGTTTCACGACACTTTCTCAAGCTTAATTCACCATAATGATGATATGGATGAAATCAATAAGTTTCATTACTTGAGGGCGTCGTTAGAGGGTTCGGCTGCTGTGGTAATTCAATCAATTGAGTTTTCCGCCAATAATTATTCCGTAGCATGGAAACTCTTGTGTGAGCGGTTTGACAACAAACGTTTATTGATACAAAATCATGTCGCATCTTTATTTAACATTGAACCGGTCACAAAAGAGTCATCCGTTACTTTAAAACGCATAATAGATCAAATAAATAAGAATTTACGTGCACTTGAGTCACTGGGTGAACCCGTCACGTCGTGGGACACTCTCTTGATTTATATCGTCACGCACAAGTTAGATACGAAAACATACCGCGAGTGGGAGGAGCATAAAGGTCAGTTATGTAAAGATAATTCTATTAAACTTGATTCCTTTCTACAATTCCTACGCAATCGCGCTGATTTAATTGAGACGATTGAACTGTCACGAAATAATGTAACTTCTGGTGGTAAAAATGCGACTAAAATTAAGACTATGGTTTCTGTGCAAGGTGGTTCTAATAATAATTTAAAAAATAATTCTAATGCGCCGTCAATGAAACCATGCCCTAACTGTAATGATGCACATTATCTAAGCAATTGTTCGAAGTTTCTTGCATTAAGTAGTGAAGCGAGGTACAAGTTGTTACCTACTTATAAAATATGTTTTAATTGTTTCCGTAGTGGACATTATGCGAACTCGTGTAAGAAACCGGGATGTAAGGTTTGTAAACGTAAACATCACACACTCATACACGTAAACGATTTTGGTGTGAAACCTGCAACTGCATCGACGTCAGCTGATTGCGATAACGGCAATTTCAGTGGCTCGAGTCAACAAGCGCAGCAGCAGCCTTCCGCTATTATGAGTGGATCACAGAATCCGAGCGTCGCACTTACGGGAAACGTTACTGCATGTGAGAATACAGGTCAAGGTCAGTGTCATGTTTTATTATCTACTGCGCTAGTGAGAGTATATGACAGTGATAATCGGCAGGTCATTGCCCGTGCGATCCTCGATAGCGGTAGCACTTCTTGTCTCATGACTGAAAGACTGCATCAACGGTTAAATTTACCAGCTGATCACACGGATAGGTCTGTCATAGGCATAAATAATATTACATCACACATTAGTCGCATGTGTCGTCTACCAATAAAATCGTTAAATGATAATTTTTCAACTTGTTTAAGTTGTTTCATTTTGCCATCTATCACTGACAACGTGCCCGGGTGTCAGATCGATGTTAGGAATGTAAATATTCCATCAGATATTTGCTTAGCGGACCCTCATTGTCATTCGCCCGCCGCCATTGACTTGATCATCGGCGCTGATGTTTTCTGGGACATTTTAGGTTCGCAAAGTATTAAACTGGGACATGGAAAGCCGATTCTTTATGAGACTAGACTAGGTTGGATAGTTTCTGGTCCGGTAAACAGCGGCCGTGAATCGTCATTGCCTCAGAACATTAATTGCAATTTTACTCAAGTTGATTCAATTACTTCTCATAATAATTTTAATGATGACGTTCAAAACCAATTAATGCGTTTTTGGCAGCTTGAAGAAGTCTGCCCTCAGTCATATCAGTATTTTCCTGAAGAGAAGTCCTGTGAAGAACATTTTGTTAAAAACACAACTCGCCTCGCAGATGGACGGTTCTGCGTAAGAATCCCATTAAAGCAAACACCTGACGTGTTGGGAAGTTCTTATCAGCGAGCTAAAAATTATTTGTTATCTCTGGAGCGCAGACTTAAAGGTAATGATTCATTCAGTAAAATGTATAAAGAATTTATGCGTGAATATGAGAATCTGGGTCACATGTCAGAGTGCAAACCGGTTATTGAGGTGCCTCATTATTTCATCCCACATCATGGCGTCCTCCGCGAAGATAGTACTACTACTAAGCTGCGTGTCGTATTTAATGCGAGCAGCCCTACTTCTTCAGGAATTTCATTTAATGAAATCCAGATGATAGGACCCACGGTGCAGGATGACCTTCTGTCAATTCTTCTACGTTTTCGGCAGCACAAGTACGTACTTGTAGCCGACGTGGAGAAAATGTACAGACAGATTGTGGTACATGAAGCTGACAGACCGCTACAGCAAATTATTTGGCGCGACAACGAGTCTGATTCGATTAAATCATACGCATTAACTCGTGTCAGTTACGGAACTGCTAGCGCCCCCTATCTTTCAACCCGATGTTTGAAACAAATAGGCTTAGAATGTAAAGACCCTAAGATAGCGGAAATCATTATTCATGATTTTTACGTTGATGACTTGTTAACCGGAAGTGACGTCATCAGCGAAGCTCTGCGCATCCGTGAGCAAGTTACTGCTGAACTAGCATCAGCTTGCATGCCTCTAAGGAAGTGGAAGGCATTTTCCTGTCAGTCCTACTCTTACCAAGAAAAACACAAAGCGTGATATTCTTTCCGTAATCGCTCAAATCTTTGACCCTTTAGGGCTCTTATCACCCTGTGTTATCCTGATGAAAATTATTTTACAGAAGTTGTGGCTTCAACGGCTATCTTGGGATGACGAGTTGCCTCCTGAGATAAGTAAGGTGTGGATTGAGATCGTTGAAAGCTTGCCAAGCCTGAGCAGCCTGCGCACACCGCGACGCGTCATCTGTGACTCATACTCCCGGCTGGAACTGCACATATTTACTGACGCGTCTGAGCGTGCGTATGGTGCTTGCATTTATGTGCGGAGTATTGACTATAATGATGAGGTCTCAGTTCACCTTCTTCTCGCTAAGAGCCGAGTCGCTCCCATAAAGCCCACAACTATCCCCCGCCTGGAGCTCTGTGGTGCGTTGATCGGTGCTCGTATTTATGAAAAATGCATCACTGCATTGCGAGCACAGATCAGCCGCGTTATTTTTTGGACAGACTCCACTATTGTTTTGGGTTGGTTAAAAATGTTACCTGCAAGGTTGCAACCGTTCGTACGTAATCGTATTGCAGAGATTTTAGACAAAACTGGTAGTTGTACTTGGAGACATGTACCGACTGATGAGAATCCCGCTGACTTAATATCGCGCGGTGTAAGTGTTGGTTCTCTTCAGTCTCACGAATTATGGTGGTGTGGTCCATGTTACTTGAAGCTCAATGAGTCGCATTGGCCTACCACTCCAATCACTGTCGAAAAACTGCCTGAAACTCGAACCGAAGTTTCATTACATACGTCATCTAACACCTCTCGCGAAATCATAGACTTCAGTCGCTTCTCAAATTTTTCAAGGCTTCTACGCACCGTTGCTTACGTGCTGCGTTTTGTAAATATTTTAACGAAAAGGACTAAGCGGAACGACAAGTATTTAAATGTTGACGAATTGCAGAATGCTAAAGTTTTAATTATGAGACATTCGCAACAACAGTCGTTCCCTGAGTATGAATTATTATTTAAAAAACATGACTTACCTAATAAAAGCCCACTGGTTAAGCTAAATGTTTATTTAGATCAAGATAAGTTAATTCGCGTCGGAGGTCGTATAGATAATTCAAGTTTTCCATTTGAGAAGAAACACCCTATTGTTTTACAGTCCACACATCATGTTACAAAGTTATTGTTTGAATTTGAACACAAAAAGTTAATGCATGCTGGCCCACAGCTTTTGTTGGCCACAATTAGAGAAACTTACTGGCCAATTGGCGGTCGTAATTTAGCGAAGAAATGCTATCGTTATTGCGTGCGTTGTAATCGTATGAAAGGTAAGGTATTTGCTCCGTTAATGGGGAATTTGCCACAGCAGAGACTCGAACCCGGCGGTTACGCATTTGAAACTGCAACAGGCGTCGATTATGCTGGCCCCATCTCCTGCGCTACTCGTACTGGACGTGGTTGTAGGCTTATCAAGTCGTACATTGCTATTTTTGTATGCTTCACCACTAAGGCTATTCATTTGGAGTTAGTAGGCGACCTAACGAGCAATAACTACTTACTAGCTTTACGTAGATTTATTTCGCGTAGAGGGAAACCTAAAAACATGTTTTCAGATAACGGTACCTCATTCGTTGGTGCATATAATGACCTATCAAAGTTTCTAAAAACCAATTGTGATTCCTTGGCTGCCGTCTCAGCCCAAGATAATATAAAGTTTCACTTCATTCCTGCGTATAGCCCTAACTTCGGAGGTCTCTGGGAGGCAGGTGTTAAGTCGACTAAGCATCATTTAAATAGAGTGTTGGGCAATTGTAATTTAACGTTCGCGGAGCTTACTACTGCGTTGGCGCAGATCGAAGCGATACTTAACTCGCGGCCACTCACTCCTCTGTCATCGGACCCAGAAGACTTGACGCCTCTCACGCCCGGCCATTTCATCATCGGCCGGCCCCTCACTTCCCTACCCGAGAAGAATTACCAGGACTATTCTGTCACTAGACTCACACGCTACCAGCGGATTGAGCAGATGCGCCAGCATTTTTGGACTCGATGGAGTAAAGAGTACGTGGCTGAACTCCAGCAGCGTGCAAAATGGCGATCCTGCAAGTACTCTCTAAAGACTAATACTCTAGTCCTTTTGAAGGAAGATAATCTTCAACCTATGAGATGGAAACTAGGACGTATCGTAGCTGTATACCCTGGTGCTGATCAAATAAATAGAGTCGCTGACATTAAAACGGCTAATGGCGTTGTTCGAAGATCTTTCAGCAAGATTGTTCCATTGCTGCCCGAGGATGACGTCTCCAGTTGAAAGACGAGCTTTCAACGCGTGGGGGCATGTTAAGAAATCAAGTCTTCGCGCCACCCGTTTCTTTCATTAGTTTAAGTCAAAATTATTTTCTCTTACCTACCCTATATTTAAAACTGATTCTCTGTCTTTTGGATATGAAGTACACGTCTCCGTCGAATTATCGCATTTTTATTTAAAATTAAACCTGCTGCCCGCTACAAAAGCCCCCATCCAAACAGTTTTACAAGTTCAACATGTGTATTTACTTTTGTTCGGAAGGTGCCTTGTTTGATAGTGTTCGTGTCTATAATTAAAGAAAATCAGTTAGGCCGTTTGAAGATTATCAGTTGTTCTTGTGGTACTTTTTGTTAGGAATATCGTGGTTTCAAAATGAATTTGAACAAAATAGCCACAGATTACCTGTTTTAATTAAATTTGACCAGCGATAAAAATAAAATAAAAGAGATAACCGTTTTCAAAGGTAGTGAGGGTATAGAGTTCGACGCGCATCTATTATCTCATAATCCAGCTTCAAGTTTGAATTATGGCTAGTTTTTATCAAGATTGTGGGGGCAATATAGGGAAAGTTGGCTAAAACTCGTGCCGGGTCACATCTTACCTATCTTAACTGATGCGGCTCTCCGCTGTCTAATTTATAATGGACTTGTGGAAACTTCGGCCATTTTATTATGCAATGGGACGGTAACCCCTCTAATGACACCGACCTAACTTGTCGCCGTAACCTGAGGCTTGAGATATTAAACAAGGCTTCCGAATATTTCTCAAGATTTACATTTAAATACATACCTAATTTCTAATAGGGGCCGAACCTTCAAGACTGATGCAGTCATGCTACAATGCGAGTTTTGCACATCCATCAATGTTGAATATACGTATTTAATCTATGTATAGTATACATTCAGGATGGAATTTATAAATTGAAGCTCCGCCAGCTTAGTAGCTTAGTAGATCTAGTGCAAGTAGAGAGAGAGAGGGGAGACGACACCGGATGAGATACGAGACGCGGCACGGCAGCTACGGAGGATGTAAATCTGATCTGCGTAATTGTGGCCGGCGTCTAATCTAATCGCGGCAGTGTGTCCTTCTGCACCGCACTGATTGAATTACGAGTCTCGGTCGCCACCTCGACGCCTCCACTGTGCGCCACCTCACAGCTAGCCAGCTGGTAACTAGACACCAACATTTTTGTTAGGATGCTTTTGACCCGAAACAACAAACAAACCATTTTATTAGAGGGATTCTTTCTTGAAACATTGAGACAGTTACTGTCACGGACCATAATGCTATGATTCAATAGCCTCCACAAACTTCTACTTTGAACCACTTAAAACCGTTATAACTTAACCCGAAGCGATGTTACCCTGAAACTTCTCCTTCAAAATGAACAATTAAGATAAAATTAAATAGGAATCAAAATTTTATAAGCGGTTAGAAGATAAGCGTCGAGTGTTAAACTTGACGAAGTTCGCAAATCGCATCGTACGATTGGAGAAAGTGAAGTTTTCAGATTTCTTGTAATTGTGTTACGAGTTTCGCAAACTGACAAGTGCTTGGTAAATATTTTCGTTTTATGTGATTATTTTTAAATGATTTCAAGCAGTAATGAATCACTCCCACTGGTGGAAGTGGCAGATGCAAATATAATATTCGTAATAGCAGACTGCAGTGGCTAACTAATTTGATTCGTCTGCGGATCCTAAACGAGTTTTACGAGCTAGCGGATTACCGGCTGGTGCGGCCCTAGCGATTGCAGGGCTCGGTATGAGTATGTACGTACTTTGAAATACCTGAAATAATTGATTCGAATATTTTAATCCTCATGATGCCCGCGGCCCTTTAAATATAGACATGTTTTTTTTAAACTACAACTAGTACTTTGCTTACACTCGCGAGATACAGTCGAATAACTCAACCGATGTTCGGGCAATATACGAGTAGACTGTATCTCGTGAGTGTTAGCCATGTACTAGTTGTAGTTATGAATACTACTCACGTTTTTTTATTCATTTAATGGTCTTGGTTTATTCGTACAAGGCTTGCTGATAAATTGATTGATAAGATATTTTTTGAAATATTGTATTGGATACGGAATAAAATCCAAGAGTTAAAATATTCAGTTTCTTTTATGTATAATCTCAGTATCCACGGCTCACTGGGTAAAGTTAGAAGGCCCTATTAACTCGTTATCTTTTAACCACCTTTAATTTAGGCCCTTCTTTCTTTTTATCTTAATTGTTGAGGCATTAAGGAGGTAAAGTTGAAGTTTTCGTGGCACGGCGGGAGATGTTTGCGTCCCTCAGGACATGCCTCGGAGGCGTCGTTTGATTTATAATGGACTCGTTGGAAAGTTCGCCCATTCTGCCGCCCGCACCGACCTCTTTAACGACGGACCCTATCGCCCGAGGAGATGATTCCTAGACGTGTTTAATAATATTACGACAGATTTAATTATGGAACGCTTAACGTGCTCCATTTTGTTCTGTTATAGACGGCTTTTGTTTAAGTGGTTAGGCCTTTTTTACCAAGCCATGCCTATGTATGCACGCGTGTATTATTCATCTATTTTTTTAAAATAAAACTACGAATATGAAAAAATTAGAAAATTTAATGCCCTACTGAAAACAGGTTTCCAAATATTTTAAGATGTTTTACTCCTTGGAGCAATATTTTTGAATACAAATCAGTAATGCCACTTGGAGAATTATGAGTAAAAATTTCAAGTTATAGTAGTGTGAGCTAAACTCCAAATCAGTATAGCTGTTATGACGTCAAAGTTACACAAACAAACCAAATGACAATTAAATTTAATCCTATACATATTAAAAAAAAATTAATAAGAAGAATATGTGAGCGTATTGTTTTAACATGTACTGTAACTGTATAACCTTTTGAACCATTGTTTGTTTTTCTAAAATGTTATGATTATATGTATATTTACAGCATCTATATATGAGTTAATTTTGATTATTACCTACCTACCTACATAAAATAAAAATATTGTGACTTTCATGAAATACAATAATTCAAGTAAAAAGTACTTTTTACGAGCTAAATGCCTGTATTCGTTATGAACACTACCAACTACAAAAAAAAAATTTTGTCTATATAGTAACCGCGATGACCTATAGACAGTCCAAGTGCCCACTACCAGTAACGTACCCACCATGCTGGCAGCATTGCCCTCTTGAATCTCAATGTTGATTCGTTGTGCCAAATAAGTGCCAGCATTTTGGTAACACGTAGCATCAAAAAAATAATAATAAAAGTACTTATATCCGGATACACTTTCTCACGTTAAAACCTTTCAGTGTTTCAGAAAACTGGCAGTATGTTGACACACTAATGCAGTGGCGTAGACAGAAATGAACATCTTGCACAAGACGGCTTAGCCTACTCCTGCTAAAAGCCCACTTAGAGATCTCTTCGACTGCGGATTTACGCGGAGGGCTCTCGAACTTTTCGCAAAATCTTTGGCGATAGGCACCCAAGATATTTTGGGGTTGATGTGCCTAATGCTGATCGTAAACATAACTTAGTCTATTATGTGAACATGGCGAGTTAAAGAGTAATAGTATTCTGGTTAAATTTCACCGCAAACCGCCATAAAGTATTTCAATTGGCAGAATCAGATTTTTAATTAAAACATGAATAAGTAAAATTGTGTTTGTATCATAAGGAACACGATCATTACGTTTCTAGCAGCACTGTAGAGTGGTTGTCGAAACTAGCACTCTGTGTCCCTAGTCTTGGGCTCAGTTTGGCAGGGCAGAGCCTCGTGCGGAGGCACGAGAAATATGCCAGAATTTGAACAGCCGGCGCTCACATGCGGTGCGAGTGTAACATTGCTGCGACTCGTTGTGGCATGTTATTGCAAACCTACATACGTGATACTGCCGACTATCTGACATTTCATGCCGATGAACCGGCTACGTGTGCATACTCGCCAAAATTTCATCACATAAAACAAGAAATCTCGTAGCATTCGCGTCATGAATAAAATTCTGTATTGAGAACATTCGCCAGCCGCAAGCCTATTGTTTCAAAAGGAATGGCTCTATACAATGATCCGTCTGTACCTTGAGATATTGAACTGAATGTTAGAACGCCATGAATTACAAATATAGAGTAGAATTAGCATTGAAATATCCATAATACAATATTATACCTATCAAACTAGAAGATCTATAACAAATGGATCCTTTGATTTATTAACGTTTACAAAAGTATAGATACCTTTTACCAATAATTTGTGAATACAAAGATAAAACGGCTCGAGTTTCTGTCGTTTCATCGCAATATTTCGCATGAGTCTATAATTCTAAATAAAAAATACGGTCGAAGAGGCAAATCTTTTTAACCGACGCGGGAAACTAATGGCACAGGCGAGGCTTTCGTGAAAATCCGTTTCTTGTTGTCAATACCGAGCAACCATGATGGCTCCCTCTGCTAAGCCTTTATTTCTGAAGTACACTATCTTTGCTTTTATTGCGGTGGCATTGAAGACAGTCTCAGACATAAGTAAATGCAATAAAATGAACAGAAAAGTCGGTCAAACGGAAATCGATAGAGATTCCATTCGTGTGTTTGTTGGCTTAACACTTGCTCACTGATTCATTTGAGGTGCTTTATTGTGTAAAGGGATTTACAACAACAATGTTTGCACTATCATAATAATAATAATAAATGTTTCTGGATATTTTAGTCCTAAATTAAGCAAAGCTATGGGAATCAGAAAACTGATAGAATATTTAGATATTTTTTGTTTTTAGATATATAAATCGAATACAATATTAACACCCAGACACAGAACAAACATCGAGGTTCATCACATAAATGTTTGTCCTGGATGGGATTTGAACCCATAACACAGAACAACAACTCAGAAGGCAGTGTTACTGTCAACTGAGCTATCGGCCAGTTTTTAGGCATTGTTACAGTTCGTAATAAATCTAATGTGTAAATATGCAATTCCAAATATGTTAAGCTAATTGTATGTGTTAGGACGTTAATTATCATTGAATTAAGCGAGCACATTGATAGCCCTACTGGAATTTACATGACATTTGACGATTAGCTCCAACTAATCTACGTTTCTAGCGAGCAGTGGGCGACCGAGGGGGTAAGGGGTCCGAGAGCCAAATGAACCGGATCCCCCCATGCGGTGCCGGCAGTTAGCCGACAGCGGCGTCACCTTGCGGCTTATCGGTCGTCCGGTCACCAGCCGGCGCCGGACGACTTGCTGGCGACCGACTGCGATGCCGATTTATATTCCAGATTTTCACCATCCAATCAAAATTACCTGAACGTTTGAACTGAATAATATCCACTAGGGCTCCAAAAGTGCAAGTAACAAATTAACATTTTTAAGATGTTTCTAAATTGTATAACTCTTAGTTTATCAAATTTTTAGAGTCGGTTGAAATAAAAAAAAATCATAAAGTAAATGAGTGAGGAAATGTTCATACTGTATTGCTTCGATGGTGTATTGGTTGAGCAGGTCAGGTCATAGCCCGGAGGTGGCGCGTTTGATTCCCGGGAATTTTTTATTGTTATTGTTTATTATTATTATATATGACGGCGGCAACGTCCAGTTATAAACTCTATGCACAGCGATCGAGTACCGTAATTTACCCTGTGGTGGCATTAAATTTATTACAGTGGCAGCACCGGCAACTGTCATGGCGCCCCTACCTGTCTGGCTATATAAAGGGATCGATTGGTGCGCTACGAATCATTCTTGTTCCAGACACGGCGCGGTGTGGACATGCTGAAGGCCTATAGTTATATAGGTTGCAACCTACGCACGACCCGTTTCTGTCTACATATATTAAGCATAGGAACATAAGCGCTAATATACTTGTTCTGTGTCTGAGTATCCAGGGAGATAATCCTAGTTTCGATCCAGAATTTATGTATCGTAATCGTTGGGCTTTATTATTACTATTATTGTTATTATATTATCACGACAGATTTTAAAAAATACTGTAAGTATACCCTATACGACTTCACAGCAAAGAGCCCTAAGACGAAATAAGTACAACAAAGACCGTATGCAGTGAAAAAGTTGACTTTCCAGAGGAAATATTATAGTTCTTAAACCACCAGACCGAGGTGCAAACTCAGCGTAACGGCTCTAAATCATATCTTCCTCCATTTATATGGACACTTTATTACGACGCCGCGTTCTAAATCAAATGATAAAATGCTTTTTATTTTATGTTTCCTTTCGCCGCTATACGCATATTGTCGGTCTTTTGGACTGCTGTACTATATTATACCTACAGTATATACCTATATCACTAAGTGCTGTGCTTTTAGCCGCCTTATTTATGATCATTGATTAGATGTATTATGTGCATTACATCATTTGATAATTACTAATCTACGGTCCGTATTACAGAACGATGCTCAGTCATCGATCGTTGCTCAAGCAGAGATTTCATTCACTTGTTGATCACTTTATGAATGAAATCTCTGCTTGAGCACCGATCGATGACTGAGCATCGTTCTATAATACGGACCTACGTTTGGAAAACGGCGCGGTTAAAACTGAATGGACTAATACTAAAGCGTAACTCCAAATTATTATGTCTAAACTTCATAGACATTTGCAGCACAATTAATAAACAACCTCCAGATATGTTTCCCGTTTCACAGTATATCAGCAATAGTTTCGTGATATTCACTCCGCTGCCGAGGACCAATAATAAGAATAAGAAGAAGAAGAAGCCGAGGACCAACTGGGCTCCCCTGAACAACGTTCTGCCCTTTTTAAAGAGGCGACGGAACAAATTTCGGCCATGACAGTCGACAACGACGCCACCAAGTGGCAAGTCAACAAACCGTCCACAAGTAAATTACACTATTCAATACTACTTTTGACGATAAATATTGTAAATAACTTGACTAACTATAGCAACTCTTTTATATTTAATGTGTGTAATGTGTAAATAATCCTATATTGTTAATAAAATAAAGATAAGTAGGCACTTAAATTAAATCCTTTTCAGAACCCAAACATAAAAACTTATAAATAAATGACTGAAAATACATGTTAACTTTTATTTATTATAAAAGAACGTACTTTATAAGATCCGAGATTCTTCACGGAGCAGGCGAGGCGCACGCTCCGGCCAGCAGGCACCGTCACGTTTTGGATTACATCGGTAAACTCCGGCTCTTCCACAACTGCAACAAACACATTATAAACATTAAGACCGCCTCGATACACCATAAACACCCAAAGTACGGGAAATACCTAATTATTTATATTCCGGTTCCTTTATGTCGGCGGCGAAGCATATTCCAAAGATATAAATTTAGATAAATTGGAACGATTTCTCTCTGTGGCCTTATCAAGCAAGTATTTGCAGTTATGGGGACATTTTTGTGTCAGAAAATACGATTTGTAATTCTCAAATTATCAAAGCAGAACGCTTTTAAACAAATTGAGTGGGTGATAAGGAATAATGTCGTCGTTTATCAAGCTCCAAGATAGATCGCTCGAGCTATGCTCTGCCCATTTTAAATGCGTTTGTCTTCGACTTGCCAAATTGGCGTGCTTTGTTTTCCTTCCAAGTTCTCACTTTTACGTCCAGTGTGTAGCAGTAAAAAAAGGAAAGTATCGATTGATTACGAAGTGTTAGTGTTTATAGAAACTCTAAAGCTGCATTTTGATAGATACAAGGGAGAGAGGGCAGGGGTTGTGTAGGGTAGTGTAGATAAATATTTGTTATTCAGTGAACGAAGTAGCAGTCTGCCGAAAAAGCAAAAGGAAGCGTGGATATTGCACAGCGGCACAAAGGAATTAAGAAATAGTTGTGCTGATAAATTGTATAAGTATTCCTCCTGTAAAGTTACTATAATTGTGGCTTCAAATGTGTCTTCTAGTAAGGTTTTAATACGTTTAATTTTTGAGCGAAATCATGATACTCACAAAACATTTTAATCTCAAATGATTAAAGTTGTTGTGAATAATAAAGCTTGTAATCATATCGGCAAGACGTTATCTATACTAATATTATAAAGAGGAAAGATTTGTATCTAATTATGTTTGTAACGAAGGGGCTCAATAAGTCCTGGACTGATTTTAAAAATTCTTTAACTATTTAAATGTTACATTATCACTGATTAATATAAGTTTTTTTTTTACTACTTGAGCGTTAGCGCTCAAGGTGTAAAAAAAATGCCTGTAAAATATCTTTCATTGCATGCGCTGCGAAAACTATTGATGATAGAACAAAAAATGTTCCATAATATTAAAGAACATATCAATATCTACAAAAAATATGTAATCGCATGGGTCTAACTATTGTAGTTATGTCACTATAACTATTTTTTTACATTTTAAAATTTAATAGAAATTCCGACCAAAATCAGACCAAGTTATTAATACCTTTGCCTTAATCCATACCTAAACAAAATATTTATCAAGCAAGGCTTGTTTAAATACCTATAAATTACTTTTTAGTTTATTAAAATCGGATATTCCATTCGAAAGATATTACGAATTTAATAAAATTAATTATAAATTACCGGTTGACGTCATTTATTCTGTTATCATTTTGTTTTCAATCATCAAGTCCCGTACCCAAAGGGAGCCAGCGACACACGCTTGCTAAATACATTATTATTTAGGTATGTCCTGCATTTAATGTACGTTTATGCCAAAATGTTGTAAAAATAAATGTGCACCCGTGCGAAGCCGGGACGGACTGCTAGTTTATAATTAATTTAATTATATACATATAGTTTATAATAGTAAATCAATGAACACATTGGACAAAATTTTTAAAATTTTACATCCTGTTTTTAATGGATTACACGAACACAGAACAAACAGACGTCTATTTTTTATTTATCTTTAATGAACATGTAAAGAATAAAAAATAAAAATAAAATGAAGAAAAAATACAAAGTAAAGATATAATTTGTTAGAACCTGAAAACAAAAAAATAACACCTTTGTGTTAAAGTAATTATTTTAAATCATTCATAATAAATTCATGCACTCTTTGTACATATTTGGGTTCACACGTCTATATTATTTCTTTTCATAATGCAGTATTTTGTTTATTATATATATTTATATGTATTATATATATATATATATATAAAATACATAATAAAAATATTTTTACTTTTATATAAATCACCTGCTGAATAACATTAATATATAAGCTAAGCACTTTTACTCCACTGTTATTTAAGTTCATGTTACTTGTATAATCCTGTTTTGGCCTTATTGTAAATGTATACCCTTTAAACATATATAAAATGTAACGCTGTAGGATTATCGAAATAAAATAAAATAAAATAAAAATCTGATATTTTTATATAAGCCCAAATCTCAATTACTGGAAGTGCCAGTGCCTTGCTAATTTTATATATTATTGATATTCAACATGCAGCTATATTTTATTAATGTATAATGTTTACTCGTACAAAGCTCATTATGTAATGGAAGTAATTATATATGTACAAATAAAGAAAATTATTATTATCTATCTATATCCTTTATGTGTGCGTTCTGTGATTCTCCCACACCATTCAAGCACCAAGGTGTTGTTAGAATATATTACGTTTATTTATACGCGCATTTCCAAAGGCACGTTTGCACTATACAGGGGAGATAAACACTATTTGTTCAGTGTTTTATCGGTCTGACCGCACCTTTACACAGCCTCTCCACTCTGTTTGGTGAATAAACTTGCTTAGCGGCGATAGTTTGCCTGATTTTCCTTCGTTTACGTATCACGGTCTTGCAACTACTATAATACATTTTATTTTATTTGATGTTTGCATCATCACAACAGGATTTTGCGTGTAACGCAAACAAGGCAGCAGTACTACATTTTTTGAGAGAGAATATTTGTCGTAGTCGTCGTCGTCTCGTATTTTGCATAACAGACAGATTGCAAGACATTGCATATTTGAGATGTTTTATTATTTGTATAGATATGAGTATTAATGGGTAAATAACGAGGTATCAACTTTTAAAATTTGTTCTTATTGACATACACAGTGCCATGTCGTCCCAGCGGTGTGAAAATAGGACTAATCCATCTGTTCGTGCCGCTTACGGTGGCAGCTCTTAAGCTGGCTAAGGAAATATGCAAGCAATCGGCATCTCCTCAATCAGCTTTCTCCTTTGTCTGCATTATAATCTACTACGATCACCAAGACGTCTGCGGTGCGTGGCGATTATGGCAAATATTCCCTTTAAGGGGGAGGCCTATTTTCAACAGTGGTCGCACAAAGGCCGTACGGCCGGCCACAAGTAAAAACAAATGCACAGCGCAAACGCAGTGCCTTCAACTATCGGTAAATAATTCGGTCGCTATCATTTCAAATTTATAAATGATTTAAATTTAAAAAACTATTTCTTTATATTTTTTGCTAAGAAATTATTCATATAATCATAATATCAGGTGAGACAACAAGTTTAGTTCAGTTGTGCCTGCTTTTATGATAAAGGAATGAATTAAATTTATGTTCTGAGTTGCTTAGTTTAGTTGTTGCAGTTGCCTTGTAAATTTATGCGTCAATATGTGCATCATGTGATCAAGTTTCTATATAGACTATTTTGCTATTGTTTATATAAGGTTTATTTTTTATAGATCAATGACTTGATGACATACAATGATGTGGTCGAAGGTGTCACCCTTGTCTAGTAAAAACCTATTCACTTATGATTTTAGTTGCTTTTCACCGTTAGAAACCTGGGTGGTGAGGTAAGGGCCTCAGATCAAGGATCAACCATGAATTGCTTAAAAATCGTGTAAGTTTGTATACTGTCAGCATTGTTGGGAAACGTGACAATATGGTTATAGGTATTTGAGTTTGTTTGTGAACACGGCTCGAGATACTCGAGTGAAGATGAAAGCTGGTTTGCTGATCGTATTAGCTATAAGCAGACGCTCCATTTTCTACCCGGTTGACCTCAATCGACGGATGTTAACCTCGCATTGCTTCACACACCCTATTAGCTAATGTGTGCGTTTCTCTTGCCGTGAATATATGTAATCGATTTCACATCACTATTATTAGTGCCCAAATTGATAACGCTATGTTTTTTTACCAATAAAATACTATAGCATCATATGTTCTCAACTAGACTGGGGATCTATCAGGGGATCCCAGAGCTGGCACATCCTTTGCTGAAAAGCTTAGTTTTTTTGATTCAGCGAGGTAATGCTGCCAGTATTCTGGGAACCTTACCACGCGGTGGTGAGTTGGATGGCATATTTAATTTGTAAAAAATGTTTTTTTTTTTTAGTTGTATAGAACTTTTTTTTATAAAGGTATTATACACAGCGATTACATCATATTAGTGCATGTTTATGATCTGTATGTATATTCCATTCTATATTACAATATACTAGGACAAAAAAGTACCCTGTATGTACTAAACTAAAGTAATTACAAAATTTCATCAAAATGTTTTCAGTCATTTCAGCGATGACTTGAACAGGATATTTGATTAGCACAGGTGTGACTAACACACGTTCATCTTGAAAAAAATATATCTCGTATACCTAAATATGCTTAAATCAATCATCGCGTTAACGGAGTTAAATAAGATATTTTCTATTATTTTGAAGATATCATTTAAATATATTTTTTAGTCCTTATTGGATCATGAACGATCATAGACAACTTTTTGTGAGTGTTACATTTGTAATGATAAATTAGTTATATCCATCACTGAGGCAATAAAACCAAACAAGCAATGTCGCTTATAACTGAGGACGGTCTACCATCGCCCATTTCGTTAATAATGGAATGCAAAAACGAGCTACCTGTTACATATAAAAGGACTTGCTGAGTCGCGAACTTATACACGTTTCAATAATTCCGCACATTAAAATTAACAAGGAACGTTGGCAATAATCTTACATAACCACAGCAGCGCGGTTGCATGGGTATTTGGGGGTTAATTAAGGAACCGCAGACAGTGCGGGACGCAGACGTTGGGAGGGGGGTAATCCCTTTGTCACCGATGGCAAGACTCCATGGCAACGTATTACGTTGTTATAATATTACTATTGTTGTGACTACGTGCTCAAGGTTGAAAGGGTATGGAAGTGATATAAAACAATCGCTTGAATGTTGCCTTCATTTCAAGTAGTATTATTTATTTATTTGGCACACTAAATAATATACAATCAAAACAAGAACAAGAAGAAAAACATTATATATATTTTGAGATAGATTAATTCCCTAAACATGTACACATGATGATTAGCAAAAATATAAAATTAATAATTAGAAAAAAAGTTTTAACATTTTTTATTATTATAAATATAATACATATGTATGGTATCGATCTGCATCTTAAATGCCAAATAATAAATTATTATTAATCAATCTTATCTTAGTATTATGTACAGAATATCCCATGGTATATTGTTAAGTGGAAGTCCAGAGGTAGAGAAGTAGAGAACCCACCGTGACATCCGAATCACTTTATGTATGTTCCATGATTTTCTACAATTTTAATTTAAATGAATGGGTTTACAGTTTTTTTAATAGTTGGTGCTTAAAGTTGCATATGTACTAGTAATATCGATTTAAGCTGGAGTTTCATATTTTAATAACTTCCTTGCCGTCGACTAAGATTTTTTTTCATGTCGTTTGACTTTTATTTAATAGATATCCCTGTAAAAAGCAAATTTATACCTGGATGATATTCATTTTCTATTTCCGTGCGCCATTTTATTTTGAATAATCCTGACTATTTTATTCAAAACCACAATAACTACGCTTACAAGGAACCTATAGACACCTACTTATTTCAGCTGTGTTTTTAGTAAAGTGCAATTTATAATACGATCGAACTTTAAATAAAACCTTTTAAACAGCAGTTGTGATGCAACAAACTTTTGTATTCAAAACAAACACAAATATTCATTGAAACAATTGTTCGTAATTGCAATTTGGCATCAAACAAGTCAAACGTTAGTGGCAATTTAAATAATTACGTCCGGGATTGGGTCGACTAAATATTCCAAAACTAATAATGAATGGGTCCGACTCGTCGGGCGCTCCTAACTCGAGAATAATCTCATATTAAAGCTGGCCCTTATGCAAATCAGGAGCGGTCACTCGGAAGTCATCAGGCACGGACGGCCGCGCGGTCGGCGGACGGGTCGCGCGGCAGCGGTGGGCGGCGGCGCCGGCACTACGGCAGAGCGGAGCGCCGCAAATTGACAGGGCCCACGCCACCAAATTGATTGCGGGCGCACAGACACCTCGTTATAATATCAGTGACATGCCGCTGACAAATAACGTATCGTTCTACAGGCCTTTTGTTGTTTGTTCCCCCCATCCCCTTGAAGTATCGTGCATCCTAACATGATAATAGCTGGTAGCCATCACAATTTGGGTCCTATCCCTTTAGTGAGTAGGTGCCTAATCCTAACCGTTGTATTGTACAATTCTATTTATATTATTATCTTATTTCAGACGTGTATTTTATATGAATAAATGACTATTGACTACTATTGACTATTGACTACTAATCCAACAATATGTAGTATTCCCGCATTTTATAAAAAAAAACTAGTTATTCATTTATGATTTTTTTATACTAGATAAGTTAGCATTTACAACATTTCTCCTGAACTTAAGCGTTAATGTGGTCGACGATGTACAGCATGCTTGCCAATAATTGTTTGTTTAAAATTCACTTTATTTAAAGATCTATAATATTTTATTATATTTTACTAGTTGCCCACCTTTTTGAATTTAAGTACTTCATTTATAGTTTTATAATTATTCCTGTACCTACCAAAACCACAGTTCTTATTTTTTAAGTGACACTATGACATTGTGACACTATGATTCTCAATGAAGAGTTTTATTTATCTATGTATTTTTATCCCAATACACAGCGATCTTGTTTTCAGACTAATAAATTTATAAAGCTATATGAAAAAAACATCAAAATACCTATAGGGTTCAAAATCTTTTTCGATGTTTACTATCGTCTAGATTCCGAAGTTATGTGTGTTTTCAACTTTAGTAAAAGGCTTCTGGAAAACCTCCAAATGCAACGAGAGTAATATTGCATTTTCCTGTTAACCACATAGGTTTGTATGGATTTGTATTCGTTTTTGCTGAACTACCACAAAGTTCATATATAATTAACTACGAATAAAAGACTTCGATTACGCTGAGCCATTTCATCAAGTTATTTAAGAAACCGAAAGTCTTAATTAATTATAAAGTTTTCCCGTTTCCCGGTGGCACACTCTATTCTAGAGTTTCTGCGTTTGTTTATATCAAAGTTTTTAGAGAAGCCGAATGTTTAAGTTTATACGTCCCTTGTCACAGATGTTGCCCGTAATATTCTCATATACGATCAAATTCTTTTAAGAGATCCCCAAATAAAGAACATAGCGTCGGGTGTTTGGGCGGTCTCGGACTTTCACGTATTTGTATGCTTCACCCTTCGCCGGACGGGAACGTGACTATTCGAGATACATAAACCCTGAGTGAATACAGAAAATAGAAATAAAGTTACATACATATTATCTTTTAGTGGGCGGATTGTGGAAAATATATTATGGGTACTATTTGTTTTATTGTTTCCCGCTTCGCATCTTATTTGACATCAAGTTTTTTGTGTAGCACCATGCCTGGGAAGGCATTTTGAAAGTTTTTTTGATGATACCACAGTAATAAGATGTAGCATTTGAATATTAAAGCAATTTTATTTATAGCGTCATCTTTGACATTATTAGTTTTGAAATGATATTTCTCTGAAAAATTGTATTATCAAAAACAGCAGGCATGCCCACATAACACTATTCCTAGCGGAGTATATGTTTGGAATGCTGTAATAGCATTAAATAAAGACCTGTCTATTTGGTTAGGTCATATTGGTGTAAGCGTGATATCTGTAAGGTCGCTGGGTGGGTGTCGCGGTCGGTTAGTCGGAAGTGCGGAAGCAGATGTCGACAGGCCCCGCGCCCGCGCCCGCGTCAGCTGTCAACACCGCTTGTTGTCAGCGGACACTATTCAATCTCTTGACCGATATCGGATATCTTGGTGTACGGTATATGTCTTAAATATAAGAGCGTAAAGACAGTGTATGAAAAATAATTTAAAAATACCAAGATGCAGTTTTGTTACCCTGTCAATCTAAATTACTTTTTTATTCCGTGGACATTAAAACACGATAAATATTGATAACTAGTTACGCTTAGCGGTTTCACGTGGTGAAAATTTTCTAACTTTCTTTGTTTTTTTCTTTCATAAAAACCTTAGTACACAACAAAAAAATAATTTGCAAAAATGTTCCATTTGTTCACGCGTGATGCGATGACCAAGAGAAAATAGAGATTCATTTTTATATATATAAAGATTTTATGAAACAAAACCAAAAAAGATTTTATAATATTATTTTAACACACCCTAAATACATACATACCTACACACCCTACACACACACCCTAAATACGTACATCTTAAATTAATATTACTATTGCAAGACTTCTTTTGGGTAAAATATTTGAAATCATCTACCCACTGAAACAGCATATTCAATTTTTAATGGAATTACATAATCAATTAAAATTGAATATGGTAATAATGCTACATCTGAAGCTCTTGAAAGTTTTAACCAATTTCAACTTAAAAGAATAAAATGGTAATAAGAGTAAGACCGCTCAACACCCAAACAACCTCATTAGGTAATGGGATCATGTTTGCATAGCAAGTTCTTAAGGCTAATCACTAATTGAACAAGTGTTTTGCGACTCACGGCAAGTTGAGGGATCTAATTAAAGCACCTACCGCGCCGTGGTGCGCCGAACGAACCCCAGTCGGAGCCTATTAACACGCCTCCACCGCCTATTAGCATTGTCTCCGAGAGGGCGATACTTATCTTTATTTAAATTCACTTCTTGGTAATTGGGTTGACGAGTCGACAACGTGATTTGCATTGATGAAAATTGGCCAGTGTACCTCAGCCGAATAACTTACTTCGACGGCTTGTTTGCTTTATTTGCCTTTGTACTAGATATCATTTCGCGGAATTAGAATAATGTTACTCACAAAAATGAATTTACGTTTTCAGAAATTTTATTTAAATATATAAATGAACACACGTACAGTTCATACGAATCGTTTCGTAGCAATTCTACGTGTAGACAATCGTCTACGGCGTAGATGCTTTGTAAATGTCTACGAGGAACCTACAAATCCCTGCAACACGCGCTGAGCCTGTTAAAAATTCATAGCTTTAGTTTAGAAAGCGCACTCCGATACGAGATTACGTTCGCATTTTATTTGCATAGGAAACTGTATAAATTAGAAGTCGCGGTTGTCATCATTTGTAGCGTTTTTGCCGGCAGTCTCACACGAGTGTAGTCAAAGAGGATGCGCTTGGTTATTTCTCATTACAGCACACGCGATAAAATCACACAGAGTCGTTGCCTCATTAAAATCTTCTGGTGCGCGCATCTGTAAGCCTTTTGTGAAGGGAGGAGCGCGCCGCTCTCAACGCCTTTCGCGTGTCATTTCGGGCACAATGCCGAGCGGAGCGACGGGGACGGCGACCGGCAATTTTTGCTCTAACATGCCACCCAGTGACGCCGAAACGTGTGCTTTTTATCAGTTTATCGGAGAATATTTTATGCGGATACCGTTTTATTATATTCTATTCACTTTAAATTCGTCTCAATGCGATATTATTATAAAATCTATCATCGGTAAATAGTCTTTGGTAATACCAGCACTTTTTTCTAGATGTATGTATAATAATAGGTCTTTACCTATGAAATTGCCGTATTGCAGTACAGACTTTTTCAAACAAAAAAAAGGTTTGATTGGCTATGAATTCTAAATTCAAATTAATTTTGTTTTAAAAATATGACATTCTATTTACAATATAAGTCTTTTGTTTATTGATTAGCGTTGTATTTTCATTACATTTCAACATTTTTCCTCATAATGGATACTTTGAAAATTCGTGTATTTATGGAATATGAGTTCCGTCGTGGCACCAACGCGGCACAAACGACACGTAACATCAACGACGTTTACGGAGAAAACTGTACAAACGAACGTACAACCCGTTATTGGTTTGCTCGGTTCCGTTCTGGGAATTTTGACTTGAAAAATGAACCTCGTGGTCGTCCGGAAACTTTGGTCAACAATGATGAATTAAAGGCGATTGTGGAAGCTGATGAATCTCAATCTACAGCTGAGCTTTTGATGTTAGCATCAAAACAATATTGGTCCATTTGCGACAGATTGGCAAGATAAAAAAGCTTGACAGATGGGTGCCCCACGAACTTAACGATCGCCAGCGCAACGTACGCGTCGAGACTTGCCTTGTGCTGCTTAACAGACACAGAAATGAAGGAATTTTGAACCGAATTGTTACGTGCGACGAAAAATGGATTCTTTTTGACAATCGAAAGCGCTCAGCAAGTTGGTTAGATCCTGGTTCGGTACCAAAGCAATGTGCAAAACGAAAAATGACCCCTAGAAAGGTGATGGTCACAGTTTGGTGGTCTAGTGCTGGTGTGATTCATCATAGCTTTTTACAAAACGGCGAGAGCATTACTGCAGATGTGTACATTGAAGAACTGACCACAATGATGGCGAAACTCGCACGTCTGCAACCAGCTTTGGTCAATCGGTCGTCTCCACTGCTACTTCACGACAACGCGCGACCCCATACTGCACAACAGACCGTCTCTAAGCTGCATGAGTTGGGTTTGGAAGCTCTCCATCATCCGCCATACTCACCAGATCTTGCGCCTACCGACTATTACTTTTTCCAAAATTTGGACAACTTTTTAGCGGGAAAAAAATTCAATTCCCAAGAGGCAGTACAAAACGCCTTTGAAGAGTTTGTTGTCTCCCGTCCTGCTGATTTTTTCAAGAAGGGCATCCATAAACTGCCACAGCGTTGGCAAAGATGCATTGATTGCAGGGGTGATTACTTTGAATAAAAGAAATAAATAAGTTCGAAAAAAAAAAAACTTTAACTTTTTTCAAACAAATAAATTGCTCGAACTTATAATGGACGAATAGTCACTTCGTCTTTTGTCTCAGTCTATTGAATCTGTAACTGGCATAGATAAAACATTAAGTAGCTAGTCAACTGTTATGGATTGCCTATTACTAAGGCTCTTAGTAGAAGTACATAATTTAAAGGTTTTGTGTTCACAATTGTTGAATATTTTCTTGTCTCTGTTGGTAGATAGATTCACTGCAAAATCTTATTAACATTCATATAAAACTCATATAAAAGTTTTGTAGAAGTCATTTTTTGTAAAACTGTTTACCGTAAATTGTCTCGAAGCAGCCGAGTAACTATGGAACAGAATTAAGATGGAAAAGACCATTACTAACAATCTCACCGTATTTAAACAGCTTCCAACTACAAAATGAATTTTTAAATAAGAGTTGAAGGTAAAATAAGTTTTTCTCCTTTTTGCGTTCTTTGATGATTTTATTCAAACAGAGACAGTAAATAAAGCAGCTTGAATATTTATTTTTATCATAAGAGTTACGTTTTAATATTTATTTCTTATAAATAAATTGTACTTAAAAATATATTTTTAGTATTAGGTTTTACTGCAGCTGTGTGTTCATTTTTGCCTTTGAAAGGAAAGTGGTTGCAATACTTGGTTCAATATTTAACGTGTCTTACTTTGCATATTCACAAGGCAGCCTCTGTGGGTTACCGCTCGCTCACCGCTCACCGCTCGCTCACCGCTCACCGCTCGCTCCCTGCGCTTCGCTTACTACGCTCACCTACCGACTACTACTGCCGTGGAATGGTAATGCTGCCTATTAACCGCCGCGCCGTGCCGTGCGGTGCGCCACGCTCGTTCTCCTAGCGATTACCTATTACCTCATTTGAACTTTGAGCATTTGACTTATGCACTTATTCATGGTAAAGGAAGGGTGACCACAATTGTAGGCTTTTACTTCATTGTGTAATTGCATGAGTTGGTATTTATACATCTATTTACAGAGTGACTCACCTGTACAGTAAAGACCTACTAGTATTTATTCTGTCATGAACCATCTCTATGAAAACGACGGTGATTAGCTTTTATGTGCGAAAGAACGACAAAACAACAAAGTCACTTTCTTTCGCATTTAGTAAAGAGTTTTTGTTTTAATTTTTTCATTTATATATATTAAATGTAACATGCAAATACTGGACTTATCAAGCTTATATTATTATCAGAAGAGATAGCACACAAACAAATTCATTAGGCGTACGGTCCTATATAAACCTATCGGACGCAGACACAAAGATACTGGGGGTATTCTAAGAGATTAGTATGTATACACTAGTCTAGCTAGACTAGTTGTACTATCTACAGTATTGATAATATCTACTATTGTGTTGACTAATTGGAGAAGGGAACAATGCAATACGAGAGTGTACCAAGATAGGTGAAACGTTAGTTAAAGACCGTCTACTAAGATAATGCCACCACATGCATCTGTAGAATGCACTATTAGAACGCCGCAATACCACTTTTATTTTACCGTATCTAATAATTATACTATGTATTAGGGATGCCTCGAATACTCGGTAATTATTCGTATTCGGCATGTTTGGCATAGTTTTTTCATGTTCGGTATTCTGCCAAATACTCGGTTGAAGTGCAGAATAATCAACGAAATTTTTATTGTATAACTTTCGTTAAACTCTTCCTTTATGATCTTTTATAGGAACTCATTTTAAGATGATCAAAGCACGGCTCTTTTTAAAATTGTTCTAAATAATACACTACAGGCGCTTGATCAGCAGATCATTATACGGATATTTTTGTTGAACAAGCTCTACCAAACTATAGAGTTTCTTAGGGTAGAACTTTTTCCGTATTTAATCTGAAATTATTTTTCTTAGGATAAAGTATTCGTATATCAAATGAAATGCAAATACAATGTTTTACTTGTTTCTACAAGATCCTTAATTTTAATTGTTACCAATTTACGTAGGTACGTCTATTAGCAATTTTATAATAAATGCACAAAAATAAAAAATAAATTTAAAATGTAGTGGAGCTTTTGTTGATATTTTATTGCAACTGAATGTATGGCAAATTTCGTGTAACCGAATAATTCGTCCAAACATCCGGTTTGGTAAGCACTAAAACAAATAATGTTGGTTATTCGGTTAGGTTCGAAAATTCATGATTAGCGCATCCCTACCTATATGTTATTGTGTTTGGCCTTATCCGTTCATATTTCATTCCTTTCAATCAATTTCAGTCTATGCCATGCCTACCATGCGGTAACTGTGAAAAGACCACACATTACGATGCAACGTGCGACTGCATGACTCGGCATTCCCGCACAATCTATGTTACCTTTTATTTTTCCCTTGCAACGTTAAGCTTGTGTACTAGCTTGATTCTGTCCAGTAGGCAAAATGAAACATGAAAGCGAAGGGTGAGTCTATAAAGTAAAATAAATGTATTTGTCTCAGGTCCGAGGATAAATTAATTGGCATAAAATTTACACTGATGAATGATGATGAGAGATGAATTTATATCAGTAGTGACGTGACTAACTGAGCATCTTCCCGCCGCTCCATAAAGGCATCTGTCGTGTTAGAATACCTTTGATAACCGAATGAAAATTTATTATTTAGATGTATGTACAGTAAGTGAGTGCAGTTACGTATTCTGTCGTCTGCAGCGGATCGTTATCTGTTTCCACTAAAGGAAACTGGCTTTCTTCGAAAGAACCACCCCAGCGATTTCTGCGTCCCCCTTCGCCCGACTCGACTTCTCCTTTTTGCGATATTTCATTTTTCTTTGCTAACGTGCACCTGCTAGTTAGCCGCCTCAGGCTCTCATTGCTTCGGAACACAACGCTCCCGGACGCTCTCTCATATTAGAAAGCAGATATAAATTGTATCTTGTATTTCATCTTGTACAAATGCCGGATAAACTTCACTACACCGCTATTATATGAACGTATCTACATAAAAATGTTTCGTGTCACAACTTCCGCACAAACGGCAGTTCCTGAAATATAAAACATGGGGTGGGCTATGAAGTTTAATGTTAGATGTCAGTACAAAGGATGGCGCTCGGAGAAGTGCTAGAACACAGTTTGCTTGATACATTTGTATTCCTTACAGACAAGTAATCAATATCCGTTGAACACCGAGAGCACAGCCAGGGCACCCCTATGTCGAGCAACTTTTCTTTCTACACCCACAATATGGAGACATAAACTTCTTTCTTATATTATTGGTGAGATTTTTAAAGTCTTCTACAAAATTACGAATTTATGTGTACTTTCTATAGACATATATATAAAATGACGCATGAGAGCATCAACTAACCATGCTGTTTATAAAATCTTTGCAATCGGTGCCTATTTATGTCGAATGTATAATATAGAGGTAGATGCTTCGAACAGCAATGGAACAATATATATTATATTCTTGTATCGCGAAAAAATAAAGCTGGTACGCCGTCACGCGTATGAAATAAAATAACAACGGCAACATGGTGCGGATGGGGCTTGATACATATTTGAATACATTACCGAACACGAAGATAATACCAGTGACACGCTATACTTATTCATAACGCCACCTCAGCACTGTGAATGAATACGGAATATATACGTGTATGTGACAGTTAGTCAATGAGATAGAATATTACTCGTTATCATCCTAATAACGACCTAGTCTACACAAACATTTCTCGGGACGTAACTAGACCGAATGCAAAGAACTGTGAGTTTATTGAAGACCACTTTGAATTTGCAATAATTTCATCATCTTCATGCTGATGTATACTGTAATAACGTATAGTAAACGTCTATAATAGCATGGCAATAAGTGAAAAACTACTGTTTATTTGTAAACGATATAAAACAGAAACGCTCGATATCATTCAGAGAACCTGTATTATTTTACTAGGTGGTAGGACTTTTCTGTTAAGTTCATCTAGGTAGGTACCACCGCTATGATAGTTATTCTGCCGCCAAGTATAGTAGTATAGTATAGTATAGTAGTATAGTGTTCCGGTTTGAAGGGATTGCTCTTTGTAGCTAAATAATTAAAATTACATTTTGAAATTACTGGGCAATTGAGACTTTATGATCTGATTTCACAGTCGAGTAATCTTATTATCAGACTGTGCTGATATCTCAGGATGATGTGCGCAGTGCAGTGACACGCGAAACTTTATATTTTGGAATTCCGGATGACACTGTTCTATTATGAGCGGCCGTGTCGCGTAACATCAGGTGAACAACTAGCTCGTCACATCATTCTCTAACATAAAAAATAATAATACAGAAAGTGCTCTATCGTGTGGATACATCTGCAAAGAAGTGTTTATTTTATGCATGTATGTAGTGTGTCAGTTGTGGCAGCGCAGGCCGCATCGGGAAGGCGTTCACACTTGGCGCTGATTTCCTGTAAACACATCCATTGTGTCCCCGACATGTTGGCAGCTTCCACACTCTCTCCCCACACACGCAAAAGCTACAAATGATTGTTACATTTTGTTACGCGTGTTTAAGCATTTAACGGGTGAGATAACATTAATTTAACAATAATGAAATTTCCCGGTATTGTTTATGGGAGAATATGGATATTATTTATGTGCAATAATGACTATTGACGTATTAGCTTTATTAGATAAATATGTGTTGGAGTTGTGTGATAATAAATTGATAATAGTATTTTAGTATTAAAATTCTCATGAGTGTGATTCATAGTAATAGCAACTAATAGTAATAGTATCTATAATTAATTGATCTATATTAATATGCATAAGCTCCTTAAATTTCATGATAAATCTGTTATAGTTATAACGTGTGTTATAATTAGGTTTGAAATCTGAGAAACCTGCAGCAATAATGAAATTATAGTAGGTAAAAGTATCGTTTTAAAGAGATGACAATTTTCCACCGCTAAATTCTCTATATGTATATATATGCCTACATAAATATGAATATTTATGTAGGCATATATATAACTATATAATAGGTCTTTACCTATGAAATTGCCGTATTGCAGTACAGACTTTTTCAAACAAAAAAAAGTTTTGATTGGCTATGAATTCTAAATTCAAATTAATTTTGTTTTAAAAATATGACATTCTATTTACAATATAAGTCTTTTGTTTATTGATTCGCGTTGTATTTTCATTACATTTCAACATTTTTCCTCATAATGGATACTTTGAAATTTCGTGTAATTATGGAATATGAGTTCCGTCGTGGCACCAACGCGGCACAAACGACACGTAACATCAACGACGTTTACGGAGAGAACTGTACAAACGAACGTACAACCCGTTATTGGTTTGCTCGGTTCCGTTCTGGGAATTTAGACTTGAAAAATGAACCTCGTGGTCGTCCGGAAACTTTGGTCAACAATGATGAATTAAAGGCGATTGTGGAAGCTGATGAATCTCAATCTACAGCTGAGCTGGCAGCAGCTTTTGATGTTAGCATCAAAACAATATTGGTCCATTTGCGACAGATTGGCAAGATAAAAAAGCTTGATAGATGGGTGCCCCACGAACTTAACGATCGCCAGCGCAAGGTACGCGTCGAGACTTGCCTTGCGCTGCTTAACAGGCACAGAAATGAAGGAATTTTGAACCGAATTGTTACGTGCGACGAAAAATGGATTCTTTTTGACAATCGAAAGCGCTCAGCAAGTTGGTTAGATCCTGGTTCGGTACCAAATCAATATGCAAAACGAAAAATGACCCCTAGAAAGGTGATGGTCACAGTTTGGTGGTCTAGTGCTGGTGTGATTCATCATAGCTTTTTACAAAACGGCGAGAGCATTACTGCAGATGTGTACATTGAAGAACTGACCACAATAATGGCGAAACTCGCACGTCTGCAACCAGCTTTGGTCAATCGGTCGTCTCCACTGCTACTTCACGACAACGCGCGACCCCATACTGCACAACAGACCGTCTCTAAACTGCATGAGTTGGGTTTGGAAGCTCTCCCTCATCCGCCATACTCACCAGATCTTGCGCCTACCGACTATTACTTTTTCCAAAATTTGGACAACTTTTTAGCGGGAAAAAAATTCAATTCCCGAGAGGCAGTACAAAACGCCTTTGAAGAGTTTGTTGTCTCCCGTCCTGCTGATTTTTTCAAGAAGGGCATCCATAAACTGCCACAACGTTGGCAAATATGCATTGATTGCAGGGGTGATTACTTTGAATAAAAGAAATAAATAAGTTCGAAAAAAAAATACTTTAACTTTTTTCAAACAAAACGGCAATTTCATAGGTAAAGACCTAATATAAACGAAGCAAGGGGCAACACTGAGATATTGATAATGATATTTTTACTAGATGGTAGGACTTTTCTGCAAAGTTCGTCTAGGTATTAGGTACCGCCGCTTTGTCAGTTATTCTGCCGCCAAGCAGTAGTGCTGCAAACATAACTGTGTTCCGGTTTGAAGGGATTGCCCTTTGTAGTAGTTAGTAATTACGGGGCAAATGAGACTTTATGATCTGATCTCACAGTCGAGTAATTTTATTACCAGACTGTGCTGATGTCTCATGACACTGTTCTGTCATGGGCGGCCGTGTCACTTAACATCAGGTGAACGACTCACTCATTACATCATTCACTAATATATATAATTTAATTTTTAATTTATTTTACTGTATAATCAACAAGTATAATTCTAGTAAAACCTTGTGCAGCTCTTAGAGAGCAACTAATATTTTTTCAGCCAATTACCAATCAACAAGTTCCTAAATATCGATTGAGTGTTGGAGTGCCCTTGACAGTATAAGTGTGTCAATGGATAGACCTTAAGCTGTGGAGATTAGACAGGGCTTTCACCTTGCGGCGCTCTCGAGCCGAGTGGCTCTCAGCCCCTCTCCGACATTTGTGAGCAAACAACGTCAAATATGCAGAACACGACGACAAGTTTTGCGTACGCTATTATCGAGTACAATAGAACGCACCCTTTATATAAAGTTAGAAAAGTTTATACGATGCGTAAGTTAGTCTGGCTTTGGGGAGCATAAAAATAACGTTCCTTTGGAACTCTTGGCACTAAAAACACAAAATACAAGTGTGACTGTTAAAGTACAACGATTCAAAAGTGTTAAGAATTTATCCAGTACAAAGCCAGGCGAATAATTAGAAATGTTCAGAGGCGGCGTCCGCGAGTGATTGATGTAGTGGAAGCCGGTGCGAACCCTCCGCTACGACAACTTGGAGACATTAAGAATATTTAAATTGTAAATTGCTCCCTGCACTGAATACCTATTTGCTGAAAGTTTGCCCTTTTATACAATCACCACGCAAACTCGCCAAGTTGGTTAAGCATGCATATTATTCTGGCTCGGACTTCTCCAATTTCTTAGCCTTGAAATTGCGATGAGGAAATATGTTGAATGAAACTCTCAATACGAAAACATTCCTTTAATTTGAATAAAAGAATTTGTGCTGAAGTGTACAAATATAAATGGAGCAAAAAGTTACATCGCAGATAACAATAAGACTCGCAGATGGTCTAATGTAACATGAATATAACGAACTAAAGAACGGACTGATTGAATCATCCGCTGTTCTTTGTCATAAATCCGACAACGGGCGGCCGTCTAACAATGCGTCCTGAAATCGTTCCATTTCTCATTTTGTTACACTCCCCTTTAATCTCGCATCCGTAGAAAAGTGGATCAACGTTGCAAAAGGGCATTCCGATGCAGACAGTAGTCGCAGACACGCTTCTGATTAATCTATTGTGAAAGTACCTATTAGCCGGTTCTGTCTTTAAGATAAATAAACAAGGTTCTTCATTCATTGATTAACTTAATAAGACATTGAAGCTTTTGCAACTATTGTTATTATACCTAGTACCTATTAATTTGTCTGACTATGATATCCTTATAAATTCCAAAATATAAATTTCTCTCAAAGTGGCGCTCTGTGAGGGAAGGTCGGTGTAGCAGCGGACATATTAAGGTTGATGGTGTAAGTACACTTTGTACTCACTAATATTAATAACAATTTTATTTATAGCGGAGTCTGACCGAAATCGACAATAAGCACTATATTTGAAAGCCCAGTGCGACGCTACGAAACAATATCTGATATGTCATTATGTGATATTAAAAAATAGTATAAATATGGAAGTAACTCAAATAAGAACAGTGATCGAATATAATTTACTAGGTGGTTTGGTTTTCTCTAATATAAAGTCCTAGAATAACCCCAAACATTAATATTTTGTCATGTCTACATTTGCAGCGACAACACTTTTTTGTTTTTACGCGTTTTAAACATAGCACCATATTTTTGCGGGTTTTCTTTGTGGATTAAGTGAAACAATCTAAGCAATTGTTTAAAAACGCAGTAATTTTAATAAAAATCTTAGAATATCTCTTGTCACTCATTAGAATAATAAATTGCTACCAAAATCATATAAAATATTGCGATTTGCACCCTAAGCGGTTACGACTACGTGTAAAGAAGTCGTAACAGTCTATAAAAACGCCATTGGGTACTCGAATGCGTAGTTAAACATTTACAAGTCTCATAAAAATCCGAGTGAATGTTTTTCCGACATAATGAAGGCAGATGGGCGGCTATTGGGCAAAACAGTATCCCCCGTATCCCCAGTGCGGCCACTTACCCTGACTCCTGTCAGCGTCGTTTATTTTTCCGGATGCATTTGGCTTTTCGGCTATGTTCGGCCCCTACCATGAGAAATATTCTAGGTCAGTGGCCCTACCGGATCATCCTGGTTGTTATCTTTGAACCGTCTTTGCACAAACTGCATAAATTAGGAAACTTACCCACTTTGTTTACATAACTTTCTGAATTACTTGCCTGATGTGGACGCTTCAAACAAAGCATTTGGGTATATAATTACTAGGAAGCTTTGAAATGTTGCATTGTTAATTTGATTGAAAAATAGTAAAATATATATGTTTTGAACCTAGTACTTAGAGGCCCCTTGATTCACTGGTAGGAAGGTCAGTAGGCTGGGAATATGCTATATCTAAAATATTCTTTAAATCCCTATCTATAATAATATATAAAAATGTCTATTTGTTTATATTGTGCAATGTGCATGTTGCACCAACACAGCTAAGTTCTTTTCGTAAGTTAAATGTAAAAAAATGCGTGTATAATCCCTAAGATCTGTGTACCGGAGTCTTTAGGGAAAGATATTTCAAAATCCCCCTCATAAATAAAGCTGAGCGGAAACAACATGCGAAATCCACATAATTGTATAATTCCTGTTAGGAAAGCGCAGAAGACCCGAGACAGCCGAGATTACAACCGTTAACCGACTGATCCCGGAACGGAAGAAAACAGAATGTCTCGCGACTTGGATAATGTTAAATTTATTGCAGTGCTAAAATGTTTACGGATATCGCGTGGAAACAAAACGCCCCGAGGACGGCGAGCTCTACTCACCCTTGTAAACACGTTTTATTGGCTTTATAATATGTTTTACGCGTGACGTTTTACAAACGATCTCCGAGGAACGTCGAATTATTTTTACGGCACGTACTCGTACGCCGCGCGAAAACATCGGAAAATTCAGTGCCCGAGGGATTTTGTAATTACACCTCTTAAACAAACACTTTTTGTTCCAGCAATGGAAACCGAATGTGGGATTAACGCGATTTTAATTGTGCAGCGTTGTAATATTTACGTAGAGACGAGATCGCGCTCAGATGAATCGAATCCATTTGACTACTAATTTGTGAAATCAGAGTGAAATATTTGTTGTAGAGGTATGGACAGAGGAGGCTTGGAATGCGGCGCAGTGGAACAATTGCAGGGTGTAATACCAGTCAAGCGCTTGATGAAGGTCCGGGCGCCTGCCGCGCGGCTGTCAGCCTCGACACATGCGCACCGCATACCTTCCCAACATTATTATCATATTTGTGCCGTAACTTTAATTACAAAGTATTAGGTAAAATTTAAAAAAAACAGGCCTATCCTTTATACCTCTAACATTAATAAACACCTATTCTACTATAAATATTGACTTGACAAAAATGCCAGTCACTTTCAAAGATGTAGGTATGTACTAATATTAAGGTAAGAGCATTTTATATAAATGCAAAACAGATCGGAAGCTTGTCAGATCGGCTCAGTGCAGATCCCACAGATCGAATATGGATTTACAGTCGTCCCTATTTCGTCCGCTTCGCATCACACCCTCCTGGCATATCGACGCGGTCCGACACCCGAAAAATAATCTCTACATTCTAATAAAACAACCGTAACAAATTCTTGCACATTCCCCATTGCAAGCGTGGTCCAAGATTTTATTATTATGTTTTTGTTACGTTTATTTTGGAGCAGTATTTGTTATTTCTTTGTTTTCTTGCTTTGAGTCGATGGCTTTAATATCTCAATTATTATTAGTTAATTAGGCAAAACGGTTTCAAGTTTCAAATTAATTTGGTTTCATCTTTTACCAATATGCTAGTTAATTTAATAAAATTTGAAATCGAATAAATATCTGCGATATGACGAAAGTCCGAGCGCTATGCAAACATTTCCATGAAACAAGATAAACGGCGGAAACCGCGGGCGTCTTAGTCGATTTCCTTATCGTCCGATTTTCGTATTAGTGTTCAATGGTGAACATTTCCTTTCAAATGCTTAGCTGAGAGTAGGTACTTTCGTCCCTGGCTGTGGCTGAATCCAATCGCAGGGATATTAAAACTTTCCGCCCGTCGTGCTCTGCTTCTTTGTATGGGGAGCGGCTGAAGTCCGACCCAAGCTCGATCTGCTTTTTTAAAGACGCACCAAACTAATTTGAGTTTAGAAATCCTTGAAATCAAAATTGACGATGTCTATGTAAATTGCCCACTGAAGTTTATCTACTCTACTCATCTACTACTACTAAAGTTTTGTCGAGGTAATAATACCTATTTATTAGAGGTATTATTACCTCGACAAAACTTTAGTACTAGTAAAAAATTATATAAGTGAAATTATTTGTAAGTATATATACATATAAAGCAATTTTGGTTGTCTTTCGAAAAAATATTTTAAACATAGAAGCGGAAACGAGTATTTCTTATTAATCTTGGCAGGGCATAACAAATTAAAAGAACTTTCAAGGCAGCATGCTTCTGTTTTGGAAAAATGATTTTGTGCTAATTATAACGATTTTTGAACCTGTGTCTTTTGGTAATTTACGATACAAATAAAACATTGCACGTTACCTTTAACATTAAGTAGTATAGTTACTGAATGCATCTACACTAATTTAATATAATTGCTCGAATAAATCACAAAACTTGGTGACTATGATACGTACCTAATCGTGCTTCAAAAATTGTTTTACATTTTCAAACCTCCATAAACACGGGTTCTAAAAACATTTGAAAATAAATGTAAGCCAATATTGGCGGGGCTGCGGTCTAATATTGGGAGATAGCGTGCGCATTATGTCGATGAAGTGAATTATTCGCTTTTGCAAGTAGTGGCTCCGCTTTCAGTACTATCTCAAATCCAGACGTTGCACACGTTAACTAGTTTTTGAGAGCGAAGTCTGCCTCTTAATTTGTATTCGGCCCTCGGACGGCCCGGAGAGGCGGGCGTGTGCTTCTTTTGTAGCTTCAGAAACCAATTTGTATACCAGTAAGAAAATTAAAAACTTTCGGATGTTTTCGCATTTACCTTCTTAACGCAATAAAAGCTTTTAATCCGGGCACATTCTGCGGAGTCTTGGGCAAGTTTCTAAGTAGCTTATTTGTAGGTACTGCTTCGATGTATAGTTTCTTTCGTAAAAAGCCACAGAAGAGACACATGTGTGGTTATTACATAGGATGAAACATGGATTCCTTCTGCAAACTTGCATTTGCCAAGAAAAGATAAGCAGTTTCAGTTATCCGCGTATTTCTATAACAGCGCTATAATTGTTGAATAATACATATGAACCTTTATGATTTCTTAAGCTTATATCCAGAGATACGCGTCCTATGGCGTTGAGACAGGCTTAATTTAAGTTAATTATATTATATTGTTACCACACAGACTTATAGATTAACAAGTCCTGGATCATAATATTTAACATTTTACATTTTACATGGCTTGTGCGCAAGTGCCTCGGAAACTAGATAATATATTTTATAATATACTCTACAAGATAAAGTACAAAAATGTACTGAAACATAACGTAAGATTATTTAACTTTAGAACTATCTAATGCTTATTAAGGCACTGCTATGCCCCTCAACGCTATTAAGACGGCGACATTGTCCGAAGAAATTAACATTTATAACATACCGGAACGTGAAGAATTCGTGAATTAAACGGAAAGTGACATTAAGACAGATGTTAAGAGCCGGAACAATAATTAAGAGGCTGTCGGTCTGAAACCGCGTCGGGATTTAATTAGTGAGGGAACCGACCAAGCGTCCGACTGCCCGCTACCAGTACCTACACTCAACCTTATATCTCCGGCTATAAAATTGTTCTACCTAGACTAAGTATACCTGAGATTTACTAGCGGGAAACTAATTGACGTCTATGAATTAGTGGCTGACATAAGAAAAAAATTTCACCATAGTTTTTCTTGAGTGTTTCTTACTAAAATCTGCCTAGATGACATATTAATGTATGTTGAATAAAATCTATGTAAAAATTTACAGTTGAGTAAGAAGTAGAGTAAGATAAATATAATGGTTACGTCCATATACTGCATGCTCCTGAGTAGTGACGGAAAAAACAATTTAATAAAATGTGTCATACTCAGCACTGTGACGTGATTTGTACTGCGGGAAAGATCTAATTCCCGTCTCTACTAAAGTTTGATAGCTACTAAGTTTGCCCTTATATCCTAAGCCCTTGGTTTCTCATATTTTTGTCGAACCGGTGTCAAGTCAACACGCCAACACTAATGTGTTGAGAAAGCCAATGATCAACAGGCAACTAGGTAGTACTTTTCTGCAAAGTTCGTTTAGGTAGTGTGCCAGGATACCTCCACGTTGCTCGTGTGCTGCTAGTCCCTTATTGTTGTAGACATATCTAAATTTTTAGTTTTATATTGCTCAGTGAGGGTAGATATCGCCTTGTATTGCCTCTCGCTGGTACCCCCCGTCAGTCTCAATCTTGTGCGCGATACGAACACTGCGAAATCGAAAAACTCCACTTCTTCTCAATCCAAAGACATTTCTGAACTTTGCGACTGACGTGAAGGCTGCCAAATCTGCCACTGTGAAAGTGCTTGTTGTGCTACTTTCCACTTGGACGGTACCGTCATCACCAGGATCCGAGCTGGACTGCTGATGAGTTGGCTTACATCCTTACCTATTTCTCACTGAGCTCTAATTGTGTTGTTCTTTCGCCTTGGCGGCATCCAGCCCAAAATAACGCACCCGCGAATCGCGGAGGTGCGCAAACACGTGTTTGATACGGGCAGCTGTTTCACTTAACATCAGGCAAACGACCGGCTCATCATATCATTATTTAACATAAAAAAATAAAAAGTATTTGATCTACCAAGTTGACGCGAATTTATTTAATTTTTTGTTGTATTTTAACAGACTTTAGTACAGACGGCCATAAATCTTTTAAATAAAGATATGTAGATCTACAGCGTGTAATTTAAAAATAGTTCTAATATGGTATTATGATTATTTTATACATATTTTTAGTGGGTTGTCATATTAAAATGAGATATATTTCACAAAAAGAGTCCGATAATACGACACGTCTGGGACTGCTGGCAAATCCGATTTCCCTATCTCCCCATATTTGTATTCGAAGCCCGATCCATCTAATATTTCCTTCCAACTCCGCCGTCGCTATCTGCGTTCCTTCCTGACACTGAATCTAATCGGAATAGATATTAAAACTTTCCTTACAACCGACTCCTTCTTTAATATTACACAAATTATGCGGATATTTTTTTCCGTTACCTACGAGTATTTTTTGCGATTTACATTGTGGTTATTGGCTAGCTACTTGACATGGATAAATATTGGTTGCTTCTTATATATCAAAAGCACAGAATAAAGGAAATCAAAATAAATATGAAAATAATATATTTGTCTTGATATTATTTACATGTGAGTATGAGTCGATTAAATAAAGCTTCCAAGTTTAGACGCGGTGCGATCCAACAATATTCCGAACTTGTTCGCGGAGCCTATGGCTTAGCTTTACGAGACTTTTGAAGAGGAAGCGATAAAAAGAGAAACGCTCCTTTGATTTCCTGATTTATGTAAAACAGAACGAGTGCCTCGATGTCTAGTGAATAGTTTATTGAGGGATTTTCATTAACATACGATTCTTATACGGCAAGTTTTAAATTTTAATTGTAAATATTGGCAATTGACTTTTTAATTTATATCAGACTCACAACAATTAGGTATACTAAACCATCAGAAAATGTAAAAACACAACGGCTTATCTAAGATTCATAATATTGTATACTACCGACATCTCTACTCTCTAGATCGCATTATTAAAATCTTTATCAAATCGCAGATTTATTTACCTCACAATCTAACGTACAACTCTAACTTATAGAATTTATTACATAAAATATGCTCATATAAAATTGTAAATGTGGACAAATAAAAAATATTAATTTGAACCTCGTCACGACATCTGCGAGTAAACATGTTACTCCTGACCTCCAATGCCCTACGCTTATTTTGACGAACTGCTTTTAGGGGTTCCTTGTAATAAAAAAAGAAGAAGAACCAAAAATGAGCTGCTATAATTGGAAATGCATAAAATGTTGTCTGAGTCAGCGTATAATGTAATTGGTCCAGTCAATATAAAAACAAATATGTTGACAACACAGAAAGTTTCTAAGTGCCTCCATCGGCATGTAGCCTTATCTAATTTATTTAACTGTTAGCGGAGCCGCATCGAAAACAAGTTCCTCGTATGTATAAGAACATTTGTCTACATCCTTCGAAAGAGAATCGGACAAAGAAACGTGACACTTAGAGTTTTTATTATATAGGTATACTTATCTATAAAATAATAGTCTTAATCATTATTATGTTTTTTGAATGATCACAAAGTAATACAAATAATCAGTATCCTTATTAAATTATGCAAAATCACCATGATATATTATTGTACGAAAGCGTATTTTCAACCAAATCATCCGTTTCAAGAGAAAATTTCGACTGCACATTTTCTTTATCCGGAATCCTTTCAAGTCGCCCCTCCGACCTTGTAATCTCCCTGCCCTTTCAAAACAAGTTCACAAAAATGACAAGATTCCATAAACCGGGATAAGCAGAGCTTAGGTTTCATTTCCATCACACAAAATATGTTATCGTTTACCTACCTACATTTTATTTAACGTCGATTACTACTTTTTGGTGGGACGATACATAAAGAGAAAGCTGCATGAATACCAATGAGTCGCACATAAAAGAAGGCAAAACAAACTATTTTAATCTAAACAACAAGAAATATTACAAGTTATGTGTAGTGTATGAAGTCGGGAGAAGCATTAAATATTTATCAAAAGAGTCCTGGCTGCGTCCGCATCCCGTGGGACCGAGACGTCTCCGGCTACACTACGCCCTACTACTTAGCACCTTTGAATAATGGCTCAGTTGACGTCATTCGATGACGTGACGTGACAAAACATCTTCAAATCATGATTTAAATATAAAGCTATCCCAAAAGAACTAAACAATTTTATGCATCCTATGTCTATGTATGTAATTGTTTATGTAGGTATATTACATCTTATGTACCTGACGGCGGCAACGTCCAGTTATAAACTCTATGCGCAGCGGGCAGTACCGTAATTTACCCTGTGGTAGCATTTAAATCTATTAAAGTGACAACACGGGCAACTGTCATCGCTACCCCACCCATCTGGCTATATAAATGGAGCGCTAGGTGCACTATGATCATTCTTGTTCCGGACACGGCCCGGGTGCGGTGGTTGAAGGCCTATAGTTTTGTATGTTGCAACTCACGCATAATCCCCTCAGCCTATATACCTAAAATACCTACCCACACACCACAATCTGTTAAGCCATTTCATAAATAACAATACATGCAAACATTTACGTATACTATTTTACTAGAGACAACTGGCGGTTTCACTCTCGATATTTTATTCAATCTTTAAAATCCCATTTGGGGGTTGAATTTGCGAAAAGTCTTTCTTAGTATCCTTAGTATCCTTATTTTCACAATATTTTATTTCTGTTTATGGTGCTTAATTATCAACCGGAAAGTTGACATGTAAGTGTATAACTACATAAGTAGTATGTACACATAAGTATATTTATAATGCTATGGGGTCGCACTACGCGAGAGGTAATTTTGGGCGAGTGTATGATTTTGTTTCAATTTAAAGTTTGAGAGGCGGAAAAACGGTGTTTCTCCATCAGAGCGATGCATGGCCGATGCTTTGTACTGGCTCCATATTTGGCTGAGTGAGCCGCCCATGTTTCACTGTGCTCAAACACGCCGTGACAATAGTTGTGAAATAAATTATTCAATCTCTATTTCGATCCTCAATTTCAGACTACAGAGACAAAACACTAAAATACCTAAGTGGAAGCCAGTACGTGTAAGTAGAACTAATAATATCTATTGTTGAAACCAAGAACTCGGTTGAGTTATTGCTGAAGAAGTATTGAACATAGAGTTCACAGAGTTCAATACGTTACAAATGTTCCATCTTTATTTACATTTTGTTAGACCCATAAAATAAGACGGAGTATAGCGCTTAAAAACAATTACAAACTTTGACCGCAAGATAATAATTAATAATAATTCTTTGGGACTATAGTTTATACTATACATATTATTCCGAATAAGTATCCTTATCATTGTTCTAAGTTGCTTAATAAATTAAACAAAACTCAGCAGTTTTTGGCTTAAATACCTGCTTAGCACCTACTTGAATAATTTTAGCGATAGTTTGTAAAGTGTGAATAACCTATTTTCCAATCACACTTTCACAGTTTTTATTATAAATCTATAGATCCGAGCAGATGTGTATTGAGGTATCGATAGATAAGTGCCAGCTCTTTGCCCGAGGGATCCACTTCAAACTTTTTAATTAGTTCAACGACAATAACAGAGTTCATCGAAATATCGCTTGCTTCAGTTAAAAATAAATACTATTCCTTTCAGTTTAGCATTTATAAAAGAAAATTAATGTTTATTTATTATGTTTAAAAATGGAGTTACAATTTGTAGGAGTAAAAATTTGCGCATGCATGAAACGTGTAAAGATGATTTAATGGTTCACCCACGTGAGGGAAAGCAGATTTGTATTATCCCGGACACAGGTAATTGTTTCACGAGCGGGCTGACGATTACATGAATTTATGCTCGGTTGTTCGAGCGCCGGCGGCGGCGTGTCCGCGAATGAATGGCCATTGAAAAGTCATCAGTTATGGAGGGAGCATAGCCGCGCCATGTGGCCGGTTCGCTGCGCGCCCCCAAGTAATTTTTCCGCGGGCAATTTTCCACAATTCCCAAACAACCATCAGTCGGTTGCCCTTATTTAAAAACATACGAACTTCGGATATCTTTCAAATCAACAATTTGTATACAACCATACATGTATTTTTTTAAAATAAAAATGTAGATTTAATTTTTCAGATATACACATATTAGGTAAATTTTGATTATTGTACGCTGCATGCATGAGCTAATGGCGTTATTATAAAACTTGTTGAGAGGCGCATTAACCATTCCCAATTTTAGCTGCCCACAAAACAATACAGAAGTAGACTAGAAATGCTATATTGCACTGTATAGCTTATCCGGTCATGTCAATTTTCCAACAAACCGCAACAACCAAACGTATGAAACCACCGAAACTAAAAGGCTCCAATAAAAATGGTCAAAGCACTTCGCAGTGAGCTCAAATTTATGCAAATTGGCTGAAATGTATTGATAGCACTTTGAAAACATTTTCATTTCAAAGTGGAGTGCCTCTACCTACTATTCGAACAGCACGCATTTTTCGTATTCTGTGTCTATTTACTTGAAACCATGAACGTTAACCGTAGAAAATATTTGACTTTTTATATATTTAGCCATTTATTAAGTAGAAGGTGACACAACGGAATTCAATTGAAGGGATGAGATCAAGAAGGGTTTAACTGATTTTTTTCACAAAATGACTTATGAGTATCGTTGGATTCAGCGTGAAATTATCTACTATAATACATTCTCAAAATACCGAAATGAGGCTTAAATAAATTAATAAATTCGAGATTTTCAGTCTAAAAACGGTTTATCTGACACAGGAATACAGTCCGCTTAGCATAAAAACATTATTATATTTATTATATTATATTATATTATATTTTTACAGTTATTGTAGGAATTAGTACTATATTTAGTATTATAAATTAGAATTAATACATTTTCAAGCAACTAAAACATACATAAACCTTTTCTATTACTCTACATTAAAATGAAGCCGTTGAAGTTTAAAGTCAATTTTCTCGAAACTATCAATTTGACAGTTAAACCCTTTTTGTTCTCACCCCTTCAATTGTGTTATGGTCGAAGTCGACCTTACGCCACTCTACCGGAAATTTTGGCTAAAACCCTTTGTTATTACTACTAGTATGCAAAGACACAGAATGTTATACTCAAGACGTCGGGCTACACTGCTACAACTACACGCTAACAAATCATGATATCTCCATCTCCCATATTACTTAGGAGTTATCAAAACTACGTCCCATAAAAAGTTATGCTCAATTTAGTTTCATCCAAACCAGCCATAGTTTAGGGAGCGGATGCAACATATTGCTAAACAAAATTAATAAAATACCAAAATGAAAACAACCACAGCGTCAGCCTGAAATATGGCCTCATATGAAGACAATTTTTTTCTTTGAGGTAGTATTTTCTAGTATAATAAAAATCCAAAATAAGTATTCTTGCTATGACAGAACTTAGAGAATTTATGGCACTGTGAAATGATAGCACCATTAGCTAGAACTTGCTTCCTTGGTTCCTGTAACTTTTCAAATTTTTCCTTTACTAGAGCTATACAACCTTCATTTATGCCAATTTTCCAGTTAACGCGAAGTACCTTACCATGCTTTGAAAACGCGCTAAATACGAACTAATTAGTCACAACAGCATTTTTTTTATCAAAACTGTTGCATTACTTTAGTCAAAACCGTAATCTTCTATATGATTTTGAAGCCATTATAAGACTTAGTATTTGATATCAATTACAAACACACGCAAATACAACCAATTGCTTATAAAAAGTGCTTTGAAAGACATATGGACAACAAAATGATCCTATAGAGGTTTTGTTTTTCTTTAATTGGAACTGAACCTTAAAAATAACAGAAATTTACATACCTACATAAAATATACACATACGTGAATGCATGCTGAACCTACGTGATAATTGCTGACATGTTAGCTTGCAGTAATTAAAAACTTCCTCTAATTTTATATTAGCACTTAAATAGCTGTTACGAAGTCACGTCATCTATTGTCACGTAATTAATGTTAATAAATTAATCTCCAGTTACGGGAGACAAATTAGACGCAGGCTGCTCGGCTAACGACGGACTATTTGGATTAAATGGAGGGTTGATGTTTATGATTTACGCAGCCTGTGTAATTGTGGCGCCTGCCAGTCGCGGCTTGCAGCTCTAGCGAAGCAGCTGCTGGCAGGCTCCGTCATAGTGTGGCTGATTACACTGGAAGTAATGAGGTTTTAACTAATAAGAGGTTTTATCTTTAATATGTATAGATATATAATGCAATATTTAATTATTCAGAAGTCGGTGGGGTCAGAGACAAGAGTTACTGTCTATTTTTAGCGCTAGAAACGCTAGAGTTATACGGTAATTTTCATTTAAGGTCATGTTTTAGTGTTGTTTGAGGGTTTTGGCGGGAAAACTTAAAAAATCGCGTCACCGTATTATTTTCCAAAACTGGTGTTATTTTCAGTATTAGTGCATATAATTGGTGGCATTTTATTCGTTAAGTGCTGGATTACAGGCATGAGTGTGGGAAAGTGGTATAATGATGGTAAAACGTTTCTTTTTGTGTTGTTTCCAAAACTACATAGAAGCTTTAAGTAAAGTTGCCACCACTTTACTAGGAGTATGACTTGACTAGACTAGACTAACTTGGACTTAACTTGGACTGTGACTGTGACTTGACTTGACACTTAATATATATAATATGAATTAACTTGAGAAATTATCAATTACTTGACACTGGCTTAATACACAAAAGTGTGGAGCAAAACCAAAAAAAAAAATAGTGTTGTTGGTTCATACCTACATATAACAATGACAGCCCGCCGCGTGTTATATCATACCACACTTGTTTTTCCAGTGTCAAATTTTCGATAAATAACGTCAAAACTCGAGTTACACCCTAATAACAGTTTAGTCAATATTATGCCCTATCAGTAAAGTAGTATATAGGTACTTTACTGGAAACTTTTGTGGAGTTTTGAAGAAAACTCAAAAATATTTTGTGCAACCTTGTGCCATTTACCAACACTCTTATACCTTCCCGAATAACGGAAACTACATGATGACTATGTAGGTAATAATAATTAACTATTGTACTGTATCATATTTGAATTGTACTATATGTAAAGTTTCTTATAGCTTCTTCTTTACATATGTAATCGATGCTTTGGATTGGAGTTTTCTGTTCTGTATTGTGCTGGATTGCTTGCATCAGTAATGGAAAAGAGAACTTTTTTTTTCTAACTCACATATTGTAATAGGCTTGCTATAAAATATTTGACATTAAGCACTTTGTCCACGACTGCATAATTTCAGTTCGTGATATTCCTATTAAGTGTGCACTTACTTTATGTAGCAACTAAGGTAAGCTTGACTAAGATAGTCCCATTAGTCTTAGTTCTTAATCGTACTTCTAGCATTATATTTTTAGTTTAAAAACGTAAGTTTATTAAAGTGTTATATTTTTGAATAATTTGATTCAAATAGGTAGTAGCTCGCGCACTACAAAAAAAGTTGACACCGATCACCTTTCACTGGCTCTAGCAAATCTAAATATATATCTAAATATATATAACTCAAAGGTGACCAACTGACTGACATAGTGATCTATCAACGCACAGCCCAAACCACTTGACGGACCGGGCTCAAATTTGGCATGCAGGTAGATGTTATGACGTAGGCATCCGTAACTGTCTTTTATTTCATATTAATACAATATTTTTAACATATAAAACTAAACTAGACTACTACTCAATTGAAAAGTTGGCCAATGTCTTTATCAAATTAATAAAGAAAATAGAAAATATCTTTGTGTAATTATTTACCGGTGGAATCCTTACCTAAATAACAAGATTTATATCTCGTGATTAGAATTATTAGAGTATTATTTGTACAATTTCAATGAGATTCAATTTACATATAAACATAATACCAAACTATATTCAATTATTTGATAAAGAGTAATATTGTAGGTAAAAAGAGGTCATAAATAAAACACAGAATTTAGATCACCTTCTGCGGGAAGCGTACCCAAATGAGATACCTATGCAGTCACGTTTCAAGGCATAACATTCCCATTCTCCAGTTTATATCCACATTATTGAGCTTGAAACTAGTTACAGGTCTAACATTCCGTAACTTTGTTATGATAGCCGTAATAAAACAATTACGATCCACGTACGCCGCGACGATGCTTGTTGACTATTCATTAAAGCATCTCGCCGAAAGACAAACAATCCTGTTATGTTATTAGATTTCCTGCATAGTTGAAGCTATTCAGATACACGTACATAATTACGTGGTTAATTAATTTGCAACTTTGTTATATCTACCTGAACTTTGTTAATTAACGCTATAAAGCAGCTATTGAAATATTCACGAGGTCGCTACAATGTTCCGATAAATCACCGAGAATAACCAAGACCGTTTTCTATTTGGAGAAGCGAATATACGTTTACGTATCGAGCCCAGAGACACAGCTTGTTTGTCCTCTCAGACTAATTAAAAAGTTTGTTCCTGCAACTCCAGAGTGGAAGTGAAAACGAAGTACGACCAGAGTTGATTACGGATATAAATTTAGCTACATCAATCTGTGAATGCATTTATAGAATAGAAACGCGAGTAGATAACTTCATTGATTTAGTCGTGGGGCGTAATGAGTCTGCGAGCACCGTATGAATATGTATGGAATGGACACGATCCTGCAGATAATGGAATCTGCACACAGAAACAGATCCGTTTAGTTCTCGCCACAATTAGCGCGCTCCACATAAAAAGTTAATTCGTAGGATACGTGCAGCTTTTGCTGCTAATAAAGAGGCGATGTACTTTTGCTTAAGATATAGTCTTTTATGAAAATTATGAAAAATTAAACGAATGTGTGTTTAAATCCGAACCATTTTTAAGTAAGAACTTATAAAATTAGAGTAGTTAGTTATGTTCCTTGAACAAAACATGAATGGCGCATAAGCAAAAAAAGCATATATAACTTATGGCGCCAAAACTCAGCTCATCACCTCGCAATGCACTAAAGCGTGCAAGTGAGTCTCCTTGGTGATATTAGCTTCTTGGATCCCTGTAGGATCCATATGTTTTTTTTTATGACATTTTATAAATACAATTCCGAAATTTAATTAATACGTAGTAATTCCACTCTGTATATTATAAAGTATGGCAATTATAGTTACAAAAAAAACTTAAACGAGTCTTACATACATGTTAAAATGTTTTGTGTTGTGTATTATGTGTAATTTTGTAATGTGTATGTGATCATGACTCTAACATTTTTTTTTTATTAACGATAATAATTACGATTAAAACTGAAAGTAAGTTAACATATTCCAGAGCGCACTCGCTGTGCTGCATAAATATGGGACATGAACAAAGATTTGTGAATGAGGCTGGAGATGCGCGATAGCAAAACCCCGGCATGAGCACGTGCGCGCCCCGCCCTGCAAGTGCACCGTAAGTATTGTTTACGTCCGTGATAACTATTGCCAAAGAATATTGAACGTTATATACTTTCACGTTAGTGCAAAATCGATCTACAACTGCCTGCGATTGTAGTCACGCTTTATTTAACTTTTTGAACTTGATGTTTTCCTACAGCATAAACTGTATTAGGCGGTGCGCGGACAGCATTAGCCAATAACATACCTTAATTCTTGGATGTCTACTTCCAGGAACCGGCCGCTGAATGAGCTAACAAATTTGGTTCTGACAAAGACTGCGCCAAGCCTGTGCAGTCGATGTGCATTTACTTACTAAGTTTAATCACTGCATATGTGATTATATCAGAGGAAGCAGATACCTACACGTGTAAGAGCAAGAACACGGCACGGCCGAGCCGCGTGGAGCAGCACTGTCAGCGATAGCGTCGGTGCGGGATCGCGCCGGCCGGTGCTAAGCCGCTAGTACGCCCTAATAAATTGCGATTTAACTTGTCTCCCGGATAACGCCAACTTTTCCACGTTTGTTCCGAGCCCGACACTTTTTTCCGCCTCTTCATTTCCTATCTCTTACTTTTGTATTTTTCGTTCTCTCTTCGGCGAGATAAACAGGCGAGAAACGGTGAAAGGGGCTTTACAAATTCAAATTGAACTTATCACACAACTTTTTACATTTGTTTCTGGTCTCGAGTTCGAGGGAAAAGAGCGAAGAGGCATTTAATAGTACAATCTGGGAAAAGATTGATGATTTTGTATCACACCTCGCTTCGGGCGGCTCGTAACGACACGGTGCGGTGCGAGTGTTTCGACGTGGGTCGTGTTGACTCTTATCTGGAATGGGATGCCGTTTTATCTCAAATTACATGTTTTACTTGAGACATTCTCGGAGTTGTACACTTATTTTAGTGGTCCTATTAGTAAAACAATTTGAATAAAATTAGACTACACGCAATCACACACGAAATCGTACACAGAGGTGCGCATTGTCCAAATGAAAAAGCGAAGCGGAATACTTTTAAAAACAATATTAATAACACTATAATATGAATATGAAACGGGCTGTATGTTTTAAAAAATGGTGCAAGGAGTGCTCCTTGCACAATTAAGGACTAAGACCCATCGTGGACCCATCGTGACCTTACCATATGTGCATATGGTAAGGTCACGATGGGTAATTGAATAAATTGTTCATAAACGTGTCCTCGGTCACAGTCTGGAAAAGGGATCCATTAGACCCCTCGTAAACATCTTGCATTTAATAACTTAGATGTAAAGGTAAACACCATCCAGTTAATCAAGCAAGGAGTTTCACCGCGTGCAGTAAATAGCACCCGCTTAATTCGAGGGCCATGTGTGGGCACATAACCGCAGCATATTTATCCCATTATGCAGGCACGGTGCGAGCCCGCCGGTGATGCCAGTCACGTCGTCTGAAACGAATCGCATGTGACATTATTTGTGAAGATCGTGCTCTATCTTCGTCGGCGACATGGCTGGGACGTGGAGGGATTACTCACAAAGAAGTACGATTTCAACGGTGCGATAAAGAAAGCGAAAAGTTACTGGCTATATTCTCTGTGGGATTAACGCACGGTTACGCGTCTTCGTGTTTTTTCCAAATTTGATATCGTTTCAGTGATAGTCTTGTCTGGTTCAATAAGTTATATGTAACTTTGTGAATATATATGATGGTTTATATTTATATCACAACATATTATTAAAAGGAAGGATTTGATTAAGTATTTATTTTATTCATTTAATTTCGTATTTTGTATTAATCACGAAAACTATAAGTTGTACTCGCGCTCCGTTGTCATCGTGCCAGCCGGCGGCGACCGTACTGGGTGTAATAACAGTGAAGTCACGTGACACCACATACCACCATACCACGCCGAATACCACCCGAACATGTTATTACATGATATTACTGAATTCGCAGATGCATTGAATTAATTTGAATATCAAAATGTTGCTATCGTGCGGTCTAATCGTAGATATGTTATGCCCCTATACCAAAAATTTTATGAGATATGCTTTTGAATGTTATTCCGAATAGCTACATTTTTCAATTTATATGTAGAAGCTTACTTACTTTGCTCCGCGGCAAACTGTGAGAATCACTACTCTAAGCTAATTTATCTTCTTCTATATATGCGCATCACACATCACATGGCTTTACCGAATGAGATTTTTTTTTTCGGAATTAACGTTTTCATGGGAATACAATTTGGACCAGGATAAAGGCCAAGCATGGCACTACGTGAATGAAGTAGTAGGCAAAAGCTAGGTTGAAAAAAATTACCGAGCATCAAGCACAGAAGAAAAAATACAACCATTAATTGAAAAATTTCAACAATTGGTAATTTTTCACTTCTACATATGTATTAGTAATGTAGTGGGAGTATACACACATTCACTCATTTACACTAACACAGTCTCACGTCACAGACACACATTTGCACACACCTCCATATCTGCAACACTCAGTCACTCAGTTTTAATACAATAACCTTCACAGATTTATGAAAGGAACGTAAGAGGCTAGATCCTGCGACACAGGTACGCCTAGTGTGGGTGGTATCTAGGGCTCCGTAAAATGTAATATAATAATTAAGTTGTGCAATGTACTTAATACATCATTCATAAATATGTATCTTGTATGTGTGCTTGTAAATAAATAAATAAATTAATTAATTAATAAAAGTTAAAACTATACCCAACTTTATATTTAAGCTTAAACAAGTTCTCATAATTTTGTCAATAGTGAAGCCTATTCATTCTTTATAACGAATCATTACCACAATATGTCACATGTGAGGTCCAATAAAGGCAAGAAAGGCCACAGTGTATATCTAGTATATCCGTATTACCAAAGTTGATTAAAACAAGTTTCCCGTCCGCGATGCAGTCTGGATAAAAGTAGCTGTATATTAGCAGGAGGGTATGCGAGTCAGCACAATATTAGCGGAGGCCGAGGCACGAGCTCGGCACTGTTTCACACAATACATAGGTATTTGCAGTATCTAAGCTCCTCCTTCTTCCAATTATGAAGTAAAACTTTTTTACGCACGCTTGACTTGGGATAAGCTGGTGAGGCAAATGGAAGTTGAAAGGTATACTTATATCTCCCTCTGTACGTGAAGATAGTAAGAGTAACGTTTCGTTAATATACGAAACGTAGGGGCTGTAAACTGTAGGGGCCAGAGCGATGGTGATAAAGATGTTTTACTTCAATCGTGTGGTCTAAAGCACACTCGTTTTTTTTACTAAGGGATACGCACGTGTATTTTTAACTACTAGCACTTTACTTTTACTTTTTTAGCACTTTTTAAGCATTCGCGATTTGAACTCATTTTGTAAAGTTTAAAAGTTAGTCAAATTACGTTATGATGATTTTCTGTGCGCGAATATACCCGCATTATTTATTTGTAAACTTCACTAAGATTAGTTGGATAGGTTAGGTTGAGTTTTTGATTTAGATTTCCAGCGATAAAAGTGCTGAATAATTGTTTCTTTCTTATACATCATAGTAAAATATAGCGGTACCTAGCGTTCAGTACTACATCACATTCGAAAATATTTTGTAGATTTTTATTCCTTAACATGGAATCCAGTATAGATTATTCCATTATTTTCAGTTAGTGTTAAATTTAGATTAAGCTGTAATTAAATACATTTTATAATGAGGACTTTGTCTTGATTTTACGCGAAAAAAATTTTAGTTTTCGGGATCCGTTAAGAAGCTTAAAGACTGTCATAGCACGGTAACCTGCTTGGTATTCCTCGCGCATCGCCCATCCAGTGACTGGCTCGCGCCTCCACCAACATTAGTGCTGGCACAACTACTGACACCACACGCGGTTGATATTTCACAATTCTCAATAACGATGCTTGTAGATTCTCTAAGATAAAATATTCTTCTTTGTTAACCAGCTAAAAAGAGAATCGCAAAAAATTGCGAATCTTCCCTATATAACAATAAGCTTTATAATGTAACCATCGCATAAAGGCCATTGATATTGATATATTGTTAGACGGTATCGATAAAACGCAATGTGTATTGTCTGTCTGGGGTCGCAATTATGCCGAAATATCCATTCATTTTTCCGGTGGCTCGCGGCGCGCCCAACCATGCGTGATTTTGTTTCTGTACGCTTGTTCAGTGTCTGCGTTTTACTGCGGTTATTTGAACCGATCCCAAAGCCATTTGTAGTGAAATAAAACAGTATGATATTTGATCGGCCCTCGAGGCCGGTGCTAATGTGCGGTTGCAGTTTTGCCCTAGCGATGTGTTTACTTACATTACCTTTATTTGCGTCAAATAATATTTGTTTGACGAGTCAATATAGCAACGATTATTGTGTTTGCTGTAAATGCGGGAACAAAAATCGATGTTCCCGGAACTCAGTTGCGATAAAAAGATTGCACGGTTCAATAGATTCAATAGAGCAGATCCCTAAGTCCCAAATTAAATCATGAAACGTCTTTGCACCTGGTGGAAGCCCCGCGAGGCGCGTTTGCCGTTCCTCGCACGCTCGCTGACGATTCGCTTTCATTATTCTTCCTTTGATTTTTATTAAAACTACGTTTGCTGCTTCGCTTTTCCCAGTTTGCTTTACTTGTTGTTTTGATTTTCTGCGCACCATTATTGCAGGTTTTGTTTTTTAAACTAAAACAAACGTTATTCATTCTTGTCAGTACAATAAACATGTAGAAATCTATACTTTTGGTATAAAGTTTGTGTCAACCCCACTTACCACTTGTTTATTCCACTTTATAAACATTGAATAAAAAAAGGAAACTGCAAGTCAGTTAAGTTGAGTGTTAAGGATTTAGTGGCCATTCGTTGGAAGGGACCACTATCTCTATCTGTCCATCGGATGCGAGAGAAGCTGCGGCTTTAGAGGGCCTGGGACAAATTTGCTCCGATTCAGTCACGTACCACCGAGATGGGCCTCTTAGCAGATTTGGTAAGCGTATGTTTAGATTTGGCCGAGCTGTTTATTGAATGGGATGGGTAGTTGTTTATTTGCGAAGTTTCTTTTCCGCTTACGTTTCCGCTACCTTTGCGTGAACTAACACTTGTGTTTGTACCGTTTGAAACCGCATGACCAGCTGAAATAATAATTACGCCCAAACAAACAACCAAAAATATTAAAAAAGTTTTGTGATTTTACAAATTACAATCTTGCACATAGATTTGACACCAATACAACTTTTAGAAGTACGTAATAAAAGCATTTTACTTAGGCCAAAACCATATTACCCAAGTTGGGTCAATAGCGGCGAGGGACTGGTTGGAATAAAATAATACTTATTTGAGAATTATATAAATGTAAGTATGATATTATAATTATGATCTTAGTAAATGCTAAGGTATGATCTTGAGCAATCGACCAGCTGGGCGATCACGTAACTCGATTGCAACAAATAGAAACACAAATTTCTATGGATTTGACAGTTTTAATACGCAGTTTATGTGTATAGTTAGTATGGAAATGTATCCTGTTGCATTGCAATCAAAATTTCATGATCGCCACCTGGAGAACAATAACCATCATTGATAACAAAATCTGCTGAACAGTTTTTGTTGTCAATGATGATGACCAACAGAAATTGTATTCTTCCGTATTGTCACTACAGATACTTTTTTATTACTATATGGAACTATTCATTGTACCCGTCGTGCTTCCATAAGAATCTGTTGACAAAAATATCAACTGGTGCCGGTTGCTCGTTCTCATTTCATTTACGGAAGTGCACTTACGTAATTGTAAATAAGTTCGACTGCAAACGAAATTCAAAATGTTTAAAATTCTTTTTGTTTGCTTAACTGAATACAGCCGTTGCAGCAAAAGGCAATGCAAACCAGATTACTAGTTGTACGTTATGCGTGTAATTGTGCCTACACGTGCTACGCTGTTACGAGCCACTACGCTGCTACGTAGAGCCGTAGAGACTGTCACGTAGCATGTAGAGATTCTACGCTTAAACATGATCGATCTTATTTTTACTAAAATCATCTTTTGGCATAACCTACCTTTGATTACCTTGATGATGATGATAATGATGATGATGATGATAATGATGATGATAATGATGATGATGATGATAAGTAGTGATACTTATGCCCGCCTGCACTAAAGTCTATAATATACAAATTAGCAACACTTTCCCCGGGTTCTCGTACGTTTGTTAAATTTGTTTTAACTGGCGCACCAAATACTGAACGCTCATTGGCTGCCTGTTGATCATTGGCTCTCTTCAACCAATGAGCGTACAATATTTGCTATGTTGATTTGACGTGAGTTTGAAAACGTACGAGGAACCAGAGGCAGAGAGATAAGTGCGAACTTAGGAACTGTCAATCTTTAGTGCAGACGGGCAATGTTGTTCTACCCAGAACGATTTTGTAAAACTCTTTACGGTTGCATTTACAGTGGCGCGCCAGTAGTGCATTACTGCTGCAAACGTTCAACATAGACCTAAGCAAGCAGTAACAATGTAATCTGAATACTTATTGAATAGGTGTCATCACACCTAAAATCAAGTTAATGTAGGTAACTTTTATCTAGATATTAGAAACTAATTTATCCAACGTAGGGTTGTATAACGTACTAAGATTAATAAATTATATTATAGTTTACTCATTTTTTTAATTGTTAGATAGATAGATAGATAGAAAATGCTTTATTGCACAAATAACAAATGTAGGTACAAAGGCGAACTTAATGCTAGAGAGCATTATCTTCCAGTTAACCTGGGTGTAACATGGAAATTTTTGCAGGGCAGTGCAACGCAACTTAAATATAGATTGCCTAGATAACATATAAAAACACTAACATAAATTTAATTTTCTTGTATCCCTATTCACATACATAGCTACTTAATTACTACTAATTTAACACGTATAAACTAGGAGTTTTATATATTATATGTATGTATATATATATATATATATGTATGCACTACACATTATATATAACATAAATATTAATAATGTATATAATTTATATATTAATATATACAATATGCATACTTATATTTTAATCGAACCAATATAATTGCTCATTCACTGTCATTATTTTGGAGTGCAAGATAATGGTTATATACCTTATTTTTAAATACACTCAATGACGATGCCTTTGACTGACGATTGTTCAAAAATCAATTCATTAGACTTTTTCTACGAGCAAATATAGTTACAAGGAAAGACAGCAAAAACTCGGATAAAAGTGTATGTGCTACTTTTTTGTTTTGGATAGCCAATTGGCTATACATTTACTTATGGCGGTAATACCAATTATTATAAAACAGTAAACCTATTTAAACATCCTAGGTGTTTTATTAATCCATCCATTCCATTTCGGTATAATACTAATGTACTAATATTTTTTACTAAAAATGTATTCCTAGGACAATGAAAAATAAGCTTTATAACTAAAACTTTGCTAATTATTTTCATTGAAAACTCTACATCATATCAAAAACAGTTTTGGGAACCAAAACGCACGAAAGTTTTCGTCAGCCGACGTACAAGTGGAGATAATTAAGGAGCATGAAACCATTTTGAATATTTTACGAACGAATATTTCATATGTATGAGATGTGGCTACTATACGGATATTACGTGAATTTGCATCTCTAATGAATAATTACAGAAAAAGTCAGTAAACACTTTCCTATATTATATTTAGTTTTAATAGTTGTATTAAGTAAGTATATATACTATATGAATGATTTAAAAGCATTGATTTAATTACTTTTTAGTATTAGACAGTAATGGATACTTCTCTTCAGCAGCTCTTCAGGTTGATGGCGATGATGATATGATTTGATCATTTTTTGGCTTCCGCCTTTCTCCTCGTGTTAGAATTGACTGACGGCTTAAGGTGCATAATTTTAGATATTTCTTATTTATTTTACAATAAAATAAATAAATAAAATATGTGTGGACATTTCACACAGCGCCATCTAGCCCCAAACTAAGCAAAGCTTGTACTAAGGGAACCAGATAACTGATACAATACTTAGATACTTTTTGTTTTGTAAATACATACATAGAATACAGTATAAACACCCAGACACAGAACAAACATCGATGTTCATCACACAAATGTTTGTCCTGGGTGGGAATCGAACCCACGACCTGCAGTTCAGAAGGTAGGGATACTACCAACTGAGCTATTGGGCCAGTCAACTAAACAAACTAGGTATTTTATAATTATAGACGCAAACGAAACAGCATGGGCGCGGTGTCTGAGCGTGGTACATTGCGCGTGTAATTGGCGCGCGTGCGAGTCTGCCATTAATCTCGCGCTCTCGATGAAACGCAAGTCATCGCATCACACAGCTTCGCCAGCGCCGTGGAATGTGCACTGTCGCTCGCCAAATGATATTGGACGATTATTCAAATTAGCTGTGAATATAAAGGAGCAGCTGGTGTTTGTAACTGAATTATGTAAGTACTATCCTATATTTATGCAACCATAGTTTTACTAACGCACAGTTAACCACCGTTGTTGATTCTCACAGCTATCATAATATGCACTCTTCAATCTCGACGTTATATAAGTATAGTATGTTTTATATATGTAAGTAATTGTATTCATTATAATTATGTAAGTAGGTATATTATATTATTTTTTATATAATTAAGTATATTATACGTAATATTTTTTTATTATTATATATATACTTATTTTATTCTAATATCAATTTACTGCACCGCTACCATTTCTTTTCTTGCACATCCAGGTTGACTGGTAAATAATGCTTCATAGCATTAAGTCCTCCTTGCAAATTTTTTGTGCTAAAGTATAAATAAACAAATAAATAAATAAACCACAGCTTTGTGACGGTAAGCAAAGAAGCGGACACGTGATAATGTCTGGTGTGATATGTTCCCGACATGACGTCCTAAGCTTTCATGAATGTACTAAAAACAGATAACATAAATAGGTTCACTATTTATTTTCATTTCAATGAAAATAAAAGCCCCTAGCAAAAAGTCTACAAGAAAGTCCATGGTCAAAACGTGTGGTAGTAATTGAAGGCGACATGTAAGGTACGGTGCGATAGTCACCGGTCGGCACTCGGCCGCTACTCCGACTCGCAGCGGATTCGAGACAAATTCAATTTGCGCGAACGCCGACGACGAGCCAGTTTGCGCTGCTAACTAGCTGCGACGTGAATGCGCTACCCTTGTCTTTATATTATATCTCTCTAACGATTTCACTCCTTATTCACTCTATTTGCTATTCAGGTTTTAGCAAAAAAGAAAAAGCGAAGAAAAATTCTCACTTTCAAATTGGAAAAATTTCAGAACATAAGTGATAGTTTTACTTTATGAGAACGTCTCCAGACACAATTGAAAGTAACAAACAAAATTATAAATAAATCAACACAATCTAGGAAAAATTGCCTTGAAATCGCAATAATAAGCCATAGTTTTCAATCAAGATCCAGGGGGCGCACGAGAGCAAGAGCCAGCGGAAAGTTGCTATTAAGCAAGCGGGAGAAAACACATTTGTCTTGTCCGGGACCGTTAGCGTATATTACGCTGGGCTGAGACATCGCCCGCTGCGTGCTTTAACTCGCTTTCTTCACGCTAAGATGTGCGTTATTCATCGTTAAATAAAAATTATCTCACTGACAGAAAAAGCAAAAATAAAATAAAGTTGTGACACGTTTTAAGTTTACATTAACGAGGTTTGTTGTCACCACGACTTAGAGTTTATGTTCAATTGAACTAGTGGTTAAGTTCAGGACAACACGAAGTTGCAGTTTAATTACTGACTTGGGAAAACTTTGATGTTTTCAATGTCGCTTCCGAAACCCCTTAAAAGTTATTACATCAACTATATTAATAGCGCGTTCAGCACGTTGCTCCTCTTTATTAATTCCCTGGCTTGTGAAACTATAGGTTATATAGTTTGGCCGTCTCTGTGGTGTAGTGGTTGAGCAGGTTGGCTCATATGCCGGAGGCAGTGAGATCGGTTCCCGCGACAATATAAGTATTTGTACACAGGACAAAAATAGTTGTTCTGTGGTTGGGTGTAGTGGGACCTCTTAGTTCTTGGGTCCTTAGATACAGGGAAGCCTAGTTAAGGTCCAGGACCTAAGAATGCGATGGTTCGGCGTTATTTATTATTACTTATCCTGACATTTAATATTGTCCTTCTGTTTGTATATTTTTCTATAGTAACTTTATAACTATCTTTTTTAAACTTTTCCACTTTTGAAGAGAATACGTGAATGGAATCAAATAGCATACTAGGTAGGTAGGTAGGTATAGCTTACAAGAGCATTAGATGGTCCTTCATCGCAAGTCACATAACTAATTCTTGATAATTTGGTCTTAGTGAAAACAATAATACCTTAGTATCTTAATAGCATCAAAATATCGTAATCTCATAAATGTCTACATAAGCAAATTTTCTAATAATATAGCGACACAGTAACACAAATTAATATGATACCCTAACATATAATATAATATAATATAGCGACACAGTAACACAAATTAATATGTTACCCTAACATATTAATTTGTGTTACTGTGTCGCTATAGGTACCCACCTACTCTAGATCCTAACAGCCTGGGCACAATAAATCCTCCGCCTGAACAGATCGAATCCGCCGGCATTAGACTAGAAACACCACTAACAAGAGTACGGCAGTTATGACTAAGTCCCCGGCGCCACGGTGTCTACTCACTTTTGTCCCCTCTAAATCTTATAGTAACACCGTGTCATAATGCAAGCACGACGCAAACATGTCTATGCGCGCCAAGCTTGTTAAGTGGTTTGGAAGAAAAACATCAGAAAAACTTTTTTATTGTCGTAAGCCATTTAAGGCATATTTCTTTTGTATAGGTGAGCGCCATTTGTACGCTACGAATTCGAGCGTGTAATAATGAACTATCTCTTTGTGTGTGTCTGTATTTTTTATAGAGACGGGTTATTTTTGTGTTTTGCGGAACGTAACTGTAACGTCCGTTCTTCGAAGGTCAGGTGGTGTATTTTATTATTAACATCTAAATATGATTATAAAATATAATAAAATATCGTAATTATTATGTAATTATAATTATTATTATTTATATATATATATATTTCATTCTTATTTTCCACCTTTTCACCATTTCATATATCCATCTAAATATGATTGTGTTATTGATTTATAAATGTCAGAAAACTGTTACTATTGTTATTTAATGTCTATTTAATTTTGGTAGTGTTTGATATCATCTAATTGATAAAAAACTAAATTAAAATAACCATAATTAGGTCAGACTAATTCAATCATTGTGTTCCATATTTTGCTATACGGTGTACCTAAAAGTCCCTAATTAGTGTCTTCGGATAAAGGATGTCTATAAAACTTTACGACAGTCAGATAAGTACTCGTAAAAGGATCAACGCATAAAGAGGCGCACTTGAAATTCCTCGGTTATATTTATAACGAAATCTTGCAAATACCCTATAAAAGTTATAAACTTTTTAATTAAGGCATTATGCAATCAATGGAACGACTCTGTATTTGGAAAAGAACTTTACTACGATGACATTTCATTTCATTTTACACAATATTAACTATCTGCTTTCATTCTTATTTTCCACCTTTTCACCATTTCATATATCCATACAGAGCGTCGGAGACCTTGCTTCGGAGGGTAGCGGGATCCGAAGCACGGTGCTCTCTGCTGGCCGACCGCAAGTTGTAGGGGGCCCAAGTAGTAGTCTAGCCAACTACAAAAGGCTGCCCCACCGCTTGTGTAAAATCCTGAGGTTGTCCACAGGGCCAGTTGGCGACTGGAAGTGAGGAACTTGTGGGCAATTTCAGGGGGGTTCGGGCGTCCCCGCAGTCTCCGCGCAAGTTCTCCATTGGCGTAGGAGCTTCTCTATTACTGAGGGTTAGCATCCCAATATCTCGTCCACTTCCTACTTGTCTACCTAACTCACCCAATTATGAAAAAGTCAAATAAATTGAGCAAGTTTAAACGGCAGATGCACGTCCTCACTCTTAAAGTGCACCTCACAAATATTCGTGGGCTGCACTCAAATCTGCAAGCGGTCCATCATCATCTGGAGACCAACAAACCGCACTTGCTCTTCTTGACTGAGACGCAAATAGGATGTCCATCAGACACGGCATATCTGGACTATCCAGGATTCATCTTGGAAAACCGCTTCCTTCCACGCGCTGGTATCTGCGTTTACGTCCGTGATGACATTTGCTGTTTGCGTCTCCGAAACCTTGAACATCCCCACTTTTCGGTGATTTGGGTGCTTGTGGACACCGGCATTGAGAAAATTCTCTATGCCGGTGTGTACAGATCACATAGCGGTGACCGGGAGACAACTCTTCTAATGGAGTATCTCAGTGAAACGGCAGATGTGGCTCAGCAACGCTATCCTTCGGCTCAGCTTGTTGTTCTGGGGGACTTTAATGCTCACCACCAGGAGTGGTTAGTCCCACACCGGATCACGGACCACGCTGGGAGAGAGACGCGTAAGCTCGCTTTGGCGCTCAATTTAACGCAGATTGTTAAAGAGCCAACGCGAGTGCCTGATATTGATAGCCACACTGCTAACTGCCTCGACCTTCTGCTCACGACTGAACCAGACCGATACTCTGTGGCGGTATCCTCACCCATTGGTAGTTCCGATCACTGTCTGGTCAAGTCCGTTTCAGTATACTCCCCGCCTGACCCAAGCCCTAGGAGCAATCGGCGTGTCTGGAGATACAACTTAGCAGACTGGGACGAGATGCGACATTTCTTCGCTTCATATCCTTGGCGGCAAACGTGTTTTTCTTCTGGAGATCCGACGGTCTGCGCGAATGCGGTTACTGAGGTAGTATGTCGGGCTATGGAATATTTTATTCCATTTTCCGATAAGCCCGTGACCAGCAAAGCCAGCCCATGGTTTGGAGCCGAATGTGCACGTGCTGAAGCGCAGAAGCATGCGGCATATCTGGCATGGGCTGACGCTCGAAAACGCAAGGCCTCGGACACTCGAGCTAAGAAGAAAGCCTTTAACGTTGCCGCCAAGGCCTGTAAGAAGGAATTAAGGAAGGCTCGTTTCAATCATATTGGTCGAATAGGGACTAAACTTGCTTCCTACCCAGCGGGTAGTAAGGCTTTTTGGTCCCTAGCCAAATCGATTGAAGCGAACTTCTGTCGATCCTCACTGCCTCCATTATTGAAACCAGACGGATCGCTGGCTCACACTGCAAAAGAAAAAGCAAACTTGTTTGCCACTCTCTTTGCAGAAGCTTCGCGTTTAGATACTGCTAATGAGGTACCTCCCTGCCTTCCACAATGCGGTGTTTTCATGCCGGAAATACGCATACGTCAGAAGGAAGTACTAAAAACATTACGCAGTCTAGACGTGAACAAAGCCAGTGGTCCCGATGGTATACCTGCAATTGTACTTAAGAGCTGTGCACCCGAGTTGTCTCCCATTCTAACACGCCTATTTCGCCTCTCTCTAGACACCGGAATAGTCCCTATGAGTTGGAAGCTAGCCAACGTACAACCTGTACCTAAGAAGGGCAGTCGTGCTGATCCTGCCAACTATCGACCCATCTCAATTACCTCCATTCTCTGTAAGAGTATGGAGCGTATAATTAACAACAAGCTCTTGGCATACCTTGAAGACAATGATCTCCTCAGTGACCGGCAATACGGATTTCGCCGAAACCGGTCCACTGGGGATCTTCTCGCGTATGCCACTCACATATTGAGCGAAGCCTTAGAGATGCATGGAGAGGCACTTGCTGTATCTCTAGACGTCTCTAAGGCATTTGATCGGGTCTGGCACGACGGTCTTCTGAATAAGCTTCCATCTTACGGACTACCTGCTGGTTTGTGCACTTGGATATCAGACTTTTTGAGGGAACGATCGCTTAGAGTAGTTCTTGATGGCTGCTCTTCCGATCAATTAGCTATTAATGCTGGTGTACCTCAGGGGTCAGTTCTTTCAGCAACACTATTCTTACTCCACATCAATGATCTGCTAAAGCCCGGTACCTTTGGGTATGCAGATGATAGTACTGTTGTTGAAAGATACACATCCAGTGCCCGAGCCAGTGGTGACGACGTCCGGATTGAGAGAGAGGCTATGGTTGAGCGCATGAACCTGGCTTTGAAAGCCGTGTCCGATTGGGGCGATGCTAACTTGGTTAGGTTCAATGCTGCAAAAACACAGGCGTGTTTATTCACTGCTAAAAAGAGCCCACTCCATCTGGCTCCTTCATTCCGTGGTGTATCTGTAAGTTTAGGAAACCATCTTGAGCTTTTGGGTGTTGATCTTACGTCAAACCTAAACTTTGGATCCTACATCGAGTCCAAAGCCAAAGTAGCTTCAAAAAAACTCGGCATATTGTCCAAGGTAAGGCGGTACTTCACACCTGGACAGCTTCTAAATCTGTATCAAGCACAAGTCCGATCGTGTATGGAGTACTGCTGCCACCTGTGGGACGGGTCTGCCAAGTACCAGCTTGAGGCTCTGGACTCGATTGAACGGCGTGCCAAAAGGCTCATTGACGACGACACTTTGGTTGGTGAAAGGCTCCAGAGCCTTGCACATCGACGTAAGGTGGCAAGTCTGTCGGTTTTTTACAGATTACACCACGGTGAATGCGCTCAAGAACTGCATGATCTAATTCTCCCATCACCATTCCACTACCGGACTACTAGACGCTCGGCTAAGCGCCATCCTTTTGTGGTCGAAATACCACCCATTCGTACCAAGCGATTTGACTCAACGTTCTTAATTAGAACGGCTAAGGAATGGAATGCCCTGCCAGCGTCTGTGTTTCCGGCGAAATATGACCCGGGCGTGTTCAAGAGAAGAGTGAATAGGTATTTACTTGGCTAGCATGCTACACCTTCGATCGCATCGTCACTTCCCATCAGGTGAGAGCGTGGTCAAATGCTAGACAAGTTTGAAGTAAAAAAAAAAAAAAAAAAAAAAAAAATCAGTGCCCGACTGACTGACTTTATCCAGGCAGTGAGACCCCCGCGGCCGCGCACCGCCTGCCCTACCGAGCTTGGCCCCGCACAACGAATATTTTTTGTGGGGACATCATAATAATAGCTCTGTATTACTTCAGGAGAAATTCCAAGAAGTTTATAACTCGAGATGAGTTCCGTGTTCCTTGTCATAAATAATAAAGCGGTCGTCGACTACAACGCTGTGCAGATTTTAAGTGAAGTAAAAATTCAAGAAATAATTTTTCATTTTCCTGTCCCCCGTCAAAAGGACATTGTTGAAGTTTCGTAAAATTAATGAAGATTTTACGGACAATGAACGGTGACGTTGGAATAACATTTTTCCTGTTATATGAAATCTAAATAACAAAATGTGGTGATTTCCTTAGAGCCACATTTAATGCTACGAAAAATTAACTAAGTACGAAATGTAAGCCTACTATCTCTTACATAAGCCAGCAAGGTATGTTTGTGGCATATTATTTCTAGACAAACATATTATCTTATCATCAGATGAGATCAAGGAGGTTACATTCTCAATTCTGCTTATAATTTTTTAGGTGATATAATGGTATAAAGCTGTTCACTACTATATAAACAATAAAAAGTATCTCTCTCTCTCTCTCTCTCTCTCTCTCTCTCTACTTCAGTCTCTTGTTCCATCACATATGTATGCATTTCTTTGCGACCACTTCTAAGACAAAAGCTTTCTCAGATAGCCTATAAAATATATAGGCTTTATATAGTGTACCTACGTAATGGAGTAGGATGTCGGAATAGGCTGATAATGAGCCCAACTTACCCGAAATCGAGTTAATCTCCCCATCACAAAGCTTACCCACGGCCGCCTGTATCAACAAAAGCATCCATCCTTCCGAAGCAACCAAAACAAAGAGGTACATCGTACATTACCAATCAATCTGATATCATAAATTTCGCTTAACGCTCAAACTACTCCGAAGACGACGGACGAAGGCACTATTCTCTTCTTGCTGTCTACAGATTCTACTTAAGTTAATGGATAAGTTGCGAAGGCACAGAGTTTAGTTTGTGTTTTCAGGTAGACGGACTTGATCGAGAAGTTTTCTTCGTTAATTTGAACAAGGCAGGCTTTACAAGACTGTCAGCAGTAGTTTTAAGAACAATGTTCTGACTTTCAGTTTGTTACCTTAAAATGACACTGTTATAGTAGTTTTAGTCTACTAACTTTTATCTAAACTAATATTATAAAGAGGAAAGATTTGATTGTATGGTTGCATTGAATAAGCTCTCAAACTACTGGACTGGTTTGAAAAATTCTTTCACCATTAGAATTATACACTATCTTTGATGAACATAGGCGATAGAATATTTTTTTAAAGTTAGGGATCCGTATGAAGAAAATATCGATAATGTAATATGTTATATCGCGTACGCTGCGGAAAATATTGACAATAGAGCAAAGTAATGTATTACAATTTTATAGAAGACATCAATATCTACAAAAAAGTCCATAACACTATATATCTAACTATTACAGTTATGTCATAATAATATGTATTAATATGTAATAATAATAATGTCATAATATAACTACTTTTTAATGATAAAATGTGCAATAGTAATGCCGTTTCAAAAAACTAGGTCTCAGTATTCGTCCCTGGGTATTAATCCTTATCCAAATAAATCACTTCGTATTCAAGGCTATATCAGTACCGGTAAATTACTTTTCTACAGCCCGCATCCCGTCCGGAAAAAAATAAATAATAAAATAAAAAGCTTTCTTTGTTTAATATACTTTTTATTAGTAACCTCCGATGCAAAGAGTGTGCAGGTGTTAAATTTTATAATTATTGAACTTTTGTTAGATTATTTATATATTTGTGATTTTTGGAAAGTTTTTCTGAAGGACAATGGTAGGCCATACTTACGGTACGTAATAGTTTTAATAAAATTTATTGCACGTTGATTTTTGTGTTAAAATATATTTATACAATTTTATAATATAATTAATATTTTATTACATACTAACTTCAGCCCGTGGCTTCACCCGCGTGGCCTATAAAAACGAAGAAGAAAATTTTTCATAGATAATTCAACCACACCCTCTTAGGGGTTGAATTACAAAAAACCCTTTCTTAGTGGATACCTACACTTTACAAAGAACACATCTTGCAAATTTCAGGTCTCTAGGACCAGTGGTTTAGGCTGTGCGTTGATATATAAGTCAGTCAGTCAGTCAGTCAGTCAGACGGGACTTTAAATTTTATAAGAATAGATAAACTTTTTGTATAAAATAAAAACTATGTCGAAAGTTTGTCTATTTATATTAAACACAGGATTTTTTACTATCCAATATCATTCCGCAACAGTCTGCATACTTCCGTTTGTTAAACCAGGAGCCCCCTCGTTTGTGTGGTTCGCGTTCAACTGCGTAACAAATTACGTCTGAATTACAACTTATTTTCAAAAAAGTAACTTGGCCAAAACTTCCGCCGCCTGAAGAATTATGAAGATTAGCATAACAAAGTAAGCTGAAACTGTATTCACAGAATGCGTCGCCTTTTGCAACTTACAAATCTCAGAGTGATTATTTTTGTTGTAGATATGAAAATACGTATGGATTTATTTTACTTATATACAAAATGAAATAACAATATCTAGTGTGATTCCGCTAAATCTTGGTTGTGATTAAGATGATGATGGTATTAAAGATGACACGCCAGTTTCTATCAATTAACTATCTATTCGAACTTATATGTTATGTTTTTTATGACTCATGAACATACTATATGAAGTAACATGTTAGAAAAAAATCAAAAAAGGAATAAAGCTTTTCTTTTCATCGAAGATTTTTTTGTTAGATCGACATTGATGGTAGTGTCCTCTAAATGATGGATAAGTTTCATAGTTAATTTGAAATTTGTTAACAAAATATTATTTTATTTAGTCAGTCGTAACATTCTCCTTAAGTTTTTAATTCTTTGGTATAAACTCTTTAGTTTACTTATTGAAGCTCGAGTACCTTTAGGACGAGTAGCTTACGGCTCTAATAGATAAAGATCTATTATATCGATAATTATAAGATCTATATTCCTTTTGTAATTCTAGCCCACTACCGGTAGGTAACGTACTCAACATGCTGGCAGCATTGTCCCGTTGAATCGCAACGCTGATTCGTTGTCCCAATTTTGACGTCGCAGGCACTCTGATAATGCAGTTCTTAATTTTTCGGAATCAGTCACACTAACGGGATTTACTTCATTTCAGTCCATATTCGCGATGAATTTAATATCCGTGTGCAATAAATTTGCACAGCTCTTAAGTTCAAACTTATTTTTCATACGTCATATAGATAAGTGAAAACTTAGGAACAGCCAAACTAACTGCAGACTACCATAAGTACAGGTACTTATACGGCATGGTTATATTAACATAGACACCTTGAAAACCCTTTTCAGAAGTCTGATTAGGTTGTATTAATAAGAAAATGTCAAATAGAGTTGAATTTTTCTATCCTATCTTGTTTTTGTATACTTATTATAATAAACTATTTCCAGTAGAGATGGCTATATATGTGACAACAGGCGTGTTTGGTAACCGTTTAACATGTTCAGTGAGGTTAAAGTAATTAAGGGAAACTCGATAATGCCGCATCAAAGCTCGCCTCGTCGTCCCAAGTTCACATATTAAAAGTTAAAAAGTAGCCCTTGCGAGGCTCGTACGTGTTCTTTGTCTCAAGTTTGCGCTCACCTATAAGGAAGTTCCCCTACAGCAACTAATATTAGTCAATTAGGTATTCAGGACGCGCGCACGGCCGCTCGATGCGTCTAGCTCTGCTCGGTGCCGCGCCGCGCCCCTGCTCTCACCGCTTTCGCTTCTATACTCATTACTCCATATTGCATTGCGAATTAAACATGTGGTGTATCAGCAAATGTTATTAAATAAATTCGTTTGATATTGGATGAAAAAACGGTGTGAACATGTTATCTTGAAGATTCAAAATTTTAACTTTAAACATTCGCTACTTGAACACATATTACGAGTATAATGAAAAAACAGGTCTATTCCCGCACGTTGGGGTTAGTCAAAATCATGTATTGATAATTTTTGTCCGCGAATAGACCCGTTTTATAATTATAATTTTTTTAAAAATTCGAAAATATACCCACATCCTGGTACATATAATCAAAGTCTACTCACCATGATGCTCCTTTTCGCTTAGCGCATCTAAACTGACGAAATTCTTTCCACGATTTCTTACAGTGTCGCCTTTGCCAATGATAAAATTTTCCAAATGTGCAGGTACGTTACATTTATTTATCATAAGAATCCAAACGTTTCTTTTAAAGATGTTTTGCTTTGATTCAAAAAATGCGATCAAAAATATATGAACGCTACATAGTTATAGCGATCTCAACTGGCAATAAAAACGAGTGAATTTTTTTTCTTTGTTTAATGTTGCCATCTCGACAATTGGAAATTGTAATTTTACCGGACACCAACATAATAATACAAATTTTAACTTTGTTATGTTGACAATGGTCTACGTTAACCAACAACTTTCAACTTCCGTTCGCTTCACCAGCTTATTCCCCAATGCAAGCGTGCGTAAAGAAGTTTTACTTCAATATGAAAAGAAATTGAAACTTTTAAGTAGGTATATACATAATCAAATTTAAAAAAAACTGACACTTGTAAATTACCAATAAAAAATGTGCAAGTGGGAGAAAAATTAGGCAGCTATTATAGTTTGATGACCATCCAATCCATTTTTTGTATCGGACAAAATTCATTTTCTGTCTTTATGTATGAAACACAGAATCTTGATATAGCGCCTGTAACGTAAAAAGAAAAATAGATCAAAACAAACGATATTATATTCCGGCATGAGCTACGCCAATATATGCTATAGCCTGTTCCCTTATCATACCCTAAGAGTTCTTTTTAGAACACTCTTGAGTGTTACGACTTTTATCGCAGGAAATCTCTCTGCTCTCTGCATAATTCATCGCTATGAAGTTGAAACCGAAGTCGTAAAAGAAATCGTTCTATGATTTCATGTCTTCGGCGGGAAAGTTTCTACTTGTCTTTTTCGAATCGATGGCCGCTTCGGGGCATGTTACTTGTGTATATTACCGCGGATTGCAGTTTGGGAGTCTTCCTGCTGGGTATTGAGCGCTCTCTGCTTTTATTTTACATCTATATGCTATCGGAATTTATCTTTTTTAGGGTAGTACTACAAGGAACCCTGAAATTTGACATGTCCATCCGTTTGCAATCCTTAAACAGCCTCTACCTTTATAGCCATGCTAAATGCATGCATGCATCTTCTAAAGTAATAATTTACCTGCATGCTTGAAATTTGGCACAACGATAGTTTAAATAAAGATGTCAATGTTGAAAGAATATAAATAAATCGTTTTAGCCGACTTCCATCATCACATGCATGAACAGTGCTAGTTCGTTCTTCATAAATAGGCTCTTCAAACCCAAGCGACTAAAAATAATTAGAATTTATAATATTGATTTCGTTCGTAAAAGTTCCAAACATCAAAAAAATCAATCACGAACATTGAACAAGTCACAAGCTGTACTATTTATCCGCGCGTGAACTAAATAAAAAAAAAGTTTGTGAAATAAAAACGTGAGAGAGATTTAGAGATAAATTATATTATTTTCATAACTTTCATTTCATATTGTCCATCAATCTTTTAGACTTTTTCAAAACTTTTTGATCCTTACGTCGTTAGTGTACCCCAAGTCCGCACTAAGCGTTTTACTGGATCATTCATAGTCCGAACGGCCAAGGAATGGCATGCTCTTCCGGCAACAGTGTTTCCTCCTGAGTATATATAACCTGGGTTTTTTGAGTCAGTGAAGTAAATTATCATCTCATGGGCAAGCGTGCTCCATATATACGTTAACTTTAACGGGACGGGCCGCTACGTCCCGGCTTCGCACGGGTGGAAATTTATTTTTTAAACATTTTGGCATAAACGTACAGTAAAATTGGCCTATATTAATCAGTTTTTTTTTGTGTGGAGCCCCATTAAATGCAATTCCTGAACCAGTTTTGACTTCAAGCAATATAAACAGATTAAAATTTTGGAAAAAATGTTCAAAAATTCAGCAAGACTTTTGGAATATTTGGCATAAAAACTATCTTTCACAACTTATAGGCCGAACAAAATGGCAAAGAGTGTCACCAAATATTACCATAGGAAATCTAGTCTTATTGATCGGTGAAAAGTTTCTATCACCATTGCAATGGCCAATAGGTAGAGTTGTGCAGGTTTACCCCGGCAGTGATGGGCATGTAAGGGTGGTTGATGTCAAGACTGGTACAGGTATTCATAAGAGAGCTATCAATAAGGTGGCTATTTTACCTGTTGATGAGTAAAAAACATTTTTTTTTTTTGTATACCTATACATTAAATTTAGAAATTAGTTTATTTTTTGTTTTCCTGCTTATGTGGCGCCTCGCCAATTTATGTTACGTTATTTGTATCGAACATAATACTCTGTGATGATTTTTATCGTGTATATGCTCTGTGTAGCACTCTCTCTCTTCCTCGCTAAGGCGCCTGCAAGTGGTCGCCGTAATAAATTTAAATTACTTAAAATTGTGTTTTTTTGTGCTTTATTGCACAATAATGTAGCATTCAAATGGTGAAAGAATTTTTAAAATCGGTCTAATCAGTCATCTGTCCGGTTTTTGAGCTAATTCGTTACAAACATACTTACATACAAACCTTTCCTCTTTATAATAGGAGTATAGATAGTATAGATAAAAAAGGTAGTCAAAGTCACTGGTTCCATTCGAAGTTTCTGTAAGAAATAAACATTGTTCACCGTCTTATTCAAAATAAGGTTTACGGATAAAATACAAACTGGATCTTTTTTAAACGAAAGTTACAAACTCTACCCGGAAGCATCTCCAGGAAACGAGAGATCTCTTGGCTAATTTTGTACCAGCTTCAAGGTTTAGTCTGCCCACTGCTGTCACACAGCTATGAGGCTGCTGCAAAGTTTATTCGTATACTTTACATTTCACTTTTTACATGTTGTGAGCCGTCTAACTCCGAGAAACGTCGGAAGGTTCATGTCCGCAAGAAATGCTTTAAAATAAATTCCGAAAATTTCCCCTCAACAACGCGGCATCGCTGCGATTCAAAGAAACAAACTTATATAAAGTAATTTAAATGGCGTCTTTGTTATTCTTAAGCCGAAGTTAGAAGTTATGCATTTTGTATTTTTACGTAGAAAGGTGAAGTAAGATGGGGAACAAACTTAATTATTGATTTCACAGCAGCTTCAACGAGCACAAACGTATGATGTTTTTTTTAAATATATGTTCTTACTAGCTACCTACTCTGGTTTCGCACGGGCGAATTAGTTTTTATGGATTTCCCCTGTTTTTTTATTCTTTTTTTACACCTCTGCTGCTGGCTTTATTTCGCTTTTTCACATGGGTATGTGAAAAAGCGAGCTAAAGCCATAGATAGACATAGAGTACCGTTCTCAAATATTGTAATTATATAGTGTTCATAAATATTTATAGATGGCGTTGATTGGTGTTTCAATAGATCAAGCATAGTTTCTATGGAACTTGTCACAGTTAATGCATTGTTTATTTTATTATGACTATGGACGTTGTTGTAATCCTACATCGCGGTCACAACTTTTTTCGTTCTCTTAGCTAGTGTATACCAAAAATCTACATGAATTATATGATCAATTCATTTCGTAGTGCGTACGATATCGATTTTACACCGCTCACTGTTGTAAAATTTTTTGAACTGCTGACAATTTAGCAATTACAATTTTATTGTTGTTATTTCATTTTATAATGCGTACCTACTTATGTCTACAAAAATTTCCATGTTACAAACAGGTTAACTGGAAGATAATGCTGTTACAGTCTGGCATTAAGTTCCTACATTTGTTATTTGTGCAATAAAGCATTTTATATATATCTATCTATCTATCTGGCATAAATATAATTTGTATTAGTTATTTATCAATAACAACCTTCATCAACGTCTAACACAAACGAGATTGCCCTTATTTCAAACCACATTTTTCGTAAAATCATAATTTGATTATCTCGGGATAAAAATTATGGTAACGAAAAAAGCATCTGTCCATTGAAACAAGCTGCTGCCAATATTAAATTTTTGTATATTTAGAGCAGGAGGCTTATTAAAAACACTTTTCTTTTCAAACGTTAAAATTTACTTACATAAAATACAATCTGACGTGAGAAACATGAACAAACAAAAATAACTCAGACTACTATTAACTTCTCACGTTTAACCGTTCTACAAATAAATGTACCAAAGTGCTAATGTAATATAATTAATTCAATATTATCTAACAAAGCAGATATCTTGCTGATTTAGCGCATGGACGGAATTATAATATAAATAAAACCAATATCCCCGCAAAATGGACCGTGTGCCGGCTAATCCAGTAATAAATCATCATTTAGATGGAATAATCATCATAAACCGTACGCCGAGGAGTGAGTGGTGGCGGCGACGAGCGGCTGCGGCCGCGATCCGTTCCATACATCATGTGCCGATTACATGTATCAAATAAACATTACGGTGGACTTGCCGTCTCATATTATACCGAGGGAGCGAAGGTTTTACCGATATCGATATCGCCTTTTTCGTCCACAAAATTGATTTACGATTGGATCTCGCCTCTAACAACGTTTTTGTAAGCCATAACTGAAACATTACGAAGGATTGACGAGCAAAGCATTATTTTGATTAGACAATCAAATCTAGCACATGTGGTTCAGTGAAACGGATTAATGAGATAATGAGAGTGTCGTCAACTACGTGAAAGTATAAAATATGAAGTCAAACTTAATGTAGGTTATATAAATTTTTACTTACGTATTGTGTGTAAATTTTACTTACTTATTGTGTCCTTCAAAACACTGATTGGTCCTTCATACAGTCTTAGGAATTATTTATCTAACATGCCGTACGCAGTATGAATTTATTTACAATAAGTAAATTAAAATATTTGTATCAAAATATTAAAAAATGTGTAATTCAAATGTTTATAGTTAAAATAGTGTGGGTAGTCATTTAAAATCCTTTCGACAGTTATATCAGCTTTTAAATTTATAATTAATAATAACACCAATGACCAACGATCACATACACAGATCCTGAACCCTAACTATGATTCCCTATATCTAGAGACCCAGGAACTACGACGACCATGGTCCTACAACACCCAGACTCAGAACCAGTATTTGTGCTTTTTTCTGTGCACAAATACTTGTCCGCCGCGGGAATTGAACCCGTCGCCTCCGTGCTACGAGCCGACCTGTTTAACCACCACACCATAGAGGCTGTCAATAATTCGAATGAAATTAGTTATTCAAATTAAATTTAGTGTTGATTCATTTTACTTTTGATCAAAATTTTCAAATTTAAAAATGGAATAATTTTTCATTGAAAATCCGCGTTTAAGTGGCTGTCTGCGAGTAAGGTGCCCATAAGTTCATTTAATTATATATCAAAATTAAAAATAAATTCCATAATTTTATTGCAATATATCCAGAAAAGCACAATCTACTGTACTTTTTGTGGATAGCGCATCGTTATACCAGTACTGATATCGAACTCTCACCATACCGTTCCTTTTTTACTGTTTCGGTCCGGAACCCTAAAGACACATTAAAATCCACTGTACAGTTATGTCATTCAATGTATTGTTCCTCCTTCCTTTTTTATATTGTTTGCCATATTATTAAGTGTTCGATACCTTCTCAAATATGTTGTAGTGCATATGATTGCTATACTTGTTGCAATGCACGAAGACTACAGTTTCCTTGAACTGCAGATTCATAAAATTACTTAACTATGGCGTTACTGATTTATACAGTAGACTGTACACGTTATTTTCTAATTAGGTACCTAAGAGGGTGTAACGTGGACCCTTCCGCGGTGCTGCTCGAGGCATCCGTAAGCCAAACTGATTTGGATTAAAAATTCTACAAAAAGAAGCTTTTGTAGAACGAAGAGGCTGGATTCTAATGGCAACAGTGTTAGCTATAGGTTAATAAGTACATACCTACTCTAAATAAGAAAAAGCAAATTTTCCAATATATGACAATTTGACAAATCGATCTATCACACTTCACACTAATATTATAGAGGCGAAAGTTTGTATGTGTGTTTGTGTGTTTGTGTGTATGTGTGTATGTTTGTTACTTCTTCACGCTCAAACCGTTGAATGGATTTGGATGAAATTCAATACTAAGATAGCTTATACACTGGATTAACATATAGGCTACATTTGATCCCGGAAAAGTAAAATTTTCCCGTGGGATGAGCAAATAATTAAAATACTTTTTACCTACGGGTGACACCACGGAACGCAACTAGTAGGATCATATTATATGCGGAATCGTTTTAAAAAAGTAGTAAGCATCGCCCTTATTCTGCACACGATGTTATAGCGTTTTGGTAGGTAAGTATCTAGTACTATTATTCTACTAATATTATAAGCGCGAAAGTTTGTATGGATGTTTGTTACTCTTTCACGCTCAAACGGTTGGACGGATTTGGATGCAATTTGGAACATAGATAGCTTATATACTGAATATAGGCTATTTCTTTTATCTGCGTGTTAAACTGCGGGGTAAGGCTAGATAGTACACACATATTTTTGGGAATTACGATAATTCAGACAGACACACAGATGTAGGTAGTACTCGTAAAATTTATAACACCCCTCTCTTTGATCGGAAGATGAAAAGAATTAAATAAATACAATGAATTTTATGTTCAGACGAGCTTCTGCCCGCAGTTTCGCCCGCAGCGTGGCCTATGGGAAAATAGTTCAACCACCTATTTCATCCTCTTAGGGGTGGAATTTTGAAAAACCCTTTCTTAGTGGATACCTACACTTACTGTCTAATGTGTATGTGTTTGTACATTATATCTAATGTGTATGTGTTTGTACATTATATCTAATGTGTATGTGTTTGTACATTATATCTAATGTGTATGTGTTTGTACATTATATCTAATAGCATATTATTAGTATACAAAATAAGTATTTTTTTGTTCATATTGCGCACTACTGACTTCTTCTTTTATGATACTATCCATCCAAAGGTTGCCTGGAAGAGATCACTTTTAGTGATAAGGCCGCCCATTGTGCTACCTATTCTAGTACTGTAATATCTAGTTTTATTTTATGTTGGTATACGCATTAAAGAGTTTTTCTATTCTATTCTATTCTATTCTATTCTATTCTACACTTTACACAAAACACACTTCCAAATTTCAAGTTTCTAAGACCAGCGGTTTAGGCTGTGGGTTGATATAAGTCAGTCATTCAGTCAGTCAGTCAGGACTTTAAATTTTCTATGTATAGATTTTTTAAAATAAGAAACGGTATTTTTACTCACATGCATCCATCTCTAAAGCCAGGACATGCTATACTTAAGCTACCGTGATAAGTGATCTAATGTCCAAATTTACATATCACGTTTTACAACCATCTAAAAATCAGACGATACTGCTAAACGAATCACAAATATCTATTTCTATATTTTTAGATATAAGGTACTTCAATAAAAGGATAAAAGTTCTTTGGCTTTTTTAGAAATAGAATAGAATAGAAAAACATTTATTCAATACTTGTCTAAAATTAAAGTACAAAACAGGTTAAATTAATACACATAATATATACATAACGAACAGAAATAAACAAGTATCGAATCAATATTAAATTTAGAATATTAGCTTTAGTCCAGAATTTTAATCAACATCGGATTTTTTTAAGCCTAGATAAGTAGCAAATGTAAATGGTTACATTTTATTACTTAACTGATGCAGAATCAAGTTAGTAATTAACTCTCTAATCATAAACATATGTTCATATAGAATATCGACCGTCCGATTTTAAAAACGAACGTAAGCAGACCTTAACTTCGCTTCGCAGGGAGCACCCCTAATACTCGCAAATTAAAAGGCACGGTGGTCCCCTGCAACTTGTATTTTGAGTCGGCAAAGATTTGCGGAGGGTTCCATTCTCCACGGTCGACATGTTACAATCGATCATTAATTACGTTTAGTCGCATTTACACGCCACATGTTACTGTAGGCAGAGGACCAAACCCTCGTTACGTGTTGACGTCGCATACTTGAAAGCTCTCAGAAAGTCCGAGGCTTACCTACGTATACATACCTAACTATAAATGATATGGTAAATGCTTCCCTAAATCAATAAGTTTATGGCATCAGATATCCGAAACATATATATATATATATATATTTTTTTATGTTTTGTCTCCACACTTTTGTGTATTAAGCCAGTGTCAAGTAATTGATAATTTATCAAGTTAATGATATTTCACGCAAATATGTGTCAAATCACAGTCGAAGTCATCAAGTCATAGTCTAGTCGAAGTCATACTCCTAGTAAAGTGGTGGCAACTTTACTTGAAGCTTCTATGGAGTTTTGGAAACAACACGAAAAGAAACGTTTCACCATCATTATACCATTTTCCCATACTCACGCCTGTAATCCAGCACTTAACGAATAAAATGCCACCAATTTTATGCACTAACACTGAAAATAACACAAGTTTTGGAAAATAATACAATGCGGTGACGCAATCTTTTTCGCGTTCCCGCCAAAACTCTCCATATATATTTTATCATCTTCACAATTCATGAAACACGTTCTTGTTGACATTCTGTAATGTTTAGCATCATTGCACCGTGTGTATTACTTACCGATGGTACTTTATTAACCTACTAAGTACTAGTAAAGTACGTCAGCATCATTACCACAAGCTCACTGTTTAGTTCTAGTTTCCTCTCAACTCAACCGTTAATTATAACGCACTCGTCGTCTGATACTTATGTTAAATAAGATAATAAGCAGCTATTTACATTGGCACGTCGGAGCAGAGACGCTGTTAGAGGCAGAACGCTTGGCGATAAGCATCTGCTGAGTGGTCCCCCTCGTTCGCCGATCGACACACGCTCAGCCTTGCTATTAATTTCTCCACCCTGTCACAAAGCTAACATAATGTGATTATATTTGCAAGTAAAATGTGTATAAGACTATAATTTTATGCAATCCCATTATCATGTCTGAGGAAAAATCCCTGTGTGAATGTGATCCTTGATGAACAGTGCCTGGAGGATATAATAAATGTGGCATAAAACGCGATTGGTTCTAAATTATTGCTATAAAATGAAAAGACGCACATATTATATCCATCTAGGTATTGAATATGGTAATTGGCTTTGGCCGTCTAATTGATGAATAAATAAATCCATAGGTTAAATAATATAATTAGATACCTACTACCTAATTATATTACTACTACTTACTATAATATATACTTAGATAAATGTTCCATTCAAAAATGCGTGATGTGAGTGTTCTCAATATAATCCTTGCAGTTTCACTGAATGGACAATCTAACACTTTATCACAGAAACCACAAAGTTTTCTGGGAAACTAAATTTAATTAAACCTCGTTTACCGTTCCAGCTGTGAGTGGTTGAATCGTAACAAATGCATACATTTACGTACGTACGTAGGTACTTTTTATTAGAACGGTAGGTGAAAAACAATAATATATACAATTGAAGGATTGAGAATAAAAAGGGTTTATCTGTCAAATTGATAGTTTCGAGAAAATTGACTTTGAACTTCAACGGCCTCATTTTAATATAGAGTGCGTATTCAGTAATAGAAAAGGTTTATGTAAGTTTCAGTTGCTTGAAAATGTATTAATTCTATTTTAAAATACAAAATATAGTACTAATTCAAACAATTACTGTAAAAACATAATATAATACAATAATTATAATAATGTTTGTATGCTAAGCGAACTGTATTCCTGTGACAGATAAACCGTTTTTAGACTCAAATTCTCGAGATTTAAGCCTCATTTCTGTATTTTGAGAATATATTATTGTAGATAATTTCACGCTGAATCCAACGATACCCATAAGTCATTTTGTGAAAAAAATCAGTTAGACCCTTTTTATGCTCACTCCTTCAATTGTAACTACCCTTTTTGTTTAGTACTTGAACTAAATGACTTTAATAGAAACTGAACTCCATTGAAGGACTCAGCGGCCGAAGAACGCACCAGGAAGCCTATAAGATGGGCACAGGAGCTGTAGGAAGCAACTTTAGCAATTTATTGTAGCACGAAAATTTAATATTATATATACATGTGTAATCAACGGGCTTAAAAGAATCAATAAACTTCATTTAGGTATATGTATACTATTTACATTCTTTGCAGCAAGGTCTTAAAAGAAACACTCCTAAAAGAAGTGAAACTTTTCCTTCACCTTGACTTGCCAATAAGAACCACGTCCCTAAAATGTAAAGTGAGGGGAGACGTTAATAAAAATTCCACGCTGAAACAACAAATTAAACGAAGCCGAGCCACTCGAAAAGCCATAAGTACTCATCTCAATTGCTACCGATAAGAAATCCAAGCCTCGACAATGTATTCCAAGCACGTTTCGGCTCACGGTTTTTTCTCGCTATGCTTCTGTGGCGTTTAAAACGAATTGACTCTTAAATTCTTCAGAACGCAATGTTGTCGGAGTTTTATTAAATCGAGTGTAACCATTCCTGACATTACGCAAATGGTGGGTCCTCCCCTACATCTGTCGCAGAGATGCACCCCCTTAATAAGTGTTAACGCTCGCCGGCTGCGATGAACACTCTGCGCCGGCTCCGGCTAAATCTCTACAAATTCTTATACAAATTAATGCCGCGGGAGGACTCCGCGAACGTCTCTTGTAATTTCATTTTGTAATACCGCGCACCCTCGCGAGCGAAGGAAAACATTACAATACGTGAAATTCACCCTACGTGCTTAATACCGAGGCACAACTTTATTTTGCCGAAAGACAATGTGTTTCTTGGTGACGAAATTCTTATCTAATATATTTGTAATATTGTAATTTGCATTAGCATATTCTACCTACCACCTAATAATAAATAAAATTAAGCAATGGGTGGTTTGCTGAGTAACCGAGTTTCATTACATATTTTTTTCACGTGTTCATGCCATATTGGCCTTTGGCAGTTTTAATTAGCTAAATCTTTATATATGATTAAATAAATATTGGTGTTTCAGTTAAATATTGTCAGTATTTATCAATAATATTATATCAATGACAGACATCTTTGTCATACAACTGTGTTGCCAAATTAAGCGGTAGCCATAATTTACGTAACTACACAAGTAATACACTCACGGCATTCACATTGTACAAATTGCGATTCATTTCTATTTTTCAGACCATTAACTCCGAACAATAACACGGCACCGGAACAGCGAGAGTAAAATAAGCACCGAGCGAAATAGTTCGGAACTGGTATCATCGTTGCAAATGTAAATGAACAATTAAAGCGCTCGCCGTGGCCAGGACAATGATGATAATTATTTTAGTTTGCTGTCGGCGCGGTTGTCACTCCGGCCAGCCCCGCTCGCTGGAATGCTCTTCGGACCCCTATTTTCGCCATTAAACAGCGACACTTCTGCTGTTCGTAAATTATTATCAGCTAGCGCTTTCATTACTCTACTCTATAACAAAGGAACTCCCGAGTGTACGTCGTGATTCAACTTCGATTCGAATACTCCTCCACCTCTATTGTTCCAAGCCTGAAATCGTGACTCATATTAGGCCCCGAGGTGAAATTTTGATTAATTCGTTACACTGTTCCACTGTTCTTAGTTGTCAGCAACTCCAACCGTAGGATTCCTCCACTGAAAGGGGTTTCCGTTTTAGAATTATTGCACCGGCCCAGTTTGTAATGCTGTTCATACTGCACGGGATTTGATAGCATCGAATTAATTTTTACAACTATGTCTTCGTATATGCATTAGATCTAAGTTAGTTCTTATGTGCTATTGTTTTCATGACTGTGGTGCACAATAAGGAATTTTTAATAATGATAGATACTTAACTAATTGTTACAGCATTTTTTTCGGACGGAAGTAATAGCTAAGCAAGGCATAGTCCACCAAGGTGATATTTTGCGATAAAGTATTTAGCCATAATTTACATAAATATTGTAGATTATCATAATCATAACTAATATAACTTAAACAAGTAACTTATCCTGCAACGAGTATTTTTTGACGTTATCTTGTGTGTTTTAATCGTTATCTTATTATCTACACACCTTTTTTTGGTATGTAGATAATAAGATAACGATTAAAACACGTGTTGAAACAAAATAAAATAATAACCCAATATAAAACATTGCATTATTTATCTATGTGTAAAAAAAGAAAATCAAGTTTTCTAAGTAAAGTATGAACTCATTAGTTTGGCGAAAATTTATAAAGATTAAAGAAAATACTTAAATTTTTTTTTGTTTAAATCATGTTTAAATGAATAATATGAGCCATGACATAATCTAAAAGGTTATCAAAAAAATAAAAATAAAAAATCAAGAAAAATAATTGTATAATTTAACTATATAATATAACTTGACTAACCCATTTAATTGACCGCGCGAGCGCAACGCGCGAGCGAAGCGTCTCCTTTTAAGCTTAGGCTAAAATTATTTCGACTGTCCGGTTGTCCAGCTGTCCAGCTTTTTTCCTTTACATTTTTTTTTATGTTATTGAGCTAGTCGTTCACCTGATGTTAAGCGCCACAGCCACCCATAACAGAACAGTGTCACTCGGAACCCTAAAACATAGAGTTTCAAGCGACACTGCACTGCGCACATCATCCTGAGACATCAGCACAGTCTGGTAATAAGATTACTCGACTGTGAGATCAGATCATAAAGTCTCAATTGCCCAGTAATTTCACTAGCTACAGTGCCCTTCAAACCGGAACACAGTAGTGCTTGCACACTACTGCTTGGCGGCAGAATAACTAGCAAAGCGGTGGTACCTACCTAGACGAACTTTGCAACAAAGTTCTACCACCTAGTGTCCACATGTCGCATTTTTCAACCAATTTTCGTGTGATTTTGCACAGAGCCACTAATTAAATGTGTTACTTATAATTTATTACACTGTGTGTGATGTGTATACTGTACTCATGTATGAGCTGGAATATCAACTGCAGGTAAGAATTTGAACTGTAAGTATCAAATTACTGCCTTAACTTAACGGTCAATATGACACATCGAGATCAAATAGCTAACTAATTAAATTTCATTGATTCAAAGCTTATTTGTGAAGTGGCCCGCGTCCGCGAGCGGTGGCCAACATTTCATACGGTCCGCATTCGACACTGGTGGGAATGCTTTCAACTCGCGTAATTCAGTTAAACGAGTAATTTATGACTAGCCAAATTACTGACATCACTGTGTCTGGCTATCTGATGCACGGCCCTCAAATGTAATGCGATTACGGGCTACGGCTGTAATGAATGCGTACATCAGGAACGCTCATAAGTACTTATGTTTATGTGTTATTGGCTGTATTGTCCTCCCTGTATTATATATATATTCATGTTAATAATAGGCTTAACTAATAAATATAAAAAATAATCTAACAAAAAGCACGGACCCAGGTGTCTGTGGAAATGCAGTATAACAAAAAAAAAAAAAAGAAAAAAAAAAAACGCTCATGTATGGCTACTCTTACTTATAAAGGGTAGTAGTTAGTAACCTAATATAATAACAAAATATGGTGCTTGGAGAAAAAAATGAATTTTTACAAATTGGTAGACGCTCTTAATACAAAACCTTGTATATTATTACCAACGCAATCCACCGCATCATAACTAAAATGTACATTACTAACGCATTGCCTAAAAAGTATTCTATACGTTAATCGATCGTATAAGCTATTTCCATTCCAAATTTCTCACATCTGTCTTATCTTGACTACTTGTGAAATAAGTAGGTACTAACAAATTAGTTAAAACTTTTAGTCACGTTTATTATTGCATTGCAGCAGATGCCATTTTTTGGACAGTACATAAACAGTGGTTACCTACTCTGATATTAATTTTAACTCAACCGTACCGTTAACCATTCCTGAAAAAAGGACAGGCAGACATCTCAAGATGATCATTTTTCCTCATAATGGATACTTTGGAATTTCGTGTAATTATGGAATATGAGTTCCGTCGTGGCACCAACGCGGCACAAACGACACGTAACATCAACGACGTTTACGGAGAGAACTGTACAAACGAACGTACAACCCGTTATTGGTTTGCTCGGTTCCGTTCTGGGAATTTTGACTTGAAAAATGAACCTCGTGGTCGTCCGGAAACTTTGGTCAACATTGATGAATTAAAGGCAATTGTGGAAGCTAATGAATCTCAATCTACAGCTGAGCTGGCAGCAGCTTTTGATGTTAGCATCAAAACAATATTGGTCCATTTGCGACAGATTGGCAAGATAAAAAAGCTTGATAGATGGGTGCCCCACGAACTTAACGATCGCCAGCGCAACGTACGCGTCGAGACTTGCCTTACGCTGCTTAACAGGCACAGAAATGAAGGAATTTTGAACCGAATTGTTACGTGCGACGAAAAATGGATTCTTTTTGACAGTCGAAAGCGCTCAGCAAGTTGGTTAGATCCTGGTTCGGTACCAAAGCAATGTGCAAAACGAAAAATGACCCCTAGAAAGGTGATGGTCACAGTTTGGTGGTCTAGTGCTGGTGTGATTCATCATAGCTTTTTACAAAACGGCGAGAGCATTACTGCAGATGTGTACATTGAAGAACTGACCACAATGATGGCGAAACTCGCACGTCTGCAACCAGCTTTGGTCAATCGGTCGTCTCCACTGCTACTTCACGACAACGCGCGACCCCATACTGCACAACAGACCGTCTCTAAGCTGCATGAGTTGGGTTTGGAAGCTCTCCCTCATCCGCCATACTCACCAGATCTTGCGCCTACTGACTATTACTTTTTCAAAATTTGGACAACTTTTTAGCGGGAAAAAAATTCAATTCCCGAGAGGCAGTACAAAACGCCTTTGAAGAGTTTGTTGTCTCCCGTCCTGCTGATTTTTTCAAGAAGGGCATCCATAAACTGCAACAGCGTTGGCAAAGATGCATTGATTGCAGGGGTGATTACTTTGAATAAAAGAAATAAATAAGTTCGAAAAAAAAATACTTTAACTTTTTTCAAATAAAACGGCAATTTCATAGGTAAAGACCTAATATTTTAGACTTCCGAGTGACACTGCATCCATTCCATCCATCCATCCCACAACACAGGTTGCCCTAGTGTGGGATTCAGAGTTTCATAGTTATCATACCCTCTTTTAGTGTACCAACATTCTATGTACCTATTTTATCTGATGTATTGTTTTTTGTCAAATAAATTATCAAATTAAATTAAATTAAAAAAATTATGGGTGGCCGTGTCGCTTAATATCAAGCGAACATCTTTCATTAACATTAAAAAATGATATGGTAGTTTCATAGTATTTAAAAAGTTGTTTTAGATTCGTAGCACGCTCTATAAAGAACTTAAGCCGTTTACCTAGTACCTTTAATAATGTAATACCTTTATTTTTTTAACCGAAGTCACAAAAGGTTTTCAATTAAACTATATTTTTTATGTTTGTTAGTAACTTTCGACTGGGTGAACCAATTTTGATGATTCTTTTTAAATTGAAAGCTAGTGCTTCCCGTGTACTCCTATTTGTGCGTGAAATTTGGTTCAGTCCTTACAATGGCATCCATGATAAAACCATATAAGTTTCTTAAGTCTAAGTCAAAAGATTTTATTGCAAATAGGATATTTTTAGCACTTTTACAAGTCAAAATGATGTTAGGTACTTACTAGGAACTAAATTTAGTTATAGTACTAAGCTTCCTTCACCGTCCTTGTTTTTATTGTTTTTTTCCCCCCTACATTTTTGGGTTGTCTGGAAGAGATCGCTTTAAGCGATAAGACCGCCCATTGTGGCACTTAATTCTTAAGTTTGTGCCTGTAAATTGTTCCTACAATGTGGTGTTTTAATAAAGAGTTTTATCTATCTATCTATCTATCATATAGAATTACAAAGTGCTTATTGTCAAATATTATATAGCAAGCCGATTATAATAGGTATATGAGTTTGAAAAAAAAGAAGTTATTTTTCTCAAAGAAGTTTAAAGTCGGTTTTTTTACGCTCTGCGTTTGTGACTTGTTGAAGAATCGAGCAGTTTAATACCTGTCCGCTTTTCACGTTTATTTAAAAATACAAAAATGTTTATTGACATAAATATTATTACATTATATTAAATGAATCCATAGATTCCCGAACTAGTTTTTAAACTGTATTTCAGGAATCAGTGGTTTCTCCAAATATTTTTAAAACGTTATTATTATGCCACACAAAAAAAAACATACAGTGAAATCTAGAGAAAAAAAAAACTTATAGTGTAGAAGTTACAAAAAATAAACAAAAATAAAAGTAAAATTTATGTATGACTCTCGTAAAATATAGGTACTCTAATATTGTATAGTTTTTCAAACCCCATAAGCCATACTTTTAAAATATTATATTTATAGATACTTAAAAGTACAAGAAGTTAAATTTATAATCCCCGTAAAACGAAGGGTTTTATAAGTTTGACGTGTCTGTGCGTGTGTCTGTCTGTAGCATCGTAGCAGCCGAAGAGATGAACCAATTTCGGTTTTGTTTTTTGTTTGAAAGTAATAATTAAATTATAAAGGTTAAATGAAAATTAAAAACTATGCTTAAAAAATTATGCTTACCTATATGATATATATGCATGCGTATCCAATTGTGAATTCTTAATGTATGCTGATGACACCAAGATTTTTAGAGTCATCAAGTCTCTGAATGATGCTAAGCTCGTTCAAAATGACCTAAATGCCTTAACAGAATACTACACTAAAAACAGAATAACGATAAACAGTAAGAAATGTTCAGTCATATCATTTACACGAAAAAGTAACCCCCTTATACACAAATATAAAATTAATGAAGATGTTATTGAAAGGGTCACGCTAGTCAAAGACCTCGGGATTTATTTAGACAAAAAGTTTATCTTAGACACGCATATTGAAACAATAAATAATAAGGCATTCAGGAATCTTGGTTTCATCATGCGCACTTGTTCAGTATTTACAAATGCTGAGTGCATTAAAAAATTATATTTTGCATATGTTAGGAGCGTTTTAGAATATGGGTGCAGCATTTGGTGTCCTCAATATTCTATATACAGAGACAGTATCGAAAAAAATCAGAAGAGATTTATTAACTACCTTAATTATCGCACGCGAAGTTCCTACTCAACGTACGAGGATAGCTGCACTGGTCACAATATTTTATCTCTGGATAACCGCCGTAGACTATTGGATGTGATGCTGTTATATGATATCTTACACGGCCATATAGACTGCTCGGAGCTTGTCAGGGCGGTAGGTTTGTGCGTCCCAAAGCGACGAACGCGTCACACTAAGTTGTTACATGTTCCATTACACCGCAGAAACTATGCAAGCAATGAAACTCTTACTCGTGTTTGTAGAATTTATAATGAATTTTTCGACGACATTGATATATTTGTATGTGAAAGCAAGCAACTGTTCAAGGAATTGGTTATTTCCAAACTAAAATCATTACATAATAATACGTAATATACCTTTCTAATAATGTATAGGATGAAATCTAATTTAGTTTATTTCATTATAATATACTTCTATGCATATTTCCACATATTTACATCTATGCATCTATAATTTCTTAAACCTATGCATAAATATTGAATACAGATCAAAACTTCTTGTATTAAAATAATGTATAAATTGACAATGTAACTACATGTGTAACTACATTCTTGAATAATTTCATCTATTAGTTTTTATTTCCTAGTTTAATATATATTTCCAGTCAAAGTCAAGGCACTGGCACTTTTATTAGTCAAAATGAGATGAGGTACTAAAAATACTTAAATTAGGTTATTGTACTACTAACTTTTAGCGGCACGTTGAATTTAGTTGTATACTGTAATTTATAAAATAGTATAAAATGTTATGCTCACATTTTAATATTACTAACTGATGTAATTATTGTCACTTATCTGTCTTTTGTCACAAAGTCTGTAACTTGCCTAAGAGTTGTTTATTCACATTTCATGTTTTTAGCTAACTATTGGTAATCTGTTAATTGCTTTGTTTGTTACCTATACCTGTTAGTTTTATATTTTCATGTAATGCTGTTGATTACCTTAAGAATAATAAATAAATAAATGCATTAGCAAAACTTAATCTAAGAAGCCGCTACCAGTAGGCAACGTGCCCAAAATGCTGGCGGCATTGCCCCGTTGAATGGCAATGCTTAGTCTTTGGGCTAAGTAAAAACCAGCATTTTGGTCACGTGTTGCTTCGATCAGTCGTTCTGAAAGTTAAAATGATTAAAATAAAAATGATTAAAATGATCCATACGTGAATCCAAACTGTGGATTTAAGCGGACATAGGGACAAAAATTAGTACTAAAAATTTGCGCTATTTTAGATATCTGTAACTCTTTTCGATGTGTGCTTGTGGTGTAACTACTCTCCCCTTTTCCACATTGTCTACAGCCTGCAGTTGAATCAACCTTAAACTAGGAAAGAAACACAAAATATCATTATTTTATTTTATTTTTATGTGTGTCTGTGTATCTATATGTCCATCAAAATCTGAATAACTTTCATGTAGTCCAATATGGATGAGTTCTTACACCACAAAAGGGTGGACCAAACCCTAAATTGGAGTAATTTTACTCAAGAGAAACACAACTTTTTTCATCATACTATTTTTGACACTTCACGTCGCACTTTCAAAAATAGTGTAGTTCTTGATTTTGTGGACAGACCTGGTCTTAATATTAAGAAATAAAAATAGCTGGATTCAAAATTATTTTTTAATCTCGGGACTCAATCCCGTCAAATTTCAAAAATAAACAACCTGTGTTTAATGATTCCGATCAATTTTGTACCTATGGATTAAATATCTCTAATAAGCATATTAATAGGATACGATTATAGATTGTAATTTTAATGAAGCACTAATTACACCTAACTTCATTGCACAAAAATTCTCGGTAAGTATCTATACATATGTATATGCTCACATTATAATTATACACATTGGAAAAACCGGAGATCCGTACAAAATAATAACTAATATAATAATTGACAAAATAAACCGCCAGGTACGCCCCATGCCGACGGAAAAACATTCAAATATAAGCTTTTATTAGTGTACATCTAAGCTTGAAAAACCAAAAAAGTGCACTATATAAAAATGCTTTTAAAAACATGAAACTAACCGTGTTTTTAAGGTTTACCACAATATGAAAAACGGAACCCTTATAAGATCGCTTTGTTATCCGTCTGTCTATCGAGGCCCTTTTTTGCAGGAACGCATAGTAGTAGTATCAGGCTGAAATGCACATCAAATACTCATGTCTACTGTCCCTTAGAGCTGTGAAAAAATCAAACTTCTAAACCAACGCAATAAAAAAATAAAGCCGTTTATGCTGCAAATTTTCGACACTCGCATGGATATCTAAATCTACAGGGTACTTTCCGTAAACTCCCGTTTGACTGGCCTGATAGCTTAGTTGGTAGTATCCCTGCCTTCTGAACTGCAGGTCGTGGGTTCGATTCCCACCCAGGACAAACATTTGTGTGTTGAACATTGATGTTTGTTCTGTGTCTTGGTGTTTATATTGTATTCTATGTATGTATTTACAAAAAAAAAGTATCTAAGTATTGTATCAGTTATCTGGTTCCCATAGTACAAGCTTTGCTTAGTTTGGGGCTAGATGGCGCAGTGTGAAATGTCCACACATATTTATTTTATTTTTATTTTAACTCAGAATCTTGAAATTTGGTACAAAGCAACTTATAGTTCAAATAAAGGAAAAATTGCAAAAAACATAAATGACTAGTTACATCATATAATAATATCTTTAATAATTTCGGACTTACTGCCACTTTTAAACTTTCCACATTGAAATGTTACGGATTTCATTTAGCAATAAAAATACTATAACTTTTACTTATCAGGTTTGTACGGAACCGTCGGTGTGCGAGTCCAACTCTCACTCGGCCGGTTTTTTTTCGTATTTTAGACGAGGCAAATAATGTTGCTAAGCAATAACCAAACAACCTAAACCAAAATTATCAAAATGGCTTCACAGAACAGTAACAGACGTGGAAACAAAAAAAATTCAAAATTCAGATGGAATGGAAATGAGATTAGCCTGCTTATTTTGAATTCAGCTTAAATAACAGACGCTTCGATTTTGGGTTCTGTACCCGTTTTAGAGACACTGTTATACTCTTTGATATGTATATTATCATATATGTCTATAATTATGTCTGTCTGTCCGGCTGCCAAGGCACTAATTTTTCTTATACATTTTTCGTTTCATATTAAAGCACGAGTGCTCCTTAGCAAATGGATACCAACATCTGCTTCGGCAAATAGAGTTACTTTAAAATTTTTTTTTGCCAACATAAACAATCATGGTGCTGTTTTTGGGTTGGAACACCAGTGTTAACTCTAAACAGCAAAGGGCCATCAAAATATTATAGGAAAAAACAACTTAAACAATAATAAAAAGCAGATGGGCAGGATTATATGTGTAATATATGTAATAAACATTTGTAAATTTAAAATAAAGTAAATTTAAATAAATATCTATCACACATATTGGATATTACACATATTTACAGATATATTGTATAGTACACAATGTAGCAGTTTTTTTAGAAAACTACTAGTTTTTTAGTCTATTTTAATTGCAAAGAAAAAATAAGGATCCCTCTAAAACTACAATAATATTACCCAGGGTGTAAAAAAATGCCTATAAAATATATTTCATCGTATGCGCTGCGTAAACTATTGATGATAGAACAAAAAATGTTCCACAATATTAAAGGACATATCAATATCTACAAAAAATGTTGAAATAGCATGTGTCTAACTATTGTAGTTATGTCACTGTAACTACTTTTTAACATTTTAAAATTTAATAGAAATTACGACCAAATTCAGACTAAGTTATTTATACCTTTGCCTTAATCCTTAATACCTTCATATCCTTACCTATAATCAAAGTTTAGTACCAAAAAAAACTGCAAAAATATTAGCTGTTATCCAAATATTGCGACCTTCATAATAATAATAAATAAACACACTAAAACTTCACTTGAATGCCCCAAGCTCATATTATGAAACCTTAGGTACCCTTGCCTATTGACTGTTGTTGTTTTGTAATTTGTATTAGGATCATATCAATATTCTTCTTACACCAGTGTGAAGTGTGTAGGTGTTTCCGTTTGCAATATTTTTCATTATCATGTGTAAATTGTAATCAATTATAAATAGTGGAAAACTAACTGATACAAAACTACATAAGAAGTGACGTCCCTGCAAAGTGTCTTGTGGCTTCTTTTTTACAGGTGTAATCGAAGCTTGGATTAGAGTTTTTATTTCTGCATTGTGCCGGATTGGTTGCCCAGTAGTGGGAAAAGACTTTTTAAATTCATACTCTTGCTACTTCATAACAACAAAATAAATAAAATTTATAAATAATAAACATTCACACCCGACGATCACATACAGAGATCCTGGATCCTAACTAAGATTCTCTGTATCTAGGGAACCAGAAACTACGAGGACCATGGTCCCACAACACCCAGAAACAGAACAAGTAATAGCACTTTTTGAAATGAAATAAGATTTTTTAAAATTGGTTGTAGACAAAGCATTTGGCTACTGCCTCACCTGATGGCCACGTGAAATGCTACGATGCATGCTTGCCTAGAAGATAGCTGTTTACTCTCGACTTTAAGACTCTCAGATTGTGGTTAGGCGGAAACAAGGACGCCGGCAAGTTGTTCCACTGATTGGCTGTTCGCACTATAAAGTACGTAGCAAAATACTTAGTGGAAGTTGATGGAATATATGAGTGCAGTATTTTTGTTCGCCTTGATGTCCGGTGAAAGAAGGGATGATGAAGGGACATGAAGGAATGATATCTGTAATTCCTTCGCACACAATCTAAAATGAATATTCATAAACCTATAGAAAACCCAGAAAGAACTGCTAGCTTCCACCAACGCATCATTACCTACCAATGAGTATTTGGGCTGGTCTGTGAATTCAGTCCAGGCTTCGAGCTGGTATTTAGCCGAACTATCCTAGAGACTGCCACCGTATTCTACACAGGATCGGACTTGTGCTACATAAAGCTGTCCAGAAATATTGCCGCACCTTTCCTAGGATTCCTAGCCTATATATTCGCAGTTAATTCAGCCTTGGACTTGATGTACTAGCCAAAATTCAGACCGGATGTAAGCGTAACACCCAACAGCTCAGTGAACTATCACCGATACTGACACATCCTGCAAAGTTGTAGATAGTAGAAAATAAACAAACAAGTTACACGCATATTCCTTATACTTACCCAAACACTAAAAAGAACTTCACTGAACTAGTTACTTGATGTATAAATAAATAGCTAAATGCCCAAATTTTCTTGTCCGATATTCTGACTGAAAAGAGGACAGAATAATTCGTTATGAATTTATGTACATTTGGAGTAAAGAAGGTGTTGTTCTCTTTAGTCGCCGCCCACCATTGTCTACGTAAAGCAAAACGTTACAAATTCCACGGGCAAATATTTATTCCCAAGTTATTTTTAATTAGTGTCAAAAGTATTGCACAAATGTTTATCTGCAAAAATATTATACGTATTTATTTTCGGTATAGATACTACATACTCATACTCTTAGCCATTACTGAATTTACAACATGTTTATTTTTCAAAGAACATGCAATAAAAATGTTGTTGCACAATTAGTACCTACTACATACACTGTGTAAGTTGTAGTAACCATTTCCTTTTTTACAATACCATACTTACTTTGGTAATGGAAATATGTACCAAAATATGGTAGGTAATTTGTTACCTACCATATTTTGGTACATATTTCTTTATAACTACGTTATAATATCTACTCTACCACATACGTTACCTAACTAGGTAGTTATTATGTTAAATAATTTGGCCATGCCCGCGATTTTATTTACGTTGTAGCCTTCGGCCTCGGCATTACCTCTTCATTTCCGATTTTCTTTCCTAAAAACCTAATTTGGACTATAACAAACATTTTACAATAAAAATAGCGATTTCGGTTCAACTGTTCTCAAGTGCTACACTTACTAATGAACAGCATTGTATTTAGAATCATATAATATAGAAAGATAAATATTATTCAACCCATTTTATTTGCATACAAGTATTAAGATAACAATTGGTGCTTATATACCTTATCTGAAGTGAAAAGAAAGAATGTAAATAATCACTATTAGCATCCGTCCTGTAGAGTAGGAAACGTTACTAACCTGAGTTGGTAAGAGTATTGTCTCCAAGTCCGGTGGATGTGTCAACGTCAGCCTGTGCCTCTGCAGCAGCCGCGACGAGAAGCGCGCATGCCCACGCGCACCCGGCCATCACCAGGCGCACGCATTGCCCCGCTGCGTACCCATGCTCTCTAGTGTGCCTAGCCATAGCACGTCACCAGCCGGTCCCCGCACTAACAACTTGCAAATCTTTAAAAGTTTTCTACTAAGTACTGATAGAAACTGTAAACAAATAATGTACTCATAAGAAGCTACTACAGGCGTTTTCAATGTTTGTAAAGTTCATCATAGAATTGTAGAACGGGACGCGCGCAGCGGCCGGCGCGTCTCGCGTCGTGCGGAAGTCGCGAGACGGCGACGGCAGCCCGAGAGCGGCGGCGGTGGTGGAGAGCGTGGTCGCGGTCGCACTGTCCGCGGCCGCATCGCGCCGCGGCCGGCTCCTCCGGAGTCGCAGCATCTCGCCTGGCGCGAGGAGGGCCGCTGCGCGCGCACTCGCACCCTCGACCAATCGCACCCAGGGGGTGGGCCCGCGCGTAAGACGCACGGAAGTATATGCGAAGGCCTATGTACAGATGATAGCGGACAGGTGGTTTCGCGGCCGTAATTAGCCTCCTGATAACTTATTGCTACATAAATATGCTTAAACGCTGGACGATTAAGATAGCGCCCGGAACGGTGTCGAAGTGCGGACCCTGCCTCGAGCCATTACCTGCCTACCCATTTTCCTTTCGTTATATTATGTACTTACTTTTAGGAGAAACTCCAATATTCAGAGTGGCTCGAGGCGTAAAGGTTTTTTGAAAGTATTAAGTGATCTTGCAAAAACTTTTAGAACAAAAAGGTACTTCTAATGTAATTCCAACTAAAATACTTTTTTTTTTCAATTTTGATGTCCTGTTCGTTGACGTCCAGAATGTTCTCATTACTATTTTATTCTTATTAAAAATACTTATTCTTATTCGATTACAATCATATTTTACGAAGTAGTTACATACTTGCCTATTAGGTAGGTAAAGGTTTTGTTAAAAAAGTACCTACCTGTGAATTTAATTATTCTATCTATTTGGTATTTATATTATAGATAGAGGGTAAAGGTACACAAAATCCTGTAAAACAGTAGTTACGCCTAGTTAATAAGGAGTCATATATTTTTTATGGTTTATTGCTATTATTATTATTTTATGTTTATTGCTAGTATTTTGCAGTAGTATTTGGTACGACAGGTTCACAAAAATGGGTATCTACAAGTCATACAACGTACTATTTATACAAATTCATCATAATATCTAATCTATTTAAAATCTTAATGACCCATCAACACATAGCCAAAGCTACATCTACTAAATATAAAAACGTGATTGGTGAAGCGCTAAGGCCTTCATTTATTTTTCCAATTTAATAATAATATATTTTCTTTGATATTTTCTAATTATTAACATTTATTTCCAATATCAATTGACTTTCTTTGATGAACGAACTAAAGTTAATATTAGAATGTCGCGCCCATATCCGAAACCTTCGAGTTCTCAGAGGGTCGAGATAGATGGCGTTAGCAGTACTGATTATCTGCAATTAACACACCGCTGATTGGTCTAATGATGTACCCTAATGTCAATCTTGGTAATGGCGATCTTCTCGTTTTGATTCCCGTGAAAGCAATACGCTGTTCAAGTGAAAAATAGTTTTGTGACCTAAAATTCAACCTTTTGTGCCTGAAAACTGGCTAGTTTTGTGTAATACCCAGCCATTTAGCGACTGCATACGTAGTCACTCCAGATCTAACAGGATCTACACGAGTTCTTCGGATTATAAAAACGCCGGCCGGCGGCCCAACAAACTTGGGCTTGAGGATCTGCTGGAAGTACCGGGAGACGGTGATCTGCTCTGATTCGCATCTGCGAGTACCTGGTGAGGTGCTGGATGGTTGAGGTACGTGGGCTGCTGCATTTTCTGGTGTTGATTTTAGTCGTTCATCATTCTTGTCACTTGTCGCGGTTTAGTGTTCGGCCATATTTAATTTTTATCATAGGCGCTTAACATCGGACACTGATATCGGAACCAGAGGCGATGTGGGCTATTTACACGCCCCTTCATAATAAGTTGGTCCTTTCGAGTCACGGATCGTTCCAGTGATATTTTTATATTTTACGTAATTTGGTAAAATTATTATATTTAACGCAAATAACTTTGGTCATAGATTTTACGTAAACCTTGGTAAAATTCTAATACCTACGTTAATCAAGTAGCATTATTTGATATAGATTTACGTAATTAATTGGTAATATCTCGTTCAAATAAAGTTGTACATGAAACGCTTTAAGTTATAATTTTCACCGCTATTTTTATTCCGTAGCTGCGAACTTAGTTTCTTGCTGCTATTTGTGAATTTAACCTTGCAATATTAATTTTTATTTTTGTGTTCTGTAATACAGTTAGTCACTATGACTGAAACTCAACTTAGTGAAGAAAATTTATTGGCTCTTTTAGAACAAAAGAAAGAATTGCTTTTTAAAAGAATTAACCGCGTTTATGATGCCGCTAAAACTATAACATCGTTTGAGTCGACTTCCAGATCTAATGAGAACTTCATGACTGATTCGGAAACGGTAGACGAATTACGTAATAAGTTTGAGGGAATTATTGATCAAATAAATCAAAAAAAGTTGCAAATTAATCCCAAATCACGCGTTGACTATGCTTGTTTAGATGCCTTTGATGATTTATACAACAAAGTCAAACGCGTTCGTAATAAAATAATTAATGCCGTTATTTTGCCATCACGGAGTGACAGGGAACCGAAGGTCGTGAGTTCGCATATTAACTTACCTCCTATAAACTTAGTAAGTTTTGATGGTTGTTCAGAAAATTGGCCCGCTTTTTACGAATCATTTAAAGCTAATGTTCATAACAATGATAACTTTTTTGGCGGTAGGTGTTAAAAAAAGATACAAGTCATTTTTATGCACTCTCACTTTAATTAATAATTTAAATTATAAAACAGTTTTTGATTGGTAAAATTAATGCAAGAATATAATAAGTAACATACCGCACCTGCCATATTGTGTTTTCCTTGCATAAATCACTTGCACAACACAGGAATTTACCATTTGTTATCACTGCTTTGTGAAACACAATTCAACATGGATGCCACTGCTGTTGTACAATCCTTTGAAGGCTTAATGACAACATTCTATAAGAGAATGGACAGCTTCGAGGACAAGCTCCAGAAGACTCCAGTCACTACTACCACGGAGACATTGGCTGCTGAATTTGCCACTTTTAAGACCTTTGTAGTGATGTCTATGCGTGCTCTCCAAGAGCAAATTGGGTTGCTTGTCAAGGAAACTGACCAGCTGGAGATGCGTAGTAGACGGAAAATCGTACTGCTACATGGCATTCCGGAGGCCTCTAACGAAGTAACTTCAGAGGTTGTTTCAAAGACCATAAGTGAGCGGCTCAAGCTGACGTTTAAGGTCAGTGACATCAATCGGTGTCATCGCATGGGGCGTGTAGGAAATTCGGACAAGCCGAGGCCAATCCTGTGTAAGCTTCGTGATGTCACTCTTCGCGACAAGATCTGGTCTGCCAAAGCTAGCCTGAAGGGAACCGGTATAACCATCTCTGAGTTTCTGACTAAGGTGCGGCATACTGTCTTCATGGCGGCCCGTCAGCAGTTCGGTATTACGAAATGTTGGACGAGGGAAGGATTCGTTTACGTCCTTGGCCCAAATGGAACTCGCCATCGCTTGAGTAGCCAGGAAGAGCTTGACAAGATTTCGTGCAAGAAAGCGACGGTTCCGAAGACCTCAGCGGCGTCAAAAGAATCCGGAGCTGAGAGCGAAACCGCACTACCGACCAAATCCAAGCGCTCTGCAGCCCGTAAATAAGAAGTTTTTCCTTTTGTAGTGGTATTTTCGACTGGGTAGGAAGGTAGGGTGGTATGTAAACACTTATTATTGTTATGCACCGTCAACTTGTCGTATTTCTTGTTAGCACCTTCAATTTTTAGTTTTATCTTGTATCGCATAATTAATTTATTTTTTTCTTCTTTTTGTATCATACTTTTGTGTGACAATGACAATTTTGTTAGTTGACAAATTAACAGTTGACGTTTATGAATCATAGGCAATATAATGTTTTTTTTTTTTTTTTTTTTTTTTGGCTTGTTGTGTTTATATCGTAGATAATTTTATAATATACTTCTTGATCGTATTCCTTACATAAATTGTAGTGCACTTGCATAAGTTATAAGTAAGTTTAGTATCTAATTTTATTTTTGTTTGCATATTTAATTTGTTCTAAAATATGTGTAAATTTGTGCTCATTATTACGATTAATGTATCGAAGCGATTTTTAATATTGCAGTTGTAACCCAGTCGAAAGAATTGTACTTTACGTGTATTGTTTTGTTATTTTTTAAGTGATTATTATTATTAGTATTGTTATTATCTTTTTTTTGTACAATTTTCTGTATGTTTATTTTTAAGTGCACAGTTGGCAGCTGCGCAGTTTATAACTATATAGATTTAGACTATTTATAGATTATAGTATTTGTTTATTAAGTGTATATTTAGAAGATATTGTATATTTTATGTATCATGATAGCGATAGTGATGATTTTTTCTCTTTTGGTTCGTCGAATAATTTGAGCAGTAGTAGTGATAGTTTCTGTAGCATTCCCAGTCTTTCCAAGTCAATTGAATCAATTCTTGTAGATGTTCCGAAAAACTTTAACGTTTTTCACATCAATGCTCAGAGTATTCCGGCGCATTTTGCTGATATGCAGGCGTCTTTCGAGCATACTGGTATTCACGCGATACTGATTTCCGAGTCCTGGCTAAAACCCTGTCTTCCCTCTATCTCGTACTCACTGCCAGGCTTCCAACTAATACGCAACGATCGTACTGGATGTGGCGGTGGCGGCGTGGCCATTTACCTTCGCTCACATATTCCTTTCTCTTTGGTATGTATGTCTGCGCAGCCGCCTCCATCCAGTGCCGGCGAGCATCTCCTTATTGAAGTGACTATTAATCACTCTAAGGTATTACTCGGAGTATACTATTGTCCTTCGTTGCGTATTAACTATTTTTCATCTTTTGAACAGCTTTTAATTGATTACTCGACTTCTTACGATCACACCATAATTATGGGTGATTTTAATACCTGTCTTCTTAAGCATGACTCCCGATCTTTTAATTTTGAATCCATTATCAGGGCTAGCAATCTGACCATCCTTCCATTAAATGCCACTCACAATTTACCTAATTGCGCACCTTCCCTTTTAGACGTAATACTAGTGTCATCTTTATCCCATGTCAGTAAACACGGTCAGTGTGCGGCGGATGCATTTTCTTATCATGACATGATTTACCTCTCTTACAAAATCCGTCCACCTAAAGCTAAGCCCAAAGTTCTTCTGCAGCGTAGTTTTGGTGGTATTGATATTGATATGTTGCGTAGGGATGCAGTTGAGTTGGACTGGTCTGATGTAGCGAACGCGGTGTCCATTGATGAGAAGGTCGATAATTTTAATAAGATCCTTACGCAGTTATACGACGTCCATGCTCCTTTACGACCGATCAAACTTAAGCACTTGCCCGCGCCCTGGATCACGCCAGAAATCCGAAGCGTGATGAGTAAAAAACTGTCGGCCAAGGCAAGACTTAAATGTAGACCAACTGACATTAACAAGGAGAAATACGCAAAATATCGAAATCACTGCAATAAGGTGTGTAGGGACGCGCAGCGCCGGCACATTCACAGTTCTCTTGAAAATGAGGACCCTGCTAAGGTTTGGAAATTTCTTAGGTCACTAGGAGTTGGAAGATCACGACAGGATAATATACCTAAAGATTTAAATATTAATGCGCTTAACCAACATTTTTCCTCTTCTGCCAACTTTGATGGGTCTACAAAAGCTGTAACATTGCAATATCTTTCTACACTTCCAACTTCGGACCATTCCCCTTTTGTCTTTCAGCAATTTACTGGTTGTGATGTTAAGAAAGGTATAGAGTCCATTACATCAAATGCGATCGGTAGTGACTGCATCAGCCGCAGAATGCTACTTCCCATAATCGATGAAGTACTGCCAGTCATACAACACATCCTTAACACTTCCATTTCCTGTGGTGAGTTTCCTTCCATATGGAAAGAAGCTCATATAATTCCTCTACCTAAGAAAAACCATCCCTCAACCTTTTCTGATTATCGTCCTATTTCAATCCTTCCTTTTCTTTCAAAACTTCTTGAGCGACTCGTTCACCAACAACTTACTTCCTTCCTTATCCGAAATAACCTTTTGAATCCTTTCCAATCCGGTTTCCGTCCTGGTCATAGTACAGTCTCCGCGCTAGTTAAAATCACTGATGATGTTCGATTTGGCATGGAAAATAAGCAGCTTACTGTTCTCACGCTTCTTGATTTCAGCAACGCGTTTAACAATGTTGACTTCGATGTTTTACTAGGACTTCTACGCCTGCTTAACATATCTCCAACAGTTATTGACTGGTTTCGCAGTTACCTGCATGGTCGCCGGCAACGTGTACGCATAGATGAGTCTTTCTCTTCATGGTGTTACACGAGTGCAGGTGTACCCCAGGGCGGCGTTCTATCACCCCTTCTCTTTTCAATTTTTATCAACTCAATTTCTCATGGTCTTTCTTCTTCCTACCACCTTTATGCGGATGATTTGCAGATTTACACACAAGCTCCTCTACAGCAACTTCCAGCGGCTATAGAGATTATCAATAGTGATCTTGGGCGAATCTCGGAATGGAGCCATTCGTATGGTCTCCAAGTTAACCCTGCGAAAACTCAAGCTATTGTCATTGGCAGCTCGCGGATGATTTCTAAAATAGACTGGTTTCGCATGCCTCAAGTAATTTTTGATGGAACTATAATCCCAATTAGTGACGTCGTGAAGAATCTTGGGATACTTATTGATAGGCAACTATCATGGGTACCCCAAGTTGCAGAAACCAGTCGCAAAATTTTTGCCTCTGCCGGTTCCCTTAGGAGATTGCGTAATTTTCTGCCTACTACCACCAAAATTGCTCTAGCACATTCTCTGTTACTTCCGATTCTTGACTATGCGGACTCCTCATATCTAGATTTAACCGAAGAACAGCTAAATAAGCTCGAACGCTTACAAAATTTCTGTATTAGATTCATATATGGCCTACGCAAATATGATCATGTCTCCGAATTTCGTAAAAAGCTGAAGTGGTTACCTATTCGTTCTCGCCGGAATGCTCGTATCCTATCCCTCCTCTATGCTATTTTATTCATCCCATCCACCCCACCTTATCTCAAAGAACGCTTCAAGTTCCTATACCAGACCCACTCCCTGTCCCTGCGTTCTTCCGAAACTCTCCAGCTCAAGCCTCCCGTCCATACTTCCCAGTTCTACGACAAATCCTTTACAGTGCAAGCTGTTCGTCTGTGGAATGCTCTTCCTACAGAAATCAGACACGCTAAGTCCCAGGCCATATTTAAAGATATGGTGCACAAATATTATCTATCATGTTAACTGCTGCTATCTAGTATTATATTGTAACTTTTTCTTGCTTTTGTAATAAATATGTAGTAGTTTATCTTATTATAAAATATGTAAGTATTAGGATGTATTTATATATATTTTTACCAAGTTATAGGTAATAGTTTATTTTTTATCTCTATTTCTTTTTATTCTAAATTGTTTTAGACCGCCGTGTTTTATCTTTCGATACTTTCCATCCAAAGGTTGTCTGGAAGAGATCGCTATTAGCGATAAGACCGCCCATTGTTGCACTAGTACGTAAGATTTAATAATTCCTGTATTGTATGAATTTCGTTGGTGAGACAATAAAGAGTTATCTATCTATCTATCTATCTAATGATCAGCTGTCTGACTCGCAGCGGGTGCAGTACTTGGTCGGGAAACTGACTCACAACGCATTGAAGGTGACCGCCGGAATAGTTCCGACGGGCGATACCTATAAAATAATCTGGGACAGTTTGGTTAAAAAATACCAAGATAAGCGCGCTTTAGGTACGCACTATTTGAGCAATATTCTAGATATAAAAGGATGTTCACACAACGCTAATAGCTTAGATTCATTTATAGAAAAATATGCCGCTTCTATATCCGCTTTAAAACAATTATCTATACCGGATCTTACTGATTTTATTCTTTTGCACTGTGCATTGAGAAAGATTGATATGCAAACGGTTCAAAGTTTCGAGTTATCAGTTCGAGACGTCGAAATACCTACCACTAAACAGCTGATATCTTTTGTTCAGGATCAGGCTAAGATTTTAGAGCGTTCGAATCCGTCTTCGTCATACCTTAACCAGCGAAACGTAAACAACAAACCGCCGGCCGCTATTACGTCACGTGAAGCTCGCACGGGCACACATACCTACAAGGCTTTTGTCGCTAGCGACGGACCTGTACCTACCGCGGATGCCACGCGCTGTGCGTTTTGCAATGATAACGGTCACGCTCAACTTTATAATTGCGCGCAGTTTAAGAGCTCCCGTGATGCTAAATCGCGATATGATTTTATTAAATCGAAGCGTGGATGTGTGAATTGTTTAAGTGTAATGCATAACTTAACGACTTGCAATTCATCGTCGGTGTGCGAATTATGTAAAAAACGGCACCATACCTTGTTGCACTTTGACAATAAAACTAATAGGAACACTTCCCGCACACATGTCGCTTGGGTTGAGGGCGAAGTACCAATGTTGCCACCGTGCACGTCTCCTACTATGGGCTCGTCCCCTATAGTGCCCACATTCTCCGCTTCGCTCGTCCCCCATATGGTAGATGCGTCTTCGAATAAAAATTTGTCCCCTACAGTGCCCGCATTTATTGCATCGTGTGGCCCTCATGCTAGAGGTACGTCCCCTAGTAGAGGTTTGTCCCCTACAACGCCCGCGCTCTCCGCTTCGCTAGTCCCTCACGTTAATGACGTGCCCCTCACTAGAGGTTCGACCCCTATAACGCCTACATTCTCCGCTACGCTGGCCCCTTCCAATACGCTATACCCCCCTACTATGGTTGGGTCCCCCAATGCGCATATATCGCCAAGGACATTGATCCCCTCTTCTACGCTTATCCCCTGTACCGTAGATGGATCTCCTAATATTAATAGATCCTCTATAACGCGCGCCCCTAATTCTACGGTGGTCCCCCCAATTTTGCATGGACCCCCCAATACGCTTATGACTTCTGATACTCCCGTAGTTACTGCTCCGCTAGCGGTCCCCACTATGTTCACGCCTTGCACTACTGTTGCACCCCCATCGCATAATCCTGCGGTTTTACTTTCGGCCGAAATGAAACCGAAGTCAACCGTCTTATTGTCAACAGCTCAAGTGTACGCGCGACCTAATGGTGGTACGGGACAGAAATCTGTTGTTAGATGTCTTATTGATAATGGCTCTCAAAACAACCTTATTACCACAGATTGTTGTCGCACATTGAACTTACCTATAATACCCTTGAGTAACTCTTTTGTCAAGGGTGTTGGCTCAACTTCACGTCTTCATTTGGATATTGAATCCCGCGTATACCCTGACCAGAAATACAACATACACGCGCTAGTCGTGGAGTGTATCACTGATCAGTTACCGTCACAATTTATCGAGTGTAATATGAATATAAATTTTCATAATTTACCTCTCGCTGACTTGAACTGGAACATCCCCGGAGACATTGATGTTGTGTTAGGCGCTCAACTTTTCCCGTATATTTACCTGGGGAATAGAGTAGATCTGGGTGGCCATGCCCCACCTGCGCTCTTGACCACATTCGGATATGTTCTGATGGGTGATTTTCCGCGTAATGACGCATTAGTACCTACCGCATCTTTCACTGCTTTAGCTCTAAATGAACTAGTGCAAAAGTTCTGGGAACTTGAAGAAGTGCCTAAAGTGCGCTTACTTTCACCGGAAGAGACGGAATGCGAAAATATCTTCACGTCTTCTGTTACCCGCGACGATGAAGGCCGATATACTGTAGCGTTGCCATTTAAAAAGGATCCATCGGAACTTGGTAATACACACGCTGTCGCTTACCGCCGTTTCATCGCGCTAGAAAGAAAATTTCGCCATTCACAAAGCTTAAGGGAGAATTACAATAAAGTTATTCAAGATTACATTGATAACGGTTACCTTAGCTTAGTTGATGTTCCCGAAACTTCAGGCGCTGGGTATTACATCCCACACCACGCTGTTGTTCGAGCTGATAAACCAATGCCACGTATAGTATTAGATGCGAACGCTCGGTCACATACTGGTCTCTCTTTGAATGACGTCATTCATATTGGTCCAAATTTACAAACCGATCTATTTCTATTGCTTTTGCAGTTCCGGTTATTTCCGGTAGCCATGAACGCCGATATAAAGCAAATGTACTTACGCATTGGTGTACCTGTTGACCAGCGAAAATACTTGCTTATATTGTTTCGATTCAACGAGAACGAACCAGTGCGCACATACGCTTTCAACCGCTTACCTTTCGGTCTTAAGTCGAGCCCCTATATAGCTATGCGCACTGTGCGCCAGCTGGCATCTGACATGAGTCCATATTTCCCTGACGCATCTAAGATTGCAGAGACTTGTCTATACATGGACGATCTAGTTTATTCTGCTCATAACGAAGACACCGCTATGCAGTTGGCACAGGATCTCATTAAGATGTTCCAATCGGGTGATTTTGAACTAGTAAAGTGGTCTAGTAATTCTCCAGTGCTTTTAAATAGCCTCCCTGATTCGCACCGCAAATCCCTTGAATTCGACGCTGAGAATAACGCTTCAAAGGTTTTGGGTCTGTCGTGGGACCCTACTGAAGATAATTTTTTCTTCACTTCCGCTCCAGTCACAGACAAATGCACAAAACGAAACATATTGTCGGTCGTTGCTCGTCTGTTCGACGTTCTCGGCTTGGTTGCCCCTGTTATTCTTTACGCCAAGCTGCTTATTAAAGAATTATGGTTAAGCAACTGTGGCTGGGATGATCCTGCTCCCGAGAACGTTGTGATTCGCTTCTCCGCTCTGGTGCAGGAATTTCCTCTGCTCAACACCGTGCGCATTCCACGTCATGTAGGCGTCTACATTGACTGTGTGCTACATCTTGTCGCTTTTTGCGATGCTAGCATGAATGGGTATGGGTGTGTGGTCTATGCGCACTGTACTCACTCTTCTGGCATCAGCGTTCGCTTACTTTGCGCAAAATCAAAGGTGTCACCGACCAAGGTCACCACTCTCGCCCGTCTTGAGTTATGCGCCGCCGTACTCATGGCCAAACTGGTCAAAACCGTTCACGATGCGTACGCCACTCGTGTTCCTATGGCAGGAATTTACGCCTTCTCAGATTCCACCATAGCCTTATCGTGGATACATTCTTCTCCGCATCGATGGTCTGTTTTTGTCAGTAACCGCGTCGCTCAGTGTCAGGAGAATCTGGCCGCAAAACATTTCTACCACGTTGCCGGCGTAGAGAATCCTAGCGATTGCCTGTCCCGTGGTATGCTCCCTTCTCAACTAGTTTCGCACGACCTATGGTGGAACGGACCGCCGTGGATGCATGGAGCTCCTGAGGATTGGCCTGTCAAGCCTTTCTCTCCAAGCAATTGTGGCGAACTACCTGAGCATAAGACAAACGCCATGACAATAACGTCTCAGTTAGAACCACCGCTCCTATGCGAGTTGGCTCTACGCATTTCTTCCTGGGAAAAGTTACTTCGCATAATCTCATACATATTGAAATTCGCTTTACCGAAAAATAATGTTGTACCGCGTTCTGTTCAGGGATTGATAGCTGCGGAACGAGCTCTGGTTCGCACTATTCAGTCTGTTCATTTCGCTGAGGATATTAAATGCCTAAAATCTAATAAGCTCCCATCAAAGAAGCTGCTGAGTCTGGACGTTTTTCTAGATGAAGAAGGCATTTTACGGGTTGGCGGAAGGCTTTCTAAGTCGAATCTTCCATTCGATGCCAAATACCCCATGCTTCTCCCCAAACGCGATCATGTCGTTGATCTAATCATTCAACATTATCATGTGGTCAACTGTCATACTGGACCTGGACTCCTCATGTCCATTCTACGGCAGCGCTTCTGGATCTTAGATGCCAGAACGGTCATTAGATCCAAGTTGCGGAAATGCAACGTTTGCTTCAAGGTGAACCCTTCGCACCCGTCCCCAAAGATGGCAGATCTTCCCACATGCCGTGTGTCGGAAGCTAAGGCGTTCGTTCACACGGGAGTTGATTATGCTGGCCCTATCCGCATAACGCTCACCCGACGCAGAGGTCAACACGCACAGAAGGCGTACATATGCCTGTTCGTGTGCCTCGTAACCAAGGCTGTTCATATCGAGCTTGTGTCCGATCTGACATCCGACTGTTTCCTGGCCGCGTTCAAGCGATTCATCTCCCGACGTGGACCAGTTTCTTGTCTGTATTCGGACAACGCAACAAATTTTATTGGTGCCAAGGCCCAATTAGATCAGCTGTATAGCTTCTTGGCAAGTTCTAACTTCAATTCTTCACTCTCATATGAGTTAAGTACCCGTCGCATAGAGTGGAAAATGATTCCACCTAGAGCTCCCCATTTTGGAGGTATGTGGGAGAGTAACATTCGCAGCCTGAAAACGAACCTCTATCGTTCTATAGGCAGTCAGCTTTTGACATACGAAGAGTTACAGACTGTACTCGTTCAGATCGAGTGCATCTTGAACTCTCGCCCTTTGTGTGTAGTATCGTCCGATCCACACCCTGAAATTATTACTCCTGCTCATTTCTTGATGTCCAGTCCACTGCAATACTTACCTGCTACCGACTTGGCAAATCAACGCGTCAACTTAGTACAGCGCAAACAATTGCTGGACAGCATGGTCCAATCTTTTTGGAAGAAATGGCGGCTTGAGTACCTGCATACGCTGCAAGTCAGACAGAAGTGGACTACGCCTGACAGACAAATTGAAATCGGAACCGTCGTATTAGTAGGACAGGATGATTTAGCTCCTTTACATTGGCCTTTAGGAGTCATAACTGAAGTTTTTAAGGGCTCAGATAGTACGGTGCGAGTCGCTATGGTGAGGACAAAATACGGTAACTTCAAACGTGCTGTTACTAAACTATATCCGATACCGACACAATAATCCTCATAAAATATATAAATGTCGCACTTATTTTATATTTATTATTCAATTGCCATATTAATATAATTAATTCGTTTCCGTTTCTAATCAGTCATCAATTTTGAAAACTTTTTATTTTTTCGTTTCGACACGAAACCTGTAGAGCTTAACGCAAACTAATGTATAAACTTTATTTGATTTCTTTTGAAAGATCTTGCGACCTTCCAAGGCGGGGTGCATGGTGAAGCGCTAAGGCCTTCATTTATTTTTCCAATTTAATAATAATATATTTTCTTTGATATTTTCTAATTATTAACATTTATTTCCAATATCAATTGACTTTCTTTGATGAACGAACTAAAGTTAATATTAGAATGTCGCGCCCATATCCGAAACCTTCGAGTTCTCAGAGGGTCGAGATAGATGGCGTTAGCAGTACTGATTATCTGCAATTAACACACCGCTGATTGGTCTAATGATGTACCCTAATGTCAATCTTGGTAATGGCGATCTTCTCGTTTTGATTCCCGTGAAAGCAATACGCTGTTCAAGTGAAAAATAGTTTTGTGACCTAAAATTCAACCTTTTGTGCCTGAAAACTGGCTAGTTTTGTGTAATACCCAGCCATTTAGCGACTGCATACGTAGTCACTCCAGATCTAACAGGATCTACACGAGTTCTTCGGATTATAAAAACGCCGGCCGGCGGCCCAACAAACTTGGGCTTGAGGATCTGCTGGAAGTACCGGGAGACGGTGATCTGCTCTGATTCGCATCTGCGAGTACCTGGTGAGGTGCTGGATGGTTGAGGTACGTGGGCTGCTGCATTTTCTGGTGTTGATTTTAGTCGTTCATCATTCTTGTCACTTGTCGCGGTTTAGTGTTCGGCCATATTTAATTTTTATCATAGGCGCTTAACATCGGACACTGATATCGGAACCAGAGGCGATGTGGGCTATTTACACGCCCCTTCAGTGATATTTTGACAATTTACGACATTCAACTCATTAAGGGGTGAAATTTGGGCTAAAATTAAAAATTGAATAAAACAATTATGAATATAAAAACTTTTAAAATATAAAACATTTAACTTATCGACAGCCTATGTGGTGTGGTGGTTGAGCAGGTCGGCTCATAACCCGGAGGCGGCAGGTTCGATTACCGCGGCAGGACAAGTATTTGTGCACAGAAAAAAAAGCGCAAACACTTGTTCTGAGTCTGGGTGTTGTAGGACTATGGACCTCGTAGTTCCTGGGTCCCTAATCACAGGGAATCCTAGTTAGGGTCCAGGGATCTATGTATGTGATCGTTGGGCATTATTATTATTATTTAAATAAATTCATTGTTAAGTAAAAGAAAAAAAATAAACACGCAGCACCGCATATTTCGAAAATCATTCTCTAAGTCGGTGGTTGGTACCATGAAAGAAGTTTATATCCAATTCTTATATATTTTATACGATGGAACTATGATAGAAGTCCGTTTGCCATTGTGGCATTCAAGGAAATGAAAAAGCGGATCGACTCGCCAATGAGGCTGTGGTGTGCGGGGACCAATTTCCATTTAAAAATTATCCACATGATTTGGCTGCACTTCCCAGACTGTATCTCAGGCATTCCTGGGATAGAGTATGGGCAGATAGTAGTCGAATAAAAGGGAAACATTACCTGAGTATACAGCCAGAGATTCTCCGAAAACCTTGGTTTTCTAAAATTAAACTGAAAAAGATAGCTACTTCAATTTTAATAAGAATGCGCATAGCACACACATGTCCAGCTCATCTTGCTAGGTTTCGTATTATAGACAGTTCACAATGCCCATGTGGACATGACTTTGGGGATCTGGATCATATATTCTTCTCCTGTCCCAAATATGACCGTGATTCCTTTTACAGTGACCTAATATCCCTCCGTGTCCCTCTACCCGTTAACATAAAATATCTTCTTCATAGTTTGGATTCTTCTATTTATAATATATTATCTGATTTTATCTGTAATAATAATATTAAATTGTAAATTTATTTCTACATATTATCTGATTTCCTGGTACTAATCATATTAACTTGTAAGTATATTTCCATATATTGTTATGTAAGTAGATTATCATGGAACATCTTGTTCTCCGCTAAACTTTCCTCTTCTGATCCTTTTCATTAAAAAATATTTATTTATCCATAATATTAAACGATTATTCGCGGATACGTTTCCCTACTTTTTGAGCCATATGTAGTAAAATAAGTCAAATAATAAACCAATTCACAAGAAAAACGCATGCGCAAAACATTTGAAGAGTCAAGAACATGACGCTGGCAAATGCACAAGACGTGCGGCGCCATTCATTCCTCGGAAGGGGAAAAAAAAAAAAAAAAAAAAAAAAAAAGTCCGTTTAAGTAAAAAAAAAAAGTAAAAAGTTTACAGTAAAAAACAGTTTTTATATTTTATAGTGTTATATAATCTGTGGTTTTAATAGACCAGAACGTGAAGTTTATATTTTTGAAGAAGTATTATCTAATGCCACCACAGACATACAGTATCTAACTGTCTGTGGGTGTCACCTGTCATTTGTTTTGGGCAAAAAAAATAATATACCTACGCGTGTTTCAATATTGTACAAAGGTGGATTTTCATGCAATTAAATTTTTTTTAATGCCGGACATTTCATTCTGAAGATGTCGCAGTCTTTAACTAAGCATAGCTTGTAGGAGACAACTGATAGAATTCATACACACTTTTTGTTTGTAAATACATTCATATTATACAGTTTATTATACATTGTTATTGTTATTTTAACAATGTTCATCACACAAAATGTTTATCGTGTGTGGCAATCGAACCCACCTACAATTCATAAGAAGATCAAGCATGTCAAAAGTGAAAGTATTTCTTATACGATTAAATTATATTCATTAGAGTCTGGGCAGTTTTAATTATTGACCGAGCTAGCCGCCAAGCAGTAGTGCGCGAGCAATACTATGTACCGGTTTGAAGGGCACTGTAGCTAGTGAAATCAATGGTCAAATGAGACTTTGTGACGGGGGGTGATCATGGAGCCTTGATTGCAATGCAGTAGTAATTTCATTCCTAATTTGAAAATCTTCATACTAACTATGCACATATACTGCGTATTCAAACTGTCAAATTCATACAATTTTGTGTTTCTATTTGTTGCAATCAAATTACTTGATTGCCTAGCTGATCTCAGTCTAGTAATTTTATTAATATAAAAAATCTACTATAAGCTAAAATCTACTTTAAGCCTTATATAAAAACTTTGATTTTACTGTTGTGTTTAATTTCCATCAATTTCAGAATGCTAGGTGACATTTGATTAATGGTATAAACCAAAAAAACTCGCTCACCATAGTTTCTGATATAGCATATCTGTCACCAAATTTATCAAACGATTCAGTGTTGACCACAAATACTAATTTAATTTAGAAAATAATATCTTAATTAATTAAATTTATCAAAATATTAATTTTCTTAGAAAACTCTTTCAGATAGCTTGAGCCCCAAGTCTGATCTAATAGCTTATTTTTGTAATAAGAATACAGCAACTTTAGCGTCAGCAGTTCTACCCCACAGCAGAATGCCATATGACATGATGCTATGGAAGTAGCTGAAGTAAACCAGGTGAGCTGTACTGATATCAGCTATCTGACAATTTATCGAAGCGCATACGCCCGCGGCGTTGAGCCTACCCGAAAGAAAAGAAATATTTCGATCAAACTGCAATTTTGAGACTTTAAGCCACAGAAAGCTGTGTGGTATCAATAACCTCAAGGGTTTACTATAAAAAGTTTAGGTTTTATGACCTACGAGCTTCTGCCCGCAGCTTCGCTCACGGCGTGTTCTATAGGAAAATAATTCAACCACCCATTTCACCCTCTTAAGGGTGGAATTTCGAAAAATCCTTTCTTAGCAGATGCCTACGTCATAACATCTACCTGCATGCCAAATTTCAGCCCGATCCGTCCAGTGGTTTAGGCTGTGCGTTGATAGATCCACTATATCAGTCAGTCAATCAGTCAGTCGCTATTTTCTAAAACACTGCGTTTTCGATTTTTCTAAAACTTTCGCAGATAGATAGGTAGTTATGTGAATATTTCTGAGATCCCGAGTCCCGACATTTCATACACTTTGACTGAGTCGATAGCTCAGTTGGCTGGTTGGACCTTGCCTCCTGAGCTGTAGGTTGTGGGTTCGATTCCCACCCAGGACAAACATTTGTGTAATGAACATCGATGACTGTTCTGGGTCTAGGTTTTATATTGTATTCTATGTATGTATTTACAAACAAAAATTATCTAAGTGTTGTATCAGTTATCTGGTTCCCATGGAAAAGACAATTTAACTCCAATCGCGGTAAATATATGTATATAGGTATAACCTTTTTTCTAGCTAATGCTCGTGCCCATAAAATAGTATAGGTAGGTGACTATTTTTTCAGCTCAGCAGCTCGAAGAGGCATCCTTTACTACGAGAAAGCAATGTCAAGTGTGCAAAATCGCACTGCGTGATGAAAAGAAAAAACAAGCACAATTTTTTCTTAATCTTAAATACGTATAACATTCAATTATATAATAACATAATACTAAAGAGACATTTTCGCATTCCCACCAAAACGTTGACCAAATTCAAAATACCCTTTTGACCTTTATTTTGCTCAACTTCTTTTCTTAGCTCCGAAATAAGCAAATCTAATTTATATAATTAAATTTAATTTGAAGTAAGAATTTTGTAACAATGAAACGTTCGGAAACGATGCCCGTCTGTACCGTCTGTAGTTTGACAGCGCCAAGTTCGTACTTGTATCCCTAGACCCCGGTTTCTCGTACGTTTTTCAAACTCGTGTCAAGTCAACATGCCAAATACCGTACGCTCATTGGTTAAGGAAGCCGATGATCAAGAGGCAACCAATAAACGTCCGGTATATGGTCTGTCAAGTTGCCACGAATTTAACAAACGTATATATATAAAACCCGAGGGAAAGTGTGGCGTAGCAAAGTTTTATTTCAATATACTTTAGTAGGTATAGACGGGCAGTATCGTAAGTAGGTTTGACAGCCTCTGTGGTGTGGTGGTTGAGCAGGTCGGCTCATAACCCGGAGGTAGCGGGTTCGATTCCCGCGGCAGGACAAGTATTTGTGCACAGAAAAAAAAAATGTGAATACTAATTAGTAGAAAAGAAGTAGGTAATAGGCTCAAACTATGTTAGGTAATAGGGCAAATTCTGGGGGCTCAAATAAACTTTTTTTTTACGTTGGGATATTTTTTACATGTACTTAATAATAGGTCTTTACCTATGAAATTGCCGTATTGCAGTACAGACTTTTTCAAACAAAAAAAAGTTTTGATTGGCTATGAATTCTAAATTCAAATTAATTTTGTTTTAAAAATATGACATTCTATTTACAATATAAGTCTTTTGTTTATTGATTAGCGTTGTATTTTCATTACATTTCAACATTTTTCCTCATAATGGATACTTTGAAATTTCGTGTAATTATGGAATATGAGTTCTGTCGTGGCACCAACGCGGCACAAACGACACGTAACATCAACGACGTTTACGGAGAGAACTGTACAAACGAACGTACAAACCGTTATTGGTTTGCTCGGTTCCGTTCTGGGAATTTTGACTTGAAAAATGAACCTCGTGGTCGTCCGGAAACTTTGGTCAACAATGATGAATTAAAGGCGATTGTGGAAGCTGATGAATCTCAATCTACAGCTGAGCTGGCAGCAGCTTTTGATGTTAGCATCAAAACAATATTGGTCCATTTGCGACAGATTGGCAAGATAAAAAAGCTTGATAGATGGGTGCCCCACGAACTTAACGATCGCCAGCGCAACGTACGCGTCGAGACTTGCCTTGCGCTGCTTAACAGGCACAGAAATGAAGGAATTTTGAACCGAATTGTTACGTGCGACGAAAAATGGATTGTTTTTGACAATCGAAAGCGCTCAGCAAGTTGGTTAGATCCTGGTTCGGTACCAAAGCAATGTGCAAAACGAAAAATGACCCCTAGAAAGGTGATGGTCACAGTTTGGTGGTCTAGTGCTGGTGTGATTCATCATAGCTTTTTACAAAACGGCGAGAGCATTACTGCAGATGTGTACATTGAAGAACTGACCACAATGATGGCGAAACTCGCACGTCTGCAACCAGCTTTGGTCAATCGGTCGTCTCCACTGCTACTTCACGACAACGCGCGACCCCATACTGCACAACAGACCGTCTCTAAGCTGCATGAGTTGGGTTTGGACGCTCCCCCTTATCCGCCATACTCACCAGATCTTGCGCCTACCGACTATTACTTTTTCCAAAATTTGGACAACTTTTAGCGGGAAAAAAATTCAATTCCCGAGAGGCAGTACAAAACGCCTTTGAAGAGTTTGTTGTCTCCCGTCCTGCTGATTTTTTCAAGAAGGGCATCCATAAACTGCCACAGCGTTGGCAAATATGCATTGATTGCAGGGGTGATTACTTTGAATAAAAGAAATAAATAAGTTCGAAAAAAAAATACTTTAACTTTTTTCAAACAAAACGGCAATTTCATAGGTAAAGACCTAATAATTATGTTCTTGTTGCTGAGTTGAAAAGTTGTATCCATGCGGCATTCGAGAGTATAGTTTTTTGCATCTCGTGCCTTTAACCAGCTAGCTATTCGAAGCAATAATCAACTTTTTCCTTGTTGCACAAATAATCTTTTTATTAATCATACTCGGAAAGTAGCTCGTTTCCTGAGGAGCGGGTTGAAAGTTTCTGTTCAGCCCTAAGGAGAATATAGAAAATAATAATACTAGGGATATTTTCACATTTCTATTGAACCATGTTTCAAAATTTTCTACAGCCACTCTATTACAGCGCGATGTAAAATTGAAATAACATTAATTTAAGTATTAATTAAAATATATATTATTAAATGCCTTTATTATAATTTAGTTTCAACTATTTCTTAAAAATAACATAGCTTTGGGCAATATAAGTATTTACTATTTTTTCAATTATGATAATGAAAAATAATGGCTGAATAGATCTGCTGCTAGCCGGCCACAGAAAAAAAAAACAAAATAGGCAGCAAAGCGGCAATCCGATCTTCATTTGTTTTTTCTAGTTGTAGATTGTAGAGTTTTGTATAATACTTCCGTGAAGTAGAGATTCTCATTTTTTTTAGCTACATGTTTTTATTTTTACTTTGCTTGTATTCATAATTTAAAAGCACAGTGTTTATCTCGGGTTAAAGACTTATTTAGTCCCTCGAGCTGTTGGCGAGTCGAGCGTAGCGAAATCGCATTTTCTTTGCTCAATGAGTGCTAATAGTAAAAAGAGTGGCTCCAGGTGACTAGTTTATTTAGCCAGCATCAAGTTTTATTCTAGTAGAATTAAGCGGGAAACTGAAAATGGCCATTGTAGATTTTGTTACGTTTTCTATAGCTACAGCTATACATTTTTCTAATAACGGTGGATCCTTGTGGATGAGCACAGTGTTGAAATATGGCACAAAGATGAAAAAAAATTGTCTTTATTTAGGTTTTCCAAAATCTTCCGTAGATTGGATTATTCGTAGAGCTGTGACGAGACTAGACTTTTATATAAATTTTAAGGAATTTGCCCACTTACACTCAAGAACTTGAATTTCAATATCAAATTTAATACAGGCTTAATGTACTAATCGCTTAGAGTCATTGTATTTAAAAAAAAGTTTTACGTTGACAGCCACAAGCTGTCTGTCAGCAGTCACCTCATTATTAATTTATATGTCATTGTCATTGTCATTTACAATTTTGTAGGCTGCGGGTCGTACGTAGGTAAACGTAAACATAAAAATTGATTTAAAAAATTTCAATAAATGTAGCTTAAATAACACAAAATGGACCAAAGTAATCGTCCTAGAAGAAATGATTTGGATATAGACAGTTTCCGGACAGATGAACCAGAGTTTGACCGGGCTCGTATGCGAAGGCAATCAGGTGGTTTCGTGGACTTAGGCAATGAATCACAATATGGTACGGGCGGTCACCAAGCTTCGGGAGCTAATGAAATCTTCGCTGATATTCAAGTAAGGCTGATACATTTCATTGGTCTACTTACCAGTAGTGATGTTTATTAATACATTTTATAATTTTATTCGTGTCAAAAAGTACCCACAAGTATCTAATGTTATCTATCATCTTTCTAGGGCGACGTACCTTGGTGGAAATCTAACTTCTTTATATCACAACCAGTACTTTTCGGCACTTGGGACGGAGTATTTACATCCTGCCTAATTAATATATTTGGAGTTATCGTTTTTCTAAGATCCGGCTGGATAATAGGCCAAGCTGGATTAGTTCATAGTATTTTTATAGTCATTTTTACAGGTGAGAAAATATTTTTAAATAAATAATCAAAATTTTTGTATCAGTTATGTACATGAAAGTATAACAATAGCAAATATAACAGATCACATCCCTAAATGGTAATTTACAATAGGAAAGTACAATAATGAAATGGTATTTTAAATTTACGACCAGACTACAATACCAGCACTCAGCACAATTTTTGGGCTGTATGCAATATACAATAGAACTAAACCAAAAACTTGAAATTATAAAGAACATACTATTAATTATTTCATATGTTGTTTCCAGTGTTTGTGGCATTGATATCAGTACTATCAGCTGTGGGTATTTGTGAAAGATGCAGAATAGAAAGTGGAGGTGTTTACTTCTTGTTAGCTCACACCTTGGGTTCAAGAATGGGTGGAGCACTAGGAATGGTATATTGTTTTGGGCAGGTATGCTGTAAACAAAAATGAGACATTATTACTTTTATATTAATATCATCATCAATTTCAGATACATATATTCAAAGCATTAATTAAATGAAAGTAATTTACACATTTCAGGCTGTTGGTTGTGCCTTAAATGTATTTGGTTTTGGTGAATCCATGGCAAACTTGGTCTCGACAGACAATACCTGGGCAGCAAGAGGATTTGCCATTGCTGCTGTCCTTTTACTTGGCACAATCAATGTAGCTGGAGTAAAGTGGGTGATAAAACTGCAATTTGTGCTGCTCTTGATCATATTGCTGGCCGCATTAGACTTTTTTATTGGATCTTTTACAACAATGCCAAGTATGTATAACCAATCAATCATAGAAAATCATATATATGCATGTTTGTATTTTTTATGTTAATTAACAACATGACAAGCTGGCAAGGTGTGCGCCTGATGTTAAGTGTAACAACCATCCATAACAGTGTGTCTCTAAAATATAAAATTTTGTATGACACTACACTGCATACTTCATCCAGGGGGGTGATCATGAAACTGATTGCAATGCAATAAGAGAAATTTCCATACTAACTATAATATAATAATAATATGTGTGGACATAACAAACTATGCACATAAACTGCATATTCAAGCTGTCAAATCCATACAAATATGTGTTTCTATTGGTTGCAATCGAGTCACGTAATGGCCCAGCAGATCATAATGTCTTATTTGACCAGTAATTTCAGTAGCTAAAGTGCTTTTAAACCAGAACACAGTACTGTTTGGTGGCAGCATAACTAGCAAAGCCGTGGTATCTACAAAGTTCTACTAACTACTAAATCACAAATTATTTTTACAGATGAGGATTTCAAAGGATGGCTTGGTGGTACATTAGCCAATAATACTATGGCAGAGTATCATGACGACTACACATGGTTCAAATGCTTTGGGGTTTTCTTCCCTACAATTACAGGCATACTAGCCGGTATCAACATGAGCGGTGACTTGAAGAATCCTTCAGTTAACATTCCTAATGGTTCATTGGCGGCTATTGGGACAGGGTGTGTACAAAGAACCTTATATAAAATTATAACAATGTATACATAACCATTAATATAAAGTTGACTAGAAATATTCCTTTTCTTCTGTTCTATTTTCTAATTAGTGTTTGCTTGTTCAACTTGGCCAACCAAAGAATCCGTTTGGAGTTTTGGCAGGAAAACGAAAAAGATCGCGTCGCCGCATTGTGTTATTTTCCAAAACTTGTGTTATTTTCAGTGTTAGTGCATAAAATTGGTGGCATTCTATTCCTTAAGTGCTGGATTATAGGCATGAGTGTGGGAAAATTGTATAATGATGGTGAAACATTTATTTTCGTGTTGTTTCCAAAACTCCATAGAAGCTTCTGGTAAAGTTGCCACCAGTTTACTAGGAGTATGACTTGACTAGACTAGACTATGACTTAACTTGATGACTTGGACTGCGACTTGACTTGACTTGATACATTATATTAAAGTAATTAACTTGAGAAACTATCAATTACTTGACACTGGCTAAATACACAAAAGTGTGGAGCCAAAACAAAACAAAAAAGAGAATCCGTTTGTGTAACCTATATAAAGATATGTTAGTGTAATATGATAATCAAACTTAATGAACTATTATTTATTTGCAGGACTTTCTTATACCTAATGTTCATAATAACTCTGGCTGCTACAGTGACAAGGGAAGCTTTGCTCACAAAATTTTCAATAACAGCAGATATATCAGCAGTGAGAGTGCTCCTCCTTGCTGGTTTATATGTTAGTTCTATGAGTTCATGCCTCGGAGCCATGTATGGTACACCTAGAGTTCTGCAAAGTATTTCAAATGAGAAAGTTATACCAGGATTAGAGGTTTTAGGCCGCGGTGTGAGTAAACTTTACTTTTATCTTAATTTCACCAAAACACATTATCAAGATTCTAGTCCACGATCTATCTACAATGTCATAGCATCACATTTAGTGAAACTAAAGCTAATGTTGCCTTCGACATGCATGTCTTAGCTCAACATGAAGACTAAACATTGTCATATTTTTTTGTTATGAATGACGTTAATATTCTGGTGTGCAGAATTATAAATTGAATTGATGTTCTAAAAATGTTGCCATCTTTTTCATCTGTAATAACAAAGACAGTTATAGTTTTAGAAATTATCAAATTATGTTCAGTTTGGAGTTTTATACAGTAGAATGGACAGCAATGTCTACCATCGTAGCTTAGTCACACATCGGTGTCGATTCTGTGTCGCATTCTCTAAAACTAAAGTATGTAGCTTAAAGTATGGCGATACTCTTCTGATAAAGGTGAAATGAAAAAGACGGAAATATGTGAATTTCGTTTAGCTTTAGAGTATGCGACACAGAATCGACACCAGTAACTAGCTAAAGATCACATCCTTATGAGTTCGTGTATTTATTTCCAGAGAGGGCCGAATAAAGTGCCGCTATACTCGATGGTCGTAGTAGCGATAGTAACAGTAACATTCATCATCATCGGCGACATCAACAAGCTTGCTCCCATCGTCACCATGCCGTTCCTTATTACTTATGCTAGCATAGATTACTCATATTTCGCCCTCGCTCAGACTTTTGATTTGCAACACAAACGCGAAATGAGGTATGAATTTTATTTTATATTTATTTATATTTATTTAATTTAAAGCGTTTTGTCTGCGGTTCCGCTTGCGTGGGCTAACAGGATTACGCCAGACCATCTCGGTAGCGTGTCACGACTTTATACTCGTTTTAAAACACCTGTCAACACTGATGTCATAGCGCGACACATTCATCGCATTTAATCTGAAACCTTACCTATCAAACTCCAAAAACCACATCCAAGTCGGTCCAATAGTTTCCGAGCCTATTCGACAACAAACAAATGGACTAACATTCTAAAAACAATGGATATGGATTCAGTATCTCAATAGACTATGGCAATCAGTTTATCTTTAAATGTAAACACGTTTTAAATAACTTTAACTCAGCTATGATATCCTGTAAAAAAAAGGGTTACACCGTCTTCAATCGCCTTAATTTCATACTGTATAAAACTTGGATAATATTATCATTTATATATTTTTCCAGTTTTTTTGATGTAAACCAAACTACTGAATAGATTTTTATATAATTTCTGCAGGGCCAATATGAAAGTCCCTATAAAATAAAATAAATTGTTTAAAATCATTTAATTAATTAATAAAAATGTATAAAAATACAATCTAAATTAAATCCTCCTCCTTCTTGAAAAATTGATGTTGTGTTATTGTTGTTTTCAATAATACATAATTTGATTAAATGTTCAGGTTCCAAGGACATTCGCAACGTGATACTCAAGTGTACGGAGCCACGGGGAGCGATCTCGATTTATTATTCCCTGAAAGGATACGACACAAAAACGTCGGCGTAAGTTGTTTTTTCTTTTAATAATAGTATTGCATTTAAATGTCGTATTCAATGGAATACGACAATACATACGTATTTCAGGATAACTACAACCTGGGAGTCTTCAAATCGAGAGTGAACAGGTATCTTCTAGGCAAGCGTGTTACATCCTAGACCGCATCGTTACTTACCATCAGGAGCGATAGTGGTCAAACGCAAGCCTACCAAACAATAAAAAAAAAAATACAACTTCAATACAACTGTATGCATTTTGATCATTGGTGTTTAAGTATAATAGAAATATCGTGTTTTTATTTTCTTTAAAGTAATTGGCAATTATGCAATCGACAACCGTTGATTCCATCTAATCCACCACAAAAATATTAAGCTCATTGATTAGATAAATTAAACACATCATAAAGGAAATTGTGTCGTCGGTAGATCAGAATCATTTGATAAGGCTATTGAAATGTCTTCATTGAAAATCTTATTTAGGGTGGATTTGACCAAACTTGGATTTATACACGAGTAACTATACTAGAATAAATCTATTCCACGATATTATACTCGAGTAATTCATTCTTCGTTTTTCCACGCAATAATAAGTTTAGCTACGCTTAGAATTACGCGAATAGCGGAATAAATGATGAACGAATCTATTACCCAGTTAACAATTGTTGTTCTACAACGACACGGTATTCAAGCTTATGTCATATCAACTCGCTTTTGTCGTATTATAGTGTAGGAAAATAAATGACAAAATACATGGTCGGACGTCTTTTTTATCTTTGTTTATTTTGAATTAAAATATTCTCGGAATAACTCTGTTATTCCACCAAAAACAGTAGTATAGTAATAATACTCGAATAGACTTGCTATTCTTAGAATTGTAGATGGTAAAATGTGAAATTGATTTACTCTCGAACAAATGGCGATTTATTCTAAGAATAAAATTTACTCTAGTTTGGTCGAATCCACTCTTAGTATCATTACGATTATAAAGTATTCCCAACTCTGGACTTTACATACACACTCTATATTTAAAAAATAGTGATATTTAAATACCCAACCTACTGCTCGTATACGCTAGAAAAATATAATACTCAAGTACTAAAATAAAAATTATTATTAATGCATATCAATAGTGATTAGAGCTGTTTAATATAGGTTAATAATCGGCATTTACACAAATGATGATGGCGCACTAATTTTATTTTTTACCACTGTGACAAAGTGACAAACTGGATATCCCATCCTTTTGTAATAAACAACTTTCAAATAAAGTATACATAAACAATGAAGATGTATGAAATATTTTATTGTAGGATTTCACACCATCCCCTACGGATCCTGCGATAATGAACGGTCGCGCCAACGGAGAGGTCCGGCGTCCGAGCGTCAGCGTACACTCCAAGAACAAAAACTGGTACTCGCACCTCTGTAACCGGTGGCTTTCTTTGGCCGGGGTATGTATATAATATGCATTGTGCTTAACGCTGATACTGACTGCCTCTGCGGTGTGGTGGTTGAGTAAGTTGGCTCATAACCCGCAGGTGGCGGGTTCGATTCTCGTGACAGTACAGGAAAAAGCTCAAATAATTATTGTTCTGTGCCTGGGTGTTGTGAAACCATGGTCCTCGTAGTTCCTGGGTCCCTAGATACAGGGAATCTTAACTAGGGTCCAGGATCTATGTATGTGATTGTTAGGCGTTACTATTATTACTAAAAAAAAATAAGCGGCATATTTGAAAATGAAATGTACAACTTTAGTTAATAGGATCTTTCACAATTACCTGCTAATTAATTGCATGCGGCTTGCTAATTTTATGAAAGTTACTCAGCCACCTATTAGAGTAGATACAGGGAGTAACAAAAACCCTGTTAAATAAATGAAGTATGTGTACAGATCATTACAAGTAGTCATATAAAAATGTCTAACAATACCTAAGTTATACGTATCTGAAGTTACACGCAGTATCTAAATACAAAAAAATAATACCATTTCCCAAAAATGTTTGTGCCACAAGCCGTGCCTATTTTTAAATAGCTAAGTAACTAAGGTAAAAGTAAACGCGGAACCGACAAACGGGGGCCGCCTTTGTCGGCTCTTTTGTAGGATGCCGCTCCTGCACCTGTGTGCCTACGGGGAAATGGGGTGCGCGGGCGGCGCGGTATCACTCGGCATAGGCGCGGCGCGGCCCGCGGCTTACACTCAGTCGCACGTGCTCTCTCATGCAATTTAGTCGTTTCCAGTTTGACCGTCGCGAATTTAGTGTCGAGTGTGATGTCGTATTCTAACGACGAATACTACAATATGTTAATGTGCCTTGGTAGAAGTCACAATAATTATGCGGCAGCACGTAGAGAATACGAGCATAATTTTTCTATTCCGCGTGGAATTGAGTTACCGTCATTAATGGCATTCCAGCGATTGCACTTACGTGTTTACAACACCGGTAGTGTAACGGGCCGTGATCAGCAAAGATTTGATGCTGGAAGACCACGAGTATTACATGACGCTGAAGAACAGGTGCTCGATATGTTTGTGCAAGACCCAACACGTAGCACACGCAGCATGGCAAGAGAAATTGGAATTAATCACATGCGTGTATGGAGGACATTGAAGGAAGACGGTCAGCATCCGTTTCATTATCAACGAGTGCAATCATTGTTGCCCAGTGATTATGAGCCCAGAGTGGCATTTTGTCAGTGGCTTCTCGACCGAGTGACAGATGACGCAGAGTTTTTGAGTCGTATTTTATTTACCGACGAATGCTCGTTCGTCAGAACTGGCGTTTTTAACTGCCATAATGAGCACGTATGGGCTGTGGAAAATCCCCTGGCAATAAGAGAGAGCCATTTTCAGCATCGTTGGCGAATAAACGTTTGGGCTGGCATACTCGGTGATAGGATTATTGGGCCTCATTTCTTGAACAATACCATGAATGGAGCTAATTATCTGCAGTTTTTACGCAACGAACTTAGTGACGAACTCGACGACCTAAACTTGTCTCTTATGAGAACGATGTGGTTCCAGCACGACGGCGCTCCACCGCATTTCGCTCGCAATGTTAGGGATTACCTCACTCAAGAATACGGAGAAAGATGGATCGGACGAGGCTCCACTACACCGTGGCCAGCGCGTTCGCCAGATCTCACGCCTCTTGATTTTTATCTCTGGGGTCACGTGAAAGAGTCGGTCTTTAAAAAGACCTGCGACAACGAAGGCGAAATGCGCTCACGCATAGTTGCTGCATTTGAAAGCATAAAATCGGACGCGTTGATACTGCAACGTGTACGCGGAAGTATTGTGACACGTTGTCAAAAATGTATCGAAGTCCAAGGTCGGCACATTGAACAACATCTTCGGGGCCGCCAAATCAGCATTTTGATTGATTGACTGAACATGAAAATCGCCTACCGGCAGATGTGTTTTTGAAAGCTCTTTTAAGAGCTAAAAATTACGTACCTATCTTGTTTCTTGACAATACAAAATCACACGTGAATTCGATTGTTTAGAGTGTGGCAGAAAGGCGCGCAGCACTTGTGTGCCTACCACTATTGGTCAAAGAGATCTTTTACGTCATTAAGTTACGGTCTCGCAATCCTACAACGTTGTGGTATGTGGTATAGGGCACATAATCGTATGAAAAACGCATAAAAAGTAATCTGTGGAATAGCTTCTAGTTCCGTCGCAGTAGGTATGCGGTTGAATAGACTTAGCGTACCATGGCGGGCGGTGCGGGGTGCGGGCAACAGGCAGCAGGCTGCGTCGGTGGTGCAAGTACCTATGTTGTCAATATCTGAGGTCGTAAACATTTTTAGTAACGGCATAAAAGGTTTTAATAAAAAGCACACGTAAGTTTTGTATGTCTCGTATTGAAATAGAACTAGTATTACTACAACCTTGAGTTGACACTGGATACGCAGCTCGCGGATATAACAGGGTTTTTGTTACTCCCTGTATAATTGTAGCTAGTGTGAAATGTATGTAGCAAATACCATAGGGACTTAACGGAATCGCGGCGCAACGGTTAGCACGATCGCTACTAACGATTGCTTCTTAATTTATGTAATACATTTAAGTAGTAACTCAAAATATGACTACTGACGATGTGGGTCACTCTTATGACATTTATATCTCTAGTCCATCTATTATACTTACCATAATTTTTTATCTGAGTCGTATTTTTTAATTATAATTACTGTTTATAGACAAAGCATTTGACCTTTGTGTCACTTGCTTAAAAGTGACGACGCAGTTTACGATAGTGCATGCTTGAAGATACCTGTTGAGTGTTCACCATTGACTTGAAGACTCCCAGACTGTAGGTGGAAAGTTGTTCCACTCATTACCAAATCATGTAACCCAAAGCTATCTTTTTATTTTCTTAATATATAAAAATGAATCTCTATTTCCCTTGGTCATCACATCACGGGTGAACGGATACAACATTTTCACTAGTTCCTTTTTTTATTGTGTCTATTATTTTCAGTAGAAGGTTCTTATGAAAGAAAATTTTATGAAAGTATAGGAAATGTTAACATGCGGGTGAAACCGCGGGGCACAGTTAGTAAAAAATAAATAATTTGATTTGATAATTTGAGTGTTGTTTGGGTTTCCTAGGTGGCTATAAAGTTGGTACTGATGTTCCTGGTGAACTGGGGATACGCGCTCGGCTGCCTCGGCTGCCTGTGGCTGCTGTGGCTGTACATCGGCGCCGCCAACCCCGCCGTCAAGCCGGGCCGCGCCTCCGAGTTCCGCTTCTTCCATTGGCTGAAGATAGCCTTCTTGCAAATGATAGGGTGAGTGTTCGATTTGACTGGTTGTGTTGACGTGGCTTTGGTTTTTGAGCTACGAGGGCCTGAGATTTTGGTTTCGGTTCTCACTCAGGACAACTATTTGTGCGATAAACATCGATATTTCCCCTATGTCTCCGTGTTATATTGTACTAGTAGCGCCCCGCGGTTTCATCCGCGTATAAAAAGTATTTTAATTATTTGCTCATCCCACGGGAAAATTTCACTTTTCCGGGATGAAATGTAGCTTATATGTTAATCCAGTGTATAAGTTATCTTGGCACCGAATTTCATCCTAATCCATTCAAGCGTTTGAGCGCGAAGGAGTAACAAACATACACACATACACACAAACACACATACAAACTTTCGCCTTTATAATATTAGTGTGATTCTAAGTACACAAACAAAAGTATATTAAGTATTGCATCAGTCATCATGGGGGTGATCACGAAACTTGGATTGCAATGCAACAGGAGAAATTTCCATGCTAACTATGCACATAAACTGCGTGTTCAAACTATCAAATCCATAAATATTTGTGTTTCCCATCAGGTTTCTATAACACAAGCTTTGCTTAGTTTGGGGCTAAATGGCACTGTGTGTGATGTCGACACATATTTATTTATTCTACATATTACTCGCATTATAGATATGTTATCTAAAACAGCATTAGCACGTTCGAAAAATATACCTTGGGGTGGTATTCTTACGTCCACACAGCACGACTTGTTATCTTTATATACAAAGACCAAAGATGATTTATTCTATCCTCTTGATTCTTCTATACTAAAGAATTGATCATGCTCTCATCTCTCGTTACTGATATCCGATCTAGGATTGTATTGAATATTAATGATCCATTATATTTTACAGCAAACGGCCGCTAGAGTACGAACAGCTGGTGGTAACTCCTGTACACGGAGACATCTCCACAGAGCAGGAGCGGTTGAACGACGACAACGCAGACTTCGCGTCGCGGCGCCGCTACCACCAGTCCACGGCGCTGCAGAGCCACCTCGTCAGCGTAGATAGCTAATTATAGCTTCTTTATAAAATATGCTCGTTCTACACAGGGTTCTTAGTGATTCACCAGAAAATCGTATTATTTTAACTACTTTTGTCCTAATATTTAAACATAACATTTTCTGCGGTGTGATGGGGTGAACATTTCAGATAAAAATGCTTTTTTTTTATTAGCAATAATAGAATACGTTTGTAAGCGGAACGGGTTGTGCGTAGGTTGCAACCTATATAACTATAGGCCTTCAGCATGTCCACACCGCGCCGTGTCCGGAGCAAGAATGATCCGTAGTACACCGAGCGGTCCCTTTTTATAGCCAGATGGTTGGGGGAGCAATGATAGTTGCCGATGTTGCCACTGTAATAAATTTAAATGCCACCATAGGGTAAATAACGGTACTGCCCGCTGCGCATAGAGTTTATAACTGGACGTAACCGCCGTCACGGCCATACTGACGTGCGTACGTTCTCGTAAGCTTAGCTTCACTTTGTACCTGGTGAGGGACATAAGTATCAGTGTTATTGCTCGTTCATCCTGACAATTAAATTGAGTTAAACTTGGGAGTCAAAGTCAAAAGATCAGGTTTCAATTTGATTAGTCAAAAGCATTTAAACCTGCCAGTCATCGTCAGGACCCTTCAATCCACAAAGTATCCCTTCATTTATAAAAAAATGGACCGAACAGTGCTAGCCGGATAGATATCCCTTTAGCAACCAAAAATCATCATTCCTACATTTTTTTAATGGACCAATTAGTGCTAGACCGGATAGATATCCCTTTAACAACCTACATTTTTTATATGGACCATTAGTGCTAGACCGGATAGATATCCCTTTAGCATTCGGACACATTTTTTCTTGTCATCATTTTTATTTATTTTTTCATTTTCTCTTTTTTTTTCTCGAAAAACCGAATAATTACTTTTTCCCATAACTTTTATTTTCACTGGTCCGGGTTGACCCTGCAACTAAATTTGATATTAGTGTCACCCGCCGTCACGTCATCGTATTTTCGGCGTTGCTTGAAAGTGATGTGGAAATGGGCATCCCACTTCTGATGTAGGCAGAACGGGTTGTGCGTATGTTGCAACCTATATAACTATAGGCCTTCAGCATGTCCACACCGCGCCGTGTCCGGAGCAAGAATGATCCGTAGTACACCGAGCGGTCCCTTTTTATAGCCAAATGGTTGGGGAAGCAATGATAGTTGCCGATGTTGCCACTGTAATAAATTTAAATGCCACCATAGGGTAAATAACGGTACTGCCCGCTGCGCATAGAGTTTATAACTGGACGTAGCCGCCGCACAGTGGTCCCATTTTGAAAAAAGGTGGACTTAGGACCGAAAGTCGGAATTTCGGGCTGTTTTTTTTTTATAGAATAGGTCTTAACTATCCTAACAACATCTATTCTATAAAGAAAATCCGTAGGATGCATAGTTTTCGAGAAAAAAAATAATCTTTTTTTTCTTGTATGGAGAAAAACATACTTTATTATTTTTCTCAAGTTGGGTGAAATAGTGACGGCTTTTGTTGATATTTTATGAAAGCCCTAGTGGTATTGTATCCAGAAAAAAATAAAACCAATGCGGTCACCTGCGGCCGCGGGAATAATCAGATGTCAAAAATTGATTAATTTTTTTTGCGTATTTTGCAAACATTGTTCGTTTCTGGCCAATTATTTATGTATTTTAGGTTAGCGCTCCATACTTTAATTCGAACTATTATATAACATTTCAAAAAAATTAATCAAAATCGAGTTTTTTTTTTATAATTGCTGTTTCATTCATGAAAATGCACGCATACATGGTTAATTCAAAATGCAAATCCTATATTACTCAGTATAATGTACAAAATAAACATGCACGTACCTAAAACGTAAAAAAAAAAAAATTTAGTTTTTCGTTTATGCTTACTAAAAGTCACTGGTAATGGTTACCGACATTACTTACCTACCACTGGCGGGCATTATCTGCATAATCGATTTCTTGCTTTGTATTTTCAAAACTGGTTTTGCGACAGCATTTTCACAACCGCGGTTGTTGAATGCGAGGCAGGATATAAACAAACGAGTCACATCTGATACTAGCTATGACTGGTCGCTTTGTTCCTGACAAATCCTGACAACAGGATAACTCGTATATGCATGCAAGTAACTACCCCCTAAACATAAAAGTGATATAGCTCATCAATAATAATTGGCGTATGTTATACACCAATAATGTTTGTTATTGGTGTGTGTTTTAATCTTATGTAGTTGTGTACGTATGATTTTCTACCAGAAACATAGATAAATGTGTAGCCTTGAAAAGGGCTGTTTTATATGTAGTTTTTTAAAGGATAAAATAAATAAAAAATTATAGCATTGGATCTGGTATATTTTCATTTTCTACTCTTCTTCCACGTATACGCACTCCGAGTCTATTTCGAGCAACTGAATTGCCTCAGGAAGCATCTCTAGATGATTAGGCTTTGAAAATTTTGGTCTAAGCCATGATATGTGGGGGTCTGAACTTATTAAAAGCCCGTGTAGTATGTCCTCGTTTGTTTGGATCCTTCCTGTCTTTCTCGTGTTCTTCTCTCTTACGTTCCGGAAGTCTTTATTACGAGCCTCGGAAGCTTCCTCCGACAAGGACCCTAAAAATAATAAAAAATATGCTATAATTATACGTTGAAGTTGACATTGAAACTATTATTTTAGTGTTTATAGATTTACAGTTAGTTAACTGCTTTATATTTCATTTGTCTTGATCTATTATTACTTACCAATAGGCAGAACTGAAAAATGACTGCAAATATCTGCTCCGTGCATCAGAAGTTTGTGGACACTAACAGGCATGTAGTACCACGGATAGAGATGCACATACAGTTCTGCTGTTTCTTTGCAATAACGTCTGAAGTTCGCAATATTGACGTTCTTTCCTGAAGATATAACTTGCAGAATGACAGAAAATCGGAGTAACAAATCTTCATCAACTCCATTGATTCTCGATGATCTTTTATAATCTCGGAAAAAACGTCTTGCAGTGTTTCCATCGTTAGTTGTTCCAAAGCCCTGCAAAGAAGAAATTAAGTTAGTAGAGCATACAAAAACAGACGAGTATATAATATAAAGGAAGCAAATTAAAGGAAAAATTACCTGTTTTACAATATCGATGAGTATTCCAGTCTGTTCCCGAAACTCTTGTTGTGTGGCATTTTTCTTTGCTTGCTTCAATTCCTTGTGATCGCCACGAGCACTCCAGCGCTGGAAGTCCATATTATAAGATATATGAAGTAGACACTCCATACATCTTATCTTCATATGTAACGATGAAATTCCATATTGGTACAAATCCTGTCGAAGCGGTCTCGTGGCCAAAAGCTCCAAGTTATTCATTTCACTTGGTTTCGCCAAGCAAATGGGGCACGTTGCTGATGAAGGTACATCTGCAATAATATTCGCCACTTTCCCATCGATCATAGTCATGTGCAGTTCGTGGGCTATCTCCACATCACCACAATTTGTTGGTACCAATTTTGTAATTTCGCGCTGCATTTCTAAGTGTTCCCCTTTTATGAACTCCGCAGTCTCTGAAGTAAACGTGAATTTCACTGGCCGACAGTAATGTGGTGAGCAAGGATTTGGGTTTTCCCAAATAATCATTTCTCCCCCATCAACTAGTCGGAGTGGGACGATGCTGATCAATACAACAGAGGAATCGTCAAACTCAGGAGCTGAGACTTGTTTGTAATTACTCTGTGACGATGCTCCGTCAAGGCCCCATTTCCATATCAACTTCAGTCCTTCTTTGGTTGAACTTGTGATTGGTCTTAAGTCTAGCAAAATTATTTCCACTGTGTGGTTAAGAAGTCCTTGCAACCTGAAAAATAAAATAAATTAATAAAAGTAAGCTAATGAAGCTTAAAAATTTTAAAACAACATATAGTATAATTTTATAAATACCTTATGCGAGCTCCCATTTCCGTTACTTCCACGTGTTCTTCAGATGGGTAACATCTCTTTTTAGCGTCAAGTAACTTGTGATAAGACGGAAAGGCAGCTGAACAATTTTCATCCTTCAGAAACATTCTCAAGGATAAGTATTGCCATTTGGATAGGCTAAGGGCTGTGTACAAAGCCAAAGATGTATCCTCTGCTATACTGACTACTTTTTCTTCCTTGAAAAGGAGTTTTGTTACATCTGATACAACTTCGGGAGTCTCGCACAGATATTCCACAATCTTCGCTAAAGCATATTTTCCATTTTCTTTTAACTTGGAAATAAAATAATACTGTAGTTCTTCTTCAGAGTTATCGTTAACAAAGACACTGGAACGTCTTTTCTTTTGTTTGTTGCCCAAATCGGCAAAGGGCACTCTAACTTCTTTTACAGTAGAGGTACCTGCTTCCGCAGTGCAGACAGATGGAATAGCAACCGGCAGTAATTCCGGCTCTTCAACTAAGTCCTCTGGCATTCTCATTGTAGTAACAAGATCAACCGTATTGCAAGTAGGCCAATTAATATTGGTCTCTAACCACTTGCGGTTGTTTTCCCGATTCATAAATGTCTTCAAGTTTCTGCTTGCATCTTTCCACTTCTTAGTTACAAGATTGGTGAATAGCCGACAAAACTCCTTAATTGTTTGATGGTCATCTTCAGATATTTCACATGGTATTTTGGAAACTATAAATTCACACAATTTATTGTAATCCTTAAGATTTCCACTATCTTTAAGAATCAAGAACATATCAAAATATGTGCCTAAGCCAGCCATTGCAAATTCAAAATAGTAATTTTTAGTACTTCACAGTTAGCGATGAATCAATTTAAATTAACATTGCTCTGTATTTAATACGCCATAACAGATAGGTCATTAGTCACTATGTGCAAGAGCAAGGTAATAGTAAACGACCAATCACAGCCATTTATCAAAAATGACTCATTTGTTTGTATAGATAAAGTCCGCCAATGGGAGCTAAGTAACGTGTAATAAGTAATCAGGAATCTGCACAAACAAATGAGTCATTTTTTCTGGTAGAAAATCATACGTATACAGATGACAGAAAGATTAAAACACACCAATAACAAACATTATTGGTGTATAACATACGCCAATTATTATTGATGTAGCTATATCACTTTTATTTTTAGGGGGTAGTTACTTGCATGCATATACGAGTTATCCTGTTGTCAGGATTTGTCAGGAACAAAGCGACCAGCTAGCGACCAGTCACAGCTAGTATCAGATGTGACTCGTTTGTTTATATCCTGCCTCGCATTCAACAACCGCGGTTGTGAAAATGCTGTCGCAAAACCAGTTTTGAAAATACAAAGCAAGAAATCGATTATGCAGATAATGCCCGCCAGTGGTAGGTAAGTAATGTCGGTAACCATTACCGGTGACTTTTAGTAAGCATAAACGAAAAACTAAAATATTTTTTTTTTTTTTTTTACGTTTTAGATGCATGTTTATTTTGTACATTATACTGAGTAATATAGGATTTGCATTTTGAACTAACCATGTATGCGTGCAATTTCATGAGTAAAACAGCAATTATAAAAAAAAATTACTCGATTTTGATTAACTTTTTTGAAATGTTATATAATAGTTCGAATTAAAGTATGGAGCGCTAACCTAAAATACATAAATAATTGGCCAGAAACGAACAATGTTTGCAAAATACGCAAAAAAAATTAATCAATTTTTGACATCTGATTATTCCCGCGGCCGCAGGTGACCGCATTGGTTTTATTTTTTTCTGGATACAATACCACTAGGGCTTTCATAAAATATCAACAAAAGCCGTCACTATTTCACCCAACTTGAGAAAAATAATAAAGTATGTTTTTCTCCATACAAGAAAAAAAAGATTATTTTTTTTCTCGAAAACTATGCATCCTACGGATTTTCTTTATAGAATAGATGTTGTTAGGATAGTTAAGACCTATTCTATAAAAAAAAAACAGCCCGAAATTCCGACTTTCGGTCCTAAGTCCACCTTTTTTCAAAATGGGACCACTGTGCGCCGTCACGTTTATTTTATTGTTTTGTTTCACTCAATAACGATAACATGTCATATAACCTTTTTGTTTTATTTTATGATAAGAAGTTCTTTGTTATATAGGAGTTTTCTGGTGAATTACAAATAATGAAAAAATAAAGTACCCTGTATTATATTTATGAACGCAAAAGGAATGAAATGTGTTTGAAATGGGTGCTAAATCGTTGGCTTAATTTGATATCCAGAATTGATGGATCAAAGCTTTTTTGCTAACACGAATGGCATTACTTACCTTAAGTTATCTTTACTAAGCAATTGAGAGCCACACTGCTCATTTATGGCGCGAAAATAAGTTAGCGGAAAAAATCTGACTAACTGACTGACACTTCCAGAAAAGATAACGCCATCTGAGATTAGTAGTGGCCTTTGGGTAAATAATATTTAATTATTTATTTATTATTATAGTATCATAGGATAAGCATTCGGCGTAGTATTGATAAGGATACAGCGCGTACAGCAATTTTGTATACGCTTAGGTACATTATTTACTTAAGCGAGTCGTCACTTAACCACCGTCGCGCGCTAATGTGTCCATTCTAACTAGTGCGGCTCCAACACCGAATTGCGCGTAGATTTTCAAACAAAACAAAATACAACAACTATTAGAACAGTGCAATGGTTTGGATTTACAACGACCAACGAGCCGCCGTCTACGTTGAAAGGCCCGAACAGTATTGCTTACATTGACTTGACATTGATATTGACTGGTTCTTTTGGATTCAGCTGAATTGGTCAATTCTTGGAAATATACAATTGCAGGAAACGGTCGCTGACCAAGTTACATATGGTTTAAAACATGTGAAACTTAGTGAAAATATGCCCCATCTGATGAGTGATGAGATGATTCTGAAAAATATTGCGATTAAACACTCTTTAAACAAGTAAACCTTATAAATAAATATCGGAAGAATAGTTTTTACTGTTTCTTATCTCACTGTCAAATTATAATTAAAATAAGAGACCCCCATTGTAATACCTACTACAAGTTATTATGTAAAATTAATTAAGTATGTGGTACAATAAACAGTTTTGTGTTTGTATGTGTAAGAGAAAACATGAATGCCCGTCTGTACTAAAGTCTATTAAAATACAACTTAACTAAGTAACACTTTTCCAGGGTTCTCAAATTATATGTCTGTTAAATTCGTGTTCAATAGTTGCATGATGATCATCGGTTGTCAGCCAATGAGCATACAGTATTTGGTATGTTGATTTGACACGAGTTTGACAAACGAAACCGGAGGCTAGGGAGATAAGTGCGAACTTAGCAGCTGGCAAACTTAGTACAGATGGACATAGTAGTTATTCCACTGTATACACCGTTTATCAGAAAGGGGTTAAGTAAACATTCTAGAATTTATGATTGACAATGAATACATTAATAAGCTTTTTATTTAAATAAATCAGTCGTCAGTGTAGTCGTCAGTGTCGTCAGTGCTTAAATATTTTGAACGGCTGTTAGGAATTTTCCAAGTGATTTGGTTACCCATTACTTAAAATTTTCCATTTTAAATAAAGAATATTATTGTTTTAAATAAGTTAATATACTTTTACTTACCTACTCCGTACTAAGCTTTAATTGTAAGGCATTGGAGTATATTAATTAAGCTTCAAGCCCCGTTTTCATTTAAGTGACGTTTGCCTGCGACCTTGTCGACGATCACCTTCTCTAGCGACATCTCGACCACAACTTGGGTATATGGACGAGTGAAATGTCGTAAATGTTCCGCGACTACTTGCGACATGTCTCTCGGCTTTGTCTGCTAGTGAATACATGGTTTTAATGTGTTTATACCTACTTGTGTTGTAAGTGTAACTTATTATAAATAAAGTAGGTGATGTGTGAGGAGTGTAGTATCCAGTTATGTATATTTTAAAAGGTATATGAATTAGGTAATACTTATATGTATATTATATTTTATATATTAATATAGTTAACACATTATATTTTATTTTGCATTGCATAAATAAATAAAAAATAAAACATTCAGACTATACCTCAATTTCGTGTGCTTGTAGTCGAACCGGATTATATTGTAGATACGCCTAACGCTTGTTATTAAAATCTACATAAAAAATACTGGATTCTGATGAATAAAGAATAATACTATTTTTACACATTTGTCTTATTTTTATAATGATCCTATTAATAACTATCATACAGCATCAATCACCGCTTCCTTAGCAAGCTTTTTTACATTGACGGGTTCGATTCCCGTTTCAGATGACTAGGCGTCGAAATTTAAAAGTATTCTTTCAGTGAAATTTCATACCTACAATATTTAAAGTATGCTCCCTCCATGTGGCATAGTCGTATATAAATAGACTTGTGTTTGTGTTCATGAGCTATCAATGGGCTTTAATCTTTATTTCTGTGCATTATAACTAGTAGTGTTCAATGTTGCTTTATGGCAATATCTTGCTAAATGCTATTTGCTTTCTTTAAAAAGCATGCTATTTTACGTGCTATTTTTATAGCATGCTTTTTTTATAAGCATATTTTATTTTGTTACGCCAAAACGGGTGGGCGCGAAAAAAGCATGCGACTGTTAACTCGCAGCTCCTACCTTATCGTTGGACTCGTCGGACCGAAAGCATGCTTTTTATTAATATTAAGTACATCGCGTTTATGAATTTATTACGATAAAATGGAGCAGTAAAAAAGAACAATGAACTTTATATGATACTTTCCAGGCTTAGGACTGTCTATAATTGATTAAGTGTTATTATTAAATAAAGTATGTTAGTATGTAAAGCAATTATAGGCGTATTTAAAAGTTTATTGAAGTATCATGTATGTACAAACAATCAACTATGTACATATTATTTTTTTAAACAATTTTATACACTATTTACATTATATATACACTTTTGTACACATAATTTACATTTAGAAACGTTATCTGTGCTACTTTTGCACTAGACAATCGTGTTCTTCGATCACTGATGAGATACCCCGACTTAGAAAATATTCGTTCACAAGTATTATTGGGTACGTGAACCGTCTGAGATCGCAAATTCGCACGCGGTGCGTTATACGATGACGCATGCGACCGATAGCAATCGCTAGCATGCGACGACTGGCCGCCGCGCGCCGCCCCGCCGTGCTACTTGCTTTGTGGTGCTACTTGCTATTGCTTTGCTACATGCTTTGCGTTGCGACTTGCGATGCGCGATGAACAGATTATACAGAGTGCGAAATAAAGCAAATAGCAAATAGCAACAAGTAAGAGCCACGATAGCATTTGCTATATGATATGTATAATAAGCACGTTGCTTTATGTTGCTATATGCTATATTAACCACCACTAATTATAACTTTTGTCACGTACGTCTATTAAATATTGCCACACGATGTCTATAATAATTTCCCGAATTTTGTGCTTATAATTCTAACAGATCAAGTTCTACAAGATCGTTGGACAAGGACAAGTAGCAGGTACACCAGAGTCAAAATACATATTAGACAGCTCGCACATGCTCAAAAAATTGTTCAGCGCATTATTTTAGTAAGGTAGAAAAAAAAAGGGACGGAATCAATGAAAATTAAGCAGTTCAAGGGTCCTACCTACCTGCCACCGATAGATCTCCAATGTCAACATAACAATGTATATATATTATAATGTTGGTATATCCGGTAATATAACAATTTAAAATTGTCAAGACGGCGACATTAACATTAAAGAAAGCAAACACAAAGTTATACCTTCCGATAGATGAAGCTAATGCTTCAGGCGTGTGGTCTAAAGAACACTCTTTTTTAAAGTAATACCTGAATATGTCAACATTAACGGAATTCAGTTCGCCCGTGTTTTTTCTATAAAAATTATATTTAATTAAATAATATAATGCCCAACGATCACATGCATAGATCCTATACTACTATACTATACTATACTACTGTACTAGGATACCCTGTATCTAAGAAAAATTCACTTTCTTTCTTTGTGTAAATACGACTCGTTCCTATTCATACTATTTGTTTTACAACTCTCTATTCATTCTCCCTCTACGACTTATTTACCGGTTAGAGAAAAAACAATTGAATACTTTATGGTTAGGTTTTTTTTTGCTCCAAATTTTTTTATATTTAGCCAGTGTCAAGTATTTGATTTAAGTCAAAAGTCAAGTCAAGTCATCAAGCTAAGTCATAGTCTAGTCAAGTCATACTCCTAGTAAAATGGTGGCAATTTTACCAGAAGCTTCAATGGAGTTTTGGAAACAACACAAAAATAATCATTTCACCAGAGAAAGTTTCACCATCATTATACCACTTTCCCACACTCATGCCTGTAATCCAGCACTTAACGAATAAAATGCCACCAATTGTATGCACTAACACTGAAAATAACACAAGTTTTGGAAAACAATACATTGCGGTGACGCGATCTTTTTCGTTTTCCCGCCAAAACTCCATGGTTAGGTTAATGTCATTGTCACTAAACTTGTCGTAATTTGTGCAGGACTTTTTTGTCAATGTCATTGAAAATTGTAGACATAAGACAGCTAAATAAGCAGAAAAGTGTGGAGCCAAAACAAAAAAAATTGACATAAGACAATTTGGTTGGTGATTGTTCATTATATTCCTAAAACATTTTTATAGTTAGTTAAAATTATTTGCTAATGTAATCAAAGAAACTGCAGTATAAAAATAAACAAATACAATGGCTGAAGATCTGCGGAATTACAAGCTACAACTGCAGCAGGTATGAATTCACTAAACCACCTCCAAACAATGGACCATAGCAACATGCAAACATCGTTCTAAAGGAATCGCTTAATTTCAGGTGGATGCAGCTTTGCTCACCGATCCAGAGAATGAGGAACTTTTAAAGTTAAAGTCGGATTTGGAAGAAGTAATTGGGTTAACACAAGATCTTATTAAAACTCAAGAAGGTGAAACGAAAGTGGCTAATATTCATGGTTCTAGTAATGATGATGATGTTACAGCTTCCCTGCTGGCGGCGGAGGAAGATAGCAATTATAATTCACACAAAGCATACTCAAAATGGCAAGTAGGTGAAAAATGCCTTGCAAAATGGAGAGCTGATGGAGCGTGAGTAGAATTTGTAATGTACTTTTGCATTAACTATTGCGTGATTGGTAATGGTTGATATAACCTTTTATGGTCTTATAATCACACAATGTAACTCAAGAACCTGGCCTTGCCAGGTCAGGTAGTATTTTTCTACATAAAATCTGAATACAAGTCCTAGAACATACAGCATAGAAGAACTGGGATTATGACATGAATTTACCATAAATATCTTATATTTTCATCCAATATTGCACAGCATTTTATATACATTTTATGTATATGTGGTAAATATTGCAGTAGACAACTATGCTCACAATAATAATAATGAAAAAAACTAACATCTATAATCTAACCTACACACTAAATGCTGGGTGACTTTGCCTTGCTTACATATCTTATACAACAACAAAAAGCTAAGTTTTTGTTAAAAAAAAATGCTAAATGCTGTGGTTTTTTCTCAGATTTGAATACAATATTCTTGCATATTGCTTAACTGCAGCAATAACAACTAAATAAATTGTAAGCTAGTATACCAAATCTGGAAAGTATGATAAAACATAGACCACGGCTAATTGATATCATATCCCTTGTATTTTGGGGTCAAAACAGATTTTATTATCAAACCTCTGAAAATATAACATATAAATTATTATTTTAATATTCTAGGTTTTACGAAGCACTTATAGAGGAAGTTTCAGAAGAAAATCTAAAAGTAAAATTTGACGGCTACACTACCATGGAAGTAGTGTTGCTTGATGATGTGAAAACTTTAGTGGGAGGTGGAGTAAAGAGAACTCTTAGTGGAGATGAGAGCAAGTAAGTTTAAAATACTAAATCTTATCTCATTTTGCAAGTACTTGTTGTATGTTTGGAATACCTAGTGCAGCTCCTCCAAAAATTTGCAGAGTTACACATTCTTGTTTCATTTTGTATATAAAATGAACTTCCACCAATTCACGCATATGTCAATTAATTTTCTGTATGGATTTTGTGGGACCATTGCTTGTAGTTCCTGGGTCCCTGGATACAAGGAACTCTTATTGAGGCCCAGCTTTAATAAAGTCTGTCCACAGTGAGATACTATGTAATCTCCATAGTACACAATTTATACAGAAGGTACTTATTTTTCTACTGCTCAGGTTTCTTATATTGTTGAGAGAAACCAAATGTACTCTGTTTCAAATATTAATAACATAATATTATGATATGAGTTTCTTATTCATGGATATTATTAAAAAGGCCATTCTAATAAACATCACACCAAAAGTAATGTTTATCAGTAGGTATTCAATATTAATAAATCTACTTACCAATTGTATCGCAGTTATCAGAAATGCCAGCATGGAAACCATTAATCTGTACAGTTTATTGTTACTATCTTTAAAACAAATGATGCATATAAATTATAGTCCATATAATGGAATTCTATTCTTATATATAAATTATATTTATTACAGACATGGAAAAGGCTACAACAGAGAATATCTCAAAAAGAAAAAACAGAAAAAGCAACAGAGATTCAAACAGATTGAAGAAGAAAGGGAAACTGAAAAGAATAAATGGCTTAATTTCCACACTAAAGCAGCCAAAAAGCCTGGAGTAAGAAATAAAAGTATATTTGCTTCACCCGATAACTTATCTGGTAGAGTTGGCATTGGAACCTGTGGTATATCAGGGAAACCAATGACAGAGTACACTCCTGGGGAAAAATGGAAGAAAGGTGGATAAAATCTGTGTAAATATTTATTATAGTGCAATTTAACCACCCTTAAACGATTTTTTTTTTCATGTGGTACTTATAATTTAAAAGGACCTTTTAATTTGTCAATACGCATATTATTCAGTTATGTTATATGGATTATGAAATTATTTTTGACTGATCCCCTTGTGAGTGAGGAATGTATTAGTAATAAAATAGGACATTTAAGTAATTTATGTAGTTTGATTCATACTGCAGGCTTCATTGGGCATTTTTAGGTGCATTATTGTGAAATTACTATTTACCTTATTATATATCTGTGCTACTGTAAACTTTTTTAAATTATACATAGTTGCCCTGATTATTTATATGGTAGCCATCTTACTTACCAACTCTGAATCTGATTTGGTATAAGTATTTAAATACTCGAAAGTTATCCTCAATTAAAATATTTTATCATTAACTGCAATGGCTATCGTCAGTTTCAATACCAGTGATAAAGTAAAGCCGCCTGTATTAATACAACTGTAGTAAAAAGGAAAATTATGAATATGACCTTGAAAATATTTGAACAAAAAGTTTTATAATTTTCATTTATCTGTGTGGACAATTAAAATCACAAGATTTCTAAATGAAGAGTGCGCTATAAATTGTAATGGTACATGCTTACTTCCATTCACTCTTGACGTTACCTATACGCTTTTTTATTAAAACAGTCTTAATAGGTGCCTATATACAATAATATTTTCTTGCATTGGTTAAACTATATTTTTTTTATAGTAAAACGAAGATTACTCCAGTAAATTACTTACGCCATCTCTAAACAATTGTTTACGCCCACTGACTGCAAAATGCGGTCATCTGTCTATCACATGCATACAAATCCAAAAGAGAAAACGCTATATTAACTCTGTTCCGGTGATTATAATGGAGTATATAGTACATAGTAAGCAATCTTGTCAAAATAAAATACGCGTGTGTACTAGTGGTATAGATAACCCGACGAGCGAAGGAAAGCATCCTCGTTTTATTTAACCCTCACATGCTCTCGTTATGAATATGCTTATTCCGGCAGCAATGAAAGCAGATCTAAATATGTTTATGACTACGTAAGCACAAAGTTTAGTGTTAATATTAAAACATGATTCCATTAAAACAACACATTATGCAATAGGGCACGCGTACCGTAGGCGGCAGTGTAAGCAATCAGCCATGTGCGCACATTGTTTACAAATATAACACGAAAATTAGCCCCACAACCTATCCGATTCTAGCACAAACTGCTAGTAATAAACAAATCATTTACAGCATAGCTGACGATGATATAAGTCGTCGATTGAGTTATTCCCTGAGATTGACGATTGGTTCGTTCGTATTTGAATTTTAATCAGCTTAAAACAGGATGCGTCCATTGCGCGCTACAACGCACGTTTACTAATTACTACCCGCTTGCATTCTATGAAGGTTCTCGAAGACTAACGAGTTCTTCAGTCTATCCAATTTACGATTCGTATTCCTAGTCCCATCGGAGACCGTTGTTCTTCCTCGGTGGTAGTCGTTTCTGCAAACTACGTTACCTGCTGATTACTACTTCAACTTGCTGACTCCTGCAAGGGAGAAAGCTATAGATGGAGTATCTCCAAGAGATAATACTAAATCTGAATTCAGGTAATCTGCAAAAATCCAATGCTAAATAATTTCATACTGAGAGATACTTGGATAATTATGTTATATGGATAATACATAATTTTCCAGTTATTTTAATTTAGAAACCAAACTGCTGAACCGTTTAGTAAAATTTGTTTGTAAGAGACTGATGTGAAAGTTTATCCTTTCAAATAATACAAGAATATTCGAAATCGATTTATAAATGACGGAGATATGAGGTAACAAAAAGAAATAAAATCATACTACTGAATTCGGAACCTCGTCCTTTTTTAAATTTGGCAGATAAATATATAACAACTATTAGATAACGAAAAATGTTAGAGGATTAATAAATACAATAATGAATCATTAATATTTATGAAATATTGGTCCTCCTAAAGTTTTTGTAGGATCTGTGTTTTCAACTTGTTGCGTCCCAGTTGAGGTACCTACACAACACTTAAAGTAGTAAAAGTAGGTATAAAAAGTTTTCGAGTTAATTTAAGTTTTAATTGATACCAATTACAGCTGTGAGTTTACCCGATTCTCCGACTCGCGCGTGTACCTTTCTGTCGCGGCGTGTAAAAGCGCACTGTTTTGTGGAACAGTGAGTTGAATGTATAAAGTTGCAAATGCTATTGTACTTCGTACAAACTTGGCTCACACTCGATTCAGTTGCAATTACAAATTGGACTTAATCTACAGAAAACTCTGATAGGTTACCTACAACTAGAGAGCGTAGCTACGCTAAACCTCGATTGGGGACTAGCCCTGAAGTGCCGTGTCCGGACGGAATACACGATAAATAAACTGTTGGCGGCCACTTAGAGACGTTCTAAATGTTAAACGAACCCTGTTAAACGGACATCAATATTAGGTACTGCCTGACTGTAAGTATGTCTATGTACATAGAGAAATCTTAAAACGCTTAGATAAAAATTGGAACAAGTTGGTTCCAGTTGAGTCACAGAATACATAACAGTACTACGTAGGTACCAACTCTAGCCCATCCGTGTTACGCCTTACATGATTTTTTGTACCCTACCCTGTCAATGAATTTAACTAAATAATAAGTAAGTACTTTGCCAAATCAGATATCTGGCGATTCCGGTGCGTTGAGGGATCCATGACTATTTGAGGTAGAAAAAAAAGGGTAATATACATGATAGATAGATAGATCAACACTATTTGTATACCTTCGCTTAGCGTGATTTCTTCCAGACAACCTTTGCATTGGGAAGGAAATCTTTAGTTTAGATTTTGAGCTTCGCGGTGTACAGGTAAATCAAAACAACAAAACTATTACAAAAATTTTCTTTTCGATATAATACAAAATGTATATACAAATATTAATATTTGTGGCCATTTCACACAGCGCCATTAAGCCCCAAACTAAGCAAAGCTGGTACTGTGGGAACCAGATATCTGATACAATACTTATACCTATACCTTTGGTTTGTAAATGCATACCTACATAGAATACAATATAACACCGAGACACTGAACATAGATATGCGTCACCCAAATATTTGTCCTGGGTGGAAATCGAACCCACAACCTATAGTTTAAAAGTTTACCAACAGCTATCGGGCCAGTCAAAATATAAATACCTACTTTATGATATAAAAATATTCTAATCAACAAACAAATTTACATACATCTGCTTTAATTACAAATATATGACTGGAGTTATATAGTACCAACTACCAATAAATTACATGATGTAGAGGTAAATACATATATATATATATATATATAAATATACTCCATGTAATATTGTCGATCATTTATAGGTCAGCCCAAATCAACATCAATAGGTAGGTATACAAGAGCAGTTAAGCTTATTAAAAATAGGCACTGGGCAGCAGCATTCTTCTCAGTACATTTAAATCTTTTGCGATCATCAATCCACCTGCCAAGCGTGATGATTATGGCAAACCCCGCCTATGATAAGCGTCCAAAGTTTTGTGGAGGAGACCTGTAATCAGCTGTGGACGTAGTCCAGCTGTGAGAGCATTAAGAATGCACCGTCATCCTTCTTTACTTATACTCCTAAAATTATCTGTATTTAGGTACCTACCTACTTAAAATATTCTATGCAAGTACCTAAAACCCTAAATACATATATAAAAAACACATCAGATATTTTAAGACTTTGTTTTATAATTATACTAACCTATTATACTAAGAGGTTCTAACTGAACACCGTGATTTCGCACACTCGATCTGGGATAAAACTTATTTATCCTTTTCTGTTATTCCAGTAGGAACTTAATTATAAAATTACTAACCTTTTAATACCCACCCACTTGTTTATGCTCTGTGATATTAATAAACTTTAAGCATAGTTACCTACCTTATTGTCTTAGGAAATCGTAGTACCTATACATGGCTAGGTATTATAGTAAGTATGTACCATAACCGTTAAAGAAGAAGTAGTTGTTTATCACAAACTGTTTCTCCAACCTGTCAATAATGGACTGTAAATTGGATTCTATTAACCCCAGATCGTAGATAATACACGCCATCATGGTAATTAACTAAAACAGTAAGTTGATAAGACTGACTTACTTACTAACTGAGGGTGAAGTTACAAAGTGTCTGACAAACTCGATCTGGGGCAGATATGACCAAATCGGAAAGGGTTACAATATACCTACACATGCCTGCATATAGTTTAGTTACACAATGGGTATGGCTGTATGTAAATGACGGAGCTTGTGCTTGTGAGTGCGAGGCGAAACTACCATCCGTTTTTATTCACAAGAAAAATATATACAAAATAATGCCTATTTATAAAAGGAGCTTCCGACTTTAATTTCACTGGATGTTATTATCATATAAATATTATAATAAATTTTTTCTAGTTATTTTGATGATAACCAAACTATACTTAACCGATTTTAATTAAATGTATATGGGACCAATCTAAAAAAATAAAATATTCGTATCGGATTATAAACGACGTAATAGACATTAAATTTACTGAAGTTATAAAAATTAAAACAATTACAGCCAATTTTCGAGAATCGATCGTAATTTTACGTTTACGTTACTGCATATTAACTGTGAGTGACTCAGACGTGACCTCGCGGAAATGAAACTACAGTATCTAGTATAACTCCCGAAAAAAAAGACCCGATGAATTGCACTAGATATCTTTGTTTCAATTTTTATTTACGTACTGCATTTTAATTAATCTCGCATAAGGGCCGTATCATTAACTGCGGAACTAATCGAGGCTCGCGTAAAGCCTATTAGTTCGAAACGACAGAACCATGATCAGTAGTTATACAAGTTGGATTTCATTCACAAATTAATCGTTTTGTGACTGAGATCTCGTCTAGCACCGATTCATTCACGACTAAGCGTAGGTATAGTTCTGTAATATGTCAGTTCCTTTGATTCTCTCTGTGCTTACGTTCAGATCAGAAGCAGTAATTGTAGCAAGCTTACATCAGTATGAAGTTATATCGTAATTCATAACTGTGTATCTCCAATGCGTTCTTCTGTTTATTGGTTGTTGTAATTTGACAAGGTGACGATGTCCATATCCCTATATTATTAAAGTGAAACGATTTCTGTTTGTCCTGGCTTTCATGCCAATACGGTCAGGCAGGTTTGGATGAAGTTCTGCAAATATTGCTTAATTACTACTGACACTAACGTAAGATACTTTTCGATACATTAAAAGTTTACAAAACAATGCCAGTTCTTTCAGAATAATGTATCTCTACATTACTTACATACAGACAGACTATCACAAAGCTGTCTGTAAGTGATTCCAAAACGAAAAGGTCACGTCATTGCCATTTCACTTCGTTAGGTCTTCAGTAGAAAATGGCACGCAAAGGCTTCATACTCTTACAGTTAACATTTTTAACCCTCTACGCAAACAGGAGGAGTGATTAGTTTAATATTATAGCTGGCAAATGGATGAACCGATTGTGTTTATTTTTGTTGCTGTTTGACTTGATTGAACATTTTCTCATCTTTTTTAATCGGGGATTTTCATAATTTTTTATTTAAGTATGCGCTCTTGTTCAAATAGAAAAAGTACACATTTTTTACAATAACACCACCTGAAATAGAAACATAAAAACAGAATACACATGAAAGTGGCGTGATAACTTAATAGCACTAGACCAGCCTGCATTTTAAATTAACTCGCAAACAATACTATTAACGGTGGTCTGTCGGGAGTTTTCCTTTCGCGTTATGTACATATATTCCTTTTCAAAAACTTAGTGAGAATTGCACTGGGAAATACCAGTGTCACTACATAAATACATATAGTTTTACATGGACTAATTAAATGCTTCTTCTATAAAGACTATCCGTAGGCTTCCGTAGGCTCACCTAATATGAACAAAACAATTTTACCCTCATTTTAAGCTTTCGTTTAAGAGCCTCACTCTAAATAAATGATTTAAGTTACGGGCTAGTAACTTTTTATGTAAGCGTAGATAGGCATCTAATCTGGGCATGGATTGAATAACAAAATTAATAATGCAAATCCCATCCGGGGTTTTCCGTTTAGGGAAAAATTGGAATGCAGGTACGATGACCTGAATTGTCAGAGGTGGGTAACAATTAGAATTAGAGGAGTGCGGGTGGCAGCGGTCAGCGTGTGGTGTGGTGGTGGCAGTGGTGCGACGATGGGCGGCGCGCGGCGGGAGTGTGCGCGGCAGGCGGCGCGGTAGGGCGGGCGGCCGCACGGCGGGCGGGCGGCCGCGCGGCGGGCGCGTCAGTCGGCGCTCGCGTCCCGCGCGTCTCGTGGCCGCTCCGCCGCGGCGCCGCGTCTCCGACCGATGACTGGCGGGTATTATGCCGGCGCCCCGGAGCCGCTCCCCACGTGCCGCGAGCTCGCCGCCGCCGGCACCCGCGCCGCGACTACCGCGACACACTAGCTCGCGCCCCATACCACGATTCACGTTTACCGGAATGTAAATATTTATGGATGTCAGTTTTCAGTTGTTTAGATTGGCTGTAAATTTTAAGGTACGTAACTAATGACCGATGTTTCGATTTTGCACGACGTCACTTTAGTGCCCGAACTATTATATTATTAACTATTAGGTGACAATAAAACAGTCGTAATTATCCAATTACCTAAATTATGAAATTAATATAAACAGCATGCCTGTTCTATATTGTGTAGCCCTCTATGCCTTTGTTTAATAATTGCTAACGATAACTTCAGTTTTAATGGCGTTTGAAGGACCCTTCTATATTTGGATCGATAGTTTTACTATTAAAGTAGTGGTAGCGTGGCTTGAGTGATTTTTCGCATTACATTAAAATATGACGGCGGCAAGCAGCCCACACCGACAATGCGCCGCCGCGAACATGCCAAACTGGTAGATATACGTACATGTATGTATAACAACAGTACCCTAACTTAACTTTCTAACAACAATCAATCAAGGCATCTTAATTATATTTGTCTTAGTTTTTAATCGATTTATTACTAGCATTTTTTATTTAAAACTCCAATCAGGTCTACTATGTTTTATATTACTACGGGCTGCTTTGTTATGACCTTTTACGTTTGACCCCATGATAGCACATTTTCACAATGGAAAGTGGTGTAGAGACTCGAATGTCATGTTATACCCAGCATAGTTGCAATCAAGTAAAAATTAATAAGTACCTTGTGAAATCATAAACTATTATGGAAATATGCAGTTCATACCTAATTTCAATGTTTCATGTAGGTACCAAGCGAGGGTCCACTTTATACTGTAATATTATCGTGTAATTATACGCAGCTAATAACTTACATACGGCAAACTAACTAACAATTTTAAGATCTATCCGTGAGTATGTTTAAATATGACTCGTATGCGTGCCTAACAAACTCATTAACAATTTATTGGCTTGTCGAAATATTACAATTACTTATTGGCATAAAATGTTTAGGTGAAAATGAAAACGACCAGGCGTGTTCGGGTACATGAAGATGCTATACGTCATAGGTAATACAAATCATCTACTATTTATTATTAATTTACCTACATATTTCTGTAGAACATACTAGTAGATGCTCCTATTTTTATTTTATTTATTTTGACCTTAGACAACAATTGTAACAGACTTATTATTTCAACAATAATACATATTACACATAACTATATTTTGCTAGTTGTAGCTAGATTGTTTGACATTAACTGCATATCTATTAATGTTTCATTACCCGTGTGTACATTTTCGCGATATTTTAATAAGTACTAATTTTTCTTACCTGTCAAGTTTCCTTTTGTGCATTAATCCTTTTAAATATTAAATTACGTACCTGAATTGTATATTCTTCACTGGATCTTGCTTCCCTACTTCATATTTTACTTGAACTGGTTTAAACCTGATATTTAAGTACCTACTAGTTCTATAGTTTAGCAGAAAGCTGTTAAATGTAAAATTTTTGCAAGCAGTTGTTTTACTATTTCAATTTTAGTACATAAATACTTACCTATATTTAAAGACCTATAGGTATTTACCTACCACAATATTGGAATTAAAATATGTGCAGCACCATTCACACAGTTACCTTTATAAACTATACTCATAAACATATCTACGTACCTATGGGTATATACTTTTAAAAACACGTTATTTAGCTACACTTATTGCAATCCCCCTAATGCACAGTCGAAGAGTAATAGTAAATTAGGTATCATATATCCTAGCATTTGGGTATTTTATAGGGTAATAAACAAAAAGATTGGACCAAAATTTGGCCTCTAGAGGGAACACGAAACCGAGGTCATTACTACCATTGAATCGTGTGTATTTTATTACAGGTATTCCTACCTACCCATCCTCTTACGCTACTTTGTTTCAAGTGTGATACGTGCTCTAGCATTTATCTCGGCTGATGTGTTACGAGTACACTTCTGTATTGGAGATTTATTTTATTTAATAAAGAGAGGTTAAATTACATCCGTCTAGAGCTGATACACATGCGATAATTAACTAATACTACATAGTTACTATTATTCATTATGTGCTAATACGAAACTTACGTTCAAATATTAGAGGTGTGTTCTGTTTAGACATTATGACATGCGCGTTAATTAGCCTGTATTCAACTTACCCGTGTAAGGTGTGGAGTTAATTATTACAAGTACATTGGCGTAGAAGCTACAATCGATATTAAACTCTCAGTATACAACAGCTAAGACTAAATCTAATCCTTCACGTTTCTTTCTTTCTATAAATATATTTTGTATTAATGCTATTTATAGGTAGGTACATACATCGTATAAACCTGGGCAGTAGACTGACAGGTGCTAGGGGATTTCTCGTTCGCGCCTTGCACGAAAAATTGTTTTAGCTGCAGGGAATGCAATAAGCAAAAAGAACGAATCGAAAACTTTTATTTGTAACCAATTTGCGGAACTTTTAGCGTTTTACGGCTTGGCTTCTGGATTGCGGTCTTCAACACAGTCTGTCTGTAGGTATATCTAGAAAATGTAGAAACCTTATATTTTTATTTAATTGTTTAATGATAGCGCAGAGGTTTCATAGTTTTATGAATATCTGACTGATGAAAGATATACAATATAGCTTACAATTAAATAATATTGATAAATGTAGAGCTTTTATTCTCGGTTTTCATAATATGAGTCCTTACAAAACAGCAATTAACAACTGCATCAACTTGGCATCTAAATCTAAACAAACAAAGCTCTCAAAACTCATACGTAGGTGTACCTGCAGACAAATTTTCTCGGCAGGTAATTAACTGGCGTGGTTTACTTGATATTATATTCATCGTGAAGGAATTATTAAAGATGAACTTACGCTACCCTCGATGACAGCTTACCTTACCCTTTCGCGTTACAGCTCTCTTGTTTGATATTAAGACGTCTTTCACTGATTAGTTTGTGTGGCGTTATATGAAGATTTATTTTTTATAAACTCTGCTGGTTCTACATTCCACACTCGTGGACATAGTTTTCCAAGAAATAAAGTATCGTGTGCGCAGAAAGGAGAAAAGTTTTTTACTTTGTAGTGTGCGTTATTTTTGGATCTTCACATAGATATTCATCATTCATCAACTCACATTTATGCTACATATACACACATGCTTTGGCATTTATAATATTACAATTAGATTGAATACTTCATTCTTTATACTGTGTGAGGAATAATAAGAATACTTTCCATATTTTGTAATGCTAGAATATATTATATATTCTTAAAATAAGAAAAGAATATTCCGGTCTGTTGTTAAATAAGTATGTATACCTATTCATAATTGTCAACTTATACGTAGATCTACCACTGGATATAGATATATCTAGAGTGCACACTTCTAAACTCAGTCTTCAACCCTTTGGATCCAATTTCTACAAGCCGATTTCTGTAGGGCGTCGGTCTCTGGTATATAATTACTATTGTAAGCGTTTATTAACGATGACTCCTATTCCTATCAGAAACGCTTAAATCAGTAAACAACTCAAAACTCCGACTGGATGGAGGTCGGAGGAGAACTTTAGATTTAATATACAAGGATATATAAAAATGTGTGGTGTTGTCTTAAATCCCAATAATCCGAAATTTCTGTTAGAAATTGTGGCTCGTTTTGTGCACTATCCTACTTCTCACTTTAACAAATCATTTTGTAGGGCTAATATAATTATTTTATTAGAATGACGAGTCTCAGTACTTTAAATAAACTGTTTGTACCAATTACAATTATAATTAATTATTAAATCTTCTACAAAAACGGTTTATCACAGAACGTTTCTTAGTGAAACAACTGGAAGATATCCTACAAATATTATAAATGTGAAAGTTTGTGAGCATGGATGTATTATTGTTACCCTTTCACGCAAAAACTACTGAACGGATTTGGATGAAATTTGGAACACATATAGTTTATAGCCTGTGTTAACACATGGGATACTTTTTATCCCGATTGTATGTTTCTATGGGACAGTTATACCTATTACTGTATACAACACCACGAGGGCGACGCCTTGGGCTTTTTTTGTTTTTTATGAAGCCATTATCGCCAAAATAGAGAACCACAGATACATAGTCAATCCTACTAATATTATAATTACGAAAGTTAGTATGAATGTATGCATAGATGTATGAATGGATGTTTGTTCCTTATTCATTTTTGGAACACAGATACTTTATATTATATTGTATACTCCACAGTAAGTTTTGTTGTGAAATTGTTTAACATTTTGAACCTAAGCTTGCGCGAAAAGGTCGTGCAACATCTGGTTACAAACTATAATAAAAATAAGATATTGATAGAAATCTACTTACTTATTACTTTCACAAAGAATCTTGCCTTTTGCCATTATCTAAATTAAATCTGCAGTTGAAATGGAAGCAGAAGCAACTGCATCTGATAGAGTACGGAAATATTAAAGTTTCATTGTGTAATTCATATCATTCTCAAAGAATCCTAGCTTTCAGTTAGTAATAAATGTACTTTGGTAAAGGAATACTTATATAACCAATAAAAGTTTCATTGTGTTCTTTTAAGGTTTAGATTTAAGGTTAAGGTATAAGGGTATTTTCAGAAATGATAAAAGTGAACACACAAACGCCATCATGTGAATGCTAGAGTAGTAAACTGCATAGGTAGGTAATTTAAATTGATAAAGATGGTTCACTCGATAGCTTATTGTGAACAAACTCCTGAAGTGAGCATCAAATTTTCATGAAGACTTCGTAAACCTGTGTCATGGTTTGAGAGCTAGAGCAAACATTAGTAGAGAGCACAAACACTTTAATTGAACAAAAGCCAAACGCGCTGCAGAAACTTGCTATAAGTAAACTAGGTGTTTGTAGAGTGTGTGGTCTCTATTGACAAGCAGGCGAGTTTATCGCAGTGATTTCATCGCGGCTCCGACGTGTTGATAAACTCGACTGTCACGACCCACGACTGCGATTCTACTCTAACTAAAAGTATAACGGACTTAAAATATTTCTCTTGTTGGAGTTTGGATAATTGATTTAATTTTTTACTATATTTACTTTTATCAGCTATCTAGAGTTAAATATAAGAAAAATGTTTTTTATCTCCAATCATAATAATTTTAGGCTGTGCAACGGCACAAAATTTAATAAATAAAAGTATAATCGGTGTCATCTCAGCGTAGCGTTGGTAATTAGTGTAAACGGTACGCACATCAATTCTTCTTGTCGTGCTTATTTTAGCGGAAAACGTGGCTATCGCGGAGTAGATCAAAAACGTACTCGTATTTAGCGCTTCCGGCAACACTCCCGCAGAATAGGCAGACGGCTGCTGTTCTAAAAGCGTATATATTTCGCACGATTGTTGTCGGTGCGGCGGGAGCGTGGGGCAGGTTGAGTGAATGCGGATAGCAGATGGGACGCGTTGGTTACAGTGAGTGTAAGAGTGGCGGCGACCGGCTGGCGACGCCGCGGATGTCGCTGCTGGGCAAGCCGCTCAGCTACCGCGCCACGCGACGCGACGCGCGCTACCGCCGCTTGCAGTCCAAGTTCTACAACTTCCTTGAACGGCCGAGAGGAGCAAAGGCAGTCCTGTATCATATGCTTGTGTAAGACTCTTTTATTTATATTCAAACCTCAGCTGCACATCATTATCTTCAATAAAAATACATGGGGCATACCTCTAGATCATCATTGCGATAAAGTAAAACAAACGAGACACTTTTACTCCAATTTTTTGCTTTCCTAAATTGTCATGTAATTTTGCGTGCCTAATATACATTTAGATATACAAAATCGTCAGAAAAATAATCATAACAAGCAACATTTATTGACAAACATCTTCATATTAACAAAATTGCTTTTAATACGTTACTGTCAAAATCACTTCCCCGAACTTTTGTGTCTGTATATTTCTCGAGGAATATTAAAATTGCAAATTATATTAAAGGCAGAGATCCAATGTGAATATTCAGCACATTCATATTTGACAATTTACCGTTCGTTCACCTGAGGGAACGATGTTATGAAAGCTTTTAGCTGGAGCGAGAGTTGGTAATAAAATACGAAGAATGTGTTGTGATGCAGGTTCCTGATGGTGTTCATGTGCTTGGCTCTGTCGGTGTTCTCTACGATCGAGGAGTACGAGGCAAGAGCTGGCATCGTCCTCTTCTACATGGAGACTGTGGTTGTCATCTGGTTCGCTATTGAGTTCGTGCTAAGGTGAGCTCGTTATACACTCGTAGCACGATGCGTAGCGCCGTAGCGTCGTAGCAGCCTCTACATCGCAAGGGTCCGCATTGGGTCCGTTTATATAGTAATATTGTTAATTGGATCGCCTTTTGCTTTACAATCAAAAATTACATAGATATATTATCTAGAAATTTAAAACCTTTGACAGACTCTGGTGTGGTGGTTGAGCAGGTCGGCTCATAACCCAGAGGCGGCGGATTCGATTTCCGCCACAGGACAAATATCAAATATATGTGCACAGAAAAAAAGCGCAAATACTTGTCCTGCGTCTGCATGTTGTGGGATCATAGTCCTCGTAGTTTCGGAGTCCCTAAATACACGGAATCCTAGTTAGGGTCCTAGATCTATGTATGTGATCGTTGGGCGCTATTTATTTATTTTCTTTTATAATCATCTGTAAAATTGTAATAAATCAACGAATGTTCGTTAGTCGTTACATTTTAGTCAGCATTTGGTTAGCCTTTATCTTCTCAGGTCGTACCAGTTAAGACGAATTTAATGACAGATAAACCGCGAATGTGGATTGGTGGTTTTTACTACCGCCCCGTCTATCGTTCACACACTTTAATGTGACTGACTAGCTTTCTTTGCTATCCTGTTTTATGAGTAAATCTCTACTATAGTAACTCTTCTAAGAAATAGTGTAGATTTAAACGTAGAAATGTAAGTATGGTTTAATTTTAAAAGTAGAACGGTACGCCAAGCTACATGCTTCGAAGCAGTACATGTAGGATCAATAATCTTATTACCGTAACTTATTCATAGCACAAACGCAAGGAATACATCGCTAAATATGAGTAGCTTTTCATTAGCGCGAAGGATATTCGTAGATATTTATTTAACCTTTTCGTTTCGCGGCCTTCCTAATATTAACTGATTGAATTGGGTACACACGTATCCGACATGTGCGGAATAACTTCTAAACTCCTGAACCGTAATTAACGTGATTAATTAAGGGAATATAATTCAGTTTATATATTAGCCAACGTTAAATCCGACACAGGGCAGTATTTTCAAAGGACTAATACGTAATGACTAATTCGTTTTATACATTGCAGTTCTGAATGCAATCAACAAGCAAGGTTATAATATGCGTGCCATGTTAAGTTTCTAAGCGATTATAATCCTTAAAGCTGACATATGAAGTGGCCATTACACAAAAGAACAAATAAAGCTCTTTTTATTATGGCTACTCGTCTAATTAATAGTTACTTTGTTGATACGGTCCGTAATGTGATTTTTACGATCAGCAGTTTCTAAACGACTTGCGCGACTGCTTGTGATTGTTACTGACCCACAAATACACATATAATGTCGTCTCGTGTCAGTTCGTTAGCAACTTCGTACAAGTTACTTATACGAGTAGATTCATTACGACCCGATTCGTGTGTTATTTGATTAAACTAAAACAATAGCCTGTCGGGCGCTACCGAGGACAATGGGCACAATGGGCTACATTTTCATACTAATTGTCATGTTACCTATTGATAAATACTTCGTTTAGAAAGCACATGACCAATTGGCCAACTTCCAAAAAATTAAAATTAAAACTTTAATGATAAGATAAATATTTTTATACAGTTGGTAGTAGATAAGTACTTACCTACTTGTCACACTGGATATTCATGACTAATCAATTTACTAAAATATAAATTAAAACATTATACATCGAAACATCGGCAGACATGATAAGAGCTTGATCTAAATATTTATTATAGTTCTTTTAGTTCCGTTACCGATTTCGCGAAGTCTGTTTTTTGTTTAAAATGTGTGGATACCACAAACATTGCACTAGTAGATTAGCTTTGTGAAAAAGGCAGGTAATTCGTCACTGGATAAGACGGATCACTCCGCCTTCAACGGTCTAGTGGCGATTATTTTTCTTTTATTTATTTTCGACCGATATATCAGACAGCACCCTCTTCCATCGTTTGTACGCTAGCAAGTTTAATTCTTGAATGAAACTCGAAGAATGTACATTAACGTATCTATTCAACGTAAACATAGATAAACTTCCATAAGCTTTACGTGGCGCTATTAAGTATTACTTGTACTATCATTTGTTTAGTACGTAGGTATATACCGTTACAAAAAAGTACTGCAAGAACTTGTTACTAAAGTAACACACGTGTCGAGGCAAACATACCACAAGTTCTGTTACGATTACGACCAATCTTCTTGGGATTCTCACCAACGTACCATATTGGGCTGTGTACATAGAGCTTGGAATGGGATCACAGTGCGGATTCATTTATGGTAGAGCGCGTTCCTATTCTTCGTGCTAAAACCGTACTTCGATTAGCCGACCGACTGGCCACGGGTATCTCTTGTGGGCAGTTACTACGAGTAGCAATACCGATTATCTTCAATCCATTGTAAGTGTTTCTGATTGATAAGTAGATCGACATGTTTTCGGATAAGTGTTTGGGAATGATTTGGGCACCGCGTAGGTGTGATGCCTGCCTCCACCAGCCGTAGTGCGGAAAATCATTTATTGGATAAAATTACTTGTAAAAAGGCAGAGTGTGTACACACAGTACTATGTAAATGCACAAATGGCTTTTTTGATTATTTATACATGGATTATAAGGAAAATGCCAACAATATTTTTATTTAAACACTGTATATTACTATATTATTTATCTTATACAACAATAAAATGAAACATGAATATGTAGTGTAAAAAAACGTGTCGGCAAGGATTATATCTATATTGGGCTAGTGTACGCGATCGTTGTTAGGTATATCTAATTTAACTTAATTGATTCAATTTAAACTTCATTTCTAATTTTTTTTATTTTGCTTCAATGTAATAGTTTCGTAAAAGATATTAAATATCCGGTATTTATTTGATATAGTTTCAGTTATTTAATTAATTTAAAATGCTAACTTAAAAAACGATTGCTAAAGTTTATATTCTTAATTTATTTAAGTATGTTAAGTAAATCCTAGTTGCAATTACCTTAAAAATTATCAGTTTTCATTATCCATTTAACCGTATCTGAGTTTATCAGTGGTCTGATTAGATTTTTTACTGGGTTTTTCCCTAATCCTGCGCAACGAATGTTAGACCAATTTAGGATTCAAGGATAAAATATTATATTGTAAAGATAAAACGGGTCCATTCGCGTACAAAAATGATCTAAACATAATTTTCACTAATTTAGACTGGTAGAAGTCGCGAAAGCTTAAAAAATATTTTTCTTATCATTTTTACATATACCTGCAACAATCCCGCATCGGTCGAGATTTTTTTTTTTTTTGCAAAAATAAAAACAAAAAATTAATGGTAAAAATTGTAGTTCAAAAAGGATTATTTTTAATTTTAAAGTTTATTCAGCTATTCCTAAAAGAAGGTTTCCGACTATGAAGTTATTAAACTCTTTTTCGAGTCCTTTTTGTTTCAAAAGTATATATACTGTATGGTGTACTTAAAAACAAATGGCAATTTTAACAGTGTAATACTTATTTTTGCAGGCCAGTGTAGATAATCTTATTGTTTGTTTGTAGCGGAATTACGATAGATACTTTTGTTCATTTTTTCCGCGTGGTCACGCTTGAATTAATCAATTATACAACAACATACGAGTATAAGTGTTTCTAGCATTGTTCAAATTATCGTTTTACTTATGTTTCAGTGTAAACAAAAGAGTAACAACGACGTCACTCGCGTGCTTTGTAGCGTAGCGTCGGAACATATTGACGTACACAAGGTTTATTTTATCATATAATATCGTTATCAGCCCTACTGCTAGGACATGTGCCTTCCCTTACAGCTGGGAGAGAGAGTAAGCTATAATCTACCACTTTGGCTAAGTGCGGGTTGGTGAATATTTTTTTATAATACTTACAATACATGTTCTGAATTTTGAGATTCTTAAACATGTGGTTGCCTTAGAATGTTTACCATTGTAAAAGCTAACGCAAATGGCACATGGCTTTGGTGCAAGGCAAGCGGAATTCAAATCAGCGTGTCGGTTTGTAAAGTCGCACGGTTACGCCACAGTTGAGCCACACTCACTATCTCGTTTCTTTTCGAGTTTACTTAGTAAATAGCTTCTAATTATACTTTTTATTAATAACGTAGGTATACATATAAGGTATTTAAGTTCTACTACGCGAAACTAAAGGTAATTCCAACTTAAATGTGAAATGGACGTATATTCCAAAAAGCAACCGTAGTAATTTTACTTAACGAACCCACCAAGAAAAAAATATGAACTAATGTTATTATTTCTGTACAAAGGTTATGGTCGTCAGGATGCAGATCCCGGTACCAAGGCTCAATGGGGCGCCTCAAATTTTTGCGGCGACCCTTCTGCATTATAGGTAAGCTTATTTATTTTAAGTGGACAATTTTTTTATGTCACCGCCTTTATAGTGCTCTTACAATAGGAGTTTTCAGAGCCCTTACAACGAACCCAATCTTCCTCAATGGAATACTTATGAAGTGAATTCCACTTTTCGGTGTGTACTGTGTAAGGAGTTAAATAAAGTACATGACACTTAATGAATAATGACATGACATTTAATGAACGTATTGATTGCAGCTTAAGGTAACGTGTAATAAGGCATCCACAGCTCATGAGTTTCACATTAAAAGCATGACAAGCACTCAAGAAAATTGCATTTGAATTGAGCGTTCACTATGCAGCAGAGCAGTTCGCATCGCATGTTATTAATGTTACAATACGTTTCGCGACTCTTCGCTATAGTTACGTAAATTACAAAGACTTGAACAGCCAATACCACAAAAAAAAATTCGGCTCCTCCTCTGTTTATTAATAACACATTGTTTTTAATTAATGTTTAAGAGAAAGAGCAGTACTTATATACAATATTCAACTTCATAAATCAATCTTAGCAAATATTTTTTTTACATGTTAATTAATTATAAAAGAATTAAAACACCATATTGTCACCTACATAATAATACTTCTCATACAATTTTATTTTAACTTATGAGAATAAGAAAAGTCATAGGTATAAGTTACTTACCGGTAATAAATATAGGATGTTATAATATAATATATATATTTATAAGAAATAGCTATGCAAATTGGGAAAATTCTAATTATAAGATGTAAGTTGTGAAACAAATTTATTGAGGCTAACAAAAATATATATAAAAATCATTGAAATTATCAAACAACCATATACTAATGAACAATATAGATACTTAGTTAGATATTATAGGTAGAACTGCTACAAACCTTGACCTACTAGGTATAAAGTAATGCCAATCTTATAACCTTTCTGTTTTCACCGACAAATTAGCATACCAAATGAAACGCTTTTGCGCGGCCAACAACTTTTAATGACATAACATTTTCTTTAAGGAAAATGTGGGAACTACCGCATAACAAATAAGTTCTCGGTATGCGGTATCGAGTCTATATTGTCATTCACAGCGACATTTGAAGTAAAAGTCACGTGCCGACCATAAACCGTGACGAAGTGACCCTATTTCAGGTGCGAGCAATCTGCTTTCACCTTCGCATTTTTGGTGTGACCTCTTGCGTCCCCTGATACTAGTTCCGTGCGACCCCTAGTCTGCTCTCTTGGGAGCAAGTCCCTCGAGACTGGATATAGCCGCACGGCCGCACGATAGTCCGAGGACAATAAAACAGACCTTCCGCAATTATTCAGCCTTCTCTGGATTATTAATGCTCCTTTTCTTTGCACTTGGTCGACAAACGATGCCGTGCGCTATGTTCCTAGTCTATAGATATTAAACTTCATACTGGCATTACCGATGCAAAACCAATTAAGTTTTGGCGATTCATCGAAAGCTTAATGGACAATTTTAATATTATAAAAGGTAAAACAGTTTTACAGTGAGTTTCATTCTGTTTTGTCTAATGTGTCTATAATTACATGTGGTCATTTGGTATGAAATATTGAAGATGAAAAGAGCTTTGGTATTGTTCCAAATGGCGTATGTTCCTATCGAAAATTTCCACTCGCTCACTGTAACCACGTAGTTTTTACTTATTTTTTCAGGCGTGTATATATATTAATTTGACAGGACTTCTTTTTTACGGCAGATGTCACTACAATCCTGGCATCTCTGGTGGTGCTGGCTATGGGCTCGTCGGGACAGGTGTTCGCAGCATCAGCTCTCCGAGGCCTCCGCTTCTTCCAGATCTTGCGCATGGTCCGCATGGACCGACGAGGTGGCACATGGAAACTGCTTGGATCCGTCGTATATGCTCATCGACAGGTTACCAAATCAAATTATTATATTTCAAAGGTTTATATTATGCAATATAGCATAATATAAACCTTTCAAACCTCTGTTTTGTTGTGGCTTTTACTTGGGTAATTGTAATCTCGTAAAATCGTGTCATTTAGGTAACACTTTAATTACATACCAAAAAATATGATCTGTCTCTGATCCTCATATCTTTCTTGCTTATTTAATTTTACGTACAAAATTGTTATCATTAGATAAGTACTCACCGGAAATTACATATTAGTGAGTGATGCGTATAAAATCCTCGTTAGTTAGATATTGTTAAAGCTCTCGCTAGGCCCTATATGTAGGTAACTAGACTTGCTGCGGAAGTAGCACATTTTTCAAGAAATTTGCATTAGCTGACCACGGCTCGGAAGTGGACGGAAACCCAATCTAGTCCACAAAATATAGTACACAAAGCTTGGCATTGCTCGTAATACCTGCGACATAGAACTGCTAAAGGTTATTTAGTACACGCAGTTATATGAGTTGCTAAGGCTGGCATCGGATAAATAAAAGTATAGCACTGAGCCTGCTGGTAGTACTTTACGGGAAACAAATATTCCCCGTATACTGATATATTTATTAGGCAAGACCGTACACAGATTTTGACAACCACAGATACGTCGTGCAGGGTATTTTATTAGTTACTGGTCAAATTATTTAAGTTTAAAATTAGGAAACAGAATCTCATCGAACACACCTAATTTCTAAAATCTACAAAAATCAGGTCACTTAAACCATAGTGGGTACCTAACACAGATTAAAATTAGGTAATTGCAGTCCATAAAACTAAGTGCCTGTGTCGGTGCCGTACGTACCGCCTACATTGCTCCACGTAACAGTTACTAACAATAAATTAGAACAGATGCCCGCCACGCACCGACTGATTTATACTCTAGTACCAAATTTTATTTATTGTGCCTAAAGGTTGTGTTAATTACGCAGCTTGATTAATTCATAATGCAACGAACAGTCTGCGTGTTTATTTTGGTCTTGGTGTATGATTCCTGGAAAATATATTTTTAATCCAGATATCACTCGGCGGAACAAAGCACGTGGTGGCGCGTCTATGGATAATGCAACGAGGCCGTGACTAAAAATGTTTCATTACTATTATTGTAGTCAATAGACTGACGCTTCAAAATGATATTGATTACAAAATGTGTTGGATATTAAATAAATTTTATTTTCGTCGATCAGACGTCTCGGAATGTTGAATCTATAGACGCAGACAACGAAAACAATAATATGGCTATTATTAGGTACCTATCTGACAATGGTTCGCTGTCATAGCTATCCGGGATATTTTCGTTTTATTATGAAAAGTATACATTTCATAACACTTAATATAAGCTTCCTGGAAAATTGTTACTCACGCAATTTTCTTTGCAGAGATGTCAGAAGCTTTAAAGGTATTAACTATAAATAGAGTAATATAGATAAATAAAAAAGGTATTTATTTAATAACAAACATGAAAACTAGCACGCGTTGGCGTAGCTGTTGGCTGCCTTTTGCATAACCCAGGTATGCTGAGTAAGCAGGCACCCCTTGCGGGTCCGCCCGCAATTTCCTCCGGGGGCGGCCACGTGTGTAGCTATACTTAGCTACGTGTACGAACCCAATATCTACTCACAATCGGTTCAGGTTAAAGTTGCATGATCACAATGCAGAGCAAATAAAGCGAAGCTCAGTACCGCAATTCCCACTCCTGCAATACAATATGAACGCACCGTAAAGTTTTGCTAAAAGAAGCTTCCACGACAGTAACTCCAGCCACGTGCATGTAGCCAACGTGTGTATCTGCGGTAAAAGACCCACAATAAGTTGAATATAAGACTAGTTATTGATTTTCCTTGTTAATCGAATAGAATCTTGACTTCCATGTCGAACCTGTAATGTAAAAAGTTGCCTACACCTCTAATTGAATGAATCAGCTTGACGCCTACTAATGCTCATGTTTTTACTGCTGTCACTCATTATCAGCCATGTATAGTTGTACAAATCAATAATTTCTAGGTTGTTCTATTTCTGTCTTTAAAGGTATATTTCCTTTAATTTCTATTATTTTAACCCATTTGTTTTCATTTCAGGAATTAATCACAACATTATACATAGGATTTTTAGGACTGATATTCGCATCGTTCTTAGTCTACTTAGCAGAAAAAGACGTCGCCGACACAAAGTTTAAAAATTTTGCTGAAGCGTTGTGGTGGGGAGTTGTAAGTATCGATTCCTTGTCCAGTTCTTTGTAACTGTACGTTTGAAACGACCTTCAGGCTTCGTTGTTATCTGCTGGTGGAATAAGTGCATGGAGTGTGTTGTAGATCACGCTGTGCACAGTGGGCTATGGGGACATGGTCCCGCAGACGTGGCAGGGGAAATTCATCGCGTCCTTCTGCGCGTTGCTCGGAATATCGTTCTTCGCACTCCCTGCGGTGAGAATCACTCAACCGACCTTATTTGTTTATTCAATTTATTGAGCTCGTAACATTTTTGTTTTTCGATTGCGAAAAGAAAACTGTAGGCAGTGATAAACCGAAACGAGCAAGTTAATGTTTTCTGAAGTTAACTACTAAAATTTTATTTAGTTGGATGCTATTTTGGTAGTTTGCTGGTTCAAATTTTTAGACGACTTTTATTTGGTTGGCAGGGTATTTTGGGGTCAGGATTTGCGCTGAAGGTTCAGCAGCAGCAGCGGCAGAAGCACATGATCCGGCGGCGGCAGCCCGCCGCCACGCTCATCCAGGCGCTGTGGCGGTGCTACGCCGCTGACGAGCACTCCATCAGTGTGGCTACCTGGAAGATACACCAAGTGCCGCTGCCTAGCCCGCAAACAAGGTGTGTACTTTTACGAGATAAACTCGCTTTATCGAAAGGTATCATTATGAATGAGTACACTAACAATTAATTATAGGTAAATTTAGTGCACACCTATGTTAATTTACAAAATCACGCTATCACACTAATATTATAAAGGCGAAAGTTTGTATGTGTGTATGTTTTTTACTCTTTCATGCTCAAACGGCTGAATGGATATTGCTGGAATTCGGTACCAAGATAGCTTATACACTAGATTAACATATAGGCTACATTTTATCCCAGAAAAGTGAAATTTCCCCGTGGGATGAGCAAATAATTAAAATACTTTTTATCCGCGGGGCGCAACTAGTATATAATAAGACCCTTATTTCTCTCACATTGTATATGTATCTTCATAGTAAGGTACTTACATTATGATATTTACAGTTATTGCATTTATTTTTCGTGTTTATTATACTTATATATGCATGTAGCATGTATATGTGCCGTTAAAAATAACTTGTAACATTTTAACTGATTTTCAAAAAGGAGGAGGTTCTATGTTTCTTTATATATATTATTGTTTTAATAGTCAAGAGAGTATGAAAATAAAACATCCCATGCACGCCCGCGTGAAGCCAGGCTAAGTATTTAGCTTAATGTAGCAGCAGAAAAAATGAATAAATAATATATTTCAACAAATTTGCGAATGAGTAACCATTTAAAGAAAAGTTGGCAGCTAACTTCAAAGGCACCCCGAAAGCGTCTTTATTCAAATGTAAATTCTTGCTGCCACTCAGTTCGTAACTTCATCGCGAGTAGGAATCGTAAAACATCCGTCGAGTGGCTCGACGAGGGCAAGTGACGAGCGTTATGCATATTTGACAGCCGAGTGATGAGTGCGTCGTTCAAGAACAATGCGTCCTTTGTGTCGCGGCTGCCGACGATCCGCCGCCACAAGAGCACCTCGCTGCACTCGCCGGCACCGCACTCCAAGCCTGCGCACAGATATGATGTCAACGCCAGCGCTGAAAATCTTGGTAAGTCCCTACATCACACAAACCCTAGCCATTCCACACTACCTACTTACTAGAGCACTACAAACAACCCTGATACCTGCATTATAAACCGACATAAACGCTATCAATAAAACTACCCGTTCGACCAGTCGCGATATCGGAAAATGTCAGATATCACTTTTCTATAATTTGGCTACGCAGCTATATACGCAAAATTACCTACACGTCAGTCTCTACCGCACTTAAGTAGGTACATTTATAATAAAAACCAAAATTCGTTTTATATTTAACATAATATTCGCACTGTTAGTTAAAATTATTTTAACTTAAATTACCGACTTCAAATATAGGTAAGTATCATAAACTTACAAAATCATATTATTATCTACATGATATCCTCTACGACTGGAACTCATTGGCAAAAATCATCAAAGATAACAATAAAATTAATAAAAGGAAACAAAGAATGGCTTAAATGATTTAAAGAAATACAAAGTAACAAGGCACAAGAATTAAATTATTATAACAATGTTGTGGCCATGTGAGAAAAAAACACATACAAGTCACTTATGCAGCGCACCTAAGACAACTACCTATATACCTACCTCAGATATTCAACTACTATAAAATACCTGACATTTGACAATACAATAAGACACAGAAGTCTCAACCACGATAAGCGTATTTCTTATCAAACCACGAGAGACTCTACCGAGAAATATTTGTTGGAATGGAGAGTAATATTTATTACCCTGTTCCGTAGATAATCATACATCCAGAGGGGACCGTGCGTGTTGTCTACTCCATTGTTGGAAAAGCTGCTTTAAAGGTTCTATTCTCATCTCTTAGACGGCACTATGGCATGACAATTACAGTCGATAAACTTCTGCTGCGTTTCTTAATTCTTATTATTAGTAAAAACTTTCCCAGAACATGTGAATACACGAAATGCGAGAACATTGAACGTAGCCTTGAGTCCGGACAGAAGTGCAGCCTCCGGCGGTAGCGGCTACGTTTCTACCTCCAGACACGATGCTAATGTCCTACTTACTTTCTACTTCTTTCCATTATTTTTTCACTTTTTTGAAATAAGAATGCACCCGCGTAGATTGAAAGATCGCTTCGAAATAATTAAAAATACCTATTATTGCAATGAGAAGCTTCACGTATCTCTATTTGACAAAGTGGCTTCTAACCGCTTCCGCGTATGTGAGTGCTGCGTTAGACATGCGATATGATACTATGGCGGTAGCGCGACTTGCGTTCATTTAGCATCATAGAGTGCGGTTCACATGATTTTCAAATTATTACCAGCGATTAGTGTAGGAACCTCATGTTATTGGAATGGCTTCAATCAAAGCTTGTCTTTTGAGTTCGGTTACATATAAAGAATCAATAGGTATCTAATTTCACACTGCTTTGCATTTTTTATTATGCATGCCAGATAGTTCATAGGAGTCTGTAAAATATTTATATTTCGTAATAATGAATTCTTTTCATGGTGTAAATTTTTCTTCTCGTCCATGTCTAATAGTATGCCGAATTAAAAACCCCAAACAAATGCGTACGTAATTCATATTATTGCAAATCAATAACTTGAAATTAAGGTTTTATTTAAGTACCTTTTCTATTTAAGGCTAGTGCTCATACCATAATGAGATAGTACGTGAATTACAATATCTACTGTACCAAATTAAGAAGATATTTCCACTAAATATGGTATATTAGGTACGTCAAATTAATTTGTTCAGGTAATTATAATTATAAAGAAAAGTATGAAGGTGGCGACTTGATTGTTACAAATACTTATTTATACCACTCGCGTAGATTTATCGATAATCATTAATCGTGATATTTACAACTCCCTCCAACGATTGTGATCATGAAATAAGTTTGATAAACACATGAATGACAAAATCATGAAATAAGTTTGATACAACTTTTGCTATCATAAAAACAAAGTTCAGTTCAGTTTCTTTTTATTTTAATCGACTACGCTACGTAGAGCTCTTTTGCGGGCTCATGGTATTTGTTCATCCAATTGAACTCTAACAGGTCCTCCGGGTTGTTGCTTTCATGTCAATATCTACCGTAACGATGGTACCCTGCGTCACGGAACAGATAGCGAACCCTTGCTTGCTATCTCAATTGCGTTATCGACATGCAGATATTCCGTCCAACACTTGACCGTATTCCTAAATACGTTTAATTAAAACTAATTGCATACACTTTAACGGAAAACAAAAAATGATTTGAAGGAAATTGATATTTTTGTGCAAAATATTCATTCATAAAGGTGATTTCAGCGAGTAAGAAAGAGATACCAAATGGATCAATAATACTCGTAGTTTGCCAGAGACATTAAATAGCAACCGCTGCATTGACCTCATTATTTAGGTATCATAATATCTATATTTAGTTTTTATATATATAGATAGATTTATTTATTATATAACGAATGAAATATAATTCATACTCATGAAATATATTTATATAAGTTTTACTAGGTAGTAGGACTTTTCTGCAATGTTCCTCTAGGTGTACCACCGCTTTGCCAGTTATTCTGCCGCCAAGCAGTAGTGCGCAAGCCCTACTGTGTTTAGGTTTTAAGGGCAGACTTATGACCTGATCTCACAGTCTGTAGTGATATGATAGACTGTTCTGATGTCTCTCACTGTGCGCAGTGCAGTGTCACGTGAAACTTTTCTAAAAACAGTGCAACTGTAATGGGTGGCCCTGTCGCTTAACATCAGGTGAACGACTGGCATGTCACGTTATTCATTAACATAAAAAAATAAAGTACTTATGTCTTATCATAATTTTTAGATTTTCCTTTCGATGTGAAACCTTAATTTTTTTGAGTAGAATATCCACGTAGATGAACGAGATTTACATTACGTTGACGGGAGGTTTCTTTTATCTCACATAATCAGATTTATCTTTGTTATGAAAAAAGCTGTCTTCGTAAGTAAATATTTTTCACAAAACAAAGTGTTATAATATAACGTATTACAAATATTGTAAAAAAAGTCTTTGAATAATTATGTACTTATGTACTCCTTTGTTCTATTTTTTAATCAATATTCTATATTTTGGTTACGGTTTATATAGTTTTAATATAATTATAACGATATATATATATATATATATATATATAATTAAGGAAATAAATCTATAAACTGAGATAAATGAACAGTGCTTCCTGAGTACATCCGTTGTACGCCGATTACACAGCAGTTGCTGGATAGAGTAGAATTTCCCGACTAAACTGACTGGCATTCTGACTGGATCAAAATATAGTTATCGATACCTACATGATTCTGACTCAATGCAAAATATATTTTTGGCGTACCACAGTAAAGGATAGAATAATATCAATGTGCTGATACAATACAGGTAAAATAGAAAAAAATGATATCAAATATTAACCCTTTTGATCTTGAGTCAATAGCGATAAAAGCGGTATCTTTGTGTTTTTTCATAACTTCAGTCGGTACAATCCGAGCGTGAATGCCCGCATAAAACTTAGTTCATCGTGTGGCTCACGGTGCTCCTTACTTTAAATATTAATGAAAATATAAGTTAAAAAGCTCAGACAAAAGAAATACGCCACCAGCCCTTCAAAAGAAACTTTCACTTAAGTATAACAATTATTTTGAACAGTTATTTAATAATTAGGTAGATAGAGATATAAAAGCTGCATATAGCTAATATTGCTGTCTATAGTATCAAGTTTGATACCATTTTGGTAGATATATCTATTAATATTAATGAAAATATAAGTTAAAAAGCTCAGACAAAAGAAATACGCCACCAGCCCTTCAAAGGAAACTTTCACCTATAACAATTATTTTGAACAGTTATTTAATAATTAGGTAGATAGAGATATAAAGACTGCATATAGCTAATATTGTTGTCTATAGTATCAAGTTTGATAATATTTTGGTAGATATATCTATTATGCGCAAATATTTCCTTTACAAATAAAATAATAATAAATCCGGAGTAACGTTACCATTTACGATGCTATACCTCATATCTTACAGCAATTACGTCGCGTCGTCGCATGAACTCGTATAATAACATACTCTTATCTTAATATGAAAGAATCTTTTCCACTCAAAAGGGATTTTCTACATCCCTGCAATATAAAACAAGATGAAAGATGAATACTGTTTAGCATACTCTACGTTTAAATCTCTTTTGAATAATATAATTTAAACACATATTGACTTAGGTGACATTCAAAAAAGATTTAACCTTTTAAATAGAATTCGAAGTCGAGATTCAATAATATAAATGTTGGTCGCGTTTTTTATTAGGTCGTTGAAAAATGTTAAACTTTTAAAATAAATGCGTAGTTATGTCGCCAACGAATGTATAGCCTAGAAAACATACAAGTATATACCCACTATTTTAATGAAATCTGACATCGAGTAACACGTACCAGTTAACATTATTTAAAAATTATAATCGAAGTTTTGTTATAATACATTTCAGCACCAGAGAACCAGTTAGAATACTATTAAATACCACTAAATAAACTGAATAGATAACTGGTGGTTCAGATGTTTTAACCAAAACAGGATATGACAAAAACAGCTAGTTGGCTGCCTGACAACCGCTGTCATGTTTTTATTAGGATAGAAGAGAGTGTGTTATTTCATGTGAAGCGTAACATACACTAAGTATAAAAAACTATTTTATTACGTTCAAACTTACATGGCATGTGGTGAAACAGTTCTTAAATAAATAAAGAGTTGTTATGTACGAGTAGTGTTGTGTGGCTAATGCACGCGGCTATAAATAATTGATCGTCTGATATGAAGGTATAGTGGAGGTCGTAGGGAAGCTATGGAAGGATAGCGACGGAACGTGTAGGATCCCTTAGGCTGCTGAGTAAGTGTTGAAGTGAGCGTGTGTGTGGCTCGGCAGGCGCGACGAACGGCCGCTCAGGGCGCGCGCGGCCCGTCAACCCTTCGCTCAGCGAGGAATCGGTGGCAGAGACTGCACTCTCCAAGAAAAACTCTGACGGTAAGATGAACAAACAGCAGGTGTCACCTGCGGCAGTTTGCAAGATTAGTTTCCTCTCCGTTTTAGTTCTAATCGTTCATTGATATGCTCTTACTGTCGCTTTCGAGTAGTGTACCTTCATAACGTTTCAATACTGTGTGTATATATAGGTTTAGTTAATGTGACTGACGTTACTATAACGTTCACAGACTTCAATTTGTGACACTATTCTTCCGACTGCTACGTGATGTTTCACTACTGTATGAGTATGTTACACCTAGACTTAGTCCTACGCTAATCTACCATAGACAATGTTAACTAACTTAGTCATCAATCAACACTGCTTGTAATCAAATCAATGTTTAACCATTCAGATGTAAAACCATAGGTGTTTCTTTATTTTTTTATTTCTTTCTTTACTACATATGTCCGATTCATAATAATATTGCAACATTATTGAAAGAGAATGGTTGGGCTTAAACTGTTTTAATTTTATAAGAGCGATGATGGCTCAGTGGTTGTGACGTCGATTTACACAGGGTGTACTCGGCTGGCCATCCACCCTCTAGATTCAAGGGTGTAATATGGCCACCTTTAGACATACCATCAGATCACTAACATTAAGTGAGATGTTGTCAAACAATACCCTGTCCATTGTAAAAAATATCACAGCTCATGATTTCATATTAATAAAATCTATTAAAAGTCAAACTCATTACGACAAGGCTCTCACAGTTTTATAATTTGTAACTACCCACATCTAAAATCATTTTTTTGCAGTTGATTACACTTAAGTTCTTAGATTTTTGTTTTTTTTTCTAGACAAAGTGTTCTGATTCCTTTTAGTATTGGCTGATACTGTTGACTTTATTCTATGTATACCTTTGGGTATACTTATTGTTGAATGTTATTAGTTACCTATTAGATTTGTGTAGAAGTCCGCCCTAACAATTATTTGGTGTACAGGTATTTTATTAAAATTAGTCTTTAAGTGGTGGAATAAATATTTCATAGAAAAACTTTTAACCTTTCTATTAAAATAATTAACATGTAATAAGCCATAATCTTAATCTGCTCCGTATATAAAAATGAATCTTTATTTCCCTTGGTCATCGCATCACGCGTGAACGGATGGGACATTTATGCTAATACTTTTTTGTTGTGTTTATTATTGTAAGTAGAAGGTTCTTCAAATAATAAAACAGTTGAACGGAAAATTAGAAAATTTTCACCACGTAAGTGAAACCGCGGGGCACAGCTAGTCTAAAAATAAACGAAACAATTATAATTTGACATATATAGGTATTATGGCTCTATAGCTAACGCAAGTGTAGGTTTATAAAGTCAACTCATTTTTTTTCAAATCTTTATAAATATGTGACGAGCCAGTCGTTAGTCTGATGTTAAGTGACACGGCCGTCTATTATTTGCACATAGCGCTTTTAAGCACTAAGAATTCAAGTTTAGTTGTAGCGTAGTCAAGCCAACTACCTAATTATCATCAAATTAGGTAGAAAAAGTATGCCACGGTACCTACACATGGACACGACATCCTACTAATATTATAAATGCGAAAGTTTGTGAGTATGGATGTATGGATGAATGTTTGTTACTCTTTCACGCAAAAACTACTGAACGGATTTGAATGAAATTTGGAACACAGATAGATTATAACCTGGATTAGCATAGGGTACTTTTTATCCCGATAATATGTTCCCGTGGGACAATTATAGAACGCCACGAGGGCGACGCCGCGGGCTTTTCACGCAAAAACTACAGAATGGCGTTAGATAAAATCTGGAACACAGATAGTTTATATTAACATCTAAATGAATTACCTAAATTTAAATTAATTTTTAGGAATTTTTAGCGTTTCATAACAAAATGGTAAACAGGGATCTTTAGTACATAGATAGCTTATGTAGTGGATTAACACACCGGCTACTTTTTATCCGCAGGTGAAACCGCGGGGCGCAGCTACTAAGACATAACAATAGAATAGGCTATTGCATGCTATGTTTTTTTTTTGCAAAAATAAATAATATGCCTCAAAAATAGACAGACGTGAAAACATAAATTATATCTCAAATAATGACAAAGTTTCAAGCATTTTAAAATACAGGAAACAGCTCAAACACTCAGTACGTCAGTTACCAGTCCTCGCAGTAGCTCATTACTAAGCTGTGGTACCTCTGTGGTAGCTCTACCTACAATTTCTTTGCAAATAACGTCAAAAAATAAGGTTTATAGTAGCTATGAAGAATCTCCACACGATCTCTGTTTTGTAAGAAAAGGGCAGACGATGGCTCCTCCAGAAACTTTAAAGGCGTGATTTATTTACCGATTTTACTTATTTTCTTAATCATCACATTCATTTATGAGCTACTTTATGAAAATATATTTGTTCATATTTAATAGTAGTCAAATAGCCTATTATGTCTGATACCATAGATTAACTAATAGTACAAATAATGTTACCATTAAGGTAATAGATGCACGGCATCGAAACTGCGATGTAAGCCAAGAAAAAAAACAAAAACGGAATGGTTTTAGGTAGGTTTGTGGTGCGAATATACCAAAATAAACCTCTAAATTTTAAACGTAACCTCTTACCTGCCCATTACAGAAATGTTTCCCTTTTTAACTGGACATTAATAACTGGAAATATAAATAAAAGGCGCAAATGAAACAAACGTCGTATATAAAGCTTTTATGATGTGTCTCGTCGCGTATCTCTGAATAATAACGTGTTTCATGCAAATGTAGCGCAAAACTACGAGACGTAAAGCAATATTTCACCGTCAATGAAGAGATGCAGGCGAGCCGGGGGACCGCGCTCCCAGCTCCCGCAGTGTACTTCATTTTCCATACTGCCTAATTTATGCCAACGTTAATTTGTTTATCGCGTACCTACTAACTTTGTTTTCTGATATTATTTATGGTAAATTTAAACACTCTTGAAATAAGTATATTTTGAATACTTAAACATTTGTAGCTGTTATATGTTATTTAGAAAGCTCAGCTGCGATATTCTCCTTACATCTAGTTAGAAAGTTATAATTTTATCTTGTTAAACGTTTGGTTTCTTTAATGGAGTGTAGCTTTGTAGGGTGGTATAATAACTATACGCAACGCAAAATATTCCTTTTTTTTTCGATAAACCCTATACAATATGATACAAAACATTTTTAGAAATACACGAACGTGAATATATCAAATTTCGGTGAAAAATACCCAGTTTTATATTGTAGAAATACAAAAGAATGGCGACATAAAAGATAATAGTTTCGGTACGGCTTTGTTTTTATGACAGCTACAATGCAGCTTATAATATACAAATCGCTTAATCATTCCATCATCATTATAAAGGTGATAAGTATTATCTTAATATTATAGTCCTATATGTTCATTTTAAACTTAAGTTATTGCCTCAGATTAAGACAATAGAAAAAATCTTTTGTTCAGACAATCGTGTAAACAATTTTACAGGATTGCCTAAACAAAAGATTTTTCCATTGAGATAGCCTCACAGCCCAATTAGGTACTTAGATATAGGGGTATTAAAGTAGTACTAGAAGATATACAAAGGTTACAATTTTGCACTTTTGTTAACATCATTGCATATAGGTACTTCGGCTGTAAATAATGAGGAATAACCTGAGAGATTGCTGTTATTGGCAATCAACAAAGAAAGATTTTTATCCGAGGATATCTGTTAATTAATAGGTCTTTACCTATGAAATTGCCGTATTGAAGTACAGACTTTTTCAAACAAAAAAAAGTTTTGATTGGCTATGAATTCTAAATTCAAATTAATTTTGTTTTAAAAATATGACATTCTATTTACAATATGAGTCTTTTGTTTATTGATTAGCGTTGTATTTTCATTACATTTCAACATTTTTCCTCATAATGGATACTTTGAAATTTCGTGTAATTATGGAATATGAGTTCCATCGTGGCACCAACGCGGCACAAACGACACGTAACATCAACAACGTTTACGGAGAGAACTGTACAAACGAACGTACAACCCGTTATTGGTTTGCTAGGTTCCGTTCTGGGAATTTTGACTTGAAAAATAAACCTCGTGGTCGTCCGGAAACTTTGGTCAACAATAATGAATTAAAGGCGATTGTGGAAGCTGATGAATCTCAATCTACAGCTGAGCTGGCAGCAGCTTTTGATGTTAGCATCAAAACAATATTGGTCCATTTGCGACAGATTGGCAAGATAAAAAAGCTTGATAGATGGGTGCCCCACGAACTTAACGATCGCCAGCGCAACGTACGCGTCGAGACTTGCCTTGCGCTGCTTAACAGGCACAGAAATGAAGGAATTTTGAACCGAATTGTTACGTGCGACGAAAAATGGATTCTTTTTGACAATCGAAAGCGCTCAGCAAGTGGGTTAGATCCTGGTTCGGTACCAAAGCAATGTGCAAAACGAAAAATGACCCCTAGAAAGGTGATGGTCACAGTTTGGTGGTCTAGTGCTGGTGTGATTCATCATAGCTTCTTACAAAACGGCGAGAGCATTACTGCAGATGTGTACATTGAAGAACTGACCACAATGATGGCGAAACTCGCACGTCTGCAACCAGCTTTGGTCAATCGGTCGTCTCCACTGCTACTTCACGACAACGCGCGACCCCATACTGCACAACAGACCGTCTCTAAGCTGCATGAGTTGGGTTTGGAAGCTCTCCCTCATCCGCCATACTCACCAGATCTTGCGCCTACCGACTATTACTTTTTCCAAAATTTGGACAACTTTTTAGCGGGAAAAAAATTCAATTCCCGAGAGGCAGTACAAAACGCCTTTGAAGAGTTTGTTGTCTCCCGTCCTGCTGATTTTTTCAAGAAGGGCATCCATAACTGCCACAGCTTTGGCAAAGATGCATTGATTGCAGGGGTGATTACTTTGAATAAAAGAAATAAATAAGTTCGAAAAAAAAATACTTTAACTTTTTTCAAACAAAACGGCAATTTCATAGGTAAAGACCTAATATTAGCACTTACTGGCAAACTTGTTTAAATATTTCAACATTTATTGTTTATTTCAAATAAAAATAAATAAACATTATTTAAAACATAAGTATTGGCGTCATGGAAATATATCTATGACGTCAATACATTTTGTCAAACAGACTTCAATAAATGAAAAAGCCTCCTAGAGACTAATCAAATAAATTCAATCTTGATATTATACACTTTTGGTCATTATTATCATTATTGAATCTCTATAAATACCATCTGACTCCATCATCATTACCCTCGCTACTACTTCAGGGAATGATACCCAGCAAAATAAATCGAAAGTGCCATAACTCGACGGGTATTATTAAGTGTTTACATTGATAGTCATTCCAAATCACAAACACTTTTTCTAAGTCTGAGTGTTGCGGAAGTATGGTCCTCATAGTTCCTGGGTCCTTAGATACAGGAAATCCTAATTAAGGTCCAGGATCTATCAGTATCTGATAGCGTTATTAATTTATTTAAAGAATATGTCACAAAACCAAAAAACATTGACTAAATAGCTAAAGCCAAAATAGTTACTTAAAATATACTTTGCAATGCCACGTGCGTCTTTAACCATACTAATAATTTAAATAATGATTCATGTCATGAAGTAGATCTTACGAATTTTTAAGATCACGTAAAAAAGTCTTGCTGCAATTTCTTGCATTGCTATGATCATATCTTGCCATTTATTTTGCTTAAAAACACTACAATGTAATAGACCTTCGTATATATTATAATTTGATTTTAAAAAAATATAGCCACATCCAACTACATTAAATATGCCTAGTCAATGAAAGCCTAGAATTTTATAAAACCAAAAATTTAAAAAATGTACCATTATTAATATTACAGAATTAATTTATGTATGGCAAAAATACCTATTTTACATACATTTACCATATAAATATTCTGAGGGTATTAACATAAAAAATACTACAATTATCTAAGAGAGGTATATTTTAGATGAGTTTGTGGTTGGCTAAATAGACGATTCCTTATTGTTGTTATCCTAGATCCTATAAAAGTAACGAGAAATTTCTTTTCACACAGACGAGGATGACGAGCCACGCTGTGTGACGTTGACACCTCGCCACAAAGCGGCGATACGATTTATAAGAAAGGTACGTAATTCCTAATCACAAACTTGTGCTAGTTTATCATCAACAAGAAACAGACAGATGCTTCAAATCTGACGTCAACTTACCACTTCAGCTCAAATCCATGCATAGGGAGAATAAATATAGAAGACCATTCACAAAAATTCACCTTCTTATATTGAATAATTTTATGTGACACTCACATTTATATTCATCTAGGAATAGAAAGCAAGTAGAGCGCTATAAAATATCGTCATCTTCAATCTGCAATCTGCTGCTCAACTAATAAGGATGTGGTCTGTGACAAATATCCGGCAGTGCAACAGTATATGTTCTGCGGATTGATTGGCCAATAACTCATATCCTGATGAAATTAATTGAATCATATATATTCTATGGACGTGCCACCGCCTACCTATTATCTATATAGCTCCTACCTATTCTAAAAATCTGAATTTAGTAAAACTGAATTATTTTTTTTGTCGAGTCTTTAGGTAATTTAGCTTCTGTATATATGTAATATGCAGAAAATCCTCAGTAAAACTAAAAGAATTCAAGAATTGGAAATCTACCTAGTTTTTGAGATTTATGTATTGTTTAAGAAGAGATGTTTTTAACAGCAGCGATGATTTACCACGTGACTTATCTGTGTTGTGGAATTCTGACAGATGAAGTATTTTGTGGCCCGCCGTAAGTTTAAGGAGGCGCTTAAGCCATATGACGTCAAGGACGTTATTGAACAATATTCTGCGGGCCACGTGGACCTGCTGGGCCGGGTGAAAAACGTCCAAACTAGGTACTGCAGCCAGCGACCCTTCACACCATGCACCACCATTTACTTCTACAAGCCATGCTCTCTGTCTGGACTGTACCTACTGTCTGTCATGTTGTCTTTGTAGTTCCAGTTGGCATCGATTAATACCTTCTATATAGTGTGTAGTTAGTACTGCATTGCTAAATATAATACATATAATTCTAAGTTTGTAAACCGTCATGGCTGCTTCGAAATCGCTAATGGAAACATATTAGTTTAAACAATAAATGCATTCGTATGAACAAACAGCGGTATAATATTGTATGTATAAAATCTCAATCAATTTTATGATGTTACATACAATGACAATTAACTTTTCAGCGATTTAGAAGTACCACAACACTGAAAACTTCAAAACGATTTAATTATCTATGCAATAATCAGGCAGACCTACGATTTGTGCACTTGTGTAACGAGTTACTTGATATATACCTACACGTTTTACACTTTATAACTAGGTACTTATATTTTGTAAGGAATTTTTCAGTGAAAAAACTTATTTTATAAAAAGTAGGCCCCCAAACTCCTACTGCTGCATCAAATTTACTCACACACCTTACCTATAGTAATTAATATAAATTATAAATGCATGGCTGCCTATTTAGGTCATCCAAATGCCTACATCAACCTTACGAAATTATACCTATTGCTACACCAAAATATGTGTGACGTCTCTACTGCATTATTTAATCTTTAATTTTATTTACAAATTATAAACATATAAATAGGTGTCGATGCCGTATTGCAAAAAAAAAACCAAATCTATCTTGTAATACTTACTATGGTATAAAACTAATAATAGTGAAAAAGGCCTAAACTACATACACAATACTTACTAAGTAAACAATTAAATATCCAAGTGTATTTTAAACATAGTGTGTATCTCACGTTTTGCCTAACATGAGCCATCAGGATATGTTTTGTTTTCGTGTAGCTCAAGTATTTTGTCGCACGCAAGAGATTTAGAGAAGCGTTGAAACCTTACGACGTGAAAGACGTCATAGAGCAATACTCGTCGGGGCACGCAGACCTGCTAAACCGAACCAAGAACCTGCAGTACAGGTGAGATGAGTCCCCGCCCGCACCGCTCCCGCCGGCTGTAGCCGACTCATCATCCACCACTCATCATCTCGCCTTCTGAAAACACGTCCCACGCATTGAACTGCAAGATAATTTATGTTAAATAAACGCTTTTAAGCAATAAAAAAGTACAAAAACCCCGAGTAAATATACTGTAGTGATACTTTTTAATACTATCAAGACTGCCCGACATTGCAATTAATTTTGGGAACTGTTGCGTTTATCATCAGATAAATGCCTGGTTCGTACAATCAATAGCGTAAAATTGATTCATCTACAATACAAATAGTACAAGCATAAAAGTAGCAATGTTAATCATAGGTTTATTCGTACGTATGTAATACACCTAATCGTAAAAATGAACTATTGGAAAAATGTACCTGTTCTACAAACGTTAGTTACTTACTTAGTACTTACCTATTAGTCAATAAAAATTAATCATTCGACTTTCTAATATTATAGTTATTATGTAGCGTAATAGCGTTCGTAATATATTGATCATTGATCAGTGTAGAAGAAATTATTTTTAAGCTTATTTTGCTCTCTACGGCTATCATTTAAAACTTACATTACACAATGTTATTTTAAGAGTTAAAGTGGCACTTAACAAGAAAACTCTACCTATTAGTAATAAGTACCTACTGGTTCATTACTTCATACTGTCATTACATTGTTTTTTTTACCTTTTAGTTGTTTATCGTTAACAATAATGCCGTCGCTTTTGATATAATGTAGTTTTTGCAAATATTTGTATTGTAGGAGTTGACCACTATATAAAGAACGTACCTTCATAGTTGCATGTCGAATACGTTTCTTATTCTATAGATTAGTTTTTCTAGCTTTTTTATTTTATAATTATGTTAAAGTGCATGATTTAAGTAAGGGTGGTGTAGGTGCCGTGTCATGCAGAACCATTAATTATAGGTTTATACCATTTCCCATGGAAACCTGCCAATTAAAGTTATAAGCCTTAAACGGACATAGTTTAAGTTATAACGTAAACTTACTCGCAACAGGTAACTAAAACAATAATAACATTGTTTCATAAATTACAAGCTATTATTTAATAGTATTAAATATACAATAAAGCTTAAACTGTGGACTGTTGACAGTAGGTAGATAACGAATAAATTCAGAAAATTTTCCTTAAAAATACAAGTACCATTTTATGCCATGTTTTTCAAAGAGAGTAAGTGCACCTGGTTGTTTCTGAACTACATAAATATTATTAATAATTATATTATATTCACTGTAAAAGCTTACGTTACGTAATTATAACAGTTATCATTATCATTTCTAGTTAACAACAGGTTTGCTTACACTACTTTTTCTTGAATGTAGATGAATTGCTTAGCAGTAATATATGTTTTCCGCTATATTGACATCAACTTGATCTTTTATACATTTTAATAACACCTTTTGCAATAATTCAAATTATGCATTTTATTGTTACACATGCCTTAATTTTATCATAGCGAAGCATCGAACTAGATTGAGGCTAACAGCTGCTACGTAGTATACAAAATATTTTCCGGAAGTGAACCATTACTTTGATTGATTCACTGCCTAAATGTTCTTAATGCCTAATTAATTAGCCTATAATAGTTGTTGTTATTGCTACGTCAAACTTAACAAACAAAGGTATGTGTTTTGACAAAGTTCCATCATTAGGGGTTTTGACACTTTATCATTACATGGATAAATAGTTATGCATGTTGCCGAGCAACCGAACAACTACAAACTAATATTAATGATGATATCGGCTTAAACCGGCTCAATAAAGTCGTCCCTTACAAACCTTTTGGAAAACCGGTATATTTCCTTAACTTCCTTAGATTATACTTAATATAGACAACATGAGACACGTCATTCAAACACAGGAAATAAAATGTGCCAGTCGGAAAATAAAAGTTGTCGGTTTCAAACTTTGAACAGGCATCATGTCCGAACCGCTCCGCCAACCAGCCGCGACCCTTTATTTCAATGCGTTGGGAGCATGTTACGACAATGATATATTGTACGTTAGGTACCAAATTTTCAGCAACAGTTAACTGAAGTTTTCTCATTCGTTAGAAATTAATTTCGTGAAACAACTTCCGCCATTTCTCTGTTAACAGTTTCTCATCATAATGGTCGTCACAAATGAAAAACTTCGTAGCTTTTCAATATCTAATGAACTTTCGTAAACTTCACAGATTAGACCAAATCCTTGGAAAGCAAGGGTCGAAAGCTAAAGACGTCTACGCATCCAAAATCAGCCTAGCTTCCAGAGTAGTTAAAATTGAAAGACAAGTAAGTGCCATTGATATGCTGGTCGGTTTCCCTTTACGTTACAATAAATACTGATTAATAGGTATTTGGGCATGTATATAATATGTGCTTTAAATACTTAAAAATCAGAATGCTCTACTAGGCTAAAAATATTTATGTAACACCAAATAAACACCGATTTTTTATTTGCAGGTAGATGATATAGAAAGTAAGTTGGATCATTTAATAGAGTTATTTGAGGAGGATAGACGAGTGAGGAGAATAGGTAATATTGGCGGCGGAGGTGAGAGCGGCACCTCCGGCGAGTCCGCATTGGCGCTGCGGGGCCCCGGGCGGCCCGCGCTAGTCGAGAAGCAGTGCTCGGAGCCTAACTCGCCCGTAGCGCGCGTGTATGAGCCACCCACGACCGCGGTCGCTTCCGCGCCGCCCGTGCCGCACAAGCGGCCCATGAACCGCGGTTACTCCGACCTTGGCACCAGGTTCATGAGAAAAAAAGTCATCGTCAAGTAAGTATTTCATTTATATACACTTGTAGTACTTCTGATGTTTTTAGCACTGTTATTCTAAAATGTTGTGTGCTATTCTAAAATGTTATTTATGTATTAGTTACGGAACTCTTATAGGATCACCCTTATAAGATTATAGTCCCTCTGCCAGTACGACTGTCTGTCCAGGCACTTATCCTCAAGAATGTCTGAAAATCAGTTTAAGTTGGTATATAATACAAAGGTTTGTAATCTCGTATACAATTAAGCTGCAATTCAAGCTTTGTTAAGGCTAAGTTTGATCACAAAATCAACAAAAGCACTATTTTTAAAAGCCCTATGCGACGTGACTATACATACATAATCAGATGAAAAAATAGTATAAACTGTATATAAAATGAAGAACAACCGTGACAATACAATTTAACTAAATAGTTAAGTTTTTTCCAAAATAAAATCGTAGGATGACCCCCTAAAAAATACTTTGGCAACGTAGTGCTCCAAATTTTCAGCGATAACAACACTTTTTTTACTAATTAAATAGCTATACTGGTGTCTTAAACGTATCACCAGTTCATTTTTTATTTGATTTGCCTATTTCATTTAATCCACAAAAATTCTCCGAAATTAACACATTTTCAAGCGCTGTTTGGTCTGCGTCAACTGCGTTTGACATCAAATTATGATCTGCGATTTTCAACTTTAAACAAAGCCCTATGGATACCCACTCAAAAAAAACTTGCTATAACGCTGGATTAATTCATTTAAAATGTATGATTAAAAATATTGAATTGTAAACAATTCATTCATATTTGGCACAAATGTATAGCATAAGTAAAGAGGAAGTACTAGAACCTTTAGGATGCAAGTTTTACTTGTCATGTCATGTTCTTTTATATGTTTTTGAACCTAAAACAATCACAAATACTGCCATATCATACATTTTCCAAAGATTAGATATGACGTACCCCGACGTAAAAACAGCAAGCCAACCTTATGTGAGGCATTACATCAGTTCATACCAGTCACTCATGTTTCAGTATCTCCCAGTTGGATCTCAATTTGCACATCAGGGAGGTCAGATGTCAAACACTTGCAGGCTATGTTAGGCACCGCTTTGCCCTACAAGGCCTTGTATAGCATATATATTTGGCATATAAAAGGAACGCATATATGCCAGACTTCGTTTAGAGTTCAGTACAAAATATTTATCGATTTTTTTCAAATCCAATTTGCGTAGTAAATTTTGATTCGGTCGGGGCTTTTAGAGCAATCCTTTTAGGTTTGTTTCATGAAATATATTTATTTAAGTAACTTTTGCTGTATACCTTTGTATAAAATGTATTAAAGTACCCAATTTCTTTTTTTACAATGCTGCTGCGTCTGACTGCCTAGCTCAAGAGTATTCGAAAGTTGAACTGGCTCGTACATTAAAACAAAGACCAACAAGACAACACTGTGCAGTTTGTACAGTATTACAAACTGTTCATATCCCAAACCCAACGTTTTCCTCGTATCGAAGTGTGTCCCATTTTCACCGAAGCCTTGAAACCTTTTTATCTATTTTACGGCATCCCTAGCATACGAGATCTTTGTTTGGAGAAGTTATTTATTTTTTCACGAGATGTAGGATTACGGAAGAGTATATTCCCCAAAGGAAATCGTATAGACACCAACCTACTTACATTTACTAATAAAAGTCGTAATACTGGCAATACAGTAGATGTTGCCTTATAACCTGATCAACCAAGGCGTAGGTATGATTGCTAAGCCACTTCGTGCTAATAGAACTCACCCGTCAATGTAAAGCTAATCATTGATCACATTCAATTTGCAGAACATCGTCGAGCCGCAATGGTGAGTCCCCGCGGGAGGACGAAGTAGTTATAGTAGTGCCCACCGACCGGGAAGACACGCCTCCCCGTCTCATCACTGACAGCTCCGGTTCGTACTCGCTCTAAAAAATACAATAACAACTGCTGCATTAACAACACGACTACACTAGAGACCACATCCATTTCTTACACGTTCCATGTAGCATTTTATAGGGGTATCATTAAACTGTGTAAAAAATAACTATAGCAAGCAAAGAACTGTCAACATGCCCTTCAACACTATACCATACGTATGCATATGACTGGTGAAATTTAGATATGACTCCGTAATCACCAGCCCGTGTGTGCAAGGACTGTACCCAGTCTTTGCACACACACACGGGCTGATTGTTACCACAACAAACCTTCGACCTACTTCCATCATTTGTTTACTCACTCAACTGGCCACAATTATATATGCACTCTTATTCTTGGTACAAAGTATCTTGTAACGATCTGATTTGACGCACTAACACTGCACACAATTCACACAGTCTGCGTAGAAAATATACTGAATGCTAATTTAACCAATTGAACATCGTTGCCTTAGGTATAAATATGCGCATATTACAAAATTGCAGCATCTTATGAAGATTATTCATCATCTACCTCTCTCTGACGATCAACTTGGGAGAGCCCCGTTGTATACCGTCGTCGCGGGCTGCGTGAGTCCAACATACCTACCCCTTCCCTCTCGATGTGTGGAATGTTTCATATATAGTTTCATAGACCTTATATTTTGTACCTCCCTTGTCCGATCTACGGATTTCTACCTAGACCTTTATATCTCCCTGATCTATGAATGTGTGTCTTTGTCTCATAAAAGTGTCGTATTTAGTTTATTTCTTTAGGATTGCGTTTTATTTTGTTAGTGTTATTTTGCTAAGTATTGGTTTCATTAAGTAATGGTTTTATTAGGTATTTCACTTACTTAATATTCTACAGGACAATTTTAATTGTGAGTTCAGTAATAAAAATGCGAGTAGTGTCTCTTAGCTGTTCTCACTACAAAAATATTTACTTACAAATACGGTTTCGTAGCGTTTGCTACGAATCGTAGCCAGCGATCTCAGTAAAACTAACCCGCGAATATCGTAATTGGTAATCAAATTACTGATGAAGGTGCTTTTAATCGATTTAAAAAAATAGCTTATACCATTTTAAAGGTTAAATACTTTAGACATACCAACCTACAAGTCATTATTGTCCAATTACTAAAGGCTACGTCGTGCTAACAGTACCTGCTACGGTGCTACGATACTCGTTTGCTTGAACAGGTTACTAAGTAACCTGTACCAAATAGAATTCCCAAGTCTTGTTGAGCTCATTAAAAACATTTTTATCCATATATATTAAAATATGCATAAAAATTACTAAGTATAAGTGACAGAGTCTCTTTCCATATTAGATATTTTCGTCTACATTAAATTAACCCTTAAAATATATAAAATATTAAATTACCCTTAAAAGTTTCATGTGATAACGCAGATACCAGTAATGTTTATGTCTACAAATACCGGATTTATTATTTTGTTTAATCTAATGTTGCCATATCATCTGGTAAATCAGATAAATTAGCTTTAAATAACAAACGTTGGTTAGTCAAAGAATTAAAAACTTATTTTTTTTAAATTGCTAAATATTATCTGAAATTAAGTAATACATGTGGGCACGTTTACCCATCAGTAATCACTCATATAAGGCTTTATATAGAGCTGTCAAACACTTTATAATACTTGTGTAAATCTTTCACGTACATTACTAACTTAGAATTTATAAATAAAAACAGGCTACCAATTTAATTACCTATTTTTCTTTTGTTTTACATGCTTCTTTCTATTTTTCACAGAAATAAAACTGCATCAGCATGTTTCCTTTTCTATAGAGTAGTATACAATGTATTTAGTTTGTGTCCACTACCTACTACTACTTAGATTTTAAATAATTATATTGGTGTTGCATCTATACTCAAGATAAAAAACCAAAATAATAATTATTTACTCATATCATGTTTCGGCGATGTCCCTTAAAATTAATTAATACGTACCTAAGCATTACCTCGCAATACCGATGTGATGTGGGACAAGCAAGACAGGGTGATGTGATCGGAACATGTTATTCCAGAAGTATGCGCCAGCTGCTCGGTAGAAGTGGAGACGGAGGCAGAGGTGGGTGGGTCGCAGGAGTGCAGCTCGGGGTCTGCTTCGTGGTGCGAAGGTGAAGCTGAGGTTGAAGCCGAGGGCGAGGAGCGTGGCTACGGGTCCGGAGACTCGCTGGCGGAGGACGCGGCGCTGCTCGGCGACACGGCGCACCCACCGCGGCTCGTCCGCGCGCACAAACGTGACGTCGCCGTCGACCTGCACCTCCTGCGACCCGACGTCTGAGCCCCAAACTCTGGCGGCGCTAGCCCCGATTAAATTCCCCACGTTGGCCTTCTCCGCACAATAATAGCGAAATAATGACACAAAATGCTGTCCGAACACAAACATTTCCTGTTAGATAGGAGCTTTGTTTAAGAAAAAAAAGCAATCATAGATTATAATTAACTAAGTTAAAATAAACGTTAAAGTGTGTCTTAAATCTTGAATAACGAATAATATTATACAACGAGCCAGTATTATGGTATAATGAAATGTGTACTGTCACTTCCACTCGGTTATGAATTATGAAGAATTTTTAAATTATTTAGGAACGTAAGTATGTAGTTAATTTGAAACCCTACGCTTAACTCGTTTAATTTTAATTAGGGAGTTGCTTTAATGTATTCGAAACGTTTTCATTTTAGGTGCTTTTAATTTTATTAATATAAAACCCAAGGATCTAAAATTATTGTTACGTTGTAAATATTTTATAGATAGATAAGTTAGATAATTATTATTATAGAGTATATTAGAAAATTTATACCTACTGTTCGCATCGAAATCACATATGACATAGCATAATAAACGCCGTGGAACAAAGTAGGCTAGCTATTTCTGACAGATTTATTAGAACGATTCCTATTTACTATTAAACCTTAACTCAGGCTGATTTCAATGTCGAATGTTATTTATGTCCTAACGATTAATTACCTGCGTGTAATTATTCAAGTGCATGTATGTTTTAGACAGTGACTAATAACTGTGATAGACATTCAGTTTTCGATAATTGCACCAATAAGTAGGTATACCTAATAGATACAAAAGGTACGTATAAAACACCATTATAAAACACCCTTTGAAAGTACCTATAAGCCTATACAGTTAAAGGTGTATATAAATAAACTTGCTGTGAGTTTGATCTCGTATCTACATTATGTAGGTACTTATTTTATTAGAAAACCCTTTTCTCGAACCAATTTTACGATTTTGGACATGTTTCTCAATAAAAAGCAGGGTAATAAATGCCTGGGATTCAAATTAAATAGATAAGATTTTAATGTTGATATAAAAATAGAGAAAAGATTCTGTCTACCTAGCAGTTTTAACATTATTTTGAGAGCATCTCTTATCTTTGAAATCGTAGTTAAATAAATTACTTTGACTAGCAAATATATCAGATTGAATGCAGTAGTAACTAAGTACCTACTTTGGTTGACCGTTCACTAACACTGTTAGAACGTATCTTTACTAGATTACTGAATTGTGGACCTTACCAGTTCAATAAATAAAAACATAAGTACAATGGGACCTACTTTTGCCTAACTGTTAGACCTTAGTAAAATTGTGATACGCTTAAAATAATAAATAATAATTTAACCTTTATACCACACCATTACTTAGAGTATTAAGTACGAACAACCGTACTCAGGTTCTAAAAATTATATGTATTTAAATCACAATAAGTATCATAATATACTTTCGACGTATCTTGGACCCAGGTCCTTGTGTTCAAAAAATATATTTACTGATCTAAAATATTTTTGTTTCTATAAGACAATATATTATTCGTATTACCAAAAGTACTTACCTATTGATTAGACATTATTGTAATCATACCTACATATAAGAATAATTTTATATTTGTGTCAAATATAATACGCTGATCGTCGAGTGGCAGTAAGTTTAAAAACTAATTCGGTTAACTATTTTAGTAGCAGGCAATAGCCCAGTTGCTTTGTAGTAGGTATAAATACTTACCTATCACCGTAATATTGTTATCTAAGTATGAGCAGTATATGCATAGCTGATTTTATGTTTCTATTTGGATGCGTGGGTTATGTAATATAATTCTAAACTTTATGACACAAAGTTCTGTTCTGTAGGCTTTAGAGTAGAAATTTTATTCAATCAACTGCTGGCCAATCACGTAACTCGATTGCAACCAATAGAAACACAAATTTGTATGGATTTGACAGTTTGAATACGCAGTTTATGTGCATAGTTAGTATGGAAATTACTCCTGTTGCATTGCAATCGAAGTTTCGTGATCAACCCCCTGGACTAACAACTAAGGTATACTTCTGCCACAGGACGATATGCATATATCATAGCATAGACATATTGGCAACTGTTTCTTGCACTCCTGCAAGCAAAAAAAAACGGTGACGAACTTTTTTATTCCCCGAGTATACTAATCATTCGTCTCTAATTTTTTATTCATATCACAATGTGTAACTCTACGGTCATATAACACAATATCTTGACTATTGGCATTAATCAATACCTAGTTATCGTACCTTGTAAGCTATGTTGTATCATTCCACCATACATTTTCTCCTTACAAAATGCACGTGTTTAATAGCAAACCTTATAATCATAAATAATAATTTAAATTGTCATAAGGTTTACAGCTTGAATCGTGGAATAGGCAGAATTTGTAATCAGTAGTGGATGGCCTAGTTTACCTACGAGTTCATCGTTAAGTAACGTGGACTTATCATTTCCAAAGCATTATTACTTATAAACAAAGCTGGCTTTTTGGCCAAAAATTAAGTAAGCATTTAAGTATTAGATTTTCTAAAACATGACTATTGCTTAAGTACCTATTGCAGAGCAGATAAAATAAAGTGAGTGAATAGGTATTAATTTTATGTGTTTTATTGTTCTGCGTTATGCATATTACAATCCTTGCTCCTCAAGCAATTGAAGTAAGTACATCTTTACATCTTCTAAATAGATGTAACCCCAAGGTGACTGACTGGCTGACATAGGTCCGTATTACAGAACAATGCTCAGTCATCGATTGGTGCTCAAGCAGGGATTTCATTCATAAAGTGATCAATTAGTAAATGAAATCTCTGCTTGAGCACCGATCGATGACTGAGCATCGTTCTGTAATACGGACCTTAGTGATCTATCAACGCACAGCCCAAACCACTGGACGGTTCGGGCTGAAATTTGGCATGCAGGTAGATGTTATGACGTAGGCATCCGCTAAGAAAGGATTTTTCGAAATTCCACCCTTAAGAGGGTGAAATGGGTGGTTGAATTATTTTCCCATAGGCCACGCCGCGGGCGAAGCTGCGGGCAGAAGCTTGTTAAAAATAAAAAGAACACAAATTTGCAGCGTTCATTGTATTAATTTGCAATACGAACCAACAGTTTTTTGTTTTTGTTTTGGCTCCACACTTTGTGTATTTAACCAGTATCAACTAATTGATAATTTCTAAAGTTAATTAATATTATGTATATTTGTGTCAAGTCAAGTCACAGTCCAAGTTATCAAGTCAAGTCATAGTCTAGTCTAGACAAGCCATACTTTTAGTAAAGTGGTTGGCAACTTTACTAAAAGCTGCTATAGAGTTTTGGAAACAACACGAAAAGAGACGTTTCACCATCATTTTATTTCGAGTATTTTCCTCGAGATCAGTTAACTATTTAGATATATATCTTCTGTCTAGGCAAATTACCACAGTGTTTAAAGCCATGTAAAACTAAAAATAGTACACATCATGTCTATGACTATCTATAATCTATGGCACTGCGCATCCTGTCGCCATTACTATTTTCTGTGCTAAGCAGATAACACGGTGTTATGAAATTATGGCAAAAAGAAGTGCGGAAGAAGAAATAAAATGGCTGAAGAAGAAGCTGAAGATGTACGAGAAAATCAATGACGAAGAAAGCGAAGGTGAGCGTGAATTACCTTGCAGATCACCACCATTTTAATGGCCCGGGCTCCGCTGTATGATGGCGTGTTCTGTGAGAACGAGAGCAAAGGAAAACCCACTCAGCCAGGATGACTAAGTCGTCTCTTGAGTTCGAACCATAGGTTCGGGGTTTTCGCCTACCTCTGCCGCGTGACGGCATGTTCAAAGGTCCGACCACCTCTGCCGCGTGACGGCATGTTCAAGGTATCACCTCCGCCGCGTGACGGCAGGTTCAAAACCCACTCAGGCAGGATGACTAAGTCGTCTTTTGAGTTTGAGCCATAGGCTCGGGATTTTCGCCCACCTCTGCCGCGTGACGGCATGTTCAAGGGTACGACCACCTCTGCCGCGTGACGGCACGTTCAAGGTACCACCTCTGCCGCGTGGCGGCATGTTCAAGGTGTCGCTGTCGCCCGCCGCTACCGCGTGACGGCATTTGACCGCATGTTCTGAGAGAACGATGAGGTTATAATACGGCGTTCGGGACCACCCACGTGGTCTGTGATGAACACGTGGTCTGACTTGTACTTAATATCTGTGCGAACATTATTATTTACTCGTAATCTACCCTTTCCAGATAATGGGCTTACCACCCCCCCTCGGGCCGAGTCCCCGTCTCTATATGAGGAGGAGTACCTTGAAGACGAGTTCTTAGACTATAGCGATGTGGAAGAAATTGCCTCTGAAAACCCTATTTCCCCCCAAAGAGAGACAATAAAGGAAGAGGACTATATAGACACTAAAAGTCCAGAGGATGATATTGACGACGAAATGAAAAAACTTTTGGGTGATGACGAACCCCCTACATCCATCCTTGGGCCACCAGTCCACAAGGACATTGCCAGAAGGTGGGAAAATATATTACATCATGGCTTAAAATCTAATGAGGAACTATTGAAAAAATATCCTACTCCTGAAAACCTATCAGTTAATGCCCCAAAGCTTAACAATGAAGTAGCAGCTGCAGTACCAGAAACTGTCAGGAATCGCGACAAAAAGTTAGTTGGGAGACAACAACAGCTTGGTTGTGCTATAGCAGCTGTTAGCATGGTCCTTACAACCCAAATTAAAAACAAAGGTGATAAGAAGACAATAGAGGCAATAAGTGACGTGGGGAGAATACTATGTGACCTTCACTTCAAAAGCTCCGATGTCAGGAGATCCTTAGTGCTGCCAATGCTAAATAAAGGTATAAAGGACTTAATCGCAGATCTTAAAATAGATCAGTATCTTTTTGGAAGTGACCTTGGTGAAAAACTTAAAGATAAAAAGAACGTAGAGAGATCTGCTCAAAACATAAAACAGATATCAATAAAAAAGAAAAACTCTCAAGGCCCGTCGGTGAATCGTACAAGGTACCACGCCCCACGACGTGTAACAAACACGGGCGGGCCGCGATACAGATTTCAAGACCAAGCACAGCCACAGGCATCAACCTCAAAAAGATTGCCACAAGAGAAGAAGCAGGGCGACAGAGTGAGGCCAAAACAGTATCCATTGAAGAGGAAATACTAACAAATCAGGTATATAGCAATAGCAAGTTAAACTTAGTTCACAGTGGTCGACTTCAATATTTCAAGAGTGATTGGCAAAAAATTACATCTGATCCAAAAATACTAGAGTGGATTATGGGGTATGAGATTCCCTTTACAACAAATGTGACACAGGGTCAAATTCCTCAGAATCATTCATTTTCGGAACAAGACCATACTAAAATTGTAGCCTGTGTTAATGAGCTACTAGAAATAGGAGCCATTTCGCAGTGTGAAAATACAAATGGACAATATCTGTCCAAAATCTTTGTGGTACCAAAACCTAATGGTAAGAGTAGATTTATACTAAATTTAAAGAATTTAAACAATTTTGTATGTACACAACATTTTAAACTGGAAGACATAAGAACAACGCTGAAGTTGGTCTCACAAGACTGTTTCTTTGGTACAATAGACCTCAAAGACTCATATTTTGTCATACCTATATATAAGACCCACAAAAAATACCTGAGGTTTATATATGACCGTACTTTATATGAATTTAACTGTTTACCATTTGGTTTATGTACTGCCCCATATGTATTTACAAAAATAATGAAACCTGTTGTTACCTACTTGAGGTCAAAAGGAATCACATTGATTAATTACTTAGATGACTACCTAATTATCAATAACTCATATACACAATGTCAAATAGACATAAAAGTTACATGTAACTTGTTGGAGTCGCTAGGGTTTGTGATCAACTACCAGAAAAGCAAATTGAAACCACAGAAAGTTTGCACATTTCTAGGTTTTGAATTAAATTCCAGTAAATTTTGTATAAGTATCCCACAAGAAAAAAGAAATAAAATTAGTGACTTAATAAGACAATACCAATGTCTTAAACAATGCTCCATAAGAGATTTTGCTCACTTCATTGGTGTATTAGTTTCAGTATGCCCAGCCGTAGCATATGGCTGGGTACATACAAAAATTTTTTGAAAGATATAAATACCTAGCCCTATCACAGAACAATAACAACTATGAAGCTAAAATAATTTTCCCAGTAGAATTTGCTGATGATTTTCAATGGTGGGATTGTAACATAAAACATACACTCAACCCCATTAGAATAAACCGTTTTGTGCGTGAAATATTTACTGATGCAAGTATGACAGGGTGGGGGGCAGTGTGTGGTGATGAAAATATCCATGGGTTTTGGAATGAAAATGAAAAGTCTGAACATATCAATTACTTGGAATTGCTAACTGTCTATTTCGCATTGAAATGCTTTACTAAAGATCTCAGAGACTGTGAAGTTTTACTACGCGTAGACAATACTACAGCAATTGCTTATGTTAATCGAATGGGGGGTACACAGTTTCCAAAATTGAATCAATTATCTCGAAAAATATGGGCATTGTGTGAGCAAAGAAAACTATGGATATTTGCATCATATATTCAATCTAAAGAAAATATAGAAGCAGATTTCGAGTCACGTATAACCCAGGTAGAAACAGAGTGGGAGCTCAGTCATGATGCATTTAACACAATTGTTACCCACTTTAATTATCCGGAAATAGATTTATTTGCTAGTAGGATCAACAGAAAGTGCCACCTATTTGTATCCTGGAAAAAAGACCCAGAATCATATGCTGTTGATGCTTTTACAACTAATTGGAGTAACCTTTATTTTTACGCTTTTCCACCATTTTGTATGATTGCAAAATGCTTACAAAAGATCCAAACAGACAAGGCAGAAGGCATAATGGTGGTACCAAACTGGCCATCACAACCCTGGTACCCGTTGTTTAAGTCTATGGTAGTGTCTGATATCATCACATTCCCAAGAAGTAAAGACTTGTTGTTTTCCCCATTCAGGACCGAACATCCCCTGCACAGGAGCCTTACCCTGGTTTCAGCAAAGCTGTCAAGCAGGCGCATCTGAGGAAGGGATACTCTAATCGCAGTACTGATTTTATAATAGCATCAGTTACAGAAAATACAGCTAAGCAGTATAACTCTCATCTTAGCAAGTGGTGGACATATTGTCTGAGCCATAAGGTTTGTCCATACACCTTTAATGACAAAATGATATTAGAATTTTTAAGTGTCAGTTTCGACAATGGTGCACTATATGGTACACTTAATTCTACAAGGTCAGCCCTGTCACTAATTTTAGGTTCGGAAGTAGGCTCCAACCCTACAATTAAGAGATTTTTTAAGGGTGTTTTTAACTTGCGGCCAATAAAGCCGAAGTATGACAAAACTTGGGACCCAGCTATAGTTTTAGATTATTTACAATTATTGCCTTCCAATCAAGAACTAGATTTAGAAATTCTGACTAAAAAAGCAGTAACTTTATTAGCCTTATGTTCAGGCCAAAGAGTACAAACATTATCTTTAATTAGATTAGAAAATATAATAGTGAGATCTAAAAATATAGAAATTAAAATCCCTGACCGAATCAAAACAACAAAATTACATAATTTTCAACCAACGTTAGAAATACCTTTCTTTCCAGAAAATCAAAAGATTTGTCCAGCTAGAACCTTATTAGATTATATTAAAAGAACTGAAATAATTAGACATACAGGTTCCTTGTTATTTGTCTCTTTTAAGAAACCTCATCAAACTGTTACCTCACAAACAATAAGTAAATGGATTAAAGCTGTGCTACAGAATAGTGGAATAGATATTAACATATTCTCTGCTCATTCCGTTAGGCATGCCTCTACATCCTTGGCAGACAAATGTGGTGTGAATATTGACTTAATAAGAAAAACAGCAGGGTGGACAAAATCATCCACTGTATTTGCAAGATTCTATAACAGGCCCATTTGTGAGAACAAACTAGATTTTTCAAGAGCAGTTTTTCAATCTGTTCTATAACTTTCAAGTCATTTAGCACTTGCAACTGATTCCTTTCATTTATAAATATTATGTAGAGGTACCTACCTCATTGTTTAGGTTTAAGAGATATACTTATGTTGATTTGTGTTATGGAGTAAGAACAATATTAAATACTGTTTCTTATTCAAATAAAGACTGTACCTACCTAATATATAAAGAGTAGTTTAACTAAGACTAAGTAAATCCAATAGTGTTAATGATTCTAATAAAGCAAGTACCTATCATACCTTGCAAGTATAAATTGTTATTACCTACTTTAGAAGTAAATAAACAAATACCTATATGGTTAAAAATAATAATTCTTTTTTCTTTTCAAATAATGATTATTGACCTATAACTTACTTAATTTACTTTAAACATCTATCTAAATAGTTAACTGATCTCGAGGAAAATACTCGAAATAAAATTTAATGATCAAACGAACTTACCAAGTGAAGTTCGATCATAATTTTATGAGAGTATTTTCCGAAGAGATCAGTAATAACCCACCCATCCCTACATAACCATTATAACATTTATTATGCACCGAACACAGATAATTGGGTGTTTCGGATCATACCCTATTGTATTAAGTTATAGGTACACCTATAGCTAAATGTAGAACTAGAACAACGTCAACAAGTAATAATTATTGCTAAGATAAGAAAATTAAATTTGGCGCTTTAAACTACAATGGCGACAGGATGCGCAGTGCCATAGATTATAGATAGTCATAGACATGATGTGTACTATTTTTAGTTTTACATGGCTTTAAACACTGTGGTAATTTGCCTAGACAGAAGATATATATCTAAATAGTTAACTGATCTCTTCGGAAAATACTCTCATAAAATTATGATCGAACTTCACTTGGTAAGTTCGTTTGATCATTAAATTATACCACTATCCCCACTCATGCCTGTAATCCAGCACTTAACGAATAAAATTTTTGCCACCACTTTACTAGGAGTATGACTTGACTAGACTATGACTTGACTTGATGACTTGGACTGTTACTTGACTTGAGAAATTATCAATGACTTGACATTGACACTGGCTAAATACACAAAAAAAAGTAAAGTGGCAACATCATGCATCAAGTAGTCGTCAACTTCAACGTGATGGCATCGCTGCCAATAAAATAAAAATCAGTGTGTCCATTTGTAGCAGATTTCTGTAATTTTAGCAAATTCGATCATAAAATGTACGGTAGCAGATTACGAGTGATTTAAAAATCAGGCAATTTTAATGTTATGCAGTAACAATTCGTAATTTTGTTTTGAAATTTAATTCTTTATTATATTTGGCAAAATATTGAGTAAAATATTTGGTAGGAAACGTTGATACTAAATACACTCCTGTCTTATGTCAGTTACCCAACTATAGTACAGAATGATACATCTCTCTCAAAAATTATCTCAATTTGTAAATTGGATGCAACAAGAGGTGCACATTAATCAGGGCACTAAACGCCCAACCACAGCAAAAATAGTATTCGCGCTTAGAAAACTATGATAAAAAAGCTAAAACGTCGGTACATTCATTAACATTTTCACGTGTTTTTATCTATACCGGATTTGCTGATATGCCGCTGTGATGCCGGACATGGATTTTTGGTTCCTAACATTGATTTTATTAGTGATTTTAAAAAAATAATAAAATAGTTACATAAATAATAATTTCAAATAATCCATTTTTTATTATATTCCATCGTGTTTGGGGCATATTTCGTATTAGTGCAGATTTGTATCATGCTCAGAGCAGAATCTGCTATTTACAGACTGAACACTAATAAAAATGCATAATGTTGGTTGGCAATCCATTATCTCATTAGAATAGTGTTCTGCAGCGCTGCCAGAAGGTTACTTTTGTAACCCTTTAGGTGACTCAACATAAATACGAAATCACTAATTCACATATTTCCATAAATTTTTAATACCTAAATACTAAAGAAAAACATTCAAAGATTACTTTTTTAATTTGAGGTACTTTTCGACTAAAGCAAGATGGCAACACTGGTATTCTGTGAATCTATGTCAAATTGTCAACCTGTGTTCATTATCCAAAACCTTATTGTGAGTTTTGACGGGAAAGCGAAAAAGATTGCGTCACCGCATTGTATTATTTTTCTAAACTTGTGTTATTTTCGGTGTTAGTGCATAAAATTAGTAGCATTTTATTCGTTAAGTGCTGGATTACAGGCATGAGTGTGGGAAAGTGGTATAGTGATGGTGAAGCGTATCTTTTCGTGTTGTTTCCAAAACTCCATAGAAGCTTCTGGTAAAGTGGCCACCATTTTACTAGGAGTATTACTTGACTATGACTCGACCTGATGACTTCGACTGTGACTTGACACATATTTGCGTGAAATATCATTAACTTGATAAATTATCAATTACTTGACACTGGCTAAATACACAAAAGTGTGGAGCCAAAACATGAAGAAAAAAAAACCTTAGCGTAGCTTTACATACATGCATTTTATTTATTTATATTTACAAAAAATACAATCCAATTACGATAAATCTACGACCTGTGTAAATAGGTCGAATTTTATAGATCTAGGTTACTTCGATATCATAGTATTAATTCTGTGTCAGTAATTTTAATCCTCGTGAGAGTAATAGTGTAGTGTTTTGATCTCTGAATAAACTCAATGATGAATTTGTAAAGACAGACATTTTTTGTCTTGTAAAAGCCTATCTATTACATTTTAAATAAACCTACATAAATAAGGAAACAATGCCCAGCCAGTACGAAGAAGAACGTGTTTGGGAAGCACCAAGTCACAATCAATATGAAGTAAGATCGATTGCATCCCTAATTAATTCTTGTTATACATTGTCGGCCAGTATTCCAGATACTTAAGTACTTATTAATTTGTAGGAAGAAGGTAATGAAGATGTTATCGAGAACCCTGAAGAAGTATTACTTGAATGTTTGGAGAAATTCAAAACTCCAGATTACATCATGGAACCTGGAATATTTGGGCAACTAAAGCGCTACTTTCAAGCTGGTGGCAATCCTGAGCAAGTCATTGAACAGTTGTCCATTAATTATAGTGCAGTTGCACAAATGGCCAATTTATTAGCTGAATGGCTAATTCTTGGAGGTGAAAACAATTCACATTTTCTTAAGTTTTCTGTATTCTGTTACAAGTTTTTTAAGTCACATTTTTTGTTAATAGGTGTCAAAGTAACTGAAGTGCAGGCAATGGTAGAAAATCATTTAAAAGACATGATTCTAAAAACATTTGATCCTAAAAAAGCTGATACCATTTTTACGGAGGAGGGAGAGGTAAATAAAGACAGAGAAAAATTCATGAACTTGTGTTATTTATTTATATTTTTAAGATCATTATTTAATGTTAGTTTACTAAAACTAGAAATGTTAGAAGGTTGGGTCACAATGGCTATTTGAGATTGATTTGTCAATAGAGGCTATAATTGTCACAATCAACAGCTTGAAAGAAGAAAGAATGTTAATCTTCTACAACTGATCCAGCATGGAAAATTAAAAGGAACCTCCTTTTTCCCTTCACCAATTTTTATTCACATTATTTTATTCTCTGGTCTTAGTTACTTGTCAAAATGAGCCTATTATTTTGAGTCATCATAAATGGAATATTTTTCCAACTATTTTATAGACACCTGCATGGTTGACTGAAATGATTGAGCATCCAACCTGGCGATCATTAATCTACAGATTAGCAGAAGAATATCCTGATTGTCTCATGCTCAATTTTACTATAAAGGTGAGTATTTATAAATTACACTTTTCTGAAATCATAAATAGGTATTGCAGTGTGTATTTTAACTTTTCTTTTTAGCTTATATCCGATGCAGGCTTCCAAGGTGAAATCACCAGTATTTCTACAGCAGCTCAACAGATAGAGGTGTTCTCGAGAGTGCTCAAATCAGCTATTGTTGGATTTCTTCAAAGTTCTGATGATTGGCAGAACAGTGTCAATGAATGTGCAGTAAGTTAATTTTTATGAAGTTCCATCCATATGTATTTATTCTCAATACTTTAAGAATAAATAAGTTACAACAACTTTCAATTATTATAATTAATTATAAAGAGACTAAAAAAAACAGGTTTTGTACAACCTCTATTCTTTAGCCACTACACTGTCACTATAGTACACTATAAAGATTTACTCAAGTCTCTAATGTAAAAACCAAAGTCAAAATTAAATTATTTTCCTTTTATCTGTGAAGTCCATCATTCAATTAACACCAAAATATTGTGGTTTCAATGAAACTTCAGTAATTTAATTTGAATGGAGATGAAATGATGAATAGCAAAAATATCTTAATGGGACAGATATACTTTCTAAGTTCAAAACTCAATGAACTATTATTACATTTTCAATGTTTCATTTGATTTTGTTAAAATCTAATAAATTTTTTTATTACAGAAAATGGTTTGCCATGGAGCTCACACCTATGTGTACAGTCAAGTGATTGTGCACATACTAGCCCAGGAGCCGAGAGGAGGTGCTATAATGAAGAGGCTTAGCCAAGAAATTACTCGATGCGCTCAACAAAGGCATGCATAACACATAATAATACAATCTTTAACACCTCATTATATTTTCTTGAAGATCTAATTTCCAGAATCCTTACTCAGTACACACTTTTTTTCATTGCTGAGCGAAGCTCTCCCCCATATCTTCCGTGACCTTTCGATCCCCTGCAATCATAGACCACCGCTCTTGAAAGGCGTCCAGGCCGTCACGCCATCTTTCCGAGTCTGCCTCAGTGGCGTCGCCTATCCTCAGCAAGCACATTTAAAATTTAATAAATACACCCTTCAAATATCGGAATAGTCACTGCCTTTTCTATCAACTTCGAAGAAGGAATCTTTGATTTGGTTATAAACTGATTTGTAAATAACTTTTTTATTTAAAAGGATATACTTTCAGATTCGTCACATATTTTATCATTAGTTTGGTTGTTAACTGAAAATAACTGAAATAAATTTATCTATGTATGATAAATTCATCCAAGTACATGTACAGTCAAAATCTGTTATAACAACATCGAAGGGACTACTCATATTTAGTCAGAAAACCGATAGCCGTCACAACCGGTGATGTTATCGAGATACGAAGTCCTATTTTTTTGTGAAGTGGTATTATTAAATGTGTGTGTCGTATTTGTTTCTAAGAATTACAAAAGACCCTACTCTCGACACATGTTTACTTTGGCGATACTACTGTGCCAAATGTAGATACGTATTCAAATGTTAACAATACTATCTAGTCGTTCTAACAGATCTAATTCTCCGAAAATATTAGTTAAATGTAGTCGTTTAATGAGGTATTTCGTTATAAGGACGTCGTATAAAGCTGTTTTTGATAAGGCGGTCATATACAATCAGCCGGGACTTTTGTTCTGGGTCAATATAACCGGTATGTTGATCTAAAAGCTATAAGCGGTTTTGACTGTATTTCTCTGTAGGTAATGGTGTAGTCACTATCACGGAAATATTCGTGTTGCGTTATCGCGATAACCCGAATATTCGCCGAAGCCGAATAGTGTAGCCACACCATATGAAGTTAAGACGATTGAAGTCGTCTTAACCCCCTTATTTAAAAGGATTATTATATTTATATTTGATGATGCGTACAGCGGTCACGACGTGACGCCGATAACGCTGGCGCTGACTGCGGGCGAGGCGTGGCGCGGCGCGCGCACCGCGCTCGCGGCCATGCTGTCGCGCGGCGCGCTCAACCCGGCCGACATCTCCGTTCTGTACCGAGCGTACACGCAGCCTGAACCTCCGCCGGTGCATCTGCTCAGGATACCGCAGTTTCTGGGTACAATAATCTAATACACGCGCCTTTCAACAAAACTTCTAAAGCGGACATTTCATACTCGTCAACGACCTCCCATAACGATGAAAGCACAGGGTGGGACTGTGGTTGCATATACATTTGGCGAGGATCTGATGATAGAGTATGATATAAAACCTGAAATTCACATATAGATCAATGTGTATGAAGTGTAAATTGGTTCATATATTGCAAATTTCTTTTTAGGGCTTTGCTATTTATTGACCATCAGTGCTCAACCTACTTTCGTATCGTATACTTACCTATCGTGGACTTTGAACTTACAGAACTCCTCAACAACAAAAAGTTTGATTTACTAGAGGTATATTACGTTTGAGATCAGACGATAGATGTTAAGGTTAGTTGATCAAACCAAGAGCTTTGAAGACACCCAAGGAAACTCTTCAATGATAAACAGCTAACTCCTATGTATTAAAATTTTAAGATTTTTTGCAGCAATTTATTTAAAATAGCTTTAATGTACTCCTCTGACGAGCTTTGAAGATTGCAGTATAAATTGAAGGAGCATATACCCCGTTTTAAGAGGATAGTGTTAGGGGTTACAATTCGTGGACGCGATCTCGTTCGGTAATAGCTGCTTCACTGCTGCCTCCATGCCGAGTTTATTTTCATATGGACCAATGAATCGGTCATGACTCATGCCATATTACTTATTATAATCACCAACACACCAATTCATTCAATTTCTACCATTTACAGAGCTTCTCGTGGATGCCCTATACAAGCTTGGTAGCAAGCTGAATCCAGAGCATAAATCCAAATACATGTACCTCCTAGCATACGCCGCAAGCGTGTGCGAAGGCGTCACGCCCGGAAGGCCTGTGAAAGACGAGCTCAAAGCCACAGTGCAAGCTATAGAAAAAGTACATGTAGTCTGCTGCAGTTCTGCTAGTTCCAGTGATCTTATTGCAGAACTTCCAACATTATATCATTGCATAAGGTAAACTACTACTTTTTAACCGACTTCCAAAAAGGAGAGGTACTATGTTCGTCTATATGTATTTTTTTTATTTTGTGCATGTTCATTGATATGTTCGCCAATTGTGAACCGATTTCAAAAAATATTTTTTACTTCAAAAGGGTATGACTCCCAAGGTGGTCCTATTATAATTAAGTCAGGATCTGATAATGGAATCTCAACTCAAGGAAATCGATAAAAAAACTAGCTAAACATGTAATAATATCTTAGAAGCCAATTTTGACCTACTTCTCGATTTCCGATTGAGCTGAAATTTTGCATAATTATCTAAGTTTAGTAACAATAGCAAATTATATTTATTTATTTTTCGCTTTTGAGTGTTTGTTTTGAAGCCAGTTAAATTTATTTGAAAAAATATTAGTTAGAATTAATGACTAGATTTTAGATGACATTAAATAAACCACCTAAAATTTCGCTATTTTTTTTGCGAGCCTGCAGGTTTCCGGTTGTCGGAATGGGAGTACTAGTATGGGTGGAATGTGTCGTAACAGAGCCATCTTACTTCAAACTGTGCACAGAGCACTGTCCCGTGCATTTGGCACTTTTAGATGAAGTCGCTTCATGCCATCAATTACTGCATCATAGACTACTGAGGCTTCTGGTGCAGCTATTTGAATCGCCGCAAGATGAATTAGAAATATTAGTACAGGTAATTCTTGTTGGTTTTTTTTATAGCAAGTGCTGATTTTAAGCGTCACCTGAAAGTGACAATAAGCGCGGCGCTACGCCTGGCTCGTCAACTAGCTCTCAAGTTAGGCTGCCGGAACACTGCTAAGTGCTTAGCAATGGTGGTCTGTTTGAGAATTTTTAGTTTTGCACTAAAAATACCCAACTACCCTACATATGGTTGTGTTGCGATGTTTTCCGCCGCCGAAAGCTTAATTTCGTTACAGGATTCGAACCAACGATACAACCCATGGATAACAAGTCGACGTCACTATCTTTCTGTTACTTTTATGTTCTAAAGTATAGGTATATCTGGTAGTTGCCGCCTGAGTGTGCTACTATTAATCGTGATAAAAATAATTTTGTATACTTTTCAACCAGACTTCAGGCGTGAAAATATGAAAAGGAGACAGCTACTTTAGAATTTATTAAAACTTTGCTAGCAATGTTTATCTCAATTTTATCTTGCAGTTGGAGTTGCGAAAGATGCTGCTTGATCGAATGGTTAATTTACTAAGTCGCGGATGTGTAGTACCGGTCCTGCGGTACATAAAACAATGCTGGCAACGCGGCGACACAGATATTTCTTTGATACGATACTTCATTACAGAGGTGAGATACAAAAAATAGTGTAAGCGCCGATAACGTATAGTAGTGTGATAATGATATTGATAGATAAGTATAAGTTATTGTTAAACAGCCCATTTTATGTTAATTCTCCTTACAGGTACTTGATGCCATAGCTCCACCTTATACACCAGAATTTGTTCAACTTGTACTTCCCATGGTTGAGAATGAAGAAATAACTGGCACCATGAGAGCAGAAGGAGAAAATGACCCTGTTTCAGAGTTTATAGGTCTGGATATGAAAGAAATTATCAACCATATACTTTTATTATGTAGACATTTTAAATGATAGCACCCATAGAATTCAAGGCTAGTTTTCGAACCTACCCAAGGCCGCTTGACAGTAGGCTGTAGCACATAACTATATATACTTGAAGGCAATTAGTTGGCAGCTTTACATTCACTAGGAAACTAGATGAAAATTTTTGCCGTAAAATGGTTTTTGGGTAAGAGAGTTAGATTCTGTATTACATACCTACACACAAAAACTAGACAAATGTAGTTTCTCCTAAAATTATTGTTTTCGATTTTAATTATCATTACAATATAACGAAATACTGGAAAAAAATTAGGAACCATTGATCACAATCTACAAAAATTTTGGGGGTTTATGTTTGCTCGCGTCCGTAGGCTTTAACCCTAGTTTCCCTACACGTGACCCCTGGGTGGTGCCAAAAGAGCAACCAAATAACTGGTGGAAGGCCTTAGCCGCCGGCTTAGTTACCACCCATTAGACAAAACCACGATGCCAAGCGACTCATCGTGTTCCATCGTGATGTCTAATGAAGCCGTTCTGACGAGTAGATGTGGACAGTTGTGTTGGGTATGCAGACCGGTATTGGTGATGGAGATGCTTTCACGTCGGAGACCTTGCTTCGGAGGGTAGCGGGATCCGAAGCACGGTGCTCTCTGCTGGCCGACCGCAAGTTGTAGGGGGCCCAAGTAGTAGTCTAGCCAACTACGAAAGGCTGCCCCACCGCTTGTGTAAAATCCTGAGGTTGTCCACAGGGCCAGTTGGCGACTGGAAGTGAGGAACTTGTGGGCAATTTCAGGGGGGTTCGGGCGTCCCCGCAGTCTCCGGGCAAGTTCTCCATTGGCGTAGGAGCTTCTCTATTACTGAGGGTTAGCATCCCAATATCTCGTCCACTTCCTACTTGTCTACCTAACTCACCCAACCATGAAAAAGTCAAATAAATTGAGCAAGTTTAAACGGCAGATGCACGTCCTCACTCTTAAAGTGCACCTCACAAATATTCGTGGGCTGCACTCAAATCTGCATGCGGTCCATCATCATCTGGAGACCAACAAACCGCACTTGTTCTTCTTGACTGAGACGCAAATAGGATGTCCATCAGACACGGCATATCTGGACTATCCAGGATTCATCTTGGAAAACCGCTTCCTTCCACGCGCTGGTATCTGCGTTTACGTCCGTGATGACATTTGCTGTTTGCGTCTCCGAAACCTTGAACATCCCCACTTTTCGGTGATTTGGGTGCTTGTGGACACCGGCATTGAGAAAATTCTCTATGCTGGTGTGTACAGATCACATAGCGGTGACCGGGAGACAACTCTTCTAATGGAGTATCTCAGTGAAACGGCAGATGTGGCTCAGCAACGCTATCCTTCGGCTCAGCTTGTTGTTCTGGGGGACTTTAATGCTCACCACCAGGAGTGGTTAGTCCCACACCGGATCACGGACCACGCTGGGAGAGAGACGCGTAAGCTCGCTTTGGCGCTCAATTTAACGCAGATTGTTAAAGAGCCAACGCGAGTGCCTGACATTGATAGCCACACTGCTAACTGCCTCGACCTTCTGCTCACGACTGAACCAGACCGATACTCTGTGGCGGTATCCTCACCCATTGGTAGCTCCGATCACTGTCTGGTCAAGTCCGTTTCAGTATACTCCCCGCCTGACCCAAGCCCTAAGAGCAATCGGCGTGTCTGGGAATACAACTTAGCAGACTGGGACGAGATGCGACATTTCTTCGCTTCATATCCTTGGCGGCAAACGTGTTTTTCTTTTGGAGATCCGACGGTCTGCGCGAATGCGGTTACTGAGGTAGTATGTCGGGCTATGGAATATTTTATTCCATTTTCCGATAAGCCCGTGACCAGCAAAGCCAGCCCATGGTTTGGAGCCGACTGTGCACGCGCTGAAGCGCAGAAGCATGCGGCATATCTGGCATGGGCTGACGCTCGAAAACGCAAGGCCTCGGACACTCGAGCTAAGAAGAAAGCCTTTAACGTTGCCGCCAAGGCCTGTAAGAAGGAATTAAGGAAGGCTCGTTTCAATCATATTGGTCGAATAGGGACTAAACTTGCTTCCTACCCAGCTGGTAGTAAGGCTTTTTGGTCCCTAGCCAAATCGGTTGAAGCGAACTTCTGTCGATCCTCACTGCCTCCATTATTGAAACCAGACGGATCGCTGGCTCACACTGCAAAAGAAAAAGCAAACTTGTTTGCCACTCTCTTTGCAGAAGCTTCGCGTCTAGATACTGCTAATGAGGTACCTCCCTGCCTTCCACAATGTGGTGTTTTCATGCCGGAAATACGCATACGTCAGAAGGAAGTACTAAAAACATTACGCAGTCTAGACGTGAACAAAGCCAGTGGTCCCGATGGTATACCAGCAATTGTACTTAAGAGCTGTGCACCCGAGTTGTCTCCCATTCTAACACGCCTATTTCGCCTCTCTCTAGACACCGGAATAGTCCCTATGAGTTGGAAGCTAGCCAACGTACAACCTGTACCTAAGAAGGGCAGTCGTGCTGATCCTGCCAACTATCGACCTATCTCAATTACCTCCATTCTCTGTAAGAGTATGGAGCGTATAATTAACAACAAGCTCTTGGCATACCTTGAAGACAATGATCTCCTCAGTGACCGGCAATACGGATTTCGCCGAAACCGGTCCACTGGGGATCTTCTTGCGTATGCCACTCACATATTGAGCGAAGCCTTAGAGATGCATGGAGAGGCACTTGCTGTATCTCTAGACGTCTCTAAGGCATTTGATCGGGTCTGGCATGACGGACTTCTGAATAAGCTTCCATCTTACGGACTACCTGTTGGTCTGTGCACTTGGATATCAGACTTTTTGAGGGAACGATCGCTAAGAGTAGTTCTTGATGGCTGCTCCTCCGATCAATTAGCTATTAATGCTGGTGTACCTCAGGGGTCAGTTCTTTCAGCAACACTATTCTTACTCCACATCAATGATCTGCTAAAACCCGGTACCTTTGGTAAAAAACAATCAGTGCCGCAAGTTACTACTATTATTATAGTTACTACTAGTTATTTTTATGAAGATTTGTTACTTCAAAACAAGGCAGGAATACCCCGAATACCTGATTAAAGTATTGCACAGCCAGTATTGTACAGCCAGGAATCCGTGTACATAACTTTGAAATTAATACAGTATGGCTAAGAATATTATACAGTCTGATATTGGAAGCCAAACTCGATAATTCGAAAACCACCACCATCCCGATGATATCCACTTAGCCAATGTGATGGATTACGACCCGCCAATATTCATATAGGCAACACCAGGATTGGCAGTTACAAATATCCAATCTTTTTTTAATTGGACGACTGCTGGGCGATCACGCAACGTCAGTATGGAAATTTTTCCTGTTGCATTACAATCAAATACCCCCCTGACGTCATTGTAGTAGAGTAAAAGAGACAAAGTATGGCTATTGCCAAGGAAGTTATATACTACATATTATCAGGAACGTTAACCAATACGAAAACGCGGTCTGTAAGAAACAATAGGGGGCTGTGACTCCATAAACTTTATTGTGTGATTTTATTGTTATTGAAATTGACATGGCCATCTTTCCATACAAGTTTACTTCACAAAAGTGAATAAACATGAATGAAAATACTCCAGAGCAAATTAGAACTAATAGACAAGTATATTCAGATATTGTTAATAACATTTTACTTTTATTTCAGTTCACTGCAAGGCGCACTATGTTGTGGGGTAAACAAATGACATTATGATTTATACTAAAATAATTATTCAGATTTGTATAATAAATGATTATGTACTATATCATGGTTTTACTTAATTTGTTATTAACTTCCTCGGGCAGCCTTTCTTTCATAGAACCTTTTGAGAGCTTCATCAAAAGCTATACCCACAGTTCTCTTTTTCCAAATGTCTATTTTTGGCTTAGCTTCAGCTGCAGTTTCGGTTAATTCGTTTTTCTTTATAATTTTTTCCATTTTGATATCTTTTTCTGGAGTATCTGGTTTCTTTAATTTGACGGAGTCCTTATCTGTATTTTTTTCAGTCACAGGCAGTAACTCTTTTGGTTGTTTCTCATCAATTTTCTTCTCAGCCTCTTCATCACTAGACTCGTCTATAGAAAAATCGGAATCTGCATCAATGTTTTCTGCTGTTTTGTTCTTTTTTGCCAATTTAATGTTTGCTAAATTCAACCTGTTGATTTCTTCATCTGAATCTTCAATTTCACCTTCAGACAGATGAGCTTTGTTTTCTGTTGACTTTCTTTTCCTGTAGTTCCTCTTCTTTGTAGGCTCTGTTTTAAAAGTTTCAACAGCTTCTATTTTCGATTCGGAAATTATCTCATCTTTTTTATTTTCATCAATAACAGTATTGTGGCTATCGGTAGGTTTATCTGAACCCAGTTTTAGTTCATATAAATGGCGATAAAATCCACCTGTAGCAATGAAATAGCAAATTAAGCCGGTTTCAACAAATAAATATTCAAATATTCAAGTATTCATTAATAAATGTTAGCGCGATAATATTTGATAAAGTTTTATTTACTTTTAAAGTAACTTTAAAATAATAGATGCAATAAATATTATAAAGTTAAATTTAAATGTAAAAGAAAGTTGATTTAACACACACTACATTTATATTACATTTTGTCTAAATAGAATGCAAATCATGGGGAGAATATCTGCACATAGCTGTTTACCTAAATCTTTCTGCTTTGTTACGTCTCCAATACTCTCCAAATATTCCTCTCTTTTTTCCTTCTCTTCCTCTTCACGCATTTCTTCCAACTTCTTTTTATAAGCAGATGTGACAAACACTTCCTTATCCTTGAACTCTTCACCTTCCTTTTCTCTTTCTTTTTGAATCTGTTGAAATACATGTATTTATTAATGTACAAGAATAAGTATTACAGCCGTCTGCTATTTTCTTTTTAAATTTAGAATCACTTTCGGTAAAGGCGAAAGTTCATCTTAAATAAAAAGCGTATTGTATCTATTTTAGTGAAATTACATAGAGTGTAACTTTACTAAAACTTTCAGGAGATGAAATACCACCTCCTTTTTAATTACTTAAAAATAGAAAACTTTAAAGCAGCATACTTGTCTTTCGATGCGACGCTCATTTTCAATTTTCCTTTTGTTTGCTGATTTCATTAAATTTTCTATGTAACGCGGTTTTACATCTTCCTTAGTTTTCTTTTTTTCTTTTTCTTTGGAACCAACCATCTCATCATATATTTCATCATACTGATATACTGTGGGATCCTCAATCACAGCCTTTTCTTGAGTTATTTTAGCCTGCATAGCAATAGCGCAATAAACATCAAAAAGATCTTGCCACTAGTTAACATTAGTAGGTTTAAAGAAATTTATTCTCAAATAAGACAAAAAAGTCACTTCCATGAGAACATAGTTGGACTTAAACAGCCTTATTAATAAACACGAACTAGCTTTAGATTAGTAACACCATCTTTTGTCTCTTTCGATCCAGCTAAATATTCCAGTAGCAAAAAAAGGACAAAAGCTGAAGTAACTAATCCGAGACTAATACCCGTTTATTAATAAGGCTGAAACAGTCTTATTACAAAACGTGGACTAAGTAGAGGTTTAAGCCTGGACCAACTAGTCCTAGTTTGCGGTGCGGCTACGGTACTGAGTAGTTAGACAGCTGATACCAGAGATAGTCCCATGGTTTAAATATTGACCATAGACTAAATACGAAAAAAGTTTTTTCATTTGGACCACACTACACCACACTTACTAGGTGGTAGGACTTTACTGCAAAGTTCGTCTAGGTAGGTACCACCGCTTTGCCAGTTATTCTGCCGCCAAGCAGTAGTGCGCAAGCACTGCTGTGTTCCGGTTTGAAGGGCCCTGTAGCTAGTGAAATTACTGGGCAAATGAGACTTTATGATCTGATCTCACAGTTTAGTAATCTTATTACTAGATTGTGCTGATGTCTCTGGATGACGCGCGCAGTGCAGTGTCACGCGAAGTTCTATACTGTAGAGTTCCGAGTGACACTGCAGCTGATATGGGCAGCCGTGTCGTTTAACATCAGGCGAACGGCTAGCTCGTCACGTCATTCCTTAACATTAAAAAAAAAAAAAAACATTTATTCACACGTACTGTTTTTCACGTTTCATATATTTAGAATTTTTGTTTTCGTCTATAATGTACGTGCGTTAGCCTTGGAAAGAATATTGTTTGCATATTTTTTAATGAATAAAATAATCAGATTCATAAAAGTCAGCTTTGCTACAATGATTTTCAAGTAATAAGACTATTAAGTTTTAATAGTTACCAACGAGGCTTGCGAGAATCAGAACGTAAATATGGCATTGCTAAACGCGCGAAAATGTATATGTCTGCTTATTATTGTTATAACTAACTAACACTGCAATATACATAAAATCGTAAAAATGGAGCAACAAAATATAAAAACTGAACCAAGTAGATATATTTTATCAAAGACCAAGACAACCTCAAAATCGTGTAACAAGAAGGTTGATAACCCAATATTAGCGTTTAGCGCGTAAATAGTTTTTAATCTTAAAAGTTTAATTTTTCCACCACCGTGGCGCTAGTTTCTTTCGTTTAGCGAGAGTACCATAGTTAAACTAGGATTATCGGAGGACTGACTTTATTTAGACCATGGACGTTCCCCTTATCAGTGATAAGCTCGTTTTTGTAATAAGGTTTTTAACTAGTCTAGGTTTAGACCTAGTACTAACTTTAGTCCACGCTTGGTCTGCGTTTTGTAATTAGACGGAAATAATTCTATACAAGTACATTCGTCGTCATTTTAAATAATGTAGCTATAGTAACATAAATTAAATATGTGCTTAAGGTCATTACATTTCAACACGACATCATTTAAAATGTTTACTTCGGCGACTCATCCGTCGTAAGGTATTGAGTCAATTGTTTCTTGAATTCGTTATATGAATATATTTTTTTAATATGCAAGGGTATTTTATTATAAAGTGGTGTCCTTCAAAAGTAAGCATTGTTTTGCCATAATTTGTTCCGAGGTTTTGGAAGTACAAGGCTACCGCGACGATTAGTAACAATCACTAACAAATTTAATATAATTTGAAAAAGGAGTTCATTTGACTTACCTTAAATTCATACTTCATTCATACTGAGATAATTCATAGAGTAGCTTAAAATCATATGGTCAGGGACAGATAGATAATATGATGTCATTATAATTGGCCACTGGTATGTTACATACTACATGCTACAGTACATGTACTATTATATATTCTGTGCCACTGGTAGCTGTATAGGATAATATTCCCATATCAGAACCAATTTTTATGGATTATGTTGTCATCATTTAAGGAATTTTTATTTTTCCATCATCCTCACCTTGTTAATATGGGATCACTCAGGAAGTATACTTTATAGTATAAAAAATGGAATCATCAAGCAGCTATACAGCGATAGAGGCTTGCAAGCTCTCTAGGAAGCAAGCTTGTAGTGCAATGCGAGCTGAACTACACTTTATTGCATTGCAGCAAGAGTCACTAATTATTCAAGTGGCTACACTGAGTAAATCTCCTATACCTGTACTATTAAGAATCAATAGTTTGAAATGATGCCCACTGTTTTTGCAAGGATTTTACAGCATACATTAATCACTAGACATATATGACACAGTAGATTTTTAAAATTCTAATTATGTAAGAGTAATTAGATTATATTTTCTCTAAATTAAGCCTATTAGTTTGTAATTACTTCTCAGAATTTGCTAGATTTGCAAAACATTGAAAATATTTTTCTTCTTAATCTATAGAACCTACTGGGCAAGGTAACTGTTACAGAATGGATTTTAAAGTGTAAACCTCACTAAATGTATGTATATATCTCACATTAACTGTTTATTTTTTTATCTATGTCAGTCCCGAGACTCAGTTCTTTCAGCATTTTTCCTATCACTCATAATCTTTAATTCAGTCATCCACGCCCAATTAAAACACTTACCTGCCTGTTAACATTGGCACTAGGGCGTGGTAAAAATGGCTTCCTTGTTTCTTTATCTGAATCAGAGTCATCTCCAAAGACATTTCTTGATGCTTGAAATTTAAGCACTTGGGATTTTCCTTTATCAGGCAAAACAAGACCATACCTGCAAAGTAGTACACAATATAAGTTTTATAGCAACCAAAAAATATAATTTATTCACTACAGTTTGTACCATAAAATTAAAAATTTTATGCTGTAGCGTGAATAAATGTTTTGTTATATTATAATAGAATAGAACCGTATTCCACATAGTTATTAATTTACGGTCTTTATGTTTATGGTTCTTACATTTTTATATGTACTAAAGAACAATAGGAGTAATCAAATAAAATAGTGAAGGTATAAAGGCACTAGTCTCGAAAATAGCCCTAGGTATTGAGATCGTAATAATATAATTTATGCGACATCGACGAATAAACATCTGCCGCACACCATGCGTGCAGTAATTGGTTCCCTTTTTATTTACATTAATATCGTAATATATAATGGAACACAAAAATACTTACTTTTTGTTAGACATCGAATGGAACGAATTGGAGTGGATTAGGTAGACCGCCCGAACGCAAATTTAATAGATAAATAGTTAAACGTAGTGGTTATATGTTCTTTGTAAATGGTTATATTTATATGTAAAAACAATTTTAAGAAAAATTTCCACGAAACTTGTGCACCTCCGTCACATTTAAAACGTAGTGGTTATATGCTCTTTGGTCACATTCACAGAAATTTACATTCACAACCTGTGAATAGTCAATAGTGTGAGTGATTCTCAGATTTTTTTGTTTTTGGTTTGGCTTCACACTTTTGTGTATTTAGCCAGTGTCAATAATAAACTAAATTAAATTTATAATAAGTAAATTTCATGAATGATTGCGAAATCATTCATGAAATAAACTTCTCCGTCAGAATGGCTGGGATAGTAAAACATCACAAGAGGAATCCCCATATACCTTATCGTTGCCTTTTTCCGTACATACAGAAATTCCCGATATTGTAAGGTACTTAAATATTAAAAAGTTAAACGGTTCACTGTTAATACAAGTCGGTCAACCTGTATTTAATATTATGGTACTTTTGCGTAGCATAGTGGCATTACCTATTATAAATTTAATTTAGTTTATTATTTAATTAATAAATTAATTTATTATTTAATTAATTTAGTTATAAATTTAACTTGATATTGGTGTCGAATCTGTTGTACCACTCTCTAAACTAAACCAAACTAAAAAATCTCTAATTTTAATTTAGAGATTCATAAAAGCTAATCTGTTGTCACGTCGAATTAAATTTAAAAATCGTATTGACAGGACTAAGTTCGATTTTGACAGTTACTAAATTGAATTGATAGTGTTGTTTCTATCTGGGTTAAGAACGAACGGAATCATTGGTGAATGACAAATATATTATAAACAGCCCTGTTTTAATTTATTAAAAGTATGTGAAAATATTAAACAATTAAAATAAATAACTTCAGAACATATTTTGTTAATTTTTTGGTTGAAAAGCATGAACTGTACGCTATTACTATCTGTGGCGTGAGCGCATTTTTGTTGTTATCTGTGGAAAAATCAAGTGACAAAAAAATTTATTGTGAAATTCAAAGAGCATATAACCACTACGTTTTAAAATTAAATGTGAAATTAGTGAAAATTCCACACAGAATGCTATTATATTATATTTTCCATTATGGAAAATAGAAAGCGAATGAACAAACGCTAGCAGGAGCTGCTAGTCGAGTGGCTACATAATAATTTAGAAATGGTGAGAGGTAAGAATGATACTAGTTATTTTTTTTCATACCTACGCAGAAATCTTTAAAGCCATCTTGAACAATGATTTCATTATGTAAACTTTACATATAAACAGTAAAGTCATTCATAAATAATAACTGCACATACCTTTAATTACAGGAAGTCTACTTTTCTAGGAAATCAGGCTGCCACATGACATGGGTCGTTGAGTTTTAGGCGGCTTTAAGCAACAGCTTAAACCAACTTGGCTACAGCAGGACTGCACAGCAGTGGCAACATGTAAGTTTATGCAAGACACCAATTTTTTTAAAATGTACATGTATGTGAATTTTCTTTTAATAATAACTTCATTATTTACAGGTATGGAATTTGTGGGTGGGAAAGGTGAAGGCTAAGGCTCGCAAGGTGCGAACATCTATACGCGCCACAGGCGGAGGACCGGCAGAGGCAGACCTGACTGATATGGAAGTGAAAATTCTAGACATAGATGGGTCTGCCTCTGTTGAAGGATTCTGCCAGATGGAAATGGTAATAATTTGATTAATTACCTAGTTATCTACATTATTTTTAAAGACAAACTGCATGAATGCTGATTTAATATTGAATAAAGGCTTATTAAGCCACATAGTGGGCTCTAAAAGTGTTAACCGCAGTTATAGGTACATTTTTAATTATCTTGGCTTGTGTCAACCCACTGTTTGATATAGGTCTCCTCTCCTGCATACTACTATTCTGGTGTTCCTCCTGTGTTGTTACCAACAAATTTTATTTAAAGTTTTATGACTGCGGGGATGAGACTTTTTATAATATGGGTATATTAACAATTTATGATGCTATGTTAATAGGTATACAATTGTACCACATTTAGGCATGATTATATACTTATTAGGTATTCATTCACAGTTTTACATTTTAATGTACTTACCTAAACCAGATTTCTAAGTCTGTGTGGCAGGCACCAAACTTAAAATTGTGTAGTTGCATAATTTATACTTACACTTTCTTTTTACAGGGAATCCAGCCTGCCTCTGTGAGTCAACCTTTGCCAGAGCCACACCTACCAGACATGCCACCCTCTGTGGATTTTGAACCTCAAGCAGACATGGGAGCGGAAGCTTGGATACCCATGTGCACCCGCTGTGTTCGATGTAGAGTGCAAAGGCCTCCCCGGTCTCCGGTGAATAACAATTTAGTGCAAGCCCTCAATGAAAATGGTAGGCTATTAACGGAGAGCATAGTGCAGGCTGCTGAAATATTAGCAGCTGCTATTCGTTCAGTGAGCCTGCCTGTACTCCTCCAACAAGATGATAACACCACACAGTAAATTTGACTTATCATGGTTTTACCATCTACTACTTCCATTTTCATTGAGAGCATGCACCAACTGCTCCCATTTGTACCTTGCTAAGTTGTAGTTGTTTAGAGTCCCTTAAAAAAATATTTGTATTTTGTTAATTGTTGATTATTTTTATTGTTGAAGTGTACTTAATGATGATAATTTTTTATTAAAATATTAAGAAATAAAACCTTGTGTATTATTTGAATGGTTTATTTTATGTAAAATAGTTATTTATGACAAATTGGCGTATCTTCCCTCCTCAAGGAAATCAATTTAATGATATTCATCCTCCATTCCATCGGGGGATGAATCTTGTCTCAATCGAGTTCATCCAAATCTGCAAAAATAAATATTAATTTTAGTGTAATAACTTTTGAACCCCACATTGATTATAAATATATTTTAATAACAATCTGCTCATATTCACTTACCAGCATCAATAAAAATATTAAATATAGTGCAACAGCATAATATAATTTTAGCTGCCTTTGTTGGTTCATAATGCAGGCAGCGATGTCTATGCAAGCATCTAAATTTGGTTTTTATCGGCCAATGCACATCTCAACAATATTTCTTGCCCTCCAGTGGCACTCGCAGGTGGTTTCATTTGTAGAGGGTGGTGCCATAACAGGAGTCAAGAGCCCTGGTTGCAGAAGGTACCCCTTGTTACCTGTAGTTAAATAAAGTTTAAAGTAAATCTATGTATGCCTTATGATTTAAAAAAACAAGTGAGTAATAAATACAAAGTTACCCAAAAGTCACTGGTTTCTTTCTCCATGCACAAACTCATTTCGTAGAAATTCTTGGACTTGTGATGCCCTCCAGATGGCTGCATCATGTGTGGACCCAGGGAAATTAGGGTTTAATGCCACGATTTTACGTTTTGCACTGCATACCTAAGAGGATGCATAAGTGATTAAGTATTGTTTTATAAAGTAGCTAGGTAGCTACTTAAATAAGTACCTATATTACATAAAAGAAAAATTCTTATTTAGTATAATGGGTGATGTAGTAGGTACAAATATAAATAAATTCTCACAATATGGCAATTAATGCTGTAAAACCCTTTTCTATTGTAAAAAAGGTTTCCAGGTGCAGTAGGATGACCAAGTGGTGGTTTCACTATTGCAATGTGTGTGACATCTATAGCACCTAGAGTGTTGGTCATGTTATATAAGGCCAGAAATCTGAAACAAATAACACTTTATATTGCTACCTACTAATTATTGGTTTTTGTAGGCCCTGAAAATAGATAGGTACTTATGACAAATAACTGTAAACAGAAATTAAACGCTTACTCTGCCTTTGCTGATTCTTTTTCAGTGTGCGTTGTAGGAAATTTAACATGTATTGAAGTTAAGTTTTCTAATATGGCATTAGTGACAAGTTCCAGGTATCTGCTAACTAGTGCTGGTTTACTTAGACCTAAAAAATTGTCTTGGTTGGCCAAGACAATTTCAGCACTCTGTAAAAAAAAATTGTAGTGAGGCTAAAGTCTGTAAAGGGACATATAAGGGATAATAATATAAAGAAATTTGAAATATGAGTAACAAGTAGGTATACAAACACATACAAACTTTTATATGTTTTAAGGAAGGAACTTTTCATCTAACTGTGGATCATTTAAAATGTCAATTAAATATATCAGAAAAGTTTTGGAAAGGCTAAACTGTTTTTTAAATTTCTCCTCGGCTAATTCAAAAAGATTTGAATTATCCCTTAAACCTTCCAGCCTTATCCTTTCTTGGTAATTTCTGAAAGAAACTTGTAGTTAATATGGTTTAAATGATTTCTTTAAGTGTAGGTAGGTTTTATAAATGTTACCTTTCTGATGAATCCATAAGAGCTGAAACCACATATTCATCCATCCTGATAATTTCTGGTACTGGCACAAGCCCTAAATGATTGTTATATTTCGTAAATAATTTAAGTGTACACCAATTTAGAAGCCAACTAATTTTAGTTTGACGTTTCTAATATTAGGCGTAGTTTGACGTAAATTTGGTACAACAGATTAGCAAAATACCACTTAAACTAAGTTGAGTAACTAAAATTAATTTTAGAGAATCCAACTAAAATTAAGTTTAAAAAAGCGACAACAGATTAGCGTTCGTCGTTTGACACGACTAAACCTAATTTTAGTTAAGTTAAGTCTAGTTTGTTGTGATTAGACACCATTGGTGTCGAATCTGTTGTACCACTCTCTAAACTAAACCAAACTAAAAAATCTCTAATTTTAATTTAGAGATTCATAAAAGCTAATCTGTTGTCACGTCGAATTAAATTTAAAAATCGTATTGACAGGACTAATTTCGATTTTGACAGTTACTAAATTGAATTGATAGTGTTGTTTCTATCTGGGTGAAGAACGAACGGAATCATTGGTGAATGACAAATATATTATAAACAGCCCTGTTTTAATTTATTAAAAGTATGTGAAAATATTAAACAATTAAAATAAATAACTTCAGAACATATTTTGTTAATTTTTTGGTTGAAAAGCATGAACTGTACGCTATTACTATCTGTGGCGTGAGCGCATTTTTGTTGTTATCTGTGGAAAAATCAAGTGACAAAAATATTTATTGTGAAATTCAAAGAGCATATAACCAGTACGTTTTAAAATTAAATGTGAAATTAGTGAAAATTCCACACAGAATGCTATTATATTATATTTTCCATTATGGAAAATAGAAAGCGAATGAACAAACCCTAGCAGGAGCTGCTAGTCGAGTGGCTACATAATAATTTAGAAATGGTGAGAGGTAAGAATGATACTAGTTATTTTTTTTCATACCTACGCATAAATCTTTAAAGCCATCTTGAACAATGATTTCACTATGTAAACTTTACATATAAACAGTAAAGTCATTCATAAATAATAACTGCACATACCTTTAATTACAGGAAGTCTACTTTTCTAGGAAATCAGGCTGCCACATGACATGGGTCGTTGAGTTTTAGGCGGCTTTAAGCAACAGCTTAAACCAACTTGGCTACAGCAGGACTGCACAGCAGTGGCAGCATGTAAGTTTATGCAAGACACCAATTTTTTTAAAATGTACATGTATGTGAATTTTCTTTTAATAATAACTTCATCATTTACAGGTATGGAATTTGTGGGTGGGAAAGGTGAAGGCTAAGGCTCGCAAGGTGCGAACATCTATACGCGCCACAGGCGGAGGACCGGCAGAGGCAGATCTGACTGATATGGAAGTGAAAATTCTAGACATAGAAGGGTCTGCCTCTGTTGAAGGATTCTGCCAGATGGAAATGGTAATAATTTGATTAATTACCTAGTTATCTACATTATTTTTAAAGACAAACTGCATGAATGCTGATTTAATATTGAATAAAGGCTTATTAAGCCACATAGTGGGCTCTAAAAGTGTTAACCGCAGTTATAGGTACATTTTTAATTATCTTGGCTTGTGTCAACCCACTGTTTGATATAGGTCTCCTCTCCTGCACACTACTATTCTGGTGTTCCTCCTGTGTTGTTACCAACAAATTTTATTTAAAGTTTTATGACTGCGGGGATGAGACTTTTTATAATATGGGTATATTAACAATTTATGATGCTATGTTAATAGGTATACAATTGTACCACATTTAGGCATGATTATATACTTATTAGGTATTCATTCACAGTTTTACATTTTAATGTACTTACCTAAACCAGATTTCTAAGTCTGTGTGGCAGGCACCAAACTTAAAATTGTGTAGTTGCATAATTTATACTTACACTTTCTTTTTACAGGGAATCCAGCCTGCCTCTGTGAGTCAACCTTTGCCAGAGCCACACCTACCAGACATGCCACCCTCTGTGGAGGCTGAACCTCAAGCAGACATGGGAGCGGAAGCTTGGAGACCCATGTGCACCCGCTGTGTTCGATGTAGAGTGCAAAGGCCTCCCCGGTCTCCAGTGAATAACCATTTAGTGCAAGCCCTCAATGAAAATGGTAGGCTATTAAGGGAGAGCATAGTGCAGGCTGCTGAAATATTAGCAGCTGCTATTCGTTCAGTGAGCCTACCTTTACTCTTCCAACAAGATGATAACACCACACAGTAAATTTGACTTATCATGGTTTTACCATCTACTACTTCCATTTTCATTGAGAGCATGCACTAACTGCTCTCATTTGTACCTCGCTAAGTTGTAGTTGTTTAGAGTCCCTTAAAAAAATATTTGTATTTTGTTAATTGTTGATTATTTTTATTGTTGAAGTGTTATACCTAATGATGATAATTTATTATTAAAATATTAAGAAATAAAACCTTGTGTATTATTTGAATGGTTTATTTTATGTAAAATAGTTATTTATGACAAATTGGTATATCTCTCTTCCCTCCTCAAGGAAATCAATTTCATGATATTCATCCTCCATTCCATCGGGGGATGAATCTTGCTTTCAATCGAGTTCATCCAAATCTGCAAAAATAAATATTAATTTTAGTGTAATAACTTTTGAACCCCACATTGATTATAAATGTATTTTAATAACAATCTGCTCATATTCACTTACCAGCATCAATAAAAATATTAAATATAGTGCAACAGCATAATATAATTTTAGCTGGCTTTGTTGGTTCATAATGCAGGCAGCGATGTCTATGAAAGCATCTAAATTTGGTTTTTATCGGCCAATGCACATCTCAACAATATTTCTTGCCCTGCAATGGCACTCGCAGGTGGTTTCATTTGTAGAGGGTGGTGCCATAACAGGAGTCAGGAGCCCTGGTTGCAGAAGGTACCCCTTGTTACCTGTAGTTAAATAAAGTTTAAAGTAAATCTATGTATGCCTTATGATTTAAAAAAAAACAAGTGAGTAATAAATACAAAGTTACCCAAAAGTCACTGGTTTCTTTCTCCATGCACAAACTCATTTCGTAGAAATTCTTGGACTTATGATGCCCTCCAGATGGCTGCATCATGTGTGGACCCAGGGAAATTAGGGTTTAATGCCACGATTTTAGGTTTTGCACTGCATACCTAAGAGGATGCATAAGTGATTAAGTATTGTTTTATGAAGTAGCTAGGTAGCTACTTAAATAAGTACCTATATTACATAAAACAAAAATTCTTATTTAGTATAATGGGAGATGTAGTAGGTACAAATATAAATAAATTCTCACAATATGGCAATTAATGCTGTAAAACCCTTTTCTATTGTAAAAAAGGTTTCCAGGAGCAGTAGGATGACCAAGTGGTGGTTTCACTATTGCAATGTGTGTGACATCTATAGCACCTAGAGTGTTGGGCATGTTATATAAGGCCAGAAATCTGAAACAAATAACACTTTATATTGCTACCTACTAATTATTGGTTTTTGTAGGCCCTGAACATAGATAGGTACTTATGACAAATAACTGTAAACAGAAATTAAACGCTTACTCTGCCTTTGCTGATTCTTTTTCAGTGTGCGTTGTAGGAAATTTTACATGTATTGAAGTTAAGTTTTCTAATATGGCATTAGTGACAAGTTCCAGGTATCTGCTAACTACTGCTGGTTTACTTAGACCTAAAAAATTGTCTTGGTTGGCCAAGACAATTTCAGCAGCCTGTAAAAAAAAATTGTAGTGAGGCTAAAGTCTGTAAAGGGACATATAAGGGATAATAATATAACGAAATTTGAAATATAAGTAACAAGTAGGTATATAAACACATACAAACTTTTATGTGTTTCATGGAAGGAACTTTTCATCTAACTGTGGATCATTTAAAGTGTCAATTAAATATATCAGACAAGTTTTGGGAAGGCGAAACTGTTTTTTAAATTTCTCCTCGGCTAATTCAAAAAGATTTGAATTATCCCTTAAACCTTCCAGCCTTATCCTTTCTTGGTAATTTCTGAAAGAAACTTGTAGTTAATGGTGTCGAATCTGTTGTACCACTCTCTAAACTAAACCAAACTAAAAAATCTCTAATTTTAATTTAGAGATTCATAAAAGCTAATCTGTTGTCACGTCGAATTAAATTTAAAAATCGTATTGACAGGACTAAGTTCGATTTTGACAGTTACTAAATTGAATTGATAGTGTTGTTTCTATCTGGGTGAAGAACGAACGGAATCATTGGTGAATGATAAATATATTATAAACAGCCCTGTTTTAATTTATTAAAAGTATGTGAAAATATTAAACAATTAAAATAAATAACTTCAGAACATATTTTGTTAATTTTTTGGTTGAAAAGCATGAACTGTACGCTATTACTATCTGTGGCGTGAGCGCATTTTTGTTGATATCTGTGGAAAAATCAAGTGACAAAAAAATTTATTGTGAAATTCAAAGAGCATATAACCACTACGTTTTAAAATTAAATGTGAAATTAGTGAAAATTCCACACAGAATGCTATTATATTATATTTTCCATTATGGAAAATAGAAAGCGAATGAACAAACGCTAGCAGGAGCTGCTAGTCGAGTGGGTCCATAATAATTTAGAAATGGTGAGAGGTAAGAATGATACTAGTTATTTTTTCATACCTACGCATAAATCTTTAAAGCCCCCTTGAACATGATTTCATTATGTAAACTTTACATATAAACAGTAAAGTCATTCATAAATAATAACTGCACATACCTTTAATTACAGGAAGTCTACTTTTCTAGGAAATCAGGCTGCCACATGACATGGGTCGTTGAGTTTTAGGCGGCTTTAAGCAACAGCTTAAACCAACTTGGCTACAGCAAGACAGCACAGCAGTGGCAGCATGTAAGTTTATGCAGGACACCAATTTTTTTAAAATGTACATGTATGTGAATTTTTTTTTAATAATAACTTCATTATTTACAGGTATGGAATTTGTGGGTGGGAAAGGTGAAGGCTAAGGCTCGCAAGGTGCAAACATCTATACGCGTCACAGGCGGAGGACCGGCAGAGGCAGACCTGACTGATATGGAAGTGAAAATTCTAGACATAGATGGGTCTGCCTCTGTTGAAGGATTCTGCCAGATGGAAATGGTAATAATTTGATTAATTACCTAGTTATCTACATTATTTTTAAAGACAAACTGCATGAATGATGATTTAATATTGAATAAAGGCTTATTAAGCCACGTAGTGGGCTCTAAAAGTGTTAACTGCAGTTATAAGTGCATTTTTCATTATGTTGGTTTGTGTCAACCCACTGTTTGATATAGGTCTCCTCTCCTGCACACTACTATTCTGGTGTTCCTCCTGTGTTGTTACCAACAAATTTTATTTAAAGTTTTATGACTGCGGGGATGAGACTTTTTATAATATGGGTATATTAACAATTTATGATGCTATGTTAATAGGTATACAATTGTACCACATTTAGGCATGATTATATACTTATTAGGTATTCATTCACAGTTTTACATTTTAATGTACTTACCTAAACCAGATTTCTAAGTCTGTGTGGCAGGCACCAAACTTAAAATTGTGTAGTTGCATAATTTATACTTACACTTTCTTTTTACAGGGAATCCAGCCTGCCTCTGTGAGTCAACCTTTGCCAGAGCCACACCTACCAGACATGCCACCCTCTGTGGAGGCTGAACCTCAAGCAGACATGGGAGCGGAAGCTTGGAGACCCATGTGCACCCGCTGTGTTCGATGTAGAGTGCAAAGGCCTCCCCGGTCTCCGGTGAATAACAATTTAGTGCAAGCCCTCATTGAAAATGGTAGGCTGTTAAGGGAGAGCATAGTGCAGGCTGCTGACATATTAGCAGCTGCTATTCGTTCAGTGAGCCTGCCTGTACTCTTCCAACAAGATGATAACACCACACAGTAAATTTGACTTATCATGGTTTTACCATCTACTACTTCCATTTTCATTGAGAGCATGCACCAACTGCTCTCATTTGTACCTCGCTAAGTTGTAGTTGTTTAGAGTCCCTTAAAAAAATATTTGTATTTTGTTAATTGTTGATTATTTTTATTGTTGAAGTGTTATACCTAATGATGATAATTTATTATTAAAATTTTAAGAAATAAAACCTTGTGTATTATTTGAATGGTTTATTTTATGTAAAATAGTTATTTATGACAAATTGGCGTATCTCTCTTCCCTCCTCAAGGAAATCAATTTCATGATATTCATCCTCCATTCCATCGGGGGATGAATTTTGCTCTCAATCGAGTTCATCCAAATCTGCAAAAATAAATATTAATTTTAGTGTAATAACTTTTGAACCCCACATTGATTATAAATGTATTTTAATAACAATCTGCTCATATTCACTTACCAGCATCAATAAAAATATTAAATATAATGCAACAGCATAATATAATTTTAGCTGGCTTTGTTGGTTCATAATGCAGGCAGCGATGTCTATGAACGCATCTAAATTTGGTTTTTATCGGCCAATGCACATCTCAACAATATTTCTTGCCCTGCAATGGCACTCGCAGGTGGTTTCATTTGTAGAGGGTGGTGCCATAACAGGAGTCAGGAGCCCTGGTTGCAGAAGGTACCCCTTGTTACCTGTAGTTAAATAAAGTTTAAAGTAAATCTATGTATGCCTTATGATTTAAAAAAAAACAAGTGAGTAATAAATACAAAGTTACCCAAAAGTCACTGGTTTCTTTCTCCATGCACAAACTCATTTCGTAGAAATTCTTGGACTTGTGATGCCCTCCAGATGGCTGCATCATGTGTGGACCCAGGGAAATTAGGGTTTAATGCCACGATTTTACCTTTTGCACTGCATACCTAAGAGGATGCATAAGTGATTAAGTATTGTTTTATAAAGTAGCTAGGTAGCTACTTAAATAAGTACCTATATTACATAAAACAAAAATTCTTATTTAGTATAATGGGTGATGTAGTAGGTACAAATATAAATAAATTCTCACAATATGGCAATTAATGCTGTAAAACCCTTTTCTATTGTAAAAAAGGTTTCCAGATGCAGTAGGATGACCAAGTGGTGGTTTCACTATTGCAATGTGTGTGACATCTATAGCACCTAGAGTGTTGGGCATGTTATATAAGGCCAGAAATCTTAAAACAAATAACACTTTATATTGCTACCTACTAATTATTGGTTTTTGTAGGCCCTGAACATAGATAGGTACTTATGACAAATAACTGTAAACAGAAATTAAACGCTTACTCTGCCTTTGCTGATTCTTTTTCAGTGTGCGTTGTAGGAAATTTTACATGTATTGAAGTTAAGTTTTCTAAAATGGCATTAGTGACAAGTTCCATGTATCTGCTAACTACTGCTGGTTTACTTAGACCTAAAAAATTGTCTTGGTTGGCCAAGACAATTTCAGCAGCCTGTAAAAATAAATTCTAGTGAGGCTAAAGTCTGTAAAGGGACATATAAGGGATAATAATATAACGAAATTTGAAATATGAGTAACAAGTAGGTATACAAACACATACAAACTTTTATATGTTTTATGGAAGGAACTTTTCATCTAACTGTGGATCATTTAAAGTGTCAATTAAATATATCAGACAAGTTTTGGGAAGGCGAAACTGTTTTTTAAATTTCTCCTCGGCTAATTCAAAAAGATTTCAATTATCCCTTAAACCTTCCAGCCTTATCCTTTCTTGGTAATTTCTGAAAGAAACTTGTAGTTAATAGGGTTTAAATGATTTCTTTAAGTGTAGGTAGGTTTTATAAATGTTACCTTTCTGATGAATCCATAAGAGCTGAAACCACATATTCATCCATCCTGATAATTTCTGGTACTGGCACAAGCCCTAAATGATTGTTATATTTCGTAAATAATTTTAATGTACACCAATTTAGAAGCCAACTAATTTTAGTTTGACGTTTCTAATATTAGGCGTAGTTTGACGTAAATTTGGTACAACAGATTAGCAAAATACCACTTAAACTAAGTTGAGTAACTAAAATTAATTTTAGAGAATCCAACTAAAATTAAGTTTAAAAATGCGACAACAGATTAGCGAACGTCGTTTGACACGACTAAACCTAATTTTAGTTAAGTTTAGTCTAGTTTGTGCCAACAGATTAGACACCAATGTCTTTCTCGCGAAAGACGATATCAAGTTAATTGGTGACAATTTTTCGGATTACTATGTAGACAAACCTTGACTCAACAGTGAATAGTTGCAGTACAGATACGCTTGCCCATTATATATAATAGCTAATAATGCTAATAATAGCTGATAATGGTGTCGAATCTGTTGTACCACTCTCTAAACTAAACCAAACTAAAAAATCTCTAATTTTAATTTAGAGATTCATAAACGCTAATCTGTTGTCACGTCGAATTAAATTTAAAAATCGCATTGACAGGACTAAGATCGATTTTGACAGTTACTAAATTGAATTGATAGTGTTGTTTCTATCTGGGTGAAGAACGAACGGAATCATTGGTGAATGACAAATATATTATAAACAGCCCTGTTTTAATTTATTAAAAGTATGTGAAAATATTAAACAATTAAAATAAATAACTTCAGAATATATTTTGTTAATTTTTCGGTTGAAAAGCATGAACTGTACGCTATTACTATCTGTGGCGTGAGCGCATTGTTGTTGTTATCTGTGGAAAAATCAAGTGAAAAAAAAAATTATTGTGAAATTATTGGATATTCCACACAGAACGCTATTTATTATATTTTCCATTATGGAAAATATAAAGCGAATGAACAAACGCTAGCAGGAGCTGCTAGTCGAGTGGGTCCATAATAATTTAGAAATGGTGAGAGGTAAGAATGATACTAGTTATTTTTTCATACCTACGCATAAATCTTTAAAGCCCCCTTGAACATGATTTCATTATGTAAACTTTACATATAAACAGTAAAGTCATTCATAAATAATAACTGCACATACCTTTAATTACAGGAAGTCTACTTTTCTAGGAAATCAGGCTGCCACATTACATGGGTCGTTGAGTTTTAGGCGGCTTTAAGCAACAGGTTAAACCAACTTGGCTACAGCAGGACTGCACAGCAGTGGCAGCATGTAAGTTTATGCAAGACACCAATAGTTTTAAAATGTACATGTATATGAATTTTCTTTTAATAATAACTTCATTATTTACAGGTATGGAATTTGTGGGTGGGAAAGGTGAAGGCTAAGGCTCGCAAGGTGCGAACATCTATACGCGCCACAGGCGGAGGACCGGCAGAGGCAGATCTCACTGATATGGAAGTGAAAATTCTAGACATAGATGGGTCTGCCTCTGTTGAAGGATTCTGCCAGATGGAAATGGTAATAATTTGATTAATTACCTAGTTATCTACATTATTTTTAAAGACAAACTGCATGAATGCTGATTTAATATTGAATAAAGGCTTATTAAGCCACAGAGTGGGCTCTAAAAGTGTTAACCGCAGTTATAGGTACATTTTTAATTATCTTGGCTTGTGTCAACCCACTGTTTGATATAGGTCTCCTCTCCTGCACACTACTATTCTGGTGTTCCTCCTGTGTTGTTACCGACAAATTTTATTTAAAGTTTTATGACTGCGGGGATGAGACTTTTTATAATATGGGTATATTAACAATTTATGATGCTATGTTAATAGGTATACAATTGTACCACATTTAGGCATGATTATATACTTATTAGGTATTCATTCACAGTTTTACATTTTAATGTACTTACCTAAACCAGATTTCTAAGTCTGTGTGGCAGGCACCAAACTTAAAATTGTGTAGTTGCATAATTTATACTTATTTATTTATTTATTTATTTAATACTTTATGCACATAAAAAGTACAAAGGAGGACTCAATGCTAACAGCATTTTCTACCAGTCAACCAAGGCGTGCAGAGAAACAATTTGATTAGGCGTGCATATGAGGAAATGAGCATAATTTTTTACTTACACTTTCTTTTTACAGGGAATCCAGCCTGCCTCTGTGAGCCAACCTTTGCCAGAGCCACACCTACTAGACATGCCACCCTCTGTGGAGGCTGAACCTCAAGCAGACATGGGAGCGGAAGCTTGGAGACCCATGTGCACCCGCTATGTTCGATGTAGAGTGCAAAGGCCTCCCCGGTCTCCGGTGAATAACAATTTAGTGCAAGCCCTCAATGAAAATGGTAGGCTGTTAAGGGAGAGCATAGTGCAGGCTGCTGAAATATTAGCAGCTGCCATTCATTCGTTCAGTGAGCCCGCCTGTACTCTTCCAACAAGATGATAACACCACACAGTAAATTTGACTTATCATGTTTTTACCATCTACTACTTCCATTTTCATTGAGAGAGTGCACCAACTGCTCCCATTTGTACCTCGCTAAGTTGTAGTTGTTTAGAGTCCCTTAAAAAATATTTGTATTTTGTTAATTGTTGATTATTTTTATTGTTGAAGTGTACCTAATGATGATAATTTTTATTAAAATATTAAGAAATAAAACCTTGTGTATTATTTGAATGGTTTATTTTATGTAAAATAGTTATTTATGACAAATTAGCGTATCTCTCTTCCCTCCTCAAGGAAATCAATTTCATGATATTCATCCTCCATTCCATCGGGGGATGAATCTTGTCTCAATCGAGTTCATCCAAATCTGCAAAAATAAATATTAATTTTAGTGTAATAACTTTTGAATCCCACATTGATTATAAATATATTTTAATAACAATCTGCTCATATTCACTTACCAGCATCAATAAAAATATTAAATATAGTGCAACAGCATAATATAATTTTAGCTGCATTTGTTGGTTCATAATGCAGGCAGCAATGTCTATGCAAGCATCTAAATTTGGTTTTTATCGGCCAATGCACATCTCAACAATATTCCTTCCCCTGCAGTGGCACTCGTTGTAGGTGGTTTCATTTGTAGAGGGTGGTGCCATAACAGGAGTCAGGAGCCATGGTTGCAGAGGGTACCCCCCTTGTTACCTGTAGTTAAATAAAGTTTAAAGTAAATCTATGTATGCCTTATGATTAAAAAAAAACAAGTGAGTAATAAATACAAAGTTACCCAAAAGCCATTGGTTTATTTCTCCATGCACAAACTCATTTCGTAGAAATTCTTGGACTTGTGATGCCCTCCAGATGGCTGCATCATGTGTGGACCCAGGGAAATTAGGGTTTAATGCCACGATTTTACCTTTTGCACTGCATACCTAAGAGGATGCATAAGTGATTAAGTATTGTTTTATAAAGTAGCTAGGTAGCTACTTAAATAAGTACCTATATTACATAACAGAAACATTCTTATTTAGTATAATGGGTGATGTAGTAGGTACAAATATAAATAAATTCTCACAATATGGCAATTAATGCTGTAAAACTCTTTTCTATTGTAAAAAAGGTTTCCAGGTGCAGTAGGATGACCAAGTGGTGGTTTCACTATTGCAATGTGCGTGACATCTATAGCACCTAGAGTGTTGAGCATGTTATATAAGGCCAGAAATCTGAAACATTTAACACTTTGTATTGCTACCTACTAATTATTGGTTTTTGTAGGCCATGAACATAGATAGGTACTGACAAACAACTGTAAACAGAAATTAAATGCTTACTCTGCCTTTGCTGATTCTTTTTCAGTGTGCGTTGTAGGAAATTTTACATGTATTGAAGTTAAGTTTTCTAATATGGCATTAGTGACAAGTTCCAGGTATCTGCTAACTACTGTTGACTTAGACCTAAAAAATTGTCTTGGTTGGCCAAGACAATTTCAGCAGCCTGTAAAAAAAATTGTAGTGAGGCTAAAATCTGTAAAGGGACATGATAATAATTTAACGAAATTTGAAATATGAGTAACAAGTAGGTATACAAACACATACAAACTTTTATATGTTTTATGGAAGGAACTTTTCATCTAACTGTGGATCATTTAAAGAGTCAGTTAAATGTATCAGACAAATTTTGGGAAGGCGAAACAGTTTTTTATATTTCTCCTTGGCTAATTCAAAAGGATTTGAATTATCCCTTAAACCTTCCAGCCTTATCCTTTCTTGGTAATTTCTGAAAGAAACTTGTAGTTAATATGGTTTAGATGATTTCTTTGAGTGTAGGTAGGTTTTATAAATGTTACCTTTCTGATGAATCCATAAGAGCTGAAACCACATATTCATCCATTCTGATAATTTCTGGTACTGGCACAAGCATTAAATGATTATTATATTTCGTAAATAATTTAAGTGTACACCAATTTAGAAGGCAACTAATTTTAGTTTGACGTTTCTAATATTAGGCGTAGTTTGACGTAAATTTGGTACAACAGATTAGCAAAATACCACTTAAACTAAGTTGAGTAACTAAAATTAATTTTAGAGAATCCAACTAAAATTAAGTTTAAAAAAGCGACAACAGATTAGCGAACGTCGTTTGACACGACTAAACCTAATTTTAGTTAAGTTAAGTCTAGTTTGTGCCAACAGATTAGACACCACTATGTCGATTTCTAAGGATGAAGTTCCGATAGACGCATTAGTCGAGATAGACGTCCACTTGATTGAACTGATTACTTGTTTTCCTTAAGATTTCGTGAACATTTTTGTCCTAACTGATTAAAACGAAATATCACTAAGGATATACGAATGCATTTTTAATATAATTCAAAATTAAAAAAAAAAACTCCGATAATCGAAACATATACGATATAAAAAAAAACGTCCTCAAACTAGGTATAATTTTAGACAAATACCTAGTAGGAGTTTTGGCGGGAAAACGAAAAGATTGCGTCACCGCTTTGTATTATTTTCCAAAACTTGTGTTATTTTCAGTGTTAGTGCATAATATTGGTGGCATTCTATATTCGTTAAGTGCTGGATTACAAGCGTGAGTGTGGGAAAATGGTATAATGATGGTGAAACGTTTCTTTTCGTGTTGTTTCCAAAACTCCATAGAAGCTTCAAGTAAAGTTGTCACCACTTTACTAGGAGTATGACTTTGACTAGACTATGACTTGACTATGACTTGACTTGATGACTTCGACTATGACTTGGCACATATTAGCGTGAAATATCATTAAATTGATAAATTATCAATTACTTGACACTGGCTAAATACACAAAAGAGTAGAGCCAAAACTAAAAAAAAAAGTACCTAGTATAATTTTATTTTCAACGTACAATATTTTTTTGAGGTTCTGAATCCATCCCTGCTCTTGAGATACTATTACTTTCAGTTAGACACAGATGATTAGTAATTTAGTAGCTATATAGCTATGATAAACAATATTACAATTACAATACAATATGGAGCGAAAACTGAAAACTGATGAAATACCTTATCAAGCTAATCGTCTCTATATAAAATTGTATTGTGAAAAAAAAGGTGACAAAACTAAAGTAAGTATCTTTGTCTACACGATAAATGTCTCCTATCCTTTTATTTTAGGTACCTTTATCAACATCCATAAAATACTAAAATATTTTGTTTTTTTTTGTTTATGTTAACTATCTAGGTACCAAATTAACTGATATACTTTTTATCCGGAGAAATCGCATGTAATAGTCGCAGGATGCTTATAGCTACAATTGCAGTAGCCCAGGGTTGGCCAGGGTCATACTATTTTGTTCCCCAAATATATTCACATTTAGTTGCTTCAATAATAATATAATGTTTCAGAAAACCATTCAAGAGGCTAAAAACTCATGGACCTCATTAAGCATCTATAAGAAAAAGCTCTTTTATAAAACAAGTGCTGATAGAAATTTATTGAAAAATGCTCATGGTTTATGTAAGATTGAAACATTTCTAAAAGAGAAATATCCAAGAAAGCAAGGCCTTAGATCAAATAAATTGCTTTGTAATATAGATAATGGCAATGAGCTTGAGTCAAATGCAACTGTGGTGTCCATCAATGAAAGTAGTAAATTAGAAAGTGGATCCAAAACACCAGTGAAAAATGAATTAATAATTGATGATAACAATGAGTAAGTATGCAGGGTGAAATACTCAATTGGGTGTGGATCACCAAATCCAAAAGTATGAGGAATATTTAATAATGGTCATAGTCCTAGAGCTGATTTTAAGCAAAACTAAAACTGTATAAATATTCAGATTTTTCAATCAACTTTCTTACCCAAGAATTGATCTAGCTGATTTTTAAATATTCCACTTTTTTATAGGAATCATTCAAAATCTCGTGACATAAGTGATAATGAAAGGTGTACTGACCAGCTTGACAAGCAAGAAGCTACGGCATTAGATATTGGTGATAATGAAAGGTGTACGGAACAGCTTGAAAACCAAGAAGCTACTGCATTAGATATTAGTGATAATGAAAGATGTCCTGACCAGCTTGACAACCAAGAAGCTATGGTATCAGCCATTAGTGATAATGAAAGATGTACTGACCAGGTTGATAATAAGCAAGAAGCTGAAAAAGAAAGTTTGTGTGAGCCCATAACTTCGATTGAGATGTAAGTCTACAATGACTAAAAGTTAATATACAGGTGTTCGGAAGAATGAAGGCCATAGGGTAAGGGGGGATAGGTAGGACCATGTGTAACATTATGGCAGCATTATATACCTTAACAGCCTCGCATCTATTTATAAGATTACAAAGGCAAAAATAACAAAGTAATCAAAACAAAATTTAATTTGAAATAATTTATTTTTCATGTTCAAAATTACTATCGCAATTCCTTACACAGCATGGGCCCATCTTCTAACTTCTGTTGTTATTTTCATCATCATCTCCTGCTTCATAGTTTCAAAAGCTGAATTAATTCTTTCTATGATTTCGTATTTTGTGTTTATTTCTATGTTTGTATACACTAGCTCCTTGACACGACCCCACACGAAAAAGTCCATCAGATCAAACTTCATGGTTAGCTAATAGCTGCTTTACCCCACTTTGGTAGTACAGATACATATACACATACAAATAAAAATAATTGTAAGCCGGCATCTAAAAAGCTACATAACCCAGATAAAAATCAAGAAAATTTGATGTGATTACTAAATATTTCTTAAAATCTATGTGAGGCTGTTGAGGTTTATAAAGGCCACCATAATATTGCATGTGGTCCTATCTATCCCCCTTACCCTATGGCACACATTTTGCTGAACATCCTGTATACACTAAAGGCACCCACAGTTTCTTCTACAATATAATAAATATATGCACCGGTTTTTCTGTGGGAACTTAAATTTCTGAGTTAAAAGTATGTATCCCCTGTTGATTCTAGGGAGCAAACTATCTGCGTGCAAAACTTCATCTGAGTCAGTTCAGCTTTTTTGGCATGAAAGCTACTAAAATATAGGATTGTATTACACAATAACAATTGTTGATTAATGCTCAAGTCAAAGAGACAATATTTGACTTTTAATATATCAGTTGGAAGTAGACTTTGAAGCTACAAGACGAACAGCAAGCAGGTGGAAATCCAACCTAGAACAGGGAGGAACAATAATTTCACTATCTATATAATGTATTTTATGTTCACAGCAATGAAACAAGATCAAATAATGACCTGGAGGCACAAAATAACACCTATAGTAATGAAGAAAGAATAGGAGTGATTCCATTGGATGAACCTACACCACCAAATATTATGTTAGTATTTTGTTACACCTATATAAATTACATATTAGACCTGATGAACTCCACACTTTAGGTACAAAGCTACAAGTTTATGAAACTAGTTGTGACTCCAATTTTTTATTAGAGGGCACTAATTATTGATATTGAAGCTGGAACTGTAATATTCTGTATCTTGGCTGAGCATCACGCTGAAACTACTGAATGAATTCAAATGAAACTTGGCATGATGATAGTTTATAATACGAGGTATGTAGGATCTTTTTATCCCGCAATTAAGCACGATTCTCAGGAGAGGGTTTGAAAGTTAAATGTGTACTCAGGTGCAATTAATTAACGCGTAGTCAGATTTCATGCATTCTTTTTGTGTTTCAAGATTATCGGTATTGTTTTACAAAAATTACGGACATCCACCTTCAGTATTAAGTCCAAATTACTAAAACCCGGAATGTAAAGGAACCTTTGAACGTACGTGGTTATTAAACTGGCGTGTGCACTTTATTACATAGGTTAGGATACTTTATTTAAAAAACTGACAAGTTCATCCATAAGGTGTGTAGGGAATTTTCTTCACACCAAAAACAATGCGTAGGCATTTACCTACGCATTTCTCTGCCACTAAAAACCTCCCGTTGAGCAGTCTTCTGACGTGATGGGGTGATTTGAGGTCGCGGTAGCATTTCACCTTCACCTTCACCCTGTCACCTCGCTCACCAAGGTAACCCACTGCACTTGTGGGGACCGCGCAATATGGTGAAGAGCCCCGACTCTCCACCAGTGTTGCCACTACGGAGGAGGAAAGAGTTCGGCTAAACGCATTTAGCCCAACCTCCCGTCTCGCGATCAGGTGCAGGTACTTTCCGACGCAGCCGTGTCCAGAAAATACCTGCACCAGTCGAAGGATCGGAAGGTCAGCGACCCGGCCCGCCTCAGTCACCTCTGGAGGACCGGACGGATGGCCTCCACCGTCCTCTGTCAAGGGACGCGTGACCTCTTCCCATTCCCACTCTTTTTGACAGCCGGGGGAGCGGCTGTCAAAAATCTTTTCCTTAGGAACGACAAGATTATGTGAATTCTTGAATTCTGAGTTAACCATTTTTTGAGTCAGATTTACAACGCTTGACTCACTAATTCGTGCACATATTGTTTCTTTTCAGGGCTGGCAAAGATTTGTATGAACTTATAAAGCCACCAGAAGACAAGAGATGTTGGAGTGACATGGATTACTTAGAAAAAAAACGTTATAGTTTTGCAGCACGTAAGATCAAAATACAATACATTAAAAAATATACAAAGTATTTAGAAAGCTTGTCTCAACAACAACTATTTGATCACTATGTAGAAACTCTGTACGATTAAAGTTTACAAAAAATGTATTTGCTATTATTATTTTTTATATATTTTTATTTTTCAGGATGACCAAAGTCAAATAATTTATACAAATTAAAATCCGAATACCATTTAAAATACTTAATTGAAGTTATTGTTCTTTCTAAGCATATAATGTTACAAAATGCTAAATCCATACATATAGGTACTCGCGCTACGGAACACACACACCACCCAGCGATCGAAGTGAGCGAAGTCTCTGCTTTCATCTGTCCGGATGTACGTACTCGCGTAGAGGTCGTGTTTTTAAAGAATCTTGGCGAAATTTGGTGTAGGTACAGGTTCTACAAGTTTATGAAATTGACGTTGTGATACCGCTTTGGGGCCAATTTTGAATGGCAGGAATGTACATGCATAAATTGTACTCGCGAGGTCTTTTGTTCGCAGAACTAGTCGGCACCGAATCTAATATAATTAGTTTGAACTTATTGGTTTTTTTTTTGCTAGATTAGGATCAAGAGGGTATGTTTCTTTGGATTAGTTTGGATTAATTACATAGATCGAATTCTATTATTCAGAAAAATATTAGCTTAGACCACCAATTCGTACTATTCATACACGTTGGAATTTAATTCTTTTCCTTAAATGTATGTAATCAGACCATGCTATAGAATAATCGTACAAGGTGCAATTAAAATAAAATAATTTGAAAAATGCCTCCTAAAAAACTGCATAACAGCCGAAATGTCTATTTAACCCTACACAAAGCGCGAGCACCGATGGCATACAAAGTGCATACAAACGTACCATCTCCACAAGCTCAACGATCGTAAAGTACTCCGTTGGCAAAGTGATAGATTGATCGGTCGCTCTACGCTACACCTGCACTCACGACCGCACGGCACATAGCTTCGCGGGCGCGGGCACCCCGCAGCCCGCTAGTACTAACGATGGCGGCGAGTGCTTGTTAACTTTGCCAAAGTGACGGGTGCGTTTGTGTTAATTATTATTATCGGCGCGATAGTTTATGACGGTGCCTTTGTGTTATCGGGGAGATTCATGACTTTACGTTGCGCTCGCACTGGGTGACTTTTACACTTTTGTTTGTTAAATGAGTTCGTGCTCTATGATCATAGACTATGATTTGCTTCACTTTTTAAACGGTTTTGTATGGTGATTGCTGTTCTGGACCTATCTATTAGGGCGAATTCTGTGCTATTAAGAATTAAGAACTATTACTTTCAATTATATAATGTACAAATAAAAAAGAACTGGTCATATATATTTATTTACTTATATAAATTATATATTATATTTTGCGCAACACTTTAAAGTCAACATTTCTCATTCATAGGTTTGGGACCGGAGTATTGACCCTACACTACACTTAAGGGTTTATAATATAATATTGAACTAGTTAACAAACCAGACCGCGTTTTCTCAGTTCCCAATAATTAACAATGAACAAAAATTTAATAGTTTTGTAAGTTTTGGCGCTACGGGAACATAAGTCAAAACAAATATATATACATACATATAGACAGCTAAAAACATATTTCTTCCTTGTACCTTGCCTCTACTTATATTACTAAATCTCATTCAATTTAGTTCAATAATTAATGACGAAGTAACCTTATAAAGTTATCCCACAGGAACTATTAATTTTAGTAGTACTAACAAACAAAAAAGTGGTACCTACGTTACCGTTATCCGTAGCGAATCGCTACTCATTTAAGTCTCCCCCTCCCTACGTGGGGCGCACTAAACGTTTCCGGAATTAATAAAAACAATATAAATGGTTAAATTGGAATTTATTGCGTCTCAAAAAATTCTCCGTAGGCATAAATTCACTTTTTCATACATATAAACCAATTGCGAAAATATTTATGCCACTTACGTTGAGGGAAAAAGTCACAAGGTGCCAGATCGTGACTGTATGCAGAATGCTTCATAAGGTCTACGTTTTTCACCTTCAAAACTCGTCTGGCCGTGTGTGAACTCATTATCGTGGTGATAGATGATTTATGGCGTTTATGGTTATTTTAACAGCATTCACCAATAACGTCGCTTCTAAGAAGCAATCATCCGTTTAGATGCACTTTACACGACGCCGCTTTAGTTAGTTTTGGTTGTTCTTGAAAGACCCACACGCTCGATTGCTGCAGAGACACGATTTTCACATAAAGTAAGAAAATATACACTACGTTAAATAGGATTAAGAGTTACCAAAATGAAACAATAATGTAATATTTATCATTTATTTCTAAATCATAATAAATTAAACGAAGATAATGATCTAAAATTCTACATTATATATACTTATTCAATAGGATTTTAACACGATAGTCAATGTAATAGAATATAATATTATATATTCAAGCGGGTGCATCACAGTAGTTCTACATTTCCAAGATCTATGTCTATTGAGGGCTCATAAGTACCCGTTTTATGTGTCCAATCGCTTTTACATTATAGAACTTACAGGACAATAAAATTAAATATATGTTGATTTAAAATTAACATCTATTTTGATTATGTAGGTACATAGCATTAATTGTTTTTAATGTACCTATATCGATGGTCGAGTCTCCTTTGTGGTATATTGGTATAATAAACATTGCATAACATTCCAATAGTTACGCGGTATATGTTCTATTTCGAACTAAACAAAGAAAAACAAAATACAAAATAACTATTCTTCCTCTACACAATGAATATTAAAAGGTTATAATAAATATAGTTTTTATAGTTTTTTATCGTTATAAACTTAAAGTGACATTAAAAAAATTAAATTATATGGGCTATACTTCAAATACACAAGCTATACTGTAGTATTCAAGACAACTATTAAGACAATTTTCTGACATATAGCCATCATAAAATTTACTGTATACAGTAAATAATAAATATTTTATTTGTATAGGACAAAATCATAGCGAACTACTGAGGCACCCATTCAAGCCAAGTAATAGCTGTTATCGACTTGACCACAAAAGATTTAAATAAGCCTTAAACAAATGTCTAAGTACTGTTCTGTATTGTTAAACACGCGTTTGACATCTGTCTAAGCCTTGTTTATGTATTTGTCGTAACACAGTATTTGTTTTTGCCGAGCTGGTATATATTCATGTACAGGTGAAGCAAAACTGAGTTGAAACCTTAAGGCATCCCTTTTCCTTTGAAGCTAGAAAGACTTCATTTGTTTCATCGGATTTAGATCGAAATGGACAATATTTAATTTTTGGTAGGTACCGAAATTTGAAAGAGATCGAGATTATCCTCATTCATTTAGTATCACGATAGCCATATTAAAAAAAAAAACAACTACAAGTTAACAATTTAAATATTGCATTTAAAAAACGTGTGTTATTTTTCAACTAACTTTTACTAAAACTAATAAGAATTTGAGGTCACAAATTTAAATATTGACCATCAAACATGACCACCTAAAAAAATTACCATTTCTTGATGTGACTTCTTAAATTGACCATTTCTTGAAATTATTAATTCTAATAAGAACTATACTGGAAATCTCAAATTTTAGAAATAGCCACATGAACGTCATTTTATAGCAAGTACCTATCATGTTTAATGTATATACGCTTTAAAAGAAAAGAATCGTATTCTTCACCCGCGCCACAGGGCTACAGCTTAAGTAGGTGAGCGTTCGCTGAGGCGTAACCATGAGTGGCGATGGCGTAGTTGGCAGTAGGAGGTATTAAACAGAATAAATAAGTGACCATGCAATATCATATTGTTCAACCAGTCAGCTGATACTTATGGCCTGAAATAGCTACTATTATAAATAAGCTTGTTATATTAAATACTATTTTATTTACTTACTCTAACATTAGAATGAATAGTGATGAATATTTCGAATGTTGGTAAATACATTATGCACCTATTTCTAAAATAATATTAATACTTTTTAAGCATGAGTACTATTAAGTTTTCTGTGCTAGAACCTAGTGGAGAAAATATTACATGACTTGAATATTTTTAGATAGATGGCGACTTTATTTACCGCAGATGAGCCCCAACGCCATGCCGGCTACAAATGACGCTATAAATACATGGCTTTCTGTGGCATGGTAGTGGTCATCCCCAGTAAAGTTAGAATACCACTTTTTTGCCTTAACTTCTTTCTTCTTTATCAATTCTTCAGCTTTGTCCAATTTCCTATCCACAAACCGCTCCAACTGCAAAAACGAACAAATTCAATCAAATGGGCTTAAAAACCGCAGAATTGACAAAGCACATGCAAAGACACCATCAAAATGTAGTCAAATTTATGATTATGCTGGACTTTGGATATGGGCGAACACCCATTTTTTTAACGTTGAGTTCATCAGGCGTGATTAGAATATTATAATTTGTATTATGTGCTATGTACCGCTGTGTATATCTTGCTCTGATCTCTTGCTTTGATCTATGGTGTCATCTCAATGAAAATGTAACATGAATTAAATTTTAATATTGTAAAACAAGCTTAATTATTAATTAAAAATTAAAATTATTAGCTTAAAATTAAATAAATGCCCTTAAAATAAGATTCGCGTTCTACTCAGCAAATCCTTTAATTTTACAGGTGCCTCCGCCTTATTGTATTTAGAGTGAAGTCATTTTATATTTGTCAGCAAACCCTTTCATTTGATACCCATATCATGGTGTGCATAAAAAATAACTATTAATTATTTTGGGATCTATGTCATATTGGATTTAGCATGAGGTCCATGCATTGTCATCCAAACTAAAAGTGTATGCAGGTTACCTGTTTTTAAATTCAGTTGCAAGATTTGACCCCAACATGCATACATATACTTAAGGTTATAAGGTACAAATTGAATAGTGCTATAATTTCGCACAATACTCCTGTATCTGTACTTCAATACTTCTGTACTCTGAAGTATAAAATAAAATACGATAAGTGCGAGGGAATCATATACTCGTGCTTTAAATATTAGGAGGTTTTGCTTATAATTGCCGTATCTCGTTTTAGCTTGTGATATTTCAGACCAGCGAAGACGAGACAGAGCATTTAAAGAATCAATTAAATTAAGTAGGAAGGGATACCTACCCTGTCGACTACCTCCACCATTATAAGCCTTCTATTTATACAGGATTTTCAAGAAGTCGACGTCAAGCCGGAAACAGGTGGTTGACCAAGTCATAATAGTGATCAAAAAATATTTTCAAAAATGTATGTTATGTATTTGTACATTAATAGAAATTTAAAAAAATTCAAGAACATGTACAGTCGATGTTGTTTTAAGTCCCGCTACTACAAATATTATATTTATTTATACTCAATTTAATTTTTACTATGTTAACCTGAATAAAGCTTCTGTAAATTGTTGCAAAAAACTGCTCCAGCTTGGCCCAACTACATAAGTATTAAAAATTAATATTTAGCTCAATTTAAACTGGCAGAAAAATAAAATGTACTCTTACGCTAGTTAGGCAAGTAACATAAAAAATTGGCGCATTTAATAAGGATTCCAAAATGGTATGACCATCAAACATGGACAATGTTTTACTAAAAGAAATCGAGCGTGCTTTAGACCACACAACTGAAGTAAAACTTCTTTAGTTTAGCTCCATCTATTAGCGAGTATAACTTTGTTTAATGTTAATGTAATAAGGGTCAGCACAACTAGTACATCCAGTTGAAAGGCCTGTATAACAATCTGATGCGCTTGGGAATGTCAATATGGCGATTTAAAAAAAAAAGAAATATACCGCGATCTTGCATCATATCCAAAATGGAAAGTCTTTTGAATAGGAACTTATGCAGGTTCACTTAACAACCCCAAAAATCTTACTGGCTCATGTGATTTATTTTTGACATTTATTACATACACATTCATTTGACCACCCCACCATGAAAACCGGCAGATTAACCCACCTAACCTCCATCATCAGCGTTACCCTAGCATTACTCTATCTGTGTCTGACTAATTTGTGTATGTTCATGTGGCTGTTATTTTTTTCTCTTATCTATTCTTCTCTTATTTTCATCTTAGGTGCCATAGGCACTCCCCACAAATGTCATATAAATAATAATAATAATATGTGTGGACATCATATAAAATCAATCATCAATCAACATATTTTTTTTTCTTTCTACCACCAAATATTTAAAATTCAAAGTTCTTAATGATGCTCGAGTAAATCCAAACTAGCATTTTAGGCTCCCCTACTATAAATACTATACTTAAGTATTCCTGAATTTCCTAATTTAAGTTATTACATTATAAACATACATAGCTGATATCCTTGACACATTTTGCCTTGCAGGCCATTGCAATTATTATTGGAAAAGTTCCATTACAGAAAAAGATAAGTAAAATATGTCGACTAAAAGAACTTGAACTCAAGTTTTTTATATATTGTACATACTAGCATATTTTTAAGTAAAACTCACTCGCCTTAACAACAACAGTCTATGAAGATGCAATGCCAAATAGGAATCCTCCAGTAAAGCCTGCTGAATAATATGAATTATTTTTGATAAATAATAAAACCTGGAACAAAATGAAAATATTTTTGATGCTTTAGTTAGATTGTAGTTGATTATAATTTTAATGGTTTTAGCTCATAGCCAACTATTTTGCTGAGCTGATTACACAAGTAATTACATTTATTTGTAGCCATACTACATAATAATATATCAACCTGTATTGCATGTGAGCAAAGTCATGGACAAATGCTAGAGAAAAATTAAAATGCTTAGCATTAGCTAAGCCCAGGATATCAGCTACATATAGAAGTTCAAGAATTTAGGTGTGTTATGTTATGAAGCTATTTCTTTTTCATGTTTTAAAAGTGTTTAAGTTTTTCTGAGTATTGCTCAGATAGGGTAAATGTGAAGTAGGTTGGTATCTTACTTTTTCAGTCCAGTTAGGGCCTTTTCCTGTTGCCTCCTTTTCAATTTTGTCAGTGATTTTGTCAACTTTCTTGTTAATTTTCTCCCAGTTTATATCAATGTATCCTTTTTGGCTTGCAATATGTAATAGAATTACACTACCACCCAAGCCTACAGCTGCTACTTTTCCAATTTTCATAGATATAAATCCAGTAATCCTAAAAATAAAAATACTTATATAAACAAGGCATTATGAGATCATCACAATCAGACATCACATTACACAATACAAACGTTTTGTTAGATATAAAATGACATCAGATCATAGAACTGAGAAAATGACTAAAGGCCATTTGTATTGTTAAAGATAGACTATGTAAACATGCTTTGTATTATTATTATTAATGGTTGGATTTAGTATAATAAAAAAAAGGGTTTAAACCAACTTCAATCCCAACGAGAACATCATCAATGTAGTTAAAATCTAAATATGCATTATTAAGGATAAATCAAAACTACTTTTCGGATCTTGATCAATTTAAATGGGACCAAAAGGGAAGCATCAAAAAAAGTCTTCAAAATTGGTCACACATATGTTCTGAGGTAACAAACATAAAAAAAAACAAGCTAATTGAGAACCTCTTCCTTTTTTGAAGTTGGTTAAAAAGATGTTATGATCAGATAATCAAAGATTAGTACACATTACCTATTTATAAATATTGCAATGAAATGAATGTTTAGGAAAAAGCACTATGATCTAGTAAATTGTCATTTTCATTGAAAATCCAGAAAATAGATACCCATGTAGTTATAATAATAACAAATACCTAGGTAAGCAATAAATAAAATGTGTCTATCTATTGGTTAGTTTTGTTGAGCACTGAATTGCACTATTACCATCCTGACGCAGTTCCTAATATTAGCTGCTTTGTTGCGGAAGTAGTCCCAATTTCTGATATAGCTTTTTCAATAAAGTTCTTTGCATCGTCAACTATCTTCTTAGCGTCTTCAGATGGATCTTCATTCCTCGGTCTAGCCATTATGCGCGATGGTTTCGACGTTCGTTCGCGTTTCCTTTACGAGTATTAAAATCGTCAAGGCCGTATAATTTAACTAAAATCAAATGTTGCACAATGGTGTACAATGCACAAATTGGCACAAATCCTGAGTCCTAGTCATAGACTAGGTAGAGTCCTAGTCTAGGTAGTGATTTGCCATCCTAGTAGTCTGTGGATTGTATACTCTTTGGTCTAGGTATTACAACGTTTTTATTATATACCAAAGAGTATACGTAAGAGTACGTTTATGTAGTAGTAAGTAAGTCGTAAGTCTGCGCGTAAAGATCGGACTGCTATCGAATTATCTATAACGAAGTGTTCGATATAATATATTGTAGTGACTAGCACAGAGCACATAATAATTATGTGACTAATTCATCATAACAATTTGTGAATGAAATCTCTGCTTGAGCACCGATCAATGACTGAGCATCGTTCTGTAATACGGACCCTAGGTCTATTTCGAGCTAATGTACTTTATAAATTGTGTAATCCTTATCAGCCTTATTAATAAACACGAACTAGCTTTAGACTAGTTACACCATCTTTTGTCTGTTTCGATCCAGCTAAATATTCCAGTTACAAAAAAAGGACAAAACCTGAAGTAACTAATCTGAGACTAATACCCGTTTATTAATAAGGCTGTAGGTATATTCGATTTGTTGAAAAGAATCCAAAAATGGCGGTTCATTTTTTTCTATAACCCGCGTATTTTTTAATTATAATGTGTGATGATGGTGGATTATTACCCATTAAGAGTTCGTGAACGTACACGAGTATTAGCAAATGGTTCCAAGTTTTTAAACCATACCATATATACCTTTCATTGACATTGGCAGAATTATCACTAAAAAGCGTTAGAAAGCCATTAAACTAAGAGAAGAAGAAGTAGTTGTATTGTATTTTGTGTGCGTTGATCATCAATTTGGTAAGCGACTTAGGAGTTTTGGCGGGGAAGCGAAAAGATTGCGTGACCGCATTGTATTATTTTCTTAAACTTGTGTTATTTTCAGTGTTAGTGCATAAAATTGGTGGCATTTTATTCGATAAGAGCTGGATTACAGGCGTGAGTGTGGGAAAATGGTATAATGATGGTGAAACGTTTCTTTTCGTGTTGTTTCCAAAACTCCATAGAAGCTTCAAGTAAAGTTGCCACCACTTTACTAGGAGTATGACTTTGACTAGAGTGACTTGACTATGACTTGACTTGATGACTTCGACTGTGACTTGACTTGACACATATATCTAATACCTTTTAACTTGAAAAATTATCAATTACTTGACCTGGCTAAATACACAAAAGTGTGAATCTAACCAAAAAAAAAAGTCAAGTAGAGTATGTACTGGGAAATTTAAATAAAATGATCAAAACCTGGCCTAATATAGTTAAATTCACAAAAAGATCTTCATCATTGTGCAGGAAAAAAAGTACTCTCAACCTTTGGGTAAGCATTAGGCAATATTTAAAGTTAAACTAATCCTTGAGGCCATGAAATGTTATCTTTCTTTCTTATTTTTACGTTACAGCATGAAGATATCAACACAAAAATTAAAGTGAACATAGAAAAACATTGGCGAAATGTAGTATCACAAAAAAACACAACTCTGAGTCATGAAACCAATGCATACTATGTCCTCCCAATGTTTCCATATCCTTCAGGTAACTTACACATGGGACATGTCAGAGTGTATTCAATATCTGATACCTTGGCAAGGTTTCAAAAACTTAATGGAAACAACACTATACATCCAATAGGCTGGGATGCCTTTGGCCTACCAGCTGAAAATGCAGCTATAGAGCGAAATATTACTCCAAGTACCTGGACCAAATCCAACATCAGCTCAATGAAACAACAACTTCTGACACTGGGTTTTAGTTTTGATTGGAATAGAGAAGTCTCTACATGTGACCCACAGTATTATAAATGGACACAGCATATATTTTTAAAACTGTTTGAGAATGGCCTGGCTTACCAAAGAAAGGTTAGATGATTATAAATAATAATAATGTCTGAAATTGTGTAAAGTTTAGAGCACAAACTTAGTAATTATATGATTTATGAAATGGATACACAATGATTTATTTTCAGGCAGAGGTGAATTGGGATCCTGTGGACCAAACAGTACTAGCTGATGAACAGGTTGATGACCTTGGTTGTTCTTGGAGATCTGGAGCTAAAGTTGAAAAGAAGTGCCTCACTCAATGGTTTATAAAAACCACAAAATATGCCAAAAGATTGTATGATGGATTAAACACTGAACAGTTGGAAAATTGGAAAGATATTATTAATCTACAAAAGCATTGGATTGGAATATGTGATGGCGTAGTGGTGACATTTAAATTAAAAATAAATGAAACAATTAGGGAGCAAGATGTGTGGACTTCTGAGCCATATAAATTAATTCATGGGAACTTCCTCACAATAAGGCCAAGTAATGTATTAATCCAAGAGCTAACAAATAAAAAGGATAAAATTGTAGCTATAAATCCAATCAATAATTCTGAAATACCAGTTTACATAACTGATGACCATGTAGAATATCCTGAAGGAAGAGATATTTATTTGGCTTGCTCTTCACAGAATGAAAATGATTTAAAAATAGCTTTATCTTTAAATATTCACATAACAGATAAGAGTAGCAAATTAGATATTCAGAGAGAAAGTGAAAAAGCTATTGATATAGCACAAAAGAAAAATGTTGGGGGACATTTTGTTAGTTCAAAGCTAAAAGATTGGCTTATATCTCGACAAAGATACTGGGGAACCCCTATACCAATAATTCATTGTTGTCAATGTGGGACAGTTCCTGTTCCTTACAAAGATCTTCCAGTTCAATTACCTGCTATCAGTTCTTCTGCCACTGGCATACAAACATTGACTAAGTTGAATGAGTGGGTAAACTGTAAATGTCCTAAATGTCACTCAGATGCTAAGAGAGAAACTGATACAATGGACACTTTTGTTGATTCATCTTGGTATTACTACAGATTTTTGGATCCACAAAATGAAAGTGCTCCATTTGACAAGGATATTATAGGTAATCATGCCCCAGTTGACATTTACATAGGAGGCAAGGAACATGCCGTTTTACATTTGTACTATGCTCGCTTCATGAGCTACTTCCTTTACTCTCTTGGTTTGACTCCTACTGCAGAGCCATTTAAAAAGTTGCTTGTACAGGGAATGGTAATGGGGCAATCATATAAATTGAAATCTTCAGGAAAATATATTCCTCCAGAAAAGGTAGAGAAAATCGGAAAAGAATACAAAGACAAAGACACTAAAGAACCAGTTATAGTACAATGGGAAAAAATGAGTAAGTCCAAATACAATGGTGAAAATCCTGAAAGACTACTCTCTGAGTATGGCTGTGATACAACTCGCTTGTTGATTTTAGCTGATGTGCCTCCAGCCACACCTAGAAAATGGTCAGATGCAAGTAAGCTGTTTGAATTTTTTTATGTTTTGTTTCAGTTCAGATAAATTTTATAAATCATGATCAAATCGGACCTTGGTACGTGACTATGTGACCTGCAGTTTTCACAATTTCATGCAATAACTGGTGACAATTTTTACACAACTGCTGAAATCACAATTTGACTCTGTTCTGCTCCTGATAAACTTTGTTTAATTATAGCATTACCTGGAGTACTAAACTGGCAACATAGGTTGTGGATGACTATGCGGGAATTTATAAAACTGAGAAATGAGAGTGCTATCCAAGAAACTCTTTCTAAGGAACAAATTAAGATAATTAATGACAAAATCCGAGATGCGCGAAATTATTTTACTGCAACTGCAACTTTTCATTTTAAATACTCACAAAAGTTAAGTGTTGGTATTTCAAGACTCCAGAGTTTGACAAATACTTTACGGGTATGTACGGGTAATGTACAGTTTCATTATTTTGTCTATCATTATTATTCAAAATTGTTTTATTTTCATTAGATTACATTTTTTGAATACACGATTTAGGGTGGAGTTCACCAGATTTTTAAACAGCCGATTATCAGTTTAACGGTCGGTTAAACCGTTTTTGGTGTTCACCACAACATAACAGACGGTTAAATACCATAAACACCCGATTATTTTAACCGACCTCGACAACGTCGTTTAAATCTCGGTTACGCCATATGGTGCATTTTTCTGAACTGTTTTTGCGATCAGAGCAACATAGTTGGTTACGTTATTATATTCCTGTAGTTATAAGTGAAAAAATAATTTATAAAATAATAAATAAATATTTATTGAATACTTCACACAGCGCCATCTATCCAGAAACTAAGGAAGCTTGTACCATGGGAACCAGATAACTGATAAAATACTCAGATACTTTTTGTTTGTAAATACACAGAATACAATATAACATCCAGACACAGAACAAACATCGATATTCATCACACAAATGTTTGTCCTGGGTGGGAACGAACCTTTTTGATCGAATTTTTATTGTACCTACATAAATAAATAAGTATGTCTTTATTACCTAGATGATGTGATTATTATTTCCAGAAATAATTATCTAGCAATTTACCTACCAAAATTGGAAACTGTAGTGCAATAGTGCTATGCGTACGTTCTAATGCACTTTGAAAATTGAAGGTATTATATTTTATGCTGCTAAATACAAACAATCCGCCATCGTATCGACTACGTACCGATAAATGACTTCGCAAATAAGTTGCCTTACAACATTCGTTCATTCACTCTGAATGCCGCACTGACCGGGCGATTTAGTGATCATGGTCCGAATTTGCGTGGTGAACAGCAAATATTTAATCAATCGGTTAAACGACGTTTGGGAATTCATCGGCCGATTACGTAAACGTTCGGTTATCATAGATTTGGTGAACTCCACCCTTAGTGGATAAGTACTTAATTATTCTGTAGAATGACAAACATACCTCATAAATCGAGGTATCGCCACTTCTAGTGATATTGAGTTATGGGCTTAGTGGGTTGAACAGGAACAAGGCAAGAACATTGTTAAGTGCTTTAAGATGGTTTCTTAACTAGAAGGTAGTGGTAGGTAGGGTGGCTTATAAATGCCCTACCACCGAGTTGTACTTAAAAGTGGGTTCGAACCAAATGACGACACCCTAGGGGATGATGACCCTAGGAGATTTTTTTTGCTTTTATTTCGATGACTGATAAATAAAATTATTTTTCTTAGGTAAAAAAAATGTATTACTGACATGACTAACTATTGACATAATATTTGCCCTGCAATTGAAAGACAATTCCTTTATAGAGCTTAGTTCTAGTGTTGTTAAATGTTGACTAAAAATTGGGTTTTTGTACACAAGGGTCAAAATTTATATAAATATATAAACAATATTGTCGTAATTTCTTACAGAACAAGGTGCCGCCGGAAATAATTTTGAAGAGCAAAGATTTCGAAGAGACGCTGGCGGTGTTGCTGATAATGTTGTCGCCGGTGACCCCTCACTTTTGCTCCGAGCTGTGGGCAGGGTTCCAGTCGGCGCCGCGCCGAGTGTGTGACTCATCGCGACTCATCAAATGGAATGAGAATGTTCTGGAGCAGAGTTGGCCAACGGTTGACGACGAATACAAACTCTCTCTTCAATGTAAAGTAAGTATTTTCACAGCGTTTTTCATGACTATTTGCCTACAACAACCAAGTATTAGAAGTCACAATAGAAACTTATTCTAGTACCAAACAAATTAACAGACACCAAACAGAAGGCTACTTATTTAGTATTTACCTATGAAACTGCCGTTTTTTTATGAAACAAGTTACCATACTTTTTTTTCTATTAATCAAAGTAATCACCCTTGAATTCGATGCATCTTTGCCAACACAATGGAAGATTATTGATACCCTTCTTTATAAAATCAGCTGGAGGGAAAGCAAGAAAATCTTCAAAAGCATTTTGTACTGCCTCTCGGGTATTGATTTATTTTCCCGCTAAGTTAAATTCTGGAAAAGTAGGAGTATGTAGGGGCAAGGTCTGAAGAGTACAGCGGATGATGGAGAGCTTCCAACCTCATCTCTTGTAACTTGGGGACCGACTGCTGTGCAGGTCGCGCGTTGTCGTGCAGGAGCAGTGGAGACGTGCGAGCTTCTCCATCATTGTGTTAAATTCTTCAAAGTACACATCTGCAGTAATGCTTGTCCCGTTTGGTAAGAAGCTGTGATGAATCACACCGCCGCTGGACCACCAAACGGTGACCACCACTATTCGAGGGACAAGTTTTCGTTTCGGGCATTGTTTAAACCGGGATCCAGCAAACTTTCTGAGTACTTGCTATTGTCAAAGAATAGGTAAAAGACCTATCGAACTTGTAAAACTAGTACATTTTAAATTAAGTAATAATGGCAATTTTTAGGTGGATGGAGCTGACAGAGCCGAATTAAAAATTAGAGCAGCAGACCTGCCTCAGCTAGGTCATGAGGAAGCCTTGCAGAAGATGCTAAACGAAGTAAATGTACAAAAGAGAGTAAAAAGCGGAATCTCGCGAACCAAGTATGAACTCTATCCGGATTGTCGTGCCATACTGCATATTTATACCAACAGAAATGTGAAATCAACAGATGTAGTTGAACCAGCTCAGAGTGTAAATAGTTGAAATCTTTAAAGGTAGGTAGATAGATCTTAGTTGTTATTTCAAGTTTAAATGTAATTCAAGAATGTTTGTTAAGCATGAGTGAAACTCTATAAAAAGTTACATAACTATTGTGATTTGTTTTTTTTTTTTTATTTATATCTTCAGGTACAGGCTTATAATATGTGTATAGTATTATATTATTCGTGCTTTAGCTTTATTCATCTGCTAGTACCTCTTTTCTCTTGAAAGGGGCGGCGACCGATCGATCTCACTGACTACCTTCTATGAGATCACGATTGGATGACTATAGACTGTTGCAAAGTTTTTCGGCATTGCGAGTAAAATTTTTCACGATAATGTACCACAAAGAAAAAAACGGATGACGACCCTACATGTACGAGTTCCGCATCTACGGCCCAAGTCTTGCTTTTAGTTTAGTTCTCATCCCTGGAGTCGGTAACGTATAATTTTTAGACCTAAGCAAATAGATAAAGAGATAAATAGATAACGAGTAACGTAGCAGACGGGATGATTTCACAAGACTGTTTTAAATTAGTAGTATTTTTCATTGATTTTTGTTCTATACTTATGGGCCGCCAAAGTAGCTTGCACGTGTACCCAACTTCAACCATTACGTTAAATGCGCATCCTAGAACCTTATCATCTTCTCTTTTTATAGACTAGTACTAAACTGATTTCGAGCAAAATGTGATACCTAATGTAACTTTTGGAAAACTGTTAAACACTAAGGCCATTTCTCTGACGTAAATGTTTAATTATAGTTACGTTTTTCGTCTAAAATTAAAGCTACATGATCATGCATAGCTCCACGTGACAAGTTTAAAAATTACGGATTTCCAAAATAAAGAATAATTCTTTGACCTATGTGTGCACCACATTGTGAGATTTTTTGTAGAATTAACGTTGCAATTTCAAAACATTTGCAAATATATAGATCAAGCTAGATCACAGATTATATAATATTTACTGCGTATTCAAAGTGTACTACACTATTTTTTAGCGCTATGTATTATTATGGTAGGTACTTTGTAGACTAGATTTATATTTTCAATATTTTATCTTCTGTTTCTTGACTTTTTCCCTCTGAATATTTCGTCTTTGTATGCTCGTAAGTTTGCTGCAGAGTCCTGAAATAACATATTAACCTATGTTTACAAATTGTTTATATAAAATAAGTCCAATGTGCAAATTTGCTTCGGTTTTCGGTATAGTATTAGAAATAATAATAATAACGCTCAACGATCACATACATAAACCCCGGATCTTAACTTGGATTCCCTATGTGTAGGGGGACCCAGAAACTACGAGGACTATATATGGTACCACAACACCCAGACACAGAACAAGTTTTTGAGCTTCTTTTCCTGTGCATAAATACTTGTCCTGCTGCGGGAATCGAACCCATTGGACACCATTGGGTTATGAGCCGACCTACACAACCACTACGCCACAGAGGTGTTGATAGGCTTATTACCTTCTTTGCTTCCCTCCACTCGAGGTTCCGAAGGCGATTTAGCCCCTTAAGATTCCGGTCAAGGATTTTGAGAAACTCTGCTCTATAAATCTTTGGTGTCTCCGTGGTTCCGTTCACTTCCATAGGCGCCATAGTAGATATCTAAGTAAATAATAGGGTTTTGTTTGTCATTAAATTCTTTAAAAGCCTTAGGTACATTTGTTCACGAAAATAGCAGGCACTTTTACTTACACTGTCATCAGTGAATTGAGCATTTACTAAATCTGATATTTGGGTGTACGCGCTTTTAGTGTCGTTAACTTGCTGTGAAAAAAAACATTGTTTATAAAAGGTATTAAGAAAATACTTTACTTGAGAAACGGATTGGAAAATAGATACCTGGACAATAAGATTGAAAATAGTTCCGAAGAACCCCCACTTTGGCGGAGTAGCAACACGTTTTCCCGATTTGATTGCAGATTGCCTCAATTGACGGTCGTTCTGTATAACGTCGTCGGCTAATGGCTGAAATGGAAAAATCGAAATATTAGCAATTACTTTTAAAAAATCCGCTGTTTTTTTATTTTGATTCGTTTTCGAAGGCACAGAGGACTTCAAGAGAATTACTTTGATTTCATAATATTTTTATTAAGTATTTTTAAGTAATTTTAAGTTTTTTTATTAAGTAGGTTTGATGATGCGAAAAATAAAAAATTCCATGAAAAGTTTGTAGGTATACCCCAACAAAATAATATGTTCCCAGAAGTTCCTGAAATCGTCTTATTGTCTATATTTTAAGCTATGTCTATGAAATTCTTGTACTAATTCGAAATTCTCATTCACACAATCATTGATCCTGATTAGACTAATTGTCTATTTGTTCAGAAGTTACGAGGCTATAAGTACATACTGACAGAACTTTATGATTATTCCATCCTCCCGCTACTTTGCTCTGCTGAGACTAAGTTGATGACGAGAAAGGGTATATCCACAGACAGACATGGGCGTCAAGCTTATAGTCCTCTCGTTTCCGTCGTATTTCCACTAGTTCTGTTAACTGAATTAGTTGCAGATGTGCACAATGTAATAACACAAACATAGAACGCCTTAGACCATCCAATTTATAAAGTTCACCAGTGATGCCATCCCAACTACCTATTGTGTAGATATAGGTACTAACTGGTTGCGCGGTGAAATGAGGGGCGACGATGGCTACAATGACGATTGTGGCCCACACGGCGTTCGGCCCTCCCAGTGCCATCTTTGACACTTCTGCACGAAGACTTCAGCAGCTAAATCTAAAGCAAACAGAAGCAACACACAATAAAGCATGCGTCAAATTCGTGTTAACATGTTAAACGTGACTTATTAGTACAAGGTAAACCTGGCAAGGTCAGACGCATATAAATTAAGCAAGCGTAGGTATTATGTAACCTTTCACCTTTGAGCTTTGTTATCATTGACTATTTGCAGGTGTAGGGTGTTGTTATACCTATTATCAACATATCTTCTTTTACCATCGGCCCGTGATTGCCCACTGCTGAGTATTAGGCCTTCCTTTGGTTGTGCCATATACCCCCGACTTCCCATCACTTGCATCCAAGAATTCCCCGCTGTCTTTTTCATATCGGTCCAAACACTGCATGATGCCATATAGTAATATTAAATAAGTACCTACGTTACGTACTACTCTGTAATACCTACCTACCTATCTGTGGTATTATTGGCGAATTTTCGAGACACTGATACATAAATATCTCATGTTTTCATTTCTTCTTATCAAGAGTTCCGCCATTTTTATGTTAGTTTAGCGATATGGAATCGACACCAGTGCCTATGAATAGCTAATTGCTATATAATACTATAGCTCAAATTAAAGTTAAATGTATAATCTACTTATACGTAAGCCCATAGGTGCCAAAGTGCCATTACATCTGAGTTAACTACACGTACTAGATTGTTATGATTACCGTGGTGGCGGGTCATCAAAACCTGCACATTTACTTATAAATAGCAGCGGCAATACCTGCTTACCTTACGCGTGCTTGGAAACATGTCTGTACGCAACATTCTGGCTTTAAATAATAGGTACTGGTTTGATTTATTTCCGCGGTGCAACGTTGTTAGGAATGTTTACTTTAAGGCACTTATATACCTACCCAATGCTTGACGTAACAGAACAGTCGCTGATATATTTTTTGCGTACCTCCTATTCTTCTTCTTTCTTCAAGTGACCCTAAATAAAGGTTTTGTTGTAGGGCACGTAAACGGGTACATAACTTTGTCGCAATATTTCGGTCAAGGAACTTTGCACAACTACTAGGAGGGGGTCTAACGTGCAGAATTTGCAGATATATAGGTTCACCATCGGTCAAGCAATTTTTGTTAGTTGAATGACTGAAATTAAACAAAGGCACCAAGTTCGCAAAACGTCAACCTGCTATTTAAAAAACCAATCCTCCGATTAGACCAATATGGCGAAATAGAACTATATTATTTTTTAAATTTTGATAAATAGGATTGTAAAGTAAATGGGTGATCTTACATTGCTAATTAGCGATGTCTAATTCAGACGACCAACCACAGTAACTATACTATGTATTACTAGACGTAAAGTTAGACATGCGTTCTTCCGTGGAATTTGCAAAAGCTCGTACACAATTACTACTACGCTATGCTGAAAGATCCTGCAGGGTGGTACGTTGTAGGCTAACATAAGTTATTTCTGAGATGCTATAGCTAGCATTTATAATTTGTGACATATTTTATATTAATACTAAATATCATTTATTCTATAGCTCTATGAAGAACGTTTCAACGTAGTTTTAGCCAACTTGATAGTTGCGATACTTTAGTGGTAGACTATGAACAGCATATATTTTACGGAATGAGTCAATTATCATATGTAGAAAAACCCGTCTTGTGCAATTCTATAAAACATCTAGTTATTTGCTTGTCATATGGCTACTGGGCGACTGGCTAAATGGACGAAATGAAAATACGAGTGAAGCAGGTTGCTTACGTCCTATTTATTTATCTAAAGGTTTTGGGAATATCCTAGGTAAGTAATGTAATAAGGAGGACAACCCATCGAACAACTGCGTTTGCGTTTCTGTTTATTTCAGTTTTGCCTAATTTCATTCCCAACGGCCGCCACAGGTGACGGTTGGTACAATAACGAAGGAATGAGATCAAAAAGGGTTTAACTGATTTTTTGCACAAAATGACTTATAGGTATCGTTGGATTCATCGTGAAGTTATCTACAATAATAAATCCTCAAAATACCGATATGGGGCTTAAATCTCGAGAATTTCAGTCTAAAAACGGTTTATCTGACACTGAATTAGTACTTACTATATTTTGTACTTTAAAATAGAATCAATACATTTTCAAGCAACTGAAACTTACATAAACGTTTTCTATTACTTAATAAGCATTCTACATTAAAATGAAGCTGTTGAAGTTAAAAGTCAATTTTCTCGAAACTATCAATTTGACAGTTAAACCCTTTTTGTTCTCACTCCTTGAATTAAGAAATATACCGCCATCGACACCAGCAGTAGTGCCTGTTGGTGGTAGGCGTTGGGAATTATCTTTTTTATTTTTCACTTTCCCCAATAGGACACAGCTAGTGGGAGAAAGGGAATAACTCTTCTAAATGCGCAAAGGGCACAAAGCTCGTACCTATCTAGTGTGATTGACTCTACTACTGTTGAGCGTAATATTATGTATTCTGTGGTTCAGCCTAACATATACCAAGCCAAGGCAACGATAGTTTCCACACGTATAATTAACGGCCTTTAGAAAATAATAGTTATTGTGTTAATCCATCACCACTTTTCGCTAAGCTGACATTTACTAACTACTAACGGCCTTATAAACTCTTAATTAAATTAAGTTCTGCGCAACACAAAAGGTTTATTATTATTATAGGATTATTATTATTAGATAAAATTCCGCACTTTTTAACTAATAATAATCATAATAACACCCAACAATCACATACATAGGTCCTGGACCCTAACTAGGATTCCCTGTGTCTAGGGACCCAGGAACTACGAGGACCATGGTCCCACAGCACCCAGGCTTAGAACAAGCATTTGCGCTTTTTTTTGTGGACTAATCCGTGGCAGGACGAGTATTTACTTCTCCTGCCACGGGAATCGAACCCGCCGCCTTCGGGTTATGAGCCGACCTGCTCAACCACCGCACTACAGAGGCTGTCTTAATGTATAATGTGTAATATTGTGTATTGTTTATAAAGTAAGGCTGTTAGTATCTAAAATGGCCATCATAATCCTACTTCCTATTAATATTGTGAATATGAATGTTTTTATGTCAGATAACACTCAACGCCGAAAACGCTAAACAGATTTTAATGTAAATTGGTAGGCACTCATGCTGTGTTATTCCAGGATCTAAAGCAGATACTTAGAATAAAGACATCCCTGTCTCAAGTAATTCAAAACCAACTTTTTGAGTAGGTACATGGTACTTAAATAAATTTACACATTATTGCTGCATGATTTCTATTCAATAATCAATAAATGTGCAATTGACTGGCTCGATAGCTCAGTTGGTAGTAACGCTGGCTTCGGAGCTGTAGGTTGTGGGTTCGATCCCCACCCAGGACAAGCATTTGTGTGATGAACATCGATATTTGTTCTGTGTCTGTATATGTATTTACGAACAAATACTATCCAAGTATTCAATCAGTTATCTGGTTCCCATAGTTAGTTCCATAGTTTGGGGAAAGATGGCGGTGGGTGGAAAAAATATTCTTTAGATGTTCCCTGCGAACCAGTCAAAAGAAATGCCTGACGACCTGCTGGTTGTGGTTACCGACTTCGAATAAATAGTTTTTCAGGACGAAAAACATCATGATTTAAATCCGCGCGTGGCAAGCAAGACACCTAACGCTGGGCTAGTTAGTTGCCACTCTGATGTTATAGTCTATCCAAGCACCCATCTGCTGTTCTTGGGATCCAGTAACCATTGTTTCTCTAGTCACTATAGTCGACCGCAAACATTATTACAAACCTATAATAGGTGCATAGGTAGCACCTAACACATGTATGATTTTTTTATATTTTTTTTTATTTTATCATTACGATATTAAACATCTTAAAGGTGTGAGCTTAGATAGATTGCTTCACATCATTGGCGCAGAGCTTTTACATAAACTTAATTTAAAATAACACTAGACACTGCCAGCGAAGGTCACCAACTTCACCACTGACCCGAGTTATTTTTTTACACTGGATATTAATTAAAATAATTTTACCAAAACGTGCAAAGTGCAGGTAGGAGTAGGTTTGATGGGCGCACGCGCACCGGCTTCGCGCGCAAAGCAGCCGAGGGCACTGGAACTGTTTGCCTCTGTATGCGTCGGCGCGGGCGCAGCGAAGTCCGCGCGCAACACCATCGGGGCCAAGGCCGCCGCCGCGGGAGTGGATTGCGAAGTAGGTAGATATTAGTTATGTCAGCCTGCGTTCTACTTATGCAATGCTTCTGGCCATTTAATGCAGTTCGATGGCCGGTCATTATTTGCTCATTAATAAACATCTACTCTACTTGATAGCGGTTTTCGTGGATAATTGGACATTCCATTTTTTGGAATGTGTAGATTGGGACACCTTCGGCTCATTGCCGCTGATTAGTTAAATATGTACTTATGTAAAACACATAGGTAGGTACGTTGTGATGGCAAAGGTACAGAATCTTACTATTTTAACCTACTTTAAAAACAAGAGTGTTCACAAATCAGTGGTTAGGTACGCATGGTTATCATTTTTTTTGTATGTAAATACATGAATAACTTTGACTTATGGATTGAATTTCAAATATTGTTTCGTCGAGTTTTTTTGAAATTCTGATAATTGGTTTTCCAAATATTTAGTAGGTAAGCATGTACCTAGTCTATCTTACTACTGCATTTTCTCTCTACTCTATATTTTCTGAAGTCTATCTTTATGAACTTTTAGTCTTGCTACACTGAAATACTCATAAAATTAAAGACTGATTTGTTTTAACATTTCTATAATACGTTTTGTAAAAATAACGAAAAAGTGCTAATCATAATTAATATTCAGATAAATATGAGCAACGGAAATTAAAAGATACGGTAATATTATCTTCACATTAAATGCAATGATGTCACAGTTAATTGTAATATATAATACCCATTTTTTTAATCTGAATTTCCACAGACACCTGGGTCCGTACTTTTTGTTAAATAATTTTTATATTTATGAATTAAGCCTATTATTAACATGAACATATATAACAAGAAGGACAATAACAAAAACATACATAAACAAAAGTAGTTATTTCTAATTGTGCGTATACCACCGAGCAAACCAACTTCCGCTTATAATAGGTCTTTACCTATGAAATTGCCGTATTGCAGTACAGACTTTTTCAAACAAAAAAAAGTTTTGATTGGCTATGAATTCTAAATTCAAATTAATTTTGTTTTAAAAATATGACATTCTATTTACAATATAAGTCTTTTGTTTATTGATTAGCGTTGTATTTTCATTACATTTCAACATTTTTCCTCATAATGGATACTTTGAAATTTCGTGTAATTATGGAATATGAGTTCCGTCGTGGCACCAACGCGGCACAAACGACACGTAACATCAACGACGTTTACGGAGAGAACTGTACAAACGAACGTACAACCCGTTATTGGTTTGCTCGGTTCCGTTCTGGGAATTTTGACTTGAAAAATGAACCTCGTGGTCGTCCGGAAACTTTGGTCAACAATGGTGAATTAAAGGCGATTGTGGAAGCTGATGAATCTCAATCTACAGCTGAGCTGGCAGCAGCTTTTGATGTTAGCATCAAAACAATATTGGTCCATTTGCGACAGATTGGCAAGATAAAAAAGCTTGATAGATGAGTGCCCCACGAACTTAACGATCGCCAGCGCAACGTACGCGTCGAGACTTGCCTTGCGCTGCTTAACAGGCACAGAAATGAAGGAATTTTGAACCGAATTGTTACGTGCGACGAAAAATGGATTCTTTTTGACAATCGAAAGCGCTCAGCAAGTTGGTTAGATCCTGGTTCGGTACCAAAGCAATGTGCAAAACGAAAAATGACCCCTAGAAAGGTGATGGTCACAGTTTGGTGGTCTAGTGCTGGTGTGATTCATCATAGCTTTTTACAAAACGGCGAGAGCATTACTGCAGATGTGTACATTGAAGAACTGATGATGGCGAAACTCGCACGTCTGCAACCAGCTTTGGTCAATCGGTCGTCTCCACTGCTACTTCACGACAACGCGCGACCCCATACTGCACAACAGACCGTCTCTAAGCTGCATGAGTTGGGTTTGGAAGCTCTCCCTCATCCGCCATACTCATCAGATCTTGCGCCTACCGACTATTACTTTTTCCAAAATTTGGACAACTTTTTAGCGGGAAAAAAATTCAATTCCCGAGAGGCAGCACAAAACGCCTTTGAAGAGTTTGTTGTCTCCCGTCCTGCTGATTTTTTTCAAGAAGGGCATCCATAAACTTCCACAGCGTTGGCAAAGATGCATTGATTGCAGGGGTGATTACTTTGAATAAAAGAAATAAATAAGTTCGAAAAAAAAATACTTTAACTTTTTTCAAACAAAACGGCAATTTCATAGGTAAAGACCTAATATATACCCATATGAAAATATAAGAAAATATTATAATTTTCATTTTTTATGTTAGAGTATGATGTGACGAGCTAGTCGTCCGCCTGATGTTAAGCGACACGGCCGCCCATAACAGAACAGTGTCACTCGGAACTCCAAAATATAAAGTTTTGCATGACACTGCACTGTGCACATCATCCTGAGACATCAGCCCAGTCTGGTAATAAGATTATTTGACTGTGAGATCAGATCATAAAGTCTCAATTGCCCAGTAATTTCACTAGCTACAGTGCCCTTCAAACCGGAACACAGAATTGCTTACAAACTACTGCTTGGCGGCAGAATAACTGGCAAAGCGGTGGTACCTACCTAGACGAACTTAGCAGAAAAGCTACTACCTAGTAAAAAGTAGATTTGGGGAAAAACAAAAAATAAAGAACTTACATAAGTATATAAGTAAAAATAAGTAGGTAGATCGACAATGATTAAAAATTGCCTATTTTATGAATAATTAATAAATTATTGTTCTAACCTATGCAACAGTAATATTTTCTATGATTTGATGACATTTTACACAGCTGATATAAATAATCGACGTTAGTTATTAAAGCATTTAGAGGAATTTACTTGTCTTACTTTACTTTTAAGTATATTAATAGTTACTAGCTTAAATTATGTTGAAGAATCTCTAATAGATTCTAAAGCATTTAAAGTCGTCTAAAGGTTTACTTCGACTATTATTTAATTTCGCAATTCCGTAATTTTCACCTGTTTTTCTTCCCCTTTGAGGGAATATTGGCTTCGCGCATTCTGTGCATTTGCCAGGTTCAAGTCTTTTGATTTTCGTTCTTTATCGTTTTCAAATAATTTGAGCAACGTTCTCGGATTTTTGGTGTGTTTACGTGTTATTGTTTAGTTTATGTTATTTTAGTGGCCGTAGATAATTGTTTTCTCTCTATAAATCTGAGACACAGCAAATTGTTTCTTTTTATTTCGATCGTCGTCCAGTGTATTGATAGAGTGGCCTCCTTAGTATAGTGGCCTCCTTAGTATTTTGAAAATTTCCGTAAATACTACGTACATACATACATGGCTTCGATCCACAGATTAACGAATTGTTTTTTTCTTCACTATACTTCACTCGCACAGAAGCTGCCAAATCCAAAAAAATTGAAATGACATAACGTGTCGAACAAGCTATGGAATAATGGAATCCCTCAAAGCAAAATCCCAAAATGATCCAAGGGATTTTAGGAAGTGACAAGTTCCATTTTCCTGTATTTCTTGCGGAGCGTGGAGACGGGGTCCTTGAAGAGGAGCGGGTCGAGGCGCAGCGCGGAGCGGACGAGCGGCATGTAGCCCCACGCGGCCGCGAACGTGTTGAGGCACGACTGCCGCTGGACGAAGTGCTCGGGGTCGCTCCAGGATGACCTAGGGTAAATATCCATTTTACTGAAAGTGCTGTCGTGAGCTCATTGATCTGATCTTATTTTACGAAATTAAGTTTGGTGAATTGATTTTTCCAGTTGGCAGCACTAACTGAGGCGCGAGTCAAACAACTGAGCAAGCAAAACTATTGGTTTACTAGTGAAAACTTACGATGTTATTAAATAAAGAAAAAACAGCTTTAAAGACCGTCTGACAGTTTTCTATGACCTAACAACATGAGATAACGAAACAAAAGAAGGTATAGTATCATTGCACACAGTACCGGTGGTGCGTGGGCTTGTACCGGCGTCGCTGCGCCAACTTGAGCGGCGGGCGGCGCGTGAGGTGCGCCACGAGGCAGTTGAGCAGGATGTCCTCGCAGTTGGCGGCGCGGCGCACGGCGAGGCGCAGCGCGGGCGCGGCGGCCGCGTACTGCGCGAGCGACGCGCGGTGGACGAGCGCCGCGCCCGGCAGCACCATCGAGTAAGACGCGCCCCAGCGGCTGCTGTAGCCCCACGCGCCCTGACACCACAGAATAGGTGACAATTTTTGTTGTTGTTTTGTTTTGGCTCCACACTTTGGTGTATTTAACCGGTGTCAATAGGCATGACGACAGTATCAAAATGGTCGATTTAATGTTTTTAGGGTAAAATTTATATTAAATAACGTTGAAACACTGGTTTAGTTTTATTAAAAATATTGAGATTAGGGTGCATGTACCACTAGCTGACCAGACACTAATAGCTGACCAAAATGTAAGAATACGAAAATACTAAGGTTGTGTGGCAACTCAGGGTGGTAGATATTTTTTATTTTACTATATATATATATATACTAGATATTTTTTTTTTTTTTTTTTATGGTCTATTATTAGAGTTTAGTGGTCAAGACATGGTACAATATATTTTTTTTACTTTGAGTTAAAACTGTAGTAAACCTATTGGAGTTTGAGTTTTTTGTTCATTGCGTTTCGTACGTACTCTCATTAAACAATCACTGTGTTCAAGCAGAATCGCTAATAATATTAAATTATGAAATTATAAAGAATGTTGGGAATAAAACCGCTTAATTGGTCAACTAGTGGTACATGCACCCTACTTAGATTTTCAATAAAATAAAACATTAAAATACTGCGATCGGCCATTTTGACTGAAACGCCAATCACAGCGCATGACGTCACACGTAGATTTTTGCTGTTGTGAATATACGCATTTGGATTGATTTTCTTCGCTACGCGTAGACACAATGACATAAACATGTCATTGTGTAGGTAAACACCTAGGAGTGACGTCAGAGCCGACGCCATGACAACTCGAGCTGTTTTCGCGCCGTAAAAAAAAATTATGAAAATGGCTTTAATCTTGGTTAAAATTAAGTTTATTACCGAAATAAAGGTTTTTTCGTAACTAGTAAATGTATACCCACATTACGGAAGAGGATTTCAAAATCTTTCGTCATGCCTATTAACTGATAATTTCTCAAGTTAATATTTCATATACGTATGTTGTATCAAGTCAAGTCAGTCAGTAAAGTGGTGGCAACTTTACCAGAAGCTTCTATGGAGTTTTGGAAACAACACGAAAAGAAACGTTTCACCATCATTATACCACTTTCCCACACCCATGCCTGTAATCCAGCACTTAACGAATAAAATGCCACCAATTTTATGCACTAACACTGAAAATAGCACAAGTTTTGGAAAATAATACAATACGGCGACGCGATCTTTTTCATTTTCCAGAAAAAAAGTAGGTGACAGTTACTACGATGTGGCATTTTACAATAAGCGTCCGATGATGCGTGGCGCGCGATACTCCTCCGTCTCTGTTTGTAAATACATACATAGAATACAGTATAACACCCAGGCACAGAACAAACATCGATGTTTATTACGAAAATATTTGTCCTGGGTGGGAATCGAAACTACAAACTGCAGTTCAGAAGGCTACTACTACCTAATGAGCCACCAGGCCAGTCAAAAAAAATAGCATTTGTTACTTAAAACCTTTTGAATGTTGTTAATGATATTAACCTTAGCCTCGTCCCAGAAGTGTGTCCTCGCGGGGTACCCGACGATTCGCTCGGGGAAGTTCTGCCACACTCGGAAGGCGAAGTCTAGCTCCTCGGCCAGCAGCGGCGCGTCGCCGTCCAGAGAGAACACCGCCGCCGTCGGCACCGCCCACAGCGGCTGCCACCGCGCCGACACGCCCTCCCTGCACCATTGCATTAAAGTTTTTTGTTTTTGTTTTGGCTCCACACTTTTGTGTATTTAGCCAGTTTCAAGTAATTGATAATTTGTCAAGTTAATTAATATTATATGTATGTGTTAAGTCACAGTCCAAGTCGTCAAGTCATACTCCTAGTAAAGTGGTGGCAACTTTAACAGAAGCTTCTATGGAGTGTTGAAAACCACATGAAAAGAAACGTTTCACCATCATTATACTACTTTCCCACACTCATGCCTATAATCCAGCACTTAACGAATAAATTGCGACGCGATGCGACATTTTGACTTTTTTGAAGTTGTTAAATGATTGAATGTACTTACGAAAAATCCGGCTAAAACTGGCCTTCGAGAATAACATTTCAATATTTCAACATAAATGTCATATTAATCCAAACAAGTTGTCATATATAAAACAATAATAAAATTATCTATTCCAATTTTAAAAAAGGGGTTAAACCGACTCTAGTCGCCTTAATTTCTTAAGGAGAAATACTTGGAAGATATAATCATGTATATATGTGTCCTTCCAGTTATTTTTATCTCAAAACAGCTACTGAACAGATTTAGATGAAATTTCTATGGGATTAATCTGAAAATATATATATATATCGATTCATATAAAAAATCAATTTCGGTTAATCGGTTCGTGATTAGTTATAGTAACAAATATTAAAAAAACAAGATGCAACCGAGTAGAAGAAAGATCTTTTTTTACATTCGGTTAAAATGAGAGAAAAGAGATATACCTGAGAAAGAGAGGCAACTTATATATTAAAATTTAATTTAATTAGCATATTATAAAAATAGAAAATTTTGATATCTACATCTATTTTATTGTTGTTGGATTAGTGTTGTAAATTCTGTGGTGCAAATTCTAAACTAAAATTATTTTGGCAGTTCTAAAAATGTTGCCGTCCCTTTCATAAAGGTCGAAATGACAAGGACCGTAATAGTTTTAAAAATTACAGTTTAGTTTAAGTTTTTGTCCAACAGAATTGACACCAGTATCAAGTCATAGCTTTTTCTTTACCCTGGATAATGAGTCGTAGCATCAACGACCAGCACGGGCAGAGGTTCGCGCGTGTCGCCCACCATACGCGTCAGGGACTTCAACGACGGCGCGGCGCGTTCACTGTCCCATACCAGCACTACCTACAACCAAATTTATTTATTTATTTTAATTAGTACAACTACACCAATTACTACATAAATACAATTACAATTCGATTAAAATAAATTACAATTAAATGAAAACGAAAGAAATAATACATAGATATAAAACAGAAATAAATTAGATTGTAAAAAAATCGTTTTCATATTGTTTTTAATAACGCGTATTTCGATTTCAACTACATTGATGATAAAAAAAAGAAGAAGGAAAAGAAAAATGTTTTTATTTATGGCAACAAATATACTAATACGATGATTATGATAGATAGATAGATAAACTCTTTATTGAAACACCACATCTTAAATAATTAAAAAAACTGAACAAACTTAACCAAAGTGTAACAATGGGCGGTCTTATCGCGGTATTATGATGTTCTCATTGGGAATGAAGTCGGTTAAAACCCTTTTGAAGTAAAACTTCTTTACGCCAATTGACTTGTGGAGTACGCTGGTGAATGCGTGACGAGGCGAACGGAAGTTGAAGTTGTTGGTTCACGTAGAACTCTATTGTCAACACGACAAAGTAAAAAATTACTTAAAATTTGTATTATTATGTTGGTATGTAAAATGACAATTCACAAATTGGCAAAATAGCGACATTAACATTAAACAAAGCAAAAATAAAGTGTACCTGCTGTTAGATGGAGCTAAAGATGTTTTACTTCAGTCGTGTGGTCTAAAGCACACTCGGTTTTTATTTTTAAAAGGAATTATTAAAGAGAATATATGACGTTACGAGCAATACGTTCGCCTGATGTCAAATATTGCGGACGTATGGACGTCGCGTCGATTCACACCGAGATGGCAGCAACCGGAAACTTAATCATAGGGGGAGGAACAGGGCGGCTCGGAGATAGGAGCAGAGGTTAAAGTACCGAGGAGAATGTCCTTATGTTATTGAATGATGTAACGAGCTAGTCGTTTACCTGCTGTTAAGCGACACGGCCGCCCATAACAATAGTGTCACTCGGAACCCCAAAACATAGAGTTTCGAGCGACACTGCACTGCGCACATCATCCTGAGACATCAGCACAGTTTGGTAATAAGATTACTCGACTGTGAGATCAGATCATAAAGTCTCAATTGCCCAGTAATTTCACTAGCTACAGTGCCCTTCAAACCGGAACACAGCAGCGCTTGCACTCTACTGTTTGGCGGCAGAATAACTGGCAAAGCGGTGGTACCTACCTAGACGAACTTTGCAACGAAGTCGCAATCGCAATCAATTCAATTCAATTCAATTTTAAATAATCTTTATTTCTCATCAAATTACAATACTTATTGAACATTTCTAGTGTACGTATAAATCCTAGAAACGACAAACATTACAAAAAGTTACAAGTATATTTGTTTTGCAAGCTCGGGCGCTTATATAAAACTATTAGCTGGATACTAATTACATTTTTTAAACTTAGTTATTAATTTAACTTATTGATAAATTAGTTACGAAAGCTTTAGTGCAAGCATTACGTTTTTTGATTAAGAATAAACACAACAATTAGCCAAACGGCGGTAGGTAGGAAGATAAACAAAAACGCAAGTTACGCGAGGCGTACGGTACGGTGGCAGTAAGCAACAAGAACTGCGAATTTAACTGGTTATATATCAACCGCGCAAGCGCTCGCTGCCCGCCACGCATCGCGCCGCGCCACACCGGTCCTCATATCACTAGATAATACGGGCGGGAATGGTGCGAGCGATAGCGACAAGCGGAACACGGTCGCCCGCGCGGGCGACTGTACCTATTCATCAGTGTCGAGGAATAAGTGATGGGGTAATTTGTAGCGATTATATTTATCGATATAAGTTAAGTCAATTTTACGAGATTTGCATATATTTTTCAATCAAAAATCAAAAATCGCGAACTGAAAGCAATCCATCTAAGTATTTGTATATGTATGTATATCATAATATGTATTATATTTATATTATTGTGTGTATTTAATTTTGTATATTTATTATGGTGTTACTTGTATTATCACTAGTTTAGACGTATAGTTAAGTTGTTGTTTTCTTTTTTTTTTTATTTATATCTCATTATTGTTGCACTACCGCATTAAGCCTTCCACAATACACCAGGGTTAACTGGAAGATAATGCTCGATAGCATTAAGTTCGCCTATGTACCTTCAATTGTTGTTGTTTGTGCAATAAAGAATTTTCTATCTATCTATCTATCTAAGTCCTACCACTTAGTAAAACTGGCTCCTTTAACTCTCTTACGGAACCCACAGGAAGAGATGGGGTGACCCTGTGCCGTGTGGTTCCAGCGATGATATTTCTGTGCCCGCGAAGTAAATTTAAGTATATCGGGCTCATTTTGATCTCCATAACTTACCTTCTCACAGAATTCGCTGCTAGCTATGTTCGCGAGAAGCTTATGCAGAGCTGGCGACGTCGCTTGTACGTACAGCAGAGCTGTAAATGATATACCTGGGGTGGGAGGGGGTGCGGCGAGGGGGACGGAGGGCGCGGGGAGTGGCACGAGAGGGGAAGCGGGGGCGGGAGGACCGTGGAGAACTGGCGCGCCGGTCGGGAGATGTGCGCGGGAGTCGCCGTATGTAGGCAGCGTGCCCAGAGCTCCCGGAAACGAGTTCCATATCAAAGCCTCACGTTGTCTCGATGATTTGTGAGCCAATACGCGCTCCAATATAATCTGTTGGACAAGCCACTGTTGATTAATACAGTTCGCACAAAACTTTATGAGCTCTAGGAAGTTAGCGCGGATGGCTGCGCAGTACGCATATTATAGTTGCTCTATGGCCGCTTTTACAATGCACTCAACTATACCATGCGCGGTTTAGTACTCGGGCCAACTTCCGAGAGCTCATAAAGTTTTGCACGAGCTATAAATTATCGTTGCTTAGGTATAACATATTATAACAAAAGAAATCATGCTAATATTATAAATTCGAAATATTGCATAAACCGCTGCTAATACATTAAATTAAAAAGTCTGTCTGTTTGCTCACGCCAACGGCTGAACCGATTTGGATGAAATTTTGCAAAATGATAATAGGGATCAAGTTTTGACTTTATGATCTAATCTCACAGTCGATTAATCTTATTACCAGAATGTGCTGATGTCTCAGGATGATGTGCGCAGTGCAGCAGTTATGCGAAACTTTACATGTTGTAGTTCCGAGTGACACTGTTCTGTTTTGGGCAGTCGTGTCGCTTAACATCAGGTGAACGCCTAGCTCGTCACATCATTAAATAACATTTTAAAAAAAAAATTACCAAGCAAAACTAAGAGCATTTGATTTGTACATTGAATGCTCTTAGTTTTCCGGGTAATAATAATTTTAACATCATTATTGTATGATATTAGGGCGCCCAGCGGTTACATCCACCACTTATATAATTTCCTAGGGATAAAAACAAAAGCTACGAAATATGCTTTCTTACTCTCACTATGTCGAATGTGCTCTGTGGGAATGGGACAACAATAAAAATGTCCGGTCTTTTAAGATAAAGCGAATATTACCTCTACAGTCGTGAAAACGATCTTTTCGATTGATGAAAAGTATAGCTCCCAGAGTAACTGTGTTTGCTGTCGTAGAGCAAGAATGCGTTCAGGTGGTACAGAGCGTACAAGCTCAGGGACCTGAAAAAATATTGAATCATTTTTATTTTAGTTAGATCAAAAATAATATATAGTATAATAGTGTTTCACTGATATATTTTTATTGTGTAAATAAATTATATATATTCCAAAAATAAGCACACGTGAAAACAAAAGTTAAATAGGTATGAAGTTTTTTTTTTTTTAATTACATTACATTATCTTTCTTTATGAAAATAATTTAAAATGTCCTGTTAGACTAAAAGTACGTTGCTTTATTATTTTTATTTAATTAAAGAAAATTATATTAAGTTATTCATTTGTAATAGTGGTCAAATAGCCTATTGAAGACTATACTGAAGAATTAGCATACCAGCAGTTACCTGTAGTAACAAACGTTCATCAGCCCATATGACAGCGCGGCGCCAGTCGATTCGTTCATCAAATGGCAAACGCCAGCTATTGCTTAATAGTACAGGTATACAACCTGCAGCCAGTGCTTCAAGAAAACGGTATGACCCAAGCCTGCGCCCTCGTGCTACAAGGCAGAATGTCGAATTGGCCAAGAGCTGCTCATAATCAAACCTACAAGAAAAATAACATATTTTAATCAATTACCCTACAGTATCACCAGCATACTGTATGGTAATTGATTAAAATAATAGGCTGTTGAATGATTTCTTTATATTTAGGCTACAGCAGTGCCATAATAGACTTAGATATTCAAGACCAAAAATGACAGTTCAAAGGGGAGAGAAGAAATTTCAGAAATTGTAGGTATGTGTGAAAAACTGTTTTTATGTTTATAACTGTTAGCACCAAATTATCTATAGTTTTTGAAATATTGAACATACATATAGGCCACCAGTTTTTAAAATAAAATAACAGGCATTTTTTATACTGGGTTCTCTTAAATTTCAGGAGTATTTTTTTATTAATAAGGAATATTTCAGCATTTCTATTTTTTTTATTAATAAAAAAAATAGAAATGCTGAAATATTCCTATATATCTATAGGTCTAATTTAGAATTATACGTTTTCCAACTAAATAATAGGTACTTAATAGGTAAAAGGTAAGGCCAATGAAATTGACATTCTGCAGGACAGTAGACCATTTCAAATCAATTTTTGTTTGGGTAAGAATTCTAATATCAAATTAATTTTATTCACAAAACATCTGTTTTTTTATTTTCAGGTCAGTAGATCATTTCAAATCAATTTTTGTCTGAGTAAGAATTCTAATTTCAAATTAATTGTATTCTAAAAACATGTGCTTTTTTATTTTGTCATTTGTGCTGGTGTTGCATGTTTTAATCGCATTTGAATCTCTTTCATCAAGGATGAATAATGTTGTGGCCTTAGAGGAACTCTATGAAGGGTGAACTCTATGAATGCCAGCGCGAAGTAAGCGTCGAGATTTGCCTTGCATTGCTAAGCAGGCACACAAACAAAGAAATTTTGAATAATGGGTTGTTTTAATTTTAATATTTCCATAGTAACCATGCCACTATAGAAACTGTAAATTCCATACAAAATTCTGTTTTTATTTGTTGCAATCTAGTTTCAATGATTAATATAACAAAATGTGATAAATTTGCTGTAAAACAAGTATTTATTCGGGTTACTATGAATTATAATGTCACATGCACTCACTTTTCTTATTTCACCATCTCTTTTCCTCCTAGGCAGTGTCTACTTGATTCGAACATCTCACTCTTCGTGAGTCTTTTGACAATAGCAAAAATATTCAAGGTCTGTAAGCAGTGTTGAATAAAAAGCAATCCCCAAACTAACCTAAACTGCTATTAAGTAGTCTAGATTTCAAAGCCTAATTCATAACTATGTTTTAAACTTACTTATCATACTCTTTATTATCTTCATCACATCGTTCATCTCGTAAATCTTTCCATGACTTTCCATGCCGACAAGTTGTCACCAAAATTAGATTATTTCCATCATGCAAATGCCACAGGGAATTTCTTGTTTCACTGCCAATGCCGTGCACATATCGTTTGCCTTTAAAAGCTAGCAAATGGTGTTTAGGAGCTGGAAAAGGGTTGCCTGTAGCTGCGGGTGGAGCTCCACCTCTTTCAGGATGCTCTTTGTGAAATAAAGGCAGGGACACATCAAATCCTTCACGGAAAATGGTTTCAGAAGCACTAGCTCTACCCAAAATAGCTTCACCTGCTTCAAACCCTAAAGCATCTTCAGCATAGTCGGGCCAGGTACCAGCATATAAATTAAATATCAAATGATTTCGCCCATTCTTCCAATATGGCAATCGGGCTAAGTGAGATCCAACATCTGGAACATGCTCTGGTGATAAGGGATCTGCATCTAAAGTGTCTATGGCAGGAATAAACAAGCAAGCTTCATTAGGATCTCTAGTGGCATATCTAGATTCTCTTATTACTGATAAAACTTTTCGATATGATGCACTGACTGGCCCTTCACTTGGATATACATATATCTTGGGTTCAATACCACACTTAGAGAAATCAAAGCAAGTTTCCATCCGGCACGGAGTTGCAATGGTTGTAGGTTGCCTTTGCTGAGACGAAGGTACTTCTTCCAGTTCTTCCAGTGTTGCAAAAGAGGGTAGTTGGGCACGACGGTCACTTTGTACTAACTCAGATTTTAAATGATAATTACCAAAATAGCAATAAATTAAAAAAGCGCAAGTTAAAAATAAGATGACAAACCGCTTCCTTGCCTGCATTTCGAGGTAATATTACTTTTCTCTTTGGTAATGGTTTTAATTCGTGAGTTGTATAATTCACAGAAAACTATTTGGTATAATTTGTAGAAAATACAATTACAAATTCAAAATTTGTAATTATTAGTTTTTTTTATGTTTTTTGTTTTGGCTCCACACTTTTGTGTATTTAGCCAGTGTCCAGTAATAAAAAAAAAAAACGTAAAAAATTCTTCCCTTTGTAAATGTGGGATAGACGAAGGAGATCTTAATCATATATTCTTCTCATGCCCTTTTTTTAATCACTCACCTTTATTTTATTCACTTAGCAAATTACATATTTATTTTTCTACCCATATACATGAATCTTTTTCAATTAATCTTTGCGCTTGTAGTTTTTACATTTATATTTATATGTATTTTTACCATTTTCTGATCATATTATTTATCAAAATTTCTTTTTTTTTTCTTCCGCTTATTGACGTGAAACTGGCAGAAATGTCAAAAAGACAGCTGCCACATAGAAAAAAGTAATTAATTTCTCAAGTTAATCAAAATTAAAAATATATATGTGGAGTTTTGTTAAGTAATATAATACATCTTAATTAACTTAGCTTTAACTTTTTTTTAACTTAAAAAAAATGTCATTTACTTGACACTGACTAAAAAAACAAAAGTGTGGAGCAAAAAAAAGAGGGCGTTACATTCAAAGAGTATGTAAGGCAACGCTACATTAGGCCCACGCGTAGAGTAGAACGAAGTAAAACGCACTACCTCATAGAACGTAGTGAATTAGTGATTATATACTCTTTGACTAATACATACATACTAGTATCCTCTACTTGGTCTGTGATACATACCATATAATTTGTAATAGGAAAGATTTCGCTGCTACTATTTGCACGCAGTAATATGTCAAAGTGACAGCTGTATATAATCTATGGAACCTTGCATTTATTACCTATGGAAACTTGCATAGATAACATACTAAGTGAGTGCGTGAATAGGCCAACATAAATCACGGATAATCTCAAAAAAAAAATTGCTAACATGGATTTTAAATAATAAAATATTTTTTAAGCATTTATTTCTTTACAGTCCATATTGATTCGTTTACTCCGCCTTTGGTTTCTGTCTGGACCTAAAATTCTAAAAAGGTCCGCGAAAATGCTAAAGAGTGCTAAATAGCTAGCTCTTTTTACTGGGCACATAGAGCTCACACAAATTTAAAGGTCTGTGGATGTAGGAGTGTACTTCATTCATGGTTTTGAGGTTTTTGTCTATGTGTGCCACTGCGTTTCCAATTTTTATCTTATTTTCACTAAGTACCAGTATAAAATGAGCATCGCTGCCATTCTTTTCGCTTTACAGAAGGGGTCTAGGCTACTGGATTTTTGTAAGTGTGCTATAAGTACAAGGCTCTTGTGTTGTACGCACGGTTGAATGGCGTAATCAGCTGATGATTACGCGAAAAACTATTCATCAGCTGATCTCGAAATTTGTTAATACACTAATGTGTATTTCACATTTTGTATTAAAATAACTTGATGAGAGCATGTAGGTCATGCTTAATTCTAAACAAAAATCAAAATATGTATTGTTAATAAATACTTATACAATTTCTTTTTTACGACGAGCTAGTCGGTCATCTGATGTTAAGTGACACGGCCACTCATAACAGAACAGTGTCACTCGGAACTCCAAACTGTAGTTTTGCGTGACACTGCACTGCGCACATCATCTTATCTTGCTTGAGTTATCAGCACAGTCTGGTAATAACATTTCTCTGCTGTGAGATCAGATGATAAAGTCTCAATTGCACAGTAACTACAGCTACAGTGCCCTTCAATCCGGAACACAGTAGTGCTTGCACACAACTGCTTGGCGGCAGAATAACTGACAAAGCGATGGTACCTACCTAGACGAACTTTGCAGAAAAGTCCTACCACCTAGTACAAAATTTTGAGTAGTAAATATTTGAGAATTTGAACATGATAGTATAATCACATGTTTTTTTTTTTGCGTGTAAATACATACATAGTATACAATATAACACCCAGATATGGAACATATACTCAAATACTCCTTTATTGATAAACTATGTTTAGACGCCATACATTCCAACATCTATATTCATTACACAAATGTTTGTCCTGGGTGGGAATTGAACCCACAACCTACAGCTCAGAAGATCTTCCAACTAAGCTATCAGGCCTGTTTTGGTATAGTCAATATCAGTATTATATCATTTAAATATTGTAACGGCTCGTATAAACTAATATCCCTATTATGGATATGATCTGGATATAGGAGTAAAATTAAATCGGTTTCGGATATGTAATTACTTCATATGTAATTATTTCGGATTATCCGTTAGTTTCAGCTACGCATATTAGATTGAAGTAAAATATAAACACCAACAGTACTAATCTGATAATTTGGTTTTATTCAGTCTAGGTTATCATTTGGTATTATAATCAGTCATATAGGTAAGTATAACATACTCAATTTTAAGTTTTAACAACTAAATCAAAAATTTCGTTTTATTTAGACTCCGCCCTTATACGAAACCGTCCCAAACTTGTGAAACGGCTACGGTTACGGTTACAGATGTATTTTTATTTCGGATATCCGATAGTTTACCGATTACGGAGCTCCATAACATCCCTGGTGTAAATGTACATCTACATTACTTAAAACCTAGAGAAATTATTACTGATCTGTGTTTAAAACTAGCCTTATCCTTAAATCATTTACAGAATTATAACTATAGAACAAACATATTATAGAATGTAATTCTACTTATAACGCGAGAACGGGCCTCTCGTAACCATGGCAACCAATCCACACCTCCAACCGCGCCGCGCCGCGCCGCACAGTGGTCCCATTTTGAAAAAAGGTGGACTTAGGACCGAAAGTCGGAATTTCGGGCTGTTTTTTTTTTTATAGAATAGGTCTTAACTATCCTAACAACATCTATTCTATAAAGAAAATCCGTAGGATGCATAGTTTTCGAGAAAAAAAATAATCTTTTTTTTCTTGTATGGAGAAAAACATACTTTATTATTTTTCTCAAGTTGGGTGAAATAGTGACGGCTTTTGTTGATATTTTATAAAAGCCCTAGTGGTATTGTATCCAGAAAAAAATAAAACCAATGCGGTCACCTGCGGCCGCGGGAATAATCAGATGTCAAAAATTGATTAATTTTTTTTGCGTATTTTGCAAACATTGTTCGTTTCTGGCCAATTATTTATGTATTTTAGGTTAGCGCTCCATACTTTAATTCGAACTATTATATAACATTTCAAAAAAATTAATCAAAATCGAGTTTTTTTTTTATAATTGCTGTTTCATTCATGAAAATGCACGCATACATGGTTAATTCAAAATGCAAATCCTATATTACTCAGTATAATGTACAAAATAAACATGCACGTACCTAAAACGTAAAAAAAAAAATTTAGTTTTTCGTTTATGCTTACTAAAAGTCACCGGTAATGGTTACCGACATTACTTACCTACCACTGGCGGGCATTATCTGCATAATCGATTTCTTGCTTTGTATTTTCAAAACTGGTTTTGCGACAGCATTTTCACAACCGCGGTTGTTGAATGCGAGGCAGGATATAAACAAACGAGTCACATCTGATACTAGCTATGACTGGTCGCTAGCTGGTCGCTTTGTTCCTGACAAATCCTGAAAACAGGATAACTCGTATATGCATGCAAGTAACTACCCCCTAAACATAAAAGTGATATAGCTCATCAATAATAATTGGCGTATGTTATACACCAATAATGTTTGTTATTGGTGTGTGTTTTAATCTTATGTAGTTGTGTACGTATGATTTTCTACCAGAAACATAAGATAAATGTGTAGCCTTGAAAAGGGCTGTTTTATATGTAGTTTTTTAAAGGATAAAATAAATAAAAAATTATAGCATTGGATCTGGTATATTTTCATTTTCTACTCTTCTTCCACGTATACGCACTCCGAGTCTATTTCGAGCAACTGAATTGCCTCAGGAAGCATCTCTAGATGATTAGGCTTTGAAAATTTTGGTCTAAGCCATGATATGTGGGGGTCTGAACTTATTAAAAGCCCGTGTAGTATGTCCTCGTTTGTTTGGATCCTTCCTGTCTTTCTCGTGTTCTTCTCTCTTACGTTCCGGAAGTCTTTATTACGAGCCTCGGAAGCTTCCTCCGACAAGGACCCTAAAAATAATAAAAAATATGCTATAATTATACGTTGAAGTTGACATTGAAACTATTATTTTAGTGTTTATAGATTTACAGTTAGTTAACTGCTTTATATTTCATTTGTCTTGATCTATTATTACTTACCAATAGGCAGAACTGAAAAATGACTGCAAATATCTGCTCCGTGCATCAGAAGTTTGTGGACACTAACAGGCATGTAGTACCACGGATAGAGATGCACATACAGTTCTGCTGTTTCTTTGCAATAACGTCTGAAGTTCGCAATATTGACGTTCTTTCCTGAAGATATAACTTGCAGAATGACAGAAAATCGGAGTAACAAATCTTCATCAACTCCAGTGATTCTCGATGATCTTTTATAATCTCGGAAAAAACGTCTTGCAGTGTTTCCATCGTTAGTTGTTCCAAAGCCCTGCAAAGAAGAAATTAAGTTAGTAGGGCATACAAAAACAGACGAGTATATAATATAAAGGAAGCAAATTAAAGGAAAAATTACCTGTTTTACAATATCGATGAGTATTCCAGTCTGTTCCCGAAACTCTTGTTGTGTGGCATTTTTCTTTGCTTGCTTCAATTCCTTGTGATCGCCACGAGCACTCCAGCGCTGGAAGTCCATATTATAAGATATATGAAGTAGACACTCCATACATCTTATCTTCATATGTAACGATGAAATTCCATATTGGTACAAATCCTGTCGAAGCGGTCTCGTGGCCAAAAGCTCCAAGTTATTCATTTCACTTGGTTTCGCCAAGCAAATGGGGCACGTTGCTGATGAAGGTACATCTGCAATAATATTCGCCACTTTCCCATCGATCATAGTCATGTGCAGTTCGTGGGCTATCTCCACATCACCACAATTTGTTGGTACCAATTTTGTAATTTCGCGCTGCATTTCTAAGTGTTCCCCTTTTATGAACTCCGCAGTCTCTGAAGTAAACGTGAATTTCACTGGCCGACAGTAATGTGGTGAGCAAGGATTCGGGTTTTCCCAAATAATCATTTCTCCCCCATCAACTAGTCGGAGTGGGACGATGCTGATCAATACAACAGAGGAATCGTCAAACTCAGGAGCTGAGACTTGTTTGTAATTACTCTGTGACGATGCTCCGTCAAGGCCCCATTTCCATATCAACTTCAGTCCTTCTTTGGTTGAACTTGTGATTGGTCTTAAGTCTAGCAAAATTCTTTCCACTGTGTGGTTAAGAAGTCCTTGCAACCTGAAAAATAAAATAAATTAATAAAAGTAAGCTAATGAAGCTTAAAAATTTTAAAACAACATATAGTATAATTTTATAAATACCTTATGCGAGCTCCCATTTCCGTTACTTCCACGTGTTCTTCAGATGGGTAACATCTCTTTTTAGCGTCAAGTAACTTGTGATAAGACGGAAAGGCAGCTGAACAATTTTCATCCTTCAGAAACATTCTCAAGGATAAGTATTGCCATTTGGATAGGCTAAGGGCTGTGTACAAAGCCAAAGATGTATCCTCTGCTATACTGACTACTTTTTCTTCCTTGAAAAGGAGTTTTGTTACATCTGATACAACTTCGGGAGTCTCGCACAGATATTCCACAATCTTCGCTAAAGCATATTTTCCATTTTCTTTTAACTTGGAAATAAAATAATACTGTAGTTCTTCTTCAGAGTTATCGTTAACAAAGACACTGGAACGTCTTTTCTTCTGTTTGTTGCCCAAATCGGCAAAGGGCACTCTAACTTCTTTTACAGTAGAGGTACCTGCTTCCGCAGTGCAGACAGATGGAATAGCAACCGGCAGTAATTCCGGCTCTTCAACTAAGTCCTCTGGCATTCTCATTGTAGTAACAAGATCAACCGTATTGCAAGTAGGCCAATTAATATTGGTCTCTAACCACTTGCGGTTGTTTTCCCGATTCATAAATGTCTTCAAGTTTCTGCTTGCATCTTTCCACTTCTTAGTTACAAGATTGGTGAATATCCGACAAAACTCCTTAATTGTTTGATGGTCATCTTCAGATATTTCACATGGTATTTTGGAAACTATAAATTCACACAATTTATTGTAATCCTTAAGATTTCCACTATCTTTAAGAATCAAGAACATATCAAAATATGTGCCTAAGCCAGCCATTGCAAATTCAAAATAGTAATTTTTAGTACTTCACAGTTAGCGATGAATCAATTTAAATTAACATTGCTCTGTATTTAATACGCCATAACAGATAGGTCATTAGTCACTATGTGCAAGAGCAAGGTAATAGTAAACGACCAATCACAGCCATTTATCAAAAATGACTCATTTGTTTGTATAGATAAAGTCCGCCAATGGGAGCTAAGTAACGTGTAATAAGTAATCAGGAATCTGCACAAACAAATGAGTCATTTTTTCTGGTAGAAAATCATACGTATACAGATGACAGAAAGATTAAAACACACCAATAACAAACATTATTGGTGTATAACATACGCCAATTATTATTGATGAGCTATATCACTTTTATTTTTAGGGGGTAGTTACTTGCATGCATATACGAGTTATCCTGTTGTCAGGATTTGTCAGGAACAAAGCGACCAGCTAGCGACCAGTCACAGCTAGTATCAGATGTGACTCGTTTGTTTATATCCTGCCTCGCATTCAACAACCGCGGTTGTGAAAATGCTGTCGCAAAACCAGTTTTGAAAATACAAAGCAAGAAATCGATTATGCAGATAATGCCCGCCAGTGGTAGGTAAGTAATGTCGGTAACCATTACCGGTGACTTTTAGTAAGCATAAACGAAAAACTAAAATTTTTTTTTTTTTTTTTTACGTTTTAGGTACGTGCATGTTTATTTTGTACATTATACTGAGTAATATAGAATTTGCATTTTGAACTAACCATGTATGCGTGCAATTTCATGAGTAAAACAGCAATTATAAAAAAAAATTACTCGATTTTGATTAACTTTTTTGAAATGTTATATAATAGTTCGAATTAAAGTATGGAGCGCTAACCTAAAATACATAAATAATTGGCCAGAAACGAACAATGTTTGCAAAATACGCAAAAAAAATTAATCAATTTTTGACATCTGATTATTCCCGCGGCCGCAGGTGACCGCATTGGTTTTATTTTTTTCTGGATACAATACCACTAGGGCTTTTATAAAATATCAACAAAAGCCGTCACTATTTCACCCAACTTGAGAAAAATAATAAAGTATGTTTTTCTCCATACAAGAAAAAAAAGATTATTTTTTTTCTCGAAAACTATGCATCTTACGGATTTTCTTTATAGAATAGATGTTGTTAGGATAGTTAAGACCTATTCTATAAAAAAAAAAACAGCCCGAAATTCCGACTTTCGGTCCTAAGTCCACCTTTTTTCAAAATGGGACCACTGTGCGCCGGCGCCGGCCGGCCGGCCGCCAACGCCGCTCGCGGTATTCTTTTCTTGCGTCGCCGTCGGCTGTTAAGATATCATTTAAGAAGTTTTACTTCACTTTATGCACGCTTGACTCGGGGAGTATGCTGAGACGAGTGAATGCGTGACGAGGCGAACGGAAGTTGAAGTTGGTTCACGTAGATCTCCATTGTCAACATAACAAAGTAAAAAAAAATGTATTAATATAATGGTATGTCCGGTAAAATGATAATTTACAATTTTCAAGATTGCGACATTAATGATGGAGCTAAAGAAGTATTTCTTCAGTCATGTGGTGTAGTCGTTTTTTATATATTGTTTGACCTTGAGATCTTTGCCTAAACTATCTTTGTGCAAAATTTCATGAACGTGCGTTTAGAACTTTAGAAGTTATAAGGCTGTATGTATACAGATACAGCCTTATAAACTTCTGAAGTTCTCTTCGGGTCATGTCTGTCTGATTCAGACGGACATGACGATCTCATCCTCCTTGTATTGTTGTTCTCCTCCGGGTTCCTCGTAGTACTACGGAACCCTAAAAAGAGGGAATGTGATAGTGGGTGAAAATGCTTTGCAGACCGTATTATTACTACCAATACATTTACTGCGCGTTATATTCAAAATACATATAACCAGTTTGGTAGAGGACTGGAGGTGAATAATACGAAACCACCAACGAGATATTTTCATGTTGGTACAATAGATTAGAAAAAACAATTGATTAGTTGGTACTTATATTTTACGATAGTACCAAATAAAATATGTAGCTAAGCAAATTATTTAGTTAAGTACCTACTGAAACCCTTTATCGCAAGTCCAACTCGCACTTGATCGGTTTTAGTATTTATTGTTACAGTACAGCACACATATTCATATGCATCACATATCCAGTGCAGTACAAAGTATGCACTATAGTCATACTATCAAGATTGATTGAGAATACCTAATAATACCTGTATTATAGTTTTTGATATAGGTATATAGAGAAAAAAATAAAACCATTAAGAAAATACGTCTCGTATTCTTTCTTGGAGTCACTGTATTGTAGGTACAGCCAGGAATGCGCGACCAAATAACGCACAGAGATCGTTTTGAACGATGATCATAATACCGGTGTACACGAATTCCTAGCTGTACATTTCAGGTCATGCATTACTGCCTGTACCAATTTTGGCAATTATTTACGATTACGTACGAGTACGACCCATACCAAAGATACATGCTCGATCCTATACAAACTTCGAGCAATAACAAGCATGGAGGACTCGTATTGAATCTAACATTTGCAAGATATCTGATCGTTTTCTTCTTACTTACTATGCAACGAGAGAGACAGAAAAAGTGGTACACAATCTGCCCTATCTTGAAATGTTAATGAAGCCGAGTTTGGTATAGAATCACTGTTGTTATGTATTATTATTATAGTGATGGACACAGTTTATCGGTTAATGAATCGGAAATATCGTTCTCTTAATGATAATCAATGTAGCTTGGCCGATTCACAGGCGTATATTAGAAATATCACTCAATACTTCTTGAGATTTCGTGATAGAAATTTGTTTAATGTTAATATTGCCATCTTGACAGTTTTAAATTTGCATTTTACCGGAGATACCGATATAATAACACAAATTTTAAGTAATTATGGACAAGGAAATCTATGTTAACCAACAACTTTCAACTTACATTTGCCTTGTAACGCACTCACCAGCTTACTTCCTTTTTTTTGAGGGGGAGAATGCCCTCGCACTTCGTGGTGGCAGGGGGTATGTGGGACTCGAACCCACTAAAACCCCCAGGCGATCCCACCGCCGCCAGGATGTGGCGAGATGGAGACGCACTGCATTAACCATCTCGCCCAGTGGGCCCTTCCAGGCCTCTGCGCCAGTGGGTGGGTAACCTTACACCTCAGTTACCCAACAGACGTGTGGGCCATGTGAATGCAGCGGACCAGCTTACTTCCTAAGTCAAGCGTGCATAAAAAACGTTTTACTTCAACAAATTGTTATCTGTAAAGTCTTACAGCCTTATTAATAAACGGGTAGTAGTTTGGGGTTAGTTACTTCAGCTTTTGTCCTTTTTTTGCTACTGGAATATTTAGCCTGATCGAAAAAGACAAAAGGTGGTGTAACTAATCTAAAGCTACTCGTAGTTCGTGTTTGGCTGTTACAGCCTTATTAATAAACGGGTATTAGTCTCAGATTAGTTACTTCAGCTTTTGTCCTTTTTTTGCTACTGGAATATTTAGCTGGATCGAAAGAGACAAAAGATGGTGTAACTAGTCTAAAGCTAGTTCGTGTTTATTAATAAGGCTGCTTAAGTTTACCAACGATAATTTTACGTGATAATGTCAGGCCGGTCGTGCCCCTCTATTGCTTATTTCACATTCTCGTTTGCACGCTTAGCTCAGGCGGAACGTGACAATTTTTAGAGCGTTCATCGATTTATACTATACGTTATCACATCAACAATTGATGATGAAACCTTCTTGCCCATACCTACACATTGCACAGTCCGACATTTGGAAGCCATATACGTTAATACTGGTCCACTATAATACTTTGGTCGTGCATTCCTGCCTACCTCGTTTTAACTCTTTAGTGGCGATAGCGTATGGTACGGCTACACCATCGAGCTTTGGTGAATATTCGCGTCATCGCGTAGCTGAATACTTAAAGGCGATTATTTCTACCTACCTATTATATAATATAGATAGACAGAAAATGCTTCATGGCCATTGCATAAACAACAAATGTAGTCGATTGAAATGAATTTAATGAATGCTAGAGACTAAAGATGGGCCAGTGAAATAAATATGTCGATATTTTTAACCAGTATCGATAACTATCAAGCGATAAATATCAATATATCGTCAGTGTTCGTATGATTCATACATATTCCCAACATGATTCTTTAAAGTTATGCGTGACAGAGGGGAGGGTGTTCACAAAAATAAAGCAAGAAAATCCAGTATAATTATGTTTATTACCACTTGAAATAATAAAAGCATACTATCTACTTATATGCTTTTATTATTTTTTAATAGGAATGTCAAACTATAATAGATATATGATAAAATAATATTCTATAAGTACAAAGGTGAGTACTTCCTATTTAAAGGTAGTCTTTAGATAGGTATTTAATTAAGGAACTTAATTCATTGTCTAGGGTTGCAGTCAGTCAGCCACCGAAGCTAAATTTTTTTAGTCGAAACCTTGCCAAGAACGATATTTCATTACATGTGAAAAAACGGTTGGGTCTGGACACATATACTTTTCTATGTCTGACAGGGGCCGGGTCATCACTTTCATCTTCAGAACTACTAGACTCCGCGATTATTTCCCGGACCAGGGATAATATAATACAAGTTTGATGGTTATTTTTTACGCATCTAACAAACATTTAACATAAACAATGCCACTAATCAGCGAAGCGTGGGCATTTCGTTACGGTTAACAGTTAAAGTTAATTGTCAGATGGTGCAACAATTTTTGTGTCCAACCGGTTCTGAAATATTAATGTCGGATATTGCTAAAGCAAGATGGTGCAACCAACTCTTAGTATTTTCGAGTACGCAGCCAGTACTCTTGCAGTTATATTGCATTTCGTTGACAGCTCCTGTGTGAACCCGGAGGCGGCGGGTTCGATTCCCGCGGCAGTACAAGTATTTGTGTATTGAAAAAAGCGCAAATACATATCGTGTCTGAGTGTTGTAGGACCATGGTCCTCGTAGTTCCTGGGTCCCTAGACACAGGGAATCCTAGTTAGGGTCCAGGATCTATGTATGTGATCGTTGGGCATTATTATTATTATTTCATAAAGATTATGGCAGGACTTTTTAAAGTTAACGATGCGCGAGGAGCATGCAAGTAGTATATAGTAACATTCCAACATTAAACTCGCAACCAGATTGGCATTAATAAAATCGATATTACGATATCGATATTTTTGCCCATGCCTACTAGAGAGCAATTTCTTTAAGCAGTTAAAAAACCGGACTGTAAAGTGGAAATTATTGTGGGGCAGGCAACGCTGCTTAAATATAATATACTTTATACCAATGTCACAGAATATATAATAGTACTAGTGTTAATCCAGCGTACAAGCTATCTATTTTCCAAATCTCATCAAAATTGGTTCAGTAGTGTTTGCGTGAAAGAGTTATAAACATTCATACATACAAACTCCTGTGTTTATAATAGTAGGATAACTATGTCTCTCTATTCTATTATATTCTTTACTAGTTGCGCCCCGCGGTTTTACCCGCAGATAAAGAGTATTTTAATTATTTGCTCATCCCACCGAAAAGTTTCACTTTTTCGGGATAAAATGTAGCCTATATGTTAACCCAGTGTATAAGCTATCTTGGTACCGAATTTCATCCAAATCCATTCAGCGGTTGGAGTGTGAAGGAGTAACAAACATACACACATACAAACTTTCGCCTTTATAATATTAGTATGATTTGGCCAATTTGGGTGTTTTATTTTGGTGCAACTGAAAATATTGAAGGTACTACATTTAGTTTCAACAATTTACTCGACTCATAAATGTCCATCATTAAAAAAATTCTTAAATTAAAAATCTTTGTCTTTAAATGTAGCTACATAATAATATGACAATTTTGTTACTTTCTCAGGTATTTTTCTCTTTCACTTTTTAGTGATCACTTTATCCACAGGAATGGTAGAAACATAATTACTTACCTATCTACATGATAGTTAAGCCTACAAAAATAAGTTGAATTATAATAATGACAAATAGTTAGTTCTTTCTTATAATTACTATACATACAAATAAAAAAATTGTGTAAATAAAGCTATGCTAACTACCCACACTGTTGGTAATGGACAGCTGCAGATCATGAGGTCAGCCGTAAGCCGGAAAATGTCCACTGTAGTTTAGATGCTTATCATGGGAAGGGGTTTGAGGTTTCTATAATCATAATGAGTGGCAAGCGCCTAAAATAAATTTGAAAAAAAAATGTTGAAAGGATAATCTGTTAAACTTGGGAACCATAGGATTTGGAATCTGTTGACATTAGAGTCTGTAATGGACATCTGTAAAATTGAGAACAATGAGTGTAGCTGCTTACTATTGCAAGAATATTAAGAATTGCATACAAATTTTCCTTTATTCCACAAACTAAAAACTTTATAATCACAAATTAAACTCACTCACCGTCTCCCATAGAAGGAACCTGATTACCCTGTGTTAATAAAAATGATAGGAAATAAATGAGGCAGTTATAAATGAGGCAGTTTGCAGTGCATGTGTGTAATAGGTATTATATTCAAGATATAATATAGCTCAATTCAAGTGCATTTAGTGATTTTGTATTTCCAAAAATTTTCAAATACAAGTTACAACGGAGTACCTATGGCGCCATAAATAAAAATAGCAGTTGTTAAACAAGGCCTTTTCCATGATCATTAAGCTGTGAGATCTAGTTTTCAGTCTTGGTGAGGATTGAAATGAGAATTAGTACCGAACCACAAAAACTTGCAACAGTGTTTTTATACATCTTATGATTATACATTGTTAGTAGGAACATAATGTACTGATTGTGCTTTTTAGGAAAGATTATACAGACTTAGGTTTCACTACCTTTCAATGTGATTGTTTTTGTGTACTTTATTAATGTGATGATTTTATTGTGATTATAACACCATGCAAATCATGCATAGAAACAATTTTTACAATGAACATTATGAATTTAGGTAAATACAATGCAAATTAATAATTAGTTGGTCATGAGCTCGTTAGTTTGAACGTTTTATAGGTACTTACGTTTATCAGTTCACAGACTCTCCCATTGTCTATTAGGCATTATAATGCAAGGTTTATCACTGCACAGTATTCAACGCTGCTTGCGCAGTTTACTTACAGGACCAGGAGCGCTTCGCCACGTTCGGTAAAGAATCATGGGCCTCTCTTCAAAATCACTGCCAGCCTGACAAAAAGTAGAGGTTACATTCTCTTGGTCTGACACGGAATAACGAGACCGCGTAGGGGCTTGCCAAATTAGACCAGCTTGGCGGACTCTGCCTTCCCTTGAGACGACTGACCCCCGTAGATATGGGATTAGATTGACGTACGCCGTATGATCGAATTCTGAAACCAGTAATTTATATTAGCTTTTGCCAAATAAAGGGTAATTTATTGGGCAACGGACTATAGTGAAATCACTGTAGAATTGAAAAACTGTACATTTGCGACTACGATTAAGAAATATAAACGAACTGCTGTGAAGAAAATAATACTGTACATTATAAAGACGTTAAAGATATTAAAGATAAAGCATCCCATTCACGCTTGTTGGCTCCTTTTAGGCTTATTATTATGGTAGCATCACATGTTAGCAATCTGGGGAACGAACAAAAGTAATCGGTCTGTGGAAAATTTTGACAGGATACTGCGTGCAAATAGGGCTTGCCGAAAGATTTGTTTGGTGTGTGGAAAGTGAAATATTACCTTGAGGTAAGAAGCAAAAAACCAATCGACAATAAACCATACATTTATGTTTATTGATAAAATATACATTTTGAGAATTTGACTTATATTTCAGGCTAAAGTAGCTAGATAGGTTGCAGACGCGACACCGCACGTCGCCCCCGCCATTTTGTTATGCACGATCTCGCGAGGTATTTTCTTTAGTTCTAGTACAAGCAAAGAAACCTCGCGGAAATATCATTATTTACCTAAGTTTATTTGATGTGGCATGGTACCTAATATATTCCTCTATCCCGGCAAGATCATAAATAGATTAATGCCCTATGCTATGCCGTCACAATCTCGTTACACTACGCATAACCTTATCTTTGGTTGCGTTGCGAATCGTCGCAGTACTGCTAGTTAGTAATTCGTCTATGAGTTCTATGACCATATCATGGCCGCTTTAGCTTTTTGACCTGTCTATTACTACTAGATAAATCAGTAGTCTATAAACGACCCGACAACGCTCGGTAACCGGCATCGGCACTGACGTAGGTGGAAAGGATAAAGGGGTGGTCTAACCCTTCTGACGGCATAACTTTCAAAACACCACTAATGGAGTTCAAGGTTAATTTTCAACAAAGCCTCACTAAAATCAAAAAATGAAAAAGTATCGATAATAATATTCATTATCTCTAAATCTATCCAGCAAACAGTGAGTAGTCAGCAGTAACCTAACACTCCTCACTTTGCTCATTGCATAGAAGCCTCGTTCGTATAAAATAATCGCCCACACCTTGCTCGGCACAATGAAGTTTCTGACCATAATATGATCCCATAAAGAATACCAAAGGGTCTGCAACTTCAATCACCATAACAAAAATATATAAAAGCCTTTGCTTTGGTTGACGGTTGATACCATGTCTTCCAATTATGATCCATTAGCCGTATATATCATTGAGTACCTACTCAATTATCTCTATTAGGGACCTCCCTAATAGCTTCAGTGTGAAGATGTTTTTGTAATGCAGCATATGAGATGCAGTGAAACTCAGTTTCACTGGGTACATTGCATATGTGCAGGTAAAGCACTTTTATGCCTATCTGTACTAAAGTTTGAGAGCTAAGTTCACACTGCATATAAAATACCTACTGCAATAAATATTTTGAGCCTGTTATAGACCAATACTTGTGAACTTAGGAACTGTCAAACTTTAGTATGGTACTGTGTTAGTATTGTATGTACAATGATTTAAATTATTTTAATTTATACCATAATAATAAACTCCTTTGCAAAAAAGGGCACCTAAGGAAATTTACATTGTAGGGCTGCAACGCCTGACTCACAAAACAGTGGTCATCTCTTGTTTCTGTGCATCGTTTTCTTCCCCAACTGGGTCTTCTTTTGACCGAACCAGCAGAAGCCCAAGTCCTCTGGACAGTTGAACAACTCGCATTTAGCTGCTGAGACACTTTGAGTTTGTGAACAACCTTGTCAAGTTGGCACTATAATTTTACTGGCCATTATCGCTTTATCAGTCATAACAGAAATTGGTATTGAATATAAAAAGAAAGATTAAATTGTTTAATTTGCAGAAAATACCCAAAAATCATTTCAGCAATTCGTGCCATTTGTACTATAATCCACAATAATAATAATTGTTCTTTTATTAATTTCAAAATTTAAATTTTGAACATTTAAAATCTTGCCAGGATGCTTCAAATAACACGCCAATACATAAATCGTCAAATTCATAAAATCTCTTTTAGTATTCATTGAAGTAGAGAAAAAAAACTAAAGTGCCTCTTTTTTTTTTGCAAAAAGCTTATTTTATTTCCAAAGAATGAAATTTTATATTACTGTCAATTTTCTATTGATTCATACTCTACACAACCCCTGATGATCAGGCAATACTCACATATATATCACAGGGCTATCTGAGCATGGACTCAAGTTTTGGCTAGGTAGATACTATTTTGATTGTACACCGTATCTATTGCCTACAAACCCAGATTATTCGCCATTACTTGTCATTCTAATATAGTATGCGACACTGGCAAAATTGCGAGGCCATTGTCAAAAAGTGTTTGTCATTTTGCCGCAAAGACCATATCAATAAGGTACTTTGACAAATATTATGACATGATAACATAATATTTGCCAGATGTCATCACGCGGACGGGGCTACGGGGGCTACGGAGGACGAGGCAACTACACTGGGGGGCGCGGCAACTATCGGGGGTCATACCGCGGCAACAATAATCGGGGCTCTTATGAGAGCCGCGGCGGACGAGGCGGCGGCTACACCTCGTACAACAGCGATTCCCGCTATAACAGTAGCAGCGGTAACAGATACAACAACCGTGACAGAGTTGATGATTCATATAAGAAGCCGTATAGATCGGTAAGTTCAATATTATCTTACAAGTCATACTGATAAAAATTCGCGCGACCACGCCATTTAAGGTGTGGTTGAATAGATCATTTAAATTTAAATTGATCATATACATCAGACTGTTACATTTAATTTTCAAATGTTCTGTTTTGCTTGACACCCTCATCACAGAAAAAAAAATAGATAAAATGTTCTACTTCGAAAACCTTTTCTCTAGGGTAAATTTAAAAATTATTATTAAAAATATTTGAATATTATATAAGGGCTTTTTTCATTCCCTTGCCAATTTTTTTTTCTATGTTATTGTATTTAATTTCAGGATGCATCAGCTAGTTACTCAAACCGTGATTATGGAGGCCGCTCAGGCTCTCCTGATCGCAAAAGAATGAGGATGGAGGTTAGTATTTAAGTAGTTCTTGATATTCTGTTTAGTGTAATTTTACTACTATTCATTGAGAATTCAACAACTTATGGTATGGAGAGTTATGTTTTGAACGAGGGAGGGACCAAAACAGTAAATAAATAAAAAATTGAAAAACCCACCTTCACTATGAAATATGACCGACAAAGATGATCATGAAAGTCATTATTGGGTAAAAATCAAGGATGTCTTTGAATTTCGAAACTTGATGGAATTGAAAAGCTAATCAAAACTGAATTATTTGTGTTGTCAAGATTGACATGATTAGCTAACAACACTTTTACCACAAGTCATCTATTTTCTTAATTAGATACAATCCCACCAACTTTAACACTAACTAGTAACAGAGAATGCAGGATCACAACTCTTTTTTTGTTATTATATTTTCTATAAAACACATCAGCTGTTATATACCTATGATCAGAAGGACTTTTAAATATCAAAAGCCCAGAGTTTATAATTTCATAGAAGTATGAATTGACCACTACATGAACCATTCAGATATTATACTGAGCATTGGTGAATATCAAACTGATATGAGAAAACGAAATGAAAGCATGATGTTATGAGACTAAATTGCAGCACATTCTTTTAGATTAAGACTGGAATGATTCATCAATACACATCTGAACTCATTGATATGTAGTTAGAACTAAACAATTCTGCTGCATCTCTTTCTCCTCAGATTGTTCAAGATAAAACATTCATTGTTACTTCCAGAGCATAATATAAGCACATCCCTGATGGTACTCCATGTTGCTAAATAATGAAGGATTTTTAATACAATAGAAACCACACATTGGTTCATGAAATGCTTCCTCACCTTCAGTTGTTTATGTTTGCTACAGGATATTTCTAAATGACACCTTCTGATCAATTTTTCTGGTGACTTGCACGAAATCTCTAAAATTGATTACCAGGCAAACATTCATGAGATCGACTTAATGGACTTGTTGAAATTATAAAAGAACTATAGAAATAAAGATTCATAACCTCTCCAAAACGAGCCATCCAAAATATTGGACAGAGAAATCCATAGGACCTTTCGATAAACCGATATTTATAAGAGGTGCTGAAAATGGAATACGCTCGTACCGCTTATGTTAACTAATTTTTACGATCTGGCTTGTAAAGGATGTAGAAAGAACCAAAGAGAATTATGTACAGGGGTCATCGAGCGATAGACGTAGCCACGATGGCGGCAGCCATTACGGGGCCTCATACAGCGCTAGACAAGATAGTTACACCAGCGAGAGAAGGTCGTTCGGTGGCGAGGAACGAAGGCGGTCCCCGGCGCGAGATAGCTACCGCAAGTCGAGCGGGATGGGCCCGCCGCGCGAGCCCATGCGCTCGTCCGTGCGGCCGCGCGCGCCGCGCCGCTCGTTCCGCGGCCGCACGCTGCGCTCGCGCGGGCCCTACCGCTCCGCGCCGCGCTCGCGCGGGACCTTCGTCTCGCGGCGCTTCACTGACAGGTCGCTCGGTTACACCCGTGCATTCAAAACTATCAAGAGAAGGTAATTTGTCGCTTAAACATATTGTAGAAATTGTAATCAATTTTGGAGATGAATGGAGGATTGAGAAGGGCCATATTAAGATGCAGCATGATGGAGGTACTGGCTGATGTGGGTTTTGTTGATGAGTGCAGCTTCTCCGGTGTACGAGTGATCTGAAACTGGCTGACGTATTACCACATATCCCGATAAAAAAGGAGACTGAATTTTACTACAGGATTTAAGGGCTTGGCGAGTATTGATGATATTTACTCCTGGTAACTATTAATTTTCGCTTCATGGTTTATGCACAAGACATTAGGGCTTTAGTTCACCGAAATTAACGTAAATGTTGAAACTTAGTAACTGGCCGTAAATTATTTAATTAGGTACAAAAAGTGATTTTAGTTTTCTCTCTAGTTGGGTAACAAATATGTTAATATGCGAAGTATCCTATCTTGATCCAGGTAGTGTCAGCAATCCGTATGCACAATTTCAGCGAAATCTGTTCAAACGGGCGTGAAAACCATACAGACAAACAGACAACTTTTACATTTAAATATTAGTAGGAATACATCAGCCCTGTGTTTAGCGGAAACAGAACAGACGGGATATATTTTTGAACACTGATTAAATTAACGAACATTAAAAAAATAGTGAACTCGGGTCTTAATATACTTTTATATATTTTTTAGTTACCTTTTATGAAATACAAAGATAAGTGGTAAATTATTGAATGTGTTCCCTAACAGTTCAATTAAGTCTAAGGATGATGCTTCATCTACTGAGGAAGAATGGGATGCTGATGAAAAAGATGAGATCGCAGAGGATACAAAAGAAATAAAGATCAAAGAAGAGGTAAGTGGCTTTAATTAGTTTTACATGTCAACTCTTCCAACTAGTTGGACTGTCTATAGGCAGCAACAGCCAATGTACAATCTGACCCTTTTAAATATAACTACTATAAGCTATAAAATACATTATCTGTCAACTTCTCGTTGACGAGAATTGTCACGGGTGAAAAATAGATGATAAACATACACGTACAGTTTTTTAATAACATAATCTATAATGTACAAGTTATTTAATAGTACATTACTGCCGCGGCCTGTAATGAGTGCGTTGCGGCCCGCGATGATGGTGGGCGCGTAGCTAAGCTCGAGGTCATATGGCCAGCAGCTGGTCATATATGACGACCTCGAGCTCGAACATATTTTTATAAAAAGTACTCAAATATATGCGAGTAATTTACATAAAAATATAATTAAACAGTTTAATTAATAATAATATTTTTTATAGATAAAATAGTTAAAATTCTATTTCCTACACTAGTTTTTTAAATTAATATATTGTAGGACCTAGTAATTTACAAACATCAATAAAAATAAAATTAAAAATAAACTAGATTGCGCTACACCCTTTCAACACGCAAGCATTTCTCGCACTGTAAACAAAACTCAACAGTCTAGTTTTACGGCATTTCCAGTGGTTTCAACCGATATAAAAAACGAGCAGGTTCTTAATTAGCTGTATTTTTTTTTGTTGGTTACTGATTTTGTCTTTTAAAACCTGAATTCTAAATTTTGATATTTATTAGAAAGGATATCTGTAGTTTTAGAATCGTCCCATAGAAATCTTATTGAAATCAGATCAATACTTTAGTTTTAAATAATAAAATACTGGAAAAAATATTATACACGGTGGAATTTAATTCGTTCTTTTCCTTAAATGTATGTACTCAGTCTATACTATAGAACACTCCTATATAACTAAATACCAAAAGTACTTATGAAATAAAACTTTAATACCTAACATGAAATAAAACTAAATACTTAGGTGTTATCAAATTACTGCTAATTCAAATTCTAAAGAAAAGCCTTGCGACATAGCAGGTGTTTTATTACCTACGAAACATTTACAAAGCAATCAGCCGGTGCCCGCGCTGTGTTTAGCGTTAAATAGACATTTCAGCTGTTATCCGATTATTTTAGGAAAGATTAAAAAAAAAATATTGTACGATTATTCTATAGCATGGTTTGAGTACATACGTACATTTAAGGAAAAGAACGAATTAAATTCCACCATGTATAGATCTAGAAGATTCTTAGATAGAGAATAATACATGATTTTTTAAACCTTATCATTTACTAGTTGCGCCCCGCGGTTTCACCCGCGGATAAAAAGTATTTTAATTATTTGCTCATCCCACGGGAAAATTTTACATTTCCGGGATAAAATGTAGGCTATATGTTAACCCAGTGTAAGCTATCTTGGTACTGAATTTCATCCAAATCCATTCAGCCGTTTGAGCGTGAAGGAGTAACAAACATACACACATACAAACTTTCGCCTTTATAATATTATTATAGTGTGATTAAAAGGATATTATAATATTGATAGGCGGAGGCGGAGCCGTCGTCGGAGCCGGAGCCGAACGACGCGGGCGAAGAGACCGACAAGGAGCCGGACGCCGCCTCGGACGCGCCGCCGCGCCGCGCGCGCGTGCCTCTCGCCTGCGTACACTGCAAGGAGAAACACGCCACTTTTGCGGTACGTGTACAATATGTGCCACGAAAGATGAAACTAACATAAATTAACATAGGTAAATAACTGAATTATTTACCTATTTTAATTATTTTTGTAAAATAACAAGAATAACCACAACACACACAAACAGAGCCCATTTTTTTTTTGTGTACCTATGCGGAAAAAACGTGATACCTACCTAAACGAACTCTTTCACAAAAGTTCTAATTCAACCATAACATAGCGTTTATGCATAACGCTTATTTTGGTAAAATATTTTTTTATACATACATATATAGATGATTATGAAAATTTGTGGCTCTTTCATTCACTTAGTTCCTAAACGTCAGTTTTAGTAGTGATTTAACGTTAATTGGTTAAGGCAGAGGAAGTTGGTGTCAGACTTTGTTTAATAGGCTTTACTACAGACGGGCATCAGTCTACAGAAACGTGTAATAATTGAGTATATTGTGTACATGTAGGGATACGCGAAGCACCTGATGTCGATGAAGCACCGCGCTGCGATGGGTAACGTGGCGCGTCGGCACAAGGCGCAGCTGCTGCGCATGCGCGTGGCCCAGCGCGGCGCGCAGCGCGAGCTCGAGGCGGCGGCGGGCGCGGAGCTCGCGGCGCGCACCACCTTCTGCCTCGTGTGCCGCCTCAACCACCGCACCACGCGGCACGCGCACAACCTCACCGACACGCACCGCGCCATGAAGCGCTTCCTCATGCCCTTCTGCCGCGCCTGCAGGCTCACCTTCCGCTCACCCATGATCTACGAGCACCACATCTGCTCCTTGGATCATCTCAAGGTAATGTTTACTGCTCGCTGCTCAACAACCATAGTAGTATGACACGACACTCATTTTTTTAAATATTGCTGGCTTGCTATCATGTTGTAGATGTAGACAAACTAGTTGATCCACCCCGGCGGATGAGGGCTCATGGGGTGGTTTTAGTCGGTTCAAATCTGACATGCCCCGGGGGTGGTGGAAGGGAAGTGCGAGAACATTCCCCTCCCCCTCCCTCAAAAAAAAGTTGTTTCATAGTGAATTAATTCAGAAATTATGGGTACTCCACGCCCTTAATGGATCTAGTACAATTTTTCCTGTAACCCTGTATATATATATAGATAAAATGATGGGGGCCATAGTTGAACGTAAATATTATTTGTATGTAACGCCTTCAATATTTATGTGGGGTTTAAATTTAATTCCAGAGAAAAGCTGGCCAGGTTATTCCTCGTGTCGCAAGTCCGAAAGCCGAAGCGAGTGGAGACGAAGGCATGGACGTAGATTTGGACAACTTCATGACTTTGGATTCAGTGGGAGATGTAGATGGTGAGTGTTGGGGAACAGTTTGTTAATTTAAGGCACTGTAATTATGTAACAGTTACGTCATGTATACAATGTGTTAATAATACTCAAAATGTTTTATTGTAGAAGTGGAAGATGATGATTCTGGTGGTGAAAAGAAGGATGAAGTTTCTCCAAAGAAGGCAAAAGTGGAAATAAACATTGGCAGTGAACATATCAAAAAGTTGGAGGTAAAGTACTATAACTATTCATAGTCTTATTTACTATTAGATTTCATGGGGGTGATAAGTTAAATAATATAAATAATTTAAATAAGCTGCGCTGACAATCTGCTTAGAGTGTATTGTGCATTTCCCCCTGCCACTATGCTGGAATTCCAGAAATACAAGGATGATGCATCAGTCACTGAGAGACCAACAACAACCTCACAAGACCAATGCACAAAAAATACACTTCTGCTCATGGCTCAGCCACTTGTGGACACAAACACTTTCATCACAGAATTTTTTGTTCTGGCCGCGAATCGAACCTACAAGTTAGAACGCAGTGCTATTAATTATTGCATACTGAGCTATCAGGCCAGTTTAAATGTTCCATATTTACTAAGATTGATTTAGTGTTATTGGAACTACTTAAACCAACCAACTATCGCGATGGATTTGGTAGCCTATCCAGTGTACGAGTATAAAATGTAAATGTGTAAAGTGTAAAATGTAAAGTGATGACCTGAGCAAGAAACTAGAAATGTAGTGAGAAGTGATCAGTGTGGCACAAATAGCTTACACGTTACCCGTAAGAAAGAGATGAAAAAGATAAAAAAGAAGCATCATTCAAGGCCACATTTCCTTGCTTCAAAGCGAGGTTCGCAATGTATTCTCCAGTGTTTGAAAGCTTGTCGGTGCGGCAGGTGTACTGGTGCGAGTTGTGCCGCGTGTACCTGCCGCGTGCGGAGGCGGGCGGCGCGGAGGAGGCGGAGGCGCTGCGCCGGCACTGCCGCCTGCGCATCCACCTCGGCCGCTACGTGCAGCACCGCGACACGCGCACGCTGCGCAAGCACGCCGAGCGCATCCACCGCCAGCTGCACCAGCAGAAAGGTAACCTTACGGACCACATCTCGGCTGCTATGTGCAGCACCGCGACACATTTAGGTGCATTATATCTAATTCGAACCTAGCCAATCACGTAAATAATTATCTATTCAAATGACCGCGAATGTTTAGAAGGCTACGGACCCATACCTCTGGTACTTTGTTTGATAGCAATATTTGAATTTACTTATGTTGAATAATCAGCAGTATTAATAAATAATTATTCGACATTATAAAATTCTAATATTACTCTTAGAGGCCAGAGCTTATTCCTTGGCCTCCTAGACTCTATCATTTGTACTTATATTATTATTTATTTATTTATAAAGATTCCTGCAGAGGGGGACAGCTTATTATTCTAATAAATTAAGCCAAAAACAAATTTAGGCCAGGTCTAAATTTGGATTGGAATGTCATCGGCAGTCAATATGATATTTTGATTGATTAGGTCTGCGATTAAATATAGGATAGATCCCTAATCGCGAGTCGATAACGGCACATATCAAGGTGTAATATGCCAACACAAGGCAAGGCATATATGCCTTGTTTTGCGTGTGACTGCGCTAATGTAAATAATGTAACTGGCATATTATTTTCTTACAATGCTATTATAGGGTGTAAATGTTTATTATTAAAATAAAAACAATATCCGCTTGTCGACTATTTTCATAATATATTAACTAGAGAGGTATATATAAAAGTAAGCATTGACGCGTGGGCACTTTAGGTTTGATTTTCATAGATACTTTATCTATACCATATTTGATTTAAGAATTTGGTGGTATTGGTATGAAGGGGATCTATTGCGAGCTACTTAGCCATTTTTAACTTTTAATTCAGTTCATTTTCGTATAGGGCGCAATGCTTAATATTTAGTTTTAGATTACATGGACATTCGGGCTAAAGGTACAGTGCATTATGTATCTGACATATCCTGTTTTGCAGGGTACAATGCATCAAAATGTAGTTTGAGGTTTCATAGTAATTCGTGAGACTAGTTGACGAAAAGATATTCGCGCTGATGACTCATTTGATATATAAAGCAGCCAGGGTTTATTGGAAGGCCATTCGTGTGGATTGTCATCCTGTATTTAATATAATGGGCCCGCAACGCTTTCTATTTCATTCACCCGGAGTGCTTTGTGCATAAAGTCCTAACACTATACATTGCGTGTTTAAAAAGAAGAAGCTGTTTCGTCAAAATTTTACCAGCAACGTATTCGTATTATTAATGTCAGTTTCGCTCAGTATCGTAGGCAAGGTTCGGCTATTAAGATTTCTTTCACTGCATGACCAAATTAACATGAGGCTGGCAATATATGCTATGCAACCCATTGGCATCATTACTTTTCCATGCTCCATGTTAAGGACCGTAAATTCAAACCTTACATTCCACCAAGGTTTTTCTTTAATGATAGCATAACGTTTTATTTTTATAAATGTTTTTCAGAAGAGGAAAAAGATGCCTTATCTGCTGAAGGTGGAGAAAAAGCTAAAGAGGACAAAGCTGAAACTACTGAACAGAAAAAGAAGCTTGACAATGGTGGTGATGCATCTATTGCATCTGGTACGCATGCTTTCGATACACTAAAAGGCGCTCCGCAATTTAACAGTTTTTTAGAGTAGGCGTGCAGCGAAAAACGAGTGTGTAGTTTCGATAATTTTGTCGCTGGGCGCTGGAGTGCAACGGGATTACTTGCATTACTCGCTCGAGGTGGCCGCGATACACGTACATTCCTGATAGCACTGGTATGCGTATTACTAAACGAGTATTCATTCTCTCATCTGTAATCAACTATTAATACCTTTTATCACACGGGACCTATATCTATTGTACGTTTCTTGAGCGAGAATATAGTCGATAGCTAGACGCTATCTCGTTAGAGGTGAGACTCCGAAGCCCGAGCCGAACTCTCGTCTTTCCCGTATACAAGTACCTTATATCTATCTCAGAAGTGTCAGCAACAACGTTCCAATGTTGTTTATTTACTTATAACTATATCTCGTACGCTAGACAATATACTTTGATTTAACCGTTGAACCTCCCGCCACTTCCGAGAAGCATGGAGTCTCATATCTCAATTGAAGGGTTGAGAACAAAAAGGATTTAACTGACAAATGGACAGTTTCGAGAAAATTGACTTTAAACGTCAACGGCGTCATCTTTATGTAGAGTGCTTATAAGGTAATAGAAAAGGTTTATGTAAGTTTCAGTGGCTTGAAAATGTTTTATTTCTGTTTAAAATTACTAAATATAGTACTAATTCATACAATTACTGTAAAAATATAATATAATAAAAGAAATAAAGTAATGTTTTTATGCTAAGCGTACTGTATTCCTGTGACAGATAAACCATTTTTAGACTCAATATCTCGAGATTTAAGCCTCATTTCGGTATTTTGAGAATGTATTATTGAAGATAATTTCACGCTGAATCCAAGGATACCCATAAGTCATTTGGTCAAAAAAATCAGTTAAATCCTTTTTATTCTCACCCCTTCAATTGAGTTACACCCTATCTCAACATAGGGTACGTAAGTACGTAGGGTACGGAAAAAATATCAATATAGGGTACTTTTGTACCCTATATTGATATTTTTTCCGCCCACATTTATCTCACATTCTGCTTGGCGCAACAGTACTATTTCAATAATATGTATATTATTATTATAGGCGAGGATAAACTGTGGGCTGATGTCGACAAAGACATTGGAGAGTTCTTACGCGAAGTAGATCCGCAGGGCAATGAGGGCAGTGATGATGACGAAGATCATGGCAGGTAAAAACTGAACAACTTATCTATATACAGTTGATTTTTTCAACTTTGACAGTATGTAGAAACCCAAAACCATAGGAGATATCCTCACCATTCACTCATTTTGTATGAAAACTTACCGTAGTTATTTTTTGGATTACGTTTTTTTTTATGTTAAGGAATGACGTGACGAGCTAGCCGTTCGCCTGATGTTAAACGAGATGGCTGCCCATACCAGCTGCAGTGTCACTCGGAACTCTAAAGTATAGAGGTTCGCGTGACACTGCATTGCGCACGTCATCCAGAGACATCAGCACAATCTAGTAATAAGATTACTAAACTGTGAGATCAGATCATAAAGTCTCATTTGCCCAGTAATTTCACTAGCTACAGTGCCCTTCAAACCGGAACACAGCAGTGCTTGCACACTACTGCTTGGCGGCAGAATAACTGGCAAAGCGGTGGTACCTACCTAGACGAACTTTGCAGTAAAGTCCTACCACCTAGTATAAAGTCCTACCACCTAGTGTAAAGTTAAGTTAAGTTAAATTACGTAATCTTGTAAATAGTAACGGTTAACGTGCGCATTTACTGTCCCATCTCAAAAAATAAATAAAAACATAATCCACATGCACTGTGCATGAACGAATTTGACGTTTAATTTCCTATGATGTTTACAGATATGACAAATTCCGCAAGAGTGATAAAAAAACGAAAAATGGCGATAGCGCTGAAAATGATACCAATGCTGTAGATGCTGCTATCGAAACAAACAACACTGAAATCAATACACCAGCATAGACTAATGTTGTTCTTGTTAGAGTTGTGTCAATGTTTTAATGTAATTAGTAATTATTTAGATTTAGCTTATTAAATTAAGTTCCTTTGCAACATTTATTATTATTACATATTAGTTAGAGATAGTAGGCTAAGATCTTTTTATTTTATTTTGTATGTTCAATAAAATGTATCTATCTATAAATGCATCTGGATAAAATGCTGAGGTCCAAATTACGCCAATAACTGCACCATGGTTAAAAAACTAAGTTCGTACATCACGCGTTTTCATTAAATCAACCCATACGTTCCCACTGCTGGGACAAGGACCTCCCGAACAGGCTGAGTGTATTAGCCACCGTGCTGACAAAGTGCCGGTCGGTGGATGAAATATGATCAAGAATAGGGTCTTGCATTTTAGTATTATAGTTAATACTAATTCCAATACTATGATACAAATAAAGTTTAGTGAAAATATTATTTTAGTCATTTTATTATACTTATACACGTTAATTTTTTTTAACGCGTGCGTGTGCAAATTCCGCACAAAACTTGAGAAGTCGCCGTTGCGAGACATTTTAAAGTTGCACATAGAACAGAATACACAATAGCAATATGAAGTCTCAATAGTTCTATAGAACTACAGGCATGGGGAACCATTGCGATGTACCCATTTCATTAAGCATAAACACTTCACTTTTTACACATCTGCCAACATGAACAAACATTCCATAGAAAAAAAACTTAGTTTATCAACGAATTTAAAAATTCAATTTTTCATTCAATAAAAACGTAATTCAAACTGAATACATATATTAAAAACAATAACCAAATCAGTCCAGCCGTTCTCAAGCGAAGCGCTTACCATCGAACATTGAGTAAAAAATTCCTACACAACCGGCAGCCGGGGTGACCGTTTGGATAATCGCCGTTGGCTATCTTAGGACTGATCATCAGTGTTACTAATAGAATACAGTCCATCGTGCAGAAAGCGTAATCCTGACCCAACAATATATCGCACCTTTAATAATAAAGTGAATCAAGTCAAAAAATTGGGATTTGCCGATTTTGTAGTAAAACGATTTCTATGCTCCTAAAGAATAGGTACAGTTTAACAGCCGTTGCATTCACGGCTATACGAGCGAAATAAAGGAACGTTCGTCTCTTTTTGATTGACTCGTCGATCCCTTCCGAAATCACAAAACGAACCAATTAGAAATGCTCCAGCAGTGATCAAACTGAGACGTGTGCTTGAGTGGAATAATTCAAAATAAATCATTTTATCAATTTTTCTTTTATTTTCTAAAATTTTCATTTAATGGTAAACAGCATTATATATTAAAACACCTTGTTTCATACTATGTTTTTACTAACAAAATGCATTAAATACTAGTGATGCATTTGTTGCAATATTTTTTTACATAAAGAGTGTACTAATAAGTATTGTGTCATGAAGCATGATTAAAACTTGACGAAATTTTTAATCAAAAAAAGATCTGCATCACAAAAAATGTTTAATTTTTATTTCAAACCTCAATATTTTAGTAAATATTAATAATTCTAATTATTTTGAAGTCCATTTATGTCCCACCATCATTTTGACAAAACTTTAAAGACATTTTACTTTTTAAAGTGCTCCAAAAATCGAAATATTCGCTGAAACATAGTCAGCGGTAGACTTGTGAAACTTTAAACGTGATTTCCCAACAATCATGAATTTTGAGTTGATTCACTTTATTTTTAAAGGTGCGATATATACATTGCAATTATAGGTTCAGGTAAAGTTGTCATGTCATTAACTTTATTGAATAATAAATGATACCTATGTACTTTTCAAACTTTGCATTTCTGTTTAATATCCCATTGTGTTGTTCCCGTTATGAAGCGACACCAATATTAAATTGCACAGTCTGGTAATAAGACTGACAGGATGTGCGCAGTGCAGTGTCACGCGAAACTATATTTCGGAGTTCCAAGTGACACTGTTTTGTTATGGGCGGCCGTGTCGCTTAACATCAGGTGAACGACTAGCTCATCACAGCAGTATTTTAACATTTACTTAAAATAGTTTTCTCATGGATGCCATTGTCGGAACTGGACCAAAATGAGATGAGACCATACGGGAAGCACCAGCTTTCAAATAAAAAAATAATCATCAAAATCGATTCACCCAGTCGAAAATTCAGCGGTAACAGAATTTAGAACCTCTGTGGGTTAAAAAGCATTGTGTGACTACCTACATCAACAAGTGCTGCAGTGCAACTGTTTGTTAGAGGTTTTGTAAATTACATACTTGTTCATGTTACACCGTTCACACGACTGCTTCGAAGTAAAATAATATATCAGTTAGACATACTCATCACACCATAGGCACAGCACGATCTTACTCTCGTCAGAAAACAGAAATGCTCCATCCAAGGTATGACCGACCAGTTTAAGTGCGCAAAGGCGCTCTCTTTGGTGCAATACCGTCAATTTTTGGCTGTTATGTCTTCTATTTTATGTCAGTGATGTCGTACTTAATGTACTTTCCCATCAAATCCTCGTAGTATAATAGTCTTCATACCTCATCTTGACTATCATCCTTAGCTGTCATAATCATAACTCACACGGATTACTGTTCTGTTACACCTTTTGTTTATCCGTGCAAGACAAAGTTTGGTGATCTGCACCCCTCTAAATCTTTAGTTATGTATAGTTGCTGCAATACTATATACTATACATATTTTGGTATGCTTTATATACACTAAATATTCTACTACAATCGACATACAAGTATCTACAGTAATGTAAGTGCATGCGAATAAACTCGTAACTACTAGGACTCTGGACACGTGGTCTATCAATTTAATCAGAGTAAGCTAACTCTGGTAGCTATTCATTTTAATCATGGTAAGATTTATAGGTCTACTAGCTGCGCCCGCGGTTTCACCCGCGTGGTGATGATGATGAAAAATAGATAACCTATTCTCAGACCTACTAAGTGTGACTATAAAATTTCGTCAAAATCGGTTCAGCCGTTTTGGAGGAGGAGTATGGTAACAAACACTGACACGAAATTTATATATATATATATACTAGTTGACCCGCCCCGGCTTCGCACGGGTGAATTAGTAATACGCGGTCGAACGGGATAAAAAGCCTATGTCCGTCTCCTGGTTTTAAGCTACCTTGCCAATTTTCAGCCAAATCGGTACAACCGATTGCACTCGACAACGGTTGAACCAATTTGGTTACACTATTGGAAAAAAACGTTTCATAGCCATTTGCTTAACATGATAACAAAATTCGAATAAAATGTTTCTCCAAAAAAACTAACACATTTCACCCCCTTAAGGGTTGACTTTTCAAAAACTGTGAAACACGTAGTTTTTTTCTTGATATTTTGCAGTTTCATAACAATTACAAAAAATAAATCTCTTGGTGCCAACTTCACCAACCCTTCTCACTGCTTTAAAGGATGATGTTTCAATTATCTGCGTCTATTCAATTCAAATCGGTCCGGTCGTTTTGACGTAGCCTAAATGTTGACCGGGATAATAAACATTTACGAACATGTTTCATCAAAATCGGTCCGGTACTTTTTGGGTGATGGCGTTTCAAAGGGACAAGTGTTCGAAAAATTTCGAGATGGCGTTGTCAATGATAATTCATAGTTTCTATGGAATTTGAGGTAGTTTGTATGAAATTCTGAATCGCGGTTACGATATTTTCCGTATGCTCAGCGACATGTTATCCATAATGAAATTGTTCCGAAGTGCGTACGATTACAAATTTATTATATGTATAGATATAGATAGATAAAAGATTTGTTCCCTATGACATGTCTAATATACATGCATGAATAACTAGCAGTAAAGGTCAAAGATAAGGAATCAACAACATTAGGTTTTTAAGATTTTATTTATCAAGTCACTTCTTAGATTTAGGTTCCTTAACAGCTGTTGGAGCCTTAGTAACATCATCAGGGTTTTCTGCAGCATCCTTCAACCTCTTGGCACGAATACCAACCAACTTGGCAATGGAACGAGCCTGTAAATATAAAAAACAAATGTCACAGTTTGCATCATCACTATCAATAATGATAGATTGGGGAATACTGATACTGTAAGCTCAAATAGATTGTATTACCTAGCTCAACTTTGCAAGGCATTTGATGCGATAAATTGATTTTTATCACACTTGCCCATAAAGTGACTATTATTATAACACTTTTAGGCTCAAAAACAAGATATTACGCACGCGCTTTTTTTAGTTTACATTAGCGCACTAGTTTGTTATGATGATATCCTACTTCAGTTCATTTTGTATCTCACTGCAAGTTATACATATTATATAGAAGAAAAATTCTTTATTTACCTGGACAATTCAGATTCTGTATTTTACTAACAACTAGTTGCGCCCCGCGGTTTCACCCGCGGATAAAAAGTATTATATTGGCTCATCCTACGGGAAAAAATCACTTTTCCAGGATAAAATGTAGCCTATGTGTTAATCCAGTGAATAAGCTATCTTGGTACCGAATTTCATCAAAATCCATTCAGCTGTTTGAGCGTGAATGAATAACAAACACACACACATACAAACTTTCGCCTTTATAATATTAGTGTGATGAGCTTTCATTCCTCTAAAATTGTAGGTATTTTCTTAAGTAAATGTATTGTACCTCCTTAGTAAATATTTAATTTTATCAAATTATTTACAATAAGTTAATGTCCTAAATATTAGGTCTTTACCTATGAAATTGCCGTTTTGTTTGAAAAAAGTTAAAGTATTTTTTTTTCGAACTTATTTATTTCTTTTATTCAAAGTAATCACTCCTGCAATCAATGCATCTTTGCCAACGCTGTGTCAGTTTATGGATGCCCTTCTTGAAAAAATCAGCAGGACGGGAGACAACAAGCTCTTCAAAGGCGTTTTGTACTGCCTCTCGGGAATTGAATTTTTTTCCCGCTAAAAAGTTGTCAAAATTTTGGAAAAAGTAATAGTCGGTAGGCGCAAGATCTGGTGATATGGCGGATGAGGGAGAGCTTCCAAACCCAACTCATGCAGCTTAGAGACGGTCTGTTGTGCAGTATGGGGTCGCGCGTTGTCGTGAAGTAGCAGTGGAGACGACCGATTGACCAAAGCTGGTTGCAGACGTGCGAGTTTCGCCATCATTGTGGTCAGTTCTTCAATGTACACATCTGCAGTAATGCTCTCGCCGTTTTGTAAAAAGCTATGATGAATCACACCAGCACTAGACCACCAAACTGTGACCATCACCTTTCTAGGGGTCATTTTTCGTTTTGCACATTGCTTTGGTACCGAACCAGGATCTAACCAACTTGCTGAGCGCTTTCGATTGTCAAAAAGAATCCATTTTTCGTCGCACGTAACAATTCGGTTCAAAATTCCTTTATTTCTGTGCCTGTTAAGCAGCGCAAGGCAAGTCTCGACGCGTACGTTGCGCTGGCGATCGTTAAGTTCGTGGGGCACCCATCTATCAAGCTTTTTTATCTTGCCAATCTGTCGCAAATGGACCAATATTGTTTTGATGCTAACATCAAAAGCTGCTGCCAGCTCAGCTGTAGATTGAGATTCATCAGCTTCCACAATCGCCTTTAATTCATCATTGTTGACCAAAGTTTCCGGACGACCACGAGGTTCATTTTTCAAGTCAAAATTCCCAGAACGGAACCGAGCAAACCAATAACGGGTTGTACGTTCGTTTGTACAGTTCTCTCCGTAAACGTCGTTGATGTTACGTGTCGTTTGTGCCGCGTTGGTGCCACGACGGAACTCATATTCCATAATTACACGAAATTTCAAAGTAACCATTATGAGGAAAAATGTTGAAATGCAATGAAAATACAACGCTAATCAATAAACAAAAGACTTATATTGTAAATAGAATGTCATATTTTTAAAACAAAATTAATTGGAATTTAGAATTCATAGCCAATCAAAAATTTTTTTTGTTTGAAAAAGTCGGTACTGCAATACGGCAATTTCATAGGTAAAGACCTATTATGAAAATATTATGTAATATGTAGCTTTAATGTATTTTCTAGATAAATGTAATATTAGCTACATGTAGATTTCGTGTGCACCACCAACACAGTTTTTTCTCTATATGTGACACACACGTTGCTGGCTCAGGCGCCAAAGGATATATATATCTATCATGTAAAAAAACTTAAAAATCAATTTTGAAAATTTTCGAAAACTGGCAGTTTAACCACAAAACGTAAATAAGCCTTAATCTAATTTTAAACTTCTGTTTTGTAGTGTTTAGCACGTTTCACGTCCGTCTCAGCCTTGTTTATGTATCTATTTAGTTGGGGCTCACCAATATAGTGGTTAATTCATTTGTAGAGTGAAATATCATCATGTGTGAAATACACCTGTATTATGGCTTAGAAAAACATTAGACTGGAGAAATAGATGGAATTGACTGGTGTGTTTTGTATAGTTTGAGTATGGGAGCCATTAAGAGTGCTGATTATGTATAACATGAAATACTTGAGCCATGTGAGGCATAAATAGCAAAAATGTACATTGCCCTTATAATGCATTAGTTCTATAGTAAATACATCTTAGTAGGAAAGTATGGACTTACGCCTCTGAGGTATTGATAGGCCTTGAAGTCTTTTTCTTCAACAGTGATAGCCCTGGCAATGGACTTCGGAGCTGGTTGTTGAACAGGCATCAAAGGACCACGTAGTTGAGTGGCCAACTTGCGCTCCTCTTCATTAGCTTCACCCTTGAGCACCTGCAAATAGAATCAGAAATAAAAATCTCTATTGAGAAGTAAATTATCAAATCATGTGTTTAAATTCAAATGACAGGCAAAGATTGAATTCCGCATCATCAAACTAACATCAATCACCACTGGAATACCAATTATGGAAACAATTTTAGGATGACTTCCAGCAGATCGAGCTGAAATTTGCTATGGAGCAATCATTCATCTCATTTCATCTAATGAAATTAGATTTTGATGGTACCTATTTTCAAACTAGTCTGATGACAACCATTGAAGTTTGTTAAGTGCACTTTCAAATACATGCAAATATAATTTCAATTGTTACAAAATAAAGACAGCTTCTACATGCACAAAGTGATGTAGTTATATATTTATGTAGTTATATACTTCATCATCATAGTGTGCTAGGTGCCTATATTATCTTTGTTATTTATGCAAAGTGCAAGTGAATCAGGGAATGTTTAGTCCTCTCATGTAGCATCGGCAAGTGGTTAACCCTAGCTGGCATAAGAAAAATTCTTTACAATGATGTGGGTATTTTCATGTGTGTCAAACCAATGAGGTTAAATTCATCAACCAAGAATCATTTAAGAAATAGGGAATAGTAACTTGAATATCAGGTGAAATATGGTTAAATTGTAGCTTGTCTGAAAATTATGTAAGTATAAAAATATCAGTGATGATATCATTACTTTATGATCAAACTACTTACCTTCTTGCCCTTAGGGAACAGAATAAGGCGAGCTCTATATTCCTTCAATCTTTGGACATTGATCTGTAGCGATTCAACAGATTTGTTGCGCCTGCGAGGGTCTACCGAAATTCCAATAGTCCTAGCAAAAGCAGGATTCAGTCCTGAAGCCTGAAATTATAATATAACTATAGTGTATTAATAGAAAAAAACTCATCAGAAATAATGCTGATGTATTACCAAAGACAATTGAATACATACTATTTTCATATTCAATTCTCTTTGGTATTGCTAAACATTTTTGTCCTACCTAAAATTTTGTAGTTACATACACAACTAAAAACAGTTTTGCTGGCTTTAAAAATGTATTATTAGTCAAACGATTTGATGTCCACTAAACAGTTTTTTTTTTAGTATAGATTGTGGTATTATACATCTTATACTTCTAATTAAAAAAATAAATGTACCAAAAACCATGAACTTGGAAGTGATTACTATAAAACATAGTTTGCCAGATTGTACACAACTAGTAAGTTTTTCATTAATAAAAATACCAGAAACGTAGTAAATAATTAAATCCCGACGCGTAAACTGAAAAACCATAGGTAAAACTAATAGATAGAATACATACCCTGATTTCACGAAGAGTAAATCCTCGGCCAGCGCGGACTTTAGTATGATACCGAACTGTGGGGCACCGGACGACCGGTCGCAGAGGGCCGGCAGCAGGACGGGGAGCAATAGCTTTTGCTTTCTTGATTCTATTTTGTTTTCTACGGTGACGACGAGCAGGTTGGTTAAACCATGTCTTGACAAATCTTTGCCAATCCTTATGGAAATGGCCATTAGGAATCATGTTATTCCCTTTCCCCATGTTTGTAAACCAGCAAATTCACCTACAATAGCAAAATTGAAAATTTACTTAATATATGAGCACTGAAATTATAAACATTCACCGTATATTCAAATTTCACTTAAATATCATAAGATTAAGAGTATTTTAATAGATTAATAATAATTCACTGACCGTAATGAAGGAAATTTACTAAAAAAAGACCTAAGAATTTGTTAGGTTAGAACACGAAATGATCGCTGACAACCACGTCTAAGTGACATTGACATTGACTGATTTTATAAGAGATCCAAAGATTAATCAAACATGGCTTACCGTGTCTTCTTCGTTGCCTCAAAAAGCTCAACTCTTTGCCTTTTCCTATTATACCTTCGAGCAATATTGCTCGAAGTATTATACAGTTACCCTCTTCCCCCCTTTTCTTTTACCATATGATGCCCTAGTTTTAATTGCCTTAATTTTATCCTTAATCACACTGTTTGCAGTTTTCCAAAGTTTTTTTTTTGTTTTGGTATGGCTCCACTTTTTTGTGTATTTAGCCAGTGTCAAGTAATTGATAATTTCTTAATAATTATGTGTCAAGTCAAGTTAAGTCACAGTCCAAGTCATCAAGTCAAGTCAAAGTCTAGTCTAGTCAAGTCATACTCCTAGTAAAGCGGTGACAACTTTACCAGAAGCTTATATGGATTTTTGGAAACAACACGAAAAGAAACGTTTCACCATCATTTTACCACTTTTCCACACTCATGCCAGTAGTCCAGCACTTAACGAATATAATGCTACCAATTTTATAATATTAATACAGAAAATAACACAAGTTTTGGAAAATAATACAATGCGGCCCGCCAAAAACCCCGTTTTCCAAAGTTTAACATTTGACAAGAAGTTTTTTTTAAAGCAAAAAAGATTGCGTCACCGTATATACATATATAAAATTAACTTGAAAAACAATCAATTACTTTTGCCTTTTGCAGCAGACACTGGGGCCTTGGGGACCGAGTGATCACCAAATTTTTAAAGACCTTTTGGAACGTCTGGTTGAAGCCACACGTGACCAAAATGCTGGCCTCTACTTGGGCCAAAGATTGAGCATTGCCATTCAACGTGGCAATGCTCCCAGCATAATGGGCACGTTGCCTACTGGTAGTGGTTTGTTTGATTAAGTTCCCTTTTTGTTCCCTTTTATTGTTTTATGTTTATCAATTACTTGACACTGGCTAAATACACAAAAGTGTGGAGCCAAACCAAAAACAAATAAAAACATTTGCCATTTTACCATGCGCCATCTTGATTTTTGTCAAACGTCACCTTTTCCTTTGGTGAGCAAGGTGTGTTCACGTGAGGTTGTGTGTTCCCTGAGATATAGGTCACACAATCCTCAGAATTTCGTGAAATATTCTTGTAAAATAAAAAAAAAATCATAAAATACACAAAAATCCAAAAAAATAGTAAAATACTAAAAAACAAACGGGAATCACTTGATTTTAAGTTAGTGTACGTAAGCGTGCAACGTGGTCTGAGGAATGCGATAGTCATTGTAAAGAGAAAGTGAAGTTGTCTTTGCCTTCGGTTAATGTCTACGTAAGATTGCAGCAGAAAAAACACCAAAATGAATCCTGGACCACCAAATTACCCGATGGCATCTCTCTATGTCGGAGATTTGCATTCTGATATTACTGAAGCCATGTTGTTTGAAAAATTCTCAACCGCTGGCCCGGTTCTTTCCATTCGGGTTTGTCGCGATATGATAACTCGTAGATCCCTTGGCTACGCTTATGTTAATTTTCAGCAGCCTGCTGATGGTAAGTAATGATTTTATTGAATTAATTACTACATGTTACATTATTTTCCCTGTAGGTACAAGCATACAGTCTGACAGTTCATGCCATATGGATAATTGTATTTTCTTCTGCATAACTTAATTTTCATTCTGCATACCTCAAGAGGTCTTGGTACAATGTTTGCTTCATAAGTTCCTACTCATAATATTTCATTTAAGGTATTCATTCTTATGCCCTTATAAGTTAAAAACATGCAACTACAATGTTGAGTTGTCAGCAGTAATAAATCATAACACTGACTGAAATCCCCAAATAAACCCTAGCATTCTACATTCCTTGTTATCTTATGTTATTTTATTAGCTATCTTCAAATCATATATTGCCTTTATAGTTAAATCTAAGACTTTATGTGTAACCACCAAACACAATTTTTATTATTGTTACAGCTGAAAGAGCTCTAGACACTATGAATTTTGATATGATCAAAGGAAGACCAATTAGAATCATGTGGTCCCAACGAGACCCCTCCCTGCGCAAGTCTGGTGTGGGAAATGTGTTCATTAAAAACCTTGATAAGACCATCGATAACAAAGCAATGTATGATACATTCTCTGCATTTGGGAATATTTTAAGTTGCAAGGTTGCTCAAGATGAAACTGGAGCCTCCAAAGGTTATGGATTTGTTCATTTTGAAACTGAAGAAGCAGCTAATAAATCCATTGAAAAGGTGAATGGCATGCTATTGAACGGGAAAAAAGTTTACGTTGGCAGATTCATCCCTCGTAAGGAACGCGAAAAGGAACTTGGTGAGAAGGCTAAATTGTTCACCAATGTTTATGTGAAAAACTTTGGTGAAGATTTTGCTGATGAAATGTTGAAAGACATGTTTGAGAAATATGGTCGCATCACTAGTCACAAAGTGATGTACAAAGATGATGGAAGTTCAAGGGGATTTGGATTTGTTGCTTTTGAAGATCCTGATGCAGCTGAAAGAGCTTGTATGGAATTAAATGGCAAAGAATTGGTTGAAGGAAAACCATTGTATGTTGGGCGTGCCCAAAAGAAAGCTGAGCGTCAAAAAGAACTAAAACGAAAGTTTGAACAGCTAAAATCTGAACGTTTGACACGCTACCAAGGTGTTAACCTTTATGTCAAGAATTTAGATGACACCATAGATGATGAACGTCTTCGTAAAGAGTTTGCTCCTTTCGGCACTATTACTTCTGCCAAGGTAAAAAAATAGCAAATGCTATTTTACTTCTTTTATTAGATTTGTGTTAAATGTAAGTAAGTAAATATAACCACATTTTTTTGTTTAAGGTTATGTTGGAAGATGGACGCAGCAAAGGCTTTGGTTTTGTTTGTTTCTCGTCTCCTGAAGAGGCTACCAAAGCTGTTACAGAAATGAATGGTCGTATTGTAGGAACTAAGCCACTCTATGTAGCTTTAGCTCAGCGCAAAGAAGATCGCAAGGCTCATCTGACATCACAGTACATGCAACGAATGGCAAGTGTGCGTATGCAGCAAATGGGGCAGATCTTCCAGCCAGGTGGTGCTGGAGGATACTTTGTACCAACGATTCCACCCACTCAGCGCTTCTATGGGCCAGCCCAAATGACCCAAATAAGACCTTCACCACGCTGGACAGCCCAGCCGCCTGTTAGACCTAGTTCCCAAACAGCTGGATCTGGTTATCCAAACATGCAGGCTACTTTCCGTCCAACCCCTAGAGCACCTGCTCAGGCTGCTCTACGTACATCGCTTGGAGCTAGGCCAATTACTGGACAGCAAGGAGTGGCTGCAGCTGCATCTATTCGTGCACCTCTTGTTACCCAGAGTGGTCGTCCAGCTGGTTATAAATACACTGCCAACATGCGCAACCCACCAGCACCACAGCCAGCTGTCCACATACAAGGCCAAGAGCCACTCACTGCAACTATGTTGGCTACTGCTCCCCTTCAAGAACAGAAACAAATGCTTGGTGAACGTCTTTTCCCACTTATTCAAAGAATGCATCCAGACTTGGCCGGGAAAATTACTGGCATGCTTTTGGAAATTGATAACTCTGAACTTCTCCATATGTTAGAGCATGGAGAGTCCTTGAAAGCCAAAGTTGATGAAGCTGTAGCTGTATTGCAGGCTCACCAAGCTAAGCAGCAAGCTACTAAGAAAGAATAACAAAGCTGCTCACTTAAATATTGTTATGTGACCAGCTTTTCATGAATTTTCAAGAAAGTATATATTCTTGATCATTTTTATGCTTTGAACACCATTAGTTATTATATGATCCCGCTCATAAAAATATATAAATAAAAATTGAAAAATAAAAAAGTGGACTGCACTCCTACATAATTATAATATTACATTTTATATCATGGAGTGTATATCTGCAAACAAAAATAATGCAACGGTGTACAAAGAGTTGAATACTCTTACTCTCGACTTTTTACATTGACTAGAAGTTTCTTTTATGTTTATCATATATATATATATCCCTTGTCTTGTATCTCAGAAAATGGAGTTGGCTTTTTGTTCTTTCATGTAATTTTCTTTTCTATAATTAGTTCACATTAAAACATTGTACCTTGGATTGTAAACTTGGTCCTTAATGTAACTGATTATAAGTAATTATTTTATCATAATCATCAAAGGCGCTAAAGCGCGGGGGGGCGGGCCTTGGCCTGTTCAAGAACATCTCTCCACACTGGTTGGCTTTTTGCTTTGTTTCCAGCCTCTGACGCCGATTGTCTTCTAATTCCTTTATGATTTGTTATAATTATATTCTGTGGAATATTCTGAATACAATTGTGTTTTATTATCGTCGACCTAAATAGAAATAATCGTTGGTTCCCAGTAGTTCAATATTAGTTCCATTGACTGTACTAGTGGGACTTGATAACAAATACCTGCACGTGGCAGCACTGCTGTTGACACTTGTATTCCCAGTAGTACAATTATACGCCCGGACATGGGGAGGGCATAAAAATCAATCTTTTTTTATTGTTTTTTAATACTTAATACTTTTTTACTTGAGTACCAAAAAATATATTTTTGATACCCATTTTGGATTAGCTTAGACGCTGTATGACTGGCATGATATTAGGCTGGATATATTAGTATATATTTACATTTATCGGTCTCCCATTCTGGTTCCAATCAATAAAAATAACGCCAGGCAATGATTTTGATATAAAGGCAAATAAATAGAATGCATAACCTTTTCATTGCCTAAAATTCCCGCATGCCTGGGCTGGGATACATGCCGACCAATTTGACGACTTGAACAACCAGCAAGCGAACAGCTGATCCTTAACTTTGCAAATAAGGGAATTCCTATGGCACAATTACGGAATGAATTGGAAAAAATAGCTTGTAGAGTGCTTAAACTATCATAAGAATAACCGAGTGGGTAGGTACTTAATGCTGTTTTACAGTTCCCTTTTATTTATGTAATAATTTAAAAAAAAACTCGTGATTGCTGTAAATTCGTAAACACAAGATTCAACCGGCAGTTTACATTGAGCATTATGGTCAGAGTTCAGATGCAAGAACGCGGCACCAGTGCCACCAGCAGATCCACCCTGAGATTTGGATGCATCGTAAAAGAATAGGTCCAGCCTGGCTACTTATCAGCAACATTTTTTTTTATATTCGCAGTTAGTTATTTTTGTCCAAACCAACATTTAAAAAACTTTTAGAGAGAAACACAAAACCTCAAATGAAAGAGAGCGTAAGGGGATAAATTTCAACTGATAGGGAGGGAGTTCACTCGTTATAATATTAATTTTCTTTGTTTCGTCAATATTTTTATCACATTCACATTGTGACTACAAGGCTCCACCCAGGGTCCTAAGATGCCTATCTAGGTCCTACTCCTACCTAATCATACCCTGGAGAGACACGGCGACATGAGAGAGAAGAGGAGAAAGGAGGACGGAAGGAAAGACACTTTAGTTTACACGGTATAATAAAAATGGATAGAAAAACAACTATATGTACATGTACATATAACAACAGAGTTAATAATATTTAGTATTACCATGACAGTAGTGGTCGAGCAGATCGATTCATTACCCGGAGGTGGCGGGTTCGATTCCCGCGCCAGGACTAGTGTTTGTGAACAGAATAAAAGAGAAGGTGGTGATACGATTTAGTGGATTCTATAGACTCTGAATTAAAATAGTGTGTAAAAGAAATAAATTATTTTATTGCATCTTTAGGGCAATTTCGACAGAGAATAATGATATGACATGACAAAGAATATATAAACTTAAAAATAATATTGGCCTATCAAATGACATACGAAGAAGGTTGTATAAAAATCAAATAGTTCCAACACTTCCCCTACTTCTGAATAGGTAATAGGCCATTATAATTATCAAACTAAGCCTAATTCGTTTGTTAAACACAGATGTCTTTGCTTTGGTAAAAATTTTGTTAAGACATCTGCCTTCATTTCATTTGTGGGAACATATTTTATACTGATAGTCCCACTAGCAACGGTATCCCGTATAAAATGATGTCTGACATCAATGTGCTTAGTTCGAGAGTGGTGAATGTTATTTTTTGTTAGCATTTGAGCTCCCTGATTATCGCTGTAAATACAGACACCATTATCCAAACCAAACACTTCCTTTAATAAGTTTTTAAAGTATATGGATTCTTTAGCAGCATCACTAAGAGCCATATATTCAGCTTCAGTTGTTGACAGCGCTACTGTTCGCTGTTTACGAGATTCCCAAGAAATAGGTCCATTTAAATAAAATACATAACCAGTATAAGACCTCCGGTCATTGAGACATGCACCATAATCTGCATCAGTATATCCCGTAAGTGCAAGGGTATTTTTCTTTCGAAATTGAAGTTTACGATGCATTGTGCCTTTTAAATATCGTAAAACTCTTTTTGCTGCATTCCAGTGTACTGTCCCAAAGTTGCTATTAAACTGACTTAACACACTTACAGCATGCGTAATATCTGGTCTAGTCCCGACAGACAGATACATAAGAGAGCCAATCAGTCTTTGGTAAGGCAAATGTTGAGCAGCTTCTTTTTCTTCATCCGAAGGATACACTAATTTAATATTAGGATCAGCAGGAGTACTAGCAGGTTTCGCATCAGTCATAGCAAAATTATCTAGTACCTTTTTAATATATTCTTCTTGATCAACGGTTATTCCATTTTCCGCTTTAATGATCCTCATTCCTAAGAAATGTTTTAAGTGTCCTAAATCCTTGACTTTAAAGAACTGTTTGATGTTCTGCTTAAAGTTTTCTTTCATATCAGCATTATTGCTGAGAATGCAAAAATCATCAACAAAGATTGCGACAATCAAAATGCTAGTTCCTTCAACTTTAGAATATAAGCAATGATCATGTTCTGATCTTTTCATTCCAAGTTGCATCATTGCTTCGTTAAGCTTTAGGTTCCATTGTCTAGGTGCTTGTTTCAAGCCATAAAGTGCTTTCTTTAACTGGCATACCTTCCCCTTGTTGCATTCTTTGGTGAAACCCTCAGGTTGTTCCATGAATATTTCTTCATTAAGATCACCGTTGAGAAATGCAGTTTCAACATCCATTTGGTCCATGGTAATATTCCACTGGGCTGCGAAAGCAAGTAGTATTCTAACTGTTGAAAGACGGGCAACAGGTGCGAATGTTTCATCATAATCAATGCCATATGTTTGTGTGAAACCTTTGGCTACTAATCGCGCCTTATAACGTATGTTATCTCCGTTTTCATTTTTCTTAATCTTGAATACCCATTTACAACGAACTATTTTTCTATCTTTTGGTCTATCTACAAGGTTCCAAGTTTCGTTGTTCATAAGTGAGTCATATTCACTTTGAAGAGCTTCTTGCCATTTATTTTTGTCATCAGAATTAATGGCTTCCTTATAGGTTGAAGGAATATCATCTTCTGCGGCTTTGTATAAAACAATGTCTTCTGACCACTTTTTCGATATTCTGTTTCTCAAAGGATATCTCCTATCAGATTGAGAGAATTGATCATTTCGATCATCAGGAATTTCTGCTATACTATCATGAAATTCATCTTCAGTATTATCATTTTCAGGTAAATGAATTTCTGATTCCTGAAAAGGCTCAATAGAATTCTCTATGACTCCAATTTCCTGAATTACAGGTTCAGTTAGAGTGTGGTTGACTACACATGGTATTGGTGTTGGTATAATTTCAGAACTTTCTTGAATAATAATAGGAACAGGTTCTGATTCTTGAGTTCCAACTTTATCAACCTTGTTGATTTCATCAGATGACTTTGATTTATACAAAAAGTCATTTTCGAAAAATTTGGCGTCTCGAGTTTTAATGATAATTTTTGGATTTTCGGGATCAACTACTCTGTATCCCTTAGTTTCAGTGCAATAACCTACAAATATGCAAAGCTTCGCTTTAGCATCAAATTTCTTTCTAAGATTTTTAGGTATGTGCGCATATACTCTGCATCCAAAAATACGAAGATGTGAGAGATTCACTTTTCTACCGGTCCATATTTCTTCAGGGGTTTTTCCTCTAATAGCCTTTGTCGGTGAGCAATTTTTCAAATAAGTCGCTGTATTGACGGCTTCTCTCCAATAAGTTTTAGGTAGACCTGATTCTGAAAGCATAGACCTTGCTTTCTCAACTAAAGTCCTATTAACCCGTTCAGCTAATCCGTTTTGCTCTGGGTTGTAGGGTACAGTCGTTTGGTGAAGTATACCGGACTGTTTTAAAATTCCCTTCATTTCTGAATTCAGATATTCACCACCGTTATCAGAACGTAGAACTTTAATCTTCCTATCAGTTTGGTTCTCGACTAAGTTTTTAAATTCACGAAACTTTTCGACAACTTCTGATTTTTGTTTCATAAAATAAGTAAAAGTTTTTCTAGAAAAATCGTCTGTAAATGTTACGAAATATAAAGCACCTCCAAAAGATTGGGTACTCATAGGTCCGCAAACATCACTATGAATAATCTCTAATAAATTAGACGATTTCGAATCTGACATTTTAAAAGGTTGCTTTGAAAGTTTACCTTCCACACAAGCAATGCAATTGTCTTTAATTGATTCAGCAGGTTTTGGATATTTAACACCAAGCGCTAAATGTAGTCTCAATAACTCCATAGATCTGAAGTTCAAATGACCAAGGCGTTTGTGCCATAAATCAGCTGTATTGTCATTAACCTCTGTTAAATTCGCATGAGCAATAGGTAAATCAAGTTTGTACATACCGTTGACATTTGTGGCTGTACTAATAACTTTTCCGAATACCTTACAAGTTTGACCATCGATGATTTTTCCTCCAGATTTCGAAAAAAGTACGACATTTCCTTTCTTTACCAATGAGTTTACAGAAAGCAGGTTCGTTGACAGGTTCGGAACATGCAAAACATCAGTAATTTTGGAAGTGTTTAGTTTTACAGTACCAATGGCATCTGAAAGAATTATTTGATCATTAGCTATCCTAATACTCTTTTTTACAGGTTTGGTATCATGTAGCCAATCACTTCTGTTGGTCATGTGACTTGTAGCCCCAGAATCTATAAACCAGTCATCACTCTTTACAATAAGCGATTTATCAAAATTTGGTTTACAAACAAAAGAGTTTACAAAAGGTTCACAAGTAAAAATATTATCAAAATTAGAATTACTTACTAAGTCGTTAGTCGTTTTATCATCAACCATAAGTGTTACCTCACAAATATCTGCCTTTTCCTTTTGGGATTTGGCTTTCAAAATTCTGCAGTTAGTTTTAATATGCCCTGGCTTACGACAGTAGTTGCAAAATAGTTTCTTAATGTCTCTATTAAACTTATCTGACATCACCAAAGCACTATCTTCACGTATTTCACTGCAGGTGGCTAGATCACGGCTATCCTCTTTGAGAAGAGCAGCAATGACATTATCTGATGTCAATTCAGAGCCGGAATGTTCTAATGCCATGACAAGTGGTTTAAATTTATCTGGTAGACCACATAGTAGTATGATAGCGAGAAAAGAATCATCTACTTTTTGATTAATCTGCTGTAATTGTTGATGTGTCGACATAATCTCATTTACATAACTTTCCATGTTGTTAATGTACCGAGAATTCATCAATTTTTTCATTAATGTTAGTTTCCTAACTAGTCCGCTGTCTGCGTATGACTTCTTTAAGTTATTCCACGCTTCAAATGCAGATTTACATCCCATTATTTTAGAGAAGACTCTCTCGTGGCAGCACAGGCCAATTTTAGAGCGGGCTCTGTCATCGCGGCGTAGCGTCTCTTGTGAGCTATTATCTAAGGGTGGGTGCTGTACGCAATCCCATAGTCCACAATCAATTAACATCATTTCCATTGAAAATGCCCATGTTGTATAATTCGAACGTCCTTCCAATTTATTAAAAGATGGAGTACTTACAGTCTGTGTAGTTGTAACATAAGGTACTACACTAGTATTACTTGCATTCGTACGAGGAAGTCGTTTTGAAAAAGAATCTTCCATTTTGTTGTTCTAAGCAAGCTCGAAGTTCGAAAAAATTACAACACCTGAAAACACACGAATAGCAAAGAAATTCAGAGTTATAGAGCTGAGTGCCCATAACCAGAAGGTGGTGATACGATTTAGTGGATTCTATAGACTCTGAATTAAAATAGTGTGTAAAAGAAATAAATTATTTTATTGCATCTTTAGGGCAATTTCGACAGAGAATAATGATATGACATGACAAAGAATATATAAACTTAAAAATAATATTGGCCTATCAAATGACATACGAAGAAGGTTGTATAAAAATCAAATAGTTCCAACAAAAAGTGTAGATACCTTTCATCGAAATTGACCGTGTTTTTAACTATGATGTCTATGATACAATCAACCATTTTAGTTAGACATATGAAATATGAAGCTTAATAACGTCACGCGCTATGCATAGGCGTTTACGAGTCACGTGGTAAAATTTTTACTTATTAATTAATTAAAAATATTAACGAGCCATAAATAATAGTAATAAAATGTCTAAAACTATATTTCTACATAACTTATTTATAACATAGCATTAGATTATAATTAACCGACTCCATGTTTCCACAACACCCAGACTCAGAACCAGAATTTACGCTATTTTTTTCCCTTGTCATGTCGCGGGAATTTAACCCGCCACCCGTTATGAGTCAACCTGCTCAACCACCACACCTCAGAGGCCTCATATTAGGTCTTTACCTATGAAATTGCCGTTTTGTTTGAAAAAAGTTAAAGTATTTTTTTTTCGAACTTATTTATTTCTTTTATTCAAAGTAATCACCCCTGCAATCAATGCATCTTTGCCAACGCTGTGGCAGTTTATGGATGCCCTTCTTGAAAAAATCAGCAAGACGGGAGACAACGAACTCTTCAAAGGCGTTTTGTACTGCCTCTCGGGAATTGAATTTTTTTCCCGCTAAAAAGTTGTCCAAATTTTGGAAAAAGTAATAGTCGGTAGGCGCAAGATCTGGTGAGCATGGCGGATGAGGGAGAGCTTCCAAACCCAACTCATGCAGCTTAGAGACGGTCTGTTGTGCAGTATGGGGTCGCGCGTTGTCGTGAAGTAGCAGTGGAGACGACCGATTGACCAAAGCTGGTTGCAGACGTGCGAGTTTCGCCATCATTGTGGTCAGTTCTTCAATGTACACATCTGCAGTAATGCTCTCGCCGTTTTGTAAAAAGCTATGATGAATCACACCAGCACTAGACCACCAAACTGTGACCATCACCTTTCTAGGGGTCATTTTTCGTTTTGCACATTGCTTTGGTACCGAACCAGGATCTAACCAACTTGCTGAGCGCTTTCGATTGTCAAAAAGAATCCATTTTTCGTCGCACGTAACAATTCAGTTCAAAATTCCTTCATTTCTGTGCCTGTTAAGCAGCGCAAGGCAAGTCTCGACGCGTACGTTGCGCTGGCGATCGTTAAGTTCGTGGGGCACCCATCTATCAAGCTTTTTTATCTTGCCAATCTGTCGCAAATGGACCAATATTGTTTTGATGCTAACATCAAAAGCTGCTGCCAGCTCAGCTGTAGATTGAGATTCATCAGCTTCCACAATCGCCTTTAATTCATCATTGTTGACCAAAGTTTCCGGACGACCACGAGGTTCATTTTTCAAGTCAAAATTCCCAGAACGGAACCGAGCAAACCAATAACGGGTTGTACGTTCGTTTGTACAGTTCTCTCCGTAAACGTCGTTGATGTTACGTGTCGTTTGTGCCGCGTTGGTGCCACGACGGAACTCATATTCCATAATTACACGAAATTTCAAAGTATCCATTATGAGGAAAAATGTTGAAATGTAATGAAAATACAACGCTAATCAATAAACAAAAGACTTATATTGTAAATAGAATGTCATATTTTTCAAACAAAATTAATTTGAATTTAGAATTCATAGCCAAACAAAACTTTTTTTTGTTTGAAAAAGTCTGTACTGCAATACGGCAATTTCATAGGTAAAGACCTATTATATTGTGGCGTGCTAGCCCACGAAAAAGTTTACATATCAGTTTAATAGAGAACTTTTCCAGCTAGTTGCTAGGGGCAACGAATGTTGTTGATAGAGACTTCACATTAGAGAAAATTTTATTTTCCGCATTTTGGTTTTTGTAAATATCTTTTTAATTAATATATCTTATACAAAGTCAATCGGCATATCATTAATTCAGCAAACCTATGGACCTCCTTCTATTACAACAAAAATGTATCGAACTTCGCTTTACTGGTGACCTGTTTTGAACCGAAAGTCCACGTTTGCAGTAAATGTGTGTGATTTTGATTTTGTTGCTGATTGCGATAATTCTGATACTGATTCGCATTAAGATGTCGCTCTCAACCGATAAGAACGAAGATGTTTGTCGTGTTGGCGTGCGCATTCCGCCGTTTTGGCCTGAAAAGCCAGCCATTTGGTTCGCGCAGATCGAGGGCCAATTCGCGATATCGAACATTACTACGGACAATACGAAGTTTTTCTACGTTATCGGCCAACTAGACCCGCAGTATGCTTCTGAGGTGGAAGATATAATCATCAACCCGCCCGACACCAACAGGTATGAAAAATTGAAGTCGGAACTTATCAAACGACTGTCCGCGTCACGAGAAAAGAAGGTCAAGCAATTACTTATGCACGCAGAACTTGGAGACCGTAAGCCATCTCAGTTTCTAAGACATTTGCAACATTTGGCTGGACCTGGAGTTCCCGAAGATTTTCTACGTACTATATGGACCAGTCGCCTACCAAGTAGCACGCAAACGATAATCGCTTCGCAGATGATGTCTTCACTGGAAGCGCTCGCAGATCTCGCTGACCGCATCCATGACGTTGTTTCGCCTACAGCGCACGTAGCATCAACATCAAGTGTCATGCCAGGAAGCTCTTTAGACGCCATGAACCAACAGATTGCTGAACTTACCAAACAAGTGCAAGCTCTAACTGCGCAGGTGAACCGGCATTCACGTGCACCGAATCGTTCAAACAAGAAAACGCGCGGTCGTTCTAGCTCCACACGATCACAGTCGAACTATAGAAAATTTCCTGTGTGCTGGTATCATAATAAGTTCGGCAATGAAGCAAGTAAGTGCGTAAAACCGTGCGACTACCATGCGGGAAACGCGAACAGCAGTCGGTAATGGCGACGACCGATTGCCAAACTTCCGGTCGCCTATTTGTCACGGACGGCGCTACGAAGATGCAGTTTCTCATCGATACTGGCAGTGACGTATGTGTCTTCCCCCGATCGGCACTCAAGGAACGTCGTGAGAAAACAAATTATGAGCTGTGTGCGGCAAACGGTACACCCATTTCTACTTACGGCTACGCTCATTTAGTGCTGAACCTAGGCTTGCGCCGCGACTTTACTTGGCGATTCATCGTAGCGGACGTTACAAAGGCCATAATAGGTGTAGATTTTTTATCATTTTACAACCTCATCGTGGATTGTCGAAATCAACGTTTAATCGACAACACCACAAGCCTTACGTCCCCAGCTTCACCTGCACAGTCAACTGGGAACATTTCATCGGTAAAAGTTATTTCTGGAAATTCCGTATATCATAACATACTAAGCGAATACCCTGAGATTACTCGACCTTCCGGTGTCCACCGTGTTCCGAAGCATAATACCATGCATCATATACAGACTACTGCAGGACCGCCAATTAGCAGCACACCACGAAGACTAGCACCGGATAAATTAAAAATCGCAAAAGACGAATTTGCAGATATGTTGAGGAACGGAACAGCCAGACCTTCAAAGTCACCATGGTCATCACCACTTCATCTTGCGCCTAAAAAAGATAACGGCTGGCGTCCATGCGGTGACTACAGAATGCTCAACGCTAGAACCGTACCAGACAGCTATCCCATTCGACACATACATGACTTTGCACATTGTCTCTCCGGCTGTCAAGTATACTCGGTTATCGATCTCGTAAAAGCTTATAATCAAATTCCTGTCTGCCCTGAGGATATTCCGAAGACCGCAATCACGACGCCGTTTGGTTTATACGAATTCCCGTTCATGACGTTCGGACTACGTAATGCCAGCCAAACGTTTCAACGATTTGTGGACGAGATGCTTAGGGGCCTTGAAGAGTTCTGCTTCCCGTTTCTGGACGATTTTTTGATCTTCTCACCTGATGAAGAATCACACAAGAAGCACCTTCATCTGCTCTTCAACAGACTCAAGGAATACGGCATGGTAATCAACACGAACAAGTGCATATTCGGTGTATCAGAGGTAACGTTTTTAGGACACAGCATCTCAGCAGCTGGCACTAAGCCGTTACCATCGAAGGTAGAAGCAGTTGCGAATTACCCTCCACCGAAAACCGTTAGAGAACTGCGAAGATTCCTAGGAATGGTGAACTTTTACAGAAGGTTTATTCCTGACGCAGCGCGGCATCAAGCGCCTCTGAATGCACTGCTCACAGGATCAGTTAAAGGTTCACATCCCGTGCATTTATCAGAAGAAGCTACTAAAGCATTCATCGCCTGCAAGGAAAGTCTCTGCCAAGCAGCACTACTTGCTCATCCAGACTGCCAAGCGAAGCTCGCTATAGTCACTGATGCTTCAGACACAGCAATGGGCGCAGCTTTACAACAGCATAGAGACGGCCTGTGGGAACCTTTAGCATTTTTCTCTCGAAAACTTTCGCCATGTCAACAGAAATACTCGCCTTACGACAGGGAACTTCTCGCCATCTACGAAGCAATAAAATACTTTCGTCACATGGTGGAGGCGAGAGATTTCATTATTTACACTGACCATAAGCCCATAACTTTCGCATTTCATTCACGAAAAGAAAAGTGCTCACCAAGACAGTTCAGACATCTGGATTTTATTTCACAGTTTTCTACAGATATCAGGCATATTTCAGGAAAGGATAACGTTGTGGCTGACAGTTTATCACGCATCGAAGAGATTACTCAGCCCATCGATCTATCCAAGCTTGCTCAAGCACAAAGCACAGATCCTGAACTAGAACAACTTTTGGATAGCGATACTTCTCTACGCTTGACAAAAATCAAACTGCCTGGATCTCACACAGAAATCTATTGTGACAAGAGCAGCAATGTGGCCAGACCTTATGTGACCAAAGACATGCGACGGCAAGTGTTCGAAAACTTGCATTCTTTTAGCCACCCTGGCATAAATGCGACGACGAAACTGATATCGGAACGCTATGTATGGCCTAGTATGCGAAAAGATTGTAGAGAGTGGACTCGTTCCTGCCTAGCATGCCAACGATCAAAAATAACACGTCATGTCTCATCTCCATTAGCATCATTCAACTTACCTCGAGCCAGATTCATGAAAATCCACATAGATTTGATCGGACCTTTACCTCTTTCACAGGGGTATCGTTACTGTCTCACATGTGTAGATCGCTTCACACGATGGCCCGAGGCTATACCATTACAGGAGATAACAGCTGAAACAGTGGCAAAAGCTTTAGTTCACGGATGGATATCCAGATTCGGCTGCCCTGAAGATATCGTCACTGATCGTGGTCGACAGTTTGAATCAGAACTTTTTAAGCATCTGTCCCACATCATCGGATTTCAACGCAGACGAACTACAGCCTACCATCCAGCATGCAATGGACTCGTCGAAAGATTCCACAGACAGCTTAAAGCCGCCATTACATGTCATGCGACGAGCAGCTGGCTTGAAACACTTCCACTTGTACTACTGGGAATCCGGGCGGCATTTAAGGAAGACTTACAAGCGACTCCAGCTGAGCTCGTATATGGAGAGACACTACGACTCCCAGGGGACATTTTTTGTCAATCGGCTGATGGCACAGAGGACTTGACAGTATACACTGAAAGACTGCGCACATTCGCCAAAAATTTGTTGCCATTACCAACTTCTCACCATGGGAATAACCGCTCCATATTCATTTTCAAAGATTTAGCAACAGCATCCCACGTCTTTCTAAGAGATGACACCTCGCACCCATCTTTTCAAGCAGCTTACACAGGGCCGCATGAGGTGATAGAACGAGGGGATAAAGTTTTCAAGCTCCGCATAAAAGGCAAAGAAGTCACTGTCTCAGTGGACCGCATTAAACCTGCCTACATACTTCGTGAGTTGGACCATTCTCCCGTCGTGGCAGCACCTGAGACCCGAGACGCTCCAGTGACCACCACTCGATCAGGACGAACAGTGCGTTTTCCAGAATATTATCGCCCGTAGGACGGTCTCTGGAGGGGGGTGATGTGGCGTGCTAGCCCACGAAAAAGTTTACATATCAGTTTAATAGAGAACTTTTCCAGCTAGTTGCTAGGGGCAACGAATGTTGTTGATAGAGACTTCACATTAGAGAAAATTTTATTTTCCGCATTTTGGTTTTTGTAAATATCTTTTTAATTAATATATCTTATACAAAGTCAATCGGCATATCATTAATTCAGCAAACCTATGGACCTCCTTCTATTACAACAAAAATGTATCGAACTTCGCTTTAATATGATAACAAAGAAGTATACCTTTGTAGATTATAAAATAATAACTAGACACGACCGGCTATAGGCTTTGTGGCGCCGGGTCCAGTTTTTGTGAACTATCCCATTATGTTTATTAAAAAAAGCACCCTAGCCCCAAAGGTTTAAACAATTTTAATTTCTGTGATCCAATCCGCAATTCGGCAAAAATTGCGTAGGAAAATAATATGTCCTAAATGGGCGAAAATGGTAGATTTATTTGATCCATGTTAACTAAATCACCCTGTATATGTCACCTTACTTAGAACATACCATTAAAACAGGCCACAATCTGAAAAAGCTAATTTCACAAATTTTTTTTTAGTTGTCTACCTATAATGGAAAAAGGTTATATGTGAGGCTGTAGAACAAGAGAGGAAGGTTTATTATTTACAATAGTAAAACACATGTTATTTTATAATTTATACTAAAGCTATTTTTATTTAATAAAAACACTTAACCATTTTGTGAAAATAAATGAAAAATACCAAGGTAAAACAGAAGTTAGAGTGAATACAATGCAATAAATACCTAATGTTATTGTAACACTAAACCAATTTTATTTGGAGTCATGCTAGGGCATCGCCAGTTATACAGATAATATTGCAAATTACCATCTCCTATACCAAATTTAAGCGGCTCTAAGAACTCTTTATTGTCCATTAAATCAAGGGCATTAAAAACATCAAATCCTGAATTTTTTGCAGTAATCAATGCATCTTGCATCAAATCAATCCATGGAGTCTTTGAAGACACATTGTAAAAGGAGTATGCAGCTTTCAGTGTTTTATGCACAGGATGGTATACCACAGTGGATGGTAATGTATAGTAGCTGATGAAATCTGTTATAGCACCATCAGTTGTTTCAACAACAAAGCTGTCAATTATTCCACTTTGAGGCAAAAACCAATGCTTAAAATCTTCTTCAGAAAATGTTGGTGCCAGATCAAACTTTCTCAAATAATCATTTAACAGATTGACAACTTTAGTACTGTCTCCTTCCTCCATTTTACGAAAGCCAGGTGTTTTTGGTGCATCAGGGAGCTTAAACAGCTTTAAAGTTCTCTGCATAGTCATGTTCCTTGACAAATGGCTGAATTTTATATCAATTAACTTTTTGGGGTTTAAGGACCTGTGCCAGTAACGGCATGTAGCAATTGGCTTTGGCAGTACAATACCAGCAGTGTAGACACCTTGAAAAATTCCTGTCAAATTAACCCTACGAGTTATCTCTCTGATCAAAACAGGGGCAACTCTTTTAGCACGAAGTTTTTTGTGCACACAAAGAAAATTAATTTCAACAACTGCCTGTTCATGTTCATATATTCTCAACTGAGCAGGAATAGCAGATATGAACCCAACCAACCTACCAGATTTCACTACACGTACTCCACAATGCCATTCCTTTCTCCATCCAGGGGGCTGCAGAGCCCATTTTAAAAATTCCGTCTGATAATCAAAACGAAACATGCAATCATCATCTTCTACATAGTTTTCATTTAAAAGGATGTATAATTCTTTCAATACCAATGGGTCATTCAAATTCAGGGTGTCCCATTGAAAGCCATCTGGTAAAGTATAAGGTTCTGATCTTATTTCCTCAGGAGTTTTTGGAAGCTCGATCGGTTCATTACATATTATCTTCTCATCCATCTTCGGAACAGGTTGAGTAGACCAAAACTGATATGATTTGTGTAATGCTTCTTCGGTAGTTTTAGCCGGCTTATGTTGCAAATTTAAGACTTCCATAGCCATTTTTAAATCTTTTAGAGATAAGTTGGGAGGGACATCCGTGGAGTTAGGCACTGCTACTATTCCATCAGGTGTGGTTGGTACGCCATGGTCACCATCACCACCGCTCCGTTTTTTCTTATTTTTAGCTTTTTTCTTCGTATTATCTTCGTTGTCATTATAATATTCGTTAGATGACGACGCCTTAGAGTCTTCCATGATGAGAAAAAATGATTAGGTAGGTTCTCAGTGGATTCGAGTAGATGGCAATGTAAGTGTCAGCCAGCAACAGACTACGCAGAGATATTTCGTAATCGTATGTGTCACTGTGTCAGCCAAAGAGTATATAATCACTACGTTCTAGTATAGGTATAAGAAGCAGCACGAAACTCTAGCGCTGCGCTAGCTATACGACGCTCCGCGTCTGACTGTACAGTGGCGTTGAGTTGAGAAAACGCGTACAGGTTTGTGAGAGAGTCTAATATTTACATATACATCATAACAAAGTATCCCTATCTCTACTATTAATAGGTCTTTACCTATGAAATTGCCGTATTGCAGTACAGACTTTTTCAAACAAAAAAAAGTTTTGATTGGCTATGAATTCTAAATTCAAATTAATTTTGTTTTAAAAATATGACATTCTATTTACAATATAAGTCTTTTGTTTATTGATTAGCGTTGTATTTTCATTACATTTCAACATTTTTCCTCATAATGGATACTTTGAAATTTCGTGTAATTATGGAATATGAGTTCCGTCGTGGCACCAACGCGGCACAAACGACACGTAACATCAACGACGTTTACGGAGAGAACTGTACAAACGAACGTACAACCCGTTATTGGTTTGCTCGGTTCCGTTCTGGGAATTTTGACTTGAAAAATGAACCTCGTGGTCGTCCGGAAACTTTGGTCAACAATGATGAATTAAAGGCGATTGTGGAAGCTGATGCATCTCAATCTACAGCTGAGCTGGCAGCAGCTTTTGATGTTAGCATCAAAACAATATTGGTCCATTTGCGACAGATTGGCAAGATAAAAAAGCTTGATAAATGGGTGCCCCACGAACTTAACGATCGCCAGCGCAACGTACGCGTCGAGACTTGCCTTGCGCTGCTTAACAGGCACAGAAATGAAGGAATTTTGAACCGAATTGTTACGTGCGACAAAAAATGGATTCTTTTTGACAATCGAAAGCGCTCAGCAAGTTGGTTAGATCCTGGTTCGGTACCAAAGCAATGTGCAAAACGAAAAATGACCCCTAGAAAGGTGATGGTCACAGTTTGGTGGTCTAGTGCTGGTGTGATTCATCATAGCTTTTTATAAAACGGCGAGAGCATTACTGCAGATGTGTACATTGAAGAACTGACCACAATGATGGCGAAACTCGCACGTCTGCAACCAGCTTTGGTCAATCGGTCGTCTCCACTGCTACTTCACGACAACGCGCGACCCCATACTGCACAACAGACCGTCTCTAAGCTGCATGAGTTGGGTTTGGAAGCTCTCCCTTATCCGCCATACTCACCAGATCTTGCGCCTACCGACTATTACTTTTTCCAAAATTTGGACAACTTTTTAGCGGGAAAAAAATTCAATTCCCGAGAGGCAGTACAAAACGCCTTTGAAGAGTTTGTTGTCTCCCGTCCTGCTGATTTTTTCAAGAAGGGCATCCATAAACTGCCACAGCGTTGGCAAAGATGCATTGATTGCAGGGGTGATTACTTTGAATAAAAGAAATAAATAAGTTCGAAAAAAAAATACTTTAACTTTTTTCAAACAAAACGGCAATTTCATAGGTAAAGACCTAATATTTTAAACGCTTAAGTGTGGTTTGTTTGTTGTTGTTTTGGTTTATTTTCGCCTCTAGCACGCTGCAATGGATTAATTTAACGATGTAATTTTTTTTACGTAGTGACAGTTAGAGGCTCGTATAGTGGTATAGGATTTTTAAGCATGTTTCCTATGGGATTGAAGGGATGAAACCGCGGGGCACAGCAAATTTACCATATTACAATTTTAAACTCATTCCCAACATGAGACACAAAATAATGAAAAAGTTTCGAATAAATGTTATTTTATTGTCACCCTACTGACAAGGACAACGGGCTCCCGTGACGCTATCTCTTTCGGACCTCGTTTCCGCGTCCGAAGTGATCGTTCCAGTTAGTATAAAGTACATCATACTTTTCCTACATCATTTCAATCTGTGATTCTGATGGTGGTATAAAAGTACTCTGTGTTTGCTATTTTTCAGTTTTTCAGGCGGCGCGCTGATATATCTAGTATGTGGTTACCACAGAATACTATTACTCCACTGTACGTAGAAAAAGGAAGGAATTGAAATATTAAAAACCCAGATTGTGGGTACCTACGTGGATTGAATTTGTTTTCAATAACATTCATTATATCACTATTACTACTGGTTGTGTATGTCTGCCAAAAAATCGGGTAAGAAAATATATCTTGTAAAATTCGCGTGATTGCGGTAAAAAGTCTCATAATTTTGGTGAAAGCTTTTGTTTTGTGTACGATTTTGATTTCTCTTGCTTACGCGTCAAGATTCGCTTCTTGTTAATTTTTAGGAATCCAGGTATCCAGGCCACTTCAAATGGATTTGTCGGTTTCGTCCACTTCGCGTGTATTGCCGTAGTTACGACATCTGATATAATTTCTCCACAGGCTGTTTCGGTATAATTCACTTGTCATGTAAGTGTTTCTATTCCTATTGCTAACTTCTCATTTCCATTTCAGCTAGTACATGAAGATAATAGAAGTACTAATATTCCACATCCCTTTTTTATGGCTAAGACTAGACAGACTATGACAAAAAAAACACTATCCAATCCACCCCAAGAACATTGAGGTGGTAGATATTGGTGTGAGTTGCTTCATACAATTGTTATGTCAATGTACAGATTTAGCCTAGCTATTTTATTTTCTGTATAGAGATAATGCTCGGACATACTCCTTACAATTAATGAAGTTAACAAAATGCTTAAACTTATAAGTTTATAAAAACACCTGTTAACTTCCGTTAAATTGAACTTCTGTTAACTTAGTCCATTAAATTGGTTGTTTATTGACACATGTCATTATTACCTAGAAATGTGCTCCATGTGAGCACAAGGGCGGTGGCAACATGCTAAATAATTAATTTTTCTTCCATATAACCATGAGGAAGGTTTAAAGATAAAAAGCTATGTTTTTTTGATTCTATAATTTAATTCATTAAGGTTTAGTTTAGGAATGTAAATGCTCTGCTACCTCTGTGAAGCCAAGGCAGGTAATTACTGTCCCACGTCATATTTGATCTATCAACTTATATTTAAATAAATAAATATCTGTGGACATTTCACACAGCACCTCTAGCCCCAAACTAAGCAAAGCTTTTACGATAGGAACCAGATAACTGATACAATACTAAGATACTTTTTGTTTATAAATACATACATAGAATACAATATAATACCCAGATACAGAATAAACATTGATGTTCATGACACAAATGTCCTGGATGGGAATCGAACCCACAACCTGGAGTTCAGAAGGCAGGGATACGAACAACTGAGCTAACGGGCTAGTCAAAAGCCAGGTTTGTTTTAATTATCTACTAGCTGATCTGCCCCAACTTCACACTGGTTAATTTCTTTTACTGTCAGGAATTATAAAAAAACAAACAAAAAAAGATCATCAGCAGATTTTCAGTAATAAGTGTCATGAATTTAAAGGAATTTGTCCAAAATTGTTTGAATGGATTAATAATCAGCAATTTACTTATAATCACCCATTTTATAGATCTTGAAATCTGTCCTGCTCAGTGATTTAATCATCAGTGTCAATGAAGTTGATACATACATGGTTCCTGAGTCTCTATCTGTGTAGCAATAGATATTATATTTGCATGGGTTTCATTGGCAATAACAATAATTGGCTACTAATGAAATACTAGCTTCAAATTTTGATGGTCATCTTCAGAACAGTTTCAATATACCATAGAATCAGATATACAGCTCTAACAGACGTGGAAATAGTTTACAAGATTTGTACCATGCAAACAAATAAATAAAGTTGTTGTGAACTATATAATACATTTAGAAAAAAATAGCAGAACATACATATTGCACCTATATTATGGCATAAATATTATCTTAGCATGCTATTGAATTTTGAGATGTGAAATAGTTTATGTACCTATAATATAACAAAACTGCAATCTTTGCTGGATGTAATTTTTGTATGTATGTTGTCTGTGTTTTAAATAATATTTGTGAACATTTAACACAGCGCCATCTAGCCCCAAACTAAGCAAATCTTTTAATATGGGAACCAGATAACTGATACAATACTTAGATACTGTTTGTTTGTAAATACATACATAGAATACAATATAACCCCTTAAATAGGGGTTAACATTCTGAATCTGCAAACTCAGTGAAAATAACATAGCCCTTAGACTAGCAATTTTTATTGACCCTTCGTTTCATATTAATAATAAAAAAAAAATCTGTTTCAGTTATCAAACATGGCTGACAAAGAACAAGTTATTCAGGCTCTTAGAGCCACCCTTATATCGGTGAAGGGTGCACTAACAATCAAGCAGTGCAATAGTAAGTTATATTAACATCACTACTTTAATTTTTGAGGTTAAAATTAGATAATTCAACTTAAACAGGAGGTAATTTGTAGGACCAGCTGAACGATCATGTAACTCTATTGAAACAAATAGAAACACAAATTGGTATGGATTTGACAGTTTGGATACGCAGTTGATGTGCATAGTTAGTATGGAATTTCTCCTCTTGCATTGCTATCAAAGTTTCGTGATCACCCCTAGGTTAAAAATATTAAATAATGGAGAATTGTAGATGAACAAATTTAATTCAATCAATGAAACCTCTGTTCCTTTAAACCACTCGCGTGGGTGAAGAGAGGCAGAGTTTCGCCAATGTTGAGGGTTTGTTTCATCATCCTTTAGCTATTGGTAAATGTCAAAACTTCGAGGGCTGAAAAATTGGTAGTAGATACCTACGGTCTGACTCGAAATCTGTGCCTTCTCGATATTCAGATTGAGTCCATTATTGCTAAAATTGATAGCTTGTCTCGTCGTGCGAACTCATTTTAACATTTATACATAAAATTATAGAAACTGACGTGAGTAGTACTCATAACTACAACTATTACACGGCTAAAACTCACGAGATACAGTCGAATAACTCAGCAGTCGAATTAGTCAGCGCCGAGCCGCCACCACCGCCGCCGCGCGTACTCCTTGAGGATGGGCATCTTTATTGCCCGAACACCGGTCGAGTTATTCGACTGTATCTCATGAGTTTTAGCCGTGTAATAGTTGTAGTTATTTATACATAAAACCTGTTATTAATCGGGAGAGACACGAAGAAAAGCCGTCTCCGGCGCGAAACATTACGCATAAACATTTATTTTCATCATACAAAAGCTGTCTCCCGCGAAATATATTTAGATGGATTAATTACAGGTTTTGTTCGTACATTATTGTCAAAGAGTATATAGTTCTAAGATACTTTAGATCTTTAAATGAGTTCTGACGAGGAATCATTAGTTAGAAAGGTAAATTAGTTTTGGTAAGCCACAAAATAAGAAGTTGAAGTTGAAACAAACCCTGCCCTCTTCATCGGCCCGGTAAATGTTTTTCGTGCTCTTCGGAAGACAAATACATTGTGTTTGCATACACAAATGTATGGCCACGCCTTTTGTTTCAATGTTTTTGTGGAATGTTTGGAAAATACACGTGGAAGAGACCCGGCTTTAGGGAGGTCGCCCGCGCACACAATACTACTCAATTTCTTATATTCTAGACTTAGGTTGTTTGTATGGAATAGAGAAAAGAGTAGGCAATAGGGATGATAAACTTATCATCAAGAGTAGGCAATAGGGATGATAAACTTATCATCCCTATTGCCTACTCTTTTCTCTACCAGCAACAATCAAACTATTGAGTTCAATAGTTTGATTATTCAACATATTTCAGGAGACTACAAAGAACTTCAAGGAGAATGGATTCCCTTTAAAAGGCTGGGATACCAAACACTCGACAAACTCTTTTTAGATGTACCTGGATTTAAAGTTACCCAAATTAATGGAGAGTGGTATGTGGATGCAATTGCCAGCCAGGAAACTCAACACATTGCATCCATGGTGGCTAAGCAAAAGACCAGCAAAAAACCTGCAATGAAGTACCCAGTGAGTTACTGTAATGAAAAATATTTGTTGCAAAATTGTACCCTGTGACAATACGATTGATGATTCTCAAACGGTTTTTACATTTTTATTATTTATTTAAATTGATACAGGTATTGGTTGTCCACGTGTGATACCTGATGGTGAATGATGATATGGTATTATCCTTCCGTTTGTTCATTTGTACAATAATAACTAAGCCGACTTCGATCGCCTCGATTTCGTACTGAGAAATACGGAGTCATTATCAACTGACCCTGAAAACAACTGAATATAACTGGAAAAAATATATTGCTTTTTCCAGTTATTTGGATTTAAAAGCTAAACTACTGAGCCGATTTTGATAGAATTACTATGAGACCAATCTGAGAGTATCCTTTGAATAATATAAATAATTTTCCAATCCGTTTATAAATAACGAAAATATCAATTAACAAACAAAAAAAACATTCGAATTGTAAACCTCCTTGAAGAAGTCGGCTGAATATCTAGATATTTGTTAGTAATCCATCTGTTAATATCTGCGAAGAGAATAACAGCCTTATTTGAATTATTCATTTGTTCATGTTTCAGAACCGATTTCCAAAAAAGCAAGGATCATGGCGAAAACCAACTGCATACGTGCCCAACTACAACAATCAGTACTCTAGTCAGTATTACCGTGCGGTGGGCCATGATTATCAATATAGCAATAATTACAAGGTATACGCAAATATGCATAAATTTGGTTATTTTTTATTGTACAGTTTTAATTTTAATGCTCAATTTGAAACAAGCCTATTTATATAAAACAATTCGTTTTTTAGAGTGGTAAATACAATAATTATAAAACAAATGAATCAAAATATTCCACGGCGCCTGTAAAGCAGCAGACGAAATCGAACGACTATGGGAATTCGAGAGACTGCACGAATTCTAAAGATTACCCTAATTCGAAAGATTATACGAGTTCGAGAGATTATACGAATTCTAAAGATTATACAAATTCGAAAGATTATAGGAATTCTAAAGATTACACGAATTCTAAAGATTACACGAATTCGAAAGATTATTCGAATTCAAAAGATTATTCAAATATTAATTCTAAAATTAAAACTTCTATTCCTGTATCTCTCCCATCTCATCAAGATGCGGTGTTGCTTACTGAAGAGGTATGTATTTTTATTTTTTGTTAGTACAATATTGGAACCAAGTGTCTTTGTAAGTTGATGCAGTTTCATTTGTTTTTTAAACTGGATCGAGATTATAATGGTGTAGGTATATTATTGACATTGGTACCTTTTAAGGATACCCGTTATAATTTCAATACTCTGATGGTAGAGATGAATGGGTCGCTATCAGAATATCACCGTTGCAAAATGATAACATCGACCTAACGTCTTGATATTCGAACGCCATAATTGTAATTGTATGAAAATTAGCGTTCATTTGTGTTAACATAGTTACAATGCTTCTACAACTTACAATTGTAACCATTTCTGAATAAATATATTGATTGATTGATTGATTGAGCGCCATAATTAATAGACACGAACTGTAAATATCTTAATTATTATATGAGGCCATGAAAGCCAAAGAAGTGGCCTAACTGCATTTTTTAATGTACATAGAGCACAATATAGTAAAGGTATTATAATAAAGGTGAGGAGACTTCTTTTATCCTATTTTAATCTATTTATTAGCGGCCTTTTATTAGTGCATTGATTTATTGCGCTATAGCTTTTACCATTTAGAGCACACCCCACAAAAAGATGAAAATTGAAAAAAATGCAGTTAGGCCACTCTGGCTCTCATGGCCTATGTTGCCGGTCCCTGCGGAACCTCAATGCACTCCTCGACGCCAACCCTGATTTTGATATCTTTTTTGACAATCGAAAAACTGTGTGTGTTAACTCTATTTGCGAAAATGTTTGATTTGCATTGACAATGTATTATTAATCGGTGCTTATTAATTTGATTTTTGACATTGAATTTTAAATATATCATAATTAATGATTTAGTAATAAGTGTAATGGGTCTGAAACCGTTCTTATTACAATAAATAAATAAATATGTTAAACTTATTTATTCTACTAGCTGACCCGCCCCGGCTTCGCACGGGTGAATTAGTAAAACGCGGTCGAACGGGATAAAAAGCATCCAGCTTAAGCTACCTTATCAATTTTCAGCCCAATCTGTTCAGCCGTTGTTGAATTATATATAGTTTAACTAGCACGACTTTCTTGCGTCAAAGCTTCAATATGTCTAGACTAATTTTGATAAATCAACGGACATGTCAACTCAGTCAGTCAACAATGAAGTCGGACTGAAAAATACGCTTATTTCTAGTTCTTAAGTTATTAATATGCAGGTCCCCAGGTTGGGTAAAGGCCTCCACTAAAGATGCCTAGTACATAGTTTCTTGTATTGTACATAGCTCTAATAAGCGTTCATACTATGATGGTAGGGTATTAACTTTGCACGTAGCAACATACATACAGCAATAAGTATATGTTGGATTTTACTTTTTATTCTTGCTTTTCGTTTCTGTGGTGGCTAAGGAGGGTTGTGGTTGTACTTCTTCCACGGTGACCGGCCGCGTTGGAAGATCATGTATGTTTCTTGTTTTCATTTATGTGTTTGTTTGCTCTTGTCGGAAGAGGAGGCACTTAGTTGTTATGCTGTTTGTTCTGAATATTATGTCTATTCGTTGTATTTTGACTACATAGTTAGGTATGTATACTCTGTATTATGACTCCCTCTGAAAAACTGAAAACTCTGAATAACCTCTTGACCAATTCACCTATTTGAGAGAATAGGTGAATTGGTCAAGGAAAATTTGGAGAATTTCCATTATTATTTCCAACATTTATTCTTGGAAATCGTTGCATTTCGGTAGAACAGAGCTCATACCAAAGAAAAAAAATATATATATATATCTATATATATATATAGAAATATCAAAAATCGGTAGGTTCGAGACTACTGGCAATGTTAACCGTGGCACAGTTATCATAATAAGTTTCATAAAAATCGGTCCCTTAATTTTTGCGTAGCCTATATGTTGGCCGGGATAATAAACATTTACCATAATAAATTTCATCAAAATAGGTAAGGTAGTTTTTGCGTGATGGAGTTTCAAATGTGAAAACACAGAAGTGTACCAAAAATTTTCTAAATGGCCCTGTTTGATTTTGTCAACGATAATGCATAGTTTCTATGGAATTTGAGGTAGTTTGTATGAAGTTCTGAATCGCGCAAAGGATATTTTCCGTGTGCTGAGCGCTATATGGCAAAAATTAATCTTGTTATCCATAATGAATTCGTTGCGAAGCGCGTACGATCTCTCCTTTATTATATATGTATAGATGATGGGAATATCCAGGGAATGGGCAGCAGCATTCTCCTCGATACAGTAAAATCTGCGATCACCAAGCCGCAAACTTCCCTATGATAAGCGTCCAAAGTGCCGTCTTATAGGAGGCCTGTGTTCAACAGTATTGTTTTCCGACTGTTGATGTGTCTAGATCTGTGGTTCTTTTGAAAAACTCAATTTAAATGAGAATCATTTGACTGGCCTGATAGCTAAGTTGGTAGTTGCTCTGCGTTCTGAAAGGTTGTGGCTTCGATTCCCACCAAAAATTTGTGTGATGAACGTGTTTGTTCTGTGTTTGGGTATTATATTGTATTCTATTTTACAAACAAAAAGTATCTAAGTATTATATCAGTTATCTGGTTCCCATAGTACAATCGAGTGCTTAGTTTGGGACTAGATGACGCTTTGTGAAATGTCCATAAAATATTTATTATTTGTTATTATTATTAATCAACCGGCCGAATCATATATTATGGTCACTGCCCGCGCGGTGCTAAGGCCTAGCCGCCCATTAGGCTACTGAACATTCAGCTATAAATATATTTTTAAATTCTAATGACTTCATGGTACCTAAATCATAATTAATTAATTATTGGTATTAATGTCGTTGTATACCATTGTGTATACACCATGTACATCAATATTCTATATTTTGTATCTAATCATGTTTAAACCTGACTGACTGAATGGCTTGTAAACTTAATTTACCAATAAATGAGTTTTTTTTTTGAGTATTTCAAATAATATAGGCTAAACATGACGCGACTCTGTTAAGTAAACATTAATTGAACTGGTATCATCTTAAGTTTGTTCATGTTTTATGATAGAAACAAAAATAACCTTATTTTTTTAGTACAAGCGCCCTAGCTACAATTCCAGTGAAAACAATGGAAGGCCCAGTGGAAAAGTGTCCGCGTCACAGAGGCTATCGAATCTCAGGGATCGATTGAACACTGTGGACTGCATCCCACTGCAGCTGCCGGCAGCTAGCAATGATACCTGCCTGGTTAGTACCCTTATCCAAGATAATATAAATGCTACTACTGCCTTTACTAGGTGGTAGGATTTTTCTGCAAAGTTCGTCTAGGTAGTTACCACCGCTGTGCCAAGGGCACTAGCTAGTGAAATTACTGGGCAAATGAGACTTTATGACTAGTGATGTGAACCGATTACGACTTTCAGCACCGGTATATACCGATTACTTTGAAAAATAAACCGGTTTTTTTAGGTTTTGCTTAGGTTTGAAAAAAAAAACTCTAAATTAATATCTATTCATAATAACACTGTTTTTTTTAAATACTCATTTTAACTATACATTAGATAATAATGCGCAAACAGACACAATGGTGTCTAATCTGTTGGCACAAACTAGACTAAACTTAACTAAAATTAGGTTTAGTCGTGTCAAACGACGTTCGCTAATCTGTTGTCGCATTTTTAAACTTAATTTTAGTTGGATTCTCTAAATTTAATTTTAGTTACTCAACTTAGTTTAAGTGGTATTTTGCTAATCTGTTGTACCAAATTTACGTCAAACTACGCCTAATATTAGAAACGTCAAACTAAAATTAGTTGGCTTCTAAATTGGTGTACACTTAAATTATTTACGAAATATAACAATCATTTAATGCGTGTGCCAGTACCAGAAATTATCAGGATGGATGAATATGTGGTTTCAGCTTTTATGGATTCATCAGAAAGGTAACATTTATTAAATCTACCTACACTTAAAGAAATCATCTAAACCATATTAACTACAAGTTTCTTTCAGAAATTACCAAGAAAGGATAAGGCTGGAAGGTTTAAGGGATAATTCAAATCCTTTTGAATTAGCCAAGGAGAAATTTAAAAAACTGTTTCGCCTTCCCAAAACTTGTCTGATACATTTAATTGACACTTTAAATGATCCACAGTTAGATGAAAAGTTCCTTCCATAAAACATATAAATGTTTGTATGTGTTTGTATACCTACTTGTTACTCATATTTCAAATTTCGTTATATTATTATCCCTTATACGTCCCTTTACAGACTTTAGCCTCACTACAATTTTTTTTTACAGGCTGCTGAAATTGTCTTGGCCAACCAAGACAATTTTTTAGGTCTAAGTAAACCAGCAGTAGTTAGCAGATACCTGGAACTTGTCACTAATGCCATATTAGAAAACTTAACTTCAATACATGTAAAATTTCCTACAACGCACACTGAAAAAGAATCAGCAAAGGCAGAGTAAGCGTTTAATTTCTGTTTACAGTTATTTGTCATAAGTACCTATCTATGTTCAGGGCCTACAAAAACCAATAATTAGTAGGTAGCAATATAAAGTGTTATTTGTTTCAGATTTCTGGCCTTATATAACATGCCCAACACTCTAGGTGCTATAGATGTCACACACATTGCAATAGTGAAACCACCACTTGGTCATCCTACTGCACCTGGAAACCTTTTTTACAATAGAAAAGGGTTTTACAGCATTAATTGCCATATTGTGAGAATTTATTTATATTTGTACCTACTACATCACCCATTATACTAAATACGAATTTTTCTTTTATGTAATATAGGTACTTATTTAAGTAGCTACCTAGCTACTTTATAAAACAATACTTAATCACTTATGCATCCTCTTAGGTATGCAGTGCAAAACGTAAAATCGTGGCATTAAACTCTAATTTCCCTGGGTCCACACATGATGCAGCCATCTGGAGGGCATCACAAGTCCAAGAATTTCTACGAAATGAGTTTGTGCATGGAGAAAGAAACCAGTGACTTTTGGGTAACTTTGTATTTATTACTCACTTGTTTTTTTTTTTAAATCATAAGGCATACATAGATTTACTTTAAACTTTATTTAACTACAGGTAATAAGGGGTACCTTCTGCAACCATGGCTCCTGACTCCTGTTATGGCACCACCCTCTACAAATGAAACCACCTGCGAGTGCCATTGCAGGGCAAGAAATATTGTTGAGATGTGCATTGGCCGATAAAAACCAAATGTAGATGCTTTCATAGACATCGCTGCCTGCATTATGAACCAACAAAGCCAGCTAAAATTATATTATGCTGTTGCACTATATTTAATATTTTTATTGATGCTGGTAAGTGAATATGAGCAGATTGTTATTAAAATACATTTATAATCAATGTGGGGTTCAAAAGTTATTACACTAAAATTAATATTTATTTTTCCAGATTTGGATGAACTCGATTGAGAGCAAGATTCATCCCCCGATGGAATGGAGGATGAATATCATGAAATTGATTTCCTTGAGGAGGGAAGAGAGATACGCCAATTTGTCATAAATAACTATTTTACATAAAATAAACCATTCAAATAACACACAAGGTTTTATTTCTTAATATTTTAATAATAAATTATCATCATTAGGTATAACACTTCAACAATAAAAATAATCAACAATTAACAAAATACAAATATTTTTTTAAGGGACTCTAAACAACTACAACTTAGCGAGGTACAAATGAGAGCAGTTGGTGCATGCTCTCAATGAAAATGGAAGTAGTAGATGGTAAAACCATGATAAGTCAAATTTACTGTGTGGTGTTATCATCTTGTTGGAAGAGTACAGGCAGGCTCACTGAACGAATAGCAGCTGCTAATATTTCAGCAGCCTGCACTATGCTCTCCCTTAATAGCCTACCATTTTCATTGAGGGCTTGCACTAAATTGTTATTCACCGGAGACCGGGGAGGCCTTTGCACTCTACATCGAACACAGCGGGTGCACATGGGTATCCAAGCTTCCGCTCCCATGTCTGCTTGAGGTTCAGAATCCACAGAGGGTGGCATGTCTGGTAGGTGTGGCTCTGGCAAAGGTTGACTCACAGAGGCAGGCTGGATTCCCTGTAAAAAGAAAGTGTAAGTATAAATTATGCAACTACACAATTTTAAGTTTGGTGCCTGCCACACAGACTTAGAAATCTGGTTTAGGTAAGTACATTAAAATGTAAAACTGTGAATGAATACCTAATAAGTATATAATCATGCCTAAATGTGGCACAATTGTATACCTATTAACATAGCATCATAAATTGTTAATATACCCATATTATAAAAAGTCTCATCCCCGCAGTCATAAAACTTTAAATAAAATTTGTTGGTAACAACACAGGAGGAACACCAGAATAGTAGTGTGCAGGAGAGGAGACCTTTATCAAACAGTGGGTTGACACAAGCCAAGATAATTAGAAATGTACCTATAACTGCGGTTAACTAGCCACTATGTGGCTTAATAAGCCTTTATTCAATATTAAATCAGCATTCATGCAGTTTGTCTTTAAAAATAATGTAGATAACTAGGTAATTAATCAAATTATTACCATTTCCATCTGGCAGAATCCTTCAACAGAGGCAGACCCATCTATGTCTAGAATTTTCACTTCCATATCAGTCAGGTCTGCCTCTGCCGGTCCTCCGCCAGTGGCGCGTATAGATGTTCGCACCTTGCGAGCCTTAACCTTCACCTTTCCCACCCACAAATTCCATACCTGTAAATAATGAAGTTATTATTAAAAGAAAATTCACATACATGTACATTTAAAAAAAATTGGTGTCTTGCATAAACTTACATGCTGCCACTGCTGTGCAGTCCTGCTGTAGCCAAGTTGGTTTAAGCTGTTGCTTAAAGCCGCCTAAAACTCAACGACCCATGTCATGTGGCAGCCTGATTTCCTAGAAAAGTAGACTTCCTGTAATTAAAGGTATGTGCAGTTATTATTTATGAATGACTTTACTGTTGTAGGGACACACGTTTGTTTACGTTGACGTCGCCAGCGCCGACCTATTTAAGGGGCGCGTGATTTAATTAAAGTACAGTAAGCAGTGGAGTCGCGTAAGAGTCGCGTAAGAGTAGCATTCGGAGACGCGTGTCCTCACATACTCCGGGCTTGCTCATTTTATATTGTTAATTGTGTGTTCGGTTCGCGAGGACAATATATGTGGTAAAAAGTAACAATTAATCTTTAATTTATCCCATTCCGGTAGTGAGACTATTAGTGCACATAAGAACCCCGCAAACTGGTGACACCCGCGTTTTTTGTTACTTACCGGAATGGAGGAATTGTGAAGTGCTTAAACTTTTTTTATGTTCGTTTTTTTGAACAGTTTTTTTACTTATCCTTTTTATGTTCGTTTTTTTGAACTGAACCTTTTTTTTTGTGTCGTAATAACGGCAGCCGCGCACCCGTGCACTTAAAGCTGTATTTTTCTTCGTATCATGATGAATCCAGTACCCACGAAACCGTTAATGTCGGCAGCAGATAGTGCTTTAATTTTAGCGGAGATAGCCAAACTCAACGTGCGAATGGCGGAAATGGAAAGGTCGAGACCAATGAGCAGGCAAGGACCTAATAGTCGACATTTTCCTTCACGTTCCCGACAAAGAAGTAAAAGTAGAGGCAGACGGAACCCTCACTGGCTATGTTTTTACCACTACCGATACAAAGACAACGCTACGAAGTGCATATCACCGTGTAACTGGAAGAAAGCGGAAAACTAGAGGAGGTGCAGGTATCTTCGGTGGTCCCCTGCATCAAGGCCAACAACCACCGACTATGCGTAACAGATCGTGAAAATGGTATGCGTTTTTTGGTTGATTCTGGTGCGAATATCTCAGTGCTTCTGTTATGTTGTGACCCGCAACCCTCATTAGCATTAAGTAATTAGTTAAGCATCTACTCTAGTATTTTTCCATTGTTAGTTATTATTGTAAATAAACAGCATCCCCGCACCCTTCATCCCTTCCACAGTCCGAACCAATCCTTTATAAGATCCTGCCCGCATTCCTTCCCGTCATTCTATCACCGAACTCCAAGTTTCACACATATTTCTATATCTCTCTGTTTCTTAGTTATAATTTCAATAAAGTTAGTTATAATTTTTTAAAAACAATATTTCTTTTCTCGCCACATAACAATTTGGCGCAGTCGGTAGGATTAGGAACAGCTATTGTAAGCTGCTCAGTTAGACGACGTGACAACGTACAGCACGGACATACATCGCCGAGTACGGTTCCCGGAGGGATTCAAACTACGTCGCACGAGCCATGTTCCTGATTTTGTTGCTGTGGTGAGTGGTTTAATATTGTTTGCTCATATCCTTGACTATCCTATATTTTAATTTACCTATATATATTCTTTGTGTATTTTGACTCGTTTATATTTGATTCTCTGTGTCGTTATTATCATGTCGGTGAGCGAGAGTGCAACTTCCTCAACATCGGCCTTAAGCCTCAATAATGTATCAGTTCTAATTCCCGAATTTAACACGGCCATTAACTCCGAAGTTTATAGATTCGTGCGGTCTTGCGATGCCGCATTTAAACTAGCGAAAACTTCTGATCATCAATTTTTACTAGTCTATGCATTAAACCGAATTGTCGGTTCATGTTCCGCGGACGTTCATGCCAGACAATTTGAAAACTGGACCGACCTACGAGCGTTCCTTATTGAAAAATTTTCACATGTAAAAACCGTATCCCATCTTTCATTGGAACTTCAGTCTATGTTCCAACGCGACAGAGAGACTGTCACCGATTACTTTCACCGTGTCGATCTCCTCAGAAGTAAAATAATCGAAAAGCTGACTGCGGAGGTCAAAGATAACTCTTTGTTAGGTAGGACGCTGTGCACCGAAGAGACAGCGTTAAACGTTTTCATAAACGGTCTCAATAGTGATTTAGGCACAATGTTGAGAACAAAAGAGTTTAAACAGTTGTCTGATGCTGGGCGTTTTGCAATGCAAGAAGATAAAGTTGACTGGCCCGATAGCTCAGTTGGTAGTATCCCTGCCTTCTGAACTGCAGGTCGTGGGTTCGATTCCCACCCAGGACAAACATTTGTGTGATGAACATCGATGTTTGTTCTGTGTCTGGGTGTTTATACTGTATTCTATGTATGTATTTACAAACAAAAAAGTATCTAAGTATTGTATCAGTTATCTGGTTTCCATAGTACAAGCTTTGCTTAGTTTGGGGCTAGATGGCGCTGTGTGAAATGTCCACACATATTTATTTATTATTTATTTTTAAAGTGCGAGCTATGAATAAAGATCGCCAATTACTTTATAAAGCCAGTCTTGCGATACATAAGCCACCGAGTATTCCACGATTTTCGAATGCACAAATTTCTAACCTGTAGGGTTACCCCTACGCCATAGTGCTTAGTAGCACACTTTTCTTAATGAATAGTTTCAGTTTTTTATGATATTTTTACGGTTTTTGGTTTTTCATTTTATTTCTTCTGTAAAACATAATCTGAACGTTCCTTGCAGGCTCCTGAAATGTTCCAAAACACTTTAATAATACCTTTTTGTTTTCTTGGTTATTATGAATAAAATGTTGTACTCTAAAATTGTACTTAAAGCCTTTGGTATGGGTTATTTTGGCAGTGGATCGGTAGATATAGATCACAGGAACATCTTACGTGTCGTTTCCCTAAGTTTTTCCCTAAATTACGGGTGTTTCAGGAAGAAATAACTTTTTCATATTACCTCACAGATCTTCACCAAATTTACACTGGTATTGAAGCTGATTTTATTATGGCTTTTCATTGCATTTTTGTAGTGATTCTTCCAGTAGGAGCACTAAAAATAACGATTTTAATGTTTGTTTACTTTTTGGACAGATGTCATCTATTGACTTTTCTAATTCCCTGAAAGAGGTTCTTACCATAAGTTTTCATGAATTTACGACATTTTAAGGTTAGGTTGTTTAGGATTTTGTATTAGTCTTTGTTCATCGACCTATTTTAATGCTAGCTGATATTAAATTGTGACAGGATTTCAAAATTTAGTTCTCTCGATTTTCAAGGATTTTGTCTGTTGTTTTGGTGACGGCGAGAGGCTTGATAAAACTGAAAATAGCCACGCGAGGGCAGTCTTCCTCTGGACTTCACCACTAAATTATATTCTGTACATAACTATATTCTTTAATCTGAACAGTGTATCTGAAGTGTACTTGGTGCTGCCGTGCAAGTGGCACTCTGTGTGGCCACGGATAGGCAGTTTTCCGTCCTAAGTTCCTCTCCGCTTCGCCTATCTATTCGTGACGGTTGCGGACCACCCCTGTTTAAACCAGGCCTTAAGCGGTGGCAATCTCCGCCGGTGACGGCGGCCTGCAGTGGATTTGGCGTGAACAGTTGATAAGACCTTTTCATTAGCAGGTGGCTTTCTGTGGCGGCTGCCCGCCGTGTTGCTAAGCTCGGCACAAGCAGCGGTCATTCGCTGCGCCTCTGGACGTCTCCCTGCGGCTACATCGACTCCAGGGTGTGCTTCGGGGCCATACTTTGCTTTATCATCTTCGAAATGTAGGGTTACCCCTACGCCATAGTGCTTAGTAGCACACTTTTCTTAATGAATAGTTTCAGTTTTTTATGATATTTTTACGGTTTTTGGTTTTTCATTTTATTTCTTCTGTAAAACATAATCTGAACGTTCCTTGCAGGCTCCTGAAATGTTCCAAAACACTTTAATAATACCTTTTTGTTTTCTTGGTTATTATGAATAAAATGTTGTACTCTAAAATTGTACTTAAAGCCTTTGGTATGGGTTATTTTGGCAGTGGATCGGTAGATATAGATCACAGGAACATCTTACGTGTCGTTTCCCTAAGTTTTTCCCTAAATTACGGGTGTTTCAGGAAGAAATAACTTTTTCATATTACCTCACAGATCTTCACCAAATTTACACTGGTATTGAAGCTGATTTTATTATGGCTTTTCATTGCATTTTTGTAGTGATTCTTCCAGTAGGAGCACTAAAAATAACGATTTTAATGTTTGTTTACTTTTTGGACAGATGTCATCTATTGACTTTTCTAATTCCCTGAAAGAGGTTCTTACCATAAGTTTTCATGAATTTACGACATTTTAAGGTTAGGTTGTTTAGGATTTTGTATTAGTCTTTGTTCATCGACCTATTTTAATGCTAGCTGATATTAAATTGTGACAGGATTTCAAAATTTAGTTCTCTCGATTTTCAAGGATTTTGTCTGTTGTTTTGGTGACGGCGAGAGGCTTGATAAAACTGAAAATAGCCACGCGAGGGCAGTCTTCCTCTGGACTTCACCACTAAATTATATTCTGTACATAACTATATTCTTTAATCTGAACAGTGTATCTGAAGTGTACTTGGTGCTGCCGTGCAAGTGGCACTCTGTGTGGCCACGGATAGGCAGTTTTCCGTCCTAAGTTCCTCTCCGCTTCGCCTATCTATTCGTGACGGTTGCGGACCACCCCTGTTTAAACCAGGCCTTAAGCGGTGGCAATCTCCGCCGGTGACGGCGGCCTGCAGTGGATTTGGCGTGAACAGTTGATAAGACCTTTTCATTAGCAGGTGGCTTTCTGTGGCGGCTGCCCGCCGTGTTGCTAAGCTCGGCACAAGCAGCGGTCATTCGCTGCGCCTCTGGACGTCTCCCTGCGGCTACATCGACTCCAGGGTGTGCTTCGGGGCCATACTTTGCTTTATCATCTTCAACTTCAAGTCAAGTCAACTTCCTGTCATCGCTTCTTCATCTCTAACTCGGTTACGTTACATTATATATATATTTTAGGAATTTAATTTAAAATTCAGGGCATACTTTAAATAGGGGCTTATGTAAATAAATGTATATAATCTATGTAAATAATAATGTTTTCTTTTAACTGTAGGCTTCACTACAAACCAACGTCCCGCGAGAAATTTTACTGGTTTTAATTCTACCCCAAATGCCCAAATGAATTACTCGAAAATCTGTACATATTGCAAAAATCCTGGTCATCTTATTCAGGAGTGTAGGAAGCGAGCGTACAACAATCAAAGGTTTATTAATCAAAAACCACCGAATCAGACCGTACGCGCCCTACCTGAACCCAAAGTAAATTATTTAAACTCAGTGGCGGCCATCGAGCAGGGCAACTCGATGGAAACCGCTTTAGCCCCCTTCCCGTCGACCCGGATGTCGACTTTGGATCATTACAATCAGACCGAACTTCCCGAATTCGAAAACTTACAAATAAGCGAATCAGTTTAGCTAGCATGCATCCTCGTCCAAAGCAAACGCGTGACGCATCAACGCAGATAAGCGCAGTCTATCGGAGACAAATGCGTGATGCATCTACGCAAACTTCAGAAACTACCAAACTGATTTCAACGACCTACGAACAGGGTAACCAGCCCCAAACCCACGGTCGTCCATTATCTAAATCTACTTCCATGACCCACGGACAGGGTAACCAGCCACAAACTCTCGGTCATCAATCTACTGAACCGATTTCTATAGCCCACGAACAGGGTAGCCAGCCCCAAACTCTCGGCTCTAAGAAAATTTAAATCCAAATCTAAATCGAATAAGTCTCAATCCAAACTCTTTTCCAAACCTAAATCTAAATCTCGACTCGATCCTAATTCAATTTCCAATAATTCTAATTCAAACGTCAAGTCACCTACCGCAGCTTCTGAACCTGAACTGATTTCTATTTCTGCGTTAAATATTCCGCCAGAAGATCTGCTGTATTGCAAGTTCCATATAGACGGTGAGCCCGTTACACTACTTATAGACACAGGAGCGGCTATTTCAGTCTTGCGTAAAGACAAGCTAGGAGGTAGTCCCTTAGATGTATCGAACATCGTGTCAATAGTAGGAGTATCCGGTAAAGATAGTCCTGTTCGAAGTCACGGTACAGCCGAAGTTTCTTTAGACAATTTCCGTAAGCACAAATTCTATATTGCAGACTTAAATATTGAAGCAGACGGCATTTTAGGCTTAGACTTCATGTCTAAATCAGGCGTGAACATTTACGTCGCTTCAAAAACTATGCACGTAGGTAAACGACATTACAAGCTCTTCCATTTCGGTGAAGATAAAAACATCGAACCAAATAAACAATTCGTAGAACATAGAACCGAAACGGTCATTACATGCATCACAAAAGACGTCCAAAACGGAACCGCTATAGTCGATAAGCAAGACATTGATAACGGTATCTCCATTCCCAACGCTCTGGTAAACGTAATTAATCATGAATTCCTAATCACATGCATAAACAAGACAAATGAAGATAGAACAATAGATATCCCGACTGTACAAACTACTTTGTATAATGACGAACAATAAGACAATGAGATAATTAACATTAACGTGACAAACATGACCAACAAAACAGACCGACGCGACCAAGTAAACAAACTCATTAGACGTGACCATTTGAACAAAGAAGAAAACGAATCTCTGAACAAAGTCATTGACGAATTCCCTGACATTTTCTATATCGAAGGCGACCCTCTTTCATTTACCAGTCACACAAAACATAATATTCCTACCACTTCAGAAACACCTATTCACTCTAAAACTTATCGATTCCCACAAGTCCATGAACAAGAGGTAAAAACTCAAGTACAAAAACTTTTGGAGCAAAACATTATCAGGCCAAGCACTTCGCCATGGACGAGCCCTATTTGGATCGTCCCCAAAAAAATAGATGCTTCGGGTAATGGCGTATGGTTATCGATTATAGGAAGTTAAACGAAATAACCATAGGCGATAGCTACCCCTTGCCTAACATCACTGACATTCTAGACAAGCTAGGACATTCCAAATACTTTACCACTTTAGATCTTGCATCAGGTTTCCACCAAATCGAGCTAGACCCCAAGGACGTTCCCAAGACAGCCTTCAGTACACCTTACGGGCATTACGAATTCTTGCGTATGCCATTTGGTCTTAAAAATGCTCCTGCAACATTCCAAAGAGTTATGGACAACATACTATACGGCCTTCAAGGTGAACGTTGCTTTGTTTATTTAGATGACATTGTTGTCTTTGCCTCAAGTCTTCAAGAGCACGAAGAAAAACTTCGCGAAGTCTTTTCCAAGTTAAATACTTTTCATCTCAAAGTCCAGCCTGACAAGTGCGAGTTTCTCAGAAACGAAGTGGCTTACCTAGGGCATATAATTTCAAGCGAAGGTGTAAAACCAAATCCTGAAAAGGTCTCAGCTGTTCAAAACTTCACCACTCCCAAATCCTGTAAAGACATCAAAGCCTTTTTAGGGCTTACAGGCTACTACCGTAGATTCATTGCTAATTTCATTAACATCACAAAACCTTTGACAGCCTTACTTAAGAAAGACGTACCTTTCATTTGGGGAGAATCACAAGAGAAAGCCTTTAACGAATGTAAACGCTTACTAACGAACCCTCCGATTCTACAATATCCTGATTTCAGTAAAGAGTTTATACTTACAACTGACGCTTCAGTCCATGCATTAGGTGCAGTATTATCTCAAGGTGACATCGGTAAGGATTTGCCGATCGCGTATGCTTCACGGACGCTGAACAAAGCTGAAAGTAATTATTCGACTATAGAGCGAGAGTTACTTGCAATCGTCTGGGCTGTAAAGCATTTTAGACCCTATCTGTTTGGACGAAAGTTTACAATCGTCACTGATCACAAGCCACTTACTTGGCTCTTTTCTGTCAAAGATCCCGGGAGTAGATTAGTTCGGTGGAGGCTTAAACTCGAAGAGTTTGAATATAATATCGTGTACAAAGCCGGTAAAAGTAACACTAACGCTGACGCTCTTTCTCGTCCACCAATAATGAACACGAACACCGTTGACTTGACAAATAATTGCGATGACAACTCTAACGACCCAAATGAATACTTACAAATAAACTACGAACACTTTCTTTCCGTTCCCACTCATAGTTTTAACACTCCTAATTTTAAAATATCACCCGACACACTCTTAGACGAGCGCCATAAAAATATCCTCGTTCCCATATCAGCACAATTATCGGATAAAAACGACATTTTTAACAGAGCCATAAGTCTCTGTTCTCAAGTGGCCCCATATCTAGAGAAATCCAAAGAGCTTTACCAGACAGATTGTTAAAACAAGAACATCTACGCAAATACTTTAATATTTTATATTTATTAAAATCAATCTGCTATAAACACGTATTTGGTTTCCTAGACAACCGACCATAAATATAAGGAGAATGTGCCCTCCTTACATCCACTCCTCTTTTAGGAACATAGACCAAGGGCCTCACTAAGTTTTTCTAGCCTAGGTCCATATAATGGCTTTGTAAAAAGATCAGCCAGTTGGGCCTCAGTTGGAACTTGCTCGACCTGAAGCATGCCAGTCGACACACACTCTCTCACATAGAAGTTTCTTCGATGTATGTGTTTTGTGCGGGCATGTTGTTCGTATGGAGGATTGTAGGCCAGTTTGATTGCTGATTCGTTGTCGATGAAAAGAAGCGGAGGCTTTTCAATATTTGTTATTTCTTCTAGCATCTTTTCTAGCCACACAATCTCTCGAGTAGTTTCTGAAGCAGCTACCAATTCTGCCTCTGTTGAAGACAGCGCAATGGTTTTCTGTTTTTGACTTCGCCAACTAATTGGTCCATAATATATACATAATGTTCCGGTGGTGGAGTGTGACACTGCAAAATCTGCATCACTATAGCAAATCAGTTTGTTTGTCATATTAGCATTACTGAATACCAAACCCTTGTGCATAGTACCTCTTAGATATCTTAGTATTCGTTTTACTGCCATAATGTCGTTTTTAGATGGGTTATCCAAGTTTCTTGAGGCGGAGCTAACTGCAAAGTTAATGTCCGGCCTTGTAGCAACCATTAAATAGGCTAAAGAACCTACAGCTTGTCTATACGGAAAATCTCGACCTCCGTTATATTTATTACAGTCCTCTTGTTGAACAATCTCTTTTAAAATTGGTGTTTTTACTGGTTTACATTCCGCCATGTTGTACTTTTCTAAAATTTTCTTAGTATAGGCTTTTTGACTCAGTATTATATTATTATTTTCAGTTTTCTCGATTTCTAAACCAAGAAAATACGAAGCTGGTTTTACTGTTATTTTAAAACGTCTCTGAAGTTCTTCAATAAATCTATTTCCTTCACTTTCAGTTGTGGAAGCAACCAGCCCGTCATCAACGTAAAGCGCAACCAGCACTTTAGACTTTTCATTCTCTTTGATGTACAAACAGGGATCTGAAGTACTCTGAGTGAAATTTGTACTCGTAAGAAATTCGTGTATACTAGTGTTCCAGCATCTAGGTGCCTGTTTTAGGCCGTAGAGACTCTTTTTTAGTTTGCATACTCTGTTCGTTCCATCGCAATATCCTTCCGGCTGTTTCATATAAATTTCTTCTTCAACATGTCCATTCAGAAAGGCTGTCGATACATCAAATTGACAGAGAGACAATTTCTCTTTTACTGCTACTGCCAGTAGGGCACGAACAGTGGTCAACCGCACCACAGGGCTAAAAGTTTTATCATAATCTATGCCTGGTTTCTGCGAAAAACCTTTTACCACCAATCTAGCCTTATATTTCTCGACACTTCCATCAGGGTTTGTCTTTACTTTGTATACCCATTTGGATGGTAAAGCCTTCCTGTTCTTTGGTAGGGAAACAAGTTCCCATGTTTCGTTCTCATCTAAGGAATTAATTTCACATAGCATTGCTTCTAACCATTTCTCCTTATCATTGCTTTCTAGAGCTTCACGATAGTTTTCAGGTTCTTTATTATCCATACCAAAAACTTCTGCTGCAGCATTTACAAAATCATCAAACCTCTCTGGTTTTCTGAGGCAGCTACGATCACGAAGTACTCGTTGTTCGATGGAAGGAGCTTCCCTTAGTTCTCTTTCTCCTACATTTGGTTCTTCGACAAGTTCATTGTTATCAATATATTCTCTATTATTAGTTTCTACAGTAAGCTCAGAGCTGTTTGTCTCTGGAATGAGTGTTTGTTCATTATCGTCACCTTGTATTGACTCGAAATCATAATCACTTGCATCATCCACTTCGTCAAAGAAAGTTGTTTCAGCATAACATTCATTACTGTCACGATCCTTTGATGGTTCTCTAGGTTTTGAAATTGATTTTGGCGTTTCAGTGTAATAAAATTGGTTTGTGAATTTAACATCTTTGGCAACAATGATCTTTTGTTTCGTGGGTGACCAAATCCTGTAAGCTTTTGAGGTATCAGAATAGCCAACAAACATCCCAGGAATAGCCTTTGCTTGAAATTTGTTCTGTTTCTTATCTTTTAGTAAGATGAAGACTTTAGTTCCAAATTTACGTAAGTGGAATACACATGGTTTCTTCAAAACCCATTTTTCATACGGTGTAGTTACAGTGCCAAAATGTGCAGATATGGTTTTGTTAACACTGCGATTGGATAGGTAGTTTGCAGTTTGTATAGCTTCTCCCCATTGATTTTGAGGTGCTTTAGATTCTAACATCATGCTTCTTGCCTTTTCCAATAAAGTTCTATTTTTCCTTTCTGCAACACCATTTTGGTGAGGAGTGTGTGGCACTGTCAGCCGTCGAGTAATTCCATTATTTTTAAGAAAGCTGTCAAATTCTTTATATAATGCAATATTCTAGTCCATTATCTGACTGGAGGCAGATTATTTTGTTACCTGTAAAATTTTCCATTTCTGCCTTGTATAATTTGAAGTTTTCTAATACTCCACTCTTATGTTTCATGCAATACACACGGCTATATCTGGTGTAATCGTCAGTGAAAGTCACAAAATATTTATTACCGTAGTGTGTTTGTGACTTCATTGGACCACAGACGTCGCTATGTACTATCTCAAGTCGTTTTGTGGTACGTGGTGCAGTATTGGGTTTACTAGGTAGTCGTGTGATTTTTGCTTGAATGCATATCTCACAATCACCAAGATTTTCATCTATTTTGAAGTCTAGGCCGGTAACAATCTGATTTTTTAGAGCAAGTTTCATGTCAGCTTCATTCATATGACCCAAGCGTTTATGCCATTTTTGGATTTTACTTTCTTCTGCCCAGTTACACTTTTCAGTGTTTTGTTGTACCAAAACAGGATTAACATAATATAAACCATCTTCTGATTTTGGTGCATCAAGTATTATACCCAAGTCGGGATGTTTCACTGTAGCCTTTTTGTTTGTGAATAGCACAGTGCAACCAAATTCTGTAGCTTTTCCGACTGATAGTAAATTTGAGCACAGATTAGGTACGAAAAGAGTATCGTTTAAAGTAATCTCACCTGTTTTACCTCTATTATTGGCTTTCACTGTTATTGTAACTTGTCCTTTGCCTATGATTTTCGCTGTAGCTTCTTTGGAAGCTAGCTTTAGTGACAGTGAATCTGACTTTTCAATATTTTTAAAATAGTTTTTGTCATGGGACATGTGGGATGTACAACCACTATCAATGATCCACTGGTTTCCATTGTTTTGTGAATCGTTGGGTTGAGAATGCAGGCAAACAGCATATGAAGTTCTAGGTACAGTTGGTTGTACATCTTTTACTTCGTTGTTCTTTTTGTATTCAAGTTTTCTACACTCTTGAATGTTGTGTCCCTTTTTCTTGCAAAATTTACATACTTTTACAAAGTAACATTCTTCTTCTTGTTGTTCTTTTATATTTTGGCTTTGAAAATTACAACTTTGCCTTGCTTCAGCTTCTTCTAAGATTTTTATTTTCAGCTCATCAGGTTTTGGCAATGTGTCTCTAGATTCTATTGCAACCCGGAAATTTTCATACTCAGTCGGAAGACTGTAGAGCATCATTACGGCGAGTAAATCATCATGAATGTTGATGTCTAAGTCTTGTAATTTGTCAACTATATTCATGAAGTTGTCAAGGTGGTCTCTAATATTACCATTTTTCATTTTAGAGAGTATAAGCTGTTTAAGTAGGCTTGCTTTGCGTGCAGGTCCTTTGCTTGCGTAGATTTCATGCAACTTTTTCCAAATGTCGTAAGCTCTGGTACAATTTTTTATTTGTTTCAGTTCGGAAGGTGATATCAGGAGTACTAACTCTGATTGAGCCAGAAGGTCTTTTTCTTTTGTTTCCTCATCGAAATTACCATGTTCTTTTTCAACATACGACCATAGTTTATTTTTGATAAGTATGGCCCTAGCTTGAATTTTCCATGTCTCAAAATTTTCTTTATTCAGCGACTCGATTTTCGTTTGTGAGCTTGACGCCATCGTTTTATTTGTTAACTAGTTTAATTAACAAGTTATTTTACGCTCTGCTACCATGTTAAAACAAGAACATCTACGCAAATACTTTAATATTTTATATTTATTAAAATCAATCTGCTATAAACACGTATTTGGTTTCCTAGACAACCGACCATAAATATAAGGAGAATGTGCCCTCCTTACACAGATTTATTAGTTTCTGACAAAAAACAAAATATCATATTTGGAGTAACACGACCGACACACTTTGACCCTTGGAATAGTGAGAGCTATTTTAAAATTCTTCTATCTTGCCTACAAAAACACAGTCTCAAGACACTTTGCGTCCCCGACTTGACAAATGACCCGACTTGTAAATTAATGGGAAATCAACAAGCACATATCACTGCATATTTAGCTGACTGCTATGACTGTGAAATAACGATTTGTCAAGACAAAGTAAAATGTCCGACTAAAGACGAAATTCCCGCCATCCTAAAAACTTTTCACGACGAACCACTTTCTGGTCATAGGGGCATCGTAGAAACAACGCGTAAAATCCGAGAAGAATACTTTTGGAAAGGCATGACCGATGACATAAAATCACACATCGAAAATTGTCATGTCTGTCAACGTAGCAAAATTCAAAGAAAAACTTTCAAGGCACCCATGGTCATAACTTCTTCTTCAACTGAACCTTTTGAACGTGTTACCATTGATTTAGTTTCCTATTCCGATATAACGGGTGACTCTAATAAATATATCCTCACTCTTCAAGACGACCTCACTAGATTTGTTCAAGCATATCCTATTCCTGACAAACAAGCAAACACAGTCGCTAAAACACTTTTAGTTTTCTGTCAACATTACGGCATTCCAAAACGGTTTCATTCCGATCAAGGAGGCGAGTTCATGAACAATGTTTTGAAACATCTGATGAAGTTACTCGGTGCAAAACACACGTTTAGCACAGCTTATCATCCCCAAACCAATGGAGCTCTAGAGAGGTTCCACGCTACTCTCCGCGATCACATCAGGATGTATCATCAGAGAAGCAGAGGTGACTGGGATCAAATAGTTCCCCTTGCCATCATGTGTCACAATACATCTTTAAATCAGACGACGGGTTACACCCCACATGAACTATTATTCGGATTTAAGCCTAGACTTCTATACTCTCTGAAAGACAACAATAACGACTACACCACTAACGACTATCTGAACGACCTGAACGAACGATTAAAAATATCCCGTGAAATCGCATTACAAAATATTCAGTCCATGAAAGAAAAAGCTAAAGAACGTTATGACAGAAACATTAAAAATGTAGCCGATTTTCAGTTAGGTGAAAAGGTAATGTTACGTGTACAAAACCCGAACAACCTAGATAACAAATGGGACGGCCCATATGAAGTTATACGAAAAGGTTTCAACGAAAACTATTTAATTAGGAAAGCAGGCAGAAACCAACTAGTGCATGCCAATCGCCTGCGACCCGTGCACGATTCCCTTCATACTCATGAAGCTAGTTAAGTTATATTATATTTCATATTATTATATACAAATTCATCTTTTTCAGGGGCACCGCTATTACTCTTGCCCATCCCATCCAAGATAATGAGAATTTACCTAATAATATTAGTATATCTTATTTACAACAATTTTATGATATTTTACAAAATCTCTACTTTAGTTTTACGATTTGTTCAATTATTAAACGTATAATGTATATACTCCTTTACAAACTTTACAAATAATAGGTCTTTACCTATGAAATTGCCGTATTGCAGTACAGACTTTTTCAAACAAAAAAAAGTTTTGATTGGCTATGAATTCTAAATTCAAATTAATTTTGTTTTAAAAATATGACATTCTATTTACAATATAAGTCTTTTGTTTATTGATTAGCGTTGTATTTTCATTACATTTCAACATTTTTCCTCATAATGGATACTTTGAAATTTCGTGTAATTATGGAATATGAGTTCCGTCGTGGCACCAACGCGGCACAAACGACACGTAACATCAACGACGTTTACGGAGAGAACTGTACAAACGAACGTACAACCCGTTATTGGTTTTCTCGGTTCCGTTCTGGGAATTTTGACTTGAAAAATGAACCTCGTGGTCGTCCGGAAACTTTGGTTAACAATGATGAATTAAAGGCGATTGTGGAAGCTGATGAATCTCAATCTACAGCTGAGCTGGCAGCAGCTTTTGATGTTAGCATCAAAACAATATTGGTCCATTTGCGACAGATTGGCAAGATAAAAAAGCTTGATAGATGGGTGCCCCACGAACTTAACGATCGCCAGCGCAACGTACGCGTCGAGACTTGCCTTGCGCTGCTTAACAGGCACAGAAATGAAGGAATTTTGAACTGAATTGTTACGTGCGACGGAAAATGGATTCTTTTTGACAATCGAAAGCGCTCAGCAAGTTGCATAGATCCTGGTTCGGTACCAAACCAATGTGTAAAACGAAAAATGACCCCTAGAAAGGTGATGGTCACAGTTTGGTGGTCTAGTGCTGGTGTGATTCATCATAGCTTTTTACAAAACGGCGAGAGCATTACTCCAGATGTGTACATTGAAGAACTGACCACAATGATAGTGAAACTCGCACGTCTGCAACCAGCTTTGGTCAATCGGTTGTCTCCACTGCTACTTCACGACAACGCGCGACCCCATACTGCACAACAGACCGTCTCTAAGCTGCATGAGTTGGGTTTGGAAGCTCTCCCTCATCCGCCATACTCACCAGATCTTGCGCCTACCGACTATTACTTTTTCCAAAATTTGGACAACTTTTTAGCGGGAAAAAAATTCAATTCCCGAGAGGCAGTACAAAACGCCTTTGAAGAGTTTGTTGTCTCCCGTCCTGCTGATTTTCTCAAGAAGGGCATCCATAAACTGCCACAGCGTTGGCAAAGATGCATTGATTGCAGGGGTGATTACTTTGAATAAAATAAATAAATAAGTTCGAAAAAAAAATACTTTAACTTTTTTCAAACAAAACGGCAATTTCATAGGTAAAGACCTAATATATTATAGCTTATTTTTACAAAAATCATACTAGTAATAATAATTAGGCGTAATCTATTTTCAGGTTCTCTACAACCCTAGTTGTAGGAGACCACGTTATCGAACCCTTACCATCCAAATCGGGCATCTATTACCAAGAAGAGGGTGAAATGCTCATCTCAGAATCCTCGTGGAAACTAGTAGTTTATCGTAATCTAGAACCTTTATTCCTATCTCGAGATTCAGTACAACGGCTCAGTAATAATTATTTTTCGCTGATTTCTAGATACCCTGCATTCGTTCAACATACCACTAGTTCATTCATAAAACTCAATATCAATAAAATAAATGCTCGCCTTGCAGAGCTCAACTCGTATACTAAATCAAGAGTTAAGCGTGAACTATTTGACGGTTTAGGTACCGCATTAAAATGGCTGATTGGCACTCCAGATGCAAAAGACGCTCAACATTATGAAAACTGTATAGAACTCTTAGAAAAACGTGAAATTGAACAAGCCGACATCCTGAAACAACAAATTCAGATAGTTTCATCAACTATTACTAATTTTAACGAAACAATATTCAAGCTATCTTATGACGAGTATACTTTAAATGAAAATCTTGAAAGAATCGCTACCCATCTAAATAAAACTAACAAAGTTATCTTCGATCTCAAAACCGCTGAAGAAATAACATCAATTTCAGTTCAAATCCTTGAATCGGTTATGTCCCTACAAAACGAAATTGATGACATTCTTACTTCTATCCTATTTATTAAATCAGGCGCCGTGCATCCCACTATCATTTCAGTCGAAAGACTTTATGAAGTTTTACTTTCGTCTGCTCACATGCGTAACGACAAAAACTTAGTTCTCCCCGTTACTCTTGCAAATATACACCAAATTCTAGACTCCTCTACCTTAACTTCTTACATATACATGAACAAACTGACATACATACTTGATTTTCCTTTAGTTCGACCAAGTAGATTTACTCTATATCACCTTTATTCAATTCCCATATCACATCCTAACTCATCCCTTTACTCCGCTATCCTTCCCGAGCAAACATATTTGGCCACAAGCCCGACAAGGCAACAATACGCCTCGACAAGCAACATCGACGTGTGCAAAAGCTTCGCGCCAGACAGATGGGTCTGCAATTTACCCGTCTACAATTTCAACGCAAGGCCTGTCTGTGAAATGGCAACCTCTTACAAACTAGCCGCCAGTTGCCTAGTTCCTGCGAGCCAACAACGTTCTCTGCGAAAATTAATATGTTCCTGCCAACATCAACAAATAAGTGGATCTATATACTTCAAGATGAATCTGCCTCCATAGTGCAATGTGGAGATACAACCAAACATATAAATCTTCAAGGAGCCGGTGTTCTTAAACTGGACAGAGGCTGCAAGTTCTATTCCAGCCTGATTACCTTGGCCGCAGCAGATGAAAACGTATATAACGTCACACATCCCATCCTGACAGTAGACATCGCAGACGCCTGCGAAGAATTAAACAACATGCCTCAACCTCCGGAATTAATCCCTATCCAAATAAACAACGTACCTACGGACGCACTTCAGTCGCTGAAAGAAGACCTGAAAACGCAATCCTACAAAATCAAAAAATTCAAAGGAAAATCATTCATAGAGAGACACACTAATATATCCCTGTTATCCCAATTATTAGGGATAGCAATGTTGGCCTATGCCTTGTACAAACTATTCAAGTGCCTGCCGATGAAATTCCTGAAACGTCGCACTCGTGGCTGTGACAACGGATGCATCAACATATTTAATAATTGTTTCGACAAAAGAAAACAGCATACTACAACACATGTCGCCATTCCTATGAATTCATTGAATAATACTTCATGCGCCGTAATCTCTGAAGACTCTGATTCGGATTCCGACGCCGCCGCCGAAGCCGCCGCTGACGCCAACGACGCCGCCCGCGCCGCTGCTTACACAACGTCACATCCCCAAAGATCGGGCAAACTCAAAACCGCCCAATCTTTGTTCTAAAGGGGGGAGATGTTATGTTGTGACCCGCAACCCTCATTAGCATTAAGTAATTAGTTAAGCATCTACTCTAGTATTTTTCCATTGTTAGTTATTATTGTAAATAAACAGCATCCCCGCACCCTTCATCCCTTCCACAGTCCGAACCAATCCTTTATAAGATCCTGCCCGCATTCCTTCCCGTCATTCTATCACCGAACTCCAAGTTTCACACATATTTCTATATCTCTCTGTTTCTTAGTTATAATTTCAATAAAGTTAGTTATAATTTTTTAAAAACAATATTTCTTTTCTCGCCACATAACACTTCCCCGTGGACACAGGTCAGTGCGTGATTGCGAACAAAACTGTGAGTATAAACTTTATGCAGCTAACGGAAGTGAAATTAGGACATATGGCACAAAGACTATTACACTTAATCTTAATTTAAGGAGAGCTTTTAAGTGGACATTCGTTATTGCCGATGTCAACCAGCCCATTTTGGGAGCTGATTTTTTATATTATTATGATTTACTTGTCGATATAAAGGGCAAACGATTAATTGACCAAGTGACGAAATTGCATGTCATTTCATCAATTGTTAATTCAGATCAGTTATCGATTTTTACGATCGTTGAGACTCATCCGTTTTACCATCTGTTAAAAAAGTATCCGGAATTAACGAAGCCCGTATCCTTTAAAGAACCTCCGCGTCATAATGTTTATCACCATATTGAGACGACAGGCCCACCTGTACATGCACGAACAAGACCGTTACCACCGGACCGCTACAAAAAAGTACGCGAAGAGTTTAGGTTAATGCAGGAGATGGGTATATGTCGCCCTTCGAAAAGCGCATGGGCCACTCCTTTGCACGTAGTGCCTAAGAAGGATGGTCAGATACGTCCATGTGGTGACTATCGTGCTTTAAATGCCATCACAAAGCCCGATAGGTATCCTATTCCACATATAAAGGACTTCACGTTCATTTTAGCTAACAAGAAAGTTTTCTCCCGGATAGATATTAATAGAGCTTATCATTTTATTATGGTAGCTCCGGAGGATGTAGAAAAAACAGCAATAACAACACCTTTTGGTTTATATGAGTTTCCGCGCATGTCTTTCGGTTTGAGAAACGCCGCGCAAACATTTCAGCGTTTCATGAATAATTGCGTATTACAAAACTTAGAATCAGATTTTCAGAAAGAACATCCTGAATTTTCTAAATTTAAGCTGGAATTTGTTTTTTCTTATTTGGACGATTTGATTATAGCAAGCGAAAATGAGTTATTGCATGAACAGCACTTAGACGCAGTTTTTAAACGATTAGAAAGCTTTGGTATTACGATTAACATCTCGAAATGTTCATTGGGTCAAGAGAAAATCGAATTTTTAGGCCACGAAGTTTCAGTTGAAGGACTTAAGCCTTTAGACAGCAAAGTCAAAGCCATCATTGACTATCCAAGGCCAAACACCATAGAAGAACTTCGCAGATTTTTAGGCATGGTAAACTTTTATAGAAATCATCTACCTCATGCAGCGAAATATCAGGCCGAGTTAAATAATTATTTACATCGCGGTAAAAAAAAGGACAAGTCAATCATTGTGTGGACAGAAAGTGCTATTCAAGCTTTCGAACAATGTAAGCTTAGTTTGAAGAGCGCTACGTCATTAGCGTATCCCTTGTCCGATAAACCACTTGCGATTATGACGGACGCTTCAAACAATGCCATTGGTGCGGTTTTACAACAGCAGGTTAATAATAGCTGGGTTCCTTTAGGTTATTATTCCAAGAGATTGACTGACGCGCAACAAAAGTACAGTACCTACGATAGGGAATTACTTGCGATATATTTGTCAATGCAGTATTTCAGGAACATGTTTGAAGGCCGCAATCTAACCGTTTATACTGACCACAAGCCGTTGACTTTTGCATTTCAGAAGATGGGTAGCATTAAAGAATCTCCGCGACGTACTCGGCAATTACTTTATATTAGCGAGTTTACTACCGATATTCGTCACGTGACAGGACAACAAAATCACGTGGCGGATGCTTTAAGTAGGATAGAGATAGATACCATTTCATGCCCAAACGTACTTGATTATACTGAAATTGCCCACATGCAGCGTAATGACAAAGAGCTTAATGAGCTATGGTCAGCAAAAAATAGCAACTTTAAACTGATGAAAGTGACGATGCCATGGTGTAGCGAGCCGATTGTTTGCGAAAGCTCAAGTGGCTATACACGACCGTACTTACCCGAAAAGTTTAGACGATTGGCATTCGAGTCGATACATAATTTAAGCCATCCAGGTATTAGGACATCTAGAAAGATGATATCTAGTAAATTTTTTTGGCCTGGGATGCAAAGAGACTTAGGTATCTGGACTCGTTCTTGTCTAGAATGTCAGAAATCAAAAGTGCACAGACACACCATGTCGGCACTAGGGCAGTTTTCACAGGTAAGTCGTTTTGAACATTTGCATATAGATATAGTAGGTCCGTTACCTACAACGGAAGAAGGCTACAGATACTGTCTTACCATGATAGATAGGCAAACAGGCTGGCCGGAAGCTTTTCCGATGAAAGATATTTGTGCTAGGACAGTGGCTAAGATAGTTTATGAAGGTTGGATTACGCGCTATGGCGTACCTGTATTTTTAACTAGCGATATGGGTAGGCAATTTGAAAGTAGTCTGTTTACTCAGCTAATGAAGTTTTTGGGCGTAAACAAGTTAAGGACTACCCCATATCATCCACAGAGCAACGGTGCTATTGAAAGATGGCATCGAAGTTTTAAGGCTGCATTAATGGCCAGATTAAATAATAAAAGCTCGTGGATAGACGAAATGTACACAGTAATTTTAGGTTTGCGTTCGGCGCCTAGATCAGACACTGGTGTATCCGCGGCAGAATTAACCTTCGGAAAAACGTTAAGGCTTCCTGGTGAATTTTTTGAAGTAAGTGACAGTAAAATTGCAGAAGGCGAGGAATACGTTAAGCATTTAAAAGAAACGATCAGCAACTTAAGACCTAAACCTATGGTTCACAGAGATTCGAGAACAATTTTCGTACACCCAGATTTGAAAGCATGTAAAAAGGTTTTCGTTAGGAATGATTTTGTGCGAAAATCACTGCAACCACCGTATGACGGACCATATGCCGTAGTCAAAAGACTAGATAAAGGTTTTATTGTGCAATTACCGGGTAGACAGTCGCTTATTTCCATTGATCGTTTGAAGCCCGCATATGTGCTAAACTTTGAATCAACTGATACAGACTCAGGTCAAAGTTGTAGTACAAAGATAAGTGTTAGTGATAAGATTGTTAATGATAAAGCAGGGCCGAACAAGAGTTATTTATCACTAGATGTTGCGAAAAAAGATTCGCCCATGTGTACAACGCGTTCAGGTCGCATCATTAAAAAACCAGTTCGGTTTAATTTGAATTAATGAACTGTGTAATAAATATTTTTTTCGTAATGTTTTGTTTTATAATTTACTTCTTAATGTAAAGTGGTAATTTTTGAATTTTTTTTCTTCAATATGTATGCCTTACTGTTTATTTTAAATTTGTTATAATTACGTAGGTATACTTGAATATTTTTTTGGTACTTGATATTTTTACCACTCTGTGTTTCATTGTTTATATTAGTTTATTATGGTTTACTTCAATGTTTTTATTATGACTACGTTACTCATTGGATTTGTATTTATTTGTACGTCTTATTATGTGACCGACGTACCTAAGTGCTAGAGCTATATTTACACCGAGTAATATTACACTGGCTGTTTCTAAATAATATAAACAGTCCGTGGCGGTGAGAACTGAAAATAAGCAAATGAGTGGGGTCGAATCAAGTGGAAGTCTATGAATTCTTTGATTTTAGAGTGGATAACAATGAGTTACTCTGTAAAGGGATCGTTTTGTTTTGGTTACTTTTATTTATATAAGTTGACGTTAGTAGAGTATTTGTTTATCGAATAACGTTGAACTTGAGTTAAACTTTCAGAATGCATTTGAAAGATGTTTTGTTTATTGAGTCGATATAATACGATTTCCTTTGTTCATTGTAGAGATATTTTTTTGTAACTTTATTAACGTGTATGACTTTTATTGTCGAATTTTGTACCAAAATTATTATTTTTTAAGAAGGGGGTTGATGTAGGGACACGCGTTTGTTTACGTTGACGTCGCCAGCGCCGACCTATTTAAGGGGCGCGTGATTTAATTAAAGTACAGTAAGCAGTGGAGTCGCGTAAGAGTCGCGTAAGAGTAGCATTCGGAGACGCGTGTCCTCACATACTCCGGGCTTGCTCATTTTATATTGTTAATTGTGTGTTCGGTTCGCGAGGACAATATATGTGGTAAAAAGTAACAATTAATCTTTAATTTATCCCATTCCGGTAGTGAGACTATTAGTGCACATAAGAACCCCGCAAACTGTTTATATGTAAAGTTTACATAATGAAATCATTGTTCAAGATGGCTTTAAAGATTTATGCGTAGGTATGAAAAAAATAACTAGTATCATTCTTACCTCTCACCATTTCTAAATTATTATGTAGCCACTCGACTAGCAGCTCCTGCTAGCGTTTGTTCATTCGCTTTCTATTTTCCATAATGGAAAATATAATATAATAGCATTCTGTGTGGAATTTTCACTAATTTCACATTTAATTTTAAAACGTAGTGGTTATATGCTCTTTGAATTTCACAATAAATTTTTTTGTCACTTGATTTTTCCACAGATAACAACAAAAATGCGCTCACGCCACAGATAGTAATAGCGTACAGTTCATGCTTTTCAACCAAAAAATTATCAAAAAATTATTTCTGAAGCTATTTATTTTAATTGTTTAATATTTTCACATACTTTTAATAAATTAAAACAGGGCTGTTTATAATATATTTGTCATTCACCAATGATTCCGTTCGTTCTTCACCCAGATAGAAACAACACTATCAATTCAATTTAGTAACTGTCAAAATCGAACTTAGTCCTGTCAATACGATTTTTAAATTTAATTCGACGTGACAACAGATTAGCTTTTATGAATCTCTAAATTAAAATTAGAGATTTTTTAGTTTGGTTTAGTTTAGAGAGTGGTACAACAGATTCGACACCAATATCTAACCAAGAAAATTAAATTATATTTTGCATATCCAGATTTGGAAAACATTCTTTCCGACGGTACCAAAGTCGCTGGTATAGCCAAATATTTTAGCGCATTCAATGGTTCTAAATCTTTGTTCTTGGACCAAAAAGCGCCCGCATTTCTAATTGATTTTGTAATATCTGTTTCTTCCTCTAGTGGATCTATCTCCAATTCTCCATATACATACTAAATGTGTTAACTGCAGAAGTAGTACTTCTTTGTTTCGAAAATCTAGCAATTGTAATTGATTTAGATTTCATTTTGGGCATCTTTTCGCAAGAAAATTTGATAGGAAAACCATAATAACACGAAACAAATAATAAACAACAAGAAAGGAAAAACTGAAATGTTTTAATAGCGTGCTTAATAATTTAGTCACATATTGAACCAGAATATTCTGTGATTCCCCTTACCGTAGACTAGAAACAACTCTAGTGATGCTCATGTTCGGATACAAATCGGTTTTAGTAAAACCGGTTCACATCACTATTTATGAAAGGCTTGAAGATGCTCAATTTTCAAAATAAGGCACAATAAAATAAAATTCAAGTATTCTGTAAAGAAAATTTAAGTACTACTCTATACAAGAAACAACCTTTACCCTGTTTCGATGGAAATCGTAATTATTGTTGTCATTTTGTTTCAAATCGCAATTCGTAATAATAGGTATTTACCTATGAAATTGCCGTATTGCAGTACAGACTTTTTCAAACAAAAAAAGTTTTGATTGGCTATGAATTCTAAATTCAAATTAATTTTGTTTTAAAAATATGACATTCTATTTACAATATAAGTATTTTGTTTGTTGATTAGCGTTGTATTTTCATTACATTTCAACATTTTTCCTCATAATGGATACTTTGAAATTTCGTGTAATTATGGAATATGAGTTCCGTCGTGGCACCAACGCGGCACAAACGACACGTAACATCAACGACGTTTACGGAGAGAACTGTACAAACGTACGTACAACCCGTTATTGGTTTGCTCGGTTCCGTTCTGGGAATTTTGACTAGAAAAATGAACCTCGTGGTCGTCCGGAAACTTTGGTCAACAATGATGAATTAAAGGCGATTGTGGAAGCTGATGAATCTCAATCTACAGCTGAGCTGGCAGCAGCTTTTGATGTTAGCATCAAAACAATATTGGTCCATTTGCGACAGATTGGCAAGATAAAAAAGCTTGATAGATGGGTGCCCCACGAACTTAACGATCGCCAGCGCAACGTACGCGTCGAGACTTGCCTTGCGCTGCTTAACAGGCACAGAAATGAAGGAATATTGAACCGAATTGTTACGTGCGACGAAAAATGGATTCTTTTTGACAATCGAAAGCGCTCAGCAAGTTGGTTAGATCCTGGTTCGGTACCAAAGCAATGTGCAAAACGAAAAATGACCCCTAGAAAGGTGATGGTCACAGTTTGGTGGTCTAGTGCTGGTGTGATTCATCATTCTTTTTACAAAACGGCGAGAGCATTACTGCAGATGTGTACATTGAAGAACTGACCACAATGATGGCGAAACTCGCACGTCTGCAACCAGCTTTGGTCAATCGGTCGTCTCCACTGCTACTTCACGACAACGCGCGACCCCATACTGCACAACAGACCGTCTCTAAGCTGCATGAGTCGGGTTTGGAAGCTCTCCCTCATCCGCCATACTCACCAGATCTTGCGCCTACCGACTATTACTTTTTCCAAAATTTGGACAACTTTTTAGCGGGAAAAAAACTCAATTCCCGAGAGGCAGTACAAAACGCCTTTGAAGAGTTTGTTGTCTCCCGTCCTGCTGATTTTTTCAAGAAGGGCATCCATAAACTGCCACAGCGTTGGCAAAGATGCATTGATTGCAGGGGTGATTACTTTGAATAAAAGAAATAAATAAGTTCGCAAAAAAAATACTTTAACTTTTTTCAAACAAAACGGCAATTTCATAGGTAAAGACCTAATATTTTACGTCAAAAGCTTTAGCAGTTGGAATGGATCTTTTGCTGACTTTCATTGCAAAAAATGTCGTGCATTTTCGAAAAACTATGATTGTAACAGATTTCATATTGAAACTGATCGAAATCATAGATACATGATTGACCTGCTGATTTCATAGTCTAGTAATCTTACTAGATGTGCGGATGTCTCAGGATGGAGTGCGCACGTGTCGTGTCGCTTAACAAAAGGCGAAAGGTTAGCTCGTCGCGTCACTACTCAAAAAAATAAAATAAATACACCGCCGCTGTTACTAAAACCCTCAGTCCATAATATAAAAAGGAAGCATTATTGGATTGAGTATCTGTGACAGGCAGACATTGATCTACTAATTAACGCTATTTATTAACGACAAGACATTTAGAAACTACTCGTGGCATACAATATACAAGTGAATGTGTCCCGGTTAGTGAGTGTGATTCAATATTTGACAGGAACTTAGCGGGGCGGTGACGCACGTAGACCTCGCGCACAGCTTGGAGCCTCCGCCGGACACATCCTCGTCCGTCGTTAAGCTGGAGTGGACATGCAAGAAGCTGGGCTTGGAGCAGCCGGTCTACAAGGTGGCGCATTCAAAGCAAGGCAGCTATTGTAGCGTGAAGGTTAGTATCTTAATTTTCTTACTTAACTTAGTATGAAAACTTTCCTATATTGTATTCACACAGCTGTGAGTTGTGCAAAAGCAAGGGTTTGTAGAAAAGAAATCTGCTTCTAGGTACATTGGAAATGTGAAAACTTGATTATTAAAAACTTGATTGATTTAATCATTATTTATTTAATAATATTTAGATAAGCATATTATGTACCTCGCGATTTTAGCATAGGGAAAGCACACATTTTATCCCGAAAAATGCGCGGTTCCTAATATAAGTCATTGTCCACACCCTAAAATCGCGAGGTACATAATATGCTTTTAAAAAGACGGGTTAAAACGACTTCAATTGCTTTAAAGTATTTGGATGACATTTTTTTTCAATTTATTTGGATTTAAAAACAAAAGTACCGACCGATAGGGGACCGTTTAAAAATATCGGGATTTCTGAGGCAACAAACATAAAAAAATAAACCACAGCAATCGTCGTACCGTCGTCGTACGTTTAATCCGGTGAGTTGCAAGGCGCGTGTTCAAGTCGACTCTGATAAAATTTTTTGGAACTATAATAATATCTTTGCGAATCGAGGACCCCCACCTATTTTGAAGTCTGTTGAAAACGGTTTCGGTGTAGGTGGGTTCGACATACAATGCGACGTCGTACCCCGACTCGTCGCCGACGGAGGAGCTGGCGCGCGAGCTGGCGGCCACGAAGGTGCTAGAGATGGTGGAGAGCGCTGAGTCGAGCGGCAAGCCCACCTCCTCGGGCCCGACCGCCGTCGCGCTGCTCGCCGACCTCGTGGCGGAGCGCGAAGCGGGCCTCTGGGCCACCACCGTGCCGCACCTGTACAGGTATAGCTCGCGAAAAACTTATGTATATATTAGTTTTGCACGAGCTATACGCCACCGGCCTTCCGCATTGTCATCCCGTCGGCGCCGCCCGAGACGCGTCTTGAGCGACCTGGAAGATCCTACAGCACCCGCAGTATCGGCAGGGCTAGGCCGGCACCGGTATAGGATACCAGCGTAACACAGACAGTGATCCCGCCGGCGAAGCCGATGTACCCTCCTACCTAGAACGGTCGCGACTTTCCATGTGCCCACTTTTCCAGTAGACGTAGCCTTCTTGTTCTTCTTATCCCGGCAACGATCCAGGCCGAGGCTTGCATCCCAAGGGTATATATATAGCCATACAGCTACAAAAGCTGACGCTGTAAAAGGTTAAGTTCGGTAAAACTTACAAGTAATGTAAGTATAAATTTATATAATATTTATTTAAAAATACGATTACAATAAATTAATGACCTTAATAAATATTTTTCTCATTTCGATTTCTTTTATAAGATCGTCCTCCTCTCTCAAATGTGCTTCGCCCGACGGGATTCATAATGGGCTTACTTAAGTTCCATACTTCTTTATGTACCATCTATGAAAGAACACAGTGGAAGAAATAAAAATCTGAAATATATACCCGGGTACCGGCGGTTAAAAATACACATCGCTAATTATAGCTAAAGTTTTTTGGCTATATCAAAGTAAAATCCTTGGTGGCAAATGTCAGCAAATTATTCATTTTTACTCTTTTATTTTCAGGGAGAAGTATGGGGAAAATTTGCCTAGCAATTGGCAAGAGCTTGTTGAGAACTGCCCTCGAATTATTACAGATCGTTTAGTTGCTGGAATGTTAGTTCTACTCCCTAACAAAGAGGTAATGTATTATTTGTACCCATAAATCACTCCAAACTTAATCCAGCTAAGCTTTCAGTATAAGATAACTCTTAAGCGCACGCAAGCAGTACTCTTTTAAATTAATATCGTTGTGATCCAGTGCCAACCGATATTACCGTCACAACGATTCATTCAATGTACAAATTCCTAAACTAACTTAATTTGACAGCTCTAAAACTATTGTTGTTCTTGTTATTAATTATATAACTATACGAAACGGACGGCGGCATTTTTTGCACAACAAAATCTATACCATTATTGCTGCCGCCACTCAAATAAAGCTACCGTCCCAAAGTACTCTGAAACAGTGGTATATCAAGTAGTTAGGTATAGTATAGGAACTTCCTATTAAAGTAAGATTTAGACCCGAAAGTAAATAACGATAAAAGTCTAAGTCTAAAATCTATAGATCCTTTTGTAAAACCATTTTTGTATATGTTATTAAGATGTGTCTGATACTTCTTCAGGAAGCTCCACTAACGTCGTCGCATGAAACCACTCTTATCCCTGAGGAGATGATAGACAGCGACCTCCCCATGCTACAGTTCCCTCAGGAGCAGTATTGGAATGTTCACGTGACTGTTGCTAGTTCCCCTATCGAGATCTGGATACGAATCATTGGGAAAGAATACAGTGTGAGTACATTAACTTGATTTTCTAAGATTATTGCCGTTGTAATCCTACTTCACATCCTACTATTACTTAATATTATGCAAAGATTGTGTATATTATGTTTCGGCCAGGGACTTGTTTACCAGACTACAATATTACTAGTATAATCCGAAATACAACTGACCTTTTGACTCCCGAATAGGTAGGTATGAATCTTCTCGAACCGCCGAGAGGGGTGCGGACGATTCCTCCTTCCGTTTGTCACTCCAACACACGGGTAAAACAATGTCTTTAATGTCTGTCACTCTTCTAAGAAGACGAGGCAGAGTCTCACAATGATAATTTCACGAGATCGCATCCATTCACTACTTCGCAAAGTTCGCGACAGCGGATAGCGGAGCTGCGTAACCACTACCGATGCGCAGAAGGCTTACGAACAGACTGACAGGCCCGCGTCTCCCGCGCAGAGTCTTAGCCACACCGCGCCATCGCATTGGGCGATGTCACCCCCCGCGCTACCTCATGTCACGACGACGACGGGAATCACCGAGTTTTGCTGCATTTAAAACTATACAAGTAAACCGTAATTTGGCTCAAACACAGCCCCCAGCTTGAAAGCTCCTCTTTCAACAAGAGAAAAGGAAATAGTGAAAGTAATTAATTTACAAAATATAGGTTTGGATATGGCAAGTAATTATTTACATATATAGTAATATAGATACAAATATGTATTATACATATTCTTGACAACTGAATTTATAAGTTACTGCGAGGGAAGCGGGCATAGTTTTACTACTGGACGCATCAGTGTACCAGACCTTGTTTTGACTAACACTACTCTAATACGTCGGTCAGAACCTGGGTACGTTTCCTGAATCACACCTATCGGCCAATATAGCGGAGCAGTGTTATTTTGCATTATTAGCACTACTGTTCCTTTTTCTATGGGACTCGTATCCGATAACCATTTTTCTCTAGTTTGCAATGTGTGCAAATATTCCAAGCTCCACCTACGCCAGTAAGATTGGACTAGCTTATCCAATAATAGATATCTTGAAAGTAAGTGATCCCGGTTCTCTAAGATCGGAGCAGATGGTAAAGATCCGAGAAGGATAGTATGAAGAAAATGGGCCGGTGTTAATGCCAAGGGTTCTGATGGATCTGAGCTAAGCGCTCTACCTAACGGCCTAGAATTAAGCACTGATTCTATCTGGCAGAGCACTGTTAATAACTCTTCGTACGTTAATATTTGAGAACCTATGACTCTCAACATATGTGCCTTGAATGCCTTTACCGTCGACTCCCAGGCACCTCCAAAATGAGGCGCATTAGGTGGGATCATTTCCCAGCTTATACGTTGATTGGACAATTCTCTCTCCCATTTCCTAATATGTTCTTCGGATTGTAAGAATGAGTAAAGATTATCTAAATAAGCGCGAGCTCCGATAAAGTTGGTTCCGTTGTCGGAGAATAATTTCTCTATTGGACCTCGTCGGGCCAATAATCGCTTCAACGCATTTAAAATTCCATCTGTACTTAAATCAGGTACTAGCTCAACATGTACAGCTCTTGTAGTCAGACATATAAATACACAAATATACGCCTTTTGAGATTTAGTACCACGCCTTCGCGTCAATGTGACATTAAATGGGCCACAGTAGTCCAATCCGGTATGCGCGAATGGTTTGGATATTTGCAATCTGCATTCCGGTAAGTTTGCCATGACAGGAGCTGGATAAGCTTTAGGGCGAGTCCGAAAACAAAAATTACACAAGTGCACGCGAGACCGCACCAAATTACGTGCAGACAAAATCCAAAACCGTTGTCGCAGAATCGATAAAAGTAAGTGAGGCCCGGTATGACAATTTTTCCGATGAGTTTCGTCTATAATCAGGTTAACAATATGATCTTTGCGTGGTAATAAAATTGGGTGTTTGTGATCAAAAGTAAGGTCGGCATTCTGTAAACGTCCTCCAACGCGAAGCACATCATCTATTAGAATCGGCCGTAGCCTTTGCAAAGACCTTGAGCATGTTTTCTCAGCACGAATTGATTCAATTTCACTTGAAAAGTATACTGCTTGCAGCGAGCGAATAATTGCCAACTCAGCTTGTACCAATTCTTCTACCTTGAGCGTGCCTCTAGACTTAAGTTTGCCAGCGAAACGCAATACATAAACCACTATTCGAATAAGCTTGGACCAGGACGATATTTTCTGCGCCAATTGATAAATCGGTGGATGCACTGGGATTGAGGTAACCAAAACTACACCTGGTTTGCTTTCCGGTACATTCGAAGTCGCCGGCTGAAACTTATGTACTGGCCAAGATGTAACATCCTGAGCAACCCATGCTGGACCCTTTAACCACAAGGGGTGCTCAATTAGTTGTGCAGGTGTGAGTCCCCGAGATAGGCAATCGCTGGGATTTTCCTTGCCAGTAATATGGTAAAAGCATTCCGGATCCAAGTTTTCTTGAATCTGCGCCACCCGATTGGCTACAAAAGTTTGCCAACGGTGAGGACTGGAATGTATCCAGTGAAGTGTTACCGTCGAATCGGTGAATGCAAATATGCGGCTAATTTTCCAGCGCATTTCGTATGTAAGTAAAACTGTCTTTATTAATTTCGATAAGAGCAGCGCTCCACATAGTTCCAGCCGTGCTAGGGTCACCGACTTCAAGGGTGCTACTCGTGACTTAGCACAGAGAAGATTAACTGCAATGCCATTGGCCGTCTGGATATGTAAATAAACTACGGCACCAAATGCTCGCTCACTGGCATCTGAAAAACCTAACAAGGTAACTACAGCGCCTTCTGAAACTCCAATATGCCTTGGTATACTCATTGTTGACAACAAGGGCAACTCTATCTGAAAGTTGCGCCATTTGTTTATAATTGATTGCGAAGGAACTTCGTCCCAATCAATTTTCAAACTCCAGAGCTCCTGAATTAACAATTTGGCGTAAAGAATCACGGGTGCTGCAAATCCTAGAATATCCCATAGCTTGGCGACCGCAGATAGGATATTGCGCTTCGTGCAAACCTCGTTACATGGAGATACTTCGAATGAGAATATATCCGACCGTGATTCCCACTTCACACCCAAAATCTTTTGCCCCACATCATCAGTAAACTTCACCACTTGGGGATGTAAATGAGTAGTTGGCAACTGTGCTAGTAATTCCGGGGAATTGCTAGACCATTTCATGAGCTCGAAACCTCCCGCACCAAACAGACCAATTAATTGTAAAGCAGTTTTCGTTGCAACTGGTACGGACCTTTCGCTTGAGACGATGTCGTCCATGTACAAATTTTTCCTTTTAATTACATCAACAGCTTGAGGGAAATTGTGGCCCTCATCCTCACAGAGCTGCTGCACTGTTCTGAGCGCTAAATATGGACTTACAGATAAACCAAAACAAAGTCGCGTGAACTCATATAGTTGCAGTTGAGCTTCAGGATCGAACCGATACAATATTCTCAGGTATTTCCAATCCGGTGCCGCCATCTTAATTTGTAGATACATTTGTTTGACATCAGCACAAAATGCAATTGGGAAAAGTCTAAAATTAAGAAGTATCTGAAAGATGTCTCCTTGTAAGTTTGGTCCCGCATGAAGCATTTGATTCAACGAATTTTTTCTATGTGTATGAGCGCTGGCATCTAATACCACCCGTAGCTTTGTGGTAGCCTTGTCATTACGAATAACTCCATGGTGCGGAATGGTGTACCCTTTGTCGTCATTTTTCGTAATATCTAAAACTGGCGATATATAACCGCTCTCCAGGTATTGGTTAACAACCTCATCATAGCTACGGCGGAGTTGAGTAGATTTCTGCATCTTTTTTTCCAACGCTAAAAAGCGTTTTTCTGCGACTTGAGATGAATCACCCAAATTAGAAGGATCCTTTTTGAAAGGAAGTGACACTGTATATCTACCTGAAGAGTCTCGCGTGGTAGTTGATTTATAGAACTGCTCGCAGTCCTGTTCTTCCCGGCTAATGCGTGCGGAGGTACAAGAAGGGACTTCTTCTAGTTCCCAAAAACTGCGAACCGCTTCATCTAAACGTGAGCCTGTAAACGCACAAAATGTCGAGGTATGTTGCGGTGTCCTTGACTCCAATATTGGAACTTCACCCATCAGAATGAATCCCAATGTAGTTTGTAGTGCATCCGGCCGCCCAGGAGAGCCAAGGATGCGTTTTGGAAGCATCAAGCGGGAGAACAATTGAGCGCCTATCAGCATATCAGTTTCTCCAGGACGGTCAAAGGCATCATCTGCTAAGGGAATGCCTTTCAAATAACCCAGCATTGTCCTATCGATTGTTGCTGTCGGTAGTCTTTGAGTGATGTTATCTACCACTAGCGGGCGGACCTTGTATGGCTGACTTCTATCAAATCTAGAGAAAAACTCTAGCTCCGTTTCGCCATGCACAGGGTTGGAACTACCTCCAAATCCATTCACCGATATGGGAGACTCGAGAGAGCGAGGTGTCAAAGACAACCGCTCACAACAGCGCTTAGTGATAAAATGATTTTGCGATCCATTGTCTATAAGACATCGAATTATATGGGCTTTACCCATGGGGTCAACTACTCTCACGCGCGCCGTTGCTAACAAGACAGTAGATGATCTCAAACCTAGTCTGGTGTTCTCAACTTTGTTATCTTGTAAAGAGCACAAAGAGACCCCCGCGTTATCGATTATCGATCTATCACGCTCGGTACTGCAAAGAGCTGACTCACTCGCGCACAACATCAAATTTTCATCAGCACTACTTATTGGCAACGAAGTGCTAACCTGAGCCTTACCGAAATGTAGAAGTGCGTGGTGTGTCTTAGACTGACAAGTGTTACAGCTTCCTTTTATGTTGCATGCATTCGGTTTATGGTTGTAACTTAAACACAGAACGCAACCGTTGTGTTGTTTCACGACAGTAAAACGATCTTTCGTAGATAGTTTTAGGAATTCCTCACAGCGAGAGAAATTATCATGATCGGCACCTTTACACATAGGGCAACTAGTGTTGGAAGTGACAAGAGCTCTAGTGTTTTTTTCAGATGTGGGCCGGATGTTCAACGGTACTGGAACCTTATAAAATGATGATATGTTCTTTCCACTACTGCTAGGAGTAAAAGATCCAGTCCGTTCTATAATTTTTGCCTGTTCTCTTACAAATTTGGCAAAACTTTCGTATGAAGGAATTCTCTGCTCGCGAACTGAATTCTCATACAAACGTGCAGTCTCACTGTCCACCTTTTTGAGTGCTAAATATAGAAACACAAAATCAAGCTTGGACGGAATATCTAATTTTTGAAATGCCGATACGGACACTGAAAATCTGTCAATAAAGGAGTTCAGGCCTTCTACTGATGGACCCTGAATTTTTTTTAAATTCATAATTTCATCAAGATATGCCGTACCCATAGAGCGTACATCTTCAAATTTATTGGTAAGAGTCTCATAGATAAGGTCGTAGTTATCGCCCGTAGGAGTAATGCCTGCCACACTCTCGAGTGCCCGGCCAGTCAATTGTCCGCACAGATAATAAACCTTTTCAGCGTTTGAGAGCTCCGGGTTTTTGTGAATTGTGTTATCAAAACATTCTCTAAACATTGACCACGACCTCCTCTCACCATTAAACTTCACCAACTCGATGGGTGGCAGTTTGATTTTATGAGCTGGTTTAACCGAAGGACCATTAATTGCATTACTCATATTAGAGAATACGTTTACTCTACTTTGCACAGTCGAAAAAAGTTTTTCAAAACATTCTAATACCGAAATGTTTGGTTCAAAATTCGCGTCCCACTCCATCTTTATTAAATTCAGTTCATCGAATTCGCTGTTAAATTCTTTGCGCAGTACTGCTAAGTTCCCCGTTCCATCCAGGAACATTTGCACTGCGTCTGGGTTAGATGGGTTAACTTTACAGGCTGAATCATGTAAAGCTTGAATTCGCGCATAATATGACTTAAGTCTAGCCTCCAATAATTTAACCTTTAATAATTTACGGTTTTCTTCAGCCTTCGACATTTTTTTTCTAATTTGCGTTACACAGTAAGCAATGAAGTCTTAATTGTATTATTATCGTTACATAAAAAATACCAAATTATTATTATTATCAATTAATAAATTATTATTAACTAAAATTTAATAATAAGCGTTTAATAATAAAACAAACAACTTAGTATATAATCGAACGAATAGTTTTCCTATTGCAAAAGTTATACTGTGGCGCACGATATTATTCTACACTGTGGCCTACTACAAACCGCGCACTCCGAGCCGCGAGCGGTTGCCGCGCGGGCCGAATCGAAGCGCTTGACTGCGAGATGAAACGAAAGCCGCCGACAACACGACGATGCGCGAGCGAGCGGAGAAGTGCAGGACGTAACCTTGAATTTTTGTTTGTATTTCCTAAGTACACAATAGAATCTACTATTTTGAGTTGCGATTTTGACTAAATACTAGTGGCAAAACCCAACGGGTAAAGTATCGCTCGAAAACACAGACTTAATACCCAGGTCCTTTAAACACAGTAAATTATTTCTACAAAAACAACAGATTTGTTTCTACAGTATGTATGTACTTAAGTTTAATTTTTCTAATTAGGTAGGTATTTAATACTACGCGAGTTAGACAGAGTTAGCCGAGTAGGTACACTGATTCGGTATGTAGTACTATGACTGTGCTAAGTAAATAATTTTAAACTGAGATTGGAAATTTTAATCAGTTAGAGACTTCGAATGGAACTGTAAAACAGGTAGGCATGAAATAGGTTGCCTATATATACCTTAGGTCGCTGAAAACCGAGAATCCGGCTCGAAGGACCATTTGTTTCGGCCAGGGACTTGTTTACCAGACTACAATATTACTAGTATAATCCGAAATACAACTGACCTTTTGACTCCCGAATAGGTAGGTATGAATCTTCTCGAACCGCCGAGAGGGGTGCGGACGATTCCTCCTTCCGTTTGTCACTCCAACACACGGGTAAAACAATGTCTTTAATGTCTGTCACTCTTCTAAGAAGACGAGGCAGAGTCTCACAATGATAATTTCACGAGATCGCATCCATTCACTACTTCGCAAAGTTCGCGACAGCGGATAGCGGAGCTGCGTAACCACTACCGATGCGCAGAAGGCTTACGAACAGACTGACAGGCCCGCGTCTCCCGCGCAGAGTCTTAGCCACACCGCGCCATCGCATTGGGCGATGTCACCCCCCGCGCTACCTCATGTCACGACGACGACGGGAATCACCGAGTTTTGCTGCATTTAAAACTATACAAGTAAACCGTAATTTGGCTCAAACAATTATGTATGTATAATTAGTTTGTAATCTAATTTAAAGTCTATATAATTTTGACAGCCTCTGCGGTGTAGGTGTTGAGCAGGTCGGCTCATAACCCGGAGGCGGTAGGTTCGATTCCCGCGACGGGACAGGTATTTGTGCACAGAAAAAAAGCTCAGGGTCCAGGGTCTATGTTCATCTTTGGGCGTAATAAAAAAAAGAAGTTGTATCCCAGACACTGTAATTAGGATTCCCTGTACTGTACCTATTAGGAACATGGTCACAAAATACCTAAGACACTGAAAAAGTTCTTCAACTCATTCACTCGCTCATTTTATATTCAGGAAATGCTTGTGGAGCTACTTTACCAAATGAGCGAATATTACGAATCTGGTGGTACTCCAGTTGACAAGTCCATGCTGATTAAAACCGCTTGGTAAGTGGATGTTTTCATTATAAAATAACTTTGTTTCTCTCTGGAAAGTATGGTTGAGCCGGGTGTTCCCGTATCACCATATTATAATTTTGTCACGTTAACCGCGTAAAGAAAATAGAAAATCTATTATTGTTACGGTAACGGACTGCAGTTAAAGAATTAACATTTGACCTATTAACATTAATATGTTGTGTATACAACGATGGTAATCCATCGTTGTATATCTTAACGAGAGTGGGGAAGACAAACTTTTATGTGTATATTTTTTGCTCTGGCAGGTACGCAGTGAAGCTAGACGACGCTGGCTGGCAGAGAGCTAAAATTTTAGACATTTATGACGACACAGTCGCAGTATTCCTGGGCGACCACGGAGACGATGATATCGTTCCCATATCCAGGATCAAGATTCTCGAGCAACAGTTTAGAAAGTTACCTGCTCAGGTAAGAGAATTTTAAAATAATTTATTTTAGTTGTTATTATTTTTAATTTAATTTACGCATGGGTATATGATATAAAAAATAGTGACTATCAATCATGATGGGTGATCGAAGTATTTAGATTGAATGATAAATTTTTTTTTTTATTAATCTGCATTTCCACAGACACCTGGGTCCGTGCTTTTTGTTAGATAATTTTTTATATTTATGAATTAAGCCTATTATTAACATGAACTTATATAATAGGTCTTTACCTATGAAATTGCCGTATTGCAGAACAGACTTTTTCAAACAAAAAAAAGTTTTGATTGGCTATGAATTCTAAATTCAAATTAATTTTGTTTTAAAAATATGACATTCTATTTACAATATAAGTCTTTTGTTTATTGATTAGCGTTGTATTTTCATTACATTTTAACATTTTTCCTCATCATGGATACTTTGAAATTTCGTGTAATTATGGAATATGAGTTCCGTCGTGGCACCAACGCGGCACAAACGACACGTAACATCAACGACGTTTACGGAGAGAAGTGTACAAACGAACGTACAACCCGTTATTGGTTTGCTCGGTTCTGTTCTGGGAATTTTGACTTGAAAAATGAACCTCGTGGTCGTCCGGAAACTTTGGTCAACAATGATGAATTAAAGGCGATTGTGGAAGCTGATGAATCTCAATCTACAGCTGAGCTGGCAGCAGCTTTTGATGTTAGCATCAAAACAATATTGGTCCATTTGCGACAGATTGGCAAGATAAAAAAGCTTGATAGATGGGTGCCCCACGAACTTAACGATTGCCAGCGCAACGTACGCGTCGAGACTTGCCTTGCGCTGCTTAACAGGCACAGAAATGAAGGAATTTTGAACCGAATTGTTACGTGCGACGAAAAATGGATTCTTTTTGACAATCGAAAGCGCTCAGCAAGTTGGTTAGATCCTGGTTCGGTACCAAAGCAATGTGCAAAACGAAAAATGACCCCTAGAAAGGTGATGGTCACAGTTTGGTGGTCTAGTGCTGGTGTGATTCATCATAGGTTTTTACAAAACGGCGAGAGCATTACTGCAGATGTGTACATTGAAGAACTGACCACAATGATGGCGAAACTCGCAAGTCTGCAACCAGCTTTGGTCAATCGGTCGTCTCCACTGCTACTTCACGACAACGCGCGACCCCATACTGCACAACAGACCGTCTCTAAGCTGCATGAGTTGGGTTTGGAAGCTCTCCCTCATCCGCCATACTCACCAGATCTTGCGCCTACCGACTATTACTTTTTCCAAAATTTGGACAACTTTTTAGCGGGAAAAAAATTCAATTCCCGAGAGGCAGTACAAAACGCCTTTGAAGAGTTTGTTGTCTCCCGTCCTGCTGATTTTTTTAAGAAGGGCATCCATAAACTGCCACAGCGCTGGCAATGATGCATTGATTGCAGGGGTGATTACTTTGAATAAAAGAAATAAATAAGTTCGAAAAAAAAATACTTTAACTTTTTTCAAACAAAACGGCAATTTCATAGGTAAAGACCTAATATAATACAGGAATGATATATTTAGATTTTTTAAATTATCCATTTCCTTGATTTACAGTTCCATGTACACATAATCTTTCTATAGTCAAATATAAATGATACTTTCAATTGGTGATATATATAATTTATGAACCAATCAGGTCGGTAATTTTCTAATAATTTATATTTTTTTTAGTCGAGGATTTACTCTATTTTGCTTGCAAATTAGCAGTTTCCCAACAAATTGCTGTGTTTATATTTAAGTTTTATAAAAGACTCGTATTAAGTCGATACAAAGTCCCATCCAAGTTAACATCACTAGATTACCATTTTATAATAATTTGGTATGAAATTATAGTGAACTAAAAATTAAAAATTGGTGATCATATCTACACACACCATGCAAAGCAATTTTGATTCCTAGCCATACTCTACACAAATCTCTTCTTTACATTTGTACGATCTGTTTGTGCTGCAATGGCGAAACGACTATACCGTTCGAGGGGTTTAGAGTTCGAGTATTCGTTGGATACCTAGGTAAGTACTGTATTTATGCACTACACAATTCTCCGGGTTATGCACATAAAGGAGTAGGATTCTCTTTGCACAGCCATAATCATTAGCTTCAAACTAGTTCACTGTTGGACATTAATATGAGTGACGACTACTGTCGATGCGGGAGCGGCAGTCACGTCCACATAGCTGACATTTATGGATAAATAGTGGCACATCCATAGAAATATAAATAATAAAGCATCTACGACTCAGTTGAAGTAGGAGCCTTTTCTAGATTAGCTCGAATGGCGTCCAGCTGGTTTTAAATAGGTTCAATATTTATAGACGTAAGCGGTATACTGCTTGTAGTGAACTGGAATCAACATCAAAATCTTAACCGAAAAATTACACATTTTTAAAATATTAAAAACATCGCTGGCATATGTGCGGCTATATTGCTCGCACGCTCGTGCAACTTTAAGTTGCCTACCATGACGAGATCATCGATCTCGCTGAGGCCGTCCAGTGCGGTGTACTTTTGTTTATTCTGATGAAACTACAGTTTCACATTGAAAATTGAATATGTACTTAATTATTCAGCCGCTACCATAGATTTTTTTAGTATGGGCAAGCAAGTTCCTTAGGTAAAACAAACAGCACAAAAAGTATCGAACCGGTTTAAAACCCCAGCTCGTATCGTTGCGTGGTGCGTATCCAGGGTGTGCTGTGCCGGCTGGAGGGCGCGGAGGAGCTGGCGGCGCACGCGCTGGGCGCGGAGCTGGTGGAGCGGCGGCTGTCGGGCGAGGTGCTGGTGGCGGCGCCGGGCGCGCGCGCCGACCCGCTCGACCCCTCCGTGCCGCTCGTGCTCTACGACACCTCCACGCCGAGGGACCTCAACCTCAACAAGGAGATCGTCGAGGACTTCTGCATCGCCGGCGCGTTCAATCTCACGCAGGTACTCAGAGTACCTTACCGCGTAAGTCTGGTGGAGATGGTAATCGTGTTCTCTCTTGCTCGCACTCGTAGACTTGTTAATTGGCGCGTGCAGGATGGCATGCGAAGCCGATTCCCAGAACAGTTACGCGGTAGGGGTGCTGGTAGGATTGCTATCTAATATGTCTGGTGAACTGGGCTAGATGAGCCAGCTTTAAAGGTGACACTGGAGTATATTTGAGGCGTCTACATTTGAAAAGCTGGGAGTTTATACTGAAGGGTGGTTCTTACAAGTAGTTTGGACGCATGTTACGGATCTTAATAGGATGTAGCCGTGCTAGACCGTATTTATATACAACACAGGGAGCACCATATGTTTCCTGAACTAGTCGCTTACATAAACCGTATTAAAAAGTAATTGCAGCGTTTGAAAATGGCCGGCTTTGGCTGACATTATGTTTCATAGGAATTGAATTTCTTAGGAATTCCCGACAGCTTCAAAGTCCCGGGACACAAGACAGCCTACAATCAAAATCGCGGGAATTCCCAGGACATTTAATTTTTTTTTTTTACCAAAAGTGGTAAGCCTTTTTTGAAATTTTTTAATTGAGTTAATATCTGGTGCAACTTATTAAAAAAACATTGTAAAAATCAAGATTTTCATGATATTACTCTCGTTCTTAGGCATTTTATATCCTCGCTGGGTAATACTCTCAGGAATGACTTTACTCTTTGTGATTACCTACCTCACAGTAAGTCCATCTTCTGTTCTATACTCAGTAATTACGTAGTAGACCAAGTAATTATTCGGAGATGGCGCTAAGCTCCTTCAATTATTTGAGAATAAATATGATTACATGATATATCGACAATCTTCTCTCGTCTCGAGTTTCGACCTGAAACACAGCTAAAATAACGAAAAGTCCCGGGAGTTCGAGACACGAGACGTCCCTTATGCGCGGAGTGTGACGGAGGTGTGCGCGTGTGCAGAAGCCGTGCGAGGTGGAGGTGGGGTGCGTGACGGAGGAGGGCCGCGTGTGGGTGTCGCGCGCGGGCGGCGCGGCGCTGGTGCGCGCGGCGCTGGAGCTGCTGACGGCGGGCCCGTACCGCCGGCCGCTGCCCGCCGCGCCGCCCGCGCCGCCGCCGCTCCACCACGCGCTCTACATCGTGCGCACGCTCGCCGGGGACTGGTCAGTGCTCACTACTACTTACACTTGTTTTTTTTTTTTTTTGTTTGGTCTTTTGGCTCCACACTTTTGTGTATTTAGCCAGTGTCAAGTAATTGATAATTTCTCAAGTTAATTAATATTATATAGTGTCAAGTCACAGTCCAAGTCATCAAGTTAAGTCATAGTCTAGTCAAGTCCAGTGGAGAGGATTCAGCCAGGAATGGGGCGTTGAATAAAAGCAGGCGTGTTTGATAATATCTTGTAATGAATGTTATAACAAAATGGTAGACGTTCTTCTAATATTAAATGCGTTATGGACGTGTCGTGCGCGGGAGTCGCAGCGACCGAATGGCGGGAACGAGCCGCCCGGCCGCGCGGGGCCGCGGCCGGGCGCAACCGGTTGCTTCATAGTGTGCGTGCGTGCCGACCGGCCGACGCACACTAATGCGTGCGTGAACATCAGTCATACTACTACTACTATAACTTGTGATTAAATTTAATCATATTTTTACGTTGAATACCAACTGATAACAAAATATATGAGATATGTCCCTAGAGATATTGTAATACACGTAGTTCCTAAGCTAATAAATAATAGGTCTTTACCTATGAAATTGCCGTATTGCAGTACAGACTTTTTCAAACAAAAAAAAGTTTTGATTGGCTATGAATTCTAAATTCAAATTAATTTTGTTTTAAAAATATGACATTCTATTTACAATATAAGTCTTTTGTTTATTGATTAGCGTTGTATTTTCATTACATTTCAACATTTTTCCTCATAATAGATACTTTGAAATTTCGTGTAATTATGGAATATGAGTTCCGTCGTGGCACCAACGCGGCACAAACGACACGTAACATCAACGACGTTTACGGAGAGAACTGTACAAACGAACGTACAACCCGTTATTGGTTTGCTCGGTTCCGTTCTGGGAATTTTGACTTGAAAAATGAACCTCGTGGTCGTCCGGAAACTTTGGTCAACAATGATGAATTAAAGGCGATTGTGGAAGCTGATGAATCTCAATCTACAGCTGAGCTGGCAGCAGATTTTGATGTTAGCATCAAAACAATATTGGTCCATTTGCGACAGATTGGCAAGATAAAAAAGCTTGATAGATGGGTGCCCCACGAACTTAACGATCGCCAGCGCAACGTACGCGTCGAGACTTGCCTTGCGCTGCTTAACAGGCACAGAAATGAAGGAATTTTGAACCGAATTGTTACGTGCGACGAAAAATGGATTCTTTTTGACAATCGAAAGCGCTCAGCAAGTTGGTTAGATCCTGGTTCGGTACCAAAGCAATGTGCAAAACGAAAAATGACCCCTAGAAAGGTGATGGTCACAGTTTGGTGGTCTAGTGCTGGTGTGATTCATCATAGCTTTTTACAAAACGGCGAGAACATTACTGCAGATGTGTACATTGAAGAACTGACCACAATGATGGCGAAACTCGCACGTCTGCAACCAGCTTTGGTCAATCGGTCGTCTCCACTGCTACTTCACGACAACGCGCGACCCCATACTGCACAACAGACCGTCTCTAAGTTGCATGAGTTGGGTTTGGAAGCTCTCCCTCATCCGCCATACTCACCAGATCTTGCGCCTACCGACTATTACTTTTTCCAAAATTTGGCCAACTTTTTAGCGGGAAAAAAATTCAATTCCCGAGAGGCAGTACAAAACGCCTTTGAAGAGTTTGTTGTCTCCCGTCCTGCTGATTTTTTCAAGAAGGGCATCCATAAACTGCCACAGCGTTGGCAAAGATGCATTGATTGCAGGGGTGATTAATTTGAATAAAAGAAATAAATAAGTTCGAAAAAAAAATACTTTAACTTTTTTCAAACAAAACGGCAATTTCATAGGTAAAGACCTAATATAATTAAGAATAGTATCAACATTATGTGATAAGTTTACTGTAAATATCTAATCTGCAGCTCACCGGCCTTTAGTTTTAATATAAAATTACATTTCCCTGTAAATGAATTTGCAATCTATTATTAAAAAAAATTTTTTTTTTAACCGCAACCGTAAAATGGTGGCAACTTTACCAGAAGCTTCTATGTAGTTTTGGAAACAGCACGAAAAGAAACGTTTCACCATGATTATACCACTTTCCCACACTTATGCCTGTCATCCAATAAAACGCCACCAATTTTATGCACTAATACAGAAAATAACACAAGTTTTGGAAAATAATACAATGCGGCGACGCGATCTTTTTAGTTTCCCCGCCAAAAACCTAGACGTGTGTTCCCGCCTGACGCAAGTCCGGTCGTCCACAGGGTCCGCTGCAGCATCATCAGCGGCCTGGACGGCGAGGGCACGGTGCGCACGCAGCTAGTGGACAGTGGGCTGATTCTGCGCGCGCCGCTCTCCTCGCTGGTGCCGCTGCAGACCTTCTCGCCCGCGCTCAACGCGTATCCCCGTCAGGTAACGGCCCTGCTAAGTCCATAGCTGTGCGTGAATATGTTTTATTTTAGCTCACGCGATTATTTTATTTAGTTGAGTCAAGTTTATTATTACAATTGAAGGGGTGAGAACAAAAAGGGGTTAACTGATTTTTTTCACAAAATGACTTATGGGTATCGTTGGATTCAGCGTGAAATTATCTACAATAATACATTCTCAAAATACCGAAATGAGGCATAAATCTCGAGATTTTGAGTCTAAAAACGGTTTATCTGTCACTGGAATACATTTCGCTTAGCATAAAAACATTAATATAATTTGCCTTTATCCAAATAAATGTGTTTTTCATTTTTTTTCATTTTTCATAATTATTATATTATATTATATGTTTACAGTAATTGTATGACTTAGTACTATATTTAGTATTTTAAAATAAAAATAATACATATTCAAGCAAGTGAAACATACATAAACCTTTTCTATTACCTTAAAGCACTCTATATTAAAATGAAGCTGTTGAAGTTTAAAGTCGACTTTCTCGAAACTATCAATTTGACAGTTAAACTCTTTTTATTCTCAATCCTTCAATACATATAGTAACTGATTTAGGTTCATTAGAGTCCAGAGAGTGTAACAAAAAATACTAAAAGACTGACACTCGCTTGTAATAAAAAAATGCTGAGCAATGTGCGTTTTTTCTCCGTGTAATACCATACCGAATCAAAAACATGGCATCAGCCCATGATTGACATGTCTTGCCACAGGATAAATGTTAGTATCTTACCCCTATTACAGATTTGTTCAAATGTCTTGAAATGTTGACTGGCCCGATAGCTCAGTTAATAGTAGCCCTGCCTTCTGAACTGTGGGTTGTGGGTTCGATTCCCACTCAGGACAAACATTTGTGTGATGAACATAGGTGTTTGTTCTGTGTCTGGGTGTCATATTGTATTCTATGTATGTATTTACAATCAAAAAAGTATCTAAGTATTGTATCAGTTATCTGGGTCCCATAGCACAAGCTTTGCTTAGTTTGGGGCTAGATGGCGTTGTGTGAGATGTCCACACATATTATTATTATTATTAATGTTTACTATCGCGTGTCGTAAAATATTTATATAGTTACGTATATTTGTCACTAGTGCCGCCGCTGGATTTCATTATAAACATTCTACTATACTCAGTAGGCAGAGGTATAATATATTTGTATTGCAAAAAACTCGTAATAGAAATACTCTCGCGTAAGGAGCGTTAGCGAGTGTAATAGCGAACGTACAAAGCCTCCGTGAACCGAGACATTCGCTACTACATTCTCTCCCCGCGCCTCGGCACGCCACATGCTGTGGATGCACCGAGATGAATCACATGGGCAGTGCAAATATATTGAAAAACTACACACACCTTGTGCTATATTGCAGCCTCTGTGGTGTGGTGGTTGAGCAGGTCGGCTCATAACCCAGAGGCGGCGGGTTCGATTCCCGCGGCAGGACAAGTATTTGCGCACAGAAAAAAATTGTGTAAAATCTTGTTCTGAGTCCGGGTGTTGTGGGACGATGGTCCTCGTAGTTCCTGGGTCCCTTGACACGGAATTCTTGTTAGGGTCCAGGATCTATGTATGTGATCGTTGGGCTTTATTATTTTTATTATACAAGGTGGAATTTAATTCGTTCATTTCCTTTAATATATGCATTCAGTCCATGCTATAGAATGCTCCAATATAACTAAATAAAAAAGTACTTATGAAATAAAACTTAAATCTAGGTAGTATCAAATTTAAATTCTAAAGAAAAGCCTTGTGACATTGAACATAGCAGGTGCTTTATTGCCTACGAAATATTTACAAAGCACTCAGTTGGTGCCCGCGCTGCGTGTACCGTTAAATAGACATTTCGGCTGTCATGCAGATATTTTAAGAGGCACTAAATACTAAAACAAAATCATTTTTTTTAGTTGGATCTTGTCGAATATTCCATAGCATGGTCTGAGTACATACATTTAAGGAAAAGAGTGAATTAAATGGCACCGTGTATATATGTGGACGGTGGTCAGGCGCTGCAAGTCCGGCTGGGCCCGGCGGAGCGCGCGGCGGGCGACATGGTGCCGCGGCTGCGCGAGCTGCTGCTGCAGGAGCGCGTGGTGTGCCGCGCGCTGCCCGCCGCGCCCGCCGCGCCCGCCGCGCCCGCCGCGCCGCACGTCGAGCTGTTCGTGCGCACCGGCCCGCAGCAGATACTCGCCTCCGTCAACAACGCCATCCTCATAGAGTTCGACTTCCTGCAGCTGTGAGTGTGCCACTATTGTATAACTCATCAACCAAGTTTTTCCAGAATGACACACGGAACGAAATTTAAAAATATCGAAACTATTTTTATAATTGGTTGCAACATAGAAATACTGTAGTCGTACAGAGTTATTTCTAGCTCCGAAGACATATACAGATGAAAATAGGACAGAAATAAATTAAGTATTGATTTCTCCTATTTGAAATCGATTAAAATAATCTCTTACCGTTGATACTGCTAGTGCTTGGCACTAGCTGCCGCTGGAGGAGCGCCTGGTGTGCTGCGCTCGTAATATTCGTTTGAGCACCTTTATACCTCAGTAGAGTCGAGTTGTCTTAAGATTACCATGATGAATATGGGAAAAACGAAATCATTTCTAATGCCCATGTTCCACTTTACGAATAAATAATTGTTGGGAACGATACTTTTGACATAATCGACGAATGGTTATTACTTATGAGAGATTAATAGATAGATAGATAAACTCTTTATTGATACCAAAATGACGAAATACAAAACAGGAAAGCTAATAAGTAGGTTAGAAAGAAAGAAGAAAGAAAAACATTAATACAACACTCACCTACAAAAATAAAATAAAATAAAATTTACAAGAATATACATACAACAAAAAAATACGATTAAATATAAACAGAACCTAATTAAAAGTATTTAATAAGGGAAATAAAAGAGTAGATAATAGCATATAATATATAATAGCATAGGTTACGATGGACGGTCTTATTGATTGACTAATTAGGTAGACTTAAACTCCGACAAAGAGTTCGTACGAAGAATCTAACTCAGGTTGGTAGCGTTCAGCAAGCTTCGACCAATTTTTTCGTCCAAAATGCCGCATTAATCAAACGTGTAATGATTGTTCCCCAGAGGCAAGCAGCAGGAGGACGTGAAGGTGGTGCGGAACCAAGTGGAGGCCCTCAACAAGAAGAAGGAGCGCATATTCCGCAGCGTGTCGTCCGCGAGCACGGAGGAGCGCGCCGGCGCCGCGCTGCCGCCGCCCGCGCTGCCCCCCATCGGCACCTGCTTCGATGTACACGTCGCCATGGCTGCCAACCCGTGGAACTTTGTCGTGAGTTTTTATAAATAAACTAGCTGACCCGCCTCAGCTTTGTACGGATTACTTAGTTTCACGCCCCAACCGTGTCCAAGGAAAAATAAAATGGAGAGGTCGACTATGAGATTCATTTTTCAGGTATGTTCAACAAGAACGGAAGTGGGAAAATTAATAACAGGTGCGTTTGTTTGTAGTGTTCGCTCCGTAAAAGTCGTTTATGTTGCGTGCCGCTTGTGATGACGATACTCTTAGTCCATACTTACTCGATTTTTTAACGAATAGCAAAATTTGTTTTACTATACATTAAAAATTAAGTTTTAACTGGTGTTAAATTTTGTGAATTAAATAAAGTGTTTCCACTTTAACTTCCTTTTAATTTTTTAATCCTCGGAAGCCGGGAGTAGCGGGATACAATATCTTCGATAAATGTCAAAGGGAAAAATTTTACCCCTTTCCCCATTTCTGTCCTAAGCCTGCATTAATTAGTGTCAACCAAGAGTAGAGCACCCTAGAGGGTCTCGAAATATCCTTTTGTTTATAACTGAATAGGCCCGCATTTGCGACGTGGTTTACAATGGTACATGCTTGCCTAGAATATTAAGTATCGTATATGTATTAACTCGCGACTTGAAGAATTCCAGATTGTACTTATCGGGAAACAAAGACGCTGGTAAAGTGTTCAATTCCTTCGCTGCTCGGATTATAATTGTCGAGCCGAACCGCTTTATAGGGATCGAAGGAATATCAACCATACATGGATGCCGTGCATACTAGATCAAAAAGTGGTTTTTTCATATAATTTTTTTTTCATGATGTCGCTAACAATTACTCCTAACTATATCTTTAATGCTATTGTACTTGTTGAATAACAGGTGCAGCCAAATAGCACCAGAAACACACTGCAGACCATGATGGCGACTCTGCAAGCGGAATGTCCGAAGATGTCCGAAGCCGACGCCCCTACTAACCCAGCCAGCGGAGAGTTGTACACAGTTTTCTACGAGAAAGACTCATCTTGGTACAGGTAATAAAAAACAAATTAAGATTATGAAAAGAGTAAAAGAAATGACCTTAGAAATATAAGTCGGGCATTGTATTTTAAATATTGTTCCATATTATAAGGTCCACCGTGGATTCACCCTAAATTACGTTTTCCGCGGGAGTACAGCGAAAGGTTTGCGAAACAAATAATTCCTGTGTTGGTATCGGTAATGTAAGCAATATGACTGTTAATTAAGCCAAAGTTGTTGCAAAACTACACAACCAAACAGTATTATATTAGCAGGACTAGAGACACTTCGTGGTTTCACCCGCGATTTACGTACACGTTTTACCGCGGGAACACAACAAACACAAAAATTCAAACAAGCCGATAAACAAAGAAATGTCAAAATATGTCAGTGTCAAAGCGACGTTTCAGAGGTACTGCATATTTTTTCACCCGAAAACATTCAAAAGTACTTTGTATACTTGCTATAAAATAAGTAGGTACTGGCACAATTTATATAATGGTACTATACTAGTACTGGTATAATTGCATTGGATATTTCTAATATTTTTTATGATGATTGCATTTTTATTGTGACTCCGCCCCATGAGGCCGCCCTGATTTTCATGCGCAGAACTTTTCAATTGTTCTTAACATATGAAGATGCCTGTATAAGCTACCTAGTATATAGGTGAATTATATTCGAGTTCGAGGATTGAAGCACGAATAATAAAAGCAGCACTGCACGAAATGTTTTGAGCCTCGGTTGTTCCCAGTCTAAGAAAAATAACTGCACGAAAAAAACTTTCGGTTAGTCTAAATTTGTTTAAAATAATAATCATGTAAAACTAAAAGCTTTAAAATAATTTAATAATACAATTGTATCATATCTTGCTCTAAAAATAAGTAATACTAATTTCTGTCATCAAATTGTAGACTGCACAATTTTATATAAATTTTTTTGTGCTGTTACCCCTTTGTTTACCTTTTTGATCTCGAATTCTGAACACTAGTATAAGGCATTATTTTTATTTATTTAGTTATTTCTATAAAATGTTTGTTTGTCAGGGTGACTGTGGCAGGGTGCGTGTCCACCGAGATGGTGTCCGTGTATTTCTGTGACTACGGAGATCTCGCTCTGTTTGCGACCAAGGATCTGCGCCCGATGCCGCCGGGCGCTCCTTTAGCTCGCTCTTTGCCGCCGCAAGCGTTAAAAGCTCGTCTCTTCGGTATGGATATTTTGTTTTAGTTAAATCATAGTTATAGTGTATCTACAAAGATATCATTTACCCTAAAAAGTTAAAAACTTTTGGAACTGTGTAATATCTTTGTGCCTTTTACTTTATTATTGAGTCAAGCTATTTAGGCCGATATTGAATAATACTTAACACTTTACTTGACCTTGTACCACCACTATATCTAGAGCCATATTTATTTGATGTTGGTTCTGATATTGAGATTCCTAAACTGATTGAGAGGATGTAACACAACACAATTTAATTCTTAGAAGGCTACTACTTCTGATGCTTTGTTTTTTATTGAATAAGTCTTTCAAATATAATATCATTATGCGATAATTTGGTATGTACATAAAGCTGATGAGTTGGTTTTTTTTGCAGATGTGTGGCCACTTCACCAAGATTGGACCGTTGAAGACTGTGTGAGATTCCAAGAGTTGTGCGTGGAGCAACAATTTGTAGGCATTTGCAAAGACATCGGAAAGGACCCACTAAACCTAGGCGAGCCTCTGCTCACCCTCGACCTTATCGACACTTCCACTGATGAGGATGTTTACCTAAACAAACAATTAGTCTCGGAAGGCAGAGCACGACTTACCTCTACTTCTTAGTTAAGATAGGTTGACCATGTTTATTTATCTTGTTAAATGCTCTAAATAAATGCAAGGTGTGGCAATTAAATATGGTTGTTGGAATAGCATTTTTTAATGGAGACGAAGGCTGACGCGTGTGATAACGACATGGCTGCTAATTAACGTAAAGCAGTAATGTTCAGTTGCGGTGTTTCCAGTGTATATTTGTGCATGATCCGACTAAAACTATACTGTCTAGGGAATGCGCAATTTCACTTAGAAATGAAAATGTTCGCGTATTCTTAAATATGTTTATAATTTTCTTTTATGTTACCGTGATAATTGCGTGTTACACTGATTACTTCTATGAAAACCTAAACTGCATGTTTTGCATGCCCAAAAAATATTGAAAATGTTACATTCCAATTATTGTTTGTATTCAGTTGTTTAAAACATTTTTATTATTGTTATCAGGCAATGCTATACACACATAATGTTAAACACCGGAACTAATTTGTTATAAAATCGTATTGGGGTTGTTCAAGTATTCACCTGTATTCTGTAGTAGGGAGTTTCTATATGCAACGTGAGCTTGCACCAAACAATGTTAATGCGCTAGCTAGTGTATAAGCCTTACAATGCAGACGATACTCTATCTAAGTAAATTGTTGCACACTGCGAAAAAAAAAGTATGCTTGTTAATTTGATGTGATTTAAGACTTCTTTAAAGTTTAGATCTTTTAATTTTAAGATATTGAGTCAACAATACTCTTGTATGTAATAAAGACAATTTACTTTTATATTTTCTAATGTAAAACATAATTATTCCACTTTTTATGTTTAGATTAGATGAATAAACAATATATTTTTCTTTACTCGTTTTAGTTGGCCAACAGTAAAATTAATCTAATGATCATGTAAAAGGTCATTAACTTTATGTATGTACATTAGTAGCAATAGCAACACTGCATCAAAAATGTTTCTTTTAGTTTACTTAATTATATGTCAATATTAGAATTATAGTGGCAATGTTTAATTTAAATTACAGCAACATACAGAATAATCCACAATTAACAGTATGTACACATTTTTATATCATGCTTCAAATATAGTCTTATAGTTAATCAACTAACTTTTAATAAATAAATAAATACATTTTTAATAAATTATGATGTATTCCATAGTAAATCCTGATTTTGATAACTTGATGCAGTGTATCATTTTAACATTTTCAATATTCAATAGGCTTAGCATTGTCAATATTTGCAAATAAACATACATTCAATTACCATGTTTTTTAACTGCTAAATGTCCAACCCATTAAATGATGACACCATTTTATCTTATCAGTAATAGAAGCATTTTGTCCTTTGTATCACACTATTCAGCACACCTCTGTGGTGTGGTGGTTGAGCAGGTTGGTTAAATACCCGGAGGTGGTGGGTTCGATTCCCGCAGAAGGACAAGTATTTGTGCACAGAAAAAGAAAGTGCAAATACTTGTTCTGAGTCTGGGTGTTGTGAGACCATGGTCCTCATAGTGCCCGAGTCCCTAGACATAGGGAATCCTAGTTAGGGTCCGGGATCTATGTATGTGATTGTTGGGTGTTATTATTATTTAGTGTTAAGACTAGTAGATATTAGCCAGATTGCTGCGTTTCACATGATTGGGCCCTAAGAATTTGAATAAGGCTATATGATAAACTTGTAAGGGTTCCTTGTAGTACTGTGAAAAATTGAAAATTAAAATTATTCTTAAACCAAAATACTTTATTTGTTCCAATACATACACTCCAGTATTATTTACGCAGTTCTTCAGTAGATATGCCATATTTCTTTTTTAGTGCATCAATTTCTTCTTGTTTCTTTTCGATGTCAATGCCCTTGAATGCTTTGTTAGATCTGTAGTATAGCACAACCAAATATCTATTACAGACATTGAAGCCAGACAAATGGTCGCATGCATTTTTAGCATCAAATATATCTTCATAAACAACAAATGCAGTGCCTCGTGTTTCTGGAGTGTTGCCTCTGCAATTTTATGAATAATAAAAATATTAAGAGCCTGCCAATGACATACTTTATTATTTTTTATACAAACTTTAATACATACACACGAATTTGCCTAATAGCACCATATTTTCCAAATATGTCATACATTTCCTCTGCAGATATTTTGTAAGGTAAATTTCGGATGTATAGTATTCTATTTACTTCAGGTGGCAAGCGAACCTGAAAAAATTTAAATTGAATGTGTTAATTTCCATCAACTAAAAATATTTCTTCATCATGTTTCTTATAACATATATAAAGTATAGCCATGTTTTCAAGTTCTAGGGAGGTGGTATTTGTATGTCTCATTATAACCATTCCACCCAAAAAAGGAGATAGTAGGAGATCACCATAAAAGCTTAGAGGTTTTGATCACAGTGAATGCTCATTCTACCCACTCATCAAATTTGTCTAGATGGAAATTGAGCATTCTTTCTTTGTTTACAGAGATTTTGGACGGGTTCTGATAATGCTTGCTCCTTGGCCTAAGCTTGGTGTTACAATTTGAAGAAGATTAAAACATTTGAGAGGTCCTGACAAATTTACTATGATTAGTTAGCCCAAAAGAGTGTATGCTCTAATCTATTCATAGTTCTATTGTTCTTTGCTACATCAAAAGATCAAAAATATCAAAGTTCTTGTTCGGGGTATTGATTGTGTAGTCATTTGATCTAAACCAGCCCTGAATATAAATAGGTTGGTATTTAGTTTGTCAAAAGCAGCCCATCGAATGGGTAATAATTGCAGCACGCACGCGTTGAAAGTTGAAAAGTGGTACTTGTACCTTTTCTTGTTTCAAATAAATCTTGTTTACAATAAAGTTATTTTTACTTACATTTGCACGCCTTTGCAATGCTAACGCCATTCTTCAGTTTTCTGTTATAACTAACTTAAGGTTTATTTTTGTAGTGTGCAAGTATGTAATCTATTTAAAACTTAATTTAAAATTTAAGTTACAATTATTGTGACGACAATCCACAAACAGCAATGCACAAACTAGATTTTATAATAAAGTATGAAAGTACTCTGTGAACTAGATAGAGATGCAGCTATCCAAAGAATAGTCCAAAGAGTATGTAACGCTAAGAATAGTCCAAAGAGTATGTAACGCTACGCTAAGAATAGTCCACAGATCAGTAATATGCTAATATGGAATAGTCAAAGATATAAATACTACAATGATTTAATAACTAATACTAAAAACTACCTACTACAAAAAAAAAAAGAAACATTTGGAAACCTATAGACAGTCCAACTGCTCAAGCCCACTACCAGAAGGTAGCGTACCCTACATGCTGGCAGCATTGCCCCGTTGAATTGCAATGATTATTCGTTTTGCCAAATAAAAAAAAAATCAAATGTATGTCAAAGATATTGTAATATAAAATTCTATATAGTTACATACTCTCAAAGAGTATGTAACGCTAACAGCAGCAATCTATCGAATCCATAGTCATGGTCATGGTTTTTTTATTTATGTTTTGGCTTTACACTTTTGTATATTTAGCCAGTGTCAAGTTATTGATAATTTATAAAGTTAATGATATTTCACGCAAATATGTGTCAAGTCACAGTGGAAGTCATCAAGTCATAGTCTAGTCAAAGTCATACTCCTAGTTAAGTGGTGGCAACTTTACTTCAAGATTCTATGGAGTTTTGGAAACAACATGAAAAGAAACGTTTCACCATCATTATACCATTTTCCCACACTCACGCCTGTAATCCAGCACTTAACGAATAGAATGCCACCAATTTTATGCACTAACACTGAAAATAACACAAGTTTAGGAAAATAATACAATGCGGTGACGCAATCTTTTTCGCTTTCCCGCCAAAACTCCATTTTTTTTTCTTTATGTTGACAATTGAAGCATCGAGAATTGATATCTTGAAATATAGGAAACCGCCGCGCGCCGCGTTCCCAGGAGAAGATTTTCAATCCGGTTGTTTTGTATAATGATTGTTTTTTGGACATTAGAACCAACTCATTTTAATCTAAAATGATAAACATGCGTTAAAATCAAGCCTTTATTTATTTTGTGTCATCTGAAATAGAAAACCGCCGTCGCGTACGTTGTCTCTGTAACAGAATTGCGCTGGTACACAACAGCAAGAGAAGTACTACTGCGACTCCACACATAGCGAACACACCACCCCGGAGCCTTGCATCACCTAAAAAAACAAAAAATTTGGATTAAATAAATACCCATTCGAAGCATATTTTTTCTTTATCTATCTACATTATCTCTATCTATCTATATATTCTACAGGTACCATTTGTACTATTTTTTTTTGTGTTTTGGCTCCACACTTTTGTCAAGTCAAGTCATAGACTAGTCTAGTCAAGTCATACTACTAGTTCGTAGTAGTCTTCGTTAATTATTATTATGCATACAGATATTCATATTAAATGTATGCATATTAAAGCTAAAGTAAATAAAAGTATTGCCCTACGAGACTGACTGACAAACACAGAGCCCAAACTGCTGGACGTATTAGACGCTTGATAAATTTAAGTGATCGAGATCAACCAAATTTCATAAAAATCCGTCTTCGTTCCAACCAAACACAATGCTGGTAACCGCGGATGGAAGCTAGTGTCACTGTAGAACATATATAGTTCATATAACAATTGGGGATAGTGTAGGTACTTCCTACATTATCCCCAACTTTTTATAACAATGGAAGAATTTTCAGCATCGGTGCAATAGTTGTCTTTCTGGAGATTAGTCCATACAAACATACTATCAAAGTAACATATTATGTAACGTACACGTTTAGTATAAATAAATAAAATACGATCATATACAATAGACTACGGACCCTAACTAGAATTCTCTGTATCTAGTATCTAGGGATCCAGGAACTACGAGAACCATGGTCCAACAACATTCAGATTCAAAACAAGTGCGGCCGCACAAGCTGCGGGAATCGAACCCGCCGCCACCGGGTTATGAGCCAACCTGCTCAACCCATACCATAGAGGCTGTCAAATATATTATGTTAACTATATAATGTACCTTTTTCTAACGTCAGTTGTTCCGTTTGCTCAGACTTTCTGTGGAGACTTGATAGTTCAGGCAAATATTGCAGCCAAAACTTTACTTCCTTGGAGACACCATTTCCATGGTTACCATCTCCCTCGCGAATTTCATAAATATGAGCATCGCCCGCTTTATAACTTTGCCAATTCTTATTATTTTCCGGAGACCTTAGCACAAATTAATTTAATATCAATATAAGAAAATGAGTAGAAAGGCAAGGAAGAGTATTAGGTTAGGTACTTAGGTATCGATTAAGTATTAGAACAGACAGTCCAACTTCGACAAACTCTAGGTCGGTCGGCCAAAATGGCTCGGATGCAAGAGGGGAGCCGCTCGGATGTAAGAGGCAAGCAGTCAAAAGTCAAAGCGGTGCTCTATTGAAGGTTTATACGCTCAGCAATGTATGTCTCCAGGCTGATGATGATATGTAAGCAGGTGAAGGTCAAGTACCTATACCTATATAAATAGTACTACGGTACCTCAGTTTTCGTTTCTTATGCGAATCATTATTACCTGCTCTTATAAATTATCTTGTAAATTGATAAATGGATTAAAGGAACTAAGATAAAAACTGCTTGTGAAAAATCGGGTAACATATATAGGAGCATGGTAAAGTCCCTACTAACTGACTGCCACTTATTAATTTATCCGATGAAGAAGAAATGAAAAAGATCGAGAAATACGACACAGACAACACATTATAATTGTGTCATTTAGGTATAGTTACTAGCAGTGCCACGCGGTTTCACCCGTTTAGATAAGCAATGATATATTGCTTATCTGTAGATATATCCAAAAGGATCGTTGAATTTTCTACAAAATATTTTTTTTTAAGTTTTAGGTATTTCCCCGCTGTATGATACACAAGTTGAAGTTATAAACTCACCCGTATTTCACGAAATTGGACAAGTATCGTCTGAAAAGTGCAGAGTTTATTTTTTCATTGGCTGTCGGCGGCTTTCGGGCTATCTGAAGCATCAAAGCATCTCCCAACAAAGATATTAAGTCAGAACCGTGAACTGCACCTATAATTAAAAATGCAAATAAAATTAATCACGTGAGGTCAAAAAGAGGTGGAGTGGGGTATCACGTGTTTTATTTATTCTTTCGTTGAACGCGCGCGACAGGGGCGCGTGATTTTGACTTGCCGTAGCCAGGCAGATTATATAATACCTGTACTTAAAGCTAATATCTGATTAAAAAAATATTTCAATTTCAATTTTTATTTGCGTCCACAATTTGTACAGGTGTAGGTAGTTTTTTAAAATAACAGTTCAATTTGGACCCTGTCAGGCATGCAAAATTATAAGAGAGGAAGACAAAATTAAATATAAAAAAAATACTTTGTACCAAACAATACACTTGATTTTGGAATTGGGGGGTTAGTGTAAAACCTCACCATGTATCACCATGGAGGAGGACAGATTAACGGACGACCCCTAGCGTACATCTGCTGCATCTAGGTACCAATTTAGCAATGCGTGAAAATTTTGAGTATTTAGTACATCTAGTAACTTTAGCGTCCTACACTTACCTGGATTTTCTATATAATAATAATAATATGTGTGGACATCTCACACAACGACATCAAGCCCCAAACTAAGCAAAGCTTGTATTATGGGAACCAAGTAACTGATACAATACTTAAATACTTTTGTTCGTAAATACATACATATAATACCATTTAACACCCAGACACAGAACAAACACCTATGTTCATCACACAAATGTTTGTCCTGGGTGGGAATCGATCCCACAACCCCCAGTTCAGAAGGCAGGGTTAGGTACTACCAACTGAGCGATCGGGCCAGTCAGTCAGTCAGGCAGTATAGTTCGCGGATTGCGACATTTTTGAAGATATTATACGACTACTCTGTCTAATAAGACCTTCAAGTATACAATTACAAATGTTTAACAAAAATATCATATTAATCCACACAAGTTTTCAGAAATAAAAAGTAGCGAGAACGAAAAAATTAGCAATTTCTTTGATGTATGAAAACTTGTTTGGTAGGGTCGTTTTCCAAAACAAATAGATAAGTAGGCATCGAAAACATAATTAAGTAAGTACTTAGGTATAACCAAGTTATACGTAATACCATTGAAAAAAATTCATGAGGAAAATGCTACCCGTAGTCTATACCTTTCTTTTTCAGAGATACCTACTCAAGGAAACACCAAAGAGTTAGTAGGATCTATATAAGTAGGTACCTGAAAAATTGTACTGTCTGCCGTAAAGATCAATGGTAGCTGCCTGGGAGTAGCGGTACACATAAAGTCGCGACACTCGCCTCGCCAGCCTCGCAGCAAGTAGAGCGCTTGCCGCACCCCATTTCGCTGAAGTTTCGATACGAGCGAGGAGCTCCACTGCTTCATTGACATCATCAGGTCTCCGAAACTTATTGCTCCAGTACTCCCATCGAATGGCTCGTGTGAGCTAAGAGTAGCAAATAGATGTTTTAAGAATTTATATTGGGCAATAGCCTGGTGAAGAATTTAGCATTACTCATACTCGGAAAGTAGGTCTGAAGTTGCCTAAGGAGCGGGTTGAAAGTAATACTTTTCAGCTCTGGGGAGAATCGTTTTCAACTGACAGCTGTCAAATTAAAAAAAAAACTAGTTCTATTTTCACATTTCTATTGAACCATGTTCCAACTTTCTCTACAGCCACTCAATTACAGCGCGATGTAAAATTGAAATAACATAAAGTTAAGTATTCATTAAATAATGTATTTTTTAATGAATTTACTAAAAACTATTTCTTGAAAATAACATTATGGGCAGAAAGCGGCAATCGGATCTTCATTTGTATTTTCGAGTTTTGTTTATACTTCCGTATAGCAGAGATTTGTATTCACTCATTTTTGTTTAGCTAATTTATGTTTTTATTTTTGCTTTCCTTGTATTCGTAATGAAAAGCACAGTGTTTACCTCGGGTCAAAGGCTTATTTAGTCCCTCAAACTATTGGCCAAACCCAGTCTCAGGGCTAGATAAGTTACTTTGATCCCTAGAATAACAATGATAATTAGAAAATAGGTCTAGGTAGGAATATGTGAGTATGCAGGCCCCTACCAATTCCAATCGAGGCAAATTGAACATCTGTAATAGATCCGGAATGGCTTTACTGTTTATATATTCAGTCACGTACGAAGCGTTCCATTTCATAAGTTCTTTGAAATTTTCATCTGCAACCAATAAAATGTTTTAGTTTATATTATTTGATCAACCTTGACTGCATTTTCACCACAGACGTAGGTAATACGAACCATTGTAATTGAGTGCCTCAAGGTCATTGGTTCCCAATAGTAGGTCAACTTGCATGGTAGACTGCTTTGTACTGGACAAAGCTGTAAGTAACGATGCTGGCAAGTACTGCTCAGATTCCGGTAAATAGCTTTCAGACACTGGTTGCATTAATTTTGTCCAATTTGAATTCTGAAAAATAATTAGTCATAGGTTGTTAAATACCCAGTTCTTATGTATTGATGTAGGTACTTCAACTTAATTTTGGATATAGTAAATGAGCAAATAATTTCATTTACCGAATATACTGAAAGGATATCAGCTAGTGAACGAGTTCTCATGCAGTGTAATATTTCCTGCCCCTCTTTACTGTTGCATCCTAGAGATAACGCTATTTCACGACAGACCCGTTGTAACGTATTGGCATCAACAATTCTTTGTTCATCAACCAGTTTCCAGATATCCCGTGGAGACATAATTATGGCTCTCTGAAATAAGCCTGCAAACCGTTAAATTGGAGTTAACTCGACTTCATCGCCTTATGTATTGAAAAATTCCGGGGTGTCTTAAAAGTAAAGCACATATGTTCAGGTCAGTCCCTAAATGGCTATTCCGTAGAGGTTCTCAATAAAAGAACTACCGATGCATTTCCTGTCATCAATTGAGGAATTTCCGGTTTTTATTTCATATTCCGTAATCAGATCCTCAATAAAATTATATGGGACCAACCTGTATGTACATAAGTATCTACTTATGCTCTAAAGAACAAAAAAGAATACAATTCCATCCACAGTTGATGAAAATATCGATGTAAAAGATACAGATGAATATAGAAGAGATACAGAAGGAGGCTCCTTTTCGGAAGTCGGTTAATTAACCAACCATAGATAGATCGATAGATAAACTCTTTATTGACACCAAGATGACGAAATACAAAACAGGAAAGCTTATAAGTAGGTTACAATGGGCGGTCTTATCGCTAAAAAGCGATGTGTTCCAGACAACCGTTGCCGCCAACCATACTTACAATCACCTGATGTGCATGTCCGAAATAAACTTATTGTTGGTAATATATAAAAGCTTTGGAAAACACTTACCAATAGCTCGAGGAGATGCAAGGTGATGCAGAACACTATCAGCACCAGCAGAATGTCCTAGCACTGTAATCATATTGGGGTTTCCACCAAATGAGCCAATATTATCTCGTACCCATAAAAAAGCTAGATACTGATCTAGTAACGCAAGATTCCCTCGAGCTGAGATCAAACCTAAAGTGAAAAAGCCGAGCAAGTGAAGTCTGTACCCGACTGTCACGACCACAATGCCTTCTGCAGCCAAGTCTTGACATGGCAGGGGTACTCCTGCTCTGGTCCAAGATTCACTGTATAGGACTATGACGACAGGAAGCGGAGTGCCATCCGATTGCTATCTGGAAAACTTTTATTATTATATAAATAGATAAATAACTATGTACAATTGTACAGTGCAGACAGCGTAAAGCAATAATTATTATCTATCTACGTGACGATCCCCAACGGTCCTGGGCTCTAACTAAGGAACTACGAGGACCATGATTCTACAACTCCAACAAGTATCTTCCCTTTTTTTGTGCACAAATGCTTATACTGCCGCGGGAATCGAACCACACCACAGAGGCTGTCATATCAAACAATTATTACATACGTTCTTATAATTATGTTAAGTACGGTGTAAAAATAAATTAATTAATATTATTTTATTTATAACGAGTAGAATAGAAATTAAATGGTCTAACCCGTGGAGTCCAAATATTGAGGAAAAGACAATCTTCACTATAATTGTTATTATCCTGAGCATTCTCAAACGGACAGTGTGGTGGTATTCGATGAGCTTGTAATGTGCGCCTCCATCCGGAATGCCTTTCAGGAGCCTTGAATTATATATTGTGAATTAAATATATGAAATAGTATAACACGTAAGTAAGTACCTAATAATAGCAGAACATATAAGTGCAGCGGATTTTCAGAATTCTTTATAAGCTATCAGATAAATATAGCTAACTCTCATCAATGTGTATCTGCTGACATAGAATATATTAACTACCACAATAAGAACCTAATATAATAAATAACTATTTGTAGTATTGGTAGGTACAGCAAGCAGTAGACCTCGCGAGATTCTTGAGCGAAATTGGTCAGTATATACATCCTGTATCATACCATATATCATACCGCCAGCAGCAGCAACATTTTTGGGGGATTTTTTCAAAAACCGATGACCAAAACCGATGACAAAAATCTATAAAATTTCAGTCCTTTTTCGGGGATTTTTGTCGAAAGCCGATGACGATAACAAAAACTATAAAATTTTATAATCTGAGGATCAATTAGTTCCGTCAAGATTATAGTTGAAAAATACGACCTCTATGCCGTGAGTTATATGAGTACTAGGTACCTACTGACATCCATATAATTACTTATACATTATACTCGTACATAGGTACATATACATATCCGGACAGATGAAAACAAATGCGTAGTACTTATCCTCTACTTAGTCTGTAAAATTTCACTCGGTGGGTTTATTACATGGACGTAAGTAGGTACATAAATTAGGTTATTACCTAAATTATGTACCTACCTATGTACTAAGACTGATACTCTACCTAAGGCATTGATATAACTCTACGTACCTAGGTCTCTAGCTCTCTCTATGTACTTAGCTGTTATAAAATACGATTGGATCCCTTGTTAAAATATTGGTTCCTGATTTAAACGCAAGCATACATACATAATAGTACAGTCGGAAAACATACCGAAAATCTATAGCGTCCAATTGGAGGCGTAGCATAAGGAATTCCATAATATATCTCAACAGGTACCGGAGACTTTTCTGTGTAAACTTTAGTCTGAAAGTATATACAGAATCGTTTGGCAAACAGAAAAATCTTCCGATGTACATAGAAAATCGTCTACTTAATGAAATCACTTACCCCAACAATTCGTCCTTGAGGTAAAGTCACTGAAGGCTCTTGAGAAAGTGAGTGTGATAAGCCTACTATAAACAAAATGATGTTATTTATATCACGAGCCATGGTAAAATCTGTCAGTTAATTCTTTTCGCGTGTCCTTATGTTCGTATATCATAGGTACGTATTTACTCCATTTAAAAGAGTGTATGAATAAAATACTTGTGAAACCCAAACCTACGTTGCAGAGACTAATATGCAATGAAACTGATGTTTTGCCACTCTACGCGTATGCCATGGCATGGTCGATCAACATCGGCACCGGCACAACAGAAATTAGATACAATGATTGCGCTCCAGGCGTGACGGGGGCACCGTAACGATGACTGACTACCTTTGTTCTTAATTCACCAACGATTTGTTTTTGTCACTATATTATGACTATGTGAAAATTTTAAAGTATAGCAACATATAAGTAATTTATATTTATGAATAGTTTATTAAGAGGTACATTTGTAATGAAATTTCGTAAACAACGAAGTAGGTAGGTAAGTATTATAGGTTCAAAACAAATAATATAAAACTAAGCAGTTACAGTAGATAATTCGTAGAAAAAATATACCTAAATGAAAACGTATAAATTTGTACAAATATGTTAGCCACGAAGCCGAGCGAGTTTTTTAGAAGACATCATACTTTAACAGCGCTGTATGCAATATCGAGTTTCTTCATCAGGATTTTGTAATAGTAATGAACGGGTTGGTTATTGGCAAAGCCGATAGTTGCCAGCATCAGTCCATAGCCAAGGAGTATAGAAAGCAGCTTGTGCCTTGAAAACCACTGACGAAGTCCTCCTGCTGAAAACATGCGAGTTGCGTAATTAATAAGCTCCATATATTCATTATGTAGTATTATCCCTTTCAACCAAAATTCATGCTTACCATTTCTGTTGACACTTGCTGTTGGAAACCTCATGGAAGCTGGTTGCTTGGCATACACCAGCATATATCGAACTCTCACCAAATCGCAATTGGTCACAATATATTGAGATACAGGGCTATCGGTACGCGGTGCAGGAAGAAGCTTTTTTCTATCCTCTTCGTACACACCATCACCTACAAATTAAAAATCATCAAACATGTAAATAATTTTTGCATAATCTAAATGCAGGAGATTTATAATTTGCAATATTAAAGGTTTATGAAGAATTGAAGACTAATGATATATAGTATATAGGTATTTATGTAGGTACACTAACACTACCTAGGCACTAATAAATAAGAAGTAGCAACGCAAACCTTCATTGTTCACCGGCTTGTGGTAGTTTATCCCTTCCGGAGCGTCAATGACTTCACACATGGCAATGCAGGAGAGATGACCCCCGATACAACTGGATCCCCACCCGAAGCCTCCGTGGCTGTATGGCAGTGCCACGGTCAGATCCGGAGATAGGTACACACCGTTCCCAAGCATTGTATTCTGAATATTTAGGTACTTATTAAATTTGTTAAAGTGTGTATGTAGATTCATGCCCCTAATTGCTTAGGTTTAAAAATAAGTAGGTAAGTAGTCTAATTTTTATTCATTATTCATTAGTTATTATTAATCCTTTGCTAACCTTAGTCAGATGTTGTTGCAAACCAAAATTTAGAATCGTATAAAAGTTTTCTAAACGATTTCCATGGTACGCGAAGAATATATGGTGATTTTTCGATAGTTCTTTCCATTTTGCTTCAGAATTAGATTTGGACGACCCAATTACTTGAAATATGCACTGAGGCCTTGGAGCTGATTGAGCAGTTTGAGAAACGGTAAGTGACAGTATATTTTCGTGCTGAAATTAAAATGACATCAAGCGAATAGGAAACTCTTAAGACGGGACCAACAATATTATGTTCGGTTATAGGCGGTAACGGCGGAAATGGTATTATTGAGAATCAAAGTCCAAAGAGTTGAAGTTGAGAATCAAAGTCACAAGTGGTCAACAACCGGTGCATGGTCTACTATAGGGTCAACCATCCTACTTGACGGGTGAGGCGTTATTTACCAAGTAGTAAACACAGGTAAATCCGGTACGTAAGCATAATCAACATCTTCTAAAGATTACAATTTTATGGGCAATCTACAAAATACTTTGATGAATTTATCATACGTACCGCTTCTATTGGCACAGTTTTCAGCATTGGTTCTTTTAATCTCACCAAAACATAAAACAACAGGTCGATAATATCACCGATGTTCGGCAAGTTGTCCAGATTATCAAGCTGCTGCAATACCAAGTCCAAAGCTGGTACATCAGTAATGACACTCAGCTGAAAATTTGACTTATATGAATAAAAAAAATTCTTCTACAAAGCATGAAGTAACTTAACTAGTTAGGTTTATACAAACACAAATATGAGGCGAATTAAGTCCCTTAATTTAAAACATACCTACACAAGTACACAAGAGGTAAGTAAGACCTATCTACTTTAAGGCTGATCCGCACAACCACTATGCCATTGAAGATAGAATTAAATTATTTTAATATTGAATTTGAATATTTGTAACGTTAAGCTAGTTGGCCATGCAACAATTTTAATCACATTAAGCTGATCTTTCTTGAATGGAACCTATTATTAGCTAAGTACCTACATCAATATATATATCTCTGGACATAGGGATCTCTGTTAGAACAACTCACTAATTCGTCCATATCTTTGACCCCGCACTTCATGAAGGCTGGTGGGAATGGCCTGAGACAGCTTTCATGTCGAAAATTTAGGGCTGCTGCTACAAATAAACTCCATTTTATATCAGCCGCTTTGAAATCTTTTTCAAGAACCAATCTGTAATAAGTGTAGTTAGCAGTAGGAATAGGTGTTAAGCACTTGGTAACTGTAGTACGCAAGCAAGGAGATTTAGATACCATGTAATACCATGGTTATTAAAGAAATGAGTATCTACGGAAAAGACTTCGCCATACGTCTATTTGCACTGGTGCATACGATATGTGAAATAAGGCCCGTACTACCTACGAACGATACAATCATGAATCCATGGCCAAATCGAGATTTCATTAATAAAATGATCATTTTATGAATCAAATCTTGACTCTTGACCACTGATCACCGATTGAGCATCGATCTACGTTCTAGCTATAAAACGAGTCTATTTTTGAGTCTAGTCTCATTTCAAGCCGCTGCTATACCACTAGCATCACTAAAAATATATCTTATCTATCTTGATAGCCCCTGTGGTGAGCGTGTAGATGTGGTGGTTGAGCAGGTCGGCTCATAACCTGGAAGCGGCTAGTTTGATTCCCTTGGCAGCACAATAGTATTTGTGAACAGAAAAATAAGCGCAAATACTTATTCTGAGTCTGGGTGTAGTGGGACCATGGTCCTCGTAGTTGCTGGTTCCTAGACACAGGGAATCCTAATTAGGGCCAAGGCGATCTATGTCACATACATCGTTGGGCGTGATTATTATTATTATTATCTAAAATATCAAGTACCTCTATGCGTTAATTCTCAACTACCGACTTAGAAAAATTATGTAATTAATTAAATACATATAAATAAAATGTATTAACCTCAGATGTACTGCCTTTTTCTCAAGTGAATCTAGCTTCGCTTGGTTATTATCTGATAGAGTTTCCGATGCAGAAGCCAAATTGCAATTAGTAGCTGTATCAGACAAGGCTTCAGGTTCTCCATCCATGGCTTAAAAAACTATATATCTGTTATTTATATTGGTTATGTTATATTTCAAAAAATGTACATAATTTTGGATTCTTTCAAATAAGTCATTAATCATCTTGACAGCCTTTATTTTCTTTTACAGGGTATCAAGCAAAGTAGTACCAGACAATGATATAAACTTCTTGGTAGGTACCTACTACAAGAGAATAACGGCCAGTGAAATATTTCGTTTTATATGTGCAAACTTATAGTAGAGAAGTTTTGGCGGGAAAACGAAAAGATCGCGTCACCGCATTGTATTATTTTCAAAAACTTGTGTTAGTGGGCATTTTATTCGTTAAGTGCTGGGTTACATGCATGAGTGTGGGAAAATGGTATAATAATGGTGAAACGTTTCTTTTCGTGTTGTTTCCAAAACTCCATAGAAGCTTCTGGTAAAGTTGTCACTACTTTACTAGGAGTACGGTGAGTTTGGTGAGTCGGCGACCATTCTCGATATCGCCATGTTCCGTGTTGATGGAATCGGCCAGTGAATAGCTATCTTTATGTAAGCCTGCCATATAGACGAGTAGATAGTCAATTGCTTTTTCTATAACCTGTGGTAGAGTGCTTACTTTGTCTATGGCTGGGTGTCATCTGTGATTTAGTGTTGCCAAAATTGTTATTATATGTCTAAATCTAGCAAATTATTGGGTTTCTTCACTTAAGAAAAACCAATACATGGCGAAATAACTTCTACGAAATCTCTTCTCAGCTTATGGCATTAAGGCAATAAATTAGAAAAGTCACAGTACAGATATAAATAATCCTGTTTTTGACATATAGTCAATGACAGACGAAAACAAATTTCGCAAGTTCTAATCTGTTCTATGAAAGAGTTTTATTTGGATATTCAAATTATTAAGTCGAGTCAAAGTGACTTCTGACTTCAGCAGGCCTAGTATGGCCGGTGGACAACTTCTCCCCAGGGAGTAGATAACAAACTTATCCTCACTGTCACTTTATTCCACTCTGCGAGCACGGCCGCGACAGTGGAAAGCTTTATCCGGGGGATAAACGGCGGGAGTAGCGTTTTTAGATTTCTCTACCGTATTGTTGCCAGTACGAGAAAATTTAACTAAAATGACATTACATGCTTCAATATTTTGTTCAATCCATCAAACCATCGATAATTGTTCGGCTAAATATACTGGGATTGAAGACAAAATATAAAAATTAAGAAAATATAAAATTTTTGAGTCTGTGTCCTTGTGTTAATCAAAGAGTATGTAACGACTACTATGTATATGAGTGAGAGTAAGTGAGTAGTTTAAATTAAAATTTTATTTTGTTTGTAATATGAGCGGAAAAACGTGATTAATTATTGTGTAGTAGTTATATTTTAAATTTTTATATGTATATATTTTATTATAAAATATATAAACTACACTAAAAACTAAAAACTACTCAAATTTATATGCATCATTTAAGTTAATTACGTAAATTAAATAATTTCCTTATTAAAACTAAACTAATAATTGTATTTTCACGAATATTTCGCTATGTATTTTTTTTTGTATTGAAACTCATTTCCCGGGATTTAGAAGGGATTACTTGTATTCCGAATGCTTCTCCCGGTGTAACTTTCGCTCCAAAATTCGAGTTCCCGCGATTAAACATAGTTATAATAGGCACGCGACATTTTTGTGCCTATTAAAACACTTTGACTTCCTTATACCCACCTACAAGAGTCGAAGATAAATACTCTCTGCTTTATGTCAATTCAAGAGAATATTATCCACTTTCTTCCGAGTCCGTGCTCTGAAGCGGGGAGTAGCGGGATATAATGTCTACGATAATGTCAAAGGGAAATATTTCTTTCCTCTCCTCGTTGCCGTGCTACGTAAGGTGGAGAGGGGGATTATTTTAACTGACAGGTGGAAAAAACCGGGGGAAAGACAATTTCTCCACATGCCATGCTAAGCCTGCAGGGCTCAATGGCCTCATGACGTATCAGTCTAGTTCTAGTACCAAATATCTAGTGTGTGTAAATCATTAAGAGTGACTACAACTGACATAGTAGTTGGATGACCCAAAGGCCCATATAAAATTATTAATAAAAAATATCTATAAAAGTTTAATTAAAATGCAAAATTTGTATTGGCGTTTTGCGTATAAAAATTAAAACACTGTAAAAACTGTTCCCAGAATTATTTCAGCATTATTTCACAATTTAATTCTAGTATTCTAATTTTTATTTTGTTTTGTGTTCCGTGAGATATGTTAACAACAAAAACACAAGACCTCAACGAGAATCAGTATACATAAAAACAATTTTACCCAGAAGTCAGGGTAAATTTTTTTGTTAATAGAGAGGCGTGCATGCTCTTATAATCTACTAAGCTAGATAAGGCCCATTGCCCTATCCATTATCAGCCTTATTAATAAAATGGTATTAGTCTCGGATTAGTTACTTCAGTTTTTGTCCGTTTTTTGCTACTGGAATATTTAGCTGGATCGAAAGAGACAAAAGATGGTGTAACTAGTCTAAAGCTAGTTCGTGTTTATTAATAAGGCTGTGTGAGTTTTGCCTCAACCATTTTAGTATTAACTGCTACTCATATGTGTGTATAAACCTTAGATATACCGTTTTCGTATTTATGGTAAATATTTAGCTATTGGTATGTTTAATAAATACATCACTCTATCTAATCATTTCAATTATATTGCTAGAATGTACCTTTACCCATTCACGGAAACAGTAGGAGCTTTTTCACGTTTGTTTTTACACGGCTAAGATTGTTGGCTTTGTGTTTTCATGCACACACAGCTAAATAACGAGTCTCACAGCATTGCTCCCAAAAACTGTACTTATCTGCCTTTTTTTTATAGGATCTGTGCGTTTCGCTTTTTGAAAAACCCGAACAGCGTGTGCCCCTAAAAAATAATAATTGCTGTCCATTCATGCTCGTTCACGGTCACGATGGTAAATAATTCACCTTTATTATGCAACAATATAAATTATAAAAGTTTTGGCCAATCATATCAATCCTAAGACAAAATATCCACGTTCCCGCCACTTTTTAGCCAATTTTTGTTTTATAGATATGGTAACATCTACAATGACTGTCGTCGTCCCGTCCGTCGCCTGCCTGTGGATGTAAAATGGCGTTTGTGTTGTATTGAAGAGCTGTAAACACACGTATTGCTTTGTACATAAGTGAACATATTTATTTTGTTGTTAAATTGAACTTACTGTATTAAATTAATTCTTAGTGACAATACAAAGTGGACTAATGAGTTTATTGACTGATGTCTGCCGTGGCTCCCACTATCCCCGGTTTGTGCCAAGTTTGCTAAAGTTTTACTGAACAGTGATTTGGCATTACCACATTATCTTTTAGTGTTAGTGTCATGACTATGTATGTCCAATAATCAGAGTTAAATATTTAATTAAATGCGGATCAATTACTATAATGTGTAACGCAGGCGACCTATTTTCTCTCTGACATTGCTCAGCGTGACGCGTTGTTGGTAATTATTCGAAGGAATGTACATTCAGCACTCAGCAGATAGTTCGCTGAAGAAGCATTAACTTATACGTACTTGTAAACTTACTGCTCATAATAATTGAAGCAACAAAATATTTATTTATTCCTAAAACTTGATGATACTCATCTATTTATTCTTATATATTTGAAGTTATCTGATAATCTCCAATAGCAATTTTGTTTAATTAACACTAACTAAGCTACACCACGCAATTTCACCTGCATGAACTGAAGACCTTATGAATCTGGTTTAGCAATGAATAGGAAACATATGTAATAAATATATTATTACATTGTTACGTACAAACCTTAAACTTATTATAATTATTAGGAGTAAGATAGGATAGTGTAGTGTTTCTGATTTTTTTTGTATATATTGACTTCAATAATTTGCTCAATATCAGATTTATTTTGATATGTTGTTTAGCAGTTGCACATTTTTAGTGATTTTCCAAGATGTGGTTTTACTTAATTAAGTGTACATGAGATCAATCATTTGATAATCCAAACTTCCCACATTTTAATATATGTGCATTCTATAACTTGCCTGATTCACTATTAGCTGTTATACACTGCTTTGTCTTCTTAACAAAGTTGAGGTTAAAGTTCCCATAATTTACAAAACTTGGTGAAAAAAATTAAATAAATAAACTTGAATAATTACATGTTTTTCACAGATGTTTTATTCCATAAAAACTCAAATAACATGTAATAAGCAAAAATAAACTAGATGAAAAACTTAAAATAAATGAAACTAAAATGTAAAACTTGAAATAACCCATTGGTGGAGAGAAAAGTACCCAGAATGCTGGTAGCATTACCACATTGAATGTCAAATTTTGTGCAAAATTAAAGCCAGCATTTTGGTCACCTGATGCCTCCACTGAATGTTTGGCTAATTCCCAGTAAGTTTCCATGGCAGCTGGCCCTCACAGACCCATGACCCAAATGGCACAAATTTGTAGGCCCTTTCAAGGAGTACATATTGACTTATTTCTTTTTTTTATGTGCTTATATTATCTATTCACAGGGGTTGACCCAACAAAGGATATACAAAAACGCCGTGCTGGCAGTGTCGGGTGAGTTTAAATGTAGTGTAAGTTTATAGAAACAATAAGCTTTAAGGGTTGAATTATAGAATGAAGCTCAGTTGTCAATCGGAGTTTAAGTTGAGATTTCTATAGAAAAATTATAAAGAGGTTGAAGTTTGTGAATATGTGTAGATGCTATCTCTGGAACTAATTATCTGAACCAAAAAAATCTTTCACTTATAGATAGCTATGCTACTCACCCTAGCACACCCTTATTTGTTCTAAGTACTATCAGAGGTCTCTAGTGGTATATGCCCAACCTAAACGCAATTATATTACAAATAACATAGTTTCTTTTCATAGATTCACACATTGCTTTAACAAGTATCATCCAAGTACCATAAAAGATAAAAGCGATATTCTTTTATCTCTAACTTAATAGTCTGTCTGTCTGAATCCTTTATATATAACTTCTAGAGTTATAAACATATATGCATGAAATTTTGAAAAAATACTGTTAAGGTAAAGATCCCAAGGTTTAAAAAAATATAAAAACATATTATAGGCAAATAAAACAAGTAAAGAGGGGATGAAACATATTAGAACAAATTGACTTAACTCAATAAATGTTTAACATACAACAATCATACACTATTCAATGAATTAATCTAGTTTTAAAACTAAAGGATTTGTATATAACATTTGTATTTTTACACACATGTTTGTATATGACATTAGTTCTCGAAAAGTTCTTCAAACCAGAGTCAAAAGTGTAATAATAGGTGTGTTTAAATCTATGTAATAAATAGGTGGATAAATGGATACCCAATCACACACTCCAACGTGAATGATGACGACCCAACAGAGGACAAAATGAAATTGCCTTATTACAACTAAAGTTAGGTTCGAAATCGTGCGTAGAGTACTATTTAAAAAAAAAATTAAATGTGTGTGTGTGTGTTATATTGTTATTATTTTAAATTTTCGCAATATCGTAGTACTATATAAAGTGACGAATTATTTGCGTATATATCATATATTGTAATACAAGCATCCATTCGAAGATACACTCGCTTAAAATTAATTAACCCGAGAGAAGCCAGGGAGATTCTTAAAATGACCATTATCGGTAAGGTCTTACATAAGATTATATCTGGTTGTATGCGGTCTATGGAATCATAGAATGATTAATCCTACTAATATTATAAATGCGAAAGTTTGTGAGTATGGAGAGTTGTGAGTATGAGAAGGTTTGTTACTCTTTCACGCAAAAACTACTGACTAAACAGCCCGTAAAAATGTGCGTGTGTAATAATAATGTAGTTTATTTATACAGGTCAGATGAAGACGACGCAAGTGGTGGAAAATACACAAGGATGGAGGAGGACAATATTCAAGATAAAGAAAGGTTTGCAAGGTAGGACAGTTGTAATATTTTAGCCAATAATTTACTCATTAGATTACCATTTATTACCGAACTACAGCAAAATTAGGTTTTACTAGGTGGTAAGACTGCAAAGTTAGTCTAGGTAGGTACCACCGCTTTGCCAGTTATTCTGCCTCCAAGCAATTGTGCGCAAGCACTACTGTGTTGCGGTTTTGAAGGGCACTATAGCTAGTGAAATTACTGGGCCGGACCTAATCTCATAGTCTAGTAATCTTACTACTAGACTGTGTTGATGTCTCAGGATGACGTGCGCAATACGTTGTCTCGCGAAGCAATATTTTAGAGTTCTCAGTGACACTGCAACTGATATGGGCAGCCGTGTCGCTTATCAATAGGTGAACGACTTGCTCGTCACGTCCCTCCTTAACATAAAAAGGAGGGTTATGATTTTTACCGGTATGTTCGTCGGTTCCCTCCTTAAAACTTCAACTTGAAATACTTATCATAATTTGGCAACGATTGAAGCATCTCAATCGTAGCTGTTGCTTGGGCTTGCGGATTTGTTTGCATTCACCTGATAGTTTGGAATAATTTATTAAATCATGTAGCCAATAAAAGACAAATCAAGAAATAACAGATAGTACAACAGGTTTCATTGGATGCAAGGGTTTTTTTTAACTGGCTAATGCTATTGGTATCTACAGACATTTACAGCGTCACCGGGCTTGTTTTTTTTTTTTTTATGTTAAGGAATGACGTGACGAGCTTGCCGTTCACCTGATGTTAAACGACACGGCTGCCCATATCAGCTGCAGTGTCACTCGAAACTCTAAAGTATAGAGGTTCGCGTGACACTGCACTGCGCACGTCATCCTGAGACATCAGCACAATCTAGTAATAAGATTACTAAACTGTAAGATCAGATCATAGTCTCATTTGCCCAGTAATTTCACTAGCTACAGTGCCCTTCAAACCGGAACACAGCAGTGCTTGCGCACTACTGCTTGGCGGCAGAATAACTGGCAAAACGGTGGTACCTACCTAGACGAACTTTGCAATAAAGTCCTACCACCTAGTACTAGTGTTCCGTATGCAATAGTGCCTCATACCTCATAAATAACGATTGAGCCCGACTCCAATTCCAGTCTCCAAAGAATAATCGTCAAACCCAAGTTCAGTGTATTTAAAAAGAAAGATGTTCTCATAATATAACCTTTTTTGTTTTTGCTATTTTAGTTTGTGTGTGATTTAAACGAGATTTCGCAATGCGATGTTATATTCCTGTGATAAAATTCTACTACGTAAGAAGTGTAGATAGGGGAGGTGAAGGTTATAGTGTTTTTTCTAACATTAAGTATTTTCTCATGTCTGTAAACAATGGGCGTTATTATTGTATGTACTATCTGTTATTAACGCGATAGGTTCTTGTTTTTTTTCTCACAATGTCACCATTTTAGCTGCAAATTACGGTGTCATGATTGAAAACGTGTCTTATCAAGTGAATACCGCGCACTTTCTTTAAAAATATGCATAATGATCTCTAGATCACTTTTTTACGATAATTTTATGGATACCTTCGGAAAGGTCTTGTATGTTACTCTATAGTCTAGTTTTTAAAAGTTCAAGACCTTTATGAGCCTTTTAATCAACATGTGACTAATAATTTTAATCACAATTTATAGCTTTCATATTATGTATGATATTGTAATAATCCATCATATTGTAAGAAGCTTGCAAATAAACTCTGAACCAACTTTTGTTAAATAAAAAATTGATACTCTGCTATGTCACGTATTAATGTTAATTTAGTTCATCTTGTTAATCCCTGTCTATCTACTATTGTAATATCAGCCTACATTATATAACTGTTAGGTATAATTTCCTCACAGACTTATGGTCAAACGCTAAAATATGCAGTCTAAAACTGATTTTACTATGTTCTGGTCAGTTACCGTGTCTGTTCATTAGTAAAAATTTGAATTATTGTATGTGCTATCTACATAAAAACCACTGGTAAAAAGCATTAATTTGTTCAAATAGTCGATTTAGATTTATTAAATACGCTATTAATGTGGTAACATCCTACTTCCTTCCTACTAATATTATAAACGCGAAAGTTTTTATGAAAAAGAAGAAAGAGAGTTTGTTACTCTTTCACGCTCAAACGGCTGAACGGATTTGGATGAAGTTTGGAATATAGATAGCTTATACAGTGGATTAACACATAGGTTACTTTTTATCCGCGCCTGAAACCGCGGGGCGCAGCTAGTAGTTAATAAAATAAACGCACCGAATGAAGGATTTACGCGTTTCAGAAAGTGCTTATATAATATTTAGTTTTACGATAAAAAAATAGCAAATCTACTTGTATATTTATCCATTGCAACGATTTTCAATTGGAAATTCTATATTTTCTTTTTTTCACAGTCGTGAGAATCATTGTGAGATTGAACGTCGTAGAAGAAACAAGATGACGGCGTATATTACGGAACTATCTGACATGGTTCCAACATGCTCCGCGCTGGCGCGGAAGCCCGACAAGCTCACCATACTGCGTATGGCTGTGGCTCATATGAAAGCATTGAGAGGTACTTGTGATTGTGTAATTTCTTAGAAACTACTTTCTTCTGACCTAGTTAACATTCCAAGTATTAATAACCCCCAAACCAAATGAGCGTGTAATGTGTAATTACGCTCACGTGCTTCATCAAACTCTTCTCGAGTATGTAATGAAAGTTTGTTAAGTTGGATGTTATTGGAAATTGAAAAGGATTTCACAAACCCGTCGACAAGAGTGGATACGACGAGATTACTATTATGCTATTTGTACTCACCGATTGTAATATGACCTTCCTTTATTAATTTGATTGTTCATGTGAATAATTTTAGCTTGTAGAAAGTATATTATTAGCGGCATTGAGATACTATGCCGTACATCATACCTTGATGTGTGTGGTAGTTGGAATTCCTAATTAAAATTATGCTTTACAGGTACAGGAAATACCTCTACCGATGGCACATACAAGCCGTCCTTCTTGACTGATCAAGAACTGAAGCACCTCATTCTTGAGGCAGCCGATGGTTTCTTGTTTGTCGTTAGTTGCGACACCGGTCGTGTTATTTACGTGAGCGATAGTATAGCTCCTGTACTTAATTATTCTCAGGTAAATCTCTTAACTTTTCTCTACCAACATTTCTGTTGCCTTGTAATACTTTTCTAATTATATATTAAATTTTCCAGGGAGAATGGTATTCATCTTGTTTATACGACCAAGTCCACCCGGATGATGTGGAAAAAGTTCGCGAGCAGCTAAGTACTCAGGAACCACAGAATACGGGACGTATTTTAGATCTGAAGACTGGTACCGTTAAAAAAGAGGGTCATCAATGTAAGTTTTACTTTTATTATCGTTGAAATATAAAAATAATGATAGGAAGACTTGTCTGAATATAAACTCCCCCATGGCAACTTATTAGGATTTTATTATGACTGAATGATATTATTGACATTATACTATTGAATCTACCAGAACAATGACTACACGGAAAAAATGGGCTCTGACAAAGAATATTTTTATTCTTGAGTATATTGTTCAATTTTTTTTGTAATTCTGAGCAGTAAATTGATATATTCGTAATTACGAGCAAGTCGTAATTTGTTTCCTTAAGTAAATCTTAGTAAATAATTTTTCGAGTTAAGACATTATTCTTACTTGTAGATAAACATAAGTTTACCAAATAACTATATTTACCATAATAATTAAATACCATAACTTTCGATACTCTACTTAATGCATCGTATGGAGTTTTGAAAAGAATACAATAGTCACGTTTTTCGCTCTGAACTTTGTGTGAAAGTCAAATCGTATATTTTGTGATTTGCACTTTCGAATTGTTTACATTTGAAATCATACAAATCTTGGCAAATAAAACCAAGCGCACAACGGAATATTTTCACGTTCTCGTCGAAAATACCGTAATGCTTCAGTATCTATTGTCTACCTCGTTGATGGGATATTCCCTCGTGTGTGCAGCGTCAATGCGTCAGGTGATGGGATCGCGGCGCGGGTTCATATGCCGCATGCGGGTAGGCGGGTCGGCGGAGGGCGCGCACCTCGGCCGGCTCCGCGCCCGCAACTCGCTCGGGCCTTCACACGACGGACACAACTACGCGGTCGTGCACTGTACCGGATACATCAAGAACTGGCCGCCCACAGGTAGAGTATATTCGCACGCTTGTATCGCCTGCGGTTACAACACACGCTACCATAATCATGTTGGTTAATCGAGATGGCATGTGACATTTTATGCTCGATTTGTTCGCAAACGAAAACTATGGCTGTCTATGTAGACCTATGTAGTATTGGCAGCTTAAAGGTGACCACTAAAGGTATATTGACAAATTATAGAAAATTAATAATAATAATAATGTGTGGACATCTCATACAACGCCATCTAGCCCCAAACTAAGCAAAGCTTGTGCTATGGGAACCAGATAACTGATACAATACTTAGATACTTTTTTGTTTGTAAATACATACATAGAATACAATATGACACCCAGACACAGAACAAACACCTATGTTCATCACACAAATGTTTGTCCTGAGTGCGAATCGAACCCACAACCCACAGTTCAGAAGGCAGGGCTACTACCAACTGAGCTATCGGGCCAGTCAAACTGAAATATAATTGAACTGAAAGCGGTTGCCACGTAAGACTGTATTATAGAGTCCTAATACTAGGTTTTTACTATTACGTGTGTAAATATAGTTATATTCGATTGTTTTTATTTAGTTTTTGGTCTAAGTTATGTTTTTGCTGAACAATATGAAGTAAAAGATTTGAATTAAATTTGACGTATTCCTAGTATAAAAGTACGAAACTATAAGCAAAGCTTACCGCTAGTATACTGTGTTACTTGTAGTGATACTTTATGTTCAAGCCCCGAGTGAACATAATTTTACCTGTGTTGGGATATCAGACTTGTTTCCAGGCATGCAGATGGAGCGGCCGGTCGATGACGAGCTGCACGCGTCGCACTGCTGCCTCGTCGCCATCGGACGACTTCAGGTGTGTTTTTACTAAAAGTTTTTTCTATCTAGAAAACACATTTTTCTAGTTCGAATTGATTTCTGACGGTTTATTCCTTTAATTGCCGGGTGCGCACTTTGTATTAATCAACTCATAATAATATAAGCAACAAGTGGATGACGCATCGTGCTTTGCGGAAGCTTAATAGAACGCACTAGTATGCGTTCTGATCGTATTTTAAAACTAACAAGGGTAGTTGTTTCCGGTTGGGCCCTTACTCCCATTGACATATGAGTGCGAGTGAGATAGTTATATTGTCCCGGTTGCAGGTGACGTCAACGCCGAACGCGTCCGAGAACAGCCTATGCACGGGTGGCGTGGAGTTTGTATCGCGGCACGCGGCAGACGGGCGGTTCACGTTCGCGGACCAACGTGCCGCGCAGGTTGTGGGCCACGCGCCCGCCGACCTGCTCGGCAAGCTCTGCTACGAGTTCTACCACCCGGAGGATCAGCAACACATGCGCGATAACTTCGATCAAGGTCCGTAGAAATAAAACACTATCTGCTCGAAACAAATGACTTCTGGGTGGAAACAATTGACATCTAGGCCGAAACGAGAGCTGAAACGCGCAAGGGTCAATTATTATGCTAGCGCGCTTGCTGACCTGCTCGGCAAGCTCTGCTACGAGTTGTACCACCCGGAGGACCAGCAACATATGCGCGATAACATCGATCAAAGTCCGTAGAAACAAAACACAATCTGCTAAAAAAAAAATTACTTCTGGGTGGAAACAAATGACATCTAGGCCGAAACGAAAGTTTCGTGCAAGGGTCTATTGCTATATATGTATATATGCTAGCGTGATCTGCTACGAGTTCTACCACCCGGAGGTTCAGCAGCACATGCGCGGTAACTTCGATCATAGGGTCCATAGGAACGAAACATGATCTGGAGCCTTACCGCGTAAGTCTGGTGGAGATGGTAATCGTGTTCTCTCTTGCTTGCACTCGTGGATTTGTTAATTAGCTCGTGCAGGATGGCAGGCGAACCCCTGTCAGAACAGTTACGCGATAGGGGTGCTGTTTGGAACGATTCAAGGCATGACATCATCAGCCGGAAGATATCCACTGTTGAACATAGGCCTCCCCCATAGAGCCACTATGATCGGCTACTTGCCTCTTGCATCCAACGGCTTCCAGTGGTTCTGACTAGGGGGGTAATCACGAAATTGATTGCAATGCAACAGGAGAAATTTCCATACTAACTATGCACATAAACTGCGTATTCAAACTGTCAAATTCATACAAATTTGTGTTTCTATCGATTGCAATCGAGTTACGTGATGGCCCAGCAGGTCGTCGGTCCACCTAGTGGGAGGCCGGTCTACGCTGCGTTTTCCGATTCGTGAGCCATTCGAAAACCTTTCTTCTGCATCGGTTGTATAGTGCCAGCGATATGGTCTACCCAATTACAAGGCGTAAGGGTCTATTATTATTAGATGTCGTTGTCCGATTGAAAAAAGCATGCTTTTTTAACACTTTTTCATGTCTGCTTATTTATATTATTTATAAAACAGATGATAAAGTCTCATTTGCCTAGTAATTTCACTAGCTACAGTGCCCTTCAAACCGCAACACGATAGTGCTTGCACACTACTGCTTGACGGCAAAATTACTGGCAAAGCGGTGGTACCTACCTAGACGAACTTTGCAGAAAAGTCCTACCATTATAATTAGTAATCAGTAATAATTCTGTTGGAAATCAGACTATATTTTCTTTTCTCTAACTCGTGTTATTATTTAACACATGTTAATTTTTTAACTAATTTAATTAATTGCTTTGTTATTGTTTTATATGTATTTGTTTGTTTGTTTCAGTACTGAAGTTGAAAGGCCAGATCATATCTCTCATGTACCGGTTTCGGACCAAAAGCAGAGAATGGGTTTGGTTAAGAACTTCCGCCTTTGCCTTCTTGAATCCATACAACGACGACGTAGAGTATATTGTGTGCACAAATACACTTGCTAAGTGAGTATTGTTTCATTTAATTATAATAGATTAAGGTCCGTATTTACAGAACGATGCTCAGTCATCGATCGGTGCTCAAGTAGAGATTTCATTCACTAATTAATCACTTTATGAATGAAATCTCTGCTTGAGCATCGATCGATTACTGAGCATTGTTCTGTAATATAGACTAAAATGTGTATTTACTATTTAGTAGGCACTAGTCAAATCTAATGTAACAAATATTGGTTTTGCGGCAGAATTCGACCTTTCAAAAACAGCTTACATTTTTCACTAAATGATACTATTATCAAACTACTTCTTGTTCGATCTTCCAAAGACCTCTCCTGGCATATACTTTTCCGTAGATTGTTCAAATAAAAATTTGGTAAAGGTCTCTTCTGGCAAAAACTTTTCCGTTGATTGTTCAAATAAAAATTTGGTTGAGCAGTCAAACACACGTCACACGGAAGGATGAAAGCCATATCACCAAGAGAGTTTTGTATGTGGATGTTGATTGAAAAAATTATGGTTGGACTATGATATGACGAGCTTGTCGTTCACGTGATGTTAAGCGACACGGCTGCCCATAACAGAACAGTGTCACCCGGAACTCCAAAATATAAAGTTTCGCGCGACACTGCACTGCGCACATCATCCTGAGACATCAGCAGTCTGGTAATAAGGTTACTCTGTGAGATCACCTGGGCGATCACGTAACGTGATTACAACCAATAGAAACACAAATTTCTATGGATTTGACAGTTTTAATACGCAGTTTGTGTGTATAGTTGGTATGGAAATTTCTCCTGTTGCATTGCAATCAAAGTTTCATGATCACCCCCCTGATCATAAAGTCTCATTTGCCCAGTAATTTCACTAGCTACAGTGCCCTTCAAACCGAAACACAGTAGTGCTTTTACACTGCTTGGCGGCAGAATAAAAGCGATGCGGCAAAACGGTGGTACCTACCTAGACGAACTTTGCAGAAAAGTCCTCCCACCTAGTAAAAGTGTAAAGGTACGCGGATTATGATAGTCAAACAGTGGTGTCGATTCTGTGTCGCATTCTCTAAAACTAAACTAAACTTATAGTATGGCGGTACTCTTCTGATAAAGGGGAAATGAAAAAGACAGAAATATGTTAATTTCGTTTAGCTTTAGACTATGCGACACAGAATCGACACCAGTGTGTATCCGAACCGGTGCGATGAACGGTTGTCCTGGTACAGCCGGTCCCTGGGCAGCGCGGCGGGCGAGGCGGCGCCGGAGGAGGGGTACGACTACCACCTGCGCCACCGCGACGTGTACGCCCAGCAGCAGGCGGCGGCGCCCGCGCTGCAGCACCCGCACCACGCGCCGCCCGGTACGCGGGGCGCATAGTACACGCCAACTAGCAGGCTTTATATAAACCGCTGTTGAACATACAGCTCTCACGATTTATTGAAGCAAAACTTCTTTACGCACGCTTGACTTGGGGTGGAGTAAGCTGGAGAATACGAGGCGAAAGGAAGTTGAAGTTAACAAAGTTAAAAATTTGTATTATTATGTTGGCATGTCCGGTAAAATGAAAATTTACAATTGCCAAGATGCGACATTAACATTAAACAAAGCAATAACTAAGTTATACCGGCTAATAGATAGAGCTAAACTAAAGAACTTTAACTTCAGTCGTGTGGTATAAAGCACACTCGTTTTTTGTAATGGACGCCAACGATATACCGGTAATGTATTACAGACAAGGGATTGTACAATAGATATGTCGTAAGCATCAGGAGCCCAATTCTCGAAACCTCGATATATATCGAGTTTTAAATTTATCTACTCGAAATAATATCTACTCCTATGTCTATGAAAATGTCTACTTCCGCCAATTTATGTATTCTCGAGCACAATCGATATTTTGGTACTAGATACAGACTGTCAGGGTGTTCATTCAAATGAAATACACAGATCAAATGAGTTTTGTCTTGCTTCAAAAACGTTTCGTTTTATCGACTGCGTTTAAGCAAAATCGAAAACATCACATATTTAACTTTTTCTTCTCAATTAACAGCATTCTGATAGTTTCCGTGATCAATTTGTTAATTAATTGTCATTTGACAGTTTTGTCTATACATAATTAGATCTAAATTGAAGTAATAAATTAATTCAAATATGAATCGAATATTATGCACATACATTTTGTGAAACGGAACAGAAAATAATGGCATTGAAGTCGTAGCATTACATACTCTTTCTTGAAGAGCGGTGTCCATCTATAACTCAATACTTTAGTTTTAAAAATTGCTGCAGAAGGCACTAATATTCAATTCAAATTAGTTTTAAATATTAAAAAATTCAACAGGTACCTTTTTAGTTCGTTAGATCACATAAACAGATCCTAGACCCTAACTAGGGTCCTCTGTATCTAGGGACCCAAGAACTACGAGGACCATAGTCTCACAACACCCAGACACAACAAGTATTTGTGCTAATGGAATAAAATATACTTGTTTTTTTTTTTCAATGCACATCTTGTTCTGCAACGGGAATCGAACCCACCGCCTCTGGACTATAAGCTGACCTGCTCAACCACCACACCAAAGAAGCTATCAATTTTGATTTACAAGCTATATTTTGGTTCATGCTTTAATCAAGATTATAGGTAATTAGTTACGCCCGGTGGTTCCAACCGTGGAAAAAAAGTATCCTGTGGGTTAAGGACACCCAAATCCACCAACTCGCTCGCGCATTGCTAGATTTTTGAATATATTAAAAAACTGAATTTACTTAGAAAAACTCTGGCTAAACTAATGTTCTCATGAATAAACAAAACAAAAATGTATTAATCCTAAGAAGTTTTCGTATATAAAACGGTATAAAGAAGAAAAAAACTTTGATCCCGTGGTATTTATGGAATCTTGTTTTGATTTACATGTTATTTTTGTTTAACATTTGTAATGTTATTCATGAGATTATAGTTAAGCCAGATTTATCATAAGTATATTCAGTTATAAAATATATCAATGTGCGAGCATATAGTGGATCCGCATTTATAACAGACATAACCCATATATAAACCATCTACATTCAAAATTTCATTGAAATTTGTTTGTAAGTTACCGAGATAGAAGGCAACAAACATTCACGTTTATAATGTTACAGGATAGGACAGGATACATAATGTGTTGAAGACTGTAGTTAGTAATGAAAACAGAATATTATAACTAAGCATTTAATGATCAAAATTATTACTAAGGGTTTAAAGTCTATAGGCCAAAAAACATGGCAGATTGTACCAAATGAATGGCTCACAGTACTATAATTGGAGACCTTCTAAACTCGCACCTTGTAAATCGGCTGTTAACATTCGTAATGGCTAGATGAGCATCGCAGATCTGAAATAATTAAGAAGGTTTTGTAATTTGAATGATACATTCGAACCAAGCAATTTGATTACACATTTATAATTAGAACGGCTAAAGAATGGAATGTCCTGCTGGTTTCAGTTTCAGTGTTTCTGGTGAAACATGACCCAGGTGTGTTCAAGAGAAGAGTGAGTAGGTATTTACTTGGCTAGTATGCTACACCTATAATCGCATCATCACTTTCCATCAAGTAAGAGTGTGGTCAAATTCTATACAAGTCTAAAGTAAAAAAAAAAACCTAATTATTCAACCTTCATTTATACTCAATGCAGATCTTTCATTCCGATTCATTTTTCAATGCAATAAATTTGATTGCAAATAGGCTATTTTTAAAAAGTCAAAATTTGCTTGGGTTACTACCTAAAACACTTGCATAGTTCAATAACTAAGTATATAAAATTACAAAGTGCTTAATGTAAAATATTACATATGTATAGGTAAGCCTATTACAACATGTAAATTCGAAAAAGAAGAAATCATTTTCTACTACCTACTGATGCAAGCAATTCAACACCTACCAACTTTAGGTTTATATAGCTGGGTATATGATACAAATACCCAAATATTTCAATGTGTATATGGTAAATGATTTGAGATGATGAGCACAATGATTGACAGGGATAGTATGTACTATTTAGGAGGTGTCGCCATTGAGGCAAGGGTCTTACCTTTGTCTTCACATCAATGGTCTTTTCGTTTATAAAAGGCTCAAGCAGTGATTGTCACTGCAAGATCTCTGGTCAAGTGAAATTTTTTTCTAAATTCAGTTTCGCGTAGCTCCTACGGATCTCCTCTCCATAGGGCTCGCCGTCAAGGTGCTGTTGCTAACCGGTCAGCCTCTTCTAATAAAATATCGGCCATAAAGGCGCCAATAAACTCATCCTACATATTTTTTGTAGATTAGGTACGAAGCTGTGTTACGAAAATGAAGTATTATATATTTTGTCGAAATTATTTGATTACAAATACAAAAGAGAAGATTTTGACTAACTCGAGATTTGTTCAAGATACTGAATACAGCCGGAAAATCTGTGTAGTAATTGTGTAACCTTAAATTTTCTGTTTATTTACAATTTCTCTTTGTTACATTGATCAACTTGACACCAAAGAGTATATAAAGCTACGCTTGCTTGACACCGTCGCGTTCGATATTTTAATAGATATTTCAATATCGAGTGCTCCGGACCACTCGTTGCATGTCTACTGGTTTTCGGTCGATATTTATCTACCGTGATATCACGAGAATACGGAAACAGGCGTTTCATAGATATTTTGACAGGTCTCGTGACATAAGTCTACTGTGCCATTTTATCTACTACGCGAGAATTAGGCCCCAGTATATCTATGGGCACTGTAAGGGTTTTACAGTGCCTTGCACAATTAAGATTTGGGTGAATTTCACATTATGTTAGTCTACATGGTGGTAATAAGCTGCCGTCCCGTTTGCGATGCATTGTCCATTTCCCCCTGCGACCTGAATTATCCCAAGTCCTTGAAGTAATAGTGTCACTAGGTTGCATGACCGCTCCAGTGGCACCGATGTTGGGTGTTAATGATGATGATGACAATGTCAAATGTCTCGTATGTTACATATATTTATTCGTCAAATTGAAGACACTGGCAAAATTGCGACGTCTGTTAGTCGCAGAGGCCAAAACCAAGAAGTCAAGTCAAGTCAAGAATTATATTATTGTGACAGCTTCCGTGGTGTGGTGATTGAGTCGGTCGGCTCATAACCTGGAAGCGACGTGTTCGATTCCCGCGGCAAGACAAGTATTTGTGCACAGAAAAAATTGTGTAAATTCTTGTTCAGAGTTCGGGTGTTGTGGGACGATGGTCTTCGTAGTTTCTGGATCCCTAGACACGGAATCCAGGATCTATGTATGTGATCTTTAAGCGTTATTATTATTATTTATTATTAGTTGCGCCCCGCGGGTAAAAAGTATTTTAAATATATGCTCATCCCACGGGAGCATTTCACTTTTCCGGGATAAAATGTAGCCTATATGTTAATCCAGTGTAAAAATTATCTTGGTACCGAATTTCATCTAAATCCATTCAGCCGTTTGAGCGTGAAGGAGTAACTTTCGCCTTTATAATATTAGCGTGATCATACGCAGCTATGCTATAGAGCAAGTGTATGGCGTGTTGTGCAGTGGTGGCGGTGAGCGGCGTGAGCGCGCGGTCCCCGGGCGAGGCCGTGGCGGCGCCCGCGTACGCAGCGCACTACGCGCCCGACTACTCGCCGCACCGGCCGCCCAACACGCCGCCGCACACCACGTGGACCACGCTGCGCCCGGTACATGCACCATTCTATTTTTTTTTTATATGATAAAATGGGCTTGCGTTTGACAACTCACCTGATGGTAAGTGACGAAGTTGTCTAAGCTGGAGCACGCTTGCCCATGAGATGCCTATTCACTCTTGACTTAAAAAGACCTAGGTTATATCTTGAAGGAAACACTGTCTTGTAGTTCTATGATGGAAAGGAGATGAAGGGCATGCGCACACTCTCTCCATTCTTCTATGTATAACTCCACACTTGGATACAAAATGAAATAAGAATATCTAGTGTAATTCCTCTAAATTCAGGTAATTAGATTATCTATATTGGGCAGTCGCAAAGGATTCCTTAATCCAATAATCCTTTACGACTGCCCAATATAGATAATCTAATTACCTAAATTTAGCGGAATTACACTAGATATTCTTATTTCATTTTGTATCTAAGATGAATTTCCGCGAAGTCACGGCTGATTCTATCAATTAACCACACTTGGAGTTTTGGCGGGAAAACGAAAAAGATCGCGTCACCGCATTGTATTTTTTTCCAAAACATGTGTTATTTTCAGGGCTAGTTCATAAAATTGGTGGCATTTTATTCGTTAAGTGCTGGATTACAGGCATGATTATGGGAAAGTGGTATAATTATGGTGAAACGTTTCTTTTCGTGTTGTTTCCAAAACTCCATAGAAGCTTCCGCTAAAGTTGTCACCACTTTACTAGGAGTATGACTTGACTAGACTAGACTATATTGTGACTTGACTTGATACTTGACACTGGCTAAATACACATAAGTGTGGAGCAAAACCAAAAACAAAAAAAAAACTCTGCACTATCAGTCTGTTTCATCATCGGCCTCAAGACGTCCACTGCTAAACGAAGGCCTCATAGAGCGCCACTGAGCGAGGGCGTGGCGGCGCCAGCGCACACTACGCACTGCGCGCCCGAGTACTCATAACTACATTGTTAATTTTTTGTTGTTTGACGCCGCGCTTTCAGCCTATATTTGACTGGCCCGATAGCTCAGTTGGTAGTAGCCCTGCCTTCTGAACTGTGGGTTGTGGGTTCCATTCCCACCCAGGGCAAACATTTGTGTGATGAACATAGGTGTTTGTCCTGTATCTGAGTGTTATATTGTATTTATGTATTATGTATGTATTTACAAACAAACTAAGTATTTTATCAGTTATCTAGTTTCCCATAATACAAGCTTTGCTTAGTTTGGGGCTAGATGGCGTTGTGGGAGATGTCCACACATATTATTATTATATTTCATCATCGGCCTGAAGACGTCCACCGCTGAACATAGGCCTCCCCAAAAAGCACTACTATGAGCAGTTGTTTGCCTGCTACATAGGAGTTTACAATCAGTTCATATAATTATTTATGTAGGTAGGATTCACTTTCAAATATTAATAAATTAATATGTCAATCATATAAAAATAAAATTACAGAGTAATAGTTTTCCAGTTTTTTAATTAATATAATATAATATAATATATAATAATATAATATAATATGTGTTGGACAAATATAATAATATGTGTTGGACATCTCACATAACGCCATCTAGCCCCAAACTAAGCAAAGCTCGTATTATGGGAACCAGATAACTGATACAATACTTAAATACTTTTTGTTTGTAAATACATACATATAATACAATATAACACCCAGACACAGAACAAACACCTATGTTCATCACACAAATGTTTGTCCTGGGTGGGAATCGAACCCACAACCCACAGTTCAGAAGGCAGGGTTACTACCAACTGAGCTATCGGGCCAGTCAATTAATTTGGGTATGGTGTCCTCGCAATTTAGAAAAAGTAGGTAGTTTAGGGTAGGTAGTAACTACTGTTTTAAGAAGGAGTATTGTAAATAAAACCAGCAGGCTTAGCACGGCATGTGGAGAAATTGTCTTTCCCCCGGTTTTTTCCACCTGTCAGTTAAAATAATCCCCCTCTCCACCTTACGTAGCACGGCAACGAGGAGAGGAAAGAAATATTTCCCTTTGACATTATCGTAGACATTATATCCCGCTACTCCCCGCTTCAGAGCACGGACTCGGAAGAAAGTGGATAATATTCTCTTGAATTGACATAAAGCAGAGAGTATTTATCTTCGACTCTTGTAGGTAGGTATAAGGAAGTCAAAGTGTTTTAATAGGCACAAAAATGTCGCGTGCCTATTATAACTATGTTTAATCGCGGGAACTCGAATTTTGGAGCGAAAGTTACACCGAGAGAAGCATTCGGAATACAAGTAATCCCTTCTAAATCCCGGGAAAAGTTTCAATAAAAAAAAAATACATAGCGAAATATTCGTGAAAATACAATTATTAGTTTATTTTTAATAAGGAAATTATTTAATTTACGTAATTAACTTAAATGATGCATATATTTTTTGAGAATATTTTATTATAAAATATATACATATAAAAATTTAAAATATAACTACTACACAATAATTAATCACGTTTTTCCGCTCATATTACAAACAAAATAAAACTTTAATTTAAACTACTCACTTACTCTCACTCATATACATAGTAGTCGTTACATACTCTTTGATTAACACAGGGACACAGACTCAAAAACCTTATATTTTCTTAATTTTTATATTTTGTCTTCAATCCCAGTATATTTAGCCGAACAATTATCGATGGTTTGATGGACTGAAAAAAATATTGAAGCATGTAATGTCATTTTAGTTAAATTTTCTCGTACTGGCAACAATACGGTAGAGAAATCTAAAAACGCTACTCCCGCCGTTTATCCCCCGGATAAAGCTTTCCACTGTCGCGGCCGTGCTCGCAGAGTGGAATAAAGTGACAGTGAGGATAAGTTTGTTATCTACTCCCTGGGGAGAAGTTGTCCACCGGCCGTGCTAGGCCTGCAGGACCACTTAAACATCTGCTTAGTCTTCAGCATTTAAACAATCGGTGTTGCCATCTAGAAAAAACCCTAAAAATAATTTCGAAAAATAGGAACAAATAAAAACAATAGAAGTGCTATCATGAGCTATAAAAATCGACATATTATGACTTTATAGCTCATGCTTTTTTGGTTTCTCTTCTCTCGAGAAAGCGTTGGACCTAAAAACGATCACGTCAAATCTTTTGTTGCTATTTCATTGGTCAAACGGTTTCTCGCTAGAGAAGGGGTAATAAATTATGTCGATTTTTAAAGCTCATACCAGCCCCTCTGGAATGTTATTTCATGCACATATTGTACCATCTGGTTGGTTGCAGAGCGGCGGTGCGGCGGGCGAGAGCTACGCGTACAGCGGGGAGGGCGCGGGGGGCGGCGGCGCGGGGGCGGCGCCCGAGGGCTCCCCCGCGCGCAGCCCGCCCGCGCCCGCCTACCTGCCGCCCGCGCACTACCACCACAACCATCACCCGCATCCCACGCACGGTCAGTACAACACACTACAACCACCATTCATCGCGTTAACTAATCTATGCTAGAAAAATATCTGTCACATTCTTGCTGTGCTGGTGATAAATGTTAGCCGCGAAAGAGAACGCAAAAAAATGCGTATCGCGCATTTTTGATTAAGGCGATAATAGCTTATTATACCCTAAAGTACTGTACTAAAAAGGGGGGTTAAAAGAGTCCTTCAGGGTAAGCAATGCATTGGTGGCGCCTCCTCCGGTGTTACAGATGTCCATAGGCTACGGTGACCACTTCCCATCAGGTGGGCCGTATGCTTGTTTGCTCCCTTTAACATAAAAAAAAAAAAAAAAAAACTATAACTCCGCCAAGCCGATAATGTTACAGCCTTGTTATGTTTAAAATGTTGCTACCTTATCCATCCCCACCAACTTCTGTGCGGTGATCACGGAGCTTTGATTGCAATGCCACAGGAGAAATTTCCTTACTAACTATACACATAAAGCGACAATATTTTGTTCACGAATAGTGTGTCGATTTCTCGACCATGATAATTTGAAATGAACCACACTCATGAGATACTAAAATATATTGTTAATATATTTCGATTCGGTTTCATTACCAGCTGGCAGACGTCCACTGCTGAACATAGGTAAAACGCCACTTTGGATGCTTATTATAGAGGGTTGGACCATAACGGCCATGCTTGCAGGCGGCTTGGTGATCGTAGTAGATTATAATCCAGACCGAGGATAATGCTGCTGCCCATTCCCTGGTTATCCCCATAGCCGGCTCTTACGGCGTCCGCGGGAAGAGATGAGGTGGTCCTATTCTTGCGCTGGAATGGCACGGCACACGGCTGATTTGAGTTATAAAATAGTATAACTGAGAACTGTTTTTGGATTAACATGTTCATTTGGTTTGTTTTTAATTTAAAAAAAAAAAATTTTATTACCTATTATGATTACGTAACTGGTGGTAAGATAAAATAAAATATTGTTACATTGTACACCACCGTCGACTCCCATTATCGTCAAATACTGTCCATCCAAAGGTTGCCTGGAATAGATCGCTTTTAGTGATAAGGCCGCCCATTGTGTTACCTACTATAAGTTATTATGCAAAATTAATTAAGCATGTGGTATCAACAAAGAGTTTGTATTGTATCGTATTGTGTAACGCGGTATATTCGTTGTGCAGGCATGTGGTCGTGGCAGGGCGGCGCGGGCGGCGCGGCGCCGGCGCCGGGCGCAGAAGGCGCGCACGCTCCACACGAGCTCTCCGACATGCTGCAAATCCTGGACCAGAGCGGCGCCAACACATTCGAGGACCTCAACATTAACATGTTCAACGCCAACTTCGAGTAAACACACCCACATAGCCGGGGGCCAGCAAAACCACTTTTGATAATATATTTTAAATAAAATAACGTGGACAATTGCAAATGTGTAGTTCGTGGATATCTTTTTGAACCCTCCGAATAAGTCCCGAGCGTTACAGTTTGTTGGTTTATGTTTCACGTGTGTTTTGTTTACGAACATTGCAGTCACAAAAACGTGCTCCAAGACGCGTGCGATTTTTTCATTCCCAACCCTCTTTCCTCTCGTCGCCTCCCTCTGATACTTAAATACACGCACTGCGCGGCCTCTCGCACTTACGAGGACTCAAAAAAATTGCCCGAACTATGTATGAACTAGCACCATTAAAGAAAGTTCTGACAGAATGGAGGTTTCCATTGTGCTCCCACTCCCACTGCGTTTTTTGTCGATAGTAAGAGTGGGAAAGCTGTATTCTTCAGCTTTGGGGAGAACCTTTTTTTAATGTCGCTTGTAGCACCTGTGTATAAAGCTTTTTTCTTTTGTTTGTACCAAAAATGTTTTTTGCATATCTAATTCACTAGCAAAAATATCAAATCCTCATATAAATAGAAGTAACCAGGGTATGCCTTATCTTTGGCAGCATTCGTTATAAAACGACGTTTATTTCTGTATTTCTTGATTATTGTACAGCAGAGTGATTCCATACAAACTATAGTTGCTATCCGATTTTTTAATTGAGTAGTTTAAAAAAACCTGTGGCCTGATTTTGGAACAATTGTTGAAGTTATAAACTCATCGTTGGTATTATGTTAACCCAATATTTGGTATGTTTTACAAAAATATAACTTAATACCAAATGTTGCTGTTGACAAATTAAAAAATAGGTGGACTAGAAGTTTCAATAATATGAAATTATGTTTGCATTGAAACATACATATGTCTATTTAACTTTACTAAAATATTAAAGACACCAGTTGAATTTTATGTTCAGGCCAAGAAAGTGAAAATGTACAAATTCTGTGTAAAAACTCGTTAAAAATTGGATAGAATATCAATCTATATTCAAATCCGAGATTAAAAAGATTATATTTATTTTTATGTAAACGAATGGCTTGACGAGCTATTGAGCCCATAACAGTTGCAGTGAACTCAAAATCACGGCAGGCATCCTGAGTGTCTAGTGTTAAGATTTTAGACTGAATTCTGGTTAAAAAATATTACATTAATGCTTGCACACTACTGTCTGGTAAAGTGGCGCTGCCTACCTAGACGATCTGCTACAAAAAAGTCCTACCATCAAGTGAAATATGTATTAACCTGTAAGCGATCAGCCCCTAGCCGTGGCGACAAATGGAGGATAATCAGCCAAGTCGCGAAATACTGCAATAGTCATCGGTCAGCCGTCACGTCATTCATAGATTACAGGCCGCCTAAAGTGTACATGCGCATATTCGCGTTGCCACCGCATCTTTCACAGCTTATTTAGACTTGGTGTGAACGAAAGAGGTACGTTTATTTATCCAGTACATTATAATTTTACTTTAGAGTGTACAGACACGTAAATTTTATGATTTTGCTAGTTGTAGACTTTGTTATTATTATTGTTGGCGGTCCTTAAACTGTTTTCAGTATTCTGATTCTCTATGAAGAATCATATTTCCAAACCATATTGTAAGTACATACATACATTTATTTTAATTTTCATTGATTTATATAGATTAATTTTTATCATATTTTAGACAAAATTACATGAATATAAATTAAAATAAATAAGTAATAACGCATTTACGAATACATAATTTCGTATATTGATTTTAATTTTTTTTTTTGTTAATGTAAGAGTATCTGAATTTTGTAAAATGAATTTTTCATTAAAATTAAATATAAATGATACGAGCCCATTCCATTGTTTTTTTTTACATGTGTTTATGGTGTAGATTCTGTGTTGTATTGTCTAAAGATAATTTAATTTTACAGTATGTTGGTACTTGTCTGATAAAGGGGAAACTAAAAAGACGGAGACATTTTAAGGATGCGGTGATGGGCATATATATTTTGTAAGTAATATTCTCGTTTAATCCTTGAGATTGAGTGAAATGTTATAACCGCAGCAAACCTTGATTAACTTTACGATGCGTTAGAAACTGCTAGTCGTAAGTCGTACTTCGCTATGAGCGCTATTTAGCTTATTTTATTTTATTTGGGGGGCTTACATCTATCGTAAAAAACTAAATAATGACATAACTTTGAAGAGCCAGTTAAAAGCCTCCACAACTAATTATAAAAATAGAAGAACATGCAATAGCCTAACATGCAATTATAACTACTTAAATAAAAGATTTACAAATTGTCGAACGACGGGGGCGAGACACAATCCTTAAGGGAAAGTGCCTTGCTCACTGATGCTGTGCTACTGAATAAGTCTATGGTCGAAAGATCAGACTTCATGAGTTTGTTGAAAGCTGTGCAAGATCGCAAAATATAAGAGTTCTGGCGATGAACAGTGCGTGCAAATGGGACGTGAAGCAAGTTTTTAGGACGAGAGTGACGAATGTTTTGCCCATTTTCCAACATCGGTATTCATTGAAGGCCAGAAATACTTTTGAGTCATAAGCTTGCGTGTTGTGCGTACACCTGGGTGGCTTATGTTATGTACAGCGTCGAATGCGAGTCGTCGGAATTCTTCAGGTAGGTAGGGTCGCATGTGTGACGTCGATGTTTCGCAGTAGATTGAAGTATGTGCGTCGGGCATAGTAACTTGTTTTATTGTTAAGTTACTTTGTTGTGCGAGTTGCTGGATGATATTGCTGTCTCTTTCTTGCGCTTCCGCAATTTTTTGATAGTTGAGTGACGTTGGGCATGTGATACTGTCTACGTTTGTTCGGCTGAGGGCATCGGCGACTTGATTTTGATCCCCAGAGATGTGACGAATATCTGTTGTGAATTCGCTTATGAAGATAAGTTGTCTTGCACGTCGAGGTGTTTCAGTCGCTGACGGTGGCTTTTGCAGCACATAGGTCAGTGGCTTGTGGTCAGTGAATACAATGAGGTGGCGTCCTTCAAATGTTTTCCGGAAGTACTTTATTGCCATGTAGATTGCGAGTAGCTCTCTGTCGAAAGTACTGTAGTTGCGTTGAGTGTCGGAAAACTTCTTTGAAAAATAGCCAAGTGGTTGCCATTTTCCATCGATGAATTGTTGTAGGACGGCTCCAGCACATTGGTCTGATGCGTCAGTGAATACTGCGAGGGCAGCGTCATGTACAGGATGAGCGAGTAAAGCTGCATTTTGAATCGCAACTTTACAAGCTTCAAATGCTTCAAGTGCTTCGTCATTCCATTGAATTAATGTTTTATCCTTTTTTTTCGTGTTATGAAGAAATGCATGAAGTGGTGCTTGCATTTCGGCTGCTTTAGGTAGGTGGTCACGGTAGAAATTGATCATTCCGAGAAAACGTCTTAATTCTTCGATTGTTGTCGGTTTCGGAAAATTTTGAATTGCAGCGACTTTTTCAACAGGCGGCTTGATTCCGTCTTTACTAACGGTATAGCCGAGAAACTTGACTTCCGGTTGGCCGAACACGCATTTGGCAGGGTTAATAGTGATGCCATTTTCTTCTAGTCTTCTTAGTACTTCACGAAGATGTTTTCTGTGTGAAGTTTCGCACGGGCTTGCGATCAAAATATCATCAATAAACGCGTAGGCGTAATCAAGACCACGCAGTACATCGTGAATAAATCGTTGGAATGTTTGTCCTGCGTTCATAAGTCCTGGGCACATTCGCGGAAATTCGAATAAACCCATCGGTGTTATGATTGCAGTTTTTTCTATATCTTCTTCTCGGATCTTCAGTTGTTGGTAAGCTCGGTTGAGATCGATTGTAGAGTAGATAGTCTTGTCTGATAATTGGAATGTGAAATCTTTGATTCTAGGTATTGGATAGCGGTCAGGTATCGTGACAGCGTTAAGTCGTCTGTAGTCGCCACATACTCGTAGATCTCCGTTTTTCTTTGGTACGACGTGTAGTGGAGATGACCAGGGACTTTTGCTTGGACGGCAGAGACCCTGTTCAATCATATTTTCAAACTCCTTTTTTACGAGTTCGTATCGGTGTGGCGCTATTGGTCGAGCGCGGCAGTGTAGTGGTTGTCCGGTTGTCTCAATAAAATGTTCAACGTTATGTTTCGGGTTCAATTGCATCGCAGTTAGTCGAGTTATTCCGGGAAATTCCGATAGGATATCATGATATGAATTGTCGACGTCAATACTGCGGATTGTAGGTATGTTTGTGGCTTGCACGAATGAAGTTGACGTTAATTTCGTGATTCCGTCGATTAGTCTTCTATTCTTGATATCGACTATCAGTTGGTGATGTTTGAGAAAGTCGGCCCCGATTATAGGTTTGCTGACTTCCGCAACGATAAACTTCCACTTGAAAGGTCGACGGAGGTTCAAATCTAGCTCCAATGTTTTTTCACCGTAGGTCGGGATGATAGTATTATTAGCAGCGTAGAGTTGAAAGTTAAGTGGTTTCGGCGAGTCGCCTTTTTTCTTTGGTATGACAGATATGTTGGCGCCTGTATCGATGAGAAAAGTTAACTTCGATTTCTTGTCTGTGACAAATAGGCGGTATGAATGTTCTTTTACGCCAGACTCCGCCGCGGCCAGCGTAATTTTCAGTTTTCCGTCTTCTTATTCATGTTTTCATTTTTGTATGAACAAGGTGTCGTGCAGTGAATTGCTTCGGATCCAAATCGTCGGTGATAATAGCAGTACGGCGACGGCGTTTGGCTTCGTGAGCGATTGTTGTTATCTGTGTTTCGACGTAACGAACGGTTTCTTCTAAAGAATGGTCGCTGTTGTTGAGTATTATATGGCAGTTGTTGATACGGTTCACGCTGGTATTGTGGTTGTCCGTATTGATGTGATGTCTTGAGAGCGGCGATTTCAAGCGACAAACGCCTTATTTCTTCAGTGAGAAATTGTGTCTCAGAATGATGTGGCTGTTGAGGACGAGGTATTGTTGCAACAGCAGAGATTTCAGAGCTGCTGTTCTCCAGCATCTTGTCAGCCAGAAGTGCTAATTCGTCCAATGCGGTTTGTGTTTTAAACGATTCGCTGACGGCAAGAACGGAGCGGATGTGAGACGGTAAGTGGTTCGTCCACATCAGGCGTAGAGTTGTATCCGGTACTTTATCACGTGCCAGACTGCGCATACGTCTGAGCAGCTGTGACGGCTTCTGGTCTCCAAGTTCCATGTCGGAGAGTAGCTTCTGGAACTGACGGTTGTCGGATTCTTCGTATACGGTGATGAGACGCTCTTTGAGTATTTTATACATGTCCGTCTCTGGCGGGTTGTATAATAGATCGCTGACTTGTTCGACGTCCGTTTTGTCTAGTTGTGCGATAACCATTTGCGCCAACTGGGCCTGGCTTCTCTTCTGGTCGCTGGTAGCGGCTTCAAAGCTGATAAACCATAAGCGCGGCTTGTCGCGCCAGAATGGTGGTATGCGCATAGACAATGCGATACCGGCGAGTTCTTGCTGCGAGCTCTTGGTAGAAGTAGAGGCAGAGGTGTCCGTAGTCGAGGAATCTTGCATCTTCACGTGTTCTTTCTTCCTTGTAGTAAGGCTGGAGAGAGGGTCACCACTTTAACGGCGATGGTCACCTATTTAATGGTGTTGTCACCGTTAAGGTCCTCGGGTTTAAGGTTGATACCAGTTTGGCGTTGTTGTAGGTAGGTATAACGAGGACGTTAGTAAAACTCAATTTGAAGTGTTTCAGTAGAACTAGCGTAGCGGAATATATATATTAATTTTTTTTTTTTTTTTTTTTTTTTTGAACGAGCTAATGCTGTTGGTCTCTATCGACCTTTACAGCGTCACCGGGCGGGAGGGCGGGCGCTTAGGGCGCCCAGCCGTCAAAAGTGGGAGGCAACTAGCTCAAGGGCACCCCTGGGGTGCGAGCCTCGGCTTGGGCCGTTGCCGGGATAAGAGGATCGAGAAGGCTACGTCCACTGGAAGAGTGGACCCTATTGAAAGTCGCGACCGTTCTAGCTAACCTACGGGGGGTACGTCGACCTCGCCGGCGGGGTCGGTGTCTGATTGTGTTACGCTGGTATCCTATACCGGTGCCGAAAGCGGTACCTGAGCCAGAAGGGCTAGACTGGTCCGGTGATCCTAGCGCAGCCGATACTACGGCTGCTATAGGATCATCCGGGTCGCTCAAGACGTGTCTCGGGCGGCGACGACGGGGTGGCGAGTCTGTCGTGTCTGTACAGTAGTTTGAAGCTCTGACTACGAGAGGGTTGGGGTGATGAGGTGCCGCATCAAAATAGCGGCGGGATGCATCCTTCATAAATTGACGGATGGATGGGAGTTCGAGATCGCAGTGGAGGTCGGAGTTTCGCTGGTACCAGCGAGCCCCGACCACCTTGCGGACAAAGCGGTTCTGGATCACCTGAAGTCGATCCAGATGTACTGAGGGAGTATGAGCAAACGCGACAGATGCGTAGGTCATAATGGGGCGAACGCAAGTTTTGTAAAGCGTCACCTTATTTCTAAGGGACAGCTTACTACGCTTGCAGATGAGAGGGTGGAGGCGGCCTAAGACAAAGGCAGCCCTATCGCGCACTCGCTTAATATGGTCCTTGAAGTTGAGTTTGGTGTCAAGGGTAACCCCCAGGTATTTGGTAGACGAAGCCCAGGGAATGGGCTTGTCGAACAAGGACAGTGGTTTCGCTGGAGGACCACGCTTGTAGTCAGAAAAGTACATCGCTGCACTTTTATCTGGGTTAACCGTGATCCGCCATTTCCTGAACCAAGCACCGATCTCGGTGAGGGAATATATATATTAAAGAAAAATGCCTATATTTATACAAAGCTTAACCTAGGATTGTCCAATAAGAAAATAACATTATAAAATTACACCAATTGATTCACGTCATTAATTGACCAATGAAATAACGTTCTTCTGTTTACAATGCGTGTGTTATTAAATTCCCGGCGATTATGCTGTCCTTTTCCCTCCTAGGACAGGTGAGCATGGCGCGCTGTTTCCCTTAAATATAGGTGGCATCGAGCTCTCTCTTTCATAACGCCGGGGGCAACGAACTGTGCGGTCGTCTCTGCGTAACGTTATCGGTGCTCTGTACTGGTGCTGATTGATGGTGTTCGGAACTGTGATGAGGTGCTGGTGATACGATTAATATTCGCACTTTTCAGAGCGAATATTTATCCCAATTAGAACCGCCCTTTTCAGGGCGACATCTTAGTTTCTCTGGCGATAGTCTTCATTGTTTCATGTGACAGATAAACAATCGGATTCAGGCTTCAATAAATGTTGAATTGAGTGTGTCTTGTTTCTTCTGGTTATCCTGGTAATCCTGGTAATGGTATTGAGGTAAATGTGGTTCTTTTGGTATCCCGGTAATCTGGTAATTGGTTTGAGGTATGGTATGTGCAGAAGGTAAGTATCGGTAACTGTTGCGACGCAGGCGCTACAGAAGCTTTTGGTAAATTTGCCACCACTTTACTAGGAGTTTGACTTGACTTGACACATCATATAATATTAATTAACTTGAGTAATTATCAATTACTTGACACTGGCTAAATACACAAAAGTGTGGAGCCAAAACAAACCAAAATAAAAGTTGAAGTTTTGTTCCTTTTTTTATGTTTTGTCTCCACACCTCCGTGTATTTAGCCAGTGTCAAGTAATTGATAATTATCAAGTTAATGATATTTCACGCAAATATGTGTCAAGTCACAGTCGAAGTCATCAAGTCAAGTCATAGTCTAGTCAAAGTCATACTCCTAGTAAAGTGGTGGCAACTTTACTTGAAGCTTCTATGTAGTTTTGGAAACAACACGAAAAGAAACGTTTCACCATCTATATACCATTTTCCCACACTCACGCCTGTAATCCAGCACTTAACGAATAGAATTACACCAATTTTATGCACTAATACTGAAAATAACACAAGTTTTGGAAAATAATACAATGTGGTGACGCAATCTTTTTGGCGTTCCCGTCAAAACTCCCCTTTTTTGTTCCTTTTTTTACTTGCAGTTAGCTACTTACAAAGAGTATATAATCACTAGCTACATGTCTTAGCGTAGCGTAGCGTTACAAATCAGCCGAAGAGTATTACTCTTTGATACATATTTACTGTTCTTTACGCTTGAACAATATAATTCTTTATTTTATTTATCTTTTGCCGTAAAAAACATAAACCACTCATATTTGTAATAAAAATAGGAATTAGTAATATGTTTTATCAGATTGAATAATAAAGTAAACAGCTTAAGCAGTTGTAATAAAATGGCTCGATCCGGAAAAACAGCACAAGAGTTTATTCGAGACTCGTTTTCGCCTATTATAGCCGTGCTATGCAATCCAAAAGTAGAAAATGTCGTATCTAAAAATAATCTTACGTTCACGGAGCTTTTGCAGCCGTTTACAACTATGGAATGGGAAGGTTGGTAATGACGTCGCACACTGAGAGACTACTAATTTAGACTATATGCTGACTGAAAGATTGCAGAAAAAAGATCAAAGCATAAAATTTTTGGTCAGGAAATTCTAGAATCATTTGGCCCTTCTATTTTCAAACCATAGAAAACATTAAAAACTGTTTCAGGTCAGTTTAGGGAACCTGGAGGGAGTGTTTGTATAATAAAAAACTGGAAACTTATTGTCAAAGATGTGAACTGGAAACCGCTGCAACCAACTGAAGCAAGAAGGCAGCTAAACAATGCTGTGTTACACAATTACAATGACAAAACTGTGTCTCTTGAGTTAGGTAAAGTTCCTTTAATTATAAACATCTAGTTGTGCCCCACAGCTTCACCCGTGGATAAAAAGTAGCCTATGTGTTAATCCAGTATATAAGCTATCTTTATTCTAAATTTCGTTTAAATCCATCTAGCATTTGTGAAGATGTAACAAACATACATACAAATAAACATTTGCCTTTATAGTATTAGTGTGATTAATATATTTTCAAGAATATGTTGGGGATTATATTGGACTGTTGATATTCTAAATAGTATTAATTTGTAAAAGGAATGTACCCACATGTTAGTGAAATCTTTAAGCAAAAACTTTGGTGAAAACTCAATAAAATGCAAATATTACAGGAGGGCGCAAATTTGACATCCCTCAATCAACTCACTGGTTTGATGCATGGAGAGAAACATATCTAGAAGTGCAGTTTCCTTCCGACCATGAGTTCACAAAACACTTCTTATCATGTATTATTGTTGGAGTGGCTCATGATGAGAATGTCATAGATAGCTTCAATGCTATGAACCAGCAGTATGCACAGCTGCAAAATGTTACACCTCCGAAATTACCAAAATGGTTCAACAGTGGAGTATTGAAGTCTTACCTTTTGATCCATGATGCATCTGTTATATCTAGAGAGAAGTATGCATTTAGTATAAATCTTTTAAAATAAATATATTCACTTGTGACTGTAGTACTAGTTATTTGATTAGCATTAACAAATAAATATTAGTAAACAATGTACTATGTGTGATGTGTGTCTAAATTGCATTACTTAAAGAACTTTTTGCTCTCACATATCAATAAACAAGTTAAGTTTACTATGTTACTTTTTGATTGCAGGGCTGATGTAACTTTTGAGACTTTGAAACAGACATTCGGAGCTCCCAATTGCTTCATATTATCAATCAATTCTAAAAGCGCATCTGATCCAATTTTGTCTGATCTTTGGGCTCCGTTTGTAAAAAGGACATCTGAAGCAAATGTAAGACATCTTTATCTGAATTCTAGTTTAGTGTTGGAAGAAATTTATTGTTTTTTTTTTTAAATTTTGTTTCCTTTTACAGAATGAAATGTCATTATCATTTACACAGCCTACTACTCCAGCTGAACCACAGACAGTATTTACACCCAGCACAACCATTGGTAAGAATATAATAATTTAATTAAATATAAGCTAAGTTGAAGGTGTACTAAAATGTCCAACAATGAGTTGTGATTTTTCGATTATTTTTTAGCAGAAGAAGGTCCTGGGCTGACATCATCTGTACAAGTGGATAATTCTCATCCACTGACATCCCCGGATAATGATATTTATGATAATGCAAATAGCTTACAGGTAAATTCAATGGTTATTATGAAACTTACAAAGATGTTTTGGAACAGTTAATGTGTTATCTTTCACTGAGCTTTTTATTATTATTTCAGACACATTCTTTCTCTGGGAGTTCTGAAAGTGTGAGTGTGATGAGCAAAGTGCTAGATAACTCCACAGAAATTCACGGAACATGTTTAAACAATAATGACATTGATGATATTAAGAAATTCCTCCAGGACTATGCTCAAAAGGCACTTTTACCCTATTTAGAGAAACAAATAGGCCAACTATCTGAAGTGGTATGCTTGTAATTATAACTCCATTAATAATGTAACTTGTTTCTTGTGTTGTTCATTTTTCTGATTAAACATATTATTTATTACTTTTAGGTTGCAAACAGGAAAGGTGTGAGTAGATCATTGCTCTCTGCTACAAAAAGATGGTTCGGTACAGGAAAGTCTGGGAGTTCAGCTGCCAACAACACCGTGATGTATGTTTCTCAGGGCTCAATACCATGTCTTAACCATACTATACTCAAAAATGTACTTACTTCCGCTTATATATCCCCAGTTATACAAACGATTGTCCTGAGCTGCAGCTTCGTCGTCTAGGTGACCTTTGGTTCATGTGCGGACAGTGGCAACGCGCATTCGATTCCTATCACATGGCGAAACGTGAATTCTACGCAGACAGCGCTTTCCTGTTTTACGCTGGGGCGCTAGAAATGGCCGCGATCAGCGCTTTTATGGCGGGAGACGCGAACCGCAAGACACATGGGTACATGGAGGAAAGCATCGTTACATACCTCAACACTTGCAGGCAGGTGTAAAAGTTAGTTATTACACTACTAAAAACGAAACGAACAAAACATAACTAAGTACTTTCAGTTTTTCTACAATAATATCTTTCTAATGACTCCAAAAAATGCTTTATGAACCTAGTTCTTCAAATCTTCAGCGATTACTACACATTTTCTTTTTACAAATTAAATAGCCGATGTTCCAATAAAACATTTATTTGTTATCCATATTTCACGTACAAAAAACCCGTAACAATAACACATTATCATGCGCAAACCCAATTTGTAATCAAATTATGATCTGCACTAAACAGAGAGCTATAAAGACCTCGTCAAAAAGAACTATGACGCGACCTTAATAAAAATGTTTCATTATATCATCATCGTTAGGAGACTCATGAAGAAAATTAATGTATTTATGTGTTTTAAGATTTGTGCAATCATTTGCATACTTACTTTTTTCAGAATGGTACAATACGCGGTGCGGGCTACGCTATTATCAGTCCTATGTTTGAGCAGTGCGGGATTGCATGGTGAGGCAGCCAAGCAGCTGATCCGCATGACGTCAGAGGATAGCGACCTGCGAAGCGCCATGCTGCTCGAACAAGCCGCACTATGCTTCCTATCGGGTCCAGGATCCAAGGCTATGTGCAGGAAGTACGCGTTCCATATGGTACTTGCGGGACACCGGTTCTCAAAAGCGGGTCAGAAGAAACACGCTCTACGATGTTACCAGCAGGCTTTTCAGGTGAGTTTGTCTAGACTTTCTTTTGACTTTGAAACTGTAGCAGGGAAAGAGTATACCACTCTAAGGATCTCGTATCAAATACTAGCCAGTATAATTTAATAACGTTTTCCCATATAAAAAAGGTGCCACTGATGTGATCGTATTTCAGTCGGCAACATTGCCTTTAGATTACCTATTACTGCTCATATCACAGGTCTCTCCCATCTACTGCTGAACATAGGTCTCTCCCATCTACTGCTAAACGTAGGTATTTCCTATCTACTGATGAACATAGGTCTCTCCCATCTACTGCTGAACATAAGTCTCTCCCATCTACTGCTGAACATAAGTCTCTCCCATCTACTGCTGAACATAGGTATCTCCCATTTACTGCTGAACATTGGTATTTCCCATCTACTGGTGAACATAGGTCTCTCCCATCTATTGCTGAACAGCAATCTTGGTGATCGCAGTATATAATGCAGATTGCTTTTGCCGGCTTTTACGGCCCCCACGGGAAGAGATGGGGTGATCGTATTGTCACACCGGGATCGCGAGGCGTTAAACGGTCAATGGAGGGTATAGCTCGCGCAAAACATGAGCTCTCGGAAGTTAGCGTGGATGGCTGCGCAATACGCATATTATAGTTGCTGTATGGCCGCTTTTACAATGCACTCAACTATACAATGCGCAGTTTGGTACTCGGGCCTAGCTTCCGAGAGCTCATAGTCTTGCACGAGCTATATAATGTATCGGTGTAGGTGTACGAAGAGAGCGGGTGGCGCCTGGCGACGGACCACGTGCAGTTTGTGCTGGGGCGGTTGGCGAGCGCGCTGCGGCGGCCGCGGGACGCGCTGCGCTGGCTCGCCGCGCCGCTCGCGCCGCCGCCGCATCGCCGCCACGCGCACCAGCAGCCCGCCTTCCTGCGCGAGTACATGCTGGCGCACCAGGTACCGAGGATCACCGTCATCGCATCATCGCATAACATTTAAAATTCACCTTTAGGCCATAGCCGTGTGTGTGTAACATTTGTGGGAGTGCAGGGTCTCACCGCTCCTGCCCTCCTCAGTCGTCTTTCTACCATCAATCGCGCCTATCTTCTGTACATATAAAATTCAAAGTCCTGACATACTGACTTATATATCAACGCACAGCCTAAACCGCAGTTCCTAGAGACTTGAAATTTGGAGGGTGCGTTCTTTGTAAAGTGTAACTATATAGCTAGCCACACAGAAAGGCTTTTTCGAAATTCCACCCTAAGAGGGTGAAATGGCCACCCATTTATATGTTATATAAAAAATATGCCATTCCTTTCCTATAGGCCACGCGGGCGAAACCGCAGGCAGAAGCTAATGCTTGTATAAATCACTAATATTTACCGGTTATTAATTGAAAACCGTCAAAATGAATCTGCGCTCATTGTCTTTACCGTAAGCGCTTTAAGTCTACGACGTTAATGTCGATGTTTCTTTAAACATTTTAATTTACCTTACTTTTCGCCTTAACAAAAGTTCCTAAAGATGCTATAGTGCATAGTACTAGCGTATACATCTACTTCTAAAACAAATCCCGTGTAACCGCAACGTTACATTTACAGCAATGGATAGAAAATTCAGAGGAGTTCAAATACCGGAATAGTCTCCCAACATTACCCCTGCCGTTGCTCGAGAACCGCGAGACCCGTATCGTGTGCGTGGGTCCCGCGCCGCTGTCCTCGCCGCGCCGCCACGCCGCCACTTCTCTGTCTCTCGCCGCGCCCACCTGTCCGGCTGACACGCGCGTGTGGACTCGCCTTGAAGAGATGTTACTGCAAGTGGCGCAGGGCTCCGTGCCGATGATATTCAAGCCCACCGTCGATCTGTACAGCGATGACACGGACTGCGATCCCATTGTGCCACAAGGAGGTTAGCTACTAAACTTGATTGATCGTCCTTTATTTCAGCATACTATTTAAAGCAGACCAGTGAAAATAGAAAAACAAAACAAACTAGTGTGCTTTAAACCACACGACTGAAGTAAAACTTCTTCCGTGTTACCACAAATACAACAAGGATTAGACAGACGTCCAACGTGTGTTTAACAATACAAAACGGTAGTTTAACATTTGTCTAAGGCTTGTTTAAATTTTTTGTGGTTACACCATTTTAGTTCATCGGCCAGTATAGCTTTGTTTTTGCTTTGTTTATTGTTAATGTCGCCATCTTGACAATTGTAAATTGTAATTTTACCGGACATGCCAACATAATAATACAAATTTTAACTTTGTTTTCTTAACAATGGAGGAACCAATTTTAACTTACTCACCAAGTTAAGCGTGCGTAAAGAAGGTTCACTTCAATAAAGCAGGTGTGGCTCAGTTCTAGCCTGTGCGACTTTCAAACCAACCCTTAGATTCAATTCCCACTCGGCGCTGCAACAATGTCAAGTTATGTCTCGAATTCGCACTCCATCTTTCAACAGTGGAGGAAAACATAGTGAAGAAGCCAGCATGATAATGATAAATGTTCATATTCAATAATAATTAAAATTCGAGAACATGTGTCTTCCACCGACCTATATTTGCCCAGCGTGTTGCATTATGATCACTGTCTCCACGCGAAAGCCCGGATCCCAGCAATGTGAACCTATGCACTGATGATTTATGTATGTACAATACAATATAAAAATTCTTTATTGTATACCAGAAAAAAAAGACAGTTACAGATGATGAAACTCAAAGCTATAGTTTAATGGGCGGACATATCGCTAAAAGCGATCTCTTCCAGTCAACCTTTGGATGGAAAGAATTATTGGAGAGGTAGAGGTTGGTGGTGTAAACAAATTAAGTAAAATTGAGATAAAATTATCATAAAGATTATAGATACCATATAATAAATAAACAATAAGTTAAAAATACCTGATTCATATATGCTGGAATGTAGTAGTAGTAAAACAGCCATTAGGCAGGCTGTACAATTGTAAACCCCTCCTGAAATCATACTGAAATTTTCATAGGTATTTAAATCATATATTTGTTATATCCGTAATAATGATAAAATGATATTCTAATAAGTGAATGGGTACTGGAGCCAAGAGAGTCAGAATACGATGGCAACCGGTATCTGACTAAACATGTCGAATTTGATCAGTTTTTTGGGTGCTTTACTACTTGCTGATAGTTTTAATGACATTTCTCTTTGACAGCCTCTGTGGTGTGGTGGAGTAAGTCGGCTCATATCCCAAGGCGGTGGGTTCGATTCCCGTGACAGGACAAGTATTTGTGCACAGAAAAAACTAAGCACAAATACTTGTTCTGAGTTTAAGTGTTGTGGGACCATGGTCTGCGTAGTTACTGGGTCCCTAGACACAGAGAATCCGATTCCAGGATCCAAGATCTATGTACGTGATCGTAGGGCGTTATTATTATTATTTCTACTTTCAGAACCGATCCAAATATCGATAACGCTATGGAATCCGCTGAACATATCCCTTGCGTTAAAAGACGTGGAGTTACTGTGGCGATTCACGCCCTCACCAGACGAGGCTAATCCAGCCCCTGAACACCTCGACAATGAGCCGGCGGTCGCGGCCGGCGCCACCGTCGACTCACAAATCATTGTTGGACAGAAGATCAAGTCTGCGCTATTAGAGGAGGATTCCAGAAAAGTTTTCACGTTTACATTGACGCCGCTGCGCGTTGGAAAGTTGTTTGTCCACGGTGTGGCTTATAGGTAAGTATTGTTTTCGGTTATGTATTTATAAACTATACTAATAAACGCTTTGTCTCGTTTCCACTCGTGCGAGTTTACGTCAGTGAGAAGATGACAAGACATTTTAAGTATTGATTAAATTGTAACCAAGTATATGTCAGTAGTACTCACCACACGGTACAAAAACCCGTGTGGTCCCAGTGTGTGAAAAGAACTACCCCATTTGTTCTCATAGGTAAGATTGGCTAAGGAAGTTATCCAGGACATGAGCAGCAACATTCTTATCGGTACATTAAAATCTTCTGCGATCATCAAGATGCCTGCTGAGCTTGGTTATTATGGTACATATCCTCCCACCCTCCTGATAAGACAATAAATAATTGTTTATAATTATTATTATTATTATAATCTTTTTTTTTTGGACATCTCATACAGCGCCATCTTGCCCCAAACTAAGCAAAGCTTGTACTATGGGAACCAGATAACTGATACAATGCTTAGATACTTTTTGTTTGTAAATGCATACATAGAATACAATATAACACCCAGACACAGAACAAACACCTATGTTCATCACACAAATATTAGTCCTGGATGGGAATCGAACCCACAACCCACAGTTCAGAAGGCACGGTTACTACCAAATGCGCTATCGGGCCAGATTGTACATTCCTAATAGAATTTATAGTAAAAAATTAAAACAAAAGTTCCGATTTTAGGTACAAATATTAATATGGATAGAAACTATGTTGACTTTGTTGGCTTATGATTATTCAAATAGTACCATAGTTACAATAGGTAAAGTAACGAGTATTAATAAATATCATGCAACTCTCTACATAAAAATTGTTCTTTATCTAGATTAGTGAATGTTGGCGAAGGAGGAAATGAAAATGGCAGTGGAGTCACCATCTCCGGTAAGGTGGATCTAACATGCGGCGTGAAAAGTACAGACCGACGCCTGCAGATCAATGTAATACCTGAAGCACCGTGTTTACAGGTAACAATGAACAGATCATATCTGTTCTATTGCCATTTTATTCTGACCGGTTACCCACTTGCCTACACTTTGACTTGCCCAATAGACTAGTTGGCTCTGCCTTCTAAGCTGTAGGTTGTGGGTTAAATTCCCACCCAGGGCAAACATTTGTATGATGAACATCGATTATTGTTCTGTTTTGGGTGTTATATTGTATTCTATTTATGTATTTACAAACAAAAAGTATCTAAGCATTGTTTGGGTATCTGGTCCCCATTGTACAAGCTTAGCTTGGTTTGGGGTTAGATAGCGCTGTGTGAAATGTCTACAATTTTTTTTTTCTAGTGATTTATTATTATAGATGTATGAACCATGTCCTGTGTTAATTACAAAAACTAATTTTTTTTTTTATGTAATTTTTTACATAAAGTGCCAAGCAAGTCTAGCCTGATGTTAAGCGTCATGGCTGCCCATAACAGACTGCAGTGTCACTCGTAACTCAAAATTATTATTGTCCCGTTGTGTCTTATTGGTCCTGTAATTTTACTAGCTACAACTCCCTACATACTGGAACTCAGCCTTTATGGTAACTATACCACGCCAACACAACCTAGTGGTTGAGTAGGTCGGCTTATAACCCGGAGGCGGTGGATTCGATACCTGAGGCAGGACAAGTATTTGTGCATTGAAAAAAAGCGCAAATTGTTCTGAGTCTGGGTGTTGTGGAACCGGGTGTTGTGGAACCATGGCCGTCGTAGTTCCTTAGATACAGAGAATCCTAGTTAGAATCCAGGATCTATGTATGTGATTGTCGGGCGTTATTTATTTATTTACAGTAGTGTCTACACACTACTTCGGCTTTGTGACATAATATCTGGCAAAGCTACCTAGACAAACTCTTGCAGAAAAATCCTACAACCAAGTAAAACCTTTCCAGATGACATTCTCCGAGACAAGCCCTGATATAATAAGCGGCGAGATGCGTACTATAGATGTCGAATTCACAAACGTGGGCCCCGTGGATATGAAGAACCTTCACGTGGCCGTGTCACACCCCGACTGCGTCAGCCTGATGCTGGCACCTGACTGTGACGGCTTTAAATATTTGTACGATGAAAAGTACAGGGAACCACCTGTTTATAGCGGTATGTTTTGATTGAGAAAAATTGTATGTGTGAAAAGATAGGTTTGCGTGCTACGTCTTCAGCCACACCGTCGCTTACCATCTGGCGAGTTGATGGTGGTAAACTTTGTATACGTTTACCATCAACTCGCCAGATGTCAGACGCCAGATTTAAAAATAAGTTGAGAACGACGAAAAGTTTAATAACCTTATAATTTCTTATATTAGGTAGGTTTTTTTGTTTTTGTTTTGGCTCCTCACTTTTGTGTATTTAGCTAGTGTCAAGTAATTGATAATATCTCAAGTTATTTAATATCATATAATGTGTCAAGTCAAGTCCAGTCACAGTCCAAGTCATCAACTTAAGTCATAGTCTAGTCTAGTCAAGTGGTGGCAACTTTACCAGAGGCTTCTATGGAGTTTTGAAAACAACACGATAAGAAACGTTTCACCATGATTATACCACTTCCCCACACTCATGCCTGTAGTCCAGCACTTAACGAATAAAATGCCATCAATTTTATGCACTAACACAAATTACAAGATTTTGAAAATAATACAATGCGGTGATACGATCTTTTTCGTTTTCCTGCCAAAAAACTCAGGGCTAGAGTTACGTGCCGCTACTTTTTTTTTGTGTTTTGGCTCCACACTTTTGTGTATTTAGCTAGTGTCAAGTAAGTAGTGCCGCTACTAATGCGTTGGGTGCGAGCAGACGAGCGCGCGGGGCGCGCGGCGGCGTGGCGCTCGGCGGCGGCGCGGCACGTGGCGCGCGTGGGCGGCCCGCGCCGCGCGCCGCTGCTCCTGCGCGCGAGGGGCTCCGCGCCCGCGCTGCGTCTGCTCGCCTACTACGAGACCGGCCTGCCGCACCGGCCCTACCGGCTGCTGCGGCACGTCTTCAACTTCAATGTTATAGTGAGTGACACACTACAACTACAACTATACAACATAATACAAGACTAGCCCTGCAGACTGTTGTATAGGCTTTTAAATTGATGAACACGTATTGATTTCAATTAAAACGGATTTTTCTTACATTAAATGTCCATTGTACATTATTCTTTCGTTTGCATTATGTTCATGCAAAATTTCAAACTTTTGGATGAATTTTATTATTGACTAGCTGAACCGCCGCCGCTTCGCACGGGCTGGTTAGATTTATGCCTTAACCCTGTTTAGAGTGAGAGGCAAGGGGAACGGTGCGCACCTACCTCTATTCAACGTTTTCCCTCTTCCTTCAACCTTTTCCCTCTCCCTTTGTCCTTTTCACTCTCCTCTCTTCAGGATAAGGAGTGGCTTCATCTATACATACAGACAAAATTTTCAAAAATACAATTCTGGCTTCAGTGTCAATTATAGACTAACCCACCGATTTTTTTTTTCAAAATATCTTTGATGTAAAGAAATTAACCTGTTACAGTTTTATGATAAGTAAAGATTATGCTGATTATGGTAGCTTCAAAGTAAAATATATTTATATTCAATTTCAGGAAGCTGTTCAAGTATCGGTCACTCCGCGACGGAACCTATGCAAATCAAACGACGATGTATTTGAAAACATGACGTTAGCGGTTGAAGTCAAAAATATATTTAATGAGAAAAATGAAGTATCGATTGAACTGTTAGAGGCGTGTCTGGTTGGCCGACAGTGGCGCCTCACAAGCCTTGTGGCCACCGGCGGAAAGAATGAGCCACTCGTGCCTCGAGAACGACTCCATTTTGTCCTCAAAGCTAAAAGAATACTGGACAAGTTACCCGATGAAACAGTAGACCACTCACTTATAAATATTACTGACAAAGACTATCGAAAACTAACAGCTAACGTTCCACCGTATTCAAAATTCGTAATGGATGGAAATGCCACCTTTCCGGAAACTAACGACTGTCTCAATATCATTACACAAGAAGTTGCGAAGGGAAGGACCGGATTGATAGAGTCGATGTTCATATTGAGATGGAAAGCGAGCGACAAGAGCGGCCGCGTGGTGGTCGGCCAACAATGCCTCTGGCTCGATTGCTTCTCTAAACCTACGACCAATGAGGCATTAAGATTGCCCACCGAGCCCGTCGCTCTTCAAATAGACGAAAGTGATACTAAGTTGGACTATACAGATCCCAGTAAGAAAGTCAAAAATGATAATGTCATCATATTCGGACTGGAGCATTCGAGTGAAATCGTCCACAACTTTAAAGAGCGAAAATTATGTTTGATTCCCATTACTTTAAACATAGTAAATTGCTACGGAGTTCCTGTGCAAGTTTTTATCGATATGACCAAACAGAAAAACAGGTTAGTTGACATTATGTAAAAACTTTTTTGTCACGTTTATTAGAGTGGTGTATCAGGCTAGTGGTATGGTGGCGCTAGGGGTCTTGGGCGATACTTTTTGTTAGGATCCAGTCGATAGGCAAAAAAGAGATAAAAAGTATATCAGTCTCGCTCATCTTTAATTACAGATTTGATATGTGTCCTCTCTTTATTATTATATATATTTTACTGAAAAGGCATGGTTTAAAAATTTGGAACCATTTGCCAACCATCGTGCAAGTTCACGAACACTTAACGGATAATATAACACACCTTATCACACATTAAAATTCAAAAACACACTGGTTATGGAAGAAAAAAACAATATTCACAACCGCTATTTTCGGATTCTTTTCAATGACCTTCTTCATCAAGCCGTGAATCGAATTAAAAGTCGTGAATTTATATGTGACTTAAAACACGAAGTTAAGTCCAATATGGTAGTAATCTTATAAAAGCGTTTAAGATCGATTCGTGGCTACTGGCAATCACAAAGTATTTATTTTGATCACGTTTTTATTTTACTCGATAAACACCTTTTGCCATGAATAAACAATTTCTTATTACTCTCTTTCCATTTTCAATTCAACTCCAGCCTAAATATTGTCTATCTGTTCACGTTTTCGCAGGGAGTGCTCTGGGTCGCTGGGGTGGGCGGGTGCGTTAAGCGGCGCAGAAGGCTCTGCGGTCGGCGTGAACTTGCAGCTCGCTCGGTTCGAGGCGAGACGCGTGTGCGTGCGGGCTGTTTGCGCCGCGCCTGGAACATACCTCGTCGGCGAGGCCTTCGCGGTCGCAGCCTCGCACACTCAACACCACGTCACACACGTCTCCACCAACACATCGCTGCTGGTCGTGCAAGCTGCTTGAACAATGCCAGTCAACTTACGGATAACCTGCCCCCACCTAAGCGCGTCAGGCGTTTAACTGCTATCAACGTTCATGCAGTGTCACGTAACGACTCCATCCAGAGTCCTAAGTTGCCTATCTAGGTGCTGATCCTACATAACCAGACCCTGGAGGGAGACGGCGACAGGAAAGAAAGGAGAATGGGGCTGAAAGGAAAGACACTAGTTTATACAGTATCATAGAAAATAGATGGAAAACAGATTTAAAAACAGGATAGATGGGAACTAGGTCAAATTTTAAGATGAGTAGACGAAGAGATGGAGAGAGACTTAAAATTCAATAATCAGGATCGAACACGTATCTTAATATTGTACAATAGTCGTGGTTGCAGCTCTAAGTCAAATTCAAACTTGGCCACACCAAAGAGTCCGAGTAGGGTCTCCCGATTACATTATTTTACCAGCTAGACAAGGCTTTTAGTTATTTAAATAAAAATCTGGGAACCCAGCTTATGCCCCAAAAAGTCTGACTCTTGACGTCTGTCTACTCCACTCTTGTTCCATTTTGTTTTTTTTTTTACACAGAGCTATATAGAAAAAACCAACCAACGCCCACAATAATGACTAATTTGAAAATATATTAATTATCTATCTACGCCGCTGGTACATGAAAGCGGGAAACTGAAAACTATTTCAATTGTTACACATACAATAGCAATGCAAACAGTGTTTATGGAAGTCGTACGTAAGCTATAAGTGCATTTGAGATGTTTTGTTTATTGTTTACGAGTCATTGTTTATTATTATTATTAGCAAATACAAAATGGTGACAATGAAGTTAAATAAATTGTAATATTTATTATTTTAATTGAAAATTTAATTGTTTATATTTATAAAAACTATTTAATTTTATCCCTACATTTGTACTGACTTAACTTTCAATCAAATATGATTAACTAACTTATCTTCAATTGCAATCTATAGGCAGTCAGGGAAATAGGTTGATTTACGACCTGTTTTATGTTTTCAATTTTCTTTCTCGATAATCCCAGCAGTAGCAATGTATCAGTCCAAAAGTTAACTATCTTTTTGTATAACATTATTTTACACAGCTTTAGTGAAAATAATGTTATTTTCCCCCAAGAACAGGCATTTGCAAATAAATTATTATATACTTTACGGTAAGTCGTGGTCAGTAAATATACTTTATAATTTGTGGTCAGTAAAATAAAAGCAATATCTCTACCACGGATAATGTTATACACTATTATTTTAATTATATACTATTGCCTCCACATAACAGGCGGAAGCTGTGCGGTGGGTTCGACTCCCGCCACAGGTCAAGTATTCTTGCACAGGAAAAAAGTATAAACGCAAACACTGCAAACATGTTGTATCTGGGTGTTGTCGGAACATGGTTCTCGTAGTTCCAGGGTACAAATATAATAACTAATACTAAACACTACCTACAACAAAAAACAGCTTAAATGCCCGGATAATATTATAAAAGTGAAACTTTCTCTGTTGGTTTTTAAGCTAGAGGAGTACTATAAAACATGATGAAACATTACATAAATTGTGTGCGTGATTATAGTTTACTAGTTACGCCCCGCGGTTTCACTCGTGGATAAAAAAAAATTTAATTACTTGCTCATCTCACGGGAAAATTTCATTTTTTCGGGATAAAGTGGAGTCTGTATGTTAATCCAGTGTATAAGCTATCCCGGTACCGAATTTCATACAAATCCATTCAACCGTTTAAGCGTGAAAGAGTAACAAACGCACACATACAAACTTTCGCCTTTATAAATATGAACGTTATATCGGGTATTCCGAATTACTGATAACACTCGGCCACAGTTAGATGATATTTTTTTTTATTATTTATGTTTTGGCTCCACACTTTGTGTATTTAGCCAGTGTCAAGTAATTAATAATTTATCAAGTTAATGATATTTCACGCAAATATGTGTCAAGTCACAGTCGAAGTCGTCAAGTCAAAGTCATACTCCTAGTAAAGTGGTGGCATCTTTACTTGAAGCTTCTATGGAGTTTTGGAAACAACACGAAAAGAAACGTTTCACCATCATTATACCATTTTCCCACACTCACGCCTGTAATCCAGCACTCAACGAATAGAATTCCACCAATTTTATGCACTAACACTGAAAATAACACAAGTTTTGGAAAATAATACAATGCGGTGACGCAATCTTTTTCGCATTCCCGCCAAAATTCCAGATTATATTTATCATTATCACGACATCTAATTCAGAACGGAAATTATTCTATGGTCCGTATTACAGAACGATGCTCAGTCTTCGATCGGTGCTCAAGCAGAGATTACATTCATAAAGTGATCAATTAGCGAATGAAATCTCTGGTTGAGCACTGCAGGTCAATGTATCTTTGATTTCTCTCTGATCGATGACTGAGCATCGTTCTGTAATATGGACCTATGAGGCTATAAGCGATGGTATGCGAAGTGTAGTTGCCACAGGTGAAAGAAAAAGAAATTGCTCTGTTCGTGATGCCGTCAGTAACGACACCGATACATCCTTGTCGTGCGGTGTCGGGGCTCAAGCTAATTTGCAAACATGTTTGATAAAAGATTTCATCTTTTTTAGAAGGATAGCATGAATGGACTTGTATATTGGTGAACGGCACGCGATTCATTTATTATTTTTCTGTGCTGAATGAACATGTTCTATTTAATTTATAGTCTATATTTTTTAAGCCTATGCTTTTTTTTTCGTTGACTATGATGGTAGCATTGACGGATAGTGGCCAGGGTTGTCACTATTCACACAAAACTTACCTCAAACATACCAAGTTAGAACCAAGTATTATGTTATGTAGCGCTTTATTTTGACTACATGGCTGAAAAACAAAATTTACCCCAAACAAAATTGCGGTAGTTTTACGAAAACAATGCGTAGCAAGGTCAATATACTTTGAAATTGTAGTACTTTACAATATGAAGTTTTAAATAGTTTCTTTTTAGGTGCCATTTTATTTCATGGTGTAGTTACTATATAAAGAAACAATAATGAAGTTTTAAATAGTTTCTTTTTAGGTGCCATTTTATTTCATGGTCCTACACCATACATTTGAAATTAGGGAATAATATTTCTACTGACGTAGAGAATTTGACTCTTCCGTAATGTGGGTGTAAATTTACTATTTACGAAAAAACCTTTATTTTGGTAATAAACTTAGGTTTAACGGAGATTAAAGCCATTTCTATAAAAAAAATTAAATACGGCGCGAAAACAGCTCGCAGGTGTCATTGCGTCGGATCAGACGTCACGCCTAGGCAAACATGTCATTGTGTCTACGCGTAGCGAAGAAAGTAAACAAATTATTAAATTAATTCGTGTGACTAAAATGAATACCAACGTTTATAAGCGTGATGCAGCACCGCAGTGTAAAGCCACATCAATAAGAATGCCCAACAAAGTGTTGTGCATGTTCCAAACAAGAATAATATATAATATGATATATAATAATATTTATTTATACTCTGGGCAAATCTTGCACTTTACTGTACAAAATGTTTTCTTCTCAGTTTTTTCTCTCTTACCAGGAGCTAGGGCGCGCAGTTTCATAGATTTTCAGTTTCGAAATTGGCCTATGAAATTAAGGTCATTAGTTTCGAAATTTCGAAATTTCGAAACTCATGACACTAAAGCAATTCTGTAGTAAAAATTGCACTTCTTTCTATATCGTTTTGCTCTGAGGATATAGTGTAATATTTTGGAAATGGGCCATTCAAGAAGTGGACCAAACCCGAGGGCTTTATGCTTTAGTCTTTAATTAAAGTGTAAAAATGTATACATAGGTGTGCTTATTCACTGATGATCAATGATCAAATTGATCATCATCATTATCATCAGCCTATATTAATCCACTGCTGGACATAAACTTCTCCCAAGGCACGCCACTGAGCTTAGTCTTTGGCTCTACTCTTCCAGGTACTGCCTTGCGTATGTCTTCGCTCTCTTGCCGCAGGGCGTCCTACACTACGTCTGCTGATTGCGGTCTCCACTCTAGCCATGTCTACCCCAACGTTTATCGGTTCTTCGGCAGATATGACCAGCCCACTGCCACTTCAGCTTGCTGATTCGCTGATTCGAGCTATGGAGCTAGGAGCTGTGAGCTATGTCGAATAGTTTTGTTTCGGATTCAATCCCGTGAAAATACCCCTAACGTAGCTCTTGCCATAGCTCGCTAAGCGACCTTGAATTGATGGACTAGTCCTACTGTGAGTGTCCACGTTTCGGCTCCGTTGGTCATGACCGGTAAGACGCACTGCTTAAAGACTTTCATCTTAAGACTTTACGGCTTGAGCGATGAGAGCACTCGGTGAAGCTTCCCAAATGCTACCTAGCCCAGCTATATCCTTCTTTTGGCTTCACTCTCGTAATTATTTCCCTAGTTGAAGCGTCTGCCCTAGGTAAACGTACTTCCAAACTTCAAGAGCTACTCCATTTATAGTAATCGATCTTGCTTAGGACAACGTGCTCATTGACCATGACCCTGGTTTTATCCAAGTTCATCCGTACACCGATGCGTATACAAGAATTAGCTAGTTCGTTCAGCATTCGTTATAGGTCTTTCAGCTATTCAGCCATTATGATGATGTCATCTGCGAATCACACGTGAGAAATGTACTCGTCATTTATTTTGATGCCACAACTCTTCCAGTCCAGCGTCTTAAACATTTCGTCCAATGCAATTATGAATAATTTCGGGGATATAACATCCCCTTGCCTCACTCCGCGACGCAGTTGGATATGTTCAGATAGCTGGTTTTGTAACAGGACTGTCACCATTGCGGCATCATACAGCATATTTCAGCACCTCGTTGTATCGCCAATCAACTTAGCGTCGCTATAAGGAGTCAAGAATAAGCCAGGTTTCAAATGAGTCAAAAGCCTTATAGTCCACAAACGCTAAGCACAGGGGTCGATTGTACTCTGCGGTCTTCTACACAATCTGCCACACTGGTCTATGGTGCTGTATCCGCTACAAAACCCGGCTTGTTCTGTAGACTCGTCAAGCTTTCGCGCTAGACGATTCGTGATGACCCTGGAAAACAGCATGTAGACATGGCTCAGAAGCGATATGGGTCGATAATTCTTCAAAAGTTTTTTACCACCCTTATTTAAGAACAAAACGACCATGATTCTATTCCATGCTTTCGGAGTTCGGCCAGTAAAGAAGACAGAGTTAAAAAATGCCTGTAGCTCACTGAGCCCCTCCAGCTTTCAAGAGCTCAGTCGTCACTCCGTCCTCACCTAAGGCTTTTCCATTTTTGGGCTGTTTAAGGGCCATCAGGATCTCGTCCTGGCTGACTTCAGGCAGCTCTTCTGTATAGTGCATGTTAAAGTGGCTCTACAGTCTTCTGAATTAGGGTCAGATTAAGAAGCATGTGATGCGAAAAGTTGGCCATAAAAATTTTCAGCTTCCAAAGAGATCTCGAGCTTTGAAGAAATATCTTCTTTCAAGTTGTTGATGGACAAACACTTTTGACCCCCGATTCTGCGCTATAAGTCTTTTAATTTCGAGCGTAATGGAGGGTCGGAAGTCACGTCGTACCAGTTTAATAATTGACTTGTTGAGAGCCTGCTAGTATTCTGATGAAGTTACACGTCGTTTCTCTATAAGCTTCGTAGTAACTCTTGAAAGCTTAGACTTTCTGCCAGTATTCTGCTTTGCACAAAACTTCGTGCCTTCTTCGATGAGGACATCCACCACTTAGTCGAACTTCTTCACATCATCTGTGGTTTCCAAGGCCGCAAATTGATTTTCCAGTTTTAGCTGGAATGTTTCAGATTCTTGATGATCCATGCTTCCATGATTTGGACCATGCTAGGTCGGAGCTTGGACTTCATTAAACGACCTCGTTCCAGCTTAAAGTCGATATTCAGAGTGCCTCCTGCCTATGGCTATCACTTTGGGTGTTATCCTAGTGATCACTGAGACATTTCTACGCCATTTGTCCGCTATAATGTAGTCGATCTCATTTTCGTAATGCGATCGAAGCTCTGCCACGTCCACTTCCTTTGACCTAGCAACAATCTAAGGTACCTACGCGGCGGCTATAAGCAACCGCAACGCTACTTTTACTAGACCGTTATCGAAATAAAAATAAATTTCGAAATTTCGAAACTTAAGGTATCAGTTTCGAAATTACAGAACATGAAAAAATGGTCCGAAATTTCGAAACTATGAAGTTTCGAAATTTCGAAATGCATGCCCTACCAGGAGCTTCTATGGAGTTTTGGAAACAACACAAAAAGAACCGTTTCACCATCATTATACTACTTTCCCACACTCGTGTCTGTAAAACAGCACTTAACGAATAAAATGCCACCAATGTTATCCACTAACACTGAAAATAACACAAGTTTTGGAAAATAATACAATACGGTGAAGTGAACTTTTTCGTTTTCTCGCCAAAACTCCAAAGGCATTATTTAAAATCATTTAAAAATAACCAATGAAAGTAAAATAAAATGAACTCACATGAGCTCGAAATATATCTAATTCTTGTTTATATCGAAGTTCGTTGTATATTGACTGGCCCGATAGCTCAGTTGGTAGTAACCCTGCCTTCTGAACTGAGGGTTGTGGGTTCGATTCCCACTCAGGACAAACATTTGTGTGATGAACATTGGTGTTTGTTCTGTGTCTGGGTGTTATATTGTATTCTATGTATATATTTACAAACAAAAAGTATCTAAGTATTGTATCAGTTATCTGGTTCCCATAGTACAAGCTTTGCTTAGTTTGGGGCTAGATGGCGCTGTGTGAGATGTAAAAAAAAAAAAAACAGAATTAGGGTAAAGATAGGTGAATACAAAATTTTATTTACAAGAAAGTTTTCACGTTTCTAATCTTAGATGAACAAAATTCCTTATTTCTTGCGAAGAAGTCACCCATCATTAATACATAAATCCTAGGCTAATTTGAGCTATTTGCCTTAATAAAGCTTGGTTCCATTGTTACAGTAGAGTGGAGTCGATAAATCAAAACACGTGAAAGAATACAAAATCATTATATCAATCCAAATGCGTATATTCACAACAGCAAAAATCTAAACGTGACGTCATGCGCTGTGATGGTGTTTCAGTCAAAATGATCTATTGTAGTATTTTAATGTTTTATTTAATTGAAAATCTAAGACTTAATCTTAATTTTTTTTAGTAAAGTACCTGTATTTTAAATTTACTTAGTATGAATTTTACCCTAAAAACATTAAATAGACCATACTTCGATACTGTCGTCATGCCTATTCTCAGTTAAATTCAGAACTGCTTGGATGAGATGGAAGTGCTCAGTATCGATAAAACATTAACCGAATAGATATATAATGCCTTTTCATTAAATTTTGTTTGTAAAAACCGAGTGTGATTTAGACCACACGACCAAAATAAAACTTCTTTAGCATCATCTCTCTTGCCCCTACAGATATATACGAAATGTAACTCTTTCTTTTTGTCAAGAGAGATGATGCTAAAGAAGTTTTACTTCAGTCGTGTGTTCTAAAGCACACTCGTTTTTTTAATTTGTATTAATTTAAATATAGCCGTGAAGAAACTACTGTAGCGGCGCGCATCATTTTAAAATCGAGTAATAATCTATTGCCATTATGTATTAACAAATTGTAATTCAGCGCTTTAAAGCTTATAAGCCAAGAAAAACGGTTGGCCCTACTGGAAAAGGAGTGGTTTGTAGTTTTGGATAAAATACTGTGGTTGGGTAGGTAGGTGGGCGTCCATCTTGAAATTTTACTGGACATAAAGCCGGTTTAGAGAAAAGTGAATTTTGTAGTTTTAATTTAACATTAATCGTTAATTTTCCATAAGTTTCACGTATGCTGGAACTACGTTTATAACGTTTAGCTTAGGATTAACTGCAGTAATGTTTTAGGTATGAAACTCTAATAAAGCATTTGATCATTTGGCTAGTAATGGCGTGCGTTTTTCTCTTGGAAGACACTTTCATATTTTATTTCATGTCGTCAGATCCTATGAATAGTATCACATTGTGTTTGTGAACAGTAATTGAGTGGATATATTCGTAGTGGAAGCCATGGTTTTGCCATCACATCAGTTTTTCAGTTGAGGAACAGTAGTGAGCTGGATGTCGTTTTTAGGTTATACATCACAATACTGTAATTGAATAGTGACTCGTAATCCTACGATTCGTTCGTGTGGTCGACCGTGAAGTTGTCTTCAATTTTTAAACCATGTTTCTGTGTGGTGGTTTGTGAAAATGAAAAAGTGACGCAGAATAACTTTTCTTTGCAGTATCATTACTTAAGACATACGCGATTTCCGGAAATACTATCGCTCACAAATCATTCGGCTTGCGGTGGAACGGTACGATGGCAGTACCTAGTCGAGCTCGGGTATATGCCGATGTGAACTCGCAGAACCCGAGAGAATATTGGGATTATGAAAGTTATGTGGTGGACTGGGGCAACCAAGAGGACTATCAGCTGGTGCGAAAGCTTGGGCGCGGCAAATACAGTGAAGTATTTGAAGCAATAAATATTACAAATAATGAAAAATGTGTAGTCAAAATATTGAAGGTGAGTCACTTGTGTTAACATTTATCATGTCAATATGTTCTCAAATTTCTCAATGAATAATGAATAATGTTATTAAAAATAAATTTTAATTTTATTTGTAGCCTGTCAAAAAGAAGAAGATTAAAAGAGAAATAAAAATATTAGAAAACTTAAGAGGAGGCACAAATATAATAACATTACAAGCTGTAGTCAAAGACCCTGTATCACGCACTCCAGCCCTCATTTTCGAACATGTGAATAACACAGATTTTAAACAACTTTATCAAACTCTGTCAGATTATGATATAAGGTAAGATTTTCTAATTGCATTATTTTAATATTTTTATTGTTAGGTGATATCATTAAAATTATGTACATTTCATGTGTATTACAATTTGTTGTATAATGGCATGACTGTGATGTTATTATCATCTACTTATCTAATACTTGTACTTGTACTCGTGTGAAACATGAAGGCAGCAAATATTTTTTAAATCCTTGTTGTTTTCAATTAGTCTTAGCCATGTATTTTCATTCTGCCATCTATGACAATAAACCATGTTTGTCACATCTGATAAACTGGTTGCGAGTTGAATTTTGCCATAGTTTTCGAATTTGCATTATTCAAAGCCAATCACTGAATTAATTAAAATATTGTGTGTGATTTGTAATACCTAGAGGCAAATTCATCTGCCCTAAAACATATTTTCTGGGTTCCAGCATGTTTAAAATGGATTTTTATAATTTCAGATATTATTTGTATGAGCTTTTGAAGGCATTAGATTATTGCCACAGTATGGGCATAATGCACAGAGATGTGAAACCCCATAATGTGATGATCGACCATGACCACAGAAAGTTGCGTCTAATTGACTGGGGTCTCGCTGAGTTCTACCACCCTGGACAAGACTATAATGTTCGAGTTGCTTCTAGATACTTTAAGGTATAACATAACTTAATTTTTGATTGTTTTATGGAATATTCTACAAGAAGCTAAATACTTATACTATTTAATGACTTACCTTAAATACTATTTAAACAAAAATGTTTATAAATGTGTTTACAGGGTCCAGAATTGCTGGTGGATTATCAAATGTATGACTACTCACTGGACATGTGGTCACTAGGGTGTATGTTGGCATCCATGATTTTCCGTAAAGAACCATTCTTCCATGGTCATGATAACTATGATCAGCTTGTGCGTATTGCTAAGGTGCTGGGCACTGAAGAGTTGTTTGAATATTTGGACAAGTACCATATAGAGCTAGATCCCAGGTTTAATGATATACTTGGCAGGTAAATAGACTGATGACTTACTTATATGTGTGCAGCAAACAAGTTGAGTCATGGTTAAGGCACCATATGAAATAAGCAGTAAAAAAAATTGAATTATATGTATAATGTACCTATACATATATTCAATTTTGTTACTGCTGTGCAAGTCGCTTGGAGCCTTGACCAGAGCACTACTGGTTTGATTTTACAGGCATATTTATTGAAGATATTTTGTGTAATATGTAATATCGGTATCTTACAGACATTCTCGTAAACGATGGGAACGGTTTGTGCACTCTGAAAACCAACACTTGGTGTCTCCTGAAGCACTAGATTTCCTAGATCGCCTGCTTCGCTATGATCATTACGAGCGCTACACTGCTCGCGAAGCAATGGATCACCCATACTTCTGTAAGTTTCATTTCTACGGTTTTATATGTTGTTGATTGTGTGTTAATACCTGCATAGAAATATGCTTAAGGATAAAATAGTTTTGACTATTGCCTGAATTGATGGGTTTCAACCAAAGGCCAATCTTTCATTTACAGGATAAATTGTAATGCATGCATGTTTATCCTTATCCTCCTTTTCTCTTACCATGTAGGTAGGTGCTTAGCCCTGGAGTCATAATTTATCCTTGATCTTTATCTTAACTCTAGCTTTTAAATAAGTACATTATCAGACTATTGAAAGAGTGGTCCTTAAAGCAGTGCTAGTCTGAATATCTACTCTCATGTGACTGTATAGACAGAAACAAAGCACTTAATTAGTATATAATATATCACATAATAACAATAATAATGCCCAACGATCACATACATAGATCCTGGACACTAACTAAGATTCCCTGTGTCTAGGGACCCAGGAACTATGAGGATCATGGTCCCACAACACCCAGACTCGGAACAAGTATTAGCGCTTTTTTTTTCTGTGCACTAATAATTGTCCTGGCGCGTGAATCGAAGCCTCGGCTCCTCACCTCCCGGCTATGAGCCGACCTGCTCAACCACTACACCACAGAGGCTGTACATAGAGCATTACAAATAAGTAACAAATGCAGTGAAATGGTAGTTGATTGTTGATGCTGTTGATGTGGTCTACAAGTTTACATATGCAGTAGTTTGAGTGCTATGTAAAGGAAAACTGCAAAGAAATAACTGGTGATTTGATGATAGGGCATTTTCCAGTGACTGTTGGGGTAGCTGACACTTGTCAAGAGTCATCTCTCTCCAAGGAAAACAGTGTATTCCAGCATCTTCACCTGAAGCGTCAGATCTCAATTTAGTCGTAACATGGTGACATCGCCACTTTAGGCCGCAATAAATTACTGGAAATAAAAATAATAGTGGCAAAGGGCTATTTTTTATGGTTGCTGAAAATTAGGTTTAGTTACTTTATGTGAAAATATACATTGTTTAAATGTCCAGGAATCACTAACCACCATAATCTAATGTAATTCTGATTTCTACATGTTTCTTTATATCTTGGTGTTAATAAAGAGTTTTGTATTGTATTGTGTACCTACTGTGGTCTGGAAGTAGGATTGGGATATTATGCCAAAATATGCAAAGATGAACTCTCACATGAGGCATTTATTTCAGTGTTTTTTATTTACAGACCCGATTGTGAAGGAGCAGGGCAGGATGGTGTCATCAAACTCTCCAACTCCAAATCCATTGCAAGGACCAATAAACAATACTGAATAATTGTTACTGAAGAGTGAACCACTCTTTGTAATGCTATATATATTGAGGATATACATGTGAAAGATTCCCAAGGACAAACTGATAAGTCACACCGGTGGTTAATGTTTGGTGTAAATACTATTATACAAAACAAAACAGTGAAGAACACCTCTGCACTACAGATGTCTCCTGATTGGTTCCACCGTTTTATAAATGGAATTATAATTTGGAAAGACAATATAATTTAGTGTTTAAATAATAGTAAAACTTGTTTATTCGTTGTTTTGAAAGTGTTTTATCTTCTCTGGCATAATCTGTTAAAAAGTGGAAGTGTAGTTTACTCAGTGTTGAGTAATCGATGGTGGGTGGGTTACGATTTTTCCAAATACCGTTTTTGTACTTGAAATTCGACATAATGAACAGAACCATGGAATTTCATTGCACTTGATCTTTTGCATTTATTAACCTATGGTATTGATATTGTAATTACTTGTATAATATAATATTGATAACACCTGCATACCATTTGCAAATACTGTTTAGCAGCTTTTCGTTGGTACTCTACTTAATTAAAATTTTGTATTTATGTAATAGAAGTAATATGTAGATAAGTGTGATATAAATACAAAATTTTAAGTTGATTCATTAATCGTTTTCTTTTATTACATATTTTATTAAAAAGGAGACCAGTAATTTTAATTATTCTAGACAATGTCGAATTAAAATATTGTTTCTCTTCTAGTATATTTCTAAGTTACGTTAGCTGTCCTTATATAGTATACCTAGCTAAATCAACCATCTTCTATTGGAAGATGAGCCTCATTTATTTAATTTATTTCTAGTGTGATAACTCCAAGTTGTTGCATAAAATTTTCTTAAATAAACAATACTAACTTTTGCCTGGAAATGTTTTGGATTATTTAATTTTTTTTTATCGATGAAATCCTTTAGTATTAAATAAAAAGTAAAATTCTGAAATCAATCCTGATTATGGGTGTCAAGTAATTTATATGTTCCACTTCCATTCAATCTCGTAATTTAAATAATTATAGTGAAATGTATGTAACTATGTTTTAATCAATGACTAGCTGACCTAAATCCAATACAAAACTGACATTCCATTATCCTCAGATTGAAGATTTTCTGAGAGACATTGCAATTTTTTTCATTTTAAAACTTAAAATAGTAATCGGTCCAGTTCCAGCAGTTTTTAGTAATTACACTTACAAACGAACATAGATTTCCGTACCTTACCTACCGTTCCTCAATAGATACAATTATTAATAATTAATTATAATTATTAATAGTCTTGTGTCACACACACACAACGTTAAGGCCAACACAGACATGTGTAGCGCACGCCTTGATATTGTGCACTTGCCTCGCAATGTCTGTATCGGCCTTTATAGGAACAAAATTCTTACCGACTACCCAAGTCGTTATCGCCCAGATGGTTTGAGTGCTACACGATAAGGTATTGGTAGCCCTGTAGGTATGCAAGTCCTTTAGGGTTCTGTAGATACATATTTGTTTATACAACTAAGTTTTGAGACAAAAATATTTTTGCTTTACGGGAACGTGGGATTTATGGTTTACGGTTCACGGAGAACCAGGCGCGTTAAAGTCGTGACTTGTATTTTTGTACGTCACTGATGCCCTCGGTCTTCGACTATTTTCATCAAGTATGTACCATGCTTACAGTTTATCTTTTTGCGAAGACATTATATATGTGGTTTCGCCACGGGTTTGCCATAATCACCACGCTTTAGTGATCGCAGAAGACATTAATGTACCGCGGAGAATGCTGCTGCCTTCCCTGGATATTCATTATTCTCTTAGCCGGCTGTTACGGCACCCGTGGTAAGAGATGGTGGCGCTATTTACGCAACGGGATTACGAGACCATACGGCACGGTTTCTTGTCTTCATTTATTGATAGTAGATTAAAATATCTTTGTCATCAGCTTTGTCCCACTAGTGGGGAGAAAATGGAAAATAAAAAAACGATTGTGTTTTAGATCACACGACTGAAGTAAAACTTCTTTAGTTAAGCTTCATCTTTCGGCCGGTATAATTTTGTTTAATGTTAATGTCGCCATTTGTCATTTTACCGGATATGCCAACATAAAAATACAAATTTTCAACTTTATTAGAATCAATGGAAACCAATGGAGATCTACGTCAATCAACTTTCGTTCGCCTTGCTACGCATTCATCAGCTTACTCCCCAAGTCAAGCGTGCGTAAAGAAGTTTTACTTCAAAAATGCATAGCTTTTCTCACCAAAATTGAATTGATTGAAATCTAATCATTAGTTACCAATTTAAATAGGGATACTATTTACATATAGTAATAATTATAACTCCCATCCCTACCCACGTTATCAAATACTACCCTATACCGAGATGTGTGCCAAGTGATTTAAATTCTCTTCAGCGCTACTTATTTAACGGAAGAGTACATAGGGAATCAGGCAACTAGGAAAATGAAAATTACTCAAAACGTTGTAAATATTTTTTTTAATTTAACTATATAAACATACTCCAATTACATTATTATGTCAGTATAGTAAAATGGGGCACTGCGAAGTACATACAAAACTTGATGTTGAGCCAGATCAGTGAGAACGAAATCATATTTTAACATCCTTTATCCTTTTCTATCGCTTAGGATCGTCATTTCCAAGAGCGAGAAAGATAGCAGGAGTGCTATGGCGCGCGGCACTTTCATCGATGCGATAGAAAAGGATGGAGTGTAAAAAAAATACGATTTCATGCTAACATATTAACACTATATTGAAATACAAGTACTACATACTAGGGGTCTAAAGATTCTTGAATAATATTTTTCAGATGAGGTGATGTATTTTTCATTTCAGAATAATTTCTACTGCAACTATAGCAAAGGTGTTTATCAATATAAGGAAAAAGTGTTTCATCATTAGCTCCATTCCTGTGTAGATTTCCATGGGACAATGTTCTCGAAAATATTGTTGCATCCAGAGCAGATAAGTTGTTTTTCGTTTTATTGAGCCAACTCTGCAAAACAATAATATGTGTAAGAGAGTGAGGAATTGTTAGTTAAATTAAGAATGTTAATGTTAAATATGTTTTGTTTAGCTTTCATGCCTAAACGGCTGAACCAATTTGGATAAAATTTTGCAGATAGATTGATAATACTATAGAGAATAACTAGAATATGTTTATCCTTTCTTCTCCATGGAATCACTATTACCCAGTGACACACCCGACTATTATGTAATAGGTAGGTAATATTTAATTTTTTTCCCGGAAAATTAACAGAAAAAGAAAAGTTCACACGCCTGACTATTATGTAACATGTAGGTAATATAAATGTATATTCTTTCCCGGAAAATTAATGGAAAAAGAAAAATTCATTAGAACATTTTTAAGTCATTAATTAGAGACTTGCTATTGATTTTTGTTCTTATTACATCCATCATAGGGAAATAGTAGATTGTTGCACTAGGGATGGTACTTATTTAGGCACGAGATGGTATGGTGCTTTCTCGCCTTATGTAAGTTTCTTTTTCTGGGATATTCTACCAGTCACAATTTTTTATCATTTATGTATGTATCTATGTAAATTAAATAATAATTCAGTAAAATGTAAATTATAAGTAGGTAGGTATATAGTCATGTTACAAAATTGTTGATAAATATTTTTTAATTACAATTACGCCGCGATTTAACAGAGCGGCTGTATAACGCTTGCCTTGTTTTTAACTTTACTGTATAAATTCAGTATTTATATAGTACTGGTTGTGCCCTGCGGTTTCACCCGCGTGGTGAAAATTTTCTATACTTTCATAACTTTTTCTTTTATAAGAACCTTCTCCTGAAAATAATAAACATAATAAAAAGAATTAGCGAAAGTGTTTTATCTGTTCACCCGTGATGCGATGACCGAGGGAAATAGAGATTCATTTTTATATATTAAGATTTGTTTGACTGTTTTTATTTTAACAGCAGGGTAAATAGTTTCCCAGGGAGGGCTTGAAGTTACCTAAACAGAGGGAGGAAAATGGATATTTTCCGCCCTCTGTTCAGGTAACTTCGAGCATAATTTCCGATTATCAGAAATAAAAAGTATATTTTTATTTCAAAGATTGGCAGTGCATTTTTGGTTTTTTGGTTTTTGGTGTTTGGTAAATACATGCATATGTTCTATTACCTATTTAGAAGGATAATATTAAAAGCTGATTATGTTATTATTGAGCGTTTTGTATTTCCCAATTACCATCAAGCGATTATGGATAACAAAATACTGGATAAAAAGTAAATAGAACATCACTAGGGTTGGGTCACTGGGAGTACTAATTCCCCATAATACACCTGGCGGTGTCTTTTTGGCGGAGCCATGGTGAGGTGTCAGGTGAAGTCACACACCTGCACTCCTTTGGTTTGCAGTTCTCACACAAAAACAGGCATACCTAAGTAAGAAATAGTTTCCCGGGTAAGAGTTAAGTTCTAAAAGGTTTCACTAATTTTTTTGTTCATAAGTACTTTATAATGATAGCTGTGTGTATACCTTACCTCACAAATAGTACATTTGTTGCATTCATTATTGTCATCTGCAACACCAATTTTGTCAGCAGTCCTACATACAGCCGATATGGTGGATTGAAAGTTTTCCTGCAATTCTGTTACAAAACGACTTATAGTTGTCTGTAAGCTGTTGCCTTTGACATCCCTGAGATCTACTGGAGCCAATTTTTTTAAGCTAATGTAATAATCCAGTTCTTCCTTACTTATATCTTTCATTGGGCGAAGTATTTTTATTTTTTTATCTCGAGAGTCAATGAAACCCTGAAATTCAAAATAAAATAAATTAAAATTGTGGCTTTTGCAAATAAATAAATATTGGTAGACATTGCCGCCGATACCAGTTTCAGAGACTAACTAAACATAAAACATATTTTTCTGAACCGCCACTTCCTCTACCCACTGGTACATTCCTAATGCCAAACCCTGTATATGTTTATCACACAAATATTTGTCATAGGTTCAAATCAAACTTTTGGTATAGAAGAGGATCAATGACCAACATGGCCCCCACTGGTGGCAGTTTATACTGTTGCATATATTATGGCAGACCATTACTATTACTATACCGACTACCACAACAGGATTCTATTACTCCTACCAACAAATCTGTCAGACCAGATAAACAGCAATTCATATATCAGTATTGAAATGAAAAGTAACTGATGGTTTGTTGCTTCTCAAATTAAATGGCTGAACCGATTATGATGTAATTTGTTATAGTAATAGTTAAAACCTAGATGAATATTATTAACTTGAAATGGCAAAGTTTCTACTTCTAAGTTGGTACAATTACCTATACCTACTTACTGTGAAGATATTTACTTGAATAACCTACTGAAATCAGTTCTGAATACTTTTATAAATCAAAGGGAGGCTATTGCATATTTTATCTACCCTCAGCTCTGGTTTATAACTTTATTAAGTCTTTAACTGCCATTGTTACATTAATAGATTTACTATTATTTGGGGGTCATATAACATTTGCATAACAAGAAATAAAACCTACTTTAACCAAGATACATAGTAAAATATCTAATGCTTACAATATCATTTTCCACTTGTGACCCTCTCCCAATTGCAAGGCTTGAAAGTAAATTGATAGCTAAAGTGCTTGTTGTTTCAGCTGTGAATACATAGTTACATTGCAACAGCTCTGCATATTTGATGAACAGGTTTCTTTTTACTTTATTCAGAAAATCATTACAAGCAGTGGAAGGCATGCTTTTTAAGATGGCCTGGAATTCTTCATTCAACTCTTTATCCTCATTTGGTAGTTGGTTACTTTTAGGGAGAATTGCATCTTTTTTAAGGTAGTCAGATATGTGGATAAAGTAAGCATCTAGTTTGTATTTCTCACACTGTGCCTTAACTGAATCAGAAACACTGCATTTACTTGCACCTGTAACAAAAAATCCAGAAAAAATAAACTAAACTCTAGAAATAAAAGTATTGGATGCATCTGAGAAATTACAGGAATTAAGATTGTAGCCCTCATGTTGAAGATTGACTAAATGTCTGCTGCATCATTTGTTAGTTACTACCACTATAAAAACAAATATTTAAATTCACGTTGAACTGTTGATTCTAGTTGTTGGTGTAAGACAAGTCCTTAAGTCAAGTCAGAAGGGTTCATTCGGCTTCAGCATGGGCTAACCACTTATCTAAATAAGAAGGAAGGGAAAATCTAATAATACTTATCTGATCAATGTGATTGTGAGTCAATATAGCAAAATTGTGGGAGGAAACATGAATGGTACTTGACGAGCTAGTCGTTTGCCTGATGTCCAGCATAACAGCTACCCATAACCGATAAAAGTGAAAAGTTAAGCCAAACTTTGCCAAGGGGAGTTTTGTTTTAATTTTATTTGCACCTAACCAGCTGACTCATCATGGCCTTTTGGGTGTCAGAAGTGCTGGTAGAATATACCGCCACGCTGCCAAAAGCACTGTATTGTATCAAGCATGACTATCACGTGAACATGTGTACTTGCCTGTCACATTTAAAATCAATGGTATTATCCGTAACTTTTTGTGAACATCTAATGAGATTCCATAATAAACTAAATCAAGAAGTACAGTAGAGCCTGCTCCTCCCGATAAACATAATAATACTTTAGAATTATTTGTTAAAATCTTATTTTTTCCAATGCAAGATCGAAACTTGTGATTTGTTGCAGCTAAGAAACAGTTGTCGCAGTAAAGATCTTTCTTTCTTAAGATTACTGTGCCTGGGGAATCACATTTAATACACTTCATGCTTCAAACTATTGTCAACATTCAAATATCTGTCTTAAGTAAGAAGAAAATGGAAATATTTACATAAAGAATTATTAAAAAATATGTAGTGATAGTGATTAATTGATTATCACAGATTAGGTAGTGATGTGCACAGAATACTATTACTTCTCCCGAGGTGATGTGCAAAGAGCATATGTGATGTGATTATATCGTAGACAGAGAAGAGAATAGGTACATACTCTAAGGATTATATACTCTTTGTTATGTACATTTCAAAGAGTATATAATCACTACGTTCTGCGTAGCATCTCTACTTCGTCTGTGCAAAAAAGCAAGCAAGCCAAGGTCGTAGTATGAAACAAGCATTATTTTCATTGTAAGGTCCTTGCTATATGAATCGATTTTAGACTGTACATGTAGATAGAACATTACTAGACTCGTCTTTATCAAGAATTAATAATTTAACCTTCTTGGCTTGGTCATTCCCTTTAAAATGGTGGCTTCTATCTGTATAGATCATTGGCCTAGTTTAGATAGTTACTATACTCTGCTAGTATCAATATTATATAAAATGACCACCCATTTCACCTACTTGGGCGGAATTTCGAAAAATCCTTTCTTAGTGGACCTACTATCTCTAGGACCAGCAGTTTCGGCCATACGTTGATACAAAAGTCAATCAGTCAGGACTCAGGACTTTGAATTTTATATGTATATAGTAGATATGTTCATGTAAAACGCTAGGACAAAATGTAGCCTGTAGACAAAATGTAATACCTACAAATGTCACACATAAATATTATTACATACACATAGTTGTAGACATGTGAATACATCACGGGCAGTCTCTACTTTTTGTCCTAGCAAATGCAGGTTCTGTGAGAAAGTGGGTAAGCCACGCAGAGTGTCTTGGGTATAAAATAAAATGGTATTAAATAAGTAAACATAGAATAAAAACTTCAAATAACTTTAATCAATCACACCACATCAAATTTTTGGGAGTTATGTAGGTACTAACATTACTCTGAATAAAATTACACTTTGTTGAAGGCAGCAATATCAATGCTCTGAACCTGTAAAAAAAATTAAGAAAATGGAGCATTTTATGAATGAAAAGACATTAACTATTAAGTAATTATATAAAATATTAATATCTGTGGATATTTCACACAGCACCATCTAGCCCCAAACTAAGCAAAGCTTGTACTATGGGAACCAGATACCCGATACAATACTTGATACTTTTTGTTTGTAAATACATACATAGAATACAATACAATATAGCACCCAAACATGGAACAAATATCGATGTTCATCACACAAATGTTTGTCCTGGGTGGGAATCGAACCCACAACCCACACTTCAGAAGGCAGGGTTACTACCTACTGAGCTATTGCCATTCAATATATATAAACATATAATTATATGTGAAATATAAAACTATATTTTCCACATTCTTTTTTTTGTAGTAGGTAGTGTCTAGTCATGATTCTTATATCACTGCAGTTTTTAAATAATAAAGGCAGTCAGTAATTATAAGTAATGTGAGCTACAATCTGAGGTAGTTTCGCTGAGCTACAACATGGGGCACTTCAAACCACAGTAAATATAGTTCTGAAAGATAGGCAATGTATCTACAGCACCTCTGGTGTTGCAGGTGTGTATAGGCAACATAACTGCTTACCATCAAGCGGGCCATCAGCTAGTTTGTCTGTCCCTATAATAAACAAAATAAATATCTTTATTGTAATACTCACATAATCTTCTATTTTCTCGATTTCTTCAGTAAGCCAGTCAATGGAAACCTTGTCATCCTCAACAACACAGGAGATCTGAAGCTTATGGATACCATAAGCTAAAGGCACAAGTTTGGCAGCTCCCCAAAGCAAACCATCAGTGCTGATTTGCCTCACTGCTTCCTCCATAGCTTTCATATCAGTCTCATCATCCCATGGCTTGACATCCAAGATAATATTTGACTTTGCAATAAGAACTGGTTCTGAAAATAATCATTTTAGTGTTAACATGCAATCAATAATAATGTGCAAGTACTAACTTTATTGTGTAATGTGTAAATGTTTTTCTTATGCAATAGAAGATATTCAAGTCCAAAGGCAGGTTTACAGCCCATTCTCAGAGATCTCTAAAACCTTTGTGTTAAAAATATCAATAAGTTTATTTTAGCTTATAGTTTAAATAAACTATATTATAATTGTAATAAAATTAGTTTTTCAAAGTTTTACATGTATATCCAGTTCCCTGTCCCTTATATTCCTTTAGCGTAAGTATATTCCTAAATCAATCCACAGAATTCTAAGTATTATTTTTTCTAACTCAGAGTCAGGTCAAAATGTAGAAGTTATTACCGCAAAAAACTTTTAAATTTGATGTATTTTGGTATGCTAGTTATTTTTTGGCTACCAAAAATTGTAAAAATAGTGCAGTGAAAATACTGTTCAGCTGTGGAAAAAAGCATCAGGAGGAACAATCAAAGAAGTACACACTTGTCTTTCAAAAAACATGGTTATAACATTATTGATGCTGATAGGATTGAAATATAATAACAAAATCTAGGGATTATATATAAGGGCCAGGTATGAATTATCCAACTTTATTTACATCATCTTGTATAATGATAACTTACTCTTTGCTTTCTTAGCATTATAAGCTGCTAGGCGTTCTTCACGTATTCTTGCTGCTTCTGCACTTTCTTCTTCATCATCGGAACCAAACAGATCTACTCCATCATCAGAATCCTGGGAGGCAGCAGTAGTAGCAATTGGAGCCACCTGGAAATTAACATATAAAATTTTTAAACAAATGAGACATTATATCTTCACAGGTTACATAGTCTTGCAACAGTAAAATGTAAAACTATTCAATTAAATTATTATTCAACCAAAATGAAAACAGCAAGTTCCAAATGAAAAAAAATTTTTTATTTGCTCAAATACCTTATTTGTTCAAATGTTGTGCATTATAACCAAATATAATATAGAACTACCTACATTATTGGTTGCATAGCATGCATAACTTAATAAGCAACTTACTTTAGGTGCTTCTTTCTTCACACTGCCACCAGATTCCAGAGTTTCAACACGGGATTGCAGGCTGATGACCAAATTACGTAGATCATCAATGGCCTTCTTCAAGTTACCATTCTCTTTCTCTAAGCTGTTGATCTTGCTTGAGAGTTCAGTGTTGGGTACACCAGCTAGGGTTGCAACACCATCCATCTGTTACATTAAGAGTAATCATTACAACTCCATGGAGCAAAAACACTAGTCGATTATAATAGTAGCTAATATATAGAGATAGTAGCTAATTTGTTTTTATTTAAAAATGGTCTGTTGTGCTACTGCCCTTTGCTTTGTCTATTTATTGAATAATCTCTGTGAAATTAGGCATGTCTTGGTTTGCCATAATTGCTTTGAATATAAATATGTAATAAATATTCCATCAAGACATGTTGGATGCGCACCATGTCTGTTGCTTTCAACTTCTAGTGTAAATTTATTGTTATGTAAATATCAAAAATTTACAGAATAAAAAATAAATATGGAGTCTTAACAAAGAGCAGTGTTAAAAGTGCTATCTTTTTAACATTTTTTGTTGTCAGGCATAAATTTTGGTATTATAAAATGAACACAAATATAAAACATAGTTTGCACCAATAAAACAACAATAATATAAATACTACATAAAACATATATGTTTCTATAATAACAGCAAAATTTGTAATTCATACAATGTGTGAATATAAAAATGATTTACTCACACATTCTAGAGAGTTTTTAATGTGCTGTCTAGCCTTTGCAACTTCACTGGCCAGTGATGAACGAGCCAATGCTAGTGGTGAATCTTGGACCTACAAGAATGATAACTTTAACTATAGGTTATGATACAATTATTAGAGTCTATTTCAATATTGTTTTAATATGGTGACTGGGCGGATAAAAAAAATAGTATGAGATGAATGGAAAATATACATACTTACATCATCTAAAACTAAACTTACTTTATTTAGGGATTCATAGTAATTTTTTTCAGCCTCGGTATAAATTGACTTTTCTAGCCAAACCTTTTCATGGATGAGAGTAGACATTATCTAAAAATAATATATGATTATCAGGATTATTTACAAAACATTGATTGAAACATTATTTTCATCTATTATTCGTTGTAAGCATTGTGGGCATTTAAACATAGAAATAAGTTTCTTAGAGCGAAGCTGATGTTAGTTAGTTGGTCAACTCTTTATAAAAAAACTTTTTCTGAAGCGCGGTCAAAAGTTTCAAAGTTTAGTACGTAATTACGAATATAGGTTAGAAATGGAACAGAGCTGATATATTTTTGCACGCAAGTTTAGTGTTTTGGTTAATCTTAACACAGAAAATTGTATCTAAGAAGGAATTTATAGTTACAATAGAACTTACCAAATTAAACTATTAATAAACTGCCACAAAAAAAACCCCTTACAGACAGTTTTTTGAACAATGCTAGAAAAGAAAGAAAGACCAAAGAACGAACATAGATTAGCCTACTCTATGAAACAAAAATTGCCACGATTGGCCACGCACGATGCACGATCAATCATACTGTCATAGAGTAACCTTTTTTTTTGTTTTGTTTGTGGCTCTACACTTTTGTGTATTTAGCCAGTGTCAAGTAATTAATTTTTCAAGTTAATTTATATTACACATAATGTATGTTGTATGTGTCAAGTCATGTCAAGTCATAGTCTAGTCTAGTCAAGTCATACTCCTAGTAAAAAGTAAAATGGTGGCAACTTTACCAGAAGCTTCTATGGAGTTTTGGAAACAACAGGAAAAGAAACGTTTCACCATCATTATACCACTTTCCCACACTTAACGAATAAAATGCCACCAATTTTATGCACCAGTTTTGAAAAATAATACAATGCGGTGACGCGATCTTTTCGCTTTCCCGCCAAAACTCCGATATTTTAGTTAATCTCAAAAGAAGCGTGACAGAGAGACAGGGCTGCCAGATGTATGACTTAAATCGTACTCCTACGATTTTTTGGCCATTTTAATGGTGTAGGATCGCTAGACCGAGATCGTACGGAAAACGTAAGATTTTTACAGTATTTTATCTATTAACCAAAACATTTTGTTACGACTACCTGGCCTTCCTTACAACCGCGTAAGATACGGGTTCCACGAATATAATTGAAATAAAATAAAACTTAATATAAGGTTCTAATGAAACTCTATATTTATTAAATAATAATATTACAATAAAATATGAGGCACCATTTATTTTCTCATTGTGGGTAATGAAAAGTAGAGTGTATCACTCGGCCGCAAAATACATTTTTGGCTCGGGCGACGTACTTTGAATACCTTGCCACGTTCAGGATCCTAAAGAATCTACTTTTATCTAGAAACCCTCACTTCGCTCTGGATTCAAAAAGCGCTCTCGCCGTAAAAATATTGTTTTGGTATGATACGATCTACTATTTTATAAAAAGGTTAAAAGGTAAATGTATTAAATAAAATCACGTATCTCTGGTTAAGGTTTATTTCGCATTAAGAATAAATTCACTGACATGGGAAAAATAAAACTAGAAATTGTTAAATCTAGTTTAGGGCTTAACGTACTTAGGTACATTGTGTTAATTTACTTAGATATATATCGGCTTATTAAAATATTGCGGGTAGTTCAAAATTTAGATGTTAGGGAAACAAATGTCGGCTCGTTCGCTCGGCGTCGCAGCTTCGAGCGTGCGGCAGTGTCCGCGCATTCGGACTTTGGTTCGATGCGCCCAGGTTACACCGAATAAGTGGATATGATTTTAGCTTGTTTAATTTGCCAGTTTGTTATATATTTCGGCGCCTTCGTACATAATCTTTTTTTCGCCGTAATTAATTGCGCGTGCAGTTTAATGTCATTTGCGCTCCCAAGTATCTTAGTTTAAAATTGTCGTGTTTTAGTGAGCGTTATTTGAGTGTGTATGTCTTTGATTAATATTTTGCGAATAATGGTACTGTAATATATATAAAGGGGAGTCAGATCCATCAGTTTTTAGAAAAAGTGACGTCAGCAGAGTGACGACGTATTCCATCGCCGGGTTTCATTGCAATAGAAAATACTTTTACACACTTCTAAATACATTTATATTAATTAAGCAGCTATCATTTATTCTGATAGGAAAGACGGCTCAGTACTCACAAAAAGCAACGTCCGCATTGATACACCACGCCAAAATAATCAAAATTTTATAACGAACTGTCGCACGAGCTCTTTCAATATTCCACCACTCCAATATGGCGGCGGCGCACAGTGGTTCGATCCCATTTAAGTAGTTTGACATAGGGTATTGAAATACATTGAAAACCGTTTTAGTCGAATAACTCCTAAACTATAACTGGGATGGGATCGAAGCACTGTGCGGCGCTAGCGCGCCATTTCGAAGTACTCGCGACAACTTCGTAAAATCAAACAATACGTCGATAACAAAACGGTTGTTTACATGAAATAAATATTAATGATAATTCACAATTATATCATGATATTATTTTAAAACTATGGTAAATTTAACTTGTGCTAAAATAGTGCTAACTAAATTGTCTGCTTTCGATAACATTCGGAAACATGATTTAGTTTAGCACATATTATTTTAAAACAAAACTATACAATTTAGACAATTACATATAATTACAATTCAAACCATTTTAAACGACTTTAAAAAAGGAGGAGGTTCTATAGTCGACTGTTTTTTTAAATGTTTGTTACTTCAGAACTTTCGACTCGTATGGGTGAACCGATTTTGATGATTCTATTTTTATTTGAAAGCAAGTGCTTCCCGTGTGGTCCCATTTCAATTTGATTCAGTTCTGACCATCGCGGCCATGAGAAAGAAGTAAGTTTTTTACGCTTTGCATTTATTGTTAAATTATGAATAGTAATTTACTATGCTTGAAATGAACAATGACCAGTTAAAATCTTTTTATATGTTTAAAATTAAAACAGACAATAAAAATTAAATATTAAATCAATTAATTATTCGTAAAGTCAAAGTCAAAAGATTTATTGCAAATAGCCTATTTTTAGCACTTTTCATCATCATCATCATCATTATCAGCTTATATTAGTCCACTGCTGGACATAAGCCTCTCCGAAGGCACGCCACTGAGCCCGGTCTTCGGCTCTATTTTCCCAGGTACTGCCAGCTACCTTGCGCAAGCACTTTTACGTTTAAAAAATTATATTAGGTACTTAAAGTTAAGTTATTTTACTAAGCATATAAAATTACAAAGTGCTTATTGTCAAATAATATATAGCAAGCCCATTACAGTATATGATTTTGAAAAAAAAAATTCCTTATTCATTGTATAACATAACATTTGTTACCTACTCATTAGTTATTTCCTGTTTTTGTATTTGTTGCCTTGGTGTCAATAAAGAGTTTATCTATCTTATTCACTACTGGTGCATGCAATCCGACACAATGTAGAACAGAAAACTTCGATCCGAAGCTTAAATTATACCTGCCAAGAAAAAGCTACAAGAATCTTGACAGTGATGTATTTTTTTTTCTACGGTTTTTACAATATATTTATATAATTTATTATAGTTGAGATAATGAATATATTACAAAAGTAACCACCATGTCACACCGGTGCAAGAAGAATACTGGGATGGTCTTAGTAAACATTACAAATAGAAACTGATACTATAGATAGCAACAGGCAAAGTACCTAAGATTTCATACCATTAAGCTTGGAATAATCAGGCCAAGCTTTTTTGTCTGACACAATCATTTATTGTGTAATAGGCTTTTTTCATTAGGTTTAACTTTACGAATGATTTAAATTTACGCATTAACAAAGTAAACATTACGTAAATATCAAAATCGCTACCAAACTATAGTTAATAATAATTATCTTATTTTTAGTTTTCTTAGTTTATTGAGCGGAAAACGCTCTCGCGTGTACAGTCGTCGATCGGTGCTCAAGACAACATTTCATACACGAATCGATCATCATTCTCATCTTGAGCAGAGATTCACGATCGAATCGAGTTAATTCACAAAAGATCGCCTGGTCGATGCGAAGCGTGACCAAAACGCAATCTGTCCAATTCTGATAATCAATCCAAAATCAATCCAATTCTGATCCATTTTCCCAAATAAGTGCCAACTTATTACTTATTATTAAAATGGATCAGAATTACAAGTCAACGGGGCAAAGCTGTCAGCATTTTTGGTACGCATCGTATGGACCAGACGACTAGTATATAGTCCAAATGTTATTTTTTTTAGTATATGATTATTTTATATTTGAAGTAATTGTACCTATACTTTACTTTATACTCACATTGTTGTTTTAGTATGTAAGTTGTAACAACACCAACCACAACTTCGGTTCTTTAATTCCTGTCCATTCTAAGGTAGCCTAGAAGAAATCGATAAAGCCTTAAATGCGATAAAGCCACCCTTTGTTCTACAATTCTTAGTATGTTTTTTTAAGGTACATTGTTATGAATTAGTTGCGTATTCAATAATGTATAATTATTGTATTGTATTGTATAGTTGCATTAGCAGTAGGTAGTATTTTTTAGTTAAATGAATAAAAGCACTGTGCCCGTTAATTTTTTTTTTTTCGGACATCTCACACAACGCCATCTAGCCCCAAACTAAGCAAAGCTCGTATTATGGGAACCAGATAACTAATACAATACTTAAATACTTTTTGTTTATAAATATATACATATAATACGATATAACACCCAGACACAGAACAAACACCCATGTTCATAACACAAATGTTTGTCCTGGGTGGGAATCGAACCCACAACCCAAAGTTCAGAAGGCAGGATTACTACCAACTGAGCTATCGGGCCAGTTTTTATCACAAAATGATCAAGTAGTGGATTAAATCTCTACTTGAGCACCAATTGATGACTGAGCATAGTTCTGTATACGGACTTGTTTAACTAGCGGTTACTTATATGTTCTTTGCGTTTAACCACACCCTGAAAGGGTACGGTTTACGAACCAACCGCCCGTATAATGGTACGTTTTTAGTTTGTAATTATAGCCACTTCCTACATGGTCCCTACATGGTAGAACATGCTCTTGACAAATTATTGGAAATAGGATACTATCAGAGACAAAAATTCCCCAACTTAAAAAGTTATACGCTGTTTTCAATAAACTACTAGCTATTGTCCGCGACTTCACTTGCGTTTTATTAGGCTCTCGCACTCCCGCCTTTCCATTTTTTCTTTACCTAAAACTATTATGCTTACATAATAGTCAGAGTTAGGTTTTAAAAACAAGTGCTATTATGTATTCTGTGCTATTACGAACTCTTTTTAACAAGCTTTCAACAAAAGTTCTCAATTAAAAAATATTTGTTGTGTTCCTTTGTTACGCGATATTTATATACCTATCTCCGCCATTTATAAACTGATTTTGATGATTATTTTTATATTCTATCTTTCAGGCAGGTCCCATATAAATTTGGTGAAAATGTCATGATGGGTAACATCATCACTAATGGTGGAGATGAAAACTGGAAATTTCTGAATAGATATTGAGAGAAATATTGAACTTTTGTTGAAAGCTCTTTAAAAAGAATTCGTAATAGCACAGAATACATAATAGTACGTACATGATAGTCAAAGTTGTAGTAGTTCAGTTGATCAAACTATGGGCTTTGAAGATATTCAACGGACTTCCTGGACAAAAACAGCTCGTGTAGCGAAACTAGGGTGTTGTTTTGGATAAAACAGGATTTTAGATAGTAGTTGTAGTAGTTATAGTAGGTAAGCGTATTCCAAAGTTAATGGTTTACTCAAATGACAAATTTTCAATTGAGTTTCCTAAATGATAAACAGCTTATTGTAATTAAGTTATTGTATTGAAGATTACAAGAACTAACTGTTAAAATTCTCATACTTTGTCAATCAGGCCATGTTAGAAGATACCTTACAAAACTCACCCGTATGTAATGAAGGCGATCGAAATCGTATATACTCACTAACCTCTTTTCTAGGGTTCCGTGTGCAACAAAGAATCCTCATTACATAAGTTCGTCATGTCTGTCTGACTGTCTGTCCGTCTGAATCGTTTATAGCACAGAATACTATTACTTCTTCTCTTCTTCTTATTACTTCTTCTTCTTCTTTGGTTTATAGCTTTCAACATCAACAGCCGGAAGACGCCCACTGGTTTTGCTGAAAAATTAAAGGAACAAGGTATTCTTAAAGTTAAACGTTTTTTAAAATATTAATGATGATGTGACGAGTTAGTCGTTCATTTGATGTTAAGCGTCATGGCCATTCATAATAGTTGCAGTGCTACTCGGAACTCTGCAGTAAAGTTTCGTGTGGCGTGCACTGCGCACGTCGTCGAGACATACTAGATTGTGAGATCAGGTCGTAAAGTCTTATTTGCCCAGTAATTGCACTAGCTACAGTGCCCTTCAAAATGGAGGTTGTACACTACTCAGATTGGCGGCAGAACATCTTGCAAAGCGGTGGTACCATCTACCTAGACGAACTTCCTACCAAAGCACCGAAGTCCTACCACATATTAAACCTTTCCTTTAATTTTCCAGTTTACTAATGATGTTTTGAGAGCAGTCTAGATTTTTATAGCTCTGCTGGTATGATAGTGGTATTTCTATTATAGATTCCTGAGATTCCCTTTGAGCATTTTTCATTCTGTTGTAAGATTAGCCAAGTATAAAATAAAATTACCTATAATAAATCTGATCTTACATTAATTAACATGTACGTGTTGTACACTCTACTCAGTGAGATTTGTTAACTTTTATAGGCCCTATTACAGAATAGGCCGTAGACCCGAACTCGATTCTGAATAATGCCCCACTTTTTTTCATATAAAACTCGTCATGAGTCATTCATGAGTCTAGATTACGGGTCGTAGCTATAGTAAAAATCATAATATACATTATAATTCAATTTAGTCTAGCTTGTCTAAACCTATTTTGTATTTCAGCTTTAGTAAGCTAAGCTATTGTCTATTTAAATATTAAAAAATTGCACTTAATAAAGTATCTTATTTTGTAGCATGAAAGTCCAATAAGGGAAATTGCGTAAAGTTGGGCAATTGCATCATCAGGTCGCTGATTTTGTAACGGCTGCGCGCGACGCGGACCTCGACAGCGAGCTGATCGCCGCGGGCGCTGCCGCCACGCCACCGCGCTCTTGTGTACCTACGTATTGCCTGCCTCTTACCTGAACGCACTATCTCATGGATGGTAAAAAAACTTTAGATAAAACAATGATGGCACTGTATTTTAAATTGATTTCAATGTTTCTCCACTTTTAACATCCTAAAGCTATTCCCTTTTTTCTAAAAATGCATTAGACTGTGGACTGTTACAAAAGGGATGACTTGAGACATGGCCGTTGTCCTCTTGTAGGAGGAGGGCTCGCAGCGCAGCATGCACGGAAGATAAATTCGTCGTTTTGGTGCGTGCGAGAGCGGCGCGGGCGGCGCGCGGGGAGGTGCGGAGGGCGGCGGCGCCGGCGTGCGGAGGCTGCTGCGCTCAGAGCACCTGCGCCCGCGCTCCGTAGCGCCGCTCGCCGCGTGCTCGTGTACCCGCGCCCGCGCACCGGCCCGCGCCGCCTCGGCGTCGTGACGCCGCCCACGGTACGTGAAACGCCGGTGGCGCGTCGGGGTCGGCCGGCAGCGCGCCCGCCACTGCGCCGCAGCCGCTTGCTGGCGCACTCGGCTGCGCCGCCCGGCCGGTTTTGTAATTTTGCCGGGCGGGCTGTGACGTCATGAGACTAGTTTGAAACGCGTGCGTGATGGCTTGCGCCAGGACGCCCGCGCTGCTGCCGCCGCCGCCCCCGACCTTAGTACCAGTGCAACGATGTGCTTGTTTGTTATCTCTACACAATCATCAGTGATAATGAAGCACAATGCAACAACATACGTGTTGCACGTATACGTCATAAACTGCCACCTCTGTCAGCTTGTGCTTGTTTACTGTTGAAAACTTGTTCCACTTCGAATCTTACAAGAGCCTAATCATGTCATAATCACTTATTTATCTGTGGTATAGGTATCCGCAGCAAGTTCTATTATCAACTCAGCAGTATTTTTGGTCCGTGTATATATATAAGTATTATTCAATTACATATATAATTAGGTGTTAATTACCTATGGGTATATGTGGCTAGGCGCACATATATGTTTGGTTTCGATTCAATTTGATTCGATGTTGCCACTATCATGTATATGAGCAATTCTTTTCTGCGTGTGGGTAAATTATGCGCTACGACGTCGTCCATGGGCTCCGCGTGCCTGTGTGTGAGAGAGCACACAACCGGCTCTCTGCGGCAGAGCCTTTTTTGTAATTTTATTTTTCCTCCTTCAGTGCACCGCGCCAGGGACGTAAAGGCGACTGCAGATAGACCGTGGTTATTGACACTCATTTGTTTACTGTTTTCTGAATGTCCAGTGGGGTCGCAGGACTTTCCGCACCAGCTACTCGGATTTTTCAGTTATTTTTGACTTTTGATTTCTTCAAGTACATAGGCCATCATATTTTGTAAAGTTTGTTATGGATCACTTTTTGATATATTATTTATTTATTAAAAGGTGATTGTTTAGGTATAAGGTACTGTATTGTGATGTTTCAGCAGTAAAATAGTAAAAACAATGAATGTAAATTCCTCAGGAAATGCCCGGTTTGAGCCTAGATTATGTTTCATGGAAGATTCAATGAAGGCTTTATGCGGACAAAGAGCATGGATTTAAATCGTGAAATTCCTAAATGCACACATGGACAGAGTATAGAAGTCTTGGCTGAGTTATAAATATACATCTCTGTCGTGCTTTAGTATCATGTATATATCTGTTCCTTTCACTCGTCCGAGATCGAGCCACAGCCTCCGTGCGAGCCTCACTCGGTACCGCTTCAGAAGCATTAAATGCATTTTCTTTTTTTACTTTTTAGGCTTCTTCAAAAAAGGAAAGTCTATCGGTGATGTGAACTGAGAACCGTCCTTTATATTCGTCTTATCTTTTCAATATGATTAAGTTTTGACAGCATAAATGGGTTTCGATCATAGATTTTTGGTTTAGATTTTTATGACTGAGCTTTTGGTATTTTCACTCAAGTTTTTGTAGTGTTACCTAAAATATTTTTTGTTTTTTTAACTTATAACAAAGTTATAATCTCTCTAGAGAATCTAGAAAAAGAAAAGAAAGAAAAATCATTTATTCGTGACACACAATTACATAATACAATAACAAATACATAACACCAAAATAATAAAACAATGCTATGTGGTGTCACGAATGGGCTCCGACTCAGCATACAATTAAGGTCCTTATGACCTTAATAACTGATTTTCAGTCGATCTCATTTAAATTTCTCAAAAATAAATAATTTTAATTTTTGAAATATTTCCATGAATTGAAGCATTTGTAAGCGAATCAAGTTGAGATAGGTAGGTAATATGAAAAAGCGTCACCCGAACTACTTTATTGCCAATGGGATTAAAGTTTCAAGAAATGGTATAATCATTGATGATACCATTTCTTTCACTAGAACACTGTAGTAGTTGTTTACTGACAAGTTTGGCAGGCACGTGGATACAATAGTTACCAGTTTGTACCGTTCCGTGGTGTTCCTGCGACCGCGGCGCAGGGGGCTGCTCGACGAGTTGGGCCGCTTCTCGGCGTCGGCGATCAGGTGCCACTTGATACTCGTTCTTTTAACTGGACTCAGATCAGCTGTTACTGACTCGCCCTTGGGCTCTTGTATTCGTGTGCCGTACTCGCGTATATATCAATGAACCAACATTTCTGGTTTAGATGCATAGTTTAGGTCACATACTATTAAATGGATTTATATTGTGAAATGAAGAACATGAATTAAGTTTAGAAAGAGTAATCTTTTTGCAAATATACTAACGACTGTCTGGACATTTGTATCAGTGCTGGACAGTGAATGGTAGGAATGCCTGCCACAGCTGTTATGCTTTATATTAAAAGCATAAATGAGGCAGAGAGTGACACAATGATAAGCCAGACACCACTATGAGATATTGCAAACTTGCTTAGAATTAATTAATGTGTTGTGGAGCTTCCTGAAGATGCCACACTGAGATGAGGCTTAGCACTACTGTATTAGGGAGAACCTTGGTCGCCATGTCATTGGCTTTTTGGTACATTGTTACGGATTAGACTAGAATAAGTGATAATGCGCAAAATATACTGAAATCTTTGTGTTATAATATTGTATAATAATTATCATTAATGACAATTACAAAGGTATAGAATACAAACAAACACGTCATAGCACTGGTACACATTGAATTATAATACATACAAATATAATAAAAACCTTCAAACTATAAATTTAAAAGATTATCAAAAAGGAGTATATGTAATCATTTTTCAGGCATTGAAGTCGAGAAAGTGAAAAGCGGGGTGCTCCTGAGTGGAGCCTCCGCACACACGAAGACGTCGCCTTTTGCGCAAAAGCGGGACGTAATGTCCGCGTCGTCGTCGCCCTCACTGGCTAACGAGGAGCGCGCGCGCACCCCGCGGGGCGTCGCGTCGCCCGCGTCCGCGCCGCGCTCGCCCGCGCCCGCGCACGCCGTGCTGGCCACCATGACCCCAGTGCAGCCCGCGCACGACTATTACCCGCACAAGGTTGAGATGGACTCCGACGACGGCTACCCTCCAGAGGCGCACTCTTACCGCCACTCGCCCCATGGCCTTGCTGCCTACGCGACGGACGGCAAGGTGCCCGGGCAACCCGAAGTCTACGACCATCAGGGCATGGAAAACATAGATGAGAAAACTCCAATAGACTTAATATACGAAGATGACAAGCAAACCGTGATATACACGACGACGCCGGATCAGAAGCGGGTGGAGATGATCAGCGGACAGCTAGACGATGGGCACTTGGTTGGCGGAAGCGGGCAGCTGGTGGACGGTGGTGTATCGGTGGTGGTGGGTGCGCCCGGACAGCCCACCGTGCTAGTGCTGGCCGATCACGTCGTCGACGAGCTGGGACAAGTCATCACTACGATACCCAGGTATTTTCTAATTTTTTTGTGGATCTAGACTTAATAGAAATAATATACCACGGAAGGTTATTATTTCGTCCAAGTTTATATCCGCAAAAAGACATTAAAAGAATATATTTTAAAGGGCTGCGTCACAAACTAGCTGATATTTTATTAACTAATCACTTCGTATTTTATTGCCTCAGCTTTATAAGATGCTATGGAAATATCACGCTGCCGCTGTTGCCAGGTGTTCGCCATTCGTTAGTGGGAAATTCCATCTCAGCGGTCGGTGTGTCGAAATCGTATTATGATTAAAATAAAATGTAACTTATTCAAAATTTATAGAGGTATGTCGCAAACGACGCGGCTATCGCATGTTAGTAGGTAATCTATAGATTATTTCTTTTGATGACGAATTTCATTGAAATCTACTAACGTAATTACTATTTAAATGGTAACTCACTCAGTATCAGGAGTATAATTACTATTTTAATGGAATGCGTTAAGATGCCTAACTGCCACAGCGTTGGAACGACCTCGGGTAATTAATTCATTTGCGTGTTGGCACCTCGTAGACTTGGAAATTTGTTTAGGTCGTTAGAAACAATCAATTGTTTGAGTAAGTGAGTGGTGCGGTGCAGTGTGTGTACCTATGTAGCGTGTGAGGAACGAGACGTCGTCGTCAGCCGGTGGAGTCGGGGTCCAGTGGGGCTTGGAGTGTAACGGTTATGCTGGGAGCGGCGCGGCGCGCGGTCGCGTGTGGGCGGAGCGACGCGCTCACCTTGAACTTGCCGCGAGAGCTGCCCGATCCCAACCAAACCAACATTCATTTCAACATTAATTAATCTAGCCAATGGACGATTGCTAATCCCGCAAAATATTCAAAAAACAACTAATGGTATTAACACGAAAAAAAATATCTAAGAAAATGTCGAGTTCAATCACCTAATAAAAAGTGGTGTTAATATTTACTTGAATTTTAACATGTTCGAAGACATATATGAGCATACTCGAGTAACGTAACCGTCGTCGCGCAAAAAGCCAGTACTCACGTTACCATGTGCTTGCGCATGTCATTCATGCAGCATGCATGACGTTGATGCCTTCTAACTACGCGGAGCAGGCATGTGTAGTAAGATTAGTTACGTCTATTTGCTGCCCAGACGAGTTCCGTAGACGGATTAGTGTGTTTGTACAAGCTGTTGTTCGTATACAGAAATGACGCGGTCAATGCGGTAATATGAAATCATAACGGGATGATTATAGGTGTATGATATATCGTATGATAATCTGTATTTTTCAAAAGAAATACACTAATAATGCTTAATTTAAAAATAAAATAAGAAAAATCTGTGAAAATGTTTCTTCGTCATAATAATTGTAACGTCGTTAATGACCTAACTAGCTATATATAATGCAGATTCCGAAAAAACTTATTGAAATATGTACTTAAATGTTTTCTATAAAACGATTCTACGATGTCAATTTGAGGGCATAAAAGGCGTAGGTATCTGTATCTCAAAAACAAACTTGCCATAACGAACAAGTCGCTTGCCTCAAACTGCGTATCGGCCTTTTTAACAGGTCATCTGCATATTATAAGAGAAATAAATCGGTCCATAATGGAGGCTGTTTTACGTTCCGTCTTCCAACCCATGGTTTTATTCAATAACCTTCCTTCTCCAAAATTCATCGATTCATCGAAGTGTCGACTGATTGTTGAGGCTAAACTATAACTAGGTTATTTATTATTTATTTATTTATTTATTTATTTCAGTGCCATTGCCACGTTAACTTGCTAGCTCTGAGAGGTAATGTCGATAAAAGTTCTACTACGTACGAAATTACTAACCTATTCTGTGCGTTTTCCCGTATGTTTGATTTCAGAATGTCATATAATAAATAATGAATAGTTTGTCAACTTTTGACTATTAGTACGAAGCTTTTGTGGAAGAATTTTCACGTTTGCCAGAAAAGGAGCCAATTAGCTTGGGAGGTATTCATCCATAAATAGGTAGTATAATGATACTAACGTTCTTGGTGTATATTGTTCATTCTAGCGAGGATGGTATTAAAAAGGTACTATTATCGAAAGGCAGCAGTTGGATATAATTATTGCGTCAAAAATATCACCATCAATACAATTGCAGATAAATAAGTTTTCTCACTAGAACTTGACTTGATCAAACTATCTGCTCCACAACGAAAATCACTTACAAAGTAAAACCAAATCTTTCCCTCTCATACATAACTAATCAATAAATTACAATACGTTATCACTTACTAAGACTGGTTTTGGAAAGTGTATAAAAAACAAATGAATTTGTAGTGTATTTCAAGTGATACATACCGATACCAAAATGTCTGGTATATATTTATTTATTTATTTATCATAATATCATTCTTTTTCGCTTATTCTCATGTAATATCTATCATATTTTAAATTATGTAGAACTACTTTGACTGGCCTGATAGCTCAGTAGGTAGTAGCTCTGCTTTCTAGTTGTGGGTTCAATTCCCACCTAGGACAAACATTTGTGTGATAAACATCGATGTTTGATCTGTGTCTGGGTGTTATATTGTATTATATGTATGTATTTACAAACAAAAAGTATCTAAGTATTGTATCGGTTATCTGGTTCCCATAGTATAAGCTTTGCTTAGTTTGGTGCTAGATGGCGCTGTGTGAAATGTTCACAAGTATAAAAAAAGAATGTGTAATAAATCACACTAATATTATAAAGGTGAAAGTTTGTATGTGTGTATATGTATTTGTGTGTATGTTTGTTACTCCTTCACGCTCAAATGGCTATATAATGGCTGAATGGATTTGAATAAAATTTGGTACCAAGATAGCTTATACACTAGATTAACATATAGGCTACATTTTATCCCGGAAAAGTGAAATTTTCCCGTGGAATGAGTAAATAATGAAATAATTAAAATACTCTTTATCCACGGGGCGCCCGCAGGGCGCAACTAGTAATAAATAAATATATAGGAGTAATTATAAAAAGAAAAGTTAACCAACACTTTATTTAACATTAATATGCTCAAGCTAAATACATTAGCTGCACACTCAGTGCACATCCAATATTACCTTCATGCAACATCTCATTGGCGGAATGTTTTAGAATTCCGTAACTACAAGAAACCCTTATAAGTTCGTCATGTCTGTCTGTCTATCTGCCTTGTGGAAATTTAGGTAATGGTAAATTATTTATTAAGTGTTAAATTTTTTATGACCGTTTACATGTGAAAAGTGTGTACTCCTCCGTGAAGCTTGTAGCATTCGACATAGTAACCAACGCATTAGATTGGAGCTTGATTTTGACTTGTATTTAGACTACTAGACTAGCCTTGAGTAGAACTTTGATTTGGTGATTTAAGCTCGCTAAATACGCTTTAGCATAGTCGCATGAAGTCATAATATTAAAAACTATAGTTTTCCTCATGCAGTGATCAAACTAGTGTATGGTGAGCTGTTGACGTGAAAATAACTATTAAAATAAAGCCAATTTTTATCAGATGTACCGCTTGCAAATATAAGTCACAAAAATTACTTGCTTTCTAAGCTACGCATCCAAGAAACTTATCGTCTTCTCTTTTGGTAAACATTACTAAAAATTCTCTTTTGAAACCTTTTAGGACAATCTGGTCATAACGATTGGGAGATTTTAAGATGTTCGACTTCAAAGATTATCGACCTTTTCAGTTAGTTAGACAGCTCCTATAAGTTTTTTTTTTTTTTTTTTTTTTTTTACTTCAAACTTGTCTAGCATTTGACCGCGCTCTCACCTGATGGGAAGTGACGATGCAATCGAAGATGTAGCATGCTAGCCAAGTAAATACCTATTCACTCTTCTCTTGAACACGCCCGGGTCATATTTCGCCGGAAACACAGACGCTGGCAGGGCATTCCATTCCTTAGCCGTTCTAATTAAAAACGTTGAGTCAAATCGCTTGGTACGAATGGGTGGTATTTCGACCACGAAAGGATGGCGCTTAGCCGAGCGTCTAGTAGTCCGGTAGTGGAATGGTGATGGGAGAATGAGATCATGCAGTTCTTGAGCGCATTCACCGTGGTGTAATCTGTAGAAGACCGACAGACTTGCCACCTTACGTCGATGTGCAAGGCTCTGGAGCCTTTCACCAACCAAAGTGTCGTCGTCAATGAGCCTTTTGGCACGCCGTTCAATCGAGTCCAGAGCCTCAAGCTGGTACTTGGCAGACCCGTCCCACAGGTGGCAGCAGTACTCCATACACGATCGGACCTGTGCTTGATACAGATTTAGAAGCTGTCCAGGTGTGAAGTACCGCCTTACCTTGGACAATATGCCGAGTTTTTTTGAAGCTACTTTGGCTTTGGACTCAATGTAGGATCCAAAGTTTAGGTTTGACGTGAGATCAACACCCAAAAGCTCAAGATGGTTTCCTAAACTTACAGATACACCACGGAATGAAGGAGCCAGATGGAGTGGGCTCTTTTTAGCAGTGAATAAACACGCCTGTGTTTTTGCAGCATTGAACCTAACCAAGTTAGCATCGCCCCAATCGGACACGGCTTTCAAAGCCAGGTTCATGCGCTCAACCATAGCCTCTCTCTCAATCCGGACGTCGTCACCACTGGCTCGGGCACTGGATGTGTATCTTTCAACAACAGTACTATCATCTGCATACCCAAAGGTACCGGGCTTTAGCAAATCATTGATGTGGAGTAAGAATAGTGTTGCTGAAAGAACTGACCCCTGAGGTACACCAGCATTAATAGCTAATTGATCGGAAGAGCAGCCATCAAGAACTACTCTAAGCGATCGTTCCCTCAAAAAGTCTGATATCCAAGTGCACAAACCAGCAGGTAGTCCGTAAGATGGAAGCTTATTCAGAAGACCGTCGTGCCAGACCCGATCAAATGCCTTAGAGACGTCTAGAGATACAGCAAGTGCCTCTCCATGCATCTCCAAGGCTTCGCTCAATATGTGCGTGGCGTATGCGAGAAGATCCCCAGTTGACCGGTTTCGGCGAAATCCGTATTGCCGGTCACTGAGGAGATCATTGACTTCAAGGTGTGCCAAGAGCTTGTTGTTGATTATACGCTCCATACTCTTACAGAGTATGGAGGTAATTGAGATGGGTCGGTAGTTGGCAGGATCAGCACGACTGCCCTTCTTAGGTACAGGTTGTACATTGGCTAGCTTCCAACTCTTAGGGACTATTCCGGTGTCTAGAGAGAGGCGAAATAGGCGTGTTAAAATGGGAGACAACTCAGGTGCACAGCTCTTAAGTACAATTGCTGGTATACCATCGGGACCACTGGCTTTGTTCACGTCTAGACTGCATAATGTTTTTAGTACCTCCTTCTGACGTATGCGTATTTCCGGCATGAAAGCACCGCAATGTGGAAGGCAGGGAGGTACCTCATTAGCAGTATCTAAACGCGAAGCTTCTGCAAAGAGAGTGGCAAACAAGTTTGCTTTTTCTTTTGCAGTGTGAGCCAGCGATCCGTCAGGTTTTAATAATGGAGGCAGTGAAGATCGACAGAAGTTCGCTTCAACCGATTTGGCTAGGGACCAAAAAGCCTTACTACCAGCTGGATAGGAAGCAAGTTTAGTCCCTATTCGACCAATATGATTGAAACGAGCCTTCCTTAATTCCTTCTTACAGGCCTTGGCGGCAACATTAAAGGCTTTCTTCTTAGCTCGAGTGTCCGAGGCCTTGCGTTTTCGAGCGTCAGCCCATGCCAGATATGCCGCATGTTTCTGCGCTTCAGCGTGTGCACAGTCGGCTCCAAACCATGGGCTGGCTTTGCTGGTCTTGGGTTTATCGGAAAATGGAATAAAATATTCCATAGCCCGACATACTACCTCAGTAACCGCATTCGCGCAAACCGTCGGATCTCCAGAAGAAAAACACGTTTGCCGCCAAGGATATGAGGCGAAGAAATGTCGCATCTCATCCCAGTCTGCTAAATTGTATCTCCAGACACGCCGAATGCTCTTAGGGCTTGGGTCAGGCGGGGAGTATACTGAAACGGACTTAACCAGACAGTGATCGGAGCTACCAATGGGTGAGGATACCGCCACAGAGTATCGGTCTGGTTCAGTCGTGAGCAGAAGGTCGAGGCAGTTAGCAGTGTGGCTATCAATGTCAGGCACTCGCGTTGGCTCTTGAACAATCTGTGTTAAATTGAGCGCCAAAGCGAGCTTACTAGTTAGTTCCACTGTGACATACCCAAATTTATTACATTAGGTATATCATAGAGGAATAAGTGCAAACTTAGAGCTTTCTAACTTTAGTGCAGACAGGCATTAATGTATTAATGTTATTTTAAGCTATACCGATTAACGATAGAATAAAACCATTTTTATTATTTTGACCCTTCAAAAGCAACCATGTTTTAATTAAAAGTTCCGTTCCATCGTTAAGGATATATGCAGATATTAACACAAATAAAATATTTTATTACAAGGTGGTAGCGTAATATGTACGCGAGCAATGCAAAACCACCACGCATTAAACTAGACGATAATAAGCTTTTATGTTACTCTCTCACAGAAATATTCAGAGATATAAAATTATACTAATTTTATTCAAGAATTTTCTATCTTTTACCTCTGCGATGTGAATAAAATCATTATAGGCGTTTGAATACTAATTTTGTGTTTGGATTAGTTTCTAGGAGTCTTGCAGGTTAACGTTGATATGGGAATTCGAAATAAGTAGATTCTTAGTAAAAATGTATAAATAAACTCGATATGGATTGGTAAGTGATAAAAACTCGGCTGAATCGTTTAGGACGGAGCGAGAGGCTGCGCCGCTGCCTCACCCGCCGCGCCTCTGAGCCTTTAATGATCACTTTTTGTTCTCTACGGGTACACACCAAAAGCGGTGCGCGAATTTAAATAATCCTTGTTTATTATTACCATATTTGTACGTGCATAGTAAAAACACTACTCTTATGCTGCGCAAAGAATATAAAGAAGATCAGATTGTAACTGATTTTTACGAAAAGAATGTTTAAAATAAAATTTACATCAATGATTTTAATAACTGCAAATCTGTAATTAACTGTGTACGTTGGCATTAACAATACACTCGCATAAATAATATTAGGTCTTTACCTATGAAATTGCCGTTTTGTTTGAAAAAAGTTAAAGTATTTTTTTTTCGAACTTATTTATTTCTTTTATTCAAAGTAATCACCCCTGCAATCAATGCATCTTTGCCAACGCTGTGGCAGTTTATGGATGCCCTTCTTGAAAAAATCAGCAGGACGGGAGACAACAAACTCTTCAAAGGCGTTTTGTACTGCCTCTCGGGAATTGAATTTTTTTCCCGCTAAAAAGTTGTCCAAATTTTGGAAAAAGTAATAGTCAGTAGCCGCAAGATCTGGTGAGTATGGCGGATGAGGGAGAGCTTCCAAACCCAACTCATGCAGCTTAGAGACGGTCTGTTGTGCAGTATGGGGTCGCGCGTTGTCGTGAAGTAGCAGTGGAGACGACCGATTGACCAAAGCTGGTTGCAGACGTGCGAGTTTCGCCATCATTGTGGTCAGTTCTTCAATGTACACATCTGCAGTAATGCTCTCGCCGTTTTGTAAAAAGCTATGATGAATCACACCAGCACTAGACCACCAAACTGTGACCATCACCTTTCTAGGGGTCATTTTTCGTTTTGCACATTGCTTTGGTACCGAACCAGGATCTAACCAACTTGCTGAGCGCTTTCGATTGTCAAAAAGAATCCATTTTTCGTCGCACGTAACAATTCGGTTCAAAATTCCTTCATTTCTGTGCCTGTTAAGCAGCGCAAGGCAAGTCTCGACGCGTACGTTGCGCTGGCGATCGTTAAGTTCGTGGGGCACCCATCTATCAAGCTTTTTTATCTTGCCAATCTGTCGCAAATGGACCAATATTGTTTTGATGCTAACATCAAAAGCTGCTGCCAGCTCAGCTGTAGATTGAGATTCATCAGCTTCCACAATCGCCTTTAATTCATCATTGTTGACCAAAGTTTCCGGACGACCACGAGGTTCATTTTTCAAGTCAAAATTCCCAGAACGGAACCGAGCAAACCAATAACGGGTTGTACGTTCGTTTGTACAGTTCTCTCCGTAAACGTCGTTGATGTTACGTGTCGTTTGTGCCGCGTTGGTGCCACGACGGAACTCATATTCCATAATTACACGAAATTTCAAAGTATCCATTATGAGGAAAAATGTTGAAATGTAATGAAAATACAACGCTAATCAATAAACAAAAGACTTATATTGTAAATAGAATGTCATATTTTTAAAACAAAATTAATTTGAATTTAGAATTCATAGCCAATCAAAACTTTTTTTTGTTTGAAAAAGTCTGTACTGCGTTACGGCAATTTCATAGGTAAAGACCTATTATTTAAGGCACTGAAATGTTTCGCGTACATTTTAAGCTTAGAACTGTCACTATCGATATTATTATGTGTATTATAATGCATTTTTATTAAAACTAATCTTATTTATATAAAAATGAACGTGTATTTCCCTTGGTCATCGTATCACACGTAAATGGATGGATTTTTTTTTTTTTTTTTTTGTTATGTTTATTATTGTCAGGAGTAGGTTCTTACGAAAGAAAAAAAATAAGAAAGTTGAGTGGAAAATTTTCACCATGCGGGTGTAAACGCAGGACGCAGCTAGTATAGGTATATTAAACCGCTGTAGCTTATGCTCTTACGCTGTAACACATATCGGCTGAGTGTTCCCCCGCCGGCCGCCGCCCCCCCGCCAGAGCCTTATTTTATTGCGTCTGTTGCGGCCGCGCCGGCCACGGTGAGCCCTCGAGATGAGCGCTCTCAATCGCCTCTCGTTCTCGCCCAAATCATTATTTTATGTAATTATTTGGTGGGTAAAACACTTTTTAGGAAAACATAACAGTTAAGTCTGAAGAACTTTTTATCTGTCGGCATCGGCTTTGCTTGATATTATGCATGTCATATAATTTACTGAGATATAGCGTCACTGAATTTGAAAATAAAATTGTAAATACATACCAAAACGCTTTTTATATTTTTTATACTACACGGCATCGATCGGCTAAATCGTATAAATTTTATACCACTATTAACTCGGACTTGCGTAATGCGTATAGGTATCATTATTTGTAGTAGCAGATATCGTAAGTAGGTATGATTAATAAAAAGAAAATTATTGCTTAGTGTCTTCTGAATAATATAATATTGTATGTTATTTATGATGAAATAAAGGTGTAAAAATTACGTAAGCGCTCCATCGCCGCGAGAGAAGTCAACAAACTCGTGAAAGCGCGAGGCACCAAAGCTCTGAGCAAAAGACATCAACGGGGTCTCGATACTACGCCGGGCCGTGCTGCAGCCCGCGCCGCGCATGCGCTGCAGCACTCAGTGGGGCCGGCACATGTCATGTCCGCTCATTCGGTGACAACAACTTTTTCCTTGTTTATCTTTCGTGTATTTTATACTAATTAAAGAGCCGGTTTACCAATAAACACTTTTAATAAAAGCCCGAGGTTCCGTTCCGCATAGGCGTTTTGTTTTCTTCTTATGTTTGGTAGATCAGCTGGTTTTCTTCTCATAGGTATACGTAAATAATTAAATGGGTGAGTTAATGTTGTATGTTGATATTGCTCTAATTATTTATGAAGCTAATATTATTACTTTATGGCTTGATTATTACTTAATATACTTAATTATATGTAGAACATGTTAAATATTAAAGTTAGGGAACGTGAAAATTTATAGTATGAGTTCCATTTTTATGATAGTAGATACGACAGTAGGTATGTACCGATAAGATACAATACCTGAACAAAATTTAATCAGAGCTTGAAGCTGTATACTCGCAGTCTCAATAGTCCCAAATGCAAACTAAAGTTCAGTGTGCCCTTTAAAATAAAAATTAACGATCATCCTTTCTACCTGATGCCAGTGTCCGAGCGCAAATAAAAACTTAAAAAACGGTTTCCCCGCGTAAAGGGTTCACTTCCCATCACATGGCGGTTGAAGGTACTCACGCATACATCCACAGAAGCACACATATGCATTAAATTGGTATATAACTTTAGGCACCGAAGGGCCAGAGTCCGAAGAAATCTCGACGGGGTATGAAATTTCTTAACGACGAAAGGATGCTGTGGACATTCCTTTTAGTATTGATTAAGTTAGTATAGTGTTGTGTATATTTCACATATATTCACAGTTATTTTCAAAGTCAAACTACATTGATTTTGATGTTTACGAGGTTGCAGTTTGAGCCTCTATAGTGTGTAAATTGTACACTTAACTATTATCTCAGTACGATTCCTCGTTTATAACAAATTTAGTGACGCATGATTAATGCCTACCCCGGTCCATCGTAAAGAACGGAGACTAATAGCATTTCTTCCAATACAAACAAAAGAGATTAAAATGTAAAAAAAACACACTAAAAGCTTATTACGAAGCTATAAATTAAACTTTTTTTTAACCTTTGTTAGGATTACATTTGACCACTATCTCATCTGATGGTAAGTGACGACGTGGTTGCCGATGAACATGTTTAAAAATTTCGCAAACTGTAAACAATATATATTTAATAAGTTACAGGTATTTTACTAGAAAAGTTATGGATATGGGTGGACTTGAGAATGGCATAAACTTAACTTATTAGTGACAACGTGGTTGCCGATAGAACATGTTTAAAAATTTTGCAAACTGTAAACAATATATATTATTATCTAATACGTTACAGGTATTTTACTAGAAAAGTTATGAATATGGGTGGACTTGAGAATGGCATGAACTTTCGTAATAAAAGTAACTCAAAACGTACAAGTGTATATTTGCTAGTATTTAGCTGATCTTGAAGCTATTAAAACACGTTAAATTGTCTTTTAACTCACTGTTGTACGAGTACTACTAAAATAGCCGCTCAGACCTGCTTGATATTCTATGGGAGTATGCTCATTATGCTACGTAGAGCAAACATATGGTTTTCGTTGTATAACTGGGGTACAAATGGTATAATATGCTTTGCGTATGGTTTTGCAGTAATGCCTCAAACCTCAAAATATAATGGTATGATATATCTGCTTTACCTAATATGGAGGTACTTATAGTTTTAATATGTTAATAATATATATTTTTTTGGATTAATACTTTAATACTAATGTTCAATTCGAAAGTGATTCTGTGTGTGATACCTTTTTTTTAAAATTTGTCTGCCTGTATTTCATATTGGTATTTTTGCATTGTCAGTTGATGTTGATGAGATTTATTATGGAGTTACTTTGATCCCAATAAAAAAATATAACGGTATTTGTAGTACAAGTGTACGAAACATTAATTGCAGCATCTGGCTATACTAAAAAAAAAAACAATACATAACATGATGTTATTGTTACTAAAGATATTGGTAGATATTTTATGTAAATTAAAAAAAAAAACTACAGTATCTATAATGGACATGTCCACTTCTAGAGGCTGGTAAATTTATTTCGTCGTTTTTTGTTTCCCGCAACCACAGCTATACAACAGCAAATCCATTATAGGGTTTTATTATCTTACATCAAAGTTCGGAATCGTAAAGCAGCAGACCCAAAGGGCAGGGGCCAACCGATTAAAAAGAATTTCTACGCTATTCGATAATACGATTGAAAATAAAAGTACAGGTGACTATAGAAGATAAGCGTTCATAGAGATATGCAACTCTTTTTGTTTCTCAGGGATTTCTTTGTTGTTATGATCTTTTTAAATCATTGCATTTGAAAATTATGGCTTTGTTGTAATTTGTCTTTTACGCTAAATGGAGATCCTACAATTAACGTGATGTTGTAATTAGTAGGTATACAAACATATTTGCCGTTTTTGGGCAATAATAATCTGTTCTAGATTCAGTAATTTTACACTTGACGTTGGGGACGAGCGATTGACCAAAGCTGGTTGGAGATGTGCGAGCTTCTCCATCAATGTGTTCAGTTCTCACTGTACACATCTGCAGTAATGCTCAACTGTTCATCCCTTTTGGTAAAAAACTGTGATGAATTACACCGGCGCCAGGTCATCAATCAGTGACCATAACTTTTCTAGGAGTAAGTTTACGTTTAGGGCATTGTTTAGGTGCAGGATCCAACCAAATTTTTGAGCACTTGCAATTGTTAATTTTTTGCTACAGTTACAACCAGCTTGGGTTTAATATGCTTGGTTACAACCATACAAGTTATACACACACAAATTACATACACAATACAAATTAAGCATACCCACACATAATTAAAAAGTTGAAGTCAAATTTAATATAAAAATATCAGAAGACTTATAGTTAGCATATTTATCGCAATGTAATATTTCTCTAATTTTATTACAATACTACTGCTGTGTTAACACTGCCCCACAAACAATTTCATATTACACCCAGGTTAACTGGAAGATAATGTTATCTAGCATTAAGTTAACTACATTTGTTGTTTGTACAATAAAGCATTTTTTATCTATCTATCTAATACTAAAGCTGATTTAGGATAATTTATTGGTTGTTATTATTTTCGTGCAGTTATGATTTAGAGGCAATGAAGTCGCAAGCGACCTCCCGTTGTGCAAAGAATATGTGTACTTGACATTGAGTTCGATCAATCGCGTGTCTCATGTTTTCAGATTGTTGACCTTAAACGTATTATAGCAATATGTTTAATTAACTATGTACTTAATAAAATTGTATACCAGTACCAGCAGACATCTAGGTAGGTAATTAGATAGGTAGGTAGATAATCAATATTAAGTAACCTATTGAAGATTTGGATTAAATATTAACATTTGAAGTCGTAATACAGTAACTTTACGAGTAGGTATGTATAAGTAATTATGTACATAATTTTATTTATGACCTTTAGCGACACTTTAATGTTATACATTTTAAAACATGAAATTAATTGTGTATATTTAAAAATATAAATATAAAAGATAAAAAAATAATTTCATTCTATTTTTAATGCTTACACAGTTCCACATGAATGTTTCAAAATCATCAACCAACTTAACATAGATAGGTATCTTTAATTATTGAATCGTAAAATCGGAGAAACTGTTTATTGATCACATTGACATCACAGATACTCACACATTAACAGATTGTGTATCCGTGTGCGTCAGTGTATATTATATTATATATATTGTAGCTTATTAGTGTGATAAAGACAGTGAATATGGCATCGATCTGAGCGACTGAGAAGAACGGACGTCAGCAAGGCTAGCATTGCCTTATATGTATATATAAATGTACGTTTTTATTAACTTGATTCGTTATACGGTCTGCCATTATAATAATATACGAGTACGTATAATCACAATTCAGTCCAACTCGAAGATTATAGTCTCGTGTTAACAAAAAATATAAAAACTACATCTTGGCATTTTGAGTCCCAAGATATTTTTATGCATCACTGAGCTAGAGTAAACTTTTAACTTTAGTAATTGTTTTTGTTTTAGTAGCTTTAGTTTAATTCTTTGGCCGACAGAAAATTGAAAATCTATTATGTTGAGTGGCAGTAATTATTTCCCCGTGCCCGTTTGAAAAAAAATCCTTTCACTTTGTTATCCGTTCGATTTGTCTATTTGTGCTTACCTTGTGCCTTTTTAATTGAAATTGATTTTAACCTAAGTACTACTACTTACTACTTAAAATCCATAGTCTCGTCATTCTATAAAACTTGAAAATAAAAAATACGACAAAGTATATGTTTTACTTGCTAATTTACTTGCATGCAGTCTTCACCTATAATTGTAATGACACAGCCTTTATGTTATGTAATGTTTGTATTATTATTGTAATAGTGTACATTATGCTGGTGTTCAATAAATAAATAAATAATTTTTCCATCAGTTCGTTCATCATTTCACGCGTTATCAAAATGTATATAGGGTACTCTTCGATGACATAGAACCATAAAAACGAGCAATATAAAGGTTTTATAGCACAAATGAAGGGTAAAAAACAAACAACACTATTTTTCCTAAGTTTTTTTACTTTCACATAATATCTACAAGGCAGGACTTTTTGTTCAAAGCTTCTCATAGGTAGGTTAGTTACCACCGCTTTGCCAGTTATTCTGCTGCCAAACAGCAATGTGGACGCACTACTGTGTTCCGGTTTGCAGGGCACTATAACTAGTGAAATTACTGGGCAAAGGAGATTTAATGATTTGATCTTACAGTCTAGAAATCTTATTATTAGTCTATCTGATGTCTCAGGATGACGAGCGCAGTGCAGTGTCATGCAAAACTTTAATTTAGATATCCTAGTGGCATTGCAATCTGTTATGGGCGGCCGTGACGCTTAACACCCAGCGAACGATTAGCTCGCCAAGAATAAATACAAAGACAGACAAGGTGGGAGATTTTACTTTGTAATAATTATAGGTATTAAGTAAAGCGATTACAGACCTAAATATTTTTGTTATTTTCTAATGCGATAGTAAAAGTTACATACTTTATGGAATAAATATCTGGAGCTATGTAAATAAATAAATATACGGTTGTTTTAGTGAAGTCAGATTTAGCATTATTTCCGGTTTCACAATTCGTGCAATTTGAGCTATAAATTGTCATCGTTTTATTATATGATGTCGGTTCATAATTATTTCCCAGATATCTATTTTACATTGTGTTCGGAGTTTGACATAAAATATTCCTTATCTCAATACTTGGAATTCGATAAATTGTATTGATAAAGTGTGATAATAATAAAATAAGGTGTGAAGCCAAGTAACAAATTGCTACTACAAGACATAACGCTCACCTCAATCCAGTGATTTGTTATTACTAAGCTGTGTTTGGTTCGACTAAAAGTACGTAGCATTTAGCATATATATTATATGCTAAATGTTAGATCCATATTTTTATTTCATATTAAAATGTTATTAGACCAATATTAACTACGAATGAAGCTGTTTATAAGTTTCATGTATTTATACAAATTATAGTAGTATTCCCGGAATAATATGGTTATAATGTACGTAAGTGTAACTGAAATAACTTATCGAGCATGTTGAATATAGGGTTCTGTTCTGTAGCTGTTATTACAAATAAAACAAATATTATCAGGTTTATAAAGTCGATAACTTTTTAACTTCGATATTTTAAGTTTTTTTTTGTAATTTCCTCTCTATTACTGGAAACGTTTGTAATAACAGCGCTTTGGAAATTTGGAGAGATTTTTCAAAATGGGTTGATACAGACTTTAGTAGTAAGCGGTGGTAGACTGTAGTAGTAGTAGTAAACAGCGAAAAAGAAATATTTTCAGAGAGGTGGATGGCAGATCAGAATAATACTTTTATAATACATACAATAAACTTATTTCTGTTGCGTTGTTGTGGATTCATTCTGTTCGATTAAGAACCCTAAAAACAACGTCACTAAACTTTATTATTTTTTCATTCCACTTCGACATTTAAGAGTATCGTAAAAATGCAGTGACCAGTACTGTTTCCAAAAATAGCTTATTGCAATAACTTGCTTTAATTATTTTGTTGTTTTGTGTAAATAGTCTATGCGCGGGTGTAAATAAGGACCTAAGGTCGACACATTCACCGTGGCTGTAGAGTGGTGGTAGGTAGTGTTGGATGGCAGGGTGCCGGGAGGGATCCGACCGCGACATTGTAGCTAGGTGGAGGCTGGCAATAACTATCGCTCGATCTGTGGCACTGGCGAGGACCGCCGGCAGTGCAAGGGCGCACCTCTCACTCATGTACATTGTACATGAACCCCACACGCGAATGTATTTCAGATAAAGAATTGAACGGAGACGCGAATGTAATTATACTTTTTCGACGACAACGAATAAGTGACCTTGCGCAAACTTTGAACAGTGTTGAAATTATTTTGTTGTTTTAAATTTTATTTTTTGGAAACTAATTTATTTACAATTTCGTAAGAAACTGCATCATGGCATAGGAATTTTTCCTGATTTAAGCTTTTACTAGTATCCTGTTACCAAGAAAAAAGTAAGGGTGGTGAATAAGTACATGTATTATTATGATTACATTTTATAATGAACTTTGAGGTATTGATTTCTTGAATGTGCTGGATTGATATTTAAGTCGCATTCACGCATAATTAAATAGTCTTAATCAAATACTTGTGTAGTATTATAATTAGTACAGGCTCGAGATTGGAATGCTTAGTGCAAGCCCCGTTAAACAAAGAGTTGGAGTGTTGAGCTTAAACCGCAAAGCGAAAGGCTTTATTATATAGTTGTGAAGGTGTTATGTATATAATTATTACAATAAAAGTATGACATTGCATTGCTTTTGTAGGGCACTATACACAGTAATTGGTTTATTGTTAGTAATAGAGTCAGCATTAAATTAATGAACTGTCAACAGCCAAGATCAAAAGAATTTGAACCACTTTCATCAAATAATGCCTAACTTATTATCGAGTTTTATACAAATAATAGCCTTAAGTTTTCATTTGATGATTTAATGGTGTAGTTTATTTCAAGTAATGCTTCATACTTTAGGCAAAGTTTTTGCTGCACAAGTGTTTTAAAGATAAAACCTCTTATCTTTTGAATTGAATGCAATCTATAGATGTTGTCTTCGATCATTAAGCGAATACTTCGCGTGCATTAAAAAAGAAAGCCTCAAGGAGCAATATGGAGGTTTTTTAGGTCGCACAGTGGGTTCCGTGCGAGCCTCCACAGTACATACAAGGCGTTGCAATCCACCACGTCCGCCGTTCGCCGATGTAAATGATCCCCTTGAATAATGTATCCCATTCTCGGCTACCACTTCTACCAACTGCGTATATGGCACGTCATGCGATCGACCGTTACAGCTAACTGCTTGACGGTACTTATTTTTTAAAAACCACTTAATATTTATATCAATAAACACATATAGAATACGTCAGCAAATCTCACAAAGCAACAATGCTATATTAATATCCCAATGAAGTTTAACTAAATATGTACACAATCATTTTACTTTGTTTGTTCTAAACGATGTAACAGAGTTCACGGTCTCCGGAATAGCTTCATTTTGAATGCTTATATCATGCAGCATGTATGAATAATGGCGTATTCTTCCGCCTGTTTTTGTTCCGGTATTTATGTCAGCAAAAAACATACCAACAAAATATTTTACCTCAAGCTCATTGGTAAAAAACGTTGGGTTGGTAGAAATTAAAGATTAGTCATTTCATTTGGAGGCGATTGTAAGATTGATGCGAAAATAAGGCTACAGAAATAAAGTCGGGGTTCGGTGATGTCCGGGATTTCACGTGATTGATATATGGGCAAGGCATTATTAGCAAACGTTAATTAATTGCAATCTCTTTCTTATTTTTTTAAACGTAACTATCACAATTACAAAGCGTAGCTATTTGTCAGTTTTTTAGTCTGTGCGAGAGTAATGCAGACTAATTGATTAATTTATCAACAATTGTTTTGTAAGATATATTGCTTAAAACTTTCGATTCACTTTCGATTACGCACGCCCGAAAACACAGCCATTGTTGCATAACTATAGTGTACTATGTTATGTAGGTGTGGGTTGTAGAGACAGTTGGAATTTTATGTCGCATCATAAGATAAATGAAGTTTATCTATTAGATCTATTAAATCCTTAATGGTGAAGTTATACTGATAGAGAGGTCGGTAAGAAAAGCTGTATGAATTGAAATATGCACAGTATAGGGGCAAATAGATGCCCTAGACGGGCTAGCATACTACACTAATGCTATGTTGATACAGCTAGACATAGTGGCCAAGTTTACGGTGCAAATGATAATGAGTTCTAATGCCTTTGAGCTTAGTGCGAGCATGGAGTGTTTATGTGAGAGGGTATGGCCCGCGAGCGGGTCACGACTGACGCGCACGCGCGTTCGTGACCTTGCGCGCGCGCCTCGCAGAGGTCACACTCTTGTGTTGATGCGCTTGCGCTACAGACTACGCTTTCCAAAGTTCAAGCGCACCTCTAACGACCAACCTCGGTCAACCAGCTGGCCAGGAGCCTCTAACCAAGCCGTCGAATAATTCGCTGTGTTAGCACAAACTTGTTAATCAAGTGAGATTGTAACCGTGTACGTGAACTTATATTATGACTAAGCTGACTATTTTTGTAATGCTATGTCACTGTGAGTATAAGCATATAACAGCTCGATAGCTTTGTTATAATATAAAAAAGCACAAGATTTTCTCCCAAAATATTTGAAAATATTCTTTGAGAATCTATTAAAACGGTTTAAATATCTTGATAATTCGGACAAGAGCGTACAAGGAAACATGAAACAATTTTTTTAAGTATTCGATCAAAGTCATATTCGACGGTATTAAATTCGTACTGATGGATTGAAAGGAAGATATTTGTCTGTTCGTCAGACGAGTATCTCGACAGTTATATAGGTACGTCTTGTGATCTCCAACAACTTAATTACGATGCCTGAGATCATTGATGGCCTCTGTGATGTGGTGGTTGAGCAGGTTGGCTCATAGCCCGGAGGCAGCGGGTTCGATTCCCACGGCAGGACAAGTATTTGTGCACAGAAAAAAAGGGAAAATAAAAATAAAAAAGGTTCTGAGTCTGGGTGTTGTGGGACCATGGTCTTCGAAGTTCTTGGGTCCCAAGACACAGTGAATCCTAGTTAGGGTTCAGGTGTACTATGGGAACCAGATAATTGATACAATACCTACTAAAACACTTTTTTTTGTAAATACATACATAGAATACAATATAACGCCCAGACACAGAACAAACATCGATTTTCATCACACAAATGTTTGTTCTGGGTAGGAGTCGAACCCACAACCCACAGTTCAGAAGGAAGGGTTACTACCAACTGAACTATCGGGCCAGTACAAGGCCAGAGACAGAAAAAAGAAACAATCATCAATTACAGTTACCAACAAAATATTTTAGTTTCAAAAATGTATGCATCTAGATGGATTTAAACACGCGCTTTCCAACACATTTACATTAACTATTTAGAATAACTTAATGTTGTGGTTTACACTTTAAAATCCATTTTATCCTGTTAATAATTTTGTTGTAAAAGAGATTTTATATATTTATTATTATTTATTTTATTTTTATAAAGTCCTTTAAAAAGAAAACCATACCGTCCTATTCGGTCTTCCATATAAGGTCCACCTTTTTTGTTTAAGTCGCATAACATAAATACAATAACAAAATGACTGTATTCCATAAATATTACCTTACGGTGTCATGTTACAGACACTAAAATAAAGGTAAAGTGATTGACTGAGGTGACTGACTTGAAAGTAAATATGGTATGAGTTTACGAAATGACCACCTAGCTTGCTATCTCTAATGAAAGCTCTTTTTCAACCAAGTTCATAGAAAAGTATGTTCTTTTTCGGATATGATATACTTTCAGATAAGTCAGGGTGTTATATTGTCCGCCGGGGGCGAGTTGGCTGGACTGCAGTCGCGACCCATTCTCGCCCCGGTACGGCGGACGAGGGCTCACGGGGGGCTTAAGGTGGGTTCGAGTCCCACATACCCACCACGAGGGTGGTGGCAGGGAAGTGCGAGGGTATTTCCCCCCCATCAAAAAAAAAAAAGAAAAAAAAAGGTTGTTATATTGTATTATATGTATATATTTACAAAGCATTAAGTATTGTATCAGTTATCTGGTTCCCATATTACAAGCTTTGCTTAGTTTTGGGCTAGATGGCACCGTGTAAATTCTCCACACATTTTTTTTAGTCCTATACAGATTTTATCTAAATCAAAATTGGTTTAACCACTTTTTGTAAAGACATAATTATTAACAAAACAAAGAGGTTAGAATACTCTTGGCCGTGACACTTAACATCAGAGAAAGATATCATAGCTCGTCATGTCATTCATTTACAAAAGACATATCTTTTAGCCTCATAAGTTCATTCCACCCGGACGCCACCGGTAGATCACGAATAGAGTAATGTTTTTTTGTAAATATCTCATATTTTCAATATATTACGAACGAGTATTATGCTAATTAATTGTATTAATAATGATTTTAATTAAAAAAAATAGTTTTTGGTTCTTTTTTTATATAGCCTACCGTTAAGGAGTAAAGATCATATTTATGCGGATAAATTACATAGAAGAACATTAATCGAGGAATGAGAAACGTTACCTTAACAGGGCTCATTGCGTGCTTCTGCGTACTTTCTCCAGTAGAAGCTCTCTCTCGGTGTGGCTGCACCCTATAAATGTGCAGTTAGGTATTTCCAATTTAAACCAATAAGATTTTAACCACAACGAAACGTATATTTTGGATAGATTTTTTTTTCACTAGAATAATATTTAAGCCAGGTCTCTACACTTTTATGTTGTGTTAATGGTTTTGTTTTATACTACAGGAATATATCATAAATCTTAATTTAAGGCAAAATACATACGCAATTTTATTCGCATCCAAATCGTTTTGTCAAATTACACAATTAATATAAACCCGTTAAGTGTCGTTGACTTACATAAATTATACAAAGGTGTTGCTTTTAACTATTACATATCAGAAATGTTATATAAGTATTGGAATCCAACGAATGGAAGCCAATTTAGATCAAGTCCTATAAAATTTTAGTATATACAACTTTGTTTTAAATTTATACTCGCTAATTTACTTTCATGTCTTCACCAATAATTGTAATGACACTTAGCCTTTATGTAATGTAATGTATGTATTATTATTGTAATAGTGTACATTATGCTGGTGTTCAATAAATAAATAAGTATTCGCGTTAAAATTCTCTTGCACAAGCATCACAACGAAAGGAAAGAACTTCATGTATAAAACGTCCATTCCTTACTCGAGCCAAAGTAATAATGAGCATCACAAAAGGCATCAACGTTCGTTTGCAAGACATTTTAAATGATGTCTATAGGCAAGTGCCTCAGTATACGATGAATCAATAATTTGACAGCTGAGCGCAGTATACCAAACATAAAGTTTTATATCCCTCTATTATCTGGGACATTTTACTTACCTATACGGTAAGCTTGCTACCTGCTGACTTTTTATCATGCAAATTAATTCAATATCACATCAATTTCAATAACGAATAACTCAAAATTTGGTAAAGATCAAGGACAGTCGATATGTAAAAAATAATTTTAACGGTAATATGATATGCTACGCCAGCAAGAAACTCAGTTTAAATATATTATAAATCCTATAACGTATTTTAGTCGTATTAACCACAGTTTTTCCTTCTATATTTAATATGATGATGATATTTATTGAGTTATTTAAGAATCCTTATTCAGGTTTTGTTTGTGTCTCAATATTTGACCACATTTATAAATATCTAAATATATAATATAGATATTATAGATATTAGGTATGGTATATTCATCATTCAGTGTTATGTCGTTAAACTTATTAAAATGTGCAATAATAGAATGCTAACTAAAAAAATATATTATTTTTTTTGGTAAGCCCAAGGACGTGTTTCGAAATAAATTAACCATGTTCGGTAATTTTAACAAAAAAGTTGTTTCTTGGCACGTGATTAATGAATGTAGAGTTGAGCGACTGCGTAAAAAATTCAGGAATACTTAATTAAAGCCTAAGCAGATTTTAATGTGATGCAATATTGTGATGTAAGTGCTTTTAGGTAACACAAAATGATGTTTTAGTTGTCCTTGTCTAAGGTTATATTATTTTACTAATATAAATGCGAATGTTTAAAGAAATTTAAGGAAGATGGCTTATTTTGTAGCTATATTAGTTATTCATTTTTTTACTAATCTAATCTGACACTACTATATTTACTCGTATGCATTGAGAATTTTACGCTTTATCTTATATGGAAAAGTGAATACGCCACTAGGTTTATTATCTCAATTTTTTAACGACGTATATTATTATAATTCACGGTGTAAGTACGCACGAAAAAAATTATAAAAGCTAATGCTATGGATAAAGCTATCTATACCTACTTCATTTAAGTGGTGCGTGGGAGGGACCGTTCGTGTGCTTAAAATAACATTTACTCGATGCCCAAAAAGTTCTCGGTGTTTTCGATAGATGTCGTTAGTAGGAGCGTTTGTGTAAAGTTACCTAAAGATTTACATTACTTGGTATGTATTTTTATTCATCAGTATTAATGTTAGAAAAACTTCTTAAAGACATTAAAGTATTAAATAGTATATTGCAACATTTAAAATTACGCAAATGAACCATTTTATAATATTATTTTTTGTAATAACTAGAACTAAATAAAAAATATCTGGGCAGTAGTATTTTACTCAGTTGAGTTCGGTTTTCTCTTTAACGTAATAATCACATAGGCAAAGCAAAAAAGCATAATATAAAAATTGCTCTGTAGTTGGCACCTACTTCATAGTATATAGGTATACTTAGTATCTACGCATATATTACCAAATTATATAGGTACTAAAATATCAAGGTGCTCCTTGATGTTTTGGAAATCATCTAAAGCTCATTAAGCGATCTTTTCGGACAAATCAAATCTCACATTATGTGTGGTCGGTTAGTGTTCAATGTTCATGCTGGTAAGAAAATGCTTAAAAGGATAATGGATTCTAGCAAAATCTTGTCATTTCCTTGGCATAATGAACAATATTAAGAGGCCCGCTAAGTATAATTGAGAGTTGAGCAGCAAAGTGCTCGGTTTATGCGGCCACATAATTACATATAATAGGCGACTTTTGCAACGCACGCGCACTCAGAATGTTTAACTCCTTCAGACCCTGAGAAAGAAATTTTGAAATACTTGCCAATTATGTATAAGGTGTATATTATGCGATTAAGTTAAATGTTATGGAGTAAGTATTCCCGTTATCGAAAAAAACTCATATGTTTTAAAATTTGTTGATTACGTAGGAATTCTCTAATGTAAATGGTATCGTATTATACTTAGAAGCTATGATTATAGGTAATCATAGCTTAGAAGTGTCGCCTGCCTAATACTATTAAAATTCAAAGCCGAAATAATAATTATTAAAATTTAAATGTCAACAATATTTTTATAATTGCGTTGTAATAATAAAAGCTTAATTGATTGCTTCAGTTGCATTGGGTCTGGATCCACCAGTACAATCACGCAGTCAGAATGCGTACCCACATTATTTTAAAGGCACTGTTCTTGATTTATAGATATCGGGTTGCTATACTTCATTGATGTTGAATGAATGACAGTATTCGAGGGTAACGAGATGGCGGGCACTCGCGTCACTTCAGTCCGTTTTTGTGTCCACCACGAGATGGCATTTTAAAACAATAGTGGACGTGGCTAGCATACCGCATACTCGCCGCGTTGCCAGCGACAACCTTGTCTTCGGCCAATCACAGCTCGGATATATGTAATTATAATGTATATAATCCTGGTCAAAAGAAATAAAATATTTACATTTTTTAATAAGTTGCTGCTTTGTTACAAATGCTCAAGCAACTCTGTTAAAAAAAATAAGAACTGTGTTACGATTTTTCTCTATGTGCAAAAACTGGCATAGGTACATTAATAATAATGATTATAATAATAATAACGCCCAACAATCACATGCATAGATCCTGGATCCTAACTAGGATTCCGTGTCTAGGAACCCAGGAACTACGAGGACCATGGTCCCATAACACCCAGACTCAGAACAAGTATTTGCGGTTTTTTTTTTCGTGCACAAATACTTGGCCTGCCGCGGGAATCGAACCCGCTGTCTCCGGGTTATGAGCCGACTTGCTCAACCACCACACCACAAAGGCTGTCTATATATTATTTTAATACTAGTCTACGCTAAACATCATAACTTGCCTACATAAAACATTGACATAAGCACTCTAAATAACATAATAAGTAATTGTGTAAAGCTTAACTGACACTTAAATTATTACAGATACAGACCAGTAACTATTTATTTAGTTAAGTATTACGCGAAATGTAGATGGCGTCATTGTGCGATGCAGCGATGTCAAAGCTTACTAAGAGATGGTGCCACTAGTGCTAAACATAAACATATCTACCAAATTATTAGATAAACTGTCTATAGGTCATCGCGGCCAGTATATAGTCCAAATGTTTTATTTTTGTAGTAGTAGTAGTAGTAGGTAGTTTTTAGTATTCGTTATTAAATCATTGTAGTATTTAGAAAATAAAGGCGATTTGCCGTGTTACAAAAAAAATAATTCCTCACCAATTATTAGAAAAAAATAAGTTAATAAGATGGTAGGGCAGATCCTATAGAGAAACATGATTAAGAAAGCATATGGTGTATTAGCTTATTAGAAGTCGTTTCATAGATTTCAGCAATATTTACAGCAAATATTAATTAAGCATTAATGTAAATTGTAAACTACATATTATTATATGTGTAGTACCTACTACGTAGATAATTAACCTACTCGCGTTCTATGCCATATATCAGTGTTATAATTCAACGCAAATTGAAATTGGCTATAAGATGGCTATTGAACTAAGCTGTGCTTTACGTTTCTGTTATCATATCCATCGCGTTATTGACCTTAATCTGCACAATTTATGGTCATTCAGCGCACACTACCATAACCGTTTTATTGACAGCCATTATTTGAGCCCGTGGATAAGCCCGTGCTTTTACTGCAGTTTGCGGTCTTGTTTTATTCTTCTTACTGCAAAACTACTTACTGCAAATACAATATTGTAAGGTTAAATATGAAATAAAACTCATAAGCTGTTAACTTAAAAATTGTGTAATAATTGAACGTTATTTAAGATCGTTAAAAATGAATTACACTAATGAAAGTAAGATTTCGATGTAATAGGAATTTGGATTTTTTAACAATCAAAACAAAGATACTATATAAATTATTTAAGTATGTATGTATACGATCAAGTAAACATTGAGCACTGCTGAATAACATCATTGAAATCACACGTAGTATACTAATCGAAGGATATAATTGTTATTTATGTATATTAACCGTTTAATATATTTAAATAGTATTTACTTTACTGGGTGGCAGGACTTTTCTGCAAAGTTCATCTAGGATGCTAGGTATAGGTACCACCGCTTTGCCAATTATTCTGCCGCCAAGCAGAAGTGCGCAAGCAATAAAAGCAAGGCAAATCGATTGCAACCAATAGAAACACAAATGTGTATGGATTTGACAGTTTGAATACGCAGTTTATGTACATAGTTAGTATGGAAACTTCTCCTGTTTCATTGCAATCAAAGTTTCGTGATCACCACCCTCGTTTGAAGGGCTAGTAGGAAGTAGCTAGTGAAATTACTGGGCAAATGAAACTTTATGATCTAATCTCAGAATCTGCTAATCTTATTACTTGACAGTGATGTCTCAGGATGGCATCGACAGCCGTGTGGCTTAGCATCAGGCGAAAGAATAGCACGTCAACTCATTCCTTAACATAAAAACAAATACTCATCATATTTTTTCATAAGATTCTTCTCATTCTCATAAGATTTTCTCTTCAGTGTGTGTAAGCCATATAGCAGAATATATGATAATGCAATTTTAACTACCATTGTTCTATAACACCTCTGTGTTAGATATATTTATGTATGGTACCTTCTACGATTGCTAGTGCAGTGAAGTAGTTCGATACGTATCTACTTTGTTAGGATAACAACGCGTTGTTAGGTCGTACTAACGTAGGTACTATACGTAGGTAGGCTCTACGTTTCAGACCGCGGTCGTTGCCAAAGTAATGGCCATTGTAAAGAAAGGCGTAAAGAGAAATAAAGCGACAGTTGCCTTAGTACCTCCTGCAATATATTGTAATGGGCTTGCTATATTATTTGACAATAAGCACTTTGTAATTTTATATGCTTAGTGAAATAACTTAATTTTAAGTACCTAGTATAATTTTGACTTGTAAAAGTGCTAAAATTAGCCTATTTGCAATAAATCTTTTGACTTTGACTTTGACTTTGACTTTGAATATTGTCGATAATTTAAGGAGTTTCCTTGAGGGCTATCGCGTTTCAATATTTTATTAATTTTTTTAATAAATATAGCTTCGGTATTTCCTTATCATGTTTATGCGAACAAAACGTAGGCAATCAGGAAAATGTGAACATATTTTAAAATAAGTAGGTATATCAAAAGAAGGTTGTGTTGTAGTATGATACGAGTGATTAAAAGAAAATCGGTGAATAGGTACAAAAATGAAAAACTTATCATTAGAGAGCTTTATCTATACATTCAAGTAATTTTGTTACCTCAAGCTGAGGTCATCTTTATTCGGGGTTGATGTGGTCAAACAGAAGGGTGAAAATAATAATAACACAGCACAGCTCGGAGATCGGCAGTGCAGTCACGTTTCCATTGTTCGTCGGCGGCAGATAAAAAGTTCACAGAGATCCAATAATTAGTATCAGGATCGTGATAGGGCCGCGAAACAAGGAGCTTAATATTAATTAGCATCATAATATCAGTTAACAAATTTGATGGTCTATTCTATTTAAGTATACTTCAATATCTAATTTGTGTTAAGTTGAAATTTATATTCAGTTTGCATACTTCAGAAATCATATGTAGCTCTGCAATTGAAACTGTGTGAAAAGTACTTACTTAATAATATGTTTTTCTTAAAAAGACGTAATGCTAAGAAATCTGAATTAGCCTTGTCGTCTTTCTAGATTCGAGGTAGATTATTTGCAATTTATACATAACTTTGATTAATTTATGAAAGATAGATTGGTCGTGTAGTCCCAGCGGTGTGAGCAAAGAACCACCCCATTTCTTTCCGTGGGTGCCGTAAGAGCTGGCTACGGAAAGATCCAGAGAATGGGCAGCGGCATTCCACTAGTACAAGCCTATACTAGCGTGGTGATGTCAATGAGTAGGGTAGTAAAAATTTCATGGCTTTTAAGTATTAAGTTATTGCTCTTAATTTTACTTATTATGTGTTTAGATTAGTATTAGTGGTGTTTAGGTTAGTATAGATATCTAATATTACTTAGTAAATGTCACAGGACATAATCTAGGATAGCATATAAATAGTAGGCCGCAGTTCGCACCGCCATCGCTACGCCACAACGTTTATTAAGATTTACAGTTAGTATAGCTATTAAGGCTTATTTATTACTCACTATTTGATAGGCAGTTTCTTGCTGTTTAATGGGACCTTTATGTGAACAATCAATTAGCTCCTTATCTTTACTTTAATACCCAGATATGAAGAAAGAAGTTGGACATTCTATAATCTGATATTTTCGTAGTGAACGAGCTTTTTGTGGTGCTAAGACTCTTAACGAATAATATTTTTCTCACATTTCATCTGCTCGGTAATCATTTTATGAATGTATTCTGTATCCCTATAATTGACTTAAAATCCGATGATAGATGATTATTGAAAGAATACTAGTATATACAAGTAAGTGTTTGTGTATTTGTGAGGGTTTCACGTCAGGACCGATACTTAACTTTAACTTAACCAATTTTGTAGAATTTCAATATCAATATCAATGCATACATTATCGCAGTCAACATGAGCTACTTTTATCCTGGATAAATATATTTCCTGCGGGATCACAGGAAAATTGCAACTGAAACCGCGGGGCACTTTTATAGTTAACGAAAACAAAGACCGTTGCAATCACGTAGCTGTTCTTTTAGATCTCCATCGATGTGCACACGACTTCGTATCCAAGCAACGGCATGCCATTGTGGGAGGTACCATTTTTAATGTCGAAGTGCATGCACATAAGCTTGTTTCATATTAAGCTGATCAGGGCTGAAGTAGGTCTCACATCCGATGAGCACATCAGCAGTATTTAGCCATGAGCCTACTATTTTCAGCTTCCACACATTAGCTCAGTTCAGACATCAAACTTTACCTTAGTCACTATACTTTGAATTCAAGTAGATACATATCGAACTTCCAAAGGTTGCGTACCTACTGTATTATGTCGCCATTCATTACTGTCGTACCGTCCGCGCCGGACTGAAAAACGAACGTGATTCGGTTATTAAAAACAACTAAACCGACCACTTAGACGGCTCATTAAATAAATTTATTCTATTCGATAGCGATTCGATTCAATTGCAAGTCGCTCATTGGATGAAATTTTATTAATGGACATCGTGCCGTAGAGAATTTTAAAGTAAACGCAGTTTTGGCACTTGAAAGTCTGAATGCAATTCAATGTAGTGTGTTTGTGGGCGACAATTGACTTTATAGACTTTTATAGATATGCAAATTAATGTTCTGTTATAGAAGCGGTGAGATCCGTCGTCGGTTGTCTGCGGCTTCAGTCCGCCCGGAATAAATGCGTGACTAAACCCGAGACGTAGGCTCTGTATCTGGCTCGCAATTCATTCGCGTCGCACCAAACACTGTAATTAATGAGTCGATATATTAGAAACAAATTCGTTTTGGGTCAATAAGTAAAGCTCTCGATATAAATCTTGCAGATTTCTATAATCGGCAATCGCAAAATATGTTGAAACATTAATTATCACCAGCAAAATATTATAAATATTTTCCAATAAGTTGAGGTATACTATATAATGTACAGTTAATATAGACAGGAATGTATATATATTTACATTCAAAATTTAAAACCTTTTACGTATTAGGTATCATCAAGTAACATAACATAACGTAACATTGAGTACAAAATTCAGATTAACTAACCTATTTACAATATTCCTCAATATAAAATTGCCTTATTATATATTTTGTTCAAACTTACAATGTTCTGTTTTACCTTAAGTTATACTAGGCTATTTTCCTTATTTCACTTAACTAAAAGCGTTATTACATTTATTTTAAAAATTTACACCGCTCCGTTTGATTCTTTGTGTGATATATAACGAACTTATAATATAACTTATTTATACCATAATATTTGTATGCACTATAAAAATATTGATTTGTTTATATATATAGAATAACAATTTTTTATTATATTATCACAATCAACAAATACATTCTAAATCTCACACACCCTGCACAACCCACACGCCCTCACATATTCACATACTCATTGTGTATAGCCCTCATATACACAAACACACCCACATTTTTGTATTGGTTTGTTTTACTAGCTTGTAATAGCTAGTAAAACAAACCTTTAAATTTATAATAGCAATTAATTTGTGTAATCCTGTTTGACCTTCTTTTATAAGTTTATAAATATCTTCCTGTATATTGTATTATTCACGTTGTTGGACAACCTAAAAAAAAAAAAATGCAAATTTCATACAGCATCATCTAGCCCTAAACTAAGCAAAGCTTATGCTATGGGAACCAGATAACTGATACAATACTTATACACTATTTATTTGTAAACACATACATAGCATACAATATTATACCCAGACACATATACACAAACATCGATGTTCATCACACAATTTTTTCTCATTGTGTTCAGTAAAAAGACGTTGCCTACAGCTACTACTTTTCTTTTATATATACAAGCTGAGAGCCGTTCTAAGTTTAAATCAAGTTCAATTAGTATAGGTAGTAATATTTTTATGAATTTCCCCATTGACAGCAAGCAATGGCTACGAAGTGTATAATAGTCGTATTTCACAGATCGTAACTTACAGTGTACACTAACTACCACGAATGGTTTCCGTGTGGTGTCCAAGATAAGCTGCTTGACCGTGCCGGGTCACCATAAATATTACTGTGTGGCTAGGTCCCGTTGCATTCTGTATTGATTGGCCTTATGCCTCATTAATGATTGTCTAATGCTGACTATTCTATTGCAAACATAGAAGGCACATGGGTATTATGATAATTGAATTACCATAAGCGGAAACGGCTAATAAACTGAAGAATACCTACTGTTAGCAATGTAAAGTGTAAGGTTCCATAAACACTTATACTCGTACTTATCTCTTCTTATTGAGCCAGTGGAGATAATAATATAATAAGTAATAATAACGCCCAACGATCACGTATGCAGAACTTCGATCCTAACTAATATTCCCTGTATCTAGGGACCAAGGAACTACGAGGATCATGGTCACAGCACCCAGACACAGAACAAGTAACTTAGCGCTTTTTAAATATACAAATATAAAATAAATGACAAGTATTATAAACACAAGTAACTAACAGAAAGTACTTATTTTATTATTTTATCGCCTTATTTCAGTCGTATAATTATAAAAGTTTCGTAGCAGGTACAAGGTAGGTATATGATGCGCTATGTGGTTAAAGGCGTTACCTTAATTACGGCTTTGAGAGTAAAATCAATTAAATTAAATCCCAAGCTTACAACTTATTTAAGGCAACGTGAATGCTAATTATGGTATGGTATAATACCTACGTCTCAAATTACTTCTCCAGAAGTTTTATCACTCTCTCACGATCGAAGTTTCTAACGGCTATCACAATTTTTTTAATTAGCTTCCAAAATAGAGCCTCCATAAATTTTATAGCAACATGGAGTGGAGGTGTAATGTGGAGTCGGCGGCGGGGCCTGTGGCGGGGCTGGGCCGCGCCGAACTCGCCGCCGGCGTTCATTTGGATATTACACTTTTACGATAGTGTTTATGATTGATTAATCAGTGAGTCCAAAGCTGATCGCTTCCGTGCTTATTCATCTGATTGCAAAACATTTTGATTTTGATAAGTACCTAGAGTGCAACAATGGCTTGCTTCATAATAGAAATGACCGTCTGCTGTCTACCTGTGACCAATTAGTTGAATTAAACTATCTTTGATTTAATTATTTAATTTTACCTGAACAGTTTAAGCCTTTCTCTGTATTTAATGATCCAGAAACTATGAAAATCATCAAGGGATCCTCGACACATAGTGCTAATCCTGGCATGAGAATCAAATATTACATTCTATAAGTAAATGTATTTAGGATTTTAATAACTAACTACAAAAAAGTAAACTTGGAATTGTTTATCATTTAATTCTTTCTGGCATTTAAGTACCATGCATTTCAACATTCATGCGACGCACGCTAAAAAGTAAAACTTTGTATTGTATTTCACCTTACTGATGAGTGATGTGAATTGTGTTAAATTAATGCTCGCGTAATGATTCATAATAAATCAGACAAGTCTCCATTATTCAGCTTGACAAAGTTACGCTAAGCATGTGCTTTTATTCATACTAAAACATATCGATACTGATTCATAGATAATTGTGCTTATTGCACGATCCAAACTTTCATAATGCAACCGTCATGCGTGTAGGTAACTCATAAATGATTGAGTTCAAACATTGCTCCCGAGATAAGGATCTTAGAGCGTAGAATACAAGCGCGAGTTTTAATGTTCGTGCCGCAATGGCAGCTTTCGAGTGAGCGGCTACCGAAAAGCTCGCGGCTAGATGCGGAGCTCAGACAGACCCATCAATCTGATAATACGGTTTTATATCATAAGAATGGACTTGTATTGTCACACATCAAGGCCGGTTTCACTCTACGTAATAAATAACTGTTAAAACACAAACAGCTATCTAAATGTACGAATTTTTGAAACTTTAACGGCATCTATCAACTATCACGGGATTTTTATGGGTTACCATAAACACTAAAATGACATGATACAAAAACGTCGCGCCTCAGCAGCACCAGTAACGTCCCCGTTTTCTAAGAAACCTTAGATGTCTGATACACGGCAAATGTTAGGCATCAAGCGATATGCCCCCTACAATTTTCTTTGACCCTGAATGCGGTATGTTCCGTGGACAAAAATTATACGGTAGAGTACATGTTCATATCACTCGGGGATCAGACCGTATAATATTGCAATGGCCATTACGGCCACACCGTAGCATCTTCAAAGTGGCTCGTAAACGCGCTACACGGCTACTAGAAATGTAATTTAGCGGTACCAAGAAAGAAACGATGACTATCTGCAGATGAATGAGCGACTGTAGCTCTGTAAGTGTACTGTCACCGTCACACTTTTTTCTGGTTAAGGTGTTCTGGAAACTTATCTCTCAATCACATCCCCGTAACTGCTCGTTGCGCTCGTATATTTCAGATCTGCCCGCCTTATTCTCGGCCATAAAACTTTCGCAACACATATTGCGAGCGAGTCATCCGTAATATATTTGAAGTGTGCACATTTTAGGACTTACAAAATCTAAAAATATTAGGTTAGCTTGCAGTTTTTCATCACCGGTGACTTATTATCTATGAACATCTGACTTTGCGGAACCTGTAAACTTAATCGTCTGTTAGGCTTTGCACACTTTTCTGTACATCAGACATAAAATATATATTGTAAAGATAAAACGGGTCTATTCGCGCACAAAAATTATCAAATCATAATTTTGACTAACCTTACAATATGAGTTCAAGTCGCGAAAGTTTAAAAAGTGTTATAAAATATATACCTTTCATAATTATTTAAATGAACATTTCAATGAAATGCCCTAAAAACTTCAATAACAACTAAGTATAGAGTTATATACGTAATGTCTGTAGTATGCTCATACATTTATGGCAAATTGAAAAACAAAACTGTAGCAATGCTTTAATTTTAATTTAATTGGTTCGGGCGAGAGTGACATTCGAGGCTGTCAGATTTAAGTCTTATTCAAGGTGACAGTCTCTCTCGCGTGGAGCTAAAATGGCGTTCGGGCTGGCATTTAAATGCCATGCATTTTTAAATTCATGCGACGTACGCAATTAACAATTCGAGTTCGATTACTTTGTCATAAACGTGCGCGTGGTTATCGCCAACGCCCGTTAGGAAGCTGCTTAAGAATTCATGACACTATTAGAGGGGAAATTAACTTTATGATTTCTCTGGATATCGAAAACATTAGCAACAAAGTTTACGAGAAAGATATTAGTCTTTTGCATTCTTTGCGTATAATGTCTTACCATAAATGGCGTTGGTACTTTCAACAGTCTTGCCCACGACTCGTAAGAAGCTTATATTACAACTAGTGATTTCATTATACTTCTAGATGAATGTATAGATCGCTAATTTGGATCTGGTTTTAATATAAATGCTCGTAGGTACCGAATATTGAATAAATGTCCAACATGAAACAGAAAGTTTATCAATCAAATTGAGGTTTCTTTGTATAATTAAGTACTGTATTGTATTTTATAAATTTGTTAATTAATTATAATTACAGTTTTCTATCAATGAGATTACCCGATTTCATGATTTATTTATCATTGGTCACGCATTTCCGTAAGAAACGTGCTTATAAAAATTAAATATTGTAATAAAGTTCTTAAAAGTTATGAAGAAACTATCAAGCGGACCAAGTTTAGAGCAAACATTAAGGACACTTATTTCAATAGCTATTGCGAAGTGCCCACTCCTTACTTTACCAATATAAGTGAATAATATTGTCTCTTGTCTGTCATTTAAGCCATTTATATTTCATTGACAAGCTACAATACTGTTGTTAACAGAAACCTAATTGCATTAATTCAACATCAGTCAGGTCGGGACCCACTCACGATTACAAGCCTTTGTTTTTCGAGCAGTTGATAAGTAGGTACTACGCCGAGAACCTAAATGAAACTACGATTGCCTTGTAGACGTAGAATATATAATATTATCATTACTTACTTGTAATTTAGTTATAAATACTAGATCGATGCGATACTACACTTAGTAATAATTAGTTAACACATTGTGCTAATTTTTACCATCTTAATAAACATAGGATATAAATCATAGATGAAAAAAATTTGATTAGGTGCAATGCACACAATTCGTCTAGTGAACGAAAACATATATGGCAATACATATATGAGCCATGAAGTAGGGCTGGTTTTTGACTATAACTTGAAATTGGTTAAGTCAAAGTAAGATAAGGAAGGCATCGATAAAATTACCGATTTGATTTTAACCATAAATCACAGCATAATCACAATTAAAAATAGATCTTATCTCATAAATATTGAACAACCTTTTAGAAATGCGATAACTATACATTATTTCAGGATCATAAAATAATAATATAGCAACGTACGCAACGTTATCATTACCAACCGTACCGTTTATTTACTAAAATAGGTATCATATCTATCTCAGTGTTGCCATGACATGTGTTAAGCCGGAAATCACCGTAAATGTGACTATTATCATACCATTGGCAACATTGTACCCAATTACACCAAGGATGTCTATATACGTAGCACTTATATGCTTGCATGATATTTTGATCAGGTATTCTAATTTCAACCGTATTGCAAAGACGTTAAACTCAAATCACTTAGCACTTAAGCTCAAATCACATGTGTTTGTTTGTACCTCTATTTTAGAGCGCTTTATATGGTTGAAATGATTTTCAAGAAAGATATCACAGGTAATATGCCTTTAGAATTGTTGGTTTATTTCTGTTACACGGATACTGCTTTGTTTTGATTATAGACAATAAAGATATTAAGTGAGTATTTGTGATTAGATAGGCAGATAGATACTTTAATTATGTAATATTTTATCTTTAACAACGAAAGCACCCTAGTAACAATTCATTATTACATGATTCTCATAAATAATAATATAATAATAATAATAATATGTGTGGACATCTCACACAACGCCATCTAGCCCAAAACTAAGCAAAGCTTGTGCTATGGGAACCAGATAACTGATACAATACTTAGATACTTTTTGTTTGTAAATACATACATAGAATACATTATAACACCCAGACACAGAACAAATATCGATGTTCATCACACAAATGTTTGTCCTGGGTGGGAATCGAACCCACAACCCGCAGTTCAGAAGGCAGGGTCACTACCAACTGAGCTATCGGGCCAGTCAAATGTACTTTTAGTTTCTTACTCATAATTGTAGAATGCTTTTTTATGTTAATAGGTAAAAAAATACTGCTCATTTGACTAGAAGAGGTCACCGCGCAGCTCCGAGATATCTGCAACACTGGAGGTGATATTAGTTTGTTGATGTAGCTGAATCAATATTTGTTACCTTCACTTACCAAAAAAATACTGATTGAATGTTTTTTTGTGCTTGGTGTGTGGGTCCTGGAATATTATGGAATATTACATACAAGATGCCTTAACGCTGTTCCAGTTCTTTATCCAAGTAGAATATAGAAGTAGGTTCTGTAGTAAAGGTACTGTAGTATTCCATGGCAATAAAAGCATTATAATAAGTACTGCATATTTTGCAACACCAATTAACCTGTTCACAAATTCTTGAACATAGATATTGAGTAACCTGCTTGCAAATGATTTCCAAAGAATTGCTTTGGAAAGTGTGCCCAGGAACTTCTCCGTTTTATTCTACAATCACTGTTCCTCCACGTGTGGCTGCGCGGCGCTATTGCGCTGTTGCTGAGGTGGACTACTGTGTAGGGACAATCTATGAATCTGTTTCTACTAATTAGATGATTCATAAATCGCACACAGAGTAAAGAAATGGAAGTAATCTCCGTCACGTCTTTGGTCTTTCTTTATTTCCACGTATAATCTGAGCTTCTCTAAATCTGAGTGAATAGACGCCTTCAACTTTATCAATCTAGCACGTAGGTTGTATTAAATGCAAATCCAAACAAAGTAAATCAAAAAACAAATGTGTAAACGTAATGAATTCACTAGCCATTGTCACGTACGAGTACTTGCAAAAACGGCTTTTTACTTTTGTGGCGATCTTTGAGTAAAACTTATTAAGTAATATAGGTAGTAAAGGTGGTTTTAATTTAGATCTATTAACACTGTCTGAAATCTTAATTACCACTAGAAATATAATCCTATAGCTGACTGGTTACGAGGTTTAAATCATCTTGTTATAGTACATTAGAAATGCATACTTAGGTTGTTAGTTTATTTAATGAGGCACCATTGCATACGTTTACATTCAAATACGCAAGTGTAAGTAAATCAACCGTTTATTTCTTTGCAATATAAAATGCCATTTCCTGTCATTAAACACCCATTATTAATGAACATTATAAGTACGTACATCTCTGCAACTAATTTGAAAAGAATTTCTTACCTATTTATTATAAGTGATTGAGTCACCAATTAGTTTCCATATAAAGTAAATGCAATTTATTTAGTAGGTATTTTATAAATTCGATTGGCGCTACGGCCACCATTAATAGTAGTGAGTTACAACGTTGACGTGTACCATTTATTAGGATGTGTATGTGGATGTACTACTTAAGTTGGCATGCAAGGGTTATGTATGTATGTAGTTGGTGTTGCGTGTGAGCAGAGCAAATGGTGACTCGACTGACGTAATTTAGCACTGCGCGAGGAGAGGGCTGCGACACATCCCGTCTCGGACAATAAATTTATCCACAATCCATAATCACAAGCAATTAATTTTTTCTCGAGTCAGTTAATAGGAGTGCGCTTTCGTCAGTTATTTTCTCAATAAGGGTCAAATTGATCCGCCTGCGGCCTATCTGGTTTCAGGCAGTTTCTTCGAACGCTCATTGTATTGTATTAAAGTTTTTATTGTTAGTCTACCGTGTTGCATTATCTTATTACAGAGGATTTCTCCTGTAATCATGGCATATATTTTTATCAATGTTTATTTATATATATAATTATGTATCTATACATATGAAATGCTTTGTCCGGAATGACTGACTGACGGATCAATGCATAAGCCTAAACCGCTTATCGTAGAGACTAGAAACTTGGAGGGTGAAATTTTATATGTATGTATGTATGTGGATGTTTGTTACTCTTTGACACTCAAACAACTGGACGAATTGGAATATAGGTAGCTTATATAGTGGATTAACACATTGGCTACTTTTTATCTGCGGGTGAAACCGCGGGGTGCAGCTAGTGGTAAATAAAAGTAAGCTCATAACTTCTAACCTTTTATCATCATGTAACAAAAGCTACAAGAACCTGTACCTACGTTACAGTTACGTATCAATTTCATTACTGTTGAACAATAACAATATGTTGTGGCCATTTGACTCGTCTATGACGTCGCGAGTACAAAAGGCCTTTTTTGATAAATCGTTGAAAAGAAACAAAGGGCGCATAAATTTATCGGCACCGAACGCTTATCATGATCCCATGATTCAACTTTCTCCGAGTCGATGCTCTCACCGAGGACCGTGCAATCCGTGCATGCTTCCAGCATCACACACGCGCCCCTCCCACTACACTTACACCTTACATTTGCAATATTTAAACTATACCGTCTCCTTGCGTCACTGCTGGATTCCTGAAAATATATGGTTGAAAAATTTGACTCGTAAGAAAATAATGAGAAAACATTATTTTAATATAGACAATTGAAAAAACTTAAAATTTGATGGATGTATTTTTTATCGTGTATGTACTAAGAAAGGATTTTTGATAATTCAACCCCTGTCAAAAGAGATGTTTGGAGAAACGCGGGTGAAATTGGAGACTGCTTCTAGTATTACATAAGAGAAATGTAATCTTGTATTCGGCCGATTCCGGATAGCTAATGAAACTATTCAACATATATTTCAGCTTCGCCCGCCACGCCGCGGGAAAATAATTCAACCACCCATTTCACCCTCTTAAGGATGGAATTTCGAAAAATCCTTTCTTAGCGGATTCCTACGTCATAACATCTACCTGCATGCCAAATTTTAGCCCGATCCGTCCAGTGGTTTGGGCTGTGCGTTGATAGATCACTATGTCAGTCAGTCACCTTTGAGTTATATATAATAGGTCTTTACCTATGAAATTGCCGTATTGAAGTACAGACTTTTTCAAACAAAAAAAAGTTTTGATTGGCTATGAATTCTAAATTCAAATTAATTTTGTTTTAAAAATATGACATTCTATTTACAATATAAGTCTTTTGTTTATTGATTAGCGTTGTATTTTCATTACATTTCAACATTTTTCCTCATAATGGATACTTTGAAATTTCGTGTAATTATGGAATATGAGTTCCGTCGTGGCACCAACGCGGCACAAACGACACGTAACATCAACGACGTTTACGGAGAGAACTGTACAAACGAACGTACAACCCGTTATTGGTTTGCTCGGTTCCGTTCTGGGAATTTTGACTTGAAAAATGAACCTCGTGGTCGTCCGGAAACTTTGGTCAACAATGATGAATTAAAGGCGATTGTGGAAGCTGATGAATCTCAATCTACAGCTGAGCTGGCAGCAGCTCTTGATGTTAGCATCAAAACAATATTGGTCCATTTGCGACAGATTGGCAAGATAAAAAAGCTTGATAGATGGGTGCCCCACGAACTTAACGATCGCCAGCGCAACGTACGCGTCGAGACTTGCCTTGCGCTGCTTAACAGGCACAGAAATGAAGGAATTTTGAACCGAATTGTTATGTGCGACGAAAAATGGATTCTTTTTGACAATCGAAAGCGCTCAGCAAGTTGGTTAGATCCTGGTTCGGTACCAAAGCAATGTGCAAAACGAAAAATGACCCCTAGAAAGGTGATGGTCACAGTTTGGTGGTCTAGTGCTGGTGTGATTCATCATAGCTTTTTACAAAACGCCGAGAGCATTACTGCAGATGTGTACATTGAAGAACTGATCACAATGATGGCGAAACTCGCACGTCTGCAACCAGCTTTGGTCAATCGGTCGTCTCCACTGCTACTTCACGACAACGCGCGACCCCATACTGCACAACAGACCGTCTCTAAGCTGCATGAGTTGGGTTTGGAAGCTATCCCTCATCTGCCATACTCACCAGATCTTGCGCCTACCGACTATTACTTTTTCCAAAATTTGGACAACTATTTAGCGGGAAAAAAATTCAATTCCCGAGAGGCAGTACAAAACGCCTTTGAAGAGTTTGTTGTCTCCCGTCCCGCTTATTTTTTCAAGAAGGGCATCCATAAACTGCGACAGCGTTGGCAAAGATGCATTGATTGCAGGGGTGATTACTTTGAATAAAAGAAATAAATAAGTTCGAAAAAAAATACTTTAACTTTTTTCAAACAAAACGGCAATTTCATAGGTAAAGACCTAATATTTAGATAGATAATATCTATGAGTGTTTCTAAATCAGTCACTGCGTAGCTGCTGCTACGACAGAAAGCTGCATTGATCCCAGCCGACATCTCATCTAACAGCTACGGCACTACATTCATAATAGAACATATTCGAGTTTATATATGTACTGTGTCTGTGTGTATAATTATATTGGGAACACTTTACTAGAACTTTGATGGTGATTTAGAAAAATACAGGTTTTCAATTAATGCAGACAATTTTTTTTCTATGAAATCTGCTGTCATTATTTAAATTTTTATATCTTAAACAAGAAAGCGCACTTAAACTTTCCTTCTAATTATAAATGCATATATTGAATTACTAACGTAAGTAATAAACATAATAAATTATTGTAATTATGCCTCCTATATATACTAACACATTGAATATTGACATTATTACTTACAATGAAATGTGAGTAATTATTTTAAAATATTAGATAGAGAACTCTTTATTGTTCCACCAATTAAATATAAAAGTACCAAGAAAAACTTATAAAGAAGTGTTACAATGGGCGGTCTTATCGCTGAAAGCTCTCTTCCAGACAACCATTGGATGGACAGTATCAAATGCAAAAGAGTAGACGGTGGTGTATGACAATTTGATGAAATATTAATATTAAATGAAAATGAAATATGCGACACGCTGCAAGAAAAAAAAGCGTTATTTTTAATGTCAGGCTCATTATCAGTTTTTTTAAGTTAACCGACCGCTGGCGATTACATTGAGTTTCAGTGATAACGTCGAGTGTCCGTTACGAAGAATACTCGTACTTCGGTCACAGCTCGGCTCTCTCCTGCACACAATAATATAAATAAGCACATCCATACCTGCACATCATTCACCGCGTGATGAATAGCCACCTTTCGCACAACTCGAAAGGGTACGCGGGCCTATCTACCCACTGTCTTTAAATAAAACCATTGAAAATCAAAGGGGTTGTTTTTTAGGGAGACTATCCATAAACAATGATTCCGATGACCACCGATGACCAGTACGCCATAAACGAATGACCAGTGTGGGAAGCTCCGTTCATTGCTTTGTGAGAACTTGACCCCTCTTTTGTGACATTGTAGACGACGTTTTATCCAACTTCAAAAGGGTCAGTTCGAATAATGAAAATTCGTTGTGCGGTGATTATTTATTTTTTGCGCGTTTAAAACGGTTAGGCGAAGTAAAGAAAAAAAACGATCTCGACCGAACTTCCCATGCGTTTATTTTTCCACCTATAATTACGTGCATTCGGCATGGACTCCTCGAGATATTTTCGTGCGCACGACGCAGACGTGAAGAGCTTGCACAAGAAGTGTTCGGGCATTTCGGAGAACACCAATGTGATAAATCGGACCCTCCAATTATTGTTGCATTCGGTACGAAAGTATTCGCCATACTTACGTGCGGTTATTGGCCAAAATCGGTACCTGTGCGTGTGCTCGTTACGCCAATCATACGTTCACTTACTCGCTCATCACCGTGGTTCCTGCGTTTTCTCGACAAACGCTTTCCTGCATCTGTAATTTTAATCAAATACGCTTGATGAGTTCATCGGCTTACTCACATGAAACTCGCGGCATATTGTGAAGACAACGAATAATTGTTTATTTATAAAGCTATAAAATAATTCGTATCTTTGAAATAGTGTATTACTTTTATTACTATTTTTTGTTAAGGAATGACGTTACGAGCTAGCCGTTTGTCTGATGTTAAACGACACGGCTGCCCATATCAGCTGCAGTGTCACTCGTAGAGTTTCGCGTGACACTGCACTGCGCACGTCACCCTGAGACATCAGCACAATCTAGTAATAATAGATTACTAAACTGTGAGATCAGATCATAAAGTATCATTTGCCCAGTAATGTCATTAGCTACAGAATCCTTCAAACCGGAACACAGCAGTGCTTGCGCACTACTGCTTGGCGGCAGAATAGCTGGCAAAGCGGTGGTACCTACCTAGACGAACTTTGCAGTAAAGTCCTACCACCTAGTAAAATTTACGGTAATTCTGTTGATAACCTATAAGAATCTTATTGGACAGACCATTAGTATTCCGCGTTAGTAGCTAGCGTTATTTGACTACTTATAAATGAACATGACACATTATCTGCGGCAATCCATCTCTATCGAGCTATTATAATTCTCTTATTAGCGTTTAGTATGTGGGCGTGCCGCTCAGCTCCAAACATTAGCTTATACTCGTAAATATAAAACATAATTTTGTAATTATGTAAAACGGTAAAAAAACCAAGACTCAAATCGTTTGCTATGTGTAACGCGCCATAAATTAGTGGCCGTTATAATAAAAATCTGAGACGGCCAAATGTTTGAAACTATTTTCGTTCCAATCAATTGACGTAAGTGTTCCACTTTTATCATTCAATTAAGCTTATACGATGTGGTTGTTAGACACACTAAGGCAATATTTTACTCATGACAGGTATATATCAAGTGCTGTAAGAATTGGAAAAGTATTATAAATTGATAAGCTATGCGTTTAGGTTTGACCTATATTGTAACAATTTACTGCATCCGCCAAAGCCAATGAGTTGTTGTCATGGACTCAGAATATAACATGTCTTTACCAATGGAATTTCCGTTTTTTTTAATGAAAGAAGTTACCGTGATTTATTTTCTGTATTTTTAATTTCTATTAAATATAATATAATAAAATAATATTGTAGAAAGATTGCATGGAACTGCAACTACTATTACTACCTAGAGCAGAAAATGTATTATTCTCTGGTATATATCTATATATATGGTTTCATCGTTACATTTCCCATACACTAAATTATCAATCGTGAATTACGTGTATTTAGTACGCTATCACCTATCACCACTTTAATCCATAGAGTTTTGGAAACCACACGAAAGTGATATAATGACGTTTCACCATCATTATACCACTTTTCCACACTCATGCCTGTAATGCAGCACTTAACGAATAAAACGCCACCAATTTTATGCACTAACACAGTAAATAACACAAGTTTTGGAAAATATTACAATGCGGTGACGCAATCTTTTTCGTTTTCATGCTAAAAACTCAGTACTTAATGTTGTGGTTTACTATACTGCATTGGTCACATTTTTAAAATAATATTTTATCCTGCAAGTGTGACGCAATGACCCTGACTTCCGCGTCCGTCTCCACGCCACGCCTCCCGATTTAACTCAATTTTGACTTCTAATTACCTTCACTTTATGTTTCCTCTATAGGCCATTATTTTAATTAATTCTAACATGGGCCTAAACTTTTCTCACGCTGTTTTATTGTAATTAAATAAGGTGTTTGCATACAACCTCTATGATGATACTATTCTATCAAGCTATCAAAAGTTCGATAGAGTAGTTAAACTTATGTTAACTTTACTAAAATAGGATTACTAAGACTTCCTATAAATGTAACGTGTGTTTTGGGTGTTATTTATTTTTCAATGTGGGGTGAAGTTGCTCCAATCTAAAAAAATGTGAATTGGCATAAAATCTTCAGAAACATCTGATTTAAAAAATAAACCTAATTTTATAATGGCGTAACAATAAAAGATTTTCTTGTCCTTTCATCGATTTTTTATTTATATTAATTACTAGTTGCACCAAGCGGTTTTACCCGAGGATAAAAAATATTTTAATTATTTACTCATCCAACGGGAAAATTTCACTTTTCCAGGATAAAATGTAGCCTATATGTTAATCCAGTGTATAACCGAATTTCATCCAAATCCATTCGGCCGTTTGAGCGTGAAGGAGTAACAAACATACACACAAACACACACACACATACAAACTTTCACCTTTATAATATTAGTGTGATAGTGTGATTTATTAGATATTTTACCCGTTACTGCCTATTTTCCTAAAGGAACTCTCAATGTTACTTGGCAAAAAGAATTGTAAATAAATATTGTAATTAAACAGCCGGTGCACAACATTTCATTCAAATTTGTATAGCCGTTTTGTCATGCAAGCTACAATAAACAAACACATGGTTTTGAAAATGTCATCCTTTCACAAATAGTCACTCCACCTACTCATACGATTTGGTTCCACTTTTATAGTGCTTAGGAACGAAACTCCTTCCCATCTTCTGTTTTTCTCGATACTTATAACCTGAGTGTCTTCAAGGCCAGAGTGAATAGGGCCTTCTAGATTTACATGCAGTTTCAGTTGAGTTGGCGATCAAACGTAAATCTATTACAGCTAAAAATTTCTTTTATTATTATTATTAAGGAAGTAGAAATAGGGAAACCCATTTTTATCGTCAATGTTAAAACGTCATGCGCGCTCGTTGAAGTCTTTCGTTCGAGAGCTTTCATGATTATGTTTTATTTAGTTAAACCACGATTTTTTTGGATCTTTCAAGCCAATTCTTTTGATTTCTCATTGAAATCATGTAAGAATTTACTGGAATAACCACAAAAGGGAATAAACATATTCCGATATAATTTATTTTAGACCTCGAAAATTTTTTATAAAGCATTTGTTCGCCTGACCTCTTAGTTCAAATAAAGGGATGGTTTAAAAGGCTCCCCGCATTTAACGCTCATCAACCCTTTATGGAATTGGACAAAGAGGAAGAGTCGCGATGTCACCCTTCTCCGAGCTCGAGTGAGCGTTCTGCGTTGCGTGCGGGGCACCGCCCGGCGAGCGCGGGCAGCAGTAGCGAGCGACGCCGCACCCGGACCGCACCGCCGTCCGCCGCGCACTGAGCTTCTTAGCACCGGCCACCGGGTCCACGCTAACCTGTTCCAAAATCCAACCCCAGTCGACTCGGGCTGTGGGGCGGCTGGACCGGACATCGCATTGTGCTCGAGTGACCCCTATTGGACGAGCCCGTCAACTGACCGGTACCTGATCACGTCATGCAAAACGCCCTCGGATTTTGATGCGGGGATGCCCAGCTGCCCCCTCCGCGACCAGTTTCAGACTTGTTCCACAGGTATTTTTGATTATTGTTACCAGTTCATCTTGACCACGGTCCGAACAACATATTGAATCATACCGATAGCATCGTCGGTCGAAATGAACTGATACGGCGTCGAGACAGAGCTAATTCATTTAGTTGATGCCCTGATAGTGACCCTTTTCATCAATCTTTTTAATGAGTTAGCTACAAATAAATACAAGCATTTTTGATCAATTCTTGATTTGGTTAACTAAATTATAACACATACTTATTGCTTAGTAAGTTTACTATTATATCGTCGCATGCGCTTTCTGTTAGACATAATTAGATTGCTGCTGGAATTAGTGCTTGGATAGGTTTTTGGTCTGAACATAATAATAATGGGTCAATTTTTTTTATTTTATGTAGGTTTTATTGCACAAATTTAACAATCAGTCAAAATGTGTTTACATTAGTAAAACATTTTTTTACTATTTTCAAATGATATTTTTTAATTAATAGCTCGCCTCCGTCTTCAAAAACACAGACATCGTTTCAACATCATTTTTGTCGCGCACACAAGCAAATACCTGCTTAATTATCTATATAAATGTTTGGTTTACATATCGCGTTTCTTATACCTACTGTCTCATATATAAAACCTGCTGTCTATTATGTTATTGTACAACATGTAAATTCTTTCAATTAAACAGATATTAATGCATTTGGAAGATTTATAGACTATAAATCGTTCGCATTTGGTTTTCTACAAGCAAAATTTTAAATCTTACACTGTTAAAATTAAATTAAATGTTTATCATAATATAGCCGATGTTATGGTGATAGTACATTTATTTAAAACGTGATATAATTAATTTCTTAGTAAACAACAAGATTTTAGTCCCCCGCTCCCCGCTAAACAAACAATATAAATCTATACACATAAAATTCAAAGTCCTGACTGACTGATTGACTTATATATCAACGCAGAGCCAGACCTAGACTCTAGAGACCAGTCCTAGAGACTCAAAATTTGGAGGGTGTGTTCTTTGTAAAATGTGGATATCCACTAAGAAAGGGTTTTTCGAAATTCCACCCCTAAAAGGGTGAAATGGGTGTATGAATTATCTATGAAAAAAAATCTTCTTCGTTTCCTACAGGCCACGCGGGTGAAGGGGCGCCGGGCAGAAACTAGTAATAGTAGTAATATATAAACAAACTAGAGAAGTTAGAAAACTAGATAAGAAAATAGCAAAAATTTTGAATTGTTTGCAGTTTCTCAAGTACAAATTGGCCAAAAAGTATTGATATCTTGATGATAATAATAATAACGAGATCAGAGAATGAAGTTCATAAAAACAAATATCTTACACGTAATTATTGCCTTCTACGTTTCGTATTACAAAAAGTTAATTGGTAATTACTGTATTATAGAACAAAAACATTTAGATACGTTGTATGGTACTGCATAAATTAGCTATTTTGTTTCTCAGTTATAGTAGATAATTAGGTGGTAATATCACAGGCAACACATTTCCGCATTCGGCGGTGGAGGCAGCGGGAGGGCGGCGCGGGCGCGGGCGCAAGCCACGCTCGTCAACAGATTTATAGCGAGATTGACCGTGAGACCTCAACCGTAGCCATTTTTTGCCTAATGCATTATTTATTAAAATTTAATCGTAAAATAACCTAAGCAGATTTTATAAACCTACTACATGTCAAAATTTAAAACATAACGCATAAATACAAACTTCTATTGATAGCGTCATGAATATTTATGTAAATACAGTGTTAAATATATTTGCTTATTCATGACGCGAGACCTCAATTTTACTAATTACAGTATCAGGTGCCAATAAAAATATGAAGGTTGCTCATAAATGTAATAAGTAAAGCAAAACGTATCTAGGTTCATAATAATTAAATAAATTATTAAAGCTACTTTCAACATATTTCATAACAAAGCAAGGTACATGTCTATATTATGTGTTAATAGAGGGTAACTATAATATAATCTGCCTTTTTGTATTACTATACTGTGGTATATACGTATAAGTATCCATACAGGATCGTTGGAAACAACACGCCTCCCGCGAAGAGGTAACATGTAAGCTAAGCGTGCGTAGCTACGAGTAAGCTACGAAGTTTCCACATAGAGTTTGTATTGTCCGACTGGCCCGATAGCTCAGTTGGTAGTAACCCTGCCTTCTGAACTGTGGGTTGTGGGTTCGATTCACAGGACAAACATTTGTGTGATGAACATATAGGTGTTTGTTCTGGTGTCTAGGTGTTATATTGTATTCTATGTATGTATTTACAAACAAAAAGTATCTAAGTATTGTATCAGTTATCTGGTTCCCATAGTACAAGCTTTACTTAGTTTGAGGCTAGATGGCGCTGTGTGAGATGTCCACACATATTATTATTATTGTATTATTTAAAGAGAGGCTGCTATTTAAATTGAACAACATTTGAATGAAATAATAAATTACTGTTAAAAGTCATCAAACAAAATTGGTGTGTACAAAAAAAACGCCAAATCAATAAATTTAAAAAGCCGTAATCTTGATAATGTACTTGATGCTTCTGCACATTATAGGTTGTCAACGTATGCTTTAGACTCTTCCAAGCAATTACGCTTAAACTTTTATGTTTAACGTTAAAACGTCACGTAATATGGACAAAGACCAAAAGAGCCGCTAAAGTGCCATATGCTTCAACGGGCACCCATACCCAAGTACGCGACATACATTAGAATAGTATTTTCGAATATCAAATATTGGTTTTGGCGGCGGTCGTTGTGCAAACAATTAATGTTTATTCCTCTAAAAACATCGGCTTGTGCTCGCTCACATTTTTGTTTAGATAATAATTGATTTTTTATTTACTCCACGAGTGTTGCCGTATGAAAACAACGGCAAACAGCATCAGGGACATTTTCTCACGGAGCACAAGTGGCGGGTGCCTGTCCGTTATATTTTTCTTGCGAAAAGCTTTCAAACCGAATTATGTGTGCGGTGTTGTCGAGAGTACGCCTGCGCCCGCGCTCGCGCCACTCGTGTGTCACACGTCAGATCAAATACACGAGATAAAACTAAAACTAATGTACATTGAACTCAAAGCTTTTCACAATCACCGGCGAGGGCAATAAATAAAGCTTCGACGAAGAACGGGAGCAATTAATATGGGCGCGCCCGTCTCGCGTGAAAGTAGCAGACACACGCTACATATGTGTAACTACTATACCTATACGTTTATTTATGTAGTGGCTTTATAAATACTTATATGTAATGATATTACTCACACATACTCGAAAATCAAATAAAAATAAGTACAGGCCTACATTTTTATTAAATGTATGCAGGAAGTTCTTGTCAATATAAGCACCGGCTTAATGACTGTAATAGTGGCAATAAGGCTATTAAGGAAAAATGGTGAACTATTTCCTTAACTGTTCAAAAGAGAAAACTACTCACACATATACAAAGAAACATTTATCTTACTAAATTGAGCTTAATAAAGAATAAATCAAAATCGTGTATCGTAATCACAGGCTTTGGTGTAGTAGAACATAAATGCCTCATAGGTGTACAATTACTTCCACATCCAATTATGTGGGGCTGAACTTATATTCGGCTGACCTACATGTAGATACGTTTCGCGATATAACCACCTACACGTGTGGACGACATGTCGATATTGCATGCGAGATTTGAATATGGCCACATCGGCCGATGGCTAACAGAGTGTATGCTAATTCGAGCCCGAGGCGAACTGCGCGAACAGCAGGGCGCGTCTTACATTGTATACGCGTATGCGATTGCGTCGTTTTGCGATATATAATAGTCAGATATGTGATTCTTTAGATGTTTTTATTTTATTTTAATGATGATTGTGTATGTTAATATGATTCGGTTAATTTTCATCTCATTGTTCCATTTTGAACCTATATGCCATTTTGTATTGATTACAAATTTTCGTCAACGTGACATTTATTTTTGATAGAATCTAGTATTATTAAGTTTCTATTGACCCGGCAAATCTTAACGATTTTATGTAACGTGTATGAGAGAAAATGTACCATAAGTTTTCTCTGATACATGTTCATATGACTACAAATGTTCACTATCAAAAAAGTATCCCTTCACTATCGGGAGTTGTATTGACAACATTTCTTGGTAGGGTATAAAACTTTGACGATGCAATTATGTGGGTGTCCATTGTATCCCAACGTGGCCACGTTTTTTCTGTGTTTATTTAGCGTCTTCCCGAGAATCCCACGCACGCCGTGTACGTTTTTCTAGGTACGCGCGTGAGTACCTACAACCAAGAATGCGGCCGTGATCTCCGGTGTTTCTTGGTGCGTGCAAGAGTCACCAAATATACTTATAAAAGCTTCTAGGCCAATTCAATTAAAATAATCTATAACTACATACTATCATTTTAGTAATGACTACTGATCGTTCACTTTATTCACTGATCTAAGGGTTAAAAATTATGTTTAGGTATTTCAATTAGCTCATCAACAGACTAGGGTAACTGAGTGCAACAATCGATCAGACATAGACTCCACCGGCGAGGTCGACGTACCTCACGTAGGTTAGCTACAACGGCCGCAACTTTCCATGGGGTCCACTCTTCCAGTGGACGTAGTCTTCTCGATCCTCTTATTCCGGCAACGGTCCAAGCCGAGACCCTTGAGCTAGTTGACTCCCATTGATTACGCTGTAAAAATCGGTAGGAACCAAACAGCATAAAAAAACGAGTGTGCTGTAGACCACACGACTAAAGTAAAGATTCTTTAGCTCCATCTGTTGGCTGGTTAACTTTGTTTTTGCTTTGTTTAGTCGCCATCTTGAAAATAATTGTAAATTGTAATTTTTAAGGAAACACCAACATAATAATAAAAAAAAAACTTTGTTATGTTGACAATGGAGATCTACGTTAACCAACTACTTTCAACTTCCGTTCGTCTCGTTATGCATTCACCAACATATTCCCCATGTTAAGCGTGCGTAAAGAAGTTTTACTTCAAAAAACTGAGTGCAACAATGCGCAGCAGTAAAACGTATATCCGGCGCGGTGATACCTACTGAATGCTTTGGCTACGGGCTACGCACCGTAGATCATAATCGGACGCATATTTATTAGTAAACGCGCTTTTGAAAAGCCCTGCGCCTGCAAAGCAAACGCAAAATACTCACATGAATCTCAAAAACACACTGTTTTTATTGCATAAGAGATCAACATTACATATAGCTCGCGCTAAACTTTACGAGCTCTCGGAAGTTAGCGTGGATGGCTGTGCAGTACGCATATTACAGTTACTGTATGGCTACTTTTACAATATTTACAATGCACTCAACTATACCATGCGCAGTTTGGTACTCGGGCCTAACTTTCGAGAGCTCATAAAGTTTTGCGCGAGCTATACTACTTATTTTAAATCAAAAGCTCGAAGACGTCCACTGCCGAACACAGGTCTCCCTTATAAAGCGCCGCTTTGGACGCTTATCATAGCAGGGCGTACGCCATATATATATTTTTTTATGTTATTGAATGATGTGAAGAGCTAGTCGTTCACCTGATGTTAAGCGACACGGCCGCCCATAACAGAACAGTAACTCCAAAGTATAAAGTTTCGCGTGACACTGCATTGCATTGAGACATCAAAACTGTCTGGTAATAAAATTACTCGACTGTGAGATTAGATCATAAAGTCTCGATTGCCCAGTAATTTCACTAGCCACAGTGCCCTTCAAACCAGGACACAGTAGTGCTTGCACTACTTCTTGGTGGCAGAATAACTGGCAAAGCGGTGATACCTACCTATACATTGTAAAAGACAGTAGAAAGAAGACAAAAACATCACTGTAAAGTTTCTTGTAGCTTCTTCTTTACAGTTGTAATCGAAGCTTCGGATCAAAGTTTTCAATTCTGCATTGTGCCGGATTGCTTGCACCAGTAGTGAGAAAGAGAACTGCTTTTTTTTTCAAACTCATATATTGTAATGGGCTTGCTATATTATTTGACAATAAGCACTTTGTAATTTTATATGCTTAGTGAAATAACTTAATTTTAAGTACCTAGTATAATTTTGACTTGTAAAAGTGCTAAAATTAGCCTATTTGCAATAAATCTTTTGACTTTGACTTTGACTTTGACGAACTTTGCAGAAAAGTCCTACCACCTAGTAGATTTAAATGTATACCGAGGATCAACATTCACTGTTACCCATTTCCGGGATATTCCCTAGCCGGCTCTTACGGCACCCACGGAAAGAGATGGGGTGGTTCAATTCATAAACCACTGGAACCACACGGCTAACTTACTATTGTTACTGTAATGTATTTACCTGCTCTAAATAAATAAATGCAAATAACTTGTTGACACCAATATTTCACACGAAGTATGTGATGACCGATGAATAAAAATACTCACACATACTTACAAACATGCACACACACATACACTAACACACAGTGTGTGTGTGTCTACACGTGGTATGGTGGTCGATGAGAAGGTCAGCTCATATCCTGTAGGCAGTGGCTTCGATTCCCAGTGCAGGATAAGTATTTGTGCACAGAAAAAAAGCGCATTTACTTGTTCTGTGGCTTGGTTTTGTGTTACTATAGTCCTCGTAGTTCCTGGGTTCCTAGATACAGGGAATCCTAGTTAGGGTTCAAGATCTGTGTTTGTGATCATTGGGCGTTTATAATTTACTATTATTAACTACAATGTACTCTCCATATAATATAATTATGCTATACATGGGCAGGTGCAATGTATTTCTGATACAGTAAGATTTCTAAGACACAAAATCATAGAATCAGTGACATTAAGGGACAAATTCTATTCAACAAAAACATTAATATGGGACATTTTAAACAAATAAAGTTACATTAAGAAAATAATTGAATTCCTATATATTTTATCAATTTTTAATGATTTAATTTTTTTTTATTACATTCATGGCATGGCTACTTTCGTTTAAAATACATTAAATGTTTTAATGACCATACCTTGGTAGGTACTGTAAAATATATATATTTGTCAAACTATCAATACTCATAAATCGTTTTAGATCAGATACACATGACATAAATGAACCGTGTGTAACAGTTAATCACAAAGTATAGATAACTTTAATCTCGCAGATGAAACCTCCAGTATAACGGAATGGAATGTAAAATTTATTGCGTTCTTTTACTAAATGACTTTCAATTCCGAAACGCGACACGTCGGCTTAAAGCCAAAGAGATCACATATTAAAACGTTTTATGTTTTGAGCTCTAGCAAGTCGAATAAAACTTTTTAACATAAAACGTAACAACACAATGTTATAAATAAACGTAAAAAAAATGCTGTTAACTTTGTTCACAATCTAAAGCATCAAATAGATTAGTAGAAGAAATTAGGTGATTCATCAATAAAAATTGGGGCACTATTATAATAAGTTTTATTATAATAATCATATTATTAGCAATCGAAAATACGCGCAGTGCCATGCGATTGATCTTGATACTCGGAATTGCTACTGATTCATTAAATTTGACGTAACAAATATGAAGTAGATGAAAAGCGCATTATTTTAGACATGTGTGTATTTTTTGTAGCACATAACATGGTGGATATTGATAGTCATCTCACTTCATCAGAACTATATTTATATTACGATTGAGTTTAATTTATATACTTCTGTATGCCATGAACATAAAAAGCCAGAGTAGGTAGGTAGTTTTTATAGAGCGTCATTATTAAATCTTTAAAGGATTCAAGATTGAATTGTAAAAATTACAATGCTAAACAATTTAAATGGTAAACGTAAAATGTTACTTTCTGAACAGGAATTTCAACAAACCTTAGGAATTTTACATCATGCATATATTTATGAATGTTATCGTTGGGCGTTATTATTATTATTTTAATTATTATATATATAAAAAAAATAAGAAGATGGAAGTCAATAAATTATATAAATAATTATTAATTCATAAAATCACACTAATATTGTGGAGGCGAAAGTTTTTATGTGTGTATGTTTTGTGTATTTTGTTACTCCTTCACGCCCAAACGGCTGAATGCATTTGGATGAAATTCGGTACCAAAATAGCTTATACACTGAATTAACATATAGGCTACATTTCATCCCAGAAAAGTGAAATTTTCCCGTGGGGTGAGCAAATAATTAAAATACTTTTTATCCGCGGGTGAAACACGCAGCTAGTAATAAATAAACGTTTCTACCGATAATTTTTTTTATTTTCATTGCGCACCGATACATTTTCAATATCGCTATGATTAGTCACTCATATGACTGCCAAAATACTTTACAATGTTCGTTAATTGTAGTAAAGGTGACATAGCCCATAGGTATGCAATGATCAAAGTATGAGAGTCGCAGTAGCAATATTATAGTAAAGGCGGCGGTCGCCCGGCGCGGCGGGCCCCCGTGGCAGGGTACCTGCCGGGAGCGTGTGAAGTCCGGCGCAGGCAGGGGGTTGCCTACAAAGGAATATTCAAATGCGCTCCTGGACGCGGCGCACATGAATGTGCCTTACCCTATGACCGTATTATTTTTAGCATGCGAAGATAATGGCTCATCGGGGCGATTCTTAATTTTTTGTCGCTTTCTTCCAACTACCCTTTATTATGGTCCGCAACGCTTTAGGGGTTTTGTGCAACCAGCGCACATATAGTAAGTACCTATGCCGATTGTCGAAATATAAATTAATTATATCTCATTTTATTTATGGCGGTAAAAGTTCGTTATTTTTCGGAAATAACAATGACTATGATATTTATTTTTATGTTAATGCAATGTTACCAATTGATGAAAATTAATTTAATGATAGTCATAGTCATAATCCAGTGCATCAAAGGTCGTTGTAAATGCTGGACTTAACAAACTTCCGTATTATAAGCTGCAATTATCTCTGCTTGCCTTCACCTACTTTCCCATTAATGTTTAGGAAATATGAAAACTGAGCACAGTGCAGTAACCAACAATAACAAATAATGAATTAACCGCGCGTTCTCTAACCGGCACTTATGACACTTTACCCTGTAATTTGGCGATCAACGTCCAACCACCGCGGCACAGAGCTATTGTGTAGACTGGAGAACCTGCTGGGATCGGATCCTGTAATTTTGCGGTCGCTCTCAGTCCTCGCAGGTGTTTATTACATTACGGACTGACGAAGTAAGCTCTAATAATATTGGGAATAAGTCGACAGGATGCGTCAATTAGGATTGTTATTTGCATGTTTGCTTGGCTACTTAAATAAATTAATTGCACTTCTCTCGCCGTCTCTATAAATGAACCAGTTTAAAACTGGTTCAAGTGTATCCGGAGCTTGGAGTCCCGGAATTTGACACGTTTATTACTTGTAGATACATTTAAAAAATGCTAGCTGCTGCTGTATATAACAAGCTTTGATGGAAGATTCGAATTTATACTATCATTAAGATTAAAAACTATTAATTTATTCTGTTACTTTATAAGACCATCTTGCATCTTGCATTGTCTTCGAGCATTTCACACGGTGAGCGTTGCACTGACCATTGTCTCGTCAGTCACAAAAAAGGAAATTGCGAACCATTTATTGTACTCTACCCTTTCTTTGGCCTGTGTCCATGAGCGTTAAGTTCTACGGTATCTCACCGTTTCGACAATGCACTGACGGGGATCCTCATTGTTTCGCAGCATCCAAGGGTCCCGTCGAGAATTTATGCTCGCCTGTCATAACAGAATAAACTTACGCATTGTGAACCAATATAATGATTTCATCTATACACACTTTTGTTTCTGGGTGTTAGGCTTGCGTAATATATTAGGATATGACATTAAATAGTGGCACGTAAGTGGATACTTTTAGCCAAGACAATGGCCACTCATTTATATTGTGCCAATATGATAACACATCTAGTTTGATTTGAATGCCGCTGCGGTTTTGTTTACCGAGCATGACGGATAACTACTATTTGGTAATACTTAGTTGTCAATAGTTATATTTGGTAAAAACATGTATATTTTATGATAAAATTTGATATATATTTTTTTATTCCATCTTTCGCGTTTTTTATCAAAGTTAAAGTAATAACGACAAATATTGAATGTCATGTATGTAGGCCGTTATATTTAAACAATTAAAGTGGATTTTGTTATACTTAGTCAATATTTAATAAAGTTCAATAATTTATCATTCAGTAGGTCCAATCTAAATAAATATTCAAGTTTTTTATGTACATGTATAGCTAAAACTTCGGCACCGCGTCTCTTCACACTCAATATCATAATTGCATAATTTAAACGTTTAAATGCATAGCTTTTCGTGAGCGTACACAAAGAAGCACAGTGGCTCTCCGGTATGCCAATTACGGTCCTTAAAATAACATTGTACTATTAAGTTAATGACAGACAAACCGACAAAATGCACTTATAATTGCATATACAAAGAGTTTTGGTTAAAAATGATCATGTAGTATGTTATTATGGTGCAGTTCTCCCATGGGATTAAGGAGGACGCGCTAAAGATTTAGGCACATACGAAAATGGTTGAATGCTCGTTTGTGCTTTGCGAGTTTTCTAAGACCTATACATCGGATCAAAGTTTTCTATTCTGCATTGTGCTGGATTGCTTGCACCAGTAGTGAGAAAGAGAACTGCTTTTTTTTCAAACTCATATATTGTAATGGGCTTGCTATATATTATTTGACAATAAGCACTTTGTAATTTTATAAGCTTAGTGAAATAACTTAATTTTAAGTACCTAATATAATTTTGACTTGTAAAAGTGCTAAAATTAGCCTATTTGCAATAAATCTTTTGACTTTGACATATTAATAACCAAATCGCGATGCGTTTGCTTTGGTATCTTCATCTTGTAAAATCCACTATCAAATACTCACCAAATTAATATATGGAAGCACCAACTTATAACATAAAAAATAATAATTGAAACCGACAAAAAAAAAACTATCAAGAACTATTCCTCCGGAACCTTTTGTTGACGTTGTTCAAAAACCCAATATACACAATATATATTATTGTAATCGATACACGAGAAGAATGCGATATCTCAACCAAAATAAGAATGTTTTTCACCACCACAGATCCTATAAAAAAGTTTTTTTAAAAGATCTGTGTTCACCGCTTATACGTCTAAGAATAGTTTTCTAATACTTTAATTACATTTAAACGTAATCCATTTCTAGTAAGATATTTAGAATGACATTTTTATTGCAGTTTGTTCGTGGCTATTATACCCCGTTTTCATAGGAACAGTTTATGCATTTGCAACTTACGTAGGCAATTAGTGGCTTGAGTTGAGGACATTTAGATGTAGCAGTAGCTCCGAGTAGTGGCAGTGGGCAGGACGATAAATTCCCGCGTCTAGTCAGTGGTTACTCGGCAATAATTGACGTGGCATATTTGCATAATTGTGCCCGCCAAGTGTCCGTATCTACATAAAATTGCGTCTTTTTCACGACTCCCTCCATATTTAACCGAGATGAATATTTCTTTGATCATTTATTTCCTGGATATAATACAGCCACACCTCTTAATTAGTATTAATTTTTCATATATTTCTAATCCAACGTAAAAATATATTCGGTATCATATGTAACGAATGTATTAGATATCTTTTTAATAATAAGATCGTTTAACTAAATTAGTGTAAATTAATTATACATTTTGGCTCATTCGTCGTAGACGTTTATATCGATGATTTCATCGACTAAATCTAAGAATACTAATATCTATTTATACTGTGACAGTTTAAGGTACTTTTTTACGCCAACTATGCAAAACGTTCTCCTGAGAATGATTTCTTTATTGTTTCTTTAATTAGGAAAATTTATTTCGAAACTCACATGAAAACTGTTTATTATGATAGCATTGTGTTAATTAGAATGATACATATATACCAAACTCATTATAGAACTGAAATTAGAACCTTATGAAATTCTAATGAGATAAGTTATAGAGCTATAATTTTTTTTATTACTTTTTAATACCTTGAACATATAATTATTATGATAATTGCTGTACCCCATGGTTTTACCCGCTTCTTACAGGCCGCAACTTACAGGAGCCACACAACTTTTCGGGTTAAAAAATACAGCTAAATCCAGCTTGACGTTCAAATTCAAATTCAAAAGATTTATTGCAAATAGGCTAATTTTAGCACTTTTACAAGTCAAAATTATATTAGGTACTTAAAATTAAGTTATTTCACTAAGCATATAAAATTACAAAGTGCTTATTGTCAAATAATATATAGCGTTAAGTGTCAACCATACATTACATACATACATATACACACTTTCGCTAGGATTAGTATTGCTATTGATATGTAGTTTTGAAACTATTGCTCTAAACTAAAACAAGGATGACTGAACAAATTACGTGCAATTAGTGACTGACATAGTTAATTATCTCTTATTTCTACATGAACATTAAGGTAAAACATGGAGAGAATTTTTCAATGTATTAACCATAAGCACTAAGCACTATTTTGTAAAAGTACTTATAGTACCGCAAGTATTAACATAATGTATTTATTATAATATGGTAAATAGTTACGAATATGCATAATAATTAGTATTTATTTGTCATTTAATTATGTTGAAACCGAAAGAGTATAGCAAAAATATATCAAAAGATTATAAATGCATTAAGTGACTGGATACAATATTTTACTGCCAACTTCAGAAACTTACTAAGAGGTTCACGACTTCATATAAAGTGCTACAAATAGTTACATTGGTTCTACTTATTAGATATGTTTGTATTTTGTTTCAATGACATCATAAACACGATATGCGGTAAATGAGAACGGAAGACAGAAAAAAGTGTAACAGAAAACAATTTTATTACAGAGACATTTCCGTTCGATACGATTGGAGATAATTTTTAATCTTAAGACTTGTGCACGGCTAATCTAATTAGATTCCAAGGAGTGGAACTGGTCGATAAAAACTGTTACGAAGTCGACACTATGTATAGACGCAAACGCGTTACGCGACAACTGCACGACAATTATGCGTCTCTGATTCCGTCCCGACAACACGATTCTTTTATGATTCCATTCAAAAAAAAACCACTCACAAATAGAATAATATATATTTGCTATACCTGACACTGACTAGACACTGTTCTGTTATGAGCGGCCGTGTAGCTTAACATTAGGTGAACGACCAGCGCGTCACATCATACACTAATCTAACAAAAGCCTGCTGATAATATAATTCTAATACTTAGATACAGGAATATCATTTAAACATTGAATTATATTAGATATTCAAACTTTAGGTAACTTTATAATATGTATACTAAGAAAAACCTGTGAAGCTTTTAAGGCTTATGTAGGTAGGTACTTAGGTACATTATCGTAAACGTTAACGTAGGTAGTTAGAGTAATGGATAGCACCGGGCTCGACGGTGTCCGTCCGAGCTTGTACTACTGATGATAAATGATTTTATGCATTGCGTTTCCTTAAGCACTTTTAGCATTTAGGTTTATTAGAGCTTTGAAGAACACGCATAAGTCACCATTAGTTTGGCTAATAGCGGATCTGCGTGTAAATAGTTTAGAACGTATATAATAATATAATGAATAATAACGCCCAACGATCACACCATAGATCCTGCACCCTAACTAGGATTCCCTGCGTCTAGGGATCTAGGAACTACGAGGACCATGGTCCGATAGCACCCAGACTCAGAACAAGTATTTGCGCTTTTTTTATGCACCACAAATACTTGCCCTGCCGCGGGAATCGAACCCGCCGCCTTCAGATTATGAGTCGACCTGCTCAACCACCATACCACAGAGGCTGTCAAATATTTATATACAGTAATTTTATTTTAAAAGTATCGGGGTGCAATAACAGTAAATATTTTGGTTTTATAGGTTTAGGCAAATAATTTAATATGATTTGTTCATGGAGTGCATTATATTTAGTGTTGTTGGTAGTAGGTTCATACAGTCGCGCCCTCGGGCGAACGGTGCCTCGTACTCGTATAACGGTGCGGTCGCGAGGCTGATTTATCGTGGACATCCACCGAACCTATCCGATTTGCATTTAGATAGCGCGACGGAACGCGGCGGCGGAGGGCGGGGAGCGGGCAGCGAGTCTCCATCCCACGGCACCAGCTTTACTCTATCGCCCGTAAATTAACTATAAAATTATCTCTCCGCAAAAAACTAACTGCATCTCAATAATAGCAGATTTAATCGTCCAATCATTGGACCTGGACCCTTTTTTCAGTTAACAACGTCTCATGACTTTCAATCGACAAAACTGTTTGATTAAAGCTCATTATCATGTGGTTTCGTTCGGGCAATTTACTGTATTTAGTCTTTACTCTGCTTATGAGTTGAGCATGAGCACTTCATGAATTTAAATAAGAAATTATTTTTAATCATGACGTCCACAAATAATTTATAAGTAAGTGTGACAATATGCCCTAGGAGTGTGATATTGCCGTGGGTTGGTTTACTTCTTTCATATAGTCTTTCTTTTATTTAAGTTGCTATGATCTTAGGAAAAAATCCGCCGATATCATAACATGAATGTGTTTTTTAACCGACTTCCAAAAAGGAGGGCTCTATGTTCGTCTGTAAGTTTTTTCAAAGTGTGTATATTCATACATTTGACAGTTTGATCCGATTCAAGCAGATGTTCCAAAAAAAATTTTTATAATTAAAATCGTGACTTATTTTGGTACAATTTCCTATCTAAAATGTTTAAAGTATTGTCCTTCCGTGTGGCATAGCCGTGGGATTATACCTGTACTAGAAAATAAACATTCATTCGACAGGTACATAACCGTAAAATTGCAGCTTGATTTGTATTTAATTACTTTATATTTTATTTTTACTTAAGCTTCTCACAATGTTTAGTATAACGTTGGTATAATTATTGACCATAAACGCGCTATAAATTAGTGTTGGTACCTACTGTTTTAGGAACTAATTTTAATGCAAAATGGAGGGGATAAAAAAACGGTACATTTATTAATGCGGTTGTATAATATTAATAGAAGTTACAGTGCAAGTCTTTAAACGTTAATATAAGCTATAAATGGCAACGCAGCCAAGCCGACGTGTGCAAATGTTCCTAGAGAGAGCGTTTAATCTTTCCGTCAAACAGATGTTATCCAACGCAGCAAAGCTAACCACTCCGAGGCGTAAAAGGAAGAAGCATACGCCCCTAATTGCGATATATCCGCGAGTATCTTCTACAATATGTAAATAGGCGTCCGAGGTAATTAAAGCTTATCTCGCGCGCTGCCATCGGAGGCTCGCTGATTGCTTCGTAAAATGATTGACATGCTATTTTAACAGCGCACCGATAATGAAAACGTCCTGTAGGTTTAATTCATACTTTATTTATTGTTGACAATCACTATTTGCACAGGATAATTGATCGCGTTCTCACAATTGTCAAGCGGCTGACGAGTTGTTTGCGATTTTTTAAGAAGGACACGTTGTCAGGAGGCGCCGCCACCTGTGCACATAACTGCACTTGTTGCTTCGTAACAGTTTTTTGTATTTTTTGCCGTAGGATTCCCGATAAATTATCTTAATACGGCAAATATTTACATTCGTTTCACAAAGCTTATTGACTTGTCTATCGGCACAAGTACCTACTTCTTAATCGCTCTGTACACTTTTAAAGGTGTTGTTGGAACGGTTTTTAGTTATCGATGGTATTTGGATAGCGGTTAACATGGAATAGAATCTTCTTAGTTAAGTAAAGGCGAGTTTATTACAAACACTTTTTAGTCCTCTGTTATTAGTAAGGCCGTCATAGTGCATAGAATAAAGGAGAGTTGAAAAAATGGGTTTTTCTGTGGGCAGCCAGGTGTAGTTTACGGATCTTTCGGAAATAATAATTTTGCAGTTTAATTATAGTCACAGAAGTTTAACATAATCGCACATAAATCATGAATATAGAATTATAGATACCTGCAGCCGCAACCTGTTTCAATTCGCGCGGCACAAAGCGCGGCCGAGTCACGCGGCCCATTGTGCCGATTGTGAGCCTGCGTCGGTGACGTTGCTGTAAATTTATATCTTCATGCTTGTTAAAAGACACCCGAATCTCCCAAAAATTAAATCGTATTAAAACTTTTACTTATACCCTTCAAAAGAATTGCAAATTCATTTATGTTGTGGTTTGGACGTTTTTTACTTATAACATTTATAAGAATATATTCTTTGCTCAGAAATCCGTTCAGTTAGTATCCCGTTTAGCACACAATTGAGAGTATTAACATTTCCATTGAAACGTGCCTGCTATAATCAGCCGATACGAGTCGCTCAACCCAAACATGACTTATCCGCTGACAGCACTGCAGGCTCTATTCAAAGAGCTTTTTATGTCTGTTGATATAAACTATGTAACATAAAAACGTATTATTTTACACCTATATATCTTCGTAATCTTATGAAGTTCATCTTTGAGTTATAGGAATCAGTTTATTCTGTTAGCTATTAAGTAATGGTGTTTCAATGAATATGGACCACACACGGGCATTCAAATTAGAAAACTCTGACAAAACGGAAATGATGCATTTATTCTGGTTGGGAGAGCAGCGGGCGCCCCGCGGGCGTCCCTTTTAAGCTCGTAACTCTTCTAATAAGACAGTTAACGCGAGATTAACTAGTGCTTATGCAGCCCACTTCAGTTTGTATATTTCATTTTGATTTGTGATGAAACCAAAACATTTGTATGATTCGGGCGGTCTCAAGATTTCTCTGTTAATACGATTAGCGTAATATTTTTCCGAACGCGTTGCCTCATGCTCTCAATTTTATTTATGTAAGCAATTTAAACATTTTGAACACGATATATTTAAAGCTTAAGATAGATTTTACAACGGATATTTACATTTATTCATTATTAATGGTCGTTAGAGATAATTTGTTCTATAAATGATCAAGAGCTTGTGTTTTTCTGTTATTTTTACCGTGTAATTGGCTTGTTTGACACTAGTCGTACTTACTTGCAGTGAGGTTGTTATGATAATAGCACTCAGAAGTTAAATTTATACCTACTTACTTACTGTTGCTTGCTTACTGCTCGTTGGTTCATCGTTACTTTGATTTTCAAACCTTTATCGGCATAGCGAGTAATCACGTAGGTATTTCTTAGTATTTTATCTAAGGGCAGTAATATGCTTATTCTAAACTAGGCACTTAATACTTCTTTGCATGTTGGTTATAAAAATAATAACCGTTCACAAACACTAACGGAAATATTCTGGCAATGCTTGTTGTCACATCTTAGAAAATATAAATGCCAGGAAGCGAATAACATAGGGCTCTTTTATTAGTGGCTATTCAGAATTACATCAGTAGGACCACTGACATATTCTGATTCTGATCTGTTCCGCAAAAGCATCCTAAGCATCCGGGGAGCATGGTACAAAAGGCACTTCATATAAATGCGAGCTAACTTTCAATTCATTGAGTCCACGTCAAACCACCCAGAGGTGTCACTCAACGGTCAGACAACAGTTTTATTATAGTAAAAAATATGAATACATCCTTCATAAACTTTTACGTTCCTGTCAATCCTAAAATGAGATATTGTCAGAAATAAATCCTCCATTTATATATTCTTACGTACCTACCTAAATTTTCTAAAAAACTGCCGTCTAAAATAAAATGATAATTTTATACTAATTAAATTAATAATTTTATACTAAGTTATTTTACCATTAATTAGTAGAAGGTATGGTGTAGTTAAAGTCGATACCTAATCGATGGGGATATAATTATTATTATACTCCTCTATATTTTAATTTTCAAATTATTCAAGAGCTACTAGTTACCCAGACAGGAGACATGACTTATTTAGTGCCCATGTTGCGTTTCCATCTTTAATCTGCGTGGGCGCATATTTCTGAGAAAACATTTCTTGTTACCGTACATAATGCTGCCAAGAAAACCGAAGTAATCATGCTGGCCATACTTGTGAAGAACTCCGTAAATGAATCATCGCATATGCGTTCCTCGTCAGGGCGCAAAAAGAGATTGGTCGAAAATGTTCTTCTCGTTTAGTTTGCTCTGTGTTCGGGTGCCCGCTGGCTGCTCTCATCCCTTATTTATTTATACTGGTATGAAGAATGTTCATTTTTTGTGGTGCCATATAACAGTGTGCGTCCAGCGCGGCCGCGATCCAAACTGCGAATTCCTTAATTGACAAAACGAAGCGATGCTGCATTCCGTTTCGAATCGTTACCTTTAATGTGGGAATATAATACAATATATAGATTATTACGCATGATAATCACTATTGTAAAAAGGAAAAGTAGGTACTTACTACATATTGCAGTATAAACATTAACCAATGACCTTTTTGTTGCTATTGTTTTAATTAGGTCTATTTTATGATTGTAGGTACTGTTTTCTTATTCTTACTCTATGTAAAGCCGGCGTTTTAAAGTTGCACTGACATCTTTTTATAACTGTACTAGCTATTTCCCGCGGTTTCACCCGCATAATAAAGTATTTTTTGTGTTAATCCAGTATATAAGCTATCTCCGTTTCAAATTTCATCTAAATCCTTCCAGCCATTTGAGCGTGACGGAGTAACACATATACACATGTAAACCTACATTTTCGCTTTTATAATATTAGTCTAATAAGATATCTCGGTAATAAATACATCTGTAAGTACTAGAATATATAGATTTACTTGAAATATAAAATGTTCATAACGTGATATCGACAAATACAAAGTATGCACTTTGCCTTTTTATGGAAGGTGCTAACTGCATTTTAACGCCGTAGGAAACGCCACACTACATGTAAGAATTTTTATATATTTTGCAATTTTCTGATATAAGTAGGTAATTAAGCGCTTAAACTATTCTAATTTACCAACTTTCTATACGAAAAGTGCTTTTGTGAGTTGAGTATTGTAAAAACGGTTTTTAATCCATGTACGATAGTGCTAGCTTGATTAAGAATCGTTAGGCGCTAGTTTCTCTTATCATTGATGATAAAACGTGCGTATATCGGAGCCGCACCCCGCACTTTCCCTCGAAGGTCCGTGCACCTGCCGCTGCCGCCTCGCCGCCGCCATCCAACGCCGCCGTCTCTCGGTGCAGCCCAGCCAGTTTCCTCGCTAATGCGTCATTCAATATATTCCGCAATACGACTTCAACGTTTATGGATATATGGATATGTATCTACGTGAGGTTGTTGCATGTGAGACAGGTTAAATATGTCCATGAGAAAGTTTCTCGTATAGGACCGAGTATGTAAGTCCATTTTATTGATTAATGGGAAATTTCGCTAGTATAATCGTGCAAAGACCAACTCAGTTACTTTAGTAGTAGTAACTCAGTTATAAACAATTCAGTTACTTATCTGAGAGGTTCGTCGTGTTTTAATTAAGAGATCAATAATGAAGTGCATGGCAGCGACGCGGAGGACAAGCACGCCGGCAGAGATGCGGCGGGCGGCGCGGGCGCACGCAACCCTGCGTGACATGCGCGCTGCTCCGTTACGACACCTACACCAAATTTTTCCACATGCCCGAGCAAGAGATAAGCGGAGATCGACGCCGACGTGTTATTTATTAACGAACCGAATGATCGATAGTTGGACGCGTCACCGGACGTGGACGTGCAATGGACGAGCGCCGCCTTTCGAAACTCGCCGCCGCCGTCGACTGATCACTTTTCCGTACTCTTTGGACCTCCGATAAATCTATCCACCAATGTTTTCAGCTCGACCGAGCACGAAATGCATATTCTTAGAATAACGTGCCTATAACAGAGCTTTCACTCATGCATCTCATTTCGAATGTAACCAAGGCGCTGTTCATGTCACGGTCGATATTATGTCAGCCAATGAGACGTCTTGGCTTATTAATGCATTGCAAAAGAATTGATTAATTTAGTTCTTTATTCGTGAACATGACTAAGTATTTGGTCGTCAGGAGTACCTACGCAATCTATCCAAGAAACGTTCGTGCATCGAATGACCGTGGCGAATGTATTGTTTGTGTAACCAAGTCTCCTCCAACCCTTGCGTGGATCCATCCGTTCCGCTCTAGCATACGACATGTCTCGTCGTGACAGCTGCGCGATACTTTCTAATCGCTCCATTCAATTCTTCAGCAAACAAACACAACACAAGAAGTACGCGAGTTGCGAAATATCTCAAAGAATTGATAACAAAGAAAATAACGATTAATTAATTGTTTGTAGTAGGCTGATTCACCGTTGACACAATAGCAAAAACTGATATCCATAGCTCTTCAGAACATTAGATATATTAGAATCGGCTTTGGTGTGAACAAACTCGTATGTTTACATGTATCGATTCGAGGCAAACTTGATAGAAAACGTTCGGAAATTCGAGGTTCAGCTGCGCAGGGCAGGTTAGACCAGTCCCAGTGGCCTCGCAAGGACCCCAGCAAACCTGTTAGATTCGTTGCACGATTTTTACGTGCGCACCTACCGGAATCTCATTGACGTGGTGCAGCCGCGCCGCCCGCCCGCTGCCTGCCCGCCTGCCAGTTAACTCGTCAAATGACTCACGCTTCACCTGGTTAAATGCCAGAAGCGGGCTTTTCCAGTTCTCTGATCCAATTCGCACATTCTATTCTCACTTGATGTATGCACATTTTCGGATGCCTTACCTACTCACTAATGAATCGTGTTTGATTTAGAATCAAATGACTTTCATTGTGACGCAAATATTATAAACAGCGATGGGTATAAAATGTAAATAGAGTCCTAAAGCGTTGACAATGTATCCATGGCGTCTATATTGTAGTTGTTTGTACCAGCAAAATGGATAGACTGGTGGAAGACCACCTAAACCATACATAGTTATAGGTAGAGCCCACGGAGCACAGGTCACCGGGGTATACCGAATAGACCCGTTTTCATGTGGGCAATACAATTATAATACTAATATTATAAAGTGGCATATAAAGTTTGTAAGTTTGTGGACAAATATGTAGGCGCTAATCTCTAATACTAATAATAATGTGATTTTAAAATTGTTTTCACCGGTTCAGTGACTGACTATGTTTTATTGTGATACGAGTACAAGCTTCCATCCGTGGCTACGCTGGCTTAAAATTAATCCGTGTGAAGCCAGGGTGGTTCTACTAGTATAAAACATTTGTCGCTTTTTCTTTCTATCTCTGCGCTCGTATGTTTTCTTAAACAAACATTGGGATCATCACATATGTTTTGCTCTACAAATAATGGCAAGATACCAGCACTCGACCAGGAACAGGAATCAGGTAGAACTACGATCCGGTCAAACCCGTCCGACGCGTGCTTCCACCAACATTTTTTATTTATTTGTCTGCATCGTCGGATACCGCTGGGCGTGACGTCAGACGACCTAAACTGGTTAGCGAGGGAGCAGGGATTTGCCTCGTATCCTTCCGGTTCTGCGAGTAGTTTGGACCTGTTCTACTTCAGGTTGTACCGCACCAGCCCCGGCAACCGGCGACCGGCAATCCCGCGTGACGTACGAGCTGCAACCGCGAGCTGACCCAACCAAATCGTGTCTGTTCCCAACTCTATCCTCACTCGAGCCTGTTTCACTGGCTACCAGTTTCACTCTCGCACTAGACTCTGGCCCCGCTGACTCATCTCGACAACCGCAACAATTAGCGAACGTAGCGTCACAATACACGATGACCGTATGTTTGTACCATCAAAGGTCAGTATCCGTACCGAAATGGTCACGCCTAATAACTGGTTCGTAAGTTGTAGTAGACTCGTACGTAAAACTTGGCTCCCAGTACCAGTATTTTACGGTAGGTTTACTATTCGGAAACAAGATGGATTGAATGAGAACATGTTAGAGTAGGTACATATTTTATCACTATAATTATTAGATGATTGGTGATATTATATATCTGTAGTTGAGGAGTGAATTTTTACACGCTGTACTGTTGTGTTGTTTTGGATTTCATTACAGTGGTATAATTAATAATCCTCAAAATTATTTTACTTTCAGTTTTTATTTTATAAAATGTCTAAATTTCAAGTTTTCATGTTGTGTTTCTTTGTCCGCAGAAGACGCAAGGAGGTGATGGAGGTCGGTGGTGACTCCTGGCGCGGGTACTACTCGAGCGGAGCAGAGCACCCGCTGAGCGCAGCAACCTCCGCCGTTCTAGGCGTGTCGGACGACCAGGCGCTTGTCACTGAATACTACAAGCTTCCGCCGCTGGGACAAGATGCGCACCTCACTCTCCACAAAGATGCGAAGCTCATTGACGTCTGGCCGTAAGTGTATATGACCTTTGACTTGGCTACAATGGCCGCTGAGATGGTTTATATTTATTCCAGTTTTAATTCTTACTACTTATTTAGTCTGAGATGTGTCAGGTGACAGTTTTCATTCGTGTATTTGACAGTTTTCACACGCAGCGCGCAACGATGTTCCACCGTATTACAAAAATAAATATATATAATTTAAATCGTTTCGAATGAAATCATTCATATACCTACTCCACTTGTTCAGTTCGTTTGGTTATCAATTCTGAGGAGATTTTCAAAGAGAACATTTCATTCAACACTATTAGTTTATCAGTTAAGTGAGAAATTGTATCAAGTATTTGGGGCCAAGCCGAGCAAACATGCACGAGCACGGCCGTACCCTCCTGTTCTCAAAGTTCCTTTCCCAGATACTAAATTTTATTCTCTCAGCTGTAGATACATATGTTAGAGATGGGCTAATGTATCGTCGATTAGAGTCTTTGCAAAACAAATAATGTTGCTCAAAATTAAATATACCAAACATTCGCTTTATCTTATAAAAAAGAGCTGTAGATCTCCAAACGGCTGAACAGATTATTTTAAATCATAGTTCATAGTTAAGAACACTTTAGACCAAGTCGCGTTTCAAACAAAATGAAAATCATTGTCAGTTCATCAGTTAGAAAGTTACTATGTCACAGCTAGACACAGATATACATTAAACTTAACCTAAAGTAAAAATAATTTTATCTCCAAACATTAAAATTTTCCTGGATAAACAGTGAGTAGGCAAACAATCTATCCCTTTTGAGCCTTTCTTTTTTTCTATTTTATGGCACTTTATTAGACACATGCTTGAAAGGTTAAATGTGAAAAGAGGTTATATCTTATCTATCTTTATCTAATTATTACTAATATTGTACATTTTCTCAATAAGTGCTACAAAAATAAAAGAATATTCTTAACTTTTAATCTTATATCTAAGCGTTAATTATCATACACATTTGATATTCTATTTCCGATGTAAATAACACATTGCTTCTAAAGCTAATAAGCTATTAATTTCATTAGATATTTTAATAGCACACCTTTGCTATATTGTTATGCGAAAGATAATCGAATATGCAAATACAATCTCGAACCGATACTTAACAATCAACTGAAATCAGTAAATGATCGCGGAAAATCAATCGTCGATTCTCACGGCCGTAGATCAAATCGAACATTCGTGTATCGGAGCAATTATCATTATAATCGAACAGTTTTGAGGCACAGCGAATACGGGATGAATTCGCGTAAAATTTATATGTAAACTATGGTAATGTGCGATCTTTTTGTTGTAATGTTTTTGTACGTCTCGGAAGACGGGGTTGTGTGTCGGTAGAGTCTCACGGGCGAGTACACTGAGACAAGCGCCGCGTGGCTTCCGGCCCCAAGTGAATGTGTAAGAATAACAAATAATAAAAATGTTAATGTTCCACTCAATAAATCATAAGCACTCATTTGAATACCTATGCCGGGATTAACGAAATATCAGTTCGCAACTGTGAAGAACCCGGTCGCCCCTTATACCTGCTGGTGTATATCATTAGAATATTTGCATATTTCTGCTATTTCATAAATCGTGCAAAAAAAAGTTGCATAAATATAAAATTTAATACAGATCCACATAACATACTTTTTGCAATAAATGTCGAAAATGATTTTAGTGTGTTTGTTTTGCGATTTTTCTGAATACCGTTCTCCAACGTAAGTACCACTGACACCTCAGACCAAAATCTCATAACATAAGCATTTATGTTCTGTCAACGTAAAAATCAGAATTTTATGAAGTTGATAAGGTCGGCGCATTCAACGCATTCCCATAGAAACGTGACCCCGATCAAATTATGCTCGCTCTTTGAAAGAAGTTGTTAACAGCATCCTTTCAATGGCGGCGCAGAAATGAGCAAACACCGTGTCGCATTCTCTACAGGCAGTGCATAATGTTAACTTGACCCCATACAAACCATTTTAACTTTGGAAATGTTTTATTATACTCTATAAATACTAGTTATGAAGAAAACTAGTTTATATCCATGAAAATGTAAATTTAGTGAATTTATAAAAGTGGGATAAAGGTATTGTTGTACAGTGTTAAATATTTTTTTCTTAAAATGGTGCTCTTGTATTCGTTTGAATGGAAACGTGTAGGTATCGAGCTGTAGTAGAAATGGAAAATAGCCACCTACGAGATTACCGCACACGTTGCTAGTGCAACCTCCTCTGAGGCCACATGTCTCGCGTCGTGTCAGAATGCTCCAGAATGTGTGGACGTAGAGTAATGCATTCGGATTGTCATCCTCGTCACCGTTTACGGGAGTGCATTAATACAAATAATGACAATAGACGGATGTGGCTGGAAGCGGCTCACATTGACAAGGACGCCCAGCGCCCAGGACTTGTCTCGAGTCATTGTCGGCACGCGTCCCACGCGGCCGGTTCAACGCGCTGCTATTGCTCATTCATACATTCAAAATTATAACGAACACTCCAGCTCGCCCGCACCCATCACTGAGTTCTGTGTCTCCGAATGTGTTTGTATGCTAATCGCTCAGCGCCAGTGCATCGTCAGGTACGAACGCTGTATTTGTCGTCTAAATCGCTCGTATTATTTGAATTGAATGATCGATAGATGTAGAAATGAACTAGTTTCGTCTGTATTCCTCTGAGATCCGTGGACGTAGGCGTGAAAGTGTTTCGTAAACGCATTGCGTAGTGCGCGGGCGCAGTGGATATATAGTCCTAGGTATAAGTAGATAGAGTCGGGAGAGCAGGTATTAAATGGAAACTGCGACTATAACCATTAATAAGCTGTCGAATGCTAACGCTAAGATTAGCATAGAAACGCACTGCGGGATGTCTCCTTGGAGGGGCGCGCCCTCTTGACCCTGTCACTGTTCGCACTTGCCACGCTAACGGGAAGTTGGTTTCTCCACACTAACTTGCGGACCTACCTGTACTTTGCAAGCTAATGATAGAAATTATCTAGATATTTAATTACTCCATACGTTTGTACGTATAAAGCAAATAATATGTTTAGCGGATGCACTTTCCGATGTGTCAGTCAGATAAGCAAAACGTGCACATAAACACAGATTTATTGATATTAAATTAATAATATTAGCATTAAACTCTACACTATTACAACATGAGTGCGCAGATATAAAACATGCTTTTTACGACACGGTATATAGAATATTATGCGTCGTTCGCTGGTGTCGCGGTGGATTAATAAAAACTCAGGGAGCTGGAACCGTGTGACCCATTTAGGTCTGAAACCGGTTTCCTCTTGAAGATACGCCGGTATTGTTAATAGCACAACAGTTAAAACCATTCAACTCCCTTAGAAACACCCGACCCTCTAACGAAGATAATGCGTAAAAATACAGTTACATCGTTATGTCCCCGATGGCGATGGCCATCACGTAGCAAAATATGAAATCAGGGCTTGACCATTCATTCTTGACCACCCCTTTTAAATACGAACGTTTTCGATTGAAACGGTCGACTGAAGAAATTCAATTACTTACAGTTGGCTATACGTCCTCCCATAACTCAGCTGGCGGTTCCGACTATTATTATTACCGTGCGCCCGCGCCGGTAATTAGGTTTAGGGAATTGTCTAACGGGAAATTAATCACTTGGAGATAGCTGTGTGTAATCGAACGACCAATTTTTAATGACATAGACAAATGGCGAAATCGTTTTCAATTAAAGTATTTGATAATGTATTAGTTCCGTGAGAAAAGCAGCAATAAACCTACATTTAGTCGGATGATATATTCAAATAGATGGAATTGCGTTCGCATCCGTCGAAGCGCCTTTCGTTCCGCGGCTCCACTGATTCTTATCGGCTCGTCAAACGATGGATAATATAAGCACTGTCACTGCCTCAGATCTTGATATCGATGGCAAAGTTACTTACCCTAACAGAGTGTTCAAACGTAGGGCTCCGCGGAATAAAACTGCTTAGAAATATATCATTTTAATTAAATATATTATTTATATTGATGTTGCCATAAAACTAAAAATGTTGCTAATTTTGCGCACTTATAGATATGATGACGGTGAGTGGAAAAATGTAATTAGTAAAAACAAATGGTTTATTTTATTCAAAAATCTAATATTTTTTATGCTTTAAGTTCGTATATACAAAACTAAATAAGCTAGTAATACTTATATTCTGAATCCCAATTTCGATAAGCCTTAATTCTATTCTCCATCCATTCATAAATTTCTAAGTTATACTGCCACATAATGTAATTTCTACATGATTCTTGGCTAACTAAAAACTTCTTAGCTAACACTAAAAATAAAGATACACTAAAATAAATAATTAAGTAAGTCGTATTCAGCTTTTTTGAAGTATTGCGATAAATGCATTGAATCGTACTGTTCAAGGGTTCGTTGCGCCCTACGGAATATATTGTCGAAATCACATCATGTGTGAAAGGGTGTTAAGTAAACATTGCAAATAATTATAATGGCAATTGCATTTTGCAGTCGGAACGATGCAGCTTCGATAAGATATCACATATTTGCATATAAGATGTAACAACAGTTGCGAAGGAAGGTGATTATTCCTATCTTTTATTACATGCACTGTTATGGTAATCGGGTGCAACATGACACTGATATCAGATTAGGAGCTGGGACATTTAAATTTCGGCTCCCTGCTTTAACGAAGCATCAGCAAACTGATGGAAAAATAGCTGATTTTTGTGGGAAGATTATAGAGATTTTCCAGCTTCATATCTATCTGGGATAAGAAGTAAGAGATGCGTGATTGATAATATGTATAAATACAAACTCAATATTTTATCAAGTAGAAACTTACCAACCGACGTAATTCAAAAAACTATATAGCTGTATAGTAAATGTCCGCTCTTGGAGACATTAAACGTAGATAATATGTCAAAGGGCCATGCCAAGTGGTTTTCCTTGCAAATAAGATGGTTATCTAAATTTTAATTTCAAATTACGAAAGGCGTTTGTGCGAGAGTTAGTACCTATTATAGGTTGTTGGCAATATTTAGCTCGTACGAGTTCCAAGGCTCGACGCTTCGAAGGCAGCTGTCAACGGGGATCTCTTTGTGTTCATAGCTCGTTTTTATAGGCGCCAACAATGAACGACAAGCAAACACCGCATTGTGTCGAGAGCGCATGAATAACGATATCTGCAGCACCTCGCCGGCGGCACATCCACCCTGGATTAGCTCACAATTCAATTTGCATTCTAAGTTAAATGTCTCGAACCCTTTGCGAAATTATAACGTACCACGCTGTATAACGGATATTGCAAATTTTTATAAAAAATACAACTTTACTTATGAAATGGTCGATTGTGCAAAGTCAGTTTAAGTAAGAGCTTTTTATGAACCGGAGTATTGTATTATGGTACGAGTGATTTCACACTTGTCGGGTTTCTCTTTCAAAATGAGTATATAAATCTCGTGTGGGGCTGGAGAAGATCAGACGCACGCGCGATGTGCCTGCCACGCGGTGTTCACGGGAGGTCGCGAGTTTCTACCGATTCAGGCGCATGAAATAGTGCCGCTACAGCCTCTTATCTAAAATAAACATCTGAGCGCCAATGAAACATGCCTTCAATTATCATAAATCGGCGCGTACTGACACCGGTCGACGAAAGCCGCGCCCCGCGCCGCCGCCACCACCGCCGCCAATGCAACTTACCTTATACAACGTACACGCTTACAATGTAGAAAAAAGATTTGATTTTAATTTTTATTTAATTAAATCAAAATCTATCCGCTTGGGAGCTACGATGCCTTAGATATACCAACAGATACACACGTTAAACTTATAGTAACTCTATTTGGTCGCCGGTTAAAAAATACTGCAATTTTTTTGAATGAATAGAAAGTATTAAATAAAAAATTGGTGCAACTGTGATTGAATGAGATGAACATAAGAGTACGAATACATTTTTCACCGTAGTGGTGCTACGAAAATCTACGAATTTCGTAGCATTATTACCCGTTAAAAGGAGAAGAAAAAAAAATGACGGCTATAGAAATAGACAAAAATCTTCAGAAACAAAGAATCGGCGTCGATAGCATGGAGCTACAACCTAATATTGTATTCTATATATGTATTTACAAACAAAAAGTATCTAAGTATTGTATCAGTTATCTGGTTCCCATAATACAAGCTTTGCTTAGTTTGGGGCTAGATGGCACTGTGTGAGGTGTCCCACATATTTAATAAAAAAAAGAGCACTCGATTTAGATAGTATAATACAAAAGAGGATTTTTTCTTAAGAAGGTGGAATTGGGCCCAAATCTAAGCAAAAAGCTTAGTTTTTTAAACGGTTTTGTTGAGGTTGCCTTGTATTTTTTTTTGTTTTTCAATATAAAAGTAGCCACATTTAATGTTAGATTGTATGACAACCTTGTATTAAATAAAATTAAACCACGACTATTCAGTACATTGTTACCCTAGGGACTAAATAAGTCGTAAATGCCTTTCATTACGAATACAAGAAAAGTAAAAATAATAACATGAATTAGCTAAAGAAATAATAAGTGAATCTCTATTATATTGAAGTACATATAAACAAAACTCCACAAGTCGAAAAAACAAATGAAGATCGGATAGTCGCTTTCCCGCCTATTTTTTTATGTTGCTGTCCAGCTGCTATCCAACCATTATTTTTTATTTTAATCATTGAAAAAATAGTAAATATTGTGCTCAAATCTATCTTATTTTAAAGAATAGTTGAAATTAAATTATAGTAAAGTTATTTGAAAAAATATATTTATTAACTAATCCATACTTAACTTTGTTTTTTCAATTTTACATCGCGCTATGAGTGGCTGTATAGGAAGTTCATGGTTCAATAGAAATGTGAAAATAGAACTAGGGAGTTTTGGCGGGAAAACGAAAAAGGTCGCGTCATCGCATTGTATTGTTTCCAAAACTTGTGTTATTTTCAGTGTTAGTGCATTAAATTGGTGGCATTTTATTTGTTAAGTGCTGGATTACAGGCATGAATTTGGGAAAGTGGTATAATGATGGTGAAACGTTTCTTTTCGTGTTCTTTCCAAAACTCCATAGAAGCTTCTGGTAAAGTTGCCACCACTTTACTAGGAGTATGACTTGACTACACTAGACACATACAACATATACATATATTGGTCTTTACCTATGAAATTGCCGTTTTGTTTGAATAAAGTTAAAGTATTTTTTTTTCGAACTTATTTATTTCTTTTATTCAAAGTAATCACCCCTGCAATCAATGCATCTTTGCCAACGCTGTGGCAGTTTATGGATGCCCTTCTTGAAAAAATCAGCAGGACAGGAGACAACAAACTCTTCAAAGGCGTTTTGTACTGCCTCTCGGGAATTGAATTTTTTTCCCGCTAAAAAGTTGTCCAAATTTTGGAAAAAGTAATAGTCGGTAGGCGCAAGATCTGGTGAGTATGGCGGATGAGGGAGAGCTTCCAAACCCAACTCATGCAGTTTAGAGACGGTCTGTTGTGCAGTATGGGGTCGCGCGTTGTCGTGAAGTAGCAGTGGAGACGACCGATTGACCAAAGCTGGTTGCAGACGTGTGAGTTTCGCCATCATTGTGGTCAGTTCTTCAATGTACACATCTGCAGTAATGCTCTCGCCGTTTTGTAAAAAGCTATGATGAATCACACCAGCACTAGACCACCAAAATGTGACCATCACCTTTCTAGGGGTCATTTTTCGTTTTGCACATTGCTTTGGTACCGAACCAGGATCTAACCAACTTGCTGAGCGCTTTCGATTGTCAAAAAGAATCCATTTTTCGTCGCACGTAACCATTCGGTTCAAAATTCCTTCATTTCTGTGCCTGTTAAGCAGCGCAAGGCAAGTCTCGACGCGTACGTTGCGCTGGCGATCGTTAAGTTCGTGGGGCACCCATCTATCAAGCTTTTTTATCTTGCCAATCTGTCGCAAATGGACCAATATTGTTTTGATGCTAACATCAAAAGCTGCTGCCAGCTCAGCTGTAGATTGAGATTCATCAGCTTCCACAATCGCCTTTAATTCATCATTGTTGACCAAAGTTTCCGGATGACCACGAGGTTCCTTTTTAAAGTCAAAATTCCCAGAACAGAACCGAGCCAAGCAATAACGGGTTGTACGTTCGTTTGTACAGTTCTCTCCGTAAACGTCGTTGATGTTACGTGTCGTTTGTGCCGCGTTGGTGCCACGACGGAACTCATATTCCATAATTACACGAAATTTCAAAGTATCCATTATGAGGAAAAATGTTGAAATGTAATGAAAATACAACACTAATCAATAAACAAAAGACTTATATTGTAAATAGAATGTCATATTTTTAAAACAAAATTAATTTGAATTTAGAATTCATAGCCAATCAAAACTTTTTTTTGTTTGAAAAAGTCTGTACTGCAATACGGCAATTTCATAGGTAAAGACCTATTTTATACGTTAGATATAACATACTTGAAAAATTAATTACTTGACACTAAATACACAAAAGTACTGTGTGTTAGCCAAAACCAAAACAAAAAAAAAATAGAACTAGTTTTTTTAAATAATTTGACAGCTGTCAGTTGAAAACGGTTTTCCTACGGTAGGGCTGAAATGTATTACTTTCAACCCGCTCCTCAGTCAACTTCAGACCTACTTTCCGAGAGAGATTTATTTACATATCTGCAGGAAGTAATAAAAGCCCAGAAAAATCTAATCACACTAATATTATAAAGGCGAAAGTTTGTATATTCGTTTGTGTGTATGTGTGTTTGTTTGTTACTCCTTCACGCTCAAACGGCTGAATGGATTTAGATGAAATTCGGTACCGGTCGGTAGATAGCTCATACACTGGAATAACATATAGGCTACATTTTATCCCGGAAAAGTGAAATTTTCCCGTGGGATGACTAAATAATTAAAATACTTTTTATCCACGGGTGAAACCGCGGGGCGCAACTAGTAAACTTTAAATATAGTTGAGTTTAGTATGATCAAAGACCTTGGCCTGATCGCGCAGGTAAATGGTACATTTCGTAAATTTTTATTTGTTTGTATGCATCCCATTGATATTTTAACACTTATGACATAAACCTTTTTTTATTTGAGTACCTACACAGTAAAGAATGACATTTTAGATAAGAAAACTGATTGTTCACGAGTTTATGATCGTCAATTTTATTAAATATACTATTGTGAGTATAAATTACTGTGCTATGAGATACCTACTGTATGATGGATCGTCGTCATGATCATATTTAGTATAGATATTAATTAAATTGTTATTGTAAATGCGCTTTACTCATACTCATAGTGCCATTTGCCCGACTGTTTGCATTGCTTCTGCTTCAATAACGAAGTAAACACAACTTCCCACAGATGGCGCTCTTATTAATTGTATGCAAAATGTTAAAAATTGATGTAATTTGGCATAGATTAAGTGATATAATTGTGGGCATGGACATAGCACAACAGTGAATTCAGTGTAATTGAATTATGATTTTATAAAACATATAATAATGCTTTGTTAATATAATAATCACTGCGTTGGGCGCTACCTAAAAAAGTACTGGTTAAGTATAATAATTTCTACTGTTTTGTATAATTACTTAAGTATGGTATCTAAACATTGACACTTGTTACATTAATGATAGGCATAAGAGCCAGAGTACGTCAGCATGTTCAACAAATTTGTTCATCATGTTTGTAAATAAAATTACCTACATTAGGCAGGTACTCTGGTGGATACTGTTTACGTTCGTGGAAAACATTATACAGTATAGTGCGATTTGTATGATAATTTTATTTATATCGTGAATGGTAGGAAAATAATATGACAATTTTACAGTATGTTAGCACGTAGAGCGAGAATGATAGCACGACGACTTTGCGCGCGCACGACGAGGTCGGATAGCGGCGCGCGCGCATCGTCGCCAATCACGCCTGTCTCCCCTCCGCAGGGCCGGCACTACACTGAAGGCGGCCAATGGCGCGCACGGGGCGGAGCTGGGCGAACTGTCGGGTCTGCTCCACGCGGGGCTCGTGAAGCGCGAGCCCGAGGACCTGAGCCGCAAGGTGGTCGAGGAGCCCGAGCCGCACGCGCTCAAGCCGCCACGACACAAGGTGCGTCACACGTCCGTACGCCGCCGTCGCGCGCGCACGCACTCACACACTTACCTTACCGGTCACTCATGTTTTATTTACCGCGGTTTGCGTACGATGCGCCGAGCACGGTGCTTGCCTCGCACTAGCTGCGCCCGCCCGCGCCCCCATAGGCTGGCCAGTCCTGCCCGTCCAGTGTGCCGACACCGGCTCTCCCCAAGGACCATTCGTTCTTCCCGGAATACCCCTGACTCTCAATCGTGACGTGTTGCCACCGAACATATCTAGTGTACGTGAAGCAGTGATCTGTGCTTAGACGCGGTATGTACGCGTCAGCATTGCGAAGCGGACAGTTGTGGGAGAACGCGTGTAACAGACGCGTGTGTCCGCAGGTGGCGGTGGGCGAGCCTGGCGAAGCGGCGTCGCCGTCCCCGGTACCGTCGCGGGCCTCCTCAGCCGGATCGCTGTTGCCCGACGCCGCCATGTATGCGGCTCAGATGTTCGCGCCCCCAGGCACCCCCAGTCCTACTCCATACGGGGATCAGTACTCGAGGCAACCCGCGACCTTCGCCAATGAGCCCTACTACCGGGAGTACTTTGTCGGCGATGGATATCAGCAGAGATCAGCGCCACCCTATGGAGATGCCGAGCCAGCTTCGGCTTCTGCGTTCAGCGATCGATATGCGACGCCTCGTTACCATAGCAAAAGCGTAATCGCAGCTGCTGGTCTCACAGTGGACTTGCCTTCGCCAGACAGTGGAATCGGAGCCGATGCGGTCACTCCTCGAGATCACACCACCGTTCAGCAGGTCGGTGTAACAACACGGGCGCGGGCGGGCGGGCTTCATACATTACCACACTTATACACTCATTCATACTTAAATACATAGCACAACACATTCTACTACAATGGTTTTAATTTATCTAATACTGAGCTGGTACTGAATGGACACAGCGGCATTTCATGTTTTGATAATCAGGAATAAATGCAGATATCGACACAGGTACATTCATACATTTTGAGTTACAAAAGTACAACTCATAGCTTGACTTTACAAGCTAATATCGCGTAAATTAACGCTGCCTATTATGCACATATCTGAAGCCCTCCCGCGCTCTTGATACTTGTTTTTTTGTATTGTTTACATGAACTTTATCATCACTTAAAGCTGTATCAGACTACACGATAATGTGGTTCAACTGGTAATGCCTTGCAAATTGTTCAGTCATGTATTATAGTAATCAGGTGCTACTTACAGTTTTTATTATACGTATATTACCTATATTATAGGATATTTCTTACATGTTCGACTTTTTAAATATAAAACAGGATGATGTTAAGTGATAGAACAAAATAATTTCACTTTAAATCTATGACTTCTTTTTTGGAGAATAATCAATAGATATGTATTATGCTATGCTTTGAATGACATGTAGGTACTGCAAGGTGGTGGAAAACTCGTTATTTATCCTAGAAAAGTCCTTATTTGATGAGATAGGTACCTACCGGGTATACTTAAGTACTGTGTAAAATACTACAGTGAAAATCTTTTTCAATAGAACTAGAGATGCCCCGTGGTTTCATCCACACTTTACCGCTTTGCCGCAGAATCATTTTCATTTTCCAGGATAACAAGTAACCTATGTCGCAGTAGTGCGTAAACTAAAGTTTGTGGGTTAGAACCCAGCTTATTTGTTTTTATATATATTATTTATTTGGTTCACCAACAGTTGTTACACAGTTTCTATAACAATTATTAAGCTTACAATTATTACCTATGTGCGCCAACAATTATAGGCAAATACAGCAAAAATGTCATCCAAATGAGTGTAGCAGTTTTAGCGTGAAAGCCATACGTTTAATACATTTTAGTGATCGAGCGGTAGGTATGGAATCGCAACGGTTCAGATCAAATAAGATAAAATAAATAATGAATATATACAAATTAAATAAATAACACATTGTGTAGGTTTTTGAAAATGAATCCTTGTTACTTAGATGAATCTAATTAGAATAATATTAAGACAACAAGCCAGGCATAATAACTAGGTTCCACTAATTGCACTTCCATTGATGTGCAGACAATGGAGTTGACGCCACGCGAGACCTTCGCGCTAATATTCTGCCAGCACCACGCATTCCACTATTTATGAGTTTACATACTTAAATGACAAATGAACATAAGTCATAAATAATGTAACTACCAGCTACAGAGCCAGTTCAATGAATTCGAAGTACTATCCAGGGTGTGGCAATCACGAACAAACTAAACCCTACGTGCCTACCCACCTAACTGATCTAGATTGGACGTTTAATAATTCGCCTTTTGTTATCTTGACGCAAAGTAACACTGACTGACACCAAATAAATTCAGCATGGCATCTGGATACTGACTGGCCTTTGTTAGCAATACGCTATTTATTACACAGAAAATTATAACTTTAGTTGTATTTAACAAAGAAAAAACTAAAACAAATAAGTAGCTAGCTTTTAAAATATGAAGTATAAGCTGAAACCTTGATTAAAACAAATTTATTCTGATCCAGTTGGTAAAATGTCGGTTTTAGAATCTTATTGGACTTTAATTCACCTCAAATATTAGATGTTACATCATCAAATGAAATTATTGTAATTAATAAGGATATGTCTAATTTAAAACAGATTAACGTAATAAATGTAGGTACGCTAACTCTTAGTCACAAAGTTTACCTTAGCAGAGGTAACTAGGAGAGTGACGTAGCTACAATGACATTTTAATGTGTTACCATTACCATAAATTAGTTGCCAATTAGACACAATTTATGGACTATTACGACATTTTATTTTTAAAGTTCTGTTTTATACCTTTTCATGGTTGTGGTCGCTGTTTACGAAAAATTTGGAAACTATAAATAAATAAATTAATATGTATGTTGAGTACACAAATATGCTAACAGAAGTCATTATCGTAAACTTCAATTCCTCATCAAAATAAAGAACAGAAACGAAATGATTTGTTATAATATAATGCCATTTTGATGATCTTGTTATACAGTGATACCGTTGAATAAGTTAAGATCCTCAGTTATCCGGAAATCAAATTTAAAATGTCAAAACACATTTGCATCAGGACATAATAAAATGTTTAATTATGAAGATTATAATAAATAACACGTGACGTATCTTAAACTTTGCGTCTTAATATCAAGTGAAGAGAATAGAATGAAATAATTTTTCAGTATTCAGTATCCAATATGAACATGTCGTCATAACGCAAAGCGAGCATATTCAACCGACTTAAAAAAAAGACGGTTCTCAATTTTTTAAATGTTTTCTTCAGATCTCTGTCATTTATAAATCAATTTGGAAAATTATTTGTTTAAAATGATATATTTTCAGCTTGATTCCATAGAAATGTCATCAAAACCTATTCAGTAGTTTGGTTTTTAAATAAAAATAACCGGTAAGACATGTAGATGATAGTATCATCCATGTATTTCTCAGTATGAAATTAAGACGATTTGAACTCTGCAAAACCTCTTTTTTAAGGGTATTTTATTTGTTATATGGCTGGAAAGGACCATGGCTATACCGGTTCAGTAATATCATTCACGGTGTCAAAAAAAATAAACAAATTCAAAATGTACTGAACCTTTTGGGTTTCTATGTCACAATAATATTTAAATCTACCACAAGCTTTGTGCTCTTTTCTTGTTTTAAATATCAGTTGACTAAAACGTTTTCATGTACTCTTAAAGACTAGACATTGGCCGAAGATTATTGATTTATAATACCAGTCTGAATATAAATGTCGCAGAAATAAAAACAAAAAATTTACGCTTATTTGCATTGAAGCATATATGGCGCAAACAGTTTCTCGATAGTTTTAAAATCAGGCATCAAATGCAATAATATATCAATCTACTATAATGGTCTAATAGTAGATCGACATGATAATTGCACTGATGCGGTAAACCGTCTGACGTAACGAATCACTGATACGTTAATTATTAATTGACAAAAATCTGAAGAAATAATACCAACTGACAAGTTACTGGTAGATCTCTTGGTCTATGTACGTATAATTTGAATGGTCTGTTCCATTTATGGTATAACAGTGTAAGTACAAACAAAGGACTTTAAATATTCATTCCCTAAGGGGGAAAACCTTGTATAAAAAACACATGAGTGAAACCACGGGGCCACCAAATAAATACTTAATTATTTGAGAAGTGACTTATTGATCGTGGTAGCTTAAATCTTAATAAACATAATATAGTGTTGTCCCTGGCAGTGGTAGGATTATAAGAGTTGTTTATTGTCCGCGCAGTCGTTCGACTACACGGTAATCTGCCAGCAGCCAGGCAGCGTCGGCGAGGACGGTCGGGGGACACCCTCGGCGCACCACTCGCCAGCGCAGGCGCCGCGCACTCGCCCCTGGCATGACTTCGGCAGACAGAATGATGCTGACAAGATACAAATCGCTAAACTGTAAGTATACTATCTTTATTATGTCTCAAACCTCTAACAAAATACAATGTTCAATGTTAACAATTTATAATTAGGAAAATTTTAAGAGATAAAATAAATAAATATCTTTGGACATTTCGCACAGCACCATCTAGGCCCAAAATAAGCAAAGCTTGTACTATGGGAACCAGATAACTGATACAATACTTAGATACTTTTTTGTTACTAAATACATACATAGAATACAATATAACACCCAGACACAGAACAAACATCGATGTTCATCACACAAATGTTTGTCATGGGTGGGGATCAAACCCAAAACACACAGTCCAGAAGGCAGGGTTACTACCACCTGAGCTATCGGGCCAATCAAATATACTATATTTGACTGGCTGGATACTAATAACTTCTTGCGAAGGAACTTAAAATTTATACAGGTTCAATGGAAAGTGGCTCACCAACTTCGGCAACTGACATGGCAAATTCTGCAGAAACAACCATTGGTCTGCAACATATTTCAAAATCGAATAATACATAAGTTATAAATAAATATTAAAGTTATTTAGTGTATGAAACTTATTACTTCTGTTTTTACCGGGAGACAATAGCTCTGTAAAACGGGCCAATACCTCGAAGTAAACATAGAATTATTAAAAGTCCTAGAACAGACGTAGTTTGTTATAGTATATAATATATTGTAGTTTATTGAATGTACAGGTACAGAGGTACAGAAGTTTCCTACAGAGGTTGTTAGCCATTATTCAATAACACTAAATTACTCCTAAATAACAGTATATAAATAAAATAGTAATATAATGTAGCAATGTAATATAACTATTATTCAACTTGAATTGATATTAATTAAGCGGACAGCAATCGGCTACAACCATACAAGTCTTATTGCGATGACGTTGCGATGAAGTCAGAATTTTCATCACATTCTTGCCGTGATCGGAAGTCCCGAAAGGTCCTTAAAAGTCTAGATATGCATCTAGCCCCACTGCCACTCATAAATATGAGGAAATTAATCTACGCTGTAGATCTGTCTAAATAAAAAAATAACAATTTTCCTCCACCTGTTCCGTTAACGCATATCAGTTTGGTAAAAAATATTTATAAGCATCGTCACATGCGGTGTAGTACCGCCATCAATCGACGCTCGATCCAATCAATCATGTACACCTAACCATATAAGGTGCGAGAGTGGGCCGTTATTGGGCCATCGGATATAACACTTAATTGCAACTCAGTTATAAGTTATAATGTGACATTTAAACAGTGATTTTCGGAATAATTAATTTTTTTCTGTAAACTTTTATGGCGCATTTAGGTTGGAGTTGGACGAAACCAATTCTTATACTACTTATAAAACCTTCCATAAATTCGTTTTGCTATCAAAACGCGCGTTCATTCTTATTGACGTAATCGCTGCTATAATTTCCAAATTTGCATCGCGTATGTTCGCTAATTCCATTACCTAAAGACAAAAAAGTTTTTGCCTGTCCATAATTTATAGACGTTAAATGGTTGATCAAACTGCATGCACATCATAACGTGTTACAAATTCATGCAATTAATTTGGAATATATTTTGATTATTATTATAACGTTTATAATATTTCACCAGATGCATGTCAATTTGATCAACAAATTATCCGATTACTTATTTAAGTAAAGGAATAAAATAACGAAAATTAAACCTGCATCCACATGTCCAACCCCTCAACAAAAGTTGGTTAGATGGAATGAAATGCAATTACTTGTTATGGTATGTAGGGTGTATAGGTGTACCTATATCCATAGATTAGCGCTCAAATCCCCGCGTGATTAAAATTATTTCTTTAGCACGCGATATTAAAATTGTTAGTAAACATCTGATTGTTTTTCATTTCTTAATATGCGCGTTTGATTATTCGCTAAATATTTCTGAAAACCCAAATGTATAAAATTATATATGCATACTACGCTATTACTATAGGTACGCTAAAACCTCTAGAATACATTAATATAGATGTCTACGTCATAGTTATAATAATTTGTTCAAAACATGTTTTGAAACGACGCAGTAATAATAATAAGCTAATAGGAAAGTCATTAATCTTCTTAATTCTGCGAGGAAAGAAAAGCTTTCGAATAAATCAGAGAAAAAACAAATATAATTGAAATAGAAACAAAAGTTGGGAACTTTAGGAATACTTTCATAGTTAACACATTCTAGGAGGAGAACTGTGAATGAAAGCTAAATAAAGAAGTCCTATAAATAGATAGCATAAATAGTAAGCAATTTGATGAAACATTTTTCTTGCATGTAAATAATTTGTTGGTGTGAGTAGAGCCCAAATGGTATTGACTTACCACTTTGCACCTCCCAGCGTGGCTGTTACACCGTGGCCCTTTCTAGGAAAAGCTTTTTGTGCTTAATGTTTGAACACACGCAATGCATTAGAAGCAAATATGCCTATATCATATTATATTAAAACGCATATAGAAATTAAAGAACATTCAATAATGTTCTATGTAAATTATTCATAGAAAAGACTTCAACGGGTGCTATTTTAAAAAGAACATTTTTGCATGATAACTTGTTAATAATCCGCTGTACTTAATTATTGAATTATGGCAGTTATAAATTAGGAAGAAATACATAAGTTACTAATGTGATAATATTATTTCTTACGTGGTGTCAGATACCAGACTTTTAGCAAAAAAATAAGTAATTTATCCTCAGAACTTGCTAATTTCATGAATTATTACTTACCTGTGGATGTATAAAAACAGTCGCTTGTAGTAGGTACTTTAATCAAGTTAACACAGTTTTTACCTGTCGTTGACCACCGGTGTGCTTGGCAGTCGCCTTGTGGCCGTTACAATGTAATTTTTGAAAAGGTGCTAACTCGTTTTGCGTGATATTCTAATACGTCGGTAAAAGTGGACGCAAATTAGTAATTTCCTATGCGGACAACTTAATTGCGTTCTAAAAGTCAAATACCCTTTAATCATTTGACTAAATAGTTTAACGAAAACTAATTGGTTCGGCCGAGAAGTATTTTGATTGCTGATTATTGCAAGTTTATTGAACACCTTGAGTAGAAACATTTGAACGATGAAGAACAATCTGATATTGTTTTGGCTTTGCGTTTTGGATCCACAATACCTACAAGTTTGTGTTGGTATTAATAGTTAATTAAGGAATAATAAAAAGTTAAAACATAAATTTTAATAACCTATACTAGTGGCACTTACTATTATTTATTATTTTCACGCAGTCATTAATTGGAAATCAGGATATATCGTAAGTATAAATAAGTAGAAGTAGCATAAATAAAAACGATTTTGGCAGCTACTTAATCATTCACATAAGACACTTCCTTAATTTCTACTAATAACAGCACTAGATTATTTTATTTATTATTAATTAAAATCAATTGAACCCAAGGTAGTCACAGAGAGTAGAGTTGAATACGTTTAAAAAGAGCGCGGGCGACGTTGCGGCGGAAGCACTCGTCGACATGATAAGTGCATTAGCATTATTATCTCGATAATTACTCGCTTGCATTTGGCCCAAATAGCTCGGTCGCTTCTACCGTCTTAAATTACCTTCGATGGCGATACGCGCTCGTTCGTCGGCGATTACCTGCCCTCGCCTGCCGCGTTGTCGACGTGTTCCAACGCCCTCTCAAATGTTTGAACTATTACTTACCAGCCAGTTAAGCACTCCACCAATACTCACCCGCTCGATGTCTCAAATAGCCTCTATATTTACACAACCAATACACTCACAGTCGCCGCAGGAATGAGCTCTTAAAAGGCAAAACTTAATCAACTGACGTGTGAGTTTCTGATTAACGGAGATTTTTTGGTTTACGTCAATATGATAAGATTACGGTAATTTGGTCGACGTTGTAGACGTAATTGTAAAATGTTTCACGACATATTAAAACATGAATATTCGATTTCGATATTTTGTAAAGCTTAAACAACAGTAAACTTCAAATGGTTAATAAACCGTTATTTTTGTAATGTATCTTTAATTTACAAGTTCATTATCGGCATTTGTAAGCTCGCGAGCGATATTGCGGCAATGCTTCAGGATTGCGGTAATACGAGCCTAACATCTGTCCGCTTTAAGCCAAATGAATGTTCACTTAAAACGAAATTCAGCTACTTCAGTTGAGTACTAAAGAGACATTTTTATTCCACAACTCGATTAGTCGAAACCACATTTTGTTTAACTGCTTTATAGCCTGATAAACTGTTATCGTGATATTATTGTAAGAAAGAAATAAATAAATAAAATAAATAAATAAAAATTTTATTGTTCACACAGGTAGCAAGGGAGGTACATAAACTTATAGTATATTTATTTTGCGTAAAGTTATAGTGTATTTACAAATAAGCAATGTTTAACTTCCAAGCATTATTCAAGTGCGTGTGTCGGCGAACAGTTTGCCTATCTACTGTGTTCGGTTGCTGGATTGTTATGCAGCAAATGGTAGAGTTGCGATGATGAGAGACGCTGCGTGTCGGCTGTCCGATGCACGGTACACGGCAATCTCACTGCTCCACTATTACCGGGGCTAAACGTTCTCATTACCCGCACCGCTCGATGCGCCCGCGCACCTCTAGTGTAGGTACTATCCGCCCCCACGTATTAAAAGATACCATCTTTTAATTTCAATGGAGTTCCGCTAAACCTACTTTACTGAACTTACTTAATATGAAGCAAGTAAATTGCTTTTCTAGTATAATAACTGCATATTGGTAGAGATATGGTTTCCTTTACCAGGGCAGATTAATACTAAGGCTAAAACTACTTGTCATCAGATCATAAGGGGCTTTCTCAAGTTTTCATGTGCAATCAATTACAAGAAGGGCACCTCTTATAACCTCACTTTATATGAAACATCAAAAAACTAATAGCAACTACATAGAACATAATTTTGAAGACATGATAAATACTTTAATTATCACATCTAAATATAAGGAACAATATATTTACTTTTTGTATAAGGATACTCACAAAATATTTATGTTGTATCACAAACCTGCACGTAAAATACAAAAATATTAAATTCTTTATTTGTTATTAAAAAAATTATGTAGTTTACAAGTTGTTCATAATTTTCAGGTACATAAACTAAAAAAAAAATTGCCACTAAGCACCAAGAAAATGTTGAATTATAAGGTAAAGACATAAAGGGTATACGGTCTCGTATTTATGCGCATCTAATTTGGTGGTGGAGCGGCATGTTTCCCTACGGGACGCTCGCTTCGGCATCCATCCACGGATTCAGTTTTTACTGGCACCACTTTGTTGTCGCTGCGATCCGAGCCTTTTTGTGCACTCATCAATTTCCGCGCCTCTCCGATTGATTTATTCATGAAAGGCGAGGCCCTTGTCTTGTACTCAGGAAGTGCCTTTTTTCGGCTGCAACGCCACGAAAATTTGTAATGAAGTTGATTCGAAAACAATGTGTTATTTATTACCGAATACGGAGAACCGATTGTATGGAGCATATCAGAGATGTGATCATGATTCATGTTTTGAACAACTTTTAATTGAGAATCGCACTGAACTCAAAAATGTATGTCTCTCATATTCTTAGAAATTAGTATCCAAAGGATAAAGATAATCGAAATGACAATACAGAGCAACGACGCAAATGTAAATTGTGGTTGGAATCACTTAGAGCGCATCAGATAGGCGTACGCCGCCACTGCGACCGATCCGTCAATGTCGGCCGAGTTTGCATTACACGGCCTTTATCTTAGCGGGCTTGGTTTAAATCGCAAAGCATCGGCGGGTACGGACACCAAATTGTTTTCAATAAACCCAAGTAGTGGTGCAACCGCAGAATAGAATCGCCACAAACCACTCGACCGACATTCCTCAAAGAGATTTATTGAAGGATTAAATATTTCATAACGATTTATGGCTTTTTATCTAGTTACATAAGTTAATGCGGGCCACAATAGAGCGAGTCGATAATGACGTCGCCTATCCCTAGCATGGTTTTCTCTTTGTTGAGCTGCGACAGCGCGCAGGAGCGCGGGCGAGGGCGTGGGCCGCGGGATAGACGCGCGACAAGCGGGCGCGTGCGGCGGTGTGCTAACGACCCGCGGCACGCGATCGCAGCTAAATTAGCGGGGTTTTCCTTCCGTCACTCCAATACGAAGGAAATTACGAGAAAACGTACTTTTTCATTGCATACTGCGAACTGGATTCACGCGCCTTTATGTAACTTCACCGCTGACAAGCTTTACTGACGGTGCAATTAAGATTTCCACTTTTTGCACACTTTTATTGCTTCATGGAAACTTTATTGTCGAGAACGTGTATCCGTAGATAAGTATCTCAAAGAAGAAATCGCACTTTTTCTAAATGTTTCAGAAACCAGATCTTATTGTGCACTTAATATTCCAACGACTGTTTTACAACGTCTTGCCTACTGCGCTACTGCGTATTATGCGTGCTGTGAGGTTTATCTGTAATCTAAAGTCTGCATGCAGGTGTCGTATGTCATAGCCATTTGTGAGTCAGCGGTATTTAAGACGTTGTTTGCTTTAGGTTTTCGCCGTACGGGTTCAAGTATCACCTGGAGACGGCCAGCAGTAGCTCGCAGCGGCGCGAGGACGACCGCATCACGTACATCAACAAGGGACAGTTCTACGGGATCACGCTCGAATACCTGCATGATCCTGATAAACCACTCAAAAATCAAACAGTCAAGGTAAGTCATCTAAAATATATAAAACCACTTTCCATATTTGTTGACGATAGCAAAATTTTATAACATGAAAACAATCAACGGTGTAGTTTAACGATACAAATTATTTTTAAGTAAAGGGCAAGCAAAATAAATATAGCCATATGGGAAAATTTATCTTTTTTTATCGACGTTTGAAATTTGAGCGATTTAATTTCATGTTAAGTTAAAAGTACAACCGGTACCTGCCGCGACCGGATGTTTACTTCTACTGGAACTTAGAAAGCTACGCCGATGGTGTACGGTGAAGGCACAAGGTATCGTAAAGCAAGTTAAGCAAGCCAACTCAAACGTCTCAATTTATCTGTAGCGTGAAACTATAAAAATAAAATGTACTAAATTATTGCTGCCGTGCGGAAATGTAATCGTTGTTGTTCCAATATTTATGAGTTGAATGTAACGCGTATAATTTTATTGGGTAGCGGGCACCCACGTCACCTTGCGCTGTCATCGCATCACATTTGCTGTAAATTCAATATTTACGGCACGATTGCATCAAAAGCATGAGACCATATTAATGATTTCTAACTGTGCAATAAGTAAACATCAATGTTTACATTATAAATTCACTGAGCAACATATGAAAAGTGAACTTAGAGTTAAAGAGTCAATGGTAATGATCAGTAATTTAATTCTTAGAACTTCTGTGCTTAACAATACGTCCTGTATTCAATACAATCAATTGTATAAAAAGTTAAAAACACTAGTTGCTCTCTGCGTTTATAACTCAATAGTAAATCGATCGATCAAATGGTTTCTTGCTATTCTATACTTTAAGCACTCTAATAAGGAACACTGTTCTACTCAGCTGTATTCCCAAATCCATTCAGTTCCTAAAATTAACTAAATAAACTTTTTCATTTTTAACATTATTAGTAGGGTTAGTGATTGATCTGGTTGGATTTTGCTTAATTTGATTGTAACTGAAAAGCAATCGAGAACAGACTTGATATGATTATTTTTCATTATCTTTGAAATATCTGTAACATAAATTCGACAACGTTTTTATGTTTTTATATAAATATTATTTACCTACGCGCATTAATAAAAGTTCGGTAATGATAATTTATTGATTTGTTTACGACGAAAACATAAATATCATAAAATGCAATTTTCGTGACAAAAATAATCTTGTTTTTTTGAAATTATAGATATTAAAACAGCTGCAAGGTTACAAAAAGGGACATGTGTTGAATTTAATTATAGCAGTTGCAGTGAGCGCGTTGAAATCTTTTGTACGTAAAGTGGACAATGAAGAAGTGAATATGGATTTTTATACCTTAATATTGTTTATATTAGTTCGGCTAATATTATCAATTCCATTCATTATTATGATACAGACTATTTAGAAGGTTATTTTTATTGTTTGCAATGAAATTACGGTAAAAACAACACATTCAGGAATTACATACAGTTACATAAAAAAAACATTAATAAAGATTATTTAAGTCTTTGTACCGGCCTTTATGTTTACTTCCAATTGCACAGTTTTTAATTTAAGGAATGTCAGATGCATGGCATGTGTACATCTTTTAAATCAACGGTTATGTAGCGTGTTGGCGTTCTACCGTTTAAGTAATAGATCGTATGTTTTTAAGTACGAAGATATGAGCTCGCAGGCTCAAGAAGCCAGTAGTAATATAATGATGGTATGTGCACAATATTTACATCGTGATTTTATTTGTGGAGCTTGCGTCGGGAACGGTTCACGCACACGCAAGCCCCGGGCGGCGCGGGAAGCCGACCGCAGGCACCCGGGCTCGGTTACACCCGCTCCCGGTTAGTTACCGCATCTTGCTTGCCTTCGATGTATTCACTTTCATCATATTTTTTAATCTCGGTTAAGTACTCGAATTACAAAACAAGATTTGTCGGACTCGAGTAACTTAATATCTATAATATTGAACTAAAGTGTTTAAAATGTGAATCATTTCATTTCCAAGTTTTCCATGCAAATATTAGATAATTGCGATGATGAATCTAAAGGCGGTATCACAGGTCGCATATGTCGGAAAAATATATATTTTCAATTGCAACTATTGTTAAATAATCCAGAGTAGTACCATAATAACCAATTATTATTAATCGCTACGTGCCATTATATGATGGGAAAATCTAGACATAGGAACAAAAGATGAAACTACACCAGTAACCACGTGGTCGCCGTGGAAATAGGAAATCCCCTTATTGTTGTTTCCTGACACTTTACTAGAAAACTGCTTTATAATTAATTTCAAAACGTCGATGCCAACAATGAAATTACTCCACTATCTCAAGAAATTACTGTGTATTCTTGAAAAACGAGAAAATCCACTTTCGGTTAATCTGGTTAATCAGGTTTAGGCAATATTATAAGTTGTAGTATTCGTAGTACACACAGTTCTTATCGGTATTGTGAGGAATTATTAGTTTGCAATTGGACGCAAATCAATTTATCGTTGATTTAGAAATACTGAGTTGACATTTAGTCTTAAAGTGTTTTTATCATGCGTAGATAACATATTCAAACACAGCTTTATCTCAATTCAATGGCTTAGATCGGAATAATCGGAGATACAATGAGACACGAGTTTGAAATTATTATTAAGGTAGTAAGTGGGCCGCGGCCGGCTCGCGGTGTGTCGGCTCGGCGCGGATCGCATTCAATACAGAGTGGGTACGCGACTCGCGAAGCTTATCGCGCCGCAATCGAGTCCGCATTGTATAGCCGCACCCGATAATTAAGACGACGCTTTTGACATTCGCCATATAGGAACACAATGACCGCCCCGGGAGTCCGTGCCTGCGCGCTCGGATAATATCGTCCCTTAAACAATAACCGTTCTGCATTATGATAAAACAATTTCAATGCGGCAAACATCGTGTTTTCTTAACGAGAATTCCTTTATGTTTTGGACCGAGGAACAAAAAGTTGCAAAGATTCCGATGTATTTATATGTCCATGCGCGGTAGGCATGTATGGAAACTGCAGCTACCGATATCCTCTTACTGTTAATTAAAGACATGAGAAAATATTTGAAGAACACTTCCCAATATTATTGGACGTATTATTTTGTATACACTCTTTTAATTACCGTCGCGCTTTTAATCGATTCTTTTATGGATGTTTCCCTTATACAAATTATTAAAATAAACGTACTATTTAGTAACGATATTTATTTAATAAACGAGCAAAAAATTTATGACCATATCTCTCTTCAAGCAATTTTTGCTATCAACCGTAGCTGAAACATTTGCTGTTCACACGCAATTTGGTCGAAATATGCATGTAAAGTGTGCGTGTCCGAAAGCGGTTAGGATCTCGTAAGAATATTTGGCAAACAGAGAGAAATGGCCGGCAAGCGGAGAGCGTGGAGCAGATTGTAATTACGGCGGCACCGCCCCTGTTTCGGCGCAGCTTTACAGCGCGAGATAGCATCGCCGCCCTCGCTATTTCCGCACGAAGAACAGAGCTAACAAACACAACACTCGAAATCGAGACTCGCGAATTCGAGATCACCTAATTAAACACAGTCGATTGTTTTAACGACACCACTCGATTAGAATTTCTTAGTAGCTGCGTTCGCACGGAATAGAATAGATATATTTGCATTTAAATGAAATTGACAAATACAAACTTAAAATGTTTATCAAAAGCCGTTAATGTATTTGAATAAAATGAATATGCTCTTCACTGAGTTAATATTTTTTTAGGAAAGTATGAAAAGAGTTCGATCAATCACGGTATATGGCGGCGATTAATCACCACGCTAGCAAAGCGGCGCGGCGTCGTCTGATATTCGTCACTTGAAGGGTTGCACGTTGCCCTCAGTAATAAGTATAACTATGGAACGATATTTTTAAAATTAATAATGCATACTTATATATATTCATTAATCACAAGTATCGCGACTGCTTTATGCTTATTTTTTTATCTTATTCTTAGTATAAAAACTAATAACTAACTTAAAAACCAAGACAGAACATATTTGAATTGCAAAAAAGGTTTAGATGCTTAAGTATTAATATCAAATCTTAAAGAATCAATAAGTAATATATTAATGTAGAATTAATACATTTAATTTCAATTACTTATGTATAAATTCTTAATTAATGGTTGTGCAAATCGCTACTTGAAAGTAAAACGTTGTCTTTCTGTTTGTTTGTTTGTGTAGATTTCACTCCAAAACGATTAATATATTATAAACCAATTTAGAAGAAATATTGGATACACTTCGCTTATACTGCCGAATTATATTGGAGTTCCGCAGAAAAACTAGTAGTTGGCAGGGGAAACCTTAGAGTGCCTTTAGTATTACTTACTTTCTTAGCTCGTTGCGATCACGTTCTTTCATTTGTTCTATTTATTTATAAATTGATCCGCAAGACGAGCATTGCGTGTCTTTCAGCGCACCCACTCATTCAGATCATTTTTTGTTAAAGTTTTTGCAGTAATACTGACATCATTGTGTTCACTTTCGTAGCAACGGAAACTCGCGTAACGAGACATGTCGTCGTTTTTATTTTCTCCATGTAATATTTTGCGAATTTAATGATTGCTCCAGTTTACCTTTTTAAGGCAATGGTTAATGATGCCTTTTACACTGAACGTATTACGCTTGATGAGGGATTATAACGGTAACATTCTGAAGGCGGTTCCTAGTGGCGCGCACCTTTCGACCACTGCACCGCTGCATGCCGCGCGAGTGAAGGGCTGTCATATGAGACATACGAAATGTTTCTCACCGAGAGCAATCGGCTGTAATTAAATTTTCATAATACAGACACACGAAAAGGGTTTCGCAAAAATCACGATGTGCATTTTGATGTGACGGTTGTGAGTTTCGAGTTGCCAATCATGCTCGCAATCAATCATGTGTTGAGATGTCTCAATTAAGCTTGCACCCTTATCGTTTGGTGCCCCTCGCCCTGCGCCTGCGTCTGCGTCCGGCGATGGATGTTCTGCATGGCCTGTCACACCAGAAAAACGCTAATGATTATAAATTGCAGAATTATACAACCGAAGGTTTTTATAGTAACGGCATTTTATTTAATAAGTTGGGATTGATTATTATTCACTCAAATCACCTAGGGATATATAATTTCAATTAAATTGTATAAACGAAATAGGTACGTTTGGAATATTGAGGTAGTTTTACGGCAATAGTGTTTTTTTTTTAATTTTATTTTTTATTTATATCTTGAATATTGAAGTCAATTATTTTCTTATTATTATCTTAACTCAAATAATACTTCCTTGGTGATGATTTATTATATTTTTAAGAGTTTACATTTATCAGCTCTAGCCTGGACTTGACTTAATGTACTTTTTACGATCTTATAAAAAAATAATTTATGTGAATTTAATGTAGTAAAATTAGTTTTTTTCTTTCGCTGTCGCTGTAACTAATTTCAAATTTGGTATTTCCATTCTTTTATCAAGGTAAAACTGAATCTTTTGAATCTCTACAAATTATTTCACAGGTTTTTATCCTTAATCACGATTTTTGCCTCTGTAAAAAGTAGATTTATACAATTTTAATGCAAATTTTACTAATAAGTATCTTAGTTCTATAAGTTCCATGAATGACAAATGATCCAAGCGCCAAGCAAGTTTTATCACCAGCACACTATCAAAACAAAAAAGTAGAGACGTGTAAAGTTGGCATGTATGCTAATTACAACAAAAAGAAGGATATACAGTCACATGGCCGCGATGCGGTCCAGGTAGGCACGTTGACTCTGGGGGTACCTACTACTTGAACCAATTGCGAAAAATTAACAATTATTTGTGTTTTGATCAAGATGTCTTTTTACTATTGAATATAGCTTGTTTTATTTTTTAACTTCATCGACCAAGGATAGGCACGATAAGAACTAATACAGAAGTAACCATATAACAAAGTAACTAATAAAGTAAGTCTATAAGTCTTTGAAAGCAAAAACACAAACCTATGTGGTTATTATTACTTGCTATGCATTTATTTTAGTCTAGTTTTTGTCGTGGTGATAAGCACTTAGATTGTCACAGGTTTATATTATAGGATTTGGTTACATTGATAAGTCGTAATTGGCACATTTCGAGCTTCAATTTCGTGAAAATCTTGCATCCGGAGTGTAGTTTACGCTTATATATGTAATAAACAGGTTTAGCATGGGTTTAAGACTTAAAATCACGCTCCTTTTTTCAAACAGATACACTGCAGAAATAACAAGGAAGAGTTACTTGACTTATATGTCTATATAGTAGTAGTAAAAACCAATGGTAGTCCCAGATACGAGTTAGAGCGTACCGCTCCACTGAGCGTGAATTTTCCACGTTCAGTTTCAGCTTCGCATAACAGCGCGGTAACTATTACGCTTTCCAAATATTACGTATTATTCGGTAATACATGCACGTAACCCCTGAAAATGCGTAACTCGCTTAATTACGCTACTTGTAAATTGTAATCGTGATCAAGTAATATTTTACCGCTAGTATAATCGATGCAATGCGATGGTATAATTTTTAAAGTAACTACCTATTATTAATTGAGATTGGGTTATTGGGCGTCTATGTCTAGTTTATTAAAATGTAATTGAAATATTTTTCTTCGTATAACACAAAAATATAATAGATTCGACTGAAATCCTCCTACCCCCTTTTTTAACCCGGCCACCCCACTCAATGTAGTTGCATAACTTTGCTAAACAAAAATCCAACAAATTGTCATTCACTGAACAAATAGAAACAATAGAAAGTTATTATTTTTATCTATCTAGGATAACGGCTTTCTCTTGCAAAAGCTTAGCTAAAGCTGGACGCAAGCTGCGTTACGTAATTGAAGTCCGTCATTGTCTCGATATTGGAGCTGTCACAGCGCACGCGTATTTAGCGTCAATCCTCGATACCATCTCGAGCCGACAACCGCCGCAATCAGCGACATTAGGGGATCAACACACAATTATGCAACACTAGTGCAGCTGTTGTGTGCGCGTGCTGATCTAGGACTGATGCAAACTGTCAATTGCAAATTCAATGGACAAGATGAAAATTATATTTTCTGAAATATGTGACTATGTCATTATCTTTGTAACTATGTAATTAGCTGAGTCCTTTTATTACCTATGTTGTACCAAATGAAGCCTGAATACAAGCTGCATTTGGGAATCCCTTGCGTAATTAAAATTATGCAAGAGTAGGGCTCGCGCATGATTGAAAGCGTGGACTCAGCGGTAGGTAACGCTTAAGCCGCGTCGCGTCCAGGGCCCTGAACATTACAATCTGACATTTCCTTTCGACATTTGAGCAGATTAGTGTTACGAGACTTCGGATGTTAATCCGACGCTCGATGGGTCGCGGGAATTGCTTCGAGTTAATCGAGATTTAGCGGTCACCGAGCTGCAACGGTTATTGCTGACGAAGCTACGGTGTTGTAGGATCAATAGATAGAGAGAAGCTAGAATAAAATAACTGGCACAAACCCTAGACGCTAAAAGAGCACGCCACTGCCGTATTATTCAAAACACATTTTAAAGCATCTAAACATATGAATGGAACGTTTTTACGAATGAATTGTTCCATCGCGTAGTATCGGAACTAATTTAAAGTTACGTCCTTAGTATTCAATTGCAAACGTGCGCCGGATGAGAAGCTGCGGCAGGCAATTTGTCCGGCGGCGGAAGCTGCGCATCTCTAGCAATCTGCTGAGCCTGCGGCGCCGTGTCGGATAGGCAGGCACCATGCACGCAACACATTATGCAGTTTAAATACTTTGCCCAAGAATATTTCCACGCAAAATGCCAATTTAAATATTTTCTGGCTGGTTATTATAATAACTCGACATTTTGAAACAGGTAAATAAATAAAAAAGTACATGGGTACTTTGTTCTGTATACATATCTATTGTGCTTAATGAAATTACGAATGACCAGCTAGATCGTTTCTTGTAAGCGGATACACACGTCGGTTCTTATCGCTTTGTTTAAGGGACAAAAATAGCTGTTGATATATTTTATATCAGGTGAAATAAATATGGACGCGAAGCCAGCCGCGCAGCAGTTACACCCACAGTTCCGCTCAGAATTTATGTTGAAACAGACATTCACTGCAGAGAACACTCCGGCAAATAACCTAGGCGTTAAAACAACTGGCACGGACAACTAGCGCACTTAACAAACAGACGTATCCGTATCAGATATAGGGTATCGAGAAGGCAGGACATTACTTCTCCGCTATCGATAAAGCTCAACGGTGAGCGAAATAGTTTTGCCACGCAGCGAACATAAATAATTGTCATAAAGCAGATAGCAGCTGATGGATGGGCGCGGTATCCGCGCCCGCGACTAACGAGGAAGCGTAGGCAATGAACAAAAAGATACCGAGAACGACGCTACTTCACTACAATCTTGCGCAAACATGCGAAATTGATATTTATGGCACGCATCTCTTTTGTTACACATTGATATGGGACGACTTGTATATCAACTTATGACATGAATAATAGGTATCTACACGATAAACCTATAAAACAGATGGTCTTATATTCTTTTTAGTTTAAAAATTAGTATATAAAATGGTAGAAATAAAGCACATAGGTTTCCATGCATACTTGCATATTATGCGCAACGCTAGATTAAAGCGTAAAGAAAGGTAATGGTACGATTATATTTTAACGACGCTGTTAACTCACAATTATTTATTGTTAACAATAAGATCGATACGTTGCGGGCCCGTCTTATATAGTCTTGCCGACAGTCAGAACGCCGTCAAAATGAAAAATAGGTGACGATATAAGAATAAAGTGCGTACATGTCCGAGCACTGTTCTTAATGGTGCTATTTATCTTAATTTCCACGTAATACTCTCTGAGGTAATTTTATAGAAAATCTTATTACAAGACGCATCCGGATTGCGTTCTACGTATTTTAATTATAAATATTCGTGGTGATCTAATCTATAGTAATTTTTTTTATAAGTCTATGGCTATACTATGTGTCTTTAATTATTTTTGTTACTGTTTGAGCATATACTACAAATATTTACATATTGTTTTGTCTTTCCCTGAAAATAGTTCTTTCCGGTTTTTCGGTTTGATGTAAAAATATTCCTACGCAAATATTTTGAAATCAAACTTTTATTTATCTGGCTAGCCAATCTTATACTAACACCACAAAGACCGTGTAAGTTGAATGCTGCTGCGTCTACTTTATGCCAGATTAATGAGTATTTGCTAGCTGTCACACTCAAATTTTAGATACGGATCATTGAATTGCGTAGCCACTCATATGTGATATAAATAATATGCAATTGGTTATTTATTCAAATAGAGTGACGAAATGAATGCAGAGTGGTTGTCGGAACGAAGCCGGCGAATGACACGCGGCACAACACTGTGTGCGTGTGTGACACGCCGGAGAGAAAGCGTGCTTAATCAGATAAGTCAGATTGTCAACCCAACCGAGCTCCTGAAATCGGGTCGAACGTCGATACACACGATTAATTAATTGACGGCCAGAAAAGTTGGAAGTAACTGGTCCAAGTAGCCAAAATTGTACGCGCTCTTTTGAAACGTCGGCTTGTGAAATTCTGTTCGTTTAACTGCTGCTCTAACCAAATGAAAATGTGCTTATTTCAGTTTGGTAACTTAATAATGCTTAAAGCGCAATAAAACAATGTTAGTGATTAGTAACGATCAAGAAAATGAAAACGTTTACAATGTAATTCACTGCCTGTATTATAATAAACCATTCTGGTTGCTAATGAAATCAAAACAGAACTCGTGTTTGATAAATTGTAGAAATGAAACGTTTAAGATTGCCAGTTAATACAATGTATCTTTGTCATGCAACAATACCCAACATTGTTCAGTGCCAATTGCAGCTACAAAATAGATACTAAATTACGTAAACCATTACCAGTCGGACCTCTAAATTAGTTGGCAAGTGTTTATGAATCATTAGTTCAATACAATAAACTAAAGCAGCTAGTTGAAACTATTACCAACCAGTGATAAATTGTGAAACTGTATTTCCAACAGAGAATAATAAATAAAAACGGAAAACAACATAAACTTACTTTTAATTCTTGCTGTGCTGTTGTACCACAGCAGCGGATGCCATTGACGCGATATATAGCTAATTTGATTTAACAGTTACCCATGTATTATGTATTTCGTCTAATGCTTTGGGCGCGGGGAATTCTAATAAAGCAGTAAATGTTTTTATACCTATTTATATCATAGCAGATGATATGGCTGGCTAGAGGTGGAGTGCACCGTTACAAATTTATACATGGGCTATCTATTAGTATGCGCGGTTCCGTTGGGTTTACGCGCTGGGCCCGATGATCTCCGGAGAAAGCCCGTGTCCCCCTTATAGAAATGCTCAGCGATTAGCCGACACACTAGCAAATGCATCGATTCACAGTAAAACTGTCTTTATCGCCGCGCGGCTAGCATATACTGTAATATCTCATACAAATATAGTCTGTCCCCCTTACTAATAAACATTGTCTACCGGAAGATTTTGAGATTTGGTTTTTCTCTATTGTGAAAGAGGCAATGGGAAAATACTGAGTAGCTACTGTTATGCAGTGTAAAGGGGTTTATCTATGATTTGCAGCGCTAACGTAATTGGTCAACTCAGACACCAAATACCTACACCCTATCTCATTCTGGCTTATAGCTTGATGCATATTCATGATTCCATAATTATATCTGACTAGTGTTAAGTTGTAATTATTTGTATTATAGCCCAGTTATAAAGCCACTCCTTGAAGAGTCGTAATGTAACTAAGTGAAAAACTTTGATAAACAGCTTTTTACCCAAGCCATGTCTGTAAGTATGGGCGGTTTACATAAATGCTAATTATGTTTTTTTTAATATTGACCTTTAGAGAAAGAATATTTCTTCTGAAACTGTAAGATATTGTGGAGACTAAAGAAAATACGGCAGCCAGTATTGGTCGCGGCTGTGGGTTGCGCAGACCCATCAATCCGAAGCGTCGATCGCAGGTGCTTTCTCGTCGTTAGCCCTACATGGCGCGCCACACCACGCCTCGGTTAAACCACTTCTTTTTCAATGCATTTTCTAACTCGGCGATAGAAATCGTCTTAACAGCATATTTAACTTTTTCAACTGAACGGATACCATCGAAAGATTTCACGCAATGTTTAAGTCCATTTTAATGCGTTTAAAATTAAGATGGCTCCGGTAACGACATAATCGCACTCGTTTAACGTAATAGCTGAGAAATGCGTGCTGGTGCACTACAGTAATCGCGTTTTGCGTATTCGCGAAATGCTCAAGGCACTGTGTTGGTATACTTTCGCCATTAAAACTCGGTAATAAATAATGTGGAAACATAGCTCTCCGGTGTCAGAAGTATCTAATGACCACCCTCTATGTCAATACTACTAACTTCAGAGTAGTTTTTACCCGTATAAGTTGCTGTAGTCAATTTCTGTTACGCACGTAATACAAGATTGAGTGCGTCATTAACTTGACGCTTAATTTTACTTGGTGGAGTAGAATTTTGTATACATATCTTCGACCCTTTGAAATTTAATATGTTTTCTTTTTATTGTTTTAGAGTGTGGTCATGCTTATGTTCCGAGAAGAAAAATCACCCGAAGATGAAATAAAGGCTTGGCAGTTTTGGCATGGCAGACAACACTCCGTCAAACAGAGGATATTAGATGCGGGTAAGTCTTTCAATTAATAATGTAACAAACTAAATTTAATATATCTATTCGGACTAAGGTTTCAATTACAAATATCTTCATGCTTCAACATGGTTCAAGTACAAAGTACCAAGATTCATCACGACATTAGCGGCATAAAAAACGTAGTCGTGCTCGAGGCGACACAGAAACACGCAGGCTGTGTTGCGTGCAGTGGCGGCGAAGGCGGGCGGCGCGGCCGGGAGCCGGCGCGGGTGCAGCGCAGGCTGCAGCGGACGCACGCAGGACCTAATTACCGCGCTGCGGGCAGATAACCGCAGAGGTGCACTGCGGCCCTCCGCGTCTCCGTACATATACCCGCCATTATATCTCGTTAGGGCATTTGCATAAATAACACGCACGACGTCCACAGCCCACACCGCTCGAAGAACCTATCAATTGCTCGGCTAAAAATAAACAACCCTGGCGCCGCAGCTACTGCCCCCCACCGCACCGTCTGCCCCATAACATTACACTGCTCATAATGACACATTCCAACATCAACCAGATTTAAGATACACGTTAAACAGCTGTTGCACTGCTGTTGCTATGGTCCGAGTTCCTTTGCGGCGATATAATAAAGATATCCGAAACGATGTGCTCTATGAACCCGAGAGGTAAACTAACAGGAAATTGTTAAAATTCGTGAGAATCTTTCATCCTAGAGCCCAAGCACCTGCCTCTCTATTAACGTAGATATTGTAACGTAAGTTTTATGCCCTCAGTCGTACGCGCTGCGCACGTAGAGTTGTCTAAAAGCTCGAGACGAGATATAATGCAGCATACAATATAGTCGCGCGCGGACATAATGACTGCGATGATATCGACCGCGCGCTCATTAGCATGTTAATTGCGCGACGAGCTCCGTGTGCGCCTGCGCAGAACAGAAACATACTAGCCATACAAACATGGGAATTATTACTTTTGATAATTTTGCACGAGGACCTATCAATGTATACGTCATTATCATAACAAAGTTGATAAGACATTTAATGTGAAACTTATTCAGCCTCATTAAGCTCGATAAAATGTAAATGAGTGCTATTAAATCACAAAAAAACATTCAGTAATTATCGGTATAATTTAAATTTGGGTGTATTTTATTGCGCGATGGATTAACCGAATAGGTGTTGCGTCACCGATGGAATGCTTGCTTATTAATCGAGCGCGCGGAGTAAACAGCGCTGATATATGACACTTTACACATTCTAACATTACTTAAGGCTCGCAGCATTTGTAATGAGTGACGCCGCGGTCACAAGCGGTGTCTATAAATTAAATCTCAAGGAAAATAAAAACGTGGAAGCCATTAATTCGCGCGCCCGCGCCCGCGCCCGCGCCGGGCCAAGTTTAATGTCAAGGTTTCTCAAGTTATCGCGATGTAGCTTAAGTTTTGTTTTTTACACCGTCGGCATTATTATGTAGAATGAAATAATGTGTAATAAATATACGAATTATTATGTGTATTATAATAAACAAAACGTTTTAAACAAAATCGCTTAATAGTTGTTTCGCAAAAAATATATAAGTATCAAGTACAGTAAGTGACTTCAAACATGAAGATAGGAAAGATTTAAAGTATCCTAAGGGATATTTTTACTTCCATGGCTTCTTGTGCTCATAAAAACTTTAACTTTATTTATTTAGTGCTCAATAATATTATTTAGGTGATTATTATTCATTAGGTAATATAACATAATTAATAGTAATGTTTAGGTAATAGGTACTTAATATAGTGCAGTGACTGGCTCTCCTATTTATACAGTAACTGCACTTAGTAATCTAATAAAACGTACCAAGGTATTGAGCTAATTATCTGTCGGATGCCATTAATTTGCATAACAATAGATAGACGATTAAAAAGTGCACGATTGTCGCGCAAATAACATTCTTTGGGTTTCAGAACAGAACCACACAATGAATTATATGACTAGACTCGGAGTTATGGGAATATTTACAAATAATAATAACTATAACCACAGATTATATAATACTACTTATACTAGTAATACATTTAACTAATCATAATCACAATACCTACAAAGATATGTTAAGCAACACCCAAAGTATTTGTTTGAATAATTTATTTTAGTGCTTCTGTCCAACTAATCGATATTATATAAAATCAGGTAGCCAAAATGTTATAAGGTAGCTTAGAACTACCACTTTTACGAGCGTGGATGGGAGCTATATGCACTCCAATTATATGAAACGAACTTGGGAGCTAGCGTCAAGGGCGACACCGGACACCTGTGCGCAGGCGTGTGAAAGCGCAGCGGGGTTGTAGCGCGGGGGGAGCAGGTCGCAACGCACCGCGCCTTAGCACAATGCCTTCTCCGATTACCTTCATGTCTTCTTGTATCGCGTGTCCACCGACCACCGCCCCGCGCTCGCTACAGCGAAGCCTCATGTCTTACATTTATTTCTTTTGACAGTTTTCGCTTATAATACGCTTCACTGATTCGACAGATTACTCTTTAGTGTTTGTTTTGATTGTATTAAGTTTTAATCTCTGCATTGATGCAAACGCTAGATATTTTTTTGTGTAAGTATCGTTGGGCTAGTTTCAAACTTAAATGTTGGATAGGTATATGATTGATGATGAGACTTAAACAGGAAGCCCATGGAGCATAAATCAAGCAAGTAATAAAAAATATATGATAGGTTATAATAATCAGACATTAATACTTACTTATACCTAATCTTGATTTATATTGTTAGGTATTTTATCCATAAAAACCGAATGTCATAAAAAGTGACATCAGGAAAAGTTTGTGTGCGAAATTGAACCGCCACCGCCGCCCGGTTAGAGAGCGTTGCACAAGTCAGCGGATGCCTGAGTAGGTGGATTTATTAGTTGCTAGAGGTCGGGCGAGCTCGTAAATTGGCGAGAAGCTGTTAAGACAATAAGCAGCGGAGGGCGGGCGGCGTCTCCGGCGGGGCACATAAACACGTCAGCGGGCGCAGCGCGGGCGCAGACTGCCCGCACCGCACACAGATCGCGCGCACCCCGATAGCCTGCGCCCACGCCAAGCCGCGCGCCGTCCGCCACTCTCGCGCACTGACACATTGCCACGATTACTCACTAACAAATTCTACATATCGCTACAAAACACCGTGTTTGATAAAATATATTTGTTATATCTTCATATTTATGTTGAAAATATTTACGACCAAGACTTGTAGCACTAAATTGATGCAAGCTGAGTAGTTTATTTCTGGTGATTTCTCACAATCTTGAGTCTCTAATTTACCGGTAGAGAATACTTAAATTACTTATTAATCAATCTATAAGACCTCTATAAAGCGGAAACGTATATAATAAAACGTAAGTAGACCGATCGGGAGATGAATAAATTAGTCGGCCATTCGTATAAATGAGTCAAGTTTTGCCGCTCACGCTCGCAACGGTTAATTACTTATTTACTTACTATAAACTTCAACCTAGGAAGGGCAGGAGTGGAGACATTGCAATCTTCGTTAAATCGATACAATCGGGTGATTATTCACGCCCTGCAAATAAATTTCCGTCCTCGATGACGTATTGTGCGTTGATATCTTAATCGAAATCTCCGCCAACATAACTGCACCGAGGTGGAGGCAGATTAATAAGGATTTGTTTTGTTGTTGCAGACACGAAGAACAGCATCGGCCTCGCCGGCTGCATCGAAGAGGTTTCGCACAACGCGATCGCCGTCTACTGGAACCCACTCGAGAGCGCTGCTAAGGTACTTAACCATTTATACAATTTCTGCCGCCGTAGCCCTAAAATATTTTTTTAATAATAAAAATGATAATTACACCCAACGGTCACAATAGATCCTAGACCCTAACTAGAATTCCCTGTGTCTAGGGATCTATGAGATGAGATGAACTACGAGGACCTCGGTCCCACAACACCCAGACTCAGAACAAGTATTTGCACTTTTTTTCTGTGTACAAATATTTGTGCTGCCGTGGGAATCGAACCCGCCACCTCCAGGTTGTAAGCCGACCTGCTCAACCACCACACCAAAGAGGCTGTCCTATATATTAATCAGGGTACTGTAATTCTACCATCTGAGACCGAAATCAACAGGAGCTGAACCAGCAGAATTAGTCCAGACAACTATATTAGTTAACCAGAGTCCGTTTACTTAACTTCACATTTAAAACTTAATATTTAATATATAATTTGATTAACCATAATGTAGGAGTACGGTATGCAATATAAATTATAGACCATCGTATTTGAAAGAAACAGGACACTGAGTTGAGACGTAAGAGTCATTACGCCGAGTATAATAATATCCTTGATAATTCGATTTCCCGAAGTTGAATACGTTTAACTCGCAGAGCTATAATTGGAGTAATATATCTTTCTGTCAGTGCTAAACGCACTAAAGTAACAGCATGGCTCAGCGATGCAAAAATATGCACATATTTATGACACCATATTAGTGCTCAAGCAAACGACATCCCTACTATTTCTTATAAAATATTAAAGGACATCATGATTTAAATTCATTTATTAAAGTGTAATTAAACTGAGCCCCGCTACCATATTCGGTTTTGGTAAATGGAACAAAAACAGCAAATTGTCTACCGCTGCAGCGTTCTTGTGCGGGAGATAATACCGCGAGGCGACGTGCTCGCAATAAACGCTCATTAAATTATTGAATTATAAACGGCTCTGTTTAATTGCGAACATAACATTATACGAACCTACCAGCCATCACAAAAACGATATTTCATTGATAATGCTACTTGCGAAGCCTTTTTAATATTCATCAAACAATTAAAAGTCCGCGTGTAATAGCCTCAATTCTATGACAGTATGCAAAACGAGTCAAGGGAGTAATTACCTTTAACGACTCCTACGTCGAATCACAATTCGGGGCGTATCGTTAAATTGGTAGTCCGAATTAAACTTACAGTTTTAATTTAAAACCGTTTCAAATATGACTGTTTTATTTTATAGCTATTGGTCTGGCTACTGGTTATCGATATCCGTAATTATTTATTGTTGAAGTGAAACCGTAGCGGATGCGAGTTGTTTCGCGACAGATAATATGCGTACGGGCAGTGATCGGTGGCTGCGCGGCGTTCAGTAAAAACGCGAGGTGGTCATTTGCATAGACCGCGGTAATGAGCGGGCAGCCGCCCAGCGCCGCGCGTCGCTGCCCTTGCGTGCTGCTCTAAAAGCGTCCTTACTCCACCGCCGGTGAGCTTTCAATGTTCTCAACTGGCGCAAATTGTCGTATACAACCGTTTAGATCGCTCCCAGCGTGTTAGATTGGAAATATGTAGTCGTGCGTGTAGTATTCCCGACATTGCATATCCCCGGCGCCTGTCTCTGTGGTCAGGATGTTACCTACAGATATTTTATTTTAAAATGTTTATGCTAATCTAACATTTGTCTACTTTTTTCAGATTAACATCGCCGTACAATGTTTAAGTACGGACTTCAGCAGCCAAAAGGGTGTAAAGGTTGGTATATACTATAAATTTTTAATTTGTATATGACGCAGGTCCATAAAGTAAAACAATCAACATAATTTTAATTACAGTTCGCCGTATTCTTCTTTTAAAGCCGTGCTAATATATAAATACATATAAACAACAACTCCGTTAATGCTTAAGAATGTTGATCAAATAAAGTTTTATTTACATTAAATAAATAAAACATATCTTTAGTTTGTGTTAAATACCTGCGATCTATTGTATTTAGGTACCCAAGGTACAATCAAAAATTGTTGAGTATTTAATTTAAACATATATATTACGTTCTACAGTATTCATAACGAGGTTAATAAAATACTGCCAATCGTAGTAGGCAATTAATACTGTCGAGGCGAGCTTAAGAAAACAGCAGCTACGATTACCTGATTAACATAATAAATGTTGTTATCCAAACACTGCTTTACTGCAAAGCTATAAAGAAACATAGTATTATTATGGACGTCATTCGATATGGTATTAAATTTACGTGAGAATAGAAATGAGTAGGTGTTAAATACTATCTGTAAATGTCATAGATGTTTGTACTGTGGATAGTAAATGAAGCTGAAATTATGTTGTATGTAAATGTTCTTAATGATAGTTGACGCGAACGGGGTCGGTAACCGCTGTCGCCAGAAATGCGACAGCTCGATAGCTGCGGTGCTACGCATGAGCTCGAGCGATGTGGATCTCAGCGATCAGTCGCCACACCCCTCAAGAAATACTTAAGTTCTGTTGCTATCGACAGATTAGATAAGATTTCACAAGCTATCACAACGGACATGTCTGCAGGCTGTGCAGAAAATGTTATGTCTTATCAATTCGTTATCAGTAGCACTACAAGTTGTAGACTTGTTCTAGGTGAGCCAACCTCACAGAGCGTCCCGCCCGCGCCCCTGCCCTGCGCCGCATTTTCCGCTATCTACCTCTCAATTACCTATCCGAGGTGACCTCGAACGATTGCAATTAAGACGTTTTAACGCGATTCGACTCAGACACGTGCATATTTTTTCCTTATTCGTGAATTTATCGCAATTATCCCTTATGGACGTTTATTAAAACCGTTTTTTGTTATAATTCCGAGATGAGCGTAGAGTACAAGCGTGAAATCATTTGCCTCAAAAACGGTTGATTTGTTTGTAGAACCATGTATGTAGGTACAGACAGAATTTCTATATATGGATGCGGAAATAGCGTGATGTATGTATGTAATTGGTCAATTAGTATTTTTTCCAATTCTGACTAAATTTTGATTCTTGAATAAACTGTAGATGACCTAGATGAATGGAGAGGCGAATTATCGCAAAATAGAAAGTACCGTTTTCATTTTGCTTTATGGCTATGCAAGATTAGTGCATGTCTGTCCGTTTCATATAATCAATTAATATTTTATGTTGCTAAGTTTTAAAAATTTTCAAGTTCATAAGAGCGCCTGGCTTGAAGCTGAACCTTCGTCGATGATTCATTCAGCGAGGAAATTCATGATGATTATGTAATTATTAAATATGATAAATTCAGGTTATGTTATTGTTAATCACAAGTCACAAAATCACTCAACCTTGTCGAGAGTAACTAGAATCTCTCAGATTTAATGCTCATAGTACCGAGTTTTGTTTCAGGGCTTACCACTTCACATTCAAATCGATACCTTCGAAGACCCGCGAGACACACAAGTTTACCACCGAGGGTACTGCCAAATAAAGGTGTTCTGCGATAAGGTAAGCTTCTAACAACGCGTCTTTCTACAAAATCAAAATCTTTTAAAACTTTGCACTTTAAAGTTTAAGCGATTTATTGCAATGAGAAATTTTGTTTATTGAAGGGCGCGGAAAGGAAGACGCGGGACGAAGAGAGAAGAGCAGCGAAACGGAAAATGTCAGCCACAAACAGAAAGAAACTGGATGAGATTTACCACCCTGTGACGGAGCGAAGCGAGTTCTACACGATGGCGGATCTTGCCAAACCACCAGTCTTGTTTAGTCCTGCTGAGGATATAGACAAGCTCGCCGGGATGGATATCCAAGGATTCTACGGACACGATGAGTCGGCGCTCGCAGAAGCTCACCTCAAAGGCGCTTCGCCTTTCCTCCTTCACACGGCGAAGCCTCAAGCACCGGCCCTCAAGTTCCATAACCACTTCCCACCGGACGCACCAGCGTGAGTAATTGTATCCTATCCAGTGGTGCTAATTTCTTAGTCATTTTACAACAGCAACTAACAAAGCAATTTATCGATAGTAATTTGAGCAGATCGTGGAATAATTAATTAATAAGTTTACACCAATCATAAATATTTACGAAGTTAATTTATGATGTCGTGCGGCACACCCTACCCCGTTCCCTCTGTTCTTTATTAAGTTGACCTGCAGTGTCGGCGAGTTACGTTCAGTTCTCACGTAGGGTCACTGAGACTTACTATCTATATACCTATAATATAGACTTATATTATAGGTTTGATTTCTGACAATTTACACTAAGCTTGTGCACTTGTTTTCACATTCCTCGATGGTGTAAAGATCGGTATAAACTAAAAGTAATTCAATAAGTTTGCTCTCGGAGTCAAATACTGATTTTTTACATTATATATTTACAAATATACTGGCCCAAACCCAAACAATTTTTTATCGACTTATAAGTAATGACCAAACGTTTCACCTATTTCTTTTCTCGCCTTATACATATTTTACGAAACGATACCAATTTTAGTTTCTGAAGTCAATTTGGAAGGCGTACCTACCTATAAATCATCACGTCCTCGTAAATAAACCTATCAATCAAGTATTAGTTGTTCTAATACTAAATTTGTTGTTCTACCTACTAGGTACAGATTTGCACTGTAATCACAATATAACTTTCAGGCTTTAACAATATAGGCACAATATTACCGTTTTAAAGACGAAAATGATAACGAAAAAATTAAAACACGTTTTTTGTGTGTATCCCTTAATATTTTAACCGACTTCCAAAACGACGGAGGTACTATGTTTGTCTATAAATAGGTTTGTATTTTTTTGTGTTGTAATTTTTATTATTTGGTGGGTAATTCACCATAATAACGCATATTTTATAACAAGAGCTTCGAATATTTTGGTATACTTACCGTCCGTTGTCCATTGTAAAATAATATTTGATGCCCATTCATACCTTAAATGTAGTTTTGAATCAACTTACCGGTGGCGCCACCAGTTGTACCACCACTAAGTATATCAAAATATTCGGAGCATATATCTTGGAAAATTGACGATGAAGAAGTTTTTATCTTCACGAGTCTTGTTCGTATTAGTGTTAGCGATCGATTCATATAAGTTGTATGAGCCGCTATTTTGAATGAAAAACAAGATGGTGGAACGTATTCAAAATTTCATACTAAAAGTTTCAAAACCCCTTCCGCCTACCTACTACAGACACCGAGACATATAACTGCACTAAAGTTTGTTAGCTCCTAAGTTCGCACTATCCCTCTATGACATAGATAGATAGATAAACTCCTTATTGTATACGCCAAATAACAAAAATTACAAAAAAGAAAACAATTATTTTATATAAAGTGTAATAATAGGCGACCTTATCGCTAAAAGTGATCTCTTCGACATACCTACTGCAATGCTAGAAGAAAGGCATCGAATATGTCCGAAACCTGGTCGGAGTAATTTCGACTTTTTAATTAACGTGAGTTTAGCCGTTATTTACCTTACAAAATGTGTCATACTCACGACAGTTTTCAAACTAAAACGACTGCAATGCATTTGGGTATGCCGTATGTCACAAACAAATCAGTACAAACTATGGAGCTGTCAGTTTAGTAGGTAGATAGATAGATAGAGATAGATAGATAGAGATAGATAGATAGAGATAGATAGATAGAGATAGATAGATAGATAGAGATAGATAGATAGAGATAGACAGATAGAGATAGATAGATAGAGATAGATAGATAGAGATAGATAGATAGAGATAGATAGATAGAGATAGATAGATAGAGATAGATAGATAGAGATAGATAGATAGAGATAGATAGATAGATAGAGATAGATAGAGAACTCTTTATTGTCTCACCAATTAAGTACAAAATCAGGAATAAATATAATATTTACGAACTAGTGTAACAATTGGCGGTTTTATCTGATAGCGATCTCTTCCAGACAACAAAACGGTACAGACAGGCATTAGTAACAGGGGCCCGGTTTTTACCCTTTGGGTAGGGAATTCTAAAGAGTGTAAATAAAGGTTGTGTTCGTTGCAGGTACCGCGATGTAGGCGCGCTGTCTCCATACAGCGACCGCAAGGACTCGCTGGAGCTAGAGGGAGCGGTGGTGAAGCGCGCGCGCGCCGCCACTCCGCCGCTCAGCGAGCGCGTCATGCTGTACGTGCGCCAGGACCAGGAGGACGTATACACCGCGCTACACGTCGTGCCGCCCACCACGCAGGGCTTGCTGCATGCCGTGAGTACTCGCTTAAACGACTACCATCACAAAACGTTACTTGATTCTTGCCCGTCTGCTTTAGATTTTGACAGTACGTAAGTTTGCACTTATCTCTATATGACATCAAATAAATAAATAAATAAATAAATATTTGTGGACATTTTACACAGTGCCATCTAGCCCCAAACTAAGCAAAGCTTGTATTATGGGAACCAGATAACTGATACAATACTTAGATACTTTTTGTTTGTAAATACATACATAGAATACAATATAACACCCAGACACAGAACAAACACCTATGTTCATCACACAAATGTTTGTCCTGGGTGGGAATCGAACCCACAACCCACAGTTCAGAAGGCAGGCTTACTACCAATTGAGCTATCGGGCCAGTCAAATGCATTGTTGAGGCATGTTAGAGGGATAAGAGCGAACTTAGGAGCTATCAAACTTTAGTTTATTTACTCTTATGTTCGTCCATACACACCACACACCGGCGGAGCCGTGATCTGTAAAATTTACTATACTAGTTGACCATTATACAACATATAGTGAACTGTTGTTTAATCTGTGGCATCATTAATGTACGTACTCATGCAACACCTGCGCGCATAGTAGAGTTAATGCATGTTTTTGTTATGTGAACATAAGATATTACAGTTTGTTTTGCACGTCGCACCGTGAGTACTACAGTGCACCACACTAGATATATTTTTTTTATGTGTGGCCCACACCATGGTCAGAGGCTGCTCGGGCTCACACTGTAGTTTCAACTCTGACACAAAGCCACAAAACACACATTATCCAATATAACTGCTGTTTTATTAGTGACATTGTTTTATCTGTGTATGTAGTGTATGTGTGAGCGGTTGTACACACGAATTCGCTGTACGAACCGAACTACTTATAAGCGCTCACACACTGCTCTGCCGCGCAGGGCGAGTAGAGTGGAGTGTGTTTCCTAGGATACCCTGCAAAATGTGTGTTTCTTCGCTTGTTCCAATAATTAATACCCTGCGAAAAATATTTTGCATCACTTATATCAATTATTTGATTAGAGCGTACTTTTTGTCTATATCTAATCGTACGATTTCCAGTGTGATTTTTCAGAAATAATGTTAGAGTTGTACGTAATGGGAAGTTTACCGACATTTTTATCTCCTGCTTTACTTTTACCTGTCTAATAAACGTTTCAAATTGCACTGTTTCTGGAAGCTTCTATTTAAATTGGAGACGATTGCTGGTAAACTTCCTTTCGGTATGAAGTTAATCAAAACAAATAACCTTGGTGTGTTCGGGTAACGCGTACGGCGAGCGAGCGAGCGAGCGATGAGCGGCGGCGCTCGCTCGCTCGGCGCCTGCCGAGTGCGACTCGCGAGTGAATCGAGACGCTTCGTCCGTCGCGGGCGGAGGCCGACGCTGTAACCGAGGTGGCGCTTCATAACCCCGTCTAATCCCCCCGACACGCGATCATCATAACTGCATGTTGTAATTAACCCCGCGCGCGCCGCTAGCCGCCAGCCGCGACACGAGTCTCCTTGCGAAACCACTGCACCGGTTACCGAACCTTCCGTTCCGTTACACGACACGTCTCGGTTGCAAAAAGCAAAAAGCCCATTGTAATTGTTTCTTTTTTTGCTTATTTTCAGATTGAGAATAAGTACAAAATTTCAAGTTCGGCAATTAATAATCTTTATCGAAAGAACAAGAAAGGGTAAGTGGTTTTCATTGGCCTCAGTTAGTTCAGTTAGGGCTCTCTCGAACCGGCCGCCTCGCGCTAAAGGAGCATCGCTTGTCGAAGGGCGCGCCACTAACTACGCAACGCTTTGTTTTGGAAACGTATCCCCGTGGGTGTCTGATGTTGACGAGCTTTATTGAGTTCCCATCATTTAATCACTCCTTAATCAAATTAAAGCACCCTAACGGACCCCGTTTAACATAAATTGCATCTCGCCAAACACTAGCACTACATTAATATTATTGTGCACTTAACAAGTCGAAACGTGGAAGTAAACAGTATTAATCAATTTTAATGTGATCTCATCAAAGTCCCGTTGCGTTATAGGAGTCAATCGGTTAAAGGAGCCGATGAATTGACGTGACATTTAAAATTTTCTTTCAGGATTACGGCCAAAATTGATGATGAGATGTTGGCATATTATTGCAACGAAGACTTATTCCTGCTAGAGGTGCGGCCGGCGGGGGACAACGGGGAGGAGCGGCTCTACGACATCACCTTCGTAGAGCTCCCTCTGGACCACTAGCGGGAGGGTGGGCGCGCGCCGCCAGTGTTACGGACTAAATACCTGCAGACACCTGCACATAGTTTATACCTTCTTAAACATTCCCTTTGCACTCAAAAACGGGATAAGGTTGTCATGAAAAACGTCGATCTCAGATTGAAAATTACTTTTAAGCAGTTCTCATCATAAAATGAATGTCACAAATTACTCTGGTCTCGGAACGGCCCTGTGTAAATATTATTAAACTTATTTTAGTGCCTTATGAAAATTACTGTGTAAACCGATGTTTGTTGGTGATGGCAAAACGGATTTTACGTAACTTGAAGTACCGGACTTAAATTGACTTATGTGACATTATCGTTATAATTATATCTGAAACTGAATTTTATTAACACTTAGGTATGTGCCATTCGCTCGGATATCACACTAGGACCGTTAGTTAACGTTTCAAACAGGTACCTTTTTATCTTGCCATGATGATAAAGTAAGAAATTCTTGTCAAATAATTGTGTAGATTTAAAAACCTACATTATATATAACATAAAGTGCCTTTATCATAATAATTATGTTATAATTTCTTAGATATGTAAGTGAGTTAAGTCACAATAAATGCCATCCAATTTGTTAAGTTTTATCGTAATAAGCATGTTAGTTTGCTCTACGTGTAAGTTCGCTCAATTCATTCATTAAGTGAAGTTAAATTTAGTTTTAGGTTCCAACATGACGTTCATTGCTTCCTAGCTCTTGGAAAATATTAATGATCAATTAAAATTACAATTTAATTTAATTTACATATATAATTATGTACCTACAAATTATGCGTATCGATTATCATGATAATAAATTTTATGTATTCGTATTTTTGTTGTAAATCGATTAAGAGCACTCGGAAATAATAACTATGTATGATTATGATAACGCGGAGGCAATGAACAACCAATAATAATTTCATATGAAATAGTCTCATTTTTACATATTGTGCGATTTTTATAATGTATCTATTAATCATAGTCATTTTAAATAGTCACAAGTCATTCATCTAAACAACATTTACATTATCATTGACGGGAGTGGTTTGAGTATTAAATAAGATTATTTTAAATAGATTGTTATTATAAATAGTTTTGATGTGTAGATTATTATTATCAGGCCATGACAGCATAGCATCTCCTTAGCGTATGAAAAGTATTTGTGTCCAAGACTTATTTATATTATAAGGTATCAATGTGAATAGAACCTCAATTAATCAAAAAACAAACGAAATAAATAAATATCATTCAAATCTTCCTTCCTAATGTTAATTTTTTAAATAAATAAATCGTTAATCTGATTAAAACACCGAACTATAAAATATACATTTCGGTTGATGTACGTAAATAGTGATTAAAGTTTTCCACCGAATTATTTTCGAAATTCAGAACAAGGTTCTGTTTCCTTGAAAGGATTGGTCGGCGGTGAGTCGGTTTCGAATGTGTGGAACGAGATGTGCCTCGTGCGGACGGTTGCATTACTGCCATATTATGACATAATTTACTAGAGTTTAGATACTTATTGATCTTAGCTATAGAATCTCAAGCATAGTTCGTTTTACGTGTTACTTGCAGGTAGACATCGAATTTTAATTAAGATTAATTTTATTATAATATCTATTTTACTAATACTTATGTTTTGTTTCTTCTATCTTCATAGCTGCAATTTGAAGGAGCGACATATCATGTCGCGTACGTTTTTCTTCCATTGTTCCATCTTGAATACACTTGTTAATATATTTCCACTTCTAAATTATGTTTTGTTTAATTTTATTATTGTATTTTAAGCATACGAGTACTTCCATTGCTCAAAGGCCGCAGCCTCCGAGTGTCGCGAGGCGGGTCGACGATGTCGTATCATACGTACTGCGTGTATGTAATCATATTTATTTATGTACTTATTAATATAAAATGTGCAGCTTTAATATTTACTTACGATGATGTTAGATCGTGATTCAGAATCTCGTCATAAGTCACAAATGTCAGTAGCAATAAATACGTAAATCAGTTTAGTAGTAAATGGGTGCGGGCGCGGTGCGTCGCCGGAGCGTCCGCGTGGCGCGTTGTGCAATGTACTGTAGACTTGTAGACAGAGTTTAATATTTGTGTAGTTATTATATGGCGGGAGGCAGAGGGCAGAGATCGGAGGGCGGCCGGCCACGCATCGCCGCGGCACTCACACTAGTTAAACACGGCCCGAAAGTGGTAGCACATTTTCGTTATTAAAATACTTAAGTTTTAATTTGAATAGATGTTACGTTATTCTTTTATAAAAATATTTGTAAGTTGTCATAAAATATTAATATAATTATTTTTATCAAAGTTTATAATCTAAATAAAAATGTTTTTCTTCAAAACGTATATTTTGTTTTTTGTTCCTGTTTATTATTATTTTTTAATATTAAGCCAAGTATATGAACAAGCGTTGCTTTTAATGCAACTGCTATGTAACGTCAATAATTGCGTAATATAAAAACATAACTTCAATTAATCTAGAGTAGGTAATAGGTAGGAGAGCGTTGATTTAAAATTTAAAAACGGAGGTAACTTTAATTTACTTTATTTGATTCTTAGCACATATGACTTCGACAATATTTACAAACTAACATTAGAAAGCTTTAAAAGTTTATGAAAGCTTATAGAAGATTAGAATTTATAGAAGTTATAGAAAATTCAGTAAAATTGTCAGCAGCCATGATAAAACATTTGTAATAAAGAAACATTTTACATTTGCCGCAAACATAAGCCATCAAGTATGATCAATGCTCATGATAAAATGCTGCTGACTGTAACATGTAAAGTTAGACTGATGTAAGATACAAACGAAACATTCCACACAGACACGTAAATAAAGATGAAAGATAGAAGGACATCTAACTGGAAGATCAGTCATTTTTTTCATGTTGTCACTATGTTATTTATTTATACACACATATGATAAATTTTAAAATTTTAGTGAATGAATAAACTGGTTTCAAAAATTGAATCAACCATCATGCTAACCATTCATAATCTTTTTTTCAAATTTTATGAAAATAAATTGTCTGAAAGTTATTAAGCATTTTCTTTGGTATTTCTACTAATATTAATTCTAATCTTTATTACGTAAAAGAATCGGATTTTCCTCCAAATCTTTTTCACTATGCTCTTTGTTCGTGCTATTATTCCCTACTAAAAGCTATCTTGTTAGTTTTCCTGGAATGCTTACTTAATCGAAATTACTTTCTTGAACCACGAGACTTTGGAAAATGTATTTGGCATTTTTACGAATTATCTACAGCTAACATTTTTAATATTAATACAAAATGCAATCATGACAAAATAAGCAAATTTGACTAGCACATCAAATTATTTTCTGAAAAATTTACTTATTATTGCTTTTAACGAATTAAAAGAGCTAAGGTCGTCAATATACCGTATCGAGTGATGTTATCTTTAGCCGAACTCTAATTTGTAATGTTCATAAAAACTTCAAACAAACCCAATGAAATTAAATTTCATTAGTTGTTCATTTGAGTGCGGCTTGCTCCAGAACTCATATTTCTTAGCCTAAACATCGAGATAATATCTAAGTTTAAAATTATTTTGCTCTTTATCTATAGCATCTATGATCTGTAGATGACTAGTACGTATATTGAGTCATAAGTTCCAAGGCCGCGTATAATGGCTCAAAATTATTCTTCTGTTATGGCTCCCACGCAGGTGATTAAGATAATGTTATGTAAATTCTGCGAAAAAATTTGGCCATAAACTAAACTGACCTTTATAGCACATACAAAATTTTTGTATCTATGCTATTTTTAACGAGGTTTAGCCTAATCTACCATTCAAATTTTTTGACGATATTATTAATGGGACATTGATAGCATTATATATCATAAAATGTTCGTCACGAAAATTTGCGTTTGAATTAACTATAAAATTAATTTCGGCTATAACCTTTTTGTTTATTGCTAAACTAAAAATTCTACATCGAAATCACAAATATTTCACATTATACTAACTGTAACTCGAAAGTTGAACGAACTAATTCATCTAGATTTATGTATAAGATGAACGCTTTACAACGGCGGGAGGTTTCAAATCTGAGTATTGACAATAACTTTTTCAATAATTACCTACTTTAATTGAGTTCACCTTCGACTCATGTCCGTATTAATGCGCAATACACAAAGATAAAGGAAAGATATCCCCGCCTTATTACATTTGTATCTTGAACCGTTCCTCATCGGGTCAGATAATTGAATTATTGTATGAGCGGAAAGCTATGGCTGTCGCTGAATGTCTGTATTTACGCACAATGCACATTCACTATGACACAGACAATCAAGTGACACAATCGAGAAACAAGATAGAAACATCAGTGGCAGCTTTCTGCAAACTCAATATAGAAAGATATCCCCACCTTAAATCTGTATCTTGAACCGTTCCCCATCGGAGCAGTTCATGAATGATTGCTATTGTATGAGCGGGGAGCTCTGGCTGTCGCTGAAGTCGAGTGTGTAGTACATGTCTGTGGTGTCGAGAGCCGCGGAAGGGGGAGGGAAGGGCGAAGTCGCGGGCGCGCGCTTGTCTTGCAGCCAGTGGTGCGGCGGGCCGGGCTCCGTGACGCGGGACAGCCGCGACAGGAGGCGGGAGTAGGTCTTATTCACGCGGCAGTGGCAAGCTGTCACCTGGAATGTACGCATTACAGTCTATATAATTATGCAAAATCTAAAAAAATCTGATCTAATAAGTGGCTGTCCTTTTCACTGACTTAGCGAGCGCAAAACGCGAGCAAAGCGTGTCCATTTTCAGCTTGGACAAATATGTCTTCATATGTCCGGCTGTTCTCCTCTATAGGTCGCATTTCTCAACCGATTGACGTGAAATTTTGTGATGTTGCGAGGAGCGCGACAGGATCGATAATCTTATAGTTTTTTTGTCGATTAAGAATTTGTAATTCTTTTAAATGCCTTGGGTCAGAAAACATAAAAAATAGTATTTTAGTTTAAAGCTAAGCTAAAACAAACGTATGAGTTCTACACCTCACAGAGCCACTACTTAAGGAATCTGCGATGTGCAACTGAATCAACATCACCATTTGTTTTATGCAATCTAACTTATTTTGGGTTGGAGATAAATTGGATGATAGCGATAGATGCGCCAAGGTAGTGGCCGCTACAGTATGTGCGTGTGACGCTAGTAAAAATGTACAGTAGGTAACTTCCTTAAACAGACAATTGATATGATATTACGGTATTACTTATAACTGGTCCATAAGATGACATGTTGTTAAATGTATAATCCTGATGATAACGAAAAATGGTAGGCAGATACTGACCACGACGCCGACGATGGCGATGGCAGCGCCGAGCGTGCCGGCCGCTATGTACACGTTGTGCAGGCGGTCGTGGTACAAGCCGAGCGGCAGCCGCACTTCGCGGACCGACCCGCCGCCGCGGGACTCGCGCTCCTCGCCCGAACCTCTCACCACTGGCTCGAGGATAAAGTCCTCTGGGAAGGGACGGATATTTTCAAGACACCATTCAATCCGTCACTCAATTTGTCGCCTCAATATGCTGGATAATGGCCACAACACAAATACACTCTCACGTTGCAATTTGATTGATTGACGCGACAAATCGCGTGGCAGATTAAAGTGCAATAGTATACCACGGCACAGAATATATTATAATGTCGAAATTTATTTTTTTATTAATTTCGTGTCTCTACGAACGATGTAAAAACTTTTTAATTTAAATCACAGTATTCACCCTATTTACATAGGTCTCTATGATTTAACTGCACTTGATAATAATGTAGGCTATTTTAAATTGTAAGAATTATTTTGACTTGTAAATTGACATTTTATGAATAAATTGATTATGATTATGAATACTTTATAGTACTTATAGTACAGGTACTAAAGACGCACTACATGAAGTCACTTAAATAGATAACGACTCTTGCTTCTACACAATAAAGTGCAGTTCAGGTCATACAGCGGTACAAGCCTAAATAGTTGCCTCTTTTTCTATCGCTATAGCGTTGCGCGGAGTGCGACAGGCTTGACCACAGTACCTGATATATCTTCAATAGAATTGTACCCTCGGAGAATTAAAAGGTTCCTAATTTTAGGCCTACTCGCGAGTAGTCTAGGATTTAGGTCTTAAATTACAAATGAATAAGTAAGCCCAGAGTTAACTAATTCGAGTTAATTAACTCTGGATTAACTAAATAATTGTGTTGACAAACAGTTATCCAAACTTTAATCTTGTTCGTTCAAAAAACTTCAAGACATAATATTTCAATCATTTTAATTCAAGGTTAGAAAATCACAGTTTACCCACTGGTTTAGAGGCTAATTTAACGCGCAGGATAAAATAAAGAAATGACCCAGTATTAGTTAATACCCAGGGCTAAAAAGGTACGCGCAAGTTGGCCTTCTACTTTTGCTTGTACAAGTTTCAAAAGTCTATTTAACCGACTCCATCACGTCAATGATATTAAATAATCTTCTTGAATTCAAATCATTATGTATCAATGTTACTTAAGGGCAATTATTAGTTTATATTTATTTTATAACTGACGAATCATCTTATTCCAGCACTGTGTCATCAGCCATTTATTTTATTCATATTGAGTTACGTCGTTTTAATAGAAAAACGCGAGATTAATTAATCTCTGGTGGTTAATCTATTGACCTTCTAATATGGACCTTGGTAACACAACATAGATATGTAATACATATAATTACCTGTCCTATTCAAATCTTAACTAATAAATTTCTGTGATAGAACCACTGCCACAGTAATGGAATGACAGACTCCAGTAAAAATAAAGTAGAGTTGAACCACATTTTAACCGGACGTGGAGTGAGTCGAAGTGAATTAAATAAATACAAATGAGGAAATAGTTTTGTAGCACTACAAACTATTTCCCCATTTTATAACTACTTAGGCGAGTAAAATGTATCATAGTATCCGATGAAAATTGATAAGTCACTCAAGGATCAAACTATTGTTGAAAGTATCACGCTTTTCCACAATCACTTTATTATGCGCAAAATGAAAGTATGAAAGACCCACGAAATAAAGCAGCTGACGAGTTGAATCACTTACAAAATGGAAACGCAAAACCTTCCCATCATGCAAATTGCCGAGCAGATTGACACAGTGCAAGAAAATTGTGACGGGAGAATTACTCCGGCTCATTGGTATGCATTAAATTTTGCCACATATATACCTTCGCAAAGTTTCCCGGTGTACCCAGGACGGCACGAGCAGTAGAACAAGTCAACGTCGGTCCAGCATGAGCCTCCGTGAGCGCAAGGGTTGTTGTCACACGCCTGGCATGGAACATAATTGGGAAAAATATGGTAGAAATCTATGATTTCTAAGATAACTTCGATAATATGTGTCTCCTGTTGTAACCTTGCTTTCTAGACAACACATTTAGAAAAACTATTGTCAGAAGACACTTGTAAGTGTTACAGATTTTCTAAATGTGTTATCTTCAACCCAGTAGTACGCAAACGTTTCCTCATGACTAGTCTATGCCTAAATTGGAAATCCAACGGAAACGCTGTGTCGATTTGTCAAATCATGAATGGAAATTAACGTATTTAGGTACAACCGGGTATATGGTGTCAAATTTATGATTAAAACTTTGATTAATTATAACCAAATTATCAGGGAAGTTTTACTTATTATTATTATTATTAGTAAACACGTGATTTATGTGTAGTTATATCGTCCAAGGTTTGTCAATTTTACTAGATAAAAACGGATATATATCTTATTGTATGTATACACATGAAAAGCGAGGTTGGGTCTTTAAAATTGTTTATTCCATGATCAAGGAAGTACGAGTAATTCATAATAATCGATTGTGGTTGTAAAAACTGTTTAAGAACTACATACAGTTTACAGAAAGGTTAGTAAAGAGTAGGTAGGTAACATAGAGATGCCAAAAACAAAAAATAACTTGTCCAATACTAATTTTTAGAAACCGACCAAATGGACTCGGTGAATAACATTAAAAAAAACTGTACAACGAACGTTATTGCAAGGCCATAGAATGGATAAACGGAACAAATGAATAAATCGATACCTAAACACACACATGCTTAATTTGAAAATAGCATTCGTCGCCTACGATACAATAATCACACTTCACACTAATATTATGAAGGCAAAAGTTTGTGTGTTTGTGTGTATGTTTGTTGCTCCTTCACGCTCAAACGGCTGAATGGATTTGGATGAAATTCGGTACCAAAATAGGTTATACACTGGATTAACATATAGGCTGCATATTACCCCGGAAAAGTGAAATTTTCCCGTGGGATGAGCAAATAATTAAAATACTTTTTATCCGCGGGTGAAACCGCTCGGCGCAACTAGTTATAGCTATAACTGAAACGTCAACTCAATAAAATTTTAAATACGAATTCAAACAACAAAGATAAATTAATACCACTAGAAAACTGCAAAAGGTTACTTCAAGGTGACCCCTGACCTTTGATGTTTGGTTGGTTTGTATTTAAAGTTAGGTACTAGAGCAGCTAGTTGTATGGATTCTTGGTCAGTGATTTATGGTATGGATGACACTTACAGATCTAGTGGGAATATGGCACTCGTCGCCGACGAAGCCGTGAGGACACTCGCATGAGTAACTGTTCCCGTGGTCCACGCAGTACTTGTGCTCGGGACATTGGTTCGGAGAACAGAGGTCTACCTGAAAGATAAAAATCAAACCGAGTTTATAACCAACATGTTACTGAGGCTGTAATGTGATAACCAAATAGCAATGCATATATTAGGTCTTTACCTATGAAATTGCCGTTTTGTTTGAAAAAAGTTCAAGTTTTTATTTTTCGAACTTATTTATTTCTTTTATTCAAACTAATCACCCCTGCAATCAATGCATCTTTGCCAACGCTGTGGCAGTTTATGGATGCCCTTCTTGAAAAAATCAGCAGGACGGGAGACAACAAACTCTTCAAAGGCGTTTTGTACTGCCTCTCGGGAATTGAATTTTTTTCCCGCTAAAAAGTTGTCCATATTTTGGAAAAAGTAATAGTCGGTAGGCGCAAGATCTGGTGAGTATGGCGGATGAGGGAGAGCTTCCAAACCCAACTCATGCAGCTTAGAGACGGTCTGTTGTGCAGTATGGGGTCGCGCGTTGTCGTGAAGTAGCAGTGGAGACGACCGATTGACCAAAGCTGGCTGCAGACGTGCGAGTTTCGCCATCATTGTGGTCAGTTCTTCAATGTACACATCTGCAGTAATGCTCTCGCCGTTTTGTAAAAAACTATGATGAATCACACCAGCACTAGACCACCAAACTGTGACCATCACCTTTCTAGGGGTCATTTTTCGTTTTGCACATTGCTTTGGTACCGAACCAGGATCTAACCAACTTGCTGAGCGCTTTTGATTGTCAAAAAGAATCCATTTTTCGTCGCACGTAACAATTCGGTTCAAAATTCCTTCATTTCTGTGCCTATTAAGCAGCGCAAGGCAAGTCTCGACGCGTACGTTGCGCTGGCGATCGTTAAGTTCGTGGGGCACCCATCTATCAAGCTTTTTTATCTTGCCAATCTATCGCAATTGGACCAATATTGTTTTGATGCTAACATCAAAAGCTGCTGCCAGCTCAGCTGTAGATTGAGATTCATCAGCTTCCACAATCGCCTTTAATTCATCATTGTTGATCAAAGTTTCCGGACGACCACGAGGTTCATTTTTCAAGTCAAAATTCCCAGAACGGAACCGAGCAAACCAATAACGGGTTGTACGTTCGTTTGTACAGTTCTCTCCGTAAACGTCGTTGATGTTACGTGTCGTTTGTGCCGCGTTGGTGCAACGACGGAACTCATATTCCATAATTACACGAAATTTCAAAGTATCCATTATGAGGAAAAATGTTGAAATGTAATGAAAATACAACGCTAATCAATAAACAAAAGACTTATATTGTAAATAGAATGTCATATTTTTAAAACAAAATTAATTTGAATTTAGAATTCATAGCCAATCAAAACTTTTTTTGTTCGAAAAAGTCTGTACTGCAATACGGCAATTTCATAGGTAAAGACCTATTACTTCCTGTATGCTCCTCGGGGTCGACTCTCGGTAAAATGTTAAGGTGCAAGGTGACGTTGTAATTCAAATGTTGCCCAGACAAAATATAGCCTACAATTTTTTACCTGTCATGTGACGTCATCTGTCAGGCATGACTAAAAGTTGATGGTCAATTCTCGTATAAGATATGGCAAATCTCGAGTAAAAACTATTACGATATTGATGCGCGACACGTTCTCGAGAATTAGTCCCCTTGTCCCGAGCTCCAAACCTCAGTCTCCTGATGCCTTTGAAGTCCTTTTCGTTGTTAAATTATTTTGAAATATGAACAAAAAGGTCGAAATAAAACAATTTTAACGCCTTGTAAAAGTAAAGTGTGGGTAAGCGTGCTCCACCTTCGACTTCATCGTCACTTACCATCATAGATGAGATGTAGTCAAACGCAAACCCATCGACAGTAAAAAATTCAAAAAAAGTCCATCAACGGAACCGGAACCTGTAGCAATTCTAGGGACACAAAAAAGAAGAAACTTTCACACTTACTTTCAACTGGCAGTTGTTCCCGGTGTATCCACGTCCGCAAGAACACGAGAACCCTCCGACGCGGTCGGTGCAAGTTCCTCCGTTGACACAGGGCGAAGAAATGCACTCGTTGTATTCTAGCTCACACTGTTCCCCGGTATACCCTGAGGAAAAAGGACATTTTACATCACGACTGGACACACATCACAAAACAGTATTTTTGATACATTATGAAAATAGTATATATAAATATATATGAGGCATTGACGTCTATTCAACCGCTTTATTAATATTCATGTATTTATATCAACCTACATAAAATCAAGTTCTCCTTACGTGCATACGATTCCAGTACTAAACCGATTCATTGCTTTTTAACTTATTTTTTCACGTTGTCGTCTGACTATCTCACGCGGATGCCCTCGAATTTTCTCTATGAGACTAATACGTGACTTAAAGGTACATATTATAAAGAATTCTATTACAATCAAATTAAATAAACCATCGAGGATATGTGTGTACTACTAGGTACTAATTTTACGGATAGCACAAAACTTTTTCTTGAAATGTATGTTAAGAATACTCTAGACACTAGAAATTAGACAAGTTACAGCTCTTCATCGTATGTTTCTGAGTGTTTCAAAATAAAAACTGACTTTGCACTCAATTTAAAACCACTCATGTACATAATCACGTCTCGACCCTTAACCAACGTTTTCCGTATGAAGGGTGCCTGAAGCTGTGAGCCCTAGAGTCCTACAAGCACTAGGTATAGGTACTGAGTATGGGTTTATTTTTAAATGTCTCAATAAAGATACGCCTGATTAGGCACGTTATACTCAAGCTCATACAGTAGCCTGTATCCAATGAGCAAGAAATGATCCAAATTCTGGCGGAGATGGCTTTGTTCAACACAGCAATTTACACACAGCTTTTCAATACAAAATTGCCTTTGTACGCTAGCTCAAAATAATATATAATAATATATAGGTAACCGAACAATTTGAAATAGGTATTATTACGCTTGGGCCTTGGCTGCCATAATTATAACTGCCATGATAATTTAATTTAAAGATACAATCGATAGCAAGGCCGTTTTCAAGCAAAACATTCTACAATACAATTATATTAAACTTGGTTATAGCGATAATAAGCAAGAACAGAATGATTAAATCCCCAAAAATGTAGGAGTAACAAAAAATGTTCAACAAACGTTTCCTCTTTGTCATTAAGAATTCTTTTAAAACTCGAGTCTGCCATTTATTAATAAGTTTAAACCAAAGAATGGAGAGATTTTACTTTGGCAAACTTAGATTTTACCAAAGTTATTTGCAAGCTTCCAAGTGTTTTATTAATTGAGGTTTTATGTTAAGTAAAAAACCGTTCATTACATTTATCAGCTTGGAATAATGGGAGCGATGTTGAACTCGAAAGAATTAAGTGATTTGTGAGTAAATAGGTAGGTAGGTAGGCATAGGCAGACCGCGTCAAAACGCAAAGTTATAGCGAAACACAATCTACCCCGAGGGAGCTATTTGTTTGCATCCGTTCCGAATTTGTTCGCGACTGTCGGGAAAACAAGGCACTTGATTAATTCGGCCCGATTTATTCCAACATCGGAAAACCCTACTTGCCTTTGTATTTCCGAAGTGTCTACCTATTTCTTTAATGGAAAAAAGAAATGAGCTAACACCCACGCGCGCTACGCGATTTGGATTATTGGAAATATAAGATATTACTGAGGAAAAGGTCCTTTGGATCATGGAACCGAAAAAAATCGATATTAGGTACTTGAAGATTATTAAAAAAATACGTATTTAAATTTATTTTATTACATGCCATACGATATAGCGATGAGAGAGAGAGATAGAGAGATAGAGAGAGAGAGACAGAGAGAGAGAAAGAGAGAGAGAAAGAGAGAGAGAGAGAGAGAGTGACGTCTTAGTAATATATTATACTATCTGCAACAGGGATCTGTATGAGTGTTGAAGACAAAGAATTCTGCTGTCATAAATCTATATGTTCGACCATGCTGCTACTTACGCAGTAACTATTATCTATGCTGTGCTTATACTGCCAACCTACTTGCACGCATAAATAGTTTATACTTTGAATTGATTACTCAATTATTATTTACAAACCAATGAGTGAACACTAGCACTTACCAGAACATATAATGTTCGGCTATCCTCCTTATCATCACGTACCTATACCTACAACATCACTATAGCATAGCGGACCTCTCCAACCATTATATCATATAGATGATAAGCATTTAGATGGGATAGCTGGCTATTGCAAACGGCTCCGTGTTTAGTTATGCAGATGTAGGCAGGGACGTTATATCGAAGTTAAATCATAAATAAGCATCATAGCCGCTCAACATTAGCATTTCTCAGAGTGATAAGGGCGCGTTCCCGTGGCCGGGTGAGACACGGAGCGAACGCAGCAAGGCCGCACGTACTACGGCCTGTGGGCAACCTTCCAACTCAGCTTTAAATAAATCACCAACAGAAATAGCCGCGCCCCAAACATTTGCAAACAAGATTAAGCATTATTGAATTGACTAAGTTTGGACGATTTATTATGTAGACACCTCTAGTGGCTTAGTGCTAACTTCGACCGGGTAAAACTTAATTATTGATAGACCTTGGCGAGCTATTCATAGACATGCCTATAGGTCTAGCGGTTCGCTTGCACTCTTTTCTTTACCGTTTGATGTGTAATATAGATCAGTACAGCCTAAAATTCTAATGAACTGAATAATAGTGAAAGGTTTAAGTTTACTATTATTCAGTTCATGCAAAAATTATAATCTACAGAATTGTGATATTATTTTCACACTGTACAGGTGTAATTTGTACCACAATTTAAGTAATGGTCGAAGGTGACACCACCTAGGCCCTAGACCCTAATTCTTAAAACGAGGCTGCCGGAATATCCCGTTAGAGTGACTTATCAACATTAAGGTACGTTGCGCTGTGCTATGACTAGCTTAGCCAAAGCAAAGCGCAGCAAACAAAGAGCAGCGCCGCACGTTTCAGTTGTTTCTGTACAAATTGGCTAAATAGACCATGAAATAGCACATGACATGACAGCTTAATATTGATTAGTGATACCTTATCTATCATTCTGAAGCATAATTTTACTTATACAGGAAATAACCTATATATATAGAATAAGAAGAAGAATAAAAACGATCATAAGTCAAGGAAAGGTAAAGACTAAAAGAGATCATAAAATCAAAGAACTCACCCGGTTGGCAGAAGCATCGGTACCCGTCCGCTTCATTGTCAATCTGCTCGATGCAGATGCCCTTGACGCAGGGATTTGAGGCGCATGCGCCGCCTGTGATGGAAAGCTCGCATTGCGCGCCTGCCCAGCCGTCAACGCACGCGCAGTGGAAAGTGGTCGAGCCGTTCATAGCCATCGTGAGGCATGAACCGCCGTTCAGGCATGGAGACGAGTAGCACGGGTCTTTCTCGCAGTTGGTACCGGTGATGCCTGCCAATACCATCACGTCTGACTTTTACTCTAACCTAAATAAGCACCAATTTCAAATAACATATTTTGGATTGATTTACCCGGTTACTTTTTCGTAGAAGGTACACCCTTATTGCGTTACATTTTAATATAACGGTGCTCGTATTCGCCCCCGTTCCTACACTACCGTCCTATCTATAATAGGTGCGATTTTTCAATGGCTGGATAAATGTTATTCAGCTAACAAATTATAATCTGACTAAAGTATAAGTATCATTATTACTGTAGTGTTCACTATACAAAATTATTCTTTTATTTTCACTGTGTTTTGTTTTATCCAATGAATAGCTTTTATCTGATTATTGAACAACCGTGCCTAACACAAACATTTCAGAACTATAATTTTTCTGACATTTTGTTTGAGGCGCCACTTTTTTATGTAAGCTAATTTCGAATTCTTGCTCATAATAATAAATAAATCGATTTGCGACAATATTGGTATATTTATTATTAGCATATTAGAACAAACGGGTTGAATCTTCTTCATCCCAATAATGGTGGAGGAAAATGTTATCGAAAACATTACTTTGTACTTGGCCCATTAAAACAGCTTTATTTGAATTACAAATTAGACAACACGTAGCACCTAATCTATACCTACCTATATGCAAATTAACTGCCCTTTTTAGCCATGACAAAAAGTATGAGTAGTGCTTAATTGTTAACGTCAGTTATATGTTACACATAAAAGAGAGATACATACATACATACACGAATAACTCTGGCAAAGATTCAAATCGAAAATCGCGATTTCGCAGAAATTTTTAAAGCATGCAAAAACGGCTGGCTGGTTGCGTAATATCTCGCTCCACGTGAGCCCGCGCCAGATTGCGTCACATCGATGTTTAATTGACCAAAAATACAATTTATCGCACGATCCCTATTAAATTAAATTGCTTATTTAACATGTTTCATTTGCTTGACTAAATTCGACTTTTCTTTTTAAATCAAGTAATAAAACAATCGTAATTTTTAAAAGCTTTCTATAGTCCTCGTTTTAAATGAAAAGCTTAACGTTATTCCCATCTTTGGGGCTTTTAATAATGATACGATAAATGTTTCCGATAGCATTTCGATTTGATAAATGAGCGCCATTAATCATTTAGGACTTAGAAAAGTTCCCTCATTTCCCTATTATGCATTATAATAATTACAAGCGAATTTTACGGCGATATTTTCATTAAAATTATAATATAATATGTTATGCTACCAGATAGCTATCTGTACTGGTTTTAATTAAGTTTGTTAGGGTAAAACGTGGTGTAACTGGCCGCTATTAGTTATTGGCCACTATTTACTACATTTGCATGAAATAAGACTTACATTCACGTAACGCCACCTGTGATCATGGTTTAACATTACCTTATCTAAGGGCTTTCATATTAGTTCGCAATTTTTACCGTATGGAAACTAGCACGAACTAAAACGAACTGGCTTGGAAGATGGTTTACCCTACTTTTGTTTATCCTGAAACTATATAAAAGAAATAAAAAGATATGAAATCAGCAAAACTTTAATCAGGATCGAGATACTCTGCTGGCGACAGCGAACGAATAACTGCATTTAAATGTTTACCAATTTGACAGTATTCATACCTAAGTTACACGTATTTCACTGTGAAACTGTCTGCATTTCCCTAATGCACATACATATACGAGTATAGTATGGATATAATGTAGGAATGTGTATGTTGTGACAAACACATTAGTGCTCCCGAGTCTCGGTGATGGATTACAGGCGTCCTTCCCGTGCCTTTCGTATTAAATCATGTACAATGTGTATGTACAAAATACAAACAATCAGGATGCCCACAATTTGAAGATATATTATAACACTTCTGGAAATAGAATTTAAAATTAGCGTGGTCAAATATATTGCTTGCTGCAGTACGATCTTAAAGGAGCAAATTGCTGTGGTATTGATGTAGTAATCCTCTTATCTTATGTTCGCCTTCACCCCGCAAAAGTTGGTTGATCGCGATTACATACTATTTTAGAAGAATTCATGTCCCTAGAATGACGCGACCATGAAACCACATGACTACGTCAAATATAGGGAAATTCATTATAGGATCAAACTATACTTCTTTCCCACAATCACTTTATTACCTTGATATAGCCATCGTTCAATGTTTAAGTCACCCCCAGGATGATCATTAATAATCCTGACTGACTGACCGGATAGCTCAGTTGGTAATATCTCTGCCTTCTGAACTGTAGGTTGTGGGTTCGATTCCCACCCAGGACAAACATTTGTGTGATGAACATTGATATTTGTTCTAGTGGCTAGGTGTTATATGGTATTCCATGTATGTATTTACAAACAAAAAGTATATAAGTATTGTATCAGTTATCTAGTTCCTATAGTACAACCTTTGCTTAGTTTGGGGCTAGATGGCGCTGTGTGAAATGTCCACAAATATTTATCATTATTATTAAATCCCATCTACGGTAAATTACACAATGGTCGCCATGCGTTCGACATGTTGTCTACACAAGGTATCAGTTTCAATTACGTGCCTTATTTTTAACCGTGTTCGCAACGGACGGAAAAACCTCGATCCTCTCTCAGTGCTATAATAATTGTGACGGCAATAATATGTTAGTAAATTCTAATTGGGATCATTAAGTGTATTAAGGTGATGAATAGCAATAACACGTTGTACCGTAAGGACAGACGCAGGAATAGTTGAGTGCACTGGCAGACGACGCAAGGTCAACACAGACGCCGTTGTTCAGACACGGCGACGGGTTGCACACATCTTTCTCCTCGCAGCGACTGCCCGTGTATCCGCCGCAACACTGACACTCGTACCCTTCCTGTACAATAATCATAAATACGTGTAATTAACCCACCTCTCCCACCGCAAAGGTAGACCAACATTTAATGCCTTAATAAAAGCCCTAACTGCTCGACAGTCGTTTGTTCGAGGGCCTGAAATTAACGACGGTCTTTAAAGTCAAGCAGCTTATTGTGCAAATAAGTATTTAACATAAATAAATTACGTTTTATAGGAATAACCTTTCATTTTGCCGTTTTGAATATATACACACCCAACTATACATTTTCTATACATTTTCTAACACTTACCATAGAAACGTTAGTGTAGCAGATTCCTTTACCAGAGCAATCTTGAGAGTCTCCGCAGCTGTCAGACTTAACGGTCACTTTCAGGCGCACGCATTTTGATTTCCAATTTTCTGACACCACTATACAAAACAACAATTAAAAATTAAACTAATGAAGAGAGCTTTTTGTGACGTACTTTTGAGGTTAATTTGTAATAATGAGAACTCCGACGCGATTTAATCACAGACTGCGGCTTTCATACAGTAAGTAGAAAATTCCAGGCATAGTAGCTATTGTGCGACGTCGCTCGTCACCGTCGGATTTTGGTCCGGCCCTGAGTCGGTCTAACATACCTAACCTATATATATTTCATCCATTTGTCCCTTTGTTTAACATTTATATTTCACGGTAACTACAATACTGCGCCAAAACAAGATTGTTTAGTTACCTATAAGTAAGTTAACGCCTTCGGTGAGGTCTTTCTCGTAAAGCGTAAATATTTTGGCTCCGTGTTCGTCAAGCGGCGTGATGTCGAGCAGCGTGCCTTCCGAGTCGTCGCAATGCTCGTGCCCTTGCCTTGTCACCTGATACACGGCAGGCTGTAGTAGCGAACGATGTTCCCTGAAATTGTTATTACTTAATTCCGACCAAAACCTAAGCCCACACTACTTTATCTAACTTAAACATAAAACAAGCGCGCAATGCAAACACTGGAACGGCAGATGTAAAAGACTACTTTACCTCCGCTCTCTCTAGGGATGGTAAACACGACGAACATTTTTATACTAAGTGCCTACCTTATTTGTAACGAAAGGATTGAATATAACAACATGATTCTACTGCACGCCTTGTTTATGCTTTGTTTGTTGGTTGAAGCTAAGTGAGGATTGTCAGTTTCGTGGGCAAGCCCATGAAAAATGTTAGTTTTGCTTCGTTTTCAGAAGGTTATAGCGTTCGCGCACGCAACCTCAGTCGAGTAGACTTTGTTTTGATGTAGCGTGTTTGCTTTATCTCTCAGTTTGATATCAACTCATGCATAAGCAAACGTATATATAGCTGAGTAAGAAATGTTTCAGCGGGCGTAAAATCTATTTCATCTTGGTTTCATCGACTCCGATAGACCCATCGCTCACCGGGTCCGATGGTACAGAAAAGGTGCCGATAGCCCCGTTATAGACAGGTCGATTTAGCCATTTCGGTGACCCCGGGGCGATAAGAATTAGGTATTCGTGTGATCGGGCCGGTTGTCCCTAGTCCCTACCATGAAAGCGTGTCTCTATTTATGCGACGTATGTGGAATACATAAGTTCCGGTCACTGCGCTAAGAGATCGATAGTGTTCATCCTAGCGGCATATGTGTGCCCCTGCTTCTATAAATATGTACCGACCTTAAAGCGGGCGCGCGTGAAGCGTTCGTTTCGGGCGTGGAGTTCTTCGGGTCGAAAGTGCCGAGGAGCAGAGAGTCGGCGATGCGCACGATGAGGATGTCTCCGCTCTGCACGTCGGCGGCGGCCTCCCACGACACGATGACCGGGGGGCACTCCTCGTCCGGCCCCGCGCCCCGCACCGTCGCGCATTCCTCCGCCATCCATACCGCAAATTCACACATTAATTCATTTCTAAGTCAACCATTTATGAATGCTTATTGAAATACACCCTTTTATATAAATGCCATTCTGTGAGCGCTGGACCAATACTATGGCTTATAAAGAACGCCTAAGGGCTGGCAAACAAGTAATTTAGTTGAAAATTTAAAAAAAACTGTCATTACCTTTATCAACTAGAAAACTGATCTTAAAAAAAAAACGGCTCAATAGATTTTCTCCAATCATAGATAAGTAGACTTGATCAAGTGAACTTAAAAACAAGAAGAAAAACAGCATCCGTTCATCCGTTTAGGTGGTACGGCGCCACTTATAATACATCTTAAGCTTATAATACCCCTCTATTTGGCATGAGGGTAATAATAACGAACGTTTTCATATTTCCGTTATAGAAAATGTGAAAGCACTTATAGAGGCTATATTAGGTATCAGAAACAAAAATAAAATTCATACGAAACCCAAAAGCGGCCATTCATGCTTTCATCTATCTTAACTGCAAACTGAAAGCAATCCCACAAACTGCGAGCAATCATATTTTAAAAAGAAACTCGACCGGCGTTTTCCCCAACAAAAATAATGAACAGAAAGAACTCAACCGCTCAGGCACAAAAAAGCTTTTCCCTTATTTCTCCTTCACTAAGACGATTTATGGTTTATGTATTTGACCTCGCAGTGCTCACTGCTGTCGCGATGAAAGTTGTGTGAACAACAATATTATGCTCAGAAATAAGGGAGCGGAAGAAAAGACATTCTATAAATTGCCTGAGAACATTAACTTTAATACTCTCATGCCTTGGGATCTTATTTATCGACGTGAAATATTCACTCTAGTAACGACCTAGGTAGATATGAAATTTACATAGCGTAAAATATTACATCGTTATTTTAATGAAGAAAACTTAACATAAAATGATCTCTATTTTCTTCAATATAAAACTTTTTAGTAAATGTTAACAGTTATGCTTTTTCATAATTTTATTTCTAGAAGATTAACACGTTAGATATGACATCTCGTAACTACACAAATTAATATCCCAAACTGATTCATAAGACTAATAGATACCCAATCTTCCCCCGACATGTTAAGGGCAACCAAAATAGGGTTCGTTATCATTCGACAGGGAAAATGTATCAAAGACCCTTCGGAAAATGGCCTGTCTGTCAGTCTGTCACTCATCATACGACACCGTACAAAATGGAACGCCTTTGCTGAACTAACTTGTTTGTCAGAAACATATCAGTATGACAACTTTTCCAAAAGCTTTCAACCCTTGTCAATACTTAGTAGGTAACTTGAATACGTATAGGGGCTTAAACAGTATATCTTTTCTCAAGTGTCACCGGTCTATTTTGTGAGTCAAAATAAGTAGTTCAAAGAACAAGTGAGATGTTTATGATTTTTATAGCAGTAGCCTGCTTAGAGTAATCAACAGATGATAAGTTATATAGATCGCAAAGCTTTTCACTTGAGTTCTCCACAAGTGTTTTAAATGCAAAAAAAATAGTAGATGTATCATATAGCTACTATTTCATTACTTTCGTGATGCATGTATTGTTGCAGTAATTTATGGTGGACAGTCCACATCAAAACAGAACATTCAAAATTTATCTAACAGCTTTTTTCTTTTGTAGGTAACAACTATATCGGGTTCATAGACTCCCCCGTTGTCTAAGTTGCATGACGCAGGTGGATCGTTCCACGGTACTCGACGCTGCTTGCGCAGGTTACCGACAGGATCACGAGCGCTTTTTCATGAATCATGGTTCTCACTTCAAGATCATTGCCAGTCTGACGCGGCCTGAGACCGCGTCGGGGCTTGCCAAATTAGACCAGCTTGGCGGACTGGCTTCCCTTGAGACGACTGACCCCTTGATATACGTTTAACATAATGATGTAGTGGTGTTATGGTATTTTTTAGTCCACAATGTACAAATAGTCGGTTCGAAAATGAACTACTGTCTCGTAATATTAATAATAATAATTATTATGATAAAATGAATAAAATGTTAAAAGACATGTCAGGTCAAATATGAACCACATATACAAACTAAATACTATTAGAGTAGGAACGGTTAAAAGTGTTAGATATATATATTACATATACTTATAAAGATACAAGCGGGTATTTATATCCAAGAGGTCTAAAGTAAACGATCAATAAAGAAACTGCTTACCGTCACAGGCAGATTCAACTCGTGAGTCTCATTGCCCCGCCACACGCGCGACTCTCTCGGTAAAACAGGAAGATCACAATCTATAGCCGCAAGCCGCTCTTGTAGCCTCACCGGCGAGTGTGCAGCTACGCCGCTAGAATTACTGTATAACTTGTGCTTTCTTGCACTTTTCACTACGCCTTTTGTACTAGCGGGCTCTACAGTTGAATGGCGCTCCGTGGTAGTCGGCCTCTCAGTCGCGTTGAACGCTTTTGTTGTTGTAAAGCTTTTCTTTGTAGTCGGAGATGTAGTCGTCACCGTCACTGTGCTCTCTAATGGCTTTGCACTCGGCTTAAAAGTAGTAGTCGGAGCTTGGGAACTGGATACGCCTTTAATCTGGTCCTTAGTAGAAGCTATCTCACAGAGACTGGCGCCGACTAATGACAGGATTAAAGCCAATGCCATTAACAAAAAGTGCGGAGCTGGCACGACGGGTCGTATATTGCTTTGAGCCATGGACATCATTCTCACTCCTCAGATAGGTCTTTTATAAGCATTAGCTCATACGTACACCTTTTGGCACTACTTTTCTTGCAATGGACCTGATAAAAGAATAACAATAAACCCTGAGACTACCGCAGTGTATTGTGAAGTAATTAATTCAAGACAAATAAGTACCTGCTTATGTACCTACGCGGCCCGTAAAAAACTTCGAGTAACTTAATTAAAATGAAAGTCGTAAAATATCTGACACCGCAATTTTCAAAATATTATAAGTTTGTTCGAGTTTTATGCGTGAACGTTTAATTGAAAGTTTGAACAAACTGCAGGTTCCTTTCTCTTTTCTAAATATACGTATGTACAACGAAAAAAAAAGTATACTCCAACCTCAAACCGAAAATAATTTGAACAAAATATGAAGAGCCTGTATCTAAGCTTAAATAAAACAATAACAAACGAAACAGTCAAAATATACCCAACAGCATTATTATTGTTACGGGGAGCAAGTAGGGGCACGAAAGGGTCGCGGTCCTCTTATTGCCATAATATAAAGGCGAACACCTCTCAGTAAAAACACCTATAATTGGACAAGCTGTAGAGCACTCAGTTCGAGTGGTGACCCTCTTCAAAATGAGTGCAGCCCTCGGCTGTAGGCAGGTACTCCACGTGGATAGCTTATTTCCATCTCAAATACCTGATCAAGATAACTTATACTTAAATAAGTATCTAGAGGTTTTATCCCTCCGTGTAATGGAATCTTAGATGACGGCCAACGGATAATTATAAGGAAAAGCCACGCGGCCATGTAGGCGTTTTATAAATTTGAAGGTAAATTAATAATATTACCTAGTACTAAGATACCTAACGCTTAATATACTTAAGAGCGTGCCTCTAAATTATTTCGGAAGCAGATTAATTACGTAAAAAAATGTACGGATAAGTAAGTACTTAAGAATAAGATTTATTTTAGCGAACATTACCAACGATAGATAGACTTAGTACGTACAAAACAATACCACATTTATCTATCAACAGTTGCAGGCAGATAAATGTGATATTTTTTTGTGCATAGCATCGATTTATGTATGACAATCAGCAATCAATACTTTCTTCTTTAAAGACGATAATAAATAAGCTAGCTTAAGCTTAAGCTTAAGCTGTGAAACATTGAAGATAATGTGAAGCAGTTAACTACACGTAACAACGTATATTGATGGTGCAACACATGGTGGTTAAAGTTTAAGGTATATAATTACCTAACTTGAACCGTATAGAACTTGTATAGAATTACCTAACTTGAACCGGGATCATAGTTCAACACAGCCTAAGTATAAAGAACTATTAATCTTTGTTTTTCACTCGTGCTGTACGAAAGACTCCGGAGAGCTTTCGGAAATATAAAAGTAGCAGTTACTTTAACCGGAATTATGATGCAGCCAGTATAAGAGATGTAGCTATTTGTGCTACGAAAGACTCTGTAGAGCTTTCGAGAATATAAAATAAGTTCTGAGTGCACAGAACTACGACCTCAAATTTTAATTAACAGTGATCAGAAATGAGTGCACTCCTAGACTGATGTCTAAAAAGTTGGTAACTCCATGCCCTCCATTAGAATGCGACAGTTTTTATGTGTTTCTCATTTATCAGCGATAAAACGGGAGAACAGAAATTCACAAACTGTAGATCCTGATGGAGTAACAGCACTTTATAATTTTATATGCTTAGACCATTAATTTACAGTACATTATGGGACATATGTAAATAGGGCGAATTCTGTGGATACAAGTGCTAAGTTGATCATTGCATCGAAGTATTACGATTCATACTTACGAAGTTTTTCATGACTCTTGCGAAGAAATAAACACACTAGTATAGTTAATGACTTTTTTGAAAAATAGTGTGTATAGGTTTCTTTTTTTCTTGCCGTACTTGTGAAGATTATAGATTATACTCTATGGCGCCCGTGCTAGAGATACACGTGCAGGGCGCGAACTACAGATTATAAAAGAAACCGCATTGGTGGCGCGAATAAAATTGACATGTAGCCGAAATAAAAAATATCAAAAAAATGTAATGTAAATAATAAAGTAGGTAATAAATATTTTCACATTTAGAATATAACATACAGTGCATAAATTTATAAAATTTATTGATTTATAAGGAGGTACGTTTTATTAATAAATATATTTTATTTATTTATTTTATTTTATTTTATAGGTGCACATAACAGATCATAGAAAATACATTATAAAGCAACATGATTTAAAAATTACACTGTGAACAATTCTATAATCCAATCACACATGCACTCAGCCTGATTTAAAACAGTGATAATTACATACTTATCACAAAAACGAAAAGAGATAATGAGAAAGTAAGCAAACGAGTGTACCTTAAATAATCAAACTTAAATAGAACTTAATCAAAATAATAATACAATAATACAAATAACTTTGAGTGAATTAAATAATTATATACACAATATACATAAAATAAATGATACAGATAAAACGAATACTTCTAAAGACACATTATACACATTTAATGCACTTGAAAAAGGCAAAGGTGACGAAAATAAAAAATAAAATACATATCATTGTGACCCGATAATTAGATAATAAAATATATTCCAGTGTCGCCACCCCAACCCGCCCCAAGTGCACTTAAAACCATAAGAACACAGATGGCCCCGAGATACAAAACCTCAGTAGTGTTTCCCAGTACCATCCGTCTACAGCAAATACTTATAAACATTGTTCCTGAATTGGTTGAGACCAAGTCTGAATATATCTAGTACATCATCTTCATCATCAATGTCAAAACGGTGACGAACGCTACCAATTAGGTCATCATAGGAACGGCACATGCGAGGTATAGGACCGTTGTAAGATACGTTATTTTTATAAGTGGTTACCCTAAAAACTCGAGGGATTCTGCTGCGAATATTTAGATTAAAGTTTATTAGACTTAATAGATGAGGACTGTCCACCACCGAGTTGATGATCCTATGCAAGTATAACAGCTCGCTTACATGTCTCATATTCCAAGACAATGTGTATACCTACCTCGCACCTACTATTTTAGCCGCATAAACTCTTTGTTGGTATAAAACTGAATCTGTAGTATTCGGGCAAAGTCAAAACAAAAAATATTTTGAAATCAAATGGAATCAAAAAATGTTTTGATTTGATTTGCCATTCATCCATGCAAATGGCCATTCGTGATCAGTGAGCATCTTTTGTTTAGCCAAGAATTCAAATAAAAATTTAAAATAAATAAAACTCTAGGTACTCGGATTCCATAATTACTCGATTTTTTAACGTAGGTATCCATTATGATGAAAAAGATTCAAATGTAAACACGAAACATAACGCAAATCATTAACCAAATGACTAAACATAAAAAAACCCAAATTAGAAAAAAAAATTGAAATTAGAATTCTTACTCAAACAAAAGATATGTACTTACTCACTGACCACCAGCACGAAGTACGTGTCGAGACTCGAGAGGTGCCTTAGACTGCTCAACAGGCACAGAAAAGTAAGAATTTTGAACCGCATTGTTACCTGCGATGAATAATGGATTCTGTTTGACAATTGCAAGCTTTCAGCAAGTTGGTTGGATCCTAATTCAGCACCTAAACAATGCCCTAAACAAAATCTTACCCCTAGAAAAGTGATAGTCACTGTTTTGTGGTCAGCGCCGGTTTAATTCATCACAGCTTCTAACCAAACGGGACGAGCATTACTGCAGAAGTGTACTGTGAAGAACTGAACACAATGACGGAGAAGTTCGCACTTCTCATACCAGTTTTGGTCAATCGCTTGTCTCCTCTGCTCGTGCACGACAACGCGTGAACTCATACTGCACAGCAGACGATCTCCAAGTTACAAGAGCTGGGGTTTGAAGATCTCCATCGTCCACAGAACCATCGAACAGAATTTGGATAACTTCTTGGAAGAAAAAATAATCCAGTACCCGAGAGGCACTACAAAACGCATTTGAAGAATTTGTTCCCTCCAGCTGATTTCTTCAAAAAGAACATCAATAAACTGCCACTGCGTTGGTTCAAAAAAATACGGTAACATGGAAATTTAATAGGTAATATTAGACACAATTTATCCAGATCTATCAACGAGGGTCAATTAACCGCGGGGCTCAGTTAGTTATCATGTATTGGGTCACGTCCCAGAATAATTAAGTAATTGATTTTTAAATTGTTACTTTATTGCATCGCTTTAGACTGCGCTGGGTTTTTGGTTCAATTTCATCTTACTTACTTTTACAATAAGCCGACGTTATGTAGGGACAACCATAAAATAATAAGGTTACAAATTAGTAGATAAATAAGTTACTAGTATATTTCATTTTGAGACATTATACATTTGCTTTCATAAATATACCTAAAAATAGATAGGTAAACATAGTAGACGCAACACATGTTTAATAATTAATGAACGATAAGTTAATATGGTCTAGCTTTTAAAATAAGGTGCTAATGAATCATTTTCTGAAAATATATATAATTTGCAGTAAGTAGCGTAAAATAAGTAATAGGTACTTAAAAAGGTTTTTATCAGTTTAAAGTTATTTTTCGTAGAAGTACATACATACCAACCTACAAATTAGATACTTAAACTAGTATGTAGAGGCTAAATAAATAAGACTTAAATTTTATGTAAAAGAATATAATATACTTGTATATTGTATATTACGTTACATGTTACCTTAGATATATATACTTACGTAAGATTGCAGAGAAAATATTCTTCTTTTCTACGTAAAAGAGGACCTCTACAAATAGTTCACAACAAAGGTAAACAGCCTAATCCCAACTGTCACTAAGATGAAAATGATGATTTTAACGTAATCTTCTCTTAAATCCTCTCTTAAATTTAATTCTAATGACTTAATGAAAATTGTGTTAATTTGGTGAAAACGTTACGTAAAATGTATTCAAAATGTTCAGCAAAACAGAGAAAGTAGTAAAACGATGAATTTAGCAGTGTTTATGCAATGTTTTGTCGTCGGCGGCGAGGTGACACAGGGCGGGCGGCTGAGTCGACCGCAGCCTCCGCGATACTGAGGGCGAAGGCGGCCGCCCCGCGCCGCACTCCGCCCGCGCACCCTCTCCGCGCCTGTTTCTTTACTTAATTTTACTCCACGCCGTAACGCCAACGATTTCCTCAACGTGACGGGACTAGAAGCTACGAGCCATTCTATTTTCGGTGGATCTGCGTTTCAGCAATAATACTGATACTAGTTTTAGCAAAATATTTTTGCGGTAAATTTTTATGAGGCCCAAAGAGCGTGCCTCGGCGGGTCAGACTGTAAACATCGCGTATAATGCTGCCCGCCCTCCACTCGCTGCCGCTGCTGCTTGCCCACCGGCAGATATTGCATTACATTCCAAAGGAAGCTCCAATATCACGATCCAATAACATTTGTGGATTGAAAATATTTTCCTTCACAAGAAAGGAATATGATAAAAGTGATTTATGATGTTAGATATTACACACAATATTTGAGAGAAAAAAACCTATAAAAAGATATAAAAACAGCTTCGTACAATAAAGAAACCTTTGGAACGGTACCTTTTCTATTTTACCTTAGGATATTATATCATTCCACAGTCACCTGTCAGCTTTACTCGTATGTAGGAGTGTAACGTGTATTAGCTGTAGATAAATCTTTTTACGTACTTTTACGAAAGTTCTATAAACTTGGTAAGTCTAATATAGTATATCCTTCATGGGCGCACGAAAACGCTTTTCCATGGGTTTACCTCTAACTTAATTTCTAATCCACTTGAATGTTACCGTTCCAGAAATATAGGTAGCTATTCATTAAAGAGACTAGGCTATAAGCTATAGTTAACTATAAACAATTAGGAAGATTGACACAGAATAACTATATTTAATAGTACAAGCGTAGTAGAGATGAAGTTGTTTAGTTTTCATTAATGGCGTGTAAAGATAAAAACTAGTCAACATGAAAAATGGGAGCGTTTACGAAATACTTTGGCTACGCTATAAAATGTATTTTTAAAGTTGTTAGTAATTATACTTAAATTATTGGTTTTAAACTTTGTTGCTATAGATTCGTAAACCCACATATGAATTCTTTATTCAAATAAATTATAATGCAAATCTAATAATCTTAATTGACCGGAACTAATAAGCTCGGCATCAAATATTACAATTTATGCACAAATATAGATAGACACCTACTAAACGAATGGAATGATTTTGTTTGTTAATGTTTCATCGCTTATTAAGTAGATAAAGTCGTCTAGCCACAGGGTAATTATTGCTTTGTAAAATATTCAAAACAATGCATACCTACTTATATTTTCGTTGAACATGTTTCAGTATGTAATCTTGGTGTAGTTCAGAAATCCATAAAAACTATTAGAAAAAAAAATATTTTGGTAATATTTTAATTATACAGGACATCCCACGGCTGTGCCACACGTATGAAAAGTACTTAATTACAATTGATAGGAAAAAGCACTGTGAGACTTCATTTTGATTGTAACAATGATTTTAAATGCATTCAAAGGTTTATTTTTTGGTGGCCTATCTTATCCGGGAATAGTACCCAACGAATGTAAAATAAACCACATGTATTTTATGATAGCGACTTGTCCTAACAAATAAATAAGCATCAACATGCTTACATCGTAAGTAGTTCGTAATAGGTTTATCTATTAGTATTAGGCGTACGAGTAGCGAAATTAATGAACATAAATACCAGCTATGAAAGAACGTAATCTTCTGTAGGCTTAATCACAGTTCACATGAAAAGGCAAATGGAGATAATATACCTATCCATAAATGTGGGACTGCTTTATCTACGTAAAGATTAGTTGTACGGCGCCGCGTACCGCAATAATGAGAGCCAATTAATTACTGAGTAAGCCTTGTCGGAGTCTTGTTCATCGAATTACTGGCTAACAAGGTTAAACAGAGCGAAAGAGATTGATGACGATCGATTTTAAAAAAGAACATCTATGTCTAAAGACTGCTCTGAGTGACTGACTGACTCGGACAACGTACAGACCAAAAACAGTAGAACTAAATAAATAAATTACGCTAAAGGGTCACGTAAATAGATCCTGGACCATAACTAGGATTCCCTGTATTTAGGGACCCACGAAACAAAGACCATGGTCCCACAACACCCAGACACAAAACAAATATGTGCGCTTTTTTCCTGTGCACAAATACTTTTCCTGACGCAGGAATCGAACCCACCGCCTCCGGGTTATGACCCGGCCTGTTCAACCACCACACCACAGAGGCTGTAAAGAAAGTACCAGAGGCAATAATTGAAGATGGAGTGTCTTTCTTTTACGGCTACATGAGTGTTATTACTAAGGATTTTTATTTTTACGAATTTTTTAAAATTCAATTACAGTAATGATATAAATCGTTGCACTCAAACTTTTTATTTAGTGTTTAAGTGGTTTATTCCTATACAAAATAAGTGTCAAAAATTATGTGTGCATTACAAATAAAAACTTTGTTCGCATATTTTGCGTATTATACGGTTTGCTTTTGCGCCTATTGAGTGACATCCCTATACAAGATCGTCCCTTCATATAATTTATAAACAATAAAAAGTCTATATAAATAGACAATGAGTTCTGACGATGGCAATTTGAAATCTGTTAATCGCATCCATCAATCATATCACGAACTGGAGGCAGCGAGAGCATAATAGTATATAGGTGCCTATAGTTTTTGTAGTCTTCGACCTAAACAAATCGGAATAAAATTCAACGTCGTTTGTCTTTTTAATACAATACTAAACATAATATCAGATCAACTAATCACATTTACTCCCTTTTTAAACATACGAAAACATTTTTAACTAGTAATATGTAATATGTCACTACCTCTATTTTCTTATGGAATCGTTGACGTCTAAGCCTATTTGGAGACTGGGAAGCCCAAAGTCGTTAGCCACCCACTTAGCTGCGCAAATGACTTTTCCCCAAGTCGTGACCTAGCTATATGGCTTATTCGCGGCAGGAAACGGATTATCGAGCTCATTTCAACGTAATAATAATAATAACGCTCAACGACCACATACATAGATCCTGTACTAGTTGAAGAACTAGGATTCCCTGTTTCTAGGGACCCAGGAACGACGAAGGCCATGGCCCCACAATGCCTAGACTCAGAACAAGTATTTGCGTTTTTTTTGTAGACAACTACTTGTCCTAAAAAAAGACACACACCTGCAATATTTAGACTACTCTCTGTTTATAAATATAATAGGTACTAATGATAAGAATGCATAGCAAATTACAAGCAGGCTACAGCAATAAAATATCAAATATGCAACTCTGTGGAAATTAAAAGTAGGCCCCAAAAACATATGGATTTAAATATAGTGATAACATCTCATCAAAGGTCCTAAGAACAATGCGATACATTTTCCAATAAGCTACAAAATAGCGATTTATCAAATAGAAACACTAGTACGTTTTTGCAGTGTGTTACGTAATAAGCGGCTAAGTGCGGGCGAGAGCTCCGCGCGAAGTTGGTACGGCGCCAGGCGCTGACGACCTTATCGGTTGGTTCGCGTTGGCCACTGATATTTTTCTATCAATGATTTTTCAAACTCAAAGTAAACAACAACGCCTAAAAAATACATAAATTAATAGCCTTTAGGGGGTTACCAACGCAACGCGCCCATAGAACACCATGCAATGCAACAGCAGATGACCATTAGCGAAGGTGACGGCTGACGACGGGTATTTTCACTTTTCCGCGCCAGATATTCCCCCATAGTGGACACTGACTATAAGTCAGCCGCCTGATTGTTTGCCACTTAATTATAATTGTAATACTTAATGTGAAAAAAAAAAAAAAACTACACGCATTGTAAATTCATTATAATTACCGGCCTGCTAATAACAAAGTGATTGCCCCGCGAATCAAAATTTCACTTAAATTTATATTGGTTATATTAGGTATTTTAGAGACCGATTGCTAGGCAGGCTAGCGCGACCCCATCTCGCCCCATCCCGGCGGCGGCGCGGAGGATTCACGGGGGGTTTAGTGGGTTCGAGTCTCACATACCCCCTGCCTTCACCTCCGTGATGGCGAGAAAGGCGAGGGCACTTCCCCCTCAAAAAAATGTATTTTAGAAGTACTCAATTTAACTACTCATCTAATGCCCCGACCAAAAACTTAAATATTATTTTGTTGATTTACAAATTAATACGTTAAGTTTTTCAAAATAATATTTTTTACCGATATGCCACCAATATTTGGTTTTTACTTTATTACTGCCAGCCAATAGTAGGTACCTACTAGTATTCAGTAATAGCCAATGGCCAACGGAAACGAAACTCTTATCTCGTCATTGATGGACCTGCCGTCAATACGAACGATTCGTTTTTGTTCCCGCAACAATAGAATACGTGGTGTGGAAGAAAATGGAAAGCTAGCAAAGCTTATTTTCCAAAGACAGCACATGACATATGGGTGTATCTATTTATTTAGATTGCAATGGTATCATTTTCTTAAAAACAACAATTGATCAAGCTGATGATGACTGAATAAACTCTAAATATTTTCTCTGTGGGCACTTTAATACCTATAATGCGTTTTTTCACTAAAGCTTGGAGTATAAGATTGAATAGCAGAGCAAACGCCGTAAAAAGAAAGAAAACCACGAAATCGGCTTCGTTACATTATTCATCAGTTCATCTCATTTTCCACTGAGAGAGAATCTATTTCAGGAGTTTAAGAGATGCATTTAGATTGGATACCTTCATTTCGAGGGCTGGATTTATTTTATAAAAAGATATTGGCTTTTTTGATTTGGCTCAATCGCATCTCGAGTAGACATGAGATATGATGATCGATAGTTTCCACGTAGGCAGTAATATACGATGAATTCAGCCGTAAAATAAAAACCAGAACACACATACATCACGTGGATTATCGGATAGAATAGTCGCATAAATCGGTAACGCGAAATTTGCTATTCTGTTTCTTTTTTATCTTGTATTAATACTTTATAGGTTTATAGCGAGCAATCCTAAAGTGCTGTTTACGCCGGAAAATTGTGCAGTTATTATTAATAAATAAATGCTACGAGCTGATTATAAGCATATGCTACATACAAAAAAAAAATTATATTACAAAGAATAACTAGGTAGTCTCTATACACAGAGAACCCTAGTTTGAAGGACTAGTGAACATAGCAAAATCTCAATTACAACATCACCACAGACTACCTACGCAATAGAACAATGCACTACCACATAATAATTTATGAATGAATGAAGCCATTTTTAAAGTAGCCATGATCTGCTCTATAAAGTATACATGGTACACTGGTAAATAATAATTACACAATAAATAACTATATAACTAACAATCTTATTTTTTTTCTTAAACGGTTCAACAGTTACTGTGGCACTGCAGTATACCCACACAATTATATTATTATTAGTAGGTGCCTAAAAGCCTGCGCAGACCGGGACAGCGTGGCAAGGAATTAATTTTTTTACCAATGGACATTCAAACGTATTGTTATAGAAATATAACATAAATTGTTATGCTCTAAAATGACAAGTGAGTGCTTGCGCATTACTGCTTGGCGGCAGAATAACTGGCAATGCGGTGGTACCTACCTAGACGAACTTTGCAGAAAAGTCCTACGACCTAGTACATAAAGGTATCTTATTTATACTTATTTTTAATATTGAAAACTATAGCCTAGATATTGGAATAAACGCATTTAAGGCGTATAACATAATATAATAGCTGTGTTTATTTTGTGGTCAAATTAGTAAATCTAATCTTATTGAAACTTAAGTGTGTGTGGGTGTGAATCAAACGAGAATTATAACATTGGTGTTTATTTCCTTACTGCTAAAAAAGAATGTATACTATATTGTAACACATTTTTTTCAATAAAATACAACATAAACAGTTAAAATATCAAAATTCGCGTAATTTCATTATTAATTAATTCCCTTAGGTTAAAGCTACCATACTTTCTACAATACTATGACAGTAAAGAGTCGATACAAATAAAATTTGATATTTTGCTAAAATTATATTTTATAATTATAAAATATAAAGTATAATTTAGTTTCGTAGAATAAAATTTTTGTTGCTAACCAAACTAGTCAGTTATCTAAAACGCATCTACGCTACCATAGCCTCCACCTCGTTTTTAGCTACTGGTACACTTACTGCTACCACGTCGTTCTTGATGAAATCCTGAAACAAAACTGGCATGTGAGAAATAAAGAAGGATGTAAAATGAGCAGGCCTCAAACAGTTCTGTAGATGTTTTCGATCATCTCAATAATGAATCCGTTTAATGAGTGTGACAGATCACCTCTTTAATTTATTTTTATCATAGCAATGGAACAACAGGAAACTGTTTAGGGTAGGCTTGTAAAGCTGTGTGAGCTGCGAACTGAACTACACTTTATTCCGTTAAAGCAAAAGTCGCTATTTATTTAACTGACTTCAAAGTTCGAAGTTTCTGTACATTTACTGTAAAGTATTCTGTGGTAATGATAAGATAATTATTATGAAATTACATGTCAGTCAGAATAAATTAAATTCAATAACATTATCGTACATATTAAATGCGTAAGTAAAAATTAATTCATTCTACCGATTTCGCAATGAATTCGACGCTATCTGGCGATATAAGAATTCATTCCATATCTATGATAAATGATTTTTTTATCTGATCAGGGGTCTTACCGCGTAAGTCTGGTGGAGATCGTAATCGTGTTCTCTCTTGCTCGCACTCGTGGACTTGTTAATTGGCGCGTACAGGATGGCATGCGAAGCCGATTCCCAGAACAGTTACGCGGTAGGGGTGCTGTTTTAACACTGCGTATGGAGTTTGATATTACCTGATGCACGTTGATGTGAGAGTAAGGCTGGTAGCCGGCTGCATGCGCCTGCGCTACCATCTTTTCGGGGTGACAGCGCAGTCGGTGCGAGCGCAGTGTGGACGCGTACGCAAACCGCTCGTCGCACCACTTGCAGGTCAGCGGCTTGTCGCCCGTATGTGTGTACATGTGGACCTGGACCATAGAATCGATGTGAATACACACATACAAATTGCATAACGAGTCGGGACCAGCTGGGCGATCACGTAACTTGATTGCAACTTATAAAAATACAAATTTGTATGGATTTGACAGTTTTAATACTCAGTTTATGTGCATAGTTAGTATGGAAATTTCTCCTGTTGCATTACAATCAAAGTTTCGTGATCACCCCCCTGGTCATGACATCACATTTATCATTTTTGAAGTAAAACTTCTTTACGCACGCTTGACTTGGAGAGTAAACTGGTGAATGCGAGGCGAATGGAAGTTGAAGTTGGTTCACGTAGATCAACATAGGCTTTGGCTATTTATAGTTTTTAAGAAGCCTTCGAATAATAATAATAATGATATGTGTGGACATCTCACACAACGCCACCTAGCCCCAAACTAAGCAAAGCTTTTATTATGGGAACCAGATAACTCGTAAAATACTTAGATACTTTTTGTTTGTAAATACATACATATATAATACAATATAACACACAAACACAGAACGTTTGTTCTGTGTTCATCACACAAAATCACAAAAATTCTAGCTGTATTTATTGGACGGAACAGTAATTACAGCCAATCAAAACAGCTAGATAGCAATATACAAGGTGGAATTTAATTCGTTCTTTTCCTTTAATATATGTATTCAGTCCATGCTATAGAATGCTGCCATATAATTAAATAAAAAAAAAACTTATGAAATAAAACTTAAATCTAGGTGTTATCAAATTTAAATTCTAATGAAAAGCCTTGTGACATTGAACAAAGCAGTTGTTTTATTGCCTCTGAAACATTTACAAAGCACTTAGCTGGTGCCCGCGCTGCGTGCACCGTTAAATAGACATTTCGGCTGTCATGCAGTTATTTTAAGAGGCACTAAATATTAAAACAATTTTTTTAAATTGTACCTTGTACGAATATTCTATAGCATGGTCTGTACACAAATTTAAGGAAAATAGTGAATTAAATGCTACCGTGTATAGACAGTTCCTTTCCGAAAGATCTTATTGAAAAACGACGTAAGTCAACGCACGCTTAACCATTATCGAACCTTTAAAGTTTGCCGCCTCTTGAACGCCTTGTTGCAGTAAGAGCAGACGTGCCGGCATTTGTCTTCGTGCACTAACAGATGCTTCCGCAGCGTCCGTCGACTGTTCAACACGCGTCGGCAGATGTAGCACTCGTACGATGTCTCCTCGTGAGTGTCCATGTGTGTCTTCAGATTTGAATATGTTTTGAAACTGGAACGGTACTATTCATGTAATTATCCTATTTTTTTTGTGTGGGGAAATGCCCTCGCACTTCACACCACGGGGCATCAATTAAATACGCGCAATATGCCTTTCAACGCGAGTGACAGGCGGCGGGTTTGATTCCTGTGGCAGTACAAGTATTTGTGAACAGAAAAACCGCAAATACTTGAATTAATTCTGAGTCTGGGTGTTGTAGGACCATGGTCCTCGTAGTTCCCGGGTCCCTAGATACAGAGAATCCTAGTCAGGGTCCAGGTTCTATGTCTGTAATCGTAAGGGCGTTATTTTTATTTAATAGGTTACTAAAAAGCGTACGATTGTCGTACGTTTAACATTCCCGAGTAAATTACTAATTGGTTGATTGATTAATTAATTAGGTACTTGATCGATAAAATGTCAGTTGTACAACGTCATCCATGGCAGTCATAGTAAAAGATATTTATTAATGTTCAATAATATAAAAATGATTCTTTATTTCCCTTGGTCATCGCATCGCGCATGAACGGATGAAACATTTTCGCCAACTCTTTTTTTGATGTGTTTATTATCGTCAGGAGAAGATTCTTATGAGAGAAAATTAAGAAAATGAGCGGAAAATTAGAAAATTTTCACCACGCGGGTGAAACCGCGGGGCGCAGCTAGTGTTAGATCCTCATGCTAAAGGTATAGAAGATTATTAGATACGCACGATTTAGAGCACTTTCTGCAGACGAAGGGCTTAGCGTCGCTGTGTATAGCGCGGTGCTGCCGCAGCTCGCCGCCCGTCCCACACGCGTACCCGCACAGATCGCACACGTATCCCTTGATCTTGTCGTGCACCACGCGCTTGTGAGACGCCGCAGACGACCGCGTCGTGAACCTGACACGTGTGGGAACACCTTTATAACTGATCTTTGGTTGGTTGACAACACTGTACCACAGTATGCTTAACAATTAGAGGTAAAATCTTAAATAAAACACAGGAGATTGCATTGCGAGCTACGCTTTAAAGCAAGGAATTGTGGCTTTCAATTACGTTGCTTATTTTTCATAGTTTTATCATGGGTAACGTGGCACGCGTAAGATGGAAAACAAAAGAAACGTCATTCAAGGCCACGATGTCTTGCTTCAAAGCGTGGTTCGCAATGCGTTCTGCAGTGTTTTATATACGCTTTTTGGTCAAATACTTGTTTTATATGCGCTTTTTGGTTAAATACTTGGTATATATACGCGTTTTGGTTAAACGCATATTTAAAACTCTGTCAAAACGTTGTGCTATAAATATGATGACTAATGTCTGCCTGTGGTTTTATAACTCCAAAACGGATGGATTCTGGATTCCGTATATTTTTATTAGAAAGCTGTTTGTGTCAAGGCGGTTCTTAAATTATCAGCGTCATAAAACACTTTTTAAATTTGCTTAAGATTGATATAAGGTTTAATCGGAATGTTTTTAGATCATCATCATAACTTGTAGAATCTTTGTGCACGGTATTTGTATCATATCCGAATTTGTATAATAATTTTCCATAAAAAATTGTGATGGCAATAAAAACTTGTTAATGATGCAGATACATGGAAAAATAGGTATCGATCCAAATTTATATCGGAATCATGGGTTCGATTTAACAGTTTAAGTTTTCGAAAACTCACTTGAGATTGCACACTTCACAGTGATAAATTTTTCTATCTTCTATTGGAATATGAGATCTTTCGTGAGATTTCAACGCGTCTTTCGTTGTAAATATCTTATCGCAGGATTCGCATGTATACTTTCTTTCTGACTTAGGAACATGTCGCATTTTGTGTTTGTTTAAAGCCGCCAATGTTTTCGTTATCCTAGGACATTTATCACATCTGAAAAATATTAAGAATTGGTCAATTTCATTTATGTACAGTTTCTACTACATAGGAATACAATTTTCTGGCATCAAATATAGATAAACCTTTTAACGCGAATTCATAAATAGAATCTCTATTTGGGTGTATGTTTTTATTTGTACCTATCGCGGTGTCTGCGCCAATTGCGAAGAAACCAATATGGATGATTCTTTTTTTATTCTGTAGAGTATACTTCTAGAGTAGTCCCATATAATTTTGATGCGGATCTGATGATTGAATAAGAGATAAAAATCAGAAAATAATCAAGGAAAAACAGCAAATTGGGAATTGGTTGTAATTGTAGAGAATAGCTATTTATCTATTAATATCTATTTAGGGCCTTAATAACCAGTATAACATTCAGTCTCGATCAAGTGCTTTAAAATACGCTACGGAACTTCAGTATGAACGAAATCGCATTTACCTCTTTAAAAAAGGATATTATCTGTTATACTTACGCTAAAACATCAGGGTTTTTATGATCTTGTACATGCTTGTACATGACAGACTTAGATTTGAGTGTGATGCCACAGCTGCACTGAACTATTGGTAGAGTTTTATGTCTGTCTTGGCAGTGAGCCTTCAAACTGTACCAGCTCGAACACACCCGTTCACACTGGTGACATATGAACCTGGAAAGAGTCAACTGTACAATAATTTAAACAAGAACTGAAACTACCAATCCTGAATCAGCCTATTCCTTCGTCGCAAAAACACGAATGCAGCTTACATGGCATAATGATCGCCATACATTTCAAATCCTGACTTCCCTTGCCTACAACTTACTAATGTGTAAAAGTGAAACGTTGTCAGTTCGTGTGTGTGCACTAGTCTGATTTTCAATTTGAATGCGTGAACCGATTCGGAATAATTTTTTCACATAGTTTTCATAAATTACGCAAGTTCTAGACCAACAGGATACTTTTTTACCGAAAAAGTTTTCGCGGAAAAATAAGTTATTTCCCGGAGCCACCGCGGTCAATGATAATAATAGAAAGTAGCTATGCGGAATAAAACGTTTTTAATAAGCAGTACATGGTGCACTTTTGTATATACCTGCTCACAAGAAGCATATGGAACCAGTTTGAACAGCGAGTAAGAAGTGCCATCCTCCATACAATCTCGTCAGTCAGTTGTCAGTTCTACAAGTGATGTGCGACTTGCCAATTCTAAGAGCTATTAAATATTGGTCACCTTGGTTCTCCTGCAGATCGCATTTCGGATCCTATCTCACAAGGAAACACCAAGCATAGCTCTCTTCATAGCTCTTTGTGTCTTTGAGCTTAGCAATGAGGACAAAAGTATGATACCATGTCTCAGTCACTTGTTATTTAATAATAATGAAATAAACTATTAATACTTAAAAATAGAGCTTAATAAACTTATGATCAATGCCTTTATTTATCTATTTATCCATCTTTACTTACCTAACAAAATCCCTAACATTTAGATTTGAATACTTTCCATCATTTTGTTCTTGTTTTTCATCCTCACTATCTGCAGCTTGGTTCAATTTTTTGCTTTCTAGTTTGTGATCAGACACATGTTTATATAAAATACTTTTTGATTTTATTTCATAGCCACAGAGACAGATAACAACTGGCTCGCTCTTGTGATCTTTTGCATAGTGCACTCGTAGATTAGCCCAGCTATTCATTCTCTCTTCACATAACACACATTCAAATCTGAAATTGTGTAAATGTATAGTATGTTCTTATCCCAAGTTAACACACTTGAGATACTAAAATATATAAAGATTCTATTAAAATTTGCAACAAAGATGCTACATGGACTGGTTTCCTTAACAAATCCTTTGTGCCAACACTTGATGAGTTAACAAGCCATATAGGAGGCAACAACTCTCTCTTAGACAAGCAAGCTTGCACATTCACACATTGTCATCACTCATATTCCACATTATCACTTAACATCAGATATGGCAGTGCTTGAATAAATGATTTTTCACAGCCGCAGAGGCATGGAGGGGCCTTAGGCCACAATGCAAGATGGCAGAATGCTGATGCGATCCCATATCACCTCATCTCTGCAGGGATTGCTTACATTGGAGTTTTTAGTCTGAATCCATTACCTCATACTTCACCCCATAGTAAGTAATAGTTAGTACATTTTCCCCTCTCTAAAAAAGGTGTTTAAATTCTTTGTCTATAACCAATTTTAAAAGAACTAAATGAATAAATAGCAATCATACTTCACAAGATCCTTGACTTTAAAATTTGTAGACTTTAAAACATCATTGAGTTTTTCAGTATCCATTTTGATTTGGACTTTTCGTTTGATTTGTTTTCTTTTTATTTGTTTCAATGTGGCTATTGTAACATTATCCAAATAATCATCATCATCATTATCATTATCATTATCAATTGTATCATTGCGGTGATCATCTTCATATAAACTAATTTCTGTCAGTGTATCCTCATTTTTAAGTGCAGCTGGAAAAAACACACTTTAGAATTGGATTAGTTAATTTGGTATACAAATAACTCCATTGAAATTTAAGATCATACAAAACATTTAATTGTACTAATATAATACCAAAATGGTTTAACCAATTTGGATGAATATTTGCATTTGCACACAGGATTGCAGATTTCCTATGTAAGCACAGGTAAGTGTCTAGAGGCAAACTAGTAGTATGAAAACCACCCGTAGGCATTTCTTGTTTCAATTAGACATTTCATTTTTTAAACCTTGTTGGAAACCTTTGGGCACTTTAATCAAATACATATAGGCTAGTGCCTCAGTTAACAATGGGAATATGAATTCTTCATATGAACAAACAACAAAGAAGATATATACCATCAGTTTAGTTTTGCATAATTACTATAACCCAACAAACCAGAAAGGGGTCTGATACTTATAGATAGAATGTAGCTAGTTTTTTTATCTACTTACTGACAATATCTTCAGCAGTTATTTCATCTTTAACCTGAAAATAATATTTAATTTTATAATAATTCAATTTTTAAAAAACATTTAACTAACTTAAACAAAATTTGCATTGAATCATTTCATTATGGTATCATGTTTAAGGTGTGCTGATTGTCTGAAAACTGACAATAGACTAGATTTGAGATAGAATACCTCACACTTGATAATTGAAGGCTTTTCTGACTCAGTTGCAGTTTGCTGCTCCATTTTAATAGTGAAATCTTCCAAAGTTTCTTCATACATCTTTTGTAATGTATCCTGAACCTTGTAACATTCTAGCACAAATATTTGAAATGAGACCATTTTTTCTTCACAGGTTAAGCAGATCTTTGTAGGAAGGTTGTCATTTTCATATATCTACAAGTAATGAACATTAGTTATAAATAATTACATGATGGCCCTTCCTCCCTAACAGCTTTATCTATAAGTGTCATGGTATTTAAGTCTAAAAATGTACTTGATTATAAGTAAAGCAGATCCTAATAGTCATTAATAACTAATGTTATGCATGGTTCAAGCTTAATTGGCCTCAGAGACCAGTTGGTAGTAACTCTAGCTTCTGAAGTGTAAGTTGTGAATAAATCTTTTTTTTTATGAACAACTATTTTTTTCCTGTTTCTGGGTGTTATCAGAAGCTTTCACATCACTATTTGTGTTGATTCTGTGTTGTATTCTCTTAAACTGAACAAAATTTAAATACTCATCCATCTTTTTTATTTACCCTTTATCAGAACAGTAGGTACCGCCACATTTTAAGTTGAGCTTTTGTTTTAAAGAATGCAACACAGTACATTTACGATTTCCCAAAATCGAATATTAATAGCTGTTTTACACTAGTCCATTCAATAAATAATTTTAGGTGTAGGTTATTATGGTTTATCTGTAAATATGCCAAACATTATTAGTTGCCTGGCAGTCCTGTTGTTGGATTTGTTGATCATTCATTATCATCATCATCATCATTTATTTATATTTTAAGTACAGCCTGTACTTATAGTTAAGCCAAAACCTTCACATGGTTACGCTAAGTTCTTATATGGAATATAATTATTATAAGAAACTGCACCCACATTGTGTCTTCCATAAATCTTAACCTTCCATTCCTTTCTCATTTTAAGTCGCAGCCCATGTCTAGTTGGGCTTGCTTAGGACCTAGGCAGGATCCTAGGACCCGGTAACGCCACTTTAAATTTCTAATAGTACTCACATAAATTTGTATGAAATCTTGCAAAATCTTAAGAACATTCTTGTTACTTTCATCTAGAAGATCTTTTGAGAACTCGTCTTTCCCTGCACATAGTCTACACAGATCTTTTACGTTCATGGCCATTTTGTTTGTATGATGAACTCAGGCAATCTGATTAAGTTGATGGCTTCATTATAAAGTAGCCTTTGATACAGTCTTGCGAAACCAATAATACAAACAGTAAATATAAATAGAACGCACGATTTCATAAACAAAAAGAAAACAAAAAAATCCTGTTTCCCAATCAAATCGAATAAATCGAAAACGAAGAGTTTGCTTTTTCTGGCAATTGAACTTCAAGCTAACAGCCAAAGAGTATGTATCGCTACGCTAAAAGACAGCGTTGCTAGATAACATGTGGCAAATCCTATGAACGAGACCCTAAAAAAGTACGAAGATTTTTTTTATATCACAACAACGCGACGTAGGTACTACCCTACTACTAGGTAGTGATAATGTATTGTACAGTGATAAAGTGCCATAGTTGTATCAACGCTTTTGTGTAGGGAGATAGCAGATGTTGCAAGGAAAAGCACAAGCGCAATTGAATGAATTATATAGGTAATTGACTCTTACAAAAAAAAGTGGTATCAGAAGTATTCCTTTTCCTATTGCTGTCAAGGTCAGCTATAGGAATAGGATTGTATTTTAAAGCATGTATGCTTAGGAGGTAGGTTTAAGGATACATAAAATTTCGAGTGTTGTATAATGGTAACAGCATTTTTATCTTCTGTACTGGACACATAAATTAATAGAAAAAAAACGAGTGTGCTTTAGACCACAGGACTAAAAAAAAACTTCTTTAGCTCCATCTTTCAGCTGGTAAAATATGCTTTTGCTTTGTTTAAAAGTGTCGCCATCTTAGCATCTTAACAAATGTAAATTGTCATCTTACCGGAAATACCAACATAATAATACAAATTTTTAGTATAATACAAATTGTGATGTTGAAAATGGAGATCTACGTGAACCAACAATTTTCAACTTCCGTTCGCCTCGCATTTACCAGCTTACTCCCCAAGTCAAGCGTAAGAAAGAGTAAAGAAGTTTTACTTCAAAAATTCCTGCTTATGGGGCCAATTCTACTAATTTACAACGCTAAGCTGTCTATTTTGTTCCTGCAACAGTTTGATTCCAATCGCTGATCGATCATAACCCAAAAAGCCATTACATTATTCATCAATGTAAACCGGAAATAAACGTAAGCTGAAACGCAGCTGGATTACAGCTGAACCGTCGCCACAGATTAAACGTACAGTCACGTACGAAGTAGCTAGTTACTAGTGATACCATAACAAAAGGTAAGTAAAACAGGTCTTAAGATGCATTCGAAGTAGTTTATTTGTCCGAGCTTAAGAACGCCTGAGGTTGGGATTGTCTAAATTCCAATGTCCCTGTGGTTCTTTCCCCACAGAAGCTGTGGGTACAAACGCTAACTAGCACGGAAAAATCTTTTCGATGCGTGTCCAAAGTTGCAGATCGAGCTCAGCTTCAATCTCAGATTACAGGCCATACCCTATTTTAGCACTGCAATAATATAACAACTACAAATAAAATATACTACTAGCTACACGGCCTACTACAAACTACATACTAGCCGCGATGTCCTATAAACAGTCCAAATGCTCCAGCCCACTGCCAATAGGTAGCGAACCCAACATGCTAGCAGCATTGCCCCGTTAAATGACTATGCTGATTTTTTGTGCGAAATAAATGTATGCAATTATCTATAAAAAGTGCCTAAGTATGAAAATAACAGTACTGGTACGAAGATAGGACCCTGGCTTAAAAAGTACGCATTTCATACATTTTGTATCTTTCTGGCAACATTGGAACTTGGATGACACATACAACGACAAAACAATGACAACTGACACAAAAACGATATATGATGTAGTGTAGTATAGTATGTACTCTGTGATTAGATGAGGACAAAAAATAACTGTGGCATGGCCATGGCATCAAAACTTATAAAGTACTAGCTGTGCCCCGCGGTTTTACCCGCGTAGTGAAAACTGAAAATTTTTTTGCTCAACTTTCTTTATTTAATCTTTCATTAGAACCTTCTTCTAATAATAATAAACACAACAAAAATGAATTAGCGAAAATGTTTCATCGGTTCACGCATGATGCGATGACCAAGGGAAATAGAGATTTATTTTTATATAGTATTCACTATGTTGTTTCTAAAACTACATAGTAGCTTCCGGTAAAGTGGCCACCACTTTACTAGGAGTATGACTTGATGACTTGTAATGTGACTTGACTTGACACATATGTATAATATTAATTAACTTAAGAAATTAATTACTTGACACTGGCTAAATACACAAATGTGTGGAGTTAAAACCAAAACAATAAAAACTTTTATGTACGGTTATTGGCGGGAAAACGAAAAAGATCGCGTCACCGCATTGTATTATTTTCCAAAACTTGTGTTATTTTCAGTGTTAGTGCATAAAATTGGTATTTTATTCGTTAAGAGCTGTATTACAGGCATGAGTGTGGGAAAATGGTATAATGATGGTGAATCGTTTATTTTCGTGTTGTTTCCAAAACTACATAGAAGTTTCTGGTAAAGTTGTCACCGCTTTACTATGAGTATGTCTTGACTAGACTAAGACTTGAATTGATGACTTGGACTGTGACTGTGACATATAATATATATATATATATATATATATATATATATATATATGAATATAAGAACTTGAGAAATTATCAATTACTTGACACTGCTTTAATACACAAAAGTGTGGAGCCAAAACATACAAAAAAAAAACCTGGCACTAGCCAAAGAGCATATAATCATTAGACTATCAGCCTTATTAAAAATGGGTATTAGTCTCGGATTAGTTACTTTAGCTTTTGTCTTTTTTTTGCTACTGGAATATTTAGCTGGATCGAAAGAAACAAAAAATAGTTTAACTAGTCTAAAGCTAGTTAGTGTTTATTAATAAGGCTGTACGAGTATTAGCCACAGACTAGGTAGAGATACGTAATAGCAACGGAAGAGTAACAGAGTAATATTATTATTCTGTGATTAGCAAGTTTGACTGAATCGTGTGATTTCGTTTTGTTGTGAAGAAAATTGAAAAATCCGCAAAATTTAACGATCCAATGGCATTTTCATATCTTTTAAACGTTTTTAAACTGTGTTGCAGTTATATCTAGTGTCAAATGGTGTTCACGATTGAAATTTTAAGTTTAAGCAATATTGGCGTGTACGGTACGATGAAGTCAATCAAGCACCAGTAAACCGTCAACAGAAAAATGGAAATACACTCGGATTACGCCGAACCTACTACATCCGCTCTATCTTTCGAAAATGTTAGCTTTATCAAAGCAGAAGATAGCGGATATCATACGTTTACGCCAAGTTCATTAGATTGCGCTGAGATCTCTAACGAGTTCATTGATCAGCCCATCACAAGCAAGACTATTACAGGTCAAATACATTTCGGTTACTTTCACGTTACACCTGAGGTAAACATTCACCGACGATATAGTCATTCAACGGCAAACAATGGAAGCTTGTTGGCCACACCACCATTCAGGAGAGGCTACAAGCGCCCTCACTCATCTACTACAGAAAAGTTAGATACATATAATAATTCTGCTCCCACGCCTACGAGTTTCATTGCGGGGAAAATTCAAAACCTTGATGTAAATGAAAGTAAGGAAAATTCAGATATCCTATCACCAGTGGTTTCCCAGTGTTCCGATAAATATAAGAAGCGTATGTTGTATCAACATGATTTCGAACCACTACACTCATACCCAACAACACCAGTAAAGAAAAACTGCAAACAGAGCCCTTGCCGAAAATCAGGAAGACAACTAAATTTTGTAATACATTCCCTTTCCTGTGATTCAAATGTATTGCAGCATAAAAATAGTTCAAGAAAAGATCTTTGTAAAGCAGTAAGAGCTATTGATTTCTGGCCACAGGACCACAAAATAGACATAATTGAAAAACTCTATGTAGAGGCCCTTGCTATGCCACCAATCATGAAAATTTTGAGCTACTTGTCTAACAAAGATATTCATAACTTCAGCATGGTTAGTAAAGTTTGGAACAATGTCTGGGAATCTGTCAGTAATAACAATAAAAAGAAGAAAGACTATGAAAGGTATCTGAAAACTGCAAAAGAAAATCAAGAGAATAGAGATAAGGGTGCAATAACTAAAATAAACAACATGAAGCCAGCTAGACCTTTGAGAGAAACACACAATGAAGGTTTGGGCATCCCAGTGAAAGGTACAACTGGACATAGTCCACCTGCATCTCCAAGAACAAATAAATTCAAGAAGTATACTAAGGTAATTATTTAATGTGGTGCCATGTATCTACTCTGATTTATATTTATTTCTTCAAAATACAGTTCTATAATATGTGTATACTATGATAAATATTATTATATGAATATGATAATGTTGGCATCATAATCTATGTATGACATACTTTCTTACTTCTCATGTAGGTGAGCCCAGATATATGAATGTATAGGCTACCTAAAGGCTTGCCGAGTTCATTATGATATCTATGGCATTGAAATGATTTTTTCCTTGTTTTAAATATTCAAATTTTCTTTTCATTTGTATGTTTGTACCTAACAAGATATCAAAACTTGTGAATTCAAGCTTATCATCAGCTGCTTTCAGAAGTTCTCGGCTTTATATAGTAGTTAATATAGTCTAGGCATATTCTCTTTCAATGTTGAATTTGTGCATAATTGGTTAAGAAGAAGAGATATGAAGAAATATACAGATATTCGATGTCTTATTTAGTATTTGTATGGAAGTATGGATGAAGATTGAAAAATACTGCTCATATTATGTCCAGATAATATTTTTATTTACCTCTGCCATTATGTACTTTCAGTCAGCATCATCAGACCCTCGCAGTCAACAATCCTGTGTGCGGTGCTGTCAACCTGCCAAAGTAACAATAGAGGCCTCAGGTGAAGTATGGGTGGATTGCACTAGCAATTCATGTCTGTACCAATATTGCAAGTTCTGCAAATGCCCCAGACACAAGGGTAAGTCTTGTTTTCAATATGATCTTAATGGTCCAAGCCCATCTAAACGGAAGAAAATTCAATATGCTGTTGGCACAAAGAAAAGCAAAAGGAACTTGCTGCGGCTATGAATTTTATAGAATTAAGCTACAATACCAGTGCTAATTTTAAGTTACTGTACTGCATTGCATTCCCAGAGAATGCTACTTCTGGAAATCATTTTACTTTGAGATTAAGAGGAATATTCCTCTCAATGCAGTGCCATTATAATTTTATTACCTCTAGATAGAAACCAAAATTTTATCTAGTGATCAGCTACCTACCTCAAAAAAAGTATGGATTAAGACAAATTAAGTAGGTTTGGCTAGAGGTTATTTAGGGGACAGGATGTCCGAATATAATATATATGTGAATTAATAACATAATTGGTTGAACAATAGTGGTTTAAAAGCATGATTATTATGATGATTGTTGTTAATTAACATCTGTGTTTTAATTTCATGACATTTTACAATTTTGAATATCTTTGTTTGCCATAGTTTTAATAATAAATAGACTGATTTATCAAGCCATCATGACAAAGTCTGTGTTAAGTTAGTGTAATTGTCATTTATTTTAGGAATTTTAGGAGTTTTATTTTAGTTTCATATTTTAGCTAGTAAAAGTCGAGGTATTTAATTTTGCTGCATAGGTACACCAATATTTAGATGGTACATTTTGACATAGTACTGACTGACAAATGTGGATACTGTTCACATATTTTAATGTTGGCAGGCTTTGCTCTCAGTGTCTAGATAGATGCTAGATTAAACAATCAGCAGTTGTACTGGCTGCACTATCAGTAGCTGGCAACATGTCACATAGAAATGTCTAGCTTATCCCTGGAAATCCTGGGATACACCATTTACTTGTATTAGTATGATTAGCTTAGCTTAGCAGCACCATTGTAGCATTGATAATAAATATATCCTAATTTCGTACATAGTAGACAATAACAGCCTATCCTGCTGACATTATTGTGTGGATGTACTCTCATTTCTAAAGCTAAGTTGGAAATGTTAATTCAAAGACCTTTACTTAAGCATTGAAATAAAAGTAATGATTTTTATTTGATTATTAGAAATCATATCAAATATTAACAAACCTTGCCAAAATAATTCTCTTTTATTTTTTGTTACATATTCATTTGGTTGCGTTTGTCACTTTTACTGTTGCAGAAAATGCAGCCTTAATTATAATCATCGAGAATAAAATAATGTGATGTTATTCATGTTTACTTTGCCAGCATCCTTGACATTTTGAATATTTTTGTATCAATTAGAATCTTTAATATAACATTGGAAAGATTGTGCTAAAAGTATTCCGTTATTTAAACGGATCAATGATGCCCAAGAATACGACCATACTGTACCTGAGACTAATCCAGAATAGTCAGCTATTCTCGCAACTATTACTGTGCGATATTTTTTAAAAGTAATTTAGGAACATTCCAATTTTACAAAAGATTGTTTACTTTCAAAAAAGGCTTTACGTTAACAAAATTCAAACATGCTGATAAATTAACATGACTAGTACAAAGCAACTGCCTTATTACTTCCAATTCTTTATAGAAATTTACCATGGTTAAAATCTCCATTGCTCATTCTCTATTCTACCGCGTTATATGCGACATTGGAGAAATTGTAGCAATCTACTAGCAACACATAAAAAGTTGAAGTTTTCAAAGAGATATAGAGCAGCCAACAAGCAAAAATCATTTGTACTTGCTGCCAGTGACTTTCCACACGTGTACTTGTCTATCATGATAAATAAATGTTAGTGGACATTTCACACAGCGCCATCTTACCCCAAACTAAGCAAAGTTTGTACTATGGGAACCAGATAACTAATAGAATACTCCATCTAGTATACAATATAACCTAGACCTAGACACAGATTAAAAGTATCCTCTGTTTATTCCAAGTGTCACACTATGTGAAGATAAAGATAAACAAACAAACAGCCAAAGTTATTTCTGAATGTATAATATCATACCTTTAACGAAACATTATGACTACAGTAAAAATTTAAGGTTCATATTCACTACATTTACAAATTTTAAAGACTAAAGTAATTTACATCACTGTTGACTATAAAGCACAATTAAAATTAGATAGTATTGATAAATACTGACTTGTTGTTTAATAAGGATGTTACATCACCAACATTATAAGGACCAAGCGGAATATTCCAATAGAGCCAGTTCAAGAATTAACTTCATAATTTCAAAGACATAATTATGTATTATAGCTATCCTGCACACTTATTGCTATAAAATATTATGGTGGTCTTATATGCCCATCTGCACTAAAGTTTGTCAGATTAAGTCCGCACTTATCTCTCTAGGACGTATCTACTGTAACGCACATTTATTTAGTTAAGCATGTATGTCCAAAAAAGATTAAGTGCGAACAAAAGCGCTGTCAAATTTTAGACAGACGGGGATTTGTCATTACTTCGCCAGAAAACAATAGGAAAATTAAAACAGTAACAATACTTTCAATTATTATATTATATTCTGCTAAGGCGCTTGATCGAAACATTGTTAACTTGGCGGTGACAGGTTTCTTCTCGAGCCTGATTCTGAAGTGAATTTAATATGGAAAAAAAATACTCGTAACAATTCCGCCTGAATTATTTTATAACACAAAATACATAAGTAGTTTTTATAAGAACATCGAAACAATCCAGTGCCGTGGCCTAATTATTATCTAAAATTAGTTTTACATTATTTTAATACTCTTCTTTCAAGTTCTTATACTGTGTAGGACATTTGTACATATAATTTTAATAGTTTTCTACATTTTAATCTCAGAGCAGTACTCAAATTGACGAAACTCAAGAAGAACGTGGGAGCTTTTAGATAATAATGTGTAAAAATACTCCTAGTCCTAATTTAAATTTTATTAATTTACTTATATGTATTTTTAGATGAAAAGCTGTTAATATTGATTGTTAATAGCTTTTCTGGTTGGCTATTCAGACTGTATGATTACAGGATCCGTGAAGTTTTTGTTACATCATAAATGTAGGTACACTCAGGGAATAAAAAGTTTTATCTCACCTATGATTGTCAGAGCGTTTTGCCGATTCATTTACATGAATCGGCAAAACTCCTTACGGAATAACATTCAAAGTAACTTTTTTATTTCCGGCATTTGTACATACGAGAAACGAGATGAACTGTCAAATCTCATGAATTCGTCTGGAAATTTTTGTAATCTTATAGCCTGCATAACCTGTCATGATTCTGAATCCTTACAATTTTCCCTTTTTTTCCTGTAAAATATTTTAATTCGTTTTTTAATGCTAAGTTAGTGTGAAGTTTTTAGGAAACTCTAGTTGTATACACACTGATTGTTTATAGAGTGGAATATTGTATAAAATATGTGTTTTATTAATTATAATTCCAACAATAATTCGACGATAATCACAATTTTCTTTCAATATCAAAAAGGTTTTTTATTTTTCGCACAATGCTTTTAAAATAAAATTTTGTTCCTCCTTTTTTGTAAATAAGTGTTTTCATAATTGTTGTAATGTGGGACCAATATTTATAAAATACCTATGCTCAAGTTTGTTTTTAAGATTTGTGAGTTTTGTTCCCGCTACTGAAATGTTTTGCCCACTATGTCTAGGTACGATGATATACTTGGAAATGTCAACTTCAACAGAGAACTAAAAAAATATTTTAGATGTTTGGTTTACTTACTGTGAAGAGTATTTCGTTATAAACGGAGTATTTACTTGAAAATTTACCTAAACTAAATTACTTTAAATTTCACTTCTAGCAAAAGCAATCGACATGACCTCTTTGTAGCAAATGTCCAGTTTAGTTTATAACACGTAACTATTTGCTTTAGCAATGTACTTATTGTTTTGAGGTTAAATTAAATATTTTGATGGCGGGAGAATACTCGCAAACGAATGGTTTAATTAAATGTATTCCAATATAAGCTTAAAAAGCTTTATTTTTGATATCGTAATAATAAACGTTTTGATACAATTTGATATTTTCATTTTAACCATTTCGTGTTTTAAATAACCTGATTAACTTGATTAGAAGCTGAATTCGGGGAATAAAAAAATAATCGTTATTAGAAGTATTTTATTAACATTTAAATATAATATTTACATTGGTAGTTTTTTTAAATTAAATAGCATTTTTTTATACTTACAAAATGTAACTTGGATAATTTGGTCCACCATAGTTACCTATAACTAAATATTCACAAAATTTCTCTTAATTGTTGAGCAGATGAATTGAATACGTATATCTTAAAACTTAATTTGTATTCCTGTATTTAAGACGCTAAAAAATTATTTCTAGTATAAAATAAATAGTTCAACTTCACGATTTGTATGTGTGTCAGTCAGTATTAGAATATTTTTGTCATGCCATGACTAAAGTCCGGTGGTATACACATGTTTTCACTCGATAATTATCGCCAAGACGCTACGATGTGCAATCAGCCGAGTCCCATCACGTACTTTGGTATTTGGTAAGCCACTTGAGGTATTTGCTTCAGCATTGATAACCTGAAATCATTGCATAGTCTGGATATTTTCTTACGCAGATAGTAAGTTATAAAATACCCGAAAATGCCGCCGAATATCTTATATAGCTTCGTTTCGTTTTTTTTTTCGCTTTAGGTAAATGTAGGTCATAACAATTAAAAACAAAATAAATAAAAATTTGAACAGCGCCATCTAGAAATCAAGCAGAAATCTACTAAGCCAATTTTATGAGTCCAGAAACTCCCGAACTGTATTTGTGCGCGCGTGTGTGCGTGTGTGTGTGTGTGTGTATTGGTGTGCATGTGTGTGAAAGGGAGTGAGTGAGTGAGTGAGTGAAAAGGTGTGAGTGCGTCTGAATGTACAATGTAAAAGGGAACAAAAGGTTGGAATCAAACACCGTTAATAGACGAAAACCATGACCAGCTATTAGCCAAATAATAAACTAATGTAAGTAACCTGATGTTCCTTTTCGTCTGTATTTACAGTTTATACAAGAAAGCATTGATTTAACTAAGCGAATAGCTTTTTTTACAGACATAAGTGTAACCCACCTTATACGCCTGTGCCGAGATACCTGTGTAAGTATGCCACCACCGTTTATACTTGCTGTACATTATGTTCATCAAAATCTCTGTACAAAGAAAATATATTTTAATTATAACAATAAGTCAAACCCTTACATAGAGATCATGCAATTTACTGCGCCTTGTTCAACTCTGCAACAATGGGATTCTTAGCTAAAGTATAAAAGAAAAAACATCGGAACTTTATGAAAGTCCTTTTTCAAAAAAGAGCGTTAAATCTTAGTAATTTTGTTGCAGAGTTGGAACGTTTAAATCGTATGTATATACATCAACATGCAACGTGAAATTTGGTAAGCATTATCCCTTTATAACGAAATTAACTATATAAGTATAATAATTTTGATAATAGTAATAATAAACACCCAACGATCACATACATACATCCTGGACCCTAACTAGGATTCCCCGTGTCTATGGACCTAGGAACTATGAGGACCATGTTTCCATAACATCCAGACACAGAATAAGTATTTACGCTTTTTTTCCCTGTGCACAAATACTTGTCCTGTCGAAAAGAAACCCACCTCCTCCGGGTTATGAGCCGACCTGCTCAACCACAACACCACAGAGGCTGTTAAAATATAGGTATAATGAAGTATATTTATGAACGGATATCTATATGTTTGAGCGTGTTTATTGTACATCTAGAATAAAATACAAACCCGAAACGAGAGGCCATCAACATCATTCAGATTGTGAATGACAATTTGATGATTCACTAAAATCGGTTCTTAGTTCCCCACAAGACATCTCCCTCCCCTTTGTCTGTTATTGCTTGTTAACTAAATAGGATACATCTATAATTGAAGCGAGTAAAATATAAATATGATAAAAGAGTTCTCATACTTTCATCTTAACAATAACAAAATAAGATCTCACAGCTAGATCTAATATTGTTATTGTTGTGATGAGAGTATGAGAACTTTAGCAAATGAAATTGTTTATCTATTTACTATTATTGTCACCTAACATCAGGTGAAATGTGGTCAAACGAGAAGGCTGATTTGATTATTTGTAAATAGTAATTGGCTTATGTCCACCGCCACCAGTTTTAGGGCTTCGTAGCTGGCAAAAAGTAGTTTCTGCTAGAATTAATGCCCGTCTGGATGTCATTCGCATTTATGGTACTCACCATACCTACAAAAATTATACCAAATGCCAAATCATGGAAACAAGTTCTAAATCATATAGATTAGACTTTTTTGTTTCTCCGCTTAGTTTTTAATTACTAAGTTTTTTGCAAGTATTACGACGTCATTTTACCTCTTGCGGATTATGTTCAGTTAGAATGATAGTTTCAGACTTACGAGACGGAAATGCCGTTATAAAGCCACGCCCGCCAGGTTTGCGGCGCGGGCGCAGAGCCGTCAATGCGCGCCTCTATGTGCCCGCAGAGCGCGCGGCGGTCGTGCGACCGACCCGACCGAGCGTCGCAGATCATACGCTTGCGGCACTCGCCGTCGCATGTACCACGCCGGGGGCTATTCTTCCAATAGTGCCTGGAAATATATATAGCGTTTTATTAGTTTAACCAAGGGTTGAAATGTTTTACTAGAGTTGCGTAGAGTCGGAGTAAAGACAGCCCATACAGAAAACCAACTGAATTGTAGGTCTTTCTAATCTCGGGATTTTAGAAAATGTCATGCATAGATCGTAGATCACTGAATAAAATAGCTATTTATGCAAATTATATTCGCTAAAAAAGTATACATTACTTGAAGTATAAATTAAAAACGTCTTCTTTCGACGTCATGTCGTCTATGAACTTGTCCCAGTCTTGCGGACGCAGCGCCGGCATCAAGTAAGAAGACCGCGCCGAGTACAGTTTGTACCAGATCGGGTAGCCGTAGAGATTCGCCTCCTTCAGGTTCATGATCCAAGTCTCGTGATCTACCACTTGCTGAAATGAACACATATTTTATGCTTCATTGGTATTTCTCTGTTCTTCGTAAATAATACCCAAATTGTGAAAGGTACTAGGTATTCACTTATAATAACTACCTACCCATTAAAAAAAAGATAATTTCATCAACTTATGAGTAAAGTACAATATAAAACACGGGCAGCACGCGAATTCATAATTTTTCAATTGCATTGCATTTGACGCATATGTGTGTTATAGTATATAGAGAAATAGGTATCTATACTACCGTACTAAATATATTTTTAGTGGTGAACCTAGCGAGAAAATATTGCATTGAAACCTTTTAACCTTAGAGAAAGGTCCTCTATCAGATTGGCATGTTAATAACATAACCTTTTATAATAGCAATTGCGAAACTAGACAAATAGGTAACTTATTAACATTAAGATCATGATAACTTGGTGGAATAACTTTATCGCATACACTTGTGCACATAATGATTCATAAACCGTCTACTTAATTGCTACGCTTCTACTTACTCGAGTAGTTGCTTCATGATCACCATCTACGTAATAAATTCTATAACCAAGATTCAAGTCGTAGTACGGCGACACTGATGGCCCGACGTACGCTATGCTCGTAGCTCTACCTGCACAAAACATTACATTTGTAAACAATTGACTATGGTCTATAGCCCTATAGGACTTAATGAACATGGTGCGGTTCACATACCAAGGTCGTTGTGATCGTAAAATACTTCGAACTCGTCGTAATGCGTATGCCCGAAAAACTGCGCCGTTATCGTGGACTCGTATCGGTTGATGATCGCGTAGTAATTACGGCTCCATACTTTGATGCAGTCGGAATGGCCGGGGGGTATGTGCCCTATAATATGCACCTTCTCGCCGCTGAACTCTGCAGATTGCAACTCGTATATCAACCACTGAAGTTCGGTCGCGGGGTCTGTGCTGTTCATTAGCAACCACCTAAAACAGAAACGTATAGTTATGCAACAAATAAAACGTCTATCAGTAGGGTGATCACGTAACTTTTTTTTTAACATCTCACAACGCCATCTAGCCCCAAACTAAGCAAAGCTTGTATTATGGGAACCAGATAACTGATACAATACTTAGATACTTTTTGTTTGTAAATACATACATAGAATAAAATATAACACCCAGACACAGAACAAGCATCGATATTCATCACACAAATGTTCGTTTTGGGTGGGAATCGAACCCACAACCCAAAGTTCAGAAGGCAGTTTTACTACCAACTGAGCTGTCGGGCCAGTCAAACTAGAAGTCAAACTTTGTTTACAAAGTAACTGAGAAGTTTAATTCTTAATTTAAAAATGTCCATAGTAACTATGTACATAAACTACGTATTGAAACTGTCAAATTCAAACAAATTTCAGTTTCTGTTGTTTGCAATTAAGTTTCCATGATCGCCTAGCAGGCCATCCTCAATTAGGTAATATTCACTATTTAATTAAAATTCAAGGCATGCAATCGTCTAATCACTTAACTAGGTTTTTCTAGGTAACGTACCTAATTACACGAATAAGAGATCTATATATCTATATAATAAGATCTATCTATAAATTACGTATTAAAACTGTAATATCTATACAAATTTCTGTTTCTAATGTTGCAATAAGTTCCATGATCGACGAGCTGATGTTCTTGCGCGGTGCATGAGTCAAGCAGTGTATCATTATCAGCTGAAACACATATCAAGACGGTTTTCCGCGACTTTGGCCACGCAGTTTACTTAATGCTTGAAAGAAATGTTTGTTTTGTTATACCAGTTCTTGTTATTGCAGTAGTTCATGTTGAGGGATATGATGCGGAAGCCCGGCCGCACGAGCACGGAGTAGAAGGCGCCGCGGCGCACCGTGTGCGACACCCCGGCGGGCAGCCACCGGCGCCACTGAGCGTCCAGCTCGTCGTACAGCCACGCGATATTCAGCTCCGGAGACGAGATATACGGCGGCGGAAAACTGCGGAATTATAAGTCTCTTTATGATCTCTGCTAACAGATAATCTTTCCCCCATCTAAAGATATTGTTTTTTACTTTCAGGACATCAAAGTATGTTATCTTAAATGCAAAAGCTTCGGGCTATCAGCTATTAAAAACGTATTTTTGGTCCACTATAAAGTTACTGATTATTCTCTACCAATTCAGAAACTTTTCTACGTTATTATTAACGTAGTATGAAGCGTAGAGCTACTAAACATTGAACTAGGCGTTACATATTACATTGTATTATTTTCAAAATGATACAGTTTATTCACCTATTCACCGGGGAAGACTCATGATTTCCGAGGGCAGGGAAAATAGGGACACCAGGGAACATGTCTGACATTTGCGCGACGGTTTCTTGCAACACTTTAAGATTTTCCTCTTTCGTTTGGTTCCAAACATCATGAGGAGGTAAGTCTCCCGTCCACAGAATGTAGTCGATATCCTGAAATTACAAATAGTTTACAGTTAGTTATTATCTTAAATACTTTTAGGGCATCCTAAGGTTATAATACAATATTGCTCGTGCGTACAGCATGTGTGTCAGCAATATGCTTGAGCATATGGTCAATGGTCCGTTTTGGCGTGTCGCATTTGCGGTAGTCGCCCCATCGTCCTGCACCTCCCCCTGGGGTAAGCGCAGGTCCATTCGACGCTCGGCAACAAAGTGGTTCATTACATTCTGCGTTTGCACCTGCAAATGATAATAAATCGTTTATTATCTGCCGTGTAAAGATACCTTGCAAGGAACTATTTTGTACAGTTTATACCTTCGGCATAATATGGATCAAAATGTGTATCGGATATCTGTAAGACTTTGAAAGTCGGTGCCTTATCGATAGGTGATTCCAGCTCTTGTACCGCTGGCTTAGGCACCGGTGGGAATGCCACCTCCCATTCGTGATAAGGGTTATAGACATCACCGCACGCGTCTCCGATAACAAAACTGCATATCTCATCGGGTCCAATTGTGATTCTTTTCAATACATAGACCACTTCACTCTGAAATCATACATAACACACATTACCTGCTAGTATAAACCACTTCTTGTGGTTTATACTAGCAGTGAATTTTATTGTTTATAGTGCTCAGACTCTTAATTCTTACCCCAAACAATCTAGTGATACCTTCACAAACTCTAGCCGATTGAATCTTCAAAGAAACGCAGAATTGATAAATCATCTTGTTGATTTCTTCTTTACTTTTGCCAAGCCTAATATAATGTTGCAGCAGACCGGCGCCAGCTTTACAAGCTGTGCATGAAACCTTAGACATGACAGAGTGCTCTACTTCATAGTAAACTTGCTTCAAGTTTAAAAGTTTTAGGGCCTTTTCGACAAATATTGGCAAGGTGCTGCTCTTGTCGCTGTCCCAAAGTAGTCGGGAGTAGTTCCGTTTCAAGGCAGCCATGTGCGCTATCAGTTCGGTCTCGTTTGCCGATGGTGGCAGTTTGTGTGAGAAGTTGGAGGGTACAAAGAATGGCTCCTCGTGTCGCGGAGTCAGAGTCCAGTTCCAGGTATCCATCGGTGGCTTCCATTTTATTACAGGCCTATTCTGTCGTCCTGTTTGTTGCAGGAATATAGGGTTACCTAAAATTAAATTATTAAAATATTATTCCTATTAATTTTAAATCCAAAATAAATATGGATGACATTTGTAAAATATACCAACCTGATATCGTAATCATAGTAGTGATAAAAACTAGAACTTGGAAGAGCCATGATATTCTTATAATCATAACGGGGAAGCGGAAGAAGAAAGTTCTGAAACAATAAGAAAATCAATTTGTTAATATTTTAGATGTGGATTAGGGTAGCTATTATATATTATAAGTAGGTACACAGTTATTGTAATTAAACAATTTGACTATACTGAAGCTCACGAGATATACGTCATCGTAAAAGTAGCTTTTTATTTATTTTTAGTACGGAGATGTAATAATGAATATCTCCTATCCTTTATTGATATAGAAACGCGCTATATCTCAAAAGTAATATCCAAATATTTGCAAGTACGAGTATAATAGTTATCTACATATAGTAGTATTTTTTGTGTGGCATTACTGTGAGTGGTACACTATAAGAACATTTCCATACACATGGTTTACTTCAAATAGTAAATGAAATAAATCATTAAAAAATTTAATAACCCGTCGGCTATAACGACAATATAAATAAATTTAATAAAAAGTCCGAAACAAGATAGAGAATAAAAAAAAAACAAAATTAAAATACACTATTTATAAACAAAGTAAGCTCTACTTCGGTTTAACAGACTATATTATGAGCTGGCCTAAGTTAAATACCCGCATTAAGTTTAGTTTGGAAGATACGGAGTAATAAAAAAAAATTACAGTACCTATACGCAATTACGTACATACGCACGTCAGGTAATAGAAGATCATAAAAATATGTCTTTCTATTGGTTTTTGTTGTATTCTATAATAAATGTCGCTTCACCAATCTATTGGTAAATGTATAAAACTCACATAAATTACAGTAAATGCGTTTATGTTGTTCGGGTATTTTTAGTGTTGTATTACAACAGTAGAAAATTATAGTGAAAGTGGGTCACCGGATGATCCTGACATGACCTATTTATGCATTTTAAAGATTACCATAAATTAATTGATGACATAACATTACATAATAACTCGTAAAATTTAAATTTATCTTTAAGTCCGGCGTTTTATGCTTGTAGGCATCTGAAGCCATACGTGATTGAGACAGGCCATATATAGAAGAATGTATCGAATATCACGTTTTACGTAATACTTAAGTAAACTTTTGTTGTGTCCATTTTGAATTTGGACGCAAGTTTCTCTTTGCTGAATATCTTTTAAAAAGGAGAAAGGGTATTTGGTTAAGCCTGGGTGCTTCATATATCTTTAAATGGTTTTACATCAAACATTTAATTTGAGAGAGAAAGCGCCCGTCGTAGATTTTATGAGTCATGATAAATCTAGATGCTTAATATGATTTTATGCTTACGTCTATTTATTACGAAAATCACGCTCACGCATACTGGCTCCTCATGCTTCTTCTTGTTGTTGTGATAACTACAATTGTTTTAGGTACACTATATACATCATACATATACAGAAAAATAGCTAAATTAAGGTTTATTTTACAAAAATGAGAATGAATCCTGCCTGCCTGATTCAATCCCTGCCGGGGTTCTGGTGGTGATCACGAAACTTTGATTACAATGCAACAGGAGTAATTTCCATATTAACTATGCACATAAACTGCGTATTCAAAGTGTCAAATCCATACAAATTTGTGTTTCTTTCGGTTGCAATCGAGTTACGTGATCGCCCAGCTAGTCTATCGAAAGGCATTTGCGGCGCGCATGACACTGCATCTCGCAAATGGTAAGAATTCGGAGAGTCCAATAAAACCTTCCTAAATTGTTTGCCCAGTCCATAAGCAGTTATGATACAATTTTATTGAAATAAATGATACAACGGCTGGGCATACGGTAGGTATTATGTGAGCATGTGACTCAGCGGATTTTACAAAGTTGGCATTACACGGACGTGGGGTCGGCAGTCGGTACTTTCTCCGCGCTTCATTGACTTTGTTGGAAAGTGAGTGCGGTACACGCTGCGTTTGCCGTCCATTGTGAGCGCGCCTACAATGCTATTGCTCAATAAACACCGGCTGCTACAGCCTAGCCTACACACATTAGGAAATTAGTCTCCGACGAGTGTCATACGAATCTACTGCACGACTGAGCAACTCACAAAGTAGGTTTCTACTCGTATTCCGGGCAGCAGCTATAGTCCTTACTAATATTATAAACGCGAAAGTTTGTATATATATGTTTGTTACACTTTCAAGCAAAAACGACAGAATGGGTTTTAATGAAACTTGGAATGCAGATAGCTTATACGCTAGATTAACACATAAGATACTTTGTATGCGCGGATGAATCCGCGGGGCGCAACTAGTCGCTTATAAAACTAATTGCCTTTTCGTGTAACTCGCTTGGATTTCTGAGACTAGTTAATGTGTGTAGACGGTTATAGTAATCAGCTAATAGATGTTCCATGTGTGCGGAGTATTTGTTCGTCAATTATTATTATTCTACTTGCATGATGCTCATTCAATGGTGGAATGTAGAGTTCTAATTTTTAATGGAACTTGTTGAACTATAGGTAGGTGTGTAATGATTTCTATAGAGACCTTGTGTGCTCCAAACCAAACTATCGTTACGTTTAGATTGTCTGTGGATGCTTTTGAATATTCGCATGTTGCTATCATGTAGAATTTTCATGACGTTTTCATGTGTCTCAATATCTATGTGAATGACATTTGATTAGTTGAGTAATGATATAATAACTAATACTAAACACTACCTACTACAAAAAAATCCTTTTTGCAATATATACAGGCCGCAATGAATGTGAATGGCTTAATAATGTTAGTTTTCTTCACGAATAGACTCAATGGATATTATAGATTGAGGATCCACCTCAATTAAGAGAACTAAACAAATTTTTGTCTTATTTGTAAATAATGCTAGGGACATGATGCTGATAATGATGTAAAGTTTAGGCGTGAGTGTACGACGATGCAATTTATGTAAGCGTAGATAACCACTAACCGATACAGCCTTTATAGAGATATTTTAAAGCACCATATTGGTGCAGTGTTGGGTAGGGATCTAAACCAATAAATTCAAATTCAAATTCAAAGGATTTAATGCAAATAGGCAAATTTTAGCACTTTTATAAGTCAAAATTATATTGGGTAGGTACTTAAAATTAAGTTATTTCACTAAGCATATAAAATTACAAAGTGCTTATTGTCAAATAATATATAGCAAGCCCATTACAATATATGAGTTTGAAAAAAAAGCAGTTCTCTTTCTCACTACTGGTGCAAGCAATCCGGCACAATGCAGAATTGAAAACTTTGATCCGAAGCTTCGATTACAACTGTAAAGAAGAAGCTACAAGAAACTTTACAGTGATGTATTTTTTTTTCTTTCTCCTGTCTTTTACAATGTAAAATAAGTAAGCACTATGTATATTATACATATCTAAAGGTAAAAGTGAACGTGACTCTGTTTAAAATAAATAATAAATAATATTTTTCACACAGCGCCATCTAGCCCCAAACTAAGCAAAGCTTGCACTATACTATGAGTACCAGATAACTGATAGAAAATTTAAATACTTTTTGTTTATAAATATATATAGAATACAATAACACCCTGACAAAGAACTAACACCGATGTTCATCACACAAATGTTTGTCCCGAGTGGGAATCGAACCCATAACCTACAACTCAGAAGCCAGAGTTACTGCCAACTGAGCTATCGGGTCTTAAAATAAACCATTATTATGGAAGCCACATGAATAGTTATTACGTACATTTTATTAGGTATATATACGTTTAGGTATGTAAAAACTATAACTACCTATCACACTATCACACACACTTATATTGTAAAGGCGAAAGTTTGTATGTGTGTTTGTGTGTATGTTTGTTACTCCTTCACGCTCAAACGGCTGAATGGATTTTGATGAAATTTGGTACCAAGATAGCTTATACACTATATTAATATATAGGCTACATTTTATCCCAGAATAGTGAAATTTTCCCGTGGAATGAGCAAATAATTAAAATACTTTTTATCCACGGGTGAAACCGCAGGGCGCCACTAGTACTTACATAATCATTCGAATCAGTTAACAGTTAGCGGATATATCGTATACTTAACATACACAAAAGAAACATTCAGACGAATTTTATACAAGCTCCTTTTGTTGAAGTCATTGTAAAAATTAACTGAAAACTATTTAGCGTACCGCAGTTACCGCACCACGAATTATAAAAATAAGAGCTCACCACATCACTTATGGCTACATTTAGAGGTCAATGATTTATTTAATTTAATTGATGCGACCGAAGGTGTAGCATGCTAGCCAAGTAAATACCTATTCACTCTTCTCTTGAACACCCCCGGGTCATATTTCGCCGGAAACACAGACGCTGGCAGGGCATTCCACTCATTAGCCGTTCTAAGTTGTTAGATCTTTACAACAGATCTACAACAAAACAATTCACAGTAGAAATTTCGCACAATTCCAGCATATGTTGACAAACTTTCTAGGGAATACGAAAAAACGTAGATTTTTACCGCATAACTGCGTGCATCTTTATGAACATCATAAAATATTTTTTTCAATTTAACTGTTTGCTTACGAGGATTAATTACTCCATTATTGGAATAATTAATAATTAATTCATTAGACATTTCTGCTTTAATGAATAATACACCACAATGAGTGGCCGAATTTTTATCAAACATGCTTTGCAATAGGTTGTAACAAATGCACTCATTTCATGCTATAAGTTATCGTAATGGCAACTGACCATAGCTTTCAATTCTTATTATTTCTTGTTATTTAGCCCTATATGTATTTGTTTTATTATTCTTGTTTTTTTTTTATAGTTCTAGTCCATTACCTTTTCAAAAGATCTAAAAAAAAGAAGTACTTAATAAACGATATAAATTGAATATACCTTAATCCTGACAATACGCCACCTTTTTTCCAGTATCCGCTTGGATACTGGAAAAAAGGTGGCGGTGGAAAAATTATTGCTTAATAATTACATTATTTGATTAAGAAATCAACAGCTTGTTAAGAGAAGAAATTAAAATGATATGAAATTATTTGCACGTAGAGAAAAAAATCTCCGAGATGTATGTATTTCATTTTTTATCCAGACGGAATTCGTTCGCCTTCAGGGCAGTTTCTATCTCGTCCGCTTTAGCAGCATTACCACAGAACAGAATAAATTACTACGTGCACTACGCATTGTTTCTCCTGTGCTCAGGCAAACTTTCCATGTTGCTAACCAACTTCATTAAAGTAAGACTTGCTGGCACATTTTTATTTCCAGTTTTATATACATTACACTCCTTAAATCTTTTTATGTATATATAATCTTTGAAATTGATTCCGTAGTTCCGTGCACTCTAATCTATTTATGCGTGGTTTCAGATTGAATGTGAACTACACACAATTTTTATTTCTCTATCACATTGCAAATCATTAACAGTTCGATCATGTACAAGTACAATCCTCTGTGGTGATGACATAATCTGCTCATCTAACTTGGGATTTCCAGGTGGTTTGTAACAGCTTTCTTATTCAGACGCTAGCCTGATAAGTATCTAAGACCTTTTACTCGTGCACTGCATGTCCCTTACATCATCGAAAATTAGTGTTCATTATCATCACATTGGTAAACCAGTTCCACAAACATCGAAATACTAGAGTCTGGACTTTTCGAAATGAAGGGAATACATATTGATTTTTTGGTACTTTTGCACAATTCAATGTTATTTAGTTTTAACTTGTAACTTATGATTGTCTCTATCTTTCGTGCGGCTCACGTAATGATTACGTTATATTTGATCACCAAACCGCCTGTCAGGTGTGGTGATTATGGCAAGCCTATGATAAGCGTCCAAAGTGGCGTTTTAAAGAGAGACCTGTGTTCAGATGACGCCTGTACGTTTATTAGTTTCTATTGATTTCATTTTCCTTCGGTCTAGATCACTCGGACTCGTGAAAACCAGTTATTCGACCTGCTAATCTGGCTTCGTGGCAGGGAGAGCGGCTGCCATATTTTACAAGTGGCGTGGGTATAATATCGTTCTGCGGCTCCTACCATGTCTGGTGGTGACAGTCGCTTCTTTATCGTTACACACAATGCTTAGGTACTTGCGTAATTCTGACGCAAGGACAAGATAAACAATGCCTTAAGTATTTATGCTGCTATAATATATTATATCTAATTGTTTATTTATAAGGTTATTTATTTGGCTATTTATTTGGCTTATTTATGTTGGAGAGATACATGTATAAATATAATACTTTTCGATTATTCAATGCTTCAGCCTACACTACATATTATTTTTTAATGTGTTATAATGTGTCTTTGAAGAGGAAAGTACTCCAAAGCATCCCTAAAGAAAGATTGTTAATTTTACTGAATGGAAAATAATACTTTAATCAGAAAAAATTAAGTTAAACATGCGTTCAATTTTATTAATTCTTTTATTTTTTTTTGTCGGGATTGTAACCGGTGAAATGTAATAAAAACAGCACATATTTTTTATGATATCTATCGAAATATATGAAGCATCGATTTTTGCTAAATAACATTGCTATAAACTTAAACACTATAATGCCGAAGTTTTGCATAACAATTAAAAGCTGTATACGTCCAATACGTCCAATATTCTTATATATTATTTGCATTAAATATTGATTGCAGCAGTTTTCATGACCCGAGTTTCATGACAAGCATGCGTATACAGTTTGCCTTGTATGATAATTATCTCCAGTCAGCCAAAGGATGCAGGTGTTGACACATGATCGGTATTCTAGAGTAGCATCCGATTTGTCGATCGATATTGCCAATGTTTCTTTGAACTACGTTATAAACAGAACCATCATAGTTAATACAAATATTCTCTGGAGCAGTATATGCTTGATAATAAGATTTTATCGTTTTCTCTAAAATTTAAAGACCTTTTAGTTTTCCAGGAACCTTTTACTTTCTAGAGGGTGGTCGCTCCAAATCCAGAATCCCTTTTGTAAAAACTTTCGTTTAGTTCATCGAACTTACATACTTTCACCTATTGTAAGCACATGCTCCACGGAATGCATCTCTAATTCATTTGTTAGCGCCTCCCACATGCTGGTAACAAATGTAACAATATATAACACCTATTGTGTAAGGACATTCCCCTCTGTTGCACGGCTGTTCAATTTTCATGGGAGGTATTAGTTATAGTTATTGTGGTCTGCTCTTTTAAGCACGTTACCCTATAGACACAGGGACGAAATAATTACAAATGTATAAAATCCTTATTCAGATATTTTACGTAGGTACAATTCGCAAATTAGGTATTATAAAATAATCTATTACACCTAGACAATATACCAAATAACAAAACAACTTCAATTGTTTTAGTTTGGGAAATACTTGTAACACGTTCTTACGGCCCTGTAACCTATGGGTTCCTATTACAATCATGGTTTCAGAAACTACATTAAAACTTACAACGTAAATAATAATAGCTATTCAATAACCGTTGAAACACTAGCAGTGAATAGTGGAATAAAAAAAAAAAAGAATAGCGTTCACGTGAATGATGCGGTTGGCCGAACATGTCCAGTGAACGAGTGATTTGGACAATACAATAATTACAATTACATTACAGTAAAATGTATCAAAGTAGCTTTGGCTTCGTACGGGTACCCCCGCGGCTTCACCCGCGGATAAAAAGTATTTTAATTATTTGCTCATCCCACGGGACAATTTCACTTTTCCGGGATAATATGTTGCCTATATGTTAATCCAGTGTATAAGCTATCTTGGTACCGAATTTCATCCAAATGCATTCCGCCGTTTGAGCGTGAAGGAGTAACAAACATACACACATACAAAATTTCGCCTTTATAATATTAGTGTGATGTCGCTCTGGGATAGTGTAGTTTTATATTAGTGAAAGATTTTTTTTTATATTCGAGCAATAGTTCTTGAGATTTGCGCCTACATATATACTCACAAACCTTGAAACCTCTTTAAAATATTCGTATTGACGGAATAACACATTACACATAATCTCACATGAAAATTATTAGTAAAGTACTTACTACATAATTATTAATCTTATTTTTATTATCGTTTGTACGTAGTCACATAATTATGTGTTTTGTGCTGGTTTTTTAGCTCTATCAGACAATACACCCGGTACTCACTACTTTACAGTCTACTTTAAAGTTAATAAAAACTAATGAGAATAAGTTGTATTTCAGTCGACATGGAAACTTATATGTATAACGAGCTTCTGCCCGCAGCTTTGCCCGCGCCGTGGCCAATGGGAAAATAATTCAACCACCCATTTCACCCTCTTAAGGGTAGAATTTCGAAAAATCTTTTCTTAGCGGATGCCTACGTCATAACATCTACCTGCATGCCCAATTTTAGCCCGATCCGTCTATTGTTTTGGGCTGTGCGTTGATAGATCACTATGTCAGTCAGTCACCTTTCAGTTATATATATTTAGATAGATATTTCCGTAAAAGAACATTAAAAAATGGCATAAGTAAATGTTTTATACTAAGCGCAAGTAAAAAAATAAATCATACAACTATGAATTTGTTTTGCTAAGCAGAATTAACAAAAGACAAAGTTAATTCATGAGTTTATTCATGAGGCTATTCATTAACCAGTGGTTATAATAAAATTCACAAAGCACTTAATAAAATATATGTATGTACAATGTATGTGTGTGTGTGTGTGTGTGTGTGTGTGTGTGTGTGTGTGTGTGTGTGTGTGTGTGTATGTGTGTGTGTGTGTGTGTGTGTGTGTGTGTGTGTGTGTGTGTGTGTGTGGGTGTGTGTGGTATGTAGAGTTTATAGACCCAACTAAGAAGGGATTACGAGATTCGCGTAAACTAATTTGGATCGATCCCATGCTAAGTTAGAATATAAATGAAAAATAGCGCCCAACGATTACACACTAATAGATCCTGGACTTTAACTAGGATTCCCTGTATCTAGGGATCCAGGAACAACAAGGACCATGGTCTCACAACACCCAGACACAGAACAAGTTTTTGCGTATTTTTAGTGGTGCACTAATACTTGTCCTGCCGCGAGAATCGAACCCGCCGCCTCCGGGTTATGAGCCAACCTGCTCAACCACCATACCATAGAGCCTGGTCATAGAGAGAATAATATTTAATTTCAGTTGACTGTGTAGGCCTGCTCACCACACTTATCTATTAAACTTCAACTTCTTTTATCGGCGAAACTTGGTACGCGATATTCAATTTCTTGACTGCTGAAAACTATTTTACTTATCTGTTAAAACAATAAGGTAGCTAACTAATAATTAGAGCTTCACTTTTGTAAAATAAGATAATTTTACTTTTAATAAGCAATCAATTAATTAGATTATCACAAACGTTAATGTGTGAGGTTGAGGTCGCGATGGAGTCATTGGTCGTGTTAAGATTTTTCTCATTTGCCATTCAGTGTTCGAGTCGTGTAGTTTAATAGAAGCGTATTAATAGTGTGGCCGGCCAGGACGCTGGGAAAACGTGTACTGTACTGAGTTCAGATAATCATAAGGACTATTTGTAATAACTTTAAATTTACACGTAAGTAATCATTAAAATAGTTAGCGTTTTGGTCATAAACTGTAAGCTAATTATTATAAATTTAACAATAATAAATAAATAAATAACAATAAATAATAAACGTGGTAAATATCAAACATGATTTAACAAAGAATTTCAGTAAGTAATAAGAAAACAAAACTGTATAAGTAAGAAATGTGATCATAAATAGTTTGAGAGAAAACTTGTACGTATAACGGGAAACGGTTGTTTTTATCAAGATTTAACAATGCTTCCACTTTCGCATGCTCACATAGGCACCAACCCATTGCGTACGGATAGGCACTTTAGGCACACTATTACCGCATTCAACAAGGAAAATCACACAATAATTAATACTGAACAATGGACATAGGTAACATGTTAGGTAGGCAGAAAGTACTCGTACATACTAAAAATTATAAATAATAGAAAAATACATTATAGTAATACTAAAAATTTAACGGATATGTATTTATAATTAGCGTTTAAGTTGGCCACAATTTTTATACCAAATTATGTGAGCATCATTATTTTATTACGTGTACAAAGCTTTTTTTGTAAACTCTAATTTAAAGACTTACCGCTTAAAGTACAAAAACAAACGTGGAGTGCTCTTGAAAACGTAAGTTTGAATGAATTAAGATTACTTTTGAGGAACAAAAATACTTCGACAAAATATTGTTATAAACGAACGCTTATAAAAATGAAACGTCTGTTGACCTGACTGGCCCCACTGACTGGTCTGATAAAAAGTCTGACCTCTACTGGACAGCGCTCGTACGACTAATGTTTATATTATTAACCCAATCATGCGTCGTTTGTACAAAATAAATTAAAGCGATATATTAAACTAGGATAATCGATAAGATAATTTCGTGTGTCAAATTAATGCCCTGATTCGATTGAACTGTACTAATTTTAGTTAACTTAATCTACTTATGTGGTAAGTCGACAAGACAAGATATGAGATTAAATTAGGTGACGCAGTGTTCGAATTTGCGGTTCATTAGCTAAGAAACTAGCTAGACGTCTTTTATTGGCAACCTTGCAGATAGAATGCACAAGTTCTAATTTGTCAAGGTAATTAACCTGTAGATGGACTGAGCTCTGTAGGTTTCTTCATTTCAATTACAAATGTTATCTAGATAAACTATAGAAACATTTATAATTATAGAGGTATATAATTATGCAGAACAGGAGCTCATTTTTTTTAACGCAGCGATCTAATGTATAGTAATGTCGTTGATAAAATCTTAAAACTATTACTTTCGGCTAAGGCAGTTTTTTTTATAAGCTTCAAAATATTTTTGCTTTGCGTTCCACAATACATATACAATTGTCAATGACGACGTTAGCGATTTAACACAAAAGAGCTAAAGTTGTTAAGAACTTACTGTAGGTTAAACTAAATTTAAAATGATTTGAAAAGGATAACACTTATTTAGGTGCTAACTAAAGGCGTTTAACTGGTTTTGCACAACTTTCCATTTTCCGTGTTTCCTGCTTTTTTCCGCACGTAAAGTACGACGTGAGTCTTACGAAGGACGAATGAAGAACCTTTGTTCCGTAAGGCCAAGATATATTTTACACAAAGGGATCCCTTTGTGTAAAATATAACAAGGAATTAAAGTACTAAACATTGAAATCATCGAGAAAACACGCGATGTACGTAGACGAAGTTTCCGAACAATAGTTTCATATAATTAAAGTGCTGGGTGTTATACTTAGCAATTTAACTATAGTAATAGTACCACTGTGTACACCACTGTGACAAATTACAATACAGTTTCTACTTCCGATTTCATTTGGGTTTTAAGAAACTTTTAGATTTTTATTTTACTATGGATAGTAGTACTAGTTCCTAAAGTTGATCGAATTTCGAAGATTTTTATGCATTAAATTCGCATACTTATTATACTTATACTTACTAATTTTCTAGTAAATTTTGCTTTTATCACAGTCTATAATTATGAACGTGGAGTCCAATCGTTTAATAAGTTAGCTATAGACTATGTAAGGCCAGCATTATGGGGCCGCGTGCAGCTTGATAATAATATCGTTTTCAACTTAAATAACTGAATGTTTTATCCGTTTGTAAGTAAAGACTTCTAGTGGTTACATATGTGTGTTTTGGCTTCTGTAAATAATATTTATGTAAATAATAGCACAACATCGAAAACCGTGCTTAAGTAAAAAATTAAACAGTATTTGGAAATAAGTAAATTAGGTACACGTCGATTTGATTAGCGCTTTGTATTATTGGACAACCGTACCTAACTAGGATTTAATCTAACACAGGTCCTGAAGGATCTAATTGAAATGTCAATGTTAAACATTACAGCAACTAATCATAATTATTACAAGAAAAGACAGTAATTCCTTTATACTTCTATGCTATAACTTTAGATACTTCAATAAAATAAACAGGGCGCAGTAAGAAGCTTCCTAATTTTCACTATAAATAGAACAAAATAGTACTACTTATTTTTTAATATATCGTAATCCTATTATAAAATTGAGATCAACTGGTTGTTATGTCCACGGATTACATCACGAGCAGCCCTCAAGACCTTCCGATGCATACAAGCGTTCCTATTATTGCCCGAGTGACCTCTGGCACACTTTCTTTTCGCCATCATACGTGTCGTAACATTAACCGCTTATATCTCATGTCACATTATTATTTACTTATATAAATTTTATAATAGGGCTACAATCATGTTGATTAAGTTTCTTTTTTATATTTCGTTAATCAATTCGTTAACGTTACATTGACTAAATTGAGCACAATTCCGGTTTTAGATTGCTTGATAGATAAGAAAGTTGAACAAGTCCTCAACTTGCTAACGTCCTTAGTTTGTTTGAGAGTGAATTCAAATAGTCTTTAACGACTTCTTACTCAGGTGGCTTATTCACTTACTTGAATAATTCATACATAGCCTATGAAATTAAATATCCAATCGGTTCTATTTGTATGCGATGCCAGTCCAGATAAAAGGTTCACGTTACTTTGCGATTCTGTCCACATCGAAATTCGCCGTTAGCCTACTTTAGTTTGCCAGAAAGAAAGTAACCGCAATCGAACTTCGGTGTCGGTGTGATGACACGCCATGATTTAATACGACATCTACCGATAAATAGTTTTTCTTTACCCAGTTCCACCGTGTTGCAACAAAGTTATATATTTTGTATAAGTCTGTTTCCTGCTAGTTTAAATATTGAAAGTGAAAAGTTTATGCTACTTATGTTACTGAAGTAGGTGTGCAATTCCGCAAAGAGCTTGAGTTTTCGGTGAAGGAAAACACCGTGAGGAAACTATAGCATGGTACAACTACCGTTGGTCGTATGAATGTACTATTATTTATTCCGAGTCACTGACAGTGGTCGGCAGTCTCACTTGAGAGTAATTTGCAAATCCAAAATATCACACCAGGCACAATGAGGTTGAATGCTAGCCTGTCCGTCTGGTATAAAGAATTGTGTAAGGCCTCGTATAATGTAAGTTACGGTAGTATTATATCCACAATTGTAATAATTATTGACAAATTTTGACCTAGCCCACGTATGCCCCCTACTCTCGGCTCTCGCATAATTGAAGGGGTGAGAACAAAAAGGATTTAACTGATTTTTTTCACAAAATGACTTATGGGTATCGTTGGATTCAGCGTGAAATTATCTTCAATAATACATTCTCAAAATATCGAAATGAGGCTTAAATCTCGAGATTTTGAGTCTAAAAACGGTTTATCTGTCACAGGAATACAGCTCGCTTAGCATATAAACATTATTATATTTATTTTATTATATTATATTTTTACAGTAATTTTATGAATTAGTACTATATTTAGTATTTAACATAGAATTAAAACATTTTCAAGCTACTGAAACTTACAAAAACCTTTTCTATTACCTTATAAGCACTCTACATTAAAATGACGCCGTTGACGTTTAAAGTAAATTTTTTCGAAACTGTCAATTTGTCAGTTAAATCCTTTTTATTCTCAACCCTTCAATTGAGAATGGACACAATTACAATAACATAACGATACAATAATATCTAGTTTAATTCGCTTAAAACAAATAGATCTATTATTTGTGTCTAAGATGAACTTATGCGGGGTCATGCCTGAGTCAATTGAACAATCATACTTCACAATATTATTGAAGACAATGTCGGGGTTAGGCTAAGGAATAGATAAACGTACGTCGTACTAATATTTATATACCTATCATGCAAACAGTGCGGATTACAAGGAAAATTTGTATCAAATCACTACCTAATTTCTAAATATCTGTATGTAATGAATTACCTACTCACTCATCTTTATGTAAAGGAACATGTATAGGGTAATTTTGAATTCACCAAATAACATTGTTTTTAAATGGGCAAAGTGATTGATATAGGTCATCGCAGCTGTACAATCCGAGTGTTTTTTTTAGTAGTAGATAGTGTAGCTGTAGTATTTAAAAGTTGCTTTTATTATCGTAGGTAGTTAAAAGAGTAAAGGCACATTGCCCGTTTAAACTAAATTTAAATCATGTTTATTAATTATTACTTAAACTGGACTTTTAAAAATTACAGATATTTTTTCTTTACATTTTTTCGTCATTGTACAGTATGACATTTAAGTAGATGTTGGGTCTTACTAAAGTCAATTCACTTTCACTGATGACTCTACTCGCCACGTCATTACATAAACAAAATTATTAACAGAACACAAATATTGTAAGGCAACATTTTTTTAAAATCTTGATTTATACCAAACGAGCTTCTGCCCGCAGCTTCGCCCGCGACGTGGCTTATGGGTAAATAATTCAACCACCCATTTCACCCTCTTAAGGGTGGAGTTTCAAAAATCCTTTCTTAGCGGATGCCTACGTCGTAACATCTACCTGCATGCCAAATTTCAGGCCGATCCGTCCAGTAGTTTGGGCTGTGCATCGATAGATCACTGTGTCAGTCAGTCAGTCACCTTTGAGTTATATAATATATATTTATAGATTATTAGGTTATAAAACGTTATATAAAGATTATTAAAAACGTTTTATTTAATAGACAGATAAAAATAAATTCCATTATTTATAAATATTTTCATATGATTAATCTGCATAGACTTGTATAAGTACCTATGTACAATTGTACAACGGTCACGTAGAATCATCTTCTAAATTATAAATCACGCTGGTTTTTGTATGAAAATAGACCTTATGTAAACCTTTGAATAACAATGTACCAGTTATTTTCGAACAACAGATTAATAGTGTAGTATCCAGCCAACGAATATAATATTTTCCGGCTGAACACATCTTGCAGAGCAAACACAGGGCAAGGCAGTTAACTAGAATCAATTGATTTTTTACACGTCTATCGTCTAGCCATGATATATTGCTAGTTTCAAAAGAAACTAACTGTTTTCATACGTAGGTAGTTGCGGGAAAGTCAGTTCGTAGCCAATCACGACACTGCATAACTCGTGTGCACGTATATAAATACCTACCACAAGATCCACACATTTAAAAAAGGTCAGGTTTTCGTATTGTTTGATATGATGAAGTTTTTGGGATAACTGGCACGAGCAAAACACTAACAGCCTTATTAATAAACACGAACTAGTTTTAGACTAGTTACACCATCTTTTGTCTCTTTCGATCCTGCTAAATATTCCAGTAGCAAAAAAAGGACAAAAGCTGAAGTAACTAATCCGAGACTAATACCCGTTTATTAATAAGGCTTTAAATGATACTAACTGACTGATAAGATACTGTCAGATGAAAGAAATAAAAACAGGTAAATTCTCAGCCACAATATTTATTCTGAATAATTCTGTTAATTTGTTTCTCAGTTACAATAACTTGACTGATATATGTGTGTGCATAAATTTATGCGTGAAATATAAAAAAATCACGTGTTGTAAGTTGAACATATATAGGTACTAAGTCATACTCGTATACAATACATATTTACATTCTAAATTTTGCTTTATTAAATACATCATTTTCCTTTGTTCACGTGTAGAATCCTATCCCTAACTTACTACTAGTACGAGTAACGGTATTACAATACTAGTACGGTAATATTGTCTATGAATTGTAATTTATTTACTTCTTTGGTTTTTACAAAATTTTTGATGGTTGGTTAGTTTAAGTTTTTTAGTTTGCTTATTTCCTAGCTAAAGACAAAGCTGTAATTTATAAGTATACTGCACGGTGTAAGTTTTTTTTTTACATTTCTATTCGGGAACAACTGTCGGAAATAAATTATTTTATTTTAATAAGTAAGTACATAAAGTCATTTATAAAGTGCTTAACAAACAACACACGGAATCACTAATAATTTATTTTATTTTAATTAAATTTTATATATTAATCAAAAACCACAGCTCTTAATATTAAACATAAATATATCTTAATTAACGATATAAATATTTACACAAATTATTTGAGTTTGAGTTTTTATACTTACTTGAAAAGTTTTGGACTAATACTTACAATTAGATAGTAGAGTACACCATACTATCTATTCTGTTTTTGACTATAAAATGTTAACAAATTGGAATGGAGTATGGACTCTTCTACACTACGTCATATTTTGATGTAGAGTCGATTATAGTAGATACATATGGTCCACGACTACACGTAGAGCACACTCTACATAATTATGTACCTAACTAATTACGCTAAATATTAGTGACCCTGAGATTTAGTTAATACCGAATACCAATAAACGCACAAACCTAAGTTCTCGTTGAACTGATTATTAAAAAACCCAGAATGCCTTGACCAAATTCTTGAAGGATTGTTGATATTTGCCCATGTTGTAAAACACCGATGTTAATTGAAGAATAACCACTTATAGCATGCAGTGCAACTGAACTTGATCGAATTATGTACATGTTTTATGTGAAATGGCTCCTACGACGATTTAATTAAAATCGCCTCGATTTAATCGGCTACCGTACGGGTCGTGATAACGGTGTAGAGACAGATCCTAAAATATTATTTCAGTCAGACTAAAAATAACAAAAACAACTTAAATAAAAAGACCTTAGCGTTAGAGCGATACTAATAGGAACCTAAATAGGTACACACTTGATTTGTAGAGAGTGGCTCTACCGCTCGTACTTTGACCATATCGGCTACTCTTGGCAGAATAGAAAAGCGCCTTTAGCTTGTCATGAAGCTAAAGACGCTTTACTATTCTCCGCTCAAGTGCGAACTGCGCTCCGGGCTATTTGTTCCGTTTCCGATTTGTTGCAAGAATTTTTTCACTAATGTCATTTGTTTCTTTCTAGAGGAGACCTATAATTTTTGACGCGGTTATTAATATGTTTATTCATCAGATTGTAATACTTTCGATATAAAACTATTATAAACGGATATCAAAAAGGGGGTTTTTTATTTAGTAGGTGCGGTAATTCCAAGAGATTTCGTGTAAATTTGGTGATGAAGATTTTCATAAATAGACAACCGAACTCCGCAATACAGAAGTCAGCTTAACCCCTTTCTTTATTATTTATTTATTCTGTGCTTATGATGAAATCCTAAAGTTTTATTTATATCGAGTCTTCTATTAGCACTGCTGACGCGCGTCTACCGGTCAACTACTTTCAAAATTGTATGAACTTTGACAGCAGTTGAACGGCTGAAGAGCATCAGCAAAGCAGCGCTGCTAGATTCATCGGCTGATTGTACCTAACGATTGTCATCCTGTCCTGTATACATACAGCCCATAAAAGAACTATTAAAAATTCAACATCTCGATATTAAGGGGTCAAATGTTCAAGTTTGTATTAAAAACACGAGGGTGGAACTGCGTGGCGCAACTCATTGTAAACGAATGACAGGAATGTAAACAAAACATTTTATACACTGTTTTGGCGCTTTCTACCTGTGTATCTTAAAATTTTTAACTTCAAATATTTTTTTGAATAAGTGGCTACTTAATATGTTTGAAAGTATTGTGTTCTAGTTTGGTGAAATAGTTTAGCATCTAAAATTAATACAAATACGCGGACAAAATAACAGTCCGCAGCTTGGCTACTATACTTGTTCGTTGCGATGAGAAGTGGGACATCTGACATTGTGACCTACACAGGCTTTCTTCGAGGCTTGGATTACAAAATAATTGCGGTATCTCGCAAAGAAGTGTTAATATTGTCTATGCATATTTCATTCAAGAAATATTCATCTTCTCTACCACGTATGCGATTTCTATGTGAAATGCACCCTGTATAGTATTTAATTTATAATGAAAACTCGATACAAATAAAAAATGTGAAACCGGTACATTTGACTCACCTAAAATAGAAATGTCAGCTCCTCATGGAGTAAGTCCAGTCCAGAGACGAAGTGAGCGCGTGCTAATCAGTGAACGAACAACATTTCACTCGTTTCGTGCTGAACAAATAAAAACGCCGCATTCACATACTAATTAATTTTCGAGAGAAACTGCACGATGTACGGTAAAACGCGCATACAGATAGCTGTGTGACAGAACACTGAGGTGTGTACCGGATCGGAATCACAGCACGTCCGAGCGAACGAGGCGAGGAGGTGGGCGAGTGACCACAACCACACGCGGCGCGCGCAGTGAGAGTTGTGCCTTTGCCTTCCTCGAGCTCCTCTGATTGCGTGTCGCAGCGCAGGCCCCACGCGCTGCGGCGAAGGGCACGGTAGCATCCGCGAGATGCTGGATATTGCACACGCATCCTATTCGCGCAGGTCGGAGTCGCAGCAGCGTCCTGCTGCAGCCAGCGCTCCAGGCGTCCAGACGAGACGCGTTCCCGCTGCCTTACCGCAACGCGCCAAAACAAACTTTCTGCAGATAAATGCGGTATATAATCACTGGTCAACTTATTATTTAATTCATCAAATATAGGGCCTACGAATACTCTGAATAATACTTAAGTTACTACTGAAGTTACTTTATGTATAGTCTACCTAGGTAGCTTCGGTTGAACAATATAAATCAAGTTAGAAACATAATGTTCAGTTTTAGCTTTAGTCGTTACCGGAAAACCTTTTACAACAGATTTTTATGAATGGTTTGCATGAATACGCAAGTTCTTCTAAGTATGTATAGGTAATATGCCACATGTAACATATATGTGACTATTACAGGTGTAATCAAATGTTGAAATCGAAACTTATTAATTGAACTATAAACTCTATTGATAGCAAGAAGGCAGATAAAAGCTCCAAAAACTTTTTCTGCCAATTTTGGTGATTTAAAACTAAGTAATGCTACACTTTTCATGGCTTTTAGCAAGAAGGGTGATCACGTGGAAGTTTAATTGCGACAATGTATGTAGTTGTAGGGTTGCTACCCATACAAGGTTAATGAGGGAACAGCTGCTCATTCAGTTGCATGCGAACATAAAACCGTTCCACGTGTCACTCTTGAGTGAGCACCGACCTTCGTAGCTGGTACACCATACACCACCAACCCCTATCTCTATCCTTCACCAACATAGGAAATTTTTGCTATTTATCTCTTTCGTTTATTAGGTAAGGGGTGATGGTAGAGTTGTTACAGACGTTGTCAAAGGCAACGCAGGCATTTGGCAGGCCGATACAAGAGTGCCTTCGCAGTGACCTGACGTGCCTGATAGCTTCCACTTGACAATACCGTAGCTTTTAGTTTAGTGTTAGTTTTTTCGTGCATCAATTAATTAGGTCATGTTGGTAAGTTCAGTGATCTTCAATATTTACAGTTACGGTAACTGTAGCACATACTTCAATAAGAAAAATTGTAGGATTAATTGCTCGCGTTCTAAGTTAACAGGAAATTTTGACTATTTTTAAGACTAATTTAGTACGCACAAGTAGGCAGTACCTACTTACATAATATTTAAAAAAATATTCGCCTGAGTAACAATCTATATTTGCTTGTATAGTATACGTAAATTATATCTAATTAAAACAAACTTTAATTATAAATCAAAATTACCCACAGAGATCAGTAAAAATTTAAACGAACGCCGCCTTTGAAATCTATTTGTTGTAATTACTTGCATTAAAAATAATTCTTGTCATTAATTACCGTAACACCTTATATAGCCAAAGATTATACAGATAAATATTTACTTAAATTAAATATATGTATATTTACAGACTTCATTGTAAATTAGCTACTGCAAAATTTGTTTTTAACTTAAATTGTAACTGCGATACTGGTCGTTTGTATATATGGATATATCTATCCTAGTGTGGAAAGTAGCACACTTAAATTATATAATCTTATACTAAATCTAAGACATTACGATATTTGTTAGGTAAGGTACCATAGGGTTTTAAACACATTGCCATATTATTAATCTAGTTGAATACATTATTTGGCAATAAATTCCTACTATTATTTATTCTGTGATTATTGTTTTATAAATAAAATATAAACAAAATCAAGTCATTTTACAGCGCTACGAAAAATTAAACTAAATGTCCCTGTTCAATAACTTATTTTGATAGCTTTGTATCGAGGATGCACGTGTTTGCAGTTACGTCATCGTCGCTCGGTTCTGCTTGATTTTCTCAAATAATTATCTAAAATTCGTAGTCTAGCAAATATGCTGAAAACGGTGATTTGTAAATCTTTATGAGAAAATACGTGATGTTAATGAAAATACAATAGGCATGTTTTGAAAATACATAAAATCAGGTATTCCAAACAAAATATTTTTCCCAATTGCCCCTCATCGCTTCACTCATATTCCTGGAGCTGGTTGGGAATTAAAAATATAATAAATTTTTGTCATTTAATACCTCTACATTGTTGTGGTTTTACCATAAAAATCACGTTTAATTTATTTTCGATATGATGATGACTATTTATTTAATTTAATAATATTAATTCAAGATTTACATGCGGACTTACATAAAAAGGTTATATAACGGTGCCGCCTTTCATTTAGCCACAGTTGTATAAATGGCAAAATATGGGAATTTTGGGAAAGTGATAAAAATGCTGCCATTTAGAAAAAGGCAAAAAACAGCATTATAAACTGTAATTGATTTGTATTGAGATTAAGATCCCGTTATATAATATATACACTACCATGCGTTGATTCACGTATTATTATGACAACACAATTTCCATTGCATTTGCTAGATTAGAGCTGGCTCTACGCTCTATTTCTTTAATTTTCTCTCATGTGGCCAAAGATTATTAAATCATATCAAAAACATGACCATTTATCGTATAATTCGTATTCATACGGTTAAAACGTTCAAAATACGATTTTGTTAGCTTTTCCAATTTTCCGTGGATCATATTCTATTGGATCCTATTGGATTTCACCGTTATCGAAACTGAAGGGGGTGATTGGCACAATATCGTTTACAGGGTTTAATTAAGTTGAAAACTAGTAGCGTTATATAGATATCGAATAACACTTTGTATGTAACAGCGGCAGCGTGGTGTTCATCGCATTAATTTAACAGTTGACTGACTCTAATATTGTAATTTTACACGTAGGTACCAGTTGGTGCTTCTCCCGAGTTAAATTGGTTTAATTAAAGTATTAACTTGGGTATTTTCGTCTTTCGTAGACTAGGTATAGGGACACTAATTAAGTTTTACGACAGAATTTTATTTACGACAGAACTATTACCTATTCTGTAACATTATAGTTTTTAATACAAGTGAGCCGCTGTCCTCCTATCACTGCATAAACACCACCGATAAAACTACTACCTACCACTAATATAAATAACTGGAATACGCGAGCACAAACAAGGTGTAGGTTATAGTGTGGTTCTTGGACGATGTAACTAAAAACATGGAATTAGTTGCAACTTTGCAAGCAATGAAGTAATTTTTTCTTTTCAGGTGTAATAGCAATAATATTTTTGTAATGTGGCGGAAACAATATGACTCTTTCCGGTAATGTATTAGAAGATCCTTTACCGACAACAAGTAGACAAGATGTCTCTATCAATTTGGAGTCGCTCTATTGCTCACATTTATGGTCAAACAGTTGTCTACGAAACTCCATTCTTACTGCACCGAATAAGCAAGGTCAAATGATCAAACACTGTTATACATGTAAAGGTAAAATCAGAAAATATGAACTTACACCCCAAAACAATTTTTTACCTAACGATCATTCCACTCCAAACGCAAAATGTGAAACTGAAATAGAAGAGACCGTAATAAATGAACGCCGAGAAAATACCCTAAATGACAGCTGTGAAGCAATTCGCTCATATAACAGTGCCAGAGACTTGGCAACATTTAGCAATGACAAGCAGTGCATTCCGTCTATATCGCGTCAAGTCGACTCTAGTTTTCGGCATAAATATTTTTCCTATGAAACACAACATGAACGAAGTCAGAAGCGAAGACTGAGAAAAACTCTTAAGGGAATGGGATGTATTGTCAATTTTAGTTTGAATGAAAGCCCTGTGAAGAAACGAACTCAAATACAGGCCTGCTCAATAAGTGTAATGATTATAGCAATAGTATTTATAAGTTTTATTTTAGTCAACTTTACTAACCCTAGTTTTATACACGCGACAAACACTAGTAATACAATCGTAGTGCCAACCAAAAAAGATATAAATGAAACATCCTTAGCGATAACTAACGTTTATACAGATTTACCTCCAGCTACAGAGCTCGATTCCACTGAAATATTCACATCTACTGAGATTGTAACAACCGTGAGTCCTGGAAATAACACGGAAAATTTATCAAGTTCCCTATCTAAAGTCAGAAAAAACATAAGAACATACCCTAGACACAATAGCCCTAAACCAAAGGAAATTATTAACAGAGATATAATATCGCAAAGATTTTGCTCGTGCCAAAGAAATGAGATTTGTATGTTAGATGAGAGCAGTGGAACTTCCGTGTGCCGAATACCTTTAGACGACGACGATCCTACAGGTTGGTTTTTATAAAGATAAAAATATTTCAAGTATTTAAGTAGTAAGAAGGTGAATGTTTACAAATGTTTTGTGTCCTATATAGGTTGTGGAGGTCTCTGTGCCTTAGAGACGGAGGCTTGCCAGCTGGTGGACAAGGCCCGCGGGGTGCGAGTGTGCCGCCTGCTGGCTATGGCCACGTGCTCGCCGCACGAGTGGCGCTGTCGAAACGGACTTTGCGTACCATCGGAAGCTCGTTGCGACGGCGCCGTTCAATGCTACGACCGATCCGATGAAATGCACTGTGGTGAGACATATTTTGCAAATGCAGCGTTTATTTTGGATCAATTTAACAGGCAATTACTAGGTGGTAGGACTTTTCTGCAAAGTTCGTCTAGGTAGGTACCACCGCTTTGCCAGTTATTCTGCCACCATGCAGTAGTGCAAGCACTGCTGTTTTCTGGTTTGAAGGGTACTTTAGCTAGTGAAGTTACGGGGCAAATGAGACTTTACGATCTGATCTCACAGTCTAGTAATCTTATTACACGAGTCTCTAGTTTAGTAATCTTATTACTGGACTAGAGACAATGCAAAGTTCGTCTAGGTAGGTACTACCGCTAGATTTTTATTCTGCCGCCGAGCAAGTGCTTGCACACTACTGTGTTCCGGTTTGAAGGGCACTGTAGCTAGTGAAATCACTGGGCAAATGAGACTTTATGATCTGATCTCACAGTCGAGTAATCTTATTACCAGACTGACTATATTTTGGAGTTCCGAGTGATTTTGTTCTTTTATGGGCAAACGTGTCGCTTAACATCACGCGAACGGTTAACTCGTCACGTCATTCTTTAACATAAAAAAGGCAAGATAAAACCGATGGTCATAATGAGATGCAAGTTATATTTGCAGCGTAACTGCGTAACTAAAAACGAACTTTGTTTTGTTTTTCTTTCTAAGATATCCTTCCAGCTATAAGCAAATCAATGAACTGAAGGTGAAAGTTGAATGCCATTGGCAACAATTCAGAGTAGGCTACTAAAACTAGTCCAATATTGTATAATAAGTAGGACTGGAAATTATATCTATTACCAATGTTAACAGAAAATTTATAAATGGGTTGCGAGGCGCAATTTCAATATCAACCATAACGCAATATTTAATTCAGTTGACAATTGTCTACGAAAAAAAAAATTAAGGATGTAACCTTTCTGGTTTACCTAGTACGATCCTGCCAAATAAAGAGTTATTAGAGATACATTAAAGAGTAGTCCCTTATCATTTTCAGATTGCGATTTAACGAAACAGTTCCGATGTGGCCACTCCATTTCATGTTTTGCGAATTCAAAACTTTGTGATGGCGTAATCGACTGCTGGGATGGATATGACGAATACAATTGCACTGCGGGTAAGGTTACGTCATATTCCTTAAAATTCACAGCGTGGCTAAAGATTTTTGACCCACACATGAAAATAGATTCACCATTTTAGGTAGGTACACCTAGCTTAGCGTACGAATTACGAAACTGGATTATGAATGTGCTCACTCGACCTAACGGGGCTTCTTATAGCGAACTTCCTTCTTTCTGAAAACCTTGTCCAATAAGGGTAATAGGTTTCAATAAAAACATATTATTAAAGTATCATTATTCATTATTTTTCGAATATTATTTTTAAAAAAAAACGCCCAACGTTCACACACATAGATCCTGGACTCTGAACTAGGATTCCCTGTGTCTAGGGACCCAGGAACTACGAGGACCATGGTCTCACAACACCCAGACTCAGAACAAGTAATTGCGCTTTTTTTCTGTGCTCAAATACTTGTCCTGCCGCGGGAATCGAACCCGCCGCCTCCGAGTCATGAGCCGAACTGCTCAACCACCACACCACAGAGGCTGTGAATATTAACTATGTTTAGTAGTATGTCCCTGCAGCCTCAGCATGGACAATGACAAATAATACTAGGTTTTACAGTCAATGGCAGAAAAACATATAGCTATGTATAATATAATAAGCTATATAGCAAATAAATTATCGTCGTTCAACGATATGCCTAATATCTACGGTACTGAGGTCCCCGTAACATTTTTTTTAAATTACCTTCTTATGTTTTTGTTTCATATTTTATACTGAGATAATACAGTTTTTTGAGGTGGGGAAATGGTTTTGCACTTCCCTGCCATAACGTGGCAGGTGTATGTTGGACTCGAACCCACTAAAACCGCCGTCATCCGTTCGCCGTCGGGATGGGGTGAAATGGGGGCACGCAAAACGCCTCCTCCATACCCGGTTCGTCTGCGCTGGAGTGGGTCAGAGTTGACATCGTTCTCTTTGACTTGCTCCGCGGCCTTCTTCTGCGTCATCACCGCCTCGCAGAAGGACACCGGTGCCTGCCACGCTCTCTCGCTATCAAGCATGGCGTTCACCACACTCGGCAACGAGAGCTCCCGGCCAACGATCGCTGAAAGTGTGCGCCGCTCAGAATACCAAGCAACGCACACCTCCAGCGTGAAGATAAATACATATAATCGCATTCAACAGCCGTGCAGCAGATTTCGGTTTCGACAGGGTGATTGGCTTTTATACCGAAAGGATATGGTTTAGAAACGAATCATTCTGTATACCTACTTATATTCAAATACAGGATGATGCGATGCATTGGTGCTACACCATATATATGTAGAAATAACCTAAAGTGGTGGTCATTCCACTAATTCATTCCACCATTCTATGTAGACTGCGCCCTATTTATAAAATATTGTCGATGTTACAGAATGCCCTAAGGAGCAGTTCACGTGCACCGACGGCCAGTGCATTATCGCGGCGAGGTTCTGCGACGGTTTCGCGGATTGCGCAGACGGCAGTGACGAGCCGGCCGGCTGTGACAGCGAGTGTGGTGCGCATGAACTCCGCTGCAGGAACCGCCGCTGTGTTGCTCACGTTGCGTTCTGTGACGGTTACGACGATTGTGGAGACGCGACAGATGAACAACGTTGTCCTGATACTACCGAATAACGTAATAAAGTTTTACAAATAATGCAACACGTTTTGTTTATTAATCGTTTCTTGTTATTGGTATACTTATAAATAAATAAACGCCCAACGATAACCTAGATAGATCCTGCTGGACCCTAACTAGGATTCCTGTATCAAAAAAAAAACTACGAGGGCCATGAACCCACAGCACCCAGACCAAAGAATATAATTACTCTCTACCCAGACATAGAACGAGTATCTATTCTCTGCTTTTTTCCTATGCACAAATATTTGATCGTAGCAAAAATCGAAACCGTCACCTCCGGGCTATGAAGTGGTGGCAACTTTTATCAGAAGCTTCTATGCAGTTTTGGAAACAACACGAAAAGAAATGGTTCACCATCATTATACCACTTTACCATACTCATGCCAGCACTTAACGAATCAAATGCCACCAATTTTACGCACTAACACTGAAAATAACACAAGTTATGGAAATTAATACAATGCGGCGACGCGATCTTATCTGTTTTCCCGCCAAAACTCAATAATGAAATTAATTTGAAATTAAAAATGTAATTGACATTGAATCACATTTTTAATTTCATTTTTATAGTGGATTGTTCTGACATTTTAAATTATTTTATTTAGACATCTTTAAATTATTTTATCTTGTAATTTTTTACAATATTTATAATGCACTCAACTGTACCATGCGCAGTTTGATACTCAGGCCTAACTTCCGGGAGCTCGTAAAGTTTTGCGCGAGCTATATTATGTCTTTTATCAATATTATACTTACTATTTAATTTATTATATATTTTTTAAATATATTTATAGAATTAAAGATGTTTGCCAGTCATACTCCTAGTAAAGTGCTGGCAACTTTACTTGAAGCTTCTATGGAACACGAAAAGAAACGTTTCACCATCATCATTATACCACTTTCTCACACTCATGGCTGTTTCTTTTCCTGTTATTTGTGGTTTTTTTTTATGTTTTGGCTCCACACTTTTGTGTATTTAGCCAGTGTCAAGTAATTAATAATTTATCAAGTTAATGATATTTAACGCAAATATGTGTCAAGTCACAGTCGAAGTCATCAAGTCAAATCATAGTCCAGTCAAAGACATACTTCTAGTAAAGTGGTGGCAACTTTACTTGAAGCTTCTATGGAGTTTTGGAAACAACACGAAAAAAAACATTTCACCATCATTATACCACTTTCCCATACTTATGCCTGTAATCCAGCACTTAACGAATAAAATGCCACCAATTTTATGCACTAACACTGAAAATAAAACAAGTTTTGGAAAATAATACAATGCAGCGACGCGATCTTTTTCGTTTTCTCGCCAAAACTCCTATTTGTGTGTTCATTCAATGCGATGATGCGATCTTTTTCGTTTCCCCGCCAAAAGCTCGAACGCTATTTTTGTTTTGTTTTTTGTTTGGCTCCACACATTTGTGTATTTAGCCAGTATCAAGTATTTGATAATTTCTCAAGTTAATTTATATATATATATATATATATATGAGTCAAGTTAGAGTCGAAGTCATCAAGTCAAGTCATAGTCTAGTCTAGTCATGTCAAGTCAAGTCATTCTCCTAATAAAGTGGTGGCTACTTTACCAGAAGCTTCTATGGAGTTTTGGAAACAACACGAAAAGAAACGTTTCACCATCATTATACCACTTTCCCACACTCATGCATGTAATCGTGCACTTAACGAAAAAAATGCCACCAAAAGCGACTAACACTGAAATAACACAAGTTTTGGAAAATAATACAATGCGGTGACGCGATCTTTGTCGTTTTCGCGCCAAAACTCCCGAACGCTATTTTCATGTGACTTCAAACAAAAAGCATACTCTTTGATAAAGAGTATAAAACACTACGCTAACTTCAAACTTCAAAGTCACAGTAGTCTATGACTTTATATTTTGACTAGTGTCAAAGTTGAAGTTGGTTCACGTAGATCTCCATTGTCAACATAACCAAGGGAGTTTTGGCGGGAACGCGAAAAAGATTGCGTCATCGCATTGTATTATTTTCCAAAACTTGTGTTAATTTCAGTGTTAGTGCATAAAATTGGTTGGCATTTGTTAAGTGCTGGATTACAGGCGTGAGTGTGGGAAAATGGTATAATGATGGTGAAACGTTTCTTTTCGTGTTGTTTCCAAAACTCCATAGAAGCTTCAAGTAAAGTTGCCACCACTTTACTAGGAGTATGACATTGACTAGACTATGACTTTACTTGATGACTTCGACTGTGACTTGACACATATTTGCGTGAAATATCGATAACTTGATAAATTATCAATTACTTGATACTGGCTAATTACACAAAAGTGTGGAGCTAAAACTTAAAAAATATATAAATATATATAAATATATAGTATATGGTGACATTCATGATTTTTTGACAATGACATATGTTTGTAATGACACGACGCGCGGCGAAGCCTCTTTTGTCTCTCTTTTTCTTGTACGAGTAGCATATAGCCAGTCAGCTTCTGACTGTTTCTCTCTTTCCTTCACTCTTACAAATTGAAAATTAATTTTCAAAAACCTATAGCTAGCCACAAAGTACTTCTCTACATAAGTAGAAGTACATGTATATGGAAATAGCTAGCATACATACATAGTATCCTCTACTTGGTCTGTGATAGCTAGCATACACATGTAGTCATAGCGTGTGTGTATTCTCTTTGAAAAAATCTTGAAATATTGAGGACGAAACGAGTTGTGTGAAAAATATTACTTTTTATAAATTCAAAATAATTCATTAATTAAACCATGGCAGATAGTGATGATGAATACGATCGTAAAAGGCGTGATAAATTTCGCGGTGAGCGAACCGCCGAGGGTAGCAGCTATCGGAGCAGCGATCGACGCGAAGAAAGGAACAGAGGACGCGAAGATTGGTCTGAAAGGTAACAGATGCATGTTATAGGCTTGATAATGGGGTCTACATAGTATAAATCTTTTACCCTTTATTACAGATCCCAACCTCAACCTCCTGAACCTAAAAATCCTCCCCATCATGCTCCCAAGCCCATCAAGCGCTCTATGGCTATAATATTCAGGTAATACAGTATATATGTAGTCCAGGCCAAAAGTAATCTTTTTGGCATGATAATTATATAATCGTGTTACCATAACTAACATGGAAAGTTGCTGACATGGGCTTGACCTACTTGTATGCTCTAACCAGGGGTCGGCAACCTTTTAAGTCAAAAGAGTCAAAAATTACAATTTACAAAATTTCAAAGGTTTTTAAAGAGCCACAAAAAAAATCTTGCCAGAAATAAATAGTACTTGAATAAACATGTTTCTTTTTATACTAAAATATGTACTTAATAATAGGTCTTTACCTATGAAATTGCCGTATTGCAGTACAGACTTTTTCAAACCAAAAAAAGTTTTGATTGGCTATGAATTCTAAATTCAAATTAATTTTGTTTTAAAAATATGACATTCTATTTACAATATAAGTCTTTTGTTTATTGATTAGCGTTGTATTTTCATTACATTTCAACATTTTTCCTCATAATGGATACTTTGAAATTTCGTGTAATTATGGAATATGAGTTCCGTCGTGGCACCAACGCGGCACAAACGACACGTAACATCAACGACGTTTACGGAGAGAACTGTACAAACGAACGTACAACCCGTTATTGGTTTGCTCGGTTCCGTTCTGGGAATTTTGACTTGAAAAATGAACCTCGTGGTCGTCCGGAAACTTTGGTCAACAATGATGAATTAAAGGCGATTGTGGAAGCTGATGAATCTCAATCTACAGCTGAGCTGGCAGCAGCTTTTGATGTTAGCATCAAAACAATATTGGTCCATTTGCGACAGATTGGCAAGATAAAAAAGCTTGATAGATGGGTGCCCCACGAACTTAACGATCGCCAGCGCAACGTACGCGTCGAGACTTGCCTTGCGCTGCTTAACAGGCACAGAAATGAAGGAATTTTGAACCGAATTGTTACGTGCGACGAAAAATGGATTCTTTTTGACAATCGAAAGCGCTCAGCAAGTTGGTTAGATCCTGGTTCGGTACCAAAGCAATGTGCAAAACGAAAAATGACCCCTAGAAAGGTGATGGTCACAGTTTGGTGGTCTAGTGCTGGTGTGATTCATCATAGCTTTTTACAAAACGGCGAGAGCATTACTGCAGATGTGTACATTGAAGAACTGACCACAATGATGGCGAATCTCGCACGTCTGCAACCAGCTTTGGTCAATCGGTCGTCTCCACTGCTACTTCACGACAACGCGCGACCCCATACTGCACAACAGACCGTCTCTAAGCTGCATGAGTTGGGTTTGGAAGCTCTCCCTCATCCGCCATACTCACCAGTTCTTGCGCCTACCGACTATTACTTTTTCCAAAATTTGGACAACTTTTTAGCGGGAAAAAAATTCTATTCCCTAGAGGCAGTACAAAACGCCTTTGAAGAGTTTGGTGTCTCCCGTCCTGCTGATTTTTTCAAGAAGGGCATCCATAAACTGCCACAGCGTTGGCAAAGATGCATTGATTGCTGGGGTGATTACTTTGAATAAAAGAAATAAATAAGTTCGAAAAAAAAATACTTTAACTTTTTTCAAACAAAACGGCAATTTCATAGGTAAAGACCTAATATTTGCATATGGAACTAAAGAGCCGCAGCTTTACATCCAAAGACCAACATGTGGTTCGTGAGCTGCAGGTTGCCAACCCCTTTTTTTTGAGGGGGCAATGCCCTCACTCTTCCACCACCCCTGTGCTGACAAGGGGGTATGTGGAACCCAAACCCACTAAAATCCCCCCGTGAGCCCCTGTCCACCGTACTGGGGCAAAAGGGGTTGTAACTGCAGTCTAGCCAACTCGCCAGGTTGCTAACCCCTGCTCTAACCTAAAGTATTAATATAACAATTTTATTAAGTATGTTCTAGGTTAAACTTCGTAGGCAGCATGAAGTTTTAAGGATAATGATACTTATCTTCTCATATTAAAGGGCTCGCGGAGGTCGTTCAGGTCCTGACTATAGAGATTACCGTGGAGGAGGTGGTGCTAGCCGAGGGTATTCCCCAGTCCGAGGAGAAGGTCCTCCTACCAAACGTATTAGGCCTGACTGGCCTATAGATGAGAGGAGATATGGAGGCATGCCACATGACTCATACGGGTCCTATGGATGGGCCCATGACCATTTTGGCCCACATCCAGCTCATCAAGGCTATGGGCAGCCCATGCCACCAGTCCCTGCAAGGTACTAAGCTAGAAATTGATATCTTTCCATTATTTCTAAGGATTTTATCAAGTTTCTTATCATTTGACAGTACTGATAACACATCTTGTGATATGTCTTGAGATATTGAGGTTGTTTGGTAATTGAATAAAACAAAAATACCAAGTAAATTTTAAGCATGGATGGATTAGAGCTTTACACAATTATCAAATTTATGACTTAGTTATTTTAAGGATCTATGTTATCACACATTTTGAAATTTCCTTATAACTCACTGGATTAGACACTCTCCCAACTGAACTATGGTTGCATTCACCAGTGGCTGCAAAAATATTTTATTATGTACCTAGGGACAGTGGACCAGTTGGCCCAACAGATGGGCCTCCTTCAATGATGTCCTTCAAAGCATTCCTAGCTGCTCAAGATGACTCCATTACTGTAGATGATGCTATTTTGAAGTACAATGAATACAAACTCGAGTTCAGAAGGCAACAGCTCAATGAGTTTTTTGTTGCTCATAAAGATGAGGAATGGTATGTATCAGTCATAAATACTCTTGCACCTTTTGTACAAAATAAAAATGAGCTTTCTATTATCTAGCAAAATCAAACTAAAGATATTAGAGTTTTACTGCAAATATTTTGAGAATTTATGTTTTAATTGCTCATGAAGTAATTTGCTGGTAGTAAAAAATTCTAAGCATTACATACTATTAGTTGCTATAGTTATTGGTGCATTTCATATTTGAGACAGAGTTATGCTTAGAATTTTTTTGACATGCTATGCAAATTTTAACTGTAAACTTTTTTCCCTACAGTCTACAGCGATATCGCGTGGATTTGCTGGACGTCGTAAAGAAAATTTTTATGAAAATTATACAAATAATTAAATGTTAAATGAATGTGTGTAGCTAGCTTATATCGCGTTGACCAGTAGCGCGCAATGCTACAGGTTTCGTACTGTTAGGGGTAGGGTTATGATATTCCACAAGTGTGGAACAGGTGAGATTATGAAGATTTTTTAAGTATATGCCATTTTAGTTTACTGTAACTTGATGTTCACTATACTGGAACATGAACAAAAGGTGGTTCCATTCATTTTTTTTTTCTTTTAAGACCAGTTTTCAGTCCTTTATCTACCAATCTGTTACTATTTAATTTATTATAGTTATATATATAGTTAATATTTTGTCAAAATTCTGTTAAATTGTTATAAAAGTTATTAGATAAGATATTGGTTTGATCCATTCTAAATGTCAAAAAATCTATAAGTGATAAATATGTAATTCTTGTTGTAATAATTACTTTCATAAGCAATAAAAATCTTTACCTATGGAAACTGGTCTATATTGTAAACACTGGTATTTAAATACATATGTCTTCAATGTGTATTAATCTTATCTATTATAATCAAGGAAGAACATTGACACAGTATTCATTTTTATCTCTAGGTTCAAGATCAAGTATCACCCTGAAGAGTCAGTGAAACGAAAGGAAGAACAATTTGCAGCTCTTAAGGTTACTCCCAAATTTTGTTTTAGCTTAGTATACAAGTTATTGCTTTTTGGTCTCGGTTACAAATAGGACCACCTTAAATCCGAAGCCATGGAAACTTACAAAATATTCTTCACCATTGTGATGGGATACTTCAATGCAAAGTTGGGCACAAGGAATGGCAATGAGCTGAGAGGTCCCTCAGGGACAAAAGCTGGATGCCTTCATGCAGAAGGAGGGACTCATTATGTTGAACTTCTATGAGAACGGCCCTCCAAGACAATTCTTGGAGGGCCGTGATGGAACTATTGGGCTTATCCAATAAGCCCAATAGTTCCATCACAAATGATATTGACTTCCATCATGATAACCAAGAAGCACATATACCGGTGAAAACCGGTAGCGATCACTATATTGTAAGAGGCACATTGATTATCAAGTCAAGTTTGAAAGGTCACACCTGGTGAAGTCTATGCGTCATGCAAATTCTGTCCAAATCAACAACCCTGAAGGCTTTCTGGTAGAACTTCAAAATCATTTCCAGTGTCTAGCCAAATGCAGTGGCAGACCGGAGAGAAATGAGACTGCAGTCTTCAGTTGACATGTCAGCTTACGGTGAATTCAATAGACAAATCTGGAGACATAACTTGCATGTTTTTAGTACTTCACTTATTAAAGCCCCAATCGAGCGCAACCAAGGATCTAGAGATAATAATAATAATAACAACGCCCAACGATCACATACATAGATCCTGGACCTTAAATAAGATATCCTGTGTCTAGGGATCCAGGAACGAGGACCATGGTCCCAAAACACCCAGACTCAGAACAAGTATTTGCACTTTCTATGCATAAATACTTGTCCTGCCGCGGGAATCGAACCCGCTGGGCTATGAGCCGACCTGCTTAACCACCACACCAAAGAGGCTGTCGAAAGTTCAAGGAAAGGATTCGTTTATTGGGAAAAGCCAACTGACAAAACTGAAGACCGAAAATAGCAGTGTCATTTCATCCAAGCCTGAGATTCTGATAACTTATTAATTTCTCTTCTTTGAAATTATGTTTTTTAAAAGAACTGCGATTTTTAAAGTCATTATAAAATTTCAGACCCGCCTCAACGTGTTCCTTGAGTTACTACAAGAAGGAGAGCTAGATAAAGTGACAGTGGATGTTGACAAGTCAGAAAAACTGATTCGTCTTCTTGACACGGTTGTTATCAAGCTCGAAGGTGGTACAGATGAGGACTTGAAAGAACTTGATGAGCCTACACCACAGGAGAATGATAAAGAAAAACTTGGTGAGAATCTAAGAGGTCTAATATCCATAAGTCATAAATCATAAATATTCTGGGTTAATATTATACACTTACAGCCTTATTAATAAACACGAACTAGCTTTAGACTAGTTACACCATCTATTGTCTCTTTCGATGCAGCTAAATATTCCAGTAGCAAAAAAAGGACAAAAGCTGAAGTAACTAATCCGAGACTAATACCCGTTTATTAATAAGGCTGCTTGGTTTAAGTGTGCTAATGACGCGCTGCATCATATGGACACAATATATATAATATAATAATAATAAATAATAACGCCCAACGATCCTGGAACCTAACTAGGATTCCCTGTGTCTAGGGACCCAGGAACTACGAGGACCATGGTCCCACAACACCCAGACTCAGAACAAGTATTTGCGCTTTTTTTTTCTGTGCACAAATACTTGTCCTGCCGCGAGAATCGAACCCGCCGATTGAAAACCAATTTTGCCAAGAATGCGCTGGTAAAGCACATTGATAGTGTGTTTATAAATAATCGAGTACATAACGTGCAATTTTATGTCCGTCTTCACTTAAGTTTGAACTTATCTCTAAGGCTGTACCCAAATGCCTACAGAGAAATTAGGAGCTGTCAAACTTTAGTACATACATCAATTAGTGTCAGAATATTTATTGCCAATTCAAATGTTTTGTGTTTTCTAGATAAAATTGACCTCGACAAACCCATTGTCATAGAAGATGACACAGTTAAAATAAAAGAAGAAGTTAAAGATGATGAAGATAAAAAGGATCAGGTTTGTTTCTATCTTTCCTCTTATTTGCTTTAGGCCATGGCGTTCTTTGGGTGGTTCCTGTTTTTGATATTTGTAATATTTCAGCTGACTGCACTAACACATTATTGGCATTGTTTTCGTCATTACATTGTATCGATTGTTTCATGTTTTGATGTGCTTATGTTCAGGATAAAAAGGCTGAATCTCCAAAGCCGACCGCCCCTTTGACGATGGAGATCGACCCACATTTGCGTCAATTGCAGGAACAAGCTAAATTGTTTTCGCGGTTCAACGCTAACGGGACTGAAGAGCCGGAGCCGAAGCCCGAACCCGAAAAGGAGCCCCGTACGTTCATTTAATTGTTTTCATTATTCTTCGTAATAATCATTACTGTTGCAGATTATACAACAGTATTCTATAAAAAATATTAAATGTGTTTGGGAAATTTATGCCTTATGTATATTCGTAAAACAAAACTATATTTACAATTCCTATATTTGGTGCAACATAAAATATAATTCCTTTAGATTCTCGAGCGAAATATTCGGCAAAGTTTGCTGTAATTGTTATCGCCCATCAACACACGCGAGACGCGGAAGCACTAAATAACCTAATTCCGTTTGCTCAAAGTTTTGGACGGTTTTTTCACTATTAATAAACAAAACACGAAGACAAATAAAAAGGTTTTTATAAGCTTTTTTCGTATCACAGCCCCGCCCGGCTCTTCGTCAAGTTCGTCGTCGTCGAGCTCTTCATCGTCAAGCTCGGAAGAAGAAGGCGAATCGACCACTCGCCGGAAATCCAAGTCTAAGTCGAAATCCAAGACCCCGGACAAATCGCCGAAACCTAAAGAAAAATCACCCAGCGTCGAGAAAATTGAATCCAATGATACCGAGAAGGAAAAAGAAAAGAGTGGTGATGAAAACGCGGCGCCAGTGAAAGAAGTCGTCGTTGAGAAGAAGGAATTGCGAGCTCTGCACAAGACTACATCCATATTTTTGAGAAATCTGGCACCAACCATTACCAAAGCTGAGGTGGAAGCTGTAAGTGCCGATACGAATATTTTATTATTTACTAGCTGACCCGGCAAACTTCGTTCCGCCTAACAATAATTCAATGAATGCGCATGTTTAAGATTTTTTTAATGATTGGACATCAATATTATTACTCACTAATTGCGCCCCGCGGTTTCACCCGCGGATAAAAAGTATTTTAATTATTTGCTTATCCCAGGGAAAATTTCACTTTTCCGGGATAAAATGTAGCCTATATGTTATAGTGTATAATCTATCTTGGTAATGAATTTCATCCAAATTAGATTCAGCCGTTTGAGCGTGAAGGAGTAACAAACATACACAAATACAAACTTTCGCCTTTATAATATTAGTGTTATGTGATTATCCTGAATGAAGATAAATCCAAAAATATAAAAATCATAAAAATTGGTCCATCCGTTCTTAAGTTATAAGTGGCGTAACTAACACGTATAATTTTTTTTTTATGTATATTGTACATTTGTATTTTAGTTTGAAAACTATCGTGAGTATGACACATTTTGTAAGATAAATAACGGCTAAAGCCACGTCAATTAAAAAGTTGAAATTACTCCGACCAGGCTTCGGATCTATTCGATGTCCTTCTGGGAGCCAGTTACTAACGCATCGCAACGTAACGTAACGCGTTACGTGCTGACGTTCGCGAAAGACGCCGCGGCTTGCGTTAGTGACTGGCATTTGTTTTTTGTTGCGTCTTTACAATAACTTAACTCACTGTACCTACTTACTCATTTTTACCTATGCCTATAGGCATACGGGATATGGGATCTAACGTCATATATTAGGTAGTATAATAATATTCTATTATATGTGTCGTGATGTCAGCTAGATAATAAACTGTAATGTTCTCTAATAGATGTGCAAGCGTTACGGCGGTTTCTTGCGCGTGGCGCTCGCCGACCCGCTGCCCGAGCGGCGCTGGTTCAGGCGCGGCTGGGTCACCTTCCGCCGCGACGTCAACATCAAGGATATCTGCTGGAACCTCAACAATATACGGGTATGTGTCAATTGATTTTATTCAGAAATGCATCCACAGGAGCAGCCGGGTGCTGCATTTTCTCACCTAAAGTTTCTTTCCTAAATTTTGATAATAGAGTTATATTTTTAAATTTTTTATTTTATTTTATTTATTAAACAAAAACCACAGCTCTTAAAATTTAACATTAACATATCTTAATTAGCAAAACTTACAGCCAAATACGGTTTTACATTTTTTAAATTAGGTACATGTGATTGTGTTGTTCAACTGTCATTGAAAGAGTGCAGCTACACAAGTCATGTCATGATATTATTTGTGTGAGAAAGAGGGTGCATATGTGATAAATGATGATACATATTTATGATAATATATGGATATATAATATAATATGATAGCAAAACCTATACCTATAAATATTCTCACAACATACATACTTATATACTTATATAAATATAATATACTTACTGACACAAAAGTTTGTGTTTACTTAGTGGCTTTGCCATTTAGTACTCTTATAACTTCATATTTAAATATTTGCTTACTTTCATGAAACACATCAATATTATTAAATTTTTTATTGTAAGTCCTGTGCGAACGATTCACCAGAGAATTTTGGGCATAATTAGTATCTGTGTGCTTAATGGCGAATAAACTTGTATGTCTACATGTGGTATATTATACCTGTAACCACCATGGTTCTACATTTTTTTAAATAAGTTCTTTACACGATTTAGGATTTTAAAAGTATTTACAATACTGCAAGAAACGCGTATGTTGAAATGCATGCAATGCAAATGTTTGTTACTAATATAATATTATTAAGTAAGGTTTTGAAAATATATACTAAAACGAGCTTCTGCCCGCAGCTTCATCCGCGGCGTGGCCTATGGCAAAATAATTCAACCACCCATTTCACCCTCTTAAGTGTGGAATTTCGAAAAATCCTTTCTTAGCGGATGCCTACGTCATAACATCTACCTGCATGCCAAATTTCAGCCCGATCCGTCCAGGTTTGGGCTGTGCGTTGATAGATCACTATGTCAGTCATATTTAGATATCGTATTAGGTTTTATTAAAATCAAATCTATTAAACGCCAGGTTCGTAGACAGTCATAATAGAATTCAACTGTGCTACGGCTTGAATGCCCGTCTGTATTAAAGTTTGACAGCTATGTCCACACTTATTCCTCTGTGACATACCCAAATGCATTGCACTTGGTATGTCATAGAGTAATAAGTGCGATGATGAGAAGTGCGTAATGATGAAGTGTTTTGGCAACCGAAAATAACACCTTTAATCACAGCTGCATAGTTCCTTTTTTTACACTTTTGTGTATTTAGCCAGTGTCAATTAATTGATAATTTCTCAAGTTAATGATAGTCAAGTCATACTCCTAGTAAAGTTGCCACCACTTTACTAGTAGCTTCTATGGAGTTTTGGAAACAACACGAAAAGAAACGTTCCACCATCATTATACCGCTTTCCCACACTCATGCCTGTAATCCAGCCCTTAACGAATAAACATACATTTTGGAAAATAATACAACACGGTGAAGTGATCTTTCTCGTTTTCCCGCCAAAACAATAGTTCGTTTTTTGGCAACAGAGAATGTGGTGTTTTTTTTATGTTTTGGCTCCACACTTTTGTGTATTTAGCCAGTGTCAAGTAATTAATAATTTATCAAGTTAATGATATTTCACGCAAATATGACTGTGTCAAATCACAGTCAAAGTCATCAAGTCAAGTCATAGTCCAGTCAAAGTCATACTCCTAGTAAAGTGGTGGCAATTTTACTTGAAGCTTCTATGGAGTTTTGGAAACAACACGAAAAGAAACGTTTCACTATCATTATACCATTTTCCCACACTCACGCCTGTAATCCAGCACTAATTTATTATTATTATAATAATATAATGCGGTGACGCAATCTTTTTCGCATTCCCGCCAAAAAACCGAATGTGGTGTTATCCTGTACTGTTAATCTCAGTTGCGCGAGTGCGAGCTGGGTGCGATCGTGAACCGCGACCTGCAGCGCCGCATCCGCGCGGTGTCGGGCGTGACGCTCGAGCGGCCCGTGCTGCGCGCCGACGCCCGCCTCGCCGCGCGCCTCGCGCACCTGCTCGACACGCGCACCAAGCTCTGGAACAAGGACAACGAGTCGGATGCCAAGCCGGACCAAGCTGATGTAAGTGAACGTGACGCCCGAGCCGCTCGAGCCGCGCGCCTGACGTATATATTTACCAAGCTGATGTAAGTCAAACTTGAGGCACGAGCGGCCCGTGCCGCACACCCGACGCATATTTTTGAAGCAAAACTTCTCTACTGAAGTAAAACTTCTTTACGCATGCTTGACTTGGGGAGTAAGCTTTCGAGGAGAGAAGTTGATAGTTGTTGATTCACGTAGATCTCATTTGTCAATTTAACAAAGTAAAAAATTTGTATTATTATGTTGGTATGTCAGGTAAATTTAAAATTTACAATTGTCAAGATGGCGACATTACCATTAAACAAAGTAAAAACAAAGTTATAACGGCCGATAGATGGAGCTAAACTAAAGAAGTTTTACTTCAGTCGTGTGGTCTAAAGCACACTAGTTTTTTATGTAAACGAATGACATGATGAGCTAGTCGTTCGTCTGATGTTAAGCGTCACGGCCGCCCATAACAGATTGCAGAATCACTCGAAATTCTAATATATAAAATTTCGCGTGACACTGCACTGCGCATGTCAGCCAGAGAAGTCACAAAGTCTAGTAATAAAATTTCTAAACTCATTAATTCGATCTTTCTGAAGGCCTTATCGTTAAAATCGATTTTCGATCGAACAAAAAAGACGGAGGATTAGTCGAATAAGCGAGAATTCGGCCGCTGCCCACACGTACTACTAAAACATGACAAGCTGGGTGTCGCGCTGGACCACGCCAAGACACCCACCCGACTTATACTGCCATGGGAAGGGACCTCGTCAAGCCTTTCCTTTCTGAAAGAGACGAAATGAGTTGATAATGACATGCCTACTGACTCGACGCTGATACATGTAATCAAGCACTTGTGCAGCTGCAGCCCTTAAAACTACCACTGTAAACCACCAATAAAATTGAAACTGTATATATTTATTTATTTATTGTGATAAAAACGACAAAACCAAACACAAAATATTGCATACATTAACAACAAACAAATCAGGGTTATCAAATAATAAAAGAATCCAATGGGCTATTACAATAATAATAAATTAATATTTATTATTAATTAATAATTAATACAATTAATTACTGCATTTTATTTACCAAACCTATTTCAATTACAGACACAAAACTTCAGTCTTAACTCCTTGAATCCAGTATTACATAAAATCACGGAGCATCTGATCGAAGAGGCGTCCACGGAAGAAGAGGAACTCCTAGGGCTAGAGGCTTCCACGGAAACCACAAACTCCGACCAACAAGACCCGGAGTTGATGCGTGTGTTGGATCGCCTGGTTTTGTACCTGAGGATTGTGCATTCGGTGGATTATTACAACCACTGCGAGTATCCGTATGAAGACGAGATGCCTAATCGTTGCGGTATCATGCATGCGCGCTCGGGCCCACCGCCGAATAAGGTAACATGACGTTATTTTAAAAAAATGAGTGTGTTTTAGACCACACAACTGAAGTAAAACTTCTTTAGTTTAGCTCCATCTATCTGCCGGAATAACTTTGTTTTTGCTTTGTTTATTGTTAATGTCGCCATCTTGACATTTGTAAATTGTCATTTTTCCGGATATACCAATATAATACAAATCTTTAACTTTTTTATGTTGACAATGGATCTACGTGAACCAACTTTAACTTCCGTTCGCCTCGCTTTCACCAGCTTACTCCCCAAGTCAAACATTCGTAAAGAAGTTTTACTTCAAAAACATGTAAATTCTTGTTTATTTTATACCGTCTTGAAAATACCTGATCTGAAATGCATTTATAAATTATGCGTACCTACGTAAATAACTTACGTAGCCATAATACCATATTATCTTTAATGGAACTAAAGCCGGTTGCTATATGAACCTAGTTTAGATCCACTCTAATATTGAATTACATATTTTATAGAGTCCAACTATTATTTTATGCTACTGAGACTGCGAAAAAAAAATTTGACCTATATGTTTTTTATCTTTCAGCCATCTCAGCAAGAAGTACAAGACTACATCAAGACATTTGAGGGGAAAATGTCAGCTTTTCTTCAAGATGTAAAACCACTTTCTGAGGAAGAGCTGCAGAAACTAGGAATCAAGGTAACTGTCCTTCTTTGGCTGATTCAATAACTTACAAAATCATTACATTTAATAAATTCACAGTAAAAACAAGTCATGGAAATAATTTGATCTTATTTCTAAGTTAGTAAGATATAAAGGTTTAATAAATTGTAACTGAATTTCGGTAAGGCAAGACGGTTAAGCAAACGTATGTTAAATGTTATAGCGTGTCTGTTTTATTTTACTTTATACGTTATTTTATATTTAGTACAAATACTAGTACTGGCTCAGGCATCCAGAATTTGAAGTTTATTTGTACACTGGCCTTCAACTGAATCCTCGTAGCTTCAGCTCAGTTTATAAATAACCATTCTTAGAAGCAATAGCTGTCGCAAAGTTACTTTGAACCTATTGCTAACTTAAATTTTGTGTTCTCAGGACTCTGAAGCGGAAGTTGAGAAATTCATTCAAGCGAACACTCAGGAGCTGGCGAAAGATAAGTGGTTGTGTCCATTGAGCGGGAAAAAGTTCAAAGGCCCGGATTTCATCAGGAAACATATCTTCAACAAGCATGGCGAAAAGGTAACTACATAACAATAATAATACAATGTCATATAGTTTCATTAATCTATCAAAAAATTACAGTAATTTAACAAAAATATGAACATTCAATTTTGTGAATGGATGACGAAATATTTCACGTAAAGGTATAATAGAAGGGTGTAATAGTGTCGTGAGAGAATTTTAAATATTTTCCCACGATTTCATAGACCGCAACAATTGTACCACTAACCTACGGGGACCTTGTAAATGCAATTTGCCGAATACATTAATATTTCAAATACTTGCTATAATTTGGTGTTATTCAAATATGCATATACTATAACTACAATAACGATAAGTGACAATAAAAAATTATCATAGAAACTGACGTGAGTAGTATTCATAACTACAAATAGTACACGGCCAACACACACGAGTTATTCGACTGTATAACGTGAGTGTTAGCTGTATACTAGTTGTAGTTGATAAAAAATTAGATTCAAGGTATGTTAAGTTCAAGTACACTGGCCCGATAGCTCAGTTGGTAGTAACCCTGCCATCTGAACTGTGGGTTGTGGGTTCGATTCCCACCCAGGACAAACATTTGTGGGATGAACATAGGTGTTTGTTCGGTGTTATATTGTATTCTATGTATGTATTTACAAACAAAAAAGTATCTAAGTATTGTATCAGCTATCTGGTCCCCATAATACAAGCTTTGCTTAGTTTGGGGCTAGTTTACTGCAGTTTCTCATTTGACCGTGACTAGACTTGAATGTTACTTTAACTGCACTTGTGTTTGATATTTAATTGAAATTTTTCATTACTGTTTTATCTTGCTATATAAACTTAATAAACTTGATACTGGCTAAATATGAATAACGTGACAAGCCGAGCTAAAAAAAGATTGATAGACTTGACACTGGCTAAATATGCAAATCGCGTGGAGCTGAAATAAATATGTTAATGAATGATGTGACGAGCTAGTCGTTCTCCTGATGTTAAACGACACGGCCGCCCATAACAGAAGTGTCACACGGAGCTCTAAAATATAAAGTTTCGCGCGACACTGCACTGCGTACATTTTTCTGAGACATCAACACAGTCTGGTAATAAAATTACTCGACTGTAAGATCATAAAGTCTCAATTGCCCAGTAATAACTAGCTACAATGTCCTTTAAACCGTACTACTGCTTGGCGGCAGAAAAACTGGCAAATCGGTGGTACCTACCGAGACGAACTTTGCAGAAAAGTCTTACCACCTTGTAAAATATATATTTATGTTGTGTGACTAGGTGGATGAGGTGCGTCGTGAGGTGGCATACTTCAACGCGTACGTACGCGACGTTCGCCGCCCGCAGCAGCCCGAGCCCGTCACGAGACAAGAGCGCGCGCCGGCTCACCAGCCGCCACCTGCGTAAGCATAACTACCCTAAGAAAAAAAAATGACATCTATACATATAAAATTTAAAGTCCTGACTGGCTGACTGAATGACTTATATATCAACGCACAGCCTAAACCGCTGGTCCTAGAGACTTGAAATTTGGGGGGTGTGTTCTTTGTAAAGTGTAGGTATCCACTAAGAAAGTATATTTCGAAATTCCACCCCTAAGAGAATGAAATGGGTGGTTGAATTATTTTCCTATAATCCACGCGGGTGAAGCCGCTAGCAGAAGCTAGCAAAATTTCCGGGAAAAGCGTTGCTCATATTATATCATGTCACTGACACTGACTCAGATACTGTCTCAATTTCTTTTACCATACCATAAATTGATTCAAACAGCCCGGGTTAACCTCCCACGACCTTCCCTTTCTATGAAAATATTACCATAAATCATTCCGCTTTTAATAATTTACTACTACAAAAGTCGTTTCGGGTTACTAATACCTCAAGTTCATCGCTTTAATGAGATCATAGCTCCACTTTTGTTCCAAAATATAAATCACTCGCTTTTATGAAACATTGCCGACAGTAATGGCTTGAAACGATACCAAACGCTTTTGTAGTCACGAAATAAAGCGGTAAAGAAGTTTAATGCTGCGAGTCACCATAGTGACTATCTTTGAGACTTCTGTAAAGTTATTCTAACCGATATCTGTTTTAAATATACTTTCCCGGATTTCGATACAGTCGAGTGACTAAACTTCAGGCCGTCCTTAAACCTACTACATAACTTAAGTTTTTACATTGTAATTAATTCATCTTCACACCACTAGCTGGAAGACGTCCACTGCTAAACATAGGCCTCCCCCATAAAACGCCACTTAAGATGATTGTCATACGGGTCTGCCATGGTCACTACACTTCGCAGGCGTCGTAGTAATAATAATAATAATAACGCCCAACAATCACATACATAGATTCTGGACCCTAACTAGGATTCCCTGTGTCTAGGGACCCAGAACTACGAGGACCATGGTCCCACAATACCCAGACTCAGAACAAGTATTTGCGCTTTTTTTCTTCTGTGCACAAATGATTGTCCTGCCGCGGGAATCGAACCCGTCGCCTCCGGGTTATGAGCCGACATGCTGAACCACCACACCACAGAGGCTGTAGTGATCATAGATTTTATTCTACTAAAGAGAATGCGGTTGCTCATTCCCTGGATATTCACTTAGCCGGTTTTTATGGTACAGTCTGGTTTCTTTTTATCCTACATGAGAATAGTTCGTACAACTTTTGTTAGCACAACTGGGCATATTTTTATTTTACTTGACCATTCTCGTCTAATTCACATAACGGACTAAGTTAATTTCGATCTGTGAATTTGGCTCACAATTATTTGAAGCGATGTTTGTCCTTTCATCGGGGCTGTCCTTACGAAGTAACATATTGTTAGATGTCTTGGCATCCTAGACAGAGTAGAGAGGACAGCCCTTGGAAATAGCGACGTGAGTAAGCGCTGACTCTTTCCCCTTGGCTTCGTTGGCGAGCGGAAGCGCTGCCAGTGTAACGTTCGGCGCGATCTTTTGTTTAGGAATAAAATTGTATTTTTTTAATTGACTTACTTCTAACCTAAAAATATAATATGCATGATCTTTTTTTTTTTTTTTTAGTTTTAGCTCCACACTTTTGTGTATTTAGCCAGTGTCAAGTAATTAATTTTTCAAGTTAATTTATATTATACATATGTATGTTGTATGTGTCAAGTCAAGTCACACTCTCCAAGTCATCAAGTCAAGTCATAGTCTAGTCTAGTCAAGTCATACTCTTAGTAAAGTGGTGGCTACTTTACCAGAAGTTGCTACGGAGCTTTGGAAACATCACGAAAAGAATCGTTTTACCATCATTATACCACTTTCCCACTCATGGATGTAGTCCAGCACTTAATGAATAAAATGCCACCAAATTTATGCACTAACACTGAAAATAACATAAATTTTGGAAAATAATACAATGCGGTGACGCGATCTTTTTCGTTTTCCCGCCAAAAGTCCAACTGACACACTTTCCCCTTGGCTTCGTTGGCGAGCGGAAGCGCTGCCAGTGTAACGTTCGGCGCGATCTTTTGTTTAAGAATTTTTTTTTAGATTGATATTTCACTTTTAATCTAAAAATATAATGTGAATGATCTGACGTCTGTACGGAGCGTGTTGCCGGCAGGTACGGCGGCGGGCCGGGCGGCGCGCCCCCCGCGAGCCGCGGCTGGGCGTGGGGCGCGTGGGCGCCGCCCGCTCCCTACGCGCCGCGCCACCCGCGCTTCACGCGCCCCAGGTAACACCACCGCACCATGCTCACCGTCACCGCCACATAACCCTCCATTTATAACTCGCTCAAAACTTTACGAGCTCTCGGAAGTTAGCGTGTGGCTGCGCAGTACGTATATTATAGTTATTGTATGGCCGCTTTTACAATGAACTGTGCCATGCTCAGTTTGGTACTCGGGCCTAACTTCCGAGAGCTCATAAAGTTTTGCATGAGCTATAAATCACACTTGTTCTATCCATGCCACCACAGAGAATCGAAAAAATAACGATCGCAACCTAAGCCTTTTCAAAATTTTTCATACATTTATAATAATATATAATAACACCCAACGATCACATACATAGATCCTGGATCCTCACTAGGATTCCGTGTCTAGTGATCCAGAATCTACGAGGCTCATGGTCCCACAATACCCAGACGCAGAACAAGTGTTTGCGCATTTTTTTCTTCCGGGTTATGAGCCGACCTGCTCAATCACCACACCACAGAGGCTGTCAAAATACTTTCGTAGAAATGAAACAAAATTAAGAATGAGATAGCATTCTTATCAAATGTTTATGAATAAAAGGGTTAAACCTTTAAGTTCGGTTTTACCAGATTTTTTCGCTTATTTTGCATGCCTGTTTTGTACATAGTTGCTTTCCATCACATATTAAAATTTTAGATCAATACCCGTTGTTCATAAAAAAACAACCGTTTAAAATTATTATAATAACTCGCAATCATATTATTATAAAGAATTACACACTGCCTCGAAATACCCTGGCCCCAGTGTTTTGGTCTGGTGACGTCATCTGAGTTAATAAGCCATCTAATGGACTTTCCATAAAAGATACAGGTATATCGAAGCTTTTAAGCAGTACCTACCTATTCCTTTTATGTTATTTCACCATTCAAAGTCAAAAGTCAAATGATTTATTGCAAATAGACTATTTTTAGCACTTTTACAAGTCAAAATTATAATAGGTACTTAAAATTAAGTTATTTCACTAAGCATATAAAATTACAAAGTGCTTATTGTCAAATAATATATAGCAAGCCCATTACAATATATTTTCCAGAAATACTTAACGACAATGTTTTAACAACCTCACCAAATACATATTTTAATGTACATTATTCAGGGCAAATAATTTAAAGAATAATCTTTGCTTACAGCTATTGTCATTATCCTATTATCACATTATTTAGCTAGTATTATAACTACAAAAGAAACAAACTGTAAAAGTTTAGGATTTCTCGTTTCATATTGAACCATCCAGCTTCACGGGGTTTTGACGTTTAGGGTGTAGGTGCTGGAATAACACAGGCTATTTAATTGTGTTGTTCGAACGAACTTATTCAATAGACAGTAGATACGTGTATTTAAAAGTTATTTCGCTTATAAAATACACAAGTATTTACATTTAAATTCAATCACCATCCGTCCGACAAGTGACATGCATGCTATCCTTCTAGAATAATAATCACACAATGTTAAGTCATACTGCAAAATCAAAGGCAATTACATATTGCATTTTATTCGTCATTCAGAGATTAAAACTGCAACCTTCTAGCTTATTTGGTGGCGCATAAAATTATCTGTCACAAAAATATTCGTGGCGCATCATATCATAATACTTTTTTTTTGGTTCCACACTTTTGTGTATTTAGCCAGTGTCGAGTAATTGATAATTTCAAGTTAATTAATATTATATATATATGTGTGTCAAGTCAAGTCACAGTCCAAGTTATTAAGTCAAGTCATAGTCTAGTCTAATCAAGTCATACTCCTATAAAGTGGTGGAAACTTTACCAGAAGCTTCTATGTAGTTTTGGAAACAATACGAACAGAAACGTTTCGCCGCCATTATTCCACTTTCCCACACTCGTGCCTGTAATCCAAAACTTAAAGAATAAAATGCCACCAATTTTATGCACTAATACTGAAAATAACACAAATTTTGGATAATAATACAATGCGGCGATCTTCGTCGTTTGCCCGCCAAAACTACATCATAATACTTACACACACACACACACACTTACACATATTCATGGGTATCATTTTTACATATTAAGTTATTTGTATACTGCATGTCGTATTCAGGTGACCTATTTGAAGCCTCAAATGTGATTGGTGCCTAACATATTTTTGCATGACCTTAACATTTGAGTTATTAAATCCTACGCCTTATAGATAGGGCATATTATAGCTTGATAAAATATCGCTAATAACAATGGGTCGGTTCAATTTGCATGGATAGATGTATAAGAAGCGCTTCGTTTCATTTTGATTTGCAAAGTATTGCGAATATAATGAGAGGACATGTTTTTGAGTAAAAAGGAAATGATTGCAGGGAGAATGTGGATCGGTCGCGGCCTATTATTGCATACAACGATCTTGACTTCCCGGAAAGTGGTGACATATTTTAACTCTTCAAGTATGACATAAATACATGACAGGATAAGCTATTTCATAGCAGTTACCTAGATCGTAATTTTAAGCATTCCGTTTAGATGGTATTGCCAAATTAATACATAAGTACTATTTAAAGTTTTGATATAATATATATTTTGCATTTTGAGTACAATGGATTTATATAAATATAATTCTATTTATTATTTTTTACAATCTACTGTAAACATGATTATATCTAAAATAAGTACACCGGAAATGTAATTCCTCTAATGTTCCTTGCTTAGTAACACACTATGTATTTTATCTACAAAAATAAAATCCGTGAATTGGCGGGAGAATTCGATATGAAATTCAAATGTAAAATAATGAGTATTTTGAAATATTGAAGTATTTTATATTTTTAATACAATAGTATTTTATTATGACGTACTTAATAATAAGTGTAATTTCTTAAAATATTTTGTCTCTGTAATACTTTTGGTTTGTGTTGAATCTATTTTGCATTACTTCCATCGTCGTCATCTTGTTTGTATTGACCTAGAACATACTCCTATATCACATAACGCTATGGTTGTTTTCAATAAACTGTCTAAACTCATATAACTGAAATGTTTTTCTCAATAACTCCTGTCCGTCTTAGCATAATGGTCTTAGTTAAGTTTGAAAATAAGTTATGCGACTCCCGGGAAGCTGAGATTTCGCACTTTGGTTTAGGTAGATAGTAGCGCCTAGTCCTAGAGCGAAGTGTTTGTGTTTGTGCCGTGTGACGTGCGAGTGGCTCCTAATCCAGTGTGTGGTTATTGTTAAAGGGGCGGCGGCGCAGATTTCCGCCCGGTCATACACTACCGCGACTTGGACGCGCCGCGCGAACCCGACGAGTTCGTATAGCCCAGCTCGTCGCGCCAACTTGCCAATGGAACTTGTTACGCATGTACCATTACTTTTACTTATCACCATGTAGATGACGCAAATCACTGTAATATTGTTAGATACTTGACTAGTTTCATTCGACACCATGCATACAATATAGTAGATAATAGTTACCTTAAATTACTGTAAATTATTTTATTACTTATGGAGGATCGCTAATTGAAATACAAATTATTTATGTATTTTGAAAATATAAAAGATGGAATTGAAAGTGTCGTTTCTTACTTCATGTTTTTCGTAGAATAGAAGATTGTAATCGCTATCTTCACGCATGCAGGTTGCCAGAATGGCAGATGATTCTCATTAATTTGTATAAATGATCATGGATAAAATGCGATAATAAATCTGCGGTTTGTAATGCGCGAATACACGAAGACTACAAGTTCCGTGACTGGTAACTACCTCTATAAATTTACTATGTTTATGAAATCGATTTTATTGTTTAATAATTCTTCCACAAAAAAATTAAAAGCATGACCAACTATTAGGGTATTTCCAAAGGCCAGTAAAGGTTAACATTCACAGTGACCTCTGTCTGGTCGCAGTATCTCGCTCTAGGGAGTGCCTCAATAATAATCGTAATTGTCATGGTGACAACGCTATAACTTCATATTATTATCCATCCTCTGAACAACAACAATAGGAACTACTATGTATATCAAAAACTGAGCCATATCTTCAGTAACATAAAAGTCACTATTGTAATGTATTGTATGAATGCAACAACTTACTTCCTCATACTTACGGAACTCAAATATCTGAATAGTGAGATGATAATTTATACCGCAAATAAGGATGCTGACCTAACTTCGTGCGGTATCCTTTCTAAAAGTTAACTTTATCGGTGTTCTAAGTAGGTATAACGACCTTCTCCTTGATATGTTCTTCGAAATCTTAATGAGATGAGGAGGAAAATACTAAATTGAATTTATACATAAATAATACAAATTGACAAGGGTATTCAAAGTTTCATAAATAAAAAATGACTATAAAGTTAAATAACCGTCACATAAATACGTCATATTAATGTGCCGCTCAGTACTATTTTGTATGAGACACACTTGCGAACCTTGACCTCTAAAAATTGCCATCGTCGGTCAAATGTCTTATTTCAGAAGTACTTGAACGTGACATTTAAACAGAACAGCGACGTTATGATTATTTCATTTCCATCACTCCTTAAGTGGGCTTTCTATGATATGGTTGGTATTTTTCTTGCCGTTTAAGTCTATGCCCAGTTAATGATTTATGCATTCACTTGCCGATTGTGATACTTTATGATTAGTACAAGCAAACAAAGAAAGAATGGCATGCTGTGGGTTTTATGGGTATAGTATAATTCTCAGGTAGAGATCACAATGTGGATAGTTGCATATACATGTGTAGGAGATATCGTCACCCGGATCTGCGTTGATTATGTTGCTGCGTGTCGTGTCGGTCGAGGTGCCATACGTCGACGTTCCGCGCCGGGTTCGTCATGCGCCATTGTCGGAGATTACTGCGGCTTCCATTAACATATTCCAGCGAGACATAACTGCCATGTCTCTTGACAACTTATCTACATCGTGTATAGCAAACGCTATTTGAACATAAATATTATTATGTACTAAGATTGTATACAATAAAGTACGTAGGAGTTATCAAAATGGTATTGAAATGCTAAAGTTTCAAGATTTTGTAAGTTAATTAAATTAATATTTGATGATCGTTGATCATATTAAATTCTGACCATTCTATATCAAACAGAGTTAAAGGAAACAGAAGGTATAAGTTTGATCATTATTCCAGAAGTTCGTAAGTTTAACGTCTGCACGGTCATAGAATACATGATAGTACTGACACGGTTGTGGCTAGAAGTAGGCGGTCTTGGACCGAAAATGATGATGATTAAGATTATTTGAACCGTAACTGATTTTAATATAGTTTTGCCATTTATGTTAAGACAAGCTTATGCTCGCGGCTTCACCCGCGTGGTCTATAGGAAAATAATTCAACCACCCATTTACCCACTCATTTCACCCTCTTAGTGATGGAATTTCGAAAAACCCTTTCTTAATAGTTACACATCACAAAGAACACCTTCCAAATTTCAAGTCTAAGACCAGTGGTTTAGGGTGTCCGTTGATATTATAAGTCAGCCATTCAGTCAGTCAGGGTCAGGACTTTTGAATTTTATATGTATAGATTATACTATAAAAGTAACTTTAACTGTTCGTCCTTATAATTGATCAAAAGTAATGTGTGCAATAATGTTTAACCTCTCCAAAATCATCGATGGCAATTAGGTACTAAGATTTTGGTCAATACACACGAAATATACAAACAACGAGTAACGAACATACGTCACCACGTCGACAAAAAATCACACATCTTTAAAAATAACGATTATACTAATCCGCATGCAGACTTAGAAACGTCTAATCGATTTGTATTTCACTCGCATTGTAAATATAACCACAACAATAAAAATAGCAAACCGGAGCCAGAGAGCAACCTCGGTGGAGTCAGCGTGTTTTCCCGAGAACCGGCGTCTTAATGTTAGACAGTGTTATGAATTAAGATGCGTGAGTAATAAATTTTTGTGGAGTGCCCACTTGTAGCAATTACAATGCGCCGCAGAGCGCTGCCAGTAATGAACTCTGGAAACAATATTGTCTACCTACGCGAATACAACCTGTGATTCTTAGTTCGCAGTAAACGCCGACTGGTTTTTTGCTGGATATATAAATGGGTGCCTATTTGAGTATTCTTTATAAAAGCGGACGGCTGTGGAGGATTATTAGCATTGTTGTTAGGAAGCTTCACGACGATGGAGCTCACATGTGTTTTAGTTCTATTAAGTGTGGGGCTTACGACAGCTAGCCCTTACGGATATGGCACGAAAGGAGGAGCTGCGGCTAAAGGTCAGTACCTACACATTAAACCGTATAAAGTTTTTGTCCGAGCTTTGGCGTACAAGGGCAAGATCATGATCTTATTTGACTTTGTTTTACATTGAACAGGGAACTCTACACATGTTATATTAGGTCTTTACCTATGAAATTGCCGTTTTGTTTGAAAAAAGTTAAAGTATTTTTTTTTCGAACTTATTTATTTCTTTTATTCAAAGTAATCACCCCTGCAATCAATGAATCTTTGCCAACGCTGTAGCAGTTTATGGATGCCCTTCTTGAAAAAATTAGCAGGACGGGAGACAACAAACTCTTCAATGGCGTTTTGTACTGCCTCTCGGGAATTGAATTTTTTTCCCGCTAAAAAGTTGTCCAAATTTTGGAAAAAGTAATAGTCGGTAGGCGCAAGATCTGGTGAGTATGGCGGATGAGGGAGAGCTTCCAAACCCAACTCATGCAGCTTAGAGACGGTCTGTTGTGCAGTATGGGGTCGCGCGTTGTCGTGAAGTAGCAGTGGAGACGACCGATTGACCAAAGCTGGTTGCAGACGTGCGAGTTTCGCCATCATTGTGGTCAGTTCTTCAATGTACACATCTGCAGTAATGCTCTCGCTGTTTTGTAAAAAGCTATGATGAATCACACCAGCACTAGACCACCAAACTGTGACCATCACCTTTCTAGGGGTCATTTTTCGTTTTGCACATTGCTTTGGTACCGAACCAGGATCTAACCAACTTGCTGAGCGCTTTCGATTGTCAAAAAGAATCCATTTTTCGTCGCACGTAACAATTCGGTTCAAAATTCCTTCATTTCTCTGCCTGTTGCAGCGCAAGGCAAGTTTCGACGCGTACGTTGCGCTGGCGATCGTTAAGTTCGTGGGGCACCCATCTATCAAGCTTTTTTATCTTGCCAATCTGTCGCAAATGAACCAATATTGTTTTGATGCTAACATCAAAAGCTGCTGCCAGCTCAGCTGTAGATTGAGATTTATCAGCTTCCACAATCGCCTTTAATTCATCTTGTGGACCAAAGTTTCCGGACGACCACGAGGTTCATTTTTCAAGTCAAAATTCCCAGAACGGAACCGAGCAAACCAATAACGGGTTGTACGTTCGTTTGTACAGTTCTCTCCGTAAACGTCGTTGATGTTATGTGTCGTTTGTGCCGCGTTGGTGCCACGACGGAACTCATATTCCATAAATACACGAAATTTCAAAGTATCCATTATGAGGAAAAATGTTGAAATGTAATGAAAATACAACGCTAATCAATAAACAAAAGACTTATATTGTAAATAGAATGTCATATTTTTAAAACAAAATTAATTTGAATTTAGAATTCATAGCCAATCAAAACTTTTTTTTGTTTGAAAAAGTCTGTACTGCAATACGGCAATTTCATAGGTAAAGACCTATTACTTTATTAAAATGGGATTTGGTTATTTATTTGACGCATTTTTTTACCAGTAATGTATAATATATTTAAAAATTCAGGAGTAAAATTGGATTTGGAAGGATTGAAAAGGTTTTCTGCCATTTACCTATTTAGTAAATTAGTTCAATACGCCACATACCGGATGCATATCGATAAGTATTTTTGTTTATAGCTGATGCCAGTGCCGTGGCTAGTGCATACGCTGGGGCAGGCGCTGTGCCGTTAAGCATTCCTAGTGGTGCTGGTTACTCTGGAAGCTACTCCAAGTCATATTCCTCAAGCTCGGCTTCATCCAGTGCCAGTTCCAGTTCGAGCTCATTCAGCTACAGTGGCTCGGGAGCTGTCGGGGGATCGATCCCGGGCTCTAACGGCTGCGGTACTGAGAACTGCAATAATGGTGCGGCATTAGGCCCTCAAAGTTCAGCGGCGGCTGGATCTCAAGCATACAGTGGTGGTAATGCTGGATTTATAGCGGGAGAATATGGAGGAAAAACACCAACAGGCAGTTACGGTATCGGGAACTCACAGGGTAATGTAGCTCAGGATTGTGGATCCAAAGGTTGCCAATCAACAAAGGGTTCTGTTATCGGACATGGTGCTGGAGCTAGTTCTCAGTCAATCAGTGATGCTAAAGCCGCAGCTTCTGCTGCAGCTGAAAATTTCAAAGGTTCGGACTGTGAAGGTTCTGAATGTAATAAATCACCTGGTTCAAACATCAAGTGTTCTTCCGGACAATGTGACTCAAATACTAAATGCTCTTCTGGTGATTGTGGTAAAACATCATACACATCATCGCATGAAGCAGGCAAAAAATGTACGTCGGGACAGTGTGCGTCAAACCAAGATGTAGATGGAAGCTCTTCGATTGTGTTTGAAACTGATGACATACATGTTCCACTACACGGAAGTTCGAATTCAAAGTCGAGCTACGGTGCAAGTGGGTCTGGCTGCTCGAATGGTAACTGTGGCCCATCCTCTGCAACCGGGCGTCCTATACTGCCTGGCTTTAGTAAACCTGCGACAGACTTAACAGTTCCTAAATTAGAACCATCATGTTTCGGTCCAAACTGTCAAAATTCTCCGACTTGCTCTGGGGATAAATGTAATGATGGTTCTTATAATCCAACGAAAGCGCCTTTTGCGCCTTCTACAAATTCTGTTAACCAAATAAGTTATTCGCCTTCTTCTCCCAGTTACGGAGGTCTTTCGAAACCTGGATATTCTTATCGACCATCTCCTTCACATTCTCCAACAAATCCTGGTTGTGCATCTGGCACCCCCGGATGTAGCACGGGCCTTACTGATAATGGCCCTTCTGATTGTGTATCGGGAAGTTGTGGTCCAAACTCCCCAGTCCTTGGATATGGTGGTTCTTCAAGCAAACCTAGCTATTCCCATGGAAGCTCATCTTTATCTCTTTCTGGCTCAACCTGCGCTCCTGGTGTTCCCGGTTGTGCTAAATTACCATCAACTAGTAGTCCAGCTGGCTGCGTATCTGGAAACTGTATTATTTATCCGACAAGCTATAGTACCACTAACACAAAGCCGGGCTATGCCCATGGCATTTCTTCTGCTGATCCTCTAATAAAGCCTCCAAAACCAGCTTGTATACCGGGTACTCCGAGTTGCGGCACAACTTCTCCTAGTAGTAGTCTTTCAGATTGTGCATCAGGAAATTGTGATTCAAACCCCTCAGGTCCAGGATATAGTGGCTTGTCAAGTATCAAGCCCAGTTATTCACATGACAGTTCACCTTCATACGCACAATCGAAGCCTTTGGAACCAGCTTGTGCACCAGGTAGACCAGGTTGCGATGCCCTCCCTTCGGTTAGTGGTTCTTTAGATTGTGTGTCGGGAAACTGTGGTACATTCCCCTCAGCATCTGGTTATGGAACCGCTTCAAGCATCAAGCCTAGTTATTCACAGGGAATTTCGCCTTCCTATTCCTCATTGACGCCTTTGGGACCAGCTTGTAAACCGGGCACCCCAGGTTGTGCCTCGGTCCCGTCTGGCAACGGCCCTTCTGATTGTGCCTCTGGAAATTGTGGTTCGTACCCCTCAGCATCAGGCGATAGTATTCCAAGCATTAAGCCTGTTTATCCCCATGGCACTTCACCTACATATACCCCATCAAAGCATTCGGGACCGGCGTGTGCGCTGGGTACCCCTGGTTGCGCTTCAGCCATATCAAATTCATACCACCCAGGTTATGGTGGCTCTTCGAGTATTAAGCCAAGTTATTCTCATGTTGGCTCGCCTGCTTACGCCTTCACGGCACCTTCAGGATTAGATTGTGCGCCAGGAGCCCCGGGTTGCGGCCAAGTACCATCTGGTACTGGCCCTTCTAGTTGCACCTCAGGAAATTGTGGTTCAATCCCTTCTATCCCTGGATATGGCACCTCTTCAAGCATAATTCCTAGTTATTCACCAGTGAATCCTTCCGGTCAAACTTGTGCACCTGGTTCCCCGGGTTGCGCTACATCTCCATCCGCTAATGGTCCCTTTGGTTGCACATCAGGAAACTGTGGCGGCAATACTCCTAATTATCCACATGGAAGTTCGCCTTCGCACTCCCAAGTGCAACCTTCAGAACCAGGTTGTGCGCCTGGTACTCAGGGCTGTGGCATAACATCGTTACCATCAGTTAGCGCGTCATCCAGTTGCACATCAGGAAATTGCGGCGCATACCCATCAACATCACCAAACGGTTGTGCTCCGGGAGCCTCAGGATGTTCTGGAGCACCGTCCGTCATCCTTTCTCCCGGGTATGGAACGTCTGGTGTTGGCTCTACTTTAAATCAAGCAAACATTGGATCTCATGGTACTGGATCGATACAAACATCTTTTATCAAACCACCCACTGGTCTGCCACCTGCTGCGCCATCTGGTCCCAGTGTCATTCCGGGGATTGGATCACCATCGTACACAGGCAATGTTGTTGGATCTAGTACCCAACAAGGGGCAAATAAAAAACCCACATACACTGGAGGTTTCGGTGGACCTGCTGGAATATTAAAACCGAATGAATTTAGTGCCCCTTCACCAACCTATGGGAACAAACCAGCTATACTAAGTGGATCTCTAGCTGCTAAGCCCTCTTGTACTTCTGGAAATTGTGATCAGCCTTCTGCTTCTGGAGCTCAAGCTACATTGGGAGCTTTGGGCTCTACCAGTCATCCGAGTACTGGAAATCTTCCTCTTGGATATGGTGCGTCTAGTGGTGGATCGTCTTTAAATCAAGCTAACTTTGGATCTCATGGTACTGGATATATACAAACGTCACCAACAACTGGATTCCCAAAAGTGCCACCTAGTTCCTATCCCGTTTCTGAAATTGGATCACCATCGTACACAAGCAATTATGGTGCCACAGCTGTATCTAGTGTCCAACAAGGTGCAAAAGAAAAGCAACCCTTATATACCGGTGGTTTCGGTGGCCCTAACGGAATATTAAAACCGAACGAATTTAGTGCCGCTTCGCCAGCTTATGGGAACAAACCAGCAATATCATCAACTGGAACGTTAGCTGCTAAGCCCGCTTGTACTTCTGGAAATTGTGATCAGTCCTCTTCTGCTTCTGGAGCTCAAGCTACCGCGGGAGCTTCAGCAAGTTCTAGTGCGGTTGCATACACCGGAGGGTTTGGTGGTCCACCAGGCATTTTAAAACCTTATGATAACGGTAAAGTCGATCTTAAAGAGCTGCCTGGAAAGCAGCTGCCAGGTTCTTCACTTGGTTTGCATAAAGGATTATCCGGAAGTGGTGTACATTCACCTTATCCGAATGACGGATCTCAAGTCGGTGGAAGTGCAGTAGCTCAAGCGAATGCAGCAGCCATTAGCGCTACAGGCGTAGGTGGTAGTTATGGTGGCCATAGCCACGGACATGACGCTGCTGGTGGTTGTGGAGGTGGATGTGGTGGCAGTGGAAGCGGTGACTTTGGATACAGTTCTAGTCTCGGTTTCTCAAAAACTGGAGTATTGGGTGACCCGAGCAGCGGTCTAGCCACGGCAGGTGCTGTTGCTAAGAGCCATTCATCCAGCAGCGCGAGAGCTTATGGAGGCAGCTACGCTGGCAGTTCAGCTTCTGCTCACGCTAGTTCTGGAGCCTCGGTGAAAGGAGGTGAGTTTTAGAAATGTATCATCTTTATATACAAAAATTAACCTCTATTTACCTTGGTCATCACTCGTTCTTATGAAAAAAAAAATTAAGAAAGTTGAGTAAAAAATTAGAAAACGTTCACCATGCGGGTGAAACCGCGGGGCGCAGCTAGTGACATACACAAAGACAAATCGGGTCGTCCGCCACTAATCTTGATGTTTCATAAATTAACAAGTTTCATATATTATTAGTTTACGATTTAATAAGTATGTAGGATTATTAATAAATAAAATATTTATCCAAAGAATCAATTTCGTGTTGCTGATAACTCCAATCAATATGAGGCTCTATTTACTCTCACTGAATTAATGTTCTAACAGGTGCTAAATCCCATAAATCCATATTATTACATAATATTATATTATCTATCTGTGTCCATAGTACGGCACCTAAAAACTGGCACTAGAAATGCTAATATAAAAAAGACAAACACTAAATAAGTTACAAGTACTAGAAGTTACTAAATAAAATGATACGTAAAAATATAGGCAATTCTGATTTCCTGCCAACAGTCGTGTCCCTTATCTACTAAAATATAAAAAGAAATATTTTTGTTTATATTTATCTTTTTGTTTCAGGTTATGGAAGGCGATAATCCAGAGAGATCTAGGTTTAAAGAAAAAAAAGAAGCAAGACTAATTTGATGTACCCTAACATAGTTATAATTATTTTTGTGATACACGTTTTCTTATATAACTCCGTGAAAAGGAGTAAGTACATACATTAAGTTATTTGAGTACAATATTTTAATATATAAGTACATACTTAAGTAAGTCTCATTTTATTTTATGAACCGTTATTACGTCTCTACTATTATTTTTATTACATTTTTATGCTTGAATGATGAAAAGGTGATGATGTGGTCTATCAGGTTAGCCCATGAAGTACCTGTATCACACATGATTTGAGGAGACCTATAATGAGTAAATTGTAGGAAACAAGAAAGCTGGTAGGAGTATTATATAAAAGTTGACTGTTTGTATGTTTGATTATGTATTATTATTTTCGGCTTTCACGCATGAATGACTTTTTACATGGATTGATTATTTATGTTTCCGGGGTCTACATAAGATATTTTTAAGAAACTATAAGTTAGGTAATTGTGGGTGAAACCACAGAGAGCTGGTAGTTAGTGTAACATAAACTAGTTAAGAGTAAAACATGATGACATCGATAAAGGATGCCATGACATAAATTTGATCTAAACCACAATATGCATCATCGAGCGGTACTGTCACCTTCATAAAAGTTTACAGGTAAAACAGGAAAATAGTTTCTAAGCGGTTACTTTTAAATTTCTGGGATGAAAGTACTTAGTCTATGTTGGTCTCGGCATTATCAGGAATCGGCGCTAAAATTCCGCCAAACAAAAAGGGCTTGTATCAGTAGTCCGATGATCGGACTAGTAATTCGATAATTCAAAAAAATCAGACTACTGAGGCTTTTTGTCCGATATTAACTCAATTCTAAATAGGTAGGTAATGTATGTTTATGTTACTAATAAGCTAAAGTAATAAATGTAAAATAATTTAACAAAAGCACGGACCCAAATGTATGTAGTAACAAAAAAAATGTTCGTAGGTATGATTACGTTAATGTATTCAATAATAGTAGGTATATTATGATACAAGCGTTCTAGGTTGATCATTGCACTCGAGGCGTTTTATGCGGTACCCACAGAGTTCGCCCTATTAACATAGGGCAAATAACTACCTACCTATTATACAATGATCAATGCACACGCGTTTCATACGACGTTTTTCATCACACATGCGAGGAATAAAGTACTATACTCTTTAGCGCGCTGTATCTGCGTTGCGGGTACAGGTATACGTAAGGGCGCGAACCAATTACGACAGCGTCTGTGGTGTGGTGGTTGAGCAGGTGGGCTCATAATCCAGAGGCGGCGGATTTGATTCTCGCAGCAGGATAAGTATCAGGAAAAAAGCGCAAGTACTTATTCTGAGTCTGGGTGTTGTAGGACCATGATCCTCGTAATTCCTGGGTCCCTAGACATAGGGAATCCTAGTTAGGGTCCAGGATCTATGTATGTGATCGTTGGACGTTATTATTATTATAACTTATCTAGGAAAAATATAATATCTAAATCAAGCGACTAAATATTGAGAACATAGCTTATTTATTAAAAAATGTGTACAGTTTTATCCGCATAAAAACTCTTTGTCAGTAAAATACATAAACTGTATTATCCGGGTAAATTAAGAATTCTTTGACTACATACGTATAACTTGCAGTGAGATACAAACTTAAATAAATCGCAATATCATCATAAAACACAAGTGAGGTGATGTAAACTAAAAAGCACGCGTATGTAGTTGGTATATCTTGGATTGTGAGCCTAAAAGCGGTGTAATAAGATCCACTTACGAGCAGAAGAGATGAAAAATAATATTATAAAAAAAACCACACGGAAATACAGTGTCGTACACAATAGAATACAGTGTCTTACGCTGTATTTCCGTATTCTGTGGTAGCTGCTTCTCCGGTATGATGTATGATGATGATCGCACTTCTTTGCATTGACCGCTATAGGTAAATCTCATAATATACAACTCTTTATCATAGTACAAGTAAATTATAATGATTACGTGTATTATTTACCTCGGCTAGCCTCTTAAGGTGCGGCTTGTGTTTAGCGATAATAAATCATTACATCGGTGATACAATCGTTCACTTCTCTCATCTATTGTTCACGACTGGCATAATGTTGGAGATCGCGGATGTTAAATAAATTATTCATATACATAATAAACGTAACAGCTGTGCAGTGTGTGTACTTAGAAGGTTATAGTTTACTTTGGTATTGGTTTATTGCAGTACCAGCATCAGTATGTAAAAAACTACGTTGGTACTGCAATAAACCAATCAAACCAAAGTATCTTATTGTAGTGTTATATAACTTATACAAGCTTTCAATCTTGTGTGAAGTCCTGCAGTACACATAATTTTAACACATAGTTTTTTTAGTACTACAGGACTTTACACACGATTGAAAGCTGCTATATATAATTCAGTACTATAGTATCGCATAGGTACCTAAAGCAGGAAAAAATGACGCATCTCGGGGTGCGAAGCGTCATTTTTTTCTGCTCTATGGTATTTTCACCTAGATATTATTATAGACATTTACATCATCGCCCTAGTTCCCACTGCTGGGATACGGACCTTCTTTAACAAGGCGAGAGTGTAGGCCAAGTGCAGGTTGGTATTAGATGACACATGTCCTCGAACTGTGCGATTATTTGAACATGCCGGTTTCTTCACGGTGCATGATGTATTATCATTTATCGTTGTAGGAGCTAGTGCAAGTTCTGCACATGGAGTCATTGGTGCAAGCTTGCAGGACCACTTGATTCGAACCAGGGTACGTTTGAAAACCGCATGGGCTACCGCTGAGCCACACTCGCTCTTTATAACAGTCATTTGTGCCTAATAAAGCCTTGTGAAATCTTTGTCTTTACAATGTTGACAGTTGTATTTTTTTTTAAAGGGCTAATGCTGTTGGTCTCTACCGACCTTTACAGCGTCACCGGGCGGAACAAGATATATTGAATATAAGATATATCGATATATGATGTTTAGGAAATACTATGATAATTTTCTGTCGCAACAAAAAAGCAGTTTCATTGAAAATTTCTCACAAGGTCTTGATTTAGAGAGAGTACCTACCTACCTAGCTAGTTAGTATACCTACCTTTATGTAACACCGCGGTATAACTTATATGATTTATATAACTTGTATGAACTTTAGCACATACTCAGCACTCATGATTATTGTTTTATGTGTTGCTTATATTTGTAAAGTTTCCCAACTGAATATGATTACAAACTTAAAATACTTATGAAAGAATTGTCTAATTTATAATAATACCACAGATTTATTCTGCGGTATTAGTAATAATATTTATATATTCCTTTGCTGCTATGGATAATTTAATAATAATAATAATAATATGTGAACATCTCACACAACGCCATCTAGCCCCAAACTAAGCAAAGCTTGTATTATGGGAACCAGATAACTGATATAATACCTATATACTGTTTGTTTGTAAATACATACATAGAATACAATATAACACCCAGACACAGAACAAACACCTATGTTCATCACACAAATGGTCACAATTTTATGGTCTTTGTTTCTTAAATCTCGGACATTTATGATTTACTCGTAGATACCCAACGTTATTGAGGCATCGTACCTACCCATAAAACTTACTTTTCGATATAATGTGTTATTTATTATTTATTTTTAATCATACATTTTAACAAAATTATCAATTATTATCCACTCTTAGATTAATCGGATTTAAAGTCTCTACCGCGAACAAGTAAGGTAGCTTTATACTTTACTTCATCAAAATCGGTTCAGCGTAAAAGAAGTTTTAGCCCTTTCTAGCTAAAGACCTGCGAATTCCATTCGAATATCCGATAATAGTTACTGGCGACAAAACGAGGCGAGAAGTGGGAAGGAATAGGAAGAGGCAAAACGGGAAATCAGTAAAGAATGGACAAATGGAGAGGGAGAATAAAAAAGTAGGGCTTATTAAGTCGTAATTAGTCCGTGCGAGTGTGGGGCTTATCAGCTATTAATAGTATTTAATACCCAAAAACCATAAAATTAAACTTTAACACAATCAGCTACAATTAGAATATCGGAGAAAATACGTGTGGTAGCACGCAATGCCATTCGAGCAGTAGGTAGCCGCCGTATATAAAATAGGTTTATAAGCTTTTATTATTATAATTTATCTTTAACCCTTTGTAGATAGGTATAGGTATTTTAGCTTGCACGGGTTTATAGGTTACCTACCTGCTCAATTGAACCTTTTGCTTTGCATAACAGCTTATCATCTTGTCGTGATAAAATTATAAACCTTGATTACTTAATTAAAGCTTCATCTTGCTGGCGACTGCCATTTAAATAGTGACACGGCGAATGTATGCGACCTTTTAAACCATTGCATTTTCTTTCCAAATATATTTAAAGTTCGTTGTATGCACCCAGACGAGTAAATATGGTTTGGTATCATCAATTTGTCATTAATTAGTATGCGTCGCGGGGTGAAATCCGTGCCTATTTCGTGTCTGCGTTTTACACGATTGCACGATTCGTAAATACCTACATATAATTGTCGATTGTCAGGTATGACTAAATACCCAAAAACAAAAGAGTATGTGCTTTAGTGTGAGATCAGCTTGTTCATCTTTGTTCTCGGTGCCTACTGCTCGGTACGAATATTGTTATTACTTTAACTGTTGTAATTTGTTTTCCTGCTCTGTAATGGTGTCCATACCAATTAGCTATCTCAGTATACTTAGCTCAGTTTAGGACGGAAAATAATTTTCTCTTATAAACTTTAGGTAGGTGTAAGTGTATTGGAAATACCAATATTGAAAATGCCAGCAACTAAAATTTACAAAAAAAAAACTTAATCTAACTAGCTTGACCATTGACATTAAAGTTAAAAGTGAATAATAGGAGTACGAGATTAACATAATAAAGAAGCTTTGTGTCAACATAAACGGCACACGCAGTTGACACTTGACCCTTGCCTGACCACAGACCACTTTCCGAGCTAATGCATTAGAAGCTTGACAATAATACGATTACGATTTAATCGATGCCTATAAAATGTGGTAGAATAGACACCATTACATTAAAATAATACTGTTTTAATTACTTAGCAGACATACGTGATGAAACTAGCTGGTCTCTTCGTGTTTTTCCTAACAAAATCATCTCTAGGTAGTAACATGAGTCAATAAGTGAAATATTCTTACCCGATTGCAGGGTAAGGATTTTTTCATGTGTGTCTTTATATGGATTGTATGGTTTATATCTGTTCTATTGTTATTAAAAATAAGTTCTAATATAATTATATTGATTTGAGCGTATTAATTTCTGTTAGACTCCATAGTCAAAAAAGATTTTTGTACGGCGTGAAAATCGGTTTTCAGTTTTATGGCCTCTACTTGGTATCAAGAACAAAATGAAGCTGGGGTCCTAGTGAATATACGAACATATATAATTTTACTCTAAAAATAAAAATTATATAAAAAATACTTATAAGTAGGTACAGGGATAGCCTTGGTAGGTAGAGCTTAGGTACTGTTTTTCGGTGGCGCTTAACACTTTATATTATGCTCTTGGAAATTTCAGGCAGTCCTTGTATTAATTTTTAAAGACCAAAAGAACGCGTGAAAGAAGGTGTTCCATTTCTTGTTCAAAACCCGATTTAAAAGTCTACCACATACTCAAGGTTTGGTCCCCCAAATAGTCCCCCACTGAACAAACAATATAGATTATTATGAATGTATAAGAAGTATTCTTAGTCATTATTTACAAAGCTAACGAGTCGTAAAAATGCGGGCACGGCTATGTAAACTATCTTATCTATACAATACGCAGTCTATATTCCGCGAGTAAGTATATGAAGCTCGTGTTGAGCAACATTTCGCAAAACGCCTGCAGAAGCGACAATACCGTGACAAGCGGTGAAGACAAATACCACCTTGTTATCTTATGAATAATGCCGATTATATTGAGCAAACACGCACACGCGGTCCGGTGCATTTTTCACCAATCTTTATCATATACAGGCTGTTATAAACTATACATCGTGACCAATTATATTGCTTACGGCGACATTAAAAAATGAGAGAAAGCTTGATGCAAGCTTTGTACGATCTGACAACGATTAATTATTCCTGTGCGATCAGAAATAAAGTAGGCAATGTTTACTTGAGATGTATTGAACAATAAATCATCGGTTACATAAGTGTTGCACCAATCTGGCCCTCCTTATACCGGTACAGCACAAGTTCTTAATGAAAAAGTCAAAAATCGGAAACGCTTTAAGCAATGGTTATTTGTATTCGTTCATTGCATCAATACTGCGCGTGATGTAACAGTTACATACCCACTCGATAAATCTTACACCCCAAGTCCATTGTTTTCCATGTCTCAGCACCTCTAAGCCTACTTGAGTATTCATAGTTTCAGTCAAATTATGTCGTAAAGCTTGCATTACCATTGTTACGGAGCGATAGATGTTGAGTGGTGTTGTATCCAATACATGTGATTGACAACAGCCTGTGCGTGTATCGGCGGGCGCTGCCGCACGAGTCACCTAGATGTCGCACCTATTGTCCAAACCGTCCACTGGGTGAGCCACTACCACGCCATTACCTCACACTTTCAATATTGGGTTACGAGAATTTTACTTCAAGGCCCTCTTTTAGGAGCAAATAGAGGAGGTATAAATGCAAAGACGAGCTACAATGACACGCAGTTCTGGTTCAGCAACACATGCGAAAATGAATGCGTCTCTTGCGCTTTGGGTTTTATGTGTCGTTGGTACGTGAAGTGATACACTTGATATGTGCTTGTGATACTGTAAAGGAAATAACATGTAACATGCATTCATTTGTTTTGTAGGTAGTGCTGTAGGCTACGATTTGCGAAGGGAAGCGCCCTACAACATCGGACCGAATGACCCATACTCCGTCGCTGTAAGCCCTAGCTACAGCCAGGAGCCCTCACAGCGGTTGTTCTGGGGTAGCCAAGGCTCTAATCAAGTTGGCGGCACAGGATTTTGGGCAACGCTGACAAACAAGTTCCCGATCCTTGGAAGTATGTTCGGTCGCATGGAGTTGCCTACACAATACGGTGTACCAAATCAGTACGATGTTTCTCAACAGTTCAGTACTCCGAATCAGTACTCACCCTCGCAGTTCGGCTCGCAAAACCAATATGATGTGTCTCAGCAGTACGGCGCACCTGGATACCAGCAGCCCCAGTTCAACCAGGTTCCACAGTTTAACCAGGTTCCCCAGTTTAATCAGGTTCCTCAGATTAAACAGGTTCCGCAGTTCTATCAACAGGCCCCTCAGCAGTTTGGCCAGCGATTTACCCCCTCTGGTCGCGATGTAGGTCTGACCGATGACGCCGTGATAGTGACGCCTCCTTTCGTGCCGATTTCTCAGCCTGCCCCAGTGCCCGCACCGGCTCCAGCGCCCATTCCGGTAGCGCCGGCGCCTACCTTCGAACCCAACCTTGGCTACCACTACAACAAGCCTCAACTCAGGCTGGAGTATCCTCACAAATAAAATTATAGCCCATTTTGTTAAAGTTTGACTGACAAATGGTAGGTATCCGGCTAAAAGCCATTTCCTATTTTATGAATATTTGTCACCAGTTTTAAATTACTTATACATTTTCTTATGGAGTAACTCCTCAGTAGAATAAAAATAAACTTTGCCAGTACCATTGCCATTTCCATGACTAAATGTTAACGGGTATTTTGTGACATAACCTAGATAATAATTTAAAGAGGCTCTCTTAATAACTGTTGGTTGATCTTTTAATGTTTTGAATATAATATAAATGTGTTTTAATATTTAAATGATACCAAATTTTATTCAAATGTTTAGGAATTAAAGAGAAAATTAAAATATTGTAAAAAGATTATTGTTTTTATTTTACTTTTAAACGTTTTGCCTCATGCGACGTCCAACATAATAATTGGATACTGCAAAAATAATAAAATTGATAATTTCACGTCATTTCTAACGTAGGTAAAATATCTTTGTATTTATTTTAATATGGTTTACTAGTTGCGCCCCGCGGTTTCACCCGCGGATAAAAAGCATTTTAATTATTTGCTCATCTCACAGGAACATTTCACTTTTACTGGATAAAATGTAGCCTATATGTTAATCCAGTGTATAAGCTATCTTGGTACCGAATTTCATCCAAATCCATTCAGCCGTTTGAGCGTGAAGGAGTAACAAACATACACACATACATGCAAACTTTCGCCTTTATATTATTAGTGTGAATAACTAGCTCTCTTCAGTTTCTAGTCTGTTTTTTCGGTACAAATGCAATCGGTTTTAAACTAACTTTTGGATAAGCTATTAGTTAATTGTTTGTAACTTTAAACTGACAAACAAAATGGGTATAAGTCTTCATTCTAGCCTCGACGGAGTTGGCTATTCAATTTATCCCACTAGCCATTCCACCTAAGAGGAAAAAGTGGATTTTTTCCACTATTCCGTCCTAGGCTGGATATGTGAAATTACCTATTCCACTTATCGACCCAGCTATCCCACGTGCATGTCCATAAGTCTTTAGGACTATTATTATATTGTTTAATAATAATAATGCCCAATGATCACATACCTAAATCCTGGACCCTAACTAGGATTCCCTGTGTCTAGGGACCCAGGAACCATAAGGACCATGTTCCCACAACACCCAGACTCAGAATAAGTATTAGCGCTTAATTTCTGTGCACAAATACTTGTCCTGCCGCGGGAATCGAACTCTCCACCTACGGATTATGAGCCGACCTGCACAACCACCACACCATAGAGTCTGTCAACTGTTTAGCTACCTAATTATAAATTATAAATTTTTATAATTCATTATAAAATTTCTTCGTAAAAGCGTTCATGAAAAGTGTATTAATTTTTAAAGGCTTAATTTACCCATCATGAGTAGGTAAATTAAAATCGTGCCGGTACACCTTTTTTACACTTCCTTTTTTTCCTAAAACCTCGTTGTTGATGAGATCACTAAGTAAGAAGTTTAACAACACAATACATCTTATCGTCTGCGCAGCTATGATGAAAAATAATATTACTTTTATCATAAATGTCAGTATATCATATACTTAGACTTGATAAACAACAAAGAATACAAGGGATGTGCGTCTTCTTAAATTTTCTTACTTGATTTATAGTTACGCCTAAGTTTTTCTCCACTGCACCACGATAATAAGGTATATAGACTTAATTAAACTTCAGTAAAAATGTAGTTTATCAAGTAACTTTTAAATATACTATAGATTCTATTACACAAATTATTTTTTTACTAACAAAATAAACAAGCAAGCAATGGTCACTTTGATGTTCTGTTGTGTTTCAATCCTACAGCTATCTTTTAGGTATAATAACTATAAGTAACGGTTTTTTTAATTAGCAAAAACACTTGTTTTTTAAATATTATTTTGTGTTTCAATCCTAACCACTAACCACTGCATTGTTATTTTCTCAACAGCAGCTTAAGAAGCTGAGGCGTCAGTTTCGTTAATCGTTTTATTTCGACCTAAATAAGATTAGGCCCATCACAATAATAACAAATACAACAACAATCCACAGCTGACAGCCTTTGAGGTGTGGTGGTTGAGCAGGTTGGCTCATAACCCAGAGGTGGCTGGTTCGATTCCCGCAAGGACAAGTGTTTGTGCACAGAAAAAAAAACGCAAATACTTGTTCTGTGTCTGGGTGTTGTGGGACCATGGTCCTCGTAGTTCCTGGGTCCCTAGATACAGGGAATCCTAGTAAGAGTCCAGGATCAAGGTATGTGACCGTTGGCCTTTTTTTTAAACAGCCATGTGTTTGGAAGGAAACCACGTTTAAGGAGGAAACAAACGTTTATAATAGTCACGTTTCAGTTATTTACTTAGATTTTTTTAAAATCATTTTTGTAGAAGATAGCACCATGCAATAGGCCGTGCATTTGTAGCATATATAAGTATCGGTGACCTTCAAAATTCAAGGAATTCTATTGGTGACCTACGAATATGTTGTAGGTAATAGAACAGTCTATTACAAATAGTCAAATCAATAGTAATATCAAAAACGTCTATTAAAATATAATTATATTTTAATCAAACTAATTAGTGACTGATCATCATCTAATTTCATCAATTGTCATTGATTGTGCTCTGAAAAATTATATATACACCACCTCGCCATAAAAAATAGTTTTTTCTCATACTATTAAGATTCCCTGAGCCATATCCCGACGTCGCTAATTCTTACAATTAGTTTGTAGTAGTTATAAAAGTATTACCTATATTATTTAGGTGTTTGTTATAAGCCTTACATATTCCTGGAAAATTCAAAGTATCTCGTTGTTGTCTTTTGCTCTACGAATAAATGTCTATAATGGATTGTTAGAATCTTAATAATTATATCAAATTAATAATCTTGGTAAATTCGAGAGATCTTATTGATGTTTTTTGCTCAGAATCTACAAATGTGTGAATAATCTGCTCACTACCATTGTATTTTGTATATGGATTATCACAATAACTTTATCAATAGCTACGTTAATTTATTTTTATCAATGAAATTAAATAATAAGGTAAATGTTATACGAATATATCTGATGAATATAATTTTATTATTTTTCATTTGCATTTAGAAAAATCATATACAGGAAACTTTTTATAATAAAGTGCAAAATGTATTTGGTCGATTTTCTTCTCTTTGGGTGTAGCAGTCGCAGTGAGCAATCCTCAGGAAATTACAGTTAGGATAGCCTACACCTGCCATCACCACGTCTAATCAAATATCCTACTGATTTCCGTGCACTTGAGTTTATTATTATTATCAAATATATGCTTGGAAGAATTAGGAATGAATGCACTAAGAATTTGGTGGAAATCGGAATGAGCCACAAATTAGTTTACAGGACGTAGAATATATATATTTCAAATATATTTCTAAAAGCAACCCATTTGTGTGTTAGAGGCACGCGCTGTTACTATTGTAGTTCTAAATTAAAAAGTTCATGAAAAGTCTAAATCTAAACTAGCAAATCATTGAGTTTTAGTTTTATGCAACCCAGCACCTTAAGTTAACATTAGGTAATTTTTGGTTTGTACTACTGCCAGTTGAATAATTTATAAATGGCAAGACCTTGTTTATGTGTTCTGATTTACGATTTGTTTGAACGGAAAATTTTACCTTTACCTACTTTTCTTTAGGATGTTGAGATTTCTATGGTGAAAGCACAGAATGGGTAGGAACATATGATCCGTTAGTTTTAGATTCTTATTTTTTGTCATATTAGTTTTCGACCGGTTATATACCCAATGGTTAGATGTGTGGTCCCGGTTTACGAATAGCACTATTCCTTTTCTTTCCGTGAGTGCTGGCTAAGAGAACGACTTGGCAGATATCCAGGGAGTAGGGAGTAGCAGCATTTTCTTCGGTACATTAAAATCTTCTGCAATCACCAAGCTGCTTGTCAAGGTGGTGAGTATGGTAAATTTTACTAGGTGGTAGGACTTTTCTGCAAAGTTCGTCTAGGTAGGTACCACCGCTTTGCCAGTTATTCTGCCGCCAAGCAGTAGTGTGTAAGCACCACTGTGTTCCGGTTTGAAGGGCACTGTAGCTACTAAAATTACTGGGCAAGTGAGACCTTATGATCTGATCTCACAGTCGAGTAATCTTATTACCAGACTGTGATGTCTCAGGATGATGTGCGCAGTACAGTGTCACGCGAAACTTTATATTTTTGAGTTGTTCCAAGTGACACGGACACTGTTCTGTTATGGGCGGTCGTGTCGTTTGACATCAGGCGAACGACTAGCTCAACACATTATTCATTAACATAAAAAAAAAACTTACCTATGATAAATGATCAAAATCGTTTATTTGGGGGAGGCGACCTATGTAAATAGGGCGAATTCTGTGAGGTAGGCCTCGACAACAACAGTATGTTCAACAGTGGACATGTTTCGACTGATGATGTGTGATACTCAATGGCAACATAATTCATTCTGGATTTGGTTTCAGATACGACCGAACGTCCGAGTGGTCAAAACTACCTCCGACCCTATATACATTTAGGGTATCCAATAATACCCAATAATTACTTACTCTGTAATTATTACATTATATTTTCTTTTTCCCTGGTATTTTTTAATGTAGCACCTCTATTCTATGTCAAAATCTCATTGTGTTCCTGACTATAAGGACGTTTGGGAACATCCTGTTCTTAGTAAGATTGGATGAAGGAACGTTTATTATTTCGACTTTGAATATTTCCACGTAAAATAGGTTTTGCTCGTCCGTGATATGCTTATAAAGAACTGGGGAACTTTGCCTATTTCTTATACAAATAGGTGCGAGAATAGCGCGAGTTCGATGTATATAAAGTTTATCGAAGAATAGGGTTTTACTGAATATATACCGATATAATCATTATTTTCTTTCACTATGAAATATATTTTATCAAACATTTTAGTTTCAATGTAATAAAACAGTATGAGCTATGAAATGATATTGTAGGTAACTATGAGCTAATCCCAGTTATAAAATATCTAACAATACATTGGTAGTTAATTAAAATAAAAGAAGTTATCGTCGAATCTTTATTACACTTAATTAAACCTTTAATCTTTTTTTCAATAAATAGAATCTTCCGGCAGTTGCACGACAGCTGCGCAGGCGCATGATTGCAGAATACTGTACAGAGTGTGCAGAGTATAGATACGCGGGTGTGCAACTGGTGGAAAATACGCTTTCTAGATGGATGACCAACAACATCCAGGTTAGTCTATGCTACGTTGTAATCGCCTTAGGGTTTCCTGCAGAACAGACAAAAATAAAAGGTTAGAGGAGAAGTGCCTAAAGCGGGCACCTCGCCTAAAGCGGGCATCCTTCAATAAAGTCGAAATTTAAATAACCACACCGTCCCAACCACACGCAAATAAGCCCCCCACCACACGCTTTCCACGGCAGTCACCCGTTCCGCCTGCGACCAAACGTAAGCGCGCTGCGTCACGATTAAGAATTTCGGCGCTTTTTGAAAAAAAATGCAAGGTATGTTGAATATGTTTTCAGTTACTGTGTCTCAATTGTCGTAGTTACAAATAGCGCATGGTGTTTTACATCGATCTAGCAGTGCTTTGCTTGATTTGCTTCACTTCAATCTACCCGACTAGCGGTTGGAATTTGGTGATGAAAAATAACCGTCCAAAAAGGCAAAGTGGGCCGGGCATAGTGGGCATGCCTGCTTTACCCAGATTATCAAAATGAGTGTAAATTACAAAATAGTAATTTTCAAAATCTTTTATTTAGTTACACCTGTCCCGGTGTCTATCTGTCCGTCTATCTGTCAGTCTGTCTGTAATCAAATATCGCGAGTTAAATTTGACCCACTTTCCGGTTTCCGCTTGAGCTGAAATTTCGCATACACTTATAGTTCTACTAAAAAATGTTAATAATTACAAAATATAACAATTGCAGCCAAACTCAATGATCAACAACCCGGATCACCATTGCAAACAAATGAGGACCTTGACACGACCTTTTCCCCTTGGGTTTGGGGTTTGGTTCCCCTTCGATCGGATGATCCTTAGAACATCCTACAGAAGATTGGCTTCATTGCGACGACTGTAATTATTGGGCACACATGACGCATGCACCTCGTACTCTGGCGTTGGATTATATCACTATGATAACTACCAAGAAAATTAATTATCTACAAAATTAACTATTGTAAAAGGAGACTGATTAAGTCCTTAGTTTTTTTTTTATTGAGCTGAATACTAAATATAATACCTAATTGACTGAATAAAACGTTCCTGTCATTAGTTAATGATAAAAAAGAAGTTTACTTATTTTAAATGCACTTCTTCATTTTTTCATTCATTTGGTGGTATGTATTTGTTACCAGTTGTGTCTCATGAATAAATGTTTTTATTTTTTTTCTTTATTATTTAAAGAACCTGTGATTTTAGATATTTCAATACACAACCAATGTTATGAATAACCGCTGTTTCGTTATTAGCTTTTTAATAGATAATTAAGTTATTTTTTCACACATTATTTACCGATAATGAGACATTATTTAAGTATGCCCGTTTTGCCCGAAACACATGCCCACTTTAGGCCCACCCCACGGGCAAAGCGGTCATGTGTAAGAGTTTTAGTTTTAATGACCTCGAAGTCTCGTTTTAAGATTTAAGGTACAATTGACCATGCAACATTAAAGTATATAAAATGCTGTTTAAGATACGATACAATTTTGTTTAAAAATCTTATTTTTTAACCATTATTTCTTTAACTTTACCTTAAGGTGCCCGCTTTGGGCACTCCTCCCCTATACATTGTAAATTATGGGTTGGTTTGCGTTGATTAAAATTGATGAAAAGGAAAATGCGGTTCCCAAATAGGTAGGTACTCAGTACAGGGTGTAAATAGCCAAATCCGAAAGTATTTATAGGGAATAGCGAAAAATACTCAAACGAATCACAGGGCCAAATTTAGTAATAATTTTAAAAAGAAATACTTTTTACCCCAGGATCAAACTCGTTCATTTTGAAAAATACATCTCTTATATTATTGCGTCATACCAAGCATAGTGTCGCTTAGAAGGTTCAAAACTACGTCCCACTGTTATTTAATTTTTCATTTAAATAAATGAATTGTGCGATAATGGTGACCATGCATTATTTTCAATCATAGCCGGACTGACGTTGTCGTTATCATACTGTACTCTGTATTGATAATTCAAAATTGACCGCCTCTTGATGTGGTGATTAAGCAGGTCGACCCCTAACCTGGAGGCAGCAAGTTCGATTCGCACGACTGGAATAGTATTTGTGCTCAAGAAAAAAAGCGCTAATTCTGGTTTTGTGTCGGGGTGTTGTGGGACACGGCCACGTAGTATATCTATGTATTTAAGCGATAGTTAAAAAAATATCGGATCTGATTGCCTGCTTTTTAAAAAATCAAAATCAGCCGCGGTTCATTTGAGAATTTTTCGCTATTCCCTCATACTTTCAAAATTGTGATTCCACGCCCAGCTGATAGATTCAGCCTGCATAGTACAAGAAAAGACCATTGAATATTATTTAATCGTCATTGGTACGAGAGTCTTTTGGAGACTTGAAAGCTGAACTGGGTGGTAGGACTTTTCTGCAAAGTTCGTCTAGGTAGGTACCACCGCTTTGCCAGTTATTCTGCCGTCGTTGAAGGGCACTGTAGCTAGTGAAATTACTGGGCAATTGAGACTTTATTATCTAATCTCACAGTCAAGTAATCTTATTACCAGACTGTGCTGATGTCTCAGGATGATGAGCGCAGTACAGTGTCGCGCGAAACTTTATATTATAGAGTCCCGAGTGACACTTTTCTGTAATGGGCGGCCATGTCGCTTAACATCAGGTGAACGGCTAGCTCGTCACATAACTCATTAACATAAAATTTAAAAAAAGGACTTGATTGGTTTGAGACAGTCATGACCTTTTCTCATCTCGGGAATAATAACTTGGTTATGTAACTATAAGTAAATTATAATGATGTAAGTAACTACTTAATTTTGGTAAATCATATTTGAATATTTTTTCTAAAACACGTACCGGATTAAGTTTTTTTTGTTCTGACGTATTAAAAATACATTAAAATATTTCGTACCTCACGGGGCTGCTACGAACGGTCCTCCATCCCCCTTGTGCAGATAAATGGAGGCCGTTTCCAACGCGGGCGTGCGCACTATCTCCTGAAATGTTTCGAAAATAACAAGTTCATCAAATCAAGCCAATTCTATATTAGTTACGCAGAATGTGAAAGATCTTTAGCGATAACTCCGTGGTAATTGAAATTTAATATTAAGTAGCTATTAGGTAGCTATTTAGGTATATTTCAGTGATAAATGATGCACAAACGGTAGTCATATTTGGCAATACCTACGTTATGTTAGCATTAGGTACCTATAGATTGGTATAAAAAAAAGATGACTTCATTTGTTTATGAACAATGGTTGCAAAAACATTGACGACTATAAGAATCTCAAAAAAGTCATCTTTTTAATTTAACAGAATTTAATAACTGATCATATTATTGTATCTCGTGCCTTAAAGGTTAATGTCAAAGCTTAATTAAAGATATAACTCCATTATTTTTACAGTGACTTCAACAAGAGGAACCTGCGTAGGTACAATTCGTCTGTTTGTTTGTTTGTGTATGTATGTTATAGGTTCATACAATAGACAGATAAATATGTTTATTCAAAACTGTAATTTAAGAGAGTCAGATATATGAAATTTTGCTTTCATTTTCGCACAAAATCTTCGGCATTCAACATAACTTATATTAAATAAAATAAACTAATTTATTTTAAATAACTAATTTATTTCTCAAAACTACTCATATCGAGTGCAGCTACCAAAAAAGCGTTAAAGTACATCGATCATTTTTTGTCCACATCATCGACCGCTTGACCGAAGCTTCGGGAATTTAGAACCGTTAGCTGCCGCCGACAGCAGCCGTAGAAGGCTTTTAAGTTTGCTACGCGCGTTTTGTTGCTGGTGCTCTACTTAATACAGTGAACGTCTCGTGTTTGTGGGGCATAGAGTTCACACGCATAATTACTTATTACACCCACTGCGGCTTCACATTTGAATACCGTTTTCCGATGATAACGAAAACGGTAAATTTAATTCCTGCATTAGTAGATATCTAGTAGGTAGGTACTTAACACATACCTAGAAACAAATAAATATCTTGTAATAGTTGTAAAATGCTATAAGTACCAAATCAAACAAAAGCGCAATTTTGGCTGTTCGTTTATGTAGTTTTCATGCGAAAACGGCTGAACTGATAAAATTTTGCGCTCACATTAGTTGTTTTATCTAGATTAACATGCTATTAGTATACTTTTCATCCCGAACAATTAAAGAGTTCTCACGGGAAAACGCGTAAATGCGGACAAACCTTTTGCCTCTTTGGTAAGTCTAATCCAATTGTTGTTTGCCTACAATCATACGTCATTGAGCAGACAAGAATTTACGAATTGTGTTATACTACTGAATATTTAAAGTACAGACCTACTTAGTACCTAAGTACAGCCAAAAACAATTAAATATCTATTAATTGTCTTTGGTATATCTTAGCATAAGTATATAGCTTAGTGTGATGAGTAAAAATATTTAGGCAGAATATGTTAGATTCAGTACCTATCTTCTTTTTAGTTTTATAGCTGTTAACCTTTTGTTATTTGCAGCTGCGTAAATAGAGTTGAATAGAAATAAAATTATAAACTGATGATCTCTGTATAGAAATTCGTGACTGCTTTAGCTTAATTCAAGGATTTCCGTAAACAATATGGCCAATAGCAATCAGCCGTATTCAATCAATACTTTTATTTAATATCTCATATATGTATAATAGCTATCCATTGTTTGAAAAGCGTGAATGGTCAAGTATGTTAGCGCCAAGGCTGCATATATTAGCAGTTTATTTATTATTTAGATACACAAAAATCTTACAGTATAAAAAACCAAACTCTATTGGGTCATAGCACCGGATTGGTTCATTGTATGGACAACTCGACACAAGCACCATGTACCCTATATTATATATTGGTGTGGTGGCCTACTATATGCACCGCAAACCGCACCAATAGTGGCACGAACCAACCTCCAATTTCAATTTGAATCACATCCGCCAGATTCCACTTTCGTCATAAATTGAAGTCGTTATGAAACGAGTTTACGACGCGACGAGTTTAGCCATAACTTGTATACTAATACTAACCATGAAATCGAGGATGGTTAGGAGACCTCGATTCCCTGCGGTTGATGTACGGGTACGGGTCCAGGGAGCGGCGCAAGCGGCGCAGCGGCACCGGATTGGACTCATGCCCATCAGAGTCGATCACGTAGTACGAACGGGGCACGTAATACTGGCCAGCTGGAAAAGAAAAACAAAGCTTGTATTTTTAGTGATCTAGATCAGTGAGACTCATCTGCTGATTTGTCCAGATGTTCTATTCTAGAAATAATCATATTACTAGACTGTGAGATCAGGACAGTCTCATTTGTCCAGAAATTTCACTATCTTCAGTAGCCTTCAAACCGGAACACAGCACTGCATGCACACTAACTGCATGGTGGCAGAATAACTAGCAAAGTGGCGATACAAACCATCCTAGACGAACTCTGCAGAAAAGTTCTACCACTTAATAGGTGTATATTTAAGCTTGAATAAACATTGATAACAAAAGGGATCGGTTTATTTAAATCAAATTATGAATACAATAGTTAATAAATGATAGTGCGTAACTATGCAAAAGATTAAATTTCGAGAGAGTTTCTAATGTGAAAAGGGTTTGATACCTGTAGGTACACTAAAGTGCATTCCCTCCACTTACCAAATAATTATAGGATATTCACACAAGGAAATTAGCAATTTGACTCGTTTCGAACCATCGCTTCGATGGTCATAAAGCCGATGCGATGCACAAACTCGTGCATATGCACCGGTAACCATGGCGCGTTTACCGGACGCCTCGATGCATGGTGCATTCTTGAAGCCTTATTTCGAATTCCAGCTGACCACGCGACTAATTGCTTATTCAAACATGAGTGGGGCTATGGGAAAGTACGACCGTGATATTTATATTATTTTAGCAGAATTGAAACGTCGCTGCTTTTGCATTATAATGATATTGACTAGGTGGTAGTGCTTTTCTGCAAAGTTCGTCTAAGTAAGTAACAACTACGAAAATCAATTAAATTATCTATAATTCAAAGCATTAAGCTTGTAATTTGGATTAAAAAAAACCCAAAGTTGCAGTCATTTGAAATTTAGGTGGTTCAATGTCGACCATCATACCCTACCACCGCCTTACCAGTTATTCTGCCGCCAAGCAGTAGTGTGCAATTACTACCGCGTTCCAGTTTGAAGGGCATTGTAGATAGTGCAATTCCTGGGCAAATGAGACTTTATGATCAGATCACGCAGTCTAGAAATTTTATTACTAGACTATGTGATGTCACAGGATGACGGGCGCAGTGCAGTTTCACGCGAAACATTAATTTAGTGTTCCGAGTGACACTGCAATCTGTTATGGGTTGCTTAACACTAGGCGAACGCTAGGTCGTACGTCATTCATTTACCTACATTTAAAAAATTAGACAAGGTACAAATTAAACACTCATTTACTTTATTACATTAGGTTAGTTAATTTCGTGATTTGCTATGCACGTGTATCAATGATGATCACGCTCACGACTTCGAGAGGTCATACAAAAAACTTTACCAGTAATTTGTAATAAGCGATGATCTCAAAGTTGAATCATCTTTCCTGAAACACTGTTGATTATCTACCTCATCATCCGACGTTAACTAACTGCAAGAAACATTCGATCTTTGTCTCTCTAAAAGCTCTACCGTGGTAACGAGCGTTTAACCATCAGTTGTTTGTTGATACCTATTTACAAATTATTATACTTAAGAAATATTAGTTTAACGACTGAAATAAAATATTAACTTTATTCTCATTATGGTTCCATAAAAGGTTTTAAAAATGATGGAAGCCTTAATGGTAATTTTGTTGCCTGTCTCTTTGTATGCTGTCAAGGGTCTTTTTATGTATATACCTACCTGATTACAATAACTGCATTCCTGACTTATTATACATACATAAACAGTAACGCACACACACACACACACCTACAGTAACCAGTGCCCACACAAAGAATTAGCACTCGACCTCTTTCATAAAGCATGTGAGTGAACAAACTAAAACAGAAGTATGTAACTTACGTAGTAAGGTATACCTTCCTGACTCTACATAAGTTAAATCTCTTTTTACTTACTTATCATAGTTTTGAACAAAAGTTACATGCAGTTACCATGCAGTATTTTATTTTGTTGGATCTTCTGAAACGTTACCTACTGCGATATACCTAGTAAGCTATTGTTCACACCTCCGCATCTTATAAGTACTAACAGCTTATCCTGTGGTACTAATAAGTATTACAAAGTTGTAATCTCTATTAACATAAACGCACTAAGGCAATTTTGCATCGGCACGTTCTGCAGCTTAACTTGCTCTTTTTTTTGCAAAACATCCGTTGTTTATGTGTCATTATCTCAGAGAACCAATCGGAAATTACTCAGACAAATGACAAATACAAAAGGAAAACACAAGACGCTCGGTCGTTTGACGGCAAAAAGTAGGGGCACTAACCTGCGTACGCCGCGGTGACCATCACTGCAAGTAGGAGCAAAGTTGCGCACTTCATGTTGGACGTGTGTTCTCCACTACTGTAAGGAAGGAACTGGTTGCTGCGCGCCTCTCGAACCTTTTATAAGGCTTATATTATATCTGGCTTTGAAAGCGTCTCGGCTGAAATAAGTGAGCCGCAAGCGATCTAACACCCGCTAGTTATAGCGACCGTTAGGTCGCTCTGCAAAAAGATATCGTCAGTTGAATTGTACCTAACTTTAAATTAGGTAGGTAGGTACATCTTACACATCAGTCACACAAAAAATCAGAAAGATCTAATAGGAAGGTAAGTGCCTAAGATACTTACCTATAAATATACTCATTGTTATAATATGTATACTTGTATAGTTAAGTCACTCCTTGAGAAACTAGGTGCTTGATATCAGTAAACTGGAGCTTTACCTATATACCTACGTTACTGTAATATATACCTACCTAATGAAAATTAAACTTTATTCCGTAAGATTAGGAAGCTTTTAAAATGTTCTAAAAAATAAAATGTTCTAATGTAAGGAGTTCTGACGTGATACCGAAAATGTTTGTTGTTGATTTTGTATTTCTGATGAGCGTCAAAATTTTTGTAACTGGTGTACGTACTTTTGGATCCAAAACTAATTATTATAAATATGAAAGGAACTGTCACTCTCATAGAGGTATTATTACTAAAGTATTGTTTAAATTAATAAAAAGCTTTATCCTGAGTGACTGACATGTACTACGAGGACGTACAGCCCAAATCAACCGCTAGAAGTAGAGAACTGATATAAAAGATGCCTTCCTTTTATGGCGTGGGACCTGAGACCTACTAAGGGTTGTTCGAAATTCAAGGGGTCAATGACACCGCGGCTGGTAATGATTCCTTTGGAGTCCGTTTTTTAACAGTGCCAAATGGCTGGACCGTCCTTGGTACATGGACTCTGGGGAAGGACTGATACAATAAGACTGCGGATGGATTTAGCAACTTTAGTTATTCGAACGAATATATATAGAATGTTGAGCAATTATTTCAGCAATTTGTGTTACTCCTAACCAGTATACTTGGTGCGGAAAAGCTAAAGAGAATACTTTTTTTCCATTTTTACCGTTCTCCTCGCTACCTTTAAGTTTATCGATAAAAAGGGCGTAAAGGAATAATCCTAATATTATACAATTTAGAATAAACCTAGTGAAATAAAAAATATGTTCTTTTGAAAATGCTGAAAGAATGTAAACTCGAATGAAAAATAGCTACTTACGAGATATTAATAAAACGAAGATAAATATATTATTACAAAATTTATTTTGAAATAAAAATAACATCAAGCTTTATAAATTGACAATCCTTGTGAAAATTATACAATAATTTATGAGCACAATTTCACATTGAGAAGAATAATTTCATTACTTACTTCACATTAAAGTACATTTAACAATTACCTGGATAAATCTCATCAAACACAAACAAGCCAAAATATTCATTTTAAATGAAAATTTTAGAGCAACAGACAGCAAGGAAAAATAAAATAAGAGAATTTACAGGTTGTTCTGTAACATGCACAATGCATATACTGAATTACAAGTAAAGAGCGTATAAAAATAATTTTCATCTGTCATTCGGAACAGTTACTTAAAATAAAAGCATCATAAAATCGAAATGCAAAATAAAAATGGAATTTTAAACATTTATAAAGTGCGTTAGTAAATACTTGCGCTTCATAAATCCTTATCAATATATTCATATAAACAACGTTACAGCCTAGACGTCCGTTTTACACTTTAGTAGATATTTTTACAACCCTGTATCCACTATGCTTTCAATGACAGTAATCTTCGCGGCACAAATCAACATCCCACGAATAATTTTATAAAAACAATAGTCATGTAAATACTTGTCACATAGTGCTTGATATCTTTATAAGGGACACTCAACATCATCGTTATATAAAATATATACATACAATGATACAAATCGTTCGATCTGCAATCAGTCTGGTAAGTTTGTGCTAAGACATAATAGTTGGAAGTATGGAAGATGAAGATTTTGTTAAATAATAGTGGAAAGACTCGGTTACGAGAGGATGACTACAACCTAACAAGTACGTACAGTTAAAGTTACGATTCATATTTAAAAAGGAATTTTAGTTATGAGAGCGATTTTGAAATGCAGACAGCCGATTTCGGTTAACATAACATTACGCAGTTAGGCGGCGCGCGGCTAAATTAGGCCAATAAATAACACAAATAATTTCTCGTAAATCTACAGAATTTCAAACAGGAAAGAGAACAGGACAACAACAGGAAGGATATTTGAGTAAAAAATTTATGTATTATTAATTAGGTTACAAATCTCAAGATCGCTCTCAAAACAAAGATCAGTTTTGAAACACGACTCCTATTGTGTTTGAGTGGGTTTGCCTCGCTTATTTGGCCTTTGCGGCGGCGGCGCGCTGTCGCAGCGTCTTGTTGGTATTCTGGTCCACTTCAGGCAGGTCCGAATCGTCTACCACGGGGGCTTTCTTTACTGTAACAAAAACATTTACAATATTATAACCATTACAACTGTGTTTTAGACCACACGACTGAAGTAAAACTTCTTTAGTTTAACTCCATCTATCGTCCGGTATAACTTTGTTTTTGCTTTGTTTGATGTTGATGTCGCCATCTTGATAATTATAAATTGTCATTTTACCGGACATACCAACATAATTATACAAATTTTAACTTTGTTGTGTTCACAATAAAGATCTACGTTGACTAACAACTTTCACCTTCCGTTCGCTTCGCCAGCTTACTCCCCAAGTCAAGATACACTTTCTTCGTAAAGAGAAGGCAAAGTGCCTTTTTCAACCGCCTTCAGAGAAGGAAGTGGTCCTCAATAAAAAAAATCTTTTGTAAGATTAATAACGGCTAAACTCACGTCAGTTAAAAAGTCGAAATTACTCCGACCAGGTTTCGGACATATTCGAGTTACGTGCTGACGCTCGCGAAAGCCGCCGCGGCTTGCGTTATTAACTGGCTCCAACTGGCAGAAGAAGGACATCGAATATGTCCAAAATCTGGTCGGAGTAATTTCGACTTTTTAACTGACGTGAGTTTAGCCTTCTTTATCTTATTCACGATAGTTTTCAAACTAAAAATATTGTTTACAAATCATCAGCCGGAGGACGTCCAATGCTGAACATAGGTCTCCCTCATAAAACGCCACTTTATACATGGGCAATGGTTTTTGTGTAATTGTGTAACAACACAACAGTGTTATGTTTACCTTTCTCTTTCTTGGGTTTCTCCTTCTTTTCCTTCTTTGTTTTGACCTGAGCTAGCGCGCGCGCCTCTTGCCTCTGCTTCATCGCCTCCGAAATGAAATTGAATATCAGGTACACCTGTACAAGTAGAATTAGATTTTTTAAAATATTTTTGTCATGTTGCTTTGAGTGGGATGTAACATGGTTCTTTTTTAGATATAAAACCTACCGTTTTAAACTTTCACTGTTGTTCACAACATTTTTAATAAACTTAGTTGCGGGATCTTACTGTGTAATCACTGATTCATTTTTGAGTTTTCGATATTTCGGAACAGTAAAATCAAACTCTTTCACTATTGAACAGGAACATTTGCTTATTTTTGGGAAAGAGAATTTTTTTTTTCAAAATCATTTATTATAATGGGCTATATTAGCCCATTATAATAAGCCATTAACCATTAAGCCATTAAGCACTTTTTAATTATATATGTTTAGAACAATAACTTGAAACAGGTGTGGAAGATTCTTTGCCTACCGCGCGCTGGTGTGGAAGTTTCTTTGCTACCGCTGGCGTGGAAGTTTATTGGCCTACCGCTGGGGTAGAAGTTTCTAGATGAGTCAGTATTACCTGGAAGGAGAGTAGCACGGCGAGCGCGGCGGCCCGCAGCGGGAAGGGCGCGGCGCCCGCCAGCCCGAAGTAGAAGGTGAGCACGCCGAGCACCAGCGAGCATAGTCGCACGCCCACAAACACTGACGCATTCGTCACGTCCAACACTGTACGGACAAATTACAATCAATGTCTTCATAAACCAGGACCATTGATCCGATAGGCGTTGTTCGGTCCGAATTTTCCATACATAAAGATATTAATGCCCGTCTTCACTAAACTTTGACAGCTTGCATTTCACTCTACACGTACACAATCGTGTAGGTACGACGTCATAGAGGCATAAGTGCGAAATTAGGAGCTGCAAATTTTAGTGTTCAATTCGGAAAAATGATCATAAATTAATAATAATAACACCCAACGTTCACATACATAGATCCTGGACCTTAACTATGATTCAACATCCAGAGTCAGAAGAAGTATTTGCGCTTTTTTCTGTGCACAAATATTTTGTCCTGCCGCGGGAATCTAGCCCACCGCCTCCAGCTTATGAGCCGACCTACTTAACCAACACAACACAGAGGCTCAAATTGGAATTTATATGATTTAAAACCAAAAAAAATGCCTAAATGTTCAAGAAAAAGTGGCAAGTAATGTTCTTACCAACGAACATAAATATAATTCCTATTTATATTGATTGATTTACATAGACACTATGGCATTTATAGCGTAATTCAAGGGGGTTGTAAAAGGTTTTCTATTGTTTCACCTGATGGAAAGTGATGACGCAGTCTACGATGGCGATTGCTTGGTTAGAAGATACCATGCACTCGGAACTGGAAATCCCGTTTTGAATATTCCTGAACTATAAATAATTCACCTGTATACTAATTAAAATAATTTTCATACTCATGTCGTTGACGCAATTAACGCAAATATACTAACATGTTTTAGGTGGCTAAAATTTTTCCAACAGATAAAAACGTTTGCTAGTCTCGACAGCGTAAACCTTTTAATGAGAAAAAATCCCGCGGAAAACGAGAGAGATGGATAGATAGATAGAAAAACTCTGTATTGAAACACCACATCTTAAATAACTAAAAAAATGTGAACAAACTTAACCAGTGTAACAAAGGGCGGTCTTATCGCTCAGAGCGATCTCTTTCAGACAAGCACGCACGGAAAGGAATAACGCAGTAATACACGGACGGTGGAGTAAACTGTTTAAATGTAAGAAGCCCGTATTACAGAACGATACTGGACTAGTCACTCAAGTCGAGATTTCAATCGAAACTATCATTTTCTGAATAAAATCTCGTTTTGAGAACAGATTCACGACTAAGCATAGTTCTGTAATACGGCCATTAAACTTTAATTGACGTTTTAAAAGTTTCAATAAGCAGTGAAAGTTGAAAGTAAAGGCTTTTTAAATTATGTGAATTGCTGAAAAAGTGAAAGTAACTGTAATTCACAAAACTCTTACAGTCGAGACGTGTATAGTTGTATACAATATGCTATATTAGTAGGTCAATATAGAATGGAATTGACTCGGCTACATGTAAATATAGTAATGTAGAGTATCGTCATATTTAGACAGATAGATGAACACTTTATTGTACACACCAAATCATAAAAATTACAAAGAAAAAACAATTATTTATATAAAGTAACAATGGGCAACCTTATCGCTAAAAGCGATCTCTTCCAGGCAACCTTTGGATGGAGAGAATCTGACGAAGTGGTAAAGGACGGGGACATAACTATTTAGTTCATATCAAGGGCATAACAATTATAATACTTTTTACTACTTAAAATATTATATTTATTTCGTGTTATCGTAACAAACCTTTGTCAATGAAGTCTTCCCGTTCTCCCCTGAGGATATCATTGAGGCGGTTGCTGTGCGCCACAAACTCAGCCAAAGAGTGTAGGACGATTAAGCACACTCCTACACGATGAAATCTGAAGGAAAAAAAAAATTACCAGATTTGATGTTTACATAAATATTTTTTACACATATTTTATATATTACTAGCTTCTGCCCGCGGCTTCGCCCGCGTGGCCTATAGGAAACGAAGATAATTTATTTTCATAGATAATTCTACCACCCATTTCACCCTCGTAGGGGTGGAATTTCGAAAAACCTTTTCTTAGTGGACACTTTACAAAAAACACACACTATCCTAATTTCAAGTCTCTAGGACCAGCGGTTTAGGCTCTGCGTTGATATATGAGTCAGTCAGTCAGTTTAATTTTATATGTATAGATGTTAAAAGAAAATACATTTATGTATTAATTAGAATAATTATTTTAACTTTTATTGACCCAACATCATAAGGCCACTTTTTACCACACTAGGAATTAAAAGTGGCCTAATAAAGTGGTGACTCCAGCAGCGTACATAATTAAAAAGTTTCTTATACATTAAGCTTGTTTGTTGAAATTTATAGAAAATTTTAAATACCTAAAACCTAATGTGTATGCTAAAAGTTCCATAATTAATCAATTCGAACCAGTCATGTTATAATTATATTTAATCTAGAAATATAATCAAATTTTTAATGTTACAATAAACCGCAGTAATGACAAAAGAGTAAAGGGACGTAGGTAATAATAACATTGAAGAGGGGAATTCTTACGCTCGGATAATGGTTATTGTTACTAGACAAGACCTTCCATTTGTAACGCTATAAAGTCTCTGATTATTTTCTAACTAGCTATTCCCCGCGGTTTAACCCGCGTTATCCACAGAAACCACAGTTTTCCGAGTTAAAATTACACTAATGTTACTCCTGGATCAATGCAACAAAATACTATAACAATTCAACCAAATCCATTCAGCAGTTTAATGAACAATAAGAAATATAACAAACTTTTGCAATAGGATAGGATGTGTCGAATTTACAGTAAAGTATTATGTGACTCACTTAAATCCATAAGATGCAGCAACAAAAGTGAAGCCAACTACAGCCTGTTTGATGCGACCAGCCCACTCATCCTTCTTCATTCTCTGGAAGTACAGCTCAGGAATGACATGGATCCAGTAAGCAGCTTGCACGACCCACCATAACTTGAGAAGGAAGCTCATGGGGTGATTGGGATAGCCTATAGAGAAAACAAAATCGTTCCTTTAGACAGATTTTTAGAAAAGGTTTAACATTATAAAATATGTGTACTTAACACTTGTACTCATCTGTACAAACTTTTTGACAGCTCCTAAATTCACACTTATCTCTCTAGCCCCCGGTTTCTAATACACTTGTGAAAACAACATGTCAACCAAATGCTGTACACTCATTGGTTGAAGACAGCCAATGACCAACAGGGAACCAATGATAATCCAGTATTTGGTATGCCAAATTGACACAACATTCAAAAATGTAATGCATAAGTTACTACCGGTACATTCCCCACTAATTAATAACTATCCCAAGTGTTACTGTTACTGTTTGTCTTTATGGGTGGTTATTGTTTCATATATATATAATTTTTTTATGAGATTAAGAATAGATTAATAATATTAGACTGACTTCAAAACCACAAGAAGGCACTCGAAAAAAAAAACTAATATAAACTATTACTTTACTTGAAGTTGTTGACCATATTTTGTGAAGATGACCTTGGATATGCTTCTACGAAACATTGGCACAATATAAAAGAGTGAACCTTGACAATTTATACAAAGCACCATTGATTGCAAAAGCTGAATATACAATACAATATGTATGTTGTAAATTGAATGTTGTATTAATATTGGATAACTTCATGTAGTTATAAAAATAAATGTACTTTTTTAATCAATAGAGCTAGTTATTGCATATCTTTTTAGTTTAGTAGTTTTAGTAATAGATTAAAAATTTTGTATGTTACTACTAAGATTTGATACAGAAGAAGGTGGTTTAGAAATATGTGAAATACTTCTATCTTTATTTTAGAGCAGGTACTTATGCATTTTTAATAGTATTTGTTTCATTGCATACATTTTATTAGTTACACTATTTCATTAATTCATTTAAATTAATGTGGTGTTATAATGTACTATATGCAAGGTGTATAAACAGCATATTATAGCATGTCAGCATGGGTTTACCAGTTACACAGTGCACAGCCGATATTGGCCAATACCACAATAAAATACTTGGAATTTTGAAGAATTCCAGGAACAGGCCTCTTACTGAGCTAATTACATCCATAGTATATTATACTTAGTACACTTTGCTCTGATTTAAAAGTGTGACCAACACTCATGATTTCTCCTTTAAATTGAAATTTTTGGTAATACATAATTACATCATATTTTATCTCTATTAACAAATAGGTACTAATAACATGTAACTGTTGTTTTTATTACTCAACTACTGCATGTGATAATAGTATTGAGCAAAAGATAACAACAAATTATGTAATTGAGAAGGACAATGCAAGCAATACATATACATTGTACATTACACATAGTTTATACAATAATTTATAAACAATCTAGTGAAAATAAGTATTAGGACACTCAGAAACAAATACTTACTAACAAGATTAAGCTAACATATTAATTTTAAATGAAAACTTCATTATTTATTGGCATATTTGGTAACAATATGAGCTTTTTATGAAAAAACACTTAATGAGAGCCAAATTACCTTTCTATTGCTAGTCTTTCAAAAATTACTGTTTATTTGATTTATATTAATTAAAATTATATATTAAATAATATTATTATATTGCATACCTTCCCAAAGTTGACTCATGTTAGCAACCATGCCTTCTCGGATAATAGCATCTCCACCCCACAAGACTGTCAGTAAGTGAAACACAACCAGTTGGCCGGATTCATTGAGCGCACTCAACCTTGACTTTGATAAATGGAATTTCTTCGATATTTTCTGAAAGAATAGACATCAATGTAAAAAAATATTCAGTACAGCTCTCAAACTTCAGAATGGTAAAAAATATGGTAACTAATGTTTGACTTACATCCAAAAAGTACTCTTGTAAGATAGCATGCATAACAATGCACACCAAGGAGTAGAAGAACACAGCGCAAGCATCTTTCCAGCCAGCTTCATATGTGTATGGGTCTCCTTTGGGTTCTTCTTTTGTGCCCTCACTTCCAGAGACATTGTGGTGCAGACTGATGAATAAAGTGGCAATAGGACTTGTCGACTAAAATGTAAATACGCAATTATGTAGGAAACTAGCCAGAAACAGCTAAAATTTGATACATATAAGCAAAACCATCGGCATACGTGGCACTCATTCCTTACGTACCTGAACCATCAGTCCGACCAAGAAAACCATAACCACACATGACACAATATCGGCATGATTTTGAATCACAAATTCATGACTGAAGATAGGTGGGCTCTTGTTAGGTTTCCTTCCAATTGCAGGCTTTACACCCATCTTTCCCGGCTATAACCTGTACCTGAAAAATATACACCACTCTATAGTACCGCAAATTTGATCAATTAAAACCGATATAAGTTTCGCAGATTTAAATAGTAAACATGAATAAAATTATTTTCGAACCTCAAAACAGGTGAGAATTTCAAGAATAAAAATATTTCTGACAAGAATTCAATCGACGTGACACTTTCACTTGCTACGCGGTGAAACGTCAACTTCGTTTTGTTGATTACGGAAGTTGTGTTGGCACTAAATAAGTCAAATTAGCTATCAATAAAGTGATATTATAAAACTACTAAAAATAAAATTGAACAATAATGGAATCAATTATGAAAATTTATAAAAATATGAACCTAATCAGCCTAGTATTGTTAATTGTAACCATATGATGTAAAAGAATTTCAGACATGCAAGTGAAAAGCAATTTTCTTTATGGATGCGTTTACGGTGCAGCAAAATGTAAAGATGGTAATGAAGCATCCTTTTTTTGTCTAACCTTTGGTTTGGGAGGTTTTAAACACAAAGGTGAATTTTATTATTACGCTACTATGCCCCATTCAATTGTTTTTTCTCTAACCTGTGGATGCCACATACACAGAGATTATAAACTCATTGAGATATAGGTCAAAGAGCATATAGGTTTTTGTCACAGAAGAAATAAATAAATACGTTTTCGTATGGTGCTTATTCTACATGGAAGGGGAGCTTGGAAGAATTATTACTACAGATTGCTCTGAGGATGGGGGTCATGGTGGTAATTGCTCGGAGGATAGGAGTCATGGTAGTGTCGGCGAGTCTTGCACTATTCAGCACTGACGCCCTATTGGAGTGAATAGACTTTATTGTGCATTTCCACATCCAGCGTCTACCCAAGCGATCCCAGCTATATTGGTGTACTGTGGCTGTAGGCGCTGGCACAGCTGCTCAAGTGACATTGATGTTGGGTGTTACAGATAAACTTACACGCCTACACTTTATAACACCCCTCTGTTTGGTCGGGGGACCATATAGATTAACTACAGGACTTAATAATTACCCTTTTGCATGTTGAAATAAAAACGAATCATAATAAAAACATTTAATTGCGAATATTCAAATACAACTTCGGTAATATCCATATTGATTTTGGTACTACACCAACAACTTTATTTATTTAGAAATAAATTATCTATATAAATGATGTGTATATAAATCCCTCAAACACATTTTAAGTAAATAAAAAAGGTGTGATGTAATTATCTCAAATACTGATTTTCAAGCAGTTAACATTATGTTCTTCTGCACACTTGATTGCCCGTCTTCAAAATTATTTTGCCTACCATATTGTCCAGGTATAGATAAACGGATTATTCACAAACAATAAAATTGATGCTTATAAAATTATATCTAGGCACCTAATGTTCACTTAATAATATTACAGTAACACATTTCAGGATATCTTAAAAATACAATCTCAAAACTTTGTTATTTTTATGAAATAATTTTTTTTTTTTTTTTTTTTTTTTTTTTTTTTTTTTTTTTTTTTATGTTAAGGAATGACGTGACGAGCTAGCCGTTCGCCTGATGTTAAACGACACGGCTGCCCATATCAGCTGCAGTGTCACTCGAAACTCTAAAGTATAGAGGTTCGCGTGACACTGCACTGCGCACGTCATCCAGAGACATCAGCACAATCTAGTAATAAGATTACTAAACTGTGAGATCAGATCATAAAGTCTCATTTGCCCAGTAATTTCACTAGCTACAGTGCCCTTCAAACCGGAACACAGCAGTGCTTGCGCACTACTGCTTGGCGGCAGAATAACTGGCAAAGCGGTGGTACCTACCTAGACGAACTTTGCAATAAAGTCCTACCACCTAGTGTAATAAATTAAAAAATCTCAGTAATTGAATAATAAATTAAAAAATCTCACAGTTACTCCACAGCCATTTCATATTACTGTTAGATGTAAAGATAAATAGATAGTAAATGTCACTGTGACACACAATTTAATATTGGTTTGTTAGAGTAACTATTAAAATAATCGCCTGGTTAATGTTTATATATTCAAAGAAGAAAAATAAATGTCCAATCGTTTACTACCAAAATAATCATTAAAACCATGTTTAAAATATTTTTCTTTTTCAGTGGTTTGTAAATTGTGGATTTTGTACATAACTATGTGCTAAATAATTATAATGTATCTTTTACAATCGTTCATAAATAATATTGTCTTTTCTTTCCATTTATAGGACAATCAATAATCATAATACGTAATACTATCAAATTTCAGCGTGTCAATAATCTATATTATTAGCTCTACAATTTATAATGGCATCAAATAATATCCAGCCTTTTAATAAGCAACCACAATAATGACTGGACGAAGTGAATTAAAAAATCTAATGATTAGTCATAATATCTAAAATAAATACTATTCATTAGCATTGATAAATTGCTAAGTAATAGTTATTTCTATAACTGCATAACATTTTTACTATAATAAATATCTTTATACTAACGCAGCACACGATCTGAGAGCTTTCTTAACCTACAAGTCGGTTAAATCAACACATCACAAAAGAGAGCTGAGAGGTGTTTTAAAATAACCATAAAATCGTGTTTGTTTTTGAACTCTTGAAACTTCGCACAATTGTGCCTTTTGGTAGAAAATTACGAGTTTTTGAACTCGTATGGTCTTGAACGCCATATGATTTTATCGTAATCTGAAAAACCTCACAATTGGATATTGGTTTCCAGTACATACATGTGTATACAATTTCAGTGCCTCTCATTAATAAATGTCGAAAATAGAACCAAAGCACGTTTTGTATGGAGTACACTCACAAATAGATTCTCTCAATGTGTTAACTTAACAGGTTAATGTACTGCAACAAGTGTTACATTGTTTATATGACGTTTTCAGAGTCGATCTCTCCTTGTTCTACCGTCATGTACATGCCCTCCTCTTCGTAGGTCGAGTCGTGTTTGGCGAGGATGCGCAGCAGGGGGCGTAGCTTCATCCACCATTGCTGCTTTGGTATTCTCTGACTGGAAGAAAGAAATAAATCGTCATTAGCCATACATCATCACATTTTATTTTATTTAAGGTAAGCGCTGCACTGACGTCCCATCACAGTGGCGCAGCGTGGACTAATACAGACGTGGGCAGTCGCATCAGCGAGGCCCTTTTAATGCGTTCCCAAGAACTACCCATAAATCTACCATATAAACATGCTTTGACCTACATACCTACTTATGATAGTAAAAAATATAAATGCGCTAAGGGCGAATATTGAAAAGCATATGTATAGATTTGAAAAAAGAATTATTTTGTAATTTAAGTGATTATTTTTTTTACAATAGCAATGTTCTTCGGCGTTTTGCTTTACAGAAGTCCTCTAGTAAGAATTTGTAATTGATTTTGGCAGCTAAATCTGCTTCGATCGAGAGTATTGATAAAGCAGACAGTCGGTCCTGCTTCGTACTATTTCTTAAGTATTTTTTCAACTTTGAAAAACTTCTTATGGGGAAAAGCTACTAAAAATAAACGGGCATTTAAAGTGTGATAGCATTGCATGTAAAGAGGCCTCGCGAGGCACCTTTAAGTGCGAGGCCGTGGGCGAGGGCCCACTTCGGCCACGCCTAGCTGCGCCACTGTCCCATTATCATCATATCATCAGCCAGATGACGTCCACTGTTTTTTTTAAATGTTTTGGCTCCACACTTATGTGTATTTAGCCAGTGTCAAGTAATTGATTATTTATCAAGTTAATGATATTTCACGCAAATATGTGTCAAGTCACAGTCGAAGTCATCAAGTCAAGTCATAGTCTAGTCAAAGTCATACTCCTAGTAAAGTGGTGGCTCTATACTTGAAGCTTTTATGGAGTTTTGGAAACAACACGAAAATAAACGTTTCACCATCATTATACCATTTTCCTACACTCACGCCTGTAATCCAGCACTTAACGAATAGAATGCCACCAATGTTATGCACTAACACTGAAAATAACACAAGATTTGGAAAATAATACAATGCGGAGACGCATTTTTTTTGGCTTTCCCACCAAAAAAACCCGACGTTCACTGTTGAACAATAGGCATACTTAAGGTTTCTCGTATATTTGTTACTTATGTCATCTTAACACACCAAATAGGTACTCATCTACACTCATTGGTTGAAATGAAATGGAATATTTATTTGCTTAGATGTGATTGTAAAAGGTGCTTAAATATCAATAGCATTGCTTAATACATCACCAAATCTGGCCACCCCGCTCTCGCCGCCCGAGACACGTCTTAAGCGACACGGATGATCTACGGCTGCGCTAGGATCACCGGACCAGTCTAGCCTTTCTGGCTCAGGTACCGCTTTCCGCACCGGTATAGGATACCAGCGTAACACAATCATAAATGAAAAAGATGAAATTATATTAATTACTACAAAAAACGGCCGGTGAGCAAGAGGCAACGAATATGCGTTCAATATTTGGTGTGATGCTGACACGAGTTTAACGAACGTACGAGAAACCGGGGGTTAGGGAGCGAGCTAAAAATTCTGGAAATTTCTAAAATGTTCTCCCATAACTTACGCAAAGTTAGTCTGCGCTTTCAGATCTTCGAGCGGCGTGAACTTGTACTGTCGTTTGACGACTCCGAGCAGGCAAGCGGTGTCGGGCGAGTTGCTCGGCCCGCGTTGTATGGCCTCTACAAGCCAGTGCAGGCATTTGGCGGCCATTTTAGTGCCCATGTTGCGGTCAAATGGGGTGGGAGAGCCGCCTTGTTGCATGTGACCTGGGGAATATGCAAATAAACTCTATATTAATTATTACTTAGCTTTTCAATACCTACTTACCTTTCTATAGTACTTATTGTTCTAGTTTCAATATTGTATTTTAGCTCCATCTATCGGCCGGTATAACTTTTTAAGTTTTTAAGTTTTTGCTTTGTTTAATGTTAATGTCGCCATCTTAAGTATTGTAAATTGTCATTTCACTGGACATACAAACATAATGATACAATTTTTTAACTTTGTTATGTTGACGAATGGGAATCTACGTTAACCAACAACTTCCGTTCGCCTCGCCAGCTTACTCCCCATTCCCAAGTCCAGCGTCCGTAAAGAAGTTTTACCACACGACTGAAGTAAAACTTCTCTCACTCAATTTTCAATTCACTCAACTTTCTGTAACGCTCTCGTCACGCATTGCCCAGCTTACTCCCCAAGTCAAGCGTGCGTAAAGAGGTTTTACTTCAAAAAAAGATATTAAATAAAAAGCTTACCCAGCACATTCATCCTCGCGGTAAACAGTCCCTTGCCCTCCTCAGAATACAAGCGGTAAATAAACTCGGTATTATAGTTATCGTTTGCTTTCTCGTTACGCAGAATAAGGCCGCGTTGAATGCCGCCGGTCATCTTTGACGCCATATGATACACGTCTTGTTGTAGGTCCTTGATTGAGAACTTTTCTTCGTAAATGTAAGCTGCATCAGCACCGCCGGCAAGACCTGGGTGCAGGAAAATAAGACTTAGCGGTAAAACATAGAGTATATTTTGGGTTGTGAGTGAAAGTTTATGGGTGCAATGTTATTGATGGGTTAGGAAATGTGATACTTTTTGTGAGATAAATAACGGCTAAAACTCACGTCAATTAAAAGTCGAAATTACTCCGACCAGATTTCGGACATATCGATGTCCTTGAGTTACTCATAACTAATTTGAGTTAAAGCGAAAGCCGCCGCGGCTTGCGTTAGTAACTGGCTCCCAGAAGGACATCGATATGTCCGAAATCTGGTCGGAGTAATTTCGACTTTTAACTGACGTGAGTTTTAGCCGTTATTTATCTTACAAAATGTGTCATACTCACGATAGTTTTCAAACTAAAAATGTGATACTGACCAGCCAATGTAGCCAGGTATCCGCAGAAGCCACCCATGGTTTCGATGACGAACACACGACGTTTCGTACCCTATATAACAACAATGTGATCAGGACATCTTAAAATATTAATGACGGCAATACAAATTTTGCTATCACAGAAAACATGATAAATATTAAGGAAAAACCATGTTTTGCTTTTATGAAATGTGTTTTGAATATTCGAATTAATGAACAAAATGTTATTAATCGATTTTGGTGATTTTTTTGTTCAGTCACCATTGAGGTACGATACATATAGTCACAAACAAGCAAAAAATGTCCGCGCCAAATCTCTGCACACTAGGTAGCCCTAGTCTTTTTTGTTGTTGTAAGGAAATCGCGAGCATTGTGCGCATGCGTAGTATGAACAACAGCGGCCGGACAATTTTTGACTGTTTTAACTTATTTTATTTTTATTTTTTCATGTTAGTGAATGATGTAACGAGCTCGTCGTTCACCTGAAATTAAGCGACACGGCCGCCCATAACAGAACAGTGTCACTCAGGACTCCAAAATATAGTTTCGCGTGACACTGCGCACACCATCCTGAGACAGCACAGTCTGGTAATAAGATTACTTGACTGTGAGATTAGATCATAATGTCTCAATTGCCCAGTAATATCACTAGCTACAGTGCCCTTCAAACCGGAACACAGTAGTGTTAGCACACTACTGCTTGGCGGAAGCATAACTTTGCAGAAAAGACCAACCACCTAGTAAATAGTAATAGTAAATTCTGAATATGTGAATCATGCTTCAATATATGTCACGCCTGCTTGAAGGCATGGAGCCTCTTTGTAAAAGTGAGGTTCTCAAGGTGGAGTACTAGATAAAAACTGGAAATTTCTCAGATCACAGCAAACTCTTCGAGGAATTGGTTTTTATATTGCTAATTCTTTTAAGAACCCACCGGTTGCGATTGAAATCGCGTAAGCCCCTGCTGCATACTGCTATCACACTAATCACACTTCACAGGAAGAATCCTATCTTATATCTATATCATATATATATCCTTCCTGTATTATATATAAGATCATGTTAATAATAGGCTTAATTCATAAATATAAAAAACTATCTAACAAAAAGCACGGACTCAGGTGTCTGTGGAAATGCAGATTAATAAATAAAAATAAAAAATAAAATCACACTTCACACTAATATTATAAAGGCGAAAGTTTGTATGTGTGTATATTTGTTACTCCTTCACACTCAAACGGCTGAATGGATTTGGATGAAATTCGGTACTAAGTTAACTTATACACTGGATTAACATATAGGCTACATTTTATTCCGGAAAAGTGAAATTTTCCCGCAGGATGAGTAAATAATTAAAATACTTTTATCTGCGGGTGAAACCACGGGGCGCAACTAGTAAATCATAAATCTTTAGTAATAATGTTGTATACCTGTGCAGACTGTCGGATCCGGTCGCATATCTCCGTGATCTCATTAAGCGCTGTGTCTGCGCCGAGGGAGAAGTCCGTGCCGGGAACATTGTTGCTGATCGTAGACGGTATCACCACCAGAGGAAGGCAGAACTCGGGGAATTGAGCGCGGGCGTCGTATAGTTCTAAACCGGCTTGGTACGCCTACGAAATATGTTGAGATTAGATGAATAGACTGAGAGATGACAGGAGAGGGGGAGAAAGAGCTGGAAAATATTAAGGAAATATTGAAAACAATGCCCTTCAAAGCAGTTTTGGAAATTAATGGGGTTGTAAAGTTTCATGAGATTCATATTAGCCTGATGTCAGTATAATAAAAATTAGAAAGTTTTCTACATGACTATACGATTTTCTACAGGACTATATGAATATATAAACCATCTAATAGCTGGCCACTTTAGTGCACTGGCCAGTTTGTTTTAGTTCGTGCTAGTTTCCATACGGTAAAAATTGTGAACTAATATGAAATCTTATAGATAAGGTAATGTTAAACCATAATCACAGGTGGCGTTACGTGAATGTAAGTCTTATTTCATGCAAATGTAGTAAATAGTGGTCAATAACTAATAGCGGCCAGTTACACCTTTTTTTTTGAGCGGGGGGAAATGCCCTCGCACTTCCCTGCCACCACAGGGGTGGTGGCAGGGGGTATGTGGGACTCAAACCCACTAAAACCCCCCCGTGAGCCCTCTTCCGCCTATACAGCCTTATTAATAAACACGAACTAGCTTTAGACTAGTTACACCATCTTTTGTCTCTTTCGATCCAGCTAAATATTCCAGTAGCAAAAAAAGGACAAAAGCTGAAGTAACTAATCCGAGACTAATACCCGTTTATTAATAAGGCTGATAGTGTATACATATGGCATATCTTCTTCATCTTCTTCTTAGTCGTCGTGACGTTTTTTCCAAGTTTAAGATAGATAGATGAAATTCTATTGAAACACCACATTACGGGAACAATTTACAAGCACAAACTTAAAAATTATGTGTCACAATAGGCGGTCTTATCGCTTAAAGCGATCTCTTTCAGACAACCCAAGTATAAGATTCATATTATGATAATATCTACATGTGAAATAATGAATGAAAAAATTAACAAAAGGAGAGACAAATCGTTTATGCTAATGTTTGAATGTTCACCTCAAAGCCACCAATAATAAGCAGGCCCTGTATATTAAACTGCTTGATGCGCGCCGCAATTTCACCCTTCTTGTCTCCGGGCAGGGTGCGTTTTGTGCCGAGGAAGGCGCCTCCTTGTGCTACCCAACCCGTCACGTCCGACCTTAAGTAATAATAACTAAGATGTATAAACTGTCGACAAATATACCATAAATAATATAGTAATAAATATGTGTAAGCAAAGCTTGTACTATGGGAACCAGATCACTGATAGAATACAGATACTGGTGTCGATTCTGTGTTGCATTCTCTAAAACTAAAGTAAACTTAAAGTATGGCGGTACTCTTCTGATAAAGGGGAAATGACAAAGACGGAAATATGTTAATTTCGTTTAGCTTTAGAGTACGCGTCACAGAATCGACTGTTTGTATTTTTTATGGTAAATATCCTGTTAATAAACAATATTTTAGAGACATACATAGAATACAATATAACACAGACACAGAACAAAACTGTAATGTTCATTACCCAAATCTTTGTCTTGGGTGGGAATTGAACCCACAACCTACAGTTCGGAAGGTAGAGCTACTACCAACCGAGCTATTAGGCCAGTCAAAAATATACTCAATCTGATATGAAAATATCGTATGTATGATTCATGCACGATCAAGTTCTATCTAGGCTCAAGTCTATTTTCCGTCACAAATACTCCGACCAGCTCTTAATAATAAAAGAAAAAATAATAACATCGTCGTCCAATACAAGCAATTTTCGTACTTGTTTGTTCAAAAATTCAAAGTCAAAGATCAACATAGCCCCCAAGTTACAGACTTTTACTGGCCCGTTAGCTGAGTTGGTATATAGCATCCCTGCCTTCTGAACTGCAGGTTGTGGGTTCGATTCCCACCCAGGACAAACATTTGTGTGATGAACATCAATTCTTGTTCTGTGTCTGGGTGTTATATTGTATTTTATGTATGTATTTACAAACAAAAAGTATCTAAGTATTGCATCAGTTATCTGATTCCCATAGTGAGTTTTGCTTAGTTTGGGGCTAGATGGCGCTGTGTGAAATGTCCACATATATTTATTTATTTATTTCGATGTTCTTCCGTTACTAACGAATTTTGTGTTATGCAAGCCACAACTGAGAGTAATTACTCTGACTAGTTAGCATGAGTCAAGTCCAGTTGGCAAGAGAAAGAGCGTCGGGAGAGCAATTGCTTCTCCATGGTTACATTTATACTTTACGTTTAATCTGACAAACACACGATTTAATATCGTATTGTCATTTCGTTTAGAGTCTTTTAGAGCTAGGCTTTAATACATTTTAAGTCGCTATCTCATCTGGTATCAAATCTAAGTGATTGGACACAACATAAAGAATGCAAACGTGTGTGTGATAGATCAACTGAATTCTTGAAAATCTATGAATGGCTCACCAGTCCATCTTAACGATGTTCCCGCTAATGAATCCCTCGATGCCGTCGTGTATCCCGAGCACGGTATCACCGCGGTAGATGCAGTTTCTCACAAACGAACGCACCGCTGCATTCATTCCGCACGCCGGAGCGCCCACATGCATTACCGCTAGGGTTAAACCTTCCTAAAAAAAATTCAAGATTCATTTTTTTCATAGTTTGTAACAACAGTTTTATCCAAGGCGTTACAAAAACATAGTCATTATATCTTGAAATCTATTTGAACCATAGACATAGGTAACTAAGTATACTTAGTTAGGTCATACTTAGCTTGGATTATAAAAATAGTTTTGAAAACAGAATTGATACTTTCTCAAAGTGAATAAATTTTCAAGGTGATACCTACAGAAGGTTTGCCGGTCGCGTCGAACGCTTCCTTGGGTGGCTTCAAGCGAGTCAGCATTTTGTACGTTTCCAAATTGCGCGCGAAACTGCGCCCGCGCAGCTGCACTGCTAAATCCCAGTTTTTGTCAGCCATAGCCTGTTTAATAGAAAATTATAATATAAAAACCTTGCTCAACAAATTCAGACTAACTCTAGAACAATAACAATACTCGCGTCTCATATATAACTCATATATAACAAGCTCGAGTGTACATATATTATGCGTTATTGCATTGTTATTGTTAATCGATTCGTTACTATAAGCGCCTTGTTCCAAGTTTAGGTGTTGTGGGACCATGGTCCTCGTAGTTCCTAGGTCCCTAGTTTTTTAAATGATATGACGAACTAGTCGTCTGCTTGATGTTAAGCGACACGGCTGCCCATATCAGTTGTGTCACTCGGAACTCTTAAAGTATAATTTCGCGTGACACTTCACTTCACACGTCATCCTGAGACATCAGCACAGCCCAGTAACAAGATTACTATACTGTGAGATTAGGTTATAAAGTCTTATTGGCCAGTAATTTCACTAGCTACAATAGCCTTCACACCAGAACACAGTAGGGCTTGCACACTACTGCTTTGCGGCAGAATAAGTGGCAAAGCGGTGGTACCTACCTAGAGGAACTTTGCAGAAAAGTCTTACCACCTAATAGTAAATACAGGGAATCCTAGTTAGGGTCCAGGATCTATGTATGTGATCGTTGGGTGTTATTATTATTATTATTATTAGTGTTTATAACTGATGATTAAAGCCAAACAACTTATACATATATGACGGCGCCTACGTCCAGTTATAAAGTCTATGCACAGCGATCGAGCACCATAATTTACCCTGTGGTGGCATTAAATTTATTACAGTGGCAGCACCGGCAACTGTCATGGCGGCCCTACCTGTCTGGCTATATAAAGGGATCGATTGGTGTGCTACGGATCATTCTTGTTCCAGACACGGCGCGGCGTGGACATGCTGAAGGCCTATAATTATATAGGTTGCAACCTACGCAGAACCCATTTCTGCCGATATCAGAAGTGGGATTGCCCATTTCTACATCACTCTTCAAGCAACGCCGAAAATATGATGACGTGACGGCGGGTGACACTAATATCAAATTTGATTGCAGGGTTAACCCGGACCAGTGAAAAAAAAAAATGGAAAAAAGTAACGATTCGTTTTTTTCGAGAAAAAAAGAGAATGTAAAAATGATGACAAGAAAAATGTGTCTGAATGCTAAAGGGATAATCTATCCGGACTAGCACTAATGGTCCATAAAAAAAAATGTTGGTTGCTAAAGGGATATCTATCCGGTCTAGCACTAATTGGTCCATTAAAAAAAATGTAGGAATGATGATTTTTGGTTGCTAAAGGGATATCTATCCGGTTAGCATTATTCGGTCCATTTTTTATAAATGAAGGAATACTAATGGTCCTGAAGGGTTAACCCTGACGATGACTGGCAAGTTAAAATGCTTTTGATTAATCAAATTGAAACCTGATCTTTTGACTTTGACTCCAAGTTTAACTCAATTTAATTGTCAGGATGAACGAGCAATGATACTGATACTTATGTCCCTCACCACCTGGTGTGGTACAAAGTGAAGCTAAGCGTACGAGGACGTACGCACGTCAGTATGGCCGTGACGGCGCCTACGTCCAGTTATAAAGTCTATGCACAGCGATCGAGCACCATAATTTACCCTGTGGTGGCATTAAATTTATTACAGTGGCAGCACCGGCAACTGTCATGGCGGCCCTACCTGTCTGGCTATATAAAGGGATCGATTGGTGTGCTACGGATCATTCTTGTTCCAGACACGGCGCGGCGTGGACATGCTGAAGGCCTATAGTCATATAGGTTGCAACCTACGCAGAAACACGTTCCTGCCCACATATATATGATGAATTAAGTGATCCCAGTGACATGTTTTCATGTATTTTTACATCCTTTGAACTTGCTATCAATAATTTAATTAAGTACTTAACTAATATTGTACAAATTTACTTACGCTCAAAATAGTTCATTTATGTGTCAAAGATTTCGTAGCTTAAGTTGTGTACGCTTATAATTGGACTTTAGGTTTATATATAGCTGTGTCAACATTGATTTTGTACTAATGTATCTAATGACCTATTGTCTGTTACCGAACCTATTACAATAAAATAAAATAAACATAGGAATATAAACCATAAAGGCCGATACATTTTTTTTAACGATACCTTAACCTCTATGTTTATGTTACTTCTATATGGTCCAGTTTAGAATAATATGCACGCAAATTACCTAATTAATCCGAGTTATACCCTATATAATGCTAAGGTTAATATATTAATCATATCAGCTGCTAAAGCCGGTGCCGGTGCTAACGTCAAGCTGATGATCAACGATTTTGTTTATCCTATTACGCCGCCAATATTTAATAGCTACCTATAATATTTGCGCAAGTGTTACTAAATATAAATTGTATATATTAGTTAGTTAGTTCTTGTTGGTTGTTATATTAGTTCGACATCCTCTGTGGTGTTGGTTGAGCAGTTCGGCTCATAACCCGGAGGCGGCGAGTTCGATTCCCGTGGCAGTTTAAGTATTTGTGCACAGTAAAAAAGCGCAAATACTTCCTCTGGGTGTTGTGGGACCATGGTCCCTAGACACAGGGAATCCTAGTTAGGGTCCAGGATCTATGTATGTGATCGTTGGGCGTTATTATTACTATTACTATTATAATTATATCAAGCATTATTAAAAATTTCGGGTTGCCAGGGCAAGCACACTTTTTAGATGTATTCTGACAGTACATTTTCCTTCCTGTTTTTCAAAGGTGAAGCTGATTTAGTTCATGCATTAAGTGTGTAGGTACCTACTTATATATTTGTATACCAACCTGAGCAACAGCCTTCGTCCTCCTCACGCACTCCATAAGAGGCAAACGGACAGCCTGGTTTCCATCTAAAGTAACCACGCATGGTTCCGTTTCTGGATTGGCTTCCATGAGAGCCATTACGGCTTCTGCGCCCATACGGCATCCCTAAAACCAGCAATCATTAAAAACTGAAGAATGTATAGTTAGTTTTATTTTGAGCCATAAAACGTTGTAGCAAAGCGCAAATTAGCAGTTCTTACCAGGATTCGATCGAAAGCTGATGGAGAGCCTCCTCGTTGCACGTGACCGAGGACGGTGATGCGGGTATCTTGCTGAAGGTTGTCCACCACCACCTTTTTCACCAGTTCAGCGGTGATGGGCTTACCTTCACGGTCAATGGCACCCTCCGCTACGATGATGATATTCAGACGCTGCCCCGACTTCCTTTCCTAAGTTTGGAGAGATATTCATTACATCCAACAAAATCTACAGTAAACACATGCAGCCTTATTAATAAACACGAAATAGCTTTGGATTAGTTACACCATCTTTTGTCTCTTTCGATCCAGCTAAATATTCCAATACAAAAAAAAGACCAAAGCTGAAGTAACTAACCCGAGACTAATACCCGTTTATTAATAAGTAAGTAGGCTGTAGTGTAAATGAATTTAAGGAATTTTTTGAAAAAAAAAAAAAAAAAAAAATTATAATCATATTGTGAAACTTGTGAATTAACTTTACTAATGTCAACGATAGATTGATCATATAGACCTACGTGACTGTGAACATGTAATTGCATTATAAATGGGTATGGAGTTAACTAGGGGATTCGAAGAAAAAGTCGTATTCATTGAAGGTCACAAACTTCTAAATATGGATATGACGAGGTGGTATGTTATTTCCAGTTATATTCATCGTGTATCATAGGGGTTATTTATCTCATAGCAGATAAAATTTCGTATGCATTTTAGAAGGAAAAGTTATTGAACGATCTTATAACTATAGGTTAGTACTAGTGTTTTATCCACTCCAGTAAGTAACATGCAAAATAGGTGAAGTATAGTGTTATAGATTAATTTGAAAGTGAGAATAGTGATTTAAAGTTGTAATAAAAAACTTTTTGATAAGATGGAAATGTAGAGTATTAAGATGTAAGAGTTATAAGCGGATCTTAAAAACACACAATCAAAGCAAATTTAAGCATTTAAGAAGAATTTGAGCTCGTCGTTGTTCGCCAATTGATTTTAACGTTTTGCGATCGTTCCACAATTTAGTCAATTTGAATAATGATTGTTCCAATTACGTACGCTCCGTGATTCAGATCTTGTAATTTCAATGTGTTGTTAAAAAGATATTGTGAAGCGTTACAGTACCACACAATCAAGCCGGTGCGTACCTGTGCCAATCTTTTGCAAAGCTTTTCGACCCAATTATTGGGAACAGGGTCCTCTGGAATGAACACTTGATCTGCCTCGCTCGCCAGAGCGGCCACCAAGGCCAGGTAACTGCAACAAGCAGCGCCCGCGCATGATAGTTCATGCAATGCGCCCATCGACAAGAAGCGACAGTGATCGACTCACACCAAAAAGGAAAGACGGAGAACGTACTCGAAAATCGAATCCTATACTTATTATACCGAAACAATACGTATTGTGGGTATAATAACATTATTGTGACTAGCTATGCACATAAAATTGCTCTTTCGCACTAATTATAATAAAACAGGCCTTGTTATTGTACACACCATCTTTCTTCTTTTTAAGTCTGAGGGTACGACAAACAATTTGGTACAAATTTAGATTTCCGTAAACCAACGCCAATCGAATCGGCTAATTCAAAAACATGGATGAAATAATAGAAGTGATCCTGCCCCCACATTAAAAGTAAAAATATATTCTTGCCTCTGTTATTTTCGTACACAACTTATATTTCCAATTGGAGGGTGCTGGGTCTTCGCAAATAAAGCAATATGTAGCGTCCGTACATAGGGTGGTGTAAACTGCAAGAAAACTGAATGGATACTTGAGTCAAAGGATAAAAGGATATGGAAATGTATATGGCGTACTAGCATACAAATAAGAGGGTACAAATAAAAGAGGTGAGAGAGAAAACGCTTGCCTGTTCTAACTTATCACACAGTTTATCACTCCAGTCAACCGAAGGTGGTGCTTCGGGTATAAATACATAGTCCGCTTCAGATGCCAGAGCCGTGACCAGAGCGAGATATCTAAATAAGTAAATATGCATTACTATGAGTATTGAACCTGGATTGACATACATTCATTTCCTGTTTCTACCTGGTGGTTTTAGGACTTTTCTGTAGAGTTTTCCTAGGTAGGCTTTGCTACCAGATATTCATCCACCAAGCAGTAGTGTGCAAGCACTACATTGTTCCAGTTTAAAGAGCATTGTAGCTGAAATTACTATAAATAAGACTTAATAATCTTATCACACAATGTAGAAATCTTATTACTAGACTGTGTGATGACTCAAGATCATTACAGTGCTGCAACTTTATAATTTAGTGAGTTCAGAGTGACACTGCAACCTGTTATCGACGGATGTGACCCTTAACACCAGGCAAACATCTAGTTCATATCTTCATTTATTTACATAATATTGCAACATGTTGGGAGACACATTTTCAACAATACCTAATACATAGAATAGAAGAATACTTTATTACCCACTGAAATACTTACAAAAGATTTCATTGTTATTATAATAATAATAAAATAAAGATTTATGTAGAGTTCACTTATTTTTACAAAACATATATAAAAATATAAAATAAAATGGGAAAACCAGTGTCATTTTTTAGTACAATATATATTTTGTCTTGTATAATACATGTATCAGGATGCATAACAAAAAGATACAAAATTATATCCCTCTTGCAACACCAGCTCTAATAGAATTTATTTCCTAAAAGGGTATGTAATACAAAAGTAAAAAAACACAATGAATCCTAAAGATATATGTATAAATGCTTTATTAAAATAATACTTTGGTAAGACTACTTACCCACAATGTCTGCCCATGACCTCCATAATGAATGTTCTTTGATGAGAGTAGGCTGTGCTCACAATAGCATCAATAGCTTCGATGATGCGGTGCAATGCTGAGTCTGTGCCTATTGTCATGTCTGTACCACAGAAATCATTATCAATGGAACCCACCTAAAAAAAAATAAAAGTTATTAAAGTTGAAACATGTTACAAGTTCTAGAATTCCACAATACCTATAAATATATAAAAGCAAAATGTTGTCTATTTGATTGCGGGCTTTCATGACAAATCGGCTAACCCGATTTGGTTGAAATTTTGTACACTGATTGTTAATACTATCAAGGATCAACATGCGAAAGATGGAAAATTGGGAGAAAAATTTATAAATGATGGGTGGAATGGCAGGGCATGTCCAGTAATTTTTTTATGAATAATATTATTAGATAAATAGATAATATAAATTAAGTATCGAGAGCTGCAAATCGTTTAACAATCAGATCTAGAATATTAACAGTAATAAACTTAAAATTAATTTGATTTCATTTAATTTTATTTGTGTAAAGCATTTAAATAATCATTAATTCATCATAATTTATGGTCTATATAAAATTTAATAAGTATAGTAATAGTGGTGTTTTTATTTAGTATATATATATTAGATTAGCCATCATTATCAGTTATTGTAGTAAGTATTACCATTCCAGCAATATGCAGGAACTTGTATTTCTCCCTCTGGTCTTTGGTAATTTTGTTGTTTTCCAGCAACTCATCAAGGAGTGCAGACCACTCCTGACGGAACAAGTTGGCACCAGTTAAAGAACCATCACCACCAATTACTACAAGGTTGGTGATTCCTCGGGTAACCAGGTTGTAAGCAGCTTTCAGACGACCCTCCTTCTTGCTGCACATGAAAATATCTTATACATTTTTATTTGTATTTAAGTTTTTAATACACAATGCAGTGGTTACATTATAGTGTAGTTTAGGAAAACATATATTCATCAATCATAAAGTTTTGTAATAATGATGATAAAGTATTATTTAAGTTTAACAACTATAAAGCAAGCTATCAATGTATAGTGACTTACATGAAGTCCATACACCTTGCAGAACCAATTATGGTGCCTCCTTTATGAATAATAGAGCTTACAGAAGACCAATTAGCTTCTTCAATATTGTCTCCACCGTCAACCATTCCCTGGTAACCTTCACGAATGAAGTAAACCTTGCATCCGAGGTAGATGCCCATACGCACCACAGAACGCACGGCGGCGTTCATACCCTGCGAGTCTCCTCCACTCGTGAACACAGCGAGACCCTTCCCTTTATGGGAACCGCGTCCAATAAACTTCTGTGTACAGTTCCCCTCCATCCTAGAGGTTCAGAGATCCCGAACACCTAGCAAACAGTAATTGTTGTTTATTTACTGATATTATATAAGAAAGCACTGATTGCTGATCACAAGCCAAATCATACCAACGCAATGAATACAATGAACACCAGCAGAAGTTGTAGAAAATTGTTTACGTACCGAAAAATAATTATTTAAATCCGTATATTCAAAACTTTAACTTTATCAAGGTGACCTTTGCAAGTTTGCGATTTGCATTCAAAGAGTATATAACGCTATTTGCATTGCAGCAAATAACGACAAAAATGTCAATATTGTCTTGACATTGACACTTCACTTTGTTAATAAAGTGACGTCCATCTATATTCTCTATACAACTTTAGTCAAGACCAACTATATAATAGGTCTTTACCTATGAAATTGCCGTATTGCAGTACAGACTTTTTCAAACAAAAAAAAGTTTTGATTGGCTATGAATTCTAAATTCTAATTAATTTTGTTTTAAAAATATGACATTCTATTTACAATATAAGTCTTTTGTTTATTGATTAGCGTTGTATTTTCATTACATTTCAACATTTTTCCTCATAATGGATACTTTGAAATTTCGTGTAATTATGGAATATGAGTTCCGTCGTGGCACCAACGCGGCACAAACGACACGTAACATCAACGACGTTTACGGAGAGAACTGTACAAACGAACGTACAACCCGTTATTGGTTTGCTCGGTTCCGTTCTGGGAATTTTGTCTTGAAAAATGAACCTCGTGGTCGTCCGGAAACTTTGGTCAACAATGATGAATTAAAGGCGATTGTGGAAGCTGATGAATCTCAATCTACAGCTGAGCTGGCAGCAGCTTTTGATGTTAGCATCAAAACAATATTGGTCCATTTGCGACAGATTGGCAAGATAAAAAAAGCTTGATAGATGGGTGCCCCACGAACTTAACGATCGCCAGCGCAACGTACGCGTCGAGACTTGCCTTGCGCTGCTTAACAGGCACAGAAATGAAGGAATTTTGAACCGAATTGTTACGTGCGACAAAAAATGGATTCTTTTCGACAATCGAAAGCGCTCAGCAAGTTGGTTAGATCCTGGTTCGGTACCAAAGCAATGTGCAAAACGAAAAATGACCCCTAGAAAGGTGATGGTCACAGTTTGGTGGTCTAGTGCTGGTGTGATTCATCATAGCTTTTTACAAAACGGCGAGAGCATTACTGCAGATGTGTACATTGAAGAACTGACCACAATGATGGCGAAACTCGCACGTCTGCAACCAGCTTTGGTCAATCGGTCGTTTCCACTGCTACTTCACGACAACGCGCGACCCCATACTGCACAACAGACCGTCTCTAAGCTGCATGAGTTGGGTTTGGAAGCTCTCCCTCATCCGCCATACTCACCAGATCTTGCGCCTACCGACTATTACTTTTTCCAAAATTTGGACTACTTTTTAGCGGGAAAAAAATTCAATTCCCGAGAGACAGTACAAAAGGCCTTTGAAGAGTTTGTTGTCTCCCATCCTGCTGATTTTTTCAAGAAGGGCATCCATAAACTGCCACAACGTTGGCAAAGATGCATTGATTGCAGGGGTGATTACTTTGAATAAAAGAAATAAATAAGTTCGAAAAAAAAATACTTTAACGTTTTTCAAACAAAACGGCAATTTCATAGGTAAAGACCTAATATTAAGAAAAAGTGATCGATAATTTTATTGAGTTTCGGGAGAAGGAAATAAGTCACAGTCCAAGTCATCAAGTCAAGTCATAGTCTAGTCTAGTCAAGTCATACTAGTAAAGCGGTGGCAACTTTACCAGAAGCTCCGATTGAGTTTTGGAAACAAGATGAAAAGAAACGTTTCACCATCATTATACCACTTTCCCACACTCATGCCTATAATTCAGCTCTTAACGAATAAAATGCCACCAATTTTATGCACCAACATTGATAATAACACAAGTTTTGGAAAATAATACAATGCGGTGACACGATCTTTTTCGTTTTCCCGCCAAAACCTCACTTGAAAAATCAATTACTTGACAGTGGCTAATAACATAAAATTGTGGAGCCGAGACAAAAAAAAAACATGCTGGGTTGTGCAATACGGGTTCTGAAATACTGGCCGTTCACTATTTGGTGGTGCGTGCATCCTGGCTGTACAGTATAGTGATTCACCTCAGTCTCTTCTAGCTAGATAGGCACTCTAACATAGTATCCTCTACTTAGTCTGTGCTCTACTATACTCTTTGACCTCAAACATCCAAACGAAAACGCAAAAAAAAAACTACATTGTAAATAAGTTCGTTCACAATTTTCACATTCGTAATTTTATTGAATTTACTTTTTTACCAGACCATTTCCTGAAAAAAATAGTAAGATGCGCTGTACTGGAATTGAACTTGTAGCATTTTTAATATATAATTTTATTCTGTTTTCGTGTTCACAGTGAATTTCTTCGTCTAGTAGTCCTTAGATGCTCTATTAATTCACTGTGCATCAAAATGTCTGCGGAATCCGATATGGAGTATTCAGACAACGATGGAGATGAGTACGATTATTACGGAGAGCAAGATGACTGTGACATGGAGACAATCGATCGCACTAAAGCTGATCCCGAATATTTCTTGTATTCCTGTCTGAAGGTCGAGGAAGTTGAAAAGTTGTTAAACGAATCCATTGAACTTCTTAGCAATAGCCTTCAAATAACTCCTTCCCTAGCCAAGGTTTGTTTATATTTTACACACTTCTCTTCTAACATTATGTTCTAGTGCAGTAATCGTTGTTGATGAATCTATTTTTAGGTTACTCTTCATGCTTATGCATGGAATGCTCAGGAAATTATAAATAAATACAGAGAGAATGCAAATGAAGTGTTAGTGTACAGTCATGTGAAACCTGGAGTGCCTTCTGTACATGCTACTTCCAGTCGAGCATGCTGTGGAGTGTGTGCCAACACTCCTCCACTAACTAAGTACAGTGCCCTGGCTTGTGGCCATTACTTCTGCAATGACTGCTGGGCTATGCATTTCGAAGTACAAATAATGCAAGGTAACCAAATCATACTAATATTATAAAGACAAAAGTTTGTATGTGTGTATGTTTGTTACTCCTTCACACTCAAATGACTCAATTACTTTGTACTCAATTGTCTTCAAGTATAATAATAATAATAATAATATAGCCTTTTATTCAGATTTTAACTAATTACAATGAATTTAACTTATAATATAATAACACTTAAAACTATTTATGGTATAAACTATTTAGGATATAAGTATCTGATGTTTAGTTATCTTCCCTAGATCTGTTTGCCAATCGGCAAAGGCCTCCTTCCTTCAAGTAGCCTTCTCAAATTTCTCACATCAGTCGGAAATATATTAAACTCATGTTTGGTAACAATGTTTTGTAATAATATGTAAAATAGTTATATAAGCCATTTTGTCTTCTTTACATATTGCATATATTAATATAGCGAGGAGTGCAAACAATCTGAGCCTTGAAGAACCATGGTGAAATTGCATGTGTATAGTATGTGTATGTCTAAATATTGAGAATATGATTACCCCTTGCTTTGAAATAAGCGGAATACTTATTGAGTTTTTGTAAAATATTAAGATTTCATTTAGGTAGTCAAGTGACTACTGGAAAAAATGTTCCTAGTAGGAAATAGGTTTAATTAAGACAAATGTCTTTTTAGGCTGGCTATGTTTTATCAAATTTTCAAAAAAGCAGTCCCATTTTTCTTCCCAATGTTTTCTGCAAACAAAACTTTATGACTGCAAGAGAAAAGGTGATCTCATTATTTTAACTTCTGTGTATCTAAATCATGTAGGTAGGTGTACCGACTATGTCTCAATCTAGCTCTAATTGAGTCTTTGACACCCTCTGTGGTGTGGTGGTTGAGTAGGTCGACTCATAACCCAGAGGCGGCAGGTTCGATTCCCGCGGCAGGACAAGTATTTCTGAAATGAAAAAAATGTGCAAATACTTGTTCTGAGTCTCGGTGTTGTGGGACCATGGTCCTCATAGTTCCTGGGTCCCTAGATACAGGGAAACCTAGTAAGAGTCCAGGATCAAGGTATGTGACCGTTGGCCTTTTCTTTTTAAACAGTTAGCCATGTGTTTGGAAGGAAACCACGTTTAAGACCTGAGGAATCCTAGTTAGGGTCCAGGATCTATGTATGTGATTGTTGGGAGTTATTATTATTATTTTTATTATAATTGTAAGCCTTATTTTACTTGGAATTTTTATCCTGTGTGTTAATTAATCTAATTTTATTAAATAAATATTTTTCTATTATGGAAACTAACGTGGTTTTCACACATTTTGTATTGATTGTACGGGATTTACTCACGTTATAATTGGCCGGACTATCCGACTATAGTTTCGACTGCGTTTGGCAGAAATTTTGCCAAATATTTTTCCTCAATATGTCCAATGTTTAATTAATAAGTTATGATAGTGTTTAATGTAATGAATGTGTGTATTTCAGGAGTATCTAACACAATCCAGTGTATGGCTCAAGAATGCGAAGTGAGGGCACCTGAAGATTTTGTCCTGTCTCATGTAACCAAACCTAATATGCGTGAGCGCTATCAACAGTTTATGTTCAAAGACCATGTGAAGTCTCACCCCCAACTTAGATTTTGCCCTGGGCCCAACTGTCAGGTAATTTAAACTTTATATAAATATATATAAATAAATATATATATAAATATATAATATAGTAAAACATTATATTAACATTATATTATTTCCTAGCATTGCTTTTACTGATATCAATAAGGTATCTACTTTTGATAACATCTTTTCGTAACACCTAGGTGGTAGGACTTTACTGCAAAGTTCGTCTAGTTAGGTACCACCGCTTTGCCAGTTATTCTGCCGCCAAGCAGTAGTGCGCAAGCACTGCTGTGTTCCGGTTTGAAGGGCACTGTAGCTAGTGAAATTACTGGGCAAATGAGACTTTATGATCTGATCTCACAGTTTAGTAATCTTATTACTAGATTGTGCTGATGTCTCTGGATGACGTGCGCAGTGCAGTGTCACGCGAAGCTCTTTACTTTAGAGGTCCGAGTGACACTGCTACTGTTATGGGCAGCCATGTCGTTTAACATCAGGCGAACGGATAGCTCGTCACGTCATTCCTTAACATATATAAAATAAACAAATTAAAAAAATACCTTAATAGTACCTACTAAGATTTATAGTTAAATCATGAGAAATTATTAATAACACCTAGTTGTTTATGTAGTATAATAACAGTTTGCTTGTTGCATCTGTTGACAAACACAAATAAGTGTCTTTAGTATATCTTTGGCAGTGGTTTATTGTTTTGTGGTTTAGTTATTAATTTTTTCTATCACTACATAACATCCTTTGTTTGTATGATTGTTTTGGTTTTATGCTGCAACAACTAAGATTTGGGTAAAGTTTTACAGATTACTTACATGACTGAAATCAACATTTGCATTTCAACTTGGAACATTTAAGAGTTCACTTTGGAAAATAAAAATGTTGCCTGCTAGTCTCTCAATAAATTTTGAGCCAAGAATTAATATCCAATAATATCCACACTCCACTACCCAATACCACCACTATACTACCACTATACCAATATTATAAATTCGAAAAAACCCTGCCTTTCTGTCCTTCTGTGGTCTTTTTATGATTAAACCGGTGAACATAGCGTAAATTAATTAGGTATGTAGGTAGTTTGAACCTTGTAAAACGACATAAGACATATACTTTTTGAGGTACAATACAGTGAATGTAAGTGGGTATGATTGTATACCATAATTATTTATTGTAATACCATATGTATGACTTTAGTGGTTATTCCGAGCTTGGACTCGCGAGGGCGCGCGTCGCGTTGAATGCCGTGGCTGCGAGCTGATCACTTGCTTCTCATGTGGGGCGCCGCACCATGCGCCCAGCGATTGTTCTACCATTAGGCGCTGGCTCACCAAGTGTGCTGATGACTCGGAGACTGCTAACTACATCAGTGCTCATACGAAGGTATTCAAGTTGTATAAAGTACAACGCTGATAGTATGGCTCTAATAATAATAATAATAATAACGCCCAATCATCACATACGTAGATCCTGGACCCTAACTACGATTCCCTGTGTCTAGGGACCCAGGAACTACGTGGACCATGGTCCCATAACACCCAGACTCAGAACAAGTATTTACACTTTTTTCTGTGCACAAATACTTGTCCTGGTGCGGGAATCGAACCCGCCGCCTCCGGGTTATGAGCCGACCTGCTCCACCACGCCACATAGGTTGTCAAATCACCAAACTGGGTGTAGTAACGCCTATATCTTGGATGTGATTGAAACTCACCTAGACAACGCTTACGAAGCCGACACTATCCGATTGGATGTCTTTAGTACAATGTGCATTATTTACCGCCAGTATCCAAAAGGCCCGTATTACAGAACTATTATAGTCTTTGCTGAAGTAGAGGTTTCATTCACTATTTGATCATTTGGTGAATTAAATCTCGTTTTGAGCAGAGATTCACGACTGAGAGATCGATGACTTGCGTCGTTTTGTGATATGTGTCTGTATGTGATCGTTGGGCGTTATTATTATTATTAAATTGTATTAAGATCTTAATTATTTCTAGGAGTACTATCATTTGTTATTAATTATTTCATAATATTGTTTCAGGATTGTCCTAAGTGTCAGATTTGTATAGAAAAAAATGGAGGCTGCAATCATATGCAGTGTGGGGCCTGTAGACATGACTTCTGCTGGGTTTGCCTCGGTGACTGGAAAAGCCACGGCTCCGAGTACTACGAGTGCAGTCGGTACAAGGAGGATCCTAACTTAACTAGTGACAGCCAACACGCTCAAGTACGTACTAATTCTATTGATAGTTATAAGATTTTAGACATGGTGACCATGATCATGGTGCTTGCAAAAGCACCGAAATATCGGCAACTCGAAACAAATAAATTACATGGTAAATTAAATATCCCGTTCCGAGTGACACTGCTACTGTTATGGGCAGCCGTGTCGCATCAGGCGAACGATTCGTCATGTCATTACAGAACGTACCAAAAAACAGATATCTCCCTGCGAGTGACAGAGACGACGTTCTACCAATTCGATATCTCCTTTAGCGCCGGTAGCTGTATGTATATTTTATTGCCACTCGGCGCTTTACGATTGATCGCATTTTTTTTTATATAGAAGGCATGCCCACAGTTCTACTTGCAACATAGCTACGCGTTTTCTCGCGGGAACTCTTAATTTTCTGTGATAAAAAGTATCCTATGTTGATCTTGGTATGTAATACTAGTTGCGCCCCGCGGTTACACTCGCGGATAAAAAGTATTTTAATTATTTATTCATCCCACGGGAAAATTTTACTTTTCCGGGATAAAATGTAGCCCATATGTTAATTTAGTGTATAAGTTATCTTGGCACCGAATTTCATCCAAATCCATTCAGCCGTTTGAGCGTGAAGGAGTAACAAACATAGACATATAAACTTTCGCCTTTATAATATTAGTGTGATTAACAAGCTGATAAAATATCATCCAAATCGGTTCACCCGTCTTGGCGTGAACACCATACTAACTTAAAATAATTAATCTTTTTTCTATTTGGTTCCTTGATAAATTAAGCTTGATCTCTTAGCCACTTTCAGCCATGGCCCCTGGCTGAAAAATGCTAGGAAACGCTATGATTAGATGTCTACATTTCATACTGATACCCTAATATGTGAAAAATTACGTCTTCTATCGGTTTCAGGCTCGAGAAGCGCTCAAAAAGTATCTGCATTACTACGAAAGATGGGAGAACCATGCTAGATCTCTGAAGTTGGAAGAACAAACATTAGCTAATTTGAAGAGTCGCATCAATCAAAAGGTATTTTTATGATCTCTATATTGCATTGCATAATTATATTTATTTTTAATTATACCTAGTTTGTGTATGGCGAGTAGGTCAATCTCCCAATGGTAAGTATCACACTGGCCAATAAGAAAGCCCAAAACTAGTAGCTGTGAAAAGCATATCAAATCATCTAATTATTACAATTATTTATCTTCCTTGTCAGATAATAATATTATTATTAGAGCTGAAAATAGAATTTTCTTTATAATGAGAGATATCATACAAAATCACAACTCAATGTAAAGTTAAGCTAAGCATTTATTTTTAAATTTCTTTGCAGGTAATGGCCGGTGCAGGAACATGGATCGACTGGCAATATCTGTGGGATGCAGCGAGACTATTGAAACGATGCCGATACACTCTGCAATACACTTATCCTTTTGCTTATTACATGGATGTAGGACCTAGGAAAGAGCTATTTGAATATCAACAGGTAAGCTACTTCTTTCTTTTTTTGAGCTCCCAATCAAGGTAGAGAAACAATTTGTGTAGAGTAACTAGCAGCAGTCGGCAAAGATTTGGAGAAATATGTTGGTGAAATATACACATAATCTTTCCACCCTCAAAGAAATCTAGAGACTTGAAAGATATATAGATAAACTCTTTATTGTACACGCCAAATAATAATAACTTGCAAAAAAGAAAAACAATTATTAACAAAATGTGTATTTTTAATTTCAGGCCCAACTAGAAGCTGAAATAGAAAATTTGTCATGGAAGGTAGAAAGAGCAGAAACAACAGATAGAGGTGAACTAGAAAATCAAATGGATATAGCGGAGAAAAGACGAACTACATTGCTTAAAGATTTTCTAGAGTTCAATACAAGCGCCTCCAGTAGCAGTAAAGTTTAAAGTGAACCTCAACAGCATTTTTTTCTTGTAATGAAATATCACATTATTGTGTCAGCACATTTTTGTAAAACTTGTGAACGCTAGAATCCTTTTGTTCTGCCAAAGTATATTTATAATCATAAATATTAATATGCAATAAATTAGTTCTATTTATAATATTATTGGTTTTTCATTCTTCCGGGCAACACAAGGTAGTTATTATTTAGATTTAATAAAACTCCAGAAACACGAACTGAATGGAGCATGGTCGTAGGATCATAATATGATACCAAAGAGCATATAACCACTACGTTTTATATGATACTACGACTTTGGTTGGAATGGAGCCTCTCACAATCAACTTGGCCATCTATGATACGACCACTGTCACAGATTAATAATACATGGCCTATTGTAGCAAGGGTGGACGCAACACGTAGACCGCGGAGGCATAAAGTGTCATTTTCAACATTCCAACTACCAATATGAGGGCAAGCGGGAAATTGTGCTGGTCATTGTACTATGTCGTTAGTTATGCAGTGCGATTAGTGCAAAGTATCAGCCAAGTTAGGATTGTCCTCATAATTTCTAGTTTGTGGTCCTTGTATATTAGGTCCGTATTTCAGAACGATGCTCAGTCATCAATCGATGCTCAAGCAGAGATTTCATTCACTAATTGATCACTTTATGAATGAAATCTCTGCTTGAGCACCGATCGATGACTGAGCATCCTTCTGTAATACAGACCTTAGTCTAATGTCCGCGATTGTGATTTATAAATTGTAATGAGCCATCAGTAAAGTAAAACTCAAGTTTCATAGCTTTGAAAATTTGAATTTGCCGCTTTCCACTGGCCCACAGCCAAATGATTGATGCAAAGAGCATATAACCACTACGTTTTGGATTGATGGATATGAAATCTCTGCTTGATTACCGATCGATGACTGTGTATCATTCTTTAATACGGACCTTAGATTTTAAAGTAGTTTTACTTCAGTCGTGTGGTCCAAAGCACACGCATTTTTTTCTCCTAATCTATGGGCAAGGCATGACACATGTTTAATCGATAGAAAAGTAACGATTAGTCGATTATTATCCCATCGTTAGACGAGTAGATAACAGTTTGTCTATGGATTTGTCAGCCATTTTATAGAAAAATATGATTATTTACATTACCTATGGTTATTTGTCGCCAAAATGGCGACGACGAATGATTCGAAGGCGCCTTTGCGCCAAGTAAAAAGAGTACAGTTTGGTATAATATCACCAGATGAAATCGTAAGTCATATTTTTTTATAGTGCATTGTGGTTATTCTATAGTAAACATAAATTTTGCTTTAGCAATGTCCTTGTTTGGTGAAATTGCGCAAGGAAAATTAACACGCACTTGTGCTCTGTTTCAATGGTGATATTTTATATTGAGTATACTTAATGTTTTCTCTTGTAAAATAACAATACTGAATACATTGGAATACTTTTATTTTTAACAATAATCAAAGTTTTATTGAAGTGTTTCTTATCTTCCCAAAATGACCCATTGGAATTTATAGGAAATATGTGAAAGATGTTTTGAGACCATGTTACCTTTTAGCGACGGATGTCAGTTACCGAGGGGGGCATTCGCTACCCCGAGACCATGGAAGGCGGAAGGCCCAAGTTGGGCGGTCTCATGGACCCGCGGCAAGGCGTCATCGACAGAAGCTCCAGATGTCAGACTTGCGCTGGCAACATGACCGAGTGTCCAGGCCACTTTGGTCACATTGATTTGGCTAAACCCGTATTTCACATAGGTTTCATCACTAAGACTATTAAGATCCTCAGATGCGTCTGTTTCTATTGTTCCAAACTGCTAGTCAGTCCGGTAAGTTCCCTTGACACTTGATACTAAAATATAGTTTCTTAGCTTAGTTTCTTATCCCAAATACTATTATTCTGCTTGTATTTCTCTGAGGGTAATAGTTATATCAATAAGATATCAGTTCTGTGTACTTCACTATTTCATATTCCAGTCTTGCTAAAATATGATGATCATAATTTCTGCAAATGTATTATGTGTGTTAAGTTTGCTATTTAATATAATGTTGTACCTACGTACCTTCTTAAGTTTGCAATATCTAAGTCCAATAAATAATTTATGGTGGTGAATAATATATTAATCATTATTTTTATATTTAGTTATTTTCCTTACTTTTTCATATAATTTATAGTTCCGCTGTGTTGAATGATAAAAGTGTCCAATCCATCAATAAGATTTGGTTGGAAGCTAACATTATTATTTTGTGACATTTGTATGTCTGTTTTGTTTAGGGATACACACTTATCAGGCCAGTACTTGCTTACTCCATTGAATTAAAAATCAAAATATAGAACATAACTTTTACAGCCTTATTAATAAACACGAACTAGCTTTAGACTAGTTACACCATCTTTTGTCTCTTTCGATTCAGCTAAATATTCCAGTAGCAAAAAAAGGACAAAAGCTGAAGTAACTAATCCGAGACTAATACCCATTTATTAATAAGGCTGTTAGTATTTACGAAACTAAGTATAGGATAATAGGATATAAAGGATAATAGGGTTTGTTGTTTTCATTCCTCTGATAGCTTTAAATGAATATATAGGTAGATGGAATTTTCATAAAATGATTAATTACCCTTATGTAACATTGATGAAAAGTGGCCTGTTGTTTATAAAGGAAAAGTTTTGGCAATCAGTCCTATTAAATGTGGTTAAACAATCAAGTTTTAATAATTCTAGGTTAGCCAATGTATTACACTACATATAATATGTATTTATCTAAACTGAATCCTGTAATATAGTCTGTAGTAGTCATATGCATATATATATGCATGTTGACATTATATGGTAAATAAACAAAAAATTTATGTTCCTTACATATGTATTTATCCTAAATAATGTCAATTTTTTATTTGTAGACAAACCCAAAGATAAAGGAAGTGGTTATGAAGTCAAAAGGACAACCTCGTAAAAGGTTGACATATGTCTATGACCTATGCAAAGGCAAGAATATTTGTGAGGGTGGTGAAGACATGGATATAGGGAAAGAAGGAGAAGAGCCCAAGAAAGGATCAGGTCACGGTGGTTGTGGTCACTACCAACCATCCATTCGACGGCAGGGCTTAGACTTGACAGCAGAATGGAAACATGCAAATGAAGATACACAAGAAAAGAAAATTATCATCACAGCAGAACGAGTTTGGGAGATATTGAAACATATCACAGGTACAATTTTTTTGATACTTAACTATAAAGAGCTTTTGAGTAACACAAAATAATGGCCTTGCAATGTTGCCTCACTTATGCAATAATCCACTGTTTTGCTTGAAACTTGTAGAATTTCAACTGAGTTTTCAACATCTTATTATCTTATTTTGCAGATGAGGAATCATTTATATTAGGTATGGATCCAAAATTTGCACGGCCTGATTGGATGATAGTCACAGTTTTACCTGTTCCTCCACTATCAGTCCGTCCTGCAGTAGTCATGTTTGGATCGGCCAAGAATCAGGATGACTTGACTCACAAATTGGCTGACATCATAAAATCAAACAATGAACTGATGCGGAATGAACAATCTGGAGCAGCTGCTCATGTGCTTGCTGAGAATATACGAATGTTGCAATTCCATGTTGCTACATTTGTTGACAATGACATGCCTGGCATGCCCAAGTATGTGCTAACTTAAAATTTAAACATATAAATATTATATAATATGTATGTTAGACTAAATCTTTTTGTATGTTGATTTAATGATAAATTAATGTATATTTTTAGTGTATGTTAGTCTGTTAGGAATTTATAAATATGGCCCCTCTTATTTTAATCTAATTGCCTGAAATATTTAATTTATTTTTCATTTAAATAATTTAGTCTGGAGTTGGAGTTACTCGGAATAAGTAGTAAACTTCATGGAACTTATTATTTTTGGTGTCTATTGATCATGGTATGCAAACATACAAAGTTTGTAACAGGTTTAATTGTTTTGTTCCAGAGCTATGCAGAAGTCTGGAAAACCACTCAAAGCTATCAAGGCCCGCCTTAAAGGCAAAGAAGGCAGGATCCGTGGAAACCTGATGGGAAAACGTGTGGACTTTTCGGCGCGTACCGTCATCACACCCGACCCTAACCTGCGTATTGACCAAGTAGGAGTTCCTAGATCTATTGCACAAAACTTAACATTCCCCGAGCTAGTCACACCATTTAATATTGATAGAATGCAAGAGCTTGTCCGGAGAGGCAATGCTCAGTATCCTGGCGCAAAATACATCGTTCGTGAAAATGGTGAAAGGATAGACTTGCGGTTCCATCCTAAACCATCAGACTTGCATTTACAATATGGGTACAAGGTAGAGCGTCACTTGAGAGATGATGACCTGGTTATCTTCAATCGACAGCCGACACTCCACAAGATGAGTATGATGGGCCACAGGGTGAAGGTTCTCCCATGGTCAACATTCCGAATGAACCTCAGTTGCACATCTCCATACAACGCCGATTTTGACGGCGATGAAATGAACTTACATGTTCCACAATCTATGGAAACTAGAGCTGAAGTAGAAAACATTCACATAACCCCTCGGCAAATTATAACCCCACAAGCTAACAAACCTGTCATGGGTATTGTACAGGATACACTCACAGCCGTTAGGAAAATGACTAAAAGAGATGTGTTTCTAACAAAAGAACAGGTTATGAACCTACTGATGTTCTTACCTACATGGGATGGTAAAATTCCTCAACCTTGCATTTTGAAACCACAACCACTTTGGACAGGTAAACAGATATTTACACTTATAATTCCGGGACATGTCAACATGATTCGAACTCATTCCACACATCCTGATGAAGAAGACGACGGGCCTTACAAATGGATTTCGCCTGGAGACACTAAAGTCGTTGTGGAACATGGAGAACTGCTTATGGGCATCTTGTGTAAGAAATCGCTTGGTGCGTCAGCAGGTTCTTTGCTACATATTTGCATGTTAGAGCTTGGACATGAAACGGCTGGTCGCTTTTATGGTAACATCCAGACCGTGATTAACAACTGGTTGTTATTGGAGGGTCACTCGATCGGTATTGGTGATACTATTGCCGATCCGCAAACATACCAAGAAATCCAGCGCGCCATTGTTAAAGCTAAGGACGATGTAATAGAGGTAATTCAAAAAGCTCACAACATGGAGTTGGAGCCCACACCTGGTAACACACTAAGGCAAACTTTCGAGAATCAAGTGAATCGTATTTTGAACGACGCTCGTGACAAAACTGGTGGATCAGCCAAAAAATCTCTCACTGAGTATAATAATCTCAAAGCTATGGTGGTTGCCGGTTCTAAGGGGTCTAATATTAACATCTCTCAGGTTATTGCTTGTGTGGGGCAACAAAACGTTGAAGGTAAACGAATTCCGTTCGGCTTCCGTAAACGCACACTGCCACACTTCATCAAAGACGATTATGGTCCTGAGTCAAGAGGTTTCGTAGAAAACTCGTACCTTGCCGGCTTGACGCCTTCCGAGTTTTATTTCCACGCCATGGGAGGTCGTGAGGGTCTCATTGATACTGCTGTAAAAACTGCTGAAACTGGTTATATTCAGCGTCGTTTGATAAAGGCTATGGAGTCTGTAATGGTACATTATGACGGCACAGTGCGCAATTCTGTTGGACAACTCATTCAGTTGAGATATGGAGAAGATGGTTTGGCTGGAGAGACTGTAGAGTTCCAGAACATGCCCACGATTAAGCTTTCCAACAAGGCTTTTGAAAAGAAATTCAAATTTGACCCCTCCAATGAAAGATATCTAAAGAGAATTTTCAATGAAGACATTATCAAGGAGTTGACAGAGTCTGGCTATGTGATTGCTGATTTGGAAAGTGAATGGGAACAACTATCCAAAGATCGGGAGATTTTACGTCAAATTTTCCCCAGCGGTGAATCTAAAGTTGTACTCCCGTGTAATTTCAAGAGAATGATTTGGAACGCTCAAAAGACATTCCACATCAATAAAAGAATGCCGACAGATTTAAGTCCGATTAAAGTTATTCAAGGCGTCAAAGATCTTCTGAAGAAATGCGTCATTGTGGCAGGCGAGGACCGCTTGTCCAAGCAAGCCAATGAAAACGCCACTCTTCTCTTCCAATGCTTGGTACGATCAACGCTGTGTACTAAATTCGTGTCTGAAGAATACAGATTGTCCACCGAAGCTTTTGAGTGGTTGATTGGTGAAATCGAAGCGAGATTCCAACAAGCTCAAGTAAATCCTGGTGAAATGGTCGGCGCGTTGGCCGCTCAGTCTTTGGGAGAGCCTGCTACTCAGATGACACTGAACACTTTCCATTTCGCTGGTGTGTCTTCGAAGAACGTAACCCTTGGTGTGCCACGTCTAAAGGAAATCATTAACATCTCGAAGAAACCTAAAGCGCCATCCCTAACCGTATTCTTGACGGGTGGTGCTGCCAGAGATGCAGAAAAGGCCAAGAATGTGCTTTGCCGACTTGAGCACACCACGCTACGGAAAGTCACTGCGAATACGGCTATCTATTACGATCCCGACCCTCAGAACACAGTTATTGCCGAAGATCAAGAATTCGTTAATGTTTACTATGAAATGCCTGACTTTGATCCTACAAAGATCTCACCATGGCTGTTGCGTATTGAGTTGGACCGTAAACGAATGACAGATAAGAAATTGACTATGGAACAAATTGCCGAAAAGATAAACGCTGGCTTCGGAGATGATTTGAATTGTATCTTCAATGACGACAACGCTGAGAAGCTCGTTCTTCGTATCAGGATTATGAACAATGAAGAAAGTAAATTCCAAGACAATGACGAGGAAACTGTCGACAAGATGGAGGATGACATGTTCTTGAGATGCATTGAAGCCAACATGTTGTCTGACATGACACTCCAGGGTATCGAGGCTATTGCCAAAGTATACATGCATTTACCTCAGACTGAAGCAAAGAAACGCATTATTATCACTGAGCAAGGAGAATTCAAAGCCATTGCTGAATGGCTGCTGGAAACTGATGGTACTTCCCTCATGAAAGTATTGTCTGAACGTGACGTTGATCCCATTAGGACGTTCAGTAACGATATCTGTGAAATCTTCCAAGTATTGGGAATAGAGGCTGTGCGTAAATCAGTGGAGAAAGAAATGAACAACGTGTTGCAGTTCTACGGTCTCTACGTGAACTATCGTCATCTTGCGTTGCTTTGCGACGTGATGACGGCTAAAGGTCATCTCATGGCTATCACACGTCACGGTATCAACAGACAGGACACTGGTGCACTTATGAGGTGCTCCTTCGAAGAAACTGTAGATGTGTTGCTAGATGCCGCCAGTCATGCTGAAGTAGACCCCATGAGAGGTGTATCCGAGAATATCATCATGGGCCAGTTGCCACGAATGGGAACCGGTGAGTTGCAAATTGTAAACTTCTCTAAGAATTTGTTCTTTAACTATAAACATAGATATTTAATAATTAACTCTTTTTCAGGTTGCTTCGACTTGCTTCTCGACGCCGAGAAATGTAAGAATGGTATGGAAATGGGAGGATTAGGCGTTGGCATGGGCGTCGGAGGTGGCATGTACTTTGGCGTTGGCACTCCTTCTATGACACCACTCATGACTCCATGGTCCACACAAAATACTCCTGGATATAGCAGCAGCGTGTGGTCTCCGGGTCAAGGTAAACACCGTTACCTATATCATATCTGTCATACCTACATAATTTTTTTGCGTCAATTTACTTTGTAACTATTTAATATAAAAGCATTACTTGCAAGCTAGTTCGCCTGATGTTAAAATTTTTTTTAAAATGATTTCTTAGATTCAGAGATTTTAACGACTTTTTCTCTTTCAGTGGGAAGCAGCATGACTCCCGGCGGTCCATCATTCTCGCCATCCGGTGCTTCAGACGCGTCTGGTCTCTCACCAGCATACAGTGCTTGGTCTCCTCAGCCTGGATCACCTGGATCACCCGGACCTCCAATGTCACCTTATGCTTCTCCAGCTGGCGCATCGCCTTCCTATTCTCCTACGAGCCCTGTATTTGCACCAGCGTCTCCCAGTCTCACACCTACTTCTCCCCACTATTCGCCAACTAGTCCGTCATACTCCCCGACTTCGCCCAATTACTCCCCTACATCGCCGATTTATTCCCCGACTTCTCCGAGCTATTCGCCGACTTCGCCCGGCTATTCGCCCACTTCTCCTTCGTACTCGCCGACATCTCCCAGTTACTCACCGACATCGCCGAGCTACTCGCCGACCAGCCCAGCGTACTCTCCGACTTCTCCGAGCTACTCGCCCACTTCACCTAGCTACTCGCCGACGAGTCCGTCATACTCTCCGACTAGTCCATCCTACTCGCCCACTAGTCCGGCGTACTCGCCTACTTCGCCCGGCTACTCGCCGTCTTCGCCTAGTTACTCGCCGACAAGTCCGGTGTATAGCCCGGCCCCACCGAGCTATTCACCTTCGTCACCTAATTACACGCCAACATCGCCCGCATACTCGCCAACGAGCCCCTCATATTCTCCGACATCGCCTGCGTATTCTCCGACATCTCCGAGCTACTCGCCATCTTCGCCCAAATATTCGCCAACATCGCCTAACTACTCGCCCACCTCGCCGTCGATTGCAGGTGGCAGTCCTACGTACTCACCAACAAGCCCTCAATATTCACCGCCAAGTCCGCAATACTCGCCGACAAGCCCGGCTTATTCGCCGTCTTCGCCGCAGCACCCGGGAAGTACGCACTATTTTCCATCGTCTCCCAACTACTCGCCTTCTTCGCCCAACTACTCGCCGTCTTCACCTGGGTACTCGCCGATGTCGAAACAGTACTCTCCGACTTCTCCTACGTACACTCCCACGTCTTCTAATTATTCTCCTTCTTCCCCTGCATATTCTCCGTCTTCTTCTGCTGGTCCTTCTACTTATTCCCCCACTTCCCCAACCTACTCGCCCACTTCTCCTCAATATGATGAAGGTGACGATTAAATTCATGTTCCATTACTTGTATTTTGTACAAAATTAAATGATATGGGGGTTGATTTAAACCCATTGGATTAATAGAAGCAATGATCGTATGAAAGTTGCCATTAATTTCTCTCAAACTTGTCTATAATTCTATTTTCATATTGTGCTTAGTTGTATGTGTATTTAAGTGATGTATTTAATTTTTTTTTAAATAATTATTGTACTACCACTGAATCCAAAAATAAAAAATGCTGTTCTCAGCTATACTTAAACATCTTGTACATAATTTTGTCTAAATTTCTATCTTATAACTTCATGGAAATTATTGAGTAATTATTATTAGTTAATAAGACTATGAAATTTAAAGATGCGGGTATGTAATGAAAAATATAAGAGTCTCATTCTCTGAGATAACAATTGGAAGTTCTATAGAATGAGTTAAATGTATTAGATTATAATTTTGTCTTATTACTATTAAGGTAAATAAGGTTAATTATTATGAATAAAAATCTTTTAAAAACCAAAAACTTTTTTGACTAACTTTTCATCAGCTTTCTACCTCAAAAGTATGATTTTAATTTCGTTGGATATATGTACATAATACTTTTATTAGGCAGGTAACCATTAGATTAATGGTAAATTTCTCTTTGTTTTATTTTTGAAGCGGTTCTTGTTTCAACTTTTGAGCGGCTAATTAGTTTATCACAATTGGTTATGTTGAGGGGAATGCAGATAGAGCCCTATCAAAAATTAGGTACCCACGACTACTGGTACTGCAGCCTGGATAGTCAGTAATTAAAACAAAAAACAATCACTGTAACTTTAAGTAACTTATTTAATTCTTTACACGATTACAAAATACAAACTTATGACTAGACTATTGTGCTTTATAATCTTCGAACACAGCCATTTCAGATACTCTTATTTATGTTCTATCGACTAATACCTAAGGAATGGGAATGATGTCAGCAAATCATCGTATAATAGCGTAGTGAGAAATAAATTCGAATGAGTTACGAACGCTTACAATATAACATTTACCCATGCTCTATAATGTATTTCATAGTATACCTAATCTATATAGCTCTTGGAAGAAAATACTGACATGGAAGCCATTATTACTCAATATTATGAAGACCAGGAATTATTTTCCACGGTATATTTCTATGATACGGTCTTGATCGACGTACTCAAAGATGTGGGGTGCATCCATAAGTATGCCTATAGTTCCCGCTGTCGTGACCACAAAGAAGATGTAAAGCTGGAGTCTGTCGATCACCATAGCCACGTACTTCCAGTCTTCACGAGTCTGAAACAGTCAATTTATGTCTTAGTGTACGGTGTAGTCCGTACATAAAATGATAAGTCCTAATTAATGAGAAAAACTGTTTATTTATCCCAAAAACTAGGTATAAATGGTTGATGAAAATGGTAGCGAGAACACGCGGTTGGTGTCCGATCGTGAACTGGTGACGCGCGGTATGAAATATGGTATGAATGGGTAAAATGCTGATCGCGCGTTTGGTGTGCGATGCTTGCATCGTACACTTAGTACTATTAATACCACCTGAACAGGAGTCGGAAATACCGACATAAGCCAAAAAGTTCAAGTACATTATGACCTTTTGAAACCCTGAAGCTTTTGTCCATCATAGGGAATAAAATAAGCTGAAGAAATGTTATACTCAAAGCTAAAGTGATCTACCACATAGTGTATATTTTAAATTATTCGATACCTGAATATACAGATCTTCGTTACGCAAATGCTCAGCGATAAACTCCACTGCTTCTGTAGCTTTAGCAGCTTCCGGGGACAGAAGTACAGAATCGGAGCTCTCGGATTCTCTTCGTTCTCCACTCAGTCCTAGGCCACCCAGTGCACCTAGACCCCCTAGGGCACCGACATCTCCACCTCCTTGCGTGCGACTGATCTTGCAGTTAGGATGGTGAAGATCAGACAGTTCCATTGCCTCCATCTTGCTTTGTTTCGCACCAATTGCACTGTCAATAAAACTAATATCAAAAACGACGGATAATAATACAAGAATGGAATGAGTGTTTACAAGGCTACCTGATATGCTTCGGTAACTCGTGTGTAGCCGTAGCAGAGTGGGGTGGGCCACTCATCCCTGGCATCTCCATCATCCAACGAAGTCTCGTCTTGCGGGGACGGCGCATGAGAAGTACCATGGGTAAATAGTTAAGGAATACGCTTCGAATCCATACAGGCATCCTGTGCAGAATGATGAACTATTAAGTAAGTTTTCTTAATTAAAAAATAACGATGGTTAGTTAAAAAAAAATTTAACCTGTGGGTTCTTGGTCCCCTGAAGTTCCAGTTGATGATAATCACCGTAACGAGGATACTGACAGTGTTCATGATGAATGTAAAGAGAAGATACTTGGCTATGAGTGGTAAAACGAGTGACGTCGGTGGTAAAATCTTTGATACTAGTAGCAGAAACACGACCAGTGACAGCAAAATGCTGATACCCAAAGTGACCTGTAAAAAAATTGATTGTCTACGTTATAGTTTCTTTTTTTGTATGGAAGGAAATTTGAATGATTATGTTCAATAAGGAGCTACCTACCTTTTCGCCAGCTTCGGCAGGTAAGTAGAAGACAAGAACGCATAGGAATGAAATCAGCACCGTAGGCAGGATCAAGTTGACAGTATAGAACAGGGTCTTCCTTCTGATAATAATGTAAAACGTAATATCAGTCTCAGTCGGATGGTTTCCTTCGTAGATGTTCAGGTACGCTGGCACTTCGATTATGTCCCACGTTCCTGACTTCCAATAGTCCGAGAGGTCCACGAAGTTTTTATTGTTATATAGTGCAAGAGATACTTGATCGCCATTGAAAGTCCATGAGCCGAATTTCATGATACAGGTTTGCTGGTCAAATGGGAAGTATGTGACATCAATCGTGCATGAACTCTGTAATAATACAAATCAATTTAAATATTATGGAAGCTTCAACAAACAAAAGAAGATAAATAAAAACGCTGTAAACCTGGTAGATAGCCGGTGGCACCCACAGAACTTCACCATTTGGATAGATCAGAACGTTAGATTTGTATCGAACTTCGTAGTTGCCGTCAGCACTAGAAAGAAAAAGTTAGAGTTATTGACTTACAGACACTTTTACAGTAGATATTACGTCATCTACCTTAATTATGCTACTTACTTATTAAAGAGCACGATATCTGGTTTCCAGACCTTGTCCGGGGGTAGTCGTAGTACGCCTATACCACCGTAGTCGGCTTCATCCCACATCAACTGGTAATCCATCCATACAAGTCGAAGCCACACGTTTGACTTCATGATTTGGTTCTTTTCGTTCTGTAACAAGAGAAATTGCTCTACTAATGGCCTTGCTTAATACCTTTATTGTGATTTGCTTGCAAGCTTTGAGCATAATAGTCATGAAGGGCAAACGCGAGCTTCAGACTGCAATGCACACAGAAGATGATTGGTGAATGGTGAGGTGGATGAACAGAGCGTGTGAGTGCGTCTCTATTACTCCGCTATTTACGTTTGTTTATGTATGCCTTACAGGAACGCCGAGAAGAATTTTCAGAAAACGCTTAAACTGTAAATCTGACTAAAACCAATGAGCTCAATCATCATCGTCATCATCAACCTGATGATACTGCAAATCGTAGGCTTTAGAGCGATAATTCGAGTGACCACTTGCATCCAACGCTGAACCGCGGTTTTGACCGGGTCTTCGATTTACTTAGTGGCAGAGTTTCAGTGGGTCCACCTACGCTACGTCTTCCGGTTCAGCGTATTAACATTGTTGTAGTCAGAAGCTATAAAAAGCAAACTTACAACATTAATGAGCTGAACAAATGCGAGGCCAAAGCGCACGTCGACTTTCTGTGTCATGTTCTGCACTGGCCGGATGAGCTTGTTGTACCCGCGGAACAGATCGCGAACCAGACGCTCCTCGTCTTCTGAACACCATCCTGCAATATTATTAAAATTAGCTTTGCCCCTTTGGGTCTTATTTTTATACGATAAAGGCATTTTAATTAAGATTGATAAACCCAAAAAGGCATCTTAGGCATCTAGAACATAAAAGGTATCCTTAATAAAAACACATAGCCATAGTTTAAGTTTGGATGCTGCGATCTGTCAGATCGATAAGGCTATTAACATTGGAAAAATAAATACCAGCAAGAATAGGTACAGTTGCATAAGCTTATGCTTTGATAAACAAATCTCTTAAAATTTGCTAATTAACAACACGTCATGCAGTTTTACAATATTCATAATTTAAGCTCTTTAAACGTAAGCCGGTGACTCGTTGATGTCTTATCTACGATTATCAAACTGTAATGCAACGTAGCGTAGCGCTCAGCGCGTTTAAGTCTTATTCATCAGCATTCCTAATGTTTAAATTTTGTTATTGAGATAGGGCTCATCATTTTATCCTATAATGCAAATTGGAGGGTAGTACTAATGATCCCGAGGGACGTTATATACTTGTGACACGTTGCAACAATTAAGCGTTTTGTAAAAACGATTGTAGTGTGCTAATTGGTCTAATGATAAGTTTGGTATGGTACCTGGGTAGAGGATGGTGAAGAGTGCAGCTGTGAGCAGCAGGGCGCGCGTCCCGGCCGACATGGCGGCGGGCGGACAGGCACTGCCGCACGCAGCCGCCCGCCCGAGCGTCCCGCGCGCGCCGCCTGCACTCCCGCCCGAACCCGCGCTTACTCTACACGGCGTATCTATAGCGCTCGTCGAGCGCGCGGTCGTGCACCCTTCACGGGATGTGGATTGTGGATGTACAATACTGATGATTTATTATTTATAAAAACGTTGTATTTTATTTACCAGACATTTAAACTTAGGTATTTTTTTACCATTACGGTACATATGAAAAGTTAGTTATCAAACTTTGTTTTTTTTTTATTAAGTATTTATTGAGTAGTTTGTACACCTATGTTAGTAGTAGTCCTCAATATAAGTACTTGGTAAAAGAAAAAAAAGGCCTGCCTAGGTAATGTTATCCTATGTTAATCATAAGTTAATAATTGGGATACCTTCCTATCTCTGTAAAAGCAGTGTTTTCAATATTTAATTAGCTTTACATTTGAGAAGCAAGCATTCCCTTTTATTCAGTATTATTAAATTTTGCAGATATTTTCTTTGTTGGAAATCGGTCCTTTGCGCATGTGCCGCTATCCCACGGGAGAGCATCGATTGTCTCCTGGAGGTCGCTACCCCGCTACTTCTCCGCCGATGTAATATAGGTCAGGAATGTGCACAATTTACGACTTGCTTTAGAACCCGTTAAACAGTGGCTACATTCTTCACGTTTGCTAAAGGCATAATTTATATATACAGCGTAACATCAAAATAAAACATATTCTGGTTTCATTCGTTTATATTTAATAAACAAAGTTACAGTTCAGAGATTAACCCTAACAATTGAACAAATCTCAAGGACATCTGATTGTCCCGATGGGTGCGCATGGAGGCCGCACATGGCGCTGGCTCCCTGATCGTCGCAGAGAGGGTAGGGTAGCGATGCGCGGCGCCCACCGCCCCGGTCACACAACCGCTAACGACTGGTTGAAGACATGATTAAGTAACAGTAAATTAATTATAATTTACAAAACATTTGCGGGTAACAATCATATTCGGTCCGCAACTTCCTTAATAGACCGCCTACGATTATTAGGACCTCGAAAAAGGAAAACATATGAAGAGCTTTGCGGGGTACGTAGTTAAATAATATGTACCCGCGCATTCGCTCGGTTTATGAACGTTTTCCTTTTGAGAGGTATACAATGTTTTGCTGAAACTATAAGTTACAAAATGAAGTAATTCGTTAGTGCGGTTTTAACATGACGTATAGTCTCGAATAGAAATGAAGCTGAGATGAGTGTCGGTGGTTGTGGCAGACGAGCGGTGTAAATTGCCGGTCGAGGTGCTTGTCGACTAATCGATTGTAGTCGTCAACAGAACAACTTGGTACTGTTGCTCCCTATTTATCATGATCAAAGTAATTGTGACACGTGTGTATATATTCGATTATGACGCTGAACAATGAATTAATTCCAATAGAGATTTTCATAGAAGAAAACTTTAAGCTAATATTATTTTCAGCTTATGGATTTCTGTAACCATATCGAAAGAAGTACAAATTTGATACTATTACGTAATTTAATTAATTATCATTTGTATAAGTCGTTCCGAAAGTCCCAGGTATGACTTTATTAAAATAATATTTCGTTTAACTACAACTTTTAACGAACGTTTTATTTTATTAAGCTATAGCCTTGGATATTTTACCATTATAACAATATCGACCCGTTCACAACGAGGCATATCACAACCTGTACCAATTGAATCAACATTGTTTGTAAAGTTCTATACTAGCTACTGACACAAATACATCCGAAAATAAACTTAGGGTCATAACCACGATTCATGGAATCGAACAAGAAGGAAACGCAGGGCACTTATCCGCCCAAACTCTATCTGTACAATAGATTTCAAGAGTCGAAGTTCTAACAAAGTTATAATTTAAATGCGTATCAGGTCGTTCAACAGTATGAAGGAAGACATTTTTGTGCTACAATTTTCGTTTTGTTTACCGACGTCATCGGCGCTCGTGACCGCAAGAGACGGCGACTACTCTAGCGTGGACCTCTCCAAGTCTGTCAGCGGCGCCTGTAGGTGAGCACGTACTGCCACGTTTTGATGTCGACAGCTCCAGGCGGAGCTGGCCATAAGAACCGCTCATCGTTCAATGTAACATATTTTATGCTTTACTGTGGGACTGTCAATGAATTCCTTTACATAACAAACGTCTTTGTAATTTCGGAAGAAATAGTTACTAAGGTCGTTAGAGGAATCAAGGACATGAGAGGATAGGCAGTCATCGGTTGAGCGTAAGGGATGGCAGCCAGTGGTTACTTATATCTACAGGGGAGGCGCGGGCGGCGAGGCTGGCGGCGGCAACTTCCCGGAGCGCCGCGGCGTCAGCGCCCGCGCCAGTTCGCACATCACAACTTAACAAGTATTCGCGGTATCACAGAACGTTACGCATGCGCAGCCGCAGGCAGGCGGGTCGCTACGACACCATGATGTGTGGCGCGGACAGCAGCACGGCTAGCGTGGCGATGATTGTGAACAGGGTAAAGATAATAAGGCACAGTCTGTCCACGACCATGGCGGCGAACTTCCAGTCGCGCGAAATGTCCGCATCTTCGTCATCTTTGCGCATCTGAAAGAGTAAACTTTGCTACAGGACACATTCATTTTATATGGCTGATCAATATAGGCATTACAGAAATGTTAGTGAGTTATTACCTGATCTGTGATGACTCGGAGCTCTTTCAGTATGAGCGAGAGCTCGTAGTCGACACCGAAGCAGCTGTGCGCCGCGCCGAGCCCCGCGCCGTTGCCCTCGCCCTCCCTGCAACAACACGGCTCTGTATTCATCGGTCAGCGACGCGCTCTACTCTACGGGTGGAGCCGAGGATCGAAGGGTGCTACGGGAGTTATGCTATGCTGATAAGATGTAACAGTTAATTAAAGACCCGAAGTAGAAATTTGGAAATTGAAAATATGATTCATCTATAGATGATGTGATGTCACTAAGCTGTTAAGGTCGGGTTGACTGCGGAACGTTCGAGGCTGGGGAAAATTATTGTAACCGTGCTATTTACGGCGAGTAGTGTTCGTGTAGATCGTCGAGGGACCTGTAGTATCGGCAGCAGGGGGGCTGCTGCGATTGCGCGTGCCGGAAGTCGTCGTCGATATCGAGCACGTTAGCCAGAAGTGACTTGGAGGAGCGTTCGCGCAGCTCCAGGTCTGGCGGGGGAGGCACCCGCGCGGGCGGCGGGGTCGTGGCCGAGCCCGGTCGCGACATGCGCAGTACCCATGGCAGCCAGTACAGGAATACGCAACGTATCTGTACGATACAAAACAAAACTTTAACGTCGCAATATACGTACTTGAAGACCACCAAGATTAATTAAAGAGAAATTTTGCATACCCAGTCACTCATTTCGTGCGTGTCTGCGTGCCTATGGTGATAGTTGAGGATGAGGATCGTGGATACGACAGACGAGGCCACCATAAACATGATGCAGTTAAAGTATGTGCCTAATAATGGCACTGCATCCGACGTCGCTGGCATCGTCTCCGCCACCATGTTAAGGAACACCGTCAGTGAGAGCAGGATTGTAACGCCTAATGGGAAAAGTAACATAAATTTTATAACGCGTTGAAAACTAATGCCAAAATAAATCTTCTACTGCAATTATCTTACCTAATGATAATTTTTCGCCAGAGTCCGGCGGTAAGGTGAAACCTAACAAAGCCATGGAGGCGATCAAGACACAGGGCACGATTAAGTTGAAGAAGTAGTATAGCGTTTTCCTACGAATCACCACCGCGAATGTGATATCGATGTAAGGTTCCGGGCAGCAGTTATAGTAGATTTCGTTCCGCTTGCCAGGTACACCTGGAAAAGAAAGTGTTATTTTCAGATCATATTTATACAGTAGTAAACCTAATAGTATAGGTAAAGTGGTTACCTATTAGTTCCCATTCGCCATTCGTGACAAAACTGCTGATATCTCCTCCCCCTTCGTCTTGCAATTGAAGATCCAGCTGTCAAAGAAAAAAGTATTTAAATATGATGCTCGAAAGCAGAAGTGTTCCGAAGTGAGAAGTGTACTGACTTGATAACCATCGTAAGTCCAGCTACCGAACTTCATTTCGCAGCGCTGGTCATCGAAAGGAAACCAGGTGATGTCGATCTTGCAGGTGCTTTTGAAGATGCCAGGAGGTACGTAGAGACACGACCCGTTGTTCCTCACCACCACGTTGGTTGGGTATGTGCTGTCAAACCCTTCGTCCGCGCTAATCGACAACAATCATGCGGTTATTAAAGAATATTCGTTTTACCTACTCTAAAAGGCTCTTAAGTTGCAATTTATAATTTTTTATTTATTATTAGGAACATAGTAATCACTTTTATACATTTATGAGCATACTAAACGAGTAGCGTAAATTTAAATGTGTTACCCAAATTTGCTATTATAAAAAGTAGACATGCTTTGCGTCATTATGTACCACATTAAAAGATGAACATACTAAATTCCCTCAAAATTGCCTAAACAATAGTTAAATATAAGTAAATACTTGCGCATTTATAATAGTAAGAAGTAGAATTTATGACCCACTCGCTATTATTATAAGTACCTATATATTTTAAAATTCTAATGAAAGCATGTATAGGGACACTCTTTCTTGGTAAAAACGTGTTTTTACCAAGAAAGTAAAAACGTTCTACGTGAATCATACCTGTTGTACATAAGAACGTCAGGCTTCCATATCCTGTGGGGCGGCACTCTCAAGTCTTTGACTCCACCGAAATCTGAAGTGTTCCACCTCAAGTTCATATCATTCCATTCCTGCAGAAGAAACACAGCATTATTAATCTCTTTTTCATTTAAATTCAAATTAAATTTATTTACTGAAAACAATTCACGATGATAATTGAAATTGTAGAAAAGGTAACACTTACTAATTTAAGCCAGATGTTTGTTATTAATAGCTGATTTTTCTCGTCCTGTAAAGAATAAAATCAATTAAGGAAATGTAGTCTCGTTAAGGAAATGTAGTAGTTAGTCTATGCGACTTCAATCGGCATTATAAGGATCTTCAAAGCACAGGTCTGATCGACGGATGATACAGTTTCCATCTAATACTTCATTAAATTCACATAAGACCTGCCTGGAAGTATATTAGACAGAATAAAAAATGAATGGAGACGATATCGTATTAAATACACAAAAACACTATCGAATAGAGGCTCTTTTTAGATGGCTCTATTATTAAAAACATGCAAAATTTTAGTTTTGATAGAATATTTAATTCAACTGCACAGTTGTACACACATTTTATAAATATAAACTTTTCTCAATAAGAGCGTAAGGTAATTTATCTCATGACTATGCTATCAGTCTGTTGGAAAGTTTTTGGAAATTAGCCCGCTTATTTAGACTAGCTGTTTTACCCGCGCATAAAAAGTAATCTATTTGTCAATTCACTATATAAGCTATCTATATTCCAAATTTCATCTAAATCTGTCCAGCTGTTTGAGCATGAAAAAGTAACAAACATCCATACATACGATCTTTTGCATTTATAATATAGCAGGAGTAGGATTAAATAGCATAGCAAAGCAGTCATCAACATATTACGTATATAATATCCATGCTGAGACGTGTGAGCCTTCTCTTACAGATACATTATAGGCCATAAAAAATGTCTTCGAATTTTGTGGATCTTGAACAAGCCGGGTTTTTATGATGTTTACATTCACAGTTTTTGCGAGCATTCAAAATCGGCATAGGTACAAATACCTATGCGGATTTTATGGATAGTCTTTGGTGCGAAGCCGAGCGAGGTTAATAAGTCGGTGCATTGAAGGAAGTTAGGTACAATTTTGTCTACAAATAGGTGCGAAAATGGCGTAATCGAAGATCAATATGTAGGAAGGTGCATAGGATTGAATGCTGCACTAGTTACCTGAAGGCCACCCACCCTCTATATCATACATAATATTATATACATTAGCTATTCAATGCTATATTAGCGAATCAATAATTCATTGGTGAATCAAAGGTTGAAATGTACCACGTCAATGATCTGCATCAGCGTGAGGCCGAAGGAGAGCTGCAGCGGGTCGCTCTCGTTGACCACGGGCCGCTCCAGCACGTTGTAGTGGTCCAGGAGGTGGTGCAGCAGCCGCTTTTCGTGGTACCCACCGCTTGCTCCTGCGGACAAACAGATACCGTTTGCATGTTTGTGACTATAGATATATAAATGTATATATTTTAAAGTGAGTGGTACGTTACACCGTGCGAAGGTCGTTTATATTGAATAAATACATACATAAATACATTTTTGATATGTTAAAATAAAGCAAACTCATAATTATATGTATATATAATCACGATTAGAATTCTGCAACTGTGATTTTTATTCATTGATCTTTTTTATAAAATTAAGGCTACAGTTAACATATAAACATAGCACTAAACTAAATTATACTTAAAAACTTAAAATAGATAAAACCTAAAACACGTTTTTTACCCGTTGGCGGAGGAAAAAGTGGCCAGAAAGCTGGCAGCATTACATTGTTGAATGAAGAAAACAAAAAAATATTTTTGACATTTTCCCAAAATGTTAGTGAAATAATAGTTAATAAAATCAAATTCCGACTCTGTCCAAATCGTTCACTTTGAAATTTTTACTGCTGGCAAGTGTGATTAATAAATATTGCTTTGGATGTTATTATTCCAATCGGACGATATCATGAAAATGTATCGGAATGCAGTGTATTTAAATTTCTATTTTGCATAAATATGAGTTTGCTTTATTTTAACACATCAAAAATGTATTTATTCATTCTAAACGACCTTTGCACGATGTAGCGTACCAGTGCACTCTGGTTTTATGTGTAAAATAATACAAAAGAACTATAATTAAATAAACAGAACGAATAAATGAGATTTGACTGACGTGTATGCATCAAAGCCCCTGATTGATATACGCAGTCTATCAAATATCTTACTGAGCGTAAAATATCCTACACTTATATGGCTCTTACATGTATTTAGGTATAGGGTAAAAGAGTCAACTGCGTGGGAGAAAATAAGAAAGATTATTTTTTTATTAAAGAAAAAAGATTATTAAAATTTTACTCAAAGGAAACATTCCGTTAACTTAAATATATAAACATTTCAGCAACAAAAGATTTCTGAATACGTGCTTATTGGTATATACCGATAGCAGTTCGCAATGCTTAGCGTAATCAATGATTTATTTATTATGTTAAGAATACATTTGAATGATGTCTACGCAGGTACGTATGCAGGGGGTGGGATAGTTAGGGTTCTCTCGCCGCGAAATCTTGAGTATAGGTAATGTCACTGGACGCGTACTGTGTCCTATGTTCATCCCGTCCCGTTATTTTGTTTCGTTGGTTTGGATTCGGTTTTAACTTTTGATCGTGAGCAAAATTTCTCATATTCTTATTTTTGTGACTATATTTAGAAATTTGTTGAATTGGGATTTTGAAAAGTTGAGGGTAGGTAACTGTAGAATTACGAACTTATATAGGAAACTCTACCCATAACATCAGGCGAACGACTAGCCTGTAACTTTATTCATTTGCATAAAGAATCTATACAAAGAGACAATGTGATGTAGTATTTGGGGTCTAATTCATTTAGGCGAGTGCATACATCAAAAACTTCAAGGATGCGCGTGTAGGTAATTTATTTTTTGTTTGAAGCTTTCAGGTTTTTTGTGCTATATCATTTTAATTTTACATTGTATGAGAACCCGTGAAATTGGTTATTGCTTCTTGAAGTTTGTATTAGAGTTTAGCTTTTCTTTATCGTCCCGGATAGATTAGCACCTAATAATAAAAGGAGAAAACTTATTTCAAACTAATTGTTAAGACCGACATAATGTGTTTGACATAGGTACAACGATTATACCAAACAGTTTTATTCCCATAATCCATTATTAGATTTACCACAACGATATAAAGGTATATATAGGACCAAAATCGTGTGACAAAATGACATAATATATAAATACTTGGTAATATTATAAATCACAAAAGGTATGGAATTTGGTTTCGAAATAATATTTTTTGCTTAAGTGCATATACAAAAATACATAATATAAGCCATGGTTCATTATTTTCAGATATATATTTTATTTATGAACATCCCCGAATTTCCCAGTTTTGCTCGAAACCTGTCCATACAGCCTGTAGGGCGTATTTTTAATGTTCCTATATCCAATATTTAAGCAAACGTGAAATCATATTAGCATTGCTTTTCTCATGGTTAGAAAAGCTTTAGAAATATATTTTTCTATTTCCTGTAGAATTTTTCTAAATAATATATTGCAGATATGCAAAATTGATTGTTGTTAAGTTGTTTTCATTTAATTTATATGGCGGTCAGTCAGTAACGCTATCAGTGACTAGTATTTAAAATTTGTGTATTGTGATAATGTATGTTACTCTAACGCCCGTCTTTACTAAACTTTGACAGCTCCTAAGTCTGCACTTATGTCTCTATGCATACCTATTGCAATACATATTGAGTATGTCGTAAAATACACTGTTACGTAGGATGAAGTTTGTGAATTTATGCACGTGAGGAAGCATAGTTTTATCAAGCAATCTAAGGTAAAGGTAATTTTGCCATGCTAGTGTATATGTATAGTGGGTGGTTTTACATTTTTGTATGTAATGGCACGGGGCAAAATGTTCTGACTGTAGGCTGAGCTTACCCCCCGGCCAAAGCAGGCCTAGCAGCAGCAGCAGCAGGCCCGCGGGCGCCGCCAGCAGCGAGCGGCGCGCCCGGCCGGCCATGTCAGCGCCGCGACGCCGCCGCGCCGCGCGCCGCCGCGTCCACCGCCGCCCCGCCGCGCCGCGCCATGCCCGCCACCCGCGCGACACCGACCCCCGCCTCCCCGAGTCGCACTCCCGCCTCTATTCGGATCTATCGAACACGATCGGTATTAAATTCAATTCTTTTACGGTTTTCATATATCGAACTATTTATGACCGCTCGCCGACGGCCTCGCGTGCCGTCCGGTGCTCGAGCATCGCCGGCGCGCCGCGGGTGGTGTAGTCGAGTCACGGCGTGTTTTTGAGCATTGTTGTTCAGCGGAGTGCGGCCGACCGTGGGGCAGCGGAGCCGCCGGTGTGCGGACTGGCGGAGGCTCAGAGGCGCGCAGCCGCTGCGCCGCCCGCCCACCGCGCCGCCGCCCATTCAAGCGCCAGCCGCGCCGCCGCGCTCGCTCCCTTCTCATCTTCAGCGGCCTCGCTCCTGCATGAGCTCGGAGCCGCTCTTTCCTCATGCCCGAGCTCGGCCCGCGAGGTGAGATCCACGTGACGGTCCTTGGGCGGCCCCTCCGCCTTCGACGCATCACGCTGCCGAATATATTTGTTAACTGCTAGAGCCATTATTAACATTTTTATTTGCCCATAACATTAATGAAAGTAATTAACTTTGTCATTACCTGCCTTAATAAGTTTTTGTATATAAATTATTGAAATGAATGTAACTTTTAGTTTATGGCGCTTTTAGTTGTTCATGCCTACTGGAATATTAATGCCTGGTTTAATTCAGGATTAGATGCAACTTAAGATACTAAACTAAAAAGAATTACCAACATTACCAATTTATAATAATAGGTCTTTACCTATGAAATTGCCGTATTGCAGTACAGACTTTTTCAAACAAAAAAAAGTTTTGATTGGCTATGAATTCTAAATTCAAATTAATTTTGTTTTAAAAATATGACATTCTATTTACAATATAAGTCTTTTGTTTATTGATTAGCGTTGTATTTTCATTACATTTCAACATTTTTCCTCATAATGGATACTTTGAAATTTCGTGTAATTATGGAATATGAGTTCCGTCGTGGCACCAACGCGGCATAAACGACACGTAACATAGACGACGTTTACGGAGAGAACTGTACAAACGAACGTACAACCCGTTATTGGTTTGCTCGGTTCCGTTCTGGGAATTTTAACTTGAAAAATGAACCTCGTGGTCGTCCGGAAACTTTGGTCAACAATGATGAATTAAAGGCGATTGTGGAAGCTGATGAATCTCAATCTACAGCTGAGCTGGCAGCAGCTTTTGATGTTAGCATCAAAACAATATTGGTCCATTTGCGACAGATTGGCAAGATAAAAAAGCTTGATAGATGGGTGCCCCACGAACTTAACGATCGCCAGCGCAACTTACGCGTCGAGACTTGCCTTGCGCTGCTTAACAGGCACAGAAATGAAGGAATTTTGAACCGAATTGTTACGTGCGACAAAAACTGGATTCTTTTTGACAATCGAAAGCGCTCAGCAAGTTGGTTAGATCCTGGTTCGGTACCAAAGCAATGTGCAAAACGAAAAATGACCCCTAGAAAGGTGATGGTCACAGTTTGGTGGTCTAGTGCTGGTGTGATTCATCATAGCTTTTTACAAAACGGCGAGAGCATTACTGCAGATGTGTACATTGAAGAACTGACCATAATGATGGCGAAACTCGCACGTCTGCAACTAGCTTTGGTCAATCGGTCGTCTCCACTGCTACTTCACGACAACGCGCGACCCCATCCTGCACAACAGACCGCTCTAAGCTGCATGAGTTGGGTTTGGAAGCTCTCCCTCATCCGCCATACTCACCAGATCTTGCGCCTACCGACTATTACTTTTTCCAAAATTTGGACAACTTTTTAGCGGGAAAAAAATTCAATTCCCGAGAGGCAGTACAAAACGCCTTTGAAGAGTTGGTTGTCACAGCGTTGGCAAAGATGCATTGATTGCAGGGGTGATTACTTTGAATAATAGAAATAAATAAGTTCGAAAAAAAAAATACTTTAACTTTTTTCAAACAAAACGGCAATTTCATAGGTAAAGACCTAATATATTGTTAACACTCAATAGTCTTGGTTGGTTTACTGTACATTGTAGGTTTGAAATCGTAGTTACGTATATAGGTGCTATAACTAACTAGGACATTGCGTTATAAATAAATAGTAATCTGCAGCCAAAGACCAGGCCTAATACCTTACGTTGGCAAAGGCCTGCGTCCAACAGTGGACTGATACGGACTGATGAGGATTATGAGTAATCGATAGGTTAATTACCCCAGTAACTATCATCCAATTTGATACAGTATCGCAATAGTGAAACGTGCCTGGCTAACAAAAGCGCATTTCATAATGATGGGTTGCCGCGGCTAACGATCAGAGATTCGAGTGTTGTGGTCGTGTCGCGGAGGCTGCGGAGGGATGCAGGCGCGGGCGAGGGGCAGTGTGTGCAGGGAGGGGTACTGCTGTGCTCGCGATCAATGAGGCGCCGCCCGCCCGAGCCCGCACGCCGACCCGCCCGCCTTCAACGTGTTCTGAGTAAGGTTGCCTCCAAATAATCATCATTGTTATCAAACTTTTGTCGTTTCTATTAACCTTCGTCTAATATTTTATATTTGTGACAAAATAATTTTACATGCGCAGCGGGCAGTACCGTAATTTACCTTATGGTGGCATTTATATTTATTACAGTGGCAACATCGGCAACTATCATCGCTCCCCCAACCATCTAGCTATAAAAAGGGACCGCTCGGTGTACTACGAAACATTCTTGTTCCAGACACGGCCCAGTGCACTTGCTGAAGGCCTATAGTTATATAGGTGGCAACCTACGTACAACCCGTTCTGCCGATATATACGTACTTTCAAAAACCGTCAATCAACTATTTTGTAAATTTTATAAGTTATATGCCATCTTGAAACAGAAAAAAACAGCTTTTCGTTGGATCTCTTTTAACGTAAACCAGAATTATTCCAATTTTGTTTAAAATATAAGGTGGTAGAAGAATGTGACAACCCTATTTCCGTACTATCACTACACTACCAAACTCTCTACCCGTACCATAACTTTCAAATATCAGTTGATGTTCCTTTTGAAACTATGATTTGTGAAGTCGAGAGCACCTTCGTAACTTTTCTTATCCTTTCTAGCCTTTTATGGGTACTTTTATTCAATTAATTGTCATCGTGGCGTTATTCAACTTATATTATATTTTCTATAGGTCTATTATTTGCACTACTGCATACATTACATCTGTTTGAATACGGATGGAAAAGTGTAAATATTTTTGAACAGATTTAACCTCAATAACAACAGAGTATAAAAATATAAAGAGCTTATAAATTAAAAATGCATACACTGTCTTGACTATTCACTACTATATACTCTATATTACACCCCTTTTGGGTGTTAACCAAATACTTATTTATATTAAGTGTATTATTTTTTGTTTCATTTTTTATTTACTGCTCTACTACCCATCTCTTTATTATATGTATACGTTACGAAAGTATTACCACAGATGAACAAATGAAGCGTGTCTATTTACCGCTTTTTACGATGCTTGCGACAGGTACTATTATTTCCTATACATGTATAGAAATGAAATGTTATTTTAATTTCCATTTTCAAAATAAGTAAAAGAATCTAAATTTCAAAGTCTATTAAGCTCAAGCTTGTCCCAGAGAGTCGTCGAGGCATGTCTGCGCTTAATGTCACGCCGCTGGTAATGAAGGGCGTTCGGTCATTACCGCCACGGCCAGTAATTCACGCTTCTACGCTATTACGCTCTTTCGCTCCCACTATTCCATTACCCTAAGCACTTTGACAAAGAAAAGTTATGTATTAATTAATGTTTCAAGTCTTATACTAGTCTTTGGTAGTGTCTATACGATTTTACTACGTGAAGGGGCTTGAAACCATTTGTATTAAATCAAAATTTGACAATAAGCACTTTGTAATTTTATATGCTTAGTGAAATAACTTAATTTTAAGTACCTAATATAATTTTGACTTGTAAAAGTGCTAAAATTAGCCTATTTGCAATAAATCTTTTGAATTTGAATTAGAATTTGAAAAGCATTAGTTGCATCAACTTTTCTTTTGTAGATTTGTCAGACGCAGAAGAAAACTAAAATTTAAATATGTAATGATTACTTGATTCAGATTTTCGCCCATACGTATATACACATACGCCCATATTTTACTAGGTGGTAGGACTTTACTGCAAAGTTCGTCTAGGTAGGTACCACCGCTTTGCCAGTTATTCTGCCAGCAAGCAGTAGTGCGCAAGCACTGCTGTGTTCCGGTTTGAAGGGCACTGTAGCTAGTGAAATTACTGGGCAAATAAGACTTTATGATCTGATCTCACAGTTTAGTAATCTTACTACTAGATTGTGCTGATGTCTCTGGATGACGTGCGCAGTGCAGTGTCACACGCACCTCTATACTTTAGAGTTCCGAGTGACACTGCTGCTGGTATGGGCAGCCGTGTCGTTTAACACCAGGCGAACGGCTAGCTCGTTACGTCATTCCTTAACATAAAAAAAACGTAGGAATCTCTCATAGAAAAGTAGGTCAGTAATCGTCTGAATTCTGATATACCCTACTGTACCTACTTCCACTGAACTTTCATTCTCCTGTTTAACCTTAGCTTATCTATTCCATCGCTTAACATCCCCTCAGTACGTGCACAGTAGATAATTAATTACAAGCACGGTGAAGAAAATGAACAAAGCCTCATTCTTAGGGTGTAGAACTAGATTGTAGTTCCAAGTCTTTATTAGGTATTTGAATATGTTCAGTAAATGGAAAATATTTCTCTTGACTAGGAAGTTTACGAAACTCGGAGAAAGCAACCGAGGAGTAGGGTATTGAATAGAGCACGAACAAAAGCGGTTCATTTACTGGAAACTAGGCGAAATAATGACCGCCCTATACCTAAGAGAAATGTCAAAAGTAAAGGTTAAATGTTAACAGTGCACAAGCAATGCTCTGGGCTATCTATTAAGTTGTGTATATGAGCTAAGTTTGCCTGACGCGCTGAATTTATATGCTAGAGTTTTTGGTTTGACTTACTATAGATTATATTTATTTTAGCTAGACATCAAATTTTACGATGAACATTCAACATAGTCGTTCCTCTTTATTGCAGAACGATTCAACGTTGCATTTCTATCTTGAAATATTAATTGAAACCAGCTGTAGCGAACCCACCGCGAAATTATTGTAATTGCCACGGCAGCTTTAGCTGTCTGCCTTAAATAAAAAAGATTAGATTGGCCGGACAGAAAATTGCTGCAAAGTTTTATTCCTTTTTATATATCTTTGGAATGTTTAATCTTTAAATTAAAAAGAAAATGTTTGGTTAACATGAGCGCAGCCGAAATCCGGGTAACTTTTTGTTCAGTTCAAAAAGGCAGGTGGTTTATTAGTCAGACCCTCATCTACCTTCATAGTCTATTTATTTCATATAGGGCATATTTTATTAAAGTACTATAATAAATTAATACGTACTACCTTTTAATAATAAGTATTTAAATAATGACATCGTTTTATTAACATCATTCATTTGAATTTTTTTTAAATTATAACGCAACCATTTTTTATGTCTGCCGTGACCCAATCAAGAGCTTCACGATGCCCACATCCAATACATTTTTATACGGCAATAATTAAGTTCCAAATGGTGTTGGTAGCAAGTTTAAAGCTAATAAATATTGAAAAATAACGCAACCACGTGTACCGTTACATATAAAAGTGAACTAAGTAGCCGTGTTTAAAAGAAACTTGTTCCTGTTTATTGTTTTTCTTAGCAGTAACGGGCGAGCAACCTGCCGTCTGAAGGTTTGCAGGTTGTCAATATTTTTTCACCTATCGATCGTGCAGTGGCTTCCGCCAGCCACCCATAAAACAAAGATTTATAACGAGTTAACATTCATTCTTGTAATAATTATAACTAAGTCGATGATTAATTTATGATTCTTGCGATACACTATAGAATACTGAAGCGCTCTTGCATACCTACTCGTATGTATCTATAAACGCAGCACCGATACAGCAGATTATATTAGGTCTTTACCTATGAAATTGCCGTTTTGTTTGAAAAAAGTTAAAGTATTTTTTTTTTCGAACTTATTTATTTCTTTTATTCAAAGTAATCACCCCTGCAATCAATGCATCTTTGCCAACGCTGTGGCAGTTTATGGATGCCCTTCTTGAAAAAATCAGCAGGACGGGAGACAACAAACTCTTCAAAGGCGTTTTGTACTGCCTCTCGGGAATTGAATTTTTTTCCCGCTAAAAAGTTGTCCAAATTTTGGAAAAAGTAATAGTCGGTAGGCGCAAGATCTGGTGAGTATGGCGGATGAGGGAGAGCTTCCAAACCCAACTCATGCAGCTTAGAGACGGTCTGTTGTGCAGTATGGGGTCGCGCGCTGTCGTGAAGTAGCAGTGGAGACGACCGATTGACCAAAGCTGGTTGCAGACGTGCGAGTTTCGCCATCATTGTGGTCAGTTCTTCAATGTACACATCTGCAGTAATGCTCTCGCCGTTTTGTAAAAAGCTATGATGAATCACACCAGCACTAGACCACCAAACTGTGACCATCACCTTTCTAGGGGTCATTTTTCGTTTCGCACATTGCTTTGGTACCGAACCAGGATCTAACCAACTTGCTGAGCGCTTTCGATTGTCAAAAAGAATCCATTTTTCGTCGCACGTAACAATTCGGTTCAAAATTCCTTCATTTCTGTGCCTGTTAAGCAGCGCAAGGCAAGTCTCGACGCGTACGTTGCGCTGGCGATCGTTAAGTTCGTGGGGCACCCATCTATCAAGCTTTTTTATCTTGCCAATCTGTCGCAAATGGACCAATATTGTTTTGATGCTAACATCAAAAGCTGCTGCCAGCTCAGCCGTAGATTGAGATTCATCAGCTTCCACAATCGCCATTAATTCATCATTGTTGACCAAAGTTTCCGGACGACCACGAGGTTCATTTTTCAAGTCAAAATTCCCAGAACGGAACCGAGCAAACCAATAACGGGTTGTACGTTCGTTTGTACAGTTCTCTCCGTAAACGTCGTTAGTGTTACGTGTCGTTTGTGCCGCGTTGGTGCCACGACGGAACTCATATTCCATAATTACACGAAATTTCAAAGTATCCATTATGAGGAAAAATGTTGAAATGTAATGAAAATACAACGCTAATCATTAAACAAAAGACTTATATTGTAAATAGAATGTCATATTTTTAAAACAAAATTAATTTGAATTTAGAATTCATAGCCAATCAAAACTTTTTTTTGTTTGAAAAAGTCTGTACTGCAATACGGCAATTTCATAGGTAAAGACCTATTATAATACGGTACGGTTCTTATTGTGATTTAACTTATAGTTAGATAGGCTTACTTTACTTTGTAACGATTGAACGGATTTAGATGAAAATTTGTAAAAATAGGTTGAAATTTTTTTTGCGGATTCCGTAATTTTGTTAATATAATAATAATAATATATATGAACATCTCACACAATGCCAATCTCCAAACTAAGCAAAGCTTGTATTATGGGAAGCAGATAACTGATACAATACTTAGATACTTTTTATTTGTAAATACATACATAGAATACAATATAACACTCAGACACAGAACAAACGCCTATGTTCATCATACAAATGTTTGTCTTGGGCGGGATTGGAACCCACAACCAGCCGCAGTTCAGAAGGCAGGGTCACTACCAACTGAGCTATCGGGCCAGTCAAAATGTATTTACTGCGAGTTGTAGCTGTGGTTATACAGTATGTCATCATGGACACAGTTAGAAGGATATAGAGACACTTGTCGTCGTGATTAACAGTAGTCCACGCGTGGCAGCCCATTGGCGGTAGCTAGTCTATAATACTCTGACGTACATTTATAGCAGACTCTTATGTTTATCCTTACACAGGTAGTTATTATTAGCTCGAGCGTAAAACTAACTCGTATATAAGGGTTAATTTTATCCACTTATACAACAATCTACCTTAATCTACCAATTAGTAGCTTTATAGTACTGATTTAAAGTGAACTCCTTGTGAACTCAGAGTTTCCACCAATCACTACCGGTAGATTTTAGTGGATTTTGTCCACTTAATTCGTACCAGTAGGTTATATACCTAATTCGTACCAGTAGGTTATATAGTAAGTACGAATTAAGTGGACAAACTCCACTAACATCTACCGGTAGTGATTGGTGGAAACTCTGAGTTCACAAGGAGTTCACTTTAAATCAGTACTATAAAGCTACTACTTGGTAGATTAAGGCAGATTGTTGTATAAGTGGATAAAATTAACCCTTATATACGAATTAGTTTTACTCCCGAGCTAATAATAATTAGTAATTAACAATGAGCTTATGCAGCTAACATACCTGATTGTTAACTTTGAAGTAAACACTATGCGAAACTCATTAATGACAAATAGCTCATTTCGCAATTAGCGTGTTGTGTTAGACATCACAGGCAAAGCTTGTAAGGTACTTTGTCAATTGATTAAATGCTTTGATCATAGATACGCCACATCCCTAATAGGGTTACGCTATATACCTATTGTAGTACGTAAACGTATATATTACCGATTATTCCTGTAATATGGTTCTTACAATAAATAGTGTCTATCTATCTGTACTATGAAATTAAGGTGATACTTTTTCATCTCGGAAGTAGAAAATGGCCACATTACACATACATGGCTTATTCAATATTTGTGATCGTTATTTTTAATCGCTTCATGAAAAATTAATCGATGAAAACAACAAGGGCTTTTAATCCGTATAGAGAAGTTGGATATAGTCAAACAACACGGAGGCGACAGAGACGTCATGCCGTCGCGTGACCGTCTTCGATGATGGGCGCCTGCAAATTGCACATTACACGCCGCGCTCACCGCAACCGGCCATTAGTGCATTCCCGCTGATTACTTCATAGCGAAACCGACCATGGAAACTGTTACACTTTTTTACAGCCTGGCGAAATTTGCCTGCTTCAGTTTAGCTGGAAAACAATAAATACTTATGCTTTTGTAACTTCCCTCTACAGCTGGTTAGTTTTGTTGGCGAATGCCGTAACCTATAATTAAAGGCATTGCAAAACTTTTGTGGCTGAGTAGGCTGATCGCTGATAGACGAGCATAATAATATATTCATGTCTTTAAACCACCGCCTCCATATTAAATGTACATACACACTTATTTTGCACAAATCGAGAATTCAATCCTAAAACCACCCTGAAATACCTATTATATAGTTAAAATTCTGCAAAATACATGCGGGTAAGATGTGCCCACGCATAAGATGTGTGACGTAACAGACTGGCACGAGTAGCTCGGTTGACACCCCATTCTCTACCTCTTTGAGAATGCTAATGACAACGAGAATCTAGGTGGTGTAGGTACTACATCTTCATATAGTTTTACACACATGTGGTTTACCGGGCGAGTTCAAAGTGCTGAATAGGTACTAAGGTACCTCCGATCGTTTTTATCACGTGAAAATTCAGTCAAATACTAAGTCGGATTGCAAAATAATAACCCTCGTTCTAAGCATGTGTATGTCTGAGCTTGCTCTTAGTATACCACACCAGCTGTCAGTAAGGAAAATATATGTAGCAACTGCTTATGGTTTTGGTGTGACTAATGGGGTTTATAGAGATATGTTTATTGGGTTCTGAAAAATACCGGAAACCATATATATATAAGATCACTTTTTGCTACAACCAGTTGAAAATATTAAGCCGAAATTTCAAAAAATACTAATGTAAGTGACCTTGTAATTCTGTAAAAAAAATCAAGCTCGTAACTTTATGCAACAAAAAGATATGACTAAACAAGTGGGTCAATTCGTATGAAATTTATCGACATCTCAACTTATACGGTACCTACTTCATATTATATCTAGAACCTTATTTTAAACAAATTAAGCTTTTTAACTCAATTAAAAAAAATATTTGTATCGAAAAACCATACATTTTTATCACTTGGTGCAATTATCTGACCGTAAAAAAATCAACAGGGGAGTCGTTTTCATACAAATTGTACGAAAAAAACCGCAAAGATAAGTTAGTCAAGTAATCGCTCTTTGGATACTTTTTTATAACTATACTCGATACCTCTAACCTACCTGAGAATGACCATAAATATAAGATATTTAGGACGTATTAGAACCCTCAGAAGACGAGTGTCTAAAACTTCTTGTCCCCTTAGTTTTAATTTCCTAAATGAGCCATCCTCTAGCGCATTATCATTTAAGCTCAATTTAACAATAAAGTTTAACACTAACGTAAACTTAGGTATTAAGTAGCTGTGACAATTTGACACAATAAAATGTGTTAACTGGAACCTTTTCTTTACCATTGTCATTTTTATTATTCGGATCAAAGCGCTCTTTTCGCGTTAAACTTTTCACGGAAATAAAAAGCTTCACAGGCGAAATCTGATAACGTGACATTTTCCTTTAGTCAGTAATATTTTTGCGCTTATGTAGCATTTTTGTGATATCGGTTGTGCCAGGGGGGGCGCCGGCTGGTCACACTGATTACTTATTAATGACTGCGGACCGCCGGCCCGTCCCCGACCTATGATAAATCGAGCCAAAAACAAATTGAATCATCGTTCTCGCAAAAAAAGGTGAATAGCTATGCTGAAATATTAAATGAAAAAGGTGCGTTATTGAAAAAAATATAATGACTCTTTGAACATTTAGGTCACAGAAGGCGATACGATAAAGCTTAAAGTTGCTTCACCAGTTCACTTACAAAGGGTTCGAAAATTTTGGCATCGTCAAATACTCGCATATTTTTTGTTAGTCAGCAGCGCTCGTACATGAAGCAGAAACCTGTACCGTAATAAATGGATAATACGATACAATTAGCCTGTGTAATTATGCTTTACATTATAGAAAACTGTGTATCGTCATAAGGGAATTAGAAGTAAAATAGGTAAAATGAATCTACGAAAATCATTTTAAAAATCGTTTGCTATTTTGGTTAGCTGTAATACGATTACGTGATTTACGATTGACTAACGGAATAAAAAATATTGGTTTCCTTTTTAACTTTTAGATTGGATTTTGACCAAATTATACTATATATTGTCTAGTATAATTATTAAGGCGTAAGACTAAGACTTGCCTATTACTATAAGTACGTTACTACTTGTGGGTAATTTCAGGGGGGTTCGGGCGTCCCCGCAGTCTCCGCGCAAGTTCTCCATTGGCGCGGAAGCTTCTCTATTACTGAGGGTTAGCATCCCAATATCTCGTCCACTTCTAACTTGTCTACCTAACTCACCCAACCATGAAAAAGTCTAATAAAGTGAACAAGTTTAAACGGCAGATGCACGTCCTCACTCTTAAAGTGCACCTCACAAATATTCGTGGGCTGCACTCAAATCTGCAAGCGGTCCATCATCATCTGGAGACCAATAAACCACACTTGTTCTTCTTGACTGAGACGCAAATAGGATGTCCATCAGACACGGCATATCTGGACTATCCAGGATTCATCTTGGAAAACCGCTTCCTTCCACGCGCTGGTATCTGCGTTTTCGTCCGTGATGACATTTGTTGTTTGCGTCTCCGGAACCTTGAACATCCCCACTTTTCGGTGATTTGGGTGCTAGTGGACACCGGCATTGAGAAAATTCTCTATGCTGGTGTGTACAGATCACATAGCGGTGACCGGGAGACAACTCTTCTAATGGAGTATCTCAGTGAAACGGCAGATGTGGCTCAACAACGCTATCCTTCGGCTCAGCTTGTTGTTCTAGGGGACTTCAATGCTCACCACCAGGAGTGGTTAGTCCCACACCAGATCACGGACCACGCTGGGAGAGAGACGCGTAAGCTCGCTTTGGCGCTCAATTTAACGCAGATTGTTCAAGAGCCAACGCGAGTGCCTGACATTGATAGCCACACTGCTAACTGCCTCGACCTTCTGCTCACGACTGAACCAGACCGATACTCTGTGGCGGTATCCTCACCCATTGGTAGCTCCGATCACTGTCTGGTTAAGTCCGTTTCAGTATACTCCCCGCCTGACCCAAGCCCTAAGAGCATTCGGCGTGTCTGGAGATACAATTTAGCAGACTGGGACGAGATGCGACATTTCTTCGCCTCATATCCTTGGCGGCAAACGTGTTTTTCTTCTGGAGATCCGACGGTTTGCGCGAATGCGGTTACTGAGGTAGTATGTCAGGCTATGGAATATTTTATTCCATTTTCCGATAAACCCAAGACCAGCAAAGCCAGCCCATGGTTTGGAGCCGACTGTGCACACGCTGAAGCGCAGAAACATGCGGCATATCTGGCATGGGCTGACGCTCGAAAACGCAAGGCCTCGGACACTCGAGCTAAGAAGAAAGCCTTTAATGTTGCCGCCAAGGCCTGTAAGAAGGAATTAAGGAAGGCTCGTTTCAATCATATTGGTCGAATAGGGACTAAACTTGCTTCCTATCCAGCTGGTAGTAAGGCTTTTTGGTCCCTAGCCAAATCGGTTGAAGCGAACTTCTGTCGATCTTCACTGCCTCCATTATTAAAACCTGACGGATCGCTGGCTCACACTGCAAAAGAAAAAGCAAACTTGTTTGCCACTCTCTTTGCAGAAGCTTCGCGTTTAGATACTGCTAATGAGGTACCTCCCTGCCTTCCACATTGCGGTGCTTTCATGCCGGAAATACGCATACGTCAGAAGGAGGTACTAAAAACATTATGCAGTCTAGACGTGAACAAAGCCAGTGGTCCCGATGGTATACCAGCAATTGTACTTAAGAGCTGTGCACCTGAGTTGTCTCCCATTTTAACACGCCTATTTCGCCTCTCTCTAGACACCGGAATAGTTGGAAGCTAGCCAATGTACAACCTGTACCTAAGAAGGGCAGTCGCGCTGATCCTGCCAACTACCGACCCATCTCAATTACCTCCATACTCTGTAAGAGTATGGAGCGTATAATCAACAACAAGCTCTTGGCACACCTTGAAGTCAATGATCTCCTCAGTGACCGGCAATACGGATTTCGCCGAAACCGGTCAACTGGGGATCTTCTCGCATACGCCACTCACATATTGAGCGAAGCCTTAGAGATGCATGGAGAGGCACTTGCTGTATCTCTAGACGTCTCTAAGGCATTTGATCGGGTCTGGCACGACGGTCTTCTGAATAAGCTTCCATCTTACGGACTACCTGCTGGTTTGTGCACTTGGATATCAGACTTTTTGAGGGAACGATCGCTTAGAGTAGTTCTTGATGGCTGCTCTTCCGATCAATTAGCTATTAATGCTGGTGTACCTCAGGGGTCAGTTCTTTCAGCAACACTATTCTTACTCCACATCAATGATTTGCTAAAGCCCGGTACCTTTGGGTATGCAGATGATAGTACTGTTGTTGAAAGATACACATCCAGTGCCCGAGCCAGTGGTGACGACGTCCGGATTGAGAGAGAGGCTATGGTTGAGCGCATGAACCTGGCTTTGAAAGCCGTGTCCGATTGGGGCGATGCTAACTTGGTTAGGTTCAATGCTGCAAAAACACAGGCGTGTTTATTCACTGCTAAAAAGAGCCCACTCCATCTGGCTCCTTCATTCCGTGGTGTATCTGTAAGTTTAGGAAACCATCTTGAGCTTTTGGGTGTTGATCTCACGTCAAACCTAAACTTTGGATCCTACATTGAGTCCAAAGCCAAAGTAGCTTCAAAAAAACTCGGCATATTGTCCAAGGTAAGGCGGTACTTCACACCTGGACAGCTTCTAAATCTGTATCAAGCACAGGTCCGATCGTGTATGGAGTACTGCTGCCACCTGTGGGACGGGTCTGCCAAGTACCAGCTTGAGGCTCTGGACTCGATTGAACGGCGTGCCAAAAGGCTCATTGACGACGACACTTTGGTTGGTGAAAGGCTCCAGAGCCTTGCACATCGACGTAAGGTGGCAAGTCTGTCGGTCTTCTACAGATTACACCACGGTGAATGCGCTCAAGAACTGCATGATCTCATTCTCCCATCACCATTCCACTACCGGACTACTAGACGCTCGGCTAAGCGCCATCCTTTCGTGGTCGAAATACCACCCATTCGTACCAAGCGATTTGACTCAACGTTTTTAATTAGAACGGCTAAGGAATGGAATGCCCTGCCAGCGTCTGTGTTTCCGGCGAAATATGACCCGGGCGTGTTCAAGAGAAGAGTGAATAGGTATTTACTTGGCTAGCATGCTACACCTTCGATCGCATCGTCACTTCCCATCAGGTGAGAGCGCGGTCAAATGCTAGACAAGTTTGAAGTAAAAAAAAAAAAAAAAAAAAAAACTACTAGACTAAAGTCTAATATGATGTACTAACTCTAAGAGTAGTGAGGCGTTTTATCACGAAGCATATTTTGGTATACTATAAATATCTTATCCGTAAGATACAGTTACGAACTTACATCATTAAAGTTAACACGAGACAAGAACAGCTATGAGTACTGCGAGGGACCGGTTTTTCCGGATGAAATTTGGACTCTTCCGATAGCTCGTCGTGAGTTCAAGAGCTTAAAAGATATGAATGACGCCATAAATAAAACAAAGCATGCATTGCGTATGTGCACCTTCGTCAAACACAAGTCCGCACCTTGACGCAAACTCTAGATTATTTACAGTTTTATTTTTAATGACTATTTTCATATTTAAATGCCTGTTTCTATCGTGTTTTCAAAATTATTTATTAAGTTCTATCACATTTCTAATATGTACCTTAATATTTTCAAAACGGGTAGTATGGGTACTCTCCGTAATAGTCTATACTAACTATTAAAACCATGTGCATCTATGCAGAGAGGCTACAGTACTAATAGGAGGCAGTTAAAATCAGTAAGGCGTGCTCCTGCTGATTTTACAGGCACATTATTCTTGCTAGACTTACTTTACGAGGCTGGTGTTTAATTACAGGTAAACTCACCCTTTTGTACAAAGGGAACACTGTTCGCTGACATAGACAGCACGTGAACTTTTATACCGTTATAAAAACGACATCGCGGGTTTTATGGTCCTTCGAGCTTCGAATCAGGTGATGATACGTCACAGATAAAGATGTGGATAAAGTCACTACATTTTTACGCGTGAGATATGACAATATCACAGATTTGCGTAATACATCTTATTTATTTCATTATATATATTAGCTGTACCAATTAAACCCGAACCCTCAAAGGACCATGAAACCTATTACGTCTGTACTTCCAGCTGTCTATTGAATGATGTTATCAAAATTAGAATTGTGTCTTGTTGTCTGTTGTGTGTTGTTGTCAATTGAAAGGGTGAGAACAAAAAGGGTTTAACTGATTTTTTCGCAAAATGATTATGGGTATCGTTGGATTCAGCGTGAAATTACATACAATAATACATTCTCAAAATACCGAAATGAGGCTTAAATCCCGAGATTATGAGTTTAAAAACGGTTTGTATGTCACAGGAATACAGTTCGCTTAGCATAAAAACATTATTATATTGATTTTATTATGTTATATTTTTAAAGTAATTGTATGAATTAGTGCTATATTTAGCATTTTAAAATAGAATTAAAACATTTTCAAGCCACTGAAGCTTACATAAATCTTTTCTATTACCTTATAAGCACTCTACATTAAAATGACGTCATTGAAGTTTAAAGTCAATTTTCTCGAAACTATCAATTTGATAGTTAAACCCTTTTTATTCTCAACCCTTCAATTGTTGTTCTATGTAGTCTTAGTTCGGCATTCCCTAAAAATTAGCCCATGAGAAGCCGGGGCGAGCAAGAAGTTGCTATTAGGAAGATTGCTTGCTTGATTGCTTTTAAGCGAAACATAACGCTCGCTCATGATCAGTTTAAGACTATAAACTATTAATAAAGCAATGTGATCTCGTTTGACCAGGTATCAATTATCAGACGCAAAAACTTTCTGTAACGGTAAAATTAAATAAATAGCAATTTATTTTACACCGACTTTTAAAAACTAATTGGCTCATAATATACTACTTAGACCTAGATTTCGTTATCTGCAATCATTTTTAATTAGTGGGACTTCAAAGAAAATGTTACAATTTCAACGTCGTTAAGAGAAATCAATGCCCGCATTACTGGATTTTATAAAATATGACCATGTTAATAAATCAGTTGAGTTCATGAGTTGTCGAAGGCGAGGAGTCTAACTTTGATGACCGTGTGAAAGTACTCACCTACGTTTAAATAATATGCTATGCTGCGAATGTTTTACGAGTTAGACCCAGTTCGGTCAGCATGTGTGTTTGAGGTGAAGGGCTGGTTCACGTAATGGCGGGGTGAGACGGTTCCCTGCTATGGAAGACACCACATCGCCCCGATATTCATTAACCTGAAATGAGAAAAATGCAGCTGGCGGAATATCTATTCCCCGTTTAGAGCTAGCTAGCGGATGCTAAACGAGCTTTGAATATTAGAAATTGCAAATGAAAACTATTCAAAGCGGGGCAAATTAGAGTTAGCTACGCTTTCCTGAAGCTATAGCTGCTGCGGTAAATACATTTGACAGCCTCTGTGGTGTGGTGGTTGAGCAGGTTGGCTCATATCCCGGAGGCAGTAGGATCAATTTCCGTGGCAGGAAAAGTATTTGTGCACAGGAAAAAAAGCGCAAATACTTGTTCTGAGCCTGGGTGTTGAGGGACTATGGTCCTTGCAGTTCTTGGGTCCCTGGACACAGGGAATCTTAGTTAGGGTCCAGGATCTATTTATGTGATCGTTGGGCGTTATTATTATTATTAAGAAGGCGGGTCAAATTTAAATAATATTTAGTAGCTATACATGTGTTTATTCTTATTAGAATATTAACAGTTTCATTGCTCGTTAAATTGAAACTGCTCATTATATTTACCAAAATAATGTGATATTCTGGTACACAGAAGGTCTATAAAAAGAATAGTTAATAGATATAGAAAATAAATGAATCATATTAATATGATGTTAATGGAAAAGATGTGATTTCAATAAATAACTTCGACGTACATAGAAGCGCAGTCCAAGACCATCGTTGTTATTCAGCAGAAAATCTTATTGGTGGAATAGTAGATATACAAAAATTTAATTATTATACAATATTATATGTAAGTATTTTACAATTATTTACGAGAGGCTTGTTGAGAGAAAATCTAATTACGCGTGTAACATATTTTTAGAAAGTTTTGATGAATTGCGGTCAAAAGCTCGTTTGCTCCAAACATACATATTTTTCCCTACTACTACCTACTTGTGATTTGCAAAAGATTGCATACATATGCGTATTGCGTAGGCATATCTAGAATGCTTATGATAACTTTTGGTAGTTGCTACAATTTGGAACAGCCGTTAGGCTCTAAACTAAATCAAGAGGTATATATGTGTGTATGCACCACATTAACTTTTTTGTTAGCTTCATAGCCACAGATATTGTTGACTATATTTAAAGATAGCATTATAATAGTTGACTTCGAGGGCTATTTCACTAATGCCGCCTTTTTAATTGTAGGATGTAACGAGCGGTTATTCTCTTCATTAAAACTTTAACCTTAAAATAGGAGTAACTTTCAATTGAAAGATTGAATTGAAAACTTCATAATATACCTGCTAATTAAAACGGTAGAGGTATCATATGATGCCTAGTCACGATAATATCAGTTTTTGGCAAGCTCTTTACTTGAGCAATCTCTGAATGACATGGTTGAAAGCTGCTGTTGTGAGATCGTGTTTTGTTTTATTTAGTTGGACCGACGATGGTTTTTGTTTTATTACTGGAATTAGCACTTAGAGCGATGAATAATTGAATTAGCGGTTGATTGTCTGTCTGACAAGAAGGAAAAGTGGCAGCGGACTTATCGCTCGTGTTATCTTGCCAGAGAGAATTGGCAATTACTTTCACTGTCTTTCAGTTCATCAAAACTCCTACTTCGGTGGCGAGGAGATGCCAGGTATGGTATTAAGGGAAAGTTTCCTACGTAAGTACTCCGATGTTTTCCGATAATCCACAGCTGTTATGAATGTGTTAATACACTACAATACGTAGGTATATCCGTAAATACCAACTCGTATTAGGAATATAATTTGATTAGAACCGTTAGGTTTGCAGAGTGACAGCGTAACGTCAGTATAGTGAGTACGGTCGGCGTGACGGTAACAAATCACAAATGTGTTAAATATCGGAAAAGTGGTATTGCAGAGGCGCTTGCGACTTTCCTCGAATAGATGACATAGAAATGTGAAACTTTCTTGTGGATCGAACGCGGCACGGTGTCAAGTGCGATTATAGCGAGCGCTGTTGCAGGGCCGGCGGCGGGTGCGCGGTGAGAGCGCGGCCCGGTTGCGACCGGTCGGCCCCACCGCCGCAGCCGGCGCCCGCGCACACGCCGCTTTGCGCCGCCAACGTCGCGACGCGCCCGTGTGCGCTACACATCGGAATCGCTTCGCATTATCGCAAGGAATTTATACGGAATATCGCGAAACCCACGCACTCGAGGGACTACAATGTTTTGAACGTTGATAAGTGCCGTGGGACGTTATCGGTGGTGTGGGTTGCATTTGATTCGTGAATGAAGACATTAACTCCTGTTGGCTATAGCCGGGGTGAGTTATTTTTAATAAGTTATGGAAATTTAATTATAAAAATGCGGGTACTAAATGGCTGGCTAGGACAGTAAAGTGGCGTGCCCGGATCCCAGGCGCTTCAGGAGGCACGTCCTGTGCCCGCCCGCGCCCGCTCCCGAGTGCGAACCTGTCGCGCCCTCAGCGATCCTGATTTTCATTTCCCCGTCCGCCCTATTTCCACTGAAGTACTGTGGGCGTACGTAATAAGCTGATTGAATGACAATACTTTTTTGTTTGCAAATTATACACTCGTGTTCATTTTTATTGAAGTTTTACATAGTAATTCTGTTTTTGTTTTTTTTTTATAAATGTTCTCAGTGTTGGTGTTTTGTTTCTTACATTGAATTACATATTACAATAATATAACTACTATTATTAAGCACTACCTACTACAATATAATAAAACGTTTGGACTATGTGTATATATATATATATATATATATACTAGCCACGAAAACAGTCCAAATGCCAAATAATCAATAATATAAATCAATATCAACCAATCCCTCTACAATTTAGATTTAAAGAATCATATTTTATATAAGAAGAAAATTATTATCCCAAAGCGTATATCTATATACCAAGTTTGCCAAATACACATTTTAAAACCTATAATGATTTTCCACCTAACATAAATGAGGAATGAATTTATATACTTATAATGTTTTTTGAAACATTTACCGCTTAAAATGAAGGAAAAAAAAGATGCATGTTGTCCATAAATAATGTAACGTGGGTAGGACCCAGGTTCTCTCTTAAAACATATTTCCAACAAAACAAACACCGCAAATTTTATAAAATGAAGTCATAAGTTATTGATTATATTATGTCCGTGTTTGTTCTTTGACATGTATAATTTATTTGTCACTGATCGTCTCCACACTGCGTAGATTAATATTTTCATAACAATGATGGCGTCCTACAACAAATTGTTCATTTGTCGACTGGTCAATTGCATTTGCATGAATGGAGAAAGCTATGATGCCAGAAATATTGAGAATTTCTATATTGTTATATCATTATATTGTATAATAAAAATAAAACGATATATGTATTTGTATTGTTATTGTAGAAAGTGGTCATTAATTTTGGGATGTTTCAGATAAGCTTGAAACTATTCGACGTTTGGTATAAATGTAGCTTTAATCAAATAACAATTTTACTTGTTTATAACGTCTTAATTTAAATGAAAGCTTCCCAATAATACAAGTCACTTTTGATTAGTATATACATCTCACAGGCATCTTTTGCTTTTGTTATGATAGAGCTCTAGATTATTTCGTCTTCGAATATGAGCAAGAAACCATAAAACGGTTATAAACCCGTGTCGAACAGGCTTTGAGCATTATTTGGTGTAGAGCAAGCTTATTGGCTGATCGGCTAGGCACGGACGCACAGGATGTTCACCTCAACTTGGAGCGCTAATACGCGACCGCGAAATAGCTGATGTCACGCTGGCGACATCTACCAGCACTCTCACGGCCATCATAATAAAATATACCAAACTAATAAAACACGTATAAAGGCATACTTTATATTTCACAATAGAATTTTCAATCCCATTCACGCCATGTACCATATAGTTACGGCTTATGCTTGCGATTGTCCTATCTCTTATTGCATAAAATATTTGGTAGAAGATCTTTTCTTATAGAGTTATCAAATACCAGTCTTTCGTCAACTCGCAGAATTCAAATGAATAATAATGATTCTTTTTTTGAAAATGTACTAAACAGTGAGATTAACGAACCGAACGAAAAAAAGTAGTCAAAACAAGCAAATTTTAGTCGTGAGGTCTGTGAGGAAATTAAGCTTACAAAAATTGTATGTATTTAGAACAGATCACTAAACCATTCACTAAAAAAAGAGTAACGTCCATACCATATTAGCGTGATAGATAGATACATAGATAGAAAATGCTTTATTGCACAAATAACAAATGTGTACCCATATTTACAGGCGAACTTAATGCTAAAGAGAGCAAGCTAATTCTTTCAGTTAACCTGGGTGTAACGAAGAAATTTTTATGTAGCATTGCAACGCAGCTTAAATATAGATTTGGTGTCTATAAAATTTCATAATTGCATTCTCTAAAACTAAAGTAAACTTAAAGTATGGCGGTACTCTTCTGATAAAGGGGAAATGACAAAGACAGAAAATTATTAATTTCGTTTAGCTTTAGAGTATGCGACACAGAATTGACACTGATGTATCTATAAAAAAATATTAATAAAACTTTAACTTACTCCTACTTACCCATAGAAAATCAGCTATCAACTTATGATCCTGCCTTCATTAAATTTGCAAATGACTACCTACTCGGCTTTTCTTGCGTGGGTGCTATGATAGCTATCGGAAGACGCGCCCATTTAGTTCATTATTTAGAATTCATTCATTATTAAAACTACGGCTTCTTTATAATCAATTCACCAATGCTGTGGGTGATGTTACTAAACGGGAACCTGTATAGATTCTTGTTTTGCATCTCGCCAAAACAGCTCATTCACCTCTGACTATTAGAATAATTTGCACATTATGACGATGTTAATTAAGTTGTTATTTATTCGCTCCAAGGCATTGTACAATTTCCTTTGCAAGAGGGTTTATGGCCGTCTGATATAAAATTCCTTTACGGCTATCAGAGATCAGGTACGAAGCGCGGCGGGCGGCGTTTGCTATGCCTCTTTGCTCGCTGTTTTTGGCGACACATATCTAGATAATGTCTAGACCACTCCGCCTTTTGCGGGCCGATGCTTCTCAAAGCGAAGATTTTATCTAACTTATTTCAATTTCGTGCGCGATAAGTGCGGAGGAAGGCGCTGCGTGATAGACTGTTTACCAGAAAGTAAACAGTTATGAATAAAATATAAACCTACCGTTCAAGTATCTTTTATCACAATGAATCTTGCATTTTCTCATACTGTTAGTAAATTTAGTAAACGACCCTAAAAAGCACCTACAAGCATTGTGACAAGGTCGCAAAATATACACCAAAGAATGTGTTGTGTTATTCGAGAATTGTTGTTAAGACTCGAAGGTTTACCGCGAGACTATGTAAATGTCGCGTGCCGATGGAGTCATAGGTTCGAAAGGCAATAAATAAGTTGCAAAATAATTTAGAAAACGGTATTTTTACATAACGGATACTAAATTGGCGGTGTGTTGACCGGTTTTGTTTATTGTTAAGATCTATTATGAAATAAAATGTATGAATTGTTACTTTTCATCCGAATTTTTTTCTTGTTTACCGGGATAAAACTAGGTACTCTATGATTAGAACATGTAATGCATAAATAATTATTATTTCTTGTGTTAAAATAGTTAATATTAAGATATAATCAATAAATTTTGCTATGACAGTCATGTAAATAATAAAGATTTAACAGAGAACAGCTATTATAGGTTCTTGCTATTTATTAAATCTTACAAAACAGCAAACTGGTAAAAAATACTAAGCCATTAGGTATCGGTCAACAATATATCAACAATTATTATGTAAGTCTTTAATAAAATATAATGCTTTTCATACATCCGTGTCCGCTTACCTATACCACCTTCAAAAATATACCTGCCACAAGGTGCCTACGGGCCAGCTAGAATGTTTGGCATTGCAGCGCATTAGCACGAACCTGTGTAATAAATAAATTCGTGCAATGAATCGGTATCAGTACACGTTCCGCCAGGTATTGCATGCTTTTAGGCTGTAATTAGGAAGGGGCTTGGGGGTTCGATAAATCTAAAAAGGAATGAGCTTGTTGAGAAAAATTTAAATTTAGATACACATTATTTGAAAAATGGTGACTTTAGGGATGACTCTATAGCTTAGATTTTAATCGTCTTTAATAAACTAGATCTCGTTTCTTAAAATTTTGTTGACCTCTCAGTTAGAATCCTCGCTACGCCTACCACGCAAGCCTTGTATATTGCGTTGCACAACCGGGATCTTCTCATTAGATGAACGACCACTTTTGCAAGCTGCTAATAAATATGTTACGTTGGGTAGTTTAAATTCTGCTGCTTTTGTGGTGTTTCTCATATCTTTCTAGATCTAAAAGAGACTAGTATGAGTTGGTTACCTATAATGCATCATCTATTTGGTAAGTTATGAAACTAAAGAGGATCGTAGCGTCGTAATGGGAATGAGCTCAGTAAACATTTGCAGGTACTATTGTCATGAGGATTATGGAATATATCTTACCACCATGTAAAAGATCTTTGCGTCTTGTTATAAAGTAACTACTCATGTTCGAAAATATCAGGATGTATAACTGTTGTACTATTTTATTTCATAGAATGAGTTACTGAATGTAAATGAATACCGCACTAATTTAAATGTTGTAGCAAGGCAGGACGTATCGTTAACACAGAATAAATAATAGTACCTTTAAGTATAATTATCAAGTAGATGTTCTTTAAGTTTGTAATATTTAATATTAATAATTGTATAAAACAAAATACATATACGTTCACAGTGTATTAGGCTAAGTTTTTACAAATAAATCATTCATTCAATCATTCATTCATTCATTAACATGAAACACGTATGTATTTGTTTGGAGTTTATGCGTCTAAAGGTTGTGCTTTAGTCTGTATTAGACTGTACAACAACTTAAACTGATACTTTATTTTGTCACTCTACTTACTCTGATATCCTAGCAGAAACGGTATAATTTTAAAACTGCCTACAATGATATCGCATGGTCCAAAAGAAGCATTGCTTTCGCGTTACTCATCGTTTACGAGAAGCATCTTAATGCTAATTTCAGCTCAATTGTATGATAATAAGTCTGTGCAGTGATAACAACGTTTGCATGCCCGATAATAGCTGATAAGTGGTACATTTACCTACACCACTGTAGATAAGTTATGCTTGCTTGCATGTTGAATTGCAGTTCCATATGTCTCTTCCAACCTTGGGGTCGATACATTGCTCAACAGCCAAATGCAAATTAATGTTTGCCACACTGACCCTGATTTTCTTTACTAATTGCAAAGTCGCAACTTTTGGACCGTTGTTTTTATTATATGAATTCGACTGATCATTTGGGTTGATTATTCAATAGACAAACTAATAACAAGTTTCTGTCCCATTATAAGTCTCTGTATCTGTAACAATCACAGTTTAATGTTACTTATTGTCTAAACAAGGCTTATGAAACACCGTCAACAAGGTGTGAATTGTAGCACTGACTGTAATTATACTTCACCCACTTGTGCAGACGTTGTAGCTGGTGTTGATTTGTTTTTAAAAAAGCAATTACCTCCACCAAGGCTCCGAACCGCGGCAGGCGGTTAGACGCATCAAAAACATGAATATTATGAATATTCATAATAACATTAGTACATAATCATGAATGGGTTTGTTAGATAGGTAGGCGTAGAGAGTATCCGATCGTAACGGGATTATCATTCCATACCAATGACGGATGAGGTTTTGACTACGGCTTATATTGGGAGAATAGACAGTTATTATTTTCGTGCGTCTTAAATTCAAAGCAGCGTCATCAGCATTGTAGGTTACGGTGTAAAGATTCAATTATAAGATATCACTGAACAATACCATTTGCGATGCAGCAATCTTTCTTTGTTTACCCGGCAACAGTAAGAAACGAAAATGCTGAGTATAGCAGCTATGAACGTAGGTATGTATAGCGTGTTCTTATTAGATTACATCTTGGTAAATGAAGTCACGTACGGATTTGGTGTAAAAGTAGCGACGTAATCGCTAATATTTTTGGGTGAAAGATAAAACTAAACGCGCTCCTAATGTTTTTTAGGACTATGTACAAGTAAAAAAAAATATTCATCGATAACGTGCATGGAGTCAAAATAATTGCAAATTTACTATAGGTCCGTCTTTAATCGGATCGTGGAAGCAATCATCGCGGTGAAAATGGTAGAACCGTGAGAATGTGCGGCCCTTCGGAACGGGACCCGGGAGTAACGGGCCACCGCCCCGGGCAATATGCTAATGCGCAGATCTCCGCAAATGACGGTAGCGCTGCGCCCGCATCGCCTCCGGAGCGGTTCCACTAACCTACATCTCACAAACGATGTGACTCTTGTGGTCAGCGCGTCCCCAAACACGCTCGTTACACTTTCAACCGATCAACGAAAGTTTCAATCGTGACAAAGATGTAGGTGTCCGTGTATACGACCATTAAAGAGTTAAAGCCATATGAGTAATTATTTATCATGATTAAGTGCTCCGATCTCAGTTATAGTGAGATTTATTTCGGGAATGTTTGCTATATACTTAGGCGCTATTTGTACGAAAAATTATAATTTACTTTTCTATTTAGAAAATTGAGTCTCTATATAGAAAAGGGTCCCAAATATGTGTAACTAAAGAACTTGTTCAACACTTGAACCATCATGAGGCAAACAAACAAATACAGCGAAGAGCAACGCATCCGCAGTTAGCTCATCTTGGAGCGTTTAAGTGCAGGGTGGTGGCGCAGCGGCGAAAGAGAGAGGGCGCACAGTTCTTGCGTGCCGGCCACCGCGCGCGCAACTCCATTGCATACCATTACGCAAGCTTATGAATATTTTTTGTCAACAGATCCAAAAAAACGCGGAGATTTAATCTGCGCGAGTGCGGGATTACCGCGGCACGGCATGGCGACAGACACGACCGCGGAGGAGTTCGTCACCATTGTTCCAGTCGGTGAAGGGAGACCCTCTGCGAAGGATCCATCTTTTGTCACTGTGCTGTCGGTGAGTGCTGCAGCTGGAGCCGCTGAAGTGGTGGTGCGACGGCCAAAAGGCGATCGTCTTGGATTAGGTCTCAAGTTTGAAGGAGGATCTGCGGCAGCAGAGAAAGTAAGAAGATTATTGGTGCAATCATGTGCAGAAGATAGTCCAGCAGCAAACGCTTGTGCTCCTTGGGGTCATCTTATACCCGGTGATGAAATATTGGCAATTGATGGCGTATCAGTATCTGAATTGACAAGAATAGATTGTGTTCAAAGACTCAAAGATTCAGACGAATCACTTACTCTTTTAGTACGGCATTTTGAATCAGAAAATAACACGGAACCAAACAGCGAAATGCCCGACTCAGTTGGTAAGCTTACTTCTGGTACAAAACAGATAACAGAAATTGTGAGGCCTACAACATTACCACCCCCGGTTCCACCTAGAAAACTCGGGAAGAAAAACTCATTCAAAGATAAATCTTCTCTGCAAACTGTTGGTGAACAAACTGTCACTAATGAAGAAAGTCAACTAAATGACAAAGAATCGATTATGAATGGAAAACACAAAGGAACTTTAACGAAACTATCAAGGAAATCTTCTTTTGATAGTCATTTGCTAAGACAAAATAAAGAAAGCATTGCATACCTTAAGAAAGGCTCACCTGAAGAAGTAAGGCGCCTTGTCCGTAGATTATCTGATGGAAAAACAATGCCACCAGAAGCAGAAATATATATTGATTTACTCTCGTCAGAATGGGAACGTTGCCTCGTGTTGGCTGATGCAGAGTCGGATGACACAGGCAGCTCTATATCTACGGTCGTAGACCGACTGGGATCCATGACCAGCTCAGTAGAAAGTAGCATTCCATCAACTCCTATAATGCAACAAAAAACTATAGATATACAAAAAGTCCTTAATTGTATTGAAAATATTGATACCGATATTTTAAGAGATATGACTACAAAAAGATCTCTTCATAGGCAAATAGACCTAAAACTAGTGGATAAGACCACCAACTTAACAGATGAGATAGTCCAATCAAGAAGACTCGTTCAGAATGATAAGAACAATAACACTACAGTAGTGTCTAATAAAACTATGAATCAGTTACCGAATGAGAAAACCCTTAAAAACAACGAAATCAAGATTGAAAACATAACAGACAAGCAGAATCAGCCTAAGCCTATGCCAAGGAGTACAAAAGTAGAGCGATCAGCTAGCGAACGAAAACCAAGACCCATCCCTATTCCAGAGAATCCTCCACCACCAGCCCCAGATTCACTTTTAACACCGACTAAAAAGAATTGTATCGAAACATGGCTGCAACGATCCGAAGCTGAGATGAATAATAATAAAACGATTGAGAAATTAGAAGACAGTTCAATGCCAGAGGTGCTACCGCGGCTTATCGATTTCGTGCCGAAGCCACAATTCAAGGAAAGCGCCCATGAAGCGCCTCTGACACGACCTACTACCGCCCCACCACCACCACCTCCAGTGGAGACCAGAGAAGACGGTTCCGGTGCTTCCCTCGACACAATTGGCGAAATGGATGAGAGCGGAGACGTCACCGATAACGCGTAAGTATTCACACAATACATAATAATTATGATACTTATAGAACTCATTGATAATTATTATCAATAAGTCATAATCATAATCAACGAACTGAATGTATAATTATTACTGGTTACTACTAATCATTTTCGAACTATAATCTCAGTACTTATAATCTTAGTACTTAAAGTCTTTGGCGCGTCAAATATACCATCAAAAGATTTGTTATGCATATTATTTTGTCATCGGATTCACCTGCCATTATGTTTAACAATTTAGTTATAAACCACTTCAAACTTGTTGTGAGACGATTACTTATAATGGACACATGCTTATTGGTTGTTATCAACTTGTTAATAATGATAATATACATAAGTGGTCAAGAAAATAGAAAATTAAAATAAAATTGTAAAAACTAAACATTAGCAAAACTAATAATACTCTAGAGAACTTTATGACGGAAACCAAAAAGCTCAGCTGAGTTGTGCTCTGATGCCTTATATTTTTTAGAGACGATAATTAGCGTTGTGATTATTAAACAAGCATATAACTTCATTTGATTTATTTTTTCAATTGTTGAACTCCATAACAAGACCAACATAGTAGAGCTTACAGTTACCTTACATCTATTTTAGTAAGTGATTACTGGAAAAGCATTATTAGCAAGCGGCGAGCTACGAACTAATTTCTTCTCGTCCCTCCCCTCAATTTACACTAATTATACATACTGCTGTGAGCAAAGCGGTTGCCAGGTCAATGCTTTTATGACGTACCACCCTAAATTTTATTGTGCCGTAGTTGGGTTAGAGATTTTAGCGCTAAAAGTCTTGTTTTGGTTTATAGGTTTCGTCTTAGACATACCTGCTATAGCCTATAGCACCTACCTAACCTACAGCTATTTACTAAATGCTGAAGATAAATTTTCATTTTAATTGGCTTTAGTGACGTCATTTTAGTAATTACTTATATGACGATATATAAAATTTTATTGGAGATGATGACAGTTTTTCTGTTTGTGGATTGCAGCATGGATTCTTGGTCTAGGCAACGCATCATCAATTCATCAGCGCCCTCGTTGTTGCAGTTTGTCCATTAGCTTATTATTATAAATTTCAATCATTATTACTTTGAAATTATATAACTAAATAATATAACACCTACTACTAAATTCTACTAGCTACACTACCTACCACAAAAAATAAATTTGCTCTTTAGCCGCGATGATCTATTATTATAATTATATTAAAGACTAGTATCTGCCCGCGGCTTCGCCTGCGTGGCCTATAGGAAACGAAGAAGAAATTTTTATTGATAATTCAACCACTCATTTCACCCTCTTAGGGGTGGAATTTCAAATAACCCTTTCTTAGATGATACCCAAACTTTACAAAGAATACACCATCCAAATTTCAAGTCTCTAGGACCAGCGGCTTAAGCTGTGCGTTGATATATAAGTCCGTCAGTCAGTCAGTCAGGACTTTGAATTTTATATGTTTTGTTTGTATTATTATTACAATAATTAACAATTTAAAAAAGACTGTAAGAAAAGTATTACTCAGTTACTCAACATAAAAAAGATGCGTTTAAACGCAATTGATTAGGAACCTTTCAACCAGAAAGTCAGTCATCGATGAAGGAAAGTAAGGAAAGTTAATTTCCCTGAGGGGAAGTGGGTACCTAATCATTGGCAGCAAACATCCATTTCAAAGCGACAACGACTTCACGTAGAAATTAACCTTTCCACGAGGCTACGTCAATAATTGAAGGTTTGAGAATAAAAAGGGTTTAACTGCCAAATTCACAGTTTCGAGAAAATTGACTTTAAACGTCAACGGCGTCATTTTAATGTAGAGTGCTTATGGTAATAGAAAACGTTTATGTAAGTTTCAGTTGCTTGAAAATGTATTAATTCTATTTTAAAATACTAAATATAGTACTAATTCATACAATTACTGTAAAAATATCGTATAATAAAATAAATATAATAATGTTTTTATGCTAAGCGAACTGTATTCCTGTGACAGATAAACCGTTATTGGACTCAAAATCTCGAGATTTAAGCCTCATTTCGGTATTTTGAGAATGTATTATTGTAGATAATTTCACGCTGAATCCAACGATACCCATAAGTCATTTTGTGAAAAAAAAAACAGTTAAACCCTTTTTGTTTTCACCCCTTCAATTATTTCACGTTTTCTCGTATTCATACGATTTATGTTCACGATTTCAAATGTATAGAGAAATATTGTATGTATGTGAAGATTCTGCGATACTTTGACAGATGTGCTATTGTGCGGTGCTGTACCTATTGTTTTATTGACAGTTTCTTCATTTTCCTGACCCGGAGACAATATTGCATTCGTAACAGTGACATCCATTTATATATTTCCGCGTTGCAAACAAACATTGAAACATCGCCCTGCAAGTTTTTTTATGTAAAGGAATGGCGTGACGAGGATGTAGTTCGCCTGATGTTAAGCGACACGGCTGCTCATATCAGTTGCATTGTCACTTGGAACTCATAATTTAGTTTTGCGTGACACTGCACTGTGCACGTCATTCTGAGACATCAAAACAGTCTAGTAGTAAGATTACTATAATGTGAGATTTGGTCATACAATCTCATTTGCCCAGTAATTTTACTAGCTACAGTGCTCTTTAAAACTGGAACATAGTAATCCTTGTGCACTACTGCTGGCGGCAGAATAACTGGCGAAGTGGACCTACCTAGATAAACTTACCACCTAAAAGAAAAGTCCTACCACCTAGTAAAATTTACATGTATAGCAGTTTCAGTAGAACGATCATTCAGTATTTTTTAGTTAAATAACAGCAACTAGAACTGTATTTTTATCACTGCCTTTGTGCTCTGAATAACTGAAAACAGGTTAGTGGGTGGCCAGTTCTAACTAACGCGGTAGTCGTCACTTGTTTACAGCCACTTGAGTGTAGAATGTACGTGATTGAATCACCCGCATTGTCAGTACTGATCGCCGATTACTTACCTATTTCAGTAGTTATTACGACACTATCTGATCTTTTCCTGATAGTTTCAACATGCATTGCATTGGAAGATACCTATAATAAGTAGCTTTTAAACCAACAAAGTGGCCCACTAACACTAGTTACACAAATTGTGTGAGAGTTTTAATAACTTTTGTTTTTGTTGCAATGTATTTATGTAACGTGCAAAATTATTCTGCAGTGGTTCTCGACAAGATAAAATAACTTCATTGTTTTCTGGGCAAACAATACTTTTACCAGTTGCACAGGAACATAACGGGTGTAGACAAAGAAAAGAATATTTTATTCGGAACGGCGACACACATGGCGAGTTTTCACTATTTTCATGCAAGCTAGCGGGTAACAATAGCAGGGTGGCGCGAAGAGGCAGTCGGGGGTTACGGGAGGTGGGAGAGGGTGCCATCTGCGCCCTCGCCCTCCTGGCGCACTCTGAAAATGCACCCAGCCCATTATACTTACAACAGCTATTGACTTTTACATACCTATAACATAAACGATAGCTTATATCAAGAATTGTGTACCTATTTTAATATAGCCGCTCGATTTTTCTGAACAATCAAAATGGCTACAACATTCAAAAGATTGAGTTTGTAAGTTAATACTGAAACAGATAATCATTTTTCATTACTCATACTCGGAAAGCAAGTCTGAAGTTGCCTGAGGAGCGGGTTGAAAGTAATACTTTTCAGGCCTAGGGAGAATCGTTTTCAACTGACAACTGACAAATAAAAAAAAACTTCTTCGTCTCTTCATTGGCTTTCAATCGATTTTTAGTGATAATTCTGCCAATGTCAAGTAAGGAATTTTTGTACGGTGCAACAAAACTAGTTCTATTTTCACATTTCTATTGAACCGTGTTCCAACTTTCTCTACAGCCACTCAATTACAGCGCGATGTGAAATTTAAATAAAAGTTAAGCATTAATTAAGGAATACATTTTTAAATGACTTTGTTATATTATTTATCTAATATGTTGTAGTTTCATTTCGAATATTTCTTTAAAATAACATAGATTTGAGTAAAATATTCACCATTTTTTTAATGATGAAAATGAAAAACAATGGCCAAATAGCTGGCCGGCCACAAAAAAACGTGTGTGCTTTAGACCACACGATTGAATCTACATTTTGTTTAATGTTAATATCACCATCGTGACAATTGTAGGGTTGAGAATAAAAAGGGTTTAGCTGTCAAATTGATAGTTTCGAGAAAATTGACTTTAAACTTCAACGGCGTCATTTTAATGTAGAGTGCTTATAAGGTAATAGAAAAAGATTAGGTATGTAAGTTTCAGTTGCTTGAAAATGTTTTAATTCTATTTTAAAATACTAAATATAGTACTAGTTCATACAATTACTGTAAAAATATATTATAATAAAATAAATATAATAATGTTTTTATGCTAAGCGAACTGTATTCCTGTGACAGATAAACCGTTTTAGACTCAAAATCTCGAGAATTAAGCTTCATTTCGGTATTTTGAGAGTGTATTATTGTAGATAATTTCACGCTGAATACAACGATACCTATAAGATTTCGTGAAAAAAATCAGTTAAAACCTTTTTGTTCTCACCCCTTCAATTATAAATTGTCATTTCACTGGACTTCATCATCATCATCATCATCATCATCAGCCTGTATCAGTCCACTGCTGGACATAGGCCTCTCCTAAAGAACGCCACTGGGCTCGGTCTTCAGCCCTTCCCATCCAATTACTGCCTGCAGCTTTTCGCAGGTCATCACTCCACCTGGCCGGCGGGCGTCCCACACTACGCTTGCCGAGTCGTGGTCTCCACTCAAGGACGCGCTTACCCCAACGGTTATCCATCCTTCTAGAGATGTGACCAGCCCACTGCCACTTCAGCCTACTAATTCTTTGAGCTATGTCGGTGACTTTGGTTCTTTGTCGGATCACTTCGTTTCGAATCTTATCCTTCAAAGAAACCCCGAGCATAGCTCTCTCCATAGCACGCTGTGCGACTTTAAATCTGTGGACCAGCCTCACTGTTAGTGGCCATGTCTCGGCTCCGTAGGTCACCTAACACACGCATTGAAGACTTTTGTCTTCAGGCATTGTGGTATGGGCGCCGAGAAAACTTGACGCAGTTTTCCAAAAGCTGCCCAGCCTAACCGGATCCTTCTGTCAGCTTCCTTCTCGAAGTTGTTCTTACCCAACTGCAAAGTTTGCCCGAGGTAGACATATTCTTGAACAACTTCAAGAGGCACGCCTTTGACGATCACAGGTCTCGGGGTAACAAGGTGATTAATCATAGTTTTAGTTTTATCGAAGTTCATCCCGAGACCAATCTGTCGAGAAGCATCGGCTAGGCTGTTCAGCATCTGCTCTAGTTCTTGCAGCGACTCTGCCATAATGACTATGTCATCCGCGAATCGTAGGTGTGAGAGGTACTCGCCGTTTATATTTATGCCCTTCCCTTTCCAGTCGAGTGTCTTAAACATATCTTCCAGGGCGTCCTCACTCCTCTGCGTAAGTTGATATGTTTAGACTGCTCGTTCTGTACTTGGACACTCATAGTAGCGGCGTTATAAATACACTTCAGCACCTCGATGTACCGCCAGTCTACTTGGCATCGCTGCAATGCCTCCAAAACAGCCCAGGTTTCAACGGAGTCAAAGGCTTTTTCATAGTCCACAAAAGCAAGACACAGAGGCTGGTTATATTCTTCGGACTTTTGAATAACTTGCCTTACTGTGTGGATATGGTCTATGGTGCCAAATCTTCCGCGAAACCCAGCCTGCTCAGGAGGCTGAAACTCGTCAAGTCGCCTCGCTAGACGATTTGTGATGACCCTCGAAAACAGCTTATAGACGTGGCTCAGGAGTGAGATGGGGTGGTAGTTTTTTAGCAGTTCTTTGTCTCCTTTCTTAAAAAATAGAACTACAACACTCCTGTTCCACGCCTTTGGAGTTCTCCCAGTGCTCAAAGCAGAGTTAAACAACTTCTGGAGCTCCTGTAGCAACGGTTTACCACCTGCTTTCAGTAGCTCCGAAGTGACTCCATCTTCGCCTGGGGCTTTTCCATTTTTAAGCTGTCCGAGGGCCAACTCAACTTCGCCTATGCTGATCTCTGGCAGCTCTTCGGTATAGTGGCGTGTGAGTATAGCTCGGACATCCTCTTTAGAGGAGGTGGGGCGTGTAGCATGCGTTTCATACAATCGGCCATAAAAGTCTTCAATCTCGGCGAAAATTTCCGGCTTTGAGGTAACGGTTTTGCCACTGGAAGTTTTTAATTTAGTCATATGCGAACGCTTCAATTGTTGGGCAAACACTTTTGTCCCCCGATTTTGCTCAATAGCTTTTTCGATGCGTTGCGTGTTGGCGCATCGGAGGTCTCGCCGCACCCTGTTATTGATTTTAGAATTGAGCGCTCGCATTTGTGACGGTGTGACATAGGTATCCTGCCGTCTACTATCCATAAGCCGGAGTGTCTCCGCCGAGAGCTTGGACTTTTTACCAGTACGTTGTTGTTGGCAAAACTTCACACACTCATCATGGAGGATGTCCACCACTTGTTGGAGTTCCTCGTCCACGTCATCTGAGGTTTCCAGGGCGGCGAATCGATTTTGTAGGTGGAGCTGAAACTGCTCCGCTCCCACAACGGCTTGGAGCATGCTAGGGCGTAGAGTAGACTTCATCATTCGACATCTTTCAAGCCTACAGTTGATATTCAGAGAGCCTCGGACCAGTCGGTGATCGCTACCGGTGTTAAACCTGCTAATCACTGAGACGTCTCTGAATATATGCTTTTTATCTGTAATGATGAAGTCTATCTCATTCTTTGTAATACAGTCGGGGCTTTGCCATGTCCACTTCCTTTGGGGCTGTTTTTTGAAAAATGAGTTCATTAGAAACAGCCCTTCTTTTTCTAAAAAGTTGACAAGCATTTGTCCCCGGCTGTTCCTGTTTCCATAACCGTGTGGACCTACCTTCGATTCGCCGCTAGTGTGTACTCCCACTTTAGCGTTGAAATCCCCCATAACAATGTTGTAGTGCGCCTTCGTGGTGTTATGAAGCGCTGAAGATATGTCTTCATACATATCTTCGACTTCGTCATCAGGATGTGCCGAGGTCGGTGCGTAGACCTGTATAACCTTGAGACTGTATCTCTTAGTGAGTTTTAATACTAGGTACGCTACCCTGGTCGACACGCTCGAGATTTCTACAACATTGTTAGCGAGGGACTTATTGACGAGGAATCCAACACCACCCTGCGATTGCTGGTCGCCTTCTCGAAAATACATTATGTGGCCCGACTCCAGGGTTATGGTGTCCTCCCCCTTTCTTCGGACTTCACATAAACCTAAAATCTGCCATCGTATTCTCTCCAGTTCTGTCTCCAACTGTACCATATGTTCATTGAGCCTGAGCGTTCGTCCATTGTAAGTAGCCAAGTCGATTTTTTGTTTTTGGTGGCCTACAGTCGCCCGGAGATTCTTCGCACCCCCTGTCCCACCGTTACCATGACCGCCACCTTGGCCAGGAATAGCAGGACGACCGGGAACGGGGGGCCGTTTTTTGGTTGTGCCGTTCATAATGAGGGTTTGCCCATAATCGCCACGCTGGGCATGCGGGTTGGCGATCGCAGAGCATAGCTCTTCGCACCGGTGACGCTGCTGCCCATCACCGGCCTGTGTTATTTGGCTACGCTTAATTTAAGGATGGTTATACCGCCATCCATCGGTCGTCAGAGCCTCGTTCGTTGTCTAGCAGGATGACCACGGGCAGGTGAGGTTGACTTGGAGCAGTAAGTAATTAAGTTGCTCCCTTACATCCCCACTGGATACACTGGACTTACCAACATAATAATACAAGTTTTTACTTTGTTGTGTTGACATTGATCTACGTGAAACAATTTCGATTTCTGTTCGCCTCGTATTCACCAGCTTACTCCCAAAGTCAAGCGTGCGTAAAAAGTATTACTTCAAAAACAACAAAATAGGTATGAAAGCGGCAATCCGACCTTCATTTGTTTTTTTCAAGTTGTAGAGCTTTGTCCATACTTCCGTATAGCAGAGATTTGTACTCACTATTTTTTTCTTTAACTAATTAAATAAAATTAAAACAATAAATTTAAAATTAAACAATCATTGCATCCTTTTGAATATAGTTGCGTCTCGTGGTTTACGTTTAATAAAACTACACTATCAAATTACAAATGTTTTGTAGTTGCTGAGAAATGTTGAGAGATTCCTGCCGCCAATATTTTCAATTCGTTGTCTTAAGTCGTTTCAGTGCTAAATGGTACAAACCTTATATCTATAATATACTAGTCGAGCCCTGCGGTTTCAACCGCGGATAAAATGATATAAGTGTTAATCCACTATATAAGCTATCTATATTAAAAAATATAGATAAAAAATAATAAAAGTATCCTATGTCCATCTCCTGGTTCTAAGCTACCTCTCCACCAATTTTCAGCCAAAACGGTTCAGCCGTTCTTGAGTTATAAATAGTGTAACTAACATGACTTTCTTTTATATACGAGTATGTATTGGTATATTATAATCCAACATGCATTAACGAGATCTACTCTACCAACTTAAGTAGTGGATATATTGTAGTGTTCTTGCTTGTAAATTGCAGAATGAAGTGCTATTTAGATAATAATACAGACGTTAATCATCATTAATAATAATTATGCGATTTGATAATAAATGGACGTACACTGTTGAGTAGCTTTGGCATTTCGAGGCCTTCACCCAAATTCAAGCATTCGTCGTTTTGCATGATCATGAATCTTGAAATACCACATGTGATAAGTATCTAATTTATTATCACTAATCAATAGATAAAGCCTTTATTTCTACTATTTTATAATAATTTATATATATTATTATGCATGCAAAATTTAGTGTTGTTGAATCTATTATTTTATGAGTGTATTATTATAATTGTATTTGATTAAAAACTATTAAGTTCATATATTATTCTTTGTATTTATCTCGGTCTTCATCATCGTTTTCATTAGTGGTAGTCGCCTTCTTGGCGTAGGCTTCCTTCATCTCTTTCTGAAAATTTCTATCCCTAGCTTTTGTTATCCATTCTGGATTTTTTTCGAGGAAATGTAGGTAACTGCATCTTTTTTCGGTCTACCTCTACTTCTTATTTCGTCTCTTATCTCTTATACACTTAATAATTTTAAATTTCTAAAATAACTTGTCAAGAGCATGTGCGATGTGGGGGACACACAGATTTTGTAGTCACTTTGACAAATTTCGTGAAAAATTTCATGCATGTACATTTAAAGAACTTACAAGGGTTTTTTTAAAGTACTACGCAACCCTAAAAATCCTTAATTTCATACTAATAAATACCTGGATGATACATTATCATCCAAACATTTTTATTTAAAAAATTATTTTTATTTAAAAACCAAACTAGGTACTGATCAAATTTTGATGTAATTTCTATGAGACCAATCTGAACGTATGTCCTGTTAATTCAAATGTGAATCAATTCTAAATCGGTTCATAAATTACGGCGATGTGAGGTAACAAACATAAACAAGAAATAAAAAGTACAACTGAATTGATCACCACCTCCATTTTGAAGTTGGTTGAAAAATAGAAATAAAAGAAACAATTAAAACTTTCGCGTCTTTCACCTTAGTGTAGTTAAAAGTTAAGAAGTAACTCCTAGCTCGTCGAACATCCAACATTTGAAAATCATTTGAAGACTTTTAGAACAAGAGCAATACCGTCGTTCAATATTGAAGTTGGAACATTCCTGGCAGATGTTGGATGTCACCTTGAACAGCCTCGCAAGGCTTTCATATTTCACATAAACTTAGCTACATATAAAAAGAATAACTTAGTACCATTTTAAGACCTTACTTTGATTTTAAAACAGATATCAACAATATTACTAGGTGGTAGGACTTTTCTGTTTGTCTAGGTAGGTACCATCGCTTTGCCAGTTATTCTGCCACCAAGCAGTAGTGTGCAAGCACTACTGTGTTCCGGTTTGAAGAGCACTGTAGCTAGTGAAATTACTGGGCAAATGAGACTTTATGATCTAATCTCACAGTCGTGTAATCTTATTACCCGACTGTGCTGATGTCTCGGGACAATGTGGGCAGTGCATTGTCACGCAAAACTTTATATTTTGGAGTTCCGACTTCCGAGTGACACTGTTTTGTTATGGGTGGCCGTTTCGCTTAACATCAGGCGAACGAATGGTTCGTCGCATCATTCACTTACTCGTACATTAGAAAAAAAAGTGATACGTTTGACATGTAATCAGTTGCGTAATGAATAATTTTAATGAATGATATGTATAATGGCAGCATGAAATAGAAAGTCAATTGTGTTGTCTGTTGGTTTGACCGCTTGATGACTCGCGCGTTCGTCAATCAGCATCAATTTGATATCAAGCTAGTTGGCGTTCTGCTTAATGACAATAAATAGTGCGTAGACGTAATGGATTCCAACGTGTACACAATAATTAATAATAATAATAAAAACGCCCAACGATCACATAATATAGATCCTGGGCCCTTACTAGGATTCCCTGTGTTTAGGGACCCAGGAACTACGAGAACCATGGTCTCAGACTCAACTAATTGCGCTTTTTATTCCGTGCAAAAATACTTATACATGTCCTGCGGGAATCGAACCCGCCGCCTCCAGGTATTGAGCCGATCTGCTCAACCACCACACCACAAAGGCTGTCATATAATTACATATAACAAAAAATAATTACATCAAGTGTTAAAAGTTTATAAGTATAAGTTATCGTTTTCACAAACTTACTCAAAAAGTTTCTAAGTACAAGATGTTGAAGTCTGTACCGCCCACTTTTTTACTTGTTTGGATATTTAAATATTAAATAGTCTGAGCTTGGATACTACAAATTTTGACTCATGTGACTTGTCTATAATTTATAATGCATAGCTTCATTTAAAACTTCCAAACCAAAGCGATGGATTTCTCAAATACGTAGTCCAATAATGATATGGACTGTTTTAGTCGCAGAGCTCCATCGTACCATATTTAGTAATCTGTGGTGCAAGAAACAGAGTGCAACCTACAGACTATGTATAGGTGAATTTATTTTACGAATAAACTAAATATGATGATCAAAATGAAATTGTCAAAATTTATAAATATTTATTAAAATTGTAACTCAACAAAGATTTGTTAAAATAAAAATTAGTAACTTAATCTAATAAGCCGCTACCAATAGGCAACGTGCCCAAAAGGCTGGTGGCATTGCCAAAGCAATGGCAATGCTTAGTCTTTGGGCTAAATATAGACCAGCATTTTGTTCATGAGTTACCTCAGTCGTTCCGAAATAAAAACCAAATTAAATCTAAACTAAATGTAAATCTAAAATTATATCTAAACTTATAAAAAAAACCGCTTATAAGTGGCTGTCTCTGCAGACAGCAACTTAACTCTAAACACTTACCTGTGTAAGGTGCCCAAAAATCTGGCGACATTACCTCGTTGAATGGCCAAACTTAGTTATGGCCGAGGTAAGAGCCAGCTCTTTGGTCACCTGTAATTTCTATACTAAATACATAATGAATCACACGGTGATAAGAAAAAAATAATATGTAGCTAAGTAGCTAGATATTCTGAATAGCTAAGTAGCTACATATTCTATTATCTGTTATTATTATTTATAATTTTTATTATTATTATTTACTAGTTGCGCCCCGCGGATAAAAAGTACTTTAATTATTTAGTCATCCCACGGGAAAATTTCACTTTTCCGGGATAAAATGTAGCCTATATGTTAATCTAGTGTATAATCTATCTTGGTACCGAATTTCATCCAAATCCATTCAGCCGTTTAAGCGTGAAGGAGTAACAAATATACACGCATACACACATACAAACTTTCGCCTTTATAATATTAGTGTGAAGTGTGATATAGTGTGATAATGTGATGTGATATATTTAAAACTGTCTTCGAACGTTACATGTTCGTAGTTGCTCTAAGTAAATGTAATTGTAAATAACTTTTCTAGACAAGTGTCGGCGATAATGATAACGGGTGGTGAGTGGCACTAGAGATAATTTATTAAGTCTGTTTACAATAGATGGTCCATTGTTTACGATAATTAACGCAAGCGGGCAAGTGCCTATCTAACTGAAGTGCTGTTTTATCATTGACCTTTACTTCAATTAATAGTTTAACTAGGCCCAGTTTTTATAGCCTCTAGTTTGTTTCTACCTATATAACATGGGAAATGTAAGTTGTGGCTAACTAAAACGACTGAACCGATTTGGATAAGGTTTACTAACCATCTTCTATCTTCTTCTCTAAATATATATAACTCAAAGGTGATTGACTGACTGACATTGTGATCTATCAACGCACAGCCCAAACCACTGGATGGATCGGTCTGAAATTTGGCATGCAGGTAGATGTTATGACGTAGCCATCCGCTAAGAAAGGATTTTTCGAAATTCCACCTTTAAGAGGGTGAAATGGGTGGTTGAATTATTTTCCTATAGGCCACGCTGCGGGCGAAGCTGCGGGCAGAAGCTCGTATCAAAATAAACTTATTATCCAGGAAAATTATGAAAATAATTATTTTAAATTATTTCTCAAGAAAACGAGTACTTAGATAGATGTACCCGCTTTCAACCCTCAAAACTGACAACTGGCTCAGTACGTTTTCGTAAAGAAACCAAACTCAAACCAACAACAATATTCAATAGGTACAACAAACAACAATGTACAACATTAACATTAATAAAGTAATACTGATAAAACATTGTCTTGACGGTATTTTCGTTTAGACGGTTTGTTTATAGCTTACTCAGTTTATTTAAATTATCATTGTTTTGGTGTAAAGATTCTCAAGATGGGAATTAAAGTGACTGATTGGTACGTTCTCATGGTCATTCATTACCCGGTATCTACTGTTCATGTGCCTTTGACGGAGATGTGACATCACGCCTCATTTCATACGCAGGTAAATGGTAAATGACAAGTTTTGTGGAGATTGATATGCTTTAGTTGACTTGAAGGACTCCATAACTGATATTTTTAAACCGTCTTTGTGATAATTGAATGCTCCGTGAGTTTTGAGCTACATACGTAGGTAGGTACTCTGACAGTGAGAAAAATTAATATACATACATGCAATCTATACCGAAATAACAACTCTGTTGACTTTGTCTATTTGACAGCGTCTGTGGTGTGGTGGTTGAACAGGTCGGCTCATAACTCGGAGGCGGCGGGTTTGATTCCCGCGCAAGTACTTTGTTCTGAGTCTGAGTATGGGACCATAGTCCATATCATAGTAGTAGTTCCTGGGTCCCTATAGATACAGGGAATCCTAGTTAGAGTCCAGGATTTATGTATGTGATCGTTAAGCGTTATTGAACAACTAAACAGATCTTGATCTTAATTTTCGTATGAATATTGAATCCCAGGAAAGAATACTTTTTGCCATCATAATATGTTATATATGTTTTGGCGGGAAAATGAGAAAGATCGCTTAACCCCATTGTATTATTTTCCAAAAATTGTGTTAGTGCATAAAATTGGTCGTGTTCTTTAAGTGATGGATTGCAGGCATGAGTGTGGGAAAGTGGTATAATGATGGTGAAACGTTTCTTTTAATGTTATTTCCAAAACTCTATAAAAGCTTCTAGTAATGTTGCCACTACTTTACTAGGAGTATGACTGAGACTAGACTATGACTTGATGACTCGGACTGTGCCGAGACCCATGTCTGCGTGAAATATCATTAGCTTGATAAATTATCAATTAATTGACACTGGCTAAATACACAAAAAAGTGGAGCCAAAATATAAAAAAAACAGTCTATGATCTAAGATTTCGAACCTACAGGCTTCAGTACCTAGAGAAGGTACATCAAGTGTGAATAGGTAGTATTTACGAGACATGCATGTTACACACATAGTCATTTTTCATCATTTGAAATCGTAGTCAATCCCTACTCTAGGCAGTTGTAGAATAGATTAACTGATTGAGCGGCGCGAGATCAATATCGGCTATAACATAGATAAATAAACTATTTATTGGCACCAATATGATGAAATACAAAACAGAAAAGCTTTAGAGTAGGTTGAAATGGGCGGTCTTATCGTTAAAAAGCGATCTCTTCCCAGACAACCTTTGCATGGACAGAGATAGATCAATATTGAGCATGGTCGGTTGTGCTATAAAATAAAAGTTACTGTATTTAACACAATTTAATCTTTGGAAATCTACGAATAACGGCTGTTCAGTAGATTAAAAATAATACATTATACCTAATAATATACCATACTCGTTTGTACCTACTTATTCCAGAACCCAGAATTAATTAAGTCCGTGAATCGATGCTCAAGATAAGATCACATTCATAAATGATCAATTTGTAAATGAAACCTCAACTTGGGCACCGATCAATGACTGAGCATCGTACCCGCTGTCATACGGGCTTTGGCCCCAAATAACATCACATAGCATAAGGGCGTTGCACTATTGAGTGGAGCCACAGAATAAAATAATACGTGCACATTTTTATAATATAAAAAATATATTTTCAGAAATTCAAAACCTTTTTTAAGACTAGGTACTTATAGCAAATAGAGAATTATATCAAACTTCATCACAATAATATTATAAAGGTGAAAGTTTGTATGTGTGTATGTTTGTTACTCTTTCACGCTCAAACGGCTAGACGGATTTTAATGAAATTTTGAACATAGATAGCTTATATAGTGGATTAACACATAAGCTACTTTTTATCTGCGGGTGAAACTGCGGGCGCAGCTAGTCATACTATAATACCACAACTATGATTCTAATATGAATTTATTATCTTCGTTTAATAATAAATAACATCGTTTAATAAATAAGATCTATTAATATGTGAAACAATGAGATAGCTGCAATAGTACATAAATAGTTACAAGAAAAAATACTGGTGATTCAAGACATAACTCATTTGTAAAGTAATAATAGGTATTTTCAGTTACTTTTCGTATTGTTTGGCTAATACAGGCTGTTTTAAACTTATACAATTTGCTTCATATCATTTATGCAAGATGTCAATCAGAAAATCACAACAACCAAAGATCCGAGAATAGAGAAACTCAAGATGCCGGCCGAAACAGTTTCTAGCTACGTTAAGAAGGAGACTCCGTGAAATACCTCAGTTTTATGGGCACTAATCATAAAGATAGTTGGCGGTAATGTTTTGTAGACGATGATACTGCTGTGGCTTTTATAGCGAAGTTCCATAATTTCTCGTACCAATCATCAGACAATGTTTCTTTTATATTAACGAGCAACTGGACAATGGAGTTTTAATATATCTCACATAAAATAATCGTAAGATATTGGAGTTGCCGGCCCGGTGGAATTTAATAGTGAGCGGTATATGTTTGTAAAATAATTCTGCGTTTTATCTTATTGCACAATAGAGTATACATTTGATTAGATGCTGAGTCTTACTGGCGAGTTGTAAGGAAGCCAGAGAGCTAGAGGCATTTACAATAAAAGGCAATTTAAATTCAGTTGCGTTAAGACAATTTGCAAATGAATATTATTTAAAATGTAAACTAAATTGTCTGCGATAATTAACAAACGCTAAACACGAAGAGTATGTGAAACAACAACGCTATTAGCATAATGACCCAAATCAATTTCTCTATAATGAAATACCAATAGGAAAAGTAGCGCATGTAGTATACACAAAGAGTACTTTCCGAGCTTTCGATCCGTCTTCGTAATGGATAGCTTTAATCGCTTTAATGACCGCTAGTGGTAGATACACAATATTGACTTGTCCCAGAATGCGGCCGGGCGTGGTCATTGCATATAATAATCCATTATTAGAACGCCGTTTTGCTTTATTTCGAAGTGCAAGTCATATCTGGCGCCGAGCCTATACGAGGTCACTCTCGCGTGGATGTGGTCTGTGTACACTAAGACTAACGGCCCATCTTCTCGTTTAAACAGTGTTATGTATTCACAAGGCGTATGTACATGTAACACTTATTAGTGGCGAATGTAGGCCACTATTTCGCGACGCCATTTGAATGCTGCCTAACTTAATGATTGGTATACTCATTTCGCAAATGGCCATATATATGTATAAAGTGACTTTTTATGAACCGTCCAATCTTTTTTTCTAGTTTTGACATTAGCTGTTAAGTAACATGAAACTTGAAGCAAAACATTATGATAACTACGAAACCTGCTCTTATAATATTAGCAAATTGTTTTGCTACAATTTTAGCTGAAGAGCATAGGTATTTATAACCGACTTTAAAAAAGGAGGAGGTCCTCAGTTCCACGGCACTTTCGACTGGGTGAACCGATTTAGATGATTCTTTTTTATTTCAAAGTTGGTGCTTCCCGTGTGATCCCATTTCGATTTGGTTCAGTTCTGACAATGGCATCCATTAGAAAACCATCTCTGAAGGCAGTTTTTTACGCTCTGTGTTTGTTTTTATTGATTGGTCAAAAACATTTATCTAAGGAGTTGTTTAAAGTTAGCTTGAAAATTACAATGTAGTAACGTGTAAGTTCATACGATCGGCATATTATCTGGCAGGTATAAGTAGGCTGAGATGTCTGGCAGAGGCGGCCGGCCGCGACCACTAACGGTACGGCGGCCGGCGGCGCTCATTGGCCCTGCAACTCTCAGATGTTGTCTCTGCAATCCAATACATCTAATACTGTTATTAAATTTATGTTTGTATCTCTGCATACTTTCTCTTGCGTATGATGCTAATCACCGGCATCGATCACGTCGGACCTATCGAGGTGCTTATTCTTATCCGCTTAACATATTTCAACACCCACGTTAAAAATCAATTTTATGGTTTTGCAATCAATGCACCTGAGATAGAAACACGTGCGAGCAAGCGTTAACTATTGCATTGGACAGCCTCTGTGGTGTGGTGGCTGAGCAGGTCGGCTCATAACCCGCAGGTGGCGGGTTCGATTCCCGCGCAGGACAAGTATTTGTGCACAGATAAAAAGCGCAAATACTTGTTATGTGTATGGGTGTTGTGGGACCATGGTCCTCATAGTTCCTGGGTCCCTAGACAAAGGGAATCCTCGTCAGGGTCCAGGATCTATGTATGTGATCGTTGGGCGTTATTATTATTATTATTAACTTATATATTTATGTATGCATTTTTTTATGTTAGGGAATGATGTGACGAGCTAGTCTTTCACCTGATGTTAAGCGACACGGCCGCCCATAACTAACAGTGTCATCCGGAATTCCAAATATAAAATTTCGCGTGTCACTGCACTGACACTGCGCACATCATCCTAAGACAGTAATACATCCTAATCAGTACAGTCTGGTAATAAGATTACTCGGCTGAGAGATCAGATAATAAAGACTCATTTGCCTAGTAATTTCACTAACTACAGTGCTCTTCAAATCGGAATACAGTAGTGCTTTCACACTACTGCTTGGCGGCAGAATAACTGGCAAAGCAGTGGTACCTAGACGAACATTGCAGAAATTTCCCATCACCTAGTAATTCCTATACATTTTGATTTACTAAATTATTCTACAGTGATTTCATAATAGTTTAGTTTTTACGTTCATGCATTTCCACATGCAGGCAGTCGTGTGTCCCACCTTATCAATTTATATATCAAAATGTTTACAATGCATAGGTAATGTATTTAGAAACAAGCGAATTTTTCATTTTTGCTCCGTCACAAACGTCTTGATGAAATGAATGAAAGTTTAAATAATACTTTGCAATGTGGTTGCGGATGTTAACGAAGTCTTTCTTGTATTACTTTTTAGTCGTATTTATAACCAGCGGCGTGGAGTCGTCGTATATATGGAATTCCAAAGTTGAATGGCGGAAGCGGTAAAGAAGGTGCCTTGATCTTTTTCAATCAATTATACAGGTATTATGTGTATGCATTGCATATATGTATGCTTTGATGTATAGTATAGTGCACAGGTAGGATCTGTGTGTAGCAAATATCACGGAGTGACTCTTGGTGACAATGGCACGTTCGACCCTGTTCGCACGCTCGTCCTACTCTCCATTTATCGACTGGTACGCCGCCCCGTGCTATTTAGATATTTTGAATACTGTAGGATGTGACCGAAACGAACTGATTATTCCAAAAATGCTCAGGTTACTTTTTGTGCCGTTGTTATGGCACAGCGCAAAAAAGTGCCAATTTGTAATTGTGTGAACTTGGCTCTATAGCTAAAATAAAATAACGTCACTGTATGGTCGGAGAGTATACTATGTAGATTGTAGACTGTAAAATTTACTTGGATATTGAAAGTTGAATTGTTGATTCCTTATTTGGGCTTAATGTCTTTGGTGGACAAAGAATAATTTATCTATAAAATTATATTTTGCGTTGATTACCGAGATTATTCCGATTTCATACAAAAACCTGTTAGCTGCATCTATATCTGTACCTACAATATTAAAAATGTTATATAATTTTCTTTTTAGCGTTTAATTTACGACTTTAATTTTTATACATTAATAGGCGAGTTTTTATCGATTAGATTGAAATGGCAGAACTCGTGATTAAAATCTTATTGGAAACATACCCTAAGGCCAAACCAACGTTATTTTTAATAAATATGACACACTTAGTAAAACAAGTTGTTAACAGAATAATTTACTTTATTATTTATGATGAGAACAAAATGTATATCCATTTAGCGTAAGATGTTAAAAATGTGTTGCAAAAATTATAAACTGAATCATTTTACAGCATCACCATAATCGAAAGTTGTCGGATCAAACGGTGGGAAAACAACGAACGGATTTGAACTATCAAAATGTGATTTCGGATGTTACAGACCTACTTTTCTTTAGAACGCTATCGTATACAGTTGCATTTAAGAAGCTGTCCTATAGAATTGCAAATATGTAAAGGTGTGGCTCAGCTCATAGGCTGGTCGGAATCTAGGCCTCTCTAAAAATTCTTACACCTTATTTGTCAGAGAAATATTTAGTTTGGAGATCAATTTAGACGTGCGTGGATAACCGATCCTTAACGCTCTCGTCGGCAGGTTATTTTTGTGACCTGGTGCTAGTGCTAACTTAACTATGCATATTACAAAAAGTGTCACTCAACTGCTAGTTTTATAGCGTTTTCAAAACCGCTCACCTACCAGTTATATTATTATACTAGCGGCCCTACTATATATCGCCTATGCTCATCAAGGATAATATAGTATTCTAATGTTGAAAGAATTTTTCAAGTCGGTGCAATACTTTCAGAACCTAGTCAATGCAAACAAACAATCAAATCTTTCCTCTTTATAATATTAGCTTAGATTAGATAGTATACTACTTATATCTTGTAATATAACATAGGCACCTTCAAGGCAAGAGTGAATACCTTACTAGGTTTGCATTGCATGTAAGACATTAAAATAATAAACTAAAATACAAAAATTTTGGGGGAAAGCGGAATGAGTCTCATTTTTGTAAATGCGTATAAAACAAATACTATCCAAAAGCACTTAACTATACTTTAACCTGAGATGAAGTAGTCAAGCAAGGGCAGGCTACTTGAAATACATCTCTCTTAAAAAAGTAAAAAAGGTAAAGTGACTTTACAGACAAAGCCATGTAAGTACATTAATAAGCAACTAATTATATTAAGCGTAGAATTTAACGGCATCCGATTTACAGTTAATAGTAATCATTTATTATTATTATTATTTATTATTAATACATTATCAGCCAAGGCTTTTATTAATTCTAAATATATATAACTCAAAGGTGACTGACTGATTGACTAACTCACATAGTGATCTATCAACGCACAGCCCAAACCACTAGACGGATCGGGCTGAAATTTGACGTGCAGGTAGATGTTATGACGTAGGCATCCGCTAAGAAAGGATTTTTCGAAATTCCACCCTTAAGAGGGTGAAATGGGTGGTTGAATTATTTTCCCATAGGCCACGCCGCAGGCGAAGCTGCGGGCAGAAGCTCGTATAAAATAAAATAGTTCATTTATGTCTATTGAACAGTGCATTATAGTAGACAATAAGTCAGGTGTACAAACATAAATAACATATTTATCTTTGTATCCTTCACCTTCTTCCCCTTGCAAAGGCAAAACCGTACTCTACGCTCTTATCGAAGACGAATCCTTTTTATCAACATGACTAGGGATTGACGTGTAATGTTTGCAGTTCCATTATGTTACAGTACCTACGTTTAAGAGTAGGTGCTTAAAAGTATATAAGCACAACATAAAGGGCTGATGCAGTGTTTCTGCGAAGTGCTGACTAAGCGTCGCCTTCTAACGGTTTGGACTCGCGGCAAAGCCTTATCCCCACTTAACTGCCACTTTTGCATCCCACGATCGCCCTTTGCTAACCTTTTATAAGTACTTGACGTTAAGAGGACAATCTTCTATGATATGGCTTTAGATTTCATACAATCATATTGTGCTTAGATAGATGCGTTCTGCTTTACAATACTTCATTTGGGACATTATAAGTACGAAAAGAAGGCATTTTAACAGTTTTGTTTGGATAAAAAATTGATTAGTACAAGCATTCCGATTTACGTACAAAATTAGCAAAAAGTTTAAATTTTATGCGTCATTTTAGGAGTTGGCATATCTATGAAAAAAAAAATGTTTATTTATGATTCAATGTGAAATAAATATTATCGGATCGATATTAAAAAAACACAATTTATAGAAACTTCCTAAATGATTAGTTTTTACGTACGAAAACATGATTTAAAGCTGCTAATTATACATACATAGTATTTAATGTAGTTTTGATATATATAATTATAGTAGTAGTGACTGTTGAAATGTTGTTTGTAAATAAATAATAAGTACATGTCTAGCTACTGGTTTATGAAGTGGCAAAAAATGCGTTTACCCAGCATACTCCCACAGTGTCATCTATTCTCGAGACAAAACTAGCCCGTAATAAGCACTGGTGCACGTATGTAATTATTAACATCGCCTCTATTCAAGCAACTACATGACCATGTTAGGAAAGTAGGTACTTGACTGGATTGTTGCAGACACGGTCAACTAGTAAAAATAGTTTTCTCACAACTAATATTAACTCGTCTGTATTCTTGCCTTTGTTGCAATACAAAAACAGCACAAGAAAAGTAAACCGTTTTACTTGTAACTTTGACCTTAGCTAATGTGAAGAACAAAACACGTAGCAGTTGGCGCGACATTATGTGCATTAAATACCAGTTTAACTGAAGAAGGTTTAGGTGATCGAGTGGTTCGTTGTGAGAATGTAACTCGATAATAACGTGAAGGCTTTCCGGTGAGTGGTCCACAGGCTGCGCGGGCGCACGTCGCGCGACTTTGCTCGGGGAGATGAGAGGGGTGGTGGAAAGTGGGGAGGGAGGAGAGTCGAGTGCAGCGGGGAGTCACGATGTGGTTTGCCTAGACTAGGTACGCTTGGACTCGTTGCCTTTCTCGATACAGCATTTTCACTTCTAAGGAATTCGCTCTCGTATGTTCGAATGGGAGCGTAATAGTTGTTCTATAATAAAATTTAAATATACCGATAGTCAAACATTATTGAGTAAGTAATGGTTATTCAAATTGTTTCCTCATTCGTTTATATTGCATAGAGAGAAATCTGTGTTTATTTTAACCTTTCAAAGTTTCCCCCTTCTCTTCTCCTTTCTACGCTTTAAACTTATCGGTTACGTACCTAGCCAATGTCAAAAATAAGGCTATTATTAAATCATCTTTCCAACCAGCTCAATAATGAAGGTCAATTCGAAAAAACGATCTCTGCTCTTGTTTTAAATATCGACACGTCTGGTATTCAGGTTCTAGTCGTCGTCGCAGTCGCAAGCGGACCCTGACATTTCGATGAAGGCAGCCGATGACCTGTTTTCAATGATATTTGCTGTCAAAACATGCTTTTAAATAAATTCCGATAGTTGGCAAAATACAGCCAATTAGATTGGTGGTTTCGGAAATTATTGCTAATTGGTTGATATTAGCAAGATCTAGTGCATACTAATAGTAATTGTTAGTGGTGTTTTGCATGCCATTTTGTGTTCGCGTTGCTTTAAGGAGAACTGTGTAGAATTGTTGAGCCGTGGGAAGTTGGAAAGCAGTTTTTATTAAAATTACATTTTATTGGCCATCGGCATTGATAAAAGTGCCCATTTCCCAGTGTGATTTCTACAGGTACGTAATTATTAAATATACACCTACACCATACATTTACCTACACCTGTGGCCGTTTCTTCTCATACTACCCATCTATATTTACACACAAAGTACCGCGAGCATAGAAACAAGCGGAACCTAGTATGACAATGAAACTTAGCTTATAACAGTTGGGAATAGAGTATGCTTTCTATTAGTGATAGAATTTTCGGGATCGATTATTAGTAGTACCGAGATTCACTTGTATATGTTCCGAGAGTATTACTTTCGTACAAACATATATTACAACCAAAACATCAAACGAATAATTAATTTTGTATCGATAACATTATAGTGTAGATAAAGACAACGATATATTTATTTCTAAAAAATTTAGCAACCAGCGGTATTTGAACCCGCTCTTTCTAACTCACTTTGTAGATAAGTATAATATCTGAAGTGGGACTTAAACTTTAAAATCTATTCTATGTGTTTATATAGAGACTTAATAAAAAACTAAACTAGACCTAAAAAACTAAATTATACCTAAGAACTTAAAAAATAAAAATTTAAAATTTAAAATAGCCTATTGGTGGAGGGGAATGTGCCCAGAATGCTGGCATCATTGCCACGTTGAATGGCAATGATTATTTTTTGTGCAAAATAAAAGCCAGCATTCTGGTTACCTGATGCTTCCACCAAACGTTTGGCCAAGTCCCTATATGTTTCCATGGCAGCCGGCCCCCACGGACCCATTGTCCCTTAATAATAAAAAAATAAGTCTAAACTGTAAACAATCTTTAAACGAAGCATCCTATTGCTGTTAGTATAATTTATTATCTATATTATATTTAACTGTTTATCAAACTGGAAGATTCCTCTGTAAGTTTCTAATTAATTTATCAATGTTCACAAGTATACTACACACTTTCGTTTCTAGGTTCTTTGAGAAACCTAACCTAGATTCTACAGTAAAGAGGCAATTTAGCTAATTACGAACAGTATGGAACCGTTCAAAGAGCGCTCATATTAAGTTTATTGACTTATTTGCAAAGAAATAACTGTTCTATCTTAACTGTAGACAGCATTCAATTAAATTTTGCGTTTAAAAGTTTTTACGATGTAGCATAATAATTGATAATAATTAATGATCTACACAATATTTATAATTGTTATAAAGATTTTGTTCAATAATGCAACATACGCAATGAAGCTTTAAAGTTACGTAATTCAAAAGTTTAACTACTATACAACACAATACAATACAAAACGCTTTATTGACACCAAAAATAAACATGTAGAAAGAGAATTACATAATAAGATAGGTTGAATGGGCGGTCTTATAGCTAAGAGCGATCTCTTTCAGACAACCTTACTATGTGACTAATAAGTGTTGGCTTCCTTTAAACAATATATCCTAGCTTTTATAAACTACCTACTACCACCACTACTACTACAAAAAAATCATTTGGACTAGATACTGGCCACGATGACCTATAGACAGTCCAAATGCTCCAGCCCACTACCAGTAGGCAGCGTACCCAACATGCTGGCAGCATTGTCCCGTTGAATTGCAATGCTTATTATTAGCTTTTATTATTATGCTCATGTAAGCATACCTACACATTGAAGTGCTATGAAATTGTTCTAGCTTCATAACTCACGCTTAAAAGCTATCGAAATGTTTTAGTTCTAGCATTTAAGTTATGGCAAAACATTTCACAGAACGTGGCATTTCAATAGCTTGTTCGTGGAATTAAGCTGTTAACTTTGACATGGGCAGCCATAACATTGATTGTGGAGCTGTAATAGGTGAGTTTAACGTAAACAGTGTTACTGCAGGAACTTTAATGGCCGGTTGCTGCCAGGAATTCTACTATATAGGTTTACGATGAAGAATTGTGCGCAAATTGAATCCAGTAGTATTGAACCTAGGTAATTCAATTAATCATAGAATGAATGAGCCCGTTTAGAGACGGCGATCCCTTACTTTTTGAATCTTGCATCAAAATATGCTCGTTAATATGACGCGAGGATGATTACAATACATACAAATAATAATAAAATAATAATAATAAAGTATTTTATTAGGAACCAAAAACAATTACACTTAAAAGAAAATGAGAATCGATGACACCTGCAGAAGTACGAGACTGTGTCGCAGATGTCAACGCCCTCCTCCGTAAATAGGACAGTAAAGTTCCAAACTAAAAACACAATGTAGGTAACAAATATAAAGTTTTAAACAAAGATAACATTTGAGAAAACTTAAATTAATAAATGCTAGGTAGGGATATAAAAAAAGTTATTTTACGATTCAAGTACGGGAAATAGGCAAACAAATGAGAAGAATGTGAACGTATGGTGATTGGCGTGTAGTGCGTGATGTGTGATATGTGGTATGTGGTGTGTGGTGTGTGGTGTGTGGTGTGTGGTGTGTGGTGTGTGGTGTGTGGTGTGTGGTGTGTGGTGTGTGGTGTGTGGTGAGTGGTGAGTGGTGTGTGGTGTGTTGTGATAGTAAGTCTTATTTCACAACCATCAAGAGGTCTTCAGTATCTTGGTATGATAAAGTTTGAAGCCATTCGACACATTTTAGCTTGCAATTATACAACGTTAGGGAATAAATATTTAATTGTCTGTTTAGTCTATTGTACAGCATAGAGCTCATATAGTGGTAATGCCGACTCGCTATTGCCGTCCGTCTTTTTTCTGTGGCACATACTATGTCCGATCTGCGTTTAGTTTTAGTAAGGTTAGGATTATATTTCAGGTGAGCATGTTTTCTTAATATGGTTTGCAGAATAAAAAGTTGTCTAATAGTTAGGACTTGGCATAGCGAGTAAAGTTCACTGGTGGGAAAACGAAGGGGCTTGTTGGAGAGTACTTTGAGTACGGCTCTTTGTGCTTTTTCCAAACATAACATATGGGATTTTCCGGAGCCACCCCAGGAAGTGATGCAGTATGACATGACGGATTGAGCTAGGGCAAAATAAACAGTTCTTAGATATTGGAAATCAACCACTGATCGTAAGTTTTTAAAAACAAAAATTAGTTTTCGAACTCTGGACACAATAGATGTAATATGATGCTTCCAAGCCATTGCGCTATCAATCACCACACCCAAGTATTTAGTTAAATAGGAACGTTCTATTATCGTGCAGTTACAATTAGTGGAATTAGCGTTAGTAGCACACAGGTGAGCACGTATATTAAACGAAATAGGTGGTTGACCGGATATATTAGGCGCAAAAGCAATAAAATTGGTTTTAGAAAGGTTGAGGGTTAAAAGATTTGAGCATAACCACGACATTACAATTCGTAATGCGTTTTAGTGTTGGCTTCCTTTAAACAATATATCCTAGCTTTTATAAACTACCTACTACCACTACTACTACTACAAAAAAAATCATTTGGACTAGATACTGGCCACGATGACCTATAGACAGTCCAAATGCTCCAGCCCACTACCAGTAGGCAGCGTACCCAACATGCTGGCAGCATTGTCCCGTTGAATTGCAATGCTTATTATTAGCTTTTATTATTATGCTCATGTAAGCATACCTACACATTGAAGTGCTATGAAATTGTTCTAGCTTCATAACTCACGCTTAAAAGCTATCGAAATGTTTTAGTTCTAGCATTTAAGTTATGGCAAAACATTTCACAGAACGTGGCATTTCAATAGCTTGTTCGTGGAATTAAGCTGTTAACTTTGACATGGGCAGCCATAACATTGATTGTGGAGCTGTAATAGGTGAGTTTAACGTAAACAGTGTTACTGCAGGAACTTTAATGGCCGGTTGCTGCCAGGAATTCTACTATATAGGTTTACGATGAAGAATTGTGCGCAAATTGAATCCAGTAGTATTGAACCTAGGTAATTCAATTAATCATAGAATGAATGAGCCCGTTTAGAGACGGCGATCCCTCACTTTTTTAATCTTGCATCAAAATATGCTCGTTAATATGACGCGAGGATGATTACAATACATACAAATAACTATGTAGTTACATAATGTGTTTTTTGTCTGAGCAGTCAATGGGTTGAGGATATCATGTAGTGTATGAATACGCCCGATCTATATAGTTTAGCCGACGTAGCATAAGCTAGCAATAAACTGACAGTCATCATGTAGAAGCCGAGCAATACACTTGTGCACCGCAACACCATCTTTCATTACCGACATGTTGCGCAATCAAACCACCTTTACAATTCTTGTGCTTAGGTACACATCGCATCATCAGCGGGAAGCCGTTGCCTGCTGAACACTGATGGTAGACACTTATGAACACTTACACGTATGAGTTCTAGAATCCAAAAATGTAATTTTTGAATTTTTGTCTATTTTTCCGAAAATTCATCACGCAAAAACTACTGAGTGGATTTTCATGCCGTTTGCTTTTATGTATTCCTTAGAATTTTGAGCAGGCTCTTACTTGGCTTCAACAAATCAGTCCATCCAAAACCTACATGCATTTTTATATAAGGGCTTCCTTACCGTATGACAGTCACGGGATGGATGACTGGAGGGTTAAATAACAAAAAAGGGAAAAGTAAGGACAATGGGAGGAAAAAGATGGAGAAAAGTGTAGAGAATCGCAACGAAAATACCCCGAATTATTCGTTTGGCAGCAGGCCCCCATTATAACCAAATAGTCAGTTATTTACCTAATGATTGCAGACTTTCTAAGTAAGATATAGTAAAGTACCTATCACTATCAAAACCATGTGTCGTTTAAAAACTCGCGGTGGCACAAAATTGCGAAACTAATGATTGTAATACATACAGAAAGTTCTATACTTCCAAGTAGATCCAATGAGGGAAAAGCGCAGATTGGTGAACAGTTAGTAAGAACGAAGGCGGTACGGAGCGCCACCCGTCGGTCAATAATTGTTGCTATTATACAAATTGGTCACTTACTCTGAATTGGCGTAAATCAGTACCCTGCACCGCTGTACCCTGCTATTGGCAGCGCAAGCGCGCACCCAGACGTTTACACGGCTCCACATATACCTCTTGTTTTGTAAATAAAGAAATAACACATTTCACATGAGCATGACTGCTCTTTGTTGTGATTGATTTTCTCTTTTTGTGCTACTGGCTCTACTGCTCTTTGTGCAAAAAAGTTGAATATCATTGTCGAAGCATAGTGGTTAGGCACAATACAAAGTTGCTTGTAAATAGCATTCCTTTTTAAGCGTTGTTTTTTCGTAATTTTTATGCATTGGAATTACAACTCGCAGGTTTTATGATCCTGAGGCTTAAACCGTCTTTTGTTTTGTTACAGGAAACCTATAACGACAACAGAAACGAAAGAGAGAAAATCATCGTTTGAAAGAAGCTTTTGGGAAGGTATGCTAAATTTTTATGTTTTTTGAACTTTTTTACGCACGCTTGACTTGAAGAGTAAGCTAATGAATGCGAGGCGAATGGAAATTGATTCCCGTAGATCTCCATTGCCAAAATAACAAAGTAAAAAAAAAAGTAACTATTATTATGCTGGTATATCTGGTAAAATAACAATTTACAATTATTGTCAAGATGGCGAAATTAACATTAAATAAAGCAAAAACAAAGTTATACCGGCCGATAGATGGAGCTAAACTAATGAGTTTTACTTCAGTCTTGTGGTCTAAAGCACACTCATTTTTTTACTTATTTTCACTTTGTAAACTGACACCACAGTCTAGTAATATAATTAACTGTGCTGCTGACTCGGGATAATGTGCGCAGTGGAGAGTGACGTGAAATTTTATATTTTAGAGTTCCAAGTAACACGGTAATGCAACTGTTATAGGCGGGCATAACGCTTACCATCAGGCAGACGACTAGCTCACGTCATTCATCAACATCTGACTAAAATATGCTTTACAAATCACAATTGAAAACTAACATTTCATAGCTCTATTCGAGTAGGTGTAGACGGCACGGCAGACGAGGGCTCACGGGGGAGTTTTAGTGGTTTCGAGCCCGTGGCGGCAGGGAAGTGCGAGGGCATTTCCCCCCCTCAAAAAAAAAAGAGAAAATGTAATGTACGAAAGACCTTATTGAAATTTTGCTTTTGACTTTACTGAGTCGCTTTGCCTTTATTTTATTACCTATTTTATTTATATACTTACCTGTTTGTAGGTTGCTTAATTAATATGACAAGACGATGCCAACTTATTTTGGCTCCGGTCCAACTATATCTTTTTCATTTACATGCACTACTAGGCATTTAGGTTTTGGCCAACTTCTAAACGGAAATGTAATAAAGCTTTTGAGTCTATATTATATAAAAGAGAGTCTATATTATAAAAAATTCGGGTATGTTTTCTTTTATGTATTTTCTCTAATGATTGTTGGTTAATTAGGGTGATTGTTTTGTTATTCGGCAGAGTGGAAAAGACTTTTAGTTGTAGGAGTTTTACTGATCAAAAAAAGCGAGTCTGCTTTAGACTACACGACTGTAGTAAAACTTCTATACGAAACCTCACTCTCTCTTTCTATCTCCACTAACTTATATCTTACTCTCAACTTCCGTTCGCCTTGCCCGATCAATTTCCGTAACGTTCTCGTCATGCATTCACCAGCTTACTCCCCAAGTCAAGCGTGCATAAAGAAGTTTTACTTTACAAACTCCTAAAACTGATGGCGTTCTGTTATTTAGACGACTACAGTTTTAGTGAGTTATGTTGGACTGTTGGACTGTCAACTAAAGCCTTCAGAGTTAAACATATTAATAAATAATTAATGCCCCCTCTCTTTCGCTCGTGATATTTCACGTTAGTAAGTTGATAGGACATTTTTTAAAATTAAATCTAACTAACGCTTTTAAGTATAAAGGTAGATGTATAGTAGGTACGTAGCTGGTTACTACGTAGCGTAGCGTAGCTACGTAATGGTAGGCGCCTTTATAAGTTATACATAAACATGTCGTTAAATTACTTATCGAGATATAATGGATAAACTTACTTATATTACGCTAGTACCATTAGTTATTGCGTGCTTAAATCACTAACGCAAAAGTTTGTGATTGTATAGACAGTTACATGTTTATAATGAGATAGCTCTGCAAATCTACTGAACAGATTTGAATGAAACCTGACGAGAAAATAGCCTGGCTGAAAATTTAGATCCTGACTAAGGACATCAATTACTATAGAATAGACGCGGACTAAACTAAAGCTGTTAGACGCAGCTAGTAACTCTATTATCATCCTTTTGCAGTTTACGTTTCTTTCACATACTTTAATAATTATGTAAAAGCAGTTGGGTTCTTTTGCTATTATTTTTAAACAGGCGTTGTGAGTAAAAACTACTGAAGAACTTTATGCAATGCCGAGTACTGGTTGTACTCGGCATTGCCTGAAGTGATATACGAATGAGATATACATGTTAAAGGAAATAAAGTGGGACAGAGTATATTATGATTAAATTGACACAAACACAGTTTCACTTTTCATTTACCTAGAAAGAAAGAGAAAGAAAGAAAAAAACATTTATTCGTGACTCGTGACACACAACTGATAAAATAATACATAACACCAAAATAATAAATGAGTATGCAATGATGATGGTGTCGCGAATGGGCTCCGACTCAGCATACAATTAAGGTCCTAAGACCTCAATAACTGATTTTCAGTCGGAACACATTTGTGGCACCACGAACGTCCTAAATGCATACCTTGCATGTGTCACTACATATCTACTTTATCTACTCAGCATATTTGGCTGACAATAGCTTTATACCTAGTTAACGAGCTAATAACTTTTTTAAGATTAAAAAACAGTACACAACAAACAATAATCTTAAAATAGTATAGTCTTAGAATGTAACTAGTTAATGTACCAACAACGCTGACCACAGATTGGTAAGAAATATTACGAAAACGGAACAGAGAGATGTTACTTAAGATGTTTAGTAAGTGATTCCTAACTATCGCCTTAAAGTGAGTGTATGACATATGTATGTATACTATAAAAAAATTGTGTTTCTAACAATAGATAGATAAAAAAAAATTAAATTAGAAAGATATAAATCTATTCGGTAGGCATAATACTTACCATCCGTACTACCACCATATCTTTGAAATTAAATCGATGCCCGACTTCCGAAATCGTCATTTACAAATTCTATCCTCATTTCTATCCATAGCGTGAGGGCCATTGTTTTGCAATTCAGACATAATTTGATTTCAAAAATATTTAAATGTATATTATTGTAATTTTGTGGCTTTCCTGTGATTTCTGCAATAAAATTAAATCATAATAGCTAAAATAGCCTTTTGATATGCATTAGGTATGTTGTAAGTTTCCAAATTCGCAACACATTCTAAACTCGTTTCGCGTTATTAGAAAATACATAATGGTTGCTAATCTAGTATGCAAATTCTCAACGCTGACAAAGTTTTGAGCTCAGAAAAAGTCTTGTTAGTATTTTTCTATTCATTCAGAAAAAAGTTAGGTACGATAAATTATTTAATATATTACTTATTTATTTATTTTAGTATTTCAATATAGTAATTATGTATTATGATTTTCTGCCGACTTGACTTTCTGACGACGACAATAAGTAGGAGGTTCTCAATTCGTTTTTTTTTAAATGTTTGTTGTTTCAGATTTCTTTTGTTTATAAACGTATTATATTGCGTTTATTCAACAGAAACATTAATATGTACAGGCACTCTATAAAAAAACAAAACAACTAATAAAAAAAAATAATAGTAAACGTATTTTTTTTTTATTTATAAGATATACATACTTTCAGTTTAGTTCCATAGAAATTTTATCGAAACCGGTTAAGGTATTAGGTTCTTTAAATGTCAATGAATAATGCGACGAGCTAATCGTTCCCCCGATGTTAAGCGACACGGCCACCTATAACAGAACAGTGTCACTCAGAACTCTAAAATATACAGTTTTGCATGACACTTTACTGCGCACATCATCTTGAGACAGTCTGATAATAAGATTACTCGACTGTGAGGTCAGACCATAAAATCTCAATTGCCCAGTAATTTCACTACCTACAGTGTGTACTCCCTTCAAATCGGAACACAGTAGTGCTTGCACACAACTACTTGGCGGCAGAATAACTGGCAAAGCGGTGGTACCTTTCTAGACGAAATTTACAGAAAAGTCCTACCTACGTAATATAATAATAATAATAAAAATATATAAATGATAATTATCATCCAAGTATTTATTGGTTTGTAAACTATCATGAGTAAGACACCTTTTGTAAGATAAATAACGGCTAAACTCACGCCATTATTTATGTTACAAAAAGTATTTATCGGTGTGAAATCAAGTCGATTCAAGTCGGTATTACCCCTTTTTTTAAAGGATACGATTGATTCAAGACTTTTAAGATTTATATGCCTAAACGTAAGTTCAGTTGGTAGATTAATAAGTGCACAGTAGTGCTTGCACACAACTACTTGGCGGCAGAATAACTGGCAAAGCGGTGGTACCTTTCTAGACGAAATTTACAGAAAAGTCCTACCTACGTAATATAATAATAATAATAAAAATATATAAATGATAATTATCATCCAAGTATTTATTGGTTTGTAAACTATCATGAGTATGACACCTTTTGTAAGATAAATAACGGCTAAACTCACGCCATTATTTATGTTACAAAAAGTATTTATCGGTGTGAAATCAAGTCGATTCAAGTCGGTATTACCCCTTTTTTTAAAGGATACGATTGATTCAAGACTTTTAAGATTTATATGCCTAAACGTAAGTTCAGTTGGTAGATTAATAAGTGCTTGAACTACAACGAACTGCTTAGAATTAGCCGATCACTCAACTAGAAAGGTATCTCGTGGCTATAATATTATGTATACGAGTCAACTAATTTTATTGCTTAACTTTCTTACGGTTTTAACATGGAATAGTATAACAAAGATATTGCATATTCACGTATTTATAATCTGAGACTTCTTAATTGCAATTCAAAAGAACCATAAGAAATAAAAGGCTGCTTTATTAAAGAGTCCTTACATGTAACCATCGTGAAAGCGCACCTTGCGCCTGCGCCGCGTCGCCGCACCTGCCCCATTCCTTGCACATGGCGTAACGATTCGCAAAGCTTGGACCACATTGCGTGAATAACATAACAAGAAAACTTAAATAAAACATTTTAAAAAGCCATCCAAGTATAATCAACAGTTTATTTTGAAAGCAATTGATAACGGTAATCGGGCGATATATACAAAAAAATATTAAAAAATGTATAAATGAGGTATTATTACAAATGAAAAAATGTGTGGGACAGTCTTTGGATACTGCTGATAGAAGTGAAAACTAAGTAACTTGTGACGTATAGCTAATGGAAAGCGTGCGGTGACGATGACGCGAGTTCCATGATTTTTATTCACCCAAAAAGTGCTCAACGCGCTTAAAGAAGTTTTCACTTCCAAAATCTAATTGGAATTCTATACTATAAGTATACTGTTCCTACTTAGACAAAAGTTTCCACATTTGAAATGAAGTGAACTCACAATTCTATCATTATTCTGATGAACAAACCGCAATGACCGAAGTTTGAAATGAGAAAAAAGAAAATGAGAATTCATTGGTTTAAATTTAGCCACAAACTTTTCTTTTTAACTTGCTTAAGCCGATCGACGCAGGAATTCATAACAAATCCCAGTAAAGCCTCTTAAGGGGAATTACGCGATACATTTTAAAACACGCACGTGCACTTTAGCTCATATCGAATGACACCGAAATAGTTCAAGAATAAAATAGTAAGTACCTATAGTGAGCACATTTCATGTCGTAATGCGCATCATGCAACTTACGTAATTAAATTGTGAGTAAAGCATTTTTCGTAATATGTATAGTAGGTAAACGGTACCTATATGACTGCATGAAGGATACACAAATCTGTAGGTGACTTCTCGTGCGTTGTTGTGGTTAACTGGTTACTCACCATGTCAAGGCAAGCGGAAACAAGTGAGTTTTTTTAATAATAAATGAACTACTACGTAACATAACTCAATAAATGTCAGTGCATGGCATAACAATGGATTTAGGACGAAAACAGTGCGCGTGACAGACGAGAGCTTAATTTAAAAAAATCTCATTCCTTTTGTTTTGGCTCCACACTTTTGTGTGTGTTTATTTTTATGTTAAGGAATGATGTGACCAGCTAGCCGTTCGCCTGATGTTAAACGACACGGCTGCCCATATCAGCTGCAGTGTCACTCGGAACTCTAAAGTATAGAGGTTCGCGTAACACTGCACTGCGCACGTCATCCAGAGACATCAGCACAATTGAAGGGTTGAGAATAAAAAAGATTTAACTGACAATATGACAGTTTCGAGAAAATTGACTTTAAACGTCAACGGCGTCATTTTTATGTAGAGTGCTTATAAGGTAATAGAAAAGGTTTATGTAAGTTTCAGTTGCTTGAAAATGTTTTATTTCTATTTAAAATTACTAAATACAGTACTTATTCATACAATTACTGTAAAAATATAATATAATAAAAGAAATAAAGTAATGTTTTTATGCTAAGTGTACTGTATTCCTGTGACAGATAAACCATTTTTAGACTCAAAATCTCGAGATTTAAGCCTCATTTCGGTATTTTGAGAATGTATTATTGAAGATAATTTCACGCTGAATCCAACGATACCCATAAGTCATTTGGTCAAAAAAATCAGTTAAATCCTTTTTATTCTCACCCCTTCAATTGTGTATTTAGCCAGTGTCAAGTAATTGATAATTTCTAAAATTAATTAATATTATATATATTTATATGTGTGTCTAGTCAAGTCACAGTCCAAGTGGTGTGGTGCTTGAGCAGGTTGGCTCATAGCCCAGAGGTAGCGGATTCGATTCCCGCGACAGGACAAGTATTTGAAACACAGAAAAAAAGCGCAAGTACTTGTTCTGTGTCTGGGTGTTGTTGGACCATGGTCCTCGTAGTTTCTGGGTCCCTAGACACAGGGAATCCTAGTTAGGGTCCAGGATCTATGTATGTGATCGTTGGGCGTTATTATTATTATTATTAAGTCATCCAGTCAAGTCATAGTCTAGTCAAATCATACTCCTAGTATTGTGTAAGTGTTGGAAACTTTACCAGAAGCTTCTATGGAGTTTTGGAAACAACAAATCTCTAATTTCCTTCTCTCTACTAATATCCCTTAGGTAGATAATCCCTGCTAATAATAAAACAGAAACATCTGTAATTATCTATTCGTTGTCATGTTTTTTGTATTACACTCTAACGGCTGAATCTATTTAAATAAAATTTTCCAAAATGACTGTGACACTCTTATGTGGAAAACTCGGAGAAAAACCGATAGATGGTCTGGGGGAAAAAGTTAAGCAGTTAATAAAAAATGTTAGACGCTTATCCTGCCACCTACTTGTTAGATTTTCACCCCAAAAGTATTTGCTTATTTTTATTTGGGGGCACGGCAGTAAGTACCGCGCCAAGTCGAGCATAATTTTTTTCACGTGCGCATTTGATTGAGTAGAGAGATAATTAAATGAATTTATTTACGTGTAATCCAAAAAGAATTGGCTTAAGGCGCGCGCCCAGCCGGCAAAAGTTGGAGGCAACTGGCTCTAGGGCACTCCTGGGGTGCGAGCCTTGGCTTGGGATGTTGCCGGGATAATAGGATCGAGAAGACTTCGTCCACTGAAAGAGTGTATGTACCCTATGGAAAGTTTAACCTCACCTACGGGGGGGTACGTTAACCTCAATGGCGAGGTCAGTGTCTGATTGCGTTACGCTGGTATCCTATACCAGTGCCAAAAACGGTACCTGTTACCTGGTACCTGAGCCAGAGAGGCTACACTGGTCCGGCGATCCTAGCGCAGCCGATACTACGGCTTGCTATAGTGGTCTAGGTCACCTAAGACGTGTCTCGGGTGGTGATGACGGGGAGAACCGTATCAGCTTGAGCACTGGGCCAATCACGCACCAGAAAGTGCTGCCAAAAGTCAAATAACTAAAACAGGAACAAACTAAATAAATTCATGACATCAGTAACTTCATCCTGCTTGCTTTATTTAACTGCGGCAATGAATGACGACTGATCTAGATTATAAAATTAAGTGTTTCGGATTACATAATAACTTCAGTCATAAAACGCACTTTCAAGCGAATTCCGGCGATGAAAGTAATGCTGGATGGAATCTCGCTGCGCGGTCGTTAAATCGCTCTCCGCGACCTGCGCCCGCGCAGCCTCTCATTGTCCCACAAGCTCAGCATACCCACCAAAGTAATAAACAAGTGCCATAACACCGAGAGTTATGGCCGATTCCCCGGATTTGCTTCACCAAAACAAAAGCAAATCGTTCTCATACTCTAAAAACTTTGCTATAATATTTTATCTGTCTGCCGATTTGTACGTGGAAAGATTTCAAGAAACCATTAAAAACTTTTCAATTCTGATTCGGTCGCAATTAAACTTCTTTCACATGGTCGTCGAATAAATTGGACGCTTTGGCGTTTCCTCCGAGGATGCGGCAAAAAGAGGTTTTGACTGTCGGTAGTTTGGATGTCCATGATCACGGAATTAAGAACGTTATTCGCTGAGTTGTAGGGCCAAAAGTGTCGCACTGTTTAGTGATGCCACAGCTCACAACATTCAACAAGACCTCACCGCTCGCATACTGACGCAGAAATATTTTTATTAGCATCACCTAAGTGTGTATAAGGAGCTGCAGTTCATTCACAGAATGCAGTGCCTTGACTAAAAAGTGGTCTTAAACTTATTGCTTTAACTTATAGTTTTTGTGCTCTTAAAACTTAATACACGCATTACTGATGCCGTTTATTAAAGTTAAGTGATAATAAACTTGGCAAACGATGAATGAACTGGATGACTGCCTTAAATTGCAGGCACTCGTATGATTAATATAATTTAGGAAAGTTACGTTGGGGGTTGATAGAGTTTTAGTGAGCACGATCAGCAATATTTCAAACAATTATACGGCAATGTCTTTCGATAATTTAAGTCTTAATAAATCGACCTTTACAGATACAAATGTTGCGGCTATGGCCGGCTTGTTTTGTTCTGATTACGTAAGACATGTCATTGGAGAAAGTTAATTTAGTTTTGAAAGTGAAATCTATTGCACTTTCTTTCACTTATCCATTTCATAGTTCGCTGTTCGATCAATGAAAGAATCCATCGATCTCTAACCGTCAGAAATAATTCCCTCGTACAGTCTCGTCATAATCCGATATCGGGAATATTGGTATTATCAACCATCGTTCTATTAGATATTGAAGCGCTAGAGTTTCAAAGAGGTATTTTCAGAACGCTTCGTTTATATTGCATTCCGCGAGTAAGAGCACCTATAGGTATGAGTTGGTGTACACAGAGGCTAGGCATTACTGGAGGGTTTAATAAAAGGACGGGAATGTAAAAAAATGTGCAAACAACTCTGCAAACACGTCGGAGCGGTTTAAAGGCCGCGTCCGGATTGCGAGGGGCGGGCGGCGAGGGCAGCATTCCAGCCTCCGAGTCCATGCCACCGCACCGCGCCCGCCGCCCGGCACAGCCGCACTGCAGAGCGCCGCCCGACGTCTCTCGCACAAAGCGCATTCCATATACGCCTTTTTGTTAAAGCAAAATATAATATAATAACTGTCTTAGAAAGAACGCAAAAATTGCATCTAACTCTTTTAAAGTTACAGAACTATTCACAATGCATTGTATTATGTACAAATGGGACAAATACAGTTGGTTTTTTTAGACTAATTTATTGTTGATTATCTGTTGTCCTGATACAGATTATTTCTGCATCTAATATATCGGAAGTAAGGAGTCAGACTGTGACCCTGACATCTGTGGGTGCGCGGGCGCCGTCTGTATTGCTCTAGAGCTCGCCGCCCTGGTGCGCCTGGTGCTAAAAATAGCGTCCTAAGCCGAACGGCACGATTGTTCTTTGCTTAATAACGCCTAACTTAGAAACTTGGAGTCAATGGTCACAATTCATGAGTGTCGGTGGTTTTGATTATGTGTCCGTACCACATGTTGCGGTTGGTCGGGTCAGCGCAGCCGTTAATAAATGAGGGCCGCGACTGTGTCGAGGGGTCGGAGCGGCCTTCAGTGGTGCGAGGAACGGGCTGCGGGGAAGCGTCGCGTGCGCAGCAGCGGCGTCCCTGACTCGGAGCAACGCCCCCGTCAAGGGCGGCGAAGCTGCAAATTTGTGCAAGTCCAGCGCGAGTCAGTGCATCGCGCCCCGCCGCGGCGGCTCCGCGCACGCCGTCGGTCGCCGCTCGCACGTCACCGCATGCGCTCGCTGCCACCGTACCGTCGCGCGCGCACCACTCTGCACGCACCGCCCTAAGAAAAAATAACAGTTATTTCGGTCGTTAATGGACACGTTCCGCATTCTTAACTTGATCCTCTTTCTCTCCGCATCATTGTATTGCTACCGGATACGCAAGTGTACTTTTCGTGAACTCGTGAAATGTGCATGCAAAAAATTGATTCATTCTGAAACTGTTTACGCTCGTTGTGCGCTCGCAAACTCATAATGAAAGTAAACATTTTCAGAATGAACAGGATCCGGAAACTGGTTTCATAAATGAAAGTGTTGTGTAACGATTTGGATCAAATGACCGTTGGCTCAGGAGCTGAATTATATCTTCACAATGATGGAGATGAGGAAATATTCGCGACTATCGCAGTCGCTTCACGGTTCGTACTGTTTATCAAATGGAGTTGCGCTTCTAATGTTATGCTTGTCATTATCTTCCTTTACAATTAGCATTAGATTCGGACTTTGGTGATAAATTGAAAAGGCTAGTCTAATGGATTTTTTTATAATATACTTGTGAGGTCTATGTAAAATTTTGATTAAGAATGGGATCACTAATCGTTATAAAGTATACTATGTGCTGTGTGTTTCTGCCAAGTCATGTCATGTAGGTATGTCTAGCAAATACGGTTGTGCACCTTTTCCATGCAGACAGTAACTCCCACCCAGTTCAGTTTGCTTCCTAGTATGTGGCCTCCATTTGAGAACCCGTTCTCATCCCAGCGGTTTTGTACTTTGCCAGTTTGCGACGATTTTTATGCGGTAGGCCACCTTCGATGCACTTAAAAAGTTGGAATCTTTTGAACGTGGTCAGTAATTGCCAATGTCGTTTTCTTTTTTAAACGTGGTTTGTTACCGGCCTTGCGATGTTATTATCTGGGTTGTACTGTTACTTTAAGAAACAAGAGACTAAGAGACGAACACTGGTCTTACCTATTAGCGGTAAATTTGCAAATAAACTGTTGTATTAATTTTAGTAAATATTTTTGTAAATATCATGTTTAAAAAACTAAAAACAAAACACTGTGGTGTTGTGGAGAAAAATGTCAAAACTACATAGTATTTTAAGTTTGTGCTTTAAGGCTTTAAGTAATCGCATGAGCCAGACTGAGTGAGCGTTACTGAAGATAAAAAGATTATGAGTGTGTAATGCGATTACGAGATAAGCTACGATTATGTCACGTAAGTTTGACCAATTAAATAAGAAGCTTCGGAGGTAGAAAATACTTCATTTTGGTGCTTTATTTTGATGCGGTATTGTATTATACCGGTAAAATATCTCCATATATTTTTTTTTCATGTAGGTAGGTTTTTATTTTTATCTACGAATAACATTTTCTATTCTTTTATACAAGGCAGAAAAATTCTTTCATGCGGTCAGCCAATAAATATTTAATGCATAATAGACACTCGATTAAAAATATGATGAAATGCAAAAACTACATCAATTGTCATTTGATGTAGCTCTGATGTAGGTAAAATGCGTAGGACTTGTTGTCAGCAAAACATTATATATGTGTTAAAATATTTGCGTGAATGGACAAAACTCTACCAGTATAGAAAAGTTACGTAGGTAATACCTACAACAGTAAGCAAAAAACATATCTTATTCGTTTATACAGGTTTATCGGTTACCTACCTACTCTATTATTTTCTACGTTACTGATTGAAATTTTCGTAGATATACTTTACGTATCTATACATATAAAATCAATCTACTGACTGACTGACTGACTGATTTATATATCAACGCACAGCCTAAACCACTGGTCCTTTAGACTTGAAATTTGAAGGGTCGTGTTCTTTGTAAAATGTAGGTTCCACTAAGAAAGGATTTTTCGAAATTCTACCCCTAACAGGATGAAATTGGTGGTTGAATTAGTTATGAAAAAAAAAATTCTTTATTTCCCATAGGCCTCGCGGGCGAAGCTGCGGCAGATGCTAGTATATAGTATGATAGTGACAAACAAAACCTACAGGTGTAAAAAAAACCTCAACCTCTTCAACTTAATAAAATGGTTAATTTTACTTACAACCTCTGTGTAATAATTTCCTTATTACTATAAATACACAGATTTTAACGTTCTCGTTCTGCCAAAAGTATTAAAAATAAAGTCTCGCTGTGGCCTTATGACGCAAAAACATACGTTCTACAGATTAACGAGCATTTCGATTATATTCCTTGGACACGAAGTAAAGTTTGCGCAACTGAATAAATCGATTGTCTTTATGCCAGTGAGTGACGAAATAAAGTTCTAAACCTTTCAGGCTGTCCATGCGAGCTGTATTTCAGCGACACCTGTCTAAATATCAGAGCGTACCGTTTGTACAGACAAACAGCCATTATAGCCTAAGGTGTCGTAGAGGCGAAATGTTTCAGCCAAAAATGTTTCAATATTTTGAATTAATTAGATCTTGTATTGTAGTGTTTTAGTAACACTATGTACACTCGGAATATTATTGTTTTGGATACGCATTCATACAGTGTTGTTAAAATACGCCATTCTCGCTGTTTGCACCCGATAGAGGAAGAAAAGGAAGGTAGGTATATATTGAAAGAAATGTCATCTATGACGGAAAAAAATCGCACGTTTACTGTAAAATCTATGAATTCTAAAGTAAATAAAATTGTGCGAAAGGTCTTTGAAAACTTTATTTTCTTTGTATTTATTTTATGGTATCATGGCATGGCACATACCTACTAAATCAGTCACTGTAATAAATTGTAATATTTTCAATATATATTACTACGATAATATCACCTAACACTCAAGGCTACTAGCTACACCTACAAAAATCATATATCACCTACAAAAATCATTAAGTTATATTTTGGCTGGAACATTTATAATAATTAAGCACCAAGTAAAGCCTTGAAATATTTAAATATTATTAACACATTGGTTTTGGTAGAGTAACATCGACTTGCAATTCAGGGTGGGTTGTGCCTACCTGATCCTACAGTGGGTTTGAGCGTACGGTGGAGGAAAACATTTACAGATATTAGCAGTCACCGATCCAAGACTGACCAAACGATCACCAATCCAAAATCTGGCCAGTACCAAAGATGTGGTCAGTACCAAACGTTGCGTATAGCTTATCAGTATATACGTATTTCTGATATTAAAAAAATATTGGAGATCACCGTCCTTTTACAAAACCCTGTTGATTGATAGGTATACATTTATTGACCGACTATCAATTCAACTAATTAAATGTCACACTCAGTTATTAGGTATGGATAAAGTTCAGGTTATAAATTATTGCTGACATTTTAAGACTTCAATTAGTATGCAAATCACACTTAAAATAAATTTAACTAGGAATAGGTATTAAGTAGATGTAATAAATTACAGTGGTTTACATTGGATCCAGTATTGCATCAAAGTATCAGTGACTAAGTAGGTAGGCTGTGGTGGAAGAAGATGACGCATCATCTTGGCTCATGTCTTAACTAATATAAAGTTGGTCAACTGTAATAGGATACTACAAGTGATTCATAGGTTTGAAGGATATCTTTGTTTGCTTTTCTTTACAAAAGTCACTTATGAACACGTACGATGAGCCACGTGTTTAGACCGGGTATAACGTTTTATTATATTGTTCTATTACATAACACATTATATACTCGTAAAGAATAGACTCCGTTACCTTTCTTTCTAAGTTAAAAATCTACTAATGGCTTGATTTAATTTTGACTGAAAAGAGAGAAGCATTTCCGTGTTGTATAACAGTTTTACAGAGCCGCGATTTACCTGCGATTTTAAACGTCTTGGATTGCAAAATTATAGCTACTGTAAATTTAATAAAGGCTAATGAGTAGGAATAAATATCAAAAATCATTTAACGTCATGTAACGATAATTTATAAATTATCTGTTTTTTTATTACGTAGTTTTATCTCAATGTGCAATGTTTTAAGCGATTTTATTTATTTTCAGATCGCATCAACAAGAGCGACACAGAAGACAAAAGCCTTTCAAACGACGAGACACCGCTACCATCATGTCCTCGGCAACCCCCAGATGGAGTCGAAACCCCCAGTGATGTAGTAGAGAAAATTCCAGATCCACCATCACGACTTCCTCCACTGCACTTCTTTCGTCCTCGGTATTCATATACCTCGAGGACACAAGATGCAAGAAGTGAAGCCAGTGTTAAGGATAAAATTGCCATGTTTTCAAATGATCACGCTGCATCTATTGATCGCATAGATAAATGTGGCACGCTACCTACCCGCAGCGCTATCAGTACAAGAAAAAGCACGACCATTTACAATTACGCAGAGGCGTCATCTTTGGACAGACGTCTAACAAAATCACAAGATAATCTCGATGACCTGCCTCGATACAGCAAAAAACCTATTGAAACTAGACCGGAGGTATCAGGGGGCTTTGGAGGTATAAGTGCTACTTCCAATTATGGAACTACTAAAACGAACCGACCCTTGCATGCAGAAAATAAGCCCCTATTTTATGGAAGCACGACTATTTTGCCGTCAAGTATGGAATCATCTCTTAGTCATCCCGTCATGTATCACACGCGAAGTACAAGTGACGATACCGGCAGTAAGAATATATCAAAACATAAGTCTAACCTAGAGCACTTAATAGAACAACGGAAAAAGTCAATGTCTAAATTGAGAGGTTTAGTAATACCTGAACTTCAAGGTCCAGTGGTGGGCTTACCAGAAATAAAAATACAGGATAATGTTTCCAAAACATTCTTTTTGAAAGCCAGTGAAAGTGTTAACAATAAATTAAGCACCAGTAAACAAAACAACGTCAAACCTGTGATTTTAAATGAAACAAAATGGAAAACCAACTTTACGAACAACATCCCTAAGTATTCACCTGCGTTTAAACGCAAGTCTCTACAAGTATACACACCTTCATCCATGTCTAAAGAGTCGACACCAGAACGCAATTTTAATGAGAGAATAGAGACACTTAATAAAATGAATAATAAGTCAATTATCAATAAAACATCAAAAAGCTTAGATTTGAACGACACTCCAAAACAATTGTCTACGTCAATATTGCCATCAAAAGGTTACTTATCAAACACTTCTTATATGACGAAAAAGGAATTTAATAACAACATAAATCATGTACGTGATTATAAAAATCTGGATATAAAAATGTGTACCGTAACAGACATTGTTGATAGTGACAACGATTCTGCCATGAGCTCGACTCAATCAAGTTATCGTTCATCGGCGTCATCCCCAATGCACACCTTAGACACCATTGAGTCTGATAGCTCACGCCTTTCACCAAGAATATCAAATTATACATATTCACTTGTAAAATCGGAGATACCAGCTAAATCACCAACAGAAAAGAGTTACGAAGAATACATCAAACGAAGCGTTTGTCGGTCTATGTCTTCTGATACAAATGTCTCATTAAGTTCGTCGGCCGGTTCGGCAGCCACATCTGGATCTCAAGCGAGTTGTAGTTCACTTGAAAGTTCTGTCGCTGACTCCGATAAGAGAAAAGTTACAAAAACAAGCAACGTGGATACATTAAACAGAAGAAATATTTTGGCTTCAGCAAAATGTAGAAGTGGCAGGGATGCTAAACTCAATTCACCTGTTATTGAAACTAAGTTCTCACACGAGTCTTGCGACAGGTCTCCGAGTCCAGTACTGAAAGCGTCTGAACGCCTTTCTACGCTCACGCCATCGGTGAGCGCTGTGTCGAATAAAGGTGAAAACAGACGGCGCAATAAAATAATTGCTGAAACCGATTCAGACAGCGATAGTGACGTGAACATTCGACAAAGGAAGGCTGACTTCAAAAACTCAAGGTTAAAACGAAATTCGAGCTCCTCTAACAAGAATAAACAAAGCGAGAACAACTCCGAAAGCCCTAAAGCTGAAGACGCTCCAAGAGTTATTTCGGAAAAAATTATCAAGGAAATAAAAAAAGCCGGTCTTGACAATTTTACCGCTACCAAAGGACCAGTTGTATTGGATAAACATAGCTTCGATGTCATCAAAAGCGACAATACTATCATAAGCAAAGATGAAAAAAATTCTAAATCTAATGTTCCAATGAAAATTAAAGAGAGTAAAGTCTGTGATATACAATATAAAGAAGTAACTTCGACGAAAGTGAACACTAAAAACAGTGTTATTGATACAACTGATATGAACGGAAGCACCATCAAAGATGCTAAGACAACCACTCGGACTATCCACCTCAAGCGTGGAGCGGGTACTGGCGTGGGCGTAATTTTAGCTGGCGGAATCGATTGCGAAGCTAAAGACGTTACGGTACGTGTAATAGCCAATTCAAGTTTATGGCATTTAATTATTGTAAATAGTAGGTAATATGTTGTATTTTGAACTCTAGGTTCATCGAGTCCTAGCGGACAGTGTGGCAGCCAGGGCTGGGCTGAAGCGAGGTGTGAAAGTTCGCAGCATTAACGGTTGCGCCATGGCCGGATTGACCCACGCACAATCTGTTACTATTCTAAAGGTGTGTACCTAGATTAAGTTTATGATAGGGGTATACTGCTAGGTATTTAAGCGCTAGATTCTCAGTTGCTAAGACGATAATTTAGTCTACTAGATAGAAATGGTACTTTATTTATCTATTTAACAATAATGTATTTTTTTAATAATGTTACTACTAATTACCATTAATTTTTTTAATATGTAATTGATATAAATTTTTGAGTTTGTTACTTTTTTACGACCAATGGCTGAACAGATTTTGATAAAATTATTTTGTAAGGAAACTCTGAGGAATAATTGTATTAGGTACATAATTCGTGCCCTGGGTAAGTATAGTAATTTTCTTTTCCAACTCTAGTTTTTTTATCGTGTATGAAATGTATTCTATGCAAAATCTATGCGGTTGTCTTTTATTTATCAATGTAAAGGCTTTTGGATGTGGAACTTACAGCAACCAATTTGATTATTGAACTTTTATACATTTTTAATTTCAGGAACAAAGATCTGAAGTTATGATTGAAGTAGAGAACGAATCATCAGAAAACACCCTTGGCAATGGATGCGGCTCTGACAAAGGTATAAAAAACTATAAGTACTTAGATAGGTAGGTACATAAAAGCCGTTCTGCGCTAAACTCACATCCAATGCGTTATTCAAATAACCTAATAAAATTTCCATGGAGCGTCCATGGCAATTTACAACTCCGTCGTGTTAGAATCGGAACTAATAGTCCCAAAATAGTTTTCATATAAGGCTTCATTGTGTCTGGGCTTCCATTTGGACGAAATTCGAAACGAAATTGATTAGGTAGGCATTAAGAAGTAATACAAGAATACCTAAATAAAAATAAGTTTGGAAGTTACTATTACCAACAGTAGGTAGTTATAGATACTTGAGATATACTCAAGAGAAAACATGAACATGAACATGTTTTTTTCTAATGCCATAGGCTGATAGAATGTTTAACTTGCTAGTAAGTTTGCTGAAAAGATATAATAAATATAAAAATTTAATAAAATCATTACTCTTTATTAGCTTTTGCAGGGTTTTTGATAACTCACTCCGATTTATCAAAATTGAAATATGAGACAAAAAGATTAAATAAACTTGATTGTAATTGGCTTTTCTGTGTGATTTTCAGCGGAGTCGAAAGCACGGCATGTGGACGGGGGGACCTCGGAAAGCAGTAAATCGAGCACCGTGGTGACCGTGCTGCTGGAGAAGGCTGGTGGTGGAGCAGGACTCGGATTTGGCCTGGACGGGGGGCGCGACTCACCACGCGGTGATTGTCCACTCACCATCAAGAAACTATTTGCAGGTACGTCAGATTTTCTAATTATAAAACCATTGCTTCTATATTAGATTTTACATTGCTATTATATATATATCTTCAATATTATACATATTTTTAGATAAATAAATAAATATCTGTGGACCTTTCACACAGCGCCAAACTAAGCAAAGCTTGTACTATGGGAACTAGATAACTGATACAATAGTTATATACTTTTTGTTTGTAAATACATAGATAGAATACAATATATCACCCAGACACAGCAAACACCTATTTTCATCACACAAATGTTTGTCCTGAGTGGGAATCGAACCCACAACCCACAGTTCAGAAGGCAGGATTACTACTAACTGAGCTATCGGGCCAGTCAATCTATTAATCCTCATTTATCTTACTCAACTAGTACTTATGTATCTGAAAGCTGAATCTAATGCTATTTTAAGCAGATACTGTGTTGCTTTAAGAATCGCTAACTTTTTTGGCAGAAAATATTAAGTTTTGCTTTAACTTAATAATGGTTTCTTATACAAACCCAGTCAAAATTACTCGAAAAAGAAAACTGACGATACTTATGCATTATAGACTGATGAGTTATTTTAAAATATAACTAGTCTTATCTGTACATGTAGATATTTGACAGTCTTGATATTGCTGTTTTTAATTAATGTGTAGTGCATTTCATAGTTATTTGTAGACTATCTGAAGTTCTGTAAATTGATACCCAAATGCAACAAATATAATTATTTCTATTCAACATAATAATTTTATCTGATAATCTTGTAATAATAATAATTACGGCCACCGATCACATATATAGATCCTGGATCCTAAGTAAGATTCCCTGTGTCTAGGGACCCAGGAACTACGAGAACCATGGTCCCACAACACCCAGACACATAACAAGTATTTGCGCTTTTTTTATTTTTTCTGTGCACAAATACTATATACTGTCCTGGGAATCGGACCCGCTGCCTCCGGGTTATAAGCCGACCTACACAGGCTTTTTCAATATTTACAAAATTACTAATCCCTTTTTCATAATGGCTTGCAGGAGGTTCCGCGGCACAAAGCGGTCTTGTTCTAGTCGGTGCGGAGCTTCTTTCGGCAGGAGGGCAGTCCATGGAAGGATTCACGCGCACTCAAGCCTGGGCGGCCCTTAAGTCCCTACCGGCGGGCCCCGTATCTCTTGTCTTAAGGAATCCGAAAGAACCCTGAACTCAACGAATTATTGTTATACGTAGACTACTTGTAAATAGCGTATTTTATAAGGTAATCTAAGATTGTTTTAGGTGTAATTTCAGACGATTTTTTTAACATTCTTTTTGCTCGATTTCATTTTTATAAGCGAGTTGTAGAACTAAACGACGAGAAACGAGTTTCCATTGCAATGATGTGTGTGATAGTTCTGTGTAATACATGGATACCTAATTGTCCTTTTTCTAATGAATAAAATATAAAAATATTGTATTGCATGCCATAGAGGTTCAAAATAACTTGACTATACAACCGCAGTATCACCTGCTTAGCATAATCAACGGATTAATTTTAATGGATGTAAAAGAAAAAATTAAACTGGGTTCGTATTCAACATTTTTCTATAAATCCACATTAAAAATAAGCTACGTATTCTATTTCTTTTTTTTAATTTTTCGTCTTTGTTGTGTACATTACATGGAACAAGAATAATTTCCGTTACTTATTACTGACGATAAGCAAATTTGTAATCTTAAAGACTGCCCTATTTACTTACGTGTTAAAATTGTAATATTATTCATTTGGAAGTTATCATTATTTTTTAGTAATTAACCGCTAGTCTCGAAAGTGAAAGTGCGACGATGAATGAGTCTATATCATTTGGCTCGGTTTGTTATGGCGCACTTGAGCAAGTAAATTGTGTTAAGAATATAGTATCTTGTCGTAATAAAATAAGTTGAAGTTTCTTTTAATGGTAAAGAAGGTGTCAGAGTATATTTTATACTGCGGTAAGGTTCTATACCTTGATATTATTTCTGGGGCTTGTTGTGCCTATCGAAATTGCGTGCCATCATTTAGGTCAGGTATATCACCGTTGTGATCATCGCGCATACCTATAATAATGCATAATTTATTGTTTAATTACAATAAAATTAAGTTAATAAATGAAGCATAAATGTGTGTAGTTAATATATGCTTTTAAAAACAATGTTATTTATCAGAGTCGCTGGTATTATCGAAATCGTCAGAGACTATTTTACTCGCATATGGTGGTCCCTCGTCGTGCCAGTGTAATAAAAATATTATGGTGTACCTTCGATAAAATTTTTTAGTGTACCATAAAGTATCTAACGCAGTAAAACTAATAAAAAAACTACATTAAACTTACTATCTACTAACATATACCTATATGCACATATAATCTTGTGGAATTTGCATTAATTTTCTACTGTGACGCTTATGGTTGCATAATGTAGGTATAATAAAGATACTATATACACCTATGCTTTATAATTTATTGTAGATAATTGTCAAGAGTTTGTAGTAAAAAAGTGGATGAAGCTTCTTACTTAACATCTGATATCAAAACTTCAATGCTCATTGTTCAAACAATAATGTATCAACTATAGACTTAAATAACAATTTCTGAGACCTAAACTTGAACATGAACTGGATTAATAATATTACTTATAAAAATAAATTGTAATGAATACGTACTTAAGTATAATTTCTATGGTAATTTTTTGTACGTTGTGCCTTTTACAAAAGCCTGATCTTACCATTACTTCTATAATTACCTAACTTGAAAAGTTTGTATATATAAAACTTAAAATTTAATGTTATGGTAATTTATGAGTTGACTAATATATATTTATGTGTACTTTATAGTAAACAATCGTATAATAATTTTATGAGTATACTTAACTCATTTTACTCCTAGATTTTATATCTAACCTACGAAATGGTTACAAAATATTATATCCTAAAATCTAAAATGTTGTATTATTTTTCCGTTTTCTAATCGTTTTATATTTAGTAAAATCACACACAAACAATTAGACATATCATATATTTTTCTTATCTGCTGGAAAAACATTCCTTCAAACTGATGTACAAACTGATTAACTATAAACGCAGTTTTAACAAAAAGAAGCTTCACCTGTATGTTTTTTCAGTCTTTAGCTACCTAGACCAACTTAATACAAATAAGTAATAATAATTTATTTATTTACAAATAAGTGGGTTATTTTAAACCAAAAAACCTACAGATACGACCAACTTACTCTTCATACGACCCGAGAATATGATAGCACAAAAGCTAGACTGGTCGCACATCGAATACGACAGACATGCGATATTATCATCCGGGTCGTACGAAGAGCGAGTTGGTCGTGTCTGTAGAATAGCTACAAGATGGTTTGGACAATGGGGAGTTGCATCAAAGCAGAGGCGTATTATAAACATAATAAATCCTTCATAAGCTTAGCGTTTTTCTGGGTCATTTATAGTCCGAACGGCCAAGGAATGGAATGCTTTTTCAACAACAGTGTTTCCTCCTGGGTATAACCTGGGTCTTTTTAAGTCAAGAGTGAATGGGCATCTCATGGCCAAGCGTGCTCCACCTTAGACAACTTCGTCACTTACCATTAGGTGAGTTGTTGTCAAACGTATGCCTATTTGACAATAAAAAAAGCGGTTGGATGGATGTTTAAGACCGTAGTGGAGATCGACTACAGTGAAGCTCTACTGCTGGTGATAGAAAGCTGCAACCGTCGTGTGGTTAAAGAGGTTTTTAATAGTAACAATAAAAAAGGACCCAGGAACTACGAAGACCATGGTCTCACAACACTTAGACTCAGAGAACAAGTAATTGCGTTTATTTTTATGTGGACAATTACTTGTCCTGCGGAGGGAATCGAACCCGACGCCTCCGGATTATAAGCTGACCTGCTGAATCACCATACCACAGAGGCTGCTAATACAGGTGCAACTACAACTTGTTGCTGATAACAAGTTCAAATAGTCGTTATTAAACGATCGGTAAAGTTAATAAGCAACTCTCGCTGTGATCATTACGTTGACAATGGGGATGGCCACATGGTCATCCCTGAACTCTTCTTCTCGGGTAGGCACATGCCTGCCCGAGAAGAAGAGTTCGCTTCATATGGTCATTGATGAAATTCAATAAAACGTCCATTTCATTTAGGAATTAATTTTATATTGTTAAACCAAGCACATAGGTGTAGGTATAATTCATATTTCGCTTATTGTACAAAAATGCAAAATATCTACTTTAAATATTTTAATATGTTACAATATCTATCACTAAAGTTTTTAGCATTATGTTATTTTAAATCCTTGGTTTAGGCATTGCATTATAACATACATAGACACATACCTGCAATAAGTGTAAGCTTATAACATAATTTATAAGCGATATTCAGAAATTACAAAAATATATCTACAAACTTACCTATGTCTAACTAAGTTTAAAAGTTTACATACATATATTATCAAGGTTTGAAATTTAAATATACCTATTTATCAATTTCGATGAATGTTTAATTAGTAGTACTTATATTATTTGATGTTCCCACTTAACTTATAATATTTAAATGCAAAAGATCAATATTTAATTTACATATAAATTGATGCTTTGCGGGTTCATTAAATATCAGTAAATTTGAACACTAAAATATTGACTGGCCTGATAACTCAGATGGTAGTAGCTCTGCCTTTTGAACTGTAGATTGTGGTTTTGATTCCCACCCAGGATAAGCATTTTGTGTGAACATAGGTGTTTGTTTTGTGTCTGGGTGTTATATTGTATTTTATCTAGATATGTATTTACAAACAAAAAGAATGTAAGTATTCTATCAGCTATCAGGTTTCCATAGAACAAGCTTTGCTTAGTTTTGGACTAGATAACGTTGTTTGAAAATTAATTAATTTATTTATTTATTTATAAAGGTATCTATGTCAATTATATTAAAACGGTATTCGCTTTTTTCATATTTTAATTTTAAAATTTTAGTAGAGCACAGATGTAAATTTAATAAAAACACATAATGACCAAATTTATCTATTAAAAAAACAAATGATGAGTTAAAAATATATCTATATTAGTTTAATGAACAATAAATCTTACAAGGTTGAATAAAAACATCGTAAAGTAACCCGTTTTTTATGTCACGCATTGTATGTTCATCACAAATCTAGAGTACGTGTTGTATCACTCATTAACCCGCAATTGGACCATGCTAGGCCAAGTATAGATGACGGAGGAAATGCGTTTTCCCCCCCTAAAAAAAGGTACGGATGATGGAATACAATTCCATAACGTTATTCATACCTGGCCTACACTTTCTTCATGTGCGGAGAAGATTCCCGTCACAGCAGCGGGAATGCATACGCTCTGATGATTTTAAGTATTAACTAATACAATATAATAATAATAACGCCCAACGACACATACATAGATCCTGAACCCTAGAATTCCCTGTGTTTAGGGGACTCAGGGACTACGAGGACCGTGCTCCTTCAACACCCAGACTCAAAACAAGTATTTGCGCTTTTTTTAAACTAACTTTTAAAGGGCAGGGCGTGGGAATCGAACCCGCTGCCTATGAGCCGACCTGCTCAACCACCACACCACAGAAGCTGACAAATATATATATATATATATATAAATATTATGATAGATAGTAAATGTTTTACATTACAAAAATAAGTTACTATTCTAACCTTATTGCTATTTAACAATAATATTAATTATATTACAAAAATACATGTCAATATTAAGTTATATTATGTGCTACTCAGCTTTGAATATCATTATCACAGTCAATTTTATCAAGTCTCATCAAAATGGACAAGAACTCATTGGACTCGTTACAATCATGGATGCTGTTAATATTGTCAATATAAAATCAAATTTATATAAAAATACAGGTAATCAAAGTACCCTTAGGTTCCTTAAATAGTTAGATTAAGGTTAAACTATGCATAAAATCGTTGTATATATTCCATACTCTAACTTACAAACGTTAAAAAGATTGTTAAACCAACAGTGATCTATTTTATAAGTCTTCATTTTTTTAACGTTTATTGATTGTTAATATCAAAAAGATGATCAAAATATCTCCATTGAAGTATGTAGGTAATAAATTTTGATAAGTGTAATTTTTAGATTGGCTCAATGTCTATCTGGTCCAGACACGATTCAAGTCTTAATTATTGGTACTTATTTTCGTCATTACAACACACGGTTGTTATCTCTATTTTTCGGATTTTTTTTATGATGTAGGCGTTCAAAGTAAAATAAGTAGATCATGTTTTATCTTAAGAATCCATCACGATATATTAATTTGTTACAAAACGATATCAGGTTTTCCTAAAATAGAGGTATATTAAAAGTTTTTGTAAAGTAACTTTGGTGATCAATAGATAGATACATAGGGCGCAACTGTATGTTGCCGAAACTGGCCACTTATATAAAAAATATTTAAAAAGTTTTTACATTAATATTTGAAAGAAGAACTCTTTGGCTGTAGCATACAGTTAGTTTCATCTGACTGTCACTGGTTTTTACATTGTGGCGTCATTTTAGAAACTGCATGTCTACATCAGAATTGAATTTGTGAAAATTTAATAAACGAGTGGCATAAATGTTTTCAAAATTGGTTTATTCGTATGAAAAAGTGCATTAATGCTAACGGAGAATATTTTGAGAAACAATAAATTCATTTTTGACCTTTGAGGTATTTATTTTTCAATTTATTCCGTAAATTTTAGTGCGCCCCACGGGCAAGCACAAAAATTAAATTTTGTAGTATGGTTACCATATACAATACTGTAATAGGTAAAATTCTTCAAGGGATAAATAGATTTAAACTGTTAGAGCAGAGCTCAGTTTTAGAGAGAGATTAATTTCTTACAAATATTACTTATCCTGTAAAAAATTAAACTCAAATTCAGCTGAACGATTCTATAAATACTACATCCATAACATAGCACTTTACACATACTGCAAACAGAGATAGCGATCACTGTGAAAAATTTAAGACAAAAAGCGCATATCATTAAAGCTTTTCCAATAAATATATTTGACCAATAATAGCTGCCTTCACATTAAAAAGTATCAGGCTGCTTCTACAATGTAGAGTAAGTGTCAGGATTGTATGTTTGCGCCTGGTGCGACATCTGCTCGCCGCAGCAGGCGCAGGGCAGTCAACGGGCCGGCGCGCGTCTAGCCACTCGCAGCAGCACGGGCCCGGCGCGGACGTCCTTGAACAGCCTGATGGCCTCGCCGTGTGTCAGTCCTGCGGTGCCACGTCCGTTCACGGAGACGATCTCATCACCTGAAAAATAGAAAATATTATTATAGCTCCATCACAATATAGATAGGTAATTCCTTCTTCTGCCGCGCGGTGCGTGTATTAGAGCGCGTTGGTTCGTCTTGTGTAGACACGGTTAATGACAATAGTCCGTTCCTCCTTATTTTTTTTTATCATACAGAATGTTTGGCGTTTGACGACATTCTACCTCGAATAATAATAATGATAATAACGCCCAACGATCATATACATCGATCCTGGACCCTAACTAGGATTCCTTGTATCTAGGGTACACAACACCCAGACTCAAAACAAGTATTTGCGCATTTTTCTGTGCACAAATACTTGTCTTGCCGAGGGAATCGAATCCGTCACCTCCGAGCTATGAGCTGACCTGCTCAACCGCCACACCATAGTCTGAATATAATACAAATCTAAGGCTCGAAAGCGATGGCTAAAATGGTTGATATGACATAATACTTTTGTAAATTATATGAATTCGCTTGGTACTTTTGTACTTTGGCACTTACTACTTTCTAGATTTGAATAACGATGTACCAAAGCACTTTGTGTTTATTAGACTAATCATTTAATGTTCGTTACTGTATTTTTGACAAGGGCGATCTAATTTGCCTTCAAGCAATTAACTTCGTTAGGCGTTCTTTCTGAAGGTGTAACTGCAGCAGGTACATTTATTATATACTCGTAGTTGTCTAGTTTGTTTTTGTTAAGTAAAGCAGGTGAATGTGTTGTTTACGCCATTGTGGAAGTATAGCAGCTGACATGTAACCGACTCTCAGGAATGTTCTACACCTTGACTTATTTTAGCGTTAAATTTTAATGACCAGCGGACTTGACGTTACAGTTACAAGTTATGTGTGCGTAGTGAGAAGTGAGGTATATTTTTATAACTGTATTGAATATAAAATAATGCAAATTTATAAATTAATGGTAAACATTTATTACCTTCTCGCATTGCAGATTCTGCAGCTTGGCCGTTATTGAAGATAGTTTTTACGAATATTCCCATATCTCCTCGTGGTGAGTCTTTTCCACCAACGATGCTGAACCCAAGTCCTTTGCCACCAGCGGACTTTGTAAAGCGAACCTGGAATGTACAGAAAATAACTATTAGAATTATGTTCTTTAAAACTTTAGATTTGATACTCTTTATGGCATCAGATACTTACTTCAAACGAATGTGAATCTCTATGTTCAGAGATTGGTGGTCTTTTATTAATATGTTGACTTGACACAGGAGGTGCGGGAGGAGGCCTCGCGGATCTTGGTGTTGAGCTAACTCGTAACTCAGCCACTCCATTTCTTAATTGGTTTATATTAGGTTCTTGACGAGACTGTACACGCGGTAGTTTATAAGGCTCTTCCCATAGCCTTTGCACGGCTTCTGGGGGAAGACGGCTATAGCCGTTTCTGTAAGGAATATCTAATTCGACATTCTCACTATAAGGCCGTCGATTACGAATTTCAGGAATATTTTTTCTTCTCTCTGGGATATATTTGTAATCAACGACATCTCTACTTTCATCGTCTTGTTGTATGAGAGGTGCGCGATCGCGCGTCGCTTGAGCATTCTTGTTTGCTCTATAAACGTTTGGTGAGCTGCATCTTCTTCGTAACGTGGCAGAAGACTGTCTAGGCGGTGATGGTGAAGATTGCTGCCGGACTGCCGTTGGACTTGGGACGTAGAAAGTGGAAGGTTGTTGCTGTGGTGGTGGCGCCAGAACGTCGTGTGCAGACAGAGCTCGTCTTCGAAGACCACCACCGAGTTTACCTAATGCTCTAAGTATATCTGGTGCACCACTGGTGACACGAAGAGAGGCGGTGGTGTAGACCTTGCCACGATGTCTAAATGATAGTTTAGATGGTGGTGCTGGGGAACAGTGTTGTGGAGGTCTTGGAGGAGATGGAGAACACCTTACAGGACTGGGCTCACGATTCCCTGAGCCTGGTCGTAGTCTTGAACAACGACGACGCAGCTTGCGCCATCTTTGTGACAGGTTGGCGTTCCAACCTTCCTCTGAAAAAAATTAAGTATCAATAAGCTACGCGTGATCAAAATGCTGGCACTTATTTGGCACGACAAATTAGCATTGCGATTCAACGGGGTAATGCTGTCAGCATGTTGGGTACGCTACCTAGCGGTAGTGGCCCGGAGCGTTTGGACTGGCTAGGTCATTGCGGCTAATATAAAGTCCAAATGTTTTTTTTCTTTGTAGTAGGTAGTGTTTATATCATTCTAGTATTTAGTTGAAAGAATAAAGCCACTTTGCCCGTAAAAAAAGTATCAATATCAAATGTATATAGAACTTCACAGGAAGTGCTTAAATAAATATCAGGTTGCTGATAATTTAAAACGTAATTCAACTTGGCTGCAAGTTGGCTTAGAATTTTTAACGTAAACAAGGAAGTCACGTTTCGTGGCTCGTTAGGTACGTGAATTGACGACAAGGATTCAATAAGGATAATTACCTTTCTTGCTTGTGTCAGCGTCCGAGGCGTAGTCATGCGTGCGTGGTGGAGGCTGCGCAGGGGGAGAAGCGGGTGCCGCGAAGCTGTGCCGTAGCGGCGTCATTCGCAACAGCCGTGGCCGGTCGCCACCGCCACGGCTGCCCCATGCTGGCGCGCCCATTTCTGCCGATGTGATGATCTGAAAATGTTTAAATGTTACATAATTTTTATTTAAATTAACCTAATCATTAATCATTATTATTTTACTAGGTGGTAGTAGGTTCCGGGGCGAGATGGTTAATGCAGTGCGTCTCCATCTCGCCCCATCCCGGCGGCGGTCGGATCACGGGGGGGTTTTAGTGGGTTCGAGTCCCACATACCCCCTGCCACCACCCCCGTGGTGGCAGGGAAGTGCGAGGGCATTTCCCCCCCTCAAAAAAAAAAGGTGGTAGTAGGTTCTTTTCTGCAAAGTTCATCTAGGTAGCACCGCTTTGCAAGTTATTCTGCCACCAAGCAGTAGTGCGCAAGCACTGCTGTGTTCCGGTTTGAAGGGCATTGTAACTAGTGAAATTACTGGGCATAATGAGACTTTATGGCCTGATCTCACAGTCTAGTAATCTTATTACTAGATTGTGCTGATGTCTCAGGATGACGTGCGCAGTGCAGTGTCACGCAAAACTCTATACTTTAAAGTTCCGAATGACACTGCAATTCATATGGGCAGCCGTGTCGCTTAACTTTAACTCGTCACGTCATTGTATACACACAAAATGTAACATAAATATAACATATATAATAAAACATAAAAAAAACATTTTTCACTTGTTATGTTAGCACTTGCTACCTCATTCTAATGAGTGTTCTCACGAGGTTATCATGCAACACTTACAGCATTAATTGTATTAAAAGAATCTTACGGTCTATAACAGTAGACAAAGAATAAACTTAAACAATAAACTCTATCTATGACGTTTAAAGACAGCTATACTAGCTAGCTGTGTTAACATGAAACAAGGTTAATTATTGAGATCGTTGGGGCTGGGCTCGTACGATACGCATCTTATAAACATACCTACTCGTACTCGAGGAAGTTAAGGTACTTCAATCTTTTACAAAGATATTTTTACTTTATTTAAAATGCTTCTGCTTCTGACTGATGATGATGGTGATGGTAAAATTTTGATTTAAAAGGAAACAATTACATTACTACAGTAACAAAAATAACCTAATGGAGACGTAATATCGCACAGGATCGGTATCTGTCTCATGTCTGGGTTTCCCAAAAGGATATTGAACTACGAGTATATACGATAAAGTCCTACAAATGCAAATGAATGCGATCCAATCATGTTTGCTCTAGACGTCTCGACTTGAATCAGACAGCCTGCATACAATAAAAATACGAAAGCACTGACTTATACATAAGTGTTTGTTCTGTGTCTAGCTGTTATATTGTATTCTATGTATAATTGTATATAATAGGTCTTTACCTATGAAATTGCCGTATTGCAGTACAGACTTTTTCAAACAAAAAAAAGTTTTGATTGGCTATGAATTCTAAATTCAAATTAATTTTGTTTTAAAAATATGACATTCTATTTACAATATAAGTCTTTTGTTTATTGATTAGCGTTGTATTTTCATTACATTTCAACATTTTTCCTCATAATGGATACTTTGAAATTTCGTGTAATTATGGAATTTGAGTTCCGTCGTGGCAACAACGCGGCACAAACGACACGTAACATCAACGACGTTTACGGAGAGAACTGTACAAACGAACGTACAACCCGTTATTGGTTTGCTCGGTTCCGTTCTGGGAATTTTGACTTGAAAAATGAACCTCGTGGTCGTCCGGAAACTTTGGTCAACAATGATGAACTAAAGGCGATTGTGGAAGCTGATGAATCTCAATCTACAGCTGAGCTGGCAGCAGCTTTTGATGTTAGCATCAAAACAATATTGGTCCATTTGCGACAGATTGGCACGATAAAAAAGCTTGATAGATGGGTGCCCCACGAACTTAACGATCGCCAGCGCAACGTACGCGTCGAGACTTGCCTTGCGCTGCTTAACAGGCACAGAAATGAACGAATTTTGAACCGAATTGTTACGTGCGACGAAAAATGGATTCTTTTTGACAATCGAAAGCGCTCAGCAAGTTGGTTAGATCCTGGTTCGGTACCAAAGCAATGTGCAAAACGAAAAATGACCCCTAGAAAGGTGATGGTCACAGTTTGGTGGTCTAGTGCTGGTGTGATTCATCATAGCTTTTTACAAAACGGCGAGAGCATTACTGCAGATGTGTACATTGAAGAACTGACCACAATGATGGCGAAACTCGCACGTCTGCAACCAGCTTTGGTCAATCGGTCGTCTCCACTGCTACTTCACGACAACGCGCGACCCCATACTGCACAACAGACCGTCTCTAAGCTGCATGAGTTGGGTTTGGAAGCTCTCCCTCATCCGCCATACTCACCAGATCTTGCGCCTACCGACTATTACTTTTTCCAAAATTTGGACAACTTTTTAGCGGGAAAATAATTCAATTCCCGAGAGGCAGTACAAAACGCCTTTGAAGAGTTTGTTGTCTCCCGTCCTGCTGATTTTTTCATAATATTTACAAACAAAAAAGGTATCTAAATATTGTATCAGTTATTATACTTATATTATATACAGTCTGGTTCCTATAGTATAAGTTATATTTTAGTTTTGGGCTAGATGGCACTGTGTGAAATGTCCACACATATATTCCTTTATTTATTTAAATAATAAGTAAAATGCATATACACCTACAATATCTTAGTCATCAATTAAAAACTAACTACATATGTTTTATCACTTCAAAATTAGAGAGATTTGTTCCTTATGATTGATCCTTTCAATAGGTATCATAATAGTATAAGTCATTCTACAGCTTCTAAATCTGGCAAGTGAGTATTTTGTCCAGATTATCAAAAATAACAGTCTGGAAACGCTAAGGAACACAAATGTACACGAATCTGTGGGTGGTAAAGTTTTCTTATAATATTTCATAATTTCGTTGACTGCAACAAAGTACAGTAGTTAACACTACCAACTAGCTTTTGTTTTGTTTCGCCGTTCGTATATACGTAAACGTTTGTAAAAGTATTTTTAGTAGGCCGTAATACAAACTCACCAGTCATAACAACAGACCTTACCGAGTTTAATACACTCAAGATATCACGCATCGCTAAATATAGTAAGTAACCACTTGTGCTTATTAGAAGCTGGATGTTATAATTAGATATGACTTTATAACCACTTAGATGTGAGAGCAGCAACATACCATTATCTACGAATCCAGTATAAGTAGTAGAAAGTATGGCTTATACAAAAATAATTTTAAAATAGATTTTCTCATCGATCTCAATACTTACATAAAGTAATAATGCCTCCTTAGTGATACGAGTATTAAAAAAACTACTACTCTAAATAAGGATTTTAAACTAACCTCAATCGCATTAATTTCATGCTGAGAAATACTTTGATGATATTATAAATATTTGTTTTCCAGTTCTTTTTTAAACATTAAACTGCTGAACAGATTTTGACGTTTTTTTTTGGCAAAAATCTGAATATATATCAATTCTAATAATAACAAAAATTAATGGTTTCAAATACAAAAATAATGTTTTTAATTGGTATATGAATTACAGACTTCTGATTCAAAGTTACAAACATTTTAAAAAAATCCAATTGGGAACATGTATCTTTTTTGAAGGTAGTTGGAAAGTTTCAACTACCTTCACAAGTAATCTGAAACGGAAAATATGCTTTCAATATAATATGCAAATAGGTACTCTTCAATTTCACGCTAAAGACATTTTGCCGTTCAATATTGGATTATATTTCGTATTTTTATACGACATAAAGTTCACCTCGACCTCGATAAGACGAGTTAAAGTGACCAAGTAACTACGTACTATAATCACACGATGCAGTCTCTGATTAATAGCGGCGTTGAATTCAATATATGAGCGCTGTTTGCCATTTGCTCAGATGATATAGATCAAAAACGCTGACCAAAAGGTAACACCCACACCGCACCGGTCACCAGCATCGCTAGTGTGTATTTTATGTAACCAGTATCTTTGCTTGTACAATTTTTGTAATAAATCAGCTTTACACTGGCTTCGCTGGCGAAGCGAATGGAAGTTGAAAGATGTTGGTTCACGTAGATCTCTATTGTCAACATAACAAAGTAAAAAAATTGTATTTGTGTTAGTGCATCCGTTAAAATTACAATTCACAATTATTGTGTAATAACATTATGTAATATTATTATTTGCACTAATTAAATCTATTATTGAACATTTATGTATAAATAGTATTGGATTGTTGATCGTTTCTTTGAATCTGCATGATAGATTCTTTTTAGTCCCTACATATATATCTTTATAACTAATGCCTATAACTATGTATTTCAACCAGAATCAAAATCATAACATTCGGATATTCACTTGTAAATAACGTAAACAAATACGATAATCTGTAACGTAACACGAATCCGTAATACAATATCATATTTGTTTTGGATTTCCGAAAATGTTGTGCATTATTACATATTTTGATTTAATAACAGAAAAACTACGTACGATTGTTTGAATTTTCACTGCAATTTTCTCGTGATTGAAGAACCATAATATACCTAATATATAGATATGTAGACTTTATGGCTTTATACCATACTAACTGCGGCCCGCGGTTTCACCACGGATAAAAAAGTAGCCAATATATGAGCTATTCCAAATTTCATCCAAATCCGTCCAACCATTTATTGAGCGAGCATTGTAGAATTTAGATTGAAATAGAGAGTATTTGATCTTGTGTACCGTTTTCCACTGCGACGCGTGGGTTATGGTCGGCAAACAACGATCAACGACGTCCGGTGAGCGAAGCCCTGTGCACATAGTTCCTATGGCTAGTACTGACCTAGATAAACGAAGACGTAGTGTAGGAATGTGTTAACGTTACGACTTACTGCTGTCTTGCTAGGACATTCCATGCCCTAATAGTAACTAGTAGGCGCTACTACAGCTTCGTCGTTGTAATACATAAACGCAAACACTTCTTGTTCAAAGTTGAGAAAGTCTTTTATTGTAAATAGGTTATTTTTAGCACTTTTACAAGTCAAAATATCATAATGCAATACTAGTAAAAAGTATACGTGTATACTTTTTAGCCATTTGCAATGAAATCATTTGACTTTCAAGTTTTCGATAACCTAATTTTAAGTACCTAATACTTAAAATTATACATAACCTAATTTTAAGTATCTAATACTTAAAATTAGGTTATTTACTAGGTGGTAGGACTTTACTGCAAAGTTCGTCTAGGTAGGTACCACCGCTTTGCCAGTTATTCTGCCGCCAAGCAGTAGTGCGCAAGCACTGCTGTGTTCCGGTTTGAAGGGCACTGTAGCTAGTGAAATTACTGGGCAAATGAGACTTTATGATCTGATCTCACAGTTTAGTAATCTTATTACTAGATTGTGCTGATGTCTCTGGATGACGTGCGCAGTGCAGTGCCACGCGAACCTCTATACTTTAGAGTTCCGAGTGACACTGCAGCTGATATGGGCAGCCGTGTCGTTTAACATCAGGCGAACGGCTAGCTCGTCACGTCATTCCGTAACATAAAAAAAAAAAAAAAAATTTGAAGTATCTAATACTTAAAATTAGGTTATTGCACTAAGCATATAAAATTACAATGTACTTATTGTCAAATATTATTATTATATAGCAAACCCATTAGGTATAATATATGTGAGTTTCATTTGTATTAGTTTAATACTCTTTTCTCGTTTGATTCTCAATTGTTGGTGTTTATTTTACTTTTTGCGATTATAACAAAAGGAGTAACTAGATACTCTAGGTTCTGGAGTAACATACGGATACTTTTTTTCTCGGAAAATGGTACAGTTCTTGAAGAATAAATCATTGATTAAGCGGGGGAAACCGCAAAGCGTAGCTAGTACCTACATGAACCAACGTACTATAATAATAATTAAAGTGCTGATGTTTTTTTGCTATTTTATTGTATAATTTTAAGATACTAAGTATGTTATTTTAATTATATCCTTAATTGAAGCAATCGGTGCGTGTCCAAATGCGCCTGCGCAGGGACCAGAACGGTCCCGGATATCCGTTTAAGCAGACTTGATACTCCTTACTCATACTAAGCAGCATAAATATGCAGTAAAACCATCACATTCTCAGTTTACCAAATAGTCACTGTGTTCATATAATCTTATTCTGTGACATTTAAGCACAATTTGCATAATAGTACGGACAAAGAATCTTATCAGTGTTTTTCTTTAACTGTGAAACTGATTTTCCTCGCTCATTGATAATTTTGAGCGTAGGTTCTGAATGCGACGTTGTGAATTGACCAAGCATGACCACTCACGTACCATATGTTTGTTCAATGCCAGCATGAGTAGGATATTTATATAACTAGGTACTTCCATTGAATTGAAGAGGTTGCGGTTTTGATTATTTATTAATTAGTTTTCTATAAACACACAATTCACAAAATTCTTCTAAACGACATTTTACATTAATGTTATAATTTAATAAATGTCATTTCAAATGTTGAACTAGCAGAATTAAACTGGCTCGCTTTGCTAATAAAACAAGGATAATTAGAGAAGACATTAATTTCACTCCAAACAGCTAGAGCAGGGATTAATGTATCCTTAGAGAATTCAATGTGGACATTGGCGAGTAATTAAATTCCGAGGTTCGAAGGACCAGCCCCGGGGGTGATCTTTATTGCCGATAGCCATGTCTGCGGTAATTCAAAAACTAGGGGAACGTTATGGGGAAATCTATATCGATATCTACATCTGTACCTATAAGAATACTCTGCAAAACATTTCAATGGCTGCATTTTACTGGAAAGTACTCGTATTTATTTTCATAAAAATTTGAACAATGCTTGGCGACTGCATTGACCATGCAGCTTATAGCGAAATAAATAAATAATATAGTATAAATATATATCTCTTCTTGCTTTAAACGTGTTCTATATATCTTTATTTTTTTATTTTAGTAAATGACGTAACGAGCTAATCGTTCACCTGACGTTAAGCGACACGGCCGCCCATGACAGAAGTGTCACTCAGACAAAATATAAAGTTTCACGTGATACTCACAGATCATAAAATTTCAATTGGCCAGTAATTTCACTAGCTGCAGTGCTCTTCAAACCGGAACACAGTAGTGCTCACACAGTACTGCTTGACGGCAGAATAACTGGCAAAGCGGTGGTGAACTTTGCAGAAAAGTCCTACCACCTCATAAAATACGTACGTCTTACGTAGGTGTGGTCGGTATATGGGAGCAGGCAAATGCAGCAAATTAATTTTGAGGAACTAAACAATAAACAGAAACAAACCATTTGGCTTAGTTCCAGAATAATCATCTCATTACACAGTTAAATGAAGAGATCATTCTACCAAAATTATAATTGGTTGAATAGTCTAGCTGTTGTCGGAAACTGGCAATAATTTCGCCGGGCAGTACCGTTGTGGACCGAATTTGGCTGCGCCGGCTGGTCGATGATCTTCCGGTCACCCGCTTGCTCGTGCTGTTTGTTGCTACTGCCTAATTCCACACCTACAGACCGATGGGAACGGCAACTTTGTAAACGGAATGGATATGCGAATGTTAAACTCGTTATTGCAACGGTATCGCTGCATACAACACATGTGTCCTAGAACCAATAAGCCTTTGTTTTGATATCCCTGCAGATGGCGACATGTTTGCAAACGTTAAACTAATCCGTTTGTTCTAACAGAAAGAAATTCTTCATAAACTTTGACATATTGAGAGTATTCCCACGCTTGTTTTGCTAGAAATGAGGCCCAGTTTTTGTTACTAATGAATAACTCGTTAGACAACAATTGAATAGAGATATATAGTAGGTGCTCAAACGTCATAATGATCTGTCTGAAACTCATTATTGGAACGAAGATATAAAGTCTCCTTTCAATTTTTTTTTTCAAAGATCTATACGTTACTACATCCAGGTTAACTGAAAGATAATGCTCTCCAGCATTAAGTTCGCCTATGTACCTATTGTTTGTGCAATAAAACATTTTCTATCTATCTATGTATCACGAAAAAATTTAAACACAGATGCTGTTCCACAATTATGTTAAATCTAAGTGCAATTATATAACACACGTGCTCCAAAATATGCTATTATCAGTTTGTAACAGATATGAAAGCTATGAAAGGGGCCGTGCCTATTGCTAGCCCTGCGGCCCCGCTTTGAACTCAAGTGGACTCTTAATAAAGCTGGTCTCCATTAAATGTTCATTCCACAGCATTTCAATTGGCTCATGGCCCATCAAAGGAATTTTGGAGTAAAACTCTATTAGGGCGAATCCGTTTACAATTAATAACGATGTGCATGGTGAACTAAGAAGAGCATATAAATTTAAATTCTGAGGTAGAAAAGTAATTGTAATATCAATTTCAAATTGAAAAATAATAAAATACAAGAGTAGATTAAAGGTAATTTACCTAACCGATTGAAACCTAAATCAAAAGATTTTGTTAACACAGAAAATAATAAAATACTATTTTCCACAAAACGCTAATATTTTTTTTATAAAAAAAAAAACACGCACGTGCTCTGCTGTTTCTCTCATACGTGCAGTTAGCAGAGCGACGGCAATAAAATTTTTAAATAACAAGACAGTTGTAATAAATCTACTTGTGTACTACTTTATATACTACTTATATTGTATTCTATGTATGTATTGACAAACAAAGAGTATCTAAGTATTGTATCAGTTATCTGGTTCCCATAGTACAAGCTTTACTTAGTTTGGAGATAGATGGCGTTGTGTGAGATGCCCACACATATTATTAATATTATAACTATTAAGGCTGTCGTAGTTAAATTTGGTTATGACTATGTAAATTGTAAATGTACAAGATCTAGTTAAGCCAATCTCCTAGCATAGAGACTTAACTCATTGTGTGCTGCATATCACTGTCTATGGAAATTTACGGTGCATATAACATAACGGCTCCGCGGCCATGTTCGCCCACACTTATTAACTAAACTCAGATTTATGCGTAACTTAGAGAGCGATAGTGGCACAATAGGGCCCGAGGAATGTGACCCAGGGCTTGTTTGCTTATAAACTATAGCCGTGACTCTGGTATTAGCATATTACTGGCATTCAATTTAATTTTTACCTATTTATTATTTGATGAAAGAATAACTTCATACGTTTTTATAATAAAAACCGAATTTTTGTAAAACTACTTTTGAAGTAAAACTTCTATACGCACGCTTGTTTTATGAAATACGCTGGTGAATGCGAGGTGACCGAAAGTTGAAGTGGGTACACGTAGATCTCCATTATCAACATAACAAAGTTAAATGATTGTATTATGATGTTGGTATGTCCGGCAAAGTCATAATTTACATTTGTAAACATGGCGATGTCAACATTAAACAAAGCAAAAACAGAGTTATACCAGCCGATAGATGGAGCTAAAATAAAGAAGTTTTACTTCAGTCGTGTGGTCTAAAGCACACTCGTTTTTTGATGAAAGAATAACTTCATACGCTCTTGTAGGTGCAACGTAACATGAAAAAATAGATTTACGTACAGCAAACAATTAATTGTATGATGAACTATTAGGTAGCGTTAATCAATTATTAGTATAAGCGTCTTAGCCATGTGATTTTGTAGTATTGTCGAACAGAAATTTCACTGCAGTCTCTTGTAACGTTACTTGTAATGTTTATGAGCAAGTAGGTCAACTACGGTATTGCAATTGCAGATCTCTTCATAATAACATTGTTTACCATTGAATTAAGAAACTGTTGCTCTAGATCAAACCCCATCGAAAGAATCTGGGAAATTGCTTTGCGCTCGCCGCTCTTCCTATTATGACGGCGTGTTCTTTATTAAAGTTTCTCAAGAGAAATCTGAGTGATCCGGTATTGTTATTGCGTTAAAGTAAGAACATACTGCTAATTATTTTGACGATTCAAGATACCTGGTTAGATTTAACTAATAGCATACTAGCGTAATTGACGTGTCCTGTTTGGTCCCTGCGGTGTGCGAATAGAACCGCCTCACCTCTTCCCGCGGATGCTGTAAGAGGCGGCTAAGGGAATATCCAGGGAATGGGCAGCAGAATTATCTATGCTAAATTTAAATTATCTGCGATCTCCAAGCTGTCTGCCAAGCGTGGCAAATACCCCCTATGCGTCCAATGTGGCATTTTATGAACATAGTGTTCAGCAGAGGACATATTCCGGCTTTTGATTTTTTTCAAGTTTCAAGTTTTTATAACTTAAAAATACCACAATGTTATAGGCAGGGCCAACGTACTACTTAGGTAATAATGATAATAATGTTTTTAATTGACTATTTTAATGTTTGTAATTGATTATTTTTACTAAATACTACAATAATATAATAAGTACTACTAAATACTACAAGCTACATACATGCTGCAAAAAAACATTTGGACTACCTACCAGCGGCGATGACATGTTACAGACCAAATACTTTATTTATTTCTGCTTTATCACAGACTCCTGAGTCCGTGCTTTTTTAAATTGTACGATCAAAAAAAAAATACTAGCCCACTACTAGTAAGTAGCATACCCAACATGCTGGCAGCACTGCCCCGTTGTATTGCAAAAATAATTTTTTTTTTATTTTTTTTTTTAAGATTTTAAGAAAACTTACAGCTATGTACACGTATAGAAAAGTAAACATATAAAGAAGGCCAATTAAAAGTTTCCATAGATACGTAAAAAAAAAACAAATAAATACACACAGAAAGACGGATGTACACAAAGAAAAAATATGACTTCTACACAACAACCACTATTCTCCCTCCTCTCCCCCATTATTGTTATATAGTTTCGTTTAGGTAATGGAATGGTACCTATTTACTTATTCCCAATATGCATATGATCAAAAAACTTAGCCAATACCTAAATAAAATAATAGCATGGTCGTAGATAGGTACATAAACAAACCATAGACACCAATTGATGAATGTTAGGTAGGTATAAACTTAGGAGAGGGAACAATGGAAGTGGAAGTTGGTGCGAAACCACAGCCTTAGAAATTATGACATCATACTTATGGTTGTTAGCTTTATTTTTAACATAATTATATCCTTTAGTGGTTAAGTTTGTTCAACATGTACATCACACTATCATCACACTGATATTATAAAGGCGAAAGTTTTTATGTGTGTTTGTGTTTATGTGTGTATGTTTGTTACTCTTTCACGCTCAAACGGCTGAATGGATTTGGATGAAATTCGGTACCAAGCTAGCTTCGGTAGCAAGCATTTTATCCCTGAAAAGTGCAATTTTCCCGTGGGATGAGCAAATAATTAAAATACTTTTTATCCGCGGGTGAAACCGCGGGGCGCAACTAGTTATATATATATTCATGAAAGTAATTATTTAAAAGACAATTCATTCAAGCAATTGGTCAAATTCAACTTTCAATGTGTGGCGTTTTATAAACAGGCATTGAATATGAATAGTAAAATTATACTAAACTTATGCTTTAGAATATTAACGCATCGAAAATTCCATTGTTTTTATAGAGGCAGATGCCGCGTGCGATTAGTATTTACGATCAAAATGTAGGTTTCTTTTATGTTAGTGAGCTAGTCGTTCATCTGATGTTAAGTGACACGGCCGCCCATAGCAGAACAGTGTCACACGGAATTCCAAAATGTAAAGTTTCGCACGACTGCTGCACTGCGCTAATTATCCTGAGGCATGACAGTCTGGTAATAAGATTACTCGACTGTGAGATCAGATCATAAAGTCTCATTTGCCCAGTAATTTCACTAGCTACATTGCCTTTCAAACCGGAACACAGTAGTGTTTGCACACTACTGCTTGGCGGCAGAATAACTGGCAAAGCGGTGGTACCTACCTAGACCAAATTTGAAGAAAAGTCCTACCCACCTAGTGAAACAATTATAAACAAAGTTAGGTACTGATGATGACCAAATAGACGATATTGTTTTTTGAGGGCTACAATGATATTTTACCATACAAGGGTCCGTATTACAGAACGATGCTCAGTCATCGATCAGTGCTTAAGCAGAGATTTCATTCATAAAGTGATCATTTAGGTCCGTATTACAGAACGATGCTCAATCATCGATTAGTGCTTAAGCAGAGATTTCATTCATAAAGTGATCATTTAGGTCCGTATTACAAAACGATGCTCAGTCATCGATCAGTGCTTAAGCAGAGATTTCATTCATAAAGTGATCATTTAGGTCCGTATTACAGAATGATGCTCAGTCATCGATTAGTGCTTAAGCAGAGATTTCATTCATAAAGTGATCATTTAGGTCCGTATTACAGAACGATGCTCAGTCATCGATTAGTGCTTAAGCAGAGATTTCATTCATAAAGTGATCATTTAGGTCCGTATTACAGAACGATGCTCAGTCATCGATCAGTGCTTAAGCAGAGATTTCATTCATAAAGTGATCATTTAGGTCCGTATTACAGAAAGATGCTCAGTCATCGATTAGTGCTTAAGCAGAGATTTCATTCATAAAGTGATCATTTAGGTCCGTATTACAGAACGATGCTCAGTCATCGATTAGTGCTTAAGCAGAGATTTCATTCATAAAGTGATCATTTAGGTCCGTATTACAAAACGATGCTCAGTCATCGATCAGTGCTTAAGCAGAGATTTCATTCATAAAGTGATCATTTAGGTCCGTATTACAGAACGATGCTCAGTCATCGATCGGTTCTCAAGCAGAGGTTTCATTCACTAATTGATCACATTATGAATGAAATCTCTGCTTAAGCACCGATCGATGACTGAGCATCGTTCTGTAATACGGACCTGGGTGTAGTAATCGTAAATCTGTCACGACGCCTGAAGAAGTCGAACGAGTTTTGCAAGATATAAAAGCTCAGTAAAAGTAGGTGAACATGTCACATACAAGTAATATACGAAGTGATATAGCTATAATGTGTTGCTTATGAAAAGAATACATATTTTTTAAATAATAGTAATAATATATGTGGATATCTCACACAACGCTATCTAGCCCCAAACTAAGCAAAGCTTGTACTATGGGACATCCAGATAGCTGACAATGACTTAGATAATTTTTGTTTGTAGATAGAATACAATAATAATAATAATAATAATACGTGTGGACATCTCACACAACGCCATCTAGCCCCAAACTAAGCAAAGCTTGTACTATGGGAACCAGATAACTGATACAATACTTAAATACTTTTTTTTTGTAAATACATACATAGAATACAATATAACACCCAGACACAGAACAAACATCTATGTTCATCACACAAATGTTGGTCCTGGGTGGGAATCGAACCCATAACCCACAGTTCAGAAGGCAGGGTTACTACCAACAGAGCGTTCGGGCCAGTTAATTAATAATAACGCCTAACGATCACATACACTCTGCATCTTAATAATTAAGACTTCCTGTGTCTAGGAACCCTGGAACTACAAGGACCATGGTCTCATGACACCTAGACACAGAACTAGTATTTGCACTTTTTTCTGTACACAAATACTTGTCCTGTCGCGGGAATCGAACCCGCCATCCTCGGGCTATGAGCCATCCTACTCAACCACTACACCACATGTGTTGTCTAGGCTATAAATATTAAAACAGGCTGAAACCTGCCAATAAAACCTTAAGCAAATTATGTTTTCTTAGTGTTTCTTCCTTGAGAAAGTTATGAATTGTGTTGTTGTCGTTTTGGTTTATTTATATAAAGTTCCCGGTAATGTAGGGTATTATTATCATGAATGTTTGTAAGACCTGACATTAGTACCCATACTTTACGTTGGGTGGTATCGGCAATGAACATTTTCTGGTCTGCAAGTGCAGAAAAGATACGAGATATCTCTATCTAGCTCGATCTATATTAAAAAAATCTATCTAGACTCTACATTCTACTGCAGAAGATTTAATACTACACTATTCATTTTATTGCAACTTGTATACTTATCAACAGTGGTTTTGGTCAAGACTTGTGGCCTGACAGTGCAAGTATTTCTGCACAGAAAAAATAAGCCCAAATACTTGTTCTGTACCTGGGTGTTGTTGGTCCATGGTCCTCATAGTTCCTGGGTTCCTAGACACAGGGAATCCTAGTTAGGGTCCAGGATCTATGTATGGGATCGTTGGGCGTTTATTATTATAATTAATCACCACGCTTTAAGACGATAGAGGAGATTTCTGCTGCTCATTTCCTGGATATTCCCTAATCAGCTCTTACGGCACCAATGGGAAGAGATGCGTTGGTCCTATTCGCACACACTACACGGATAAGGCATCCTACATTATAATTTTTGTATGAAAATTCTTTGGTTGTCGGCATATTACAAAATAAAGAGCTGCTTGTAAAATGTGAAATGATGGTAGTAATAAAATCACAGAAAAGGGCTTCTTTATTTTAAGAAAAGCAAAAGATGGCTATTACGACTTAGTTATCAAAGTTAATAGGCAAGTGTATGATGTGTTAATCATTTTTACGCCTTAATTTCTATCTCCTTCTCTACTTAAGTAAGACAGCTCCTAAGTTCGCACTTACCTCTCTAGCCCCTAGTATCCAAATAAATTGTACTTTAATTGACTTTAGGCACTAGAGAACTAGTTTAAAGTAGGTAGGTACTTAGAAGATAATATACGGTTGAAGAGCGTGGGAGATCCGGAACAGTGAAGAATTGCTTATGTGACGATCTGTTTGTCATAGCTACCTCAGTTACGCGAGTATTAGGTAGTTCCTTGTGCAGAACATGTTGGTTGTGGTACCCACTAAATAATTATGATCATTCTTAAGCATACTAAAGTTTATTTTATTGTTTTAAAACGGATAAAAAACACAAAAGAGTTGCTTTCCTTTCCAAAAAACATGACAAAATATGTACATAGGTACGTTGGTATTGCTTAAAATATTACATACTTATTCCTTTATTTGCAACTAAAAAGTCAAATTAAATGTAGTTAGGTGGGTATTGGGTACATCTAACTGCTAATTTATTATGTATTTATAACTATTTAATGTACTTAAATGTTTGAACTACCTTTGAAGTCTCTTATTATGTCATAGTTTATTATTCATTATTATAGGAAAGTAGTGAAACTTCACACATTTAAATAAGATACAACGAGTTCAAGTAAAAGTACGAATGTGAATTACTTTTATGCAAAGTATTGCTTAGTCGTACTGCTAAACACTTGAAGCGGATCTAAATAACATCTTTATTCACCTGACGAAACAACAAAGGTTACAGAGACCCTCTCTTGTGTCTGTGATAGATCAAGGACTTCGAAATACCTAAGATGCAGGTGTTATTATAATCAATAACTATTGTGCAAAGACACGAGAACTTTAAAAGGTATTTAAGCTTTCACCTATTAATACTAAACCCACATCACCTACATGGTCATAAACACATCCAATAGTTCCAATAAATAAATAAATCTATGAGTTTATTGAAATTTTACACCTACTTATACCCAGAAGTTACTAATCTTTCTACCTACACAGGGTAACCATAATTGGCGCCACGATTGACTCTTCGATAATGAGCCCAGTTTCCGTATTAGGTGAGAGCAAGGAGAGCCCCAAAACGAGCTGCTTCGATTTAAATATCAACTTAAAAATTACCCAAAATCATTGAAGTGAGTGGCCCAACATTTCTACGCCATCGGTCATTGTTAACATTCATATCCGTTTTTAACTGCGTTCATATAACGGTTTTTTATGATTGCATTTTTAATTTCGCGCGCCACGAACATTGGTTATAATACATTTTGTATGGATTAATCCACATCCATCCAAATTTGCACGACAATACATTTAATAACAATATGAGGTTTAATCTTCTAATGGATTAATGCAAGTCACAATAGGAACCGCAACATGCATACGGTATAGGTAATAAACGGGGGGTGTAGGATGAATGCACGCGCTGACGATGCTTACAAATACCATGAACATACAAGACACGATAAAACAGACTTTAACTATGAATTGTTAAGGGTGGGAAAGGTGCAATGTAATATTGGTGCGTTTGTCTGCTGGAGTGTAGCAAGTGAGGGTTCAAGGTATGAGGGGACGTAGAGCCGCTGAACGTCGCTCTGATGCTTTTTCTGCAAATATTGTTATTCGAACGTTTATCAGTTTCCAGATGACTGGCTCCCCCTTTGATGTTGAAAATTGAAACGCGAGACATAGAACTAGGTATAAGAAGTCAAGAATGCCATGAATCAATATTTAAAAAAATAACATGATAGTGCTTTAACACTTACTCATAACATGTATTGACATTAACAAAGATATTGTGAATTAGTCGTTAAAGAAAGGGTTTGTCATATTAAAACTTATTTGATTTAGACATACGTAGATTAACTGATGGTTTCAGTAAATTTTTAGGTACTTATAATCACAAACAATGGTATAATGAAGATGTTGATGAACTCTTCATAATATGTAGAGCCCGTGAAACAATAAGAATATTTATAAAGAAAAGATAAAGATAATTATTTCAAAATAAAACCGTTAATTTAAAACAACAACAATGGCTTATCATGTTGACACACTTACCTCACAGACTTAATTCATCCAACCAATTAAGGAACTTTGAGAGCGAGACGTTAATTCAAATATTATGATCATGTTAATTTTACCAATAAACATATAAAGTTATTATTAAAAGCAACAAAATATCACTGTTTTTAATGCACTTGATTAAACTAAGTGGCGATCGTGACGTAACTAATGCACACACGATCAAAAGCCAGCTGCGACGCAGCGCGGCACGTACGTCTCAAGCGAATGTCGAATTAATACTACCATAACCTAAAATTTACGCGCGTCGCTCGAGAAATTGTTTATGCCGTCTGTACACCCATAAATGGGGTACAGTTGTGAAGAGGAAGGGGATATAATATTGCACTATGGAAGACAAAGATAGAGCATTACTCAAAGGTGTCTGTCTGATGGGGGAGTCGAGTGCAGTAGGTAAGTAAACGATAGATATCCTAATATCTAGCTTTGTAATGGCATCAATATTGTGCAGATCAACTATTTTCATTTGATAATTGCTTCCCAAACATGCAGATACAGATCCAAATCAGCGACACTTAAACGTAGCCACAGACTATTTAGAGATTGAACGTAGCAAATGGTTTTAACAATAAAATAGTTTTAAATAATATACAGCTACCAACAGCAAAAAAACGGCCAATAAGGAGTCATAAAGTAAACATTGATAAGATATACACACCTAAATAAACGTTATAGATACCGAAACCTCTTGAAATTTTAACAATTTGTAATGTTGAACCTTTAAATTGAACTTCTTGTTAGTTATCTGAATAAATCAGGCAATTCAGATATTTTTGCAATGTCAATAACATGGAGCAAACGGTTAGCCGACGAGACGCACTTGAGCTTGCAGACAGGTTGAATAAAAAACCTCTTACCGCGACAACATGCTGTTGTGTACCTGCGTCTCCCTCGGGTCCCATTCCCATCCTATAGAAAGAAACCATTCAACCGTGAGGAATGAATGATTTTAAGCAGCCGCAAACAAGTACCTGCTTTCAATTCTTCCCACTTAGTATTCTCTACCTTTTACATTTTCACCTTATTGTTTGATGTTTATAGAACAAACGTTAGGGATATAAGTGTATTGTTTGAGGGCAGATAAAAGGCTTTCAAGGAAGGATAAATATACTATTTTTAGAAAGTGATAATCACGCTATTGTTCTAGCGAGGTATTACTTTCAACTGTGGGAGAGCCCACAGATTTCGCGCCTTCAGGCATCATCGGCGTGGCGTCTGAAAGGCAGTCGCCGTCTAGTCTAGACATTATAATAGAGTTATCGTCAGAGTCTGTAAAACTTTCTTGATCAAGAAATGTTTCTAAGTCTGGCAGAAATTAATTCCAATATCTATTATTTATCTATCCGCAAACTGAAGCTGATGTGCTAGAGTTAAAAAAGGATGGTTTAATACTAAATTTAATACAAATTATAATATTCAACGACTGAATATATCAATGAAAGATATCAATGAAACTTGGCAGTTTTAAAGATGGTCCGATCAGTTGGGTGACTAATAAGCCTCAAAGTTTTACTTAAGTTCGTTTTCTTGCGCGGTGTTCTTCTCAAAATAAGTACCTTGTAACATAGCTCATTTCAAGTTCGGTTCCAGGAATTCAATCAAGTCCTTGTAACAGCTATTCAGCAAATTAGCTTGTTACGTTCGATGTTCGCATTATTTGCAAATTGCCTTGAACTGCCTGCCTGAACTATGAAAGGCATTTGTCAAGCCAGAAGGCAAGCTAGGGTAGCCAAGCCACTATGGTCAATTCCCTAGAAATCATACTGTCATATGTCAGTTTTATTTGCCCGTTGGATTTATTTTTTGTTTTGTGTGTGCTTGCTGCAAGCGGCAGTGGAAAGATACAAAGATGCAGTCACTGGAACATATTTACTTTTGACTGGAAAAATACACAAAGTAAAGGAGATGACATGATTTGGTGCAAATGCTGGATTCCTAGCGTCTAACTAAGCTCCTATTTCAATCATTGTTGTAAGTGTGGCTACCAAACTATCAACTATGCTAATCCCAGTGTGTAGGGAATTTGTTGTCCCCGCAGTAATGATTGTACTCGTATAAAGGCGTGTTTCCTGCGCGCGCGCCTGGAAGGGGCACGCGCACGACTCCCCAATGCGTGTCGTAAATGTCGGCTAGGCATGTTGTTGCGTTACCTTGAGTATACAGTACGATGATATAAGTTATAACAGAGTTTTGTCAAGGAAGTTTTGAGTGGTAGAATCCGTATGTGTGGTTAGTACTAGCTTTGCTTTTTTTTCTTGCTCTGTTGTCATACATGCTGTGTCACTAGACGGTCACGTCATACATTTACATAAAAAAAACTGAACTGCCAGCACAAAATTAAGTTTTCAGTAAGTATAAATTACTCTACCTTCTAACGATACTTCGATGCGCTTATTCGGATTTCGACAGTTTATGATTTGGACTGGTTCTATATACCTACTGCAGATTAGTGTTACAGCAGAAGTAATCAAGAAAAACGTCTCCAGAAAACTCAAAAAAATTTAATTTATAATAATGTTTTTTTTGTTTTTACTCCTCTGCTCAAAAAGTACGTCATTGTAGCGTACCAGTGCGGGGATAAAGTATCATCAAGTATCATCTCTAGGAGATCAGTATTTTTTTTAGTGTTGTCCTTTTACCTACAACCTAAAACCTAAAACGAAAAAATCTTTATTCATAAGTAAAATAATCATAAATAAAGACTCGACTTATTACTGTTTCAAAAAAGAGAACATTTTAATTTCGAAAATGGAGCTAAATTCGGCAATCTCTTTGGTAGATTGCGTGCATGCGTTACGGCTACAGAAGAAATTAAAAAGGCTTGGCACGAAATCCTTATATTCTTTAATATTTAATTTTAGAAACTTAACGAAAACTTTTTTGTTTTGATTTTGGCTCCACACTTTGGTGTATTTAGCCATTGTCAAGTAATTCATTTCTCAAGTTAATTAATATTATAATTATGTAATATATGTATCAAGTCACGTCACAGTCCAAGTCATCAAGGCAAGTCATAGTCTAATCTAGTCAAATCACACTCCTAGTAAAGTGGTGGCAACTTTACCAGAAATGTCTATGTTGTTTTGGAAACAACCCGAAAGAAACATTTCACCGTCATTATACCACTTTCCCACACTCGTGCATGTAATCCAGCACTTAAGCAATAAAATGCCACCAATTTAATGCACTAACACTGAAAATAACACAAGTTTTGGAAAATAGTACAATGCGTTGACGCGATCTTTTTCGATTTCCCGCCTTTTGGCCAAAAACCACGACAACTTTATTTATTAAGAATTCTGAATGACGGTAACGTTGAAATTAATAACACGCAGCCGCAACATCTTGTTCCCGTTTTTTAGAACGGGCTAATGCTGTTGGTCTCTACTGATCTTTACAGCGTCACCGGGCGGGATTGTTCCCGTTATCAACTTCAGAACTCGTATAAGAAAGCTGATATAAGTATATTTAATGGATAATTGGTTGTCAGTAGTGAGTATTATAGAGTCAGTTGGAGAAGTATACTTAGTATGAAGGGAAAGAGAGGTTCTTAGATTTCTTGGTATTGTATCGTAACTGGAATCATATAACCGTAAAACGAATATTGTTCTCAAATAAACTATTAGTATTATAACTATATGAATTTTAATTGAGAACATTTTCCTACATCGGTTTATGTAGGAAAATGTTCTCAATTTTTGGTAGTTTTTTGTACAAAAACTTGGTTAAGTTTTAACCTATAAAAAATAAACAATACGGTTAACACTGAATTTGCTTATTTGATCAAAATAAGTAATGTAATACCAAGTCACCATTTACCAGTATTGTAGGTGTTCAGCAAATGTATTCAGTGTATAGAACCCGGTAATGAATGAATGTTTTCATGATGAAAATCTTAACTCTCCTTAGTATCACGCTGTACAATGTTATGGCTTCGGAGCACGATTTGTGGGTGTGGGCGCACGGTTTATTTTCTTTGAACCCTTTTCAAACGGTCACGGGTTACGTTTACACCTAATCAATATGGGTTTATTCATCCCAGTTTTATTTCATAAATAGGTTGTGCTCGGAACCATAACTCGGTACTAATACTAACCACAGTAACGTAAGTTTATTCATTTTCTAAGAAATTTCAGATACCGTAAGATCTATATGGCGGATAAAGAAATTTAAAAAGTGGCCAGGTTTAACAACAGTGTGTATCTATATGGTTTATATTTATGCCAAAAATAAATTGTATCATCAACAATCTAAGACATCCACTGTCGAGCTGAACAAAAGCCAAGAGCAAAACTTTGAGCGGCTGCTTGACTCTTGCACCCATCGGCTCCCCGCAGTTTTGATCAGCTGGGCGATCACGTAACTCGATTGCAACTGATATAAACACAATTTTGTATGGATTTGACAGTGTGAATACGCAGTTTATGTGCATATTTAGTATGGAAAATTCACCTGTTGCATTGCGATAAAAGTTTCGTGATCACCCCCCAGATGGTCGGTCCACTTTATAGATGGGCCAGCCTGTCTTTTTTTTATAACATACAAACAAGCAGACGGCTCGCCTGATGGTAAGCAGTTACCGTCACCTATAGACACCTGCAACACCGGCGCTGCCAATGCGTTGCCTGCGTTTTAAGACTCTATTTACCCGACGTTTGAAGTGCCCCATGTTGTAGTTCAGCGGAATAGCTCATTCCACAACTTACAGGTATGTGGCAGAAACGATCCGTCTTCTGGTTCGTGGTCGAACTCAAGAATCTTTGTCTCCTATCGGTAGTAGTTTCTGCGAGCGATGTGTCTTGCTCATTGCCATTTCAACTTGCTAATTTTAAGGGCTAAATTGTCATCACCGTTGTTCCCCTGTGGGTCAATTAATGCTTAATTATAATTTTGTCCGGTAGAGGGCATTGGCCATGCCAAAACACAGGTTTTCTAGTTTGGGTGCTAATTTTTTCCTACCAGAAGTAAACTAACTTGGACTACTGTATTGTATATACGGATTTGTATATACACTGATTTTATGTTTAAACCGATGTTTGTAAACATTCAATAAACAATTTCATTGAAATAATTTATTTGATAAGCTACTAATAAAAAAAAATAAAAAAAATTACTTCCAGGAGGTTACCGAGCTACAAAGCCTTGTTGAGGGTATCGAGGTGCCCTCTATATCAAATTTTTGAGTGCCTTATTTATTTCGTTTCGATTCCATGGTCTTGTCAAGACTGTCTTGTTCCAAAAACAAATGCGGTGTTGCCATTTACTGGAGTTCTAAAAATAAAAAATAAATTAGAATACCAGTATTAAAGGGTTGAGAATGGATGATGATGATGATATAGCGAACCCTACATAATCCCTTTGTTTTTGGTCGTGCTGTTCCGGGCCGTGAGGCACATTGTATGGAAGCCGTTTGTAATCACGAGCACGATGGAACATGCGACGTAAACTGTATTATAATAATAGTGTTTTCCTTATAATTTATTCATTGCAGTGGCCAGGGTCAACGTCATGGGTGATAATGACAAAACACAATACATAAATATGTAGGTATAGAATAATATCCTTAAAAAAGGGGTTAGAATAGGTTAAACTGACTTCAATCGCCTTAATTTCATACTTATCATACCATTAAAAAAAATTAAAAATAGTTTGGAAACGTGTGAAATACAAAACGTTTCCTAAAAACGTCAACATTTTAGTGCCTACTATATTTTTATCATATTGGATATATGTATATTAATAATGTAAAATTGTAAAATAAATATATATCAACAATTGACAAAACCAAACAGCGCCATCTAGATAATTTTTGGAACACTTCTCTGTAACTTTGAAACTTCATCACGCAAAAACTACTGGACTTATTTTGATGAAAATGGTAAATGTTTATTATTATAGGCTACGCAAAAAGTACTCGACCGATTTTGATGAAACCAATTGTGGTAACTGGAAGGAGGAGCGGCGGCGCCACTGTGCCACGCTTAACATTACCCTAACCTACCCTACCCCTTAACCGATTTTTCGGTATTTCTACCAATATGAGCTTTATTCTACGGAAATACCGAAATGCCACGATTTCCAAGAATAAATGGAAATTCTCCCAATTCTTCTACCGATTCGTCAAAAGATCGCTTTACCGCATTGTATTATTTTCCAAAACTTGTGCTATTTTCAGTGTTATAGCATAAAATTATATTTAATAATAAAAAAATATATATTTATATGTAAAATAAATATATATCAACAATCAGACAGACGGACAATAAAAATATCCTAGATACAGATTTCTAAAAATGAGTAAAGATCTTAAAAACTAATTAGTATTTATCAGTAGGTACAAGAAGGTTATCCTTAATTTTGTTGTCATATCTGATAGGTATCTACGCACTGAGCTACCATCTTTAATGAGTATAGTCATTCTATATCAAACGAGTCTAGAAAGACACAAAATATATTTGTTTCGTAAATACGCGAAAGTTATATAACATATCCTCATAGATAGGTCATCCAATTCATAACATTTGATTTACATGTGATCGAACTAATCTGCGGTAGAATCCTACAATCTTAGAGATGTCTACAATATACATGTGTCTAGAATCTAGATGGATTAAAATGTATGGTTTTTCAATGAAAAGAAAAGGAATGACGCAGAGGTATTGTGATGTTTTAAATAATATAAACGATTTTTACATTGGACAAGCAAAAATAGGATTTCTAAATTTTTATATGTAGTAGCAGTATATATATAGCTTGCTGTTTGTCAATGTTATGCCAGACGTTATAAAAATAAATACCACAGAGTAACAAAATACACTAACGAAAATACACTGTAAATGTACAAAAACTAATGAATTGAAATCTTGTAAACATAGTAACAGCATAGATCAAAAGATTTGTGATTTATTCATGCTCCTTCATTCACCGCAGTAGACACATGGACAAGAAAAATCTGGTGGCCCTTTGAAACACTTGAAAGCCCACACTCTTGAAACCTCTTGTAGTTGAACAAAAGGCGGCTATTCGTCCATCAATAAACATCTACTTCCGAGAATTTACGCAAGTCTCTGTTGCGGAGAATGTTGACCTGAATATATTATGTCTGAATCTAAATATTTAGGTATATTGTCTGTCTACAATATAAAGTTACTCAAGTAAGTACTTTTCTTACCATTAATCAACATACTTTACATGGGTAATTACATACTTCGATTCCTTGTATTAAGCTAATTAAGAACTATACGAAAAACTAAAACTATACCTAAGTTACTAGTATGGTATTATATTATCTGTGCCGTTTTTTTCTAAATCTGAATGCCATTCCGTTTATCAATTGTGTATATTATCGAAGTAGGTACAAATTATATTGAGGGACCGTTGCGGCAAATACACCACGAATTTTGTCATGGGTTGCATTAAAGTTTTGGAACCGAAAGAGATGGATGGAGAGATGGAATCACAAAATTTAGTCGCAGTTTTTCAATAATCAGATAAAAGTAACTCGTTGAATAAAACAAAACACTGCGTAAATAACAAGTGAATTTGGCTATTAATACCGGAAAAATAATGGTTTTTGTTTTATTCGGCTTATAATTTCAATAGTCAGACTAACATTTATCCAGCCATTAAATAATCACTCCTTTAATATTTTAACTATTAGTGCGTTTATTTAGGAATTTAATTTGAATATATCAAACAAGGTGCGGCGCAGTCCGCACTTCCAAGGTTACTCTTTGTTAGTTACATTGTCGACCTTTTACAAAGTTCACTTACCTACACTCCGCTAAAAAATCATTTACGTATGATCTAATGTCAATTGGTTTTTGTTACCATTTTTTTTTAATATCAATAAAAGACATGTATAATTGTATAGGTCATAGGTACATCAACAGTTTAAATGCCAAGTTTATATTACTGCGCACTTGTGATATAAGAGTATTTTTATTCTAGTCATTATCTTAATATGTATTATTATAGTCTACTAGAGATGTAATTTCCCGCGTTGCTTCATATCATACAATTTTTAACAATCCATTTGTACCCCTTATGTGTTGAATTTACAAAAACCTTTTTTAGTACACTCATATGCCATAAAATCACCCTCTAGATATCAAGTGTCGACGTCCATCGGTTTAGGCTGCAACAACCGTGTCCATCGGTCAGACAAAAACATCTCCATAAAAAAGTTACGTGTAAAAGTGCTAAAATAGCCTAAAAATATTTGCATAAAATTATTTTACTTAGACTGCAAAGTTCGTCTAGGTAGGTACCACCGCTTTGCCAGTTATTCTGCCGCCAAGCAGTAGTGCACAAGCACTGCTGTGTTCCGGTTTGAAGCACTGTAGCTAGTGAAATTACTGGGCAAATGAGACTTTATGATCTGATCTCGCAGTTTAGTAATCTTATTACTAGATTGTGCTGATGTCTCAGGATGACATGCGCAGTGCAGTGTCACGCGAAACTCTATACTTTAGAGTTCCGAGTAACACTGCAGCTGATATGGGCAGCCGTGTCGTTTAACATCAGGCGAACGGCTAGCTCGTCACGTCATTCCTTAACATGAACAAAAAAAAAACATGGACTTTGATGGTCATTCAAGACAAAGCCTTTTAATGGGGTGCAAATGTTTATCGTATCAAATGACTCAATAAAATATAATCAGCTAAATTAGCCATACCTATTCACCGATTTCCGAAATACGGATACAGAACGGTGATGGGTTGAGTGATAAAACTTAGTTCAAACATAGCATAATACGTCCTGAGAACGGATGTGCTGGATTTGCTGTCTTTACAGTTCTTCAACAATTTAGGAAACAGCTGAGAAAACTACAAAATCCCACGGTCACGCAATTGAATGCTAATATACATAATCACCGAACCAGATCTGCATGATATCACCATATCACGGCTCCTGATCTGGTTCAGGTAAGCGCCAAATTAGCGTACACGGCGTATGACTCATTCCTTTAAATGTTAGGTTATTATGAGCATTAAAATGGAACTATACGGAACTATTGTATCCTCCAAATTTAATCTTCACTAAGTCCACTCTTGAATGTACCTGGCATCCAGCACAATTATGGTAAAACGTCACAAGGTAAGTTTGCTTAACAACTAATTAATTATTTATTTTAAGTTCTTCGTTATAGTTTAGTTTTTTAGGTCTAGTTTAGTTTTAATAACGATCATAAAATAATTATTTTACTCAATTTATATTTTATATCAATCTTAAAGACCCGCACAGATGATTAGGTGATAGACTGGCTAATTTTATAACTGAAACTTTCGCTATTAATTATATATTATAACTTTTCGCTAAAAATCATGGAATCAAAGTATAAAATACACTTACGTAAATTTACAATAAAATATAGTGCTAATCCTGCTAGTTGCAAATTTTTAGAAAGAAAGAAAATTTATTTTTCAACAGAACAAAAACATTAATATGAAAAGTACAGAAGGAAAGGTTTAGTTAGTTAAAGAGGTTTTTTGAAAAAGTTTTTAAAGGAAATTTTAGGTCTACCTTTGGCACTTAAAATGTCTATTGTATTTTATTAAAAGGCTTTTAGCGTAAGCAGTTTTATTAAATAGAGAATTGAACACGAACGTAATTTACTTACTTTTAGTAATTTATTTACATACTTGTAGAGTTATTAATTTAATAGGTTTCAAAATTTCTGTGCTCCATATTTTGTTAAAACGCCCCTGTTCTTTATACTCTACCTACATGTTGTGTTTTTATCTCTGCCCAGTCTACCTTGATGATATATTATAATTTGCATGTTGTATTGTAGAACCGTTCAAGGTAAGAGACAAGACAACTTAAACCAGAGTTTTCCATTATTACGACGATGTAGCAGCGGTTACGGTGACTGATTCATGCGAAACACCATGACATGGAACCATTGATTTCATAGGTACATCTTACTGTTTGCTGTAAGTATGCTGGAAACCTTTATCGCAATATATATTCGGACTCTGTTTTACCTTTGCACTATATTGTATTTTACTTTGACACAGTACTAACGTGCAGTCATATAGATAGGTTTAGTCTCAAGTGTTACTTCGCCGATGGAATTCCGTGAGAATCTTCTAGACATTTTAACAAGCGGTAGATCCCACAGGTGTCCCGTTTGTTCTCTTTAATGATTTAATTTAGAAGTTTTTCTGAGCCCAAATTATAAGAACAGTTTTTTTGCTTTGACTTGATTTGCATTTCAATAACAATGATTAGTAAATTTCTGAGTTTTAATTTTTTTATAGCTGTTGTTTTAATAACGTTTGACCATCAACTCGCCTGACGGTAAGGGACGATATGGAGGGGCCATATGGAGGCATATAGAGCACGTAAATTTAGAGGGTAACTATTCACTCTGATCTTGACAATCATGTAATAAGTTTCAGGAAACATGGCAACGAGTTCTATTTTTTAGACTGCTAAAAGGCACTATAAATGTGGAACTAAATCGATTAGTACCATGGACGTATCATTATCTACGTCCTACGTTCGTCCGTAGTGTATTCGTACTGAGCGAATTGGTAGAATATGAACTGTGAAAGTATAACATTTAGCAAAAATTTTATTTGCTGACTTGGTGAATGGGGAAGGAAGGATCAAAACGTACAATTCCTAATCACGCTCTCCGAAATAGATTCTATAAAAGATGGATAGACCAGGTGACTTTACGGCGGTGATCGAGACTACACCACTTTTACCATGTTTTCAATCTAAATATCAAATTTAGCGGTATCTACCTAACTATATTTTAGACAGACTATATACAAATGCAAAGCGGTTTTAAGAAAAGATTTTTGCCAGCTTTCAATACATATTCAATTGGTTAAATAAAAATCCAGGTTCTCTCGAGGTTTAATCGCATTTCAAAAACAATTTACGGAAACTTTTCTGTAGTTCCATTCGACTCTAAGCGACTAAGTCATTTCACATCATTTCAGTTCTCATGTAGATAACGGTTATACAGTTGTTAGTCAAAGTACCAACCGCGCGGGCGCCGTCGAGTGGAACCGACCGTTTCCCATGCTGAAACCTAATACTGTTGTCGAGGCCGCGTCTTCTCATAGGCGTATATTACTTTGTACATCTACATAATTGACATTTTAGAAAGATACTTTGATACTTAGATACCGTGGTCATAATTGTGCCAAGCACACTGATTAGCGATTACTGCAGCTGCTCATGAGAAACACGGCACTAATTTTCTTAGCGGATTGACCACAAAGAAAATTATTCCTATTGGACAAATTAGTTAATACATCAAGTTTTAATACGAGAAAGAAATAAACATAAATCTCGATGAAAGGCCGTGTAGTATAAAAAGTTATACTTTGAACCTTGGTGAAGGATAAAGGATACGTTTTAACGCGTGCGAAGCCGCGTTGGGCACTAGGTCCTATGTCCCTTTTCCTACTAATAAAGATAAAACAAACATCAAAGTGATACTTTGTCTATTTTGTATACGTTTGTTTCTGCGGCTTTCACATTTTCATAAAATAATGACCATAGTTTTTATTACCGAAATCAACATACCTGTAAATAGGGCAAATTGCCTTTATTTTCTAAATACTACAATGATTTAATAACTAATACTAAAAACTACCTACTACTACTACTACAAAAAAAAAATAACATTTGGACTATATACTGGCCGCGATGACCTATTGATAGTCCAAATGCTCCAGCCCACTACCAAATTTAATATAGCAGTAGGTAGCGTACCCAACATGCTGGCAGCATATATATATATATATATCCTAAGGCTTAAAGTACTGCACATTCAAAAACCATACAGCAGATAAAAAAATAGATATATCAGCAAAAAGAACAATCGGTAGGTATGTCACTACAACAAAAAATCACTTTCACCGTCGGTTTCGTCTACGCACATCTAGGCCGGACGCGTTTTCTGGACCATAGAGGATGTTGCCTATGCATTGTTCTCTTGATTTGCCAGTTGCGTGTATATAGCTATCCTTACGTAAAAGTGGTGCATATTGCAAAGGTATTAGGGCAACAACGACGAGATAACATCTCCTTGCTGTCCTATTTTGTATTATAATCAATAACAGTAAAGTAGAGTTTTGGCGGGAAAACGAAAAAGATCGCGTCGCCGCATTGTATTATTTTCTAAAACTTGTGTTATTTTCAGTGTTAGTGCATAAAATTGATGGCATTTTATTCGTTAAGTGCTGGATTACAGGCGTGAGTGTGGGAAAATGGTATAATGATGGTAAAACGTTTCTTTTCGTGTTGTTTCCAAAACTCCATAGAAGCTTCAAGTAAAGTTGCCACCACTTTACTAGGAGTATAACTTTGACTAGACTGACTTGACTATGACTTGACTTGATGACTTCGACTGTGACTTGACACATATTTGCGTGAAATATCGATAACTTGATAAATTATCAATTAATTGACCCTGGCTAAATACACAAAAGTGTGGAGCCATATCTTAAAAAAAAACAGTAAAGTACCATGCCTATAATATAATTTAATAAAGAAAACGGTAAAAGAGCTGCTAGCGATTCAAATTAACCTATGTTCTTCGTTTAGGTTCAAACTAGGTATCTTTTAATCGTGAAAAGTAATAAGAAGACTGAGACGGAGAAACAGAGACAAATTAGTATAAGAAGTATGTAGTATAGTTATAAGTTACCTATAATTAAACTAATTATAACTTTATAGAAGTTTCAGGTAATTCTAAAGTCTGTCCCTCTGAATGTTACGACTTATTACAAATTCTAAAACTATTTGGCTACCCAAATTAATTTTGCGTGAGGTGGAACTTGATGTAGTCAATAAGGCTCAAATTTGTTTTATTTGTAATGTAGATAATAATCTCCGATATGCGTAATTATCATCATATTATACGAGCTAAAAGTTAAAAAGAAAGAATCTAAGAACCCAAGTCCAAGTCCTATGTATGAATCCAACGCAGCGTGTAAGCTATCTCTCCATACCGAATTTCATTAAAATCCGGTCCAGCTGTTGAAGCATGAAGAGGAAACTAATACACAAACAAACTTTCGCATTTATAGCACTAGTATGACAATAGTAACCAACCTGCGATAGCTACAAAAGCAAAAAAATATAGTTTTGAATTTTCCGGTTAAGGTAGCATTTCTACCAAATGTGTGCATAACGTGTGTATATTGCACCACACTTAGCTTAAGGTTTTTCTGCTGTTCTGCATATACCTATTAGTCTATCTCTACTGTTAAGGAAGATAGGATGGTTTTTATCCTCTTTTCACTACTGCGTGGGACCTGAATCACAAAACCTACATTCTCGGTAGAGAGTAATTGAAGGGGTGAGAATAAAAAGGGTTTAACTGATTTTTTTCACAAAATAACTTATGGGTATCGTTGGATTCAGCGTGAAATTATCTACAGTAATACATTCTCAAAATACCGAAATGAGGCTTAAATCTCGAGATTTTGAGTCTAAAAACGGTTTATCTGTCACAGGACTACAGTTCGCTTAGCATAAAAATATTATTATATTTATTTTATTATATTATATTTTTACAGTAATTGTATAAATTAGTACTATCTTTAGTATTTTAAAATAGAATTAAAACATTTTCAAGCAACTGAAACTTACATAAACCTTTTCTATTACCTTATAAGCACTCTACATTAAAATGACGCCGTTGAAGTTTAAAGTCAATTTTCTCGAAACTGTCAATTTGACAGTTAAACCCTTTTTATTCTCAACCCTTCAATTATGTAAGTATCTATGAGTTAAATACATATTTTTAAACGATAAGAGGGCCTAGTGAGTCTATGCAACGATGCGTCAATGTCAATAAACTATTGGTAAATTGTATCACGTTACTTGACAATGAAGTATAGTGACTCAGAGTCAGCAACAACGCGGAATATTAAATTTTATTCTTGACTCATCAATGGTCAAACAAAACAGATGAGTAAATAATTTAATATTTCATTTAAGTTATAATTTCGTGGTAGTGTTTTAATTATTAATTTAATTGATAAATAAGCAGCATGAATCAGTTGTTAATAAAATTTATAATATGTAATGCTTTATTTTAATATTTTAATTATTATCTTAACCTACCTATGAAATGGCCGTTTTTATAAAATAAATTACTGTAATTTTTATTCTATACTTTTTGTTTCTATAAGTCAAAGTAATCGATGCATTTTTGCCATCGCAGTGGCAGATTATTGGTGCCCTTTTTGAAGAAATCAGGTGTACTATCTCTCAGATATAGATTTTTTCCCGCCAAGAAGTTATCTAAATTCTGGAAAAATTAGAGGTCTGTATGCGTAAGGTCTGGTGAGTACGGTGGGCCCGTAAATGTCGTTGATGTTGCGTGCCACTTGTATTACACACGGTGGCATTTAATTCACTCTTTTCCTTAGATGTATGTACTCAGACCATGCTATAGAATATTCGTACAAGGTACAATTAAAAAAAAAATTGTTTTAGTTTTAGTGCCTCTTAAAATAACTGAATGACAGTCTATTTAATATACATAATGTCTATTTAACGGTACACACAGCGCGGGCACCAGCTGAGTGCTTTGTAAATGTTTCGTATATAAGCAATAAAAAACCTGCTTTGCTATGTCACAAGGCTTTTCTTTAGAATTTAAATTTGATAATACCTGGATTTAAGTTTTATTTCATAAGTACTTTTTTATTTAGTTATATGGGAGCATTCTTTAGCGTGGACTGAATACAAACATTAAAAGAAAATAACGAATTAAATTCCACCTTGTATATCCCAAAATTACTTGAATTTCTAGCGTATCCATGATGACGAAAAAAATTTTAATGCGATGAAAACATAAGGCTAATCAATAAACAAGAATACAGTCGATAGGTATGTATAAAAACTATTTCGTGTATTAACGAAATATGAAAAAAATCAGTCAGATTTGAAAAAAAGCCAATCGATTAAAGAAACCTGAAATCCAAGGAAATCACATAGTATACTATATTATTAGAATATACTATGCAATTTCCTTGCCTGAAACCATAGACTCAGGATGTCAACGAAAATTTTCTTGGCCTGTGCTTGAAGCTTACTGCCCTCATAGTGAAGAATGCAGTAACTAACATTTTTGGCAAAATTGAGTTAGATACATATTCGGAATCGCCGAAAAAAATACTATATTCTGTTCTTTCTCACGTACCAAAATTCTATCTGGAACCCAAAAACTCAGAAAGCAAGAGTGCAGCAACTCGAATTTCAGTAAACATTTTCCTTATGAAAAGTGCAGTGCGTATAGCGTATGAACGCTATGATTATGTTATTCTAGTAAAGAATGCAGTATTTATAGATACTGTGCCTTTTTTATTTGTACATTGTTAAAAAAATATTTAACTAATATTATAAGTGCAGTATCTTCATATGACCTGCAATTATCACAAGTATATTTGGACAACAAACTTAATTTAACTAATAATGAACGCAGTATCTTATAGATGCTGCAGTTTCATTATGTAAACACCATAAAAGTCAAATCTGAGACTACCTAGTTAAAAATGCAGTATCTATAAGATATTGCGGTTATCATTAGGATAAAACACAACGTTTACAGTAAAAATACTATTAACATCGTGATAACTTAGAAAGATACTGCAGGCATAACTCGCTAAATGATGCCTATTGGCGTGTCCGTGGCAGGGTAATCTGAATAAAATAAGTCTACGCCCTACCTCCAGACGGAATGCAATTGTGTTTCGCATCAATTATTTCTCGCGATAAGTTTAATAATACCGATTTTTTATGAATACCTTGGTATCTGTAGATAACTCGTCACTCGTCAAAAGGTGAGTAATTTTTCTTTTAATCATTATTTCAATACATTTTACAAGCTTTCGCCAAATTAACTTTACCTGTATGTTTGTTTATTGTTTATTTAGATCAAACTTTACCATTGAATTTTAAACAAATTTAGCTAATATTTCGTATACCTATCTTTCAGTATCAATACTATGCCACGATGTCAGAGGTCAACTGATTGTGAAATCCTGACCTATTTCAAAGCTAGCATTTGATTGTATCGAACAATGCTGATTCGCCATCTTTTTTTGACAATTTTTAAATGTTTTTTTAATATTTCAGGTGAACATTTCAAGAAAACCATAACATTAATACAAACAATTTTCAAAAAATCGTCGCAATTCGCAACATCATTACATTTCTATGAAAAACAAACCTATGGTCTCAACATATATAAAAAACGGTATCGACCATACGACTTCAAAGCTATATCACATTAAAAAACTATATCACATAAAATACAAACATGTGATTTAGAAAATGTAATCCAGGTTTGATAAACAAATAAAAAAACAACTATCGACAACTGAAACCTCTTGAATGAAACTATGCCGATGGAATTTACTGAAAAAAAAAACTCTACTTTCCAGAAAATGGAACACATCTACCAAATCGTCTGAATAAAAAATACTACAGTGATATTATTTTCCTATAGCACGTTATTCCACGCAAATGGACGTATATGGTACTCCCCAACAAGATATTGACAGCACTTTTCAGAAAATACACACTAGAGAGTAATCTAGCATAAAAATTAGTGCTGCTCTCCAGCAATTAGACATTAAAACTACTTCCTGACAACAAGACATTGACGCTTCTTTGTATTAAATAGACGTGGAAGGTATGAACGTCAAAACAAAAGTGCTGTGAACATAAAATAAATAATAATAATAATAATAAAATTTATGCGTTGATGATATATGAAAAACATTCTGTAAGCCAGTAGCACTAGAAACATATCATCAAACTGTTAAGCAAATGAATATTTCCTTCACTAATCTAGGTAGGTGAAAAGTGTGGAATCTGTGCTCTACATAAACAGCACATCGATAATAATAGATGCCACCGAAATTCAGAGTCATGTGAAAAAATGTAATTGCAGCTAAATCAGTCATATTAAAATATTTAACTACTAGCCTGGTCACTCATATATATCAGCAGACTAATTTCATGAAGTGGAAAACGCCAATTGAAAATGAAGAAAAAAGGCTACGAGCTTGATACTTTGACAATGTTTTTTTTTACGTTTTAGGCCATTAAGACCTCAAGTCTAAGTCAAAGTCGTCAAAGTCAAAGTCATGACTGTATATTTGTGAGAGAAGCGCGAGCTGAGAGTATATTTGAAAGATGTTCATGATGTGGCTTTAAAAGTTAAGAGAGGTGATTTCACACTGCTATTTATGGTTGGCCATGATTTGGGATGGCATGAATCTAAATTTATTTCTGCAACACAATTTAAAAAAAAAAACACGAGTTTCCTGAAACAAAAAATAAAATACTACCACGAGGAATGCAAAGATGAAATGATCTCAAAACTGGTGCCAATAATGCCAGAAACACGAAGACTGTTTTGGCAAAAATGGCCTGTATCTTACAATGCTGCAGACCTAAATTATTTCTACTACAGCAAGGGCAGATCTAAATATTGATACTAACACCTAAGCAAATTACTGTTTCTTATCTTTGCAATATTAATTATTGATTAAGCAGTACGTCAAAATCTACCTTTGAGTAGGTACTTATATGAAACTGCAGAAATAACCAAAGGTTAAATCTATTTTTACACGTTTTTAAACAGTTTTAATGTAGTTGTAAGTAAAGTTCTAGTCAATACTGTAGTATCTATATGCAAACACAATGTAAAATACGTAGGATTATAATCATTAGTGCAGTAAGTACGTAGTTGCTGTAACTGTTCTGTAAACCCAAAATCGCATTAAGTAATTTTTCTAATAATAAGTGCAGCAAGTAATGTACTTACTGCAATTATTACTAGAAAACTTCGTTTCGCCAGCTAAGCAACAACTAAGCATAAGCATATTTTTATAAATCATTCTTATTTAACTTAAATATAATAATAAAAATGTAGGCCTCATAAAAACTGTATCTTATTACCTTTTTTTTGGCGTATTGCATGTCTTAATAACTTGTATAGTTTTGAAGCTACAACAGATACAAAATATTTTTTTTGTTTCGCGTTTTTCTCGAAAACTTGTTTTACCTACATACTGCATTTATCATAAGGACGGCAGCTTACAGTCCTTTGTTTTACTTGGTAATAATCAAAAATAAATTAGAAAGTTTTGGCGGGAGGTTTTGGCGGGAAAACGAAAAAGATCGCGTCGCTGCATTGTATTATTTTCCAAAACTTGTGTTATTTTCAGTGTTAGTGCATAAAATTGGTGGCATTTTATTCTTTAAGTGCTGAATTACAGGCATGAGTGTGGGAAAGTGGTATAATGATGGTGAAACGTTTCTTTTCGTGTTGTTTCCAAAACTCCATAGAAGCTTCTGGTAAAGTTGCCACCACTTTACTAAGAGTATGACTTGACTAGACTAGACTATGACTTAACTTGATGACTGGACTGTGACTTGACTTGACACTTCATATGATATTAATTAACTTGAGATATTATCAATTACTTGACACTGGCTAAATACACAAAAGTGTGGAGCCATAACCAAACAAAAAAAAAGTTTTGGCGGAAAATTAACTTAAAAATAAATTAAAAAGATTGCAGTAGTACCAATGTTCATGAATGTAGATGAACGTTTGCATTAATGTTTTTTTTTTACTGGTTTGTAATATTTGCCTTATTAAAATTAATCAAACAATCACATTTCTTCTGTGTCTGGCTGCTTCCTGCCTATTGGCTCCACACTTTTGTGTATTTAGCCAAGTCATAGTCAAGTAATTGATAATTTATCAATTTAATGATATTTCACGCAAATATGTGTCAAGTCACAGTCGAAGTCATCAAGTCAAGTCATAGTCTAGTCAAAGTCATACTCCTTGTAAAGTTTTGGCAACATTACTTGAAGCTTCTATGGAGTTTTGGAAACAACACGAAAAGAAACGTTTCACCATCATTATACCATTTTCCCACACTCACGCCTGTAATCCAGCACTAAACGAATAGAATGCCACTAATTTTATGCGTGCACACTGAAAATAACACAAGTTTAGGAAAATAATACAATGCAATACATACATACATAATACATAAACGCCCAACGATCACATCCATAGATCACATACAATGCAATGCAATGACGCAATCTTTTTCGCTTTCCCGCCAAAACACTGCCTAACACTTCTTTTGCAAGCTTGAAAAGGAGAACGTCCCCATCTATGAGCAGCTTATTGTACTACTTAAGTGTAAAGTGCTGCACATACACATCTTAGCTAGAGGTTCAAATAAATTTAAGTAATCTAAGTAACCAAGTTGGTAACTTAGAGTTCAGCTTAGTTTAAGCTTAATCTGGTAGATGGCGCTTAACTAGTTCTTTATGTTCTGTGTAGATGGCGTTGCAGTACCATCTATATAAGTACCTGTAACCTGTAACCAAAACTCCGAGCAAGCGAGCTTTTACCTCCCACGCAGAACACCATGCCTGTTTCTACTGAGGTCGTATTTTACATTGCGCAGCCAACACGTGTTGTAGGGAAAGAGTTGAAAGGTAACTCGGCAATGTATCACAAACATTGGATATTTTCGCAGATGTTCTAGATGTTCTTGGTGAGCTGGATCGTGAGCGCGGGACCGGCAGCCTCTAGCTGCCGGCAGTAGAGTCGGATTCGCTACAGTGGCAGGTGGCACGCTGCCCCACCAAACATACAACTTGCGTTCGCGAAACCATCCTTTTGTTTATAACACTTGTTGTCTCCTCTTTCAGTGATAACATTATAATATTTCGTGAGCTCAACTCAAGTTAGCTAAAATAAAAGTGAACTTATCAAAAGTGTGGTGAAGTGTTTCGAAGAAATACCGGCTTTGTCAGTCATGTCGCCAAGTACAGTTTAAGTGCAAAAATCGTCTTATTTGTCTGACAATGCTCAAAACTGCCGTATGAGATATACTGTTGTGAAACTTTCCGATACTGCGATTCAGATTTAGTTACCAAGTAAGTAACATTACAGAGTTTAATTATGAATGATATTTGTATTGGTCCTTTAATTTTAAGTGGAACTAACTCTTAGAAACAATGTGCAAATTATGTTACATGAAGAGTATGATGAAGCATGTCATTAAATTGATATAGGCCTGTACATTAACGGCATGCCATACTATCTATCTTCTCTCTGTCTATGTTTCCTTGCGTGTCGCTAATTGGTGCTGGCCGCTACGAATGATGATTCAAATGAGACCGATATGGAGAGATTGTTGGATTGTTGTTGGGTCCGAGTATTGTTGGATGTTGGACCCTGGGTGGTGTAGCGAAGCATGGCGGCTTGTGCTAGGCCGCGGTGAGTTGAATGGCCGCTGCTCTGGCCACGGTCGCCGTGCATCCAAACACCCGTACTTACCTCACTTGCCTCACCTCGGTAATAATCTCATTTGTTTCTTAGCGGAACTGATTTGATATTCAGAAGGCTTGCGCGCTTTGGAGTTTTCACATTAAAAACTTCTTTTGGTCATAATAAACAACTCGTTCATGGGAATGTTTTCAAATACCACCAGCGAATCTAACAGTTTTGTGCGATATGCGTGATCTGTAATTATTCCTATAGGTGTGTGCACTGACTACTATACTAAGTAACTATTTACCGTTTGCGCTAACAAATATTAGCCATTCTTGTGTCTATCGTCACTTTGAAACTGTCTATAGATATGTGGAGTTGGTCAGTTGTGGGTTACCTATATGTGTAATATCGAAGTCACAAATATCAACGAATTTATACAGGACTATTTTTAATACACCCGAAGCTTAACTCACATCACTAAAACAAACAATTTATGGTCAACAAAAATAATAAAATTAAGAATTATTAATGTAAAAAATTTGTTAATTTTTTTTGATGTTAACATGTACCTACCATAAATGAATCATAAAACTGGTCAATTACCAATGAAATAGAATAATACGCTCTATAGGTAATGCCTATAGAGCCAAATATTGAGTAAAAAATATAAAATTGCACTTTTTTAAGGAACCCTTTAAATTTACGAAAATATTAAGATTATAAAAATAAGTTAAAACAAAAGTTGTTTGTTTAAATGATATACGAGTTATGCCCTAAAAGGTTTAAGGGAATTAAAGATAACGATATATAGGTACTTAGTGTAATATTCGGTATGTCAGTACTTTAAGATTATTGAAAATTATGTTAGTACCCATAGTTTATCTAAGGTATTTTAATGCCTATACAATCTTTGAACATAGCTACTTTCTGACCTAGCTTTTCTGCTGTAACTTTTTTTACTTACGTATTTTATATCCGTTTTTCTTCCATTTTAAGATGTCCTTTGCAGATATTAGAACACCTGTGCGATATTTTTCTCACAAGAGATTCAAAGGGTTAAATCTCAAATTGGAATCCTTTTGGTAAGACGGTCCCAAGGGTGACTCTACATATTCGTACCTTGCTCTACATTGATAGCGAAATCAATTTCATTGCCATATTATATTCATCTTTGCTATTTTTATTTAAAACGATGTTGAGATTAAGGATCACATATTGCTTTGTATTATAATATAATAATGTACAGTTAATGGGTAGTTTAACAACTTTTATCAAGCTATTCTAGACCTAAATGTTGTGACATTAAAACACTATTTTAAATGGCTATTCACTACATTTATAAGACACTATGCTACACACACCCGCATTCTTCATGTAACTGCGCCAAATATCAAGAACTTAGAAATTATTCTAATCACGGTAAACCTCCCGTATACATAATATAAGCATGTGACTATAATAATAATAATTTGTTACCTTATGTCGGCCAACGTTTATCTCGCGTAATTTTAAGGCTGTTGGTCCACCCTGAAGCGGGAAATTCAAAACTTTGACAGTTTTTTTTTACTTTTGTAGCTAGCGCTGGTGAAATCAGTGTCTTTTAATTACAATCACAATCTGAAGACGTTATTCATTACATCAAATAATAAAAAAATGCACATATATGTTCCTAAACCAAATTTTTACTACATTTATACATTTTATAAATTTTTAATCAATATATATAGAAATGGGAGCATTAACTCCGCTTTTCGCGATTTTAATTATCATGTATTGACAAAAGTAGCATGACTAGTAATATTATATTATATACTAATATTACTAAGGCTAAAAAACTGAAAAAAATGAAGTTCTTACTTCAGTGGCCCACACTGAACTAGGAACTTAATTTTTTTTCACGTATATACCTTAATGATTAAGGATGAAATGTGCTCAAAAGCCTTACTTGGGCACATCTATACATATAAAATTCAAAGTCCTGACTGACTGACTTATATATCAACACAAATCCTAAACCGCTGGTCCTAGAGACTTGAAATTTGAAGGGTGTGTTTTTTATAAAATGTAGGTTCACTAAAAAGGGTTTTTCGAGATTTCACCCCTAAGAAGGTGAAATGGGTGGTTGAATTATCTATTAAAAAAATCTTCTTCGTTTCCCACAGGCCACGCGGGCAAAGCCGCGAGCAGAAGCTAGTAAATTGTTAACACAGGCACGAAATTCGTATCAGTAAAACAAACAACAAACAAACAGTCTTAGTCTAGACTCTCAACTTTCTTTTCTAATAATATTGATCTTAATCCATATTAATCAACTTAGCTGCTCTCAAAATTTAAAACGAATAAAAAGTTTCAATCGAGGCTCAAATGTTGGATAGCATTTGGTAATATAAGTTCTTTTGAAATAAATATTTTAAAAAATTCTAGAAAATAAAATATGACCAACATTTCACAAACACCCGTTCCGGATGTTAAGAACCATCCTGGACAGAAATATCCTGGAAAATGAGAGCATTTACAAAAGGATTGGTTAACCACATACCTTTATTATTATCATAACTAAGTCGTGATCATCCCACTGCTGGTCAAAGTCCCACTGCTTCCTTCCAATCTGCGCGATTGAGAACTTTTTGTCCAGTCTAGGCATTGGGAATCAAGCTCATCCCGCCACATCTTTCTGGATCCACCACTAGAGGAATCTTTATTGTGTATTTTTCTCCATATCTATAATATATGCCATAATCACCACGCTTAGTAGAGCTTGGGTGATCGGTGATCCTTAGGTGATCTAATCTTTTACTAGGTAATTACAACTATTACACGGCTAACACTCACGAAATACAGTCGAATAACTCGACCGGTGAGTCAGCGCCGAGTCACCACCGCCGCCGCCGCGCGTACTCCTTGAGGACGGGCATCTATATTGCCCGAACACCGGTCGAGTTATTCGACTGTATTGACTGGACTGGACTGTTAGCCGTGTAATAGTTGTAATTATGACTACTACTCACGTCAGTTTCTTTTACTAGGTGGTAAAACTTTTCTGCAAAGTTTGTCTAGGTAGTATCATCCGCTTTGCCAGTTATTTTGCCGCCAAGCAGTAGTGTGTTCAGGTTTGAAGAGCACTGTAGCTAGTGAAATTACTGGGAATGGGAACTTTACGATCTGATCTCACAGTCGAGTAATGTAATTACCAGACTGTGCTGGTGTCTCAGGATAATGTGCGCAGTGTGACACGAAGCTTTATATTTTAGTGTTCCGAGTGACAGTGTTCTGTTATGAGCGGCCGTGTCGCTTAACATCAGGTGAACGGCTAGCACGTCACATCATTCATTAACATAAAAAAATGTAATTATAATGCTCATGGGAAGAGAAGGAGTGGTCTTATTTTTACGCCATGATAGAACTACATGCCTCGACGGTGTACACAGATAATGTAAGAATTGCTTCGAAAAACCTTTGAATGCAAAATGAGATACCTCTTTGAGCAGACGTCTTCTAGCGGCGAATGATGATGATGATGATGACCATGATAGTGATGAAACGATGATTAATAAAGGTTACGTTGTTATAGAAACAAAATTATTTGTAATTACCATTACCATATTATTACTATTATTTATTCTGTGATCATGATCTAAGTTAAAATTGCATGACTAACCAATACGAAAAAGTGGACTAAAACATTGATCCCTCTTAAAATTCATTCAGCGTATAAACCTGACAAACTCGTAATAAGTAAAACGGTAGGCTCGGGCGAGTTGGGCGATACCTCTCGAGAGGGTCAAGTGTTCTCTTGTCCCCGATAGAGATTTGTAAGTCGCGGTCCACTCGAACCTCTCGAGATACCGATTCTTGGGACAATTGTCCAGAGGTTCAGAAGGTTTTTGGAATGGAATATCCAATTGTTAAACCTAATTGATATATTAGCGCTTGGTTAATCTCTTTATTCATTAAGATCGTCTTAATTAGATTTTTTTGTACCTCAGGTGGGTATAATTTAGAGTGCGTTTTAAATATTAAAGCCTAGACCCTATAAAATGCATAACAAAGTTTGTTTGACTTTTACTTTACTAGTTATTCTACCACCAAGCAGTAGTCGCAAGCACTTCTATATCCCGGTTTGAAGGGCACTGCAGCTAGTGAAATTGCTGGGCAAATGAGACTTTATGACCTAATCTCACAGTTTAGTTATTACTCACTTACATATTAGATTACCTATATCTCGGGCTGACGTGCGCAGTGCAGTGTAACGCAAAACTCTAACGAGTTAAGAGTGACACTGCAACTGAAATGGGTAACCGTGTCACTTAACATCAGGTGAACTAAAAAACCTTGTCATGTCATTCCACATAAAAAAAATCTACCTCGGAAACACCACGATTCGGTTAGGAAATAAAAAAAAATCCGGTCCCTGGAAAAGTATTAGTCTTCAGTATACCAAGCTGTGTTAAAATGGAACTCGAAGAGGATTTTTGGTGGTTGAAAAATACTTAGCATTGTAGCTTATAACTTATTAGCTCTAATCAACATAGCTCATAAATATCCATTAATATTTCAAATACAAGACCATCGATCGATTTCTATTAAAAAAAACCTGTTATTCAGTAATTATCATCAACTTACTGCTAATATTTAGAAAGTCGTGACAGTCTATTATTATTTTAAGATATGCAAATCTTCTAAATGTATATAACTCAAAGTGACTGACTGACTGACATAGTGACCTATCAACGCACAGCCTAAACCACTAGACGGATCGGGCTGAAATTTGGCATGCAGGTAGATGTTATGACATAGGCATCCGCTAGGAAAAGATTTTTTGAAATTCCACTCTTAAGAGAGTGATATGGGTGGTTGAAATATTTTCCCATAGGCCACCCCGCGGGCGAAGCTGCGGGCAGAAGCTCGTAGGACATACACATAAAAATAGGACACACAACGTAATCAAGTTTAATTACATAATTTTCCATTCCAATGTATTCCACCTCTTCGAGACTAATTTAATAGTTTACAAATTATAGGCCTACGTTGGATATTAGGTAGCTACAACTTCCCGGGCATTGGCTTCATTATGGTTTTATGGCTTTTAATGCAAGCAGAGGTGATTACCTTCTCAGTGCTTCCGCTTTGACAGCGCGACAGTGTGGTTTTCGACGACGTGCTATTATGGATGGATGACCATTATGGCACTTAGCTGATGCTGAGGTATGATAATAATAATATAATAATATGTGTGGACATCTCACACAACGCCATCTAGCCCTAAACTAAGCAAAGCTTGTATTATGGGGCAACCAGATAACTGATACAATACTTAGATACTTTTTGTTTGTAAATACATACATGGCATACTATATAACACCCAGACACAGAACAAACACCTATGTTCATCACACAAATGTTTGTCCTGGGTGAGAATCAAACCCACAACCCACAGTTTCGTAGGCAGGATTATTACTAACTGAGCTATCGGGCCAGTCTATTGGATATTGGCAATAGCCAGTAGTCAGTCAATAGTCAGTATATAGGTATACAGACTCATAATACAGTTGAGAGACGTCTACTGTTTTTAAAGGTTACATAGACTGTGGTGTCGATATTGTGGTGTGACTGGCCATTTGGTAGTATCCCTTCCTTCTAAACTGCAGGTTGTGGGCTCGGTTCCCAATCAGGGCAAACATTTGTGTGATTAACATAGGTGTTTGTTCTGTGTCTGGATGTTATATTATATTCTATGTATGTATTTACAAACAAAAAGTATCTAAGTATTGTACCAGTTATTTGGTTCTCATGGTACAAGCTTTGCTTAGTTTGGGGCTAGATGGCGCTATGTGAAATGTCGAGCAATATTGAAAAAAAAAAAAAAAAAAAAAAAAAAAAAAAATTATTTGCATGTAATATATTCCTGATATTTATGGTCGCGTAACAATGGATAGTGTCTATAGGAATATTGTATGTAATATGAACATCATTTTGCTGCTGTACCGTGTATCTGCACGACATAATTAGACTATGGACATGATGAACATTTTTAATTTTTTTTTTAAATTCAATATCTAATAAAAATAATTTTAATAATAGCGCCCAACGATCACATACATAGATTCTGGACCCTAACTAGGATTAGGGGACCCAGGAACTATGAGGACCATGGTCCCACAGCGCCCAGACTCAGAACAAGTATATGCGCTTTTTTTTCTGTGCACAATTACTTGTCCTGCCACGGGAATCGAACCCGCCACCTCCGGGTTATGAGCCGACCTGCTCACCCACTGCTCCACAGAGGCTGTTGAAATACTGCCTACATTAGAAGACTCTTTTATCTTTGCGTAACTTACATTATTGGAAGAATTCTCTGACAAAATATTTTGGGCTTGATCTCAATAGACGAAGGTCCAAAAGATACACTTTCAGGATTTGAGTCAAATGAGTAACACCCATATAATACAAATTTTTCATTTACAAATTTTCTTTTAATAGGCCTCAATGATCTTATAAACGATTTTAAATAAATACATATTGTTCTTCAACTCTCTCACCTATATAATATTAGGACTAGTCTTTTTATAGATTTCATATTTCATATTTATTTATTTGCATTCATGTATTATGTCAGGTCTTAACAACTAGTTTGGTAGGTACATGAACCCTGTAAGGGCGCTTGCAACCGAGTGCGATTAAAAAATAAATTTATTGATTTCAATTACATAATAGATATATCGTCAAAATGTAATAATATAATATAATATTTTCAAGCATTTCATTATTTAATTATTTGATTATTCAATTAATGACCTATTGAAGATGGCAATAGGTAATATGCAATTAATCTAATCAATCAATTTATTTTAGTCTTTTTCTGCTACTACCCACTCTTTACAAATATTCATTATATAGTTTTAGTTTTTAGTAACTCTTATGCTTCTATAAAATGAATCGAGACTAAAAAAATACACACTAGTGAGTACTGTATATACGTAGACATGGGCTTTATGGGCATGAATATTCGAAGGCAGTGGCGCGGCGCGGACAGTGGTGCCTCTACCGTGGACAATAGAACCTTTGTTGCACAATGCCCATTTCCGATTACCAGATTGAATCGTGTCCGTCAAAGCGTCTGTGCCAATAATCGTGAGCAGACAAACCCACAGACTATACATTTTTGTTACCTTTGCCACTATTTTCCATATTTTTAGGTTAGCTACCATTTTTTTTTTTCATTCTTCCCCTTTCGAGGAATTAATGACGCCGCTTAACTACCATTTTATGCGCTACAAAGTTTTGAAGGGGTTCTATTCTGACTAAAAATTTATTTATATGTATTAATCTGTATACCGAAATGTGTGATAATGCCTTTTGCTTGGAAGAAATTAGATAGATGATAGACTTACATTAGTATACTGTACCTATATAATAATAGCTACCTAATGTTATTTTAACATGTCAAACTTACTATGGCATGTATCCTACATTTACTACCTGTAACAACTATCTTCTAACAGTTCTAACTATCCAAGCATCAAGCTTAAGATTAGTTATGCAGTTAATTTCTTGCAGCGTGAAGGCTGCTGTAGTTATAACTACAATATCCAGATACGACTATATTATATAGACTATATAGTCGTCGTAAGATTATATAGTCGTATCTGGATATTGTAGAGCTGTTTGCGGTCACAAACATCCCATGGAAACTGAAACATGGCATCATCGATTGGGACATTTGGAAAGCTATTTGAGAATCGAAACTCTCGGGACTTTCAACTCCAAGTTTGGTTGTTATTTAATTTAACCTCTCGTTATGCGGGCGGCTGAGTAACGCGCAGTCTGCGAAACGAGGCGCTTGTCGTACCCATTGTTGCGGAAATTCAGACGAATTTGTGATGATCGCATTTCATTAAGGCGTGTTTAGTGCGAAAGGAGCGCAGCTTTTAATTCACAAAGCGGGTGCGGTGCCAACGTAAAACAAAGTTTACGAGGGCTCTTCGTTAGTTGCTCACTCATACAGGATGGAGCGAGTTGAGACCGAGCACCGTTGTTATAGAATAGCGAAGCGCCTCTATGTTAATCGAGAATTCGTTCCACCCTTCCGTCTTTGTTATCATTTGTTTTAACTAGGTACTGAAACTTTATGGAGCTTAATTAAGCTAGACGCCTTTGCAAGGAATTATTATAAGAATCACAGAAATATGTTAGCTGATTACTCACATGCCCGTTTAGAGCCAAATGCAGCTTTTTTTACGTAAAAATGTATAATATTGTACCATATACTTTTCGTAAAAGTTAAACACTGACTGACAGTCTTATTAATAAACACGAACTAGCTTTAGACTAGTTACACCATCTTTTGTCTCTTTCGATCCAGCTAAATATTCCAGTAGCAAAAAAAGGACAAAAGCTGAAGTAACTAATCCGAGACTAATACCCGTTTATTAATAAGGCTGTATAAGTTTAACCTATATGTCGTAATCCAGGAAACTGTTAGCAACCCATTGAAGCCTCTGAAATGAGTATCGTATAGTGCTAAATTATGGCAAAAAGGCAATGGTTCGCCACAACTGTGCCGCACGCCGGGATCGAGCTCTGAGAATCCTAACTGCAGTTTTTAATTAACGTTGGCTTTTATTGCGTCACAAAAAATAACGACCTACAGTTTCCTCGTTCATATGGTTTCCGAGCTTGAAGGAAGCTGCGATACTTCATTGTTAATACTTTTATGACGCGTATGTAGAACGCTTATTATTAAGTACGTACTCGTACATATTACAGGGTATTCTGTATTGTATCTTACTCCGTATATATATTAATTCTATAATAGGTTTAGAACAAGAAAAAAGTTGATAAATGAAAATGTAATAACATGAATGTGGCGTTGACCCTTCCCAGCTAATGCATATAGATCAGTTCGGATAAGTAGAAAACAATAATGACACTATAATTATAGTGCTCTATAATAAACAATACATGAACTAGCGGCTTTAATTCCCAGGCTAGTGAGAGGAAAAAATGTTAAACTGTAGGCGGGGCTGAAGGTATGAGAGGTAAGCCTTGGCCGCTGCTCCAGTGATCGTGGCCCGAGAGCTTGCCCGGGGCTACCTGCTGTAATTTGAGAACAACAAATTACTCATAATAATAAATGTAGCCTCCTAATTTCGAAAAACAAAACAACTTAAACTTCTTCTGAGAGACGGCGGAGAACTTCGAACTTGGAGTATTATCTATGAGTCAGAAGTTAAAATACCCGGAGCTTTTTGCGGTTCGCTTGGTAAATTTTACTTTGTTCGTTTGATATTCTTTGATGAATAAGGTTTTATATTGAATTCTCAGTACGTAGCGTACCTTTACTTTATTTTACTCGCACATTATTATCATGACATTTATCATTCAGTTACAAGTAAACTTTGCGATCATGTACTTACTTAAAAGATCTTTTGTGTCTAATAATATTATACAAATTTAATTAAAGCGATATGTTTATATAGATTAAATAAACATGTGAGGAGCATCATATCACATCACACTAATATTATAAAGGTGAAAGTTTGTATCTGTGTTTGTGTGTATGTTTGTTACTCCTTCACGCTCAAACGGCTGAATGGATTTGGATGAAAGGTCAGTACCAAGATAGCTTATACACTGGATTAACATATAGGCTACATTTTATCCCGGAAAAGTGAAATCTTCCCGTGGGATGAGCAAATAATTAAAATACTTTTTATCCGCGGGTGAAACCGCGGGGCGCAACTAGTATCAAATATATGACATAATGAAAATTGATAATATTTTACATTTACCATACAGATAGGCATGTAAATACAATTTTTTGTCTATTTGCACGCTTGTCTATTAAATTGGCCGCTTCTATAGCTACATAAAATGAACTTGTCTTATTGCTTATGATTTTTACCTACTTAGTCATGCTATAAAAGTATCTATCTACTTTGGGTTTTTTACCCAGCTGTAAAACTGAATCAACGATAGGCAAACCTCTCAATGCGATAACACTCAGGTGGTGAATGGCGATGTTCATATCCCTTGGGACGAGTTGCTTCGGTACCAGGTTTATCGCCCGGCGCAATGTTGATCGTGGAAGCTCGAAAAGTGTGGCATGCTTGCACAGTTTACAATGTCCGTCGCGCTGTGGCCTCTGATCACTTTACTACATTTACGTTTTACACCACACGTAGCTACGTTCAAAGTGTATGCTATATGCGGCTCACGAGAGCGGCGTGCGAGTTATTGCCGTATAAAATTCGAGTTGGGCCATTTGACTTAATAGGAAAGCGTGTAACGGATTTTGCCCAATTTCGTAATTTTATATAGACAATAATAAAGATTTTATTCGAGGATATTATATGAAGTTTTCTGGTTACTCATAAGTAGGTCCTTGATGGAGTAAAGATATTTTATTTTAACTTCGGTATACATACGTAATGTAGATAGGTATATACCTGAACGTAAAAAGCGGGGAGGAAAAAATATCCATTACCTTTAGTTTTTAAAAATTACTTGCTGATCAAATTGCAATAAATGTCAAAAGATATTTGATTACTTATGGCTAGTTTGCCTGCTTAACGTTATCAAGAAAGTGAAAGAAGAAATCAATAAAATTAATATTGAAAATATTTTAGATTTATACTGGCATTTGTAGAGTTTTGAAGGTAAAAGTCAAACTAAATGAAAAAAGCCTATTACACAATAAATGATTATGCGTCAGACAAAGAAGCTTGGCCTGAACATCCCAAGCTCAATGCTGTGAAATCTTAGGTACCTTTGCCTATTGTCTGTTGCTATATAATTTTAGTTTCTATTTGTAATATTTATTAAGATCATCTTGCGCCGGTGTAAAATGTGTGTGGTTATTTTTGTAATATATTCATTATCTCAACTATAATAAATTATAACTATTATAAAACACAGAAGAACAAAAATATATCAGTTTGAAAACTATCGTAAGTATGACACATTTTGTAAGATAAATAACGTAATAATAAAGTAGTTTCGACTAACTTTAATTGACGTGAGTTTTAGCCATTATTTATATTACAAAAATATATCACTGTAAAGTTTCTTGTTGCCTCTTCTTTACAGTGTAATCGAAGCTTCGGATTGGAGTTTTCTGTTCTACATTGTGCCGGATTGCTTGCACCAGTAGCGAGGAAGAGAACTTCTTTGAGAAAACTTACTGTAATGGCTTGCTATATAATATTTGATAATAAGCACTTTGTAATTGTATATGCTTAGTACAATAACTTATGTACCTTATATAATTTTGACTTGTAAAGTGCTAAAAGTAGCCTATTTGTAATAAATCTTTTGACTATGACTTTAACTATGAAAAGCTTTTCATTCGTTCACCATGATTTATATATATTTATCTGCTTCCATTATAGTCAAATACTGTCCATCCAGAGGTTGCCTGGAAGAGATCGCTTTTAGTGATAAGACCGCCCATTGTATTACCAACTATAAGTTATTATGTAAAATTAATTTAAGCATGTGGTATGCAATAAAGAGTTTGTATTGTATTGTATTATAGTGACTAAAAATCTTCATAAAACAGACACCACGGCATTGTATTAAAATTCATATAACGCAGTTTGAGCGTCATTAAGTAGCAATAGTAACTACAAAGCCAGTCATTCATGCTGTGAATCCGCCCGAAATGTTCACGTTCCGTTAGTCAAACGTACGACTACAGCTCACGCGTTTCTATAAAATAATTGCCCATGTAGAGAACATGTATATGTATAATTTTCATTTAGCTCATTATTTTGCGTATCATGTATAATATCATTGTAAACAGAGTAACACGAGCCTTTGTATTCAGTGACACAAGTCTTTATTTTGTTTTTTCTAAGAAAATAGGTACCTACGATAGCTCTTTCATTCTCTAACGTAATTAAGATTTATATTAAGTACTGCAATTCGTTTAAGTACTGCTCATAAATTAATAAAACTAGTGTGCTTTAGACCACACAACTGAAGTAAAACTTATTTAGCTCCATGTATGGGCCGGTATAACTTTGTTTTGCTTTGTTTAATGTCGCCATCTTGACAATTATAAAATATCACTAACATTACAATTGTCATTTTATCATTATTGTCATTGCCTGTAACTTACTTGAAACGTACAAATTGAGATAGGCAGGGTTTCCGACTTTTGGGTATTAGTACCCAAAAGTCTTCGTCGTTCTATTAGCTCTCCTGCCTAGCCAATGCATGGCTCACTTCCGTTTGACGCCAGCTAACGTCAGGCGGTTCGCGCAGTAATTTTTATATCAGGTAAAAATCTTATATTTTACCAGACATACCAACATAAACACAAATTTTTAACTTTTTGTGTTGACAATGGACCTCTACATAAACCAACTTCAACTTCCGTTCGCCTCGCATTCACCAGCTTACTCCCCAAGCAAGCGTGCGTAAAGAAGTTTTACTTCAAAAAGTGATATTACGTGTACTAAAATTCTATAAAATCACTTTATTGACACCAAAAATAAACATGTAGACAAGAGAATTACATAATAAGATAGGTACAATAGGTGGTCTTATCGCTAAGAGCGACTATATGGACGGCGGTGCTAATAAATAGTAATATACTGCATATACTTAAATAATATGTTAATAAAAACAGATAAATCATAAATAATGCAACACAGTACTTTAATAATACATAAAAAAACTTAAATAAATCTTATTGTCAACGAGATTTCCAGACGCCTGGTTGAGCTGACGCACGACCAAAAGGCTGGCACATACCTCGGCCAACGAATTAGCCTAGCTATTCAACGAGGGAATGTTGCCAGTTTTTTGGGTACGCTTCCCGCAGAAAGTGATCTAAATTCTGTGTTTTATTTATGACCCATTTTTACCTACAATATTAATATTATTATTTATGAATAAAGAAACTGATTTTATATTATTTATTTACTTGTTTCAACTGACCCCCATCACTGTTTCAACCGCCCCTGGTATGGGGTCGGTTGAAACAGTGTCACATCTTTTTATTACACGCTTGCTATCTAGTAAATATGGCAGTTGAGCTTCTATTTCTGGTATTTATTTGAAGACGATGGTCTACTCTCTCATTTATGTGTTTTATTTGTAATTACGTATCATAATGACAGCGGGCGTTTAATCGAAAATTGTTTCAACCGTACCCAGTCTCCCCTACTCTTTTTCAAATAAATAATAATAAAATATACTTCAATCATTGATACGTCTACTGAGTCGTCTATTGAGTGGCAAGATATATATTTATTTACTATTATAAGCCAGTGTCGCAGTCGCGCAGGCGGGCGTCGTCGCCGCAGTCACGGGCGTAATCAGTATGCGCGGCCGGTGCGTGACGGCATGCGTCGGCGTCCGCTCGCACCGATGCCTGCTTACACCTCACTAGCTAGTAGCTACTGCCCGCGTCTTCACATGCGTCACATCAATATAATAAGTATTGCTCCTTTATACTATAACTTTTTATAATGAATGACATGACGAGGTATCCGTTCGCCTGATGTTAAGCGACACGGCTACCCATATCAGTTGAACGCGAAACTATAATTTAGAGTTCCGAGTGACACTGCACTGCGCACGTCATCCTGAGACATCAGCACAATCTAGAAAGATTACTAGACTGTGAGATCAGGTTATAAAGTCTCATTTGCCCAGTAATTTCACTAGCTTCAATGCCCTTCAAACCGGAACACAGTTGTGCACAACACAAGCACAGAATAACTGACAAAGGGGTGGTACCTACCTAGACGAAATTTGCAGAAAAGACCTACCGCCTAATAAAAACCAAACCACCTAACAAATTTCATCAAAATCCGCCAATCTTTAACTAATTTAATGGTACTTATTAAACGCAACGTGCGTAATAGCCGTTGGTGGGAATGAGTGCGTACCACTATAGCACATACCTAGCTTATTTATATTAACGGTAAAAAAAACAAAGGATTTGTGGGAAGTTTCAGAGATTACCTATCAGTACAAATATAATCCGTCCATGTAATTGATAAATTATCAATTATTGACACTGGCTAAATACACAAAGGGTGTGGAGCCAAAACATTAGAAAAAAAAAACTCCATACAGTTAATCATTTATTTATGTACCTACTAACCCCCTGTGACTATGTCTTCTTCTTCTTCTCTTCGTTTAATAACCTGCTAACGCTTAATTCTGCCAATGTCAAGTGAGGAATTTTGTACGGGTATGTCATGTCAAAGTCTTATTTTATCAGTCAAAATGCCACAGTAAAATGGTGTATATTTTACTGGAACCATTTGCCAACACTAGTGCACGTTCACGAACACGTAACGGATAATAATCCACATTATTACACATTAAAATTTAAAAAAAAACCATGGGTAATGGAAAAAATTCAAAATTCACAACCGCCATTGTCGAATTTTTTTCAACTCCTCCCTATGACTATGTCATACCCCCTTCTACTAATTTGACGGTGTTAACCCTCAATGTATATGGCCTATGTTTAATTACCCTTAATGGCGTAGCCGGCAACTGATTTGCATTATGACCACGAAACTGTTATGAGATTCAAAATATTCAAATACTAGCACAATATGTGATTACGATTTGCGTTCATTGTTTCATTTGTTGTTTTAAATGGTTCACTCGAAAAACAACATTTTTTTTATGTTTTGGCTCCAAAGACAACATGTTGTCAACGTGCCCTAGACAGTTACTATTAGTGTCCTCTACTTGGTCTGTGGTTACTATACTCTTTGGTCAACGTCGAGAAGGGATTTAGTAAAATTGATATAAGAGCTCTATTATATATTAGATTTTTTTTTAAAATAATTATTAGTATTTGAACTAACCATCTTATCAGCAGAAACTCTAGAACTATTTTTATTTGCGACTAGCTTCTGCCCGCGGTTTCGCCCGCGTGGCCTATAGGAAACGAAGATTCTTTTAATTGACAATTCAACCACCCATTTCACCCTCTTAGAATGAACTTTATATGTATAGATATCATAAACCTTTGACGACTTTTAATTCTATTAGCGATTGTTTCGTTCTAAGCAAGGTACACTGTACTGTGATCCACTGTACGACAAATCCAAATATAATGCATTGTAAAAAAAGTAAGAAGTACCTGTAATACATTATTTGTCTATTTTCTGTTTTCGCTTTTCCAATAACATCGCATCACTTCAATGCACATGGGAAATTGCGAATACGTGAGAATGATGTGATCATTTGTGAAATGGCGTTATGCGGTGCGAGAATTGCTGCATCACAGTTCACTCACAACACGACTGCGTTGAGTGTAGATTATATCTCACGTGCTCTTCGAGAAAACAAAAGGTAAAATTGCAAAAGATTGGAAGCTCAGTCGCGGGGTGATATTCGCTAGCGGGCGCGGAGTCCCGGTCGCGAGCGGGGCGCAGTCACGATGTCAATCGCAACTCCTCTTTTTGCTTCCTGCTCGGTGAGACAATGGCGGGAAAATGTTTTCTACGTGTGGGGACGGTGGGGTGTGGGGTCAATAGCGGGAGCACTAATCTCTGTCGGGATCGCTCGGATTAATGGCTCGTATTGCCGTGCGCGTTGTTTGTTTCACAGTTCTGGGTTTGTTAGAACTTTCTTGATACGGTCTATGGTGTTTTCTTTTTCGAGCAGGTGTTGTGTTTGTTTACGCTTTCTTTATTTTTAATATATATTTTTAGTTATGTGCCTATACAGCCTAATATAGTGAGAGAGATACAATAACGCTTAACCTAACTATCATAGCTCATACAAATTTATAAATCCATTGAAATCTTTTAAATCCAAATATTATGTAGATTTACAGCTAGCATTTATATATTTATAGCTAGTAATATTATGTAGATTTATAACTAGTTCGTTATTTTTGGCTTTCGGCGCTCTAAGCCTATCAAATGTAAATGGACGATAAAATGCAGACAGTTATATATAATTTTCATTTCCCATCATTCAAGAACGATTGCGTTCATTAAAATTAATCTAAATTATACATGTACGTCCTAGAGGTATAAGTGCCAACTTAAGAGCTTTCAAACTTTAGTGCAGACAATGATAAATTCATGAAATTATTTGTACCTCATTCATTCTATGATGACATTTTTAACACAATGAAAATGAAAAGGCATCAAGCGGTCCGAGTGCTCTTGACCGAGTTGAGTGAACGCAGCTGGCGCCGGGAATTCATCCTATAGTGAAAGTTTCCGCCAAGGGGAAAACATGAAATCTTTTTATACCTGTTCCCGTAGGATTACCATTGCCATTTTATGAGCTGCTTTGCGAAGTAAGTTGTATGCCTCCAAAATAAATTAAGACTATTTTTGACATAAAGTTTTGTAAGCCATTAATTATAATATAATATATATATAGTAATCATTTTGTAATTTAATAAATATTGATTAGAGATCGGAAAAAAATCGACTGCAGAACTGCAAATGTAAGCTTTATTGATAACTGATCTCTATTCAAATAGGAACTTTAAACATTTATAAATTTACTAATAAGTAAATTTGTTATTGGATGTAAGATCTAAATTATATTAAGTTAAACTATACATTAATTGAAGACCTTGTAAGTTTTATGCCATGAATGAAATAAATAGATAAATATATATAATTGAAGTGGATCTATGAGATATTATCGAACTACTAAACATAATAAAATCACAATTCACCAGTCTGACAATTTATGACACTGAATTTTAAATCACTTTTGTGTACAAGAAATTCTGTTGAATCAAATACGCTTAATAAGGAAAACTCTGTTACTAATTAAAATAAAATTATTGAAACATCACAGTCCAGAGCGTGCGCCCCCAGACCAGACTAACTTTTAACGAGGATATATTTGGTTTCGAACAACCCTTTGGTGATTTTAGCATTGAGACTGGCTGCAAATAACTCGTTAATTGACTTTAAACAACTTCTGGGTTTTTGGTACTGAATTCTAAGGATACCTAGCATAGGGTAGGTTTACGGGGAGCTATTGGCATGATTCCACCGAGAAACTTGCACATTGTTACGTAGCTGGATAATTTCCCTACTTAGAATTATTGCATTCATCGGCATACTTGTTACGTAACTGGATAATTACCCTACTTAGAATTATTGCACTAGGTGGTAGGACTTTACTGCAAAGTTCGTCTAGGTAGGTACCAGCGCTTTGCCAGTTATTCTGCCGCCAAGCAGTAGTGTGCAAGCACTGCTGTGTTCCGGTTTGAAGGGCACTGTAGCTAGTGAAATTACTGGGCAAATGAGACTATGATCTGATCTCACAGTTTAGTAACCTTATTACTAGATTGTGCTGATGTCTCAGGATGACGTGCGCAATGCAGTGTCACGCGAACCTCTATACTTTAGAGTTCCGAGTGACACTGCAGCTGGTATGGGCAGCCGGTATGGGCAGCCGTGTCGTTTAACATTAGGCGAACGGCTAGCTCGTCGCGTCATTCCTTAACATAAAAAAAAAAAAAAAAAAAAAAGCTCATCGGCACACTTGTTACGTAACTGGATAATTACCCTATTTATAATTAGTGCACTCATCGGCATACTTGGAATGTAATGCACTGCTATAACTCAAAATTAAGATTTACAAAATACTATGCAGCATATTATTCTATTGCGCCTGCGAAATAGCATCATAATAGTCCTGTGCATAGTATCTGGTTCTTTCTATTCTTTCTTTCTAATCAGATATTGATCTGTTTTAATAAGTTAGACAATCTACTCCAAAACCAGATTTCGCAAAATATATCTAAAATATAAAATAAGAAAACCATGACAATTGTGTATAATTGTGTATAAGCTGTCTTTTAATCGCTTCCGTCGCTATTTATTTTCTTAGTTAAAGTCTTAAAAGTAGGCAACGCAACGACAGCGCCCCTGGTGTTGTGGCCGTCAGCTTGTTTGTCTGTCTATATTATAAAAAAAAGAATATGAAGTTCTTTTACAATTAATAAAAAGATAAAATTGAAAACAGAATAGTGGTAATTAAAAAGTGTTATGTTTGTTTGCTCCAGAGCCTACGCAGGTCAGCGGCGGGCGGCTGCAGGATGCTGGACTGCCTGTGCCCCGCGTCGCGCACGCTCGCCTGCCGCGTGGTCTTGCTGGACGAGAGAGAGCTCCTTCATGAGATACAGGTAGCAACAGATATACAATATCATATAATAATAATAATAGCGCGCAACGATCGCATACATAGTATGTGACACACAAACTAAATATAGATGGAGTAATCTTATTACTAGACTATGTTGATGTTTATTTTATTTTATTTTTTGAACGGGCTCTGTTGGTCGCTACCGATCAGAGCGTCACCGGGCGGGAGGGCAGGCGATTAAGGCACCCAGCTGCCAAATTGGGAGGCAACTAGTATCTGGACGAGTGAATAATAGATATCGTAGAGCCTAAGCCGCTTGACTTGACTTCGTTACATTTGATATTTGGAGGGTAGATTTAATGGTGTAGAAGTATACTATTAAAGTGTTTCTTTATATTAAAAATTCTAAAGGGATCAGAAATGGTATAAATAAATCCGGGCAAAACCGCGGGTTGCCTTGAGCTGGTATATAAAACATTTGTTGAAACACGTAGAAAAATATCAAAGTATTTCTAGCTTCAACTAAACATGAGACGTAATGGATTTTCTAAAAGCAACCTTTGCGGCTGCGGACATTTCCCGACGGGCTCTGATGGCATTTTTCAATTTTCCCTGTATCTATGAAACAACCGCTAGATTTCTCCGTATCTCTCGACCCCTCACTTTTGAAGTGCAGCTATTCCGAGGCGAATTATTTGAAGTACACCCAGGGGCTAAAGGAAGGTCTTTTATATGCGGAATACAGGGTCTAAGGTGCGGACGATGAATTCACTGAATCGTACGTTGGCCCTATGAATATTAAATTCTATTTTGTTCGCATTACCGTTGCATGCTGAATATGAGAGTGAATTGCGGGTAAATTGCTTCTATTCTACTCGTTCTTCTCGAATAATAGTCTTATCCGTATCGAGAAACTGCAGTAGAGGATATCTATATCGGTTTACAAACATACATATGAGTTACAAAACGTGGCACGAATCCGAGTCGGTGATGTTGTTCGACCTATGCGTAACAATATTGATTGCAAAGTAGTTCTAAACAAATCAACCACGCGCCTTTGAATCCAATTTTATTCCGCCGTCGTCCCTGGCTACAACTTCACACAATCTCTATTATCTTGAAAACTTCTACAAACTCGAAACATATAAGACCCTGGCTTTAGACGAATTCCGTTTCTACACACTCAGATAATACTTTCATAAGACTGCGTCATAACCGTAAACAACAGAAGAATTTATGGTAGATATGCCTTTGTTCAGCCTGCACGAGCCTCCAAACTTGTTCATCAAACAAATTCTGAAGATATATGGGGCTAGAATGGTCCAATTTGGGTAAAGTGGATGCGACGAGAGTTCGACATTTCTCGCCGAATTGTATGGATATTTTAGATAAATCACCGGCCTTCCACAGCTATTTCCCTATCTACAAAGAGACATTTGTCTTGAACCGATCTTGCAGTTGAAAACTTATCCTTTTTCCGAAACTAACATATCAACCCATATTTCTTAGCTAAAATTTTTGTTAGTAATTTGAAAACGAAATCTACATTAACATAGACTACTTTTACTAATTTAATTGTAATAACCTATATAAACTAAAGCTAATAAAAAAATTAACGCATATATTCCTTTCCCAGGTAATTTAGTTGATTTTTTTATATTTAAGGAATGATTTGATGATCTAGTTGTTCGCCAGATGTTAGTGACACGACTGCCTATATCAGTGTCATTCGGTACTCTAAAGTTTATAGTTTCGCGCTACACTGATCTGCGTACGTCATTTTGAGACATCAGCACAGTCTAGTAATATGATTACTATACGGTGAGATTAGATCATACCGTCTCATTTGCCCAATAATTTCACCAGCTACAGTGTCCTTCAAACTGGAATACAGTACTTGCGCACTACTACTTGGCGGCAGAATAACTGACAAAGCTGGCGGTGAATTTTCTTCGTCGTCATCATGAAAAGTTCTAATATGCTTGTTATTAAAAGTTGGTTTTAACGAAAACTGCATTCGGTGCTTTTATTATCGGCATTTTGATAATTTCCTCTGTTCCACAATTCTTCGAAAATATCACCTCTTTCTAAAAGCTACTCTCAACTGGTTCGAACACATTAATTGTAACTACCAAGTTGAGCCTTGATTTCGTTTCGTGGAATATCGGAGAGTCCATAATCGATTGAGCTTGTGATACGTCCATTATAAAAAGTTACAGGTTGTTGGTTGTTAGCTGTCTAACAAACAACAACACTTTTTTATTATTGATTGGCCCGATAGCTCAGTTGGTAGTAACCCTGCCTTCTGAACTGTGGGTTGTGGGTTCGATTCCTACCCAGGACAAACATTTGTGTGATGAACATAGGTGTTTGTTCTGTGTCTGGGTGTTATATTGTATTATATGTATGTATTTACAAACAATAAGTATCTAAGTATTGTATCAGTTACCTGCTTCCCATAGCAATAGCAATAGTAATAGAATAAATGCTTTGCTTAGTTTGGGGCTAGATGGCGTTGTGTGAAATGTCCGAAAAGATCTATTTATTATTTCTATTATAATAAATGACGGCATTAAAAAACTTGAATTTCACAACTCTACAAAATTTGATTTCTAACATCTACGTATTTTATTCGTGAGTAGGTAAAATAAAAACAGTACCAAAAAGTTGTTTTTATTTCCAACACAAAGAATTCATAGAAGCTACAAATTTTATATTTCCTCTGGAGCTTTATTTGCTGACACCCTAAAAAGGAAGGGAGATGACGAATTGGTGCGCAATTTATAAGCAAGCCTAGTGTCTGGACGGCGTGAATCTTGCGGAGTGTATTGTGATATACTCATTGTGCCTTGTACACTGTACAAGTGTACAGTCGATGTCGCGGCAAATTGTCCCGACGCCATTTCACGGTCTGTTACGCTGGTGCACCTCGATCCTATCATGTGGTTTATTGATGAATCTTTGATATATAAGTCATCAATATAGATTTATTTAATCAACTCTATATATATGTATATATATATTATATGTAAATTAGCCGAGCCTGCGTTGAAATTAGAAGAATAGCCCTGAAAAACTTATCCATTCAGCCGTTATAGGTGTTATGATTTTAAAATCATAATACCTATAACGGCTGAATGAATTTGGATGAAATTCGGTACCAAGATAGCTTATACACTAGATTAACATATAAACTACATTTTATCCCGGAAAAGTGAAATTTTTCCGTGGGATGAGTAAATAATTAAAATCCTTTTTATCCGCGAGTGAAGCTGCGGGGCGCAATTAGTTATTATATATTTTAATGGCAAAATTATAATTATCATTAAAAACAATGCAGTAGCAAAACTTAATCTAAGAAGCAGCTACCAGTAGGCAACGTACCCAAAATGCTGGCAGCATGCTTCGTTGAATGGCAATACTTAGTCTTTGAGCTAAATAGTGACCAGCTTTTAGTCATTATTATTATCTTTATATACTATTTATATTCTTTATATATATACTACTCGCAATTTGCAATTAAAGTAAAATCTGATATAAGGTACAACTTCCAAAGAGAGGGTAGAAATAATTACGAAGCAATGCCCCAGCACCTTGTGATCGAACACTACATATAATACTTAAACTTTCGGCGAAGAATAACATTGAAATTGGATTGGTGATATGGTTATATCACAGTGGTATATAAAGGTTCCAGTTAGCCAGCTAAATCTGTCGCAAATCACTTAACAGTGTTTTATAGCCCTAATGTCAATATAAATTTACTAGAAATATAGTAAAACGCTAACCTGTCAGAGTGTTATTGAAGCCATGCCTTTGTCTTCAGAATATTATTAATACCCTATTGGCGTTGTTGTGTTCTCTATTAAATTATAAACGTGCTTTTCAATATCGTTGCAGACTAACAAGTGTTTTGTGTCAGCATATTGAAACTTTCCATCGTCAAATGAAATAGTTCTACGGGAACAAAGCAAATACACAGCTTTATTCAATACAGGCATTCATGCGTTATTTAATTATTCAAGGGCAATAAAACAGCGATGTCACAGGTAGGCAGTAACTGGATAAACAGAATGTTTTCCAATTGGAATTGCACTGTCGATGCCCCGCGGCTGGGATCGCGTGCGTCCCTGGACTCCAGCGACTACATACCTCTACATACGACATGGCGCGGCGCCGCCAGATTTCCAAATCGTTTGTTATTTTTCGAGCTCCTCGTGTAGTAGGTACCCTGTGGGGAGCAAACGCGCTCTGTTATTAAATCATTTATTATTCAGCCCAACGAACTGTTCGCAATTTTCCCACAAGCTCCATGCTTCCACCTCCAAGTGTGGCACTTATAGTGATGTTCGTACGTCCCTTAATTAACGCCTTGTCTCAGGAGTCAGATATTTTGTTACCTACTCGAATTATTTGGTCGTATTATGGTTACTGTGGCAGCCGCTGTAATTTGCGACTTAATTATATTAAAATATTTATCGTTTGTGTGTATATACTTTGTATAGGTTCGGTTAATTATTACGAAATATTATGTACGGCGTGCATAATATGTGATTTCAAAATTAATATCATTAATTACTTACTTCCAAATGACCCATTGACATAGAATTGATCATTATTCAAATTAGACATTTATTTATCTTTTATTTAGTTCATTTTTGTAAACACGTAACCAATTTTAGAAAAAAAGAATGCCTCAAATTAAACAATTTGTTAAATATTTAAAACACCGCAGCTATCACGTCACGCGTAGCTTTAGCGCACGCAAGCTCAATGTTTCTGATGATACAGTAGAAGAGCACAGATTATTATGGCCTTTATTGTGAAATAATATAAAACTGAAGTTTGTCTGATAGAAAGCCGTGGACATATTTTGCCGGGAAAAGACAATGTGTGAGAGCCTTGTCTGCGATGTAGGCAACTTGCACCAAAGCCGTTTATTATACTGCCAACATGATATCACTGCCGATGACTACTGGTTTTACTGGTCTCCACCCATCGCGTGCGAGTTAGCCTAATTGTGGAAAGCCGAGCATGAGAAATGCTAATTAGACAGTCGGGCTAAATTACCTCGGGTTCCGTGGGAGATTTTGATTTAGCTGCAATTTTGCTCATCGGATGTTAAATAAAATGAACTTAATATCGCTATTGATTGATATCTTCATGTCCACTTATTACAGTGTAATTTGTAAAGGAAAAATTAGAATTACAAACGGTATTGGAATCCGCTACCACATCCCCGCATACATATCCCGCAGTATTGATTTGACATGGGTTATCTTAACAACATTTGCTATGCCGATTGGGATAATTCTCAAGTTTCTCTCAATAGATGGCGCTACCAACCGTCCGTCTCATTTGCCCGTCAGTTTGTTGTTAAACGTCTTAACGGCATACATCTCAGCGTACGAGTAAAAGGCTCGTACAAATAGATAATTTTATGTAAAGTTAATTGGATTAACTTACTTATTGTGTTTGTTTACGTTGGCTTTATTTATAATAGGTAGGTGCCTAAAAATTCATGGAATTATAATATGTGCTCAATAAATTCAATATTTGCTTTTGTTTGTGAGAATATATTATTTACATCTGTTCGTTTTGTTTAATATTGATAATATTGATATTCGGGAATTTGAATTTCATGAATGGTTGAATAAAACACGTGTTTGTTCGCAGGATAACAACACGGGCCAAGCTTTACTGGATGTGGTATTCAGGCATCTAGATTTGCTTGAAACTGCTTACTTCGGCCTGAGATACGTTGATCAAGATAGCCAAACAGTAAGTTATATATAAACAATAACTCGTCAGGATCATTGAGATGTAAAATCTCGCCTTTGTATACCGCTAGTAAAGAAATTATTCTGTAGTAAGCAGAAAAGTATCGCTATCTTTCACTCTTACAGCCTTATTAATAAACGGGTATTAGTTTTGAGTTAGTTACTTCAGCTTTTGTCCTGTTTTTGCTACTGGAATATTTAGCTGGATCGAAAGAGACAAAAGATGGTGTAACTAGTCTAAAGCTAGTTCATGTTTATTAATAACGCTGTAAAGGATTAAGTTTACTACTAGAGATCTATTTAACCATTTAACACAAGGCGCATGAAACAATTGACTATTCTATTACTGATCGAATAGCTTAAATATTTTTTTGTCCAAAGAATTTTTGATATGATTACCACTGACATGGTCGAAATATTGCAAGCAATTTTATCACTTGATAAGTATATCTAAGAACGAGACACAATAATTGGAACTAAAACAAATGCTTAAACAGTGGCAGCCTTATTAATAAACACGAACTAGCTTTAGACTAGTTACACCATCTTTTGTCTCTTTCGATCCAGCTAAATATTCCAGTAGCAAAAAAGGACAAAAGCTGAAGTACCTAATCCGAGACTAATACCCGTTTATTAATAAGGCTGTGGGTGATTAGCATCTGTCTAGGTAAATAAAAAATGTCGACAACTCGGCAAAAAACATATTAATGAACAAAAATGTGAATGAAAACGGCAGTTTAAAATCATAACCTTAGCTCAGTTGGGCGATTACGTAACTCGATTGCAACCGATAGAAACACAATATTTATGGATTTGACAGTTTGAATACCCAGTCTATGTCCATAGTTAGTATGGGAATTTCTCCTGTCCACCCCCTAGGTTTTATTTCATAGTGATTACAGTAATATAGCAGTATTACTGTGAAATAGAAGTGCGGACTTCTAATAATACTCGTCATTCACTCAACTAAAAGTCATTTTATTTTGTGGACAGCACTGGCTGGATGCGGGGAAGAGATTGCGACGCCAACTTCGAGGCTCAGATCCACATACATTTTACTTCGGAGTAAAGTTCTACGCAGCAGATCCATGCAAGTTACTCGAAGAAATAACGCGGTGAGTAACAATAAATATTTCAAGTACAATATAATATACTTTGTACTGTTATCACATCAACTTCGATTGTCCTGACCCACTATACATCGCTGGAGTAGCCAGACCCCGTTATTTCACCTTAAGAAGCGATTTTGTCCTGATCTGCCTCAATTGAATAAAACTTAATGTTGAGAGCGTCCCCGTTTTGGCCTTGGCAGACATTTAAATACAATTTTATTACAAAGTTACGCATTACTTAACGTGGGACATTGGCAATGTTGTCGGATTTCATTTAAATTCCGTAATTTAATGATACAAGATTTACAGTAAGTAGGTATATAATTTGTTCACTCCCCATAGCTAATATAACAAATATGTGTAGACATTTTACACAGCTCCATCTAGCTCCAAACTGAACATAGCTTGTACTATGGGAACCAGATAACTAATAGAATACTTAGGTCCTTATTACAGAACTATACTCACTCGTCAATTATTGCTCAAGTAGAGATTCCCTTCATTGTTTGATCATTTTGTGAACGAAATCTCGTCTTGAGCAGAGATTCGCGACTGAACGTAGTTTGTAATTACATACATAGAATATAAAATAACACTCAGATACAGGACAAATAACAGTATTCATCACACAAATGTTTGTCATGGGTGGGAATCGAACCCACAACCTATAGTTTATAAGGTAGAGCTGACTAACTACCCCTGAGCTATCAGGCAACAGCTTCAGCAGTATTTTATCTGTATTTTTGTCAATATAGAAAACTATTTCATTTATCCTAATGCACCAGATGTATCTAGTTTGTGCACATATTTACATATTTTAAAATTTATTAGTATAATGAGTTCCAGCAGAACCGCTGCATGTGAAAATCAAATTAATGGTTGACCATTAACAAATATACAAAGCTGTATTTATTAAATGCGGTTTTCCATCAAAGCATTGCCGAATGTTTGTGTGAGTACAGAGCACATGTTGGGAAAATCATGTCTATAGCCACAGATGTGTGTAAATTTATACATATAAAATTCAAAGTCCTGTCTGACTGACTGACTTATATATCAACGCACAGCCTAAACTGCTGGTTCTAGAGACTTGAAATTTGGACTTGAGATTTGACTTTGTGTTTTGTATGTATCCACTAAGAAAGGGTTTGTCGAATTTCCACCCCTAAGAGGGTGAAATAGGTGGTTGAATTATCTACGAAAAAATTTCTTCTTCGTTTTCTATAGGCCACGCGGGCGAAGTCGCGGGCATAAGAGTTTTATAACATCAGTTATGTAGTGAGAACGTTAATTCGGAGTTGTGGTGAACGGTGATAAAACATATCTGTGCTACGATGTACGGTTTTAAATCAAGTAGCGAGTAAAGCGCGAGTAGTCGTCACCTTTAATATTACACTAGCTGACCCAACCCGGCTTCACACGGGTAAATTAGTTTTACGTTCTAACCTTATTCAAGGCAAGAGTAAAGTGAGAGGGAAAAAATAGGGGAAAACGACAAATAACGCCGCGTGCCTGCCTTCGCCGTCGTGTTTAGCACTTTGTAATTTTAAATACCTAATATTATTATGACTTGTAAAAGTGCTAAAAATAGCCTATTTGCAATAAAATTCTTTGACATCCATTGGTCCTTTTATCTTGCCTTTTTCGCTTTCCCTTCCTTTTACAGGATGAGCATAGTGGCTTTCTCTTCGTTGCCGGCTATTTTATCGCAACTTATGGATTACGTCACTTAATTACCTATATCTACATAACTCTGCCTGCACTGTGTAGACCAGCCGTATTATTTTAAACCATTAATTCGCCACTAGGATAAAATTTAACAACTTCGTAACTTTTCAAGATATTGTTTTTTTTTCTCACTTTATTATAAATGATAATACATGATACATAAAAGATTCATACACAAAAGTTATTTCTTATTGGTTCGTGCAATCTGCGCTTGGCCTTTTTTGAAAACATAAAGTAATCTAAATGATATTCTTTAAAATGAACTATAACCATATCAACCATACGAAGTTTCATCGACATCCGGCGACTGCTTCCAACGTGATACGTGTTCAACGAACGGAACGACAGACAATCAAATATTTAAAAAAAAAGTTTTATATCGATAAAGAAGTATGTGTGTATGAAATTAAGTATGTAATGTAAGTATATGTAACGCAATTAAAATTTTCCATTAATATTCCATATAGACTTAGCCCAGTTACAGTAAAGTTTAATTATGTGTATAGAAGACTAGCTTCTGCCCGCGGCTTCACCCGCATGGCCTCTAGGAAACGAATAAGAAAATTTTTCATAGATAATTCAACCACCCATTTCACCGTCTTAGGGATGGAATTTCGAAAAATCCTTTCTTTGTGGATACCTTTACATTACAAAGATCACACCCTCTAAATTTCATGTCTCTAGGACCAGCACTTTAGGCTGTGCGTTGATATATAAGTCAGTCATTCAGTCAGTCAGGACTTTGAATTTTATATGTATAGATAAGTAGTACCTATGTACATTGATATTGAACTCATACTTTTAGTCAAGAGATCGAGATGTAACTAATGTTACATCAGGCTTTAGGTAACCTTAAATAAGCTGATGGTGTCGGAGCTCATCACTAGATCACTTTAAGTTAGATGCTGAACTTAACAAGACTACTTTATTTAAACCAATACACTTTTTCATACTTTTAACATGAAACCTGATTTATATTTTCATCCATCCTATTCTCAGGACGTTATGATATTAGCCACCAATGAAAGCTCTCTAGCTAAATTCCCACACATAATGAAATAAAGGAAACAGATAGAGCAAAACATAATTACATTAAAGAAGAAACCTCCACTCATGAGTACGTAGTAATCCATTTAGATATTATACGTTATATCATGGGAACCGGCTGTATCTAATGGGAACGACACTTTCCGTGACAAATAATGAACACTTGGTTGTAATTCTACAAACTGCGGCTTAATGATATATCCCGTATTTATCTGAGCGCCGTAATATCTCGCTTTCGTGCCTTCTAGGCTAATCTAATATCCACATTTTTTTAACTTTTATTCTGAACTGTTAAAATTTTCATGACCATAAAACGAAGTGAAGTAGGGTAAGAAAACAAAACGAAGTGTAGTGCTCTCGCAGTAAAGCCTGGTGAGCTCGTAAACTGACGTCGAGCTGATGGAATAAAAAGAGCTTGGCTTCGCATGCACCTCTCAAACTGTCAATGCAGAAAATACGCACCGGGGGAACAAGACACGTTTTAATTGGATGGCTTACAAAATAGCCCTCAGCTTATCTATTCATTTAACATAAATTTGCAAATGTTATTTCTTTCATTTGAAACCCTCATAATGTTCGCTTTGTAAAAGTTATATTAAACTTTTACTTCCTTTAAGGTACTTGTTCTTGTTTTAACTTTACCACATTGACCACGTAGAATTTTCATTAACTTTTAAATTTATTCTATTCAGGACTTGTGTAAGTGTAGGGGGATATTTTATTAAAATTTCGTTATTACGCTGTTGACGCTGCACCCCATGGCCGGCGGCGGGTTGCCGTCGAAAACGGTTTCTTTTAGCTAAGAAGCAGCTTAATACTCGTAAATCCTTTGAAAACCTTCATCGAGATGAACGTTTAATATTTAATTTCCTTTTACGATGTCCTTTATAATGCTTTTAGTGACTTATAGAAAACGTTGAAAGTTTCAGTGTGGCCGCTTTGTATGTATCATATGTTACGTATTAGTTGTAACATAAATTCTAATATGTATTATGTGATCTTAGGTACCAGCTGTTCTTGCAGTTGAAGCAAGATGTGCTGCGTGGTCGGTTGCCTGTCAGCTTTGATCTCGCTGCTGAACTCGCTGCCTTTGTTTTACAATGTAAGTAATTTTACTACAAAAACAGTTAGAACATTTTTGTAGTTAAACTTCTTTACGCACGCTTGACTTCGGGAGTAAGCTGGTGAATGAGAGGCGAACGGAATTTGAAGTTGGTTCACGTAGGCCTCCATTGTCAACATAACGAAGTTAAAAATTTGTAATATTATGTTGGTATGTCTGATAAAATGACAATTTACAACTGTCAAGATGGCGACATTAATAAAGCAAAAACAAAGTTATATCAGCCGATAAATGGAGCTAAACTAAAGAAGTTTTACTTCAGTCGTGTGGTTTAAAGCACACTCTTTTTTTTGTATCCCAATTACACTTTTTCCAATTTTGTAAGCTGAAACTCTTTTTCACGAACTTCTAATAACGCAAACGACTGCCGCTGGCAGGAATCATATTCGAAAAATTATATACACAGGGAAACATTGCAGGAGCAACTTCCAATATTGAGGAACAACTTCTACTTTATATGTGTTTACATGAAACTCGGTAAGTCAGTACCTACATTAAAGAGAACGACTGCAAACTTCGGTGCTTGAAGCCCATATTGCAATGTGGAAACGGTTTAATCCCCACTTGGTTTAGAAACACACGTGCTTATTTGTTGTAAACATCGTAGTTAGTTCATCAATACGCACGTTGATTAGTTGATGTGTACTAGACGACTTTTGCATAATAAGCTTTAGGGAAGTTTGATTTTGTGTATATGAGATTCTCATTTATTGTAGTAGAAGTAGAAGTTGACTGGCCCGATAGCACAGTTGGTAGTAGCCCTGCCTTCTGAACTGTGGGTTGTGGGTTCGATTCCCACTCAGGACAAACATTTGTGTGATGAACATAGGTGTTTGTTCTGTGTCTGGGTGTTATATTGTATTCTATGTATGTATTTACAAACAAAAAAGTATCTAAGTATTGTATCAGTTATTCTGGTTCCCATAGCACAAGCTTTGCTTAGTTTGGGGCTAGATGGCGTTGTGTGAGATGTCCACATATTATTTATTTATTTATTTATTGTACAGATTTTAATTTATAAAAAAGTAGACCAATAGAAGTCAGGGGCTAGGCGACCGTAATACTTCAACCCCTCCGGTTTATTTTTGATTTGACCCCTATATGTTTTCCCGATTTTTAACTTTAGAAATTACGAATTATTTGCCTTTTTATGTATTACGATGGCAACATCTTAATAAAAGAGGTTCTTAGTTTTTAAGTCTAAGTATTTTTGTAGTTTTAAACAGTTTAAGACTTATCGACAGCTGACGCACCGGCGGGTTTCGTTTGATGTCTGTTTATTCATAATATATTAATACTTGACTCCTCAATTTTAAATTCAATGGCAAATCCAGTTGTACGCTCCCGGAGAGTGAACATTTTACAAAGGCTTTGTGAAATTCGATATTAGAGAGATGACAATCCCCTTTTCCGTAGCTCTTTTACCGGGCGTAAATATTGCAATTTGTTTTATAATACAATTAAATCTTACGAAAGGAAAACATGAAAAATAAAAAAGCTCTTTTAACAAACTTATTATGTCAGAATAGTAATATTATTATTATATTGTAATAAAGTTTTTGTATAACTAGTTATAAAATTGTAAATGTTTTTTTATGTATTCAGAATTTTAACAAACTAGATAAGTTACTTTGGTGGCCTGACGTACTATTTATTCGGTCACAATTTTATAAATGAATAAATTGCAAACCAATAAAATACTCGTAATTATGACGCGATATGAACTTGTATGCTAAAGAGTAAATACCTGTTGTACTAACTCGACAGAGTACTAGTAACTTCCGTAGTTTATGATAAAGAATGAGCTTTTAGTTTAGATATACTTCCGTTCATGATCCAAATTTTCTTGATATTAAAAAATAATCGATAGGTAGATACTTATTAATATGTGAGAAGTTTGAGGCTGTTGTTTGTTGTATATAAGTTGTCCACAGGGCTATCATTTTTGTACATATAAACTTTATCTGATTTTTGTTTGTACTGGAAACTCAACTATCCACACCTGAGGCATCTACAGAAAACCAATGTGCAGCAATTTAAAATTTTAGATTCGGGCCTATGTCGAAGATACGCAAGAGAAGTATTAATACAGTAGTAGTTCATAATTTTATTTTTACCTTAGATGCTTATGAAAGTAAATGTTATTATTGAACGGAAGCGTTACTTAATTATAATCATATTTTTTCGGATATTAGTTCTTGCTGGTTGTTATCTAACCGAATCTCACAGCGAAACTTGACCAACCGTTTTTTAACTTACCGGTCAACTTAAGCAGCCCAAAATATGTAATATTACTACGGTGGTCACTACTGGATGAGTGATGGTGGTGGCAAAAGGTGGTAATTACAACTTTCGTAAGACAACCATCATTTTAAGCCAAGTCTAGCCTACGAACGACTAAAAATTCCGACAACGTCAGGGCTGACAACTCGCCTACACGGCGATACAAAAAAAAGATCCTATTAATTTTCGGATTAATCAACAAGGTCAAAAATAGGAATCAAGGGTTTTTAAGAAACATACGAGTACTATCGAAAGACTGATGTCTAATCCAAGCACTATAGAGACTTGACTTTACACAAATCTAGTTAACATACCTTATATTTTTAGGTTTATAAAAATCAGTATTCTATCAAATTTATGAAAATATAAAAAAAATTAAAGCTAGCGCGTGGGGCGGCATACAAAATGTTTTTCAATTTTGCCATGTCTATCCAGCAAAACATTAATATTGCATTTTTTCGACGAATTCAATTTATTGAGTCTTTTGTGTGTCACGCGCAGAATATTTTGTTTGTCAGTGCTTAAAGCACTCACTATATAGATATATAAACACTCAAAATTGTCGATGGAAGTTCGTTTGAAAGAAAACTAAACTACCAGACAGTTTTCTCAGCATCCCTTCTTTTCTTGTTCGTTGAATTGCTCCTACAGCATTGAATGCCATTGAATCGGGCTCAATGCCGGCAGTAATAGTTAGAGCCATTCTTCTCTGAAATTCAGCAACTACCGAGCTGGGGCTGGGGTGCTATCTCGCCGCAAACGCAGTAAAATTGATCAAACATTCCACTCCGCTAACTCTGCTCATTCTAAAGCACGTAAACTAGCTGAGAATCGTGCTCATTATCTGAAGTAGGTACTACATTTGTCGACGTTTTTAGTCGAAGAGAGATAGATAATGAAAAGGTAGCTTTCACGAAAACATTTTATCATTATTCCTAATTTATTTTTAATTTAAGCTATCAACATTCATTTTTATAAAATAGGATAATTAAAGCCTCCACTGGCTTTGAAGTTTAACGAAGTTAATCTATTACTCGCTCGGTCTTATTAAGTTATATGCTCGCAGTAGACATTTTTCTGAACACGTATTAATATTTAATTAACTTCTGTTTACTATACAGTATCTTTTTTTTTTTCATTATAATTTACATGTATAATTTAAATTAAGTTTTATTTAAAACGAGCTTCTGCCCGCAGCTTCGGCCGCGGCGTGGCCTATGGGAAAATAATTCAACCACCCATTTCACCTTCTTAATATATACTTTACTTTACTTTACTTGGTGGTAGTACTTTGTTGCAAAGTTCGTCTAGGTAGGTACCACCGCTTTGCCAGTTATTCTGCCGCCAAGCAGTAGTGTGCAAGCACTACTGTGTTCCGGTTTGAAGGGCACTGTAGCTAGTGAAATTACTGGGCAATTGAGACTTTATAATCTGATCTCACAGTCTAGTAATCTTATTACCAGGCTGTGCTGATGTCTCAGGTAATGGGCGGCCGTGGCGCTTAACATCAGGTGAACGACTAGCTCGCCACATCATTCAGTAGCATAAAAAAAAAAAAAATACATTTTAGTATTTTTGTTACGTAAATTATCCAATATAATGTTAGTACAGAACTGTTAAATTATCCAAAGTTACAAAGATCCAAGCTAAACCACTTAATCGTGCTCTTTGAGCGTTGTAACTTGAAAGAAACATCAAAGTAACATTTATGTTTCGGCCGGTACGAGAGATGAGGGCAAGTAGGGACGGGGGTGTAATATCGATGCGTTATTCAAAAGGTAAATGAGCCATCAGCGGCGAGGCATCGTTTGCATCTAATCTAGCTACATCAGCTCTTCTCCCGACGACCCTCGAGGTCCCGCGAGACTCGTGCAGACGCGCGCGCGCGACCCGTGCCAACTAACTATCTACTTAATTCTTTCTAAGGTATCTTGTGTCAAGGAGATTCATTTCGTTCGTAATTACATAAGTAAATGGATAGGCATTGGTTTTAACTTGAAAAATTATACCATTTAACCTAGATGTGATCAGACAGAAGGCTAAAACAGCCATGAAAGAAAATACTAAGCAAACGAGAAAAGTTCTCAACAAGAATTGCTTTTCAAATTCGTTTTAATAAGGGCTACCTAACAGGTAGATTTTTTTGTATGTCGTGCAATGTAATTTTTTCTTATGATGCTGCGTCATTGATTTTTATGGTGAAAAGCGTTTCAGGCGCTCGTCTATGCCTCAATGAAACAATTACCTTGGTACAGTGAAATATTCGCGTTTTTCCGCTCTTTAGCACCCGAAATTATCCGGTCCCTTTCACCGTTTTACGAGCGGTATCAACGTCCACATTATTTTCACAAAAAGCACTTTTTGTAGTTATGCGTAATATCTCGGTTCCCTTTTTGAAACATTTTCCTCAAATCTATGAAAATAGACCTTTCATCTGTTCTTTACATGCGTGTCTTGTTTGATAGAATGTGACGCGAGGATAATATATTATCAGAGTTCTCTGAACTAATAATAGAAAAAAAGTGTTCTCAAAATCGGTTCAGTGTGTCTGAACGGATGGACATCCACTATTAATCACTGTATGAATGTTCTATTTTAGTCACAGTCTGTAGATTCCCTGTTGGGAAACGGGAGGAGTGATATGCCGTCCTTCGCAACAAGTTAACGGACGCAGGCAACGCGCCTTACATTAATCAACAAGATGACCAACCGCACAGGCGCTGCACCATATGAACCGTACCTAACCACGTTGCGGCGTTTTTTATGAGAGTGATATTAGTTAGCATCTAAGCTTAATTTTTAATGTTTCCCTTCTATATTTTTGACTAAATAAAGGCATCCTAGTTAGTACTAGTTATTTGCCCGTTTTTCCGGAATTAAAGTATCATAGTTATTTTGATCTCAGGAGAATAAACAATATGTATAAGCAAATATGTTTGCAAAGTTTATTTACAGTTCAGCCGTTTTGTGTGAAACCCACACAAACAAACAGATAACATTTCAGTTTTATATAATTAGCGTAATATGAAAGTCGTTTACGTTAACTTATACATTACTGAGTGAAAAAAAATATTGTAGTGCTATAACATGATCCAGATGATGTAGTAATGAAATGAATAATATTTATTATATAACAATTTTTTACATATAAATATCATAGTCAATAAAATTAAAATAATACAAATTATGTAATAAAATAGTAACAGTTACTCTGTACTGTATATAAGTGTAGTCATTGCCGTAAATTCTTTGGTACCTACCTAAGATCATAAATATTTTGACAAATGTATGCCGTGTAAGTTTTGCTTTGCTTGCTAGCTTATTACAAGTTCAACTACCAGTTTAAATTGAACATTTTCTAATGTAAATACACCAGATTCGACTCGTAATTACGACCTCATCGACATTAATTGTTGTTACAAACTTGAATAGTGTTTCAACACCACAACAACACGGCTCTTCCGTGCAAAGATCAATGCTTCACACTCCACGGATTATTCAATTTTGCCGATGCCAAACCGAGTTTCAAACGGATGAATCGTATATTTTAGTGATGGAAACCATCCCGCTCTTCCTACTTTGATGTTTTACATCTAGTATAAACGTTCACGTTAGCTGACATAACTGATGATATTGACTGCAAGCACAATGAAATGGCCTCCTTGTATTATCTAGTTTTCTTGAAAGAGTAGGCGTAGAGAATTAAGTTGTGATGTGTTAAGTTAATTCCGTTGCATACTCTTCGGAGTGCATATTAACCAGTATTTCGTCACTAATGAGTGTTATTCCTCGCCTTTGAATCAAGTCCAACTTAATTATTTCTTAACTTCAAGGATTTTCTTAAATTCTTGTGCTTGATAGAGATCTAACAGCTGCCCTGGTGTGAAATATTACCTGATTCAAGGATGCCATGCTACATAAACATTACATTTGCGTACCTCATAAAGGTAACAACTTAATTCTGGTTTTAATACTTCTTTTTATATACGATGTCGATAGAAGGTTTCAAAGAGCAAAGAGCAAGTGTAAACTAAACAGAGTTTAAAAATAATCAGATTTATAGCCGCCTCAGACCCCGCAGCTACTTGCTCCAAATTAGACGACAACTCAAAGTACATAAACGCTCTAATAAATGTAAAAGGCTATTTGGGCATCAAATATTATGTCGTGTTGAACTTTTTGAAGATGAAAGAGTGTTTATTACACCATAAAATTAGATGGCTTTTAAAATCACCATAATTTGTAACGTAATATTAAGAATCTGGTTAAGTATATTTAAAACCACATTTTATTTTTATTTATGATTTTACTACAACGAAAAAAGATAATATAAACAACTATGTGGGATCAATAAACTAATACTAAGCTATGAAAATAAACATATGTGCAAAGTAGGTGCCTACTAGAAGCGTGTGAAATTTTCAGCGACCACTTTTATCCTTCAGGCAAGCGTGAACGTAATGTATGAAAGGTCCGAACTTCTCTGTGTATATATGTATAACTAGCGCGTACCAGATGTTGCGATTTCCGAGAACAAAAAAAGATATACGACGGGAAACGACTGTCAGCCTCGTTCACTAGACACACACACACAGTTTTTCTAAACGTTACCCTTATGTAGAGATACTTCATTCTCTCCCCAGTGGTTGGAAGAAAGCACAATGTTACCGTAAATAGGTATATAGAATGTGGCTCAACAATTTCTCTCTAAACTCTCGAAATTCTTGTGAATGTTTCTCGAGAAATTATGAAAAGACCTCAATTTTGCAATAAACGCGTATAAATACTTTGCGTACGCACCCTCTGTGTATACTTTGAGACGCACATTACACGTATTTGGTTAGGACTTGAGCCCTTCACCTCAACAGAAGTTAATTGCGTAGTAAAGAGTTGAGGTACGGTATAATTATTATATTTTACACCAAGATTCACAAGGTGAGCCCTTCTACGTATTTTCGGTCTCCTGCATGAGTTTCTAAAGACAGCATTTGTTCCAAAAATGGAGCGTGCGAGTACGACGCTCGTTCCCGGTTTATTTCTATACCGTTTGAAGTGCCATCAACTAAATGACTTTACCGCGACAAAACGTTCCTCATGTGTCGTTTCTCAGTTTTATGGCCGCATCTTATTTTTTACTGGGCTTTGTTTAAGCAAGTTGCGTGTAGCTACTTTTTGATCGTCTACACCATAAAATTTACTCTCGTAAACAGTTCAATAACACTGGCACATATTTTATGTATACTATTATGAAAATACAGCATACGGGAGCATATATCGTTGTTTATTTCGTTCCGTGGGAATATTATGCGTCGTCTGCTAAGAGATATGCGGGTTTCCTTTTAGTCCTATTCCCCATTTGCCAGATATGTCAGTTCTCCATTTGCGGAATATAATATGTTGAATTTTTTGTTTAAAAACGTGAGGATTTTGAGATTACAGCTCCAGCTGGCGGCGGGTGAGATGAGTTTTATCTTGTTTTTGTGAGTTGTGATGTACGATGTTTGTGCAGCGGAGCTGGGTGACTACGACCCGCGGCGGCATGCGGCCGGGTACGTCGCCGAGTTCCGGCTGCTCGCACACCAGGCGCCCGAGCTCGAGGCGCGTGCCGCTGAGATACACCGCACGCTTACGTGAGTCGTCTCTCGTGCTCGCTTAATAAGGGAATAATATTATAATTAGTTAATAAAAATTAATTAAGTTTTGACAGCCACTGTGGTGTGGTGGTGTGGTGTGGACCAGGTCGGCCCATAACCCAAAGGCGGCGGCAGGACAAGTATTTGTGCACAGAAAAAGCAAACACTTCTTCGGAATCTCGGTGTTGTGGGACCATGGTCCTCATAGTTCCTGGGTCCCTAGACACAAGGAATCCTAGTTAGAGTCCAGGATCTATGTATGGCGTTATTATTATTGTTATTAATTTTGTTAATAAACTCATTAAAAAAGAAAATCATGAGTCAAGAATAGAACAATAATGTTGTAATAATTACATTATTGTAGTACCTATCAAATGATCTATATATATTTTCATAATAACATAGAGCAGTTTCTAAAATAAACTCATAAAATGTGAATTACTGTGGTATCACTAGTGTAACAAAATAATTTAAGAAAATAGAGTAGTGCCGCCATATCTCACAACTTTCTTTCACACTTCCATAAATCTCAAAGTAGGTAACAGACTGTTCTTAGTATAGTATACTAGTTTGTGATACAATAAACTTTTGTGCACAAGATACTTGCATCTAGAGAGTCGAGAGTCTGCACAAAGCGAGTTTCTAAAGATTAAGATTTCAGAAGGAGCAGTTTCATACTAAAGGCGTCGTCGGCTGCCCGGAAATTAAACTTCGTCGCCTTTCTCGCCTAATTGAATGAATTTTTAACTGTGCAAAGATGCAGTCTGCGGCCCGCGCAGGCGTCACAAAGCCGCAATTACATGCAAATTATGTGTACCTACTTAGCACCGGAGACGGGATCGGACGCGCGGGCTCTCCTCGCGCACAGATTATTCATCGTTCCTTAGCCTTTTGTCGCCACACTGCGCTCTACCTGCCTTTAATTACGGGTAACAGTTTAATTGACTCTCCACTCCCCTTTCTTTTGTTGCAGAGGCATATCGCCCGCGCAGGCTGAGTTGAGCTACCTCGATAAAGTGAAATGGCTCGACATGTACGGCGTAGATTTACACCCCGTTTTGGTATGCATCTCAATTAAACATTCTGATTTATTTGCATGATTAGTTATTGTTTATGAATTATTCTATACAAAGGAATTAATTACAACAGGGCGAAGACAGCGTGGAATATTTTTTGGGGCTGGCGCCGAGCGGGCTGCTTTTGCTTCGCGGGAAGCATACCGTCGCGAACTACTACTGGCCGCGCGTCTCCAAACTTTATTACAAGGGGCGCTATTTCATGCTTCGCGTGGCGGATAAAAACGTAAGATAAACTTTTGCCTACAGTAACTCGAATAAGACGCATCTTTTGCAAATGAGGCTTCCAAATAAATAAACATAAAATCGAGCGCGCGTCTTGACCCGGTTCCCGACGGGATCGTTGCCGCTGATAGCGGCGAGCTGAATAGTAGTGCAAGATGGAGTCCACCTTGCGTCGTTTCCTTGAAAGACATTCGCAGGCAGGCAATTACAGATAAGTCGCGTAGAACTGAGCGCAGTATTTACAGCGCTGTGGGCGCGGCGATAACCGCCCGCCGCCGCCGCCCGCCCTGGGGACTAGCCTGACTTTTCTACTTATTTGGCAAGCTTTCCTACATTAAAAACATAACAAATGGCTTACAATTTCCATATATATTACTCAAATAAATATTTTGTATACAACCCAAACCTTTTTACTTTTTCTCAAAAACATTTTCTACCAAAACATTATGGAAATCTAAAATGTATATATCTTTGTCCGTATAGTAAATTCAAAGGTTTCCCTCGATTGCTTTTAACCCTCTGTTATTCTACTACGGACTAATTTAAATTAAAAAAATGGGATCAAGGTTATAATAGAGACAATTGCGTAACAGAACGAGGCGTGTACGTACGGGTTCGAGTCCCCGACGCGAGCCGCGTGCCGCCACCTGTGGCGGTGCTGCACGGACCATCACACCTTCTTCCGTCTGCAGCAGACCGCGCCCGCTTCCGCAGACATCTTTGCAGTAGGCACCCGCCTTAGAAACAGGTCAGTATAGCTAAAACTCTACACAGAAACGCATTACACCTACATATTAATTCAAACAACGCTGTAGGTATTTCCGTAGGTTTGCTCGATCGATCATGGCTTTCCATACGGTTCAATCTATAATTAACATCGTCTTGCCGATTCTCTTCTTCCGGGAGCCACGCAGAGACTTTCATCAAATGAGAGCCCTTGGCTAGTTGGCACACTATCTTGTCCGGCTCCACAAATTTTGTCGATACTACCTCTTAAAAAAGGAATGAAAATTGTGGACACCTAAATAAAAACATGCAGGATTAATTTGAAGTTGCGGTGGTAGAGCCATATCTTTGTAGAAATTTTATAAATATCTCAACCTTATTTAGTCTACTTGAAAGGGTTTTCCCGCATATAAACACTTCATAATTTTCAAGTCACTATAAATATCATATAACTTATGCTTGTTGGCGGTTATAAATCCTAGAGCTTGGCGCAAAGAGCACCGTAAATATCTTGAGCGCCAAGTTCATAAGCCTGGATCTTGGCACCCGTGATGTTTGATTTACATGTCCCGCCGTTTGTTTTCTTGTTACCCAGAGCCTTATTTACAAATACTACAAGTTCTCTGTATGGAATAATGCTAACGTTCACATTGAGTCATGCTCTGGTAATGTTTCCATAAGAATGTTGCGCACGTCCGCCATACTTTTGGTTTGACCATTCCTAACAACGTCGCTGAAGGTTCGCACGCAAATTGAATCCGAGGGGCCGTTTCGATAAACTATGCTTCCAGGCTCGGAAACTCGATGTAATCTGCATGTCACGGTTGGATTACGTTATTGTTATACATTGACCTTCATGACATTTGCTGGACATGTAATATCCAAGCCCAACTATTTGTCATGCTTAGGTACATATTTTACCTGTAGCACAATAATGTAGTGTTTTGTCCACTAGTGGGCGTGGAGCGAGGCCTCGACCGCCGCCCACGTTCACGCGGACCCCGTCGCGCCGCATCGGCCGACCACCTCATGCCTCGCACACCTCACTACATGATGGTATGTATATTGGTAAGTGAACTTTTTATGTATCAATTATTGAACTCAAAGATATTTCATTTTTGTCAAATGAGTTGATGTTTTATTCAAAAGTTTTGTAAACAAACAGTGTATTTTCAGTACCAAAACTTGAAGACTTGAGAATAAAAGACTGCCCCCCAGAAATGAAACAGCCTACCTCAGTGAATCGACCCAATTCGTAAGTGACTCATTAATTTGTAATAAGATTAACATCATGTTATTTCTGTTTAAGTCGTCATTATTTAAAAGCGATAAAAATGTACGAGTCCTAGATATCACCGAAGTTTACTGCGATGATATTATCATAAGTACCAATATCATATGTAACCAATATTTGACATTATTGTAACAGCCCATTGGATTCTATTATTATTTTATAACCCTGATTTGTTTTTTTTTAATGTATGAAATACTTTGTGTGATAATTGTAAGTGATTTTGTCGTTTTTATCACAATAAATAAATAAGCAACTTTAATGGAATTAAACTACCGGTTGTCTGCACGATGCAACACGCCACAAAACAATTAAAAATAAAATAAATAAAATAATATTTAGTTTGCCGACGTTGACCTTGCAGTCGTAGTACACCGAGTAGTCGGTAGAAAATAGAAGTGATCTATTAAACATTGCGTAAAATATTTAGACACCAACACTTTCCAGTATAAGCGGCGAGATGTTAGGCCACAACCACGAGCCAACAGCCCCTGGCGGGTCCCCTCGCTCGACCCGCTCGGCCCCGGCGCGGCGCGGTCTGTACTCCGCGTCTCCGGGAGCGAGCGCCACGCGACCTCCGCCCGCGCCTAGACACCGCTCCACCTCCGTGGACTCACAAAGCTCTAACGACTCGCGTTCTAACCGCAAGTAAGTGATACTATAGCCAACAGCCACGAGCCAACAGGTCTATTTATTAATTAAGGACTTTAGAAGAGACCATCAGCTTTCAAAGCAATTTAATACTAAATACTACTTACTAATTACTTCTACTAATTATTTATTCTTCATTCCATAGGCATAAACATCGATCTCGAAAGCAGCAGTCAGACGCAGAGAGCGAGCTGTCCCGAGGGTCAGGACGCTCAGGACGGCGACACCGGCGGCATCGCTCTCGACATAAGCAAGAGTCAGGCTCGGAACGTGATGACTCGCAACCAGATACCAAGTTAGTTCAAAAAACCCTTATATACATCATCACCAGTGGCAAATTTTCCACTGTAAAGCAAATGCCTTCTTCATAAAATGTCACAAGAGTGGTTGTTACACGTTATATGTCCAGGTGCCAGGCAAGTTAACTGAGGTTAGCTAGAATCAGGTTTGAGTTTTTGTATCAAGAAGTTTTTGGTAGTTTTTCTAGAAGTTTTTCTCTCTAAAGACACGATATTAGATAGTATTGCTCTGCAGAACAAATCTCTAAATTATGCTATTTCCATAATATTCCATAAAAGTCCTTATTCGAATATATCGAACGGGTTTTAAACATAGCTTTCTATTTCAGAGAATACGAGCTCGTAGATTCAGAAATGCAATGGAAAGAAGTCCTAAGGCAGACGTCAACTGGTACTCATGTTCAGGTGAGGTTTTATGTATGCGTGAAGAAGTTTTATTTCATGATTCTGATCCTTATGATACAGGGGTTCAACTGCTTATTTATCGAACGCTTTACAGGTGGCAAATGTCCGTCGTTCACAAAATATGGAACCCGAAACTGGAACACATCGGTCTTCACATCGACACAGAAGGCACAAGAAGCATCGGTAAATTTATTTGATATGGTATACAATGTTAATTCATATTTAATTGTCATTTACTGGATTTATTAATTCAAACAGGTCTAGATCTCGGTCACCAAATGAAAAAAAATGGCTGCCTACAGAACTGAAGCAACACTTGGAGTTCTCATTAGTTGACACTACAGGCATGACTGAGGAACAGCTAAAAGAGATTCCATACACCGTTGTACAAACCAGCCACGCACGGCAAGCTAAGATAAGGACATCATCTAAACACAAAACGTACGTTGATCTTTATTAATTGTACTTATGTAACCGCTGTATTAATTAGCACAATGTAAATAAAAGGTACTCTTTTCAGGACTGAACATGGATCTTTAGCAAGGCGTGAAAAGGGTTCTTCTTCACACAAAAGCAACCATGATGTCCATCAAGGCTCGCTTAGATCTAGCTCTAGTACCCTTAGTACTCATCGTAATAATAATGAAAAACATGGAAGGTATTTCAAATTCATAAACGTGGTTTTCTTTTTTGCGTTTCTTCAAGTGAGCTGCAACTGCTTCAAATGATTTCAGGCGCGTATATCCCAGTTACGAGGATCCAGCGGTTCACAATGGAGAGGATTACTTGACTAATAATGGATATAAAGGCAATGTGACTCCTGTATCCATTAACAACAACAACCCGTACAGTCCAGTGACAAACAGCAACAGTAACAGTTCCAGTGGGGAGCTGATATCGGGCAGCGCTCGCGTGTCACATGAACATACTGACTCAGGGCTTGGAGCTGATCAGGATTATGCTTATTCATCAGAAAGGTAATTGAAGCTTTTGATGCCATATTAAGATAATTGAAAATTTCTTAGGCATCTGCGACATTAGTATCAGTTCTATTGGTTGTTTGGTAAGTTGACTCTCGTGCTTCATTTGTGAAATCTCACATTCTTGAAGCAGCCAGCGATTGATATACTTAAACAAGTATACTGGATGAATAATTTTGTTTAGCAACTCCATCGTTTATGAATGCAATGCCAATCTAAGTTCTAGGACCTTACATCACCTCTATGCATCCCTTCGCTTTTAAAATTCAATTCAATCGCGCTAAGAGGTGATGGTAAAACCCTTGACCTGAAGATGACCACATTCCCTCTACTCTTAGTTCCTTTATCCATAGTTTTCGAGGAAAGTTCAAACGGACCAAGTGAAGTGATGAAGACCGAAAGACTTTCTCTGATTCTAGGTCTATTGTGTGCAGGTCGAGTGACAGCGCTAAGGTGTGCGCTGGCTCCACGGCAGCTGTGAGTAGGCAGTGGAGCGGCGCGGGGGGGATGAGGGCGTGGGGGGCGCGCGCGGGCGGTCCGCTAGGGGTGACAGGGGGGCTAGGGGGCCGACCCCCCGCGGCTCCACGTGGCTCTCAGCGCTCCCTGGTGTCGGTCGCAAGTGACAGTGCTGCGGCACGCCGCGCGCGTGACCCTGCGCCCCGCCACTACCCGCAGGACTCGGGCTTTTCTCTATTTGTGAGTGGGCGCTTCGCTTGTTAACATACTTCCGCGACCGTCGGCCCTCAACGAGCCCGTGCGAATACGCATCTCCAGTAATCAATCTCCCCAAATAAAGATTGAAGAAAAGAGATTTCTCGCATCAGCACCGCATAAGTACATTTGTGGATTTCGCAGTTACTCCCAGTTGATGGCCGCAGAATACTGACTACGTCAATTATACAGGCTGAGTGGTGCGGTTGGCTCGCTTTTGGTCGTCGACTGCAAGCCACCGCTTCCGCTTTAGTCTTCTGCGATTGTAACTCAGCTGTACGTTTTAGTCGTGTATCATGATCTTATTAAAGAACAATAAATAAAGAACAATAACCTATTAAAGAAAAGAGACTAGAAAATAAAGACAGAGAAGATGTAACTTTTTGAATTATGAAAATACTGCACAAAAGTATGAAATTCTCCCTAGAATTTCATACTTCTGAGTAAATTGTCAGATTAGGTAGCTTTAAAGCTATAATCTTAAACAGCAGTTTATCTAGGTACCAAAGTATAGTGTATTTACCGGCGTTGTTAATAAACTCGAGTCCTAACATGTATAAAGAAGTTAAATATTCACTCCAAAAAAAAAAGAAGAACAAAATGTAGATTTCCAATTTGACTAGTTTTCCTATGACCACCTCTATTGAACTGATTATAACGACCAAATAAAACTATACACTATTAATTTTGTGCAGAATATATATAATATTTCTATATCATTCTGTACAAAATAATAATATGGTTATATATGATAAAGGTTCAAATTATATTAAACCCAAACAATAATTAACATTTCCTGTTCATATACTATTTCGCTCTCTGGTCAACTACTATTTCAGTCATAAAGGAGATAAAAAGAAAAAAAATCAAAAATATATTTAAAGCCTAATTAACACGCACAGATTTATAGTGAAACTAAAATCTGTTTACTGTTTTGATTGTTCAATTGCAATTATCATAGAAAAAAGAAACTCGTTAAAAACGTGGAAAATATGCTGTCGGAGTTAAATTAAATGGGCTTACGAGGGCCGGCGAGTAATCCGCAGTTTCTGGGCCGCTGTCCGCTAACAGTGTACAAGCTACAGGCTGCTCGAGAACATTTCACATTCCATTTACTGTGATATTTTTGTACAACAATACTCCACATGATCTCATTTGTAAATAAAAGAGGGAAGATAGCGTCGTAATCACTGTAATAGAGTTTGTAGGAATGCACAGCGCCAGCACGTTCATAAGTCAGTTGAAAACGAGGACTCTGCCAAGGTGTGGAAATTCCTTAGGTCGATGGGAGTGGGAAAGTCTCGTCAAGATGATATTCCTAAAAATATTAATATAGATTTATTAAACCGTCACTTTTCTACGTCTGCCAATTTTCATGGCCCTGTAAAGTCAGCTACACTCCATTATCTCTCTTCTATTCCTCCTCCCGACCATTCTGCTTTTTCTTTTAGTCAATTTAGCGATTGTGACGTTAAGAGAAGTATTTCTTCCATCGCATCCAACGCCGTCGGCAGTGATAGCATCAGTCGTAAGATGATTTTACCCATACTGGATGAAGTCATTCATATTATCACATATATTCTCAACTTCTCCGTATCCTGTGGCACCTTTCCATCATTATGGAAAGAAGCCCTAATTACTCCTCTTCCAAAAAAAGCTAATCCATCCTCGTACTCTGAATTCCGCCCAATTTCCATTCTCCCATTTTTGTCAAAAGTATTAGAGCGCCTCGTTCATCAGCAACTTTCCTCCTTTCTGAATAGGAACGCTCTCCTTGACCCCTTCCAATCCGGTTTTCGACCTGGTCACAGCACCGTCACTGCATTGGTTAAGATTACTGACGATATCCGGTATGGTATGAGTAACGGACAACTGACTGTTTTATCACTACTTGACTTCAGTAATGCGTTCACCAACGTTGACTTCGATGTCTTGCTTGGTATTCTTCGCACTCTTAACGTATCTCCTATTGCTATTGACTGGTTCCATAGTTACCTGCATGGGCGCCGGCAGCGTATTCGCATTGAGGATACGCTTTCATCCTGGTGTGATACCCAGGCTGGTGTTCCTCAGGGCGGCGTTTTGTCTCCTTTACTTTTTGCAATCTTTATTAATTCAATATCCCAGCAATTATCTTCTTCCTACCATCTCTATGCAGACGACTTACAAATCTACACTCAAGCACCTCTGGATCAACTTCACTCTGCTATCGATACAATAAATAATGATTTTAGACGCATTTCGAGCTGGAGTAGATCATATGGTCTTGATGTCAATCCTTTAAAAACGCAAGTCATAGTCATCGGCAGTTCCAGGATGATATCCAAAATTGACTGGTTCCGCCTCCCACAAGTTCTGTTTGACGGCACCAGCATTAACATTAGCGAAACGGTCAAGAACCTGGGAGTGATCTTTGATAGAACGCTATCGTGGGGTCCTCAGCTGGGCGAGGTCAGCCGAAAAGTGTTCGCGTCAGCAGCATCACTTCGTAGGCTGCGCAACTTTCTACCAATTATCACCAAAACTGCTCTTGCACAGTCACTTCTTCTTCCTATTCTGGACTACGCAGACTCCTGCTATCTGGACTTGACCCAAGAACAACTTAATAAACTTGAGCGCTTACAAAATTTTTGCATACGGTTCATATTTGGTTTGCGCAAGTATGACCATATTTCCGAATTTCGCAACAAGCTCAACTGGTTACCAATCCGCCGTCGCCGGGATGCTCATTTTCTCTCTCTACTTTATAGTGTACTGTTCATCCCCTCCACCCCTCTATATCTCAAAGAACGTTTCGTATTTCTCCACCTTAGCCATGCTCGCTCTCTTCGTTCCACCAACACCCTTCAATTACAAATGCCTGTTCATGCGTCAGCAGTGTATGACCACTCCTACACTGTACAAGCTGTCCGTTTATGGAATGCGCTACCCATAAATATTCGTCACGCTGAATCTATCGCCATCTTTAAAGACATGGTGAGGAAACATTTCCTATCGGAACAGTCCTAGTTTTGCTTAGAATTTGTCAATGATCTATCAATTTAATTTTATTTATATATCTATTATATATATATATACTATTTTTATATATTATATATATATATTCATATACATGTAATATATGTATTACATATATCGTATTATTATATTATATGGTATTAGTATGTATTATAAGTTTAGTATTGATTGTTTTTTTTTTTTTTATATTTGAGGTGATTATACCTAATTATTGTTATTTATAGTATGTAAGTTGTAACAACACCGACCGCAATTTTATTCCTTTATTTCCTGTCCATCCTAAGGTAGCCTGGAAGAAATCGCTTAATGTGATAAGGCCGCCCTTTGTTCTACCATTTTTGTAAGTTTTTTTTAATGTGCGTTTTTATGTATAAGTTGGTGTTCAATAAAGTGTTATTGTATTGTATTGTATTGTATTGAAGATAGACACCGTCTTCCTTGAAACTGGTCCATTTGTACGTAGAAATAAATATCATTATTGTAGTAGGTACTTACGTGTCTTGGACAACCAGTGGAGCTCGTTCCTTCCCTCTTTTAATTAAGTACATCTATGATTAAACATAATTATTATTTCTTCAACTGACAGGTAATAACGCATCAATATTAACAAAATGTATCATCTAAGTAGTAAAATTTTCATCTCTTTTATTCGTTTATTTACGTATTTGGGAAATAAAAAAATATTGAAACGGGTGTAGACCTTCTAAAAACTTCTCTCTATGCTTACGGGCCATATTTTACAAAGTGCTACAGTGGTTTATTTGCGACTACTCGAGAAGATATTGTGTCGAAGATACGACGAAACGATAATCTCAATTGATGTGATCATAATTCCATCACCACTATAACACATTGTTAAGGCGCCTAGCGTTCGGGGTTCTCAATATTGCACTTAATTTATGAGCTACTTTATTATCTTCTACTATATTGTATTGTTGACGGAAACTCGCTAGTTCAGCGCGGTGATAGTTTGAGGATAGTAGACACTATGGTTTGAGCGTAAGTGTGTTGGGATGCGCAGAGACATGCTAGCAACAACAACATACTGATGGGCGAGAGCGGGTCGCTGGCGCGGCGGTACGCGCGGCCGACGCGCGACCACAACGCGAACCTGGCGCGCACGCACTCGCGCCTCGCGCATGCGCACGCCACGCACAGGCAGGACAACACCCTCGACATTATCCTAAAACCTCTTATAGAAAGCACGCAGTAAGTACGGCACTAGCCCGCGCGTCGGAAACGACCCATGTTTGTGTCGCAACAAGTAGCGGAATGATTGCCTGCACGCACCCTTGGTTTGTTGTTCGTTGTTTTGTAGGTTGAGTTTTGTTTGTGCATGACGGTGGTGGTAGTATTAGTGGTAGATTAGTTCGCTAACACCGGTTAACTAACTTTGTGTTTTGTTTTTTTAAACCTTGTTATGTTTTCCCATTGATTGTGTCGTCTATAATTTCTGTTTGTGTTGCACTTTTGTGTTAATACTTTTTGGTAACCCTTTGGTGATTTAAACAATGCAAAGTTTTAAATTGTTTTGTTTTACTTAACAGTTAAATTTATTGTGTTAAATTTGAGTGTTGTTTCCTGGTACTAGACTGCCGAGCCACTAAGTCCACCGTCGGAGGCGCCATCTGGCCCGGCGGCCGACTCCAACACATCTGGCAACCAGCCTTCCACGACAGAAATGAGCACTGAATTATGAATACGTTCTATTCAAATATCCAATGATCTAGTTTTTTTGTATCACACGTTCAAGATGTGTTTAGTTAAAATATTTTTATTAATTATTAATTTTAGTTACATAAGTATATTTTCTGAAGTAGACAAATTAACGTTCAGTAAAATTTATAACTGAATAAATGTATTAATTATTAAAATTTAAGTGTATTTTTATGAAAATGTAGTTATAAAGTTATTGTTTAAACATAATTATTGAACTTAAAAACCTTGTACATACACTAAATACCGAACGTTGTAAATAATTTTACTAAAGCATATAATATTTTACCAATATTCTTACGACTTAATGGGATTTTATTGTGCCAAAGAAATTTTGAAAATTATCAAGAACAATGTCTTATGTCCTATGAATTATTGAAATTGTAATTTCTTCCCTTTAAATTTAGTTCTTATTTAGTTTTATTTTTTTGCATTTATTTAAGTCTGTATATGAACGTTTTAATTATTAAATAGGTAGGTATCGGCCATAATTTCGGCAACCTACTTACCTACGGGTATAACTAATAAATTATACAATATTATTATTACAAATCTCGTGACTTAGTTTTGTACAGTTGTTATGTAGTTTAGTATTTAGTAAGAATCTTACGTCCGTCTGCACTAAAGTTTGACAGCTCCTAAGTTCACACTTATCTCCCTAGCCCTCGGTTTCTCGTTTGTCAAGCTCGTGTTAAATCAACATGCCAAATACTGTCCGCTCATTGGTTGAGACAGTCGATGATCAACAGGCAACCAATGAGCTTTCAGTATTTTCGTCTGCCAAGTTGACACGAATTTACCAAACGTATACGAGAGCCCCGGGGAAAGTATTGCTTAGCTAAGTTGTGTGTCAATAGGGCTTAGTATAGACGGGCATTAGAATTATTAAGCTCTAGTTTACAAACAATACAGTCTTTAGGTATAAAAAGTAAAGATATAAGTAAAAAAATAAAATGTCTGTAAGAAGCTAAAGAATGTAAGTTTTTACTGAAAACAAGTGATGAAAGTTTTTGAAAGCTAAATTGTATTAAATTATTTTGTATTCATCATACTACTTTCCTACTTATGTATCTTCTGTATATACAAATATATATAACAATCACATTTACATAAAAATTCTATTGTGGACAAAATAAGCCAATAGCCGAGGCTAACTTTAGAAAACTTTTCTTTGAAATCGAAATCTCTATGTAAGTTTACCTCTCAATAATTCAAATAGACAAAAACTTTTTATATTGGTTATAATAAAATCTAACAATCGTTTTTGTTAATAAGTAGTCATGAGTTTTCCCCAACTTATTTTGACAGCCTCTGTGGTGTGGTGGTTGAGCAGGTCGGCTCATAGCCCGGAGGCGGCGGGTTCGATTCCCGCGAGAGGATAAGTATTTGAGCACAGAAAAAAAGCGTAATTACTGGTTGGTCTTGTTGGACAAGTAGTTTCTGGGTCCCTAGACACAGGGAATCCTAGTTAGGGATGAATGATGATAAACGTATGTAACTAAAATAAATGAATTGATTCGTTAAAAACTTGAACTGGAACGAGACTGACCCATTCTAAGTTATGAATTCCACAACACATCAATTTTTGTCATCAAAGTTTTTGCATAATTGTTTCGATTATTCACATTAAATGATCTATTTCAAAAATGGCTGTAGTTTTATTGCATCGTATACTAGTTTAATACTCAATACCGAAGTATCTATACTGTATGGCAGATTGAACAGTGAAAATAGGCCATAAAACCATGGATTATTACCATTGATGGTATAAGTGCCACAACTTTGTGTCATTAGTACCATCAATTATACTAGTGACCATGTAAGCGATACAAAAATTTGTATCGCTTTTGCAAAAATGGTACTGGTTAATGCTGACATAAAGGTAATAAATCAAAAAAAAATTGACTGAAAATTATTTATTGACATACTAGTTGCGCCCTGCGGTTTCAAACGCGGATAAAAAGAATTTTAGTTATTTGCTCATCCCACGGGAACATTTCACTGTTCCGCGATAAAATGTAGCCTATATGTTAATCCAGTGTATAAGCTATCTTGGTACCGAATTTCATCCAAATCCATTCAGCCGTTTGAGCGTGAAGGAGTAACAAACATACACACATGCACCCAAACACACACACACATACAAACTTTCGCCTTTATAATATTAGTGTGATGTGATAGTATGATGTATAATTATTGTTTTTTTTTTATATATGCATGAAACAAAAAACGTCACTTCTGCTTCTTTTTAAATTGGCAGATATCAATCAGTATGACAGATGTATCATTTTTGAAAAACTTTTTAAGGTAGACCCTGTCCCTGTTGTTACAAACGTTTAATAAATAAATGGTACTATAGATACAAAGTTGTATCGCTATTTCTATCTTAATACGTAGGAATATCTTTATTTTTCTTTAATGATCTATAATGACAATAGTAATAAGGATACCAACATTTTGATCATCTTTTCACATTGTTCTTGAATATGTCACTTGTGAATGATACTGGAATAACGGCGAAAATAATCAAGGTTACATTCATGGTCACATGTAACGTATCACACTAATATTATAAAGGCGAAAGTTTGTATGTGTGTATGTTTGTTACTCCTTCCGCTCAAACGGCTGAATGGATTTGGATGAAATTTGGTACTAAGATAGCTTATATACTGGATTAACATACAGGCTACATTTTATCCCGGAAAAGTGAAATTTCCCGTGGGATGAGCAAATAATTAAAATACTTTTTATCCGCGGGTAAAACCGCGGGGTGCAACTAGTACAAAATAAAATCATAGAAACACGAATTAATTATTTTTTTAAACCATGCAGTGCTTTGACGCACCACAAGTAGTAAATTAAATCGTCCTAGAAAAATATTATGATGAAAGTGAAACATTGCCTGCCTGTCGTTTTCACACCCAAACGGCTGAATCTGAATAGTTTGAATTAAATCAACATAAGATACTTTTGTCCTGGTAAATTTTGAATGAACCTTCGCTTGAACCAAGCAAATATTAGACCGAATAGTAGCATATATTTGTTCCACAAATTTTATTTAAGACAATCCAATTTGTGCGACTTCATTTTTATAAAACACATATTAATGTGTCAGTAACGTCAGCATTTCGCCGTCTGACAAAAAATTAATCTATAGGTAGTTACACAATATCACAATCAATTATCTATAATCCGAACGTTTGACTCTGGCATATTAATTGAGACTTTCTTTCTCAAATATCGGCTCCGACCGATACTTACTACTAATGAGGATAATTCGTTTTAGGTGCTGTGGTGGACCCCTCGACTCGTCTTTTTTTGTTGTAGTTATGTATAAGTTTTCGCCTATTTATATGTTTTTTGTTTGATAGGTTTGCGTTAGACCACTATTTCACCTGATGGAAAGTGACGATGTGGTCTAGGATGTAACACGCTTGCCTAGAAGAGATACCTAATCACTCTCGATTTGAAGACTCCAAGCTTAGTTTTAGTTTTCGGGAAATCCGGACGTCGGTAAAGCGTATAGGAACATAAATAGTATATACTTAGATAAAATAAAACTGTATCTAGGCTAAATCAGTAAGTACATTATTATTTAAATTTTAATTGTGGTACACATCTTTAACACTCACTCGCTACTTTGATTAACCGGTGTTAATTATTAAAATGAGATGTTAAAGAATAAAACATCTAGTTTGTATGTATTTGAGTACAATATATCTAAAGTCAATAGTATGTAATGAATACCTCGGTGAAATACAGTGAAATATTAAGTTTTGTACCTAGTATTCGATGCAAGTAATAAACCTAATAATAAGTTATGTAGAATAACGTCATCTTGTCACATTAAATAATTACATTACAACTAATAATAAAGTATGTTTTTACATAGACAAAACCATCAAAATTGAGATTAAAAAAGGCTATAAATAAGGCTTTCATCAACTTGTCATCACAATCATTTAATGATTGATGAATGATGTAGTTGAAGTAGTTAAACGAGTGTTGCCAAATGGTTTCAAGTTTTAATACCATGCAGCCTTTTCATTTTCTCTTTAAGACCTTTTAGAGCCTTTAGTAAAATATCCACTATTTTATTGTTGCATTTTGACTATGACGAATCAGGACTCACTTAAAATTGGCAGAATTATCGCTAAAAAGCGATAGACAGCCACTAAAAAAAGAAGAAGAAAGTTGTGTAAAAAAAATGTGCAAAGAACAGATACATGCCTAGCGAGACCTCCAGCACGATCCTGATTACGGCATTTGACTATACATTTACAAAATAAGTTTTCTGTTAATTCAGGGGACGCAGTACGGACTCAATTTGTCTACGTAAAGGTAAAAGACAAAATAAGAGTTAGTCTATCAGAGCTCCGATGTCCACTACACGGTGAAGGGCGAAAACTCATTACCAGTGTTTAATGAAAGGGTTCCCGGGGCGTGTATGATTACTGGTTAATTGAAAGGCGGAAAGTCGGAGGGCGACGCGACGAGACAAAGCTTACTCTATTTATCGGACATGGCTTTACAATTTTAGGTAATTTGTATACTGTGAAGCTTAATAATTTAGAGTCACGGCTTTTACGTTAATTAATGAAAGCCTGCATTTGACGTACGTTACAACATTGTTTAAATGTTACTATTTGCAAATATATTATGGAAGAGATAGGTAACTCCATCTCTAATCACGCTGAGTGCTTGTCGCCATATATTAAGTTCGGAGCGAGGGTTTACAGTCGTATTCGAAGCGCTCAGACAGTAATCTCTTACAATATAATTTGTTTTTACATGCACTACTTACATCATTTTAATGTAATCAAAAAAATTGCTGATAAAAATTGATTAAAAGGCAAGTATCATGCTTCTTTATCTGTCACCACATTTCATCTAATGTCAAAAGATAATATGCCTGGTCTAATTAGCTCTTATATTTTTTTACATCACTTCAGATTTGTTCATCAGATCTTATTTAGTATTTACTTACTTCTTGTACCTAACTCCTTATAAATTCAAGTTACTAGAAACTTAAAACAAAATATATGTACTTATTGTAACAAAACTAGCAAATTGGATGAACACTGACTTTATTTCTTCTAGGGTAGATTACATAAAACGTTATTTAAACATACCTACAATTACGTTAATATTAGATTACTACCTACTTTATATTAATTTTACTACACATATTTATACAATATGTACACTATATTATAATCAAAACAAGCAAATATAATTCTGGGATCGTTCTAGTTCAGTCAGCCGCGCCGTTACAGTGTAAATAAAATCCTTAAACATCTCTATTTCCAGACAACAGAAATTCACCTATAAAGATTCTCATCACTGAAACTCGTTACATTTATATGCATTCCTATACACCACGTTTATGCGGTCATATACAAATGCACCCACCCCATTCGTCGTATTGAGCAATTAGCCTTTGATACACCTCGTCGCTAAATCATATTTGTCGTGGCGTTCCCTATATTGGAGCCAATTTATTCAGGCAATATTGAAACGGGAATGGGATTTATTTTTGCGAAAACTCACTACAGTTTTTAACTTTTATAAACTAATTACTTAACATATGAGAGGTTGTATCTTTTCTTTTGTTTAATAAAAAAATAAAACACTAGAATTGTACTCTCAAATGTAGGTACCACTTAAGTAAGTATTTTCTCAAATAAGCGCAAATATTTTTCTAAAGCATTACTTAAACAGACTGAGTGATACTATGTAAGTAAAGTATCGCAAAGCAAAGCTGAAAGGTAAAAGAAATTAAAGTAATGTAAACACGAAAAGTTTGCTTTCGAGTTGAAGCAACTCAAGCCGGAAGCGCATTCGAACTCAACTGCCTGGAAAAATTAATTCGAAGCTGCGGCGGTAAGGGAGCGCTCCTCAGCACCCGCCCTTAGCTTTTCAGAATCATTTTCACTCTTCATACTATACGAAATAAACAGAATTAAAAATATCATACTCATAGGCTTTCCTTGTACTGACAAAGAAACACCGTTTATAATCGTTTTGGTAAAGCTACAACTTTACTTACTTAAATTACTCATTAAATTTTTTAATATACTAGGTGGCAGGATTTTTCTGCAAAGTTCATCTAGGTAGGTACCACCACTTTGCCAATTATTCTGCCGACAACCAGTAGTGCGCAAGTACTGCTGTGTTTCGGTCTGAAGGGCACTGTAGCTAGTGAAATTACTGGGCAATTGAGACTTTATGATCTGATCTCACAGTCGAGTAATCTTATTACCGTCTGGTAATAAGATTACTCGACTTCTATTACTAGATTTCAATTACTAGACTGTGCTGATGTCTCAGGATGATGTGCGCAGTGCAGTGTTGCACGAAACTTTATAATTTAGAGTTCCAAGTGACACTGTTCTGTTATGGACGGCCGTATCTCTTAGCATCAGGAGAACAACTAGCTCGTCACACCGTTCATACTCATAAAAAAAAAAGTTTTAATGAAAAGTGTGTTCGAGTCGCATACCTATATGCATAATTATACATTATAAAAGCAGACAGGTATTATTGAGGCTTACATTTTGTGAAAAGAGAGGTTGGCAAGCGTGTCGCATGTTGCAGTCAGCGGCAATTAGCACCGTGACAATGACATTCAAAACGTGTGCAAATAGAGTAAGCGAGGCTCGGGCCGCAGCCGCGCCTACACCCACCCACTCACGTGCTGGTTTTGTACTCTACGAAACACATCAATAATGAAAAACATTAATTTAGAATAAAATACAGTGGCTATTATTATTTTTTTCAGGACTGGCTTGTGAGCATTTTACACTTTTAACTTGGTCGCTGAGAGCCTTGATGCCGAGATGTCCTTGTTCATCTGATAAGGCTCCCTCGTCCATAGCCTTGCAAGTCGCGGATGGCCTTTGTCTCCGTCAAGGTGGCCGTGATGACGTTTCTGGCCAGGGCTATTTGTTTTAAAGTTTCTTCTGTTATTTTCAACATCTCCCTGCTATGAGCCCTTTCCACAGAAAGCAGTACTTTACCATGGCGTGTAAAAATCGGTACGTACTTTTTGAGCCAATTCGTAACAAACATACAAATCTTTCCTCCTTTTAATATTAGTATAGATTAGTGGACATTTCACACAGCGCCATCTAGCCCCAAACTAAGCAAAGTACTATGGGAACCAGATAACTGATACAGTACATGTATACTTTCTTTTTGTTGTACAGTAGGAACCAGATTACTAATAGAATACTTAGATACTTTTTTTGTTTGTAAATAAATGTATACATAGAATACAATATAGGTAACACACAGACACAGAAAAAACATCTATCTTCATTACATAAATGCTTATCCTGGAAAATAGTAGATAACTTGGCGGTGGTTTGGTGATCGCAGAAGATTTTAATGTGGTGTGAAAAATGCTGCTGTTCTCTGAATTGTTTGTTTTTTTATATTAAGGAATGACGTGGCGAGTAACCGTTTTTCTGATGTTAATCGACACGGCTGCCCATATCAGTGGCAGGTTTACTCAGAACCCTAAATTATAAAGTTTCGCGTGACCCCGCACTGCTCACGTCATCCTGAGACATCAGCACAATCTAGTAATAAGATTACTAGACTGTGAGATCAGGTCGTAAATTCACTAGTACAGTAATTTTAATTACAGTGCCCTTCAGACCGCCACACAGCAGTGCTTGCGCGCTACTACTTGGCAGCAGAATGTAATAATATAAATTTAATATAATATTCCCTTAGCCGGCTCTTACGGCACCAACGGGAAGAGATGGGGTGGTCTCATTCTCACACCACCAAGACCACACGTATAGGTATGTTTTAGTTATATTTCCCTTACGACTGCTTATACCTCCCTCTGCTCTGCTACTCGTACAATAATTTGCCCATAAGCGTCAAATTCGCGGTTAACATTTGAATAAACTGACCGTCAAACGTTCACTGTCTGAGAACAATTCACCCCAATCATGGGTAACAATAGCGATTGGAATTGCTTAGCACAATATAACTCCCAGATGCCGCCAACCTATGATTCTACTGCTGATCATTGAGCTGCAAAACGTAAAGTGAGTTGTTGCAATTTATTGCGATTGTGATTTAGGTTCATATTACAGATTTTTTGTACAAATGAATGACGTGCCGAGTAGGTCGTTCAACTGATTTTAAGCGATACGGCTGCCCATAACCGTAGAAGTGCCAGTCAGATCATACTGACACTGCACTGGGCGCGTCATCCTGATACGTGGCAGGGATATTTTCATTAGTTACTGTGCTCTCACATACACGAAATTATCATATTGTGAATGAAGTCTTGATTTGAGGAATGATCGATGGCTGAGCGTCGTTCTGTAATACCTATGTGTCTTACATTGGAAAATTAATATAAATCTACCCAACGTTTATTTTTTATTAGAGAATAGTTTTATACTTCTAAATAACATAAGTAACCTAGTTTACTTTACTGATTATACATAAATGTTTTGGAATACGGGACCATTTACTATTCTTTTGTATTACAAATCCCCCATAAACACCTTTCTATAATTTCAAAGTATGCAATACTGTATGCTCATGTTCAAAATTGACATTAAATGCTATAAATAAAGCTTGTTTATTACTCTATCCCGATAAAGCAAAATTACTTAAATCAAAAATCAATGTTGCGAGCCGCAAGAAGTGCTAAAATTTTAATCCAATTAAAGCCCGCTGCCTCCCTTGTAAAATATTGTGCCATCAAAATTTATTTAACAATAAATTAATCTGCTTCCAGCACTTTAAGGCAAAAGTAAGTACGGAGTTGTATCTTGCTTATATAATTTGAAAATTCTACCTTCTAATCAGAATGCAATAATCAATAAAATAAAATCTTTTTTTCCTGACATTTAATAGCAGCAACTGATGCTAATAGTTAACAAAAATTCTGGAGATGAACTCAAACTTTGCTTTATCATGAAACTAATAACTCTGTGAGTGTTTCGTGACGGTGTGGTTCCTGTAAGCCTGTAAAGACAAAGTTGCCAGACAGGAAAGCTCTCGTTTCCAAATCCTCGTCATCGGAGGGAGTCCAAAGGCAAATTATTATGGGAACTGAATAGTTTCTCTACAGGTATTATATGTTGCAACTTTGAAAGGGTGTCTTTTGTGAGTACAGTTGATTGGAGAGTTAAAGGATTAATCAACCTTATGTCATTGTAGACAAATTGTAGCAAATTTAGTAATACTAATAGCAACTTTATAGTGTTCATATGATATAACAATTTCACAAAGGTAGGGACAATGTAAGTTGGAATGCATCTTTTGTGTACAAAATCCACTTTGCTCAAGCTCTAAATGTCTAGTATATTTACTGAAATGCTTCAGTTGAACCACTACAGTTGAGTAGCCTGGAAAACAGCTGCGCTAGCTCAAAACCGTCTGTACAAATGAGTTGAATTCACTAACATTTTATTTTATTTGTGCAAATAAAATAAAATGTCGAAATTATCTCAAGGCATTTAAATAAAAATGGAAATTAAATCGGCATCATTTAATATTTTATTAACAATCTGACCACTTCATTTAATTAAAAACTCAATCCAAAGAAATAAAGTTAAAAACAAAATACATTTTCCTTTTTCACAGCTTGAAAGTTTTGCTTCTTTCACTCGATTATATTTAACTGGAAAAGGGTCGGGAATAAATCTTTTATTGTTTTGATCCCGGATTAAATTACGTACCGACTAGCAAACGTGTCACGTATTTGCGTAACGTAGCATAAACACTAATTGGTGTTTAATCTTAATTTACAGTTATATACGATGGAGTGCGATTGTGTAGATACTAAATATAAGTCCGTTGCGTGTTAATGCGTTCACCTCAGCTCGATTCAGTTTATCAAAGGCTATAAGGTGATTAAGGGCTTCAGTGGAAATGACGTTTGATTTAGCTTTGTGGAAGCACACATACAGGCGTCGTGCTCAGCAACACGAGTCCCAGACTCCCTTGTCGGTGAATACGAAATGTTAAAGGTACGGGTAGGTATTTGAGTACAACTACAAATACTTAGCGTTTCGAACATGTCAATACATAAGTGCACTGACGCACAACTAAAGTGGTTACTGTATTTTTGTGCTAATGAGACATTTCTCGTTACTACTAAAACTAAAATGTATTTCTAAAAATGTATCAAGATTTTGTTCTGTTCGTTTAAAAAGTGCTTTAACAAAATTTCACGATAAAAAAATTACATTTCAGTTAAATATAGATCACATCCCAACCTGTAACGATTTTCGCTAACAATATCACCGGGCAACGAGCGTATCGAGTAACTTTATTACAATTTCCTTGTTTCGGCTATAACAACGACGGGGACGGAACCCAGCGTCTAATAGTATCTGTTGTGTTATTAATGTCCTTATACGGATCTCCAATTATATCGGCAACCCCGACCCAATAAGGGAGACAATTGTTTGCTATCACGCTAACTGAATTGATACAGTTTCATTACCAGCCTGTAATATGATTATATTATGTCGCACGCGTTGTGTTTATGTTTCTGGGGATGAGAATTAAATCACGGAAGGTATTTAGAAATGTCCCGGGAACAATACGAAGGATTTGCTTATTTATGCTAACAAATTAATGATATTTAAATAAATTTATAGATATAGGAAATTTTACCAACCTTTTAATCTAGTGGGTCACGATAATTTAAGATTGTTATAACAAAGCCGTGTTCTCTCAAATTTAACTTAAGTGTACTCTTACTTTATGAAATTGCTTAAAGTAAAATTAATTGTAATAAAATTATAATAACGCCCATACATAAATCCTGGAACCTAGCTAAAATTCTTTGCATCTAGGAACCCAGGAACTGCAAGGGTCATAGTCCCACAAGGACCAGACTCAGAACAAGTATATGCGTTTTTTTCTGTGCACAAATACTGGTACTGCCGTGGAAATCAAACCCGCCGCCTCCAGGCTATGAGCCGACCTGCTCAACCACCACTAAGGCTGTAAATAGTCAAGGAAATTTTGCTTGACTACCGTAAGGAAAGACATCCGGTAAGTAATTAGTTTCATTGTACATTTTTAACTATAAACAGTTGCGTAGAATTCTTGTCATCATGATTTTTTCAACACAGGCCACAGCAATTAGCTAATGGGTGTATTTATTTTAATTCCCTAACTTTTATTGCTCCCATAGGTATAACTCGCCAACCTTTGACCAAAGTCTACTAAACTATGGTTTATTTTATGTTCGGCAGTAAAGAATTCAAACACATCTAATGCACCTATGTGGAATGTCTCACTGTATACACCTAACAAAGTCGTCTACAATTTGTCTCGTGCTGCCTTCGGCGTCTGTGATTGAAATTCTTACCGCTCCTTCAGGCATTGCTGCGACGTGACTACACGACGATAGCTTGTAGCTTCCACTATTAATCTCACAGAGAACCCTTCTCGGCCGCACATTCTTCAAAGATCGACCAATTAAAAATGTGTCATTATTTTTATCAGTTACATACATTTGGCCTATTGAAATTAAGACATCGGTGTGAAAAATACTTAAGTATCGGCCATTAGGTTTAAAATTATATCGTTATTTTTTTAAACAGAAAATCAAATGAACCTCCACCCTTATGTAAACAGAATAGTCGAACTTAATTGTCAAATGCACGCTAAGGGAATCAAGTCAATTCTATTTGGTAGTTTGTATTAGCCCGCAGAACAAAGCGGACTTTCGAACTGGTCAAACAGTAATAAATAATTTACAAAAGCGGTCATGTGAAAGAGGAGCTCTCTTCGGTGGGGGTAGCCATGCGTTGGTTAGGTATTTGAATTGCTAATGACTTTCCCGGTCGAATAACTTGGCGAGCAACGTTAACTGGTTTTGGAGACACTAGATACATAGCCGCGAGTTGGTTCAGCTCATGTCAGCCACGGGCATCCTTGTTTCCAACTAATAGTGTGAAGAACTTGTGCCCACAAATTTATGCATAGAGAAACATTGCGCTTCTCGCCTGTACTGAGGTCTTCTGTGATTCAAGTCTCATCAGCGTTGTAAATAATATATTGCCTAGTTAGCAGATTCGCAGACCTAAGACACAGTACGTAGTACTATTATCAAAGAAAAGCTGAAGATACTATTTTTTTTAAATTAATACTCTTTTTTAATACACTATTTACATATTTGCTTGTTTTATTTTTGTTTTTACAAAATCAATACGGGAGTGACATATGTTTTTTTAAGCACAGTGCGGGTAGCTCGAGTTTTAAAAATCGACATATCTCTTCTTTAGAGACAAAGTTACGCCAATGAAAATGCAAAAAAAGAATAATGACGTGATCCGCGTGATCGTTCATTGGCCAAACGCTTTCACGAGGGAAGAGATATTTCTACGGCTCATGCTACCCGTGCAGCATTATAAATAGCAGCCCTGTAAGCATAAGTATCATTAAATATTTGCAAAATCAGTGTTTGATAATTTTAACGTTTATGTTAAAATGTAATGAAAATCCAACCAAAATTATGTTCCTTTCATTAAAACATCAGTACAATATAGAGTTATTGCTTGATTGTGAAAATTTAATTGCATTCCTCGTCGGTGGGCGGATACGAATAAATATCGAAACTGTGGTGGTGGCAAGTACGGACTACACATTTCGGACTATGGTTGCACGCGCGGTGGCATGGTATAATTAATTGCTAGTTGCGGCGATTGCTCGCTCTCCGCGTGCCGGCGCCGGCGCCTTAATATATGGTGAAACTGAAGGTACATCAATGCGTTGAAAATTAGCATGTATAGGCTAAGTAGTTTGTTAACCAACTTTCAAAAAGAGGAGGTACTATGTTCTGTATGTTTTATTTATTTGTGTATCATTGATAAATTCGACAATTAATGTGAACCTATTTAAAAAAATATTTTTGGATGGGTATACTCCTCAGGTGGTCCTATTATCATCAATTCAAGATCTGATGATGGAACCTCAAGTAAATTGAGGAAAAACTAACTAACTAATAATGTAATAATTTTATTACATCTACCACGACTACCTGTTAGACTTCGCTGGCACCAACTTCAAATAGATGAGTGGGTAGCGCTTATAACAATTATATTATTTATTTTCCGCTTTGAGTGCCTACTTGTGTAATATTTATTATATATTCTGTGATCGCGCGAAACGCCATCGTCACCGCGTCAACATAAAAAACAAATAACTATATGACTTTTTAATAACCGCGTATGTTCCTTTTGCTTTAAATTTTCCTCGATACACAGTGATTAAATTATTTTATGGTGAAGTTTTCGGCTACCATTTAATAAACCTTAAACCCTGATCTCTTAGGAAACATTGTTTTTCGGTACAATTTTATTTGGAAAGCAACAAAGAAAATCCAATAGAGGCTTTACAAATGTATCCTCATAACCTAACTTATCCTAGTTCTTCAACTGTGCTATAAATTAAGCTAATGTCCCATGTTAGATAACGAAGAACATAAATAGCTGAAGTTCCGTAGTTATCAACATTAATTTGCTCAAATCAAGCTATAAAACTGGAGCAAAGCGATGTTGAAGTGCCTGTCAACAATGTTTCAATGGGCTGAAACATAGCTTAAGTAACAAAAACAAAGTAATTGACGCACTCGTAAGAAGTATTTAGGGAAGTAATGTTATAGACAAATAGTTAATAGTGTATATTTTATAGATAACGAGCTTCTGCCCGCAGCTTCACCCGCGGCGTGGCCTATGGAAAAATAATTCAACCACCCATTTCACTCTCAAATCTCTTAAGGTGGATTTCAAAAAATCCTTTCTTAGCGGATGCCTACGTCATAACATCTACCTGCATGCCAAATTTCAGCCCGATCCGTCCAGTGGTTTGGGCTGTGCGTTGAAAGATCACTATATTAGTCAGTCAATCAGTCAGTCACTTTTGAGTTATATATACTTAGATTTATGGAGTAAATTAATGAAAGGGTACAATATTAATCACAGGTTCCATTGCCTATAACAAGTGCAGTTTGATTCCAATTAGACAGAATCAACATTGCTCGGCATGGCAGTCTCGTTCATTTTGTACAATTTATACCTGTTCCATTAGGCTTTGGTCAGATTGGTTGCTTAATTGAAAAAAATCAATTAGTAATACTTGCCTATTTGATTTCAATTATATCGGTATAAGAATTTCAGAGTTACACGGTGGGGATTTAAACAATAAAGCTGCCTCAGGCGCTATTATTCAGAGAAAATCACAACAATCATTGTGAGCCTTCTGCAGTAACGAACGGGAAAATAATAGAATTCTGCAAAACATCTTGAATTTAATTTTCTGTTCCTTATAAAGATGTTTAGACTGCGTCGTCACTTTCCATCAGGTGAGACAAGGGTCAAATGCTTTGTCTATTAACAAATTTAAACAAAATGTTATGTCCTATAAAATAAAAAAGAAAATCATTATCTGTTTGTATGTATATGTTTGATATTTGACTGCTCAGTTAGCTCAGTTGGTAGTAGCCTTGCCTTCTGAACTGTAGGTTGTGGGTTCGATTCCCACCCAGGACAAACATTCGTGTGATGAACATAGGTGGTTGTTCTGTGTCTGAGTGTTATATTGTATTCTATGTATGTATTTACAAAACAAACAAGTATCTAAGTATTGTATCAGTTATCTGGTTCCGATAGCACAAGCTTTGCTTAGTTTGGGGCTAGATGGCGTTGTGTGAGATGTCCACACATATTATTGTTATTATTATTATAATTTGTGTGGCTACGCCAAAGCAACGTCTCCCAACGGAAAATAAATAGTTTCCACGAAAAAACCAGTAAATAGCGAAACCACGGTTTTTTATATAAAACTGGAGCGAAATACAGAAAGCTTAGTACACTTCACAGATATTGTAAAGTGGTATCCAAATTTTGCAATTTTCAAAATCCTTCCAAATAAAAGGCAATATGAAAGGGTTGAGGCTACCGGAGCCCTTCATTAATGATTTAATGAAAAACGAATTACGGACTCAATCTGCTTTATATATAGGTTTTTGATAAACTCCGTATTGATTATCAAGAATCTCGATATAACTCCATTACAAATATAATTTTTTTTAGCATGTCAATTCGTGGATCCAATTTTCTTGATGTCAGTGCAGTTCAAGCGTCTCGTCCGCTCTACATTGTGAAGCGGCAAGAATGGTTTACAAAATGGTGTAGATTTAATTAAGAATAGTAATTAAGACAGTGAATGTACACAATGGTGCTGGCATAATCGCAACTCAAGGTACGTAAACATAAGATTAAATGTTACTAGGTGATAGGACTATTCTACAAAGTTCATCTAGGTCGATACCATACTACCGCTTTGCCAGCTATTCTGCCGCCAAGCAGTAGTGTGCACGCACTAATATGTTCCGGTTTGAAGGGCACTGTAGCTAGTGAAATACTACTACTATAGGCAAATGAGACTTTATGACATGGGGCCTTACCGCGTAAGTCTGGTGGAGATCGTAATCGTGTTCTCTCTTGCTCGCACTCGTGAACTTGTTAATTGGCGTGTGCAGGATGGCAGGCGAAGCCGATTCTCAGAACGGTTACGCGGTAGGAGTGCTGATCTCACAGTCTTGATCTTATTGCTAGACTGTGTTCAAAGAGTATGTAACGCTGTGTTGATGTCACTAGATAACGTGCGCAGTGCAGTGTCACGCGAAACTGTATATATTTAGAGTTCCGCGTGACAATCCATTTGCTATTGGCTATATCTAGTTCGTCACATCATTCATTAACATAAAATAAAAAATCATTTAGTCGCGGCGGCCGACCTCTTTGACAACGACCATGGACAACGACTGACGAAACATTTAGATTGACACAAAAAAGACTTCAGACGACACGACAAAAAGAAGGCGACTTTTTATATTTTCTCCGATTTATATATATTTTATAGTTTTATTTCACAACTCTTGTTACCGACGACGACGACGAACACAACACAGCCTCCTTGAACGTCATTTCTCATTTATTTTGCTATGTTCTACTTTAGAACGATACAAGTGATAAAGTTGATAAAATCTCAGTCAGCACATATAGCTGCAGATGCACTTGCATGGCTCACCTGATAAGGTACGGAGCCAGCTTGGGGTTTAGTTAAATTGTCTATGTCTGAACCATTCCGCAGATTAAGCGGCTACATTACGAAAACAAAGGTTTTGTTTTCTCACTGCTTCCAATTGTTCTACCTTAATCTCATTTTACCGGCAGCTGAGCAAAACAATTTGGGAATAACGTTAGACGTTCTAGGAATTGGGGTATTAACGGTTATATAGATAGGACAAAATTGTTTCATTATATTATTAGTCATAAATTTAGGTACTTTTCATTACAGTATGGAAAGATCGAAAGCCTTCACCAACAGGACAAAGACCTATATCTTGTTTTGAAGATATCAAATAAATATAAAAGAAAACATCGTTTATTTAAAAATAAAACCTTATTCAAAGGTTTTATTATAGTCGGTCGCTTCAGCTAAGAATCAGAGATGATAAAAAGAGAAACATATTTGAAACGCTTTCACTTAAGTAGTTACACTATAAGTATACCATACCATCACCATAAGTAGTTCATTTTCATTGAAATGTGATGACAGAGTGATATCATCTCTATTTGACTTCTTCTTGATAACTTGTTAGGCTGTTGCATGTTCTTCTCTTTTCATAATTAGTTGCGGAGGCTTTTAATTGGCACTTCAAGCTCATGTCATTATTTACTTTTATATGATAGGCTCCAATATATATATAGGCTTACAGGCCCTAAATAAATAAAAAAATAAAAATAATTATAAAAAAAACTTCATTTTAATTGACTCAATAGATTGGTTAAAAATGATGATTATTTTTTACGCTTTGATGTCTCAGGGTATGATTTCCCAATGAGCTGCGCTCTATTTGGAAAAAGAATGTATTTTAAATGCTAGAGATAATATTCTTTTAGCTTCAGCATTTAGGAAACTTCCCCTGTACAAGGTGGAATTTAATTCGTACTTTTCCTTTAATGTATGTGCTCAGTCCATGCTATAGAATGCTCTCATATAATTAAATAAAAAAATTACTTATGAAATAAAACTTAAATCTAGGTATTATCAAATTTAAACCTAAAAAAAGCCTTGCGACATTGAACAAAGCAGATGTTTTATTGCCTACGAAACATTTACAAAGCACTCAGATGGTGCCCGCGCTGTGTGTACGGTTAAATAAACATTTCGGTTGTCATGCAGTTATTTTAAGAGGCACTAAATACTAAAACAAAATCTTTTTTTTAAATTGGAGTTTGTACGAATATTCTACAGTACATACATTTAAGGAAAAGAATGAATTAAATGCCACCGTGTATACAAATATAGCGATAGCTTAACATTACGGCGGAAAGTAGTTTCCTTTTTCTTACATAACTTCTCAATCATATCAAATAGTATCCGATGTTTCTGATAAACTGACAAAAGAGTAGAAAAATAACTTTTTATTGGAAACAGACGGAAGTTCATTGGGAAAGTAGAAACCCTTCCGCGTGCGTCTTGTACCTAGCGGAAAATTGAATTGTAACCATCACATCATTGGGCAGCGTATCACAAGACAACTATCTTCGTTCAACCCGTCACACGGACACCTTCGAAATTTTCCGTCTCGTCCTCCAAACACTTCCTTTATCTGCACCAAACACAAAGGCTACGCTTGTGCAGTACCTAAATGAACATTTTGTTACGGAAACGCAATATGAAAGCCTATAACTGCCTATGATTGGCTCTATAGCTTAGTTGGTAACCTTGCCATCTGAACTACAGGTTGTGGGTTTGATTTCGACCCAAGACATTTGTGTGATAAACATCGATGCTTGTTCTGTGTGTGGGTGTTATACTGTATTTTATGTATGTACTTACAAACAAAAAGTAAGTATAAAAGTATAAGTATTGTATGAGTTATCTGGTTATATAAGCTTTGCTTAATTTGGGGCTAGATGTCACTGTGTGAAATATCCAACAATATTTTATATTTAAATAAATAAATAAAATAAATAACACCCTACGATCACATACGTACGAGTAGATCCTGAACCCTAACTAGGATTCCCTGTATCTAGGTATCCAGGAACTACGAGGACTATGGTCCCACAACACCCAGACACAGAACAAGTATTTGCGCTTTTTTTCTGTGCACAAACTTAGTACTTTTCTTGCCGCGGGGATCGAACCCGCTGCCTCCGGGTTATGAGCCGACCTGCACAACCACTACACCACAGAGAAAGGAATATCATCGGAGAAATATTTTGTAATAACGGTGTCAATGTTGTTACCTAATGAGCATGAACGCAGGTTCCTCTATTCATACTTTACACGAACATGTTTATTCAGCTTTGCTAAAGCACTTTAGATTTCGACAGAAGATTATTACTTCACTCCCTGAATTTATTGAATAAAATCAAAAGAAAAAATACCAACACAGCACACTAGATTAATTGAACTTGACAGAGAAGCGGAAGGAGGAGATCCTTGACAGATTGCGTAGGGGAAGATCTCTCCGATATCTACTTAGTTTGGTATACGTATAGTAATAGAGACTATAGTAAAAATAATGGCTTCGAGGATCAGATTGAATTACCGTTCATATTATATGATACATAGACAAAACTTAATTAATAAAATAAGGTAAAACCATCAATTATTGTTCCCTAATAAATTACACATCACATTAATTTAGCCTCTGTGGTGTGGTGGTTGAGCAGGTTGGCTCATAACCCGGAGGCGGCGGGTTCGATTCCCGTGACAGGACCAGTATTTGTGCACAGAAAAAAATACTTGTTCCATGTCTGGGTGCTGTGGGACCATGGTCCTCGTAGTTCCTGGGTCCCTTGACACAGGGAATCCTAGTTAGGGTCCGGTATCTATGCATGCGATCGTTGGGCGTTATTATTATTATTCATATTGTAAAATAAAACGGGTCTATTCACGCCCAAAAATTGTCAAAACATTATATAGTTGCGAAAGTTTAAAAAGTGTTGTTATTATTATTATTATTTATATACTTTAGGTTGAAAACATAAAAATAAAAAAAATATATAGAAAAATAAAGTAAAAAGTTAAAGTAGACAGTAATAATGGCATTTAGTAAGACGCCAAGTAGCCAGATGCAGAGTAAGTGATGTCAGGCCGCTGTGAAACTTATTGCAACTTGTTTACTCGCCGTCTTCCCGCCCTTTGTTCTGCTTCAACTTTGCAGACGCCCGCGGACGTACACTCCCTATAAATACAATTTACATTCATTACTCTCGGAAGCCAGTACAGAATAATAGCTACGTTAATAAGCATTCAAAAACTCCCTGCGTCAAAAAAACTTTAAAACAGTCTTAGCTAAACGTTAAAGGGAAGTAAATCTATAGCGCAATAAATTTCGTCCTCACGTGCCATCGTAATATGGTGTGCACTAAAAACGTTACTTACTTTTAGCGAATTAGATTGGCAGTAAAACAACATTTTGCCTGAGAAGTAAAGTGGTCGTAAAAAACCTCCTCCAGTGACTTTGTAGAAGAGAGAGAAAGATGGAATAAACCACGGACAATAAACACTCACATGTAAGTTTGCAATCGCTTCATTTCGGCTGAAGTGTAACGAGACAAAATTACATTCCATAATCTCATAGGATGGGGCCTACTACTTTTAGGCAGATTACTTCAATTATATTCAATTTTCAAAATTTTATGGATCCGTTTTAAATCACACTAATACGATAAAGGCGAAAGTTTTTATGTGTGTATGTTTGTTACTCCTTCACACTCAAACGGCTCAATAGATTTGGATGAAATTCGACACTAAGATAGCTTATACACTGGATTAACATATAAGCTACATTTTGTCCCGGAAAAGTGAAATGCTCCCGTGGGATGAGCAAATAATTAAAATACTTTTTATCCGCGTGTGAAACCACGGGGCGCAACTAGTAAAATCATAAAACAGTACGCAAATTTCAAAAGCGTATCTATCCTTTAAACCATTATTAGGTATTTATATAATGTTTTAGTTAGATACTTTAGGAATAATTAAACATCTAAAAATTTATATGTGCAACTTCCTAAGGATAATGTATTACTGCCAATAAGACTAAATTAATTGTATGGGGGAAGGCCTTCAAATCACTCCTATATCGGCCATCTTTTAACAAAACTAGGCAGCCAAGACTATCTTTTATATACTGACCCACCCCGGCTAAACAAGGGTTAATAGTTTTACAACCTAACCCTGTCCAAGAGAATACTTTTTCTTCTTCTTTTCTCACCTTCTAAACCTTCCCTATACTACAACAAACATTTCAAAACTAAAATCAACTAATTCGGCCCAGCTGTTCTCAAGTTTTAGCGAGACAAACGAACAGCAATTGATTTTTATATATATAGATAACTGCTCGGGCCCAATAACTGACCAGGCAACGCCACCTTTTGTAAAGCATTTAGTTATATTTGTTATGAAAATGAAGTAAATGAAGTAAAATAATAATATAATAATAATAATATGTGTGGACATTTCACACAGCGCCATCTAGCCCCAAACTAAGCAAAGCTTGTACTATGGGAACCAGATAACTGATACAATACTTAGATACTTTTTGTTTGTAAATATATAGATAGAATACAATATAACACCCAGACACAGAACAAACATCGATGTTCATCACACAAATGTTTGTCCTGGGTGGGGATCGAACCCACAACCCGCAGTTCAGAAGGCAGGGTCACTACCATTTGAGCTATCGGGCCAGTCATCAAAGTAAAGTCAGTCATAAAAGAAAAATTATTAACCAAACGGTACTTTATTGGATAAATACAAATTAGGATGAGAAACACAAGCTTGGGTAAATTGGTTTTATTTACTTATGTAATATAAATAAATCCAAAAAGCTATATGTAATAAGACTGATACACAAACAGCCCTATTTTCCTCTATCTAAGCTTTACGGGCAGCTTCAGACGCAAAAATATGAGCGTGAGTGAATCTTGGTGAGCGCACATTTCGCGGCCGGATATCGACTTAATGAAGAACCACTCGGGCTTCGGTCGATATGGCTGACTATTTAACAGGATGGCTGGCTATTTACGCTGATTAACCCCTGGGATCTGACCGAAGACGTAATTTTTCATTAAAAACCCCATTAAGTTCGGAAACTTTATCCATTAAAGTTTCAAGTTTCTGGTATTTATTTAATAGACTATGATAATAATGAGAGTATATTCTAATTTTAATCAGTCTAGGTGAGATATAAACGTTGGTTCAATTATATTCTATTCTACTTTATTTATTTCTATTCTATTTTATTGATAGCCTCTGTGGTGTGGTGGTTGAGCAGGTCGGCTCATAACCCGGAGGCAGCGGGTTCAATTCCCGCGGCAGGACAAGTATTTGTGCACAGAAAAAAAGCGCAAATACTTTTTCTGAGTCTGGGTGTTGTGGGACCATGGTCCTCGTTGTTCCTGGGTCCCTAGACACAGGGAATCCTAGTTAGGGTCCAAGATCTATGTATGTGATCGTTGGGCGTTATTATTATTCTACTAATATTAGTGTAGTATAATATAGTATTACTACTAAGTAACGAAGCAATTTGTTTTGTGCTTCTCGTGAAATTCATGATATCTATACAAAATAAAAGTCCCTTTTGGTTCCGGCGCCGTGAGATTAGGACCTCCCCATCGCTTCCCACGGGTACCGTACGAACCGGTTAAGAGAATATCTGGAGAATAGGCAGCAGTATTTTCCTCTATACAATAATGTCTTTTGCTATCACCAAGCCGCCTACCAAGTGTGGTGATTATAGTAAAACCTCCTTTGATAAAAAAGAAAGAAAGAAAAAAAGAAAATTTATTTTGCAATATGAAACGTACAGAAGAACGTCGCTTTCATAGTTCTGTCACTAACCGGCCAAAACTAGTTCTTACGAACCGGCGCTGGTCTTTCGTTAGGACCGTTTATTGAAGCCATGGAGCAGATAAGCGTCCATAATGATGTTTTATGGGGGGGGACTATCTACGGCAGCGAATTTTTTCTGGCTATTTCTTTTTTTGTAAAATCTCCTAACCATTGAATGTAGGTAACTTGGCATTCAAACAAGGCGTTCGTGGTCCAGCGGGTGGTTGATAGGGTCATCACGCAGCATCAAGGGTCGAGTTAATCAAGCGGCCCGAGGACCGGTCCATTACCTTAACATATCGCCTCCATTGACACGGAACATCCCACCACAGTAAATCTGAACTCACTTTTATTAAACGCAGCTTCTACTAACAAATTAAACCTCAAATAAATCAAATACGCTAACTGAACTAAATGTCGATTGTTCCTGTACCTAATAATATTTTCAGTAAATAATTTATATATATATTCAAATTTTGATTTATTTAAAACTATATCCTACATCTTAACTGTACTGAAATAAAGTTCAATTTAAGATCAGTTGAACATGATTTAGTAAAATCTAGATTGGTGGAGTTTAGGTGTAAAATGGCTCTGAATATTTGAAAGTTCCCAGATTGTGTTATTACAGCGAGAGTATTTGCAGTTGACAGGTTAGTTTTTAGGCTGTATATCTACGTGCGAGTTTGTCGCGGCAAAAATCACGTCATAATAAATGTGCTATATTCTAATAGAATAGTTTAGTGATGCGATAATACATTTGTCACATTTAAAAAAATACATAAAATAACTCGAAAAAATAAAATTGTGATGTTATACAATATACGTCTTTCTACTTACTTCCACGCGTCACATGTTTCGTCTGTATATATATAGAGTACTTTTTAAAAATAGATAAAATTCCATATTATTATATATAGATCTATGGTTTTTTTATGTTAAGACAGGCTATTCGTTTGCCTGAGGTTAAGCGACACGGATTCCCATATCAGTTACAGTGGCATTCGGAACTATAAAGTTTCGCATGACACTGCACTGCGCATGTCATTATATGACATCAGCGCAGTCTGACTGTGAACTTGGCGGTAGGCAAGTGGTGTTACCTGCCTAGACGAACTTTGCAGGAAATTCCTACCACCTAGTAAAATATATAAAGATAGATCTATACATAGATAAATAGAGCGTTCATTAATAAGAATGTACGAATTCGTGGCTCATAATTTACGAGCTAAAAACGTTAACAAAATACCAATTTTACGCTCAACCATTTGATTTATGCGAGATAATTTAAAAATTAAGATATGATGTTATTCCGATTCGTCACACTAAAAATCTATCACTAAAAATCTCGCCAGTGAAAATGATGCCTAACAATATTTTAGTTTTGTCCTCACAAAAACATCAAAGACAGTTAATCAAGCTACCCGACTGCCATAATGATATGCTGATTTGTATAACTTACGGCTATTGTAGATGAGCAAAATTGATTATTCCTTAAACTGTTGTATCCCACCGTTATTTTGATATAGTTTGGTATATATGACATTCCTACATAATATTCATAAAAATATATGTAGTAACATCTTATAGTGAGCAATCAAAATATACATAAAACTTATCAACTACATAATCTTAATTACTCGGTGCTATCTCGACAACTTATTTTACCTAAATCATCCAGTAGAGGTTAACTTTATTCCACGGCAATGTATAAATATTAGAATTTCAATTATTCTGCTAAAGTTACCTGGAACTGTAAGGAAAAACATCACATTAATTAACGTCATCATGCTCGTAATAATTTAGGTGGAACTTCATTAATTATTTATTTTATCGTGAAAGGTTAATAACATTCAGTAGGCCATGCCTTCATAATTTACGACAAAGATAATGAACTCCCCAAAAGAATTAAATGTAACCATATTTCCGTAAAATACTAATTTGTACAAAGCTATTTCAGACAAGAAATAATGTACGAAAACTACAAGCTATTTAGATAAAACGGGTTATATTAATTTTTTGTTTGGTTCTGCAATCGAAGCAAAAAGTGGAAACCAAATAATTTTCATAGACCTTTTTATCTGTAAATATCAAACGTACCGTATTCCTCAGTAATTATAAACGGTTCAGTTGGCTAACGATAAAACGAGTGTTTCAGATCAAAGCTCGAACGTATTTAGGAATGGTGATTTGATTTGATTACGAAATGAAATGCAAAATAGAATGAAAATACAGATGCTTGTGGCGCGAGACACGGGATGGTTGCGCGAAACGTTATTGTTAGTCTATGCTAAGTCTGTAGTTCTCAGACTTCGCATATTCTGTAGATATATCTACAGAATTTACATACGTTATTGCATAAATTCTGAGCCAAATGCCTTCAATATATCTTGGTTGTAAAATTTGTAAAATAGATATTAAGACTGGTCGACGACAAAAATTCTTATGTTTTTGTAAACCTGCCTTTTTGATGCATTTTGTTTACCAATTACCACGAACATACCAATACTAAAATTGTGTTTACCTAACCAAATTAGTACTCAGTTGGAGCTATTACAGGTTGTGCAGTGTTTATTCAATAATTACAATTTGCCAATTAATGTTTAGGTAACAGCTCTGTACAGTTTAATCAATTTCCAATATTTTTATTATTATTGGTCAAACATACAAAAAAACCTCATGCTTAAAGTGGTAATATTATACAATTTTTCAGAGATAACGTAAAATAAACAGCAATTTACAGACAATTGGGTAGGTACCTATTATTCCAAAACGGGAATAACTTCAAGAGTATCAAATTAGATTACAAAAATCACAGGAAATAAGTTAGTATGAAAAAGGGATTTATCGGGACTTGTCATGGCCTGAGGGGTGGGAGGGACGCGGGGAGTGAGAGATAGCGCTCGCAAATTAATTCCGGTAGCGGTCTTTGATCTCGCCGGTATTGTTGGCTTGTTGTACAAATAAGCAAGCTTGTAGGTTCCGTAGGCACAGCTCTTAGACTAGAACAATACAGACGGCACGCTCAGTACAAGAAAGTGAATCTAAAATAATGATACTAATAATAATAATCTAAGGATGATAGGTGTGTTCCGGATCACTGCATGAAAAAACTGTGGACGGAATGAAATATGTTTGTCTTTTAATTTTTTTTGCAACACTTACCTATATACAAAGAAGAAATCAAAAATAGCTTAGAAGTTTTGGAAATGCTTTTGTAGATATTTGTTACTTATCATCGAACCTAGCAATGCCGTAAACGAACAGGTTTTGTCTATTCTTTTCTTTATTTGTTCTCGGTAGCATTACGTAGATTGAAGTATTTTATTCAACAATTGTTCTCTCTCTCTCTCCCTCTCTCTCTTGGTATTTACCATCAATATTTAAAGTAGTATACCGAGCTTTTTTTTTAATTTGCACTGCACTGAATGTATTAATTTTCACTCCACATTTTCTAGTATTACTGCTCTTATTCTAAGGTTCTGCTTTCATATTTCTCGGTCCCCGAAGAGCAACGCACTGTCGACGCCGGCAGTTGTTTAAAGCTATTACGCTCTCAGTACAAAGCTGGAATGGAAGATGTTATGAGGGTAGAGTTATGTTACTGTTGACCCTTTTGTGGTAGGGCATGTGATAATGCCAGTATTATTTATACTTATCCCAAGACCTTGAGTAACTCAGAGTTATATATTTCAGAATACAGTAAAGTAACTTTTTAAAACTTTTTTATTATTCCACTGTCATAACTCACTCACGTCACAACGACGACGCATTTTACGATGGTGCATGCATACTTAGGAAAACCATGTTCACTATTGACTTGAAGACTCTCAGATTGTAGCTAGGTAGAAACAGGGTCGCCGGCAAGTTGTTCCACTTATTTCACTCATTGACTGATCGCACTATAAAGTGCCCATTAAACGGTGTGGGTTGATGAACTACAACTAGAAACAAATCTATAGTATACCTATGGTATTTCCGCTGAAATTATTCAATCGTCAAAGGAATATTAAGATCGCGTAGAAGCTCTACCGTAGAGCCTCTACGGGGTACTACGAGTGTACGACCTATGAGCTACAAGACTAAGAACTATTAATCCATGTCTTCGAGTGTTCTATCCCATAAAGAACGGTGTTATTTTTCTATTGGTCGCCTAATACAGCCCATTCTACTACGAACCCTCTACATAATGTGAAATCATATCAGTCGCTTACACAATCAAAAACTCACGCAAACTGAATAGAAAAATAAAAACAAAAAACACGCCATTTGAACACATGCCAGTTTACCAAATAAAAACGTTAAACCAACTAATACAGATGCTAAATTTTGAACTTTTTTGCTGTGCATTTTATAAAAGCACCAAGGTCTCTATACAAGTTCTTATATTATTTACTACATTAGCATAGATGTTATGTCAACACTACAGAAAAATAAGCTCAAAAGGTTGCCGTCATAGAGTCCTTTTCGCACGTTAAAGGATAGTATTTAGGGAAATATCTTTATCACAGGGCCGCCGCGGGGGTTAAAGAGGACGTGAATAAAGAATAACAAAGTATCTGTAGTACCGGGATAAGCCAAGGATCGGGCAGCATTCAATCCGCCGCGATATCGCGACGAGCCGGGGAGATCACACGACCCGCAGATTACGTAATAGTCACATTTATAAGCCGTGATTCGATATTGGTAAACGATATGGGACGGCAGTGCTAGCTTTAAGAACTGTTCCGTTTATTCCATTAATATCGTTTTTTGTTATTACGAGTATCAAACAAGCAGGCGACCAACCTAACGGAAGGTGATATGGACATCTGCAATAAGAGATATTGCTGATGCGTTGCCATCATCATTAAGAAAGGCTCTTACAACACTTTTCATGAAGCTCTCCATACTATAATAGTCTGGGGAATATTCCCCGGACCAAAATTACTGCATTCTGTCTCAATATGGAAATACTGACACTATTTTATCCCAGTAAAATGATCCCATTATTTTTTCGGTGATAGATACCAATAAAAGAACAAACGTACAATTTGCATCATCATTATTTACGCTGATATAGACAATGTGTTATAGTAAATATCGAAACAATTTGCAAAAATCATGAAATTATATATCATAGACCCCAATGGCTATACTATTAATTAACTATGTTGCTATATAGAGACTAGATAATACTGAATATCTGTACTCTTAACTTAAAAAGTATACAAAGCTCCAACCTCAAATAGACTACTAAACGTAATGATAAAGAAATTCTAATTAAAACTTTGCTCTGTAAGTTAGAAAATTAAGTTCAATGTAGCTTGTTTGAATTGTAAAAATTTTAGCATACAGCTACGTGACACTCATGTCAGCGAGACAAGTCTGCAGTTGAACGAACACGATATAAAATTCTGCAAGAAACGAGCGTGCAACGCGACACCGAACACGTGCCACCAATTTGCCGCACTCCTTGCGAGCCCTCAAACATATTAGACACTCGCGTGCGACAACCTACAGAACCCACTAAAAGACCGATATGGAACTTTTTCTAAATCTCAGCAAACGTGATATCGAAAGCGATCCTATTTGGGTAATACGTAATAGAGAGAAGTTCGCCGCCAGGCAGGCGCTCACCAAACGAGAATGCGTGCTCATTCCAGCCTATTTGCCAGAATAGCACCGATATCGGCCGATGGATGAGACTGGACGATAGGAACGTGATCCCGCATTTCATTTACTGTTCCTCATGAAATATGAATTGGCAGTGGAAACAGGTAAACAGTTAATACTCATATACAGACATTGTATGTACTTTAGCTGCCACATTTGACTGCGAAAAGCATGTAGATGTAGTTTGTAGAGTAACAATTGTTCTTTCTTTACCTTTGATGTAGCTGATACTTACGAACTTAACTGACTTCAAAAAAAGAAACCGTGCTCAATTCCGGTTTTTTGTGTGTTATTTCATATTTGACCTTATTATAAACCGATATTTCTTTTTCGTATATAGGTTTATCTGTATATCTATATACAGCAAACATATCGCAATTTGCGAATTTGATTCATTCACCGTTGATCACGTTCTTTGACTTCAGAGCTTCTCAGTATGAAATCAAGGTCATTTTTAACAGTACATTACATTATTAGTACATTTGTTTAAAGGAATATTATTCAAGCTTACGTGATATATGTCATCTTTCTGATTACAAATTATACGGATCCCTATTCACTTCATAATCTGATAATAATTGAGTTCAATTTGTGCGTTAGTACACGTCCCTTCGGAGTCTTTTGTCCCGCGCCGGTACGCCCCGTGAATGTATTTCCATAGTGATCACATTATAACTTTATTGTGTTGCTCGTAGAAACTTCTCATAAGTATGACTGAAATGTTAAATATCATGTAAAAACTTTTTTGGTCGCTTCACCCGTCCGTTCCCGTTATTATTATACGGCCATAACCGTATAATAAAATAATAAAAATAAAATAAAAATTATATGTAGATACTGGTTTTCGTTTGGCCAAAAGCCTGCAAAAATTAATTAAAGCCTCGGAAACGAGAGAATTGTAAATGATTTTTAAAATAATAATAATAATAAAACATATTGTGAATTAAATCTCGTCTAGAGCAGAGCATTATGACTGAGTTCGTAGTTCTGTTATACGGGCCTTAAATTTTACGAAAATACGCAAATAAAGCCAATTTAACTTTTAATCATACATTTTATAAACTCATACCATATTAAATCCTATATATTGGGTGCATTGCATGTGTTGTATAGATTTTTTATCAGTGTAAAAATAACGGATCGGTAAAAATGAAACGAGAGGGGGCCGATTGCTCTCCGTAGCAAGCGGAAAATAGTCTCTCCTCCGGCGGAAACGGAAGTACGCCCTCCCCGACTGAGATCGAAAACCGTACAGTCGTTCTTTAGCTATGCTAGTATACTAGAATATTATCTGTGGCTATGCGATTATGTGAACATAAGCGTTATTAAAAATATCTAGTAGCAATATATGTGAAGAAATTACAAACCAAAAATTTTTCTATTATGCCTTCTAATTTTTTTTCTATTATTTTATTTTATTTCTTATTTGAAAATGTCCATAGTAACTATGAACATAAACTGCACATTGAAACTGTCAAATCTATACAAATTTGTGTTTCTAATAGTTGCAATCAAGTTACGTGATCGCCCAGCTGTACAAGTGCTCTGCCGATACATAAAGGATGGGGTTTTTCGACTTCTCGTCTTTTCATGCTTTTGATATCCAGATACATGGAGCAGCGATAAATTCACGGTCCATTGGCAATCGAGCTTGCTCGTCATGCGTTCAATTTGCTCGGTTCCTTTGATGCATATTTCAACAAGTTTCACGGCGGCCGCATGGAACGAACATTGAAATTTTACCTTAATTAAAATTGCTCGCATCAATGCTGTGTATCACTTATCCTACCTCAGATATTCACAAAAACTATTGTACAATAGAAACAGCATTTTTATAGAGTATGAAAAACGTACTGTAAAAAGAGAAGATGACAGCCTCTGTGGTGTGGTGGTTGAGCAGGTCGGCTCATAACCCGGAGGCGGCGGGTTCGATTCCCGCGGCAGGACAAGTATTTGTGTACAGAAAAACAAAGTGGAAATACTTGATCTGAGTCTGGGTGTTGTGGGACCATGGTCCTCGTAGTTCCTGGGTCCCTAGACACAGGGAATCCTAGTTAGGGTCTAGGATCTATGCATGTGATCCTTGGGTGCTATTATTATTATTATTTATTTATGCATGCTGCGATCACTTAATTCAATTTGTACTTACACGCTATCAATAGATTGATAAATAAACATAATAAAATCTACATTTAGGCTTTACGATATCATTTATTCAAATAAAGAAAATTGAAACGTTGTATTTGTAGCACTATACAAATACAGTTTAATATTTTATGCCGGCACATAAGCTCGTCATTGCAATTTGTGAACGAGACGTATAATTTAGAATCAAAACAATAAAAATCTACAAGTTTCAATTAACAGAAGTCTCAATGAATGCATTGTTGATTGTTGATGACTGGCCCGATAGCTCAGTTGGTAGTAACCCTGCCTTCTCAGCTGCAGGTGGTGGGTTCGATTCCCATACAGAACAATCATTTGTGTGATTTACATTGATGTTTGTTCTGTGTCTGGGTGTTATATTGTATTCTATGTACACACTTTTAAACAAAAGTATGTAAATATTCTATCTGTTATCTGGTTCCCATAGTACACGTTTTACAACTTTACTAAGGAAAGCTTAGTTTGAAGCTAGGTGGCACTATGGGAAATGTCTACACATATTTATTTATTTATTATTTATTTATTTGCTAGTTCCGACATTAGTAAATTCGCACACACCAGTCATATCCACATTAATCTTTAACATATTCACATACATTTTTGAGTATAAACCCTGCATTAAAATAAATAATTAAAATATTGTTTGAAATATCCAGTCCATTAGCTAAGCTTGCGGAGGGGCCGGTAAGAGGATCAGAGAATTGGTTTATGCTCAGGATAAGACGTTGAAATTCTCGTGCAAACTTAATGGATGCTTTTAAATATACATAGGAAGAGCAAACGTAGTGGAATTATTTTTATGACAAGCCATGTTTTGGGTACTTCAGAGACCAAACAATATTCAGAAATGTTTGAGTAGCTAGCACTACACCATTTTCGTTATTTAGAGCAAATTAATGCTGTAAATAAATCAATGTTGGTTTTGGATACAAGTATAGAGTGGAGAGATTTCCATGATTTCCCCCGGGGCTCACAGACCACTGTAGGTGCTTCACACGGGTACATGTTACCTACTTATACTTACATGTTCAAGCAATGATTCTGTCGTAACGAAAAAATCTACGCTCCAAATGCACAGTAAATTTCCACAAGGAGCCTCAAAATTAGTGTTTTCTACCTTCTTTCTTTTATGGTTTAGAGGTTGAGTTCAAGCCATAAGGTTACCCTTTACTTACCTCATTGAATTATCCGATTATAAAGTTAAAGAAAATAAAAAGTACGATATATACGATAAAATGTACAAGGTGAGTCTTAAAAGTCCAAACAGTCCCTAATGAGTTTCGAAACACCAAACAATGGAAGTCAAAATAGTAGCCAAGTGAAAATAGCATTTAGTGGAACACCCACTACATTTTGAAAACCCGCACAAACTTCAAAGGAGCTCGGATTTAATGAAGACGCCACGCAATAAAGTTTGTAACGACAGGTGTGGGGGAACACGACGGATTCATTTCCAATTGTCTGCAATATACACCTACGGTACCATACGGGTTTTGTGCGCAAGTGTGCAATTTGTGTGAAGTGTGGTGTATGTGGCGTGTACGCTGCGTGTGCGTAACAAGGAGAGAATCAGCCAACGATCAGTGTTTGAGGCAGATAGCCGGTGTTGCGCCCACTGCGATGACAATTTATAAGCCACCCTTTGTCACCCGTTCCAATATTCATAGCACCAAAATTTCAACATAGAACCGCTCTACCATCTCTCTAGCACCTATTTCGACGGCGAGAATATATTTCACAATAAATGGATATTTTTGGCTACAAACAACAACTTTTATTTTTATTTTGGGAAGTGGATAAACAAAGTACAAGCACTCTCTACTTTACTTTTATAACGCCAGCTTTTTTGCACAGTTAATGACCAATTAAAAATGAGAGTATAAGTAGTTTAACTTATGCTTACGTATAAGTAGCCCTCAGTACGGTTTCCAAGCTACAAAACACTTAACTTATTGGAAAATCGTAGCTGAAGCTAAGAAAATTCAATAATATGAGGGCAGAGAGGTCGTCGTTAGCGCTACTTCTCATAGAAGTTTTCAAACGCCAATCGTCGATAGACGCAATGATCATGTCGTATTTTATGAAAAACAATTTGTTTTTCTTAGTATATATAATTTTTTTTTTAATGTTACGAAATGATATGACGAGCTAGTCGCTCACCTGATGTTAAGCGACACGACTGCCCATATCAGTTGCAGTGACACTTGAAACTCAAGTGTAGTTTCGCGTGACACTGTACTGCGCACATCATCCTGAGACATCATCACAGTCTAGCAATAAGATTACTAGACTGTGAGATCAGGTCATAAAGTCTCATTCGCCCAGTAATTTCACTAGCTACAGTGCCCTTCGAACCGGAACACAGTAGTGCTTACGCACTACTGCTTGGCGGCAGAATAACTGGCAAAGCGGTGGTACCTACCTAGATGAACTTTGCAGAAAAGTCCTACCACCTAGTAAAAAAGCGTAGTAAGTAAGCGGTGAAAAGGCGAAAAAGCAAGATCATTGTTTAAAAATATCAAAGAAAAAAAGAGCAACACTCGTGCAGCTTCAAAGCTAACCGCCACGTTGCCAAATGCCCGTGAACAGGTACCCTTAGCCTGGTGGGTCTCGACGCGCCGCTTATTGGAAGTTATTTGAAAGCCGTCTGCGGTCACCGCCTGCCTATAAGAGGTTTCACGTTATTTACGACTTGCCAATATAGCACTTTGACATAGATAGCAGTGTCCGATAATGTTGCAATAAGTTTTACTTCGCCTTAAGTATTAAAAACTTTTTTTAGATGTTTCTAGATTTACTCAAAAAAACGGTTAGTTTCGCGGGAATTTGATATTCAGAGGGCGTCTTACTCGTGTGATGTGAAGTACTTAAGGTTTTTAAATTCACCTAAAACTTACAAGTTGTTAACTTCTCTTAATTATCCCAAAAATGCCTATCAAATAACTACTTTAGGAGTTACTAAGTGGTTTAATCTTTTCTGATTTGAAATTTGCATATTACTAGCTTACACTACTGGGACCACTTATGATATTTTTGAAGATAACAATAAAGAATATACATTCTATGGTGTATAAAACCCACAATTGAGCCTTAATTTGAACCCTAGCAACCCTAGCCCTAAAATGAGCAATCCGGCTCTGAATATTTACAAAATAGTTTTGCGTTGCATCGCGAGCGGTTTTCGAACATGAACTTTTGCCGGGAACGTTGTAAAAGCTGACTGGTGGCCATTAGCGCACTCACTAATTACGGATGAACCACCAAATCCGCGGCATCGGTCCGCTTCGCTCGTTCCAGGCCGGCACCAGTCAGCTCGCGCTAACGATGTTACAGCAACTAATACTTATTTCAATAAACGCAACTCTAATACTCGCTAACAGGGTGCTATATACCTGTACTTGCACTTTTCAGTAGCGCCTCTTACATGTTTTTATGTATTCTTCTGAATTAGATTGCACGAGTTGCAAATCTATATTATCTATATAACAAATCAATATAATAATAATAATTAATATAATAATTACAAAGCGTTTGGTTTTAATGTGTAAGTTTTTCAGCTAAATAAATACATAAACAAAGAAAAAACAAAAACGAACGAACGAATGAATTGATTGATTGATCAATCTGCTTGTCTGTCCGTCAGCTAGTTTGAGGATTCACAAAAAAAAACAACAAAATGGATTTATTTGAATGATTATAAATACACAACATTAATATCGAAAAGTAAATGTATCGAAATTCATATTTATAACATTGTTTATAAACATAAATTTCCAATGAAATTAAACATGTAGTTTAACATTTATTTATGTACATTCACAAAGAACCCAAAATAAAATACGGAAATGAAAAGTCGTGCTTCAAAACCTCCAACGGGGCTGCAAATCTGCAGACTTATTATTTTTCTGTCAGCTTAAGCAAGTTGTCGTGAGTTGCATCTCAGTTTACGCAATCTTAAAGTTTAAATTGCTTATTTTCTTCTTTGTTACCTTTTACTTTTGACATGGTTGAAAATATGTTAAAATATAATGAGTAGTAGGTACGTTCTGGAACGAAGGTACCTACTACTTTTTATGTTTTTGTAGACAACATGTTGTCATTATTTTTAATATATTTTTTAAATTAAAGATCAGGTTCTTAATTCAGAGCCTCCGTTTTTTCTTACATGCTTTTCTTTTGGGGATAGAAAATATTCCGTCCATCCTAGTACTTCAAATATTATCGCCACTGATTGTACTAGTGCGACTTTTGTATTTCATTAGTTCAATTAATGGCAGATAATTTTACTGCTGATGTGTGTTCCCAGAAGTACAATTACTAGTTCAATTGACTGTACTATTGGGACTCAGGGTATGTGGTTAGTCGTATTTAACTAAGCATGTTATTCAAAAGTTGTTTATAGAATTGCCTATTGCAGTTCAGACAGTAATTTAAGCATAACATTTGTGATTTACTTATATTAAGGTTTATGCTTACTGTTTTGAATTTAATAAACAACCTTTCTCAACCCATAATTGAAGGGTTGAGAATAAAAAGGGTTTAACTGTCAAATTGACAGTTTCGAGAAAATTGACTTTAAACTTCAACGGCGTCTTTTTAATGTAGAGTGCTTATAAGGTAATAGAAAATGATTATGTAAGTTTCACTTGCTTGAAAATGTTTTAATTCTATTTTAAAATACTAAATATTAACTAATAAAATAACTAATTCATACAATTACTGTAAAAATATTAAATAATAAAATAAATATAATAATGTTTTTATGCTAAGCGAACTGTATTCCTGTGAGAGATAAACCGTTTTTAGACTCAAAATCTTGAGGTTTAATCCTCATTTCGGTATTTTGAGGATGTATTATTGTAGACATTTTCATGCTGAATCCAACAATACCCATAAGTCATTTTGTGAAAAAAATCAGTTAAACCCTTTTTATTCTCACCCCTTCAATTAGCTGAAGTCTCATAAGTGTGAAAACCTTCTGATTGGTATATGTCTCAATGCCATGCTTTTACTTACTCATAATTTGTGATGTTTATAAAGAAGTACTCAAATTAAAGCTCTTTTATATTAATATTATTTAGGACAGATATTTTTACTGCCGCTAACTATACTGTTTCGTTTTTCCATCCAGAATCTATATAGCATTCATAACGCTTATGAATAAAAGATAAGGATATATTCTGTAGCTTACGATATAGCTATGATCTATTGAATTCAATGATGACATTTATCGGATCTCCACAAACTGGATGCTTACGGCCAACTAGCATAAAGAGGCTTCAACGGATGTGACTGAAAGCTTCCGATTTAATGCCATCGTCCTCTACTTTACGAGAGATCCTCTTTTATTGCCGGTTGTAAAGTAAACGTTTATACTATATCTTTTTTGTGAAAAAATGCAATTTTTAGAAAACTCACTGATATCTCGGTTATGATCTAAATTAACTTATTCAATGCTATATCCATTTTTTGAGGCACTATTAATTTTTAACCCATACTGACTGCTGTTGCTGCTGCTTCTGACGTGAGTCACGTCCACATCTAGCCGATTAAATACTTGCAATCTTTTACTGCATGTCTGTATGAAACGAGAAAAAAACAAAACAGATCTCTGTTTCTAAAAGTTGTGTCCTTCTTGTCTACGCACATTCACCACAATAATGAAACAAGATCAGTAATTACACTTTTTATTGTTTTTAATACATACAATGTTCAGTTTCTCATAAAACACTATACCTATAAAAATGTGTGGTTAAGTAAAAGGTTCAATGGAAATTTAATAACCGTTTTAATCAGGCAGGTATTGTATTTTTATAGTGAAATTTTCATGACTCTGACACAGAAATCTGTTAAAAAGTAATCTTTTGTTTTACCTATTCTAAATTAGAAATAAGCGTAAGTACCCAATTTATCTGCTGTTATTTAAGCTTTAAAGGTCAGTCTAAATTATGAGATGAAGGGCAATTTAACTAGCGGCGTAATTTTAACACACGGGTTCAATTTTCTTAGGCGGGCTGGTCGGTACTGGGCGGGCGGCGCCCCCGCGGCGTCCAATCAACCGCAGAGGAAATTAAACCGTTGAATTTATTAAGGGATACCGAGAAATAATAATCCCCGTAACTACCTCTGATAGCTGTTAATTTATGTGCTACACGAGTATCGACTGCTAATAACTGAGGAAATGTTTCATGGGATGTAAACTGATACATTTTAATAATTTCGACGTAAGTATTCACTTATTAAATGATATGCTTGAATGATTAGGCATTAAATGATACACTATGAAATATATTATTAGGTCTTTACCTATGAAATTGCCGTTTTGTTTGAAAAAAGTTGAAGTTTTTTTTTCGAACTTATTTATTTCTTTTATTCAAAGTAATCACCCCTGCAATCAATGCATCTTTGCCAATGCTGTGGCAGTTTATGGATGCCCTTCTTGAAAAAATCAGCAGGACGGGAGGCAACAAACTCTTCAAAGGCGTTTTGTACTGCCTCTCGGGAATTGAATTTTTTTCCCGCTAAAAAGTTGTCCAAATTTTGGAAAAAGTAATAGTCGGTAGGCGCAAGATCTGGTGAGTATGGCGGATGAGGGAGAGCTTCCAAACCCAACTCATGCAGCTTAGAGACGGTCTGTTGTGCAGTATGGGGTCGCGCGTTGTCGTGAAGTAGCAGTGGAGACGACCGATTGACCAAAGCTGGTTGCAGACGTGCGAGTTTCGCCATCATTGTGGTCAGTTCTTCAATGTACACATCTGCAGTAATGCTCTCGCCGTTTTGTAAAAAGCTATGATGAATCACACCAGCACTAGACCACCAAACTGTGACCATCACCTTTCTAGGGGTCATTTTTCGTTTTGCACATTGCTTTGGTACCGAACCAGAATCTAACCAACTTGCTGAGCGCTTTTGATTGTCAAAAAGAATCCATTTTTCGTCGCACGTAACAATTCGGTTCAAAATTCCTTCATTTCTGTGCCTGTTAAGCAGCGCAAGACAAGTCTCGACGCGTACGTTGCGCTGGCGATCGTTAAGTTCATGGGGCACCCATCTATCAAGCTTTTTTATCTTGCCAATCTGTCGCAAATGGACCAATATTGTTTTGATGCTAACATCAAAAGCTGCTGCCAGCTCAGCTGTAGATTAAGATTCATCAGCTCCCACAATCGCCTTTAATTCATCATTGTTGACCAAAGTTTCCGGACGACCACGAGGTTCATTTTTCAAGTCAAAATTCCCAGAACGGAACCGAGCAAACCAATAACGGGTTGTACGTTCGTTTGTACAGTTCTCTCCGTAAACGTCGTTGATGTTACGTGTCGTTTGTGCCGCGTTGGTGCCACGACGGAACTCATATTCCATAATTACACGAAATTTCAAAGTATCCATTATGAGGAAAAATGTTGAAATGTAATGAAAATACAACGCTAATCAATAAACAAAAGACTTATATTGTAAATAGAATGTCATATTTTTAAAACAAAATTAATTTGAATTTAGAATTCATAGCCAATCAAAACTTTTTTGTTTGAAAAAGTCTGTACTGCAATACGGCAATTTCATAGGTAAAGACCTATTATTATATGTAAAAAAATTACATTAATATATGTTGAGTTTCATGAGATTAACTAGATTCAATTAATTTATTTTTAATTTATAATCTAGTTTATTATTTACTATGCATAAGTACCTTTTAAGCCGATGTAATATAAAAACAATAAGACATTTGCTTTTTTTACAATCTTTTTTATTTCCGACTGTTTTATATCTATGTTTTATTTCTTTTATTTTCATCTTATCGTAATTTATTTTAATCAAATTCTAATTGTATTTATGTAGTAATTAGTGTAATTGGTGTAATCGTACTAATTACATTAAATAAATAATTCAGATATGGGAAAAATTATTGAGCATAATATCTTCTTTTACATGCCGAGTCTTCACTTGTGGACCCGGAGATTTAAATGATTAGTGAGTTCATGGATAATTTTGTTTCCCCGTCATGACACTATAGATAATAATAAAAAAGTGACTGATATTTTTTTTATTAATTCTTTCTTTGCGCACAACTCGCTAAGTGTGCGTTAGCTGATTAATGTTCATTTCGTCATATGTCGTTTACGTTCAGTCTTTAATGGGTTTTTTACTTTAAAGGGTTTGCATTCAAACACATTGCACCTGATGGAAAGTGAAGATGAGGTTCTGTAAATCACACTTACCCAGAAGGTACCTATTACCTCTTGTTTTGAAAATACCTTGATTGTATGTGGGAGAAAAGAGTGATGCTGGGAGCTCGTTCCACTCCCACCGCACCTTCCTTATAAACAAGACATTTCACCAATGCGCTCGTCCTCTCAAATTCTCGCTAACGTGAAATTGTTTTGAATAGGTAACGTTGATTAAATTTAAATAATGTTTATAAGTGAGCCACGTCATGTTCACGTTGATACAGTGTTTGGATTTGCAGCAATTTTTCTGCCACAAAGAATATGGAACCTCTATATATAGGTTATTTTTCTTCAGCATATTCTGTAATCTACTATTTATTTATTTATTGCAATAAGAACGGTTTTAGACCAATTACACTTACTACTAAATATTAATTATAATATATTTAAAATTAAATGTCATAAATCAAATTTAAAAAAAGCACCAATTAATAATACATTGACAATACAGATCAAACATTTTCGCAATAGGTCAAACACACATATAAAACAGTTTTCCAATTGTCAAAAAAGATATCAGAAAAGATATCAAAATCAGGGTTGGCGTCGAGGAGTGCATTGATGCAAATAATACATCAGATATAAGTACTAAAAAGGATCCTGTCTAGTTACTTCAGTTATGTTAGTAATATAAAGTAAAATCATATAAACTTAAATGCTTTACTATTAATAATTTAAGCATACGACACACATACTTACATATATTATGGTTAATTGATTCTGCACATTGGGCAGCATCAATAACGTACCGCTACAAGTAGGTAGCATAAATTGTTACGTCACGTAATTGGATAAGTAACTAATTATCTAATCTCGTAATGTGGCGGGCTTGTTTGCCGGTCTGGTTACTCAATTAGGTATTTATTTACTCCTACCTCACCGTCCGGACTATTTATCACAGTGTTGGTACAAAAGTTTAGTGGAAAGAGTTTCGAAGTGGACCCCGTGTCGTCCCTCAAGATTGATGGTCTCTCTACTTTTGGTATTTTCTCTCAGTCGGCCTGCTCAGGATTTCATTCTTCCGCGTTTGTCCATTGTTTTCATTATTGTTGAAAGTTTTACAATCCTCATTAAGAACCTTCTTTCTGTTGTGAAGCGCGATGTCAACTTAATTAACTTAAATTCGTTTCTGAATTAATTCAGATGCCTTGAAACTTATCATGCTTTTTTAACGGGAAAAGAACCTTTATTCTGCTAACAAGAAAGTTGTTAGTAGTTAGTAGTAGTTTTTTTGCAGTGGGTAGTGTTACCTACTACATAAAAATCATTTAGACTATATACTAGCTGCGATGTGTATATTACCTATATACTATAAAATGTTGCCTCTTTGGTAAACTATACAGGTATTATTTTGAACGTAAACTGATAGATATTTGCAGGCAATATGAATAATTCAAACAGAGTGTGGCGCGAAAGAGTCTCAAAGGAAATGCAAGCACCTACAAAGCTTAAAATTGACGGCACTGTCTGCTGGGTATCTGGGTAGGTATCGAGAAATTTGGATCTTTATGTGATCAACTTCATGTGAATTTTAGCTCACAGTTAAAGCTGGGATTCAAATGGAATTCATTGATTTAAGCTTCAAATAGATAAAGAATAAGGGTTATTATTGTTACTATTTTGCTTTTATTTAACTTGCGTACTTATAATTTATAGTCTGCGTAATGTCCCTTACCATCATACAAGACACAAAAATTGTAGCAGATACGAATGATTTACATGTAATACAGCTATGTGATTGTAACTATCATCTAAACTGTGGCGGTACCCTCGGCACCAACCTGTAAACTTTGAAATCAGTCGCCACTCGCCCCTCCACCTCTGAAGGCTCATTCAGGCCACGTACCGTACCTTTCATTCAAATGGACGTGTCGAGTTTTTGCTGCAATCGTGTACTTTGTCACAAAAAGGAAACTCTAAAGCTTCTCCCTGCCACGCAAAATAAGGAGAAGCAATAAACTTGTAAGAAAAGGTTTTGAATTTCTTTTGTCTGTTTATATTATGTCCATCCAAAGTTTGTCTGGAAGAGATCGCTTTTTGACGATAAAACCGCCTATCGTAACCTACTTATAAGTTTTCCTGTTTTGTATTTCGTTACCTTGGTGTCAATAAAGTGTTTATCTTATCTATCTATATTTTTTAAAGTTTGCTAAAAATAATTATAAACATCATCATCATGACATGCCTCTGTGGTGTGGTGGTTGAGCATGTTGGCTCATAACCCGAAGGCGGCGGGTTCGATTCCCGCGGCAGGACAAGTGTTTATGCACAGAAAAAAAATCGCAAATACTTGTTCTGAGTCTGGGTGTTGTGGGACCATGGTCCTCCTAGTTCCTGGGTCCCTAGACACAAGGAATCCTAGTTAGGGTCCAGGATCAAGGTATGAATTTGATTATTATTACGTTACTATTAATTACGTTACCATTAACGTTATTATTATTATTATAACCGCATGTAAAACCACCTAAATTTATATTTCAGATAAACTTTTCCGATGTAGATTAAGTACCTAGGTACTCGTTTCGTAATTCGTTTCAGAAAATTGTTTAATATTATTTCTTTAAAAGGAATTCATATATTACTGCTATACAAGTACATTTACACGTCTTCACATAATCAGAGTATCCGGCACGAACCCAAAACGACATCGATAATGCATAAATTCGCTTGTGATAAAATATCGCCCGTACGTGCTTACTCTCCCCTTTACACAAATTATTTATTTCACTATTCCCTTTAGCAAACGTAGCGCTTGTTACTAACACAAATACGAAGTATTATAAAAAAAAACGCGTACTCACGTACGTGACTTTCTAATTACTTAAAATATGTACGCGGGCTTTACATATTCTCGAATACTATACCATGCTTGATCGATAAGTTCCAGAAGATGTTGGAATCAAACACCAGAAAATCAAGATAAAACTTTTTTTGCTTTAATCTTGTCTAGCATTTGACCACGATCTCACTTGATGGGAAATGACGATGCGATCAAAGGTGTAGCATGCTAGCCAAGTAAAAAAACTGGTGAGAGTTGAACATATTTGATTTTCTCTTATTTATTTATGAAGTTTTGACTATCATGTTAAGTATTGATTTTAAATTTTTTATTTATTGCAATGAATCAATAATTTTTTTTCTGTCACGTGGATATAATTACATAATAATAATATAGCTAGTTGTGTACTTACATAATAAAACTATTAATAACAAAATGACACTGATAATACTTTTTTATTATTAGTTTTATAACGTATTCTTTAAAAGACTATGTTTCTGTAACGCCTTGGATAAAACTGTTATGTTACATATCTAAATATATATAACTCAAAGGTGACTGACTGACTGACTGACTGACATAGTGATCAATCAACGCACAGCCCAAACCACTGAACGGATCGGGCTGAAATTTGGCATGCAGGTAGATGTTATGATGTAGGCATTCGCTAAGAAAGGATTTTTTGAAATTCCACCTTTAAAAGGGTGAAATGGGTAGTTGCATTATTTTCCCATTGGCCACGCTGCGGTCGAAGCTGCGGCCAGAAGCTTGTTATTAAATAAATGAATACCATATGGATAAATACCTATGTATGTATAACTCTGCAATAACCATTAATCAAAGAGTTTGTTTTACTAAAATTTAATATCATAACAGCAATGTTACCAAGCCTAGATACGTAACACATTAACACATGAAATTACGTAATGGAGGGAAGAGTTCACATGCGACAGGTTGTAAAACCACTCAGGTGACATAGCTTATACAGAAACTTAATTTCGTGTATGTCGCGTCAACAATCTGCTGCACGCTACAAAGCTAGCTTGATTAATTTAATTGCCGCAGGGCGCGCTAAGCTTCACGTAACAGCAACACACGTATTGTACGTTTATTATTCCGCCCAGAATTACCTTCCTGTCCTCAAGGGGTTGGCCATCATAATGAATCTCTTTTTTCATTCCGTACCCAGTTTCCGTTGTCACCTTTCATTCGCAGCATTATGACGCCCGGGATGTCCAATATCGAAGCGGGTTTGTTTACTTTGTAAAGCCACGTGAATGCTTTTGTTAATTGGATGCCATATCTGCGTTTAGGATATTCCTGCGCTGATATCCAATATTTGATAGGCGTGAGGTTGGATGTAGATGTGTATCGGTAAAGTGCAGGCGTCGGTTGATAGCGAAATTTCATCCCGTTTGCGTATTTGTCGCTCGTGCCATAAATCGGATCGTTAATGCCAGTATTTGTTCATTTCACGATCACAAAACGGCATCATTCAGATCGTTTTCTTAAATAACATACGGTCCCGGGGCAAATATGAAATTTTGTTATTGCTCGTCTTATATATAACCCCTGAAATGCAAATCGAATATATTTTCGCATGGAAAAATGTTTGCGTGTGGGAAGTCTGAAATAAGCTTAGCGGAAAGTACGAAATTGGCTTGGATCTGTCGATGTTATTTAATGTAGCGTGCCCTCGAGCTTGTTTGTCGACTGGAAAATATTTATTACAGTTTACCTCAACTACAATATTTTCATCTGTTTCCTTTGTTGGTAAATAGAGCCTCAGTCTGAAGATGCTTATTTTTGTGTTCTTCAATTACACCATATTTGAATAAGATTATTGTGTAGGCAAAGTTTATTGTTGATAGAAAATGTTTGCGTTTCTTAGGATAATACATTATTGACGAAAACTTTTAAAATCAAAACTACGAAACCTATCAAAAATTTATTTACCCAGCTATAGATAAAGACAAATGTCAACTTTGCCAAAAAGACGAGTAGGTTAACAAATAATATAGTTTTTTTAGGTATATCGATACGGTATACACATAGTTGTTAGTAATCCCCATACCAAGACGTCTCATATTAGACCCGATAGGGCTACGTCTATACAAATGTTGATAAAAGATTTCCGACAGTATTCGACGTAGACGTAGATGAGTGTACAACTTAGGAGTCTACGACGTAGATGAGCCTAAGGCATAGGCGTTTAGGTATAAGATATTTATATCACTTAAATTTTGATGTTTTTATTGCCTGTCTGCAGTAAAGTTTAGTTTAAAGTTAGACCACTCATAAGCTTACACTTAGATTTTTATGACGTACCTACTGCAAAGCATTTGGGTACATCTTGTTAATATAAGTGCAAACTTAAGAGTTGTCAAAATTTAGTGCTGACGGGCATAAGACTTAGATGTAGATGAATCTACGCGGTAGACGTAGATAGGGATACGACGTAGAGGTCGATGAAACTACGACGTAGGCGTCGATGGTCTACGACGTAGAGGTAGATGAATGTACGACGTGACGTGGATGAGCCTGCGTCGTAAGCGAGGACGACAGTCAACAAATCTGAAAAGTTTATAGTGCTAGTACATGTTATGTATTTATTAAAGACCTTTGATTTAACTAAATGCAATTTGCAGGTTAATTTATAAAAAAGGCATTAATCAGTTGCACTAATCCTGTAAATACGAAAATAAAAATATCACCTAACCCAATAATGGCCTATGTCATATGATATGTATCCAACCATTATTTGCGTTAAGCTCTGCACAATTGCAAATATTTTACTCCGGGCTCAGACACGTCTACGATCATCAATATTGCCAAAACGCATATGATACTGTTGGAAATCCTAAGTGGTTTTAGTTTTAAAAAAATAAGTTTACAATCAAGCTAAGAATATTTATTAAGATTTACTAAGAACCGACAATAATTAATAGTGTGATTTTATAAAACGTCCGTCGCCTCTGAGCGCTGCCCGAAAAGTGAGCCCGAGCCTTCTTCGTCACTCGTATATATACTACGCCGCTTGCATCAGCTCCCGAAGTGAAGTATTTTGTAACACGGCCGTTCCTGCTTGCGTGTTGTCCTCAACAGCTGCTTCATCTTCAAGCGGCACATTTTCGTTGACCTCAAACGTTGTGTCTTCTTCTATAACACAACAAAACATGATTTTAGGACCTGATGTACAGGCATAATGTTGGTAACTGAAACCATTTCAAAATTAAAATGAAGTTGTTGCTCAATTCAAAGGAATTTCGATTTAGAGAAATTCAACAGGTACTTGTAATAAACATTGAAAACGGAGACTGCAAAACAACTGTGTTAGAAGCACAAGCGTGCACTCAAGTACAACCAACACAGGTCTCACATAATAATTTTATGAAAATTTGTAAGAACAAGTAAGGTTCCAACCGCATGTAAGAAAGTACTTTAGTACTTTAGCATAGAAAATAAAGAAAAATAAATGTATTGCGAATTTCAGAATTCCGGACTTCTAAACTTCGCCACACATTGTAATAGAAAACGGCAACCGTATGGGATAACATTCATAAACCACATCATACATTGCAAAAACGGCAACTGTATGATGTAATACTCACAAATCACGTCATAAATAGCATAAATGGCAACTGTATGACATGGCACTCACAAACCACGTGATACATTGCAAAAACGGCAACTGTATGATATGATACTCACAAAACACGTCGTACATTGAAAACACGGCAACTGTATGATATGATACTCACAAAACATGTCGTACATTGAAAACACGGCAACTGTATGATATGATACTCACAAAACACGTCGTACATTGAAAACACGGCAACTGTATGACGTGACACTCACAAATCACGTCACACATTGCAAAAAACGGCAACTGTATGATATGGCACTCACAAACCACGTCTTACATTGCAAAAACGGCAACTGTACGATATGGCACTCACAAATCACGTCATACATTGCAAGAAACGGCAACTGTATGACGTGACACTCACAAATCACGTCATACATTGCAAAACGGCAACTGTATGACATGACACACAAGCCACGTCATACATTGCAAAAACGGCAACTATGTGGAGAGAATAATCTCGTCACATATTGCAAAAGGCAACTGCATGAAGAGGCATAGGCCACCTCACACATTGCAAATAGAGAGAAGGCAACTGTGCGAAATGATCACACATTGCAAACGACGCCACACGAAGTGCAGTCATCGCTGAGACAGATATCCGCAGTGGAGAACGCAGAACAAGCGTCCAGCATCCATTCGCCCCGCCAAAACACCATGTGATCGGCGGCCGCTTGCGTTGTTTTGCCATAAGACCCGCCGCGAAGTTTCGAGCTACAGCGGTGGGTGGCAGCACATGCAGGACCTTGTGGGCCCCCGCATGCCAGAGTTCAGCTTTCCCGTAGATTGTGACGACCTGTTCACGAACACAAAATCGCCAACGGTGAAGGTTTGTGACTGCTGACAACCCTTGTTGACATAAGCGTCTTGGAGTTGCTGGTCAGCGTCAGGTAGTGTGGACGCAGTATTATTCGTCACCGCATCTTAACGGTACACCATTGCGAGTTTTGTTTTGAATGAATAACCGGGGATGTACCGTCTAAAGTAACAAAAACGAACTTAGTAGCATTAAAAATGTCTAACCTCTTCAGACATTGCTTGGCACTTACGTGTTAACAGAAGCTTCTACCTTATGCTCGCTCGGTCTCACCTGACCATTAGTAATCATTTGACCTTAGTAATATATTTCAGTTGTAATAAATTCACATTTCTCAACGCTGATGGAAAATCCTGCCTCAGTCAAAGTCTTTTGAATCACTATACTCGCGTTTTCGCTTGTTTTGTTGAACATAACCTTTGCGAAAACACCACGAGCTCGAACGGGTGTAATCTGATGAGGTTTCACATAAATGGGCAAAAACTCACTAAATTCATAGCAGCTGCGCGAATTTGAGGATCAGTAACACCAGAGTGTAACTATCGCTACAATGAACTCATTCATCACTCAAATCGTTAACAATGCGTAACGTAACAACAAACGTTCAACAAATTCTGCATACGTGGGGTAGTTATCAGAATCAGTTTTCATAGCATCAAATAAAATGTTCGCGATATTTACTCGTATAGGGCACAATGCCTTAAATTCACTCTTGAAATTTGGCCAACTACGATCATTACTAACCCAATCGTATAGCCACGACCTCGCGTCACCTTCAGACAATTACCTATACGTGCTAAACACTCACTGTCGTCCCATCTATTTAGTTTGCGCACATGATCAATTTGACCACACAACGAATCAAAATCATGCAAAGACAGATCGAAATTTGACATAAATACATGGTTCGATCTTACCGGCATGGCATCATAGCATTAACGAGGTTTACGGTTACTTCACTTATAACCATATCCGCGGTGGGCGGAGGCGTGCTTGAACACGGCACGGACAGGTCCAGACTTGCAGGGTACGACTCGGCGCTCGACGGCGCAGTCAGCGGGCAGACGGCTCGCACGACGCGGCTGGCGTGCCGAAGCATCCGGTGCAGGCGCCGACATGGCGCGCGATGTACTCGCAACAAAACTTGCACTGCGTGTCCTGGAATCTTCCAAAACACCTAAGCGGCTTATGAAAGTTTGAAGCTGGGCTTCTAAACCAGGAATAGACGATCGATTTTGCTTACGACTTTTACGTTTACTAGTCTCAGACATAGCTACAAATATGTTAAGCGGAAAATCTTTTAAAATCACAACAGCAAAATCAAAACAATATTTGAAATCAGAATAAACAAGTCAGAATTGAGTTAGATCCCGCTTCTGATGTTGGAAATCCTAAGTGGTTTTAGTTTTAAAAAAATAAGTTTACAATCAAGCTAAGAATATTTATTAAGATTTACTAAGAACCGACAATAATTAATAGTGTGATTTTATAAAACGTCCGTCGCCTCTGAGCGCTGCCCGAAAAGTGAGCCCGAGCCTTCTTCGTCACTCGTATATATACTACGCCGCTTGCATCAGCTCCCGAAGTGAAGTATTTTGTAACAATACCTTAATTACATTTATTTTGAAATAAAAGAAGGAATCAATATTTTCTATAAATTACTAATATCAAATATTTAATACTGTGAGCTCTGTTATATAAAAGTTATATTATTTCACAAATTGAGCGTGTGGGATCTAAAACTACTTTCATCCATTAGGTCTAAACTAAAGAGCAAATTAGATAATGAGAATAAAATAATATCGACTGTAGCCTGAGAAAAACTAATAACTAAATAGAAAAAATACATACATGACAATGCTTGTCTCATATTTATAGAAAAGAAACTAAACATCTTCCAGACAAAATAGCATAAATATGTCCAATAAATATTAGTGTATAGCTAGTCCATAAAATAAATCCGACAATAAACACTGAAATCTGATAGTCAACTATCTTTGTGGCGCTACAACAGGGTGTATTCCTTTTTCAGCACACGACATAACACAAGATGTTGTTGTGTCTATGTTACTGAATAAATAGGTATAGTCACAGTACATCACTAATTGCAACTTAGAATTCGTCTAATTTTGCTCTACCCTACCTTGTTTTGCGTTACGCTCCACAGTAATTCTGCTCTACTGAATATAAATGAACTTTCGCTTGTTCTATGAATAACATTTACTAAGAGCGCAATTTACATTTTATATAGAGGTATTGTTGTATGCGTATTGTGTTCAAATCACGGTCATTTTTCAGGTTCGATAAATGCGCGCGATTTAAGAAACGCTCGTGTAGATCGCACGCCAGTGCCACCGCTTTATTTATGTCGCCACATAGCTTTTTTAAGGAATTCGCTGAGTCAAGAACGGAAATTGCTTGTCTGAGTAATGCTCTCTTTTATTAACTGGTAAAAAGATTGTATGGTGACGTGATGATACCTTTGAGATTACTTACCTCTGAACGTATTCAAAGAGAAAAATGTATAGAGTTCCGTATTTATCTCAGTTATGAAAAGGACTTATCACGTCTAACCATAGGTTCTGAAAGCTTAGTTTTGATAGCTTTTGGATTTAAACTATTGGTTTACTATGAGTTCATCTGAATACTAATAATTAAAACGATCAATTCACAGCAACGATAGTTCAGGATTACTTTTGAAAGTGTAGCAATTAAAATAAATTCCAATAAATAAACTATAAATAAAAAATTCAAAGTCCTGACTGACTGACTTATATATCAACGCACAGCGTAAACCGCTGGTCCTAGAGACTTGAAATTTGGAGGGTGTGTTTTTTGTAAGCATCCACTAAGAAAAGGATTTTCGAAATTCCACTCCAAGGAGGGTGAAATAGGTGGTTGAATTAATTTCCTATAGGCCACGTGGGCGAAGCTGCGGGCGAAGCTAGTATAATATAGATTTTCTAAAATCTAGTCTTTAATCTTCAGGGTACGTAGTGATATATTAATGGATGAGTGTGTGCTTTTCTATTATATTAATAGCACGCACCTTGATTACTTAAAACTAAGCAACTCGCAAGAAAGGTACACCACAAAAAGACGAACCAAACTTTTGTCTCCTTAACAAATCCCTAACTCCGTAAAAGCCTCGGCTTGCTTGCGTCACGCAGTTAGATACTTTCGCCTTATAAGTTTTAATGATCTCTCAACTCACTTCTAAGCATCATCACCTGCATGGAAATTACAACTCTTACAAAGGATCTAACTGAATTGAAATTTTATGCGAGAGATTCTGAAATATTTTTGTGTAAACTCGATTCAAAGGCACACGAATTTAATTTCCAAGTAAAGTTAAAATATTTCTTCGCTTGAAGATAAATTAATTTTGTTTTTAACGCTGTCTTTTCAAGAAGCGATTGAAGTCCGTTTTAAGAATATTTTTACTTACGTAGATTATGAAGCTACTTAAACAAGTTTAAATATAAGCTCGGACCAAATTTTTTTAATTTTTTTTCAGACTCTTTTGATTTAAATACATAATTTATTAATAACCAACGATACTCTTTTTCAATGACAAGTTAGCAATAAAATACTAAACACTAAAAAAGTTTTTACTTTTAGTATATTTAGATATTTTTAAAATCTAAATATACTTATGCAGCTTTATAAATGTGCTTAGCAAAAAAAAAACACTGAAACATTTTACCTTTAATTCAAAAGCTTCAATATAAAACGTTTATTTTTATTGTATCCGTATCTACAATACATCAACAATGTAATAAATTTGTTGAGGGTATTCAGTAGAAACGAGTGTTATTGTAACTCAATTTCATGAATAATTTACGTGGGAAAGGTTGCCGGCCATGAACAACTGTAACAACCAACCAATCGCTAATAAAAATTTTACAGTTTTTAATCGAATGAACAAACTTTATCATCTGTGGAGGAACAATTTCATGGTAATGAAAAAAACTTTCACCTTATTACAAAAACTGGAAGTTTCCAACTTTGAATTTCCGTGATGTAACAGGTGCTTGAATTAGCATTAGAAACACAAATATTTCATACAAAAACGAATGCCAATACTACCTACTTTTTATTCAAAAAACGCAATATCACGGTATACCCGTTTTTTTTTATAAATATTTAAATCGCATTACAACTACATTATCATTCATTAGATTATTTATAATCACTTTATTGAAATCAATTAAGATCAACGCAATATAAATAGAAACCATTTTTGAATGTTTTATTGAAGTTTTATTAATTTATTTACTAGCTGATCCACCCCAGCTTTGCACGGGCCAAGTAAATTTACGCCCTAACCTTCTTGAAGATAAAACAAAAGCGAGAGGAAAAAAGATAGGGGAAAAGGATGACTGGATCAGATGGCATTTGCCCTATTTTTTTCCCTCACTCTTCTTCCCTTCGACAGAATTAATATATTCTAAGCTTCATCTTCTTTGCTGGCTATGTATTATCTCATCTTTATCATGTCACGTAATTACCTATACCTATCTGCGTATCTATCTACACTATGGATGCTGGCCGTGCTATTTCACACCATTAAATCGCCGTAAAGATTAAATTGAATAATCTTATAATTTTTGAAGACATTGAAATAATTATTTACCGTCGTTAAATGTTTCTTACTAGTTTCTAAATTATACACTAATAAAAATATCTCAAAAAATTAAAATTACTTCCTTATTTTTTAAAGCAACCTCATTTGGCCGTTTTTTAAAATAGTAACTGTTCTAAACGTTAATATGAAAAATTTGCTACAACCGTAGCAAGTTTCATATAAATGCGTTTAGAATTCTTGTGATTCTTTTAGACGGATTTAAATGCAGACGTAAAAGTAGTAAAAAAATACTTTTATAAATATCAATAAACAGATGTTTAAGAATTTAAATTTAAAAATATATACAATATACAGATTTATCCCAGTCACAGTTTTATTATATTTATTATAAAAAAGGCTGATATGCGGACTAGTACTTGCGAACAGCCAAAGAGTGGAACGCTTTACCGGCATCCGTATTTCCCGAAAACTACAACCTTGGAGTCTTCAAATCGACAGTGAACAGGTATCTTCTAGGCAAGCGTGTTACATCCTAGACCACATCGTCACTTACCATCAGGTACGATAGTGGTCAAACGCGAGCCTATAATACAAGAAAAAAATAAAAATAGTAGCAAAAACAAAAGGTAGTCAAATCACGAAGTAAAAGGAGAGTTCGATACGTTTTTGTCTGTCCGTGTGTAATACCTACCAATATTATTCATAGAAATCACATGATACATAAATAGACATCTAAGCTGGATATTTAATACAAGTTTCCCAGGAGCTTTGTTTCTCGTGACGTGTTTTTAGGATTGTTATCGTGTCTATTGTGGGCGTTAATGCACGTTTCACGGATAACGTCGCTTGAACGGAGATAAATAGGGGCGCACAAATCGGACGATTGTATTAAAATCGATGTAGATTAAAATAAATTGTATAGTTTACTCTTTCGCTTATAAAATTATTAACAGAAAGAACAAATTAATCTCTAAAAATTAGGCTTCAGGACTTGGCTCTTCTTGGTACCTGAGCAGGATGAATCTATTTACAGACGAACATTATTACATGCTATTACATTTGTTTCTGTTATTGGCTGTATTGTCCTTCCTGTATTATATATAATGTTCATGTTAATAATAGGCTTAATTCATAAATATAAAAATAATTTAACAAAAAACACAGACCCAGGTGTCTGTGGAAAAGCAGAATAATAAAAAAAAGCTATTTACAGAATGCTCCTAGAAATAGTTTTGAGCGAAAGCCCTGAATATATAATATTTTCGTTATTTGTTTTTAAGTAAACTAAAATTAAACATATCGTAATTTACTCGAGATACATTTGGAAAATTGGTTTCATTCAGAAAGGAGTAGGAGGAGGAGAGTAGGTAGTACAAGCCAATTTTCTAAACGAGGTTATATTTTCAGCAAAAGTGGTCCAAATGTTACTCTATAACCAAGTATGAGAAGCCGACTAGTATCACAGCAAAACACTTATGCCCATCAGTACTACCATCAGTATTAAAGTTTGACAGATTTAAAGTTCGCAGTCTTCTCTCTAGGACGTACCCAAATACGCTACAGTAAATATGTCATAGAGGGATATGTGATAACTTAAAAGCTGTCAAACTTTAGTGCCAGCGGGCGTTAATATTGAATAGGATGAAGTTGGTTCACCCATATCATTTCGAAACGAATAAACCAATTAAAATAAATCAAACAAAATTATAGTATTGAAAATCTCTTGTCCGTATGTGATAGAGATTTTTTCACTATTTACTGATTTAACTGAGCAAGTAAACGGTGTTTAAAAGTAGGTAAGGTGTATCTATGAGAAATTTAATTCCAAAACCCTGAAATTCCGTGAAGTTATCTATACTATCATCAGCTTTCTTGTAAAATATGGTCGAAATTATTCTAGCACTGTGGGTGTAACTCAGCTAATCAGACACTACTTCCCACCACAACAATAAATCCGCACTCTTTGATAAACTAGTTACCGCAACTAGCACAATATAAAGCAGTAGCGAGTAATTGGAGATCCCCGTACCGGCATAAAGTGAAAACTCAGCTGGCGCAAGGGTTGCCCATTGTAACCATATCTCACTGGAGGGTAGATAACTTCCACCGACAAATACACAAGGGTCTGATACAGCTCCGCTTCACTTTTAATGAAATACCTGTGATAAATTCAAAAGTTGTTCGCGCTGCTTTGTTCTACCCGAGAATGATCCTGGGTTTCTTTAAATGAAACTGTTTCGACGAAAAGACGTTAAGGAACAGTAAGTTTTGAGACCTTTTTTAATTAAAACTGCAATGAATCCGTCCTGTTCAGGTTTTGTAGGAAAAAAATAACTGTAAAACTTTCATGTTACGCTGTAAGTTAAGTTTTGCAGTAGGCACCAGAAGATTCAAATAATATATACCTACTTAAAGAAATAAGTATTAAATATTTAATTATTTATTATTATACTGAATGTTGAAATAGGTGTTTTACCTAATAATTATGATGAAACGTTTCTTTTCGTGTTGTTTCCAAAACTACATAGAAGATTCTGGTAAAGTTGCCACCACTTTACTAGGAGTATGACTCGACTAGACTAAACTATGACTTAACTTGATTACTTGGACTGTGACTTGACTTGACACTATATAATATTAATTAACTTGAGAAATGATCAATTACTTGACACTGGCTAAATACACAAGTGTAGAGCCAAAAAAATAAAAACAAAAAAAAACTATTAGATTATATAGGCTACTTTTAATCCGCGGGCGAAACTGTGGGGCGCAGCTAGTATTATAAACGTGATGTTTGTAGTTACTCTTTCACGCAAAAACTACCGAATAGATTTTAATTAAATTTGGAATGCAGATACCTTATACGCTGGATTAACACATAGGATACCTTTTATCCATGGGTGAAACCGCAGGGCGCAACTAGTTTAAATATAACTTGGTCCCTAGTATTTTAGGTTCTTTCTATATAACGAAACCACTTCTAAGGTATAGGACAGTACGAGTCGGGAGTCAAGATACAAATTGCTTATATAACCCTCAGAGACCTAACCATACTGAATATCAGACATCTCATATATCGTAGTCAAACGACTCAATTGCGAATCCCGCGGGGACAGGTGGAATCATTTCACAAAGGACGTGCTTTGTACGTAGTACGACATACAAACAAACACAATGGGGCAAAATGCGGGCTTTGGCCACCCCTATAATTACCACTACTATTGGTAGCCAAGTAGGTATATACTTATGAAATCTTCTATGAAGTTTACAACCGCCTTATGGATCTAAAGAACTGAATAGGGATGAATTACTGTACACTTATTTTATTTTCTTCGTCATTTAGTACCATTATTCATGGTAAGTAGTCGTTTTTTTTTAAACGATCACACATAGATCTTGTACCCTAGCTGGGATTCCCTATGTCTGTAGTCTACTCTACAGAAACAAGTATTTGCAGTTTTTGCTGTGCACAAATATTTGTCCTGCCACGGAAATCGAACCCGCCACCTCCTGGTTATGAGCTGAGATGCTCTACCACCACAGAAGCTGTCACTAAATACATAATATTTATCTGGTATTTTCTTTTAATTCTAAACTTTAATTATAATTAGCTAATTTGTTTTTTACATATCGGTTATATCTGGTGTTCCAAGTAAATTCATCACAAAGCATAAGGAAAGCATTATAAAAACGTGCAATTAACCAAAGCAAGCTACGACTTACTAAAAATAAAATGTGATCGTATACAAGCATGAAATATCTAAGTACAATAAGTGCTTGTACTTGCTTGCTCAGAGTGGCTGCCAGCCGCGTGGGTCGGCGACGTGCCTCGCATCCGCCACCTGAGTGACCCGCCCGGAACGGCGTCGTCGTCCGCTCTTAAAGGAGATTAGTTTCAACTCTCTTTGCCCTTTCACAGCGCACGATAAGCATCGCTACTGAAGGAACTTTGCGGGTAGACAGGAATGAGCAATCAATGTTAGAACTACTTAAGAATCTAAGTAGGTGCCGGTGAGAAAATATCTAACGCTATTATAAAATTTATTAGTCTAACGTTGACTGCATTTTATATACACTATGTATGCCACATGCGTGAACTCACAGCATTCGATGTGTAAGCATACTTATTAAATTTTTACTACATCTTAGTTCAAGCCTTTCACTTTTTTCAGAAATTATGTTATTACTTAGGCGTTAATTTAAACAGGTTTTGCTTTTCATCATCAATTTAATCTTTATCTTTTCTTAAATCCTTAAATTTGTGCCCTTTTCATACTTGCTTTGCATGGTTATTGTTTACCTACTTTGCTAATTAAAGCATAATTTGCTTCCAAATGCTTCATCCGAAATGATGGCTTATAAAGTCCTTGTTGAAGAATAGATTGGATCAATAACTAAATCTGGAAAGACCTCGCAACAAGAATCTAAATAATGAAAAGGAATACAGCGACGGCAGGAAGAATGAGGTTTTATATAAAATCTTGAACCATGTTCCGGCGTTCAATAGAACTTGGAATTCAAAGCAATGCGCTCATTATTGGAAAAGTGCACTTGATAAATTCACTCTTGTAACTGAAACTTGAGACAGAGACAAATATTTGAATGGAGGTTTGCGTTTCCTTCGCAATTTGTTCTGTTCCAATACAAAAAGGAATCTGTTGTGTTGTGGCATTGACTTACCTTTGTTGATATAGAAAACAGCATTGTAGAATCGCTTGTTATAAAATTTATATGTAAAATATTAAAAGTACATTACGTCATGTAAGATAGTTAAAGCTGTGGTATAATTGTACGCCTATAGGGATGTACCAAATATTCTGTAACATAGTTGCACGCAAGTAGTTCCTAAATTTCTTAATAGCTATTCCTAAATTTACCATAGGGTAATTCTAATCAAATGATCATCAAAGATAATTACCTACATACAAATCACAATAATAATGATAGACATTCACGAAAAAACATTTGAAAAGCTAATATTTTAACTGTAGATATTGAGCACAGCTTAAAAATGGGTACTAATTGGGTACGGCGAAATATGACCCGGGCGTGTTCAAGAGAAGAGTGAATAGGTATTTACTTGGCTAGCATGCTACACCTTCGATCGCATCGTCACTTCCCATCAGGTGAGAGCGTGGTCAAATGCTAGACAAGTTTGAAGTAAAAAAAAAAAAACTGGTGATAAAAAATTAACATCCATTTTTAACGATTTTTATATGACTGTAAACATTCGTCCGATATTCACGACGGCAGAGGCGTTTAGAGCAATTCTTGTAACGAACAGTATGACTTATTCATGTTCTGAAGGTAGACGCAATAAGTTCGAAGACTTCAGAGCTGTATAATAAACGAGACAATCACCATGGTAGAGTGTTTCCGTAGATGCAGACGTTTCTTGATATCAAAAACCACGATCATGTAAATTAAACGAGTTAGATATACCTGTACTGTTTTATCTTTAACTAATGCTGAGTAGCTATTCTGTGGTTGCACAGTATTAATTAGTGTGGGATATGTGCTCTAGAATTTTATGAAAACGTTTACATGGTAAATTCACTCTTGTAAATGAACAGGCGAAGGTTTTTTTTACGAGCCAAACAGTCGCTACACAAGCCTATTCGTTACAATGAAAACCTGCCAAAGCAAAGTGACTCTCCGCCGACGTGTGAGTTTCGCATAGATCTGGTATGGTCAAGTCAGTCTATTTTATTTAAAACATAAAAGATTTTCAATGTTTATATGGTCACTATAAGATGTTGTTAGGTTAGCTAATTACGTAATAACTTAAGACAGAAGTTCTTAGGACTTAGTAAACGAGTTGGTATTACATCACAACTTTATATAGTAGAAAAACTGAGTTGTGAGATTTTTTTTACAAGTATGTTTTTTGATTGCATACTAATATACCCATATATTCTCAAAGTACGATTGCTTATATTACCTTATGCCCGTTCTATAGGTTTTTTTTATGTTACGAAATGACATGAGGAGGTAGTTGCTAGTCTGATGTTAAGCAACACGACTGCCCATATCAGTTGCAGTGACACTTGAAACTCTAAAGTATAGTTTCGCGTGACACTGCACTGCGCACGCCATTCTGAGACATCAGCACAGTCTAGCAATAAGATAGACTGTGAGATTAGGTCAATTGCCCAGTAATTTCACTAGCTACACTGCCCTTCAAGCCGGAACACAGTAGTGCTTGCGCACTACTGCTTGGCGGCAGAATAACTGGCAAAGCGGTGGTACTTACCTAGACGAACTTTGCAGAAAAGTCCTACCACCTAGTTGGTACTCGTAAATGCTAGCGGTGGAAATGAACATCTAAGCTTAGATACTGTGATAGAGGGCATATGATTATATTGATGCATGCGTTTTATAATGGTCGTTACAATTGAGGTAGTATTTTTATATACACGCGAGCCGCAGGAGCTGATAGTGTAATGCTAATTATTAATGCACACGCGTTTCGTATTTACACTTAGTTTTTATCACACTTGCGAGGAAAAAAAACTGATTTGTATTGCTATTAACATTGATGGAAAAATTGCTGGTTATACTTTAGGTGGATGCGCATTTTTTACCGCCGGTACCTGAGTTTTAAATTTCAGCATCGTCAGCAACAACCTGAAGACGTCCATTGGTGAACATAGGTCTTCCCACAGAGCGCCACTTTGAGCGGCTGCTTGCCTCCTATATCAATTCAATTCAATTCAATTCAAGTCAAAGTCAAAAAATCTATTGGAAATAGGCTATTTTTAGCACTTTTACAAGTCAAAACTATATAAGTTACTTAAAATTAAGTTATTGTACTAAGCATATAGAATTACAAAATACTTATTGTCAAATAATAATAATAATAATATTAACGCCCAACGATCACATACATAGAACCTGGACCCTAACTAGAATTCCCTGTGTCTAGGGACCCAGTAACTACGAGGACCATGGTCCCACAATACCCAGACTCAGAATAAGTATAGTTGCGTTTTTTGTGCACAAGTACTTGTCCTGCTGCGGGAATCGAACTAGCCACCTCGGGGCTATGAGCCGACCTGCTCAATCACCACACCACAGAGGCTGTCGTCAAATATTACATAGCAATCAAAGTCAAAGTCAAAAGATTTATTGCAAACAGGCTAATTTTAGCACTTTTACAATATATGAGTTTGAAAAAAAAGAGTTCTCTTTCTCGCTACTGGTGCTAGCAATCCGGCACAATACAGAACAGAGAACTCCGACTTGAAGCTTCGATTACATCTGTAAAGAAGAAGCTATAAGAAACTTTATCCATCGGTGCCCAGCGGTTTTACCTAGATCGTAAGTCCACCTAGGGGGTCGGCCTATGCTGCGTCTTCCGCTACGTCCTTAATATAATCACACTTCACATCACACTAATATTACAAAGGCGAAAGTTTGTATGTGTGTTTGTGCGTATGTATGTTTGTTACTTTTTCACGCTCAAACGGTTGAATGGATTTTGATGAAATTCGGTACTAAGATAGCTTATACACTGGATTAACATATGGGCTACATTTTATCCCGGAAAAGTGAAATTTTCCCGTGGGATGAGCAAATATTCAAATATTTTTTTATCCACGGGTCAAACCGCGGGGCGCAACTAGTAAAGTTATATATTCCATAATTGAATATCGTATATTTATTTAAACAACGTAAGTAGATATATAAAAAAGTAATAGGTAGCTGTATACCAGTAGGTATGTAATAACCAGAATAATTTTACCAACGTTTGTTCTTCTAATGCGCTGGTTTATGTTTGTTGTTGTATGGGTGTATAAACTTGCCAAATATTGTTCGGAGTTTCTTTTCCATAAACGTCTAAGCAAGTTTTCATTAAAGGAGCGCAAACCTGTAACATGCATATTTAATGATCATCGTAATTTACACGTTTATGAGTGTATACCGAAATTTTTTCACGCATGTCTTACTTTTTCCAAAATAATTTGGTAAGTTAAACTATGTTGAATTTATACCAACTTTTCCATAAAACCCCATCACCCAGCGTCCAACGTTGATGCCCAAATCAATGTTTGTTGCACAGTGATTTATAATAACGTCCGTGTTTACCTAAAATTACAAACAAATTGAGTAAATCCATGCAAGTTTTTACGTTCAAAATAGTTATTGATTATTCCTACCCATATGTAAAGTGTAACGTTGTCTATTGGTTTATTTTTGTGATTTTCACGACAAAACTGCTGAACCAATTTGGATAAAAGATAGATTGCTGAATTAAATTACCAATATCAATAAGTAATATATAAGTAAATAATAGAGGATTGAGGAAATTAAGAAGAAAATTGAGAAAACAGGTATACCTATAGTGCGTGAAACAAAAAAAGTGGGGTGCCTTGACTTTTTAAGACTTAAGTAATAATTAATGATAAATTCATTTATTTAAACATTTTAAATGACACAGATAGACACACAATAACAGGTAGCGGTCATACCGAAGATTTAAAAGCACTTACGCTAATAGGTTTGTCTTCCTGCTCGAATCTAGTAAGATTGTTGGGTGGGGCTCGAGTCGGCAACACTCGCCATCTAGTATTCGATACATAATTCTCGCTGAAGTACAATGGGAACAAACCGCAAAGGCCAGGAATTGGGTTTGGGTCATATCTTATGTACAGAGGCTAAAACACAATATATCATTCACAACACAACCAAGATTAGACATCACAAAGCCTCCACTCTCATTCTAGACATAATTTGGACAGAAACACAATCTAGAACAGTATAAATATTTAGACAGAGTGACATCGAGCAAAGGTATTCCCTAAGACATATAGCTCGTAAGTTGGGGCAAACCAATTGACATGAATGAGATTTTCGTCCCTGACAAAATGTATAGTTCTTTTACCAAGATTAGATTTTATCCGCCCCTTGCAATTTTGTTTTCATAATGTATTGAATCTGCAGAACCCAAAAGGTAGAGCCTTAGCATCAGCAAGACTTATTGAAGGATTTTTTTTGCTTTCCTAGCAATCTCTATCCCTATAAAACCCTATTATACAAGTATAAGTGAAGTACTGTCTATTTGTTTGTATCTAATTCAATGCTTATTTGTTGATTTGCCTGGACCGATTTGGATACAATTTGGCAATGTGTGCTAACACCACCAAGTTAACATAATTTACTTCTATCTAGGACAGCGTTTCCGTGCGTAAACAGTAAGTTTGCAAGCAAAGTCAGTTGTTTGTATAAATATATTAATCCATTTCAAATAGGAAGTCACCTGTGGATCTTTTGAACTACTTTACTCTACGTTTGCTACTAGTTACCAAATATCACCAAACAGTTTTAGGTATATGTACGCCAACATTCGATTCTTTAAATACCAATTAACGGTTATTTTATTTTTAACGGTTACTTAAAAATGTTTTATAATTACAGGTTATGGGTGATTTCCTATATAAAAAGGACTATAGTAGGTACTCAACCTTTTTAGAGAGTGACGATGACAATGTTAAAAGAAATTCCTGATTGTATTTTAGCACTTCTCCTTTACGATCGCAGTAGTCAGCGCTAGTTATGATAAAGGTGGTTCTCTCACATGGCTCCAAAGTTGGTAAACCGACTAATGTGCAACCGTCTACGAGCTCTTGAGAGTAGGGGATTTCGTTTGAAGTTATGCGTCCACCTAAGAGGACGCCTTTGTGACCCTCTACCGGCGGATCAGATGCTGGAGAAGTAAAATTTGTTAAATCCAAAATATAACTGTAAATATCTATGGTAATTTTTAGAAGTGGACTTTTCCGATAATAGTCATTTCACAGAATAAGTAATAGTACAAATTCATTTCGAAAAATTTACATTTTAGTATTACTTTGAAATAATAAGATAACAATTTTTTACTCCTATGTAAATTTCTATTGTTTTCTGTAGTGTTCAATTGCGCCAAAAAGCACGAATTGACTTTCGATTCGAAAACAGACCAAGAGATTCCCCACTCCTGTTAGGGACCGCGTTTATAATGTATGAATTTTTAAACTAGTTTGCAAACCCCTATCCACTGAAGCTGAAGAAAAGCAGATATTATATAAAATTCTATTGGGTAAATTTAACACCATGCCTCTCCACTCCAGACGATAGGCTGGTAAATACCAGCAGGAAGCCTTACACTCTACCGAGAGGCGTGCTAAGAGGCTCATAGGTAGCGATTTGTTTGAGGCCCGATTGCAGAGCCTCGACCACAGACGCAAAGTTGCCAGTTTATCGGTCTTCTACCGAGTGCATTTTAGAGAGTGCGCATTGGAGTTGCATAACCTGATTCCACCATCACCGTTCCACCATCGGACAACCAGATGTACGAAAAAGCGCCACCGTTACATGATTAATATCCCACATGTGCGAACAAAGAGATTTGGCTCTACATTTATCATGCGAACGGCCAAGGAGTGGAACGCTTTACCGGCATCTGTATTTCCCGAAACCTACAACCTTGGAGTCTTCAAATCGAGAGTGAACAGGTATCTTCTAGGCAAGCGTGTTACATCCTAGACCGCATCATCACTTACCATCAGGTGTGATAGTGGTCAAACGCGAGCCTATCAAGCAATAAAAAAAAAAGGCAGCCAAATGCTCATTAGATTTATAGATAAGTGCCACAGATAGGTATAGGCTCCAACCATTGAGCTACGGCGTAGCTCACTGCTACGGGAACCTACGTTGCCCAAAAGTATTGTTCACAGGCACTTCGTTTTCTGGTAAATTGTACTTTAAAAAAAAACTAATTTTATTTTTACAAATACTGAAGGATACCTGGTACATGTGGTGCACACAAAGATATTCTGTCTCCAAAACAAATGGTACTAGAGGATTGCGTCAACACAGTCGGCGCGTTCAAGTTTTCCGTCATTTTACGAAATCTCGCCAGCATTAAGTCACCGCGTTTCATTTGCTTCAGGAATTGGTTTAGTTTGTACTGCAAGATATATACTGATAAACACGTAAATGCGTCGTAAACAGGGGTCATAGAGACTGGTAGAAACTTTGTCTAGTAGTTACACAAACACTAACCTCCTCCAATTGGGTAGCCTCATACCAATTACCCAGCCGTACACGGTTGCTGTAAACAATCCCCTTATCCTCGTCTAATTTCGACATTATACGATCGTATTTCTGTGAGTAAAAAATTAAATGCGTATAAGATGCAATGAATAAAATAATTGGATTGAATTGAATCCACAGACCAAGCAAAGAGCATATAACCACTACGTTTTATAGAGGATACATTGAATCTTAGTTAGTGGCTTCTGCGGCAAAGAGCATATAACAAAGAACATATATACCCAAGGGATATAACCACTACGTTTTAAGAGACGACACTTAGAACATTATCTGTAGCTATAAGATACGTAGCATAACAAAACCAACATTGCAAAAATTATGTTCTGCGTTAATTTCACTACAGTTTCGCCAATATTATGTACTAAGAAAGACCATCAAATGAAGGAGATTGATCGCTAATTTAAAAAATATGCCTGATGAAATAAAAATATTCAGACTTTGACTTATTCAAAATTATGTAAATGACATCACCTTAAATAAAGAGGTTTCATGGTTAACCTAAGATCCAAGGAAATCTTTCGTAAATATGTATATAGGGCGAATTATGTGCATAAATATTAATTAATATAAAAGCACGAGTAAATTAATATGTGAGGACTCGGAATTTGTGGACACGGAGCCGACCGAGAATTAAGTTCTGAGCACCTTTTATCAATATGTCTACTGTTCAACTACTCACCCAGTATAAATAACATAGAACTTAAATCAATTTAATTAAAAACTGAGCTTTACATAATTTTAAAGGTGCTCAAGCATTCAACATATAACACGTAGTAAAGCCAGCAAAACAACATACAAAACTCGTAAACAGGACAAGGTAGCACAAAATTAACACACAATTTTAAATGCAAATACCCAGACACTTATCCAGCAAGCCATATTCCTTCCACAGGCCCGTAATGATAGGTATTACACCGCAAACGAGCCTTGTAAAACCATTTCGCTCAAGGCAAGGGCACCGGAATTTGGGACACAAAGACCGAAGAATGTTCTCTACAATGTAAACAGAATATTGTCTGAGATATTACGTAACTTTGTTAGTTTATTATACTTAATGCTTTCCTACCTAGATAGGTACTACAAGTATGAGAGGTTCCCCATTCTCTGCCCTTCTCTTTTTTTTTATGTTATTGAATGATGTGACGAGCTGGTCGTTCACCTGATGTTAAGTGCCACGGTAGCCCATAACAGAACAGTGCCACTCGGAACCCTAAAACAACACTGCACTGCGCACATCATCCTGAGACATCAGCACAGTCTGGTAATAAGATTACTTGACTGTGAGATCATAACATAAAGTCTCAATTGCCCTGTAATTTCACTAGCTACAGTGCCCTTCAAACCGGAACACAGTAGTGCTTGCACACTACTGCTTGGCGGCAGAATAACTGGCAAAGCGGTGGTACCTACCTAGACGAACTTTGCAACAAAGTCCTACCACCTAGTAAAATTAAAACCTTATTTAATATTATGTTAAGAAATTAATGCTCTATCAGTTCGTTTAGCTATAAATTTAGATACAAGTCCAAAAATAAGTGTGTAGAAGTATTCTTAGGTAAGATCAATAAAACACAAATGTAAAAACATGATCGCTTTGGAGAAAACTAATTAATTTTATTATTTGAATTGTAAAAAAAAAAATCTTTAATGTTATACTTCTTTTAACTCTGTGCCGTGATTCGTGTGTAACGAAAATTGGGTAGGAACCTACGCTGAGACTAATAAAATGTCACACCCATTGCTAATAATCATATATTCAATAAAAGAGTAATTAATTTAATCAAGAAAATTTAAAGTATAAACGTACATAATAATTACTATAAGATAAACGTTATGTAAACACTTAGATAATTTTTGTAAAAATATGTCTAAGCTAAGTTGCAATAAAGTGGGTAATAAATTATTCATCTATAAAATCGATTAATCTTTGGATTTAGTCGCGATATCGCTGACCAGAGTGAAAACGTTCTCGGCCGTGTGCCTTTTATGGATGTCGATGTGGTTGCGACAGGTCACTCCGCACTCCTGTGGAAACAATTTATTTTATTATTACTACACATTGAATAGCCGGTTAGAGTTTTCTAAATATCTAAGAAAATTCCTACTTAGGAGTTTAGGAAAAAGATGTTATTCGCAAATATAACAAAATATCTAACCGGTCCAAAAAACGTAAGCATCCAGCTTTGATTCATGACACACAGGCTCTTATCTGCAACGCAATTCTTCAAAACAAGTTTGGCCCCAGTCTGCGAATACAAACAACAATATTATTAAATTATTTTCAGCCAATATTCGCCAACCTACTTAAAATATTTCATAACCGTTATTTTAAGTAGGTTGGTTGAAAAGTTGACTTTGTTACTAGACAGAATAAATTAGTTCAAGCTCAAAGAAAAATCAAAAAGCTACTTAAATATAAATATGTGTGGACTTTTCACAGCGCCATCTAGCCTCAAACTAAGCAAAGCTTGTACTATGGGAACCAGACAACGGATACAATACTTGTATACTTTTTATTTGTAAATACATACATAGAATACAATATAAACACCCAGTCACAGAACAAACATTGCTCATCACACAAATGTTTGTCCTGGGTGGGAATCGAACCCACAACCTGCAGTTCAGAAGGCAGGAACACTACCAACTGAGCTGCCGGGTCAGTCAAAACGACTTAAACGACTAGCTAGGATTTATTTGTTAGTTTCCCCAATTATTAAAATATAAATAGATAGTTTATAACTTATAGTAAGTACCTACTTATGCATTAAAAACAAGTTAGATTATTTCATGTTAGATACTGAATCCTAATTATTTTTCTTCGATAATTTTTATTTGAATTACTGTTGTAGGTACCTACATATTTGTCTCTCGTCATAATTAAATCTACTTACTGCTTTTATATTTATCTTATGGCAACTTGTAGCAACTACTGTTTTTGTAGAGTGAAAAAAGCATCATGATTGTTATAGTGAAGGAAATACTGACCGCCACTGGGCTACCCAAGCCTTCGATACGATCTCGTGGCAACAAGGGCATGGTGGTCCACCGACAATTGCTGTCCTTGCTGGAACTGAGTCGTATGGGCATCCGGTCTGCTGGCCCGGGCACTCCCTCGGGCGTATATCGTACGTAAAGAGGTGGCGCCTATAAACATTCGCTTGCAAAAGTAAAAAAAAATAAACAAGAATTTTGTAGTTAACCTATATAAAACAAAAGGTAACTTTAAAGGCGCTAAATAAACTCACCACGTCACAAAGCTTCGGGCGACTTAAGAATTTTGACACCATGGCCTAATATAGTATTACATTATCTGTTCCAGGAACCAAAAGATATTAAAGCTAAAGGAACTAAAACTTACCTTTACAAGAAAGATGAAGGGAAAATGAAATAAGTGTAAAAGTGTAATTATTTTTACCCATGAAAATTTTTTATTTTCGTAGCTTGTTTGTTTGTACGATTGTTTCAAAATAATGTGCCTTTTGTAATACTCTCACTTACACATCTTTTGTGAAAAGCTGTGTATAACTGTGTAGGTATAGAACCTTTTCCAAAAATACGCAGTGTCTACTATTTCCAGTTGTATAGAACACTTACGCCCGGATCGCCATAGTTTTCCGACCTCAGTAGGAATTCATCGCCGTAATTCATTTTGACACCACGTAGGCTTTCATCTTCGGTGCTGAAATTTAATCACCTTTGAATTGGGAAACCGCAACGACACCTTCTCTTTTAGGTATAGCTGATCGATCATACCAACGATCTACCTACTACTGCATAAAAGTCTGGCTGCAAAAATGTGGGCTTAAAACTCGACTGTAGTCTGTGCCGGTATGCCTGGTGACCTGACATCTGACTGGAAAAATCACCTATTACAAGTAGGAAACGTATAATTGACTTTATTGGATCAACCACAATATAAGTATATCATTTTTCTTTTTTTTTATGTTAAAGGGAGCAAACAAGCATACGGCCCACCTGATGGGAAGTGGTCACCGTAGCCTATGGACATCTGTAACACTGGAGGAGGCGGCACCAATGCATTGCTTACCCTGTAGGACTCTTTTAACCTTCCTTTTGAAGTACTGGCGGGAGCTCATTCCACATTTTGCAAATGTACGACAAGAAAAAACGCATGAATCGAGTCGTATGCGATTTCCATGACTCAATAATAATTGGATGAGCTTTTTTGCTGTGGCGAGAGATGCGATGAAAGAAACGCGATGCCGGAATCAGGTTGAATAGCTCTTCAGAATACTCCCCATTGTAAAACATAGCTAGTAGTAATTAGTCATAGTTGTTATATTATTAGTAGTTAATTAATTTGTTCTGATTATACTCATAAAATTATATAATATAGACTAGATAATTATAAGAGAGATTAACTTGAGAATGACGAATGTATTCCGACAACACGGAGTGGTTATAGGAGACAGGGTCATCAGGCATCCGTCATTAATATTCTGCATGTAGTCCACTTGTCTCTCAGTGACCAGGCTCGAAAGTGCCAGTCCGTAGTGGCGCTTTTCACGTGGGGCCGGGGAATTAGCTACAAAAAAAATTTAAATGACTATTTATCATAGAGTTTTTATAGCGCTCTACATACCATACAATCTGCCGTACGATTTGTCAATTCAATCAGTTAAATCAGATCGTGTGGTGACGTGTTGCGGCTCCCGTCCAGTAGATCAGTAGATGGAGGCGACAAATTGAGTGATGGATTGCATGGAGCCTTAATCACCACCGCCGTCAACTAAAAATCAGGAACCTTTAAATAGCTTCTGAACCCAACTCTGCCAATTAATATGAGCCAACTTTGTATTTTACTTAGATTTTTTAAAATAGTCGTAATTATTTATCTTAAATGCAAAAGTTTACAAGTTTTTTAATTGCTAATAATACCTACTTAAGTATATGCTATACCTGGAGTGGCGGATTTACACATTTTCTGCCCGTAGGCTATTATGCCGCCTAATTAACCTCTGCAATTCAAACTCCAGTTGATCATATTAATTACATTTTCTTTGTCAACGAAATTGCAGTATTATAAATTGTACTCTTTCATTATTTTATTTTTTGAACTGGCTAATGCTGTTTGACGTATCTCTAGTGAGGACGACGGGGTGAAAACTCGTCATTACATCAGCTTTCACTGCTAAAATATTGTAATTTTCAAGACTTCTTTGCTACGTATACATAATTTTCTTTTTTAATAAAAAATTGAGCCCTATTTGCCGCCTTAAAAAATTTGCTTCCCTTGGCTCCAGCCTACTCAGCCAATACAATCCACCACTGTCTGATATAATAGGTCTATAACGAAGAATTAAAATCAGCGTCCTCTAGGGGTAGCTTCAAAATGTCAACTTTTTGGGGTTCTGACTTTAAGTTTAGAAGGTGCACAAAACTAATGTTTCAAAACAATCTATCCAGAGGGTGGTTTAGTGTGGGTTCCTGTAACAATACCTGGCATATCTGAAGCTACTACTTGGACATTGTATCCATAAAGGATGTATGTTCCACTAATCGCTAGAGGTATCTGTAAAATAGAAAAAAAAGCAATTTTAAGTAGGTTCTTATTACTGATTATGTTTACAACAGGTGACTATTTTGCGCTATCATTTAAATATTTTTTCTATAAGATGACTGTAGGTACCTAACTATAAATTACATATAAATTCTTAATGTAAAGGAAAAAATTGAATCGCGAACGGGATTTTATACTGCATCCATCCACAAACCGCTAAGCAGGCGATAGTGCTATATAATAATATGTCATAAATCACAAGTTTCAGATGAGGTTTTTGGCGGGAAAACGAAAAAGATCACGTTACCGCATTATATTATTTTCCAAAACTTGTGTTATTTCCAGTATTAGTGCATAAAACTGGTGGCATTTTATTCGTTAAGTGCTGGATTACAAAAGTGGTAAAATGATGGTGAAACGTTTTATTTCGTGTTGTTTCCAAAACTCCATAGAAGCTTCTGGTAAAGTTGCCACCACTTTACTAGAAGTATGACTTGACTAGACTAGACTATGACTTGACTCTGACTTGACTTGATGACTTTGACTGTGACCTGACACATATTATTTACGTGAAATATCATTAACTTGCTAAATTATCAATTACTTGACACTGGCTAAATACACAAAAGTGTGGAGCCAAACCACAAAAAAGTTTCGTATTTACCTCTTTAAGTAAGTTACTAAATAGGTTCCTTGACCTTTGTAGCAGTAACTCCTTTCGGTCGCGCTTGCGTAAAAACAACTTGAATTCATACTGAAAAGTAAATTAATAGGTATAGATGTCAAAGAAGTTCTATAGCCAACACCACAACGTCACGCCAACACGTTGACCGCTGGGCGCTGAGGCATTTGCGGTAGCCCGCTATGTAACCTGTCTTATGATGCCCATAAAGTGCATTTCAATTTCAATTACTCGCTTCATTCTGTGACGTGGGAGCAAGTGAGAAATTGTGATGGATAATCATACTCTTTCAGTTGCAAACTTCAGCTAAGAATACAATGGTAAAACTCGAAATGGGAAAAATAATTAGATTTTTTGTAATTTCATTGATGAGTAATCAGGTTTATTTATTTTTGTATTTTTTTTTATGTCAAGTAATGACGTGACAAGCTAGCCGTTCGCCTGATGTTAAACGACACGGCTGCCCATATCAGCAGCAGTGTCACTCGGAACTCTAAAGTATAGAGTTTCGCGTGACACTGCACTGCGCACGTCATCCTGAGACATCAGCACAATCTAGTAATAAGATTACTGAACTGTGAGATCAGATCATAAAGTCTCATTTGCCCAGTAATTTCACCAGCTACAGTGCCCTTCAAACCGGAACACAGCAGTGCTTGCGCACTACTGCTTGGCGGCAGAATAACTGGCAAAGCGGTGGTACCTACCTAGGCGAACTTTGCAGTAAAGTCCTACCACCTAGTAATTGTATGTATATTATTAGGCGATAATAAAATTATTCTGGCGTACACGTTAACTTAAAAACCATCAATTAATTTCTATTACATGGTGGAATTATCACAAAAAAACTGGCTTTATAATTTTTTCGGTTTCTGGTGGTTGACCGCCAGGGTTATTTTGAATTATAATGGAGACCACATAATATCCTTTAAAGGTTCGGCCACCCCTGTTCTATAGCATATTCTAATTTATATGCAATTTGTTCCTATTTTTAACCTCCAACCAAACATAAGGGTAAGGGCACTCGTAGGATAGGGGGTACGTGTGTATCTGTGGCCGCAACCTTTTTTGTTTTTCGTGATGAAAAATGCGTTTACGCACGCCCGCGGCTGGGTCGGCCACGGGTAGTGTCGGACTCTGCGCCAGTATGCAATGGCACCCCTACTGACTAAAAAACTCCACGATATTCCTCCTTCGTCTATGTGGAGGAGGACTGGGTAACCGGCGGAGCCTTGACGTCCAGTCCTCCTCCGACGCCTTTCCAGAAGGGGCCCGGGAACAACCTTAAAGTCGCTCCCGCCCGACGGTGGTGGTGATCAGTGCAATGCGGGAGGAGGCACCCCCATGCCTCGCTCCCGCTAATCACCACCAGGGAGGAGGCGGCGGCCACGTATCCCGGTCTCCTCTCTAAGGGCGAGAGGGGAGGGGAGTCTGAGGAAGACCGCATCACCGGTGCCACCAGGCCGTCCCGATCACCCAGCCAACGACCGGGGACCGAATACTGCTTGGCGACCACAGCACGTCCACCAACCACTCAGCCACGGTCTGCGTCAGCAAATCCTGGGCTGCCCCGCAGTGGTTGGTGTTCGCCTGGAGGATGCGATGTTGGACTTAATCGGACATCGCACCCTCCTCCGCGGCCTCCGAGGTTCCTGTTTCAGGAACGGTGGTGGCAGCGGCAGGCCGGTAAAGTGCCTGCACTTCATTACGTGGTCCGCCGGACGACCACTGGCGGCACACACCGCGCAGTGCGGCCTTGCAGGAGGCGGACATGTGACCCTCTTTGCCACAGCGGAAGCAAAGGCCCTTCCTGTCCACCTTGGACGGGCAGAGGGCCTGAGTGTGGCCGATGCCGAAGCACTTGAAGCAGCGCAGAGGCTGCTCTGCAAGTGCCCGGACCACACTCGACCCGAAACCGACGGAAAGCCGTCCCTTGGTGAGGACAGCTTTAGCTGCGGCGACTGGGCACTCAAGGCGGATAGTGCCCATACCGCCGCGGCCGGGCCTGATGCTGTGGCTGCAGCCTAGCCTAACTTAGGAGACGTTACTACATTCTGTGGCTTCGTAGCTCCCAAAGGCATGAACTGATTTTCAGATTTAAATTTATCTTTTTGTTTGAAAGGTGACACGAGGTGAGTTTTGGCGGGAAAACGATAAAGATCGCGTCACCGCATTATATTATTTTCCAAAACTTGTGTTATTTTCAGTGTTAGTGCATAAAATTGATGGCATTTTATTCGTTAAGTGCTGGACTACAGGCATGAGTGTGGAAAAGTGGTATAATGACGGTGAAACGTTTCTTTTCGTGTTGTTTCCAAAACTCCATAGAAGCTTCTGGTAAAGTTGCCACCATTTTACTAGGAGTATGACTTGACTAAACTAGACTATGACTTGACGATGACTTGGACTGCGACTTGGACTGTGACTTGACTTGACACTGGCTAAATACACAAAAGTGTGGAGCCAAAACGAAAACAAAAAAAAGGTGACACAATCGCGACAATGTAAGTAAGTAAATAATGCTAAATAAGTACATATCATGATTCAAGAAATAATGTTGAGCCGTTTGAGGACCATCATACCTGCCCCACGAATAATAATAATATAATATAAAATAATATGTATGGACATCTCACACAACGCCATCTAGCCCCAAACTAAGCAAAGCTTGTACTATGGGAACCAGATAACTGATACAATACTTAGATACTTTTTATTTGTACCTAAATACATACATAGAATACAATATAACACTCAGAAACAGAACAAATACCTATGTTAATCACATAAATGTTTGTCCTGGGTGGGAATCGAACCCACAACCCACAGTTCAGAAGGCAGGAAAGCATAATACTAACGCCCAACGATCACGTACATAGATCCTGGACCCTAACTAGGATTCCCTGTGTCTAGAGACCCAGGAACTACGAGGACCATGGTCCCACAACACCCAGACACAGAACAAAAATTTGCATTTTTTTTTTCTGTACACATAGGTATACTTGTCCTATCGCGGGATTCAAACCCGCCGCCTCCGGGCTATGAGCTGACCTGCTCAACCACCACACCACAGAGGCTGTCAAAGAAGAATAAGAATAAGAATATTCCTTTTTTATACGATCCTGACCTACCTCTCACTCTTCTAAAGTAGGTAATTAGTTAAGTATATGTACTTAGATACTTATAATGACCATGAAGTAGAATTAAGTTACTTGGTTACACCGAGATAGAAAAGGTATATCCATACTAAAAAATGTACGCACGTCATTTTTCAGTCTTTCTTCACTCCAATTACCAATTAAAACAGAATTGTTATAAGCCATTCTATCCTTTACATTACGTTTCTATCCGAAATAAGCAGAAATAAGAAACCACAGACCAAGTAGAGGATACTATTAAGAAACATAAATATACTCTGCAAAGAATATATAACTGCCGCTACGCTATATTCTTTGCTGAGGAGAAGTAATAACGAATAATAGTTTTTTTCACTAATCTGTGGGAACCAGACTCATACTAATCTATGGTTACCATTACCATACGTTATATAGAAAAGTACCTCTCTCTCGATCTAATCTAGGGGGTTTTTTTTTTGGAGGGAATGCGAGAATGTATGCGTCCCGCATTGTATTATTTTCCAAAACTTGTGTTATTTTCAGTGTTAGTGCATAAAGTTGGTGGCATTCTATTCGTTAAGTGCTGGATTACAGGCGTGAGTGTGGGAAAATGGTATAATGATGGTGAAACGTTTCTTTTCGTGTTGTTTCTAAAACTCCATAGAAGCTTCAAGTAAAGTTGCCACCACTTTACTAGGAGTATGACTTTGACTAGACTGACTTAACTATGACTTCATTGGTGACTTCGACTGTGACTTGACACATATTTGCGTGAAATATCGATAACTTGATAAATTACCAATTACTTGACACTGGCTAAATACACAGAAGTGTGGAGCCAAAACTTAAAAAAAAACTGAAATCATTTTCATTTTATAATTGTATTTTCAGGTTATAATTTGTGGTTATACTCGTAATTTTATAATCTCGCCCGCAAGTAATACAGTTGTCTGACCATTGTCTGACTTCTGTGGTTTTAATACACGACAAAAATTGCTTTTATTTTAAAATGCATGCTAAATTTATTATAATTGTTACACTGATCGCTATAAGCAACTGCAAACAATTATACTCGGTGCAGAAACTATACTTAAAAGGACTTCAAGCGTACAAGAGTGAAAGATGGACGGAGTGCATTGCTCAGTTTGAAGAGTCTTTACATTTGTACAAATTGCATAAATCTGTTAGTGTTAACTGTAGATTGAAATGCAATTCAGAAAAGTATGATCCTGAAGTGAAAGAAAACATTGGAGATTTGAAAATATACGAGGTATTCTTCAATAGAAAAGAATGTTTGTTAAAGTGCCAAGAGAAAGGCTTTAATGAATTGAATTTATTGGGAGATTTAGACGAAACAGTGCTAGGTGACATGCAAGCTAGAAGACCTTATGAGTATTTGCATATTTGCTATTTTCAAATGAATGCTTTGCCCAAAGCGGCTTCTGCTGCTTATACCTTCTTGGCAGTGCACCCAAATGATGAAAAAATGAGTCAGAACCTGGAGTATTACTCAAAGCAGCCTGAAGTTGATGTTAATGAAATAATAGACCTACAAAGTGATGATTATAAAATACTATACAAACTAGGTCGTACTGCATACAATCAGAATAATTGGGCTGATGCTGTAGCTAATATGGAAGAAGTGTTGACTGACTATCTGTCTTCAGAAAACATTTGTAGGGCAGAATGTGAACATCAACCAAATCAGGAATGGTCTCCTGAGTTAACTTTATCTATTTCAAATGAGATAGCAGCTCTTCTACACTGTCAGCAAGAATGTCAGGATAAACTAAAATACTTAAATTATCATACTGGAATAGAATTTCTGGCAGATGTTTTAAATTACATACAGATATCCTACTATCACTTAAATCGGATTGATGATGCAGCTAAGGCAGTTTCTAGTTATTTAATGCTTTTGCCAAATGATGAAGATATGCTAGAGAACAAAAGGATATATAGTACAATTATAACAGATGCTAAATCATTTTCTGAAAGATCTGATATAACACACTATTTCAAACGAGACAACTATGAGAAGAAACTACTTAATATATTTCATAGAGGAAATAGTGATCAGATTGATTCTAATGCCGTCTAATAATTGGTTTGTTTATAAATAACATTTGTGATAAACAAATGAAAAATTTGTGATTTCAGAAGTGCCATTTAATATACTCATGAATATTTTTAAGAACACTAATGGAACCTATATTTTTACTCAAGTAAGTACTAATAATAGTAGTAGTACCAATAACCTAGTACATAGTTGATAATTAATATGATTCCTAATTATTACAAGTTTTTAAGTTGCTATATTGTTTTCTATACTAAATAAATATAACATTTATTATTAGGAAGAATTTTGCATTTCAGACAATGTAGTGACTGCATTGTATGTATAATCTTTATGAGTACTATCATTATTACTCAACTACTAATTAAGAGGAATGTTCATAGTCTTTACACCAAAGATATATTTTGTTAAAGTATTTTGTAAGACATTGTAAAAGTACATAATAAAAAAAATTATACAAAATTAATATTTGTTTTATATTTATTTTTTAAGTATGTTTGATTGACCTACAGACCAATGTGAGTCAAAATTAAAATTTTAGTGACTTGTATATTTGTTTTTCTCCTCTTTTAGCTAGACAGGTCTGGTTTGGTGGAATGGTGATGAAATTTCATAGTAGGGTTCACTGCTCCAATGGAAGTGGTCTACTCGATCAATGTACTTAACTATAGAAATTGATTTAGAATTTGAAATCATGAGGGCAGTATTATTTTTCAACCTGGTTTGTGCCACTGCACGGCACTACATTATAGTGGAAAGTATTATGTCCAGGAGTAGTAAAGAGAAGAGGATACTACTATCCCACACAACATCTATGATAAAGAAGGGATAAGAGTAGAGCAGAAGTTGAATATTCTGGGGTATACAAAACATACTAATGCCATTTACCTGATGTTTCAGGTATGTAAGTCAAAAATGTTATCTATTATCAACCAACTTCAAAAAAGGAGCAAGATCTCAATAAGCTGGTGAATGCTAGTTCATGTAGATCTCCATTGTCAACATAACAAGTTTAAAAATTAGTATTATTATGTTGGTATATCCGGTAAAATGTCATAGGTATATTAAATTTTTGAAGTACCATCCATACCATAGATAGAATAGGTACTATACTTTATAATAATTTGTGTAGAATAACTTGTCAAGTCAAGAGCATTTCAGACCATGCCACAGATTTTAAAATGCTGCTATTTTTAGTAGAACAACCTACTCAGAGTCGTATTTCTAGATATTTATTTAATGGTGTTTGGTACTGCATAGTGGTTTATATACTCTTTGGTTATTTTTTTAATGTTTTAGCTCCACACTTTTGCGTATTTTGCCAGTGTCAAGTAATTGATAATTTATCAAGTTTATGGTATTTCACGCAGATATCTGTCAAGTCATAGTCCGAGTCATCAAGTGAAGTAAGTAGTAGTAGTCTAGTCTAGTCTAAGCATACTCCTAGTAAAGTGGTGGCAACTTTACTAAGAGCTTTTATGGAATTATGGAAACAACACGAAAAGAAACGTTTCACCATTATTATACCACTTTCCCACACTCATGCCTGTAATCCAGCACTTAATAAAATTCCACCAATTTTATGCACTAACACTGAAAATAACACAAGTTTTCGAAAATAATACAATGCGATGATGCGATCTTTTTCGTTTTCTCGCCAAAACTCCTCTTTGGTTATTAACAAAGGAGGATATAACTAAGAAGGCTACATTCTTAATTCTTGGGTATAACCAAGAAGGTGTCATGATATAACCATCTCGTACAAATCAAAAATGACATAGTGCATATTTCTACGCTCATATGCTATTTGGTGACAAAGTTGCCATGAATTTAGCCACGATAACTTTAGGACGATTTACTAAAATTAAGCGTATACAAACAGCGTATACAATTTACATTGCCATGAAATTTTAACTATTAAAAAGTTAAAAAATCTCCAAAATGCGTGGGAATTCCCTTGAAAACACGTGACCTGAATTTAGCCGAAAACAGTACGTTACACAATTATGGATGAATAGATCATTATGCTACGTGTAACTCTGGTCCGAGGCAATGCTACTAAATTGAGCCTCATAAAGTGCTGTTTTTAAGTCTTATGTGTGCAGTGTGCATTATTTTTATTTTATGACAATGCATGGTGCACAGATTGAGGATATAATTAGTTGTAGGTACTTAGAATTATGCGAGATATCATTTATGCTAAATTGATCGTAGAAAGTATTGTTTTAGAGTAGCAACACTGAAATGTATTGCTTTGTTATTACTTGTCTTTGGCTAAATACGTAAATCGTTAGAAGTATATAAGTATTATTGAACATTTATTAAATTATTGACACCAATTATTTAATTTTATTGTTTTATGCATTTAATGGCAATAACAGCACCAATAAAAACTTTGCATAGAACAATGGAATTGTTTTTTGTACTGGTAACAATGATTTATTTTATGTTATGGCGATACAAAGAATATATTTTTGCGCTCTATGTAGAGGGCGCTATATTATTTTTCATTCTGTCAAAAACTCTAGCTGTGGCGATTTCGTTTTGTCCTTGTGCAGTAAGTTGGTCAATATTTATTAATTTTCACAGTATTTTAAACCATCTAATTAGGCAGTCGTCTTTTAGTTTTATACTTGCCGTTTTCTGACACCACCTATATCACCAAAGAGAAAAGTACCGGATGTGAGTAAACATAATGTCTTGCCCTATTTATGTCGTATATAGAAAGCTCTTGCTGCAGTAGTTTGAGTTGGAAGTCTTGCAATCTTGGTAATAGGTACTTATCAACCCCCCCTCCCGTTGCTAGTAGTTTGTGGTACTTACCTATTCATACCTCCTCAATGATTAGGTGTCAGGTTATTACTACTGTAATACATGGAGGACAGTCTACTTGTTTTGCAGTTGCAGACATACTTTTTTGATAGACAGTACTACTTACCTACCTATATATTAACACTTCAGGCTAATACCTTCCCCCATGGTTGGATTGATATTAATAAAAAAAAGTTTGCAAGTTTTAGCCTAGCAAAGCTAATATGTCTAATCTAATTCAATGTGACAATTTCGGGATTCTCTTGAATTTTGTGTAAGTACACTTAGGTTTGGGAAGAAATTAGAGGAGGTATATGGTTGAGTGATGCCTTGTTGATGCAGAGTAGGTGTCTAATTATTTTGACATAAATAATTATATACAATCCATGGCACACATAGAGGAACCATAGATAACATGAGATGGAGTACCTCCAAGACCCTTTAAAGTAGTTTTCATTTTTATAGTTACATTCTTGGATGAATTACTCATAACACAAGGTTTCGCTAAGTCTACATGGTCCGGTCATCATGTAGTCCTAATTATCTTACTTAATAAATGGCTATAAATAATTCAGTTAAGTAGGTACTTAAATTAAATTAAGACATCTGCTTAGTAATAGAATTGTAGGTACTTATCTAAATAAACTTTGTTAAATATTTCAGAATGTGATGTCTAATTAATGCTGAGCTTCAAATATGGATGGGTTGCTTGATAAATTTAGCATTAAAAACTTGCTTTTTACGAAAGCAATATCAAATTATGAAATACCAGTACCGGTGGATGGCTACAAGATTTATTCTTGCACTGATTGTGGTGATAAGTAAGTAGTACAATTTAAGTGTTGTACAGGTTGAATTTGTAACTAGGCAATGATGGTGAAAATAGTGGGATTATCTCAAACCATTGGTTAGTTAAATATTTAAGATGTGTGTAAGAATAGAAGAAAAAGAAAATATTATGTCCTTTAAAATGAGAAATTTTTTGAATGATTTGATCCAAAAGCGACATTTTGGGAAAAAGAAATAAGATTTTTTTTAAATTAATTGTTAACATATCTAAGAATTTTTTTTAAATATTTAAGCATATATACAATGTTAGGTTTTTATCAAAATGGCTCCTAAGCATCCTTTGAGCATTTTTCGATATTCCCTATAATTTCGGATTTCGTCATCCTATTGAAAATTGACCTGTATATGATTTTAAAGTCTAATGAGTAATATATTTGACAGCCCCTGTGGTGTGGTGGTGGAGCAGGTCGGTTCATAACCCGGAAGCGACGGGTTCGATTCCCGCGACAGGACAAGTATTTGTGCATAGAAAAAAAAACGCAAATGGTACTTACTTGTTCTGTGTCTGGGTGTTGTGGTACCATGGTTCTCGTAGTTCCTGGGCTCATAGACACCGGGAATCCTAGTTAGGGTCCTGGTCCTCTATGTACCTATGTGATCGTAGGGCGTTATTATTATTTCATGTTTAATGAAAATTATTTCAATGAAAGTTTTTGACAGCCTCTGTGGTGTAGTGGTTGGGCCGGTCGGCTCATAACCCGGAGGCGGCGGGTTTGATTCCCACGGCAGGACAATATGAGCGCAGAAAAATAATTGCGCAAATACTTGTTCTAAGTCTGGGTGTGGTCCATGGTCATTCTAGTTCCTGGGTCCCTAGATACAGGGAATCCTTATTAACCCTAACAAGGATTCCCTGTATCTGTATCCAGGATCGATGTATATGATCGTTAGGCGTTATTATTATTATTATTATATTAACAATTAGCTCCGTTTCCATCGGTAAAAAAATTTTTTGACACTGTTAATTACACACGTCAAACATATAATTATAACACCCCTTTATTTGTCGGGGGTTCAAAATGCGCTTCAACATGTAAATAATACAAGTTGTGTAAAAAATACGTTTCCTACAATAATTATATTAGGTAGGTCGGTGTACAATTTTTAATGTCCTATAAAGAAGTAGGTAAAATAGATGAGTCAACTGACACAACTTTTTCACTTTCAGATTTATATTTGAGTCCAGTTATGAAAACCACGTTAATCGAAAATCTGTGCTAATTACTTACATGTGTCGACACTGTGGACAGACCAAAGTGTTTTACAACAGATGTAAGTTACTTCACCACATTCGATCCCATTCATTTAAAACGGCTACCATAAATGTTCAAGATTTAAAAGTAGACCCAATACCTCTTGGACTTTACAAACAAAGTACTATCGCAGCAGCTAATAAGTCGAATCAGCCCGCGAAAGTCTTCACAAATAAAACAGTTAGTACACTCTGCTCTGAATGCAAGGAAGTGTTGCCTAACGTTGGCTTTGCCTACAAAGATCGTGCTAATCATTTCATGCAATACACAAACGAGGTATATTCATGTCCTGTGTGCCTATTTACGTTGCCTACTTTATGTGGACTTCGAGCGCACATGCGCTTTCATTTGAAATGTGCTCCCTACTACTGCCCAGAATGCGGAGTCAACATCGTCAACAAAAATGTACATTACCCGTTCAATCACGATTGCGAAGGATTTAAGATGATGAGGGCCACCGCCAGACTCAAGTGTCCAGTTCCACAATGTCAACTTCTCCATCCGAATGAGTTCAAACAACACATGAAAGACAGTCACATTAAAAAGGTGTTCAAATGCCCTATTTGTGTAGTGGCTTGTTTCAATGAACCGACTATGCAAAAACATTTAAAGAGCCACACTATGAACGCTGATAATAAAGCATTGATATTTTACCAATGTGAGCTATGCCCAGGCAGGTTGGTGCTACAAAATCATATTGAGACCCATTTACGTACTCATGTAAATACTAGCGTATACCCTTGTTGGTCTTGTGGGGCAGTTTTCAAAGAAGTCTTCGCACTAATAGACCATCACGTGAACAAACACGACCAATCCTCTGATGTTGTTAGGAACATGTTTACTTCTATAGTACACGAATCAGAAAACCAACTTGGAAAGCCAAAACGCATATACCGTGTCGTTAAAAGATGCGATCAGTGCAATAGGAACTTCACATATAAATGTAAATATAACGAAATATCTGTTTTACCCAATGAATGCCCTTATAAGTGTACATCTAAGTTAAAAGCCAGCTTTGCCCCAGAAGACTCAGGAAAACAAATAACATGTAATATGTGTCAGGTTAAAATGCTTTATGACTGGAAAGACATTAAACAGCATTATGCTACAGCTCACAAAAATCACCGCTGTCTGGAACCAAAGCTGATCGTAGAAAGGATGGATGTAAAAAAATATATAAAGCCAAGTCATAAAATCGCCAAGCGCACAAGGAAAAGGAAGCGCCAAACTGTAAAGCCTCTAAGAGAGGAGAACAATTCGGGTGAGACAAATGCACCAATTGTTGCTATTTCAGAAAACCAGTGCGGTGTTTGTTGTCAACCCTGTGAGAGTAAGGAAATGTTGGAAATACATTTGAAAAACCATCGAGATCCGTGTATGGCTTATCAATGTTTGGAATGTGGGCAGAGCTTCGTCGTGAAACCTTCGTTTTCAAAACATTTGGTGTTAGAACATGGTATACATGACGCAGAAGAGTATATAATAAAAAAACAATGTTACAATGAAAATGCTCTTGACAAACATCAAAAAGACGACACACCAGCAAAACCGGTTAAGGAAAACCAATGCACTATTTGTATGGACCAATTTGAAAATTCTGAAGACTTGGAAAAGCACTTTAGAGTACATGGCATGGCGTTTTTACTAAAAAACACTTCTAATAAAGTAAATGAAAACGTCTCCTTAAGTGAATAGCAATAAAAATTTAATACTGTTATCTGCTAAATACCTATTACTTAGTTATTGTATTGGAAGTGTTATAAAATTAGGTAGAGTAACATCAATACGAAAACTTTAACTAGGTGTCACTGTCATTTTAACCATTACGTTGAGTCATCTCAAATATTATAACGTCATTCTTAAAGATGCCTAAAATAAAACTTAGCAGTTTTAACGTAACTATTGCTGTAACCTTCATTGTACGATAGCAGTATTTTTCTGTTATATGCCACTATTTTGTAAGTATTTCCGCACTATTTTTAGACATTGTCAAAATTAAATCATTGGCGAGTACGCCAGGATGAGGCAACTTTAAAATTTGACAACATAGACTAATGTAACGTAATAATGAGCCTCCAATCAAAGTGTATTTATCATTACTTAGTTCAAGTTTTTATCATAGAGGTACTACCTATTATTAGAAAGAACGAGGTTATCACTATTATCTGACGGCTACTATTAAGTATTTTATTTTTGTAGTCGGATATTACTTATTTATCACGTCTCAAAATTATTTTGCCATTTACCTAGGTACATAAATTATGGATGGTCTGAGTGTATTACAAAGATGTGTAACTATACGTAAAATGAAGGTACCTACTTACGTCTAATTATATGTAGGTATAATTTATAAAGATGATTATGTCAAAAATATTTACTTTAATTACTTTATTGAATCAATATAGGTTCTGAATGACTTAAATCGCTTGTGCTCGTCGCTGTCCTTGTCTGTCCGGCGGAAATTATGTACACGGTAATTTTTGTCCTTCGTGTGGGTTATGTGATATCTACACTTAATGTCCGCCTGTGCTAAAGTTTGACAGCTGCTAAGTTCGCGCTTACCTCTGTGACTTACCCAAATGCGTTGCAGTAGTTAGAAGTGTAGATATCGCATAACACACACGAGGGACAAAAAGTACCGTGTACATAATTCCCGTCTGATAGACGAGGACTACGACGGACCGTACCGTACCGTACAGAGTACGCGAGAATCCCCGAAAGAAATTAAACTTCAGGTATGTAAAATGCAAAAAAATGTAATTTTAGAATACTTGCTTCGACCGTTTCACTAAACTTTAGGCGGACAAAATGATCACACATGGTCTGCGTTGAGTCCGCGGCAAGTTCTCAGGAGATATTTTTTGACGAATTGACGACGTGATTTTGTCCGCCAGGGACAAAAGTGAAAAGTCTCTTGTCTACTCAACGCCACATGCGTTTACTAACGAATTTTAATTTTAATTTCTTAATAAAACACAATAATATAGATAACAAACTCATTTTAAAAACTCCTTTTTGAGAAAACCAACTTTAATTAACATAATAAAAACCTGCTCAGACTTTTGTAAAGAAAAATTCTTGAAATTTCCCAAGTTTATTATTTGACACTTTACTGTGCACAGATATACCTTTGTTATAGTTTTATTGTAGGTAAACATAGATTTATAGTAAAGAATATTTCTTAGCTTATCATTGTATTTATAAATATATTCCAAAATTGAATTGAATTAGATAAAAATAACTATGCAAAGTAAGTATGTAACCAAAATGTAATTTATCATATTTAGTCATATTTAAGCACCTTCTACTGTGTATAAATTTAACTAAATATTGGCATTACACAAATGTTTATTGTTTACGCTACGTTTGCCCCACCTGTTTAATTTAATACGACTCGTGCTATAAGATAAGCAAATTACGTAAAATACATATTGAAACAAAATAAGTAATCATTTCAGCTTTAAAAGGATAATTACATAAAATACATAAAAGCTAATTACATACATAATATTGTCAATTGATGTGATTAATTAAACCACCCATGTCAAAAACTCAAGGTTTAGGTATTTTTTTTTTGTTAGGGTATATAGTCTGGATCGTATACCGCGTGTATTCAAAATGACAGGGTTTTTAGATGTCTAGATAGACCAAACGACATTATTGCCATGGATGTCATTTTGAAAGATATTATTTCATTTTTATTGTTTGTAAGTGTCGTTATGATATAACCACATTGTAAGTATGACCACACTATTTTAAAAATCTTCTCAAATAATATTAAGTACTTAAAAGTCCGGCTATAGACTGCGACTAATAACGACAAGATTATTGGAATCTGGGCTTTACGTTGACCTAAACATTTTCTTTGTGAAAAAAAGACGTTTTGCTTACAGTCTTTACGCAACTACGACGTTTTACCTACATAGTCAGTATACAACTAAAACATTTTGCTTGCACTCACTTTTTACAACCTAGACGATATGATCCTAACCCTTTTTTCGGATTACAAGAACAGTAGGTATAAAAATTATTTTTCTAACTGATATATTTTTCCTTTTGTTTTGACCTTACATCATTAGAATATTTATAAAGTGTATCAAGTCTAATAATGTTCTATTTACTTAATGGAAAGTATTAATAAAATTACACACACTAACTTAATGGGATAATTTGTCTATCAGATGAGAGAAACAATCATTAAAGCTTTACTGATAGTTATCACAGAATCATGAATGAGCATTTTTTTTAAACATATTGAAATGACATTGAATTTCTGCAACATAGAAATACTCATCCCAATTTGTATTCAGGCTGAGCATTCAGCTGGATATGAACATTTATTTGAGATGTGGAGGATGTTTATACACAAAGGCATTACTAGAAATATCCCAAGTCACAGGTACACTACAAACACTTTAGAATATTTTTATACAATAAATACAACTATAGCTATAACTAAAATGGGGTATGTACGAGTATTTTCAACCTCTGCCTAAATATAGTGGATGGTATGCAGTCTTTCCATACAAAGTTTGCCTGCAGGTGGGACATCTCTTTTCCCTAAGGATAGCCTGTTCCAGACACTGCTGACAGAAAACATGGCCACATTTTGTTGCAGCTAAAGGTTTTGTACCAATTCTGTCAAAACAAATTGGGCAATCACCAAGTTCACTTCTAAGAGGGCTACGTTCTCTAACCTGGTTATTTTCTGCTTCATTTCTTGATTTGTTTGATTTTTTCTGTAACAATATAATGTCATGTTAGATAATTTATTTTAAAAAGGGGAATTTACGCGACTCAGCGAACTTTGGTAGGGTATCTTTAATGCACATGGTTTGATTGACCACTATACCAAGTTAGCTACTTCTTGAAACCTTCAGAACTCGATTACGACAAACCACATACACTGAGGTTTACGGTCCTTTTAAGATACTTAACATTGTTTCCTAATTGCTAGAAATGGTGCAAACCGGGAGACACTAGTCATGTTATCTTATGTGTCTGGGTGTTATATGTATGTATTTACAAACAAAAAGTATACAAGTATTGTATCAGTTATCTGGTTCCCATAGTACTTTGCTTAGAGATTTGTATGAGATGTCCACAAATATTTATTTATTTTTTATCGAATGATTCCAAAATAATCCACAAATTTACAAATTATTTCAAGCCTTAGGCCTATTTACTGGATTTAATATCAATATCTGAATTGGATGAAGTCCAAAAATAGTCTTATCCCATCTAAAAATAGCCAATCTGTACCAGTTTGACAGCGCCTACGTTCGCATTTATCTCATTAGGGCGTACTTAACTATAAAAACGCGTCGCGCCGGCTTGAACTGTAGTTAAAGGAAGATGGGACAGAGCCATAGTGTCAATATGCCCACCTTCCAGGGGATGAGGATCATCCCGTCGGGTCTCTTGCCGTAATCTCGCATCAGTCCATTAGGTTCTAGGACTGATGGGACACCGGTATCGTATCGTTCAAGTCGGTGTGTCGTGGTATTCATCCTGTACTTTTTATACAGGACAGTCCGTGGTAGCCGAGCCCGTGTACCATTCACAACAAGAAGAACAATGATGAGGGACTTGGCTAGGTGCACCTATTCGCAAAGATGCGGCTGCCTAACCGAAAGGCATTGGGGTTTGTTGTCTAAAAGATTACCGAATAAACTATCTGCATTCCAAGTTTCATTAAAATCCATTCAATAGTTTTTGTGTGAAAGAGTTACAAACATCCATACGGCCAAACTTTCGGGTTTATAATATTATGTAGCAAAGATAGCGCGCAGCGTTTAGCGCTTTATAAACTTAGGTGGAAACACTGATGTACATATTGAGAACCAGGGTCTTTTCACTTCTATACTTTGACGTTTTCTATGGAGGCCGATTAGCTCTCTTTAGTAGTTTTCTATATCACTAGATGGCGTTAGCGACAAATTTGTTTCCTTTAATACATAGTAAATTCATTTAATTGTGCAGAAACTGGGAGGAACGGAACGTAGGTTGACATAGCGGCAGCATCATGGCCAACTGTCAGTCTGTCGGGCCGGGTTGAGAATCACACCGGGTTGCAATCTAAAAAGTATTTCTCGAGTTCATGTTTTGAAAAGCACTAAAATGTTTTTGATAAAACCTTTATGGGACCACCTGTGAAGCAAAAAAACGTAGGTGCGTTATGGTATGTAAGTTGTTGATTACATAATTATATAAAGTTGTAAAAATTCCCGTCTTTTTAAAAATGTACCTGTTTTATAATTTATATTAAATGTAAATAAATATTGAAGTAATTAAAAGTGTTGTTTTATTTATGCCTATTTTAGTTTAAAATATTACAATTAAAATTAAATTATAAAAGACGTATTTACAAGCACGTATGGGTAGTGTAGTTATAGATATAGAACAATGTGATTTCTTCCGGTTTCACGAGATGGCGCTGATCGGCGGTAAAGCTGATGACTCTATAATAAGTTACTCTATGTATGTTGAGAACTAACAGTTAGTCACAGCACTGTATACTGTATACTGTACACAACTATGACCAAAATGTTTTTTTTTAAATTTGGTAATTTAACCCTTTGTTGGCAAAAATGATTTAAAACCATATTTATAAATTAATATGTGAAACATGGAGGGGGAGTGGGGTCTAGGCATATACTACGGGTGGTCGCCGAGGGGGAGGGGTATAAAGAATTGGGACAAATGGGTCACATATTATGGGTATGTATGTTCCTTAATGCATATTATGTGAAATTTTTACCCTGCTACCTTTTATGTTTTAAGTCAAATATATAGATGTCGGTCATATGCTTAGTAAATAGAGTTCACAAAAAAACACACAAACAATTCACAACATCAAAAATCATCATAAGATTACATATTATATTGCTTTTCTTCGATTTCATTTTAAATGGGCAAGTTAAACCTATGATTAAAAATAAAAATAATATGGGTATAGGTAGCACGAAAGTTTAGTTCTGAGCGAAATGTGGAAGGGATAGCTGCGCATGGGTACTGTCGCGCGCGAAAACATAATAGTTAATGTTAATGTTTTGAATAGCTTGTAACAGGTTGTTTTACTATACGAGATTAACCTCTTTTTATTTAAACCTTGCTTTAAAGAAACAATCAATTCATTAGTTCCTCTTTTAACAAAACAATGCACGTCATACACCATTTTTTTAAAACAGTATTTCTATTTTTAGGCATATTCACTATCTACTAAAAATACACTATTAAAAACACAACAATAACAAACAAACTCAAACTTAACAAAAAAGCAATAACAATACACCTTAGAATGCGACTGTTCAGTCAGAAGTCCATGGAGCGTCGTATGGGGCAGGGGATGGAATATGACTGGCTAGCCAACTGGTGCTACATATGCGCTCCTTTCATCCCTCTAGCCCCCTGTGATACCTAATTTTGGACTTCTGCGCAATGACCCGCAGCCCTAGTTTCATGCCGCTACTTATTCTTCTTGGGTATTTTTTTGTTGTGTTTATTATTATCGGGTTTTTATAAAATAACTAAAAAAATTATGAAAGTTGAGCATAAAATTAGAAAATTTTGCAGCAGCAATTTTTCCATGCAGGCGAAACCGCGGGACGCAGCTAGTAATAAATAGAATATAAAAGTTTCCTCAAAAAATAAATACCAAATCACCAACTAATGTCTATTGATATTATTTTGATTATTCTACAAATGTGAAAGCTAATTTTCCATTTCATGTAAACTTGACACTTTCTTAGCTATTGGATTAATATGCAAACCGCATGGTATATGTACTAGATAAAAATACTAATCAATGTGCCTTTTTCCATTTCATCTCTTTTTATTTAATGAGGCTCCACATGGTTAGCATATTTTAGCCAGTGAAATCTAGTTACACAGTTTTGATACAGGTTTTAAGTTGGTTCAAACTCAAATTTCAAAATTATACAAGTTTAACAAATGCTATTATTTGTGAAAAATTGAAAGTTTTCACTTTCCCACCAAAACATGTTAATATTATTTCTTAGTTTAGTTAGTAGTACTAGAAAAGATCATTTGGACAATGGTAAACAAGAACACATAAAAAAATGGCTTACACCCCATAATTTAACCCACCATGGGCCCTCACACCTAGGAAGGAGATAAAAAAAAGTTAATCCTCAAAACTAATAGGTCTTAATAAATTATACAGTAATGTTTTTTCTAATTTCAATTAATATCAGGTACTGGATGTCAATATTATGGCCAACCCTAACTGTATTTTGGGCAAAATGCCTCTGAAAGGTAAATTGGCATACTATGTTTTTACCAGCAAAGTGCCTTTAATTTTTAATATTTCAATTAAATGCTCCAATGATATTTTAATGTAGGTACCTAATCTTTTATGAAGGCTGGGTTTACCTACATTACATTTGTCACGTATATATTTTTTATGCACTTTCAAATATACTTATGGCTTCTTGTCAGGGAGCTTTCCAGATGCCTGGCAAGCTGAGCTGATGCACGACCATAAGGCTGGCACATACCTGGGCCAACGAATTAGCCAAGCTATTCGACAAGGGAATGTTACCAGCTTTGTAGGTATGCTTCCTGCAGAAGGTGATCTAAATTCTGGGTTTTATTTATGACCCCTTTTTTCCTACAATATTAATCTTTTTCAAATAATTAATTATAGTTTAGGATTATGTTTATATGTTAATTTGAATCTTTGATTTAGTGTTAACAAACAATCAAATATTTCCTACTGTTTTATGTACTTATGTATTTACCTTTTTTTTAGCGTTCTTGGACTTATTCTGATGACGTATTGCTTCGCTGTGATTACAGGTCAGATCACTGGTCAAATTTAAATCTGCTACTTCTATAGCAGAATCTGTTTCATAATGTGCAGTTGTCCAAGACCTAGGGGAACTGTTTGGCTCATCTGTAAACAAATCGTTAAAATTGATTATCTCCAACAACTGTTCAGTATAGTCGCATTAATACACTTGAAATTGAGCGAAGACAACAAAAACTTACTAAACGAATCATTTATTTCAATAACAATATTAGACAAAGCGACATGGTCTGCAAGAGTAAATGAATCTGTCAAATCAATAACTTGGTCTGGCCCTGAGCTGTAGCTGTGGGTCATTTTTGTAAAAGCAATTTGTAAAACTTCTTTTATTTTATTGTGATATAAAATTTTCTGGAACAACACAAATATTTCGCGGTGTAGATTACTTGTATATAATATCACTATAATTTGTGCCGCAGATGGCAGAATCAAAGAGTATAATACTAATCACATATCCTCTACTTAGTCTGTGACTAATCACAGACGGGGATAGAGCATAGATCTTCTCTCTGTCTACGGGATAGTCTGTGCAAAAAAAGAAGAGGTCGCACTTGTCCTATTTTATTTTAATGTTTCAGCTTCACACTTTTGTGTATTTAGCCAGTGTCAAGTAATTGATAATTTATCAAGTTTATGGTATTTAGATATCTGTGAAATCACAGTCGAAGTCATCAAGTCAAGTCAAAGTCATACTCCTAGTAAAGTGGTGGCAACTTTACTGGAAGCTTCTATGGAGTTTTGGAAACAACACGAAAAGAAACGTTTCACCATCATTATACCACTTTCCCACACTCAGCATTTTTGTTTTTGACTGACATTTTTTTATATTCATATCAGATTTCTTTCAAAACACTGCGCGTACTAGTCATCCCACCGCAAAAATGTAAGTCTTCGTTAAGTGTTCTATGCAGCTTCCTCAGAGTCGGTAACTCTTTCCAAACAGAATGAAATTTTCAAATTTTATTCCGTATGGCACGTTTATCAAAATCGTCCAGAATTGTTGTCTTGGGTGGACCTTTGCGTTTTGGAGTGCGCCACAAACCTTTACTTAGAACACCTTTTTTTAAAAAATCCTTTACACAGTGTATCTATTTAGACCTAAAACATAAAATGTACAGAATAAGTTTGACATCTAAAAATGCAAAGTATCAATATGTATTAGTCGTACTACAAAAATAGACCAGCTCAATTTGTTACGTAGGTCCATATTACAGAACGATGCTCAGTCATCGATCGGTGCTCAAGCAGAGATTTCATTCATAAAGTGATCAATTGTTGAATGAAATCTCTGCTTGAGCACCGATCGATGACTGAGCATCGTTCTGTAATACGGACCGTAGTATGTTCCAGCCGTGGCTGTAATACCAAAAGTACTCTGTGTGCAATATGCCTCCCTTAACACCATAGAGTATTATAATAACTGTCATACATGGGCCTAGAATTCTAGTATCAGAATGGCTATGGGCCTAGTAGGCCCATGAGTACTTGGTTCTGTCACAGATTAGAAAATTTTCATTGCCTGGATCATTTGATTTGATTTGATTTCTGTGTCAATTGTCAAATGTAATGTCAATTAAATGTCAAGTCTCAATCGCACATCGCAGCGCACAGCTGATTTGCTAGCTTTGGGATTTTATAAAATTAAATATTTAGAAATATTAAAACCTTTCGAGGAAAGGCTGAAGGAGAAAACTAACACTCACGATTTCTGCAGTTGGTTGAACCACAATTACGAAATAAAACTAGGTACCTCACGCACCATTTTATAATAAAATTACGTTTACACGGAATTACTTGGCGTCGTAAAATTTTCGTATGCTATTGAAAGAAGTGTTATTTTATGGCTTTTATCCTTAGAACATTCACAAATTTATCCAATGCGAAATAAACTATAGATATTGTAGACATTATATTTTTTATTGTGGGATATTGTAATGTTTTGTTTATGGGATATTGTTATGTTTACTAGGTGGTAGGACTTTACTGCAAAGTTCGTCTAGGTAGGTACCGACGCTTTGCCAGCTTTGCGAATTTCTGCCGCCAAGCAGTAGTGTGCAAGCACTACTATGTTCCGGTTTGAAGGGCACTGTAGCTAGTGAAATTACTGGGCAAATGAGACTATGATCTGATCTCACAGTTTAGTAATCTTATTACTAGATTGTGCTGATGTCTCAGGATGACGTGCGCAGTGCAGTGTCACGCGAAACTCTATACTTTAGAGTTCCGAGTGACACTGCAGCTGATATGGGCAGCCGTGTCATTTAACATCAGGTGAACGGCTAGCTCGTCACATCATACCTTAACATAAAAAAAAAATATATTGTTATGTTGATGTTGATGATATTTCAGTTGACTGAGTAAAGTTTGTGTTTTATTATAGAATGCATTTAGGCGTGAATCTATCGAACGCATTGCAGCAGCTAGAGAGTGTTAAGGCTGCGGTCGATCAGAGTGATGATCCTAAACTAAAGGTGAGACAAGTTTAGCCTTAGTAGTTAGTAAGTATAATTATTAGGCACTTTTGTAATATTATACAATTCAAACCACACTATTTTGATGTTAGGAATGCAAGATTATAGTTTATTTTTTTCATAATGTATTGCCTTAACAATCAGCTAGTGGCCCATATATAAATTGTGTCATTAGAATTTAATGAATTTTGGAACCCCCTGTCTTTGTTGACCCTGGTGTGACGTCATTACCTATTTTTCAATTTTAATTGTAGGTAGTCAATCAAGTTAGTTGAACAATTTTATAGAGGTGTGACAGCCAGACAATCAACTAAACAAATAACATTTGACTTTAATATCATAGTTGGGATCTATATGCTTGAATAGATAATTGATATTGATGAATTCCTTAAATAACATAAAAAATGTACTTAAAAATATATTTATCTATCTATATGACTAAGTATATACACTGTCATAATAACCCATGTAAATTATATTGCAGGCTGCAACAAATGATGACTTGACCATGCTGATTAACTTGCTGGAAAGTCCTATTCTAAAGAGTATAGCTACACTGCATGACTCCGTGGGTATGCTGGCCACTCAAGTGGCACACCACCCTTCAATACTCCCTGGAGACTTTGACATCACTCCTGCTGGTAATAAAACATAGAAATAAACTATTATTTTTCAGAATGTATTCTAAAAGTAGTAAAAAAAAATTAAATATCTGATCATCACAAATATATAAGGTACTTAATAAGTTTAATACTCTCTCTTTCTATTATAGGTATAAAATTTGAATCAGCAGAAATTAAAATAATGCAATGTCATATTAGCATAATTCATTGATGATACATGTAATTAATTTCAAATGTATAAACTAAATCAAAGTTAAATCAATTTATTCACAGCATAAAATATTAAATCTCTGGTAATATAGTATGCTAATTACTAATTAATGGCATGGAAGTATATTCTACTCATTTAACAAAATATGTTCAAATTGATAGAAATCATCATAACTATATGCAAAAAATAATATTTCCTGGAATGACGGTTGTTAAGCCTCGTTTAGATTAATCGTTTTTTAATTTTGATTTTAAATATTGTTAAAAAGGGGATAGGTGATGACGAAGATGGCAATTTTATGACATCATTTGTGAGTAAATAGGAAGCTTTCAACTGTGAAGTCAAATCAAAGATTTTAGCTTTATTCATTCTATTCTTATGTTTAGGAAAATAGGTACTAAATATTGCTTTCAATAAAATAAATATATCAATTTTATAATAAGTAATGAATGTCTCACGAAATGTGATTTGTTCATTTGGATCTTTGTTATTTGTTTTTGATTTGAATATTTTGACTTCGACAGTCAAAACACATCAAAATTGACGGTAATGGGTGCGAATAACTTTATGCTCGGTTCATATGTAGATAAGGAATGAGATTTTAAAAATATTTATGAGTCATAAATAATAATAACAAAATGTCATTGTAGAGGATTTTTTTTATTGCGGAAAGCCAAATGACAAATGTGAAAACTGGAAATGGCAGTTTAAGTTAATCCAAACATAAAGAGAGAAATAACTTAATAATAATAATAACTTAACTTCTGAGAGAGATTTCAAGCTTCTGCAGACAGTTATACACCTTGACACACAAACCAGCTAATCACAGCTTAGTCAAGTGATTCACAATCCATTGAAATCATTCCAATTTCGATTCTATATTCTGTCTCTTTCATCCTGAATTTAAATTAAGGCAAGGGGGAGTGTAGATTTCAAAGCAGAATTGTCCTGGGGGGTGATCACAGAACTTTGATAGCAATGCAACGGGACAAACTATTCCTAATTTGAAAGTTTCCATAGTAACTATGCACATAAACTGCGTATTAAAACGGTCAAATCCCTACAAATTTGTGTTTTCATCGGTTTCAACAAAGTTACGTGATCGCCTTGCTGATGCAGGCCTCTACATGAAATACAGAAGATATCAATGGTATCAGCTTATACAAGATTAGAATAATAATAACAGCAACAACAAGGTCAGCAAATGCGCAAGTGTACCTGTAGGTCCAGCACATGGCGCCGAGAACCACAATAGGGTTTTATAGTTAGTAGGAGTCTGACATAACCACTTTGTTGCCCCCACGGTGGAGTGGTACCCATGTTGCATATTATCTCACGTTAAATAAAAGGACCGATTGTCCAATTAGGCGGGTACTTCGGATCGTAGAATGTAAATTGTATATTTTCGTCTGAAATATCGAAGAGCTTAAAAACCAAGGTTTTAAACCAGTGTGTTACCAGTAATGATTTATAGCATTGAGACGTGATCTCTTGATGTTCACCTCGTTGAGTAAGCTCAAAATCGCGCTAAGAGCTTTATAGAGAGCTATATACGTGGTTTTAATGGGCGATAAAATCTGGAATGACGAGATCCGCAGAACAAAAGTAGGTATAGCTTACAAAGTTAGCAAGTTGAAATTGCAGTGGGCACATTATTTGCAGAATCTTGACAAGCGACCACAAACCGGAGACGTATCATAGGGTGCTTCTAGCTCGACCGATCACCAGCTGGGCGATCACTTAACTCGATTGCAACCAATAGAAACTTGTATGGATTTGTCAGTTTGAATACGCAGTTTATGTGCATAGTTAGTATGGAAATTTCTTCTGTTGCATTGCAATCAAAGTTTCGTATTTCGCCGTAGGATGCAAGTTGCAATAGCCGTTCAAAGTGACGTGCTGTGAGCGAGGCCTGTGTTTAGCAGTGGACGCCTTCAGGCTGTTGATGATGAAAGCAAGTCAAAATGATGTTAAAAAGTAACGTTAACTAGAAATGGATAAGCTGTTAGCACCTTTTATTTGTAGGTAAACAGAACATAATGAAATTAGTTGCATTGGCTAATCTTAATAATTAAATAACTTCGATAAAAAATTAAGATCTGTTTACTAACTTTTTTCCACTGTTTTCAGGTGACTTAGCGTTACAAACAAGAAACTTATATGACAGCAATGAAGGAGAAGAGGAACAGAGAGTGCCTCAAGTGTCACCTCCTGCTAGTCTTGAGTTTGGCTCCAGTTCAGACAACGAACGACTCCCGGGGCTGACCATGGACAGTGGATTAGATTCAGACATGTCACCGAAAGGGGTATGCAATGGACGTTTTTCCCTAAACTTAGAATAACATCATCATTCATGATGATTAGCATGACCTTTCGATAACAAGTTGATCCGTCCAAGGCATATCCTTATTCCACAATTTTATGCTGTTCTACAGCTTTTTACGTGAACAAATATTGCTAAAAAAATAGTTGCAGATATGGCTTTTTAGGGTTCCGAACTGAAACAGTAAAAATGAACCTTTAATAGTTCACACCATATTGTCCCTCTGTCTGCCTATCAAAACCCTTTTGCTCAAAAAGAGCTGAGGATATTAAGCTGAAATCCAGACAAAAACACCAAGGCCTATGACTTCATAATTCTGTAAAAAAATCAAGTTTCAAACTCTGTCATAAAATGTTATGACAAAAACCTTGATTTTTGATTAATTTGTGTGAAGTTCACGTGTCAATGGCAGAAATTTGAATATTTCTATGTGGGTATTAGTATTTATGATATTAGATATTCTTACAGGCAGCAATATGAATGTTTGAAGGAAGATCAGCTCGGCGATCATGTAACTCGATTACAACCAACAGAAACACTAGTGTGTATGGATTTTACTGAATGAATACGCAGCTTATATGCATAGTTAGTAGGGAAATTTCTCATGTTGCATTGCAATCAAAGTTTCGTGATCACCCCAAGGTCATGGTCTACCATATGAGCTGACAGATTAATTACTCCAACTCTCCTAAAAAATAGTGATCTAGTTGTTTCGATCATTTCAGAGTCGTGGAATACTGGAGCTGAGACGGGATGACTCTCTTGCGTCCACCTCTCATAACATCGTGGTTGGTGATTGGGCACAGGTAGAGATCATCAACCTTGTGAATGATGGCACTGGACTTGGTTTTGGTAAGAATCCAATATAACTCTTATGACTACACTACTACATACATAGATCCTGGACACTAACTAGGATTCCCTGTATCTAGGGACTCGGGAACTACGAGGACCATGGCCCCATAACACCCCAGACACATATTTATGTATGATAGATATTTGCGTTTTTTTTCTGTGAACAAATTGTCGCGGGAATCGAACCCGCCACCTCTGGGTTATGAGTCACTGGCTCAACCACCTCACCACAGAGGCTGTCGAAATATAAACGACTGCATGTTGTAGCTATGGGTAAAGACAGATGGTGGAAGCTCATTCCACATCATCTTATAGTGACTTGTACGGTAAGAAAATTCGCATAAGGAGAGTCGCATGAGACTTCCACGATTCAATACTTTTTGAATGGTGGCGATATGTGTGATGGTAGAAACGCGATGCTTGTATTAGATCGAACGTTTCTTCAGAGCATTTCCCATTGTAGATACGGTAGAATATACAAAGACGCTTAAAATATATCTGCGTATTTTGAGAGGCTCTAGTAGTCTAAATGTTCAGAATCGCCGACTATTCTGACAAAACGACGTTGTTTCGAGGCTGAACTATTTTGTTTATCAGGTATTATCGGCGCAAGGACGAGCGGAGTGATCGTGAAAACAATACTAGCTGGTGGAGTAGCGGACCGCGATGGGCGCTTAAAATCTGGAGACCATATCCTGCAAATTGGTGATGTAAGTTGAGTCGCCCTAAAAATAATTGTGTGCCTTATTGGAAAAGACTTTTAATCAATTATACACACATTTAAATTTACCAGTATGTATTTATCTGTTAAATTTAAATTTGTGATTGTTCGCTACATCGTTAATAGTTGAATGTCTGACACTGACAATGTCTGACTTACGCGCCTGTCCAATCACGCGCCAGTCAGTGTTGCCAACTAGAAGAAACAATTCACCATAATATTGAAAAATAGGAACAAATGAATAAATTCACGACATTCATAACTGTGAGTGTGTCGAGTGTGGCCTCATTGGAGCGTTTGTTCCCAGGTGAGTTTGATGGAGATGGGGTCGGAGCAAGTAGCGGGCGTACTGCGCGCGTCGGGGTCTCGCGTGCGACTGGTGGTGGCGCGCGCCGCCGACCCCGCCGCCGCGCACGCCTCCCCCGCGCCCGTCGTTCCCGCCAGGTAAAATGCGTTACTTCTTTTTTTAACAGGCTAATGCTGTTTTGTTTTCATTTAGTTTTACGGTTGCACCGGGTGGTTTAAAGCTTGCGTACTACACGATTTATATATACTGTATATACATCTTTGCTGTTTAGTAGGTCACATGGTTCTTCCTAACCATAAAAGCCATTACTCATTTTTGATGAAAGTTCTATTACTTATTTTGTGCGTTTGTCAGTGGTTTCTTAGAGTGCGATTTATTTCGGAAATAACCAATCAAATTGCGTGATATTAATATTGTTTATTAGATTTTTTCTCTTACGTTACGGTTTGAACACAAACCGTACTACCACAAATACTTAAACAAGGCTTAGACAGACGTCAAACTTGTGTTTAAGGATACAAAACAACAGTTTAACACTAATTGAAGGCTTTTATATCTTTTGTTGTTAAACCGAAAACGCGGTCTTACCACAATGTTTAGAGAGACGTCAAACGTAGGTAATCTTTTGCACGCCCGTTTATACACGTTTGAAGTTTGTATAAGAATGGTTTCAGTACTAAAGAGTAGTTTAACACTTTGTTTAAGTTTTTTATTGTCATTACTTATTACTAACTTCAAAGCCAGTCCATCTAATACAGATGTAGCTTCATGGCTACATCAGCATTATAACAAGAGACATAATGGTCAAAATCTATTAGTAATTCTTGTTATGTCCCAGTTATTGATCTCCATTAAGGATGAACAGGGTTCTCCTGTCATTCCCCACTACATTTTATTGAAAGAAAGTAATTTTATTATTGACGTAGAGCCAGAACTATGGTTATTTTAACTTTAGTTTTTGATTTTAAAGCATGTTGTTTCATTTAGCTTGCAATGAATAATTCCAGATTGCTTTCTGATCCCGAAGCCTTAGACCGCTACCTGATGGAGGCTGGCTTCGAACAGGTGTTTCACACGCAGCCGACGACTTTGCCACATAACGTTACAACTTCCAGATTTGTTTTCGACCATTCCATCACTCCTCCACCTGAGACTGGTAAATAATTATAACTATTGTAATTCCAAAGTGTAGTATATGTATGTAATATGGAGGCTCGTGCAAAACTTTATGAGCTCTCGGAAGTTAGGCCCGAGTGCCAAACTGCGCATGGTACAGTTGAATGCATTGTAAAGGCGGCCATACAGCAACTATAATATGCGTACTGTGCAGCCATCCGCGCTAACTTCCGAGAGCTCAGATCTGCCCTGGAATAACACATCCAATCCAATACTTTTATCTTATAAAATTGGACGGTACTTCTACTTATAAGGATACTAAACATCATAGCTGCATAGGTACTATATCATGTAAAACCATAAAAAGCTTATTATTGTATAGTCTGAGACACGAACTTACCAAGCCTTATTTCTCGAGAGTTTTTGGACCGTGCTGTCTTTTTTTAAAGACCTTTCGAATTAGAATCGTACCTGGTTATCATATAGCTTCAAAATATCGAAATGCCGGTTTCATCACGATTCTCCTTTTACGTTGCTCCTACAACGAGCACAAAAGGCGAGTGAAAAGGCAACTTTGCATTAAGTCTTACGTGCAAACTTCTTTTTGTGTAGAAATTTATAAAATAGAAGTATAAAATTAATGAATTTGATAATGAAATATTTTGTAATATTCTCATAATTTTTCCGCAGACGCTGAATCACCGGAAGTCGATAGATTCACAGTGCAGCTCAAAAAGGATGAAAACGGCCTGGGCATTACAATAGCAGGTAATTTGAATAATTTCTATTGGACTATTTGGTTTACTTTTAGTTTATCAATTTGTTTAGAAGCTATATAGCAAACTGATTGACGAATGGTCAGGCCATTAACGATAGTTTCCGCAGAAGGTTAAGGCGGCGGCTCATAATAAAAAAAGCTAAATCTATCCAGTAGCACGTCCACTCGGCATGACTTGTCACTTAGTCGGTATACGCATGAGGGTAGATGGATGATAATTATAATTTTAAGTACGCAGTTTATGTGCTGTAGAATATGTTTGTCAAATCCCTACAGTATTCAGTTTCATTCGGTTTCATCAAGTTACGTAATCGCCTATCGCTTAGTAACAAATTTGCGTTAGAAGGTGGCGCCATCCGTGCCTGCAACTAGCTCTCAAGCGTCGCTAGCAGCCTTAACATAGTTTTAACTGCTTGGCGCCAGATTTTTTTGGTGTTTGGTTTTGGCTCCACACTTTTGTGTATTTAGCCAGTTTCAAGTAATTGATAATATCTCAAGTTAATTAATATCATATAATCTGTCAAGTCACAGTCCAAGTCATCAAGTTAAGTCATAGTCTAGTCTAGTCAAGTCATACTCCTAGTAAAGTGGTGGCAACTTTACCAGAAGCTTCTATGGAGTTTTGGAAACAACACGAAAATAAACGTTTCACCATCATTATACCACTTTCCCACACTCACGCCTGTAATTCAGTACTTAACGAATAAAATGCCACCAATTTTATGCACTAACACTGAAAATAACACAAGTTTTGGAAAATAATACAATGCGGCGACGCGATCTTTTTCGTATTCCCGCCAAATACTACAGATTATTAATTAGAGCTAGCCAAGGTATCGTGTACTGATGTAATGGTCGTGCGTTCCTGCAGGTTACGTTTGCGAGAAGGAAGAACTTTCTGGAATTTTCGTCAAGTCCGTAACTCCCGGCAGTGCGGCGGCGGTGAGCGGGAAGGTGCGAGTCAACGATCGCATCGTCGCTGTGGACGGCGTCTCTCTCGCGGGCAAGTCGAACCAGAGGGCGGTCGACGCGCTCAAACAGAGCGGGAATATTGTCACTCTTGAGCTGGAAAGGTAGATCACACTTGTTCATAAACCAAACGAACATAGCCTAGAACTAAGGTCTGCTTTATATCCTTAGCCTCCTGCACATTAATTAGCAGTAGGCACAATGTAGAAAATATTTAAGTAATGATGACGGCCTCTGTGGTGGGTGGTGGTTGGCTCATAACCCGGAGGCGGCGGGTTCGATTCCCGTGACAGGACAGGTATTTGTGCACAGCAAAATAAGCGCAAATACTGTTCTGAGTCTGGGTGTTGAGGGACCATGATCCTCGAAGTTCCTGGGTCCCTAGACACAGGGAATCCTAGTTGGAGTCCAAGATCTATGTTTGTGATCGTTGGGTGCTATTATTATTATTATCGAATGATAATCCACTGGCATTGACTTATGAGCCGTCTGGAATCCGGCGATGGCTATCAGTAGTTACCGCGTCAATGATGATGGCACGCAAGATACTCGTATGAATGTTGGAGAGCTTCTGAAGAGTTTTATTTAAAATCGGACCATTTCTTAAATACATCAGTACTCAAATTGGCTCGTTCATTTATTTTTTATTTATTTAGCGAAGCGTTTAATGGCCTGCATTTTATATCCCTTTAATCTTATTTTCGCTGAGCGCTGTTTGTGGCGTTCGATTAAAGTCCGCGTTCTTCACGCGTCTTAAAAATGTGACCGGTGTAAGAATCAAGCAACGATCTGTGTGTTCAATCGTCTATAGACGTACCTATAGGTTCCATATCGGTCGCATCCTGGCTTAGCCCTTACGATTTTATACACAAAACAACTATTGCAGTCAGTATTATAGTTTGAACAGTTGGTTGTTGTTCCCTTGACAGGTACCTCCGCGGACCGAAGTACGAGCAATTGCAGCAAGCAATTGCGGCGGGTGAATCTGCGGCGGCGAGCACGGCGCCGGTACCCAACCCCTTCCTACACATGCACCGGCCCGAGCCAGCGCTTGCCGACCACGACATACAAATGACGCATTTACACAGCTCGTGAGTACTGCATATAGATTACAGATAGCATCAAGAGAGTCGGTGGTACACGCGCCGATCTCCTTCCTTCATATCAAGTCACACCGACCCAAAACCTAAAGTTTCCGACTATGACATACAAACGAAGCATTTACACAGCTCGTGCGTACAGTATATACATATAGCGTCAGAGGAATCTCTGGCGCACGCACCCGCATCCACACATGCGAATACCTCGGCGCAAGTTCTACAAAATAATATGTATATCGGGAACAACTTTGATTCCAGATATCAAGCTCATATTGTGAAATGCATTCTGTTCAAAATATTATGATCTCTTACCACAATAAAGGAGATAATGAAATGAAACTAGTTGCTTGCCATCACTTGCAATTTGTGTTCATTACTACATAGACCACACAATGCCTCTATAGGAGCTCAACTTGTCACTCCAGTCTGTTTTTGTTTCTAGCCTGCCCTGTCCCATTGCTGGGCACAGGTCTCCCTTAGACTCTTCCACTGTTTTCAGTCTTGTGCTGATATTTGCCAGTCGGTAATACGTTATAATTATCTTATTAATTGAAGGGATGAGATCAAGAGAGGTTTAACTGATTTTATTCACAAAATGACGTTGATAATCGTTGGATTCAGCGTGAAATTATCTACAATAATACATTCTCAAATTCCGAAAGGAGGCTTAAATCTCGAGATTGTCAGTCTAAAAACGGTTTATCTGAAACAGGAATACAGTTCGTTTAGCATAAAAACATTATTATATTTATTATATTATATTATATTTTTACAGTAATTTTACGAATTAGTAGAATGAAATTAGTAAATAGAATTAATACATTTTCAAGCAACTGAAACTTACATAAACCTTTTCTATTACTAAGATTACCACTCTACATTAAAATGAAGCCATTGAAGTTTATAAATTTATTTTCTCGAAACTATCAATTTGACAGTTAAACCCTTGAATTATGTCTAGCTTGGAGAGCACAGTGCCAGAGGAGCCGGCGTCCGTGTCTCCGGCGCACAGCCCGCCGCCGCCATTCGGCTCGCGGCCGCAGCCTGCCTTCGAGATGCCGAGAACTAATGAACAGAAGGAGGCCATCAAGAAGAAGTGGCAAGCGATATTGGGTGAGAGTTTTATCGAGATGGCTCTAATTGACCTTCACATTCTTAATGATCATTGTCAAAAGGGGATTATGGGAAATAGACGTTATATAAAACAGACTTTTTTGAATTGAATTTGTCTATTTTGGGAAGTGGTTATTTAGTTCTGAATGGTGGAACTTTTTAAGAAACGTTTTGCCAGGGTAGTAAGGCTAGGTTACAAATACCCCAAATTTGTCGAATTTTGATTTTTCGGGTAATGGCTATTTTGGGAAATCATTATTATGTTCCGAATGGTGGAACCTTCTAAACCTTTTTGGAACATGAAAAAATAGCAGTATTCTTAAGAAGTCACAAGCGCAGAGTGGTTAAAGTTATAAATGCGCATTTATCAACTTACTATTCTTTTGAAACAGGCCCTAATATCCAGGGCCTTTACGTTTATGACCTTTTCAAGATTAACCCCCCGGTTCCTCGTACGTTTGTCAAACTCGTGTCAACTTAACACACCAAATACTGAACGCTCATTGGTTACTTGTTGATCATCGACTGTTTTAGACCAATGCGCGTTTCGTGTTTGGGTTAGACATGTCTTTACAGCTACTTTTGCCAGCATTGCGGTTACATTTTACAGGTGACGATGTAGAGATCGTGGTAGGGGTGGTGGTCAGAGGTGGGGGAGGTCTAGGCATCTCCCTAGAGGGTACAGTGGATGTGGAAGGGGGTCGAGAGGTCCGTCCTCACCACTACGTACGCTCGGTTCTACCAGAAGGACCGGTTGGACGCGCCGCCGTTCATCGCCCGGGAGACGAGCTACTTGGTAAGTGAAAAAATTAGACAAACCTCTATTATAACTACTTCTTACTTTACAAATGGAGCCTGTGCGTGTGTGTGTGTAACCTGACAACGTCGCGGTCGTAACCTGAGCGCTTCCACTTAATGTATGCGCGCACGCATTATAATGGTTATAGATGATAAATTCTTCGTGAGATATATTCTACTGACAATTGAGATTCTTTTTGAAATAAAACTTCTTTATGCACGCTTGACTTGAGGAGTAAGCTGCCGAATGCGAGGCAAACGGAAGTTGAAGTTGGTTCACGTAGATCTCAATAGTCAACATAAAAAAGTTCAAAATTTGTATTATCATGTTAGTATGTCTGGTAAAATGACAGTTTACAATTGTCAAGATGGTGACATTAACGTTAAACAAACCAAAAACAAAGTTATATGTTATAGTTAACAAAATCATAAGTTGACTGGCCCTATCTCAGCTCAGTTGGTAGTACCCCTGCCGTCTGAATTGTGGGTTGTGCGTTCGATTCTCACCCAGGCCAAACATTTGTGTGATGAATATAGGTGTTTGTTCTGTGTTTAGGTGTTATATTGTATTCTATGTATGTATTTACAAACAAAAAAGTGTATAAGTATTGTATCAGTTATCTGGTTCCCATGGTACAAGCTTTGCTTAGTTTGGGGCTAGATGGCGCTGTGAGAAATGTTCTCAAATATTATTATTATTCTGGAGCCACAAAGTTAAAGAAAAAGAAGCTAAAGAAGCTTTGCTTCAGTCGTGAGGTCTAAAGCAAACTCGTTTTTTTTAGTCTGTCATAAACACTTGCAGAAGTGAACGGGCACCGCCTGCTGGGGATGAACCACCTGGAAGTGGTGTCGATACTGAAGGAGCTGTCGAGTGAAGTGTGCATGGTGTGCGCGCGGCCGAGGCCCGCGGCGCCGCCCGCGCGGGACATCGCGCCTCCCTCCGCCACGCTCGTCAAGGTAACCTCGCCTTGTCGAGTGAAGTGTGCATGGTGTGCGCGCGGCCGAGGCCCGCGGCGCCGCCCGCGCGGGACATCGCGCCTCCCTCCGCCACGCTCGTCAAGGTAACCTCGCCTTGTCGAGTGAAGTGTGCATGGTGTGCGCGCGGCCGAGGCCCGCGGCGCCGCCCGCGCGGGACATCGCGCCTCCCTCCGCCACGCTCGTCAAGGTAACCTCGCCTTGTCGAGTGAAGTGTGCATGGTGTGCGCGCGGCCGAGGCCCGCGGCGCCGCCCGCGCGGGACATCGCGCCTCCCTCCGCCACGCTCGTCAAGGTAACCTCGCCTTGTCGAGTGAAGTGTGCATGGTGTGCGCGCGGCCGAGGCCCGCGGCGCCGCCCGCGCGGGACATCGCGCCTCCCTCCGCCACGCTCGTCAAGGTAACCTCGCCTTGTCGAGTGAAGTGTGCATGGTGTGCGCGCGGCCGAGGCCCGCGGCGCCGCCCGCGCGGGACATCGCGCCTCCCTCCGCCACGCTCGTCAAGGTAACCTCGCCTTGTCGAGTGACGTCGCCAGCCCACACCACACGCTTGCAACCAATAGAAACACTAATTTGTATGTCAGTTTATGTGCATAGTTAGTATGGAAATTTCCACTGTTGCATTGCAATCGAAAGTTTCCTGATGACTCCCCAGGGGAGTAATCACGAAACTTTGTCTTTTGTCAAAGTATATACCCAGTTTTGGCGGGAAAACGAAAAAGATCGCGTTACCGCATTGTATTATTTTCCAAAACTTGTGTTATTTTCAGTGTTAGTGTATAAAATTGGTGGCGTTTTATTCGTTAAGTGCTGGATTACAGGCGTGAGTTTGGGAAAGTGGTATAATGATGGTGAAACGTTTATTTTCGTGTTGTTTCCAAAACTCGATAGAAGCTTCTGGTAAAATTGCTACCACTTTACTAGGAGTAGGGCTTGACTAGACTATGACTTGACTTGATGACTTGGACTGTGACTTGACTTGACACACATATATATTTAATTATATATTGAACTTGAGAAATTATAAATTACTTGACACTGCCTAAATACACAAAAGTGTGGAGCCAAAACATACAAAAAAGAAAGTATATTTCCGGAAATTCATGTAAATCTACCAAACTACAAATCCACCGACTAATCGGTAGATTTACTTACAAATAATCTTTATCGCTACCCTGCTGGGCGATCACGTAACTCGACTGCAACCAATAGAAACACTGTATGGATTTGACAGTTTGAATACGCAGTTAATGTGCATAGTTAGTATGAATATTTCTCCAGTTGCATTGCAATCAATGTTTCGAGATCACCCCCCAGGTTGAAAGTCGTGTGCTAAGGAAGTAAATCGTTAGTAGGTATTTGTTTTGGCTATCGATGTCAACATGATGCTTATTATTTGGTATCCCGTTATAGTTATCTTAATTATAATGATCCATCAAACCTAACATTTGTAAAGGACACAAATGTCACGATATGGTAAGTAACTTTCAGCTATTTAATCTCAGTGAATAAATATGCAATATCGCACGTACCTACGTCATTGCACCGATAAGGAATCCACTTAATGGAACACGATAACGGGAATACTCAATAAACATTTGCGCAATTTTTATCAATGGATTACATTGAAATTAATTACTCAGCCATACATGGAAACATGGCTGGGAGTTTTAATCAAAATATATAGCTTCCAAATAGTTCCAATTATTGATAATCAGAAAATGCTGACTGTTCTATATAATTACGTTATTTTGCTGAACGCCTGCTACACATATTTCTTTATAACGACCTTTTTTATGTTAATGAATGATGTGACGAGCTAGTCGTCTACCTAATGTCAAGCGACACGGCCGCCCATAACAGAACAGTGTCACTTTGAACTATATAACATAAAGTTTCGCGTGACACTGCATACATCATTCTAAAACATCAGCACAATCTGGTGATAAGATTACTCGACTGTGAGATCTGGGGGTGATCACGAAACTTTGATTGCAATGCAACAGGGAAAATTCCATACTAACTATGCACATAAGCTGCGGATTCGAACTGTCAAATCCATACAAATTTGTGTGTCTATCGGTTGCAATCGAGTTACGTGATCGCACTGCTAATCATCAATAATTTCACTAGCTACAGTGCCCTTCAAACCGTAACACAGTAGTGCTGGCGCACTATTGCTTGGCGCCAGAATAACTGGCAAATCGGTGGTACATACCTAAACGAACTTTGCAGAAAAGTCCTACCACCTAGTATGATTAGGCGCACCTGGCATGATTAGGTGTTATGATTAATCATCCACTAATCACTAATCTTTGATGTGTAGTGTAGGTGCACCTGGTTAGTGGCTAAGCTATTTAAATAAACATTTTGTAAGGCAGTTTTTATCTTATCGTACACGTTCTTAAAGTTATTTCCTAACCGGATATATAATAAATGTACATTGAAGTATTGGTTATCAATCAATCCCTTCTAACGGCCGTTTTCAATAACCAACTAAAGATAACAGATAGATAGCTATCTCTGATAAGCAATAACTTTCGATCTATCCTTTGATTGCGTTTCACAAGCACCAGTAACTGCTATCCTTTTGGAGAAAACGATAGATAGCCGCCCTATCTGTGCCCTCCCATGCGTTTCGTTATTGCAAAATCACTCAGAACTCTGATAATTAAATAAGTGGTTACGGAAGTATTTACAGTGATATAATATAATAAAAATAGCAAAAATTAATAAATTAGTACTATACAATAACAGATTTCCATAAATTCACGTTATGTTTGGCATGATCCAATTTAATAATAATTTTGTTTGTAAATAATACAATGGAAACAAAACGTTTTGGACAACCGTGTTGTAGTCTGTGGCCACCCGGCACCTTCGTTTTACTATCGTGTTCATAGTATCCTTTACTTGGTCTGTGATCGTGTCGATATTCAGAACAAATAATACCACAAATTAAATATAAAGAATAAAACATCTATAGAAGTATTAAAATAATATAAAATAAATATACTTAGTATCGCAAAACCCAGCCCTAACAGTGTTTTACTGTTTTGTCTAATGTAAGAAGGGGTTGATGTAATGTTGATATTCCATGATTCCTAAAACAAGAGTAAAGGTATAGGTACTAATATTAGGCATATATTATATACACATTGCATAGCGTAAGATGTAGACGAAGAATAATAAATTACTTTGCGGAGGTTACTCTCAGACTGGGCTATATTTCAACCAACAAATCACATACCACTGTTTTACTTAATCTAAATCTATACATAAAATCGTAATCGTCCAATTCCACCATATAGTTTATTCTCTGTTTATAGATTCGACGTCTTCTTTGTAGAATAATATGTTGATCTTCATCATCCCAGTCAGAGAGGACTTCTAATAATATGTTGATCTTCATCATCCCAGTCAGAGAAGACTTCTAATAATTCTATATCACTTTCACTGCTACTACTAAAATTAGCCATTTATAATATTTTATAGAAACATCTTTGAAATTTAAATTGGAACTTGAAGATTTGTATTTTTTGAAGATTTGACCTGAAATTTTCCTTGAAACTTATGACAACATACAAAAACAAACAACTGGTAATGGAGGTTATCCGTAGAAAATGACAGATAGGCCAAAATTCTATCTTTGGTTATTTGACATACTGACGGATAGCTGCCAAAACTATATTGAAAAGCATTCTAGCGCCATTTCCTACAAAAAGCTATCTTTGGTTATCAGTAACCCCTCCCAAGGATAGATAGCTACTGAAGTTAGGAATTGCTATCTGTCGTTGCTATATAGAAACGTAAAAATGTGTCCATGGATAGATTTTTATACTTTAGTAAGGGTAAACCGTGGATAGATAGCTTATTGAAAACTAGCCTTGCGCATTTTAGTTCGCGACAGGGAGCGCTCCTTTTAGTTCACAGGTCGTCGGTGAACTAGGTCGTTCTTCTAGTTCAGTAGTTCGCGGCAGGACCGAGAGCGGGTAAGACGATTGCTCTCAGCGATCTCTTGCCTGGTCCCGCAAGAGCGACCTACTTAGTTCGCAACAGCCAAAGAGCTGTAGTTATATCTACTACTATGCTCTATTTTGTTTATAAATTGTTATAGCTTCTGTTGTAATAACTACTAAATAGGTACAATTGCATATTAATTTATTAATTTAATGCCATTGCATGGTATTTAAGAAAAAAACATTTTTTTATTAGTACCTATTGGTACTCAGTCTACTTAGGTAATGATATAAAAATATTATACTAGGTAAGTACCTACTAAAAATATGATATACCTAGGTACTTAGTTTCGATGAACATATTAAGTAAGTATTTATTAAAACTATGTAGGTATTCTTAATGTTTGTAAAGAAAACAAGACTTTAAAATTAACCATCATTTATCTAATTAATATTTAAAATATTCTAAGTAAGAATGATATGTACGATCATCGCTCTCTCCCGCTCGCGAAACGCGCCTCGGAGCGCGGCGCGCCGCGCTGGGGAGCGCGGCTCTCTCGCCGCCGCACAGTGGTCCCATTTTGAAAAAAGGTGGACTTAGGACCGAAAGTCGGAATTTCGGGCTGTTTTTTTTTTATAGAATAGGTCTTAACTATCCTAACAACATCTATTCTATAAAGAAAATCCGTAGGATGCATAGTTTTCGAGAAAAAAAATAATCTTTTTTTTCTTGTATGGAGAAAAACATACTTTATTATTTTTCTCAAGTTGGGTGAAATAGTGACGGCTTTTGTTGATATTTTATAAAAGCCCTAGTGGTATTGTATCCAGAAAAAAATAAAACCAATGCGGTCACCTGCGGCCGCGGGAATAATCAGATGTCAAAAATTGATTAATTTTTTTTGCGTATTTTGCAAACATTGTTCGTTTCTGGCCAATTATTTATGTATTTTAGGTTAGCGCTCCATACTTTAATTCGAACTATTATATAACATTTCAAAAAAATTAATCAAAATCGAGTTTTTTTTTTATAATTGATGTTTCATTCATGAAAATGCACGCATACATGGTTAATTCAAAATGCAAATCCTATATTACTCAGTATAATGTACAAAATAAACATGCACGTACCTAAAACGTAAAAAAAAAAAATTTAGTTTTTGTTTATGCTTACTAAAAGTCACCGGTAATGGTTACCGACATTACTTACCTACCACTGGCGGGCATTATCTGCATAATCGATTTCTTGCTTTGTATTTTCAAAACTGGTTTTGCGACAGCATTTTCACAACCGCGGTTATTGAATGCGAGGCAGGATATAAACAAACGAGTCACATCTGATACTAGCTATGACTGGTCGCTAGCTGGTCGCTTTGTTCCTGACAAATCCTGAAAACAGGATAACTCGTATATGCATGCAAGTAACTACCCCCTAAACATAAAAGTGATATAGCTCATCAATAATAATTGGCGTATGTTATACACCAATAATGTTTGTTATTGGTGTGTGTTTTAATCTTATGTAGTTGTGTACGTATGATTTTCTACCAGAAACATAAGATAAATGTGTAGCCTTGAAAAGGGCTGTTTTATATGTAGTTTTTTAAAGGATAAAATAAATAAAAAATTATAGCATTGGATCTGGTATATTTTCATTTTCTACTCTTCTTCCACGTATACGCACTCCGAGTCTATTTCGAGCAACTGAATTGCCTCAGGAAGCATCTCTAGATGATTAGGCTTTGAAAATTTTGGTCTAAGCCATGATATGTGGGGGTCTGAACTTATTAAAAGCCCGTGTAGTATGTCCTCGTTTGTTTGGATCCTTCCTGTCTTTCTCGTGTTCTTCTCTCTTACGTTCCGGAAGTCTTTATTACGAGCCTCGGAAGCTTCCTCCGACAAGGACCCTAAAAATAATAAAAAATATGCTATAATTATACGTTGAAGTTGACATTGAAACTATTATTTTAGTGTTTATAGATTTACAGTTAGTTAACTGCTTTATATTTCATTTGTCTTGATCTATTATTACTTACCAATAGGCAGAACTGAAAAATGACTGCAAATATCTGCTCCGTGCATCAGAAGTTTGTGGACACTAACAGGCATGTAGTACCACGGATAGAGATGCACATACAGTTCTGCTGTTTCTTTGCAATAACGTCTGAAGTTCGCAATATTGACGTTCTTTCCTGAAGATATAACTTGCAGAATGACAGAAAATCGGAGTAACAAATCTTCATCAACTCCAGTGATTCTCGATGATCTTTTATAATCTCGGAAAAAACGTCTTGCAGTGTTTCCATCGTTAGTTGTTCCAAAGCCCTGCAAAGAAGAAATTAAGTTAGTAGGGCATACAAAAACAGACGAGTATATAATATAAAGGAAGCAAATTAAAGGAAAAATTACCTGTTTTACAATATCGATGAGTATTCCAGTCTGTTCCCGAAACTCTTGTTGTGTGGCATTTTTCTTTGCTTGCTTCAATTCCTTGTGATCGCCACGAGCACTCCAGCGCTGGAAGTCCATATTATAAGATATATGAAGTAGACACTCCATACATCTTATCTTCATATGTAACGATGAAATTCCATATTGGTACAAATCCTGTCGAAGCGGTCTCGTGGCCAAAAGCTCCAAGTTATTCATTTCACTTGGTTTCGCCAAGCAAATGGGGCACGTTGCTGATGAAGGTACATCTGCAATAATATTCGCCACTTTCCCATCGATCATAGTCATGTGCAGTTCGTGGGCTATCTCCACATCACCACAATTTGTTGGTACCAATTTTGTAATTTCGCGCTGCATTTCTAAGTGTTCCCCTTTTATGAACTCCGCAGTCTCTGAAGTAAACGTGAATTTCACTGGCCGACAGTAATGTGGTGAGCAAGGATTTGGGTTTTCCCAAATAATCATTTCTCCCCCATCAACTAGTCGGAGTGGGACGATGCTGATCAATACAACAGAGGAATCGTCAAACTCAGGAGCTGAGACTTGTTTGTAATTACTCTGTGACGATGCTCCGTCAAGGCCCCATTTCCATATCAACTTCAGTCCTTCTTTGGTTGAACTTGTGATTGGTCTTAAGTCTAGCAAAATTCTTTCCACTGTGTGGTTAAGAAGTCCTTGCAACCTGAAAAATAAAATAAATTAATAAAAGTAAGCTAATGAAGCTTAAAAATTTTAAAACAACATATAGTATAATTTTATAAATACCTTATGCGAGCTCCCATTTCCGTTACTTCCACGTGTTCTTCAGATGGGTAACATCTCTTTTTAGCGTCAAGTAACTTGTGATAAGACGGAAAGGCAGCTGAACAATTTTCATCCTTCAGAAACATTCTCAAGGATAAGTATTGCCATTTGGATAGGCTAAGGGCTGTGTACAAAGCCAAAGATGTATCCTCTGCTATACTGACTACTTTTTCTTCCTTGAAAAGGAGTTTTGTTACATCTGATACAACTTCGGGAGTCTCGCACAGATATTCCACAATCTTCGCTAAAGCATATTTTCCATTTTCTTTTAACTTGGAAATAAAATAATACTGTAGTTCTTCTTCAGAGTTATCGTTAACAAAGACACTGGAACGTCTTTTCTTCTGTTTGTTGCCCAAATCGGCAAAGGGCACTCTAACTTCTTTTACAGTAGAGGTACCTGCTTCCGCAGTGCAGACAGATGGAATAACAACCGGCAGTAATTCCGGCTCTTCAACTAAGTCCTCTGGCATTCTCATTGTAGTAACAAGATCAACCGTATTGCAAGTAGGCCAATTAATATTGGTCTCTAACCACTTGCGGTTGTTTTCCCGATTCATAAATGTCTTCAAGTTTCTGCTTGCATCTTTCCACTTCTTAGTTACAAGATTGGTGAATAGCCGACAAAACTCCTTAATTGCTTGATGGTCATCTTCAGATATTTCACATGGTATTTTGGAAACTATAAATTCACACAATTTATTGTAATCCTTAAGATTTCCACTATCTTTAAGAATCAAGAACATATCAAAATATGTGCCTAAGCCAGCCATTGCAAATTCAAAATAGTAATTTTTAGTACTTCACAGTTAGCGATAAATCAATTTAAATTAACATTGCTCTGTATTTAATACGCCATAACAGATAGGTCATTAGTCACTATGTGCAAGAGCAAGGTAATAGTAAACGACCAATCACAGCCATTTATCAAAAATGACTCATTTGTTTGTATAGATAAAGTCCGCCAATGGGAGCTAAGTAACGTGTAATAAGTAATCAGGAATCTGCACAAACAAATGAGTCATTTTTTCTGGTAGAAAATCATACGTATACAGATGACAGAAAGATTAAAACACACCAATAACAAACATTATTGGTGTATAACATACGCCAATTATTATTGATGTAGCTATATCACTTTTATTTTTAGGGGGTAGTTACTTGCATGCATATACGAGTTATCCTGTTGTCAGGATTTGTCAGGAACAAAGCGACCAGCTAGCGACCAGTCACAGCTAGTATCAGATGTGACTCGTTTGTTTATATCCTGCCTCGCATTCAACAACCGCGGTTGTGAAAATGCTGTCGCAAAACCAGTTTTGAAAATACAAAGCAAGAAATCGATTATGCAGATAATGCCCGCCAGTGGTAGGTAAGTAATGTCGGTAACCATTACCGGTGACTTTTAGTAAGCATAAACGAAAAACTAAAATTTTTTTTTTTTTTACGTTTTAGGTACGTGCATGTTTATTTTGTACATTATACTGAGTAATATAGGATTTGCATTTTGAACTAACCATGTATGCGTGCAATTTCATGAGTAAAACAGCAATTATAAAAAAAAATTACTCGATTTTGATTAACTTTTTTGAAATGTTATATAATAGTTCGAATTAAAGTATGGAGCGCTAACCTAAAATACATAAATAATTGGCCAGAAACGAACAATGTTTGCAAAATACGCAAAAAAAATTAATCAATTTTTGACATCTGATTATTCCTGCGGCCGCAGGTGACCGCATTGGTTTTATTTTTTTCTGGATACAATACCACTAGGGCTTTTATAAAATATCAACAAAAGCCGTCACTATTTCACCCAACTTGAGAAAAATAATAAAGTATGTTTTTCTCCATACAAGAAAAAAAAGATTTTTTTTTTTCTCGAAAACTATGCATCCTACGGATTTTCTTTATAGAATAGATGTTGTTAGGATAGTTAAGACCTATTCTATAAAAAAAAAAACAGCCCGAAATTCCGACTTTCGGTCCTAAGTCCACCTTTTTTCAAAATGGGACCACTGTGCGCCGCTCGCCGCAAGTCGGTCGGTCAAAGAACGAACGAACTAAAATCAGACGCAACCGACACCTAGTTTGCGTCGTTCACTCAAAGGAGCGCTCTTTTGAACTAGGTCGTTCGCGACCTACACAAGGCTATTGAAAACGGCCGTAAGACAATCATGTCGGTTTTGATGAATGAATGATTAGAAATTAATCATCAAACTTAGTAACGTATGAGACTAATGATATGTAACAAGCGCCGGTATTATTCCACAATGTTATTGATGCGGTCTTAAAATTTTCACGCAACACTTGCTATATGTTTAGGCATCCAAATGCCACTTGTTAATGTTTCCTCTGAAACAACATTGTTATCAGTAGTTTTAACAGCTCATGAAGCTCTTAAAAAACGGATTTAAAGGTGTTTTGGCGGGAAAACGAATAGGATCACGTCGCCGCATTGTATTATTTTCCAAATCTTGTGTTATTTTCAGTGTTAGTGCATAAAATTGGTGGCATTTTATTCGTTAAGTGCTGGATTACAGGCATTGGAGCGAGGTGGGACAGGCAGGTGTGGGAAAGTGGTATAATGATAGTGAAACATTTCTTTTCGTGTTGTTTCCAAAACTACAAGTTGCCACCACTTTACTAGGAGTATGACTTGACTAGAGTAGACTAAGACTTGGACTGTGACTTTATTTGACTCATAATATATATATAATATTTATTCAAAACAAAAAAGGATTTAAAAGGCCTTCTGTCCGTCTGTTTGACAGCAGTTTGATAGTTCCTAAGTTCGAACTTATCTTCCTAGCGCCCGGTTTCTCGTACGTTTGTCAAACTCTTGTCAAGTCAACGGTACGCTCATTGAGACAGCCGATGATAAACAGGTAACCACTGAGCTACAGTGTGCTACAGTGTACGAGAACTCGGGGGAAAATTGCTTAGCTAAATTGTATTTTAATTGACTTTCGTACAGTAGTGTCTCTTCTTAGTCGGAAGAAGAGTTACTGTAAGGTTACCCTTAAAGATTTCAAGTAGGTTAGTTTAAGGCCTAGAAATGAGACACTTTGACGGTTCTGCTCGGTAATTTTGGTTCTTCTACGCTATTACTACTACTACGACTGGCCTGATAGCTCAATTGGTAGTATCCCTGCCTTCTGAACTGCAGGTTGTGGGTTCGATTCCCACCCAGGACAAACATTTGTGTGATGAACATCGATGTTTGTTCTGTGTCTGGGTGTTATATTGTATTCTATATATGTATTTACAAACAAAAAGTATATACGTATTGTTATCTGGTTCTCATAGTACAAGCTTTGCTTAGTTGGGGCTAGATGGCGCTGTGTGAAATGTCCTCAATTATTTATTTATTATTTTACTACATTTTAGCACAAGATATCATATTTCCTGTGATGCTAATGCCACAGGCGTCCATAACAGACTGTAACGGTACGCCGTAATTGTTCCCCACCTATAGTATACAAAACAATGATTGAAGGAACTAATCTAGTATTTCCTCCATCGTTTTATAAATTCCAGGCTAAGTCAGACGGAAGCTTGGCTGGCGCCGGCGCAGAGGAAGGCGGTTCGCTGTCAGCTGCTGGTAAAGTGCGGTCGCGCAGTCTTGAACCGCTCACAGGACTGGCGATGTGGTCTTCAGAACCGCAGATTATTGGTAAATGAAACTAAGCGAAACTAAGCAAAAACTAAGCTCTTTTACTCACTGAAATACTAATGCAATAATGATTAGGTACTGTAGATTACCAGCTGTCCGTTTTTTCCTTCCACCGTTTCTTTTCTTCGACCGTTTCGTTCCGCTTAACAGTCAATTAAAGTGCATGTTTAGGTTTTTTTTATTGATTGACATCAAATAGATTTAGGCATAAAATTGTCGCATCCAGTGGCGTTGGCAGGAATTTTAACTTAGGCAAGCTGTGTGATAGTCCATTCACAGATAAAAAAGATGGTACGTTAAAATTATTGAAAAACAGACTAAAATAGATTCTACACTCCGTTCTTCATCATGAATCTAGATAAATAAATAAATAATACATTTATTTATTTCCAATTATACTTGCAAACATTCTTAAACTATGTTGGTTACCTATTAATACATATTTAAATACAACTATATATATATTGACATCCTCTGTTGTGTGGTGGTTGAGCAGAGGCCTTACCGCGTAAGTCTGGTAAATAAGTAAATAAGGTAATCGTGTTCTCTCTTGCTCGCACTCGTGGACTTGTTAATTGGCGCGTGCGGGATGGCAGGTGAAGCCGATTCCCAGAACGGTTACGCGGTAGGGGTGCAGGTCGGCTTATAACCCGGAGACACGACAAGTATTTGTGCACAGAAAAAAGAGCGCAAACACTTGTTCTGTGTCTGGGTGTTGTGGGACCATGGTCCTCGTAGTTCCTGGATCCCTAGACAGAGGGCATCCTAGTTAGGGTGCAGGATCTATGTATGTGATCGTTGGGCGTTATTACTATTACCATATTATACAGTCAGAAGTCTTTCCTATCCTTCTCCGTGCTTCTTTTTCTAAACAATGCATACAGTAGTTATAATATAGGGGTTCCGATCTGCAAAGCTTGTGGCTTTGTGGTTGGGGGTACTCTCATCCGTATTTGTCTCAATGGTCACTTTATAATTGAAGGGGTGAGAACAAAAAGGGTTTACGGTAAACTGATTTTTTTCACAAAATGACTTAAGGGTATCGTTGGATTCAGCGTGAAATTATCTACAATAATACTTTCTCAAAATACCGAAATGAGGCTTAAATATCGAGATTTTGAGTCTAAAAACGGTTTATCTGTCACAGGAATACAGTTCGCTTAGCATAAAAATATTATTATATTTATTTTATTATATTATATTTTTACAGTAATTGTATGAATTTGTACTATAATTAGTATTTTAAAGTAGAATTAAAACATTTTCAAGCAACTTGATAACTTACATAAACCTTTTCTATTAGTTAATAAGCACTCTACATTAAAATGACGTCGTTGAAGTTTAAAGTCAATTTTCTCGAAACTATCAATTTCACAGTTAAACCCTTTTTATTCTCAACCCTTCAATTTAATTTTTCTGTTTCACATAGTGTTAAGTTACAATCCAGATTATAATTTATAAGCATGTCTATTTGGAATAAGTCAATGATTGCAATTTGTTTTGTGTAGGTACCTATCTGATTCTGATTCTGATTCTATCTGGGGGCGGTAAGGCCTGCACTGACGTCCCGCATGGGGTGTATTGTGTATTTCCCTCTGCCAGCATCTACCCAAGCCAGCCCAGCTCCTTCATGTAGCGGAGTCACTGCCTTGGGTCGCCGGCACAACTGTTCCAGTATTTTTGCTTTTATATATTTTATATATAAAATAAATATATCCTTTGCAGAGCTGGTGAAAGGCGAGCGCGGTCTCGGGTTCTCCATACTAGACTACCAAGACCCGCTCCGTCCGGCGCACACGCTGGTGGTGATCCGGTCGCTGGTGCCGGGCGGCGTGGCGCAGCAGGACGGCCGCCTCATCCCGGGCGACCGCCTGCTCTTCGTCAACGAACAGGTTTGACAGTTTCAAAAATACAGCCTCATGCAAGTTAGCCTCACGCGTTTTTAACTGGCCCGATAGCTCAGTTGGTAGTAACCCTGCCTTCTGAAATGTTGGTTGTACCTGGGGACCGGCTGATGTTCGTCAACGAGCAGGTTTGACAAAGTTAAAATCAAAAGATTTATTGCAAATAGGCTATTTTTAGCTCTTTTACAAGTCAAAATTATATTAGGTACTTAAAATTAAGTTATTACACTAAGCATATAAAATTACAAAGTGCCTATTGTCAAATAATATATAGCAATATTTGAGTTTAAAAAAAAACCAGTTCTCTCTCTCACTGGTGCAAGCAATCCGAATTGCTGTTCTATTCTGATTGTTTTGTGATGCTTCATTGTGCCGGCACAATGCAGAACAGCAAACTCCGATCCGAAACTTCGATTACAACTGTAAAGAAGAAGCTACAAGAAACTTTAAAACACTGTTTCAAAAATATAGCCAAGTGCAAGTCAGCCTCACGTGTTTGTCACTAAATGACCCGATAGCTCAGTTGGGAGTAACCCTGCCTTCTGAACTGTATAGGTTGTGGGCTAGATTCCCACTCAGGACAAATATTTGTGTGATGAACATCAATGTTTGTTCTGATAAAGAGGCAGAGATACATCTATCAATCTGTTTGCTTATTTTTGTCCTTTTGCAAATAAGCGTATTTCTAATACTTTTTTAGGGACGGACTCGGATACATTTTTTAGGTTCATTACATTACATATTTAATTCGTTATTATTATTAAAATAGACTCCTTTAACTAGCAATATTCTCAGCTTTTTATGACTATCTTGTGTAAGTATGTTCAATTTGTCGACCGACTTCATAGAGCAGGTTCTAGATTCGTGTGTTTATTTATGTATGTATATTTTGGTATGTTTGTTACTTCGTATCTCCGACATTCATAAACAGATTTGAAAAATTATTTTATTATTTGAAAGGATATCATTTCAGATCAGTTCCATAGAAATGTTACCAAAATAATTTCAGTAGTTTGGGTTTTAAATCAAAATTAACTGGCAAAAATATATACATAGCCCGCCAGCCATACAGCCTCTGTAGTGTAGTGGTTGAGCAGGTTGGCTCATAACCCAGAGGTGGTGAGTTCGATTCCCGCGACAAGTATTTGGGCAAGGAAAAAAGGCGTTAATACTTGTTCTATATATGAGATTAGGGATTGATATCCGTTTAACCACTTTAAAAATATATTATATATATTGTATGTTGTAGAATTTGGAGAACGCGAGCTTAGAGCAAGCAGTGGCAGCGTTAAAGGGCGCCCCTCGTGGAGTGGTCCGCATCGGAGTTGCGAAGCCCCTCCCTCTTGCGGATGCCCCGCCCCCGCTGCCCGCTACCGCTCCGCCGCAGCTTCTCCACCCCAGCGCCACCACCCCTTGAACCGTACCTACCTAACCTGACGCAAATAGCTTCGGCGTTCCTTTACTGGATTTACATTGTAAGCATATTGTTTATTTTTCGCCGTGTAGAATGTATAGAAAATTATGTTGCTGATGATGATGCACTTTCCCGAAGTTATTATAGATACCTTTGATACCTCTCCGCTTTATTACTTGAACCGTACCTACCTGACCAGACGCTGATAACTTCAGCGTTCATTTACGCTGTGGATTTCTAATGTAATTATTTTGATTATATCTTCTATGAAATTTATTCTAATTTGCGTAGAGACCTTTAAACTGCTTCGCAGGAGCGTCGTCACCTAACTCCTTGAAAGTTAGCTGCCTTGACTTACTTGACGCTGATAATTTGACTATACGGCGTATTACATTATTCTCGGTTCTGAGGAAATCTCAGATAAACTGTACGCCTCAATGTTAGTTTTTAGCAAGTATTTTTAAATCAAAGTAATTGACTAAAGCCTGTCTGCCCTAACTTTGACAGCTCCTAAGTTCGCACTTATCCCTCTAACGCACCTATGACGCCTTTGATTCGGTACGTCCTAGAGAAATAAGTACGAACTTGAGAGCTGTTCAAATGTAGCGCAGAGGGGCATATAACACTTATAGCTTGACATTTGATATTACTTTTTTTATCCAATTAAACTAAATTAGTAAGTGACGAAAAATTATAACGCATATATGCAATATAAATATAAATATATACAAATAAATAAATACAATGGGGATTGACTGTGTTGTACAATTTGATCTATCGGAAGAACAAAATTAGTCGTTGGGTCAATTACTTATAGAGCATATTTTACGTGTCGCGAACCGGACGTAGCTTTTATATTATATGTAAGGGTTAGAAGTCTTGGTATTACCGACATTCCTTTTTTTTGTATGGGTCTTTATTATAATAAAAGGAATAGTGGAAGACCCATACAAAATTTGACCAGAGTATTATTATAAAATGAGTTTCATTATGTACCTAAATATTTTAGTTTGAGACGATCAAAAAGTATATTTACTATAATATTTTTAAACTGTTTTAGTATAAAATGTATTTTAAACAATGTTTACTATATTTGAATAATCTTAGTGTAAGAACTGTGAATTTATTAGTGTCAACTCGTTGAATGTACTTAAAATATATCATTCCTATGTATTTCCGTTAAGTGTATTATAGAGAATAAATTATAAATAAAGTTACAAAGAATTTTAATAAAACGCTGTTTTTTTTTATAAAAACAATATATTTTTGTAACAAAAATATTACCTATAAATATACCTTTGCATAAAGTACTAACAATCACATTGATTCCGATGCACTAATCCCTAGTTGAGCAATAATTAATTATTACAACTTTATTATTAAATAATTTAAGTTTGTGTGTTGTCCCTCGCCCTATAACTACTCTTTAGATCTAGATCACTCTTTGTAAAAGTCTTCTATGATGTCTTTGTATTTATCGTACACTACACTCCTCTTGACTTTCAACGTGGGTCCTGAAATTAAATAATACAATTATTAATGTTATGGAAAAATATCTATCAATTAAACAATTGAATCGGCAGTATTCCTGCACATAAAAACTGCGTAATTAATGGGTGCTGTTGACTTGTAAAAAACAACAAAATTGCATCTGACGGTTATGCAAAAATAGGGAAACATTTATGCTCGTCCGTAAGTGCAATTTATCCCTTTAGGACAGGGGTCGGCAACCTGCGGCTCGTGAGCCACATGCGGCTGTTTGGATGTGAAGCTGCGGCTCTTTAGCTCCATACGCAAATATTATTTATTTTACAAAAAAAAAACATTTATTTTTATCAATTTTTTTTTTCATTGCATGCATTCTTTATCATTGGCAATTGCCAATAATAAATAATACGTGGCTCTTTAAAAATTTTGAAATTTTGTTAATTGCAATTTATGACTCTTCTGACTCTAAAGGTTGCTGACCCCTGCTCTGGGATATAATACCTACTGCAATACATTTGCATGGGTATGTCACAGAAGAATAAGTCTGTCAAACTTTAGTATAGACGGGAATTAGTTTTCTTCTTATATAAGCAAGTGGTAGCCTTGCGGTGTCAGAATTTTTAAGTCGCCCAAAGGCTTCTTTCTGACTTGGTTTAGCGACTACTGTCTTACGGCAACAGCTGCCCTCCGAAACACAATAACACGTAGTTGTAAATATCACGTTTTGTAACGGTCACCCATCAAAGTAGTGACCGCAGTGAACGTTGCTTAACTTTACCGATCGGTTAGGAACGTTTAATCGTGGGATATTAGTAAAGTTGGTTTTTAATCACAAATATCCGAGTATATTCTGTGTTAAGTTCATACCTAACTCTCCTGTGTGTACAGAGAAGTCCGCCGGCAGGATGGCAAACTTCTGTATTTTCTGTGCGTTGGATATGGCTTGTTTGTTTGCTCTCGTGATACCAACTTCAATTGCTTTGTGAACCTGAAAATTGATATTTTTTTAGTATTTGTTCCTAAAAATTAATGATTATCATAATTTTATGCTGTTATAGATAATAACATTTGTGCGCAATTGATGTAAACTGGCTAGTGGGAAAGTGAGATGCGACATTTTTTTAAACACTTATTTAATACTACTGACATATAAACAAACACAAAATCTCGTGTTGTAGATATTGGATTTAGTTGGTTTAAAATTACTACATTGTGATAGTTCAAATATCTAGATAAAGAGGGATATAATCAGCTAGTCTCGCATTGATAGAGCGTCGTCTCTGTCGCCTACTACGTGAGTTTTTTTCGCTCTAGTGCACCGTGTTTCAGAGATAACTCTATACGAAGCTGAAACTAGCCGATTATCTCCCTCTTTAGCTCGATGTGCGTTATTTACTGCCGGTACCTATATGTTCTTGCGTGTTGCATGCAACCACTTATGGTATACTGTACAGAAAGTAACAATGAAGAAATAAGTTTTCACTCCCAATACAGGTGGTGGGAGCTAGTCTGCTCGTGGTGTATACGCAAATACGTAAATAAAAATAAAGTAATTGATGTTCCCAACAACTAACAATATGTAAGTAGTATATTAAAAAAAAGCACGGACCCAGGAGTCTGTGGTGAAACTGCATAAACAAATACAGGTGGAAACTGTAGTAAGAAAAAAATTGCTTGTCTTTTCTTTATTATGCAGTGTAAACCCAAAATCAACAAGAAATTTTATAAACTACACTTTTACTAACGTAACGTGACGTGTCAAAATAATATATGAAATCATGAAATATGAAAAATATATGAAAAAAAATTGTGTAAATAGAAATTAAAACGAAAAACAGGAATTACCGATCAAAACTTAACTAAGTACATAAGTTTTTCTAAATCGTTCTAATGACCCCAAAAAATACTCTTGAACGTTAAAAAAAACTTAGTTAAAACTTGGTTCTTAGGTGTAATTTAGTTTTATAGGTCTAGTTTAGTTTTGTATAAATGATTGTAAAATATTGATGTTTAATGTAATAAATTCTCTTGAACGTAGTTCTCCAAATTTTCAGCGATAACAATATTTTTACAAATTAAATAGCCACACGGGTGTTCTATAGGTGTGACAAGATTTAAAATTTAATTCATATATACATATTTCATGTGCAACCCTGTTTGAAACCAAATTATGATCTTCGATTTTCAACTTTAAACAGAGCGCTATAGAGACCCTGTCAAAAAAACGTGCTATGACGTGGCCATACAAGTGCTGTAAGATACATAATATATGTGTGCGCTTACCGCCGGATCCTTAGTGTTGACAATCTCACTGACTCTAGTGGCCGAGCTGCCGAGGCTCGCGACCCAAGCGCGCACCTCATTGTCCAATTCGTCCAAAGGTTCGCCCGTTTCAGAGTTCACTTTGGTCTGCGGAAACAAGTGTTGGTTCAGTTATGGAGTTTTTAATTGTACTTACAATTCCGGCAATCTAATTACTGACTAACACTTATGATTTTTAATTTCTAAGTAAATATTAATAAATCGCCTAGATTTTTTTAAAATTGGTTATAACGAAAACATTGCCCTTACTAAATAATTTTTGCTTAAGCCAAGTGACAAGTCTATTGGGTAATTATACTATAGTCACAGATATTGGGGGTTATCAGTGACTAAAGGGCTATAAAAAAAAAATCAAGGTAGAAATTGTACTATAGGATTCCCTTTCTCCCCGCTGTAAATTAATATATTCCGTATAGTTAGGAAGGAAGGCTAAACATTTTTTATTTTTCATTTTCGCCCCACTAGTGGGACAATGCTGGTAGGAAGAAAGGCAATAACCAACGAAGACGCAATAATGTCTTGATTCACTAATTTATGTAAATTTTGCCAACATCTCTGAAAAGTGCAGTTAAATGACCTTTGGCTGGTAGTACAACAGTAAAACAAAACAGAAGTGCAGTTAGTAGTCTTCGTCCACGAATTTATTAGATTTTTTTTAAATCAGCCATCCGAGGAAAATACTCGGTCCAGATTCGACACTCTCTTTTTTACATAACGTATTATATAGCTAGATTTATAAATGGCCTTTCGTGCTGTCTGTATGTACCTGTCGGCAGAAACGTGTTTCTGCGTAGGTAGCAACCTATATAACAATAAGCCTTCAGCATGTCCACACCGCGCCGTGTCTGGAACAAGAATGATCCGTAGCACACCAATCGATCCCTTTATATAGTCAGACAGGTAGGGGCGCCATGACAGTTGCCGGTGCTGCCACTGTAATAAATTTAATGCCACCACAGGGTAAATTACGGTGCTCAATCGCTGTGCATAGAGTTTATAACTGGACGTAGCCGCCGTCATACCTATATTATTTTAAGAAAATACATAAATTTGAAGTATTATCTTACCTTGAGTGTAAGAAGAATTGAGAGGAATTTGCGCTTATCGCCGATGAGAACTGCGTAACCCACGTGCAACAGCTCTGCTTGTACAGTTTGTTCGATCAGCACCGGAGCTATGTTCTCACCGCCAGCCGTGATTAGTAACTCCTGTAAACAAATAAATATATTTTGACTTTACACATAGCATCATTTAGCCCGCTGTAAAGTGCATAATTCCATAATCATGCAAGCTTATAATATTATAACCAGATAATAGATAAAAGCACAGGAATGAAACGATATTTTAGTTAAACATTTGGACAAATTTATAGGATGATTCAAGCTATGACGCTGCCTTAAATGAATCTTCCTTTAAGGCAGCGTCATAGCTTGAATCAGCCATGAAATTTGGCATGACATGCATATGCATGCTGTGATGATGAAGCAGTATTGCATTATGTACGTAAAAAATCATTTTACATTTACGATTTGTATCTAATGTGATAAAGAGGACAGAAATGTCACAAGTGTGTGAATGAATAAAAAGAAAAAAAGCGATCAACCATCGGTAATAGTCCATTAAAAAAGCGAGATAAAGACTCGACACTCTGCCAGAAAATATTTAGGCATATAAACATTGTGAAAAAAATTCTTAGTACCTATCAGAAATTGTTATTGCTAAAAACATCGTATATCATAGATACATGCCACGACATAGGACTTGCGCTGGTTGATGTGAAAAGTAATTGATACGTAATAAAAAGTCCCCTTCCTTAGATTTGGGTTCTCCAATCAACCTCACCTTTATCCTCCCAGTAATATACAGTAGGTTGTTGCTATCGACTCTGCCGATGTCTCCGGAATGCAGCCAGCCTTCTTCGTCGACAGCCTCATTGGTCTTGACGTCATCCTGCAGGTATCCCATGAAAACATGGCGCCCTCGCATCAGAATCTCACCAGGGCCGTTAGGACTCACGGAGCCTCCAAACTTGGTCTCAGTGCCTTCGAGGAGCTCGCCTGATGAGTCCAGGGAGAATCTGGAAAGGGTGATGTTGTAGATTAGAATTTTCTCAAAGTTCTCAACTTCTCACAGGTACGAAGTTCTTTGATTTGTAATATATTAAATATGTCAAATCTAAAAGCATGTTGGTATGAGATATACCTATTACTGGGTGATCATATCATCATACTTAATTCAAAAAATTCCATAGTATCTACACACGTTAACTACAAATTTTAATCTATAAAATCTAATCTAATCTAAAAAATAATGATGTAAATAGTCGAATACGGCTCATGATTCATATTTTTCCTTTAAATTTGTTAATTACACTAATCTGGCAAAATCTGCAGTGTCTTTAATGTAACGTAGATTACAGGAATATTTAAAATTGACTCAATAATCAGTAACCATAGCGTGTGACTGAATTTATTGTCTAGATAGCTTGTGTAGATAGCCATGGCAATTTAGACAAGGCGCTTCGCGGTTTCATTATATATCATTGGCAAATTGTGTACAAAGTTTCGTCAAACCGTTTTTTTTTCAAAGGCAAATTGTGGGTCAGATTTCATGGCGTGTAGAGAACTTAAAGACGAATCACTTACTTGGGATATATGCTAAGCGTATGCGCGCCAGACGCTTCGCTCATTCCGAACGCGTCTACAATGGGTATGTCGAGCGACAGGAAGAACTTCTTCACTTCGGCCGAGAGTGGGGCGGCAGCGGTCACGAATGTCGTGCATTTGTCCAAGCCAAGGGACTCGTGAACTTTGCTAAACACTATCGACTTTGCCATTTTATAACCTAATGAATTGCCTCGCTGCCTGAAAAAATATATAAAACCGTTAAAAACCATACTGTCGCGTGAAGTCGGTATATTGTGAGTTGTGCGTGGTTCTTTTTTACATATGTTTTTTACCTATTGATGCAATGCGAATGCATAGCAGGGTAGACATTAATACTTTTCACACAACTTACTTACAATGGTATGAAGTGGGAAGATGAAAAAAAAATCATTAATATAGACATACTGTCGATATTATGGGATATACGACTTTCACCCGCGAATCATTTTTTTTCTCGCGAAATCACATATTTTGTCTCATAAAAGTAGATAGGCAATTCTACGTTGATCTGAGTAGTACATATTAGCAATCTATAAGCACAATTCCATACAAATCGGTTCAGTAGTTATATCGTGATAGCTGAACAAACAAACAGACAACTTTTATATATTGGAAGGGATTCTAAAGTACTCATGTATAAATTGTATAATATTTAAAATTAACCGCATATTTGTTGTGCCGCCAGTGGGGAATTCTGCATGCCTTACGAAACAGCTAACGGGTAAATGACATTGCGTGTTATTTGTCATTCGATCGGTTATTTACCTTTAAATGTATAGATAAGGTTTCATATGCGAGTACATATCGGTTTTGGCAGCTCGCAATGGCTTTATATTTTGGTCCATACCATGTCTTTATATTTTAGTTTTATGTTGATGTATTTTGAAATCTAGATTGCTATTTTCCATGCCCATCAAATGCATACATAATTCATTAGTGTAGGTAACAAAAAATAATTGAGGATGTATCTAACGTCTAAGCAGGTCTTATTGGGTGCATATGCAATGACATCACGACTAGTATACAATTGTATTTCAATTAACAAACTCATTTTGAACTGAATAACATTCTTCATGTTCAGTACTGGACTAATACAGGCCGAAGACGAATTTAATTAGATCGATTCGACGGACGAATCAAGTACAGCATGGGTTAAAGTTATGATTCCTTCATGGGCTGATTTTCTTCATAGAATCTTCAAAGTTATTGAAAGTTATTATACGTTGCTGAAATGCATAATATAAGTATGTGAAACTTTGCATTTCACTTTCGTAGCTTCGACTTAGTAAAATTTAGCTATAAAGTTGGGTCAATTTCTTGTTTAATACAAGTGAAACTCCATCACAAATGTAAATAACAAGCATAACCAGAAATTTGATATTTCAATCATTTGTTTAATTACGTAGATACTTATATGGAAATGTAACAAATAGGTATTATATATATACATATACATATGTGTAAGTATAGTATATTTAGTATATCGATCACTTCTACTACTTACTGTACCTAAACAAAACCATGCGTGTGTTGTTTGACGTGCATTCTATTTGTGAGTTCTATCTACCTCTACTTTGGCCTTGGACGAAATCGATCTAGACTAGATACTTTTATTAGGTTTGAAGCAAGTATACACTTTACTGTATTTTGAAATTGAGGCTTATCAGTGAAAGGCATGCTCTACCAGATGGAACATGGAACACCATGCATATATGCAAATATAACCCATTACCCATTAAATTCTAGACAAAAAAAAATGTAAAAAAGTAGGTAAAACAACTTTTAACTTAGGTCCAACTCGATATAAAACAACGCTCTGTTGCAAGATATGAAATACTGATGAAATTATGACAGAGGAAGCTTCAACATCAAATTCGCCTGATGTGTAAATGTTCTATAATTTTATTCATAGGTATAGATATAAATAAATAAATAAATCCAACTAAAAATAGATCTTGCCAAACATGCTAGGAAAACTGCAAACAATTCAGGAATCTTAATTCTCTTACCAAAATTCTATCAGTTCGAGTAAACTGAAGTCTATGGGAAGTCCGTACATTCCCGATGATAGAGAACTGGACGAGGATAAAATATCATTAGAAAAAAATTGTCTTGGGAATAAGTAAGTGCATAATTTTTTTTTAAAAACGTTATTTTATGACTGTAGCAAATAAATTACGTGAGGAAATACAATTATTTGCGTAGGTCACATATCGAAGCAAATAATACAAATCATTAGTTTATATGCTGCGCGCCTCAAATCTTTACATCACTTTTTTTAAATTTCAAACAGCATTATCGTAAAAATTACATAAGAACAAACGCTGCTGGTATTTGAAATTGCTCATTTGGATAATCGTGGAGCACATAAATATATGTGTGCAGTGGTGCTTTTCGTATTAGTCGGTTAATCTTAGGTATGTTATGCCACGCCATCTCACCAGAACTCGAATATGCTATTGTCCCAGTAAAAACTAGTTCGTGAAACTCGGCTGCTGCACTGAATATGGTAGTCAAAGGTAGTAAGTCTGTCTCTCGCTCATTAGCATTACTTCGCCGGTTTGTTTGACACCATTCTTTTGGAAGCATGCTTCCAAATTAATGACTCAGAACGGCGGTAAACAGTTCGGTTTTTAAGGAGTGTTTATTGAACATTGGTTCTTTTTCTATACTTTAAGAGTTTGTTGTCGTTTTAACTAAAACGGAAACCTTTATAATAATTAGTTTAGTTTATTTTCTCACTTGTTTCCGTCTTTTGCGTGTGTATAAATCAAAAGCCTCTCGTATTACGTACCCTTTAATCCTCGCTGTATGATGGCTAAGACCCTGTTCTCTCGCCCATTTGGCCATTGCTTTCTTCACTGTGCCGTTCTTGGATCCGACCGCTACTATTTTCTCATACATCTTCTCCCATACTCGAGGTACCCCAAGAAACCTGAGGTGTAAAATTTACAGCAAATTTTAAGGAATAATTCAAAAGGAAAAGTGCCTATAACATGAAATAATAGTAGGTTTTATGGGCAGCCGTGTCGTCTATCATCAGGCGAACGGCTAGCTCGTCACGTCATTCCTTAACATAAAAAAGGTAAGTAGACCACAAATGTTCTTCTTTTCCAAAATGACTACTTAATCTTTCCAAAATGACTGCTTGTCCAAAACGATCAGAGAAGTCTTTGACTACATTTCGTTGTAGTCGAATGACATGGAGACCAAATAGCGATGTTTCATACAATAGCCGTACTACCACTACTAGACAGACGGCAAACGTGTGCTTAGCAATATCAAAAGCAGTTAAACACTAGTTTAAGCCTTGTTTAAATCGTTTGTGGAACCTTAGATGTTTAAATTCGCAAAAAGTACTTAGTATCGATTTCCTCAATAATGAAATGAAGTAAAGTAGTTACGTACGACTCACCTCGTGGGTCGAACTTCCTTGAGAGTTTCCACAAGGCTGCCCTTGAGAGCGTCAGGTTGCGCGAAGAATACGGTCACGGCATTGGAAAGAGTTGTGTAGATGTCCACAACCTGGGAAATAGAACGAAATTACATAATCTACCTAGAATCATAGGATTTAGACGAAGAGTCACTAAAGATAGTCGGATAAAAGGCCAGATATTAAGAGGATATGTTTTACCAAAGATTCGTGCATTCCTTAATAATTAGAGTATTTTTATAGACAAACCAGAGCGTATTTGTCGCTTATATAAATTCATGTGTTTTGTTTCATAGTTTCATCATAAACCTTGCTCTAGAGGAGGGTACTCGGTGACGCAAATATAGCTTTTCATATCTTGCATATCATTTACATACTAAAGTTTTTAGTCCAATTGTTAAGTAGGTATGCTAATTATATTACAAACTCATATAATTTTAGTTTAATAGTGTGTTAATAAAATTGTAAAAACAGTCAAGATCAATATCGTCTGCGTCTTCTGACTTTAGAAAGTAAGCATTCACTTTAAAGGACTAAAAACAAAAACAATTTTCAAAAGTTCTTCACCAATATCTATCATAATTCAATCTTTTTAAATCCAAATAAAAGCTTTTTTAACAACAACAATACAATAACAATATATGTGGACATTTCACACAACGCCATCTAGCCCCAAACTAAGCAAAGCTTGCATTACTGGAACCAGATAACTGATACAATAAATACTTACAAACTTTTTGTTTGTAAATACATACACAGAATACAATATAACACCCAGACACAGAACAAACACCTATGTTCATCACACAAATGTTTGGCCTGGGCGGGAATCGAACCCACAACCCACAGTTCAGAAGGCAGGGTTACTACCAACTGAGCTATCGGGCCAGTCGGTCATTGTGATAACCGAAAGCCTAATTAATAAGTAACCTACCTAACATAAAAAGTAAGGTAAACCAACCCGCCGTTCAGAAGGCAGGGTCACTACCAACCGAGCTGTCAGGCCAATCAATTATATTATATTATAATTTAAATATAATATAAAAAATTAAATTATAATAATTACTTTTTACCGTATTCTAGATGTATATACGTGTATATCATTGTCCTTACCTGGGCAGCGACATGGCTAAGAGGTAAGAAAGAGACAAGTCTATCTTGAGTGGGCTGCAAGTCTGCGACTCGCTCCCCAATAGAGAACGCGTCCCACGTCAGACTGTCGTGTGACAGCATCACGGCTTTAGGAGCTCCCACTGTACCTGACTGGAAGATCAACAGAATATTTCAAAAGTTCATAGACATATACAAATCCCAAGATATATGTATCAAAACTAATTTGGAGATAAAGGACTCCAAGGGCTAACGAAAAAAACCCATTTGATATTTAAATGCGCGTCATTTTGAACAACTTTTACTATGGAGCCGCTATTTCGCGAAAGAAAATAAGCTGAGACTGTTTTCGCTATGTCAAGGATGTCCCTATCGCAATCGTTATTTATAACGCTATACATATATATGTATAGGTATTTAGACAGATAGATAGAAAATGCTTTAATGCACAAACAACAAATGTAGGTACATAGGCGAACTTAATGCTAGAAAGCATTATCTTCCAGTTAACCTGGAAATGAATTAATATTTCAGTATTTATGAAACCTTTTTTGGTGTTTAAGAGCTAAAAATGTCTAAAGTTTTCATTTTCGGTAAGCTTTTGAGTCCATCTTTCCGGTGACGCTGTTATGGTCGGTAGAGACTTGCAAGTGCTTTCTTGCATTATCAAATACATGCATTTTATTTTACTTACAGTGTAGACTAATGTGCAGCACTCGTTGACAGCGATGCTCTTGAGGATATTGTTGAGTTGTGTATCTGATTCCTTTAATCCCATTTCCATAAGTTGTTCCCACTGTTATAAAAGAAAGAAATTAAGTAAACAATTAGCGATAACGTCAGCATAAATAAATATATGCAAATCATATAGTATACTCAGTAGTTTCTTTGTATTCTTCTCTAAAATAATTTCATGGAATCGCGGTTAGGTATATAAAAATTTGTTTGCTTCTGGTTATCACATCACACTAATATTATATAGGCGAATGTTTGTATGTTTGTGTGTATGTTTGTTACTCCTTCACGCTCAAACGGCTGAATGGATTTGGATGAAATTCGGTACCAAGATTGCTTATACACTGGATTAACATATAGGCTACATTTTATCCCGGAAAGTGAAATTTTCCCGTGGGATGAGCAAATAATTAAAATACTTTTTATCCGCGGGTGAAACCGCGGGGCGCAACTAGTAGTTCATAAAAACGTTGTTGTACTTGAACCTTATCACTTCAAAAATTAAACTATTTACTGGTGTGTGTATCCTAGTCCTTTGGGATCTCTCAGAAGATCTATCAAAACGAGTTGAATTACTTACACTGTAAACCCCAGGTATGGAAGTATCCACCGGTCCCTCCCATTGCACTATCGCCTTCAACAGCGGCAGTTTATCTCGGATCGACAGGATTTTGTCGAGCTGCTTCTTGTCTTGAACCGCGCAGATGTTGGCTCGCGATGAAACTAGGCAGTGGTAGCACGCGTCCGCAGAGTTTGTCGTGTAAATGCCGGCGGCGTAGCCTCTACGTAAAGATTTGATGTTACGATAAATACTCGTATTAGTCAATATTCAAAATTCTACTGTCATCAGGGCAATGGAATTTTACAGAACTGAAGGTGTTGGAATGGATTTTTTCTGTAAGTCTGTGTAACTGGAACGTTAACGTTTGTTGACCAATAGATCTATAATTGAAAGCTCCACACTCCAGTGTGCGCCCGACATTAGTTTCACAAATTTTGTTATTTATTATGTCATTCCGTGGATCCTTAATTAAACATTGATTGTCTCGTACTAGTTTTGAATAGCTTAAATAAATGATGCTTCTAGTCCAAACCAAATTAAAGAATTAAATACGTTTGATTTTCCTTTAAGTCCCTGCGACTATTTTTTCAAATTAGTTTTCGTAAATCATTGTCGTATGTCTAAACATAACAACTTTAAACTATTATTACTGGCAGTATCTTGCATACGTAAAGACGCTACATTGGACTACGTTTGCTTGTTTTCCTGCAAATGTTGACATTGGCCGTAAATAAACACTGAATGGTAATGGCTTTATTGCGACATACAAGATAAGTGGAAATACAAACGCAAAAAGTAAGTGTATAATTAACAAATGAATAGTTACGTACTTATATTACTTGCATGCACGTTTACCTATAATGCAGCAAACTTAAAGTAAACCAAAATAATCATTGGATAGAGATTAATTACATAAATATACATTTCCAATATAGCTATGACATCGTTATAACGTATCGTGATACCTATTTTAATCTCACTGGGGCTTACGATAAGAAAAATGCTGATAAGCTTGATGCAGACATATCATAGGTACATATTATACAAAGATGTTTTTAGAAATAATGCACTAATATACCCAGGTACAAAGGTGGTATATTTTCTTACTAAATAAAAGATAGAAGGAAAAAATTATACTCACATAATTAATACAATCGTGAATTAGGAAAAAATACCTACATAAATAAGAAGTGCCGTTGACGATCTACAAAATACAAAATATTTTACCGCTGTTTATTTAAACAATTTGGTTGAAACCGAGATCTAAAGATTAATTGAATCGTGTATAAATAACGCATTTTAATAAAATAAAACACTTATTATGTCGAAAATAAGGTCAAATGACACATCAACTCATTGTGAAATCTATCTTATCTACTTACATTAATAAAATATTTTTAAGGATTATTATTCTTGGAGTTATTTTGATTTAAGAACCAAACTACTAAACCGATTTTTATGTACCTACCTAATTTCTATATAAATAATCTGAAAGTTTCAAATAAAAATATTTTCCCTAATCGGTTCATAAATGACGCGAGTTCTGAGGCAACAAACATAAAAAATTATTACAAAATACAAACAAATTGAGAAACTCCTACTTTTTTGCAGTCGATAAAAAATTTTATACTGTAAGCGCGCTGATATGGGTATTATTTTTAAACGTTTTCAGTAGGTATAGTCTAAATTAGGATTTTATGGGAAATTTAACGGGAAATTTGGTCAGGACAATGTTTGATGGTTCAGCCAGTTGATAGTAATTTGATTACCGGTTGAAACCGGTTGGTATAAATAAAAAACTATGTCGGTTACGTTATATCCATGATAAGAATTAGTACATTTGGGTACAATGTCCACGAGTTTAAATATTGCGTCACGGCCGAACGCAAGCCTTCGCGGCTGTGGAGCTGTCTGTTACCAATTTTCAATAGATATCAAAGGCATTTCTTCTACACGACATGGTACTCACGAATCCTTATGTACTACTGTAACTGACTCCAGATACAATTCAGTACTTTTCGATCTATATGTGCATTGCTTACGTAACGTAATTATTACGTAGTGATCTCAGTGTAGTTATCTGAAAAGCTTCTAGACTTTAATTTCCGTTGATCTCGTCATAGTACAGAAACAGCTATAGATACGTTTATATCCGTATTGAGTAGGTACTTATTTAAATCTACTGTATATTTTTACGTATATTATTGACTTTGATATATAAATAGTCATCAAGAAATTAATATCTGGATAAATGTTTATATAGCTAAGCTGTTAATAAAAATATATAAGATATTTTTTATCAAGGTTTATTGTGTTTATGTAAGATTTAATCAGTTGATTCAAGGATTTGTCAACATGTTAACCTCCCAAGTGCACTTTAGACAGTCAGACATTATAATATTATTAATGATTTATTCAATAATTAACTCACCCAGCGTGAATAGCAGCCAGGTCTGCAATGTACCACTGTTCAGAGTTGAAGCCAAGGATGCACACAGAGTGATACCGATCTAGGCCAAGCTTGAGGAACGCCTTTGCTATCGTCCGTACTCGCTCTTGGTATTGTCTAAAAAAAACATTATTTAAAACGATTCTTAAAGTGTTTGCTGTTTTGGTTAAGGCAGGCAGGCAAATAAGTAAGAAACCGTCGGCTTCTGTAGTTTTTTAGTCCCTGACTCGACGTACTTGTAAGTAATTTTGTGCCATTTTCCGTCCGCTTTCTTCGTTGCCAATGCAGCTGCGTCAGGGTATCGTGCTGTAGTCCTAGTGAGGAGACCAGGTACAGAGATTGGGGGTTCGGCAGCCACCCCTCTGGCAGCTATCCTTAGCTTTACGTAACCTCCAGGTGTGGATGTGACGTAACTGTCTGCAGGTAGTACTTGGTCAGGTCCTACAAAAAAGTAACATATTTTTTATGAGTTCTATTTTATTGATTAGCTTTCCTTGTACCTGGGACAAAAATTTACGGTCTTCAAGTGCGTGTTCATCACCTTTGAAATACGAAGGTTAGAAGGACCGTTGACCCGTCATTGGCACAGCTCTTGCCACTTTAGTGCCAAAAATGCAGTAGAGGTACAATGTTAATAATCAAACAACTAACATTGTCGATATTGTTGAATTTAAAAGGAACTTGGCCAGCCATCGATTTGTGCTGGTCAAGTTCCTGGTAAAGTCTAAAAACATCCGCTCCCTTTCAAACAATTTGGAGATCTTGTTTCATCATACGATAGCCTATAATTGCGTTTCATAGCTTTAAACATTTGAGGAATTAAGTGATCCTGTGCAACGTAATAGGTAGATTAGAATTGGCGGGCTTCTTGCAGGTAGTACAATATAGTATTGCTAGCTGCTACGTCAAGCTTACATTAGCAATTTACGAGATTTCGAGCCTTGAACTTCGTACATCTAAACAAGGACATCATCGTTCTACGTCTGAAAAACATGTGGCGTGAAAATGCGGACTGGGTGCTTAACACCAGGCGAATGACAAGCTCGTCACGTCATTAGCTTGAACGAAAAACAACATGAAATTCTATATGTACAGGTGTTGATACACAAACATATTCAGAAGCGAGAAATGTAGTGAATACAGCATAACTACCTAAAAGTTTGTTACAATTATGTTTAATGTTAAATTCCATATTTACCCATAGGTAGATAGTTGCCTATGTAGGTACCTGTTAAAACAATCACAGGATGTGTGTCCTGTCCTGTCTGACGGTCATTCAAGGCGAAGGATGTTTGGGGTACCTATTTTATTTTATTCGTTACAGCCATAAGTCTACGGAGTGCGGCTTATTTTATCTCTCGACCTTTATACCTTATAATATATAAGTAACATAATTGTGATCATTGTGATATTTATTTGAACGCTTTTAATATTTATTTATAATCAAGACTTTTGGCAAGCGTTCTTACAAATTTTCATTTATTTACTTTAATAAATTTGCCCAACTCGCGGTATCACCCGTAATAGTTCACTGAATTTCTTAATTTTTAGAAATTAATTGAAAAGTAGGTACCCTAATTTAATTTCGGTTGTGTAAGCAGTGTGTTTTTTAAATTCCTATTTCGTTTAGTAAGCTATATAGGTCTCACGTCTCACTGTCTTACATCCGCTAGACAGCTTACTTTTTCTGTCTGATATTAATGTAGATACCCATAAATATTGTCGGATTTTATCATATTATATCTATAAACGCACGTGGCTGATTGTTGAGTTTCACTTCCTCCATTATTTGTAACCAATTTTCTCCAAATCGCTTTGCAATCAATTACACCGATGAGTTTACTGTCACATTTTATTTTTAGTATATTATCTTATTAGTGGCCAAAAAAAACCCATGCACCATATCCGCATACTGGCACATAGCTTACTATTCGCGTGTTACGAAATACAGAACTCGGATAAAAATTGATAAGAATAGATAAACTGATACATATAGATAGACTAATTAACTGATATCCTTCTATACAGGATCAGATGCAGTTATATCTACTTTAAGTCTGATTCCGCTTTTTTCTACGTACCATTCATATATTTGGCATCGTGGTGATTCACTCCGTTTACTCCGTTAACTCCGTTGGACACATGCATTTTGTTGGATTTAACTATTTCTGCGTTGCCGCCGCCGTTCTCTACGACTAATGTCGTTGTGTCCTGTAAAAATAACGATTATATTATGTAAAATGTAGACGGACGTGTTAGATAACAACTAATTATATCTGGTAGTAGGTAATTATATTTTATATTATGTAAGTAGGTATCAAGTAGTAGAGTAGTAGGGATATCGATATGTTTAATTTCTGATAATGTCGTAATTTCGCAATATTTAGGCACTCATACAAGTTTTGTTACTTTAATTTGGCGAAAAATATTCGATATTTTGGTTGCCATGCTACTTATCGTAGTGCATTATTTTAGCGCTGATATCGTTTAATCCCATAACACCTTTTTGAGCGTATCTTCCTTACTCGATTAGGTAAGTACCTACCTAGTAATTATTTTCTTGCAACGAACTCAAATAGGTGGAGCAAGACTAACTATATTCTTTGGTGAGCAATATATTAGAATGTGCAGCTTTCTCGAAGAGTTTAATTTGATAGATACATTACTTATATATACGTACTTATGTATTTAATTTAATAATTACAACAACTGCAGGCAAGAGAATTAGTTAAAATCATGAAATATTTATTAATTTATGCCAGGTAGATAGGTGCGATTAGATATAATAATAAGGCAGTGTTTTTGTATATTTTTGGCAGCTTTCTAACTCTACGCAAATAATTGCATAGCTATAAATTCAATAAGCTGTGTACATATACTGTATTAGTACTTATTATAGTGTAACCGCAATGCAAAAATATCCCACAATGTCCTAGCATATACCATCAGGAAGACTAGCCTACTGCTACTTCCGTACCTATACAATATAGGGGAGGGTACGTCGACCTCACCGGGCGGCGAGCTCGGTGGCTGATTATGTTGCGTCATAGATATTTTGTGCTATGCTATGTCGTAATTTCGAATACGCATTTTTATCTATGCAGGTCAATAACATTTTTTTTATGTTAGTGAACGATATGACGAGCTAGTCGTTCACCTGATGTTAAGCGGTTAGAACAGTGTCACTCGGAACTCCAAAATATAAAGTTTCGCGTGACAATGCACTGCGCACATCATCCTGAGACATCAACACAGTCTGGTATTAAAATTACTCGACTGTGAGATCAGATAATAAAGTCTCAATTGCCCAGTAATTTCACTAGCTACAGTGCCCTTCAAACCGGAACACAGTAGTGCTTGCACACTACTGCTTGGCGGCAGAATAACTGGCAATGCGGTGGTACCTACCTAGACAAACTTTGCAGTAAAGTCCTACCACCTAGTAGACATAACTGCTCTAACTTTTTATTATTTGGATAAGAGTCTCAATAAATTATTTATTGACAAAAAAATTAAGTTGTAAATAAATCCTAAAGTATAACAAAAATGGCGAACATATCAAAAAAGAAGTCATCGTATTTGTTCAACTGGTGAAATAAAGTTGATGGGGATATTTTGTTTAAATATCAGTTTGACATTTCTCTGGCCTCAAAATATGTAGACATCCATGACGTTTTTTCCTGTATAAGTAACTAAATAAGGTTATAAATAATTATAAATGTGCAGTACGTACACAATGAAGTATACCTATACTTACCTAATAGTTGAATTTAGTGTCCACTATGAATCAAAATTCAGAATATCTTTAAATACATAAATATCAGCACAATTAATTCGGTCTTAATTTTTATATATTTATTTCGTGTTGACTAAGTTACGGACGTCATATTACCTGCTAATGTTAGGTACAATCTATTGTTATGGAAATTATATATTACAAATACCATCAGTAGGCGTATTTAATTATCAATCATAGTGTAGGTACATTACAACTGATACAAATTGTTACATATTACCTACAGGCGATCTATGCAGATTTAAATTCTCAGCGACATGTTCATAATTATCCACCTATTCTATATATAATATATTTAAGTAAAGTGCATTTTAATTGAATTCAAAATTTGGTAAACAAGATAATAATAAGCTTACCTAGATAATATTATTTTACCACCTAGAGTTTTATTTATATTGTATCCCTTAAATCCACTTTATCTATGAAGGCATGACCGCTAATAAAAATTTGATAATCGCTAATTACATAATAAAGTTATTATATATTATTACGTATTATCTTTGGATGAAAGCTAGATTATTATTTAATATCCTTGTATATACAAGGCCTTAGCTAGGTTTAACGTAAAGTAATATCATTGATATTGTTATGAGTATAGTAACTAAGTTTTTTAACAAGTCATTGAATTAAGTAAAATGCATTGCAATAATTGACATATTATCAAATAATATTACTTCGTAAGGTAGCGCTGATGCCAGGAGAGTAATAGTATTGTGGTATTATACTTCGTTTTGTAACAAAATAATCTATTTTGACAACCTCTGTGGTGTGGTGGTTGAGCAAGCCGACCCATAAATCGAGGGCGGCGGGTTCGATTCTCGCGACAGGTATTTGTGCAAACAAAAAAATAAAAGCTAAATACTTGTTCTGAGTCGGTGTGTTGTGGGACCATGGTCCTCGTAGTTCCTGGGTTCCTAGACACAGGGAATCCTAGTTAGGGTCCAGGATCTATGTATGTGATCGTTGGGCGTTTTTATTATTATTACTTTCTATTTGGAAATTGAAATTTCTATATACAAATAAAAATTTAATAAAAAAAAAAATTAAAAAATCTTATTCTATTTGGAAGAGAATGTAAACATAAACAATGACAGTTCACAACACAACGTAGTTCATGAGAGAAATCAGAAAGAGGGTGTTGAATATGTTGCCACCGTTTTGAGAAAGAAAAATTAGTTCAGGCTTATCCTGAGATATAAATCTATGATTGCAATACTTATAATAATAATAGCAACTAGGATTTCATGATCCACAAATTTTCAGTTCATAAATAAGAGAAACAGAAGAAGGTACCTAGTATATAATTGGATATCAGACGGGTCTAGCGTTTGTTTAAGATTTAAGTTGTAAGCAGTAGTAATAGCGTTTACCATTATATTAAAAGCCTTTGATTCTCATCACTAAGGTTGTGTTGTATTAGGTATATTAAACTTACAGCCTACGATGACTACACCCAAAATATTTTATATAAAGTTCTTTGTTAAAAACTGTTACAATGATTGTGTTGAAACAGTTTGGTGCCTTGCTAGAACTTTAACATTGAATTAAGCATCTACCTACTTACATATTATATTATAGTCATATATTACTACTATATTTATTAAACTTGAACTCTATAGATTAATGTGTATCACTTTAATGCGATAATTTGGTCATAAACGTATTTTATTACCTGTACATTTTAAATATTTTTAGATAAGTTTATAAAGCGTGTTGTAGGCACCTACCTAAGTTTACAGTTAATATAGTCATTGTGCAATAAAGTTATATTATAGATAACTTATACGTAATTACTTATTTTATAGCAATTCCCTACAAATATTTAAGTAAAACGTTGTCTTCTTTATTTTTCTGGCTTTCACACCAAAACGTATGCCGATGTAATTTGGCACACGGGTTGCTTATAAACCTGCCTGGCCTGCCTGCCTGGTAAACGCAGGATACATAAAGGGGGCACTCTCTAGTAGTACACTAGAGATAATTTTAGCATCTTATCTTAAAATGCCTACAAACTCCTTTTTGGATAAACCATTTTCGACGATACCTACAAACGTAAGAGCCTGCTTAGAACTCTAAAGAAAACGTATAGCAGCAAACGACACCAAAATCCATCCAAAGGTTGTTGCTTAAAGAAAAATTTTTTTAAAAAAATTTTTAGATCCTACTACTTTAATACTACATTTATTTTCTATTTTATTATCTGTATGTACAGATTTTGCCTTGGTTACAGTTTTATTATAAGCACCGTAGATATAGATTGTAGGTACTCCTTTAGATATCTATAAATTATCAATATTATGTAAAACTTTGCTGTATTATAGTGTAAAGGGTATATGTAGATAAGTTAACAATTTGTTCAATGAACTATCCTTTAACGTTACTTTGTAATTTAACAACGCTGTACTACTAAGTACCTACATTTTGCTTAGGTAGGTACTTGAAACCCGATGCTCAAGTTTGATGTCCAATCTAAGCTAATACGTAATACTATTATTAAATGTAATCAGTAGTAATACGATGAGCATAATTATTAAGTCCACATTTATTAGATCAACTTTGAATGAGAGTAGGCTTAGAGGAATAACGCTATTTCTATGAGAGTAGGTGTTAATAAGCACGACTCACGAGCTTAAGCCACACGTTACTCGCTCGGCTACCACAAATAATAGCGTTTAATTAGTATTAGTTAAGGTCATAGAGTACAAGACAATATCAAATGTTTACGCCATATTCAGCGCAAAGCAACGCTACACAGCATGTAGGAAATTTTATTATGATCTAAAACCCGAAACGCGTGTTACAAAGTCATACTTTGGCAAAGTTTAATTCGCGTACTTAAAAAAAAGATCGGTGTACCGTCAAACACGTAAAAAAAGGCTTCTGAATTTTTATATTCCGCGCATCTTTTAAAATAGCTCTGAAAACCTAAATATCATTGATTTTATTGAATTTTCTTCCTGTGGATATCGTTACAGTCGGCTAAGGGATCCTGGGATAGTCAGCATTCTTCTGGGATCTACTGCGACCACCAAGACACCTGCCAAACGTGGTGATTACCTACAGTAACCACAGACATAGAAAACCCTCTCCTCTTGTGGTGCTCAATGGCATATAATGTTCAGCAGTGGACGTATTCCAGCTGATCATGATGATGATTATAGTTTGGACCACCGGCGAAAATCCCAAAATCGTATTTTTGAGGTTTGGTCTGACTTTCCTATATTCTCGTGCCATATGGTATAACATCACAGATTCTTAAAAATCGCAACGCAGCATTGATAGTTTACTTTCACTACTTAGTACCTAAGTAGTAGCACAGTAATGGAAAACTATGATAGTAACTATTAAATTATGTGAGGTACTAGTAGGTACTCCATTATCATTACGCGATGCGTCACATCACGCCATGTCTGATAAGAAACTGCACAAATAAAACATGATTATCCGACTCATCTGTCCACAATGATTGTACGCATTTATACACATGTACCTTTCTATACTACGAGTATATATGCTTGCATTTGACCACATGTTCATACAGTAAAGGGAGAATAAATCGTTTGTTTAATTTGGCTAGGTCTCATAATCATTCTGAAGACGTCTACTACTGATCATTGGCCTCCTCCATACCATTTTGCGGTTGCTTATTATAGCTCATAACCCAGAGGCATAGGGTTCGGTTCCCGCACCAGTACAATTAATGATGTAAACCAATTGCGCATATACTTGTTCTGAGTCTGGGTGTTGGCCATAGTCCTCGTAGTTCCTGGGTCCCTAGATACAGGGAATCTTAATTAGGGTATAGGATCTATAATAATAATAATAATAATAATATGTGTGGACATCTCACACAACGCCATCTAGTCCCAAACTAAGCAAAGCTTGTACTATGGAAACCAGATAACTGACACAAATACTTAGATACTTTTTGTTTGTAAATACATACATAGAATACAATATAACACCCAGACACAGAACAAACACCTATGTTCGTCACACAAATGTTTGTCCTGGGTGGGAATCGAACCCACAACCCACAGTTCAGGAGGCAGGGTTACTACCAACTGAGCTATCGGGCCAGTCTATGTATGTGATCGTTGGACTTTTTATTATTATTATTATTATTATTGGCTCTTGAATCTAATAGCTCCAAATGGTTTTGACCTAGGTTGTCGGTCTTCTAGTTTCTTCCCCTCTTTCCTTCTTCATCATTTAAATAAATTCAGCTGCCGATCCGTTCGATCACAGAAGATCCAGAGCCCAGATCAACGATCTAGTGAATATGTTACTTTATATATATATAAAGTAACATATTATTGTACTATATATATATATATATATATAAAGTAACATATTATTGTCTCACTAGATCGTTGATCTGGGCTCTGGATCTTCTGTGATCGAACGGATCGGCAGCTGAATTTATTTAAATAAATTAAATAAATTCATTAAATCATCATTATTTAAATAAAATAAACATATATATATATATATATATGTATGTATATATATATATATTGGTGAAGAAACTTATATATATATATATATATATATATATATATGTTTATTTTATTTAAATAATGATGATAATATATATATATATATATTGGTTATGGTCACTAGGTCACTTATATTAGTCAGGTCATGACTAGGATTAAAATAACCCTAAATTCTCATTGGATCTGTTTTTCAAGGCCTGACACAAAATGTATCTAATGGTTTCTTTTTGTTTTCAATAAATTATTTTATAGTATTAGTTTATGGGCTTAATAATGCGGGGAAAAGCGTTGACTAAATTTGCGTGCTGTGCTGTCTTAGAGCCATGAACGATCTTAGAGCTAATCGGATTACATCTACGTTATTCTATAAATACCTATTACCTTGGACTGAGATTTCCTTTCCGTAGAGAGGTAAGTATATGACTACATCTATTGTTTTCCATGTATACATAACGTTCATTATACCTGTTACTTACGTTATTATGTATATAGATAGGATAAGACTAGGAGGTAGACACGTTTATATACCTTCCTTTATAGACGCGTTATTCTTCTAAGCCTTCCTTTATGTAATTATCACACGTTTTTTAAATGTATGAAGTAAAAGATATCTTTAGAACGAAAAGTTCACCTACTTTGTGAAATTATGCTTCATGATGTTTACCTAGGTAGGTACTTTCTGTCAGTTCATCCACCGTATAGAAACGCTTTATTAGCATTTAGTATTCTCGTTTTAGAATGTTTCATTCATATCATTTTCCAGAAAAGCTACTTACATACTCTATATGAACGTTTTGGTGCCAAAAGTTTAACTTACCAAAATACGTAACCAAGCACGATCACTACACAATAATCATTTCCGTGAGAACAATCTTAAGTTTTACGTCCATACGTAGGCGAGAAATCCGCTTTTCTAAAATCTTGATGCACTTAATTCATATATCTATTTAAAATTGTACTGGAAAACGGTCAACTAAAATCTATATTGATGCCATGCACGACCCGAGGGAGGTCGTTATATTCGAGGAAAATACACGACCGCGACGATGCGAGTTCTGAAGCCAACTGGCGACTTGCCCTGTGGCGTGATACCTACGCGTCAAGTTTAAAGTTCAACTAATCGCAAATTTAGTAAACACTAAACACAAATAAAAAACCGCGCGTTCACAATTAGAAGCGCCAGCGTCGGCTCCGGGTAACGGTCAACGCAGTATGGTAATGGAGGGGTAATAAGGTTGTAGAAAGTGGTGTCACGTACCGTGGCGTGTCCGAGTTCCTCCATGGTGCGATGGTAGATATCACTGTAAGTGTCGCGGTGCACGTGGAGTGGTCGATGACGCGCGGGTCGACTGAACGCGCTCCGTTTACTCGCTCTCGCTGTATTTCAGCACGCTCAGATAAACACTGGCGTCTAATCGGAGGCGATTGGCTCATTACATGTTTTAATGTTATTTCTTTTAATAAATACGCAAAGCCTTATCTTATCAACGGAAAGTATGGATTCTCAGGATCCAATTTTATCTACTTACATATACATTTTGGGTGGGACATGGACACCGTCTGATGTCTCTGAGATACTTTACTAAGAAGCCTATCGGTATTAGAGCGGTTAGTAATTAGGTAGGTACAACATTTATTTATTGCTAGAGCCTGTAGTAATAAATAAACGTTACAATTATTAGGTACTAGTGACCGTTTTCACCCCCATTCTTTTGGCTTGCAAATAGGTTAGGTAGGTTAATTAGGTAGTGATTATAAGCATCAGTCTAATGTGCAAAATTTTATTTAAATCGGGTTTTTCGTTCTAGCCACACAAACAAATAGCTACCGTTTCACATATTTTTAAAGATCAATCAGCCCACCCCCCAGCACGATACGCCGTCCTTCTCTCATGCTCATGACATTATGATATTGGACGAGGATGATACGCCCATAGATACGATACACACTTTTAGATTATAAAGTCATAATCCGAAAAGCGAGTGATGCATATCCTCGTTCCTCAAAAGATTTTCCGCAACCAATTGTCACGGTGATAAAGATGGGACGTACGGTTTGAAAAGTCTACTATTCTACTAATGGGGTAGATAGAGGCATTTATGTACGTAAAAAAAATATGATTGTGTTGCCATTAGTGTAAACACAGTACCTAACTGAAAATTACAAAAGCCCGTAGCTCCTAAATTATTTCAAAAATCGTAAAACTAAGGTACACGAGTGTGATTTCGATAGGTTAGGTAGCCCATGTAGCTATCTCAAAATTAGTTTTGGTTCATATAATATCTTGTATACCTGCATGTATTCTCTGCATAAAAAGAAATAATAATTTTAACAGACCATATCTATCCTATTGCGGTAAATACTTACCTATCATATAGACTAGTATTAAAATCCGTACTTCTAACAAGTTAAATATCTGCACTTAACATAACTTTACAATTTATGTAGGTAAGTACACACATATTTGCATAATTTTTTATTGCATGCTTTTATGGGTAAAATAGACTACATGCATTTCATGCAATGAAAGTTGTAACTTGACTAATAAAATTATATAGCGCCAAGCACATACCTATATTTCGTACAAATAGAGTCCATGATATGTAGACTAGTACTAATATGTAGAGAAAAACAATATTTTTCTATTTAGTAATGTAAACTTGTATGACTTTCTAAAAGTGGCGGGAAGCTAACTGCGTTTCGTTGTGGATTTTGAATTTTTTTTTGCAGACGTAAGTGGAACAAATGGCAGGCTATATATAATAGGTCTTTACCTATGAAATTGCCGTATTGCAGTACAGACTTTTTCAAACAAAAAAAAGTTTTGATTGGCTATGAATTCTAAATTCAAATTAATTTTGTTTTAAAAATATCACATTCTATTTACAATATAAGTCTTTTGTTTATTGATTAGCGTTGTATTTTCATTACATTTCAACATTTTTCCTCATAATGGATACTTTGAAATTTCGTGTAATTATGGAATATGAGTTCCGTCGTGGCACCAACGCGGCACAAACGACACGTAACATCAACGACGTTTACGGAGAGAACTGTACAAACGAACGTACAACCCGTTATTGGTTTGCTCGGTTCCGTTCTGGGAATTTTGACTTGAAAAATGAACCTCGTGGTCGTCCGGAAACTTTGGTCAACAATGATGAATTAAAGGCGATTGTGGAAGCTGATGAATCTCAATCTACAGCTGAGCTGGCAGCAGCTTTTGATGTTAGCATCAAAACAATATTGGTCCATTTGCGACAGATTGGCAAGATAAAAAAGCTTGATAGATGGGTGCCCCACGAACTTAACGATCGCCAGCGCAACGTACGCGTCGAGACTTGCCTTGCGCTGCTTAACAGGCACAGAAATGAAGGAATTTTGAACCGAATTGTTACGTGCGACGAAAAATGGATTCTTTTTGACAATCGAAAGCGCTCAGCAAGTTGGTTAGATCCTGGTTCGGTACCAAAGCAATGAGCAAAACGAAAAATGACCCCTAGAAAGGTGATGGTCACAGTTTGGTGGTCTAGTGCTGGTGTGATTCATCATAGCTTTTTACAAAACGGCGAGAGCATTACTGCAGATGTGTACATTGAAGAACTGACCACAATGATGGCGAAACTCGCACGTCTGCAACCAGCTTTGGTCAATCGGTCGTCTCCACTGCTACTTCACGACAACGCGCGACCCCATACTGCACAACAGACCGTCTCTAAGCTGCATGAGTTGGGTTTGGAAACTCTACCTCATCCGCCATACTCACCAGATCTTGCGCCTACCGACTATTACTTTTTCCAAAATTTGGACAACTTTTTAGCGGGAAAAAAATTCAATTCCCGAGAGGCAGTACAAAACGCCTTTGAAGAGTTTGTTGTCTCCCGTCCTGCTAATTTTTTCAAGAAGGGCATCCATAAACTGCCACAGCGTTGGCAAAGATGCATTGATTGCAGGGGTGATTACTTTGAATAAAAGAAATAAATAATTTCGAAAAAAAAATACTTTAACTTTTTTCAAACAAAACGGCAATTTCATAGGTAAAGACCTAATATATAATCTGAAAAAAATATGTTTCATTTATCTGCATACTAATGTTTTCACTGCTCATGCTGACAAAATTAATTTTATATGTCAATTTACACGAAAATAAGTCAACTGATTTTTTTTATCTAAACAACTCAACGCTCAATTTTTTTATTCAGCCGGCTAGAATGGAACGCGACGGCACGGGCGGCCATATTTATTTTCCACAACAATATCACGTCACGTCGAATTGTAAACGTCAAAAATAATTAATTTTCGTAATTTTCCTGTATTATCCATTAAATTGCAGTGTTGTTTGCATTGGCTTGTTTTTTTTTAAATTAGATGATAAAATGAATCGTAGTGAGGGTTTGGTGCAGCGAAGAAACATAATAAAAGACAGCGCTACTGATGGAGGAATAAAAGAAAATCAGGACAGTGATGATAAGAAAAATGATAAAAGCTATGATGACGGGGATTCCAAGGAAACCAGACTGACTCTAATGGAAGAAGTGTTACTCCTAGGGCTAAAGGATAAAGAGGTAATCCGACTCGTGACGATAGGACTGTGCAGCGTTGTGTTGCGAAATTATGCTAAAGGCTTAAACATTCGTGACTGGTTCATCTCAATTTGTTGTTTCAGGGTTACACTTCGTTTTGGAATGATTGTATATCTAGCGGCTTGAGAGGATGTATTCTCATTGAGCTGGGCCTGAGAGGCCGCGTAGAGTTGGAGCGAGCGGGCATGCGGAGAAAGGGACTGTTGTCTAGAAAGGTTATTGTAAAATCAGGTAAGCGAGACACAAGAGGGGACATCAGTACTAATTATATTATAGATAATCATTACCTGATAACTAAAATTAGTTAGCTGTTATCTTTCAGTGTTGTAAAAATAATTAATAAAGTATGTACTTACTTATTTAAACAGCTATGTTAACCATCTGCCTATATAAAAACGTGAAAGTTTTTAAGATCATTTTGTTTGTTAGCTGCTTTTAAACATTAAATATTTTTCACAGATACACCAACAGGTGATGTTTTACTTGATGAAGCATTGAAACACATGAAAGATACAGACCCTCCAGAGACAGTTCAGAGTTGGATAGAATACCTAAGTGGTTTGTACCGTTTTATTTTTTCAGATCTTATTGTTTAGATCTCGACGACAACCTGAGACTAAATACTAAATCACTAAACATAAAAAACATTGAATAATAATTTTAAAATGTTTTCGTATTATTTTTCTTAAAATTACATAGCACACACATACATAAACAGCCAGAAGATGTCCTCTGCTGAACATAGGCCTCTCTCATAAAATAACACTTGGCAAGTGGCTTGGTGATGGAGATATTCCCCTTAGCCAGCTCTTATGGCACCCAAGAAAAGAGAAGGGAAAATTTCATAGCAGTTGCATGACCACTGTGGAAACTTTATGCACATTTAGTTTGTTTAGCTATGGCTGGAGTTCAATTATTTCCAAGAATTCAATAGTGATAAGGTTGTAATAAAACCTATATGTGCACACCACCAACTAGTCAATAAATAAATTATGAGATTGATTATTATTTTTCTTTCATATTAAATACATTATTTTCACATTGTCAATCCACATTTATAAATCTGTTTTTATGTTTCAGGAGAGACTTGGAACCCTATGAAACTAAAATATCAACTGAAAAATGTCCGTGAAAGGTTGGCTAAAAATCTTGTGGAAAAAGGAGTACTAACTACTGAGAAACAAAACTTCCTATTGTTTGACATGACCACACATCCACTAACAGATAATGTTGTTAAATGCAGATTAGTTAAGAAGGTATGTTAAATATCAGTAATGCTTATCTGCACTAAAATTTCATAGCTCCTAAGTTTGCACTTATCCCTCTATTAAATACCTACTGCAACATATTTGGGAGAGATAAATGAGAACTTAAGAGCTGTCAAACTTCAGTGCAAATGGGCATTAGAATGAGAAATATAATAATGTGAGCTCTGAATAAAGCAATAATTTGTTGCATGTGCTTTGCGATACCATAAGTGAATATATGAATTGCTGCATAATTCATTTTGGTCTGAACTTATTTGCCAGTCACATATCTGCATTTAGTTATTTTTTGGTTCTCTGCAATTCTTAGTAAGTATACAGATAGGGTGGTGCAAAATGATGGGATCTCAAAGGCTTGAGTTTAAGATGTATAATATACAAGATCTCACTAAGTGGACCATCAATCTGGTAAAAACCTTGAAAAGCCTCTGAATGTAAGAGGCAAGTGACCACTCTATGGGAGAACTCTATGTTCCACAGTGGATTTGGAGCTGTAGTTAATAAATATATAGAAAAATACACCAGAGATAATGGTTTGTAGGTCTTTAGTGATTTCAAAATTTATATTATTAAAAACGTTAATGAAAATTCATAACATTTCGCACATCCAGTGGAAGTGTAACATTATTGTTATACTCTGTAATCAAATCACCTTTCATAATAAACAGTTGACATTCCATTAAGTTAAATAGTGTAAACTTGAAACATTTGCAAAGGTAATGTATTAAATTACTTTCTTTATTTTCAATAGAAAACAAGCTCATAGACAATATGGAGATAGTAAACAATGATTTCACAGAAGAACTGCGATTGAATTGTTTCAGGATTATGTCCAACACTAATGTAAATAACACTGAGTTATGATGGTCCATTATTCCATATTTTTCACTGTTATTGATGTTCTGCTGTCACAAGACAAATTTGATTATGTAATAATAATTAATAATAAAAGCTACTTCATAATAGAAGCCTTTTATACTGAGATCAACATAACAATCATGTTCCTCTTTCAATTGATTGATGCTAGGTAGAAATTACTGTTCTTGAGATTTCTCTCCATCTACTCTGTGTGCAACATTTCAGTTTTGAAATGCTGAAATTCACAATATCACAACATCTTTACCCTATTTCTTGAGAAGGAAGGAAGTGGTAGCTCATTTAGAATTCATTAGTAACACTCTCTATCTCCTTCATTATGGTTAGGATGAGGGATGGAGAGTGTAAATTATGGATGAGGAACCTTTACGATGGATTCTGAATCTGGGTGCTGGTGTCAAAACTTTTAAGCTAAGCGAAAACTTTGATATGGCTTAGTTAACGACAAGATTTGTCATATGTTCTGTATGTTCTTCAGCATAGCAGTTGGATATTTTCTAGTACTTGCGTGTCTAACAAGCGGTCTAACTAGACCTTCAGAGTCAATTCAAGTCAAGAATCTATCTCACAATGTGTTTCAGCAGTACTACTTGAGGTCCAGTTTTTTTTTTTTTATATTAAAGGGAGCAAACAAGCATACGGCCCACCTGATGGGAAGTGGTCACCGTAGCCTATGGACATCTGTAACACCAGAGGAGGTGTCACCAAAGTATTGCTTACCCTAAATGCTTATCCAGTTCCAAATCCGGACCATGCATGGTGCCAGTAATATTGTACATTTTACCTAAACGTTAAGAATGTTATAAGTTATAGGTGAAATGTAGTAAAGTCATCCACCGGCTCAGCTCACCAGTGAGAGAAAGGGGAACTGTGCAAGACCCCTTTGCCCATCAGAACTACACTGTTTGAAATAAAATAATGTTGAATGTCAGGTGCAGGAGGCGGCGCTTCGGCGCTCGATCACAGACGTGGCTCACGCCGACAAGCGCTCGCTGGCGCTGCTGATGCTGGCGCACTCGGCTGACGTACTGGAGAACGCGTTCGCGCCTCTCTCTGACGAAGACTACGAGCTGGCGACGCGCCGCGTGCGCTCGCTGCTCGACCTCGACTTCGAAGCCGAAGCCATGCGGCCAGACGCCTGCGAAATCATGTGGGCGGTCTTCGCCGCGTTCACTAAATAGCAGTTCCAATATCTACCCTCACTGTGGAGAGCGAAACGGTAATGAATTGGATTTACATTACGAAAACTCCTTTTCGAAGTTCATAAACTCTCATCCGATGAATTTAAAATAGTTTAAAATTTTATAGATAACAAGTGGAAACTTAACGGTATGAAAATGTGTTAAATGAATTCCGATGTTGAAATGTATTGTGAAGCGCTTTCGTGCAATGCATGGAACTTGTACAAAAATCACGTTAAATGTTATCATTCCCTTACCAAGTTAATATTGTCAGTATTGCCATTTGGTTTGTCTCAGTTTGAAATCGTATTTCATATGTTATAATAGTTCTGGGGATTGAAAACAAATTAATTAAGTCTTGTGTGTAATAAGATATAATAATATTCTATTGTGGTAAATCACCTAAGTATCGTTTAATGTAATATTAATTGTAACTAGAATTTTAAAATATGAATAATGGCACAAGTTTTTTCTTTATTTTTGTAAGCTTGTACAACACGACTGTGTTGTAAAGAATACATTTTATTTGACAAATGGTGCATAAGTAGATTTTATTCATGGAATTAATAAATAATCTGAATTCAAAACTTTTCAAATGCTATTTTATTCTAGCTTTCGGGTTTTCTCAACATAATTTGTTAGTAATAAAATATTTATATTCATATTTAATATGATTTTTTAACCATGTCATATCTTACGAACTCTAGACACCATTCTTAAATTCTATATATATTAATAACAGTTAGAGAACACAGCACGGTGGAGTACTGACATTTTATTTCCGAAAAAATAAATATTTTAATACTCCAAGTTTTACGTTAGCGATTTATCGTGACTGGTTTCCTTTGTACAAGTAATTAGGCAACATTATTAGCAGTATCGCTGCTACTTTATCATTGTATGTACTAGTATGGCACACTATATATAATTATATGTCATTTGTCTGATTTAAATTAAATTTAAATAATTAGACTGCGTATGTAGTATTTACCTATGAAAATGCCGTTCTGCAGTACTGGACATTTCAATCCAAAATATTTTTTGCTTCGTTAAGAATTCAAATTTAAAATAAATTTATTTTAAAAAATGCTTTTTTTAAATTTTACATTTGTTTATTGATTAGCGTCATGTTTTCATCGCATTTTAATTTTTTGACCATCATGGATACGTTAAAAATTCTAGTAATTATGGAATATAAGTACCGACATGGCAGCAACGTGTCACAAGTGGCAAAGATGGATCGATTACTTAGGTTTATAGAAATAAAAAATATAGAACATGAACTTATTTCATAAAAAAGGTAATACAATTAATTAAAATTCAAGACAATATTACGTCGTAAATTATTTAAGTAATAAAAGAATAAAAAAAATATCTTGATAAACTGTAAACGCCAACGCTATAAAATACTTTATTAGTGCACGCAGGCAAAACCGCTGATCGCGATCCCTGGACAAGACTTATTTCAGAAGTAAGAAAAATGGTTCTGGTTAGTACCTATCCACTTTTAGAAAATCACAATATCGCTAATACATGCATAGATTTGTCAAAAGGATGAAACAAGTCTTAGGAAGATTATGATGCAAATAAAAATGCATCATTCGATGCGATTCTGTTTTGATAAAAACTATTTTCGAATAAAGCCAGTTGAACTGAAATTATAGTGTCGTTAAAGTTTTCACAATCTTGAAATGACACAGTTACGGCAAATGTGAATGTGATGTTTTTTTGTTATTCTATTTGTCTATTTCATATAGTATTAAATTTGGCCATTCTTGCCCACTTGGAAATTGTGCGGGCTGTGGAGCTCTGGATCTAACCAAGTGTCATTATATCTAATAATATCCAAAATGATCTGGACCTTTGGTGTATCAGACACTGATGGCAACACCTTAGATTTATAATTAAGGGTTGAGCCACAGCCGTCGGCTTGGAATTGTATATTTATCATGGTCTATCCTTTTATATCGCTCTGGATCGTAATTTCCATCGCATTGCTGGCGCTGCCGCACGAGATTTTACCTGCTCCCGCTATTTTTCTCGCTCTAGGAAATTACGATCCTGGGTAATAGAAACTAGGATAGAGCATGGAAAAATATGATTCCGTGCTGACGGATGCGGCTCAACCCTTAAGGAATAATGCTGAGCGTTGAACACACGCAACATCGTTTTAGGTACTTATCGTTGTGCCGTTGTACAAGCTTACATGCTTCTAATCATGGAATACCAAAAATATAAAGGAAAGGTCTTAGAAATTGTCGCCTAATCACTTGGAAATAATCTGCCATGGTCGTCTATACGCATACACATACACGCGCCTGATTTGACGCTTTCCAATATCCAACCTGCGCATTTGCGGCATTGCGCGCATACCATTGGCCATCTGTTATCACTTATCATACTCAAAGCTAGGTATCTAAAATGATGCGTTAATTGAGGCATCCTTTGGGTATGATTATTTAGTGGGGCGTATTTGCCCCGCTACGCAAGGCCATTCCAGTATTTTTATTCCGTGATTTTTATAGTTGTATTGATATCTTTAGCTTTGTTGCTTTGTAAATTGCCGATTGCTTTTTTGTATATATCATGTAATATTTTACATAGAGAAATTATTTACTTATTTATATGTATAGTTTAATTTGAATTAATGTAATAATCGCTTACCATTCATTTTTATCAATATCTAATACAAATTAGTAACGGGCTCCTTTTTAGACGTTCTAGTAGCCTTGGGTTATGTGGAGGCAGACTGAATTAGTCTGGAAATAATGATACGATGTATTTTATATTTAAGTACGGAGTCTAAAAGATTAAGATAATAATAGTAAAGCATAAATAAAATCATCGCTAATTAATATTTGTAGTACCTTTCATTTCAAGCAATTATATCAGTGCCTAATGATTAGATCCGTGTCTAATTCACGCAAAACTTTTATCTGATTGATTACATTTAATGTTTAGTTCTCATCGAATTTATTTATATAAATTTTTAGTACCTATCACCTAATGTAATTTGTTGTTCCTAGTATAAAACCGAATTGGCAGAGGACCCAATAAATCGACTAACTAGAAGAATAGGGGACTCGCTGTCTTTTGCTAATACTATTTTCAATTGTGTCGCATTCTTAGTAAAGTTAAGGTATGACTTAACGTATGGCGGTACTCCTCTGATAAAGGGGAAATGAAAATGACGGAAATGTTTTATTTTCGTTTAACTTTAGAGAATGCGTCACGGTTTGGATATCATATTATGATGCTTTTATGATTTTGTTTTTTTTTCACCATTTTATTGTTATATTCTTCTCTAAGTAGAAGTTTTATTTCGGTCTAAGGGCGTTATCATTTAGTACCGCTTTAGGTTACCCTTCTAGTTATTCTGGTGAGGGAGTTAGATGATTCGTAATTTTATTTATATTGTGTCTTATGCATTCAAAATTAAACGTAAAAAAATGTTTATCACCAACATCGTGCACGTACATAGTTTTATATCATTATATTTATTTTATTTTTATACTGGTTAGTTACTAAATAGTGATAAATTTTAAAGTTAGTTTTAAAATTATGATAATGTATGCTTTAGATTTAACCCGTCATATTAAAATCAACTTGTTAACTGATGCTAGAAATCAAACAATTATGTAAATAAATATTACTGGTTGTAAATACAGGAACTCGTTACTGAATTCATGCAAATATGTTTAAATTACGGCCAATGAGAGAATGTGTTTGCCAGTTACAATATTGCTTCATTATAACTGAAATTTTATAAATTTCGCTTGTTTCTATGGCTTACAATTATTTTGTCAAGTGACAGAGCATTGCATAACAATGGATTTATAAATGAAAACTACGCGTCCATGTGTGGGTTTATTTATATACTTATACTTTATATTATTTACCTATAGGTATATAATCGGCAACCTAAGTATAACTAAGTATATAAGTAAATATAGTAAAATATTAAAATGTCAGCTTTTACAAGGTGTTTGTAGTTGTTAAACACATTATCTCAACAGCCGGACTTTAACGCCAGTGAAATTGTATCAAATCAAAGTAATTCCATGTATCATACACGATTTATCAAGTATTGAAGTTACTCAAATATATTCATTAGAATTAAACATACGTGATTTGTTTCAAATTCAAACTATCTTTAAAGGAGTATCTAGACCTGCAGATAGATCTACTTTATTGAAACACCACGTTATACAAGAAATTGGTATTTGTAAACATACTAGTAGTTAAATAGTTTTTAGACCAAATCAAACTGCGTCACTACATTTTCAAAGATTTTATTAAAAACTTTCACATTTCACACAGTGGATAGGTAAGTCTTATATCTCTTCATGTCTACCATTAATAACAATTCAGTTCACATAACTTGCGATTACATTAACACGTTACATCTCTTGACAATAACACGGTGTTCTCGATTAATTGTATATTTTTAAACTGTGCAAAGGGATAGATTATAGACAATTATTTAGAAGATAATATTACATTGATTGGTGTCTGCTCAGGGCTAGGCAATCTTAAAGCTGATCGGCTGTCAGTATTTAACTTCGAGAAGACTCGGAAATTGACGCAACTATTGCTTTCTAAGTTGGTATCATATTAACTACATCAATTATGAAGATACCGATTATTATGACTTAGACAAAAAATATGATTAATTAAGATTAGATATCTAGCACTTCGGAATTTTATGACTTAGACAAAAATTATGATTCATTTAGATTAGATATCTAGCACTTCGGAATTTTATTAATGACTATATACCCACGCCTCGCCTTCACCGCATATATTGAGGCAATATGATTCAAGTATTATGTTGCTAAAACTGCGTATTAACTTCTACAAGGAATATTATTACACAGTTTTTCAACTCGCTTACCGTAACTACATTTGCGCACCAAACAAGTGCATACTATAAGGTATTGTTTCGCAAGAGTTTTTGAATTAACGGTTACCATGCGATCACTTTAGTTTGTCGAAGCTTAAAAAATAACAGTGTTACTGAACAGAATTTAACACATTCTATGACGGCGTGATTCAGTGTATGCAAAACGTGCTTATTTCGATACGCATCCGGCTAGGTCCAGTTTCTCACGTTTTTGTCCACCCGGATCTTAAATGATTCGTTACGTGGGGCAAGTGAACCGGAATAGATTGTATGTGACTTTTGCCCTCAAATAACCTTCGGCAATATAAAACGATCGCAGTAAACCGACCTACACTTCTACGTCTATTGATTATAGCAATAAGAGAATACAGATTCCAACCACAATATTTCACATTATGCCAGCATTTTAATCTCACAGCCCCAAAACTTAGTGTATCTTAAATTTATCGTAATTTAATACTTATAATTAAGCGTATTTTATATAAAACTACTTTTAATCTAAATTACACATTTTCATTATTACTCAGATAATTTGAATCTATACATTATATTTTAACTAAACCTGTATTTACACGGATAATAAATAATTTGAATTAAAACTAGCGTTGGCCTGTGCTATGGATGTCTGCTGTATCCGCAGATCTAGGAATAACGGGTCAAAGAGTGAGATTCCTCAACCACCCTTTCATATTTTAATATAATAAAATGATAACTTTGGTTTTGCCAGAAATCCAGCTATTATACAAAATTATAAAGATCAATTAAATAAACGTAACAAATGTCTTAACGCGGTAAGCGGCGACAGCAAATGCACTATTAAATTCGATATAAGTAGGCTATTTATCCTTAAATCTAAAACTAATATATTTTACGCTAGTAACATTAGATATTATTCAATATTCGCTTTTGTGTTTGGTGTAATTGCAGACATTAACTCTTCGGTCGACGAGAGTCTAGTGAAGCGACTAGGGTATCAAATGCATAAACTTGAACGATCGCATAAACATCTGCGTACAATAAAGAGGAAAATAACAGGGGGTTACGATTAATTATTCGACATATATTATCTAATAATAACCGGCAATTTAAAACCATATTGTGTCTCTAAACAAATAGGAGTTGAGGAGCGCATGGTTCAAGCAAGTCTGGTACGCGAAACGATCCCAGTCTTTAAATAAAATGTTAAGTTGTTTGCAACTCCACCTTAGCGGTAATACTGCACAGGTAGTCTTGAGATCGCTTGCAGCAACTAAGTACAAGCGGTTTCCATACTTGTAGGTCATAGAAATCTAAATATAGGTAATAGATTTCTATGGTTGTTGTCTACAGGTAGGTGCAGCGTGGCGGACAGCGGCGCGGGCGGTGGCGGTCACTCGCGTGCCGTCACCACGCCTCCGTGTAGCGGATGTCGTACTCTTTAAGCTGAGGCAGTCTCTGGCGCAACACTTTAAAAGCCTCTGCTGACAGATTCGTGCTGTTTAGATTCAACCGCCGGAGATTCGATAGGCCTAAAACATGAAAATACTGTCAATCTTCTGGGAAAGTTATAATCACATAATTGCGATTTTACCTACATAATATTTCTGTCTATTGATAAGTTTAGTTTACCTGAAAGTGCTTCTATGCCCTTGTCAGAGACAGGTGTTTCGCACAGGTTGAGGACTTGCAGCCGCGGCAGATGTTCTGCGATCAGCTGAACCCCGCTGTCGCCGAACTTGGTGGCCCACAGGTTCAGATAGCGTAGAGACGGCAGCTGTGAAAAAGAATAAATCATAAGCAAGTACAGTTATTAATACACAATTTGCTTGTGTATGCTACTTCGCTGTAGCTTGAATGGTGCAGAAGTTGCTGTGTTTAATAAGTTATGAGTCAGCTGGCAGCCCACCCATAACAATGCCCTTTGTTGGACTGTGTAGCATGTAGCATGGTCGTGACCTTTAGTACAAGAAGAACATTAAAAGAGAGTGACTAATAAATTTTAAATAAAAAAAAAATAATTACGTATAACTAGGTACTTAACCATAATAATTTAGAGCTGCCAAATAAATGAATGCCAGTCTGCACTAAAGTTTGACAGCTTCTAAGTACGCACTTACCTCTTATGGTGTACCTACCTAATACAATGTGTCCTAGACAGATAAGTGCTAACTTAAGTGCTGTTGTGACTTGCGCAGACGGGTATTAAAATATCGAAATATGTTCTGTATAACGAAGTACTACAAAAGCTAAAGCTGCAACGTTACAACTCGGTAGTTAGAAACACTTAGGTAAGTATACCTTTATAAGATGGTGAGCACAATCGCTGGTGACGCTAGTGAAGGCAAGCGAGAGACACTCGAGGTTGCCGAGTGCGCCTGCTTCAAGCAGCGCGGCGACGTCCGCGTCGGTGGCACGCACCGGCAGCGAAAGCCGCCTAGGACCGCCTTCCGCTTGCTATAAGAGAAAACTGCCTCGTAAAAACACTACTAACTGGGCCAGCATGGTAAATTAGTTACCTTATTTCTTTCTTCCATGGAAAGTTCAAGTGGAAGAAAAGGATTTTTTTTATAGTATGGACGTTTTTCCCACCATGGTATAAAGAATTGCGGCAGTACTGAATTCAGTTTGTATGGACCAAAATTATAACTTTCTGCATTATTTGGAAAAACAAGGTTTGAGTTCCAGGTCTTTATTACCTACTGACGGCTCACTCAAACTCCACTTTGATGATCGGTTAAGCATTTTATTCACCAGCTTTCCATCTTGCTGGATGGTCGGTAAACTTATCTTCAACATATTTTAACAGTACACAGTTGTTATACATAGTAGAGAATATATAGATAGGTACTTACCAGTCTCTCTAGACTCTTTTGGCGTTCACAAAGATCCCTGTAATATTTCTGTCCAAGCTCGGTGCTTTCCAAAGCGGATATTATTTCCAATTGAGTTTGCTCCCCGTCTGTGATATCCCACTCCAGCATTAGACACAAGGCTTCTACAGCTGCCGGCTGAAAATACAGTTAGTTTAAATTTATAGTTTGTGCAACAAGATAAAAATAAGATGTGCATATAGTACTTATTGTCTATACTATAGACAATATTATATGCACTTACTTATTTTTCTCTATCTTATCTTTCTTATAGACTCTGTATTTAGTATGTATATTTTCAAAATAAACTTACGTTTTCAGTTAAAGCGACTAGAATGAAATCTGGCAGTTGTTTGCTGATACTTTGCAGGAAGCTTTTTCTTCTACAGCAACATTTAAGGAGATTCTCGAGCTAAAAACAGAAACAGTTCCTTGCAGAGATCGTAGAGACATCATCACAAAAATGCAAAACACTCAAATCAATTCCAAGAAGTAATTTTTACGTATTTTTAGATGTTTGAGCGGCTGAATTGACGTCAATTGGAAAGTCCCGCACGCTAGATAATACCTACCCACCTACCTACCAGAATTTCCTACCACGCTTGACCTAGAGTGCACATGTGGTTAAACCTAGGTTGTATCCATGTGTCAAACAATACTTGTAAGGCGTATAATTTTATGATTATTTTGGTTTGAAACCGTGAGAAGAATTTCAATTAATGTTATAATTTGTAAACAGTTTTAAATAAAGAACTACTAACTACTTACGTATAGTAACTATAACTACTTAGATACAAATTTTATAAGCCAAACATAAACGTTTCGTAAGTTAATTCATGCTATAACTTTAGAAAGCGAGACAAATAATGTTATAATAGGTACCAGATTAGCTTACCCCGCGGTGTTAGATTATCCTATACCTACTTATGAGATTAGCCTGTCCTTTGATAAAAATATAAAAGATTTACAATATAAAAGTGAATAAACTCTTCTCGTTTTGTGGCTTAAGATGCATTTCCTGGCCTTAAGATGGATGCGGATATTGCGGGTTCCAGTCCCATTCGTATATCAAATTTTTCGTTTAAATTAAAAATTTAACTGGTCATAAAGGATTTACATGTTTATATTTACCATGGAGCCCCAAAGTTCGCACAGCTGTTGCCGTGAGATTGCAAGCATTGGGTCGGATGGAGCCGCGGCGCGGAGCCACGAGGGCGGGTACAAGCGAGCGGCGCGCGCGGGTGCTACGCAAGAGTGCGCCGCACAGCGCGAGTCGCGGGACAGCGCGGACAGCACGCGCACGAGCCGGGCCGCTACGCGCGGGCAGCCGAGTGCCCCCGCGCACAGTGGCACTGGCTGCAGCACTGCACCTACTATTACTAACCAGTCTTCATATTCGCACCTGGAAAAGACACGGTAATATAACCTTTATGTTCTCACATTTCTTCCATTTTAGTTATTTAATAAAGGCTGTTGTTGGTTGTTGGATTATCCATCAAGTGGATTGATGGCCAACAACACTGGATGGATGCGAGTGATAGTGTGGCGGGAGATGGAGGACATAAATCTATTTGGTAGAACTGTTATAACCTTGAATGTTTCAATGTTTATCAAGGATGGAAGGATATTTTACATTCACGACATAAGTAGAAACAATTACATACTTAGTTCTGATCGAGTCGACGTGTGTTTCGACTTATGACATAAGAAGAACCTAGTTAGAAATTTACCACCAAATTTAGTGGCAATTAAAAGATTCCAGTGTTTGCACCGTGAATGTAATTTATGAACATACAAAAACCGTTACCGGGTGAACCATATCTAGGTCTGCGTGATAAAAATATTAAGAGAAAATTAAAGTGTAGTGAATGAGTTAAACAGCAGTCACTCCACCATGCAGAATGCAGCGGAAAATTGTTGGGATGCTCGTTGAAGTCTTTTGTTCTACAGTTTTGAAAACAAACGTTCAAAAAAAGTTCAACGCGTTAAGTGCTACGGTAAATTTTAATTCTACGCATTATTAGTTACTAACTACTTACGGTGCTACAGTATGAAATTATTAGGCAAATACAACTGAAAAACTCATCACTTTTTCTCGACAAACAAACGAATTAAATATAATGAGAATGGAAAAGCAAAACATTCTTATATAAATATTAGTATTTGTTTTATTCTATCGGTTTTATGGGTTCGTTAGGAGCTACCATTTTTTTAATGTTTAAGAATTACGTGACGAACTAGTCGTTCGCCTGATGTTAAGCTTGCAACTAAAATTATTATATAGTTTCGCGTGACACTGCACTGTGCACGTCATCCTGAGACATCAACACAATCTAGTACCTATTAACATTACTAAACTGTGAGATCGGGTCATAAAATCTCATTTGCCCAGTAAGTCACTAGCCCTTCGAATCTGAACAATGTAGTTCTTGCACAGAGTAAGTACTGTGCAAGTACTACTGATATGTACAGGTTTAAGAAGCATGCATTATCTTGACGGCAGAATAACTGGCAATGGTAAAGCGGTGGTACTTAAGAACTTCCCTATGTAAGTAGGTTGTTTTTGAATCTTATTTTAGGTAGGTAAGTAATGTATATTTTAAACTTACATGTGATCAAGGATGTCTGCGAAGCACAGCACCTCCTCCTCATTGTCGCTGCAGACGTGTGGTGAGGCGTAATCCCGGTAGTGGTCGTCCAACGCTGCGAGCGCCACGGCGGCTAAGTTCGGGGCAGCGCGAGGATGGGGGCATTTGGCCCTGTTGCCGTGCGTCACCTCTACGAACCTTCGCACCAGAGCGGGCCCGGAGTTGTGAGCACTTAACGCACTGTGGAGACGTTGGACTTTTACAGCTGAATTGAATTGAAACAACTTCAGTTTGGATGAGTTTAATAGACATACATAGTTTTGTTTGGTAATATTATATTTGGTTAGTAATTTTCGAGGACGGAGTTTAGGACGGCCGTGCATGTTTTCATTGATTTAGTATTTAGCGGTTAGATGCAAACTGCTAGTGATCGTTCGTATTTATGTAGGTACAAGTGGGAAGGCTTAAATTCAGCAGTTTTGGACAGCTGATGATGTGTTTTTGTAATAAATTTTATTTTCATAGTCATATGACAATATAAGGTACCATACTATAACTGTAAGTTCAAATATTTATGATTTTATAGATAGGTAGACAAATAAGATTAATTCCAGTTACTTGAAAGTCAATCATATTTAAATGTTTTAATTCATAGCATTTATAAAAAAGTCGCATGGATGTTTTGCAACAGAACTTTATGATAAAAACGGCGAGAATCCGTGTTAATTTGTAAAAAATGTTAGCAGTAATATTTCACAAGACTTATTTACTACAATTGATGCCTATCGTGCACTTTGAACGTTTATTTCGAAAGAAACATTCTTGCGTTGGCATCGAAAACAATGACGTCAATACAACTGAACCCGTGCTGATTTGGGTTCACTGAACACACTATTGTACTCTAGTATATTATGTACAGTACACTGAATAATTTGACATTATTGTTTCTGTGGAATATAGTCTTTAACCCGATTGTTGGCAAATAAAGTAAGTACGACGAGCCATGCCGTATGTAAATCTAGTTTTATTTACTGACCTGTCATATTGCTGTTTATTTTTACATAACTAGAAAATTACATTATTTAAATAAGTACATAATGTAATTGTGATTATGTAGATATATTTTTTACGAAAAATCAAATAAGTATGTGCAATAGATACGATACAGAAAATTATTAAATGTATGTCACATTACACTACCTAAATAAAATAATTTTATATGTACATTTAAATTAAAAAAATTAAGGGTAATACATAACATGTGACCTGCATATTGCGTTAAGGCTCTTCTAGGATCCTTGATATATACCTACTCCGTCATTAACATGCTGACTATACACATAGTCATTAGTGGCAGTATTTACCATTCTGTATTGTAACCGAATGAGGCTATAACGTCCAACTGTTTCCCATTGAAGGTAGTCAGCCCTAAACGACCTAGATCGTCCAATTGACATAATTCACCAATCACGCCGGAAATTAGCCGGCCGTCCTTCACACAGATTTATCGTAACCGTGTTGAAATGATGTCGGATTGTAAATAATTTAACGACGATCGCTCCATTAGCAGGCCAATCATCGATACAGGTCAAGATTTTATAAAGTGTTAAATATTAGTGCTCTTGCATGGTATAGCTGATACCTATATACCATACACGTTAATTAAAGAAATAACTTAAATTTATATAAATCCACTAGCAGCTGTTTCGATATAATTATATCGTCATATTTACCTAATATAATCTCTGACTAGACGCCTTCCATTGGGTGCTCTAGCGAAGTCTACGTTTCGGGTGAGGACGCGTCGCACAGGCGGAGCGAGCGCGGGTAGCGGGGCGGCCCGCGGTCTACGTCTGCACATGCGCGCGAGTAACGCACAAAGCTCATCAGTGGCGCATCTTTCCGCTAACATAGGGGCCGCAACGCTTGTGGCATTTTCAGCCCATACTTCCCAATCTGGACTATCCTTATCCTGAAATAAAACCACATGGAAAAACTTAGACATACTTTTTTCTATTACTATGCAATACACAATATAAACTTTTTTTTGGACTCGTCAGATCCTACATATTAGTGAAAGTTAAGGGTTTTTTCTAGACACTAAATAATGAAAGTAACCCATTTACAATGATTTATTCCATTACAATACAAAGGGGCGGAATAATCTAACTGTATTGACGTCAGCGAGTCTGATTTCGCAAATTAATTTACTCGCTACTCTACGCTTTATCAAAATGTAATTCAAACATAAATAGCACGTGTGCAACGAATGCTTGCGATAAAAACTTATAATGGCTTATGAATGGTTTATTGAAACATTGGAAATATAAACTTCCGATATTAATAAGTACAGAAAGTAACTAGATCGAGTCTCTTATCAAATGGTAAAACCCGTAGACTAGTTATAGAACAATGCCATGTTATTCCTGTTATTCCTGTTATCAAAATATGGCTAAGGTGTAGTAAACTTCATAGTGTGCATGTATTAATGTGAAATATTTTTCATAAGTTACATTTAAGCTACTACGAGCTGTTTTGTCATTAAAACTGCTTACAAATGTGTATACATTAATATACATATATGGTGTAGTATCTACGTCAGACACTTCGAAACGAGTACATCACGAACTGATTAAGATAGTTATAATGTTCTCTTTGAAAGTGGAAAATTTTTGTCGTGATTCTCAGCGTACATTACGGCAAACATAGCATGCATTGTACTTGGCCTCTTTATCTAATTAACTTACTAAATTTAATGAAAAATATAATAAGCCGTACTAGTCCGTCAACAGCGATAAGAAATAAAAAAAACTAGATTGATCATTTAAACAAACCTCTGATAGCAAGTCTGTTAAAATCTGCATGGGAGTCCGCGTAACACTTTCATCTTGTAACGGCGTGGTCATGACGAAATCCACCATATTCTGTGAAAACAAAAGGTAAACAATTGAATTACAAAGAAAATTACCGTTTTATAACGCTTGTCCCAGGAGACCGGGTCATCGTGAATATTAAATAGTAATTTACCTTAAGTTCCTTTAAAACGACTTCCTTCCTTACTGTTTTCGTCATAAAGTTGCGGTATCTAATGATGTTTCTCTGTTAATGAAAAATGTCCATCGTTATTATGTAATTAGATCGAGTTATTTATATTGTATTTTAAGAAGGAAAACCTACTTTCCAAATAATGGAGTGATACCACTGATCTCTCGTGTACGCATCGTTTGCCTGCAAAACACAAAAAACTTATTTATTTATTTAATATGTTAAATATCTACGCTAACGACAAACTATATAAATAAGTACTTACTTTGAAAAATACTAACATGAATGATCTGGAAATGAACAGCGAACACTGCTCTGTCTATAACTTTTCTATGATTATGATACCCATCTGTCCATTTTATTACTCTAGCTCTATGAATAATAACTTATAAGCTCTGCGATATCTTGACAGTAATTATAACCTTGTACCTGCAGAAGAAGGGATCCATGAGGCATCACAATGCGAAGGCAGTACTTCCTGGCGGGGTCCCACCGGGATATGCAGTACACTTCCTGCATGCAACTATACGACAGGGGATTCTCCAGCAGGCCGGATGGCTGGAAGGAAAAACAGAAGGTAAATATTGTGATATAACCCAACATGTACTAATTGACCATATTCAAGATTTTAATAAATAAAATAACTACCAATATTAATAATGTAATAATTGCCAAGATTTTTGAAGTAAAACTTCTTTACGTCGCTTGGCTTGGGGAGTAAGCTGGTGAAGAGAACGGAAGTTGAGTATATCTCCCTTTCTACGTGAAGATAGAAAGAGAGTTAAGTTTCGTATATTATTGTAGGGGTAAGGGCTAAAGAAGTTTTAGTTCAGTCGTATTGTCTAAACACGGCACACTCGTTTTTTTTTAAATTGTATTTGTCATTTCAATAAAAATATATTTAAAAAAAAATGTAATATCATACGAGTATGTGCTTGATTAACAGTTCCAATTCCAGTCATATATTAAATAACGGATTCTTCTGAATTTTTTTGTAGCTATATCATTAATTAGGAATTAACTGCATTACGTGGTTTTGAACCGGCAAGTATCACACTGCATCTTAATTAACAATCGATATGTTATGTCGATGATATCTGGTTTAAGAACTTTATTTCTCAAAATAATACTATTCACTTATATGAGAAAGACAGGGTAGACATAAATAAGTTCTATTTTATCATAACGGTGTTATACTTAAAACTAATTGTACTTATGAAAATAGAGCGTGACACGTGATAAGATATGCCTGTTACATATTCTAGTTTAGGGTGTAAACTATCTAGGTTTCACCGTTATTTAATTACCGCAATATAATATCTGAGCTAAAGATAGATTTTAATCATGTTTGATATAATTCTAGACCAGTTCCAGGTCGCTCAAATGATACAACAGATAACGTATATAATCACGAAAGTTTCATAGCATGTTATTAAACAGCAAACTAATGTAGGCCGCTGAAGTCTACGCATCAATAAACAATGCATAACCATTATCGTTTGATATCAGCCATCGCGTGTCGGCATGAACACAGGCTGAGGGAACAATAACCTAATATCGATTGCCTACCTAGCCCAAATAGAGGCACTCAGAATTGATAGATATGGGTGTGTCTTCATCATTTTAGCGTTGTTAGCACAATATACACAGTGGCGTAAACAATTGGTCGTAAATTAAATGACTTCTCTAATCACTTCTCACCTCATAGGGAGTGGGTGTGCCGTGTAAAAAAAACATATCACAATTAATTTAATGGAGCCTATCGTATATTGAACAAATTTTTATAAAAAAAACTAGGTACTTACTAAAATTAACTTATTTAGTACAGTTTAAATGAAACAATACATGATTTAAAACGAACCTGAAAAAGTTATACCTACGTCAACGGTCTACAAATATTTTTTGCAGTAAAAGGTAAATTTGGCTTAAATTGAAATATAATCTATTTTTGTATCAATTACAACTTCGATGGTGGAAATTGGGTCAGAGGCGCTGTGGCTTTGTATGAGGAGAGTGGGGTGTGTGGGGTCCCGACCCCGAGTAAGGGGCATACGCTAATGTCTGACGTGGCAAGTCGCGGTGCATTGCCCTGCGCGAGCTGGGGCGGGCAAGTGACGTCAGCACTCATCCTGCTCTACCTAGCCGCGCGCCCGCACCGCTTGACCTGACTTTCTCTTCCGCATCGCATACCCTTGTCTTGGCTCATCGTATTGGTTGCAGTTTGCAACAACCATACCTGTTTATTCTGATCAATAACTTTGCCACCGAGTTGTGGTCATGCATATTAATCTCTGGTTATTGAGCTTTTATATGGGGATGTATAAGTACAAAAATGCTTAACCCATAAAAACTAAGAGAAGATTACTTAAAAATAAGCGTAACGATTGACGGAAATATTTTTTTAAAAGATGAAGATAAAAAAAAAATTATCCACAAAAAAAAATTATGAGTTATACTTACAATAATAAATTTAAATAAATAATATTTCCATCCCAAACTAGCCAAAATATAAATAGACACCCTACGCATACATAGTACCTATTTCCTACTCATTGTTCCTTGAGTATAATTAAATCATATCCAAAGGGAAAACCAGACTACTAGATTTTACGCACATAGAAACCATGTTGGTACCGGCAGACATCATTCTTATTAATATAGTTAAAACCGTAGGTATAGTACCTAAAATAGGTTCCAGTAACAAACAAGTATAGAGTCGCAAACTATTTAAAACAACATTTAAATAACTTGCATTGACGTCAAACTTTTGTTAGTTTTTTTTTATCATTAGCTATTTACGTAATACAATTAATTATGAAATAATTGGCTTTGTTTTTTAATGACCAATATGAGCGATTAGTGATTAATGTTTAAAAAATCTTATATACTATTATTTCTATCCACCTAATTGCTATGCGCCCTAACTAATGCGCCCTGGGGGTGAGAGCCCGCAGTTTTCCAGTTATTCCACTGAAAATCTTGGCTTGCCAAGAACGTGGAGCTCTATGTTTATTTCGGTAGTATTATCAATAAAGGTGAATCAAACTTACAAATAGACAATTTTTCAATTTTATGAATCGAGATTTGGCTGTATGGGGTTAACGATATTATTTTATTATTTTCCCTCTTCTCCCCCATTACTCATTTCTATGTATAGAACCTTCCATTCTGAATTCTGGTTGACGATTTCGTAAATACCTACCTTCACTACGACCTAGTAGGATATGTAATATAGTACCTACTTATTTACTTGAATCGTAAAGATGTGGTGTACGTCAATGACAGAGTTTTAATGTTAGTTGGTGGTAATGGCGATACACGTGGAAGCCGGTTTTATTTCTCTACAATGGTTTAAAAAAAAATCTGAAACATTCTAATTATGCTTTATGGTTTTATAATTATCGGCTTTAATGACATGGTTGGTTTTTGACAGGCTCGAACAAGGTTTCATTTGAATATATTTTTTTATAAATGACGTGACTGATTGCGATTTATACTCTACCTAGCATTTACTAGCACTATGCAAATAAGTAAGAAATATATATATTACTATATATTACTTATTTATTGAATTAAATCGAAGGCGGCGGGTTCGATTCCCGCGACAGGACAAGTATTTGTACACAAAAAAGCGCAAATATTTGTTCTGGACCATGGTCCCACAACACCCACAATCCTAGTAGTTCCTGGGTCCTTAGACACAAGAATATATTACTATATATTACTTACTTATTTGCACACACACTAAATAAACACATACACATAATAAATAGTATATATCAGTATAACAGATTTACACCTCACCATGTCCCTCACTGTCTTTCTCAGATATTAAAATTGGTTAGTTAACTTATTTGAAAAATAAATAATTAACTTTAATAGTTGTTTACCACGGGAGCAAAGAACTCTTATTAGAGTGTTTCTTTGAATCCGGAGCGAAGCAAAAGATTATAATGATTCAAAATTTCAAAGTACACTACTCGAGCAGAAACATAGAGTTGCTCCCACGGTCTCATATAAAGCGATAAAAAGGTAGAGTGTCTACCTTTTTATCGCTTTATATGAGAAAATAAGTACAACAGCTTATTTGTATCGCATTTTCAGCAGCCTAAAACTAAGTAAATTCCGAATGTGAGTGAACAAAGGCGAAATGAAGGGTGAATTATCACGCGTTTTTCACTTTTTTTATTTGTTAGCTCGCATTTTATAGTATTATATTAATTACATCTGTGATTTATCACACATATTGTTCGTACTCGTGATCCTGATCGAGATTGATCTTTTTGGTGCTTGCAAATTTAACTAACAATATCCACATTCCAAATTCAAATCACTTTCAGTCCCTAGGGCTTAAAGAACTATTTTACGCCTGGTTTATGATGAACAAACTAGCTCATTTCGAAAATAAACAGAATAGGTGTGATAAAAAAAATGATATTACCTAAAGGTTGTCTAGAAGAGATCGCTTTTCAGCGATAAGACCGCCCATTGTAACCTACTGATTACTTATTTCCTGTTTTTTTTTGTATTTGTTACCTTGTTAATAAAGAGTTTATCTACTTTTTTACTAGGTGGTAGGACTTTTTCGCAATGTTCGTCTAGGTACCACCTCTTTGCCAGTAATTCTGCCGTCGCTGCCAGTGTTCCGGTTTAAAGAGCATTGCAGCTGCGGCAGTTACCGGGAAAATGAGACTTTATGACCTAACCTCACAGTCTAGTAATCGTATTACTAGACTGTGCTGATATGCCGATGATCAGGATAACGTGCGCAGTGCAGTCACGCGAGACATACGTTTTAGAGTTTCGAGTGACATTGCAACTGATATGCGCAGTCCTGTCGCCAAACATCCAGCAAACAACAAGCTCGTCATGTCATTCATTAACAAAAAAAATATATTTAAATTTTTACCGTCACCACAAATTATGAGTACAGAAGGTACTTTTGAATGGGAATAAATAGCGTCTTTTCCGGCACAAAGGGGAAAAAACAAAGCTATTGACGTCAGAGTTCTCTAGGTACTTATTAGCTATAGGACTTATAAAATGTAAAGGTACCCTATATTTGAGAATAAAACTTTATCTATGCAATAAAATAGTTGTTATGCTAAAAATAAGTACTTGAAAACTAAAACTATACCACCTATAGCAGTCTTCGTTATTTAAATAGGGTGCTATTTTTATTTTATTTTATTGAATGACGAGCTAGTTGTTCACCTGATGTCAAGTGACACGGCCGCCCATAACAGAACAGTGTCACTCGAAACTCTAAAATATAAAGTTTCACGTGACACTGCACTGCGCACATCATCCTGAGACATCAGCACAGACTGGTAATAAGATTACTCGACTGTGAGATCAGATCATAAAGTCTGCCCAGTAATTTCGTTAGCTACAGTGTGCCCTTCAAACGAGAACACAGTAGTGCTTGCACACTACTGCTTGGCGGCAGAATAACTGGTGGTGCAGTGGTACCTACCTAGACGAGCTTTGCAGGAAAGTCCTACCACCTAGTAAACAATTATAAATAATTCTAAAAAATAGGAACAGGTGACAACCGATAGCTAAAATTACTGCAAGAATATTGTGATAAAACAATGTTGTAAGTAATATTAATTAATTGGGAAAACTTTATAACTACATTCAATTATCATTTATTATTTATTTATTTTTTATGGCTCTATCTGAGGCAGAGTCATTTATTTAGACGCTATTTCTAACGCCGCATACTAATTAAATGCTAATTATTAGGTTACGTCACTTGCGTCAAACATAATAAAAAGCTCATAGACACCTTGATAGTTTGACAATGACACTAATTGCTGTGAGATTCAAAACACGTGCAGCGCGTAAATAAAGTTGATCAAACAAAATCATGTATATGAGCTTAAGGCAGTCTGATCCAAAATCAATAAAAAGTAATTTTTGAAAGCCGAGGTGACGGAACGTTATAATCATATGAAAAAAAATTGTGAATTGGATATAAAACGAAGAAGAACGGTATGTAACCGAATACAATTTAACAAGTTGGTGGTTTGGGTTTTCCAAAATAAAATCGTAGAATTACCCCCAAAAATATTTTGGCATTGTAATGCTACAGATTTTCATCAGCGATAACGTCACTTTTTTTACAAATTAAATAGGCAGACTGGTGTTCTATATATAGCACTAGTTAACTTTTTAATTTTATATGCTTATTTCACTTAATCCACAAAAACCCGCAAAATTAAAAGAATTTCAGTTTGACCTCAAATGAAGGGATGAGAGCAAAAAGGGTTTAACTGATTTTTTTCACAAAATGACTTATGGGTATCGTTAGATTCAGCGTGAAATTATCTGCAATAATACATTCTCAAAATACCGAAATGAAGCTTAAATCTCGAGATTGTCAGTTAGAAACGGTTTATCTGACACAGAAATACAGTTTGCTTAGCATAAAAATATTATTATATTTATTATATTATATTATATTTTTACAGTAATTGTAAGAATTAGTACTATATTATGTATTTTAAAATAAAATAAATAAATTTTTATGCAACTGAAACTTACATAAACCTTTTCTATTACCTTATAAGCACTCTACATTAAAATGAAGCCGTTGAAGTTTTAAGTCAATTTTCTCGAAACTATCAATATGAAAGTTACACCCTTTTTATTCTCAACCTTTCAAATATGAATTGCGGTTGTCAACTTTAAACAAAGTCCTCTAGAGACATTAACTAAAAATATAAAAGTTGTGTTTGGTCGCTGCCTTACAGTATAAATACGTCATCTTGCTTTACCTATCTGTTGTATTTTTTTAGTATCTCTGCTCTGCAATCAGGTAAATATGGGTCGGATACACCTTGTAATAAATATTTTTAAATAAATTGTGTTGTTTGATTGTTTAAGGTTTAAGGTTGTTAGTTAGGTTTAGGTCAAAACCCTCTGATGCTTGCGTCAAAAAGGATGTGCACAAATTTCTCGAAAAAGTACCAAATATATTGTATTATTCATTTAATCGTTCTGTGATGTCAGCCATAGAACATTTGCGTAACATGCTGTGCAACTTTACCTTTTCTAATTATCTAAAACTCCAACATTTTGGGATTTCCGTGTCATCAAAATAAATACATTATAGACAATTTGACATCTCGAGTGGTGTCATTGTTTAAAACTACAAAATTAAGTTTCAAATGGGGTCGTATTAGTAAAATATAAATAGAAATAGATATTTATTGCCAACAGTCGATATGGATCTACTCTTGATGGGCCATTTCCATACCTGTTTCATTAAAACCTCATCTGTACATATAAAATTCAAAGTCCTGACTGACTGACTGACTTATATTATATCAACGCACAGCCTAAACTGCTGGTCCTAAAGATTTGAATTTTAGAGTGTGTGTGAATTTTTTGGAGGGAGGTTTTTTGAAATTCCACCCCTAAGAGGGTGAAATGGGTGGTTTAATTATCTATGAAAAATTTTCTTTTTCGTCTCCTATAAGCCACGCGGGCAATGCCGCTAGCAAAAGCTAGTTAGGTTATATTATGTACAGAGACTAAAGACAATTTAACATCAATAGACAATAACATAATTACGTACTAATATCGCGGCTGCAACGTCGTAAACGTTTAGTTCAATATTTAGTCTATCCTCAAACGACCTCTGACATTGCCGCAGCGTAGCGCATTGACGTCTGGTTTCTCACTACTGCAGTTAAACTTCGATTGCGATGCAATGCGATCTTTTCTGATCCTACACCTTTCCTTTCATACCCTTTGTAATTTGTGGTCAATAATGCTGGTAGCACATTTGTTAAACTTTTTACTTATACCGATAACTTAAATAATGTATGTGATACTGTTCATTGATCCTTAAAAATAAACAAAAATAAATAAATAAACAAAAAAAATACCCAAACAATATACAACGAGAAAATAAACTAAAATACTTGAAATAAACTTGGAATATGATATTTTATGTAACTCAATTTTTATTTTGACGATAGCAGCTTTTTTCATATTACTTTTGCCGCTGGTAAAATCGGCAACCCTAGGATGTTTTATAAAATTTATGTGAATATATTGGAAACGGATAAAAAGTCAAGCAAATAAAAATTGTAGGTCGTATCAGAAAATGCTCTATTAAAGATGTAGGGACAGAAATATCTGAATTAAACAGCAATATACCTTCAGTCCATTTAATACCTAAAAGACGAACGGTAACCGGTGTATTCGGCTGCCAAAACCAAATGTTTTTCGAGCTCCTGACGTCAAAGCCAAACTGTTTCGTTCAGCAAGCCCCGGTCAGTGTAAACATTTATGTTTTCTTTCTCTCAGACAATATTGCCTTAGCTATTGAGTTAGTGGGAAAGCAAAAAATGGATGTTATGTAACGTTTGCTAATATACCTAATTGTTTGATGACGCACAATTTCCTATCTTTGACCTTGACCTCCTTGCGATTGCACGGATGACTGATGAGATACAAACATAAAGCAAGTAGGCAGTATAAAGAGCATATTTTGATTGAGTTTAATGAGCTGACGTTGAGTGTAGATAATCCAGGTAATCCGGGTAGGCTCCATATGTATATACATATGGAGCCTCTAGGTTATAAAAACATTCAGTTGACTATATTAAATTTCTTCAACAATATATAACTTAGTGTAATTATTTTAAAAGCAACATAAGCCTCTACCTAAATTAGATTATTGTACTTTCAGCACATACGCTACTCGTAGTCCGAGCTTTACGTCATATACGTGTCGCAGTAGGTAAAACAAGAGCACTGTTATCTAATCTGTGGTATGAGTAATTAGGCTTTTTTTACTTCAAACTTGTCTAGAATTTGACCACGCTCTCAGCTGATGGGAAGTGACGATGCGATCGAAGGTGTAGCATGCAGCCAAGTAAAAGGCTGAGCCGAATCCTGTGCTATTAAGTATTTCGTGACTGAATTTTAGTTGTCTGTCATCAATAGATTTAAAACAAGCGGATTCTAAGCATATTTAATAGTGTTCAATTCAATAGGTAGTCAATTTCACCCGCGTTTTAAAAGTAGCCTTTGTAGTAACCTACTATATAAGCTATCTATATGCTAAATCTAATCCAAATCCGTTCAGCCGTTTGAGCATGAACACACAAACTTTCGCGTTTATAATGTAGGAAGGATAGTCTGAAGCCACAGATCTAATAATTTACTCCGGCGTTAAAAAAAATTATCGTTAATTATCATAGATACTTTTCTCTATGTTTCATTTTTATCAGTGAATATAGTCTTTTGATTTGTAATATTGACGTATGTGTTAAATACGTCAATATTATGATAACCTCATGCGGCCAATATTTTTCTATCTTCGGCCTCAAAACCAGTGTTAACATACCTAAGCCAACCTTTAAATAGTATCGGCACTTAGTATGTAATAAAACAATAGCGCATCAAACTCTTAAATGTTAGTAGGTTGTCGCCATAATGTAGAGCCGATCACGAAGGAACAATAACAACATGAATATCGAGAAGTATTTAAAGTAGGGGCAAACAGTTGGCGGTACGTGTTACAAATACTGAACTCAAACACAAGTGATGTACTAGCTTTAAACAATACGTTATGCTTATCTTATCAAATCTGTCTTAATTACATCTTTACAGGAAATAGGAACGTGAAAGCAATCAAAGTGTTCTAAAAGTATACAGTAGCTGCTCGTACGAAACGCAAAATGTTTACCGCTTTTTTTACGAGTTCATCTCCACATGCGTGTTATTTTTATATCCGCATTTGTTATTTATTTAGACGGAATAGTTTATCAATTCCGAATTGTGTAGTAAACTGTTTAAAACTTGAGGTTAGACGTATTCGTACCTTGTTCTATCATGCCTACCTCGCGTAAGGTAATTGCGCTGTTTTTCGTTGCATTGACAGCTTATATGACCTAATGTAGGTACTGCTTGCAGTGTACGTGATGCAAGTTAAGTATCCACTTATAGCTATTTGTTTTATTAACCTTTCAGTCATTAATGTCTTATCCTTTTCATTGTGTTCCATATTGAAAAGTATCTGTGGGCATGTCTACTTCGTGTGTGACTAATTTGTAATGATGGTCTTTTGAAGTAAAACTTCTTTACAAACGCTTGACTTAGGGAGTAAGCTGGTGAATGCGAGGCGAAGGGAAGTTGAAGTTGGTTCAAGTAGATCTCCATTGTCAACATAACAAAGTTAAAAATTTGTATTATTATGGTGGTATGACCGGTAAAATGACAATTACAATTGTCAAGATGGCGACATTGACATTAAACAAAGCAAAAAAAGTTATACCGGCCGATAGATGGCGCTAAACTAAACTAGTTTAACTTCAGTTGTGTGGTCTAAAGCACACTCGTTTGTTTATCTAAAACATTTGCATTTAATTACCATGCAATATTTTAGTTACTAAAAAATACAAACGTTATGATAAGTACTTATTAAACATGTCAAATAAAGCTCCCTTCACTTGAACCCACAGTTCGGCTCCACATGTGTATCCACAGATACTTATATGTCCTCGTGAATCCACACTGAGGGGATTAGGTGGTAGGACTTTACTGTAAAGTTCGTCTAGGTAGGTACCACCGCTTTGCCAGTTATTCTGCCGCCAAGCAGTAGTGCGCAAGCACTGCTGTGTTCCGGTTTGAAGGGCACTGTAGCTAGTGAAATTACTGGGCAAATGAGACTTTATGATCTTATCTCACAGCTTAGTAATCTTATTACTAGATTGTGCTGATGTCTCTGGATGACGTGCGCAGTGCAGTGTCACGCGAACCTCTATACTTTAGAGTTCCGAGTGACACTGCAGCTGATATGGGCAGCCGTGTCGTTTAACATCAGGCGAACGGCTAGCTCGTCACATCATTCCTTAACATTAAAAAAAAAACTAAGAATAAACAATAATTATAATATTTTACTGACTATTGTTGCAGGAAATATAAACCTCCGTATTACTAGTATTCTACTTATTTTGTTATCGTTTCTACTAATAGCTGACATAATTAATACTGATGTTGTTGTTTTCTATGGTGCAAGCAAATAACTAAACATTTCACTCGTCAAGAATATTTTAGTCGTTTAGGTCAATAATCTGACAGTCTTTTGTTTTTCCATAAAATATTTTCTCAATTTAAATACCCTAAACAATAGTTACCTACACATCTACGAAAAAAGCTATACTTGTCTATTATTAGAGTAGTATTATCTCTATAGTATATGCAATTTAAATTTCTGCCACATAATATAAGCCCTTGAAGGCAAGTGGCTAAATTTATGTATACATCCTATTGAACACTCTGAAAGTACACACACACACACTATCACATATAAAGGCGAAAGTTTGTATGTGTGTTTGTGTGTATGTTTGTCACTCCTTCACGCTAAAACGGCTGAATGGATTTGGACGAAATTCAGTACCAAGATAGCTTATACACTGGATTAACATATGGGCCACATTTTAATTTTAAAATTGAATTTGAAATTTTCCCGTGGGATGAAATTAAAATACTTTTTATCCGCGAGTAAAACCGCGGGGCGTAACTAGTAAGACATATATTACATGAATGCGTAACTAGTAAGACATATATTATATGAAACTTAAAGTGAAAAAAAAAAAAATTGAATTAAAAAAAATGAATTATTCATTCTCATGTTCATCTAAAGTTCAGTTGAAACAGTTATTTACAAATATAGCGAATAAAACAAATTGTAAATTATTGCTAACGTCATTCGATAACATTTTACGTTAAAGCCTAACTAAAATTTCTCTTTCATTACTCATACCTCTGAGTAATACATAGTTTTGACGTATTTTTTTTATTTGTTCAGATGTCACTAAGAAAGGCTTATTTTGTAGGTACCTACACTTATGGAAGCATAATACAAGAAAGTACTTATAGATTATTATTGGTATTCGATTACGGCAAATATACGTTGCGCGCAGTTGTTATATCTGGAGACAAGCCAGGAAATAACAACATAGTATTAGCGAATAGCCAAGAGCCACCTCATCTTCATTGAAAATTTCACGAGCTAGCTGCGTATAACTGATCAAGGTTTTATATGTATTTATGAAAGACACGCCCCCAAATTGACATGTAGAATTAAATAAATAAATATTGCAAAGAGCATATTGGAAGACGTCTAATACGTCCCAAGCGTTGATTTGGTACCCTCAGACCACCGAACATAATATTAAAAACCAAATAGCCAAGTCATTCAAGTAATAAGAGAGTAAAAAAGGTTCTTCGACCCTTCGCCTGGGGTCATAGCCCTCCGTTCGTACCAGACTGAACAGCTGGACACCAACGTAAGTAACGCCTTACATAGATTTAATAGCCACATGGCGGCATTATAAAATCATGTAAAAGTAGGTCGTTATACAAACTGCTTTAGACGGAGCGAAACGATCTGGAACTAAGACTCATTCCTATAGGTACAGTATACATAATATACCAGTTTGATATGTAAGTACGGTAGAATACTTATTTTGCGATCTCAATTATCCAAGCCGAAATAACATTTAATCACTAAGGCCTTACTTATCTGCAGCCATATATACCGTCATTTGGTGGTTGATCCAACAATGATGGCGGATACAGTATGTAGGAAGTCGTAAATTTGCACGAATATGATAACCGTACACGAAACGTCAATGAATACTGCAAAAGTTCATCCTTGAAATAATTTTATTTAAAGAAGCTACTTCCTAAAGTGTAATGTAGTGGGTAGTATAATTTATCAATTCGAATGTTGATTCTAAAATAATGAATCATTAATAAAATTATTGTCAATTAACATTTTAAACACTGGATATGAATTTAGGGATCAAATTCAAATTTGGCTACATAAACAGACGTAGCTTGTTTCACGGATGATGCCGTAGGATTCGTTCTATCAGGGATATGTAATTTGTTATCACCAACGGCCCAAATGTCACGGTTGCATTGCATCACAACCATAACATGAGACGCGCCCCTGCAAGTCGTAAACAAATGACGAGCTGACGAGTCACAAGCTTAATCACGATTATTTAGTGCACCTTTTAATTGAAATGACACACCATTCACGTCAGAACAATTCTGGTAATTTCTTAGGGAAACCGGGAAACTTAAAGGGTTGTAATAACCTATAGGTACCTCCTAGCAAAAACTTGCGTATAACTTAGTCTGCGTTCCTAGTAAGGTTATACGTTTCTCACTACTACTGGATATAATGGGTGTGACGAAAAAGGAAAATGTCAGTAAATTCAATGTAAACAAACTATCGCAAATATTGCTGTCTGCTCACCACGATATAATGGACAATTATACTTGAGAATAATATTGGTTTTATGACACTCCAAACGGAGAACTCTTTAAATTACTAACCCATCAGTTTCGTTTCTCAGTGGAAGATGTTTAATTTTTCCATCGGGAACAAATATAAGGGTGTCTATTATTTTAGAATATATTTTTATAACCCGACAAAGTATTTAGTTTAACAAGGCTGCTAGTCGGACTATAGGAATTGGCAATTAACCTTATTTAGTCAAAGGTCGCGAGCCATACAGCTATATTAGCATTTAGAATCAAATTACATACTTGCACATATGCATACCTAAAAATAATAAAAACCTATCTACGGGGGTGGTGATACTTTAAAATCAACGCAGAGTTGCCTAATAAACCACCTAAATACTGAATAAACCACTTGGACCTTAAAATATACACCTATTGAGTACAAGCTCTTTTTGTCGAAGTCGAAGGTGAAAATCAGTCCAATGGGGAACGTTCAAAACATTGTAAGTCAGTTAAATGAGATATTTTCAACTGAAAACGCAGGCAAACCACAGGCACGTAGTGTATGGTGCTGTATTGCTTTGGTTATGCAACGCTTTTTAATGGAAACCTACAGAATTTAAGGAAATTGTCGCACGAGCAATATTAAAAATATAACTAAAACATACTCCCCTTACTAATGCATAATTTTTAATAGTCTACATCAATACATCACAAATATATAGTTTAGGTGTAGCTCGCGCAAAACTTTATGAGCTCTCGGAAGTTAGCGCGGATGGCGTATGGCAGTACGTATATTATAGTTAATGCATGGCCGCTTTTACAATGCACTCAACTGTACCATGCGCAGTTTGGTACTCAAGCCTAACTTCGGAGAGCTCATAAAGTTTTGCGCGAGCTATATAAAATTTCATAACAATGCTTACCGTTTTGGAGACGATGTGATATTCTTGAAGGCACAGCACATGGGTCTCCCACCGCCTCAGGAACTTAGCGGCTAAGATTTTATCGACGACTGTTCTCGTGTGTTGGAAGCAGCAGACCCTCAGAGTTCCTTCTGTAGCCAGCTTGTATCGAGGGCCTGGTGGAGGCATCGGAGTCCCCACTGAGCTGGATTCTACACCAGCACTATCCGCGCAGCATTCTGGACTTGAACCCTGATGAGATATTATCAGTTAATGCATACGCTTCAATAACTGGAAAGTCAAGGTATTGCAGCTGAAACATTATTTACTGCGGAAATACGAGACTGTACTTTTTTTATACTAGTATATCTAATCTATCGATTTGTGTATTGGTAAACATAGCACTTGAAGCGGCTCTACATAATATACGAAGTAGGTTAGGTATACAGACCGATATGGTATAGGACGTTGTTATATTTTGCACTGTCTGACGCCTGCGAAGTGCGGGTAGATAATCAAAATAAATAAATAACGCCTCACGATCACATCCATAGATCCTGATCCCCAACTAGGATACCCTGTGTTTAGGGACCCAGGAACTACACGGACCATGGTCCCACAACACCCCGACACAGAAAAAGTACTTGAGCTTTTTTTTCTGGCATGTATCCTTGTCCTGCTGCGGGGATAGAATCCGCCGCCTCCGGGTTATGAGCCGACCTGCTCAACTACCACACCACAGAGGCTGTCAAAATAAAAGCTATTTTTAAAAGACTATGAGAGATATCTACTGCTGCAGTTCAGGTTCAAATAGGTCTGCGATCCTAGTCTTTATGCAAGATGTAAGCTTTTGTGACTGACTGGTGCGAAGTTGTGAACAAAATAAAAAATAGCAAGGACGAAGGTTAAAACCATATGGCATTTCGTGAGTGTCGTCGTCGAATATTTCGTTTACTATACCGTTAAAGTTATCGAAAATATGAAATGAATAATGGTGATGCGAGCCTATTTTATTGCACATTCAATTGAGCAAAATTTATTTTCGTGCGTCATGTAAGATAGATGAGAAACCCTACTTCCAAAAATATACAAATACGTTCGCAAAAACAGTTTTTTACGATTTATTTAGGTAGTGTATCTACATGAATGGATAAATATCGTTGCTTTCTCAGTGCAACCGTTGTTGATCTAACTGGAGCTAGTTACACTACACATCTCGTATAGGCAACTTTGTGTAGTTTTATATACTAAGCAAATTAAAAGCCCAAATGAAATCAAATACGATTGCTAAGGATTGTGGCCCATACAGGTATAATTTACGAAATGTCTTATTGACGTCATTGCCGTCCTTGTCGTACCTACTGCGAGCACAAGTTTAGCATACAGATATGTAAATAACTTCATTAGATAACGGTTACTTGCTTATTAAACTATGCAGTGAATTCTAAACTAAAACATATGTATTTGACGATTGATATAATTTTACTACACTTTCATTGGATATTAATTACGTGTACTATCGAACGAACCTACCAACGAATGTGCAACCACAATATGTAATTTTTCGAAAAAAATAGTCGTCTATGAATGAAAAATTGAAATTTTTAACACTTGTATACTTTTTTTTAGAACTCGCATAAACCTTCTCGTAAACTCCTGGCTACAACCTGGGTCTTTTTAAGTCAAGAGTGAATGGGCATCTCATGGGCAAGCGTGCTCCACCTTAGACAACTTCGTCACTTACCATCAGGTGAGTTGTTGTCAAACGCATGCCCATTTTGCCATAAAAAAAAGAACACAAAATGTAGAAAAATAGAACAAGGATGATTTAGCCTCCGGCCCTAATAAGCTGTACCCAGATAAATATGAATTATAATTGTGAAGTCAAAGTTTAATTACAGTCACCAGTCAGTAACATTGAACAGCCTCTTTGATGTGGTGGTTGATGGTGGATCAACTCGGCTATGAGTGAGTGACGGAGGCAGCGGGTTTGATTCTCGCGACGGGACAAGCATCTGTTGTTGTTCTGTGTCTGGGTGTTGTGGAACCATGGTCCTCGTATTTTCTGGGTCAACAACGCCCAGACACAGTTTTTTTTTTCACGGGGAATCCCAGATGGGTCCTGTATCTATGTATGTGATCGTTGGGCGTTATTGGTACCACATTTATCCTCATTGAAGACGTCCACTGGTAAACATATGTCTCCCTCAAAAAGCGTCATTTTACGCAGATGTTTCATCAAATGGCCTAAGTTCGGTTGATATATCACACTAATATTATAAAGGCGAAAGTTTGTATGTGTGTATGTGTGTGTTTGTTACTCCTTCACGCTCAAACGGCTGAATAGATTTGAATGAAATTCGGTACCAAGATAGCCTATACACTAGATTAACATATAGGCTACATTTTATCCTGGATAAGTGAAATATTCCCGTGGGATGAGTAAATAATTAAAATACATTTTATCCGTGGGTGAAACCGCGGGGCACAACTAGTATAAGTATAAAGGGCTGTAAATGATAGTAAATTAAGTATTGTGTGATTCACTCATTTGAAATTGACCGAATTCCCACTTCACGTAATTTTTTTGAAATCCGGAGCTTAATTAGACCATCACCAACATAATTTACTAGTTAATTTAAATCAATGATGTCGTTTTATAATGTCAAATTTCAGTGATCACCCGATCACAGAAATTTGATTGCAATGCAACAATCACAATTACATTCCTAATTTGACAATTTTCTCTGCGTATTGAAACTGGTCCATACAAATTTGTGTTTCTATTGGTTGCAAGTTACGTGATCGCCTAGCTTAGCCTCGGTGTATTTTGTGGTAGTTACACGTTGGACGACAGACCTAATGTAGATAATTTAAACTAAAAAAACCTACGTCATCATAGTGATTATAGTTTCAGCGACGAGGTCACTTCCGACTTCAAGAAATGAAGAGGTTCTCAAACCGGTCGTATTTTCTTAATGTTAATTTAATGACCGAGTTCTAAGATAAAGAAATTACCTTAGAACTCGGTCATTATTAATTCGATTTAGAAAAGATTTTTATTTGTAATGATATACTCGTACCTCCAGATCAGACTCATGGAAATTTCATCAGTAGTTTGGATTTTAAATCAAAATAGCTGGAATAAACATGTCATCCAAGCACTTTTCAGTATGAAACCGATTTAACCCTTTTGAAAAAAAGGACATATTATGCGATTGGTAGAGTTTTAGACTAATTTTTTTTTAAATACTTCATTTAATTATCACACAACACAAATGTGATTATCGTGGAAGGATTTTAAAGTAGACTACACACAGGTTCTTTAGTTCCTATATTATCTTTACAGATATCCTTTGATTATGTTGAATTATTTTTTTGGTCTCCGAGTAAAATATGTTCTTTCTATTTTTTTTCTTTTTTTCTTTTTATTTTCCCTTCCCTTGTGTAATGCTAATGTATGAGGTAGATATATAAAAACTAAATAAGTACGCAATCTCTACTAAACTACTAACCCAACATCCCAATGTGGGCATATTATTAAAATAGTAGTGTGTATTTAATAGATATTTGCTGGGTTTTTCATCATTTGTTTTCATTTCATCTCATTTGTTTTTTTTTTTGTGTGAGTCGTCATCAATCGGGAAAATCCAATAAGGCAAGACCGATTTAGAATATCTCAGATCAATATGATTGAAGTAATCATGATGTGCTGAAAATTCTATGAACACTATTAAACGATTCAAAGTACGTACCTACAGGCAGTTACGTTGCGTCAACAAAAAATGTTTCCTGTTCTTGACTGAAATGAAAACCCCTTTATGATTAACCCATCAATTATCTATCTACCTACATAATTATACCTACATAATTTTAGCCAAGCGTCCATTCAATAAACAATAAATTAATATTCGCTTCTGCCAGCTACTTCGCAATAAAAGGACAAAAGTACCTATAGAAATGTCTTAATCCGAAATACATACAATACATACCACATTAAAAGCCTTTACGGACGAATTTGTGTGGTACTATAGTATAGACTAAGGAGTGAATATAGATAATACTAGAGTATTATATACATGTGATTTTCTTAAATTATAGCTAAGAACACTATCGGTCAAGTCACTTTACAAAAAAAAGAGAATGAATTCTGTTCATCCGTTACGGAGCTGCATACGATGGAGTTATATACGATGACACATACAACAGACACACAGATATCACACTAATATTATATCACACTTCACACTAATATTATAAAGGCGAAAGTTTGTATGTGAGTATGTGTGATTGTGTGTATGTGTACGTTTTTTACTTCTTCACGCTCAAACGGCTGAATGGATTTGGAGGAAATTCGGCACTAAGATAGCTTATACACTAGATTAACATATAGGCTACATTTTATCCCGGGAAAGTGAAATTTTCCCGTGGGATGTCTCATTATAACGCCCTCCTCTGTTTGATCGTCTGTAATAAGAGGTAAAACTTTCTACTCTGAATTTACTAGTAATATACCATAAGGGCCTTAGTAGGTACTCATAAAAACGACGTTAGTTAAAACCTTGCACTATTTTTTTATATTGCGCAGAACTTAATTGACATTATTTAAGTTAAGCAGTATTTATAATGTGAAATGGTTGTAAGTGTGAAATAATATACACATAATACAAAGCAAATTCATATAAATGTAATAGGTATGACGTGCATGATGGCTTTCCGACACGTGCTGTGTTTCGTGATTACCTATGGGTAGATTGGACGTCCGTTATTCTATTGTTTTATTATCTTATCTGGTGCAGTGGAGATGTAGAGCGGGTCGGTTTCGACTGCAGACTGGCTTGCACGATCTGACCTACATAGGGGGCGGTGTTCTGTGACGTCATACCGAACATTTGGGTCAGGGATTGGAATCTACGTCAGGTACTCTGGAAGCCCGGATGTAAGACTGCTCTTTATACCGTGCAAGCCTCCAATCAGTTAACGCAACTTGTCAACATTTGAAGAATATTTCAAAATAAAAAGGGAAAAAATAATAGTTTAATACCTATACGTGTTCTTATTTAAGGATCAGGAAGAGAAGCTTTAGAGTTGGTAATTTTAACCGGAACTAAAAGTATATAATAGTTAAAATAACTATGTTTTTCTGTAAACAACAAAAAGTAAATGGTGGCGTAAAATGTACTGACGTTTATTAGAATCTAGGCGTGGTTAAGCTTAAGTTTCTACTAAAAAAATATTATATTTTCGGTACGATATAATAAAAATAATAAATATTTTGTAGTCGCAGAAAGGTTATTTAGTGTTTTGTTTCTCTCTACTGAGTTTAAATGAAGCTAAGATAAAGTAAGAGGAAACACTTAAAGCTACTCTCTTGCTATGTGGTGTTTATTAGTTTAAATAAGTGTTAATAAATTAATACCTACCCATAGTCGCAAAAACGTTCGTTCGTGAATCGTTTTAATATCTACTCATTTAATTACAATAATAAAATAAAAAATAAATTGACCCTTTTAACATGTTATTATTTAAATATTTTTTCGTGGGTTTTATCCATCTGTTCTTAGAGTTATGGGTATTTTATACGTTTTGTGAGTGACTCATGTTATCATTCTCTTTAAGCTCAAAGTCCTCCCTCAAAGTGCGTAGCTCTTTGGTGTCGCTCTATCTTCAGCAATAGTGTCTTCAGGCTGCTGCTGCTGATGATGATGGTGATGATGAATATGTATGAAAAATTGCTATGTTGCGGCAAGTTTTTGTTTATATTACTGTTTTTGTTGAATTTTATTAAAGAAATAACAAACAAGAAACTTGAGTGATTAAATTATTGTTAAATCACTCAAGTTTCTTGTTCTTTCGTGTCAAATTGTCGATGGTACCTGCAACTTTAAATAATAAAACTTGAACAAAACCATGCCACCTTTACTCGTTCAAGCTAAAATAAAACGAAAGCTGGAGATTGATTCTTATACGTTCGCTTTGTCCGTACAACGTCACCGAGCATTTGGATTAATCTACAAATGACTAATATACAAAGAGCGACTTTATATGAAAAGGTTGTTACAAAATAAAAGTTAGAAAGTTAACGCAAACAGAGTGAAACGTCCGCGTTCATTCACTTGTGATGTGAGTAATCGTGAAATCTTGACATCTTTCAAAAAAATTGCACAATCTATACGAATACGCAAGAGGCAACCTCGTAAAGACCTAAGCTCAATCATCACTTAGCGACTTAACGAGAACAGAGGCTTTCTTCTGATATTGAGGTCATCATTGCGTGGACTTGCGTATTACCCGTCGTTGTTACGTAGACTCCATCGCACTACACCTCGGAGTACAAAACGAAAATTGCTTTGAAACCGACTCTCAACCCAAAGTTTAATGGCTTAGCTCGAATGAAAACAATACATCATTCGACCGTAGATAATAATAAAGCCCAACGATCACATACATAGATCCTGGAGGATCCAGGACTACCAACTAGACTGTGAATATCTCGAAATGTGAAGCAATTTTTCAAGAATCGGTCCTCTATTTTATGTCTTCCCTTAAATCCAATTCTACTTCATGAACGTTATATAGTAAAACTTTTAACAGTACCTACCTACTTATTTACTTTTCAAACGTGTAGATTATTTTTGGAAGATTTAAAATGATTGGAACGAAGTTCCTTATCGCGCGTTGCGAATGGGGGCTAGACGGAAAAAATTAAGACCAAAAGTTGTAACGACACGTTTCTCCGTCTGTCTCTCTCTCTCATAGAAAGTAAGCCACTTATTTTGATTTCGTATTTCTATTTCGCATTCATATTATATAATATTCTTTCTATTTACATTATATTTGTTAATAATAAAAGAAATATTATTGTAACTTTAAAAAAAATTATTACAATTCCTTCACTTCACAATCGAAAGGAACTTCGTTCTATCCGGGTGTCCCTTGACACCTCTCAAGTTCTTTTAGGTGTTAAATAGACAGTTAAATAGATTCAATTATATTTTGATAGCTTAGTTAAAGCTTATCAAAAAAATAATTGAATCAATAAAAAAGGATAGCTAAAACATCATTCACACGCGGGTTTAGTTTTATCCACGTTTTTCAAAATCAAAACGAGTAACCGATTTTTGTCTGAAAATATACAAATAAATCTTTATCAACAAACGGTGACATATGGGCAATTAATATACCATTAACGTGGTTCACAATCCTCGACGAACTCAATATTGATTAGCCTCAATAAGAGCGGAACGAGTGATCATCATTGAAGTAACAATTCAACTTACGTAGAAGCAATCGACGACGTAGCACTTAAACGACGCTTCGGGCACGATATGACCGCATGCCGCATGTTCCAGACGCCATGTCCATCAGTGCAGATGTTATCTGTGCGTATGTGCGTCAGAGCTGGTGCCAGGGTTCGCTTCAGGGCACGTAAAGGTGACGTTCTGGTTACGATGGCTCTGGTTTGATTTGTTGAAGTAACTTTACGCACGCTTGAATTGGGGAGTAAGCTGGTGTGTGCATAACGAGGCGAGCGTTGAAAGTTGTTGGTTCACGTAGATCTCCATTGTCAACATCACAAAGTTAAAAAAACTTGTGCCCTCGAACAATAAACATTGGCCTCCATATAGAAATGAAACGATCATAAATCAGAAACGGTAGTTAATAAATCAAATTTAAATATTCCTTAAAATTTGTATTATTATGTTGGTATGTCCGGTAAAATTACAATTTACAATTGTGAAGATGGCGACATTAACATTAAACAAAGTTATACCGGCCGATAGATGGAGTTGAACTTAATCAGCCTTATTAATAAACGGGTATTGGTCTCGGATTAGTTACTTCAGCTTTGGTCCTTTTTTGCCACTGGAATATTTAGCTGGATCGAAAGAAACACAAGATGGTGTAACTAGTCTAATGCTAGTTCGTGTTTATTAATAAGGCTGAATAAGTTTTACTTCAGTCGTGTGGTTTAAAGCACACTCGTTTTTTTTTTTACAGTGTTTTATTTAATTTTTTAGTAGTCAGATACCCATCTACAGACTTATTTTTTATTCTTGGACACCTTCCAACATAATATAACAATCACCAAGGTTTTTCGGGTAATCGGTAAGTCCCAAACTATATACTCATGTATATAAGTATGAGATAAGTAGGTACGAGGAAATTATCTCAAGTAACATTTCCTTTTATTAATTTACTTTTAAAAGGTCGTCAATCTTTTGTAGTATACCTGTAGTTATTCAAACTGAGATGTTGAAACAAACATAAGGACCACGCAAAGCTTTTCCACGGGCGTAATTAACGTATTTCACGTAAAGGTATCGTATTTTACGTAACGTAGCGCCTGTTTATTGAATCACATTGCTCTCTACTGACAGTCGACACCAAACGACGCACGACACTAATGCCTAGACAACGTCGCCGTATGAATATTTTTATTTACTGAAGTAAAACTTCTTTACGCACGCTTGAGTTGGGGAGTAAGCTGGCGACGCGAACGGAAGTTGAAAGTTGTTGGTTAACGTAGATCTCCATTATTAACATAACAAAGTCAAAAAAAATTATTGATGGAGCTAAACTAAAGAAGCTTTACTTCAGTCTTGTAGTCTAAAGCACACTCGTTTTTTTACATATGATGACAGCCTTTGTGATGTGTGGTGTGGTGGTTAAGCAGATTAGCTAATAACCTGGAAGCAGCGGGTTCGATTCCCGTGACAGGACAAGTATTCGCACAGGAATAAGTAAGCACAAATACTTGTTCTAGTGTCTGGGTGTTGTGTTACCATGGTCCTCGTAGTTCCTGCTGGATCCCTATGTACAAGGAATACTAGAGTCCAGGATCTAATTTATATCATCTGACCTATCTAAGTGATCGTGGGCATATTTTTATTTTATATTTAAAAACTTGAAACCAATGTTATGAATGCTAATTAATGGAGATGGACAATGCCATCCACACTTCAACTCCAACATTTAGGATATCAAATCACTTTGGCGAATATTAAATAACTACTTACATACACAAATCTAAACATATTTTGGTATCCAGATCTAGAGGCCATCAACGCATGGATGACGTCAGGAAGCTCGATTTATTCAAATACAGTAAAATACATTCTCCAAAAGGCACTGGCGGCGTGACGGCGCGACAAAATTTCATTTTCCCCTTAATTCAATTTATGACTTCAATATAGATAGTAGGTAAGGTTGGTACTGCTAAAGGCTACGGGGAATAATTACATTTTATACCTAAAAACGTAGATCGTACATTTTGTCGCGTGGGACGGGATTCAGTTTGGTATTTTCTCTCACTAAATATAACTTTATACAAGTAAATTGGAAATATGATGAAGTTAGATGTAACCTTGATAGTAGTCTGTAACCTTATATAAATGCGGTGAGCAAAACCACGGAACTCGAACCTGCGATATCTTTAGATTATCTATCGGACACAATAACGGTATTTTCTTTAAAAGTAGGAATGATTACTTAGCTTGAATAAATATATCTATATGTACCAAAGGCTTCATTATACCTCTTGGATATTTACTTGCCAATTAGATATGGTGCAAAACACCTTAACTGTCCATTAGCTGACATTCCCATTTTCTTTCTTATTAAATGGTAAAAATTTCCTCTTCAAGAAAACGAAACGTCGAATATTTCGCAATGACATATAATAATTGTACCTATATAAATATGCCGAGATAAAATAGTAATGTGTACGACATTTAAATTTTTAAGCATATAATTTGCGTGAATAGTGGGTAGTTTGAGTTTTGCGTGTAAGGAATTCAATCTTGGCGTTTGATTGGGTTTGAGTCTCGTAACGTGTTTATTTGAACACGATGCGTGCGTCTTTTGTAAGTAAATATGGTAAATAGTGTAAATAATCAAACAAGTCTCATGTACGCTATAATAAATTCTTGTACGATAAGGATTTACAAAGTTTATGAACACGGAAATGCTTGACATAATTATTGAAGAATTTTGTTAAACTTATAAGGTGTAGCGACTGTATAAAGTCTTATTTTGAAAATAAATACTTACAAAATATTCAGCAGAACTCTGCTCTGCGAGTGAGGGTGACAGCAGACATCCGGGAGACGGTGGCGCGGTTGCAGCAGGGGGAGGTGGCGCCAGTGACAACAGTTCTCCAGCTGAGGCCGACATGCTGCCTGCAGCCGCTAAGCTGCGAAGCCGGTCCGCCAAATCCGTGTGTCCCCCGTTACGTACTCTGCTAATGTTGCCATCTTTTTCATCGCTATTGGTTAGGTTGTTGATGATCCGCGGCCGGCGGAGCTTACGGGAGGCGGCGCGCCATCGCCTCAGCCGGCATGCAGCGTTGTTGAGCACCTCATCGGTATCGCGCCTTATTGGCTCCTCGTCAGACTGTGTGACGTCTTCCGACTCCACGTGCTCATCAATAAAAGGCAGAGTAACCTCGAGGGGTGAGGGTGCACCGTCACCCACCGGTGTAGGACTTAGAAAATCTCGCAGTGCATAAGCTAGTTTTTGATCATTATTCATACTCTGAGGAGGAACATCATTTCCACGGGTCGTATCGACGTAGGTGGTTTCATTATTTTTATGCTGATCCAAATTGGAACTATTGTTTTCGTTTGAGTTGAGATCTACATTAATATCTTGACTACACGACGGCATCCTGAAAACTTTGTAGCTGAAGAAATTCATCTACATATAGCTATGCAGCATTGGCGGTAATTCTTTTCTTATGTTATGATTGGGCTCGAACACCATCCAATCTTGGCGTTATCCAAAACAAAATAAAGCTCAGCAAACGAACTGCACATTTTTATCAGTGACAATATGATACACTATCAACGGCTGAAGGCATCTGTTTTAACTTTTATATCTAATCGATGATTCCGATAAGCACATCTAGCTCGAAACGTTAACTCACTATGCCGCGCGCAAAACACCTTAAATAACTGAAGTTACACAAATATATCATGATCAAATACGCGGCAACGTCTCTCCAGATTTATTATGAACTGCATTCACAGTCGGCCTCGAATTACACAGGCAGTGTGCGCAAGCCGAGCGGAGCACTATACTGGCCGCCGCTATCATCTGCTATACAATATACGACGAGAACGGTCCTACACTTCTTGTTTGTTATTGACGTATTTCAGCTTGCCTCTGCCTGCTCGACGGTGCTGCGGTTCACGGATTAATTTGGAACCATAAAACGGACTACAACGCCATCTGTATTAAACTGCGTAACTACTTTGAAAGCGTGATTGGCATGATGGTGTTCTTTCAAGTGTTAGGTATGTGAGTAACAAAGTCACTATCATGATAATGAAAGTACCTGTGGTTAGATGGCGTAATAGAACTTACAACCTATACGTAGTGCATACTGCTATCTAGCAGAATATTATAGGTTTATTTTATATTTTGGTATAGATTTTGTATAAGACGTGTTTCCCTAAACATTTAATAATTACTTTTCTTAGTTTATCTTTTATATTGAGTTCAATTTCAAATTCAACCCCTAAAGGCGAAAATACACGGTTTTTTTTTATTAATCTGCATTTCCACAGACACCTGGGTCCGTGCTTTTTGTTAGATAATTTTTTATATTTATGAATTAAGCCTATTATTAACATGAACTTATATATAATATAACTTTTTCAACACCGTAGAACGACAACATTCAACGACATGAATGATTCACTTATAAGTTTACATGGATCAATTTGGTTGCTTCATCCAAATTTAAAGAAAAAAGTGAACCGTGTAATTTCACCTTAAAGTATGGTTTTAAGGTTGAGGCTATCATAAGAATTTCATCAAGCGCTATAAGTTGGTAGGTAGGTGCACCTACTGTAAAGCAAAAATAGAAGTATACGATCCCACGTCTTGCTGTATTGATTTAAAACTTATTAAGTATAATTTTTAGACATTTCTACAACTTAAGTACTAAATAATAAAATATAAACATATTTCTGTTTTTTCCTGAAGAGTACCGCAATACTTTAAGTTTACTTTAGTTTTAGATAATGCGACACAGAATCGAATTACACTAATATTATCAAACTGTTGGGGTGTGTTTAATTGGTTCCCAATTGACACTGCAACCAATGGCTCTGATGGAATGTAACTGATTTCAATGTTTACAATGGACGGAGATCCATCCATAATATAGATATATTAAGAATGCAGTATATTGATATACTGGGCTTTATACGCAAGTGAAACCACGTGGCGCAGCTAGTGTAGGATAAATATATTATCACACGTTTGCAACAATGTACTTTGTTAAAAAAATAAAAATTTAGCCATGCTCTACATTGTATTATGTGTTCATTGGTAACCATTGCCTGCTTCCGGACAGACTGCAGATAATTGTCAGGTCAGGGCGAAATAAAACGATATTACTCATTGAAATGACTGCAGAAATGACAACATTTACCAGTCCACAATAGCGGATTAGTATACGGACGGCTTTTCGATGATTGCAATAATTTGTCGCCATAGATGATGCGCATTATACCATGAAGGCTGTAGTGGTTAGGGAAATACCATAATGTATGTAAACGACATATTTAATACTTGGCCATCATCACCTTGTTCTAAATCCAAAACACAGTTTGGTGGCTGTATTCATCGCAGTAACATCGTTATTTGATTGCAATGTGTTTGTGGCTTTTGACAGCTTGTTTCGGGCTAATGCCTATGAATCAAGCTCCCGTTATATATGTGCCCGCAGTGCCTGCGCCAATTTTAGTGCCGACAACACCTGCTACGACTACTACGACCACAACTACCACTCGACCTCCTGGAAATATGACCATGCCACCTGGAAACATGACTATGCCGCTTGGAAACATGACCATGCCTCCTACTGCTGCACCCACTGCGGCACCCACTGCGGCATCCACTGCGGCATCCACTGCGGCACCCACTGCGGCACCCACTGCGGCACCCACTGCGGCACCCACTGCGGCGCCCACAGCAGCGCCAACTGCGGCACCCACTGCTGCTACCACTATAGCGCCAACTGCGGCACCCACAGTTGCACCAACTACAGTTGCGCCAGTCACTTCAGGTGGAGAATTATTATCTCTGGTTCTTTGTAATGATCCTGATGTCGTATGTATAATTAATCCTGATGAAACCCTCCGAACAGGCTCCCTCCCGATTGACCCCCGCCTTGGTACCACACCAGCGACATCGGCAGCTTATCAAGTACCTATAACGGGTTACAGTGCGCAAGTACCTTCTTATGACACAGCTGTTCGGTTTCCGAGGCAAAAAAGAAACGTTGACTTTGCGAGCCCTCTGAATATAAAAGACTTCATCATGAAGACAGCCAGCACAGAACACCGGTTACGAAAAAGAGCCACTACATGTTCTTGTGTCGCCACTGGTACTTGCAAAACAACTACTACTAATTCTGGCGCAGGCATGATAGACATCAGAATTGTAAATCCGGTATGGTATCTTTTCTACTTTTCTTCTTTTTCTATTTCTTACTTCATTCAATTGGATGACAGGATCTTTTTCTTTTACATTATTTCAGATGAATCAATGTCCTACTGGCCAAGAATTTTGTTGTGTCGATGATACTGCAACCTCGCCAATTGCTTGCGGCAAGCTTCAAAATGTGTCATCTACTGGAGTTACACCCACAGGTGGACAAGCAAATTTTGGAGAGTTTCCTTGGCAGGTAAGGTTTCCAGATAAATTGAATTAAGTCAACCAAAGAAAACTAACCACAAATATGAAAAATGTACATTGTACAGCCATAGTGTTCATCTTCATTATTCGTATGATTTCAGGCCATCATACTTACAAAGCAAAATGATTACTTAGCAGGAGGGGTTTTGATTGATCAGCTAAATGTTTTAACCGTCACTCACAGGCTTGTTAATTACGTGTAAGTACTACACTGCTTTAAATTTATTACATAGATAAATAACGCTGGTTTTTATTTTTAAAAGATCGCTTCAAGCGATAAGGCCGCCCTTTTTGACTAGTTTTAAGTTTGTGATTATTGTTTGTTCCTGTAGTAATGGTGTTTTGCCGCAGAACCGACAACCTTTGGGGAAAGCGTGTCCTTGAGTGGAGACCGCGACTTGGCAAACGTAGTGTAGGACGCCCATCGACTAGGTGGAGCGACGACTTGCGTCAAGTGGCTAGCAGAAATTGGATGAGAAGAGCCGAAAACCGGGTTCAATGGCGTACCTTGTTAGAGGCCTATGTCGAGCAGTGAACTAACACAGACCGATGATAATGAAACTGATGATCCATCTATATATCTATCTCTAACGATTAATTATATTTAAATTATTTGTTGCGTACTTTTTAGTGTTTCAGGAACAGCTCCAAATGTGAAAGTTCGTCTGGGTGAATGGGACGCTGCTGGAACATACGAGCCCATTCCATTTCAAGAGTATAATGTTCAGAAAGTGTTCGCTCATCCCTCGTTCAACCCTAACACACTGCAGTATGACATTACTGTGCTGAGGCTATCCTCTGCAGTACCATTTACACCCGCTGCAGGCTCAGTGGCTACAATTAACAGGGCATGTCTGCCACCGTCTGCAACCACCGTTTATAACGGACAAAAGTAAGAACAATTTACATATTATTTTGCATGCCTTTAGGTCAATCACTTACAACAATTTCGTCTCATTCTTATTGCGTATTGAAAATCATATGGACATAAACATGCTATTCCTCAAGTTATGACACTGATCTTGCAGGTGTGTGGTAGCAGGGTGGGGTAAAAACATGTTTGGCGTGGCAGGTCTGTACCAGCAGATCCTCAAGAGGGTAGAGGTACCTATAGTGGCACCTGCTACTTGCCAGACGCAACTGCAGACTGCTCGGCTCGGCTCGAGTTACGTGCTGGACACAACATCCTTTGTCTGCGCTGGTGGTGAAGCCAACAAGGACTCTTGTACGGTATGTATCTTACCCCTCAACCCACCTTGACTCTTCCAAATTCTGATTTGGCCATAGCAAAACTACTTTACCTCTTACTATTAAAAAAAAATAATACAATGTTTTATCTCCCTAAATTAAGTCGTCGCCATTTTAGCCACCCGTGCGGTCTAACAATATAAATAGGGCCCTATTGAGGAGATATAGAGGACCATATTGTATTGGCACTGGAAGCAACTGAGGACAGCTCATGAAGCTGTCTCCGAGTCGAGCAGCTGCAATTACACTTTGCCGGTTTGTTTTTGTTTCAGGGTGACGGTGGGTCTGGACTGGTGTGTCAAGTGAACGGGTCGTGGGTTGTGGTTGGCTTAGTGGCCTGGGGCTTGGGGTGTGCCAGTGCAAACGTACCCGCCGCCTACGTCAACGTGGCTGGGCTACTGCCTTGGATACAAACGCAAGTTGCTGCCGCTTAAGGCACCCGTTGGATTAAATATAATAAAATAGGTGGTCTAGTATTTCTCTCCAGTGATAAATAATACAAATTAGTAATGGTACGAAAGTGTTACCATAAATTATAGTATCGCTCGCGCTGGTAGCAAAACGAGACAACTAAGTTGAAAAGAAACCCAAAAACACAAAGAATGTTTGGTTTTACACCTACCAAAGATTAACAAAACCTACTTGGGATTTCATGAAATAAACAATTGATGACATTAGTTTCTTTCCTGTTATTAATTTTGTACTGAATTAAAATATTTCAATAATTACTGTTATTACCTACCTAATATACTATTTATTTGCCTTTATGGAAGTTTTATTCATTCCAATTTATGTAGGTAGCTAAAATAGCATATGTAATGTCGTCATGGATGAGTAAGGATAAATTAAAGTTTCATAGAAGCTTAACATAATAATTTATTAATTTAACAGTTTATACAAATAGCCATGTAAACATTATAAAACATACGGTACTAACAACGTAAACGACATTTTACAAACTGCTTACAGGAGACGGCGTTCTAAACGCAAACATCAACGATTAACTTTAACGTAACGTTAACTCATAACCAGGTGCAGTTATCAACTCTTCTTTAGTTTTTTTTTGTATATTTATTTGTTTGTATCATTTCAATATACAACGGTGTCTTTGTTTTGACATACTTGATTGGTACAGAGAAAGGGGGAGAGAAAAAACGGCTGTTTAACATTTTTTTTCCTTTTTACAAAAAAATGACGTTTGCGGAGTGATCTGCAAGATAAAATATAATATTATCGTTTATACATTTATTGTTTTTTCATTGTAGTTTGTAAATTATAACATAAAAATTCATGGTAAGTATAAAATATTTTTTTTTTTTGTTAACTAGTGTGTATCTAGATTTTGTAGGACAGTTTGAAGATTCCTAAGCACCCTTTTCGACCAGCAACAAATATTTAGAACCCTGGTTATGAGACTTATAATAATAATAATAACTACTTATCTATAGTTACATAGCGTGTTCGGACGTAATCTAATATTGCAGCGGGGCCTTAGCCCGCGCGGGACGATACCGTTTGCAAGGCAACACCGACACTGGGGGACCCTTGTAGAGGACCATTTTAGTGGGTAGGTAGGTAATTTTCTTAAGGAAATGACTTAAATAAATAATAACAAAAATAATAACGCCCTGGACTCTAACTACGATCCCTAGGAGATCCAGAAACTACGAGGACCGTGGTCCCATAACACCCAAACTCAGAACAAGTATTTGCGCTTTTTTTCTGTCTACAAATACTTGTCCTGCCGCGGGAAACGAACCCGCCACCTCCGGGCTATGAGCCGACCTGCTCAACCACCACACCACACAGGCTGTCAAATGGATTGGTTTAGCGGAAATTTGGCGTCATGTAATTTTGTAGAAGAGTTTATTAGCCTCAGTAAAAGAGAATATTATGTATCCATTCAAAAGTCCCCCTGTCTCAAATCGTTCAATCCTCATCGGGTTTCTCTTGCTTAACCACGGGAGGAGATTCCATAACAGGAGGCGCAGGGGGTGGAGGTGATCCCACCTCGATGTACTCGTCAGTCCGCTCTTCTTTTACCTCCGGCTCTTGTTTTATTGTATTAGAAGGTGGTCTCGGCTCAGGCGGAGCCAATGCCGCCCATGCTGTCGCCGCACCTCTAGCATAAGCTTCGTAGAATGCTCGCTGGGCTATCTCTGCTTCTTCTAGATGCACAAACGCGTGGTTGTCTAACTCTGCTCGGAAGAAGAATTTAAGTCCGCAACGCGCGCAGTCGTAAGGGCGCGGCGCGCTGGAATGTTCTGGAAGGTGACGCTGTAATCCGGCGGCGCTTGTGAACACAGCTGAGCAGAGATAGCACGTGAATGCGCCGATGCCCGCGAATGTGTGCTCGATTAGGTGCGCCTGGAACGTAATTTTTAGTATGTCAGTGTTATTGATTTGTGAAGGACCTACCCGAGTTGAGTATGTGCCCGAGTCACATTCCTATTATCCAATGTAAGTCTATCTGGATTCACGATGGTTAAGATATCTGGAAGATATGTGCATATAGTTAGTTCTCTTGGGATGTATGTTTCGGCTTGAATAGATGCTGAGAGCAGATAATCGAAAAGACTACATCCATTTGAGAGAGACACCTTACGAAAAGTGAGTGTAGCTGGTGCTGTAGATTGTAGCATGTACCTCTGAGGTGTCGTCTCTTGTTGCGAGAGAAGGTCCGTGTTGTATTGTAACAGTGGGAACGTGTGTTATGATGATGAGCACCGTTGGAAAAACGATTCTAAAAACGGTATTGACTGGTTGGTAGTAACTCCGCCTTCTGAACTGTAGGTTGTGGGTTCGATTCCCACCCAGAACAAACATTATTGTGATGAACATCGATGTTTTTAGATGTTATTATTAAATAGCGCGTGTATAAAACTGTATATACCTGTAGTCTAGTAGGTGAGCCGAGCGCGCGGCGACACAGGCGGCAGTCGTGGTCGGCGGGCGGCGGCGCGCGCGGCGCAGCGTGCCGAGCGTAGCACGCGGTGCACGCGCGCGCGCCTGACCCGCCCTCGCTCTCCGACAGCGCGCGGAGGCAGATCGCGCACCTGCACGAAGAGGAAACAAGTGAACGTCGACAGGTGAACTCATTGCACGCACGGACTGCTGTAGAAGGAGAGACTACCATTGAAAAGGAAATATAGCCATACTAAGCGACTCCTGACTCTGAATTTTATCATGCAAATTGCTGTACAATGGAACTCACTCCCGGCTTTTTTTCAAGATTATCGGTCGGCCTTGGGCTTTGATTATGAAACCTATCGCAGGACTTGGGGCACAAGTCAGTGGATGATTTGAATTAGACTGGAGACAATTGGGCATCGTGGTCTAAGCGTTACGACACAAGGTACCAGCATCGCAAGGTGGTGGCACGTCATATGCACTAGAAACGCGACAAATAGTGACACATTGTGTGTCCTGTTCTTACCTCTGCTCGTCCTCGCTGGGGCGCAGGTGGAAGCGCGCATGCAGCCTCGCCTCGGGTTCGGAGGCGAGCGTCTGGCGACATACTACGCATGGTGCCGGCAACGCGGGGTGGTGTCGCGCCATGTGCGCCAGAAACGACTCCTCTGAGCCTAGTCGAGCACGACATCGGGCACATGTGTCGCCTGCCACAACCTGACACAAACGTCAAATTATGGAAATATTTACTAAGTTTTTCTTTTTGTCAATTTCTTATCTTGTGTAAAATAAAGAGTTGATCTATCTATCTACGTATACAGTCCAGGATTAATCTCAACGTTCTACCAGCGCACCTAGATCAGACATTACCTAGTGCTTATTCTTCTGTAAGCTCTCTCACTAATAGCCAAGGAACGACCTCCTAACCCCATCCACATAGCTACTCGAATAATCTAAAATTAAAGATGCCTCTGCATAATAAACTTCAATCATTGACTGTTTATTGCTAATTGTTTTATCGAGTGAGCTTGACCGAGTAAACCAGAACATTTGCAGAATATTTGCGTCTGAATGTTTCAGTTCATTTGTACTCCACTAGTGAGGAAACCGGATTTTTCATCAAAAGTGACCAAATTCGATAAAGCCTGACATTAACTTCCACTGGCCAGCGTAACGGACTATGCCTACACTCTCTCTATGTGAGAGAAGGCCTGGGTCCTAGCAGTGGAAAGGTATTGGGCTGATAACAACGAATCCACTAACCTTGCAATGTGTAAGCTTATGTTCTGCCAGCACAGCAGCAGAAGGCAACACTTCGTCACAGATGAGACACTTGTGCCGCGCGGTGGCGGCGCCAGAGTGCGCCCGAGTGTGCGCCTCCAACTCCGCTCGGCTCCTCGCCCGCTCGCCGCAGTAGGCGCACTGTAACGCAACGGCGCCGTTCTTCCGTCGACGTTCCTCCGTCCCCCCCGCACCACCCTCTCCACCCTCCGTGCAAGGCGAGCAGGTACCATCTGCATCTGTTCCGTTGTTGTTCTCTACGCGTTTTGGTTGAGGTAACTGACCATTTAACACCTGGAATTTTAAAATTTGTATTGACTAGTGGTTGGTGGTGTTAGTTGGTGGTGGCTTTATGGGATCGAATGAAGGGAAAACACTTGAAAGTATCATTGCAGATTATTGCAGTTCCACTGTACAGGAATTACTATTGTATTAGTACAACTGCAAGTAGTACTGATTAAAGTCTGAAGGACACCACTACCACCACTATCACTAATGGGAGTTTGCGAGTTAAATTCACATATTTATTTATTTGCTAAGTTGACAAATAGGATTACCTTCGTTTTTCACTCTCTCTTTCTCTCCTTCTCTTTCTCTATTTCTCTTTCTTTATTTCTCTCATTAATTTTCTCTGAGAGTTTTCTAAAGTAGCAGTAGTACTTGCATGAGTGGCTACACGTGGTCTGTCTGCGTATGTCATTCGATCATTAAATATTGACAACAATATAGACTCGCATTTGGGCATTGGCACAACAGAAACCACTACATCGCACACGCAACCATTACTAGAAACCTGGGTGTTCTCACCTGTGGTTGAGCGTGGTGTATCTGCATGTGCCGTTCTAACAGGTAGTGTACGGCAAAGGCATCCGTACACGCGGGAACGGGACAGCGATAGGCTCGCGGACGGCGCGGGCCGGCGAGAAGCGCGCCGCACGCACAGCGCGCGCCGCCGTGTGCCGCGCGTACGTGCGCCGCACCCTCCGCCTCGGACCGCAGCGTGCCGGCGCTGCTCGACCCGCAGCCGCGGCACAACCACACTTTACTCTCGCCGCTGTGTGCCACCGCGAAATGGACCTGAGGAATCATATTTTGTATTTACACAAGAGACAGAGAAAGCGCTCTTCAAATCCAAAAAAGTGAAACTTGTGGAGGTACTATGTATTATATTATGTAATCTGTGCTCGGGGCAAGATTGGCTTTAAGCACCGACACGCGTTGCTTGCTTGCTGATTTAATTTAAAAAAACAATTGAGTGTGAAATAAAAGTACAGCTAAACAACTATGTGTCCACTGACTGAATAAAACACGCATACCGTTTATTATTATGGTAAGAAACATAACTGACCTGGATAGCAACTTTCGAGTCGAAGATCTCCTTGCACAAAGAGCAGCGATAAAGATGGTGCGCGTGAAGATCCAACAAATGCTTTTGCAGGTCATCTGGTGCAGGAAAGCTTCTCGCACAACTATGACAGGTGTATTCACAGGATACGGCCAGATAATGTGCAGTCAGGTGACGTTCCGACGCCGCTGCATCCGCAAACGTAGCTCCACAGTGCACGCACGGCGCCGGACTCGTGCGAGCCAACTCTCCACCCTCCTCCAAATGTCCTTTTAAATGCGCACGAAAGGCTTCAAAATCGGGCAACGCAGCGTCACATTGATTACACAGTAACGTGTTAGGAGATAGCGTAATCTGCGGCGTTCCGGATCGCGGACGCTTGGCTGGGACATCGTCGGATGCTCTTCGACTGAGGTCAGTTGGCGCTGGTTGCTCTACGCTCGGCAGAGAACCTTCTCCGTTGAGTAAGGCTGAGTGAGCCGCCCGTACATGTAATTGCAGTTGTTCCATGCTTGTGAATGTGTCGCGAGTGCAATACATGCAGGCCAGTAGGGTCGGAGGTGGTTGCGACGCCACGCGCCGAGGTGGAGTTAATGCTGCTGCATCCACCACGTGAGCTGTTGCCATGTGAGCCTGAAAGAATAACAAAGAAATTTTTTATAACATTAAGAATTAAGAAACGATACAGGCAAGATATTTTAAAGAGGAAAACACCTCGCTTGGCTGTTAAAATTAATGTGCTACACTGTAAATTACATTACCCAGTTCTGATGCATGGGATGTACTGACCACGTCATCCAGCGAAATCAGCTATAAAATTATAAGGTTTAATATCTAATCTAATACTTCTAATTGTTACATTTGAACTAGGTACTATTTTTTATAAGAGATTTGAGATTTCCTCTCGATAAAAAAATATTTATTTACTATATCCAACAATAGAATCCTATTAATAAAAATGGATGTCAATGTTTATTTGTATAAAATATTATCTACCTGTAAAAGATCAGGCCGTCGAAACGCCTCCCCACATCTCAAACATCGTAAAGCTCTTCTTCTGTCCGGCTCTCGACCTTCCCTCTCCCGTTTGTGGCCCTGCATGTGTGACGTGAGCGCGGCGGCTGTGTTATATCCACGGTTGCAAACCGTACATTGGAACGGTTTCTGGTTATCATGAGTCTTCATATGGATCTTCAGGTGATCACTACAATAAGAATAAATGAGAAAATAAATCATAGACTGTTCAGTGATCCATATACGCTGTATTGAACGCAGGGTTAGGTAAGCCTCTCTTAGAATGTTTGCCCGAAAAGATTTACATAACAATCTAAGCAAGCTCACGAAGGAACGTATTCTTACAAGAAACTAAACTAAGAATTTAAAATTGAGATAAATAGTCTTCGCGGCCAAGCTGACAATTTGTCATATGGGACATAAGTGTCCACATAAAAGCACGACCAAACAGAACTAACAAAGGGGCTTTTGAACCGAACTACAGAATGGAGGTGTTCGCCCAAACACCTCCGCTAATGGCCACGCTCGCCGCACCGGTTTAGGTACGGGCCATTATTTTATTTTTGTGAGACCCTCGACGCCATTTGTCAGCGCATCATCTCTTTTCACTCGTCAGGCGTTTCGTTCGGCCGACAAATCGCGTGGAATTAGTCAAGTGGACGCGTAGAGGTGACGAAAAAGGTGACGCGTCGCCTCGACCGAGACTTGCTTTTGTCCCATGCCTTACGGTGATCAATCTTGGAGTGGGGCCATTGTCCTGCGAGCACCTCTGCAGCATCCATAAAGTACACATTCGCTTACACGTCTTTAATGCCTTCGGATTAGGCGCATTAGCATACCCATTATGTTACAACTTTGGTACCGTAAGTGGATAAGTCTTATAATGTCTTATAACGCTTGCTTTGTTTTGAGAAGGCGTGGACTGTGGTGGCACTTAGTACCCAACTACTAAACTACTCACCTCCTCGAGAAGGCGGACTCGCAGTGAGCGCATCGGTACTTGCGGTCGCCGGTGTGCAGTTTAACGTGTCGATCCCGGGACCGTTTGTGCTTGAACAACCGCGAGCAGAACTCGCAGCGGAATGGCATCTGATCCGAGTGCGTCTGGAGAACACATATCTATATTTTAATAAGATTTTTAAGTTTTCTTAATAGTTAGATAGGTAGATAAAAACCTTTATTGAAACACCACATTACAGGAACGATTTACACGCACAATAGTAGTAGTAATAGGTTTGTAACTATTCCATATAGTTTAATTAAAATAAAGACAAGTCAACGAGACGATATATTAATTTAGTTTTTTCTATATTATTTATTAACTAGCAGATCTGCCCCAGCTTCGCACGAGTTAATTAATTTTACGCCTTAACTTTCCCATATTCGCAGTCCCTTGACCGTCTTAATTATTTATCCATTTCCCTTATATTTTACTCTATTCCCCATCCCTTGCTCTTTCCTCTTCTTTTTCTTTTCCTTAAATTCCCCACCTCTTATTACTCAATTACAAACTCCTGAGCTATCGGGCCAGTCAAAATGATTTCAATGTCTCAAAATGATTACCTACTTCTGTATTGATTTAATTTATTACCTATGGCGAAATTTACGCCTATACTTATTTAAGTCAACCACGACTACACGGAACAACTTTAAATCACCACGAGCGACATTAGTAAAACGTGAAGATATTTTGAAAATGTACGAAAAAACCAACGTTTGACTGTTTTTTATGATTCCAGTGTAGCATGTTGCCTTCTTGATTTACCAATGTTTCATTGGATTCGACATTAATTGAAATGAAAATGTATCTCCAAAATATGTACTTATTTAATGTTAACCAAGGTAACGGAGCACTTATTCGCGCCTAAATATAAATCTACCGCAATCCGCAATTTAAATGAAACTCCTTCACTTGTTCATGTTACCAGCTCACGTAGTATTTTAATCTATTGCATGACGATTAAAATGTCGTAATGATTGAAACGAAATAACTTCGGGTGCATTGCTCATAAAAACGTCGTGAGAACTGACTTCGAACAATGGGTAGACTACCGCTGCGGCGGCGGCGTGAGCTGCCCACCTCAGCCGTCGGCATTTGTCTACAGACGGTAAAAACTCAAGGGAGTCATTCGTGACTCCAGCGAGATATCAAGTAGTACTCGTATCTTGAGACGTGGGTCCCAATTACCCGATCGATTGGTCCCGAATCCCGATAAATTAATTGTAAAGACCAATCTATAAATCATCTACAAAATACCATGACAGTAATTTCCAGTTAACAATCTTTATAATGCAATTACAGAACGAGTAATGATTCAATTCCAACTGGATCGAGAGCTGATTGACGATCGATAGCTTGTTATTGTTAAGCATTGGCGTAACGAATCGATGAACGATAACATTCCTGCGCGGGAGCTCCCAGCTTATCGCGAATAGATGCTCCCATCTCGAATCATCGGTAATGTTCACTGGACTTACGAGCGTAACTAGTTTTGGGCAATGCGTAGGTAACGGTTGTTTTGTTTTTGTGTATTACACTGCTAGAAGCAACTGAACCAAGCTTTTACAATTTTTATAAATTACATAAAATGAAAATTTTGGTACCTATTGGTATCAGAGTGTTACGATGAATTTTATTGCCTTAACATATTTAGTATTTTATAGATGAAAATTTGAACGTAAACAATTTTATCTCCAGAGAACATCTTTTTGGAAAAGTATTGTAACAGTATGTATGCGCACTTAAAAAAGAACTATTGTAGTCATATGAGAGAATTATTCATGAGCAGAGCATAATGAGGATGTTAATGTTAGTGCTTATGAATAGTCGGTGGTGGATAATGAGAGCCGTCCGAGTTGGCCTTCGCACCAGCGGCTGACTGACTGCTCCCCTGGATAATAGACTCCCAAAATGACAGCGACTTCACGCTTTTACTAATTGACCACCTCGACGACATTCATTCATTACGCCACTAAACAAACGTTACGAATGATTGACTTCGCTTCTAAACTCTTTAGACAATATGTTAATCGTTTTTCACAACAAAAGATTCAACGTACTCGGTAAGTATTTCAGAAATAGGCTATTGATTTATTTATTAGGAGGACTTTATTTGTTGTGTTCCGTGAAGTTTTTGCGGTCTCGTGGGTTTCCATTACCGCTGGTTTGGATTGTGGACCATTAGTGGAACGTCTCCATTTGTTAGCGGCATGAAGTGATGGGATGGGGCGTGCTCCAAAAATAAATCATTGTGATCATTAGACGTGTTATAGTAAGGCAATTCCTTATTTTTTAAAGTGCTCTATCCTGTCATTTGATTGTTAGTTTACTTGTTTTACTACTAAATCTGTGTAGGGTATAACTCCATTTCAATATCAATTGGTTTTATGATACAAGATTTTTGACTGAATTTTTGACTGACTTTTCGTTCTGTACATGTCTACCTCATCATACCATTAACGGCCATTTATTTCTGAACCTAGTATTAAGGCACCAATTTATTACTTATATTTTGTAGGAACATAATTATCTTTATACTAAATGTTAATAAGTTTAAATTAAATTATGTCTTGCTTATAACGTCACAATCAGGCGTGCTATGACTAGTAGTGACGCAGGAGCCCGAGCGTTACCACGAAGAGCCCGCGACCGAGGCCGTACACATAAACATAGCGGTGCTCGGTCCGGCATGTTTACTCCGCTCGCTTAATTGGAGCAATCGGCCCTCGACAGAATTAATAAATTTGATCCTACGCATGCAGTAAATTCCGTCTCCATTCCTGCTTGGAATAGCGCCCAACTTCGATAAAGCCATGTCAACGGATGTAAGCAGTAATATTTTAAAAGAAACCAATTACAATGAACATGATTTTTAGCAATATTTTTCTCCCATATACAAACTCAATAATCTTATGGACGGTAACCATATAAATACTTTCAAAATCCCACTGTGAATGCAAATAGATAATGCTGATGAACGAGCTCTTTCGGGACGGGTGTGTGTATTTTGCAAAATATTGATTCTTGTCATCGTAGTGCTTCGTGCGAGAATTCAATAAGCTCGGCGCGCTCAAGCGCCGCGGGGGCTCGGCCCCTGGGTGCACGCGGAGCCTTGCGGGCCGCCCCGTGCTGCTCCCGCCACGACGCTGCATGCTGCTTATGGAGAAAGGACACGCAAATCTCATATATCTTTATTTTATTTGAAACAACAAATACCGTGAGATTGCTGGACATGATGCTCCTAATGGTCGTCAGTTTCCACGTATAGCTCACCAAAGCACATTCTAAAACTAGTTTAAGGTGAACGTGATAGCCAATAAAAGCTCGAAAATGGGCAGCGGGCGACTACCGAGCGACTTTCCCAGCTGCAGTCGCCGTTCACACAGCCAGGTGCCGGCGGAAGGTCTCGGGGTCAACCACTGTCGACCACCGACCACTACACCCGCTCGTTTTCTTGACTCATGTGTAATTGTACCGATTATTATGAATTCATACCGTGTGTCCACGCGGAGATATGCGCTTTGGTAGCAGTAATAAAATGCTGTATTATTAGGCTTGTGGACATTCCAACTTGGTGCGGAGGGTCGTTATGCAAAAAGGTTGTCTCCTTGATAACGTGATGAATAATCTTAATATTCCCGTGGAGGTGATTTCTCCGAAACAGTAGCCCAAGTGGTTGGTGCTCGTACTGATAAGTACCTAATAAAGATGGAGATCTTACTGCTCGAAATGGCCCAACAAAACTATTTTGAAAATATGAGTGTAATGTGTTGACATCTCAACCTACTGCTTACTCACACAATTTTATTTTAAAAGGTTGCCAAACCACGGAAAGATCACATAGCTTGTTGTAAAAAATTCACGATTTGATTTTGGCAATTTGCAGATCTGAAGAAGCGAGTGTGACTGCACCTCAAGGCTCGTGGAAATATGATCGCAATTCCTACATAATTATTGACTATTCAATTTATTCAAGTTTAAGTGTGTATTCAATAGGTACTATAAACAGCTTAATTAACTCTGCAAGTTATCAATAGTATTTAATTTCAGTACCAAACGTATGCCATCGCATTGAAATAGTTCTATAAAATGGAAATAAGTATCTCTTATCTCCTTACAAGCATGTTTATAGCTTAACGATTCTTCGATCGCTAGTGGCACAGCTATTGCGTATAGCTGTTAAATTATATGCGAGGTTGCGAGGAGCCTGTAATTGATTTATTCCTATAATGATCGGATTTCTCAAGCAGACGGCGCGCGGCGTCGGCGAGATGATAAAGGTGTGTCGGGCTAGGCTAGGGAGTTGTTATCGCAAGCCTATTTCCGGCCGTCACCGCTTCGTCGCAGTCGCGAGTAAGACGGGCTCGACGCGATCATCGCCAGATACATTTGTCGGCACACACCCGCAATCCGCAATAGCCTGCGCGATGCGCGTGCATCGATCCATATCTGCGCAGACTCAACAGGGTCTGCAATTGCAAACGTTCCAACTATCGATGATCTCCAGAATTAAGTATTTCGACATTCCAAGAAATTAAAAACGGAGTCGTTCTAATACTTATGACGCTTGGAAGAGGTGACGATTTTTTCACTTTGTGAATACGTGACGATCTGTATCCTGGTGAAGGCGTGCCTCTCGCGGCAGCATGCAAAGTGACGTTTCTATTTCTCCTATCTCAAATAGATCTGTCGCGGCGTGTGTCGTAATCGTAACGCGGCTAGATCGGCGCGACACAAAGGAGGCGAGATGTACGGTCGGCGTAATGGCCCAGCACGTCACAGCCCTCACGGTGCAAGGCGAGCGCGATGCATATCTGCGCACCGGCTCTGTAAATGGGCCGTTTTGGGTATCTACTTGCTAATGAAGCGTCCGGGCTGCGGCGTGGCGAAACTGGACTGAATTCACAGATATGACGACCATAACAGTCATATTGTTTATGCAGTTAGCCAAGTTGCTTTATGGAAATGAGTAAACAGTGGACCTATTATTCTGGACAACTACTAGTTGTAAGGTTCTTAATGTCAGCGATGGGATGATGCTTATCTTATTGTTTGCTGTGGGTTGGAGAGAATTGCAACTTTCATGCAGACAAGTTACTGTTTTATAAAGGAGCTAAACACCAACGCAAAGTTCTAAAGTTGTCGTATCTAATCATAAATCTAAGAATGAGACCAATTCCAAAATGATTCATATCAGCTCCAGAACGACATTGGTATGTATGTATAGTTTTCGCTTTGCTAGTCATAATTATGTCTATATTCATAATTCTTTGATTGGTAAATAATATATATTAGGATAATATATATTATAATAAATAAATAATATATATTAAGATAATATATAATATATTATAAAAGAAAGTCGACTTAATAATAATAAGAAGAATAACTTAAACGATTTGGCTGAAAAATTGGTGGGGGAGGTAGCTTAGAACTAGGAGACGGACATAGGATACTTTTTATCCCGTTCGACCGCGTTTCACTAATTCACCCGTGCGAAGTCGGGGGCGGGTCAACTAGTACTTAATAATAATGGTTTGAAAAAGTATACTTTTCTAAGGTACTGGGACCGCTAACAGCAAGCTTTATGTCTATTTTATGTCAGAAAATCATCATATGGTATCATCTGTTGGAAAACCTGCAAGCAAAATGCCTTCCTTATTTCTCCTATAGGCAAACGGAGTACTGAATTATAAAAAAAAATTGGTAGTCTGAAGGCTTGTGTATAGCAAGATTAATGAAATAGGTACCTGTTCATGTTTCTTAAGGTAGGACAACCTCGGGAAGGCCTTGTCGCAGAACTGGCATTGGTAGGGCGTGTGCTCGGTCGCGCCGAGCGTGAAGGGCGGCTCGGCGTCTCCGTCGGCCGCGTCCACTGAAGGCGTTGAGCCGGGCGACGGCGACGGCTCCGGCGTCGACGACGGCCAGGAGCTGCCCGCCGCGCTGCCCACGCTGCCCAGCGCCTCTGCACAATGCACTCACATTAAGTTACAACATCGTTGAGCTTGCTATAAGTCTAACGCATGTGTCTGTCTGCATCATTGTAGCTCTAAAATATACTGTTTGCAATTAAGTTTTTTTGTGAGCTTGTGGAATCGAGTGACTTACCACAGACATCATCATCTGACTACCATCATGCATTTGTAATATTATAAAATCCTCGGATAGAATTTGGATTAAGGACGCCATATCACGGAATAAATAATATACAAGGTGGAATTTAATTCTTTATTTTCCTTTAATATATGTATTCAGTCCATGCTATAGAATGCTCCCATATAACTAAATAAAAAGTACTCATGAAATAAAACTGAAATCTAGGTATAATCAAATTTAAATTCTAAAGAAAAGCCTTGTGACATTGGACAAAGCAGGTGTTTTATTGCCTACGAAACATTTACAAAGCATTCAGCTGGTGCCCGCGCTTGTGTACCGTTAAATAGACATTTCGGCTGTCATGCAGTTATTTTAAGAGGCACTAAATACTAAAACATAATCAATTTTTATTTTAATTGGATCTTGTTCTAATATTCTATAGCATGGTCTGAGTACATGCATTTATGGAAAAGAGTGAATTATATGCCACCTTGTATACTACTTAGCCATAGAATACCGATCAAGGATAAAAATGCGCTTATTTGGCACAACTAACCAGCATTGCAATTCAACGGGGCAATGCTGCTAGCATGTTGGGCACGCTACCCACGGGTAGTGGGTTGGAGCCCACTACCTGTTTTTAATAACGATCACATGATCCTAGAATAGATAGAACCTGGACCCTAACTAGGATTCCTTATGTCTAGGGGCCCAGGAACTACGAGGACCATGGTCCTACGACACCCAGACTCAGGACAAGTATTTGCGCTTTTTTTCTGTGCACAAATACTTGTCCTGCCGCGGTAATCGAATCCGTCGCCTCAGGGTTATGAGCCGACCTGCTCAACCACCACACCAGAGAGGCTGTCAAATTTAGACAGTCTATAGGGTCAACGTGGCTAGTAGCTTATAAATTTGATAAGTTAAATAGGGGAAGATACGGTACTGTCATTCAGTCCTACCTCTGCTCAACCAAGTCACCTAGTCACACTCAGTCACATCACAAATCAGTCGCATTGATAGTGACTGTAGTTTGCAGCCTCAGTTGTATGGTGAGTCAGGACCTATTTCTGACCTTATGCAATATTCTCTCCTAAGTGATCTGTGTGTGTGTGTGTAATATCTGTTGACTTTTTTAAAATTTCTTTCTTTCTTTTCTCGGAACGTCGTCGCACACATAAAATATCATGATACCGTCATGCGCATTCGAAAAGAGCTTTAATCACTCCAGTAAAAAAACAAAACGCTTGGGATCACTTTCAACTCAGTATTATATTGAAAAATGTTAATTATAAAAAAAATAACACAATAAATTATTAATAAGTTTTATTTGTTTTGTCATATTTGGATAGTGCAAGATTGACATTGTCAATAATATGACATGCAATAAAATTGTAAAATTTCTATCTTTGTCCTTCTACCATATCCTCGCTTCGTCTTGTCGCTTCCATGCACCCAGAGATCCGCCGAATCGGACCGAGACCCACGTTTTGTTATCATATATATAAAAAAATTGATATATATTACTATCTATATATTTACAAACAAAAAGTATCTTAGTATAAATAAATATATATGTATGTGGACATTTCACATAGCGCTATCTAGGCCAAAACTAAGCAAAGCTTGTACTATGGGAACCAAATAACTGATCAGTACTTAGATACTTTTTGTTTGAAATACATACATAGAATATAATATACCACCCAGACACTGAACAAACATCGATGTTCATCACACAAATGTTTGTCCTGGGAGGGAATCGAACCCACAACCCACAGTTAGAAGGCAGGGTTACTACCAACTGAGCTATCGGGCCAATTTAAATAGTATAGTATTAGTTATTATGGTTTCCATAGTATACAAGGTTTGCTTAGTTTAGGCTTAGATGGGCTATTTGAAATTTCCACAAATATTTATTATTATTATAAATGCAAATGTTTTGTTTCTATGTAGTTACTACTACATAGATTATATACTATAATGTTGATAAATGTATGTTTGTTAGGTTCCACTCAGCGCGAAAACAGCGGAATGGATTATAATAAGGTATCTAAATATGGTAGATACTTAAGTTCTTAAGAAGCATAGAGAAAGGCCAACCCACCAATCAGTAATATTATAATGTCATTAATAATAAAGCTCTGTGATGCTCAATGTTTAAACTTTCAGCTATTTTTGTGACATAAAACTATCATCTGCAAAATGAATCGTAGGATTCATATTTAACAAAAAAACTGTTTCATGATAGATCATATTAAAAATTGCTAGCTGTTAGCCTGTCAAACAGTGCAATAAATGACTATTAAGAGGCCTGACACGCATTATAAAATACATTAGAGACGGCAGACGTGGCACGAGCTGGGATAAAGCCATCATAAATATCGGTAAGGCCCCATATTTCGGCGTTAGAGGCCATATTTCTCCTGTAGCACCTCCGAGTGGCGTGAAATATAAACAAATTGAATGGACCGCATGACGAGCGCATCAACGCAAATGATGACTAATGTCAGAAAGCTCGCCACCGTCTCACCACCTCCAAGAACGGTGGAGAATAATTTTATTGCGACTTGAAAATGTTCACCTATAATTTCAAATTACGGTTGCAGTAGATGTATAGAATCACGGTAAAGTATGATATTTATTAAGATAAATATTTTAATGCTACGGTGATTATTTGCTATAATTATGTCGTTTCTTATACTTTGTTGTTTAATTTATTGCTGTGTTTTGAACCCCTGGTGCCGGAGAGGTGTGCGTGTGTATCTGTGAGAGGGTGTGTCTGTGTGTCTATGAACCGAACTTTGTTTAGTCCTGACTTGATCGACAGTGGTCTATGTATCTTTTTTTTTGCATAGACAAAACAAGCTTTTTATTACCCTAGGCAAAGGTAGATAAGCTAAATTTTATATTTAACTAATTGCGCCCCGCGGTTTCACCCGCGGATAAAAAGTATTTTAATTATTTGCTCATCCCACGGGACAATGTCACTTTTCCGGGATAAAATGTAGCCTTTATGTTAATCCAGTGTATAAGCTATCTTGATACCGAATTTCATCCAAATCCATTCAGCCGTTTGAGCGTGAAGGAGTAACAAATATACACACCAAACACACATACAAACTTTCGCCTTTATAATATTAGTGTGAAGTGTGATTAGTGTGATAGTGTGATTCATTATAACTATTTTTAATGGTTTCAAATATAGTTATTCCTTAGTTTGATTTCAGTATTTTAGATTTGTGGCGTTCGGAACGCGCCTTATCTGTGCTTTCCGAACGCACGACTTTGACGTTGACAGATCGGTTCGCGCGCGACTTGACTTAAGAGATATTTTCCCGCCCGGGATATACTTTCGCTCCTGCAACTTAGTTGTCTCTACAATTATTAATATTATTATTGTGCTGTGCCTTTATTACTACCTTGTTATTGACCTGATGTGCAGTGTGAAAGAACATTATAGTTTACTATACTCAAAACAGTGATTTCATTGTGCACCCATCTCCAAGAACTATCAGTAGGTTCTAATACAGACTACAGGGACCGCAATGGTCCCTCAATGGTGACCCCGACGTGATCTTCAATCCACGAGTCATTTGTCATCGTCACCTCATCGTTGGGTGACCTTCCAACTACGTAAACTTGTACGTGAGTCCTTCGTCTTCGTCACCTCAGTCATCGGTGCCAGCTCTCCGAGTTCATCGTCACCTCACAGTGACCTCTTCAGCACTCCGGCGGCGACTACTCAACGAGCACGACGAGACGTACACTTCGTGTAAACCAAGAAAGGTAGCCTGTATTTTGCGCGGCTGTGGTAATGGAGGAGAGCAGTGACTTGCACTATCACATCGTGACAACCGTGATTTGAAGCCTACCTGTGTGGACCTCCAAAACATAGTGCAACATCCTGCAGTTCAGACCCTATTTACCTGCAACAGCATCCTGCGAGCAGTTATTCAACTCCGGTGTGGCATCCTGAGAACACTCAACATCACCCGGACTGGTGCACGCACGTACAACTTTCCTTTACTTACATAACAAAGACTTTTAACTCATTAACTTGGTGATTTGCTCCTATACTAATTTAATTTATTTTGTTGAACCATACTGATTCCAACCGTTTGTTTACATTAACACTTGTATATATAGCAGCTGTGCCCAGCTTTGTTAAAGTAACAAACTCAGGTGGTACATAATAACAATAACACAGCAAGATCTTTGTTGCTAATACAGACCTTAGAAATTAGCTTAAAGTGCTGAATTGTTAAGGTTGTATGACTTATTGTTAAGGCACGGTATTAAGAGACAATACTTGCTATTTTTTTTTTACCTGTTTTTTATTTTGTGGTTTTGGAGCATTGCTTCAACTAAAAAAATTGTATTGCTTGGTTATTTTGTGGGAACATTTTACATCAGGGGCAGTGGATATTTTATTACTTTTTTTTCACAAATTTTATATTTGAATTTTTTTATGTGTGTTTTATTGTCTTGTGTTTTTGTTTGTGTTGCCATATGTTGTGTTTGTGTGTTTTACTGCAGCAATTTTAAAATTTATTATTGCCAAAATTTTTTTTGTGTACTTGCTAACGGTGAACGGTTTTGTTTAAATTTTAAGTTTTTATTTTTTTTTATTGGAAATGGAGCCTGACATGCAAGCTATGAATGAGGCTAATGCTTTGTTGCAGCAGCAAAACGCAATTTTATTGGCCGAATTGCAAAAATTTAAAACTTTGCACACAGACAGTATTGAGACTAACACACCACCCGCGGACCCCCTCCCTCCCCCTCAAGCTCCCTCAATATGCAGGGTTGCTATCAAACTTCCCCCTTTCTGGCCTGATCGGCCTGCTTTATGGTTTGCGCAGGTGGAGGCTCAATTTACTATTTCAGGTATCTCTGTTGACCAGACTAAATTCAACCATGTTGTTGCTCAGTTGGACACTCGGGTTATTGGAGAAGTTGAAGATATTATTCTTCAACCACCATCTGAAGATAATTATGGTAGGCTCAAATCTGAGCTAATTCGTAGGCTTTCCACTTCTGAAGAGCAACGCGTCCGACAGCTTGTTAGCGACGAAGAGCTGGGCGATCGCCGCCCTTCCCAGTTTTTAAGGCATCTTAGGTCTTTAGCTGGGACTGCTCTCACAGACGAGAATTTGCTCCGCCAGCTTTGGATGCGCCGCCTCCCACAACACCTGCAAGCGATTTTGGCCGCTCAGTCAGAGCTATCTTTGGGAAAGATAGCAGAGCTGGCGGACAAAATTTTGGAAGTTTCGCCTGGCATAGCCGCACCTCGTTCAACAGCTGTTTTCTCAGCGAGCACTTCTGCCGCCGCGCCTTCATCACTTGATGACATTACGCGGCGCCTAGACGAGTTAACGTGCCAGATCGCTGCACTTACAGCTGACCGTGGTAGGGACAGGTCACGGAGTCGCCCAAACCAGCGTGAACGTTCGCAGACTCCGGGTAAAATTAAAATCTGTTTTTACCACCGGAAGTTTGGTACCAAGGCTGCTAAATGCGTCAAGCCATGCACATGGACGCCGCCGCCACCGTCGGGAAACTTGAACAGCAGTCTTTAGCGGCGACGACTGACTGCTTACCGGAGAGTCGCCGACTATTTGCCACGGAATGCCTTTCTAAGCGCCGGTTCCTGATCGACACTGGCTCAGATCTCTCCTGCTATCCATACCAATGGTTAGCGAACAAGCCAACGCGGTCAAACTACACACTGGCTGCTGCCAATGGTAGTGAGATTCGCACCTTCGGCCATATCCAGATGACGCTAAATCTAGGGCTGCGTCGTGCCTTCCAGTGGCACTTCATTGTCGCTGACGTCAGCACCGCCATTATCGGTTCTGACTTTTTGGCGCACTATCGGCTGATGCCAGATTGTGCCAATAAAAGGCTCGTCGATAGCAGTACCGGTTTGTCATGCGTTGCCGCCGTCGCAACTTTGGGTCAGACTAGCATCAAAGTGGTTTCCGCTCCATCGTCTGAATTCGGTGCGCTTCTTGCGGAATTTCCGTCAATCACTAAGCCACCGGGAATTCTTCGGGAGCCGAAGCATAATACGGTCCATCATATTTTGACAACTGAGGGTGCCCCTGTTTCTTGTCGTCCAAGACGTTTGGCGCCTCAGAAGCTTCAAGACACCAAGAAAGTTTTTGATGATATGGTACAGTGCGGGACAGCCAGACCTTCCAAAAGTCCTTGGTCCTCGCCCCTCCATATGGTCCCAAAACGCGATGGCACTTGGCGACCCTGTGGGGACTATCGCGCGTTGAATTCGCGCACAGTACCTGACAGGTATCCGGTCCGCCACATTGGTGATGTTGGCCACAACATCTCCGGTTGTACTATATTTAGTACAATCGACCTCGTTAAGGCCTATCAACAAATACCTGTTGCGCCTGAGGATATTTGCAAAACGGCCATCATCACACCTTTCGGACTTTTCGAATTCAATTACATGACTTTTGGTCTACGCAACGCAGGCCAAACATTTCAAAGATTTATTGATGAAGTCGTTCAAGGCCTTGAATTCTGCTTTGCTTACGTTGATGACATATTGGTATACTCACGCGATGCTCGTCAGCACGCGCAGCACCTCCGTATACTTTTCAAGCGTCTTGAAGAGTACGGAATTGTCATCAACGCAGCAAAATGCGTGTTTGGTGCTCCTGAGGTCACTTTCCTCGGAAACCGCATTTCCGCTGACGGAACGCGACCACCAACTGAGCGCATTCAGGCCTTGAAGGACTTCCCCCTACCCAAGACCGTACAGGGACTCCGCCGTTTTCTTGGGATGGTCAATTATTATCGTCGATTTTTGCGTAATGCTGCAGAGTTGCAAGCACCGCTAGTCAACGCGATCGTGGCCTCCCAAGGCAAAGGTTCCACTCCGGTCACTTGGACACCAGACCTTGAAGAATCCTTTAAGGCATGTAAAGACAGCTTGTCATCTGCTGCTCTTCTAGCTCATCCGCTGCCAAATGTTGAGTTAGGGCTTTTCACCGACGCTTCCAGCTCACATGTTGGTGCCTGCCTTCAGCAGAAAGTTGGTGATGCTTGGGAACCTTTGGGTTACTTCAGCAAGAAGCTGAACCCCCGACAGTCCCAATGGCCAGCATATTATAGAGAGCTCCTCGCGATTTACGAGAGTGTGCAGCACTATCGGCACTTCCTGGCTGCGCAGCACGTTAGAATTTACACGGACCATAAGCCATTAATTTACGCATTTGCACAGCGTCGCGAAAGGCTCCCGCCGGTCCAGCTAAACCAGCTCTCGTTTATCTCTCAATTCACCACGGACATTGTCCATGTAAAAGGGGTAGACAACACGGTAGCGGACGCCATGTCCCGCATCGAAGCTATTAGTTTCGAAGCTGACCATTCTGCCCTCGCTTCTTGCCAAAAATATGACGACGAATTGAAGAAGTATCGTGACGATACAAATTCGTCTCTTAAATTAGAGAACGTCGTTGTCCCTGGCACTAACACCACTTTGGTCTGCGACACGTCTACTGGACGACCGCGACCGTTTGTCCCGGAGCCTATGCGGAAGAAGATCTTCGCTCAGCTGCATAATCTTAGTCACCCTGGCGCCAGAGCTACCATCCGGCTGGTCTCTGACCGTTTTGTTTGGCCTGGTGTTGCTAAAGATTGTCGCCGTTGGTGCCAATCTTGCTTAGCTTGCCAGCGAAGCAAAGTGACTCGGCATACTCAAGCTCCGCCTGGACATATTTCCAGCCCTTCATCTCGGCTCAAGCATGTCCATATCGACATCATTGGACCTCTGCCGTCTTATTCTGGCTTTCAATATTGCCTCACTGCTATTGACCGCTATACTCGGTGGCCCGAAGCGTGGCCTATGAGTGGTATATCTGCAGAAGAGGTAGCAAGAACTTTTGTGGCTGGCTGGATTTCTCGATTCGGAGTTCCTGCTGTCATTACTACTGACCAGGGACGTCAGTTTGAATCCGACCTTTTCAGACGCCTCACAGAGATGTGCGGTACGAAACGTATTCGCACTACCAGTTACCACCCTTGCGCCAATGGGCTCGTCGAGCGCATGCACAGACAACTAAAGGCATCTCTGATGTGTCACGATGATTCGTGGCTGAGCGCATTACCCCTGGTTTTGCTAGGAATGCGCTCCGCATTTAAAGAAGACTTACAGGCGACAGTTGCGGAACTGCTCTACGGAGAATCGTTAACTCTTCCTGGAGAACTTTTGGCATCTCCCGGACCTACTAAATTTGACGATCCGTCTGATTTTGTTGTCAAATTAAGACAACAAATGTCCAAGTTGCGACCCACTCCGGCTTCGCAACATAGCAAGCCTTCTCCTTTTATCTTTAAGGAACTCACAACCACGTCTCACGTTATGCTGAGAGACGACACTGTCCGGCGTTCTCTGCAGCCTCCCTACTCCGGCCCTCACAGAGTTATTTCTAGAGGTGAGGACGGAAAGACACTGTCTCTAGAGGTCAAAGGCAAGCAGATGACAGTTAGCGTCGATAGACTCAAACCAGCTTTCGTCGAGCATCCATGTCCTTTGGTTGATCCTGCTCCGGCACCTGCACCTTTTGTATCTGTGCCTCCTTCTCCGTCCGTGCCTTCTGCACCTCCGACATCCGCCGTTGCTCCTTCCTCGCACACACCGCAATATACCACCCGGTCAGGTCGTAGAGTCCAGTTCTCTAAACCGTTTGACCTCTAATTCCTTTCCTTTTTCTTTTTCTACGGATTCTCCTTCTCCGTAGGGGGGTGGTGTGGCGTTCGGAACGCGCCTTATCTGTGCTTTCCGAACGCACGACTTTGACGTTGACAGATCGGTTCGCGCGCGACTTGACTTAAGAGATATTTTCCCGCCCGGGATATACTTTCGCTCCTGCAACTTAGTTGTCTCTACAATTATTAATATTATTATTGTGCTGTGCCTTTATTACTACCTTGTTATTGACCTGATGTGCAGTGTGAAAGAACATTATAGTTTACTATACTCAAAACAGTGATTTCATTGTGCACCCATCTCCAAGAACTATCAGTAGGTTCTAATACAGACTACAGGGACCGCAATGGTCCCTCAGATTCATCGAGGAGATTCATAGCTTATCTCACATTATATACGTGCCCAAATTTCTCACTGAAAAATCTTCGTTTGATGTGCTATCCTTCTATGTTACATTGGCAAAATTGTGGTTAGCTCTCGACAAAGGCCACTAATCAAGGGTTGAAGTTGAGGTTGAAGCTAATATTTGTAATGTTTGTTTTCTTCACCTATACATATAAGTAGGTAGGTACTACGTCCTGTTTTCAATTCCATGAGCAGCCACAAGGAATGTAATAAGAACTATTTATATCAATCTGTCCCCCTCCACGCCCGACGTGTGTAACGACCCTAACTAATAGCCAAAATAATGACAGTCACGAGAATTGAAAACAAAACCTTTAAAAAATATAGCCTGAGGAGAAACATTAAAAAGATTTTGAATGATGATGCAAGACCTGTAAGTTTGCCTTAAATTTTATTTTTAATGTACGCGTTGTCGCATGTTTACGGTCATTCACCAGAACTTTTCAAAAATATGCCTAGATATTTCTTTCCATGCATCGGGTACAAACTGTATTTGCTCACAATCAGAGCAAGTATACCTACTGTGAGTGGTTAATAAAGTGTTTATCCCGTTAAGTACCCGCTTTAGGACCAGTAGATGCATCGTCGCGTCTGTGGTAGGATAGCCGTAATTAGCAGCCATTGCAGGCAATTCCTCGGGTGAGGACGGTGGCGCCGCCGGCAGTGGGCGGCGGAAGTCCACTTCCTAATTGCGCCGTCTCCGAGACACCTCAACCGGCGCCTCGGCAATCAACGCCAATCGCTATCTACATGGAAAACCGACGATCCACTTTATAACGATCTTAATACTCATTTTGCACATACACTATCCCTGGTGGAAATTGATTACCTCATTAACACACGTTTCCGTGCTCCTTACTTACGCTTACTGCTAAGTATAGATGCTGATGGATCATCGATATGATACGTCTGCTGCTCTAAATGATACTAGGAAAATTAATATTGTGAAAATGAAGATAAATATTTGCGTTATCTAAACTATACATAACTAGCTTCTGCCTGCGGCTTCGCCCGCGTGGCCTCTATAGGAAATGAGGAATAAACAATTTTTTTTTTGACACCCCTCGATTTTCCCGTGAGTGCCGTTAGAGCCGGCTAAGGGAGTATCCAGAGAAGGGGCAGCAGCATTTTCCTCGAGACATTGAAATATTCTGTGATCACCAAGCCACCCGAGCTCTTCATGTGCTTTCTTTCGGCTTTTATGTGATAATATGTGTTGATCCATCCAGATCAGACAATATTAATAACTATATAGTTGCGCCCCGCTGTTTGACCCGCAGATAAAAAGTATTTTAATTATTTGCTCATCCCACGGGAAAATTTCACTGTTCTAGGATGAAATGTAGCCTATATGATAATCCAGTGTATAAGCTATCTTGGTACCGAATTTCATCCAAATCCTTTCAGCCGTTTGAGCGTGAAGGAGTAACAAACATACACACAAACACACATACAAACTTTCGCCTTTATAATATTAGTGTGATAGTGTGATTAATATTGTATAGATAAAACGATCTATTCGCGTACAATATTATCAAAACATAATTTTGACAAACCTCGACGTTTCGACCAAATTACTGTGGTCAGATGAGGACTGGAGTAGCGAGTGTCAAGCATCGTGCAGAACGGGCGAATAGACCCGGTTTATCTTTACAATATGTGTTCAAGTCGCGAAAGTTAAAAAAATGTTATTAATAATTAATACTAAGATTTAATAATTTTGAAATTATTTATGAGCTATTATTGAAATGACTGTACATTGCAGAAAACTTAATAATAAAAATTATTATGATGCAAAGTGCCTAAAATAAATAATGTCTATAGATACCGAAATGTAATTTTTTTAATATATGATCTCAGAAGGAGTGAGAGAGAATAGAGATTTTTGAATAACTCATTATGACCAATAATGCATAGACATAGGCATTATAGCCTAAGTCCAAATTCTCTGAGAAGTATAATGCCTATACCTACTTAGCTTGCCCACGACAGTAATACATGTCATACATAGCATTTATCTCATCATTATATAAATATTACATATATAAAAATTTGTTTACAGTTTTACTGTGACAGTTAAAGTCCACACATTTGTAGCCGCGGGCAGCAAAAACACAAAAAGAGAAGTAAAGCCGTTCTAAATATTTTTTGAAACAATGTGGCGATGTCGCTGTGTGAAATGTCCACACATATTTATTTATTTCATAATATTAATGGTTTATTTAAAGTTTAAAAAAATGTATCATCATTAGCCTTAAGACCACTACGAGCGGTGCCCAGTGGAGTTGGATCCTTCTTGCAACTTCTTTGTCGTATTTGGACCTACGTATTCGGACAGTCTACAGCCGAATTCATCGACAACTTCGAGACTATTGCTTCCAACAATCACACGTATTGGTGGAACAGTTGGTTAGACTTAGACAGGATTTTCGTCTTGCCCATGTTCATATTAAGGCCAACCTGCTGAAAGACTTCTGAGGTCGTTGAGCATGGAGCCGAGGTCTTTGAGTGACTCCACCATTATGACTATCATTGACAAAAACATAAACTCTATAAATTAAAGATATTTAAATAAAAATATTGATTTTTCTAGCAAATTTTAGGGCTTTACTCGACATAAAATCTGAAAGGCGTCATTAAGTTAATCTAATCTTAAGTTATGTAAACCTTAAAATTTGCCATAAATTATAGGTTATTTTAGCGCAAATAGAGGAATAATTCCATTGCAACAACCATAAAAGTCTATTCCTAGAGGGAATTTTTAGGAGACGAAGTTTCAAATTCAAAAAGTAAATTCCGGAAAATGGTGTTTTGGATGTCAAAATACCTATAAAATTTATAATATGAATCCATTCTTCTACTTTTATGAACTCGGGTCTTCAAGAAACCCTATAGAATATATAGATATTATCGTTTTTTTTTTACATCAATGTTTGAGTTTTCTTGGCCTAGTATAATTATAGTACACCGAATGGTTGTTTCCAAGGAGTTTATAAGCTCGGACAGTTTTGCTTGACATTCTTAAGTACGTCCTAAAGCAATAAGTACAAACTTGAAGCTCTCAAACTTTAGTGCAGACGAGCATTAACTTTATAAGGAAGTCTCTTGGCCCCATAAGAATTAGGTCTGCCACTAACAAAGGTAAAAGTAAACAAAACGTAATAAAAGACTAACCTTTTATATCCTCGGAAGAAACGTCGTGGTTTTCTTTATTTGCTTGTATCTTCTCTATGAGGTGTTCCAGCCTGCTGCTGTTACCCTTGAATAGCATGATCATGTCCGCAGGGCCGCGCCGGACCTCTCAGAAGCCCCCGCGACGCACGCGGCTCGGAGGTCTTCCGCACTTTGACACCACGTCGGAGGCCGTCGATCGGCGCAGGTGCATCGGTTCCAGTTTATTTCGGAATTTTTTGTGGGTTCATTTATTGCGAGTGCGAATTAATGCGCGACGCGTGTCCGACAGGTGCCACTAATTGAAGGGGGTGCCCGTCGCGGGCTGCGCTTCGGCACGGCAATTATTTGGGTGCCTGCTGCCGATCTGGTTAATTAGCGTAAATCGCTTACGACGTGCACCTTTATTTACCGGTAACAGGTGAATTGATATCGAGTGGCGTCGGGGTGGTCGGTGCGCGGTGTCGATGGTGGTGCAGCGGTGCGCCGAGAGCGGCGAGTTCGGCGCGACTGCGAGGCTCTGGTGGGCGAGCGCCGAGCCGCCGGCACAGCACCTCACGGCGGCACCCTGCGCCCCGCCCGCCCGGCCCGCCCCGCCCACTCGCCTCCTCCCACCTGCACCCACTCCCACTCACAAGACAAACTACTAACAACTTTGGTTTCCACCAGTTCACCCTTATTGAATTACAATAACACTACAGCCATCAGAAGTATAAGCAGAGTCAGCTTTGGTACGTTGCAATTGGCTCGTGTATCTTAATGGTGTCCTTTTATATTTTTCAGAGATACCTCAAATTTCAGGCTTTTGAGAAAACTTTCATTCAGCTTAACATTAAAAAAATTCTGACAGGTTTAAAAAAAACTTAATTTGATGTTATTCTCTTTAAAGAAGAATAAGTTGACACACTAGATAGAATAAGTCTACAAATAAATGTTTTCAGCTTTTACGAAATCCATAAATTTTCTCTAATCTCACGCATTTCTTTTTTTCGGCGAGACTAATGGAGCAAAGGCGTAGAGCACCGTTGTGTGAGGGACCACAAAATCCCTCGCGTAATCAGTCGTCAATTACAGCCGCGTCTCATTCGTATGTCAGCCTCGGTGACACACGTGAATATATCGGAATAAATGAATCGAATGACAGGCGGATGATGCTAAAAGCTTGTCAAATTCTTCACGTCGTGGAAAGCCCTGTGAAACTGTGTTTTCCTCGTTCCACCCACAAGCGTGGGCGCGGCCAATGGGCGCCGTCTCCCCCGCGCGCCCCACCCCGCTGCGCTCCACTAAGCTTCTCTAAATACAATGCAGCACTCAACACCTTTGATCCAAGCATTCTTTTTCTATTTTATAAATAGAGCCTGGTTAACGTTGTCATAATTCTATACGGTCCAGTGGTTACAGTGCTGTAATATTTTTTGTATTGGGTTACTGAAGCGTCCCAAAGTGGCGACTTAATTTTCTTCGAAACAAAAGAAAATGATATTATTTACGTAATATTTAGATGTTAGATGGATTATAAATATGATTTAACGGTGTATGCGCGGTCACCCGAAGTCCGGCGATCGCTCCTCGGGGGCCTATAGAGCCACGAGCTTGGCGGCGTTCCTTTTAGTTGTGAATATATTAGCGGATTACACCAACGACACTGTGGCTGTAATTCAGAGGATAAACTCCAAAATATTTGCATAAGTAAGCATTCCCTTGAGATTCGTATCTATCTCGATAAATTATAAAACCTAAAAAACAGTATAAGCAAATTTTTTAACAATGAAAAGTAACATTCTTATTATTAGAATCATTGAACTCAGGATCTCTATTACGAGCTCAATCAGATTTATATTCCTGTACTTGCTATCGTTTAATATGAACAACAATTTTTCTCTCATCATAACCAGTTATCAAACTTGGTATTCTAATGGAAAATAAATTCCTACTTCGCTACGCTACGCTATCACTAGGTAATCGTAGAATATTATCTTGATATGTTTGTGAAAATGGTCTTAAATGTACCCATCTACATCTGCAATAACCGCTTGAGACAAAACGTAGGTAGCAGACAAGTCGATTAGCCAAATTGCTACACACTCGCAGTTTGTAGCAGCAAGTTGGCAGATCATACAACCTGCAAGTACCAACATGACAAATTAATGAACATTAAAGATTCAGCGTAGTTCACGCGAGATTGACAGTACCGAGTGGTCGGGCGCCGCGCAGTTTCAATACAAAAGGGTTAACATTAATACGTAATAGGGAGGCACCTCAGTGACGGGCCCGATTAGTCTGTCACTGGGCCCAGCAAAGCCCTGAATAAAGTATTACGAAAAAGTGCTTCTTATCTCCGTTACGACACAGCGATGTCCGGCGTGATGAGGGTCGGAGTGGCTTTCGTTCTATTTAAAACAAAGCAAAAACGGCCTTTCGAAGTGTCATCGTCATGTCATGATTTGGGTAACGTACAGTTATGAAATTGCAAATTTTATAGAAAACGTCAACTGTTCCAAGCTTTTGCCCGTTCTTATTTAAGAGGTAAATAAATACATCTGCTGTAAATAAACTATTAATCTAGCCGGGATATTGCTGCAAATCCTGAATTGTTTCAAAAAAACGAGTGGGCTTTAAACCACACAACTGGACTAAAACTTCTTTAGTTCCATCTATCGGCCGGTATAACTTTCTTTTTGCTTTGTTTAATGTTAATGTCGCCATCTTGACAATTTGTAAATTGGCATTTTACCGGAAATGCCAACATAACAATACAAATTTTAAGTAATTTTTAACTGTGTTATGGTGACAATGGAGATCTACGTGAACCAACAACTTTAAACTTGCATTCGCCTTGTTATTTTATCAGCTTACTCCCCGAGTTAAGCGTGCGTAAAAAAGTTACTTAAAAATATTTTTTTTGCCAGTATAAAGGTAGAGTCACACCACACCCACATTTTAAATGCCTTTAAATATTTAGCGACATCTATGTACGTATATTTAATTATTTGAAAAACAGTAATATTATAGGTAAAATGGAGTCATAAATAAAACACAGAATTTACATAACCTTCTGCGGAAAGCGTACCCAAAAAGCTGGCAACATTCCCTCGATGAATAGCCAGGCTAATTCGTTGGCCGAGGTATGTGCCAACCTTAATAAATTTAAATAATTTCAATTTAATTAATTTTTTGGTTTTTATTGATCTTAAATAATATTATCTGCTTAAATTATAATCAAATTAAACAACATTAACAGATAGAATAGTGTAACTATGCTCCCATATCCTCAATTTGCGATCAGTCGCTCCGCTCCCGTTCCGTTGAATGTTTGATGAGCCAACTTGACTTCCGATGCAAAGACGCTAATGTTAACCCTTGATGCGACGTTACACGGGTACAGGCAGTCCCATAGCCACTTGTTTATTCAGTGATACAATAATAGAATGTGGTCCAATCCGATCCCGAGCAACCTATCCATTTTGTTACTTAGGCTAACGTACTGAACAATAAAGAATGAACGGGAGTTGTGGATATATGAAAAATCTTTTTAAACGTATCTCAGTCATAAGTAAATGATAAATAAATATATTGATAAGTTACAAATGAGAGCCATCCAGCCATTACATAGTGTCCGTAGAATAGTTTGCACTTTACTCACATGCCATCGAAAAAAATACACAGCGTAAGTACACACTAGAAGCATCTCTTGCCTTTTTTGTAAGGTTTCCTTGTAAAGAACACAAGGTTTGGTAATTATTAATTGAATCATTTTGTAAAATAATAATAAACTATAATTTTATCATTGATACAAATATATGACGTAAACTATTGCAGTTCATATTCATTTCATTTATTTGTACTTGGTACTTGGTATTTGGTGGTAGGACTTTTCTACTAGGTGGTAGGACTTTGCTACTAGGTGGTAAGACTTTTCTAATAGGTGGTAGGACTTTTCTACTAGGTGGTAGGACTTGTCTACTAGGTGGTAGGACTTTTCACTAGGTGGTAGGACTTTTCTGCAAAGTTCCTCTAGGTTGGTACCACCGCTTTGCCAGTTATTCTGCCGCCAAGCAGTAGTGTGCAAGTACTACTGTGTTCCGGTTTGAAGGGCAATGTAGCTAGTGAAATTACTGGGCAAATGAGACTTTATGATCTGATCTCACAGTCGAGTAATCATTACCAGACTGTGTTGATGTCTCAGGATGATGTGCGCAGTGCAGCAGTCATGCGAAACTTTACATGTTGGAGTTCCGAGTGACACTGTTCTGTTATGAGCAGCCGTGTCACTTAACATCAGGTGAACGACTAGCTAATCACATCATTCAATAACAAAAAAAAAACATAGAAATACAGATCAAATTTGTACTCGTAGGTACATATTATAAATAATAGTTCTTATTATTTCATTCACAAGTGTATGTTTACAAGGAAAGAAAATAAAAGTTAATCTTATCTGCACCCTCAAAAACCACAGTCTAATCTCTACAAAGATGCGTAAAAAACTTTTTTACACCTAAAAGCCAACATTAATTTCCGACTATGATGAGATTGCGTTGTCAACAAACACCCAAAGTCCTAAAAACCCAAACATTTTTTGCGTCCTTACCTGCGGTCCCGAGGGGCCGGGACATGGCACACGTCTGTTCGCGTCCTAATAAATCAACCAGACATTATGGCTTATTCAGAGGGATTAGTTATGAGTACGTCTTTATAAACCTTTTAACGTTTGTTTTTCATTATTCACATTCCAAAATTTTTTAACAAGGTATAGATGAGAATCTTTACATGATCATACATTGGAATTTTGTATGTTTTATTGAAGTTTGGCTTTCGATAAAGAATATTCTTGTAAGAATTTCTTAAATAAATATTTATTTGCATATCAAAATACATTTTAGACATCGCATCACTATTCATACTATACCTTATAGATTTGACTTAGACAACGCGCATCTGACTTATTTTCAAATATGTTACCTAGAATATTGAGACATACCTATTACAACAATAATTTGTTAACTGCACCGTGATGAGACTGAAACGGCCCCAACGGAAGATCAGCGCTGGTTGTACAAGCAGAACCATGTTGAGTTGGGACTGACTCGTGGCAACGGGCAACAAATGCTTATCATTGATTATAGTACTCGGTATAATAGGAATGTAGTATTATTGTTTTGTTCCTTTAGTCAGGAAGCATATTCTATTCAATTGTTTCTCATAAAACCATTTACAGTCTGATTGTAATTTATTGTGTACGGATGATGTCAAATTATATCCAAAACAACAACAAACTCTCAATATCTCTCATTGTCATAGAGAAAAACTTAATTCTGACCTTTCCCTACATTTAAAAGCCCTAAAAGCGTAAAATGAAGGCCACACAAGACAAACAAATCGATAGGGGTGACTTTTTATATGATAGACCAGAGAGATAGGATAGTAACGGAGCAGGGTGGTCCGTAATTTCACCCAGACACCCTTCAGTCACGCTGTGCAAGATTAAAATAAAACATAAAGATACAAAAATTAAAATGTTAAGATATCTAGCTAAGATTTAAGTAAAAGACTTGGTGCAAACGTATGAAAAGATATCTGTTCTGTTGAGTGTGAAAACATAAAAGAACACAAATTTTTATAAACACATAACTTCATTGGACGGTTTGTGGCTAATGTTGGCACATAACATAACCACAAGCGGACTAGATTCCTACACGGCGCGGCGTAAATCTACGTAATAAACACTCCACTACACGAAATGTGACCGCTTTTAAGATATCATCAACCTACCCGTGTAAACTCATATTTAGTTAAACGATTATAGGCCACTTTGCGTTGTTTCACCCTCTGCAAATAAAACCATTTTAGTTGGGGCCAGAAAATGTTATTACAGCGTAAATAGTTTCGTGGGAAATTGAGTCGGAAACAATCCAGTTAAGGGTAATAGAGTACTTAATGTTTGGTAGAGCGGCGTGCAGTGAGCGTACGCGTACTCGTACTAGACAGGCTGCGAGTGTCAAATCAACCGTGTCGGGGGTACGATATGAGACATCACGTATCGCGGCGATTGTATCCCTGAAGCGGCTCGCTGTGAGCGCGACATCTCACACGAAATGGGTCAATTAAGACGTGGGAGTGGAGCTATACGTGACCGTAACGCCCGATACAGAGCGAGATTATAAACCGGCGGTATGTTTCACGCCTGCGTGCGTTACTATCTCTAATGCTTGCCTGGTGTCACGACAAAACATATCTTCCACATCGTAGCTGCTGACTTTTATAATTGGTGGTATGGTTTCCAAAAGTGCCATTAGTTGCCTGTAATGTAACTGCTCTAAATCAATGGATTGAACGGTCCATTAGCAAGGCCGTATAACGTTAACCGTTGGATGAATAAAACTGGGCGTGAACCTCAAATTACTTCCACACTCCGGAAATAATAGATTTAAAGGTTTGCAAAGGGGCTTTCTTCGTTCCGTCCTTTCTAAATATTTATTGTGCTTTTCCACTTTGTAGTCGCCCAAGTTTTGCCAATATTCATTGATGATAGGCGTTGCTTGAAAAGTTTTTATGGCGTTTATTTCGTGGGAAATAGTGCATCAATACTGAAGTGGGCATAGCGTGCTCTCAGCGGAACGAAGCGTGAGCCATGCCCGGCTTGGTGACACTTCCGCGACACAGCGCCTACTACACTGGGGTCAGCTGAGCGAGACTATAGAAGCTACAGCTATAGTGACCAACGTTTACTTGGTAAGATTTAGATACCTTCATATGTTTTATCTTCATTTAATTTGACTAGACTTGACTTCTTGGTTTATGGCATTTGTGGCTAATTCATTTAATTTAATCATACCTTAAAGGTCCTGTCAACTTCTCGCTGACGTAACATGTCACAAGCATCAAAAACACAGTATTTTAAGCATGAATTTAATTTAATTAACATTTATAAGTAAGGTTTTAAATGTAATAAAGTAAAATTAAAAGTCAACAAGTACTAAAATTTTCTAAATACTAGCCAATTTCGTATGTGCAGTTTATTACCATTAGGCTGAAAAAAATATTACGTAGAATATATTAGATTTATTGAATGGCCCGATAGCTCAGTTGGTAGTAACCCTGCTACGTTATCTTGCACATCAGTGGGTAATCTTTTTATTTATAATAATTACATGTACGCAAATGAATTAACAATAACTAAACTAAACTAGACCTAAAAAACTAAACTATACCTAACAAAATTATCTAAATATTGTATCAGTTATCTGGTTCCCATACAAGCTTTGATTCGTTAGGTGCTAGATGGCGTTGTGTGAAATTTCCACAAAAGATATTAGCACTTAATAAAGGTTGATAAAGATAATTATCACTTTACTTTCAATAAACATAAAAATAACAGACAATCACTGTTTTCCGAAAAGAGATCATACGCGAAACATTGTAAAGAATATTCCTTGTTCTTCTGTCGAAGACCAGAGCGTAGTCACAATAAGAATATCTGCGACAAATACAATTGGCCTGGTTGGCCGTGGCGCGCTCGTGATCTGCAATTTGAGTGCGCGTCACGCTGCCACAGCTTTTTACCACCTCTTGGTGAGCTATGGTACATTAGTCCCGGTGACCCTGACGGCAGCACGCTTGGTGTATTGGTCATTCCTACCAGTTAATGGGAGCACCATTTGCCATGAAGACAACTTTAACTTATAATAATAATAAAATAAAATGTTTTTATTTCAGGTGAAAAAACCCATGTTGTGCTTAAAAGTACAAAAAATAAAATGCTAAAATAGAATACCAAATAAAAATGATAGAAAACATATCAAATAGTCCGATTGCTTGATCCTTGATCAGTTATTTTATAGTAAGCACCTACAATATTTGCCTAACATACCGATCGCAATAAAGATAACATGTATACTGTTGAAGTATCTTTGTATTTAAGTCATGATTAGTCGTCAGAGCCGATTAGTCGGGGTTCGGAACTATTCTTTTTTTTGTGTATTTAGCCATAGTAATTGATAATTTCTCAAGTTGATTAATATTATGCATATTTGTGTCAAGTCAAGTCACAGTCCAAGTCATCAAGTCAAGTCATAGTCTAGTCTAGTAAAGTGGAGGCAACTTTACTAAGACGTTTCTATGGAGTTTTGGAAACAACACGAAAATAGACGTAACACCATCATTATACCACTTTCCCACACTCATGCCTGCTATCCAGCACTTAACGAATAAAATGCCACCAATTTTATGCACTAACACTGAAAATAACACAAGTTTTTGAAAACAATATAATGCAGTGAGGCGATCTTTTTCGTTTTCCCGTCAAAACTCCGGAACTATTGTTATTATTTAGGTTCTGGTCTGTGTTTCTCTTAGTTTTCTTCATATGAAGATGGTGCCCGCCATTTGAGATAATTATTTCTAAATCGCGGTGAAAAGATTCTCACAGAGTTTCATGTACCTAATACCGAATTAAAATTAATTAAGTCTCAAATGTTCTAGCAACAACTGAGTGTTATTTACCCATTCTACGACTTCCTCCTTACAAGGACATGTGTAGTTAAACGAATGCTGATGATGATGATGATAATGTAATCATAGCAAATATGCTTATACCGCTAATCCAAAGTTATATATTATATCTATTATGTCAATGAGCTGAACACAGTCTTTGCGCCTTTATTTTGAAATATATCTTTATCCCAAGATTATTACATACCTAAAACTTTTTATTGTTTGAATCCACAATCTGTACGGGGTAGAGCAGTAGATAGGGCATCTTTATTCAGTTGTTACCAACTTTTACTGCTTGAATAAATTTGGGGTAAAGTTTTCAGCCTTGAATTTGAAAGGGGAGAATACCACCACGAGATTAGCGTAAATTTCTACGGAAAAATACTCGTTGTAAGGCGTTTCCAGACGGCAGCAAATCGGCCGACAATCGGCACGTAGTTCCGGCCGCTGCAGGTGATGCTGCGGTCTCGCTCGGCGGCGCGCCGGCCGGCACCTGCGCTCCACGCTTCACGCGCACCGATCATAACCAACACCTATCGATTAGGAATAGATTACACTCCGATTACCAAATTGAAACGGTGCTAGACTATCGGACAGGTGTCAGGCTCAATAGCCGATGAAGATATCGCCTTTGTGTTATGCCCAGTCCAAGCAATAATTGAAATATGCAGTCATAAATATAACGCATGAAATCGTTTTTAAACTGGAAACAATGTTTTGATTTATTTACGTTTCCCATACAAACAATCAAACAACAATCCCATACAAACTAAAATTTAGAGTTTTCCTCAGAAGTAAGGGACCCAATTATCAGTGTAGGTACTACACAAGCCAAATAATGAAAATGGTAACAAATTGTTCTGTTTACAATCAAAAGTTTAAATTATTTTGCGTCTTAATTGTCTCCTATAAACCCTTAGACATTATGCCGCAAGATAAAAGGTACTTAGACAAAAGATAATTTTCTAAGACGTCTATAGTATTTGCATGAGAGGAACTTTAAATTACAGAACCTACATGGCACAAACCGGAAGACGCGCCCTCTAAAACTGTCCGGCAGCGGTCCGTGCGTCCGGTCCGGGAGGCCACCGGCACTTCGCCCTATTCACGAGATGGACTTCCGCTTCTTAACCGTTCCACAGAGATCCCGAGACAGTCGCTACACCATCATCTATTTATCACTACCGAGTAGAGTAGACCATTATACCTACCTAAATATACCCCTGATTTATAACCGTGCTGACAATTGTCTACATACAATTTATAAAGATTTAGAATAGAGTGAGGGCACATGAAAGAATATAATGGGGTTAGGGTTAGGCCTCTAAATGGCAATTAAACCAGCAGTGTAGCTAATGCCAAGGTTAATAATAAGTACCTACTGCAGTCAAAGGTTAGCGAGGATAAGACAACAATTACTTTAAATGCTAGTGCTCACAATTTCTCGCAGAAAATACTGCAAAGTAACTTTTTTTTAACTAGGATTGCAGATCGCTTATATACTCTTAACACAAAGAATACTTTCAATCCACGGGTGAAACCGCGGGTGCAACTTGTCTAAAACCTAATCCAGCAAGCGAATTTGTAATTCAAACTATTTCTCAATGTAATATACAATAACATAAAAAGAAAAACCAAAAAAAAAATAACGAGTAGGTAAAGCTGCTCTACTTTAAATATTTTTGAAATATACGACCAAGTAGTAAACCATAATAAAGGCAAACAATAACATTGAATATAGTTCTGAATTGGCAGGAAATGCCGAGGAAATCTAAGACGAAACACACCGCCAAACTATCACGCACAATAGCAATGTTCAACAAAGGACTTGCGTACGAACTAGTTTTGTAAACAGATATCTCGACAGCTTAGAAGATTCCTTCTCGGTTAATTGCGTATGTTCTTACACAAACAACCTTCTAACTAATGAGGTATTTGTAACAGCTTCGCTTCGTCAAATTAGAATGATTACAATCACTCAAAATACTCAATTTACCAGCTATTTAGTTGATAGTCTGAAAAAAGTGCGGAAGTGGCTTTGATTACCAGTTTTGCCACACAGAAAGTGTAACATCAGTTATATTATTAGTAACCTGCGTCACTGATTGTTCTTGAAAGGTTTGATTGCGGGGGTGAAAGGACATTAGCTGCGCACGAGTCAATGGAGAAGTCGCCACTCATCGCCTTCTATCACCTGCTCGGATTGTCCAAAACACCTGGCGAAAATTTGTGGTTAGAGCTGAAATTGATTTGATTGTTCGTTGATGTTTATCTTCTAAAATGTATCTATTATTGAACATGGAATTCGGAATGATTGTCTATTGACCTTTTCTTGAGGGTTATATGCAAATTAGAAGAAACGTTAGAGCTAATAAAATTGTACTGTAACTAATACTTCAAAGGCACTGCCTATTTGTAACAAAGGTCCCAATATCTTTTATTTGAACCTGAAACATAATTGCACAAGTATTTATTGATATAAGTGGATATTAGTGAGATATCAACGTTTAAATACTATGAATTAATGGACAAGAAATTTCTCACAGCACCAGTGAGTCACGCTCATTTTGTCTCGTGTGATCTTAGATTATAATAATTTCAAACCAGTTTCTTATTCCGAGAATTTTACTTCATTACGGCTGCTATGAAGCGTGAAATATTAATATTAGGGCGACTTAAAGTCTGACTAACACGCGGTACGGAATCGAAATAATGACTCAATCCGGGTGAGAATATTCTAACGTAATGGCGAAGGTAATCTTCACCACAATGAGGATAGTTGATGAGCAATCATAACGTGAATGCGCTGATTTTCCAGCAGCGACTGAGGAAAACGTGACTGGAGTGTTTGGTGTCGCCGCAATGCAACCGAATACCATAATGTGTTCCCATAAAATTGACAGATCACTATATTATAGACACCAGTTAAATTAGGCGGTTATATCACTTTATACTTAGATATTAACTGTATAAGAATGTAATGGAAATCATTGATGGCTCACAATGTCACATAGGTATAAAATTACCTAATAATAAAATGAAATAAGAGTAACCAATATTCAAAGATTTAATTGACATTACAGGCGAATCGTCTAAGAACGATAAAGCTTCATTATGAAAATATGAAAAAGATAGGTAAATAAATTCCAAAATCACCACATTAAATATCGTTTCGTACCAAATTGTTGAAGTCATAGCATTAGAAGGGAGGCTGCATCCTTGAATTGGGTCATTACTATTAGTTGTATGTTGCAATAAAAGCCACCTCGTGTGATGGCGTTACGCCATTGAACAGAACTTAATGCCATGCCTTGCCATGACTTGAAATAAAACCGCAACATTATTTGGTGCTTTGGCTTTGTGGGCTCGTTTGTCATCTATTCGAGAGTAGTGTTATTTAAAATTACGTACATTCGTTTTTTATGTCATTACTTTACAGTACTTTATTAGCGGATTATACACCACCGGGATATTATAGCCCGAGGCATTCATCGCCTCCGACCTCTTCCTACTTAGACACAAAAGATGTCTAATAAATAGCGTGGGCATCATTTTGTAAAATAGATTAGTAAGAATTAATGCACAAAAAATATCTAAAAATTAGATTTTTCTTTACCTTGTCAATTAATTTTAAATTACTTAAGCAGACTATAAAATGGCAATAATATGAGTAGCATTATATAATATGAGGGCTTTAGGTACCTAGTTAGCAAAATTGCCTGTTTTGTCTCGGGTTTCATTTGAGCATTTGCGGAAAAATTCGCCTGTTATTCTTCAAGTAGGTATCAGGAACATGAAAAGTGTATAATGTTACAAATTACAAAATTAACAATAAACATGGTGGAAAAGTCAGTCTGCTATTACTGCCACTAGTTTATTTTAGCGAATTGGATTTTCGTGGATTTTTTGAGGATTTCCTTTCAACTCTTTGCCGTCATTGCGCAGGTGGAGTCAAATATATTCTATGTAGCCGTCGGATGGATTTTCACAACGACGTAACTTTCATTTTTGTAACAAGTACAAAAAATATTTTAAGAGAACAATCTTTTAAAAGAATGTACATGTCTTTCGTTACACGAGTGTAGTGAATTTGTCTATCAAAATTTTTAGATAAACCAGTTTGCAAAAATGTGCACATACTTCATTATCATCATCATCAGCTTATATTAGTCCACTGCTGGACATAGGCCTCTCCCAAGGCACGCCACTGAGCCCGGTCTTCGGCTCTACTCTTCCAATTGCTACCAACTACCTTGCGTATGTCACCGCTCCATCTTGCCGCAGGGCGTCCTACACTTCGTCTGCCGGTTCGCTGTCTCCACTCAAGAACACGTCTACCCCAACGGTTATCGGTTCTTCGGCAGATATGAACAGCCTACTTCCACTTCAGTGTATATACTTACATACTTACAGAACTTAAAATCAAATTAGCCTAAGGTCACGTAACACTATGGGATGAAATCAGATCGGACGAAGCGAACATCGAACATCCTCCAGCAGGGTGGTCGCATTCATTTCACGCATGTTACCACCGATTACCGCCACCGGCCGCTACCGGGTGAACGGTAAAACGTAGTTGAATAAACACAAGCAATACCGTATCACTGCCAATACCGGTTAATTATTGATGGAGGCCAATTAATTACTTAATGATATTTTTTGTAGAGTGAAGCATTGAAAATTTATTCATGAGATTTAATTATGTAGCTTCACTTGTTAATTATATTTGAACATTTAAAAGGACAAATCCAGATATTTGGACATTAGCGTGTGACATCTATACCAGAAATCAAAATGTTCTTAACTATGATGTTGTAATCATGGTGAACGCATGATGCTATCCAAAGGTGGTGCATGAATAACTATAGCTTATGCTAGAGAAACCAACTTATATATACCTAACCAATTTTTTCTAGTGCATCTTAGCTCTGTAAACGGTGAGAATAGTCAAAAATACCGCAGAGTAAACTAATATTGATAGGCGGTAGGACTTTCCTGCAAAGTCCGTCTAGGTAGGTACCACCGCTTTACCATTTATTTTACCGCCAAGCAGTAGTGTGCAAGCACTACTGTGTTCCTTCAGTTTGAAGGGCACTGTAGCTAGTGAATTTACTGGGCAAATGAGACTTTATGATCTAATCTCACAGTCGAGTAATCTCATTACCAGACTGTGCCAATGTCTCAGGATGATATGCGCAGTGCAGTGTCACGCAAAACTTTATATTTTGGAGTTCCGAGTGACACCGTTCTAATATGGGTCGCTTAACGTCAGTTGAACGACTAGCTCGTCACATCATTCACTGCCATAATTTAATAAAAATTAAAAAAAACACGTAGTGTACCTACTCCTCATACCTACGTGCACACCCCGACCTACCCACCCCACTTCTCACTAAGCCAGAACTTATAACTAATGTTCAAAATACTTTTGAGATGTGACTTTTCAGTCTCACACACTGTAAGAATATATTTATAAATTCGGTATCTCATGGCAGTTTAAAATTTTAATCAGACAAACTATTTGTGATAAATTCACAAATTGTTTATATACTGTGCCGAGTAGAATACAAATTGTATTCTACTGAACCTTTTTTTTGGTGCAATTCATTCATATTGACGCATTGATAAATGAAGTGGGATGTTTTCCCTGTACAACGTTAGTGGGCAGATGTGTTCATTGTTGATCAACATATGGGTGGGTACACTTGGGTGCTAGGTGCTAACATGGGTGCCGAGGGCGGGAAGCCCCGCCCAGCGCGCCGCCCTCCACCACGCCCCGCTGCCACATCTTTAAATAAACTTACACTTCGGAAACATCAGTCCGAGAGGAGAAGTTAAATTTTAAAGTTGGCTGCCTAATATTGAACTTGATCTTCTCTGACAATCACGAGGTACATAGTGATGCAAAATTCGACCGTGGGAGCAGATTTTTCTGTAATAAGTAGGATAGATCAAAATATGTCATTCATGTATTATAATAGAAAAATGTACATAAATAGTAAAAATTAAATTTACAAAAATATTTATCTAATAATAATAAATAGAGCAAAATGTATCTACCCACTAATATTGATTAACCTAAGTATAACTACTTAGTAAACTAAATTTTTTGAGTGTTCAACTTTTCTATTCATCTCAAAATGCGAGTAGGTACAACAAAAATGCAATGCGTTGATGTCTTTTCTTACAATACCTATACACAATTTTATATAAGTTTTACCCCTTTTCTTTAGTCTTAGTATTAAGTAGTTTTCTAGTTTAATTTTTAGTCTTTAATAAGATATATCTATTGCCATTTTCAATATATGACTCATATATTAATCTATGTATTTGTTTTGACATCCAACATTTTCGCTCACAAACGCCTAACACATTAGAAACAACACCTACGAGCTTGTGGGTTAGTGAGATAATTCCTTAATTTTTCGCTAGATGTCAGTATACTCGCTAAAGTTTCAGAAAGTTCCGCTCTAACAAGAACCCTCCCTTATTTTCAGTTGTCTACTCTCGTCGCCAGAGCGCGCTATGTGTAGGTGTAGCGTAACAAACATTATTCCCAAACAAAAGCTGTCGTAGCCATTTAAGCTAATTTTATTTTGATTGGAATTAGTGAAGACGAGAGGATGTGAATTATAAATTCTGTTCAGCAATGTGTTGCTATAAAGCGACAATAAAGATAAAGCAATACAGTTTAAATAAAGCGATTATCATCAAGTGGCTTCAGCTAGTAAAGAGGCGAGATTTGCCGGTGGTTGCGGCGGTAGGCCGGGCGGCGGCGGCGAGATGAAGGAGACGATACCATCGCAGACTCTTTGCAACTAGTTGCCGCCGCCGCCACGCGCCTTGCATCAAATTGCTGATAAAATGCTATGCTCATCTTTCATTTCATCTGTAAATGCCTAGTTTAGGTTATGTTCAAATATTTATTTTATAATTTGTTGGGATATAGCCTTGCCGCTTGCCAGGCACTGTCGAAGTCATCTTTGAATAATGGGTAGCAACTTCCCACGGTATACTTTTCTTCACAGAGACAGTAGTATACCAAGCAACCCCATTGCGAGGTTATTGAGGCACTATTATCGCACCGACTGCTGTGATCAGTGAAGCAAAGTTTCATCAAAAACTATTGCTGTGATGTTCCGGTGGCGATCAAACAATGCATCGCGCGCAAACGAATCGGCAGTCAAGTTGAAAATCGATGCCTTTCTGATTTCACGCTATTGATGCCATTATGAACCACGAATCTACTGCTTTGTTACTGATCAGTGGATCTGTGAAGCACTCGCAAACTTAAAAAGGTAGGAATAAATCGGCGCGGTGACACGGTATGGCTGCACCGTGCATAGCACGTGCAAAAGATTGGGAGGTGATCACGAAACATTGATTGCAATGCAACAGGAGAAATTTCCATGCTTACTAAGCACATAAACTGTGTATTCACTGACGAATCTATACAAATTTGTGTTTCTATTAGTTCCAATCGATGTACGTGATCGCCCAACGGGTCGCAACTAGTTTTTGCAATATTTGTGTAATACAAAGTGCCGGAGCCATTAGCCATCTATAAAAATAAATAAATTATAGTAAATTACTAATATTCAGATGACCGGACCGGTTTTCTCGATAATTAGACATTTTTGTTGCATATCTAATATTTCAATTGACTTTTATAAAAACCAAGTAACAAAATTTTACGTTAGGAAAAGTTTAGATAAGCTTTTTAATAATAATATTAATAACGATCACATACATCGATCCTGAACCCTGAGTCTAGGGACCAGGAACTACGAGGACCATGGTCCCACAACACCCAGACTCAGAACAAGTATTGGCGTTTTTTTTTCTGTGCACAAATACTTTTCCTGTCACGGTAATCGAACCCGCCGCCTCCGGGCTATGATCCGACCTACTTAACCACCACACCACAGAGGCTGTCGTAATTATAGTTTTAACAGAAATCTTTGTTATTTTCATTTGAATTATTTGACATTCAAATATATTTCAAGTCTATTATGAAGCATTTGACCCAATTCACAGTTAAACTTGGGTCACAGTTAACTTAAAATTGTCTATCTGAAACTTTGGCCTGGCACGCTTCCGTATTTGGAGACCGAATCTCTGTCCATGCATAGTTAAGTGCATCTGTGTCAAGTGTCGACGCAATATCGGCAGCTCCCATGGGCGAAGCGTAGGATTAGCTTCTTGGCTGGACACCGTAGAACAAGTGTGTAGATAAGGGAGATTTGGCGGGAAAACGAAAAAGATCGCGTCACCGCTTTATATTATTTTCCAAAACTGGTGTTATTTTCGGTGTTAGTGCATAAAACTGGTGGCGTTTTATTCGTTAAGTGCTGGATAACATGCATGAGTATGGGAAAGTGGTATAATGGTGGTGAAACGCTTCTTTTCATGTTGTTTCCAAAACTCCATAGAAGCTTCTAGTAAAATTGCCACCATTTTACTAGGAATATATGACCAGACTATGACTTAGCTAGATTACTTGGACTGTGACTTGACTTGACTTTTGACTTAACTTGAGAAATTATCAATTACTTGACACTCGCTGGCAAACTTTTTTAAATTCTAATGTATAATGACTTCGTAGTACTTGCCATAAATAATTAATTATTTTTTTATAGTTGTATATTTATAGTTATATATATTATAGCTACTTATATAATAATATAATATCTAAAATCTAAATAAATATATTTACCTCAGCCATCGTTTCACGCTTGAACGGATGGAATATTTTCGCTAATTCTTTTTTTGTTATTTTTAGCTGAGATTTTAGCTTTAGAAGTTGAGCGGAAACTTAGAAAATGTTCACCACGCGGGTGAAACCGCGGGGCGCAGGTAGTCTTATTATATTAAAATTAATTTATTTCCCTTGGTCATCGCATCAGGCATGATCAGATAGAATATTGTAGGGGTACAGAATGCTAACGCGGCAGAAATTATTGCACGCGGCGACCGCGCCGCTCTGGCCTCCTCAGTCGTCTCTCCACCAGTACCGCGTCATGTTGTATTGTAACCGATAATGTACCGACTCGAAATATATATATATTTATTCAGTGAACCCTAGTTTTCCTCGGTGTTCCCCGCACCATAGATAAGAACACGCCTGACAATGGGAGACCAGACAGAATACAACATCCCCCACAATATTTTCACTAATTCTTTTTTATTGTGTCTATTATTTTCAGGAGAAGGTTCTTATGAAAGAAAAAGTTAAGGAAGTATGGAAAATTTTCACAGCTAATGAAAGTAATATTATATTATTATATATATTTTATTATATATATATAATATTATATTATTACAGTCACCGCCAAGCCGCCACCGCCGCCGCGCGATCTCCTTGAGGCTGGGCTGGGACTCGTATATTGCCCGAACACCGGTCGAGTTATTCGACTGTATATTGTGAGTGTTAGCCGTGAACTAGTTGTAGTTATGTGAAAAAAGGCCCGTATCCTATCAGTAGGAATATAAGCAACATAAATCTGTACACTTAACTACCTAATTCCAATCAAAGGAAAATCAGAAGTAATCAATTATACATACAATAATGTTACCACCTAACCTTAATCAATAAAAATCATCTAAACCAAACCACAATCGAAAATCATCTTTATCACGTACACAAAAAGCTGTATTACTTAAAGGTCACACTCCAGAGAATAACCAAGACATTTCAGATGGCATTAACGCGTCCTCAACCCTGTTAAACTTTTACTTCAACATAATTATTCGATTGTGAGGCAAATAGTGAGTCTCAGACAACGAAATCTCAAGTAGAAGTCACGATTAGGCATGATTAATAATAGCTGCTTACTACAAAACAAGTAGAAACTAAGAAACGTAGAAACTAATATGATGATATAAAATATGCTGCTAAGGTATACAAGGTCGAATAGGCTTAGAAGTCTTATCGTAGTGAAGACGCAGATAGCGTTTCCAACTGAAATGCAGATGGTTTGTACCCTATGATTAATCAAGTGGCAAATGACGAGTCTCTAACCAATCAATAGAGGACAAAGGAGTGTTGTTTTCGTGTACTTGCCTACACAGCTCAACGAAACCACAAGGCTATTCATGCATAGATAAAAAGGCTGCTGCGTCGCGTAAGGATTGACTCCCTGGAGTCTGTCGAGCGTCTTGAGATATTACCGCGTTTCCAACCCTGACGGGCTTCATCTACAGAATTTGGCTGCAAGAATTTGCTTAGAAAATTTCTTAATCATTCACCATTCGGTATTTTGAGACATAGTTCCGCTTTTTAAGCTGTTCAGCCTTCATTCCGGTTTCATAAACGATTGTTAATGTCGTTAAACGTAAAACGAACGTTGCCTTTTTTCGGTTTTGAACATTTTTCGTAAACTATGAAATTGTTTTTGACAATAATGTTTATTATTCACCAGCGCTTCCCGATCGTCAGGCCAGGCCGAAGTTTAATTGAACGGTGATACTATAGGCCGTCGGGACGCTCGCACATATTATATAATACCTGGATTTGGTTTCAGCACTTGGGAGTGAAGTAGATGAACTAGATTTAGAAGTACAACCAGTCAACTTGGGTGAATGCCGAGAGGTCAAATATACATTCCATTCCATCCATTCTTTAAAAGTTGAAATAAATTATCTTTCGCACCGCATCTCATAATATGGCAATGCATGTCAATAGGCACTAAAAGTTCTTTTTATGAGACACAAATAAATCTGTATTTCATTAACATTAAAATTTAATTAACAGTGTTGAGTAGGAGGTTTGTTGTTGCCAAGTCAGACGTCCCTGGGCCGCCCGAACCCGCCTATTCTGAATTATCTTCCGACGATCTCCAAGTGTTGAGCGCATGAATGCTCCAGGACCCATTCATACGAGCAATTCACCATAGAAACAATGAGCGTACCCTTTGCCGCTCCCGGGTGAAAGACTACAGAACGCGAAAAAAACAACTTTTATATTGTACGTACTTCTTGGGAATCCTTTATTACTAGCAAGGGTAATCGAATGCTTAAAACATTGCAATCGAATATGTGGCGCTGGTTGCAGGGTGAATGGTGGCGGCACAATAGCCGCGGCAGGCCTGGCTAGGTGTCGTATGTCGGACGTCGCCCACGCTGCCTCCGCCTCACCACTCACCACCTCTCGCAGCCGACATGCGATATCGCCTTTTTATTTTATAATTTCTACACAATGGAATCGCTGTAAAGTCGTAGGGTGAAGACAATGCGCCCGGAGGTAAAACCGCTCGGAAACCCTTTATATTCAATTTATTGTCTCAAAATAAAATCGGGTGCAAATTAAAATAAGTATTGAGGCCATCTGGGACATACATACCAGTGCCGCCGCCAGCGCTTTCAACCATTGCCTTTTATTCAAAACTGTATTGACTTGATTAATATTCCTATGGGTATATCTATTCGGAATTGAAACGTAAGTACGTTTTTAAGGAAAGAAGTCGACGGACTAGCTGAAGTAAAATGGGAGCCGAGATTTGGCATCCTATTTCTCCACTGTAACAATTTGTTAGTTTATTCGATGCGTGCGGACCTACCTACACTTAATGAGATAAGAGTCGAAAACAACTCGTCAGCGACCGCTAATAAATTGTGGTGGGCTTATCGAGATTGGCGATCCTGTGTAATGTGTGTGTTTGGGTAATCAGATGTGAGCCTTCCAACTTTTAATTCCCCGAGTATCCGAGGGGGCGCCGCGCGGGGGTGAGCGGGGGCGAGGGTCCGGCGCCGACGCCGATATCGCATATAAAAAGGTTGCGGATCGCTCGCTTCTCCATCCGGCGATTGGCTAGGCGGCGCCCGCTGCTCCCCGGGGCCCTATACGAGAAGCGAAATGGGCCCCAGAACACCCATAAGAGAGCGGCCCCGCCCGCCACGGCCGAATAATTAGGGCTCTTTGTTTAGATAGCGGCAATTTTATTTGGGAGAGAGCGTGCGCTGGGGACGTCTTCGGCCATTCCGACCGCGCCTGATATTAATAAGAAACGTGTGTGCCGCTGCTAACAACAACGTTGCTGAATGTAAAACCCTCTCCGGTTTTGGATTTCAAAAAATATTAGGCACGTTTATCTTTGTCATTAGTTTTAATAATATTAAAATTCCTGTCCTATCAAAGATAAACACTAGTTTTATCAAATCGCACCTAACTATGAAATTAAATATATGCAAATACGAAAATATGCCTGTAACTTTCAGTCATTTTTCATATCCTTACCAAAAGTTGTGAAGGCGTGGATTACAAAGACCGCAACTTCATAGTAAAGAAAGGGGAACGTCGACAGTCACCAAGCAATATCGCATAAATTATGCAGCCTACAGAATAGGGATTTTGATTTGTTTTCTTGAAAACTTTTGTTTATCTTTATTTATCGCAAATGGCGGTCGAACAAAAAGCTTTACTTCAGCGAACTTAGAGCTATAGGTGTTAAACGATGTAGAAACATTAATCACTCAATAAATATATAACACTCAAAAATGCATTACATGCCTGTTTAGTTTATGTAAAATTTACTTTGTTTTTAAGGCAATAAAATTAGACTTACTATAACTATTACTATGTTTTTAAGGTAATAACTTGTAACCGACTCTACACATCTAAAAATAGCCAAGTGTAAATCCAATTCGCATATATAGGTACAGAGGTTTCTGTCGTATAGACACAACAGTGAGAGGTTAAATTAAAAAGCATTAGTAATTTTAATACAATTTCTTTAAAAGCTCTGATACGTCGTCATAATACAAATCAAGTCAACACCTACCGCGCGACCAATGGTAATGTTATAGAATGCCGGGGGCAACGGCTGAAGAAAATATACCATATACCGCGCGGTTTGGTATATTTTTATTCATGATACTTGTCTCGTCGCGATTGCACTGGTGTGTTACAAATCTTTATTCTATTAAACTTAAAAACAATTTTATAAGAAAGAAAGTTGAATCATGAAACCATCCAAGAGGCACTGCATATTCTAAAGCCACATATTGTAGAGCGCGGGGTCGCGGTCGCCCCGCGGGGCCTGGCTTTGTCTCGTCCCCGCAAACTTGCCATAAATGTTAATATGGGATCTTCGCACATTTGAATATCTATTTCTTCGCGAGGCCGGTTCGTTAACGCGGCCTTGAATTTTAAATTTTATCGCCGCACGGGGAGCGCCACAGATGAGGTGCGCGCCTACGTGATATCCCCGAGAAAATAACTGAAGGCAACTTTATTTTGTTTGTTTGTTTTATTTTTTTTGTGTAGGAAAAGTATAGAAACGATCTGCTGGCGTTGTCAAAATTGTGAACATGGAATATGACACGTGTGATTCTTATAGGAAACACCGTATGTATGTGTATCTCTTTCTGGTTGACTAATACTGACATAATTAAATTCTTATATGACAGCAGTTTATAAAAGGAACGTACAGTTCGTATTGTAATTCACGTATTTTACAACACACAAATTAAATGCCATCTTGGTAAATACAAATGTAGCAATTAAGCAACTGCGATAGTTAATTAAACTGTAGGCTATAAAACAACAGTAAACAAATGCCAACAATGGTATGTGAGGCGCCGACTACCTTGGCTTAATTAGTAATTTTCTTGTTTGCTCTCGTCTGTCAAGTGTCACGCCTACAAGTTCCTCGTACGACTGAAACTTAGTGGAAGGTGCTTCATGTCCACGAGAGATACGAGAAATATAATAGGCGTGCAGTCGCAGAACTAGTAAATAAGACGGATGTAACTTTTTAATCAACTTTAGAAAAGAAAAAAGTTTATTTATGGGTCTTAAGGCTTTTGTACCAAAGGTTTAAAATATTAAGGTTCATCAATATCGGTCTAATATTTTTCTGGAATTATTTTGATCGTCGTTCGATAATCGTCTATTTTTCTAGGTGTCTAAACTTGTACGTAAAGCATAAAGAAGAATGTCACGCTGTTCTTCTTTATCATCCCCCAAAACAATATTGCAGCACTACCTAGTATAAGAGCATGCCGTTTGAGGCATATCCATTTCGGTATGAAAATAGCAGTCCATTTTAATTATGTTTCATCGTCCATTAGTTTCCCGATTTAACTCGGCCGGCTTCGTGTCGCAATACGATGACGATTGGAAAGTTTGGCTGCGAGAATTTTATTCCCCCTCCACCCTGTCTGACCCTCAATTATTGAAAATGCATTCCTGTCCGCACCCTGCGACGATTTGCACCGCGCCACATCGCAAATGCACATTTTAAACTCATCCTGATTGCAGAGTCGTGTTACCATTCGTGACTAAAAGTCCTGCTGTCACTTTGTTTTAACCGACAATTGGCTTTAACAGCTACCGGTTATAACTCCTCGGTGCTCGGCGTACGTCAATCGGGTGAAATAATAATTATCCATTTGAATGGTGTTAAATATTCAGTGGAGGACGTTGGGATATAGGCATGGGTGAAGCTAGGAACCACTTGCAGGGGTGGTTTAGTATAACATCGTTCTATCGTTCTTTGACATTTTAGCAATGATATTAATATGTAAAATAAAGTTTAAAATATGTATTCAAAGTAACATTAGTAACATAACATGCAAGAAGCAGCAGAACGTATTTACGTTTAGGGGTAACTATAAAGACCTAATTGACGTGTAACTCGCGTCCTGAGGGTTCAGCTCGGTACCTCCTAAGCACCCGCATAAGCCATAAGCCTTACCTACCGTATAAATATCCATAAGGTGGATGTTGCCCGACGTTAGTCGGGCTTGCAAATCAATCAATGCAAATATAAGTTATTATATTTGCAGATTTTTTCATACAAGTAGTGTGGATATGAAGTGGGTTGTAATACTTCCACTTAGGAAAAAAGTAGAAACTCATGATATTTTATTTTTTTCCTTTATTCGTGTACATACATCTACAATTTCATGGCAAATTTCAAAGATCTATTTACAGAGTTATAGTATCTTGACAGACGGACCGAAAAACATGACGGACAACAAAGCGATCCTATAGTTTCCGTTTGTCGAAAACAATCACGAGAGCCTAAATGTATATATATAGATTTTTGGCATAGGAACACTTGTTTGATATAAGAGAGGAAGCCTTGGTGCCGAACAATATCTATAAGTTTAAGTTTCGTATTCTAAATCTCGTCGTATATGCTTTCTAAGGGAGAAACGATGTAAACAATTTAACTCGTCAGTTTTAATTGTAAGTTCCACCATTGACACTGCCCGCATTTTGTAGCATTCATATTTTAGTTAGTACCTACATATACATCATCTTTATGTTTAGCAGCTTGTTAAAAATTAATTTAATAAGGTTGTATGCTGTAAGTGTAGACGTAACGTCAGTAATTCGGCAAGTCTCCCAAAGCGGCGAGTACGCGGAGTTCGGTTCCGCAAACTGCGTGCCGTGCCATCTCCGGTTTAGTGTCGCCAGGAGGGAAACTACGATTCCTCCGAGCTGAATATCTGCTCCTCAACTTTATGTTCATTTTATCTTTCCGACTGTATTGCGAAGCGGGACTTGGCCAAGGACCCTCCAGGGCTCCGTTAACGCCGCGGCCGGCCCTGCCACCTCCGACTTACAACACTTTTTTATACTTTCAACTATTCAAATATTAACAGGAGTGTTCTTTTTCGTCGTTGTCATTTAACTTTAATATTACACTTATATAATAACGCCTTGCTTTTTTTTGGGCTTAAAAATGTAAGTAAAACATTTTTTTATAAACTTACCCGATTCAAAACTGTCCATGCTCTCTGATTTGACATCTGCCATATCTGCAACAAATTAATTGTTTTCGTGAGGTAAATTACCACACATTATCGCATGTACTTAGAAGACTTCCTCTAAACATAAGATAATATGTAGTAATTTTTTAGTAACATTTTTTTGTAGTAATCATTAACTTTAATGATTAAAAAAATAAACAGAAAGCACAATCTCGATCAAGAATAAGCTAGGTAACATGTTTCAGTTTTACGCAACATCAAAATGTAGATTACAATATAAAAGTTTCCGGACCCTTTTCTTTCATGAACCGCACCAAGTTGTCCGTCTGTGGAGCCCTGCGACCGGAGGCGAGGCCTGGGCCTGCGGTCAGACGCTCTAATCCACTTGCAACCCTACGAGTCGGAGCGCCCCCACACTTTTCCACCCGTTTTAAATTCGAATAGGTGATCCAGTTTAAACTTTTAGTCTAATTTAGTAGTTCCGAACTCCTTTCAAATATTTAGACGGGGTAAAACATTTTCTGTGTACCGTGTAATCTACGTAATTTGGAGTTTAATGGTATAGGCAGGCAAAGATATCTGTAGATAAAGATTTTCAGTTTTGACATATGAATACAAAAGGTTACTTTAGCGGCCAAGAATCGCGAGCGGTATTGTATTAGAACTAAATTATTATTTATATAATATTATACTAGTTGCGCCTCGCGGTTTCACCCGTGGATAAAAAGTATTTTAATTATTTGCTCATCCCACGAGAAAATTTCACTTTTCTGGGATAAAATGTAGCCTATATGTTAATCTAGTGTATTAGCTATCTTGGTGCCGAACTTAATCTAAATCCATTCAGCCGTTTGAGCGTGAAGGAGTAACAAACGTATTTTTACACTTTAAACACTTTTATGGGGCCAATCTGAGGCCCCATAAAAGTCCATCAAAATAGATTCAGTAGTTTGGTTTTTAAATTAAAATAACTGGAAATATATTTATACGATATATTATACCAGCTTCTGCCCGCAGCTTCATCCGCGGCGTGGCCTATGGGTAAATAATTCAACCACCCACTTCACCCTCTTAAGGGTGAAATTTCGAAAAATTCTTTCTTAGCGGATGCCTACGTCATAACATCTACCTGCATGCCAAATTTCAGCCCGATCCGTCCAGTGGTTTGGGCTGTTTGTTGATAAATCACTATGTCAGTCAGTCAGTCAGTCAGTTTGAGTTATATATATTTAGATCCAATTACACTATGATCCAAATATTTCTCAGTATGAAAACAATGATTGCAATGAAGTTGGTTTATCCCCATATTTGAATGGATATTATATAGGTAAATATAGATCTATCGATGCCTTGTTTTTTATCCGTATACGAGTAGGTATATACTAATGTAGCTATCCAACGTAGAGCTTCCACCCCCGTGCGGGCAGTATAGAAGCGGCTACCACATCCCTGGAGTGGTCCGGATTCCCTTGGGTCTTCGTTATCCGACGCTCGACGTATGCATTTTTAGCCATCCATATTTTGCCAACTATTGCAGACTCAGACAGAAACACTCCGTTATTACTGTAACGCGGTACTTTTTTTTGGAAACATTTTTTTTTTACTTCGTCACTTGTAGGTAATCATGTTTGCTTCTCGAGACATTCACGACCCAGGCACAAAACATTCTTGTTAGAATGACAGTCACGTGATCACGTCTAATGGCAATTGGGGAATCCTTTACAATTATAAGCGTTCTAAATTAAAAGCTCTCTGTTTGTAGTCATAATCATTCATCAATCAAGTGTGCTAGGTTGATAGATGCGTTAAGGTTGATAGGTGTGTTGAGGTTGAAGGCGGTATTATTAAACTATTGTCCTAATAATATCAGGATATAGTAGTAGAGGGTGTAATGTGTATAAGTATTGTATCCGTTATCTGGTTCTCAATGTACAAGCTTTGCTTAGTTTGGGGCTAGATGGCGCTGTGTGAAATGTCCACACATAATCATTATTATTATTAATGATCAATGCACACGCGTTTCATTCGACAACAAAACGAATAAGCGTTTTGCCTTTATGATTATTTTGGATAGGGAAGTTAAAATTTATTTTTTAATTTAGTTTTATGTTAATACAAACATTCCATCTTTTAGAGGTACATTAGATACTTTTAGAAAGCAACCTAGACCTAGTTTTATCCCAATTTATAATAGCATTGGCGTATATAATCTGCCCAGGTGTGTCGTCACACCCGCTCAAAGATATTAAATACATCCCTGCAGAGCAGCAGAGGCGCGCGGCTGAGGCGCTAAGGCTGCCGTAGATTTCCCCAGAGGGCACGTTAATTTTCTGCCGCCTTGAGCATAGTGCTCTCCCGGGACCCGCTACCTTTCAGACCGAAGGTGTTATTTCAGCAGCGGACTGATGCCGATATGCCTCTCAGGAGATATTTTTTTCACGGGATAAAATAACAACACGTACTTGTAACTAAGTACTCAGCGCAGCTATAGAAGCAATGTTTCCAATCTTGCTTGGAGCTTTTGTTTTTATTTTGTTGCATAGCCATCAGGTATTTAAGTTTACTAGCGGCCCGCTCCAGCTTCGCACGGATATAAAATATATAGCCTATGTCATTCGCTGAAAAAATTATTAAAATCGATCCAGTACTTTTGATTTATTCATTACTATGTAGTGATAAAACCAATGCCGTTTTTACGTGATGAATTTAATACAGATATACAGGCAGGGTCTATCTGTATATCTTTTTAATTTGCTGCATGTGACAGGTCTGGGAAAACTGAAAAGAATGCTGGTGGAAGCTCATTCCACATCTTGTGAAAGAAATTGCGCCTTAAGTCGAGTCGCATGTGATTTCCATGACTGTTAAGAAAATTATGTGGATGATCTTTTTCATGGTAGCAAAAGGTTTGATGGTAGAAACGCGATGCCTTAAAATCGAATAGTTCTTCAAAGCATTCCCTAGTTTAAGTAAACCCAATATCTTTGCGTATTTTGAGAGGCCTTAGATATTCGGTAAGCTTGGTATCGCCGCTCTACGTAGTATGGAGTCAAGAGGCTGAACTTGATTACTTGGGTGCTCCGTTCCCAAAGGTGAGAGTACTCCACGTGAGGTCGTACTTTCGCTATGTAAAAGTCTTTGACTCGGCGTGAAGTACCGCTTCGCCTTATTGAGCACAACCTGTTTTTATTTTAGGGAACTACGTGGACCATGGTTCCACAACACCCAGACTAAGAGCAAGTATTTGCGCTTCTTTTTTTCTGTGCACAAATAATTGCAATTACCGCGGGAATCGAATCTGCCGTCTCCGGGTTATGAGCCGACCTGCTCAACCACCACACCACAGAGACTGTGTATAGATATACATTTACAAAAAAACTAAGCCAGTTAAAGGTCCTCAGGGATAGACGTTATTTATAAAAGAAGGATTACAAACCTAACTTACAAAAGTACCTTAGTTACAGTATTATTATAATTGTAAAATTTTTATGTAGGTACCAATAAATGAACGCTTATCAAAGAATCGTTGTTTAGTCATTTTTACGAGGATCCCATACCTAATCAAAATTTGATTTCTTGTACAAAAACCTCTCCAAGTTTACTAAAAGTTTTAGAAAAATATTTTATGCCAAAATACTGAAAAACACCAATATATGAACATCGACCCTTAATAATGAAAGATTTGTACCTACCTGATAGTTGAACTAACAATTCGGTTTGGGAAAAAACTATTAAAAGTCGTTTTCCTAGCTGATTTTTCTTACGTAGGCTTTATGAAAAGAAACCTGAAAATACGCTTGTAGTATAATAATTTTTTGATCGATTGTTATTTTAGTTGTTAACATAGTATACACGTTGCAAAACAATAGTTTTACACCATTTGAAAGGACGTGTGACGATCGGCTCAACTTTTAGGTAAGCTCTCCAAATAAAGACAATAAAAGTATTTGTGATGTTCAATTTAATGAACCCAAAAACTTGTTAGTTCCTGTTTTGGTATCAAATTATCCATTGAGTGAAAGAAAACACTTTTTCGTTGCACACTTAATACCTGAAAATCAACCATAGAACAAATAAACAGGCAATTTTATTTAACACAATTTTGAAATGTTTTTGTATTTGGTATTTAAGTATCTATTTAATAGTTTCGGTGCCTGCAAATTTAATTAACTGCACTAATACTTGAACATCATTAAATTATTAGTAACTTAACTAACTCACGCTAACGAAATTTACATTATTAATTGAACACTGAAATACTCTAAAATTGAAATTAACTACATCTTATTGATTATATGAAGAAATAATAATGAAAATCTGATACATAAAAATTTGAAGTACACTAAAACCACTGGAATCGATCGATAACATTCGGTATAAAATCAAATCATGCTTAAATTTGAGGGAGTTGACCTTGGATAGGTTTTCATACAAAATAACGTTTTTATGGGAATCGTTCAATCGTTGTCATTAATCAGCCACATGCACATGCGTCTGCAGTGTGAAGCTATGTGCTGGTAAATTCCGATAGGAAAAACGGTGCCAGACACTGTGAAATACATCCATGGGACATAAGAGCTGAGAATTCCTTAATCTTTTTCAAAGGAATCAGTTCCATTATCGACAATTTTATTTTTTATATTGGCGTATTTACCTCAGAAAAGTGTTCTGGCAACATTTATCGTTTGTTTTGCAACCAAAATTTTAATTGGGATCAGATAAAAAATCTAAATAATGTTTAGTGGGATCAGTTGCAAAAAATATTAGTTGGGATTCGTTTGTTTGGTGGGATCCACTGGGACGGCCTACCATTTTATTAATCTTCAAATTGCATAAAGAGGCTGCAATGACAAAATTTATGTTATTGAAAATAAATACAATTACTTAACTATTTATTTAATGCTTTATAAATGTTCTCCTTACCCCTATGTCAATAAATAGGTACCGTCAATAAGTATAACGTAACTAATGTCAATAACTGAATAGTATTAGTAGATTTATATATAAAATAATAACGTCACATCATATTCTACGGTAATTCTACCGTGCGTCAGTGAATTTACCATAAAACTATTCACATTGTAAACGTAAAACACGTGTAAAACTGCAAGTGCCAACTGAAACTAATCTGTTTGCTGCATATAATAAAAGTTGTGTTCACGGGCAATGTTTCCACGTGCTGGATATTATTCAGATTACTATGTACTAGATACCTAGTACAGGAAACGCACACGCACATACAGACAAACAGCGCTTACGTCGTAATAACAGCTCACGCACATTAGAGCGGACGATATTGCAATGAATCGCAACAAAATCGTCCTACATACATTTTTTGCAACTGATCCCACTAAACATTATTTAGATTTTTTATCTGATCCCAATTAAAATTTTGGTTGCAAAACAAACGATAAATGTTGCCAGAACACTTTTTTGAGGTAAAATTACTAATATAAAAAATTCATCGCAACAAAATCGTCCTACATAAATTTCTTACAGTTTATATTGAAGTAGTATATTTTTTGGGGTATATATTTATATGAACCTGTGTCATAGTTGAATAAAATGTACGAAAATGATGTATTAGGAATTTTGTTATTTTTGAAGTAAAATTTGTTTACCCACGCTTGACTTGGGGAGTAAGCTGGTTAATGCGTAACAAGGCAATTTGAAAGTTGTTGGCTAACGTAGGTCTTCATTGTCAACAATAACAAAGTAAAAATTACTTAAAATTTGTATTATTTTGTTGGTGTGTCCGGTTAAATGACAATACACAATTATTGTCAAGAAGGCAGCATTAACATTAAACAAAGTTTTGCTGGTCGATAGATGGAGCTAAAGAAGTTTTACTTCATTCGGGTGGTATATGTAAAAGAAGAGTGTGCTTTAACTCTTTTTTTGTCATTATCGCGATGCGGCCCGCTCTAATGTGCGTGAGGCTTAAAAGTACCTACATGATTTTTAATTTTATCTATTATCGCCTTTCTTCTACACAACAATCCACATGTGCTGCACCAAAAACTGCTAAAAGCGTTCAGAGATGATGCTTACGCCACCGGCGTGGCAGTTGAGCAGTGGCAGTGAAAGTTTAGGGATGAGGATAATACTTATACAAAACCATACATTTTCTACCCTTCTTCCGTTCAAAGGCAGATGTACTAACCTACAGAGTACAAGTTAATCCTTAGAACCCGAAATTATTAAAAGGGTTTCGCAAATTCCCTAGAGGCCTAGACAAAGTAAGAAGCCCTAATTAGTAACTATACTTTGGCACTGTTGGTTTATACGCGCATTGAAAGAGACAATACTCTGGTTATCTGTTGTTAGACCTATATGACCTATATGACGATATTAACTCGTTGTTCAATAATACATCCTATTGTTAATAATTACTCCCGTATTGACTAGTTAAAAAATGTGCGTTCCCGAAACCCCGACACCGTATAAGGTAGTGTCGCCGAAGATGGCCCGGCTCCTAAGATAGCCCACTTTAAAAAAAATACAGTTATGATTAAACGAAACATTTTAAATTTCGCGGGTTTATGCTACTAGTACCATAGACAATAATGCAAGTGTGTTTTAATTATTATTATTACAACTTCCATTATGTTTTTTCTATACTTTATTTATCTGCAAGATTTCACGAGGTTTTGAAATTAAGTGGGCCTTCATTGGCTCCTGTACCTTACATATAAATATGTTTATTTATTTTTTAATATGTCAGAGTTACCTGACGTTATTTATTCTTAGTTCATCACATATGGTGTTCGTTATAGTTAAAAGTCAAAAGATTTATTGCTAATAGGCTATTTTTAGCACTTTTACAAGACAAAATCATATAAGGTTATTAAAATTAAGTTATTGTTATTGTTAGCTATTCAACGAGGGAATGTTGCCAGCTTTTTCGGTACGCTTCCCTTTTTACCTACAATATTACTTTTTCAAATAATTAAATATAGTTTAGTATTATGTTTATATGTAAATTGAATCTTTAATTTAGTGAGTATTTATGGTTGTCAAATATATGTATAATTTATCTTTTTTATGTAAAGTTATTGTACTATGCATATAATATTACAAAGTGCTAATTGTCAAATATTATATAGCAAGCCCATTACTATTGCAGTAAGCAATACGGGACTTTACATCCGAAAACAGTGATATGAAAGCTAGTAATAACTATTGCATGATCTACGTTCCACATGAACGTAATGTTCAGTTATCTGTGGACTGTGGCTTTGTTCGTGATTAACACAGCCTCTGGGGGCCGCAAACTGATTGCCGTCATGTTCCCGGGGGCTACACTACAAATTTTAGTTACCTACTCAAAATATATTTTGATCATTAGAATTTTTAATAGGCTATTTGACTACTATATTTTTATTACATACGTAAATAATATACCTCAAAAAATAGATAACTGTGAAAACAAAACTTGAATATCTCAAAAAATGACTAAGTTACAGGCATTTTAAAATACAGAAATAGAAAGAGACAACTCAAACACGCAGTGACATCAGTTACCAGTCCTCATAGTAACTCATTACTAAGCTGTGGTAGCTCTACATACAATTTCTTTGGCATGTGACGTCACAAGCCATGCCTTCATAGTAGCTGTGAGGAAGCTCAACACGATCTCTGTTTTGCGAGAAAGGGACAGGCGATGAAACTTTAAAAGCGTGCTACTCCGTGATTAATTTACCGATTTTACTTATTTTTACAATGATTACATTCATTTTTAACCTACTTTATGACAATAATATTTACTTGTTCATTTTTAATAGTAGTCAAATAGCCTATTAGGTCAGTCTTAAAAATAGGTTTATCCAACTCAAAAACTACTATGACATGCATAGTAAGTATCAGATGGCCTAAAGGTGGTCGGCCTGGTCTCATACGCCCACGTCGTGCATGTTTTCATTCGACGCGCTCAGTCACTTTTTGCTTTTAAATCTCAAATAAAAAAATTCTAATATTTCCAACCTGACTTCTAAAAAAGTTTTAACTTATAGGTATATATATTTATTCACTATTTAGTCTGAGCATGTAAAAGTTTTCATTAAATTTATTTTTATGTAAGTATTATTAAAATATTGTTTGTTACATTATATACTGTATGTCTGTTTTAATTTATATATTTAAGCAGGTATAAGTAATTAAGTATTTACTAATTAATTGCACCACTATCCATGCTCATCGGTCCATATTACAGAACGATGCTCAGTCATCGATCGGTGCTCAAGCAGAGATTTCATTCATAAAGTGATCAATTAGTGAATGAAATCTCTGCTTGAGCACCGATCGACGACTGAGCATCGTTCTGTAATACGGACCATAGTGTCTCATATCTCTGTCCAAAGGTTGTCTGAAAGAGATCGCTCTTAGCGATAAGACCTCCCACTGTACCTATCTTATTATGTTATTCTCATTTCTCTTCTCACCTACGTGTTTATATTGAATTGGTATCAATAAAGAGTTTCCTTTTTAAGTAGAAATTCGTGTAATAATTTTATGCACGTTCAGTTAATTTTTGTTCTTAGTATTGAATTTTTAAGTAAAACTTCTTTAGACGCATTGAGCACTTTTTGGGTGAACAAAAAGCGTGAAACTCGCGTCATCGTCACCGCACGCTTCCCATGACTTAGTTTTCACTTCTATCGGCACTCAGCAGTCCCCAAAGACCGGACATTTTTTTGTATGAGTTTAGTCATTATTGACTATTTAAATTATAAATGTCAAATATCTCTAATAAAACTAATGTTTTTTCGAGCGTACATCAACTTCAAGTAAAAGTATTCACCTACCTACTAGCTACTGTAACGGTTGAATCATGTACATTCCTAAGTTCTCAGCTGAGTCGCGAGATTTCATGTTATAAATGGAATGAATGATTCATTTCTGTTGAACAAATATTGATTGAATTTCCGCGACTTCATCCCACAGTAAAATGCCGTTTGACTACTGTGGAAGTAACTAAGTGCCTATAGGTACTAAGTCTTGGTAATTTACGCACAGCATATCTCATAGGCCAGAGACCCAATCAATATAAAACATTTTATCCATTTACAATAATACGCTATAAAAAGTAGTACCTACCATACAATAGTATAGAGATACTGCGAGTGTGTGCGCGGGCCGGTCCCGTGGGACGGAAGGAAGTGCGGCCGGAGCAGCGCCACCTGGGACCGTGGGGCCCGTTCGGTGTTGCTAGCTACCAGTTTTTGGTATGTTTTCGTAGATTTTGTTTAAATTATGTTACTGTATCCAACAACAAATATACGTATATATTTCTAAAAACACCTATTTCCTAGATAAAATTTCAGCACTTTAATTCAGTATCTACCTACCAAGATACCTACTCTTACTTAAAACCTCTAGATACAGATTTTTATAGCAATATAGGTAGATTAATTAGTGCTGTTTTTATATTGAAATACCCAATACGGTAACTTTTATGTTCTTTTCTGCGTGAATAATGCACTAAATTCTATTAAAAGACAGCTTAGTAACACTTTACGCCGCGATAATTCGTGTCTACTTGGCACCAAATTCTGAACGCTCATTGGTTGCTCGTTGATTTTCGGCTGTCTTCAACCAATGAGCGTACAGTATTTGGTGCATTGACTTGGCACGAGATTTACAAACGTAAGAAAAACTAGGGGCTAGCTAGAGAAATTAGTGCCAACCTACACTTAGAAACTGTCAAACTTTAGTGCAGACGGGCATAAGTGTAATAACAGTAGTTAATATAGCAATGCTTCAGGATATAAACAGAGCCGAGTGCGAGTATAGAACATCTAGAACTATGACTGTGTGCGTGGGGCGCTCCCGCGGGATGGAAGAAGTGCGGGCAAAGCTATGTCACCTGGGGCCTAAAGAAGAACCCAGCTGGTGTTGCCATGAGAACCTACTATATCTTTTTACTTTTAGTACTTTTGTGGCCTTGCTAAATAAGCTGTTTTGTGTTTTTTTTTTTGTTTGACTATATACGGTAGTAAAAATAACAAACATCATAGAAATAAAAAATAACTAGATTTAGCAATTAGTGTTTACTTTTTATGATAGGTAATTTTTTTATTTATTATTAAAAAGTCGTAGCTGGCAGTACTCGCATAGAGGCAGACAAGAAGGGCGCACCATTAGACAAGTAACAGACGCGGTCGTGGGCTATGGACGCGTTTGATGGACACAAGCGAGCAACTTTACGATATCTGGCTGGATTAAAATCCAATCCCTGGAGTGAGGAGCGAACACTTTTAGTAATTAAGCTGCATTGAAACAACGGGTCGCAGAGGTCCCTCGCGGCCGCTGATAATATCTAAATGCCTAATGGCTGCTGGGCCCGTGACGAATGTATCGGGCCTCGGGCTGCCGCGGCCTCCCGCCTCCCACCCGGCGCGGCGCCCGCTCTCCACTATGTGATAATTCCAAACGCTGCGGCCGCGCCACCTGGGATCGTACAGAGACGAACTACACTTTTCACTTTATTTCTTTTGGTATGTTTAGGTATTAAAGGGTCATGTAATTATGTTCAAGTTATCGTAAATAGCATCTACATATCTATCTCTGATTTTTGTAGATTTACAATCGTTTCACAGTCACTGTCGTCTTATTCAAATTCGTCCTTCTTTTTCATCAATTTCAAATTAAACCTGCATTAAGAATTATTGTTAGAAAGTCAAAAATAGACAAATATCTAAACGAGGTTTTTTTGTTGCAGGAAGATCGTACTGAAACTGGCTGCTTGAGCTGTTTCCAAATCAAAACCTAAAAATGCTAAAAAAATATGCTGTGTTATTTAACTACTTATGAACAGTGATACTCTATGGCAGCAATCTTCGAACCTTAAATATCTAGATTCAAAAATTCATTAGTACGATTACTCTCTCTAAATTTGCGGAAGGTTATATTATGTTATTGAAGGTAAGTACTTAACCTACACCAGTAAATATCTGAACAACGTGTTACCATAACAGTTGGCAATTTTGGCATACCCAAAGCAGAATAGTAACCCGATTGTTGGGTCCAAGTTCGACAACAATTCGGCATTGTTGACGCCACAGCAGCGAGGCATGTGGCGCGGCACGACCGACCGGTATTCCTGCTACCCCGAGCGGGTGGCAACCCGCACCATTGCCGGCGCCAGCTACATACATAGTTCTACCCTCGGTTGCAGCTAATTGCAGACTAGATTTTTGTCTATGATTCTAGATGCAATGGTTTTCATTATATACCTTAATTGGTTGGCCACATTGATAATATTAGATATTAAGCTTAATTTATGTTATAGAAACTGTGTATCAACTGTTGGTGAACTGAATAAATAAAATAAAAAAACCTTTGATTAGATAATTAAAGATATAAATGTAAACCTATAAAATAACGTAAATAAAGCGAATTATTTGTGTACGAACTGATCTAGGCCTCTTTATTAAAATAACTTTTGCATCGTTTTCAAACGTGTTTTTGCCAGACTCGTTTATTTCGTTATTCTACGTTTACAAATGGATATTGACATAATAATATATTAATAATAATAATAATAATAGCGCCCAACGATCACATAAATATTACTTCGTACCTATGCAATTTGGTTTGGCGTCTCGATGTATGGTAGGCTTTATTGTAGGTACTAACTGGTAGCTGACTCCGGTTCGCAGTTGACATTTAATTACCCACGTGCCAGCCCGAGACGCGATCCTATGCCCGACCGATGCGACATCGCTCGCATTGTTGACCGTCTAGTTGACAAAATAACTTACATAATGTTTCAATTTACCCTATTGAGCTATTTGTCACCGCGTGGAGAGTGGGGGTTTACCTTCAGCCATAATTACTCGGATACTGTCTAAGAATTTTTAATATGTATTTTCGGACGTCAATGGGTGTCTGTCTGTGCATTTAGGATCAAAGTTGCTTATTCGAAGCCCTATTCGATGGCTGAGAACTTCTCACGTCCCACCACATCAAGTATACCATATAACTAGAAATAAAATGTAGTAGTATGGTTTTCTTTTCATTTGTTCGCCGGCTACAGTCGAACAGTTATTTGATTTTTATGAAACAGGCCTTTTTTCTTCCTCTTTCTGAACTCAAAATATAATGTAGAAAGAATATGGTAGTCTCAGTGCGATCCCTGCGGCCGAGTCCCGCGGGACACAGCCCGCGCGCCCAACTTCGGGCTCAGCGGCGCCGCCCCCGCCGCCCCGCGCGCGCCTCGCACCCCCGCAGAGAATACATTTGCGCAACATTCGCGTTGGCCGACAACGGCTCTGCGACAGCGAGATCCACTCAATGAGAAAAATTACTCATTTTCTTATGGTAATCTCTATATACTACGAATACTTTTCGTAGAACAAAGAGCCTATCCTGCCAGATGTTTTTCAGTATCAATAAAGAGTTCAAATATTGACCTCGCGTTCTACGGAGACAATACGTAATTCTGTTAAACTCCTGGGTGTTCTGCGCGTATATACGTGCCCTTTCCTTTATTTTTCGATTGTTCTGTGCTTTTCAGCTTTTAAGAATTCAACTACAACAGGGTAATTTTAAAATATAATAGAAGTAAAAAGTACAGCACGTAGTCAAGTAGCAACTAAACCACAAAATTTTACAACTCTCAGTTATTCTCATAAAGATTTCGTTACGACTAGGTAACATAAAATACAAATTATCTGGGTGACATAAAATTAAAACGTCAAGTCTGCGAGATGGGCCACTGTTTTTAAAAGTTCTAAAGTCATGAAAGATAAAGTGGTGGTGGCGGTCGATGATGGGGCAGAGCGGACAATTTATTTATAATCTCGGGTGCAGAATTGACTACGAATTAGCATGTAAATATTTGAAGTCCAAGGAGCCCTGTGGAGATTTATCGCGAATGGCGTGAGATAAGCGAGGACAGGGTCGTAAAGCAAGAGGCGACGACGCTGCGGGCACTCGAAGCACACCCGACGACGAAGTTGTAAAAAGAGCGTTAAACCGCAGTAAAAACGCATCGGCCGCGCGTGGGCGAAGCGGAGCCTCCTCGTTATTATATTCGCCTCCTTATGAATTTCAATGAAGACGTAACGAGACCAAACCGAGCTCTCAGCAGTGTTAAGTATAGTAAGATTACCTACCCTTACACTCAGGGCATTAAAAAGTTTAGCAGGAATTTTAATTTTAAATTCTATTCTTTATGTTAACTACGGTTGGCAGATATACTCGTAAATTATAGTATTGTTTATACTTTCTAGAATAAAAACTCAACAATTCTCAATTTCACTACATGATTAAATACAACTTACCCGCCATGTCGTCACCTTCATACGGTTCTGATGTCTTCCTGTGATTGGCATCGTCATCGTCTTCAGCATCTGCATAGTAAAGCAAAATATGGGTTTTATAAAAATGGACATATTTTTAAGGTTTTTCGTAAATAATGTAACGGTATGCGATATATTTGATACTAACTATGGGATCAGGCTAGCAGCACATCTGGGGGGTGAGCACGAAACTTTGATTGCAATGCAACAGGAGACATTTTCATACTAATTATACACGTAAACTGCATATTCAAACTGTCAAATTCATAAAATTGTGTTTCAATTGGTTGCAATCGGGTTACGTGATCGCCCAGCTGATCACCATTCGCTTTGCTACTTTCGTCGGAACTTCAACGTTCCACGTGTGTTTAATGAACCATAGCTGCGGTATTTATATTCTAACTGGCGCATTGGGTCCGGCTATTTACCACGCGAGAGACTAATCTGACAATGAATGGGTGTGTGCGGGCGCGGCGCGGCACTGAATAGCAGTGTCCGCTGCATCTGACACTTGACTAACTGCTGGGTGCCGACGCGACCACATCCATAAACTATTTTCAACTATGCTACTAACTGCGATTAAATCAATTTTCATTGGTTACGCATTGACGTTGATTGGCATCGTATATTTGCAGAGTTAGGTTTCAGAATGCTTTATCGACTGATGTCACGTAACTCGGATGGAACTATTTTGTCTATAGGTTTCCGTTACAGGAAATAAAATTATTACCAAACAAACTTATCATTACAATTCGCTTTAATATAATTATTTTGTCAAACTACTTGAGATAACATTCTCAATTTTTCAAATAATAATTACCTTACTTACTTATGTCTTTCATTGGCTCTTACGTTCTGAAGTCAAACAAAATCATGTAAGTAAGATAAATAACGACTAAAACTCACGTCAATTAAAAGAGCGTCAGCACGTAACTGCTGCCAGTTACGTGCTGACGCTCGCGAAAGCCGCCGCGGCTTGCGTTAGTAACTGGCTCCCAGAAGAAGGACATCGAATGTGTCCGAAACCTGGTCGGAGTAATTTCGACTTTTAATTGACGTGAGTTTTAGCCGTTATATATCTTACAAAATGTGTCATACTCACGATAGTTTTCAAACTAAAACCATGTAAGTAACCGAAAGGTGTCATACAAAAGTTCAGTGAACATTCCTAGGCTGCGATTCGCAAAACTAATATTCACAGAATCACAGATGTGGAGTCGTAAAGTCGTGAGTGTCGAAACAGACACATGCCGAGCCCGTCGTCTGTCGCAGTGCAGTGCACCCACAGCCGACACAGTACGTCATGCGTTATCAGCAGCCGTGTGTCAGTGTCAGGCAGCCGGCCGGCAGTCAGGCCCATGCACCTCGTCGACTGCTGACCGAGAGTACCAAGCATATGGACCGAATGGACAGTTTTACAAGCATGAATGTCGATTGATAGAGGTCCTTATTGGCGGATTATTGCTCTATCTTGGAGTATACGAACATTTGTTATGAGTTCCATCAGAATTCAGTGAGATTTAACTTTTATTAATGCTATTCTCTAAGCAGTACTATATATTCTCGTTAATATTGATTGAACACAAATGAAAGTATGCTTACCATCAAAATTGTGATCCTCGGTTGGTTCTTCAACCTCATTCTTGTCATTTTCATTTGATTTTTCTTCATGATCTTGCATTTCATCACTAGCGGCCACAAAATCGCCATCTGGCTCCTCATCAGCATCACCATCTGCTTCACCAGCAGACCTACGATCTTCACTCCAATCTTCGTCCTCGGCTATAAACAAAACATGCAGTTAGAGTAAATCTAGGACAATCATATAGATTACTAGATGCGCCCCGCGGTTTCACCCGCGAATAAAATGTATTTTAATTATTTACTCATCCCACGGGAAAATTTCACTTTTCCGGAATAAAATGTATATATATAGCCTATATGTTAATCCAGTGTATAAGCTATCATGGTGCCGAATTCCATCTAAATCCATTCAGCCGTTTGAACGTGAAGGAGTAACAAACATACACACATACAAACTTTCGCCTTTATAACATTAGTGTGATTCAACTATGTTCTCAGTATTAATAGACATAATGGATATACCTACTACAGAATTCGCCCTATTTCCATATAGGGGATATACATAAGTAATCCATATCCGAAAAAATAATTAAATGCGTTCGTATGCAGATGATGTGAAATTTCTTTAATATTTATTAAAATAATACATAAAATAAATACATATTATGATATGTTTTTCTTTTATACAACTAGCTGGGCCCAGCGGTTTTACCAGTTAGCTAAATTTTAGCGTTCTCCTGACCATAATAACCACAACAAAATAAGATTTTTAACGAAAATGTTCCATCCGTTCACGCGTGATTCGATGGCCAAGGGAAATTGAGATTAATTTTAATATAAAATATATAAATGGATAAAACTCCAAAGAAATTAAAACTATAAAAAATATCTTCGTAATAGGCCAAGTTCCCTAAATCTAAACAAAATAAAATGGCCGTTAGCGGCAATCTCCTTCTCCTATACTACACTTCACGATTATGATAATGTTATTGTGTGCCTCTATTTTGGAAATGGCTCGGGCAGCAATAATGGTGATAGTTAAATAAATAAAATGTCTGAAGTGAAATCGAATAACATTTTGATCGTGATTTTTAACCGACTTCCAAAAAGGGCGAGGTACTATGTTCGTCTGTATGTATTTTTTGTGTATGTTCATCGACATTTTCATCAATTGTGAACCGATTTCAAAAGTTCTTTTTTATTTCGAAAGGGTTATACTCCCGAGTTGGTCTCATTATCATCAAGTCAGGATCTGATGATGGAATCTCAAGGAAATCGAGGAAAACTAACTATGTAATAAAATCTTAAAAGTCAATTTTGACCCACTTCCCGGTTTCCGATTGAGCTGAAATTTTGCATACTTATCTAAGCTTAGTAACACTAACTCAAAAGGATAAAAAAAAATTGAACTGACTTTCAAATCAGAAATAGGCACTCAAAAGCGAAAATAAATTAATGTAATTATTATAAGCGAGGTGTAGATAGATACTATACAAGTATCTACCTACTTACTACATACATAGATACTTGTACAGCGAAATCTAATGGGTAATAGATAGATACTATACAAGTATCTACCTACTTACTACATACATAGATACTTGTAGGTAGTACCTATCTATCTACTACCTACTCGTATTAGACTTCGCTGGCACCAATTCCAAATAGATGAGTGACTTTTAGTTATTGTTACTAAACTTTGATAGGTATGCAAAATTTTAGCTCAATCAGAAGTCGGTTCAAGGTCTTTCTTATGTTACGAAATGACATGACGAGCTAGTCGCTCGCCTGATGACGAGACGACTGCCCATATCAGTTGCAGTGACACTTGAAACTCTAAAGTATAATTTCGCGTGACACTGCACTGCGCACGTCATTCTGAGACATCAGCACAGTCTAGTAATAAGATTACTAAACTGTGAGACTAGGTCATAAAGACTCATTTGCCCAGTAATTTCAATAGCTACAGTGCCCTTCAAACCGGAACACAGTAGTGCTTAACTCACGCAAAAATCTAAAATGTACCTACTTATAGATGCCTACTAAATAATACAAAAACACATTTAAAAGACGTTAATATGAGCTTAATGTACGTACCACTTCTTTTAATAGATGTTATGAAAGTTTAGAGTCTTCTACTTCTTACATCGTATTTAAATAGGTATACACAACTCTAGAGAGTATTAAGTAGGTATATAAAAGCGTAACACGTGACTTTAATGAACGCAAGTGAAATCTAATTAGGATAATGCAAGTGTGGCGTGGACATGAAGCCGCGGTAGGTGCGCACCCAGCGGGGCCTGAAATCACTGGCTTGTTTATTACACCATACGGACAGCCAGCAACAAAAGTTACTGAACATTCCCAAACTTGAATTGAACTTGGATCGGTGTATAACATGTAGTTAAGTAGATACCTACTATTATTTTCTCTGAAGTTTTATTTCAAAATATGCGTGGTATTTATAGGCACTCATAAATTTAAACAAAAGAGTATTAAGGGCCATCCTTAAATTACGTTACACGTTAAGGGGGAGAGAGGGGGTCGACAAAGTGTGACATTGTGTGACAGGAGGGGGGGAGTAGACCATTTTTTTTTTCAAAATATGATATTTTATATCTAAGTATTACAACACAAAAATTTTAATGTCATAAATTTCTATATACCAAATATATAAAATTGCAAAATAATTTGACATCACACTACGTAGGGGGGTCTCACAAATGTGACCAGCTGTGACAAGGACGGGGGAGCGGTAAAAAGGTCATGAAATTTATATGACGTAATTTATTAATTTTTATTGACTGGCCCGATAGCTCAGTTGGTAGTAAGCCTGCCTTCTGAACTGTAGGTTGTGGGTTCGATTCCCACCCAGGACAAGCATTTGTGTGATGAACATAGGTGTTTGTTCTGTGTCTGGGTGTTATATTGTATTCTATGTATGTATTTACAAACAAAAAGTATTTTATTTTTTATTTTATTTTATTGTAATAGGTTCGGTAACAGACAATAGGCCATTACATACATTAGTATAAAATCAACATTGATACAGCTATATAAACCTAAAGTCCAATTATAACCGTACACAACTTAAACTAAGAAATCTTTGACACTATATAAATAAACAATTTTTTAATAGACTATTATTCTAAATACAAGTAAATTTACATAATATTAGTTACTTAATTACTTAATTAAATTATTGATAGCAAGTTTGAAGGATGCAAAACTACATGAAAACATGTCACTGGGATTACTTAATTCATCATATGCGCGGCACATCCTAACTAAAGGACTGTTCCGTGAAACGTTATTGTAGGTAGGCGGCATGTTAAATAGCTGAAAACTACGTACAGAACGTGAGGGTACTTTTAAATTGACATTCATTAACAGTTCATTACCAAACATACCATTAACAATTTTGTACAAGATGCACAAATCCATAATGTTTCTACGACTTACAAGGGTTTTCATTTTGAATTTATTCAGTCTATCTGAATATTCCTTAAGCTTACGTCTCAAACCAAGTTTACTACACAGTGACCTCAAAAACTTACGCTGAATAGCCTCGACTCTGTCTACATGCGTATCATATATGGGGTACCACACCGAAGAGCAATACTCAAGAATTGACCTTACCAAGCAATTGTATAAAATAATCCACGTGGCATCATTTCTAAAAGGTTTCGCTGTGCGCAAAACAAACCCCAACATTCTATTTGCCCTATTTGAAATGTAATCATAGTGAGGTCTAAAAGAAAGCGCAGAATCGAACACAACCCCCAAATCACGAACAGTGTCAACACGACCTATAGATGTCCCATCAAGGTGGTAATTGAAACAAATGGGTGATTTGTTCTTGGTAAAGCTAATTATTTGGCATTTGTTAGTGTTGAGTGACATATGGTTGATTGCACACCAGTCATTGATTAAGTCCAGATCTTCTTGGAGCCGTAAACAGTCGACTTTAGAGGAGACTCGACGAAATATTTTGATGTCATCTGCGTATGCTAAGAAATTTCCATCTAAACGATCTAAAAGATCGTTAATAAATGCCAAGAATAACAAAGGCCCTAGGTTTGAGCCCTGAGGCACACCCGATGAAGCCATGAATGGTGCCGATTCATATCCATATAACGCCACCAACTGAGACCTGTTCAAAAGATAAGAGCTTAACCATCTATGTAGATTCCCGTGAATGCCCAAACGAGCCAGTTTTTTTAGCAATATAAGGTGATCAACGCGATCGAAAGCTTTTGAAAAATCTGTGTATATGGCATCCGTCTGTATTCCAGCTTCGAAGGACTCACAAATGTAGGTGGTGTACTCGAGAAGATTGGTGGATGTGGATCTGCCCGTGATAAAACCATGCTGATTGGGATTTAATCGGTGTTTTAAATGGCTATAAATATGATCATACGCTATGCTTTCAAATACCTTAGCAAAACAGTTAATTATACTAATTGGTCTGTAGTTTGTAGCGTCACATTTATCACCGGATTTGTATATAGGAGTTATCTTGGCTAATTTCCATAGAGATGGAAAAACACCTTCAGCTAAAGACTTCGAAAAGATCAATAATAAAGGTTTAAGCAGAGCTGGTGCGCAGCTTCGGACAAATATAGGGGGGATACCATCAGGTCCCGCTGACTTAGTAGTGTTAAGACTTTTTAATCGAGTTAACAAATCTGCATCCGATATAACCATTGAGTAAGTCGAGAAACTCGTAGGAGCGAAGTGGGGGTAATAATGACCGTTAGACGGGCTACTATATACCGATGAAAAATAATCAGCAAATAAGTTTACAACATCATTTCCAGTAACAGCAATACGGTTCTGCAATTTAATAGTACTCGGAACAGCATTAGTGACTCTTTTATTTTTGGTATAACGCCAGAAATTATCTAAGTATTGTATCAGTTATCTGGTTCCCATAGTACAAGCTTTGCTTAGTTTGGGGCTAGATGGCGTTGTGTGAGATGTTCGCACATATTATTATTATTATATTATTATTATTATATATCAGTTGCAGTGACACTTGAAACTCTAAAGTATAATTTCGCGTGACACTGCACTGCGCACGTCATTCTGAGACATCAGCACAGTCTAGCAATAAGATTACTAGACTGTGAGATTGTCATAAAGAAAAATGACATGAGAATTTGCCCAGTAATTTCAATAGCTACAGTGCCCTTCAAACCGGAAAACAGTAGTGCTTGCGCACTCACGCAAAAACCTAAAATGTACCTTTTAGATGCTTACTAAATAATACAAAAACACATTTAAAAGACGTTAATATGAACTTAATGTACGTACCACTTCTTTTAATAAATGTTATGAAAATTTAGAGTCTTCTACTTCTTACATCGTATCTAAATATGTACACACAACTCTAGAGAGCATTAAGTAGGTATATAAAAGCGTGACACGTGACTTTAATGAACGCAAGTGAAATCTAATTAGGATAATGCAAGTGTGGCGTGGACATGAAGCCGCGGTAGGTGCGCACCCAGCGGGGCCTGAAATCACTGGCTTGTTTATTACACCATATGGACAGCCAGCAACAAAAGTTACTGAACATTCCCAAACTTGAATTCAACTTGGATCGGTGTATAACATGTAGTTAAGTAGATACCTACTATTATTTTCTCTGAAGTTTTATTTCAAAATATGCGTGGTATTTATAGGCACTCATAAATTTAAACAAAAGAGTATTAAGGGCCATCCTTAAATTACGTTACACGTTAAGGGGGAGAGAGGGGGTCGACAAAGTGTGACATTGTGTGACAGGAGGGGGGGAGTAGACCATTTTTTTTTTCAAAATATGATATTTTATATCTAAGTATTACAACACAAAAATTTTAATGTCATAAATTTCTATATACCAAATATATAAAATTGCAAAATAATTTGACATCACACTACGTAGGGGGGTCTCACAAATGTGACCAGCTGTGACAAGGACGGGGGAGCGGTAAAAAGGTCATGAAATTTATATGACGTAATTTATTAATATTTATTGACTGGCCCGATAGCTCAGTTGGTAGTAAGCCTGCCTTCTGAACTGTAGGTTGTGGGTTCGATTCCCACCCAGGACAAGCATTTGTGTGATGAACATAGGTGTTTGTTCTGTGTCTGGGTGTTATATTGTATTCTATGTATGTATTTACAAACAAAAAGTATCTAAGTATTGTATCAGTTATCTGGTTCCCATAGTACAAGCTTTGCTTAGTTTGGGGCTAGATGGCGTTGTGTGAAATGTCCACAGATATTATGGATGGCCCCTTAAACATTTCGAGATGATCTGATTAAATTGCAACGCACACAACTTATCGTGAAAAAGATGGATATTATATTAATTAGAAGAGCGCATCATGGGTCATGTAGTTTTTGACTAAACGACATGTTTCATCTTCCCCATTCCCTATTACCGACAATTCCGTTTTGATGGTAACTTTTGTTATTGACTGTACCTACCTGTCCCTATATTAAGTATAATATAAAGTTTTTACATGAAACAATAAAAAAGGAACTTAATCAAACAAACCACTACCAGTAGGCAACGTGCCTAAAATGCTAGCAGCATTGCCACTTTCAATGGCAATGCTCAATCTTTGGCCGAAGTAGAGGCCAGTATTTGGTCACGTGTAGATTAATTATAAATTAGGTATTAGTAGCAGTAGTTTATATTATACTAGCTGCGTCTAGTAGGAAGTAGGATTATTTTTCAATTCTTTTTGTAGTTTGTTAAAGTATATGCATCCGTGATGTAATTCATGGATTGGGTCCCGGCTGAAAATATTTCAGTTTTTAGATTATTCATCAGGGTTGCCAACTTTAAAAAAAATTAAAAGTCTACTATAGAAAAATGAGCTAAATACACCTAGGTATTTTATGTTATAATAAGTATTTTTATTACTTGGAAAGTTTTTGGCTTAATTAACAATTCCACAGTATCTTTAAACAAATGATAACGCCTCAAAATTTCACATTCATACACACTCAACATTGGCTGACCAATACTTACTTATTTATAATGAGATTTTTTTCTTATATTATGACAAAAGATTAATAATAAGTATTTTATGCACTTCATTTTTGTTGAACAGTAGATGCCTTAACAGTTTTTTTAAAGCATTAAACTATTAGCTTTGCAATCTGTCTGCAAAGACCGCTATAACTAATGATTGGAAAACATTGTAAGTGGAAAACAAGCGTGAGCACTTGTACAAGAAGTCCTAGAACAGCAGGAACAGAAGTCGTAGCATCAAAATAAAACGGCATGTATGCGCCACAGATATACGCTAATACAAAACAATGACTACATACAGGATACGTATACCTACTGGATAGATTAAGTATAAGGCATAGTCACTCTAACATAAACGAACGTAAGCGCCGCACAGGTACTCCTAGTGCGGCATCTAGGGCTCCGTAATTTGTAATATTATACATAAGTTGTACAATGTAATAACATCATATATAAATAATAATAATAATAACGCCCAACGATCACATACATATATCCTGGAACTAGGATTCCCTGTGTCTAGGGTCCCAGGAACTACGAGGACCATGGTCCCGCAACACCCAGACTCGGAAAAAGCATTTACGTTTTTTTTCTGTGCATAAATACTTGTCCTGCCGTGGGAATCAAATCCGCCGCCTCCGGATTATGAGCCAACCAGCTCAACCATCACACCATAGAGGCTGTCAATAAATATGTATCTTGTATGTGTCCTTGACTCCTGTGCTCCTGTGCTAAATAAATTAAAAATAAATACAAACAGTATGAGAACCTACCTATTTTAACCGTATTACCAGCACACCTAATTTTTGAGACTCATTAATTGTTTTACTGCATGTGTCACACACAGCACGACAACAAGTTGTCGAACTAAGCTTTAGTTTATCCCACGAAGCAGCAGTTGTAGTGTTGCCATTCGTGTGACATCGTTAATTAGCCGCGCTGAGGGTGCGGGTGGCGTGATTTCGCCTCGTCCATGTCAGCCGCACCCTGCGTCGGTACACCTACTCCTACTACTGATTTACCTACCTACTATCAAACAAACCTCGAGCACCATCAACCGTACGCTCGTGTACTCAGTAGAAGAAACACTAACAATTATTGACATTCGGTATTCTACAGCAGTCTTTGTCAGTGCACAATTCTGGCTTAGGTTTATTTTATTGTATAAGGTAAACTGATAATTTCGCTAAGCGTAATCAAATTTTCATGATTCTTATGAAGTAAAACTTCTTTACGCACGCTTCACTTGGGGAGTAAGCTGGTGAATTTTTGGCGAACGTAAGTTCAAGTTGGTTAACCTAGATCTCCATTGTCAACATAACAAAGCTAAAAATTTGTATTATGATGTTGGTATGTCCGGTAAAATGACAATTTACAATTGACAAGATGGCGACATAAACATTAAGCAAAGCGAAAACAAATTTATACGGGCCGATAGATGGAGCTAAACTAAAGAAGTTTTACTTCAGTCGTGTGGTCTAAAATACTCGTTTTTATTTTGGTATAAAAACTGATATTTTCGCCAGCGTAATCCAATTTTGATGATTCTTTTTTCGTATAGAATTAATACAGCAACTGGATTGGATATCACAGATAATAGCTGCTAAGGTATAGAGTATTTATTTGTGAGTGGATCGTATTAATGAAATCGCTCAAGCCCCATTTAAATAGTTGTATTATGATGCTCATGGCAGAAGCTTGGCAGAGTTTTGTACAATATTACTGTGATTGGACGAGCGCGTTGGTCTAACAGTTGTATAAAAAAACATGATGGAAAAATGATGAGGCTTTTAGTTTCTGGGTTGCTAGTGAAAATGTGAATGAAGGTTGGGTAACTTGTGTTACAGCTGCAACCTGCAGGGCACGTTATTGAAGCTGGCACATTGCGTCACAACTTCAGAGAAATCCAATTAGCATTTCAATCAACCGCACAAGTCTTTATTAGTTATTATATATTCTGTACTATTAATAAGGCCAATTATTGTTGCTTGGGTAATAAACAAGTAGGGAGGGAGTTACTTATTTAGGTAGTTATTACTTACCTATATACTTAATTATTAATATGGCATATTTAAAAATGTTTATTAATTACTTTCAAGAAATACTTACAGCTACAAAGTTATTTATGTTACTACTGTACTTACAAACTTGCAAAGCTTACAAAATGATCAAGAGGGGCAATGGGTAAATCGCGGGCATAACCGAAAACCGTTGGGAAAAATCAAGAATTTTTAGAATTACTTACGAGTAGGTACATTACAATTCCAAGGATTAGGTTACTCCTATGACATATTATAAATAGGTTCTACACATTACATTTGTATGTGCAGAATTATACTACAACAAAAAAGTATTTTACTTTTATTAATATTAATAAAAAAATATTTGATAAATAAAAATATACAAATATGTAATATTTATAAAATATTTATATAAATTAGAGACCATAAAGTTTTGTAGGTACAGAGTAAGTATTATGTATATTAGGTATAATACTCAACGAAATTTATATACTACTTGAAGGTACTACTATTTATTCTGTGACACAACCGAAGACGCAATAGCAACTCTGTAATTACACATTTACATTGGCCAATACCATTTAGGTCTAGCATGCCTATGGGAGTCAGTCCGGCTTATGCTCAGGAGATTTCGTCCATCGATTCATCAAAAGCAGGCCGGAGGCTAAATCCCAGTATCGTGATGGAATCTGCTATCCCTGGATACTATAGTATTATAGTCTGTGCCTGGGGTAAAGAAATAACACTGCATTCATCCGTATTTTCATCCTACATCTGCGACAAAGAGACAAACAGCGTCTGTGGTAGGCGGCAGAACAAATATTGCGCACAAAAAAAAAGCGCAAGCACTTGTTCTGTGTCTGGGTGTTGTGGGACCATGGTCCTCATAGTTCCTGGGTCCCTAGATACAGGGAATCCTAGTTAGGGTGCGGGATCTATGTATGTGATGGTTGGGCGTTGCTATATTATTTTTTAACAAGACATTTAATATTAAATAGTGAATTCATAAAAAGACGGCGAAAAGGAATGACAATCACTAGCTTATGATACAAGGTTGTTAGATAACTGCTTCACGCCAATTTCTATTTGAAGTAGCCGGCACATTCTTGAGTGTGGTGACTCCGAGGAGAGCCATCGTGCCAACATAGCTCCCCGCGCAATGTGCGACGCGGGACGCATTCGACGCCACAGCGCACCACGCCAATAACCACTGCGCGAAATTCAATTTTTATACTGACCATATCGCTATCGTTAAATGTAAACTGCAGATAGGATCCGATATAGTGATGATATAAAAAATACAGCGCTAGCCTAAGGTATTTACAAAACGTAATTACAAAATGACCTACATAGTAATTGAAGGGGTGAGAACAAAAAGGGTTTAACTGACAAATTGATAGTTTCGAGAAAATTTACTTTAAACTTCAACGGCCTTTTAATGTAAAATGCTTATAAGGTAATAGAAAAGGTTTATGTAAGTTTCAGTTGCTTGAAAATGTATGATTTCTATTTTAAAATATAAAATATAGACCTAATTCGTAAAATTACTGTAAAAATATAGTGTAATAAAATAAATATAACAGTGTTTTTATGCTAAGCGGACTGTATTCCTGTGACAGATAAACCGTTTTTAGACTCAAAATCTCGAGATTTAAGCCTCATTTCGGTATTTTGAGAATGTATTATTGTAGATAATTTCACACTGAATCCAACGATACCCATAAGTCATTTTGTGAAAAAAATCAGTTAAACCCTTTTTGTTCTCACCCCTTTAATTATGCTTCAACCCATCAAATTACCAGTAATTTAACAGACCCAGGTCTGTTAGATCAAAATTCTAAGAGCAACCAGATATTCAATATCAATTAGAAGAAGAAAGCGTTTAATTCATTTTATGTTATCCAATCTAAAGTAGAATTTAACCTCGGTGGGTGTTTCATCGTTACCAATATCGCGTTGGAAACGAGCTGTATTCCTGAGGCAGCACTAAACGCTGGTAGGTAATAACTTTGATTAAGGACCACGCGGGCGGCCGCGCAGAGGAATAATAACGCTAACCCCATCTCGGGCAAGTCATTGTAGTTTCTGTATATCCTTGGAAACTGTAATTTTAATGTGTTCGGAGGCGTTAGAACTGTATATTGCAGTGTTCAAGCTTTCAAATTGTATATCTCACTCATGCAGGAAAGTGACCTAATGATTACCTAGACGGCCTGATTAGTAAACCTAGGGGTGATCACGGATGTTTGATTGCAATGCAATAGGAGAAATTTCATTCCTAATCTGAAAATTTCCGTACTAACTATGCACATAAACTGCGTATTAAAACTGTCAAATCCATCCAAATTTGTGTTTCTATTTTTTGCAATCAAGTTATGTGATCGCCTAGCTAGTGCATTTGTAAATGATAAGCTGTCTTTGTCACTCTATAACGGGTAACGCATCAGTTTGACAAGAAACAGTGCTTTTAATTAATAATTTATCAAGTTAATGATATTCCACGCAAATATGTGTCAAGTCACAGTCAAAGTCATCAAGTAAAGTAAAATAAAGTGGTGGCAACTTTACTTGAAGCTTCTATGGAGTTTTGGAAACAACACGAAAAGAAACGTTTCACCATCATTATACCATTTTCCCACACTCACGCCTATAATCCAGCACTTAACGAATAAAATGCCACCAATTTTATGCACTAACACTGAAAATAACACAAGTTTTGGAAAATAATACGATGCGGTGACGCAACCTTTTTCGCTTTCCCGCCAAAACTCATATAGGTAATTGTTAGTACTCTAATAGCCTTATTAATAAACGGGTATTAGTCTCGGATTAGTTACTTCAGCTTTTGTCCTTTTTTTGCTACTGGAATATTTAGCTGGATCGAAAGAGACAAAAGATGGTGTAACTAGTCTAAAGCTAGTTCGTGTTTATTAATAAGGCTGTAAGTGTATAATTATAAATCACTGCTATGTAACATTGGATATGTGCTCCAAAGGATTGAACTTTAACATTTTTGGAAAGTTCTTCAAAATACGTGAGAAAATCTCCTTCCCTAAGCGAATCCACTCGTTTTTCTGTCCTCCACTTCCTTTCAAAACCTTTCGTAAGTATATATAAACAGGTTAATGCTTTGTGACGTTGACGGTAACAGATTGAAAATTATTTCTTTTCCTTCTCTAGACATGGTGATGACATTTAAACGATCGTAAAATAAAATACCAATTGAATAGTTAATAAAGATTGAAAATATTTTATTCCAATGCCTATTTTATATGTCTTCTGTTGCCGCAACAAAAAATAGACCGCTGATTGTGCCATTTTCAAAAAATAAAATATATTATTATTTTTAAACGGTAATTAGGTAACAGGTCTTTATTTATGATTATTTTACTTATGAATAAAGACTTTTTAGAGTTTTGGCGGGAAAACGAAAAAGATCGGGTCGCTGCATTGTATTATTTTTCAAAACTTGTGTTATTTTCAGTGTTAGTGTATAAAATTGGTAGCATTTTATTCGTTAAGTGCTGAATTACAGGCATGAGTGTGGGAAAGTGGTATAATGATGGTGAAATGTTTCTTTTCGTGTTGTTTCCAAAACTCCATAGAAGCTTTTGGTAAAGTTGCCACTACTTTACTATGTATGACTTGACTAGACTAGACTATGACTTAACTTGATGACTTGACTTGACACATTATATACCTAATATTAATTAACATGAGAAATTATCAATTACTTGACACTGGCTAAATACACAAATATGTGGAACCAAAATAAAAAAAAGACTCATTTTTGTAGGCACGTCGGTAACAGGTTAGAAGTGTACAAAGAATATTTTAGCGCCTATAGGATAATATGCTATTTTATCTCCGCTCTGGTAAGCTATAGTCATAGACCAAGTAGAGGATATGATATAAATATATATATATATACAGCTCTATGTAGCTATAGTGACGGAATTTATAAATAAAACTATTTGGCTATTGTTTCTTAAAAGGTCGAGCGTCCTATATCCAAAACCTCCTGACCTTGAATACTGCCGAGATTACTCTACCGCAGTACAGTGCCGGCTGGGAATAGAGGAGGCGGTCTCAGAGGCGCGCGGGTCCGAGTCGGGCCGGGCCTCCAGGACAGCACATCGTTAACTAATGTACTTGTGCTAATACAATATGGATGGCGACAAAACGTCCTAGACTGTAGCTCTTGACCCGGTTTATAATATATGCTAATGATAAATAAACCATGGATTCATACACTCTCCTATTAAAACATTTACACAAAAATGGCAATTTTGCCACAACTTGGCTCATAAAATGTATGTAATAAAAATTACCAAACTATTGATCCATAAGTAATTCGATCCATAACAAAATGTCAAGTCAAGGCAAACGAGACTTGACTGCCTAACCCTCAAACAGTTCTGCTATTTTCTGTCTCCCCATCTACCTATCAATTAAAAGTCGAACGTCTCAGCGCTTCGGTAGCTATTTTCCTCGGAGACGGTGGGTGAGGAGCGGGGAGGTCCCTCGGGAGCAGGCGGCACGCGGCAGCCGGGCCAGGTCTCCGGGGAACCGCGTGGGCGGCGGGTGAGGACGGCTCCGCTGGGAACTTGCCTCCTCTACCCTTCCCGGAGCAAGGACGCCACTGCCACCGCCGTGATATTTTTAAGCACTGTTGCGAGTGGAAAATTGCTGTCTTAATCCAACTATAGAGATGTAACTCGCTGATACATTATCTACCTGATAGAATAATGCCGCTTAACAATCTTTTTGAAGTATATCAGCGGTATGTATAGTGTATCATGACACTTTGTTTATTCATTATCTCAACTGTAATGAATTATATACATTGTAAAAGACAGGAGAAAGAAAAAAAAATACATCACTGTAAAGTTTCTTGTAGCTTCTTCTTTACAGTTGTAATCGAAGCTTCGGATCAAAGTTTTCAATTCTGCATTGTGCCGGATTGCTTGCACCAGTAGTGAGAAAGAGAACTGCTTTTTTCAAACTCATATATTGTAATGGGCTTGCTATATATTATTTGACAATAAGCACTTTGTAATTTTATATGCTTAGTGAAATAACTTAATTTTAAGTACCTAATATAATTTTGACTTGTAAAAGTGCTAAAATTAGCCTATTTGCAATAAATCTTTTGAATTTGAATTTGAATTTGACATTGTTCAGGTGCTTCCTGCGGATACCTAGATACGAATTTTGATACATTATACGAAATTATCTACAATTCCAAGCTGGCCGCATAGCTCAGTTAGTAGTAACCCTGCCTTCTGAACTGCAGGTTGTGGGTTCGAATCCCACCCAGGACAAACGCTTTGTGCGCTAACATAGATATTTATTCTGTGTCTGGGTGTTATATTGTATTCTATATATGTATTTACAAACAAAAAGTATACAAGTATTCTATCAGTTATATCTGATTCCCATAGAACAAGCTTTGCTTTGATTGCGACTAGATGGCGCTGTGTGAAATGTCCACAATTATTTATTTATTTATATTTTATCTCTTCAGCTACATATTTACTTTTGGATCTAAATATTTACTTCCACTAAATCGGTATGTAGGTACCTATTGTAAGTACGTAATTAACGCCGACTACGGAACCTTGGCTCCATAGTAAGAACCACACTTACCATAGATGCCTTAATAAAGATGTTACAGCTGAAAAACTGATTTATGACAGTCGATTGGGAATAAAGTAAATTTATCATCACTCACAACACCACGCTGTATTTTATAAAGGTTTGCCCGTTAAAGTAATGGCTTGGCGTTTTAGATTGTGGGTACTCTTGGTATCTACACGTAAAGTTTTGTAATTGACTACTTTGGCTATTAATAATAATAATAATAACTGACTGACTTATCATCAGGTGAGACAGGTAGATGGTTAAACAAAATCTACTAATCTACCAATGATTTTTTTTGTTTTTGAACACAATCAATTTAAAATACCATACTGGTCTGGGCAAAAGAATAGAACCTGCTCAAGGAATGGCAGCATTCTCCTTGGTCTGCTGTATAATCTATTGCAATAACTAACACGCCCAAACAGGGAGGCCTATCCTTTCGCTTCCGGCTAATGGTCAGCTGGAAAACGTACCTACACTGCTGAACATAGGTAGGCACTCTACCAACTCTTTTTACAAAGCGGAGTGATACAATATCTCTAGATCTCAGTTTTTTATGATGATCGATGGATATACTTCGTTACATTACTAAATTTATCAAAGGAAAATAAAATATATATATATATATATATATTCATATAAGTATATCTTCCAGCAAGCATACGGCAGCTAATTTGCATCACTTTAACAAATATAGCGGCAATAGAAAATTTGATTCAATGCATTGTTGAACAAATAATTGCATCGATTAGCACCGCCGCCGTACCTATCTGAGAGGTCAACATCAACATAAAACTGTTATGATATGCCTTTAGCGTATTTCCCAGAGGCGCGCGGGGAGGGGGGCAGGGGTGCCACCCAGGGGAAATTTGCCGGCGACTCTCAACGGAGCCTCTACAAGTTTTATGGACGCGCAACACCCAGGGCTACAACAACGCTGAGTGCTTTTGTACTGGTAACTTATATTTCCCCGTGTGCGAGAGATTTTCTTTAAAGAGATTTTCGTTTATTCTGCTACGGGAAATACAAATTTAATCAGTTTTTTGCTTGTGTAGGTCTACACTTATGCATTTACCTACGCTTGGTAACTATTGTATACAGTGATGTGAACTGCGACTGTCGGAGATTTTCTTTATTATATACTTATACACAATAAAAATTAAATACCTTCATATGACTTCCAAAAAATTATACCATAAAAGGAAGGATTTACATCTAGTCCACGCGTGCGAAGCCACGGGCAGCAGCTCATACCTTTTAGAGTTAGGTACATACTTACTTACGTGTTTATATAGTAGCAAAAAAAAAGAATGAGTACATTTTCACGCAAGGGAATTGCTAAGAAGAACTTAGTAGAAAGGGGCAACCCTGACAGCACCCGCACCCGATTTCACCCCCTAGGGCCATCAACTTCTTATCGTTACACATAACGGTGCCTCCTGTAATAAGTGCCGCATACAGCTCACAGATTAATTTAGCAGATGAATGTATAATATTACACAAAATTTGGGTATATCAAAAAGTACATTTTTCGCCTTATTTACTTCAAACATTCATCGAAATTCGTCCGACATTATAATATAGGTAGTAATTCCGCTAAAAACGGAATTGCACTAGATATTCTTGATTCATTTTGTATTTCAGATAAACTTCCGCGAAGTCACGCCTAAGTCAATCAATAATACTTAACATAGTTTATAAATACCAAGTTCTATTTAAATCATAAATTTTAGGGTAGATTGAAAAAAGAAAATATTAATATTACGCATTACTTTGCTACTTCGTGCATATTTGGCATGATTATTATGATCATTGGTGCATTGTTTGTTCTTTAAAATGTAATTAAGGATCTTCAGCACCACGAGTGTAATCACTAATCACCAAGCACACAAGTCCAGCAAAAAATTTGACGCCCAAATCCGAATCGACTTAACCCTCTTCATACGGCTTACAAATGCGTCCGTCCGAAGCTTTTACCTCGAATAAAACATTCATACGTTTTATTGTGATCTTCACACTCCACCCTTATCTATGATGTAAGTAAGTATATTTTGTAAAATTGTATGATCTGTAGAGGTAAGAGTATTGTTTCCACTACGTAATAATATCAAACCAATCGTCGATTAATATAGTTTTCTACTATTAGACCTACAGATTTTCTTAGAAAATCTTTCTCTCGTTATTTAGCTTTGGGCTTTAAGCTTCTGCTTATGTGCGATTAGGAGAAGCTTAAACTCCAACCGGCAACACATTGACCGGGGCGTCTCGCGCCAGGTAGCGGTGTCAGGGTAAACAATTCAAGATACGGCAATTCGTTTTTATTGCCTACTTGGGACCGGGAAGGATTAACATTTTCACTGAATGTAAAATTTTAATTCCTCCGCACGAGGGCCGGCGAGCTGAAATTGACGTGTTATTGGACCCCAGCGAACGAACCAGGGCTCACTGACGTATAATATACGAGGCTGAAATCAAAGGCGAGTTGAGTGCGAGATTATTATTTCATAACTCACACCTTAACTCGACCCACATCTTCTGTCTATACCAGTATTAGTAGCGCCCCGCGGTTTCCCCCGCGGATCCATAAAAGTCCTATAATAAAATCCTATGTGTTAATCTAGCGTATAAGCTATCTGTATTCCAAATATCATCAAAATTGGTTAAGTAGTTACGGAGATTAATGGTAACAAACATTTACACATACAGACATTCGCGTTAATAATACTTTGTTTTCAAAAACAATCAAGTGCGGCTAGTACAAAGAAATGGGGAGGATTTTTTTAAATGAATATTTTTACATTTGTATGATTTGTTTGACAAGGTTGATATGTAAAACTAGCAGAAAACAATCAACAATGGTAAAAAGAACTATTTTAATATATTGATTTTTTTTTAAACTGACGTGAGGAACTACAACTAGTAAACGGTTAGCACTCACTAGTCGAATAACTCGACTGAATCGAATAGGTCGAATAACTCGACCTCGGTGTTCGGGCAATATAAATGTCCATCTAAAACATCTAATGCATCATATAAAAGCAAGCCTATCAAACAATTTAAAAAAAAATCTTCGTTGAGTATGCGCAGCGGTCGACTCAACTGTATCTCGTGAGCTAGCAGTTTACTAGTTGTCTTATCTTGAAAATGATAGTGCAGATATAGTATGAAAACGTGCTCTACACGCTGAAATAAAGCATTACTAATGCATTCGGCAACAAAGATGAACCCACTACTTATCCTGTTGGAGGAAAGGGAGAAGGAAAAAGGTAGGGGAAAAGGATGAATAAACAATAATAGGTACAAGTACCTACAGCAACAGGCAAAATATTTCCTACTTGAAAACGTCATATTCCATTCGCGTTTGAAATAAAAAAAAAGTAATACCCTTTTACTGTATAAGCTTTTATACAGTAAAAATCGAACAAAGCAAATAAATACAACAATAGAAATATACTTTGTATCGCATAAGTACCAGAACGCTAGTATTGCATTAGGTAGGTATCCCAGGAGCCGGTGGAGTCGCAGCATCCTCGCGAGACCCGTGGGACGCATTACGAAAGTACTAGACGCCACTAGATCGATACCTAAAGTTACAACATTACAACACAGTGGTTGGTGTGCAACTTCACTTGTGCTGTTTCGAGCCATTATCTAAGGTGTTGAAGTTATTTCCACTCGGGCGCGAGTATAGCCACCGGTATTTTGCTGCTACAAGACAATATTAGAAAGAAGAAAGAAAGAAAGAAAATACATTTATTCCAAGAACACACCCACACAATATCATAAATATCATTAATAAGTAAAGACAACAGATATTGTATGAGGTCAGGCGCCTCCGAGTCAGCATACAACTGAGACTGCAAACTACAGCCTCAGTTACTGGTTTTCAGTCGGGGCCTACTTGACATCACGGACGCCTACACAATAATAATTAACAAAGGTACAGCAACAGTAATTAAAAGTGAAAGTAAATTAGCGTTTTTTAATATGAACAGATTAACATGAAAAAAAAATCACATGTGAACAATATACTCAAAAAAAAAAACAACAAAAAAATAGTGTATTCGTATAAAATCCAATATATAATTACTTACATATATATATTTTAAACAATATGAACCAAAAAAATGCATAGATTTACGAAGTAATACATATGTTAATGAAAAAAATTAGACCCTATTTACAATTAAATAATAAACCTACAATTTAGACCCTATTCAAGATTCAGTGAAATCTGGGATTAAGTTTAATTTAAGCTTATTGTTGATTCCAAAATTCAGTTTTAAGCCAGTAAATTTCAGTTTGATTGAACTATCGCGAAGTTCATAAAATGGACACCTTAACTGTATATTATAGAGAAGATGCTATAGGAAAGGCAAGAAAGGTGATACGAATGAAATAAATAAAGGCACGTACTTAATGTTTTAAACGGGCCATGACTATTGGTCTCTACCGATCTTTACAGCGTCACAGGGCGAGAGAGCAGCCAAATCATAAGGCGCCCAACTGTGAAAAGTAGGAAGCAAATAGCCTAGGTTAGTGGCTTAGGCTGTTGCCGTGAGAAGAGGATCGAGAAGACCACGGTCCGTATTACAGAACGATGCTCAGTTATCGATCTGTGCTCAAGCAAAGATTTCATTCACTAATTGATCACTTTATGAATGAAATCTCTGCTTGAGAACAGATCGATGACTGGGCATCGTTCTGTAATACGGACCTTAGTCTTGTTAAAGAATGGGACTTCATTTTAGATATTTTTACGCAGGTACGTCGATCACGCTGGCACAGCTATTTAGTTGTTAAATTATTGTAAACATTAAAATTTAGCAATTATTTCGATAGGCTAGTAGGCAATTACACCAGTAGAGGGAGTGTGTAGTGCAAGCGAGCCAAACCGCAAGCGGGCTGCGGCCGCGACTGGTCACTGATAGAGTGGTGATATTAGGGCGCCGGCCACAACTCGCGACTCGCCGCGTCCATCAGCTGTTTTTTCTGGGCAAACTAACAAAGGTACTCTACGCCACTCATTATTAGACAAACAAAAGTATATAATTATGTCCTGCTCCTTTTTAATGCGAATTATTTTGATGTGGCATAAAACTAGAAAAGTAAAACCACCTGATTTTCTTCACATTTAAAAAAGTTAGTACAAACATGTGTGTTGTTGAAATTGCAATGTGCAGGTATCTTCTATATCCTTCGCAGAACCAACAAACGATGGAAAGGAAAAGTTCTCGAGTGGCGACCACGAACTGGAAGACGCAGCGTGGGCCACCCACTAACTACGTTGCCGATGACTTCGGAAGCTATTGGATGCAAGAGGCTACTAGTCGGTCAAATTGGCGCTCTATGGGGGAGGCCTAATATGTTCAGCAGTGTAAGTCCAGCTGATGATGAACGAATGTACGAAATAAACTATGTGAACGGTGCAATCAGCTACAATGAAAGAGTAACAACAAAACCTAACTGCCTTAATGTGATTGGGTAAGTATAGACGCTTACGACTGGTTATCAGTTAATAGCTGATTAAATGGTTTTTAATGATCGCGCCAGCCCTTGAGTGGCGTAACTGACCTGTTACTGCTGGTTAGTGAAACTAATGAGTCGTCGTCGTAAAAGTCAGCGAACGTGCGTACTCCTATAGGAGGACAGTTATCATTCAAAAATATAAAAAAAACAAACAGGATATTACAGAACTCAGTCGTGAATCTTAAGACGAGATTTTATTCGAATGATGATCGATTTGTGAATGTGTGGATTTGTGAATGGATGATTGGGTCTCTTCTTTCTGTAATGTCGCAGAATTTATCAGCATATTACCTATACATAAATATACTTAGTACCCATATTTTTTTAGTTATATTTCATTTAACTGCTATAGTATAGTTCTGCGGTAGACCTCAAACACGAACGAGCACGAAACATTTTTGCAACAATTGTGTTCACATCAACACACATCAACGGCTGGAAGAAGTCCACGGTTGAACACAGGCCTCCCCCCCAGATAACTTCATTGTGGACGTTTATTATGGGGGGGGGGAGAGAGAAGATTCTAATGTCCCGAGGAGAATGCTGCTGCCCATTCTCTAGATATTCCCTTAGCCGGGTCTTAAGGCGCCCACGGGAAAGGATGAGTTGGTCCACCGGTGGCATATGATGTTATATTTATATTACTTAGTACATCCCGACCTCAGAATGTACTACTTATATCTCTACAACCTCTTATAATTAAAATACTTATTTAAGATGTACGTGCCAAGTGTTTTTGCCAAATATTATCAAATTCAGACGGAAAATGGCGACGCATCAAACTTCCCCCCTTTTTGGAGGATATAAACTTAAAATCAAAAATCTCTGACGACAAAAACAAAACATATACTTGTAAAACCTGTGTACCAAGTTTCGTTAAGATTCGTTGATGCGAAAAATGAAACGCAACCTGTACGCAAGTACGTGCAATCGGACAAATGAAAGCAAATTTCGCGAGTTAATCCTTTAACTCGCGAAATTTGCTTTCATTTTTCATTCATTTTGAGTTTCGCTCTTCGTTTGTTCGGTCAATAATGTATTAATGACAACACTTAAATTCGTAAAATGAGGAAAGTAATGCAATTATTGCAGCAGAATGTACCCAATAATAACCATATACACCAAAATACATATCTCTCAGAGTTCTCATAACAAATATAGAACTATTTTTTTTTTTATTATCTATTCTGAATACGTGATCTCACCTGTGATGGCGCGATATACATACTTACCTAGACGATACCAAATTCGAAGTCACTACATATTTTTGATTTTTATAAGGCAATATAATCAGAACAATATTTATACTTAAGTATTGTATATAATGGCAAAAGATCTAATTTGCCCAATCCATGTCCCAATTATATTATGTCAATAACTTACAATTTTAATATTTAAGCAAGTAAGTACTTATTTAAGTTTAAATAATATAATAAGGGTCTAAGTAAATAAGCAAAAACATTCATCTGATATTTTGCTACTCACGTTTGAGCGACCTCGGCTTCGCTTGTTTCCTTCTCGACATTATAATCACTTCTACCAATCCAGTTTAAGTGTAAACTCACAAATAATAAAAACAACAAACATGTCTATTCTTGAAGTATCACGAAAGTTTATCGTAAAAGTAGGGCAACCGCGTAGTGTGGAGTAGCTGACACGTGGCCGGACGCGCGGGCCACCCCGCGCTCACTGAGCTTTGTGGCGCCCAACAAGTGGCGATAACATTGTTACGCGCAAACTCAGGATAACTTAACTTACCAGACATTTCGCTACATTTTAAGATTATAAAAACTATAAGTAGTAAGGTAGTGTCGCCGAAGATGGCCCGGCTCCTAGGATAGCCCACTTTAAAAAAATACAGTTATGATTAAACGAAACATTTTAAATTTTGCGGGTTTATGCTACTAGTACCATAGACAATAATGCAAGTGTGTTTTAATTATTATTATTACAACTTCCATTATGTTTTTTCTATACTTTATTTATCTGCAAGATTTCACGAGGTTTTGAAATTAAGTGGCCCTTCATTGGCTCCTGTACCTTAGTAGTAGTAATTTAAGTTTCGGAGAGACTAATAGATAGGTATTAAACAGTTACTATGTAGGTACATTATAGAGGACTTTCAGACTTTTAGCAATGAAATTCCTATTAAATTTCCTATGCAACTCCAAAATAGTAAATTGTTACACAAGCGAAGAAAGGGACCTATTTAGGCTTTAGATAGGTTGGCGCACGAGCATAGGGAGGGGCGCCAATGGTTCGAATGCCTAAGTAGACCTGTAGACCTTTTTTTCCACTAGGTACTGTTTTAGCCGCTTCCAAATAAAATCAGGCGATATCACCATCGAACTCATTTTGTACAAATATCATACGTAAATAGCACTCGACAAAACAACTAAAGATAGAATTATTGCCAGTTTTCCACCTTTTTTGTATCTTTACCCAAAAATAAATGACGTCACTGTAAAGTTCTTTGTGGTTTCTTCTTTACAGGTGTAATCGAAGCTTCGGATCAGAGTTTTGTTTTCTGCATTGTACCGGATTCCTTGCACCAGTAGTGGGAAAAGAACGTATTTACCTGACTACTGCAAAAGGAGGGTTATATTTTTACATATGCAGGGCGCATTTCATGTTTCATTTTATATTTGAATTAAACATTATTGAATGATTGAGTTATTGTGGCATGACGCCTGAGTCAATGATTTTTTTTTATATTTGTTTTTTGTAAAATAAGTACTCATAAAAAATTAAAGGTATACCTACCTACTCTTATATGTATTTTTGTCCGAAACGGCAATTCTATAGGTTGAAATTAAAACTAAATAATACTAAAACACCAATTCTACTAAAACTAACAATTCTGACAAACAAATATTGACTTGACTTGACGATTTGGACTGTGACTTGACACATATCTGCGTGAAATATCATTAACTTAATAAATTACTTGACACTGGCTAAATACACAAAAGTGTGGAGCCAAAACATAAAAAAGAGCACAAGTCTAAGCTGCCATGCATATTTGAATTTGACAGGTAGTTGACAGTGACAGAGGTGCAAGGTCCAAGTCAGGTCAAACCAGCTGATTTGTGTCAATCGAACATTGAAATTAATAGTAGGTTGTCAAAATCTTGTCAAAGAGGGCGGTCGCTTTGGCAATTTTTTAATTGAAAAATATCTTATTTATAGTGTATTTTGTGTAAAATATTAGTGTAAAACGTATGTAGATAAAGTTTGTTACATTATTTATTGGTAAGTTCTTGTAAATTCGCATATTTTCATTTCTTTTACATAGTCTTCATTTGTTTTATCCTGTTTCCTTTTGGGGTTGATGGAAACGGATTCTAGGGGCGGTTGGCCCCCTGATAATAGTCAACCAACTCAACATGATATCATCTTCGCAGATAGATGTTCTATTCCCTCGCCGGTAGAATTTGTTTCTATCGCGTCGGACTCTTCAGATGTTGTGGAACGTTCCCTCCAGCAGGGTTCCTTCACTACTATTAAACGAAAAAAACATTCGAAAAAACATTTAAAAAAGAGCAAAGATGAAAAACCATCGCAGGATTCTACCATACCCTTGGGTCAGGTTGTGTTATCATTGAACTCTAATCATGATTCACAACTTACTGATTCTCTTGCCTCTCCGTCTGCTACGGTATCGCAGACGCCAGCTATACCTCCTTACGTCCCTTCAGGTAGGCAGATTTATAAGTCTACAGATAAAGGTCCTTTTGTCGTACATGTCCAAAAAATTGAGCCCTCTCCAACTTCTGGCACTGTCTTACATCCAGTAAATTTTGGTCGGTTCCTAGCAAAAAATCAGATCCGTAATATAATAGATGGTAGCGTTCAGAGAATTGGGCGCAATAGAATTTCTTTGACATTCACTGATGCAAACTCTGCCAACAATTTTGTGGCAAATGATATCATTAAGGACAATGATTACAAAGCATTCATCCCTTCATTTAGCACCATTCGTTTGGGCCTTGTTAAAGGTATCCCAATTGAATGGTCAGAAGATGAAATTATAGAAAGCATTAATGTTCCTATTGATGGTTGCCCAATAATAAAAGTACGCCGATTAAACTATAAAGTAGTCATTGATGGGGTTCCTGTTTTCAAACCATCTCAGTCGTGTGTTCTTTCTTTTGATGGTCAAATTCTTCCTCCACGGGTATTTATGTGTTTCAATTCTCTTGTTGTTGAGCGATACTATTACCCTACTGTTCAGTGTTTCCAGTGCTGCCGATTTGGTCACACAAAAAACAGCTGTAGGTCAAAGCCACGTTGCTATAAGTGTGGAGAAGGCCACACTGGTGACTCCTGTGATGTTGAAGAAGGCACTTCCCCCTGTTTATCTTGTTCAGGTCTTCACTACTCCACAAGTAAGAATTGTCCTGAATTCAGTAGGCAAAAGCAAATAAAGATCACAATGGCAGAAAAAAATATGTCCTATCCTGAAGCCTCTAAATTGCATTCACCCATAAGAGGCAAAAGTTATAGTGACGCAGCTAAAACATCCTATGCCAATGCTACTGCTGTTCCTTTATCCTCTTCCAATAAATCTCCTAGTTCAGCCTCTCAGTCTTATAGAAAAACAATCTTCCTCAAACCTAGAGCTCCCCAATTACAAAGACAAGGCTATGATCGTTCTGCTCATCAGGCTATAATTAATAATCCAGCTATGCCTAGTAATAATGGTGTTGCTTTTAATCATCCCAATACTGACCCTTCTCCATCCTCTAGTAGCATTTTGGAGCTTATTCAAGCTCTCACTAGGCTACTTAACTCTCCTGCTTTTGTACCGTCCAACGCTGCCCATAATCCTTCCACTTCTATATTACAATCCCTCCATGATGGCGCCCTCTCTAGGGCTGCAATGGAATTGTCAAAGTCTTAACAGTAAAAAATCTGACCTATTGTATATCATTAATAAATATGATCCATCTATTATTGCCATCTCTGAGACTTGGCTTAAACCTGGTTCCTTTTTTAAGGTCCCTCGGTATCTTTGTTTCAGAGATGACAAAGCTGATGGGTATGGTGGCTCTGCCATACTTGTCAGAAACTCTGTAAATAATCATCTTGTAAATATCCCTTCTGCCTCCGCTGTTGACAATCTTTCGATAGTTGCAGTTAGACTAAAAAACATAACATTTATTTCACTATATATCCCCAGACCTTCATTTGATATATTAAATAAAATTCTTCATATCTTATCGCAAATGCAAGGTCCATTTATCATAATGGGTGATTTTAATATTCATCATCCTGCCTGGGGGTGTCAGGCTTCAGATCCTCTTGCTAGTTACGTATTTAATATTATGGATAGTTTAGGGTTGTGTTTACTGAATACTGGTTCTCCCACGCGTCGTACAAAGCCGAATGAACGGGTTAGTGCCATTGACCTGACCATGGTGTCAGCGAGTCTAGCTCCATCAATGTCCTGGAAAACTTTATCTTCTTCCTTTGGTAGTGATCATTTCCCAATTCTATTTGACCTTCCTTTTTCTAAAATACAGCCACCTCCATTCAAACCGTTATTAGAATATAATCTTAAAAGTAATACTCATTCTGATGAATGGTCAAAATTTTCATCATTCCTTGAACAATCTGCTTCTGAACTTCCTGTAATTTTTCCTGATTTTTTAAGCAATTGTCTTAGAGCATTAATAAATTGTATTCATTCTGCTGCTAAACACTCATTTCCTGCAAAGGTACAAAATTTAAAGCACAGATCTCCTCCATGGTGGGATCAAGAGTGTAGGGCTGCTGTCGCAGATAGATTAAGTGCTGAAAACATATATTGTCAGAACATGACAATTGATAATTATGACAATTTAATCATAACTATGTCTAACACTAAACAAATTCTTCACTCCAAAAAGTCAGAGGGGTGGCAAAGTTTCTGCTCTACCATTTCTCCTAATGTCTGCTCCTCTTTTGTGTGGAATTCAATCCGAAAGTTCCGTGGTTCATATAGAGAACCATCCCCTCCATTCCCTAGTTGTGAGAGTTGGTTTGAACAATTTATGGATAGATTGGCTCCTCCCTTTGTCCCTAATTTTATCAATACTATGACTTCTAGTTCTTCTGTAAATGATCCAAGTTTTAGTCCTTTCTCGATGCGCGAATTACGCCTTGTTCTATCTTCTCTTAAAGACTCTTCTCCTGGTCCAGATGGAATCCCATATTCTTTTTTGGTTAACGCTGGAGAAAAAATTTTGAGTTATTACCTGGAAATGGTAAATATGATGTTAGATTTAGGATTTGTTCCAGCTGAAATGAAAACTCAAATAATTGTTCCAATTTTAAAGCCTGGAAAAGACCCTGAAAAATCTGATAGCTATCGCCCAATAGCCATGTCTTCTGTTCTAATAAAGATTGTAGAACATCTCATAAAAAATCGACTTGAATGGTTAATTGAATTTAATAATATTTTACCTGAATCACAATATGGTTTTCGAAAAGGTAGAGGTACTTTGGATAGTTTATCCATTTTTGTCACTGACATTAGACTCTCTTTTTCTAGAAATGAGTCCATTGTAGCTGCATTCCTTGATATATGCTCTGCCTATGATAACGTCATTCTTTCAATCCTCAAAAATAAAATGGAACAACTGTGTCTTCCAAGGAAAATGATTAACTTCATAATTAATCTTTTTTTGGATCGTACTGCTCAACTTAGAATTAATGGTGAGATAAAATGTTCCAGATCGGTAAATAAGGGTCTGCCGCAAGGGTCTGTATTAAGCCCTCTTCTCTTTAATCTTTATACTTATGACTTAAACAAGTCTGTCTCACCCTATTGTAGATTACTTCAATATGCAGATGATCTCGTTTTATATATGGCAGATTGTAATATAGTAAGTGCTGCACACAATTTATCTCAAGCTCTTGACTCATTAAATGTTTGGCTAGGTCATAATGGCCTGGATATAGCTCCATCAAAGAGTTCCATTGTTGTCTTTACAAGAAAACGGTTGAAACCGAGACTTAACATATTTCTTAATAATACTAGGATTCCTATTGAAAATGAAAAAAAATTTTTAGGCCTTATTTTAGACAGTAAATTGAACTTTACTTCGCATATTAACTATATTTCAGTTAAATGCGAAAAAAATCTCAATATTTTAAGATGTTTGGCTGGTGTTTGGTGGGGTGCTCACCCCTATTATCTAAAACTTCTCTACAATGCCATTATTCGTGGTGTTATAGATTATGCATCTTTCCTTTATGAACCTGCTTCTAAAAGAAGTCTTAATACATTGGACTTGATTCAAGCAAGAGCGTTACGAATTATCATAGGAGCAATGAAGTCTACCCCTAAAAATGCTATGCAAGTAGAGTGTGATGATCCTCCTTTGGATTTAAGACGTCAATATTTATCAGATATGTTTTTATTCCGTTTGTTTCAGTTTTCTTCACATCCTCTTTTCCCAAAATTACAGCTTTTGTTTAATTATATGTCGTTACCCTATTGGATTCATAAAAAAACTCCTTGTTTAGTTATTAGTTACTCAAAAATTATAAACTTTAGATACACTACCCATAGAACTCCTAAGCTTCCTGTATTTGAATTTAACTTCCAAACAATATTATGTCAACCCTCTTTACACCTTAATTTAGATTTGTTGAAAGGGGACACCTTTGCAAACAAACATTTTCTTAGGATTAGAGATAATTCTTGGCTTGGCTGGCATAACATTTTCACGGATGCTTCTAAGGTATCTCAAAATGGATGTGTTGGCGTTGGTTTGTTTCACCAAAATTATAATATAGTTCAAAAGATCAAGTGCCCCCCTGAAACATCAGTTTTTGTTGGTGAGTGCAGGGGCATTATGGAAGCCATCAACTATATTTTGTTGTTGAAATTAAATAAAACGGTAATATTCTCGGATTCACTGAGTGCACTTCAAGCTTTCAACAGTAACCCTTTTAAAGCAGGCTCCAAGAACTGGATTATATTTAAATGTAAAGAACTTCTGTTGAGATGCTTCGATTTAGGTTATTCTGTACACTTAGCTTGGATTCCTAGTCATAGCAATATTTCTGGCAATGAAAAGGCAGACAAGATTGCCAAACAAGCAATTGTCTGTGGTGATAAAGTTCCTTTTAAAAATTACCCCCAAGATCTTTTGCTTCTTCCTATCCATGACTTAAAATCTAGATGGCTGAAAAGGTGGTCGGTAACTAGTAGACGGACAGGATCAAATTTTGCTAAATATCAACCTGACATTCAAACTAAACCCTGGTTCTTTAAGTTTAAATGCAATAAGAAAATCTGTTCCATAATATCTAGACTGAGATTTGGCCATTGTTGTTCTGGTGTTCACCTGAAGAAGCTTAGAATAAGAGATTCATCTATCTGTGAGTGTGGTATGGATGAAGCTGATCTGAATCACATTTTCTTTTCTTGTCCCAAATTTGATCATAGTTCATTATTCAACTTGTTACTTCATTATAAATTTCCATTCCCAGTTCACATAGACAATATTTTGTGTAATATAGACTCTATTTCCATTGATATATTATCATCTTTTATTACTGAAAATAATATTAAACTGTAGTCCTTATCATTTAACACATTTATTTAATAATGTTCATTCTTATGTTATGATTAGTATTATTTAATTACCTATGTTTTTCTCATGTAATGTATGTAATATAATGTAATGTAGCGTAGTTTGTAGTTATAGGATATTTTTCTTTTGTTTCAGATAATCAAAATTCAAAATTCCGTATTTGATTCTCTTTTGACATGATGCTGGCAAAAATGTGAAAACAATTGCCATAAAAAAAAAAAAAAAAAAAAAAAAAAAAAAAAAAAAAATAATAGTATTCTGATTTGATATCGGTCGCTTTAAAAAAATATTTGAGAAATTATTTTATTACATTATATATCTGTAAGTGTACTAAATACTGTGAGTTGGCGAACATGGATCTTCCATACGAGGTAACACAATTATTTCATAAACCTTTGACTACCTCAGAAAACCTCTTCCTTCGAAACAAGCATAGGTTTCTTTGTTTGGTTTAGATTATTTCACGTGATCGATGTTATTCTTATCCTTTAGTGATAAAGATCACTTGTGGAATCAATGCTCCGGTCATATTATTTTCTTTGTGACCTTGGAATTGAAAGATAGGTACCTATATTTTTTTCTTTGGTAATTTCCGCTCAGGAAAGTCCTCGGCGTAGGTAGAAAGTATTTAAAGAATTTATATTCTTATAGTTATGTAGTATAATCCATCATATTTTATAATATTTTTTATTAAATTTCAGGTATTGGTTATCATTTTCAAATATTTACCAGATGCAGATAAAAAGGCTGCAAGTGAAACTTGTCAGTCTTGGTACATAGCAGCAAATGATCATTATTTCCTCAAAAATAAAGTAGCAGTGTTCTACAGAGCTCCTATAAATGATGAAAATGTTTCACCCATAAATATTTTTGAGAACTCTTCTGTAATACACTACAACTATTTCTTTAATGAAGTTGAAATATCTAATAAGTTAAACTACTTCTGGGATAAAATGGGAGTACACATAAAAAATTTGACAATAAAAAGCTGTGATGTTTGTGAAAAAGTATTCACTTATATACTGGAAAAATGTACAAATTTAGAAACATTAAACATTTTAAGTTGCAAAGAGCTTTTCATGTCTGGAAGACTATTGGAAGGCAAGACGGAAGGTCTATTTAAATACAATCTGAATAACCTAAAAGCTCTGAGTTTGTCTGACAATCAGTACCTCACAGATGCACTTTTTAGCAGATTTGTAGCAGCAGCACCGGCATTGGAGGAATTAAATTTTGCTGCTTGCTCTTTACAGTTCCACATTGGCTTGGTAAAAAAATTTTATGGCAGCGGAGTGGATATGTTTCAACATCCATCTGAAAGTGTTTTAACATTTAGCTTTATACTGAAAGTCATTGCCTCTAGAGCAAAAAGTATCAAGCATCTGACACTTTCACATACTCTTATTGATGGATTAAATCTCAAAGCATTATCAGAAACGGAAAATTTGAAATTGGAGTCTTTAGCCTTACACTGTTGTGATCAACTTACAAATGTGGGTATCAAAGCATTAACAACACATCAAACATTTCTAAAGGAACTCAATTTAGGCTTATGTAATAGAGTGACAGACCAATCTCTTGTGTTCATATGCCGGGACCTAGTCAATATAGAACAACTCAATATCCAACGTTGTAGAGCAGTCACTAACCTTGGAGTAGTAGAATTAAAAAAGTTGAAAAAGTTAAAATCATTAAACATCTCACAATGTGAAAATATTACCAAAGAAGGTTTGGAAGAAGGAATTTGTTCTGAAGAAAATAAAACCTTAGAAGAACTAGACATACATTCCCTTAACTTGGATCAAAGTGCTCTGATAATGATATCAGAAAAGTTACCAAACTTACGTTTGCTCAACTTGAGCTACTGTTTCAATGCTGTTACTGATACATCCATTCAAGTTATATTTAAGAATCAAGTATTACTCCAGGTATTAAAAATAAGCCATTGTGATAAAGTATCCGATGCTGGATTGACTGGTATGGGAAAAGCCCATGATGATGAGGCTGAAATAAGTGAAGAAATTCCTACTTACGATGATGCGCAGTTACACTTCAAAATTCATCTTGGATCAAGAGCCGAAGAAGAAATAGTCCGTGATGCGCGTAGAAAGCGCGATGTAATGATAATGTGTGAGAAGTTATCTACTAATACTTGCACTGGCTACTCTTTAGCTCGATTAAAATCCCTCAGAGAACTAGATATAAGTGGCTGCAACAGGATTACCGATGTGGGCTTAACCTATGCATTTAACTTTAAAGAGCTTGTTGACTTAAACTTAAGCCGTTGCCAACAAATAACACATGTAGGAATGGAACACTTAGTGAAAAATTGTCCAAGCATTGAGCATTTAAATTTAGTGGACTGTTACAATTTAAAAGATGATGCAGCATTTAAGATTGTGCAAGGATTACGAAGATTAAAACATCTACAGTTAAGGGTAAGACTACCATCATAATCTATCTTGCAATAATTCAATAAAGTTATGTTAACAGTTTCGAAGGACATCATTGTAGGTAGCAAGCTAAACCAAATGAACATTTGACATGTATTTAATATGTTTAACATAATATATAATAATTTAACATAATATACATTAATCTAACACACCTACTCAGAGACAGGATACATACCTATTATTCGAGAATTTCGAGATATGTATATTATCTATAAGACAGCCTGTGGTGTGGTGGTTAAGCAGGTCGGCTTAACATAACTTTACATAACCCGGAGGCGGCGGGTCGATTCTCGCGGCAGGACAAATATTTGGGTACAAAAAAAACAAGCTCAGATAGCTTGTTCTGAGTCTGGGTGTTGTGGAACCATGGTCCTCGTAGTTCCCGGGTCCCTAGATACAGGGAATCCTAGTTAGCGTGCAGGATCTATGTATGTGATCGTTGGGCGTTTATTATTATTATATTGCACCCTTCATTCAATACCAAAAAATATTTGTTTCAGGGCTGCAATCAGCTAACAGATAAGACGATCGAAGCTGTAGCGACACATTGTGAAAAGCTGAAATTTTTGGACGTGCAAGGCTGTCGCAACATCTCCCCTGAGCTAGCCTGCTCGATAGGCCTCCCTACTCTCCATACCGTTTTGATGACTAAACCAGGTCCTTACATCACCGATGGTGTCAAGAACAGAACTCCATCCACGGCTTTTTTTCCAGCGCTTATGAGAAAATTACGATTACATTACTAAGCTTCTATTTTAGTCAATGCAGGCTGTTTCAGAAAAATCTTGCATGACTGCGCAGCGCCTTGCCGAAAGTTCTTCCCGTTGGATGCAAACCTTTCGCTGCTAGCGTTCGATGACGGATTCCTTTTAATTTTGACAGCCTCTGTGGTGTGGTCGTTGAGCAGGTTGGCTCATAACCCGAGGCGGCGGGCTCGATTCCCGCGGCAGGACAAGTATTTGTGCACGGAAAAATAAGAGCAAAACTTGTTCAGTCTGGGTGTAGTGGGACCATTGTCCTCGTACTTCCTGGGTCCCTAGACACGGAATCCTAATTAGGGTCCAGGATCTGTATGTGATCGTTCTTATTTTTACAATGAATTAAAATATAATTAATTTATAGGTAACGTTACATAAGTGTGGCTTTTTAAAGTAGTTATATATGACCCATAATAATAATGCATTTCAGTATGTAATTTTTTCACACCTATGACAAAATATTACTATGACATAGGTGTTTGTGCAATAACTCAAAATAATGTAGAATAAGTACCTTTTATTAATGAATACAATATAATTTTATAATGTAATATAATTTTATAATGTCAATGGCATCCGTAAAACAAATCGGAGAGACAGTAAATGGTGTTGTCATCGCTAATGCCATAATGTAATCAAATACTTTGCACCTGCCCTTTTTTCTAACAATCCCTGCACTTGTAAATCCATCAGCACATTTATAAATAGGGAATGAGGGTGACCCTTATCTCTTATCTAAGACCAATATCTTCATGGCAATTAAAAGGACTAAAATTTCGAACCTTTTTGGCCTTTTTCCTCCTTTAATTCACTACCAGATACTTTGGGTATGTTCTGTAATTCTATTTGTAACATTATTGCCATTGATAGGCCTTTCTAGTAGTCTCTTTATTCATTCTCTAATTTTATTAATTTCTGTTTAGTAATAATTTACTGTCTAAATATTGTAAGATATAATATTAAAAATCAAGAATCATTTTATTATATTATACAAAATTGTTAATGACAGTCATTTTGAGTTAAGCGAAGGCAACAATGATCTCCGCTCACACAGCGAAGAAAACGTTTAAGATCGACAACAGAATTTTGCAACGAACAAAAATACCTTTTTATCTTAATTTAGCCTAGAAGCGTCTCTATTCTGTGAAAGTGATTATTATATCACTTTCACGCTATATACAGAAATTCTGTATATTAGGTACTTATTGTTCTTAGGTACTTATTATTCTGTTACAGAATACGTACAATAAGTACCTAATTTATGACACTAGTACAGTTATAGTCTATTATTTATATTAAGATCTCGTCATTCCATTAAAATTTAACGGAATCTATTAGTGCAACTGTGATAACATTAATTTATTTAATATTTCAGTACAAAGTGCTAATGCTAATACATTTATTTTAATCAAAACTAGCTTTTTATTTTGGATTATGTAATATGATGAAAGGTTGTCTGGAAAAGATCGCTCTTAGCGACTCGTTGTACCCATCTTATTATGTAATTCTCATTTCTACATGTTTATTATTGGTGTTAATAAAGCGTTTTGTATTGGTTTGTATTGTATGATAAATGATCCTATATAATAAGGCGTAGGCACAGAAGTACATGTAAAACTGACATTACTAGTATAATCTACGCTTCTACTAACTTATACAACTAAAAGGAATGTACTTCATTTGAAAAAAAAACAACAGTTTATTTATACAATATTATATTACATCGAATTTAAAAATAACTTAAACGCGTAATATATTTTTTCTTACATATATCTTACCAAACTTTGTTCATAATGTTTATATTACAATGGTCTTAATTAAAAATGGTGAATAATTGAATAACGACGTATGTACCCATACATTATGTACAATGTAAATACGGCCAAAACCATTCATAATAAGTACAAAAAATATTGTACTACATAAATACAAAAAAAATACAATGAATTGATGACGTTTAATTGAAAATGAACGCAGACTAAAAACATCAGTTTTCAAAAAAGTATGTATTTTTTGGCAATAGATTCACTCAAATCTACTATGTATAACCTAATGCCAAACCTTTCTAATCAGCACATATTTTTTTCGCAATCTTCATTTACTGTCAGTAATATAAAGTATAAATAATAGGAAATAGTAATATACACTGAAAAATAAGCAGCGTAACGGGTGTACAAATAAAATTACGCGTGTATAGGCTCAAAAGCTCTTCAAAATGCAAATACCGTTATATTTTAAATGAATACACTAGCCGATGTTATAACAGTAACTATTATTATTACTGAGGAACTGAAATGTTTGAATTAAAAAGTTACTATTTATTCTATGCAGGCGTAATTCCTCTTGTGTTTTAAACACGCTTAAACATCAAAATTCAAAGTTAGTGAAATTTATCAGCAATATATACAAAAATGTTAAGTCATTGCAACAAACAAACCAAATACAATAGACACCGGTCGCCAATACTATAAGATTACAGGGATATTCTTAATTTACCTAAAAACTGAAGTCATAACTTCACTATTGTGTAACGGCGGTAACGTCGCACAAAAAACTACTTTTGTTCGACATCAGCTTACAAATGTTTCACACTTTTTTTTTTCATTAAAAGTTATATTTTGATTATATTATTTTAAGTCATCATTATACCAATAATAATTATTATTATACGCGTTTTGAATGGCATAAGATACTCCGGTCCCGGCCTTGGTGCCGGAAGCACCACCTTAGATTGTAGGACTAGTAAAATACATACATCTTGTAATATTTGAACGTCAAACGTAGATTCATTTAACACAAACAACATCTTAGTTTCTCTTCTGCATCCTCCACCTGCAGCCTACTCAGATAATACTCAATGAAACAAAATAATAAGCCCGGTACACACAAGCTCAAGACGCAAACTCAAGCTCAAAACTTAAAACTTTGCTTTAAAATGCAATTTTAATTACATTGGCGAAAATATAGTTTATAAAAGAACTTTGAACGAAAGTTGTTTGTATACATGATGTAAGTTAAAGTAAATCTTTAGTTTGAAATAGAAATAGAATAAAATAGAATAGAAATAATTATATTTTTGAAAGTTTGAAAAATTGAGGTTATACGTAACCTACATTTGCTACTGCGCTTGTAGAATATTATTATGTAATTGTTATTCAAAACCGAAAAACGTGCAGTTTAAAAAAAAATCAGTTTAAAAACTGCTTTTTAGGTACCCACTCCTTAATTATTATTATTGCAAATCTTAAACAGACAAAAAGTAATAAACAGGTTATATAACGCGTACTTTATGACGTGTTAACGTGTATTTCATTGAATATTCGGATCAACATCATCATTCTCAAAGATAGTTTAAACCCCAAAAGTCGGAATTCAACGATTTGAAGATGGTGCCTATTTTAAGCTGGCGTTATATGTCGCCAATAAAACAAAATAGTTACGACCGAATTCACTTTCATACAGTACTATTTGTAAAATCTACTATAACTAATCGTAACGAAGGTATTTATTTATTTAAGGCACCAAAGCAGTTTTATAGGTTGTAGTGTAGTCATTACCATTTTTTCTAGTAACTATTATGTTTTTTTTTATTATTATAATTATCTTTATTGAGATTTGCTGCATGCAGGATATATATGCACTAAAATTGTGATTGCATTATAATTACATACGACAGCCAAACATATACAATAATTAAAATACCTATGCTTAATTAAACAATTCTCCGCGAATATATAACAATAACATTTGGAAACTATACAAAATATAAATATTATATCATCTGATAACAATTTTCATGTAACCTAAAAAGCAATGTACAATTTATAAAATAAAATTATTATACCTTACAGCCTTACACTATGGGTAAACTAAACATTAAAAGAGTTCATAATATTATGTATAGGTACTGGTTTTTCAGTCGTCACAGTAATATAGACCTTTTGGAGCGTTTCTTCCAGCGATGATGTTTTTTAATCTTTCCTCATGGTTTCGAAGTATACGCGGGTGAATTTATCTGAACCTGGGGGGTGTTGAGCGTAGAACTACTTGGGGAGGGCAGACCATCCTGGGAGTTGTCGCACTCCAAATCCGGCATATTTATATCCTCAAAGTCTGGAATATTTCCTGTATACGAGATTAGCTGATTCCCCTCCACTGAAAGTTGCCCAAAAATCGTTAAATAAACTGATTTTTAAAATTAACCGATTAAATCCAAACTTAAAACAGCTATGATAATAGTTTTAATTATAAATCGATGAAAAAGCTAGTTATTAACGTTATATTACTACGACAACATGCTACTTAATCTATGTAATAACTAAAATTCTAATTACACAAGTGAGAGCAAAATAATATGGATAAACATAAAAATGTAAAATATCACAAAACTAAATAATAATAGTAAACATCATTAGTTAATGATGGGCCCTACCAGATACACTATTAGTATCGAAGCATAGTTCTAAATCATTTGATCTTCACTTGTGGGTCATAAACCCACTGTTAATAAATTAAATTTCAAAAGATAATTCGTTCGAGGTCAAGGAGTCACAAATTTACAATAGGTTAAACCGCGCCGCGTCCAAGCCTAATAATGTATCTGCATGTCCCCAGTCTCCCAATATAAATAAACTAAACATTTAAATATATACTGTACACTTTAGATCGACCACATCTTTACTATCGCTTTGTGGCTAAGCACGGTAAAATCACAAAGTATAATATAAATTATACATTACAAAATAATAAATTTAAAAATGCATCCATAAATGATAGCATTAGATAAATAAATTGTATAGTACGTTCAATAAATGGCAAATAAAAATACTAGAAGGGTATAATCTACCAGCAAAGCATTTCAACACCATCTAAAATGCGATACAAGTCATGAAATACCATCGTCTTCAGAATACAGCTGTTGCTGCTTTTCATCGCCGGTTACATTAGAATTCCCCCCACCTTTTGGCTTCTTCTCTTTTGCTAACAAGAAATATTTAACTTTAATATTATTTATACCTAAATTTACTTATTAATTTATCGTTTTATTATGTTATCGCCCGAGTTTTAAGGTATTCTAAAAAAGATCTCATAGAACCCGAATTACATAACACGACACATATCAGTCGTCGAACATACCATTTTATGAACGATATCTAGAATGGTGCACCGATTTAGTAGTTCTGTAATATGGGCCATAGAATCAGTAAAAGCACAATATAACACGTGGGAATCTATAAACTGGTATTTTTCATAACACTATGTTATACATACACCGTTTTATAAATGACATAATAATATTAATTTAATTGTAGGCTCGTAATAGCTCTCGCTGTGCATATATTAGAATATTTTTAACCATGGGCGCATTAACATACTTTATACTACATTACTATATTTCAAAAATCTTATATTTGCCTATAAAATAAACATCTATAATTCTACGACATCTAACAGATTAACAAATCAAATAACTACAAAAACTTAATATAAAATTTTCTTAGTATCCCATTGAGGTAATAAAATCTATCGCTGAATATGTATGAAATTGTATGAATGTCGCAAAAACATACTTATAATAATGCAACGGCTACACTATCGCGCGAATATTCGTGTTGCGTTGTCGCGATAAAAACGTCGTGTTCGGTTGGTTATACGCGTATTGTCTGCGGCTGCACTATCGCGCGAATATTCGTGTCGGCCGATTCGAGGTAACCCGATAAAAACATCGACGATGTCTTCAACTAGAGTTACCAGATGATCAGGTTTAAACTGGACATTCCAGTTTTAGTAAAAATTAGATACAACCGCTGTTTGGCATCCCATGGATCCACTACTCGGCCACACTTATCGCGATAACGCGAATATTTGCCGAAGCCCGATAGTGTGGCCAAAACATTATCAACACAACGTACGTTAAATTTTAACAACCAATTTTTAAACCGTAACATATACATATTTAGCTTTAAAAGTCTTGGTAACTCTTATGTAACTCGTATACCTAAGTTTTCAAAATGTATTCATGATTGCTAAAACAAATGTAGTAGAATGATTACTAATGATGACGAATTCGAGTTGTGTGCATTGTATCAAATGACTACCGCAAATTTGCAGCATGCTGCCGATTTATCCAATTTTATTTGACCACGTGACAAGCTTGCGGCAAAATAATCAAACTAATTTCAATGCAATCCAAAACTCGATTCCGTCAGTTTTGTGTAACCAATGCAGTGCAAAAAAAAATTTTCAGATTAATAAAATCAGGAAATAGAATATACCAACAACTGCGTGTTGACATAATATTCTTGTAGAAAATCAAATCTGAAACCATGCCTATTATGCATTATTCAACATATATCTTACCATAGGTCATGCAAGTTTAGAACACAATACTACAAACTGAAGTTTCAATATGCTGGAGTTATGGATGTATGGAGTTGCTGTCCATATGAACAATCCAACATAATAAAAGCATATTAAAGATCATTAAGTTGTTCGTACAAATCGATACTGCAAGCGAATTGAGTGTTAGTCGACCGCATGGTAAACGAAAATTGTGGCTCCAACTTAACAATTCCTAGTTACCAAGTTATATGATATTCCTAACATGATATCTTCTATGTTGCGACATTTGAATCCTTCGTACACCAACGAAACGCCGACTAAAATTTACCCTTTACCAAAATCATCCAAATATGTGGACATGATGCATACTCTTGACGGATGTGGTATGCAGCCACTGGCTACTTTGGAGGTGGCGCTTCGCTGTTACCAATCAGCCAATCAAAATCAATCATCGGATACTGTTTGGTTGTATCTACAATTAACATAAACGTGAAATATAACTGAGTATGATAATGAACATTTAACTTGACGGCGTGACTCGTCTGGCAGGCGCCGCTCAGCGCGAGTAAGAACAGATTGTTATTCTTTTGTCATTTATACATGCTGCATTTTTAAACTATGCAAATCGGAGTTGGATATTATTCTGAAGGTATAATATCAGAATTGATAATCTTGCATCAAACACGATGAACAAAACAAAATGTAATCGTGGGATTATTTTGTTTAAATATTACGTTTATAACACAAAACTGTACGTAAGTATACGTTACCATTCTCGTATACTTCCATTTTACAATATTTTATTATAACTGGTTATAATTACTAACTACTAAAATACAAATAATTAAACCGATTTATAAATAATGCATAGTTAATATTAAAACAGCACTACTGTGCATTGTAAGCAACCTTAATTTAATCGAAGACAATATTCGGGATTTAAAAAATAAACAGCATAAGCATAAAATACAGATTGCATAAATACTGGCACTCGAAATCCATGCATATACTTTAAAAAAGTTTATCAACTTACCATTGTTAGGAGTTTTCGATCTCTCATCTGGGTTGTTGTAATTTAAACCATAGAAGGGATCATCACCTCCAAATAGCTGAAAAACCAAATTTGTAAACTTGAATATTAAATCGATAAGTTTATAAGACAACATCTTCACTTTTCAAGATTAGTAACGATTAAGATGTCAAACAAAAAGCTGCACTGCCGATGAAGATCAATATTACGATTGCTTTGAAAGGTGCTTAAACTTGTAAATTACATAAGAATTACAGGCCTACCACCAAGCTAATTGATACCTTACTCACATTTAGTTGTGTTGTACCATCTCGCAAAGTGTTTGTCGACCAAATAGTCATGCCCAAAAAACATTATGAACAACAAAAAAAGCACTTTGTTCAACAACAACTGAGTAATGATAATATGAGGTATATCAGCAATCCAAAGTTTTTCCACAAGGCATCTAATAGTAATAAATTCTGAGTAGCATTTACTAAAACCAAACTAAACTTGACAGAACTAAAAATGAAACTACAAAAAGAACCCAAACAAGAAAGACATTAAAGTTTAAATTGAAACCATCCAATCCAGCTTAGCTCAGAGAATGCTACACGGAATCGACATCAATGCTGTGACGCTGTCCGAATTTAAGAATTCTAAATATTATGTAATGGTTGCAAGCTAAAACGTATGGATTAGAGAACATTTCTGAATTAGTGAAGACCTGTTTATAAAATAGAATTATTACATAATCGTGTGCTGTTGGATGAGGTATAGCGAGAGACAGCGTAGGTCCTACTCTTGCGTCAGGATTCTATGGACAATACAGAATTTACACTGATTTATTCGAAATTAAAAACAACTAAAAAAATAACTAACATTTAGGTAGGTACCTGTCACCTTTCAAAAACAGCAGTCTATACAGTATTACCTAAACGTAATAATCATTTAAAGTAGGTTACTGCTAAAATAGGAGTAACGATCGAATAGGAGGCCGGTCTTTGAAGCATCAATTGCGTGTATTTATCAGCAATCACCGGCGTGCCGCGGCGCAGGGTGACAAAAACATTTTATCAATAAACACAACACCGGCATTAATTTGTGTGTGTGCAATAAAACTGGCCTGTTTACGTTGCAAAGTTTGCATGTGTGTGTGAGCAGGCACAAGGCAGTACACGAGTTTACTCCACGTTGCTTGCAACGTGACCGCCCGAGGCTGCCAACCTTGCCAACACGAAATGTCAATGTTTACACCGATTCGCTGTGTGTGTGCGTGGGCTGGAGTTATGTCATGATTGCTTTCATTTGCTTCGTTTGGCGATTGGCGCCTTAGGTTCAACTAACAAACTTAATATTACCTTTAACTTAAATGACGAACAAACAGACCTATTTAAAAAAAAGTTGTATTATAAGATGGAAAGTACATAAACAGGATAATAATATAAACAATGGTCTACATACCCCTAGTAATGTATTTGTGTCAAAGGCATATGAATCGCTTCTGAGCAGGTCTCTCAATGACTCCAAATCAGTTTGCATTGCATCCAAGTGATCATCAATGTCACCCCTGGAAATCACATACAAAACATGAATTAGATTGTGCGCTAGATGTGCCACATAATAAAGTTTTTTAAACGAACATTTTATGCAAAACCGTTTAGTTGTTCTCATTTTTTTAATAGAAAAAGCCACCTTCAGTTTCATCCGCAATTTAAGTATTTATCCATTTACCCCAGAGGAAATGTTATTTTGCCAAGATGATAATAATCGTAATAATAAAAATGACGCCCAACGATCACATACATAGATCCTGGACCCTAACTAGGATTCCGTGTCTAGGGACCCAGGAACTACGAGGACCATGGACCATGGTCCCACAACGCCCAGAAACAGAACAAGCATTTGAGCTTTTTTATGTGCACAAATACTTGTCCTGCTGCGGGAATCGAACCCGCTGCCTCCGGGCTATGAGCTGACCTGCTCAACCACCACACTACAGAGGCTGACAAGATAGAAGTAATCCTATGTTGATCACGGTAATATATTGCCGAGATAAACATTAAACCGGTTTGGTACAAAATCACAGATAGTGCATAGTATCTGTATGCTTTTCTAACATGTCGGTTAAGCCATTTTAGCGTGAAAGCAACACAAAACAAACACATAAAAAATTAGAGATAGTTTAAATATGATGACTATTATACAAGAAGTCTTAATTAGGCAAGATCTGTTTTTGCGCCTTTTGTTAATATTAAAAGTATAAGTAAATTTGATATTATTGTTGTTCTTTAGTTAATATTAATTAAAACAATTTGTTTGGAATAACTATTTAAAAGAATTGATAATAGTGGTATATTAAATACATCTAGTAGAGTTAACATCAAATGTGACTTATAAGGTTAAATTTTAAAAAATCGCATTTCCTGAAATAATGGCATGTTTTTAAATGCGATGCTTTTGGAATTGCAGATACAAAGCTACTTCCACAATTCATAGGACTCCGTGATCTGTAGCTGGTTGGTACTTTTGATGTTGACTGTACAAGCAATATGTTTACTTCCATTGCATAACAAGTATGATTCACCGAAAACTAAAATACTTCATCGTAATTAAAGTTACTGAAAACGTGTGTAATTATCATATTATTTATAAGTAAATAATTACTAAGTTATGTCAAAATTTACACAAAAATATCAGTTTAGATATATTCAGAAAATCACATAATTATATCACTAGTAGAGATCATTAGATATCGAATCACTTTTGGGTAGACGGGGGCAATACGAACGGGGAAAGTGTACCATTTTAGATATATTAACAATTTAACATAATTTTTGGAGATATGGAGTACTTTAAAGATAAAAAATCTAACAGGTGTAAGCCAACATTACATTTTACGTACAAACAAATTTACGTAGAATACATCGCATGGAATAATAATAACACCCAACGATCACATACAAGGATCTATGTATGTGATCGTTCTCTCACAGGGGCCCAGGAGCTATGAGAACCATGGTTATCACACTAATATTATAAAGGCGAAAGTTTGTATGTGTGTATGTTTGTTACTCCTTTACGCTCAAACGGCTGAATATATTTGGATGAAATTCGGTACCAAGATAGCTTATACACTGGATTAACATATAGGCTACATTTTATCCCAGAAAAGTGAAATTTTCCCGCGGGATGAGCAAATAATTCAAATACTTTTTTACCACGGGGAAACCGCGGGGCGCTACTAATCAACAATAAAATTAAAACCACCTGCAAACTTAAAATTGAGAGATGTCAACATCAAATCTTGATGATTTTAATGAATCTTTTTCATTCAATTGTTAGTTCATTTCAGTAATCTTTACTATCATGACATGTTTCCAGTAACCTTGTATATGAAAAAAATGTACACTGCCAGAACCAAAATCTATAGTGGTGATAGAGCAATAGAAATAAATACTGGTCTATTATAGATACTTATCGAAATAAATATGCTAGAAAAGTAAAACATTTCCATTACTTATTCAATAAATATTTATAGTAGGCAGCTCTAGGTAAAGATTTATTTAACACATACTTGTTCTGATTCGTTCCAAGGAGGGACGAGTACTCCTCAAGATTTTTGCTGATGTTATCTCTCTTATTCCTGAATATTGAAATTACACTTTTATTAAGCCTAATAAAGTACAAGTTGCAATGTTCACTCCAAAATAATATCATACTTTGTAGGTATTATAGTTTTTATTACTATTCTCATCACGCTTGCTCGTATAGTGGATATTATTACACCGTTTTTATGTTCATAATCCAAGATATTACGCACGCGTGCTTTTTACATTACCGCACTAGTTTTTTATGATATCCCGATTTAATTAAGTTTGTATCTCACTGCAAGTTATATGCATATAGAGAAAGAATTCTCAATTTAGCCGAATTATACAGATTCAATATTACTAACGAAGGGTTTTTATGCGCCTAAAATATTAGTAGCTTCACGATTTCTTTAATAAATATATTGTACCTACCTCCTTAATAAATATTATCTAACTATTCTCAACAAGTTAACGTTCTAAATACGAAAATATGTATTCGCTTTATTGTTTATTTTATATTTTCTACATATTTTCAAAATCGGCTGCATGTCAATTTTGTTCGCGCCACTAAAACGCTTTTCTCACTCTCTCTTTTTTCGCGACCGGCACACCCATTGTTGCCACGGGCGCCAAAAGGTATATTATATAACCTTCACTTAATTCACTAGGTACGGTACGTGAAAAATAGAAACCTGCGCTCCATTTTTCTCAAAAGATAATATTAATAACAATACAAACTGATTATTTCCTCGCAGGTGTGATGAAAAACCTCGTATGATACGTGTGCATTGATAATAATTATCATATATATATTAGGTCTTTACCTATGAAATTGCCGTTTTGTTTGAAAAAAGTTAAAGTATTTTTTTTTTCGAACTTATTTATTTCTTTTATTCAAAGTAATCACCCCTGCAATCAATGCATCTTTGCCAACGCTGTGGCAGTTTATGGATGCCCTTCTTGAAAAAATCAGCAGGACGGGAGACAACAAACTCTTCAAAGGCGTTTTGTACTGCCTCTCGGGAATCGAATTTTTTTCCCGCTAAAAAGGTGTCCAAATTTTGGAAAAAGTAATAGTCGGTAGGCGCAAGATCTGGTGAGTATGACGGATGAGGGAGAGCTTCCAAACCCAACTCATGCAGCTTAGAGACGGTCTGTTGTGCAGTATGGGGTCGCGCGTTGTCGTGAAGTAGCAGTGGAGACGACCGATTGACCAAAGCTGGTTGCAGACGTGCGAGTTTCGCCATCATTGTGGTCAGTTCTTCAATGTACACATCTGCAGAAATGCTCTCGCCGTTTTGTAAAAAGCTATGATGAATCACACCAGCACTAGACCACCAAACTGTGACCATCACCTTTCTAGGGGTCATTTTTCGTTTTGCACATTGCTTTGGTACCGAACCAGGATCTAACCAACTTGCTGAGCGCTTTCGATTGTCAAAAAGAATCCATTTTTCGTCGCACGTAACAATTCGGTTCAAAATTCCTTCATTTCTGTGCCTGTTAAATAGCGCAAGGCAAGTCTCGACGCGTACGTTGCGCTGGCGATCGTTAAGTTCGTGGGGCACCCATCTATCAAGCTTTTTTATCTTGCCAATCTGTCGCAAATGGACCAATATTGTTTTGATGCTACATTCAAAAGCTGCTGCCAGCTCAGCTGTAAATTGCGATTCATCAGCTTCCACAATCGCCTTAATTCATCATTGTTGACCAAAGTTTCCGGACGACCACGAGGTTCATTTTTCAAGTCAAAATTCCCAGAACGGAACCGAGCAAACCAATAACGGGTTGTACGTTCGTTTGTACAGTTCTCTCCGTAAACGTCGTTGATGTTACGTGTCGTTTGTGCCGCGTTGGTGCCACGACGGAACTCATATTCCATAATTACACGAAATTTCAAAGTATCCATTATGAGGAAAAATGTTGAAATGTAATGAAAATACAACGCTAATCAATAAACAAAAGACTTATATTGTAAATAGAATGTCATATTTTTAAAACAAAATTAAGTTGAATTTAGAATTCATAGCCAATCAAACCTTTTTTTTGTTTGAAAAAGTATGTACTGCAATACGGCAATTTCATAGGTAAAGACCTATTATATACCACCTCGAATATCAACTTAACACACTTGTACCCTAATGTAATATTATATTGAGAAATACTTGGATGATATTATGATTACAAATATTTTTTTCTAGTTATTTTGATTTAAAAACCAAACTAGTGAATCGATGTTGATAAAATATCTATACGACGAATCAAAAAATTAAAAATTCGGAGTCGGTTTATAAATAACGGAGATGTGAGGATTAGGCCAAAATACAACCGAAAATAAACGTAATCTTTAAAGTCAGTTGAAAAAACGACATGTATCACCTTAATCTCATCCTGAGAAGTACTGGGATGACATATTTCCAGTTATTTTGATTTAAAAATCAACTAAACTTATTTTGATGAAATTTGACCAATTTAAGGTAAGTTTAAATAGTTTTAATAAAACTGTGTACTGACAATAGAGTACAAAAGTAACAAATAAAAAATATTGCTCAATAGAGAACCTCCTCCTTTTCTTGGACATTTCCATTACTAAAATTAAAAATACTTTCTAGTGAAAACCTAAAACTGAAACATCACAAAATACATACCTAGCTTGAAAACGGCCAACATTATTGTTAGAATTAACAGTTGCCAGTGTCATGTTGTTCCAATCGAAGTCATCCTGCAGCTCTGTCTTAATATCAGCCAGATTTATAGTGGGTGCAGCATTATTGACTTCTTTGCTTTTCTTTGTTTTTTTAGGGGTATATTTTACGGGGTCACATTTCTCTACTTTTATGTTGATGCCACCAAGCATCTTGTCTCTTGTAGATGTTATCATTGAATCAGCTCCCAAATCGTTCAATACATTTTTTAAGTCTTCCGCATTTGTGACACCAGCATCGCTCACCGAGTCATCACTAGCGAATATTTCAGCAGGTAGCTTCAAATCAGCTGTAGGATTCAAAGCATGGTAATTGCTAGGTGAAAGTAAAGGCTTTGCCATCGACGGTGCCTTGGCGGTACTTCGCGTCCTCGATTTGGAAGTGGAAGCCTGGCTTATATTGTTATTTAAAGGGCTCAGTACTGGGATGTCTGATGGTGATGAGTTTGTAGATCGGGTTGGAGAAGGAGATAGATTCACAGCAGGCAATTCAGTGTCTGTCCTTGATAAACCATTTATACGATTAACTGGATATACAACTCTGATGCCTGTGTACCAAAAAATAATTACAATTATAACATGCACAAAAATTACGCAAAACCATAAAAAAGGTTAGCAAAACTGTTAATATTATGTAATCATTACCTGTATCTATATCATCTCCATCTTCCATAGTGACATGATACTGATTTGTGTCTGAAGGATCAGTAGGATTATGATTAAGTGGCACCTGGTTTGAAGGTAAATCAATAGTGATGAAATCACTAGGTACCATAGAGTCTAGAGATGTTTCATTGTGAAGAATGTCGTCGTGTGCAAGTTCATGAATAGTTGGTCCATCCTCCTTAAAAAAACCCGCTGAATCAGTAAAATGCAACATAAAGATAATTTAAAGACAAAGTTATTTTGCTCACCAAGTTATCTTCATTTGATTCTTCTAATAAATTATCTTTATCAAGTTTTAGATTTTTAAATCTGCCCGGGTATGCACCTCCGGATGAGTTGTGAGCTGCGCTATTTATCATTAATTGGTATGGCCTCTTAACCCCCACATTGTTGCTGTTAGGGTTTCCAGCTCTGCCTGGTTGCACAAGTGACATCAAGAATTGGATAAGCTAAAATAAAAATTTACATTATCATTTTTTGCAAAAAATTAGATTATTCACATCATTCTATGTATATGAGAAGGTAATAGACAATGGCTAGGAGGTTTTTTAAAATTAATATCCTGGAATTGATATTTCGTAACATTACATAAGATATAGTTATACTGACATTGTTCACAATCTGCTGTTGCTTGATATGCTTCTGCCTAAGTATGGCTACTTCCCTCCACAGAGCTTCATTCTCTTGCTTCATTGCACTGAACTTTGCATCAAGGCTTTCTTGTTTCCCTTTCATTGACTTCACATCCGCCAGCACTTTGTTCATTAGTTCAGGTTTTAAAAGTATTTTCTCTCCACTTTCATTGCTCGTAATTATAGACTTTGGATTGGCTATTTTTCTTTTTATATGCTCTAACAAGTATGAGTGACCTTTCATGAAACAGGGATGTGAGAATTCAATATCATCTTTTTCATATCTCAGTCCACCATTCTCAACAGAGGTGATTTTATGAAAGCCATACATGTTAAGCTGTCTTATAAAACTTGCCATGTTGTTGTGTTTGTAATACAAAGGCAATAATTCCCTTGCAAAGTCTGCTTGATTTTTTATAACAAATGTTTTTCCATCCTAAAATTAAGAAATATGTTATTTATTTTAAAAAATTATTCTCTTGTGGGACCAGCCTAAGAATTGGATGCTCCCCAGCTCTTCCCGCGGAAGCAGTTAGAGCCAGCTAAGGGAATATCCAGGGAAAGTGCTGCAGCATTCTCCTCAATCTCACCATAATCTACTGTGATCACCCAAACGCCTGCCAGCCGAATGGATTTTACAACCCATAGTATTGCAAATAGTGATATTATAAAAAAAACTGTAGCAAGATTGCAGAGAAAAACTCATCAGCATAAAGACCGACATTGCTGAACATGGCCTCCTACAAAGAGGGCCACTTTGAGCAAATACCTGCCTCCTGCATCCAATGTCTCGCCACCGTTTTGATCAGACCGTCGGCCCACCTAATGGGGAATAGTCTGCATGCCATTGGTCTCAGATAATGAGCATAGTGTACAATTGTGCATAAAATCTGTGATCAATGATAATATATTACCAAACCCAAATTCAAATAATCTATTAAATAGGCTATATAACTTTTTACAAGTCCAAGTCAGAATTCTTAAAATACTTAATTTAATGTATCGTTTTAAGCATATAAAATAACAAAGTGGTTAATATGAAATATAGCAAGCCTATTATAATAAATGAGATTGAAAAAAGTTCTCTTTTCCACTTGTCAGTTGATTCATTCATACAACATTTTTAACTGCAAGATAACTAAGTTCAAAACTCAGATCAAACTTATCATATCAAAATATGCAGAAGTACATAACCCTTCCGTAGTAGTCAGGTAAAAAGATGACTCATTTGGGTAGTTAATAATATTTTTAGATGAACTAAAACCTTTTTTGGTGTTACATATTATATTTCATTAAAAAAACATCGTAGTAGGAGTAGGTATTTGTAGTTTTATAACATTAACATTTAAATAACCTTTCCAGGATATATTGTGGTAAGTACTGTGGCATGTTTTCTGGGTTAAAATTATATATGTAAAGCTAATTTAAGGTTTTTTTTTATTGAAAGGGTTAACTAACTTGAGTTATATGGATAAATAGATATCTAAACTTTTATCTCACAAGTTAAGAAAATGTAGAGATTAGTTAACCTCCAACCCGTAACCTATTTAATAACACTTTATGGCACAGCAAAATTCAAAAGAGATAAAACAAGAATTTCAACGTTGATATGTGAAAGCTATGGTTCAAATATATTACAAACTTAGAAGATTGCTAACACTATACTATTCATTAAGATAGTTAATATGTTTTGATGAACTATTAATATTTTATAAATATACAGAAACTTTCGCATCTATTTATTTGATTATTGGATAATTCACAATAATGTAGGGCCTGTTGCTGATTAACCCATGTTTTTTTTATAGTATATTTAGTTCTATTTTATTATGGTTTCTATTATTCACAAAAATCCATTCTATTCTAGACGCTAAAGAGTGTGCTTTAATTTGGATTTAATTTTTTTTAAATAGTGGATTAGTTTACATGGGCTAAATTCTATTTGACTTCATCCTCACCAGTCACTAGTTACAATTGCTGTTACAAACTAACCATCAAAATGTATAATAATAAGTTGATAGGTACAAAATGAAAATAAACATAAACAAATAGAATGAAATAACAAAAAATAATAAATACATATATATATACATATATATATATATATATATACATATATTACATTCATAGTATTCCGTTTCAGCTAGTAGCAATCGCGGTAGCTAGAATATTGGTGACTATCACAGTGATGGGCCACATTAAGGCAAACTCACAAAATTTTCCATGGCATAACAATAAGTGACATCAAACAGCTGTTCCATATCTGTTCACACAATCCCCAGTAAAAATAATGATCAAATAGCATCGCCTAGCATAATAAAAAACAAATCGATAACATCAAGTAAGTCAGCCTCGAGAGCATGGTAAAAAACGTGACTTGTAATTATTTATTTATCAAGTAGATTATCAACTTGCGACATTTTTAGGTTGTTTTCGTAATTACTTATTATTGAATCCAAAATTCTAACGTGAATTAATTTATATAACACGATACAGCGGAATTTATTTTATTACACCATATTACTATATAATAAACTTACAGGACTCCATGAAATCAAATGATTTGTCTCTGAATCGTTCACCAACTTCCACAATTTTCCCAGAAAAGCTGGGACACTAGCCCCAATTTCTACCACTGAGCGCATTTTTATGTCCTTATCTAAATAATACACAAAAATATAACAAATTTTAGGAATCTGTACTTAAGTTTTCAAATACAAAGTGTATTTCAGCGTCACGAATCAAGATTATATTCAATACGCCATTTTATGATTTTTTATATGATGTTACTCTTGATTTCAATACATACATATATACAATTTATACACACACTGGTAATTTTCACCGTTGTCATACCAACATTACGAACCATAAAAATGCGTTCACTAAATTCGTTTATTTAAAAAAAAATGAAATAACGTGACTTCGACTTTGGCGGAAAAACGAAAAAGATCGCGTCGCCGCATTGTATTATTTTCCAAAATTTATGTTATTTTCAGTGTTAGTGCATAAAATTGGTGGCATTTTATTCGTTAAGTGCTGGATTACAGGCATGAGTGTGGGAAAGTGGTATAATGATAGTGAAACGTTTCTTTTCGTGTTGTTTCCAAAACACCATAGAAGCTTCTGGTAATGTTGCCACCACTTTACTAGGAGTATGACTTGACCAGACTAGACTAGATTATGACTTGACTTAATGACTCGGACTGTGACATGACTTGACTTGACACATATCTAATACCTTTAAATTTGAAAAATTATCAATTACTTCACACTGGCTAAATACACTAAAGTGTGGAGCCAAAGTAAAAAAAAACTAAGTACTACAGTGGGGAGTTTTGGCGGGAAAACGAAAAATATTGCGGTGCCGCATTGTATTATTTTCCAAAACTTGGGTTATTTTCAGCGTTAGTGCATAAAATTGGTGGCATTATATTCGTTAAGTGCTGGATTACAGGCATAAGTGTGGGAAAGTGGTATAACGATGGTTTTCTTTTCGTGTTGTTTCCAAAACTACATAGAAGCTTCTGCTACAGTTACCACCACTTTACTAAGAGTATGAATTGACTAGACTAGACTATGACTTAGCTTGATGACTTGGACTGTGACTTGACACATATATATGCAATATTAATTAACTTGATAAATTATAAATTACTTGACACTGGCTAAATCCATAAAAGTGTGTAGCCAAAACATAACAAAAAAATACTGCAATGATATACTTATTATACTAAAGACTGGCTACTTAAAAAAAGCATCTGGACCACATTATACTGGCCGCGATGACTTATCGACAGTATATTTATTGTATTATATTGTGTACAGTTATTATATTGTAGGAGATGAGAATATCACACGACCACGGAGGGTATAAAAGGCGGCGCAAGCGCGCGGCCGCTCTCTTTCCGCTGCGAACCACCGTCGAGGAAGCATCGTCCCGTCATATTAGTTTGTTTACGAATCGCGTTCGTTTAATTTTTTGTAATTCTTTTAAATTTTGGTTTTATAATTAAATTTTGATTTAAATTTGTATTTTTTTTAAATAAATTGTTCAAAATTGTCAAGTTCAAAAGTGGGATAGGATCTGCGTATTCCACGTGATTCTATCCTACCACTTTAAGTGCCCACTTTACTTTTGCTTCTTTTATAATGTCGGGCCGCGATCGCCGTCGTAGTCGTGATAGTCATGCGCGACGACAAAGTAGGTACCGAGATCGTACACCAGACGGTGGGTTTAGGCGCGAAATGGAGGCGATGCTAGCCAGGCTGGCGGTGTTAGAAGAACGGTCTGCGGCGCGACCAGCACGGTCGTCTGAGCGATACACTTCGCGGCACGGCCGAACATCGCCGCCATCACGGCACTTGGCGTCCCCTTCACCGCATCGAAGCACTCGGCGAGCAACGAGGCGGTGGAGCTCACGCCGAGCATCGCCACGGACGCCTCCCATGGTGCCAACGCAACGCCGGACGCCGACGCTATCGCCAGTACGATCGGCGCCGCTTCCACCCGGTGTTGCAGTTCATCACCCGCCACGGCTGCCTGATGCTGTGGTTGCCACCGCGGCAACCTCGGAGGCCCACCCGCCGCCTGGGCAGCACGCTCCTGTGCCGGAACGAGAGGACAGCGGGGCCCCGTCGACAGCGGTGAACGTTACGGGGACCGACCGTATTGTAGATGCGATACGTTCCTTTGGAAACATGGTGAGATCTAACCAGCATTATTATGTTTCAAATTTTGACCCTAATTTGCACAACATTGAGGATTGGTGTAATGAGGTAGATCGTGCCAAAAGTTTGAACAATTGGAACGATCATGAGTGCCTTTCTAGGATAGGGAACTGCCTAAAGGGGGACGCTAAAACATGGCTTAACGAGTGGGTGACAAATGATCGCACCTGGGGTAATTTTAAAAGAGAATTTAAATGCTTATGTCCGAAAACTCATGATGTGGCTAATATTTTGTTTGAGGTCATGAAAACAAACTCTGACAACTACCCTACGTATGCGGATTATGCTCGTCGCTCACTCCTTCGGTTGCGCATAGTTCGGGGACTTAGCGATGAGTTAATAACGGCAATCGTGTTACGCGGGATTACTGATCCACAGATCCGAGCAGCGGCTACGAATGCCAAACTTTTGCCTAATGATCTTGTAGAATTCTTTTCGATCTACGTCAAATCTAGTCCTGCTAAAACCAGTGTCCTACGTCCAATAGCTCAGAATTCTTTTGAGGCAAGAAGTAAGCATGATCCCGGTAGTGGCGGTGTTAGGAAGCGTAAGTTTCAAGAGGGTAAATGTTTTTCTTGTGGTATTCCTGGACATACACAGGCTTTTTGTAAAAGACTCAAAACTACTAACCCAGAACGTGGCTCGTCTGTTAGTAGTGATAGTGCTAGTTTTAAGCCCACATTTGTGCCAACTAAGTCCGAACCGTGCACGTTTTGCAAAAAAGCGGGACATAAAGTTGATACCTGTTTTGCAAAACAAAAATCAGAGTTACGCAATAAAAATGATGTCAACTTTTGTCGTGAAAGTGAAAATGCTCGCAGCAGTGACGTTGTTGTAGCAGTTATTCAAGGAATACCTTCAGATGTTTTAATTGACAGTGGGTCAACAATATCGCTCATATCGTCGTCATTGCTGAAGCATTTTGATTGCTCACGTAACCCAGCGTTTCGTGTACTGAGAGGGCTAGGTAGCCAGGAAATAGAGAGTACTTCATATGTAACACTACCGATTGAGTTTGACGGCATAACTTTAGAGGTGGACTTATTTGTTGTGGGGTCAGAGTACATGAATACTCCAGTGATTATCGGTACGGACGTGCTTAATAGGGAGGGCGTTCAGTATATTCGTACACGAGACTCTCGGTTACTAAAGAGAGAGTTACGCGACACGGAAGACGTGATGACTGTTCAGTCTGATGAACCGATTCCAATCAACACTCCGCTCGATGGTAATCAATTACAGCAGTTGATGGTGATCATTAATGATTTTTCGGAAAATCTTATCGCTGGTACTGCGACATCTACTGTCAATACGGGGAGTATGTCCATCAGGTTGAGCAGTGACATTCCAGTTAACTATCGGCCCTATCGTCTTTCTCACGCTGAGACCCTTCGCTTTCGGGAAATTATAAGGGACCTTTTAGATAAAAGAATAATACGTGAATCTGAGTCGGATTACGCCAGTCCGATCCTTCTTGTAAAAAAGAAAGATGGGACCGATAGGATGTGCGTCGCTTTTCGTAAGCTGAACGATATTACCATTAAAGACCGTTTTCCGTTGCCAAGGATTGACGACCACATAGATCGATTAGGACAAAACCAGTACTTTACGAGCCTCGATATGGCAACGGGGTTCCATCAAATACCTGTTCTGGAGCAGTCTATTGCACTCGCTGGTTTTGTGACACCCGAAGGGCATTACGAATATTTAAAAATGCCATATGGTTTGGCTAACGCGCCCGTTGTATACCAGAGAATCATAACGAAAACTCTTCGCGAATTTATCGAGTCTGGGGACATCCTGGTGTACATTGATGACGTTTTGATACTTAGCAGAACGATTGAACAGGGACTTGTCCTTCTGCGCAAGGTACTCTCAGTCTTAACGGAGGCAGGTTTCTCAATCAATTTGAAAAAGTGCTCTTTCCTAGCTACGGAGATCGAGTATCTTGGGCGAAGTATAAGTCGGGGACAGGTGCGACCAAGTCACGATAAAGTTAAAGCCTTGACCGAATCCACTGAACCTAAGACGGTGAAGCAGGTTCGTCAATTCATGGGCCTAGCCAGCTATTTTCGTAGGTATATACCTGGCTTCGCCCAGAAAACTGCATGTATAGCTGCTCTGACGCGGAAACTAACTGAGTTCCACTGGGGACCGGAGCAGAAAGCTGCTCGTAAGGACATAATTGAGTGCCTCACTAGTGAACCTGTTCTCGCGATTTATGACCCTTCGTTGCCGATTGAAGTCCACACAGACGCGAGTTCGATCGGTTACGGAGCTGTCTTGATGCAGATTCATGAGGGTGGTTACAAGCGAGTGGTGGCTTACTATTCTAAGTTAACGCAAGGCGCGGAGAGTAAGTACCATTCGTACGAACTTGAGACACTCGCTGTAGTTAAAGCTTTGCAGCATTTTAGACATTATCTTGTGGGTGTGCGCTTCACTGTGGTTACCGACTGCAATGCGTTGAAACTTACGCAACGTAAGAAAGATTTACTACCTAGGGTGGCCCGGTGGTGGGTATACCTACAGGATTTTGATTTTGGACTACGACTACCGCAAAGGCGCACTTCTGTCACATGCTGACTATCTGAGTCGGAATCCTGTCAATGTGTGCACTGTTCAAAAGCCGCATAACTGGGCGCAGATTGCTCAGGCTTCCGATGAGGAAACTCGTGCCCTTATTCAAAAGGTGACTGACGGACAACTAGACTCAACACGTTATGTCGTTAAAAACGACCTCCTGTATGTGAAGTATACACCTACTGGTGAACCCTCACGGCTTCTTTGTTACGTCCCGAAAGGCCATCGGCTTAGTCTCCTCCGCGTATTTCATGATGAGCATGAACATCTTGGGGTAGAGAAAACTGTCGATTTAATTAACAAGCACTTTTGGTTTCCCGGGATGCAGAGGTTTACTCAGAAATACATTGCCCATTGCTTAGTGTGCATTTCCCACAAAAAGATAGCACGAGCTCCACTTCAGCCTATTCATTCCTGGGAAAAACCTGATTTACCTTTTGAAACCCTCCACATGGATACGTTAGGACCCCTTCCTGAAACAGACGGTTTTCGTCACATCTTAATAGTTATAGATGCCTTTTCAAAGTTCTGTCTCTTGTACCCCATGTACAGACAAGACTCAAGTGAATTGAAACGTCACATTACCAATGCGATTTCACTTTTTGGAACCCCTAAACTAATTGTGGCTGATAGAGGCCGTATGTTTCAAAGTGCCGATTTTCTGAAGTGGGTCCAGGGTATGGGTTGTGATGTCCATCTCATAACGCCCGAGATGCATCAGTCAAACGGGCAGGTCGAGCGTTACTGTCGCACGGTGCTCAACATGATCCGTGTCGAGTGCAACCATCGTCAGCAGGAGTGGCCGAACATTTTGTGGAAGATACAGCTGGTCTTGAACATAACAAAGCACAAGACGACCCAACATTCAGCCCTCAATCTGCTGGTTGGCACTGAAGCTGCGACGCCCTTGATTCGGAGTCTGGTAAGAGACGTGGCGCTTGAGGGCACTAGCCCTAATAGAGAAGCCCTACGTGAAATGAGCAGACAGCGAGCTTCGGAGCGACTACGGCAAAATCAACAAAACCAGGACGCCTATGTCAATCAAGGGAGAAAGCCTCCGCGTGTTTTTGAGATAAACTCATTGGTCTTTGTCAGGAAACAGGCGCAGTCGACAGGGAAGCTGGATTCCGGCATGCGCGGCCCGTACCGAGTAACGAAGGTCCTACCGCATGGGCGGTACGAATTGCAACTACTGGCGGGCTCCTACGGGAAGTCGACACAAGCGGCAGCGGAGTACATTATCCCATTGCGAGGGGAGTGGACTCCTGATGTGTGTGCTGCTTACTTTGATGGTGAGTGTTGCAGTTGTGGGGATAAGCTTCACGTAGTGCTTCTAATCCCTGTAACTGTGGTGGGATAAGCTTCACGTAGCGCTTCTAATCCCTGTACTTGTGTTGGGATAAGCTTCACGTAGTGCTTCTAATCCCTGTACTTGTGTTGGAATAAGCTTCACGTAGTGCTTCTAATTCCTGGAAACACAAGTTCGGTTATGCGTCACGTAGTGCCTCTAACCGATGTGGATAAAACATGCCCTTGATGTGTGTGTTTTATATATGGTTGAGTTACGCTTCACGAAGTGCCTCTGACTAACCTGTGGTCGAGATACGCGTCACGTAGTGCTTCTTTTCTCGATCTTGTTTTGTGTGTGCTTAATGTCACCAATTTGTATGTGAGTATACAAATGGGTGCGTTTTTCTTTATGTGCTGTGCAGAAGCAGATTTAGAGGAACAGGAGCCTACAGCTGCCGCTGCCGAGCCACCGCCGCTAGCCGACGAGCCGGTATCCAGGGCTTCGATGTTTTCTGCAAGCGACGAACAGCATCCCAGCACTTCTGGCATGCAGAAACCTGCCGAGCGACGTGCCAGCGCTTCAGACACGTGTGGCTTACGAAGCGCCTGACCGTGCCCCGCCTGACGCGCAGCCGAACCAAGGAGCCTCTATGCCGTTGCTGGAAGCCGAACTTACGAACTAAGGGAGTCCGAGGACGGCCTCCTGTCAGGAAAGGCCGTGTAGGAGATGAGAATATCACACGACCACGGAGGGTATAAAAGGCGGCGCAAGCGCGCGGCCGCTCTCTTTCCGCTGCGAACCACCGTCGAGGAAGCATCGTCCCGTCATATTAGTTTGTTTACGAATCGCGTTCGTTTAATTTTTTGTAATTCTTGTAAATTTTGATTTTATAATTAAATTTTGATTTAATTTTGTATTTTTTTTAAATAAATTGTTCAAAATTGTCAAGTATATTATTATTAGTATTTTTTTGATCCGTTATATTATATTAGATCAAAGCGCATCCTGAATCTTACGGAAAAGTTGCCGGTCTGCCAATTTAATAATAGGTATAGCTCGCACTCGCACACAACTTTGAGCTCTCGGAAGTTAGGCCCAAGTACCAAACTGCGCATGGTACAGTAGCAGTCTAGTCAACAAGTTCAAAAACGTGTTAAATAGAAATAAAGCTCCTAAAAATATGTGCCATAGCTCATTCGATTCGGAATGACGTCTAGAAAAATGTTTTTTAAGGGTATATTAGCACATAAAAAATTGCAATTGTTATTAACAAAATAAGATAAAAAAAGGTATTTAGTTTTCCGTTAATAACTTTTAAAATAATGATATTTAAGGAATTTTGAAAAAAAAGATCCTGAAAGAGGAGAAAATTTCCAATAAAAAAGACCCAACTCCCGGAACACTAACTGTATTATTTAAAAAAAATTTTTAACGCTGGATAATGGGCTCCGCGAGGGCGTTACGGCATAGGCGCGCCGTCTAAAAAACCGGTATATCACCTAAAATATTTTTTTTTAAATATTAAATAACAATTTAAAAATTTGAATAAATTATAGTGTAATCTAGACACTTGAACAAAAAAAACCTCGGTGAAAAAAAAATTTTTGGACGATTTTTCAAAAAGTTACACCATTGTTAATTAACAAAAATTTTTCCAATCTCTGTTTTTATAAATAACGGCATAAAAGTTTAAATAATTAGTCTATAAATTTTTCGCTTCGTGGACCTCTTCTTATTTAGGTACTTAATAAAGTTATGCAAAAAAAATTATTAAAGTTTATTATTTTGTTAATTATAATATTTTTAATTTAACTAAAAATGAAATTTCTAAAAAATGTTATCAAAATATTTTTCAGAAATTGATAAAATGAAAACTACATGTATGGATACTAAATTATTATTTGTTACAACAATAATAAACTATTGTAACTAATTATTATTGACGGCAACAGAATTAAAACATGCGCATGCACGTGACTTTATTTTTATATGTTTGGTTGGTTATTATAAGTATGGTAGTTGATGCACAAGTATAACGACCGGAGCCATGACTTCTCGCAGGGAGCCCACGTGATCTTGGTTTAACAATAACAAGTGTTCTATGCTTCTTACAGTAATGACTTTGTTAATACAGCATGTGTTTACATGATACAAAAATAATATAACGTTATAGAACTGTCCAATAAAATTCTCAAAAATTATTTTGCCATAAATTATTTCTTTGATTTCCATGTTCTGCAATAGATGATAATGCCCGTCTGTGCTAAAGTTCTTAAGTTCGCACTTATATCCTAGCCATCGGTTTTTCGTACGTTCGTCAAACTTGTGGCAAGTCAGCACACCAAATACTGGCCAGCGTGTTGAATGGCTGAGTTCGGGGGCGAGATGGCTGGACTGTTATCGCGACCCTTTCTCGCCCCGGTACGGTGGAAGACGGCTTACGGAGGGGTTTTAGTGGGTTCAGGTCACACATACCCGAAGCCCCGATACCCGAAGATGGATGAGAAGAGCTGAAGACCGGGCTCAATGGCGTACCTTGGGAGAGGCCTATGTCCAGCAGTGGACTAACACAGGCTGATGATGATGATGATGATGATGATACCCGAAGCATTTCATCCCCTTAAATAAAGGCTTAAGCTCGAAGGCCTTTGCAAAATTGGCATAGGCAATAATTAACGACCCGGAATGTACAGCTAGGAATCCATGTACATGGTTTCGAAATACTGGGTTGTGGAATATAGGATATATGCCGTACAATTTATGGTCGTGCATTCCTGGCTATACAATATAGTGACTAAAAGTGAATGCCGATTTTTTTTGGTGAATATGTAGTGTACGTACGTTGTACATCGTATCAGAATATACATAGGTACCGTGATTGTAAGTATTGGGACAGTGGAATCTGGAATACTGAAAAGTGATAGAATATCAAGTGAAGCTGATAGTCGATATCAACAATGGAGGTATTTATTATAAGTTGTGTTGTACCTAACCTTTTGTGGGTTCATGAACTCCTCGGGTAGGGTGAAAACGATAAAGTTAAACCATATTAATTTGCAGATCGAAATTCTCAACGCTGCCGGCTCCAAACCACTGGGCAAGATCCAAGTAAACGCCGATTCTACAATCAAAATTGTTAAAGAGAAAATTTACCAGAATGTTAAAAAAACATTATACCCAGACAGGCAAGCTATAAAACTGGAAGCAAAAGGAAAAACATTAAATGATGAGGATTCAATCAAGAGTTTGAATCTTGAGAGTGGTTCTAAGCTGTATGTTAAAGATTTAGGACCACAGATATCTTGGAAGAATGTTTTTTTGGCTGAATATGCAGGACCACTATTTGTGTACTTGTGGGTTTACCAAAGACCATGGATCCTATATGGACCTCAGACCTCATTGCCTGGAAATGTTGCTACGTAAGTATTATCATTCAGTTTTCACAATTGAAGTAGGATATTAATTGTCAATATATATACATAAACATTTGTAATGTTGCACATATTCCAATAAGTACAGTCATTTTATGTTATCAGCAGTGATTGCAGTAGGTATAGCCTTTTTCAATCTAATGACATGCCCTGGCATAATAAAATAAAAGTACATATTTATGTAATAAAATAAATTGATTATATTTTTGTTCACTAGAGCTCATCATTATAAGCCAGAACACCTCTACTGCTAAACATATGCTTCCCCTTAGAGTGTCACTTTAACCATCACTTGAGCTATTTCACTAATTATAATTCTCTTATTTTACAGAGTAGCAGCTGTGTGCTGGTCAGTACATTATGCTAAGCGCATATATGAAACTTTGTTTGTTCACCGGTTCTCCCATGGTACCATGCCATTGAGGAACCTGTTTAAGAACTGCTCATATTACTGGCTGTTCACTCTATATGTGGCATACCATGTGAACCATCCTCTCTACACTGCACCTTGCAATGTCTGCTTCTATGTAGGAGTCGCAGGATTTGTTGTAAGTGGATAATTTGTCATGATATATTTCTGTATGGTTATCAAAATGAAGTCAGCAAAAACTAGTATGAAATAAATAAGTTTTGGAAGGGAGGTATGGATAGGGAAAGAAGGAAAACAGTAGAAAAAGTGCAAATTAAGTTGGGATGGTTTTTTATGTTAGTGTATGATGTGATGAGCTAGTTGTTCACCTGATGTTAAGCGACATGGCCGCCCATAACAGAACAGCATCACTTGGAACTCCAAAATATAAAGTTTCACATGATACATCATGCACATCATCTTGAGACATCAGCACACTTTGATAATAAGTTTACTCAACTGTAAGATCAGATCATAAAGTCTCAATTGTACAGTAATTTTACTAGCTACAGAGCCTTTAAACTGGAACACAGTAGTGCTTGCACACTACTGCTTGGCGGCAGAATAACTGGCAAAGCAGTGGTACCTGACTAGACGAACTTTGCAGTCCAAAAAATATCCTACAAATTAGTAAAAAAGAAGGGTGATAGGTGAGGTGAGACTTATGGCAAAACCTAACACATGCATAGCCGGCGTGGGCCAGCTAGTCATCCATGTGTCACTAGGCCAAAATCATTAGATCTTAATAATACTAAAGTCCCAATTTCAGTTGCATAAGATATCAATAAAGTTCAAATTGACTATCTGGGTTTTGTACACAATATTTTTTTCAGGTACTTGAATTAAACATGTTTTCTTTATTAATATATTATAAAGGTCATCTTGTTTAACCTAGAGTGGCTTACCTTATTTTTATATGCATTGATAGTAGGTATTGATCCATTATGCACCTACTTATTGTAGTGTAATCAGGAAAGTTGGTGGCCTTAACATTTCAAAGGTTAAAATGTTATTTCTTTATAATTTAATATTGTACTATCTTATAAAGGCTAAAATGAAACTTCATTTTAAAAATAATAGTCACATAAAATTAATGTCCTAAGCATAATACATTTTACTCATACATTGATTGGTATGGCTGATATATAATAGTATATCTAATGTGTATCTGTATAATACTGATATTTCTATTATTTTCTAGTATTTGGCATTAATTCAATTTATCACTTATTAAATACTAGCTGCGCCTCGCGGTTTCACCCGCGGATAAAAAGTAGCCTATGTGTTAATCCACATAATCTACTAGGTGGTAGGACTTTACTGCAAAGTTCGTCTAGGTAGGTACCACCGCTTTGCCAGTTATTCTGCCGCCAAGCAGTAGTACGCAAGCACTGCTGTGTTCCGGTTTGAAGGGCACTGTAGCTAGTGAAATTACTGGGCAAATGAGACTTTATGATCTGATCTCACAGTTTAGTAATCTTATTACTAGATTGTGCTGATGTCTCTGGATGACGTGCAGAGTGCAGTGTCACGCGAACCTCTATACTTTAGAGTTCCGAGTGACACTGCAGCTGGTATGGGCAGCCGTGTCGTTTAACATCAGGCGAATGGCTAGCTCGTCACGTCATTCCTTAACATAAAAAAAAATTTAAAAAAAAAAAAATCCACAATATCAGTTATCTATATTCCAAAGATTCCTTTTTATCATTTTGGTATTAAAAGCTAAAAATTTCATAAAATCAATTTTAATTTAGGCAATTAATTCGGATGTTGATATAAACTATTTGTGTTTCAAATTTCATCCAAACTCGTTCACTAGTTTTTGCGTCAAAAGCCCGCAGCGCGTCGTCAACGTCGTGTTGTTCGATAATTGTCCCACGGGAACACACTATCGGGATAAAAAGTATCCTATATTTTAATCCAGGTTATAAACCGTGTTCCAAATTTCATTCAAATCCGTTCCGTAGTTTTTGCGTGAAAGAGTAGTAAACATACATCCATACTCACAAACTTTCGCATTTATAATATTAGTAGTAAGATATTCAAAACTTGTTCACCTTGATGTGGACACTAAAGTCCAATGAATACGGCCGGAAGTTTGAAAATGTTTTTGTTAAATGCAACATAATGTAATTTTTTCTTCTATAGGCGTTCTGCGATATCTCTCGCTATTTACCCGCTTTCCCGCGGAAACCCTTAATTTTCTGGGATAAAGAGTATCTTATATTGACCTCTGCTATAAGCATTAAGCAATCTGTACTAAATTTCATCTAAATCACTTTAGCCGTTGCGGCGTGGAAGTCACAAAAACAGGCAGTGTTTCGTTTGAATACATACTCGTATATTAAGAACAGCGCTACAATAATATTCACCGTAGTAGAGAGAGTAAAAAGTATATCGCAAGTCGGTGCGGGGCCGAACACGAACTGAGTGCGAAACAGGGTGCGTTGCCGAGTCACGGCGTCCGTTTGTATGACGCATGTTGAGACACACTCGCCCTCAAATAATAGAACATCATAACAAGGAAAATTTTAAGAATACGAACACATTCCTTAGGTCCTAAGGTCGCACTAATATCCCTAACTCACGGTTTCTCTTACGTTTATTTAAGCTAGTGTCAAGTAAACATGCCAAATAATGTACGCTCATTGGTTGAGACATCTCGTGATCAAAAGGCGACCAATGAGCGATCAGTATAAGATCTGTCAAGTTGATACAAACTTAACAATGTATATGAGAACACGGGGGAAAGTGTTGCTTAGCTAAGTTGTATTTTAATAGGCTTTAGTAGAGATGGGCATTAGTCTACTTAACCTTGTTTATGATCTAGGTTCTAGACATGCATAGGTACAGCGGTAACATCCTAGATTCGAGTATACCTATGATGTGCCTTGTATCCCCTTGTAGACTAGGAATAATGTATTAGAAATTCATTTATACACTTAAATGTTGGTTAACGTGATATTTTATTGTTATCTAATCTGATAAAGCCAATGTAGAGCTGTTATAAAAAAAGTTTTTTGATTAAATGCTTATGACTTTTATGACTAAACATCGCAAATGTTTAGGTATACCTAAATTGCAGGCTTATAAGGAATATCAATATTGCTTAAAATAAGTACTTAATATATTTTCCAGATCTGTGAGCTCGGCAATTTTAGCATCCACGTTTTGCTGAAGAACCTTCGTCCTCCGGGCACCAAGGTGAGGCGCGTGCCTGTCCCAGATGAAAACCCCTTCTCCATTCTCTTCAACTACGTGTCTTGCCCCAACTACACCTATGAGTTTGGTTCCTGGCTTTTCTTCACCATCATGACTAAGTGTGCTCCAGGTAATTGTTGTCTTTTTACACACTCACACTACACACTAACACACTATGTCATACGTACCAAACTGCAGGCAATATGCAACTAACATAATGTTAATCTATACATATAAAATTCAAAGTCCTGACTGACTGTCTTATATATCAACACAGCCTAAACCGCTAGTCCTAGAGATTCGAAATTTGGAGGGTCTGTTCTTTGTAAAGTGTAGGTATCCACTAAGAAAGGGTTTTTCGAAATTCCACCCCTAAGAGGGTGAAATGGGTGGTTGAATTATCTATGAAAAAAATTCTTCGTTTCCCATAGGTCATGCGGGCGAAGCCGCGGGCAGAAGCTAGTATTCTATAGTTTATTACGGATGTGTACTTACTTACACATACATAAGTCGCGCGCCATGATAGTTGTGTCAGTTTGTTGAAACTGTTAACGCTGATGTCAGTGCCACCTAGGTACAGGCACTTCCGACTTTGGGGCCCACTGAGCAGGTCCTCCTACGGAGGTCCTCTCACTCAGTAGGTCCCAAAGTGGTACTTACCCATATTTGCAAGATGTCGCACTATAATATAAACCCCATTATATATAACTAATTTATTATCATTATTAACATTCTACAATATCCTACAAATATTATAAACACGAAAGTTTGTATGTATGGATTTTTGTTACTCTTTCACACTCACTCACAATGGTTTTGGATGAAATTTGAATATAGATAGCTTTTTTTTTAATTGCACCTTGTATGATTATTCCATAGCATGGACCTGAGTACATACATTTAAGGAAAACACATGTTGCACATTCTATTTATCTATCATCCAAGTATTTTTTTTATTTTTTTATTCTATATTTAAAGAGCTTTATCGCTTATGCGAATATGTCGCTCTGTAGGGTACGGTTTTAAATTTCTTAAACTTCTTCTTTTAACTTAACATCCAAGTATTAAAGTCAGTGTAACCCTTTTGTTTTAAAGGATATTATTAGTCCTTATCTTCAAGCCCTTAGTCACAGAGAAAATAATGATAATATTACGTGTGTGGACATTTCACACAGCGTCATCTAGCCCCAAACTAAGCAAAGCTTGTGCTATGGGAACCAGATAACTGATACAATACTTAGATACTTTTTGTTTTTAAATACATACATAGAATATAATATAACACCCAGATAAGTGTAATAACGCTCAACTTCTAGTAGTATTATGAATTTAGAAATATATAATTCTAGCTGACCCGAGGATCTTTGTTTCGCCTAACCGTCAATGAATGTGCATGATTAGGTTTTTTTTAAATTATTTTGCTCTAATTTGGTCCTATTCCAGACGAAGATAAATCCAAAAACAAAAATCATAAAAATGTTTCCAGCCGTCCTTGGGTTATAAGTGGTGTAACTAACACAACTTTGTTTTATTTTGTATTTATTTTACTAGCTGATCCGGTGAACTTCGTTCCGCCTAACAGTCAATGAATGTGCATGTTTAGGTTTTTTTTACTGTTTGACATCAATTTTATCCAAAAAACACAAAAATCATAATAAATTGTTCAACACTACTTTGTTTTATACACTAGCTGACCCGGTGAACTGCGTTACGCCTGACAGTCAATGAATGTGCATGTTTAGGATTAAAAAATAAATAATTTTTGACATCAATTTTATTACTTATTGTCCTATTCCGGACGAAGATCAATCCAAAAACACAAAAATCATAAAACTTAGTCCAGCCGTTCTCTAAGTGGTGTAACTAACACGACTTTGTTTTATATAGCTAGGTGGCTAGGTGGTAGGACTTTTCTGAAAAGTTCGTCTAGGTAGGTACCACAGCTTTGCCAGTTATTCTGCCGCCAAGCAGTAGTGCGCAAGCACTACTGTGTTCCGGTTTGAAGGGCACTGTAGCTAGTGAAATGACTGGGCAATTGAGACTTTATGATCTGATCTCACAGTCGAGTAATCTTATTACCAGACTGTGCTGATGTCTCAGGATGATGTGCGCAGTGCAGTGTTGCTCGAAACTCTATTTTGGGGTTCCGATTGACACTGTTCTGTTATGGGCAGCCGTGGCGCTTAACATCAGGTGAACGGCTAGCTCGTCAATTTATTCAGTAACATAAAAAAAAAAAATATAAGTATAGATAGATAAATTTAGATGTTCTTTGCGTCATTATCGCTACCAGCCGACGACGATCGACGTCCAGTGAATTAATTAAACTGAACACCTATTTAACAACCATTTATTCAAACATTATGCACAACCGTACGATTTCAACACGAAACGTTGTATTTGGAAAATTTAATACTGATTCATCAACAATTAAATTAAGTGGAGAAAAAATAATCCAAGAAAAAATTTAGTTTTTTTCGGCGACCTTGTTAAACCGGAACACTATTTACATAATATGATGTGAATCGATATGTTGGCTGACTACGTAATTTTCATATGTTTCTCGTACGTATTTCTTCCATAAATTTAATAATAACATACATATGATACATCTATTTTTAGCCTAAATATGTACTACGTACGTACCTGCTGGTGCTAATTTATTGGATTAAATTAACTGGAACAATTTGCCGGCGGCCTTGTTTCCAGCGAACTATTATATTTATACCTGGGAATTTTCAAGTCAAGACTTGAACAGCTTAGCAATCACGTAACTTGATTGCAACTAAAAGAAACACAAATTTGTATGGATTTAACAGTTTCAAATCGCAGTTTTTGTGTATAGTTATAGGAAATATGGAAATATTCAAATAAGGAATGAAATTTCTCATGTTTCATTGCAGTCAAAGTTCTGTGCTAGGCGATCACGTAACTCGATTGCAACCATTAGAAACACAAATTTGTATGGATTTTACAGTTTGACTACGCAGTTTATGTGCATAGTTAGTATGGAAATTTCGCCAGATGCATTGCAATCAAAGCATCACCCCCTAATCACCCTAATCACCTAATCATCTTCAAGGCAAGCATGCCCCATTTTAGACCTGTTAAATGACGGTTATTATATAGTTAATAAATGCTTTGCCTATGATAAAAACAATCTTTACTTAAATAATAATTGAATTAATAATAATTTTCTCAATGGTAATGTCAATTGAAGGGTTGAGAATAAAAAGGGTTTAACTGTCAAATGGATAGTTTCGAGAAAATTGACTTTAAACTTCAGCGGCGTCACTTTAATGTAGAGTGCTTATAAGGTAATAGAAAAGGTTTATGTAAGTTTCAGTTGCTTGAAAATGTTTTAATTATATTTCAAAATACTAAATATAGTACTAATTCATACAATTACTGTAAAAATATAACATAATAATATAATATAATATAATATAATAAATATAATAATGTTTTTATGCTAAGCGAACTGTATTCCTGTGACAGGTAAACCGTTTTTAGACTCATAATCTCGAGATTTAAGCCTCATTTCGGTATTTTGAGAATGTATTATTGTAGATAATTTTACGCTGAATCCAACGATACCCAGAATTCATTTTGTGAAAAAAATCAGTAAAACCCTTTTTGTTCTCACCCCCTTCAATTATCAATAGATCTTTACGTATACGTCATCGGTATAATACGATCCCACTTCTGGGATACGGACCTTTTCTCACATGGAGTGTAGTACATAGTACATAATCACACTGGCCAAGTGCTAGTTGGTGACACATACTTTTGTGATTCTTGAACACGCTGATATCCATACGATGTTCCCTTTACTGTTGTAAGAGCGAGTACGAATTTCGCATATAACCAACAAACATAAATTGAAACGTCATCAACGGTGCGGGGCCGAGCAGGATTCGAACCCGGGTGCGTCGGTTTGAAAGCCGCACGGCCTGAGCCACATTCGCGCTTAACTCAATGGACCTTTAAATAGTGTTAATTAATAAATTTTAAGGTATAGTACTATTATTTATTCTGTGCCATGACCTGTTTGATCTACGTCACCTAGAAACCTAGAAAACTTGACGGTCACGACTAATACAATAAACCGAGTAGTGCACACACGCTAAATTACTTGCATCATTCTTGCTTAGTACTTGAGTCGTAGGAGTTACAATTTGACATTCTACGATCATGCTTTTTTATGTTTTGGCTCCACACTTTTGTGTATATAGCCAGTGTCAAGTAATTGATAATTTATCAAGTTAATGATATTTCACGCAAATATTTGTCAAGTCACAGTCGAAGTCATCAAGTTAAGTCAGTCAAGTCATAGTCTAGTCAAAGTCATACTCCTAGTAAAGTGGTGGCAACTTTATTTGAAGCTTCTATGGAGTTTTGGAAACAACACGAAAAGAAACGTTTCACCATCATTATACCATTTTCCCACACTCAACGCCTGTAATCCAACACTTAACGAATAGAATGCCACCAATTTTATGCACTAACACTGAAAATAACACAAGTTTTGGAAAATAATACAATGCGGTGACGCAATATTTTTCGCGTTCCCGCCGAAACTCCAAATTATGCTTTTATAATTATTAGGATTCGAATAAAAAAAAAATAGCTTTGTAATAAGTTTAGTCTTTGGTAAAAAATACTGTTTTTAATGCCAGTATCCACATGCTAGTTCACCACTAGAGTAGACCGTAGACATAAGTCATATCATCCAAATCGATGGTCCACCAAGTGGGGGCCGGCCCACGGCCCGTCTTCCGGTTCGTGGTCGCCGCTCGAGAATCTTTCTTCCCCATCGATTGTCAGTTCTAACGATGTGGCCTGCCATTTCAACTTGAATTAATGACTGACCCGGTAACTCAGTTGGTAGTAATCATGCCTGTGGTTCGGTCCCCACCCAGGACAAACATTTGTGTGATGAATATCGATGTTTGTTCTGTGTCTTGGTGTTATATTGTATTCTATATATGTATTTACAAATAAAAAGTATCTAAGTATTTACCTAGTTCCCATAATACAAGCTTTGCTTAGTTTGGGACTAGATGGCGTTGTGTAAATTGTCCACAGAAATTTTTTTTTATATTTATAACTTGCTAATTCTAAGAGCTAACAGCTATGTTATTCTTCGACTGGCCCGATAGCTCAGTTGGTAGTATCCCTGTCTTCTGAACTGGAAGTTGTGGGTTCGATTCCCACCCAGGACAAACATTTGTGTGATGAGCATCGATGTTTGTTCTGGTGTCTGGGTATGTACATATTCTATGTATGTATTTAGATTAGAATTACTATATGTATTGTATCAGTTATCTGGTTCCTATACTACAAGATTTGCTTAGTTTGGGGCTAGATGGCACTGTGTGAAATGTCCATGTATATTCATTTATTCTTAATTTTCAGCGGGCCTCTTCGCCGCTGCTGGGTTCTACCAGATGGCAGTGTGGGCGATCGGCAAGCATCGCAACTACAAAAAGGAATTCCCAGAATACCCTAAAGGCCGTAAAGCTATATTACCTTTCCTTCTTTAAAACAATATTTTTAAAAGGATTTATCGCAAACCAGAATTCACTAGTTACCTTCATACAAACAATACAATTAGGCTAAAAACTGGAACAACCGGAGTCAAATGAGTTCTTTGCCGATTTTGATAGAACATGTTGTGTAGGGCATAGGGCATTCGACAAAACGATATTTGTTTCAGATACTCTGGATTCAAAATTCCGTATTTTATTGTTTCTCTTTTGACATGACCCTGGCAAATATGTGATAAACAATTGCCATTAAAAATAAAGAATATTAAGGGCTTGTTTCAGAATGTACTACTAAAGTTGCTAGTAGTTAACCATCACAAATTATTTGGAAGATAAATCTTTCGGTTAACTTACATCACGTTTAACATTCCTTGTTTATCATCTGGCTACCTAATCGTATATTGATATTACAATGTTACATTACCAAGCACTTTTGCTTCGTTTTCAGTTCTATTCATTATTTTTGTAACGAAAACTTATTACTACTATACATTTATAACGTAAAATGGCAGTTTTTAATAAAATATTTTACTAAATAATCTCGCATTTTAGGTATATTGCTCAAAGCATAGTTCAGCTGTCAAACAAACTTCTTATCCATCAAACAACGATTTAGTTGCCACTCGATCTGCCATTTAAGTTAATAGATACTAAATGTTTTGGTTAGCCCTTTCCAGTGAAACGCAAGAACAGTGTTTATATAACAGATTAGTTCCTATTAGCTTAACCGGAACTTTAACCGGACATACTGAAACAAGCCCTAAGATTTTAAAAAGAACATAGACATCGCATCAATCACACATAGTCGGATTTAAAGACTCAATATTGTTTCAGTCAGTATAATATACGCTAATATACTATAACTTGCTTTAAAATAAAACACCAAAATAATTCGTAATAGTACATTAATTTTTCCTGATGTACGCACATAAACAATATTTTACAAACTCAAGCAGCCTTATTAATAAACACGAACTAGCTTTAGACTAGTTACACCATCTTTTGTGTCTTTCGATCCAGCTAAATATTCCAGTAGCAAAAAAAGAACAAAAGGCGTAGTAACTAATCCGAGACTAATACCCGTTTATTAATAAGGCTGTAAAAGTTTACTTATATAATAGGTATTCGGGTAATGGTTATTTATTTATTGAGGGCATGAATGTATGAGGGATATAAAGTAATATATATATATGTATATTAATATAGAGTATTTAAGTATTTTGGATAATAATTAATTATGATGATGTATCACAATATTTTTTTCATTGCTGGGTGAAAGTGTTTATTTAAGAGCTTGTTTCCATTTTATAATTGGAGGCATTTAAGTTTTAATAAAAGTTTTTATATATAACAAAAAGTTTATTTATTTAAGCGAGTTATTAGTTTGGAACTTTTTTTTATCATTGCTTTATTGATACAAGATAGTGAAGGATATAATTTTAATAAAATTTTTGTTTTGTTTTTTGCCCTAGCAATTCATCCTTTTTCCGTTCATATCCAGCAGTTCAAAGTCCCACTAGTCAATGGAATTAATAATGGAACTACTGAGAACGAACGCTTTTTTCTACAGAAGCGTATTCAGTGTTTGTCACTGCATGAAAATATCCTTCGTAGTTGCAAAAATATCGTAACTAAGGTTTAATATTTATTTTATAGATTTTTGTTATGAGGCATTTTTCCTAACAACAAAAAAATTGTATTTTAGTTCTGTGGAACAAATACGCGTAGACATTAGCCTATATTCGATATGTATTTAGCATAGTACCAATGGATTTATTCTGTAGCAAGAAAAAATATTGCTGTATTTATTATTTTATTTATTTATTATCATAACGTTTACTGTTTTGATTCATTTGGAGCAGAAGGTTCTGGTTCGGTAAGAAGCGCCTCGTCCGCTTCATCATAATCTTCCGGGCAGCGAATTTTACTTAGCAATCGTTCATTTTCTTCCTTTAGTGTGACGATAATCTCTTGCCTTTCCTGTGGACACAAATGATTAGGCATTAGTTATTCGAAGTGAATGTAATGATAATTAGCCTACTAATAGGCCTATATATTACTTCTCATAAGCCCTGGTTCTCACCGCACAGCATTTGGAATAATGACTTACTACAAACATAGATATTTTCTTTCAAACATTTCAGTTCTGTTACCAAAATCACGCAGCAAATTATGTTTTCTTATATATGACGGCGGCAACGTCCAGTTGTAAACTCTATGCGCAAGGGCAGTATCGTAATTTACCATGTGGTAGCATTTAAATTTATTACAGTGGCAGCACCGGTAACTGTCATCGCTCCCCCACCCATATGGCTATAAAAAGGGAGCGCTCGGTGTACTACGGATCATTCTTGCTCCGGACACGACCCGGTGCGCATGCTGAAGGCCTACAGTTTTATAGTTTGCCGGCCATGCCTACTCTGGAGCCTATATATATTTTAATAAGTTTATAGGGCTATCTATTTACCAATACATCATGGCTGAAATGTTTAAATCTATGCTATCTCTTTTTCCAAGGTATCAACTCGAGCTGTATGCTGGGAAGTAAGTATTAAAAAGTCTGTATTAAAGTTTGGCTCCTAAGTTGGCACTTATTCCTTTGTGACATACCAAATGTGTTGCAGTAGGCAAACAGGCATTAATTTTTAATGCAAAGGTATATATTGGAATCACGTCCGGGCTTTGAACTCGTGTTTCAATTTTTGAGTGATTAAATGTGAACGTGCTTGTTGGTATTTGTTGCATTAGGATTGTTTACGTCGTCCAGTGACATCTTGTAAGTGTTCATCCATTTTGACTGGCTTGATAGCTCAGTTGGGAGTAACACTGCCTTCTGAACTGCAGGTTGTGGGTTCGATCCCCACCCAGGACAAACATTTGTGTGATCAACATTGATGTTCTGTGTTATATTGTTTTCTATGTATGTATTTACAAAAAAAAATGTCTAAGTACAAGCTTTGCTTAGTTTGGGACTAGGATGGCTCTGTGTGAAATGTCCACATATATTTATTATTTATTTATTATATCCCGGAAAATGTATAATATCCGGAGCAAAATTAGTCTTTAATAATCAGATTCCTTTTCATTGATGATAATGATGACTCATATGCTTTACTCTATGCATACCTCAATCTTCTGCTTGAACTTCTCATCAAGTTTCTCCCTGTCTTCAGTGACATGCTTCAGTTTAGCTCGAGCTGTAGCAGGAGGGATGTATCTTGCTGAGAGCCCCAAGATGGATTCCATTTGGAAGCACCTCGTGCGGGTAGATTTCAATTCGGTGCGAAGGTTATTGATCTCTGTCAGGAGAGTGCAGTTCTCCTGTGTAAGGAAAACTATCGCGTTATTACTATAACTTATTAGTTATTTTTTATTATTAACTATTAATTTATACTGATTCATTGGAAAAATAGCTTTGCCTCTTTTCACGATAGTAGTTTTTTTTAACGAAAAAACGGATTAGTTGGTCGTCTAAAAATTCTATAGAAATGTTAAGATTAATAGGTTCGAAATGTCAATATTCCTTCTCTGTCTTTTGCAAATTTGATTAATCTAAATGAACCATTGATGTGGCTTGAAATTAAGACACGGAATGGGTAAGTTCTGTTGGTTTAATTGTTATTACCCAAGACGTTTTTATATCTAGCGCAGACTTCACGGATTTTTGTGAAACCAATAAAATCTGTTTCAGTTTCGTAATAACAGTTCATTGCACTGGCATTTTTATTGTTTTGTCTCAAGAAATATTTTAAACAAGTAATAAATCACCCAACAAAATAATAGGTTGCAATTTTTTTGTATGCAGTTTTGTCGAAATTTGTTATAATTTTTTACTTAATGAAACATGCATGGAATAACGTTATATATAAATTGCAAATGGTCGTTATAGGTATTTATTTCAAAAGTAAGGTCATTTTAATTTACAGAAACAAAACTTACATCCATGATTCGGCCAATGTCACTCTTGGACCCTCCAAGGGCCTTAGCGAGCTGATGCCTCAGTGCTGCTAATTGCTTCTCCAAATGATCCCTCTGTCTATTAAACTCGCGTATCGCTTCGTCTTCCGCTAGGCGACTCCTCACGAAGTCTATGTCTTCCACGTATTTGTGGAATAATTCCTATCGCATTACATAATCTGATTCAATAGTTATAACTTAATAGGAGAATTCCTATTAAGTTATAACTTATCTAGTTTTGGCGCTGATGTTAACCAAGAGCATTTGAGATGCTTCAGCATTTATTTTCCGAAAGGACAACATCAAATAATTTACGGATTACGGATTAAACCCCGTTAATTAAACTCACGTACCCATTTTATTTTACAAAATTACGAATTGTCCTCGCAGTTTCAGTCATTTCTGTTGCAATATTTAGTCACAATTAATTCTTGCAACAGCTCAGTCCATTATAGACATGCCAAAATATCACGATTGATTCCAATAACTCACCTTTACGTTCAGTTTCAATTTCACCGGATCTTGGAAATTTGCGGTCATGTTATGCAAATCTATTTTTATTTTCTTCAGTGTACCTTTCAAGGTTAGATTCCTGTTCGCTTCAGTGAGATAGTCCTTTTTAGCTGATGCTAGCTTCTCATTGAGCTGATTAATTTTAAGTTCTGAAACATCACAATATTGGAATACTGAACCTGCATACTAACATTTGTTATATATTTTAGAATAGTGCAGAATCTAAAATTTTTAAACGATTTAAAATAGGTTGCCAAATAAATAATTGATGAAGCATACTAGTCTAGAGATATTTATACACAAAAGCCGAAACGTAAAAAGGTGTGAAAATTACATAAAAATGCCGCTACTATGATCGTGATGACATAACTAAACGTACACTTTCACTACATACTACTTGATATGATAGATAAGAGAAAAAAATTACAACTGGATATTAAAATTACCGCGAAAAGATCTTTGATGTAAAAGATTCTCCAGCGATACTTCCAATTCGAGAATACGGACCTTTTTCGCTTTTATATCGCGTTCTAATGGGTCTATCTGTTGATTTTCATAAATAATATTAATTTCGGTTTTGCAGCTGTAACTTTTTTCTAAACGCTAATCTATACATTATTCCTATGAGAATCATACCAAGCTCATGTTTAAAATTCAGTAGCTTCAATTCTTCATTTTCCATATCGTCTATTTGAACCTTCAACTCTCGAATAATTTTTTGCTTAGGCTCAATCTATACGAAAATTAGTCAACATCTTAACGTCAGAGTTAGTATATTATACATTTTAAAGCTTTTCAATTTAACCATAAATAATATCTTTATCTACTAGTATATATATTTTTGACTTTTAAACTTTGAATTTTTGACTGGCCCGATAGCTCAGTTGGTAGCAACCCTGCCTTCTAAACTATGGGTTGTGGGTTCGATTCCCACCCAGGACAAACATTTGTGTTATGCACATAGGTGTTTGTTCTGTGTCTGGGTGTTATATAGTATTCTATGTATGTATATACAAAAAAAAAGTATCTTAAGTATTTTATCAGTTATCCGGTTCCCATAGTACAAGCTTTGCTTAGTTTGGGGCTAGATGGCGCTGTGTGAGATGTCCACACATATTAAAAATATTTAAAAAATTAATTTATATATTTACACCAATATTACTAAAGTTGTAAATTATCATGTCTCTAAAAATAATAAAAATCAACTCGCCTGATTTTTAAGCTCTGTAATTTTAAAGTTCAGAACGAATTTGTATTTTTCCAGCTCTTGTTTTTTCCTCTTCAATTCGTAAATACGCTTTTCTTTATCTTGAATTGTTCCATCTCTTTCAGATATTTCTTTTTTCAAGTCTGCGACATCTCGCTCCAATGTTGAAATCACTTTTTGAAACTGCTTATGTTCCGCTTCAAAATAAAACAAAATAAATTGTAATGGTAAGACTTTACTACTAGTCACACTAATATTATAAAGGCGAAAGTTTGTATGTGTGTATGTTTGTTACTCCTTCACGCTCAAACGGCTGAATGGATTTGGATGAAATTAAAGATAGCTTATACACTGGATTAACATATAGGTTTTTATCCCGGAAAAGTGAAATGTTCAAGCAGGATGAGCAAATAATTAAAATACTTTTTATCCGCGGGTGAAACCGCGGGGCGCAACTAGTTCGCTATAAATCTCGACATCAGCCAACAATGGCCCGATAAATATCAACGCTTTATTTATTGAGCCAAATTATGTACCAGCGTCATACGTAATAATACTTGTTGTAATTTAATTATACGATTATATTAAAATGTTCTATTCACTTTATACCTTTTAGTTGCAAAACTTGGTGTTTAAATTCATCGATTTCTTTATTCGCACTGATAAGCTTTTTCTTCATAAGCCCAGTCTCTCCTTTAAGCCTCACATTAGCGTCCTTTTCTTCCTTAAGTTGTTGTTCATAAGCTGTTCTTATTTCAATTATCTCACGATCCGCATCTTCTTCAATTGATGCTTTTATGGTTTCATGTTCCTTAGTTTCCATATCTGCTTGCTCTTGTAGCTTAAAATATTTTAAAGTTTACATATCCTTATATGTCGCGTATCTAACTTTTTAGATTATAGTTACCTACCTATTTAGTGTTGTATCAATATTTTCACCCTTATTTGAAAGAAATTATAAACTATCTTAGGACTAGAATACGGAATTGTGAAAATAAAATAGCTGTGAGATTTACCTCTTGCAAGACAAGTTCTTTTTCTTCTAATCTGGCTTCAAATAAGTCGTTCATTTCCCGCAAAGCTTTTCGTTTGCTTTCAGCCAAATCTTCGAGCTTCTGTTCATAATCTTTTCTCATTCGCGCTGTTTTGTCTTCAAGGCTCTACAAACATTCGATGATGTAATACTGTTTAGAGCTATCCAAATAAGATTGTTTAAGATAACATTTCCGTACTTACTTGATATCTGTCGTACTCACTAATGAGTCTGACATTGAAATCGGCTTCTAGTGCTTGCAACGTTCTCTCATGTCCCGATCTAAGTTTGGCAATATCTTGTTGAATCATGCCGATTTCGTGTGTATGATCATTTTCCATAGTCTGTCAAGGCAAAACACATTAAACAACTTTCATTATTTCATAGTAAATTTTCAAATGTATTGTTCATTTCAAAACCTCATTCTTTTCTTTGAGTTCTTCGATAGCCGCGCAGTATCCCTCGTGTACTTCTTTCAGTTTCTCTGCCTGAGTTGCCTCCGCTTGGCGAAGCTGGTACGTGTGCTCTGTTTCCAGTTCACTCATTCTTGTACTTAGCAACTAAACAAGCAAAAAATATTGATGATTAAAGGTTTATTTGAAAAGTAAACTAAGTACCTATCGACATCGACAGCATCACATTGTCTTTAATATGTGCACATCTGTGTCAACAAACCCATAAAACCAAGAATACACACAATACTTTGTACCTACATTCTACATTACTACTTTACTTACATTGATGCTGTTGATTTTCTCTTGCAAGTCTTTCTTGCTTATCAATATTTCTTTCGAGTATGCGAAATCTTTGTCAAGAGCAATCGCTCTGCCGTCAGCGTTAGTTAATCTCCACAAGCAAATCGAGGCATCTTCCGCTACCGAGACTAAGGTCTGATCATCGTATGCTAATGCAATACATGTGACCTTTGTATTATGCATATGGAACTCGTTATAAATGGCTTTGTCCATCAACGGCAGCTGAACCGCAGTAACACCACCTTCTCCACCAGTAATGAAAAGCATCATATCTGATCTCGAGAGGACGATCGTATTTAATGCACACCCGATCAATGGCAAATTTCTTCTGATTGTGTTTGAACCTATTTCTTTTACTTCTCCATCTGTTCCGACTCCGTACGCTGTTTTTCCGATACTGGAAATACATTTGGTTTGCTTTGCTTATCAACTTGCCTATAATTAGTTACAATTTAAACATAAAAACAATGTGGGCTAAATAACCTGTTTACGGCGCATCCCGCGAACTGATTAGTCTTTAAGATGACTTCTCCGACTCTTTGGCCAGATGACATATTCCATTCGTATACTGCACCCTCAGTTCCACATGATACTAATGTTAGGTCGTTTGCTGACCATGCCAAGCATGTTATCTGAAATGAAGACCTCGTGAAATATACTTATCCCAAGCTTGCTCAATTTCCGTAACTTAATTCACTTTACCCTTCCATTATGTCCCTTCAAATTAAACACGTTCTGAAAAGACACAGATGAGAAGACTTGTATGACTTGACAATTGACAGCAGCAAACAAGTGCCCATTGATGCTAAACTTTGCTTGCTTGCAATTTCTAATAGGAAACTCTCGCATCACTTCGAAGTCATCAATCAATACAACCATGAAGCGTAACTTATCTGAAAAGCCTACAATGGCGAAGAGCCCTGAAAAATAAACGAACATATTTATTTTTCGAACGGTTCATATTCAGCAAATCAAACATTGATTTGATCAAAAACTGATCAAACCTGTTGGATGCAAGGAGACGCAATGTATTTCTTCTTGATATAGCTTGATCATCTCAACATCGTCCGTCATGTAATTCCAGATTCTAATACTCTTGTCTATTTCTCCCGACGTCATAAATATGGGCTTCCACGCACACATTGAAAGCGAGTTTATTCGGCCATAATGCATAGCCGGTCCGAGCTCGGCAAACGGGATTTCCGGATTCTATAGCAAACAATTCGATTGTATAGGAAATGGTAGAACGAGAAACTGATAGGCACGATATTCTTAGGCTATAATGATGATGTAATTAGCGAAGACTCATGATGTCTCAAGGGGCACAGACTCGTAAGACTCAGTGACTCCCAGTAAGTGCACGATGCTATACCACAGAATATATAATTGGCTGTACTATGACTTTACCTGTAGCATATGAATACCGAAGAGCTTAACATGATAAAGCTGCTTCCGTAAAGTAGTGATCAGGAGAGTCTCTTGATTCGGGTCAACTGTGATATGTTGTATTTCGTCTAGCTCCGACCACACCGGGTTATCTCGAGTGTGCCTTTATAATATTTGCAATCAGTTAATAATTTGATAATTAGTTTGCTTATAGGTTAATATACAACGTGAATATTTGCATACTTATATGATTTCTTCGAAATTCTGTAGAGGTTTCGCTTTCTCCAATGATGAGGAGATTCTTTTTCAAACATATGCACATAGCCGGGACCACACGCAAATGCAAATCCTGCAATACACGATACCTAAATAAAGTCTAAAATCTAGTAAACCTGTGATAAATGATCTGATATTAATTTATAAGATCAATTCTTTTTCACGTCTAATATAAAATAGATATTTATTTACCTTTAGGAAAATTGGTGAAACATTTCACAGGATAGCTTTCCTCAGAAAATCCGGTCTCGTGTTCGGTTTCCTGCTTGCTCGAGGTGCTCCCTTTGTCGCCAGCCTCCGCGGCGGCGGTGGCGGCTGCCTCTGCGCTATTTTATAACTTATTGTTATGATGAGGCTTGGCTTACGCTTACCGTCTGATGAAGACCGCCTTTTAAATATAGGTACTGGGTGACTGGTTAAATAGTGGAAATACTCAAGGACATTGGCAGGCACCACCGCTTTGCCAGATATTTTGCCGCCAAGCCATATTTTGTAGTGTAAGCACTACTACGTTCCGGTATGAAGGGCGCCGTAACTAGTGTAATTACTGCATGGGAAATCACACTATGATCAGTAGGGTGATTACGAAACTTTGATTGCAATGCAGCAGGAGAAATTTCCATACTAGCTATGCACATAAACTGCGTTTGAACTGTCAAATCCATACAAATTTGTGTTCTATCGAGTTACGTGATCTCCCAGCTGATCTCACAGCTTAGGCAGTCTCAGGCAAAACTTTATAGTTTAGAGTTCCGAGTTGACATGTGAGTTGGTTGGCATGTTGGTTGGAGTTGCATGGCACGGCATTTGTTATAGACTGCCGTAACGCTTAACATCAAGCGAACGACTTGTTTTTCATTTCATTCGTTTACTTTTCTATCTCCTCTTGTATAGATAAGAGGAGATCTTCCTACTTTTCTACAAAAAGTATTTAAGTATTGTATCAGTTATCTGGTTCCCATAGCTTTGCTTAGTTTGGGGCTAGATGGCGCTGTGTGAAATGTCCACAGATATTTATTTATTTATCTATTTTTTGCTTTTGTTCCTGATTTATAAGGATAAACATTGATGTAAGTATATTCGCAGTGGACAATCGAAGACACCCTAAAAAGGTCGAATAAAACTGATGTCTGACGCCTAATTATCTTAAACGTGACTTAAAGTTACCTAAATATGTATTGCCCTCTTTAAGCAGCTGTGTAGAGTCACGGTAAAGGGCAAGGCCTACAAAGTACAAACATTTATCCATTGTGCCGTATATATGCTAATCAACAACTTCAAAAGTAGGCACGTAACAAATAAAACCACGAGACAGGTCTCGCTATTAGCCTTGACGTAACTTACTCAGGCTCAATCTTCTTTAGTGACATCTCAATGACCTCGGCTGCTTTAAAGATGCAGTTCTGCCTCAGTTCACCGTTCTCCACCATCATGATCATTCCATTCTCCGTCCCGAACAAGATACGGTCAGAATTCAGCCACATGCAACTAGTTATGTTGATCTGAACCAAACAAAGCTAGTCAAAACGTATATCGTATGAGCTATTTTAGCGCCAATTTAAAAAGATATATTCCAAGATCACAATCGTAGGAGTAAGGACGCGGTTGTAATTTTATTAGTAGATATATTTCTGGGATATAAAAATAATCCACTAATAACTGAACCAAATATTTGTTATCATGCATAACTTACATTCTCGGCTTTACACCAACCCCATTGCCGCCAAACAGTCTCGGAAACATTCATTATACGAAATGTGTAGGAGCCCGTTATCACGATCAAAGTAGCATCTGACGGATTGCATTGTACCTACAACCATAAGAATATGATAAATATTATCTATTTTATATATGAATGTCTATATAAATTCACATAAATGATATAAATTCCTCCACTTACTGATTCCACAATGCCCTGGCCACTAGGATTCTGTGCTTTTGCATGACTTTCAACCTTTCCTTTGTCCCAATTATAATAATACAAGTACCAATCTGGTTCTCCAGTTATTGCTACAAGATACTTAGAGTCAAATGAAAACTGCACACAAACAAATTCTTTTGCGGTAGATGTTTCGAAAGGGACTGTTAGAATCTTCCTCCTCTTATAAGTGGTTAAGTCATAAATTGTTATTATAGGTTTCTGACCGTCTTCAGCAATCTCGTTCAATGCTAACCAACGCCTGGAACGGTCCAAATCGCAGAAAACTTAGTATGAGCCTGATTAGACTAATTGTTATGAAATGTTTTTAGAATATTGTAGAACGAGTGCATTAGAACTACAAATATTATAAGATTACCAAGTCTTGCCATGTTTTTCACTAGTATTAAAGACTGCCAAAATCAAATAGTCGACAACATCAACTGGAGGTACATGTGAATTGCCTTGACAATAAGGTTCTGTTTGTACGGAATAAGACCTGGCTTACAAACGTGAATATCAAATTAATGCTTACCTATTTGGAGCCAGCACCAAAGACTTGATTGGCTTGTGTTTGTCCTGAAGCCGAATGAACTTCTGCTTTTTCTGAAGATGATTATGTATGACAATGACCCCTCCAGCTGGGTAGATAATTTCAGACTCCGACAGATAGTGGGCATTGTACCTATAGTAACTCTTTTTAATCATGTAAAAAGGAATAACTAGCACATAGTTAGGACAAGACTTAACAACTAGATTTGTTCTGCATTTTTTATTTCTACATTAGATACATACCTAGTTAATATTTCTCGAATGCGTTGATTGAGTAGCTATTGTTCGCACTTCGCTTACCTTGGAGCCAGCGAATGGCAATAAATAAATGATTAATGCAGATAATTAACAATTTAATTGATCGGTTGTGGTCGGGAAGTATAGGTTTCCAGAACTATTTACTACAGTTTAAGTACACAAGTACTTACTGTATGTCTGTGCGTAGGCCATAAAATATTCTCGCCTGAATATTCGGTGCTGTTACCGTAGCCATGATAGTTTATACTAATAAAATAAAATCCTAAAATAACGAATATGATATCATAAACGTAAATGTTTATATTTTTTGAAACTTTATGTCCGCGCCCTGTCTTTCTGTCTGAGTGAAGTTGTCAATGTTGCCATGGCTACGTTGACTCACCTACTTGGTTTTGAAAATAGTTTATGGGGGAAATAAGTAGGTCGTGCCCCGGTTACCTTTAACTGAAAGCCACTGGGTTGCAAAGGTCACATAATACATTTTTGGATGTAGTGTAGACTATTCGTACATGAAATATTCCATCATCTTATACAAGTCATTTAAAACTCAAGTTTTCCCCAGATGCTTAGATTAAAATGTGACTAAACTTTTTGAACCCAGAAGAAAACTATAGAAATGCGTAAATACCCCTTTTTCACTACCAATTTACGCAGTAATGTCAAGATAAGTCAAGAAATTTCTAAGAGCTGTGCCATTTAACCGCTCCACCTGATTGCTGCTCAATGCCGTTTGTTGAGGCGCATCCTCTCTGCAATGTCCGAGATAAGTCTTCACTTCCGGCAACGTTCAACTCGCGTCGCGACATTACTCATATCACTCATGTGCCTTACCTGTTCGAATAAAATGTAATGTAACATTTTTCATGAACTAATTCAAGAGATCACTACTTCTTAAATTTTTTACAGAATACTTTACTTTGCTTTCCCAATAATAGGACTACAATTCCACATTTACTTATGTAGGTACTTATATACCTAGATTTGACATCATAGGCTCGTATTACAGATTCTGTAATAAAACTTATGAGCAGATGCTCAAGATGGGATTTCATTAACAAAATGATCAAATAATGAATGAAATCTACGTGCGCATCAATCGACGTCTGAGCATTCTGCATTACGGGCCTTAGGTCCGTATTATAGAACGATGCTCAGTCATCGATCGGTGCTCAAGCAGAGATTTAATTCACTAATTGATCACTTTATGCAGCACCGATCAATGACAGCATCGTTCTGTAATACGGACCTTAGACTAGTATTATAAAATTGACATTATATTTGTGTACTATCTCTATTTTGCTATTATTGTTATATTTACGGTTAATATCTGATAAACAGCTAATCAGTAGGTTAGATACTAAACAATACAAGTTTCCGTAAATTCGACCCCGTTTAATTTTCTATCTAACGAATCCTAAATTTTCTATTCGCCTGGCACATTGCTAATTTCTCGGTCTAATTTCACGCCTTACTTTTTATTTACTCGTCTGTCTACGAAGATCTAAACTTTCTTTTACTTCCTATTTTGGTGTAAGTTACAAACATCATTTCACGTAAGGTAGGTGTAGGTAATCCGACATTTACCAAATCAAGATGGGCGTAAGATAAGTGCATTAACTTAAGATCGAACTAGGTAAGTTTGGAATTGATTATTAACGATCCAATTTAAAATGAATTAAGTACTCAAGTAAGTTGAATTAAGTACTCAAATGTGTTTTATCAAGGTTAAATGGAAAATTACTAAATTAGCTAAAGTGCAATGCACAAGTGTGAACTATAACAGACATTTCTCTTCATTCTCATTAGATAACATGTCAACAACAAAGAACAAGTGACCGAGTCAATAGATTGGCGATATCACAATGGGTGGATGGCGTAATGCAGCAAAATAATTTTCATATTGTGATAGCGACTGCTCGCTTCGCATATCCTGATTAGCGAACTGTGCCTTTAGGTAGCTCTATATGCCGTGATCTGTCTTACGTTCTTGTTTCTAATGATTGATTAAGTACATCAGTTTTACTGTGTAGGCAAATTCCACTATACTTCCTATTATACCGATAACGAATTAATAAATGTTGATTTCAAAAGCGGAGTCAAGTAAAATTATAGATTGTGCGTATCTTTAGGTCACTAACAAAATACTGGATTCATTATGTAGTATGATTCTGCATTATTTAAAGTTTGACTGGCCCGATAGCTCAGTTGGTAGTAGGTAACCCTGCCTTCTGAACTGTGGGTTGTGGGTTCGATTTCCACTCAGGACAAACATTTGTGTGATGAACATAGGTGTTTGTTCTGTGTCTGGGTGTTATATTGTATTATATGTATGTATTTACAAACAAAAAGTATCTAAGTATTGTTTCAGCTATCTGGTTCCCATAATACGAGCTTTGCTTAGTTTGGGGCTAGATGGCGTTGTGTGAGATGTAAAATAAAAATAAATAAATAAAAAATAAAAAGTACCTAATCGGTGTTTTATCCATGTTAGTTTCCGATAGGACCGATTTGATCACCCGTATCGTGCCGTGCGGCGTGCTCAAAAACCAAATCAAGGTTTCAATGAACTCTGTAAGCAACCTACTTAGTACTTAAAAGAGTACCTACCCTTTGTTTGAAGTAGGTAATAAAGAAACAAAAGCAGACGGTGAGTAAGTCATTTGTTTTTATTAACGTTCACAGGCGCATAGCCAAGCCTGCAAATGTATTTAATTTGAGCTTTTAACTTGATGAAAATGCAATAATTTGGAACCATTTCTCTGATCACATTAATAATAATAATATAATATCTGTGGACATCTCACACAACGCCATCTAGCCCCAAACTAAGCAAAGCTTGTGTTATGGGAACCAGATAACTGATACAATACTTACATACTTTTTGGTTTAATACATACAAAGAATAGAATATGACACCCAGACACAGAACAAACACCTATGTTCATTATTTTAAAGTTTAAAATCTAATAAACATGAATACATTAAAAACTAAAGCTAATTTTTATATGTGACCTTATTTTACTTTGCGTGGCTTTATTAGGTTAACAAATGAGAAAAGTAATAATTGATTTTGAACAGTTCTATTGGGTATATTCATAAAAGGTAGATCTAACAAAATAGGTAACTAGATATAACGGTAGAGGTAAGGTATCGTTAAATATTTTATCATGTAGGTACGTGGATCGATGTTTGGTAGTAGAAGGTAGGTTCAGGTCAGTCCATTAGTGATGGTATTTTGGTCGCTTTTACCCTATTGCGAGTAGCGTGCGAGTCTTGCGGTGAGATTGATTCACTAACAAAAATAGCGTTGAATCGCATGATGACCAGATCTAAAATATAAATAAACTTAATTTATAATATCTCTACATTCCCATTAAACGTATAATAAGCAGTTATTTTAATACTTACCTACCCATACATTTTGATATTGTACAACACGATCACGTGGCAAAGAAGTCGGTTTCTAATTTTCCTCATATTCTTGGCTCTATCTATTAAAGCTTAGGATATATAACAGGATTTATTGACAGCCTCTGTAGCATGTCGGCTCATAACCCGGAGACGCCGGCTTCGATTCCCGCGGCAGGACAAGTATTTGTGCACAGAAAAAAAGCGCAAATACTGAATAATAATGAGTCTGGATGTTGTGGGACCGTGGTCAGGGAATAACATAAAAACATAAACATAAAAAAAAATTGTATGCAATATACCTACCTAAATGCGTGCTAGTCGTTCGCGTAACATGTAGAATTCCAATTCTCAGTCAGTTTTTACGGAAAAGCACAAGTACCAATAATCAAGGATGCAAGATAAAAGATGCCTGATTAGTTTCATCTGGATTATTTTCATTGCAGAAGCAGATTTTATGTAGGTACAAGTATGTTCTCATCGCTATTACAAAGCAAAATACAAGGAAACGTTAATGTCACGTCATGATTTCAAATAAAATCTGGCAAAGAGCCCACGTGTGCAAGCAACTTCTATACGTAATAAGTTGTATTTCAGTTTCAGAATTTTCTTTTTAGCGCTTTGTTTATGTGATATTTAAGTATTTTTTAAACCAAAATCGTCTAACGCTTTAGGATGAGCTATCCGTAGTCAATTATATCACCTAACAACCAATTTATTTCCAACAACGTCATAATTATTTTAATCATTTTTGTTATTAAAGAAAATATTATTTTGATAAACTTTTCAATGTGTGATTATTTCCCAAGTTTCACATCACGACCTTCGCCAATACGGGTGACGCGGCCGCATATGTACCTACCTACAAGTAAAATGTCGTCATCTTTAGCAAATAAACTCAAGTTTTTACAGTAAAATACATATCATGTGGTAGGTTTCAGTGGTTCTTATGAAACTCAGTTTTTTTGTATTATTACACCAATGTATCAAATATCATTGAAATGCATTTTCTGCCTATATCATCTTATTCTTACAATAATTATTGTGGTTAGGTATGTAAGAAGTACATTAGAGGAATTGAATTATT